>OX344763.1:72183092-77183092 GCA_947034895.1 Rhytidiadelphus loreus | reverse complement strand
TTTCCTTGATCCAGTGGTGGCAACACAATACGAGAAACAATTTGATGCTCGTTGGAAGTTGATGATTACTGACCTACACTATGCGGGAGCACTACTAAATCCATACTTGAGTGACGTGGAGGCTATTCATAACAATGGCTACGCGAAGGGAGCTTTGAATCGAGTCATACGAAAACTGAGCGTACCATTGAACGTGTCAGTGGTGGAGGCAATGCAGGAGCTAACTCAATTTGAAGAAAAGACAGGTGCATTCGATCCCTTACATGAGGCTCCCAATATCATTGAATGCCAATTATTGCCTCATCAATGGTGGAATCGTGTGGGGGGCAATGCTCTTCCAAAAATTGCAAAGCGAATTCTCGGTTTGATGTGCTCTGCATCTTCGTGTGAAAGAAATTAGAGCATGTATTCCTTTGTGCATGTCGTAGCACAAGAAAGCACAATTGTCCTAGAAAGCGTTTAAAAATGACTAAAAACACTTTTAGGATGACTCGTGTATCAATCCCTAGAGATTTATCCGTAGTTTCCTGAGGTTGACCGGATTCGGATTCGGAAGCCCACATAAACACTGAGACCGGAAATGGTTAACTATCACTACACCTATTTCCTCTCAAATCCCACAACTCAAACACCATCTCGAAACAAGGAGGAGTGTCATAATTCTGTGCCTCTCCCTATCCAAGAAAATAAAAGAATGTCTAACTAGACGTATGCGGAACCGGGAGGAGTGTCGTAATTCTGTTCCTCTTCCGGGTCCGGATCCGTACCTAGCAATCTTCCGTAACCAAAGTATGAAGTTTAACCTCTATCTCAGAGGGGTCCGCTCTTGGGATTTTGGAAGGACACGTAAATCCTACCCTTCAAAGTTTTAGAGTGACTGAAGTTCCACTTTAACCAACAAAACACAAGACACACAATAGGTAGCAATTATTCCTTTACAACTGATCCGGATGTGGATCCAGCCCAGCAGGTCACGCAAGGAATCCTCACCAACCTCTGAATACTACAACGACAGATTCTACCTAGATCCAGATCCCTAGGCAGGGCTTGGAACCGAATAACTGAAAGGTTCAAAATACCAATTTGATTCCTCCTTCCAGGTACAGCAAGACCTCTCAACTCTTCAATTGACCCAAGACTAGTCGCTACCAGATCTCATTCAACCTAGGAGTGGCTATCCCACACGAAAGTTCCTAAGGCAATCAGATGATACTCAAATTCCCTCTAGTACACACACTCCTCTTACCAACCCATTTTAGTTCCCGGAATCGGATTCAGTCAGAATCCGGGGACTCACTCTTGTTCTCTATCTTTGCAAACACAACTACCTTGGACAAGTGATGATTCAACACCCCAAGCCCACCAGCACAACACCAAGACTTTTCAAACTTAGCACATGATAGAATGGAAAGCTAAGATTTTGCATAAAGGAAATAGAAACAAAAGTGAAATGATGCCCTCGGCTACCATCAAAGGCAGCCCCTAAATACCAACCCAAGGGAAACCCTAAAGGTCCCAGGGAATAAAGCAAAGGACAGGAGAATGATAGGTGCCATTCCTTATCCACTACCCGTTGACTTCCCACCACGCGGCAGATTCCGCAAAAAGTGGATCTCAGATCCGAAAAATCCGGATCCGGATGTCCAGGTGCATCCAACTCAAAAGTGGCTAATTAGCAACTTCCTACCTACCAAAAACTTAGGTTTTCGGCCCACTGACCTATGCCTAACTACGAAATTTCCTACCTACTTCTTAGGCCGCTTCGGGGAAGGTTCCTCATGCTTGGCGGATCCTTTCCTAGGTGGCTGTTTTCTACTTGTTGATGCCTTCCTACTAGCTGGCGCTTTCTTCTTCGACAGTGTCTGAGTCTTTTCCTTGAAGCTTGCGGGAGAGATGCGGATTGTATCGGAGTCTTCTTCCGATCCCGATTTCTAGTCTTCGTCCGGATCGGATCCGGATTCTGACTGGCTGCCTTCTTCCTTCGAATTGCTCGGCGACTCATCCTCCTCCGATTGTTGACTGATGGGGGACTCCTCCCTTGCTCGCTTGGGCGTAGATTTCTTCTTTATCGTGTTGGGTACCTATGGTGACGGTCTCGAGCTCGTGCTCTGGGGTATACCCAAGTCTGATCCGGACTTCCGGGTCTGAATCTTGGATCCGGATCCAGGTGTAGACCCTTCTCCCTTCCCCAGATTTAGTTTGGGAGCCTTCCTCGATGGAGTCTTCTCCTTCTCCGTCTTGTCTCTAGGCTTCATAGGTGCAGGTGGAGACATTTCGAATGTCTTTGAAGTCGGGGTAGCATCCTTCCTCAGGCTATCTTTCTCCTCTCGCGGATCCGGATTCTAGTGACCAGTACGTTGGAGAACGTCTCGGATCTCGTACAAGAGTTTCTCCATCACCTCCGAGTACTCGGCCAATACTGTCACTGACTTTACTGCTACCTCATGCCCTCATTGCCGGCCTTGTGGATTTCTTCGTCAAACATCTTGGCCTTGCTCACCACGTCCCCAGAAACTTCTACAAAGTTGCGGATTTGCTTAAGCATGATTCCCAGCTCTGAGGAAAGCTTTTTCTCATCCACACTCTGTTTTGACTTCTTATCTAACTAACGTTGAAGCGCCTCATTCTTCTCAGTCAATTCCTCAACTCTATCCTCCCATTTCTAGGATTCCTTTTATCGGAGTAGATCCTCTATCTTCTCTCCGAGGTCAGACACTTCAATCCCTCCTATCAACCCGCACACATTCCGGACTACTCTTCTCTCTGTGTCGACCTTCTCTCGGATCCTCTCTAGATCCTCAATTACCCTCCTTAGTGAATCCCGTCTTCTTGTTTCCGGTTTGTCGGATTCTCTCTCCTCTTCTTGGGGTCCTTTCCTCTTTTCAGAGGCTGAGATCCTCTCAGTATTCTTCCTTCTCTCTAAGGACGCTCTATGCCTCTCTGAAGACTCTCTCTGAAAGTCCTCTTCCGGTTGCTCCTTCGTATCCTCAGTTTCTGCTTCCCGAAGTGGAGTAATGTTAAGTTTCACCATAGTGGCGGCGGCCTTGTATGCTACCTTCTTTCCACTCCTAAGTGTTCCTAGGTGGTCATACAAGTAGAAAAAGAATGGCCCAATAGAAGTGGACTTGGTGTTTCCCAAGGAGGAAACCATTTTGCTCACTAGGTTTTTTATGATCTCCGCCCAACATACTTTCCTCTCTCCACTCAATGCCCCCAAAACTATATTGGCCCAAGTCACTGTAATCCGGTTTGGCCTTTCCGGATACAGGATGGGGACCAAATATTCTAGCAACCTCTTCTCTCTAGGGTCCCTACAATCCACTACAGAGTAGCCATCCTTTGAGTTGGGAAAGTTCACGAATTTACCTTCCGCATACTTGTCTGTCCGGGATGACATCCTGTCCCCATCGCGCGGAAAGTCATAGGTCCTCTTCCACAAGTCGATCGTCCACCAGCTTGGCAGCGCCCAGATCGTCTTGTACCACTCGTTGGATTGCTTCTCCATCAGTTCCCGGATCATGTTGTCGTCCCTCAAACTCTAGGTTCGACGCAAGAATCCGCTGCACCCAAGTTGTCCCAAATCCGCATCCAGTTGCTTCCTCTCCTTCTCATCTTTCAGGATGGCCGGATAGACAGTCTTGAACTTCAGATTTGCAGCGCCACTCCCCTCCGCCTTCGCCATAACTCTCAAAGGTAGTATTCATACTTCAACCTTACTCTCTCAGCTCAAAAGTTCTTCCTCAAACAACCGGTCTCTTTCCTCACGACAGGATCCGGAAACAGGGAGCTCCTTCTCCAAACTCCAAACTCTCTACTCTGCGCGCTCCAGGAGAATGAGAAACAAGAAATGAGATTGTAGGGTGTAACCCCTGGCCCTTCTCTTTCCCGCTGCCGCTCCACGCCGTTAGGTCTGGCCGTTTGGCCAAGTAGCCGTTCTAGCGGAAAACCCGGAAAATCTAACTATTGAACGGTCCTCCATCTTTTCCGAGGAACCCGTTGGGCCCAGGAATCTTCCAGCTGGATGCCTATAACATTCCCATTGCCTCCCAATACGTCTCCGGTTCCCACTCTGGTATTTCTGATGATCCATAAGTGGAATCCAAGTTCTTCATCCGGTTCCGGTTTCCTAGCAGACTAGGAAACTTTAAAGTTTAAGAGTTTCCTTAACTAAATTATCTATTTAGTTTCACTGCCTTATTGACTAAGCCTTAATTTTGATAACTGTGAGCCCTCAAGTTGGCACTTGGAACTCTGAACTTATTTTTCGCGATTTTTAGTTATTTTTTAAGTGAAAAATAGGAAAAAACATATAAAAATACAATTATTGTGGGTTTTGGTAGAAGTCCCTACCAAAGAGGTGTGTCATGGCCTTAAATGCGTGAAATACGTAAGACGTTACATTTTCACTAATTTTAGGTCTTATTAGTAGAAATAAGTAGTTAAGTCAGTAATTCCGAGCGATGTGAGAATTTGAGAGATAACCAGTCCTAGTGTCTTGTTCATGTAATACAACAGCTATAAGTATACATGTAACAAACTGGTTAAAAGTTAGAGTCTAGTCAGAGTCAGTCCAAATCCAACTCGAAAGAGTTAGATTTATTGTTTGCAGGTAATTTTGAGAAATATATTCATTCACAGACCAAGATGGAGGAAATGATGATTGGAACATACAGAGAGGTGCTTTTCTAGGTCAAAGCATGCCAGGAGGTCAAATAGAAGCCCGATCATCCAAGATTCCCCCGGTATCAAGAATAATTTCCCCCCCGGGTGGAAATTATTAAAGAATTGCTAAAAATAGCATTCTTATTGGAGATTTGGTTTTGCCCTTAGTTGATGGACATCTTGTAGAAGATTGCCCAAAAGTTTCGGGATTTTACAAAACTCCACGATGACTCCATGGGAAGTCAACCGCTTAAAACTGCATTCGTAAATTCCTAGAAATTACCAATGTTGCGGTAAAATCTCACTAAAAATTAGGATAGTGTTTTGTGTGCCAATAAAGAGCCCTGTCAAGTTTGAAGACATTCCGACATTCCCAAGTACCAGAATCAGGACCGACAGCGAATTTTACAAGAATTTACAACTTGACGGCGGGTTGACCGGCGAACCAGGAGCTAGCGGTGTCCGAATGGAGTGTTTCAAGGGTCAATTCTTACTCCCACGAATATTCTAAACCACCCAAGACCGACAGTTTCATCAAAAGACGCAAACTCCAAAAGTTAGCTTTTTAACTTTTGTTCTGAGTTACCGTGACTCAAATTTGCGCTTTAAAACGGCTGGAGAGGTAGGGGTAAGGGGTCCCTTAGGCTAATTGGGGTCTTCTGAACACGATGGCGCAATTTGTTTTCAGTTTCGAGTTGTCCCTCAAAAGATAGAGAGGGTCAGCCCTTAGTTTGACTTTTAAAAGGTAATTTTTGATTAATCTGGGTTGATTTTGCAAATATCTCTTGTAAAATCGAAGATTGGATTTGCCCAAGATACTTGTCTTGCGTAAGAAGCCATCTTTTGGACTAAAGAAAGCCAATTTAGAACTAACCCTAGATTAAAACACAAAATATCTTGGTTAATTAGGTAGGTTTTCAAAATATCTTTGGGAAAATCAAATATTTGATTTGGGAAAAGATTCTAAGGCCATTTAGGGCCTAGAAGGAACTCGCTTGAGAACCTTCCTTCCCATTAAACAAAGATTATTTTGAAAATACGTTTAGGTAGTTTAGCAAAATATCTAGATTGAAAGTAAAAGATAATTTACGAACAACTTACCGGGGGAGGGCCTGGAGCGAGTATATAAGGCCCTTCCTCGAGGTTGTTCGTGGCCCTCATTCTTTGTTTCATTCTTGTTGTTGCTCTTGTCGTGCTACCGACACTTGTCGGAGCACTTTTTAAAGCCAAATTTTGGCTATTTTCTTCTATTTTCTTGTTTTCTCTTGTACTTTGAAGGTCCGAAGGGCCCCTTCAAAGCTTTGTTTCTTTTCTTGTTTGAATTTGGAGGCTTCAAGCCCCAAAACTTTGTTTTCCAAGAGTTTAGGTGGAGGAAATCCCCTAACTCTAGTGTTGTTTGTGTTAACTAACTTATTTCTTGAATTTGGAGGCTTCAAGCCCCAAAACTTTGATATTTTGGGAGTTGTGGGAGTAGTTCCCGAACTCTACTTTGACATTGTTGTTCTTTTGATACTAACCAACCATTTGTGTGAATTGAGAATAGTCTGTGAACTTAAAACTTTAAAGCGGCAAAGCTAGACTTTGCCAAAAGGTTTTGAGCATCATCACGTGCCAAAACTCGTTGTATAACGGGTGTTTGGTTTGAATAGTTGCTAATGTTCGGTTAAACACTGTCATGTGTACCTCCTTTAGTGATTAAACTTAAAACTTTGCTTTGAATTTTGGAAATTAGTTTTTAATGTTCGGTTAAACACTGTCATGTGTACCTCCTTTAGTGATTAAACTTAAAACTTTGCTTTGAATTTTGGAAATTAGTTTTTAATGTTCGGTTAAACACTGTCATGTGTACCTCCTTTAAGAATTAAGTTTCAAAATACTAGTTTGGATCCTTGAATACTGGTTATTCCTAGGGTTGTTCCCACACGGCGGAGCTTTGACTTTGAAACCTGGAAACGGGTACTTGAAACTTAAAGTTGTCAGTTATTTCCTGGGGTTGCTCCCACACGGCGGAGCTTTGACCTTGAAACCTGGAAACGGGTACTTGAAACTTAAAGTTGTCAGTTATTTCCTGGGGTTGCTCCCACACGGCGGAGCTTTGACTTTGAAACCTGGAAACGGGTACTTGAAACTTTGATTTGACTGTTAAAATCTTGGGGTTGCTCCCGCACGGCGGAGCTTTGACCTGAAAAGTTAAAATTCACCTTGTGGAAAATACTAAATTGTGGTTTGCACGGCGAAGCTTTGACTTTCTAGAATTAAGGTTTATCTTTGTGAAAAATCCTAATTACTGTTTGGCCCTATACGGCAAAGCTTTAAACATACTAACAAATAAGATTCCCGGGAAGCTTATTTAAGTGCTGAGCCTTGTTGGTTGTTTCTCCTTTTCGTGTTGAACACGTGGTGGAGGTATTTGATTGCCAACCTTGCCATTGGTTTTCTTTTTGTTTATTTAAAATTGTTTATTTTGGTTCTTGATTTCGTTAGAAAGGGTTGTTTAATTGTTATTGTTAGTTTCTCATGATTACTATTAAGTATGGTTGATTTCTGGTAGAATTCAAGGATTATAACCATTGTTTAGTATTTCAAAGTTAGGATTTACGAAGGCAAGGAATGGGCTGTCAGTTGGGACCGAAGGAACCAGTCGGAACCAGTTGGGAGCAAGGGACCGGTAGGGAGCAAGGAACTAGTCGGAACCAGTTGGGAACACGGGGACGAATCGGGAACCAGTCGGGAACACGGGGACACGCTGGGGACGGACGAGCTGGGGACGGACGAGCTGGGGACGGACAAGCGGAGGACGGACGGAGCAGTTGAGGACGGACGGAAGACTAGCCACTTGCGCCTTGACACGTGGCAGCTGCGGCAGGTTGGGGATCCAACAGCGTGGGAAGAGCTGTTCGGCTGAAGTTGATACTGATTGGAGTTGCCTTCCGACTGGACTGGGGGAAGTAATCAGACCATTCCAACTCAAAAATACAGATTGACAACAAAAACTTTGAAGGTAACAACTCATTCACGAAATCAATATCTTATGCCGGCAGTTGGGGCCATGGCTAAATTTTGAACTTTCCTACAAACTAACACTCTCACTTCTCGTTATGAAACGATTGCCAACAAAAACCCATAGCCAAGAATTCAACAACAACAAACAACAATAAACCAAGTCGGAAGGAGAAGAAGAATAAGAAGGAAGAAATTTGTCACGTGAAGGAATTGAGAGATTAAACAACAATTAAGGTGAGAATCTAACTATTCATCAACTAATTGTTTTGGCATTGCTTATTTGTTTTTTATTCTTTTTTACTATTCATTTGGATTGTCGTTCATCCTTTTATTCTTTTCCCTATTCATTGATAGATTTGTTTTAGATTATTTAAGATTATTTTATTAGAATACTATTCATTCGGTTGGTTTTAGTTATTAATTAGGATTCCAAAGCCAAATTAGTTGTTTGTTTGTAGTTTGGGGGATTTGTTTTATTAGGCCTAATAAGCCAAAACAATAAAAACAAACAACAACTAATATCTTGGAATATTTAATAAAATAACTATTAAAAAATTGGCAATCGAATAAAACTACTATTCATTGAAAACTTAGGAAATATGAATTAAATTTATCATTTAATTTAAATTCCTAAATTCAAAGGATTAGTTTTAAATTGCCAAAACTAACAAATTTGGATTTTTTAGATAGTTTTTTTTTAAAAACAAGAATACTAAGATTTCTTCCACATCCATGAAAGACAATGGAGAATTTCGAGGAGACGATTATGATGGTGTTTTGCGATGATGGGACGATCGACATTCTCGACACCAAGGTATGATTTAAAATTTTATCTTTTGTCTTTTCTTTTGCTTTCATTCTTTAAAAATTTAGATTAGAAAATTAAAACTAACAAATTAACCATTAAGAATCCAATAGCTAGTAGAATTTAAATTGTTAGAAAACCTTTGAAAATTTATCTAAAATCGTAAAAAGTAATAATTAGATTAACTTTGAATTAATTTGGAAAACGAAATAGTAATCTCATCCAAAAGAATCTCAAAAGGAATCTAATTTAGGAACTTAGGGAATATTAGAATAATTAGGGAAAGTAAAAACCTAATTTATCTACTTATTCTCTTGAAAATTATTAAAGAAAGGAATTCCATCCAACCAAGGGGAATTTTCATCCATTTAAAAGTTTTCACCTAAAAGTTCTAAATTCTTACTTTTTATCTTAACGAGAAGTTAATTAATCAATTTACTCATAAAAACCATAAAACCCTAAAAATTCACTAAAATTAGAATAATAACTTAGAATTAGGATTAATTAAAGAACAATTAGGAATATTCTCAAGGCACGATTAGGGAATCTTTTGAAACCATAATCTTTTAGAGAATCTTTTGAAGATTCCAAATCCACCTTTTACTTTTAAAATTACTTTAATTTGAAGGATAAAAGAGTGGATGAAGATTTGACCTAATTTTGGATGAAAAATCTTAAAATAGGTCAAAATTAGGTTTTCTCTAAAAATTCCATTAGTTAATTTAATCAACCTTTCAACCCTGAAATTTAGATTTATTTTATATTATTTTGCTATTTTTAGTTGACGGATGAAGTTTTTAGGATAGAATTAGGTACGAATTTCATCCACACATAACTTTCATTAGGAATATCAGAATCCAACTTGCTTTACCATTTTGGAAAGGGCAAATTGTATTCTTTGATTTAGTTTAGGCAGAATTTTAGTTTAGCTAGAAGTTTAAATCACAATTAACTAACCCTCAACAACCTTTATTTCTTAACTAGTAGAGTGTTTTGAAGTACTTAAATTAGGTAAAAATCAACATAACAAAGTGTCCATTGCTTGGAAGGCCAAAGAACACTACGTTTACATTTCACCCTTATAATTTGCTAACTTATGCCGCTAGAACCTGTGTGCAACTTTCTGACTTAAGGGTGGAGTTAGAAACACTCACAATAACATATTCAACTTTTCCTCTTTGAAACGAAAAAAATGTATCAAAACTTATTCCTTTATCTGGATTTCCTAGTAACTACTTCTTATTTTCATTTTCAGGTTCCCACAGTGCACAATAAAGTGCGAAACCGCTTGGCCACAACAAAGGCGGAGACATTGGTATATATCTACGCGAACAGCAAACTTGAATGTCAAAAACGTGGACACAACCCAGCCATTTTTTACGACCAGATGCTTGCAGATGGAGATGATGAGGACGAGCGTGATGGGTCTTTGTCTTCAGGGGAAGAAGACGACGTTGTTCCAGATTTTATGAGAGAACGCGAGAAACGCAGGGATGAAGAGGATCGGTTGCGCAACAATCCTTGGAATGCAATGGTTAGGCCGCCACCTAGTCCTCCACGACCAATATACAGGAATACATTTGACTTTCATGACGATGGGTATGTTTCTCCTGGAAATTCACCTATACGCAGTCCACCGCAAAACGTCGTGCACACTATGGATGCAATTTCGCCGACACATGCATCACAGAGGAGGGAAAGCACCCTCGACAACAATGACGAAGGCGTACCTATTCCCATGGCATCCGTAGAGGAAGAAGCTAGATCTCCAATATCAACTAATTCGCCTCCGAATATGGCCCGCACTTTAAAAAGCAGTGCACAAGTTCCAATGAGAAGCGAACATGAAGAAGAGTCCATCAAAGTCAATGAAGTTGTACACGAGGGAATACCAAATCCCGTTATATTGAACGCATCTACCCTCGGAACAACTGTTACTACAGATGATGATGATGATGTGCCATTGGCATATGTTATGAATCGAAGTCGGAATGTGCCATTGAATCCAGAGACGACTACAAATGTGGCAACAGTGAGGAGGTCTATCCCAACCCTTCCAACAAGGCCACCGGTGCGTGGAGGTGCTTTACGAACGATTGATGAAGAGGTTCACGGCTCAGCTCCACAACCCACTCAACCTTCATCCGTGTCTAGCCCTGGCGAATCATCATTAGGAATCCAAAGGCACAACAGTAGAGGCCAGAAAAGGCGTATTAGGAGGGTTGACAAGAGGGACCTTGAAACCCTAAACGACCCACTCAAATTGTCCAACGGTGTACCATTGGAGCGGGATGTTCCACCCAGAATGTTGGACAATCAAGTAGAGGAAGGTGACACTCTGCATCCAACATGGATGGAACTATGGATGCGTTCAAGCTCACAAAACGACTTGTGCAAACTGAAGGCTTACGTGGTGTAGATACAGAAGTTCAAAATCTAAACTCAGAGGTAGAGCATGAGGTACATATCGAAGTAGTAACAAGGGAAGATGATGAAATTGAAAGCTCGGGCGACAACAGGAGCAACGAAGAGTCTTACGAAGATACAGACCCTAATGTTGATGAAGTCCTGAGCGATTCCACATTCACGCCTGGTGACTAGAGTACTAAAGAAGTAGACAATAATTATAGTTATAAGGTTTTAGTTTATATGTTTGGTAGCGAATCTTTTTAGTTCAAGCTTTGAGCCTTCATTTTGATGAGTAAGGATTTTGTAGTGCTTCATCAAGCATATGAGCATATTAGAGTGAGGGACAGATTACCGGTTTTAAAATATATGTTGAGTTGTAATTGATAGGCAGTTAGGTGATGACTGCAACGAGGTCATAAAAGTGCAATGCAAGTACGACTACATTTGAAGTCCACCTCAAAGCAATATCGATGACTTATTAATATAATTGTTGTTGACATTATTATTGTGGCCTTATATTGGGTGAATTTTTGGAATTAGAGAAGTTCTATCCAATTTACATTTCATGGGCTCTATTATTTGCACTTGTAAATTGTAAACCCCAATATAACATAGCACCTAATTCTACACTTACAGAACACCTTTGTGACGTGTTACTTCAAAGATTGAATATGCCAAACTGAAATCCTAAACTGAACCTGCAGTCGCCCTAGAACCCGAGGTCGCTGTCTGCTGCTCCAACACGCAGTCGCCCTGGAACCCAAAGTCGCCCCTACCTGTTGGACTCGCGGTCGCCCTCAGTACCCAAAGCCGCGGTCGCCTTGTAACCCGAGGTCGCTGTCTGCTGCTCCGACACGCAGTCGCCCTGGAACCTGAAGTCACCCCTACCTGTCGGACTCGCGGTCGCCCTCAGTACCCAAAGCCGCGGTTGCCCCTAATCCCGAAGTCGCCCTAACACCCCTGACCCGTAGTCGCCCACTCACCCGCAGTCACCTTCAACCCTAAACCCGCAGTCGCCTCTATTTTTTCCACCCGAGGTCGCCCCTTCATCCGCAGTCGCCTCAATTTTTCCACCCAAGGTCGCCCAAGGCAGACCTGCACGCGCCCACACCCGCAGTCGCCCACGCTGGCTGTCCACGTCAGTTCCGAAGCCCTGCCACGTAGGCAAATTCTATTTATCATGGGGTAAATTTTTTTACCCCTCCGCGACGCGATGTCAAGTAAACTCGACACTTGGTGACACGCGACACGCAACGTCAGACGTCATACACGACACCTAAATCCAAAAATATGTCAGACAAGACAACCTTGGTTTTCATATTTACTTGTTCTAGTTTTCCACGTGTGTTAATGTGGATTGTTTCCATTGTTTGAATTTTGTAATAACATCATATTCATTAAAATGGGAGTTTTCCAATGAAATAGGAGTTCTATGAGCTTTATAAATTAAGGATGAGCTTTATAAACTAAAAACGCAAGAAGAATTTCATGCCTACAACCACAAGATAAGAATATATGAACAAATAAACATATATAGTATTTCCAAAAGTAAGATCATAATGGCATATGATCGCGTTGTACTCAACATTATGGTAGCCTAAACATGATGCTAACTCTACATATTATGACTACGACCTACTCTTCAATATCCGCATTGCTTTTAATATTTCTGGTCCTCGACTATTACCATTACTAATAGTGGATAATTGGCGCGCATTCTCTCGCTGTTGTTTCTTCAAGGACCTCCACTTCCAAGCATCCCACGGACCACTACTATAATAAAGAGGACTCAATCCATCATTTGTTTTGCATTGTCGTTTTACGATATCCAAAGAAGACAGACAAGGTAGTGTGCCTTCAGCTACTACAGTCCGCTTCTCCAATTCTATACTCTTCACGCCCTTTGAAGTGTTGCCCAACATGGCAGTAGATATAGGCATTGAATCTTGCACCTACCAAAACCAATAAAATAAGACATTCATAACCTACAACGTCTACAAAGCAAAACATAAAGACAGATATGATTGCACACACATTTCACTCAATCAATGATAATACACCTCCACAACGGCCACCACATCCACTTCTTCATTGTAGAGCTTCCTTTGCGTTTTTAGATTCACTATAGACCGATCTCGGGGAGTTTGCGAACGAGATTTCAGAGGAGATGGAGAGTGCACTAATTTGGGGCGCTTTCCTCTGTTGGGAGGACTATCAACAACGCCATCATTGAAAAATCCATTGTCGACTGTGTAGTGACCTCTGAATATATGACATGCCCAATTATAGAAGCCATAGCATTCCTTAACTCCTAAGTACAACATAAAGATATTCCATTGCAAATGAATGAAGAATTGTATTTGATAAATCAATATTAATTACATTTTAAGGCGTACCCTCTCAACACAACTACGGTGTCTACAAAATTCTAGAGGTCCTACAGACAAGTTTGGTCAGGAGGCGGACAAAGACAAGAATAGATGTCTTCCTGGCTAAGCTCCTTGTGCTTCATTGCGCGTGGTTTTGCCTAGGGAATGCTATGCCCGAATTCATTGACTTTCCGCTGTCTATTAAGTTTATTGGAGACCGCAAGTGCCCTCTGAAGTTCCTTGTACTTGGGTTGGTCGAGATCATGCTTGAGGTGGATCCCCCCCACAGCATCATCTCTATGGAAAGGAAACAATTCCCACGGCCTCTCTACATTCAGTTTCTTAATTCAAGGCAGAAATTCAAATATGAGGACCCTGTCTCTCGGCCCTTGTCCCTCAAACAACCACAAATCTAAGAGCACTACGTTTGTGGGATCATTCAAGAAGTGTTTCTCGGGGCTGTCGTCCACTATTATAGTGTTGTCCTTAGTGAAAATGGACCCCTTCAGTTTGTACAACCTTTCCAATGGCTTGAGAAATAGGTCCTTGCGCGATCCCCTCAACCTGTAGTTTTGTAGCATGTCATTTTTGTCTCTAAATTTCATGACAACACATTGTTCATGGCTAAGGACACCGGAGGGGGGCGTTAGCCTGTAGAAGAGACAATTAGCAATGAGCTTGGTGTAGGATTGGTCCATAAAGCTCTAGATTACAACATTTGCGAAGGAGGTCAACTCCCGCACGAACCTTCAAACATGGGGTTGGAAAGGGACCCTTTCCATTTTCATGATGAAGCTCTCTACTCTCGGGACTACCTCATGAAGAGAGCATACTCTCCTTTTGTCGTACGCGCAGTCTAGGCGTAGGTATCTTTAATACCACAAAAGCATTAAGATGACACGAGTTATCGTCCCAGGGAATTCCAGATGTTGTTGCAATAGATAGGTTTTCGGACCTACGGATCTACCCGGAAATGACAATCCGCTGTAGGATCCGGTACAACACAAACACCAAGTTCTGGGAATACTGTCTTCCGGAATCACATCCGGATCCATATTAATCCGGATTCTTACTCCTTCTATCCGTCACACCGGTTTTTGGTACCTCTATTTTACCCTCAGAGGGTCCTCACTTGCTCTTTCCGAGGGGTGGGGAACATCACCACTCAAGTAACACACGTATCAACTCCTAAACAACAAACAACTATCCGTCCTCAAAGTTCTCAATCCGGTAAGGAAGAAAGATGGTCCCTCTCACAACTTTCCGGGTAGCTACCCGAAAGGTAGGTCACACAGAAATACACCCTCACCTGCCCTTACTACAACGACACTCAGCTTATTTTCCGAATCAAGCTTTTGCCTACTCTTGAGGTTGGCAGACCTTCCGGTGGTTTGGGAATATTCCACTAGGCGGTTGCCGACTTTCGCACGGGACTACTCTCGAGTTCCCGGACTAGCTCCTGACCACTACCGGATCCCACCGGATCACCGTTCCAGCAATTTAAAGGCACTGCACACAGCTCCTCACTCGTTAACTATACTCAACCGCAAAACAACCGCGGATAGTTGGATTCCGGAACTAAGGGACTTGCTTTCTAGATGTCAACTACTCTTGAGGTTGGCAGACCTTCCGATGGTTTGGGAATGTTCCTCTCGGTGGTTGTTGACTTCTGCACAGAACTACTCAAGAGTTCCGGACTAACTCCCTGACTACTACCGGATCCCACCGGATCACCGTTCCAGCGATTTAAAAGCACCGCGCATAGCTCCTCATTTACATTCTAAACTCATCCACAAGACACCCTTAGCCTGGATCCGGATACCAACCAATCCAGATTCCTACCTTGCACACTCTCCCGTATACACCCACACACAAGTAATCAAGACGCGATACGCAAGATAATGATTTCCAAGGTGTTTATTCTTGGGTGCTCAGATTGAATGACACAAAATGGAATGACAGGCCACAAGCTGGCCCGCCCTTAAAAACCAAAACAACACGACAAAAACGGTCCAAAGAAAAAGCGGCCAACGGCCAGTTGAAAATCCGGACAACGGCCAAGTGACCGTTCCGAGAAAAACGGAAAGCCGTTGACTTCCTAGAAATCCGGAACTATCTAAAATTCCGGATCAGCGGGTCCCACATCCGGAAAACCCGCGTCAGAAACAAAATACTAAAACTAACAACCCAACTGCGCTACTAAGTCATTTGCCCTTCTGGGCCTTCTTCGTTGACGTTCCACCCTTCGAAATCCGGGTTGCCGCTTTCTGTCAGATCTGCTTCGGTAGGGTGGACTTCGTTGCGGATCGAGTCTTTGGCGGACCCGAATCCGTCTCCGCATACTCAGAGTCGGAAGAGGAGTTGGTTACCGCTTCCTCTTCTTCCGACTCGAGAACCTCTTCCAGATCACTGGGGACCTTCCGCCTGGTGGCCTTCTTCTTCTCCAGATCAATGACCTCAATAGGGGTCGTCGGTGGTGGCTGCGGAGGAGTCTGCTGCTGCATGTGGGTGAACTCCTCCGGATGGGTCCGAGCCGGATTCTGAATCCCAACCGGAATCTCCGTCATCGCGGTTACTTCTGCAGAGGAATTTAGAAGAGGTGGAAAGAGATTTACCGAAGTGTTCCGAGGCGTCAAGACCGGATCCAGAATTCTCCTCCCATCCGTAATCTCCTTCTACACCGAGGATCTTCCGGGTGCTGGTTGGGTTGATGATCGTGCTCTAAGGTTGAGCTGAGTTGTCTCCACGAACTTCCCTCCGGGTATTTCCGGAAACAAAGAAGCGTCTAATATGCTGAGCGGATCGAAGTGGCCCACCAACTAGTGCATCTCCTTCAGCGCAATCACGATCCGTGCCTCGAATTCAACCAAGATCTTGACAACCTTGGTTCCAGTGATATGACCTTCCCGGGTCATCTGGTTGTTCCAGAGTGCGGATCTGGTGATGATATCTGCTGGCGGGTCGATGAGGTCCCTCAGTTTCCGGACCAGCTCCGTTGCATTCGTTGCCCGTTTGTTGGCGGTGTTCATCTCCCTTTCCGCCCAAGTTGCGCGGTTTTGAAGATGATCCCGTTCCGCCTCCACAGTCCGGATCCGACCCTCCAGCAGGCTAACCATCTTCGGATCCGGTCTGCTGTTGATCGCCTCGACAATCTCCGTTTCGTCCGCTACCTTCAACATCGTGCAGACTCTCCGGATCAGAGTGGCCATCCGGTCATTTGATGCTTTCTGGCTCCGCAACCAAGAGATTGTGGACTCGAATATGTTCAGATCCGGCTCAGTGTTTCGGAATGGAACAAGGTCCGGAAGCTGGCCCTTCCCCCTTGAATCCGGATCCGTGCTCTTCCGGCGGGAGTCATGCCTATCCGGCGAGTCGTGCTCTAGTTCCGGCTTCTCTTTTTCTTCTAGTTCATCATCCGTCGGATTCGGTTCCAGGGGAAGACCATACCGCAGTAGGCTATCTCCCTGCCGGTAGATGATATCTTCCGGATTGCTAAGTACCTCCTGCTTGTGGTACAAGTGGAGGAGGTACGGACTGATGGGGCTCGACTTCTTCCTCGCTAGGTTTCCGGACAGCTTCTCCACGATGGAGTGGATAATGAGCCCCCAACTGACTGGTCTAGGGGCCGGTTTTCCTCTCTCCCCTAAAGCTCCGAAAACTGTGTTTGCCAGAGTGATTGTAATCCGGCTGGGCTTTTCCGGATACAAGATGGGGCTAAGAAACTCTAGGAGTCTCTGATCCCTAGGGTTCCGGCAGTCGGACGCGGTGTAACCCTCCTTTGGATCCGCCGGATTCCGGAATCTATCCACCGCGAACTTCTCCGTCCGGCCAGCCCATCCGGATCCCCTAGTGGACGCGAAGTAGACTCCGGCCCACATTTCTACCGTCCATGACTTTAGACGACCCCTAACGGTTAGGTGGTACTGGTTGGGAGTGTCGTAAACTATCTTGTCTATCATGTCCTCGCTCCGGATGTTCCAGGGTCTTTTCAGAAACCCTAGACACCCCATATCTGTCAGGTCGTCCTCCAGTTGCCGGTGGTGTTTCAGATTCTTAGGGATTTCCGAACTAATCATCCAGGCGGTGATTCCTGACTTCCGCTGCACACTGGGCCCTGCCATAACTACCGACATATTCTATCCTCACTTCCAACTCACTTCCGCTAATGTTTCCGCTAATCTTCCGTCGCCGGTTCCGCCTTACTTCCGTCCTACTTACCGGTGCGATCGGCACCGACCTCCCCTTCTCTTCCTAACGCGTTCCTATCTCACCACACTTTCACTCATTCAGCGCCATCGCGATAATCACGCGGAGAAAGAGGAAGAATGAAGGAGACAGCGGGGGTTAAGTAGTTTTCGGCCTGGCATTCCCATAAGTTCCCTAGCCGGACTAGGCTCTAGGGCCTACTCGGCCGGAACTTTCCGGTTTCCGGATTAGGGTTAGGATTTCCGGATAGAGTTTCCGGATCCGACTGTAACCCTAATTACAGTTTAAGGTTTTCCGTAAAGGCTCTAATTCCTATTTTTGGTTTTGGCTTCCTATTCCCTACCTATTATGGAAAATTTGAAAATTTCTACTTTATATAATTACTATTATCTATTATTTTTGTTTATCTAGATGTTGTGTACTTCCACACCTTTCTTTTATGTGATATCTCATATCATCACAAAAGCACAGTAGTCCATTCAGATCTAGAACGACATTAAGCCATTTCTTATTGAATCTGGATGTGAATGGACTAAAAATTTGCACATCCGCCATAAAATCACCTATGATTCCCTCACTAGTACCCTGCTCATAAGGAACAGAGACACATCAAAAATTAAACTGGGGCAAAGTCGATGGCGAAGGCAAAAAACAACCAATGTGAGGCACACTGTGACACTGACCATGATACGCACACTACTACATACAAGGCAAAGTACATACTGCATCTTCCACCGAAGCATTTTGAGGCGATGATTCTGGATCTTCACTACAAAAAAACCCTATCCTAAATGACTTCGCAAGTGACTACAAAATGACTGCGTAGGAGTCATTTAGGACATTTTTTACTAGGAAATGACTGCAGGGCTCCAAGTCATTGTGGCCACGTAATGACTAAAAAATGACTCTGGGTATTATCACCAACGGCCATGTACTTGGATGAAAAAGCGGGTGTCAGGGTCTGAAGTGTTAGAGGGGATTTTCGGGCAATGGGGGCCGAAATTGGAGGCAGTTGCCCGTTCCAAGCCAAAATTTTCGTGACGCAGTATGACGTCAGCAAGTTCAGAGTCACGTGGAAGTCACCGTGGAGTCATTTAGAGACCATCTCGTGGATTGACACGTCAGCACTCTACATTTATTGCTAAGTCATTCTGTAGTCACGGAAAGTGCTCCGAATGGTTTTCGTGGAAATTTCCTGAAGTCATTTCTGAGTTTATGGTGAGTTATTTAAGAGTCATACTGCGGATATGGAAAATTCAGCAGAATCTGACACGTGGCAATGGGGCTTTTTTGGGCAGTCGCTGTGGAGTTATTTTGCAGTCACATCAGGTGGTGACTAATATCCCTGTTCCCACGTTTTTATTACGAGTCATTTGCGAGTTCCGTTTTAGTTATTTCTGGGTCGTCATTTGGATACGGTACGAGTCATTCTGCAGTTCAAACAGAGTTATTCCTACTCTCCTCGCTTCTAATCACCTCAGAGTCGTTTCAAAGTTCGTCGCCTTTTTTTTAGCTGATTAATTAGTGAACTCCTTAATTAGTGACCTTTGTTTTTGTCAATCAGCACCCACTTACATATGCGTTGCACATATGGAATTCAATGCTGGGCTGCCTCTACATTGTAATCTAAATCTGGTAACTCAAATTGGAAACAACTTGGACATCTACACGGCTACATGCCCATAACTCATGCATTGCACAGTCCACACATGCAATTGGGAAGGGGTCAAACATAAAAGAAAGGCCTTAGGCGCAAAAGAAATGATGCATTCAAAGTACTTCGTTCCTGATGGAAGACTATACATAGAACTACAAGCCTATATGTACGCAATGTCAAAAATAGAGTGTGGAAGGCCCCCTCACATTGTAAGCTTCAGGTACTTTTGGTTCCATATGGTAGACGACCCTTTCACATCTTGAACCACTTCCGCCTCAACCACATAATTAGGAAACATGAGTGCCACTTGACCCTACAGAACCTCATAGACGTTCACCTTGAACCAACAGTCGGGGATGTCATTACAATGGTATTTGTGTTTGCCCGGTAATCCACTGATCCTACCCACTGCCACTCTTTGCTTCGACACTCTTGGGTTCAAAAGAAATACTTCGTCTCCGACGCGATACTGCAAGAAGGCCAAAGTTGTCTTGTCTGACAGAATTTCGAGTTCTTGTGTCTAATAGGCATCGCATGTCGCATGTCGAATTGTCGAGTTGTCGAGTAAGGGCGGTTTTTGTTGTCGTGTATGGATTTCGGATTTCAAATTTTTTTACCCCTTGGTAAAACGGACTGTCCTACGTGGCTGTGACGTGGCGTGCTTCCTGAGGGGCGACCGCGGGTAGGGGTGACCACGGGTAGGGGGGCGACCACGGGTAGGGGCGACCGCGGGTAGGGGCGACCACGGGTAGGGGGCGACCGCGGGTAGGGGGGCGACCACGGGTAGGAGCGACCACGGGTAGGGGCGACTGCGGGTCCGAATCTAGGGCGACCGCGGGTTCGAAATCCAGGGCGACTGCGGGTCCGAAATCCAGGGCGACCGCGGGTCCTACTTCATGGGCTACAAGTCTGGGGCCCCCACAACATTTTATTTCCAATATTTATTCTTCAACCAACACATTCCACGGCAAATCAGCAATATATAAGCATTGAATTATATGCTCGGTACGTACCAAAGCAAATGAACATGCATTATGTAATGATATATCATGGGACAATCAATTCATAAGCCTAAACATAATAATTATAAATACAAACACAATAATCATATTAATTTAAATGGAACTGCGTACATACATAGGAATGATCTTCACAATTGAGTACAAGGACCACTCCTGTTTGAAATTGCATACTTATTTGCAAAAAATACGAATACCTTCATTAATCATCATCGTCAACACCAAAGTACCTTTTACAATCTTCCTGACTTTGTGAAGCCAAGTGATGGACTACACAAAATTCAAAATCTACCTATTTCATTACAAGCTTTGGCAACAAATCTTCACTACAAGGCATTGATGTTAAATCCTTATAGTACTATTTGAAGGCCTCCACATCTATAATGCAACACATTACATTGTGAAGGTAGAATCGCTTTCCGCTTCATCTGCATTGGGGTCGGTGTCTTCATGTGGCCCACTACTGTCACTAGCTCCTGAGACCTCGTTTTCATCATCCTCTCTGCTTGTAGGTTGAAGGATCACCTCACGTTCCACCTCAGAGTTCAAATTTCGCACTTGCGTTTCTAAACCACCAACAACTTCGGCTAGCACTAATCGCTTTGTCGGCCTCGATGCATCAGTGGTTCCATTGATAATAGGGCCTGTCGGTCGCTCAAGCACCTGCTGCCCAACATGTTGACGCTCTGCTCTCGCTGCTGCGCTTGATGGCCAAGGATTACGAGTGGAATTTCGTTCTCCAATGACAAATGGATGGATCGCATGGTTTTGACGCTTGGGGTTCCGTGTCAGTCTGTCTATCTTGCGTCTTGCGGGTTCGTTTATTTCCTGATTTGGAATGTTCACGCGATCGCTTGGATGATTCTCCAGGGCCTGACATCAACAAGGCCGGAGTAGGTTGTGGAGCTGAGCCATGCACTCCTTCATCAACGATTTGTCGTAGATCATTATGTGTCGGCGACCTTATTAGAGGAGTTGGTACTATCCTCGATGTTGTGGCAATGTCTACACTTGTAGGGCGATTGGACCCACGGGTACGGGTCTCGTTGAATACCACTTGCAATGGCGCATTTGAATCGTACACCCTAGTTTCTGTTGCAGTGTTGTTGGACGGTGCTAAACTTGGACGAACTGCAGGTACCTCTTCAATATGCGACACCTCTTCTTGCCTTTCACCCTGTACATTAACTCGTGCACCACTTCGGAGGTTCATTGGCATACTAGGTGGCAGATATGTGGCAATTGGAGACCTTACAAGCTCCACTTCATCTGCCACTGGAATATCAAAACCGTCATTGTTGTCATCAGGAGTTCTTTCCCACGTTGGGTTTGCATTGATTACCGGAAATGCATCCCAAGCCGACACATGAGGGGCTTCGTCTCTGCGGTGGTGCGACGCCTCTGGAGAGCTCAGTCCATCATCATCACCCACGAAAGTGTTGTGGTATCGTCCTCGTGGAGGACTACCTACACGGGGCACCATACCAGCCTACCTATTTCCACGGAGGCATTCTTCTACTACCACACGTCTCTATTCTTCTCTCAAATCTCTAAACCTAACTTCATCTTCGTCCCCTGAAGAATATGGTTCCTCATTCTCTTCATCTGTATCTCCATCTACAAGGTACTTTTCGTAGAATAGTGCTGGATTGTATCCTTATTTTTCACGTTCCAATTTGCTGTTGGTGTAGATATACACCAACATCTCAGCCTTCTTTGTGGCTAGGCGATTACACACTTTATCGTGTACAAACGAATACATGCTCCAGTGTCTTTCACAAGATGATGCTGAGCATGTCAGAGACAAAACTCTCCTTGCTATTTTTGGAAGAGCGTTCCCACTCACACGATTCCACCATTGATGAGGCAACAAGTTACATCAAGTAACATCTGGAGCATCTTGTAATGGATCAAAGGGACCCAACTTCTCTTCAAATTCCGTCAACTCAGCAATTGCTTCATCTTCATCCACATTCAATGGTCCGCTCTCTTGTAATGAGTTTGTTTGTCCTGTTGACCAAACTATTCTCAAATGGCATATACGTCTCGTCCCCCACCACAAATTGAAGCGCTTGTTTGCACTCTACCAAACGGTCTATCATGAGAAAATGCACTGCGAAGCGTGTGGCCGTGGGAAGTCTCAATGACTTCTTCGGCGAGTACTTACAGAAGAGACCCAAAGTCAAGTGGTACTTCTTTATAAACTTCACAATTGCCCTGGCCTTATCCATTAGATCTTTGATCCTTTTTTCCTTTCCCCAGTCTTCCAAAAGTAAGTCCAATATATGTGCGGCACATCCTTGCGTATACATGTGGGGATACCTTGCTTGCAACTCGCGCATTGACCCTGTCATTACGGAAGCATTGTTTGTACACAATTGGACAATATTTCCTGGTCCCACCTGCTCTATGTAGGTAGCCATTGTATTCACCATATACGCCATGTCTTTCCTCTCTCCTGTGGTGTGAACCGATCCCAGGAAGACATCACTCGCAGGGCAAACGAGCATCATATTCAACAAGGGACGGTGATTCGTATTTGACCATCCATCTGAATAGATAGTGGCTCCATATTGGATAATAGAACTCTTTGTTCGACTACTGACCATTTTCGTAACAGCCTCCTTCTTCACATCAAGTAGTTTAGTGCGCACCGCATTGTACGATGGTGGGGAATATGGAAATCCACATGTCAAAATTGCTTTCACAGCATTCACAAAGGCTGGGTGCCGCACCACATTGAATGCAATGTTAGCCTCATAAAAGAAAGAAGCCCATAGTCTGTCCAAGTTTTGTCTTTCATTGACCCGGAATGATTCATCCATGCTTTGTTGACGAGAAATCGAGGTTGAGCGCATCCTTCTCACCGTCACAGGAGTAGAATTCGTTGAATCTGGATTACGAGGCGGTGCATTAGGTGCTTCTGTCCTGTCGCTTGGGTCCACAGACCCTTCCACTGATGCATCCATAGTATACCCTGCAACGGACTCAGCAACAACATCAACCTCAGGATCTACTCCATGCATCTCCTCCAAACTCATTTCTTTTGGTACAATCCCTTCACAGTTCCTGAATAATTCGAGGACTACGGATGGAATACGTTTACAACGTTCCACTGTTGATGTATGGGGGTAACCAAAGTGACCAAATGCCCACTTCCGCACGAAAACTTTGTTCCAACTACAAAAAATACAAGTCCTCGTATTTGCGGAACGAGCGGGGTTTGTTTCAATAACCAACCATGGATCCCACTCCTTTGTGGCTCTTCGAGTATCATTTATGTTTGTCCTCCTCTCCGCACCTCGGTTTGCCATATTGTTTATTTGATATGCGTTATTCCAATCCGAAACGTGTATCTACCCAAGTGCTTCGGAAAAAAAAGTTATGACAAAGCCACCGCTTCAAGTAGTTTTCTAACCACTTAAAGCAAGGTTATTGCCCTCTGAAGAATATAACATTGCATGAAGCCTCTTGAGAAGATCCAAGTCATATGTTCATCAACAGAGCATGGACCTCCGAGACTCCACTTGAATTCGAAGAAGTCAACCCTTGTGTGAGAATCCCTTCCACTACTTCACCTTCTCGTTCGTCACATCGGGAATCACCTTTGATGCACCACTCCTTGTCCATCCCATCTTTATTCATTTTTTTCTTTGATTCTATGGGGCTTCAAAATACCATCAGTTGCCCAACATAAAATCAATTTGAAGGCACCCCACGGCTCCATAGCCCCACCCGAAGTCGCCCAAGTCCCAGAAATGAGAGAATTTCAAATGCATGATTTTTGCACTCCTCTCTGGACCCGCGGTCGCCCCACACAAAGTCGCCCTACCCGTAGTCGCCCCACCCGAGGTCGCCCCACCACCGCAGAAAGAAGTCCCCAATTTCCCCCTTCTCTGGACCCGCGGTCGCCCCACCCGCGGTCACCCCTACATCAGTATTTGAAAGAGTCACTTAGAGAACATTGCTGTCATGGTAGGTGAGATAACATAATATTTTCTATATAGCTTACAATTATAACACATGATCATTTTATTAAATGGTCCCTAACAAGGCTTCAATATCCTCAAGCCCTACAATCATAAACTCCAAACCCTACAAAGCCCTCGCAAACTAGAACCCATACCCAAACCTAAACCCTTGAATGCCCAACCCATTTTAGGATGTTTTATGAATTTGCTTTAACTTCAACAAGAAGCCAACATTTTGAATTATAGAATCAATTTCTTTGTACTTCTTCATTTTTCCTCCAATCCCAAAAAACTTTATTTGTGCAAATTATCAAATTGTTGTGGAGGGGGATAATACACTTGAAGTAAAAAATGTACATTTCTCTTATTCTCTTGTTATAATCTTACAACACTTACACAATTTTGCACTCAAAATTAATGTGCATACTAACAAGCAAGTTATTTAAACATTCATATGATTAGATTCAAAAATAAATAGGAAACTCACTTCAATGGGAATTACTATAAGTCCATGCTTTTTTTTAATAGGACAAATACAAGAGGGAATGGCTTAGGCACGTAGGGCCTAATTAGTAATGCACTCAAATAGTTAAGTTAAATTTATCTTTTGACACTAAATAGATTATGCAAACATCCTTCTTGTAAAATCAAATTTCATTTACAAGTATTTATTTGTCATTGTCCATAAAAATGAACAATTCTAATTAAATAAAGATTTAGCACAATTGAATTCTAAAATACTCTATATCATTACAAATTAGTTGCTTTAAAGTTTCAAAAAATCCCGTGAAGACCTCGATCTAGGCCACGCGACGTGCTTCGAGGATTGGGCCAAGGACCACTTTGAATACATTTACAAGTATTTATTCGTCATTGTCCATAAAAATGAACAATTCTAATTAAATAAAAATTTAGCCCAATTGAATTCTAAAATACTCTATATCATTACAAATTAGTTGCTTTAAAGTTTCAAAAAATCTTGTGAAGACCTCGGTCTAGGCCATGCGACGCGCTTCGAGGATTGGGCCAAGGACCACTTTGAATACAGAACTGAAATGTGTTTTTCATCTCAGATCTGAACTCAAAGGGGACCTTGACCGAACCCATAAGATTCAACCAAATCCTCCTTTATCATGCACACGGAGTTGGGAATCGAACCACAGACCTCCTAGACTCCACTTGAGTTTGAAGAAGTCGACCCTTGTGTGGAAACCCCTTCCACTACTTCACCTTCTCGTTGGTCACACTGGGAATCACCTTTGATGCACCACTCCTTGTCCATCCTATCTTTATTCTTTTTTTTCTTTGATTGTACGGGGCTTCAAAATACCATTCGCCGCCCAACACAAATTAATCTCCCAGTTTTGGACCCGAAGTCGCCCCACCCAAAGTCGCCCAAGTCCCAGAAAAGAGGGAATTTCAAATGCGTGAGTTTTTCCCTCCTCTCTGGACCCGTGGTCGCCCCACATGAAGTCACCCCACACGAGGTCGCCCTAGCACCGCTAAAAGAAGTCCCCAATTTTCCCCTTCTCTGGACCCGTAGTCGCCCCACACGAAGTCGCCCCACCCGAGGTCTCCCCAGCACCGCAGAAAGAAGTCCCCAATTTCCCCCTTCTCTAGACCTGCGGTCGCCCCTACATCAGTATTTGAAAGAGTCACTTACAGAAGACTGCTGTCATGGTAGGTGAGATCATAGAATATTTTCTAGATAGCTTACAATTATATCACATGATCATTTTATTAAATGGTCCCTAACAAGGCTTCAATATTTTGAAGCGCTACAATCATGAACCGAAAACCCGACAAAGCCCTCACAAAGTAGAACCCTAGAATCCAAACTGTAACCCTCAAATGCCCAATGCATTTTAGGATGTTTTATGAATTTGCTTTAAATTGTACAAGAAGTCAACATTCTATGTGCCTACTAACAAGCAAGTTGTTTAAACATTTATACGGTTAGATTAAAAAATAAATAGGAAACTTGCTTCAATAGGAATTATTGTAAGTCCATGCTTTTTTTTCATAGGAAAAATACAAGAGGGAAAGGCTTAGGCACATAGGGCTTAATAAGTAATGCACTCTTATTGTAATGCACTTCAAGATTTTTTCTGAAAGTAGCCAAAGTGACGGTTTTTAGTGGTTCTGACCCTATAATGGCCTTCGAACTTCAGGGGTTAAATTCACATCTAAAGAAACTTTTATTAGTTTTCGATCATGGCTCAAACATATAGATCTTGCAAGAATTTTTTGACCATGTATTGAAAAGTAATGAACCTGGAAGAAGCCTTCAAGGTACTCTTTGTAGAAATGTTTTGTGAAACATTAAAAGGAAAATTCAAAATTTAATTTTTAATTTGTAGACCAAAATGATTTTGTTGAGAGAAAACGTAATTTCTACATATAAAGGTGAAATTAATTTCACCTAAAAATGGTGTAACGCATTTAACCCTTATGTTCCCATTTTTTCTGGCCCATTCAAACCAATTGAGAAATGTTTTTTTTATTGCCAAAAACCTATTAAGATTACAAGAAAGTCATCCTTTTTTGCCGGATGAACCAATACAAGTGCCAATTGTCAATGCTTTTTAGAAGGAAAATGGGCTCCATTATTCCAAGGCTAAATATCTTACTGTAGGATATCTTACTGGAACATTGAGCCTATTTAATTCATTCATTGCAGCAAAATGCAAACATTGATATGAGAGATTCAATACAACATACCATGAAGAATAGATCCACAATATTGCCAATTTTGGAAAAATGGCACTTCATATTAAAATTTGATTACATGTACTAGAAGTACTACTCCAAAATGATACTATGGTATTCTTCTATCACACTACAACACGGAGTCCCGAAAAACTAATTCTGGAGGCTTCATATTCCAGGGTGGAAGCATGAGTGAAGCTACCACCTCAGAGCATGTGAGTCTCGTCTGTAAGTCAAGATCCATAAGCGCACGTAACTTCATTGTAAAGAACTTTTTCGACTCAGGGTTTTTGAATAGTTCCCTGTTATATTCACCCATATAACCAATTTTCATGTTCCAAATCAATTTACCAATAGAAAACGAATCAGACTTAACCGTATACTTGTGCATGGCTTGCATCTTGTCAAGGCTCGTTTCTGAACCCTTTGGCCCAAACACATAGAACAACTCTGGAGCCATCCACCATCTGGCTTTCAACATGTCATCCCTCTCTTTCGTGGTTTTGTATCCAAAATGTGAGGGAGCTCCCTCTTGTATACGACTTGCAATTCCCCAATCGCAAATCCCAATGTTTATAACATCATCCGAGTACGGCGGATAATGGATTAATATGTTGTTGGGAGACAAATCGTTGTATAGAACACCTTCATTGTGTACAAGACTTGTCACATAAACAAGGGCCCATGCCAACTTCACCTTGTGCCTTCGAAAGAGGCTAATTTGCTTCACCTGCTCTTATTGAAGTTCCTTCACCAACTTGATTTCGTGCCAATCGGCATGTGGCACGACCTTCTCATTCAAGCGAAGAAGTTTGTTCAAATTACCACCATTCCACCACAACGTGTAGGCCTCCATTGTATTGGCGTGGATAGCCACAAATTTAACAATGGCTGGGTGATTTAAAGGACACACCAAGGCCTCAATGGATCGTTCATATCTCGCATCATGCGTGTTCGTTTGCTTTGACACCTTCTGTCGCAGCACAGGATACGCAATTCCCATGTTATACTACCAAAAACCACTCTAAAGTATAACAAAAGTGACTTTAAAGATCGAACCCACGAGATTCTGTGAAGTATTCACCCTATTTACGATTCTAAGCTAAGTCAGTCTCCAACTACACCTTTCCAGTCCTACTCCTGCAACCGGAAACAACAAAACCCACAGAAATAACTACCAGACTTCCTACAACCTTCCGGTTCCGGACCTAATCCGGACCAGGAAGTAATCCGGTCCGTCAATCTGCAACAAAACCAAGACCTTTACACTTCCGGTCCTGGGTACAATTCTTAGACCTATAACTTCTGGTCTACTCCCACTCGATCCAGTAACCAATCCGGTTTAATTTTGCCTCTGTTTTACCATCAGAGGGATCGCCGCTTGAATTTGAGAGTGGCAGGCCCGCCGCTCCTTCCGTGACTTATAGTGGCTGAAGACCCACTTCTTCTCCTCTACTCTCCTACTCTAATCCGGATCCAGTTTGATCTTTCACAGTAATCCAGAAAACAATCCAGATCACAGGTCACACAAAGACCCCCCGTACGATCCACACATACTACAATGACCTTGATGCCAAGTTCCGGCCGTACTAAGGTAGGTGTCTGCAAGTACAACCGTCCATACCAACATCAACTAAGACTCTTCCGTTCGCCACTACAGCAATGAGGCCTCACAACAGTTCGGACACTCGACCGGATTTCCTATCCAGGAGTTCTAGCGCGCCTAAGGACTCCTTCCCTATACGCCTAGCCTAGCAGTGGCTTCCTCAACCGGAATACTGAATCCTAGCAGTGCTGAGGCACTAGAAAGTACTCCCAACTCTTACTACCTGCCTTCATGTACTCAAAACCAAAACAAGAACACAAAGGGGAGAAATCCCAATCCAAACTCTAAATGCGCTCCTAACTCCTCACAAATCTGCCCTGCCAACTGCGGGAGAACACACAAACAAGGCGCCAATATAATACAAAAGAAGTTTGAACAAAAGAAGACTCCCATTCTCCTCCGCAGAGAATGAATTTATATACACTGTAAAGCGCCAAAAAGCGAAAAGCGCCCCAGAAAATCCTCGTAGGCAACCCACGCTGGATTTCCGGGATAAGCCTCGCTGGCAAAACCGGAATGCTAACCCGGTTCAAAACCCTAGCAGACCGGAATACTAATCCGGTCCCTAACAAACAGACCAGGATCCAATCCGGTCCGGTTCCTAACTACAATCCGGTCATAACACCCGGTATTTACAAAACTACTTTACACTAAGACCCCATGCCCATCTTCAATGTGACGCTGACGGTCTCAAGCGGAAGCTCGTCGAAGACCTCCTGCAAGTTCCTGGCCCTCTCACCAGTAGGAGGATCCGGTCGCTCTGGCGATGAATCCAACTCGATGTGCTCAGCAGATCCGGTCCCTCTCGGCTTCCGCTCCTTCTTCGACTGGGGAGTAACATCCTTCCCCCGGTTTAACTCTGTTCCTCCCGGAAATGACTCAAGCAAGGAAATATCCGAAAGCCGGATACTCCTTGAGAGTACAGTTTCGGTCAGCTTCACGCTGCTCATCTCCATCCGGTCCGCAGCTTCCCGAGCTTCCCTCATAACTGCCTCAACCTTCTCGGCGAAGTCTGTCAAGATCCGGACCATCCGGGAACCGGATAGCTTCTTGTACATAACTGCGGCATGGGCGCATTTCTGAGGCGCTCAAGAATCTCCCTGAGACAACTTCACTTTCAACTCCTAGCCGCACGCCCCGTTCCTTACTTTCCCTCTTGATCCTGACCGGAAAGCAACAAATTGCAACTGTGGATGTCCAACCCCACAGCGCCCAAAAGAACTACTCACTAATGACGCCCTACCTCACAAATCTGAAGAGAAATCACAAAGACGAAACACAAAACAGCCCCAAGCGTGAAAACAAGCCTCAGCGCTCAAGGTAGAAAAGGGGTACTAACTGGCAAGGCCTCTCCTTATATAGTCCCAGGCTCTCAACGCCGCCAAAAATTAGGTCAAATGACCTAATCCGATTAACCCTAATCCGCTCCTGACCTAATCCGGTCCTCCAGATTTGATCCGGACAGAACCAATCCGGTTCGGACTGCCCAATCCGATCCAAACCAATCCGGTCCAAAAACAGATTCCGTAACAGACTAGAATCCGGTTAGTTCCTTAACTGCATTCCTTAACTAATTTCCGATTCTAACTTATCCCTAAACCGGATTGGTGTTCCTGCAGAGAACTTCCGCTCCAAATTTCAAGATAACTTTACAAAACCAAAAATTCACGTTGCGACACCTTCCCCGCAAAATGTACATGCTTGGGTATTGTAGATATGCCATCAATGTATACCTTACGCACCTTTCCATACCCCCCTTGTTGGTCATATCCACTAAGCGGAACCACCTTTGCAGTAGAATTGATCCACATGAGAGACAATCCACTGTTTTGAGAAAGAGCAGCCGTCAATGTGTCCAACTACCACCCCATCGCCCTAGATATAGTCTTCGATAGTCGAGAAGCCACTTTCTGCCACCATGCCATTTTTGCATGGAATTCGATGGTCTCCTTATTTTCACACCCAGGAACTATAGGTCGGTGCTCTACAATGATTTTTTTGGTATTGAAAATGATTTCCATAAGCACGTTCTCCATCCACTTCTCATAGTTGCCAAAGTACGTTTCATCCACGTTAGCATATTTCGGGGATTCTTTGCACTTTTTCAAAATAAAAGTGCTCAAATCTCTCTTCAACTTAATGATGCCTGATTCTTTATGCCTCAAGTATGTAGACTCTAGGAATTCCACAGTGCGTCCCTCGTACCATTCGAAACACACTCGCTGTGCAAATATTGAATAATCACGTGGAGGATAAGTTGGGTCCTTATCATGTGCCGTCTTTGATTTCTTCGACTTTGATGATGACTCTCCACCCGTTGACTCGTACGAGTCAATAGTCACTTGGAACTCCGTGGGATTGTCAAGGTCGGTGCCCCTTACATATTTCCTTGTAGCATTCTCCCATTCCCGGGGGTCATCGTGGTTAATATCCCATAGAGATGGACGCATTGTACTACTCCCTTCCCCTGGATTAGACATAGCTCTTCCTTCACAAAATTACCCACAATCGATGAATAAATAGAGTCGTGGAAAAAAAGGGCAAAAAGTCCATCCTCCAATAACTGCCTTGGCCCACAAGCTCGCATTCAGCCACTACAAGGTGGATGAAAGCCGTAGCACAGGACCAAGACTAGCGAATGCGGGTGGGGCGACCGCTTAAGTACCCGCGGTCACCATAGGGGCCCGTGTGGGTGACAGAACGCGTGTGGGTAAGGGCGACCGCGGGTACCAAAGCGGTCCTGAAACAATGAACCCAAGGTCGCCCCCTACACCCGAGGTCGCCCTGGAACTTGGGACTTCCAGCTTTTTTGGTGCTGGGGCGACCTCGACTGGGGCGACATCGAATAGGCGACTTCGGGTAGGCGACTTCGGGTGGGCGACTTCGGGTGGGGCGACCGCGGGTCCAGAAGTCGTGGAAAATTCATGCATTTGTAATCCTCTTTGGGGGATTGGGCGACTTCGGGTGGGGCTATGGAGCCGTGGGGCGACTGGGAGACTATTTTGTGTTGGGCAGCTGATGGTATTTTGAAGCCCAATAGAATCAAAGAGAAAAAAGAATAAAAATGGGATGGACAAGGAGTGGTGCATCAAAGGTGATTCCCGATGTGACCAATAAGAAGGTGAAGTAGTGGAAGGGATTCTCACACAAGGGTCAACTTCTTCGAACTCAAGTGGAGTCTGGGAGGTCTGCGGTTCGATTCCCAACTCCGTGTGCATGATGTAGGAGATTATAGTTAGGTCTTACGAGTTCGGTCAAGGGGCACTTTGAATTGCGCACTGAGATGAAAAACATTTCAGTGCGAAATTCGAAGTGCCCCTTGGCTCAATCCTCGAAGCATGTCGCGTGGCCTATACCGAGGTCTTCACGAGATTTTTTGAAACTTTAAAGTATCTAATTCGTAATGATATAGAGTATTTTAGAATTCAATTGTGCTAAATCTTTATTTAATTAGAATTGTTCGTCATTATGGACAATGACAAATAAATACTTGTGAATTAAATTTGATTTTACAATACGGGGTGTTTGCTTAATCTATGTAGGGTCAAAAGATAAGTTTAACATAACAATTAGAGTGCATTACTAATGAACCCCTAAGAGCCTATGCCTTTCCAAGTGTAAGGTAGGAGGCTCAGAAATGGTGCACCTAAGGGCTGGTCTGCCTTTTTCGTGTATTTCTTTGGACGGGAATATTTTTAGCTCATTTTTCAGACAAAGAGAAATTTATGAGGAATCTAACCCAAGTGGTTTCATATTTTTCCAAAGATTTTTGAATTACTTATGAATTTTCAAACGAGTTGGGTCATTGGTCCCTATTTGTGACCCTAGATCTTTCATGAATGGTTCACCTGCAATTCTAAATAAAAATGGAGAAAACACAGAGAATGATTGGCTCTTCCAATTAATAATGTTTTCTTCCTTGGTTCATTCAATGAATGTACTGGTCAATTTCAGAACTTTAGATGCACCATTCCACAACCATTTATAGGAGCCATTCTTAATGCCCGCACTCTTTCACAACCTCCTACCTTAGTTTTTCTGTTCTGAAAAGAGCATGGACTTGTAGTTATTCCCATTGAAGCAAGTTTCCTATTTATTTTTTAATCTAAACGTATGAGTGTTTAAACAACTTGCTTGTTAGTATGCACATTCATTTTGAGTGCAAAATTGCGGAAGAGTTTTAAGATTATAACAAGAGAAATGTACATTCTTCACTTTGAGTGTATTACCCCTCTCCACAACAATTTTAAAGTTTGCAGAAAAAAAGTTTCTTGGGATTGGAGGAAAAATGAAGAAGTATACAGAAATTGATTCTATAATTCAAGATGTTGACTTCTTGTTCAAGTTAACCCCTAAGTGACCCCCAGGACAAGATGGGTCCTCAACCAATTTCCTAAGTTAAACAAAACCTTACCAAATTACTATATGTAGTAATTCATATTTTTGGAAAATTCTTTTTGAAGTTTAGTTTTAGCTTCAAAAATCTGATTTTGAAAATGATTGATTATGATTTTTCTATTTAAGATTTTGTGCATGGGTGTACACTTGCAATCTTGACTTTTTGTAGTGTTGAGGGCTCTTAGGAATGAGCCTCAAACACACTAAATCTTTGAGAAAATATCACATTACAAATGAAATTTAAAAAAATGATAAAGTAGATTTTGAGAAGTTATAAATTGATTGGGTTTATGCACCTTAGGCCCTTTAAGCTCATATTTTTTAGGTGACGAACTTTTTAGATTTCACATTTGAAAAGAGGATTGAAATACTTCAAATCACTTTCACAGATTTAACACCCTCATGATAAAACATTATAATCTTTCAATAAATTAGAGGTATTGTTGTGTTTTCTTTTCTAATGTGATCTCTAATACGTCTAGTTTGAATTTACACGGTTACAATTCAAAAAGAATGGATAGAACGTATCAAAATGTTGGATTTTTGTTCAATTTAGAGCAAATTCTAGAAGCTTAGCAAATTCCAGGGTCATTTTGGGGTTCAAGCAAATTCATAAACCATCCTAAAATGCGTTGGGCATTTGAGGGTTTAGGTTTGCGTTTATGGTTCTAGTTTGCGAGGGCTTTGTAGGTTTTTTGGTTCATCATTGTAGGGCTTGAGGATATTGAAGCCTTGTTAGGGACCATTTAATAAAATGATCATGTGATATAATTGTAAGCTATCTAGAGATTATTCTATGATCTCACCTACCACTTCAGCAGTCTTCTGTAAGTCACTCTTTCAAATACCGATGTAGGGGCGACCGTGGGTGAGGCGACCGCGGGTCCAGAAAAGGGGGAAACTGGGGACTTCTTTCTGTGGTGTTGGGGCGACCTCGGGTGGGGCGATTGTGGATAGGGCGACTTCGGGTGGGGCGACCGCGGGTCCAGAGAGGAGGGAAGAACTCACGCATTTTTGCTTCCCTCTTTTCTGGGACTTGGACGACCTTGGGTAGGGCGACTTCGGGTGAGGCGACTTCGGGTCCAAAACGGGGAGACTATTTCGTGTTGGGCAGCTGATGGTATTTTGAAGCCCCATAGAATCAAAGAAAAAAAAGAATAAAGATGGGATGGACAAGGAGTGGTGCATCAAAGGTGATTCCCGATGTGACCAACGGGAAGGTGAAGTAGTGGAAAGGATTCTCATTCAAGGGTCAACTTCTTCGAACTCAAGTGGAGTCTAGGAGGTCTACGGTTCGATTTCCAACTCCGTGTGCATGATGTAGGAGGTTATGGTTGGATCTTACAGATTTGGTCAAGGACGACTTTGAGTTCCGAACCGAGATGAAAAACCATTTTGGTTCGAAACTCGAAGTTATCCTTGGCCCAATCCTCGAAGCACGTCACGTGGCCTATACCGAGGTCTTCACGGGATTTTTTGAAACTTTAAAGTAACTAATTTGTAATGATATAGAGTATTTTAGAATTCAATTGTGGTAAATCATTATTTAATTAGATTTGTTCGTCATTATAGACAATGACGAATAAATACTTGTGAATGAAATTTGATTTTACAAGACGGGTGTTTGCTTAATCTATGTAGGGTCAAAAGATAAGTTTAACTTAACAATTAGAGTGCATTACTAATAAAGTCCTAAGTGCCTTAAGCCTTTTCTTCTTGTATTTTTCCTATGAAAATTGAGCATGGACTTATAGTAATTGCCATTGAAGCAAGTTTTATAACCCGAAAATCTAACCGTATGAATGTTTAATTAGCTTCTGTATTAGTATGCACATTTCCTTTGAGTGCAAAATTGGATAAGAGTTGTGAGATGATAACCAAGAAAATTTTCATTTTCTTTATTGATTGTATTGCTTATAAAAGAAAATTGGGATTGAAGGTGAAATGAAGAACTACAAATTATATTGGCACTCTAAAATGTTCTCTTCCAAAACTTAATATCACTTGAATAGCTATTAAACTCATTACAGGTTGGGAATATTTTTAATTCTGGTGGCCCACGATTTCACTACCACCTATTCATTGATACATAAGTTTTTTTGCCCAGGCAAGGGTGTGCATTGAAACATTTGACACTCAAGGAAACACTATCGTAAATATTTTTTTAGTTGGGGAGTTTCTCCAAATCCGACGTCCATTGGATTTTAAAGAAGGTTCCTCTCTCCATTTGTGTGGATGTGAAAGTAAAGATAAGGTAGAAGGCTTTGAAATGGAGCGGGCATTAATAATGGACTCTATAAGTGGCTTTGAAATGGACAATCTGTAGTTTATAAATTGACCTCCATAATCATTAAATGATTCGAGAAAAAAAAATTATGAATTGTAAGAGCCAATCCATTATCTTTACTTTCCCATTTATGTTTAGAAGTTGCAAGTGAACATTTTGCGGAAGACCTAGGGGCATAAATAGGGACCTATGACACAAGTCCTTTGGAAATTTATAAGTAATTATAAAATACTTCCAAAAATATGAAACCACTTGTGTTAGATTCCTCTTTTATTTGTCTTTGTCTGAAAAATCAACCGAAGTCGCCCAGAGACCCGCACCGGAAGTCGCCAAGGGACCCGCACTCGAGGTCGCCCAGGGATCCGCACCCGAAGTCGCCCAGGTATCCACACCCGTGGTCGCCTGGGTACCCGCAGTCGCCCTTGTACGGTCGGGGGACCCGCACTCGCCCTACTTGGAGGACCCGCACTCGCCCTCCCGCGACCGCTAGTCCCAGTACAAATGGGGTGGGGTGGACTTGCGGTCGTCAGTCCCCCTGCTTCTGTGCAAAGGCTGTCATCCACCTTGAAGTGGCTGACTGCATGTGCGTGAGGCAGGGATTGGGGAATGAAGGAATTTCATTCTTCTCATTCCATGCATGTCTAAACCGCGGTGTTTCGTAAACTTGACCCTATTCGCTACGATCTTTGAACCTTGAACATCTACTTCTGCTTTGATATTTGTAAATGTGTCACACGTATGATTACTAGTTTCACTTAGTTAGAGTAAGTATTTTGGCATTGAGACTTTTATATAGTATATATTGCTTAGTTATACATACGTTGTTAAAACATGGAGCGTACGACCTCGCCATCTCCTCCTACCATACCTACTCCATTGACTCCGCAAGAGAAAAGGGCGATGAAGGACAAGGGTCGAAAACAGTCAGGCAAGAAGCACAAGAAGCGCATGGCCATATTACTTCATCCGAAGATTAAGGCTTTTAAGGGTTGGAGGGATGAACCAGAGCCTTGGAGTTACCGGACTGTTGCGAAGTATGTGGATTGGTGCCACATCAGCAAGTTATTTCCGTTGTGTCGTCACCCTTTGCACGTTCAAAACCAAAAGGTTAACCTTGCGTATGCTACGGACACAAGGTTCATGCGTAGATGCTGCGAAGTATGGACCCTTCTATATTTGGAGACCAAGGTGTACAGAAACGATAATTTCAGTTTCTTTCTTGTACGAATGGTGTATGCCGAAGTTGTTTTGAAGAAGGTAGTCGATTGGACAACACTCCCAGAAATGCCTATTGCGGTCCGTCCGGACCAAAAAGAGTGGGAGGAAGCCTCCAACTTGTGGGCAAAGTATCCTCTTAATATAAGCAAGATGATGACACCGATTAAGCGTGGAGCATCATTTGTTGCTGATGAAGAAGTAGTTTGGTCTTCCACTTCTTCCTCGGACGAGCACACCCATGAGTACAACGGATATTCCTTCTCTAGCGATGATGAAGATGTTTTTGTCACCGAGTCCAAGAAGTCTTTGGATGTGGGCCTTCAGAAGAAGAAAGATCGTGGAAAAGAGCCCATTACCTCAACCAGCCATGAAGAAGTCTTGGAAAAAGTTGACCCCATGGAAGTAGAGGACTTTTCCACAAAGGAGTGTGCGATGCTAGAAGGTGATAGTGATTCATCAGACAATGAGGAGACCTTGATTGCCAAAATCGAGAGTGCACGTTTATCGTTGAGTACAAAGAGTGAGGAACTGAAGAATTTGAAGGAACGCGATGTGTCTTCTCCCATTGAAGCTTATTTGAAGCAACAATTGAGGTCTCTCAACCAAATATTCAAAGAGAGAGATGACGATTTTGTTGCTTTTAAGAAGAATGGAGACCAGTATTTAACTAAGCAGAGCACCGGGAAATTGTCGCAAGCTGACCATTGTTTACTGTGGGAATCAAAATTAGAACCCCTGCAACGCAGACGTAGGAAAGCACAGAATGAGCGGCGAGCACTGCGTGTTCAAATTACCGAAGAAGAAAAGAAATATTACAAAGCGGCCCAAAAACATGTCAAGGAGGTGGATGTTTTGGCAACGGCCTCGACATACGGTAATCTTCCAGAGGAGTTAGAAATGCTTCGGAATTTGGTGAAGTTCCATGAGACTAGAGTACAAGTGTTGGAAGACGAGTTTGTGGATCTGAGTGCCGAAAGCGAGTATTATACGCAATGGATGAAGTGGATGAAGGATACAACGGGAAAGAGAGGTGAAGAATACGAGAAAGTGGGTCCTCCTCCTAATATGAGTGACTTCCTAAACCAAAAAGAGGTTTTTAGAAAGTAGTGTACCGCATTTTGGTGAACAATATTGTAAATTTGTAAGTAAGACCCAATTTTGGATATTGCGGCTCTCTCGTGATTTAGTAAAGAATATGCTACAATTTTTTTGGCATTCAAAGTTCACGTGGTTTTTTAATAATTATTGTACACTTTGTAATGTGTATTGCAGATTTCTAAACTTAGTGTATTCGCGAAATATTTTGTCATAGTTTTTGAAACCAATGTAGTACAAGAACAGAAGACCTAATGTTGCTCAAATCAGTTTTGTTATGTCATTTTATTCTGGATTTGTACTAGAAATATTTATCTTGATATTTATTGGGTGAAAACATAGCCCTAAAGACCTAACCCTCTACAGTTAAATAACCAATTGCTTCTTTTTCTAGCTAATTTCCATTGCTACTTACATGGCTTGGTGAATTTTCAAATGATTCCAATAGGTTTTTTCCATTTTCAGTGTTTTTTTAAACCCATAAAGTCCGAAGGCCATTTTTAGGTGAAGAAAAAATCAAAACTGTCATTTCTATAATTCTATTGTGTTTGTCCAAAGAAAAAACTAAACTTTTGTGGAACTGAAGTTGAGGATCTTGAACTTCACTTGTTTAAGATTTTGTGGTTAAAATTGTACGATGTTTGACTGTACAGATTTAGAGATATGAGCATTCAAAGTTGAAGAAGCAATTTTTTTGCAACACTGGACTACACTTTCAGACGACTTTGATTGCTATTTCTTCCAAAAATGTGCACTATGGAATTTGAATTTAAAATTTATTGTGTTGAAGAATTGAGTTGGGAGTGTAGGAAAAAAAATTCAAAAAATAATAACTTCCTTTTCATACTTCAAAAAATTGTCAAGTAGAAGTAGGTCCAAGGTTGAAAGAAAAACTAAATTGATAATAGCTCTTACATGGGATTGGAACACAATAATCCGTTAGTCCCAATGGTGAGATTGTTGTAGGAAGCAAACTTCTCCTTTAAAATAAACTAATTAGAGAAAATTTGAAAATTGCATTTTCAAATGAATTCTATAAGTTATTTTTTGAAAAATTTGTTTACATTGCCTTAAAAAGAACAAGGTTCTTAACTTGCACATCACTAATGAAAATGGAATGAATCAAATCTTTTTATGTAGACAAAAACATAATGTTAGCGTAAACATGAACAAAGTTAAATCTATTTTGAATTTTTGCAATGTTTTTTGTACTGCCTGCCGAGTTTAGTTCTAGGTATTTTGTGGCGTAACTTTTGCTTCCGGACACCAATTGAAATAAAAATTATATTCCCTCAAAGCTTATCAGGTTTTCTCTTTTCACAAAAAATTTCAAAAAATTAGGGTACAATTTCAACCCATAGAAACTTGCCCAAATTCCAAATTGTCTCGAGAGGGGACAATGGGACTTAAGGGGTTCATCATGTTCACTTTTTCTATTTATGCAACTAAAATGATAACAATTACAATCTTCCATGAAATGAATTGAGATAATGAGATTTCTTACAATGATGTACAATTTTGAATTCTAAGTAATAAAATTTAAAGTTTACAGTTGAATTAATTTTAGAAGCTTAAATGTCAATGCAAATGACAATGTCAAAGTGAACTTCAACTTTAATATCTCTTTGATAATAAGCTTCATACAATCAGTTGTACCACATATTTGATTTTGTTTGAAGATAGTGAAGTCTTTGGAGTAGAAAATAATGTAGAATATGTTTCAAAAATGAAGGCACTGTAATATTCTCGGTAATATTGCAATACAAATGTGTAGCATACAATCATAGAAGGCTCAAAGTTGGCCTATGTGGAACAAAACAAAAACACTGAGAGCTATACGCTTCTACCATATATAATACGCTTCTATATACTAGGGGTTTGACATTATATATCCCTGGACATAAACCAAGTAACCAAAGGAGAAATGAAGTCCATCATTAAATTCTCAGACGTCAAATCCATTTGGATTGTTTTTACTTCTTAGAAGAACTTGCTTCACCATATGAAGGTTGAAGTGCCTCTTGAAGGACTATCTTCTTCTTTGCACGAGTTCGTGAAGCTGGCCCTTTCGCATTCAAAATGAATTCCAGGACGTTGGAATCTTGGAGAGCTTGTAGGATCTTTGTGGTTTGTGGAGAATGTGCTTCCAAAAGATAGTCCAATGCTTGACTTTGGTAATAAGGTCCATACGTAGAGTCCATGCAAGCCATGTTAGTCATGTCTTCAAGAGAGGCAAATTGATTGCGATCGGGTCCCCTTTTACCTTCATTATCCCAACGGTGTCCTTTCAGATGAGGACCCCATTTGAATTCTCCCGAGCTCTTCTCGAAGTATCCAACAAGGCATTGGTAGAAGAATGCCCTTCTCCCTTCATTGTGTGGACCTTTTCCCATCAACTTTGGTGCCACATTGACAATCTCCGCCGGGTCAGTTTTCCAGTTCAATTGAGAGCTACTAGGTGCCTTTTCATCATCATGTAGCCCTTGACGCCAGCTCCAAACGAGGTCACGACCCTATAGTGTCGTATTAGTCGTCGTTTCAACGCTATGTTCCTAAGAAGGTAGCATGTACGTCATCAAGTTGAACATGACATACAAGCGATTATGGAATGGTGCTGAACAAAGTACACAACGTCGTCTAATGAGGCATCCCATAAGGAGGCATTGAGGATGGTACACATGTGCACATGACCCGAGAGCCCAACCACCTTTAGGGCCAAATTGTTCTTGACAAATGGGGCATTTTGTATGGTTGAGTACGAAAGCTGCAAGTTGTGGCCATAGTAGCTTTTGGTCCTTCACCTCCATGTGACTAGACATTTGCTTTGCATGGTCCCAGCCCTGTTGTGCCCAATCTATAATATTTGTGTCTGGCAACATCGGCATGTTTTCAGGAAACATGTCATCTAAGAGTGCCCAGGATGTGAGTCCATTCTCACGTTTAGGTAAAGCTGCAACAAAATTCTTAGAAACCTTATCTAATTCCTTGGCTATTTGCTGCGATCTGTCCACGGAGAGAATGCACGCCACCTTCCAATGGTAGTACGTGGCAACCAATTGATCCAACCATCGTTGAAGCTTTTCGTTCTGCTTTTCAAGGTCTCTTTCTTTGTCACTCTGCCTTGATTGTTGAACTGTTGGAAATGAGAGTGAATCTTGGGTCCTATGAATATCGTTCGTGTCAGTGGTCGTGTCTCGGCCAATCATAGTGAGGAACGCACTTCGATTATTTTGCAAAACCTTAGCACGCTTGGAAGGCGGTGGATGGCAAGGAACATCGTCGGTAAGGTCCCCCACAACTTTGTCTAGATGATGTGGATCATGGTCAACAAAAGCCTCATCCATATCTGACAAAGTGAAAGCGCCAGCCTGATTTTCTCGCAGGGCTTGAAGCTCGGTAGATTGTCGTGCAATGAGAGCATCTTTCAGTTGGCACTGTCCTTGCAATTTCTTCAAGTCACTTTCCAATGAAGCAATCTTGTTGTCTTTGATCTGTATGAGGTTTTGAACCTTTGCTAGGGTCAGAGTGTTGTGACCTACATCCACTCGGGATTGAAGAGTTGGTGCACCAACAATTGTTTCACTGGGCCCTTCATCGTTGCAACTGAATTCGAAGACATCACTTGGGTTCTGTGTAGGCAATGGTGGATTCGAAGCTGATGGAGAAGCCCCTTGTGGTCTAATTCGTGTAGTGGAACGTCGCATTCTTGACGATTGTCCCGATTTACGTCCTCGTGATGTTCCGATGCCGTGGACAATTTCATTCTGATTTGGGGGGAGGCCGATAGGTAGTTCCGTGGCTCGTTCTACCCGAAGCACCCGCGTACCATCTGAATTGTCATCCTCTTCTGATGACTCTGTGTCAATTTCAACCTGGGCCTGATTCCTAGGAACACTTCGAAAAGGACCCAATCCACCCTCTGGAAAAAGGAGAATTCCTTTTGGTATGCACCCGTCCTCTGGACGTTTTACGTGAGGACTGGATTTGATCGTGCTCCAATCGACTTCTTTCTTCAATGCCACTTCAGCATAGGCTCCTTTGGCAAGGAAAAGAGGGGCCTCATTCCTTTCTACAGAGGCCGTATTGTAGAAAGCTTGCCACAATTCAATGCACCTGTTCACGAATATTTCATTCTCACAGAACTTCAAGTTCGCCTTGTTGGTGTGTCGATGATGATGATGACGCCATGCTGGAAAGAACTTGCTGATGTGGCACCACTCAATGTAATCTTCGCAAGTTTGTATTGACCATGGCTCAGGCTCCTCGTTCCACCCCTTGAAAGCAATGTGGTCAGCACTATTCAACACATGCAACCGCTTTCGGTGACAAGTACCCCTACGCTTCCGTTCCTTGTCTTTTTCAATCTTTCGCAATCCCAAACCACGACGTGGACGTGGAGCTGGTGGAGGGGCTTCAGCAAGAAATTCTCCAGTGGTATTGTCTCCACTAGCCATGGTGGGTTGTTGAAATGAAGGTCCTAAAAAATGTAGAGGGATTGTTGAAATCAAACCACTAGAAAAAGAACCTTGGATGAAAGTAGTCAAATAGTAAATTTTCAACACCAAATGCTTATGCATGTAGCCAGAAAGGGATACAAGCCAAGAAGCCTTAGTGATGAACATGGGAGAATGAAGATTCGGCGACTTCATATATAGGCAAACCCAGGTGTGGATGCAAAATGGGCGCGTGCGGGTCACGTAGGCGACCAACGGTTTTGGAGAGGCGACCGCGGGTCCTGGAGGGGCGATCGTAGGTCCTGGGGGGGTGACTGTAGGTCTTGGGGGGGCGCGTGCAAGTGACGAAGGGCAAGTGCGGGTCTTGGATGAGGGCAAGTGCGCCTACGGGTGCGGGTAGAGGTGACCGCGACCTAGTACCCGTGTTTGCCTAAGACCTGTAGTCGCCCCATACCCGCAATCGCCCCTACCCGCAGTCGCCCCTACCCGAAGTTGCCCCCTACCCGAAGTCGCCTCCCACCTGAAGTCGCCCCCACCCGAAGTTGCCCCACCCGAAGTCGCCCCCTACCCGAAGTCGCCCTACATTTGCCACGCGGCTGCCACATGGCAGCCAGATAAGCCTAGGTAAATGGGGGGTAAATTCCAGAAAAGTCAAAGGGTAAAGTTGACTCTATTAGACGGACGGGACCCTCTACTAGACGTCTTCGACGTCGAGTTTGTCGAGTTGTCGAGTTGTCCGGGTAGACAACCCTAAAGAAGGCCACCGATAAAAAAACATACATCAATGCACGATGCATATAATACATTCAACTAGTAAGATCCAAATACAGTCTTAGTATAGGCCGACTCTCATTTGTCTCGGACATGACTGATATGTGACTGCGAGATGACTCAGATGTGACTACGAGATGACTGAAATGTGACAACGAGACATTTTTCATTCAACCGTTGCTAAAAAGGACTTTTGCATTTTAGAAGTTGTAACTAGGACATGATGAAAAATTCAAAATGATGCACTGGACACTGCACAATTCACGACTAGTCACAGGGCTGAATTTACTGATTTCAAGGACGGAAGGGAAGCTTTCTTGACTGCCGCCGATGCAATCTTTGGTCGGGCATCCTGCGACTGTCCCTTGACTTGCACACGTATGAATTGATCATCAGAAAAGAAGATCAAAGGAAGGTGAGGGGCGCTTTTACATGTGCAAGCCCGAGGGTAGTTAATCCCCTCACCTTCCACAATGTCCATAAACTCATATGCATGTCTAGCACGGCGTTTGTGGAGCATTTCTGACATGGATTCGTTGACAATTTCGGGGAATTTGGATCGAAACTCAGCAACGTCTGCGCAGCCATGCAAAGCCTCCAACAATGGCCATAGGTACCGTTTGAGGTACTCCTTGTCATCTGCCAATGAGCAAATCCACTTCACGTAGAATGGGGTACTGATGATTACATTAGCCTCCGGATTGCACTGGACCCTACTGTGTTTACTGTCTACTATCACTGTATTAGCTGCACAAAAACGAGGCCATGCTGCATAGACTGCCTCTAACTGTTTACCCCAGTCCATTGGACAACCATCTGCCATGTCCGAACCCTCAATAATTTGACCTGACCAAGCAAACAAGGGGGTTGCGTACCGTAAACCGTTCATATCGGCCAATACTGCGGACAAAACGTCCTCCATATGCAGCAAACTGCCGCTACTCCAAAAGCCCACACAGTAATTGCTAAAGCAACGACAGAGAAAGGTCTTCAACCATGGTCGAAATACTACTCTACGAAGCGTAGTTTTGCAGGTACTTCGAATTCTAGGATTAGGGTTCTGTTCAAATAACCGACTACAATCCAACAATGTCCCATGTACGTTGAAAATAATTAATTTAGAGTGACCACAGTGGCGAAATGGAGGCATGAGTCTAGAAGTTCCGGAAGGTCTCACCTCACTCGACGTCACTGGACAAACGCCGGGCAGAGTAAATACCTTCAACGGCGACTTCGGTGGTTTACGGGACCTCTTCTGTGCTGCTCCTGTGGCTGGTTCTTGTGACTTCACCCTCTCCCTAGTTGCACCCGACGGCCGACGCTTCCGCTGTGCCTTCATGTGCCTCACTTGTGGAGAGTGGGGCCTCACCGTCTTCTTCATGTGCTTGCCCTTCCACGCCGCCACTGTGGGCCGATTCCGGTCCTTTGCTATCAAGCGTACCCGGCCGCCACTCTCCCGCTTCGGTGTCCTCACCGACCTCCGCTTTGGTGTCCTCACCCACCCCCGCTTCAGTCTCGGGTGCCGTGATGTCTTCCCATCTTTCGGGCAAGTTGTGCTTACTGATTTCCACAATTTCCTGCGGTTTACGTGAAACTCTGTCCGAAGGAGTTGACGCTGGAGGCAGACATTCACACAACTGCTCCATAGCGGACTCCAACGGCGCCTTTGTCAGTACCACCGGGTCCACCTGCGTTTCATAGATTAGAAGATCCTCAGGGAGGGAGTCAGTGACAACCCGTTCAGACACCTTCCACTCTTTGGGAATGTGTTCAAGGTCAACCACTGTGGCTTCAGGTGGGATCCCCCGTTTGCCTTCACATGGGGTGAACGGAAGTTCATAGTCATTAGACAAGGTGATGTCAGCAGCCTCTGCGGTCACCCGCTTGGCAACTCTCCTCCGTGATTTGCTTCCGTTCCCTCTTCTCTCTTCAATTCCCGATGGGCTCCATTCATCCCCATGTGATGAATTCTTCATGAAGCTGGAGAACATTGAACGCAGCTCCACTATGGCCTTTGATGTTGATGTTGAATTTGCTACGAACTGCTCCATCTTCACGTCCACATCCTTCCTCCACAAGTCCATGGCCTCCCAACGACTTGAATCACCTGTCCCCCCCAACTATTCACAGGCACGTACATGACAATGAGGTCAGAACATCCCGAGTCACCGTGAAGACACAAAATGTGACTGGGAGCATCCTCGTGACTAAGAAACGACTAAGCTAAAACTGTCGACAATGGAAAGTCATGCCAGACTTTGCCATACACGGTGTACCATGAGGGCTGGGCTGAGCAACTTCATGATGTGAAAGCGGCATGTCAAAATCGAGAGAAGAAAGAGGAACATGGAGACGCGTTACTGAACACACATACTTCCAATATTCTGCAGCTAAGTGGAAATTGCGGTTTAGGGTGACACTATACTGCCACCAAAAAAAAAAGCAAATCCTGAGTGTGCGTCTTCGGGCACGAAGACACACACAAATACAGATCCCTTACAGCTGACTTCATTTTCCATGGCATAGGTCACTGATCAATATAAACCCTACCCCAAGTGCAAAGTAGAGACATGGAAGGACAACTCCCACTAGTAGAAAATTCAACATTTCGGTCGTTTCGGTCGCGTTGACCTGGACAAAATCTGTCAGAAATGTGTTGTTTTCAACACATTTCTGACAGATTTTGTCCAGGTCAACGCGACCGAAACGACCGAAATGTTGAATTTTCTACTAGTGTCCATTGTGCAGTGAAATGACTAGAAGAAAAAAGGCAGCCCACGAAAATAAGGAACGGAATTCAATCCTCCACTCCATGCTTGGAAGACTTTTGATTCTAAGCACCATGACTCAAAAATGACTCTCTCGTGACTGGTTGACTCGAAAATGACTAAAAGATGACTCCGGATTGACTGCTCCGCGCCTGAGTACGTACAGCAACGCAACTGCAAGGGAATCCAAAAACATAGCACAATGGTGGGTCATGCTTCAACTGACTCTCAATTATGGCAATTCTCTTGCATTTGGAACACGAGCATCCACTCACGTGAGAAGCAATTTTTCCAACTGAAGACTCTTATCAAATAGCCTAAGAACTCTCAGAGAACAAGGCTTCACAAGTGTAGCCCCTTGTAGTGACTACTAAAAACACCTTGTACACTGTTCCCCCAGTCAGCCAACTGCAATAAGAGAAGTCGGCCAAAGCAATGGCATTACAAAATGAATTGGCAGAACGTGGCCAGTGCAAATGATGGAGAATGAGCAAATGCAAGCACAGAGGGTGCACCAAAAAACCAGAAGGGTATCTCACCGGGCTTATTAGTCTTGGCCGTGCAGTTGAAAGGCTCCCCTCGCCATCGTCCATCATGCCCTCACTTGTTTCAGGCCCCCCTCTCTGTCAGCATACGAAGAACTTATACTCATTAGGTTCAAACTATAAGCCCAAGGAAAGTAACCAGCAAGCTTAACCTCGACCCTACAGACACTTGCATTTCACGATGAAAAAAAAAGACTGAATAAGAACATTGGACACTTACCATCGAGGACGCTCGACCGGATTTGCCTCTCCTCCCCACTGATGACAGATTCTTCACACTCTACCGTGCAACAGACATCTTCCGAGACTTGTCTTTCTGCTTGTCTGTGCTCCAATAGTCCTTCAGGCGGTCCCACTCCTGTTTGTCGACATGCAGAGGAGGACTATCACATCCCCTCAAATATCGACTCTTGAGGCAACATCTTTCAGCCTTCAGGTACTTTGACACAGCCAATCTAAATCCCACCATACTCAGCGGCTGCCCCAAGTACTCGAATTCGTTGTCCAATGCGGCTCTGAGCTTCTGTAGCGTACGTGGCTCATGCTTGGACCAGTGCACTACACTGATGTCCAAACATTTCGGGACCAGGGAGCGCAAAGCTTTATCCCAGGCGTTCTTCCCTTCGCAAGTGGCATCCACTTCGTTGCCCGGTGACACAAACACTCGGTTTGGCTTCACTCCCGACGTAGCATGTTGGCGACTTGCCAAATTGTAATCAACTTTCTGCTTCCTTCGACCACTACGATCGGGAATGTCTTCTTCAAGGGCATCTGCATTCTATCCAACCCACACATCTGGGACTGAGTGGACACCTCTTGAGCTCCACGTAGGTTGGGATTGTAGCTGCACTGGCATGTAGTAGCCTGGCACCCACGCGAGGTTTGGCTGCCTGGATTTGAGTGGTGGAGGAGGACGCCCTAGTGGTGCGATGTGCCCTGCTACACATTGCACCGATGTTGTCTTCTTCCTCTTCGTCCTCTTGTCAACCAGAGGTTCTTCGTCCTCGAGGTCAAGGTTGTCTTCTGAAGAGTCCATGAACTCTTCCTCTAATCCTACCAAGGAAGCCGTAACTTGCCAAATTGATTCAAAAAATACGCCGGCGTATGCAACAGGGACAATGCAAATGTCATAGGAAGGTGAATCCCACAATTTCCAACCCAGAACCCTGAAACACTAAACCCTTGATGACACAAAAACCCTAAACCCTAAACCGGCAAAAAGAGGACAGTTTCCCCTTGTCGGATTGTTGCTCAACATGTCTACAACGAACGGCGAGGTGCTTTATACCTGTACCGATGGCATCGCCATCAAATTTTGTCGCCTCCGACAACGAGTCTTTGGTGGACCTCATTGCGCGGCTCCCCTTGCCTCCCTTGCTATCCTAACTGGAATGCCTTCCCGCCGTAACTTCCTGCGCACAACTCCGTTGCCTCTGTTGTTGCAAGTGGGAGGCAGTTTACCACCTTGGGCCTTCGCAATAGCGCTATCCCTGCCCCAACATCCAGAAAATTTGACACGGCCTTGGCATTAATCGGCACTAAAACACAAGCAACCACGGGGACTCTTTCGGGACAAATCACGTCACGCTGGTGTGTACATACTCTAAGCAACACGTTCTCTCTTACGGGACAAATCACGTCACACTGGTGTGTACATACTCTAAGTGACAAGGCGGAGTTAGGCAAGTGCTTTCCTAAAACACAGGACACAGTTTCTAAGGGAAGAAGACGACCATGGCAGATCCTACGTGGCGGTTTTAGGGTACATGATTGCCTTGTTTTAGAATGTTCCTGTCCAGTGACTACTTACGGACTTGCAAGTGACTTCCATGTGACTTTGATAGAGTCACCGACAAGTCCACAGTCATACAATGCAACTCCGGGGGTTCTCTCATGGGCAAACAAATCCTTGGGACACAGTGTTGGGTGTAGGAAACCCTACGACTACGCCGCCTTCGTGTTTCGAAAAAAGTGCAAGGTACAGGGAAGGACAGAACTACTAAAGCGCTCACCTGCGGGCTGACTAAGGAGTCCTTTGCGTCCCTAGACTTGTGCATAAGCACACTCTGATGTCAAACCTGTGGAGCTCTAATTCCAATGCTAGCAGGAACAATTCCGCCAGTCATGAAAGTGAAGGACTAACTTGAAGAAAATGATTTGGCTCTGTTGAGGGGAAGGGGTCGGAAACTTACAACTTTGCTCTCGCTGCCTCGGCTGGAGCCGCCATTTGTCGCACCTGGAGGACGTTTTGGTCCCGTAGCAACTTGTAAGCTCCCTTCTCTGGCGGTGGACTATTTGGCTGCGCTTCCATGGTCCGCTGCAAGTCTTCTCACCGCTTGGCCGTCATACTTTGCTTCACGTAAGGCAGTGATTTCCCGTCAATTTCCAACCGACGAGGTCCGGCGCTTCAGTACTGTTGTCGTTGGAGGGCGGCCGCTCTTCTTGCTTTGCAGTCGTCCGAGAGAGAGAGTGAGGCGAAGTTGGAAGCGCAATCTGGGAAGCAGGAAATGAGCTACCATGGCGATAGTAGGCGAATTGGTGATTACTACGAGTCATGCAACGCTATCTCATGATGAGCGTTGTTGCGGTTCGGCGGCGCATCAATTAATTGGGGATTTTGATAGTAGTAATCACGACCGTGAAGATTAGTGACTGGTAATTGTCTTTTATGGAACTATTGCACAGTGCAAGTCGCTTAATAGTCATTTAACTTGTCTTTAGAAAATTCCAGAGAAAGGTCCATCATTGCTTATGAGAATGTACCGGTGGCTTTCCTAGTCATGTACACAGGCCTTCAGTAGTTAAATTTGAATTTTTAGATTGTAGCGAGGCTAAGTATATTGAGCCACCACCAAATTATTTTCATGTCATTCAGGAGGCTTATGGTGTACCCAACGCATAGTATGCTGTGTGGTACCTCGTGTGGCTACTGCAATGCGTCTCGTTGCAACCGAGGGCCATGCTTGCTTTGTAATGCTGAACATGTGCATTTTGCCAATGATGTTGTCACTTTCCATTCATTGCCTTTCATCAAATTTGTCTCTGCATGTTTGTAAACAGAGTCCGTTGTTACCCTGCCTCCATTACCAATCGCCTATTAGGTGGAACGTCTTACACTAAATTCATTCACCTGAGTCATATGTCAGTCATTTACTTGTGTATTTTTTCGACTATGCAGTGACTTCTGGAGTCATTCAGGAGTTACTAGAGACGCAAGTCAGTGCTGAAGGCAACACTGTGACTCACATTTATCAGAAATAGAAAGTATCGCCGCTGGAGGCTAAGAAAGTCCACATAGGGCCGACCCTTTAGAGGTTCTACTCCATCACCCTCCCGCTTTCGGCTCTATGCATGATGTGGTAACAAATTTTCCAACCCGTTGAAGATGATTCTCGCTCGGCTTCCATTGTTCGACAGTGGCAGACAGAGACTTAGAGATGAGCGCCTCTAGCTGAAGAAGTTACAACAAGCCAGAGAGTATAATGTGAAGAAGCTGCATTGTCCTTGCACGAAGTGCAAGGGTCGTAAGAGAATTCACGTGCACAACGTTCACGCTCACCTTGTACATCATGGAAGGCATGTAGATTGCCGCGTTTGGAGAGGCCCAGGCGCAAGGGATTCCTCTAATGAGGAGTGGGAGCATGAATTCTGGCAACCAGAACGAGAGGCAGCAGAAGGCATGGACGGCCTAGATGCAGATGTTGACACAGTGGGCATGCTAAATCAAGCATTGCATCCAGTGGACGCTCCACCATTTTTGGGTGAAAGAGTTCAAGAGGAAGTGAGGAATGCATTTTCAACAGTGGACTTTATCCACGAGGAGTGCATGGAAGTGTTCGACGGTGACGTAGCGGAGTCTGAGGAATGTCGTGACGAGCAGCATCCTTCCTACGTAGGGACTGACGGAGTTGGCAGTGACGACCAGCACCCTCCAGCTGCAGGCACTGACGGATGTTACAATGACAGAAACTTTGATGCCAGGGCGTTGCAAGAGTGCATGGAGCCTCTGTACGATGAAGCTGCGTCGAGCAAGCTCGCAGCTACGGTGTTGTTGATGAATTTGTGCATTGTGCATGGTGTAGGCAACCATTGCGCCAACGAATTGTTCAGTATTTTGCACTCTCATCTCCTATCGAGGAACAATAAGTTGCCTCGAAACTACTACGCCGCGCATGCCTTGACGAGAAAATTGGGTTTGACATATAATACCATTCACGCATGTGAACGAGGCTGTGTGCTTTTTCGAGGGCCCTATGAGTAAGAGCTACGGTGCCCCAAGTGTGGGGTCACAGGTACTGGGACGAGGAGCGGTGTTGTTTTCCATTGAAGGTGTTGCGACACTTCCCCATCATTCCCAGGCTGCAGTGCATGTTCATGAGTCCAAAAATCTCGGAGCTCATGGTTTGGCATGCAAAGAATCGGACCAACCGTGCTAGAAGTGATGGCCTCGTCAGGCATCCCTGCAACTCCAAAGCTTGGCAGCATTTCGAGGAAAATGTGGATTCCTCTTTTGCCCAGGACCCTAGGAATGTTCACTTTGCCTTAGCAGCCGACGGAGTGAACCCTTACAAGCAAAATCGGACATTATGGTCAACATGGCCAGTGTTGCTATTGAACTACAACTTGCCACCTTGGTTGAGCACAAAGAAGTTTTTCATTTTGTTGGCACTCTTGATTCCAGGGAGGGAGTCAGTGATAGGTGACGTGTTTGACGTATATTTAGAGCCGCTTGTGGAAGAGTTGTTGGAGCTTTGGGCCGGGGTCCCTGCCCATGACGTCACTAAGGATGCAGGTGAAAAGGCTTTTCAATTGCGTGCCATGTTGCTATGGACTATACATGACTTCTCGGGGTATGGCACCGTTGGAGAATTCTCTCATGAAGGGTATGCAGCATATCCGTGGTGTGGTGAAGACCTTGGTGCTGAGCATTCTACTGAACTGTCCAAGCAAACTTACGGTGGAACTCGTTGATGGCTACCTCAAGATCATCCTTACAAATCAGAAGGTATGAAGGACCGGTTCAACGGATTAATGGAACACCGCTCGAAACCCCGGACTATCACTGTGGAAGAACAAATTCAGTACGCACTACAGTGTGAGGCATGGGAAGCAGCCGGAAGCAGAGAGGGTGCCGCAGGGGACCCCTCCAAAATTTATGGCGTCAAGCGGTTGAGCATTCTGTTCAGATTGCCATATTGGAAGGTAAGTGTCTCTAATTTCTGCCCTTTTTGAGCAGAACGCCTTAGAGGGGACTCGTATGTGACTCTCCAGTCACTCGTAAGTTCCTCCCAAGTCATGTACAAGTTACCATGACAGGGATATGACTGAAGAATGACTACTAAATTACTAGTGTATAACCAGGTTGTGACCTTCGACTTGTACCTAATTTGTTGGTGATGTCTGTACTGCCAATATCTTCTGATTCGCTACACGCTGGACCTCATGCACTGCGAAATGAATCTTGCGAAGAACTTTCTGAAATCCATTTCCGGGAAGGACACAGTCAAAGTGCGGAGGGACTTGCAGCGCCGCAATGTCAGGAGGCACCTGTGGCTCGTTCCACACCCATGTAAGGCAGGGAAGATGGTGAAGCCATGAGCCTCTTATGTATTGTCCGAGCAGGAGTTTGAGAAGTTCGTGAAGTGCATAGAGGATTTGAAAACACCCGCGGGGTATTCCTCAGACCTAGGCAAGTGTCTCCGCAAGAAGAATTTTGGTGGCCTGAAGTCGCATGATTACCATATTTTGATACAGCAGCTCATGCCACTAGCTCTTCGTGATCTGATGGAATAAGGACCTCGTCTGGCTATTATGAGAATGTGCAGGGTCTTTCGTCGCTTGGGCACAAAGGTATGGAATCCCGCAGACTTTCCAGCTCTAGAAGCAGATGTGGCAGAGAGCATGGCCCTCTTGGAGATTGAATTTCCACCTTCTATTTTTGACATAATGACTCATCTCCCATACCATTTGGCGAAGGAGCTGGATTTGTGTGGTCCAGTGAGTGTAAGGTGGATGTATCCCGTGGAGCGATACATGAAAGTACTGAAGAATCACGTTCGAAACATGGCACGACCAGAGGCATGCATGGTAGAGGGGTACTTGAAAGACGAGTGCATTGGCTTCATTACAGAGTACCTGCACAGTTTCCCGGGCTCGCAGAGGCGTGTGTGGGATGAAGACAAAGAATACGGAGATGTTGAGGAAGTTTTACAAGGGGCAGGAAGGCCGCACGTGATGAGTTCCGAGTTGAGAGATGTGGCCCACCAGTATGTGCTCTCCAATGCTGCGGCCTTGCAAGAAGAATTCATGTAAGTTAAGTTGGTCAGTCTTCCATGTGACACTGTCATCTATATAGTGACAGAACTGTGAACTCCTCTGCGTACGTTAGGGACAGTCTGAGGTGGAATCATGCGTAGTTCCGCATTAGGTATCGCATCTTCATTTTGAAGTTTTGCAGACGTAGAGTGACTCATAATCGACATAGAAGTGACTTCTGCAGTCACGTGGAAGTCATATATCTTCCACTGCACAATGAGAAATAATCCTCAAGTCTAGACAATGCGTCTTGTTGGGTCTTCTTTGCATGGCGAATCATCTGCTCGCGGGTTTAATTGTATTTTCGGTCCTTGGGCAAGATGTGGAGGACTGAATCGCAAGCGAACCCGGAAACCCCATTCTTAGCTGACTGGATGCAACGTACAGTGGGAGCCTCGGACTTGGATTTAAGTAACCTAGAACATATGGACCACTTCCTCCTCAGCAAGAAGTCGTCCCAGAGAGCTACTAGGTATTCACGAGTCACAGCATTTGGCAACCACTTTCGAGTGGAGGATAACAGTACCAGATACTTGTTGAGTTACAACAGTGGGGTAGCGTCCGTATTCCACGAGACTGTTGGAAATGTTGAGGAATCCTCAATGAACTACGTGGGAGTACTTCAAGACGTACTTGAGCTGGATTATGGTGCATTGACTACAAAGATAATTCTACTACGTTGTGAGTGGGTGAAAAGTCAAGACAATCGAGGTAACCCTACCTACACGAAGGATGAGTCTGGATTCCTTGTAGTGAACTTCCGACACAAAATGCCTCGCTTGGCAGAACCGTTCATTTTCCCAAGCCAAGCTACTCAAGTTTTCTTTTCAGACGTTCCAAGAAGACTAGGTTGGAAAGTTGTGCTACGTAAAGAGGCACGAGCACGACGAGAGGTCGTTGACACAGCCGATGCATTTATGACCACAACAGTAGAGAGTGCAGGCTGAGAGCTCCCCATAACCTGCCAATTCCAACCCAAATGGTAAATTTAATTGGGGCCATAGAATTGTCTGAGGAAGAGAACTTGTTAGCACGGGTAGCATATTAGTGTCATCCTGATGCACGCCGTGCTCATACATACTGCCGTACTTGCGATTTAGAGAACTGGTGATTAGAGTAGCAGTTTTTTAGCACAGAATTTTGAAGAAGCCTGTTTATGAAGTTCGTCAAAGGAATGGCATAATTTCAATGGGAATCTTACCATATAATTCAGCGTGTCCTTCATAACTTCTAGATGACTTCAAAATGACTGCAGTAGTGAATTAGTCATATAGAAGTCATGGACAAGTCGTGGCTGAATTTGGTTTGTAGAAGTGAAATTGGGAGTCCTCCCTAATCCCTCACATTAGGAAACATGAGTCCCTCAAGAATGTCTAAGAAGCCTTGAACGAGTACAGAGAGCAATTAGAAGAAGCTCAAATTCTACATCGCCATCTGTCATCGTAATACGACACCTTACTCGAGCAGAATCTGTACTGTTTGTTTCGTTGCTTTTTTCTGAGGGGAGATCTCTCACATCTCCGACCTTATTGGCCTCCCAAGTGAAAATCTTGAGAAGTAGCTCCCGCCCAGGAATTAGGAGCGTGTACCGTAAAACGCCAAAACAATGGTATAATTTTAGTGGTGCTCGATCTTTGTTAGTGACCTTTGTTCCTATCAAATGTTTATAATGTACTAGACGTGCACTTTCAAAACTATGCTCACATGTCAGTCATGGTGGAGTAGCCCAAGACTGCATACGTGCTCATCATTTTTTAATTTCTGCCCGAAGTCCGCCATAGCGGGCAACATTACCCAACCAAAATTCCAAAGTCATTGCTAAGTCATTCTGTAGACACAGGCAGTAGTATTTCATGACTTCGAGTCACTCTTTAATGGCTGACACTTCTGCCGTTGCTTGCATGCAGATCCCAATGTAATGTTATTTCCGTGGAGAACTGAAAATCGTGGATGAAAGTCTACGAAGGGTGCACCCTCGTTCGCGGTTCTAAAAAATGACTTGCAAATGACTGTAACATTTTCATTGGTGCAATTATGGAATTCCAAGTCATTTTTTAGTTGTTCCGGCCACATAGTCACGTTTCAGTCATTTCCCCCAGTCATTTAGGACAGAGTTTTTTTGTAGTGCTTCTTGTTCACCGTATGGAACATCATCTGTCACCACCTGAGAATTTTTGGGAATAACTTTGAGCACCTCATGGACATCGGGAATGATTTCCAGCATCTCAGGAACATCAGGGATGACTTCAACAGTCTCTTGGACTTCGGGAATGACTTCGAGCACCTCAACGTCGTGGCTTGTAAGACCATCATCCTCGATTCTCACTTCTACAGGACATGGCAGACATGCCTCCTGTGGCGAATCATCTTTGAAATTCACAAACTCTTCAATCACGTGTTGAGGGGATGCCTCTGGCATAGTGTTTGTAGCATCGGAGGCAACATGGAGAGTAACATTTGTGACACACATCGAGGTTGCGACTGTGGAATTCAAGCTAAATAATGATTTGTGAGAAAAATATAAAATACAATGTCTCTCTGATAGAGAAAATGGTACAATACATACAATGGACTATGAAAGCTGAGCCTATTTGCTAATCACTGCTCTAAACTGTTTATGAAAACTTAGAAGCAATTCAACTCGAATCGAGTTGAAATAGAGGCTGAGGGAGTCACAGGAAACAACCTAGAGGTATATTGGTCATGGGTCCTGTGACTCCTTGTCCTCTATTCCTTCCACAAATCCTTCCTCATCCACATGTGCAGCTTCGTCCTAGTCTAGTGCAGCTTTGACCTTGTCAGGTGCAGAGCTCGACTCGATCTGATTAGGTGCGAATCTCGGAGACGCTTGCGCCATCAAATTCTCGGACGTGGCTGGTACAATCGTGATGTTGGGAGATGGTATCTGCACACACCTTGCACTATCAGTCGACCCTTGCGCCTGATTTGCAATCATGAGTTGTGGAGACACTGTAGTCGAATCGAACATCATCATAGACCTTGCAGATATCATCTTCAACATGACATCTAACAACGACTCTAGCAATTGGGAGAACATGTCCTTGTTCTCCTGATGAGCCCGCTTGTTCTCCTCACTCATCTCCTCTCGTTCTTCCCGTCGTTTCCTCTCTTTCGATTCATTTTTCTTCTAGATCACATCCAAGATCCACTGTTGACTAACCGGACCTTCAGACGGCGATGATTGGGCCTTCCTTTTCTGCGAGACCCGAGGCCGCGAGACTAGTGTCCGATGCTCTTGAGCCAAAGAACCAAATGATCCCTTCATCTCACTCGGTTCAAGATTGGGAGTCGACATATCTGGCAATTCAACACTCAATCCCAACATAGTCTCTATAGGATCGGTCCATCTTGCTAGGGCTTCTTCAACGTCGTTCGCTAGGTCGATCACATCATCTCCTTGTGATTGATCAGGAATCTTCTCGCGGTATTGTCGCGTTGGCTCCTTCCCTTTTCGCGAGGATGACCATGACCACGCTCTATTGCCATCGAAGTCTTGCTCGTCTAGGAAGTAAACAGACTCAAGGAAATCATCCTTGTCCATGTTTTCGGACTCGACGCACAAGGCTAGGAACTCTTTTTTCTTTTTGCTGTCAGCGACAACAAAATGATCCAGCGACAGCATCTATAGAAGACGAACAAGAGCGTAATCAGAACAGCAGCTTTCACTCGACTCGAGTTAATGTGATTGCAATTTTCATGAGACATAGGGGGAATCAAACATGAATTTGGTATGTATAGACACTCACCCACGCAGCACATGTGATTTTGCCTCCCGCAAAATACGATAGCACGACATCCCTCAGGTAGATGAAGTGGTCCAGCACGCTCAAATAAAACTCCATTCGGAGTTCCATGTTGTAGATCCTGTACTCAACCTCCATTGTCTGCCTTCTAGTATTGTAGTGCGATTTTGGAGAAACCGAAAACGTTCACAGAATATGACAATTCTTGATGGTCACCCCATTCTTCACAAGGAAGAGTAGTTGGATAGGATCCCTTGTGCAACTTCTCCTTTTTGGGATGTCTCCAATCTGCTCGAAATTGGACGAAATGTAGTTGGCGTAGTGCATCGAGTAGTTCTTCCCGAAAATGGAAGTCCTGACGAATCCGCGGAGTTCCAATTCCACCTCCTTCTCCCCTGCAATCTAGAGATACACCTATGGATTGGTCAGGTCTGTCTTTGGATCATCTCCAAGAATTCCCATGAATTTCTCGAACAATAAAGACTCACGCGTGTTCGGACCCTTTTTGATGACACTCGGGACGTTTCTAGAAGTCAATGATCGCTAGCTTAATCCTCAACTGTACATCCTCATCCTAGACAATCGCATCCCAGTGGCCGAGCTCGTCGTCTTTCATTTCATAGGGCTTGAAAAAAGCACTCGCCTCCGGCTTTAGGAACCGACCCTTGCTCTCCAGGAAGACTTTGAAGAACTTCTTTGCTATGGGAGACAGCTCATTGATAGTCTTCTTCTTATTGGAAGGTATCTTCATTTGAATGAAGAAGGTCTCCCCTAGCCCTGTAAGCAATGTAATCTTCGTGGCCTTAGTCATATTGTAGTCACGCTTGAAGTCCTTCCATGCTTTTCTCCTCGAGTTCTCGTCGTTGTCAAATAACCTGAGCTTAGAGTTCAGGTTGTGAAGCTAAATCCTCACAACGGCCTTCTTCTTTGTTTGTTCGAGGCAGTCCTTTGCAATGTAGCAGTCAGGGAGAACTGACTTAGGTGTCTTTATGACAACTTTTGGATGCCCGTGTGCTCGATTCTTTGTTCTGAACAGGATATGCAGGGCAAGCCTTTTGAGGTCATTCGCGGTAATGTTGCCGATCCATTTGAAGAACTCCCGAGATACAAGGTTGTCTATCTGGATATGACGTGGGCTTTTTACGTCCGGATGTTATGACGCGTCATAGCCTGTCACTAATACTAACGGGACCATCCGCAGCGCGGATGAAGTTTGTCCATTCTGCGGCATCGGGACACACTATGCGGTGCCAGGCCGTCTCTTGGATGGTCATTCCATCACAAAAATGGACATCCGTCTCCTAGACGGAGAGGCCGTCTTCTGGACGGAAAGGCCGTCTCCAGGACGATATATTCCGTCCCTTGGACCAGAATTCGTCCCTGTCGGAATCCAGAATATCCCAACACGGATCATAATAGACTAGGGGAAGGTAAAAGTAGTAAAAATTTCAAAAAAATAGGTTAGGAATAGAGAAACAGAAATAAGTAGATACTTAAAAATAATTCAGACCTAATTCTGTAGTCAATACAAGAACATGACGGAACTTGACATCCGGGTAGGACGGATTCAGTATCCGAAAAGTGGCTGGAACGTAGTCATTAAGATAGTAGGTTATGGCGCTAGACTAGGATTCCGTTGCGCCACTCCGTAGCTCGCGTTCTCGTACTAGGAACTTTAGACTTGGAGGGGTATATACACCTCCGCCTCGTCATTTCTCGTCCTCTTTCAGTTGCACCGCATCTGGCTGTTAGTGAGAAAGAGTGTTGAGTTAGGGTTATGAAGATAGGAGAGGTGAGACGGATGGTGGCGGTTAGTACTTGGTTTATGGTAGCAACCGGGAAGATAAGTCCGGTGATTCCTACAGATCTGGCCCACTTGAGGCAATTAGAGGACGACTTGAGGGTGCTTAGATGTGCAGGTTTTCTTCAGAAATTCTAGAACGTCCAGAGTGATGAGATTCTGAGGGAGTTGGCTGAGGGCGCACCGAACCAATATGACCGGACAATACGCGGATATCTAGAACAGTGGACGGAGCGGATTTGGGCGGAAGTTTACGGATTTACGGAACACAGAGAAGGCTTTGTAGGATGGACGGATGAGTATCACCTGCAGAAGTTCTCTCACCCACCACACGCAAAGGAGGGGTACGCGATCAAGGACTGCCAGGACAAGCGACACAAGCGGCTGCTCAAGTTCCTGCTGCTGATCTTGTACCCGGATAAAAGTTCTCGGGTTACGGTGACGACGGCCAACACCATCTTCGGGGCATTCCAAGACCGGATCGTACACTGGAGGAAAGTCATGGTGAGCGTCATTGCAAGGTGTATTGGAAATTTGGCGAAGAACAAGTCGATCCCACTTAGCACCTACCTGCTTTATATGTACCAGCACCGAGAGTTATTGACGGAAGAGGAGCTAATGGATTACAACACCAGATTGGTAATGCTGTAGTGCAACTAACCCGGATGACAAAGATCCAGAGCCCCTGGAATCAAAAGACGAGGAGGAGGACGACAGACCGTAAGTAAAGGAAGAGAAGGCGGAGAAGGAAGAGACGGAAGATTGAGAGGAGGCATCAACAAGCCGGAGACGAAAGTCTACAAATCCGGCATCCAGAGGTAAACTTCCAAAATCCACCCTCACGTAGGATCTGAAGACCTGGGAAGGACCACACTTCTTCGCTGCCGGGGAAGAATGGATCCGGACCACCAAGATGTACCACGACCGGCTCGCAGACATTGTGTTAGGGTCGGTGGAAGTCCTACAGTGCGATCCGGAAAAGATGGTGGAAGTGCTCAAAGCGCAACCTCAGGAGAAGGAGTGGGATGACCTGAAGACGGAAGTCCGGAACCTGCAGAAGCAGCGGGAGGAGCTGACTTCCAAGCTCAACTGGACGGAAGGGGAGCTACACCAGTTGCACTAGGCGCTCTAGAAGTTCTACCGAATGATGCAGACCTTCCAACGATGGATCATGAGCCCAGACCTGTACGCCAAGGCAGCCTTGTACGAGGAAATGAAGAAATCCTCTACACCATTCACCAACACCAAGATGGTCTAGGTTATGGTGGAGATGGCTGGCCAGATGGAAACCTCTCTAAAAGAGTTTCGAGCATTGGCGGCGACCATGGATCTAAACAAGCCATTGGATTTTGGCGGCTTTCCGGAACTTCCGGATATGATTGGAACCCCAATGGCTCATCCGGAAAGCTCACCAGCAAAACATTCTGGGCAGTTTGGATCTCTAATCAACATTGTGACTGGAGGAATGAGCACAACTCTTTTGGGTCCTGGGATGCAAGTCCGGAGTAATCTAGATACCCGGATTAACCTCGTACAAAATCCGGCATCCACACATCTGGAACTGTACGAGCATATGCAGACTCCTCCACTCGAATCATTTTCCAAACCGGAGCCTATCTAGATAGATTTGGTATCGGAGGAAGTGGAGGAAGATCCGAAATCTCTCGACAAGGAGGATAAATCCATAGTACACACAGATGATACCGAGGCAAATAGTTCACCACCCCGAAAGACCACAATCATTACCCGGGCGACTAGCCAGACGCCACAAGGGAAGCCAAATACTCGTGCGTAATTAGGGTTCAATAGCAGTTCAAAGAAACATAAGGGTAAATAGGTAGTTAAAAGTTGACTAGTTGTTTTTGAGTTGTTTGTTTTGTAAAACCGGAATCCGGGTCTTCATGCAGGAACCCGGATCCCGGATTTCTAGTCTTTTTGCTCTTTTCTGATCCTTCCGGATTTTTAGGATAGTTTAGGATTGGACGAAGCAATTCTTATCGTGTGATTTCCGGCTAGTATTTTGGTTTTAAAGAAGAGGGCCTGCATGTGGTCCCTGATTCCTTTTTTTGCTATTCCATTTTGAGCAGTAATATATTTTTGTATTATCTGTCTTTTCACTTATTATCTGAGCTTTTCATGTGTGTCCTTGCTTTGTTTTTTCTTGTGTATATAAGGGTGTTGGGGGCACATTTGAAGGTTTGGGTTGAAGAGTAGAGAGGTGGTAAGAAGGAATCTGGATTCAGGGTTCTACCGGATCTGGTAATAGAGTGAGTCTAGGAAAGGGACGTAGAATTTATGAAGGAGGAGCTGTGCATGGTACCTTTAAATCACCGGAACGGTGATCCGGAATTAGTGGTGTGGGTGCGAGTCCGGAAGGTCGGGGAGGGTTCCGTGCGGAGATAAGCAACTGCCTGTGGAAAACCCCGCTAACCCGGAAGGTCTGCCGACCTACGGATTAAATCCAAGTCCTAATACCAGACCCCCTCTTAGTTTCCGGGTGGTTCTGCATCTCTCGTTGTAGTGAGGAGGGACAGGTTGTGTTCCTGAGTGACCTAGTTTTAGAGTGAGTATTCTAGGAGTTGTGAGAGTTGTAACCAGTCCAGAACTTGTTTGTGACGGAAAGTATTTGTATATCCGTGTCATTAGGAAGGTTAGAGTTTGTGTAAGAATAAGGAGTGGTGATGTCCATATCCCTCGTAAAAGAGCAAGTGAGGACACTTTGAAGGTAAAACAGAGGTACCAAAAAACCGAATGGGAGTTACGGATCTGGTGATGGATGAGATCCGAATCCAGTAGTAAGTCCGGAATGTAGTAGAATCTGGGAGAGGAATGAGATTTGGAGTGATTTATCATTGAACCGAATAAGAAGGAGTTTAGAACACCCTCTGGGGTTCCCTGGGACGATATTCCGTGTCATCTTACCACGTGCTTGTGGTTAAGATCGCTTACTACCATACTGCGCGTACGATAGTCCCCTGAACCAAAATCCGTCCCCTGGACAGGAATACGTCGCTGGACGGAACAGTCGCCACCTAGATAGTTTCGTTGAACGGGTTTAGGGTCCACCCGATCAGCCGTCACTCGGTCTAGCTGGATTTAGGGTTTAGGGTTTTAGGTAGGGCTTCAAGGTGTATATTAAGGACTTCCGCCTATTGAAGATTACTTTTCCTTGTTGATTTTGCCTTTCATGACTTGGTTGGAGTACAACCATTGCGTTAGAGCGAAGTCCAAGAAGCGTATGTTGTGGTGGCACTTGTTGTGAGAGCAACAAGTATTGTTTCCACATCACATTTCAAACAGAATACTAATATCTTTTTTTGTGCAAGGACAGGTAGAGGAGAACAGAGAAGAGCAATGGGTGGAGGAAGATCACATTGAGAACCTTGGTACACACTACAGACAGATGAAAAAGTTGCATGCAAATTTTGCGAAGCTTTGCTAAGCTATCGAAAGGATCGGTTGCTTTTCCATTTGGGATGTAGACAAAATGACAACCTCCCTAGAATAAGAGCGTGCACTAAAGTCAGTGCAGTTGTGAAGGTAATGTTTTTTAATTGTGGAGGACATATACCTGCGGGCACTTTGGATGGAAATGGACGCACCGTGGAAGTGACATCACCATCAACAATACTACCAAGTGTAGTACGTGGGGAGCGACAACCTGATGCTTCAATCTCAGCAAATGATGGAAGAGAAAACACTAGGGGCCAAAGCTCTCAAGTACGATCATCAAACGCACCCAACCCTAGTTTGACCCATAGTTGATCGATGAGGCAATTGTCTGTACAAGAAGGAATGAATACATCAAACAAGTAAGTACTAGACAAGAAGTGGGCTAAAACACTATATTCAATATTTTGAGAGGTTTGGAATCTCTCAAAATAGTATTGTCCATTTAGACCCTAAGAAATGAATTGTAATTTGAGCCAATTTAGGGTGGCAAATACTGAATTTGCTAGTTGTAATGTGCAATTTCCATTAAAATGAGAGTCTTTTGAGTGATGGACTGTTCGAACAGATGTAGTTTGGTGTAAGATAAATGTTCTAATTCATATAAGTGAAGATAATGTCATCTTTTGAGCACCAAGTCATGAGCTTTGTGGTTGGTTGTAAGGGGTTGATCATCTCATTGAAGCAATCCGGGTTTGATTCCCATTGGATTTGTATGAGCGCATGAGAGAAAAAACATGACTTAGTGTTGCTAAGTGAACTTTGCAAGCAAGCAAGAAAGTGGAAACAACCAACCGGCCCCCTACCCAGAATGTGACAAGTGCTTTACATGTTAACCAAATAAATAGTGGATATATCTACTACACTTTTTTCCCAAATATCAATGTAATTTCAAATATAAAAGAAAGTATATTAAGACTATATTTAAATTCCATTGTTTTGTAAATACAAAACATATACTTGAAAACATTCATGCAATACCAAGCAATAGAATAAAATCAATCAATCAACTCAAACTTATACCATCTAATCTAATATATAAATTCCATTTGTATGACTATCAAAAGAACATAATTATAAAACCTGCAATACATAGCTACAGAAATCAAGTGTACGATGCAAGACTTTGATGGATGATGTCAATTTGAGCAGCTGGAATCTTAATCATGCATTGGAGAGTATCTTTTCAGATGTTAGACTTCCACGTTGTCATAAGAGCATTTGTATGCTCCCAAAGTGGCGGTTCGGTTTCATCGACCTTCTAACGTAGACCTCTTTCGTTGTCCCACTTGGTGTAGAAGTCTTGAACATCTTGATCTCTTGATGTTGGATGAAAAGACTGAATGAGTACACAATTAGGTTTTTCCGAATTACTATTTGGATCAGACAATGCCCTTGCAATCCAAACAGGATGATTGTCACCATCTACGGGTCAAACTGCAATAAAATATCCTTCATAGAGATCTCGACCCACCCTGAAGGATGGTTGTGGGTGACCTCTCAAAGGGCCTACGTACGCATCATCTTCTCCAAACTCTTCACAATCCTTGCCGTCTTCATCTAATTCATCCACCCGACTTGCTTGAACACAGCTAGTTGGCCAAAAACCATCCCTCAAAACAGAAAGATGAAGGTAGCGGTTCTAGCAATGCTATCTTGACACCACGCTAGTAGTGCACTACATGCTCATAGCGTCTTCGGTACTCCCTAGTTCGATCTTGATTGCACAAATTCTCCCAATACCTTACAAATCCGGATATGCCCTTCAAAATGTCCTCTGCCCCTTTCATTGGACTTGGCAAAACTGCTTCTGGCACTCCACGTGGCCACAAACTTTTCCCTTTAGAATCCTCCTTCCACAATTTCATTCCATGACCAACCCCCTTTGGTAACCAATCTACATCAGTGCACATCATTTTGTACTTCATGACTAGACACCTAGTTGAGTCGAGGTAGAACTTCACTTGTTGTGGCTTTGTGTGTCCAACCATGATGTCGCTGCCGTCTAAAACTTTGCTTGCTATGAAACCCTTGAAATCTGGTACCTCTTCTATGAGGTGAGGGATTGTAGGAATGGATTCAACATCCATGAACGACTTCATAAGTGCAGGAATTGTAAGGAAGTTTTCCTTTTTCAAAAGCATGCTCCATCTTCCAAAAAATGCATCAATGTCGTCATGAGTATGACCTACGATCATGAAGTTCACGTACACTTCACGGAAGATCTTGTTTGCAACAAATAGAGACCAGTAACAAAAAACAAATTTGTTCTTGTTGTCTCCGGTCACATTATCCATCTATACGTTTAGAATTGGAGGTAGTGGCATTCCTAGACATAAGGGTTCCGGTGGTGGAGGTAGCAATGCTTCGCATACTTTGGCACCCTTGAGTATTGCCATAGACAAATTTGTGGATGTTGATCCCTTAAACAATTGCCGAAAAGACGATTTCGGTGGCAATTCCAAATCTCGCAGCAACTTCACCATGGAGCCAATAGTGTAGTTCAAGTTGTGAGGAAACATATCCAAGCCATAATGTGCGTATCGAACATCAGCATGACCATGAGCAATCATGCCAGTGACTGAAATGGGCAACTTTGTTAGCCCATCAAGTTCTTTAGTTTTGTGGAAAAAACCAGAGAAGCAGTTTTGGCATGGTCCATCTTATCATGCATGATCGTCAAACATTTGTGTGGAAATTCATGCAAGCGGTAATGGTTTGCGTAGTAGAGCTCCCTATGTGCCCAAGCAATAGCCAAATGTTTGTCAAGCCTCCTTGACCATATCAAAGCACTTTGAGATCTAGCAATACAACTCCTTCGTAGCTCTTGTAATTTGTCACACACTGAACACCGAGCAAAATTATCACCAGGTTTCTTCACCTCGAACTCGAAGAACTTAGAAGACGTGATCTTGCTCAAGTTCGAAGTTGATACTTCAAGTAATCCCACTACAACAACGGCAGTGTTTTATGACTACAAAAATATGAATGAAGATGATTGGCGACTACTCACAGTCATATTCTTGGAGGTCAATACCTTGGGGAGAAATATGATTGCAAAATATGACTGCCAGTTGTTTTTGGGCCTTGTACTTCACGGACATATATTATACATCCGTTGGGAATACCAAAGTATTTCATAGAGAACGGTGTCGCGTCGTATATATGTACATTATATGAAATCCATAATTGTGTGTAAAAGCGGAGGGTTTTTTTTCATTGAAGTTTCAAGAGACATTTGGAGTGATGATCCTCTTGAACTTTAATTTTTTTACCTCTGTTAGACAACTACTTAAATCTTAGTTCTTATATTCTTGTACTTAGAGATGTTTTGAAGCTTTATTTTGTTTGGTTAGAATTGTCAAAAAATGAAAGGTGAAGCTTGTTTTACCTTTTGTTTAATTTTAAATGGATTAGAAGTCCACGTAGGGGATAAGGATAGAGTTATGGAGACAAAGGGACGGCCAGTGGATGAAAGATAGTCCATGTGGCGTTTTAGAGGCCAAAATCCATTTGCTTAGGTGGATGGCATGGAGGTTGAGGTGGTGGATGAGGTGGAGGCTCTTCTTCTTCCACCTCCAAGTTAGTTTAGGAGAACCGTGTGTTGAGAAGAGGAGAACTTTTTGTACATGGGGAGTTTGGCTATGAAAATTTGGGAGGATGTTCATCTTGTTTTGGTGATTCCGAAAACCTATCACTCTCTCAAATTGGAGTTTTTTGTGTGAAAGTTATGCTTGATGGAGTGAAAGAAGGAAATTTGTCATGAAGTTTGAGGGCAGAATTTTTGAGGGCTCATATCTATCTGATTATGAGGTTTTTGCTTTTGAGATTTGTCATGGTTGTTTATTGAGTTGTAAGCTTTCTAAAAAGCTATCATTCTCTTATTTTGGAGTTAGATTGCAAAAGTTATGGACTTGAAGGTGAAGTAGTGAAGAGCTGCCTTTTGAATTAGAGAGGGTGAACTTGGATCAACTATAAAAGTCGTAAAGTACCTTAGTTTTAAGTGAAACTTTTAAGTGTTGTATATATTTGTGTTACCTTTCCAATGAGATATTATATGGTCAGTTTGGAGTTAGTATGTGAGAGTTATAGCCTTGGAAGTGAAGTAGTAGTGAGCTACTTTTGAGTTGAAGAGAGTAAATTTTGACCGGCTATAAAAGTCGGACAATATGAGGTTTTGAGTTGAAATTTGGATGTGTTATAGTTCTTTGCATTATCTTTTCAGAGAGATATCATACTCTCAATTTGAACTTTTGAAGAAGATTTGGCACTCATATTAGTGTCGGGTACACTTTTGGAGGACTTTGTGCGGTTTATGCACAACTTATACCACTTTGTTTGTATAAACATGTGATATTTTATTTGTTCTTTATGGTTCATGATGGGGGTTATATGAGCATGATTATGAGGCAAATTATGAGGTTTAATAATGGGTATATTTGATTTTGGGATCTTCCATATTTTGAGCCATTTCTAGTTGCAGCCAAAAACCCCGCGTTTTCCCAAGGCAAGGCTTCTCTACCCGACAACGGTAGGGAACTTGTTTGAGAACATTGAGTTATATTATTAGTCATATTTTCATGGTAGTAACATTTTTTTGTTTTAGGGCAACCTAAAAAAAACATGGGCAATCAAAAAAAATATAGACAAGCTATTGTTTAAAATTTTGAAACCTAATCACCACTTTTTAAGGGTTTTGAAACCCTAGCCACCACTTTTTAGGGTTTTGAAACCCTAGTCGTCATTTTTTTTAGGATTTTGAAACCCTAGCCACCACTTTTTAGGGTTTTGAAACCCTAGCCGTCATTTTTTTATGGTTTTGAAACCCTAGCCACTACTTCTTTTTACTCTTCTTCCTTACCTTTTGTTATCTCTTGTCTCTTGTCTCTTTGAGTTCACTCTTGTTTCTTAGTTGTTGTGTTTTGTTGCATTTTGAGTTCACTCTTGTTTCTTCATTGTTGTGTTTTGTTGCATCTTGAGTTCACTATTGTTTTTTAATTGTTGTGTTTTGTTGCATCTTGAGTTCACTATTGTTTTTTAATTGTTGTGTTTTGTTGCATCTTGAATTCACTCTTGCTTCTTAGTTGTTGTCTTTTGTTGCATCTTGAGTTACTCTTACTTCTTAGAGTTGTTGTCTTTTGTTGCATCTTCACTCTTGCTTCTTGTTTTTTTCTTCTTGCATCTTAATTCTTTCTTCTTCTTCTTCTTCTTTCTTCTTTCTTACTTTTTGTTCTCTCTTTTTGTTTCTTATTTCTTTTTGTTGCATCTTAAGTCTTTTTTGTTGTTTCTTGTTACCTCTTAATAGTTGCTCCTTATTGTTTCTTGTACATCTTAACTTGTATTTGTTGTTATCTTTTAGCACTTTTTGCCTTTTTTCTTTTTGTTCTTTGCATCACCATTGTTTTTCTTCTTACCCTAAATTTGTATTACATATTTTCTATTGTTGTAAACTTTTGAAGATTGAGCTTTGTTGTATGTTCATTAAAAATTAACCTCCTATTTCTTTAATTGTATATGCAGGCAACAAAATTAGAACAAAGTCGTTGGAGGCTACTTGCAACTCACTTCATATTATTCTAAGAAATATAGTCTCTATTGACTTGTGTAAATAATTCATTGTGATATACATATTTTGTGTTTGTGACTAATAAATTATAAATGTCATTGAAAGGAGTCGCATTCCTTCTTATATATTCCCTCTCCAATATAATTGTTTCTTGTATATCTTTAAAATCATATGTATTTGTTTTTAACTACATGAAATCTTTTATTCAATTGTTAAATCATTTTAATGTATGATTGCAAATATACTTAGGTATCCTACAAGCATTGTATGATTTGTTCAATTCATAGTTCAAAATACATATCAATAAAAAAATGACTACTTGGAGTCTCAAAATGATTATAATAATTTCCAAAAAATGACTAGGTGTTCTCAATATGATTGAAAAATATGATTGAGAAGAGTCGTTTTACAAATCATCAAAAAATATGACTCACCGTAGTCATATTTTACATGACTGCAAAATATGACTCACCGTAGTCATATTGCACATGACTGCAAAATATGACTCACCGTAGTCATATTGCACATGACTACAAAATATGATTGACCACAGTCATATTTCATGTCATCAAAAAATATGACTCAACGCAGTCATATTCCACAAAATATGACTGACTACAGTCACATTCCACGTCATCAAAAAATATGACTCAACACAGTCATATTCCACGTAGGATTTTTTCATTTACCCGGGCAGCTCAATAAAAAGTCAAAGAAAGTCAAAATATACGCCTTGTTGGCAATACTATGACTAATTATGGATATTTATACCCCTCAACTTATATGACTGCCAATATAACTGATGTCTGAAGCGACTGCTTCTAAACGACTACTGTCGCAGCACAGGGTAAGTAAATTCCCTGTTATGCTCACAAAAACCACTTTAAAGCATAACAAAGTGACTCTAAAGATTGAACCCAAGAGATTCTGTGAAGTGTTTTAAGTTTATTAGGAACTTAGAGGACAATAGTCAATTTCTTCAAGGATTTCCCTAACCGGATGTAGCGATTCTTAACCCAGAAAATCCTCCCTATTTAAGTGTAGAGTATCCGGAACCTTTATTTCTCTGCTCCCGATTACGATCTGGATACCTTCACATCAAAAATCACCAAAAACCACTCGGACTTTCTAGATAACTCCGAGTTTACTCCTTAAGACTAGACTCCCTCTTCTTACTAGCATCCGTCTTCTTTACTCCCTACCGGTTTAATTTAACCTCTGTTGACTCATCAGAGGGATCTTGCCAATTTGATTTTTTAGAGTGGCCGACTCGCCACACCTTCCGGATCTTTTAAAGTGATGGAAGAGTTCACTCTACTCTACTCGATCTCTTATCTAACTAGAGTCCGGTTTGGCTTCTCACAATGACCGAAAAATGAATCCGGCCAGAGGTCACACAAAAAAAACCCGTACGACCCTTATCATACTACAATGACCTTGGCTTTCCTGCAATCCGTATGAAGCTAAGGTGACCACAAGTGTATCCGCCCGTACCAGTAGAATCCGGTACCTTTTCCGTTTACTTTCTAAGTTTAATGAGACCTCTCAAGGATAAGACGCTAACTAGATCTCCCATCCGGTCACTCTAGCACAGTTAGGAAATCCCTCCCTAATTGTTTAGCTTAACAATGGCTATCTCATCCGGAATACAAGATCCAAACCTTACTAAGGTGCAATGACTCACTCCCAACACTTACAACCTTTTCACACAAATACAGATCAAAGAACACCAAGGAGAAGAAAAAGTTCTCTTAAAGTCCACCCACCAACACTCAATTCCTTACTCACTCACCCGGACAAAGCATGGGAAGGCAAAAGAATAGCAGAAAAAATGCATAGTACACAAACAATATGATAGAATTTTTCCTCCTCTTCTCCATTGAGAGACACGTTTATATACAAAGTTTGAGTTCATACAAAAAGGGGGGAAAGTCCTAAGAAACCGACACTGTTTCCAGCCGAGATTATAGGATCTAATCCTCCCGGATTTCTCGCTACAAAACTGTACCTAACAAAATTGTCCTAAAAATATACATCCTATCCCCTAAAATTCCTAAGGCCCACCACTCTCTGGTGTAAGTTGTTCAGTAATTTTACTGATGTTGCCTTCCTTCTCTCCCCCTTCTGGAAAACGTTCCGGAACTGGAGTACACGGTTCTTTATCTTCTGTTGGTGGTGTTGGTGCAGGGGCCTTCTAATTGGATCATGGAGATCCGGGCTTGGGTACCTCCTGCACATCCAAGTCCCCACATAGACTCGGGAAGGAAATTCCGGACAAGGAAACCGGATGATGTAGATGAAGCCTTTTACTGCTATCATCTATCATCTTGGTTGCCTTCCGGAATTCCTCCAATGAAGACTCCATTTGGCCGGCAAATTCCGCAAGTATCCGTGCTATTCTCCCTCTGGAGATTTTCTTCTCCCTATGCACGCCTTCGTCAAATAGTTTTGCCTTGGCCATCGCGTCTCTGGACGCCGCCACCACGGAGGTCATCGAGTTGATGGCCTTCCGGGTGTCCTCCTGCAGGTTTCGGGCAGCTCTCACTTCCCCCATGTTGACTTCTCGGTCCCTCTTCAAGAGTTGGATCTCGCCTCTCATCTTGATCATCAACTCATCCATCTCCCGGAGAGTTATGGTTTGCTTCAGAAACCTCTCCTCCTTCTCCCGATCATCGTCCGGGTTATTGATACAGTTCGCTACCGTTTCCAGAAGTAAACTGTCAATCTTTCCTCCCACCAGGCCGGCCACAAAAGCAAGTATGGTATGCCTGATCACATTGCAGGCCTGGATCTCCCCCAAAATATGAATCAACTTACCAAAAAGCGGATTCATCCCGGTATCATTGGATCCGAAAGCTTCAGCTTTTCCTTTGTCTGCTTCCCAGGGTCCATTCTTGGGTGTTCCAGTTTTAGTCGGAAGAACCCCTCCTTCCGGACTTGCCTTGGTCCGAGTGGACATCCCCTTTCCATTCGGCTGAGACAGCTTTCCTCCCTGTTGACCTTCCATCTTCTTGTCAGCCGGAGATCCCCAATTTCCCACTGTCGTCTTGAGCAGTTTTCGGTGCACAAGGGGTACTCCATCGTCCTCCTCGTCTTCCTCGTCTTCCTCCTGCCAATTCCTCATGTTTTCCTTGGGCGTCCCGGCTGGCGGAGTACTATCATGTTCGGTATCGGAGCTCTCATCATCCGATGCTCCGAACTTCGAGAGAGCCATCTGGGCCCTCCATTCGTTCTCTTCGACCGTTGTGAGGAGTCCCTGCTTCCGGTAGAGATGGAAGAGGTAAGGGCAAAGTGGGGTTGCTCTGCTCTTTTTGGTGTTGGTGCAAAGTCCGGCCACCAACAGGCACATGTACTTCGCCCAATCGACTTGCATCTCCCCGCTCAGTGCCCCAAAAATTGTATTGCCCACCGAGTGGGTCAATATCGTGGGCTTTTCTGGATAGAGGATGGGGAGCAAAAACTCCAACAGGCACCGATGCCACAAGTTTATGCAATCTGCCACAACGAACCTGTCCTTGGAATCCGCTCCTTGGGAAAACAGCCCCTTCACGTAGTTGTCCCGGGATTTTGCCTTGGAGGTCCCTCCTTCTCGAAAATTGTACACCTCTCGCCAGATCTCCTCTGTCCACTTCTCTAGCGCTGCACGGATGGTTTTTGCAAACTAATTTGGAGCGCCCACCTGCAACTCCCGGATCACGTCTTCATTTTTAAAACCCCAAGGCTTCCCGTGAAGCCCCTCACAGCCCATGGCCGTCAAGTCGTCAATCAGATCCGCCTTCTCCCGATCTGACTTTGGTTCTACTGGCGCCACCCCTCTCAATTTTACTTCTCCTTGAGACGCATTGGGTTTCGTGGCGGCGCCACTGCGTTTAGGCATTCGTTCTCACGTCTAATTCTACCTCACGCTCTCTCTTCTAGCCGCACGTCTCGTATCCCACCCAAAACCCAATCTAATGTCTTGCGCCTACAGATCAGTCCGCGCGCCCTCCTTCCGCCCAGCGCTTCCTCAAATCACATAGCGCCTTAGTGAAAAAGGTCTCAACCAAAACACACAAAGAGAAAACAAAGCAAACTTGAGAGCTGGAGAGAGAGAGAGAGAGAGAGAGAGAGAGAGAGAGAGAGTTTGAAAACTGAGAGCTGGGGCACCTAAGTGAAAATGAGCCCTCAAAACCGTAAGTCTGGATTTTTATACCCTGAAAAATAGTCCAGACTTCCCTTCCGGTTTCCGGCTTTCTAATCTTCCGGTCCTCTGGTCCTCCGGTCTCAATCCGGAACTAGAATATTTTCCGACTTCCATTCTGATTCCAGTTGGCAATTGCTTTACTCTCCCAACTATCCTAAGTTCAAACAATTTCCTTCTCTTTAAGCTCATCCGGATCAGTTCCTTTTGGATTAGAACCTAAAATCTTGATTTCTAAAAAAAATCAAAATTCCGGTTGTGACAACTGTTGCTGTCATATTCCGAGTCATCTATAGTGATTTCTGTGCTAGTCATATTTTTTGATTTTACGATTGACTGCAGTCATTTTTTGCAGTCATAAAACACTGCTTTTGTTGTAGTGTCCGAAGGCTGCATTGACATCGTTGATTTCTTTCATCTTACCCTTCCACTGAAAAGTAGAGGGAAGACACATGGATACGACCTTGTCCCCTGACTTCAAAGTCCGAGTACAATGAGGCATGTGGTCCGCTTCCTTCTCCAGAATACACTTCAGTGTTGCAGTTGCTTGTTGGGTGTGCTTTCGTGGCTTCTCCAATCTTGTATTTCCATGGTCTCTTGCCTCTTGTTTGTCCTTCCAATATTTGAGGTATCGGTAGAATGTGGCCTCTAGGACCCCAGAAATATGCATCCACGCTCGCATGTACACATTGATGCCTTCAGTAGTCACCATCTTCTTCCCACGTGCATCAAGATGCATTTGACCTGTGTACATCAGTCTTCATGAATGATTTCTCGGAGTACATCCGCTCTTGGAAGGCTTGAATCTTCTCCCTTGGAAACAGCTGAACGCAATTTTGGCTACAACAGACTTTGCTAGACACCAAATTGATGGACTCTACAGTGAGGAGTTCCTTAGATCTGCGAGATATTATGCGAGTTGGATTCCTGAGGATACTTGAATATGGCCGTGTAGATGCTAAAGGTTGTGGATTCAAAAGGTTGGCTTGTAGCTGATTGAATCTATCTCGTGCCTCATGGTCATGAAGGCTTGCTCCTACGCAGTAGACTCACTCAATCGGCCAAGCTATGAAATAGTAAATCTGTTCCTGGGGGATATCCACTTTTGAAAATGTCTTCATGATGTGCACTACTACATGGGTATCTCCAAGAGGTCCGTTGGCTCCAAGCACGAGGTCTGAGTTCACACTATGGCAAGTCCCTTCGCCAACAAGTAAGCCCTCCTCATTGCAAAGAGTGACACATCTTGTATTCCAAAGACGACGCGGGATTCCTTCACACTCAGGAATGTCCACATTCATCTCTTCCAGAATTGGGAATTCGTCATCAGAGAATTCCATGAAATCTTCAGCAATCGCAGAGGAAGTCATGTCCAGTACCTGTAAATGTAGATGGAGAACAAAGTGTAAGTCAATGTTAGCAATGAATTTTATCATTTTCAATATGCAGAATTTTCTTATGCATCAGCTTGAATCGAGCTTATTTGCATTAGTCAAGAAGACTAGTGCATCACAATCCTCTTTATAGAAAAATAAAGAATCATCAGCTTTCCACGAGTCAATCAGCTCATCATCTCGAATTGAACTGACCAGTCTCATTTTCAATAATTATGCTTGACCTTGGTATGTATGGGATAAAATTAACTCTGGTCAATAAATAGTTTTGCTTAAGGAATTATTTGCAATGTCTTAAGAGTTATATTACTTGCATAAATTACAAGCACGCCTAATTGATTAGGTACTATCTCTAAGCTCGATTTGAGCTTAAAGATCAATTCCTGATTCATTTGTTGTTGTACAGGCATCAAGGTCCATAACCTGAAATGGAACTATATTTCTCATGATACTCATGCTCAGTGTCTAATCAACTTGTATTTGTTCTTATTATATATGTAGACATATCAGCTCAATTTGAGGTAAAATCAATAAGGCTGTACCCCGATGTTACTTAGAACTCAGCTCGAATCGAGCTCATTTCTTCCAAGTTTTCCGGAACAGATATGTGTTTTTTCCTGCACATACTGTTCTGCATGTTCATAACTATTCTGAAATTCACGGCGTCAGAATCGAGACCTAATGGATACTAGTACAATCAAAGTGATAATCAAACAACAATAAAAACATAAAATGTGTCATGAACTATCAATAAAATCGCCTAATTCATGACTTGCACATAAGTTCCACTATATTATAAAAATGTAGGATACTCATTACTCTCCTTCTCGTACGAAGATGAAGTCATTAATAGCTCTCTTTTGTCACTACTGAATGCAAAGGAACAAAAATCCATTGAATCTAATAACTCATTGAATTAATGAATAATTGCAACTTGCACAACTTGTTTCCCATTTTCTTTAAGTGAATTTAATGAGATTACATTTTGGGGACATTAAAGTACAGGGCTAGGTTTATACCGCAAATTCTACTTTCACGTACAAGGTCATTCAAAATGACCATCAATTGCAAAAAATTTTGAATCCTTGAATTAATGAATAATTGCAACTTGTACAACTTGTTTCCAATTTCTTTTTACATGAATTTCATGAGATTACATTTTTCGGACATTAAAGTACCGGGCTAAATGCATACCGCAAATTTTACTTTAAAATTTGGTGGTCATTCAAAGTGACCACCAATTGCAAATTTCTTTGAATCATTGAATTAATGAATAATTGCAAGTTGCACAACTTGTTTCGCATTTCTTTTACGTGAATTTAATGAGATTACATTTTCTGGGACATTAAAGTACAGGGAAAAGTTTATACCGCAAATTTTACTTTCACGTTTGGTGGTCATTCAAAGTGACCACCAATTGCAAATTTTTTAGAAATCCTTAAATTAATGAATAATTGCAACTTACACAATTTGTTTCAAATTTTTTTTACGTGAATTTCATGAGATTACATTTTTGGGACATTAAAGTACAAGGCTAAAATCATACATCAAATTTTACTTTCACATTTGGTAGTCATTCAAAGTGACCACCAATTGCAAATTTTTTTGAATCCTTGAATTAATGAATAATTGCAACTTGCACAACTTGTTTCGCATTTTTCTTTACGCAAATTTAATGAGATTACATTTTCTGAGGCATTAAAGAACAGGGCTAAGTTCATACCACAAATTTTACTTTTATGTACAATATCATTCAAAGTGACCACCAATTGCAAAAAAATTTGAATCCTCGAATTAATGAATAATTGCAACTTATACAACTTGATTCACATTTTTTTTACGTGAATTTAATGAGATTACATTTCTGGGACATTAATGTACCGGGCTAAGTGCATACCGCAAATTTTTCTTTCACGTTTGGTGGTCATTCAAAGTGACCACTTATTGCAAATTTTTTTGAATCCTTGAATTAATGAATAATTGCAACTTGCACAACTTGTTTCCCATTTCTTTCTCTGTGAATTTCATGAGATTACATTTCTGGGACATTAAAGTTCAGGGCTAAATTCATACTACAAATTTTACTTTCACGTTTGGTAGTCATTCAAGGTGACCACCAATTGCAAATTTTTTTGAATCCTTGAATTAATGAATAATTGCAACTTGAACAACTTGTTTCCCAATTTCTAATCCGTGAATTCCATGAGATTACATTTTTGGGACATTAAAGTACAGGTCTAATTTCATAGTACAAATTTTACTTTCACGTTGGGTAGTCCTTCAAAGTGACCACTTATTGCTAATTTTTTTGAATCCTTGAATTAATGAATTATTATAACTTGCACAACTTGTTTCTCATGTTTTTTACATGAATTTAATCAGATTACATTTTCTGGGACATTAAAGTACAGTGCTAAGTTCATACTGCAAATTTTACTTTCACATACAATGTCATTCAAAATGACCATCAATTGCAAATTTTTTCGAATCCTTGAATTAATGAACAATTGCAACTCGCACAACTTGTTTCACATTTTTTTTTAAGTGAATTTAATGAGATTACATTTTCTGAGACATTAAAGTACAGGGCTAGGTTCCTACCGCAAATTTTACTTTCACGTACAATGTCATTGAATAGGACCATCAATTGCAAATTTTTTTGAATCCTTCAATTAATGAATAATTGCAACTTGCACAACTTGTTTGGCATTTTTTTTTAACGTGAATTTCATGAGATTACATTTTTGGGGCATTAAAGTACAGGGCTAAGTTTTGTACCACAAATTTTACTTTCACGTACAATGTCATTCAAAGTGACCATCAATTACCAATTTCTTTGAATCCTTGAATTAATGAATAATTGCATCTTGCACAACTTGTTTCCCATTTCTTTTTCCGTGAATTTCATGAGATTACATTTTTGGGACATTAAAGTACCAGGCTAAGTGCATAGCGCAAATTTTACTTTCATGTACAATGTTATTCAAAATGACCATCAATTGCAAAAAAATTTGAATCCTTGAATTAATGAATAATTGCAAGTTGCACAACTTGTTTTTCATTTTTTTTTCATGAATTTAATGAGATTACATTTTCTGGGACATTAAAGTACAGGGCTAAGTTTATACCGCAAATTTTACTTTCACGTACAATGTCATTGAAAATGACCATCAATTGCAATTTTTTTGAATCCTTGAATTAATGAATAATTGCAACTTGCACAACATGTTTCGCATTTTTTTTTTAAGTGAATTTCATGAGACAACATTTTCTGGGACATTAAAGTATAGGGCTAAATTCATACCGCAAATTTTACTTTCACGATTGGAAGTCATTCAAAGTGACCACCAATTGCAAATTTCTTTGAATCCTTGAATTAATGAATAATTGCAAGTTGCACAACTTGTTTTCCATTTCTTTTACGTGAATTTAATGAGATTACTTTTTCTACGGCATTAAAGTACAGGGCTAAGTTCATACTGCAAATTTTACTTTCATGTTTGGTGGTCATTCAAAGTGACCACCAATTGCAAATTGTTTTGAATCCTTGAATTAATGAATAACTGCAAGTTGCACAACTTGTTTTGCATTTTTTTTAAGTGAATTTCATGAGAATACATTTTTTGGGACATTAAAGTACATGGCTAAGTTCATACTGCAAATTTTACTTTCTCGTACAAGGTCAGTCAAAATGACTATGAATTGCAAAAAATTTTGAATCCTTGAATTAATGAATAATTGCAACTTGCACAACTTGTTACCGATCTCTTTTTCCGTGAATTTCATGAGATTACATTTTTGGGACATTAAAGTACCGGGCTTAGTGCATACCGCAAATTTTACTTTTACGTGTGGTGGTCATTCAAAGTGACCACCCATTGCAATTCTTTTTTAAATCCTTGAATTAATGAATAATTGCAACTTGCACAGCTTGTTTCGCATTTTTTTATAAGTGAATTTCATGAGATTACATTTTTTGGGACATTAAAGTACGGGGCTAAGTTCATACCGCAAATTTTACTTTCACATACAATGTCATTCAAAATGACCATCAATTGCAAATTTTTTTGAATCCTTGAATTAATGAATAATTGCAACTTGCACAACTTGTTTCGCATTTGTTTTACGTGAATTTCGTGAGATTACTTTTTTGGGACATTAAAGTACTGGGCTAAGTTCATACCACAAATTTTACTTTCAAGTTTGGTGGTCATTCAAAGTGACCACCCATTGCAAATGTTTTTTCAATCTTTGAATTAATACTATATTCAATATTTTGAGAGGTTGAGGGCCTCTCAAAATATAATTGAAAACTTAGATGCCAAAAAATGAATGTAGTTTTAGCCAATTCAAGCTGGCAAACACTAAATATATTAGGGGGAGCACTAATTCTCATCCTTTTTATTGCGGCTATTTATTATTCTGGCCCCCTACTGCCGCAGCCTGCCATCTGCTGGCCCTACTGGCCCTCTTCCACGTGCTGGTTGCATTCAATGCTTGGCACAACACATCCACGCACTGTTTTTTCCTACTTGACAGGGTCTGCCCGGGGAAAACTTCAGTGTTCCGGCGTGTTCTAGAAAAGAAATGGCCTGACTTATTGCATGCATGGCCATGCGACGCTGCATGCATGGACATGAGCCATGTCACGCCGCATGCATGGGTATGCACTAGTAGAATAATAGTGACCAAATCAACAAAAAATTTACAAGAAAGTGTTAATTTTTTCTGGTAGTCAATAGTTGATTCGGACGTGTTGACGTGGACATTACGGAGCAAAAACTTGTTCATTTTTTGTTGACCTGTCACAGAAAGTTGTTCAAGCTATGTTGATATTTCACAGAAAGTTGTTTTCTCTTCGTTGATTTGTAACAAAACCAAGTTCATTTCTTGTTAACTTCTTACAAAATTGTGCTGACTAACTTCTCTGAGAATTTGGTAGTCCACCATTTGTCCACACTCGTCGTACATTGAATACACATATGCCATGAATCACACAATTCTTTACCATATTTGGAAGTGCCTCTTTTATTGAAGATGTAAACTCTGGTTATGAAAAACATCACTATCTTTGTTTGATTGGCATGTAACAACAAACATTTCATCACTTCTACAACTACGTACTACATCTCAAATTGTATTTTAAAGTATTCATACACTGAACTTGAATGCATCAAACTAGAGGACTGAATGTCTACACTTGTATAATGTACTCTTCAAAAATTCATAATTCAAGTTCTATTGTCTACTCAACTACACGCTTGCATAATTTGCAATGTATATGTGAAAACACCATATGTGCCTAATTCCAACCTGCACAGCATTTGTAACCTCCATTTCAAGCTTCAACAACTTCTGCAGAGGGCCACATTACTGCAAATTTGGGTCCACTGAGTATTTGCAAACACACCACTTACATTGTTAGTAGAACTGCAGCAATGAAACATGCTCAAACTTCTTCAAATTCCAACCATTTTTTAAGACCTAATTACAGTATCACATTTCACTTCCTATAATGCAATGATCACATTAGTTGAAAACAAGAACTCTGAAATATCATAGAAGTAGCTAAACCATCCTTCACATCTTCTAGGTAGGCCTCTCCAAAAATTTCATAATAGAAGGAAATGAATAGCTAACAAATTTGCCTAACATACAGAGAACAGGTAAATAGCATGTTCATTCCACAACCAACATATACAAACCTATAGATCAAATATTTCCTCCCAGGAAATCCTTCTCCTTCGTTCCACTAGTGAAGTCATTCTGCATGCATGCAGCAGCAATTACAATGCTTCACTCATATAACCATGTAGTTTGCAAACTGCATAAGAAATCATTAACGAATTAATTTCAAGAATATCTTATTATTACAAACATCATTTCTGAAATTTCTTGAAGAATTGCCCTCTTCATACAAAACTGGATGGACAATATCCCAATACGTTTAATTGAAGTACATCCTCTTAGTGCACGCTTGCTATCTCTGCAAACTCATATAAGACCATTGCCTTCATGACTCCATCCATAAATTATATTCATTTTGCCACAACCTCTTACTCATCATAACCATTATTACTATTCCTTTTTCAAATGAAATGCTAAAGACCAGCAACTCATTCTTTGACAAAAAACACATTCAATGCCTCATACCGTGAATATTTCAAAATGATGTCCGTTCTAAATTTGAACTAAAGAGAATTAATGAGGAGCATCAATTGCATATACTCCAAGAAATGAAAGAAAAACAGTACAAATAATGAATACCAATAATTATTGAACTACTAACTACTGCTGAAAAAATATAGAGCCAAATGCATTGTACGATTCTTTCCAAACTACAAAATGAGAAAGTTTTAAGGTATTTGAATCTCACTCAAAACCTCTATACAGCTCATGTCCACATGCTTTAAACTACTGGTACAATCCTATTTCTCCCCTTCTACATGAACTCACATGCATTTTTGTGAAATGCATTTGACCATTTTCAAAACAACTGTTTTTAAAAAAATAAAAATCTCATAACTCCTATTGATATACACCCGCTAGCTAGTACAATGACATCCACTCAGTACACACCTCCTACGAATTAAAAGATTCCTGTGGAAAAAACCATATCTGGCAATTTACCTTTTCCATGAACATGTTCAAATTGTCCTCAAAAAATAGTCCTCATGCTTCCTTTCCAGTGCTACTCTTCGCATCACCCTCCTACCCTTGGCCAACAAAGGTTCCAAATGTCAATGCTCATGCCCCTTCATATGCAAGAAAAAATTCAAAGAATACTCGTAACATGAAGAGCACATACATGTGAAAAGACGTTTCTAACCACCTAACTCATACTCCATTAAACAAAACCACCATACAGGCTTAGACATGCTCGATGATATGGAACTGTTAATCCATTATGCATCTTCAATGCATAATGCATTCATGTTGCCTTTTCATAATTGGAATAAAAAATCACTCTCATGGGAGATCATTGTTTTGTTAGTTTCCAAAAAACCGAAGTTTATTCCAAGAAAATGAACCAATAACATGGGAGATCATTGTTTGAAACACAACATAAGTGAAGTACATGGACTTCATTTACATTGTTCGTTGCTGTGATTATTGCAAGCAAGTTCGAACATTATGTGCTTTCCTCAGTCCACTTGACCAACACATTCACTGAAATACAAAAGTTTCATTTATGTTTTCAGAAAATACAACTCAAAAGCAACTCCTCCTAATATATGGATTCATTTCTACTACACGCATGGATCAAATTCAACACTACGCTGAACCTCCTGTGTGTTGTCCTTTCCATTTCAATACACGTAAGATTGGTTGTACTTCTAATGTTCGAAAAAGCACATACCCTGTTCATTTTTACTGCCCTCCTTCAAAGTAAAACACAATTTGTATAATGCTTTAGGTACAATCCAACTCATTCAACACTATATTCAATATTTTGAGAGGTTTGGAGTCTCTCAAAATAATATTGTCCATTTAGACTATATACAATGAATTATAATGTTAGCCAGTTTAGGCGGGCAAACACTAAATTTGCTAGTTGTAATGTGCAATTTCCATTAAAATGAGAGTCCCGTGAGTGATCGAATGTTCAATTAGATGTATATGTTTTAAGATAAATGTTCTGATTAATATAAATAAAGATTTTGCAATCTTCTGAACACCAAGTTATGAGCTCCACGGTTGGTTGTAAGGGGTTGTTTATCTCATTGAAGCGGTCCGGGTTCGATTCCCGTGGAATTCGTATGAGCGCATGAGAGAAAAAACATGACTTGGTGCTGCTAAGTGAGCTTTGCAGGCAGGAAAATTGTAACAACCAACCAGCCCCCTATCCAAACTTGTGACAAGTGCTCAACACGTTAACATAATAAAGAGTGGTTATACCCACTACCCTTTTCTTCAATCGTATTACATTTTCAAATTGACTTTAGACAGATATTAAGCTAGTAAAATAACATGAAATATCCAGAAAAAAGTATGTGCAAACTTGAAATAGTAAATATATTTATATAAATTTGAAGATTAAAACATAATCAATATCCAATATATCAATTTAACATACTATTACTAATTTCACGATAATATTCCACAAAATCAAGTATACGAAGCCAAGCTTTGGTTGATGACTTCAATTTGAGCTGTAGGAATCTTGATCCTGCATTCGCGGGTACCTCTTCTGTTCTGGGACTTCCATGCTGTCATCAAAGCGTTTGTTTCTTCCCATAGCGGTGGTTCGGTTTCATCAACCTTCCAACGTAAACCTCTTTCACTGTCCCATCCTGTATAGAAGTCACGAACATCCTGATTCCTTGATGTTGGACAGAAGTATTGAATGAGCACGCAATTCGGCTTCTCAGGATTACAATTGGGATCAGACAAAGCCCTTGCAATCCAAACCGGTCGACTGTCACCATCTGTAGGTCGGATTGCAACAAAATAGCCTTCAAAGAGATCCCGACCCACCCTAAGGGATGGTTGTGGGCATCCACGTAAAGGCCCAACATAGGCCTCATCTGCTCCAAACTCTTCACGATCTTCACCATCCTTTAAATTAGTAGAAGCAGGTAATGGTTCTTGCAACGCCACCTTCACATCACGCCAGTAGTGTACCAAATGCTCATAGCGTCTTCGATATTCTCCAGTAACGTCAACATTGCATAACTTCTCCCAATACTTCACAAAGCCAGATATACCTTTCAAAATGTCATCCACCCCTCTCATTTCCTTCAACAAAATTGGCAACGGCTCTCCACGGGGCCACAAACTATGCCCCTCCGAATCTTCTTTCCACAACTTAATACCTCTACCATCCTCCCCTAACCAATCCACGTCAGTGCACAACAATTTGTACTTCATGACCGGACATCCCGTTGAATCTAGGTAGAACTTCACTTGTTGTGGTTTTGTGTGTCCAACCAGAGTCTCATCACCATCCACAAATGCACCTGCAATGAATCCTTTGAAATCGGGCACTTCTTCTATGAGGTGAGGGATAGTAGGAATGGACTCCACGTCCATAAACGACTTCATCAACATCGGGATTGTTGGAAAGTTCTCCTTTTTCAATAGCATGCTCCATCTTCCAAACAACGCGTCAATGTCATCGTGTGTATGACCCACAATCATGAAGTTTACATACACTTCACGGAAGATCTTGTTCGCAACAAGTAGAGACCAAAAACAGAAAACATATCTGTTTTTGTCGTCTCCAGTAGCATTGTCCATTTGCACGTTGAGAATAGGTGGTAAAGGTGTCGCTGGAACCAAGTTATCTGGTGGTGGAGGTAGAGATGAGTTGCACATCTCTGCACCCTTCAACACCGCTGTGAATAAATTTGTTGAGCCCGACCCTACAAACAACTGTCGAGAAGACAACTTTGGTGGCAATTCAAGATCTCGCAACAGCTTTGCCTTAGAACCTATGGTATAGTTTGAATCATGGGGAAAGAGGTCCAATCCATAATGAGCATAACGGACATCAGCATGACCATGTGCAATCATGCCAGTGACAGACAAAGGCAACTTCATGAGGCCATCGAGGTCTTTACTTTTGTGGGAGAAGACCGGGGAAGCAGTTTTGGCATGATCCATCTTGTCGTGCATAATCGTAAGGCATTCATGCGGAAAATTATGTGACTGGTAGCGATTTGCGTAGTACAACTCCCTGTGAGCACGTGCAATAGCAAGATGCTTGTCCAACCTAATGGACCACTTCATAGCAGATTGAGATCTAGCAAGAGCACCCTTCCTGAGCTCTTTCAATTTGTCACAAGTAGCGCAACGAGCAAAATTGTCTCCTGGCTTCTTCACTTCATACTCAGAGAACCTTGAAGATCGAATCTTGCTCAAGCTTGAAATTGAAACCTCCTTCAATCCAAAAGCAGCATTAGTTTCATTGATTGCTTTCATCTGACCCTTCCATTGGAAGGTAGCTGGCAATATCCTAGACATGACTTTGTCTCCAGACTTCAAAGTTCGTGTACGATGTGGCATGTGATCCGCTTCCTTATCAAGGATGCACTTCAAAGTAGCAGTAGCTTGTTGAGTGTGTTTCCTAGGCTTCACCAATCCCATATTGCCATGTACTGCTGCCTCCCGACCATCCTTCATGTATGTTTGGTAGCGATAGAACGTGGCCTCCGGGACCCCAGAAATATGCATCCATGCTTGCATGCACACAGGTATTTCTTCAATCATCACCATCCTTCTGCCACGTGAGTCTCGATGAACTTGTCTATGTACTTCAGTTTTCATAAAGGCTCTGTGCTTGAACGTTGAATTCCGATACATTCGTTCCCGGAAGGCTCGAATTTTGTCCCTTGGAAACGGTTGAACACAATTTTGGCTGCAGCAGACTTTACTAGACACCAAGTTGATAGAGTCTTGAGTGAGTAGGTCATTTGATTTGATGGCAATCTTGCGAGGAGGATTTCTTATGGTACTTGTGTACGGTCTAGCAGATGTTGAAGATGGCGGGTTTAAGAGAGTTGCTTGCAACCGGTTGAAATTATCACGGGCCTCATGGTCATGCAAGCTTGCCCCACGACAATGGACAAGATTTATAGGCCAAGCAACTAAAGAGTACACCTGCTCTTGTGAGATATCCAATTCCGAATGTGTCTTGGAAATGAAGACTGCTACATGAGTGTCTCCAAGAGGACCGTTGCTTCCCAGCACAAGGTCAGAATCCACACTATGGCAAGTACCTTCTGCAACTAGGACGCCTGCATTGTTGTATAGAGTAACGCACTTTGTATTCCAGAGACGACGCGAAAGTCCTTCACACACTGGAATGTCAACATTCACTTCTTCGGGAATTTGGTATTCGCCATCAGAGAAGTCCATATTGACGTCCGCTAACAAATCGGAATCCATGATAACTACAAATCAAAGAAGATATTACTCAGTCAGAAAAGAGGCAAATGTCGAGTTCAACAAGATGCTTCAAAAAATAATCAAGTGAACATAGGTTTACAAAAAGAAATCTAGTAGATTAAATTGAAGAATTATTTCTTTGTTTGCAATTCAGGTCGATAAGAGCTGAATTGTAAAGGTGTTGATTATGTTACTACAATGAAACTCTATGATGTTTATAGACATTGAGTAATTCCAACCGTAATGTAATCAGGGTTTTTGCTAGTCAATTAGTGCTGAACTGGAGGAAAAATATATTTACTGGAGATCAATTGCAAATGACATCTAAGTGAAATACATATGAGGAAAATGATTTGATTTTTTGGAAAATGTATAATCTGCAATATTTGTGTTCAATTCTTCATAAGTAGAATGTGCAGTTTAGGTTGTTACCACCTAAACTGCACATAAAGAATTTTACTTATTTTCACATGTTCAAGACAAATAGATAAAAGACTTCAACTTACTTGGAATTAAATGCTAAATAATACTCTTGGCAATACGACCTGATTATCAAAATTAAAACTACAGTCATCATATTTTTTATATTTTTGACACCAAACCAAAACTCTACAATGTCAACATTCACTCGTGGACATTTGCAATTCAGGTGGTAGCTACCTGAATTGCACAATTCATTGTTCAACTTGTGAAAAAAATAACATGCTCAGACACCAATTTAACTAGGTTACATCAATGATGAAAGGAGATGAAAAATGTCTAATTATATCAAATGCCAATTCATCCAGATCTGCTCATTAATTTTTTTTAAATTATTTTTTCACGTTCACAATTATATATCAAAAGGTTGTGCATTTCAGATTGATACCACCTGATTTGCACCCCGTCACCAAGAGACACACGTTTCGTCAAGGCTAGGAAAGTAAAAGAGTGTATCTTATGAAGATTACGATGTTTCACACAAAGTGTCACCATTCAGGTTGATACGAGCTGATCTGCACAACCTATTAGACAAATATCCGGTACAAGCAGACTATGAAGGAAAAAAGTATATCCCAATAGGTTTGAAATTCACAATGCAAGGCGTCTTAATTCAGGTTGATACGAGCTGATCTGCACAAGTCTCTAAACAATAATACAGTACTTTTCATTATAGATACATATCTAGGATTCTCGAGTGTCAAAATTATTTTATATCCTTTTCCAATTCAGGTCTTAGCGACCTGAACTGCGCAATCAACAATTAATTGTAGAATGACCCCATATTTTTTTGGCGGAAAATGAGGATCTCTAAGGATGATCACTGTCATGTAGATAACACAATATGCCAAACAAAATGAAATCACAACACTACAAGCCAATAACCCGGGACAAAAATTTGGCTTCCGGAACATTCAAACTTTCAACTGGAACAAGGATTCATGATCTCGATGACCAATTCAATTGATCATTTCTTGAAAGTTGTACTTCAGATGGAATCAAGTTCCTTACAAGTAGAATCAATTAAAAACGTTACTTGGTCACAAACTCAATGACATTCAACACAAAACTTGATTGGCATCCTTGAAAATGCATGAATCGAGTCCATTGAAAGTCCGAGAGAGCACACTGGTATCCCGAGAATGCACACTAGTATCCCAAGAAAGCACACTGGTATCCCGAGAGAGCACACTGGTATCTCGAGAGAGAACACTGTTATCCTGAGAGAGCAAATAGAAGCCTTATTGAGTGCAGTAAAAGTCCGACAGAGCGCAAGAAGTGGTCTCGTCACTCTTCACAACCTCGTTTCTGCAGGGCTATAGAATTCTACGGCACATTGCAATCAGTTCCAAAATCAATCTGAAAACTTTGGGTTCATGAACTTGCTCAAGAAACAGGTTAGTTTGGGAATTTCCAAATCGATGGGAGGCTCTTGATTCATGCGAGTCAGACTTCTACTAAAACATCAAACGACAGATGCCAAAAACGTCTCTAGAAAACATATTTGTAAGAGTGGGTGCATCTGTTTAAATACATTCACGGGCTCTCTCATCCTGATGAATAAACAAGTAGCTGCGGTACAAGAAAGTACGAAACGCTCTAACCCTGTTGCCTAAATCGCTCACTTATTGATTAGTTATGGATTTTCGACTGTGAGCACTAGCAGTCCAAGAGAGCACGGTGAAGTGCATCAACTCCTCACAAGATTCATAGATGCACAAACAAGATTTTACAACGTAAGTTCAATAGAGTTATCACCTACAAGCAAGGACGCCTCAGAAATAATACCGTGATCGTCAAAAACAAGAAAAGCGTCGATTGAAACTGGGAAAAAAACGGAAACAGAGCGCGACCAAGGATCAGATGAAATGGCGATGGCGGAAAAACAATGCGGTAGGAGGACGTCCCGAACCGTGAGGGCCTGAGAGAACGCCTGGCGGGAGTGAAGACTGAAGACGCGCGAAAACAATTGCGGGAGATTTCGAATTCAACAATTTCCTTCACAGTGGACGCACATTTCCGCCGAAGATTATGCTTGCTACTACGGCATCATTCCAAAAATATCACGAAGCCATATTTCCGTAGACTAGATTCTCTTCCAAGAATTCGATGTGCCTTGCCAGTACCTTCCTCGCCGGATTCCATGGAGGACTCCGCTTTCGCCAGCCAGCCTGCGGTATTTCCGATTGTACTTCATTAATCTAGGAACACCGGAAACGCCATTTCGTGGCGTTTGGATGAGAATGCGGCGACGTGGACGGAAAACTTTTTGTTTTTTTCATCTGGAACTTTCATCAGTCTAGAGATAGTCGCTTCCTGGACAATTGGGAATTAAGTGCGCAGTCTTAGCGCTCATTGTTGCTTACTAATTTAGATTGGAGTAATAAAAACGGTATGGGACTATCCTTACTTTCGGTCAAGCTCTATGACCACAAGGACTATGGTCACCAACTTGAAAAATTTGTCAACGCTTGCACTAGTTGCCCGAGGGCTGAAAATTTCCTAATATTTCCAAAAAAAAAGTGTATAGTGAAGCATCTGAAGTTGTGTTGCTCCTCTCTCTGTGTAATATACTTTATTTTTCGTGGTGTAAGGAAATGACTCTGTATTTACTTTTCTTTCCATCTCCTACTATCAACCATTTTTTTGGGATTCTTTCAAAAGAATCTAAAGTAAATTGTTTTGTCAAAAGAACAACTCCTATTTGGTAAAATCCACTATTCACTATAGGTTAATGCCTTACATTTTGCAAGTCCACCAATGAAGTTGATCCTGCTCTAGCTTGATGTAGTAGCCATAATCTATTACGCAAAACTCTCCTCCTATTTTTTATATTTCATATGCATATTCTAAAAATAAATAAATAAAAAGAAAACAATTTAGATTGGAAGAAGAATCAAAGTCTTATTGTGATAATCATCTGATATATCTACAAATATTAAAGTTTTATATTAATAAATTAAAATTACAATTAAGCACTCAAAATAGTTGTATGTCATTGTCTCTACCGTTCACATTTTTCATTGGAATCCATTTCAATAATCAATTGATTCAAGGAAAAGTTGTTAGTATAAGTATATTTTACCAAACCTATCTCTACAATCATGTAATTTTGGTAAATAATGTTCCACAAATGTAATGCAATTGAAAATTTCTAAGGATGTTCCTAACTTATGTAAGAACCCGAATCCTAAGGAATGACCATCAAAACAAAATTTCTAGTATGTCAAATTTAGTGGTTGAAGTGTGGCCTCCTGAATTATTTGCAATGAAAAAATAAAAACTTCTCACTTTAATCCCTAAACGTCACTTGCGGATGGATAGCCACATATGAGAAGTGCTCGAAAATTCATAAACAAAGAAAAATGGAAATCAAAATGAAAATTGATGTCATAATGTTAGCTCTAAAGTATGCCTTCCAAGTATGTGGGGACGCTTTGGAAGTCATCCTTCACACAATGCACACACCACATACTTTGGAAGCATACTAGAATTCCTAAATAAAGAAGGATGGAAAATAAAATATTAAATGGCGTCATCATATGCCTTCCAAGTATGTGGGGACGCTTTGGAAGTCATCCTTCACACAATGCACACACCACGTACTTGGGAAGCGTGCCTAAGTTACTAAACAAAGAAGGATGGAAATGAAAATAAAAAATCATGTCATCATACTTACTCTAATGTATGCCTTAATTCCGAGTATGTACGGACGCTTTGAAAGTCATTCTTCACACAGTACACACACCACATACTTTAGAAACATGCAAAAATTCCTAAACCAAACTTAGTTTAAACAAATATTTAAAGATAAAAAATTCATGTAAATATTAAATGAAACTATATATATATATATATATATATATATATATATATATATATATATATATATATATATATATATATATATATATATATATATATATAAAGCAATAAAACTTTTATTTTTAATTCCTTTGTTATTTTTGGGTGAAAAGCTTAAAATTAGTATTTAACTCATATCTGAAACAAGTACATTCTATTATTATGCATGTGTTCTCTAAAAATATAAGTGTTGAAAATTAAAGTTCTTAACTCCTAGTAATTGCAATAACAAATAGAGTGAATTTCAAAAATTAGATTTATGGAATATTTTCAAATTTCAAGTTTTTATATATAATTTGGATAGACCTGATTCGTGGTATGTACATAATTAATTTGAAAGTTTGGAAGCAATATATTTTTGGAACAATTTCAACAAATGCAAATAAAATTGTAAATCCAAATGATAACAAAGTGTATGTCCTTTAATATAAAAGTCTTGTTAGACTTTTCAAAAAATGAAACAACTCTTTTCACTTATTAAAAAAGTTAAAGAACTCTAGTGTGAAAGGGATCTTACTCCATTTTTAAAAAGAAAAAGAACTATAATGTAAAAGGTTGCTTTTACTTTGTAGACCTAACGCCCTCATGATCAAAGATTATATTCTTTCAACTCATAAGTGACGTTGTAATATTGTTGTGGTTTCTTCTCCTAAGTATGTTGTCTTTAATATTTCTAGTTTGATTTTGCATTAATACAATTCTAAAAAAATGATACAAATTATCAAATGTTGGCTTTTTGTTAGTTTAGAACAAATTCCTATAAGCTCAAAGAAGGCCTTGGACATTTAGGGGTTAAGAGAAAAAGTTTAGCAACTCAAATAAGAATGTACAAGTTAGTATAAAATCAATTAAAAAAAAGCATAACAATTGTTTTTTAATAGCATAACAACCGACAACACATAATCAACACTATTTATTAAGTACCCAAAATAACAGTCCTTCCTTCCCTAAATGATCTTAGAGTTGGTCAAATAGTGTGGGATTAAAGTTGAAATAACACTATCTCTATCCATTTCTAAATATTTAAGATGAGCAATTGCAAGATCATTTTGGGACAAAAGAAATATTGTTTTAGTCCCAAAATATCTTGTGATAATAAAAAAATATGTATACATATAGGACACCCAACCATAATATAGAACCTTCAAGTGCCCAGAATTGCAAGTGAAGACTTCTTATAAGTCATGTAGGCCTCAAAATAATATATCCTACTCCAAAAACATCTTGAGGGACTAGGAAAAGAAATAAGAAAAACCTTCAAGTGTCTAGAATTGCAAATAAAGGCTTCTTGTAATTTGTTGAGGCTTTGAAATAATATATCCTAGTTCTAAGAGACTAAGACATCTTACCGGGCTAAGAAAAAAAATATAATATATAAAACCTCCAAGTGTCTAAAATTGCAAGTGAAGGCTTCCTTTAATTTGTTGAGGATTTAAAATAATACATGCTAGTTCCACAACTTCTTCTGGGACTAGGAAATAAAACTATAGTATATAAAAATTAAATTAAATGAAGACAAGATTTCCATAAACAAAATATAAGAAAAAGAAATAGAAGAGAATGAATGAATATACAAGCTTGCATGTATCAACGACAATATATAATGTAAATACTCTCATGAAATTCACGTCCAAAAAGAATGGGAAACAATGAAACATGTTGTGCAAGTTGCAATTATTCATAAAGTCACGAATTCAAAAAAATTTGCAATAGGTGGTCACTTGAAATGACCTTGAATGTCCGTGAAAGTTAAAAATTGGGGCATGCACCTAGCCCTGTACTTTAATGTCCAGAAAAATGTAATCTCATGAAATTCACGTCCAAAAAAAATGGGAAACATGTTGTGCAAGTTACAATTATTCATAAAGTCACGAATTCAAAATTTTTGGCAATAGGTGGTCACTTGAAATGACCTTGAATGTCTGTGAAAGTAAAAAATTGGGGCATGCACCTAGCCCTGTACTTTAATGTCCACAAAAATGTAATCTCATGAAATTCACGTCCAAAAAAATGGGAAACATGTTGTGCAAGTTACAATTATTCATAAAGTCACGAATTCAAAAGAATTTGCAATAGGTGGTCACTTGAAATGACCTTCAATGTCTGTGAAAGTTAAAAATTGGGGCATGCACCTAGCCCTATACTTTAGCTATATGTAGATGTAAGACTCTAATTTATTTTTAAACACCTCTATTGAAATAAGGCTATTTTACTTTTTTAAATGCATACCATTTGACAAATTGAAGATTGTAATGTTTTGTTTTTCTACATAGTGTAAGAGGATTAGTGTTGTTGTTCTAGGTACTAATTCTTGAAAAAATTGAAAGCTATACCAATGTTAAAAAAAGCAATCTTAGGAAATAAGCTTTTCAAAATTTTAGGTTAGGATTGTTTATGAATTCATTTTTGACAATCAAGAAAGATAAACCATTCCACGTGATTGAGTTACTTTTGTATTATCAATATTTTAGTTGAAATTGGATTTAGGGAAAAATCTATCTAGAACTTTAAGAAAGTGAAAGATTTGTAGTAAAGTTTCATTTTACTTCTTATAAAATTAGAAGAAGTAGAATAAAGTTTCCTTTCACTTTTTAAGAACATAGGAAAACTATAATGAATTTCTATTTTCCTTTTCAAAAAAATAAAAGAACAACAATGTAAAATGTTGCTTTCACTTTTAGATTTAAGTCTTTAAATTGAATTGAAAGCACCATAGAAAATATAACCTATGAAATGCATTAAAAAATACAGTTCATGGTCATTATTGTTTCATTTTAGTAATTAAAGTTCAATGAAAGACATTATTGTATATAACAACATAAAACAATTGACTTCAACAAAGGTAATTATCGATTACAATAGGGCTTGGATTACAGGTAGTATGCTCTAAATGCAAACTAGCATGTAAGGGTTGGTCCACCTTTTTAATAGGTTATCATGTATAGAAATCTTTTTCAATCTTTTTCAAAAGAAGGAAAGTAGATGTGGAACCTAACACAAGTGGTTATGTATTTATCAAAGCATCTTTGAATTACTTATAAATTTTCAAAGATTTGGAGCACAGGCTCCTATTTTTGACCTCCCAAAATCCATCTCCTTGCAACTTGTAAAGAGATGTGTGGAAATCGAAGACAATGATAGGTTCTTGCAATAGAAAAATAATTTTTCCTTGATTTATTTATTTGCTATCGTGGTCTGTTTAAGAATCACTCATTCTTTCTTCTTCAACTAATAGTAGGGTCCATTTGGAGAAGATGGATGCATTTAGAGTGTACTACCAGACTAGTTGGAAGGACCTTGAAGAAATGGAATTACTAATCATCTTTTACTTTGCAATATTGTTTGATTACAAATTTAATACATAGTAGTAAGGGTGTCGCACTTATAACATACAGGTAATTCCCCTAAGATTTTAGGGCTCTAGAGGTGACAAGTAATTTACCGGGTTTGTAGCAGCTTTTTCTTTTCGCCAGACTGTCAGTCCAGCAAGCCACTTCGCCTGGCTCCCTCCATAAATTTGCCTTTAGTGGGATGGCACGCAGGGCTTTAATGTAAAGCTATAGTTCGAAAAGGAAAACGCTGGTTTTCAGGCGCATCCGCAGTGGCGTAGTTCGCATCCGAGCTTCTCTACCAGTTTGCTGCGCGGGGATCTGCGCTTCTCATCGACGACGGAAAGGGGAGCACAAGAACTGTAGTGGTGGGGGCTTTTAGGGTTTGTATTTTTTTTGGCTTGGGTCGCGGAGCTGCAAAGTGAGGGTCTTTTACCTGCGAAGTTAGGTCGCGGAGGTGCAAAGTCAGGTCGCTGCAAGTGAGGGTTGCGGAGCTTGGATTTCAGCGTCGCCGAGGTGCGAAGTTGGAAGGTACGTCCTGAGCAAATCTTTGAGAAACGTTTTGTGTTTCTGGTTCATCGTGAATTCAATTTTTTTGAAGCTTCTCATGTGCTTGAGATTTTGTTTTTCTTAATTTCCTATATGGACTTCCGTGTTGATCGGTCTTGCTCAGTGTCAATGTTGCTCGATGTTCCTTTTCAGATTTGATTTTTGTTGTGTTTTTTTGAGCGAGTGCTTGCTTGGTCTCCTGGGGTTTCACTGTACACCGCATGTTCAGCTGCGACACCTTTCTTGACTTCGTCTAGGGTCATACGTGCACAGTTCCAGTAGACTTGTCTGCAGTGACACACGGCCATGATCACGTAACCAGGCTGTGAGTGGTCCCCTTAGAGGTTGTACCCCTTCCCGAACCTCCGGAAGATTCTTTTCGATCATGAGCTTCCTCGCGTAGGCGGAATCCTGAGAGATGTAGGAAAAGATGTAGGTTTCTAGAGAACGATTCCCGATCTAGGGTTTACGGTACTGATGTTTTAGTCGTACTCACGTTAGGGTTTAGTGTGGTCATGTTTTTCCCCTGTCCGTCTCCTGTGAGTTGTGTCCCGAGCCTTGAACGTCACCTTTCCCCGTCTCTTGTGAGAGTCAGAGTCCCTTCTGACTGAATTCTAAGAAAAACTAAACTAAGGTGGAAGCATCCTCAGGTTCACGACAACTTTTTTTACTGTCTTTTTTTTTTTGCTTGAGGCTTGCGGAATTTGTGGTGAGCTTCATTTTGAATGTTGGTAACGTTGAGTGTGGACTTCAATTCACAAAGTGCAATTGAAGTTCACGTTGAGTTGCATGCACGTGATGGGAGTTTGCTCTGTCCCCTTTTCCTTCTAAGGGCCCATCCCAGCGTCGGTTGAGTTCTGTATTTTATTGTGTTTGTGAGTTTCTGGAACTTCAGCTTTACTGAGTTGGTGCAGGTACCATATTCTAAGCGAACTTTTGGGAATTGAAAAGCTGATTCATGATCCCTATTCGTTTCAAGTGCTCAGCGCTAGCTCCTGAGAATTTGAGATTTGATCAGAAGCTCCGGTTGGCGTGGAGGCTGCATTCTGTTGAATCTAGCGGAATTTCTAGTGAGTTTTGAGCGCTGTATTTAGGATTCGTGCTTGGAAGTGTTGCATTCAAGTAAGCGATGGGAGTTTCTTTTGTCACCTTGAACATGATGATCGATGAAGGCCAATTGAAGATCATTGATATTTAGCGAACAAAATTAAGTAGCAATTGTAGCATGCACTTCGTGCTTGAGCTGGTGATTTGCAAAATATCAATGATCTTCGATCCCGATTGCAAAATATCAATGATCTTCAGTTGAGCTCCGATCGATCGATCTCCAATTCAAGTCTCAAAATTAGATGTCTGCGAAAGTCAAGAGACGACGGAAGCTTTATTATCAATTTTGCAAATTGCAACTAATTCAATAAGATCTGTCGTTTGTCTTGATGAAGTGATCGCCAGCTAGGGAGACGGGATCGATCGATCGGAGCTGCAGCGCCAGGCAGGGAGTCCGGACGCTATAGCTTCAGTTAGCATCGACAGAGACTTGAATTGGAGTCCCCGAACTTTCGCTGCCAACTGAATGGTTCGCAAAGTCAGCTCTGATCAGTGGTTGGATTCGCTGAGTGAGACTTGAGGAGGCTTGGCATCGACAGGAAGCTGTTGAAGCGACAAGTGAGGAGGAAGTTCGGGTTGGATTTCGAGGTAGGCAAACCCGAAACTGCAAACCCAAGTCTAATTGCAATCCTGAACACAATTTCGTATGTCCTTGCAACTTTCCTGCTTCGAAAAGGGTGCTTTGATTCGAAGCACCTGTTTTGTTCTCTATTTCAATTTGTTTGTTAGCTTTCTTAGCGTTTGGTCTGCTTCCATTGTTGCATCGCAATTATTCTTTTTGGTGTCCATTTGATAGTATTTCTGGTACCCTACAAAATAATCTCTTTATCTGAACTTCAATTGGCTCTGTGCACCTAATTGTTGTAGTTAGCCCACCTTGTTAGAATGCACAGTCCATCAAGAAAATAGCTAGAACAGCTAGTAAGTATGAGTGTTCCTCCTTTGAACCCTTGTGAAGGTTTCTGTAGTCTTACATTATACCGTATGCTCAGTTGGGTTGCCCATGCGTTTTTCAGCGTTGCTACATACAGAGCAAATCTTTCTTTTCTAGTTTGTAACTGAAGCCTTTGTCATGTACTAGTTGAATGTGTAATGTCACCCACGCACATACATCTTTTGAGTTGTGTACATGATTGAAATTTTTGGTTAGAAGAGCAATGGTATCTTGTGGTTTCCATTTTGTGCGTGGATTTCTTGACATTGCTAATCCAATCATGGATAACTCGTTGTTTACACGTTGTTTGTTTTTCCTAGGTCTTAGGAAGGGTCCTGATCTTTTCGTGACCAGGTGGCCGGAACTGTGAATGTGAAGCTTGAATTCGGAGACTTCTGAGGCTTGAATTGTGAGTGTGAAGCTGAATATGAAGTCTGTATTTTTAGTCGGAAGCTGAAGCCGGAATCTGAAACAGAATGTGAAGCTTGAATTTTGAGTTATTTGCTCGGGCTTGCTAGATTGTGAACGACATGGTCCATACGCAGTTCTTGTTTTCCGTCCCTATGCGTCCCTTATTGTTCTCAGTCCCTGCATAATTAATAAGTTATCTGGATATTGTTGATTGTCCATTTTCTGTAAAGATTAATAAGTTATCTGGGTATTTTGTAAATTTGTAAAACTTAGCGTTGCTGTCTCGCGCGATTTAGGTGGGGTAGACCTAAAATGCACAAGATGTACTCTAGCATTTTAATTAAAGAAATAAAGTCAATAACAAAAGTAGCACAACAAAAAGATTTTTAGCCTTGTGTAATTCAGGTGGCATCAACCTGAATTGCACAAGCACAGTCCATGGCTATTCTAAAAATAAATCAAACTAAAAATCAGATATTATTGCTAAAAAACCTAGAACATAGTAAAAAAATAGTAAAATCATAGAGCTAGTGTGCAATTCAGGTAGCATAGACCTAAAAAGTACACAAAGAATGTCAATTGTGAATACATCATGCTCATCTGTCACAGATAAGAAGACACAATCAACCGCAATCACAAAAAAAGACGCTAACAACCCACATCTAATTGATCAATTTATTTTGAGTGTACTATAGAGAAAACTAACAATCTTGAGGTGTCTATGAAGCAGATAAAGCTGTACTCAAGCATATATAATCAAAAAATAACAAAAAAACAAAAGCGGCACGACAAAGAGCATTCAAGCCTTAGGTAATTCAGGTGGCATCAACCTAAACTCCACAAGCATAGAACAGTGCCAATCAATAAATATATCTACAATATAAACTGTCTAGGTATTGCCTAAAAATCAAAACAAAGCCATGGGAAAAGAAGTTCTTATTAAGGTGCACGTCGCTAGTATGCAATTAAAGTAGTAAAGACCTAATATGCAAATAAATAAAATTTAAGACTTATCCTTCAAAGACAAGACAACACATGCAAAAGAAAATACATCCAAAAATTCTAACAAACCACAATTAATTGATAACTTATTCATAAATAGACAAAATAAAAAACAAGTCCATAATGAGCAATTTAGGTCGCACCCACCTAAATTGCGCATGTGAATATCCTAAAAAAAAAATAGGTTGTCATTCCAAGTTCCCTTCAACAAAGCTCAAAAAACCCATCAAAACAAAACCATGTTCATAGAAGGTTAGAAAAATAAAATGTAATTTCTATTTATTTTGCAGCATGGAGGACCAAGTCGAAAATCTAAATGCGTACTTCAAAAGGAGCACAACAAAGACTCCTGAAGTCGACGACGAGGATGAGATGATGGACGATGGAGATTACTGGGAGTTCAAGGACCCTAAGGAAGTGGAATCCTGGGGTCTGGCAATGATTCCTTTCACGGACCACTTTCATTTTACTATGAAGTACACAAATGCTCAAATGTATATTCCAATCTCGTTTCACGAGAGAGTGAAGGACGTCATCTACGACATTTATCCACAAATTCTCATACGATGTGTCACTACGAAGACGGGGGTCCAGAGCAATGAACCATATCACTTCACCATTCTTGTAAACTCTGACAAGATCAACTTCAACATGATGCCCCTTCTCAAGAGTTTGGAGCCCACCCCATACAGCAATGAAATTCAGCAACTGGAGAAGAAGGTGGACGATGGGTATTATTGCAATCAGGATGGATCACCGCTGACCGGGAAGAGACTGTGTGAAAAAATACGGCTGTTGTTAAACTCCTTCGAGGTCCTCAAGGAAAAGCATGCCATGCAAAAGTCTTTCATGGCTTCTCGCACAATTTCAGTGGAAACAGCAAGCCAAGCAGGAAGTCAACTCTCCATGGGAAACCAAGGGGCTGGATCACAGGGGCGAGGTACAAGGAACAAAAAACCTCCACTAACACATGGAACACAAGGGAGTCCCCTGGCGTCAACGTCTGCCAAAAAGCAAATTGATCGAACATCAGAACAATCCGGACAAGGAGAGTTGAGCTACGCGGACATGATGCTTAATGTTCCACAAGCATTAAATACCGAGCGAAAACCAGATTACAAGGTCGTCAGTGCAGTGTACCGAAAGTATTGGGAAACATGCTCAAGCGCGTACGTTCTTCCTGCTGACGTGAAAAAAGAACTTCCACTGAAGCAACTCATTCAAGCACCACCAGAGTTCAACATACGGGTCCTCGAAGACAAAATGGTTAGGAATATGATGAACTGGCTTGTGAACATTCCAGACAAGAGTGCTAAGCAAACCCTCTGCGTTATGCCCGTTAATCAAGTGCAAAAGCCAGAGAGGTGGGAAGACATTGCAGATGGTGAATTCTACATCATCAACGGTCAGCACAGCGTTGCGGCGAGCAGGCTGATGTTAGATGAAGAAAGTGGAATTGACAGAGAGACTAGCGAGCAATTCGAGAAGTGGAATTGCTTCATTGTTTGGTCTAATAATGCTGAGCAGTTGCGGTCGATTTCAGCTTACTATAACCGCACCAATCACTTCCAGGCGATTCAACCATCATGGGCAACAAACATTCTCGGAGCCCGGACAGTGTGGGTGAAGATGGGGAGTCCAAAAAATCCCAAAGAGGCAGCTGCAGTAGGGACTGTGACAATTACAAAAAGAACCAGAGAATCAATGCGAGAGACAACAAAATTCAGGGTGTGTAATTCAGGTCCCTTAGAGCTGAAGTGCTCAATTTTTTATTGCATTGTCATTAAGTGTGCAAATCAGGTCCCGTAGAGCTAAATTGCTCACTTGCTTTGTGCATTGTAATTGTATTGCATAAAATGACTACATTAGAATTCTTTAAAACTTGATTATTGATTCTCAAGTGCTCAACTTCATGCAGGCTTTTGAAAAAGCAATGCACCAACGTTTTGCAATGATCGATGTCAATAAAAATCACATGACCGCTAAGAGAAAAGGTGTAGACGAGAAGCTAAAACTCGTCAACGAACTCAAGATTATAACCGCACCGGATGAAGTTTACAATTTGTGGAGCGAAGTCATTACGAATGCAGCACATGGGGAGCTCTTTGATCCTGATACCTTGATGAAGTTCAACGAGAAAGAGAACTGGAAACAAGAGAGCTGCTCCCTTAGCCGTGACTTCTTCAAGCCTCTTGGAAATCTCAGCTACAATGACCTCGAGAAGCTGGCAAAACACATCCTCAACCAATCCGGACCCAAGCGCACTAAGGATTATCCAAAGGTGACTATTAAGACTACAACTTCGGTGCTTGACAGTTGCTACAATACAAAGGAGTGGGTCGAAAGGCGCAAACGGAAGCAGCTAGTGAAAAAAGCACTCCAAGAAATTGACCCTAACCTCGGATTATTTAGCGCAAATGGTGAATTCATTGCCGCAAACTGGAGGGAATTCAAGCGAAGTCACAGCATTACAAGTGCGACAATGAATCTCCTCGTAGAGCGGCCCGGGGATAAATTCTTTGGAACTGGAAAGCAACTCAAGGCCAAAAACATGTCCGCGGAGCAGATATCACCACGAGCAGCAGAGTTCTTCAAGGTTTTCCTGCAGAGGAAAAAAAACTTTAAAACGCAAACTGGGATTGCATACTTGAGACCCTATAGCATTGGCAATAACAAGTGGTCGAAGTGGCCCCCAAAGGCGTGGAACGCGGAGACCCAAAACCAGATAATGCTAGGCGTGATTGACTTCAGAAGTATTCCAGGGGCCTTAAAGAAAGAGAAGTCCAGTACCGAGAATCCATTCTTCAACGTAGTCCTCACCTCCATGCAGAATGAGAAGAGTCCTCTACTTGAAGATATCAAGTCCTAGCTATTTATTTGTGCCGACGAAGTAGATCAGACACAAGTGTTGGCATACGTGGAAAAAAATGCGGTCCTCAAATCCTTCAGCTTGAATTTTGCCGACTACTACCCGGCCAAAAATGAACGCTTGATGGACCTGCCCGCAAACAGCGCCAAGGCATTGAAGAAAGTGCTTTTGATATTCCTGCAGAGTCCAAACAACATTATGAAGGCCAAAATACAAGCAGAGTTTGTAGCTCTCAATACGTCCGTATATAGAGATGCAAGAAAATATAATGAGCTTCCATTTCGCATGTATAATATGGAGCTTAGGATGGAATTCTACCTCTGGGTAGTGCAAACGTTTTGCCATCCCGGATCAAGTGTGCTCTCGGTGTTTGCTGGAGCAAAATTGACATGTGCAGCGCTGGTAAGTAACATTTCGCATTTTAGGGCGCTCCCACCTAAATTGCACACCATTGCTCATAAATCTTTGCTTCAGTTTTCCTTCTTTTATTTCCGTTGTACTTCATTTCAGGTTGCACCCACCTAAATTGCACACTATTTGAAAGATTTCTAGATAAATTCAAATCATGTATTTGAATGCTTAAATCACTAAATGCCTCTTCATGTCAACGCCATGCAGATGAGCGGTATGAATGTGTATGCATCAGTTCCCGATATTGAATCAGATATATGGAGCGATGCTATTACAAAGGCAATTATGTTAGACAAAGACGATTTCTTGGATACAGGGTATCACGTCGATGAGGCACAGTATCCCACGGTTCCGGCGTCGCAAACAACGTCAAGAACGATAAACAGAAAATCAGCTACAGGTTCCCCAAGTAGCCGCGCAAGCAAAAAACAAGTGGTAGTCGATGAAGATGACGAGGAAGAAGATGAGGACGAGCAAGAAGATGACGGTCTCGAAGCAATGCCCACGCCAGGTGCGCGTTCATCGCAAGACATGCCGGGCTCATCAACTTCATCAGGTTTGCCTTCACCAACTGTTGAGGCTGCATTTCCACCCTCTCCTGTGACTCGAAAACCCCTGGCAAAAAAAAGAAGGGTAGACGCAATGGATACCCTTGCGTAGACCTTGGCGTTTGTAATGCAGCAACAAGAAAACATTCGACTTGAGAATTTGAACGAACGGGCGGAAAACAGGAGGCTCCACGAGGAGTCGAACAAGAGGATCGAAGGCCTTACAAAGAGTTATATGAATGAGACAAAGCAAAACAGGGAAATGTGGCAAAATTATATTACCATCAAGCAAGCCACACCATTAGCAACGTTGGATCCCGCCTCAACTTCCCAAGTTCTTCTTCTCCAAAATCACCCCTCCGTGTCAAGTGACGGCGCTATTTCCATTCCGCAGGGCGTTGAAGCAATAGTGCCTCCTCTTCCTCTTGGAGGACCAGTGCTTGATCCTCCTCCACCAGAAGAAGTTGTTCAAAGTCCTAAGGCACCATCCCAACATGCAGATGCCACGGTAGAAGAGAGTGTATGTGTTGACGTCAAAACACCAACAAAGACGGCAGAGGTGGATGACATAGGGCACAACCTGCAGGTGGAAACACTTGAAGTAGTACAAGAGAGTGAAGGCGTTTCCACCGACGTTCAACAAGCAGGTTGTGCCTTGTAATCACTCGATGTCATTTGTTTCAGCTCGACTCGAGCTGATTTGATGTACATAGAGCATAGATAGTAGAATCGTGTTTTGTAAGATGAACTTCTAGGACATTGAACTACTTTGTTTGGAGCTTGAAAACTCATTTTTGTATGACCAAACTCATTTTCTTGAGGCAGTTATATATTGATTTCTTACAAAATATGATTTCATATTTACTGAATCGTAGGGCTTGTGAGTTTGACAAATTTATCCGATCCTACCTCACCTTCACATCCGTCATCCCTTCCACACATGACAGTCGATGATATTCCTCGGAACTTTGAAAACGCATCACGCGGAGAAAAGAAGAAGGTCAATCCTTCAAGATTGACGACAACATTGCATGATAATTCCCTAGCTACCGGTGAATCCTCCCAGAAGCAGGTATGGTTCGATTCATATTCTATCTATCCTACATTCTATAGGTAGACTTTGTTGTTTGTACACATATAATTCTCAAGGATTTTGTTCTCTGTTATGTCGTCATGAACCTTCGATGAAGCCGTAGACGATTGTAACCGCTTCCACATTCGTCCGTTTGATAGCAGGGATTTGGCCCTCCATCTCGTCATGAAGGATCTTCGGAGGTTGTCAATCGACCATTCAGGTCCAGGGTTGCGGAGAAGTGGGTCAATGTTATCCTGGACCTAAATGGCATTCTATGTGTCTGCGAAGATTGGAAGTCGAAGGGGTTGTCTCACAAAAAACTCAGAAACTCCTCAGAACCGCACTCTGCAACCGAACCCGCTCTAGTGGGACCCAAAGCTGTGTGGGTGCGACCCGATTGCTCCAAATTTCTTTCAGAGATAGGAAAAATTGCAGTCATCTCAGTGTGGAGCTCCATGAAGAAGTCCACTACTGAATTGATATCCAAGTATCTCTTTCGAGACGTACATGAACCCTTTTTTATTCTTGGGCAGGATGCATGTGACACAATTAAACACAGAGATAAATCAGGAAGGCTGACCACTTTCAAGGAGGCAGCGACTGATAAAGATTTGTTTCTTAAGAATCTTGATACATTGTTCAAGGGTTCCAGAGGAAGCTTTGCAAGTGACAATATTGTTGTCATCGACGATAGCCCAACAAAACACATAACGAACAAGCCTGATAATGTAGTACTACCAGAGTCATGGAGCTATAGGGGAAACGGCCCAAAAGACACTTTTCTATTTGATGTATTGCTTCCCTGGTTTCAACGTCTACACGCTTTTGGCAATCAAGGGTTGAAATCATTTAGGGAAAATGGTCCTAGAAGAATTGGGCGGCGGATGCTTTGCGACGAGAGGAATCGGAAGGAGTACGATAGAATTATGGATGCAATTCGTGCATCCTCTTGTGCTAGTTAGGCTAGGGCTTTAACGTGTGTAGTTGACATGGGACCAATTTGCCATTTTAGCTCGGCACAACCTGATATGTACATTGTTGATTATATATGTATGAATGAAAGTTCTGTTCTCGGTGTACAACTTCAACTGTGCAGCAAGATTGAATTTGGCTCTAGTACATTGTGTTTTATTCATGTTTGCACTTCATGACCTTTCATTTGAATATGGAATTTGTTTCAGATTATGAGCAGCACATCAACCCATGCTGTAGAAGGTGGCCTTGCTTGCGCAGCGTCCGTGGATTCTATTATGGACTATGGACAATACGTAATATTGAGCACCGGAAACTTCCTTTGCTCAGCGGCTACAGCAAATTCCACAATGGACTTTTCAACACAGCCTATGGATGATAACGTGGTGGACAGTCCCCCAAGTGGAAGGCCACGTCCGCCACTATCTTGCTCCCCGTCTCCTCTAAGGTCTACAAGTCATCCTACTTCTTCGTTGCCCTCCGATAGAGTGCCTCCAAGGAAACTTTACGGGGATATTGATTGTTCATTCCATCCAGCAACATTGAAGTCCAAGGTACCAATGCGTACATGTCCGACACTCCTTCCTATTGCACCATTGCTTCCACATCAACGAGCATTGTCTGAAGGGTATCAAATGAAGCGTTCACATGGCGAAGTCTCTTGTAGTTGTTGCTCTATTCCAACATGGGATGCGTGGGAGCGGAAGTCATTGAAATTGCAGCGGCGTCAATTCAGTCGTGAATACCGGAAGATGGACAATGGATATAGTAGAGGACCGGAAATTTTGAAGGCACTGGAGAAGCTAAAGAGTAAATCTCACACATGAGACTTGTTCATATAATTCACTGGATTTACGTAGACCAATAATAATGGTATAGAGATATTTTGTAGTTCAAACACATAGGCTTCCATTTCACTAGCACTTTACCCGAATGTTGGTTGCCAATTTATTGCGTACTTGTAAATTGGAACACATTAATGGTACATTTTCTTATACAAAGTCGCATTTCGTTGTGATTGTACATTTATAGATTACATATATGTACATCCATTGGCTCCTTTTAGTAAATGGATATTTAAAATTTAATAAATGCATGATATTTGGTCATCTTGTTATTATATGCACGCTTCATATGACTTTGCATTGCTTATTTTGTATATACAGCGACAAATTTCTCTTCAATTTTTGGATTGCAGTGTCTCTTAAAACACTCATTTCAGTGGAAAACTCCCATTTTAATGAATATGATGTTATTCCCCTAATGCATTTTCCCAATAGTTGATATATTCTTACATTCTTTACACAATTTCAGTATGCAAATGCATGTGTTTACTCTACACATGGACACACCTAATATCACCAACATGACGTCATGACTATATTCAGAATTCAAGTGACTGTTCGTTGCCTCAATTCATGAAAAAAACTATCTGCATTGTTTACTTCAACATAACAACATGCACAATTTTGCAGCAATACTTAACATTCCATTACACCCCCCCCTGCATATAACAATTGCACTATGACATTGCCTCAAAAACAAATAATTTCATCATTCAAATGGATATACTGAAAAAAAAAGGAAATTCCTACTTCCATCCCACTAAAAATTAAAATTAAATAACGTATACTCCAAAGATTAATGTACCTCTAATACAGCAACTTCAATATGTCTTTTGCTTTTAGAAAATAATGAAGGACGCATTGAACTTTGTCCTCGGCCCTACCATTTTCCTCATTAAAAAGCCACTACTTTTTTTCAAAAAAATTATGCATTTCTACAGATGATACTTCACACACAATTTAACTATCTCCAGTACAATTATATCCATTTGATTTATAATTAACAGTTTTATAAAAAAATTGAACTCACTTTCATTCCATTCAAAGCGATTTCAACATTAAAATGCGAACTACAAGTACAATCTCTCTGTGCTCCTCACACAAAATATCTCACAATTGCAAGAAATCCATTTCTTTGTTCCACTTAGTACTATTTGCAACATTTCTTTCCTCAAATGTATGCAACTATTATTGCGTTAACCACCTCTACTGTAATTTAAGAAAAACCTCACAATTTTTGACAAAAAAGCACTGACTAATAACGAAACAAACTGCCAAAGCGGGTGGACTCATATCTTCCACGCTCTACTATAAGTAAACCTTCATAAAGCACTGTCACAGTAAGTCAACTTCTTCAACTCTTTTAAGTACAAAATGGAGTGGTTCCTAGTCTTCCCTTGATTTACGATGACGTCTCTAAATCCATTAGACAAACTTCTTATTTTCTACTTTATAAATATGCAAAAAATAGAATTTATGTATTTTCATCAGTAGTATGTTGTCCATAGTTTTTAACACTACCGTTATATGTCTTCCCTATCATTTCACTTATTCAGTCAATGACATTAACTTCTTAAATTAAGTGTTTTACTGTACAATTTGCATGTACCACAATTGAATGTTCAAAGATATAATAGAAATTTTTTAATGCATTATGCCAAATGAAAAACAAACTATACATTCAATCAATTTTCTGAGCCTCTTTTTAAGTTTTTAAATTCTTTTCAAACCAGAAAGACAGTTTCTTATCATTCATGTCCATTTCCACTGTAGAACACTATGACACACTATTTCATAGCCCAATTAAGACGATTGTTCACTATCTTCATCTACCACTGTCACATACAAAGGTGAAGACAAACACCAACATACCTCAGTTCTTGTCGATTAAACAAATTCTCTAATCATGCCCACTTCAACAATTCAATCTTCTTCACTGCCTAGTAAAAATTCATGGTACTGAATTTTTCATTTCTTCGTCCACTTCTCCTGCACAGTGATCAAACAAACTGAAAATGGACACATTTGTTATCAGTCGATACTAATGAGGCAAATTTCACTTACCTTTCATATTTCACTACGGCGTTGTTCATTAAACTATAATACTTTCAATAGGCATTCACCAGACAAATCTAATAATACTCACTTTTTCCACCCGCGGTCAACTTCTCTGGAACTGGAAGACGACGCAATTCCAAAACAACAGTCCAAATAATATCACTTCCTTCATCGACTTCTAATTTCCTAATAATACAATACACAATGTTAAATGAAAGTTTGAGGCTCTTGTGCCCACCATACTAACATGTTAATTCAATTCAATTCATATATTTCTGTCCACAATCAAAAAAGAAAATAACAAAATCTCCTGCTTTACAGAGTACAAGTACTTACATACAAGTTACTCCAGAAAAAAAAATTCTTTTTGTCCTACAGAAGAGCAGGTTCTCTTTTGACTTACACTCCGGCATCCAAAATATGTTGTACAACAGAGGAAAAACAACAGCATCAGTAAAAACTGCGACTTCTGCTTCACTTTATCCCATGCAACGCAAAAAGTATTCCAGTAATTACACCCACAGCACTACTTCTTCTAGGTCAACCTACTCCATGAAGAACCCGAAACTTGTCCACAATAATCTGCCATACGTTGTAGATGTAGACTTACAAATCCCGAATATCTCAATCGTCACTTACTCTACAATTACATCTACTTCATTCATTCAATGCCACTGTTCATGTGAATTCAATTCTTTCCGTTCTGTAAATCCTGCTGTGCACTTCATGCTTTTTTACTTCAAGGATTGCACTACAAATGAAAATCCTCAAACTACATGTTCTTGGAGGAGTTGGAAGACTGTTTGGAAAGAAGTTCCGCAACACCCATCGTCTGTGCCATCTAAAACACAATTATCATCTTCTTCTTCCTCCTGCAATTGGTCACAAAACAGCATGTCCAACTCTTCATCTATTAAAGACTCCCCTGCATTTCAGACTTGTTTAGGGTGAAGTGCATTGTATGGTCGACATTCCTTGTGCAGCCTCCACTCTCTGTAGTCGGAAGACTCTGCACATCCCTCCTCAATAGGCAGTCCCATCATCGGACCTCCTCAAAGTGTCCTGCCTCACAAACAACAATTACAGCAAAATGTAAGATAGGTAGTACAAGACATGTCGTTTATTTTTAAAACTATGCGAAAACAGACTATAGGATAAGTCCATCACTGTAGTAGGCAAACCATTCCTGGGAAAAATGTCACGGAAGTATGAGAACTGTCTACTGCAGCATCGCCATTTCAATTTCCCTCTAACTTATCAGCAATTTACAAATTCACTCTACCTTCACAAAAATTCAAAAATTCACTCAAACTTCATAGCAATTCAAAATTCATTAGACATACAAATTGTTCACGGCATGGAACTCATGCCCGCACCAGTTGACGTATTACAATTACAGTGTTCACTAACTCAGAAGGAACGGAATGATGTCTACGTTCAAAGAACTTGTAATTCAGATCTAAAAAGAAGTAAAAAGCAAACTACATCTTACTCTAAAAAGGAACACAAAGACAAAGACAATGCACCTTTAAATTTTGAGCTCAATTGAAGCTTTTATTTGTTGAATGTCTTGGATTTCATGATTCATTGACTGTTATAACTTCTGAAGACACAATGTCCAAGCCATGAGATCATCCATATCTTCACATTTCTCTATGAGAAGTTGAAGCACGCTTTTGCCAATTCAGAGTCTCACCCTTCTACAATTAATAAAAGGTAGACACGGAAGATTTTAAACATCAAATCCGAAATCAAATTCAATCATTATTAATTGATGTGGTTTATGTAATAAACACAAAATCAGCATTGAATTCACATTATAGTAACGTAATTTTATCAGCAATGCAGTTTCTCAAAATCTTCAAATTCAATAATTCAATACTCGTCCTTCTGAATTGACACCGAACATATTATACTGTCACAGCACACAATATTACGATATGTTAGAATAGTTTAATTAGATGAAATCAATCCTTTCACATACACAGCAATTCAAGTCAAATGTATAAAAAATTACTTGAATTACATTCATTTCCGAAATTCGCTTGCATTGAAAGACTTAAAGTACATACCTAATTACCTGATAGTCGAAATGTGACTTGATGGGATATAGGCTTAACAATCTAGTGCGGTCCCATTTGCATCCCAATCTTCCAAATATAATCCTGCAAGGATCCTCGCAGATCTTCCATTAATGAGTCCTAATCGACTGATTATTGTCATATCTCTAATTAATGCTTATCAACCTAGTACAAGTAGTTCTCTGTCTATTCCATTTTCGCCAGAGCCCTCTTCTTCCCTACAAGACAAAGCTCGCTCATTTTCACTCCTCAACATTGTCTCCCGAATTCCTGTGATCCAATTTGTCTCTGTTCCAGGCGTCTTACGACTTCAAGCTCACGGATAATTTTTTGGAGAAGGCAATTCAGACTACCGCTATACCAAGATGAACGCAACAAGTGACGCTGGAGAAATTTACTTCGTGAAGACTATGAAGAAGTCTTCTTTCAAAGCTATGGTGCGTTCATTAGATTTCACTTTGCTTGGCTTTGAATACATTCCATATTCCCATGTAATGCAAATCTGCAACGTCATTTCTGTTTCTTGCTTGTACAGACTATTCCTGCGACCTGGAGAGAAGTTCACGAAAAGCACATGGAGAGAAGTTCACGAAAAATATCAAATTGGAATACAGTCAAACAAAACCACGCTGGCCAGTTCATGTGAATGTCTACTTCATGAAGAAACATCCGCACGTTTCTTTTTCTGGTGGGTGGAAACACTTCACACGATCCCACAACATTCAGGAAGGTGACCATCTCAAATTCAAGTTGGTGGAGAAATCCGGCTTCAATGTTAAACCCATTGATGGCGACGGCGTTCAAGAGTGACTGATTGTTTTGGCGATGTCTTCGGCAATGACAGAGGCGCAAGAACTTCAATCCAGCCAACATGCTCCTACAGCAATTCAGCTTTCATCTGCCAACTTCGAATCCTGCTTTCTGTAAGTAAAACAGTAGACTTCACAAACTATTTCAATTGAACGAAGTCATAACCCACGTAGCAGCTTCTACGCATCAACTAAACTGAACTTGGTAGTATATAGACACTACACACTGTAATTACTATGTAAAGGCTATGAACAGAAGACTATACATTTGGTCTGTGTACTACAATCAATTTTATGATGATTGCAAACTCTTAAAGCACATTCCATCCTCAACTTAAACATTTTCATGACTTCAGATAATTATTTTTGTTATACCTTTGTCTCAGCTCCTACCAGATGTCTGCTTTGCAATGTCCGTTTAAAAGCCGCTTGTCAATTCACTCAATTGGTACTGAAATCCAGGTCTTCTGTTAGCTTCATTGATTATAGAGATACGGTTGAACATAGTAGATGAATTCATTATAAGGTCTTCTAAGTCCTCTTCATTGTGCGCAGGTAGGAATTCATTTTATCCTGTCCAAATTCTCATTTATTTCTGACTATGGTTCCTATACATAAAAACTTAAATTAAAATAATATAAAACTAAAACGTGATACAATCGGTTTTCTTACATGAACATCCTCTTCAACATGATCTTCCATTTTAAAGAAGGAATAAAATCACAAAACAGTAACGAAGGAAAACCTAACTAAGTAACATACATATTAGACCCTTCTGCCAACCTCCACTATTCTAAAACTTTAGGACCAGTGACCCTTACTTTTTTTAGTATGCCCTCCAACTTCTTGTAAGAACATTTCATAGAGTACGATGACACGTATCATCAAATCTTCGGTCACTGCAAGAAATAAAAGAAACGATTAGAGAGAACCTCATGGACAACAACAATCTGAATTTACATTTCTCAACAGAACTGAACTCGGAACTAACAGAGAAGAATTTCAACAACATATGTACTACATTGATGTCATGGAACATAATTCTATTCAACAGAATGTGGTGTAAAAAACGACATCCTGTTACATGATATCATTCAAGAATATCCTTTAAAGATTACAAGAAGTGCGTTTCATCAAATGTGTATGTATAAGTGAAACTGCTTCTTGTTTTTATGTACAGAATTCATGTTCCTGTTTTTAATATAACCTGATATGCATTAGAATTTCAAGAAGTTGGTCATTCGAATTTCTCATGACCAAATGCAATTCAGTAAATGTGTCGTGAAAACTTGAAATCCGCATTCGTTACTTCTGTATTAATTTTTTAATTCAAATCATTCTGGGAATACATTCTGAGTACTATTTTTTAAGGTGTCCAATACCAGCAGTTCAAACATGTTAACACTCTGAATGCCTGCGCTCCAATACAGCTGAAATTAGTGTCAGTTCTTTGCTTGTCCCTCACATACCTTTCTAATTTTCATTGAACAATGACGATTGCGTTTGGTAACAAACAAAAAGAAAAGTCAAATTTTTTTTCCACAGAATACGATCTACCTGCCCACAGAAAATAGCTATTCACTTTTATGCTGTTTGCATAATGTAGTTTTATCATGCTTTTGACAACAGATTCGCTACAGTACAAATTCCAAAAATTTGTCTTCACCATCAGGCTACTGTATACTTGCATCTAGAGGATATGATGACAATGAAATGCTTGTATCATAAAATCACAAAGACTGTCATTGAAGCCAATAATTCATTTTACATCCTAAAAAGACACTACTTCGTTACCAGATGTTCACAACAATCTTACCAAGCAAGCTCTCTGCACATTGTAAAAATAATATTCCAAAAGTACTCTAGGGGACAACAAAAACTCTTTTCAAAATGAGCGATTTCTACAGTGCACTTTAACGTTCTCTGCTCGAAAAATTGGCGCCACTTTCTTCTCTCAAAGTACTAGCCTGCCATAGAAATTACACTGGAATAAATGTAAACAAATTTGGATGATGATTCAAAAAATATATGAACATAAAATATTGAACCCAGTAAAAGAAATAGCAACATACCTTCCAGTGAGTGCATATCAAGGACTGCTTGACGTGATGCCTCTTACCAAGTGGACGGAGCTTTGTTAGATCTAACAATCTTAGTGACAGCCAAACACAACAACAACACTTTAGAAATACTGTCAATGAATGATAACTACAAACATTAGGAAAGCAAATCAAGGATATGCATGTTTTTGTACGATTGTTCCTGTTGAACTTCACTTAGCACAATATAAGAGCGCAAAACTCAGGATGCAAGATTTAGGAATGTTCACATAAGAATTTTCAGTCGACCAAACACATTATAATAGCATATCCACCTTCAAAACTGAATCCTCTGCACTATATTCTACAAATTCTTGCTCAAGAAGTATTCACTTTTACAACCACTTCTCTAGTTCTCCTGCACACTTATCAAACAATCCGAGAAGTGGACACACCTGGTATCAGTCAGTACTGAAGAACTAATATTTGCTCAACTCTTACATTTAGCTGCAAGGCTGTGCTTTAATGAACAGAAGCTTAATTAGGAATTCAACAAATAAAGTCATACAATACTCTGCTTTTTCAACCACAACCAAATGCTCTTCAATGGAAAGGTTTGATAATTTGTAAACAAGAATCCTAAAATTTCGACTTCATTCCTTCATGTGTAATGTCCTAATACTAAAATATACAATTCTAATAAGAATAAGACTTGTACTTTTATAAAACATGTTAATTCAATGGCCTTAATGTATTTTTCCCATAAATCATAGAAAACATTGTACATAATGACATGTTCTATGGAAATTAAGAACATATAGTCAACGTACTTAAAAAAAAAAATTCTTATTAGAGTACTACAGAACAGTAGGTTGTCTTCTGACATGTGCTCCATCATCCAATACATGTGGTAAGGCTTAGGACACATATGTACATAAGTAACAAATCCGCTATATGCTTTTCATTGTCCCATGCAAACCAAAAAGTTTTTAAGTAATTACATCCACAGCATAACTTGTTCAAGCTGTGGCTACAAAACAAATCAAAATATAACCAGTCATTAACAAGAATATTGTTTCCTATGTTACTAGTTCCGCAGTAGGTACTGCACAGAATGCCTGAAGTCAGTTCCTCGACATTGTAGTCTTCTTTTTACAATAAATTGAACTGTTCCTATCAATTCAATTCTTTACTTCATGTAAAACCTGCTCCGTATTTCATGCAATTTCACTTTCAGGATTGCATTTGCATGACAATCCTCTAATTAAATGTTCTCGAAGGAGTTCGTCGACGGGTAAGAGGGAGTTCCTGAAGAGACATTGTCTGTGTACTCCGAAGAATTGTCGGAAGAGTCATTTCCATCTTCCTCTTCCTCCTGCAATAGTTCAACAAAGTTTCTCTCAAAATCTTCATCCACCGAAGACTGCCATGCATCTCCAAATTGTTCCTCATGAACTGCACTGCATGGTCGACACTTCGAATGGCGCCACCATTCCGTGTAGTCAGACGAGTCTGCAGATCCCTCCTCAAAAGGCAATCCCATCTTCGGCAGTCCTTAATTAATCCTGCTTCACAAACCACACCAAATAATGAAACATGCAGTACACTTATTACAGATCATGCCGTCTCTTCCTCAAACTATGTGAAAAAAGACTGTTCTATAAAGCTAAAGTGCACTACGCATACCATTCCCTCACACAGTATGTGAGGGCCTCATCAGAACTTTCACCGAAAGCATTGTTCTTTTACTTCCACACTTCCTTCATAGCCATTCACTAATTGTAAGATAATGTAAAAGTTCAATGCACGGAGGTCATGATCGCAGTACCTTCCGTCTTACAGTGACAATGTTCTCAAACTTTGAAGGAGAGGAGTGAAGTATACGATAAAACAATCCGGATTTCAGTTCTAGAAGGAAATCGAAGCAAAATACTAGTCTGCAATGAACAAAGACACAAATCGAATGAGGACGTTGTGGTTGCTTTCCAAGTCAATTCCACAAAAAATTTGAATAATGAAGGCACCTTTCTCCTAGAAGTGCATTTTACAATTACGCAAAGACGACAAGCAACGTCAGATGCAAATATAGATCAACGGTGCCTAAACTGTTCATCCATTCCAGTCGCTTCATGGAAGCCTAATGAATTTCATCCAAATTTTTTCATTGAATTCAGGATTTTCATGCACTTAAATTCTACAAGTACTAAAATCCAATCATATCTTCCAAACTGACAATTAAGGTTATTTCATCTTCATATTGTAATTTCAATCAAAGGTGATTTTATTTCCATATCCATGAGATTTTGAAATGACTTCATAGGCCTCAGCATTTACAGCATAGCTATTTCATTCATAGAGTAATCCAAAATGCAAATCAAGTATTCAGAAATGAAATATATGGTAATACCAAATTAACTACAGGGAGAACTATTTCTCACCCTTCACATTGCAGCTATTTATTATTCTGGCTCCCTACTGCCGCAGCCTACCATCTGCTGGTCCTACTGGCCCTTCTTCCACGTGCTGGTCGCTTTGAATGCCTGCCACAATACATGCACGCACTGTTTTTCCCTAACTGACAGGGTCTGCCCGGGAAAAACTGCAGTGTTTCGTTTGCTGTGTTCCGGCGTACCTGTAGTGCTGAAATGGGTCTGATTTATCACATGCATGGTCCATGCCACGCCGCATGCATGGACATGGGCCATGCCACGCATGGCGCTGTGGGCCAGGCCAGTGTTTTGCGGTGGCGGTATGTTTAAGGCCTTTGGCTGTAGGGGTTTAGTAAGTTCACAAGAATTCAAGGATCGAACAGAAGTGACATTTTCAATGGAAGGACCCTAATTTGGTACCGATGAAAAGAAATGACAGAGTGCCCTCCCCAAAAGGACATTCACTGTGTTAAGAAAGGTAAAAAGAAATAAAAAATAAGAACTTCAAACAAAAAATAAGAAATTTGATGGAACAAACCCAAAAAAGGAAAATAACCTAATTTAATTACATGGTCAATCTAATGAACAATATAGATCTGAATTAAAAAAACATAGAGCTTCATCAAAATTATAAGAAATTTAAACCCATTCAACTCCAAACTGTTTTGGACAAATGGTTTTCAAGTTCAGGAATTGGCCCCTGATTATTAGGGATGCATCCGGTTAGGGAGTGATAAAGCACTCCCTAACCCAAAAAAAATGTATAATTGCGTGGCCCTAAACCCACTGTGTTCCAAATTCTATTGGTGAAATGGTTTTAGGGTTCAAGAATTAGGCCTTGATTATAAGGGGTGCATCTGGTTCGGGAGTGATAAAGCACTCCCTAACCCAAAAAAAATGTATTATTGCGTGGCCCTAAACCCACTGTGCTCCAAATTCTTTTGGGGAAATGGTTTTAGGGTTCAAGAATTAGGCCCCGATTATAAGGGGTGCATCCGGTTAGGGAGTGATAAAGCACTCCCTAACCCAAAAAAAATGTATTATTGCGTGGCCCTAAACCCACTGTGCTCCAAATTCTTTTGGGGAAATGGTTTTAGGGTTCAAGAATTAGGCCCTGATTATAAGGGGTGCATCCGGTTAGGGAGTGATAAAGCACTCCCTAACCAGGGTTGACAAATTTCAACGTCCGGGGCAAAATCACGTCCATTTTTCGGACGTCCAGACGTCCACATTTTCGGGACGCGCGGACGATGTGGACGGCGTCCATCGGACGGCACCCGTCGACCGTTCGGACAACGCGGACGGCGGACGGATCGACGGGCGGACGGGCGGACGGCGGACATGTCCGCGCGGTCGGCGGACGGAAGGCGCGGATGGCGGACGGAAGGCGCGGACGACGGACATGTCCGTGCGGACGGCGAACGAAAGGCGCGGACGGCGGACATGTCCGCGCGGTCGGCGGCAAAAAGGCGCGGACGGCGGACGCGTCCGCGTGGACGGCGAACGGAAGGCGCGGACGGCGGACGGCGCGGACGGGCGGACATCCATAAAACTACAGTATATGAAGCCAAATTTGATGCATTATACTATTACATTTTTGTAGGTAATACTTGATCCAGAAAATGATGCACACAATGTAATTTCAGTCAATAGTGCTTGACTATTGAAAAAACAAAAAGCCTTGATGATATTTTGAACATCATTAAGTTCATGTGCATTACAATGATAGGTTCAAAAAATAAATTGCCGTTACATGCTTCCATGTAACAATTCATTATGAACACTTGAATAATGAATTATACATCCTTTCATCCTGAAGGCTGATAATCACTATCTCCTTTCACCTCTGCCCCGCTACTATGACCTCTAGTATCCCATCCTGAATCTTCATCTTCATCGTTGTCTGACTTTTCCATATCCTCTGATAAAGATTGTACAATTGCCCCTCCTTGTACTTGCTTGGATGCAACTGACCTCGTTGGTCGGCCCTTCCTCTGCTCTTGTTTGGCTCTTAGTATAGACTTTCCTATGCCTTCTTTAAGGCCATGAATCGGTTTTAATTTCCTCGCTGAAATTGGTTGACATACATCAAGAGGGGTTTTACCAAGACTTTGTCTCTTTGATGGGGAAATTGCAAAAGCCTCCATTAATCTTTTATTTTGAGCTTTGTGGGACTCTTTCACCGTTGGTGGTCTTACTTGCGATCCTCCTTGATTGGGTATCTTTGCTCCAATCATCTGCTGCAATGTTCCATCAGACGATTTGAATGAATCACGTTTTGTTTGGCCAGAATGTTGACCAAACATTGATGCCAATGTCTCGTCCTTCTCATCATCGCTCCATGATGAATTGAATGGATCTGGATTGACACGAAGGTGCATTCCGGTCGGACTGGTCAAATGTTGTTCAACTTGTTTCCCAAATCTTGAGCCTCCGGGACCATTCAAAGTTGTACTACCTCTTGTATGTAGTGTTGATGGACGATCGCTACGTGGTCGTAATTGGAGATCTTGCACAATTTGCTTCTGGTCTTCGACGTTGTGAACTAACATTGGGCGATCAAACTCCGTCACACGTGCATCTACATTCGATGGTACTTCCACACATTCAATACTTGTATTATCCACATTCATGTCAGACTTCACCCCACACTCTCCCATGTCATTGACTTCGGGATTTTCTTCTACAAGTGCCATTGCCATGGGTAGACTCTCGAGAATTGGAATCACTTCATCTGTTTGGGGGATGCAATCATTGACAAACATTGCCTCATTTTCCTCCACTATTTGCGCATGAGTGTCCTCCGTATTGGCTAGAATCTTTTCGCTAGTCAACAACCCGGTTCCATCTACAAATTTAGCTATAGAAGGGCCACCTTCATCATATTCACAATTGTCCTCATCCAATGGAAAGTTGTAAATGTCTTTTGCATTTCTATCCCCTTCTTCATTGTTCCGATTTGGGCTCCGGAGCGGTTCATCATCCAAATTGGTGATGTCATCATTCATAGCATCTTCGTCATCGAATAGAGGATCACCATCTTCACCATCTTCATCACGCTCGTCCTCCGACATAGAATCTTCCGACTCCACATTCTCGGTGTACCACTTCTTCTCATCGTTTTCTTTTGATGCAGAAAGGACTTTGGAATTGGTGTACACATACACCAAATCTTGGGCTCTCTGTGGCTTCAACTTGTTTCGAAATTTGTTGTGAACAAATGAATAGCTACTCCAATTTCGTTCACATGAAGACGAAGATACCGGTTGGGCCAAAATCCTCTTAGCAATTGGAGCAATGAGCTTCCCACACGCACCTTCAAAATCCCACCAAGCGTGCGCCGACAATTGTTGCTCGTCCGGGTTCAACATGTTGTGAAATGGAGGTTCCCTGTGGCGGAAGGCTACAAATTCTTTCACGACCGAGGTGTACTTCCCTTGTTTGCAAATTTTGATTAGAACACGCTTGCATGCATCCATTGCATCTTGGTCGTCGGCTAGCTCTTGATCTTCAAGAAGGTAGGGGTTCAACAAAGCTCCTACATAATGTAGATCGGTCTCCACCAATTCCCGTCGGGCATAATACGGTTGCACTAGTGGAATGGCAAGGTCTGAGGATAAACGAAAAGGCGGTTTATCTAAAGAGAGGACATGTTTCTCTAATTTCCTCATTATGTGCAGCACCTTGCCCATGCATGGCCTCTTTGCATCCAAGTCACGTAGACCATTTACAATGGGAGCCGACAAGTCCTTGAAATTTTGACAACGGTGCCAAAAATGCTCGCTCAAAATTATCTTCTTCACCATCCGACATTCATTGCGGGATTTGGAGTTCCGCCCAAACTTCCTTGCGTATTCATCCCATTGTGGGTCCGTCACTGTTTGTTGCAACTTCCCATTGACCTTCAACATGCGCCCAATTATGTTGTAATTAGAGGCATACCTTGCTTCCACCGCCATCAACAAATTATATTCCGGTGAGTACTTCCGAAATATTGCAAGTGGCATGTGCCGCTTCTTGAAGAATTTCACCACAATACGGGCATTTTCCACGACCTCTTCAATCCATTGTTCATTCCCCCAATCTTTCAGCAACAAATTGAGGGTGTGCACCACACAACCTTGAAAAAAAATGTGGGGATATTTACTAGATATCAAATTCCATGCTGCAGGGTTCACTGACGCATTATCTGTACTCACCTGCACCACATTGTTGGGGCCTACTTGTTCTATGAAGCTCTCAAGTATGCCAGCCAAGTATGTTGCATTTTTTTCGTGCCTTGTCGTATCCACCGCTCCCAAGAATTGCTCACCCGCAGAAGACACGAGCATGGCATTTATCAACGGCCAATTCGTAACCGACGTCCATCCATCAATAGACAATGTTGCTCCAAACTTCCTAAGGCTGTGTTCGGTCCGCTTTCAGAGATTGACCTCAATGTCTGCCTTTGCTTGGTCAAGCAATTTATGGCGTAAGTCGTGATAAGACGGTGGGATATAAGGCCGTTGAAACTCGGCGGTTCGCTTCACCGCTTCTTTGAATGCTGGGTTCCTCGCAACAACAAATGGTATGTTTGCAGCATAAAAGAAATTGGCCCACACCGCATTCAACTTGCGTTTATTTGCTTCTTCAAATCCATTCACTAGACTACTTTGCTTCTGACTAATCAGAGGCCTACTACTTGATCCCCGTGGAGTACCACGCTCCCTTGATCTTTGTGTACTGAGGTTCACTTCAGAAGACAATGGATCCAAATCCTCCGGTGCAGTGCATGAGTCGGAATGTGTAGACCGTGCCATGTTTCTTCCATTTGAATTATCGCATTCCCGCATAGCCATAGGTGTGCCACTGCCATCCACATTGTTTAGAGATGATCTTCGTGGGATCGCCCCTTGGCAACCCCAAAATAAAGCTCGAACTTGAGATGTCATTTTTGCGCAAAGGCTAATTCCTTTGTCACGAGCCCCCGATGTGCCTTGGTATCCTAAGTGGCTAAACAACCGGCTTACTTTCTTGGCAAACACCAAGTTGCAAAACCGGCATTGCACTTTACCAACCTCCGGGAAGCCATACCAAGAAGACCAATCCTTGCTCATAGTGATCACCTCCAATTCCGTAAATTGGATTCAAATTAAAAATGTAACCGTTGGATAAGATTTGTAAAAAATATTAGAAACAATGTGTGAATGAAGCCTTGGAAACCAAAGCCCCCCTGTCCACTGAACTATGCATTACCAAGCAAGGGACACAAAATAAATTGCAACTCCTAGCCCTTGGAAATCTTAGCGTTCAGTTTCTCAAGAGTGCTTGTTAGTCTGAAATTCTAAGAACTTATAGATTTCAGATCAGGCCCATTCCTCATGACCGTTGAGCAGCAAAAACTAAAACATTTCTAAAGCCCCAACGGTTCCGAGAACAAAAATGCGGACGGCAGCGACGGAAGCGCGGACGGCGACCTGCGACAGGCGGACGGCAGCATCGGAATCGCGGACGGCGACCTCCGACAGGCGGACGGCAGCGACGGAATCGCGGACGGCGACCTGCGACAGGCGGACGGTAGCGACAGAATCGCGGACAGCGGACGGTAGCGACGGAATTGCGGACGGCGAGCTCCGACAGGCGGACGGTAGTGGCGGAATCGCGGACGGCGAGCTCCGACAGGCGGACGGCAGCGTCGAAATTGTAGGCGGGTGGCGGACTAGCGGACGGTTGGTGGATTTTGAGTAATTCATTAATTCTACAAGTTTTAATTTTAGAGACTTAGTTTAGAGATGCACGTAATTTTAGGAATACAGAAATTAATGAGATAAAATTATGTTGAGAGATAGGCATGTCCAAAATCATACTTGACAAAAAAGTATCGCATAAAATATCAAAAACTTAGGAGAGTAAATTCAAAAACATTTGAGTAACCCACATATTTTTATATTAATGAAAAGCAACTCATAGCATACTATGAGTGTTGTGAATTAATAGTATTGAATCCTCTCGAGATTCAAAATGAACAACACTCCATAATGTCATATCGAAATACAAACAAGGTGTAACTACCCTATATATTATCTGTGCTACCTCCCTCAGAAAGACGTGACGAACCCTCTTTATCCTTTAGCCTTGTACTTGCACGGCGTGTTTGAGGACCAAGACTACCCTCACTCATAGGCCCCCTAGACGCAGCTTCCATGTCTACTGCGGAAAAGTGTCGTTTCGTATCCGGAGAGTAGTCATCCTCGTCTTCAATCTTCCGTTTATTCTTCCGTTTTGGAGTCAAATCCACGTCTTCTGCCTTCAACGCTCTCAAAGCAGCATCCACTTTATCTACCAAAAAGTTGACCACGTCATCATCATTTTTCATGGAAAACCACTTTGGTTCTTCTCCCCCCACTAAAAATGCCCTCCAATGCATTATGATTTCGCCCATCCTCTTATCAAATGCCCCCGCCACCTCCACCATTGAATTTTCTGTGCTTGATTGCCCATCTAGTTCCACAAAGGCATGAACTTGTGCAGCTTCCTCCAACTTTGATAAAAACAAGGCCCTCCCTAGCAAAGTGTGATTGTAATCCCCGTATTGCTCATTAAACTCTTGTGTAGGCTCCACCTCTATCCAATTGCCATCTAGTCCTTTCTTCACTTCCTTTTCGAAAAATCGAAAGAATTTGTGGTGTTGCATGCTCCAATGGCCCCCCATACTACGACAAAACACTTCTCGATCCTCCTCGTTGGCAATACCTCTAGCTCGCAACTCCACCTCTCGATTGTGGGTCATCCACACCAAGGAATCTATCGGCACCTCCGATGATTCGTATAGCCCATGTGTAGAATTTACCGAATCCCACGTTAGACTTTTTCCCCAATGCGCATAATTTTAAAATTTGAATGGCGCTTGGTCTAACGGAAGGGTCCATCGATTGTATTCATGGCCGGGGGGCATAGCTTCCGAGATCCCGAGCATTTCGTAGAACCTAGGAGGCAAGGGAGAACGACACTCGAGGCACACCGAACGAATAAGGGATGCTCTCACAATGCATGTGACGTGGAAAGTGTGGGGACATTGGCCCATGGTGAGGGCTCCCTCGGGCCCAAAATGAACTCGACAAAGGCTACAATGACCCTCCAATATTAAGGCCGAAGGATCACAAGCATGCACCATTGTCTTGTCATTCTTCTTGATGTGTGCCGAAAGCATGGGATAAGGGACTCAACCTTCTTCTAGTTCCAAGGCCCAATTAATGGAGGCCACCTCTTTCTTCTTTGTGTGGTTCAAACGCTCGAACATTGCATCCATGTCTCCCTAATATGTGATTTCGGTAGACCCCGTTGGCACAAAGGCAAACATCTTCTTCAAACGCCAAAGAGAGGACTCCACGCTATCGCATTCTTCATCCGACTTCATTGCCAATTTGAGTAGCCCTTTCATTGCTCGTGATATTACAGACGGTTTGTCTTCGAGTTTTTGCACCCATGCCAACCATCGAGAGTCCAAAGTGCCCTTCGGCATACATTCATCCAATTGCACTATCCGTTGCAATCGTTTCAACTCGGCCTCCAAACGCGTGTTTTCTTCGGTGACCTCGTTCAATTTTTGCTTCAATTCTTTGACCTCATTGCTTTCCGTTTGCATAAAAGCATCGTGGAATGTGGAATTAGTATTACCGATGGGGGTCAAATACAACAAATCCGGATTGTTGTTTTCCTCAATGCCATCTAGTCTGTCCTCCACTTTCTCCTTTCCCTTCTCAACAACCACCTCACCTTCTCAGATTTTCTTCTTCAACGCTACAATTTCGTACTCCAAGTCTTCAATAAACTTCCTTTGGAAAAGCAATGTATTATGGCGACGATCTGATTGAACCTCCAATGTCTCTAGCTTCTCTTTCAATTTCAAAGCATCCGCCGCCAACTTGAGATTCTCAACATCTATACCCTTATACTTCTTGATCTCCTCTTGGTATTCACTCAAAACCTTCAAATCTGTAACACGCTCGTCGAGAAATGGTGTCATAGATTGGCTGAACTTCACGAAGTCCAAGGCACCACTCAACAATTCAGGCGCTAATTTGGAAAAATCCGTTGCAACTTCTTGCAGCCTTGGAGCGACTTCAGCTACAAATTGAGCCGTAACTGCCAATTTTGATGCGGTCAAAACAAAATCAGCCCATTGACTCTCGGAAGGCTCATCTTGGGTTTCCGCGCCTTCGTTACTCGTGCCATCCTCGTTGGTGTGCTCCATGTTCTTTAAATGTTCTTTGTGTGACCGCCACAAATGTGAACCTTTACACAAAGATTCTAATAATGCAACGGAGGGCATCCGACGAACAATTTGCCATTTTGATGTCCTCAATGATGACAAATGTGGATACTTGGAATCGATAAATCCGCCAAGAATGGTCTCATTTGGCAGCACGCCATCCGATTGTTCTCCATGATGAGGTGAAGGATGCACCTCAACTTCTAGATTCAATGTCGGGCTCGGTGTCTTCGGCAAACTTTGCTTCGAAGTACTTGCCAAATGATTTAAAGCATTGCTGTCTATAAGATTCTGAATGACAATTCCCGCATTAGCAACTTCTCCCTCAATGACATCATCATGACGTTTATGTGGTGCGGATGGGGCCACGTGCTCCACCATTGTTGTTCCATTTGGTGTGCATATCAAATCCGTTGGAGGAGTTAAAAATATGTCTCCCTCCACATGCTCGCCTTTGAAATCTTGTATTGCCGTACGGTTTTGTGTTGAAGCCAATTGCATTGCCAAACTTGTGACCTCCACGTCCTTGGTCATAGTCATTGTCATTGGTTTGACCTCTCTTTTGGATTTAAATGCCTCACTTGGCCCTGCTTGTGGATTGTACAAATCGGGAATATCTTTCCGATTACATTCAAGCACACGTGGAGCGTTCGTTGTCGTTGGAAACGTGCTCCAATCCACCTTGCGTGCCAATATCAATTCTGCATACACCATAGAAGCCAAGCTGTAGTTTATATACCCCTTGGACATTGCTTTATCCCCGAAGAGGGCCCGCCAAACTTCATGCGCTCGGTGAATGAAGTGCGCATTGTTGCAATTCCCTGGTTTGCAACAAAAACCACGAGTATGGATGATGTGGGCCTCCCTAGGCCACAACTTGTCGATGTGGTACATCTTCACATACTTCTTGCACGTTTTGGAGGACCAATATTCCGCTTCCTCCGCTTCCCAACCACCCTCTGCTTTGATGTTGGGATCATCTAAAATCTCATAGTGGAGCACATGGGCGGTTCCCTTTGGTTTAGGCCTCCTACTATTGTCACCTCCGCCGGTCAACCCACCACTACCTTCAACGCCTTGACCACTCATGGTTGTCAACTTGAACTTGTCCCCAATTGAATTTAAATAGTCACCAAAAGTATGTGTCTTCAATCCACCCAAGTTTCAATGAATGTTTGTATGTGAACCAATAATGATAGATGAATGACCCCACCTCTCCACCATGTAGGAGCAACTGGCACAATGAAGCAACAATAGCACATCCAACACGGTTGTGAGTCCTAGGAAGGAGAGGGAAGTGAGAAAAAACAAGAAGGCCGTCCGCCCTTATAGCCGTCCGAAACCAAACCTAAGATCGTCCGCCACCGAACCTCCCCCGACCAATGCGAAGCGGACCCGAACGTCCGCTCAATCGGACGGCCCATCCGTCTCCGAATCCGACGCTGCCGTCCGCCTTCCCGTCGCCGCCGTCCGCCTGCTGCCCCCCGTCCGCGATTCCGACGCTTCCGTCCGCATTTCCAACGGGCCGTCCGCCCGTCGGAGTTGCCGTCCGCGTGCTGCAGGCCGCCGTCCGCCTGCTGCGACGGGTCCGTCCGCATTTCCGACGCTGCCGTCCGCCATTCCGACGGGTCCGTCCGCATTTCCGACGCTGCCATCCGCCCTTCCCTCCCCGAGGTCCGCCCAAGCACACTTGGGGAGTTTGGGCCTTGTTTTCACCCTCTTGAGTCCTCTAGTCCTTTCCTGATTTCCAGAAGCATAGGATTCTTTCATTTGGGAATGTAGAGACGTTGTACTAGTACCGGGTGCTCATTGATGAAGGAATGTTTCAATGTTCGATGCATTGACTTGGTTTTCATAAATGTCAAGGCAATCCACGGACTCAAAGGTAGTATTTTGACTAATGCAATGCCTCCAAACCCTTGTTAGGGTTTAGGGTATAGGGTTTAGGCCTTTCGTTGTCCAAATGGGGGTGACAATCACAATCCTTTGTCTTTGATTTTGGATAAACAAATATGCCCCCCAAAATTCCAAATAGAACTAATAACAAAATGGAAAGGAGTTATTGAATTGCAAACAATTCCCAAGGTCCAATTCATGTCATATTCAAAGTTGATTAATTTTCCAATGGTTCAAATCTTTTAGAGGTTTGAGTGCCCAAGCCATTCAAAGTGTGTTGTACGTATGAAAAAAAAAAATGGCCTTTTAGTATCCACAACGAAAGAAGCATTTGTCCTTGCATTTCCTAACCATGTAGATGTTTAGACTTTAAAAAATTTGCTTGAATGCCTAGTAGGGTGCACATGAACTTGTGAGGTTATAAGAAGACAAGTGTATGCACTATTTTCATAGCACGTTGTCCCACCCTAGTGATTGAGCAAGTTATAATTTCATACTAGAATTAATTTAACTTGATATAATTGGCGCTAATATTTTGGCACCTTATGATTCTTTAAAGAATGGAAATCAATACATTGGAAATCAATAAATTCATTCAACTCAAAGGGAGGGGGGGGGGGAGACTTCTAGAAATCTACTTCCACACGTTTTCATGCTAGAGTATCAAAACCTTTGTAAGCCCCTAATATCCCCTTCATGTAAAATACCATTTAAAAGAATTTTTGTCTTTGGTTTTGAAATGACCATTTTATGAGGTGTTGACATACAAGAAACAAACCTCGTAGCTTCATTTGGACAATGAGAAGCTTTAAGTTTTTTCTCGAAGTTCAAATAAGTAGAATTAAATTACCATGTGTTCAATTCTTCATTTCATTCAAAAATTTATATCATAGGAAATTCAATTGCATCCCTAGAAAATAAGAGAAAATTATAAACTCAATGCATGCACGTAAAAACAATATACAAAAATATGTGAATCTTTTAGATAATTCCTAAATTCACACATCCTTTTTTCTATTTATTTTTTAATTTTTAGATCAAATGAAATCTCAGCGCCATTGGCACAAAGGAACCACATTAAAAATGAAATTGAACCGGAGGGCCAGCCAGCTGGTGACATCAAGGATTCAAAGACCCCTAAGGCCGTAATGATGAATTTGGGCGGGATGCACTTCAAAATCCCACCCCCGTCCGCCTAGGCGGACCCCGCCGTCCTCCGTTCCCACGCTGCCGTCCGCGTGTTGGAGTCGCCGTCCGCGTGCTGCAGGCCGCCGTCCGGCTGCTGATCGCCGTCCGCGATTTCGGCGCTGCCGTTTGCGTCGTGGAGTCGGCGTCCGGCTGGGCGGTCTGTTCTGGCCGTCCGATGAAGTGGATTGCCGATCCGTGCGTTTCATCGGACGGCCGAAGCGAGGTGGACCGTTGGCCGTCCGCTTTGGGGTCCGTCCGCTCGTGCGGACCTCGAGGCCGTCCGCCTCATATAAGGCGGTGCGGACGGCCCGTCCGCTCTCACTTTTGCCTTCCCCCTTGTGCTTTGCAAGAGAGAGCGGAGAGCTTGGTGGTTTATCCTCCATTGGCTCCTTTCGTTGGGAAGGTAGGAGGTGGGTTTGGGGGCCTATATTTTGCCCGTTTTTTCCAGTTTATGTGTACTTGGTGCACTGTAATTTTTTATGAATTAATTTGGGACTAAAAATTAATACTTTCTACAATGCCGAGACCGAAGAGAGCGGCGAAGGGGAAGAATGTGGTGCCCGATATTGACTCAGCACGTGAACTTCCTTCCAATGCTTGCAAAGCATTCTTGATTGAATACATTGTGAAGTTTTATGAGGCGGAAACTACAGTGTCTCTTGACACTAAATATGTGAGACACCAAGAGGAATGTGTAAACAAATTCAAGATGGATATGACACAGAAGTTCACGGATGCTCTAAACGTTCCAGAATGGATTCATGAAATGGAGAAGAAGGGCTTCCAACAATTTCTAAAGAACAGGGTGCAAGACGCATTGTGGAATGCGAAGGTGATCCTAGAAAAATATGGGAGGGAACACCGTGCAAGTGATGAAAGCATGATGGAGTCATTCGGTTTGCCGTTGTCCATGCAACAAACAATGAAGGGTATGCATATTGGTGGAATGGTGGTACATTGCGGCAAATGTTGATTCTCGATAATGATTATCCAGATAACATTGCCATTCGATTGTCTTATTCACGACCAACGCCCGAAGAGGTGATTCAAGCTTTCCGTCTTGGTCGATGGAGAAAGAAGCGCACCGAGTTGGCATGGGCATTGGTGCATATCATGAATGCGGTCCACAATGCGGGTCATCTACACAATGATATTTCTCCCGACAATATCATGTTTCACTTTCCTAAGGATGAATCACGTGTTTACATTGGAGTTTGTGATTGGGGCATGTCTACGGTTTGTACTGAAGCAATGAAGTCTTTGTATACGTTCACATCCGCGGCAGATCGGGATGCAGCTTTGAACCGAAGGTGGTGGGTGGACCCTTCAATTGCATACGTGCACCGCAAAGATGCGGATGTGGAAATGATTCCAACTTTGTCACGTAAATCGAAGGAATATGCCGTTGGTCGAATAGCTCAACGGATCAACAAACTATGCATGTCAGAGGCCTACACATCGCTTCATCGTGAAAATGAAGGACATACGAGGTTTAGCCACCACGATTTGGCAAGGGTATTTCACCTGTACTTGGATTGCCTTTGCAATCCAGTGATTGCGGAGCGTGGAAGTTTTTCCGAAATCATCCAATGATTTACTAATTCTTACAATTGGCCTATTCCAGATGACCACTTCCGTCACTCATATTAATATATGAGTGTGCTACATAGTACTATAGATTATAGAAGTAATCAATAAATGTATCAGTGAGGATGTACGTTACTATGTGTGCTAACTATAGACTATATATACACCATCAATGTATGCCAATATATGTGAAATTGGCTTTCCGTTTTGAACATTTTGTATTTTTCGGAACACAAACTATTTAAATACAAAACATCTTTTTTGGGTGGATGAGAAATGTAGACTTGGAGTTCTTCTTCTTGATGTATCATTGATGTTGGATTGTTGGGTACCTAGCCACCTAGGTTGGCAAGGTGGTGTGCTAAATTGTATGATCTATCGTGTAAATGTGTATGGCACATGCAAGAGAATCCCCCAAATTTTCATTGGGGGGCAATAAAGTAACAACACCATTTGTATTGAAATAATACAATTATACAATATGTTGTTTTGCGAAGTTGATTTTGTTTAGGAGAAGCTTAAGTGCCAAACTCCTTGAATCAATTTTCCGTTCATTATTCTAGAACCCTAAATGAAATTAAAAATCCAAAGCATAATTGGGTTGTGGTCTTGTAAATTAAACCGAAATTGCAGATTTTAATTTGTAAAAAATTCTTTACTGAAATTTTGTCTGAGATTAAAGGCGTTCTCAATTTCAAATGCAGTGCTTATCATGCCATATCTTTCAATCCATGCAGTCAAAATTTTTGAAATTTTGGCGCCATGCTCTAAAATAAGTTATGTCCAAAATACTTTATTTAAATTCCCCCCAGAAATTGATGTTGATGTTTTTCTACGGTATATACCGTAGAAGTGGTCCGAACAAATCCATTTTTCTAAAAACATCCATAGGGCTTTAGGGCTGAATTACAATATATTTTATTCATAATTTACAAATAGGAAAATACTATTTGTTAAGAGCCAACATCTTTGTATCGTGCTTGTCACTTTCTATATTATGTGGCAAGAGATTACAAATTTACAATCACTTGATTGTATTGTGAGACAACAACTACAATCTTACAAATGTCCAATAGTCCAATCTACTTCACTCAGATTCTGATTCGGTGTCATCTTTTTAGCTTGGGCCTGTACCACTAGACCTATAAACATTGAGAAATGGTCCTCCGCCATAGTAGTCGTCTCCATATCTGTTTTGCCCACTTGCTTGTCCATAATGTCCTTGGTATGGAACTCCAAAAGTTGGAGGAGGAATTGAATCATTGTGAGTAGATGCTCCTTGAGTTGAACCGCCATAAGAAGGGCCTCCTTGAGGTTCATGAGAACCACCTCCAGTAGACGTAAAGTTGTATTGGGAGCCTCCCTGGTTACCTTCAAAATGATGCGTGGTTCCGTGGCTTGTCCTTGAGCTGTGATACCCCCCTTGAGGGTCATTATCGTAGTGTGAAATACTTCGCGTATCTTGCGAGCCATATGCACCACGATCGGGTCTATACACCCCATGATGGCCATATTGTCGACCACGGTCCTCTAGGCTTCTTTGCATTGCCTCTCGCATTTCTTGTTGGTATTGAATGTCCTCCCGATCTTCTGTACGCTCGTGCCTCTCTTCCATCCTCGCGGGTGTTGGAGTGTCTTTCTCATCATCATCACCTGACCATTCATCTTCTGCATCCGGCAATACAACCGGTGGAAATCCAAACTGGCCTCGATTAGACCACTCTGGCATGCAATCGCTCGGCCCAATCCAACTGGTATAAAGTATCGCATCACTGCGATTCAAGTGGGTAACATCTTTTCTGTAAATTGTGCGCCAATCTACATCTTTGTGGAGTACAATCTCCGCCCAAACCATGCTCATGTTGGAATAGTTCATTAAATTCGGTTTGGAGTCCCGTATTTGAGCTGAACGTGTTACTTCCTCGTATCGATGAACAAAGTGTTTGCTTTGGCATGTGGAAATTTGTCCTTCCCAACGACGAACTTACACCTCTGCGCGTTCTCTCGAACAAATTTTGGAGAGGTGCGTCATTTTGATGTACTTCTTGCACGTCGTGCAGTCCCAAGTTTTTTTGGGTTCTTCTTCCCATCCCGGTTCAGCTACACACATTTGGTTGTCCCAATCATCCCAATTTATGTCTTGGGATTTGCCCTTCTTATTGGACTTCGATTTCTTATCGCGAGGCATGGTAAGCTTGCTTAAATGATTAATGATTCGCACTTACACTTGAAACAATTTAGGGTTCAATCACAATCATTTGCACACCAAAACGGAAGAGGCGCACAGAGCCTTAGGCACTAGATCACCCACTCCGCAAGGGAAACGATTGTGACAAAATAAGCTGTGCTCTCCGCTATTTATGTAGTCGGATGGCATGAATCCACGTACGGGAGCATCGGACGGCACACATGCGGACGGCAAGATCGAACGGTGGAAAATCGGCGTCCGTCACATCACACGGTCACCGTCCAAAGCGAACGGGCCCCCGACGGGCGGACGGACATCCGGTCGCCAGTCCGCCCCTGTTCCGTTGGGCCGTCCGCTCCTGTACCGTCGGCCCGTCCGCTTCTGTTCCGTTGGGCCGTCCGCTTCTGATTCGACGGGGCGTCCGCTTCTGTACCGTCGGCCCGTCCGCTCCTGTTCTGTCGGGCCGTCCGCTCCTACTCCGACGGGCCGTCCGCTCGTGGTCCGTCGGAAGAATCGGCCGTCCGCTCGTCTAGTGGTCAGACGCCATCTACCGCCAGGTATGTCAAAAGACGTCCTGGGGTCAGCGTCCGCGGACTCTGGACGTCCGGACGCCCTGTCAACCCTGTCCCTAACCCAAAAAAAATGTATTATTGCGTGGCCCTAAACCCACTGTGTTCCAAATTCTTTTGGGGAAATGGTTATAGGGTTCAAGAATTAGGCCCCGATCGTCATTTACAATGCATGTCATTTGCAAAATACAGATAATTTCCTTTATGTAGTTGACTAGAAGTATATATGCGGGGTGGAGGGATATTCGAGGGTAAATGGTGAAATCAAATTTGGACCCAAAAGGAGTACATACATTATGTCTTTGGAATCGTAGATACACTAGATACAGTGGGTGTAGGGGGAACCAATTTGTCAAATGACAAGCAATCCTCGGGTTTGGCACATGAAAGCGGGGCTTTTTACGACCACCAAAAACAATTTACCTTAGAGTTTAGGGAAGTCTTTCATTGTAGAGTCGAACAGGAAAAAATTGATTGCCGAAAACGCAATGTTTAGGGTTAAGGAGAATTTTGTGTTCCGGTGCGAGTCCGGTAGTGTTCTGCACACTAGCTCAGAAGCGCGGCGACTGTTTGTAGGGCTCAGGCGTGCATTTCGAAGACGGCTTTGTGCTCAGGCTTTTGGCGATTCAGAACTTCACACGTGAGTAATGCAATTACAGGGTGATGAGTGCGAGGTGATGTTCTAGTGGGTAGGGTTTCAGGGCTATGATTGCCAAGCCTCCACTAAGTTGGGCGTCACACTCACGCGACTGCAGGGTCATATCAGGGAGGAGGCGAAAGGCGGCTCACTTATGGACGCTGGGAACTGGACGTCAAGTCCGTTGCGGTCGTGTTGCGCAATCACAACGGCGAGGGCGCAATTTCACGAGGCTCTCATAGGTTCAGTGACCCTCCCCCCCTTCAGCTTGTCTTGTTTTGTTTTCTGTGCGCTTTTGATTTCCGCACTAAGTCTGAGTCTACCTCGCGGACCCTTCTGTGCGAAGAATTCTTGTCGAATTTTATGCGCCGAAGAGGAAATGGGACCTCGAAGAAAGGTAGAAATTTTGGGCTCCGCTACTGCAGGGTCGGCGAGTGTAGGAGAGGATGGCCTGTAGTATACTGTGTCTGGTCTTCTTAACGAGTTAGGGCTTCAAAACACTACTAATAATGGCAGAGAATGGCAGGTGATGAACTCCGTTCTTACTTAGTTAAGCAACCAGGGTTTCCGGTTAGTGAAGTTTGCAAAATGTATTCAGGACGACACACTACGAGTGTTGTAGGATATACGGTCTAGGCACGTAGTTCGGGTGGACACTAATGCAGAGCACACAACTTTCGTTCTAGGGCTTCCTTTAGGTACCCCGATTTCTACTTCTACTACTGGCCAGTGTTTCAGTGGGGGGAGGTGATCGCATACTGCAACTGGTTCACCACAGCGAACTCGGTGGGAAAGCTGACTTTTTGCTGTGAAATGGGAAAGTCGAAAATGGATGCGCGCACACGCAAGGCAGCGACTTTGGAGGGGACGGAACAGAGTGGCAGTGGCAGCGACGCTGATTTCAAGGTGTGTGAAAAAAATTTCTTCCCGCCACGCCTTCGCTCACTGACGTTGCAATTTCAGTTCATTTTCTTTGTCGATTTTTGGGTTGCTACAATGGCCCACACTCATACAAACACTGAAAACTGGCTTCGCAGCAGGTGCTGGATCACGCTTTCGGGCCCACAGCGGCTCCAGGGACTGCACAGTCGGGTTTCTTCAGGGAGGTGACGATCGACACGAGAAAGTTCGATGTCAATTACGGGAGTCGGGAAGAGTTCATGAGGTTGCTCGACGAGTGTTTGATGAGGGCGTGGACAAACATTCGCATCCCGAATAACTCTAGCAGGAAGTTCTGGAGGTGCATCCATTGCCAGAAGGAGAGCTTCAGAAATAAGATGCGGCTTAATAAACATTGCTGGGATTCAGAGTGTCCTGCCGTGCGGGATGAGACGGGGAACCGCCGTCGCATGCTGCCCTACTCGGACTAGGGGAAGGGCTAGGGGAAGACATCGGAGATGTACCGGGCTGGGAAGGCAGACGAGGTCGAGGCGAAGATTTGTGGAGCCCCCACTCGAGGGAAAAAGGCCAGACAAATGGTAGCTGGGACGGAAGGGAGTGAGGACACAGAGGACACGGGAAGACGACATAAGCGCTTAAAAAAGAGGGAAGACACTCTTGACACAAAGGAAGACAGTGAGCACTCGGAAGAGGAGGACGATAGCGACACCGAAACAAGATGGCGGACGGGGAAGAAGAAGGCCAGGGAAGATGCGGTGCTTCCAGATGACGACGACTTCAGAGTGGAGACAAGGCAGACGCGCACACCGCTGGCAGGCGTGGCTGAAACACCTACGGGAATGAAAACTCGTACAAGCACAAGGGGGACCGTCCGTGCACTTCCTACGCCGTCCAACGTTGCCAGCAGTGTTGAAAAGGCAGCACACGATAGTGTTTCGAACGCACCCAGAGTGGACCCTATGTGGGAGAAACATGGAGACCTTTCGGCGATGGTGACACAACTCCGAGACATCTGCGGAAGTTCTTCGGATGCCAACCTCGACCGGCTCGTGACACGTGCCCGAAGTGGGATTGTTTCCACGGCTGAATCTGTGCAGGAGAAGCTGCATCGGCTGAAAACGAATGCGGCCAGACTTGGTATAGCAAGGCCGGTGAAAGATTGGTCACGAGTTGTTGGCATCGCTCCTAAAACGGAGTCGAGCACGGAACCGGAGAAAGACTGGTTCCGAGTTGTCGACGCCGCTCCGTGGTCACAGAAGGGGTCGACACCGAAGAAAGACTGGTCTCGAGTTGTCGGTGCCCATCCAAATCCAGAGCTGTGGCCGCAACCGAAGAAAGACTGGTCGCGAGTTGTCGGCGCCCATCCAAATCTAGAGCCGTGGCCGCAACCGAAGAAAGACTGGTCACGAGTTGTCAGCGCCCATCCAAATATAGACCCGTGGCCTGAACCGAAGGGGTTCAGAACTCTTGGGTCATCTGCACTACGCTGAAACACTACGCAAGTTGTTGCGTCCCCCGACAGCGGAGAAGAAATGGGAGGGACGGAGTTGCACTTAGAGGACGATTTCGAGACCACGGATCCACGAGAGGCGCTGCAGACGTTGGGGGGAGTCTATTCAACGCCCCAACCAAGCCCGGATGAAGCCGACGACGGATACGCTGAACACCTCGATGCGATTCTCTCGCAAGAGCCGCATCCTGAACCTACGGAGACGAAGACTCGAGACCGCCCCCCGAAACCAGTTCGGGCAGATACTACGACGCCACAAAGCACTCCGGCAAACAAGAAAGCAGTTGGGATATGCACGCTGTCTAAAGGGGAAAAACAACTTTCTACAAACACCGCAGGTGTCCCACCCACATAGACGCCGACGGATATAGTGACCTGGACTGGTAACTATGAAGGTAATGCTGCAATGTAGGCTTACTGGATGTGTGGTCTAGGTGCACCAAAACACAGGGTGTATTACCCGGAGTTGGCAAATACAACATCAAGTCGAGTAGAATGACTTAACAGGGATGAGCGTGAAGTGAGGATGGCAGTTAGAGTCAAGGCCGACGAGATGGCTGCATTGTGGCCAAAAGTACCTGCGCCAGTGTCTTGCGAAACCCCGGACTTCATCGAACTCCTGAAAGTGAGGCCGAACTTGCTCCCGTTTGACTACTGTGGCATGACAGGTCCGGATTTCAGGTGTGCCTTTCAAGCATCGTGGGATGACGGGAGTTTCGAAGGCGCAACTCAGAAGTGCACGACGTGGCCAAGGTTAGAGCAACTTCATGTTCTTGACCTACACGGCTTTTCTGTCGACATGGCACTGTGTTTTCCTTGCGCGCTGAACACCGCAGTGCTCACTTTTAGGATGCATTGGTGGATGCCTTGTTGATTTGTACGCTGTGTAAGCCTCTAAGAACGAGGGTAACCTTTTTTGACAGGAAGAAGATTACCCCGGGGTCGGAAAGGCGATTGGGCGCGCCGTGTACTCGATATGCCATAGCATGAAGTACGGGAAAGAACCGCCGGATGTGGAACGACTTGCCAACACTAGTAGAAAATCTGAAATTTCTGTCATTTTGGACGCGCTGTTTTGGACAAAATCTAACAGAAATCTGTTAAAAATAACAGATTTCTGTTAGATTTTGTCCAAAACAGCGCGTCCAAAATGACAGAAATTTCAGATTTTCTACTAGTGCAAATACTTGCAGTTCATAAGAGACAAGGAAACATACGCAGACAGGTGCGCCCAGTCACTTGCAGAGCTTCGACGCCGGCAAGAGCGAATTATGTCGGAGGCCGTGCTCACGTTCGAACGGGACACGGCATTGCGTCGCGAAACGGTTACATGGGATTGGTGCCCCCTATGGTGGGTAGTGTCGCAGCGCAATCTTCTCCAGAAGATGCCCCCATTGCCTTGGTGCCACGACAGTAAGCTCCGTCGTCCTCTGAATCCTGCGGTCAGTGTTTTAAGACGTTGGGGGGAGTCTCAGTTCCTTGTAGTTAGTGCTTGTACTGTGTCAATGTCTTAGGCTGGGAGTTCACTTGCATTGACAATACCGCTTGACATGCAGTTCAAGAGGCTGATGAGGTTCGGCGCTCGCTGTTGGCTGAGAGAGTTCTGCGTCAGAGGCCCTCCACTTCGTCAAGGTGTTGCGGATAGCACTAAACAGCTCCTTCGGGAGATTTCGCCAGATGACGTGTCCCTTGTTCGGCGTGAGTAGGCAGTCAATCCGGGCGATGTGCAAGACGAATAGTGCCCTCATGCGCGCCCTATCTGTGTTCCCGTTCGAGGCACCTTTCCGTTTCGCTGGGATGGAGGAGTGGGAGTCCGATGTCATTCATGCCACCACTGCGAAGGACGCTCAACTCATGTGCGAAGGGAAGGAGGAGCGCGTCCTTGATGGAATCATGGAGTGGGTGGAGAACATTCGCGCGCGTGCTCTGCAGGACCTGGTGCTTCATCACCCTGACACATTTCAGACTTCCTGAATGACTACCGCGCACGAACACTGGGGGCACCAATCAAAACAGTGGAGCAGGTGCCTTCGTATGCGTGAGGACTTGGACATTGGGTGGGTGGCAGACGAGACAGCACCGACATGGGCTGTGAAGGTGAAGGATACACGAGCCAAAATCCTAGAACTTGTGTAGTCGCTGGATGTGGCAATTGATGAGGATGACAAGGTGGCTTGGACGGCGCAGTTGCCTGATGCTCAGACGTCCTACGCGGCGTGCCGTGAGGAGCTATCTCCGGGCCCAATTGTGACGCCTGTGACCTTGGAGGCCGAGATAAAACTCGTGTAGGACCCTAGATCTGGCAGCGATAGCTTCAGTGTTTCGCAGTTGCGGAGATCTGTCATGGTGGACGACATTCAGACGCAGGACTTGCACCTGGACGGCCTCGAAATGAATCGGGACAGACTCCAGCGACTTAGGTCGAAGTCTTGGGATCGCACCTGACTCCGCAGAATCTCGTGGGGATTGTCTGCACACAGAACGTAGAGTCGAAAGACATAGTGGACATGGTAAGGTCCACTCCACGGAGCCTATCCGAGGCATTTGACGAAATTTTGAGTACGCCTGAACCGTTGAGCGCAGGGTGTGATCGGGACAGCGACGGCGATCCCATAGGCGAGGTGGCTGTCTTGCTAGACGATCCTGACACCGCTACTAGAATGCGTCATCGAAAGACCGTGACGTTCGCCCCCTCGCCCATTCCCCATGCGAAAGCAAAGTCCTGGTGTAAAATTTCTATCCCCGCGGCGTACGATCACTTCCGTGTGGACGAACTACTAGATGCGTTGCCAAGGTAAGGCCTCTTGTTTTCCCGTGCTCATTGTCTTTTCTGAGAACGCGCACTTTTCCTGAGTTGTGAAACCTAGATCGAGGTTAGTGCTCACTCGCGTGGGATTGCCGCTGTACCTTACAGGAAGGGCACGGGCGATGTGGATATGGGGACGGTCAACTTCTACGCCGGTGAGTGGGACGCCCTACCGGTTCCAATCAAACAGATTCAGCAGCTGAGGAAGACAAAGCGGTTCCTAGGGCAGAACATTCTTGATTTGTTCCGGCGGCGGCTTTGGTGGAGCCTAAACGAGGAGGGCCGTGGCCAAGTGTACGTGGCGTCGTCTTTCATGCAAAGCCCTCTTCATAAGGCGTGGGAGCCGCGCTCGGACGATGCATTCCTGAAGTGGGGCAGGGAGTATCTTGTGCCGTCATGAATTTACAAAGAGGGTACCCCGAAGGAGGTGCTAGTTCCATATGTGAGCGGTTTGCACTGGTCTTTGTTAGTTTTCACCTGGATAGTACCGGCCAACACACTGACCCGCACGACGTGGAGTATGTGAGTCGCGTGAGTAAGGTGTGGGAGCTGCTACACGACCCTCCGCTGACTTTGCCCTCTGTTGTGTCGTCGCCCAAGTGTTTTACACAGATTGGCAGCTACGAATGTGGCTTTATTGTTCTCCGTCACGTGGAGACCATCCTCCGAATCTTCCATGGTGACCACCCCGTCATGGACACCGCTCGGGCAAAAGCTATGTTTGAGCACCAGATTGCATCACCAGAACGCGGTCGGGAGTTGCATCTAAACGTCCTCGCCGCAGTGGCAGACGAGTTGGCATCCACCTCAGATGCACATAAGCCCCCCCACCGCACACTATACCAGCCGGAGTTGGAAGAGAGTCTTAGTGAATTTTGAAAGACGAGTAGGATCGAAACAACTCAACTATAGAAGTATGAGTAATAGGATACGCGGTTTAGGGATATTGGTGGGCCTTGTGATGTTTTCTTTCGGTTGTTAACACAGAGGTTGTAGGAAACATAGAGAACACAATATTACCCTGTAAACGAACTGTTTTATACACTGTTCTCCTAAATCGCAGCTGTATGTAAATTACGATGCCTATCCGACATTATTTCAAACATACACTCCGTCCAGAACAATGGACCGAAAAATAATCAATCGAACGGAATCAGTACTTTAGAGTCGCAGCCTTACATTGCATGAACGATCGTGTCAGGAACTATAGGTGAATTTGATTTACTCCAACAGTCCTATACCCCTTGGACATTGGCATAAAATGGCCAAAGACTGAACGCACGACAGCAAACCCAAAACACTAGGCCGCTTAACATGGGCATTGCCTTTGCATGACAAGACGAACAGTGATGCAGCTCATGTCAATAGGAGTGTCTGTGTCTGAGAACCGAGTAAAGCAAGTTAGGTGTCGAATCCCTTCAAATTCGGGGGGAACTCCATGTCCATCGAAATTGGAGCTAATTTAATCCTTCACTAATGCTATATGAGCCTACTTGAAGTTCGGACTTCTCCAGGGACATTGTTGCGTTTTGACAGTTCCTGAAATCGCATCCTGGACCCGTTTAGTTGTCTTAGTTGGTGTTCCTGACTAGTGCAGCGTAGTGGCCGAATTCACTATTACTGAACGACTGTCCCCTCGTCGAAACATTGGCCGGATAGATAATTGTAACCGTACATCTTGTCTATCCCTGCCTCGACTAAGCTAGAGATTGCCCCCCCAAACGTAACCTTCTGGAGACCGGTGGTCTTCCCCTTCTCTCAAGCATGTCTTTCATGTGTCCCAAGCCCATACCCAATCCATCTTGCACACGCTGAAACACTGGAACTGTCTTCGCCGGATGTATAATTCCTGACTCCATTTCGTGTGCCAACTTCTTGATCTTAACATGCAGTTGGTAGAAATCAACATGAAGATGTTCCATTAGTGTAATGTTTCCGAATACTAAGTCCAGAAGATCTTGGGCCTGGCCAGTCAATGTTCCCGGTAGGTCCTGTATCTTTCGCATGTAGTCCCCTATTGTTTCGTGCCCGCGTGAAGCCGTATTTAATCCTTCACTAGGCGTGGCCGTGCACGATGCCCCTGCGGTCCTCGCGGGCGTTAGGCACGGATTGCTCCCTGTTGCAGCCGTTCCTTTAAGTGTGCTGCAGTACCTTGCAACAATCCCCTCGGCTAGTTGCGGGTGGAGTTGCATGAGCACTTTCACCTTGTGTTTGCAGGTATTTCCTCTCTTCGAATGCACACAGTTGCAAATGGCCCACGTGTCACTAGGGTTGTACACGACGTATCGCAAATGTCTATGCGTGGCCGATGTAACATATGCAGGCCCCCCCTCGCACAACGGCAATGTCACGTCGCAATCTGGTATGTCTCGGGCGAGTATAAGTGCGGACACTACAATTCCACGCTCCTTTCGGTTTTCGCGGAAGCCGCCCTCCTTATGAAAGCGCTGGTACCAGTAGTGGGTAAGCACATCCCCCGTAAGGACATGGACGCACCAGTCCACGCGCTGGCCAATCATTCGACTCCTTTCCGCTTTGAGGACCGATTTCATGTAGCTATGGTAACTTTCAACTGCAGTGTTTGTATCCTGCCCTGCATATGGCAGATTCCTATACCCAACCACCCACATGTGAACTTTGGGTAACCACTATTCCCTGACGTAAGCCCAAAATTCATTAGCAGCGGGGAAAGAACACTCCAGGTGTTCCAATTTCTGAGTAGCCCACTCAGAGGCCGAGTCTCCCCCTGGTCCGCTGCGGTCGTACATGATAGAAGATAGCCCTTTCAAATTTTTAGCTCGCATGCCTCCGTCTCTTATCTTGATGCAGGCCTACTTCTGCCATGCTCTGTGCACATGCCACAAGCAAAGAAAGATCGCTGTGTCCGGCCAGACAAAGCTGCGCAAACCAGGCATATGAAATCAGTATTCTATAGTGGGGCCGCCGTAGGCAATTCATCGTGTCCAGCTACGGTAGCACAAACTCATGGAGAGTAGTGCAGATCCGTCATGGGTCACATATATGCCCTGATAGAGTACCCCTACAACATCATATTCATGAAAATGGGAGTTTTCCACTGAAATGAGTGTTTTAAGAGACACTACAATCCAAAAATTGAAGAGAAATTTGTCGCTGTAAATACAAAATAAGCAATGCAAAGTCATATGAAGCGTGCATATAATAACAAGATGACCAAATATCATGCATTTATTAAATTTTAAATATCCATTTACTAAAAGGAGCCAATGGATGTACATATATGTAATCTATAAATGTACAATCACAACGAAACGCGACTTCGTATAAGAAAATGTACCATTAATGTGTTCCAATTTACAAGTACGCAATAAATTGGCAACAAACATTTCTAGTCAAGTGCTAGTGAAATGGAAGCCTATGTGTTTGAACTACAAAATATCTCTATACCATTATTATTGGTCTACGTAAATCCAATGAATTATATGAACAAGTCTCATGTGTGAGATTTACTCTTTAGCTTCTCCAGTGCCTTCAAAATTTCCGGTCCTCTACTATATCCATTGTCCATCTTCCAGTATTCACGACTGAATTGACGCCGTTGCAATTTCAATGACTTCTGCTCCCACGCATCCCATGTTGGAATAGAGCAACAACTACAAGAGACTTCGCCATGTGAACGCTTCATTTGATACCCTTCAGACAATGCTCGTTGATGTGGAAGCAATGGTGCGATAGGAGGGAGTGTCGGGTATGTACGCATTGGTACCTCGGACTTCAATGTTGCTAGATGGAATGAACAATCAATATCCCCGTAAAGTTTCCTTGGAGGCACTCTATCGGAGGGCAACGAAGAAGTAGGATGACTTGTAGACCTTAGAGGAGACGGGGAGCAAGATAGTGGCGGACGTGGCCTTCCACTTGGGGGACTGTCCACCACGTTATCATCTATAGGCTGTGTTGAAAAGTCCATTGTGGAATTTGCTGTAGCCGCTGAGCAAAGGAAGTTTCTGGTGCTCAATATTACATATTGTCCATAGTCCATAATAGAATCCACGGACGCTGCGCAAGCAAGGCCACCTTCTACAGCATGGGTTGATGTGCTGCTCATAATCTGAAACAAATTCCATATTCAAATGAAAGGTCATGAAGTGCAAACATGAATAAAACACAATGTACTAGAGCCAAATTCAATCCAGCTGCACAGTTGAAGTTGTACACCGAGAACAGAACTTTCATTCATACATATATAATCAACAATGTACATATCAGGTTGTGCCGAGCTAAAATGGCAAATTGGTCCCATGTCAACTACACACGTCAAAGCCCTAGCCTAACTAGCACAAGAGGATGCACGAATTGCATCCATAATTCTATCGTACTCCTTCCGATTCCTCTCATCGCAAAGCATCCGCCGCCCAATTCTTCCAGGACCATTTTCCCTAAATGATATCAACCCTTGATTGCCAAAAGCGTGCAGACGTTGAAACCAGGGAAGCAATACATCAAATAGAAAAGTGTCTTTTGGGCCGTTTCCCCTATAGCTCCATGACTCTGGTAGTACTACATTATCAGGCTTGTTCGTTATGTGTTTTGTTGGGCTATCGTCGATTACAATAGTATTGTCACTTGCGAAGCTTCCTCTGGAACCCTTGAACAATGTATCAAGATTCTTAAGAAACAAATCTTTATCAGTCGCTGCCTCCTTGAAAGTGGTCAGCCTTCCTGATTTATCTCTGTGTTTAATTGTGTCACATGCATCCTGCCCAAGAATAAAAAAGGGTTCATGTACGTCTCGAAAGAGATACTTGCATATCAATTCAGTAGTGGACTTCTTCATGGAGCTCCACACTGAGATGACTGCAATTTTTCCTATCTCTGAAAGAAATTTGGAGCAATCGGGTCGCACCCACACAGCTTTGGGTCCCACTAGAGCGGGTTCGGTTGCCGAGTGCGGTTCTGAGGAGTTCCTGAGTTTTTTGTGAGACAACCCCTTCGACTTTCAATCTTCGCAGACACATAGAATGCCATTTTGGTCCAGGATAACATTGACCCACTTCTCCGCAACCCTGGACCTGAATGGTCGATTGACAACCTCCGAAGATCCTTCATGACGAGATGGAGGGCCAAATCCCTGCTACCAAACGGACGAATGTGGAAGCGGTTACGATCGTCTACGGCTTCATCGAAGGTTCATGATGACATAACAGAGAACAAAATCCTTGAGAATTATAAGTGTACAAACAACAAAGTCTACCTATAGAATGTAGGATAGATAGAATATGAATCGAACCATACCTGCTTCTAGGAGGATTCACCGGTAGCTAGGGAATTATCATGCAATGTTGTCGTCAATCTAGAAGGATTGACCTTCTTCTTTTCTTCACGTGATGCGTTTTCAAAGTTTCGAGGAATATCATCGACTGTCATGTGTGGAAGGGATGACGGATGTGAAGGTGAGGTAGGATCGGATAAATTTGTCAAACTCACAAGCCCTGTGATTCAGTAAATATGAAATCATATTTTGTAAGAAATCAATATATAACTGCCTCAAGAAAATGAGTTTGGTCATACAAAAATGAGTTTTCAAGCTCCAAACAAAGTAGTTCAATGTCCTAGAAGTTCATCTTACAAAACACGATTCTACTATCTATGCTCTATGTACATCAAATCAGCTCGAGTCGAGCTGAAACAAATGACATCGAGTGATTACAAGGCACAACCTGCTTGTTGAACGTCGGTGGAAACGCCTTCACTCTCTTGTACTACTTCAAGTGTTTCCACTTGCAGGTTGTGCCCTATCTCATCAACCTCTGCCGTCTTTGTTGGTGTTTTGACGTCAACACATACACTCTCTTCTACCGTGGCATCTGCATGTTGCGATGGTGCCTTAGGACTTTGAACAACTTCTTCTAGTGGAGGAGGATCAAGCACTGGTCCTCCAGGAGGAAGAGGAGGCACTATTGCTTCAACGCCCTGCGGAATGGAAATTGCGCCATCAATTGACACGGAGGGTTGATTTTGGAGAAGAAGAACTTGGGAAGTTGAGGCGGGATCCAACGTTGCTAATGGTGTGGCTTGCCTGACGGTAATATAATTTTGCCACATTTCCCTGTTTTGCTTTGTCTCGTTCATAAAACTCTTTGTAAGGCCTTCGATCCTCTTGTTCGACTCCTCGTGGAGCCTCCTGTTTTCCGCCCGTTCGTTCAAATTCTCAAGTCGAATGTTTTCTTGCTGCTGCATTACAAACGCCAAGGTCTGCGCAAGGGTATCTATTGCGTCTACCCTTCTTTTTTTTGCCAAGGGTTTTCGAGTCACAGGAGAGGGTGGAAATGCAACCTCAACAGTTGGTGAAGGCAAACCTGATGAAGTTGATGAGCCCGGAATGTCTTGCGATGAACGAGCACCTGGCGTGGGCATTGCTTCGAGACCGTCATCTTCTTGCTCGTCCTCATCTTCTTCCTCGTCATCTTCATCGACTACCACTTGTTTTTTGCTTGCGCGGCTACTTGGGGAACCTATAGCTGATTTTCTGTTTATCGTTCTTGACGTTGTTTGCGACGCCGGAACCGTGGGATACTGTGCCTCATCGACGTGATACCCTATATCCAAGAAATCGTCTTTGTCTAACATAATTACCTTAGTAATAGCGTCGCTCCATATATCTGATTCAATATCGGGAACTGATGCATACACATTCATACCGCTCATCTGCATGGCGTTGACATGAAGAGGCATTTAGTGATTTAAGCATTCAAATACATGATTTGAATTTATCTAGAAATCTTTCAAATAGCGTGCAATTTAGGTAGGTGCAACCTGAAATGAAGTACAACGGAAATAAAAGAAGAATAACTAAAGCAAAGATTTTATGAGCAATGGTGTGCAATTTAGGTGGGAGCGCCCTAAAATGCAAAATGTTACTTACCAGCGCTGCACATGTCAATTTTGCTCCAGCAAACACCGAAAGCACACTTGATCCGGGATGGCAAAACGTTTGCACTACCCAGAGGTAGAATTCCATCCTAAGCTCCATATTATACATGCGAAATGGAAGCTCATTATACTTTCTTGCATCTCTATATACGGACGTATCGGGAGCTACGAACTCTGCTTGTATTTTGGCCTTCATATTGTTGACTGGACTTTGAAGAAATATCAAAAGAACTTTTTTCAATGCCTTGGCGCTGTTTGTGGGCAAGTCCATCAAGCGTTCATTTTTGGCCGGGTAATAGTCGGCAAAATTCAAGTTGAAGGTTTTGAGGGCCTCATTTTTCTCCACGTATGCCAACATTTGTGTCTGATCTACTTCGTCGGCACAAATAAATAGCCAGGACTTGATATCTTCAAGTAGAGGACTCTTCTCATTCTGCATGGAGGTGAGGACTACGTTGAAGAAAGGATTCTCGATACTGGACTTCTCTTTCTTTAAGGCCCCTGGAATACTTCTGAAGTCAATGACGCCTAGCATTATTTGGTTTTGGGTCTCCACGTTCCACGCCTTTGGGGGCCACTTCGACCACGTATTTTTGCCAATGCTATAGGGTCTCAAGTATGCAATCCCAGTTTGCGTTTTAAAGTTTTTTTTCCTCTGCAGGAAAACCTTGAAGAACTCTGCCGCTCGTGGTGATATCTGCTCCGCGGACATGTTTTTGGCCTTGAGTTGCTTTCCAGTTCCAAAGAATTTATCCCCGGGCCTCTCTACGAGGAGATTCATTGTCGCACTTATAATGCTGTGACTTCGCTTGAATTCCCTCCAGTTTGCGGCAATGAGTTCTCCATTTGCGCTGAATAATCCGAGGTCAGGGTCAATTTCTTGGAGTGCTTTTTTCACTAGCTGCTTCCGTTTGCGCCTTTCGACCCACTCCTTTGTATTGTAGCAACTGTCAAGCACCGAAGTTGTGGTCTTGATAGTCACCTTTGGATAATCCTTAGTGCGCTTGGGTCCGGATTGGTTGAGGATGTGTTTTGCCAGTTTCTCGAGGTCATTGTAGCTGAGATTTCCGAGAGGCTTGAAGTCACGGCTGAGGGAGCAGCTCTCTTGTTTCCAGTTCTCTTTCTCGTTGAACTTCATCAAGGTATCAGGATCAAAGAGCTCCCCATGTGCTGCATTCGAAATGACTTCGCTCCACAAATTGTAAACTTCGTCCGGTGCGGTTATAATCTTGAGTTCGTTGACGAGTTTTAGCTTCTCGTCTACACCTTTTCTCTTAGCGGTCATGTGATTTTTATTGACATCGATCATTGCAAAACGTTGGTGCATTGCTTTTTCAAAAGCCTGCATGAAGTTGAGCACTTGAGAATCAATAATCAAGTTTTAAAGAATTCTAATGTAGTCATTTTATGCAAAACAATTACAATGCACAAAGCAAGTGAGCAATTCAGCTCTACGGGACCTGATTTGCACACTTAATGACAATGCAAAAAACAATTGAGCAATTCAGCTCTAAGGGACCTGAATTACACACCCTGAATTTTGTTGTCTCTTGCATTGATTCTCTAGTTCTTTTTGTAATTGTCACAGTCCCTACTGCAGCTGCCTCTTTGGGATTTTTTGGACTCCCCATCTTCACCCACACTGTCCGGGCTCCGAGAATGTTTGTTGCCCATGATGGTTGAATCGCCTGGAAGTGATTGGTGCGGTTATAGTAAGCTGAAATCGACCGCAACTGCTCAACATTATCAGACCAAACAATGAAGCAATTCCACTTCTCGAATTGCTCGCTAGTCTCTCTGTCAATTCCACTTTCTTCATCCAACATCAGCCTGCTCGCCGCAACGCTGTGCTGACCGTTGATGATGTAGAATTCACCATCTGCAATGCCTTCCCACCTCTCCGGCTTTTGCACTTGATTAACGGGCATAACGCAGAGGGTTTGCTTAGCACTCTTGTCAGGAATGTTGACAAGCCAGTTCATCATATCCCTAACCATTTTGTCTTCAAGGACCCGTATGTTGAACTCTGGTGGTGCTTGAATGAGTTGCTTCAGTGGAAGTTCTTTCTTCACGTCAGCAGGAAGAATGTACGCGCTTGAGCATGTTTCCCAATACTTTCAGTACACCGCACTGACGACCTTGTAATCTGGTTTTCGCTCGGTATTTAATGCTTGTGGAACATTAAGCATCATGTCCGCGTAGCTCAACTCTCCTTGTCCAGATTGTTTTGATGTTCGATCAATTTGCTTTTTGGCAGACGTTGACGCCAGGGGACTCCCTTGTGTTCCATGTGTTAGTGGAGGTTTTTTGTTCCTTGTACCTCGCCCCTGTGATCCAGCCCCTTGGTTTCCCATGGAGAGTTGACTTCCCGCTTGGCTTGCTGTTTCCACTGAAATTGTGCGAGAAGCCATGAAAGACTTTTGTATGGCATGCTTTTCCTTGAGGACCTCGAAGGAGTTTAACAACAGTCGTATTTTTTCACACAGTCTCTTCCCGGTCAGCGGTGATCCATCCTGATTGCAGTAATACCCATCGTCCACCTTCTTCTCCAGTTGCTGAATTTCATTGCTGTATGGGGTGGGCTCCAAACTCTTGAGAAGGGGCATCATGTTGAAGTTGATCTTGTCAGAGTTTACAAGAATGGTGAAGTGATATGGTTCATTGCTCTGGACCCCCGTCTTCGTTGTGACACATCGTATGAGAATTTGTGGATAAATGTCGTAGATGACGTCCTTCACTCTCTCGTGAAACAAGATTGGAATATACATTTGAGCATTTGTGTACTTCATAGTAAAATGAAAGTGGTCCGTGAAAGGAATCATTGCCAGACCCCAGGATTCCACTTCCTTAGGGTCCTTGAACTCCCAGTAATCTCCATCGTCCATCATCTCATCCTCGTCGTCGACTTCAGGAGTCTTTGTTGTGCTCCTTTTGAAGTACACATTTAGATTTTCGACTTGGTCCTCCATGCTGCAAAATAAATAGAAATTACATTTTATTTTTCTAACCTTCTATTAACATGGTTTTGTTTTGATAGATTTTTTGAGCTTTGTGAAAGGGAACTTGGAATGACAACCTATTTTTTTCTAGAGGATATTCACGTGCGCAATTTAGGTGGGTGCGACCTGAATTGCTCATTTCGGACTTGTTTTTTATTTTGTCTATTTATGAATAAGTTATCAATTAATTGTAGTTTGTTAGAATCTTTGGATGTATATGCTATTACATGTGTTGTCTTGTCTTTGAAGGATAAGTCTTAAATTTTATTTATTTGCATATTAAGTCTTTACTACCTGAATTGCATACTACCTACGTGCACCTTATTATGAACTTTTTTTTTGCTATGACTTTGTTTGGATTTTTTAGGCAATAGCTAGACAGTTTATATTGGAAATGTATTTATTGAATGGCATTGTTCTATGCTTGTGCAGTTTAGGTTGATGCCACCTGAATTACCTAAGGCTTGAATGCTCTTTGTTGTTCTGCTTCTGTTGTCCTTGTTATTTTTTGATTATTTATGCTAGAGTCTAGCTTTACCTGATTCGTCGAGACCTGATGATTGTTAGTTTTTTCAAAAGTATACTCAAAATAAATAAATAAATTAGATGTGGGTTGTTAGCGTTTTTTCCTGTGATTGCGGTTGGATGTGTCTTCTTGTCTGTAACAGATGAGCATAATGTATTCACAACTGACATTTTTGTGTACATTTTAGGTCTATGCTACCTGAATTGCACACTAGCTCTATGATTTTACTATTTGTTTTTTGACTATGTTCTAGGTTTTTTAGCAAAAATATCTGATTAATAGTTTGATTATTTCTAGAATAGCAATGGACTGTGCTTGTGCAATTCAGGTTGATGCCACCTGAATTACACAAGGCGAAAAATCTTTTTGTTGTGCTGCTTTTGTTATCGACTTTATTTCTTTAATAAAAATGCTAGAGTATAGCTTGTGCATTTCATGTCTACCCCACCTAAATCGCGCGAACAGCAATGCAAAGTTTTACAAATTTACAAAATACCCAAATAACTTTTTAATCTTTACAGAAAATGGACAATCAATAATATCCAGATAACTTATTAATTATGCAGGGACGGAGAACAATAAGGGACGGATAGGGACGGAAAACAAGAACTGCGTATTGATCACGTCGTTCACAATCTAGCAAGCCCGAGCAAATGACTCAAAATTCAAGCTTCACATTTTGTTTCAAACTCCGGCTTAAGCTTCCGACTAAAAATACAGACTTCATATTTAGCTTCAAACTAACAATTCAAGCTTCAGAAGTCTCGGAATTCAAGCTTCACATTCACAGTTCTAGCCACCTGATCACGAAAATATCAGGACCCTTCCTGAGACCAAGGGAAAACAAACAATGAGTAAACAACGAGTTATGCATGATTGGATTAGCAACATCAAGAAATGCACGCACACAATGGAAACCACAAGATACCATCGCGCCTCTAACCAGACTTTTAAATCCCGTACGCAGCTCAATAGAAATGATTGAAGTATGAACTACTTCACCTCGAGAATGCAGCGACGACGCTCACGCTCCCTCAAAATCGGAAACTGACGTTCTGCAGGAGATGACAAGTCGGGTTAGTTCGAAATTGCCATAGCATATATGTTAGGTAGTCATTTGACACCGAATCTCAAAAGCATATAATATTGCCTCCGTTCATTCATGTGTAAATTGTTCGTATAACAAACTTAACTACTAAGATCTTGAAGAGGTGGATTTCATACAAGATCAGCATACTCTAGAATTGCCTGGTCATAGTAAACTTACAATCAGCACTAAATACTTCAATGCAATAGGGTTATGCATGCGTTTCATAAAGTCTGTAACATGGCGTATACTTGGAAAACTAGAAGGAAGTACAAAGGTTCAAAGGTATTGAGGTATTCAAACTGGCATTCCAAACTTAAACCTGCCTCACAACTAAAGATTGCGATTTCTTCCTTACTCACAGCTCAAGACTGCGATTTCGAGTTGGCTTCGGTTCAATGTCTCAACATTTTGCAAAATGGGATTCAAAAATTGAAATCAAAATCTCAAATCTTAGATCTCCAAATCTCCGAAAATTGAAATCTCAGATCTCCAAAAGGATAAAGAGATGACACATTCAACTAGATGACAAAGACTTTATTACAAACTAGAAAAAAAAATTTCCTCTGTATGTAGGAACACAGAAAAGCGCAGGGATTTCTTACAATCTAGATGCAGTAAGTTCTACATGATATTGAACATTTGGCGATTCTCATATTCAAATATACTCCGATCGCAACTACTTCATGCACAAAATCGTGCCAGGAATCTAAACCACATCTATACAACCATCCAACTGACTAATTAAGAAGATGACTATGCTGGGGAATTCAACGTTCTAGCTAATGCTGTAATTCGACTAGAGATTCAGTTCTCAGTTCCTCATGTTCACGAATGCTTAATTCCTCACGTTCATGGCATCTCTTTTAACATTCCGGCCATCACAGTTAGGTTCACGGCAAGCTTTTTCTAAGGTTATAGCTCGCAGTTTTTTCTAAGGTTATGGCTAAGCATCCTCACGTTCAGTTTTTTTTGGACCTTAGTTCTCAGGGATTCTGACTTTTACAAGAGCCGAAGAAAGTTCACGTTTCGGGTTCGGGTCATAACTAGCAAGAGACGAATAGCTGAAACCATGAGCACAGTAACCCCGAGCACAACAGAAATCAAATTTGTACCGTAAACCCTAGCATCGCTCAGAAAAGCACAATAGAAACCAAATCTGTACCGTAAACCCTAGCGTCGCTAAAAAAAGGACAACAGAAATCAAATCTATATCGTAAACCCTAGCGTCACTCAAAAAAGCTCAACTGGAATCAAATATGAAAGGCACACCGCAGGCGACAAACTTACACAAAGCAACACCGTCACCACAGAAGTCCCTATAGTTGCTTAGGAAATCAAGAAAAACAATATTTCAAGCACATCGGAAGCTTCAAGAAAACTAAATTGACAACAAATTACAAACACAAAATGTTTCTCAAAGATTTGCTTGGGACGTACCTTTGAACTTCCAGACTTCGCACCTCCGCGACCTGACTTTGCACCTCCGCGACCTCCACTTTGCAATTCCGCGACCTCCACTTCGTAGCTCTGCGACCTCCACTTCTCTGCTTCGCGACCCTCACTTCCGAGCGAAAAAAAATCCGAACCCTAAAAGCCCCCTCCACTACAGTACAGTACTTGTGCTCCCCCTTTTCGTCGTCAATGAGAAGTGCAGCGCGCAACAAACTGGCTGAAGGAGTCAATGTGGTTACAGACACGAGATTCTAGGGCACCGGAAGCTCGGATGCGGATATAGATGCGCTCTGTCGAAGTGCCTCGAAAGTAGCTGGGGCTAGTATCACCTGGTAAAAAATAAGGAATTTGCAATTGCCTGTTCTCATAAAGGAACTTACTAGATACATGTGAAAGTTCCCACAAAACCTATTGTTTCTGCCTACAAACCAGGTAAATTATCTGGCTGCACCTCTAAAGAAGTAAAATCTTATTGGAATTATCTGTATGTTATAAGTGCTAAACCCTTACTACAATGTATTAAATTTGTATTCAAACAATATTGCAAAAGTAAAAGATGATTAGTAATTCCATTTCTTCAAGGTCCTTCCAACTAGTCTGGTAGTACACTCTAAATTCATCCATCTTCTCCAAATGGACCCTACTATTAGTTGAAGAAGAAAGAATGAGTGATTCTTAAACGGACCACAATAGCAAATAAATAAATCAAGGAAAAATTATTTTTCTATTGCAAGAACCTATCATTGTCTTTGATTTCCACACATCTCTTTACAAGTTGCAAGGAGATGGATTTTGGGAGGTCAAAAATAGGAGCCTATGCTCCAAATCTTTGAAAATTTATAAGTAATTCAAAGATGCTTTGATAAATACATAACCACTTCTGTTAGGTTCCACATCTACTTTCCTTCTTTTGAAAAAGATTGAAAAAGATTTCTATACATGATAACCTATTAAAAAGGTGGACCAACCCTTACATGCTAGTTTGCATTTAGAGCATACTACCTGTAATCCAAGCCCTATTAAAATCGATAATTACCTTTGTTGAAGTCAATTGTTTTATGTTGTTATATACAATAATGTCTTTCATTGAACTTTAATTACTAAAATGAAACAATAATGACCATGAACTGTATTTTTTAATGCATTTCATAGGTTATATTTTCTATGGTGCTTTCAATTCAATTTAAAGACTTAAATCTAAAAGTGAAAGCAACATTTTACATTGTCGTTCTTTTATTTTTTTGAAAAGGAAAATAGAAATTCATTATAGTTTTCCTATGTTCTTAAAAAGTGAAAGGAAACTTTATTCTACTTCTTCTAATTTTATAAGAAGTAAAATGAAACTTTACTACAAATCTTTCACTTTCTTAAAGTTCTAGATAGATTTTTCCCTAAATCCAATTTCAACTAAAATATTGATAATACAAAAGTAACTCAATCATGTGGAATGGTTTATCTTTCTTGATTGTCAAAAATGAATTCATAAACAATCCTAACCTAAAATTTTGAAAAGCTTATTTCCTAAGATTGCTTTTTTTAACATTGGTATAGCTTTCAATTTTTTCAAGAATTAGTACCTAGAACAACAACACTAATCTTCTTACACTATGTAGAAAAACAAAACATTACAATCTTCAATTTGTCAAATGGTATGCATTTAAAAAAGTAAAATAGCCTTATTTCAATAGAGGTGTTTAAAAATAAATTAGAGTCTTACATCTACATATAGCTAAAGTATAGGGCTAGGTGCATGCCCCAATTTTTACTTTCACAGACATTTAAGGTCATTTCAAGTGACCACCTATTGCAAATTCTTTTGAATTTGTGACTTTATGAATAATTGTAACTTGCACAACATATTTCCCATTTTTTCTGGACGTGAATTCTATGAGATTACATTTTTGTGGACATTAAAATACAGGGCTAGGTGCATGCCCCAATTTTTTACTTTCAAAGACATTCAAGGTCATTTCAAGTGACCACCTATTGCAAATTTTTTTGAATCCGTGACTTTATGAATAATTGTAACTTGCACAACATGTTTCCCATTTTTTTTGGACGTGAATTCTATGAGATTACATTTTTGTGGACATTAAAGTACAGGGCTAGGTGCATGCCCCAATTTTTTACTTTCAAAGACATTCAAGGTCATTTCAAGTGACCACCTATTGCAAAGTTTTTTGAATTCGTGACTTTATGAATAATTGTAACTTGCACAACATGTTTCCCATTCTTTTTGGACATGAATTTCATGAGATTATTTACATTATATATTGTCGTTGATACATGCAAGCTTGTATATTCATTCATTCTCTTCTATTTCTTTTTCTTATATTTTTTTATGGAAATCTTGTCTTCATTTAATTTAATTTTTATATACTATAGTTTTATTTCCTAGTCCCAGAAGAAGTTGTGGAACTAGCTTGTATTATTTTAAATCCTCAACAAATTAAAGGAAGCCTTCACTTGCAATTTTAGACACTTGGAGGTTTTATATATTATATTTTTTTTCTTAGCCCAGTGAGATGTCTTAGTCTCTTAGAACTAGGATATATTATTTCAAAGCCTCAACAAATTACAAGAAGCCTTTATTTGCAATTCTAGACACTTGAAGGTTTTCTTATTTCTTTTCCTAGTCCCTCAAGATGTTTTTGGAGTAGGATATATTATTTTGAGGCCTACATGACTTATAAGAAGTCTTCACTTGCAATTCTGGGCACTTGAAGGTTCTATATTATGGTTGGCTGTCCTATATGTATACATATATTTTTTATTATCACAAGATATTTTGGGACTAAAAAAATATTTCCTTTGTCCCAAAATAATCTTGCAATTGCTCATCTTAAATATTTAGAAATGGATAGAGGTAATGTTATTTCAACTTTAATCCCACACTATTTGACCAACTCCAAGATCATTTAGGGACGGAAGGACTGTTATTTGGGGTACTTAATAAATAGTGTTGATTATGTGTTGTCGGTTGTTATGCTATTAAAAAACAATTGTTGTGCTTTTTTTTAATTGATTTTATACTAACTTGTACATTCTTATTTGAGTTGCTAAACTTTTTCTCTTAACCCCTAAATGTCCAAGGCCTTCTTTGAGCTTATAGGAATTTGTCCTAAACTAACAAAAAGCCAACATTTGATAATTTGTATCATTTTTTTAGAATTGTATTAATGCAAAATCAAACTAGAAATATTAAAGATAACATAGGAAAAGAAACCACAACAATATTACAACGTCACTTATGAGTTGAAAGAATATAATCTTTGATCATGAGGGCATTAGGTCTACAAAAGTAATTTGAAGTCTTTCAATCTTCTTTTCACAATCATGTCAAATCTAAAAATTGGGTTACTATAAAATATGAGGTCAAAGGGCCTAACACAATAACACACATAACCACAATCAATTTATGTCTTGTCAAAATATCTTCTACAATTTTTTAAGTAAACTTTTAATGTGCTACTAATAAGTATTTCTAATAAGCAATCATTTCAAAATCAAATTTTTGATGCTAAAAATGGACTTGAAAAATAATTTTTAGAAAATATAAACTACTAAAAATAGCAACTTGGTTAAGTTTTATTAAATTTCAAAATATTGTGGACCCCAAAATTTGGTGCCTCAAGCATTTAGAGGTAGGGTGAAAGCAAAATAAATATTTGTTCAAGATCATAGGACATTGCTATGGTACCATGGTATTGATTAACAATTAAATTAATTGACATTCTCATTAGAAGAGAGTACTCGTAACTAACATTATGAGCCCTACACTAACTTCAGTTACTAAGCCCTAAGTACCATATTTCACATTAGTGTGCGGCACTTGGGGTGTTTTCATTGGCTCAAGGCACAATCCAACTAGCAAGATGCTCATGACATGAGCATTCTTCCTCAACGACATTCCAATTGGAGACACTTGGAAGCATTCTACTAACTTTTAAGGTCACATCATGACCTTTTTTCCCCTCCTTCCAGCTTTTTGTTCCTTCTTTTATTAGTTAAGATACACTGTTTCTTTGTTCTTTCTGATGTCTTTTACTTGCATCCCCCAAGAAATGAGGAGTTCAGGACCCTTGTCACACTTATAGTGCAAACCTAGAATTAAAAAATACTTTTATTATCTGGGAAGGACTGTAATCTCACAAATATTGTACATTGTCATATAAGGCACTTTGAATATTTTCAGACCGTGGAGCACCTCCTCTTCCTCATATGATTCACATTTCTCAAACAAAATTTTATGAAACTCGAAAGATGTATGATTTAGGGGCTGTGAGAAAAACAATCTTGAATTCCACATTTGGAGGTACAGAATAAATTATTGATGGTGTCTAAGAGCATCGCCACCGTGGTCCGGCCTACATGGCCGGGCCGGGATAGGCTGGGGCCGGAGGCATAATTGTCCCCCACTGTGGCCCGGTCAATGGACTTTGAAGCATCGGGCACGGGATAAGTAGTAGTTTTTCCCATAGCTTCCCGTGGACGGTGAGATTTGCTACAGTGGCCCGGTGTGACTATTTTTTCATTATCTTTTGTGTTTTCTTGTTTAGTGGAATTATGTATTGATGGCAAGGGGTGGTCGTGTAGCATTGGGAGGGCGCAGGGGTGGCCGAAGTGGCCTTGCACAGGGACGAATTAGGGAGGGGCAATCACAAAATGGAGGGTTTGGAGACAGTAGTGGAGGGTTTGGAGATGGTATGGAGGGTTTGGAGATGGTAGTGGAGGGTTTGGAGATGGTGGTGGAGGGTTTGGAGACAGTGGTGGCCCTTCAAGTATGTAAGGACGCCCTAGAGGCAATCCTTCACATAGTGCACCCCACATACTTGGGAAGGGTTTAGGCTATCCTAAACAAAAAAGAAGATGAAAATATAAAATGAAAAAATGAATGTATTACATGGAAATTCAAGAGTACAAGAAAATATGAAATGAAAATATAATTATATTTATATACATAACACTTATTATGTAAAAGATAAAACTTTTATTTTTGATCTCTTAATTATATATGGATGTAGGCTCTAATAGTAATCTAACACTTATATTTAAAATAAGTAAATGTTGTTGTTTTATATCTTGTTTTAATTAATTCATGCAATAGAACATTTGATTAATTTATTCTACTAATAAGTGAAAGTTATAAGGAGTTTGATTAAGTGGTTCAGATTTTTTTGATTAGGTACTTATCTATACAATTTCTAAACAATAATTAATATCTGGTTAGAATATATTTTTGGTTGGCTGGTTTGATATAAAAAATAATAATATTTGTAACTTTTGTAATATTCACTGGAATGATGGAAAACAAAGTTTGACACATAAATTCTAATGACTATCATACATTCAAAAAATTAATGCAAAAATTCCTAATTATGTAGTCAACATAGCCTAATTGAGTTCTAAATAAGCCCAAAGTGGGCTCTTTGGTCCTTTAAGGGTTAAAGAAACACTAATAATGGAAATTTAATTATATTATTTTTCCCAAACTCTCAATTAATCCTATAATCTCTAAGGCACCAAATTCTATTGTTGACAATATTTTGAAGTTAAATAAATTCTTAACCAAGTTATTATTTTTAATATTTAATATTTTTGAAAAATTCTCACTGATAAAGGTGGGGGAACAGTCACTAATAAAGATCTCTCATTAAAATTAGAACAATGCTTTTACATTTTTTTTTTTTTTTTTTTTTTTTTTTTTCCATCTCTCATTAAAATTAGAACAATGCTTTTACATTTTTGATCCACTGTTTACTTTTCAAACTTTTGCATTAATGGTCCTTGGTCCACCCACCGTGTCACAGTGGGGCAATCCAAAGTCATTGTGGCCGCTTGCCAAAATGAGCCCGCTAAAGGCCCTTTACCGTGGGGATTTGGCCGGGCCAAAGTGGCGATGCTCTAAGCAATGCCACTCATGAAATTTAGATAAATTCCGTTTGGTTAATGAAGTACAGTCAGAAATACCGCAGGCCGGTTGGCGGAAGCAGAGTCCTGCATGGAATCTGGCGAGGAAGGTACTGGCAAGGCACATCGAATTCTTGGAAGAGAATCTAGTCTACGGAAATAGGGCTTTGTGATATTTTTGGAATGATGCCGTAGTAGCAAGCATAATCTTCGGCGGAAATGTGCGTCCACTGTAAAGTAAATTCTTAAATTCGAAATCTCCCGCAATTGTTTTCGCACGTCTTCACTCCCGCCAGGCGGTCTCTCAAGCCCTCACGGTTCGGGACGTCCTCCTACCGCAGTGTTTTTCCGCCATCGCCATTTCATCTGATACTTTGGTTGCGCTCTGTTTCCGTTTTTTTCCCAATTTCAGTCGACGCTTTTCTTGCTTTTGACGATCACGGTATTATTTCTGAGGCGTCCTTGCTTGTAGGTGATAACTCTATTGAACTTACATTGTAAAATCTTGTTTGTGCATCTATGAATCTCGTGAGGAGTTGATGCACTTCACCGTGCTCTCTTGGACTGCTAGTGCTCACAGTCGAAAATCCATAACTAATCAATAAGTGAGCGATTTAGGCAGCAGGGTTAGAGCGTCTCATACTTTCTTGTACCGCAGCTACTTGTTTATTCATCAGGATGAGAGAGCCCGTGAATGTATTTAAACAGTTGCACCCACTCTTACAAATATGTTTGTAGAGACGTTTTTGGCATCTGTCGTTTGATGTTTTAGTAGAAGTCTGACTCGCATGAATCAAGAGCCTCCCATCGATTTGGAAATTCCCAAACTAACCTGTTTCTTGAGCAAGTTCATGAACCCAAAGTTTTCAGATTGATTTTGGAACTGATTGCAATGTGCCGTAGAATTCTATAGCCCTGCAGAAATGAGGTCGTGAAGAGTGACGAGACCACTTCTTGCGCTCTGTCGGACTTTTACTGCGCTCAATAAGGCTTCTATTTCCTCTCTCGGGATAACAGTGTTCTCTCTCGAGATACCAGTGTGCTCTCTCGGGATACTAGTGTGCTTTCTTGGGATACTAGTGTGCATTCTCGGGATACTAGTGTGCTCTCTCGGACTTTCAATGGACTCGATTCATGCATTTTCAAGGATGCCAGTCAAGTTTTGTGTTGAATGTCATTGAGTTTGTGACCAAGTAACGTTTTTAATTGATTCTACTTGTAAGGAACTTGACTCCATCTGAAGTACAACTTTCAAGAAATGATCAATTGAATTGGTCATCGAGATCATGAATCCTTGTTCCAGTTGAAAGTTTGAATGTTCCGGAAGCCAAATTTTTGTCCCGGGTTATTGGCTTGTAGTGTTGTGATTTCATTTTGTTTGGCATATTGTGTTATCTAGATGACAGTGATCGTCCTTAGAGATCCGCATTTTCCGCCGAAAAATACGGGGTCATTCTACAATTAATTGTTGATTGCGCAGTTCAGGTCGCTACGACCTGAATTGGAAAAGGATATAAAATAATTTTGACACTCGAGAATCCTAGATATGTGTCTATAATGAAAAGTACTGTATTATTGTTTAGAGACTTGTGCAGATCAGCTCGTATCAACCTGAATTAAGACGCCTTGCATTGTGAATTTCAAACCTATTGGGATATACTTTTTTCCCTCATAATCTGCTTGTACCGGATGTTTGTCTAATAGGCTGTGCAGATCAGCTCGTATCAACCTGAATGGTGACACCTTGTGTGAAACATCGTAATCTTCATAAGATACACTCTTTTACTTTCCTAGCCTTGACAAAACGTGTGTCTCTTGGTGACGGGGTGCAAATCAGGTGGTATCAACCTGAAATGCACAACCTTTTGATATATAATTGTGAACGTGAAAAAATAATTAAAAAAAAATTAATGAGCAGATCTGGATGAATTGTCATTTGATATAATTAGACATTTTTCATCTCCTTTCATCATTGATGTAACCTAGTTAAATTGGTGTCTGAGCATGTTATTTTTTTCACAAGTTGAATAATGAATTGTGCAATTCAGGTAGCTACCACCTGAATTGCAAATGTCCACGAGTGAATGTTGACATTGTAGAGTTTTGGTTTGGTGTCAAAAATATAAAAAATATGATGATTGTAGTTTTAATCTTGATAATCAAGTCGTATTGCCAAGAGTATTATTTAGCATTTTATTCCAAGTAAGTTGAAGTCTTTTATCTATTTGTCTTGAACATGTGAAAATAAGTAAAATTCTTTATGTGCAGTTCAGGTGGTAACAACCTAAACTGCACATTCTACTTATGAAGAATTGAACACAAATATTGCAGATTATACATTTTCCAAAAAATCAAATCATTTTCCTCATATGTATTTCACTTAGATGTCATTTGCAATTGATCTCCAGTAAATATATTTTTCCTCTAGTTCAGCACCAGCAAAAACCCTGATTACATTACGGTTGGAATTACTTAATGTCTATAAACATCATAGAGTTTCATTGTAGTAACATAATCAACACCTTTACAATTCAGCTCTTATCGACCTGAATTGCAAACAAAGAAATAATTCTTCAATTTAATCTACTAGATTTCCTTTTGTAAACCTATGTTCACTTGATTATTTTTTGAAGCATCTTGTTGAACTCGACGTTTGCCTCTTTCCTGATTGAGTAATATCTTCTTTGATTTGTAGTTATCATGGATTCTGATTTGTTAGCGGACGACAATATGGACTTCTCTGATGGCGAATACCAAATTCCCGAAGAAGTGAATGTTGACATTCCAGTGTGTGAAGGACTTTTGCGTCGTCTCTGGAATACAAAGTGCGTTACTCTATACAACAATGCAGGCGTCCTTGTTGCAGAAGGTACTTGCCATAGTGTGGATTTTGACTTTGTGTTGGGAAGCAACGGTCTTCTTGGAGACACTCATGTAGCAGTCTTCATTTCCAAGACACATTCGGAATTGGATATCTCACAAGAGTAGGTGTACTCTTTAGTTGCTTGGCCTATAAATCTTGTCCACTGTCGTGGGGCAAGCTTGCATGACCATGAGGCCCGTGATAATTTCAACCGGTTGCAAGCAACTCTCTTAAACCCGCCATCTTCAACATCTGCTAGACCGTACACAAGTACCATAAGAAATCCTCCTCGCAAGACTGCCATCAAATCAAATGACCTACTCACTCAAGACTCTATCAACTTGGTGTCTAGTAAAGTCTGCTGCAGCCAAGATTGTGTTCAACCGTTTCCAAGGGACAAGATTCGAGCCTTCTGGGAACGAATGTATCGGAATTCAACGTTCAAGCACAGAGCCTTTATGAAAACTGAAGTACATAGATAAGTTCATCGAGACTCACGTGGCAGAAGGATGGTGATGATTGAAGAAATACCTGTGTACATGCAAGCATGGATGCATATTTCTGGGGTCCCGGAGGCCACGTTCTATCGCTACCAAACATACATGAAGGATGGTCGGGAGGCAGCAGTACATGGCAATATGGGATTGGTGAAGCCTAGGAAACACACTCAACAAGCTACTGCTACTTTGAAGTGCATCCTTGATAAGGAAGCGGATCACATGCCACATCGTACACGAACTTTGAAGTCTGGAGACAAAGTCGTGTCTAGGATATTGCCAGCTACCTTCCAATGGAAGGGTCAGATGAAAGCAATCAATGAAACTAATGCTGCTTTTGGATTGAAGGAGGTTTCAATTTCAAGCTTGAGCAAGATTCGATCTTCAAGGTTCTCTGAGTATGAAGTGAAGAAGCCAGGAGACAATTTTGCTCGTTGCGCTACTTGTGACAAATTGAAAGAGCTCAGGAAGGGTGCTCTTGCTGGATCTCAATCTGCTATGAAGTGGTCCATTAGGTTGGACAAGCATCTTGCTATTGCACGTGCTCACAGGGAGTTGTACTACGCAAATCGCTACCAGTCGCATAATTTTCCGCATGAATGCCTTACGATTATGCACGACAAGATGGATCATGCCAAAACTGCTTCCCCGGTCTTCTCCCACAAAAGTAAAGACCTTGATGGCCTCATGAAGTTGCCTTTGTCTGTCACTGGCATGATTGCCCACGGTCATGCTGATGTCCGTTATGCTCATTATGGATTGGACCTCTTTCCCCATGATTCAAACTATACCATAGGTTCTATGGCAAAGCTGTTGCGAGATCTTGAATTGCCACCAAAGTCGTCTTCTCGATAGTTGTTTGTAGGGTCGGGCTCAACAAATTTATTCACAGCGGTGTTGAAGGGTGCAGAGATGTGCAATTCATCTCTACCTCCACCACCAGATAACTTGGTTCCAGCGACACCTTTGCCACCTATTCTCAACGTGCAAATGGACAATGCTACTGGAGACAACAAAAACAGATATGTTTTCTGTTTTTGGTCTCTACTTGTTGCGAACAAGATCTTCCGTGAAGTGTATGTAAACTTCATGATTGTGGGTCATACACACGATGACATTGACGCGTTGTTTGGAAGATGGAGCATGCTATTGAAAAAGGAGAACTTTCCAACAATCCCGATGTTGATGAAGTCGTTTATGGACGTGGAGTCCATTCCTACTATCCCTCACCTCATAGAAGAAGTGCCCGATTTCAAAGGATTCATTGCAGGTGCATTTGTGGATGGTGATGAGACTCTGGTTGGACACACAAAACCACAACAAGTGAAGTTCTACCTAGATTCAACGGGATGTCCGGTCATGAAGTACAAATTGTTGTGCACTGACGTGGATTGGTTAGGGGAGGATGGTAGAGGTATTAAGTTGTGGAAAGAAGATTCAGAGGGGCATAGTTTGTGGCCCCGTGGAGAGCCGTTGCCAATTTTGTTGAAGGAAATGAGAGGGGTGGATGACATTTTGAAAGGTATATCTGGCTTTGTGAAGTATTGGGAGAAGTTATGCAATGTTGACGTTACTGGAGAATATCGAAGACGCTATGAGCATTTGGTACACTACTGGCGTGATGTGAAGGTGGCGTTGCAAGAACCATTATCTGCTTCTACTAATTTAAAGGACGGTTTTTTGTCAACTACTCGGATTCAAGCAAGTCTAGAGGATCAGTTACAAGATGATGGTGAAGATCGTGAAGAGTTTGGAGCAGATGAGGCCTATGTTGGGCCTTTGCGTGGACGCCCACAACCATCCTTTAGGGTGGGTCGGGATCTCTTTGAAGGCTATTTTGTTGCAATCCGACCCGCAAATGGTGACAGTCGACCGGTTTGGATTGCAAGGGCTTTGTCTAATCCCAATTGTAATCCTGAGAAGCCGAATTGCGTGCTCATTCAATACTTCTGTCCAACATCAAGGAATCAGGATGTTCGTGACTTCTATACAGGATGGGATAGTGAAAGAGGTTTACGTTGGAAGGTTGATGAAACCGAACCACCGCTATGGGAAGAAACAAACGCTTTGATGACAACATGGAAGTCCCAGAACAGAAGAGGTACTCGCGAATGCAGGATCAAGATTCCTACAACTCAAATTGAAGTCATCAACCAAAGCTTGGCTTCGTATACTTGATTTTGTGGAATATTATCGTGAAATTAGTAATAATATGTTAAATTGATATATTGGATATTGATTATGTTTTAATCTTCAAATTTATATAAATATATTTACTATTTCATGTTTGCACATACTCTTTTCTGGATATTTCATGTTATTTTACTAGCTTAATATCTATCTAAAGTCAATTTGAAAATGTAATACGATTGAAGAAAAGGGTAGTGGGTATAACCACTCTTTATTATGTTAACGTGTTAAGCACTTGTCACAAGTTTGGATAGGGGGCCGGTTGGTTGTTACAATTTTCCTGCCTACAAAGCTCACTTAGCAGCACCAAGTCATGTTTTTTCTCTCATGCGCTCATACAAATTCCACGGGAATTGAACCCGGACCGCTTCAATGAGATAAACAACCCCTTACAACCAACCGTGGAGCTCATGACTTGGTGTTCAGAAGATTGCAAAATCTTTATTTATATTAATCAGAACATTTATCTTAAAACATATACATCTAATTGAACATTCCATCACTCATGGGACTCTCATTTTAATGGAAATTGCACATTACAACTAGCAAATTTAGTGTTTGCCCGCCTAAACTGGCTAACATTATAATTCATTGTATATAGTCTAAATGGACAATATTATTTTGAGAGACTCCAAACCTCTCAAAATATTGAATATAGTGTTCTCCAAGCAAACCTGTATATCAGGAGGGCATCATAGTGTTCTGATTGGCCGACAACCACATATCGCAGACTATTGATTTCACCCTGCGCGTAGTCCACAATGAAGGCAGAAGGTTTCCATCCAGGATTGTCTCGTTTAAAGGTTGTATCTAACGCCTTCATCCAAGGAATAAGGTCCTCCTGAGCTGCACACGACATGAGGATGAAAGCGACTAGGATTCCATTGTACCAGTCGTCAAATACCAAGACTGTGCACAGCGGGAACTGCACAGTATGCCCATTTTCCGGAGTTAAGCCGTAGCCAACGTCAAATTCAATCCAATGCCTAACCCACTACAGATGCCCCCAATGACCGCTTGACTTACCTTATTCTCATTGGTGCCGAAAGTGGCATCGATCGAAACATCCCCAGCGTGTCCAAACTGAATCATAACTTCCCGCTGCCATGGCGTCTGAATGCCAATAGTGAATGGCATTGTGGATGCTGTCAACTCTCCCACTCTGACTACACCAGTTTCTTGGTAGTAGAAAACACTTTCTTGGTTCGAATGCACCCACAACTGGACACTCTTAGCATCATGAGTGTCCAGCATGTAGGTCTCATGTGCAACCTTAGTGGCCAAATTGCGCACATCTCTTGCATGAAGAAACATGTCTCTTGAAATGTTGTTCCCATTCATGATGGACTCTTTCACAACTTTGATGTGTTTGACTATTATCTACGAAACACTCTAACTACACCAGTTTCTTGGTAGTAGAAAACACTTTCTTGGTTCGAATGCACCCACAACTAGACACTCTTAGCATCATGAGTGTCCAACATGTAGGTCTCACGTGCAACCTTAGTGGCCAAATTGCGCACATCTCTTGCATGAAGAAACATGTCTCTTGAAATGTTGTTCCCATTCATGATGGACTCTTTCACAACTTTGATGTGTTTGACTATTATCTGCGAAACACTATGCCCATCACGTAGTAACTTCAGCACAAACTCCTTGATTTCTGGAGACAAGTGCCATGAAAACGCACCTCGATCTCCAGTGTTCTGGAGGCCATGACACTGAACGCCCACAGTGTTAATGTACTGCCCTTGGTAGATGCAAATCTCCATGACGTGCGGAAGGAGGTATAGGCTCTTCAGACTAAAGGATGCAAGGCATCTATGCTTCAATGACCCTCTCCATTGCTTTAGTGAATCTCTGGGGGTTTTTGGATAGCCGCTTTGAGTTGCAGTGCTTGTGGGTAGATCTCGTGGCGTCGCACTTGTAGCTCCCGGAACAGAGGCCCCCTCTGGAGCAGGACTCGAATTCGCTTGGGAGGACACTAGCGGAGTATTGATTGGATCGGAGGTACCTAAACCGACAACATTAGGGTCCGCCCCTAAACCGCAATTGCGAGCTGCATGAACCTGCTGGGGCACCGTGGACTTTCTGATTGCGCCAACACTCGCATCGCTGGTGCCGTGACATGGTGCAACCATGTCATGATGTGTCTCAGTGTGGTTGACGAAAGCAGCATTTTCCCCAGTAGTAGAAGACAACACGCATGATCCCGTGCCAGAAACATTCTGACCAATTGACATGATCTGCGTTGGGGAGTACACAGGGAGTGCATTGAGGTCAAGTTCAAGAAGACTTGCGCACAATGTTCTGTCTGATTTTGTAGAAGGTTGAAGAGGCTTCGCCTGGATTGCCTTGCTGTGCGTGTCCTCGTTTCCGGCATTGCTTGGGACAGCATTGAGGTCAAGTTCAATTAGGCTTGCGGACAGTGTTCTTCTAGTTTTCCTGGCAGCCTTTGTGCGCTTGCAAGGAACTAGCGTTGGATGTGTCCGGGGCTTGCCACAACTGGGAGAGACGGCATCTGCTTTTGGACTGTTGAGGCGAGGTCCCCGTCCGCTCTCTGCTTCAGGGTTCAGTTGTGGTCGATTTCGGGGAAGATTTTCAATTGTCCACAAGCCAGGCCTCGCAGGGTTCTGTACAGCGGTCCGCATGTCTGTGCAGACCGTGGCGTCTTCCACCGGCATGGCACTTTTAGCAGGTGCCGTCACATGCGCACAGTTTTTTACTATTCGGGAGCGCTTGGTTTCCAGAACTCCAATGTCAAGAGCATTCCCTGTGGTGGCTTTCTTCGGCCTACCCCTTGTCTTTTTTTCTTTGTTAGGTTGCAATCCACCCTCACCTACAGCAGATTTCTTCGGCCTACCCCTTGTATTCTTTTCTTTGGGAGGTTGCAATTCACCTTCAGTTGGAGCAGATTTCTTCGGCTTGCCCCTTGCCTTCTTTTCTACCGTAGGCTCGCATTCACCCGGAAGTGCAGTGGTTTTCTTTGGCCTCCCTCTTTTCTTCTTTTCTTTCTGAGGTTCTAATTCACCTTCACCTAAAACCGCCCCCTTTTTTTTACGAGTACGTTTGGTCTTGGCAGCTCTCGCGGCTAACATCTTTGGTCTTTGTTTAGGCAGCAACAACGAAGATATTTTTTTCACGTTCCCGGTGTGGTCTTGTGGACCGTATTGGCAGTGGTAACTACAAGCCAAATGTCAGTCATTGCAATTGTGAGAAACACAGAGAATTTGTAAAGCACGATGGAGCACTGATGGGAGACAACCAAAACGGACATGGGACTGGAATTTCCCGTACCTTGTGACCTCCTTCGGCGTACTTTCAGTAGCACAGAAGCTGTTGCGTTCGTTTTCTGGTTTCGTGCGGATCTTTACATATCTACATGGGGTAACCTCGCTGCTAGCCTCCATACCGCATATGAAGTCCTCAGCTCTGCTAGTGGGAATGAAACACTGCTCGACCACGACTGTACGCTTTTTTTGACTGCCGGGTACTTGGCGGACCCGTTGTGTCTCCCGTAGCTCCTAAAGCAAGTCTGCTTTGCATATGAGGCCAGGGGGCGGACACTGAACTTTGGCTTCGATATGTTCAAGGTTGACCTGGAATTAATCCTTGTACAATTCAGCCCAAGACACTAGGCATGCGGCAGTTCCAGTTGAAATGGTTTGAATGTCAACGGAGTGGTCAGAGGGTGTGCAACTCCACCTCGATGCGGCCATGGCAAGAAAATAATTCCACTTCCTGAAAGCAAGAAGAGGAAGCGAACCTGAGAGGTGGTCCTAGAACCCTAATTCTATTTATACATACAGTATACAATCCCTAAATCCTCCCCTCATAGTACGAAAAGCAAGGTTTAGGGCATTCGCTCCAAACCTCCGCAGTAGCAAGAAAGGAACAAAGTTGTAGTGTGGGAGCCTGAGAGCATAGCCTGTAGTATTTAAAGAATCCGTCGCCGCAATACTGTTAGAGCACTACGGAATACAACCCTATTTCTGTAATCCGTCATTATAACATCACCAAAGCAAAACGGAATAAAGCAACGCAATCAAACAATGGAGATGCAGACCCTAAAACCTGAACCATGCCTGTGAGACTGAAGGCGTAGCATGCAACATTCACAGAATCCCTCCCCTCGACACTGTCAAAGCACTACGGAATACAGCCGTGTTCAACACAATCCTTCGCCGTAACATTGACAAAGCAATACAAAATACAGCAATGCAGTAAAACAATGGAGATGCAGACCCTAGACCCTAAAGCACCTGAATGAAAAGGTGGCTGAAATCCAATAAACCCTAAACCCTAAAATGTCGTGGAACACCGAAATTGCGCAGTGCAGGAAAACAACGAGAAGCGGCACTGAAACCCTAAACCGCTTAAATTAGGACAGCCCCGGAACCTCTTGGCCCTAAACCCTAAAATGACCTAAAGGAACGCCGCCGGAACACAATCCTCAACCCTAAACCGAGGACACAACACATGCATGGGGCCTTCAACATGGGGCATGGAGCATGCATGGAGCTCGGGGCATGCATGGGGCTCGGGGTATGTATGGGGCTCGGGGCATGTATGGTGCACGAGACACTGATTCAAAAACATTGCGAATATTTGGCGGGCAGAAATTGCCGGGCAGAGACGACGGTGTACCGGAATGTCAGACGGGGGGAAGGACGAGGCTCGCGGGCCAGCTGGAAGCAACACGGGAACCAGTACGGGACTGTCGGAGTCAGAAAAATAAATAGCCGCAATGTGAAGGGTGAGAAATAGTGGTATGCATTAACTACCAACACAAATTAATAGTATAAGAAAAAGGAACCAAACAGCTTAGTCTTCATCCTTGTTTACCGGAACTGTGCCTAATTTAACTTGAAAACATTTGCTATTTCCATAAATTCAGGATTTGATGAACTGAAATGAGCTCGTACATTATATTGCAATTCAGAAATGGTTGTCATTTTGACAACCAACTATTTCACGTACAACTACATCCATACTCACATGAGGTTAATGACTTCGTCATTAGTTACGAGCATACATAAAATGGATCCAAGTAGAAACATATTCATTTTCATTTTCAGGAATTGTAGCACTCTATAATTTGTTTCACTTTATGTGTGAACCAACTTGAATTCTCTACACGGTTATCTTTATTTAACAAACATAAGCAATACCATAAGTTCTATTCAGTTAAAACAGAATTCAACAACACAGGAATAGCACTATATGAAATACCTCTTTGAATTTTCGAATCCGTTCATTTACCAACTCGTACGTTCTCTCAAAAATGAATGTCGATTTGTACTTGTCGTAAATTTCAGTTAGCAACTTCAAGGTGCTGGACCTATTCTACTTTAATTTTCTTGGATCCAGCTTCGAATCATCATTATTCTTGTCCACAAACTGTAGTGAAGTCCTACATTGTAGCTCCTTGCACCATTTCACCTTGTAAGAAAAAAAAACAACTTGAATACAAGTTCATTTTCAATGGCTATAACTATTTTCGATTCAAAGTATAGGGTTTGTACAATATTATATTTATCTACTCATTCGACTTGTCTTCATAGAAAAACTCAAAAGGAAGAAAACAAGTTCGGTGGGATATGTTTGTTGTTGGGAAGTACTCCATCCCTCTCATGCACATCCCTACTAATGAACCAAGTATTTGATGCCATAAAATTAATTTTACTGCATTTCAATTTGATACAGTGGGGTATTTCGAAATGGATTTGACAAAGCAAGGAATTATGATAACAGGACCAGCCTTTCCAAGGAGGAAAAAAAAAAAAAAAAAAATTTAAATAGAAGTACATAAATGGAATTACTAACGTCAACAGCAGGGTTGCTAGCATGTGAGCTTGTGAGCATGAGCCTGTGAGCCTGTGAGCTTGTGAGCCTCCCATTTTTTTTGGAGAGAAAAGTGTGAGGAGCCTATTACCGTGGATTTATGGAATTTTGATAATCTAAAAAAGTGAGCTCATTTATTCAAATTTACTTCTTTTTTATAAGTGACTTCATTTCAATAAGTAAGAGTGGTCCATTTTGAATGAAATGACATTATTAAAAATTGCAGAAGAAAGTAAATGAAGCTCCATATGTAGCCATAAAACACAAAAATCCAATCATAATGGAAATCTATACATAGTAGTTCGACTAAGTCTGTAATCATGGAAACAAAATATACATGAGAAACAAATGTAATATAACCATTAGAAAAAGAGAATAACAACTTCAAGAGCCTTATTGATTGAATTTACCGTAGAACTAGTGTCCAGTGCTGAAGTCAAGTGGAGGCGATTCATGCCCCACCACTCCTTCACCATGCGGTAAGTTTCACACAATCCTGCAATATCGCCCCTAACATCAGCACTCCATGAGTAAAATACAATCATGCATCCATGGTCTTGTAGATGCTTGAATGCGAATTGAAATGCCGCTTGATGAGCCTCATTCTCCAAATCAGCGTTCCAAGTCGGCACCTTTGTTGTTGGAGAAGACAATCCCGGTACAGGCAAGTTCTCCGGGCAGTCAAAAAATATTAGGTCTACTCCAGGCCTAGCATTTGGTACTCCGTAAAACATGCGAGGCTTCCCCACCAACAACTGCAAACATGCAATACATTATCCAATCAATAAACCTTGCAAACAATGTTCATGTTCTGAAATTCATGTACAACATTGAAATTTGGAATTCCTCTAGAATTCACCTTCTTCCAAAAGTCCATGACCTCTCTATACCAAGTTGGCGTCTCAGTCTCCATGTCTTCGACGAGGTCCTCAATTGAGATATTCATGATCAAGTCTTCACTCTTGTCCAACTCATCATCGCCAAGAACGATGACTTGTGTCCCTTGAGTAATGACATCCTCCGTCAACTTCGTGAGTGCCTTCCTCTTGACCCCACTTTGAGCTCCACCTTCCATGTGAGAGGGTTGGTCCACTGTCGATGATGCTGGAACGATGGCACCATCGTCGTCCTTCTTCTTGCCTTTGGCTAGGAGTTTTTCTTCTTTCTCCTTCTCCTTCTCTGCCAACTTGACCAAACGTTCCGCTTCCTTCTTATTCTTTGTTTCCAAAAGCACTTGGAGTCGAGCCGCTTTTTTTTTGTCGTTGGCTTCCCTCTTTGCAATGGCCTTGTTTCTCTGTCTATCGGTCAGGCCTGCGAATTCATCCACCTCCATGTCAATAGCACCAATGCCCTCCAAAGAGTTTCGGAATTGTACTTCCGACGGATGAGTGTAAGACACAAGGCAGTCAATGTACCACCCTCCACCACTAAGATGAGTTGTTGTGTAGGTGCGGAGTTGGTTTGGATTGTACATGCAGTCCGCAAAACTATGGTCCAACCAATTGAAAAGGAATGGAGGAAGATCGGTCCGTCCAATTGCTCCTTTTGCCTCAAGTTCATGCTTGAAGTAACTGCAGCAAGAAACAGACACACATATTTTAGAACATATTTATACTGGAGAAGCAAGGTACATGGCTTCTTCTGTTACCATGTTAGAGGTAGAGGCATTAGAAAAAGCAATATGTAACCCGAATTCAGTAAGGGAATTGAAGCCATGAAATCCTCCAACTAAAAGACAAGTGATCAAATCTACTCAATTTGCATGTACTTGGCATGAAACAAGTACAAGAAACTTACTGGAAAAGAACTCTTCAAACCGCTTGTTTGGATCCATCAAAATTCATGAAAGAGTCACTTTTCTTGAAATAGTTGGCTCCTCTAAGAATCGCCAAGAATCCTTGATCCCAAATTTTCCTTCTCCATCCTTCTATGTAATCTGCCAGGAACTCAGGTTGCTGAGGAACTTTCATGTTGATGATGATATTGTCTTGCCTGACCACGTCTTCAAAGTACTCCACAGCTGCATCTTCGATCTATGAAAACAAAAGGGCAATTAGAATTTTAGAGTTGCAGAGCCTAGTTCTAGAATTTTGATTATTTAACAGTGAGGAATTGAATTACAAAAATTACTACATGGAAGGAAGAAGAACACCATGTCGTACGCGTAATACTGTAGCAAGCGCTCTTAACCACAAAAACGTGGCAAGATGACACGGAATATCGTCTCGGGGAACCCCAGAGGGTGTTCTAAATTCCGTCTAATCCGGTTTATTGTAACTACTTCAATTTTCACTCCCCAACCGGATTCTATCTCTATCCGGACTCTCTACCGGATCCGGATTATCACAAATACCAGATCCGTAGCTTTAACACACGGTTTTCGATACCTCTGTTTTACCTTCAAAGGGTCCTCACTGACTTTTCCGGAGGGGTAAGGACAACACCACTCCTTGTATTTCACTAACTCTAACTTCCTAATGACACGTACCCAAAGATCTTTCCGTCACAAACAAGGAACAGACTGGCTGACCCTCACAACTTCGGATTTCTCCAGAAGCAGGTCACTCAGAATACAACCCGACTCCCCTTGCTACAACGACAAATACAAGACTTACCCGGAAACTGAGACGGGGTCCGGTACTAGCACTTCAACTTGTGTTTTGCAGACGGACGGAACTTTCCGGGTGAGCGGGGTTTTTCCACAGACGGTTGCTTATCTCCGCATGGAACCCTCCCTAGCCTTCCGGACTCACACCCACACCACCAACGCCGGACTCCGCACAACTTCCTACACACGCTAGAACTACTTCCCTGGACAACACACAGTTCACAGACCCGGGAAACCCTGAATCCGGACTCCTCCTTACCACCTCTCTACTCTGTAGCCAAAACCTTCAAGCAAGCGCCCAAGCAACCTTCAAACTTCCAAAGAACAGGAAACCAAGGACCCACAAAGAAAACTAAGGCAATGAGTAAAAAGACAATAAAAAAATGCACACATATATTTACTGCTCAAAATAAGGAATAGCAAGAAAAGGAATCCAAGACCACAAGCGGTCCCTTCCTTTTATAAGCAAAACAACATGCCGTAAAACCCGCGGAAAGTGCCACTAAATACCATCCTAAACTGCCCTAAAAGTCCGGGTGGATAAGTTAACTGAAACTTACCCCTGAAAATCCGGAATCCGGGTTCTCACTAAGACCCGGAACTCTAAGTCTAACAAAAAGATAACTAAAAACACTATGAGTCTAGCTATCTACTTTCCCTTCCGCTGTTTCTTCGAACTACTGTCAAACCCTAACTGCCCCCGGGTGCTGGTCTTGCCTTGGGGTGTACGGAGGGACGCCCGGGTGATGATCGACGTCTTCCGGACCGGAGGACTGTCAGAATCCGTCTCGTCCGTATGGACGAGAGACCGGTCCGCCTTCTCCAACGACTTCGGATCTTCCACCACTTCTGCTTCTTCTGCTTCCGGTTCCTCTGCTTCCGGTTCCTCTGCTTCCGCCTCCTCCGATATCTCGATGGGATCCGGTGTAGGTAAGGGCATCGGTGGAGGTGGTTCGATATCCTCGAACTGCTCCGGATGCGTCTGTGCCGGATTCTGGACAAGGTCGATCCGGGCATCCAAACTGCTCCGGACCGGCATATCCTGTCCCAGAAATCCGGAAGAGTGCCCCCCTTGAGTGACGATGTTTATCAGTGACCCAAACTGACCTGTCCGTTTGATGGGCGAGATGGGAGGTTGCGTTGCCGGAGTTGCGATGACATCCGGAACTTCCGGAAATCCCCCGAAGTCGAGTGGCTTGTTCGGATCCATGTTCGTCATCATGGACCGGAACTCCTTCAACGATGCCTCCATCCTTCCGGACATCTCCACCATCACCCGGACTATCTTCGTGTTGGTGAGGGCCGCGGACGTCTTCTGCATTTCGTCATACAGCGCTGCCTTGTGGTAGAGATCCGCCGGACTGACCATCCATTTCTGGAAGGTCTGGAACGCTTGGTACGCCTTCTGCGTCGCCCCTTGAGACTGGTGCAGCTCTTCCTCCGTCCAGATCAGCTTCCCCTTGAGCGCGTCCTGTTCCGTCTTCAGGTTCCGGATTTCCGTCCTCATCTCGTTCCATTCCGACTTGGCCGGTAACGCCTTCAACGCGTCCACCAGGTTCTCCGGTTCGCACTTCACCACTTCCGCGGACCGGAGTACGATCTCCGTGAGCCTGTCCTGGTAATCCTTCGCGGTCCGGATCCAGTCTTCTCTGCACTCGAAGAAGCGGGGTCCTTCCCACTCCTGTTTATCCTGGATGAGAAGGGGACCCGGGAATTTACCTCTGGAAGCCGGAAGTGTAGACTTCCGTCTTTTGCTTCCCGACGCCTGCTCCCGTTCCTCCTTCTCCCTCTGCTTCGGTTCCGGTTCCGGTTTCTCTTCTTTGATCTCCGGCTTGACATCCGGCTTGGCTTCTTCCTCCTCATCCTCAGACTCCTGCGTTTCCTGCTCCTCGTCGTCAGAGCAGTGGCATTGGAGCATGATGAGCCCGGTCTCGTAATCCGTCGCCTCGTCTTCCGTCAAGAGTTCCCGGTGCTGGTACAGGTGGAGCAGGTACGTGCTGAGCGGGTTCGGCTTATTTTTCGCCAAGTTTCCAGTGCAGCGCCCCACCACGCTCGCCACGATCCGGCCCCAGTTCACGACCCGGTCCTGAAACGACCCGAAGATCGTGTTGGCCATGGTTACCGTAACCCGGGAACTCTTGTCTGGGTACAGAATTGGAAGCAGGAACCGCAGCAGTCGCCTGTGCCTCTCGTCCCGGCAGTCCTTGATCGCGTAGCCCTCCTTCGCGTGTGGTGGGTTCACGAACTTGTGCTGGTGGTACTGGTCCGTCCGGGCAGCGAATCCGCTTCCGGTTTGGGAGAACCCGTACACTTCCGCCCACAGCTCCTCCGTCCACTGGTCCGGATGCCCACGTATGGTCTGGTCGTATTGGTTCGGAGCACCTGCCGCCAACTCCCAGAGCACCTGGTCACTCTGGACGTTCCAGGATTTCTTCAACAGACCTACACAACCTAGCACAACCAAATCGTCCTCTAAATGCCGCAGGTGCAGCGGATCTTCCGGATATACCGGACTAATCTTCCGGGCCGGTACTGTATACCAAGTACTAACCCCTGCCATCCGTCTCACCTCTCCTATCGCGGTAACCCTAACTCACCACACTTTCTCTCACTATCAGCCAGATGCGGAGCAACTGAAAGAGGGCGAGAAATGAGGAGGAACTAGGTTTATATAGAAATCCTGCGCCCAACGTTCACTGTAACGGGAACGCAGGCTACGGAACGCCGTAACGTATCCCTAGTCTACCGCCGCAAGCTACTGAATTTAATGCCTGCGTTCCGGGTTCCTGTGTTCCGGCTCCTGAATCCGTCCACCCGGATGTCAAGTTCCGTCATGCTTCCGTACTGGTTCCGGAACGAAGTCTAAACTAATTCTAAGTATTTATTTGTTTCCGCTAGTCTATGCCTAAACTAATTTTTTTCAATTTTGATCTATTTTAATTTTTCTTAGTCTATTAAGGTCCGTACTAAGCTATTATGGATTCCGACACACCACACAAATGAGCACTTACCCGGTTACCCCAGCATACCATACACATCTGTTCAAGAAAGGCCCGAGCAACGTCTCAAATACAGGCCGTGGCGGAAACCTCCTAGCATCACGTGATGGCATTGAAGAGTTCCACCACTTGAGGAACTTGATCTTGTGAAACGGAGTTGTGTTGCAAGTGGCCACCAGTTGGAGTTTTTCCAGAGTCATCTCTGGAACCTCATTAGTGCTCCAATGTTTTTCCACCTAGAGAAGATGAAATTTGCACTTACAATAAGAATTAAAACTTCAACATACAATAGTATCCAACGGCTCAATTTCAAAACACATCACTTACTTCAGCTAGGAACTCAGGTCCGTGAGCGGGATTGGCCACGGTTACCAACTTGATCATTTTCACCTACAACTTTGTATTCTTATCTTTGGCTCCAATTCTCATGGCATTCGCGACACCTTCATGACTCTTCTCTTCAAATGGAGTGACCTTGTTGTACCTTCTCACTGCAACATCTACTGCTTGTGCGATCTCTTGCTGCCACAATCAAACGTTTCATGAATTACAAAACAAATTTGGTAATGAATATGGGAAATATAGTAGAATAATTGATAAAGACAAAAGAGTACAAAGTTGTTCTTACCCGAAAAACATATGACGTGAAGACCTCCACCGGCATAGAGTACCAAGTTTTCTTCACCTTCAAAGCTCCACAGCGTTTGACCTCTGATGGTCTAAGCATCTCATTGAACTTTTCCATGGGGAGAAGACCATACTTCTGAACGCGATACAATGTGTGTACTAGATTAGTCTTCACATGGGAGTCTTATGTTGATCTGCAAGTTACACAAAGACACTAAGTCATAACTCAACAATACATTTGTAATTCATGCAGAATAAACGAAGACTGAAAAGACAATGGAAAAAATAAAACGCAGTACTCACTTATTTATGTCATGCATGACATGCATGACCAATTCAATCTTCCCCTTCGTGTCCAACACGATGGAGTCAACACTACAATGCCAATCTCGTGAGGTGGAATGAAGTCTGGCAATATGGTTCATCCATGCCAAGCGTCGATGATTTCCATCACAAACGTAGAACTTCAAGTTCTTCAAGAAACTGAGCATAGCCATAGACTCCACATACTTGTTGAAAATGTCATTCTTTTCCTTCCACAGCGGGCCCCACGCATCCATTTCCTCCTTTGTGAACTCCGCGCTTTCTCCGGCTTCATTTGTAGTCGTCACATAGAATACTGCTGCTCCATCTCGGTACCTGTTGACGAATTCTTGCTCAAGCTTGATAAGGTCGCAAGAGAGGGTTGGCTGCACCATGGGCATCAACACAAGTCTGCGAAGTGGGATTTGCAGCCGAAACAAATTCTTTGGCTTCATTCTAAGGGATGCAATTGTAGCCACTGAGTCTACCTTCTGGAGTCTTCGGAGCTCATTCTCCAACAACTCCTTCTCTTCGTCTTCCACAAAGTCTTCTTCACCTTCACCTTCATCTCCAATCTCTGGTTGCTTGGTGTCATCTGTTCCTGGAGTCTCTATAATTTGCTCCACTTGTGATAAATTGACCGGGGACACATTCATCTGAAAAGGAAAAAAAAAATTGTTCAAAATTGACCAAATTAAGAGTATCGAATGAATTTCAAAATAAATAACAAATACTCCAAAATTAAACATAAAACATTACAATGAGCGTGGAAGTACAACAATATATTGGGAATGAAGTATTTCTGTTTTTTAACAAAATTTTATAGTCATAGGTACATTAGACATGCTAGGGTCTAGTGGATTATGACTATAAGTAAATTCCAATCAACTGGAATCAATCAATGTCTACATCATCATCTTCATCTGAACTCAAGAGAATGAGCACAACCTCACGGGTGCCTTGACTAGTGCTAGAAGTGCACTAACAAGTGTCCAGAAACATTGGACCATTAATCGAAGAAGATATCTCACTATCCGAGCTGCATTTGGTCTCCGAACTCTCCGGGGAGAACACAGGTGTCATATGTTGGCGTTGCCATTTCCTAAGCCGAGGAAGAGAACGGGAATGCCCTTCAAGGTCACTGACACGACTATGCTCTGAATGCTCAAAAGCATCAGCAACACGGTCAGCAGCATCCATAATGTCATCAAAGCTTACCAGGTCTTCATTTACCGGCTCTTCCTCCTTTGAATCGCTGGAGACCTCCATCGTGGTATTTGCGGGAGTGAAAGGCTGAGATGGGCCTAGTGCTTGAGACACTAGGGCACTGATAGGTAGACTACTTGGTCCAGATTCATGCTGACCAACTCCAACCTTTGCATAACAATGACATTTCTTCAAATCAGAAGTCAATTTTGAAGTTGTACACAAGCCTTGGACTCCACATACAATGTATAATCATCTAAGGTTGAAACAAAATCCACAATCAGCACTAATGACTTATCCCTCCAAACACAGAATGAAAGATAAAGGAATGTTTAGTGTACCATTTTGGGGGGGTCCCGCTGACTCCACCAAGGGATCAGTCGGATCCGACTTAACCCCAAGAGGAGTTAGCTTGACCCCCCAAAATAGGTACACTAATATATTGAAACTAGAGATAAATACCACTAATTTGATTCCGGAATAAAGAGAGGATACAAGAACTTTGGGCTGACTTGAGAATGGTTACCCTAGTGTTCTCAAGTGATTTAAAAAATACCTTCATTGAAGTCAACATATGTGAAGAAAACCTACCAAATTGCACAAAAAAAAAGACTAAATGATTTTAGGGAGTTTTTGAACCAAAAAAAAGGTTAATGTACCATTTTGGGGGGGTCCCGCTGACTCCACCAAGGGATCAGTCGGATCCGACTTAACCCCTGGAGGAGTTAGCTTGACCCCCCAAAATAGGTAACTACAAGGAAATCAAGTCCAAACCTACAAAATTTTGACACAAAACTATCAAAAATAACAGTCATTGTCAATTCTTCAGATTTTTGTCAACTTAATTTTGTGAGGTTAGAGGCTAAAGAGGTTTCTTTTATAGAGAAATGTATTGTCCATTAAGAATCCTCAAAAATTATGGGATAATGGGTTTGACCGCTCATAATCAAAACATAGGAACTTTGTTGAATGTGAAATTTCAGAGCCCATTTAGGCATAGTAAAATAAAAAATTTCAGAAAACTTTGAACTAAGAAAAGTTGGGAAATTAGTTTAACTTTCACCTCCAAAAATCCGTTTCAGATTTAGATCCTCCAATCAAAAGTTATAGAATTTTTCCCATAACTTTTGATTGGAGGATCTAAATTTGAAACGGATTTTTGGAGGTGAAACTTAAATTGATTTACCAACCTTTCTTAGTTCAAAGTTTTTTGGAAAAATGTATAATACTATGCTTAAATGAGGTCTGAAACTCCACTTTTAAAAAAATTCCTGCAATCTATATATCCCATATGGGTTGCCATACCTACCACTTCCCTTTTTGTATAAAGCACTTGTCTTCTTTTAACAAATTTACTTGAGTGAAAAGGCATTTGAAAGTAAGTAATTGAATGTGAAGTCTAATTATGATAAGTAATATTTTTAATTGATAACGCTTAATTAATTACTTGTTTGGAAACAATTTTGGCCATTAGCCCAAAAATCAATCTCTTCTACCGTGACAAAAAAAATTCAAATTTTGACCAAATTAAGCTCAGAATTGACAAAGAGTTGATAGTAATTTGACAATTTGGTGTCCGAATCAACACGTCTGATTTGACACCCCAATTGACAGTTTTTTGTCAAATTTCTGTCACTGCGGACAGGAAAGTTCTTGTAGTGGGTACACTAATAAATTGAAACTAGAGATAAATACCACTAATTTGATTCCGGAATAAAGAGAGATTACAAGAACTGTCGGCTGACCCATCTTGAGAAACAACCTCTGGTATTATTGCGGGACTAAGGGGACAATCAAGGATGGCCGTTACAAAAACCTGTTCATCAATCTTGGGCTCCTTACGAAAATATTGACCTGAGCCTACATGATCATGGGTTCAAAAGAGTCAATTCAAGAGTTCAAGTATGCATCAAGTACCAATTTTTGGAGGTCATGCCGACTCCTCCCGGGGATCAGTCGGATCCGACTGACCTCGAAGGAGAGTCTGCGGGACCCCCAATAATTGGTTACACAGGGATGCTGATCGTGGGGAAGCTGATCGTGGGCTCGTAGGAGAAGCTGATCATAGGATCAGAAGAGGCTACCTATCAAGACGCTCCAGGATGCCCGAACGAGGTGAATTACAAGCGCGCCACACCTTCAGCTCAAGGGCACACGGTGAAGTTGAAGCTCGCGGGGCTCGCGGTGAAGCTGATGCTTGCGGTAAAGCTGAAGCCTCGCGGGGTTCCAGCGGAGACACGTTCAAGAAGGAGACCAGTTGCCCCAAAAACCAAATTCGGGGGGTCATGCCGACTTTGCTCGGGGATCAGTCGGATCCGACTGACCGCAGAGGAGAGTCAGCGGGACCCCCTAGAACTAGTGATGCAGGCTCGGCGAGAATGCTCGGGGGCACCGGCGAGGCTGGTTGGGGGCATCGGCAAGGTTGCTCGGGGATGGCGGCAAGGATGGTCGGGGGCGTCGGCAAGGATGGTCGAGGAGTCGTTCGGGCGTCGTTCGGGTGTCTTCGGGGGATCATGTTGACTCTACTCGGGGTTATGAACTGGTTGGGGGCCGCGATGTCGTGGTCAAAGCAACCGGGTTGGTTGCACGGCGTTTCCATTTTCGAGAGGGAATGGAAGTCTGGCTCGCACATGGTCGTAGTCGACGTTGCAAGAGATCGAATTTGGTAGGCATGTTTAGGCGGCGGCGGCGGTGGGTGAGATCTCACGAATCACTCCGACCCTATTACGTTCAAGAACGGACTGGAGGCGCAGAACACCATGAAGGCTAAAGAAAACCAAATTTTTTGACAAGTCCATACCTCCGGCTGCCGACGAAGTGGTGTCGCCCTTTCGAGAGCATTCGGTGCACTTGAATCTTCCCTCACCCGGCTCCTTGTAGCCCGCGTCATTCTCCCCTATTTCACAAACAAGTCACAAATTGTGACTGCAGACCCTTGCTCAATTGACAAGTCCAAATGCAATTTGGGAAGGAGAGAATATGTTTGTGAGGACACGCTTCCACCAACAGTAAAACACCCCCGCGCGGGAACTTCTGGATCCACTGATGCTCAAAAAATAATGAAATTTTGAACACGTTGCTTTTTCGATTTCACCGTGGTTCAGAAAGGCAGCTTTCGCCTGAACTGTCTACGGGGGGATCTCTTGCCGGTACGACTCAACTACTAGAGGATTCAGCTCAAATGCCACCATGACTGGACTCTTGAATGCCGCCACGTCTGGACAAGAGGATAAGAAAATAGGAAAAGACGTTTGATTTGCAGAAATGCAGCCGATAATGTCTCCAGGAGCTCCGATTGCTATCACGAATGATCTTCAAATGAAGCCGTGATTGGAACCAGGATCGGGTGCAATGGTGTACAGGCAATTTCATTGGAATCTGCCCAATCGTGAGCATGGCTAGACTTTGGGGATCCAGAAAGGCCCCTCTTCATTGTGGTTAGGTGAAAAATCCATGAAGATTTCATTTTCAGGTTTGACCTCTTCGTTAGTGCGCCAGAGTTCTTGGAATAATGTCTCGGGCGACAACCGTATGTATGGTAATTTTTATTTGAATGACTTACAACAGGACTTAGATTTCACGTTTTTCCCGACTTGTTATAAATTTAGATGCTTCTAGAAATTTAGTCTAAACCTTCAGATAATATATGCTAATGGTCCCTAATGTAAGACTTCCTCAATTGAACATGGTTTGGGTATTGGTGGCGTCATATAAAACTGATCACAATGGGCCTCAATTCATGCAGATGAGAGAAATTCTTACTACCACAAGTGTCACGTAGCCCATATGTTTGTTCCCCTAGGTGACTAGCAAAGAAGTTTAATGTATCAAAAGTACTTCAAGAATGCTAGAAGTTTTTACATTTGTAGTGTCAGTTTCTCTCCCTTCACGTTGTCCGCTACTAGCGTCCTCCGACATCTCTTGAACTACATCTCTGTTGAGGACTCCCGTGTCTTCCTCTCCACCACTGACTCCACCTCCAAATCGGAGTACTTTTCGAGAATCTCCAGCTGGAGACTGACCTGTTCTAGAAACCACTCTCTTTGCCCTTGTCATCCTAGCTCTTCTCAATGTCTTCGGAGAAGAGAAATACAGTGAGGTGTGTTTCTTCCGCCTCTTTCTAAGCTTCGGACTATGAATGTGAGCTCCTAGGTTCTCTCCAAGCATGTAGTGAGAGATGTATACATAGAGGAAATGTCACTCTGAAACTATGGTAGAAAAATGGCTACGAAGATTACCAGTTGTTCCCTCTTATGTGTTTTAGGACCTACCAATGAGTATTACATGGAAATCAATGACAAGTGTGCGGATTTGCAACTTGACGGTGAGAGTTGGATGTACATTTTATAGATGCATCCTTTGAATTCAAAATGATGTTTAGAACCCCGAGGCCCTAGGCGCCGACTATGGTGGCTTTGGAGGTTCAATAGGGCTTCCGGTAGTGCTTTTGTTAACCTTTATTTCAAGCACGTGTGAATTGGCCACCTTCTTGTTCATTCAGGACAAGTAACCCATAATATCGCCGTTGGTTTGCACGCTGTAATTTTGAATGAAGTAGACCTGTCCATTTTTTCTAGCTTCCTATCTACGGCATGGAAGTACTACAATCATGTCACCTAATTGGAGGCCCTGACTCCCACAAGAGAACATTAATAACTGTTGTTTAATGATAGTATCTAGGTAGATTAGGTCATTATTCATTGGATTTTTAACGCGTAAGTATAGTACTTAAAATTTGACAGCGAAATGAAAACACCAATTCCAGAAGACATCATTAAGAAGACTGGACATCAACAATACTTAATTATAATTAAAAACGGCTTCTTAAAGAAGGATTCACTAGATACCATGTGACTCTACTACTGGAATAATGAACCAAACATTATAATGGACTTTGGCGGTTTAGATATTGTTTGGAAACTTAATTGTTTGAACACGATTATCACCCTTCTAGAAGTTTGGGAAAAACCATAGCATTAAATGAAGGTACCCTAATACAAAGGGACTTAAAAATATGATTTCACTTCAAACTAATAAGTATAGGAAAGGATAAGCCAGTTGGGGGAATAAAGGAGTGGAGAGACTCTAAGGTACCTGGTCTCACATGTAGAATTCATTGCCCTCCTTCGTAGTACGCTCTCCGTAGATTCATACAATGGCTTGCATTCGAGTAGATGGTCATGAGGTCCATGTTGTGTTTCAGCTAGGAGAGGAAGGACGTACTAGAGTTCTATCACACCTTCTCCATGTCCGTTTTAGGTTTGTAGAAGCATCCATATATGTCGAAGAGGAAAAGATGTCTGAATTAGATCAAGTGCAACAATGTATCCCTATTATGAAGTCTCTAGAAGCTGGAACGCAATGCTGGTACCTTGGCGCCGGAAACTATAGAGCATACGGACTTCCTCTTTCTATTGTAGCTCCATCCACTGAGATTTCTAGCCGCCAATCCGATAATTCCACAGTAGACATGCATTACATTGCACACGTTGTTTCACCTAATTCTCCCAGTGACGTTTCTCCGGTCTTTCCAAAGCATATAATACTTCGTGAAGTGAAACTTGAGAAATTAGATGCAATCATAGAATTGTCTAGTGAATCGGAAGGAGAGTCTCTTGACTTCATTCTCCATAAGAAAACAAGCTCCAATCAGAATGCATCTATGAAAACGACTCTTGTGAATTCAGTATGCAGTACCCCTTCACTAAGTCAATCAAAGTCTTTGTCCTCACGGCCTCCATTGCATCCACCTCCAACCGATAGAGTAAGTATCATGGAGTGTTTGAATAGACTGGCGACCATGCATAGATCTCGAAATGAATTGTCTATGATGGATCTGAATGTTGTGCAATATCATCATGTGCAATTCCTTCTACCGATATTCAATGGTGATGTTATCTTCGAGTTGCCTCCATGCCGGTCATCTTCCTCTTCCTGTGCAGCCAAGAACCTAGAAGGAATGGACAAGCGCTATGATGGGCATCCTTGGTGCAAAGTTGTGACCACAAACATCAACAACTCTGATAACCTTAAGTTTCGTAAGTCATATTGCGCTAGGGGCGACCGCGGGTAGGGGGGCGACCGCGGGTAGGGGGCGACCACGGGTAGGCGACCTCGGGTCCAAAATCCTGGGCGACTGCGGGTCCGAAATCCAAGGCGACCGCGGGTCCTACTTCATGGGCTACAAGTCTGGGGCCCCCACAACATTTTTTTTCCAATATTTATTCTTCAACCAACACATTCCACGGCAAATCGGCAATATATAAGCATTGAATTATATGCTCGGTACGTACCAAAGCAAATGAACATGCATTATGTAATGATATATCATGGGACAATCAATTCATAAGCCTAAAACATAATAATAATAAAAACCTTGGACAATAATCATATTAATTTAAATGGAACTGCGTACATACATAGGGATGATCTTCACAATTGAGTACCAACTACCAAGACCACTCCTGTTTGAAATTGCATACTTATTTGCAAAAAATACGAATACCTTCATTAATCATCATCGTCAACACCAAAGTACCTTTTACAATCTTCCTGACTTTGTGAAGCCAAGTGATGGACTACACAAAATTCAAAATCTACCTATTTCATTACAAGCTTTGGCAACAAATCTTCACTACAAGGCATTGATGTTAAATCCTTATAGTACTATTTGAAGGCCTCCACATCTATAATGCAACACATTACATTGTGAAGGTAGAATCGCTTTCCGCTTCATCTGCATTGGGGTCGGTGTCTTCATGTGGCCCACTACTGTCACTAGCTCCTGAGACCTCGTTTTCATCATCCTCTCTGCTTGTAGGTTGAAGGATCACCTCACGTTCCACCTCAGAGTTCAAATTTCGCACTTGCCTTTCTAAACCACCAACAACTTCGGCTAGCACTAATCGCTTTGTCGGCCTCGATGCATCAGTGGTTCCATTGATAATAGGGCCTGTCGGTCGCTCAAGCACCTGCTGCCCAACATGTTGACGCTCTGCTCTCGCTGCTGCGCTTGATGGCCAAGGATTACGAGTGGAATTTCGTTCTCCAATGACAAATGGATGGATCGCATGGTTTTGACGCTTGGGATTCCGTGTCAGTCTGTCTTGCGTCTTGCGGGTTCGTTTATTTCCTGATTTGGAGTGTTCACGCGATCGCCTGGATGATTCTCCAGGGCCTGACATCAACGAGGCCGGAGTAGGTTGTGGAGCTGAGCCATGAACTCCTTCATCAACAATTTGTCGTAGATCATTATGTGTCGGCGACCTTGTTAGAGGAGTTGGTACTATCCTCGATGTTGTGGCAATGTCTACACTTGCAGGGCGATTGGACCCACGGGTACGGGTCTCGTTGAATACCACTTGCAATGGCGCATCTGAATCGTACACCCTAGTTTCTGTTGCAGTGTTGTTGGTCGGTGCTAAACTTGGACGAACTGCAGGTACCTCTTCAATATGCGACACCTCTTCTTGCCTTTCACCCTATACATTAACTCGTACACCACTTCGGAGGTTCATTGGCATACTAGGCGGCAAACATGTGGCAATTGGAGACCTTACAAGCTCCACTTCATCTGCCACTGGAATATCTGCACCATCATTGTTGTCATCAGGAGTTCTTTCCCTCGTTGGGTCTGCATTGATTACCGGAAATGCATCCCAAGCCGACACATGAGGGGCTTCGTCTCTGCGGTGGTGCGACGCCTCTGGAGAGCTCAATCCATCATCATCACCCACGAAAGTGTTGTGGTATCGTCCTCGTGGAGGACTACCTACACGGGGCACCATACTAGCCCACCTATTTCCACGGAGGCGTTCTTCTACTACCACACGTCTCTGTTCTTCTCTCAAATCTTTAAACCTAACTTCATCTTCGTCCCCCGAAGAATATGGTTCTTCATTCTTTTCATCTGTATCTCCATCTACAAGGTACTTTTCGTAGAATAGTGTTGGATTGTGTCCTTGTTTTTCACGTTCCAATTTGTTGTTGGTGTAGATATACACCAACATCTCAGCCTTCTTTGTGGCTAGGCGATTACGCACTTTATCGTGTACAAACGAATACATGCTCCAGTTTCTTTCACAAGATGATGCTGAGCATGTCAGAGACAAAACTCTCCTTGCTATTTTTGGAAGAGCGTTCCCACCCACACGATTCCACCATTGATGAGGCAACAAGTTACATCGAGTAACATCTGGAGCCTCTTGTAATGGATCAAAGGGACCCGACTTCTCTTCAAATTCCGTCAACTCAGCAATTGCTTCATCTTCATCCACATTCAATGGTCCGCTCAATTTTCTGATGACTCGATTCAATGCCCGCTTTGCCTCTCCATTGTTATGAAGCTCTTCCACATTTGTCAAATACGGGTTCAACAATGCCCCTGCATAATGGAGGTCCGTGCGCATCAACTTCCAACGAGCATCAAATTGTTTTAGGAACTTCGTCGCGGTCTGCTCATCAAGAAAGAACGGAGCCTCCTTTAAAGTGCACACGTGCTGACGAAGGCTACTCATTATTATCCAAGCTTTCGGCATCGCCGGTATTTTGCCATCGAACTGGCGCAAAGCAAGAATCACTGGAAGAACCATGTGCTGGAAATTACCGCATTCCACCCAAAACACTTCCGAAACTATGTCCTCTCGCGCTTTACGGGCCCGCTCTCTTGTAATGAGTCCGTTTGTTCTGCTGACCAAACTATTCTCAAATGGCATATACGTCTCGTCCCCCACCACAAATTGAAGCGCTTGTTTGCACTCTACCAAACGGTCTATCATGAGAAAATGCACTGCGAAGCGTGTGGCCGCGGGAAGTCTCAATGACTTCTTCGGCGAGTACTTACGGAAGAGACCCAAAGTCAAGTGGTACTTCTTTATAAACTTCACAATTGCCCTGGCCTTATCCACTAGATCTTTGATCCTTTTTTCCTTTCCCCAGTCTTCCAAAAATAAGTCCAATATATATGCGGCACATCCTTGCGTATACATGTGGGGATACCTTGCTTGCAACTCGCGCATTGACCCTATCATTACGGAAGCATTGTCTGTACACAATTGGACAATATTTCCTGGTCCCACCTGCTCTATGTAGGTAGCCATTGTATTCACCGTATACGCCATGTCTTTCCTCTCTCCTGTGGTGTCAACCGATCCCAGGAAGACATCACCCGCAGGGCAAACGAGCATCATATTCAACAAGGGACGGTGATTTGTATCTGACCATCCATCTGAACAAATAGTGGCTCCATATTGGATAATAGAACTCTTTGTTCGACTACTGACCATTTTCGTAACAGCCTCCTTCTTCACATCAAGTAGTTTAGTGTGCACCGCATTGTACGATGGCGGGGAATATGGAAATCCACATGTCGAAGTTGCTTTCACAGCATTCACAAAGGCTAGGTGCCGCACCACATTGAATGCAATGTTAGCCTCATAAAAGAAAGAAGCCCATAGTCTGTCCAAGTTTTGTCTTTCATTGACCCGGAATGATTCATCCATGCTTTGTTGACGAGAAATCGAGGTTGAGCGCATCCTTCTCACCGTCACAGGAGTAGAATTCGTTGAATCTGGATTACGAGGCGGTGCATTAGGTGCTTTTGTCCTGTCGCTTGGGTCCACAGACCCTTCCACTGATGCATCCACAGTATACCCTGCAACGGACTCAGCAACAACATCAACCTCAAGATCTACTCCATGCATCTCCTCCAAACTCATTTCTTTTGGTACAATCCCTTCACAGTTTCTGAATAATTCGAGGACTACGGATGGAATACGTTTACAACGTTCCACTGTTGATGTACGGGGGTAACCAAAGTGACCAAATGCCCGCTTCCACACGAAAACTTTGTTCCAACCACAAAAAATACAAGTCCTCGTATTTGCGGAACGAGCGGGGTTCGTTTCAATAACCAACCAGGGATCCCACTCCTTTGTGGCTCTTCGAGTATCAGTTATGTTCGTCCTCCTCCCCGCTCCTCGGTTTGCCATATTGTTTATCTGATATGCGTTATTCCAAACCGAAACGTATATGTACCCAAGTGCTTCGGAAAAAAAAATTATGACAAAGCCACTGCTTCAAGTAGTTTTCTAACCACTCAAAGCAAGGTTGTTGCCCTCTGAAGAATATAACATTGCATGAAGCCTCTTGAGAAGATCCAAGCCATATGTTCATCAACAGAGCAATGGAAATCCAATGTTGTTCTTCTACATTTATAGTGCTTTCGGTCTTCCCTCCACACGCTCCAAGGATGGTTTTAGGGCGCCGCTACCAAACTCTATTACACCCGAGGTCGCCCTACCCGACCGCTGGTCCACCTCCAAGCATATGGAGGCGCGCGCCTTTGCAGTAGTCGACTTCGGGTCACATGGTGCGAACGCGGGTTCCGGCAGGCGACTTCGGGTCCGAAATAGGGCGAACGCGGGTCCAGGTGGGGCGACTTCGGGTCCAGGGGGGCGACTTCGGGTCCCGGATGGGCGACTTCGGGTCTCAGACGGGCAACTTCGGGTCCCACATGGGCAACTTCGGGTCCCGGATGGGCGACTTCGGGTCCCACATGGGCGACCTCGGGGGAAAGAAGGGCGACTTCATGTGCATAAAGATTAACTTAACCCCTAAAGGACCATTGTCCCCTCAAGGAACAATATGGATTTTGGGCAGGTTCCTATGATCTCAATTTTTAATGAATTTTTTGGAAACTATCTCATAATATACAAGAGCTTATTACCTTTATGGGAATATAAATTTTGTTGCAATTGGTACCTGGGATTCTAGGAACAAAAGTTATGGCATCTTTAACATAATTTGTAAGGAAGTAAGGAACGTCTTAGGGCAGAAAAAGAAATCTACAATAATTTGAAATTAATTTTTTAATTTTTTTCTTCTTAAAGGTCATATTTTTGTCTACATGTGTAGCTTTGATTCATTCCATTTCGATTAGTAATGTGAAAGTTATGAACAATATTGTTTGGCAAGCAATCAAAATGAAATGATTCAAAGTTTTTCACATAGATATAAATCATAAGAAATTAAGAACCAATTTCAATATCAATTTTGTTATTGGAAATGCCTTGTCATTTGTGAAGAATATCATTAATTTTTCGGGGGACCAACTGAATGCTAAGTATTGAAAACTACTTATCATACAAAAACATTTGAACCACGTAGTGAGAAGTTCTAAAATTTGGTAGGCTTCGAATTTAATCCTTTAAAAAATGTTGTGCCAAAGGAGATACTACAAATTTTATTCATGTTTCCCTTCTAAATATCACTATGATGCCAAAACAAACTATTTCACTCCTTACGGGTTTAGGATTTAGGAATATCTTCAAATCTATAGTAAACTTTATTTATTTTCACATCGTAGGAAGATCTTGCAATTGATGTACATGGCAAACTAGAAATTGTATGAAGTTGTTCAAATATAAACAATTGTTTGGATGTTCGGTATGAATTTCTTAAAAAGACAATGGTATTATTACATTGTTGGTATTTTGTGTAAATGAAAGCACAAAAGTCTACGTAGAAAACTGACCTACAACACATGCAATAAATGTATTTGACATGTGTCTAATCATCAAGAATTAGATCTTCAAAACACATAAAGGCTAATTCATATAGGAATATTTATATATCTTTATTGAAGAAACAAAACATGGACCCCATTGTACAACATGAGGTGGTTCTAAAGGTCAAAGCAACCCTTCCGATACACACAAGTTTAGAAAAACAACTACCTATTAGTCTATTATTTACTAGAAGACTACCTCTAGCCCAAAATCATGCAACATCCGTATTGGCCTCCTCTTCCCTTTTCTTCTTCATGACTTCAAACTCATGGGCCGCAATTCTATAAGCACTCTTCAAAAGGGGTAGGTCATGGTTCCACATCTTGTTTTTGATCCAAAAATTCTTGAACGTTCTCGCATAACCAATGTGTGCAGTCCGGAAATCTATGTGCTTCTGAAACTGGTGTTCAAGCTTCTTCAAAGAAACTAACTTCTGCTTCAAGGAAGCTACCTCTGATGTCAGCACACAATGCTCTTCATCTACTAATAATGCATCCAAAGCCATTGGAAGGTCAATGGGGCCTACAACCGTGGTTTCTTTTAGGTCATTCAACCTTGACTGCGCCTCTTCCACAGCTTTCCTTTCGGTATTCAATCGGTTTTCTTCTGCCAAACACTCTTCCATTATTTTGGCCATTCGTTTATCCAAGAACAGGGTGGAATTTGAGGTAGAGCCTCCATCTTTGCCTTTATTGAATTTCAAATAAAATTGCTCCAGCTCGTCCATTTCCTTTTGTTGAACTGACAAACGAACTTTCCCGCTTATGATTAGTGCTTCAAGGGTGTGCTCATCGTTGTCCTGAATGTCACCACCAGTGCGTTCACGCTGCCTTTCACATTCCATTTCTATTTCTACCAGTCTACCAAGAATAGCCTTCAACTGGGCTTTATAAGCTTCTTTTCCTTGCCTCCTCGTGTCTTCAAGATATAATACTTCCCTTCCTGCTTCTTGAAGAGGTAGTTCTTCACATGAATCAAAAATCACCAATGCTTGTTCAGCATCTCGTTGCAACCCGATCTCGCCCTCCTCCTTGTCTTCCTCCATTTCTCGCATGCGTGCATATACATGTTGAAGAACTTCGTCTTCCTCAGGATGACAGAAGTGCATTGGCTCCAACGATCTAAGAGGCGCGACATGCAATACTACTGCCCCTTCTGAGTCTCCAACAAAAGGTACCACCGCTGCCATATTTTCTTCAAGTATTGGATCTTCATTTGGGGGCATAGGGTCTGCAATGTCTTCTTCATCCGAGTCGGTGGAGGTGGACGACTGGCCCCAATCGTAGTCTTCATCCGACACTTCTTCTTTGAAATGTTTTTTGGGCCCTAATCCATCCCTCGGATTATTTGATGGATCCGCCCTTGGAATGTCTTTGGTAGTGGGAACTATGCTATTGGGGGTTTTCTTAATGGTCCTCCAATCCATAGTTCGTCGCAATTGTAGCTCTGCATAGACTATTTGGCATATACCCAATGAAACTTGACTCCCCTTCACTGTTGGTTTTTGATATAATGTCCGGTAAACTTCGATGCACCGTTGCACAAATGCATCATCTCTGCAGTAGTGAAGATTAGCATTGTTTTGGCTGATATGGACATCGTGCCGGAAGTAAGGGAATAGCTTATCGATATGGCACCACCCTACGTAGGCCTTGCAAGTGTTGAACGTCCAATCCGATTGCACGTTTTGCCAATTTGGAAATGCCCTTGCTGTTGGGTCCAAAAGGATGGCTACATTCCGACTATGGCGCTCTCCTTTCTTCTTTGCCTTCTTAAAGGGGGGGGCCATGGTGAATATAGGATGTGTTGGTATCCTCCAAGTGCTCAGAAAGTATGGTCTTCCACAATCGACGACAACACAAAAAGTGTCCTAGACACAAGATTCCAGTGCACGAACACGCATCCAGACGCTTGAAAGCATATGGAAGCCAATGCACAGCACTGGAAAAGAAAGTGGCAGCTCGCGTCCTAGGCGACCGCATTTGTACCCGAAGTCGCCCTGGGCGCGTGCGGGATCAGGGTTTAGGGGGGCGAGTGCGTTAAGTGGGGCGACCGCGGGTCCAGGGAATTCTGGGTGACCGCGGGTCCAGGAAGGGCGCATGCGGCTTCAGGGCAACTGCGGGTCTTGGAAGGGCGCGTGCGGCTTCAGGGCGACCGCGGGTCCAGGGAAAGGTAGTAGACTCAGGAAATGCAGAGGGAGAATTGACCCCCTCATTGCCCCCGTCAACTTAGATTTTAAAAAAAAGCCCCCTATATTCTGCCAACTTTTGGGTAATTCTTGCATCTCCTAGAAGTAATTTGGGGCCTCTAATTGCAAATATGATTTCAGAATTCCCCCAAAAATTAAGTAGTGCAAATAATAAATTCTAGGGCAAGCCCTGGATGGGCAATGAGGGAGTCAATTCACCCTGGCCCTCACAAATGGCTCATCTCAAGACTGATCTCCCTTTTTCATGTATTTACTTCAATGAAAATATTTTTAGATCATTTTTCAGACAAAGAAAAATAAAAGAAGAATCTAACACAAGTGATTTCATTTTTTTTAAGTATTTTTTAATTAATTGAAAATTTCCAAAGGACTTGTGTCATAGGTCCCTACTTATGCCCCTAGGTCTCCCGTAAAACGTTCACTTGCAACTTCTAAAGAAAAATGGGGAAGTAAAGAGAATGAATTGGCTTTTACAATTGATAATTTTTTTTTCTCGAATCATTTAATGATTATGGAGGTCAATTTATGAACTACAGTTTGTCCATTTCAAAGCCACTTATAGAGTCCATTTTTAATGCCCAGTCCATTTTAGAGCCTTCTACCTTATATTTACTTTCACATCCTCACAAATGGAGAAAGGAAGTACAATTTATGTATCAATGAATAGGTGGTAGTAAAATCGTGGGCCACCGCAATTAAAAATATTCCCAACATGTAATGAGTTTAATAGCTTTTTCAAGTGATATTAAGTTTTGGAAGAGAACATTTTAGTGTGCCAATATAATTTGTAGTTCTTCATTTCAACTCCAATCCCAAATTTATTTTTATAAGCAGTACACTCAACCATGAAAAAGTAAATTTGGTAGGTTATCATCTCACAACTCTTATCCAATATTGCACCTTCATGAAACGTGCATACTAATACACAAGCTAATTAAACATTCCTATGGTTAGGTTCTTGTTTCATAAAACTTGCTTCAATGGAAATAACTATAAGTCCATGCTCTTTTCATAAAGGAAAAATACAGTTGGAAAGGCATAGGCACTTAGGGGGTCATTAGTAATGCATTCTAATTGTTAAGCTAAACTTATCTTTTGACTCTAAATAGATTATGCAAACACCCCTCTTCTAAAATCAAATTTCATTCGCAAGTACATCTTCGTCATTGTCCATAATGACGAACAATTCTAATTAAAGAAAGATTTAGCACAATTGAATTCTAAAATACTCTATATCATTACAAATTAGTTGCTTTAAAGTTTCAAAAAATCCCGTGAAGACCTCGGTATACGCCACATGACATGCTTCGCAGGTTTGACCAGGAGCCTCTTCGAACTCCACTATGACCTGTTTCTTATCTCATAGCGGAGTTCGAAGAGGTCCCTGACCGAACCAAGAAGCCCAAACCAGAACCTCGTACATCATGTACACCGGGTTGGGAATCGAACCGTAGACCTCCCAGACTCCACTTGAATTCGAAGAAGTCGACCCTTGTGTGAGAATCCCTTCCACTACTTCACCTTCCCGTTGGTCACACCGGGAATCACCTTTGATGCACCACTTCTTGTCCATCCCATTTTTATTCTTTTTTTTTCTTTGATTGTACGGGTCTTCAAAACAACATGAGCCGCCCAACACAAATTAATCTCCCAGTTTTGGACCCAAAGTCGCCCCACCCGAAGTCGCCCAAGTCCCAGAGAAGAGGGAATTTCAAATGCGTGAGTTTTTCCCTCCTCTCTGGACCCACGGTCGCCCCACCCGAAGTCGCCCCACCCGAGGTCGCCCCAGCACTGCAGAAAGAAGTCCCCAATTTCCCCCTTCTCTGGACCCGTAGTCGCCCTACCCTCGGTCACCCCACCCGAAGTCGCCCCACCCGAGGTCGCCCCAGCACCGTTGAAGGAAGTCCCCAATTTCCCCCTTCTCTGGACCCGCGGTCGCCCCACCCGCGGTCGCCCCTACATCAGTATTTGAAAGAGTCACGTATAGAAGACTGCTGTCATGGTAGGTGAGATCATAGAATATTTTCTAGATAGCTTACAATTATATCACATGATCATTTTATTAAATGGTCCCTAACAAGGCTTCAATATCCTCAAGCCCTACAATCATGAACTCCAAACCCTACAAAGCCCTCGCAAACTAGAACCATAAACGCAAACCTAAACCCTTGAATGCCCAACGCATTTTAGGATGTTTTATGAATTTGCTTTAACTTCAACAAGAAATCAACATTTTGAATTATAGAATCAATTTCTTTGTACTTCTTCATTTTTCCTCCAATCCCCACAAAATTTATTTGTGCAAATTATCAAAATGTTGTAGAGAGGGGTAATACACTTTAAGTTAAACTTATCTTTTTGACTGTAAATGGATTAGGCAAACACCGCTCTTGTAAAATCAAATTTCATTCGCAAGTATTTATTCATCATTGTCCATAATGACGAACAAATCTAATTAAATAATGATTTAGCACAATTGAATTCTAAAATACTCTATATCATTACAAATTAGTTACTTTAAAGTTTCAAAAAATCCCGTGAAGACCTCGGTCTAGGCCACGTGACGTGCCTCCATGATTGAGCCAAGGACACTTTCGAGTATAGAACGGAAATGTTTGTCATCTCCGTTCTCTATTCGAAAGTGTCCTTGACCGAACCCGTAAGACCCAACTATAACCTCCTTTATCATGTACACCGGGTTGGGAATCGAACCATAGACCTCCCAGACTCCACTTGAATTCGAAGAAGTCGACCCTTGTCTGAGAATCCCTTCCACTACTTCACCTTCTCGTTGGTCACATCGGGAATCACCTTTGATGCACCACTCCTTGTCCATCCCATTTTTATTCTTTTTTTTTCTTTGATTGTACGGGTCTTCAAAACACCATGAGCCGCCCAACACAAATTAATCTCTTAGTTTTGGACCCGAAGTCGCCCCACCCGAAGTCGCCCAAGTCCCAGAAAAGAGGGAATTTCAAATGCGTGAGTTTTTCCCTCCTCTCTGGACCCGCGGTCGCCCCACCTGAGGTCGCCCCAGCACCGCAGAAAGAAGTCCCCAATTTCCCCCTTCTCTGGACCCGTAGTCGCCCTACCCGCGGTCGCCCCACCCGAAGTCGCCCCACCCGAGGTCGCCCCAGCACCGCAGAAAGAAGTCCCCAATCTCCCCCTTCTCTGGACTCGCGGTCGCCCCACCCGCGGTCGCCCCTACATCAGTATTTGAAAGAGTCACTTATAGAAGACTGCTGTCATGGTAGGTGAGATCATAGAATATTTTCTAGATAGCTTACAATTATATCACATGATCATTTTATTAAATGGTCCCTAAGAAGGCTTCAATATTTTGAAGCCCTACAATCATGAACCGAAAACCCGACAAAGCCCTCGCAAAGTAGAACCCTAGAATCCAAACCGTAACCCTCAAATGCCCAATGCATTTTAGGATGTTTTATGAATTTGCTTTAAATTGTACAAGAAGTCAACATTATATGTGCCTACTAACAAGCAAGTTGTTTAAACATTCCTACGGTTAGATTAAAAAATAAATAGGAAACTTGCTTCAATCCCAATTACTGTAAGTCCATGCTTTTTTTTCATAGGAAAAATACAAGAGGGAAAGGCTTAGGCACATAGGGCTTAATAATTAATGCACTCTTATTGTAATGCACTTCAAGATTTTTTCTCAAAGTAGCCAAAGTGACGGTTTTTAGTGGTTCTGAACCTATAATGGCCTTCGAACTTCAGGGGTTAAATTCACATCTAAAGAAACTTTTATTAGTTTTCGATTATGGCTCAAACATATAGATCTTGCAAGAATATTTTGACCTTGTATTCAAAAGTAATGAACCTGGAAGAAGCCTTCAAGGTACTCTTTGTAAAAATGTTTTGTGAAACATTAAAAGGCAAATTCAAAATTTAATTTTTAATTTGTAGACCAAAATGGTTTTGTTGAGAGAAAACGTAATTTCTACATATAAAGGTGAAATTAATTTCACCTAAAAATGGTGTATTGCATTTAACCCTTATGTTCCCATTTTTTCTAGCCCATTCAAACCAATTGAGAAATGTCATTTTTATTGCCAAAAACCTATTAAGATTACAAGAAAGTCATCCTTTTTTGCCGGATGAACCAATACAAGTGCCGATTGTCAATGCTTTTTAGAAGGAAAATGGGCTCCATTATTCCAAGGCTATATATCTTACTGTAGGATATCTTACTGGAACATTGAGCCTATTTAATTCATTCATTGCAGCAAAATACAAACATTGATATGAGAGATTCAATACAACATACCATGAAGAATAGATCCACAATATTGCCAATTTGGGGAAAATGGCACTTCATATTAAAATTTGATTACATGTACTAGAAGTACTACTCCAAAATGATACTATGGTATTCTTCTATCACACTACAACACGGAGTCCCGAAAAACTAATTCTGGAGGCTTCATATTCCAGGGTGGAAGCATGAGTGAAGCTACCACCTCAGAGCATGTGAGTCTCGTCTGTAAGTCAAGATCCATAAGCGCACGTAACTTCATTGTAAAGAACTTTCCCGACTCAGGGTTTTTGAATAGTTCCCTGTCATATTCACCCATATAACCAATTTTCATGTTCCAAATCAATTTACCAATAGAAAACGAATGAGACTTAACCGTATACTTGTGCCTGGCTTGCATCTTGTCAAGGCTCGTTTCTGAACCCTTTGGCCCAAACACATAGAACAACTCTGGAGCCACCCACCATCTGCCTTTCAACATGTCATCCCTCTCTTTCGTGGTTTTGTATCCAAAATGTGAGGGAGCTCCCTCTTGTATACGACTGGCAATTTCCCAATCGCAAATCCCAATGTTTATAACATCATCCGAGTACGGCGGATAATGGATTAATATGTTGTTGGGAGACAAATCGTTGTGTAGAACACCTTCATTGTGTACAAGACTTGTCACATAAACAAGGGCCCATGCTAACTTCGCCTTGTGCCTTCGAAAGAGGCTAATTTGCTTCACCTGCTCTTGTTGAAGTTCCTTCACCAACTTGATTTCGTGCCAATCGGCATGTGGCACGACCTTCTCATTCAAGCGAACAACTTTGTTCAAATTACCACCATTCCACCACAACGTGTAGGCCTCCATTGTATTGGCATGGATAGCCACAAATTTAACAATGGCTGGGTGATTTAAAGGACACACCAAGGCCTCAATGGATCGTTCATATCTTGCATCACGCGTGTTTGTTTGCTTTGACACCTTCCCCGCAAAATGTACATGCTTGGGTATTGTAGACATGCCATCAATGTATACCTTACGCACCTTTCCATACCCCCCTTGTTGGTCATATCCACTAAGCGGAACCACTTTTGCACTAGAATTGATCCACATGAGAGACGATCCACTGTTTTGAGAAAGAGCAGCCGTCAATGCGTCCAACTGCCACCCCATCGCCCTAGATACAGTCTTCGATAGTCTAGACGCCGCTTTCTGCCACCATGCCATTTTTGCGTGGAATTCGATGGTCTCCTTATTTTCACACCCAGGGACTATAGGTCGGTGCTCTACAATGATTTTTTTGGTATTGAAAATGATTTCCATGAGCACGTTCTCCATCCACTTCTCATAGTTGCCAAAGTACGTTTCATCCACGTCAGCATATTTCGGGGATTCTTTGCACTTTTTTAGAATAAAAGTGCTCAAATCTCTCTTCAACTTAATGATGCCTGATTCTTTATGCCTCAAGTATGTAGACTCTAGGAATTCCACAGTGCGTCCCTCGTACCATTCGAAACACACTCGCTGTGCAAATATTGAATAATCACGTGGAGGATAAGTTGGGTCCTTATCATGTGCCGTCTTTGACTTCTTCAACTTTGATGATGACTCTCCACCCGTTGACTCGTATGAGTCAATAGTCACTTGGAACTCCGCGGGATTGTCAAGGTCGGTGCCCCTTATATATTTCCTTGTAGCATTCTCCCATTCCCGGGGGTCATCGTGGTTAATATCCCATAGAGACGGACGCATTGTACTACTCCCTTCTCCTGGATTAGACATAGCTCTTCCTTCACAAAGTTACCTACAATCGATCAATAAATAGAGTCGTGGAAAAAAAGGGCAACAAGTCCACCCCCCAATCACCGCCTTGGCCCACAAGCTCGCATTCAGCCACTACAAGGTGGATGAAAGCCGTAGCACAGGACCAAGACTGGCGAATGCGGGTGGGGCGACCGCTTAAGTACCCGCGGTCGCCATAGGGGCGCGTGCGGGTGACAGGGCGCGTGCGGGTAAGGGCGACCGCGGGTACCAAAGCGGTCCTGAAACCTGAACCCGAGGTCGCCCCCTACACCCGAGGTCGCCCTGGAACTTGGGACTTCCAGCTTTTTTGGTGCTGGGGCGACCTCGACTGGGGCGACTTCGGGTAGGCGACTTCGGGTGGGGCAACCGCGGGTCCAGAAGTCGTGGAAAATTCACGCATTTGTAATCCTCTTTGGGGGATTGGGCGCCTTCGGGTGGGGCGACTTCGGGTGGGGCTATGGAGCCGTGGGGCGACTGGGAGACTATTTTGTGTTGGGCGACTTCGGGTATTTTGAAGCCAATAGAATCAAAGAAAAAAAGGAATAAAAATGGGATGGACAAGGAGTGGTGCATCAAAGGTGATTCCCGATGTGACCAACAGGAAGGTGAAGTAGTGGAAGGGATTCTCACACAAGGGTCAACTTCTTTGAACTCAAGTGGAATCTGGGAGGTCTGCGGTTCGATTCCCAACTCCGTGTGCATGATGTTGGAGGTTATAGTTGGGTCTTACGGGTTTGGTCAAGGGGCACTTTGAATTTCGCACTGAGATGAAAAACATTTCAATGCGAAATTCGAAGTGCCCCTTGGCTCAATCCTCGAAGCACGTCGCGTGGCCTATACCGAGGTCTTCACGGGATTTTTTGAAACTTTAAAGTATCTAATTTGTAATGATATAGAGTATTTTAGAATTCAATTGTGCTAAATCTTTATTTAATTAGAATTGTTCGTCATTAGGGACAATGACGAATAAATACTTGTGAATGAAATTTGATTTTACAATACGGGGTGTTTGCTTTATCTATGTAGGGTCAAAAGATAAGTTTAACTTAACAATTAGAGTGAATTATTTACTAATGAACCCCTAAGAGCCTATGCCTTTCCAAGTGTAAGGTAGGAGGCTCAGAAATGGTGCACCTAAGGGCTGGTCTGCCTTTTTCGTGTATTTCTTTGGACGGGAATATTTTTAGCTCATTTTTCAGACAAAGAGAAATTGATGAGGAATCTAACCCAAGTGGTTTCATATTTTTCCAAAGATTTTTGAATTACTTATGAATTTTCAAACGAGTTGGGTCATAGGTCCCTATTTGTGACCCTAGATCTTTCATGAATGGTTCACTTGCAATTCTAAATAAAAATGGAGAAAACACAGAGAATGATTGGCTCTTCCAATTAATAATGTTTTCTTCCTTGGTTCATTCAATGAATGTATTGGTCAATTTCAGAACTTTAGATGCACCATTCCACAACCATTTATAGGAGCCATTCTTAATGCCCGCACTCTTTCACAACCTCCTACCTTAGTTTTTCTGTTATGAAAAGAGCATGGACTTGTAGTTATTCCCATTGAAGCAAGTTTCCTATTTATTTTTTAATCTAAACGTATGAATGTTTAAACAACTTGCTTGTTAGTATGCACATTCATTTTGAGTGCAAAATTGCAGAAGAGTTTTAAGATTATAACAAGAGAAATGTACATTCTTCACTTCGAGTGTATTACCCCTCTCCACAACAATTTTAAAGTTTACAGAAAAAAAGTTTCTTGGGATTGGAGGAAAAATGAAGAAGTATACAGAAATTGATTCTATAATTCAAGATGTTGGCTTCTTGTTCAAGTGAACCCCTAAGTGACCCCGAGGACAGGATGGGTCCTCAACCAATTTCCTAAGTTAAACAAAACCTTACCAAATTACTATATGTAGTAATTCATATTTTTGGAAAATTCTTTTTGAAGTTTAGTTTTAGCTTCAAAAATCTGATTTTGAAAATGATTGATTATGATTTTTCTATTTAAGATTTTGTGCATGGGTGTACACTTGCAATCTTGACTTTTTGTAGTGTTGAGGGCTCTTAGGAATGAGCCTCAAACACACTAAATCTTTGAGAAAATATCACATTACAAATGAAATTTAAAAAAATGATAAAGTAGATTTTGAGAAGTTATAAATTGATTGGGTTTATGCACCTTAGGCCCTTTAAGCTCATATTTTTTAGGTGACGAACTTTTTAGATTTCACATTTGAAAAGAGGATTGAAATACTTCAAATCACTTTCACAGATTTAACACCCTCATGATAAAACATTATAATCTTTCAATAAATTAGAGGTATTGTTGTGTTTTCTTTTCTAATGTGATCTCTACTACGTCTAGTTTGAATTTACACGGTTACAATTCAAAAAGAATGGATAGAACGTATCAAAATGTTGGATTTTTGTTCAATTTAGAGCAAATTCTAGAAGCTTAGCAAATTCCAGGGTCATTTTGGGGTTCAAGCAAATTCATAAACCATCCTAAAATGCGTTGGGCATTTCAGGGTTTAGGTTTGCGTTTCTGGTTCTAGTTTGCGAGGGCTTTGTAGGGTTTTTGGTTCATCATTGTAGGGCTTGAGGATATTGAAGCCTTGTTAGGGACCATTTAATAAAATGATCATGTGATATAATTGTAAGCTATCTAGAGATTATTCTATGATCTCACCTACCATGACTGCAGTCTTCTGTAAGTCACTCTTTCAAATACCAATGTAGGGGCGACCGCGGGTCCAGAAAAGGGGGAAACTAGGGACTTCTTTCTGCGGTGCTAGGGCGACCTCGGGTGGGGCGACTACGGGTAGGGCGACTTCGGGTAGGGCGACCGCGGGTCCAGAGAGGAGGGAAGAACTCACGCATTTTTGCTTCCCTCTTTTCTGGGACTTGGGCGACCGCGGGTAGGGCGACTTCGGGTGGGGCGACTTCGGGTCCAAACGTTGAGACTATTTCGTGTTGGGCAGCTGATGGTATTTTGAAGCCCAATAGAATCAAAGAAAAAAAGGAATAAAGATGGGATGGACAAGGAGTGGTGCATCAAAGGTGATTCCCGATGTGACCAACGGGAAGGTGAAGTAGTGGAAGGGATTCTCACACAAGGGTCAACTTCTTCGAACTCAAGTGGAGTCTGGGAGGTCTACGGTTCGATTCCCAACTCCGTGTGCATGATATAGGAGGTTATGGTTGGGTCTTACAGGTTTGGTCAAGGACCACTTTGAATTGCGCACTGAGATGAAAAACATTTCGGTGCGGAATTCAAAGTGGTCCTTGGCTCAATCCTCGAAGCACGTCGCGTGGCCTATACCGAGGTCTTCACGGGATTTTTTGAAACTTTAAAGTAACTAATTTGTAATGATATAGAGTATTTTAGAATTCAATTGTGGTAAATCATTATTTAATTAGATTTGTTCGTCATTATGGAGAATGACGAATAAATACTTTTGAATGAAATTTGATTTTACAAGACGGGTGTTTGCTTAATCTATGTAGGGTCAAAAGATAAGTTTAACTTAACAATTAGAGTGCATTACTAATAAAGTCCTAAGTGCCTTAAGCCTTTCCCTCTTGTATTTTTCCTATGAAAATTGAGCATGGACTTATAGTAATTGCCATTGAAGCAAGTACCCTAAACCCGAAAATCTAACCGTATGAATGTTTAATTAGCTTGTGTAGTTGTGTATTAGTATGCACGTTTCCTTTGAGTGCAAAATTGGATAAGAGTTGTGAGATGATAACCAAGAAAATTTTCATTTTCTTTATTGATTGTATTGCTTATAAAAGAAAATTGGGATTGAAGGTGAAATGAAGAACTACAAATTATATTGGCACTCTAAAATGTTCTCTTCCAAAACTTAATATCACTTGAATAGCTATTAAACTCATTACAGGTTGGGAATATTTTTAATTCTGGTGGCCTACGATTTCACTACCACCTATTCATTGATACATAAATTTTTTTGCTCAGGCAAGGGTGTGCATTGAAGCATTTGACACTCAAGGAAACACTATCGTAAATATTTTTTTAGTTGGGGAGTTTCTCCAAATCCGACGTCCATTGGATTTTAAAGAGGGTTCCTTTCTCCATTTGTGTGGATGTGAAAGTAAAGATAAGGTAGAAGACTTTGAAATGGAGCGGGCATTAATAATGGACTCTATAAGTGGCTTTGAAATGGACAATCTGTAGTTCATAAATTGACCTCCATAATCATTAAATGATTCGAGAAAAAAAAATTATGAATTGTAAGAGCCAATCCATTATCTTTACTTTCCCATTTATGTTTAGAAGTTGCAAGTGAACATTTTGCAGAAGACCTAGGGGCATAAATAGGGACCTATGACAGAAGTCCTTTGGAAATTTATAAGTAATTATAAAATACTTCCAAAAATATGAAACCACTTGTGTTAGATTCCTCTTTTATTTGTCTTTGCCTGAAAAATCACCCGAAGTCGCCCAGGGACCCGCACCCGAAGTCGCCTAGGGACCCGCACCCGAAGTCGCCCAGGGACCCGCACCCGAAGTCGCCCAGGGACCCGCACCCGAAGTCGCCCAGGGATCCGCACCCGCGGTCGCCTTGTGGACCCGTGGTCGCCTGGGTACCTGCAGTCGCCCTTGTTCGGTCGGGGGACCCGCACTCGCCCTACTTGGAGGACCCACACTCGCCCTCCCGCGACCGCTAGTCCCAGTACAAATGGGGTGGGGTGGACTTGCGGTCGTCAGTCCCCCTGCTTCTGTGCAAAGGCTGTCATCCACCTTGAAGTGGCTGACTGCATGTGCGTGAGGCAGGGATTGGGGAATGAAGGAATTTCATTCTTCTCATTCCATGCATGTCTAAACCGCGGTGTTTCGTAAACTTGACCCTATCCGCTACGATCTTTGAACCTTGAACATCTACTTCTGCTTCGATATTTGTAAATGTGTCACACGTATGATTACTAGTTTCACTTAGTTAGAGTAAGTATTTTGGCATTGAGACTTTTATATAGTATATATTGCTTAGTTATACATACGTTGTTAAAACATGGAGCGTACGACCTCGCCATCTCCTCCTACCATACCTACTCCATTGACTCCGCAAGAGAAAAGGGCGATGAAGGACAAGGGTCGAAAACAGTCAGGCAAGAAGCACAAGAAGCGCGTGGCCATATTACTTCATCCGAAGATTAAGGCTTTTAAGGGTTGGAGGGATGAACCAGAGCCTTGGAGTTACCGGACTGTTGCGAAGTATGTGGATTGGTGCCACATCAGCAAGTTATTTCCGTTGTGTCGTCACCCTTTGCACGTTCAAAACCAAAAGGTTAACCTTGCGTATGCTACGGACACAAGGTTCATGCGTAGATGCTGCGAAGTATGGACCCTTCTATATTTGGAGACCAAGGTGTACAGAAACGATAATTTCAGTTTCTTTCTTGTACGAATGGTGTATGCCGAAGTTGTTTTGAAGAAGGTAGTCGATTGGACAACACTCCCAGAAATGCCTATTGCGGTCCGTCCGGACCAAAAAGAGTGGGAGGAAGCCTCCAACTTGTGGGCAAAGTATCCTCTTAATATAAGCAAGATGATGACACCGATTAAGCGTGGAGCATCATTTGTTGCTGATGAAGAAGTAGTTTGGTCTTCCACTTCTTCCTCGGACGAGCACACCCATGAGTACAACGGATATTCCTTCTCTAGCGATGATGAAGATGTTTTTGTCACCGAGTCCAAGAAGTCTTTGGATGTGGGCCTTCAAAAGAAGAAAGATCGTGGAAAAGAGCCCATTACCTCAACCAGCCATCAAGAAGTCTTGGAAAAAGTTGACCCCATGGAAGTGGAGGACTTTTCCACAAAGGAGTGTGCGATGCTAGAAGGTGATAGTGATTCATTAGACAATGAGGAGACCTTGATTGCCAAAATCGAGAGTGCACGTTTATCATTGAGTACAAAGAGTGAGGAACTGAAGAATTTGAAGGAACGCGAAGTGTCTTCTCCCACTGAAGCTTATTTGAAGCAACAATTGAGGTCTCTCAACCAAATACTCAAAGAGAGAGATGACGATTTTGTTGCTTTTAAGAAGAATGGAGACCAGTATTTAACTAAACAGAGCACCGGGAAATTGTCGCAAGCTGACCATTGTTTATTGTGGGAATCAAAATTAGAAACCCTGCAACGCAGACGTAGGAAAGCACAGAATGAGCGGCGAGCACTGCGTGTTCAAATTACCGAAGAAGAAAAGAAATATTACGAAGCGGCCAAAAAACATGTCAAGGAGGTGGACGTTTTGGCAACGGCCTCGACATACGGTAATCTACCAGAGGAGTTAGAAATGCTTCAGAATTTGGTGAAGTTCCATGAGACTAGAGTACAAGTGTTGGAAGACGAGTTTGTGGATGTGAGAGCCGAAAGCGAGTATTATACGCAGTGGATGAAGTGGATGAAGGATACAACGGGAAAGAGAGGTGAAGAATACGAGAAAGTGGGTCCTCCTCCTAATATGAGTGACTTCCTAAACCAAAAAGAGGTTTTTAGAAAGTAGTGTACCGCATTTTGGTGAACAATATTGTAAATTTGTAAGTAAGATCCAATTTTGGATATTGCGGCTCTCTCGTGATTTAGTAAAGAATATGCTACAATTTTTTTGGCATTCAAAGTTCACGTGGTTTTTTAATAATTATTGTACACTTTGTAATGTGTATTGCAGATTTCTGAACTTAGTGTATTCGCGAAATATTTAGTCACAGCTTTTGAAACCAATGTAGTACAAGAACAGAAGACCTAATGTTGCTCAAATCAGTTTTGTTATGTCATTTTATTCTGGATTTGTACTAGAAATGTTTATCTTGATATTTATTGGGTGAAAACATAGCCCTAAAGACCTAACCCTCTACAGTTAAAATAACCAATTGCTTCATTTTCTAGCTAATTTCCATCGCTACTTACATGGCTTGGTGAATTTTCAAATGATTCCAATAGGTTTTTTCCATTTTCAGTGTTTTTCTAAACCCATAAAGTCCGAAGGCCATTTTTAGGTGAAGAAAAAATCAAAACTGTCATTTCTATAATTCTATTGTGTTTGTCCAAAGAAAAAAATAAACTTTTGTGGAACTGAAGTTGAGGATCTTGAACTTCACTTGTTTAAGATTTTGTGGTTAAAATTGTACGATGTTTGACTGTACAGATTTAGAGATATGAGCATTCAAAGTTGAAGAACAATTTTTTTGCAACATTGGACTACACTTTCAGACGACTTTGATTGCTATTTCTTCCAAAAATGTGCACTATGGAATTTGAATTTAAAATTTATTGTGTTGAAGAATTGAGTTGGGAGTGTAGGAAAAAAAAATTCAAAAAATAATAACTTCCTTTTCATACTTCAGAAAATTGTCAAGTAGAAGTAGATCCAAGGTTAAAAGAAAAACTAAATTGATAATAGCTCTTACATGGGATTGGAACACAATAATCCGTTAGTCCCAACGGTGAGATTGTTGTAGGAAGCAAACTTCTCCTTTAAAATAAACTAATTAGAGAAAATTTGAAAATTGCATTTTCAAATGAATTCTATAAGTTATTTTTTGAAATATTTGTTTACATTGCCTTAAAAAGAACAGGGTTCTTAACTTGCACATCACTAATGAAAATGGAATGAATCAAATCTTTTTATGTAGACAAAAACATAATGTTAGCAAAAACATGAACAAAATTAAATCTATTTTGGATTTTTGCAATGTTTTTTGTACTGCCTGCCGAGTTTAGTTCTAGGTATTTTGTGGCGTAACTTTTGCTTCCGGACACCAATTGAAATAAAAATTATATTCCCTCAAAGCTTATCAGATTTTATCTTTTCACAAAAAAATTCAAAAAATTAGGGTACAATTTCAAGCCATAGAAACTTGCCCAAATTCCAAATTGTCTCTAGAGGGGACAATGGGACTTAAGGGGTTCATCATGTTCACTTTTTCTGTTTATGGAACTAAAATGATAACAATTACAATCTTCCATGATATGAATTGAGACAATGAGATTGCTTACAATGATATACAATTTTGAATTCTAAGTAATAAAATTTAAAGTTTACAGTTGAATTAATTTTAGAAGCTTAAATGTCAATGCAAATGACAATGTCAAAGTGAACTTCAACTTTAATAGCTCTTTGATAATAAGCTTCATACAATCAGTTGTACCACATATTTGATTTTGTTCGAACATAGTGAAGTCTTTGGAGTAGAAAATAATGTAGAATATGTTTCAAAAATGAAGGCACTGTAATATTCTCGGTAATATTGCAATACAAATGTGTAGCATACAATCATAGAAGGCTCGAAGTTGGCCTATATGGAACAAAACAAAAAGACTGAGAGCTACACGCTTCTACCATATATAATACGCTTCTATATACTAGGGGTTTGACATTATATATCCTTGGACGTAAACCAAGTAACCAAAGGAGAAATGAAGTCCATCATTAAATTCTCAGACGTCAAATCCATTTGGATTGTTTTTACTTCTTAGAAGAACTTGCTTCACCATGTGAAGGTTGAAGTGCCTCTTGAAGGACTATCTTCTTCTTTGCACGAGTTCGTGAAGTTGGCCCTTCCGCATTCAAAATGAATTCTAGGACGTTGGAATCTTGGAGAGCTTGTAGGGTCCTTGTGGTTTGTGGAGAATGTGCTTCCAAAAGATAGTCCAATGCTTGACTTTGGTAATAAGGTCCATACGTAGAGTCCATGCAAGCCATGTTAGTCATGTCTTCAAGAGAGGCAAATTGATTGCGATCGGGTCCCCTTTTACCTTCATTATCCCAACGGTGTCCTTTCGGATGAGGACCCCATTTGAATTCTCCCGAGCTCTTCTCGAAGTATCCACCAAGGCATTGGTAGAAGAATGCCCTTCTCCCTTCATTGTGTGGACCTTTTCCCATCAACTTCGGTGCCACTTTGACAATCTCCGCCGGGTCAGTTTCCCAGTTCAATTGAGAGCTACTAGGTGCCTTTTCATCATCATGTAGCCCTTGACGCCAACTCCAAACGAGGTCACGACCCCACAGTGTCGTATTAGTCGTCGTTTCAACGCTATGTTCCCAAGAAGGTGGCATGTACGTCATCAAGTTGAACATGGCATACAAGCGATCATGGAATGGTGCTGAACAAAGTACACAACGTCGTCTAATGAGGCATCCCATAAGGAGGCAATGAGGATGGTACACATGTGCACATGACCCGAGAGCCCAACCACCTTCAGGGCCAAATTGCTCTTGACAAATGGGGCATTTTGTATGGTCGAGTACGAAAGCTGCAAGTTGTGGCCATAGTAGCTTTTGGTCCTTCACCTCCATGTAACTAGACATTTGCTTTGCATGGTCCCAGCCCTGTTGTGCCCAATCTATAATATTTGTGTCTGCCAACATCGGCATGTTTTCAGGAAACATGTCATCTAAGAGTGCCCAGGATGTGAGTCCATTCTCATGTTTAGGTAAAGCTGCAACAAAATTCTTTGAAACCTTATCTAATTCCTTGGCTATTTGTTGTGATCTGTCCACGGAGAGAATGCACGCCACCTTCCAATGGTAGTACGTGGCAACCAATTGATCCAACCGTTGTTGAAGCTTTTCGTTCTGCTTTTCAAGGTCTCTTTCTTTGTCACTCTGCCTTGATTGTTGAATTGTTGAAAATGAGAGTGAATCTTGGGTCCCATGAATATCGTTCGTGTCAGTGGTCGTGTCTCCGCCAATCGTAGTGAGGAACGCACTTCGATTATTTTGCAAAACCTTAGCACGCTTGGAAGGTGGTGGATGGCAAGGAACATCGTCGGTAAGGTCCCCCATAACTTTGTCTAGATGATGTGGATCATGGTCAACAAAAGCCTCATCCATATCTGACAAAGTGAAAGCGCCAGCCTGATTTTCTCGCAGGGCTTGAAGCTCGGTAGATTGTCGTGCAATGAGAGCATCTTTCAGTTGGCACTATCCTTGTAATTTCTTCAAGTTACTTTCCAATGAAGTAATCTTGTTGTCTTTGATCTGTATGATGTTTTGAGCCTTTGCTAGGGTCAGAGTGTTGTGACCTACATCCACTCGGGATTGAAGAGTTGGTGCACCAACAATTGTTTCACTGGGCCCTTCATCGTTGCAACTGAATTCGAAGACATCACTTGGATTCTGTGCAGGCAATGGTGGATTTGAAGCTGATGGAGAAGCCCCTTGTGGTCCAATTCGTGTAGTGGAACGTCGCACTCTTGACGATTGTCCCGATTTACGTCCCCGTGATGTTCCGACGCCGTGGATAATTTCATTCTGATTTGGGGGGAGGCCGATAGGTAGTTCCGTGGCTCGTTCTACCCGAAACACCCGCGTACCATCTGAATTGTCATCCTCTTCTGATGACTCTGTGTCAATTTCAACCTGGGCCTGATTCCTAGGAACACTTCGAAAAGGACCCAATCCACCCTCTGGAAAAAGGAGAATTCCTTTTGGTATGCACCCGTCCTTTGGACGTTTTACGTGAGGACTGGATTTGATCGTGCTCCAATCGACTTCTTTCTTCAATGCCACTTCAGCATAGGCTCCTCTGGCAAGGAAAAGAGAGGCCTCATTCCTTTCTACAGAGGCCGTATTGTAGAGAGCTTGCCACAATTCAATGCACCTGTTCACGAATATTTCATTCTCACAGAACTTCAAGTTCGCCTTGTTGGTGTGTCGATAATGATGATGACGCCATGCTGGAAAGAACTTGCTGATGTGGCACCACTCAATGTAATCTTCGCAAGTTTGTATTGACCATGGCTCAGGCTCCTCGTTCCACCCCTTGAAAGCAATGTGGTCAGCACTATTCAACACATGCAACCGCTTTCGGTGACAAGTACCCCTACGCTTCCGTTCCTTGTCTTTTTCAATCTTTCGCAATCCCAAACCACGACGTGGACGTGGAGCTGGTGGAGGGGCTTCAGCAAGAAATTCTCCAGTGGTATTGTCTCCACTAGCCATGGTGGGTTGTTGAAATGAAGGTCCTAAAAAATGTAGAGGGATTGTTGAAATCAAACCACTAGAAAAAGAACCTTGGATGAAAGTAGTCAAATAGTAAATTTTCAACACCAAATGCTTATGCATATAGCCAGAAAGGGATACAAGCCAAGAAGCCTTAGTGATGAACATGGGAGAATGAAGATTCGGCGACTTCATATATAGGCGAACCCGGGTGTGGATGCAAAATGGGTGCGTGCGGGTCACGTAGGCGACCAGCGGTCCTGGGGGTGACCAGCGGTCCTGGGGGGGCGACTGCGGGTCCTGGGGGGGCGACTGCGGGTCCTGGAGGGGCGACCGCGGGTCCTGGGGGGGCGCGTGCAAGTGACGAAGGGCGAGTGCGGGTCTTGGATGAGGGCAAGTGCGCCGACGGATGCGGGTATCGGCGATCGCGACCTAGTACCCGTGTTCGCCTAAGACCTGTAGTCGCCCCATACCCGCAGTCGCCCCTACCCGAAGTCGCCCCGGACCTGCGGTCGCCTCACACCCGAAGTCGCCCCCACCCGAAGTCGCCCCACCCGAAGTCGCCTTCACCCGAGGTCGCCCCACCCGAAGTCGCCCCCTACCCGAAGTCGCCCTCACCCGAGGTCGCCCAACATTTGCCACGCGGCTGCCACATGGCAGCCAGGTAAGCCTAGGTAAATGGGGGGTAAATTCCAGAAAAGTCAAAGGGTAAAGTTGACTCTATTAGACGGACGGGCCCCTCTACTAGACGTCTTCGACGTCGAGTTTGTCGAGTTGTCGAGTTGTCCGGGTAGACAACCCTGTGAGTACATGTAGTGCTAGAATTTACTACTGTTGTAGTGAAAATCCAAAAATGAGTAGGGTGGCTATTCATATCGAAGATCATTGTTACCCCGTAGCAAAAGGCATGTACAAAGACTCTGCAGAAAAGATTTGTGGACTCATTGCGGAGCAAGTGGCCAAAACACCTCTGGCCACTAACTCCGCAATTGCTCTCTCTGCTAGCAAAGATTTCCTAACAACCTACTTATTTAACAATGAAGAGGGAGAGAAGAAGATTTTGAAAGGACAGGAATTAGAAGAGGTCATGGACCACTTTGAGTACTTAAGCAGTCCAAACATCCGCAACATCATATCTTCTTTCCGCTCAAACAACCGCGGAGGCGTTATCGACAATATTATGACCATGAAGAAAGAGGCAAAGTTCGAATTCATTCACGATAGCGTTTTTCCTGGACAAGGGAAGGAGAAGGTGTACATTTTCAAGATGCTCACAGAAGGACCTGGGAGTGGAGTGGATCTGGTGAAGCGCATGCAACCCGGAGGGAATCTACAAAATGCGTGGATGATGTTTGACCACGTCAAGCGTGTGAAGGACTGGACCACGATGGCTTGCCACGTGTATGACCCCGAGTACAAAAAGGTGATGACCATTTCCACATGCGATATGCAATCGGAAGATACCGAGATTCAAGTGATTTTTTGGAAATGTTTGAATATTGTCATGTCACAACACGGCATAGAAAACCCAAACTTCAAGGAGTTTATGGCCGATAGTGCTATGGCCAATTGGAATGCAGTTTGTATCATCTATGGTAGTGGCTCTGCCAATCAGAAAATGGAAAATCAGGAGCGGACTTGTTTGTTGCATTAGAGTTCGTCACTTCAAAAAAAAAACACAGAAGTATATCAAGGAAGCATTCCAACAACAACACACTTTATTATGTAAACAATACAAAGATGCAAAGAATATGGAGGACGCGGAGACCAAATACCTAGCAATTCGGTCATGGTGGTTATCTTCTGGAGCTACCACAGAAGATGCACTTCATCACTTGGACCATTGGCTTGCATTTTGGCATTTCCGTTATAGGCAGTGGGGAGGCTTCATGCAAATGATAAGGTCCATGCACTATTGTAATTTTTTTTTTTTTTTTGCATTGGGAACAAAATGTTAGATTTTGTTGGTCTTCTATGTTTTATGATATGTAATTGTGATTTTTTCACTAATTAGTTAAGAAGGCCAAGGATTGCAAATCTGAAGAGATTTTATATTCTTTTTTTATTTAACTTTATTTAAGTGTGCGTCATCTCATGTGCCCCGTACATGAACTCGATGGTTTTCAAATCACAATGGTTCTTGCTTGTACTCTTTTCTATTGAACTTGACTTTTCTTTTTTTGGGGGGGAGCATTTTCAGGGATTCAGTTTGGAGGAGATGGCTGACATGCCTTCATACAACTTGTCGGAAACAGTACATAACAAGTGGCTTCAAATGTCTGGAAATCGAGGTAACAATTTGTTTGATGCAACTTGCGACGATAGTATCCGTGCATGGATGCAGATGACAAATTATCACGCTTACTTGAAGGGACATGCATCTGGCTCTGGTTCATCAAAGGGGGAGTTGAAATTGAGAGCTGCAAGACAGAGCGGAGATCCCAAGAAAATAGCAGAGGCGCTAAATACACTACCCGGATCTGAAGGTGTCGGAAGTCGCATACCCCATTTAGAAGGAGAAGAAATATTTGAAAGCACGAAGAGGAAGTTAGATGTACCCATTGGTGATGCCAGAGACTCACATAGACCAGATAAAGTAAATTTCTCTCAACCTCGTGTTCGAATGAGGTCTACAACCGCATTTGTAAACTCTATTGAAGAAAAGTATACACACGCTCGAGTGAACACTTCACCGCATGTGTCCATTGCGTTTGAAAGTGACTGCGACAGATCAAAGTGGCACATTGCAAGGATCAGCCACAAATCAAACGCAAAATGTCATGCTCAACAACGGGGGTCAAATATCAGTTGCACTGCTAGAATTTCAAAAGGACGGAAGGGAACCCTTGCTCCCACCTATCGTGGGAGAAAAGAAGATTATGGAACTAAGCGCGAAGTGTTGGCAGACTTCTGGTTTTGTGCAGATGACATTGAACGATGTGTGAAGGGGACCAAGCGCAAGTGGGTTATAGATTGGCCGGATGTGCCAGAAGTATGGCATGTTCTAACCGGGACAGACTTGAGCCGAGAGGAGACTTTACTCCTTCAACATGCTGGATTTAGACTCCAAGAGCGTCCTACGTTGTCTCCTCGTCGTCTATTCAATATGTCCAACGTTTTCAAAAGTGTATTTTATGATCAGCCACCTCCACATGATGCACACTTGTATCCAATGGTTCGAAATAGTCGAACCATACGGCGAATCTCAACAGTACTAACTACAGAACAACGAAATAAGTGGGAGAGTGTTGGCAATGTGAAAGGACTAATACTTGGAGTAACATTGTTGCCTTTTCCAGGCCTAGGTGCAATTGTGTCTCTAGAGACCAGCAATGATCATAACCGAAATGTGTATCAAATTACAGTGGGTATATATCCCTCGTGCACATGCCCGGATTTTACCAACATGTGTGTTTCAGCTATTGGAGGTCGTCAACAATATGTGAATTGCAAGCACTTGTACTACCTATTTCGGTATTTCTGCAAGATGGACATCCATGAGGACAAATTCATTCATGCACCAAGTTTTAGCTTCAATGAATTGAAGCTTCTCCTTGTAAAAGCAGGGATCATCACAGTTCTAGAGTAGTAATGGCTACAGTAGCAAGTAGTATTACATTCTTATTGTATGAACTACCATGTGGTACAATTTATGTGGTGTGAAGCATATGAATTAGAAAATGTCCATGCATTTTACCCAATTTGGAAGTATGTTCCACAGAAAAAAAAATTTGCAAATGAAATTATGAATGGCTAAACCATTAACACAAACTAGTCATCCAAAGGTGTCCATATGAATATGAAAACCTTTTTAGCCATGTTTCTGTCACTATTCCTTTTATTAATTTTTTTTTTTTTTGGCTTCCCATTTTTTTTTCCGCTTCCCCCCTTTTTTTTCTGGGGACTTCATTTCATTTTTTGGGCTTTCCTGTACCATTCCTTCCATGTATTGTTCATTGTGTTTTCATTGATAACCCTACATTTGTTTTTTTAAGCCTCCATTGCTTAATACCTTATATTAACATCTCTAGCAAAATTTGGAAATGTGTAAAAATGTGAACAATGTTAGGGGGGAAAAAATGCTTCATTATACACAAAGGTTTAAGGATTTTTTCCAACAAGAAATGGACCTAGGCAGGTTGTAGTCATAATTCTTATAATCCACGGTAATAGGGGTAGCGGTCATAGGTCCCCTAATTTTTTTGATATATAACAAAAAATTTGTAAAATTTTGATTTTTTTTTCAAACAATATGTGTTTTCAGTATAAAAGTCTAAAAAACCTAACTCCAAGGCTCCCCGCTCACAAGTTCCCCGCTCCCCGCTCACAAACTCCCCGCTCCAAGCTTGCACGCTAGCGTCATTGCGTCAACAGTAATGCTTTAAAACAATATTTGAGAATTTCTATTCTAGCTCTGATGGAACGAGTGTTGAAGAGTAGAAAATAATCCTTTATTGAAAGATATGTCATAATGATCCGAAGTGCTCTTCACAAAGGTTCGGCTGCACTCCAGAAAAGGAGGAAAAAAAAAAATAGTAAACACTATTGCATAATACAACTTCAATCAAAGTGAGTATGTACTGAATTCAAACATAGGGGCAAAATTATCTTCTAAAAACTTGTTCAACCGAAAATTCTCCAACTCATCAGCATCAGTTCGCTAGGGTACTGTCCTACAACTAAAGCAACCCACAAAAGGTCAACTATTAGAGTTTGCTTAAAACAAATTGAAAATAATATACAGTATGAAAACATACAAGTAAAGTAGAATACATAAGCAGAGAAAACAAGTGCGCAATCGTGACTTGAGTGTAAGTTATAGAACTAACCTAATTTCCAAAATGATGGCTACTTGTTTTCGAATTTCGATCTTGCAAGCCAGTTGGATGAACACAACCCATTACATATGGTATTCACTGCACTTGCATGGTCTCCAGAGAACAAAATTGAAGTTCAGTTCTTACCATGTCAAGGAGAATATTCTGTCGTTAAAACTCTTTCCCAAGCTTCATGAACCCGGGTAATAACATTGTGAGCACTACCAGGTTTAATGAAGACACTTATAAACATAAAAATGCAATAAACTAGTCAATGTCCAAACATGGTGACTACGAACAGCTTGTAAGTTTAAAAACACTTTCACATTAACATCATGTCTCTAAAACCATAGTTCATATAGCCGTACATTTGAACTTATATATTCATGAGTCATCTTCAGAAAAGTCTATCACTTTCATAACTAAAAAACATTAGACATGAGACGATTCTATGCACATAACGAATGTAAACATAAAATTTGTACTTGACCTGCATAGTATCATGGTATCAGTACAAACGTTAAATTATTGTGCAAAAAAACATACGTCTAATATTTCTATTAAACCTTCAACATGCTTAGCTACAAACTTAATTCATTGAATCCTTCTCTTCACTTCTGCACGCCCAGCCTAGGTTGTCGTTGAAGTCTCTGCTGCATAAGAACCCTGCAAACATATACATTCACTTTCATTAGCCTGAATACCAACATTGAAAAACATGCTAGTAATCTAGAAACTAGAGATCATTTGAAGCGTATTTCAATGAGCTTCAAAGTAATTGTACTAAAAGTACTCATTTTGAATCTTACCGTCAATCCAGCATTGTTGTCAAGCGCATTCACTTCAGACTCAGATCGCAATACGGTGCGACTTGAACTACCTTTTCTAGTGTGACCTCGTAGGTTTTGCAATTGACTTTCCAGTTGTTCGATGTAGTCATCTTTGGAAATTTTGTTAGACACAAGCAAGCTTCGTTCTTTACTCTTCACAGCCTTTCCGCCAGAATCCATGTCTGCATGTTTGGCATGCACTCCAACCACCGCCTCCCTTGTCTTCATAAACACATTTCATGACAATACAATTTCTGTCAGACAATACGGATTACGACTGTCGCAAAATGGGTTCTTCCACAGAATGGTATACTAATGTCTGGAATGGTCAAAAAATAATAAAATTTGTTTAGGTGGTTTCAAATAATTTTTTTTTATTGAAGCAGAACTCAAGCATTGTGCATCAATTAAGCTACTACCGTTGTACGATGAGTAGTAATTCATACAGCATGAACAATAAATTACTAATTATAAATTTTCATATAGGGTATTATTCATATCTACAAATATACTTCAATAACAAATGTACGATATATCATAATAATACAAAGAGAAATCATACTCACAACGTTAGTTTCTATGTCACTGTTTTGCAGATATGTCATTAACTTTGCACAGACTGCTTCTATCTGAAGTAGTTGCGATATACGCTTTAAGCATTACTCAGCCAATTTGAAGTGATTTTCAAGAAGAAGGATAAAAAACTAAATATTGAAATTACACTACATAACCTGAAATTTTAATCCGTGTCAATGTACATGGAAATCGGAATGCCAGTACAGAGGATGAATTCGGAAACATACCACAGTGGGAGTTGTCGTCATGAATTTCTCTTTCTGTGGGTTCGCTTTTGTGAAGGTGTAGTCCCTGCTAGTTCGTTTTGCGCTGATGTGCAAGGAATCTACATTAAAAACGTATTCTGTAGTTTTATTTCGTCGATCCTCTGAAATAGTTGTTTTTTCTTCTTTTTTTCTCCCCAAACCTTTATAGCAATGCATTTCCTCGACCACTTCATCTGGGTCTGGCGATCTTCCGTACAAATCGCACAGTTTTTGGCGTATTCCGTGTACACCTAGAGAACCTGTCCTTCCTAGCGTTTTATGGCAACCATTTGCATAACGCCCATGTTTTGATTTCTCCTCCCTCTGCTTACTGGTGGCTAGCTTTTCCAGTCGCTTCCGTACTTCGCTATCTATGTTTACAGGTTGTTCTCCGTTCTTGCGGATTAATGCAATGAGCTCAGTCCTTTTCCTCGTCACTACTTTTCCCAATAGCGCTCTCACGTAATCTTCATTCAATTCCTCAGAATATTCAAAATTCTCATGTAGCCTATGCTTGAGTATGCACATGTCTTCATGACTTTGCTTGCGAATGTGGGTGCAAGATGGATCTAGTCCTGTAGCAAGCTTGTTGATTTGTGCAACCCATGCTGCTTTGTCTGGTCCATATGGTTGTCCTTGTTTATCCATAGTCAGATAGAACGGCTTCTTCCCATCTTTTTGTTGTTCGGATTTCTGTTCTTCGCGGACTGCTTGCTTGTACCTCCTAGTTCTTCGGTCCATTGCTGCTGACGTCTTCACTATATCTTCGGACTTGACAATCTGTAATCTCCTGTCATTACTGTGCCCTGCCTCATGTGACTGCATGTGAAATGACGGAGAAGGGGATCTTGATTTTTCGGAACTCCGGAATCTTTTGCGATGTTGTCTACCTGTACTTGGTGAAATGGACCTTCCATTTCTGTTTCCGCTGTCAATAGAGTGTGAGTCCCTCCTCGGCCGATATCGTCGCTCAATCACAGTCTCCCGTTTGTCATGTTCATCATCTGTAGAACATGACAAACCTGCGAATTAGCCACGAACGCATCCCTTTGCAGTAGTTGTAAAAGGTAAAAAATAAAAGAATACATTCTATATTTTACAAATGTTGTGTACATGACTGTTGTGTACATAAGAACATTATTATTGTCTCATCATCTTGTTCCATTATTAATAGCCTCTATAGTTTCCTAAAGTCCACGTCATTCACGTCCTTTACATGTATTAAATTAAAAATCAAAGTACATTTTTTAATCATTTATAATCTAATTTTTTCTATAATTTCTTTGACCTTCTGTTGTAAAAGTCGGATTTCTTCTTTCAACGAGAAGCAGTCTGTCCAACAGAAGTTCATGTTATTATTATTAATATCCAGAACAATGGCCTTTAAGCATGTAATTCAGGAGTCCAAGAACAGAGTTCACTATTGAGGATAAGCAGTGCAACAAAGTTCATACCACAAAAGCTCCTATCATGAAGTGCAAGCACGCGATTCTCTTCTTCATAGTTCCTGGCCACATTGTGCTCACGTTCAGTCCGGTAAAAAAAGGGACTTCTGGATGGTCTTCTTGTTGGACTTCTGGATGGTCTTCTTGTTGGACTTCTGGATGGTCTTCTTGTTGGACTTCTGGATCGTCTTCTTGTTGGACTACTGGATAGCAGTATGTGACTTCTTCTTTTTTTTTGATGAAGAGGACTTTGGAGCATGAAGTCGTAAGAGCGCTGAAGCTGTTCATCTCTTCTATGTATGGGCGACATCTCTTGTTCAGTTCCTTCCCTTCGTGACTGTTGCACATACTGCTGTTGTCTACTGGGTATGGAGAAGATATGATGAACATTTTCTTCTCTTCCCAAATCCTGCAATAAGATTCAGAAGATATGATGGTACTCCGTTGCATTTAATCCTTCACAATTCCATTGTTATGTTTCTTGAGCAGTAGTGATTGTCATGGACAAGTGACGGAATCAATTGACCAAATTCAAAGTACTCTATGCTAACATACTCACTTGGACCTTGTATAAGGAAACAATGAGTGAACATTTGAAGAAAAAAAATGATCGGAGCAAATTCTTTTCAAGTACCGTGCACAAACTTACATGTCCACAAAATAGTGAATTAATTGGTGTTTTTGAAATGAATACAACATTTACAAGGACACATGAAATGGACACAGCCTCTACAATATATTTTTAAAATTATAAACCGACAATGTTATGGTTTTCAAAACGCATGAAGTTATTCAGAAACTAATGTGCATGAGTGGGGGCTTCAATTGTGTGCCCACGTACTGCAAGTGGAGTGGCACATGCACATGTAAACTTTCACGAAATTTTGGGTATGATACTCTTACATAAATTCCTGTGAAATGAATGAAAAGTTGAGATGTAACGCTTACATTTTCGCGGTAGTACAGAACGGGTGAGGTACTATGCGATTTACTAATCAGATGAGAAGGCATTTCTTTGTTTGGATGTTGTGGTTGAATGTCAACATCATTCGAAATGTCCAAGTTCATCTTCCTGCCTGGCTTTCTTTTATCCAAGTCATTTGGAGACGACATTTGTTTTCGTTGAATTTGCTGTATAGGTGCTTCAAAACATTTGGGCACAATTGGATGTTCCTGTAGGTCACCATCGTCTTCCCCAACACTGTCTTCTATTGCAAAAACTTAAATTACATATTTTATAGTGTCAATAAAAACGACTTCTAGCTTTCAAAACAGTAACCATGTTTATCCGGTATGAACCAAAAATTTTAGACAAAATCATTGACTTCTGAACTTCTGGTCAGTCTATGCTACATATTGAACGACAAATTGTACAGTTCCGACATAGGAAATAGTTTTCAATTCCATACTTACGCATTTTTCAGTTAACAAAGAAGGCCCTATAATGATCCACTTTGAACATAATAAACGTAACTGCGGACACTATAGTACAATGTTAGTTTGCATTACCTTCTGGCGAAGCTAATGGGAGGTCTGCCATAGTATCCTTCTTCAAGTCGATTTGCTGAAAATCTGGTTTTTTGCTCTTTGGCGAAGGGCTACAATGTCCTCTCTGTCCTATAGTTCTCATCACCCGTCCACATTTTTCTGCATCTTGTTCCCTCTTTTTTCGAAGTTCCTCCAAGTTCGGAATTGGCATCTCAACTTCACCGGATACCACATCCAAATCTGCTGGAGGCAGACTTTTGGCTTTACTTTTGACATTGAGAGAACCTTTCTCTTTGGGATCAGTTTTCCGCCGTCTACCACTCCCTCTTGGCATGTCTTCCAGTTTGTTACTTTGTTTTTGTTTGTGAACAGCTACTTTCCTCGTAGCTCTAGTCTTCCTATTATTTTCCGCAGATGCTTCAACATTCTGCAAGATCGGTCCGTCGAGTGCAGCTTGCTTTCGAGACGTCACCATTATGGATTTTGAAGTCAGTAAATAGAAGGAAAAATTCAATGAGAAAGTCTTCAAGAATGAAAGTTAGCAAAAAAAAATATGATAAATACTTCCACTTAAAGTTAACGAATTGTTTTAGAGAATGGTCTCACTATCGTTGTTGATTTGTCTTCTGATGTTCATAGAAATATCTTTGTCACTTCAAAAGGACTTGCTTACTAAAATCCTTGTTGTTTGCACTTTTAAAAGGAAACTGAAAATGCTTAGTGGAAGAAATTTCATTGCAATATTTCATTGTAAAGCTGTAGAATTCACTATGTACTTGTTCATTCACATGGAACTTCAGTCATTTTTTCGGTTTTCCTTTACTGGAATTTGAGATGAACCTCTAGCAGGTTAGTAAACAACTGAGTGCTTCATGAAACAAACCCTGTAACTGAACTTTCACTACATCATCTAAGCACTTGTTCACCACAAAAACAAGGCATTCTCTTGAAAACAGTAATCGTCGTTTCTCAAGGCGTATTGAACTTGTGGTAAGGATTTCATTAACTTACTTGTTGACGTGTGCTCCGCATGTACTCTGATGATCTGGTAGTACGCTTCCTCAATGCTTTCCTCCTCTCCTTCAACGTCTTCTGTGGAAGCTTCTTCTTCAAATCTGCATTCGGTGATGCACTATCGGTATTGCTCACTTTCAAATCACTAAAATCCTTGCTAGCATGAAAGTTAGAGTAGGAGACCTGAATTGTGTTCTCACTACACGTTACAATATTGTCATTGCCCAAAGCCACTGCAAAATCACCGGTTGGTGCAGTCTTCCGAATTTCCGCAGATACTTCCTGACATTTGCATAATTCCTCCTCCGAGTCGCTTGACAGTAGTATCGGCGCTTAGGACAAGTGTAAGAGAAACCTATTTTCAGTAGTAGACAAAGGAAGACGGCGTGCGCTAAGTTTAGGAGGACTATGACCACCCTGTTCAACTCCTTCTCTCGAAATTTCTTGTGCATCACCATTTGCGGAGCTGTCAGGTGCGGGTGAAGGAGTTCTTAATCTACCTGTTCTCGCAAAGTACTCCGCGTCTTCCAGCGCACTATAATTCAGTCGTGCGTACCTACATATCAAAAAACATGCATACATTAGTGTTTCAAATAATGGAGAATGTTACAACATTGGCCACTACTAAGGGTTACTCATTTTTTACGGACTTTTCATATTAGAAAATTAGTGATTTACTTGACAGTCGTAGCCAAAGAAGAATACAATAGTCATGTAACATAAGAAGCCCTCAAACAGAAAACTAGGCCAAAGGGATAAAATAGTAGGTAACACAACAAGAATTGAACGCCGTAAGAAAAAAGTCGAGTGGATCTCCTGAACAGTAGTGTCCAAAGACTTTCATCCACTACGTTGAAATTAGGGTACACATTACTCAAGGCACGATTCCCAAAGTAAAAGACGGCCTCGTCTTATTTGCAGAGAAGGCGGCGTGCCAACCCGGAGTGAACGAACTAACGTGGCATTCTTTGAGCAAATCTATTTTTGTGAAACAGGTTTGTTTCTAACCCCCGTTTGCTAACAAAAGTCTTCGCATTCATGAAATCGGTCTACCTGCTTTTTCCTATTTTCATTCCCTGTGCTATTTGAAGATGTATTGTCTTGCTCTCACTAATTTAAGCGATGCTCAGGTGTGAGGAACTTGCTTCAAGGCACGCATCCTTCTAAAAATGCAATTACACTTCTCTGATTAGTAGCACTACCTTCATTGTGAGCATGTTCGGCGGCCGTCTTCCTTAAATGTTCTTTGGCTAAATATACAGGAGACAGACAAGTCACAAAGCATGTGGACGTAAGAGTCAAACGCAAAGCCAAGGTACTAACTCTTCCTTTCTTTTCTTGTAGCAACCGTTGCTTCTGCAATTTTTCATCAGATCCATTAGACACTGTTGAAAGAAACATCACAGTAGTCTTCGTGAAGTCTTATTTACACTGAGTCTTTGTGGTGGAGGGTGTCGTCCAAGAAACGATTGTTCGCTGTGATAACTTCCAGACGAAGGACTTCGTACGGTGTGGGAATCGGCATACTTGAACCTTTAGAATTTTTGTAGCGCTTGGCGCAGCAGAAATCGTGCAAGTTTTCGGAAGCTGAATATGAGTATAACGAAGAAGATTTCCACATATTCAAGCTCCAGCCTGTTAAGGTGAGTGCGTTTGTGTTAATTTAAAAAAAAAGCGTGGCAGGTATGAGGACGTCCAATAAGTACCTGAAAAGACTGTTTGCAAGTTAGACATTCAAATGAACTTCATGATGACGTTGTTAGCAAGACCTATAGATCAGCTGTAATGTTTTAAAATTCGAATCATTGATTGTACAGAACTTCTCTCATAATTGCAATGAAAGTAGACGTAAGCGGTGGGATAGTACATAAATAAGTAGAATTCAGAGTTCAAGTGAACTTACATCAATAGCGAGTGTAATGTTCATAGAATTAGGTAGGTCGAAGAAGAAACGCAATCCAGAAAAAATTGTTCTAGATTTTGTAAGAAATCTTGAATGTGGGCATTGTTACTTACGTTCACTGTAAGTATTGTGAATGAACAGAGTTCCTTATTCTTAAACTGTGTTTTAGTTACAGAAATGGATCAAAGAAATGAAGTCTAATTCAATGATCTTAAATGTAAGGAAAATTTCTTAATGTTAGGGTTGCCCTATTCCCGAACCGTATAGAGAATCGTTTCGAGACTATTGAAAACGGACAGTGGACAGTTTCTGCATTTGAAAATGTATTACTTCACGAAAGTCGGAATACTTTCGTGCAATACTAAAAGTATTGCTTTAGATTATTGTAGCCGTCAAACACAAGGATTTTTGCCTTGTTCACTTGTGACATTTTACTATGAGGAATTTATTAGATTATGACATTCAAAGAAGTGCAAAATAAAAGTAGGTACTACTGTGCTTTAGTTGATCTCGCTCCAGAACACTTTCCACACATTGTTCTTATTCTTCATTCTACTGAAGGGCTACAAACTTCTACAAGACATACATATAGCATGAAATGAACGAATGCAGTTGCTGTCATACTTACTTATCCTACCTGCAATTGAAATCATAAGGAACTACATTGGTTTATCTAATTTACTTTAAAATTGAAGAACTGACTTCAAAAACATGTAAAGAATGTTCTGATCGTTGTATCATTAAAGTTAAGAAGAAACGATCATTAGCAGACGATGTGTCATTTCCATATCATTAAGTTAGAAACGCAAGTGCCATTTGTGAATTATTTTTGTCAATCGCATTAAGTAAGATAAAAAATCAGAGAAGGGTTATTTTGAGCGGAAAATAACTTGAAAACTAATTGCTTCATTTCTGCGGGATATTACAAATCCGAGAAGACGTAGTCGAGGCGTGCGTATTGTTGTACTTCAGGTAAACTCCACTCCATTGTGATTTTTTCAAGAAGGATTTCATTGCCAAATTGCAAGAATAGAAAGGATGCATCCACAGTCATCTCTGATGCACAAAGTTATAAATAGTTGTAATTTTAATTGAAGAGGTTTAAGAAAGGATACAGTCGTAGTCTTATGAAATGCATGATCAATTTATGAGTACATGTAATTTCAATTAAGGTATAATTCGGAATCTTGAGAGAGTGCTTATAGGCTTCGTTAAGTTATATAAAGTATGTCCATGTACTATATTCCCGTAATTTTATTTAATGGAATTATGAAATATAATGTGCACGTAAGAATATAATGTGCTAATGTAATGTGCATTTAAGAATAATTTCGAAAATCTAACAGTATATGCATGTGGTGTAATCCTTGATTGACGAAGATCCAGGGAAACATGTATTCTTTGCCCAAGACTGTTTACAATGAAAAGAGTAGTATAGAAAATATTGTGAAGAAGGCAGATGTGTGCATGTTGAATATGGAATGCCATGGACTTTCCAAAGGCATTTCAAATTGTAATTGCACATCAAAGCAATGTAGTCATCCTAGCCCAGTGAATGCCGACCGACAAATTCAAGAAGGACCTAGTATTAGTCAAAATAGGAAGGTTCAGTTCAGGAACCAACTTCTGCGCATGCTAGGCGATTCGTGTATACTCTTGGAGAAGGCAAATCGTCTAAAAATACAATCTCAACTTGCTTTGGAAGAGATTTGTGATTAGAAACAGGTGGCCCATTATAGTGTAGAAGGAAAATGCATTCCTTCACTGTAAACTTTCTTTGTTTTTAATATAGTAGGATATATAAAGATTGCTCTTGAGAATTACTTTAATTGAGAGAGTTGTATGGTTCTTGTATCTCTTTTAATTTTTGAAAGTGTTCAATGTAAGCATTTGTTGAATGTTACAGTTTTTTCCTATTGTTCACAGATTATATTTGAGCATTTGAGCACTAGAAAAAAGCTTTGGCAATCTGGATGTTTTAGTGCGTTTTTCTATTGCATCATATGAGGTATGTGATTACATTCCTCGTTTTGTATGGCTTTGGATTTGGACTAGTCCTGCACTTTAAATAATATTTGTTTGATATGATTTCTGTCGTTCCACAAAGTTCTTAGAGAAAACATAAGTACTTTTGAAATAATGGAAGGTAGTTGTTGAATTTTAAATTTCACTTACACTATTTGATTAGAAAACTGTGAATGTTGTGCAATAGTGGTATCAAGTGTACAATGGTTACATTAATAATTTTTTTGTATCAAAGACTTACTGTGTTCGGAACATGGTCATGTAATTCAATAACATATAAAACAATTTGGCTGAAAAAATGATTACAAAAAATACTTGTTTATAAGAATGGTCCAACAATTATGTAGTGCTTCATTGAAGTTCAGTGAATCAGTGAATAGTCTGCAAGAACAACAGTTAAAAAATTGGACAATCCTTTTTTTGGCAATTCTGAAATGAAGAATCAAATCGACATGTGTGTGAGGCTGTTAGAATGCAAACTATAATTAGAGTGCATTGGCAGAGAGCGTACAAGTAGATGATACCTAATTTGTACAGTAATTTTTTGCCTAGTTTTATGCCTTGCTTTAAAGGCTAAACACATAGATATTTCTTCACTTCATCATGTGTAGATGATCGAAATCCTTACAGAATGTAAATGTTTGCATTGAAACTAATATGAGTTACAAGTGTAACAAACTTCTGCTTCTCTAAATTTCTGTTGTTTTCTTTTGTTATGCCATTTTTTTCCTACTGTTTTTTGTGTTGACCTTTTTTTGGAAAATTCCATAAATCTTCGAAGACCGATGTTAGTTTTTGTTGTAAATTGTCATTCTAAAATACCTCTGTCTGTATAACTTCTTGCAATCTTTGAATTTGAAGTTAATTATTTTTGTATGATAATTGACACATAAATTGTTACTTGAGAAGGAAGGTGTGCAATAGACGTGCGATTCACTTGTTCTTTGCTTTCACGGTGTGAATTAGGCTTTCTCCTATTCTGTGCCGTGTTCACTCGGTCTTCCCAAATCAGCAAATAGCACTACAAAATTCCAGGTGAGCATGATTTCCGTACATTGTAATTCATTATATCATAATCAAGCAAATTCACAAATTAAATGGACATGCAAAATGAATTAGTGCATGAAAACGTAAGCAACAATTAAAAATGACATTGCAAAAGGAACGCATCATGTAGTACTAGTATTGAATTGCTGAACATGTGTACTACATTTTCATTGAATTTTAAAATGACAATTCAAATTGACAAGGAAAAACACAATTTCTGTGCAGGATGCGTAGGAGGCTTTGTACGGCTTATCACATTGAACGCTCCATAGCAAACCGGTTGAGGTTGCCGGAATATCCTTGCGCATGCAATGAATGCAGAGGTGGTCGTGTCAGGAAAGTCGAGACTATCGCAAGGCACCACATGCAAAATGGACGAGATCCTTACCTCATATACCCAGTCATGGTAAGTGCAAAAAACCACAAGAACTCAAGAAATGGTTACGTACATGTAAATGGGTTTTTATAGTTCCTAAAAAATTATACATTTAGTAGTTCTGAAGCTCAAGTTTTACAATAAATGGTCACTGCTTTTAATAAGTTACACTTCACTTGGACAAGAAGGGTGGTTAGTTCTGAAATGTTTCTGAAGACACATGAAGGTATTATCATTTCTGTTGATATTCCATGATACATTGTACAGTCCTCTTATTTATGAAGCATCCTGGATTGCAGACAGTGGACGGGAACAATGTGTGGGGTCCAGTGCATCGTACGGACAGGGAAGGGGAAACGTATCATCGCACACAACATGAGGAAGGAGAACCTGCTTTCACATGGCCATAGAGGACAGAAGTGGACATCGACAACATGGCTCGAGATGCATTCATTTGCATCGACGAAATTCATAGTAACGTTTTGAACGATGAAGGGCAATTGCCAAGTGATGGCAACACTATGGACGAAGAGCAAGAATGGAATGATGTGAACATGGAGAATCTATTACGAGAGTCAACAGAGAAAGTGTTTGATGGTAGCCAACTGAACCGCCTACAAAGTGCTATAATTATTTTTTCCATGTGCAGCTTGTACTCTGTACCAAATACATTTGTTGATGCACTGCTTACTTGGATAGCTGGTGATCTCCTGCCCACATCAAATTGTTTCCCGCGAACGTCATATGAAGTTCGCAGCATTTTGATGAAATGGGGGTTGCAACACAAACAAGTTCATTGTTGCCCAGATGGACATATTTTGTACGAAGGGGAGAACGAAAATTTGTCAAATTGTCCTACCTGCAATTCTTCACGATATATTCCGGAATCGAGTACAGTACCTCAACGAGTTGTGCGTTATTTCAATGTCATTAAGCATCTATTAAGGATGTTTAGGTGCCCTGAAATTGCAAAACACATGACTTGGTACAGTGTAAACAAATCTCAAAGTCAGAAGATGTGGTCTGTAGCTAACAGTGACCAATGGAAGGCTATTGATCAATTATATCCTGACTTTGCTGAAGTCCTAACTAATCTAAGGCTTGGATTAGTAGGAGATGGCATTGTTCCTTTTAAGAACAATGCCATTAAACATTCCACGTGGGTGTTATTGATTACAATTTACAATTTGCCACCTTGGTTATTGACCAAGAAGTTTTTTATATCCCTTGCTGTTTTAATTCCAGGACCTAAAGCCCCTACAGCTGAAAACATAGATGTTTTCTTGGGCCCTTTAGTGCGGGATTTGTTGAAGCTATGGAAAGGAGTTCCAACAATAAATATGTCAAAGCCAGAGGGAGAAAGGAAATTTAATTTGAGAGCCATGCTCATATGGACCATTAATGATTTTCCCGCTTATGGTCTATTATCAGGACAACAGTGCCATGGATACAAAGGTTGTCCTCTATGTGGTCCTGAAACATGCAGTGAATATGCAATGCTTCTGAATAAAATGATATACCTAGGAGGCAGAAGATATTTGGATGATAATCACAGATTCAGGAGGGAAAGAACGTCATTCAACAACCAGTAGGAATGGCAATTACCTCCAGCAAGACCAACTGGGGAAGAAGTTTTTCGTTGGGGTACAGAAAGATCCAATTTCTTAAATGCTGGTAGAGTAGAAAATTTGGATGATGACCCTGTGAAACTCCACGGCGTGAAGCGCTGTAGTATTTTTTTCCTTCTTCCGTACTGGAAGGTATGTGCTACCGAAACAATGTTGAAGACATGCTTTTAATTGTTTATGAATTTGAAAATGAGTGAGTGTCTGCATCATTTTTTATAGTGAGTTATGAAGCTCAGTGTGCATGTTTTTTTGAGTGTATTGGTTCATATTAAGAAATGCAAAATGGTATCTGTGAAAGACATCTTCGACTTGTAGGTACTTTAAATTTTTTTAAATTATAGTCATAGTAATCTTCCCTACTTAATTTATATCCCATGCATTGAGTCACAAGTATCTGTGACATCAGGTTTGTATTGCCTACTGTATCAGTGATTAGAGAAATGTCATGAGGAATAAGTGAAATGTCATATTATAGCAGTTAGGGAAGGCAGTTGAAGTCTTCTGCAGTATTTGGGTGGAATGAACAATAATAAGGGCATTGCAATTGTGTGATGCCTTGAATTTTTTATTGTATTCTGCATTTAGTTTTTTAAATCACAACATTCCATTAATTCAATGAATTCCGTTGTAACACAAACAAGTTTTGGACTGTGTCCAAAAATGACATTCATACAGCATGTAGTGGCAAAACAGAATTGATAAGTAAGTATAAATTGTGGTTAAGTCAGCAATGTACGCCAACAATTTATATATTTAAAACAAAAAATTAATTTGTACTCATTATTTTCAATATTTTGTAAGTATTAGTAATTCTATTAGATACATTACTCCCCTTCTCCAAAAAAATTGGAATGGAATATGTACAATGCAAGGATTTATTTGTTTTTTGGGAAGTATTGTTCATGAAATCCTAGGACATTCAATTTCTGATATAATAGGAAGACTGAAACCTATAGAGGATTTAGGTAAAGTGCAAGAATGAGACTGTCAGAAGGATGTGGGTTTTAATATTAATCTTAAATGAAAGTTAAGGAAGTGGAATTGTAGGGTTAATATTTACGTTTTATTATTTTATCCTTAAACCAAAATGCTTTAGTATTTCTTCATAGACATTGGTGGATGAGAGAGAAGTGCAGATACAACTATATGAATTGTCAGAGTTACCAAAGACATTGCACAGAGTGATGGCCACTGTATGACTATATAAGAATAAGAAGCACTTTTGTAGATCTACTGGTATGAAAATCTTCATTGATGCAGTTCGCGGAGGCAAATCCTGAGAAGTGTTCCTCTAAATGTTGTATTCTCAACTTTAAAGCAAATAGTATAGTAGGGAACATGACAATGAAGGGAACTTGAGGAAAAAAAGTATTTGATGTCAGATGTAGTTATACGAAATCTTTCAATTTTTAGTGAACTTGTGTATGAAGTGCATGTCATATATAATTCTTCAATTATATATTGGAGCTACTGAAACACATATTAGGATGCATTAGTATTATGGGATGTTCATTTCTGTGCATTCAATTTATATGAGAGCATGAATAACAGAGACATTGAAATTGTAATCCTTTATTCTGGTTGGATATGAGTACTGGCTTTGAGTGTAGTTCTTGTGATTTTCTGTATTTCTTGTTGACTAAATTATATCTGGTACTTGCAGGATCTATTAATACGGCATGTTAATGAAGTTATGCATTGTGAAAAAAACCTTTCCGAGAATATATTGAGGACAACGTTTGGTGAGAAAGATACCCCAGCAGTGAGAGCCGACATGCAAGCATACGGTATACGACCTCATCTCCATCTATAACCTCGTGGCCCCAACCATGATCGATTACACATGCCACATGCTACATACATGCTTTCAGCAGCAGATAAGGCAAAGGTTTTACGAGTGTTGAAGTCATTGAGGACACCTACAAATTATGTGTCAGCGCTATACAACAAAATTAGCAAAGGTAAACTAAGTGGCTTGAAGTCACATGACTTTCATGTGCTGTTGCAGTAGATTTTACCTTTATGTTACCGGAAAATATCGAACAAAGTTCTTGCCAGTACAATCATTCGATTGAGTAGAGTTTTCCAAAAGTTGTGTGCAAAGATAGTTAATCGAGATGATAAGCACCAGTTGATGACAGATTCAGCTGAATCTATGTGTACATTGGAAAAAGAGATGCCTCCTTCATTTTTTGACATAATGTCACACATGCCTAATCACTTAGTGGAAGAACTCTTTTTGTGCGGTCTAGTTCATACGAGATGGATGTATCCATATGAGCATTATTTTAAGACTTTGAAAGGGTATGTGAGGAACTTGGCTAAACCAGAAGGAAGCATTGCTTCAGGTTATCAAACAAAACAAGCCTTAGGCTTTGTTACCGAATACATGTCCGAATATAATATTACGTCACGAAGAGTTTGGGACGATAAAGAAGAACCAACCATGGTTGACGAAATTCTGGAGGGGAAAGGGAAGGCTAAGGTGCTTACTGAAGAAGTGAGGGCTGCAATGCATGAATTTGTGTTAGATAACGCTGCACACATGGAGCCATATAGGCGGTGAGTTAATCAACCTTGAACTTGGAATGGTTATTCAAAAGCAGAATTAGAAAGTATAGAATTTTTCATTGCATTTCATATTGGACTATTACAGTGTTGTTGTAAAGGATATCTGAATTTTAGTTTTTTTGTATGATTTTTTTGGTTTCTGATTGAATTTGGCTTTATGTGAAAGGATATTATTGTTTTCAATGAAAAGAACATGCCTTAAGAATGAAACGAAGCCAATATTTACAAAAGTTGTTCAATTAAATGAAGATAATCTGGCTCAGTTACATATGAATGAATTATTCATACAACTGTGCAATCTAGTGTGCAGTGAAAAGCATTTATATAAAAAATTGTAGTTTATTTAACAATTTTGTAGCCGCAACAGAAGTGTACTGAAAAAATTGATTCCTTTAGTAAATGTTGTTGGATTTTTAAAGTTAACTAATGTGGAATGTAGGGAACATGTACAGTGTATATATGATTTGAGTTATAAATTTAGTGAATTTGGAATTGAATGCAAACAGAAACTAATGGGTTAGCATCATTGGAGAAAGCATTGGTGTAAGGGAAGATGGTAAAATATTGGAATTGGACTGGAAGTGACGTAAATGAGTATCCTGAAGTAGATATCTAGATTGTTCATTGTTTTAGAATAATTTTTATTAAACTGGAACTATAAGAGAAGTAGGATTCACGGTTGATTGAAGTCGCTTAAATTGCCTTAAACCTTTTTGAAATTAGTTATATCAGGTTTAAGTTGGAATACAGGAGATCATCCATATCTTCACCTGGTGAAGTGTTTACTGTCACAGTATTTTATAAGGATACTGCAAATCATAATACATTAGCAGTTGACACTTTAGCAGGTTTTACATTTTTGTATATATATATATTTTTTTAAACTACTAACACACTGGACAAGAGAGTGTATATGTCAAGTGCATTGTACATATGTATGCATTATGAATGCACATATTCAAAATATAGTAGCATCAGCGTTGAATTTCATATATTTAAGATTCAGAAGTACATCATGTAGTAGAAATGAAAGTGGATTTCTTTTACATATTTCATGATAATGTTTGGGCATGTAAAAACAAGTAGGAAATATGCGTGGTTATCATGTTTTGAAACATTTGAGGAGCATTGAATTGAAGACTAAAAGCTTGAACTAGGCATAAATTTTCAAGGCATTATTGGAACACTTTTCAGTTTGTTGGCTTATATGTTTTACAGAATGAAAGGAATTTCAAGACAAAGAGGTAATTTTTTTGCCTCTTAAATGAATAAGGAGCTTGCATTGAAGCAGGTGGTACTATTTTGTGTGAAGAGAATGATGAACTTCAGAGTGTCATAACAAATGAAATGGAAATTTTTAATAAATGAATAAATTTGGATTTGATGTTATTTTAATTATTCTTCATTAAAAAATGTTTAGAATTTTTTTCCAAAGATTTTTGTTCATGCAAAAATGCAATCAGCTCTTCTTTGGTTAATTTAATAGAACACTAGAGCATGTAAATCATGGTCTACTAAATCCCTGTAATATTCATTGCTCTAGTTAATCCCTGTAATATTCATTAAGTACAAAGATAAATAAGTGAATAGAGAGACAAGGGAAAAAAAGTTCTTGGACTTCATGTAATTTTTTTTTTTGGAAGGGAGTGCGTGGTGAACTGAAAATGAGTACATGAACAAAAAACATTGTAAGAATTTTTTTGGAAAGTGATGTCTGCAGAGATCAAGGTTTACTATTAGGAGCTAATTTTTTTGGACAGATGTAGTATTCTTTGATGACAGTAATGATAAAGATTTCTGCAAATGAATGAGGGCAAGACATTGAACATCATACTTAGTATTTGTTCAAAAGGAACTGTAAGTGGATTAGTGAAAGTAAAATGACATTTCTAGAGAACAAGTATATTTAAATGAAGTCCGCAGTGAGTGCATGTAGAATGTAGTATGGATTGTTCTGTGAATGGGGTTAGTGCTAATGCTTTTTTACAACGCCATTGTAAATGGAATTAAAAATAACATGTTTTTAAATATAAAAAAAAGATTGTAGGAAGTGCTTATCAATAGTTCAGTTTTTTCTTTTTGTTATTGAATCTAATGGAAAATGGACTAATGAGTTGTGGACTGTATTGTAGAAGGTATGAGGTGTTATTCAAAGAGAGAACCAATGCACGAGCAGACTTTCGTCGAAGACATCTGCATAGAAGTTGCGGAAGTACGCAACATCTACATAAACAGAAATAATAGGCAATAGTAATTATATAGAGTAGAAATTTTCAAATTTTCCATAATAGGTAGGGAATAGAAAGCCTAAAACCAGAAATAGGAATTAGAGGCTTTACGGAAAACCTTAAACTGTAATTAGGGTTATAGTCGGATCCGGAAACCCTATCCAGAAACCGGAAAGTTCTGGCCGAGTAGGCCCTAGAGCCTAGTCCGGCTAGGGAACTTACGGGAACGCCAGGCTGAAAAACTACTTAACCCCCGTTGTCTCCTTCATTCTTCCTCTTTCTCCGCGTGATTATCGCGATGGCGCTTAGTGAGTGAAAGTGTGGTGAGATAGGAACGCGTTAGGGAGAGAAGGGGAGGCCGGTGCCGATTGCACCGGAAAGTAGGACGGAAGATTAGCGGAAACTTAGCGGATCAGGCAACGGAAACTTAGCGGAAACATTAGCGGAAGTGAGTCGGAAGTGAGGATAGAGTATGGCTGTGGTTATGGCAGGGCCCAGTGTACAACGGAAGTCGGGGATCACGGCCCGGATGATCAGTCCGGAAATCCCTGAGAATCCGGAACACCACTGGCAGTTGGAGAATGACTTGACGGATATGGGGTGTCTCGGGTTTCTGAAAAGACCCTGGAACATCCGGAGCGAGGAAATGATAGACGAGATAGTCTACGGCGCTCCGAACCAATATCACCTGACCGTTAGGGGTCGTCCAAAGTCTTGGACAGCAGAAATATGGGCCGGAGTCTATTTCGCGTCCACTAGAAGATCCGGATGGGCCGGCCGGACGGAGAAATTCGCCGCGGATAGGTTCCGGAACCCGGCGGATCCGAAGGAGGGTTACACCGCGTTTGACTGCCGGAACCCTAGGGATCAGAGACTCCTAGAGTTTCTCAGCCCGATCCTGTATCCGGAAAAGCCCATCCGGATTACAGTTACCCTAGCAAACACAGTCTTTGGAGCTTTAGGGGAAAGAGGGAAACCGGCCCCTAGACCAGTTAGCTGGGGGCTCATTATCCAGTCGATAGTGGATAAGCTTTCCGGAAACCTGGTGGGAAAGAAATCGAGTCCCATCAGTCCGTACCTCCTCCACTTGTATCACAAGCAGGAGGTACTTAGCAGTCCAGAAGACATCATCTACCGGCAAGGAGATAGCCTGCTCCGATACGGTCTTCCTTCGGATTCAGATCCGATGGATGAGGAGCCAGAAGAAGAAGAGAAGCCGGAACTAGAGCATGACTCACCGGACAGGCACGACTCCCGTCGGAAGAGCACGGACCCGGAATCAAGAGGGAAGAGCCAACTTCCGGACCCTTTTCCATCCCGGAACACTAATCGGGATCTGGATATCTTCGAGTCCACAATATCCTGGCTGCGGAGTCAGAAGGCATCAAACAACCGGATGGCCACTCTGATCCGGAGAGTCTGCACGACGTTGAAAGTAGCGGACGAGACGGAGATCGTGGAGGCGATCAAGAGCAGACCGGATCCGGAGATGGTTCGCCTGCTGGAGGGCCGCATCCGGGCAGTGGAGGCGGAACGCGATCATCTTCAAAACCGCGCAGCGCGGGCAGAGAGAAAGATGAACACCGCCAACAAACGAGCGATGGATGCGACGGAGCTGGTCCGGAAACTAAGGGACTTCATTGACCCACCAGCGGATATCATCACTAGATCCGCGCTCTGGAACAACTAGATGACCCGGGAAGGTCATATTTACGGAACCAAGGTTGTAAAGATCTTGGTAGAGTTTGAGGCGCAGATCGAGGTCGCATTGAAGGAGATGCGCCAGTTGGTCGGCCTCTTCGATCCGTTGAGCGGATTGGAAGCCTCGTTGTTTCCGGAAATACCCGGAGGAGAGTTCCAGGAGACAACACAGCTCAACCTTGGAGCACGATCGTCCGCCCAGCAAGCACCCGGAAGATCCTCGGTGCAGAAGGAGATTACGGATGGGAGGAGGATTCCGGATCCGGTTCTGACGCCCCGGAATACTTCGGTAAACCTTTTCCCACCCATTCCGGATTCCACTGCAGAAGTAACGGCGATGACGGAGGATCCGGTTGGGATTCAGAATCCGGCCCGGACCCATCCGGAGGAGTTCACACATATGCAGCAGCAGACTCCTCCGCGGCCACCACCGTCGACCCCCATCGAGATCATTGACCTGGAGAAGAAGAAGGCCACCAGGCGGAAGGTCAACAACGATCCGGAGGAGGTTCTTGAGTCGGATGAGGAGGAGGCGGTAGCGAACTCGTCTTCCGAGTCGGAGTATGCGGAGACGGATCCGGGTTTGCCAAGGACCCGGTCCGCAACGAAGTCCATCCCGCCGAAGCAGATCCGGCAGAAAGCGCCAACCCAGATTTCAAAGGGCGGTACGTCAGCAAAGAAGGCCCGGAAGGGTAAATGACTATATAGTGCAGTTGGATTGTTAGTTTTAGTGTTTTGTTTTCATCGCGGGTTTTCCGGATGTGGGACCCGCTGATCCGGAATGCTAAGTAGTTCCGGATTTCTAGGATGTCAACGGCTTTCCGTTTTTCTCGGAACGGTCACTTGGCCGTTGTTCGGATTTTCAGCTGGCCGTTAGCCGCTTTTTCTTTGGACCGTTTTGGTCGTGTTGTTTTGGTTTTTAAGGGCGGGCCGGCTTGTGGCCTGTCATTCCATTTTGTGTCATTCAATCTGAACACTCAAGAATAAACACCTTGGGAATCATTATCTTGCGTATCGCGTCTTGATTACTTATGTGTGGGTGTATCCGGGAGAGTGTGCAAGGTAGGAATCCGGATTGGTTGGTATCCGGATCCGACTGAAGGTGTTTTGCAGAGTAGTTTAGATTGAACTTGAGGAGCTGTGTGTGGTACCTTTAAATCGCTGGAACGGTGATCCGGTGGGATCCGGTAGTGGTCAAGGAGCTAATCCGGAACTCATGAGTAGTTTCGTGCGGAAGTCAGCAGCCGCCAAGTGGAACATTCCCAAACCATCGGAAGGTCTGCCAACCTCAAGAACGGTCGATAGCTAGGAAGTAAGTCCTTTAGTTCCGGATTCCAACTATCCGTGGTTTTTTTGCGGATTGAGTCTAGTTTACGAGTGAGGAGCTATGCGTGGTGCCTTTAAATCGCTGGAACGGTGATCCGGTGGGATCCGGTAGTGGTCAGGGAGCTAGTCCGGGAACTCGAGAGTAGTCCCGTGCGGAAGTCGGCAACCGCTTAGTGGAATATTCCCAAACCACCGGAAGGTCTGCCAACCTCAAGAGTAGGCGAAAACTTGATCCGGAAAATAGCTGAGTGTCGTTGTAGTAAGGGCGGGTGAGGGTGTATCTCTGCGTGACCTACCTTCCGAGTGGCCACCCGGAATGTTGTGAGAGGGACCATCTTTCTTCCTTACCGGACTGAGAACTTTGAGGACGGATAGTTGTTTGTTGTTTAGGAGTTGATACGCGTGTTACTTGAGTGGTGATGTTCCCCACCCCTCGGAAAGAGCAAGTGAGGACCCTCTGAGGGTAAAACAGAGGTACCAAAAATCGGTGTGACGGATAGTGAGAGTAGAAATCCGGATCAAGGTGGATCCGGATTTGATTCCGGAAGACAATATTTCCGGAACTTGGTGTTTGTGTTGTGCTGGATCCTACTGCGGATTGTCATTTCCGGATAGATCCGTAGTTCTGGAAACTTATCTATTGCGACAACATCTGGAATTCCCTGGGACGATAACTCGTGTCATCTTAACGCTTTTGTGGTGTTAAAGATACCTACGCCTAGACTGCGCATACGACAGAAGTGGCCGGAGAGGGGCACCATTTCCGATAGGGTTGGAGGAATTACCAGCATTTGTGACATGGCTTGAAGGAGACATAGCAAAGTCTATCCAAGAAGGAGCTATGGTTCCAGAGGATGTGGAGGACTCATCAAAATTACCTTCACTACAGGCAAAAAAGTTCAAGAGCATGTATGCATATGGATCCCACTTCCGCTGCAAGAGTGCAGAGCGAAGGAGTGCTAGTACTTGTGACTCTGGTGTGGCGGCAATTTTCCGACAACCTTGTCGCTCTGGAAGACGAGACCAGAACATAGTGGATGAGGACCTTGAATACATAGGTCAAATTCATGAGATTGTTGAACTAGACTATGGTAGACATTGTGTAGTGTTGCTAGTGGGTGAGTGGGTTAAAGCAAATTATAGAGGAAAGAATGCAACAGTTAAAAAAGATGAGTGGGGTTTTACTATGGCAAATTTCAGAGCACTAGTACCATTTGGTTACGAATCATTTGCTTTTCCTATTCATTGTCAACAGGTTTTCTTTTCAGATGATGAAGATGAGCCTGGTTGGAAAGTGGTGTTACGGACAGAGGTAAGGGGACGTAGAATTGACATTGGAGCGGTAGAAGAAGAGGAGCCACAGATTTTCGCTATGGGACAGGATGTTGAATTTGATGGATTTCATGAAGTTGATGAATTTGCAGAGGATTTTGGAAATGAAATTCCAGAAGGCAGAGACATTGAAGTGCATGCACTTTTGAATGAGGTTATCGAAGACGATGAGATGATGTTTGATAGGGACATTGGGGAGTCATTAGAAGATGATGAATGAAGGGAAATATGAAGATACATCAGGTGAAATTTTTATCTTAAAATTCATGTTACCTCATAACATAGGAATACAATGTTTTTTATTGTGAGAAATAGAGGAAGTAATGTGGTACTGTAAGAATTTCTTAATTCATGGGGAATGATGAAATTCAAGGAATGCATTAGGCTCTATCAAATTAGGATTTCTGGAAATTGAAATTCCAAAAGTGGATTAAGAATGCACTTCAAAGGATGTTAGGTAAGCAATTACCACCCATTTTTGTTGAAATTTGGAATTTGTCATGATGTTCCTGGTAGAAATTAAGAATTTAATCCGCACATGCAGAGAAGTGTGAGAAATAGTGTCCGCAGATGAAATTAAAAATGTTTTTGCTAAACTGTGAATGTGCTATGAGTTTCATAAATTTTCATTATGTAATGGCGTGGAAGAATATGTAATGTACCGAATAGGAAAGAAAAATGAATCTGCTATACTCATTTTATTCAACTAAAGCAGTCGTTATTTTTTGTAACTCTAAAGTGTCTAGGAAGTCAATTTGTTCATTTGAAATTTTTTTGGGAATTCAGAGGTTAAGGAGTCCATTATTGTAATTGCAGACGTGTAATGTATCTTTACCATTTTTTTCCATATTTAAAAATTATAGAATAGAGTCATTTTGTATGTTTGCACTTTGAATAATTTGACGACAGTGGATTAGTTTACCTTACTGATCATCGTTTTTCATTATATGTGTACATACAATATTTTTTTTTGTTTGAGAATGAAATTTTTTGTCTTTAAAATTTCAGTTGCACAGTAATGTACATGGCAAGTGGAATTAAAGTTCATGATGGCATTTGGTTGATTGCAATGAAATCGGAGACAATGAACTGAACAGACAATTAGAAATAAAAAATGTGTATTGAAAAATTTGCAAAGGAATTTAGTTACATTATTGAAAAGTGAATTGAATGTTACATTTCTGAGTTGTCTGAAAATTTAAATGGTGTGCAGTAAGTAGAAGATGTGTACGAGAGGGATGGAAGTAAAGAGTGCAGCTAAAAAAATTTATGTCAATATGTTGGTTTGCATATGGCAGAGGACAGTATATATGAACCTAAATTTTTTTAGCTGCACTCATTACTGCCATCCTTCTCCTACACATCTTCTACAACAAATGAGTTTCCTTAGCATAACATGTAGCTTATTTGTTTAATATGAAATTACTTCTGTTGTTTAATTACATGGAGGAAGTAAATAGTTAGTTAGTGGCATAAGATGATGTAGGAGATATGTTCTTTGAAGTAGTGTACATAATGCAGAACACTGCGTTTGTAACCAATTCAGACAAGTACATTCTCTAGTAAGTAGTGATACAGGAGTTGTAAATAACAAAAGTAGTCCAACATGTTTGGGTAAATGACGTCATCCATTTTTCCATATAGCAATGTAGTTTAAATTACAAGTGTACATTCTGAAATTAAGTTTGTGTAAAGGAATGTCAACGTTGTAAAATTTTAATGTGTTCTAATGCATGACATCTCTGAATTGCCCACTTATAATGTTGATTTAGAAATCTGTAAGGACAGTTGTATATCTACAAATATATCACATTAAATTTGAATGGAAAAAAAAGCAAGTTAGGCATGTAATCCAAGGAATTTTATAAGCTAAGAATTTTATTTTTTAAATTTCTGTAATTTGGAAGTTGAAATGGCAAACATAGGAAGTATTCTGAAAATAGTAACCAAGGTTGTTAGCAAATATCAATTCCACAGATTTGGAAGATTGTCTCTATTCAATCTTGCATGTCTTAATGTTGGCAGATTGCATAGAGAAATGTAGTATACGAAACCCACATAGCAATTGTGAATTGAAGTAGAAAAGGATTTGTGTATTAAAGCTGCAAAATTAATTGTATGCATTGACATGTTCTTTTGGTTCATCTGTTTTCTTTAGGAGGGTTGCCTTGCTCAGGTGAAAGGAAGAAGGTGTCCTAGCGAATTCAAATTTCAATATGATGCGTGATTAAAGAAGCTGAGGAGTGAGAGGACTCATCAAGGAAGTTCAATTGAAATGGCAGAAAATGATCTCAAATGTCAAGAATTTTTGGATCTCGAAGACAATGCTGCAGCAAGTGAACTCCAGTTTACTCGTAATGTATAGTATGAATTAAATGAATTCTTCTGCAGTTGGAAGAAGGATGTATGCCTTGGAAAGTGTTTGTGGCATTTGTATTAGCCTAAAGTGAACAGTGCATCCTTAGTAATTTGGATGCAGCATGTACAAGTTGAAAGTGAAAACATTTAAACAAGTGTGCAGTTGATAGACTATGATTATGACAGGATCAAACGATGTACAACATCTTTCAAGCAATAGAAATTACATAGTGGAAGCTCTTGTTATATTCAAGAACATTTGGGAATTGTACCTTTGTTAGGACTCCTCAAAAATTGCATTGTGATTGATTAATATAGTAGAGATAACCTTTTTTTTTTTGGAACTCAAATGTATGTTCTGAAGTAGAAGACATGAACAAATTGCTACTGACTTGTTCATGATGGACTAGTGATTTTTGACATTTTCCATATTTCTTCTAGAAGCAAAGTGCTGTGAATAGTAATTGACATTTCGTGATCAAGGATTTCTCCCCTTCATTTGTTTTTATAAGATTTTGAACTCTGAATGTGCATTGCTGAAGAAACTATATGTATGTATCCTATGCAGACTCTTTTCCCTACAGATTTACAATATAAATATAAAACAGTGTTTGACAAAGAAGTGTATTATTGTTTTCAACAAGAAGAAGGAGAAACCCTACCCAAATCAACAAAAAAGTATCATGCTCCCAAGCAAACTTGGCAGTTCTGTCATGAATGTGTTCATACGGTCAATGCAGTGCCAAAGTCAACAAAAATCTATCTGAATTTTGTTGATATGGACACCATTTTCCACTAGTGATGTCCCAAGCCACGCATGCCTCTGTGTTCCCCCCCAATGTTTCATGGTGGCGGTAGACTTCAGGCCTTCCCCTCTAGGGGTTTAGGGAGTTCACAAGAATTAAACATCGAACACAAGTGACATTTTCTTCAAGTAAACCATAGTTCCCTACCTAAGAAAGGAAATCATATCATGAACCCCCCAGAAACCGACATTTTCAATGTTGAAAAAGGTAAAAAGAAAAAGAAATTAGGACTTCAAACAAAGAAGAAGACATACAATGAAACACCAATAATAAAAGGAAAATAACTAGATTTTATTGTATACTTTAGGGGATGAACAATATAAATCTGAATTAAAAAAATATAGAACTTCATCAAAATTATAAGAAATTTAAACCCATTGAACTCCAAATTCTTTAAGGCAAATGGTTTAAGGGTATAGGAATTGGGCCTCCATTATCAGGGGTCCATCCGGTTAGGGAGTGCAAAAGCACTCCCTAAGCCAAAAGAAATGTATAATTGTGTGTGCCGTACCCATTCAACTCCAAACTCTTTTGGAGAAATGGTGCTAGGAACACTAATTTGGCCTCCATTATCAGGGGTCCATCCGCTTAGGGAGTGCGAAAACACTCCCTAACCCCCCATACAAACACTGAAAATACACCATACATTGTAACACACCACATTTATCAATAAAATTGAATGGCTTTAGAAGCCTTTTATTTTTATTTTTTACACTAGAAGATAAGCTATTTATACTAGTGGGGTGGTAGTAGGGGAGACAAACCTTATGGGATATAGAAAACTTAGGATCTTTAACCCGTCACTAAATTTTACATGGCAGGTGAGCAAAACAATGGCAGCAGAACACTGGAAATTTTTTTGGACAGGCAGCCACGGGCAGAGGAACCGTTGGCTGCCGTTGTCAGACCATGGCATGTAAACCCACACTATTGGACCTGCTGCAATTATATTGTGCAATACAAGGCAGTCCAATAAATAGCCGCAATAAAAAGGGTGAGAAATAGCCATTTCCATATATTAGTAGGACTAGTGCAATTTCCATTAAAATGAGAGTCTTTACGAATGACCGTATGTTTGAATAAATTTATTATTTGTAAAATAAATGTTTTTATTCCAATAAATGAAGAATATGTCATTTGTTGAACACCAAGTCAGGAGCTCCGCGGTTGATTGTAAGGGGTTCATTATCTCATTCCAGTGGTTCGAGTTCGATCCTCGTTGAATTTGTATGAGCGTATAAGGGATAAATCTGACTTGGTGCTGCTAAGTGAGCTTTGCAAGCAAGAAAATTGTAACAACCAATTGCCCCTACCCAAATTGTGACAAGTACTTTACACAGTACCAAAATAAATAGTAGATATGTCCACTTCACTTTTTTTGAAATAATTACTAATATAATTTCAAATGAAAGATATATTCAATGATAAAGAAATAAGAAAAAAATTTGAAAAACTATAATAAATAAAACACGGAAATATAATAGGAAATATATAAATATGATATGTACATTTCATTGTCTTCTAAAACAAAACATATACTTCAAAACATCTATGTAGGAGCAAAGAATAAATTAAAAAAAAAAAAATACAACTTATACCACATAATTTAATATATAAATTCCATCTATTATATAAATGATGAAGATGGTAAAAACAAAATTAAACCAACTCTACACCATAAATTCACATAGAACTTTACATATTAAGTGTAGTAGTGTACGAAGCAAGATTTTGGTTGATGACTTCAATTTGAGCCGTTGGAATCTTAATCATGCACTGCACGGTATTTCTTCTAATCTGAGACTTCCATGCTGTCATCAAAGCGTTAGTTTCCTCCCAAACTAGCGGCTTAGCTTCATCAACCTTCCAAAGCAAACCTCTTTCACTGCCCCACCCACTGTAGTTGTTTTGAATGTCCTCATTTCGGGATGTTGGACGAAAGTATTGAATGAGTACGCAATTTGGTTTTTCAGGATTACAGAAAGGGTCCGACAAAGCCCTTGCGATCCAAACTGGTCGAGTATCACCATCTGCGGGTCAAATTGCAACAAAGTAGCCTTCGAAGAGATCTCTAGCGACCCTAAAGGATGGTTCTGGGCGACCTCGTATAGGCCCGACGTAGGCGTCATCTTCCCCGAATTCTTCACGAACTTCACCATCTTCATATAATTCGTCAGCAACAGTTGCTTCAACACAAGTAGTCGGCCAAAAACCATCCTTCAAAACCAAAGAAAGAGGTACTGGTTCTAGCAATGCTACCTTCACACCACGCCAATAGTGTATCAAATGCTCATACCATCTTCGATACTCTCCACTTACATCTGAATCGCACAAGTTCTGCCAATATCTCACGAATCCAGATATCCCTTTCACAATGTCCTCCATGCCTCTCATTGCCCTCTGCGGAATTGGCAACGATACCCCACGAGGCCACAAACTCCACCCTTCAACATCTTCTTTCCACAACTTAATACCTCTTCCTTCTTCCCCTAGCCATTCTACATCAGTGTACAACAATTTGTACTTCATGACTGGACACCCCACCAAATCTAGATAGAACTTCACTTGTTGTGGCTTGGTGTGTCCAATGAGTCTATCATCACCATCAAGAAATGATCCTTCAATAAATCCCTTGAAATCGGGCACCTCTTCTATAAGGTGAGGGATAGTGGGAATGGATTCCACATCCATGAAGGACTTTATGAGAGTAGGGATTGTTGGAAAACTCTCCTTCTTCAATAGCATGCTCCATCTTTCAAACAACGCATCAATGTCATCATGTGTGTGGCCAACAATCATGAAATTCACATACACTTCACGAAAGATTTTGTTAGCCACAAGTAGAGACCAAAAAACAAAAACGAATCTATTTTTGTTGTCCCCTGTAGCGTTATCCATTTGCATATTAAGAATCAGTGGCAACAGTGTTGCAGGAACCAATGTGTCCGTGGATGGGGGTAGCGAGGCTTCGCACATCTCTATGCCTTTAAAGACCGCATCAAACAAAGATGTAGACCTCGAATTCATGAACAACTGCCGAGAAGAAGACTTTGGTGGTTGTTCAAGGTCCCGCAACAACTTTGCCATTGAACCAATGGTGTAATTCGAATCGTGAGGGAAAAGGTCTAAGCCGTAATGTACATACCGCACATCAGCATGACCATGTGCAATCATGCCAATCATAGACAAAGGCAACTTCATAAGGCTATCCAGCTCTTTATTCTTATGAGAGAAGACCGGAGAAGCTGTTTTGGCATGATCCATCTTGTCATGCATAATTGTCAAGCACTCATGTGGAAAATTATGCAATCGATACCAATTTGCATAATACAACTTCCTATGTGCTTGAGCAATAGCCAGATGTTTATCAAGTAACAGCTGCCACTTCAAACAAGTTTGTGATCCAACTAAAGTACCCTTTATAAGCTCTCGTAGTTTGTCACATTTTGCTTAACGGGCAAAATTATCTCCAAGCTTCTTTACATCGTACACTGGAAACCTGGAAGATCTAATCTTGCTCAAGTTTGATGAAGAGACCTCCTTGAGTCCGAAAGTAGCATTGGTTTCGTTAATTTTTGCCATCTATCCCTTCCATTGAAATGTTGTCGGGAGAATCATGGAGACGACCTTATCTCCTGACTTGAGAGTCCGAGTACGATGTGGCATGTGATCCGCCTCCTTTTCAAGGATGCACTTCAGCGTAGCAGTTGCTTGTTGAATATGCATCCTAGTCTTCACCAGTCCAGTATTGCCATGAACCGTCACTTCACAACTGTCCTTATATGCTTGGTAGCGGTAGAAGGTAGACTCTAGGACCCCAGAAATAGACATCCAAGCTCGCATGCAAACATCTATCCCATCAATCGTTACCATCCTTCTCCCCGTAAAGTCATGATGCATTTGTCTATGCACCTTAGTCTTCATAAAAGCTCTGTACTTAAATGCAGAGATTCTGGTACATGCGTTTGCAAAAGGCTCGAATTTTCTCTCTTGGAAATGGTTGAACGCAATTTTTGCTACAACAAACCTTGCTTGAAACTACATTGATAGAGTCTTGAGTGAGTAGGCTTCTTGTTTTTATGCATGTCTCATGTGGCGGGTTCCAAATGGCACTTGTATACGGTCGAACACATGTTCTCAATGGTGGGTTCAAAAGACTCGCTTGCAAACGATTATAATTGTCCCGAGCTTCATGGTCATACAGAGTTGCTCCTTGGCAATGTACAAGTTTAATTGGCCAAACTATCAATGAGTACACTTGCTCTTCGGGGATGTCCTCCTTAGAATACAATTTACAGAGGTGCACAGCCACATGATCATCACCAAGCGGACCATTTGCTCTAAGCACCAAGTCCGAGTTGACGCTATGACAGGTACCTTCACCAACAAGTACTCCATCCAGGTTGTACAGAGTTACACACTTTGTGACCCAAAGGCAACATGGAAGACCTTCGCAAACGGGAACGTCAACAAGTACTCCATGAGGCACTTGTTCCTTGATGTCCATGAAGTCCATGTCAGTGACATCCTCAGCCATGGAATTCATGATATCTGTATATTATAGTGTCAGAATGATTGAATGAACATTGATAAGAATTGAATTCATATAAAAAGATAATAATAAAGATTCATAATAACAAAGATAACAGCACTATCAAATGAAATGGGACTAAATCTAGGGGCAAATCAGCTCGAGTCGAGTTGATCTGTAGATCCCACATTATATCTAATATTTACTCTAAATCGAAATTAATCAATTCAAAATGACTCCATTATATTGCAGAACGCCACACTCAATTCAAAATAACTCCATTATTGTATATTGGAGGACAAGAGAATAAATCCTCAACCAGGACTCGTCGAAACGTAATGTAGGTCCGGAGGCCTATCAGATAGTTAGAAAAATGCAGTTGTAAACTGTTTCATATATTTGACACACCTTCACAATGAACAATTATCACCTCTTCTAAACCTCATCCTCTAATAGCTGCATATCAACTCGACTCGAGCTGATACGCAATGCCAAATTATTAGTCTCGTTTTATGCTAGTATGCGTTCACCTATTATTCATGAATTTGCGTACTAGCTCGACAAGAGCTGATTTGCACATTATGTACATAATCCAAAGTCATTCAATATTCATACAAAGTCTCTCAAGTTTAAATTATTCATGATGCCATGTGTATGATACACTTTGACTCTGGAATGAGCTTGCCGATGTTAATTATACAATAATATTTGGAAATCAGCTCGACTCGAGCTGATTAACAATACGATTGTGTATCATCGGGATGATACCACTATTCACAAGATTTAATATTCCTTCCACATTGGATATGGATATGTATATATTACACATCAGCTCGAATCGAGTTGATACGTTCTCCCCAAAAATTCTATATTAAATATATTTCTATTAATAGGTCCCTTGCTTTGCGGCGCAATAAACAGAATTACGTTCACACTACAATCACTAGAAGAAAAGTGTGTTAGAATCTCTAAAAATACGTCACTTTGTTTTTGTTGAGTTCCCGGTTCAAAACGCAGTCCAAACGCAGAAAAACGCAGAAAAAGCGTTTTTCTGCATTTGGACTGCGTTTTGAATCGGGAACTCAACAAAAACAAAGTGACGTATTTTCAAGGTTTCTAACACTTTTTTCTTCTAGTGAATAATTTGAATTTGAAGGTATTTGCTGGGTGATTGCAAGAAAGACCGGTCCTATTTGGTGTCACAAATTGAAGTGACTAAGTTGCCATCAATCATAACTTTTGGAAAATGAAGCCGATGGACTTGAAATTTTTATTGAAGATGGCTAACTGAGAAATCATGAGATCCATTATTTTTCATAAATTTTGAAAAATAATTTTATAATTAAATGTCAATTTAGCTAATTTGTCACACTTTGTAGTTTAGGGGTTTTTAGTACTGTGGAGCATCCAAAAATTATGATGTTCACTTGAATTTTTTGTGGGCTATTCCCACACTAGATGAGCATGTGCCCACCAAAGGGCATTAAAAAAAACACAATTTTTTGTTCTCAACATGCATGCAAATAGGGGTCCCTTGTGCATAGCACTCCAAACATTTATGATGGTTCCAACTTCTAGTTTTTGGTGAAATGTAATCACTATCAAATCTTTATAAATGGCCAATTTTTAGTTTTTTTTTATTCATGTTTTTCTAATTTTTATTAATTTATATTTAGTTTTATCTACTTTCTGTGACAAACTGTCATTTTTTTTAAGTAGTACTGTTTCAGTATTATAAAGTACTCAAAAGTATTATTGGCCGTTGATTTTCCAGATCAACGGTTGAGATTGCTCCATTTGTAGTACTCCTAGTACTCCTAGTACTCGGCAGAAAAAACGCAGTTTTTGACCAAACGCTACCAAAATCGTTCGGTCTTTCTTGCAGTCACCCTGCTTGGAGAGACGTCCTAACTGAAGATGACATCAAAAAACCCTTGCAAAGTGAGTGCAACATCATAATCGTTCCTGAAATTCACAGAATAGAAGTATGCACATCAATATGAATAAGAATTCAGCGAACACAAATCTCAAAAACAATTCTGCAAATTTCATGAATGTAGAAAAGTGCGTTGACACTAGTAGAAAATCTGAAATTTCTGTCATTTTGGACGCGTTGTTTTGGACAAAACAACGCGTCCAAAATGACAGAAATTTCAGATTTTCTACTAGTGCGACTAAAGACTTCAATACAACTTACAGTAACCGAAGTGCGGTGAAGCAACTCCTCTTCGAATGTGATGGAACACAAAACAATGTCCTCCTAAAGACCTCCTTCTAGCCTCCTAAAGACATACACAAAACCAATCATGACAAGCTGAATACAATCCAGAAAGAAGAAATGCGCACACAGGTTCACACAATAGAAGAAGAAAGGGGAAATGAGGTTTGGAGGTGCGGTGACGACGTACACCTCAATGTATGGCGGGAAGAAAAGTGCGCCATCTTCATGAACGTTTTGAAATGAGAATTTCTAAAAGTCGAGAATCCCTGAATACCATGGGACTTCCCACCTTTACCCCACAAAATGACATAAAATGATGAGTACAGTAGTTGACCCCACAAAAAATGTGGTGTCACCAAGGTTGATGAGATTCCTTTTATAAGAAAATGTTGACTTTTCTTGACTGTCGTGGCTTTACTTCGAGTCTGCGGCCTCTTGGTTAACTACAACGTCAATATCACGGAATCTTAAAATTACATGTATTAAAAGCAATATTGTAGTTGCCCATGACAGCCTTTTCAATTTTTAGTAAGTTGGAATATCTTTGGTCCTACTTTTAAGAAAATCAGAACCTTTTGGAATTCTCCCTTCCCAAAAAATTCGAAACAATTCAAATCTTTTCCAAATAAATCGATAATGAAGGGTTTGAAGTGACTTTTATTAGTTACTGGATTAGGGTATAGGGTTTAGGGTTTAGGATTTGGAGTTAGGGCTTCTCATTGTTTTGGATTGGCTTTGGGAATCATCAAAACACTTGCATACTACAATAAAAACACAATTTAGGGGTTAAGAAAAAATTAGAAATTGAGTGAGAAAAGCTTTTAAACAAATAAATGCAAGAAATACTCCTTCTTTTCAATAGTCAAAGTTCATTTTTACTTCTTCCATTATATTTAGTTAATCAATAAAGCATTGCAGGAAGTACGAGTGCTCATGCTTCAAAAATGTTAGCATTACTAGGAATTTCAATCTAGACATTATAATTTTTTCTCTTTATCCAATGATTTTTCGAACAAAGAATTCCACAAATTTTGATCATACATTGAGAGGGTGATTTATTATTCAATTTCATATGTAATGATAGAGCTTCTATCCAAACAAACAAGTATTTTTGTTATTGATTATTCTCCTCTACACTAGTGGAAAAAGATAAATCAATCAACTTTTGGAATACAAAGCAACCAACTCATCAATTCAAAAAAATATGCACTTGGTGGTCACTTTGAATGACCTTGTACGTGGAAGTAAAATTCACATGAACAACCTCGGTCGGTACTTTAATGACCAAAAAAATATAATGTCATGAAAGTCACGTGAAAAATAATGGGAAACATGTTGTGCAAGTTGCAATTATTCCTAAACTCATGAATTCAAAAACATATGCACTTCGTGGTCACCTTGAATGACCTTGTACGTGAAAGTAAAATTTGCATGAACAACCTCGGCCTGTATTTTAATGACAAAAAAAAATAATATCATGAAATTCACGCAAAAAATAATGGAAAACATGTTGTGCAAGTTGCAATTATTCCTAAACTTATGAATTCAAAAATATATGCACTTGGTGGTCACTTTGAATGACCTTGTACGTGGAAGTAAAATTCACATGAACAACCTCGGCTGGTACTTTAATGACCAAAAAAATATAATGTCATGAAATTCATGCGAAAAATAATGGAAAACATGTTGTGCAAGTTGCAATTATTCCTAAACTCATGAATTCAAAAACATATGCACTTCGTGGTCACCTTGAACGACCTTGTACGTGAAAGTAAAATTTGCATGAACAACCTCGGCCTGTATTTTAATGACAAAAAAAAATAATGTCATGAAATTCACGCAAAAAATAATGGAAAACATGTTGTGCAAGTTGCAATTATTCCTAAACTTATGAATTCAAAAATATATGCACTTGGTGGTTACTTTGAATGACCTTGTACGTGGAAGTAAAATTCACATGAACAACCTCGGCTGGTACTTTAATGACCAAAAAAATAATGTCATGAAATTCATGCGAAAAATAATGGAAAACATGTTGTGCAAGTTGCAATTATTCCTAAACTCATGAATTCAAAAAAATATGCACTTGGTGGTCCCTTTGAATGACCTTGTACGTGAAAGTAAAAATCAGGACAATCTACATTGCCCTCCATGAAGTTTGTTGTGCATAATGTCTTTAAACAACACAAAGTCATGAAATTCAAAGTTGACCCTGTACATGAAATTATAATTTACAGATACAAATGAGTCATTTTACATTATAATTCCAAAATACTAAAATTGAAATTCATGTGAAAACCTACTACATGAATCAAGTAGTTGGAATGATGCCAGATGAATTATGTTTGGGAAATGTCATTATTTAATGTTATACAATATAAAACCAAAAATGTTTTCCAAGGTCACCAACATATGAACTGTTTAATTTTGTCATAATATTGTGGTTGCCTCTGTCATAAGATAGTTAAACATCAACCAATTGCTTCTTTGATATGGGAAATCTGATTCTGTATAAATAGTAGTGAAGTTAGTCATTAAAGCACCCTTGTGCAGTGCAAGCATTTTAGGGTAGCACATAGAGAATTATTTTAAGTTTATGAAAGATAGACAAAAAAACTATCCATGCAAGAAAAAAGTGCAACTATGCGTCTTAGCTCCAAATTTGGTATGAGAAGAATTTTTCTTTGACAATAGCATTACATCCAATGTTGAATGTTTTAGAATTATATTGCTTGAAGGTTGAACTGAAGTTGAATGATTCGTTCAGTACAAAAAAAATGCTTCAACTATGGATTGTACTATTACTTCCTTTAAGTTTATTTGTATGTACCAGAAGGTCAGTGTAGGTATTGATCAAAGGATATTTGCGAAGGTGGTCCACAAATATCAGTCTCGGTATGAACAAGTCTGCGATATACACTGCAGGTTCGGAGTAGCCAATTCAATTCTAGGCATAATACTTGATAGGTTCGAGTATCCTGGACTAGTGTTTTCTTTTTGGCGATGAAAAGACTAAAAGCACAAGAAAAAATCTTCCGCACTAGGCACTAGCACCCTAGAAAAATTTGGAGATAAAAAAGGTAGAAAAGCCAAATCTAAATCTTAGATTACATCCTAATAGCTAGTGCGTCAACCATGAATACTATGATTTGCCACTTTGTTGCCACCTTTGTAGATGTTGATTCAACAATTTTTCATATTTTGTCACCTAAAATATAACAAAGTTAAATATATGAATACAAATTATAGCCACATATACGCAAGTATCTTCATTGTATTCATTGTATGCAGGTGGTGTAATCATGAAACATCAAGGTTGCACCACAAACTACTGAAATAATTGTCGTCCTACTTATTGCTATTGAAGGACTAATGAAGACTTTGATAAGCATTGCCATGTTCATGTGTTTTGACACAATTGTGGCATGGTTGTTTCAGAAGTAATGATTTTTATGCATTTTGGAAATGTGGATTTACGAATTATGCATTATGTATAGCAAGTTCTTTAAGACTGAATTTGGTTCTTTTTCATTTTGCATCATTCTTTGAAACCCGATTGCCTTTTATTGCACCAGTCTCTCTAAGAGCTGAAATTGACAAAGATGTTTTTTAGGGTTTTTTTTGAAGGCATACAACTCACAAAGTTTCCTAACTTGAAGCAAAAATGTACACCAAAAATAAATTTGGAAGCGCCTAACGTCATCCATATTTATTAAAATTAAAAAAAAAACACTGATTCCGGACAGGTTCGGGTATTGTGGTCCATCCGGGTATTCTGGACCATCTGCGTATTCCAGACACGTCCGGATATACCAGACAGGTTCGGGTGCACAAAGCTAGGGTTTGGCGTGCATGTTTTTTTTTTCTTCTTGTTTTCTCGCGCACTTTTCCTCACGGTGTTTCCTGTTTAGGTTATTGTGGTGTTCCCGTATACCTGTTGTTTCCGTATACCCTCGTGATTCCGTATACTCCTATTTCCGTGCATGCTTGTGAGCGTTACGGTTTGGCTTCTATGGTTTTTCTTCGGATCTTCAGCACGGACATTCTGCTGCGGTTTCCGTATACATGTATTTCCATGCATGCTTCCGATTGTTAGGTTTAGGGTTCGATTTCTTAGAGCCTGAGCGTTTGCGAGCGTTATGTTAGGGTTCTTGGAGCCTCAGTGTTACAGTTTGGCTTCTTCTTCAGGTAGAACGTTAGGTTAGGGTTTGATTTCTTCTTCGGGTATTCTACGCGGACCTTCTACTACGAACGGCGGTGGCCATTGTCGAAGGCTGGTGTCAACTTGAGAAGGAGGAGCGCAGACGGAGGAGGAGCGCAGATGAAGGAAAAGAAGGAGGCCACCATCGGAGCGTAGGTCAGTTTTTTGTTTTTTGTTTCAATTGTGTGTGCGGGGGATTAATTCCTTGGCTGTGTGTACGGGGGATTGATTGCTGGGCTGGGGGGGGGGATTGAATGTATATGTGGGGGATTCATTGTTGGGCTGTGATTGATTGCAAGGCTGGGGGGATTGAATGTGTGTGCGCGGGATTGATTGCTGGGCTGGGGGGAGGATTGAATGTGGGGGGGGATTCATTGCTGGGTTGTGGGGGGATTGAATGTGTGTGTGCGGGATTCATTGCTGTGCTGTGATTGATTGCTGGGCTAGTGGGGATTGAATGTGGTGGGGGGGGATTGATTGCTGGGCTAGGGGAGGGATTGAATGTGTGTGCGTGAGATTAATTGTTGGACTGTGATTGATTACTAGGCTGTGGGGGGATTCATTGCTGGGCTGTAATTGATTGCTGGGCTGGGGGGGATTGAATGTGGGGGGGGGATTCATTGTTGGGCTGTGATTGATTGCTGGGCTGGGGGGGATTGAATGTATGTGCGAGGGATGATTGCTGGGCTTGGGGGGGATTGAATGTGTGTGCGGGGGATTCATTGCTGGGCTGGGGGGGAATTGAATGTGTTTGCGGGGGATTAATTGCTGGGCTTTGTGGACTGTGTGTGCGGGGGATTCAATGTGTTGGTTTAGGGTTTGCTTTTGTGTCTTGAAAGGGGTAAATACTACCTGACCTGGGGCTCACGTGCATTGGAATCGCCCCTAAACCCTGAAAAACGTGCTACAGTGCAACTCTCACGAACTGTTCATTCATAGTCAAGTTTCTTTGATGTTATCGCAATTGCTGTGAACGTATTGTGTTGTAAGAGTTGACTAAAGGGATAGCAGTGTGTTAGTAGTTTTCAGTATTACAATGTATGTTTTGTTGGATCTTTTTTCCAATTTAAAGTTCTTGGGCGCTGGATTTTGATTGGTTCCAAGTATTGCGCGTTTAGTTTCAATTGTTGGGCGTTGTATGACCTTCTATTACAATGTTTGGTCGCTTGTGAAGCTCTTAGGATTTCCAATGTAGCATGTGTAGTTTTGCAATTTGAATTGTAGTTTCGTGGTTTTGCAATTTCTGTGTATCCGTGAATGTGTGATTTTTTTATTGTCTGATTTAATAATGTTTCAGGGTTTGAATATGTGAGTTTGTCAAGTGTGAATGTGTGATTTCCGTTGTAACAGTGTGAGTTTCTTTGTGAATTCAAAATTGGTTTCTGAAATGTATGATTGCGCGAACTCTAGAAGTATGATTCTATGAACTCTAGAATTGTGCAAGAGCTCATATGAGCTTCTGTATTTATTTAATTAGCATGTTTTTTATGAATGTTGAGTGCTAAATTTGTTGTGGATCTTGAAAATGTGGCAGGATTTGGAACTCCATTCATCTTCTGAGTATTTGAAGATTGTCAGAGAAGGATATTTCTAGCTAAGTTTGCACGTGAGTTACAATTCTCATTTGTCAAGCAAATTTTGAAACTACGCAATGTATAGCTTAGGGTACTGCACATAGGGTTTAGTGTCAATGGTTTAGCCTGCCACTTTAGGGTCTCTTACTAAAGGCTTAGGTTTTAGGTTTTAGGTTCCAGGGTTTAGGGTTTCCAGTCCTAAATGGATCTAAAGGTGGTACAAAAACAAAAACAATCTTCGAACCCTAAACCCTAAACCCTACTGGTGGATGTCACAAAGTCCAGACAACCATATTCCACCTACAATAGCCACTCTTGAATCCACCGCAGACAATTACATGACAAAGAACACACCAGCCACTGCATATCAGCTCGATTCGAGCTGATTTGCAGCCTCGAGATAGTTGGGGAATTACTTTCAGCTAAACTTCTCCTATTATAATATATTGATTCCATAGAATGGACCCAAGTACGAGCCGAATTACATTAGTAGGAATAGATCAACGGGAAAATAATACCTTGTGGATCAACTCGACTCGAGCTGATCCGTAATCCAACCAAGAAGGATCCCAAAACCGAAATGGTACCTGGAGAACATCACCTAATCATGCTCATTAGATCTTGCAAATCCGAATATATATTGAATGTTGGAGACCCTGCGGCTGAGCAAATAAGCTCGAATCGAGCTGATTCACCAGACGACAGAGATCCAATAAAATGACCCTGTAGCGTAGAGATATAAAAATGGCAAAAAACTAGACACAAAATGATCCAAAAGGTAAGTAATAAAATGAATAAGTAAATCATTGAAAAAATGAATACGCAAGATGATTAAAATAAGCTTATCAGCTCGAATCGAGCTGAATCGCAATATTGAGTGAGTAGTAAATGTATTGCAGGATGGAAGATCAATTGGAAAGTCTGAACATGTACTTCAAGAAATCAGAAGTCCAATTTCCCGAAGAGTGCGAAGGACTTGATGAAATCCTCATTGAAGGAGAATACTGGGAATTCAAGGAGCCCAATCAAGTGGAATCCTCGAGCCTGTTCATGGTGTCGTTCACAAACTTGATCGTCTTTGCCTACAAATTTATAAATGCTCAAGTCTTCATTCAACTATCATTCGAGGAGAAGGTTAAGGACGTCGAAGTGGATGCCCATCCAATCATGAAGATAAAGTGTGTCACTGCCAAACTTGGGATCCCAAGTTCCGGGCAATACCACTTCACAATATGCGTAAATTCTCTTCTCATTCCATTTACTATGACTCCCTTCCTACGAAGTCTTGAACCCACCCTATTTTCTGATGAAATAAAAGAGCTCGAAAAGAAAATAGATAGGCGAAAATACCAGAATGGTGACGGGACACCCATGAACGGAAAGAGACTCTGTTCCAAAATTCGAGCACTATTCAATGACTTCAACACTCTGGAGGGGAAGCTCGAAATGCAGACAACTATGAACCAGCCGCAATCGGTTTCGATTGGGAACATAAGCGCAGGAGGTAGTGAAGGGTCCCGCAGACACGCTATGCAAGCATCTGGGGCTGGACGCGGTAAGAGAAAATCCTTGGTTCAAGAGAGACCTATATTGCGAAAAGGAGGCAGGAGAAATGAACCATCCCCTTCCACAAACATGCCTATGAAGAAGGCTTCGGATCAATCCGGGCTTGCTGAGGGAAGTTATGTTGAGGAAATGCTGAGAATCCCCCACTTCCAAGAAACTGATAAAAACCCAGATTATAAGCTTGTGAGCGAAGCGTACAAGCGTTTCCGGACAACCTATGAGGGCGCATATGTTTTCAAGGTTGACGAGAAGAAGGAGCTTCCCATCGAGCAACTTATTGCAGTCCCGCCAACGTTCAATATCAGATCAAAAGAGGAAAAAATTGTCGAGGACATGGTGAATTTATTAGTCAATCTTCTTTACATGTCGGCAAAGCAAACTCTATGCGTAATGCCAGTAGGTGTTAGCCGTATGCCATCCAACTAGGATGATATCAAGAACGGAAAGTTCTACATCATAAATGGACAACATAGTGTTGATGCCAGCAAAGTAATTGTGGTCGAAGAAAGTGAATTTACGGAAGACATAAAAATGCAATTTCGGAAATGAAACTGCTTTATCGTGTGGTCTACGGATGGCAAGAAGCTAAGGAATATCTCGGCGTACTATAACCGGGTAAACCATTTTGTCGCCCTGAAGCCATTGTGGGCAACAAACCATTAGATGGTTTTTGAGGCCTCTAAGAGACTACGGGTTCCCCTGCTGCGAGAACGCAGGGAACAAGATAGCCGGCCTGCCACCTCAACGTCCTGCATGGTCAAGAGGCGACCAGGTCATTTTTGGAATAAAATAAAATAAAATAAAATAAAATTTCAACTTCTTTTACCATTTTAAGAATTTTAAAATTTTAAAATTTTAAAATTTAAAATTTTTTTTCCAACAGTTGGTTGTCCTTCACTGCGGGGAACAGTGAGGGGAATAGCCTTGAAACGGGCTCTCACAGGCCTCAAAAAACATGTAATGATACTTGGTGCACGAATAGTGTGGCAAGAGATGGGTTGTCCCAAGAATCCCTTGCAAGCATAGTCTGTGACAATGACTGCCACAAGACGGACCATAGAGAGCTCGCGGAATGCTGCTAAATTCCATGTATGTAAATTAGTTCGATTCAACCTGAAATGCTATTTCAGCATTTGTTTTCTGTATTTGATGTTTGAAATTCATCCATAGTAAATGTGGATCAGCTCAATTCGAGCTAATATGCTATTGTTGATGCCATTTGTTGTTTACTGACAGGGTTGTCTTGTCTAACAGAATTTCGAGTTTTTGTGTCTAATAGACGTCGCATGTCGCATGTCGAATTGTCGAGTTGTCGAGTAAGGGCGGTTTTTGTTGTCCTGTACGGATTTCGGATTTCAAATTTTTTTACCCCTTGGTAAAACGGACTGTCCTACGTGGCTGTGACGTGGCGTGCTTCCTGAGGGGCGACCGCGGGTAGGGGCGACCACGGGTAGGGGCGACCGCGGGTAGGGGGGCGACCGCGGGTAGGGGGCGACCACGGGTAGGGGCGACCGCGGGTACGGGGGCGACCACGGGTAGGGGGCGACCACGGGTAGGGCGACCTCGGGTCCAAAATCCTGGGCGACTGCGGGTCCGAAGTCCAGGGCGACTGCGGGTCCGAAATCCAGGGCGACCGCGGGTCCTACTTCATGGGCTACAAGTCTGGGGCCCCCACAACATTTTTTTTCCAATATTTATTCTTCAACCAACACATTCCACGGCAAATCGGCAATATATAAGCATTGAATTATATGCTCGGTACGTACCAAAGCAAATGAACATGCATTATGTAATGATATATCATGGGACAATCAATTCATAAGCCTAAAACATAATAATAATAAAAACCTTGGACAATAATCATATTAATTTAAATGGAACTGCGTACATACATAGGGATGATCTTCACAATTGAGTACCAACTACCAAGACCACTCCTGTTTGAAATTGCATACTTATTTGCAAAAAATACGAATACCTTCATTAATCATCATCGTCAACACCAAAGTACCTTTTACAATCTTCCTGACTTTGTGAAGCCAAGTGATGGACTACACAAAATTCAAAATCTACCTATTTCATTACAAGCTTTGGCAACAAATCTTCACTACAAGGCATTGATGTTAAATCCTTATAGTACTATTTGAAGGCCTCCACATCTATAATGCAACACATTACATTGTGAGGGTAGAATCGCTTTCCGCTTCATCTGCATTGGGGTCGGTGTCTTCATGTGGCCCACTACTGTCACTAGCTCCTGAGACCTCGTTTTCATCATCCTCTCTGCTTGTAGGTTGAAGGATCACCTCACGTTCCACCTCAGAGTTCAAATTTCGCACTTGCGTTTCTAAACCACCAACAACTTCGGCTAGCACTAATCGCTTTGTCAGCCTCGATGCATCAGTGGTTCCATTGATAATAGGGCCTGTCGGTCGCTCAAGCACCTGCTGCCCAACATGTTGACGCTCTGCTCTCACTGCTGCGCTTGATGGCCAAGGATTACGAGTGGAATTTCGTTCTCCAATGACAAATGGATGGATCGCATGGTTTTGACGCTTGGGATTCCGTGTCAGTCTGTCTTGCGTCTTGCGGGTTCGTTTATTTCCTGATTTGGAGTGTTCACGCGATCGCCTGGATGATTCTCCAGGGCCTGACATCAACGAGGCCGGAGTAGGTTGTGGAGCTGAGCCATGAACTCCTTCATCAACAATTTGTCGTAGATCATTATGTGTCGGCGACCTTGTTAGAGGAGTTGGTACTATCCTCGATGTTGTGGCAATGTCTACACTTGCAGGGCGATTGGACCCACGGGTACGGGTCTCGTTGAATACCACTTGCAATGGCGCATCTGAATCGTACACCCTAGTTTCTGTTGCAGTGTTGTTGGTCGGTGCTAAACTTGGACGAACTGCAGGTACCTCTTCAATATGCGACACCTCTTCTTGCCTTTCACCCTGTACATTAACTCGTACACCACTTCGGAGGTTCATTGGCATACTAGGCGGCAAACATGTGGCAATTGGAGACCTTACAAGCTCCACTTCATCTGCCACTGGAATATCTGCACCGTCATTGTTGTCATCAGGAGTTCTTTCCCTCGTTGGGTCTGCATTGATTACCGGAAATGCATCCCAAGCCGACACATGAGGGGCTTCGTCTCTGCGGTGGTGCGACGCCTCTGGAGAGCTCAATCCATCATCATCACCCACGAAAGTGTTGTGGTATCGTCCTCGTGGAGGACTACCTACACGGGGCACCATACCAGCCCACCTATTTCCACGGAGGCGTTCTTCTACTACCACACGTCTCTGTTCTTCTCTCAAATCTCTAAACCTAACTTCATCTTCGTCCCCCGAAGAATATGGTTCTTCATTCTCTTCATCTGTATCTCCATCTACAAGGTACTTTTCGTAGAATAGTGTTGGATTGTGTCCTTGTTTTTCACGTTCCAATTTGTTGTTGGTGTAGATATACACCAACATCTCAGCCTTCTTTGTGGCTAGGCGATTACGCACTTTATCGTGTACAAACGAATACATGCTCCAGTTTCTTTCACAAGATGATGCTGAGCATGTCAGAGACAAAACTCTCCTTGCTATTTTTGGAAGAGCGTTCCCACCCACACGATTCCACCATTGATGAGGCAACAAGTTACATCGAGTAACATCTGGAGCCTCTTGTAATGGATCAAAGGGACCCGACTTCTCTTCAAATTCCGTCAACTCAGCAATTGCTTCATCTTCATCCACATTCAATGGTCCGCTCAATTTTCTGATGACTCGATTCAATGCCCGCTTTGCCTCTCTATTGTTATGAAGCTCTTCCACATCTGTCAAATACGGGTTCAACAATGCCCCTGCATAATGGAGGTCCGTGCGCATCAACTTCCAACGAGCATCAAATTGTTTTAGGAACTTCGTCGCGGTCTGCTCATCAAGAAAGAACGGAGCCTCCTTTAAAGTGCACACGTGCTGACGAAGGCTACTCATTATTATCCAAGCTTTCGGCATCGCCGGTATTTTGCCATCGAACTGGCATAGAGCAAGAATCACTGGAAGAACCATGTGCTGGAAATTACCGCATTCCACCCAAAACACTTCCGAAACTATGTCCTCTTGCGCTTTACGGGCCCACTCTCTTGTAATGAGTCCGTTTGTTCTGCTGACCAAACTATTCTCAAATGGCATATACGTCTCGTCCCCCACCACGAATTGAAGCGCTTGTTTGCACTCTACCAAACGGTCTATCATGAGAAAATGCACTGCGAAGCGTGTGGCCGCGGGAAGTCTCAATGACTTCTTCGGCGAGTACTTACGGAAGAGACCCAAAGTCAAGTGGTACTTCTTTATAAACTTCACAATTGCCCTGGCCTTATCCACTAGATCTTTGATCCTTTTTTCCTTTCCCCAGTCTTCCAAAAGTAAGTCCAATATATATGCGGCACATCCTTGCGTATACATGTGGGGATACCTTGCTTGCAACTCGCGCATTGACCCTGTCATTACGGAAGCATTGTCTGTACACAATTGGACAATATTTCCTGGTCCCACCTGCTCTATGTAGGTAGCCATTGTATTCACCGTATACGCCATGTCTTTCCTCTCTCCTGTGGTGTCAACCGATCCCAGGAAGACATCACCCGCAGGGCAAACGAGCATCATATTCAACAAGGGACGGTGATTTGTATCTGACCATTCATCTGAACAGATAGTGGCTCCATATTGGATAATAGAACTCTTTGTTCGACTACTGACCATTTTCGTAACAGCCTCCTTCTTCACATCAAGTAGTTTAGTGCGCACCGCATTGTACGATGGTGGGGAATATGGAAATCCACATGTCGAAGTTGCTTTCACAGCATTCACAAAGGCTAGGTGCCGCACCACATTGAATGCAATGTTAGCCTCATAAAAGAAAGAAGCCCATAGTCTGTCCAAGTTTTGTCTTTCATTGACCCGGAATGATTCATCCATGCTTTGTTGACGAGAAATCGAGGTTGAGCGCATCCTTCTCACCGTCACAGGAGTAGAATTCGTTGAATCTGGATTACGAGGCGGTGCATTAGGTGCTTCTGTCCTGTCGCTTGGGTCCACAGACCCTTCCACTGATGCATCCACAGTATACCCTGCAACGGACTCAGCATCAACATCAACCTCAAGATCTACTCCATGCATCTCCTCCAAACTCATTTCTTTTGGTACAATCCCTTCACAGTTTCTGAATAATTCGAGGACTACGGATGGAATACGTTTACAACGTTCCACTGTTGATGTACGGGGGTAACCAAAGTGACCAAATGCCCGCTTCCGCACGAAAACTTTGTTCCAACCACAAAAAATACAAGTCCTCGTATTTGCGGAACGAGCGGGGTTCGTTTCAATAACCAACCAGGGATCCCACTCCTTTGTGGCTCTTCGAGTATCATTTATGTTCGTCCTCCTCCCTGCTCCTCGGTTTGCCATATTGTTTATTTGATATGCGTTATTCCAAACCGAAACGTATATGTACCCAAGTGCTTCGGAAAAAAAAATTATAACAAAGCCACCGCTTCGAGTAGTTTTCTAACCACTCAAAGCAAGGTTGTTGCCCTCTGAAGAATATAACATTGCATGAAGCCTCTTGAGAAGATCCAAGCCATATGTTCATCAACAGAGCAATGGAAATCCAATGTTGTTCCTCTACATTTATAGTGCTTTCGGTCTTCCCTCCACACGCTCCAAGGATGGTTTTAGGGCGCCGCTACCAAACTCTATTACACCCGAGGTCGCCCTACCCGACCGCTGGTCCACCTCCAGGCATATGGAGGCGCGCGCCTTTGCAGTAGTCGACTTCGGGTCACATGGTGCGAACGCGGGTTCCGGCAGGGGACTTCGGGTCAGAAATAGGGCGAACGCGGGTCCAGGGAGGGCGACTTCGGGTCCAGGTGGGGCGACTTCGGGTCCAGGGGGGCGACTTCGGGTCCAGGGAGGGCGACTTCGGGTCCCGGATGGGCGACTTCGGGTCTCAGACGGGCAACTTCGGGTCCCACATGGGCGACTTCGGGTTCCGGATGGGCGACTTCGGGTCTCAGATGGGCGACTTCGGGTCCCACATGGGCGACTTCGGGTTTCATGGGAGACTTCGAGTGCCATGGGCGACCTCGGGGGAAAGAAGGGTGACTTCATGTGCATAAAGATTAACTTAACCCCTAAAGGACCATTGTCCCCTCAAGGAACAATATGGATTTTGGGCAGGTTCCTATGATCTCAATTTTTAATGAATTTTTTGGAAACTATCTCATAATATACAAGAGCTTATTACCTTTATGGGAATATAAATTTTGTTGCAATTGGTACCTGGGATTCCGGGAACAAAAGTTATGGCATCTTTAACATAATTTGTAAGGAAGTAAGGAACGTCTCAGGGCAAAAAAAGAAATCTACAATAATTTGAAATTAATTTTTTAATTTTTTTCTTCTTAAAGGTCATATTTTTGTCTACATGTGTAGCTTTGATTCATTCCATTTCGATTAGTAATGTGAAAGTTATGAACAATATTGTTTGGCAAGCAATCAAAATGAAATGATTCAAAGTTTTTCACATAGATATAAATCATAAGAAATTAAGAACCAATTTCAATATCAATTTTGTTATTGGAAATGCCTTGTCATTTGTGAAGAATATCATTAATTTTTCGGGGGACCAACTGAATGCTAAGTATTGAAAACTACTTATCATACAAAAACATTTGAACCACGTAGTGAGAAGTTCTAAAATTTGGTAGGCTTCGAATTTAATCCTTTAAAAAATGTTGTGCCAAAGGAGATACTACAAATTTTATTCATGTTTCCCTTCTAAATATCACTATGATGCCAAAACAAACTATTTCACTCCTTACGGGTTTAGGATTTAGGAATATCTTCAAATCTATAGTAAACTTTATTTATTTTCACATCGTAGGAAGATCTTGCAATTGATGTACATGGCAAACTAGAAATTGTATGAAGTTGTTCAAATATAAATAATTGTTTGGATGTTCGGTATGAATTTCTTAAAAAGACAATGGTATTATTACATTGTTGGTATTTTGTGTAAATGAAAGCACAAAAGTCTACGTAGAAAACTGACCTACAACACATGCAATAAATGTATTTGACATGTGTCTAATCATCAAGAATTAGATCTTCAAAACACATAAAGGCTAATTCATATAGGAATATTTATATATCTTTATTGAAGAAACAAAACATGGACCCCATTGTACAACATGAGGTGGTTCTAAAGGTCAAAGCAACCCTTCCGATACACACAAGTTTAGAAAAACAACTACCTATTAGTCTATTATTTACTAGAAGACTACCTCTAGCCCAAAATCATGCAACATCCGTATTGGCCTCCTCTTCCCTTTTCTTCTTCATGACTTCAAACTCATGGGCCGCAATTCTATAAGCACTCTTCAAAAGGGGTAGGTCATGGTTCCACATCTTGTTTTTGATCCAAAAATTCTTGAACGTTCTCGCATAACCAATGTGTGCAGTCCGGAAATCTATGTGCTTCTGAAACTGGTGTTCAAGCTTCTTCAAAGAAACTAACTTCTGCTTCAAGGAAGCTACCTCTGATGTCAGCACACAATGCTCTTCATCTACTAATAATGCATCCAAAGCCATTGGAAGGTCAATGGGGCCTACAACCGTGGTTTCTTTTAGGTCATTCAACCTTGACTGCGCCTCTTCCACAGCTTTCCTTTCGGTATTCAATCGGTTTTCTTCTGCCAAACACTCTTCCATTATTTTGGCCATTCGTTTATCCAAGAACGGGGTGGAATTTGAGGTAGAGCCTCCAACTTTGCCTTTATTGAATTTCAAATAAAATTGCTCCAGCTCGTCCATTTCCTTTTGTTGAACTGACAAACGAACTTTCCCGCTTATGATTAGTGCTTCAAGGGTGTGCTCATCGTTGTCCTGAATGTCACCACCAGTGCGTTCACGCTGCCTTTCACATTCCATTTCTATTTCTACCAGTCTACCAAGAATAGCCTTCAACTGGGCTTTATAAGCTTCTTTTCCTTGCCTCCTCGTGTCTTCAAGATATAATACTTCCCTTCCTACTTCTTGAAGAGGTAGTTCTTCACATGAATCAAAAATCACCAATGCTTGTTCAGCATCTCGTTGCAACCCGATCTCGCCGTCCTCCTTGTCTTCCTCCATTTCTCGCATGCGTGCATATACATGTTGAAGAACTTCGTCTTCCTCAGGATGACGGAAGTGCATTGGCTCCAACGATCTAAGAGGCGCGACATGCAATACTACTGCCCCTTCTGAGTCTCCAACAAAAGGTACCACCGTTGCCATATTTTCTTCAAGTATTGGATCTTCATTTGGGGGCATAGGGTCTGCAATGTCTTCTTCATCCGAGTCGGTGGAGGTGGACGACTGGCCCCAATCGTAGTCTTCATCCGACACTTCTTCTTTGAAATGTTTTTTGGGCCCTAATCCATCCCTCGGATTATTTGATGGATCCGCCCTTGGAATGTCTTTGGTAGTGGGAACTATGCTATTGGGTTTTTTCTTAATGGTCCTCCAATCTACAGTTCGTCGCAATTGTAGCTCTGCATAGACCATTTGGCATATACCCAATGAAACTTGACTCCCCTTCACTGTTGGTTTTTGATATAATGTCCGGTAAACTTCGATGCACCGTTGCACAAATGCATCATCTCTGCAGTAGTGAAGATTAGCATTGTTTTGGCTGATATGGACATCGTGCCAGAAGTAAGGGAATAGCTTATCGATATGGCACCACCCTACGTAGGCCTTGCAAGTGTTGAACGTCCAATCCGATTGCACGTTTTGCCAATTTGGAAATGCCCTTGCTGTTGGGTCCAAAAGGATGGCTACATTCCGACTATGGCGCTCTCCTTTCTTCTTTGCCTTCTTAAAGGGGGGGGCCATGGTGAATATAGGATGTGTTGGTATCCTCCAAGTGCTCAGAAAGTATGGTCTTCCACAATCGACGACAACACAAAAAGTGTCCTAGACACAAGATTCCAGTGCACGAACACGCATCCAGACGCTTGAAAGCATATGGAAGCCAATGCACAACACTGGAAAAGAAAGTGGCAGCTCGCGTCCCAGGCGACCGCATTTGTACCCGAAGTCGCCCTGGGCGCGTGCGGGATCAGGGTTTAGGGGGGCGAGTGCGTTAAGTGGGGCGACCGCGGGTCTTGGAAGGGCGCGTGCGGCTTCAGGGCGACCGCGGGTCCAGGGAAAGGTAGTAGACTCAGGAAATGCAGAGGGAGAATTGACCCCCTCATTGCCCCCGTCAACTTAGATTTTTAAAAAAAGCCCCCTATATTCTGCCAACTTTTGGGTAATTCTTGCATCTCCTAGAAGTAATTTGGGGCCTCTGATTGCAAATATGATTTCAGAATTCCCCCAAAAATTAAGTAGTGCAAATAATAAATTCTAGGGCAAGCCCTGGATGGGCAATGAGGGAGTCAATTCACCCTGGCCCTCACAAATGGCTCATCTCAAGACTGATCTCCCTTTTTCATGTATTTACTTCAATGAAAATATTTTTAGATCATTTTTCAGACAAAGAAAAATAAAAGAAGAATCTAACACAAGTGATTTCATTTTTTTTAAGTATTTTTTAATTAATTGAAAATTTCCAAAGGACTTGTGTCATAGGTCCCTACTTATGCCCCTAGGTCTCCCGTAAAACGTTCACTTGCAACTTCTAAAGAAAAATGGGGAAGTAAAGAGAATGAATTGGCTTTTACAATTGATAATTTTTTTTTCTCGAATCATTTAATGATTATGGAGGTCAATTTATGAACTACAGTTTGTCCATTTCAAAGCCACTTATAGAGTCCATTTTTAATGCCCAGTCCATTTTAGAGCCTTCTACCTTATATTTACTTTCACATCCTCACAAATGGAGAAAGGAAGTACAATTTATGTATCAATGAATAGGTGGTAGTAAAATCGTGGGCCACCGCAATTAAAAATATTCCCAACATGTAATGAGTTTAATAGCTTTTTCAAGTGATATTAAGTTTTGGAAGAGAACATTTTAGTGTGCCAATATAATTTGTAGTTCTTCATTTCAACTCCAATCCCAAATTTATTTTTATAAGCAGTACACTCAACCATGAAAAAGTAAATTTGGTAGGTTATCATCTCACAACTCTTATCCAATATTGCACCTTCATGAAACGTGCATACTAATACACAAGCTAATTAAACATTCCTATGGTTAGGTTCTTGTTTCATAAAACTTGCTTCAATGGAAATAACTATAAGTCCATGCTCTTTTCATAAAGGAAAAATACAGTTGGAAAGGCATAGGCACTTAGGGGGTCATTAGTAATGCATTCTAATTGTTAAGCTAAACTTATCTTTTGACTCTAAATAGATTATGCAAACACCCCTCTTCTAAAATCAAATTTCATTCGCAAGTACATCTTCGTCATTGTCCATAATGACGAACAATTCTAATTAAAGAAAGATTTAGCACAATTGAATTCTAAAATACTCTATATCATTACAAATTAGTTGCTTTAAAGTTTCAAAAAATCCCGTGAAGACCTCGGTATACGCCACATGACATGCTTCGCAGGTTTGACCAGGAGCCTCTTCGAACTCCACTATGACCTGTTTCTTATCTCATAGCGGAGTTCGAAGAGGTCCCTGACCGAACCAAGAAGCCCAAACCAGAACCTCGTACATCATGTACACCGGGTTGGGAATCGAACCGTAGACCTCCCAGACTCCACTTGAATTCGAAGAAGTCGACCCTTGTGTGAGAATCCCTTCCACTACTTCACCTTCCCGTTGGTCACACCGGGAATCACCTTTGATGCACCACTTCTTGTCCATCCCATTTTTATTCTTTTTTTTTCTTTGATTGTACGGGTCTTCAAAACAACATGAGCCGCCCAACACAAATTAATCTCCCAGTTTTGGACCCAAAGTCGCCCCACCCGAAGTCGCCCAAGTCCCAGAGAAGAGGGAATTTCAAATGCGTGAGTTTTTCCCTCCTCTCTGGACCCACGGTCGCCCCACCCGAAGTCGCCCCACCCGAGGTCGCCCCAGCACTGCAGAAAGAAGTCCCCAATTTCCCCCTTCTCTGGACCCGTAGTCGCCCTACCCTCGGTCGCCCCACCCGAAGTCGCCCCACCCGAGGTCGCCCCAGCACCGTTGAAGGAAGTCCCCAATTTCCCCCTTCTCTGGACCCGCGGTCGCCCCACCCGCGGTCGCCCCTACATCAGTATTTGAAAGAGTCACGTATAGAAGACTGCTGTCATGGTAGGTGAGATCATAGAATATTTTCTAGATAGCTTACAATTATATCACATGATCATTTTATTAAATGGTCCCTAACAAGGCTTCAATATCCTCAAGCCCTACAATCATGAACTCCAAACCCTACAAAGCCCTCGCAAACTAGAACCATAAACGCAAACCTAAACCCTTGAATGCCCAACGCATTTTAGGATGTTTTATGAATTTGCTTTAACTTCAACAAGAAATCAACATTTTGAATTATAGAATCAATTTCTTTGTACTTCTTCATTTTTCCTCCAATCCCCACAAAATTTATTTGTGCAAATTATCAAAATGTTGTAGAGAGGGGTAATACACTTTAAGTTAAACTTATCTTTTTGACTGTAAATGGATTAGGCAAACACCGCTCTTGTAAAATCAAATTTCATTCGCAAGTATTTATTCATCATTGTCCATAATGACGAACAAATCTAATTAAATAATGATTTAGCACAATTGAATTCTAAAATACTCTATATCATTACAAATTAGTTACTTTAAAGTTTCAAAAAATCCCGTGAAGACCTCGGTCTAGGCCACGTGACGTGCCTCCATGATTGAGCCAAGGACACTTTCGAGTATAGAACGGAAATGTTTGTCATCTCCGTTCTCTATTCGAAAGTGTCCTTGACCGAACCCGTAAGACCCAACTATAACCTCCTTTATCATGTACACCGGGTTGGGAATCGAACCATAGACCTCCCAGACTCCACTTGAATTCGAAGAAGTCGACCCTTGTCTGAGAATCCCTTCCACTACTTCACCTTCTCGTTGGTCACATCGGGAATCACCTTTGATGCACCACTCCTTGTCCATCCCATTTTTATTCTTTTTTTTTCTTTGATTGTACGGGTCTTCAAAACACCATGAGCCGCCCAACACAAATTAATCTCTTAGTTTTGGACCCGAAGTCGCCCCACCCGAAGTCGCCCAAGTCCCAGAAAAGAGGGAATTTCAAATGCGTGAGTTTTTCCCTCCTCTCTGGACCCGCGGTCGCCCCACCCGAGGTCGCCCCAGCACCGCAGAAAGAAGTCCCCAATTTCCCCCTTCTCTGGAGCCGTAGTCGCCCTACCCGCGGTCGCCCCACCCGAAGTCGCCCCACCCGAGGTCGCCCCAGCACCGCAGAAAGAAGTCCCCAATTTCCCCCTTCTCTGGAGCCGTAGTCGCCCTACCCGCGGTCGCCCCACCCGAAGTCGCCCCACCCGAGGTCGCCCCAGCACCGCAGAAAGAAGTCCCCAATCTCCCCCTTCTCTGGACCCGCGGTCGCCCCACCCGCGGTCGCCCCTACATCAGTATTTGAAAGAGTCACTTATAGAAGACTGCTGTCATGGTAGGTGAGATCATAGAATATTTTCTAGATAGCTTACAATTATATCACATGATCATTTTATTAAATGGTCCCTAACAAGGCTTCAATATTTTGAAGCCCTACAATCATGAACCAAAAACCCGACAAAGCCCTCGCAAAGTAGAACCCTAGAATCCAAACCGTAACCCTCAAATGCCCAATGCATTTTAGGATGTTTTATGAATTTGCTTTAAATTGTACAAGAAGTCAACATTATATGTGCCTACTAACAAGCAAGTTGTTTAAACATTCATACGGTTAGATTAAAAAATAAATAGGAAACTTGCTTCAATCCCAATTACTGTAAGTCCATGCTTTTTTTTCATAGGAAAAATACAAGAGGGAAAGGCTTAGGCACATAGGGCTTAATAATTAATGCACTCTTATTGTAATGCACTTCAAGATTTTTTCTCAAAGTAGCCAAAGTGACGGTTTTTAGTGGTTCTGAACCTATAATGGCCTTCGAACTTCAGGGGTTAAATTCACATCTAAAGAAACTTTTATTAGTTTTCGATTATGGCTCAAACATATAGATCTTGCAAGAATATTTTGACCTTGTATTCAAAAGTAATGAACCTGGAAGAAGCCTTCAAGGTACTCTTTGTAAAAATGTTTTGTGAAACATTAAAAGGCAAATTCAAAATTTAATTTTTAATTTGTAGACCAAAATGGTTTTGTTGAGAGAAAACGTAATTTCTACATATAAAGGTGAAATTAATTTCACCTAAAAATGGTGTATTGCATTTAACCCTTATGTTCCCATTTTTTCTGGCCCATTCAAACCAATTGAGAAATGTCATTTTTATTGCCAAAAACCTATTAAGATTACAAGAAAGTCATCCTTTTTTGCCGGATGAACCAATACAAGTGCCGATTGTCAATGCTTTTTAGAAGGAAAATGGGCTCCATTATTCCAAGGCTATATATCTTACTGTAGGATATCTTACTGGAACATTGAGCCTATTTAATTCATTCATTGCAGCAAAATACAAACATTGATATGAGAGATTCAATACAACATACCATGAAGAATAGATCCACAATATTGCCAATTTGGGGAAAATGGCACTTCATATTAAAATTTGATTACATGTACTAGAAGTACTACTCCAAAATGATACTATGGTATTCTTCTATCACACTACAACACGGAGTCCCGAAAAACTAATTCTGGAGGCTTCATATTCCAGGGTGGAAGCATGAGTGAAGCTACCACCTCAGAGCATGTGAGTCTCGTCTGTAAGTCAAGATCCATAAGCGCACGTAACTTCATTGTAAAGAACTTTCCCGACTCAGGGTTTTTGAATAGTTCCCTGTCATATTCACCCATATAACCAATTTTCATGTTCCAAATCAATTTACCAATAGAAAACGAATGAGACTTAACCGTATACTTGTGCCTGGCTTGCATCTTGTCAAGGCTCGTTTCTGAACCCTTTGGCCCAAACACATAGAACAACTCTGGAGCCACCCACCATCTGCCTTTCAACATGTCATCCCTCTCTTTCGTGGTTTTGTATCCAAAATGTGAGGGAGCTCCCTCTTGTATACGACTGGCAATTTCCCAATCGCAAATCCCAATGTTTATAACATCATCCGAGTACGGCGGATAATGGATTAATATGTTGTTGGGAGACAAATCGTTGTGTAGAACACCTTCATTGTGTACAAGACTTGTCACATAAACAAGGGCCCATGCTAACTTCGCCTTGTGCCTTCGAAAGAGGCTAATTTGCTTCACCTGCTCTTGTTGAAGTTCCTTCACCAACTTGATTTCGTGCCAATCGGCATGTGGCACGACCTTCTCATTCAAGCGAACAAGTTTGTTCAAATTACCACCATTCCACCACAACGTATAGGCCTCCATTGTATTGGCGTGGATAGCCACAAATTTAACAATGGCTGGGTGATTTAAAGGACACACCAAGGCCTCAATGGATCGTTCATATCTCGCATCACGCGTGTTTGTTTGCTTTGACACCTTCCCCGCAAAATGTACATGCTTGGGTATTGTAGACATGCCATCAATGTATACCTTACGCACCTTTCCATACCCCCCTTGTTGGTCATATCCACTAAGCGGAACCACTTTTGCACTAGAATTGATCCACATGAGAGACAATCCACTGTTTTGAGAAAGAGCAGCCGTCAATGCGTCCAACTGCCACCCCATCGCCCTAGATACAGTCTTCGATAGTCTAGACGCCGCTTTCTGCCACCATGCCATTTTTGCGTGGAATTCGATGGTCTCCTTATTTTCACACCCAAGGACTATAGGTCGGTGCTCTACAATGATTTTTTTGGTATTGAAAATGATTTCCATGAGCACGTTCTCCATCCACTTCTCATAGTTGCCAAAGTACGTTTCATCCACGTCAGCATATTTCGGGGATTCTTTGCACTTTTTTAGAATAAAAGTGCTCAAATCTCTCTTCAACTTAATGATGCCTGATTCTTTATGCCTCAAGTATGTAGACTCTAGGAATTCCACAGTGCGTCCCTCGTACCATTCGAAACACACTCGCTGTGCAAATATTGAATAATCACGTGGAGGATAAGTTGGGTCCTTATCATGTGCCGTCTTTGACTTCTTCGACTTTGATGATGACTCTCCACCCGTTGACTCGTATGAGTCAATAGTCACTTGGAACTCCGCGGGATTGTCAAGGTCGGTGCCCCTTACATATTTCCTTGTAGCATTCTCCCATTCCCGGGGGTCATCGTGGTTAATATCCCATAGAGACGGACGCATTGTACTACTCCCTTCTCCTGGATTAGACATAGCTCTTCCTTCACAAAGTTACCTACAATCGATCAATAAATAGAGTCGTGGAAAAAAAGGGCAACAAGTCCACCCCCCAATCACCGCCTTGGCCCACAAGCTCGCATTCAGCCACTACAAGGTGGATGAAAGCCGTAGCACAGGACCAAGACTGGCGAATGCGGGTGGGGCGACCGCTTAAGTACCCGCGGTCGCCATAGGGGCGCGTGCGGGTGACAGGGCGCGTGCGGGTAAGGGCGACCGCGGGTACCAAAGCGGTCCTGAAACCTGAACCCGAGGTCGCCCCCTACACCCGAGGTCGCCCTGGAACTTGGGACTTCCAGCTTTTTTGGTGCTGGGGCGACCTCGACTGGGGCGACTTCGGGTAGGCGACTTCGGGTAGGCGACTTCGGGTGGGGCAACCGCGGGTCCAGAAGTCGTGGAAAATTCACGCATTTGTAATCCTCTTTGGGGGATTGGGCGCCTTCGGGTGGGGCGACTTCGGGTGGGGCTATGGAGCCGTGGGGCGACTGGGAGACTATTTTGTGTTGGGCGACTTCGGGTATTTTGAAGCCAATAGAATCAAAGAAAAAAAGGAATAAAAATGGGATGGACAAGGAGTGGTGCATCAAAGGTGATTCCCGATGTGACCAACAGGAAGGTGAAGTAGTGGAAGGGATTCTCACACAAGGGTCAACTTCTTTGAACTCAAGTGGAGTCTGGGAGGTCTGCGGTTCGATTCCCAACTCCGTGTGCATGATGTTGGAGGTTATAGTTGGGTCTTACGGGTTTGGTCAAGGGGCACTTTGAATTTCGCACTGAGATGAAAAACATTTCAATGCGAAATTCGAAGTGCCCCTTGGCTCAATCCTCGAAGCACGTCGCGTGGCCTATACCGAGGTCTTCACGGGATTTTTTGAAACTTTAAAGTATCTAATTTGTAATGATATAGAGTATTTTAGAATTCAATTGTGCTAAATCTTTATTTAATTAGAATTGTTCGTCATTAGGGACAATGACGAATAAATACTTGTGAATGAAATTTGATTTTACAATACGGGGTGTTTGCTTTATCTATGTAGGGTCAAAAGATAAGTTTAACTTAACAATTAGAGTGAATTATTTACTAATGAACCCCTAAGAGCCTATGCCTTTCCAAGTGTAAGGTAGGAGGCTCAGAAATGGTGCACCTAAGGGCTGGTCTGCCTTTTTCGTGTATTTCTTTGGACGGGAATATTTTTAGCTCATTTTTCAGACAAAGAGAAATTGATGAGGAATCTAACCCAAGTGGTTTCATATTTTTCCAAAGATTTTTGAATTACTTATGAATTTTCAAACGAGTTGGGTCATAGGTCCCTATTTGTGACCCTAGATCTTTCATGAATGGTTCACTTGCAATTCTAAATAAAAATGGAGAAAACACAGAGAATGATTGGCTCTTCCAATTAATAATGTTTTCTTCCTTGGTTCATTCAATGAATGTATTGGTCAATTTCAGAACTTTAGATGCACCATTCCACAACCATTTATAGGAGCCATTCTTAATGCCCGCACTCTTTCACAACCTCCTACCTTAGTTTTTATGTTCTGAAAAGAGCATGGACTTGTAGTTATTCCCATTGAAGCAAGTTTCCTATTTATTTTTTAATCTAAACGTATGAGTGTTTAAACAACTTGCTTGTTAGTATGCACATTCATTTTGAGTGCAAAATTGCGGAAGAGTTTAACACCCTCATGATAAAACATTATAATCTTTCAATAAATTAGAGGTATTGTTGTGTTTTCTTTTCTAATGTGATCTCTACTACGTCTAGTTTGAATTTACACGGTTACAATTCAAAAAGAATGGATAGAACGTATCAAAATGTTGGATTTTTGTTCAATTTAGAGCAAATTCTAGAAGCTTAGCAAATTCCAGGGTCATTTTGGGGTTCAAGCAAATTCATAAACCATCCTAAAATGCGTTGGGCATTTCAGGGTTTAGGTTTGCGTTTCTGGTTCTAGTTTGCGAGGGCTTTGTAGGGTTTTTGGTTCATCATTGTAGGGCTTGAGGATATTGAAGCCTTGTTAGGGACCATTTAATAAAATGATCATGTGATATAATTGTAAGCTATCTAGAGATTATTCTATGATCTCACCTACCATGACTGCAGTCTTCTGTAAGTCACTCTTTCAAATACCAATGTAGGGGCGACCGCGGGTCCAGAAAAGGGGAAAACTAGGGACTTCTTTCTGCGGTGCTAGGGCGACCTCGGGTGGGGCGACTACGGGTAGGGCGACTTCGGGTAGGGCGACCGCAGGTCCAGAGAGGAGGGAAGAACTCACGCATTTTTGCTTCCCTCTTTTCTGGGACTTGGGCGACCGCGGGTAGGGCGACTTCGGGTGGGGCGACTTCGGGTCCAAACGTTGAGACTATTTCGTGTTGGGCAGCTGATGGTATTTTGAAGCCCAATAGAATCAAAGAAAAAAAAGAATAAAGATGGGATAGACAAGGAGTGGTGCATCAAAGGTGATTCCCGATGTGACCAACGGGAAGGTGAAGTAGTGGAAGGGATTCTCACACAAGGGTCAACTTCTTCGAACTCAAGTGGAGTCTGGGAGGTCTACGGTTCGATTCCCAACTCCGTGTGCATGATATAGGAGGTTATGGTTGGGTCTTACAGGTTTGGTCAAGGACCACTTTGAATTGCGCACTGAGATGAAAAACATTTCGGTGCGGAATTCAAAGTGGTCCTTGGCTCAATCCTCGAAGCACGTCGCGTGGCCTATACCGAGGTCTTCACGGGATTTTTTGAAACTTTAAAGTAACTAATTTGTAATGATATAGAGTATTTTAGAATTCAATTGTGGTAAATCATTATTTAATTAGATTTGTTCGTCATTATGGAGAATGACGAATAAATACTTTTGAATGAAATTTGATTTTACAAGACGGGTGTTTGCTTAATCTATGTAGGGTCAAAAGATAAGTTTAACTTAACAATTAGAGTGCATTACTAATAAAGTCCTAAGTGCCTTAAGCCTTTTCTTCTTGTATTTTTCCTATGAAAATTGAGCATGGACTTATAGTAATTGCCATTGAAGCAAGTTTTATAACCCGAAAATCTAACCGTATGAATGTTTAATTAGCTTCTATATTAGTATGCACATTTCCTTTGAGTGCAAAATTGGATAAGAGTTGTGAGATGATAACCAAGAAAATTTTCATTTTCTTTATTGATTGTATTGCTTATAAAAGAAAATTGGGATTGAAGGTGAAATGAAGAACTACAAATTATATTGGCACTCTAAAATGTTCTCTTCCAAAACTTAATATCACTTGAATAGCTATTAAACTCATTACAGGTTGGGAATATTTTTAATTCTGGTGGCCCACGATTTCACTACCACCTATTCATTGATACATAAGTTTTTTTGCCCAGGCAAGGGTGTGCATTGAAACATTTGACACTCAAGGAAACACTATCGTAAATATTTTTTTAGTTGGGGAGTTTCTCCAAATCCGACGTCCATTGGATTTTAAAGAAGGTTCCTCTCTCCATTTGTGTGGATGTGAAAGTAAAGATAAGGTAGAAGGCTTTGAAATGGAGCGGGCATTAAAATGGACCGTTTAAGTGGCTTTGAAATGGACAATCTGTAGTTTATAAATTGACCTCCATAATCATTAAATGATTCGAGAAAAAAAAATTATGAATTGTAAGAGCCAATCCATTATCTTTACTTTCCCATTTATGTTTAGAAGTTGCAAGTGAACATTTTGCAGAAGACCTAGGGGCATAAATAGGGACCTATGACAGAAGTCATTTGGAAATTTATAAGTAATTATAAAATACTTCCAAAAATATGAAACCACTTGTGTTAGATTCCTCTTTTATTTGTCTTTGCCTGAAAAATCACCCGAAGTCGCCCAGGGACCCGCACCCGAAGTCGCCTAGGGACCCGCACCCGAAGTCGCCCAGGGACCCGCACCCGAGGTCGCCCAGGGACCCGCACCCGAAGTCGCCCAGGGACCCGCACCCGAAGTCGCCCAGGGATCCGCACCCGCGGTCGCCTTGTGGACCCGTGGTCGCCTGGGTACCTGCAATCGCCCTTGTTCGGTCGGGGGACCCGCACTCGCCCTACTTGGAGGACCCGCACTCGCCCTCCCGCGACCGCTAGTCCCAGTACAAATGGGGTGGGGTGGACTTGCGGTCGTCAGTCCCCCTGCTTCTGTGCAAAGGCTGTCATCCACCTTGAAGTGGCTGACTGCATGTGCGTGAGGCAGGGATTGGGGAATGAAGGAATTTCATTCTTCTCATTCCATGCATGTCTAAACCGCGGTGTTTCGTAAACTTGACCCTATCCGCTACGATCTTTGAACCTTGAACATCTACTTCTGCTTCGATATTTGTAAATGTGTCACACGTATGATTACTAGTTTCACTTAGTTAGAGTAAGTATTTTGGCATTGAGACTTTTATATAGTATATATTGCTTAGTTATACATACGTTGTTAAAACATGGAGCGTACGACCTCGCCATCTCCTCCTACCATACCTACTCCATTGACTCCGCAAGAGAAAAGGGCGATAAAGGACAAGGGTCGAAAACAGTCAGGCAAGAAGCACAAGAAGCGCGTGGCCATATTACTTCATCCGAAGATTAAGGCTTTTAAGGGTTGGAGGGATGAACCAGAGCCTTGGAGTTACCGGACTGTTGCGAAGTATGTGGATTGGTGCCACATCAGCAAGTTATTTCCGTTGTGTCGTCACCCTTTGCACGTTCAAAACCAAAAGGTTAACCTTGCGTATGCTACGGACACAAGGTTCATGCGTAGATGCTGCGAAGTATGGACCCTTCTATATTTGGAGACCAAGGTGTACAGAAACGATAATTTCAGTTTCTTTCTTGTACGAATGGTGTATGCCGAAGTTGTTTTGAAGAAGGTAGTCGATTGGACAACACTCCCAGAAATGCCTATTGCGGTCCGTCCGGACCAAAAAGAGTGGGAGGAAGCCTCCAACTTGTGGGCAAAGTATCCTCTTAATATAAGCAAGATGATGACACCGATTAAGCGTGGAGCATCATTTGTTGCTGATGAAGAAGTAGTTTGGTCTTCCACTTCTTCCTCGGACGAGCACACCCATGAGTACAACGGATATTCCTTCTCTAGCGATGATGAAGATGTTTTTGTCACCGAGTCCAAGAAGTCTTTGGATGTGGGCCTTCAAAAGAAGAAAGATTGTGGAAAAGAGCCCATTACCTCAACCAGCCATCAAGAAGTCTTGGAAAAAGTTGACCCCATGGAAGTGGAGGACTTTTCCACAAAGGAGTGTGCGATGCTAGAAGGTGATAGTGATTCATTAGACAATGAGGAGACCTTGATTGCCAAAATCGAGAGTGCACGTTTATCATTGAGTACAAAGAGTGAGGAACTGAAGAATTTGAAGGAACGCGAAGTGTCTTCTCCCACTGAAGCTTATTTGAAGCAACAATTGAGGTCTCTCAACCAAATACTCAAAGAGAGAGATGACGATTTTGTTGCTTTTAAGAAGAATGGAGACCAGTATTTAACTAAACAGAGCACCGGGAAATTGTCGCAAGCTGACCATTGTTTATTGTGGGAATCAAAATTAGAAACCCTGCAACGCAGACGTAGGAAAGCACAGAATGAGCGGCGAGCACTGCGTGTTCAAATTACCGAAGAAGAAAAGAAATATTACGAAGCGGCCAAAAAACATGTCAAGGAGGTGGACGTTTTGGCAACGGCCTCGACATACGGTAATCTACCAGAGGAGTTAGAAATGCTTCAGAATTTGGTGAAGTTCCATGAGACTAGAGTACAAGTGTTGGAAGACGAGTTTGTGGATGTGAGAGCCGAAAGCGAGTATTATACGCAGTGGATGAAGTGGATGAAGGATACAACGGGAAAGAGAGGTGAAGAATACGAGAAAGTGGGTCCTCCTCCTAATATGAGTGACTTCCTAAACCAAAAAGAGGTTTTTAGAAAGTAGTGTACCGCATTTTGGTGAACAATATTGTAAATTTGTAAGTAAGATCCAATTTTGGATATTGCGGCTCTCTCGTGATTTAGTAAAGAATATGCTACAATTTTTTTGGCATTCAAAGTTCACGTGGTTTTTTAATAATTATTGTACACTTTGTAATGTGTATTGCAGATTTCTGAACTTAGTGTATTCGCGAAATATTTAGTCACAGCTTTTGAAACCAATGTAGTACAAGAACAGAAGACCTAATGTTGCTCAAATCAGTTTTGTTATGTCATTTTATTCTGGATTTGTACTAGAAATGTTTATCTTGATATTTATTGGGTGAAAACATAGCCCTAAAGACCTAACCCTCTACAGTTAAAATAACCAATTGCTTCATTTTCTAGCTAATTTCCATCGCTACTTACATGGCTTGGTGAATTTTCAAATGATTCCAATAGGTTTTTTCCATTTTCAGTGTTTTTCTAAACCCATAAAGTCCGAAGGCCATTTTTAGGTGAAGAAAAAATCAAAACTGTCATTTCTATAATTCTATTGTGTTTGTCCAAAGAAAAAAATAAACTTTTGTGGAACTGAAGTTGAGGATCTTGAACTTCACTTGTTTAAGATTTTGTGGTTAAAATTGTACGATGTTTGACTGTACAGATTTAGAGATATGAGCATTCAAAGTTGAAGAACAATTTTTTTGCAACATTGGACTACACTTTCAGACGACTTTGATTGCTATTTCTTCCAAAAATGTGCACTATGGAATTTGAATTTAAAATTTATTGTGTTGAAGAATTGAGTTGGGAGTGTAGGAAAAAAAAATTCAAAAAATAATAACTTCCTTTTCGTACTTCAGAAAATTGTCAAGTAGAAGTAGATCCAAGGTTAAAAGAAAAACTAAATTGATAATAGCTCTTACATGGGATTGGAACACAATAATCCGTTAGTCCCAACGGTGAGATTGTTGTAGGAAGCAAACTTCTCCTTTAAAATAAACTAATTAGAGAAAATTTGAAAATTGCATTTTCAAATGAATTCTATAAGTTATTTTTTGAAATATTTGTTTACATTGCCTTAAAAAGAACAGGGTTCTTAACTTGCACATCACTAATGAAAATGGAATGAATCAAATCTTTTTATGTAGACAAAAACATAATGTTAGCAAAAACATGAACAAAATTAAATCTATTTTGGATTTTTGCAATGTTTTTTGTACTGCCTGCCGAGTTTAGTTCTAGGTATTTTGTGGCGTAACTTTTGCTTCCGGACACCAATTGAAATAAAAATTATATTCCCTCAAAGCTTATCAGATTTTATCTTTTCACAAAAAAATTCAAAAAATTAGGGTACAATTTCAAGCCATAGAAACTTGCCCAAATTCCAAATTGTCTCTAGAGGGGACAATGGGACTTAAGGGGTTCATCATGTTCACTTTTTCTGTTTATGGAACTAAAATGATAACAATTACAATCTTCCATGATATGAATTGAGACAATGAGATTGCTTACAATGATATACAATTTTGAATTCTAAGTAATAAAATTTAAAGTTTACAGTTGAATTAATTTTAGAAGCTTAAATGTCAATGCAAATGACAATGTCAAAGTGAACTTCAACTTTAATAGCTCTTTGATAATAAGCTTCATACAATCAGTTGTACCACATATTTGATTTTGTTCGAACATAGTGAAGTCTTTGGAGTAGAAAATAATGTAGAATATGTTTCAAAAATGAAGGCACTGTAATATTCTCGGTAATATTGCAATACAAATGTGTAGCATACAATCATAGAAGGCTCGAAGTTGGCCTATATGGAACAAAACAAAAAGACTGAGAGCTACACGCTTCTACCATATATAATACGCTTCTATATACTAGGGGTTTGACATTATATATCCTTGGACGTAAACCAAGTAACCAAAGGAGAAATGAAGTCCATCATTAAATTCTCAGACGTCAAATCCATTTGGATTGTTTTTACTTCTTAGAAGAACTTGCTTCACCATGTGAAGGTTGAAGTGCCTCTTGAAGGACTATCTTCTTCTTTGCACGAGTTCGTGAAGTTGGCCCTTCCGCATTCAAAATGAATTCTAGGACGTTGGAATCTTGGAGAGCTTGTAGGGTCCTTGTGGTTTGTGGAGAATGTGCTTCCAAAAGATAGTCCAATGCTTGACTTTGGTAATAAGGTCCATACGTAGAGTCCATGCAAGCCATGTTAGTCATGTCTTCAAGAGAGGCAAATTGATTGCGATCGGGTCCCCTTTTACCTTCATTATCCCAACGGTGTCCTTTCGGATGAGGACCCCATTTGAATTCTCCCGAGCTCTTCTCGAAGTATCCACCAAGGCATTGGTAGAAGAATGCCCTTCTCCCTTCATTGTGTGGACCTTTTCCCATCAACTTCGGTGCCACTTTGACAATCTCCGCCGGATCAGTTTCCCAGTTCAATTGAGAGCTACTAGGTGCCTTTTCATCATCATGTAGTCCTTGACGCCAGCTCCAAACGAGGTCACGACCCCACAATGTCGTATTAGTCGTCGTTTCAACGCTATGTTCCCAAGAAGGTGGCATGTACGTCATCAAGTTGAACATGGCATACAAGCGATCATGGAATGGTGCTGAACAAAGTACACAACGTCGTCTAATGAGGCATCCCATAAGGAGGCAATGAGGATGGTACACATGTGCACATGACCCGAGAGCCCAACCACCTTCAGGGCCAAATTGCTCTTGACAAATGGGGCATTTTGTATGGTCGAGTACGAAAGCTGCAGGTTGTGGCCATAGTAGCTTTTGGTCCTTCACCTCCATGTGACTAGACATTTGCTTTGCATGGTCCCAGCCCTGTTGTGCCCAATCTATAATATTTGTGTCTGCCAACATCGGCATGTTTTCAGGAAACATGTCATCTAAGAGTGCCCAAGATGTGAGTCCATTCTCACGTTTAGGTAAAGCTGCAACAAAATTCTTTGAAACCTTATCTAATTCCTTGGCTATTTGCTGTGATCTGTCCACGGAGAGAATGCACGCCACCTTCCAATGGTAGTACGTGGCAACCAATTGATCCAACCGTTGTTGAAGCTTTTCGTTCTGCTTTTCAAGATCTCTTTCTTTGTCACTCTACCTTGATTGTTGAACTGTTGGAAATGAGAGTGAATCTTGGGTCCCATGAATATCGTTCGTGTCAGTGGTCGTGTCTCCGCCAATCGTAGTGAGGAACGCACTTCGATTATTTTGCAAAACCTTAGCACGCTTGGAAGGTGGTGGATGGCAAGGAACATCGTCGGTAAGGTCCCCCACAACTTTGTCTAGATGATGTGGATCATGGTCAACAAAAGCCTCATCCATATCTGACAAAGTGAAAGCGCCAGCCTGATTTTCTCGCAGGGCTTGAAGCTCGGTAGATTGTCGTGCAATGAGAGCATCTTTCAGTTGGCACTGTCCTTGCAATTTCTTCAAGTTACTTTCCAATGAAGCAATCTTGTTGTCTTTGATCTGTATGATGTTTTGAGCCTTTGCTAGGGTCAGAGTGTTGTGACCTACATCCACTCGGGATTGAAGAGTTGGTGCACCAACAATTGTTTCACTAGGCCCTTCATCGTTGCAACTGAATTCGAAGACATCACTTGGATTCTGTGCAGGCAATGGTGGATTTGAAGCTGATGGAGAAGCCCCTTGTGGTCCAATTCGTGTAGTGGAACGTCGCACTCTTGACGATTGTCCCGATTTACGTCCCCGTGATGTTCCGACGCCGTGGATAATTTCATTCTGATTTGGGGGGAGGCCGATAGGTAGTTCCGTGGCTCGTTCTACCCGAAGCACCCGCGTACCATCTGAATTGTCATCCTCTTCTGATGACTCTGTGTCAATTTCAACCTGGGCCTGATTCCTAGGAACACTTCGAAAAGGACCCAATCCACCCTCTAGAAAAAGGAGAATTCCTTTTGGTATGCACCCGTCCTCTGGACGGGTTACGTGAGGATTAGATTTGATCGTGCTCCAATCGACTTCTTTCTTCAATGACACTTCAGCATAGGCTCCTCTGGCAAGGAAAAGAGGGGCCTCATTCCTTTCTACAGAGGCCGTATTGTAGAGAGCTTGCCACAATTCAATGCACCTGTTCACGAATATTTCATTCTCACAGAACTTCAAGTTCGCCTTGTTGGTGTGTCGATGATGATGATGACGCCATGCTGGAAAGAACTTGCTGATGTGGCACCACTCAATGTAATCTTCGCAAGTTTGTATTGACCATGGCTCAGGCTCCTCGTTCCACCCCTTGAAAGCAATGTGGTCAGCACTATTCAACACATGCAACCGCTTTCGATGACAAGTACCCCTACGCTTCCGTTCCTTGTCTTTTTCAATCTTTCGCAATCCCAAACCACGACGTGGACGTGGAGCTGGTGGAGGGGCTTCAGCAAGAAATTCTCTAGTGGTATTGTCTCCACTAGCCATGGTGGGTTGTTGAAATGAAGTCCTAAAAAATGTAGAGGGATTGTTGAAATCAAACCACTAGAAAAAGAACCTTGGATGAAAGTAGTCAAATAGTAAATTTTCAACACCAAATGCTTATGCATGTAGCCAGAAAGGGATACAAGCCAAGAAGCCTTAGTGATGAACATAGGAGAATGAAGATTCGGCGACTTCATATATAGGCGAACCCGGGTGTGGATGCAAAATGGGCGCGTGCGGGTCACGTAGGCGACCAGCGGTCCTGGAGGGGCGACCAGCGGTCCTGGGGGCGACCAGCGGTCCTAGGGGGGCGACTGCGGGTCCTGGGGGGGGCGACTGCGGGTCCTGGAGGGGCGACCACGGGTCCTGGGGGGCGACCGTAGGTCCTGGGGGGGCGCGTGCAAGTGACGAAGGGCGAGTGCGGGTCTTGGATGAGGGCAAGTGCGCCGACGGGTGCGGGTATCGGCGACCGCGACCTAGTACTCGTGTTCGCCTAAGACCTGTAGTCGCCCCATACCCGCAGTCGCCCCTACCCGAAGTTGCCCTGGACCCGCGGTCGCCTCACACCCGAAGTCGCCCCCACCCGAAGTCGCCCCATCCGAAGTCACCCTCACCCGAGGTCGCCCCACCCGAAGTCGCCCCCGTACCCGAAGTCGCCCAACATTTGCCACGCGGCTGCCACATGGCAGCCAAGTAAGCCTAGGTAAATGGGGGGTAAATTCCAGAAAAGTCAAAGGGTAAAGTTGACTCTATTAGACGGACGGGCCCCTCTACTAGACGTCTTCGACGTCGAGTTTGTCGAGTTGTCGAGTTGTCCGGGTAGACAACCCTGTTTACTGATTGTAGGAGTTCGAGAAGGCTGTGTATGCTCGGTTCTCGATGATAGATGTAAATAAGAGCTTGAAGATGTCCAAGAAGGACAAAGAGGAGAAGCTAAAACTTACAAATGAGTTGAAGTTGATAACAACTCCAGAAGAAGTTTATAAAGTATGGAGTGATGTTATTACAAATGTTGCGCACAGAGAGCTCATCAATGCGGACACTGAGAAGAAGTTCAATGCCAGGACAGACTGGAATCCAAAAAACTGTATGCTGACAAGAGAAGTATTCAAGTTTCTTGGCAATTTGAGTTACGATGAACTCAGGAAACTTGCAATGCACATTCTTAATCAATCGGGCGGGAAACGCACTCATTTTTATCCGAAAGTGACTATCAAGGTGATCTCATTGGTCCTTGATAGTTGCTATACAACGAAAGAGTGCGTTGAGCGACGTAAATGAAAGCATTTGGTTAAAAAGGAATTGCATACAATCAACCCTGAGCTTGGTCTCCTGAACTCCAGGAATGAGATTATAATTGAGAATTGGAAGGCGTTCAAGAAGGATTGGTGCGTAACAAAGGCAACCATGGATGTTCTTCTCGATTGGCCTGGAGAGGCGTACTTTGCTCAGGCAAAGCAAGTGAGATCAAAGAACAAGAGATGTGCAGAACTCTCGGAGCAGGCATATGAGTTCTTCAAGGCCTTCCTGGAGCACAGGAAAAACTTCGTGAAGTCTACAGTGGCGGGATACTACCGAACGTACGACACCAACAAGAATACTCATTCCAAATGGATGAAGTATGCATGGGTGTCGGATACTCCGACGAGAATGGAGCTTGGTGTGATTGATTTTCGGAACTTGCCGGGGATTGAAAAGAAGGACAAGTCAATTGTTGATAGTCCATTCTTTGTCGAAGTCATTGCATCCCTGTGCAAGGCTAAGCAACCATCACTTGACAAAGTTCCGTCGTGGCTCTTCATCTGCGCAGATGAAAAAGAGCAAGCTCAAGTACTGAAATTCGTGGAATCGAATGAGGTGCTAAGCTCGTATACTGCTGATTTTTCATTGTACAACGTAGGTAAGATCGAACGATTATGCGATCTTCCAGCATCGAAGACGCCTAAGAAAGTATTGCTCATGTTTTTACAATGCGCCAACAACACGAATCTTGTCAAAATTCCTGAAGAATTTGAGTGCCTTAATACTACTGGTTACATGAAGGCAAAAGCATACAGCGAGCTTGAATACCGTATTTACAACACGGAATTACGCATGGAATTTTATCTATGGCTCATAAAAAACTTCAACAATCCAAGCATGTCCGTATTCTCAGGATTCGTGGGAGGCAAATTTGCATGCGCAACATTGGTATGAACGAGCTGTGAAATTGAGGTTTCACCCCTTATTATTCTGCAATTGATTAGACGTTATGCTCATATGTATGATCAGCTCGATTCGAGCTGATTTGGTAGGTGGGTCTTCATGTAGTCTGACAATCTGAATTTGTGCGTGCAGATGAGCTCGGTCGATGTTTACGCATCTGGTCCATCCGAACTCGCATCCTAGTGGTCTGACATCTATACCAAGGGATTGACTTTAGACAATGCAGATTTCTTGGAAAGCGGGTATCGTGTAAAAGCACCCACCATTCCTCTTGGATCACAGACCCCTTCATCATTACGGTGTATACTGTGGTCTAGTCAGGAGTCGCCTTACACTCAGCTAAGGAGGCTGCTTGCTCCGTTAGTCGACAATGTAGAAGAGTTATCCTCGGATGACGGTGATGATGCAGACGATGGAGAGGACCTCAATGTAATGGAGGTGGAACGGTTGGATGATATGCCAACACCTACAAGTCGCATGCTCGGAGATGTCCCTGGATCCTCTCATTCCTTGATGCTACCTTCGACATCACAGACACCATCTAGGGGGCCATAGAGGAAGAGGAAACGTGATACCATCGCCAACGTCATGAAGTAGATGGCTGATATGAATTAGAGAAATTCAGAGGCGATCAAGAGAATGCAGGAGCAGAACGAGGTGTTACAGAAACAAATAGAGCTCACTCTAGCGACATTGCGAGCCGAACAAGCCGAAGAGCGTCAATTGAACATGGAGATGCATAAGAGCACTCAAGCGTGGATGCAGAGGGAGTCACAACAGAATAGGGACTTCTTCCAAACCCTATTGGATAGGAATGTGGTTCCGCCGATTGCTTCAATTGCGCCACCTGAATCGTCAACGTAGTTGTTGCTTGAGGGACAACAAACTACATCCAACGTCAGTGGTGCATCAAGTCATCCGGAGCCGCTGAGATAGTCTCCACCGCTGCCTGCCGATGCCCCGCATTCACCACCTCTTCCTCTTGCAGAAGATCCATCCCTAGATGAGCCCGTAGGTGGATTGGAGGTGCCGTCATCCTCCGCAGCGAAAGTTGCCGTAGTTGGGCACAACCTAACCGTGGATGCTTCCAACGTGGAAGTCGGAAGTGGTGTGCAACCCGCCGATGATCCACCAATAGGTTGTGCCCAATGATCACCCGTTCATTGTTTTGTAGTTTCAGCTCGAATTGAGCTAATTTGAATGGTTGTGCGGCAGGTGTAGAGTTTTGTAGATATAGCATTCATTTTTGACGAATCACCATACCCAAGGGGTGTAGGACCTAGTGTTCAGATGTTTTGATCTCAGTTTTGTATCCTAAAACTCCTTTGAGAGCATATAATATATGATTTTCTCACAGACCGTTATGTACTCTATGTTCAATGGCAGGCCCTCTGAATCTTCCAAATGTGACTGCTTATTGTGAATCTTCCTGCATTCAGTCTAGCATGCAAGCCCCTCCGGATCTGTTGAACATCAATGACATCTCAGCACCCACTAACTGCTCCAATGAACTTATCGTCCAAACCTATGATTTGGATAATACACCTGCTAGACTTGTAGATGTGCATCACTCTTCGGGTTCCTCAGAGAGGAAGGTACGATAACCTCCTACGATTTTATCTACTCTAGGATATTTTGTCATCGCGTTATGTTGTCGATCGCCTTTGATGACTTCTATGATTTGTTTCTCGTGTACGTAGGAAACCAATATCCTGATTGTAACTGGCTCCACAATTCGTCCACTTCTTAGCAAGAATGCGATCCTAAAGTAGCTCTTAAGGAAACCTCTGAGACCATCCATCGTCCATTGAGGTCCGGGGTGGTGAAGAAATGGGTCAACGTCATCTTGGACCTTAATGGGATTCTATGTGTAGCCGAAGATTGGAAGTCCAAGGGGCTGGTGGCACAATTCAACCAGTACTCTGAGCCGCATTCTGCGATTGTTGCCGCGATTGTGGGGCCGAAGGCGGTGTACGTCCGGCCCAATTGCTCTATGTTCCTAATTGAGTTAGAGAAGATTGCGTTTGTTTCAGTGTGGAGCTCCATGAAGAAATCCACTACTGATGAGGTTTCCAAGTACCTATTCCGTGACGGAGTAATGCCCATTCATATTTTGGGATAGGACTCCTACAAAACTGTTAAGGTTAGGGATAGGACCGGAAGATTGACGTCTTATAAGGAACCGGGGACTCAAAAGGATTTGTTCCTTAAGAATATGGATTTGCTCCTCTCGGGGTTCCGAGGGTGGTTTACTTGCGAGAATACCATTATAGTGGACGATAGCCCCCGAAAGCACATCATGAACAAACCTCAGAATGTAATACTTCCGGATTCATGGTCAAATCGGGGAAATGGGGACAAGGACTCATTTCTCATGAATGTACTATTACCTTGGTTCAAACAATTGCATGTGAACCGCAGCGAGGGGCTAAGGTCTTTTCGGTCAAACGGCCCAAGGAGAATTGGGCGTAGAATGCTCTGCGATGAAAGGGGGCGGCGGGAGTATGACAGGCTCCTGGAAGTAGTTCGTGGGTCGGCTAGTGTTAGTTAGTGCTAAGCTTAGAGATATGTAGTTCAAATCGGGTCGAGCTGATGTGTGATTCATTGTTGTACCTTGACGTATCTTTTCGCACTCATTGTACCTCATTATTCCTCTACGAATGGGTGGAATGTGGATTTACTAATTTACACTTATTGCAATCCAGACAGCTAGCACGTCCACGTCCCCCGCATCACATGGTCACCTCCAATGCCATGTGTCAGCCGACTCTATTTTGGACTACGGCCAATATGTCATCCTTAGTACCGGAAACTTTTTGTGCTCTGCTCCCACTGTCAACTCGTCTATGGACTTTTCTGTGGTGCCCATTGAAGACCAGGTCGTGGATAGTCCTCTTGATTGAAGGCCGCGCTTGCCGGTGTCTTGTTCAACATTGCCGTTGTGCTCTAACGACCATAATGGGTCACCTAAGTCGACGTCTGCATCAGGCAAATTGACACAGAGAAAACTCTACGAAGACGCCAACTATCTAATGTCTATGCCGGAGTTGAATCTACAGGTTCCCTCTCATGCATGTCAAGATATTCTGAAGGTCTAAGTTATTCCACCCATGCTCCCTCGTCACAGTGGACCGTCTCACATGAAGAGGTTCAGAAGAAGACATGATGGACGATCATGTACTAGTCAGAGCTCTAGTCGGAGTTGGGATTCTTGGGAGCGGAGGTCTTTGCAAGTGCAGCGGAAGGAGCAATTCCGCCAAAAGGGAGGATCTAACAAATCTTATAGTCAAGGACCTGAGATTCGAAAGGCCATGGAGAAATTGAGGGCTATTTCGAATTGTTGATAGATGACTGTAGTAGAATCCCGATAGATAGTCTTGGATATATATTGTATACAAGTATGTACATGAACCTTGTCCACAATATGTCGTATATATATCATTCTTAGTCTTTGTTGTGGTACTCTTCTTCTTTTATACATGATATGCGTTAATATTTCTGAATTCTTTACAAGTCATTGTGATTTTTGCTGTCATTTACGTGTTTTGTATGTCACTCCATTGCATTTCTATTTTCACAAGAGAAATTATCGTATAAGTTTAGAATTTCTATGATTGCTAAGACTCTCATTTCCCTAGAAAACTCTCATTTTAATGAATATAGTGTTAATTAATGAATAATTGCAACTTGCACAACTTGTTTCCCATTTTTTTTATGTGAATTTAATGAGATTACATTTTTTGAGACATTAAAGTACAGGGCTAGGTTCATACCGCAAATTTTAATTTCACGTACAAGGTCATTCAAAATGACCATCAATTGCAAATTTTTTTAAATCCTTGATTTCATGAATAATTGCAACTTGCACAACTTGTTTCTCATTTTTTTTATGTGAATTTAATGAGATTACATTTTTTTAGACATAAAATTACATGGCTAAGTTCATACCGCAAATTCTACTTTCATGTAGAAGGTCATTCACAATGACCATCAATTGCAAAAAAATTTGAATCCTTCTATTAATGAATAATTGCAACTTGCACAACTTGTTTCACATTTTATTTTACGTGAATTTAATGAGATTACATTTTCTGAGACATTAAAGTATAGGGCTAAATTCATATCGCAAATTTTATTTTCACATAGAAGGTCATTCACAATGACCATCAATTGCAAAAAAATTTGAATCCTTGAATTAATGAATAATTGCAACTTGCACAACTTGTTTCCCATTTTTTTTACGTGAATTTAATGAGATTACATTTTCTGAGACATTAAAGTACAAGGCTAAGTTTATACCGCAAATTTTACTATCACGTACAATGTCATTGAAAATGACCATCAATTGCCAATTTTTTTGAATCCTTGAATTAATGAATAATTGCAACTTGCACAACTTGTTTCCTATTTTTCTTACGTGAATTTCATGAGATTTCATTTTTGAAAAACATTAAAGTACAGGGCTAAATTCATACCCCAAATTTTACTTTCACGATTGGTGGTCATTCAAAGTGACCACCAATTGCAAAATTTTTTGAATCCTTGAATTAATGAATAATTGCAACTTGCACAACTTGTTTCCCATTTTTTTTACATGAATTTAATGAGATTACATTTTCAGAGATATTAATGTACAGGGCTAAGTTCATACCGCAAATTTTACTTTCACGTTTAGTGGTCATTCAAAGTGACCACTAATTGCAATTTTTTTGAATCCTTGAATTAATGAATAATTGCAACTTGCACAACTTGTTTCGCATTTTGAGTCGAAGGTCGACTACAAAGGCAACCCGTTGTTGGAGTGGCCAAATCCTTCAAGTTTTGTGCACGACGAGACCACATGTCCCATTTGTATGAATCCATTTGGCCCTGAAGGTGGAATGCAGTTGGGCACATGCAACCATGTATACCACCCATTTTGCCTCATCAGTTTCATGATTGTCCATTGTCGGTGCGCAATGTGCAAGGCTCCCTTCCACGAGCGCTTGTACGAGTTGTTTGGCTTGGTCCCATACATGCCACCACATTGGGAATACAATGCCACGAATGCCCCAGATCACCGTAGAATGTGGGGAACAAATTTGGTGTGGAGTTGGAAATTACAAATGACATCGTTGGACAAGACACAGGTCGCTGCTGAATGTGGTTGGGAGATTGACCCCGATCAAATTGTCCAAGTCTGCCACCATTTGATTCCGATGAAAGACAAGCATAGCCAAGGACGGCGGAATTTTTTCTTTCAATGCTTCAATGGACATTGGGACGAGGTTGGACTCAAGTTTCAATTTGGACCTCACCCTCGGCGATGGTTGTGGGGCGTTGATGGAGTTCGAGTCACCGATGACAATGGGGTTCGTATTGGGGAGGACCCTGACATGCCCGACCCCGCGGAGCTTGCTCAATTATCGGAATCTGAGTGGAGGGAAACTTTCAGAAACGAAGGACTGGATTTTTTGCTTGAACAGCATAGCCCGGATACACGCCAAGCTCTGGAGAGTCTCAAGCAATCACAAATCATGAGGGCCATTCTAGAAGAAGACGGACCAGTGAGGAGAACTCGGTCTGCGGTTCGTAGACTTCAACTAGGCTCCAACGAAGATTTTCCAATGCAACGCAGCGCACACGACGACGAGGCTGGACCTAGTGGCACTGCAAACAGTCCAATGAACATTGACTGAGTGCATTTTTTAGTGTGCTAAACTAGTAATTACTAATTAGCAAAGCATGTTTTGCATATACAGTTATAGACTTTGGCACTTATCATTACCGAGGCTTATAGAATTGCTACTTTGGTAGTTCGGTACTACAAACAGTATTAGACAAAGACTTGTGGATATGCATATTTTATCGTGGAAAAAGTATTGTATACTTTTCAATTTTTGTACTACATGATGCATATGAAATACATATATTCAATTGTTGAATTCCTTTGCATGATATGGCATGTGTGATATGTGGATATAATAATGTACTCATGGCCTAAGAATAAGTGCATTTCAGATTTTGAGTGTATGAAGGTATATATTCATGTAAATATATATGTATTAATATTATTGTGTGTGTATAAAAAGATATTAACAATTTAACATTAATGTATATTTTGTTACAAATATATTAATGTTAATGTATGAAGGGATACATTAACCTTTGAATGACTTGATCCATCCAAAAATGGTAAAATTTCTTATTTTAGCTTGAATAACAATCAGGTATTTTTACTGCTTAAAACTTTGAATTCTATATCATTTACAGAAATTGCAATTTTGTTCGCGAATGTTTCTAATTGTTATCATTTCTAACTTTCTATTGCAGAAAATCAGCATATAATCATATATGAGGAAAAAGAGGAAAACAATTCAATCACCCCCCTAATGCCATTTTTTCTATCTAAAAACAATAAAAACTGCCATTTCTACTACATTGTCCAAGATTCCAACAAAATTCTATTTTTGAAACTGAATCGTAGGATCTTGAAATTTACTTGCTTGAAATTATGTGGTTAAAATTTCATGAAGTTTGACCGTACAAATTGAGAGATATGACTATATGAGCATTCAAAGTTTAAAAAACAAGTTTTCTTCAACACTAAACTGCAATTTTAGATGACTTTTATTGCTATTTGTAGAAAAAATGTGTACTATGGAATTTGAATTAAAAATTTATTGTGTTGAAGAATTGAGTTGGGAGTCTATGAAAAAAAATTCAAAAAATAACAAATTCATTTTCATACTTCAAGAAATTGTCAAGTAGAAGTGTAAACTGTAGAAGCATGTTCAAAATTGAAAGAAAAACTAAACAATTAATAGCTCTTAGATGGGATTGAAATACAATAATCCCAATGGTGAGATTGTTCTAGCAAGCAAACAGTCATAACCTTTTAAAAAACCAAAAATCTGAAAATTGCATTCTAAAGATTCAATTTCTTTTGTTGCCCGCCGAATTCAGTTCTAGGCATCTTGTGGTATAACTTTGGCTTCCGGGCACCGATTGAAATAAAAATTATATTCTCACAAAGCTTATTACATTTTCTATCTTCAAAAAAAGTTTTGCAAAATTAGGATAAAATTTCAGCCCATAGAAACCTACCCGAATTCTAAAGTGTCCCCTCAGGGGACAATGGGACTTTAGGGGTTAATTTGAAATTTTGGGGGGAGGTGCAAGTAGTAATGAAGGTGAACCAAAAAAAAATCCAATTGCTTATTTTATTTTTCACACAAAAGAAAGCCACATCAAAGTATCAAATAAGTGAAACAACTTGAAGTCGAATTCCATCTTGACGTCCTGAACTTGAAGTTGAAACCAAATGAATCCTTTTATGTAATTGATATACAAAATTTATATACATTTTGCTAGTACAAAATTAATTTTTCTTCTTATTTTTTGTTTTTACAATAATTTAGGAATAAAAGTAAAATTATTCTGATTTCTTAAAGGTAAAGGTGGAAATAAAATTATATGAATTACAAAATATATATTAGAGTAATCCATAATTTGTGTTGTAAGCCTGTAAAGTGTAAAGTTTAAATTAAGAATGTAGGGTGGAATTGTTTTGGGAAAGTTGTTTTGTTCTAAAAATTTTGAAGCATGTACTCATTTAGCCAACTTGCCATGAAGAATGAATTCATAGAATAACCACCATTTTCTGCCTCCACCATTCATCATCCAAAATTCTTATAAGCTAAAATTTGAACAGTCAATATTTGTTATAATTAATTACACACATCCTACTATCCTAAATATAGTAGGATTCTTTTTTGTATGCTTCTATAAAAAAATTCAAATACATTCCATACTTGCTCAAATTTTCTTAAATTGTTATCATTGAATATCCCAAATTTCCATACTTGCTCAAATTCTCTTAAATTTCGTCGAAACATTTCTAAAACCCTTTTTTTGGGGATTCCAAACCCTTTTAGCTTCTATTTTGGAGAACTATAACATTCATCCTTTAAGTCTTCAACTTGAATTTTCAAAAACGAGTACCTTGTTTACCGTTACAAATCCTAAAACTTCTAGCATCTTATTATATTTGTTTTCTTGAAAGTGTGCAAGTTAGTTTTAATTCTCTAGAAATTCCATTTTTGGGGTGTGGGGACTATTTCTCAAGTCCTTGGAGAAGCGAAGAAGACCAAGGGCGATACATGAAAGGAGACACATCTTTCCATGAATTCTCTTTCAACTCAAAAAGTAGTTGGACCTCTTAATACAGCCATTGACTTCAAGAAATTCCCCGAGCTCAAATTAATGGCTGACTACATTAATTGGTTTTCCACTTTCCCTCTCTCCATGGGAAGGAAGAATCCTATGCTAATTTCAAATCTCAAGGTCAATTCCATTCCCCCCCGTCGTTGGTGGAGAGAGTTCTTGCATCCGAGGGTTAGGGCGCGGACGTGTGGACATCAAGGCGGGGACGTCCCGTCAGGGCGGGGACGTCCCGTCAGGGCGGGGACGTCACAACGAGGACATGATGTCAAGGCGGGGACGCCAGGGCACGGACGTCCTGACAAGGCGGGGACGTCCTGCTAGGGCGCGGACGTCCACTTACAATTCCAATTTTGAACCCAGTCTTCAACTCCCTCCTTGAACTCCCTCCTTGAACTCTCTCCAAGCCAAATTTGAACTCCCTCCAAGCCAATTTTGAACTCCCTCCAACGGTTTGCTATCCCCATACCCAAAATAATGAAATGAACTGTTGCCCTTGAATTAAAAAATCACTTAACTAGTATTTCATTTCAATACCCACCCCTCCTAAGTCCTAGACTTACTTTAGAGTTTAGAGCTCTAGGATCCCATTACACAAATTAAAGGGTGGAGTCTAATGATTGAATATTTGAAATCATAAACAATTTTGCTTCATTTCATTCTCAAAGACCCAAACCGCTTTGCTATCCCCATACCCAAAATTATGAAATGAACCGGTGCCCTTGAATTAAAAAATCACTTAACTTGTATTTCATTTCAATACCCACCCCTCCTATTTTACCCATTACAAGAAATTTTGGTTAATGTCTTTAAGCCCTAAATCCTTGTACCCTTTTTTCACGGAAAAAACCCCTTCAAACATATTCTAAAGCATTATGATTTGTATTTGATTTAAATCCGAAACCTTGTAGCTTTGTATTTAAAAAATGAAGACTTAAACCAAAAGCTTGAGAAGTATACGTTGGTAATAGTTTGAGTTGTAAACTTCAAATCCAAAATCACAAATACCTTTTCTTAATAAGAATGAAATATAAACTTTGAACTTGAATTTAAACAATTATGTACCTTGACTTTCATTAGGACTCGAAATCCTTTGGGATTTTAGTTACACTAATTTAGTCTTTCTTGTTTGGAAGTTCAATTTCATTTTCTATTTTTTTTTGGGGTTCCAACTTTACATGGGTCCTACTTCTCAAGTGCTTGATGAAGGCAAGAACTTGAAGTTTGGCCTCAAGAAGAGAGTGACATGCTTTAATACGTTGTCATTGAATTCAAAAAGTAGTTGGACCTCTTAATGCAGCCATTGACTTGAAGATATTCCCCGTGCTCAAATTAAGGGCTGACTACATTAATTGGTTCTCCTCTCTCTATGGGAAGGAAGAATCCCACAACTAAATTCATACCAAAGTCTATCGTAGGACCTCCGCGCCCTGCTGTCCGGGAATGCATCGCGCCGGGGTGTGGATGCGTTGGATTTGTGTGACGTCCGCGCCCCGAGTACTAAAATTGCCCTTCCCTGACGTCCCCGCCCCTGTAGAAGAGGTCCGCGCCCCTACACTCCCAGGCTATAAAGCCAACCTTGTCGGATTGACTTCTTTACATTTGTCATCTTGGCCTCATCATCTTGGACTTCAATTCACTTTGAGCTCCTTGGGAGTCTACTTGGGTGACAAATGACCCTAGTTAGTTGCTGAGGTGATGTAAAAGTCAGTTCAAGCAGTTGATTGGCGCTAACTGTAGTACGCGTAGCACTGTAGTAAGCGCTCTTTACTACAATAACGTGGCAAGATGACACGGAATATTGTCCCAGGGAACCCCAGAGGGTGTTCTAAATTCCTTATTTATCCGGTTAATGTGATTACTTCAAAATATCACTCCCCACCCGGATTCTATTACTTCCCGGACTCTCTACCGGATCCGGATCATTTCCGTCACCAGATCCGTAACTCAACACACGGTTTTTGATACCTCTGTTTTACCCTCAGAGGGTCCTTACTGACTTTTTAGGAGGGATAAGGACAACACCACTCCTTGTATCTCACAAACTCTAACTTCCTAATGACACGTACCCAAAGAACTTTCCGTCACAAACAAGGAACAGACTGGCTGACCCTCACAACTTCGGATTTCTCCAGAAGCAGGTCACTCAGAATACAACCCGACACCCCTTGCTACAACGACAGATACAGGACTTACCCGGAAACTGAGACGGGGTCCGGTACTAGAACTCCAACTTGTGTTTGCAAACTGGCGGAACTTTCCGGGTGAGCGGGGGTTTTCCACAGACGGTTGCTTATCTCTGCACGGAACCCTCCCTGGCCTTCCGGACTCGCACCCACACCACCAACGCCGGACTCCGCACAACTTCCTGCACACACTAAAACCCCTTCCCTAGACAAACACACAGTTCACAGATCCGGGAAACCCTGAATCCGGACTCCTCCTTACCACCTCTCTACTCTTTAGCCAAAACTTATCAAGTATGTGCCCAAGCAACCTTAAAAACTCCTAAGGAAAAGGAAAGCAAGGACCCACAAGAAAACTAAGGCAATGAGTAAAAAGGCAATAAACCGCAAACATATATTTACTGCTAAAAAATAAGGAATAGCAAGAAAAGGAATGAGGGACCACAAGTGGTCCCTTCCTTTTAAAAGAAAACAACATGCTGGAAAACCTGCAGAAAGTGCCACTAGGCCCAATCCTAAATTGCCCTAAAGGTCCGGGCGGACAAGGTTAACTGAAACTTAACCCTGAAAATCCGGAATCCGGGTTCTGTACAAGATCCGGAACTCCCAGTCTAACAAAATGGTAACTGAAAACACTACCAGTCTAACAAGCTACTTTCCTTTCCTTGGTTTCTTCGAACTACTATCAAACCCTAACTGCCCCCGAGTGTTGGTCTTGCCTTGGGGTGTTCGAAGAGACGCCCGGGTGATAATAGATGTCTTTCGGATAGGGGTACTGTCAGAATCCGTCTCGTCCGTATGGACTAAAGACCGGTCCGCCTTCTCCAATGACTTCGGATCCTCTTCAACTTCTGCCTCCTCCGAGATCTCAATGGGAGCCGGATCCGGTGTAGGCATAGGGGCCAGTGGAGGTGGCTCAATATCCTCAAACTGCTCCGGATGCGTACGCACCGGATTCTGCACAAGCTCGATCCGGGCATCCAGACTACTCCGGACTAGCATATCCGGACCCAGAAGTCTACGACCCTGTCCGCCTGAAGTGACGATGTTGATCAGTGACCCAAACTGACCTGTCCATTTGATGGGCGAGATGGGAGGTTGCGTTGCCGGAGTTGTGATGACATCCAGAACTTCCGGAAATCCCCCGAAATTGAGAGGCTTGTTCGGATCCATGTTCGCCATCATGGACCGGAACTCCTTCAACGACGCCTCCATTCTGCCCGACATCTCCACCATCACTCGGACTATCTTCGTGTTGGTGAGGGCCGCGGACGTCTTTTGTATCTCATCGTAAAGGGCCGCCTTGTGGTAGAGGTCGGCCGGACTTACCATCCACTTTTGAAAGGTTTGGAACGCTTGGTAAGCCTTCTATGTCGCCTCTTGAGACTGGTGCAGCTCCCCTTCCGTCCAGGTCAACTTCCCCTTCAGCTCGTCTCGTTCCGTCTTCAGATTCCGGATTTCCGTCCTCATCTCGTTTCATTCCGACTCGGCTGGTAAAGCCTTCAGCGCGTCTAGAAGGTTTTCCGGTTCGCAGTGTACCACTTCCGCGGACCGGAGTACGATCTCCGTGAGCCTGTCGTGGTAATCCTTCGTGGTCCGGATCCACTCTTCTCCACACTCGCAGAAGCGTGGTCCTTCCCATTCTTGTTTATCCTGGGTGAAGAAGGGACCCGGAAATTTACCTCAAGCTGCCGGATTCGTAGACTTCCGACTTTTGCTTCCCGATGCCTGCTCCCGTTCCTCCTTCTCCCTTTGCGTCTGCTTCGGTTCCGGATCCGGCTTTTCGTCTTTGGCTTCCGGCTTGGCTTCCTCCTCCTCGTTCTCAGACTCCTGCGTCTCCGGCTCCTCGTCATCAGAACAGTTGCACTGGAGCATGATGAGCCCGGTCTCATAATCCGTCGCCTCATCTTCCGTCAGCAGTTCTCGGTGCTGGTACAGGTGGAGGAGGTACGTGCTAAGCGGGTTCGGCTTGTTCATCGCCAAGTTTCCGGTGCAACGCCCCACTACACTCGCCACGATTCGGCCCCAGTTAACGACCCGGTCCTGAAACGCTCCAAAGATCGTGTTGGCCATGGTTACCGTAACTCGGGAACTCTTGTCCGGATATAGGATTGGTAGGAGAAACCGGAGCAGTCGCTTGTTTCGCTCGTCCCAGCAGTCCTTGATGGCGTAACCTTCCTTCGGGTGCGGCGGATTCACGAACTTGTGCTGATGATACTGCTTTGTTCGAGCGGCGAATCCGGTTCCGGTTCACGGGAACCCGTACACCTCTGCCCACAACTCCTCCGTCCACTGGTCCGGATGCCCTCGTACGGTCTGGTCGTACTGATTCGGAGCACCTGCCGCCAACTCCCGGAGGACCTGGTTACTCTAGACGTTCCAGGGTTTCTTCAACAAACCTGCACACCCTAAGACGATCAAGTCGTCCTCTAACTGCCGCAAGTGCAGCTGATCTTCCGGAATTACCGGACTAATCTTCCGGGCCGGTACTATATACCACGTACTAATCCCTGCCATCCGTCTCACCTCTCCTATCGCCGTAACCCTAACTCACCACACTTTCTCTCACTATCAACCAGATGCGGAGCAACTGAAAGAGGGCAAGAAATGAGGAGGAGCTAGGTTTATATAGAATTCCTGCGCCCAACGTTCACTGTAACGGGAACACAGGCTATGGAACGCCGTCACGTATCCCTAGTCTACTGCCGCAAGCTACTAAATTTAATGCTTGCGTTCCGGTTTCCTGCGTTCCGGCTCCTGAATCCGTCCACCCGGATGTCAACTTCCATACTGGTTCCGGAACAAAGTCTAAACTAATTCTAAGTATTTATTTGTTTCCGTTAGTCTATGTCTAAACTAATTTTTTTTCAAATTTGACCTATTTTAATTTCTCCTAGTCTATTAGGGTCCGTACTAAGCTATTACAGATTCCGACACTAACTACTATTTTGTCCTTTTCATTTGGTGTAGTAGCCTCTTCTACAGTTCTACCTCCTCCAAGAAAACGTTTGCATTCGTCATGAACGCAATGGGAAGTCAACGAAAGCAAACAAAAGAATGGGAACCGTGGTATAATTTCTCTAAGAACGGGGGTAAAGTGAGTTGTGTATTTTGCAATGCAACATTCAGCTATAAACGCGAGCGCGCTTTTGCTCACTTTGGATATGGCGTGAAGTCCGAGAAGTCAATTTGTCGTAATGCACCGCAAGCCGTGCGCCACCGATTTGCAAATTGTGCAAACTTTGTTCCTCAACGATTGAGCCCCGAGGACATGTATGAAGGAGAATCAATTCCCACTGATCCATCAAGAGCAACTCCAGTTGCAAGTTCAAGCCAATCCTTTCAAAACAAAGTGACGGGAGGGGGTTCAGGTGACGCCCAAGCTGAAGGGGTTACTCTCCCCGAAGGGAATGATATAGTACAGAGGTCCCAAAGTCTCGCTGCATCAAATTCCACAAGATCTGGGTCATTACTTCAGCAACGTATGAAGGATGCTTTTAATGTTGCAAAGAGGAAGGAGTTGGATGACAAGTGGGCATCGTTTTTTTACGAGGCGAACGTGCCATTTAATGTGGCAAGAAATCCAGCCTTTATTGAGGCTGTGAGGGCAACCTCAGTGGCAAGGTTTGAATACAGTTCACCTTCTTACCATCAGTTTAGGACGAAATTAATTGAATCCAAGAGGTTGTAGATCGAGAAGCAAATTGAAACCAAAGTTGGTTTTGTAGTGAAACATTATGGGGTGACAATATGCACTAATGGCTGAGATGACATGAACCGGAGGCCTCTAATGAATGTAATGATGTCGTGCCCTACCGGTGATGTATATTTGGGGGCCATTGACACCACCGGGCAAAAGAAGTCCATGCGCTACATAGCGGACCAGATGAAGGTATTCATTGAGAAAGTGGGTTCAAAGTACGTGACACAGGTTTGTACGGATAATGCAGCGAATATGCTTGGAGCATTGGATGATATCGTTCGTACGTATCCACACATTTTCAAGCAGGGGTGCATGGCACATGCTTTGGATCTCATGTTGGAAGATTGGGCCAAAGTACCAGAATTCAAAGATTTAATTCAGAGGGCAAGAAGATTGTGCCAGTACATTCGGAACCATCACGCGACTATGTCGGTATTCCGGGAGTTGAGTCCGACCCTTCAGTTAGTAGTGCCCAACGAAACCCGCTTTGCTTGTAATTTTCTCATGTTGCACCGATTGGAGAAACTTCGCGGAGTACTGCTGCGGTTAAAAGACCATGCGCGCGTTCAAAATTACTTTGATGGTTTGCGAGACAGACAAAATGCGGAGCAAGCAACTACAACTTCACGTAATGTGGTGTCAACTATCAAAAACGTGGGCTTATGGCAATGATGTGCAAATTACGTGCTTATGACTGAAGACGTGTTGAAGGCATTGCGCATATTTGATGGCCGAGAACCAGCTATGGGTCGGGCGTGGCTCGTAATGCACAATTTGAGAGCCCATGTGTTTTCTTTAAGAGGGCCACCCTTCAAACTATGAGATGACATAGCCACCACCATGGAGGAGTCTTTCACATCCAAGTGGGACATGGTATTCACGGATGTTCACTATGCTGGGGCCCTTCTGAATCCACATCTCTTGAATAACGTGGCACTTAGGGCTGATGGAGTTGCCCTCCGTGCATTGTATCGAGTCATCTGCAAAATGGAAAATGTAGTGGGTGTCGAGTTTAACGTGTTGGCGGAATTAACAGAATTCGAGGAGGGCACGGGGCCATACAGTGCAGCAGAGACACTTGACATCTAAGCGACACAGATGCTTCCTCACCAATGGTGGCACAGGGTTGGAGATCGAGCACTATCTAAGATTGTTGTTCGTATCTTGTCATTGACGTGTTCAGCATGTTCATGTGAAAGGAATTGGAGTATGTATTCCTTCGTCCACAACAAGGTCCGGAATCAGTTAGCTCCCGAGAAGGCTAAGTCATTGGTATATATTTATACCAATAGTCGTGTACTTCAGCAAAGACCAGGGGCCGATCCTGTTCGTTGGTATGATGCTAATATCCTCTCGGAGGATTCTGATCCAGATGCCCTTGGCCCCGTTCCAGTGGCTGAACGCAATCGTGAATTTGACGCGATGGTAGCTGAGGAAGAGGAAGAGGCTGATGTGGAAGCTAACCGAGCACCCCGAGAATACCGACCAAATCCAGAGTTGTGGAGGGCGGGGGCTGATCACCTTGCAGAAGCTAGAAATTACTACGGAGATGGTCATGAAGTGGAAGTCCTCCCTAGTCGTTGGGGCCCTTGGGGAGACGATCCTCGCCAAAGTCCTACACCCATTGGCGATGAAAATGTAGTTGTTTCTGAAGTGCAACCTTTGTCATCGTCTTCCGAAAGTGATCACCCGGCTGCAGTGGACGCCGATGATGATAATGTTATCTCGAACAATGACGACAACCTCCCTTTGGAAAACGAAGGGGGAAATGGAAATGGCAATGAGAATCTGAGGAACAATGCAACTCAGAATACTGAAGGATCCGTTTGCGATCGTGATGGCAATAGGGGGCCCAGAGGAGTGGGGGGCCGCGATAGCAACAGAGTTGTTGGAGGACGCCATGGCCAAAACATTGGAAATACAAGGATGGCACGACCGATCACAAGACATGTTGTGGAGGTTAATGCAGTGGGAAGAACGCGTTTTGACCCTGAACATTTAGATCACAATGATGTTTTTGTGTTTACTGACCCGCTTGAAGACGAAGCCCATATACCACCACCAGTTGCAGTGCATACTATTATTTCTAACCCTTCATCTCCCACAACTTCGAGTGCTCCTTGTCGACCTTCCGAACAAGTGCTAGGCTCAGTGGGAAATGTTGCAATGACGCCTCAAAGCATTTCAAATGTTACAACGGGTGGTAGACACCGTACGGCCCTTCAACCCGCAATTCACCACACTATGGGTGAATATCAACAAGGACGTGGAAGGAGTTTCGTCCGTGGAAGAGCAAGAGGTCGTGCAACGATTGGAGGCCGTGATATTAGAGGTGGACGAAACAATAACGAAGCGTCATCATTGAGGCCCCCTAAATGCCCTCTTCTAGGAATTGGGGTCCGAGACCCAAACGTGGTGATAGAGCCATTTTTTAATACGTATGTCCTAGGACCAACTTTGTCCACTCCAGCGTATGTCGTTCCTCGAGTACAAGGAGGCCCCATTATAAATTCTGACGCGGAGGACCCTAGAGCTCAACGGCACAAGAGGTTTAAACGTAGTCGTAGGCATGGTCAAACAGCTGTGGAGCTTCGAAATGAGAACTCGGAAGTGGAAAACCAGTGGACCACAAACAGTGACGATCGAAAAGATGAACGTGGAACTAGTGAAGTTGGTGATGATGAAGACGACCCTGATTGTGATGAGGCACCAGCAGATAATGATGTCGTCATTTGAGATGCTGCATTACCAGATCCGGGTACACAAGAAGTTCGCAGATCAAGTCGTTTCAACAATTGAGGGGCACCTGATAGCATTTGTGTTCTGTAGACCTTCATTCATCATGAGTTCAAGACAGTTGCACCAATTGAAACATGAAGTAATGAAGATCTACAAGAAGAAGAAGGAGAATCTTAGATAACCAGTAGAAGAGGAGGCGTATCTTGAGAGCAATATATTCATTGCGTTGTGAATTTGTTATTGTACTGAACAACGCTTGAAATATAAAAATGTTTTTGGTTATCTAAAATAAAAAAGTTTCTAGTTGTGTTTGTAGAATTCTCACATTTGCCATGCATGAAGATGACATTCATGAGTGTAGTTATATTGTATAGTTTGAATGTTGTAAGTAAGGTGTACTTAATTTATTACTATCCTTGCATTCACGTAGAAAAAAACATTCACTACTATCATCTTTGATGCCTTCCGAAGGGCTGAAAAATTGTTATTTAAACATGAAATTCTTTTCACAAAATGATCTCTTTGCTAATAACATGTGTGCTAAATTTCAAGGCCAGAAGATTTACACATAAAAAGATATTCACAATGTACCAACATGTGTACTTGTGTGGTTCAGAGAAACAATTTCAATGCTACCAAGTACCAACTCCCAGAAATTGAGAAATCAAAATTCGGCCATGAATTTTTTGGCATGAGATCATGTCTATGTTGATAACATGTGGGTCAAATTTGAAGTTCAAAGGATTTGCCTATAAAAAGATACTGGAAATCTACCAACAGAGGTAGTTCCTAGAAATTATTTCACACCCACACATGTTGGTAGATTTCAAATATCTTTTTCTAGAAAAATCTTTAGAACTTCAAGTTTTGCACGCATATTACCAACATAGAGGTGATCTCATGACAAAAATTTCGTGATATAAAAAGAAAATTGTGTCCCTCGGAAGGTGTCAAAGTGGGCACCACTGAAGTTGTTTATCTCAAGTCTCAAATACATTTGTCCGTTGGTAGATTTTTAATATCTTTTTATGGGGTGATTGCAAGAAAGACCGGTCCTATTTGGTGTCACAAATTGAAGTGACTAAGTTGCCGTCAATCATAACTTTTGGAAAATGAAGCCGTTGGACTTGAAATTTTTATTGAAGATGGCTAACTGAGAAATCATGAGATCCATTATTTTTCATAAATTTTGAAAAATAATTTTATAATTAAATGTCAATTTAGCTAATTTGTCACACTTTGCAGTTTAGGGGTTTTTAGTACTGTGGAGCATCCAAAAATTATGATGTTCATTTGAATTTTTTGTGGGCTATTCCTACACTAGATGAGCATGTGCCCACCAAAGGGCATTCAAAAAAACACAATTTTTTGTCCTCAACATGCATGCAAATAGGGGTCCCTTGCGCATAGCACTCCAAACATTTATGATGGTTCCAACTTCTAGTTTTTGGTGAAATGTAATCACTATCAAGTCTTTATAAATGGCCAATTTTTAGTTTTTTTTTATTCATGATTTTCTAAGTTTTATTAATTTATACTTAGTTTTATCTACTTTCTGTGACAAACTGTCATTTTTTTTAAGTAGTATTGTTTCAGTATTATAAAGTACTCAAAAGTATTATTGGCCGTTGATTTTCCAGATCAATGGTTGAGATTGCTCCATTTGTAGTACTCCTAGTACTCCTAGTACTCGGCAGAAAAAACGCAATTTTTGACCAAACGCTACCAAAATCGTTTGGTCTTTCTTGCAATCACCCTATGGACAAATCCTTTGAACTTGAAATTTGACACAAATGTTATCAACAGAGTCATGATCTCATGCCACAAATTACATGGCCAAATTCTAATTTCTCAATTTCCGGGAGTTGGTAGCATTGAAATTGTTTCTCTGAACCACACAAGTACACATGTTGGTAGATTGTGAATATCTTTTTATGTGTAAATCTTTTGGCCTTCTAATTTGGTACAACATATTAATAGCAAAGAGGTCATTTTATGAAAAAAAATTCATGTTAAAATAACAATTTTTCAACCTTAGGTAGGGCATCAAAGATGGCAGTAGAGAATGTTTTTCACCCTATGAAAGCAAGAATTCGTAAATGAAGTACAAAAATTCTACAAAAATTCGGATTAAACTGATGCGTCCCCGCCCTGACCAAGACGTCCCCGCATTGTCTAAGATGTCCCCGCCCTGGACAAGACGTCCCCGCCATGACAGAAACGTCCGCACCCTGATTTCAGTGTTAGAAAATTTCAAAAATGAAAGGTGTCCGGAGCGTCCGGACCGTCCGTCCGTCCGGTCCGATCACTCCGACCCATCCGGTATGACAACCCTGATCCTATGTAGTAAGAATGTATTTAAAGAAAAGGTAATTCAAGTTATTCTTTCTCACATTTAAATATGCATTGTAAACCCTAAACCCTAAACCCTAAACCCTAAACCCTAGACTTTCAATTTTACATTAGTTACCAAAAACATTGGTGTAATGTGTGGAATATTTTTTATTTCTTTATTTCTTTAAGATGTGATTATCATGATGTACAACATATGTTCTTATATAGACCTCATAGATTTATTTATATATGTTTTCAATGTATTTTTAGTTTTACATCAATTATGATGTGCCACTTTACAAATGTGGAACATACAATTATAACTTGAAGTGTTCTTTAAGTTTTGTTGTAAAATGCATTAATAGTTTGAAACAACAAAATATACATAATACAAGCAATTGTATTATTTTGTTATTGTATTAGAGGATGTTACAAAAAATGCTTTAAGCAATTTAATGTAATTTAATGTAATTTAATTTAGTTCAAGATTAAATATTGCATTTATACAAAAAAATTGTAATTGAAGTTATTTTGATATTTTCCTACACCCTTATACTTATATTTACATCTTAAAATGTAAATTGTCAACAATATATTCCATACAAAAAATATTGGTGCTTATGTAGTGAAAAATATGATTGACTTTCAAATATGATGACTTCTCATGTATCACAATTATGGTCTTATGGACCTTATTTATGTACGTTTGTAACGTATTTCTACATCAAAAATGATATTTTCAATTCATCTTGTTGTAAATGTGAAACATGCAATATTGCAATTGTGATTTAATAACTTGTATTATTTGTATATTGTTTGGGACATCTTTAAAATATTTGGATTCATTTTTATATATTTTTTGTTCTTCATCACACTAGGTTGAACCTATTATTTTTAAAATTGCTAAAAATACAAATTTAAAAAAATTCTTCAAACACAATTTATTTGTATAAAGTAAAGACTAGGATTGTTCAAGAAAATGTTTTTTTTTCTATTTCTACTATTTCTTTCATTGGAAAAACATTGTATTTGCTCCTTTTTTCTAGTAGACCACATTTTCTAAATAATTTTTTAAAATATTTCTCACATTCAAATTTTCAAAATCAAATAATGCAACAAGTATGTAAAATTTCAATTCTACAGATCCTAGTTTGTAAAATATTGAGATTTGTTTCACCCTATCGAGAATTTTCCATTGAAAATTTGAAGAGGACTCATTGTGTCCGCTTTGTACTTGAGGGATTAATAATTACAAGTAGGTTTCATCTCCAAAAATAATTTTTCTAAAACTTCCCAAACAAATTTCAATACTACAATCAATATCAATTAATAAGTCCCCAAAAATTAGTTTAAATAGAATTATAAATGTATGCTACAAACTTATAACCACAAAATTGTAGTAACAATAAGAAATAATGCATGTAGAAATGATTTTATAGCAAATTACATAATCTAAACCTTAGAGATTACAATATCGATTGAATTGAAAGAAAAAAAAAAACTCTAAATGGAAGTAGCCTTCCAAATTCACACGAACCGTCCGAAATATAATGTAAGAAAAGTAGATGTTTAGACTTCATTTCAGCATAGTAAAATACCTTTTCTAAAATACTTTGAACTAGAAAAAGTTTGGAAATCAAGCAAGGTTTCATTTCCAAAAATCCAATTGAAGTTTGGACCTTCCACCTAAAAGTCATGATTTCCACATAGTAGAATACCTTTTTTGGAAAACCTTTGAACAAGAATTTTTTTGAAAATCAAGCAAGGTTTAATCTCCAAAAATCCATTTCAGTTTGGACCTTCCACCTAACAGTTATAGACAAATTTATGAGGGGTGTTTGGAATTGTGAAAAAACTAGGCATTCGAAGTAGGCCGTCGAAAGTGGGCTGTCGGAAGTAGCTGTTAGAAGTTTGGCGTCAGAAGTGTCCAAGTGGAAACAAGCAACCAACCTTCCCCTCTTCCAAGTTTCAACTAGCCATCCGAAATATAATGTAAGAAAAGTCAATGTTCAGACCTCATTTTCACATAGTAGAATTTATTTTTTTGAAAAACTTTGAACTAGAAAAAGTTTGGAAATCAAGCAAGGTTTCATCTCCAATAATCTGTTTCAAGTTTGGACCTTCCACCAAGAAGTTATGGACAAGTTTCTGAGGGGGTGTTAGGAAATGTGAAAAAAATCTAGGCGTCCGAATTCAGAGTCTGCTTTCGGACGCACTGTCTGAATTCCGACGCTGCTTTCCTATAGGCCATCCGAATTTGGACGCCACTTTCGAATGGGCCGTCCGAATTTGGATTTCGCTTTCCGACGGGCCGTCCAAATTCGGACGTTGCTTTCCGACAAGCGTCTGAATTCCCTGTACCGGGGCTCGGTATAATTTTTAGACGTAGTCGTTCAATGCGGACGTAGAGTTCGTTGAATCCAAACGTACTCACGTCCAGACGTCCGGATTTTGGACTTGATTTTGGGCTGGACGTTGCAGTTCGTCAACCCTAACGTACAATGTCATTCAAAATGACCATCAATTGCAAATCTCCTAGAATCCTTGAATTAATGAATAATAACAACTTGCACAACTTGTTTCCCATCTTTTTAACGTGAATTTAATGAAATTACGTTTTCTGAGACATTAAAGTACACGGCTAGGTTCATACCACAAATTTTACTTTCACGTTTCGTGGTCATTCAAAGTAACCACCAATTGCAAATTTTTTTGAACCCATGAATTAATGAATAATTGCAACTTGCACAACTTGTTTCTCATTTTTCTTTACGTGAATTTCAGGAGATTACATTTTTGAGACATTAAAGTGCAGGGCTATATTCATATCGCAAATTTTACTTTCACGTACAAAGTCATTCAAAGTGACCACTAATTGCAAAAAAATTTGAATCCTTGAATTAATAAATAATTGCAACTTGCACAACCTCTTTCCCATTTTTCTTTACATGAATTTCATGAGATTACATTTTTGAGACATTAAAGTACTGGGCTAAATTCATATCGCAAATTTTACTTTCACGTACAAAGTCATTCAAAGTGACCACCAATTGCAAAATAATTTGAATCCTTGAATTAATAAATAATTGCAACTTGCACAACCTCTTTCCCAAATTTCTTTACGTGAATTTCATGAGATTACATTTTTGAGACATTAAAGTACAGGGCTAAATTCATATCGCAAATTTTAATTTCACGTTTGGTGGTCATTCTAAGTGACCACCAATTGCAAATTTTTTTGAATCCTTGAAGTAATGAATAATTGCAACTTGCACAAGTTGTTTCCCATTTTTTTTAACGTGAATTTCATGAGATTACATTCATGGGACAATAAAGTACAGGGCTAAATTCTTTCCGCATATTTTATTTTCATGTACAATGTCATTCAAAATGATCATTAATTGCAAAAAAATTTGAATCCTTCAATTATTGAATAATTGCAACTTGCACAACTTGTTTCCCATGTTTTCTACGTGAATTTAATGAGATTACATTTTCTGAGATATAAAAGTACAGGGCTAAGTTCATACCAAAAATTTTACTTTCACGTACAAGGTCATTCAAAATGACCATCAATTGCAAATTTTTTTGAATCCTAGAATTAATGAATAATTGCAACTTCCACAACTTGATTCTCATTTTTTTTAAGTGAATTTCAAGAAATAACATTTTTCAGACATTAAAGTACAGGGCTAAATTCATACCGCAAATTTTACTTTCACGTACAATGTCATTCGAAATGACCATCAATTGCAAATTTTTTTGAGTCCTTGAATTAATGAATAATTGCAACTTGCACAACTTGTTTCCTATTTTCTTTTAACGTGAATTTTATGAGATTACTTTTTTGGGACATTAAAGTACAGGGCTAAATTCATACCGTAAATTTAACTTTTATGTTTGGTGGTCATTCAAAGTGACCAACAATTGCAAATTTTTTTGAATACTTGAGTTAATAAATAATTGCAACTTGCACAAATTGTTTCGTATTTGTTTTAATGTGAATTTCATGAGATTACATGTTTTAGACATTAAAGTACAAGGCTAAATTCATACCGCAAATTATACTTTCACGTTTGGTGGTCATTCAAAATGACCATCAATTGGAAATTTATTCAAATCCTTCAATTAATAAATAGTTGCAACTTGCACAACTTGTTTCCCATGTTTCTTTACGTGAATTTCATGAGATTACATGTTTCAGACATTAAAGTACAAGGCTAAATTCATACCGCAAATTTTACTTTCACGTGTGGTGGTCATTCAAAATGACCATCAATTGGAAATTTATTCAAATCCTTCAATTAATGAATAGTTGCAACTTGCACAACTTGTTTTCCATTTTCTTTACGTGAATTTCATGAAATTCCATTTTGGGAACATTAAAGTACAAGGCCAAATTCATACCACAAATTTTACTTTCAAATACAAGGTCATTCAAAATGACCATGAATTGCAAATTTTTTGGAATCCTTGAACTAATGAATAATTGCAACTTGTACCTACTCTTTCCCATTTTTTTTTAAGTGATTTTCATGAAATTACATTTTTGGGACATTAAAGTACAGGGCTAAGTTCATACAACAAATTTTACTTTCACGTACAAGGTCATTCAATATGACCATGAATTGCAAATTTTTTTGAATCCTTGAATTCATGAATAATTGCAACTTGTACAGCTTGTTTCCCAATTTTTTTTAATGTGAATTTGATGAAATTACATTCATGGGACATTAAAGTGCAAGACTAAGTTCATACTGCAAATTTCACTTTCATGTGTGGTGGTCTTTCAAAATGACCATCAATTGAAAAGTTTTTTGAATCCTTGAATTAATGAATAGTTGCAACTTACATAACTTGGTTCCCATGTTCTTTTACGTGAATTTCATGAGAATACATTTTTGGGACATTAAAGTACAGGGCTAAATTCATACCGCAAATTTTACTTTCAAGTCTGGTGGTCATTCAAAGTGACCACCAATTGCAAATTTTTTGAATTCTTGAATTAATGAATAATTGCAACTTGCACAACTTGTTTGTCATTTTTTTCTACCTGAATTTCATGAGATTACATTTTTTGAGCCATTTAAGTACAGGGCTGGGTTTTATACCGCAAATTTTACTTTCACGTAGAAGGTCATTCAAAATGACCATCAATTGCAAAAAGTTTTGAATCCTTGGATTAATGAATAATTGCAACTTGTACAACTTATTTCCCATTTTTTTCTACGTTATTTTCATGAGATTACATTTTTGGGACATTAACCCTTAAAGGACCGTCACTATACTTTCAACAAAAATGCTCCAAAACTGCCATTTTTAGTACAAGTACCAAAATTTTGAAAAAAAACTTTTTTTTGACATATCTAACCGTAAGATCTTGTATTATATAGTTTCAAAAACATGTGGTAAAAATTTCAGACATTTCCACCGAGTGGATTGCAAGATATAAGCATTCAAATTAACTAAAATCATTTTTTTTACCCTGCAAAAAGCAGGGCAGCTGCACTTCACAAGCTCACATTTCTATGAAAAAATGACCTTAATGGTGATGCTTCTTTAAATTTGTTTTCATAGACAAGTTGGCCACATGCTTGAAAAATTTCAGATCATTTGGAATAGTACAACATATAGGAAAAAAATAGTAAGTAAGTAGTAGTTGAGAATGATTAAAAATACTAAATTATTTACAATTTAAATATGGAATTACAAATTTCCAATCCCAATGTTTGAAATGTTGTAATAATGTATCTACATCCTACGATTTTTGTTTTTCCAAAAATATTGAAAATTGGGTAAGATAAAGGAATTCAAAGTTTATTTTAGAGTAGGAAATCCAAAACTGCCCGCAAACAAAAAATCCTCATAAATTTTGACTCATTGTTCAAAATGGAATGATTCAAAGCTTTTCGTGTATATAAAACTCTAGAAAATCAATTTCAAATTTTTGTTTCTAAAAAAAGTGATTTTTTCTGATCTGCCTGAACTGCCCGGTTGGAAAAAAAAAGTAACATATTAGGCTATAACTTTTGACTCGTATTTTCAAATGTTAAGAAATTTGGTGCATATGAAAGATATTCCTCGCCCCCACATTCTATCAAAATTTCAGCCCCAAATATCAAAATATTCGCTCGTAGGTACCTGCCTAAAATTTCTATACAACCAAAAAAACACAGGTTCGGTCCTTTAGGGGTTAAAGTACTGGGCTAAGTTCATACCTCAAATTTTACTTTCACGTACAAGGTCATTCAAAATGACCACCACCTGCAAAAAAAATTTGAATCCATGAAAAAATGAATAACTGCAACTTGCACAACTTGTTTCCCATTTTCTTTTACGTGAATTTCATGAGATACATTTTTCAGATATTAAAGTACATTGATAAATTCATACCGCAAATTTAACTTTCAAGTTTGGTGGTCATTCAAAGTGACCACCAATTGGAAATGTTTTTGAATTCCTGAATTCCTGAATAATTGCAACTTGCACAACTTGTTTCGCATATTTTTTTACGTGAATTTCATGATATTACATTTTTTGAGCCATTAAAGTACAAGGCTAGGTTCATACCACAAATTTCAATTTCACGTTCAAGATCATTCAAAATGACCATCAATTGCAATTTTTTTTTTAATCCTTCAATTAATGAATAATTGCAACTTGCACAAGTTGTTTCCCATTTCCTTTTACGTGAATTTCATGAGATTACATTCTTGGGACATTAAAATACAGGGCTAAATTCATATCACAAATTTAACTTTCATGTTTGGTGGTCCTTAAAAGTGACCACCAATTGAAATATTTTTTTGAATCTTTGAACTAATGAATAATTGCAACTTGCACAACTTGTTTCCCATTTTTTTTTACGTGAATTTCATGAGATTACATTTTAAGATAGTAAAGTATAGGGCTAAATTCATACCGCAAATTTAACTTTCACGTACAATGTCATTCAAAATGACCATCAATTGCAAATTCTTTTGAATCCTTGAGTTAATGAATAATTGCAATTTGTACAACTTGTTTCACACATTTTCTTACGTGAATTTCATGAGATTACAATTTTTGAGCCATCAAAGTATGAGTCTAGGTTCGGACCGCAAATTTTCTTCACGTACAATGTCATTCAAAATGACCATCAATTGCAAATTTTTTTGAATCCTAGAAATAATCAATAATTGCAACTTGCACAATTTGTTTCCCATTTTCTTTTACGTGAATTTCATGAGATTACATTTTTTGGACATTAAAGTACAGCGCTAAATTCATACCGCAAATTTAACTTTCAAGTTTCGTGGTCATTCAAAGTGACCACCAATTGCAAATTTATTTGAATTCTTGAATTAATGAATAAATGCAACTTGCACAACTTGTTTCCCATTTTTTTTTAAAGTGAACTTCATGAGATTACATTTTTCGGACATTAAAGTACAGGGCTAAATTCATACCGCAAATTTTACTTTCACGTATGGTGGTCATTCAAAGTAACCACCAATTGCAAAAAATTTTGAATCCTTGAATTTATGAATAATTGCAACTTGTACAACTTGTTGCCCATGTTTTCTTTACGTGAATTTCATGAGATTACATTCTTAGGACATTAAAGTACAACGCTAAATTCATATCGCAAATTTAAATTTCAAGTACAAGGTCATTGAAAGATAAGACCAATTGCAATTTTTTTTGAATCCTTGAATTTATTAATGAATAATTGCAACTTGCACAACTTGTTTCCCATATTCTTTTACGTGAATTTCATGAGATTACATTTTTGGGACATTAAAGTACAGGGCTAAATTCATACCTCAAATTTAACTTTCAAGTACAAGGTCATTGAAAGTGACGACCAATTGCAAATATTTTTGAATCCTTGAATTAATGAATAATTGCAACTTGCACAACTTGTTTCTCATTTTCATTTACGTGAATTTCATGAGATTACATTTTTGGGACATTAAAGTACAAGGCTATGTTCATATCGCAAATTTTACTCTCGCGTTTGGTGGTCATTCAAAATGACCATCAATTGCAAATTTTTTTGAATCCTTGAATTAATGAATAATTGCAACTTCTACCACTTGTTTCCCATTTTCTTTTACATCGCTATATTCATTAAAATAAGAGAGTCGGACGCTCTCAAAATAATATTGTCAATTTAGCCGCCTTTTAATCGAATTTGAGGTCTACCCAATTCAAGTTGATAAACACTAAATGAATGGCTTGGCAACTGTAATTTCCATTAAAATGAGAGTTCATTGGTTTTGAGAGTCTTAGAGTTCATTCCGATCTATGTAAATTAGTGTCCTGATTTGTATAAGTGAAGAGAATGTCATATTCCGAACACCAAGTCATTAACTCCGACATTAAGCACAGTGTGTCAATTTAACGCCTAAAAGTGGGATTTGTGCTTTCCTGTGCTATGACAATGTGGACCGTTCTAGTGCAGACAGTGGGGCTAGTGGAAGTAGTGACAATGGTTTGGAAGACAATTTAGAGATGTTGGGCGCTAAAATTGAAAGTGCACGAGCAGCTTTGAATGCAACAGTAGCAGATCTTATGAATTTGAAAGAGAAAGTACAACATCTTCCAGTGAATCCAACTGTTGTGGATGGGTTGAAGAAGGAGTTAGAGGCAACTGAAAACACCATTGCTGAAAATGAGAAGATTTACTCTAAGTTAAACAAAAGTAGATTAAATTATTTGAAGAAGAATGAAGAGGGGTGTTCACACATTTCTGATGATTTAGCGGTGCTTCAAAATAAACTTGATCTCTTGCAACGTGAGAAATGGTGCCATCAAAGTGAAAGGAAAAGCTTGAATCTTCAAATACGTGAGCTAGAGATGGAATATTATGATGATGCCTTAGAACAAGCCAAAAAAGAAGGCGTGTTGGCTTTAGCTCCGGAATATGGTAGCAATACAAAAGAAAGAGCAACACTTTTTTATTTGGTGAAGCTACTTGAGAAGAAACAAGAGTTGTTGCACGAGGACATATTGGACTTGGAGTGCGTAATCCAGTTTTTTAAGGAATGGCACAAGTGGAATGTGAAAGCCATAGGTGCCACCCATGTGGAACTTCAAAGAATGGGACCGGAGTCCAAAGAAAGTGACATTGTGAGTAGTGGAAAAAGTGCTTAGTGGTTGGATCTAGTTTGGTGGAAACAAAACATTTTGGCCTTCCAATTTTTTATTTTCCAATGGTTTAGTGGAATATAAAAATTTTCACCTTTGTCCTTGAAAAGTACATATGTTTTTTATTATATTTTGAATACGAGGGCTATAAATTTGGTGCTTTTGCAAGAATGGATGTCAGAGATGGTACCTACGGGCTGAAATTTTGGACTGATTTTTTGAAAGTTTTTTTGAAGATAGAAAAAATGATTCCCTTTGAGGGAATATAATTTTTTTTCCAATCAGTGCTTAGGAACAAAAGTTATGCCCATATAGCTCAAAATAGGGGAGAACGGGCAGCAAAAAAATTTGGCAAACATTTGAATTTTTTTTTCTAAATTTTTTTTCCTCATAGATTTTAATTTGGTCTATTCAGAAAGCTTTTGTTCAATTCATTTGGATTTTTTATGAGAAAGTTATGGACAATCTTGTTTATTGGGCAATTAGAGCATCTTCTTGAAAAAATACCTTGTAGGATTAATTTCGGAATGCAATTTTGGCAATTTTTGAAGAAAAGAAGTTTCACATGGTTTAGTTTGCTTGCTAAAACAATCTCACTGTGGGGATTAGTGCATTTTAATTCTATCTTAGAAAGAAAATAGATTTTTATTCAACCTCATATGTACTTCTATTCTACAATTTTTTTAAGAATGAAAATTAAGTTTTTTTGAAAACCTTTTTTTTCCCTAGACTCTCAACTGAATTCTCCACTATAATCATTTAAAGCTCAAAACTCTATAGTGCAAGAAATTAAAGTGAAAAATGTTCAAAGTCAAATAATCTAGTCCAGCAATGTGCTGAAAAAATTGTTTTTTTCACTTTAAACGCAGATATCTTGCAATCTGTACGGTGAAAAATTCTGAAATTTTTTCCACACATTCTCATACTAGTAAGGTGTAAGATCCTATGGTTATGTCTGGGAAAAAAACAATTTTCAAAATTTTTTACTCTTTGCTGTAGAAATGGCAGTTCTGAGTGTTTTGACAAAGAAGAGGCCTTTATCCTTTAGGGGTTAAGCACATTACGAATTTATGGGAATACTATATTTGACTTTGAAGTTTGACCCTTCTTAAATTTAATTTTTTACACTACAAGGTCTTCATCTTTAAGTTTTTGTAGTGGAGAATTGGAGTTGAGAGTCTAGGAAATATTCCTCAAAAATTAGTTTTTATACTTTAAAAAATTGTTGAGTAGAAGTAGGTACTAAGAAATAGTTGTAAAATTTAAATAATGAATGTCTCTAAAATGGAATGAAAATGGTGAGAGTGTGCTATCAAGTGAAGTTAACTATGTGGCTGGAACTAATTTTTTTTAGATTGTAGAAATTGCACGGAGAAACAAATCCTACAAGCAACTTTTTAAAGAAGAAGCTATAGACTCTAGTTGCCCCCAAAACAAGATGGTCCATAACTTTCTCATAAAAAATCAGAATGGAATGAATCAAATTTTTTCATGTATACAAAAATATAATCTATGAGACAAAAATCCAAAAGGAAAATATTCATTAAAAGATTTGAAGATTGTAAGTTTAGGGGGATTGTGTATAGAATCATTATGCAAGGAACTACAACGAATGTATTTGCATTTCATCAATTTCATTTTAGGCTACAAATGTATAAGTATGCCTAAACCTTCAAAACCAAAGCAATAGAAGATTGTTGTAGATAAGAAAGTAGTACAATACACATCCAAGGCGGTATAGTTTTAGAAGCCAACATCTGAATCCTAACTCTTGCTAGAGTACTACACTGTGCGAGTATGGATATGCTATGGCCCTTATACTATGGGCCTTACATTTTGTATACTACTACGATTAACTAGAACCATCGTTGAAATATGTATTTCATAGAAATGTTTAGTTCAAGTCCATTGGATTGTTCTGAGAACCACTTGTAGCACCTTCTTCGTAATCATTGGACTCTCCAACAATGAGTTTCTTCTTAGCACGAGTCCTTTGCTTATAAAATAGATTTCAAAACCTTGGAGTTCTTGAGAGCTTCAAGTGTCCTTTTAGTTTGCGGAGAGTGTAACTCCAACAGATAATCGAGTGCTTGACTTTGGTAATAAGGCCTGTTTGTTGAGTCGAGGTAAGCCATACTATTCAAGTCTTTTGGAGTGGCATTTTCATCACAATTAGCCCCTTGTTCACCTTCAAAATTCCAATGGTGTCTTTCCGGATGAGCACCTCACTTGAAGGTTTGGGATGTCTTATCAAAATATCCACCAAGGCATTGAAAAAAGAACGCCCTCTTCCCTGCATTGTGAGCTCCTTTTCCCATAAGGTTGAATGCCACTCTTAGAATTTCATGCGGGTCTGTTTCCCAATTCAATTGTGAGGCAGCAGCTCCCATTTCTTGATCATGTAGGCCTTCCCACCAACTCCAAAACAAGTTTCATCCCCAAAATCGGGTCTCTATCGTCGTGTCTCTATTGTGTTTCCAAGAAGGTGGCATGTAAGTCATTAAGTTGAACATGGTATACAAGCGATCAAGGAATGGTGCTGAACAAATCACACATCGTCGTCTAATCAGACATTGGGTGATGAGACACTAAGGATGGTATACATGTGTACATGATCCAAGTGCCTACCCTCTTTCTGGCCCAAATTGTTCTAGACATATGGGGCATTTAGTATGATCTAAGACAAAATGAGCTGGCTTTGGCCACAATAGACTTTGGTCTTTTTCGTTGAAGTGACTAGACATCTGATTTCCATGGTCCCAACCATTTTGTGCCCAATCTATGACATTTTTTTCCGCCACGTCAAGCATGGACATGTTATCCGGAAACATGTTGTCATAGCATATGAAAGCACAAATCCCACTTTTAGGCATTAAATTGACGTAAAACACCTTAAGTGACACGTGTATCGTTCCCAAAGGATCTCGCTTGTAGTTTCCTCAAAATTCCGGGTATAAAAATACGAAAAAATACAAAATAACTCAAGTCAAAGGAATCCGGATTTTTGAACTAGGAACTGCACTTCTTTATCCTACTCGTCCTAAACTTCTTTCTCTTCTTGAGTCAATCAACCACCATATTGCAACTTTCATAGACCTCAAAGTCTAACAAGTCTATATCGTCTTCATAGACAATTATAACCTCCTCATCCTATCATGCAAAAACGGATTCAAGAGAAGTGTCGTTATCCTATACCTTTCCTAGATCTGGATCTGGTGATCCTTGTAACCAAAGTAACCAATAGCATGAATGTTGAGTTTTTACAAAGTATTTGAGAGCATGAATCTCAACTCCCTTTTAGTCACTATTTTGTTTCATTTAACCTCTATATCAGAGGGTTCTGCTCTTGGGTTTGAGGAAGGGAACATATACCCTACCCTTCAATAGATTAAAGTGATTGAAGTTTCACTAAAACAACACATAGACATGCACACACCAAACTGGAATGCGGATTCTTCCTCACAGCCAGTCCGGAAATTAGTCCAGATTGGTAGGTCACTCAGGAAACCCCTACAATCCTCTCTTGTTACAACGACGGACTTATCCGGACAAAACCCCAAGAGTCAAATCCGATACCTTGATAACTAGTGGATCCCAACTATCTTCTCGTTCCTCTCTCCCAGATTCAGCAGAACCTCTCAGATGTCGGCTAGCATTCACCCTTCACTCTCGAAAGATTTACTCAACCTAAGAATGGCTTTCCTGCTCGGAAGACACTTGAGAAACTTCAACAACGAGAACTCCCTCCTAATACACAAAGATTTAACAACCAAATTCTAATACTCTTGAAATTGGATCCAAACAGGATCCGAGGGATTCTTTCTTTTATCAACACTTTGCAAAGACCAACTATCTGCACATGCAATACTAGCACTATAAGGCATACCAATTACAAAGCCAAGACTTTTCAGACTAGCGTTTATGAAATGGAATTCTGTAATTCAATTTGCAAAAGATGAAGAAAACATAAGTAAGAACGCCTAGGGCTTCCAACTAATTTCAGCCCCTAAATACTAACTCCCAAGAATCCTACAAGGCCCCAAGGATCAAAAAGCAGCGGACAGGAGACTAACAAGTGTCTTCCTTATCCTTCTAAGTTGACTTGCCTATCATCCGATCTGATCCGGAAAATGTGGATCCTATCCCGGAAAATTCGGAAGACTGCAGTCTAACTGCAGTTACAAGTGCATCTTTCTAAAATCACTGAACTAACTGTTTTCTTTCTATCAAAAACTTAAGTTTTTATCTTAGCAAGTTGGGGTTAACTTAAGAAACTTTCCTAACTACCTCAAACTAACTAAAGCTAACTACTACTTCCTTGCCCGTTTTGGAGAAGGTTCCTCGGTTTTCACGACCCCTTTCCGTGGCAGTTGCTTCCTGGTTGGTGGCTTTCCCTTGTTTGTCACCTTATTCTTTGATGAAGTCGGAGTCTTCTCCTTGAAACTTGTGGGAGAAATCGCCACAACATCCAAATCCTCTTCAGAATCGGATTCTCATCGAGTCTCAGACCCGGATTCGGATTCTGACTCACTATCTTCCTTCGTTGAGATCTCGGGCGATTCGTCCTCCTCAGATTGTATCTTCTCTGGTGACTCCTCTCTAGCTCTCTTGGTAGTACTAGTAGTACTGGGAGAAGGTTTAGAACCTTTACTCTGAGGCGTTCCTAGGTCTAATTGCGACTTCCAGGTTCGTTCCTTTGAACCAGATCTGAGTAGGGACCCCGACCTCATTTCCTTCTTCTCCATAGGGGAACTCTTGGATGGCGTCTTCTTTGTATCTAACCACTCTTTTGGAGGTACTGGTGAGAGTGGAGGCATATCCAGTTTTGGCCGTGTTAGTGTTGCTTCTTCCTTTTCGGATCCTGGAAAGTACCCAACTTGTTGAAGATTGTCCCGGATCTCGTACATAAACTTCTCTACTTGCTCTGAGTACTCTGCTAGCACCATTATTGCCTTCGCTACTGCTTCCTCGCCAACCTTGTGGATCTCTTCATCATAAAGCTTGGCTTTGTTCAAAACGTCCCCGGAATGGGAAACAAAGCTCCTAACCCTCTTAAGGGTTTCCTCAGACTCCAAAGAAAGTTCCCTCACTTCCTTATTCTTCTCCAAACTCTTCTCTAACTGCCGATGGAGATTCTTGTTCCTATCGATCAGTTCCTGGATCCGGGTTTCCAACTTCCGAGTATCCAAATTCCGGATCAAACCCTCAATTTTTTCTGCTAACTTAGACACGGAAATCCCACCAAGCAATTTGCAGACATTCTTAACTGCTCCTCTTTCCGTATCTAAATACTCTCGAATCACCTCAAGATCCGAGATAATCCTCCCCAATGAGTCGACGCTTTGCACTTCTGGCTCATCCGAATCCCTCTTGTTTTTCTTGGGACCTTTCTTCTTTGTGGAGGCTGGAATCCTCTCTGACCTCTTTCCTCTTGGATGACCCTTTCTTCTTCTCCGACAAGGCCTTTCCGGAATCCTCATCCGGTCCTTTCCTCCTTTCTTTTTCGTCACGCTCTCGCGGTGGAATAATATTTAGTTTCACTAAAGTAGCTGCCGCCTTATACACGATCCTTTCTTGACTTTTGAGCGTCTCCAGATAATCATACAAATAGAAAAGGAAAGGCCCAATAGAGGTACCCTTGGTATTCCCTAGGGTACTTACCATTTTCCCTACTAGATCCTTCACTATTCCTCTCTAGAAGACTTTCCTCTCTCCACTCAGTGCTCCAAATATCGTATTTGCCCAAGTCACTGTAATCCGGTTTGGCTGTTCCGAATACAGAACTGGGACTATGAATTCTAGCAATCTCCTATCTCTCTTTGCCTTGCAGTCTGCGACTGTATAACCATCCTTAGGGTTTGGCGGGTTTGCAAACTTACCCTCCATGAACTTATCGGTTCGAGAAGCCATCCCCTCTCCTGTGCGCGGAAAGTCGTAAATCCTCTTCCAGGTTTCAATTGTCCACTTTGCCGGAAGAGTGTGGTTGGTCTTCACCCATTCATTTGATTGCGCCCCCATCAACTCCAGGATCACCTCCTTGTCCTTCAAACTCTAGGGTCGGTGCAAAAATCCAAAACATCCCAACTGGCTCAGATCCTCCTCCAATTGCTTCCGCTCTCCCTCGTTCTTGGGTATGGCCGGATAGACCGTTTTGATCTTGGGAGAAGTAGAACCACTTCCTTCCACCTTTACCATTGCTGCTGGATCGCTCACAGATGCAGGTCCTTCAGTCGCTGCAACAGATGATTACTACACGCTTGTAGACTACCGGATCCCTTTCCTCTCCTACGGATGCGGAAAATCAACTCACCACTCCTCCAAGCGCAAAAACCCACTCTAAATGCTCGGAAGGATACTACTAGTTTACTAAACTACAAGTTAAGTAAACTTAGCTAACCCTAAACTTGTTTCTTGGGAACAATCTCTGCCGTTGGAAGACAGTTGTTTCCGTCATTAAGAAGAGGATCCAGCACGTTCGAACGATCTCACTACTTCTCCGGTAGGGCCGATAGACCCTAGTCTATCAGATAGGAACCCAATAGGGTTCCGTTATCCTCTGGTAGCAGTCTACAATTGATATCTAGTTGGTTCAATATCCACTTCTTCGTTTGACGGATTCAGATCCGGTTCCGGTTTCTGGTTAGGATTGGGAAACTTAATTCCCATTCTTATCCTTTTTATCTTTTTACTATTACCCTCATAGTAATGAAATAATGAATATGGGAATATTCCTTAATTATCCATTCGATCAATGAAATTTTTTGCTAATACTTCCAAATTGTTCCTACTTTCTTCCTAACAAACCTACATCCTTCATTTTTGTACACGACACATGTCCTCCATCAATGCCCATGATGTCAATCCATTCTCTCGTTTAGGGGCATTTGTCTACAAAGTTCTTTCGCAACTTGTTGAGATCGATCCACAGAGAGAATGTACGCAACCTTCCAATGATAGTATGTTGCTGCCAACACTGACAACTTCTCTCGAAGCATTCTATTTTCCTCAACCAAATCAAGTTCTTTTGATGATTGTAGATGTGGAATGACAGGAAACGAAAGTGAATTCTGGGTCCCTTGCAGACCATCAACGTGCAAATTGATAGTATCTCTTGAGACGAACGGAAGCGGTGCCATTGGAAGAATTGAAGAACGCTTCGTAGGCTTGGCAGGAGGAGAAAAGTGAATGACAACGCTAGTGAGGTCCCCAACAAGCTTGTCCAAGTGATGTGGATCCTGCTCAACAAAGGTGTCGTCCATGTCTAAAAAAGTGAAAAGTTTGATGCTCTTTTTCTCGAAGGCCTTGTAATTCTTTAGATTGTTGAGAAATGAGAGCATTTTTTTGTTCACATGTAGATTGCCATTTCTTCACATCACCTTCTAAGGTTGCAATTTGTGCATCCTTGGTCTTCAACAAGTCAAGAGCCTTCGCCAACGTCATCGTATTGTGAACAACATCAAATTCAGACTGTAGAATGGAAATATGACTTGTACTACATACGGGCAAATCGTCACTTAAAGCAAAGTTGAAGATGTTGGCGTCTTGAGGTGGCAAGATTGGAGCTGCAATTGTGGTTGAGGCTGATGCCAATCTAATTTTCGTGGTGGACCGTCGCACCTTGGCATAATGTTTCATCTTCTTTCCCTGTGATGATGAAGCGGCTTGAACATTTGGAATTGGGACTTGGACAGGGGTGATAATCTGCTCCTTCACTCGTGCAAGCTTAGGAATCGTATGCCATCTGAATCGTTATCCTCTTCTGATTCTTCCGTGTCCACTTCTTGAGTTTCTTTGTTTTGTGGATCAATTCGAAAAGGCCCAAGTCCACCCTCTGGGAATTTCAGAACCCCTCTTAGAATTATTTAAACTTCTGGACATTCCACGTAGGTACTTTCTTTTATTGTAATCCAGTCAACCTGTTTGTTCAAGGCGACCTTAGCATAGGCACCTCTAGCAATGAACAGAGGGGCTTCATTTCTATCTACCAAAGGGGTTTTGTAGAGGACCTGCCACAATTCTAAACACCTTCGTATGAAAGCTAGATTTTCACAATACTTCAAATTCCCCTTGTTAGTATATCGGTTGTGATGATGGTGTCATGCCGGAAAGAACTTCCCGATGTGACACCATTCAATGTAATCTTCGCACACCTACATATTCTATGGCTTTGGCTCCTCGTTTCACCCTTTGAAAGCTAGGTGGTTATCATTAACACATGCCATCGCTTCTTCTGAATGTTACCCCTCCATTTTCTAATCTTGTCTTTGGCAGCCTTCCTAATTGCACCAAGAGTGCGTATAGTCGATAAAACCGAAAGCTCGGGGGGGTCATTTAGAGTGTCCATTAGAAACCACATGCAAACAAAACTTTGGACCCCCTATATACTTTTTGAATTTTAAATAAAACAAAATTTTAAAAATATGAACAGATTTTCCTACTTTGAAAGTTTATGTTTTGAATTATTGATATTTTTATTTGTTAATAATGATTAGTTACAAATTTTTGAAGTAAAAAGATACACTGTAGAACTGAAAGATAACTTTCACATCCCTATATTACATAAGAAAAAATTGTCTAAAAAATGAACAAAAGATTCCTAAAAATAACTCATTATTGAAAGCTCATTTTGAGTTGAATATTGACTCAATGGTCATCTAAATGTGTCCTCTATAATTATTTGAGTTGAAAAACATGCCATTTTAGTTCATTTTCAACCTCTTCTAGAAATCATTTCATATTTTATTTGAGTTGAAAATTTTGGCAATAGAAAGCTATAGTCATTATTAAACAATGTTCAAAATTTTATGTTGAAATTATAGTTTATTAGAAACCACTTGTTTGCACGTGGTTTGTTATAGTAGAACTAAGTGCACCCCCCGAGGCCAGAAGGGACCCATCACTACTACCTCCAGTCGCCATGAGATTTACGGACATTGCAAAATTATAAGGACTGAATGATAGCAAAAAATAGTATATATATTATCCAAAAGGGTCATGCATACAGCCGACAAAGGTTGCAAGACAGAAAGTCTCAATGGAAAATGAAGGTGATAACATGATGATGGGTGAGTGGATATATAGGGCGAATGACTTCGGTTTAGGGAGGTAAGTACGGATAGGGCAACTGCGTATACAACGACTGCGGGTCGGTGATAGGCGCATGCATATGCCTAAGGGATGACTGCGAGTTTAGAGGGGCGACCTCGCATCATGGTAAGGCGACTGCGGGTCTAGAGAGGGCGACCTTGGGTCTTACATGGGCGACTTTGGGTATAGGTGGGTGGCAGCAAATCTCGGGTGGGTGACCGCGGGTCCAAATGGAGCAACTTCGGGTCCTCTAGCGGGTCTGGGTACCTTTTGCGCACCCGCGGTCGCCCACCCGAGATCACTTCCTGAATCTGCGGTCTCCCTCTTCCACCCGCAGTCGCCTATTCATTGTCGCCCTCTCAAACCGGCAGTCGCCACCCACGGTCTTCCTCCTCCACCTGTAGTTGCCTATCCGTTGTCGCCCTTATAAACCCGCAGTCGTCCACCCGCAATCGCCCCTACCCGCAGTCTCTTACCCGTACGCACCCTCTAGTTTGCCAACTAGATGCCATGTGGCATCCACCTGGAGGGGGATAATTTTTGGTAAAGTCAAAGGTAAATTTGGCTTTTTGTAACGTTGCGCGGGCTCTACTAGACATCGCGTGACATCTGTCTGTCGTGTTGTCGTAGCGAACAACCTTGCATGCAACATACGCGAATAAAAATTGAAGAAATGGGAAAGAATCTAAAGAACTCAAATGCAACTGAAGAGAATATTAAAAGTATGATAAAAGAATAGGAAGTCTACACATGGCCATTGAAACAAGGTAATTTTGAAAACTATGCAATGAGTGTATCTTAAGAGTCCCCCATTTCAAATCCTATGAATTTCATACATGCAACATACGCGAATAAAAGTTGAAGAACTGCGGAAAAGGCCATATTCATTAAATTGAGACAAAATGGTCATTTTGAGAACTTAAGGCCCCTCCTTTCAAAGATAAATTGTTGAAGGTTAAGATAAAAATAGGCAAATCGTTAGAAGGCTTAGAGCAATATAGGAAAAACTGCTATTTGTTGCTTCCTTGGCTGCCTCCAAGGCTTTTAACTTGGCCAATCCTCTGAAGATATCCTCGCATCGAGAAGGCTTGGGTGATCCACTGTCTTTATTGAAAGTACTGAACATCCCCATCATCATTAAATCCTTGGCCTCTTTCTTCCGCTTTCGTTCAAGTCGCGGAATCTTGTTATTCGAAAGAAACCTAGAACCTCGAGGAGGCGGCCGTGGTATCGATCTATTCACAGTGCTTATGTACGGATCAACAGTTGTTGTTGATTGTGTGTAATTTGACCGCTGTAGGTCCTGAAGAGTCATTAGGCGGGAAATAGGTACAGCGGAAAGCAAGGATACTCTGCCCATGGATTTGGAGGGGAAAGAGATAGGAATCTCTACAAGGCGTGGAACTTGTTGTGCACTGCATACTACCAACGGTACTTTATTTATTCGATCCCCAACCTTGGGATCTATATTGAGCTCTTCACTTTGGACAGCGTGATGTGCAATTGTCACCGGCAACAACACTCCATCCTTGAGACGAGGATCTATATCTCGCTCTTCGTCATCTACATATAATTTTTTGTACAGGGTGTTTGGGATTTGCAAAGTTGGCAACTATGAACGCAATCAACTTGAGGTGGAGCTCGCCCTCTTCATCGTCGACAGTGAGCAAATCAGGGTTGTCACTGGACCCCGACTAGGTGGGCTATCTACCACGCCTTCCTCCACATTCCCCTTCAAGAAGTCGATGGCCGCCGAAGTTGCATCGGTGGCCGAGCCTAGGAGGTAAGGCTTAGAATAGAAGGACGGCACGAAGCTCCCTCCAATTGAGCCGGACCTCATTGAAAGTGACACGTCCGATCCAGACAACAAGCTTCTCGTCAGTGATTCCCTCCGTTGGAGAAAGTGTACAGTGGATCCTCCGACCTATAGCAATGGCAGTGAATAAACATCTTTCACAATTATCCTCAACCCAAAGATAACACACATTCTCCACAATTATCCTCAACCCAAAGATAACACACATCTTCCAATATTATCCTTGACCCAAAGATAATTTAACATAGAAGAGAAGCACATGTTGAACAAAACAGTACCTTGAAAGACGCCAAAAATCTTGATCAAATTTAAAAATTTTACTAACATAGATGAATGAAATGTAAATAAAAACCCGTATTCACAAAAATAATGTACAACGAGTTCTATGATTGACTGAGACATGCAGAAATCTATTTCTTCCTTCGTCTCTCTTATTCAATCACTAGATTCATCCCCCGCAATACGAATCGAGACTCAAATGCCTTGGCGGACATCCTCATTCCTTCCAATATATGTTGGGCTTTATTGTTGGATGTAGACAAGGGCACCACACCTATGCAATTCTGATCTACGAACTCACGAAGGCATCCGAGTGGACAATCCTTGTGTAGTTTCTTCAGCCACGGAATGAGAGTGTCCAAGAGCACTTTGTCTCTACGCATGTATGGGTTTCAACTCTCAAAGTATATGCAATTCTCGTTCTCATTGAGGACACCCTTTTGCAGAGAATCGTCAATGAGAATAGTATTGTCCTTGTTGAAGGAGATGGGATCATGAGGGTCTAGGAACAATTCCTCATCAAGCACTTTGAAGAGCATATTTTTCCACGGACTCTTAGCCTGATGAAGAAATTTCCTTACGGAGATTTCTACCCTCCTGCAGTTGTCTTGACCTAGGATGTGATAGGGAGCCTTGCAATTCTGGAAGACGAAACTTGTAACGGGCTCCACTGTCTTCTTGAACATGGAGCTCCAAACTACAACGCGATTTGAAATCTTTGAAACCTCGTCTAAGAACTCACGGACATTGGGACGAACGAAGACGGCCTTCGTCCCAATGAGAGTGGGGGTTCAATCGGAGAATATATTATCTTGGATTGTGTAATGTTTTTTCTTCTTTTAGGGCCCTTGACCCTGGCGCTCACACAATATTCCATTCAAATCGAACACGATATTCAACCACTTTTGTCGCGGTTGGACCACTAACAAGGACACACTCTACGATACTTTCTTTTTGCGACCAGCCGTTACTACCTGATCAAACAAAACAAGAAAGAGATGTAGTTACCTGTTAAAAGGCAGAATCAGGTGACCCATAAAACGGAGAAAAGCATTGAATCCCACCAAACGACTGCAAAACCCCTCCGTTAAGTGATTGTTTGAGTGCCAACGAGCAATGCACACTTCTAAATTATCCGCGTTGGGCACAAATATGGATAATATCAATTCATTAGACACTACATCCATTGAAGAAAAGTATCACGTATATTTATTTCAAAATAATTTATGATACACCCGGTCTAATGGTTTTGCTGATCTCTAGCCGATTGTATACAAGTACCAACTACAGTCCGTTCCAATATCAATACTATGCTACAAATGCAGTCACAGAGTCCAATCATGCCTCACAATCAAAGACTGTCCACTCCCTCCTGTCAAACAGAAGGAATTGACATGAGAGTCTCTCACTAGGAATATGAACATGATGGAAGCCAAAACAAACGTCCATCACATCACATTAGACAGACTCAATCATGAATAATTGTAGGGGTCTGATGATGGAGGGGAGTATACCTGACCGAACTCTAGGTTTCTAGGGTCCTCATCCAAATATTCTCTATAGTCTACAGTCTCGTCGTCGTTGTCCGGGGGATTTTCAAACTCCACCTCCACCTCCTGTACTCACAGCTCAGTCGGAGGGGGGATGGGATCTGGAACAACATCATACTCCTCTTGTGTCTCTAGGACCGACTCCGCTTGCGCCTCCAATCCAAAGGGCTGACTCAAATTATCCTCGCCTTGAGGATAATCCACAATACTATCAGCTCTCTCTGTCCTAGTTCCAGAGGGAGCAATCTCTTCCTCAATCTGTTGATCTGGTCTATCAATTGGAAGAGAGGACCCCTAGTCTTGTTCCATTAGAGGAGGATAAGGGGGAGCAGTATCCTCTTGGACTGGAGGTAGAGGGTCATCTTCGCCTCGAGGATAACCCTTAGTGTTCAGATCAGTGACTTGCTGACCTGTGGCTTCTGAAGCACCACCAGCGTCATGCGCATCAGGTTGAGAGGTAGAGGGGTCTTGTGATCGCGTTCTCAGAGAAACATTCTCTTCACGTAATTTCTCAAGTTCCTTCTTCAATGCCTCCTTCTTGGCTAGCTCCTCTGCCCTTCTTCTTGCCTCCTCTGCCTTCTTGAAGGACTTCCTCTCCTCTCTCTGCCTCCAAAAATCCTTAAGTTCTTCCTTCACAAGACGGAGAGGAACATGAGTTGGGTCTGAAGGCTCCCTGGACTCAAAAAAATGGCCAAGATGTGCCTCGGCAGATGCGTTCGGACCATGGGTTTCTCGTGACGGACCTACACCATCATCATCCGGACCATCATAGTTAAAGTCCTCCATATCGGAATAGGAGTCCTCCACGTCGCTGTCTCGTTGATGATGATGTCCGATATGATCTCCTCCATGGGCTTCTTTCCGATCTTCTTTTTCTTCCGCGTACCCGCTCCCAAGTCTTCAATTTTCTTGGAGGCGGATTCGGGGCCCTGGTTCTATACATGGGAGTCTTCCACTTCCACATTTCCTCCTCGAATAATATTGTTGATTGTTCCGTATTCATCGATGCCGAGGTTGGAAGCACCCTCATCACCAAGGAATTCCCGTCCCGCCCTTGAGGCTCCCGCATTGCCATCAATTGAAAGTGTGGACTTGGAGTCCACATCTGGAGTTTGAAGGTTACGTGAACGCTTGTAACCTGGAAGATATGGCGAGTTTTCATGGCAAAAATCGTTGATGTCTAATTTACTACCATACTTCGCCATTTCTCAAAGTTTTTGGGATGCATGCCTATCGATAAGGCTATAATAATAGAGACCATACATCTGTAGAACAACAAGCAATCGTTAATACTCATTTTGCACCCATTGTAATTCATCATTCTAAGATTGTATCCTCGATTTGAGGATAACACACCAACAGACAAGATACACGTGAGGTAGCTTGCGCATAATATAACACCAACAAACAAAGATATCTTCAAGTCGAAGATAACTAGCAAAAAAATACTTTTATCTTCGAGCCAAAGATAAAGACAAACAAAACATGGAGTCTCACCTTGGCAGCAATCATAAACTTTGAGCCTGTGTAAATGCCGATGACGTTCTCTCCAATTACGGCAAAACTCTAGAGAATGTCAATATAGAACTCTATCCTGAGCTCACTCGGATGGACTCTATATTTGACCTCGGTGTTCTTCTGAAAATTCATGTAGTAAGGAATGTCATCTGTGGCATAGACCTTCTTCACTACATTCTTAAATCTTGGCTCATCGTCATTCCATTTCTTCATTACAAATACACTAGTAGAAAAACAGTAATGAAATCAACAAAACATCAACAGAAAAGTGTTGATTTTGATACTGTATCGTCCATTTGAACAATTTTTTGTTGATTTTGGTAAAAACTGACATAATCAACAATTTTTTTGTTGATTTGGATACCGCAACTCTTAATCAACCAAAAAATCAACACTTTTTTGTTAATTTTGACTTTCAAGAATCTCAAGTAAGTTTTTTGATTTGAAAAATGTTTAAATCACAATGGTTAGTATTCTATAAATAATGTGGTGTTTTTTTTTAAACTAAATCATTCACAATTTGGTATTTTTCAAAGTCAGGAGACTTCAGAGGTCATTTAGGAATAGGAAAAAAACTTTTTTTTTAAAACTTTCAACTAAGAAAAGTTTCTAAATCAAAGTATCTTTCATGTCCAAAAATCCGTTTTCAATTTAAAATTTCCAATAAAAATTTATGAATTAATTTCAGGGAGGGGTTGAATTGAATTTTGTTTTTGACATCATGAAAGACCCTCTCTAAAATTAATTCATAACTTTTTATTGGGGACTTGAAATTGCAAACGGATTTTTGGAGATGAAAGATACTTTGTTTTAACAACTTTTCTTAGTTAAAAGTTTTAAGAAAAAAGTTGTTTTTCTATTACTAAATGACCTCTGAAGTCTCCTGACTTTGAAAAATACCAAATTGAAAAAAAAAACATAAACTAAATAAACAAGAAAGTACTCCACATTTGCACATGTGTGTGACTACATGGTGCAATGGTTTGAACCTTGCACCCCAAGCATGAGGTGCAAGGTTCAAACCTTGCTAAGTGCACTTGACCACGTGGCGGGCTACCGTTGGTGGCTTGCCCGCATGGCGGCCATTTTTAAAATGCTTGATTTTTTAAAATATTTTATATTGATCAAATTAACAAAAAAATTAACAAAAAAATCAACACTTTTGTGTTAAAAAGTACCGGAATCAACATGTCCAAATCAACACTTTTGTGTTGATTTTTGTTGATTTGGTCACTGTTTTTTTTCTAGTAGTGACAGGAGCCTTACCGAAGGGGCCATCGCACGGTTGGTTGAGTTGTCCATCCTCTCGACCTTACTAGGTAGGTAGATGGACACTCTAACTTCGTACCGTATCATCTTCAACGCCGCAAATTTCTTTGTCGCATCTATGTCATATGGATTCCCTACAATCCATAACCAAACTTCCGGGATAGACAACACCGGCTTCAGATGATCCGCCAAAAAATTCAGCAATGGCAAGCACGGCGAACTGTCATCGGATCCTGGATTTGGTCTAGGGAAGACTCGGAAATCTATTATAGCAAGACAAAGGTCTCTCATGACGTAGGGCTACACATGGGTGGTCACAAGAGCTTGGGGATAGCATTGGTGACCCCGAATGAACACATCCCCTCCCGTTGGCTCCACGCGCTTCTTCATCTTCAAGAAATTCTTGAACATAGGATAGACCATCGACAATTTCGGATTGTCCTTGTAGTCTATTACTATCTTTTTCTTTGCCTCGTTGGTGAGGCGCTTAACGAAGAACTAGTTGGACGTGGCGGTGAGGAGGAAATCCCACGACGCCGAGGAAAACATGTTGTCGTGCTTCCATTGCCTCCACGCCACATTGATGACTTCCCCATGTCTGTCTTTGAATTTCAAGGACTTATCGAGGGCCATGAATTCCTCCATGATGACCTTCTTACGCTTCCTGCGCTCTATCCAATGCTCGGCTTTATAGTTGTCCTCACACAAGATCTTTGATGCACCCATTGAGACCTTTGGGTAGTCCTGTGTGCGACCTTCTGTTCTCCCAAGCAGATGGAGGACGTAATCCTTCAGATCAATGTCTATGAAGTGTCCTATGTGCTTAAAGAACTCCCTCTTCAGTGAGAAATTCTTCTCGTTGAAGGTCTTCACGCTCTTAAATGATTTGCGCGTCACGAGATCAATCAGTGATCCTTCCATGTGTTTTTGGAGGAACTCCTTCCACATTTGGTAAGTCTCATCGGCCAAGGTAATAATTCGAATTTCATTCTTAACATCTGATGCAAGCTTGACCTCCTTGTCTAGATTGATACTACCATACTGGATCATGACAGCGTCGACAAAATCCTATGGAGACGGATATTCAATGCAGCAAGCATATAGCTCAATGTATACAGATTTTCTGATAGTTATCCTTGACCCGAGGATAATTGTGACAGAGATCACAAAACATTAAATTACAAATAACAAACCCTGTAGAGGCAATATATTAAGACAACTAGATCATGAACATATATATTTTATCTTTGCCTCGAAGATAAGAGGGCCTACCTTGTATGAACGCTATATTCATTAAAATGAGAGAGTCGGACGCTCTCAAAATAATATTGTCAATTTAGCCGCCTTTTAATCGAATTTGAGGTCTACCCAATTCAAGTTGATAAACACTAAATGAATGGCTTGGCAACTGTAATTTCCATTGAAATGAGAGTTCATTGGTTTTGAGAGTCTTAGAGTTCATTCCGATCTATGTAAATTAGTGTTCTGATTTGTATAAGTGAAGAGAATGTCATATCCCGAACACCAAGTCATTAACTCCGACATTAAGCACAGTGTGTTCGGAGATGTTTCTCTCATTAAAGCGGTTTGGGTTCGATTCTCATTGAATTCGTATGAGCACAAGAGAGAAATACATGAATTGGTGCTACTAAGTGAGCTTTGCAGGAAAGAAAGTTTTAACAACCAATCAGCCCCCTATGTAATATGTGACAAGTGCTTCACACGTTAACAAAGTAAAAAGTGGGTATACCCACTATCCATTTTTTTCTAGTTGCACTACAATTTCAAATGAAATGTATGTAGATAACAAACAAGTAAACAAATAACGTGACAAATGAATTAATACTATATGAAAATGTATTTATTTGTAAAGACAAAACATACACCATTTAACTATTTAGCAATAGCAAACTATAAAAAAAAATGGAAATATTGTTCTTCTACTACAAACTCTCAATTATGTGAAGCATACTGTATACATTAAAAATGAAAATAAAAACATTCTATTGCAACATTATAAAAATCTCTGCAATAACCATTGTGCTCAAGATGAAGTGTATGAAGCCAAACTTTGGTTGATGACTTCAATTTGAGCAGTAGGGATCTTGATAACGCATTGAATGGTATCTCTTCTAATCTGAGACCTCTAGGCCGTCATAAGAGCATTCGTCTTTTCCCAAAGAGGTGGCTCGGTTTCATCAACCTTCCAACGCAAACCTATTTTGCTATCCCATCATGTACAAAAGTCTTGAACATCTTGATCTCTTGATGTTGGATGGTAATATTGAATCAGTATACAATTTGGTTTCTCCGGATTACAATTTGGATCAGACAATGCCCTTGCAATCCAAATAGGATGACTGTCACCATCAACGGGTCGAACTACAACAAAATAGCCCTTAAAAAGATCCCGACCCACACGGAAAGATGGTTGCGGGCGACCACTCAATGGCCCAACGTATGTGTCATCTTCTGCGTACTCTTCACGGTCCTCACCATCTTCATGTAATTGATCCACAGGAGTTGCTTGAACGCGAGTAGTCGGCCAAAATCCATCCTTCAAAACAATAGATGCAAGTAGTGGTTCCTACAAAGCTACCTTCACATCGCTCCAATAGTGCACCACATGCTCATAGCGCCTCCGACATTCCCCTGTAACGTCCGCATTGCACAAGTTCTCCCAGTATTTCATGAATCCAGATACACCTTTCACAATCTCTTCCACACCTCTCATTGCCTTCAAGGGAACTGGCATTGGTGCACCACGCGGCCACAAACTTTGCCCTTCATCATCTTCTTTCCACAACTTAATTCCTCTACTATCATCTCCTAACCATTCAACATCAGTGCACAACAGTTTGTACTTCATGATTGGACACCCCGTTGAATCTAAGTAAAACTTCACTTGTTGTGGCTTCGTGTGTCCAATGAGAATGTCACCACCATCCACAAATGCACCTGCAATGAAACCTTTGAAATCAGGCATTTCTTCCACACGGTGAGGAATAGTGGGAATGGATTCCACATCCATGAATGACTTCATTAGTGATGGAACTGTAGGAAAGTTCTCCTTCTTCAATTGCATGCTCCACCTTCCAAACAAGGCATCAATGTCGTCGTGTGTATGAACCACAATCATGAAGTTCACATATACTTCATGAAATATCTTTTTAGCGACAAGTAGAGACCAGAAACAAAAAACATATTTGTTCTTGTTGTCCCCGGTAGCATTGTCCATCTGCACATTCAGAATGGGTGGCAATGTCATCGCTGGAACTAAGTTTTGAGGCGGTGGAGGGAGTGACGCTTTGCACATCTCTACACCCTTCAACACCGCCTTGTTTAAATTCATGGACCCCGACCCCACTAACAATTGTCGAGAAGAAGACTTTGGTGGCAATTCCAAATCCCGTATAAATTCGCCATAGAGCCAATGGTGTAGTTTGAATCGTGAGGAAAGAGATCCAAGCCATAATGTGCATATCGCACATCACCATGACCATGTGCAATCATGCCAGTGACGGATACGGGCAACTTCTAGAGGCCATCCACATCTTTTGTCTTGTGTGAGAAGACTAGACAAGCAGTTTTAGAATGATCCATCTTGTCATGCATAATCGTCAGGCACTCATGTGGACATGTATGCGACCGATAACGATTCGCATAGTACAACTCCCTATGAGCACGAGCAATGGCGAGATGTTTGTCCAACCTTCGAGATCACATGAGAGCAGTATGAGACCCAGTAAGAGCACCTTTTCTAAGGCTCTGTAATTTGTCACAAGTAGCACAAGTAGCAAAATTGTCCCCCGGTTTTTTGACCTCGTACTCCGAAAACCTTGAAGATCTGATTTTGCTTAAGTTCGAAATTGAAACCTTGGGCAATCCAAAGGCAACATTCGCATTGTTAATTTCCTTCATTTTCCCCTTCCACTGAAAAGTAGCAGGAAGACACATGGACACAACTTTTTCTCCAGACTTCATAGTTCGAGTATGATGTGGCATGTGATCCATCTCTTTATCTAATATGCATTTTAACGTAGCAGTGGCTTGTTCGGTGTGCTTCCTTGGCTTCAACAATCCTGAATTACCATGGTCCATTGCTTCCCGTCCGTCCTTCATGTATGTTAGGTAGCGGTAGAATGTGCTTTTCGGTATTCCAGAAATATGCATCTACGCTCGCAAGCACACAGGAATCTCTTCCACCGTCACCAACTTCCTCCCACGGGAATCATAATGAACTGATCTATGCACGTCACTCTTCATGAACGATCTGTGCTTAAATGTCGAATTCTTGTACATGCGTTCCCGAAAGGCTCGAATCTTCTCTCTGGGAAACGGCTGAACGCAATTTCGACTACAACACACTTTGCTGGACAATTCATTGATAGAATGTTGAGTGAGTAAATCCTTAGATTTGAGGGACGTCTCACGGGGTGGATTCCTCATAATACTTGTATACGGCCGGGCTGATGTTAATGCCAGTAGGTTTAATAGACTCGCTTGTCGGCAGTTGAAATTATCCTATGCCTCATGGTCATGAAGACTTGCCCCACGATAGTGGACTAACTTATTAGGCCAAGCTATTAAAGAGTACACCTGCTCATGCGAAATGTCTACTTTAGAATGAGACTTCGAAATGTGCACTGCTACATGAGTATCGCCAAGAGGACCATTTGCACCAAGAACCAAGTCAGATTTCACGTTGTGGCAAGTCCCCTCTGCAACAAGTGTTCCTTCATCGTTGAACAGAGTGACGCACTTCGTGTTCCAGAGCTGACGGGGTAGTCCTTGGCATTGTACAGTAGGCGTAGTGGACCTCTCAGGAATTTCAGAATTATTCATCGACAAATCCATTCTGTCGATAGAGTTGGAATCGGAATCCATATCACCTAGACAAGAACATTTGAAAATGAATATTAACATAATATTCAAATAAATATAAAATCATCAACACTAAGGAAACACTATCATTCAATTTATCTCTAAGTGAAGTGAATTGCACTTCAGCACGAGTCGCGCTGAATTGACGTTCTTTTTAGAAGTAGTTCTCCGAAATTAGTATAATCAACTAAAGGAGAATACTCCATCACATTAGCGCGACTCGCACTGAATCGCCCTCAAAGAAGATATCCACGTCATGATTTTCATTGATGTTTAATTACTTATCACTAATATTAATATGCTAGTATCATGAAGGTGACACAATCCATAATTAAATGTAATGGAAAGAAATAAAACTGTCAAAGAATAAATTCAAGTACAACACATCAGCGCGAGTTGCGCTAAAGAGAGGTCCCTGACTAAAGTAGAATTATGTAAACAATTATGTAATTGAGTAGTACAACAATGCCAGAGACATCCTCCATCACATGAGCGTGAAGACCGCAGAAACATAATACAAAGAGACTTAAGTACCTGCGATGACAAATATCAGTGGATTGAAATTTCTCACCGAGTTCGTCAACATCAATACACATTTAGTTGTGAGATATATTACGCAATCATCACATCAGCGCGACTCGCGCTGAAATGTATTCAGTTAATATATCATTACACATTTGGTTAAATAAATATATTGGTCAAATGCATTTCAGCACGAGTCACGTTGATCAGGTCTCCAAAGAATATTTATTGAAATTATTAACTGATTAATAATCACAATCATTATGAATACTATATAGCCATGTAGACATATACAAAAGTAATAAATTATACCATCGAGCACATCAGCGCGACTCGCGCTGAAATGTCATGGTACTCCAATATCAAAGATGACGTTGTTTACATTATGGAATGGAATGTATTAATTCAACACAAGCATGTGTTTTTAGCGCGAATCGAGCTAAAGTGACTGGTCGTCACTTAATTAATCTGTAGTTTCCGGAAAACAAGTACATGGTCCTTGTGAATACATTCCCGGGATTCATGGCAGAGAATTCGGGTAAAACTTTCTACAATGACGACACAATTTCAAGATCTAATGCACCAGGATACTGCTCTGCTTATCAAAACATCAAATCCACAAAAGAAAATTGAGCTCCTCTGCATTAGAATATCAAAGGGTATAATTACAAGTAACGATGAGGACTCAAATTTGATAGATGAGGAATGCTGGTGTACACAAAAGGGTCTGTTTGACATACCGGAAGCACTATCCGGAAGCACTATCCAATCGAGCGTCGCCTACAACTATGTGTTGGACAACAACGACAAAGTCACAACCCACTCACGAAACATACCACCAGAGAGTCTTCATTGAACATAACTCTACAAATCAACTACACACAAGAACAAGGCAATGCACTCCAAAGTAGACACAGGCGAGGAGAAGAGAGAAAACAAATGTTCGCAAGTGCAGTGACGACACATAGACGAGTCCTTGGCGGGAGTGAAAGAGCGCGAATTCATTTTACAATTTTGAATACTAACCTTCTAAATGTAGATGTCCCCGGAATCGCGATGGTCTGTGCAACTGTACACCAAGAAAACGATATGGAATGGTAACAAGAGTATCTGACCCCATAAATATTCTCAGGGTAGCAATCTTTTAAGGATTCCCTTACAATGTGGTGGTTGACTTTTGAATGGTACTGTTGCCTTGTACCATTGGCGGCGGCACTACCAAAAGTGGCTAGTCATACCTTTACCTCCTTTCAATTAGCATCTAACGTCCTCAAATAATAATGATCGTCATTTGTTTTTCATGAGAGAATATCCAGTTAACGAATTGGACAACTACCGGCGGCCTGTCCCTTATCAAATTTATAAGGTGCACAGTATTCTAAAATCTATATATTTAGAGAGGAAGGCTACTTTATTGCAACTTCTTCTCGGTCATAAATGCTTTGAAATTGCCTTTCCCTTTAATATTTAAAGAAAGAGAACCATTCAAAATACGAATAATGATGGAATGTTCAAAGAATTTAACTTTTTTGACTATTTTTTGGAGGTTTAGGATTTAGGATTTAGGATTTGTAGGGTTTAGGGTTTAGGCCTTTAGGGTTTAGGGTTTGAGAATTGGGTCCTTCATTAAGTGTCCCAAAAATAAGTAATTCAAAATTTGTATTTAAATTCATTTACCCTATAAAAGTCATAAATGGTTTGTGCAAAAAACTGTAAAAGTCATAAATACCTAAAACTTTCTACTTATTTCTTTTGCACCATTAGTAATCCTCAAATCCAGAATATATAGTATGTTGTGCTTTATATCTTGAAGTTTATGATCACAAATGCATACAATATAGTTTCAAAAAATTTAGAAGACCTACCTAAGCTAGATATGCATATAGAATTTATGCTCACATGAAATGCAACAAATTTTCCTACGAAGAATCTTCGATCCCCATGAAGACATCAAAAATGATTAACACATATTGTAAATGCACAATGTCTATTGAAATGTAAGATTGAAGTAGTTCAAGAAACATGTATAGGTTTAAATATGTGCAATATTCAATAATTAAAATCAAGAAGTGAAATAAATTCAAAATAAAATTTATCATGACTTCATATTTTCTTTGAGGCATTAAAGTAGAGGGCACGATCTTTGCCCCCATATTTTGTTTTACGAATAAAGGTTATTGAAAGTGGACACCAATAGCATATTTTTTTGGATTCGAAAGTTTAGGAATAATTGCAACTTGCTCCACGTGTATTCCATTTTTATGGAACGTGGATTTCATGACTTTCTATTTTTTTGGACATTAAAGTACAGCGCACGGTCCTTGCCCCCATTAATATTTTGTTTCACGAACAAGGTCATTGAAAGTGGCCACCAATAGCATATTTTTTTGGATTCAAAAGTTTGGGAATAATTGCAACTTGCTCCACGTATTTTCCATTTTTTTGGAACGTGAATTTCATGACTTCATATTTTCTTTTCGGCATTGAAGTCGAGGGCATGGTCCTTGTCCCCATTAATATTTTGTTTCACGAACAAGGTCATTGAAAGTGGCCACCAATAGCATATTTTTATGGATTCAAAAGTTTAGGAATAATTGCAACTTGCTCCACGTGTTTTCCATTTTTTTGGAACGTGGATTTCATGACTTTCTATTTTTTTGAACATTAAAGTACAACGCACGGTCCTTTATTATTTAGAGAATATTGAAGGAATTTATAAATTGATATTAATACTTTTCTTCTTTGGAATTCTTAAATCCGAAGATCATTTTTCTGCCAAATCCACGCTAAACTACCACTTCTGCTATTTTCGTCTAATCATGCAATACAAGAATCTATTTGTTATGAGAATCTAAATGTAGGATCTTATCTTCGATCTCGTGCTAAGTTTTTTGTGATGTTGGATCATACATTGTGAATGATATTAGCATTGAAAGTGCTAGAAAAAAATTTCTTTGAAGAAGTTATTTTCTTTAAAATATTAATTTCAATTTTATGAGAATTTTTTTTTCCTCAGCCGAGGGACTAGCCGACGTCCGCTCCCCCCACTCCCGTTCCCCCTAACCCCTAAACCCGTCGTCTTCAGGCTTGGCGTTGCTCCTGCTCTGCTCCTCACACGTCGCTCCCGAAACCCCCGGCGCTACTCCTCCTCTGCTCCTCTCACGTCGCTCCCGAAACCCCCGACGCTGTTCCTCCTGGCCTCCTGGCACGTCGCTCCCGAAACCCCCAGCGCTGCTCCTCCTCTCCTCCTTGTTCGTCTCTCCTTGTCCCGCTGCTCGTCCTCGCAACGGTGGGCGCTGCTCCTCCTCTCCCTACTCGCGGCACTGCTCCCGACGTTGCGCGCTCCTCCTCTCCTTGCTCCCGACACTGCTCCTTCTTGCTCCCAGCGCTCCTCCTTCAACCCGAAACCCTCGCGCTGCTCGCTCCCGGCGCTCCTCCTATCTTATCTCCCTCGCGCTGCCTGTCGTTGCTCCCTCGCGTTGCCACAGGTGAGGTCCTCCATTCATTTTTTTGTTTTCATTTGTGATTGTTGTGTTTAGGTCTTTGATTGTTTTTTGTTCTTGTCGTTGTTTGTTTTCTTTTTTCGTTTTCGTCTTGTTCTTGTTGTTGTTATTTGTTTTGGTTGCTGTTTGATTCGGTTGCTGCTTGGTTTCGATGTATTTTTTTTGTTTGCTGTTTGTTTTCGATGTTGTTTGTTTTCGTTTTCGTTTTTGTTTTTGTTAGTTTTCATTGTTGTCTGTTTTCATTATTCTTTGTTTTGTTTGTTTATGTTAGGTTTCATTGTTGTCTGTTTGTATTGTGGTCTGTTTTAATTGTTGTTTGTTTTTCGTTTTTTCCTGTTTTCATTGTTTACATGATCCTTCTTCATGCTTCTATCATTGTAGTGTGAAACTATAAACCCTTAATCCCTAGAAAAGGAAGCCAGCTAATACAGGTAGTTTGTAGCATGAATGCTTATTCATGTGGGCATGTGCAACATTTTCTGAACTCTTTGAATTCTTCATTACTTGCAGATTCAAAAACCTTGCCCACAATCTAAAACAATTTCCATCGAGTAGCAGAGTGGAAAGTATTCAGGTAAGTTTACAATCCAAACCCTAAAATCTCCAGGTACCCAAAGTTCACATCCTAAACCCTAAAATTTCCCGCATTCAAAACACGAAATGGCATGATATACAACCCTGCATCCATGCAGTTCAGCGTGAACCGCGCTAAAGTGACAGACGTAGAAATTACAATTTGTTATATGATTTTCCATCATATGCTATTTCAGCGCGAAGCGCGCTAAAAAGACAGACCCAGAAATCAGTGTTCGTTTTATGATTTTCCATCATACGCCATTTCAGCGCGAGTCGCGCTAAAGTTACATCAACACTAATTACTGGAGACTAAAACCAGAATCTAGTACCCGAACATACATAACAAAGCAAATACGAATACAATAAAAGTTCTATATTTACATGTAAATGCTAGAAGTAACCGGACTGAATAGATGGCAATTAAATCGTAAGCGCAGATCAGTGTGACCCGCGCTAAAAGGGTGCCTATCAATGAAATGAAGAATTCATAGCCCTCAACACACCTTGTAGGAATACATTGAGACCTTTGACACTACATATCAGCGCGCATCGCTTTGAACGAACAACATGTACATGGGTATACATATGCCCGAGAAAACAATAAATCTGTATACTCATTAAAATATATCCTATCATAGTAAGAAGATAAAACATAACTGGAAATAGATGAATCCCATTATGTATTAATAATCGAGTTGATTCTGTATCAATTTTGCTTCAAAGAAAACTAATGCATCGAGCAAATCAGCGCGAGGCGCGCTGAACTGACAACAGAAAATTCTAATACCATGTGCTGGTCATCAGAATGGAGAATCACATGGCGGCACTTGATATGAACTTCAAGAAATGCCAGGTCCAATTCCCAGATGACAACGACGATGTGGACGACTCGCTTATCGAAGGCGAGTACTGGGAATTCAAGGATCCAGAGAGAGTAGAAGCCTGGGGATTTATGATGATCCCTTTTAAAAATCAGTTTTGCTTCACATACAAGTTCAAGAATGCACAAGTCTTTTTGCAGCTATCATTTGAGGAGAAAGTAAAAGATGTCAAATCTGATACCCATCCCATGGTTAGAATCAAGTGTGTTACAACGATTCCCAATATTGACAACAAAGATCAGTATCATTTCTCGATTTGCATAGACAACGTTCTTATACCATTTAATATGACGTCGCTACTCCTAAGTCTTGAGCCAACTCCTTTTCGGGATGAAGTGAAAGAGCTAGAGAGAAAACTGGACAATCGGGAGTGGCATAACGCAAATGGGACACCACTGACCTGGAAGTGACTGTGCACAAAAATTCGGTCATTGTTTAACGACTTCAACACGCTGAAGGGGAAGTTGGAGATGCAAAATGAGATGAATAAGCCACGCTCAGTCTCGATGGACGTTGTCCACGCCGGAGTCAGTCAAAGCTCAAAGCATAATAGAGGACAGGAATCCGGAGCCAGCCGCGGGCAACAGAGATCTCAGAAGACGCCGGATAAAACACCGCAGAGGAAAGGCAAGAATATTATTGCATCCCCATCCACAGAAAGGCCAATCCCTAGGACCTCTGAGCATTCCGAAAGTGCTGAGGGCAGTTACGTAGACGAGATGGTCAATGTCCCTCACTCGTGAGCAACGGAGAAGAAGCCAAATTACAAGGCCATCAGCGAGACATACAAAAAGTTCTGGACCACTTGCGAAGACGCATATGTTTTCAAAGTCAATGATAAGAAAGAGATTGACATCTCGCAGCTGATTACCCCCCCTGCAACATTCAACATTTGTTCGAAGGAGAATCGCATCATTGAGGACCAGGTGAACTGGCTTCTGAATATTCCGGACAAGAGCACAAAGCAAACGCTCTGTGTTATGCCTATTGGATATAACTCCAAACCCAAGGACTGGAAGGATATTGAAGGCGGGAAATTTTATATTATCAATGGTCAGCACAACGTGGAGGCCAGTAAATTTATGTTTGACGAAAAGAACGAGGTGGATCCTGACGAAAGAGAACATTTTCGGAAGTGGAACTGTTTTGTAGTGTGGTCAACTGACGCAGAGAAACTCCGATGCATCTCTACTTATTACAACCGCACTAACCACTTCGTCGCAGCCCAACCCTCATGGGCGACAAACATTCTTGGAGCTCGATCAGTATGGGAGGCCATGGGCAGACCAAGAAATCCCAGGCAGGCTGTGTTTGTCGGGACCGTGTCCGTAACAAGGAGAACGGTAGAGAACTGAAGAAACAAGGATGCCTTTCAGGTGTGTATATCAGCGCGAGCCGCACTGAACTGATGCTTCAATTTTGTTTGCATTGTTTTGATTTTTTACTTCCGTCTAATTCCGTATTGGACATCCATGCTTGATACATTCTAATGTCTGACCATAAACTCCTGCTTTTCTCTCAGGCATTTGAAAAGGCAGTTTACGTAAGGTTCTCAATGATTGATGTCAACAAGAACCTTAGACTATCGAAGACGAAGGCGAAAGAAGAGAAACTTAAACTCACAAACGAGTTAAAACTCATCACTGCGCCGGATGAGGTATACAAGCTCTGGAGCGAGGTTATTTCCGCTGCTGCACATGGAGAACTCATTAATCCTGATACAGATAAGAAGTTCAACAATCGCCAGGATTGGAACCCAGACAACTGCATGTTGACTCGAGAATACTTCAAGCATTTGGGAAACCTCAGTCATGACGAACTCGGGAAACTGGCAAACCATATCCTCAACCAGACAGGTCCGAAGCGCAGTCATTCTTATCCAAAGGTGACGATAAAAGCAATTTCGTCAGTGCTTGACAGTTGCTACACAACAAAGGAATGGTCGGAGAGAAGGAAGCGCAAGCACCTGGTGAAGAAAGAGCTCCATCACATCAATCTAGATCTCGGTCTTCTGAACTCAAGGAATGAACTCATTGTTCAGAATTGGAAGGCATTCAAGCAAGAACAACTGTTTTCTAGAGCGACAATGGACGTTCTATTGGACAGGCCCGGTGAGGCCTACTTCGGCCAAGCTAAGCAGGTGAAGTCCAAGAACAAATCCTGTGCTGAACTATCTGAAGAGGCGTTTCAGTTCTTTAAGGCGTTCCTGGAGCACAAGAGGAACTTTCAAAAGCCGACGGTAGTGGAACACTATCGGCCCTACAACGAGAACACAGACTATCATAGTGACTGGCCAGCAAATTCCTGGACATCAGAGACCTATAAACGAATGTTGCTGGGGGTGATAGATTTCAGAGTACTTCTGGGGATTGAAAAGAAGGCGACTTCTAGCGTCGATAGCCCATACTTTGTGGAAGTCATGACCTCACTACGGAAGAAGAAGAACCCAACACTCGAGGAAGTGCCGTCATGGCTATTCATTTGCGCAGACGAAAAGGAACAGGCGTAGGTTTTGAATTTCGTGGATTCAAACAAGGTCCTCAGTGCCTTCTCTATAGATTTTTCTGTGTACTCGGCAGGTAAAATCGATCGTCTAGGAGATGTTGCGGCATCCAAAACACCAAAGAAGGTGTTCCTTATGTTTTTGCAGAATCCCACGAACCAGAATGTTGTTGAAATTCCATCGGAATTCAACTGTCCGGATACTGCTTGCCATACGAAGGCGCGCGCCTATAGTAAGCTAGAGTACCAGATTCAAAGCACGGAGTTGCGGATGGAATTTTACCTTTAGCTTGTAACGAACTTCTGCAATCCCGGAAAGTGTCTTCTTTGGATTTACGGGGGGCAAGTTCACTTGCGCAGCAATGGTATGTGCCTACACTGCGCATCAGCGCGAGTCACGCTGATGTGCTATTCTTTTTTAATGTCTCAGTGAAGTTCTATTCTACAGCAGTATATTGTCCTGTCGGTTTAGCTCGATTCGCGCTCATGTGTCTGTATCAATTTATGAGAGGTCTTAATAAGTATAAGTGGCCGATGCAGATGAATTGTGTTGACGTGTTTGCTGTTGGATCATCGGAGGAAACCTTCTGGTGGGAGGACCTTCTCTTGGGAAGAAACCTTTTGTTTGGATTTCGCGTGGCGTTTGCAATGGGCCAATTTCACGATCGTAATGGGATTTGCACTCTTCCGTTTGTTCACCAGGAATCAGATACTCGTGTAGCTCCTATGGGGACTTCGGAGGGCGTGAATCGGTCATTGAGGTCTGGGGTGGTGGAGAAGTGGATCAACGTCATCTTGGACCTCAATGGCATTCTCTGTGTTAGCGAGGATTGGAAGTCCAAGGGCTCGGTCAGGTAGTTCAACCATCACTCGAAGCCACACTCTGCCACTATTGGTGCGATTGTGGGACCAAAGCTGGTATACGTCCAGCCCAATTGCTCCACGTTTCTGATGGAGTTAGGAAAGATAGCTTTCGTTTTAGTGTGGAGTTCCATGAAAAAGTCCACCACTAAAGACATTTGCGTTCACCTCTTTCGGGACGGAACTCCGCCCTACCTTGTTCTTGGACAGGACTCGTGCAAGACAGTTAAATACAGAGATAGAGTTGGCAGGTTAATCTCCTATAAGGAACCGGGAACTAATAAGGACCTATTCCTTAAAAATTTGAATGTGCTTTTCAATGCCTCCCGATGGAATTTCTCATCTAACAATACCGTCATAGTAGATGACAGTCCTCGTAAGCATATCATGAACTATTCGGAGAATGTGATTCTTTTGGATTCATGGAGTAATCGGGGAAATGGCGACAAGGACACATTTCTCCTTGTGGTTCTCCTTCCCTGGTTTCAACATTTGCATGTCAGCCGCGACTTGGGTCTGAAGTCGTTCCGTAAAGATAAGAATGGGAGAATTGGACGACAAATGCTCTGCGAGGAGAGGAGTCGTCGAGAGTATAACAAGCTCATGGAGGTCGTACGCGGGTCAGCTAGTTTTAGTTAGAGCGACCTGAGGGAGGTACGCAGTTCAGCTCGAGTCGAGCTGATGTATAGTGTTGGTGCGAACTCCTAAATTAGTAGTTATGAGTATGATGTTTTGAGCTCGTGACGACCTTCTTCGTTGCTTGTAATATGCTTCATATCATAGATTGGATGGGCATTCTCGATTCGAGGTTGTGCTTTCGAAGTCTCTTCTGGAGCTACTCTGAATCTGGGTGGAGTGTGTTTTAATGTCAAATGGTTGCGTTGCAGGTGCCAAGTACTTCGGCGTCTCAGGAATTAGGTGATGGACTTCCATATCAGGCATCCGTGGACTCCATTATGGATTATGGACAGTACATAATCCTAAGTACCGGGAACTTCTTGTGCTCAGCACCCACTATAAATTCGACGATGGACTTCTATGTGAATCCTGTCGATGATGGAGTGGTGGACAGTCCACCAGACAGAAAGCCGCGCTTGCTTGTTTCCTGTTCCCCATCTCCGCTATGCTCCAGAGATCTTCCGGTTTCTGGCATGTTGCCAAGTACCTCTGACAGAGTGACGCAAAGGAAGCTCTACGGGGATGCCAACTATCTAACGTCCACTCCGGATGTGTTGGATGCAATTCCGGGTGAACCATGCAAGACAATGGTTCCGGTCCCTATTATTCGTCCGTCGCTCCCGCATAAGTGTGTTTTGTCTCAAAGGGGCAGTTTAAAGAGGATTCTCAATGGGTCTTCGCGTAGTCAATCTTCGACTCCATCGTGGGATTCATGGGAGCGCAGGTCGTTGAAAGCCCAACGGAAAGATGGAATTAGCGAGGCCAGGCAAATTGCAAAAGAGTACAGTCGAGGACCCGAGATCTTGAAGGCCATGGAGAAGCTGAGGAGTTTGTCGTATGGTTAGGAAGTACTTATGCATAGTAGAAATTATAGAGATGTAAATGTAGATGATCAATGTATAGCCGTTGAAGGAGACATGTAGGCCTTCAAATGAGCTAATTCTATAGTGAAGACGAACTCTAGGAAGCAAAAATACGAGAATCCATACAAACAATTCCCAACATGGCCATTGAGAATGACGCTCACTCTTTGTGCATCATACAGCGCAATGTTTGAGGGTCACTCTCAATGGCCATGTCAGAAAATCGTTTATATGGAATCTCATACTTCTGCTTGCCGTATATACATTACACTCATCCATTTCCAATAATGGTCTATACAACTTCAATTCAAATGTCATGTATCTTACAAATAGGAATGCTAGAACTTAGGGGTGTCAGTGTGTCTACATATGTAAAGAGTCAATGCATGTATTTTGACAGGGAAAGTGTATACATCCTATAAATCTATGAATTCAATGATGATATTATATAAAGGAGTTATTATATATGCTTCCAATTTCTAAATATAGCACTTTGATATGTGTTTTATGGGTCATTGCATTGCTAATTTAGTTATATTCAATAATGACTTCTATTAAGTTTATGATTTCTAGTGACTGCCAAGCTCTCATTTCACTAGAAATCTTCCATTTTAATGAATATAATGTTTTACGTGAATTTCATGAGATTACATTTTTCGGACATTAAAGTACAACGCTAAATTCATACCGCAAATTTAACTTTCAAGTACAAGGTCAATGAAAGTGACCACCAATTGCAAATTTTTTGAATCCTTGAATTAATGAATAATTGCAACTTGCACAACTTGTTTCTCATTTTCTTTTACGTGAATTTCATGAGATTACATTTTTGAGACATTAAAGTACAAGGCTATGTTCATACCGCAAATTTCACTCTCATGTTTGGTAGTCATTCAAAATGACCATCAATTGCAAATTTTTTTGAATCCTTGAATTAACAAATAATTGCAACTTCTACAACTTGTTTCCCATTTTCTATTACGTGAATTTCATGAGATTACAGTTTTGGGACATTAAAGTACAGGGCTAAATTCATACCGCAAATTTAACTTTCACGTACAATGTCATTTAAAATGACCATCAATTGCAAACTTTTTTAAATCCTTGAATTAATGAATAATTGCAACTTGTACCACTTGTTTCCAATTTTCTTTTACGTGAATTTCATGAGATTACATTTTTCGGGTATTAAAGTAAAACACTAAATTCATACCTCAAATTTAACTTTCAAGTACAAGATCATTGAAAGTGACGACCAATTGCAAATTTTTTTGAATCCTTGAATTAATGAATAATTGCAACATGCACAACTTGTTTCTCATTTTCTTTTACGTGAATTTCATGAGATTACATTTTTGGGACATTAAAGTACAAGGCTATGTTCATACCGTAAATTTCACTCTCACGTTTGGTAGTCATTCAAAATGACCATCAATTGCAAATTTTTTTGAATCCTTGAATTAACAAATAATTACAACTTCTACAACTTGTTTCCCATTTTCTAGTACGTGAATTTCATGAGATTAAATTTTTCGGACATTAAAGTACAACGCTAAATTCATACCACAAATTTAACTTTCAAGTTTCGTGGTCATTCAAAGTGACCACCACTTGCAAATTTATTTGAATTCTTGAATTAATGAATAAATGCAACTTGCACAACTTGTTTCCCATTTTTTTTTAAAGTGAACTTCATGAGATTACAGTTTTGGGACATTAAAGTACAGGGCTAAATTCATACCGCAAATTTAACTTTCACGTTTGGTGGTTATTCAAAGTAACCACCTATTGCAAATTCTTTTTGAATACTTGAATTAACAAATAATTACAACTTTCACAACTTGTTTTCCATGTTTCTTACGTGAATTAAATAAGATTACATTTTTGAGACATTAAAGTACAGGGCTAGGTTCATACCGCAGATTTTCTTTTCACGTACAAGATCATTCAAAATGACCATCAATTGCAAGCTTTTTTAAATCCTTGAATTAATGAATAATTGCAACTTGCACAACTTGTTTCCCATTTTCTTTCACGTGAATTTCATGATTATACATTTTTGGGACATTAAAGTATAGGGCTAGGTTCATACCTCAAATTTTACTTTCATGTACAAGGTCATTCAAAATGACGATGAATTGCAAATTTTTTGAATCCTTGACATAATGAATAATTGCAATTTGTACAACTTGTTTCACATATTTTCTTACGTGAATTTTATGAGATTACATTTTCTGAGCCATTAAAGTATAGGTCTAAGTTCATACCACAAATTTTACATTCACGTTTGGTCGTCATTCAAAGTGACCACCAATTGCAAGTTTTTTTGAATTTTTGAATTAATGAATAATTGCAACATGCACTACTTATTTCTCATTTTCTTTTACGTGAATTTCATGAGAGTACATTATTGGGACATTAAAGTACAGGGCTAAGTTCATACCGCAAATTTTACTTTCACGTTTGGTGGTCATTCAAAATGATCATCAATTGCAAATTTTTCTGAATTCTTGAATTAATGAGTGATTGCAACTTGCACAACTTGTTTCCCATTTTTTTTTACGTGAATTTCATGAGATTACATTTTTGGGACATTAAAGTACAGGGCTAAATTCATACTGCAAATTTAACTTTCAAGTTTGGTGGTCATTCAAAGTGACCACCAATTGCAATTTTTTGTGAATCCTTGAATTAATGAATAATTGCAACTTGCACAACTTGTTTCCAATGTTTTCCACGTGAATTAAATGATATTACATTTTCTGAGACATTAACGTCCAGGGCTAGGTTCATTCCACAAATTTACTTTCACGTACAATATCATTGAAAATGACCATCAATTGCAAAAAAATTTGAAACCTTGAATTAATGAATAATTGAAATTTGCACAAATTGTTTGGCATTTTCTTTTAACGTGAATTTCATGGGATTACATTTTTGAGGCATTAAAGTACAGGGCTAAATTCATACCACAAATTTTACTTTCACATTTGGTGGTCATTCAAAATGACCACCAATTGCAAATTTTTTGTGAATCCTTGAATTAATGAGTAAATGGAACTTGCACAACTTGTTTCCCTTGCTTTTTACGTGAATTTCATGACATTACATTTTCTGAGACATTAAAGTACAGGGCTAGGTTCATACCGCAAATTTTACTTTCACGTTTGGTGGTCATTCAAAGTGACCTCCAATTGAAATATTTTTTTGAATTCTTGAATTAATGAATAATTGCAACTTGCACAACTTGTTTCTCATTTTTTCTTACGTGAATTTCATGAGATTACACTTTTTAAGCCATTAAAGTATAGGGCTAGGTTCATACCGCAAATTTAACTTTCAAGTACAAGGTCATTGAAAGTGACGACCAATTGCAAACTTTTTTGTATCCTTGAATTAATGAATAATTGCAACTTGCACAACTTGTTTCGCATTTTTTTTTACGTGAATTTCATGAGATAACATTTTTGGGACATTAAAGTACAGGGCTAAGTTCATACCGCAAATTTTACTTTCACGTACAATGTCATTCAAAATGACCATCAATTGCAAATATTTTTGAATCCTTGAATTAATGAATAATTGCAAATTGCACAACTTGGTTGGCATTTTTCTTTACGTGAATTTCATGAGATTACACTTTTTAAGCCATTAAAGTATAAGGCTAGGTTCATACCGCACATTTTATTTTCACGTACATGGTCATTCAAAATGACCATCAATTGCAAATTCTTTTGAATCCTTGAATTAACGAATAATTACAACTTGTGCAACTTGTTTCCCATGTTTTTTTAAAGTGAATTTCATGAGATTACGTTTTTTGGGCATTAAAGTACAGGGCTAAGTTCATACCGCAAATTTTACTTTCACGTTTGGTCGTCATTCAAAGTGACCACCAATTGCAAATTTTCTGGAATTTTTGAATTAATGAATAATTGCAACCTGCACTACTTGTTTCTCAATTTCTTTTACGTGAATTTCATGAGATTACGTTATTGCGACATTAAAGTACAGAGCTAAGTTCATACCGCAAATTTTACTTTCACGTTTCGTGGTCATTCAAAATGACCATCAATTGCAAATTTTTTTTGAATATTTGAATTTATGAATAATTGCAACATGTATTACTTGTTTCTCATTTTCTTTTACGTGAATATCATGAGATTGCATTTTGGGGGCATTAAAGTACACATCTAAGTTCATACCGGAAATCTTTCTTCACATTTGGTGGTCATTCAAAGTGACCAATAATTGCAAATTTTTTTGAATCCTTGAATTAATGTATAATTGCAATATGCACTACTTGTTTCACAATTTATTTTTACCTGAATATCATGAGATTATATTTTTGGGGCATTAAAGTATAGGGCTAAGTTCATACTGCAAATTTTACTTTCACATACCATGTCATTCGAAATGACCATCAATTGCATTTTTTTTTGAATCCTTGAATTAATGAATAATTCCAACTTGCCCAACTTGTTTCCCATGTTTTTTACGTGAAATTCATGGGATTACATTTTTGGGACATTAAAGTACAGGGCTAAGTTTATACCGCAAATTTTACTTTCACATACCATGTCATTCAAAATGACCATCAATTGCAAATTTTTCTGAATTCTTGAACTAATGAATAATTGCAACATGCACTACTTGTTTCTCATTTTTTTTCACGTGAATATCATGAGATTACATTTTGGGGGCATTACAATACAGGGCTAAATACATACCGCAAATTTTACTTTCACGTTTGGTGGTCATTCAAAGTGACCACCAATTGCAAATTTTTTTGAAGTTTTGAATTAATGAATAATTGTAACCTGCACTACTTGTGTCTCATTTTCTTTTCACGTGAATCTCATGAGATTACATTTTGGGGGCATTACAGTACAGGGCTAAATTCATACCGCAAATTTTACTTTCACGTTTGGTGGTCATTCAAAATGACCATCAATTGCAAATTTTTTTGAATTCTTGAATTAATGAATAATTGTAACCTGCACTACTTGTGTCTCATTTTCTTTTCACGTGAATCTCATGAGATTACATTTTGGGGGCATTACAGTACAGGGCTAAATTCATACCGCAAATTTTACTTTCACATTTGGTGGTCATTCAAAATGACCATCAATTGCAAATTTTTTTGAATTCTTGAATTAATGAATAATTGCAACATGTACTACTTGTTTCTCATTTTTTTTCACGTGAATATCATGAGATTACATTTTGGGGGCATTACAGTACAGGGCTAAATTCATACCGCAAATTTTACTTTCACGTTTGGTGGTCATTCAAAATGACCATCAATTGCAAATTTTTTTGAATTCTTGAATTAATGAATAATTGCAACATGCACTACTTGTTTCTCATTTTTTTTCACGTGAATATCATGAGATTACATTTTGGGGGCATTACAGTACAGGGCTAAATTCATACCGCAAATTTTACTTTCATGTTTCGTGGTCATTCAAAGTGACCACCAATTGCAAATTTTTTTGAAGTTTTGAATTAATGAATAATTGTAACCTGCACTACTTGTGTCTCATTTTCTTTTCACGTGAATATCATGAGATTACATTTTGGGGGCATTACAGTACAGGGCTAAATTCATACCGCAAATTTTACTTTCACGTATGGTGGTCATTCAAAATGACCACCAATTGCAAATTTTCTTGAATTCCTAAATAAATAAATAATTGCAAAATGCACCACTTGTTTCTCATTTTTTTTACGTGAATTTCATGAGATTACACTTTTTAAGCCATTAAAGTATAAGGCTAGGTTCATACCGGACAATTTATTTTCACGTACATGGTCATTCAAAATGACCATCAATTGCAAATTCTTTTGATTCTTTGAATTAACAAATAATTACAACTTGTGCAACTTGTTTCCCATGTTTTTTTAAAGTGAATTTCATGACATTACATTTTTTGGGCATTACAGTACAGGGCTAAGCTTATACCACAAATTTTACTTTCACGTTTGGTCGTCATTCAAGATAACCACCAATTGCAAATTTTTTTGAATTTTTGAATTAATGAATAATTGCAACATGCACTACTTGTTTTCCATGTTTCTTTAAAGTGAATTTCATGCGATTACATTTTTGGAACATTAAAGTACAGGGCTAAGTTCATACCGGAAATCTTTCTTCACATTTGGTGGTCATTCAATGTGACCAATAATTGCAATTTTTTTTGAATCCTGGAATTAATGAATAATTGCAACTTGTACAACTTGTTTTGAATTTTTTTTACGTGAATTTCATCATTTTACATTTTTGGGACATTAAAGTACAGGGCTAAGTTCATACCGCAAATTTTACTTTCACGTACAATGTCATTCAAAATGACCATCAATTGCAAATATTTTTGAATCCTTGAATTAATGAATAATTGCAAATTGCACAACTTGGTTGGCATTTTTCTTTACGTGAATTTCATGAGATTACACTTTTTAAGCCATTAAAGTATAAGGCTAGGTTCATACCGCACATTTTATTTTCACGTACATGGTCATTCAAAATGACCATCAATTGCAAATTCTTTTGAATCCTTGAATTAACGAATAATTACAACTTGTGCAACTTGTTTCCCATGTTTTTTTAAAGTGAATTTCATGAGATTACGTTTTTTGGGCATTAAAGTACAGGGCTAAGTTCATACCGCAAATTTTACTTTCACGTTTGGTCGTCATTCAAAGTGACCACCAATTGCAAATTTTCTGGAATTTTTGAATTAATGAATAATTGCAACCTGCACTACTTGTTTCTCAATTTCTTTTACGTGAATTTCATGAGATTACGTTATTGCGACATTAAAGTACAGAGCTAAGTTCATACCGCAAATTTTACTTTCACGTTTCGTGGTCATTCAAAATGACCATCAATTGCAAATTTTTTTTGAATATTTGAATTTATGAATAATTGCAACATGTATTACTTGTTTCTCATTTTCTTTTACGTGAATATCATGAGATTGCATTTTGGGGGCATTAAAGTACACATCTAAGTTCATACCGGAAATCTTTCTTCACATTTGGTGGTCATTCAAAGTGACCAATAATTGCAAATTTTTTTGAATCCTTGAATTAATGTATAATTGCAATATGCACTACTTGTTTCACAATTTATTTTTACCTGAATATCATGAGATTATATTTTTGGGGCATTAAAGTATAGGGCTAAGTTCATACTGCAAATTTTACTTTCACATACCATGTCATTCGAAATGACCATCAATTGCATTTTTTTTTGAATCCTTGAATTAATGAATAATTCCAACTTGCCCAACTTGTTTCCCATGTTTTTTACGTGAAATTCATGGGATTACATTTTTGGGACATTAAAGTACAGGGCTAAGTTTATACCGCAAATTTTACTTTCACATACCATGTCATTCAAAATGACCATCAATTGCAAATTTTTCTGAATTCTTGAACTAATGAATAATTGCAACATGCACTACTTGTTTCTCATTTTTTTTCACGTGAATATCATGAGATTACATTTTGGGGGCATTACAATACAGGGCTAAATACATACCGCAAATTTTACTTTCACGTTTGGTGGTCATTCAAAGTGACCACCAATTGCAAATTTTTTTGAAGTTTTGAATTAATGAATAATTGTAACCTGCACTACTTGTGTCTCATTTTCTTTTCACGTGAATCTCATGAGATTACATTTTGGGGGCATTACAGTACAGGGCTAAATTCATACCGCAAATTTTACTTTCACGTTTGGTGGTCATTCAAAATGACCATCAATTGCAAATTTTTTTGAATTCTTGAATTAATGAATAATTGTAACCTGCACTACTTGTGTCTCATTTTCTTTTCACGTGAATCTCATGAGATTACATTTTGGGGGCATTACAGTACAGGGCTAAATTCATACCGCAAATTTTACTTTCACATTTGGTGGTCATTCAAAATGACCATCAATTGCAAATTTTTTTGAATTCTTGAATTAATGAATAATTGCAACATGTACTACTTGTTTCTCATTTTTTTTCACGTGAATATCATGAGATTACATTTTGGGGGCATTACAGTACAGGGCTAAATTCATACCGCAAATTTTACTTTCACGTTTGGTGGTCATTCAAAATGACCATCAATTGCAAATTTTTTTGAATTCTTGAATTAATGAATAATTGCAACATGCACTACTTGTTTCTCATTTTTTTTCACGTGAATATCATGAGATTACATTTTGGGGGCATTACAGTACAGGGCTAAATTCATACCGCAAATTTTACTTTCATGTTTCGTGGTCATTCAAAGTGACCACCAATTGCAAATTTTTTTGAAGTTTTGAATTAATGAATAATTGTAACCTGCACTACTTGTGTCTCATTTTCTTTTCACGTGAATATCATGAGATTACATTTTGGGGGCATTACAGTACAGGGCTAAATTCATACCGCAAATTTTACTTTCACGTATGGTGGTCATTCAAAATGACCACCAATTGCAAATTTTCTTGAATTCCTAAATAAATAAATAATTGCAAAATGCACCACTTGTTTCTCATTTTTTTTACGTGAATTTCATGAGATTACACTTTTTAAGCCATTAAAGTATAAGGCTAGGTTCATACCGGACAATTTATTTTCACGTACATGGTCATTCAAAATGACCATCAATTGCAAATTCTTTTGATTCTTTGAATTAACAAATAATTACAACTTGTGCAACTTGTTTCCCATGTTTTTTTAAAGTGAATTTCATGACATTACATTTTTTGGGCATTACAGTACAGGGCTAAGCTTATACCACAAATTTTACTTTCACGTTTGGTCGTCATTCAAGATAACCACCAATTGCAAATTTTTTTGAATTTTTGAATTAATGAATAATTGCAACATGCACTACTTGTTTTCCATGTTTCTTTAAAGTGAATTTCATGCGATTACATTTTTGGAACATTAAAGTACAGGGCTAAGTTCATACCGGAAATCTTTCTTCACATTTGGTGGTCATTCAATGTGACCAATAATTGCAATTTTTTTTGAATCCTGGAATTAATGAATAATTGCAACTTGTACAACTTGTTTTGAATTTTTTTTACGTGAATTTCATCATTTTACATTTTTGGGACATTAAAGTACAGGGCTAAGTTTATACCGCAAATTTTACTTTCACATACCATGTCATTCAAAATGACCATCAATTGCAAATTTTTCTGAATTCTTGAATTAATGAATAATTGCAACATGCACTACTTGTTTTTCATTTTTTTTTCACGTGAATATCATGAGATTACATTTTCGGGGCATTACACTACATGGCTAAATTCATACCGCAAATTTTACTTTCATGTTTGGTGGTCATTCAATGTGACCAATAATTGCAATTTTTTTTTAATCCTGGAATTAATGAATAATTGCAACTTGCACAACTTGTTTCGAATTTTTTTTACGTGAATTTCATCATTTTACATTTTTGGGACATTAAAGTATAGGGCTAAGTTCATACCAAAAATTTTACTTTCACATACAATGTCATTCGAAATGACTATCAATTGCAAATTTTGAGTCCTTGAATTAATGAATAATTGCAACTTGCACAACTTGTTTCCCAATTTACTTTAACGTAAATTTCATGAGATTACATTTTTGGGGCATTAAAGTACAGGGCTAAATTCATACCGCAAATTTCACTTTCACGTTTGGTGGTCATTGAAAATGACAACCAATTGCAATTTTTTGTGAATCCTTGAATTAATGAATAAATGCAACTTGCACAACTTGTTTCCCATGTTTTTTATGTGAATTTCATGAGATTACATTTTCTGAGGCACTAAAGTACAGGGCTAGGTTCTCACCGTAAATTTTACTTTCACATTTCGTGGTTATTCAAAATGACCATCAATTGCAAAAAAATTTGAATCCTTGAATTAATGAATAATTGCAACATGTACTACTTGTTTCTCATTTTCTTTTACGTGAATATCATGAGATTACATTTTTGTGGCATTAAAGTACAGGGCTAAATTCATACCACAAATTTTATTTTCACGTTTGGTGGTGGCTCAAAGTAACCACCAATTGCAAATTTTTTTGAATTCTTGAATTAATGAGTAATTGCAACTTGCACAACTTGTTTCGCATCTTTTTTTACGTGAATTTAATGAGATTACATTTTTGGGGCATTAAAGTAGAGGGCTAAGTTTATACCGCAAATTTTACTTTCACATACAATGTCATTTGAAATGACCATCAATTGCAATTTTTTTTGAATTTTTGAATTTATGAATAATTGCAACCTACACTACTTGGTTCTCATTTTCTTTTACGTGAATTTCTTGAGATTACATTATTGGGACATTGAAGAACAGGGCTAAATTCGTACTGCAAATTTTACTTTCACACACAATGTCATTCAAAGTGACCATTAATTGCAAAAATTTCGAATCCTTGAATTAATGAATAATTGTAACTTGCACAACTTGTTTCGCATTTTTTTTTACGTAAATTTCATTAGATTACATTTTTGGGGCATTAAAGTATAGGTCTAAGTTCATACCACAAATTTTACTTTCACACACAATGTCATTCGAAATGACCATCAATTGCAATTTTTTTTCAATCCTCAAATTAATGAATAATTGCAACTTGCACAATTTCTTTCTCAATTTTCTTTAAAGTAAATTTTATGCAATTACATTTTTGGGGCATTAAAGTACAGGGCCAGGTTCATACCGCAAATTTTCCTTTCACGTTTGGTGGTCATTCAAAGAGACCACCAATTGCAATTTTTTTTTTAATTTTTTAATTAATGAGTGATTGCAACATGTACTACTTATTTCTCATTTTCTTTTAAGTGAATTTCATGAGATTACATTATTGGGACATTGAAGTACACGGCTAAGTTCATACCGCAAATTTTACTTTCACGTTTCGTGGTCATTCAAAATGACCACCAATTGCAAATTTTTTTGAATCCTTGAATTAATGAATAATTGCAACTTGCACAACTTGTTTCACAATTTTCTTTAACGTAAATTTCATGAGATTACATTATTGGGACATTAAAGTACACGGCTAAGTTCATACCGCAAATTTTACTTTCATGTTTCGTGGTCATTCAAAATAACCATCAATTGCAAAAAAAAATTGAATTTTTGAATTTATGAATAATTGCAACATGTACTACTTGTTTCTCATTTTCTTTTACGTGAATTTCATGAGATTATATTTTTGGGGCATTAAAGTCCAGAGCTAAGTTCATACCGCAAATTTTACTTTCACGTTTCGTGGTCATTCAAAATGACCATCAATTGCAAATTTTTATTGAATTTTTGAATTTATGAATAATTGCAACTTGTACAACTTGTTTTGTATTTTTTTTTTTCGAGTAAATATCATGAGATTACATTTTGGGGGCATTAAAGTACAGGGCTTAATTCATACAACAAATTTTACTTTCACGTTTGGTGGTCATTCAAAGTGACCACCAATTGCAATTTTTTGTGAATCCTTGAAATAATGAATAATTGCAACTTGCACAACTTGTTTCCCATGTTTTTTACGTGAGTTTCATGAGATTACATTTTCTAAGACGTTAAAGTACAGGGCTAGGTTCTTACCGCAAATTTTACTTTCACGTTTGGTGGTCATTCGAAATGACCATCAATTGCAATTTTCTTTGAATCCTTGAATTAATGAATAATTGCAACATGCACTACTTGTTTCTCATTTTCTTTTACGTGAATATCATGAGATTACATTTTTGGGGCATTACGGTACAGGGCTAAGTTCATACCGCAAATTTTACTTTCACGTTTCGTGGTCATTCAAAATGACCATCAATTGCAAATTTTTTTGAATCCTTGAATTAATGAATAATTGCAACATGTACTACTTGTTTCTTATTTTCTTTTACGTGAATTTCATGAGATTACATTATCGGGACATTAAAGTAGAGGGCTAAGTTCATACCGCAAATTTTACTTTCACGTTTGGTGGTCATTCAAAGTGACCACCAATTGCAAATTTTCTTGAATACTTGAATTTATGAATAATTGCAACTTGTACAACTTGTTTGGCATTTTTTTTTCACATGAATTTCATAAGATTACATTTTGGGGGCATTAAAGTACAGGGCTAAGTTCAGCCCGCAAATTTCACTTTCACGTTTGGTGGTCATTGAAAATGACAACCAATTGCAATTTTTTGTGTATCCTTCAATTAATGAATAAATGCAACTTGCACAACTTGTTTGGCATGTTGTTTACGTGAATTTCATGAGATTTTATTTTCGTGGGGCATTAAAATACAGGGCTAAGTTCATACCGCAAATTTTACTTTCACATTTGGTCGTCATTCAAAGTGACCACCAATTGCTTTTTTTCTTTGAATTTTTGAATTAATGAATAATTGCAACATGTACTACTTGCTTCTCATTTTCTTTTATGTGAATTTCATGAGATTACATTATTGGGACATTAAAGTACAGAGCTAAGTTCATACCGCAAATTTTACTTTCACGTTTCTTGGTCATTCAAAATGACCATCAATTGCAATTTTTTTTGAATACTTGAATTAATGAATAATTGCAACTTGCACAACTTGTTTTGAATTTTTTTTTCACGTGAATTTCATGAGATTTTATTTTTTCGGGCATTAAAGTACAGGGCTAAGTTCATACCGCAAATTTTACTTTCACGTTTGGTCGTCATTTAAAGTGACCACCAATTGCAATTTTTTTTGAATATTTGAATTAATGAATAATTGCAACTTGAACAACTTGTTTCCCATGTTTCTTTAAAGTGAATTTCATGAGATTACATTTTTGGGACATTAAAGTACAGGGCTAAGTTCATACCGCAAATCTTTCTTCACATTTGGTGGTCATTCAAAGTGACCAATAATTGCAAATTTTTTTGAATCCTTGAATTAATGAATAAATGCAACTTGCACAACTTGTTTCCCATGTTTTTTACGTGAATTTCATGAGATTTGATTTTTTCGGGCATTAAAGTACAAGGCTAAGTTCATACCGCAAATTTCACTTTCACGTTTGGTCATCATTCAAAGAGACCACCAATTGCAATTTTTTTTGAATTTTTGAATTAAGGAATAATTGCAACTTGTACAACTTGTTTGCCATGTTTTTTTAAAGTGAATTTCATGATTTTACATTTTTGGGACATTAAAGTATAGGGCTAAGTTCATACCGGAAATCTTTCTTCACATTTGGTGGTCATTCAAAGTGACCAATAATTGCAAATTTTTTTGAATCCTTGAATTAATGAATAAATGCAACTTGCACAACTTGTTTCGCATTTCTTTTTACGTGAATTTCATGATTTTACATTTTTGGGACATTAAAGTATAGGGCTAAGTTCATACCGGAAATCTTTCTTCACATTTGGTGGTCATTCAAAGTGACCAATAATTGCAAATTTTTTTGAATCCTTGAATTAATGAATAATTGCAACTTGCACAACTTCTTTCGCATTTCTTTTTACGTGAATTTCATGATTATACATTTTTGGGACATTAAATTATAGGGCTAAGTTCATACCGGAAATCTTTCTTCACAATTGGTGGTCATTCAAAGTGACCACCAATTGCAAATTTTTTTTGAATTTTTGAATTAATGATTAATTGCAAAATGTACTACTTGTTTCTCATTTTCTTTTACGTGAATTTCATGAGATTACATTATTGGGACATTAAAGTACAAGGCTAAGTTCATACCGCAAAATTTACTTTCACGTTTCGTAGTCATTCAAAATGACCACCAATTGCAATTTTTTTTGAATTCTTGAATTTATGAGTGATTGCAACTTGCACAACTTGTTTCCCATTTTTTCTTAACGTGAATTTCATGAGATTACATTTTTGGGGCATTAAAGTACAGGGCTAAGTTTATACCGCAAATTTTACTTTCACATACAATATCATTCGAAATGACCATCAATTGCAAATTTTTTTGAGTCCTTGAATTAATGAATAAATGCAACTTGCACAACTTGTTTGGCATTTCTTTTTAACATGAATTTTATGAGATTACATTTTTGGGGCATTAAAGTACAAGGCTAAATTCATACCACAAATTTTACTTTCACGTTTGGTCGTCATTCAAAGTGACCACCAATTGCAATTTTTTGTGAATCCTTGAATTAATGAGTAAATGCAACTTGCACAACTTGTTTCCCATGTTTTTTACGTGAATTTCATGAGATTTGATTTTTTGGGGCATTAAAGTACAGGGCTAAGTTCATATTGCAAATTTTACTTTCACGTTTGGTTGTCATTCAAAGTGATCACCAATTGCAAATTTTTTTGAATTTTTGAATTAATGAATAATTGCAACCTGCACTACTTGTTTCTCATTTTCTTTTACGTAAATTTCATGAGATTACATTTTTGGGACATTAAAGTACAGGGCTAAGTTCATACTGCAAATTTTACATTCACATTTTGTGGTCATTCAAAATGACCATCAATTGCAAATTTTTTTGAATTCTTGAATTAATGAGTGATTGCAACTTGCACAACTTGTTTCCCATTATTTTTTTATGTGATTTTCATGAGATTACATTTTGGGGACATTAAAGTACAGGGCTAGGTTCATACCGCAAATTTCACTTTCACGTTTGGTGGTCATTGAAAATGACCACCAATTGCAATTTTTTGTGAATCCTTGTGTTAACAGGGTTGCTATTCTGTGAGCGTGTGAGCATGAGCTTGTGAGTCTATGAGCCTATGAGCATATAATTTTTTAGAGATTTCATTTCAAAATTTTGGTCAAATTTCATTATTTTGGTACTTATTATTACAGACCTATTTTTGTGGACCTATTACCGTGGTCCCTTGAACAACTTTGATTTGTTACTTATTGGACTTTGTGAGATTTTAAGAAAAAAAAAATTGATAATTAAATAGGATTTGCTTGAAATCGGTTAAAGATTTTCTATTAAGATTTTGATTTTATAACCACTCCCCTCTTGTTGCTAGGTACCTCTTTGTGACAAGAGGAACCCCCTAGAGGCTGAAAAAAATGAAAATGAAATTTTTTTTTTTTTTTTTTTTTTTTTTGTACCCGCGGTTAGGGTTACCTCTCGGCGCCGAGAGGTAATCCAACAACAAGAGGAGAGTGGTTATAATCTCAATGGAGCAACCTCGGTCGATTTCAAACAAATCGTAATTAATAACCATTTTTTTTTTTAAAAACCTAGCGAAGTTCAATAAGTAGCACATCAACTTGAAGATAAGTGCTTAATCCTCCTCTTGGCGCCGAGAGGTATTAAGCAACAAGAGGGGAGTGATTAACCAAATGACTATCTGATCAAAGATAGAAGAGTTGGATCTCTAGAAGGTCCTACAAGAGAACAATGGTCACCTAATCAACAATTTGGTGTAACTAAGCTCACTCTTTACAAAATAATCCCTATCAACCAAATATTATCTTCCAAAATCATAGTAAGTCTAATTACCAGCACATCAAGGCAAAAGTATAGGTACCCTCTGTTAGCTTTGAGAGGACCCACACTACTACAAGATAGTGATCAACAAAAATGAAATTTGGTGCAGCCAAGCTTTTTCCAAATATATTGAATTCCAATTAACAATATTTCTTTTCTAAAATCTAAACAAGTTTATTGACTTGTAAATCCACAAAGAAGTATTGGTACCTTTTCATGATCATGAGAAGATCTATGATGCTATAAGACAATAATCAACCAAAATAAAATTTATTATGACAAAGATCATTAGATATAAAAATAATTCCTATTAACAATTTAAAAAAAATCTAAACAAGTCCAACGATGGCGCATCAAGAGAATATTATTGATACCTTCCTATTAGCCCCGTAAAGACCCACATTGCTATAGAACAATGATCAATCAATATTCTATACAAATTTATTTCCATCTCCATCCATCTTTCATATCAATTAAGTTCATCATTTTCATAATGTATACTTCTAATATTTTAGACAACATTGAAAATTATAATTTTCATCTAAATTCTACATAACCAAGGTAATAGGTCCATGGTAATAGGTCCATGGTAATAGGTCTATAGTAATAGGTGCAAAATTATACTAGAAATAGTAAAATTTGACTATATTTTCTTAATGGAATCTATTTTTAGAAAGATTATTAAGTTTTTTAGTGCTTCTACAAATTTCTAAACTCAACGCTCACATAATCCCTACTCACCGCTCACAAGCTCATGCTCACACGCTTACAGAATAGCACCGCTGCTTGTGTTAATGAATAAATGCAACTTGCACAACTTGTTTCCCATGTTTTTTACGTGAATTTGATGAGATTACATTTTCTGAGACATTAAAGTACAGGGCTAGGTTCTTACCGCAAATTTTACTTTCACGTACAATGTCATTGAATAGGACCATCAATTGCAAATTTTTTTGAATCCTTCAATTAATGAATAATTGCAACTTGCACAACTTGTTTGGCATTTTTTTTAACGTGAATTTCATGAGATTACATTTTGGGGGCATTAAAGTACAGGGCTAAATTCATACCACAAATTTTACTTTTACGTTTGGTGGTCATTCAAAGTGACCACCAATTGCAATTTTTTCGTGAATCCTTGAATTAATGAGTAAATGCAACATGCACTACTTGTTTCTCATGTTTTTTACGTGAATTTCATGAAATTACATTTTTTGAGACATTAAAGTACAGGGCTATGTTCATACCGCAAATTTTACTTTCACGTTTGGTCGTCATTCAAAGTGACGACCAATTGAAATATATTTTTGAATTCTTGAATTAATGAATAATTGCAACTTGCACAACTTGTTTTTCATTTTTTTTTACGTCAATTTCATGAGATTACATTTTTGGGGCATTAAAGTACAGGCTAAGTTTATACCGCAAATTTAACTTTCACATACAATGTCATTCGAAATGACCATCAATTGCAATTTTTTTTGAATCCTTGAATTAATGAATAATTGGAACTTGCACAACTTGTTTCTCATGTTTTTTATGTGAATTTTATGAGATTTTTTTTTTGAGACATTAAAGTACAGGGCTAAGTTTATACCGCAAATTTTACTTTCACGTTTGGTCGTCATTCAAAGTGACCATTAATTGCAAATTTTTTTGAATTTTTGAATTAATGAATAATTGCAACATGCACTACTTGTTTCTCATTTTCTTTTACGTGAATTTCATGAGATTACATTATTGGGATATTAAAGTATAGGGCTAAGTTCATATTGCAAATTTTACTTTCATGTACAAGGTCATTCAAAATGACCATCAATTGCAAATTTTTTTGAATCCTTGAATTAATGAATAATTGCTACTTGCATAACTTGTTTCCCATTTTTTTTTAACGTGAATTTCAAGAGATTACATTTTTGGGACATTAAAGTACAGGGCTAAGTTCATACCGCAATTTTACTTTCATGTACAAGGTCCTTTAAAATGACCATCGATTGCAATTTTTTTTGAATCTTTTAATAAATGAATAATTGCAACTTGCACAACTTGTTTTCCATTTTTGTTACGTGAATTTCATGAGATTACATTTTCTGAGACATTAAAGTACAGGGCTAAGTTCATACTGCAAATTTTACTTTCACGTTTTGTCGGAATCTATACTAGACCAAGACGGATCATAATAGACTAGAAGAAATTAAAGTAGTACAAATTTGAAAAAATTAATTTAGGCATAGAGTAACGGAAACAAATAAATACTTAAAACTAGTTTAGACTTAATTCCAGAGTGAGTATGGGAACATGACGGAACTTGACATCCGGGTGGACGGATTCAGGAGCCGGAACACAGTTACCGGAACGCAGTCATTAAGACAGTAGCTTGCGGCGCTAAATTAGGGATCCGTTATGGTGTTCCGTAGATCGTGTTCCCGATGGAGTGAACGTTGGGCGTTGGAATGGTATATATACCAAGCTCCTCCTCATTTCTTGCCCTGTTGCAGTTGCTCCGCATCTGGTTGTTAGTGAGAGAAAGTGTGGTGAGTTAGGGTTACAATGTTAGGAGAGGTGAGACGGATGGCAGGGGTTAGTACGTGGTATATTGTACCGGCCCGGAAACTTAGTCCGGTCATCCCGACGGATCCGGTTCACCTACTTCAGTTAGAGGACGATTTGAAGGTCTTGGGCTGTGCAGGTTTCCTGAAGAAACCCTAGAGCGTCCAGAGTGATCAGGTCCTCCGGGAGTTGGCGGTAGGTGCGCCGAATCAGTACGATCAAACTGTGCGCGGGCATCCGGACTAGTGGACGGAGGAGTTGTGGGCGGAAGTTTATGGATTCCCCAAAACCGGAGACAGATTCGCCACTCAGACTGACCAGTATCATCAGCACAAGTTTGTCAACCCGCCGCACATGAAGGAGGGGTACGCCATCAAGGACTACCGGGACGAGTGGCACAAGCGACTGCTCCACTTCCTCCTTCCGATCCTGTACTCGGACAAGGGTTCCCGGGTTACAGTCACGATGGCCAACACCATCTTTGGGGCGTTCCAAGACCGGATTGTTCACTGGGGACGGGTAATGGCGAGTGTGGTAGGGAGGTGCACCGTAAACCGGGCAAAGAACAAGCCAAATCCGCTCAGCACCTACCTCCTCCACATGTACTAGCATCGGGAGCTACTGACGGAAGATGAGGTGACGGATTACGAGACCGGGTTGATCATGCTACAGTGCAACTGCTCGGATGACGAGGATCCGGAGACACAGGATTTGGAAAACAACAAAGAGGACGTCAAACCGGAAGGGAAGGATAAGCCGGTGGAACTGGAAGTGAAGGTGCCACAGAAGGAGACGGAAGACCGGGAGGAGGCATTTGCAAGCCGGAGACGGAAGTCTATGGATCCAGCACCTAGAGGTAAACTTCCGGGTCCCTCCTTTACGCAGGATCTGAAGACTTGGCAAGGACCGCAATTCTTTGAGTGCGGAGAAGAGTGGATCCGGACCGCAAAACTGTACCACGACCAGCTCGCAGACATCATGTTGGGGGCGGCAGATGTGATGCAGTGCGACCCAGTGAAGCTGGTGGACGTGCTGAGGACGCTGCCACCGGAGAAAGAGTGGGACAAGATGAGGATGGAGATCCAGAAACTCAAGACGGAACCGGAGGAGTTGACTGCGAAACTCAACTGGACGGAAGGGGAGCTGCACCAGTCCCAAGAGGCAACGCAGAAGGCCCACCAGGCATTCCAGACGTTCCAGAAGTGGATGGTGAGTCCGGCCGACCTCTACAACAAGGCAACACTCTATGATGAGATGCAGAAGACATCAGCTGCCCTCACCAACACCAAGATAGTCCGGGTTATGGTGGAGATGGCTGGTAGAATGGAGGCGTCGTTGAAGGAGTTCCAGTCCATGATGGCGAACATGGATCTGAACAAGCCTCTCAACTTTGGTGGTTTTCCGGAACTCCCAGATGTCATTGCAACTCCATCAACGCAACCACCAATCTCACCAGCCAAACGGACAGGTCAGTTTGGGTCACTGATTAATATCGTGACCGGAGGGGGACAGAGTCCCACATTTCCGGATACGGGGATTCCGGTCTAGAGCAGCCTGGATGCCCGGATTGAACTCATACAAAATCTAGCGCGCACGCATCCGAAGTAGTTCGCAGATATCGAGCCTCCTCCGCCCGAACCCATGCCTACACCAGATTCTATTTCACATAGAGATATCGGAGGAAGTGGAGGAGGATCCGCAGTCTTTGGAGAAGGCGGACTGAACTCTAGTCCATACGGATGACACGGACAGTCCCCCTGTCTGGAAGACCTCAATCATCACCCGGGCGTCCCTTCGGACACCACAAGGGAAGGCAAACACTTAGGGACAGTTAGGGTTCGACAGTAGTTCAAAGAAACAGCGGAAGGGAAAATAGGTAGTTAAATTGGTAGTATTTGAAGTTGTTCATTTTATTAGACTGGAGTTCCGGGTCTTCATGTAGAACCCGGATCTCGGATTTTGAGGCTTTGTATTCAGTTACCTTATCCGCCCGGATTTTCAGGGCAGTTTAGGATTGGACGGAGCGGTGCTTTCCGCGAGATTTCCGACATGTAGTTTTCTTTTAAGAAGGAGGGCTTGCATGTGGTCCCTCATTCCTTTTCCTGCTATTCCTTGTTTTGAGCAGTAAATATATGTTTACATTTATTGTCTTTTTATTCATTGCCTTCGTTTTTCATGTGGGTCCTTGCTTTCCTTTTTCCTTGTGTGTTTAAGGTTGTTGGGCGCATATTTGAAGATTTTGGCTGAAGGGTAGAGAGGTGGTAAGGAGGAATCTGGATTCAGAGTTTCCCGGGTCTGTGAACCGTGTGTTTGTCTAGGGAAGGGATATAGAACTGTGAAGGAGTTGTGCGGAATCCGGAGTTGGTGGTGTGGGTGCGAGTCCGGAAGGCCGGGGAGGGTTCCGTGCGGAAATAAGCAACTGCTTGTGGAAAACCCCCACTCACCTGGAAGGTCTGCCGGCTTACAAATCAAGTTGAAGTTCTGGTACCGAACCCCGTCTCAGTTTCTGGGTAAGTTCTGTATCTGTCGTTGTAGTAAGGAGGGTCAGGTTGTATTTTGAGTGACCTGCTTCTGGAGGAATCTAAAGTTAACTCGATATTCGTTATTTTGGGAGAATTCCATGATTTTGGGAGTATGCAGTTCAGCGCGGTTCGCGCTGATCTGCACCACAGATTAGAAAACTGGAATTTTTGAATGGCCATAACTTACTCAAATTTTGTCCAAATTAGGAATATGAGGTGTTTTTTGACATCTACAAAATCTGTAGATGTCAGAAAACACCTCATATGCCCAATTTGGACAAAATTTGAGTAAGTTATGGCCATTCGAAAATTCCAGTTTCATAATCTGTGATTCAGATCAGCACAAACCGACCTAAATTGGGAGATAGGAAAACTCCCAAAATAACGAATATCATGTTAGTTGTGAGGGTGAGCCAGTCCGTACCTTGTTTATGACAGAAAGTACTTTGGGTCCGTATCATTAGGAAGTTAGAGTTAAAGTGAGATTAAAAGGAGTGGTGATGTCCCTATCCCTCTTAGAAGAGCAAGTGAGGACACTCTGAGGATAAAACAGAGGTACAACAGAGGTATAATAAACCGGTTTGGAGTTACGGATCAGGTGACGGGTGAGATCTGGATATGGTAGAGAATCCGGAAAGTTGTAGAATTTGGGTGAGGATTGGGATTTGAAGAGATTTACGTTGAAACCGGATTAGAAGGAGTTTAGAACACCCTCTAGGGTTCCCTAGGACGATATTCCGTGTCATCTTACCACGTAGTTGTGGCTAAGAGCGCTCACTACCGTACTGCGTTTACGACACGTTTCGTGGTCATTCAAAATGACCATCAATTGCAAATTCTTTTGAATCCTTGAATTAATGAATAATTGCAACTTGTACAACTTGTTTTGCATTTTTTTTTAACGTGAATTTCAAGAGATTACATTTTTTGAGACATTAAAGTACAGGGCTAAATTCATACAACAAATTTTACTTTCACGTTTGGTGGTCATTCAAAGTGACCACCACTTGCAAATTTTTTTGAATTCTTCAATTAATGAATAATTGCAACTTGTACAACTTGTTTTCCATGTTTTTTACGTGAATTTCATGAGATTACATTTTTTAAGACATTAAAGTACAGGGCTAAGTTCATACCGCAAATTTTACTTTCACTTTTCGTGGTCATTCAAAATGACCATCAATTGCAAATTTTTTTGAATCCTTGAATTAATGAATAATTGCAACTTGTACAACTTGTTTCGCATTTTTTTTTACGTGAATTTCATGAGATTACATTTTTGGGACATTAAAGTACAGGGCTAAGTTCGTACTGCAAATTTCACTGTCACGTTTCGTAGTCATTCAAAATGACCATCAATTGCAAATTTTTTTGAATCCTTGAATTAATGAATAATTGCAACTTGTTGAACTTGTTTCCCATTTTTTTTTAATGTGAATTTCATGAGATTACATTTTTAGTGCATTAAAGTGTAGGGCTAAGTTCATACCGCAAATTTTATTTTCACGTTTGGTAGTCATTCAAGGTGACCAACAATTGCAAATTTTTTTGAATTCTTGAATTAATGAATAATTGCAATTTGCACAACTTGTTTTCCATTTTTTTTTACATGAATTTCATGAGATTACATTTTTCGAGACATTAAAGTACAGGGCTAGGTTTATACTACAAATTTTACTTTCATGTACAAGGTCATTTGAAATGACCATCAATTGCAAAAAAATTTGAATCCTTGAATTAATGAATAATTGCAACTTGCACTACTTGTTTCGCATTTCTTTTTATGTGAATTTCATGAGATTACATTTTTTGAGACATTAAAGTACAGGTCTAGGTTTGGACCGCAAATTTTCTTTCCACGTACAATCTCATTCAAGTTGACCATCAATTGCAAAAATTTTTGAATCCTTGAATTAATGAATAATTGCAACTTGCACAACTTGTTTCGCATTTTTTTCTATGTGAATTTCATGAGATTACATTTTTTGAGACATTAAAGTACAGGGCTAAGTTCATACCGCAAATTTTACTTTCACGTTTGGTGGTCATTCAAAGTGACCACCAATTGCAAATTTTTTTGAATCCTGAAATTAATGAATAATTGCAACTTGTACAACTTGTTTCTCATGTTTTTTACGTGAATTTAATGAGATTACATTTTCTGAGGCATTAAAGTACAGGGCTAGGTTTGTACTGCAAATTTTACTTTCACGTTTGGTGGTCATTCAAAGTGACCACCAATTGCAAATTTTTTTGAATCCTTGAATAAATGAATAATTGCAACTTGTACAACTTGTTTCGCATTTTTTTTTCATGAATATCATTAGATTACATTTTGGGGACATTAAAGTACAGGGCTAAGTTCATACCGCAAATTTTACTTTCACATACATGGTCATTCAAAATGACCATCAATTGAAATTTTTTTGAATCCTTGAATTAATGAATAATTGTAACGTTTACAACTCGTTTCCTTTTCTTTTTATGTGAATTTTTTGAGATCACATTTTTTGGGACCTTAAAGTACAGTGCTATGTTCATGCTTCAAATTTTTCTTTTGTGTTTGGTAGTCATGAGATTACATTTTTTGACTTGGTTGATATAATAGGCTAAAAACTTGGGATAGGCCTTAGTTTTCTTTGAATTATAAACAAACCACTTCATGACTTATTCATTGTTGATAACTTGAAGAATGTGCAAAATGGAAAAATCAACATTTTACTGTGGTAGGATTGATGACTAAGAGGTTCTCATGTAATTGATAATGGCAAGAGACTGTATAAAAATTGAATCCATGAACTTGAAGAACACACACAATTATGTAAAAAAATCTTTGTAAAATGGACATAGACGTGCACATGGCTACTAATCTGGAAGTAAGTCTTATATGTGGCTCATGGCTTTTTCTCAAAATTTAAATGGCAGTGCCAATGGATTTTTCTATGTTCATATTTAATAAGAACAATGATTTATATTTCTGTATCTCTTGTTGAGCAATCGTTATTACCAATACCAAGCAATGAATTTTTTATTGCTGAATTATCACCAGAAACTACCTTGTTTAGGGGGTTGGCTACTCTTACATTTAAAAAATGGGCAAAAATATGGATTAAATCGCCAAAGTCTTCTAAAAAAAATACTAGTGATAGCTAGTATTTGGATGTAAGTGCCTTATAATAGATAAAAGGCTTGTTATTTGAACTCTTTGTATTCACACACTAAATGGCTTGAAAATCCATTTGACACATATGCAAAATATGAATGAGAATATTAATTCGAATGGTTCTATCCATTTTTTCCTTACTTGACTGCATTCCAGGGTGCCAGTTGCTCTACCAAGGGAAAAAATTAAAAAATACACTGATACGAAGTACGAGGTGCTTGTTTTCAAGAAAATGATGAGGTCGGGCCTGTTCAATTCAAAGTCGTATGCCACTGGCTGTTGTGCTGATAGACTCAATACTGCAACGTAGCAAAAAGCAAAAAAACGACTTTTGGACTGTTATTGGACATTGCAAGCTGAGCAGAATGCCGATGCAGCCTGTGTCAGAAGAGACACTGTGCCCGTGGAAGTCAACGACTCATAGCCAATGAGAATCATATAGAGTGAAGAAAAGAGATTTTTTCTCACAAGACCTGGCTTAAGAAATGGTGCTAGCTGGCAGAGGCATATTCTTGCATGAAAATCCGCCTCCACATTATACCAAAAAGTTGCTAGTAAGCTAAAGCAAATTCCTTGAAGAGAATCCGGTCCACGAAATTCTAGCTCCACAAAATTCTCGGGAAGGTGCTCGCAAAAAAGACCAACGAAAATCCGGCTCCGCATTTAGAAGTTTGCCAAAAAATTACAAGAATTGAAAATCTTGCACGCGTTCTTTCTCCCGCCAAGAGGTCTCTCAGACTCTCATGCACTTGGACATCCACCTTCGACATTTGTACTGCCATTCCGCAAGCTCCACTGATGCTCTTCCCGCACTCAGTTCGTCGATTGTTCACAGTTGTATAACGTTGTTGTTGTTGAAGTTTTGTATCTCAGCAATCTTTGTGGAGGCGTCTCGTGCTTGCAGGTGAGAGTTGCACCAAACCTACTTTGTATTATTTACTTCATGCTTTTGTGATTCTAGTGTGGAGTTCATGCATTCTAAGGATTCTAATCTTTGCAATACGTATTAGATTGAGGAAGATGTAAGTTTCTGAAGAACTTCTCGTTGTGGGTTCCATGGATCGGAAGAATTCTCGACTTATTTCGACTTACATGGCGGCAGAAGGGAGGACAAGAACTTAAACTCCTAGAATCACGGAGCGCTAGCGAGGCGGGTCCTGAAGTGGCTTCTAAATCTCTCCATTTTGCAAGTAACTGCGCCTCGATCGCATTGGGTCATGGGCGCATCTAATGAGAAGTTGGACGTCTTCCTTGACTTTTGCTGTGATGCTTTTTGAAGTGAGTAATAGGTTGTGAGATTGCCTCTGGTTGCACTACACTTTGCTTAGCTATAGGCCTGCGCATCATCATTTGAAATGAGAAGGGCATTTTCAGGTCCCAGAAGTGAACCTAACAATCCATACCGGCTATCAAGAATGTCCAATGTCCAGAATTTCCTACTTTAGTAATGCACATGAAAACAGAACATATTCAACACATGCAACTGTAGATCAGCATAGCACAACACTTCATTCTGAGGGAAAAGGACAGCATTTCACCCCTTTGGAGTATAATGGTGGTGGTATCACTGCTGTAGAGTAGTGAGCATTTGAGCTTCATCCCAAAACGACATTGGTACAGCTAGGGGTGCAGCTTATAGAAGAAAATTGAGGCTTTTCATGGACACAGCAGAATCGGAGTTGTCGTAGCGCTGGCTAACAATTGACGATGTGAAAGATAATTGAGTTTAAAAAAAACAGATTACATTGAAAAAACAAAGGTGCTCATCGGACTTCCAGTGTGCTCTCTCAGACTTCCAGTGTGTTCTCTCCGACTTCTAATGGTCCCAATCCAGGAATCCCAGTCAAGTTTTGTACTTAATATCATTTTTCTTGTGACCAATACAAATAATGTTTTTCATTGAACTTGACTCCATCTGAAGTACAACTTTCAGGAAATGATCAATTGAATTGGTCATGAAGACCGTGAATCCTGACTGCACCGGAATATAGTGGAGCGATGGGTGATGCATATCCTACTTCGGAACTGAAAGCTCCAGCGTGAAATGAATAATGTGAAAATGTAACAGCATAGTTGTAGATTGATAGCACGTTGCTCAAGAAACTGTTGACAAATCGAGTAAGGATTTTTTGGTAAATTATGATCAGAGTGCTAGCTTCAGTTGATCTCCACCCCGGCTATTGGTTGGTACTCCTAAAGCGTTACCGTAGTATATGAAACTATGATTTTATTTCGATTGGCATATTTTTTTTTCCCGTTGGATACACTAGTAGAAAATTTGAAATTTCTGTCATTTTGGACGCGTTGTTTTGGACAAAATCTAATAGAAATCTGTCCAAAACAACAGATTTCTGTTAGATTTTGTCCAAAACAACGCGTCCAAAATGACAGAAATTTCAAATTTTCTACTAGTGATAGGATCTCGAAATTATCGCTGTGAAACCCGGGTTAATTCAGCAATTAATAGTCGATTGTGCAATTCAGGTTACTAAGACCTAAATTGGAAATTTATATGAAGGAATGCTGACACTAGTAGATCCTAGATCACTGCCTTAGTTGAATAAAAAATACTGTATTATGGTCGAGTTGATTGTACAGATCAGCTCGTATCAACCTGAATTGTAATACCATATATTGAATATTATAGTCCACAGGGGATATAATCTTTTACCTACATTGCCTGGATGTTTCGGATGATTGTTGGTCATAGAGTGCAGATCAGGGGGTATCGACCTGAAATGCAAAACCATATATTTTATAATTGCTAAGTAACAAAAAAGTTATACTTTTTTAATAAACAGATCTGGATGCATCTGGATGCATTGACATAAACTAGATTTGTATAGACATTTTGCATCCTTGTACATCGTAGATGTAACCAATATAAATTAGTATTCCTAAAGAATGTTCTTGTCACTCGATGTGTGGTGGATTGTGCAATTCAGGTCGCTACATCCTGAATTGCAAATGTCTATAAGATAATGTAGACACCATAAAAATATAGAGTTCCAGATCAGTGTTACGATTACTGAACAACACGATTACTATTGTCTTAATGTTATTGTTGTCTTAATGAGCTCGTATTGACATGAGTTATATTAAACATTGACTTCAAAGTAAGTTGTAATCTTTTTTTCTATTTGTTTTGAACCGTCAGGATTAGTGTTGGTCTTTATGTGCAGTTCAGGTGGTACCAGCCTGAACTGCATAACCTACTAATAAGGAATTTACCACAAATATTGGAGGCTATATAACTTATTAAAAAAAAACAAGACAAACTAACCAAATATATAGGGGTCCAGAAATGTCCTCAAATGGACCGCACATGGACCTCAGTTGCAATTGGAATCCAGAGAATTGCTTTTACGTCTATTTTAGTACTAACTGACCTGCACCACCCTTACAATTCAACTCTGACCAACCTGAATTGCAGAAGAAGAACCTCTTCTCGATTTCATTATGCACATTAGCTCTTGCATTTCTCAATTCACCTCTTTGCTATTTTTTAAGCATCTTGTTTAACTCCACGTTTGCTTCTTCACTAACTAAGTTATATCTTCTTTGACTTGTACTTATCATGGATTCCAACTCGTTATCAGACAACAATATGGACTTCTCTGACAACGAATTACAGATTCTAGAGGAAATGAATGTCGGAGTTCTAGTGTGTGAGGGGCTTCCGCATCGGCAATGGAATACAAAGTGTGTCACTCTATACAACAATGAAGGCGTGCTCATTGGGGAAGGTACTTGCCATAGTGTGGATTCTGACCTTGTGCTTGGTAGCAACGGACCTCTCGAAGACACTCATATAGCAGTCTTTGTTTCCAAGTCACATTCGGAATTGGATATCTCCCAAGAGCAAGTGTACTCCTTAGTTGCTTGGCCTATAATTCATGTCCATTGTCATGGGGCCAGCTTGCATGACCATGAGGCTTGAGATAATTTCAACCGATTGCAAGCAACTCTCTTGAACCCGCCATCTTCAACATCTGCTAGACCATATACAAGTACAATCAGAAATCCCCCTCGCAGGACTGCCATCAAATCAAATGACTTACTCACTCAAGACTCTATCAACTTGGTGTCTAGTAAAGTCTGCTGCAGCCAAAATTGTATTCAACCATTTCCAAAGGACAAGATCTGAGCCTTCCGAGAACGAATGTATTGGAATTCAACGTTCAAGCACAGAGTCTTTATGAAAACTGAAGTATTTAGAGAAGTTCATCGAGACGCATGTGGCAGAAGGATGGTGATGATTGAAGAGATACCAGTGTGCATACAAGCATGGATGCATATTTCTGGGGTCCCTGAGGCCACGTTCTATCGCTACCAAACATACATGAAGGATGGTCGGGAGGCAACGGTACATGGCAATACGGGATTGGTGAAGCCCAGAAAACACACTCAACAAGCTACTGCTACCTTGAAGTGCATCCTTGATAAGGAAGCGGATCACATGCTACATCGTATATGCACTTTGAAGTCAGGAGAAAAAGTCATGTCTAGGATTCTACCAACTACATTCCAATGGAAGGGTCAGATGAAAGCAATCAATGAAATTAATGTTGCTTTGGGATTGAATGAGGTCTCAATTTCAAACTTGAGCAAGATTCGATCTTTAAGGTTCTCAAAGTACAAAGTGAAGAAGCTAGGAGACAATTTTGCTCGATGTGCTACTTGTGACAAATTACAAGAGCTCAAAAAAGGTGCTCTTGCTGGATCTCAAACCGCTATGAAGTGGTCTATTAGGTTGGACAAGCATCTTGCCGTTGTTCATGCTCACAAGGAGTTATACTATGCAAATCGCTACCAGTCGCATAATTTTCCGTATGAATGCCTTACAATCATGCACGATAAGATGGATCATGCCAAAACCGCTTCCCCGGTCTTTTCCCACAAAAGTAAAGACCTTGATGGCCTCATGAAGTTGCCTGTGTCTGTCACTGGCATGATTGCACATGGTCATGCTGATGTTCGTTATGCTCATTACGGATTGGACCTCTTTCCCCACGATTCAAACTATACCATAGGCTCTATAGCAAAGTTGTTGCGGGATCTTGAATTGCCACCAAAATCGTCTTCTCGACAATTGTTTGTGGGGTCGGGGTCCACTAATTTATTTGCAGCGGTGCTCAAGGGTGCAGAGATGTGCAGGTCTTCCCTACCCCCACCACCAGAGAGCTTGGTTCCGGTGACACCTTTGCCACCTATTCTCAATGTGCAGATGGACAATGCTACTGGAGATAATAAGAACATATATGTTTTTTGTTTTTTGTCTCTACTTATTGCAAACAAGATCTCCGTGAGGTGTATGTGAACTTCATGATTGTAGGTCATACACACGATGACATTGATGCGTTGTTTGGAAGATGGAGCATGCTATTGAAGAAGGAGAACTTTCCAACAATCTTGATGTTGATAAAGTCGTTCATGGACGTGGAGTTTATTCCCACTATCCCTCACCTCATAGAAGAGGTGCCCAATTTCAAGGGGTTCATTGCAGGTGCATTTGTGGACGGTGATGAGACCCTTGTTGGACACACAAAACCACAACAAGTGAAGTTCTACCTAGATTCAACGGGGTGTCCAGTCATGAAGTACAAATTGTTGTGCACTGATGTGGATTGGTTAGGGAAGGATGGTAGAGGTATTAAGTTGTGGAAAGAAGATTTTGAGGGGCGTAGTTTTTGACCCCGTGGAGAGCCGTTGCCAATTTTGTTGAAGGAAATGAGAGGAGTGGATGACATTTTGAAAGGTATATCTGGCTTTGTGAAGTACTAGGAGTTGTGCAATGCAGACGTTACTGGAGAATATCGAAGACGCTATGAGCATTTGGTACACTACTGGTATGATGTGAAGGTGGCGTTGCAAGAACCATTACCTACCTCTACTAATTTAAAGGACAATTTCTAACCAACTACTCGAATTCAAGCAACTCTAGAGGATCAATTATAAGATGATGGCGAAGATCGTGAAGAGTTTGGACAAAATGAGGCCTATGTTGGGCCTTTGCGTGGACGTCCACAACCATCCTTGAGGGTGGGTCAGGATCTTTTTGAAGGCTATTTTGTTAGAATCCGACCCGCAGATGGTGACAGTCGACCGGTTTGGATTGCAAGGGCATTCTCTGATCCGAATTGTAATCCTGAGAAGCCGAATTGCGTACTCATTCAATACTTTTGTCCAACATCAAAGAATCAGGATGTTTGTGACTTCTACACAAGATGGGATAGTGAAAGAGGTCTATCTTGGAAGGTTGATGAAACTGAACCAACGTTATGGGAGGAAACAAACGCCTTGACGGTCAATTCACCTTCTTCCACCATGGCAAGTTGTAGTTTAAACCCTAAACCCTAAACCCAAAGTTCTTCCTGTGCTCTATGCTTGCTTCGAGAGTTCTGCACAACTCTTGTTCTTTGATCTCACTTGCTTTGCCTGAGCAAAGTACGCCTCTCTAGGCCAGTCGAGAAGAATATCCATAGTGGCCTTCGTAATGCACCAATCCTTCTTGAACGTCTTCCAATTCTCAATTATAATTTAATTTCTGGAGTTGAGGAGACCAAGCTCAAGGTTGATTGTATGCAATTCCTTTTTAACCAAATGCTTTCGTTTATGCCGCTCAGCCCACTCTTTCGTTGTATAGCAACTATCAAGGACCGATGAGATCGCCTTGATAGTCATTTTCAGATAAAAATGAGTGCGTTTCCCGCTCGATTGATTAAGAATGTGCATTGCAAGCTTCCTGAGTTCATTGTAACTCAAATTGCCAAGAAACTTGAAGAATTCTCTTGTTAGCATACAATTCTCTGGATTCTCGTCTGTCCTGGCATTGAACTTCTTCTCAGTGTCCGCATTGATGAGCTCTCCGTGTGCAACATTTGTAATAACATCGCTCCATAGTTTATAAACTTCTTCGAGAGCTGTTATTAACTTCAATTCATTTGTAAGCTTGAGCTTCTCCTCTTTGTCCTTCTTTTTGGACATCTTCAAGCTCTTATTTACATCTATCATCGAGAACCAAACGTACACAGCCTTCTCAAACTCTTGCAATCAATAAGCAATGAATGGGATCAACAATAGCATATCAGCTTGAATCGAGCTGATCGGCATTTACTTTGGATAAATTTCGAACATGAAATCTAGAAACAAATGCTGAAATTGCATTTCAGGTCGAATCGAACTGATTTACATACATGGAATTTAGCAGCATTCCGTGAGCTCTCCACGGTCTGTCTTGTGGCAGTCACTGTCCCCACTGATTGAGCTTGCAAGGGATTCTTGGGACAACCCATCTCCTGCCATACTGTTTGTGTACTAAGTATGTTTGTTGCCCACGACGGCTTCGGGGCGACAAAATGGTTTACCCAGTTATAGTACGCCGAGATATTCCGTAGCTTCTTGCCATCCATAGACCACACGATAAAGCAGTTCCATTTCCGAAATTGTATTTTTATGTCTTCCGGAAATTCACTTTCTTCGGCTACAATTACTTTGCTGGCATCAACGCTATGCTGTCCGTTTATGATGTAGAACTTTCCGTTCTTGATATCATCCCAGTTGGATGGCATACGGTCGACACCTACTAGCATTACGCATAGAGTTTGCTTTGCCGACATGTTAGGAAGATTGACCAGGAAATTCACCATGTCCTCTACAATTCTTTCTTCTTTTGATCTAATATTGAATGTAGGTGGGGCTCCAATAAGTTGCTCGATGGGAAGCTCCTTCTTCTCGTCAACCTTGAAAACATATGCGTCCTCACAGATTGTCCAGAAACGCTTATATGCTTCGCTTACAAGCTTATAATCTGCTTTTCTATCAATTTCACAGGAGTGGGGGACTCTTAGCATTTCCTCAACATAACTACCCTCAGCAAGTCCGTATTGATCCAAAGCCCTCTCCAAAGGCATGTTCGTGGAAGGAGACACTTCATTTCTCCTGCCTCCTTTTCGCAGTGGAGGTCTCTCCTGAACTAGGGATTTTCTCTTACCGCGTCCAACACCAGATGCTTGCGTAGCGTGTCTGCGGGACCCTTCACTACCACCTGTGCTTACATTCTCAATGGAAATCGACCGCGGTTGGTTCATAGTTGTCTGCATTTCGAACTTCCCCTTCAGAGTGTGTCCCGTCATTGAATAATGCTCGAATTTTGGAACAGAGTCTCTTTCTGTTCAGGGGTGTTCCGTCTCCATTCTAATATTCTCGCCTATCAATTTTCTTTTCGATCTCTTTTATTTCATCAGAAAATGGGGTGGGTTCAAGGCTTCGTAGAAAGGGAGTCATAGAAAATGGAATGAGAAGAGAGTTTATGCATATCGTAAAGTGGTATTGCCTAGAACTTGGAATCCCAGGTTTAGTAGTGATACACTTTATTTTCACGATTGGATGGGCATCCACTTCGATGTCCTTAACCTTCTCCTTGAACGACAGTTGAATGAAGACCTGGGCATTTTTAAATTTGTAGGCAAAGATGATCAAGTTTGTGAACAACACCATGAACAGGCTCCAGGATTCCACTCAATCGGGCTCCTTGAATTCCTAGTATTTTCCTTCAATGAGGATTTCATCAAGTCCTTCGCACTCTTCGAAGAATTAACGAAACCAATGCTGTTTTTGGACTCAAAGAGGTCTCTTCATCAAACTTGAGCAAGATTAGATCTTCTAGGTTCCCAGAGTACGATGTAAAGAAGCCTAGAGATAATTTTGCCCATTGTGCAAAATGTGACAAACTTCAAGAGTTTATAAAGGGTACTTTAGCTGGATCACAAACTTATTTGAAGTGGCAGATGTTACTTGACAAACATCTGGCTATTATTCGAGCACATAGAGAGTTGTACTATGCAAATCGGTATTGATCGCATAATTTTCCACATAAGTGTTTGACAATTATGCATGACAAGATGGATCATGCCAAAACAACTTCTTCGGTCTTCTCTCATAAGAGTAAAGAGCTGGATAGCCTTATAAAGTTGCCTTTGTCTGTGGCTGGCATGATTGCACATGGTCATGCTGATGTGCGGTATGCACATTACAGCTTAGACCTTTTCCCTCAGAATTCGAATTACACCATTGGTTCAATGGCAAAGTTGTTGCGGGACCTCGAACAACCACCAAAGTCTTCTTCTTGGCAGTTGTTCATGAATTCGAGGTCTACCTCTTTGTTTGATGCGTTCTTGAAAGGCGCAAAGATGTGTGAAGCCTCACTACCCCCACCAACAGACACATTGGTTCCTGCAACACCGTTGCCACCCATTCTCAATGTGCAAATGGATAACGCCACAGAGGACAACAAAAACATTTTTGTTTTTTGTTTTTTGTTTCTACTTGTGGCTAACAAAATCTTTCATGAAGTGTATGTGAATTTCATAATTGTTGGCAACACACATGATGATATTGATGCGTTGTTTGGAAGATGGAGCATGCTATTGAAGGAGAGTTTTCCAACAATCCCTACTCTCATAAAGTCCTTCATGGATGTGGAATCCATTCCCACTATCCCTCACCTTATAGAAGAGGTGCCCGATTTCAAGGAATTTATTGAAGGATCATTTCTTGATGGTGATGATAGACTCATTGGACACACCAAGCCACAACAAGTGAAGTTCTACCTAGATTCGGCGGGGTGTCCAATCATGAAGTACAAATTGTTGTGCACTGACGTAGTATGGCTAGGGGAAGAAGGTAGAGGTATTAAGTTGTGGAAAGAAGATGTTGAAGGGTGGAGTTTGTGGCCTTGTGGGGTACCGTTGCCAATTCCACAGAGGGAAATGAGAGGCATGGAGGACATTGTGAAAGGGATATCTGGATTCGTGAGATATTGGCAGAACTTGTGCGATTCAAATGTAAGTGGAGAGTATCGAAGACAGTATGAGTATTTGATATACTATTGGCATGGTGTGAAGGTAGCATTGCTAGAACCAGTAGCTCTTTCTTTGGTTTTGAAGGATGGTTTTTGGCCGACTACTCATGTTGAAGCAACTGCTGCTGACGAATTAAATGAAGATGGTGAAGTTCGTGAAGAGTTCGGGGAAGATGACACCTACGTCGGGCCTTTACGAGGTCGCCCAGAACCATCTTTTAGGGTCGCTAGAGATCTCATCAAAGGCTATTTTGTTGCAATTCGACCCGCAGATGGTGATACACGACTAGTTTGGATTGCAAGGGCTTTGTCTGACCCTTTCTGTAATCCAGAGAAACCAAATTGCGTACTCATTCAATACTTTCGTCCAACATCCCGAAATGAGAACATTCAAAACAACTACAGTGGGTGGGACAATGAAAGAGGTTTGCGTTGGAAGGTTGATGAAGCTAAACCGCCAATTTGGGAGGAAACTAACGCTTTGATGACAGCATGGAAATCTCAGATCAGAAAAAAATACCATGCAGTGCATGATTAAGATTCCAGTGGCTCAAATTGAAGTCATCAACCCAAGTCTTGCATCGTACACTACTACACTTGATATGTAAAGTTCTATGTGAATTTATGGTGTGGAGTTGGTTTAATTTTGTTTTTACCATCTTCTTCATTTATATAATAGATGGAATTTATATATTAAATTATGTGGTATAGGTTTTATTTGTTTTTTTTAAAATTTATTCTTTGCTCCTACATAGATGTTTTGAAGTATATGTTTTGTTTTAGAAGACAATGAAATGTACATATCATATTTATATATTTCCTATTATATTGTCGTGTTTTATTTATTATAGTTTTTCAAATTTTTTTCTTATTTCTTTATCATTGAATATATCTTTCATTTGAAATTATATTAGTAATTATTTGAAAAAAAGTGAAGTGGACATATCCACTATTTATTTTGGTACTATGTAAAGTACTTATCACAATTTGGGTAGGGGCAATCGGTTGTTACAATTTTCTTGCCTGCAAAGCTCATTTAACAGCACCAAGTTAGATTTATCCCCCATGCGCTCATACAAATTCACCGAGGATCGAACCCGGACCACTTGAATGAGATAATGAATCCCTTACAACCAACAGCGGAGCTCCTGACTTGGTGTGCAACAAATGACATATTCTTCATTTATTGGAATAAAAACATTTATTTTACACCATAATAAATTTATTCAAACATACGGTCATTCGTAAAGACTCTCATTTTAATGGAAATTGCACTAGTACTACTAATATATTTAGTGTTTGCCAGCTTGAATTGGCTAAAACTACATTCATTTTTTAGCATCTAAGTTTTTAATATTATTTTGAGAGGCCCTCAACCTCTCAAAATATTGAATATAGTGTTTTCAGGGATGTTCTACTAGGAGACTTTGTTCTTTGCCGACCATATCAAAACAATTACCTACCTATTTGGCTAGTCCGGGTACTCAAGTGTGTGGACATGATTCCAGGGCCAACATATGGGAATTTCAAGATAGAGTGATGGACTCCAATGAAAGCCAAGAGGGAGGGAAAAGCGCTTGTCGCAAGAGAATGCTAGACCCGGAGGTGGCACAAGGACCTCTGTCTTCCGCAGATGGTTCATGTCTGAATTGTCTTGTACTCACACAAAATGCCCTCACATGTGAAGAAAGGACCTCCTATGTCTCATGTTATCCTGGAGGCCTGTATTGCTGCTGTGATTGTAAATCTTGAGGCCGCGGGTGCAACTTTGGATAGAGATGCAAATGGTGAGGGAGATGATTAGCTCCATGACTCTTCTCTATCCTATCGACTGCCAGCCAATAGGACACTTTCTGCTCATGGAAGTCTTGCACCATCACTCCGCTACTTGGATCTAGAACTCCAATGCAGTTGTTGACTACTAGTCGACACAACGGACTTTGTTGCATATTGAGCGTAATATTCTATCAACAGGATAATCTTCTTTGGGGATGATTACATAGATAAACACATTGTTTTTTCTCAATTTGGATCAGGAAGGGAGTAGCTTCATTTTTGAAATCTATTCAGTTTGGACATTTGCAATTTACAATATGTATTGGCTGCTTGCCGACACAATTAACATTTGTAAGTAGAGCAATTATGTAGACGATATTTTTAGTCATTCACCCCGAAAGTGCTCTTTTTATGTTGGAATTGCATTGGATTTGTATATTTTCATTTTCAATTTATATGAAGCTCTTTTGGAGAGGAATTTCCAACTCTCTCTTTACTGCCCTCGAAGATTCATGATTTTTCTTTTTGATGTTTGCTATCTTGTTTACTTATGACTGTGATCGTTATCTAGCCTATCTTATCGGCTGCCAACTATACATGTCATTGGGACCGGGCTGGTATCATGGGAAACGGAATGGGATTTGCCGTGGGTTGGGTTGCACGGTTATAGGCAACTCTTTCGATATCACATTGTCTTGTTTGCGAATTCACTAATCCACTACTTTCTATTTCTTGTCAAAACAAATTGTCCTTCATGAAAACATTTTGTTAGTATTTCAATTGTCTTGAACAATGTGTGGGTGGGCAACTGACACTTTTCCATCATTTCAATCATATTGTTCTATTTTTAAGCTGATTATGGACTATGATTTTATCCATAATTTGTCAAATTGTCAATAATTAGTTAAATATGGGTTTAGCAAGAATGATATAAGTATTATTTGATTGTATTTGTTGATTTATAGCTTATGAAATCAAAATTGTTGAACTTAAGGTCAACCAAAATTTTAAACTAGACTTCTATAATATCGCTTTGTTTGACCATCATGATATCATTAAACCTTTATAATATTACATTTTTACACATTTGATCTTATAGTTGGTGAACTCTGTAATATTGCAATATGGAAAAATGTGATATACAAGAGGGTGTTGCAATGTTTTCAAGATGAACAATATCTTATTGTTTTAACGACATACCGGAAAGGAACCCTCTTCATGGCCTACTAAGAGCCCTCATACGTGTTGAAGTTGTCGCTTTTCTTGAAGTAATTAGCTCCTCTCAAATGTGCCAAGAACCCTTGATCCCAGATTTTCCTCTTCTAGCCTTCCAAGTATTCCGTTAAGGTCTCTAGTTGCAATGGAATGTTCATTTTGATGATGATGTTTTCCTGTTTGACAACTTCCTCAAAGTATTGCACAACTCCATCTTCGATCTGTAAAAATGAAAGACATATTAGAAATCCTATGATATGTAGTGCAATGCAATAATTTTAAAATTTTCTAAATTTCAATGGATACAAATTTTGATGGCAATCAATTTCAAAAAATATACAATGAGATGCACTTACCCCAGCGCACGAAACACAACGATTCAAGAAAGGACCGAGCAATGTCTTTGACACTAGCCTAGGAGGAAAGCGTCTGGCATCGTGTGATGGTGTAGAGGAGTTCCACCACTTAAGGAACTTTATCTTGTGATTTGCTATGGTATTATAAGTAGCCACCATTTGAAGCTTTTCTAGAGTCATCGTTGGGACTTCATTGGAGCTCCAGTGCTTCTCAATCTTTACAAAAATAACAACAAGGCCAATTAAATTTTGAAGTCAGAACAATATGGATGCCAAACATTCATGATGAAGGTTATAAATTCATCTCCTCTAGAAAACCTGGCTTGTTTGCCAGATGGGCCACGACAACTAACTTTGACATTTTGACATTGAGTTTGTTGGTCTTTTCATTTGCTCCAGATCTCATTGCATGCACAAGTTCCTCTTGAGTTTTGTCATCCTCCGTCGTCGTCTCATTGTACCTTCAAACCGCTGCATCAACGGATTGGGCAATCTCTTGCTGCAGAAGTAGGATGGAAATGACATATTTAAATATTTGTAAAATATATCCAAAACTAATATAATTAAAATAAAATGGAAAATACATTTGCATAGATCTTCACCCAGAAAACAAACAAAGTGAATACTTGCAATGGTATAGAATACCAAGTTTTCTTAGTTTTGTCTGCTACACACAATCGGAGCTCCAATGGCCTCAACATCTCCTTGAACCGCTCTATGGGAAGGCGGACATATTTTTGAACCCTGTACAATGTGTGCACCAAATTGGTCTTCACATGCGAGTCTTTGGTGGACCTAGAGAATATAAAAACAATTTTGAGTGAATTTTTTCCACGAACATCGTAGTATTTTTAAATCCATGAAAACAAATTGAGAGTGAAGGTTTTACTGAGTAAAACAATATACTTACTTATTTATGTTATGCATAACATGCATGATAAGCTTGGTCTTACCCTTTGTATCAAGTACAATTGAGTCAACTGCATAATGCCACTCCTTCTGTTTGGAGTGTTTCTTGTTAATAAAGTTCATCCATGAGATGAGTCGGTGATTACCATCACAAACATAGAACTTTAGGTTCTTCAAAAACTTCAGGTCCAACATAGAGTTGACACTAGCGTTGAAGGTGTCATTTTTTTCCTTCCATAGCGAATTCCACTTGGCCATCTCCTCTTCTATGAATTGTGAGCTCTCTCCGGCCTCATCTATAGTGGTGATGTAGAAAACTGCTGCTCCATTTGGGTCAAAATGAGGTATTAGGAGCCACCCAAGACGTAACCAAGGCTTTTTTTGGACCATTATTGATTGTGTAGCTCAAATTTTTTAGATTTCTTCCAAAAAACCATGCTTCATTATTTATAAACCGGGTTGTCCCCGTCACGTCCTGTCCGTCCGTCAGGATGTTCGGACGGACGTCAGGATTCAACCCCGGCGTCCGTCAGGATGAAATCTGGACGAGAACCGTTGACAGAGGATGAAAACTACGGAAATGTATGGACGTTCTTCGTCGACGGGCGCGCTAGACAGACGCGCTTCCGTCGACGGGCATGGAACGGGTGGGATGGACTGGTATCTGGACGGTTTGGATGGACGGGTATCTGAACAGGCGAGATGGACGGGTATGTGGACGGAAAACTGGATGACCATGTGGACGGGCGTGTAGACGGGAGGGTGGACGGGCATGTGGATGGAAGGGTGGGCGGTTGTGTGGACGGGTATCTGGACGGGCAGGATGGACGGGTAGGTGGACGGGTAGGTGGACGGGTATGTGGACGGAAAACTGGACGGGCGGGTGGACGGGCATCTGGACGGGTAAGTGGACGGGCATTTGGACGGGTAAGTGGACGGGCATGTGGACGGGCGGATGGACGGGCATCTGGACGAGTAAGTGGACGATTCTGTGGACGAGCATGTGGACGGAAAAATAGACGGCCATCTAGACGGGTGGGATTGGATTTTTTGCCTAAATGCCCGAAGCACCCAAATGTGGTGTTGGCAAAACTTTGAAGTTAAATAAAACCTAACCAAGTTGCTATTTTTAGTAGTATCCAAGTTGCTTTTTTTAGGAAGTTCTTCTTGAAGTCTAGTTATAGCATCAATAGTCTATTCTTAAAAATAAATGATAGTGATTTTTCGTTTCAAGACTTTGTGCAAGGGTACCCATTGCAATCTTGACTTCTTGTAGCATTGAGAGCTTTTGGAAATGTGCCTCGAAAACACAAGATCTAGGAGAAAAAATCACATTCAAATTTTTTTTTAAATTTAAAAAAAAATATGAAGTATATTTTTAAAAGCCATAAATTGTTTGGTTTAGGGTTATACATGTTAGGCAATTTAACCTCATATTTTTTTGGTCTAAAATTTTTTAAATTTTACTTGTGAAAACTGAAAAGAGGATTGGAAGACTTCACATCATTTTTGTAGTTTTAACACCCTCATGTTCAAACATTATAATCTTTTACTCTATAAGTGATATTGTTGTGTTTTAGCAACCTATGAGATTGCTAACATGTCTTGTTTGAATTTATACGGTTACAATTTTTTTTTAATTGATACACCTAGTCACCTAATCAAAATGTTGACATTTTGTTCAATTTAGAGCAAATTTGTAGAAGCTCAAAACATGCCTTGGGCATCTAGGATTCTAGGGATTAAATTTTGTTATTGAATTTCTAATTAGAGAAGTTGCTAAATTGATTTTACACTGACTATATGGCAAGAAATTCAAAAATATTAATCTATGTAGCCATGTAGGCCCTATGCTAATTATTGCCAAAAAAAAATCCAAGTTGGCATTTCTCCATGTTCATCTTGAAATGAAATGAAAAAAAAAAAATTAGAATCTATTCAATTTAAGACTTTCAAGTATAGGATCGCCATTCATAAAGTCATTTATTTCAATTGATTTTCAAATAAATTTCATGTAGCGTGACCTTATCAAGTTAGCAATTGCAAGATATTAGACTTTGATCATTTGATTTCCATAATGCCATTTGAGAAAAAATGGAAAATGTTCAATACTTTAATTTGGGAACTTTGGATTTAGGAATAAAAATGAGGGAGTAGTCAATCAATAGTCCAACTAAAAAAAGATTAAAACTAATAGAAAAGAAGTTACAAAACGTGAATTATGTAGGGTTTAATTCTAAAGACTTAACCCCTGAGCGCCCAAGAGGCCAAAATCTGGCCTCTCAATTTTGAAAAACGTTCTTGTTTGACCATCATAATCTTTTGAGTAGTACGGTCAAAGGACAAGTCCTTTTCTCCACACCTCTTGATCCCTCTTGAATATCAATCGGTACAGTTGGATTATGTGGATCTCTTCTTAGAAGAGATTGAAGTGGATTGAAGTGGAAAAGGTATGGATTTCAATGAATTTGCTCTGGGCGCTCAGGGGTTAAAGGAGATTTCATCAAATATGAAGCAATAAAATAATTTGTTAATTATTTCTTGCTTTGGTAAAGAATTTCCATTGTTTTTATTTCTTAGCCCCTAAAGTAACATACTCTCATTGTCCTTGCTGCAAGGGACAAAATGGATTTTCGATAGGCTCCCATGATCTCATTTTTTACTGAAACTTTTGACAACTTTTTGCTAAGAATGATAAAATAGAATGATAGATAAACTTATGAGTTTATTCATAATACAATTTCTATTCCAATCGGTGCCTAGGAGCAAGGGGTATGCCACAATAACCTCTAACAGAGGAGATCGGGATACTAGGCGGTCTAGGACTCTGGGTAGACAAAAAAATCCACCAAAAAATGAAATACAAATTTGTATATTTTTTTCTAGTTGCATTATATTTTCTTTTAAATGGGAGGCTTTCATTCATCCCATTTGGATTAGAAATGGAAAAGTTATGGATTTTTTTGTGGAGCGGGCAATCCTAGCAACTTCTTTAAATAGATTTGGAGCTTTCACTTCGAATGCTAATAACTTTCAATCCATATGGTCAAACATCACAAATTTTTTATCACGTCATCTAAGACAAGTGTAGAACAAGATCCTTTGGTTCGATTAAAAAAAAATTGGAAAATTTAATTCATAGGTGAACATAGCAAAAGTGGTGGTTTAAGGTGGTTTGGGCCAAAAAATGGACTTCGGACTTTAGGGCTTCACCCAAAATAAAATAGAACACTCTTTTACCTACCATCTAAGCATACAAGCTTCTTCTATACTATTACAAAAAGGTCCAATAGATTACAAAAATAGACAAAGGCAAAGCAAAAATACACAAGGTGGAAAGAAAACGATAAATGTACATATTTTATAAATCCGCTGAAGTACATAGTAAACTAATAAAGGCTTTATATAATTACATATGTTCACTTTGTACAACTTCCGGTATTTAATTCTATACATCTATCTAGTTATACACAATCTAGTCCAAAGCTATCTATTCTACTTCTTCGATTACAACGCCTCGTGCTATGTTGCTTCTCAAAAATTGTTGCAATTCTCGTCGCAATTGCAAAGTCGTCAGAAGCTGAAATGCGTCGATATCGTATCTATCATGTAAGTGGGAATAAATGGCACTCACGAGAGCTGGCTCATGGAAGGTATTGTCTTCAATGTACGTCACTTGTTCCTCAAAACTCAATTCACCCTCAAATCTGACTAGCGCGCCTTGAGAGTTAAACATGATGCGCTGTGGATGTGGCGCACGCACAAAAATGGAGCGGTCTTGGTCCCAATATCCACCGGCAATCTGACCAAAATATAGTCGATGCCCTGAATCACCGTCTCCAAACACCCTCCTGATCACCTCTGTCACTTGGGCGTCACTCTCCCAATGTATCTCAGCGACCGTTCTTGCCAGGAGATGTCGGTTGTCGTGGCCCTACTTCCAAAGCCATGTCACGTCCGACCCCTAATGTACTCTATTACCGAGGCCCGGTAAATTTTCTTCATTGTACTCGTAATGTGTAGGCATGTGGTCTTGAAGGCCAAACATTTTATAAAGTCGTGCATGAAATGGAGCCTTGCATTGCGCACATCTCCTTCTGGTGACCATGTGTGGAATGAGACACATGGGGTGGTATAGATGGCCACATGTACCAAGATTCCATCCACCCTTGAGGCCAAACGGTTCTTGGTAAATTATACATGTTGTTCCATCTTGTACAAAAGCTGGAACGGAAGGCCACACTAGTGGTGTAATGCCTTCGGGGTTGGGTGGCCCGTACCGTTGGCGGTCGATATTATATTGGAATTCCAAGTTTGGACGGGCATTCCAATCAATGCTTGAATTCTCGACGAACACTGGCAAATCATCGGTGAACATTTCTTCCACCCGAGGCCACGAGGTCAAGCCAAAATAACGTTGACCGCCATCATTGAATTCCGCAGCCACTCTCCTCACTTCACGCTGCATTTGCTCAGCCTCGTTTAGCACTAAGATGCATGTCAACTTCATGTTGCACATTTGAAGCAGCATCTGCTCTTTCTGAGGATTTTGGACCAGTCGCATATTTTGAGCACTCATTGCGGTCATGGTCTGCTCCATGTCTGTTCGAGCTGCAGTCAGTACCGCCACATCTGCCTCAATGTTGTTGGCACGAAGTTCCAAAGCACACATGGCGCTTGTTAATTCTTCCATGCTTGTGCGAGTACTTCCAACCTCTACTTCAGCTCGCTCAGCACGTGCACGCATAATATCCAACGTGGCACTTTCTACACTTGGAAAAATGGCCCGTGATCGCAACACAAACTCAGGTGTATTACTCGGGCCTGGTCTGTCTTCGTCTGCACCGTATGTAGCACGTTCCACTACAACATCGAGTGGTGGAACTGAGTCTATGCTGAACCGCTTGTCGCGCTCTATGAGCTCTGCTTCACGTGCGATGAGGCGCACATTTTCATCTACAAGGGCCTGCATCCTTGCACTTTGAACTTCCAACTCTGCAGCATGTTGTCGTAGTGCTTCTTCTTTTTCCGCTTGCAGTGTTTGTATTAATTGGCGCAAGCAAATTAATTCTTCACCGTCAGCTTGCACTCCACCAATCACATCTTGCTGGTTGACATTTGCATCGCTGCTCTAACCAACTTCTACTTCCATCAACTTCGTCCTTGGCTGCTCCACGGGTGGAACCACGTCCATTTGCACATTTTGAGTACCAGCCAATGGCACGGTAGGATTTGTTGCAATGTGGCGAGTTCTATTTGGAAACTTGTTATCCCGTTGTTTGCCCAAAAAGCTTCTCCAATCCACATCCTTGCCAAGAAAAACCTCCGCATATGCCACTTGGTACAATGAAAGTGTCCCGTCTTTCTTGGATCTTGAACCCCAAAGTGCCAATGACACTTCAATCATCCTCTTCTTGAAGTGCGGATGGGTGCACTGGTCAATATTTACCACGCCAGATTTCACGTGCACCTCGTACCGGTTGTGTGGCCAATGGCGGTTGATGTGGGCCCAATCTACATACCGCCGACATGTCGCTCTTGTCCATGGTGATTCTGCCTCCAGCCACCCAGGGTTTGCCATAATCGCTGGAGCATTAAGTGTGCCCCAATCCAAAGTTGCTCTATTTCCTCTCTTCTTTCTACCTGGGGGGTCACCTCTAGGTCCCGAACCTCCTGCTACATCCTCTGCGTCCATTCTTGATACCTGCACAATGACACACACGATACTGTATGCGAATACAATGACAATTTGCTTTGCCTTCTGTTGCGTGAAGGCAACTGAAATGTGGCAAAACAATACCAAATGTATAACACTTCCCCTCAAATTGCAATGCGAAGCTTTCTCAAGCTAAGACAGTGCAACTCAAAAGAGGAAGCAAGGGCAAATGTGAAAAAAACTTCACTTATACCCCCCAATTACCAACCCGGTTAGCAAGGGTAATTAACACATAATCATCCCGGCACCCCCGAATCCAGACCGTCCAGGGCGTGGAACGGCCCTGGAATGGACGGCCGATTCGTCCACAAAGGTCCGGCACAGGGTTGGAACGCCATCATCGGGTTCGGGGCGCCGTCTCGAGGTTTGGAAAATCATTACACCGCCGCCCGAAAGTTCGACGAATGGCCTTTCCGTCCTCTCGACGGGTTGCCCGTCCCCTCGACGGCCTGGATGTGGGAGGGGACGGGCTTTCCGTCCCCACGACGGCCTGCCCGTCTCCATGACGGCCTGGATCTGGCCTTGGACGGGCTTTCCGTTCTCTAGACGGCCTAGATCTGGTCCTGGACGGCCTTTCCGTCCCCTCGATGGCCTGCCCGTCTTTTGGACAGAAAGGCCGTCCAAGAGGACGGGCTGCCCGTCTCCTCGACGGCGTGTCCCTGGTCAGGAACGACTTGCCCATCCTCTCGACGGCCTGTTCGTGGTCTGGAACGGCCTTTCCGTCCTCTGGACGGCATGCCGAAGGCTTTGGACAGCCCTTCACAATATATATTAAAAAAATTTTAAAAATTGGTTTAGGGTGGAAGTTTTGACAAAATCACGTTAAATAGAAAAGTAATTTTCAAATTTTCAAATTTTCACCATGTGTATATATGACAAGGACAATGACATTAGAATTCATCATAGTGTAAACTTAATTTCCATTTCATGATATATTTAGAATGTACTCAATGTAGTAGGGTTTAAAAACACATTTGAAGTTCATGAAGCAATGATAAAATTTCAATTTAGGTTTGTGTTGGGGGATTTTACATAAAATAGGAACTAGAGAAAATGGACCTTTGTTTGATAGTTAGACTCAAACTCCAAAAATTTATATTTTGGGGCGAAATTTCAGATTTAGAATAAGGAGCAACAACTTCCCAAAATACACTAAAGTAGCATATTTTTTATTTTTTGTTTTTACTAAACTCTAAATTACGTGGAGGCAACTATTGGAAAGACTACAAAATCGATTGTATACACTTTGTAACCCAACATGGAAGGTCCCAAAAAAATGAAATGAACGCTTCCAAATTCTTTCTATGTCATTGAAGTGATTGAACTGCCATCAAATTGGCACTAAATGATGCCATTGGGCGTTCAGAGGTTGAAGTTTATTGTAAATATCTTGCAATCTACAATTCTACATAGGCAAAGTTTGTGAAATTTCTTCCGGTCAATTGAACACTAGTCTAGTACTCTAGTATGAGATCTTACATACTACAAGTAGATGTGCACCTTACAGGACTAAACACATCCATTTTTTTATTTTCTTTCTTTGCTATAGAAATGGCAATTTATTTCAGATTTAGGATGGAAAAGAGGCCTTGGGACTTTAGTTAGTTCAGTGGCAAACATACGGTACTACATAAGCAATTAATAAACAATCCATAAGAAAAAATATAGTAATTCATTGCTAGTTGCATTATAATTTAGAAGCCATAAAAAAATATAGAGACCACAAAAATGTCAAGTTCATGTACTCAATGTTGCATTTTGATTTTGAGAACAAAAATAAAAGGCAAATGCCATATGTTATTATGTTATTGTTTTAGAGTTTCCCTTTCTGTGGAAGACTACATGGAACATTAGAATCCATTCGTCCCTTTTTTTCCTTTATCTTACAGACTTACACCAATCCTCTCTTATTTGCTATAGTTAGATAAACTTGAACATCAAATAGTCTTAAAATTGCAACAGTGAAGAGGGTTTAGAGTTTAGGGTTTAGGGTATAGGCCTATAGGGTTTATTTCAAAACCTAGGTCGGACAGGAAACTACGGAACATGTCCTTCATTTTTTTAGTTGGCATTACAAGTGCAAAACTCAATTGAAATGTAGTCTTTGAAGTTTGAATTGGAAAAAAATAGATTGATGATTTAAATTCAAAGTTTTATAAAACATATTGAAGACACCAAAAAACGGCATAACAATATCTTTAAAAGATAAAACATTCTTAAGTATAGATGTATAGGGCTACATTTTTTTTATGTAATGTATGAATGGAAAGAAGAAACAATGTTTTACATGAATCAATGATATGCATATGACATATGTTGTTTAGGAGGTCTTTCACTTATTTCATAATTAACCATTTTAGAGTATTAATCTTACTACCTTTAACTGGAGCATTTAGAGGGTGGTTTTTGTCTTGGTCTTTGTATATTTGATCCGGGCGCAATAAGTTATTGAATGTTTGTACGTTTGAGACTTTGAATTGAGTTTACTAGTGTAGGCAGGGTTTAAAATTCAACAAAATACTAAATTGTTAGGTGCACTTACATACAAGGAAGGATGGAATCAAAATACAATAATCCCAAAGGTGAAATTGTTCTACGTATAATTGATAAAATTCATTTGAATTCAAATTTGAGCCCTACAGATTATAAATTATTTTAAAGGATTGCGAGATTCTGAGATTTTGGGAATAAAAACATTGCCCAATGCCAACGACTTTCATGAAAATGGGTGCAATTAGAATCAATAGAATGAATCAAATGTTAACATGAACATCCAAATAGAACATTCTAGGACCGACATTAAGAAGTTTTCAATTTGACCTTCTATGATTTTTTTCTATGTATCTTCCATTATTTACGTGCAACAAAATAGAATTCCATTCTAAATGAGCAGTAAACCTCGTTTTCAGCATTTGAATGTCATCCCTGGTATTTATTTGTCTTCTAATTGAAACAAATAAATACATTAAGTTAGCACTCCTAAACTACCCGCCCCTGTAGACTAATGCCCGATTGACAGGAAGGACACCTGTCCTGACAAGTCCGAGAGTGCCGAACCACATAAATGAAAAATTCTCCGAACAAGGATTAGAAATGAATTACACTTGTTTTGAACGTCCCACTCGACGACCTTCCCGCCCTCTCGATGGCCTTCCCGTCTCTCAAAAATATTCCCGTCCTCTCAAAAATATTCCCGTCCTCTTGACGACCTTGCCGTCTCTCGAAAGTCTTTCCGTCCTCTGGATGGCTAGTCCGCAGGTTGGACGGTCTCCGCCCCTGGACGGCCTGGCCGTCCTCTTGACGGCCAGTCCGCGGGCTGAACGGCTTGGCCCCTGGACGCCTTGGATGCTCTGTCCGTCCTCTCGACGGCCTCTCCGTCGACATGAAATGGGTATATAAGACTGTTTTTAGGGTACTTTTGCCATAGTCTCTCCTGCTCTGACGGTGCTCTCTTGTCTTGGATTGGTTGCAGTCCTTGCTTGCGAGCGTGGGTGCTGGGTAGAGGCTAGTTTGAGGAATAAGGGGGGCGGTTTTTCACTTTGTGGAAGCCGAATTCCTAATTCCTTTCATTTTGATTATTTGTTACTTGTTACTGTCACGATGGCTAGTCACGATTTCTCAAAGAGAAAAGTTGATGATTGGTGGACAGGTGTTGGAAATGCACCAAGGATGGACCCGGATGCGGAATCACCAGAGCCCGTTTCAGAGGCCGTAGTTGCAGAAGGGGCCGTAGCTGCAGAAGGGGCCACAGCTGCTGGGGGGGCGGAGAGTCTTCGAAGGGGAAAAAAAAACGAAGGAGGCACAAGGCTACAAATCCAGAGAAGTGGCCAAGCAAGGGTGCAACGCGAAAATTGCATGAAGTAGCGTTGGATGTTTTTGAGCAGTATTCGATTTCGCAGTTGAACACAACATACGTTTCGCGCGGATTACAGGGAATGGATGTCATTAAACAAAAGTTCCACCACATGTTTTGGACAACAATGAGCGCGGATGAGTGGCATGAAGACTGCACGAAAGAATGCTTCGATCATTGGTTGGAGTCACAAGTGCAAAAGTGTATCTTCAACCTTGCCCAAGTTGCAGAAAAAATAAAAGGCTTTCAGAAGAGTGTAGTGCCCAGACAACAAGCATTGAATTTGTTGCACAAGAAGGTGTATTGGTGGCATGAAGCAATGCGTGGACTGTCTTCAAACAACATCCGATCCGCTCCGTGGTTTCAACGAAGTCAGAATTTGGCCTTCGGTCAACAGGCTGCAAGAGGAGTGGTTTTTCTTGAATGCGGAGTGGTGGTGGTTCCTTTGTCTGGCCATAGCAAACAAGGGGGGCATGGGAGGGTGCGCAAAGTATGTGTTCAAAATTCAAAACATATTCCGGAGAATATGGAATTAGCTGGGAAGTCAGCTTTGCGCATGGATGAATTGAAGAAGTCCAGGGAGAAGTTGTCCATCGAGGCATTGGTATGTCCATGCGAGCATCCAGGGGTCATCAAATTCTTTGCTATAAATGATATGACCATGGAGTGTTATTCGCAGTGGTGGAATGGCGGTACTCTCGGCGCCATGTTTACCTTGGATGAGAAGAATCGAGATCCAGATGAAATTGGAGAGGTGGCTTACGATGCAACTCCACAAACAATGCAAGCCATGAAACGACTCATGGCATATAGACGCAAGCGCACTGAACTTGCGTGGGCAATGATTTGCATTGTGGATGCAGTGCAACAGTGCTCTGTATTGCACAACGACATCACACCGGAGAACATTATGCTTCATTTTCCGAATGATGATGGCTTCACCGTGTGGATTGGTCTATGTGATTGGGGAATGGGTAGCCGCATCAACGAAGAAACCCCTTCTCTTTACCAATTCAATTGTCCAAGGAAGTTGTAGGCAACCCGAGCGCAACGTTGGTGGGTGGCTCCTGAGTTGATGTACTTGACTGGAGAGACAGGAACTTCATCATCTCCTACTCGCAGGGTTAAACCACCGTGTGTTAGTATACACACAGATGGATACTCCATAGGGAAATTGGCTATGAAGGTATGGAAAAAAGATCGCGGAAATCTAGAGATGATTCCGGACCATACGGCATTTGGTGCATTTTAAACCATGTTGGGTGAATTGTGCAAGGTGGAGCCACTTCAACGACGCTCGGTGACATCTGTTGTGCAACGTCTAAGTGGTGCTCCAACGTTTTGGACACCACCCATGGATTGCTACCGCGAGGCCCGCAAAGAACAAGACCTTCAAGAAGAGCAGGCGCGCAATGAAGATTAGATAATAGTGTATTACCATATAGTTGCAAAATTAGTGTTTACTTAGCACATGCGGTTATTATAGTGTAGGCTTGAGGACATCTGTAGCAATGTAGCACACTTTGTGGCTTCAATGCATTTTGTACTCATTTTGGTTTATATAAAGTTATATACATATTTTACCTAAACATTGAGTTGTAAAAAACTTAGTGTCTTCCCTAACTTTATCATTTAAATTGTGTTTAAACAAAAATCTTATATCTTTAGTACTAAAAACTTTGAATTGTATATCATTACAAGAAATTTCAATTAGTTTTGTGAAAAATTGTAATTGTCATCATTTTTGTTGCACTTCATGCCATAAATAAGTAAAAATAGAAAAAACAACTCAAGAGATTTTAAATTTTTAGTTTTTTACAAGAGGTACAAATATCAATAGAGATTTCTAGTCGAACCAATTTTCAATTGGTTATTTTAGTCTTCACACCCGAAACTAGTAAACAACCACAAAGAAGGGCTTGAAGTCAAATTTGACTATCAAACCAAATTTATATTTTTATTGAAAATCAGCATAATATTTTAATATTTCTCCCCACACGTAAGAATTTACTTTAAATTTATTTTATTTTTTTCAAAAAATTTAATGGAAAAATGAATTTATTATAATTTTATAAAGCTAAACGTGGAAATCAAATTTTATCAATTATAATATGTATCAGAATAATTTGAAACTCTTTCCATAAATGAAGGAATGAAGGAAAAACATAGTTTTATAATTTTAATTTAAATTAAATTTGAAAAAAAGAAAACATACATGAAAAAAACACCAGACTGTATTATTTGGATTTTAACACATGGAGTTTTCAATTGCAATAACTCTTTCAAATTTTGAGCTCAATTCTTTCATATTCAAAAAAAATAATTCAAAAACAATAGTGCTCCAAACTTTAAAGGCCCAATTTTCCATAAATCGCAGTGAAAGTTAATCTGAAATTTTAAAGCTAGCATTCAGAAAACTAGTTTTTCCAAGTTTGAATGCTAATATCTTTCAATCTATTTGGTCAAACTTCATGAAATTTTTACCACGTGATAAAAAACATGTGAAGTATAAGATCGTACGGTTAGATGTTGTAAAAAACATTTTTTTCCGTATGTTGAGGCAAATGCAAGAGAAAAAACAGTTTTGTGTTTTTTTTTGTGTAATGACTTCGGGACTTTAGGGGTAAATAGTTCCATGAGAATGAAAGGAACAAAAGTCATATTTCATATTAATGCTGATTTCAATATGCAAGGTATTGAGCCTCTAAAACCATTGCATTTGAAAACATGAAGACCCTATTGTCTTTTCAAAAACATTCAACATCTTCCATGCCTAAGAATGCGCACAAAAGTATTTGCATTTGCTTCTTGTACTATTGGTTCATTACCACCAATTTCTTCGAGTGGACCTTGTCGAGGCACCGGCCCCTTGTAATCACTATCTCCTGGAACCTCACCATCTTCACCTATAGTACCACCGATGGATGCACCATCATCATTGGAATGATTGGATGGTGCACTATCACTTTCGCTGGAGGCCTCAGAATTGCGGTTTCGTTGTGGTCGAGCTATAGAAGACAACGTCTGAAGAGGTCGTTGGCCCGTTGCGTCCATAATGCCATCTGTATTGGGCCCTCCCGTTTGAACTTCTCTTAAAAATGGTTGGGAAGCCGCTTCTTCCCTCCTCAGCCTTCTACGTGTTCTACTACTCACACGTTCACTGGTAGTACCTTGTGGTCGTGGACGCTTCCCTTGATTATTGGCATGTACAGGTGGCCGCAATGAATTCGTATTTCTAGTCACACGCTGTGATACCATACCAGCCAATCGTGTACCTATCGACGAAGTTTGTTCGTGTCGACGAACTTCGGAACTAGACGGCCTTGATGAACTTTGGATTTGTAGATTTTCCAATACTAGCATTTGTCGTTGTGCAACCGAGACTCGATTTGGAGGGGGCATATGTGCTTCTCCACCTTGAGGGGGCCCTTCTCTACGGGTGGTCCTCATGGGCAAGGACGGTGGTACTACTACTTCTTCTTCACGTCCTCTTTCAACGTCAACCCCATCTCTTTCTATTGTGGCATCAATTTGTACATCCATAGGGTCTGGATTTAGTGGTCTCGGTGCCACAACGTCCTCATTTGTATTGCCCCCACTTGGCCCAGCATTCCACATTTGTGGCATTCGTGGTGGACTTGCTTGATGTCCCTCGGAGTCATTGTCGTTATTATCCCCCTCTTCAAAGTCAAATACGGATGCATCAATTAGAGGACGCACTCCTCCCGCCCCACGAAATCTATCAAACGGTGGCTCATCATCGTCATTGGAACTATCATCTGAATCGTCATCATCTAGATCAGAGTGAATCGAACCACGGTCTAGACCATCAGATTCATCTGTCATGGAATCCTCTGACATCATGTTTTCAGTGTACCACCTTGTCGGATTTGTTGCAGCCCTTTCTTTTAGAGTCTTGGAATTGGTATAAATGTAAACCAATTCCTCAGCACGCTCTGATGTCAATCTATTGCGTGATTTGTTGTGGACAAACGAATACATGCTCCAATTGCATTCACAAGACGATGCAGAACACACTTGCGCAAGGATCTTTTTGGCAATCGGTGCAAGTGTACGAGCACCGGCTCCGAGAAGGTCCCACCATTCGTGAGGCTACAAATTCAAGGTGTTTACATCAGGAAGTCCACTGAAAATGCCTCGCCGATCTCTAAATGCTTAGTACTCAGACAAAGTTGACGCAAATGCTTGATCTCCAACCGCCAATTTGCGCAAAACTCTCAATATGGCTTCTCTTGCCTCATTATCATCCATTAGCAAGACTTCGTCAAGTAAAAAGGGATTCAATAGAACCCTAGCGTAATGCAAATCTGTCCTGAGCATGTCCCAACGCTTGTAGAAATCATTGATGGCGGAAATTGCATACCGTGGCTCTAATGAAAATGGTGGATCCCTCAAAGATAAAACATGCTTTTCCACCTTTTTCATCACAAGCCATGCCTTGTCCAAGCACAAGTGCTTTCCATCAAACTCTCGAAGAGCCATCAACACGGGCTCCACTATGTGCACAAAGTTTAAAAATCTCCTCCAAAATTCATCCGTTTGCACATATCGTTGCACATCGTTAGCTTTTCTTTGCTTTTGACTGGATGCCAATCTCCGCGTGTACTCATATCACTGTGGATCGTGGACTGTCGATTCTACCGCTTCCCTCACCTCCACCAAACGTTCGATCATGAGGAATATGGTTGCAAAGCGTGTTTGAACGGGATTTTTCAAAACGTGATTAGAAGAATGTCGTCGAAAGATTGCAAGTGGCATGTGATGTGTTCGAATGTATTTCACAATTGACTTGGCTTTCTTGACCATACTTGTAATCCAATCTTGTTTTCCCCAATCTTGAAGTAGAAGGTCAAGTGCATGTGCTGAACACCCTTGAAAATATATGTGTGGAAATCTACGAATTAACAAAGCGCCAGCGGCCAACATGTTTGTTGCATTGTCTGTACAAACTTGTACCATGTTTTGTGCCCCTACCTCGTCAATGTAATCACCCATGCAATTAGCCATGTAAGTAGCATCTTTGCATTCGCCTATTGTGTCTATCGATCCAAGAAATACCTCTCCACTTGTACATGCCAACATGACATTCATCAATGGTCGATGTGTCACATTGTCCCATCCATTAGAGCATATTGTAATGCCATACTTTTGGATTGGTGCCCTTGTCTTCTCTGCTACAATTGTTGCCACTTCATCTTTTGTAGATTTTATGAGCTTTGTACGAAGTGCATGGTACGCTGGAGGTTTGTAGCCAACTCTCGATTCCGATGTTGATTTCACTGCATCTAGAAAAGCAGGATGCCTCCCTACATTGAATGGTATATTGGCTTCATAGAAAAACTTAGCCCACTTCTTGTCTAATACTTGCTTGTTTGATGCGTTCATTCCTTCTTGTACAGACAATTGCCTCATCGATCGATTGTGGGTCAAATTAGGAATGGGCACCTCCGATGATCGTACTTGAGAGCTTTGCCCCCTAGTGTTTTCTCCTCCATCATTTGCTGAGATTGAAGCATCAGGTTGTTGCTCGCCACGTACTACACTTGGTAGTATCGTTGATGGTGATGTCACTTCCATATCGCGTCCAGGTCCATGCGAAGTGTTCGTAGGTATATGTCCTCCACAATTCCAAAACATTACCTTCACGACTGCATTGACTTTAGTGCACGCTCTCACTCCCTGGACGGTGTCATTTTGTCTGTATCCCAAATGGAAAAGCAACTGATCATTTCGATAGCTTAGCAAAGTTTCGCAAAACTTGCAAGCAACTTTTCCATCTGGCTGTAGTGTGTACCAAGGTTCCCACTATGATCTTCCTCCACCCATTGCTCTTATCTGTCCTCCTCTACCTACCCCTACACCAAAAAAAAGATTAGTATTCTGTTTGAAATGTGATGTGGCAACAACACTTGTTGCTCTCACAACAAGTGCCACCACAACACACTCTTTTTGGACTTCGCTCTACCGCAATGGTTGTACTCCAACCAAGTCATGAAAGGCAAAATCAGCAAGGGAAAGTAATCTTGAATAGGCGGAAGTCCTTAATATACACCTTGAAGCCCTCCCTAAAACCCTAAAGCCTAAACCCAGCTAGACGGACATCCGGCTGATGGGGTGGACCCTAAACCCGCAGCCCCGCCAACGAAACCGTCCAAGCGGCGACTGTCCCATCCAGCGATCTTCCGGTCTAGGGGATGGGACGGATTCTCGTCCAATGGACGGTTTCCCGTTCAAAGGACGGATTCGCCTCCAGGGGACGGATTACCGTCCTAGAGACGAGAATTCCGTCCAGGAGACAACCTCTTTGTCTAGAGACGGGCTCTCCATCCAGGGGACGACCTCTTTGACCACAGATGGGCTCTCCGTCCAAGACACGGATGTCCATTCGGCGACGGAATGACCGTCCAGGAGACGGCCCAACGCCGTTGCAGACTGGACAGACTTCATTCGCGCCGCGGATGGTTCCGTCAGTATTGGCGACGGGCTGTGACGCGTTAGGACAGACGCGTCATGACATCCGGACGTAAAAAGCCAACGTCACGTCCGGATAGACAACCCTGTTTATAAATGTCATAGTGTCATATTTGAGTATCGTATAGCCTATGATGTCATCATTTAATCTAAATTAAGTACAAAAATAGGATTGTAACTAGTGCTTTTTACTCCTTTGTTGAATTTGAAAGTAAACCATATAGAGACTTTTACATTGAAATTAATAATATTTTGAATAGAATATGTCATTGTTGACAACTTTGAATAATTTTTAAAACTAATTTTGATGAAATTGTTGAAATTTTTGAGTGAAACATTCCATTAACATTTCAAAAAGGACTTCGAAAAGGACCATTCTACAGTCTCCATTGGCTCCTAATAGCTCACTTTGACCCATTTCTATAAACCTTACTAAATTCGTGCTCTAAAAAATCAAGATCGCATGAGAGGATTGGCCTCACCATGGACATAGGCACCATTCGGCAAAGCAAGATTTGCAACGACGCTAGCATGCGAGCTTGGAGTGGCGAGCTTGTAAGTGGCGAGCTTATGAGCTGCAAACATGGAGCTTGCGAGCGTGGAGCCTTGAAATTAAAAAATTTCAACTTTTTAACCCTATTTTTTATTTTTTATTTTTTAATAAGTAAAAAAATTTACTATTTTTAGTAAATTTTGGAACCTATAACCACTTATCCTATTACCGTGGATTTGAAGATTTGTTTTCATGGCTTGGCAATTGCTTTTTTCAATACTTCAAAAACTTCAATTTGTGGTAAATAGTTCACCATTTACTTTACTAACTACAATTTGCATATCTATGTATTCACAAATTATATCAAGAATATAACATACTATGTTAAGTAAATAAGTCTCACAAAATCAAAGGTGGGTATAGTTTCATGAAACTCTCGTAGGAATTTTCGAAAATCATAAACAGACCATTACTTAGGTTAATTTTTAAACTACAGTTCAGTGTCTTTCAAAAACACCAAAACATAAAAGCAAAACAAATTGTGAAGTGAAGAAAAAATTGATGACTTCCGGATGTAATGTAAACCAAAAATAAATATATAAATGGAATCTAAAGAGGAGAATGAATTGAAAAACCAACAAGAAATTGAAAGAGATATAAGGATGTTCCATTCCATATGCTTAAAAACATTTTCTTTAAACCAAATGTAAATTAATACAATATGATTCAAGTACATAAGACAATCTAGCCATACTTACTCTGAAATTGTGATTATCCCTGCTTTAACTAGAAGAAGCTTCAACTCGTTGAAACTATAACTTGATGCACGAATGAATTTGTCCTCATGGATGTCCATCTTGCAGAAGTACCTATATAAGTAGTACAAGTGCTTGCAATTTACGTACTATTGACGGCCTCCAATGGCTGAAATAGCCATGTTTATATAGTCCGGGCATAACACCATATTCATTAAAATGGGAGAAATGGAACCTCTCAAAATAACCTTCCCGATCTCGACTTAAATCACCAATTTCCATTAAAATGAAAGTTTTCAACTCAAATCGAGCTGAATAGACACAAAACTTTTCAATTTAGCTCAAATCGAGCTAAATTGACATAAAATGTTTCAATTTAGGTCAATTCTCAAAGGTTTTATGTCAATTTAGCTCGAATCGAGTTGAATTGACACAAAACCTTTCAATTTTAGGTTGATTTTTGAAAGGTTTTATGTCAATTCAGCTCGAATCGAGCTAAATTGACATAAAACCTTTCATCAAATTGACTTAAAATTTTTTTATTTCAAGTTGTTTTTCCTTTAAATTACATTGGAAAACTCTCATTTCGCTGGAAAACTCTCATTTTAATGAATATGGTGTTGCATGTGCAAGAGGGGTACATTCCCACTGTGATTCGGTACACATTTTTGTTATGGTCTAACCCGGTTTGTAGTGATACAATTGCACCTAGTCCCGGGAAAGGCAACAATGTAACTCCCAAAATTTCTCCTTTGACATTGCCAGTACTCTCCCACTTGTTCCGCTGTTCTATAGTTGGTGCATTTGTAATTTGCCGTATGGTTCGATTGTTTCAAACTGTTGGATACACATTTGCATCTATTGGAGGTGGTTGATCATACAACACACTCTTGAATATGTTCAACAAATTGAAGAGTTGACGTGGAGATAGTACATGGCGCTCTTGGAGATGAAAGCCACCGTGTTGTAATAGCAAAGTCTCATCTTGGCTCAAGTTTGTCCAAATTAAAACAGGCCAGACCTTTAGTACCTTAGGCCAATCTAGAACCCACTTGCGCTTGCTTCCTTTCACACATCGTTCAATGTCATCAACACAAAACCAAAAGTCAACCACCACCTCTCGCTTACTCCCATAGTCTTCTTTTCTCCCACGATATGTGGGAGCAGGGGTTCCCTTTTGTCCCTTTGCAATTTTCGCAGTGCACTTTATATTTGAACCCCGTTGTTGAACAAAACATTTCGCATTTGATTTTTGGCTGATTCTAGCTATGTGCCACTTTGAAGTGTCACAATCACTTTTGAAAGCAACCTTCACATGTCTAGAATTGTTCACTTCAAGTACTTTACCTCTGTTCTCGGAAGAATCAATAAAAGCCGTTGTGGACCGCGTTCGAACATGAGGTTGGGAGAAATTGACTTTATCTGGTCTATGTGAGTCTCCAGCATCGCCAATTGGTATGTCCAACTTTTTCTTCATGCTTCCAAAGATTTCTTCTCCTTCCAAATGAGGTATACGACTTCCAACACCTTCACTTCCAGGTAATGTATTCAGTGCCTCTACAATCTTCTTAGGGTCTCCGCTTCATCTTGCAGCTCTCAACTTCAACTCGCCCTTTGATGGACCAGATCCAAATGCATGTCCCTTCAAGTATGCACGATAGTTTGTCATTTGCATCCATGCATGAATACTGTCATCGCAAGTGGCGTCAAACAAATTGTTTCTACGATTTCCAAACATTTGAAGCCACTTGTTATGCACTGTTTCTGACAAGTTGCATGATGGCATATCTGCCATCTCCTCCAAACTTAAATCCTCCAAAAGCATCCACAAAATATTTTTAGCATTGACATTCAATACCATTTTACCATACGAAACAACCCAAACTAGAACAACTCTGAACTACAACACATCAATTCACGTAATATTGAAATCATTTCAAATAAATTCTTGGACATTAAAATTAAATAAAAAAACTCATCTACTACAAAATATCATTGTACAAAACAACCAACTTCACGTGAATTTTAAAACGTCAGCCCTTCAATAAAAAAATTTCCCCGCTTCTTGAACCGATTATAGGAGTACTGAGAGGCAACCCCAAAACCTTAATCGAGTCCGACTTAGGTTTTCGGGGTGCCTTGCAATACTTCCATTTCTGGTTTAAAGGCATAAAAAAAAGTTTAGTCCACATTTTTTTAAACTTATTGGTACACCTAAATTCTTTGCTAAAACTAATAAATGCATATTTCAAGAAAAAATGAAAATAAATAATTTTAAAAATTCTTTTCCACAATGCAAAATGATTATTTTGGAAACAAAATTGTGCTCACCATTTGCATGAACCCTCCCCACTGCCGGTAACGAAAATGCCAAAAGGCTAGCCAATGGTCCAAGTGATGAAGCCCATCTTCATTGGCAACTCCAGATGACAACCACCATGACCGAATTGCCAAGTACCGTATCTCCGCTTGTTCCATAGTCTTTGCATCTTTATATTGTTTACATAATATAGTATGCTGAGATTGAAACGCTTCCTTGATGTACTTTTGCGTGTGCTTCTGCAGAGAGGTAGTCCAATGTAGCAAACAGGTTCTCTCACGATTTTCCATCTTCTCGTTGGCCAAACCACTGCCGTAAACAATACATACCGCATTCCAATTGGCGATAGCACTATCTGCCATGAATCCCTTGAAATTTGGGTGATCCACACCATGTCGTGACATCACAGTGTTTAAGGAGCTCCAAAATTGCACTTGGATCTTTGTATCTTCTGATTGCATATTGCACGTTGCAATTGTCATGACTTTCTTGTATTCAGGATCATACATGTGGCAAGCCATTGTAGTCCACTCATTCACTCGCTTTATGTGGTCAAACATCATCCATCCATTTTGAAGATCTCCTCCAGATTGCATACGCTTCACTAGGTCCACTCCACTTCTAGGTCCATTAGTCAGCATCTTAAAAATGTAGATCTTCTCTTTACCTTGTCCAGGGAAGACACTGTCATGTATGAATTCAAACTTTGATTCCTTCTTCATAGTTATAATGTTGTCAATGACACCTCCTTGACTGTTTGAGCGAAATGAAGAAATTACATTCCATATGTTTGGATTGCTCAAGTTCTAGAACCAATCCATAACCTCCTCCAGTTCCTCGCCCTTCAACATCTTCTTCTCACCCTCTCCACTATGAAATAGGTAGTTTGTTAGGAAATCCTTACTAGCGGAGAGTGCAATTGCAGAGTTCGTAGCCATGGGGGTCGTAGCCACTTGCTCCGCTATTAATCCGCAAATCTTTTATGTAGAATCTCTATACATGTCCTTCGCTACAAGATGAGTATGGTGTTCAAAATGAATAGCGGCCCTACTCACTTTTGAATTCTCTGAATAGCAGTAGTAAATCCTACCATTGCATGTATTGAGGCACATTGGGGTTACTTTGCAAACCTTGCAAACTAGAGTACAGTCTTTAGGACGAATCTTCCCTACAACAAAAAGAAAGACTATATATCCAATCCACTCTGTTTCGTTGCGTTTTCTTGCCCTCTTCAAGTAATCACAATCTGAATTCATACAAGTAAGATGACCAGCGCAGTAAGACTTACGCAACCTCAAATTGTCAGAGTTGTGAATGTTCATTGTCACCAACTTGCACCAAGGGTGTCCATCATATCGCTTATCCATTCCCTCCAAGTTCCTAGCTGCCGACGAAGACAAAGAAGAGCCACAAGGAGGCAACTCGAAGATAACATCCCCATCAAAAACGGTTGGAAGATATTGCACATGGTGGTGTTTCATGTTGCTCAGATCCATTGTTGACAATTTGTTTCTTGATTGATGCATATTTGCTAGTCTCTTCAAACACTCCATTATGCTCAATTGGTCGCTGGTATTTGGATTCAAAGGAGGTCGAGACAATCAAGACTAGGTATGGCTATTTGACAAGCTCCCAAACTCAGATTTCAAACCCACGTTTTCAGTCGATGCAGGTGGCACATGACATGTCTGCTTTGAAAGCATCAAGTCTGGAGACTCTCCTTCCGACTCACTAGACAACTCTATGATTGTATCTAGGTTTTCAACCTTCACTGCTTGCAGAATTGCACTATTCCAAAGGACAGGAAAGACTTCACAAGGTGGACTTGGTGATATTGAGTGAGTGACATATGACATATTCATTGTAGATGCATCTGAATGTTGACTTCAAATCTCTGTTGAAGCAGCTAGCATAGACAAAGGCAACCCGTAAGCTCTATAGTTTCCAGCTGCAAGGTACCAACAATGTCCTACTTCTTCTATTGACCTCACTACCGGAATTGATTGCTCCAGTTCTCCTAATTCGGACTTCCTCTCTTCTTCAACATAGATGGATGACTCTATGAACCTAAAACGAACATGAAGTAGATGGCTCATGACTCTAGTTTGCTTTCCATCATCTACTGGAAAGACAAGAGGAACATTATAACCATCTACACGAATGCAAGCCATCTTCAACAATAAACACAGATACAAAAGAATGCAAAAGAAAGAAAACACTTGTTTGTGCCACGTGAAAGACAACTGATCATCTTCAAGCATTTACATGTTGCGACACCTTCATCATCAGTGAAAAAAGAGGAAAGCAGGATGTCTAAAAGTAGTTCAAAATGTCCTATCAGGTATTAATTGAGCATCTACCACACCACCTTCCAAGCACAACACTAGCAAAGCCATTTATAAATGTCTTAAATGCATAGTTTGGTTGTATTAGGCATCTCTAAATGTGTTAGGTAACTCTATGAATAACAATTTTATGAGTGTACCAAAACGCCAAACACCATCCGTATTTATTTTAGAATGTAGCAACAAGGCAAAGGTCACTGTCATAGTGCTATTAATATTAGCTTTATTTCAAATGTGGACGGCGCATTAAAAACATTGTCAGATTTATTAGTTTTAAATTTTTGATGGACGCGTTTGTCAACAACCTACTATAGGGTAACACGTTCTACAGAAAACCTGCATGGCTTGTAAAGACATATAAGGTGAAGCCAACTCTCAACAACACTTGTCTTTGAAGCTCTACAAGACAATTAGCATTACCATTTTAGAGTGATAGGTTTTATACAGTATGCTCCCAACTCATGTTCACAGACTCTTATAGCTTCTCTACTTTACTCCTACAGCAGTCTAAGAAGCGTAAGAAGTATTCTTCTTTGTATTTCTCATCTCCTAAGGCACTTAGGAGGTATAGAATGAATCGCGGAAAGAGAACTGTGTCTAAGACAGCTCAATCGGCAGCAGTGAACCTCCGGAAAGTCCTTCAATATGAATCTGGAGCTAGTGGCGCGGAAGAGAATGTTGAGGTGCAAAACATAGATTCATCGCAAGACATGGTAGCAAATCAATCGAGCGAACGAAATGATTAATCAAAAGCACTTCTTCATGTAAGTTATTCCTCATAAAATTTTGTACTTGTTATACCTCTTCATATATTCTTTGACAACTCCACTAGTACAAAATAAATTTTATTAACTTCTAAGAATGCTTTCTTAGAGTGTTCTTCATCCATGTATGTAGACATAAAGCTTGTCTTCTATTGTGTAAATGGATCACCCTCTATACTTTTATATCACATATGACTTGATCATTAGGGTAGGACGCTTCAATGTTTGAGCCATCCAAAGGAAATTACAATCACCTTGTAGAACTACCACAAGAAGTACAAAGAGTTTTAAAAATGGATCATGGTTCCTTCAATAGTTGAATGTACTTTTTGCTTTTTTACCCCTAAACGCTGGGCAAGCCATTTCAAGGCGTTTGGGTTACAGAGTGGTTTTATGAAGGATATTGAAAATATGTTTTCATCCATTTTTATTTCTTTGACCTTCTAGTACTGATTCCGAAGAATATCCAAATCAATTTGTATTTCCTTCAGTGTTTGTTATTCTTTGAATAAAAATTAATTTATTGTAAGTTTGAAAATTATGATTTTAATTGTCGATAAACTGTTAATATTTTCTTTTTGTACCATATACATGTAAGATATTTTCTTCTCCTTTTTTTTCCCTTTATAGGTCCATTATTTATTGTTGGTTGGTTTAAGATGGCCAGGGAAAACTGACCCCCTCGCTTGGCCCTACGGGCAAACCTTGGAATTATTTATTTTTTGCACATGAATTTTTTTGCAAATTTTGACTTCATTTTTGTGATCAGAGATCCCCAATTAGCTAGGAGAGGTCAAGAGTATACCCTAGCACGGCCCAAAATAGTGGGGATTTTTTTTACTTGCACCCCTGGTAAAGCCGAGCGAAAGGGTCAATCCACCTTGATCTTTAAGATCAGGATACCTTCAAATGGGAGGGGTAGATTGACCTCTTCGCTTTGCCATGCGGGAAAACCTTGGAATTATTTATTTTCCGCCCATGATTTCTTTTGAATTTTAAATTCATTTGTGTGATCACAGCCCTAAAGTATACCGTACAACACGCCAGAATAGGGGGCATATTTTTTACATGCACTCTTGGGGGTACATTGACCCCTTCGCTGAACCTTACCTGGGATGTAATTACAAAAAGTGCCCCCTGTTATGGACTGTTGTAGGATATACTTTAAACCTGCCTTAAGTAATTCGGGGTCTCCAATCACAAAAATGAAATTAAAATTTTCAAGAACAATTAGGTACACAAAATCCTGTAAATCTAGTGTTTGCCGCAATGGAGCGAGGGGGTCATTTATCGCGTAATTTAGGAAATTCTATGTTCCAACGGCATATATCTAAATCAGAAAAAGTTGGAAGATTGCACGGAAAACTGTTGGAGATTCGGATTTTCCATGAAATGTGAAGCCAATGGGGTGTCTCTTCACTAGCTCAATTGTTGTTTACTGCAAAGTTGCATCTTTGTTTATATCTTGTTCGACATTGTAATAAATACCAATGTTAATATGGTTCCTGGAGAGAATTTTTTGAAGATTGTTGTTGCCTCGGAAACTAAATGTGGTTGTCACCTGAAGGACTGGACATGAGTCGAAGAAGATTCCTTCCCTTTGGAGCACCGTCGATTAGTTTCGTTGTAAGAAAATGTTTTACGTGGCAATTATTTATCACCAATCTCATTAACGCAGTAGCTGCTAAGGCCACTTGCAACTTTTTGAAACGAGAATCACTGTAGCTCCCATTTTCCGATACTTGCAACCACTCGATGACAACTTCGAACTGAAGACAAAAATAATGCAAGGTCGAATTTTATGCCGTCTGACATGCGTGGATTAGAATAGAAAATCCTGAACTTTGAAACATGCTTTTCTTTTATAGCTGTTTCTATACTTGGAGAGACCACTTGCTGCGCTAGAAATGAACGATCGATTGGTTAGTATTGTAGCTACTTTCAATGCAGCCGCCACATAATTCGGATCAGCTCACATGTATAGCGCACAGCATGGAGGCCAATACCTTTGCTAAACTAGGAAAAACTTTCTTCATCAAGTTCAGTGCACTCACAACCATTATATAAGATCAAACTCACTCTCCTTAGCGCACAAACTTTCATTCTTGTGACGTGAAGAACACGGGAGGATTTACTTGCTGACGGACAACTTCACGATGTCTGTGCAACTTGAAGGAGAGCGTGATGGCGAGCGAGAAGGCGAGCAACTGCCAACCAGGTTCACCAGAAGCCGTCGTCAGCGACAAGGAGCGTTGCCAACTGCCGTAGAAGAGGAGGATTCTGAGGTCGCTGTTGTCGATCCGTCACCTGCCCTGCAACATCTACCGGCAGCAGTCTCTGAGGTAAGGGTCATTAAAAATTTCCTACTCATTGTTGCTTGCAATTTGTGGATGTGCTTTTGAATTTCCAATCAAATTCTTTGAGTTAAGCAGACATCAATTCATATCGATTAGATGTTGTTAAACCTGAATCTTTGGAAACTTGTCAACTGCACTTGTAGCTGCACAAGGTCTGGAAATGAACTGTCTCCGTCTTCCAAGCTCTCGATTAGATTATCTTCAAACTAAATGTAGAGGGATTGATTCCTTAGCATGATAGCAACATTAGTTAGTAAACAAAGTAACTTCCGCTTAGATCGACGTTGTTAACTGTTTTAGATTCAGCTCTAGACCTGCTCCTGTCGAATGGGCATTGGCGAAGTCAGCCAGCAGTGGTCTCCTGTTGCGGTCCAAAGTCGTGCACCGAAGTCAGCCGTGTGTCTAGTAAATTCTCTTGACCAGATTCGAATCTGTCTCTGGATTGTTGTCGTGAAAATACTTGAACCGATGCTTTCGTGAAAGTTCACAATGTCAAGGCATTCTTGAATCTAGGCTTATCTGATTGAAACTCACGAAGCTAGTAATCATAGAAGTTGGACAACCAAGGCTTTCGTGAAAGTTCACGATATCGAGGCATTTTTGATTCGAGGCTTACTTGACTGAATCTCACAAAGCTAGTAATCACTAGAACTAGTCAACCGAGGCTTTCGAGCAGGGGTTCACGATATACAAGCATTCTTGATTCGAGGCTTACGTGACTGAAACTCATGAACCTGATATTCATTGGAATTGGATATCGGTGAATTTATTTCCTACGGGGATTTTCTCTAGCGCTTAGAACTCCGAAAATGCAAACCAGAGAGTGTATTGTCATGTTATCAATCGGTTGGTAATAAAAAATGATCAGATATAGCAGGACAAAATTATGTTTCTTTATTGTTTCGCATTTCTTTTCTTAAAAACTATTCTCTTCCTTCGCGCCTATGAGAGACCCTCTCTACAATGCGGCACAGGGACAGACTTGTCAACGTGAAGAATGACTGCCAAAAGCCCGAAAATTCCTGAAATCTGAAGTTCTCGACTTAGACTTCTTCATCAGATCAGCAGAGAACCCCGTGTCTACAACTTCAGATTTTGCGTTTTGGTGTATGCGGAAGTCCGAATGCAAAACAGACAACATTCAATGTTGCCCTTTCTGATGACCGGATTTGGGGGTAGCGTCTGCTTCCCCCAAATCCGATCATATTATCTCGTATTTGGAAGACTGTTACCGAAGACAGACAGTTTTGGTCGTGGTTCAATTTTTTTTGAATCAAATACAAGTTACGATGACCGGTTTCAAGGGAAGCTCACGCTACCCCTGAAACCGGTCATGGGAAGAGGTTACAGCGGCGAAGGCTTTGGCTATCTACGACTTTTAATTGGCATGAAGGTAGGCTGTGCAGGAAAATCTAGTAGTTTAGTCACGGTTAATATGCTGCTAATGTTGGACTGCTGACTGTTTCCGGAAGTTAGGTTCATTTGTTATCATTTATTCGAGAAATGAAGTTAGGTTTATTTATTATGAATAAGTTCAGAGTTGCGAGGGTAAGGAACTTAATTGGTTAAGTATTATAATGTATCCTTATCATAGATAGTAATGATTAGAATGTTTTAGAAATTAGAAATGAAATATAGAAATAATTATGCAATGTTCTCATATATCACGAACTGAAAAAGATATTGATCATTTTGATTCCATGAAATGTCGTTATCTATGATTCATCCACCTTAAGAATGTGTTTGTCGTCAAGGTGTGGTAGAGTTTTTACTCTAAAAAAATCTATCACATGCATTTTGAGGATATTACATAGGAAAAGAGGTAGATTTTATGTTTTTTTTGTGTCTAAACCACTATTATCTGTAAATTAGAAAATGACAAGGATGAATTTTTCAAATTCTCTCATGAATGACCGTTTTTGGGGGTAGTGGGAGGTATCCCAAGAACCACAGTCGGGTCCGACTGATGTTTTCAAGGTACTTCATAGTACCCCCCAAATCGGTTCTTCCTAAGAGAATTTGAAGGATCTATTTAATTTGGTGAGGTAATAGATAGGTAAAAAATTTCATACGTACATGATCATGATGACGTCTAGCATATAATAATTCAAGGAATCTCTCTTGTAACTTCCACTAGCGTCTTCTATGAGCAATTAAAGAAAGGATGAAAAATGTAGTTAGAATAGAATTTAAATTTGTCTATGGACTTCATTAATTATTGATATGATTAACAATATCCTAGAAAGGATTTTACTATAAAGCATTTCTGAAACTAGAGTTATCATACAATTTTAAGGAAGCTTTAAAGAGTTCCGAAGTTGTAGTCTTTATCTTCATTTGATATAAATATGCCATTGAGTCTATAGAATCTTTTAAAGACTAGTGAATTAAATATGGAGTAAACTATATATTACTATGTCATGAGTATTGGATGATTTTGGAGGGCAAGACTGCATAAGGAAGTTCATATACTTCCTTTAGTATTTTCATTTTTTTGGAAAGTATGCTATTGCAATTGATGTTGAATTCACATAATGCATTAATACTTTTACGAGAAAGTTGGTGCTTCAGTATCTTGAAGTGCACGGTATTCATGCAATCTGCCTTTCAATGAGAGCTTCTCCATTAAAATAAGCTTTCTTGATCTTTGCATTGACTTAGTAAAGATTACATTCATCTACAATGCATGTGATCAATTGAATACATTACTCTTCCTTTTCTTCCTTTAATTTATATTATGAAAGCTAATCATTCGAGTAAATGATTGGAATGTGCAAAGGGATGTGATTGATATTGAGGCTTCTTCTTCAAAGACGGCAACCTTGGCTGAGGAGATTGTTGAAGGGGTGGAGAACACAATCCCTCAGACTCCTAGAACAGAAATATTGGAGGTTTGCAACAATTCCTTTGTCGTTGATGAGACAAATGTTGTAAGTCTAGGGGATATCTTGGATGCATGTGATCGTGCCGTAGATCAATTCAAAGTGCCTATAAATAGTCATAATAATGTATCCAAGAAAAGGAAGAGGAGACTACCTATGTTCTCTGATGAGAGTTCTGAGACGGAATATAGCTCTCAAGAACATGGAAAGGGGGAGTCAAAGTCAAAGTCTTCCGTTTCTGTTTCAAGCCCATGGGGTCCAAAATCACGCCAAGGTGCTTGTAGTGCTACCGTACGTAGACACATGTTTTTTTTCATCCAATTAGGTTTGGACACAGAGGGTAGCGTTGACATTGATTGAATGTAAACAATATTTTTATAACATGACAGTTTTAAAATTCAACCTAGTATGTAATAAGAATTGATTTTCCACAAATTAAATATACTACGTCATTGTTGTATGCAATCTTGGCTATGTTGTGAATGAAACTCATTATATGCTTTATTTCCTTACATTTTGCATAGATATATTCAATTTCAATAGTTTCCATTTAAATGTAAAGCAGAATTTGAAGTTTCCATTTGAATTTGCAGCTGGAAGAGTTACCAATCATTTTGTCTCAAAATGAAGAACAGTAGGAGACACCAAGGATCGATGATACACAACAACCAGAGATTGAAGCTGAAGAAGAAGGGGATTTGCAAATGGAGGACATTATTAATGATGATGAAGAAGAGAAAGAGTTGCTTGAAGATGAGCTACGTCATCTGCAGAAGGAGGATTCGGTTGCCACGATTGCCAGTCTTAGAATCAAACCGACAAAACACTCAAGACTGCACATTCCGCTTTGCAGACTTGTTCCAACGCTTATGGTGAGGCCAACATTGTCCTCTGACCTATTGAAACTTGAGTAGGAGTTTGTACACGGTTACCGTGAGGGAGCAATGGTGTTCTATGTCTCTACTACGAATGAAGGAGGAGAGAGTTCAGAGTTTACAGAGGATGAAGTTAATCGGTGGGACCCATGGTGGAAGTAAGTAAATGATGATTTCAATGCATTTGTTGAATCCAACCCTGACTTGAAGTTCATAAAGAACCTCAAGTTTTTCATGTGTGATGGAAATCACTATCGAATTGCATGGATGAGCCATATTACAAGGCGTTATTCTATAGACCCAAATTGGCACATCTCTGTGGACTGCATTATTCTTGAGACAAAAGGCAGAATTGAATTGGTCATGCAAATCATGCATGATTTTAATAAGTGAGTGATTTTCCTTCTTTAGCATGGTGACTTCAACAATGTTTCCAATTCCTTCTTCATAGTGTATTGCATTGTGAAATATGAAATTGGTTCCCTTATATAGTGGTTTGTTTTTAGGTCCACAGAGGATTCGCATGTGAAGACAAATTTGGTGCACACACTATATCGCGTACAGAAATACGGGCAGCTACCATTGGAGAAGTTTATGGAGATACTCAGACCTTCTGAGAAAAAACGTTGTGGAATCCAGATAGGGAGGAAGACTTGGTACTCTATGCCAGTTGACATTTTTACGGCTTTCAACTTCAAGGTGAGAACTTCATTTGTAAATGAATTTTGTTTAAAATTTTGTATAACTATGTTTGTAACAATGATGTGTTGTGATTCTTCAGAGACTTGAAAATTCAAATGTTTGAGTGCTCTTGTAGCAAAAGATATCTCATGCAGCGGATAGTGCTGCACGAAAATACAATGAAATCACACCGTTTGAGGAAAAGAGTGAGCAAGGGATAGCAAATGCAATGAGGGTTGGAGCAAAAGAGAAATCAACAAAGTTGTATGTTAAGATGGTCAAGTTACTTTCAGTGGCAAACCCAGCACTGGGTCCCGAGTTTTTTGAAGAGGTACGTTTTGTATGTGATTCCTTCTCTTGTATTGATTTTGTTTCTTGACATTTCTTGTATTTATTTGGTAATAACATGTCTTTCTATTGTAGGTTGAAAAACACTAGACAATGAATGAGGTCCCGGAGATGACACTTGAGAAGTTGCAAATGGTTGCAACTTGTAACACCACACCAGCTTAGAAGGTGAAGTATTTGAAATGGTGGAATTCATCTGCACCTTCATGGGAGGCACGGAAATTTCCACCACGTCTAGTTTCAGAAGACAAATTGTTACCCTTCCTACACAAATGCATGTGGTGGTCCGAGGTAAGTTTCTGCACAATCAAATTTAAGTACCATTGTTGTCATATTATCTTATGAAAATTATCAAAATTGTGATGTCCTAATTTTTACCATTTCAATAACAACATTATGAACATGAATTGATAAATTACTTTTGCAGATTGAGGATGCTGCTCAAGAGTACTTTGAGAATGTGGTCAGCAAAGACAACTTCCAAATCAATATGGATGTCCCACTTGAGCCGGAGTCATTTGCTCAATACATTGAGGGATGGAGAAGGAAAATATGGGAACAAGGCTTTGGACCAAATTTGAAGGGAGCAAATTCATTCAAGAAGTCCAACTCCTTTTCAAATTATGAAGGATCAGACCTAGCTGTGTGAAGAGTTCTTTTTCAATTAGTTTGTGGAGCTTGTTCTTTTTTTGATTTCATCTTTTCGAACAGCCCAAGGGAATGAGATTTGTAGTCCTTAATTTTTTGGGTTCATTTGAATCGTTTTTTAGTTTGAATTGCAACCAAAGATAAAAAATGGGGGTAGTGTGAGGTACTCCGAAAACCTCAGTCGGGTCTGACTAAGGTTTTAGGAGTACTTCATAGTACTTCCACTTTTGGTTATCTGAGGCATTTTTTTTCTTCTTATTTTTTTTGATCATGTGATTTTTTGGACATAAATGTAGTGATGTTGTAATGAATAAAAGTAAGTTAACATTTGAATAATTGTTTTGATGGAAATGACTCTCAAGAATATTGTAATACGTGAAAATGAATATTTTGTAGTTCTATTTCTCGGTGTAGACGTATTTAATAGTACTGAAAGCGAAGAACCTTCAATAATTTTTTTTTTTTTTTCCATGAGGTGTAGTATTTTTTATATGAAGAAGCCATCACGGTGATCCACGGACTAGTTGATTGATTTCAAAGTACTACTTCTATATTTGGAATGCACAATATAATAGTGAATGTAATAGTTGATAAGTTGACTCTTGTAAATATGTTTGTTTGTTTGGCAGTTACTTCAAGCTTGAGCTTGTAGCAAAAAAAGCTTTGTTACGGGAGGATCTTCCTCCTTTCTTGTCAACTTGGCTAGATCGAAGTTCACAAGAATGCATGTATACATCATCCCAGCTTCGAACGTTCACGACAACAAATCTCACTGGTGGAGGGTGGTATTTGGATTGCCCCGTGACATTCACGCATTTCACGGAGGTGGGGCTTCATAAATCATTTGATGGCCTCGGCGTTATTGATTTGGAGGTTCCAGAGTTTGCCGATTTATCGGACATTCAAAAGAAGAGGGTTATTGCAAGGAGAATGCTTGCTGATAAAAAGAAGGAGGGCAAGGAACAAAAGATCAGGGCAAACAAGGAGAAAAAGGAAGCTAAGCGTTTGGCAAAATTGGCGGAAAAAGAGAAAGATGCTGAGAAGGAGGGCAAGGAAAAAGGCAAAGGGAAGAAGAAGGTTGAAGGCACTGACTAAGTTCCGGTGTCTTCAACGGTTGACCAGGGCTCTCAAATGCAATCCGGTACACGTAGTGGAATGAAGAGGAAGGCCATTTTGCCAGAGGTGATTGAAGAAATGTTCACGCAAGGCACGAAAGTCATTGTTATTGGCGATGATGATGAGGTGAACTCGATCAAATTGATCTTCAACGTCTCCATCAATGATGTGATGGAGAATGAAGATAAAGAAGGGAAGACATGCTACAAAAATCTCATGGACTTTTTGGAGAAGGTAAAGATTTATCTTTGGAATGTTGAGGATCATTATTTGAAATTCATGTAATGATTGTAATTTATTAATTTTTATTTTTTGGGATAAAATTTGTTTGCAGTTGTCAACTTCAAGAGTTCGAAAGGATGATGATGAAATGACTCGTCAACCTGAAGTAGATCTAATTTTCTTTGACTGCCATGAGAATCTACCCGTCCTAGAGGTGTCGTCTCCACCAGATCATGTGCCAAAGTGGAACGCCGATAAAGCATATAAGGGAATTCAAGAGGCTTTTTATTTTGCAAAGAAACATTTATAGGACCATGGCTGCATTGTGGTATTTCACTCATGGAGTGCTAACGCAAAAGGCGTCATTGCTGGACTGTGTGAGGTGTACCCAATTGTGAAGAAGAAAGAGTGGTTAGGCATTAATCGTGTGCACTTGACTTCGGGTGTGGACCTTCAAACATGGTATATTTCAAAAAATTCTTATTCATTTAAGTAGCATCATGCAAAATGTAATATGTTATTTATTTCTAATGTGTTTTTTTTTTAAATTTTGTAGATGCTGAAGTTTGGGATCACCCTTCTAGTGAAAGACCTTAACCGGGGAGTGAAATCAAAATTCACTTTTCATCAAACAGAATCCATGAAGAAGGCAAAAGTGGACCTCAAACCTGACGACACATTGATCAACTATATTACAGAGGACACAATGTTGATGAATGATCGAGTACCATGGCGTGGGCCTCGTGAGAAGGATGCAAGATTTTTGCAGTTTCTCATTGAAGGGACAACAGTTGAAGGGGATTTGGTTCTCGACTGCACTACAGCTACTGGTAAGTATTTTATTCATTGTTTCTATATTAAAATCCTACTTCATTTACAAATCTTTCAATTAATAAATTGCGTGTTGTTTACAACAAGTGCATCGATTATGGCTTGTCGTGGAACTGGACGCCACATTGTAGCTTTGGAGGAAGATTAGGATATCTTCAAAGACATTTTGTTTTCCATGCAGAGAAACAATCCATCTGTAGTATCAACGGAGAAGTTAGTGGAGGTTGCACCGTCTCAAGATCCAGATGCAATGAACATTGTGGTTCACAAATTTGCTCGGAAGACTAAACCCAATAAGTAAGTTTTCATAGATTTGAATTGAGTATAAATATACAATTATATGTGTTTTATGATTGTAACATGTTTTATTGTTTTTTTTCCAGCCATCAAGGGTTGATGTCAACAGATTCAACGATGCAGAAACGAAGGCTTCTTCTTAGTTTAGAGAGGTCTTTTGATCTTCCTGTTTATGCGGAGCAGTTGGCATTAGCATTTGTAGAGTTTGGTTGCTCTAAGCGAAAAAAATGTAAGGAAACTTATGCTTTTAATGTTTTAGAGTTTGTAGATATTAGTGCATCTAAGGGTGGTGAGACTTCAGAGTCATCTACCGACAAGGATTCCACGACTAAGTCTACTATGATTTAGACTCATGAGATACATATACCTCGTGGGTTATTATATTGGGTGTTGATTTTTAATTTGAGTGGATTTGTGTGTCTTATGGCTACAACTTGAGCATGATATTTTCCTTTACAATTTTGCTTTGAGTTATCTCAATCATCAATTCATCATCACATTCAATTACATGTGACAACCTCCAAATCGTGAAAAACATTTATAGGTGACTTTAATTTTTAAATAATGTATTCATATTTCACAACTCAAAAAAAGTAACTACTCCTACGGTGATTTGTCCTTCATACATTTAAAAAAAAAAATTCCTGCTCATGGGCACACATGATCACAAAGTCGCGCTCACAGGCTCGCACGCTAGCAACCCTGTTTGAGTTACCAGCTGGACTCCCTATTTTCGGTCAAAAAATAAAATAAAAAAAATAAAAATATTTTTTTTTATTTTTTTTTGGGGGACCAAAAATGGGGGTACCACCAGGTAGCTCGGAAAACCCAAGTCGGGTCCGACTGAGGTTTTCGAGCTACTAGGTAGACCCCCTATTTTCGGTCTAAATAAATAAATAAATAAAATAAAATTTCAAATCTTTTTTTTGGGCTACCAAGATTATTTGATGATAACCATAGCTTAGAGATTTTTTTTTATAATTTATTTTAATTTTCTTGTTTAGAATTATACATTTCATTTTGTGCTTTGTAAGAATTTTGTTTTTCATGTCTAGAGTTCAATTGTTAACATTGTCTTGTTGTCTCATGTAGATTCAATTGTTCAAGTGCAGGAAGGAAATGTAGGTCAAGCTCAACCTCAAAGGTGCATCATAATATAATTCTTGTTGTAGATGTGGCAAGTCCATTGTAACAATTTCTTCGACAAATGCAAACATCAAGATATCTAGTAACAAGTCAACTAAGAAAGCTACTGAGGTCATGCTCCATTCTATTCTTTGAGGAAGTCAAAGTTCTTTGTGTGGAACAGAAATCATTGTCTATTGGCGTGGATGAGTCATATTTCTAGACTTCATTCAACAAAGATATTCTAGCAAATTACAACAAATTACATCATTCCCTAAACCCAAAGACAAGATTGAATTGATCATGCAGGTCATGCATGGCATAAACCAATGAGTGACTTCTTTTGCAAACCATCGTCAAACCCATGAAGAAATGCACCTCGATTGTAACAATAACATGACCTCCACTACCAATTGCAATATCCCAAGATCTAGACACTATGACTATGGCACCTCTCAAGTTAGCTTAGAAGTCAAAATTTTGCCAGTAAGCTAGCAATTTTTTCTATTTTTTTTTCATGTCAAGTTCTAAGTTTTGTAAGCTTAACATTGTTTTACATCTATTTGATGCCATATAGAATTGACATCAGTAGATGAGATGATGAAGGCACAAAGTCTTTTCTTCATTCTAGAGAATAATTTTCATCTTCCTATGTCTGTCGAGCAGATGGCATCAACATTTATAAACTTTGGTTGCTCTAAACCAAAACGCCATAAAGATACTTATGCTTTTAAAATTTTGGATTTATAGATGGTAGTGCCTCCAAGGGTAGAGAGACTTTAAAACCATCAACAATTGAAGGTTCTATAACCAAAACCACTATGATTTAGACTCTTGAGATTGACATATTTCTTGAGCCAAACTATAATGCATGGATTTTAGAATTATGAGTGTATTTGTGTGTTTTATGGCTACATCTTGGACATTTGCTATTTTCATTTGGATTTTTTGCATCATGATGTCTATAAAAAATGACTGCATTTGCTTGTAGCAAAAAATACCTTCAAAATACATTTGCAAGTGCGTCAAATTTCATTAAAATGACTTCACATTTCCTGAAATTTATAATATAATAAACCCACAGTTATAGGTCCCAACTTGTTTATATTACAAAAAAAATTCCCGCTCACTAGCTCACAAGCTCATGCTCACAGGCTCGCATGCTAGCAACCCTGGCAAGATCTGGAGCCGAAAAAGGTGATCCGGCTTCATCCTCAGTGACGCAATGGTGTTCACGAAGTCCACCTTGTAATATTGTCGGAGATTGTCTTCCAAGAAGTCCTTATCGTCTACCTCCAATACATAATCGGCCTCGTCTTCCTCCATCGTGTCTTCTTCCCCTTCCCCATCCCCTTTTCCGTCCCCTTCCCCTATAATGAGTGGTTGAATCGACTCTTCGGTGTTTGGAGTTTCAAGAATGGTCTCTTCAAGTTAAACGTTTGTGGGAGTTCCATCCATCTACAAGGTCAGATGGAAAAATTAACCAATATACAAGGACTTGCATCTGCAGATCCAAACTAACATATAGATAAAAACATAACAGAAAACCATATATAAATGAAGGAAGGAAGAATCAAACACTGGAAGGCAAAGGTTTAGGTTCAAAAAGGATGTCTTCCATATACAATGCTCTCAAGCAGTATGTCCCTGTGGAAACCTAGAAATGAAAGTTGAAACAATGTCGTGACCCAAAACGTCAATATTAGCTTAGATACTATATAATAGGGTTTATTTCTTATTTTTTCTTTATAAATTTTTTATTTCCTTAGACTTAAGCGGGTACATAGCATAGTATTCGAAACCGGAAGATAGGGAAACCATAAATTGATAAAGTGGTTAAGCAGGAAATTAATTTTCTTGCATTTTAACTGAAATCGGAATTACCGAATACACCAGGAAATCTAATTCGGAACCGGAACTGAGAATCATTAGAAGTAGAGACTATGAGTAGACTATCGGGAGCCAGCTGGAGTTAATTAGGACACATCAACGGTACCCGGCAATTAGGGAACGGTCGGATTAACGGGCAATAAATAAGAACGTTAGGATCAAATGGTAGGAAACAGGAGGCATTCCCGAACGAAGAGTTTAAGTCAGGTCAATTAGGGTTCCTGTGCCCATTTCCAATTTTCACTGTTGGTGTTTTCTATTCCTCTTGCACGTAGTGGTTTCCAGGTTTCCTGACATAGTTTCCGTTTCCGTTCAGTGGTAGAATCAGTAGGCACTCTGAGAAACTGTTGTAAGAGTTTGAAGGAAGGAAAGCCACTATGACCGGAAGTGAGTCTAAGGAGGAGACAGCTACCACGAAAGTCTCACTAAAGAACGTTAGTCCAGTGATTCCGGACGATGCGAAGAAGAAGGCGGATTTGTTAGAAGATTTGAGCCAACTTCGCTACCCTGGATTGCTAGAGCGACCATGGAACTTCAAAGACAAGGTGATGGTGCGGGAGGTGCTACATCCGCAGTCAAATGAGTGGAAGAAGACCATGAGGGTTGTTTCGGACAAGTGGACCCTAGTAGTTTGGCGGGAAGTTTACGGGTTTACTAAGGGAGGAAAAGGACCTGCTTCAAGGATAGACAAGTATATAGTGGATAAGTTCTTGAACCCTCCTCACCCTAAGGATGGATACATCGTGAGCGAGTGCAAGAACGACCGAGAGAGAAGGATACTGGAGTTTTTGGTTCCCATCCTCAGTCCGGATAGGGGCACCCAACTAACCATAACCTTGGGTAATACGATTTTCAGTGCTCTATCAGGAGACCGGAAAGTCGATTGAGGTCTAGTGGTGAGAGATCACATAGGGAAACTCTATAGGTCAGTTAGGAAAACTAAATCGTCTAGTCTTTCCCCCTTTCTCTTTCAATGATACCACGCACATGATTGTATGAGTGTACAAGAGCGACATGAATATAAGGTTCAGGAAGTGAAACTAGCCCACGGAATGAAACCAGACTCAGAGGGAGAAGATGTGGAGAGAAAGGAAGAATCTTCTGAGGATTCCGGCAAGGGAAGACCGGAATAGAGGGAAAGAGAAGAGAGACAAAGAGAAAAAAGGGAGGAAAGAGACCAAGTCTGGAAAAGCAATCCTCTTAAGACGGTCATCAAGGATCTCACCCAAGTCAAGGAGAGATACGAGAAAAAAAGAGGTACCATAATATAGGTGTGTAAATTGTCAGGAAACATTCTTGTAAGTCAATGCGAGGAACATGTCCGGAATCTCATTCAAGATGCTGAAGGAAGGGCCGGAAAGGCCAAAATTACGTGGCTAATGGATGAAGTGATTGCTCTAAAGAAGGAGTTGAGTGAAAACTAGTAGGAAAGTGAGCAAGAGAGGAGACACTCTATCCAGTCAAAAGAAATGCTTGACCGGATTGCAAAGTTTATTACGCATCCGGCTGAGATACTGAACAAGGCCAAGTTCTTTGATGAGAAAGTCTTAGAAGGGGAAGGTAAAGTAGAGGATAAGGTCATCAGCGTCCTAGTTACTTTCCATTCACAGATGGAAGAGTTACTTGTTCAGATGAAGGGAGTAATGGAAGAGGGCAGTCAGCCTCCAAAACCGGAAACAAGACCAGAACTTACCGAAAAAAAAGAGGGCACCCCTTTTAAACCCCTACGGTCCGAGAGTCGTGATTTGTCGCCCTTAGATTGGGATAAGTCCGGAAAGTCTTCGGGAAGTGTGGATGTCACCACACCGGCCAAAGATAGTGTTATGCAAGAATCCGGTTCTGAGCGTACATCTACACCCGGATCTCTGACTCGAGGTCAAGCCAAAGGCAAGGAAGGGGGACGGGAAACACCACAAAGCAAAACCTCAAATGTTTCTCCATCCCCAAGTGAAGCAGCAAAGAGGAGGGCGGAATCCCAGAAAAGACCAATCGAGTTGGATATGAAGAAGAAGAAGACGAATCAGAGGAAGAAGAGGAAGATTCCAGTTCCAGAACAAGAGAGGAGTTCGAGCCCTACTCGGATCCGAATCAAGAGTTGGCGGCCCCAAAACGGAAGAAGACAAAACTGAAGGCCCAAAAGACCAAAACGAAGAAGCGCCGGGCTTTGAATCTTTTTGGTTCTGCCCAGAAACAACTAGCAAGGAAGGATGTTGCCACTTCAGTAAAGACTCCAACAAAACGGCAGAAAAAGTAGCTTTAGAGTTAAGTAGAATAGTAGGATGGCGGCTAAAAACCTAAGTTTTTGGTGGAAAGGTAGTTTCCAAGTTGCTTTTAGGTAGGAAATTTCTTTTGGACTTGCTTAGATCTAGATTTAGCAAATCCAAGATCCATTTTTTCCGGGCAGTTTTTGGACTTTAGTAAAAGTCAACGAGGAGGAGGATAAGGAGAATGACACGCGTCATTTCCTTGGGTTTTTGCTTTTGATTCCCTTGGGCTGAAAAGTTCCTTGGATTGTAGACTATTTAGGATCCAGTTTTTTTAGTTGTTGGTGTGCATTTTCTTACCTTGTTTTCCTAGCATCATGCAATTAAAATCAGCTTTTCTGATTCACATTTGGTGGCTGCGTGTATTTCCATGAGTAATGTTGTTGGAGTATGTTCGATAGAGTTGCAAGAATAGGTAGGGAGGAAGTGTGCACGGATACTAGGTTTATCCGGATCTTTGGACTGTTAAGTGAGTCTGTGCGTGATGACGATTTCTTGATCCCTTAGCGTAATCGGTTCGTGTTTCCTGTGAATGGAGATAGTTCTTGGATGCTGAAGTTACAATTGTTGATTGCCAGCCAACTTCAATGTCCGAGTTGATAGATTCTCTAGTAACCGGAAACCCGTAGGGAAGGTAACAACTTTCTAACTCGTCCATCCCGGATTCTGCCAAGGGTTTTAACCAACTCAATAGGCCGTTGTTGTAGTATCAGTTAGCCTCTCGATTGAGGATTCCTTATGTGACCTTCTGCACCGGATTCAAATCCGGTTTAGTTGTGAAGAAGTCCCGAAACATTATATTCATTAAAATGAGAGATTTCCATGAGAATGAGAGGTCTAAAACACAATATTTTTTATAAATATATATTAGAATTTGTGCTCTAGGGAGAGTGAAAAGTGATATATAAATACAAAAAACACATATGCAATTGCAAGTTCTTCATGAAAAGAATGGAATTCACTGATAATACACATGAAATGTATTATTAAAAGTGTGTTCACTATAGAATGACACTCAGAATTATACAACAGATACTACTGGTAGTGTAGTACATGGTACTTGAAGACTATGCTAGAGGCATCACCACCACTACAAGTGCTTTGCGTTGAAAGAATTGGCTACTGTGTCTAAAAAACAAAGGCTTTATTACATTAAGGTCTTACAACCACTAGTAGAAAATCAAGCCCAATCTGTTGTTTTGGTCGCGTTGATCATCAACAAATTTCTATTGATCAACAGAAATTTGTTGATGATCAACGCGACCAAAACAACAGATTGGGCTTGATTTTCTACTAGTGAACCGACTGAATGTCATTAGAGCAAAATTCGGGTCTCTAGATGCCTAATACTTTTGCCGTAGAAATGAATTGTTTGATATTTGCAAAAGCCTTAATTCCCAACAAATAGTCATTTTCAGAAGTTGCCATCAATTCTGTGGGCCAATGGGAACAAGGCGGCATTTAGAGAGGTAGAGTACCGTTGAGTTGGCAATAGCCGTGTGTACCTCAGCACTGGCCGTAGTGAATATGTCTAATTGAATAGTGTATTTTGGCAACTATTTTATTATAACCTACAAGTACCAAATGACTTGGGATGTAAGTGTAGACAGGGATTTAGGAGTTGGGATTTAGAATCCACCACCTGAAATTATTGTACTCGCATTGTACACACTAGTTGACGATCGTGGGGGAATGTGAACTGAAAGTGGCCAACATCTAGATGCTCGCAAGGAACACATTGTACAGTTTGTTGGAATTGTTTCTCGCCAAATGAGGTGGCTCATTGACATTGCCATAGATATCGCGGGAGTTTAGGCTCATTCACGTTGCTGCATTTACTGTGGGAGTTTGGTTCATTCATGTTGCCAACATCTAGTGCCGGAACTTTAATCTACTTGCAAAGATGGCACTTCAGGATGTTACAAACAAGGAGAAGGGTAGTTCCTACACGACATCTGTAGCACTTCATAATAGATTTGTACCTATTGTAAAGAAAGGCATTCGAGTGGACCAACAACTTTCTAAATCCGAGTTTCCAGCGTTTAGAGCGTCAGGTGCCACCAACATGGATTTGTGGTTGGATGGCAATCTTTACCCATTGGATCTAGTCACTAGGAAGCCACCGCAATTTCAAACATTAAAGACTTACATAGAGTTCCTTTGTCATGGTGAATCTGGATTCTTAGGATACACTAACCCAACGTTGCTAGCGCGTGAGCGTAGAGCGGGGAGCGGGGAATGAAGAGCACGGAGCGGGGATTTAAGAAAGAATAGGAAATAATTAATGAAAAAAATGGGAAATAGGGGGAATATGACATAGAATTTGAGTATGTTTTGTGAAATTTGGATGCAAGTTAGCGTAAATTAAAAATAAGTTCAATGATAAGATGGATGAAAATAAATAGAGTCAAAGAAAAAAAAATAGGAAAAATACCATGCCAAAAGTAGATGGAAGTAGAGTAGGCGGGGATGAAAGCATATGATAGAAATGGATGAAAGTTGTTCACTATTGAGATGAAAGTAGATGAAAATTTAGGATGAAACATTTGGATGAAAAATCGTGAAAGAGGTAGATGGATGAAAATTTTGGATGAAAATATTGAAAATTTGAATTTGGATGAAAAACTTGGATGAAAATATTGAAATTATGAAGTTGGATGAAAAACTTGGATGAAAAATACAAAACAGACAATTGGATGAAAAACTTGGATGAAAATATTGGAAATAGGAATTCGGATGGAAAAAATGGACGAAAAATTTGGGTGAATATATTGGATGTACATTTTGGATGGAAGTAGTGCACAATGAAGATTAACGTAGATGATAAAAGTTTAAGGGTTTAGGAATCTAGGATCATGTTGAAAGTAGATTAATAAAATGGAAGACATTACCTCCTCGTTACGAAGACAATACTTTGAAAAAGTTTAGGACTGAAGTATTCGTTCACGATGGAATTAAATTACAGAATTGGATGAAAGTAGTTCCACAATAAATTTAGAATCCATCAAAGATTAGGGTGAATAATGGCCTACATTAAGGCGGTTTGCATAGCACAAAGGATTTAGAGTACCTTCACATCTCTACGACAATATATGAATATTTCGAACTCAATGGAGGAAGAAGGTACCACTGCAAAAAGTCTACACTTGTAATGTCTGATCTACAATTGCTTACAGTAAGTACCCTATAACCGTGGTGGCATGGCAGATTGCAGAGTGGCAGCTACAATTCAGGAAAACTGCAAAAGACTTATTTTCAATGTAATTCACCGAACTACTTGAGACATTGCCAATGTGCTGGCACACTAACAATGAAGATCCCGTTTGAAGGTACACAGTCATTTCAGATATCACTGAATTTATTAGAGAAATGGATGGATGTCAGAACATGTAGAAAATCAGAAGATGACTATGAACATCTATACATTAACAACATGCAAAAAGCAAATAGAATGCAAGCTCAATGTATCGAAGTAGTGGCCCTTGTAGTCTCACTACATTTTCATTCATATATGTGAAACGAAATCAACATATTGACAACATTATCCATGCTTCAAATAATCCTAATTTGATCTCAAATGGTTTAGGATTCCGCTAAGAAGCACTCGTTTGACCTCATTGAAACTAAATGTTGAAGCATGGATGAAGACATCTGAGGAAGATTGAAGGTTGCAGATGACATTGAGAACAAAGTATAGATGCTTGCAATTTGACCAAGCTTCACGCTTCCCCAAGCACTTGAGCTTCATTTCCTTGAAATAAGGGCAGGTGCAGTCCGGAAATGAGGAAATAGTAAGCATGTACTTCTCAATCCGGGGCTCTATTCCCGAGTCCATTGCTACTATGCATCCAAAACCAGGGTGAGGGACCATACTTACGCTTACAATGTGGGCATTCAGAGTTAAGGCCGATGCACAGTTGTTTTGGTGTTTTGTTGTGGGTGCCTTTGGATTTCGACGAACGACCTTCCCAGTCCGAGTTGTAGGATGTTCATCAGTTGAATCTGGATTGTGATAATTACGCACAATTTCAATGCCCGCTTCTCCACCAAACAACCTCCGTGGGGAAATGAGGTGGCGTTGTGGAAGTTGGAAACCGGCCGCTTCAAGTGCTAGAATCTCGGCCACCGTCAATTGGGTGCCTAATTTCACCGGCCAAATAACAGGAACCGGTGGTACAGAGAGCACCCATTTCCGCCGTGATCCTTTGACACATCGTTCAATGTCGTCATTGCAAAAGAAAAATTGCATACGATCATTACGATTTTGCTTGTAATTGACCATCATACCTGTATATGTCGAAGCCGCTGTTGCAGTGTTGTTTTGCACTATTAGAGCTGTGCATTTTTTCTTTGTCATTGCCTGAAGAGCAAAGCACGCCTTTGCTGATGTTTTTGGTAGTCGTGAAATGTGCCACTACATCTCATCACACATGCTTTCTTGAACTGCTGATACATGAGTCGAATTTAGAATTGTAGTTTGCCTCAAATTCACCTCCACTGAAAATGCGTCTGGAACTTCAACATCTTCACTTGGAGTAATGTCCTCCACTATTGTGTTCAAATTTTGAACACTTGAACTCGCTCTGAAGGATCTCGTTTGCCGACGAGGATGTGAGAAGTTCACTTTGTCCGGTCGGTGTGAGTCGTACTTGCATCCAAGTGGCATGTCTGCTTTCCTCTTTTGTGATCCAAAAACTTCTTGACCTTCGAGATGAGGTTCTCTGTTGATGAAAGCTTCAACACTTGGAATAGACGACAGAGCTTCAGTTAGTGATTTCGGGTTACCAGTTCGCTCTGCCGAACGTTGGGCAACTTGTAACAATAACTCTTCCTTCCCCGGTCCTGTCCCTCCTTCATTTCCCTTTAGATATTGGTGATATTTGACCATTTGCATGAATGCTCTGACAAAGTCATCGACCGTAGCTACGTATAAGTCGTTTCCACGCTTCCCAGATTGCTGAAGCCACTTATTGTGCACAGTTTCCGCAAGGTTGCAAGACGGCATTTCGGCTTTCTCGGATGCAGTTAGATCCTGAAATCACAGGGGTATATACATGTGTCAGCTCTACATGCGAGTCTTCCCAGGATGCCAAGAAAAAGCATAAATATATTTGTCAGAGACCACAGAAGACTGAAGACTATGACCACAGATGAAATGGAAAAACGTGAGTTTTAATTAGTCAACGTGCAGAGCGTTGAGGTTACTGACCATCGTCTCGGGACCGAGACGTTTGTTATGGGGAACCTACGTCTGCACCACATCTAACCGAAGTGGAACATTTGACAATGTAACAACAGAACTAATTTGACAGAAGGCATAACAAACATTGTTACAAATGAAGGAGAAAACAGTGAGGAAATTACAAGTTCCATGAAGCCTCCCCATTGGCGATAACGGAAATGCCAGAACGAAAGCCACAACTCTAGTTTGCGCAATCCTTCCACCGTGGTGGCACCTGATGACAACCACCACGCCCTGATGGCTAAGTACCGTTCCTCGGATTGTTGCGTTGAAGTGGTGTTCTTGTACTGCTTACATAGCAGACAATGTTGATCCTGCAAGTCTCCTCGAATATCTGCCTTTGTATGCTTTTCCATGGATTGAGTCTAGTGAAAAAGGCATGTCCTTTCATAGTTGAGCATTGGTTCGGAAATATCCCCCGATCCATACACCGTCCTCACCGCATTCCAGTTTGCTTGGGCGTTGTCTGCCATGAAGCCCTTGAATTGAATCCTTGTCACACCATGTCGCTCTACAACTGAATTGAGGTTTGTCCAAAAAAGAACTTGTGCTGCGCAATCCTCAGATTACATGTCACAACAGGCGATTGTCATCACACGACAGAATCCGGAGTCATAAACGTGACACGCCATGGTCGTCCAATCTTTTACACGCTTCACGTGATCAAACATGATCCATGCTTCCTGAAGGTCTCCTCCCGATTGCATTCGCTTCACCAAATCGACTCCACTCCCTGGCCCCACTTCAGACATTTTGAAAAGGAATACCTTATCTATGTCAGTCCCTTGACCTGGGAATTTGCTCTCCTGCACAAAAGCCCATGTGCTTGACCCCCTCAACCTAGTAATGCTATCAATCACTCCGAACTTACGCAAGAACTTGAAGGAAGTTACCTCATTCCTTATACTTGGGGAACTTAAGTATTTGCATTTCTCAAGTACAGGAACAAGGGATGCAAGGTCCATATTCTTCGGCTGCATTCCGTCAGGACATAGAAGAAGACCTCCTAACAGCTCCTTTGTTGCCTCTAGGACAGTAGCGGAATTCGTGGCAGAAGGATTCTGTTCCAACTGCTCCCCAATAAGAGTTCGTGATATGGATTTCATATCTCTGAGTTCACCATCCTTAACCGGATGCGCGTGATGACCAAGATGGACGTATGCCCTAGTGAAAGTGCACTTGCTTGCAACGTAATACACGTGTACATTACAACGCGCCACACAAGCAGGAGGCTCCTTACAAATCTTGCATACAAGCGTGGAACCAGGCGGATGTGGTTGTCCGACATCTAGTGGTAGCGGAGATAGTCCTTCCCACTCTAATTCATTTACATCTCTCATTCTGTGAACTCGATGAAGGAAGTCGCATTCAGTATTCACACAACGAAGATGACCCATGCAAACGGATTTGCGGAACGACAAGCTCATTGGATTGACTATATTCGTGGTGACAGTCTTCGACCAAACGTGTCCATCGTAACGCTTGTCCATCCCCGACATTTGTTTCGCTGAAGAGACGGTACTACTGTTATAGAGAGCTGGCAATTCAAATATGACATCGCCATTAAACGATGGAGGCAATACTGTCACTTTATGAATTTGAATACTACCATAGTCTAGTTTCGATAAGATGTTCCTACATCCTTTCAATGTACGCAATGTCCTCAAGCAATTGACCACAGATGTTCTTGAATCACCCATTGGACCGTTGTCTGGCGACTCTGTGGACTCCTGTACCGTAAAAGAGGGAACTGACTCAACCAAAGATGGAGTCTTCATAGCGGAGCGTGTTGCTGGAGAATTTCCATCCGAATCAGAACTCAAGTTCGTAACCAAGTTTGAGAAGGTCTCTACTTTGACATTGATCAATGACGGAGACTGAAATCTGGAAGCACTAGACCCAGGCAAACTTCCCGTGTCCGTAGGCAATGATGGAAAGACAGCAGGAACTCCGTATGCCCGATATCGTCCAGGTCTCAGGTTCCACAATCTATTCTCAGAATCAGTAATCGGCATTTGCCCAATAGTGTGAAGAAGGGTACCAGAGTCTTTATCAAATATATCTTCATCTACATGAATGGAATCTTGCAAAAAATTGAATCTTAGCGATAGTCTCAATGCTGAAACAACAGCAAGACCATCTACACCTACAGGGAAACGTAGAGGTACACCGTTATCTATAGCCGTGACGACCACCATTTCCAGGAGGTCTTCCATGACACAAGGATGTGAAGTAGAGGTTCAATGTCCAAGAAGATGATCAAATGGAAAAAACAACCAGGGCGACTACTCTAAGACACGAAGAAGAATAAATCCACCACTAATATATATTGATGACAACAATTCGAACGGACATATATAATCCTCAATTCAAAATTCACATAGTCATCATATTTCATATTTAGTGGTTGTTCCATGAAGTGGCGGCAATGTGAATTAATAAGAGTAACTTACTATCATATTTTTGTCGGCCTCATTCCTGGCATTTCATAAGGGGATAATGCAGTTGACCGACTTCATGTATTTACCAAGATCCTACTATCATAGCACTGACATGACCGGTCATCTTAACTTCACAAATTGTGAAGACAATCCATGAATAATAATCGGACCGCCACACTTGTAATCCATATTGTTTATTAATATTAATGTGTAACTAAAAATGGTCATTATATATTATGAAAAAGGAAGCTGAAATACGAAGTGAACCTCAGTAGTATGCACTATGATAATGATATTCTGAATAGTAATTGATATGTCAGAAACATCGGTAATACACAATATAAGAATAAAGATTGCGATATTGTAGAAGTAGAATAAAAATATCCGATCAATTATTCTGAAAAGGCATACAATTCATACTGTCGAGTAGCTAAATTATTTGGATGCTTTGCCGATAAGGTATACAAATGAATTAAATCACCCATAGAGTGTATTCAAAATCAAGCAATTGGAATGGTGTCTAGTGTAACAGTCGTCCGATTTAACCTTCTCAAAGCGACCTGATCACATTCATCCAGTCGTAGTGCGGCAGACCATCATCAAAACCCTAATATTCTAGTCAGCAGAAATCGGAAATCCCCAGATTCCGAAGGACCTTCCCTACCCGGACTGGCACGCCGACTGTCCTTACACCGACTTCCGACCTCCAGCAGCACTTGTGCGTGAAATCTTCCAAGACTGTGAACATCAGTAGTCGGAGCACAATTGGGGCATTGCTTTCATCATCAGTAGTTGGTGTCATGGCGGACCGAAACCTTCGGTCGAAGAAAGGTCAGGCTGGATTGACGGCAAGCTTGGAGGGGGGACGAGATGCCCCAAACCCTACGCGTGAGGTATGTCCTGCAAAACCCGCCCACACCCCAGTGCATTTTTGTTATTTTGATTTTCTGTTTGGATTTTGTTTTTCGGGGAGGTGGCTGCATGAGCACACCTCCACCGTGGAGCCAGCCAGTCTCGGCCTCGAGAGGAGCCCAGTGGGGCGCCCGCACTTGCACGGGGTCGGCGTGAGGGGAATGAGCTGCGCCCTCACCCAGTGCATTTTTGTTATTTTGATTTCCTGTTTGGATTTTGTTTTTCGGGGAGGTGGCCTCCCGTGCACCCCCCCACCGTGGAGCCAGCCAGTCTCGGCCCCGAGAGGAGCCCAGTGGGGCGCCCGCACTTGCACGGGGTCGGCGTGAGGGGAATGAGCTACGCCCTCACCCAGTGCATTTTTGTTATTTTGATTTCCTGTTTGGATTTTGTTTTTCGGGGAGGTGGCTGCATGAGCACACCCCCACCGTGGAGCCAGCCAGTCTCGGCCCCGAGAGGAGCCCAGTGGGGCGCCCACACTTGCACGGGGTCGGCGTGAGGGGAATGAGCTGCGCCCTCACCCAGTGCATTTTTTATTTTTTCCTGAGTGGGGTGCCCTCACTTGTGCTTGGAAAGTGATCGAATGGAATTGACAGGTCCGCTCTCATTATTATTAAATGTAATATCTACTTATGTTTATGTCAATTAATTGTTGTGCAGGGGGGTATTCTCGCGGTTGAGGAGTAGACAGGTGCGGATGTTCAAGCGGCCATTAACGTACTGGTGTCTCCTGAGATTTGCCCGTGTTTGGAGAAGGAGGTCACGCTAGCCGGGGTTGCATCAAAGCGATCGGGTGACCACCTACCTCCACTAGTAAGGCCTCTTCGGACGTTTACCCAACATGGTGATAGAGTAGTGCTCAATAGTGTTGAACGTGTTTTGACCTCGGAATCATCCATTGGATCAACCGATGAGAGAGACTCGATATCCTTACCGCGACAGAGTGTTGAGTACTGTACGTGTGTTCACGATGATTTAGAGGTGACATCCGCAGATGACACGGATGTGGACATCTTCATTTGGTGTTGTGGGCATTATAGATCACTCAATTAGAAATGCGAGTGTGGGATTTGACCGTGGATGTGATTTATGTATGACACTGGTTTTCTCTATGAAATTTAAACCGGGACTTTCATAGAACAACAGGAACGACTATTCGTTATTTTATTCTAATAATTATGTTTGTTATTCTTACTATGCCGCAGACCATCATTGAGTCTCAAACATTGATTATGAGCACACCCACTAGTGATGCTATTGTTGAGGTCGCACAACAGCCAGATGTGGTCTCCGATTCAGATTCAGAAGATGTTGATATCCCTGGTGTGCGGAAAGATGCTTTGGAGGATGACATAAGGAAGTCCCAGAAATTGGACACCGTTTCAATTCTGTATGGCTTGAGGTTGACATCAACGGATGCATCACGCATGAAGATCCCATTGTGCAGGCTCGTGCCCATGCCTATAGTTCGTCCTACGCTGGCATGTGACTTGACTTTGCTCGAATATCAGTTCACGGGGGGGTACGAAGAGGGAGCCAGGGTATTTTACGTTTCCATCTCAAACGAAGTTGGGGACGGTGAGGTTTTCTCAAATGCAGAGAAGATTGAATGGGGAGAACACTAGAATTCCGTCAATGACGAATTCAACAGCTTCTTGAGGGCCGATCCTGTTCTCAAGCATTTGGTGGATCAGAAGTTTTTTATTTGTGATGGAAACCACCGAAGGATTGCATGGATGAACCACATTACTCGCCTACATGCCACGGAGAGGAGTTGGCACATCAGCGTTGACTCTATCGTTCTTGATACAAGAGGTCGTATTGGGGTTGCTATGCAGGCTATGCACGACATCAACAAGTGAGCATTCCATTCCAAATAGTTCTAATCACTGTTTTCATTTGTTTCTTTTATATATACACACTTTCTCTCTATATTGATTTCATGTCTTGACTCTTTTCATTTATGATCTTCAGGCATACCGAAAACTATCATGTCAAGACTAATCTCGTGCACACTCTTTTCCGCGTCCAAAAATACGGGATGATGGAGCTGGATAAGTTCACTGAATTGTTATCCGCCGAAGAGTTAACAATTTGTAGGAACAATACTCGAACGAAATGGTATACTATGCCATTGGAGGTCTTCACCTCATTTATCTTTAAGGTATGCAATTTCTCATCACAGTATTCAATTAGAACATCCTATCATATGGTTTCCTTTTTCATTTCTAATGGGTGATGTGCATTCTCTCAGCAAGAGATTTCTGCAGCGGCTGAGGTGGCCATTCGTAAACATAAGGAGGACACTTTGCCTGAAGAGGTGACAGCGGACGGAGTTGCCACGGCTATGAGGGTCTCTATCAAAGATTCAAATGAGAAGTACCAGAAGAAACTCTCGAAGATTGTGGCAGTAGCAAACCCCGCTCTTGGACCTGATTGGCTATTGGAGGTATACTTGACTAATTACTATTTCCAGATACTCTGTGATGTATTTCGTGAAACTCTAAGATGAAAAGTACGATTAAATAATATTCAATTGGATTTCTGCAGATCGAACGGCATTGGAATCTGTTTTCCATTCCAGAGTTAACTCTGGAGAAACTGCAGATGATGGCCACAGCTAATGCCACTGCGGAATCCAAAGTCAAATGGTTGAAGTGGATGAATGCATCAGGGCCAACTAGAGAGGCACGTCGATTTCCACCGAGGCCTGTAAACGAGGAAAAATTGGCTTTGTTTCTCGCTAGGGCTTGCTGGTACTCGGGGGTATGAATTTCGAAAATACTTTTTGACTGTCCTTCTGTAATTTATGTGATCTTTGATCTCAAGGTTTGTTTACATTCACATCTGACTAATGTACATTTGTGTGTAACAGTTGGAAGAGGCAGCATCTGAGTTGCTGGATTCGGTGATGCAGGCAGATAATATTCCTGTGAACATGTCTGTTCCAAATGAGCCGGAAACTCTGAGGAATATATAGAGGGTTGGAGAATGAAGGTTTGGGATATTGCCTATACGGGAATGTTTAGAGGAGCAGACGCTTACAAGAAGTCTGACAACTTCAAGGATTACAAAGGGGCAATGCTTGCGGTTCATCGCGTCATTTACAGGTATTATGTGGTCCTTCTTTCATGTAATTTTTGGATCCATTCAATCCTTTTGTGCAAGCATTGGGAACTTCAATTGGTAGTCTCGGGGCCGAGACTCTAATACTCAGGGACTGAGTCTTGCAACATGGTTTGCTTGACTTCTATTCATATTCCTTTTTTTCCCTGAAATTGTTCTTGGATCTTCAATTTCTGTTGGAAAGGATTTGGTCCTCTCATTCAATTAATCAGGTTGGAGGACTTGAAATTGGTGTAACTAATTGTAGGGCATTCGATTCTGACATCTTTCATCGTGGTCATTTTTCATCTTATCTTCACAGGTATTTCAAGTTCGAGTTGTACGCCAAGAAAGCCATAGCCAAGTCGGACTTGCCACCGTTCTTGACCACCTGGTTGGATAGAGCTAGGGATGATTGCATGTTCTCACCCTGGCAGCTTAGAAATTGGACGACTCCACATCTTCAAGCTTGCCCGTGGTACATCGAATGCAACTTGGGATCCATTCCACAAGAGGAGGCACCTTTGTTCAAGACACTCAAGGAAACACCGGTGGCGGAGCCTGAGTTTGATGAGTTTGCCGGTCTTGATCCAGAAGCACGAGCCAAAGCCATTGCGAAACGGGATGCATTTGACAAGAAGAAAGTGGAGAGGTTGGAGGAGGCAAAGAAGAAGACGGAGGATATGAAGCTCAAGAGATTGGCCGCCAAGGCTGAAAAAGAGCAAGAGAAGGCAATCACGAAGGGCAAGAAGAGGAAGGCGGAAACTCCTTTGCAGGAACCAGCTACAAGTGCTGTTGATGTGAAGGACACATCATCTAGCTTTTCACTCACTCAGGACCGCCTTGTGCATGGTCTCACTCCAACGGTTCATCACTTGGATTCCGACCATGCCATTGACGAATGCATTCTCAATATATCGTTGCGTGGACTTACCCGTGACAAGAAGGCCCTAGAAGCCGTTGAAGCCTTCTTATCCATGGTAAATTTGTTGCCTTCTTCCTTTTAGTTCATTTTCTGTTCATTAATTATGTTTCTCCATACTGAATTATATATCACTTCTCACTACTTTCTTGTTGTTCTATTGTCATGGTGCAGCATGCAAGCGACAAACAACGATACTTCGACGGAGTCTTGACTACAGAGTCCGTAGTCGACTTGATTATTGTTGATGTACCTGAAGGACTCCATGTGCCTACCATATCTGCTCCTTCTGCACCTATTCCTACGTGGAATCAGTTTTCATCGGACTGGTTGATTCCAATTTGTGACTTTGCGGGTGGTTATTTACACGACAATGGAGCACTTCTCGTGATGTACCCATCTTCCTCCAAAGCGCACAGAAGTCAACTTCTAGGATGTTGCAAGGAATATGGATTCAAGATTCTTTGCGATTGGTGGGGTATGAACCATCTTCACTTGACATCGGCCATTGATCCCAAAAAAACGGTAATAGCCATTTCACTTTATCATTTTCGTCTTCCTCCAAAATTTGCAACTTGCCTTTATTAATCCATGACTTCTCACTTGTTCCAGACGCAGAGGTTTTCAATCTCTCTTGTGGTCAAGAAGTCCGGCCCCACAACTGAGGAAAACTTCCCATTCCAGCATGTTCCCTCTCATGCAAAGGTTGGCATCACCGTGGGCAAGGATGATTGCCTTAGGAACCTATGCTTTGCCAAAGAGGTCACCATGAATGGTGAGAAACCATGGTGCGGTCCAAGAGAGAAGGCCTCTGCTTTCATGGCGATGCTTGTGGAAGGGTGTTGCGAAGCCGAATCCGTTGTCGTTGACTGCACGGCAGCTACAGGTATATCTTCAAGAGTATTACATACTTAGTGCAATCATCTTCAGTTTGTCAAATTCGGGTGACATCTAATGAATGTATGTCTAACATATCGGATATGCAGGTACTAGCATTCTCGCATGTCGAGCCACTAGGCGTCATGTTTTAGCCTTCGAGGAAGATCAAGCTATCTTTGAGGCCCTAATCAAACCGGTGATTCGTCAAAATCCGGTTCTTTCGGCCGTAGCCACACGTGTCGTTGATGCCGGAAGTGATATGGATGAGGATGAGGTGCCGGCACAACAGATTGTGAAAACTTCATTCTTCAGTAAGTAAGTCTTCATTTCAACTTATTCATTGAATCATATCTTTGAATATTATATCATCTTAATCTAATTTCTTATTTACTTCATTGTGTAGGCAAGCGGCAAAAATGAGATCCGAATCACATGTTCCGTTCTTTCTAAACCCTGCCTTCTTTCCAAGCCCACCAAAGCCGTTTCAACTTCCCGAATACGTTGAATCTCTTTCTAGGGATTACGTTGCCATCGACCCTAGGCCTAGTTGTAGGGCCAATTTGGTAGATCCTCGAGTTCTCCAGTTTATTGATGACATTGCTGTGGAGTCAGATATGGAAACATCAGACAGTGAGGGCAGTTCCAAATCATTTGACTAGGGCGACAGTCAGACCATCACATTCCCTTATTTTATATGCTTGTCTGTGATGTGGATTCCTTTTTTCATCTATTCCATTTGTTTTGTCTATTGGTTTGCATCAATGGTACTTTATACTGGTCATGATCGAATAGACATTACATATTTGTTGTTCCGCTTCTTATTACTATGCCTCCGGTAATTCAGCTCCGCCACAGTCAGGGTTCATTTCCGTATACCTTCTAAGTCCTCAATCTCGTTTCTCACTTGTTATCCTGAAGTTCTTGCTAGTGGTTGTGATGTAACAAACAAATTCAAGGACCCTAAACCCTAATTCAAAATTGAAACTGTGACTCAGTTCTGCATTCTTTTTTTATATCATTCATGCATTCTTCTGTAATTTGACTAATTCTAGTAATCTCTCGCTTATTTGATTTGTTGAGTAGAGGGGATAATTGCAGACACTGTAATTTAAGATGATACTAGAGTCCTTCGCGGGGTTCAAGATTTGTCGATCATGATCAACGAGGGTTTTCTTCAATTGCTGTTTCTCGAATTTCTGTCCCCATCAATGAATCATTGATTGAATAGAGCAAGCCGAATGCATTTGAAACATTGGTCTCGGTCCCGAGACCTGGTCCTTCCCTGAACATAGTTTGCCCCCCCAAGAAAATTCCAGGCTTTTACTTGATTTCCTTTACTAATAAGTTACTGCCCTTCAATGTGAATTCATGGACTACACGATGACAAATATTATAATTATCGTAATTAATTTACTTCTAGAAGCATATTGTACTTTATCAATATCATATTTGGAGATCAATGATATTCCAATAATTTTCATAAGTGGTCAATGTGGAATCATGCAACTTTGCCTACCGCTATAGTTATAGCATTATTCTATTATTGCAATACTCCAGAAAGATCAGACTATCATGGAAACCCTTATCTCTGTGGTCATGTGTGTGGTTGTTGTCATCTCGTTTCACAGGTCTATTTTATTCCCCTCCTAATATCTGTGTCTGGCCGCTCCCGGGTTTAGATAACCCCAGGCCAACCTCTTCCAGGGTCTATACTCCCCCTCTCCACCCCCCCCCAAACCAGACTCAAGAATATACGCTACCCTAAATCAGCCTTGCCAAGGGTTTATGCTCCCTTCTGCAGTCCTATTCGAGGCTCTAAGCTACCTCTGGTAACCCCGGTCGGCAGTGCGTGTGTTGTAGCGCAGTATTCCCACTAGGGATTTGTACTGCCCCGCGGCAATCCAGCCAGGGATTTGAGCTACCCGCGGAAGCCCTACGAGAGAGGTTGCACTGCCCCTCGGCAGCCCTCCCAGGGAGGGGGCGTTGCCCCTTACCAGCCCTCGCCAGGCAGGTTGCGCCGCCCCGTGACAGCCCCTCCCAGGGAGGTTGGGCTGCCCCGCGGCAGCCCTCCCCAAGCAGACTGCACTGCCCTGCTGCAGCGCCTCGCGGGGACGGCGCTGCCCTACGGCAGCCCCTCGCGGGGAAGCGGCTGCCCCGCGGCAACCCCTGGCTGGGGCTGTGCTGCCTTTGGGCAGCAACTCGTAGGGTCTGCGCTGCCCCGCGGCAGCGCCTCGCGGGGACGGCGATAGCCCCTCACGGGGTTTGTGCTGCCCCCTAGCAGCCGCTTGCGGGGGGATTGTGCTGCCTCGGGGCAGCCCCTCGCGGGGACGGCGCTGCCCCGTAGGAGCCCCTCGCGGGGTCTGTGCTGCCCCCTAGCAGCCGCTTGCGGAGGGACTGTGCTGCCTTGGGGCAACCCCTCGCGGGGACGACGTTGCCCCGCGGTAGCCCCTCACGGGGTCTGCGTTGCCTCGCAGCAGCTGCTTGCGGGGGGACTGTGCTGCCCCGTAGCAGCCTCTCGCGGGGTCTGTGCTGCCGCGGGGCAGCTCCTCGCAGCGGGACTGTGTTGCCGCGTGGCAGCCCCTAGCGGGGTCTGGGCTCGCAAGCGAGGGGACTGTGTTGTCGTGGGGCAGTTCCTTCCAGAGGGGACTGTACCGCCCCGCGGCAGCCTCTCGCGGTGTCTGTGCTGCTGCGGGGCAGCTCCTCGCAGGGGGACTATGCTGCCCCGCAACAGCCCCTCACTGGGTCTGTGCTGCTGCGGGGCAGCCGCTTGCGGGGGGATTGTGCTACCACGGGCCAGCCCCTCGCGGGGACTGTGCTGCCGCGGGGCAGCTCCTCGCGGGGGGACTGTTCTACCTTGGGGCAACTCCTTGCGGGGGGACTATGCTGCCCTGCAGCAGCCCCTCGCTAGGGCAGCCGCTTGCGAGGAGACTGTACTGCCTTGGGGCAGCCCCTCACAGTGATTGTGCTGTGACAGGGCAGCCGCTTGCGGGGGGCCTGTGCTACCTTGGGCAGCCCCTCGTGGGGGAACTGTGCTACCTTAAGGCAACCCCTCGCGGGAGGTTGCCCTAAACCTGCGGGTTTAGAAGCCGAGGATTCTATTTTGCTACAGTTTTTTATAGATTACAATAAAAAGAATAAATCTTCTGAAATTTCTAATGACTCGGGTCAATAAATCCTGCAAGTTCGACATGCGCAGTTCCATTGCGCGGTTAGGAGCCAACAATTCTATTTTGCTACAGTTTCGAATTGATTATAGTAAAGAGAATAAATCTTCTGGAATTTCTAATGACTCGGGTCGATAAGTAGTTCTTACGAGAAGATAAGGATAGTGATTTTTGTTCTCCTAATCTTGCAAGTTCGACAAGCGTGATTCCATTGCGCGGTTACGAGCTGACGATTCTATTTTGCTATAGTTTTTAATAGATTACAATGCAGCATTGTATTTTCCAGTTTTCGGCTTGCATATCGCTTTCTTCAAATAGCACTGTAACCTTCACTTCAATTTTCATTATTCTTGGTGAATGTGGGTCCGTGCATTGATGCTCCTCGTGCCACGTGTTGCAATGTTGTAGCTTCTTCAAATGATAAGGTTATCTTTAAAGCTCTAATAGCTCTGCGGGGACTGACTGGCTGTAGTTTGTCGATAGAATTTGTGTGCCCCAAGGTCCAGACTATATATCTAGAGTTCTAGACGACACCACATATCCATTGTATGTTTTCTGAAGTCCTCGTTAACCAGTATGTCACTTTTTTCTTGACTCTTGTCAAGCCGACTACATTCACAGTGTATACATCTTATTATGTAACATTTGGTTTTCATGTTTGTGTAGGCGGAGCAGTGTTCGAGCAATGCCTCAATTGCACAGGGCCTGCCAAAGCATAGGTCTTTGTATACCCAACTACAATGATTTTGCTATTGCTATACGAGGAAGAGATACACCTGGATATTTCCCCCCCTGTGAGTTGTACACCCCATTTGCTAAATACTTGCCTTTGTCTTCAATTACTTGGTATTGCACAATACGATCTTGAAGTAGGATCCAAATACAATAGTTCAGTATAGAGTAACTGAAGCTCAATTACATGTACATGAACGTATTCTTAGCAATGCTTATTCACGTTACTTGCTTATCCAGGTTGTTGGTCTGCTTCCAGCTTACAAACCGACTGTATAAGTTACATGTGCTGCTAGAGAGGAAAAATATCATACAAGAACACCATCTTCTAACATTCATCGTGCATTTTTTTCAGCCAAATGACGGAATTGTCCATTACAACTTTTGAATTTTTTAATTATAGTTCGACCCTGATCCCAACTCGCTTGATTTGAACTTTGTTTCCAAAATTTTTGCACAAAATTCGTTTTGTGATCTATCTCTTCTTCAATTCATTAGTTCAAGAGTAATAATAGCCAATATTGACATATGGCGAAGAAAATATATGATGAATGTTATAACATGGTGAGCTTAAAGATTTCAAGATGTATTCAATTCTGCAGTGTATTTATATTCAAATCTTTTGAAATTTGTTGAATCTTGGAAGTTCCAAGACATGTAGGTCGGGTTTCAAAAACCACCTATTTAATAAATTCCAAGGGCATGTATTGTATAGTCCTACGCAGTGTTTTCTTACAATGTAGCCTTCATTCTCTACACACAGTTCTCTATTGGACATGGAATTCCTTTTGGATTTTTTACAACGTGCTATTCATGATTATGGTGTATGCTTTTCTTCACGGAGGAATCCTCTGTGATTTTCTTTGTATTATTTAGCGTCACTTATGCATGCTTTTAATCTCATTAGAAGACCCTACATTGATTTCATGCATCCAATGTCATCCATTATTTTCATCCACTTCCCCGATGTACATCCATGTCTTCCATCCACTTTCATCATCTACATTCATCCATTTTTTTCATCCACTTTCATCATCTACATTCATCCATTTTTTCATCCACTTTCATCATCTCCATTCATCCATTTTTTCATTCACTTTCATCATCTACATTCATTCATTTTTTTCATCCACTTTCATCCATTTTTTTAAGCACTTTCATTAGTTTACCTTCAATCCTGAACCCAAAACTTTTGTTCTTTCATAGAATTTTTTTAACTTTCATAGAAATTTTCCTAAACTTCTGTTCCAATTATCATCCATTTTTTCCAATCTATTTGATCAAATATTTCAAAATAGTCTCTTCCCGCTCACCAATCCCCGCTCCCTGCTCGCCGCTCGCTGCTCCCCGCTCGCTGCTCCCCGCTCACGTACCAGCATTCCCCTACACTAACCACCTTGTTAGCACCAGCGATGCAATGAAAGGCTTGGAACAGGAATTAGAAAAGACACGAGCGGACTGTCTTTGTGAAAAAGTAGTATTGCAAAATTCAATTGCAATGCATGTGGCTGATCTTGATGTTGTTAACAGTATTTGGGCTGAGCGTGAAAAGGACCTTTTTTACCGCTAGCAGACAAGAGATTGTCGAAATCCAGAGTGAATCGGAATCTCTGAAGGCTCGATGTACAACACTTGAACAGGAGTTGGAGAGGAATGAGCTTAGTTACAAGAGTAACCTTGTGATTCTCCAACAAGAGCATCAAGAAGCTACTGATCAACATCAACAACAACTTGAGTCCAGGATGTTGCAGGCAGCCGAAGAGTTGGTGCGAGTGCATGAAGTACACCATGAAGAGCTTACGTGTGGGAAACAAGAACTTGCGGAAGTCAAGAAGGCGTTGTGGAAGTTAAAGAAGAAAATGGAGAGGATGGTGAGTACTCCACTAGGCGCACAACTAAGAGCAAGCAAGGGTTTGTTTGAATTATCCAAGATTGGTGGCGCTGCAAGAGCTCGTGTAGCAAAAATTAGAATCTTGTTGCAACCCTGAGTTGTTCAGTCTATACAAGACGGAAACAAGAGTGGAGGCGGTAAGAAGCGCTTGTGTGGCGACAGGGATACACAAGAGGGGACAGGCGATGCCATTGGGCAATTATTGTCGCAAGGGGAGACAGTGTCCTTGGTATCAAATCCTAATAATACTTTTGTTGCAACTCGAATGGCCAACTACTACCTTGACAAAATTGGTAAGGACTTGGGTACAGAAGCGATACTGACAGCATGTGATATGACAGAAGTGTCACAGAAAGGATATGGCAAGATCTACAAGACAATAAAAGGGAGAGTGCAGCTTGTTGACAACCGCTTGAAGCCAACATTCCTCCCGAATCCGCACAAGGTTTGGGCTTACTCACCCTAGTTCATCAATTCAATCTCCACTATCTGTGTCTCCAAACACTAGATGCATGAGACAAATTTGTACACGACGCTCAGTTAATCTAGAACAATCAATACATGATATATGCGATTTAAGGTTTAGGGATTCTGCACTTAGCGCATGTTGTGGAGTTGTGGTTTAGGGACCTATGTTGAACGTGTTGGAAACAAGTTGCTTCAGTTCAATCTCTAGACAATGCTAAACAATAGAACAAGAATAATCCTCAATAGTTTGATAGGGGGGCAATGCATAGACGACACATGCGGTTTGTGTATATATTGACGAAACATGCAATACGTTCATCAGGTCAAGTTGTTGCGAACTGAACTCAATTCAAAATTGAAGGATCTTGTCGGTGACTATTATCACATCAATAGTACGTTGTAGATGGTGGCACAAGCTCCAGTGACCAATGCCAAAGGAAGGAAGAAGAAATCTGAGATAACACGAGTTGTCTTGACATCAAAGAACAGCTTGTTTGTTGACATTGAAGTCATGCAAAGGACTATGGTGAAGCTATACGGTTTCACCACCAAAGGTGACTACTTCATCCTAGAATAGATTTCTAAGTCATATTTCCAATAGTCAGAGGACTGCTAGAACTCACTCATATACCTTGACATTTGTATAAACTAAACTCATTGAAAATCATGGTGCTTTGATGTGTAGAAGTTGGGGACCACCCATTGGTTTTTGTGTTGAAGATGGACAAAGCAGAGATTGTGCATGGGAAGAAGTTTGAAAGGGTCAGTTTGACGCTCATGAACCATGCCTTGGACACTAGCATTCTAAAAACCGATGATAGGTATTTTTCAGTTCAATCTGAAACTAAAATATGGCCTATTGTCTGCTTTGAGGTTGCTAAGGAGTCACATGAGGTCCTCCAGTGGGTGTTTAAACAAACATCGTTTCCAACATTGATCAAGGCACAAGAGGGGGGCCAGCTATTATATATTGACGGTGTTGGCAACTTCAAAGTACAATGGCATTTGTCTGCGGATATGAAGACCATCAAATGCCTGTGCGGATTGAAGCATGGAGCCAATGCCATTCATTCTTGCATCTATTGTAACCAAGCGCGGACAAAGCTAGTGGTGGGAACATCGGCAAGTACTACTTCAGAGGCTAGGAGAAGAAAGCATATGTGGCATGGAGGTCTATTTGCTGGTAATGTCCTCTCGAAACCAGTATCCATTGAAGAAGAATCTCGATGGAAACCTATTTTGCCCATCCCACTTAAGAGGGTGCATATTTGTACACTACATGCCTTAACAAGGATGATGGAGAAAATCCTTCACTTGCACTTCATGTTCATTTGGAACATGGAGAATGAGGCCCATCAACAAGTTGCTATAGAAAATATGGAGAAGACGTTGTCAGCAGCTGGGCTTCATGGTGGCAACATGCGCATAATGAAGGACACAGTGCTCAGTGGTGCTTCCAACAGTGTCCCTGTCAAACCCTCCCTCAGTGGCGTGACTGCTGGTAGGATGTTCCAACCATCTACTTGGTTAGGGCAAGATCGAGTTTGGAAGGACATCTTGCGCTCAGAAAACAACACACTCAATCAAGGTAGGCAATATCTTGAACGAGTAGAAATGTGGAAAGCGCTGGAAACAATATATCCATATTTGGTCGGTTTGTCCTTGGATCAAGAGCAAATTGACACTTTCAAGGGCAAGATTGAGACTTGGGGGCACCTTTATGTTAAATGCTTTGGAGAAGACCACGTCACTCATTATACGGTAAGTTCTGAACATGCATGGTAACTCTTTTTCAAGGTGATGTTGGAATTAAAATGGAAGTTAAATGCTTTCTATGGTTTAGTGTTTACCATTGCGTATTGCTAAAGTAACTAAACTGTTTCTAAATGATTCAGATGTAGGGTGCCATTTTCTTAAGGATGTGTGACTAATTTGGGTCATTTTTGTCTTTGTAGCATAACCTTCTGCGGCATGGTCCATGGTATGTGCAAACATATGGGAGCCTTGTTGTTTAGAACAACCAAGGGATGGAAAAATCCCATCATGTAGCGAAGGCGACTAATCAACATCACACTTAGCATGGTGGCACCAAAGATAGAACAAGTGCCATCGTGCAACAATATCAACATTGGTACAAAAACATTCAACATAGATTTGCAAAGAAGGTGGACTTGCTAGAATCAAGGAACATCAAGACAATGCACAATGACCCTACAATGGCTGCCCAGTTGCAGAAGAAGAGGATGGCCTATAGTACATCAAACGGGATGGATGCAGCTAGAAGGTGGAGGGAGAATAGAACACGAAAAGGAAGAGCTGGGGTGAGAGTTGCAGTAGAGGAGGGTGTTGAAGACAATGACATGAACAACCTCTAGAATCGGAGTATTGGAGCAAGGTAGTTGTTGACAACGTACTCGAATTATATGGACCATGTAGAAGCATCTGACGTATAGGAGTTTGGACATATAAGTTACAATAGTGATGTTGAAAACACTGAATGTTAACATTATATATTTTAGAATTCAAATGTTCAAAACTATCCATTTTTACAACTGTCACTTGTGAAGAGTTGTACATGCTTATATCATTGAGCATGATAGTGCAAGTTTGAAGTAAGTTAAAACTTAAAGTATACTAGAAACACTACTTTGGACCAGTCCCCATTTGAAATCCTGCAGCATTCAGCCATTGCTAGGTTTCCTGTTGATGGAGATCTCCCCCCCGTGTCCAATTGAAAGATTGAATTCAAAGAGTCTTGATGATGTAGCTCCATTTGAAAGTTTTTGAAAGTTGGTGCCACCTGGAGAATCCCACGAAATGTTGAAACGCATTGTCCCTAGAGAGTTTGGAGACACTACTGCTAGAAGTTCCTGACTCTGTTGTGGATGTCCGTCTACAACAGCCACAACTGAAAACGTCTCTCCTAAGTTTTCTACAATGCAATTATCAACCAATGTGACACCATCACCGAGCTCTCACGTCATTGGTGGTATGGAAGGTAGACTCAGCTCCCCACCCTTCACTTCTTCAAGACCTAGCTCCATGACTGCAAGTTAGACATACAATACATGTACATATGGTTTAGGTATTAATGAACTAAGAAAAAAAGAAGCATGCTTAGCTAGAGAGGTCAGTGGAACCAGCTCACCTATCTTTAGGGGTGCTTCAGCCTCCAGCCTTTTTTTCATGCTGCCAACATCTTGCTCCATTTGGGATGTAAGAGGAACCCCAAATTGAACCATCCAAGCTCCACAAAATGCAGTCTCACAACAAGGACACGTATGTTTATTCTCTTCCAACAACAAGGCAATGCATATAGGGTGAAATCCACAACTACAAGAAGCGATGATGACAGCTGTCGCAACGTGAATTTTTGGTTTTGTACAGTTATTTTGAAATTTGGAGCGGAAGTTCTCTGCAGGAACACCAATCCGGTTTAGGGATAAGTTAGAATCGGAAATTAGTTAAGGAATGCAGTTAAGGAATGCAGTTAAGGAACTAACCGGATTCTAGTCTGTTACGGAATCTGTTTTTGGACTGGATTGGTTTGGATCGGATTGGGCAGTCCGAACCGGATTGGTTCTGTCCAGATCAGATCTGGAGGACCGGATTAGGTCAGGAGCGGATTAGGGTTAACTGGATTAGGTCATTTGACCTAATTTCTGGCGGCGCTGAGAGCCTGGGACTATATAAGGAGAGGCCTTGCCAGTTAGTACCCCTTTTCTACCTTGAGCGCTGAGGCTTGTTTTCACGCTTGGGGCTGTTTTGTGTTTCCTCTTTGTGATTTCTCTTCAGATTTGTGAGGTAGGGCGTCATTAGTGAGTAGTTCTTTTGGGCGCTGTGGGGTTGGACATCCACAGTTGCAATTTGTTGCTTTCCGGTCAGGACCAGGAGGGAAAGTAAGGAACGGGACGTGCGGCTAGGAGTGGAAGTGAGGTAGTCTTTGGGAGGTGCTTGAGCGCCTCAGAAATGCGCCCATGCCGCAGTTATGTACAAGAAGCTATCCGGTTCCCGGATGGTCCGGATCCTGACAGACTTCGCCGAGAAGGTTGAGGCAGTTATGAGGGAAGCTCGGGAAGCTGCGGACCGGATGGAGATGAGCAACGTGAAGCTGACCGGAACTGTACTCTCAAGGAGTATCCGTCTTTCGGATATTTCCTTTCCTGAGTCGTTTCCGGGAGGAATAGAGTTAAACCGGGGGAAGGATGTTACTCCCCAGTCGAAGAAGGAGCGGAAGCCGAGAGGGACCGGATCTGCTGAATACATCGAGTTGGATTCATCGCCAGAGCGACCGGATCCTCCTACTGGTGAGAGGGCCAGGAACTTGCAGGAGGTCTTCGACGAGCTTCCGTCTGAGACCGTCAGCGTTACATTGAAGATGGGCATGGGGTCTTAGTGTAAAGTAGTTTTGTAAATACCGGGTGTTATGACCGGATTGTAGTTAGGAACCGGACCGGATTGGATCCCGGTCTGTTTGTTAGGGACCGGATTAGTATTCCGGTCTGCTAGGGTTTTGAACCGGGTTAGCATTCCGGTTTTGCCAGCGAGGCTTATCCCGGAAATCCAGCGTGGGTTGCTTGCGAGGATTTTCTGGGGCGCTTTTCGCTTTTTGGCGCTTTACAGTGTATATAAATTCATTCTCTGCGGAGGAGAATGGGAGTCTTCTTTTGTTCAAACTTCTTTTGTATTCTATTGGCGCCTTGTTTGTGTGTTCTCTCGCAGTTGGCAGGGCAGATTTGTGAGGAGTTAGGAGCGCATTTAGAGTTTGGATTGGGATTTCTCCCCTTTGTGTTCTTGTTTTGGTTTTGAGTACATGAAGGTAGGTAGTAAGAGTTGGGAGTACTTTCTAGTGCCTCAGCACTGCTAGGATTCAGTATTCCGGTTGAGGAAGCCACTGCTAGGCTAGGCGTATAGGGAAGGAGTCCTTAGGCGCGCTAGAACTCCTGGATAGGAAATCCGGTCGAGTGTCCGAACTGTTGTGAGGCCTCATTGCTGTAGTGGCGAACGGAAGAGTCTTAGTTGATGTTGGTATGGACGGTTGTACTTGCAGACACCTACCTTAGTACGGCCGGAACTTGGCATCAAGGTCATTGTAGTATGTGTGGATCGTACGGGGGGTCTTTGTGTGACCTGTGATCTGGATTGTTTTCTGGATTACTGTGAAAGATCAAACCGGATCCGGATTAGAGTAGGAGAGTAGAGGAGAAGAAGTGGGTCTTCAGCCACTATAAGTCACGGAAGGAGCGGCAGGCCTGCCACTCTCAAATTCAAGCGGCGATCCCTCTGATGGTAAAACAGAGGCAAAATTAAACCGGATTGGTTACTGGATCGAGTGGGAGTAGACCAGAAGTTATAGGTCTAAGAATTGTACTCAGGACCGGAAGTGTAAAGGTCTTGGTTTTGTTGCAGATTGACGGACCGGATTACTTCCTGGTCCGGAACCGGAAGGTTGTAGGAAGTCTGGTAGTTATTTCTGTGGGTTTTGTTGTTTCCGGTTGCAGGAGTAGGACCGGAAAGGTGTAGTTGGAGACTGACTTAGCTTAGAATCGTAAATAGGATGAATACTTCACAGAATCTCGTGGGTTCGATCTTTAAAGTCACTTTTGTTATACTTTAGAGTGGTTTTGGGTAGTATAACATGGAAATTGCGTATCCTGTGCTGCGACAACAACCCGCGCTACAAAACCTTTCTTCTTATAGCCTGCATAGAATTTGGGTCCTGTAATTGACAATGGAGGTTCAGAACGAGATGCTGGATATACAAAAGGAGCTCTCGGTCGCATTGCAAAGGAAGAACCTTTGAGTTGCCGAAACTTCTCCAAGGCGGTGGCAACACACGTTTTTGAATGCGCAATTGCCTTCAGTGCCTCAGGCAATGCTGAAGCTCGATTGGCCTGACAGGTGTCAAGTGATTTCGTATGCATCTCCCTTGTTGAAATCAATTTGTCCACCAATTGTTATTCCTCCCTCAACTTTGCCATGGCACTCTCGTGCGCGCCTTGGCGTTGCATCACATAAGCCTCGTCAACCAAAGTCGTATACTGCGCGTTTAGGGCCCGTTCATCTCTCTCTAGGGCAACCAGAGCCTCAACTGATTCATCCATTGCCTTCAGGAGTTGGTTGCGTGAGGTTCTAGCTTCTTCCGCTAGTTTTAGGAATCCACACAATTCGCTTTCCGCCCTTGCTACTACTGAAGAACTTGTCCTACTATGTGAATGTCTCTTGCTGCTTTTGTGCCGCCTGGTCCCGGGAGACCTGTTGGAAACAGTTGTAGACATAGGCAACTGACTGCTGGTTGTGCTCTCGGGAGGTCAGTAGTGAAGAAATACTGCTGCGCACAAAGTAGCAAGTTGTTGGCGCATTGCTACAGGACCTAATTTGTGTCGGTTTAGGATCTTCTACTCCATTCGCACCTTGCGCCTTTTGACTGCCTCTTTCACCCAGTCTATTTCAACCTTGTGTATGAACGTGGCAAAGCAAGCGCGTAAGAACCTCAAAGAAAAGGAGTCGTTGCAAGGCTGCCCTCCATACACTTGTTGATAGTATTCCAAGAATTGTGCCGCTTGGGTGTTGTCTGTTGCCAACGCCATTGGAAACCTGTACTTGTCACCTGGTTGGTGTTTCTACTTCTCCTGGATTTCAATGTCAGTAACTCTCGTCTTCTGCAATACTTGGTCTACTAGAATGCCATGGGAGCAGAGACCAATGACAGTGCCAAAGAATTGTTCATTGTACACACCATAACGACCTTGAAGCACGGGTGCAACAATACACATGTGTTGCTTCATCAATTCCGAAATTTCTTCCATTGGAATAGGCTCTTGGAATTCATCGTTCATAACGCCTACTGCAATGTTTCCACCGTCGTCATTATCTTCAGGGACTACATCCTCGACCAAATTGGGTGGTATAGAATCACAATCCTCTGTGACCATTCTCCCATCTTCTATGTCCAGCCTCCTCCTCGCAACACAAGCTCAAGTGTTTCTTCCGGGACTCATGGAGCACGATGAAAAAGCCTTGAATCAACAGAAGTGTCCTACTCGCAGTGGGAGCTCGCAAGCAGGTGAGATTGTTCCAAGCAGATGAGATTGCTCCAAAACTGATTGACAAAGGGTGCCCAGAACACTCCCATACAAGCTCCGTCCACGATTATGCACCTGAATGTAATGAAGGTGTCAATTAAAGAATGGTAGAGACTCCATACAATCGAACATTGGAGGCATGATGGTACTACTGAATGCTTATACTTAGTGCGGTGGCAACAAGTCAAGGTCATATGAAAGGCTATTAATGCTGACTCTAATCACTGAATGGTTCTAGTATGTTACAGACCTCTTATAAATTAGCTGATTTGAGTAATTATAGTCGGATGTTGTAAAAATTTTAGTCAAGTGGAAATGTCCAACATTTTGTGTTCCCGGGTACCGATTATAAAAATAATAATATTCCCATGAAGCTTATCAATTTTTCTAATCTGAAAAAAAGTTTCAAAAAATCACGACAAAATTTCAGCCCGTAGGTACTTGCCCAAAAACGTATTTGTCCCCCGAAGGAACAATGGTCCTTTAGGGATTAAGCCCTAAAGGACCAAGGTGCGTTTTTTGGCAACAAAACTTTTTTGGGCCAGTGTATGTGGGCAAATATTTCCATATTTTTTGCCCAAATTTTAATACAAAGTGTGGACAAAAAAATCTAAAAGGAATTTTCATTCTACTCACTATAAGAATCCAAAATTGTATTAATTGTATTAAATGTAATTTACTTGTGTTACAAGTTTTTTCTTAGATATAAGTAGAATAAAATTATAAAGATATCTAAAAGTTTAAAAAAAAAAAAATCATTCAAATGTCTTACTTGTTCCATTATATAAATTTGTTTATTAAAATGTATAATTTTTGAATTAGGCATGGCAAGTTTTGATAAGTTCACAAAATATTTTCATCATTATTTTTATAGGACAAAAGTGAAATGAAAAAGAAATGAAATTTCTTTTGATGAAATTTTCTAAGAATTTGTTTAAAATAAAAAATAAGGTTCTCCAATGAATATATTATATATATATATATATATATATTTTTTTTTTTTTTTTTTTTTTTTTTTTAATTTTTTTTTTTTTCTAGATTTACGCTTCAAGCTTCTTTTCGAAAGAAATTCTTGATTTGTTATCTCTCATACCAATGCTTATACGTGATAATCGTTGGTCATATTTAAATTTAAAATTGATTACACGTAAACTTGACTATTTTGATTGAGGATACCTAAAGCCTTGGAATATTTTATGTTTAAAATAAAAAATATTTCATGGACTAAACTCACGTGTTGAGTGGCAAAAAGGACTATATGTGGGAATATTATTTACACATATGGGTGGTCACATCTCAATGTGGTTGCAAGGGTTAAACTACCTCTCAAGGTCTATATATTTTTAGCCCTCTTCTATTGCCAATTTATCTTGCATATTGCTGTTAATTGGTACAGCTTGGCAAATCTTGTTAATTGTCCCATTGGGATATTTATCTTGCCTCCATAGATGCTACAGCTAATGTTATTTACTCACAGCATATTGGGACAAATATCCTCTATTGTGCCATATATTCACCTGATTTGGTGGCTGAAGTACCTTTAATGGTTGGGTTTATGCTTAAGCAACTTGGTTGACATAATTTAATTACCACATAAGGGCATATGTTGTTTCTAAATTGATACTATTGCTCCCCCATGAGGTGGCTGATTCGATTTGAGATTTGGTCTCTGATGTATGTGGTTGACTGAAAAATGGCTCCTTGCCTCAACCACCATATCACAGGTTTGGGATTCTAACTAGAAGTCTCTCTTACCTTTATTGCTGGCTTGCAGGGGTTTCTGACTATTACTACTAGCTGGTTCGGGATTCTGATTAGAGTCTCTCTTACCTCTATTACTGGCTAGCTTTGCTCAGTGCTTGTGTCTGAGAGCCCAGGCTGCTGCATTTTTGATACTCTGTGGCTCAGAACAGGAGGTTCTTTTCAAAGATGGCTGCATCTCAATCTACTCCTAATAGTCAGGTTTCGTGTCTTATAATTTTTGATACAATGCATGGACTTTGCTGGTTTGTTATGTTCTTTTTCTAAGCTGTTTTATGTGAAAACGATGACAAGTGACATAAGGCTGTAGACACCTCGCATACACATTGTAACTAACTAATTGATTGTTGTGGTGTATGGATGCAGGTGAGGCCTTTGTCCTCATAAAATTTCTTAGATACGTGTGAACTGGATTTTATTCCTACATTCCTACTTGTCCATTTTTAGAGAAAAGTTTGTATAGGATGATGGATATTTTTGGGTAAATTATCATGTTCCCTACTTATATATTGATAGTTCTTGCTTAAATATACTTGCAAACATGTACCAATAGACTACACTCAGATTACATGTTTATAGATACTTCTTTCTACATGAGGCAAAATAATGCTATCTTATGGTATTTTGCTTGTTGAAAAATTATTTGTTCTTTGTTTATATAGAATACTTCTATATAATATTGATATTATGGCCTTTAGATTTGTAAGCTAAGGCGTTTTATGGAATTTTGAGTAGAATTTTTTTTTTTGAATCCATGGTGTAAACTTACATTGTAAGAAGTAAGCAGGTTGCTGTATAGACATGAATTGATCAGGGCTCTTGATAAGAGAGGTGTCCCAGAAAATGATTTTTTTATTTTTTTAATCTTGTTATCGATATTTTTTTATCAAAAAAATACATACACATATATGAATAGAGATAGAGATAATGGCAATTTGTTTTTTTGGCTTCAAACATCTATAATTAAATCAATATATTTATAAATTTGCATTTTTAATCTTCCAATGACAATGACCTCAAAAAATGCAATTACTGCATCTTTTGCACTATAATGCTTTGAAACAAGCTCCATACATGAAGTGAAGCCATAAATTTCCTTTATTTATTAAATAATCCTAGTTTAGTAATTTATAAAAATTATAAAAAGGTTCTTTTGCTATAACAAATTTTTGAATTTTTCATGATTTTATAATCATAACAAATCATAAGTACACTTTGGTATAGGCACTAACCTTGGAATTTTTTATCTATTTTTTTCATTTTGTTTTCTACCTATATTATGTATAATTACATATATATTTACATTATATATATTATGTATAGATTTATATTTATATGCAAAAATAGAATTTTATTAATTCATTAATTTAAAATAATTGAATAAATGGGACTCCATTTCATTAAATTTGGAAACCAAATATTCAACATCTAAGCCAATATCTAAGCCAAGAAGTCTCAGAGGAATTGTAAGAAAAAAGTTAAAATTCTTGCAAGAAGATAATTTTGGTCCTATCTCTATATTGGTTTTAAAATGTGGTAAGCTAAGCATAGTGAAAGTAATAATCCATAATACTCTTTTCTCTAAACGAACTCAAATATTAAATAATATTGATAAACTTCTAAGGTGTTTCTACTAATTGTTAAGTTAATTTTTACTTTTGTGTATTTTTGTATGGGTTTTGTCCACCTCTCAAGACTACAAGGGTGTGCATTGTGAAGAATTGTTTCCAAAGCACCCCTATAGACTTGAATGGTACCCATCGGAGCAGGGCCCACAATTTCATTTCTTTTCATTTCTTTTTTGAGGTGTGTGTGTCTACCCTTCAAGACTATGAGGGAGTGCATTGTGAAGAATTGCTTCCAAAGCACCCACCATAGACTTGAATGGTACTCATTGAAGTAAGGCCCATAATTTCATTTTGTTTTAAATATTTTTTTGGGTCACTGGGATGTTCTCCTGGTTGTCGACATAGTCTATTGTAGTGTGTACTTGCATGTCAACTTTTCCAACCAAGTCCTACAAGAGTATCACAATCTCATGGTGGGCACCCTCAGATTCATTCCTGATCCCCTCGCTCTCAGAAGACATAAAAAAATGCACCACATTCTTCCCTAAAACCCTAAAGACTCCTTTGACGCAGAATCCAAGAAAACGTCTCTATTCTAGAACCGTCAACAGACGTACTCTCTAACTGCTAACAACCGGACCAACCCGTTTCATGTACCCTAAGCAAAAGACATACCCTGAACTATCGTGAATACCCGGATCCACCTCGTAAGATGCCTTGTATCCGGAGAAATACAACAAAAACTGCCTTTGGCAAGGCCGGGCCTCTATATTTTGATCATTTTTTTGTTAAAATTTTAAAATTTTCTTTGCTACTTTACAAACAACAATGTAGTTCTCCGTATTCCCAACAAAACCCTAATGGCACGCCTAAAACAGCTGAGTTCTAGAATCGTAGGCCAAAAGTGCTTGCTTCCTACAAAAGGGGTTAAGAGAGTGCACTAAATCTTGAACCCTAATAAACCCTTTGATATTGTGAATGTTGGTTCGCCTCAATGTTGACAACATAATTCTCACTTAGTAGTTAGTACACTTTGAAAGCAATCACTTCTTTCCTCCCATGTCTTGGTGTTCGGTTTGCTTCATCATGAGTCCTCATGGTACATGATTAAAATAAGCTTAAGAGGTCCACTCGCCCGTTTCCATCAAGGTACATGATTAAAATAAGCTTAAGAGGTCCACTCGCCCGTTTCCATCAAGGTACATGATTAAAATAAGCTTAAGATGTCAACTCGTACCCGCTATGTTTACTGCTAGAGCTACCACTGTAATTAATTTCTGTCTTGTAAACCCTTAACCCATCTTCCTCCTGACGCCAAGCATGCTTCAGAGAATGCAAATACCATTCTATTTTTTGTGTCTACAGCTTTGGAGCTCTGCTACTTGTTTCCATCACCTTGTTTTCTCTCTCCGTTGCTTGTTGCCATCGCCTTCTTCTCTCTTCCTTTGCCGTTGTTCTCTGTATAGAAAGCCTCTCTTGCCTTCCTATGCTTCCAACATGACTACTAGGGGCAAGAGCTCACGATCAAAAAGCCTTGTGAAAGACAAAGCGGTTCTTCTTGAAAAGGAGCGGATGTCTCTGAAGACTACAGGGAAACAGCTGAAGAAGGTGGTCATCAACGACAGTGGAAGTGGCTCAGTTTGGGATGAGCCATTTGGCTTAGCGGGGTTTCCAAAGGAGTTGCGACAGTCGTTGGTTGCAGTGGCACCATGCTTGTTAGGAAGAGAGAACGCAATTTACGATGAGAAGTTTTTTCACAAAGTGGTAGGACTTTGCAACACCGGTCTTCTACCAAAAGACATGACGAACGTCCATGTTCCACCGGAGCTCTACAAGGACGACTGGACTGATGGGGAGGGTGCGAATAAGTCGAGGTTCCCGCTCGATAAGTGTGGTGATCCAGTTGCCCGAGATTTATTCCTTAAACTTTACCAGAGTGTATACGGCGATGTCCCCGACAACAAGGCGATTAGCTTGACCTTCCTCCGTGCGTGCGTGTTTTATTACCAAGACAAGGTGAACAAGGTCAATTGGGCTGCTGCAGCTGCTAAGGTGATTGCAGACCGCGGAAAACATGCTGGAAACAACCCTCAGAAATTGGGTCCTCCAACATTGAAGGATCAGATGGTGGGCATTGTGAAGGAGTGCGCAAGGTATATCAATCAACATTGTAGAGGTCGGGACATTGGTGGAGGTGGAGGTGCTAGTGGAGCTGGTAGTGGTGGGGTTGGAGGTACAAGTGGAGAGATTAGTGGCGACAATGTAGTGCGGAAGGTAGAGCAGCTCTTGAAGGAGATCCAGTGGAGGACTCAAGCATTGGAAAAATCCGGGTAGGCAATTCAGGCCCTAGAGGTAAGGACTAGAAAAGTTGTCGCTATCGGTCGGGAGTTGGAAGCTGAGGATGAGCACCTCAATGAAATTAAGGATGACCTATGGAAGAAGAACAAGGGCCATGCTGTAGCCGGGGAGGTGACAAAAAAGGCCGAGTGTGACAAACAACAACGTCAGGTTAGCAAACAAATTGCAGCTAACAATGACCTTTGGGAGTCCAACCAAGCGTCCTTGGAGAAATTGAAGGTGACCTTAGAGTGTGATCACACTCAAGAGGAGCGTTGGGAACATGACCTGGAAACGATGTGAAAGAAATGGGCAGCTGAGAAAGCATCACAATACTCCATGAAGCCGAAACATCATGTTGGGATTAACCTATTGGAAGAGGGTGTTGCTCCAAATCTGAAGGTAGACACACCATGTGGAAGTTGCTCGCATCTATTTGTTGCCAACTATGCTGTGCCTTTTTCATGTGGCTGCCTGTTTCACCCGTGGTGCTTGTGGGGCGAACTAGTGTCTGGTAGGGCCGTTTGTCCTCGTTGCAAAGAAGTGGCGAAGCAGAGTTGGTTGGAATCATGGGGGTGTGACGGTTTACAACAGCTGGATCGGGATTCTATCGTCAAAAAAGAAGAATGTATGCCTCTGCCTCCCAAGCTTGCTGTTCGAAAGAGAGCAGCTGTTGGAAACACTGACTCTTCACCACCAGCAAAGGTTATTAAGCCGAGGGGGGCGAATAAGGGTGCATCATCCCCTAGTGGTTCTTTTCAAGCTCCGTTGCCCCCGATTGGTCCTCCTAAGGGTCCATCGCCTGTTGCTGGTAAGAGTGGAACACATGTCCCTCAAATTCTGGCTCTACTTCACCTAATTATTCTACCAATTCCGTGCTTTGCTAACCGTCCGCGTGGGAGCCCAGGCATAGAAGCTATTGCTACAACGATTGAATGCCTTGGTCGACATAGTACGTGTCCAATGTTCCTCGTCAACGAGAATTGAAATAGTTTATTGTTGCTTGAAGTTGTGTAGATTACTTAGTTGGATTTTACTCCTATTCATCACTCTTTCATGTCTTCTAGTTTGTTGGAAACACGTTGGTTCTCTGTCCTAAATCATGAATTTGCTCTGTTGATGTGGTATGCTGAAAACAACAAATGAAACAATTGAAGCAAGGAGGAAGCTGGAAGAAGAAGCTACCAACGCAGGAGTGACAGCTGCGTCTCAGTCCAAGCCACACTCATCAAACGTTGATGGGATTGCTAACTCAGATAAAGACAAACTTGCTGTTGAAGAACAAGGAACTCCATCGGAGTCATCAAAGTCATCGCAGACCATTTCAGCCGCAATAGATGCGTGTATAGCAAATTGTCTTGATGAGCTTGGGCATAGACCTATTACCTCATTAGTGTACAGTTCAAATTAGGACCATGTTGGAAATGGACTTTTCATGAGGATAATAACAATTTTGATCTTTTGTTAGTTATAAGCTAAGCGTTGTCTACCTCTTTATCTACTCGCTTGAACATCCCTATTAAATAATAATAAAAAGACCTTCTCATTTCAATACTTGACATCTTTCACAGTGTCAACATGCTCCTCTAGGGCAGAGAAATTACTACGCTACAATGGCAGTGTAAAGTGCACATTAACTAAACACAAAGAAATGACAATTCTAAACTGGAACTATGCACTAGCAACCTTCTTTCTGTCAACGTTGGAATCACATCACATCCTGAACCCAAATCCGTGCAAGATATGTATTCAACTTTTTGAGACAAATGATCACAAGAAATTCAGTGGCAAAGAAGTTGAAACACAAAGCATACACGTAGAAAATAGGCATGTATTAGTGATCCCTGAACATCAATGTTCACACTGTTTGCTACTAGAGTTGCTTTCGACATGAAAATTGGGCTGAAGACCCAAGTATATAGAAAAAGCTACCTTGACAGAATTGAAAGCCGAATTGTGTCAAGTGTGACCAAAAAGCGTGTGTAGCACTAGTTTTGCTAAGTCCCAACTAACATGCTACTATTTCAAAAGTCCACGGTGGTAAGACTTGTGCTACTATCTGAGACCCTTCGTGCCTAGGGTTGATATTAACATCTGGATGCCCCTCTTGTTGCAACCTAAACCGGAACTCCTCTGGTGCCACATCGCCTAGAGTGATAGAAACCTTTGTCCGAATGTGGGTCAAGTCACTAGAAGAAGCCTTTTTCTTTTTTAATTGATTGATGTCAAACTTGACGGATTTTGCTAGACATCGTTTGTAACAACTTGTGTTTTTATGTCAACAATGACATCTAATGTAACCTCTTGACGTTACATTAGATGTCATTGTTGACATAAAAACACAAGTTGTTATTAAAGATGTCTAGCAAAATCCATCAATTTGACGTCTAAAACATTCAAATAAACACGGTCTTCTTCTAGTGAGTGCCAACTTCGACCAACTTCGAACGTTGCAACCATGACACCTTCAAAATAGCAATGAAGGAACACCATCTCCTCTTCACTTGTTTGGTTGATTTGTTCCCAAGTAACACCATCTCGTGCCAAACGCTCCCTTCCATATTTGAAGTTTGAGTATAGAGTGGATCTCCCCAAATGGTATCTATACACAAATCACAAGTTAATGAACCTATAATGCACACAGCACAATTGGAAACACCCTCAACCATACATTGTAACGGTCTTTGCAACAATGCAATGTTGTTGCCTACATCCAGTAAGTTAGTAAGTTAGTGATTGTGGACAGAATTCTAGAAACACAACAATGGAAAGGCGTTGGCAACAGAGAGTAGGCATCAAAAGCCTTCTGTACCCAAGTAAAGACTGAGATCAATCAAATACACCTGAAAGTTACAGATGACATGGAAATTGTGCACCGGATGATATCTTTAGTAACCACGATTTTCTGCTCCCACCCCAGATCCATGAGACTTATGAACAACTCGTCATTGGGGTTGTTCAGAACATACAGGGCAGATGTCCGTCTCATGCTGTCGCCATCTGGGGCAAAGAGATCGACAAAAACATGTAGTGGAAGAAACCATTGCAGATGCCCCATGCAGCTCCCGGTGGTGGCTTTAGTTACCGATTGGAAGTCCACCCTAAACTTTGCTCTAAAAGCCTTGCTAGTATGCATATCGGGAAGAGGCCACTCAACATCAGTGAATGCTGGCAATAACAGTGGCTCAATGTTGCCATACAAAACACCTGGTGTGGGGGGAACATACACACAATTAGAGAAAAAAATCCCATTATTAAGGAGATCAGTGTAGGACCTTCCTACGCGGGTGGCCTCACCAACATCACTGTGTAGAACGACAATGACTCCGAGTATAGAGTCCGGCTCCACCCAGTCCTCAAAGTATGACTGGTACATAACTGTTACCAATAGTGAACACAACACAGAATTAACAACTATCAAAGATGAAGGTCAACATGAACTTGAGAATTAAACATATTTGCTGGAAACAACAAGTGAATCAAATTGTAGTGGCTTCCAAGGCTTCACGAAATCTCACACTTGCAAGGAACTCGATCATGGCGTTCTTCTGGATCTAACAACACTTGTTGTCTTTCGTAGGCATGTCTCACCAACACGGACTGCAGTTCCAGCTTGTTGGTGACAACCCTTCACTTGTCCACCTTGAACCGAAAATCCACAATTTGAGCTTTGTATGCCCCCCTCATGTTGTCACCTCCAAGCCTGTGCGCCTCTCTAGCCCAACTGCTGACCCTTCCTAGATTAAACCTCACCCACAAAAATCTCTCGTATCGAGTGGGAATCCACTCACCATTGTCATTGTGTGTAGTGTGCAAGGTGACTGCACACACCTAGGCATGAGGTTGACGATTCTCCATCGAGGCTCTTAATTGTGGTCAAATGTATGCCTTAAGTCTATTGCAAAGGCAGATCCTTGTTTGAGTGGAGACAAACTATATGCAACCGGATAATTTGAACTCCAATTGTACCTTCCCACCAAAGGTACTTCCACCCATCACCCTCACGGTGTGGCGGCTCCACTACTTGTTGTAAGCACGATACAGACGGGACATCCTAAGCATGGTACAGACGTTGTCAACAACGATTTTTTTATAAAATTCCAAGGACCATTTTCATGATGCCACCTTTAATTAATGGTTTCCATTCATTTGCAGCTATTGGTTGAAACACCTTCACAATCTGATGTCACCACCTGAGGTTCCAACATGGACAACACCATGTTGGAATTAAAATGGATTTTCCATCGTACCTTTCTCGAAATTAGGCCATTTTCTATTTGGGCAGTCCCACATCCCAATTCTCCTCTAATGACAATCATTCAAAGTTAAACCTGAAAGAAGAAAATGAGAAAGCAAACATTATATAATCCAACTCTCACTCCTTCTCGTCAAGTACTCTCACACACCACAATATCCAAAGAGTAGTGTATGAGTGTACTTGACGAGTAGGGATAAGAGTTGAGTTATATAATTTTTATTCTCTCATTTTCGACTTTCAAGTTTAGTTGTGCACTCAGTCGGTTCCAAGACTATGATGTCATGAAGCCTTCATTCTATGGACACCAGGGTCTCCACATCCCAACATCCTACTTGTAATGGTGCGGATGTCTACAGCACTTTCTCCACACAACCTATACATTGCTAAGACATCCATTGTCATCCAAAAATTACATATGGATTCTAGGCTTCACAATAGCCTAGTATAATGAATCCAACATTCTGTAATACTCAAAACTACATGAGCGTATTTGCTATTGAACTCTACATGCCCACTATAATGGACAAAGGAGACATGGTTCATTTTCCTATATCTACCCACTATAAGTGTGATCTACTCTTCAACTCCCTCAATGCCTTGAATATTTCAGGCCCTAGACTATATCCACCATTATTTCCAGACCTTTGGCACACGTTCTCCTGAGTTTGTTTCTTCAACAATTTTTGCTCCCAAGCATCCCATGGATGGCGACTACCTTCAAGCCGCATTTCTCCATTATGAGTCAAGCACTGGCGTTTAGCAACATCCATTGACTTGCACTTGGGTATAGGAGGCAATATGCCCTCGAGCATGGTTGAAGGCCTTATTCATTAAATTGAGACAAGTTAGAGTCTCATTTTCATACCTTCTATATTCAGAACATAATTAGTGTTCATTAAATTGAGACTTCTCAATAATTTGTGATTCAAAATATCAAAACACTATTTTATATATTTTGCTAGAGTTAAGCACAGTAGCAAGACCTTACAATTAGCATTTTCATATTTTAATTTCATTATAAACATATTAATAAAATATACCAAGAAGTTATAAAGTAAAGACATTTTTTGAAATCGAATGTTCTTTATGTCAAAACAATAAACTACAAACATGTGATACCAAATTTCACTTGAAATAAACATTAACCAAATTTTTTTCAGAAAAAATTGCAATTGCATTATTTACAAATTGAATGACAAGAATAAAATTTACTATTAATAGAAATCAATATTCTTACATATCAATAATAGAAATGACACAATATACACTTACAATATCTCAAAAACTATAAATGCAAAAGTGCATTCTACTTATATATAACAAGAGTGGTATACTAACACAACTATGAACTAATCTTCTACTTTTGCCGAGGATGCATCATTGTTGGAAATAGACATAAAGGCAGCCACTGATGATTTGATGATGGCAATCTGTGGTTTGGGAATTTTAACTCTTGTGTTAATTTGAGGTCGATCTTCAACCCCCATTTTACCACGTGCCTTGAAAGCTGTCATGATACAGTCCGTATTTGACCAACATGGGGGATTGCACGATCTTTGCGCTACACATTCCCTACTTTCGTGTCCCATCCAACATATGTATCCATATCAACGTGACGATCTGAAGCAGGTGACCAATATTGGATTTGGATCAAATGAATGTGCCCTGGATTTGGATTCGGGTTTGTTAGTGCCCTAGCAAGCCAAAACGACTTTGGATCATCATCAACGGGACGCACCACGACAAAATAACCTGCATACACATCACGAGCAACACGAAACAAAGGACATGGACGATCACGCCTACGCCCAACGAAAGGTGCATCTTCAGCAAAGTCTTCATGCACTATGCCATCCTGTTGCATTGTATCTTCCGGTTCATTAGTGATCCTCGAAGCCGGCCAAAATCCATCCTTCAATGTCTCACACCACTAGAGGTTCATCTAGAGCAGTTCTCACACCTTTCCAATAATCTTTTATAGGATCATTCAAATGCCTGAATTCTCCTGACTCTTTGTTGTTTGCCATTCTACTCCAGTGTGCAATGAAACCATCCAAACCCTTTTTGATCTCACCAAAAGAATGCATCTATTGTGGAGGCAAAGGTGGTGGACTACCACTTGGTAGTTTGGGATGCCCATCTTTAGTCTCAGACCACAACCGAATCCCCCTACCATGCTCTGGTTGCCACTTCACATCTGTACATAGATTTTTATACTCCATCAAGGGCCATCCACTTGAATCCATGTAGAACTTGAACTGCTGGGACGTAGAATGACCTTTTAAGAAGTCCCCACCTGCACCCAAGTATCTGTGTACAAATCTCTTGAAATCAGGCACTTCTTCGATGAGATGAGGAATTACCGGATGACTTTCACAATCCATGAAGGATTTCATAAGTCTCGAAAGTGTCGGTAGTTATTCGTCTTCAACATGGTGCTCCATCAACCAAAAAGAGCATCAATGTCTTCGTGAGTGTGGCCAACAATGAGGAAGTTGATGTATATCTCGCAGAAAATGCCTTTGAATACTAGTAGAGAACAGAAAGCAAAACCCCATCGGTTCTTATTGTCTCCTGATGCATTGTCAAGTTGTAGAGTCAAGATAGGTGGTAGAAGGCGAGAGGGGATTGGCTCTTCTGGCAGTGGAAGGAGGGAATCCAAGAAAATGTCTAAGCCCATCAACATTGCTTTTGTTAATGTAGATTGCCCCTCCTCCATTGAAAATAACGTGCGTGAAGAATTTTTGGGTGGTCCTTCAAGATCACGCAACAACCTTGCAATGGACCCAATAGTATGATTTGAGTCAATTGGAAAAATGTCTAGCTCATAGTGCACATATCAAATGTCGCCATGATTATGGGCAATCATACCTGTAACAACAATAGGCATCTTCATAAAAGAATCCGTTGCTTTTGTCTTATGAGAGAAGTGAAGAGAAGTAGTCTTTGAGTGATCCATTTTATCAAAGATGATGCACAACATCTTCTCAGGGTATTCTTCAGAAATATATCGATTTGCATAATACAATTCTCTATGGGCCTTCTGTCCTCCAAGGTGGGTATTCAAAATCCTGGACCACTTGTCTTGTGCATTAGAAAGTGGAGTGCAAGCACTTTTCAATTGCCTATACGTATCGCATAATCCACACCTTGAAAAAGTATCTCCACGAGACTTTGGAGCAAATTCAGGGAAAGAAGCTTGCCGAATATTGCTCAAGCCACTAGAAGAAAGAGGTGGCAAAATGAACACAACATTGGCCTCATAGAATTTTGGTAATTGATCACTCCAACGGAACGCTGATGGCAAGACCATTGCGGGAACTTTCTCCCCTGATTCTAGCATTCTCAATTTGTATGGCATTTTGTCAATTGCACTCGAAAGCAATGTCCAAAGTGTGGCGGTAGCTTGCACAGTATGCGTACGTGGTTTCTTGGACCCTGAATTCCCATGCTCCACTGCTTGCTTTCCATCTTTGGCCATGCACTTGAACCTATAGAAGGTAGCTTTTGAAATCCCATGGATGGTCCACCACGCAGTGAGACACACATCATTGTTCTTCAAAGTTATCCATTCCTTCCCGTCAAGGTCTTTGTGTGTTTGCCTATGTGCTTCAAGAAGGCAAAGCTTGCGGACATACACTCCACCATTTATATGCAATTGAGAACGTATGGCTTCAATTTCACCACGCGGAAAATGTTCCAAGCAATTCTTACGGCAACATGGTTTGATGGACACTTCAATAATCGATTGTGCTGTGAGAAGGGATTCCTTTTTGGGAGGAAGGTTAGGATTCCTTTTTGGGAAGAAGGTTAGGATCCTTTTTCTCACGAGAAGTTTCATATGAACGAACTCCTATTCGATTACGACGGCTAGAAGCAGCCAAAGCAGTGTTGTAAATATGGGTTTGGTCATGATCGTATAGACTCACACCATTCAAAAACACTAGCTTAATATGCCAAGAGTGCAGTGACCACATCCAAGTCGATGGAACTTCTGCCTCACATAAAGACTCTGCAGTTTGAATGGCAACTCGGTCATCACCAAGTGGTTGCCCATCCATGTCAATGATAAGATCTGTATCAACACTCCTACAAATTCCTTTGGCAACGTCATCTCCAATTTCATTCCTCAAGATGACACACTTCGTATTCCAAGAGTCTCGAGGAATACCATCACAATTTGCGACACCCACAAGAAGAACTGGTATAGGGATAGCAAAGTCATCTGGGCCATGGATATCCATCCTACAAATCGTACAAGTAAACAATGTCAGATATTAGCAATAAATAAAAATAAAATGATTACTATTATATGCGAGTCTCAGACAAAACAAATATGTATTCGAATGGAAGGCAATTGAAATGGACATGATATATCATTGATTTGAAGATTAAAAAATTGTCTAGCACTTTGTGAACAAGAAAATTTGTTTCAAATTGACTAACGAACAAAAAATTGAATAGGACATTATGTACGGACTACTAAAGTGTAGCTTATGCTCGAGTCTAAATTTTATCATCAACCCGAAGATATGGTCACTTGGTTCAAGAGTATAAATTTTATCATCGACCCAAAAATATGGTTACATGTTCAAAAGTCTAAATATTATCTATGACTCGAAGATATAATTAACTATAAACGAGTCTGAAGTTCACCTTTGACTCAAAATATATGGTTACGTGTGTACGAGACAAATTTTATCTTCAGCTCGAAGATATGGTGACATGTTCAAGAGTCTTAATTATTATATTACTAGATGATAAAATTACCTGTGCACGAGTCTAAATTTTATCTTTGACTCGAAGATATGAATACTTGGTTCAAGAGTCTAAATCATACCCTATGCTCGAAGATATGGTTACTTGGTTCATGAATCTAAATTTCATCCTCAGCTCGAAGATATAGTTACTTGGTTCATGAATCTAAGTTTTATCTTCGACTCGAAGATATGGATACTTGGTTTAAGAATCAAAATTTTATCTTCAGTAGAAAGATATGGTTATCTGATTCAAGAGTCTAAATATCATCTTCGATTCAAAGATATGGTTACCCAACTCAAGGGTCTAAATATTATCTTCGACTCGAAGATAAGGTTTCCCGATTCAAGAGTCTCAATACTATCTTCGACTCGAAGATATGGTTACCCAGTTCAAGAGTCTCAATATTATATTAGGCTCCAAGATATGGTTACCTGTTCAAGAGTCATAACATTATCTTCGACTCGAAGATTCTCTACCTTTTTAGATTGAATGATGATGTTAAGCATACTTGGTCAAAAGTTAACTTGCACATCACAAATACTCTTTGAACTCTCTAGATTATCTTCGTCTCGAAGATAAAAATGCACAAGGATTCTAACGATATTTAGTTAATTCCCTAACACAACATGGAAGTACAGGATTCCACTACCGCAAAATGAATAGTTATTACTTAAGATGGATCAGTTTTCTTCGAGTCGAGGATGATATCAGATTCGTTGATGACAATAGATTCCCTCTGACTCTAGGTTCAATACTCTATCACTTATGAACAATAAGAAGATCATGTTCCCGAAAAATACGGCGACATTATTGGAGAGTCCTACCTTAATAAAACAATGCAAATAACAACACTCGGATACGCACAAGAGAATAACAAAGCTTCTATGCCTCATTGAAATCCTAATAATGTAAGAAATGTTACGTATACTTCACGAAAGACAGTGGTACACAACAAGAGTAGATAACAGAACCGTCTGAAGAAACTAATTCATGCACAGAAGAACTCACCAGAAAGCTACTAGAAAGAGAAATCTCGAGATTATTCAAGCATTTTCAATGTAACTTGCAAAGAAAGGACGAAACATTGAAGGGGGACAACACCTGCAAACAAAGTGTAGGAGAGATAGAGAAGCAATGGAATGACAAAAATGAAGGACGCTCTAACCGAGTAGAGAGGATACGCTTGCAATACTAAGTTGTCGTGGACAAGAAGGGAATCTCTTGTGCATGATGGGGCAGGAAATCACATAGCACGAAAAGCTTCAAATTCAAATTTCAACAGAATCAATGGCACATGCGCGGACATCCCGTATACTTTCTACGATTCCATCCAAAAAAGTCGCATTCAAGGGATGCTTTCCCAAATTTTGGGGCCAAAAAGTTCTCCCACCACTAAGAAGTAGCCCAAGAAAGCCTTCCTCTACTAATTTAAACTTAGTACCATTAATGAATTCAGTTGACTTATATGCCACATACTTTGTTGTTTGCATTTCAACCACATGTTTATTTTAAAACTTAGAAATCCAGAAAATTTAAAGTCTTCCAACCCTTTAATTCGAAACCCTAACCCTACATGTTGAACCCTCCACCATAAACATTGAATTTGGAATACACAACTCTAAACCCTATATGTTGAACTCTACACCCTAAATTTTGAATCTTTTGCCCTAAATTCTAAACACAAAATTAAAAACCTTAAACCCTTAAATTTGGCACCATAAAACCTAAACCATAAACTATGAACAAATTTAAAATGTTTTGAAAATGATTTGATTTCATCATTTAAAAAAAAATTAGATGCGTAAGAAACTAAATTAACTCTTTGTTGAGATTTAAAGACATTGCCTTATTTATATGACATCTAGAACTTGTATGTATATGTATAAAAAAAAAAGGTCAATACCCACAGACACCATTTTTTTTTAAAGTTCTTTATTCAAGCTAGTTTCTTCTTATGCTTTGTAATTTATATACATCTTGAAAGTATTTTGAAATTCACATGATTTCTCTCTTTAATGACCAAATTAAATTTTAAATATGGACTAATTTTTTCCAATTCCAATTTAATGCATAGAAATCATGAGCCATGTCGTGAAGGTTGAAGCATCACATGTCAAATGTCTGAAGATATGCCTGTGAAAGAAGGAAATATTTTTTTTTGTAGAATATGAAAATACTTAGAAAATGTTGGATTTATGACCAAATTAAATATGACCCACTAATTTTTTTCATTGTCAATGAAATGCATAGAAATCATGAATTGGAACTCCATTTAGAAAAGCTTTAGTCTAATTCATTTCTATGGTAGTTTATAAAAGAAATTCTTTAAAAAAAATTAAAAATTAAAAAAGTCCTTAAAGAAATATATAACTTTTCAAAGAAATACAAATGATATTCATAAACATCATGGTGAAATTTTTCTTGAGCTCACGTGAAAAGATATTTAATACAAGAAGTTTGAAAGTGATGTACTTTCAAACTTCAAAATGCTCTCTACAAAGTTTATAGAAGATTAGAAGTGAAGGGTTTAAGGCTTTTGGGAAAAAAATGAAAATGTGTTGAAAAGTACATTATTGGAACTAAGTAATCCAAGGGTAATGTGTGGAAAAAGAATGTGGAAAAAGTACATCATTAATTCATTACAACTACAAGTTCTTAGTTAAATTTAAATGCATTCGAATTAAAGAATTTTGTGTTAAATTGAAGTTTCACTTCCAAAATGTAATTTGAATGTTCAATTAATTGAGCTTTTTCAACTAAATGAAGTAAATAATAGGATTAACAAATTTTCAACTTTTGAAAAGAAGGAAATCAATGAAATTTTAATTACAACTCAACATTTATTAGTCTAAAATAATCAAAGGCCTTAGATTGTGGTGAATGCTTTTTAAATATAAAAGAATTAGCCTTGGAATGTTTAATTCATTTCAATCCTTTTGTCCCCTTTTTTTTAACCTAATGTGTATCTTGTATTGCACCAACAAAGTTTTAAAAAAAGTTAAAAATCGGACAATTCATTTACTTTAATATTTGCTTTCATATAGATGTGATTGGAATCTTTAATTTGAATTGTTTTACAATGAACACTACTTAGTTTAGAATGCATGAAGTTAATTGTTGAAAGCTAGAATTGCACTACTTTTAGATTTAAACGTGTTGTACTAACAAAATATAGCTATCTAAATATAATTCACTAATAGAAATGATGAAATTATATAAAAATTAAACAAGGATTTAGTGATTTTGAAACTTTATTTCATACAATTGCATCAATTGCAGTATAGCATGTCCAAATGTATATTGAATTTCCCTCTCGCAATTCATTATAGCAATTTTTGCAATTATACAATATATTTTGTCATTATTGTGATTATTGTGTTTTTATTCTTTTTCAGACCTATTGATAGCTTAATATTACCTTTATTTTCTAGTAAACTTGTACTTCTCACATTTTTCAGGAGTGATAATGAAGTTGCATTCTTAAAAAAAATTGTCTAGACTATCCACTCCATTTCTAAACAAATTCAAAATAGATAGTGGCAACCATCAAAAGGTACATGGTTTAGCACTTTATTGAAGTATAATTGAACCTCTATCATGTAATAAAATAATTACCAAAAATTAACGACAACTTCTACTGATTTAAATATTTAACTACAAGAAAAACTACATCTTAGAGAGGCATTAACTCACATGTATTTATATTAATTTGACATTTGTTGATGTCATTTTTCAATGCCCTAAAAAAAACATTCAACCCATAAGGTTTTAAATTTGGAAACTATAATTCTAACACAAACTTTGTCTTATATAATAGTTTAGGGTCTTAGTTTTAGGATCTATTATTGCTTTTATCTATTAATATAAGTTAAAGTCCTAGTTATACTTTAATTGCTCCAAGTAAAAGTTCCTAGTCATCTATTAACATCTTCATCTGTATTTGGACTTATTCAATACTTGAACTTAAAGTTCTTTAGCTTTAATGTAAAAGTAAAAGAGTTATTTTACTTTTTAAAATTAGGGATCATTTAGACTATAAATTGTCATCAAGTACCTTCTTTTTATATTATCATTTCACTTGCATCATATGAAGTAACTTCTTTTTATATTATCATTTCACTTGCATTATATCAAATAACTTCTTATATTATCATTTTATTTGCATTCTAGTTATATTCACCAGAGATTATTCAATTATTTTGTTCAATTCTATTGTCATGGCATCTTCACAATCAATTGGTAAAAAAAGAGAAAAAGAGGAAGGAAGAAATTACAAAGACCGAAATTTTGAAAAAAATAAACTAACTTCATGGAATTTAATGAAGGAGGAGAACCTTATTGAATTGAATTATGATGGAGATGGTGCCAAGGGATGTACATATAGTACACATGCTGCACGATATAAAAATAAAAAAATGTATATCATTCCTTGCCAATTTACACTAAAACATGATGTTTTGTACATGCATTTTATAGAGAGTACAATGGTTCATTTACGCGTGGGCATCAATCACAATGTTGCCATAGAGTTTGTACAAATTGCTTGCCTAAGTTTTTTGAAGAAGGAAGTAAATGTAAGAAGTGTCCCAATGTAAAGAATATAGTATATTTTGAAAATTGTATTGAGATATTGGGATTGTGGAATTGTAGGGATTTCCAAATTGATAGTATATTAGAATTTCACGAACTATTGCAGGGATGTAGAAAATTCACTAAATCAAAAAGTGATTTAATAGTCCAATGTGTTATATCAAAATCAAGTATTTTATATAGAATTACATTGCAAAGATTGAACTTACCTAAAAATGTAGAACTTCACATAACTTATTCTAGTATTCCAAATAGTAGTGCTTCAATAGGTAATGAACCATTTTGGAAACACAAAAATTTTAACAACGACAAGTTGAAGTGGCAAAATATATACAAGCAAGATAAATTAGTGAAGACTACTTCGACAGCGTTGGCTATTTTTGATGGATCAAAAATTCCTCCATCAACCTTGCAATTGGAATTATCCTACATTGTAGCTCTCTATATTCCAAATGCATTTATAACAAGTTCATATGAAATGGCATCAAAACTAGTGAATTTGTATTATGAAACAACAACACCATATGGTCAAATCAAATATAAAAAGACATCATTGCGTGGAAATTACAAGAATAGAAGCCACGGTTATTCAACAAATGCAGGAGAGGGTGTAGAAAGAGATATTGTCCCGTACCACAATTCAAAGATATCATTGGCAGCAGAGAAGGCATTTAAGGATTTGGGTGATCAGTACGCATCAAACATTTGGAAAAGTCTTATACCACATTTTGGAATACAAATCAATAATTATTTTGAAAACCAAAGTAGTCCAGCTCGCTATTTGTGCATTGGTGATAAAGAGAATCCAACCAATGTCATTCAAATGCACATTAGCAAAAATTCTTATATCAAGCCCCACATTGATCTTAATGATTTGGAGTCATCAATTATCACATGGTTCACTAAAGGACATCCGGAAGGAGCAGAATTTGGGTTGTTTCAAATGTTATACAAATTTTCTACAAACAATGGTTCGGGTTTATTTCTTAGGAGTCTAGAGTATGTACATGGTACTTTAGAAATTGATACAAAGGGAGATGAATTAGAAAATTACACTTTAGAAGTTGCATTGACAAATAAAAAAGGGTTAATGACTAGGTCAACCAATCAATTGAATGCACGTACCAAATATCCTAGAGGAATTCCTTCTTCCAAACATTGGTATACTATTGATCCAAGACACTTAGGAGATTAAAAAAAAAATTGCTCAAACTCCTTTCTTTTACAATGATATATGAGCAAAAATAGTATTAATTACCACTATTAGAACTGTAGATTTTGAATCTAAAAAAAATTCTCTTTTGTAAAAGTTACACACATTCAAAATAAAAATTAAATTATAAAAGAATTTTTGAAAATTGATTTCAAAGTTAATTGAAAATTATTGTTTATAATATTATTATTTATATGAATTCTTATAGAAGTGATATAACAAATACAAGACAATAAAAAACAATTCCAAAATTGATAATTTGATGTCTCTCAAAGTAGAATACGAACTAGAATTCATTTGTCTCAACCCCCAAAATAGACTATGGCACTAATTACACTAGCCTACATTTTTTAGGGTACTATACTATAGTTAGTTAGTTAGTGACATGTGATTTCCTTTCTTCTAAGATTGTGTGTCACTAAGTGCACCAAATATTAGGATTGTAGAGCAATTCCTTCTTCCAAACATTCGTATACTATAGATTGAAGACAATTAGGTGATCACAAAAAAAAATTCTCAAACTCCTTTATTTTACAATTATATAAGAGCAAAAACAATATTCTTTTTTTTGCTAAGATCACATGTCACTAAGTGCACTAATATGTACTTTTGGGGGTTAGTGCACTTAGTGACATATGATCTTTTTTTGTTTAAGATCATGTGTCACTAAGTGCACTAACCCCCAAAAGTACATATTAGTGCACTTAGTGACACATGATCTATTTTGGGTAAGATCATGTGTCACTAAGTGCACTAATCCCCCAAAACACATGTTAGTGCACTTTGTGACACATATAAATACAAAAGAGAGTTTTAAAGAAGGAGCCAATCATTGGCCTTCATTTCTTAAAATCACTTTCAAATTTGCAAGTGGTTGCATATTAGGAGCTTTAGAGTCGCAAAAGTTACCTATAATAAAAATCTTTAAAAATTCATCTTTAATTCAAATAATAGTACAATAAATATGAAACCAACTCCTTATCTTACATTCGGCATCAAATTTTCTTTCAATGAAAAAAACATTTAAATATCTTATTATGTGAATACAAACCTATGGAAAAGGCGGACCAACCTTTAAATGGCTACTTGAAGACCATAATTACTCAATTCAATTTTCGTCCCATTCGAATTATAATTTCAAAGTATGACTTGCTTTGTTACCGAGCCGTAGGGTTGGGGACAACCAAATTGATTTTGGTGGCTCAGCAACAGGTTCGGCAGTCATCTCCCTCCCGTGTTGAGCTTGCATATTCCTACATCGGGCAAGCATCTCCCTCCTACGTCGAGCTTGCGTTTCCTCCTTCCCGCGTCAAGCTTGCATCTCCCTCCCTCATCGAGCTTGCGTCTCCCTTGTGCGTGAAGCTTGCATCTTTCTTGCCGCGTCCAACTTACATCTCCCTCTGTGCACCGCAATCACATCTCCCTCCCGTGGCCAAGCTCATTGCACAGCACTTGTGTTCTTCCTCGTGACGTGCTATTCTTTGTATTTCCGGGCGTTGCGTTCACTATTGATTTTCCTCCCTCGCTGCACAATTGAAGTAGATCTACAGGTTTTGGTTGTGAATAGTGGACAGGTTTTGTCTTGTTTTTGGAGAGGGGCTGTCTTGGTGTTTGGAAGTCCTGGTGGCGGAGACGGTGTAAAAGTTCTGTGGTTTCAAATTCGTCGTCGCGCGGAGAGGGTTTTACACCAAGGAATTAGTTGCTGCGGATGCCGTTTCTAGGGTTCAGCTATTCTGCAAGTGCTGCGCGGAGAGGGTTTACTTGAGACCTTGAACTTGAAATCTACAACAACAATTGTGGTATCATCTTAAACCTACATTTTTTCTAGCTTGATTGTTTAGAATTCATATGTTGCAATACAGTAATTATTGTTTCTGTACTTGTTCGATGTTTAGTGTTAGCTTGCTTTGGTGTTTAGAGTGCTCATAGTAATTAATGTTTCTGTTTCTATGCTTGTTTGATGTTTAGGGTTAACTTGCTTCAGTGTTTAGGGTGCTTACGGAGTCACGATATTCTTGCTTGGATGCTTGCATGTCTGGTTTGCCGGCTTTCTTTCCTTCTTTTGGACATTGGTTTTTTAGTTTTAGAGTTCACTGTTCACAAATTCTTGCAAGTTAATTCAAGACTTTAGAAGCTGCTTGTTTAGTGTAAGGATTTAGGATTCAAGTAATTCGTATTCAAATACATTGAAAAAATCATTATATATGATCTACATTGTTAGGTGAGACTACTCGTAAGAAGGTTTTGTTGATAGAATGTACTAACAATGCATTCTTGTGTCTATGGTGTAGGATACGAATGCAAAACTTCTGAAATTTCACCTACAGGCGGTTTAAGAGTACACAAAAATCAAATACAAGGTCCACAACTTTCACAAATGATATTAGGGTTTAGAGACCGAATTTTAGGGTTTAGGGACCACATTATGGGATTCAGTGATACCAACTTAGGACTTAAGAACAACAATTTTAATTGTAGGGTTTCTAGAAAACAAGGAATTCCAATTATTTTGCCATTTATCTTCGTCTCGAAGATAATGATCCTTGAGGCGAAGATAATCAGAACTCAAATCCAATTCCATTATCCTCGAGACAAAGATGATATAAATGAAATCAACAGTACTGTAGTAAAAATTTCATATGAAATACAAATAATAAATATGAACATACAAAGGCCCAGAAATTCGGATTCTAAAACATAAACAACAGAACAAGTATCATCTATATTATAATGTTATTAGATGCTAAAAAAAATCACAGTAATTGTCTAATTGCCACAAAAAATAGTACACATAGAACAAACACTATTATCCTCGAGGCGAAGATAATATAAATTTCAAGAAAAAAAGTACTAAAACGTTTGGTAAATGGCTACACGTCTTTATAAAGAACGGGAAAAAATCAAATTTAATTAGACAATCCAAGTATAGAGAATGAAAGATGTCATACACGAACTCTTTAAAAAAGTGGGTAGTCAATGCCGAAAAAAATATCCTCGATTCAAAGATAAGGAACCATGACTGGCATTAACACTCAATAACATCCAGAAGTCTCAAACACCAAATCATAATGATATCTGAATGCAGATAATAAACTATTCGGATAAGAATCAATGTGTCATATTCAATGGTGAAAATAAATTACCTATTGTCTGTAATGATGACTTTGATACTAAACAAATTGAAATTGAAGTGAGTGAATAGTATCCTCGAGTCAAAGATAAATGCCAATCAATTCTAAGAAACATACATGGTAGAACAATATGCTTAAAAAGGATATTCAAAATACATAGCAACTAAACCTTGATTATTCGTTTATGAATACAACAAATGACAGAAAACATAGAAATAATAGAATCATCATCACATCCATGAACCGAAGATCATCGATGCAATAATGTCAAAGACCGATAATCGTTATATAATTCACAATTTTCGGAATGAGCGATCCATTGATTTATCTTTGCATTGAAGACAAATTCTGTCGCAACAATAGAAGTTCATGATAATTAAGATACATGTCATATGCAATGGTTATCCTCGAGTCGAAGTAAAATCTTGCACATGCTTAAATGGTTGTCTGAACTGTACAGGTATTTGCCAATGGAGCAAGAGGATGGATATGACTACTCGATAGTGGAGCCCTTTCTTGAGCCGTTTGAGAATCCTCTTGGAGACGAGCCATTTATTGATGAAATGGCAGACTCATATGGAAGGCTCTGGCAATTCAAGGAGTACATTGCCGCCTAGATGTTCGGGATTGCTCGTTTCCAGGACTACGTATTCATTCGCTACCGAGTGAAAGAGCAGCCGTCGTTCTTCCCCTTACACCTTCAGGAGAAAGTGACAATGATCAAACACCACCACTCTGACTTTGTCGTAATTGTTGTGCATGAAGTCAATAAGGATAGCAAGCTAGGGCAACACTGCCATTCAATTGTCCTAAATTTAAAGGATGCTTGAGCAAAATTTGACGTGCAGTACCTCATATCATCACTAGAGGAGTTCCAGACGCAGTATCTAATCAAGGAATTTCAGGACGCGCAGTATGTTCCCTGGGAAGAGAAGACCACGAAGGTAAACTCCAGAAGATTGAATAGAATCTGGGCATCACTAGATCGACATGCTATTAAGCATATGAACATTGTGCTGTCATTAGCCCGAAACAAGAATCAGAAGCGCCGTCCTGCAGATGAAGGAGGTCACAGTGGGTCTACAGCTCCACTATCGATTAGCAGGAGCACTGGTCAAGGTCAAATTTGGTCAGAATCTTGTAAGCGTGACGACACTGAAGAACGAAGAACCGAGACAACAACAAAGAGAGTGTGAAAATCAACTATGCCTACTATTGTGACAACGGCAAGAAGTTCCGGATCAATTCTAACAAGCGTAGAACCCACCCCAACAGCCACCCAGAAATCCATGGAGGATCATGTCATGCATGCTTTATCTCAACAGGAATTCTGGGACAAGCACGGTTCCTGCTATATATTGGGTTTGGATCCATTCCCAGTGACCATCAAGCAATGCATTGCAGCAAAGGATGAATACATCATACGAAAGCTAGAGATGCGCATTGTACAAAGCACAAAGAAACAACTTCTTATGCTTGGCGACGTAACGCAACGGCAATGTATTTGCTTAACGCCTGTGGATGCCAACAAGCAATTACTGAAGTCCCCGCCAAAAGATTGGGCCGAAATAAAGCATGGTCTGTTTATGATTGTATATGGACAACACAATATTGCCGCATCAAAGTTGCTCCAATTGGGAGGCTGTGGTGATAAATGAAAGCAGGAGTTGTTAACTTGGGATGCCCTCATTGTATGGTCGTTGGATCCAGCAAAGTTGAGAAACATTTCTCAATTTTACAACCTCACAAATCACATAGAGCAACAACAACCAACTTGGGGGACCCAGATTCTGGGATTACGAAATGTTTGGATTCACTTCTCACAACCCACAGATATTGCCGAGGAACTTGTGATCCGACGGAATGGTGTCGTCCTAAGCAAACGCTAGTACAAAGTAAGTGTCCAATGGTATTAAGTATCCTCGAGTTGAAGATGTTTGTCACACCTCACTCACTATACCAAATTTAATAGGTCTTGCTAAGGAATGGGATGCATTACCATCAAGTTCAGAATAACCTAGCAATGAGTTAAACCACTAATGTGTTTGCTGTTGGGTCTTGCAGGACTTCACAGATCATGTTGTTAGTCGGTTTAGAAATATTAATCCGGAGAAAGAAGGTGCAACCATAAAGACTGTGAGCGACTTGAAATGTGAGATTAAGATTATAACCCTGTGTGATGCATTGTGGAAGTACTGGAAGGAGTTCCTCACGAAGCACGCTCAAGGGGATCTGATTGATCCTGTCACGCAAGAGAAATTCCGGGATGCAAAAAGCTTCAAATCAAAGAACATGAGCTTAAAGAGAGAGTTCTTTAAACACATGGGCCACTTCACAGATAGAGACATCGGAAGATTAGCGATGCACCTGCTAAACCAAACTCCGGGTCGTGATGCGGCTTATCCCAAGGTGTCCATCTTGAAAGCGAAGTACTTGGTGCCCGATAACCAGGTTGCATCTGAGTGGGTCGAACGAAGGAAAAAGAAGAAAATCGTTCTTGAGGAGCTCATGGACATTAAGCCGAGCCTTAAGTTGCGTGATGCCCATGGAAATGTCATCATTGACAAGTGGAGGTCGTGGAAGAAGAGGCACTTCTTCACGTCATCGACATGGGATCTCCTTATTTCCCAATCAAAGTTGACATTCTTTACAAAACGGCTTACAAATGAGGCAAAGAACAAGAGGGCAAAAGAACTGGGGGAAAAATTCACAGACGAAGCAACATTTTTCCAGAGGTTCATGAAGTCCAAGTATAGACTCAGTGATACTTGTGGAGAAGTGTCATTAACCGGATTAGACGTTGTGGCGAGGGCAGTTGTGAAAAGTGATCACTACAAGTATGAACGGAGAGCTCTAAACCTCGCTATTCTTGATGTCCTTGAAATGTTGAAACCGGTCGATTCTCAACAAGTGCTTCTGTTGGAGCCATTTCTGACTTTCCTAGCCAAGTAGTTGGAACCAGTAGCAATAGAAGCAAATGTGTGGCTGTGGATTCTTCGTGGGGACAAAGACAAGGGAATTGCAATAGCATTCGCTGCTTCCAATATGTCTCAGTACAATTGTCAGCAATCCTCCTATCTTCCCTGTAAGGCTGAGCGATTGAATCACTCGACGACAAGAGGGAACATGCCTACAGTGCCACTCCTCTTTTTCTTTGAGAAGTCAAGTAGCCATGCCAATTCTGTCCGTGACAGAATGAAGTCAAGATACCATGCAGTTGACATTTTGTACTACAATGATCCATATAAGAATAATGAAGCAAAATGGAGACTCTATGCCTGTGAATTCAGAATGGAGTTCTATTTAGAGATCCTCCAATGCTTTGCGAAGGTGAGTGAGAACGTCCTCGGAATCTTCGTTGGATCGAAGTGCATTCCTGCAGCTAAGGTACGTCTATCTTCGCCTTGAGGATAATCCTTGACCTTTTATTCAGTTGGTTGAGCTTTTGTGTCCCTGCTAATGTTCGTTTCTAATCTCCGACTTTGATCATGTACATGATGATATGTACTATGAATGATTTCCTCACAAATCAATGTTCTTGCTTGTGTGTTATAGATGTTTGGAGCGTTCTTCTACAGCATGTGCAATGAAAGGCTTACAAACAAACATTGGTTTGTTGCAACATTTGCGGATTCAATGGTCATAAATGACTTCCTGCCTTCAAATTCACCATATTCAGCAAACTATCTTCGGCCTCTTTACGTGGATCCACCGTTGCTGACTTCCATGTCCACGCCAAGTAACAAGAATTTACTGTCTCCAACTACTCCCGTAAGGGCTTTGGTAGACATGCACGTGTGGAAGAGCTTGTGATGGACAAAATGTTGTCTTCTGAAGGGTTGCAAGGGATTGATGAATATGGGAGCAATACAACAAATATGGAGCGATGGGAAGTTGCTCCTTGTCAACTTAGTAGAACATCCAATGATCTAGATGAGGATGTCGAATCCGACCTGAAATTCGACGAGCTTCGATACCAAGCAAGTCTACAAGAGCAGGGGGGATCTCATCCGGATCCAGTCGCGCTTGGGACAGATCCTATAAGAGAAGCCGATAATTCTGGCAATGAATCGGCCGAGGATGCAGTTCCTTTGGAACGGAAGAGAAAGCGAAAGTCGAAGGAAGTTGCGGAAACTGAGATCTTGGATTTATTGGACTACAATACAGACGATCTTCCCCATTCCTCTGATGATGACGACAAGGATAGTGATGATGAAAGCCATCCAGTTGTGCCTTGTACTGTTTCTACGGATGCACTTCATGACTCCATTAGCCCTTCAGCTGAACCTGTAGGCGCCTTGGTCTCTGTAAAGCAAGAAGTTGACTTCTGGACAAAAGTAGAAGAGAGGAAGGCTAGAAGGGCTATCAGAAAGAAGGCACAACAGAATGCGCTAGATAAGAAAGACCAACAGATTGCAGAGGCCGTTGCAAGTAGTCAAGCGACTAAAGATAAATGCGATAGGATGGAGGCGCAGTTGAATGCCTTCTTTGCACGTGTAGACCCGTCATTCTTATTGACTCTGTCCACTCCGCCGACAAAGGGTCCAGATATCTCTGTTGAGATTGCTCGTAATCCATCGTCTTCTGCACCAGCGGCAATGCGTACATTAGTTTAGGTCGTTGGTAGTCTGTAGGATCCTCGAGTCGAGGATCCAAGTCGCAAGGTTGATTTAGCTGTGGAAAATAGTAACCTTCAGCCATCCACTACTTCACAGACATTAGGGTTACATACTCCTATTCGAGATGATACGACGAACGTGATTCCAGAGACTCAAGCCGTCTCGTTGTCAACTGAAGCTGGTCGAAGTGCTCAATATTATCCTTGATGCGAGGATAATGCTCGTGCATCAGCTTCCATGCCAATTGTGCCCCCAATCCATTCGGCTATTGTTGAAGAGGGGACTCATGTATCTTTGGGTGTTCCAATATGTCGAACGTCCTTAGAAGACATTGAGGCTCCACTCCCTTAGGAGGAAGAGCCATTGGACTTTAGAAAAGGTGAGGAAGACCCTCTTGACAATGTCCCTGAAGAAGACAAGGGAGAGCCTTGTAAGCCGGCGAATTTAAATGGTGAAGAACCGTAGTCTACAGAATCCGCCAAGGTACACTCTCCCAGTCTATATGACTTTGTTTGAATCCATGGACTGTCATCATGGATGTCTTCTGTGGCTTGCTTGAGCCACTAATCTTCTGGAGTGAGACACTTATATTATATTCATTCTGCTTGACAGGAGGGCGTGGCCACTCCTTGATTGTTTGGCATTCATGGACATTTCTCTGCCTGCGATCCATATAGCATAGTATAACATAGGCCTCCCGGTCAAATTATATCGGCTATTGATGAAATCATCAATTTTCAAGTGTACATGTAATCATTGTAAATAAAATGAAAACAATTCAAAGTTCATACGTGTTGAACTAATTGAATTATGTTGTCCATGTTTTTTTTGCTCAGCACAAATTTAGTATAAGTTTGCACCGTCCATTGGCAATGAAAGCATTTCCTAGGAGCAAGCAAATGATTAGTGGATTTGAGTGCTCCTTCCCGTTGTCTAGCTCACCTGATTCTGCATTCAAACAGGTAACTCTATTTCTATGTTGTCCTGATTTTATCATGTAGTATCGAAGGGCAGAAGAGTGGTCGTCTCGCGCAATGTGTTGCATGTGTTGCCTGAACCTCGATGGAAGTGGTTGAACATAGTCTTCGACTTGAATGGCGTACTTTGTCAGACTGCGCTCAAGTCATATGCCAATAAGTTAAAGACCTACTGGGTTGAAGAGCATGCTCTATGCCACAGATTTCCCACAATCATTGGACCCAGGCGGCTTTCGCTCGGCAAAATTTGGGCGAATTCCTCCGACAGGTTTCCGAGATTGATGATAGGATTGTTGTGTGGACTACAATGTTGAAGCACAATGCTAAACCCATTGCTGGACACCTCTTTAGCGGCTGTAGCCCCCCCTTTGATATCCTAGGGTAGGATTCGTGCAAAAAGATAGAATACTCTCCAAGAAAGTTCCTTCACCATGGGTCCAAAATGTACTGCCTGAAGGTTCTTTCAGAGACACTATTCTTGAATCCTGGTGGAGAAACATCCTTCAGTGCAGACAACACGATTCTCATTGACGACTTTCCAGAGAAGAGTGTCTGTAATGAGGACAAAAATGCCATTTTCTTAGACACATGGACGCATTGTAAATGTAGAGATGATGTACTCATGGGGGAACTTCTGCTGTGGCTAAAACGTGTAGACTCAAATTGTCAGTCGGGACAATTGCGGGAATACATCAACGCCCATCATATTGGTTGTAATCTATTGGTTGCTTCCGATTACCTCCTCCAAGACATAATAGAAGGCATGAGAGAGTCCGCGAACAACCTTCAAACACATTTTCATCTTCCAGGGATTGGTTTGGTTATAGAGCCTCGCCGTCGTAGACCATAGACGTTCTATCTCGGCTTCACATTTAGACAATGTGGCATTTTGTACTTCCTAATATTCAATGTACATACATTTGTAAATAAAAATTTTGAGTTTCCATTTAATGGCTTGAATAGTTGTGCGTTGTTCCGTTGATCTTTGTTTTTGTTTCTCATTCCGTATTGGGACTTACAGTAATTTTTGGACAATTCTTTGGATGTGCAATGTCTTCTAAGTTGAAGGTGATGGTTTCTTGGATCTTCCCAAAAGGCAACGGCTGACTAATAGCCTCCTTTCTGGTTCAGGAGAATCACTGTTTATGACGTCCAAATCTATTGAGGGGAGTACCAGACCGTCTCTAGATATAGGGCCGTACTTGATGGGCACCGCGGAAGATGCTGCGTTTGCGGCCATCGATTTTTCCAAAGGGAATGTGGAGGATGGAGTCGTCGATAGTCTTCCCAATCGAGAAGTGGTGAGGACGCCCATCTGCTCCCCGTCCCCGTTGAAACGGACATCCTTGACTCAAGGAGGACTGTTTTCCCCAACGCCAAGGACAGATGTTGTGACGAATCGTAAACTAGACCTGTGTGGAAATCTTTGACTAGAAGATTCTGTTGTACCGCTGCTTGCGTGTTTGCCTGTGTGTGTGAGCAAGACAAAGAAGCCTTCTGTCTCTGAGGGTTTTATGAAGCTTCAGGAAGGCAAGTTTTAGGGTGAACCTCAGTTGCCCCAGCTCCAGGGTAATGAACCTCGGCCTTCATTGTCTACAAGAGGTAGAAGGTCGCCTTCTATCGACTCGCTATTCCATCAAAGGATTTTTAGAAACCATCGACGCTCCCTGGAATCCAAGTCCTCAGGATCTGGACTTCCATATATACACAATGTCAATATGTTGCTTCGAAGGCTGCCTCCTCGTCGGTCTACATCTCTTTCCACTTCAAAGGTTCCTACAGACACCCACACGTTGAAGCACAAGGGTGGTGGATCACAAAGTACAGGATTCTACGGTGTTGTGCGTGATGGAAGTGGGTCCCACTACCCTTCTCGACGCGAGGATATATTCAAAGGTTTGGCAAAGCTCAAAGTACTAGAAGCAGCCAAGAGCGATTGTAGAGCCAATGGCGATGCTTAGGCCAGCATACAAGCAAAGTTTTTGGAGCCCTTGGCTTCTGTGCCTCCTTCTAATAGCTTGGTGCCTCCTATTAATAGCATGGTAAATAAAATACAGAAAAAAGGACTTCAAGAAATTAAGAGCTTTGTGTATAGTGAGCCTTTTCATTTCAACAAACATTCATTGGCTAGGATTCACTCACTTCCTGTGAGGTTTTGAGCAATAGACACCTACACTTCATGTATTGAACAATCAAGTAAATGATGCATCATGTGTGCAATTTCAATTACTTTTTTTTTTTTTGACTATTTGACTTATTGTATGAATTAATGTCTACTCCTAGCTCGTAATTTCAAGAACGCATATTTAAAAACCTATAGCGTTTTCTATGAATAACCATATTCATTAAAATGGGAGTTTTCCAATGAAATCGGAGTTCTATGAGCTTCATAAACTAAAAATGCAAGAAGAATTTCATGCCCACCACTACAAGAGAAGAATACATTAATAGACAAACATAGCCAATATGTCCAGAAGTAAAATCATAATGACAATGTATTGAGTATTATGGAAGCTAGAACATGATGCTATCTGTATATACTATGAATGCGATAACGATGATGCTAACTCTACATGCTATGATTGTGACCTACTCTTCAATATTTTTATTGCCTTTAATATTTCTGGCCCTCGACTATATCATGTACTCCTAGCAGATAATTGTTGCGCATTCTCTCGCTATTGTTTCTTTAAGGACCTCCGCTCCCAAGCATCCCACGTACCAGTCCTACAATAAAGAGGAGGCAATCCATCATTTCTTTTGCATTGTCGTTTTACGATATCCAAAGAAGATAGACGAGGCAGTGCGTCTTCAGCTATTGCATTCCGCTTCTCCAATTGCATACTCTTCACGCCTTTGGAAGTGTTGCCCAACATGGCAACAGATATAGGCATTGAATCCTCCACCTACCAAAACCAATAAAGTAAGACATTCATAATAACCCACAACGTCTAGAGTGCGAAACATAAAGACAAACACAATTGCTGAAACATTTCACTCAATCATTGATAACACACCTCCATAAAGGCCACCACACCTACTTCTTCATCGTAGAGCTTCCTCTGCGTTTCCAAATTGACTACAGACCGATTCCAGGTCGTTTGCGAACGAGACTTTAGAGGAGATGGAGTATGCATTACTTTGGGGCGCTTCCCTCCATTGGGAGGACTATCAACAACGCCATCGTCTATGTCCATCATTGAAAAATCCATTGTCAATTGTGCAATGGCCTCTGAGTACATGACATGCCGAATTACAGGAGCCACAACATTCCTTAACTCTTGAGCACAACACAGAAATATTCCACTGCAATTATGAATGATGAATTGTATTTGATATAAGATTATTAATTACATTTTAAGGCGTACCCTCTCAACACAACTACGGCGTCTACAAATATCTAGTGGTCCTATAGACAAGTTTGTTCGGGAGGCAGACAAGGACGGAAATAGATGTCTTTTGGGGTGAGCTCCTTGCGCTTCGTTGCTCGTGGTTTTGCCAAAGGAATGACACGCCCGAATTCATCCACTCTCCGTTCTCTATGAAGTCTATTGGAGACCGCAAGTGCCCTTAGAAGTTCCTTGAACTTGGATTGGTTGATATCATGCTTGAGGTGGATCCTCCCCACAACATCGTCTACGGAAAGGAAACAATTCCCACGGCCTCTCTACATGCAGTCTCCTAATCCAAGGCAGGAGTTCAAATATGAGGGCCCCGTCTCTCGGCCCCTCTCCGTCAAATGACCACAAGTCTAAGAGCACTACGTTCGCGGGATCATTCAAGAAGTGTTTCTTGGGACTGTCGTCCACTATTATAGTATTGTCCTTAGTGAAGATGGACCCCTTTAGTTTGTACAACTTTCCAATGGCTTGAGAAACAGGTCCTTGTGCGATCCCCTCAACCTGTAGTTCTTTAGCATGCCATTCCCGTCTCTAGATTTCATGACGACACATTGTTCTTGGCCGAGGACATTGGAGGGGGACGTTAGGCTGTGGAAGAGAAAATTAGCAACGAGCTTGGCGTAGGATTGGTCCATGGAGCTCTATATTATGACGTTTGCGAAGGAGGTCAACTCCCGCACGAACCTTCTTACATGGAGTCGGAAAGTGACCCTTTCCATCTCCATAATGAAGCTCTCTGCTCTCGGGACTACCTCATGAAGAGAGTATACTCTCCTTTCTTTTATGTGATATCTCATATCATCACAAAAGCATAGAAGTCCATTCAGATCCAGAACGACATTGAGCCATTTCTTATTGAATCTGGATGTGAAAGGACTACGAATTTGCACATCCGCCACAAAATCACCTACGATTCCCTCACTGGTACCTTGCTCATAAGGAATAGAGACACATCGAAAATTACACCAGGTCAAATTCGATTGCGAAGGCTACACCGAAGTGGGGTATAGCAGACTATAGAACACATCGATGAGGCCAACAAATAAACAATGTTTTGAAGTTTGAACCAAGGTCAGCCACAATGACCACAACACGCACAACACTATAATCATGGCAAAGTACATACCGCATCTTCCAGTGAAACATTTCGAGGAGACAATTCAAGATCTTCTTGTTCACCGCAAGGAACATCATCTATCACCACCTCCGCGACTTTGTGAATGACTTCGAGCACCTCCGCGACATCAGGGCTGACTTTGAAGACCTCTGCATCGTGTTGAGGAAGAGGATCATCCTCAACCTGATCTACCGCGGAACACGAAGGAGACACCTCTGGTTGAGGATCATCCACAACAGGCCCAGGACATGGAGCAACATAGTCGATACATTCAGACCCTACGACTGTGGCAATTGAACACGATAAGGATGTGGTAAGAAAAAAAATATATTACGATGTCTCACGAAAAGAGAAAATGATACAAAATGCGTGTAGTTTGGCCTATCCTAGAACTAACTGAAAGTGTCAGTACTAGTCAAAGTAATACACGCATAGCAAAAGGAGATTCAACTCGAGTCGAGTTGAAATACATGCTAAGAGAGTCACGAGGAACAACTTGGAGGAGCATCAGTCACAAGGTCCCGTGACTGCTCCGTATGTACCCCTTTTGCCGGTGTCTTGTCAACTACACCCTCGGCCTGAGGATCAAAATCGATGTCTGCCGAATCCTCTGCCATGTTGTCCTAACCTTCATCCTCACCCTCGTGATCAGGCTCAGCCGCATCATCTTCGAGATCTGTGGCGGCGGAGGATGGAGTTGGTGCTGGCAGCACACCTTCAAATGTCATTGTATTATGTGATGGATTCGGTGACGACGTCGGCTGCTGCATGGCACTATTCGCGAATGTGTGAGGCCGGTTGCCAAGCATGAGCCGGGAAGATGTTTCTGCCGAAGACATCTGCTACAATGGCACAACCGCTAGTAGAAGGTCCGGATGGATCTGCCTCACGGTTGTCACCACTAACTGAGGGATGTTGGAGACGATGTCCTTAACGAACTGCATGCTATTCTCTCTCACCCTTCTGTTTTCCTCCCTGAACTCCTCAATCATCCAATTCTGATTCTCGGGGACTAATTCAGGATCAAGATTCTTTCTCTTTTTGGATGGGCGCCTACTGGAGACCAGGGTCATCTGAGGTTGAGTGGAAAGAGGGGTCACATGTCTTTGAGCCGAGGTGTCCGAGGAACCCCTCATGTTGCTAGACGCGGGAATACCCTCCGACAACCCTGTACCCTGAGGAAGCAACTCCCCAATGTTTTTGGCTGCTGGATCCGTCCATTCCTCTTCCTTCTCGACATTGCCACCTTCATCCTCACCCAAGTTAATGGCAACGTCTCTCCGAGACCCCTAGATCGCGGCTTCCTCGGCATCCATCATCCTCTCCTTGCCTTTAGTAGAGTTGGAGGAACCCCTGGTGAACATCCTTGCGTGAACTCTTTGATCCATGAAGTAACTTGAATCAAGGAAATCATCCTTGTCAAGGTACTCGGAAGCAACAGCCAACATCAAGAACTTCACATTGTACTTGGAGTCGCCAATGACGTAGTGCTCCAGTGATAGCATCTGAAAACGATTAGGGAAACAAAGAGGTCAGATACCATTTCAACTCCACTCGAGATGAAACAGATATACAAAACAATCTGGCATTCAACTTGCATCGAGATAAATTACAAGATTGTACATAGAAACTTACCAACGCAGCACATATGACTTTTCCCCCACCGAAAATGGAGAGTACGTTCTCCTGAGGCCCATCAAACAAACTCAACACCTGCAAAAAGAAATCCATGCACAATTCGGTGTTGTAAATTTTGTAATCCAAGTCGTTGGTGGCCCTTGACCTGGAATACCGTCCTTCTGGTAGGGCCTCAAATTTCTTGGAGATCTTTTTGCTCAACTTCACCCCCTTCTTGATCAAAAAGATCAAGTGCACGGATTCCTTTGCCTTATTTGATTTCTCGAGTGCATCGCAAATCCGCTCCCAAACTGACGGAACATACTCAGTAAAATGTACGGTGTACACTTCGCCGTACGCTGAGGTCCGGATGTGCGATCTGAGATCGACCTGAAGGTCCATATCACCACATATCCACAACCAGATACTCAGATCTTTAACCATGGGCTGGTCCATCATCAACAGAATACTCATAAAGGGCTTGAAGTACAGATCCGAGTCCTTCGTCCTCTCCCTATTAATAGATCCAGGGATGTTGCGGAAGTCCATCACCGCTAATTTGATGCTCTGGCTGACTTCCTCCTCCCACACATTGGTATCCCAACCCACAAGCTCGTCGTCCTTCATGTCATAAGGGCGATAGAAGGCCCTCCCCTCGGGCTTGACGAACTTGCCCTTGTTGCCTATAAAAATCTTGAAAAATTGGGCAGCCATCGGTGAGAGCTCTTCAATGCTCTTATTTTTGTTGCAGGGCATTTTCGCGAGGGAGTAGAATTCATCCGGCGGACTTGAAATGAGGGTGTTCTTTGTGGCCCTCTTCACATTGTACGCCTTCTTAAATTCCTTCCACTTGTCCCTCCAAAAACTGCCTTCGTTGTTGTACAAGCTCAGACTTTTTCTGAGGAAGAAGATATACTTGCGGATGATCTGCTTCCTTTTGCATCTCTCGAGACACTCCTTGGCTGTGTAGCAGTCCTCGAGAACCCTGGTGGACTTCTTCATCGTCACCTTCGGGTGCGCTAAGTTTCTATTCGGGGTTCTGCCGAGTAGATGCAAAGCCAACCTCTTGAGATCCCCTTCACTGTAGTTCCTGAGCCACTTGAAGAACTTCTGGGATATGACCCCATCTCTTTCTTGATCCCATCCCTTGGTCTGCCTGAACTTCAACAAGGTGTTGGGATTTGTAAGCTGCCCTTGGGAATTCATGGAGATCACCTCGCTCTAGAAGTCATACACTTCTTTGGAAGCAGTGATGATCTTCAGTTCGTTATGGATGTCCAGGTCCTTCTCCTTCTTTCTGCTCAATGCTCCTTGGGACTTCTTCACATCTATCATAGCAAACCTCAACCTCACTGCGTCCGTAAAATCTTTCAGGTACATTCAGAGAAATTCCATTAATCAGGGTTCAATCAACTCGACCCGAGTTGAATGCGTACACGAGGGTAATATATCAAACAAATTCAACAGGTAGGAAATTCAACTCGACCCGAGTTGAATTACTGTACTTACCCTAAATCGCTTCTGGTTGTTCATGTCCTTGATCGTCTTTCGAGGCCTATCTGAGGCCCTGCCCAATTCAGTGGGCTCTTTATCAAGAGGAGGACAACCCATCTTCTCCCAGACAAATCGGGCTCCCATGATGTTGGTGGCCCACGTCAGCATGAAGTTTTGGAAATGGTTCACCCGGTTGTAGTAGGCCGAGATTTTCCGTATGACGTGGTCGTTCTTGTTCCAAACGACGAAACACTCCCACGTCTTAAACTTCTCTGCCTTCGCTTTAATCGCGGGCATCAGCTGCATGCGCTTCGATGTAGCGACGGTGTGCTGCCCATTCACCATCCAAAACCGCATATCCTTGATTTCCTCAAAGGTCTGCGGCTTGCTCTTCAGGTTTTGGGGCATGACGCACAACGTCATCTTCTTGTCGGGGTCAAGCATGTTCAACAAGAAGTTTAGAGACTTCATGATTCCCTACTCTTCAAGGCCCCGGATGTTCAAGTTCTCGGGGGGCGTCTCCAACTGCTCAATCGGAATGATGAACTTCATTCTGATTGTTGGCACATACGAGTCAGTGCACTCTTTCCAGTATGCTTCCTATATCCGGTTGGAGTCCTCAAAGTCTATTTCCTTGATGTCCCTTCCCAGGTCCTTAGGAATGTCCGTGAGGTCCGACACCATACTTTCATCAGGTTGATGAGATGTCCCGGCCTTGGCTATGCCCTTTGCAGCGGCTCTCTTGCTTCCAGACGGAGGGGTCAGTGATGGGTTCCCTTTGGCAAACTTCTCAGTTTGCTTAAGTCTCGTGTGACTCCGCCCTGTTCCTGGTGTCCTGATGGCCAGAGAACTGTGACTGGGGTTGTGATTGTTGTAGTCTCTGACTACAGAGGTAGGCCTCATCTCCTTTTTCTTCTGCATAATCATGACGTGACCCCTCTTGAAGTCCAGCTTCAGATGGTTCAAGCGGGACATGAGAGTTTTGGGCGCCGTTATTTGCCATCCACTTTTTCTGGTCGATGGCGGTTGGATTGGTACTATGAGGTCCTTGTAATTAGTGTCCATTAGACTACGAAGATACTCGGAGATGCTGAAAATTGTCTTGCGCGCATCGACCTTGTAGGAGAATATGTATGGTTTTTCCTGCTCGGGGTCCACCATCTCGCAGGACACAAATATCACACCTCCCGGTCCACTACTGAACTCCGTTACTGACTCCGTCAGAGAAATGGGGAGGGTGGCATCTGACTTCCGGAACTTCGTCCTAAATGCCAAATGATTGGTCATTGGCACTAAGACCATGGTCTAGTACTCAACTTCGTGGGGGTCCTGCCACTCCCAGCACTCACCCAGAATCGTGTCATCGATGAGATCATCAACTTGTTCTGAGAGGATGTCGTAGTGCTTGTATGTGGCTTGGAGCTTTGATCTCTGATCTTCTATATCTGAAATATTCCCAACAAAAAAATTGTCAGGTCCAGTATATTTAACTCGAGTCAAGTTAAATATATGCATCAGGGAGTATAAGTTATTGTCATCTTTTTTATTCAGTCTACACTCATTCTCATTATCTGAATCTGTAATGTAGTGTTCAACTCGAGTCGAGTTGAATATGACTAGGGTTTTTTAACTTATTGGAGCAAGATGACTTAAGGTATTGTTATTTCGTTTTTAGAATATGTATTTTCATACTGATCAACTCGACTTGAGTTGAATTCACAAGAATTGCATATGTGCTTTTATGTTCATTCTAGTTTTTTTTTGTTATTTATCTCGACCCGAGATGAATTGTGTCATTTATGTCTTCCATTTCGTCTTTGAACTTGCATAAATGTTTGATTGTTGTTGCATTTGAGGACTTGAAGTCAATTTTTTTCTATGTACTTATATTTCTTATGGCTGTGTTATCCAACAATCGTGCAATTCAACTCGACTCGAGTTGAATTTCAGTGTAGGGGTCTTTTTTTTGTAGTTCGCGTTCGCTTATTCAGGGTTCCATCGAGTTGAACTGACATCGAGTTGAACTTACATCGACCTGAAGCCAAAATGGTACGAGAAATCACTGAAATTATGAGACATTGATTTCATTCATACCAATGCAACAAATGATACAGAGAATGCAACACCTAAAGCATAGAATGCAACAAGTGCAACGCAGTATCCAAACTAAAATGCAGATTGAATGCAACATAGTATCCAAACTGAAATCAGAAATCGGAAATCGGAAATCCAAGAAATGGAAGGTGCATACCTGAAATCGTAAAGTGCCGCTACTTCACAGAGCTTGGGCGGCAGCAACGGGAAATCCGAGCAGAAAGAGCAGATCAATAAAGAATGGCACCCGAACACAATTGCCGCAAAAACTCGCAGAAAAAAGGCGGACTCACAAGAGGTCACTCACACCAGCACACTCACGCGAGGTCACTCACGAAACCCTAAACCTAAACCTTGAATTGAAGAACAAGAACCCAAAAGCAATACTAAAGAACCCTACACCGAAAAACAAGAACTGAAGAACACATAGAAACGGTGGTCACACGGAGAACACACAGAAACTTGGCAAACCCCTACTAACACGCCGCAAACTCCTACCCACAGGTCGCAGACAAACATACAAACTTGTGCCAAGACTCCGCAAACTCTTGCCAACACGTCGCACAACTCCGCAAAAGACAAGGTAAAACTTCAAAAAACAAGCAGAAAACCCTAGATCGCAAAACCCCAGTCTCCAAGTAGACTCCAATTTCGGGGAGGGGTCGTGCAATCTGGGCCCTCCATGGCAATGGAGCATCCGGATTTAAGATTGCTGTCTCCAGTGCATTTAGCCTTCAAATATGGCAGGACATAAGGTAACATGCTCTAAATGTGCCCAACTTCTTTAAACCGCCCCTATTTTTAGGTGGAAAATGGAGATGGGGTGATCTTTAAGCCCTAAACGTCTAGATTCATCTCCAAAATTGACAATTTGAAAAAAAACATTATGAACTACAATTTGGAAGAATATTTTGGAATTGGTATACAAATGGAAGTTGTACATTTTGATTTTTAAATTCTATCCGTACGGTTAGATCTACTAATGCTATCACCAATTTTTTTCTATAAATTTTGAAAAGGATATTTCAGAATTCCTTTTAAATTGAATTACAAGTAAAATTTTATCATTTTTTGAGTAAAACTTGTTGGAATGGATTTGAAATAAGTTTCTGTTCATGTTGTGATTTTTTGAAGTTTTTGTGACCTTTACAACTTTGACCTTGTTTTTGCACATCTCATTTTGAACTAAAGTCAATGCAAATTGACCACTTGACATACTTCCACATTTGTAATTTAAGAAATGTATATATTCTAGTAAGACCAAATCCAACCGATAGATAGGACAAAAAATTAGGGTGACTTTCATAAAGTATCACCAAAAATTAGGATGACTTTCATCCAAGCAAGAATGAAACAGGAACAAGGATTGGAATCTGTTCATCATCCAAAAAATGGACGTCAAAGCACTCTAGGGTGAAATGGACCACTTTAGCAATTGAATGCATCAAGGAATTTTTTTTTAATTGATTCTTATTATAAAAAAATTATACTACTGATCTATATAAATAATGGAAGATATAAAATCTAAGATTAAAATATGAATAGTACTATTTACTTAGGCAATTTCATGAATTAATAAAAAGTTTGTATGAAATCACTAGAGTGTTATATTTCAGCCCATCACAACTAATTTTATACATAGCTTGTGAATATTGTATTCATTACCATGTAAAAATCAGATGCAATTAAAATTTGAGGGGTTCAGGAAATTTTATTTCTTCCATTATATCAATTGTGATTAATCTAACTTCTATTTAAGCTGTCAATGACCATCTTTTGAATAAAGAATAAAGAATTTTAAAGAAAACTTTGAGTGTACTGTAGGTGTGCATGAGGATTGCGTGAAGTGCTTCAAATGTGCATGAGGGGTGCTTGAAGTCTAGCTCAAGCACACCTCAAGTTCACTTCTTTTTTTAAATTACTAAAGAATTTCAACAAACTTTTTTTCCATTGTTATCTAAATTCATTGCAATGACAATAGTAAAAGTGTGCTTCAGGTGTGCTTGAGCTAGTCCTAAAGCACACCTAAAGCACAGGTAAAACTTGAAATATGTATACATTTTATTTGAATTTCAATTGTATGGATGTCTTTTAAAGAGGATGACACACATATACTCATTAGAGTTGAAGGTACAAAAATGTTACACAAATATTGTTTATAATAGCTTTCGGTATCGCCTAAAGTCTTCACTCTTTAGACACCTAGTACGGATTAATGTTTATAATAGTTTTAGGCCCAAAGTCTTGAAACACCTACGGATTAATTTACTTTTACGATATAAATTCATATTTTACTTCCAATCTTTTTTCTTTAAATGTTTCACTTCCATTTTCCTTTTATTACATGTTCAAATAAGATTAAGCTTTCCAAAGAAATACTTTACATTTTATTAATGTAACTAACCCCTACTTTTGAGGTTACTGTCATTAGTCACATGTGAATTAACAAACTTTTTATGTTCTATAACTTTTTATAACATATTCAAATAATACTCATTAATGTACATTGGAATTGCCACAAACCCATATGTACCTAAACTTTTTGAACCTGTATATGATGCACATATAGTATTAAAGCAAGCAATAAAAACATGATACAAAATAATGAATGTTACACATAATATATGCTAATACCATAACCATAATAAATTCACCATCAAAAACGCTAGAATTTAAATCTTCGTTAAATGAATTACACCAAACAACTAGTTCTGTGATGGTTTGAAATGTAGCACTCTAAGATTACTGATTTTATGCACACTTTTTATTCAATAATTACTTGGTGTAATTGAATAGCACTATTCGCATTTTTAATCTTAGATTTTATCTCTTCCATTATTAATACACTGCAGTAGGTACTCTTAAGAAGTAAAGAAATGAACATTCAAGAGTATTCAAAAGCATTGGAGAAAATCTTGTAAACTATGATAGGAATAGGGAAGGTTTATAGATTGGTAACGTCATAATCATAAAATTTAAAAACTGATTTTTGTCATACCTTTACAATAGTCATGACTATATATGAAATATTTAGAATCCTACATTTCATGGAAATATAAATCCGTACACTCTTTAAAGGTTTCACATTCAACCTTTCTACTGATTTTCATTATATCCCTTACAAGGAATTGAAGTGTGCCTCAATGTAAATGACACATGGGGGACATCATAATGGGGGTTTTCAAACACTCATTCAACTCAAGTGCTACATTTATGTTAGTGAAAGCCCAATGAGGATTATTTGAAAGCATAGCCTAGTATTGTATTCCAAGTAACTACTAGTAGGTATTCATGAGCAATCATATAAATTTTGTATGAGTGCTTTCATTGTTTTTAGTGTTTCAATAATGGGATTGCCATCAAAGAACATAAATTTCACAACATGATTTTTTCTTAAAAAGCATTTCATTGACTGCAATGATTCATTTTATAGTATATTGTTGCCGTTCTACATGTTAAAGGTACATGTAAAGTATGATTCTTCCATGAACCTCAAATAATTTAATTTGGTATTACAGGTTAATGTAGTGATTAAAGTATTTGGAATACTTGCAACTTTTACATATTTTTTTTGCATTCCATAATGTAGAAATTCCATGTGTTGATAATTTAGGAGTTTTCAAATACTAGACTCACATAGATAAATAATTCAATTATTTTATTAGCAAACAATTTTTTACAATGAAAGACACAAATATCTTGTAAATTCTTACTGAAAATCTCCTCAAAAGGTCATTAATTCAAATGTTATCTCTAGGACTATACTTAAAACACCCCTCTCTCTTGTAGTGAAAATGAATGAGTATAAGGCATGGGTTACTATTATTTTTTTGTATTCCCATATATGTTTCAAAAAATCTATGGAAATCAAGGAAATTGAAGAGTATATAGACACGAAAAATCTTTTTTTTAAAAGACCTATGATCCCCTATATTTTGAAGAGCTTCAATTTTAAATTCCAACAAATGAATATGTAAAAGAAGAACAAATACGATTTGTAGAAGTTAAAAACCATCTAAAGACCTTTGGTATATGATACTTTTAGGATTAGATTGTGCATAAAAAATTGAAGCCTAAATAGAAATCAAACATGATTTAAGAAAGCCATCACTTATGTTTTAAGTTACTCCAAGTATTCTACATTCTATCATATTAATATGAAAAAGAACGAAAAGTATAGAGGATGATGGCTTTTTTAAAGTAATATGAAGTTTTTCAATACTTGGAAATCTGTTGACTATGAAAAAAATGTGAAGCCTATATAGAATGTGGAATAATTATAATTCACTATTTATATATTGTCACATACATATACGACCCACAACCAAATGATTCCAACAATTATAAATCCTTAGGGTATTTGGCACTTCCAAATCGTTTTCGTTCATTCATATACAAATTCCATGAGTTCATCATTTTTTAAGTCTCTTAGTTCATTTCAATTCTCCAAAATATTTGCATGAATATTAAGAAATTGCTACAAAGTCTATGTATTATCAAGTCTACAAATTACCAAGAACATGTGTATTCTAAATTATGGAGACCTTGAATCCAAGAACCAGAACCCTAAACCCTAAACCCTCCTTTTTTGTTTGGACCAAAATAAGGACGGGTGTCTCATAGTATAAGTTATTGGAAAGTTTAAACTTATGCTAAATGAGACAAAAAGGAAAAAGATAAAGAAGGAAAAAAGAAAAGATACGAAAAAATGCCACGCAAATTGTTCCATATCTATAAACAAACAAATATATTTTTTGTTATAGATAATGAGAAACATGACATATAATACTACAAGTATGAGTATTATGTAATACTTGGATAAAGGAAAAGAGATTTTAATGTCCCTTTACTTTTTTTAAATCCCAACCACCCACCTATCAAGTCTCTATTTTTATCTTTTATAAATAGAGATAATTAATTAATTATTACTTCAATTTTGGAAGTAATTAATTAAACTTCAGTTGTGAGCAAACAAGATACCATACTAATCCAGATTAGTGGCCTTAATCATAAGTAACCAAGCCTAACAGTAACTGCTGATGTACCTGCTGAAAGTTAGCAGGACTGCATTAAAAATAACGGGCTGTCCCGTTACAGGCAGCCGGTACTTAACCAGCTCTTTGGGATGATTACCTCCCCAGGCATGCAAAAAGATAAAAGCCTAATTAGCCATAGTTATTAGCTAATTGGCGAAATTTTACTACTGCTTGATCTATGATTATTGGAGTCTGCGGGAATTGGGCATTTGGGATGGCGGCATCATAGGTCCACAAAACCTTGTTATTTTTGTTATGATCTTTTTTCATGAGTTAGTTCTTTGTTGTATCTTGTATGGATTAATGCTTTGGTTTGATTCTATAGTATTTCATGACTGCAATAACAAGCTGCAAGTGGACTTAAGACACCTTGTCTACGAACTAACCTCACATTGCTATGTTGGGTTGATTCATGGGGACAGATGAGGTCCACTGCCTTGAGGACTATTTTGTCAACATAGAGCTTCCAACAAACTACAAATGACTAACTTGGGGATATGCAATTCAAGTCTATATGATATTTTGTGATTAGATAAGAATTGAGATAGACATGAGGAATAGCTTAGAGGCATACAAATACTTTACTAAATCTAGAATATTGCTATAAAGATTGTACTGATACAACTTTGATAAAGAAAAGTAATGATGATGCATTATGGATGGGATTGAATTTGCTTGGTAAAAATGTGTAGTCTGGAATGTAAGAAATTGATAGGAACAACCCTGAGAAGGGATGTCCCACCCACCCTCCTGAGGGTCCCCTAAGATCATCAATTAAAAAAAGGACCAGCATTTTCGGCACCCCATAAGGTCAAAAAGGACTGAACTTGCATTCTGAAAAGGACTCAATAGTCGCTTTCCCTAATTCCAGTCTACATGATATATATGAATCCTAAACCAGGAATGCGTTCACTTTCCGGCACTATTCATCAGCGTCTTATAGGGAAAAGAGATTCCTCTCTAGATTTGGCCCGCGACTTTCAGCAGTAGCCGTTTCAAATGTCTTCCAACTTTTCCCGCTGAGGATATCCCGCCTATGTGCAATGCTGCGTCTCCTCAACAGAGAAACTTTTCCGTGCCATTTTTGAGTTCTGCATTTGTGTCTTTAGCCAGTATTCTTCACGCCGTTCATCGAGGTTTGTTGCCTTGTTCTAATGTCGCCTTTTATTTTGTTGATTGTTGGACATTTCTGTAGTTCTCATTGACATGGTAGTGTACGAGGTTTGATTGAACGGCTGTTCATTCTCAGTTCGGGAATTGTAGTAGGTTTTCTGATCTTGAAGTGAATGCATTGTACCACCCACAGGTTTCGCATTGCGTGATTGAACATTTATGTTTTTGAGTGCTCTGGTCAAGTGTCGGAATGGGAGATTGCAGCATAGAATTTCCTTTATTCTCATTGCATTTTTCCAATCCTTCTCAGAGTATTGTACGCATCGTACCGCACACTGGGTTCGCAATGCTTGAGTGAACTCTACGGTTTTGGACTACTCTGACGAAGCCTCTGAATGGATATTGCACTGAAATATTCCTCCATTTGCATTGTATGCTTCCAATCCTTGTCATTGTGTGTATTGTGGACTTCACGTAATACTCACAGAGTAGTTTTCAGTCCTCCGATAATTACTCCGGGTTTTACGGAAGAATGATTATTAATCGTGAATCATATAATTTCAATCCAAAAATTTCAATTTCAAATTCAACTCGACTCGAGTTAACAACATAACTACAGTTTTACATTAACGAATAACTCTGTCTACTGTTCAACTGGGCTTGAGTTGAATATCGCCTCCTCTAATGAAATTATTATGTTAATTGTAATTAATGTAAAATAAGTACACCACTGTTTACCTAGTATTTAAGTCGACTCGAGTTGAAAAGATACCTTTCAGAGTTTTGTTTTGTTTCCGTTGGAAATGCTTTTTATAAACCCCGTCCTTGATACATGTTAATGAGCTCTCGTCTTTTAACTCGACTCGAGTTAAAAGGCTGTCTTGTATAGTGAGATGCTATGATGGTCAATGGTGATTGATATTTTTTTACAGTCTTTATTTAATGATTATTATATGGATTGAACTTATGACACGTGTGAATTAATTTATAATCAGTGGATGTCATGGTGAGCATATGAATGCCAATTCTAATTTTACAGTTAACGATATATGTGCCTATGACTAATTTATTCGTATCAAAAGATTTTTTAACTCGATGCGAGTTGAACCTTGAATTCATAATTAATATCCCCGTAATCTTTTAATATTAAAATAATCATCGAGCATAATGAAAATTCAGGGGTACAGAAATGAATGGACACAATTTAAATGTTTAACATTATTGTTGTTTTTATCTACCTGGAAATCTAGAGTGGAAGTGTTTTTTGGCTGAGGTTAGTTATTTTTTTTCAGTGAATTGCGGTGTTTGTTGACTTCTTCTTTTGTACGGGAAATTGTGTTCGTAATTATAAACTGGTATTTTATTATTCAGTGGTTTGTGTAGTTTCATTACGGTCTGATAATTCAACTCGGGCCGAGTTGAATTATGGATACGTTGGTCCTCCTACATGGAAATGAGTTCTGGTATGTCTTGTTTTGGTCCACTCAGTTGTTTGTAGTTCTTTTACAGACGTAATGGAGAACGGAATGGTGGTAGTGCCAGAGTACTCTTCCGATGAAGGCGAGATTCACAATGATCCAGAGGAAACTTTCAATATTCCGGACTGTGAGGGTATCCCTCGGAGGCTTTGGATGCCGCAGGTGGTCATCCTTCACAATGTTGATGGTTTGCTTGTAGCAGAGGGGCTTTGTCACAGTGTAAACTTCGACCTTGTCCTTGGTTCTGATGGCCCCCTCGGAGATTCTCTTATTGCGGTTCACATCTCTAAATCGTTGCGTCTTGAAGATGTTCCAGTGGATTGGAGGTATTCTCTCCGCGCTTGGCCTATTGAACGTGTGTTCTTGAATGGATCAAGTCTTCGCGATCATGAACTTCGTGACGATTACAATCGTCGGGAAGCTAGTCACGCACAAACTTCCTCTTCAAGCTCGAGACCATATACATCCTCTGTTAGAAATCCTCATCCGGAAACGTGTATGAAGGCCAGGGACTTGCTCACTCAGGAGTCAATCAATTCGGTGTCGAGCAAAACTTACTGCTCCAGCAATTGCATTCAACCTTTTCCAAGGGAAAAGATCAGGGCTTTCCGTGAACGTATGTACTACAACTCAACGTTCGAGTTCCGGTACCACATGAAACTAGATGTTCATTGCCAAGTCCATCGTGATGCCCAGGGGAAGAGGGTGGTCACTATCGAAGGAATTGATGTTTTCTTGGTGGCATGGTGACATATTGTTGGTGTCTCGGAGACAACATTCCATCGTTTCCAAGGATTCGCTGCGAGAGGTGATCAAGCTCAACCTCATGGAAACTTCGGTATACAGAAACCTAGGAATCATACTGTGCAAGCCACCGCGACGTTGAAGTGCCTACTTGATAAGTTGGCGGATCACATGCCACATTGCACGTACACTCTTCTATCTGGAGAAAAAAAGGTGTCTATGATCTTGCCGGCTACTTTCACATGGAAGGAAACTATTCCTGAGGTCAATGCAGCAAATGCTATGTTCGGACTTAAAGAAGTTTCAGCTTCTAATGTCAGTAAGATTAGGAAACTGAACTTCCCTGAATTCAGTGCCAAAAAGCTGGGGGACAATTTTGCTAGGTGCTCCAAGTGTGATCAACTACAAACTTTGAAGAGGACCACCATTCATGGTTTACAAAGGAAGTGGACTCATCTATTAGACAAGCATTTGGCAAAGGCTCGAGCACATCGAGATTAGTATTACGCAAATCGCTACAAGTCAAGCGCATATCCTCACGAATGCTTAACAATCATGCATGACAAAATGGATCATGCAAAAATGGCATCCCCTGTGTTCTCTCACAAAAATAAACAACTAGACGGGCTCATGAAGCTACCGGTTTCTGTGACAGGTATGATTGCCCATGGACACGGTGATGTGCGTTATGCTCATTATGGTTTAGACATTTTCCTTCACGGCTCAAACTACACAGTGGGGTCGTTAGCAAAACTCTTTCGAGATCTTGAGCTTCCACCGAAGTATTCCTCGCGGGAATTGTTTGCTAGATCGGGCTCCACTCCTCTATTCCATGTTGTGCTACAAGGATCAGATGTTTGCAAATCTTCGCTTCGTCCACAAACCAAAGTTACAATTCTTCCCACTTTTCTTCCTCCGGTTCTAAATGTGCAAATGGACAACGCCACAGGAGACAACAAGAATAGATTTGTGTTTGAATGTGTTTTGGTCCCTTCTTGTTGCTAAGAAGGTCTTCTGTGAGGTCTATGTTAGTTTCATGTTGGTTGGGCACACGCATGATGACATAGACGCCTTGTTTGGGAGGTGGAGTATGCAGTTGAAAAAAGAGAACTTCCCTACCATTCCATCTCTCATGAAGTCCTTCATGGATGTGGATTCTGTACCTACAATTCCTCACTTTATTGAGGAGGTGCCAGATTTTAAAGCCTTCATAGAAGGTTCCATTTTGGATGGAGAGGAGGCACTTGTTGGCCATACAAAGGCACAACAATTCAAGTTTTATCTGAACTCAGCAGGTGTTTCAGTTATGAAGTACAAGCACTATTGCACTCATAGTGATTGGCTCCCTGAGGAAGGTGGAGGGATCAAATTATGGCGAGAGGACACTGAAGGACGTAGTCTTTAGCCTCGAGGGGAGCCAATGCCTGTAGTCCATCTCCCAATGCGAAGTTTGGATGAGATCTACAAAGGGTTATCAGGCTTCATCAAGTATTGGGAGGCATTGTGCAATGAGGATGGGAGTGGAGAATACCGGAGAAGGTTTGAACACTTAGTGTTCTATTGGCGGGCGGTGAATGCGGCCTTGAAGGACCCAATTGAACTGTCAGCTGTGTTGAAGGACGGCTTTTGGCCTTCTATTCGCGTGGAGATGACAGAGGAGGATGAACTTGATGACGATGGTGAGGTGCGTGAGGAGTTTGCTGAAGATGATGCTTTCGTAGGGCAACTCCGCAATTGTCCATTACCATTTTTTCGTGTGGCCGTGATGATTTTGAAGGGTACTTCGTGGCCGTTCGGCCAACGGATGGAGATGCAAAGCCGATATGGATTGCGCGAGCCTTGTTTGATCCTTTTGCAAATCCAAATCATTCTAACTGTGTATTGATTCAATACTTCCGGCCCACGTCACGTGAGTAAACAGTTCAAGAATACTATATTGGGTGGGATTCCACTAAAGGATTGCGTTGCAAAGTGGATGAGACCTAGAACCCAATTTGGGAAGAAACAAATTCACTAGTGATGGCCTGGAAGTCTAGGGTGAAGAAGGACACAATTGAGTGTGTTCTTAAAATACCGTTTGCTCAGATCGACGTTATCAATGGTAGTTTATCTGCGTACAATTCCGATTGAAGATAGACGACTTCGTATAGACGGCATTCAAATTTTTATATATTGTATTCACTATTCTTATTACATGTGCTATTGTTTTGTTTTGTTCTTGCATAACTAAGAAGGATTTTAAATAATTGATTGTACTTGATCTAGATTAGATATATAGATTGCAGTTTTATGATTTGATTTTGTATTATGAAGTCACTTATGCAACAAGTGATCTTTTACATTCTATTCAATATATCTTTTATTACTTTATTACTTTATTACTTTTATTACTTTATTTATAAATTTGTCTCTACTCTCTATGTTTCAATTCAATTTCCATATTTATTGACTTTGTATATGTCATTTGAAAAAGAATTAGAATTGAGAAAAAGTGGTAGTGGATAAGACCACTTTTTATTCTATTAACATGTGAAGCACTTGTCACAATTTCGGATAGGGGGCTGGTTGGTTGTTACAACTTTCCTGCTTGCAAAGCTCACTTAGCAGTACCAAGTCATATATTTCTTCAAGTCGCTCATACGAGTTCAATGAGAATCGAACTCGGACCGCCTGAATGAGATAAATAGTTCCTTCCAACCAACCGTTCGGCTCATGACTTGGTGTTCAACACTAGAAACAATAGGCTCTTATATGAAAAATCACTTTCTTCTCTTTCTACTATACATTGTACTCTGACACTTTAAACTCCCATTTTAATGAAAATTACAACTTACAACTTACAACTAAAGAATTGAATTCCCATCAACTTAACTTGATAAGAATTGTGAAGCCTAAAAATAGACAACATTATTTTGGGAGGCTCCCAATCTCCCATTTTAATGAATATGATGTTGAATGGGTTTGTTTTATCTTTGGGTTCAATTACTATTACATTAGAGGATCTTTGGAACCATGATTTGAAAGTCTCAAAATGATCCGTTTGTTTCATTTTAATGAATAAGTCCTTGAATCTGGATTCAGGGCTTTCCCGGATCTGTGAACTGTGTGTGTCTAGGGAAGGGATTTAGAATTGTGAAGGAAGAGTTGTGTGAAATCCGGAATTAGTGGTGTGGGTGCAAGGCCGGAAGGCTGGGAAGGGTTCCGTGCGGAGACAAGCAACCGCCTGTAGAAAACCCCAGCTCACCCGGAAGGTCTGGCGGCTTGTAGGTCTAGTTGAAGTCCAAGTACCAGACCCCGACTCAGTTTCCAACACTATATTCATTAAAATGGGAGATTTCTAGTGAAATGAGAGCTTGGCACTCACTAGAAATTATAAACTTAAGAGAAGTCACTATTAAATATAACTAAATCAGCAATGCAATGACCCCTAAAACACATATTGAAATGCTATATTTAGAAATTGGAAGCAAATATAATAACTCCTTTATATAATATCATCATTGAATCCACAAATTTATAGGATGTATACACTTCTCTTGTCAAAATACACACACTCACCCTCTACGGCATCGACAAACATCATAAAGTAGATAAGGAAGGTCTCCAAACCAATTAATTCCATAGCAGAGGCTAACCGAAGGAAGCAAAAGTACGAGATTCCATAGAAACGATTCCCTGACATGTCCATTGAGAGTGACCCTCAAACATTGCGTTGTGTGAAGCGCAAGGAGTGAGCGTCATTCTCAATGGCCATGCCGGGAATTGTTTGTATGGATTCTCGTATTTTTGCTTCCTAGAGTTCGACTTCACTATAGAATTAGCTCATTTGAAGGCCTACATGACTCTTACAATCATTGGATGCCCTCTATCGAAGATCCTTTCTACAAAGTCTCCAACACAGCTTCAAACTTCAAGTACTGAAGTGTCATATACACTCGCTATGTACAACTATATGTACTAGTGATGCCTACCGTTACTTTTTTGGTAGTGAAGGACCTCATCGTCTCCAACTATGTTGGCCTTGTGAGTAGAAGCTTCAAACGAAGGGGCCATGGTTATTGGAGAAGAAACTGGATGATGATCCCCGACATAGATGTAAGCAACAAAATCATAGAACCGAAAACATCAAGGCGCCACTCTGGAGTTCCTCGAACGGCAATTTCACGCATGGTAGTTTGGATTGCCTGCTCATGGAGCTCTTAAAAACGATGCCTAGATGTTTAGGTCTCTACAGTTCTTGTGCTTAGATGTACGTTGAAGCCCATTGTCCAGTTCCTTATCCTATATCCACGATCTCATTGTTTGGAACTCCTACTCACAAGGCCATCACAATCAAAGAAAATAAGGAACTTAGACTACCAAATCTATCAAAATTGAACAGTTTGCATCAAATGGCACCAATACAATCTCCAAGCATCATGTCTTTCATGTTAGGAGGATTGTTGCTACCTACATCATTTACACTCTATATATACTTCCCGACTATGTAAGTGCGTCAAAACTATGAACTATTTAAAGATAGTTGACCGTGTCCACTATACAACATACATTTATCAAAAGGAACAACTATTGGAGCGATTTACTCTTCATCTTCTCCATAGCCTTGAGAATTTCAAGTCCACGACTATATCCTTTTGCAATTTTCCCACCCTCGCGGATATGTTCCAGCCGTTGTGCCCTCAAGGACCGTCGCTCCCAGGAATCCCATGATGGAGCTGAGCATTGACTGCTTGAAGGCTCATCATATTTCCTCTTCACTCTACCCACTATAGATGGTACACGGCGCCGAGTAGGTACGGGTGGAATAACTAACAGCTTCACGACTTCCTCACATGCCTGAACTGGGACTTGCACGTCCACCACCGGGGTAGTCATTTGGTAATTGGCGTCTTCATAAAGCCTTCTCTACGTCAATCTATCTGATCCTGATGGGGACGGTGAAAAATCCTTGCGATTCCTTGAGCGCAGCGGCAATGATGAACAAGACACCGGCAAGCGTGGCTTCCGATCAAGAAGACTATCCACCACCCCATCATCAACAAGCAAGACAGAGAAGTCCATTGAAGAATTTACAGTGGGAGCGGAGCACAAGAAGTTCCCAGTACTGAGGATTATATATTGCCCGTAGTCGAAAATAGAGTCGGCCGACACTTGGCATTGAAGGTGACCAACCAAAGCGCGGGATGTACTGTCCATCTGGAAACCAACAAGGGTAAATTAGTAAAATTACAGTATAACCGTCCTCATCAAATATAGAAGTAACATTTATTGGTATCACAAAAGAAACTCTAGAAAAGTCATAAATGTTAAAAAGACACATGCAGCTACAAATCAGCTCGACTCGAGCTAAAATGGAATCCTATATGGAATAAAAAATGACCACTCAACGTGACGCGAACCGAACTACATACCTCTAGGTGCACCACTAACTAACGTTAGCCGATCTGCGAACTACCTCTATAAGCTTGTCGTACTCTCGGCGCACCCTCTCTTCGCAGAGCATTCTACGCCCGATTTTCCCCGGACCATTTGACCAAAACGATTTGAGCCCCACGTTGCGATTGACATGCAATCGCCTAAACCAGGGCAGTAGGACATTTAGTAGAAATGAGTCCTTGTCCCCATTCCCCCAGTATGACCACGAATCCGGAAGTATTACATTCTTCAGCCTGTTCATAATTTGCTTACGAGGGCTATCGTCCACAATGACAGTGTTGTCGCATGTGAACCAGCCATGTAAGCGAGAGAGGAGGTAATCCATATTTTTTAGGAACAAGTCCTTATCAGTTCCCGGTTCCTTATAGGATGTCGACCTCCCGGCCCTATCTCTGCACTTAATTGTTTTATAGGAGTCTTGCCCCAAAACGAGGATGGGCATTTCTTTGTCCCTGAATAGGTACTTGGCAATCTCATCGATGGTGGATTTCTTCATGGAGCTCCACACGGAAACAAACGCAATCTTCTGCAACTCAACTAGGAACGTGGAGCAATTTGGGCGGACGTACACCGCCTTCGGCCCAACAATCGCGGCAGCAGTCGATGAGTGCAGCATAGAATGGTGATTGAATTGTGCAATCAGACCCTTGGACTTCCAATCTTCGGCTACATATAGAATCCCATTGAGGTCCAAAACGACGTTGATCCACTTCTCTGCCACCCCGGACCTCAATGGACGATGAATGGCCTCAGATGTTCCTACGTTTAAACTGCATTCATGTTGAGAAACGGACGAATAGCATATCCAGTTACATTCAGGAAACTGGCTCAGAGTGGACACCGCGTGAAAACAATAAAAAAGTCTACTACCAACAAACTCACCCTGCATATCCTAATATCCTAGTATCTCATGATAACGTAGGAGAATATAGTACCTTCCTCCCCGAGGAACCCGATGGTTCATGCGCGTCTACAAGTGTGGTAGGTGCAGTATCCAATGTAGGACCTCCGATGATAAGTTCATTTGAGCTTAAAGTAGGTGCTGGGATGACATGGATGATGGAGGCATCCAATGGCGCTTGCATACAAGACGGAAGGCATGAAGATTGACAAACAATATTCACATTTTCAACATTGACGGGGCCTGCCATTACACATTGAAGAAATAACTGTCCGTGAGAAAGTCGTATATCACATGCTCTTTAAATGAGTTTCAGAATACAAAACTGGGTCCATATCCACTGAACTATATGAAAATTCTATATCTACAGAAATGTACAACATCCGCTAAATCATGCAAATCAGCTCAAGTCGAGTTGATACTACAAAGCAAGGAGCAAGTGATCATTGGGCACAACCTGGTGATGGTGCATCGGTGGGTTGGGAACCACTTCCAACTTCCACAACGGAAGCATCCACGGTCAGGTTGTGCCCAACTACGATCACTTCCGCTATAGTGGACGACGGCACCTCCTGTCCACCTTCCGGGTCTTCAGAATCTGGTACGTCCTCTCCACCTTCCTAGTCTTTGAAATCTAATACATCCTCTCCACCTTCCGGATCTTCAGAATCTGGAACATCCTCTCTACCTTCCGGGTTATCGGAATCTAGTAAATTCAGCTCAACTAGCGGAGATGGTTCTACTACATGATTTGGTGCAGGGGGGAGAGGTGGTGAGATTGGTGCTCCGGTAGGTAAGGGCGGAGACTGCATAATCGGCTCTATGTGGCTAGATGCACCGCTGTTGGTTGAGGCTGATGGCTGGCCCACCAGAAGTAACTTCTGTGACGTCCCGGACGGCGCAATGGATGCAATCGGTGTAACGGAATTTCTATTCAGCAGCGCTTGAAAGAAATCCCTGTTCTGTTGTCGTAACGTGATTTTTGTTTTTTTCTTAAGTTATCTAAAAATTTGATCAGAATTTCTTGGCAGGAACTCCTATCCGGTTTATAGATAAGTAAGGACCGGAATTTAGGACAGGAATGAAGTAAGGTAGCTAACCGGATAATAAGCCTGAACCGGAATAGTTCGGGACTGGAATAATTCTGACCGGATTAGATCTGGATGACCGGATTAGGGTAACTGGATTAGTTAATGATGACCTAATTTGGCGGCGCTGGTAGTATATAAGGGAGCGCCCTGCCAGTTAGTTCCCCTTTTTCAAACCCTGTGTGTAGGAGCCCTCTAGCTGCTGGAGCTGCTGTTGTGCTGTCTAGTTGGGTTTCTTGTCATATCTGTGAGGAAGACTGAAATTATTGACTGTTGTCTTTGTGCGCTGCGGGGTTGGAAATCCGCAGTTGCAAACTTGTCGCTTTTCGGTTAGGCGCTGTGAGGGAAAGTAAGATACGGGACGTGCGGCTAGGAGTGGAAAGGAAGGTAGAATCGGTGAGTGTTTTTGAGCGGAGTGCGCCCATGCCGCAGTTACGTAGGCCCAAACCAAGTGCAACCACGGCGGAGATCAAACTGAAGAAGGTGATTCCGGCCATCCCCTCACGGAACCGGAAAAGACCGCTCTCATGGAGGATCTCGCCACTTTGGGCTGCGCGGGTTTGATAGATAAACCCTAGGGGTTTAAGGAGGAGAAGGTAGTTAGGGAGATATTAGGGAAAGTCTCGAACGCCTTCGACAACACCGTCAGAGGCAACCCAAGCCGCTGGACGGAAGACAAGTTGAGGGAAGTATACGGTTTCCGGTCAGGGGGTTCGGGTACCGCCAACCGGAAGGACGAGTACATTAAGGGGAAATTTGCGGAACCGACCAACCTGAAGTACGGATTCGCGGTGGACGATTGCGTGGATGAGCGGAACCGGAACCTACTCAAGTTCCTGATTCTGATATTCCATCCGGAGCGGCCGACGAGGGTAACAGTGACCCTCGGAAATACAATCGTCGGTGTGCTTTCCGGTCAGCGAAAAGCGGATTGGGCCCGGGTACTAAGTGACTTGGTAAACAATCTGGTACCCCGGATAGGGAAGAGTAGGCCATCACCTCTCTCTTCCTATCTCCTTCACTTGTATCACCATGATCAAGTCCTGACGGAGACAGAGGAGAAGACTTGGAGAGCTCATGAGTCCATCCTGAAGTACGGGGAGTCGGAGACCGACGAAGAACCGGAAGACAAAGGGACGAAAATTGAAGAAGAAGACACGGAGGACGAGGATGAGCAGTTGAAGCGGGTGAAGAGGCAGAAGACGACGCCTCCACACGGGAGAGGTACACCGACCGGAGAGCCAACAGAACCGGAACGGAAACTGGACAAGAAACCGGTAACTAGAGAAGGTAGCTCGACTAACCCCTTCAACAATCTGGTGTTAGCCATCGCTGACATCCGTGCTGACTGGGAGTGTCAGCGAATTACACTCGAGAAGATCGGGAAGCTGGCAGGAGCATCACCGGATCGCCAGCTGCCCAAGGTAATAGCAAACCTTATCAGTAATCCGGACGAGGACCAGAAGTTGAGGGAGGACAATGGTCGACTACAAAACGAAGTCGACATGCTGAAGGGGGAGATTGCCACCTTCAAAGAAGACATGACCGCCACGAGGGAAATGGCGGATGCGACCCAAAAGACAGCAAAGCTCATGACCGAAATGTTCGGGGAATCCGGAATGGTATTAGCAAAGGCGAATTTGTTTGATGAAGGGTGGCTAGCGGACAAGAAGCCATCCGGTTCTCGGATGGTCCGGATTCTGTCAGACTTCTCCGAGAAGTTCGAGACGATTCTGGTAGGAGCTCGGGAAGCTGCGGACCAAATGAGCCGAAGCAGCGTGAGGTTGATCGGGACAGTACTCTTGAGGAGTCTCCGCTTGTCGGATCTCTCCTTGCCAGAGTTATTTCCGAAAGGTACGGACATCACTCCTCAATCGAAGAAGGAGCGGTCAGCGGCGAGAACCAGATTGTCAGAACATATTGAGGTGGACTCATCACCAGAGAAACCGGATCCTACTACTGGTGAGCGAGCCCGGAATTTGCAGGACATCTTCAATGAACTTCCGCCAAAGCCTAGGAGTGACGCACCGAAGGCAAGTACGAGAGCTTAGTAGGAGTTCCCCTTGTTTGTAAATATTAGATGTATAGTCGGATTGTTAGTTGTAACCAGACCGGATTAGTTCCCGGTTTGTTAGTTAGAAACCGGATTTGTTCCCGGTTTTAGTTAGGGTTTTGTAATCGGATCTGATCCGGTTTTGACGGCAAATCTTATCCCGAAAGTTTTGCGCGGATTTTCTGTGCGGACTTTCTAGGACGCTTTTGCGCTTTTGGAACTTTTTAGTGTATATAAAAGCATTCTCTGAGATGGAGAATGGGAGTCATTCCATTGTTTAAACTTCTTTTGTGTTCTATTTGATCCTTGTTTGTGTGGTCTCCCAAATATTGGCAGGACAGATTTGTGAGGAGTTAGGAGTGCATTTGGAGTTTGACTTCGGGTTTCTCCCTTTGGTGTTTGTGTTCCGGTTTCTTAGTGCATGTGGGCAGGTAGTAAGAGTTGGGAGTCTATTCCAGTGCCTCAGTTCTATTGAGATTCAATATTCCGGTTGAGAAAGCCGTTGCTAGGCTAGGCGAATAGGGAAGGGATCCTTAGGCGCGCTAGAACTCCTGGGTAGGGAATCCGGTTGAGTGTCCAAACTCTTGTGAGGTCTCATTGCTGTAATGGCGAACGGAAGAATCTTAGTAGAATTGGAACGGACAGATAGACTTGTAGCCGCCTTGCTTCATACTACCGGAACGCAATACCCTTGTCGTTGTAATATGAGTGGATCGTACGGGGGGTCTTTGTGTGACTTGTAGTCCGGATCTGTTTCCGGATTACTGTGAAAGATCAAACCAGATCCAGATTAGAATAGGAGAGTAGAGTAGAAGAAGTGGGTCTTCAGCCACTATAAGTCACGGAAAGAGCGGCGGGCTTGCCACTGTCAAATTCAAGTGGCGATCCCTCTGATGATGAAATAGAGGTTAAATCAAACCGGATAGGTTACTTGAGTCAGTGAGAGGAGACCGGAAAGGGTTGGTCTTAGAGTCGTACCTAGGACCGGAAGTTAGAAAGTCCTGGTTTTGTCGTAGATTTACTGGCCGGATTACTTCCAGGACCGAATTATGTCCTTGACCGGAAGTTGAATAGAATTCGGGAGTTATTTCTGCGGGTTGTGTTGTTTTTTGGTTGCAGTAGTCAAACCGGAAGGGTAGAATTGGGGACTGACTTAGCCTAGAATCATAAACAGAGTTAATACTTCACAGAATCTCGTGGGTTCGATCTTTAAAGTCACTTTTGTTATACTTTAGAGTGGTTTTTGGGAGTATAACATGGGAATTGCTTACCCTGTGCTGCGACATCTGTTGAGACTCCCGCTCCATCCATGCTTGTGTGCTCCTGTGCATCTCCATGTTCAGTTGCCGTTCCTTTGCCTGTTCGGCACGCAAGGTTGCAAGAGCGAGTTCCGTATTTTTCTACGAAATCTCGTTTTGCTCCCGCATTTGTGTGATGGCATCTATACATCTCTGATTCATGTCAGCCATCTACTTGATGACGCTGCTCATGGTATCCCGTTTCTTCATCTGGAGCGGCCGTCCAGATGGAGTATGCGACGCAAGGGGGAGCATCGACAAACCAGATGATCCAGGAACGTCCGCAAGTGGACGACTTGTGGGTGTCAACATATCATCTAGTCTTTCTTTTTCCATCAAATCACAGTCTCCAACATCGTCTTCATGGATCGCATCATCCGACGATAAGTCCTCAACATCGGCAACGACTGTTGGTGCGTTCCTTGTGAGTTGATTCCCAAGGGACCCTTGACTGGACCTGAGAATGCGCCTTGAAGATGACGGGGTCGAAGATCCGGGAGCCACGATTGTTGATTACACCTGGTAACCAGAATCGAGGAAAATTCGACTTGTCTAAACTGAGCGCCTTCGTGCATATATCCTACCACCAAGGTGCTAGCTCCGCTGGTCTAGAAGCGTACACATCAACACAACTCATCTGCAAGCCACAACCACATTTCAAACAAAATTCCATCAGACAAATCAGCTCGAATCAAGCTAATCATACATGTGACAAGCTATCATGAATAGGATGTAATTGAACTCGTTATAAGCAAATTTACTATAATGGTGATTACCATTGCTGCACATGTGAATTTCCCTCCTGTAAATCCCGAAAACACACACATTCCCGGATTGCTGAACTTCTTGATGAGCCAGAGATAGAATTTCATTTGCAACTCAGTGTTGTAAATACGGTATTCGAGCTCGCCGTAGGCCCTTGCCTTCTGGTACCGTGTAGTTTCAAGGCACTTGAACACTTTAGGGACTACCACTAGATTGATATTGCTTGTTTTCTGCAAAAACATTAGCAACACCTTCTTGGGCGTCTTCGACGCAGCTACATCGCACAAGCGGTCATTCTTCCCAGCGCTGTATACGAAGAATTCAACATTGTAGTCACTGAAGACTTTGTTCGACTCCACAAAGTTCAGAACTTGCGCTTGTTCCTTCTCATCCGCGCAGATGAACAGCCACGACAACACATCGACAAGTCCTGGCTTGTTCTTCTGGAACATTGATGTGATCACCTCCACAAAAAAAGGATTGTCGACAGTTGACTTGTCCTTCTTCTCAATCCCGGGGAGGTTGCGGAAATCAATCAATCCGAGAGACATTCTCTCCGGGGTATCCGACGACCAGGCATAAGTCATCCAGTCAAAGTGTGTATTGTTATTCGTGTTGTACGTTCGGTATTGTCCAGCTACAATAGGCTTGACAAATTTCGACCGGTGGTCCAGGAAGACCTTGAAGAACTCAAATGCCTGTTGTGAGAGCTCTGCACAATTCTTGTTCTTGGACCTCACAAGCTTTGCCTGAGCGAAGTATGCTTCTCCAGGACGGTCGAGGAGGACATCCATCGTAGCCTTTGTGATGCAACTGTCTCTCTTGAAACTCTTCCAATTGTCAACTATAACTTCGTTTTGTGCATTGAGGAGACCAAGGTTGGGATTGATGGTGTGCAACTCCTTCTTCACCAAATGCTTACGTTTACGTCGCTCCGCCCACTCCTTAGTTGTGTAGCAACTTTCAAGGACTGATGTAATTGCCTTGATAGTTACTTTAGGATACGGAAGCTTGCGCTTCACTCCAGATTGGTTGAGAATATGGTTTGCAAGCTTTCCAAGTTCTTCATAACTCACGCGTTAGCATACAGTTCTCAAGATTCCAATCCGTTCTTGCGTTGAACTTCTTCAACTTATCGGTGTTTACGAGCTCGCCATGTGCTGCATTTGTTATAACATCGCTCCAGAGCTTATACACCTCTTCAGGAGCCGTTATCAGCTTCATCTCGTTCGTGAGCTTCAGCTTCTCTTCTCTATCTTTCTTCTGTGTCATCTTCAGGCTCTTATTGACATTGATCATGGAGAACCGAATATACACCGTTTTCTCAAATTCGTGAAATGAAAAATCCAAGAGGTCAAAGGTTGCGGATTAGCTCGATTCGAGCTAATTTTCAGTTCTTCTGTACTAAAGACTATTATCATATTAATTCCTTATTCGTTAATTTGAGACAAAATCAAGACTTTGAGACTTTGAAAAAGGAATGTGAATCATTGTTGAAATTATAGTTGTTGAGCTCTACGATAAGTACTACCGGAATCAAAGGTTTGATTGAAAGATTATAACATGTCGCCCATAAAGACTTTGAGGAAGCGACTCCAAATGCATTCATACATAAGAAGACGTGGAAATGCGAGTGAATTTAAGTACATTCACATAGCTTTATTGGCGTAGTCCAAATGCACACGCTGTATGTAAGAGTCACTTTCAATGTCCTCTAAACGAAATGAAACAGGAATCCAAAAGATTTCAAAGAACATATGTGAAGGCAGTCTAAAAAGATGTATACAACTAGTGTAACTCTTGTTCTCTGTAAAAAGCGCTATTAATAGTAAGTCTCAAAGATGAAAGTAAGATGTTCCATCTCTTTCCTAGATGATTTTCGCCGCATATGATGCTATTAATAGTAAGATAGTCGTAGAAGGTGAGGTGATTAAAAATTCACATCACCTCCGTAGGGCTGGCTATCAACTGTACAATTGCTATTGGCTCCATCCATTGCTTTGAACTTTGCTAGCCCTCTCATAATATCCTCACGTCGAGAACGAGAGAATGGCGTGATTGGAACGTCCACTATATCATGTAAGGGGTGCCGTTGAATTCCATTCACATGGCGCTTTGACTTCTGGATGCTTTGGGGGACCTCGGAAGCCGAAAGAGACCTCGACCCTCGAACAGGCAGCCTTGGTAGCGACGCATTCCCATTTTCTACGACGGAATGTCCTATACGAGAACGCCGTTGTTCTCTACAAAGTTGCTGACGAAATACTATGCCACCCGACAAACACCACGTAGGGTAGATGGAGTGTGAGGGACGAAGTCGTGTATCCTGAAGTTCAGATACAGCAGCAGGAGCATCCGTCTTCAGTAAGTCCCTGTGTAAGTCAATTTCCAGTTCTTTATCGTGGACCTCAGCGCCAATAGCGTACTCACATCTGCACTAAGAGGAGAAGATAGAAAGCCATCCTCACCTCGAGGAGAACCGGGTGCCTCCACAACAGAAAGGTTTAACTTTCGGCTCGTCGAACCATCCATCTGTTGATCAAGTGGCAAAGAGCATCCTCGACTCGAAGAAGCCCGTTTGAGTGGCGACGGAGAACACACGGGAGTCCTGCCTGGTCCGCGACTTGGAGGGCTATTCACGACCCCGTCCTCAATGTTTCCTTTGGAGTAGTCAATGGCGGCAGATGCCGCATCTGTTGCAGAGCGCAGCATATACGGCTTGGAAAGTGGAGCAGTCCCGCAGCTTCCACCCACAGAAACGGACCCCCTAGAGATAGACTTTTCGGAGCCTGAAAGCAGACTTCTCGTCACTCTTTGTCTTTTTGGCGGATAAGAGAAGTCCCCAACCTGCTTCAACTACAGATTCCACAAGCCTACGTTTAATACCATATCACGAGAAACGAACAACTTCAAATCAGTGAAAACAGAGACGAACTGGTAGCCATTGACAGATATTTCCGGATAAGAAGACAGGAGAATCAAGTGTATCAAATAAAAATTCAATATATTATTTACAAAAACGTCAAGATACAAAAGAAGGTCAACAAAGAGTATGAATCCTCGGAGACAGCAAACCAACAAACAAATTTACACAAGAGCATACTTCCTACGTTGCCCTTTCTCTACGACCACCCCTATCCTAGGCAGCTCAAATCGAGAACCCATCATCTTCGAGGACTCTCTCATTCCGCCAACGATTTGCTCTAGGCGGTCGTCATCCGTCGACAGAGGGTTCCTTTCAATCCTATTCTCTTCGACGTATCGCCGCAACTGGCCAGGACCGCAATTCGCATCTAGACGACGGAGCCACGGCAGGAGCTATCCCAAGAGCACGTCGTCCCGTCGTTTCTCATGGCTCCACATTTCTAAGAAAATGGCATTACCATACTCATTACAGACGCTCTTATCCGGAGAGTCGTCAATGAAAATGGTGTTGTCCACCGTAAACAAAGTGGTCCCGCTAGTATTGTTAAACAATGTCTCGGACAGAACTTTCATGCACAGCATTTTGGCCCACTGATGAAAGAACTGTCCGGGTGAGACCTCTATCTTCATGCACTCTTCCTGTCCTAGGACAACGTAGGGCGGTTTGCACCCATTAAATAGGTGTCTGGCGATTGGATCGGCATTACGTTTCAACATCGTGGTCCAAACCACGACGTTGTCCGTGATCGCCGAGACCTGTCGGAGGAATTCACCCAGGTCTTGCCGAGCGAATACCGCCTTGGGTCCAATCACGATGGGATTCCGATGACACAGAACTTTCTCTTCGACTCGGTAGGGCCTAAATTTATCAGCATAAGATTTCATGGCGGTCTGACACAGGACCCCGTTCAAGTCGAAGACTATGTTCAACCACTTCCTCCGTGCTGGAGGCACTAACAAGGGCACATTCCTCGGCACAATCTCTCTTCCGCACTCCGTCTCTACTTGATCATAGCACGACAACAAAGAAATGGGGTTACCTGTAACAATGCAGTAGAGGGAGAGCCAAAATTCGGTTGTTTGCATTGAGTTTCGTTTAGCAACTGCGGTCGTTCGTTAGATAAAGCTTTCAATGGCACTGGATGTTGTACGCTATAGATTCTTTCGAGCTGAGAAACCAAACATCGAAAGCAAAGTTTCATTAGATTGACGAACACTAGATGATTTGAAATTCGCATATTTTATTTACATACGTTATATAATACAGACGGAAAACGTTTTCTTTATCGGCCGATAAAACTGTACACTCAAAACTATGCTGCACTATACTACACCACGAGGCACAACAAACGGGGTCTCCGTCCGTGCCTAGAAATCACGAAGTGGCCACACCATCCTGTCAGGCAGCATGAGTAGAAATGAGATTCAACACTACTCAGAGAATTGCAGGCAGCACCAACACCAGACAATCGTGACCGATACACATTATTATCTTGGACTCAATCAAAATCGTAAGGGTCAGAGGGCTGTACCTAAGCGGATTCAGCCGCCTGAGGCTCAACCCCCTCCACAGCTGCCGAACCAGAGGGCCCTCCCTCTTGTACCGCATTTGTGTCCCGCATGTCATCGTCGTTGGCCTCGTAGTCGACCTTCTCCTCATCAACTGACATCGGCAAGGGATTGTCATGCAGAGAGTCAAAAGATGTTCCACAGGTCGAGATAGGTTCCACTGTGGCAACGACATCGGGTACTGTTGATGCTCCAATTCTATCATCGCCTCGATGATAAGCCCGCCTATCACTCAAACCAGCTCCGGATGGGCTCACGTCCACACCTATGGAAACAACAGCTTCAAAAGCTTGTCTATCTGGAGACAGACGCTTGGGAAGCTAGGATGCTGGAGTGTTGGCTATAACATCTTCCACAGGAGCAGGCACTGCATCAGGCTTATCCTCAATTCGAGGATAAGGCAGCCTCGAGGATGAGGGAATCTCATGCGAGACCGGAACCTAAGCTGATGTTGTAGGAGATTCGACAGGCACTAGTTGGCTTGATTGCGACTTCACCGACTGCAAAATTTGCGCCACTTGACTTTGGAGAGCGAAATATTGCGCTTGTGATTCCTCCTGCATTTTCTGCACTTGCGCCTTTGACTCCTGCTGGAGCTTCAGCATTTCAGCTTTCGTCTCCGCAGTGCCGGCAACTGCTTCCTTCAGCTCCTTTTCACGAGCCTCCCTCTCAGCTTTCCATGCAATTCTTCGGTCCTGTCTCTCCTTGTCCTTTTGCCAGTAATCCTTCTCGATTTTTACCACGACGTCGGAAGGCAAGAAAAGTGGTTTTATCTCGCTTACCTGAGGAGGTCCACTGTCGTCCTCCTCATCGTCTGAGGAGTGAGGACGATCAATATCTTCATCACTACTCAGGTCCATGACGGGAATCGCTGCCGCTTCTACATCGGGAACATCTCCCGCAGCCTCCATTATAGTGTCCTCCTCAACCTGAGGACCTTGTCCACCCGAGGACATTGGCGCATCCCCTAGACGCTGTCTAGCGTAATCAGTGTCCATCTCGTAATCCTCCTCCTCATGTCCCGGTTGATGAGATGAAGACGGGAGAGTCAAGTCCGGAACACTGGGCACGCGAGGGGATGTCCTCCAGGTATGAATTTGGAACGTGTTAGTTCCGAACTCGTTTATTCCTTCAACACCGAGGGCAGAAGGCACATGTAGACCAGTAGTATCCCTGACCCGGTCCATAGGTAATGGATCCTGTACTGGTGAATTCAGCGTCATGGGCGGAGACTGAGGTAAATCCATATCAACCAAGACTGGTTCCCGGGGGGGCGGTTTCTCATAAGTAAGCGAGTAGGGAGAATTTGAGAAAAGAAAATCGTTCTTATCCATTTTGTCCGCTACCTTCGCAATCCTCAGATACGGTCGGGCCTCTTCTTGATTAACAAATCCATAGAAAAATGCACCAAACATCTGCACAGACAGATTCAAACACACGAAACTATTTAGTAAATAAGCAGAATCATTCATCATGGGATCAACTAAGGTTATCCTCGACTCGAGGATATCCAGATTACTGTCGGAATCCGTCATAGCTTAGTACGGACCTTAATAGACTAAGACAAATTAAAATAGATCAAATTTGAAAAAAATTAGTTTAGGCATAGACTAGCGGAAACAAATAAATACTTAGAATTAGTTTAGACTTCGTTCCGGAACCAGTACGGAAGCATGACGGAACTTGACATCTGGGTGGACGGATTCAGGAGCTGGAACGCAGGAACCCGGAACGTAGGCATTAAATTTAGTAGCTTGCGGCGGTAGACTAGGGATACGTTACGGTGTTCCGTAGCCTGCGTTCCCGTTATTGTGAATGTTGGGCGTAGAATTTCTATATAAACCTAGTTCCTCTTCATTTATCGCCCTCTTTCAGTTGCTCCGCATCTGGCTGATAGTGAGAGAAAGTGTGGTGAGTTAAGGTTACCGCGATAGGAGAGGTGAGACGGATGGCAGGGGTTAGTACGTGGTATATAGTACTGGCCCGGAAGATCAGTCCGGTATATCCGGAAGATCCGCTGCACTTGCGGCATTTAGAGGACGATTTGGTTGTTTTAGGTTGTGTTGGTCTGTTGAAGAAACCCTGGAACGTCCAGAGTGACCAGGTGCTCCGAACCAGTACGACCAGACCGTACGTGGGCATCCGGACCAGTGGACGGAGGAGCTGTGGGCGGAAGTGTACGGGTTCTCGCAAACCGGAAGCGGATTCGCTGCCCGGACGGACCAGTACCACCAGCACAAGTTCGTGAACCCACCACACGCGAAGGAGGGCTACGCGATCAAGGACTGCCGGGACGAGAGGCACAAGCGGCTGCTCCGGTTTCTGCTACCGATCCTGTACCCGGATAAGAGTTCCCGGGTTACGGTAACCATGGCCAACACGATCTTCGGGGCATTTCAGGACCGGGTCGTGAACTGGGGCCGGATCGTGGCGAGCGTGGTGGGGCGCTGCACCGGGAACTTGGCGAAGAACAAGCCGAACCCGCTCAGCACGTACCTGCTCCACCGATACCAGCACCGGAAACTGTTGACGGAAGACGAGGCGATGGATTATGAGACCGGTCTCATCATGCTCCAATGCAACTGCTCTGACGACGAGGAGCAGGAGACGCAGGAGTCTGAGGATGAGGAGGAAGAAGCCAAGCCGGAAGTCAAGCCAGAGATCAAGGAAGAGAAGCCGGAATCGGAACCGAAGCAGACACAGAGGGAGAAGGAGGAACGGGACCAGCCATCGGGAAGCAAAAGACGGAAGTCTACACTTCCGACTGCCAGAGGTAAATTCCCGGGTCCCTTTCTCATCCAGGATAAACAGAAGTGGGAAGGACCCCGCTTCTTCGAATGCGGAGAAGAGTGGATCCGGACCGCGAAGGATTACCACGACAGGCTCACGGAGATCGTACTCCGGTCCGCGGAAGTGGTGAAGTGCGAACCGGAAAACCTGGTGGACGCGCTGAAGACGTTACCGGCCGAGTCAGAATGGAACGAGATGAGGACGGAAATCCGGAACTTGAAGACGGAACGGGACGCGCTCAAGGGGAAGCTAATCTGGACGGAAGGAGAGCTGCACCAGTCTCAATGGGCGACGCAGAAGGCATACCAAGCGTTCCAGACCTTCCAGAAATGGATGGTCAGTCCGGCGGACCTCTATCACAAGGCGGCACTGTATGACGAGATGCAGAAGACGTCCGCGGCCCTCACCAACACGAAGATAGTCCGGGTCATGGTGGAGATGTCCGGAAGAATGGAAGCCTCGCTGAAGGAGTTCCGGTCCATGATGGCGAACATGGATCCGAACAAGCCTCTCGACTTCGGAGGATTTCCGGAAGTTCCGGATGTCATCGCAACTCCGGCAACTCAACCTCCCATCTCGCCCCTCAGACGGACAGGTCAGTTTGGATCACTGATCCACATTGTCACTCAAGGGGGGCCCTCATCCGGATTTCTAGGTCAGGATATGCCGGTCCGGAGCAGTTTGGATGCCCGGATCGACCTTGTCCAGAATCCGGCACGGACACATCCGGAGCAGTTTGAGGATATCGAACCGCCTCCACCGATGCCTTTACCTACACCGGATCCCATCGAGATATCGAAGGAGGCGGAAGTAGAAGAAGCGGAAGTGGAAGAGGCCGAAGTGGAGGAGGATCCGAAGTCGTTGGAGAAGGTGGACCGCTCTCTCGTCCATACGAACGAGACGGATTCTGACAGTCCTCCAGTCCTCCAGTCCGGAAGACGTCGATCATCACTCGGGCGTCCCTCCGTACACCCCAAGGCAAGACCAGCACCCGGGGACAGTTAGGATTTGACAGTAGTTCGAAGAAACAGCGGAAGGGAAAGTAGATAGTTAGATTGATAGTGTTTTTAGTTATCTTTTTGTTAGACTTAGAGTTCCGGGTCTCAGTCAAAACCCGGATTCCGGATTTTCAGGGGTAAGTTTCAGTTAAACTTATCCACCCGGACTTTTAGGGCAGTTTAGGATGGTGTTTAGTGGCACTTTCCGCGGGTTTTACGGCATGTTGTTTTGCTTATAAAAGGAAGGGACCACTTGTGGTCCTTCATTCCTTTTCTTGCTATTCCTTATTTTGAGCAGTAAATATATGTGTGCATTTTTTATTGTCTTTTTACTCATTACCTTAGTTTTCTTTGTGGGTCCTTGGTTTCCTGTTCCTTGGGAGTTTGAAGGTTGCTTGGGCGCTTGCTTGAAGGTTTTGGCTACAGAGTAGAGAGGTGGTAAGAAGGAGTCCGGATTCAGGGTTTCCCGGATCTGTGAACTGTGTGTTGTCCAGGGAAGCGGTTTTAGCGTGTGTAGGAAGTTGTGCGGAGTCCGGCGTTGGTGGTGTGGGTGCGAGTCCGGAAGGCCAGGGAGGGTTCCGTGCGGAGATAAGCAACCGTCTGTGGAAAAACCCCGCTCACCCGGAAAGTTCCATCTGTCTGCAAAACACAAGTTGGAGTGCTAGTACCGGACCCCGTCTCAGTTTTCGGGTAAGTCTTGTATTTGTCGTTGTAGCAAGGAGAGTCGGGTTGTATTCTGAGTGACCTGCTTCTGGAGAAATCCGAAGTTGTGAGGGTCAGCCAGTCTGTTCCTTGTTTGTGACAGAAAGATCTTTGGGTACGTGTCATTAGGGAGTTAGAGTTAGTGAAATACAAGGAGTGGCGTTGTCCTTACCCCTCCGAAAAAGTCAGTGAGGACCCTCTGAAGGTAAAACAGAGGTATCGAAAACCGTGTGTTGAGTTACGGATCTGGTGATTGTGATAATCCGGATCCGGTAGAGAGTCCGGATAGAGAAAGAATCCGGATAGGGAGTGAAATTTGAAGTAGTTACAATAAACCGGATTAGACGGAATTTAGAACACCCTCTGGGGTTCCCCGGGACGATATTCCGTGTCTTCTTACCATGTTGTTGTGGTTAAGAGCGCTTACTATAGTATTACGCGTACAACAATTACTCCAAGCAATTATTACTCCAAACAATTATCTCTATCCTCGACTCGACGATAGGCAGTTCTCACCTTCGACGCAAGCATGAACTTCGGGCCCGAAAAAATTCCAAGAACATTCTCCTCTGGTTTCGCGAAATCTCGTAGAATGTCTAGGTAGAACTCCATTCGGAGTTCGCTTGCCTCAATTCTCCATTTGGCTTCCATATTTTTGGAGGCCTCCAAATAATATACGCAATTAGGTGGCGTAACATACTTGGGCTTCATCAACGCCTGCGAGGATTTGGCAAAGTCACTACTTTTCTTAAATAAGAAAAGTAAAGGCACCTCCGGAGCAGTACCACAATTCGTTACGTTATTTATCATCTCTGCCCGGCTCGGAACATAAGTGGTCAACACTTTCTCGTATTGCTCCATGTGCGAAGATGCAAAAACAGTTGCATCTTTAAGGTCCTCCTTGTCTTGCAAAATAAAGAGCCAAATATTTGGCTCTGACAATTTGGGGTTGAGCTTTTTCAGGAGGAACGTCATGAAGGGATCGATGGAGCTCACATTCTTCGATGACTTTGCTCTTGGAATTTCTCTAACATCAAGAACTGCAAGGTTCACTTCACAGCGTTCATACTAGTACGCCGTACTCGGTACCATTGACTTTGCTTGAATGTCAATACCCTGAATTTGAATTCCCCCAATTGGTTTCAGAAGTTGATATTTCAACTTCATGAATCGGGTGAACATGTGCAATACTTCAGGAAACTGCTGCTCAAGGTCCTTCGCTCGCCTTGTCCAAGCGTCATTCTGAAGGCGCTTCTTGAAGTACTCGGCTTTAGAGTGAGAAATGAGAAAATCCCATGATGCCGAGGTAAACCGATGCCGCAACTTCCATGACATCCATGTTTCGTCAATAACGTCACCACCAGCATCAATAAAGTGTAGAGACTTCTTGACATCCATTAAGTCTTGAAGCACAACTTTCTTGCGCTTTCTTCTTTCGACCCAATCTGCATGTGAGAGATTGTCCGAAATCAGAATTTTCGTCCTCGAAACAAAGACTTTTGGATATGTAGCCTTCCGATTGGGAGTAGTGCCGAGAAGGTGTTGTGCAAATATTCCGAAATCGATGTCCGTGAAGTGGCCGCAGTGTTTGAAGAATTCCCTCCTCAGGGCCATATTCTTCATCTTGAACCCCTTGCTGGCATTGAACGGTTCCATAGTGACCGGGTCGATCAACTCTCCATTCGTGTGCTTCGTAAGGAAGGATTCCCAATGAGCAAATAGCTCGTCCGGCAAGGTTATAATCTAAATTTCATTCTTCAGATCTGCTGTTCCACTAATTGAAGCTCCGTCTTTTTCCGGATTTATGCTTTGAAAATGCTCGACGACCGCGTCAGTGAATTTCTGCACGGCAAATAAAACATAGAATAGTCAGAGAAAACTGCTATCAGTATCATCGAGCCGATGATACCGTCGAGAAGGTGGTTAATTGTTCCGGCATGCCATGACAAATGAATAATGTGTTCCAAATGAAGAGGAAATCCAATGTATCATCGACTCGACGATACATGAAATGAATTGATTCTTACCTTATAATTCTGGACATTGAATAATGCATTATTCTTCCTGTGGACGGCCTCATCCTTTTCGTCCGTGGGTCGCTTGTACGTCTTCCAGATATTGCGACAGGAAATTATTTGGTTCCCCCAAGTCGGTTGAGCGTGATCCAAATGGTTTGTACAGTTATAATGTTTCGAGATGTTTCTGAGTTTGTTGTGATCCAGAGACCACACAATCAGAGCTTCCCACGTTTGCAGCTGTACTCTTTGCTCTTCGCCGCAGCCTTCAATTTGAAGTTCTTTAGAAGCTGTTACACTGTGCTAGCCATTGATAATCATGAATTGGCCATTTTTAATGTCATCCCAGTTCTTGGGCTTGACTTTCAGCAACTGCTTCTTAGAATCGACAGGTGTAAGACAAAGAGTTTGTCTTTGCTTCATATCAATGAATTGAATGAGCTCCTTCTTTACTGTGTCCACGATGTCTCTCTGCAGTGTCCTGATCACATATTGATCGCAAGCAATTATGCATTGCTTTATGTGAACGGTGACGGACTGCATCCCCTGCAGAAAACAGTCCTTATGGTCGGACCAGAAGTTGCGCTGAATAGACGCAAACTTCACGTGATCTGGTAGACGCTCTTTTGTTCCAGCTGAGTTGGTTGTTAGTGCAGATCCGGAGCTTCCAGCCCCAACAATATCACCCGGGAGACTCTTCTTCCTCTTGCGACTCGATTCACCTCCATCTGAATTAGTTGCGTCCCTCTTCTTGGGCTCGGATCGCGCCTGACCTGGACAATTAGTTCTTGATGCAGAGCCGCCGACGGTTGTTGGCGTGGTCGATCGTCTGATCTCTGCTGACAGACGTCCCAGTAATGGTGCTTGTTCCACGTTTGCCAACGCATACCGATCTAGCTTCTGAAAAATCAGACGAAGCCTTGAAGCGTTTGACTGTGCAGTGCTGTTTTTCCAAGGCACGTACCCATGTTTCTCGAAATCTTCATTCAAGGACTCCATTTGAGACCCCTCTAGGGAAGTCATCAAGTTATTGAGGTCAAACTTGCCTTTTTGTGAGTTTATTTCAATTACAATGGAGTGACAGTGGTCCAGATGTTTGCCACTTTCATCAACTTCTCGGAGGACGATCACCACGTAGTTCTTTCGGTGCTCCTCAATGAGTGTAACTTTCTCCTTGATGTTGAGGGGTGTGTAGTTCGTCTTCCCTTGTATGCGGAAGCGTATGTACACATAATTCTTCCACCGATTGACTCCGAATGTCCAATTTGGAACGTGGTCCTTGAATTCCCATAGTGTCCCAAATGTATCTTCCATCTCAGTTATGAACGGCTCGTCGGGAATGGGGTTCACAAATGGTTGGAGATGGTGGCTTGTTGTGGAGTAGTCATAGTTGTCTAGCTGTTCCATCTTGGATGTCCTGGAAACAACAATTAAATCAATTAACATGTTCTACAGCAATTGTATCGTCGCCTCGATGATAATCACTTGAGTTACGCCATTGGGAGATCACTTCTGAGATGAGTTATGTGTTTCTCTTCTCGACAATTAGTTTAAACATTAATTTTAGATTTTTCCAGGATGTTTCTTCGCCATGATATTCATATTTTAGGATCGATTATATTGAAGTATTCTCTATCGTCGATTCGATGATCCCTTTCTGTTTTTCGACAATATTATGTTTCTGATAATGCCTTCTCACAACATTTTTGATGTTGACAATTTTTCCTCTGTCATTCTGGATTACCTCTCTCATTTCTGTTTCCAGATATTTTAGGAGGATTTTGTATACTCGACTCGACGATACAAATTTCATTTTGAGGGTCAGCCTATCAAATATCATGTGGTTAATATACTCGTATAATAGTTTCGATGTTGATGTATCTCTTTGTTCTTCTCGATATTGAGGTATTCTCAAGTCGACGATAGATTGGAGGCTGTTTTTTTTGGCTGGGTTCAAATGGTTGAATTCATAGATGCTTATCGTCGACTCGAGGATATAGTTTCATTATTCAAGATTTTCTATTTATGAAAATTGGGAGTCTTGATCTTCAGGTCTGCATCCTTGAATTCTACTCCAAAACCCTAATCGTTTGCCATAAACCCTAATTAACATAAACCCTAAATCCCAAAAGTGTTTTTCTACCTTACAACTTCCAATCGCAGAAAATAACAAGAAATACTGTCACTAAATTTATAATAGTATTTGAACACCTGCAATCACAATACATGTCTATGAAAATCACGTTTAGCAAAAGTTGATTGCCACATTCCTGAAAATACAGAACCCTAAACCCTGAAGGAAATCAACATAGACATTCCAAAACAAATGAAGATGAAACCGTGCCAACTGAAGTCAAGCAACTAAGTAGCACCACAACCTACAATGCTTCACAGACAACAAAATGAAACCCAAACCACAAAATCACACCCGAGAATGCAAATAGGAAATCCAGCTGCAACGTGTTTTTCCATAGCAACGTACATTTTAAGGAAGAGAAGGAATTCAATCAGAAACAGACTTCAATACGAGGACAACATCAAACCCGAGGAGTTCAATACAGCAAACAAGGAATGAAAACCAAAAAGGTGCAAGCTTCAAAGAAGATATGGAATTCAAGTGCGAATTCATCTGCTGAAATTACAAATCGAGAAAGAAAGAACTCACAGCGTTCAGCTCCTACCGCGGCTTGCCACTTCTTGAACTCCAACTGTGGACCACCGTTGAGCACCACCGAACACGCGCGCCACCGAACACGCACACCGCGCCTCAACCAGCGAGCCTCACCCTAGCGTGCCTCCACCGAACACACACACACACACACAAATGGACGTGCCTCCACCGAACACACACACACACAAATGCAAATGGACGTGCCTCACACACACAACACACGAAGATCGAAGCGCGGCAAAAAATGAAAACACACGGAGACAGTCGAAGAAGCGCGCGCGTCGATGGAGGAGGAGGCTTCCGCGACTAGAGGAGGAAGACGAAGCCCCGACCCCAGCCCCGACCCCGAACCCAAACCCGAACCCGAACCCGAACTGAACCTTCAAAATGGAAGTGCCAAACCAAGACCGAGCCGGCAATTCAGGTTCGTCTATATCAAATTGTTGTTGGCTTGGAAACCTTAGGAGTTCAAATTTCCTTATGAAATTTCTGAGTAAGAAGACTTTTGTATTGTTTTTAGAAGGTTTCTCAAAACCTCATAAGTTCAAATTTCCTTCTAAAAATTCCCATTAAGAAGACTTTGGTATTGTTTAACCCGAAACTTATTTGAAGGTTTCCCTAATATAATGGTTCCTTTTTGTATTTCTTATTTTTATGGTAGTTCTTCTTGGCTACAACCTTACTTTTAATAAACTGGTATTAGGAAAATACGACGCCGTTCTAGCAAAAGGAGGAAGTTTCTTCATCACGTATCAGCATATTAAAATATCAAATAGGATTGCAGTTTCCTGACTTCGAAAGAAGAAGTTTTACACTAGTAACATATAAGTAGGATTGCAACTACTTATTAGAACGAAAGAGATTATATGTTTTTGAAGTCCTTCTTAATACTCAATTTTCAATGTTTTTAGAAGATCATGGGATTAAATTTTATATATTACACCCTAAACCCAACTAGGATTGTAATATTTCAATTACTAAAGTTCTGCCTTAACAATTTAGTATTTTAAATCATTGTGAAGTATAATGTTTTTACTATTTTCTTACTACATGTTGTATAATACCAAATAATTTGAAATTTAGAAAGCATGTAGCCAAGTAGTCTACGAAGATGAATCTAAAGAAGCACTACCATTTTGGACCTTTTTTTATAGAATAATTAGCTTGTACAATGGAACTGCCAATATTTATACAAGGTCAAAAAAATAAAAATAATGTAAGTGAATTTGAATGCTTATATCTTGCAATCAAAGTTGCATATTTCCATTAACTACAAATGGTGACTTTAGAGATTCAATCAATCGAGGAAGATTGTCTAAAATTAATAAAAAAAATTTGTAGTATTGTAAATGTGACACACATGAAGTGAAAGGATAAATTTGATTTCTTAGATGAATTACACTTAAAGGTCTTCGTTGTCACTAGTACGGGTCTACAAAAAAACTAATCATTCAATTGAATATTTTTCAAAGTAACTTTCCCTTATTTTTGTTCCTTGCTAGTGAATTTGTAATAAATTAAACAGGTTTAGCTAATTTTAGTCATGTATGTTCAATGTAGGAAATACAAATGAGAACAATAAGAATATTTGTTAAAACAAACTACAAATTTGCAAAGTGAAAAAGAATGTGGAGTTGTGGGTAAAAATAATTAATTAGGCTACTCATTATTATCTTTTTCATAGAAGTTGCTTATAGACAACACTAAAGTATGTTAAGCAATAGTATTGATAAGTGCAATTAGTTCTACAAATAAGAAAATTGTCATGAATTTATAGGGTTTCAGTGTGGCAAGTAGGTCAATCAAATGGGTCTTATATACCACCAACTAGTGTCATCTCAATTTTTAGAGAAAATTCGTACCTTCAATTTCATTGAAATCCTTTAACTTCCTATTTTGCATAAATATATGTAGTAATGTAGTATTCTGAAAGTAGAATAGTGGTAGTTAAAATCTTAACAAGTATTTGCAAAGGTGTGGCTTACAAAAACTTTAATACTTTTAGTACTACATAGTATATACAAGAAAATCGAAATTACCAGAGTATTCTCACATTGTCATTGTGATTTGTTTTAAACTCTTTTATTTTAATCTACCTTGCAATTAATGAGAGCCACGATCATTGTAAACATTGAAGCTCATTTTATGTTCATTTTTTAAATTGTAAATATACTTTTAGCTATCTAGACATATTTCAGCACTTTAGGAAGATGAGCAATACAAATTTGTTTTCGAATTAAGGGTCTTCCAAAAATTTAAAAGAACATCGACTAACATTTTATTCTTTAAATCTCATTTCAAACTGTCACTAAGATCGATCCATATGAACTACAAAAGGATGTCTTTCAAATTATAAGAATAAATCTTTCAGTTGTTGTATGCCATTGAACATAGACATGCAAGAATGAGTCAGGGCACATTTGTAGGGTAGAATTTACCTTTGACCATTCGTAACTTCTATTTAGGGTATCTTAGATCTCGTTCTTGAATATATCCAAGGACATTTCAATTTTATATTAAATAGAATACGATACAATTTTTTTAAATAGTATCAGAACAATTTTGTTGGTTTCAATGTTATTTATATGAAACAGGTTAAGGTCTCCTTTAAATTTTGTTCATGAAGAATGAAATTGATTTTGGTACACAATCTAAACAAAACACTTGGCAGATTTTGAGGAAGTGTACATTTAATCAATATGTACATATAAATCAGATTCCAAATGTTTTAGATCAAAGGCAAAGATTAGCAGTTCTGCATGTATATGAAGAAGCTTATTATATTTGGTGAAGTTCACTAGATACTCCCTCCACTTCAATAGGTTTGTCACCTTTGTGCATAATCTTTAGTACCCCCTTTTTTTTGGTAGAATTCTAATTGCCCATTAGACTCTAGAATTATATATATTTATTTATATTGTTTAAAAATCATACTTTTATTTCATTTTGCTTTGTAAAATGGAAGAGCTACTAATGTAGTTTAATAATTTCATGTTATCACGATAATAATATAATTGTGTTCAAAGTTCTTAGAAAGAATATTTGCATAAAAATCATAGAATTTATAGTTTAATAGAATTATAATGACTCTTCAAACATGAAGCGGAATCACCTTTTACGTTCCAACCATAAAATCCTAATAAAACAATAACATAATATCATTAAAAATGCAAAATTCACAATCATTATGATCAGTTTTAGGGTAATCACCCTTTGAACCATAAACTTTAAACTCTTAGGAAGAAGAGGAATTAAGATTCTTGTTACTTTGATCAATAACACACTAAAATAAATAGAAATTTATGGAGAAAATGAATGAAGAACTTTATATTCTTAGTTATAGTGATTTGTAATTTTATAAAAATAATGCAGTCATTACTTCAACACTTTTAAAGAGATTTCATGTCATATTTGGCATGATGTAGACAGTCGATATTTTGGTTACTAAGGCCTTATTATTAATACTATAGGATTTAGAGTGTTTCAAACATTTTAATCTAGAAGTTCCATGCATCACATGAATAAAGCACTTCGTATGTACATCAAGTTGAGAAATGTCATTCTTCCTAAATAAACGTTCTTAAATTTCTGTATGCATGTTATAACTTTTATATATCATTCTTGATTGAATTTGAGATTTCTAGTAAATTTGTAGGACTTATTTGGTGTTGCATTTCTTATTTTCATATATTTAGGGTTTATGCATATATTGTCGACTCAAAGCATTATATTTCTTCAGTCAAATGTTTAAATTCATTAATAATGAGCTTCGAATGAAACCCTTAACCGGCCAAAATAATATTCTGTAACGTAAAATGTTCCATTCCACTCCAGAACACATTGACATTTTGTATTTCTTGTCATAGCCGTGAACCCAAACCCTAAACCCTGAAGGCAGATCCTAAATCCTAGAAAACTTGAACCCAAACCCTAAACCCTAAGGCAGACCCTAATCCAAAAATCCTAAACCCTACATATTTCACTTTTGAATGCCTATACAGAGAAATTTTGAGAATTCCTTGAATTGATATACCGCGCTAAATCGTTAGAAATGAAAAAGTAGCCGGCACATTGAAGAGGACCAAACTTATTTTGGTGCAGTACTATAATGCCGCCCACTTTTTGACGCAAAGCTGACAGAAAGCGCTAATTGTAGCTAGCCCGAACTTTTACAGGAATAAGGGCCCAAGAATCATGCCCACTTACTCCACATTTTTTGGGAATTCAAATATTGTCAACTCCGCGCTCATTTTTGGCGCCCTTTTTCGTCGAAAAGCTTCCTTCTCTGTGTACCACCATGCCATGGGTACTGAACGCCTCCTTCGCAACGGTTCATTCTTTTAGGTTTTGCTGTATCCATCTTCATTCGCAAAGAGTGCTCCGACGTTCTCTTTTCTCAAGTTATTGATTTTGTTCATGAGCTCCTGTTTGGAGTGGACACTTTTATACGGTCATTTGGCTCCGACCGTTTATTTCGTTACATTGTCGTTGTTTTGTTTTCTGAGGTCTTGTTTCAAGCGGTTAGTTCTACAGAAACAAACGTGCATGCAGGCCTCAGTTGCGTGGAAAGATATCGTCCTTCAGGTGGTTAACGAGCGCGATTGTCATCGTTGTTCTTGCAATTTCTTATCTGTTTCAGAAGAAGAGGTTTGTGATTTGTTTGTTGTGCTCAGTGCAGTACGCGCATAGTTTGTTGATTCGTATTCCTCTCGCAATTGTCGAGTATGAAATTTACAGTCTCCTACATTTACGCCGATTATTACAGAAGCGTTTCTTTCAATCTACTGAATTCAGTGGTCTATCGTCGACTCGATGATAACTTAGTTAGATATCAATGATCTCGGAATTGCTTACTGTTCATTCTATCCTCGAGTCGATGATATCTTTATAGTTTTCAGGAATATTTGGATATTATTTATTATTATTCACAATTAAAACCGATCAGTGTTGTTAATGTTTGATCAGGAAATATTATTAATATCCTCTAGTCGATGATAAACATTTCTCTGGGAATCTGAAGATGATTCGCATTATTATAATTTGGTTTTTGAGGGACTTTATCAACAATATGATGAATCATTTTCTCTTAAAGTACTTATTGTGAGTGACTCTATAAGTTCATCGCCTAGACCTATTCTCAAATAAAATAAACAAGTAAGGATTCTATATCATCGATTCGACGATATATATGTATGGTATCAGTATGTGGTTATCATGTTAGTGACACCGAACTGAATATTTCAGTGAGATAGTGAGGATAAAATTCTTTTGTCCTCTACTTTGAGAGGCGCATTGTTTTAAATAATATCGCCAATGTCGTATCCTAGAATTATCCTCGACTCGAGGATACAGGTATGTCGTAATTGAAAAAGAACAATCTTAGAGATCAACTTTGATGGAATTGAATATTTATTCTTTAACCTTCCTCCACATATATTTATGTGAGTTGAGAGTGATTTGTGTTTTTGGAGGAATTCAGAGTATGACAGTCTTAGAGTATCGTCGAGTCGAGGACAATTGGATTGTATGGAGAATTTATGCATGGAATCGCTTTCATTTACTTTCGAAATAAGAAATTGCATTTGGGACTGAATGATTTTATTTCTAAAAGTTCTTGTCTTTGTTTCCAGCATGGATATTCATGGACCACATGATTTTGTGAACCCAGTGCCTGCAATGCCTCCTGGTATTGCATACTGTGAGGGAATTCCTCGCGCAAAGTGGAACACTCGTTGCGTCACTTTGCAAAATGAAGCTGGAATTGATGTCGCACACGGAGTTTGTCAGAACGTTGATCCAACACTTGTCATCGACATGGACAGAAAGCCTCTTGGTGACGATCGTGTTGCGGTGCAAATTGCAGAGTCTTTGTGCGAGGAGGAAGTACTAAGCGTGTGGATGTGGTCGATGCACTCCTAGCACATTACACGAGTGTTTCTTGACGGTGTCAGTTTGTATGATCATGACCAAACAGATATTTACAATGTGGCCATGAAAGCACTTAATCAAAAAGCTCGTAAAGGGGTTCAATTCTATGAAACCTCTCGGGAAAGGGTTGAGCCTGATGTCCCTCCAAAAAAAGAGTCTCTTCTCACCGTTCAAGCAATCACTGAAGTCTCCACCAAAACTTGTTACAGCAGTAATTGCTTGCAACCTTTTCCACGTGGGCAAATTCAAACCCTTTGAACTCAACTTCATGTACATGACGGAGTGTATGCTTGGAAAAAATGTCTTCTTGACGTGCATGGTCAAGTCTATAAAGATAATTCTGGAAAGGAGTGGATCACTTTGAAGGGAAGAAATGTTTGCCCCACTGCATGGTGGACAATTCATGGTATTTCTAAAGCCACTTTCTACAGGTACAAAGATATGGCAAAAACTGGCAAGAAAATAGAGGAGCATGGGAATTTTGGATCCAAAAAACCTCGGATGCATACATTACAAGCCACTGCCACGCTAAGAACAATCCTTGTGTCCGATGCTAATAGAATGCCACACAAAACGAGGACACTAGAGTCAGGGGAGAAAGTTCCTGCTATGGTTTTGCCATCAGCGTTTCAATGGAGTGCACAACTACCAAAACTCAATGAAGCCAATGCTACATTGAATTTGCCGCCCATTTCTTCTAGTGGCTTGAGCAACATTCGACGGGCTTCTTTCCCAGAATTTGCCCCCAAAGCTCGTGGAGACACTTTTGCTCGATGTGGTTTGTGTGATCAATATAAGCAATTGAGGTGTGCATGTACTCCGCTTTCATATGCACAAGAGAAGTGGTCGAGAATGCTAGATATCCACCTTGTTGGACAAAGGGCCTATAGAGATTTGTATTATGGAAACCGATACATTTCCGAAGCATTTCCTGAGAAGATGCTAACTATCATCCATGATAAAATGGATCACTCGAAGACTGCTTCACCTCACTACTCGCACAAGACTAAAGCCACCGATTCCTTTATGAAAATGCCGGTTGTTGTTACGGGTATGATAGCCCATGGTCATGGGGACGTTCGGTATGCACACTACGGGCTTGACATTTTTCCAACGGACTCTAATCATACCATTGGCTCTATTGCAAAGTTGTTGCGAGATCTTGAAGAAGAGTCTAAGAATTCATTGCGCAAGTTATTTTCTGAAGAAGGGACCCAATCCGCATTAACCAAGGCTCTTCTGGACAGCTCAGACATTTGCTTGGACTCCCTCCTTCCACCTCCAGAAGGAGTAATCCCAGTTCATTCTTTGCCACCAATATTGACTTTACAACTTGATAATGCATCTGGAGACAATAAGAACAGATGGGTTTTTGCATTTTGTTCACTTCTAGTATACAAAGGCATTTTCAAGGAAGTGTACATCAACTTCCTCATTGTTGGCCATACTCATGAAGACATCGATGCTCTTTTTGGTCGTTGGAGTAGTTTGTTGAAGACAAACAACTACCCCACACTTCCAAGACTAATGAAATCCTTCATGGATTGTGAAAAGCACCCTGTCATTCCTCATTTGATTGAGGAAGTTCCTGATTTCAAAAAATTTGTGCAGGGCTACTTGGGCACAGGTGGAGATTTTTTAGAAGGGCATTCGAGATCCCAACAATTCAAATTTCACATGCATTCTAGTGGATGGCCTTTGATGGAGTACAAGAATCTGTGTACTGATAGGGATTGGTTACCAGATCACGGCAACGGGATTCGCTTGTGGTCGGAGACTGAGGACGGGCTTCCCAAGGTGCCCAAGGGTGATCCGGCACCTCTAATTCCCCAAGACATGAAATCTTTGAATGAGATCAAGCGAGGTTTAAACGGATTCATTGCACAATGGAGCGGAATGGCTGATGATGAGCAATCTGGAGAGTTTAGGAGGAAGAATGGTCCTATAAGAGAGTACTGGAAAGGTGTGCGCACTGCTCTCGATGCACCCCTTGAACCACGTGCCAGATTGTTGCAAGGGTTTTGGCCGACTTCGAGGATCAATGAAGAAAATGAAGCAGATCTTAGACAAATGGATGGTACATTGCTTGAAGAAGATGCAGAGGATGCACCCTTTGTTGGACGTAGGCGTGATCGTCCACGTCCTTCATTCCGTGTTAATCGTGATACATTTGCTGGCTATTTTATTGTGGTGCGCCCAACTAATGATGATCCAAAGCCATTTTGGCTTGCTAGAGCCATTACTAATCCAAATCCGGATCCAGGTCATATGCATATGATTGAGATTCAGTATTGGACTCCAGCTACAGAACGATCCATTAATATGGAGACATATGATGGATGGGACACAAAGAAAGGGAACGTGTGGCGCGAAGATCGAGTGATATCTCCAACGTGGTCAAATACTGATTGTATCATGACAGCTTGGAAGCCTCGTGTTCGAGAAGGAACTTCAGGCCCAAGGATAGCAATTCCAAAGCAACAAATCGACATCATCAAAGCAACAATAGCAGCTTTTGGTAATGGCCAGAACAATGATGAATAGATGGTGCGAAGATGAATAGTTTAGTAGTTTTATAAATAGACTTCTATTATACGGTAGTGTGCAATTGTCTCTAATGTTTTTTCTATTAATAGTTTTTCTTCATATTATTACTTTACTATATTCTTAATCCAGTGCATTCATTTTGATTTTATTTTTATCTACCTATTTTTTTCATGTGAAAGATTGTGTACCAACAGTGTAAAGGCTATTTGTCACTTAAGACATGCAAGTCTCAATCTAAAGATATGTTTCATTTGATGATATTTTGTTTCATTTCTTGTTGTTTCTTGAATGAAAATAAATGACATTGTTTATATTGCATTCTCTCTTTTTTCCAAACCAAAGCAAGTCAAGCGAACTTGCATTTTGACGTTGGAAATTCTCAATTTATTGAATAGTCTCAATTTAATGAAAGCTTTTTAATTTTGAATACAGGAGGGTATTAAAATGAGACCACCATTTGTCTCAATTTAACGAATAAGGCCTTTATTGAAGAAAATGTGCATAATTACAATAGCAGATTAGCTCGAGTCGAGCTGATTCACTTACATGGAATTTTGCAGCATTCCTCGTATTCTCTATGGTTCGTCTCAATGCCGTGACAGTCTCCACCGATTGTGCTTGCAGTGAATTTCTCGGACAACCCATTTCTTGCCATACAGTACGAGCACCCAAAATGTTGGTTGCCTACGACGGCTGCACGGCCACGAAGTGGTTCACTCGATTATAGTATGCTGAAATGCTACGTAATTTCTTTGCATCACTTGACCATACTATAAAGCAATTCCATTTTCGGAAATGCTTTTTTATATCTTCACCGAAATCACTGCCCTCAGCTACGATAATCTTGCTGGCATCTACACTATGCTGACCGTTTATGATATAAAATTTTCCATCCTTTATATCATCCCATTTCTTCGGTTTCACGCAGAAGCCCACTGGCCTGACGCAGAGAGTCTGCTTGGTTGACTTGTCAAGGATATTGGCCAGGTAATTGACCATGTCCTCAATAAGTCTATCCTCCTTTGACCGAATGTTGAAGGGGCTCCCATCAGTTGCTCAATAGGAATCTCTTTCTTCTCGTCAACCTTGAAGACGTAAGTGTCTTCATAGGTTGTCCAGAAGCGCTTGTACGCTTCACTGACAAGCTTGTAGTCCGGCTTCTTGTTTGTTGCTCGAAAGTGAGGGACATTAAACATTTCCTCAACATAGCTTCCTTCAAGAAAGCCTGACTCTTCAGAGGCCTTCTGAATGGGTTTCCTCGTTGATGGAGAAGCGTCGCTTTTCTTCCCAACCTTCCGCGCCGGTGGTGTACTTTGAACCAAGGATTTCCTCTTTCCTTGACCTCCAACAGAAGCTTGGGTTGCTTGCCTTCGGAAACCTTCACTGCCACCTCCGCTCACAAGCTCCATCGAGACTGACCTTGGTTGGTTCATTATAGTCTGCATTTCGAGCTTCCCCTTAAGAGTGTTGAAGTCATTGAATAGCGACCGAATCTTGGAACACAATCTCTTTCCGTTGAGGGGAGTCCCGTTTAGGTTCTGATATTCCTATTTGTCTATTTTCTTTTCGAGCTCTTTGATTTCACCACTATACAATGTAGGTTCTAGACTTCTGAGGAAAGGTGTCATGCTGAACGGAATCAGAAGGGAGTCGATGTAGATTGTGAAGTGGTATTGCTCTGCATTTGGGATTTTAGGTTTTGCAGTGACACATTTCACTTTTATTAGCAGGTGCACGTCAACTTCGACGTCCTTCACTTTCTCTTTGAATGACAGCTGAATGAATACTTGAGCATTTTTGAATTTATATGTGAAGGATATGAGGTTCGTGAATGGCATCATAAACAAACTCCATGCTTCCACTCTCTCTGGCTCTTTGAATTCCCAGTATTCACCGTCAATGAGCATTTCGTCATTATCTTGACGCTCCTCTGGGAATTGAACTTCAGTCTTTCTGAAGTACATGTTGGGGCTCTCTAGCTAGTCCTCCATTCTGCAGAGCATGAAATAAGTTAGTTTTCTCAAATTTAATCCTGTGTTCAGATTTCTACTAATCAACTCGATTCGAGCTGATTTACATTGTGAACAACTAGTTTCACAAGTAGCGTCCGGACAATAATTCTCTATTTCTGATTAGCGATGCCATGATTTGCGTTCGGAGACTGTTGACGGATTAGCTCGAGTCGAGCTGATTTACTGACAAACTTGGTAACCGATGGATTTAATCTCATTTACTTGATTTCTATACAGTATAAATTTATTAGTTACTTTGGTAGAAGCAAGTATTATATTCGTGACGTATGCTGTAGGTCATCATGTGATCCCGCGCAAGTAATTTGTTTGGGTGATAGTTCCCATTGGTATGTCAATTGATACTCCTCACTATCGACAGACCAACTCGACTCGAGCTGATTAGCATTGGGCTTTTCGTTCTATTCGTTGCGCAGGCTTTCTAGTGATTTGCGTATAGCTTCCATCTTTCGATATTGTCAGAGTCGTCACAGGAACTTACGTTCATTTATTTGCCTCATGATTTAGACGGGTGGCTGCAAATCAGCTCGAGTTGAGCTGATCTGTACATGTTGTTCATGCTGCATCTGTGGTACGTATTGCAGATCAGCTCGAGTCGAGCTGATCTGTAGTTGTTGTTGATGCAGCTTCTATGGTACTTAAATATTTCAAGTTCGGGCTTCATACTGATGACTGGGATTGACTAGACTTTGGTGTGCGTATTAAATTTTTATTACATTCCTTACTGGATTAGGGTTCTTAATTTCAGCGAACGTAGAACGGGAACCTTAAACCCTAAACCCTAACCCACGTAAACCGTGGATCCTAACGAAATCCTAAAAAAACCCTACAATACTAATGAAATACTGGTATAACCTAACCAAAACCTAAAAAAAACCCTACAATACCCTCTGCAAACCATACGGTAAACCCTAAACCCTCAGGAAACCCTGCAATACCCTAAGCAAACCCTATGGGAAACCCTACAATTTGCCATGCATCTGTGGTATCTCCAAGAAACATACATTGCATATTTAATAGAAAGCAACCGCGAGTGCTGAGAGTTCCTACGAGTGCTGAGAGTACTGGTGCTACGTAATCAGAAACATACATTGCAAATTCAATAGAAAGCAAGAAACTAGAACTGAAATTCAAGAAAGCAAGAAGAACACGCACCAAAATTTCCATGCACAAGATTTGATTCCTAAACCTGCAACTACTCTAACAGCAAGCACACAATGTTGTTCAAGCTGCACCTCAACTTCTACCTGAAGCACCATGAGCTACAACTGAAGCACTAGGACCTTGCAGCAACTCGCAGCAATCCTCGCGGCACTCGCAACAACCTAGCACCCAGCACTCGCAGCAAACACTCGCAGTAAACACTCGCACTCGCAGCAACCCAGCACTCGCAGCAACCCTCGCGGCAGACACTCGCGGTAACCCTCTTCCAAACACTTGCGGCAACCCTCCTCCAACCTCCTCCTGCAAGCGCAAGCCCACAACATAGAAACGCAAGCACAATCGCGGTTGCAGAACTTGCGAGAGGAGGACCAAACCCTAAACCTACCACCCTCCTCTTGCAACCTCCTCCTGCGACCCTCCCTCCTCCAACCAACCTCCCTATAGCTAGGGAGAACTGACCCCTTCGCTTGGCAAATCCTAGAATTATTTATTTCGTGCACATGAATATTTTTGCAAATTTTGAATTCATTTTTGCAGTCAAAGACCCCAAATTAGGTAGGTGAGGTCAAGAATATACCCTAGAACAACCCAAAATAGGGGGCATTTTTTTTACTTGCACCTTGAGTAAGGCCGAGCAAGGGGGTCAACTTACCTGATCCCTCTCTACGATCCGCCTTTTCTTGTTTGTTTGCTAATGTTTTCCTAGTACACTATTCCTTAGCATCTTCTAGTCCACTCTCAAAGCAATGCAAACCTAATATGAACGCTTTTGTACTTGTTGAGTGAATGCTCTGTTGTTTGTGGACTATGAAAATTTAAATGCTCAATGAGTGTAAGAGTGATGCTGACCATTGAGTTTTGGGAGAATGAACAGAAAATACATTGGTGGTGGTAGCCAGGGTTGATAGGGCGTCCGGACGTTCGGACGTCCAGAGTCCGCGAACGCTGATCCCAGGACGTCTTTTGACATACCTGGCAGTAGATGGTGTCCGACTGCTGGACGGGCGAACGGCCGATTCTTCCGACGGAACAGGAGCGAACGGCCCGATGGAACAGGAGCGGATGGCCCGACGGTACAGGAGCGGACGGCCCGACGGAGCAGGACCAGATGGCCGGACGGAATAGGAGCGGATGGCCCGACGGAATAGGAGCGAACGGCCCGACGGAATAGGGCGGACTAGCGACTGGATGTCCGTCCGCCCGTCAGGGGCCCATCCGCTTTTGACGGTGACCGTGCGATGTGACGGACGCCGATTTTCCACCGCTCGATCTTGCCGTCCGCTTGTGTGCCGTCCGATGCTCCCGTACGTGGATTCATGCCGTCTGACTGCATAAATAGTAGAGAGCACGGCTTATTTTGCCACAATCATTTCCCTTGCGGAGTGGGTGATCTAGTGCCTAAGGCTCTGTGCGCCTCTTCCGTTTTGGTGTGCAAATGATTGTGATCGAATCCTAAATTGTTTCAAGTGTAAGTGCGAATCATTAATCATTTAAGCAAGCTTACCATGCCTCGCGATAACAAATCGAAGTCCAATAAGAAGGGCAAATCCCAAGACATAAATTGGGATGATTGGAAAAACCAAATGTGCATAGCTGAACCGGGATGGGAAGAAGAATCCAAAAAATCTTGGGACTTCACAACGTGCAAGAAGTACATCAAAATGACACACCTCTCTAAAATTTGGTCAAGAGAACGCGCAGAGGTGCAAGTTCGCCGTTGGGAAGGACAAATTTCCACATGCCAAAGCAAACACTTTGTTCATCGATACGAGGAAGTAACACGGTCAGCTCAAATACGGGACTCCAAACCAAATTTAATGAACTATTCCAACATGACCATGGTTTGGGCGGAGATTGTACTCCACAAAGATGTAGATTGGCGCACAATTTACGGAAAAGATGTTACCCACTTGAATCGCAGTGATGTGGTACTTTATACCAGTTGGATTGGACCGAGCGATTGCATGCCAGAGTGGTCTAATTGAGGCCAGTTTGGATTTCCACCGGTTGTATTGCCGGATGCAGAAGATGAATGGTCAGGTGATGATGATGAGAAAGACACTCCAACATCCGCGAGGATGGAAGAGAGGCACGAGCGTACAGAAGATCGAGAGGACATTCAATACCAACAAGAAATGCGAGAGGCAATGCAAAGAAGCCTAAAGGACCGTGGTCGACAATATGGCCATCATGGGGTGTACAGACCCGATCGTGGTGCATATGGCTCGCAAGATACCCGAAGTATTTCACACTACGATAAAGACCCTCAAGGGGGGTATCACAACTCAAGGACAAGCCACGGAACCACGCATCATTTTGAAGATAACTAGGGAGGCTCCCAATACAACTTTACGTCTACTGGAGGTGGTTCTCATGAACCTCAAGGAGGCCCTTCTTATGACGGTTCAACTCAAGGAGCATCTACTCACAATGATTCAATTCCTCTTCCAACTTTTGGAGGTCCATACCAAGGAAATTATGGACAAGCAAGTGGACAAAACAGATATGGAGACGACTACTATGGCGGAAGACCATTTCTCAATGTTTATAGGTCTACTGGTACAGGCCCAAGCCAAAAAGATGACATCGAATCAGAATCTGAGTGAAGTAGATTGGACTATTGGACATTTGTAAGATTGTAATTGTTGTCTCACAATACAATCAAGTGATTGTAAATTTGTAATCTCTTGCCACATAATATAGAAAGTGACAAGCACGATACAAAGATGTTGGCTCTTAACAAATAGTATTTTCCTATTTGTAAATTATGAATAAAATATATTGTAATTAAGCCCTAAAGCCCTATGGATGTTTTTAGAAAAATGGATTTGTTCGGACCACTTCTACTTTATATACCGTAGAAAAACATAAACATCAATTTTTGGGGGGAATTTAAATAAAGTATATTGTACATAACTTATTTGAGAGCATAGCGCCAAAATTTCAAAAATTCTGACCGCATGGATTGAAAGATATGGCATTCTAAGCACTGCATTTTAAATTGAAAACGCCTTTAATCTCAGACAAAATTTGAGTAAAGAATTTTTTACAAATTAAAATCTGCAATTTTGGTTTAATTTACAAGACCACAACCCAATTATGCTTTGGATTTTTAATTTCATTTAGGGTTTTAGAATAATGAACGGAAAATTGATTCAAGGAGTTTGGCACTTAAGCTTCTCCTAAACAAAATCAACTTTGCAAAACAACATATTGTATAATTGTATTATTTCAATACAAATGGTGTTGTTACTTTGTTGCCCCCCAATGAAAATTTGGGGTATTCTCTTGCATGTGCCAAGTACATTTACATGATAGATCATACAATTTAGCACACCACCTTGCCAACCTAGGTGGCTAGGTACCCAACAATCCAACATCAATGATCCATCAAGAAGAAGAACTCCAAGTCTACATTTCTCATCCACCCGAAAAAGAAGTTTTGTATTTAAATAGTTTGTGTTCCGAAAAATACAAAATGTTCAAAACGGAAAGCCAATTTCACATATATTGGCATACATTGATGGTGCATATATAGTCTATAGTTAGCACACATAGTAACGTACATCCTCACTGATACATTTATCGATTACTTCTATAATCTATAGTACTATGTAGCACACTCATATACTAATATGAGTGACGGAAGTGGTCATCTGGAATAGGCCAATTGTAAGAATTAGTAAATCGTTGGATGATTTCGGAAAAACTTCCGCGCTCCGCAATCACTGGATTGCAAAGGCGATCCAAGTAGAGGTGAAATACCCGTGCCAAATCGTGGTGGCTAAACCTCGTATGTCCTTCATTTTCACGATGAAGCGATGTGTAGGCCTCTGACACGCATAGTTTGTTGATCCATTGAGCTATTCGACCAATGGCATATTCCTTCGATTTACGTGACAAAGTTGGAATCATTTCCACATCCGCATCTTTGCGGTGCACGTATGCAATTGAAGGGTCCACCCACCACCTTCGGTTCAAAGCTGCATCCCGATCTGCCGCGGATGTGAACGTATACAAAGACTTCATTGCTTCAGTACAAACCGTAGACATGCCCCAATCACAAACTCCAATGTAAACACGTGATTCATCCTCAGGAAAGTGAAACATGATATTGTCGGGAGAAATATCATTGTGTAGATCACCCGCATTGTGGACCGCATTCATGATATGCACCAATGCCCATGCCAACTCGGTGCGCTTCTTTCTCCATCGACCAAGACGAAAAGCTTGAATCACCTCTTCGGGCGTTGGTCGTGAATAAGACAATCGAATGGCAATGTTATCTGGATAATCATTATCGAGAATCAACATTTGCCGCAATGTACCACCATTCCACCAATATGCATACCCTTCATTGTTTGTTGCATGGACAGCGGCAAACCGAATAACTCCGTCATGTGGAATCCTCACTGCCATTGATTCGTTTTGGTGCTCCAACTTCGCAAGTTGAGGACGAATCCGTTGTTGATGAGATATCTTTGTAGCAAATTCCCAAAATGACGGAATCTCATGACATCCTTCAATTCGAACCCTGCGAATTGGTGCGTATCCGCCCTTCAAGATTTTGTCATCTTGTAGAATCACCCTTGTTGTGTCTGGTAGTGCTATGAGATGCCATCGTCCACGTTGCAATTCTACATCTCCCTCATCCGAAGTCCACCAATCCAATGACCCTCGTTGATTCCGTCTCTTTGCAAACGGAGCGCAACGACAAACAAACAAGTCAGCTTTGAGAATGACTTGTTCAAAGCTTTCATCACTTGCACGGTGTTCCCTCCCGTATTTTTCTAGGATCACCTTCGCATTCCACAATGCGTCTTGCACCTTGTTCTTCAGAAATTGTTGGAAGCCCTTCTTCTCCATTTCATGAATCCATTCTGGAACGTTTAGAGCATCCGTGAACTTCTGTGTAATATCCATCTTGAATTTGTCTACACATTCCTCTTGGTATCTTACATATTTAGTGTCAAGAGACACAGTAGTTTCTGCCTCATAAAACTTCACAATGTATTCAATCAAGAATGCTTTGCAAGCATTGGAGGGAAGTTCACGTGCTGAGTCAATATCGGGTACCACATTCTTCCCCTTCGCCGCTCACTTTGGTCTCGGCATCGTAGAAAGTATTAATTTTTAGTACCAATTTAATTCAGAAAAAATTATAGTGCACCAAGTACACATAAACTGGAAAAAACGGGCAAAATATAGGCCTCCAAAACCCACCTCCTACCTTCCCTACGAAAGGAGCCAATGGAGGATAAACCACCAAGCTCTCCGCTCTCTCTTGCAAAGTACAAGGGGGAAGGCAAAAGTGAGAGCGGACGGGCCATCCGCGCCGCCTTATATGAGGCGGACGGCCTTGAGGTCCGCACGAGCGGACGGACCCCAAAGCGGACGACCAACGGTCCGCCTTGCTTCAGCCGTCTGATCAAACAAACGGATCGGCAATCCGCTTCATCGGACGGCCAAAACAGACCACCCAGGCGGACGCAGACGGCAACGCCGAAATCGCGGACGGCGACCTGCAGCACGCGGACGGGGGCCCCGACAAGCGGACAGCTGCGTGGGAACGGAGGACAGCGGGGTCCACCTAAGCGGACGGGGGAGGGATTTTGAAGTGCATCCTGCCCAAATTGGTCATTAGGGCCTTAGGGGTCTTTGAATCCTTGATGTCACCAACTGGCAGGCCCTCCGGTTCAATTTCATTTTTAATGTGGTTCCTTTGCGCCAATGGCGCTGGGATTTCATTTGATCTAAAAATTAAAAAATAAATAGAAAAATGGATGTGTGAATTTAGGAATTATCTAAAAGATTCACATATTTTTGTATGTTGTTTTTACGTGCATGCATTGAGTTTATAATTTTCTCTTATTTTCTAGGGATGGAATTGAGTTTCCTATGAAATAAATTTTTAAATGAAATAAAGAATTGAACACATGGTAATTTAATTCTACTTATTCGAACTTCGAGAAAAAACTTAAAGCTTCTCATTGTCCAAATGAAGCTACGAGGTTTTTTTCTTGTATGTCAACACCTCATGAAATGGTCATTTCAAAACCAAAGACAAAAAATCTTTTAAATGGTCTTTTGGGTTTAGGGGATATTAGGGGCTGGCAAAGGTTTCAATACTCTAGCATGAAAATGTGTGGAAGTAGATTTCTAGAAGTCTCCCCCCCCCTTTGAGTTGAATGAATTTATTGATTTCCAATGTATTGATTTCCATTCTTTAAAGAATCATAAGGTGCCAAAATATTAGCGCCAAAAATATCAAGTTAAATTAATTCTAGTATGAAATTATAACTTGCTCAATCACTAGGGTGGGACAACGTGCTATGAAAATAGTGCATACACTTGTCTTCTTATAACCTCACAAGTCCATGGTCATTTCACTCTCCAAGTTCATGTGCACCCTACTAGGCATTCAAGCAAATTTTTTAAAGTCTAAACATCTACATGGTTAGGGAATGCAAGGACAAATGTTTCTTTCATTGTGGATACTAAAAGGCCATGTTTTTTTTTCATACGTACAACACACTTTGAATGGCTTGGGCACTCAAACCCCTAAAAGATTTGATCCATTGGAAAATGAATCAACTTTGAATATTACATGAATTGGACCTTCGGAATTGTTTGCAATTGAATAACTCCTTTCCATTTTGTTATTAGTTCTATTTGGAATTTTGGAGGGCATATTTGTTTATCCAAAATCAAAGACAAAGGATTGTGATTGTCACCCCCATTTTGACAACGAAAGGCCTAAACCCTATACCCTAAACCCTAACAAGGGTTTGGAGGCATTGAATTAGTCAAAATACTACCTTTGAGTCGGTGGATTGCCTTGACATTTATGAAAACCAAGTCAATGCTTCGAACATTGAAACATTCCTTCATCAATGAGCACCCGGTACTAGTACAACATCTCTACATTCCCAAATGAAAGAATCCTATGCTTCTGAAAATCAGGAGAGGACTAGAGGACTCAAGAGGGTGAAAACAAGGCCCAAACTCCCCAAAGTGTGCTTGGGCGGACCTTGGGGAGGGAAGGGCGGACGGCAGCGTCAGAAATGCAGACGGACCCGTCGGAATGGCGGACGGCAGCGTCGGAATTGTGGACGGGGGGCAACAGGCGGACGGCGGCGGCGGATTTGGAGACGGATGGGCCGTCCGATTGAGCGGACATTCGGGTCCGCTTCGCGTTGTTCGGGGAGGCTCGGTGGTGGACGATTTTAGGTTTGGTTTCGGATGGCTATATGGACGGACGGCCTTCTTGTTTTTTCTCACTTCCCTCTCCTTCCTAGGACTCACAACCGTGTTGGATGTGCTACTGTTGCTTCATTGTGCCAGTTGCTCCTACATGGTGGAGAGGTGGGGTCATTCATCTTTCATTATTGGTTCACATACAAACATTCATTGAAACTTGGGTAAATTGAAGACACATACTTTTGGTGACTATTTAAATTCAATTGGGGACAAGTTCAAGTTGACAACCATGAGTGTTCAAGGCGTTGAAGGTAGTGGTGGGTTGACCGGTGGAGGTGACAATAGTAGGAGGCCTAAACCAAAGGGGATCGCCCATGAGCTCCACTATGAGATTTTAGATGATCCCAACATCAAAGCAGAGGGTGGTTGGGAAGCGGAGGAAGCGGAATATTGGTCCTCCAAAACGTGCAAGAAGTATGTGAAGATGTACCACATTGACAAGTTGTGGCCTAGGGAGGCCCACATTATCCATACTCGTGGTTTTTGTTGCAAACCAGGGAATTGCAACAATGTGCATTTCATTCATCGAGCGCATGAAGTTTGGCGGGCCCTCTTCGGAGATAAAGTAATGTCCAAGGGGTATATAAACTACAGCTTGGCTTCTATGGTGTATGCAAAATTGATATTGGCATGCAAGGTAGATTGGAGCACGTTTCCAACGACAACGAATGCTCCACGTCTGCTTGAATGTAATCGGAAAGATATTCCCGATTTGTACAATCCACAGGTAGGGCCAAGTGAGGCATTTAAATCCAAAAGAGAGGTCAAACCAATGACAATGACTATGACCAAGGACGGGGAGGTCACAAGTTCGGCAATGCAATTGGCTTCAACACAAAACCGTACGACAATGATAGATTTCAAAGGCGAGCATGTGGAGGGAGACATATTTTTAACTCCTCCAACGGATTTGATATGCACACCAAATGGAACAACAATGGTGGAGCACGTGGCCCCATCCGCACCACATGAACGTCAAGATGATGTCATTGAGGGAGAAGTTGCTAATGCTAATATTGCCATTCAGAATCTTATAGACAATAATGCTTTAAATCATTTGGCAAGTACTTTGAAGCAAAGTTTGCCGAAGATACCGAGCCCAACATTGAATCTAGGAGTTGAGGGGCATCCTTCACCTCATTATGGAGAACAATCGGATGGCGTGCCGCCAAATGAGACCATTCTTGGCGGTTTTATCGATTCCAAGTATCCACATTTGTCATCTTTGAGGACATCAAAATGGCAAATTGTTCGTCGGATGCCCTCGGTTGCATTATTAGAATCTTTGTGTAAAGGTTCACATTTGTGGCGGTCACACAAAGAACGTTTAAAGAACATGGAGCCCACCAATGAGGATGGCACAAGTAACGGAGGCACGGAAACCCAAGATGAGCCTTCCGAGAGTCAAATGGACTGATTTTGTTTTGACCGCATCAAAATTGGCAGTTACGGCTCAATTTGTAGCTGAAGTCGCTCCAAGGCTGCAAGAAGTTGCAACGGACTTTTCCAAATTAGCGCCTGAATTGTTGAGTGGTGCCTTGGACTTCGTAAAGTTCAACCAATCTATGACACCATTTCTCGACGAGCGTGTTACAGATTTGAAGGTTTTGAGTGAATACCAAGAGGAGATCAAGAAGGGTAAGGGTATAGATGTTGAGAATCTCAAGTTGGCAGCGGATGCTTCGAAATTGAAAGAGAAGCTAGAGACATTGGAGGCTCAATCAGAGCGTCGACATAATACATTGCTTTTCCAAAGGAAGTTTATTGAAGACTTGGAGTACGAAATTGTAGCGTTGAAGAAGAAAATCCGAGAAGGTGAAGTGGATGTTGAGAAGGGAAAGGAGAAAGTGGAGGACATACTAGATGGCATAGAGGAAAACAACAATCTGGATTTGTGGTATTTGACCCCCATCGGTAATACTAATTCCACATTCCACGATGCTTCCATGCAAACGGAAAGCAATGAGGTCGAAGAATTGAAGCAAAAATTGAACGAGGTCACCGAAGAAAACACACGTTTGGAGGCCGAGTTGAAACGATTGCAACGGATAGTGCAATTGGATGAATGTATGCCGAAGAGCACTTTGGACTCTCGATGGTTGGCATGGGTGCAAAAACTCGAAGACAAACCGTCTGTAGTATCACGAGCAATGAAAGGGCTACTCAAATTGGCAATGAAGTCAGATGAAGAATGCGATAGCGTGGAGTCTTCTCTTTGGCGTTTGAAGATGTTTGATTTACATCCAACAGGGTCCACCGAAATCACATATTGGGGAGACATGGATGCAATGTTCGAGCGATTGAACCACACGAAGAAGGAAGAGGTGGCCTTCATTAATTGGGCCTTGGAACTAGAAGAAGGTTGGGTCCCTTATCCCACGCTTTCGGCACACATCAAGAAGAATGACAAGACAATGGTGCATGCTTGTGATCCTTCGGCCTTAATATTGGAGGGTCATTGTAGCCTTTGTCGAGTTCATTTTGGGCCCGAGGGAGCCCTCACCATGGGCCAATGTCTCCACACTTTCCATGTCACATGCATAGTCAAAGCATTCTTTGTTTGTTCGGTTTGCCCTGAGTGTCGTTCTCCCTTGCCTCCTAGGTTCTATGAAATGCTCAGGATCTTGGAAGCTATGCCCCCCGGCCATGAATAAAATCGATGGACCCTTCCGTTAGACCAAGCGCCATTCAAATTTCAAAATTATGCACATTGGGGAAAAAGTCTAACGTGGGATTCGGTAAATTCTACACATGGGCTATACGAATCATCGGAGGTGCCGATAGATTCCTTGGTGTGGATGACCCACAATCGAGAGGTGGAGTTGCGAGCTAGAGCTATTGCCAACAAGGAGGATCGAGAAGTGTTTTGTCGTAGTATGGGAGGCCATTGGAGCATGCAACACCACAAATTCTTTCGATTTCCCAAAAAGGAAGTGAAAAAAGGACTAGATGGCAATTGGATAGAGGTGGAGCCTGCACAAGAGTTTAATGAGCAATACGGGGATTATAATCACACTTTGCTAGGGAGGGTCCTCTTTTTATCAAAGTTGGAGGAAGTTGCACAAGTTCGTGCTTTTGTGGAACTAGATGGGCAATCAAGCACAAAAAATTCAATGGTGGAGGTGGCAGGGGCATTTGATAAGAGGATGGGCGAAATCATAATGCATTGGAGGGCATTTTTAGTGTGGGGAGAAGAACCAAAGTGGTTTTCCATGAAAAATGATGATGACGTGGTCAACTTTTTGGTAGATAAAGTGGATGCTGCTTTGAGAGCGTTGAAGGCAGAAGACGTGGATTTGACTCCAAAACGGAAGAATAAACGAAAGATTGAAGGCGAGGATGACTACTCTCCGGATACCAAACGACACTTTTCCGCAGTAGACATGGAAGCTGCGTCTAGGGGGCCCATGAATGGCGGAGGTCTTGGTCCTCAAACACGCCGCGCAAGTGTAAGGCTGAAGGATAAAGAGGGTTCGTCGCGTCTTTCTGAGGGAGGTAGCACGGATAATATATAGGGTAGTTACACCTTGTTTGTATTTCGATATGACATTATGGAGTGTTGTTAATTTTGAATCTCGAGAGGATTCAATACTATTAATTCACAACACTCATAGTATGCTATGAGTTGCTTTTCATTAATATAAAAATATGTGGGTTACTCAAATGTTTTTGAATTTACTCTCCTAAGTTTTTGATATTTTATGCAATACTTTTTTGTCAAGTATGATTTTGGACATGCCTATCCCTCAACATAATTTTATCTCATTAATTGTTGAATTCCTAAAATATCACGCATCTCTAAACTAAGTCCCTAAAATTAAAACTTGTAGAATTAGTCAAAATCCAGCAGCCGTCCGCCAGTCCACCACCCGCCTACAATTGCGACGCTGCCGTTCGCCTGTCAGAGCTCGCCGTCCACGATTCCAACGCTGCCGTCCGCTTGTCGCAACTCGCCGTCTGCGATTCCGTTGCTGCCGTCCGCCTGGCGCAGCTCGTCGTCCGCAATTCCGTCGCTACCGTCTGCCTGTCGCAACTCGCCGTCCATGATTCTGTCACTGCTGTCCGCTTGTCGCAGGTCGCCGTCCACGATTCCTTCGTTGCCGTCCGCATTTTTGTTTTCGGAACCGTTGGGGCTTTAGAAATGTTTTAGTTTTTGCTGCTCAACATTCATGAGGAATGGGCCTGATCTGAATTCTATAAGTTCTTAGAATTTCAGACTAACAAGCACTCTTGAGAAACTGAACGCTAAGATTTCCAAGGGCTAGGAGTTGCAATTTATTTTGTGTCCCTTGCTTGGTAATGCATAGTTTAGTGGACAGGGGGGCTTTGGTTTCCAAGGCTTCATTCACACATTGTTTCTAATATTTTTTATTAATCTTATCCAACGGTTACATTTTTAATTTGAATCCAATTTACGGAATCGGAGGTGATCACTATGAGCAAGGATTGGTCTTCTTGGTATGGCTTCCCAGAGGTTGGTAAAGTGCAATGCCGGTTTTGCAACTTGGTGTTTGCCAAGAAAGTAAGCCGGTTGTTTAGCCACTTAGGATACCAAGGCACATCGGGGTCTCATGACAAAGGAATTAGCCTTTGCTCAAAAATGACATCTCAAGTTCGAGCTTTATTTTTGGGTTGCCAAGGGGCGATCCCATGAAGATCGTCTCTAAACAATGTGGATGGCAGTGGCACATCTATGGCTATGTGGGAATGCGATAATTCAAATGGAAGAAACATGGCACGGTCTACACATTCCGACTCATGCACTACACCGGAGGATTTGGATCCATTGTCTTCTGAAATGAACCTCAATACACAAAGATCAAGTGAACGTGGTACTCCGCGGGGATCAAGCAGTAGGCCTTTGATTAGTCAGAAGCAAAGTAGTCTGGTGAATGGATTTGAAGAAGCAAATAAACGCAAGTTGAATGCGGTGTGGGCCAATTTCTTTTATGCTGCAAACATACCATTTGCTGTTGCGAGGAACCCAGCATTCAAAGAAGCGGTGAAGCGAACCGCCGAGTTTCAACGGCCATATATCCCACCGTCTTATCATGACTTACGCCATAAATTGCTTGACCAAGCAAAGGCAGACATTGAGGTCAATCTCCAAAAGCGAACCGAACACAACATTAGGAAGTTTGGAGCAACATTGTCTATTGATGGATGGACATCGGTTACGAATCGGCCGTTGATAAATGCCATGCTCATGTCTTCTGCGGGTGAGCAATTCTTGGGAGCGGTGGATACGACAGGGCACGAAAAAAATGCAACATACTTGGCTGGCATACTTGAGAGATTCGTAGAACAAGTAGGCCCCAACAATGTGGTGCAAGTGAGTACAGATAATGCGTCAGTGAACCTTGCAGCATGGAATTTGATTTCTAGTAAATATCCCCACATTTTTTTTCAAGGTTGTGTGGTGCACGCCCTCAATTTGTTGCTGAAAGATTGGGGGAATGAACAATGGATTGAAGAGGTCGTGGAAAATGCCCGTATCATGGTGAAATTCTTCAAGAAGCGGCACATGCCACTTGCAATATTTCGGAAGTACTCACCGGAATATAATTTGTTGATGGCGGTGGAAACAAGGTTTGCCTCTAATTACAACATGATTGGGCGCATGTTGAAGGTCAATGGGAAGTTGCAACAAACGGTGACGGACCCGCAATGGGATGAATACGCAAGGAAGTTTGGGCGGAACTCCAAATCCCGCAATGAATGTTGAATGGTGAAGAAGATAATTTTGAGCGAGCATTTTTGGCGCCATTGTCAGAATTTCAAGGACTTGTCGGCTCCCATTGTAAATGGTCTACGTGACTTGGATACAAAGAGGCCATACATGGGCAAGGTGTTGCATATAATGAGGAAATTAGAGAAACATGTCCTTTCTATAGATAAACCACCTTTTTGTTTATCCTTAGACCTTGCCATTCCACTAGTGCAACCGTATTATGCCCGACGGGAATTGGTGGAGACCGATCTACATTATGCAGGAGCTTTGTTGAACCCCTACCTTCTTGAAGATCAAGAGCTAGCCGACGACTAAGATGCAATGGATGCATGCAAGCGTGTTCTAATGAAAATTTGCAAACAAGGGGAGTACGCCTCGGTCGTGAAAGAATTTGTAGCCTTCCGCCACAGGGAACCTCCATTTCACAACATGTTGAACCCGGACGAGCAACAATTGTTGGCGCACGCTTGGTGGGATTTTGAAGGTGCGTGTGGGAAGCTCATTGCTCCAATTGCTAAGAGGATTTTGGCCCAACCGGTATCTTCGTCTTCATGTGAACAAAATTGGAGTAGCTATTCATTTGTTCACAACAAATTTCGAAACAAGTTGAAGCCACAGAGAGCCCAAGATTTGGTGTATGTGTACACCAATTCCAAAGTCCTTTCTGCATCAAAGGAAAACGATGAGAAGAAGTGATACACCGAGAATGTAGAGTTGGAAGATTCTATGTCGGAGGACGAGCGTGATGAAGATGGTGAAGATGGTGATCCTCTATTCGATGACAAAGATGCTATGAACGATGACATCACCAATTTGGATGATGAACCGCTCCGGAGCCCAAATCAGAACAATGAAGATGGGGATAGAAATGCGGAAGACATTTACAACTTTCCATTGGATGAGGACAATTGTGAATATGATGAAGGTGGCCCTTCTATAGCTAAATTTGTAGATGGAACCGGGTTGTTGACTAGCAAAAGGATTCTAGCCAATACGGAGGACACTCATGTGCAAATAGTGGAGGAAAATGAGGCAATGTTTGTCAATGTTTGCATCCCCCAAACAGATGAAGTGATTCCAATTCTCGAGAGTCTATCCATGACAATGGCACTTGTAGAAGAAAATCCCGAAGTCAATGACATGGGAGAGTGTAGGGTGAAGTCCAACATGAATGTGGATAATACAAGTGTTGAATGTGTGGAAGTACCATCGAATGTAGATGCACGTGTGACGGAGTTTGATCACCCAATGCTAGTTCACAACGTCGAAGCCCAGAAGCAAATTGTGCAAGATCTCCAATTACGACCACGTAGCGATCGTCCATCAGCACTACATCAAGAGGTAGTACAACTTTGAATGGTCCCGGAGGCTCAAGATTCGGGAAACAAGTTGAACAACATTTGAGCAGTCCGACCGGAATGCACCTTCGTGTCAATCCAGATCCATTCAATTCATCATGTAGCGATGATGAGAAGGACGAGATATTGGCATCAATGTTTGGTCAACGTTCTGGCCAAACAAAACGTGATTCATTCAAATCGTCTGATGGAACATTGCAGCAGATGAATGGAGCAAAGATACCCAATCATGGAGGATCGCAAGTAAGACCACCAAAAGTGAAAGAGTCCCACAAAGCTCGAAATAAAAGATTAATGGAGGCTTTTGCAATTTCCCCATCAAAGAGACAAAGTCTTGGTAAAACCCCTCCTGATGTATGTCAACCAATTTCAGAGAGTAAATTAAAACCGATTCATGGCCTTAAAGAAGGCATAGGAAAGTCTATACTAAGAGCCAAACAGGAGCAAAGGAAGGGCCGACCAACGAGGTCAGTTGCATCCAAGCAAGTACAAGGAGGGGCAATTGTACAATCTTTATCAGAGGATATGGAAAAGTCAGACAACGATGAAGATGAAGATTCGGGATGGGATACTAGAGGTCATAGTAGCGGGGCAGAGGTGAAAGGAGATAGTGATTACCAGCCTTCGGGATGAAAGGGATGTATAATTCATTATTCAAGTGTTCATGATGAATTGTTACATGGAAGCATGTAACGGCAATTTATTTTTTGAACCTATCATTGTAATGCACATGAACTTAATGATGTTCAAAATATCATCAAGGTTTTCTGGTTTTTCAATAGTCAAGCACTATTGACTGAAATTACATTGTGTGCATCATTTTCTAGATCAAGTATTACCTACAAAAATGTAATAGTATAATGCATCAAATTTGGCTTCATGTACTGTTGTTTTATGGATGTCCACCCGTCCGCGCCGTCCACGCCTTCCATCCGCCGTCCGCGTAGACATGTCCGCCGTCTGCGCCATCCATCCGCCATCCGCGCGGACATGTCCGCTATCCGCGCGTTTCGTCCGCCATCAATCCGTCCGCCGACCACGCCGACCGTGCTGACCGCCCGTCCGCGTCGTCCAAACGGCCGCCGGATGCCGTCCACATCGTCCGCGCGTCTCGAAAATGTGGACATCCGGACGTCCGGACGTCCGAAAAATGGACGTGATTTTGCCCCGGACGTTGAAATTCGTCAACCCTGGTGGTAGCTACTTTTCTGCAGTAATTGTAGTAGTCAAAGTGGAGGCTAATAAATAGTAACACAACAAGAAACACGGTTTCCAACAACGAAGCTACAAGAGGTGGGCATTCCTGGTGTAGACCTCATAACAAAGTTTTTGAAATCAACAAATGTGCTTCTTGCCCCACTTGCCTATTTTCAAAGTGGATTTCCATTATGCTTTCTAGGAAATTGCACGCAACAAGGTTTATTTGGGATTTGAACATGCAAAGAAGCAAACAATTACAGTGCCATCGCTATAATTTTCGCAATATTTTGCTAATATTAACTTGAAGTTCTTCTAATATCTTATTTGTTTTTGCTACTAAAAACTACCAATGAAGATATTCGAAAGTGCCTATTCAAGAACATTCAAAGTGCCTTCCAATTTAAAGTGCCTGAAAAATATATAAAGTCATGAAATCCACGTGCAAAAAAAATAGAAAACATGTTGTGCAAGTTGCATTCATTCCTAAACCCAAGATTTCAAAAAAATATGCAATTGGAGGTTACCTTGAATGACCTCTTATGTGAAACAAAATATTCGGGCAATAACCATGCACTGTACTTTAATGTCCAAAAAAATATAAAGTCATGAAATGTACGTGCAAAAAAAATGAAAAACATGTTGTGCACAAGGTTCTCTACCCTGACAGACGGACAACTCGACAGACAAAATTTGTTCAACGTCTAATAGGGGTAGTAGACCCCCCCGTCCGTCTAATAGAGTCAATGTTACCCTTTGACTTTTTCTGGAATTACTTTTATTTACCATAGCCTATTTGGCAGCCGCGTGGCATATTTTTAGGGCGCCTGCGGGTATGACTTGGAGGGGCGACCACGGGTAATGGGCGACCGTGGGTGTGGGCGACTGCGGGTTCGGGGCGACCTTTGGTGCGATAAGGAATCCGCAGTCGCCCCTCCTAGACCCGCGGTCGCCTCCTACAAGCCGAATGCACCCACCCGAAACGCGGTCGCCCCTTCACGACCCGCAGTCGCCCCTTGTCGCCCCTTGTCGCCCCCCTTGACCCGCAGTCGCCCTTTTCGACCCGCAATCGTCCCTTATCGACCCACAGTCGCGCCCATTGACCCGAGGTCGCCCCACATGTACCCACATGCGCCCCAAGTGGATCCGCGGTCGCCTAAAGACACACGGGGTCGCCCTTACCCGCATGCGCCTCCCAAGACTCTTGGTCACCCGACCTGTCCTCGCCCCTATATATTCAGTCGCCCGTGTCTTCATCAACACTTTTCATCATTTTGGCTTAGTGTCTTGTATCCATTCATGGCTACATGCATGAGCCCTATTTGTTGAAACTTTAACTTCTTCTATTTTATCACATTTCTCGGTATCGTCACTAGGTCTTCATTTCAACAATCAATTACGGGCATCAACGACAACGTCACAAGGTCGCTTCCTCTCTCCGCTGTTGCACGCACGGCAGGTGCAATCAGGAAGGCAACCAAAGACAAGCTTTGGAAGCGCAAGGGCACGATTCACCAAAAGCGATGGCACGTACTAAATAGCGAGAACCACCTCGCTTTCAAAGGCTGGGAAGACGAGCCGAAGCCATGGACTATGCAGATGTGCGAAGATTATATTGAATGGTGTCACATCGACAAATTCTTTCCGGCATGGCGACATCATTATAACCGTCACACCAACAAGGCCAATTTGAAGTACTGTGAAAACGAGGCTTTCACACAAAGGTGCTTCGAATTGTGGCAAACCCTCTACCGGACCCCGTTTGTTGAAAGAAATGAGGTGTCTCTTTTCCTTGCTCGAGGCGCATACGTTGAGGTGGCACTGAACAAGGAGGTTGATTGGACAACAGTTAAAGAGACCACGTACGTACAACGGCCAGAAAGTGGTTTAATACCAAGAGGTGTTTTGCCTTTCCTGGAAGGAGGGTTGGAACAAATTCAAAGTGCGTATAAAGCTATCCAGCCTGAGGAAGTAGACATTGAGGAATCTGAAGAAGATAATGACTCTGATGGTACTCGAATTACTAGGACCGCACGAGTTATTGAGGAGGTTGTTGTCCCTTCTGAGGGTCAGGCTGTGATGGACGATGGAGTTGGGCCATCACGAGGACGTAGAGCTAAACAACCTTCGAAAGTGCAACGATCTACCACACAAATTGGTTCTAGATTGACATCGGCAGCTGTTCCAAATGATGTTTTGCCACAACGAGATGCCAGCACAGTCTTTGACTTTGGACAGGACGATGACACCACCATGGAAGTAGCTCATGCCGCTCCAGATCCTCAACCTCAAGTGGCCACAAGGGTGAACTCTATGACTTTGGCACAAGCTTTGGTTTTATTGAAGACCAAAGATACCATGATTGCCTCCTTGCAATGTGCATTGAAGAAATTGCAAGATGAAGGCAAACAACAGAAAACCATCATTTCTCAGCAATGTTCGGAGCTGAAAAGCCTTAGAGAAAAAGAGCAATTTTCTTTGTCGGATATGGACGATAGTTTAATTGACCATGATCCGATGCAATTAGACAAAGTGGTAGGGAATCTTACAAATAACATCGATCACCCTTCTCCTGCTTCAAAACGTGCAACACACTTCCCTATTGCAAGTCCTGCTGCCATCATGGGAGATAGGTCCAATCCTGTATGTGACCTCCAAGAGACCGAAGATTCTCTTTCTTTCCCCGCGCTTCCGAGCTTGGTAGCCTCAGAAAAGGGATTGGAACTTCAAGCGGAGAACTCGACACTTCAAGGCCGGTTGGCAGAGTTGGCAGCTACATACTACCATTGGAAGGTTGCTTGCATTCTTTCAGTGGATAGATCACAGCAAGTTGCAAAGGAATTGGAAAAAGTTTCCAAAAACTTCATTGCAAATGCTCCAAAACGAGAGAATAGACTGACGTCGTGGCCTTTGTTAGAAGACATGTATCCTGATATATGCCCATGGTTCCTGAAAAGGATGTAATAGATTGGACACGCAATGGTTGGGACCATTTAAACCAAAAGTCATGCCACTTCAAAGAGGAGGAGCAGAAATTATTGTGGCCAAAGCCCGCACAGTTTGTCTTGGACCACACGAAATGCCCTATTTGTCTAGAGCAATTTGGACCTGAAGGAGGATGGGCACTTGGATCTTGTGCACATATCTACCATCCTCAATGTCTCATCACGCAATGTCTAATTAGACGGCGTTGTGTGATTTGTTCAGCACCCTTCCATGACCGTCTATATGCCATGTTCAATTTGAAGACTTACATGCCACCTTCTTGGGAGTACAATAGTGACACAATGGGGGTGACCAAATTTTGGGGCAAAGATTTGCTTTGGAGCTGGAGACAAGTGGAACATGATTTGGAAAAAGGTATTGCCAGCTCGCAACTCAATTGGGAAACCGACCGAGCTGAAATTACTAGAGTTGCTCCGAGGCTCATGGGAAGCGGCCCTTAAAATGAAGGTAGGAGGGCATTTTTCTACCAATGCCTTGGTGGATATTTTGACATCAATTCAAAATCCTTCAAGTGGGGTCCTCATCCGCAAGGTCATCGTTGGAATTTACAAGGAAAAAGAGTGGCCGACCACGGAAATGCGTCGCTGGAAGAATTGAATGACATGCAATACCTTGAGTCTGCATACGGGCCTTATTACCAAAGTCAAGCGCTCGACTATCTACTCGAAGAACACTCCCCACAAACAAAGAGGACCCTCGAAGCTCTAAAAGACTCCAACATGTTGGAGTCTATTTTGAATGCAGACAAACCCGCTTCGCGAACACATGGCAAGCGTCGGCTTGAGGTAGGCAGGCCATCAAATAGTGAATCACATGGTCAAGAAGTGGTTCACATGTTGAAATAACTCTTATAGAATAAGTTGTAAGGATTGTTAGTTAGTTCTACGTACATATAGTCAGATAAGCATTATCGTAAAAATTTATGTTATGTAAGGCCACTAGAACGGTCAAATGCCTATATGGTATAAAAGTATGCAGATGCACTTATCCTTCTCCGTGGTTTAGAGTTATTTGAAGATTCCTCTTCATTCTTCAATGTGGTGAATGTATTCGCGTATTGCAATTTTATATTGCTTTCATTTTGAATATTATCTATATTATTTTTGATTCCAAATCTTTGGTCAATGGTAATTTTGACTAAACCCTAAATGGTCTTGTCTATGTTTTCACCAAAAAAGGTTCCAAACTACCACTTCTTGTACTGTTGTACATGTATCCAAAGAAAGAAAGATAAAAATTCCAAAAATGTGTAACCATAGGATGTTCTCTTGAACTTGTTCCAAAACGTGTGGAAAAAATTTCAGAAATTTGCACCATGTAGATTGCAAGATATTAACATTTGAAGTGTTCATTTATTTTTAGGGCCCTATGGAAATTTGTGCAGCTGCACTTTTGAAGGCCTCATTGGTAATTTGGTATGAAAGAATGTCCAAAATGGTTGAAACTCTTTGGATTCATTTTCCACATCTTCTTGGATACATGCCTGAAAAAAATTGAGATCATTAGGAATCATACAACTATACATCATATAGGAAAACAACTTGTACGATTCATTTGTAAATGCAATTTTCATAATTTTCCAATTTTCTTTTTGGGAAAACCTTGGTTTTGATTGCTCAAACAATTTCACCATTAAGATTATTTTGTTTCATTTCCATTTATGAGATATTTGTAATTTAGTTTTTCTTTCAATCTTGAACCAACATCTATTTAATAAATTTTGAAAGAATGAAAACAAAGTCTTCTTTTTTTGAATTTTTTGTCCTAATCTCTCAACTCAATCCGCCAATAGAAAAAAAATTAAATTGAAGGTCTTTACTCTTTAGTGAAAAAAACTTCCACAAATGGAGGACAAAGTCGTCTAAAGTTGCAAACCAGAGTTTAAGAAAACTTTCTTTTCCAACTTTGAATGCTCATATCTTCCAATCTGTACGGTCAAACTTCTTGATATTTTTATCACATCATCTTAGGTAAGTAGAGTACAAGATCCTATGGTTAGATTCTAAAATTTCACTATTTTTTTGTTTTCATGGATGAATGGAGCAGAAATGACAGTTTTAAGTGGCTTTTGACCAAAAAAAGGGTTGTAGTCTATTAGGGGTTAAGACAACCATCCCTTCTTTGTGGTCAAAAAATATAGAAATTGGAAATACAGTTTGCAAATGAACAAGTATACTACAAGTCTATAGTCACCTCCATAAAAAGTCACAAGCCCCTTATACCTATTTTGAAATTGAAATTAGTAATTTTCATAAATCCAAAAAAATACAAACACACAATTATATGTCAAGAGATAACTAGATAAGGAATGCAAGAAAATATCCAATTTGTGGCCCCAAAGCCCCAAATTACACAATAGGACAATACTACTAATCCGCTATTTCCTTCGTATAAATTGATGAGACAAAACTAATAATCCCTAAAGGCCCAAAGCCTATTTCCTTGCATTATAGGCACCTCACTACAAAAAAAAGTGGGTTAACCCCTAAAGTCCCATTAACCCCTCCGAGGACAAAATAGATTTCGGGCAGGCTCTTACGGTCTCAATATTTGATGTAATCTTCTGAAATTTTGAGTGAAGATAGATAAAGTCATAAGCTTTCCGAAAATATAATTTTTATTTCAATCGGAGTCTGGGAGCAAAAGTTATGGCACAAGAAGCCCTTTTTTTAGTTTGGCGGGCAGAAAAAAAACTTCAAAAAAACTTCAAGGAAAATATTCAAAATAATTATAATTTTGTATAGATTATATTTTTATGTGCATGGGAAGCTTTAATTTCTTTCATTTGGACTTGTTATGTGAAAGTTATAGACAATCTTGTTTTGGGGGCAATTATTTGAGAACCTTCCAGAAAAAACAACTTGTAGGATTCATTTTTGACCTCAATTTTTGCATTTCTTCCAAAAAACAAGTTTCACAAGGTTAAGATCTTTAGGTAGAACAATCTCACCGTTGAGATTGGTGTATTTCAATTCCATCTTAAAGCTATTAACAATTTAGATTTTCTTTCAATCTTGAACCTACTTCTACTTAACAATTTTTTAATGAGTGAAAACTAAGTGATTTTTTCCTTAATTTTTTTTCCTACAGTCTCAACTCAAATATCTAACATATAAAATTAGAATTTCAAAATCAATAGAGCAAAATTTTAAGTTATGAAGCTTCAAAACCAGGAATTGTAGTTGAATAAGGTACCAATTTTTTTATTTATTTCACTTGAAACGCAAATATCTTGCAATCTACAAAGTCAAGAATTTTAAAATTTCTTCCATACATTCTTATAGACTTATACTAGTCTAGTACAATATCCTACGGTTAGATATGCCAAAAAGAGCATTTTAATTTTTTTATTGCACTTTGCTATAGAAATGACAATTTTGAGTGGTTTTTGACAGAAAAGAGGCCTTGGACTTTAGGGGTTAAAACTTAAAAGATGGAATAAGGAGCCATATGCACTGTAGACTGTACATTGCCAGTGAAACCTTGTATTATTTATTTACTTGACATACAAGATTACATATGTACATGATATCAAAGAAAATTGTAGTGCCGCAAAAAGAATTTACAATTGTCCATTGGATTAATTGTGACTTATTCAACTGATGATGAAGTCACTCATCTTAGGCTCAGGTTGCAGTTCCTCTACATCGTCCTGGTCTTCTTTCCCGAAGGTATGGAAAGCCCACTTCTTCCAAGTTGTATAGTACTGACACTTGGCAGCCAATTTTCGTTCCTCATCTTTCATAATTGCCAATTTTTTTTATGGAACTTCACCAACTCCCAAAGCGTTTGGATTTCTCCATCCTTCTCTCTATACGTAGGATCTATAGCTAGAAGGTCTGCCTGGGAAGAATGTTGCTCAGCAATATCAATATATTCTTTCTCTTTTTCTTGGATTTGAACATTCAAGGCTTGCCTTCTCTGTTCTACCACCCGACGTCTACGTCGAAGGGTTTCGAGCTTTGATTCCCAAACCATATACTCATCCATTACATAAGCCTTTCCACTTCTATATTTCTTCAAGTACATATCGTGCTTGGTCTTGAAGGAATCAAAATCTTCATCATTATCAGCAATGGCCTTATTTATGGACTTCAATTTCAGCTTCAATTCATCCATGTAGCCACGGTTGGCCTCACCCTCCTTCAAACTCTTCAATTCTTCTTTCTTGGCCTCCAAAGTCAACGTTGTGCTACGTACTTTTGCTAGCAAGAACTCTTCATCGTCCTCAGAGCCACTTGTACCACCACTTTGCCCTACTTCTTCAATTGTCATAGGGTCCTCCATACCTTTCCCCTTCTTAGCAGTTCCTCCATATAATGCCTTCAAAAAATCCTCCATGGAAATGTCTTCATGTTCAGATTCTTCATTCAAGAAAGAATATCCGTCATATTCATGAGTATGCTCATCATCGCTTGAAGTAGTTGACCACACTACCTCTTCATCGGGAACAACTGATTTCCCAAGTTTCACGGGGCGCAACATCATTTGCCAATCCTGGGGTAATTTAATCCCTACTAATTGGGCTTCCTCAAGACAGACACCAATAGGAAGCTCCTTCAAAGTTGTCCAGTCCACTTCCTTCTTCAATATTACTTCTATGTAGACCATTTGCACGAGAAAAAAGCAGAAATCATCATTGCGAAATGTCTTCTCCTCCAAGTACAGAACAAACCATACCTCATAGCATCTGCGCATGAAAGCTATGTTCTTGCAATATGCAAGATTCACTTTGTTGGTTTTCACGTGTTTACGATGACGGTTAAATGGAAACAGCTTCGAGATGTGGCACCAATCCACATATTTCTTAACCATTACATAATTCCAAGGTTCTGGTTCGGTTCTCCAACCCTTGAATGCTTTGATCTTGGGATGGATCAAGATTGCCACGCGCTTTTTGTGTTTTTTACCAGCCCGTTGTCGTTCTTTGTTGCAAAGCTCCTTTCTCTGCTTCGGAGTAAGGGATTCAAGGCTATGAAAGAGTGATGGTGGTGGCTTGTTGTCCATGGTTTAGGACTTACTGCTAGAGTGCTGGAAATTACCCAACCAATACTAATAGACTCTATGTCTTAGTCGATTACTAGTCAGAGTTGCCCTTATTCTACCCAAGTCAAACTATACCAAAGTCTCAAACTTGTACTTCACATTTACAAATATGCAATGTTTCACATTTACAGTGGCAATAATGTTTGGAAGTGTGTTGGCAAGTGAGGGTCCAAGTGAGAGCGTAGATAAAAAAAAGGTGCAAAGAGGTGCAAAACATCCCCTTACACACTCAAGCCCAACTACCGTGCATGCAATCAGCCACTAAGTGGTTGACAGACAATGCACAGACGGAGGTGGAAGTAGCAACCTGCAGTGGGAGCGACCGGCATTAGTACCCGAAGTCGCACCGGGGCGAGCGCGGGTCTATGGAATCAGGGCGCGTGCAAGAAATCAAGGCGACCGCGGGTCGGGTAACTGGGGCAACCTCGGGTTGGGTATTGGGGCGACCGCGGGTACTAGGCCCTGGGGCGACCATGGATATCGGGGCGGGTTGTGCCGACCTGGGGTCCTGGGGTCCAGGATCATTTTTTTCTTTTTCTTTTTTCCCATTTTTTTTTTCCTTTTTTTTCTTTTCAAATTTTTAACAACTGGCCAATAGAATGGTTGGATTTGGTGTTACTGCAATATTCAATGTACTAATTTATCATATAAAACACTCACAACGAAGCCCTATATACGCAAAACAGAGCTTCAGGCAAACCATACTTCATAAGAACCGTGGGATTTATTTCGAACTCAAGAGAGTAGCCATCATGAGCACAAAATCTGAACCTCGAGAGCTTAATCCCTAAAGGACCGTTGTCCCCTCGGGGGACAAATGAATTTCAAGCAGGTTCCTACGACTTCAATTTCTAATAATTTTTTTAAAACTTTCCCATGAGATAGAAAAACCTCTTATCTATGTGGGAATATAATTTTTATTTCAATCGGTGCTCATGAACAAAAGTTATGCCATCCTAATTCCTAAACATAATTTTCACTTCATCGGGCAAAAAAAAAAAATATAAAAACTTGAAAAAAAAATTGTATTTTGTTTCCCCTTATAGACCATATTTTTGTCTACATATGAAGCTTTGATTCATTCAATTTGGATTAGTGATGTGAAAGTTATGAATAATCTTGTTTTTCGGGCAATCTAAGCATCTTCTTGAACCAATAACTTATAGGATTCATTTGTGAATGCAATTTTCACAATTTAAAAAAAAAAATTGTTGGGCAAGGTTGATTTTGTTTGCTAGAACAATATCACCATTGGGATTATTGTGTTTCAATCCCATCTATGAGATATTTTCAAAGAATGAGATCAACCCTAAAGAAAAATTTCTTGTAAACACATGTATTGGACCCTACCCAACCTAGCAGCAGTTTGGGCGTTATCACAAATCCTACTCACTAGGAAGTTACACTATAAGATCTGCAATTTATGAGGGTCATTGAGGAACAGCATGAAACCAGAATTGCCAGTCTTCATCTCCTCAAGACATCAGGCTTGGAGAAAGAAAACCTAATAAGATTTCCTCCTCTGGATCCTCTTAAGCAAAAAATAGCCCTACCCGTATTGAATCAAAGTATGCAACCAAATGTGGCAGAGAGACGAAAAATTACCTACGTCTAAGACACTTGAGATACTCATTTCTTGAGACTCTTGAGACGTTTCCACTTTTCAGTGTCTAATGGGGGTTGGTTTTTAAGCCTCTTCAAATTGAACGTGTACACCTTGTGACCATCTTGTCCCACCTCAAGGGAATAACCATCCACCAATTCAATATAAATCCCATCTATTAATTCAATATAAATCTTGAGGAAAATGAAACATCTTTAAATATTTTTTAGTAAATTTTGTTCAAAAGACAGGTACATTACTAGGCATCTAACCCGACTTCTTTCATATTTTTGCAAGGTTTGTGAAATGAGTTACCAATTTTTTAAGTTCACTAAAAATTTGCATCTAAGGTCATCAATGCAAATAGCCAAATACCCTTCTAAAATGTTCAGATTTGGTACATTGAAGAAAGTGAAATGGACCTCTACATCATGATTGCTTCTAGAGCCTTGTTGGAATTTGAGTTGCTTTCCTTAATTCTCAAAAATCAATGATTTGAATGACTCTTTAGAATTTGCGCTACATAAATACCAATGCATAAATTTACTTTGGGCATTCATGAGATTAAAAAGAAACACTTATGCCTTGTCAAGACATGAAGTTATAAAAAAATCTCACAATTTGGTTTACATTTTTGTGGTATTTTTGTTAAACACTTCTCATTTGAAGGTCCAAGCCATTTGAGTTTGCAACCTCATAGTCAATTCATCAATGCTCCAATTCCCTTAAAATTGGTTTTGTTTGAAGCAAATGAAGACACTCTAATTGCGTTATTCTTTGATTTTTTTGTGATCAAATGTATTTTGAATAGCATCTAACCAAAAGTCCCAAAATCGACCACAAAGTGGTTGACCGGTCACTAAAGGATTAAAGATTACAACAAAAAGATATTTTTAAATCAAGTGATTCTTACATTTATAAAGCAATCACCTTGGTATATTAATATTTTTCATTCTTCATAGGGTTCTTTTTGTAAGTTTAAATTAAATTTAATCAATCTTCATGACTTTATCTATACTTTCTAAATAGGATACTATATATATAATTTTTTTCATCATAGGCCCTATTCAAATGTTATAAATTTATTTTTCCTAAACCTAACCCGAGCTTACGGTAGTTTGTGGCAAAATGTTGAAATAAATGTTCTAGTTCTTTTGAATTCCATACTACAATACTACATGTGTAGTGCTTCAAACCTTTTTCGCTTTCCATTTTTAATGAACACTTGAAAAGTACCATGGGACTAGTTTGCGGGCTATACATTTATGGTATCCATAGTCAAAATCAAAATATTTCATTAATTATTTCATCATAATTCTTGATTTAGGTCTTTCAAGTCCCACATTGAACACATAGTTTATATAAGAGAAATGTATAGGGAATACATTGTGATCACAACATTACTATTATTAAAAATCCCATCTACCAATTCAATATACATTTTCGACTACTAAGCCCAAAATGACCCTGGAATTTCCTTAGCTTCTAGAATTTGCTCTAAATTGAAAAAAATGTCAACATTTTGATACTTTGTATAATTGTATCAATTCTTTTGAATTATAACCATATAAAATTAAACTAGACATGTTACAGATAACATTATTAAAGAAAACTCAACATTATCTCTTACTGATTCAAAGATTATAATGTTTGATCACGAGTGTGTTAAAACTGTGAAAGTGATTTGAAGTATTTCAGTCCTCTTTTTACATGTTAAATCTAAAAAGTTGGTCACCAAAAAATATGAGGCGAAAGGGCCCAACATGCATAACCCCAATGAAATTGTAACTTTTCAAAAACTACTCATTAAATTTGAAAAATGAATTTTTAATGTGATTTTTTATCAAAGATCTAATGTATTTGAGTCTCATTCCCAAGAGCCCTCAACACAACAAAAGGCAAGATTGCAATGGACACACATGCACAAAATTTGGAATTGAAAATTCATAATAAATCATTTTAAAAATCAGATTTGTGAAGCAAAAACTAAACTTCAAAAAGAATTTATCAAAAATATAAACTACTAAAAATAATCATTTGGTAAGGTTTTGTTTAACTTTAAAATTTGGTCAAGGGCACATTGTGTCCTCAGGGTCATTTAGGGGTTTACAAATTCTAATCATGTAATTTTACTTCAAATTGAGTAAATAAAGACAAATTATTATTTTCCCAAATCTTGAATGGAAAAGAAAATGAGGGGGCGGGGAATTCTTGCACATTTTGGGGGAACTAGGCAAAAAATGTAATTTGTATTATAATATATTTATATATGACAAGGATATATCAAAAAAGGTAGCATTTAACTATGCCAACATTGTAGTTTTAATACTCTACTACAAGTTGTAACATCCTATGTTATTACAAGACAAAGTCGCGGAAAACAAATTCCGGGGGATTCATGTTCCATGGTTTGCCCAACAAGGAGTCCACCACTTGGACACATGTTGCTCTTTTATCAACTTTTGGCTTGAAAAGCTCCCGCACCTTCATTGCAAAGTACCTTAAACCATCTTCACGGGGGAATAAGTCGTGATCGACTTCAACAATGTCTTGAATCTTCATTGCTTGGCACAATTTCCCAATTGAAAATGAATTTGATTTGACCGAATACTTGTGTTGCGGTCGAACCTTTTCAAGACTGGTTGCTGAATTTTGTGGCCCAAAATGATAGAACAACTCTGGAGCCACCCACCATTTTGAAGACATCACCTTATGCCTTTCACTCTCCGTTTGATAACCGTAGTGCGAAAGAGCTCCTTCCGGAATACGACTTGCAATTCCCCAATCACAAATCCCAATGTTAATAGCCTCGTCTGAATATCCAGGATAGTGGAGCAAAATATTCATGGGGGATAAGTCGTTGTGTAGCACCCCTGAACTATGCACAAGACTCATCACATAACTAAGGGCCCATGCCAGCTTTGCCCTATGCCTTCGATACAATGTAATTTCTTTTTTTTGGTCATCTCGAAGTTCCTTGACCAACTTGATTTGATGCCACTCCGCATGTGGCACCACCTTGTCGTTGAGCCCAATTAATTGGCGCAAATGACCTCCATTCCACCACAACGTATAGGCCTCCATTGTATCAGTATGGATAGCCAAAAATTTGATGATGGCTGGATGATTCAAAGAACACACCAAGGCCTCTGTAGAGCGTTGCACCCTCGCATCACTCAAGTTTCTGGCCTTTGACATTTTTGCAGCAAATTGTACATTTGCTGGGATGGTATTCATTCCCTCGAAACGTACCTTGCGCACCTTTCCATACCCACCTTCATTGTCATATCCAGTGAGGGGAACTACCTTCACTATAGAGTAGATCTACAAGATACACGATCCACCATCTTGAGACAATGCAGCCCTCAAAGCATCCGTTTGCCACCCATACCCTCTCGATTCAACCTTAGAAAGTCTTTTTGCTGTTGTTTGCCACCATTCCATCATATTGCGAAACTCCTTGGACTTATCACTTTCAGCAAATCCAGGCACTACAGGATGAATTTCTCCCATCAATTTCTTGGTGTTGAATATGCATGCTTGAATACAATTGTCCATCCATTTTTAGAATTGACCAAAGTATGTTTCATCCACATCGCCATAATCGGTGGAGTTTTGGCAGTGCTCTATGATTAGGGACTCTAAATCCCTCCTCAATGCATCAATGCCTGGCCCTTTATGCCTCAAGTACTTGCTCTCCAAAGTCTGTACGGTTTGGCCCTCATACCAGTCCAAGCAAACCTTATATGCGAAGTTTGAATAACGAGGAGGAGGGTAGGTTGAATCCTTGTCATGGGCTGTCCTTGGCTTCTTCGGCTGAGAAGAACTGGGCCCCCCTGTTGATGCACTTGTAGATATTTCCACCTGGAACCTCGACGGATCATCAAGATCTCTATCCCAAATGGACTTCCTTGGAGTAGCCATGGTTGCCGACTTGCCGCTACTAAGAAGTTTGAGAGAAAAAATTTGCAAGGGTCCCCCCTACAAATTCAGACCTTGGCCCACGAGCACGCATCCAGCCATTTGAAGGTGGGTGGAAGGCAATGCGCAAGGCCAAGAATGGCAACCTCAGGTGTGGGCACCCTTTAATACCCGCAGTCGCCCTGGGGCGCGTGCAGGTCCATTGGCTTCGATTAAGGGGCGACCTCGGGTCCGTCTGGGCGAGCATGGGTTTGTTGGGGCGACCACGGGTCTGGAAATGGGCAACTGAACCTAGAATCCACCGGACCCGCGGTCGCCCAGACCTTCACGTGCCTCGACCCGCGGTCACCCCAGGAATCGGCCCAGCTGGACCCGCGGTCGCCTATACCTACAGTCGCCCAGATGCACGGTCGCCCCTGAAGTAAAAAACTATGAGAACTTGAAATCCTTCCTGACCCTCCTCGACCCGCGGTCGCCTACACCTACAGTCGCCCAGATGCGCGGTCGCCCCTAAGTCCAAAAAAAAGGGACCCCGAGGTCCTCCTTCACCTTCCTCGACCCGCGGTCGCCCTCACCTACACTCATCCAGACCCACGGTCGCTCTTGAAATCCAGAAAAAAAGTTGCATCCCCGCGGACCCGCGGAACCATGCTCCAGACCCGTGGTCGCCCCTAATGGTCAGGGAAGATGTCCACCAATATAGATTGAATTTTACATTTATGATGTAGGGTGTTTTGATTATATCTCTAATGTCAGAATACACCTAGGTAGAATTCTATGGTGTGTATTATTTAGTGGAGTAAAAGGTCTTCGCAAAACCAATACGCTATACCCTAAGTCTAAATTTTGTACCCAATACTATAATTCTGATGGCACAAATTTCTTCTATATATATGTTCGTGGAAGAATCACTTTTATATTTATATTTTGGATTGTATTATATTTGTACTTAGTGTATTTCTTGCCAATATTTCGTCACTATAGTTCCATAAAGGTGAACTATTCAAACATCCCACCTGCAAACCTACATAGCAAAACATGTCATATTCAATGCAAAAGTTTAGTTTTATATTTAATGTAACTCAAAAAGAATTGGAGTTGACTACTAATATTTTGCAATGAAAACTCTAATATATTGAAGGGCGTCTGCTTGACATATTTTCTCCCCTTCTGATATGTCTTTTCCTTACTCTAAAAAATGAAATACTTCACTTGTTTCATGAATGAATTGTTGAACCCACTTGGTGGAAGGATAAAGTATGGAAACCAAATGCTTTCATTTCATTCGAAAATTAGAAATAATTTAAGAAGAATTAGAGTTCATTAGTACAATGGTTGATTTATAACTTTATACAATTAAAGATGAAAGTTGACATGGACCAATTTAGGTGGAGCATATCCCATATTATGAAATGTAAAAGTGTTTACTTCAATCAAATAGTTTGGAGTTAATAGGGAGTACTTGGTTTTAAACTCATTTCATTTATTTGGGTTCACTTGATTTCATTCAAATGAACAAGCTCTCACCACCTTTTTTCTTTTCTTTCATTTAGTTGGTATGGGGTTGAGGTGAAATACCTCATTTCATTTATTTGGGTTCACTTGATTTCATTCAAATGAACAAGCTCTCACCACCTTTTTTCTTTTCTTTCATTTAGTTGGTATGGGGTTGAGGTGAAATACCTCATTTCATTTATTTGGGTTCACTTGATTTCATTCAAATGAACAAGCTCTCACCACCTTTTTTCTTTTCTTTCATTTAGTTGGTATGGGGTTGAGGTGAAATACCTCATTTCATTTATTTGGGTTCACTTGATTTCATTCAAATAATCAAGCTCTCACCACCTTTTTTCTTTTCTTTCATTTAGTTGGTATGGGGTTGAGGTGAAATACCTCATTTCATTTATTTGGGTTCACTTGATTTCATTCAAATGAACAAGCTCTCACCACCTTTATTCTTTTCTTTCATTTAGTTGGTATGGGGTTGAGGTGGAATACCTCATTTCATTTATTTGGGTTCACTTGATTTCATTCAAATGAACAAGCTCTCACCACCTTTTTTCTTTTCTTTCATTTAGTTGGTATGGGGTTGAGGTGAAATACCTCATTTCATTTATTTGGGTTCACTTGATTTCATTCAAATGAACAAGCTCTCACCACCTTTTTTCTTTTCTATCATTTAGTTGATATTGGGTTGAGGTGGAATACCTCATTTCATTTATTTGGGTTCACTTGATTTCATTCAAATGAACAAGCTCTCACCACCTTTTTTCTTTTCTTTCATTTAGTTGGTATGGGGTTGAGGTGAAATACCTCATTTCATTTATTTGGGTTCACTTGATTTCATTCAAATGAACAAGCTCTCACCACCTTTATTCTTTTCTTTCATTTAGTTGGTTTGGGGTTGAGGTGAAATACCTCATTTCATTTATTTGGGTTCACTTGATTTCATTCAAATAATCAAGCTCTCACCACCTTTTTTCTTTTCTTTCATTTAGTTGGTATGGGGTTGAGGTGAAATACCTCATTTCATTTATTTGGGTTCACTTGATTTCATTCAAATGAACAAGCTCTCACCACCTTTTTTCTTTTCTTTCATTTAGTTGGTATGGGGTTGAGGTGAAATACCTCATTACATTTATTTGGGTTCACTTGATTTCATTCAAATGAACAAGCTCTCACCACCTTTTTTCTTTTCTATCATTTAGTTGATATTGGGTTGAGGTGGAATACCTCATTTCATTTATTTGGGTTCACTTGATTTCATTCAAATGAACAAGCTCTCACCACCTTTTTTCTTTTCTTTCATTTAGTTGGTATGGGGTTGAGGTGGAATACCTCATTACATTTATTTGGGTTCACTTGATTTCATTCAAATGAACAAGCTCTCACCACCTTTTTTTTTCTTTCATTTAGTTGGTATGGGGTTGAGATGGAATACCCCATTTCATTTATTTGGGCAATCATCAAACTTTCATGACTTGGGCAATTCAGGGTTACTTGTATAGTACCGTACCTTGGGGTCAGGTTCATCTAACTTCATTCGAAATCATTTTTTTTTCATTGAATTTCCCTTTCATTAGGTCAATTTTGAAATTTTTGGATTTCATCATATAACTATATGAAATATGGAATATTTCATTAACTTTAGTAGTATTACAACTAAACTACATTACCATTACTTTGGACTTTATCAAATCTTGATTGATGTTAGAATCTGTAATAGCAGGGTCATACATTCTTGACAAAACATTTAACATAAGTACGCTTTACATAACAATGAAGGTTTGTAGCCTCACATTTCAATCCCCTTGCCCCTTGTAATGGCAAGGTTCTCACATCTTTTACGACATTGAATCATTTTTTGTGAATATAGTGTAGCTCTTAAGGGGGAAAAACAACTAAAGTTAGTAAGTTAATTTGTTATATTGATTTTTTACATTCATGAAACAATGACCTTATTATGTTTATTACTTTTCATTTTTCATTTTTCATCAAGATTTATTTTGAGATTTCAATTTATTTTCATCAAGATGTTTTGACATTTCAATTTATGCTAGGTTATAATTTCTGAAAATTTCATTCCATGCCTTCTTTATTTATTTTTGAATTAATTTTTAACTTATCTGACCCGAGCGTAGGGTATTTAGGGGGAGAACTGAAAAGTTTGAATTCAAATGGATTCCCTCCTATGTAAATAGGGAAATTGGTGGCAATTTCATTAATTGCTTTTTCGTAGTGACATGATTGCTCTGACCCGCGGTCGCCCCATTCTGACCCGCAGTCGCCCTTGTGGCACCCGCGGTTGCCCTGTTTCGTTCTGAGACAGTCGGTCAATCTTCTGGGACCCGCGGTCGCCCTGATTTGCGCGCGCGCCCTTGTGCAGTCGCCCCGGGCGACTTCGGGTACAAAAAGTCGGTCCGCATTTCTTTTTGGTCACTTCTAGCGCTGCGCTCTGTCTTCCATCCGCCTTGAAGCGACTGGATGCATGCACGTGTGCTAAAACGTAGGGTCTTGAACCCTTATACCACATCCTATGCACCGACACGTACTATAGGGATTCAGTGATTTCGAAAATACACTTGTTGGCATATTTTGAATGCACAAGTGTTGATGTAATTACTGAAATTAAATTTCGCAGTCGTTAGAGAGTTGCCAGTACACTCTTCGTATAGTGTAGCCCTTTGTTAGATTTTGGCTAAGTTCATTTCCAGCCCAATCTACCGTGATGGCCCCTCCGAAAGTGAAGAAGACAAAGAAAAAAGGAGAGCGCCACGACAGAAATCGACGAGTCCTACTTGACCCTGCGAGCAAGGCTTTTCGAGGATGGCGCAATGTAGAAGAAGATTGGACCTTGCCAGTGTGTAAGACGTTTGTGGGATGGTGTCACATTGACAAACTTTTCCCTTACTATCGGCACAAGATTCATTTGAATCAAAACCTTGCAAATCTTCATTATTGCAAGGATAATGCATTTGTACAACGATGTATCGAAGTGTACCAATGGTTGTATAAAACGGAGAAAGTCCCACGGAGTGAAGTTTCATTGGGCATTTGCCAAATGGTGTATGTAGAGTTGCAGTTGGAACGAACGGTGGATTGGCGTAGCATGAAGGCCTCGAAGAAGTTGTCCAGACCAACCGCCAAAGACATTCCAAGGGCAAATCTTTCCAAAAATCCACGAGATGGATTGGGGCCTAAGAAGCACATTATAGAAGGCGTGCCAAATGAAGACTACCAATGGTCAAGCTCGGATGACTCCATGGAAGAAGATTTTTCAGATCCTGGGTCCCCTATGGCAGAAGCAACATTCTCCGAAAATACAGCCTTGGTAGTATTTGAAGGAGGGAATGTAAGAGGGGACGTAGCAATGGATGTGACACCTCTTGCATCAATGGAACCAGGGCATGTCTCTCATCCCAGAATAGATGAAGTGGAGAGACATGTGAATGCATGCTTGAGAGAAATGGCTGAGGATGATTTCTATTTTGAGACTGAACCCCAATCTACACCGCTCTTAATGTTAAAGCCGTATGAGGATGAAGTTGATGACTGGATCCCAGAGGTGCAGAACCAAGGAGAGCCAGAAGATATTGTATACAATGACCATAGCAATACGAAATCAATGAAGAAATATTACAAGGCACAATTGAAGGATCTGCTTGTTCAAATTGAAGGAGTCAAATTGGAGTGTCAGATTCTACAAGACAGGACCACAGATGATATTGAGACTAATGATGTGCGCAGCTTAAAAGATCTAATAGATGTCGGCATCAATTGCTTGGCTGTTCAACAAGACGAAATGGTCAAGTTGGAAGACTTCTATTTGAACTTCAATAAAGGGCAAGATGGAGGATCGAGTTCCAATCCAAAGCAAGTTAGAAAGACAGAACTACACAAAATCATGGAAGCTTGCAGGATTGAAGAGAATCGGGGTAACGAGGCAAGGCAAAATTTGGAAGCAGCCCGATCTCGGTTGAATCACCTCCATTCCATCAAAGATAAAGGCCCCCTTGCTAGAACTTTGGAGTTGGATGTGGCGTCTATGGATGGGCAACAACAAACCTCACCATCAGAAATAGGTGAATTGAAGAATATGTTTGTTTCTTTGAAGATGTTGGAAGACGAATATCAGAAGAGCATTCAATGGAAAAATTCCTACATTTCATTGAATAGACTGGTCAAGAAATTTTTGATCACGAACAAGTCATTCGTTCCAACTTATTTTAAATCCAAGCGTTGCAACGAGGAGCTTGCGAAACAACAAATGTTGAAGGAGAAGGCCTTAAAGGAGCCCGCAAATGAGCAATGAAGAATGTGGCAGTCAAGGTCTGCAAACTATATATGGATATTGCCCGACTAGGGTGGTAGATATCGGAATGACTCTGTTATTTCCTAAATGTGAATATATATATATAATTTTGGTACGAATTTTTTTGCTTCTTTTGACCCACAAGTATGTCAAATGTGTGTTTATATTTGATGTTGCTAAAATGTGTTTTTTGGTAAATGAAGTCATTACTGTATGAATGTAAGAACTTGCTGAGAAAAAGATTTGAAAGCCTTAATAAGAATCACTAGATTAAAAACTAGCAAAGGCCCCTCATATTTGAAAAGGTTTAATGTTTTTTGCATAGACATTATTTTTTGGCATTCATGGTGATTGTATGAAATGTGATGTGCAATTAGCTAGAAATGTAGGACTAAATTTTTTTATTTTTTTTCAAAAAATGGTAAATCCATTGCATTAATGCAGGACATGAGAAATGCAATTTATTAAACTACAAATTTTTAGGCGTGTCCATCGAATGCACTTTAACCCTAAAGCGCTCCGACGTCCATATTCTAGATTAACACCTAAAGGTTTTTGACTATGTTTCCACCAAAAAAGCTCCAAAACTATCATGTCTAGTGCAAGTACCAAATTTCATTTTTAAAAACAAAATTTTACACATGTAACCGTAGGATCTTGTAGTAGAGTGGTTTGAGAATATGTAAAAAAAAATTCAGAAATTTCCACCATGTAGATTGCAAGGTATTAGCGTTTGAATTAATAAAAATCCATTTTCTGGCCCTGTGAAAATACGGGCAGCTGCACTTCACAAGGTCACATTTGTATGAAAAAATCTCCAAAATGGTTGTGCCTATTTTGTTTCATTCTTCAAGACAAGTTGACTAAGTGCTAAAAAAATTTCAAATCGTTTGGAATTGTACAACATAGAGGAAAAAAATAGTAAGTAGATAGAAGTAGAGAATGTTTTAAAACACTAAATTGTTAAGAATTTAATTAAAAAATTAAAAAAATGCCAATCCCAACGGTAGTAATGTTGTAATAAAGAATATTCATCCTACATATTTATTTTTTTCAAAAAATATTGAAAATTGAGTTAAATAAAGGATTCCAAAGTTTATTTTATAGTCAAGAATCTACAATTGCCCGCAAACTAAAATTCCTCATAACTTTCACCTCATTAATCCAAATGGAATGATTCAAAGCTTTCTAGATACATATAAACCTAAAGAACCAATTTCAAATTTATTTTTCTTAAAAAAGTGATTTTTTCAGGTCTGCCCGAACTGCCCGGAGTTCAAACAAAACCACATATCATGCAATAACTTTTGAACTATGTAACCAAAAGTTATGAAAATTGTTGGGCCTTCAAGATACTCCTCGACCACATATTCTGTGAAAATTTCAAAGAAAAAAAATGAAAATTCCATCCGTAGTGAGCTGCCCAAAATATCTATAATCCCCCAAAATGGGGTTTGGGACTTTAGGGGTTAACAAAGAATTTTGAACCCTTTTATCGTCTAACAAATTTGTCATTCATCCAATGTAATTGTTGAATCTTGAAAAGAAAAACTTGTTTTATGATAAAGCCTTATTGAAATTAAATTGAAATTTAACCCCTAAAGGACCAAGGAGCCCACTTTGTGCTTTTTGAAAACTTGGTCAGCTTCTATTGAATTCTAAATTTGGAATTTTAGCATGAAATTTCTAGGATGTCTGCTACTCATCATAATCTACGTGTGAAGCTTTGTTTCATATCATTTTGATCAATATTGCAAAAGTTAGAAGGAATTTTCTGATTTCAATGTCAAACCGGGCAGCAAAAAATATATTCCTCAAAAAATATCTATAGTTTTCTTGGAATTGTATAGATTGATACCTATTCAAAAGTATTTGAACCATTTAATTCGGAATAATGAGGCAAAAGTTATGAGGAGTTTTATTTTGCGGGCAATGAAGGTAGAAAAAACATATAAAGTCGTCTATAGCTCTCAATTTTTAAATTTTTACAGTAAAAACAAAAATAAAGGATAATAATTGTTAATTAGAACGTTTTCACCATTGGGATTAACAATTTTTGATTTCTTGTAAGAGTTATTAGGATATTAGTTTTTTATTTCATTTAGTACTACCTTCCATTTTTTCGGTTAAATTTGTTTGCATATGTTCTCAACCCATTTTTCAGCATATTGACTAAATGCACAAGTTATAGGACATATGTCTTCATTTCTAAAAATGTTGAAAGAATAAATTTCACCTTTTGGAAGGGCTATAAAAGCCTACATTTTGAAGTTTAGGCACATGGAACTTGCAATTGGTGGGGATATTTTGTCTCAAATTCTAAGACAATGTGGTAAATCAAGTCAACTAAAAGATCCTATGCTTGGATTTGTTAAAAAATAATTATTAATGAAGATTTTGACCTTGCTTTGGGGATGAGTATTTTGAAGCAGTTTTGGGCCCGTAAACATGATGGTCCTTTAGGGGTTAAAGCCTTATTGAAATTCTTATCATGCATCTTATTCAAATATATAATTCTTTTACTAATATAGTAATAATTATGTGATACAATAAATGTGTAGAGTAGCAAGCATAAGCCCCTACAATTAAACCCTAGCATTTGTGATATTACAGAGGGAGTTATGATTTTAGTAGTATGATAGTATGAAATGAAATTAGTATGAAATTTTTGCAAACGTTATCTGAAGTTCAGTTCTAGCATCTTCAACACCAGTTCGCCTTATTCAAGACCCATGGTCGCCCTTGTTGTATCCCCTGTTGGACCTGTGGTCGACTTTTTTTAGCCCCTTGAGCTGCAGTCGCCCCCTCCGTACCCGCGGTCGCCCCCACTAGACCCGCGGTCGCCCCTCCTTACCCGCATGCGCCCTATGTGAAGTCGTCATGGACCCGCGGTCGCCCATATGGCGACCGCGGGTAGACAGAAGTCGGGCAGTCGCTGAAGAGCGACCTCGGGTTGAAGGGCGATGGGACTATAAAAGCCAGAGGGTTATAGTTTCTTTTTCACCTTGCTCCGTTGACAAACTCTTGTCTGGAACCTTTGAAAGAGGCTTCTTGCGTACGTTTAAGTCTTCGGGAGGCAACCACTTTGTTTCAAGGGCTTCGAAAGAATCCTGAGGCAAGTGTCTTTGTCATAACTTCTTTCGATTGGTTACTTCAGTTGGTAACTGTTTTTTTGGGTGATCTTCATTGAAGATCTTCCATATGGCAGACCGTGATGTTTGAAGGAGAGCGTTGCTAAGCGATACAAGAAGGGCTACAAAAGAATGGGACCCTTGGTTGCACTTGGAAGTAGAAGACGGCTTCAGCGCAAACTCGAGATCATGTGTATTTTGCGGTTGGACAAAAGTCTTCGTGCGGAAGAAGGCATTCAGTCACTTTGGATATGGTGGTACGGCCACATCTGAGCGTTGTCCACAAATTCCGCATGCGGTATTGCAGAAGTTTCGGAATTGTGGAGGAGTTGTTCTAAAGGCCATGGTTTTGGATGAGGTAGAGGCGGCAGTTTCGGATTCGGAGGTTCGACTTCTTCCTGAGTCAATTGAAGAACCTACTGTGGACGAGCCTATTGTGGTGGGGCCTCCAGATGAGGCAGAACCAAGTCACCGAACGCCTAATAATCCAAATTCCGTAGATTCCACGCCGACAACGGTTCAAACAAGGAGGACTATGCCTCAGGTTTCTCGTCAATGGAGTATGCATGAGGCATTCCAGGTGGGGACTAGACAGAAGTTAAACAAGTTGTGGGCATCTTTTTTCTATGAAGTGAACATTGCATTCAACATTGTTCATCATCCTGCGTTTGTGAAAGTAGTGAAGGAAACTACAGCAGCTGGATTTGCTTACCAACCACCATCCTACAATGCGGTGCATACGAAGATGATAGACTATAAGTTGGATGCGGTGAAGACGATGGTCTTTGAGCGTACAAAGACCTCTATCAACCATTACAGAGCAACAATTTGTTTAGATGGCTGGTCTGATACGAACACTCGCCCTTTGCTGAACGTAATGCTCGTTTGCCCTGCCGGTGATGTCTTTTGGGAATCGGTTGACACCACTGGAGAGAAGGACATTGCTTACACGGCGAATGTCATGGCAAAATACATTGATGAAGTTGGTTCTTCAAATGTTGTGCAACTATGTACGGACAATGCCTCGGTAATGACAGGGACCTTGGCAAGGTTGAAAGAAAGGTATCCTCACATGTATATGCAAGGATGTGCTGCACACATTATGGATTTACTTGTAGAAGATTGGGGGAAGGATCCACGTGTGAAGATTTTGGTGGCAAGATGTAAATAGATTGTGGTGTTTGTGAAGAAGTATCATCTCACTTTGGCTCTATTTCGGAAGTACTCACCGAATAAGTCGTTGAGACTTCCTTGCTCTACACGCTTTGTTGTTCACTTCCTCATGATAGACCGTTTGGTGGAGGTCAAGCAAGCATTGCACCTCTTGCTAGGAGACAAGAAATATCAGCCTTTTGAGCTATTTTTGGCGTCTAGAAGGAATGGGCACAATATTCAATGTCGAGCACGGGTGGTGCGAGGGGACATTCGTTCAGAAGCGTTTTGGAACGAGTGTGATAATTTCAAGCACCTGATAGAGCCAGCGCTTATTGCTCTCAGAGTGTTTGATGGCAAAACCCCAGCAATGCCTCAAGCTTGGTTAGTAATGAAGAGCCTTCGACAACACGTCTATTCTCTAGCGAGGCCGCCATATTTTCTAGATCCAGTCACTGCGAGGAAGTTTGAGAAGAACTTCAAGGCTCGTTGGAAATTGATGCGCACAGACTTGCATTATGCAGGGGCACTACTGAACCCGTATTTGCAGGATGTCGAAGAGCTTCATAATGACGGGAATGCTAAGAGCGCCTTCAATAAAGTCATCCGAAATCTAGGCCGATCATTGGGTGTAGATGTCCAAGAAGCTATGGCTAAATGGATGCAATTTACGGAGAAGACTGGCCCTTTTGATCCCTTAGTGGAGGCTCCTGATATCAACGCGCAGCCTACTCTACTACCTCATCAGTGGTGGAATCAAGTGGGTGGTAATGCGCTTCCAAAAATAGCGAAGAGAATATTGTCGTTGACGTGCTTGGCATCATCATGCGAGAGGAATTGGAGCATGTATTCGTTTGTACACAACAAAGTGCGAAATCGATTGACCACATCTAAAGCAGAAGCTTTGGTGTACATCTACACAAACAGCAAACTTGGACGTGAAAAACATGGGCACAATCCAGCTACTTTCTATGAAAAGTACCTTGAGGATGGCTTAACGGATGAAGAAAATGAAGAACCACTATTTTCAGGCTCAGAAGACTCTAACACTACAACCTATGCCCGTAGGCGTGATAACGCTATTTTGGAAAGGGAGCGTTTGGATGGAAATCCCTAGGCTGAGCTCAATCGCCCTGAGGAAGACGTAGTTCACCCTGTACGACGACCTTATCCAAATGTGTTTCGTCAGGGGAATGTACAGGTCAATCCCCCACAACAACCAGAGCAGGTCTTTCAACCAGAGCTAAACGTTTCCTCTGAGGAAGAAATGCCTTTAGAGGATGACGTACGCTCAGAGGAGGACATTGAACGTAGAAAAGAAAACCTGATGCGCCCTGGACCTCCCCATGTCTCTGCGTGGGACGTAGATCCATTCGCTTTTTTACCTCCAAGAAACGCAATGATTCAAGAACCAAACACTGAAGGAGAAAATATTCAAGTGCAACCGGTCGAAGAACATGCAAGATCTCCCATACCAGTACCTTTGAATCCAAATGGAGCTAGGACCCTTCGCAGTAATACACGCATTAATAGGGCCAGTGGAAATGAAGAACAAGAAGCCCCCGCGGAAGAAGGTGAAAATGCAGAACATCCGCTCCCTTTAGCAAGTAACACTACGCCAATTCCAGTGGTTGCAGCGACGGAATTCGAGGCGGACGACAATGATAATGTGCCCCTAGCCTTTATCAGGATTGGAGGCGGTACTGGAATCGTAAACCGACGAGCACCAATACATGTCGATAGGACACCCTTGACATCAGGACCATCTTCCTCGAGGCCGCCAGTTCATTGGGGTCCCTCGGAAACCGTGGACGAAGGTAACCATGGCTCAGCACCAGCACCCACCCAAAGAAGCACTCAACCTTCGATGACGTCTGGTGACTCTAGTCCAACCGGTACTAGAGAATCACCAGTCGAAGCAGCACGTAGACGCAATAGGAAAGGAAAGAGATGTATCTTGATGACAGAGGAGAGAAACCAACGAGATTCTAAACGGCCGAACTATGTTGTCCAACTGTTTTGTATTGGAGAGACCAACAGCACTGCCAACATTGGTCAAGGCAGTAGAAGAGGACGTGAACGAGGTCGTGGCAATGTGCCTAACATTGATGGACCAGGTCGTGGTAGTGTGCCTAGCATTGATGGAATTACTGATCAAAATCGGCGTCAAAAGCGATTGGTGCAAACTCAAATCGGAGACACCATTGATATGGAGGTGCGCAATTTGAACTCTGAGGTAGAACGTGAGGTACGTTCGAATGCAGTCATAACCCAAGAAGGCGCTGATGACGAGAACGCAACTGATGAAGAATTGCGCAGGGGATACGAGACCGAGGACCCTACAGACTACGACGATGATGAAGCGTCAAACGATGACGATTTCGAATTAGATTAATACAACTCTAGAAGTTGAAGGATTCAAATAGTTTTGGTTTTGTTTCTACATTTTGAGGTATATGATTTTTCGGCCAAATAGTTAAGGCTAGGAGTACAATTGAGTATCGGGTGACTGGGTGACATCTCATTAGAGATGTTAATGTGACAACTCAATTGAAATATACATTCCTTAATACTATCTATCTATTATAAACCTATTTATTATTAATAATGTTACTTTTGTTCATATTATTATTGAATACACGTTAATTTTGTGTGTAGAAATTATTTTGCATGACTATAAAAGTTATGCTTAGGCTCACTATTGTTATCACGTGTTATTGTCACATGTGTACATTGAATTTAAACAGTACCCGCGGTCTCCCGTACCCCGATCCAAAGTCGCCCTCATTTTGGACCCGAAGGCGCCCCATTTTTCAGACCCGCGGTCGCCCATTCCCGATCCGAAGTCGCCCTCATTTTGGACCCGAAGTCGCCCCGGTTTTCAGACCTGCGTTCGCCCTCTACATTCTACCCGCGGTCACCCAGTCTTTTTACCCGCGGTCGCCCTTGTCATCGACCCGAGGTCGCCCCAGTTGGGGACCCGCAATCGCCCATTTTAAGGACCCGCGGTCGCCCCTCGACCTGAGGTCGCCCAAGGTAACCTATCCACGTCACTCTTACTGTCCAGCCACGTCGGCAAAAGTTATTTACCCCGGGGTAAAAAAAAAACGCTCAACAAATTCCTACTCGACGAGTACGACATGCGTACTCAACACTTGTTCAACACGACACGTCTATTAGACGTCAAAACCCAAAATCCTGTCTGACAAGACAACCCTGGTTGTGCAAGTTGCATTCATTCCTAAACCCAAGATTTCAAAAAAATATGCAATTGGAGGTTACCTTGAATGACCTCTTACGTGAAACAAAATATTCGGGCAATAACCGTGCACTGTACTTTAATGTCCAAAAAAATATAAAGTCATGAAATCCACGTGCAAAAAAAATGGAAAACATGTTGTGCAAGTTGCATTCATTCCTAAACTCAAGATTTCAAAAAAATATGCAATTGGAGGTTACCTTGAATGACCTCTTACGTAAAACAAAATATTGGGGCAATAACCGTGCCTTGTACTTTAATGTCCAAAAAAATATAAAGTCATGAAATCCACGTGCAAAAAAAATGGAAAACATGTTGTGGAAGTTGAAGAAGTAAAAATGAACTTTCACAATTTAAACCAGTGAGTACTTGTTACGATTATTTGTTTCAAAACATTTCGCAGACATTTCCCACCTTTTATTGGGACATGAATATCATTTTTCCATTGTAGCGTGCAAATGTTTTGATTTTTTTTAGGACCATGCAATAAAATAATAATCCTAAACCCTAAACCCTAAAATCTTAATATCCAGAAACACGTCATTTGTTTTGGAAGATTTGAAATTTTTAGATCCTTCTTTTTTGATATACTGAAAGATACCCTTCTTTTTAAAAGTCTGAGCCAAAAATATGCCAACACACTAAAAATTGAAAATACGATTCTAGCGGACTGTCGTATTAAATACTTGTAATTTCAAGATTCGAGGACTTTTACATTGTAGATGACAACCTAGAGGCCGCGGAGCCAGAGTACAACCACGTTTGTCAAGAGAAGTCAACAGTTTCTTATAAAAAGAGTCTCAGCAACTTTGGTGACCCCACAATTTGCGTGGGGTCAATCACTTTACTTAACAATTGATGTCGTTTCGTGGGGTGAAAGTGGGTAGGCCCACGGCATTCGAGGATTCCCGACTTCCAAAACTTCTCATTTCAAATTGATCCTGAAGATGGCGCTCTTTCTTTCCCGCCAGTCAGTCAAGTGGACGTCGTCATCGCAATTGCAAGCCTCACTTTCCTCCTTTCTCTTCAACTCTATGGACCTTCGTGCACATTTCTTCCTTCTCGTTTGTACTCTGCTTGTATTGATTAGTTTTGTGTAGGCGCCAACGAGACTCAAGATCGTTGCTTGGTCACTAGGTCGAAGCTCACAGCAAGTTTGAGAAATTGGCTACAGTCATCGCATAGAAGAAGGAGGTGCTTCACTGCAACTGAAGTTGAATATTGTACGTCATTTCCAATTCTTCAGTCACTGCCATGCACTGTTCTACGTTTATGGGACCTTTCGTAGTTTCCAGTTTGGTATTAGTTGCATTTTATGTTCATATTGAAGTGCATACTTCTATCTTCTACGATTCATGGACGATTGTGATGTTGCATTCTCCTTGCAATGCATATTGATTCCGTCACATCGTTTCACGAACTAATTATTCCAGTGTGAACGCAACAATTATTCCAATGTGATCGCAACGAGTGTGAACAAAATAATTATTCCTTTTATTGCACCTTGAAATCCGGATTACTATTAATAGTAATTATTTTAATTCAGTGAAGTGAGAAATACTGGATCACACATATCAGCTCGAGTCGAGTTGATTTACATGCTCCAGAATACGTGAACTGATATAGCTAAGAATGGTGTACCTCGGGTTCAACCCAAGGTGAGATCTGTGGTAGCGGCAAGTCCTACAAATCAGCTCGACTCGAGCTGATTTTCAAAGGGTCTTGAAATTATGGACCTGGACCTTTGTACAAAGGAGGTCGGACATATCAGTCTCTTCGCCAAATAAGTCGGTAGGTTCTGGTGTCTGATTTTCATAACATTGATATATTAAGTCATACCAATCAGCTCGATTCGAGCTGATTGGCAGGGTTCTTGAATTTATGGAAATGGACCTTTGCATACAGGAGGTCGATCATATCAGTCGCTACGTCTATTAATTTGTATTTCCTTTTATTACTTTAATTGTTCCCACTATAAATGTCTACATTCTATACCATCTGTATCATCTCGAGTAATAATATTGCAGTAGACCTTGCAAGTGAGCTCGACTCGCACTGATATGCAAGTCTCAACACATCCTCTCTAGACATCCTCATTTAGAGTGAATTCATGATTTCTCTTAATTAAACTAGTAATTGATAAGAGTGTAGACATGTATTTTGGTTGGTACATCAATTTGATTTAGATTTCCTCCTCATGAGTCATGGATTTGCCAATAAACTGCCTTCCAGTTAAAGCCTGGTCTCTAGTTCTTTACTTCTTTGGATTTGACAATGAAGTTTCTCCATTTAAGTTGGAGTGTCCTTGAAGTTGTTGACCTTCAATGTGACCAGTAGACGTTTTCATTTCTCGGCCTTACTCATTAGCTCGATTCAAGCTGACTTGCTACATTGTATTGTCCTGTTGGTATTGAGTTGCATCGGATATAATGATATCCTTGTTTATGTGGATCTTAAAATGACTTTAAATATTTTAATTATGTAATTTTTCATTGTAATCTACAAATATCATGAATCCCACGGCTGTTGATGTTAGTGACTTAAACTTTTTGGACATTGAGGATCAAGTGCCTCGAGAAGTAGTTGTTGACGTTCCCGAATGCAAGGGTCTTCCTTGTCGTTTGTGGAACACAAAGTGTGTAACTCTATACAACCCGGAAGGAGTACTTGTTGGTGAAGGTACCTATCATAGCCATTACTCAGACTTGGTGCTTGGAGCGAATGGTCTGCTTGGTGATGCGAACGTGGCTGTTCACCTTTGTAAATCATTTTCTGAGGCTGACATCCCTGAAGAACAAGTGTACTCATTGATAGTCTGGCCAATCACACTAGTACACTGCCAAGGAGCAAGTTTGCATGACCATGAAGCCCGAGATAATTATAACCGTTTGCAAGTAAGACTTTTGAACCCACCATCTAGAACATGTGTTCGATCGTATACAAGTGACGTTCAAAACCCGCCACGTGAGACATGCATAAAAACAAAAGGTCTTCTCACTCCAAACTCTATCAATGCAGTTTCAAGCAAGGTGTGCTGCAACAGAAATTGTGTGCAGCCGTTTTCGAGGGAGAAAATTCGAGCCTTCCGTGAACGCATGTACCAGAATTCTACTTTCAAACACAGAGCTTTCATGAAGATCGATGTGCATAGACAAATACATCGTGACTATACAGGGAGAAGGATGGTGACGATTGATGGGATAGATGTTTGCATGCGAGCATGGATGTAGATCTCTGGGGTCCCAGAGTCTACCTTCTACCGCTACCAAGCATATAAGAAGGAAGGTCGTGAAGCAACGGTTCATGGCAATACGGGGCAAGTGAAGACTAGGATGCATACTCAACAAGCTACTGCTACGTTGAAGTGCATTCTTGAAAAAGAGGTAGATCACATGCCACATCGTACTCGAACTCTCAAGTCAGGAGACAAGGTCGTCTCCATGATTCTCCCGGCAACATTTCAATGGAAGGGATAGATGGCAAAAATTAACGAAACCAATGTTGCTTTCGGACTCAAGGAGGTCTCTTCATCAAACTTGAGCAAGATTAGATCTTTGAGGTTCTCAGAGTATGACGCTATCTAGCTTTGTGGAACTGACGAAGGTACTCCACGAGTATGGATAGCCTTATGAAGTTGCCTTTGTCTGTGACTGGCATGATTGCACATGGTCATACTGATGTGCGTTATGCACATTATGGCTTAGACCTTTTCCCCCACAATTCGAATTACACCATTGGTTCAATGGCAAAGTTATTGCGAGAACTCGAACAACCACCAAAGTCTTCTTTTCGGCAAATGTTTGTGAATTCGAGATCTACCTCTTTGTTTGATGCGGTCTTGAAAGGCTCAGAGATGCGTGAAGCCTCGCTACCCCCAGCAATAGACACATTGGTTCTTGCAACACCGTTGCCACCCATTCTTAATGTGCAAATGGATAACGCCACAGGGGACAACAAGAATAGATTTGTGTTTGGTTTTTGGTCTCTACTTGTAGCAAATAGAATCTTTCGTGAAGTATATGTGAATTTCATGATTGTTGGCCACACGCATGATGACATTGATGCGTTGTTCGGAAGATGGAGCATGCTGTTTAAGAAGTAGAGTTTTCCAACAATCCCTACTCTCATGAAGTCATTCATGGATGTGGAATCCATTCCCACTATCCCTCACCTTATAGAGGAGGTGCCCGATTTCAAGGGATTTATTGAAGGATCATTTGTAGATGGTGATGACAAACTCATTGGACACACCAAGCCACAACAAGTCAAGTTCTACCTAGATTCAGCAGGGTGTTCAGTCATGAAGTACAAAATGTTGTGCACTGACGTAGAATGGCTAGGGGAATAAGGTAGAGGCATTAAGTTGTGGAAAGAAGATGTTGGAGGATGGAGTTTGTGGCCTCATGGAGTACCTTCGTCAGTTCCACAAAGGTCAATGAGAGGCGTGGAGGACATTCTGAAAGGGATATCTGGATTTGTGAGATATTGGAAAAATTTGTGCGACTCAGATGTAAGTGGAGAGTATCGAAGACGGTATGAGCATTTGATACACTATTGGCGTGGTGTGAAGGAAGCATTGCTGGAACCAGTAGCTCCTTCCTTGATTTTGAAGGATGGTTTTTGGCCGACTACTCGTGTTGAAGCAACTGCTACTGACGAATTAAATGAAGATGGTGAGGTTCGTGAAGAGTTCGGGGAAGATGACGCCTATGTTGGGCCTTTACGAGGTTGCCCATTACCATCCTTTAGGATCGCTCGAGATCTCTTTGAAGGCTACTTTGTTGCAATTCGACCCGCGGATGGTGATACTTGACTAGTTTGGATTGCAAGGACTTTGTCTGACCCTTTTTGTAATCTAGAGAAACCAAATTGTGTGCTCATTCAATACTTTCGTCCAACATCCCGAAATGAGGATCTTTAGAACAACTACATAGGATGGGACAATGAAAGGTCGATGAAGCTGAACCACCAGTTTGGGAGTAAACATACGCCTTGATGATAGCATGGAAGTCTCAAATCAGAAGAGATACTATGCAATGCATGATTAAGATTCCGGCGGCTCAAATTGAAGTCATCAACCAAAGTCTTGCATCATACACATGATATGTGAAGTTTTATATGAATTGATGGTGTGAATTTGGTTTAATTATGATTTTACCAACTTCTTCATTCATATAACAGATGTGTTTTTATATATTTATGTGATATAGGTTTCATTTGATTTTTTATTGATTTAATTTTTGCTGCTATATAGATGTTTTGGAGTGTGTTTTTTGTTTTTAGATGACAATGAAATGTTCATACTATATTTATATACTTCCTATTATATTGTCGTGTTTTGTTTATCATAGTTTTTCAATTTGTTTTTTGTTTTTTGTATCATTGAGTATATTTCATTTGAAATTATATTAGTAATTATTAGAAAAAAGTGGAGTGGACATATCCACTTTTTATTTTGATAATATATAAAGTACTTGTCACATTTTGGGTAGGGGGGTGGTTGGTTGTTACGACTTTCCTGCCTGCAAAGCTCATTTAGCAGCACCAAGTCATGTATTTCTATCATGCGCTCATACGAATTGAACTGGAATCAAACCCGGACCACATGGATGACATAAATAACCCCTTACAACCAACCACGGAGCTCATGACTTGGTGTACAACATAGGACTTGATCTTTACTTATATGAATTGAAAGACTAGTATTATACAAAAGAAAATCAATTAACCATATGTCTAACTATCAAAACTCTCATTTTAATGGAAACTACAGTTTGCAACTAATAGATTTTGTGTTTATGAATGGATATTCGCTAGAATTAAAACTCAATTGTTATCGTCTAAATGGACTACATTTTGAGAGGGTCCGATCCTCCCAAAATATTGAATATAGTGTTTTCCGGGTGGTCTTGTATCTATCGTTGTAGTAAGAAGGGACGGGTTGTATTCTGAGTGACCTGCTTTTTGGAGTAATCCGAGAGTTGTGAGAGTATACCAGTCTGTACCTTGTTTATGACGGAAAGTATTTTGGGTTCGTGTCATTAGGAAGTTAGAGTTTGTGAGAAAACAAGGAGTGGTGATGTCCCTACCCCTCGTAAAAGAGCAAGTGAGGACACTCTGAGGGTAAAACAGAGGTATAACAAACCAGTTTGGAGTTACGGGTTTGGAGACAAGTGAGAATCCAGATCCGGTAGTGATTCCGGAAAGTAGTAGAATCTACGTGAGGAGTGAGATTTGAAGAGATTTATGTTGCAACCGGATTAGAAGGAGTTTAGAACACCCTCTGGGGTTCCTTGGGATGATATTCCGTGTCATCTTACCACGTAGTTGTGACTAAGAGCGCTTACCACCGTACTACGCATACGACAAGAGACAATCCACTGTTTTGAAAAAGAGCAACCTTCAATGCGTCCAACTGCCACCCCATTGCCCTAGATACAATCTTCAATAGTCTAGAAGCCGCTTTCTGCCACCATGCCATTTTTGCGTGGAATTCGATGGTCTCTTTATTTTCATACCCAGGGACTATAGGTCGGTGCTCTACAATGATTTTTTTGGTATTGAAAATGATTTCCATAAGCACGTTCTCCATCTACTTCTCGTAGTTGCCAAAGTACGTTTCGTCCACATTAGCATATTTCGGGGATTCTTTGCACTTTTTCAGAATAAAAGTGCTCAAATCTCTCTTCAATTTAATTATGCCTGATTCATTATGCCTCAAGTATGTAGACTCGAGGAATTCTACAGTACGTTCCTCGTACCATTTGAAACACACTCATTGTGCAAATATTGAATAATCCCGTGGAGGATAAGTTGGGTCCTTATCATGTGCCGTCTTTGACTTCTTCAACTTTGATGATGACTCTACGCCCGTTGACTCATACGAGTCAATAGTCACTTGGAACTCTGCGGGATTGTCAAGGTCAATGCCTCTTACATATTTCCTTGTAGCATTCTCCCATTCCCGGGGGTCATTGTGGTTAATATCCCATAGGGACGGACGCATTGTACTACTCCCTTCCCCTGGATTAGACATAGCTCTTCCTTCACAAAATTACCCACAGTCGATGAATAAATAGAGTCGTGAAAAAAAAGGCAACAAGTCCACCCCCCAATCACTACCTTGGCCCACAAGCTCGCATTCAGCCACTTCAAGGTGGATGAAAGCCGTAGCATAGGACCAAGAGTGGCGAATGCGGCTAAGGGCGACCGCTTAAATACCCGCGGTCGCCATAGGGGCGCGTGCGGGTGACAGGGCGCGTGCGATTGTGGGGCGACCGCGGGTACCAAAGCGGTCCTAAAACAATGAACCCGAGGTCGCCCCGTACACCAGAGGTCGCCCTAGAACTTGGGAATTCCAGCCGAGACTTCTTAATTCCCTCTTTTGGGGTGCTGGGGCGACCTCGACTGGGGCGACATCGGGTAGGCAACTTCGGGTCAGCGACTTCGGGTGTGGCGACTTCGGGTGGGGTGACCGCGGATCTAGAAAGGAGGGAAAATTCACGCATTTGTAATTCCCTCTTTGGGGGGGCTTGGGCGACTTTGGGTGGGGCGACTTCGAGACTATTTTGTGTTGGACAGTTGATGGTATTTTGAAGCCCCATAGAATTAAAGAAAAAAAAGAATAAAGATGGGATAAATAAGGAGCGGTGCATCAAAGTTGATTCCCGATGCGATCAACGGGAAGGTGAAGTAGTGGAAGGGATTCTCACACAAGGGTCGACTTCTTCGAACTCAAGTGGAGTTTGGAAGGTCTGCGGTTCAATTCCCAACCCGGTGTACATGATGTACGACGTTCTGGTTTGGTCTTACGGGTTCAGTCAAGGACCACTTCGAATAGAGAACGAAGATGAGAAACATCTTGGTTTTGTACTCAAAATGGTCCTTGGTCCAATCCTCAAAGCACGTCACCTAGCCTATAACGAGGTCTTCACGGGATTTTTTGAAACTTTAAAGTAACTAATTCGTAATGATATAGAGTATTTTAGAATTCAATTGTGCTAAATCTTTATTTAATTAGAATTGTTAGTCATTATGGACAATGATGAATAAGTACTTGCAAATGAAATTTAACTTTACAAGAGGGGAATTTGCATAATCTATTTAGAGTCAAAAGATGAGTTTAATTTAACAATAAGAGTGCATTACTAATTAAGCCCTAAGTGCCTAAAAGGGCTTATTCGTTAATTTGAGACAAATTAGGGTCTCATTTTAATGCATTCTATATTTAGAATGAAATTAGTATTCAATAAATTGAGACTCTTCAATAAATTAAGACTTCACAATGTCAAAATATTTTTTTATAGATTTTTCGAGTTCTACAAAAAGTATCTCTAACCAACAATTTACTATTTCATTTCTTAATTTATTCATTACTATCTACATACTATAGACCATGAAGTTATAAATTGAGACATTTCTTTAAATTGAGACTACCTTAAATCTAAAAAACTAATCCCCATACTTCTCACACCAAACTTTTTAAATTAAATACACTTCAACCAAATACTAATTGAAGACACATGTAAGTGTAATATATATAGAAGCAATAATATGGGAAAAATATATTCTATTAATAGCAATAAAAATGTTACATAGCTGCCACATCATGATAGAAACAATCAAAGAAACAACTGCAAACACTAAAATGTAAAACCACATTGAACCTCACTTCCTAAAATAAGAAACCACCAACAGACCTATAAACTATTCCTCACCTTCCGCGGAAGACACTTTGTTCTCCGAATTAGAATTAAAGGGCGCCAGGGATGATTTGATGATGTTCATTTGCATCTTGGGAATTGTAACTTTTGTAATAACTTGAGGTTGATCTTCAGCCCCCCTTCTTCCACGTGGCTTGAAAGCTGTCATGGTACAGTCCGTGTTGGACCAACACGGAGGGATTACACGATCCTCGCGCCACACATTTCCAGCTTTAGTGTCCCATCCAGCATACGTATCCATATTGATGTGACGACTTGAAGCAGGCGTCCAATATTGGATTTGGATCAAATGAACATGTCCGGGATTTGGATTTGGATTTGTAAGAGCCCTCGCAAGCCAAAATGGCTTTGGGTCGTCATCTGCGGGGCGCACTGCAACAAAATAACCTGCAAACACATCACAATCAACACGAAATGAAGGACGTGGGCGGTCACGCCTACGTCCAATGAAGGGTGCATCCCGTGCAAACTCTTCACGTATTGTACCATCCCTCTGCATTTGGTCTTCCGGTTCATTGGTAATCCTAGAAGCTGGCCAAAATCCATCTTGTAATGTCTCACGCACTTGTAGAGGGGCATCTAGGGCAGATCTCACACCTTTCCAATAACTTTTTATGGGGTCAATCTTCCTCCTGAACTCTCCAGATCGGTCTTCGTCTGACATTGCACTCCAATGTGCAATAAAACCATTCAAACCCTTTTTGATCTCAAGCACTGCTTTCATATGTTGTGGAGGCAACGGTAGCGGACTACCGCTTGGTACTAGGAGACGCCCGTCTTCGGTCTCCGACCACAAGCAAATTCCTTTCTTGTGTAGTGGAAGCCAATCCTTGTCTGTACAAAGATATTTGTACTCCAGAATGGGCCAGCCACTAGAATCCATGTGGAACTTGAATTGCTGGCCCGAGGAATGACCTTCTAAGAAATCCCCACTTGTTCCCAAGTACCCGTGCACAAATCTTTTGAAGTCAGGGACTTCCTTGATGAGATGAAGAATTACCGGGTGGGATTCACAATCCATGAAGGACTTCATGAGCTTTGGAAGTGTTTGGTAGTCATTGGTCTTCAACATATTGCTCCATCGACCAAACAAAGCATCAATGTCTTCATGTGTGTGTCCAACTATAAGGAAGTTGATGTATATCTCGCGGAAAATGCCTTTGAATACAAATAGAGAGCAAAAAGCAAAAACCCATCGGTTCTTGTTGTCTCCCGATGCATTGTCCAATTGCAAAGTCAATATAGGCGTTAAGGGCTGAGCAGGGATAGGTTCTTGTGGAGGAACGAGGGAGTCCAAGCAAATTCCCCGGCCAGCTAGCATAGCCTTGGTTAGCATGGATTGGTCATTGTCCTCAGAAAATAAGATCCGTGATGAGTTTTTGGGCAATCCCTCAAGATCACGCAACAATCTAGCAATGGAGCCAATGGTGTGATTGGAGTCCGTTGGGAAAATGTCTAACCCATAGTGCGCATACCGAATGTCACCATGACCATGAGCAATCATACCAGTCACAGCAATGGGCATTTTCATGAAAGAATCCGTCACTTTAGTCTTGTGAGAAAAGTGAGGAGAAGCAATCTTGGAGTGATCCATTTTATCATGGATGATGCAGAGCATCCTCTTAGGATACATCATGGAATACTGTCTATTTCCGTAATAGAGTTCCCTATGTGCCTTTTGCCCTGAAAGGTGTGTGGTCAAAATTCTATTCCATTTGTCTTGCGTAGTAGAGAGAGGAGTACAAGTGGTCTTCAACTGCCTATATGTATTGCACATACCACACCTCGAAAAAGTATCTCCTTGTGCCTTCGGAGCAAACTCAAGGAAAGACGCACGACGGATGTTACTCAATCCACTAGAAGAAATCGGTGACAAATTAAATGCAGCATTTGCCTCATTGATTTTTGGTAATTGATCACTCCAACGGAAGGCTGACGACAATACCATTGCAGGGACTCTTTCCCCAGATGCTAAAGTTCTTGTCTTGTGCGGCATTGCTTCTACTTCACCTACAATCAACATTTGAAGTATGGCAATAGCTTGTACAGTTTGCGTGTATGGTTTTTTCAACCCCAAATTACCATGGGCTTTAGCTTGCATCCCAAATTTGGCCTTCTCTTTGTACTTGTAGAATGTAGCTTTTAAAATCCCGTGTATTGTCCACCAAGCAGTGGGACACACTTCAAAGTTCTTCAAGATAATCCAATCTTTTCCATTCTAGTCCTTGTGCATTTGTCGATGAACTTCAAAAAGGTACTTATTGCAATTATACACACCATCCATTACATGCAGTTGAGAACGTATGGCTTGAATTTCTCGACATGGAAACAGCTACAAGCAATTTTTGGGGCAACATGGCTTTGTGGACACCTTAGTGATCGCTTGTGTTGTGAAAAGCGATTCTTTTTTGGGAAGTACATCCACCTCCATCCTCACACGAGAACTTTCATACGATCTAATTCCCACACGTGCATGGCGGTTCAAAGCATTGACAACAGTGTTATAAATGCTAGTTTGATCATGGTCATATAGACAAATACCATTCAAAAACACTCTTTTAATGTGCCAAGAGTGCATGGACCACATCCACCCTGATGGTACTTCATCCTCGCATAAGGACTCCGCAATTTGAATTGCCACACGGTCGTCACCAAGAGGTTGACCATTCATGTCAATGACGAGGTCCGCGTCAACGCTTCGACAAATCCCATTCACAACGTCATCACCATCATCATTCCTCAAGGTGACGCACTTCGAGATCCACGATGGACGAGGAATATTGTCGCAAGGTGCAACCCCCACAGGAAGAACAAGCACCGGAATGGTAAAGTCATCTGGACCATGGATGTCCATTCTATAATACAAAGAAGTATTCCACGTCATAAACAAGAATTGAATGATAAATGAAGTCATCCAACTTACCCTCGACTCAAAGATAAGGTAGGGTCAATAGAACGGACGGAATTCCTAAATTGAAGACGAGCATCTGACAAAGGATATGAAGCTCAGATCACAGACTGACAAGAATATTATCATCGCTGCAAGGATAATGTCATTCTCACAACAAGAGAATATGAAAACAAAATCCTGCATCGGATAAATCCTAACATTCGAACTTCCTGCTATCGTCCACATTACCTCAGAGACTAAAACCAACCCAACAGGCTTACGAATACCAGAATTACACTATGTAGGTACATTGAAATAGTGAACTCATAGCCTTCGAGAATGAGTCGATCTAGATTTTACATTCGATAGTAACGTAAGTCAAGGAACTAGTATGTTAACAACTAAAGAGCTTACCTTCGACTCGAAGATAACCGGATGGAGTGTCCACACTTAAATTGGTAAATAATATTGGCTACAGTAGCTATCAACAATAGCACTAATTGTGATTGGCAAGGTTAGTGACAACATTTTTAGTTGCATAGTATATTTCGGTCATTCCAACATTTTTACGATTGGTAATTAAATGCTAAACGGAAACAAAATATAGAAGTTGGAATTAAACAATAGGGAACTACACATAGTATAATTCCACTCACAATAATATCTATCAGTTTATGTAGTTTAGATTCGCTAATTACCCTCGACTCGAGGATAAATTGGTATCTCCCTATGCAAATCAGTTGTTGCCAACTCAACAATGTTGATTGCAAACAGAATATTTAAAAACGACACATTCACGTGTGTTGCTATCGAAATGGGAGTAAATGGACATGAAACTCACGTATCCGGATACCATTAACATCACATTTGCACCATAGAGTGAGCTACTTTATCTTCGAGTCGAAGATAAATCAGAATAGAAAATGGAAAGCAAGCTATTTGTGCTTCTGAAAGTACTCAAAGAAGATCATTTCAAATTTATCCTTATCTTCGACACGAAGATAAATGTACGCAGTCTTGAGGTACTTCTCTATTTTCGACTTGAAGATAAAGTATCAAATTCCACGCATTCAGAATGATGTCCTAAATTTATGTGTGTTGCTACCAGAAATGGGAGTAAATGGACATGAAACTCACGTATCCGGATACCATTACCATCACGATTGCACCATAGAGTGAGCTACTTTATCTTTGAGTCGAAGATAAATCAGAATAGAAAATGGAAAGCAAGCTATTTGTGCTTCTGAAAGTACTCAAAGAAGATCATTTCAAATTTATCCTTATGTTTGACACAAAGATAAATGTACGCAGTCCTAAGGTACCTCTCTATCTTCGACTCAAAGATAAAGTATCAAACTCCACGCACTCAGGATGATGTCCTAAATTTACGCCTTAATTTTTGGAGGCTTGAATTTGGATTCTTGCAAATGGAATTTCTAATCACAATGAAAATGGTCTCATAACCGACACATTGAGTGCATGAACTTGTAATAAGTGGACAACAATCTCACTAGTTTATATTGTTGAAACGAAGAAAAACTGAATGGAGAGGGAAAACAGAAGCGACACTTACAAACAGTCCTACGGAATGAAATTGTTTGAGGCTTCACAAACTCCTCGGCTCTCCGCAAAATCTTAAGCACAAACCTACAAAAAAACTTCCTGCCAAAACTAAGAACTATAGATTCAAGGAAGGAGCGACATGATACAATTTTGCATAAAATATTCTCAGCAATGCGAACCTGCGATGACAACATCGGAATGGGGAAACTCGCAACAATAGGGAAACAAACTGGAGAAGACTAGGCGGGGAACAAAAGAAGCAGCAAAAAATGAAATTTCAAATTGAGAGGAGCCGTCAACGAATCTGTCAGTCATCAATTTATGGAAAAAGCGAAAGCAAATGTCGCGGTGTGTGCACTATTTTCCACTGGAAATGCGGGACTGCAGAATAACTTGAGTGAATTATGTGACCTGAGGTGGAAAAAGATCATATACAAGTCAAACTAAACTTTATATGGAGGAAAATTTATTGGACATTAGCTAAATTCTGGGTGATACATGGAATTGAACGTTGAAGAGAGTTTCTAAATTGAAAGCGATCTTTTTCAGAATTGCGGACAATAGATTCTTTGTCATAAAATAGGGTTTCCACGATAAAATGTAGAAAGAAAGGATTCACTGAGATCCTCTTGTCATACCTTCCACTGTAAAATAGGGTTTCGGGGTTTCGGGTTTCGGGTTTCGGTTATGGATTTAGGGTTTAGGTTTTTGGCGATGAAATTTCGCAAAGTTTTAATCCACAAAGAGTTTGAAACTTATATGGATAAATACATTATTCCGGGCCTACGCATTCAGAGTGTACTTAATGAACATTGAAAAATAACAATAATTTTGTTTATTCTCTTCATTGACACCTAAATTTCCTCTTCGAATAAATTATAGAAGAAAAATGTATCAATTGAGGTGAATTATGAAATGTAGACCACAGGAATTCGTAAATTGAAGCCTTCTTTTAACTAACTAAGGTATAATTTTCTTTAACTTCGTATTTTAAGTAAATACAACATCAATAATTAACTTTAGAAACTTGTACAATAAATTATTTATTTTTATACATAAGACTTTCGTAAATGGATGCATAGGATAATTGACAATCATTTTGAAGTGTTTGAACCTCCTTGTCAACTTTGATTGTTAATGAAAGATGGAATAATTAGTTAAAGCATAGTTACTAAGTAACTTATAGTCACTTGAAGTCACTATGACTATGATTCAATGCTACCTAATTAAAGGAAAGGTCAATCATTATTTATACATTGCAATGTCGTAGGACAATAATGGTGCAACTTGATGCCAATTAAATATCAGACTAATAATGTCTTTGAAAGACACAATGAATGATAGAGAATCATGTTAAATAGTGGTAAAATAATTCTTATAAATATGTGTTTCTTAAATAAAAATAGCAGAATTGAAATTGTAATGACCCTTTGAATAACAAAATATTCGTAATCATTCATTCAATCAATAGTAAGGACTAAAAAACAAGAACCATGCCCTGCTATTTCCTAAACGCCAAATTCAGAATGCCATGGAATTTGCGTGAGAAATAATCAAGGAAAATTAAAATAATAGGTACAAGTTGGAAAGGTGTACTAGGAGGTGTGGGATCCATGACTGTCCCAAATGAACTTGAAGCACTATTTTTTTTTCTTAGAGATGTTGCATGACGTGCATGAGAAAAGATATTATGCAATTCGCAATTATTCCTAAACTAATTTAGAAAAATATCCAATTGGTGGTCACTTTTAATGATATTGCACTTAGAACTAAAAAGTAAGGCAAGAACCTTACGATGTAGTACTCTAATGTTCAAAAAAATACAAAGTCATTAAATTCATGTTAAAAAAGAAATAGGAAACATATTGTGCTACTTCCAATTATTCCTAAACACAAGAATTCAAAAAACACATGCAATTGGTGGTCACTTGAAATGACCTACTTGAAACTAGAAATTAGGACTACAAACTTGCCATGTACTTTAATTATCACTTTAATGTCCATAAAATTGTAATCTCATCAAATTCACATTAAAAAAGATGAGAAAGAGGTTGTACAAGTTGCAATTTCTCCTAAACTCATGAATTCAAAAAATATATATAATTGGGGGTCACGTTGAATGACTTTGTATGTGAAAATAAAATATTGGGACTACATACTTGGCTGCCATGTACTTTAAATAATGTCCAAAAAAATATAAAATCATGAAATTCGTAGAACTTGCAAATGTGTAAGAGTTGTAGGATCCATGGCTGTCCCAATTAAACTCAGAACACTAGTAACTTTTTTGCTAGAGGTGTTTCCATGAGGTGGATCTTGTGTAAAGAGGTACAGAAGAAATAAGAAACTAAATCTGAAAACGTTTTTAGAACTTTGGATTTTAGATTTATTAGCATGTAAAATTTTGAGTCTACTTTAATATGCTATTATAGTCGCAAATAATGTAAAAATAGCCTTTGACTATAGAAGTATATTCAAAACTTTGTATTGAATGCATGTGAACTCATTATTTTGGTATATTTGATAATTTGACTATTGAATTCCATTGAATGAAGTTTCACTGGAAGTTCATTAGCAAAATTATTGATTCAATCTTGTTCCATGTCTTTTTAGTTAGTGCAAAGTTACTTCACTTAAACTTTCAACAAAATTAATATAATAGGGTTCTAAATTTCATGAAGTGTAACAATTTAAAAACAATTATATATTTCATGATAATTAATTTTGCCAATTTTGCCAGAGCACACGAAGAACAACTTCATGTTTAGATTTGGCAATACATTATTTTTTTGTTTAGCCCTTTAACATTGAGGTGGGTGGTTTGCATCTAATGAATGACCCGAAATTCTCTTGTATAATTAGGACAAAAATCCCACTATTCATCTTCGGAATTAGGGATAGAAGGATAAATCTTCTACAAGTACTTGACTCCCAATGAATATTTATGATTTTTTAAACTAGATTATGTCACACGATTCCAAAAGGGATGATTTGCATGGGGACCAAACCGATGTTTAAGGATTGGAAGCCTAGTAATTATAAATTACTTGTTTACAAACTTGCATCCCTAAATAATATGCATTCCTAAGTAATTTGCAATTTAAAACTACATTATTCCCCAACTTTTATCTGAACTTGCATTCGAACCGGGATTGTGACCATCATTTTCTAAGCTGCATTTTGAACTTGTATTTTGAACCTGCATCCCAAACCAACATTTAGAAATTGTGCCGGTTTCCGAATTTACATTTAGAACTTGCATTTGCAACTTTGCATCCCAAACTTTCTTTCCGAGCTCGATCCGAACATAAACCGAACTTGCATTCCTTCTTGCATTGTCAGCTTGGCATCCCACACCAACTTACCGAATCTAAACCGAACCGGAGGTCCCAAAGCTGGGTTGATGGCTCGGCGAGGGTTCGGCATTCATTTCCCTCCGTGAGTCACAGAGAGTGGTTGGACTGTTGTCGTGTGTTCTTCCGCTTCCTCATCTGTTTTGCGCCCCGTGTCCTCGTTTGTTTTGCGCCTCACGTCCTCGTTTGTTTTGCGCCTCACGTCCTCGTTTGTTTTGCGCCCCGCCTATTTGTGTTTGAGTGAGTGCAGTCTGTGTCGTCACTTCGGTGACTTGTGGTGATTTGCGGTGTGTGCATCGGGACTTGCGGTGACTTTGTCGTGATTTGCAGGAGCTAGAGAGAGGGCGCACCATTTTTGTCCCCCGCTTGTTTGTTTCATGCAAATCTGACATCGGGACGGAACCATTTGAGTCGCTATGGGGATCACAAGTACGCACCTTGCACCTCATTACTTTTGTGTTCACGGATTTGGTAATCTTCTCTCAAGGGAATTGTTTGCCTTCCACTCAGTTTTGCTTGTCGCTTGTCGTTGTATGCATCGTGATCTTAGCCTTTTTGTTATTGGCATGTGTTGTGATTCTTGGGCTGCAGAAGTTTATGGAAGGGGTTGCAATGGTTGTGGGTCATGTAGACAAGTGATAGCGTACATAATTTACAAAATCGCTAGCTCTTGGTAACTTCTGCTGAAGGATTCTTCCGTTGGGTGGAGCCCAATCCGACCTCGTTCGTTGTGAGTAGAGCCTAGCCCGACCTCGTTCAAACGTGATCTGCCTGAGTCGGGAAGTTGTAGAGATCCGGTTAGTTTATTGGAAATTCTTGAGGGCACTCGTTCTACATCTGCATTCTTCAGCATTTGAGAAGACGTTGACGACATGAAGTTCAGATATGGTTCTTTTCATTTCATTTTATTGTCCTTGTTTTGGGATTTTACAGTTTGAGTTTTCAGGCGGGTTTTTGCCAATGGCCATGGCCGGATTTTTCATTCACTGTCACATATAATTTTGCAATTATTCTCTATGTTCCTTTTTCTCTCGGATTTCCAGGTTCTAGAGTTCTAGTACTTCAGGTTTTAGTTTTGTCTAGATTCAAGTTTAGGAAAGTTGTGGAAAGTGAGCCAGGGAGGAACTTCTGAAGAAGCAGCTGTGAAAATCAGGAACTCCATTTAGTTATGCATTCTATCAATTTTGTGTGCTCATGCTTGAGGTTTAGGGTTTAGGGTTTCTATGTTGGTGTACTTCACACATTGGCAATTCAAGTGCTGAGAAGCACTGAATGTTTGCAACAGATTCAACTTGTATGAATTCAAATGCACTAAAGATACATTTAGGTTTAGGGTTTATGAGCTAGGATTTATGCATTAGACATTCAGGATTCACGTCACGAATTACCCTCGACACAAAGATAAAGTTAAACGGACTATCAGAGTTAATTACCCTCGACATGAAGATAAAGTTAAATAGACTATCAGAGTAAATTACCCTCGACACGAAGATAAAGTTAAACGGACTAATAAAGGTTAATTACCCTCGACACGAAGATAAAGTTAAATGGACTATCAAAGTTAATTACCCTCGACATGAAGATAAAGTTAAACGGACTAATAAAGGTTAATTACCCTCAACACAAAGATAAAGTTAAACGGACTATCAGAGTTAGTTTGACCATCCAAAATGTCTACCCAGAACTAGAGCTTCAAACTCGATTACCCTCGAGTCGAAGATAATAGAGATACAGGCATTATAGATTCCAACAGCATTGACTAGAAAACAATGACCATTGCCCTGATCACCATGAGGACGACACTAATGAAGTAACAATGCACATTTGAAATTAAAATGATTAAAGCCAGAAAAGATGAGTAATATAAATTACTACCTCCAAATACTATTACCTTCGAGTTGAAGATAATGAAATAACAATGGTCAGTCCTGAGAAAATTACACCAACATTAGTATCGAAGTGAACAAAAACAAGTACTACTGAGTTCATGAATTAATGTAAGATGCAATAACAATATCACACTAATACTCACTGTAGAAAAAATTTGAGGTCAATAAATTATTGAACGCAAAATTAAGAAACATATCACTAAAACGTGATATGATTATACTATCAATTATCTTCGACTCGAAGGTAATTCTGATTGAACTGATTACTAGCGTAAGTGTCCCTCCATTTCCTATCCACAGTATTTCTTGACCAAACCATACACACTATCATATTACCCTTGACTCGAAGATAACTAACAGTGGCCTCAATTATTACAGACTTGACAACATGATGGTGGAAGGAGCAAATTATGACTACTCTAGCACGCTACCCTTTATGAAGCCATTCATAAACCCATTTGGAGACGAGCCCTTCGTTGATGAAATGCCAGAAACATTTGGGGACCTTTGGCAGTTCAAGTAGCATGTCGCTGTGTGGTCATTTGGCTTAAACTGGTTCCAAGACTTCGTGCATCTACGGTACCGGGTCTACAATCAGCCAGACTTTTTTCCATGGCATCTTCAGGAGAAGGTCACAAACATTGAATCCGTCCGCGAGAACTTCGTTGTGATTGTCCTGTAGGAGGCATGAGAAGATGGCACAAGCGAGGAGCACATCTACTCAATTGTAATGGACGTGAATGCCATGAGGGCAAAGTTTGAAATGGAGGAGTTAGAGTCATTTCTCCAAAACGCAAAATTAGACTATCTCATCAACACATTTAAAACAACCAAATACATACCGTGGATTGAAGGGATTGCCAAAGTAAACTGCCGAAGGCTCCTCAACATTTGAAAATCGTTGGACAAGCATGCTCGACAGTATGTGAAGTCCAGACCACCGATAGGCCATCAAATGAAGAAGAAGCAGAGGCCATCTCTGGAGGGGCAGCCCAGTGGGTCAGCTACCCTACTGTCAGGCAGTACAACAACCGGTCAAGGGCAAGCTCGGTCAGAGCCGCGGAAACGTGCAGGGACTTAATCCGTTGACGAAACGCAGGCAGGGAGCTCCAAATCTAAGCGATTGAAGGCAATTAGAGCTACCATAATAACCGTTGCTGGAAGCTCAGGTTCAGCTCTAACAAATGTTGCCCAGCAAGAGGAACCCATGAGTCCCAAGGATGACGCTGACAAGTTTGGCCGCATTCAGCGAGACTTCTGGGCTATGCACAAAGGATGCTACGTACTGGGTCAAGATCCGAAAGTTGTCGGCATCAAGCAGTGCATCCCTACAAGAGACGACTATGTCATTCGGGGTATGGAAGACCGGATCTTAGAATCGGTGAAGCGCAACCTCATTGCGCTAGGCTACATTCGGGAGCACCAACCATTGTGTCTGATTCCTGTCCATAAATGCAACAATCTCATGAAAGAGCCGCCCAAGAAATGGGAGGAGATCAAGGATGGGAAGTTCATGATCATCAATGGTCAACATAGTGTCCAAGCTTCCAAAGACTTGCAGAAAGAGAAGTGTTGTGAGTAACGTCGAGTTGAACTCAAGACCTGGGAAGCCTACATTGTGTGGACCCTTGATACATCAAAATTGGTGAATATATCTGAGTTTTACAACTCCACAAATCACCTAGACCACGCACAACCAACATAGGGGAGCCAGATACTAAGCTCCCGCAACGTTTGGATAAACTGCCTCCGACCAACTCTTATTGCCGATGAGCCAGTGAAGTAGAGAAATGCGTCCGTTCTTAGTGAAGGGCAATGGAAGGTGAGTTCTCCTCCTGACCCGTTACCCTCGACTCGAAGATAAATTTTTGAGTTCTTGGTACGCCACTACAATGATTGTTTGGTTGATTATTGGTTCACTACTACTTCGTCTTTCTATGAATTTGTGTATGTGTTGTATTATCTTCGAGGCGAAGATAACTACTGCAATACTCCGAGCTCACGCAATGTGTCTACTGTGCTACAGAGTTTCAATACTGCGATGGTGAAACGATTCCAAAAAATCAATCCCAAAAAAGAAGGCAAAAATATAAAACATGTTGGTGACCTGAAGAGCAAGATCAAGATTATCACAGTACGTGATGATATCTGGAGGCTCTGGAAGGAGTTCCTCACCAAGTACCCCGAGGGCTATCTTGTGGAGCTTGTTTTCCAATAGCTCTTCCGGGATTTGAATGACTTCAGTCGAAAGTCATTCTTCTTGAAGAGAGTTCTTCAAGCATTTGGGGCACTTCACAGACTGCGATCTCGAGACTTTTACAAAGCACCTCCTCAATCTAACCAAAGATTGTAGGCTGAAGCACCCAAAGGTGTCCGTTGGCAAGACAAAATATCTTGTGCCGGGTAACCAAACAGCGCAGGACTAGGTGGAGCATAGGAAGAAGAAGAAAATCATCCACGAAGAGTTGATGACAATAAAGCCCAGTCTGAAACTGCGAGATGAGAACAACGACACTGACTTGAGTGTCTAGAGGTCATGGAAGAAGAGGCACAACTTCTCGTCGTTGACGTGGGATTTCCTCCTCTCCTACCCAAAGCCGTCATACTTTAGTAGACGGCTTACAAACGATGCAAAGTTGAAGCGGGCCAAGGATCTTGGCGAGAAGTTTGCGGACGAGGCAACGATGTTTCAGAGGTTTATGAAGTCGAAATATCGGCTTCAAAAACAATCTGGAGGGTTCGAGTTCAGAGGTCTGGACACAAAGTCCAGAGTACTGGTAACGACTGGAATGTACAAGTACTTCAGCCGACCCCTTCGATTTGCCATCTTGGACGTCCGGTACATGGATAGACCCGCCATCCTTGATAACACGTCCAATCTAGACCCGTTCCTCGAGTACGTGGCTACCAGCCTGGAACCCTAGGCAACAGACGCAAGCGTCTGGTTTTGGATTCTCGGTGGAGATGAGGACTTCAACTCCGCATACAAATTCGTGACTATCGACATGCCAAATTTCGACATCGTGAAGTCTGTATACATTGCGTCCCGCGCGAAGCGGTTGGACAATGTGTCCAATTGATTTAAGACCGCTCTTGACGTGCGTATGTTGTTCCTCTTCAAGAGAGGTGACAGGCATGCCAACGAAGTGCGGGACAGAGTTAAGGCAGAATACCGTCCTGTTGAAATTTTGTATTACCAAGAAAGAAAGTACAACAACGAGGCAAAGTGGAGGATATATGCCTACGAACTCCAAATGGAGTTCTACTTTGACATGCTCCAATGCTTTGCAATTCGTGAGGAAAACGTCTTGGGAATTTTCGCTGGAGCAAAGATTGCGTTGGCCGCCAAGGTGAGTTTATCCTTGACTTGAGGATACTATCTGTCATCTTCTGCCTCCACTCATATTTCATTATTCTCTTCTAGAATCAGTCAATTATCTTCGACTCGAGGGTAATTGCTATCATGAATCATGTTTAATTATTTCGTTGTGTTGCTGTCCACCTAAACGGGCATTCCTCAGTATCCCGTTTGTATGTAAATGCTTATTGTTGTATCGTGGTCTTCGAGTGCTATTATAGGTCTAGAGTTTAGCTTCGAGTCGAAGGTAAATTCTGACTTGTTCTGAAATCTTACATTTTCTTATTGAAATTTGGTTCTCAGATGTTCGGGACATACTACTATGGCCTAGTCGATACGAACAAGGGCACGCTGCACCGTGCCATGACAAAATCGGCAGAGTACTTGGATATGAATGATTTTTTGCATTCAAATTCACCGTACTCGGTTAAGTACTTGAGGCCTCTGTACATCAAAGCGCCAGTATTGACATCTGTCTCTTCGCCCTTGAAAGAGGACCTACAGTCTTCTTATTCCAGTAGTGATGAGACTAGTACTGCATTTGAGGGGGGGAGGGACTGAAAGTGGAGACGAGGGAGATTAGTCAGGGAGTGGGGATGGCAACGACGTTTCTAGTTCAAAACCAACTAACTCAACGAGGGATTCGTCACCTCCTGCTGAAGCTAGGGATGCGGGAAGGGACGATGTCTCTCCCCCTGAAGAACATAGGGACTCCGGTGTTGGCATCGGAGGCCTTGACGAGTATGGCACCAATGCTGATGCGATGGTGCGATGGGAAGCTCAGCCTCGACTTGATGGTGAAGTGCCCAACCTTGTGCTCGAAGATGTCAAGACTGACACGGAGTTCCAGGAGCAGCAATGCCTGGAGCGCTTGCGGGAGAGGCGCAAGTTGGAGAAGAAGTCGGCATCGAAAACCTCTAGAGACACCGAGGGTCCCAGTCGTCAAAATTGCGAGGGCGGCAAAAAGCTGAAATTGAAAGTGGAACGTGTCGTGGAAAATCTCAGCAACATTGACACAGATACGCTCCCGCACTCGTCGGATTTTGATGACAGCGACAACGAAGACGACAAAATTCCCGATGTCCCTTCGACTCCCATCCCCGGAAAGATTCAGACCGGGTGGTGGTAGGCGATGGTCGAGTGGAAGGCGAGGAAGGCGGCGAAGAGGATGGCAGTCTAGGAAGAGCTGGACAAAAAGGACAAGCAGATTGCAGACACTCTCCTTACTAGCAAGGAATCGGAGGCCAAGAGCTAGGCCACAACGGAACGGTTGGAAATTCTTGAAAAACAAATGCCTGACTACTTTGCAAGAAAGGAATCCTAGTCAGCTCATGTTCCGAGCCTACCACCTTCAGAGTCTGCCCGTATCCCACTTCCTTCCACACCGGGTCTACCGCAGCAGGCTCGTGAACTGGTCTCAGGGATGACGGATCCTCGACACAAGGGTAATCTTGACGAGAATCCTGCTCTTGCTCAAGTAGGTGATGGACTCGATTCAAGGAGTTGTCATGTTCCCTCTCCCACATCCCCTGGTCAAGTTGCTGGGATTTATCCTCAAGTCGAGGATAAATCTGAAGTGGGACCTTCCTTGCCCCCAGATGAGAGGGTTGGTGATGCTTCCGTGGATGCTCCATAGTGCACACCGTCCAAGTAGGAGATGGAAGACACGACTCCTGTTGGTATTGCCAACCAGGAACAAGTCGACTATGGCGACTACGATGACTTCTTGCAGGATGGAGGAGATCAACAGCCTGAACGGCTCGGTTGAGGTATGCTCTCCTTATTTCCTTTGACTTTCTCTACATCTCTACATTGTCTCTACGTAGAGGTCACCTCTTCGTTGTCGATCACGTAGTCTCCGCATTCTGATATCAGTATCCTCGACTTGAGGGTAAAATTAAGAGATGTGGGTGAGTCACTCTTTCGGTCACTTATACTGTATGCATTTTGCTTGACAGGACGGTCCTCTTTGATTGTTTGGTATTGAAATCGTGATGAAGTCGTCTTCACAGTGCCCCGTGTAGACTAGTATAGCATAGCATTCATTTGTGATGTTTTCCGGCCTCAGATGAGAGCAGCATGGTCGAAATGTACTTTGTAATATTTATAAATAATATGTATGCGATTCAGTTTCCATAGGCGTCAATCTAATTGCATTTTCTTGACAATGTTATGTTGCTTAGCCAAACATTCCTAGAAGTTTGCACCACCCGATGGCAATGAAAGCTTTTCCTAAGGGGGGCAAGCAATTGATTAGTGGATTTCAGTGCTCCTTCCCATTGTCTGGCTCACCTGATTCTGCATTAACATCATATTCATTAAAATGGGAGTTTTCCACTGAAATGAGTGTTTTAAGAGACACTACAATCCAAAAATTGAAGAGAAATTTGTCACTGTATATACAAAATAAGCAATGCAAAGTCATATGAAGCGTGCATATAATAACAAGATGACCGAATATCATGCATTTATTAAATTTTAAATATCCATTTACTAAAAGGAGCCAATGGATGTACATATATGTAATCTATAAATGTACAATCACAACGAAATGCGACTTTGTATAAGGAAATGTACCATTAATGTGTTCCAATTTACAAGTACACAATAAATTGGCAACCAACATTTCCAGTCAAGTGCTAGTGAAATAGAAGCCTATGTGTTTGAACTACAAAATATCTCTATACCATTATTATTGGTCTACGTAAATCCAGTGAATTATATGAACAAGTCTCATGTGTGAGATTTACTCTTTAGCTTCTCCAGTGCCTTCAAAATTTCCGGTCCTCTACTATATCCATTGTCCATCTTCCGGTATTCACGACTGAATTGACGCCGTTGCAATTTCAATGACTTCCGCTCCCACGCATCCCATGTTGGAATAGAGCAACAACTACAAGAGACTTCGCCATGTGAACGCTTCATTTGATACCCTTCAGACAATGCTCGTTGATGTGGAAGCAATGGTGCAATAGGAGGGAATGTCGGGCATGTATGCATTGGTACCTCGGACTTCAATGTTGCTGGATGGAATGAACAATCAATATCCCCATAAAGTTTCCTTGGAGGCACTCTATCGGAGGGCAACAAAGAAGTAGGATGACTTGTAGACCTCAGAGGAGACGGGGAGCAAGATAGTGGCGGACGTGGCCTTCCACTTGGGGGACTGTCCACCACGTTATCATCCATAGGCTGTGTTGAAAAGTCCATTGTGGAATTTGCTGTAGCCGCTGAGCAAAGGAAGTTTCCGGTGCTCAATATTACGTATTGTCCATAGTCCATAATAGAATCCACGGACGCTGCGCAAGCAAGGCCACCTTCTACAGCATGGGTTGATGTGCTGCTCATAATCTGAAAAAAAATTCCATATTCAAATGAAAGGTCATGAAGTGCAAACATGAATAAAACACAATGTACTAGAGCCAAATTCAATCCAGCTGCACAGTTGAAGTTGTACACCGAGAACAGAACTTTCATTCATACATATATAATCAACAATGTACATATCAGGTTGTGCCGAGCTAAAATGGCAAATTGGTCCCATGTCAACTACACACGTCAAAGCCCTAGCCTAACTAGCACAAGAGGATGCACGAATTGCATCCATAATTCTATCGTACTCCTTCCGATTCCTCTCGTCGCAAAGCATCCACCGCCCAATTCTTCCAGGACCATTTTCCCTAAATGATTTCAACCCTTGATTGCCAAAAGCGTGCAGACGTTGAAACCAGGGAAGCAATACATCAAATAGAAATGTGTCTTTTGGGCCGTTTCCCTATAGCTCCATGACTCTGGTAGTACTACATTATCAGGCTTGTTCGTTATGTGTTTTGTTGGGCTATCGTCGATTACAACAATATTGTCACTTATAAAGCTTCCTCTGGAACCCTTGAACAATGTATCAAGATTCTTAAGAAACAAGTCTTTATCAGTCGCTGCCTCCTTGAAAGTGGTCAGCCTTCCTGATTTATCTCTGTGTTTAATTGTGTCACATGCATCCTGCCCAAGAATAAGAAAGGGTTCATGTACGTCTCGAAAGAGATACTTGCTTATCAATTCAGTAGTGGACTTCTTCATGGAACTCCACACTGAGATGACTGCAATTTTTCCTATCTCTGAAAGAAATTTGGAGCAATCGGGTCGCACCCACATAGCTTTGGGTCCCACTAGAGCGGGTTCGGTTGCAGAGTGCGGTTCTGAGGAGTTCCTGAGTTTTTTGTGAGACAACCCCTTCGACTTCCAATCTTCGCAGACACATAGAATGCCATTTAGGTCCAGGATAACATTGACCCACTTCTCTGCAACCCTGGACTTGAATGGTCGATTGACAACCTCCGAAGATCCTTCATGACGAGATGGAGGGCCAAATCCCTGCTACCAAACGGACGAATGTGGAAGCGGTTACGATCGTCTACGGCTTCATCGAAGGTTCATGATGACATAACAGAGAACAAAATCCTTGAGAATTATAAGTGTACAAACAACAAAGTCTACCTATAGAATGTAGGATAGATAGAATATGAATCGAACCATACCTGCTTCTGGGAGGATTCACCGGTAGCTAGGGAATTATCATGCAATGTTGTCGTCAATCTAGAAGGATTGACCTTCTTCTTTTCTTCGCGTGATGCGTTTTCAAAGTTTCGAGGAATATCATCGACTGTCATGTGTGGAAGGGATGACGGATGTGAAGGTGAGGTAGGATCGGATAAATTTGTCAAACTCACAAGCCTTGTGATTCAGTAAATATGAAATCATATTTTGTAAGAAATCAATATATAACTGCCTCAAGAAAATGAGTTTGGTCATACAAAAATGAGTTTTCAAGCTCCAAACAAAGTAGTTCAATGTCCTAGAAGTTCATCTTACAAAACACGATTCTACTATCTATGCTCTATGTACATCAAATCAGCTCGAGTCGAGCTGAAACAAATGACATCGAGTGATTACAAGGCACAACCTGCTTGTTGAACGTCGGTGGAAACGCCTTCACTCTCTTGTACTACTTCAAGTGTTTCCACCTGCAGGTTGTGCCCTATGTCATCCACCTCTGCCGTCTTTGTTGGTGTTTTGACGTCAACACATACACTCTCTTCTACCGTGGCATCTGCATGTTGGGATGGTGCCTTAGGACTTTGAACAACTTCTTCTGGTGGAGGAGGATCAAGCACTGGTCCTCCAAGAGGAAGAGGAGGTACTATTGCTTCAACGCCCTGCGGAATGGAAATAGCGCCGTCACTTGACACGGAGGGGTGATTTTGGAGAAGAAGAACTTGGGAAGTTGAGGCGGGATCCAACGTTGCTAATGGTGTGGCTTGCTTGATGGTAATATAATTTTGCCACATTTCCCTGTTTTGCTTTGTCTCATTCATATAACTCTTTGTAAGGCCTTCGATCCTCTTGTTCGACTCCTCGTGGAGCCTCCTGTTTTCCGCCCGTTCAAATTCTCAAGTCGAATGTTTTCTTGCTGCTGCATTACAAATGCCAAGGTTTGCGCAAGGGTATCCATTGCGCCTACCCTTCTTTTTTTTGCCAGGGGTTTTCGAGTCACGGGAGAGGGTGGAAATGCAGCCTCAACAGTTGGTGAAGGCAAACCTGATGAAGTTGATGAGCCCGGCATGTCTTGCGATGAACGCGCACCTGGCGTGGGCATTGCTTCGAGACCGTCATCTTCTTGCTCGTCCTCATCTTCTTCCTCGTCATCTTCATCGACTACCACTTGTTTTTTGCTTGCGCGGCTACTTGGGGAACTTGTAGCTGATTTTCTGTTTATCGTTCTTGACGTTGTTTGCGACACCGGAACCGTGGGATACTGTGCCTCATCGACGTGATACCCTGTATCCAAGAAATCGTCTTTGTCTAACATAATTGCCTTAGTAATAGCATCGCTCCATATATCCGATTCAATATTGGGAACTGATGCATACACATTCATACCGCTCATCTGCATGGCGTTGACATGAAGAGGCGTTTAGTGATTTAAGCATTCAAATACATGATTTGAATTTATCTAGAAATCTTTCAAATAGCGTGCAATTTAGGTAGGTGCAACCTGAAATGAAGTACAATGGAAATAAAAGAAGGAAAACTGAAGCAGAGATTTATGAGCAATGGTGTGCAATTTAGGTGGGAGCGCCCTAAAATGTGAAATGTTACTTACCAGTGTTGCACATGTCAATTTTGCTCCAGCAAATACCGAGAGCACACTTGATCTGGGATGGCAAAACGTTTGCACTACCCAAAGGTAGAATTCCATCCTAAGCTCCATATTATACATGCAAAATGGAAGCTCATTATATTTTCTTGCATCTCTATATACGGACGTATTGGGAGCTACGAACTCTGCTTGTATTTGGCCTTCATATTGTTGTTTGGACTCTGCAAGAATATCAAAAGCACTTTCTTCAATGCCTTGGCGCTGTTTGCGGGCAGGTCCATCAAGCGTTCATTTTTGGCCGGGTAGTAGTCGGCAAAATTCAAGCTGAAGGATTTGAGGACCGCATTTTTTTCCACGTATGCCAACACTTGTGTCTGATCTACTTCGTCGGCACAAATAAATAGCCAGGACTTGATATCTTCAAGTAGAGGACTCTTCTCATTCTACATGGAGGTGAGGACTACGTTGAAGAAAGGATTCTCAATACTGGACTTCTCTTTCTTTAAGGCCCCTGGAATACTTCTGAAGTCAATCACGCCTAGCATTATCTGGTTTTGGGTCTCCGCGTTCCACGCCTTTGGGGGCCACTTCGACCACGTGTTATTGCCAATGCTATAGGGTTTCAAGTATGCAATCCCAGTTTGCGTTTTAAAGTTTTTTTTCCTTTGCAGGAAAACCTTGAAGAACTCTGTCGCTCGTGGTGATATCTGCTCCGCGGACATGTTTTTGGCCTTGAGTTGCTTTCCAGTTCCAAAGAATTTATCCCCGGGCCTCTCTACGAGGAGATTCATTGTCGCACTTGTAATGTTGTGACTTCGCTTGAATTCCCTCCAGTTTGCGGCAATGAGTTCACCATTTGTGCTGAATAATCCGAGGTTAGGGTCAATTTCTTGGAGTGCTTTTTTCACTAGCTGCTTCTGTTTGCGCCTTTCGACCCACTCCTTTGTATTGTAGCAACTGTCAAGCACCGAAGTTGTGGTCTTGATAGTCACCTTTGGATAATCCTTAGTGCGCTTGGGTCCAGATTGGTTGAGGATGTGTTTTGCCAGCTTCTCGAGGTCATTGTAGCTGAGATTTCCGAGAGGCTTGAAGAAGTCACGGCTGAGGGAGCAGCTCTCTTGTTTCCAGTTCTCTTTCTCGTTGAACTTCATCAAGGTATCAAGATCAAAGAGCTCCCCATGTGCTGCATTCGTAATGACTTCGCTCCACAAATTGTAAACTTCATCCGGTGCGGTTATAATCTTGAGTTCGTTGACGAGTTTTAGCTTCTCGTCTGCACCTTTTCTCTTAGCGGTCATGTGATTTTTATTGACATCGATCATTGCAAAACGTTGGTGCATTGCTTTTTCAAAAGCCTGTATGAAGTTGAGCACTTGAGAATCAATAATCAAGTTTTAAAGAATTCTAATGTAGTCATTTTATGCAAAACAATTACAAAGCACAAAGCAAGTGAGCAATTCAGCTCTACAGGACCTGATTTGCACACTTAATGACAATGCAAAAAAAAATTGAGCACTTCAGCTCTAAGGGACTTGAATTACACACCCTGAATTTTGTTGTCTCTCGCATTGATTCTCTAGTTCTTTTTGTAATTGTCACAGTCCCTACTGCAGCTGCCTCTTTGGGATTTTTTGAACTCCCCATCTTCACCCACACTGTCCGGGCTCCGAGAATGTTTGTTGCCCATGATGGTTGAATCGCCTGGAAGTGATTGGTGCGGTTATAGTAAGCTGAAATCGACTGCAACTGCTCAGCATTATCAGACCAAACAATGAAGCAATTCCACTTCTCGAATTGCTCGCTAGTCTCTCTGTCAATTCCACTTTCTTCATCCAACATCAGCCTGCTCGCCACAATGCTGTGTTGACCGTTGATGATGTAGAATTCACCATCTGCAATGCCTTCCCACCTCTCCGGCTTTTGCACTTGATTAATGGGCATAACGCAGAGGGTTTGCTTAGCACTCTTGTCTGGAATGTTCACAAGCCAGTTCATCATATCCCTAACCATTTTGTCTTCGAGGACCCGTATGTTGAACTCTGGTGGTGCTTGAATGAGTTGCTTCAGTGGAAGTTCTTTTTTCACGTCAGCAGGAAGAACGTACGCGCTTGAGCATGTTTCCCAATACTTTCGGTACACTGCACTGACGACCTTGTAATCTGGTTTTCGCTCGGTATTTAATGCTTGTGGAACATTAAGCATCATGTCCGCGTAGCTCAATTCTCCTTGTCCGGATTGTTCTGATGTTCGATCAATTTGCTTTTTGGCAGACGTTGACGCTAGGGGACTCCCTCGTGTTCCATGTGTTAGTGGAGGTTTTTTGTTCCTTGTACCTCGCCCCTGTGATCCAGCCCCTTGGTTTCCCATGGAGAGTTGACTTCCTGCTTGGCTTGCTGTTTCCACTGAAATTGTGCGAGAAGCCATGAAAGACTTTTGCATGGCATGCTTTTCCTTGAGGACCTCGAAGGAGTTTAACAACAGCCGTATTTTTTCACACAGTCTCTTCCCGGTCAGCGGTGATCCATCCTGATTGCAATAATACCCATCGTCCACCTTCTTCTCCAGTTGCTTAATTTCATTGTTGTATGGGGTGGGCTCCAAACTCTTGAGAAGGGGCATCATGTTGAAGTTGATCTTGTCAGAGTTTACAAGAATGGTGAAGTGATATGGTTCATTGCTCTGGACCCCCGTCTTCGTTGTGACACATCGTATGAGAATTTGTGGATAAATGTCGTAGATGACGTCCTTCACTCTCTCGTGAAACGAGATTGGAATATAGATTTGAGCATTTGTGTACTTCATAGTAAAATGAAAGTGGTCCGTGAAAGGAATCATTGCCAGACCCCAGGATTCCACTTCCTTAGGGTCCTTGAACTCCCAGTAATCTCCATCGTCCATCATCTCATCCTCGTCGTAGACTTCAGGAGTCTTTGTTGTGCTCTTTTTGAAGTACGCATTTAGATTTTCGACTTGGTCCTCCATGCTGCAAAATAAATAGAAATTACATTTTATTTTTCTAACCTTCTATGAACATGGTTTTGTTTTGATGGATTTTTTGAGCTTTGTTGAAGGGAACTTGGAATGACAACCTATTTTTTTCTCGAGGATATTCACGTGCGCAATTTAGGTGGGTGTGACCTGAATTGCTCATTATGGACTTGTTTTTTATTTGTTTTTTATTTTGTCTATTTATGAATAAGTTATCAATTAATTGTGGTTTGTTAGAATTTTTGGATGTATTTTCTTTTGCATGTGTTGTCTTGTCTTTGAAGGATAAGTCTTAAATTTTATTTATTTGCATATTAGGTCTTTACTACTTTAATTGCATACTAGCGACGTGCACCTTAATAAGAACTTTTTTCCCATGGCTTTGTTTTGATTTTTAGGCAATAGCTAGACAATTTATATTGTAAATATATTTATTGATTGGCAATGTTCTATGCTTGTGCAGTTTAGGTTGATGCCACCTGAATTACCTAAGGCTTCAATGCTCCTTGTCGTGCCGTTTTTGTTTTTTTTGTTATTTTTTTATTATATATGCTTGAGTACAACTTTATCTGCTTCATAGACACCTCAAGATTGTTAGTTTTTTCTTAAGTACACTCAAAATAAATTGATCAATTAGATTTGGGTTGTTAGCGTCTTTTTTTGTGATTGCGGTTGAATGTGTCTTCTTGTCTGTGATAGATGAGCATGATGTATTCACAAGTGACATTCTTTGTGTACATTTTAGGTCTATGCTACCTGAATTGCACACTAGCTCTATAATTTTACTATTTTTCTTCACTATGTTTTAGGTTTTTTAGCAAAAATATCTGATTTATATTTTGATTTATTTTTAGAATAGCAATGGACTGTACTTGTGCAATTCAGGCTGATGCCACCTGAATTACATAAGGCGAAAAATCTTTCTGTTGTGCTGCATTTGTTATCGACTTTATTTCTTTAATTAAAATGCTAGAGTACATCTTGTGCATTTCAGGTCTACCCCACCTAAATCGCGCGAGACAGCAACGCAAAGTTTACAAATTTACAAAATACCCAAATAACTTATTAATCTTTACAGAAAATGGACAATATCCAGATAACTTATTAATTATGCAGGGACGGAGAACAATAAGGGACGGATAGGGACGGAAAACAAGAACTGCATATTAATCACGTCGTTCACAATCTAGCAAGCCAGAGCAAATAACTCAAAATTCAAGCTTCACATTCTGTTTCAGACTTCGGCTTAAGCTTCCGACTAAAAATACAGACTTCATATTCAGCTTCACACTCACAATTCAAGCTTCAGAAGTCTCCAAATTCAAGCTTCACATTCACAGTTCCGGCCACCTGGTCACGAAAATATCAAACCAAACGTTAAGAAAGCTAACAAATAAATTGAAATAAAACAGAACAGGTGCTTCGAATCAAAGCACCCTTTCAGAAACATGAAATTTTCTAGGAGATAGGCCTGTTCAAGGTGACAAAAGACACTCCCATCGCTTACTTGAATGCAACACTTCCAAGCACGAATCCTAAATGCAACGCTGAAAACTCACCACAAATTCTGCAAGATTCCACAGACTGCAGCCTCCACGCCAACCGGATCTTCCGATCAAATCTCAAATTCTCAGGACCTAACGTCGAGCACCTGAAACGAACAAGGATCATGAATCAATGGCAGCGACCGTGGCTTACAAACAGAACCAAGTACTTCAGTTACACTGTCAATTGCTTCAAAGCATGTCAGTTACAGTATTTGATTCCAGATCTTATGTTATCCTTTAGATTGCCAGTTCTTCAGTCCAAAATTCTTCAGATTTCTCAAATATGTCAACATGATATACTTCAACTCTTCTTGCAACATCAAGACCTCAAGGGTATGTAAATACGTACCCAGGTAGGCTCAGAAACTCGCTGAAATCATGGCTGCGCTGTTTACAGCAACTCCACTCCTTGCCACCATCATGAAACAAAGGCTGCACAACCCAAATTCAACTTAGCACCTTCCAGTATAAGAAACCAATAATGACTCTTAAGCTGAATCCAATTGTGCGGAAAGCATAATTGAAAATAAAGGATATACTAGTGGTTTGATACACGACTCTCGCGATATAGAAGTTCAGACAGGACATGTGCAGAACAATGAAAAATTATTGAAATCATCTAAACAGACCGGTTGAGCTAAATAATTAACAATTCAATGCTTTGTAACGCATCATTTACAGTGGTTGCGCAAACCAGAGGCACTTCACAGCCAAAGCCCACTCGATTACAACGCAGTTAAGGACACCAATAAGAAGGAAAACATATCTTTATGCATGAAAATTTGCTGAGAATTAAGAATCCAATGCTTAAGACTCATTACTCTTTTCTTTGCAACCGTCAACAAGACGTGGCCATTACAGCTCGTCATGTCATGTTTGGGAACAAACAGGTTTCCACCATGATTTGCAAATCAGACCTCAAATACTAGACTGATAATGTTTGTCTGATAATATGAATTTTGACAAAAGCTCAAATGCTTGGAATGATATTACCAGAAAACTATCCTTACCACATGACTCTTCCATTCCCTTGTGACTAATTAAAATCCCAAAGAGCAAGGAGTTTCAACTATTATCTAAGAATCAAAATAGGAGCAATATTCAAGTTGAGGACCTATCAAGTGTAACGGTCCAATTGGCTGTAATTATGACCAAGTTTGTTCAAAAGCGAGGCAGTGATGCTTTCTATCGATTTCGTTTTCATCTGTTGGTGAGCACAAAGAGGAATCATGCTACTAGTTCTAGAGGAGGTTTATGAACAGAGTTGTCATCCTACTGAAGTGAATGCGATATTGCCACCCTCCTCGGTACTTCCGTGAACTCTTTCTCCCAGATACTCTCGACATGCGCTGAGGGAAAACTCTTTTGGGCCAACTACAAATCTGCCTTAGGCTCTTGCCTCGTTCTGAAGTGTTGCAATTCAAGGACGAGTTCCGCCTACGCGAGAAAGCTCATGATCGAAAATAATCTTCCGGGAGGTTCGGGAAGGGATACATCCTCGTGTGCGTCGCTCAAAAAAACACAACAAGACACATCCAGCAAGACCAACACCGAGCAAGACCGACACCGAGCACCGAGCAAGACCGATCAAAAGGCACATCCAGCAAGACCAACACCAAGCAAGACCGATCACCACAGAAGTCGCCACAAGAAATCAAGAAAAACAAAATCTCAAGCACATGAGAAGCTTCAAGAAAACTGAATTCACGACGAACAACAAACACAAAACGTTTCTCAAAGATTAGCTCGGGACGTACCTTTCAACTCGTAGACTTCGCACCTCCACGACCTGATTTCGCACCTCGCCGATGCTAAATTCCAAGCTCCGCAACCCTCACTTGTAGCGACCTAACTTCGCACTTGCGCGACCTAACTTCGCAGGTAAAAGACCCTCACTTTGCAGCTCCGCGACCCAAGCAAAAAAAACACAAACCCTAAAAGCCCCCACCACTACAGTTCTTGTGCTCCCCTACATGAGAAGCGCAGAAGGCTTCGCTACAACTCCCCGCGTAGCAAACTGCCAGAAAAGCTTGGATGCGGACTGCACCACTGCAAATGTGCCTCGAAACTAGCGTGTTTTTTTTGGAAAGCTTGCTTTACATTAAAGCCCTACGTGCCATCCCACTAAAGGCGAATTTGTGGATGGAGCCAGGCGAAGTGGCTTGCTAGACTAACAGTCTGGCGATAAATCGCCAGAAAAGAAAACGCTGCTACAAACCCGGTAAATTATTTGTCACCTCTAGAGCCCTAAAATCTTAGGGGAATTACCTGTACGTTATAAGTGCGACACCCTTACTACTATGTATTAAATTTGTATTCAAACAATATTGCAAAAGTAAAAGATGATTAGTAATTCCATTTCTTCAAGGTCCTTCCAACTAGTCTGGTAGTACATTCTAAATGCATCCATCTTCTTCAAATGGACCCTACTATTAGTTGAAGAAGAAAGAATGAGTGATTCTTAAACGGACCACTATAGCAAATAAATAAATCAAGGAAAAATTATTTTTCTATTGCAAGAACCTATCATTGTCTTCGATTTCCACACATCTCTTTACAAGTTGCAAGGAGATGGATTTTGGGAGGTCAAAAATAGGAGCCTATGCCTCAAATCTTTGAAAATTTATAAGTAATTCAAAGATGCTTTGATAAATACATAACCACTCGAGTTAGGTTCCACATCTACTTTCCTTCTTTTGAAAAAAGATTGAAAAAGATTTCTATACATGATAACCTATTAAAAAGGTGGACCAACCCTTACATGCTAGTTTGTTTTTAGAGCATACTACCTTAGTTAATCCAAGCCCTATTGTAATCGATAATTACCTTTGTTGAAGTCAATTGTTTTATGTTGTTATATTCAAGAATGTCTTTCATTGAACTTTAATTACTAAAATGAAACAATAATGACCATGAACTGTATTTTTTAATGCATTTCATAGGTTATATTTTCTATGGTGCTTTCAATTCAATTTAAAGACTTAAATCTAAAAGTGAAAGCAACGTTTTACATTGTAGTTCTTTTATTTTTTTGAAAAGGAAAATAGAAATTCATTATAGTTTTCCTATGTTCTTAAAAAGTGAAAGGAAACTTTATTCTACTTCTTCTAATTTTATGAGAAGTAAAATGAACCTTAACTACAAATCTTTCACTTTCTTAAAGTTCTAGATAGATTTTTCCCTAAATCCAATTTCAACTAAAATATTGATAATACAAAAGTAACTCAATCACATGGAATGGTTTATCTTTCTTGATTGTCAAAAATGAATTCATAAACAATCCTAACCTAAAATTTTGAAAAGCTTATTTCCTAAGATTGCTTTTTTTAACATTGGTATAGCTTTCAATTTTTTCAAGAATTATTACCTAGAACAACAACACTAATCCTCTTACACTATGTAGAAAAACAAAACATTACAATCTTCAATTTGTCAAATGGTATGCATTTAAAAAAGTAAAATAGCCTTATTTCAAAAGAGGTGTTTAAAAATAAATTAGAGTCTTACATCTACATATAGCTAAAGTATAGAGGTAGGTGCATGTCCCAATTTTTACTTTCACAAACATTCAAGGTCATTTCAAGTGACCACCTATTGCAAATTTTTTTGAATTCGTGACTTTATGAATAATTGCAACTTGCACAACATGTTTCCCATTTTTTTGGACGTGAATTTCATGAGAGTATTTACATTATATATTGTCGTTGATACATGCAAGCTTGTATATTCATTCATTCTCATCTATTTCTTTTTCTTCTATTTTTTTTATGGAAATCTTGTCTTCATTTAATTTATTTTTTATATACTATAGTTTTATTTCCTAGTCCCACAAGAAGTTGTGGAACTAGCATGTATTATTTTAAATCCTCAACAAATTAAAGGAAGCCTTCACTTGCAATTTTAGACACTTGGAGGTTTTATATATTATATTTTTTTTCTTAGCCCGGTAAGATGTCTTAGTCTCTTAGAACTAGGATATATTATTTCAAAGCCTCAACAAATTACAAGAAGCCTTTATTTGCAATTCTAGACACTTGAAGGTTTTCTTATTTCTTTTCCTAGTCCCTCAAGATGTTTTTGGAGTACGATATATTATTTTGAGGCCTACATGACTTATAAGAAGTCTTCACTTGAAATTCTGGGCACTTGAAGGTTCTATATTATGGTTGGGTGTCCTATATGTATACATATTTTTTTATTATCACAAGATATTTTGGGACTAAAAAATATTTCCTTTGTCCCAAAATGATCTTGCAATTGCTCATCTTAAATATTTAGAAATGGATAGAGATAGTGTTATTTCAACTTTAATCCCACACTATTTGACCAACTCCAAGATCATTTAGGGACAGAAGGACTGTTATTTTGGGTACTTAATAAATAGTGTTGATTATGTGTTGTCGGTTGTTATGCTATTAAAAAACAATTGTTGTGCTTTTTTTTAATTGATTTTATACTAACTTGTACATTCTTATTTGAGTTGCTAAACTTTTTCTCTTAACCCCTAAATGTCCAAGGCCTTCTTTGAGCTTATAGGAATTTGTCCTAAACTAACAAAAAGCCAACATTTGATAATTTGTATCATTTTTTTAGAATTGTATTAATGCAAAATCAAACTAGAAATATTAAAGACAACATAGGAGAAGAAACCACAACAATATTACAACGTCACTTATGAGTTGAAAGAATATAATCTTTGATCATGAGGGCGTTAGGTCTACAAAAGTAATTTGAAGTCTTTTAATCTTCTTTTCACAATCATGTCAAATCTAAAAATTGGGTCACTATAAAATATGAGGTCAAAGGGCCTAACACAATAACACACATAACCACAATCAATTTATGGCTTGTCAAAATATCTTCTACAATTTTTAAAATAAATTTTTAATGTGCTACTAATAAGTATTTCTAATAAGCAATCATTTCAAAATCAAATTTTTGATGCTAAAACTGGACTTGAAAAATAATTTTTTGAAAATATGAAGTACTAAAAATAGCAACTTGGTTAAATTTTATTAAATTTCAAAATATTCCATAAATCTAATTTTTGAAATTCACTCTATTTGTTATTGCAATTACTAGGAGTTAAGAACTTTAATTTTCAACACTTGTATTTTTAGAGAACATATGCATAATAATAGAATGTACTTGTTTCAGATATGAGTTAAATACTAATTTTAAGCTTTTCACCCAAAAATAACAAAGGAATTAAAAATAAAAGTTTTATTGCTTTATATATATATATATATAGTTTCATTTAATATTTACATGAATTTTTTATCTTTAAATATTTGTTTAAACTAAGTTTGGTTTAGGAATTTTTGCATGTTTCTAAAGTATGTGGTGTGTGTATTGTGTGAAGAATGACTTTCAAAGCGTCCATACATACTCGGAATTAAGGCATACATTAGAGTAAGTATGATGACATGATTTTTTATTTTCATTTCCATCCTTCTTTGTTTAGTAACTTAGGCACGCTTCCCAAGTACGTGGTGTGTGCATTGTGTGAAGGATGACTTCCAAAGCGTCCCCACATACTTGGAAGGCATATGATGACGCCATTTAATATTTTATTTTCCATCCTTCTTTGTTTAGGAATTCTAGTATGCTTCCAAAGTATGTGGTGTGTGCATTGTGTGAAGGATGACTTCCAAAGCGTCCCCACATACTTGGAAGGCATACTTTAGAGCTAACATTATGACATCAATTTTCATTTTGATTTCCATTTTTCTTTGTTTATGAATTTTCGAGCACTTCTCATATGTGGCTATCCATCCGCAAGTGACGTTTAGGGATTAAAGTGAGAAGTTTTTATTTTTTCATTGCAAATAATCTAGGAGGCCACACTTCAACCACTAAATTTGACATACTAGAAATTTCGTTTTGATGGTCATTCCTTAGGATTCGGGTTCTTACATAAGTTAGGAACATCCTTAGAAATTTTCAATTGCATTACATTTGTGGAACATTATTTACCAAAATTACATGATTGTAGAGATAGGTTTGGTAAAATATACTTACACTAACAACTTTTCCTTGAATCAATTGATTATTGAAATGGATTCCAATGAAAAATGTGAACGGTAGAGACAATGACATACAACTATTTTGAGTGCTTAATTGTAATTTTAATTTATTAATATAAAACTTTAATATTTGTAGATATATCGGATGATTATCACAATAATACTTTGATTCTTCTTCCAATCTAAATTGTTTTCTTTTTATTTATTTATTTTTAGAATATGCATATGAAATATAAAAAATAGGAGGAGAGTTTTGCGTAATAGATTATGGCTACTACATCAAGCTAGAGCAGGATCAACTTCATTGGTGGACTTGAAAAATGTAAGGCATTAACCTATAGTGAATAGTGGATTTTACCAAATAGGAGTTGTTCATTTGACAAAACAATTTACTTTAGATTCTTTTGAAAGAATCCCCCAAAAATGGTTGATAGTAGGAGATGGAAAGAAAAGTAAATACAGAGTCATTTCCTTACACCATGAAAAATAAAGTATATTACACAGAGAGGAGCAACACAACTTCAGATGCTTCACTATACACTTTTTTATTGGAAATATTAGGAAATTTTCAGCCCTCGGGCAACTAGTGCAAGCGTTGACAAATTTTTCAAGTTGGTGACCATAGTCCTTGTGGTCATAGAGCTTGACCAAAAGTAAGGATAGTCCCATACCGTTTTTATTACTCCAATCTAAATTAGTAAGCAACAATAAGCGCTAAGACTGCGCACTTAATTCCCAATTGTCCAGGAAGCGACTATCTCTAGACTGACGAAAGTTCCAGATGAAAAAAACAAAAAGTTTTCCGTCCACGTCGCCGCATTCTCATCCAAACGCCACGAAATGGCATTTTCGGCGTTCCTGGGTTAATGAAGTACAATCGGAAATACCACGGGCCGGCTGGCGGAAGCAAAGTCCTGCATGGAATCCGGCGAGGAAGGTACTGGCAAGGCACATCGAATTCTTGGAAGAGAATCTAGTCTACGGAAATAGGGCTTCGTGATATTTTTGGAATGATGCCGTAGTAGCAAGCATAATCTTCGGCGGAAATGTGCGTCCACTATGAAGGAAATTGTTGAATTCGAAATCTCCAGCAATTGTTTTCGCGCGTCTTCAGTCTTCACTCCCGCCAGGCGTTCTCTCAGGCCCTCACGGTTCGGGACGTCCTCCTACCGCATTGTTTTTCCGCCATCGCCATTTCATCTGATACTTTGGTCGCGCTCTGTTTCCGTTTTTTTCCCAATTTCAGTCGACGCTTTTCTTGCTTTTGACGATCACGGTATTATTTCTGAGGCGTCCTTGCTTGTAGGTGATAACTCTATTGAACTTACATTGTAAAATCTTGTTTGTGCATCTATGAATCTCGTGAGGAGTTGATGCACTTCACCGTGCTCTCTTGGACTGCTAGTGCTCACAGTCGAAAATCCATAACTAATCAATAAGTGAGCGATTTAGGCAGCAGGGTTAGAGCGTCTCATACTTTCTTGTACCGCAGCTACTTGTTTATTCATCAGGATGAGAGAGCCCGTGAATGTATTTAAACAGATGCACCCACTCTTACAAATATGTTTTGTAGAGACGTTTTTGGCATCTGTCGTTTGATGTTTTAGTAGAAGTCTGACTCGCATGAATCAAGAGCCTCCCATCGATTTGGAAATTCCCAAACTAACCTGTTTCTTGAGCAAGTTCATGAATCCAAAGTTTTCAGATTGATTTTAGAACTGATTGCAATGTGCCATAGAATTCTATAGCCCTGCAGAAACGAGGTCGTGAAGAGTGACGAGACCACTTCTTGCGCTCTGTCGGACTTTTACTGCGCTCAATAAGGCTTCTATTTGCTCTCTCGGGATAACAGTGTTCTCTCTCGAGATACCAGTGTGCTCTCTCGGGATACCAGTGTGCTTTCTTGGGATACTAGTGTGCATTCTTGGGATACTAGTGTGCTCTCTCGGACTTTCAATGGACTTGATTCATGCATTTTCAAGGATGCCAGTCAAGTTTTGTGTTGAATGTCATTGAGTTTGTGACCAAGTAACGTTTTTAATTGATTCTACTTGTAAGGAACTTGACTCCATCTAAAGTACAACTTTCAAGAAATGATCAATTGAATTGGTCATCGAGATCGTGAATCCTTGTTCCAGTTGAAAGTTTGAATGTTCCGGAAGCCAAATTTTTGTCCCAGGTTATTGGCTTGTAGTGTTGTGATTTCATTTTGTTTGGCATATTGTGTTATCTGGATGACAATGATCGTCCTTAGAGATCCACATTTTCCGTAGAAAAATACGGGGTCATTCTACAATTAATTGTTGATTGCGCAGTTCAGGTCGCTAAGCCTGAATTGGAAAAGGATATAAAATAATTTTGACACTTGAGAATCCTAGATATGTGTCTATAATGAAAAGTATTGTATTATTGTTTAGAGACTTGTGCAGATCAGCTCGTATCAACCTGAATTAAGACGCCTTGCATTGTGAATTTCAATCCTATTGGGATATACTTTTTTCCTTCATAGTCTGCTTGTACCAGATGTTTGTCTAATAGGCTGTGCAGATCAGCTCGTATCAACCTGAATGGTGACACCTTGTGTGAAACATCGTAATCTTCATAAGATACACTCTTTTACTTTCCTAGCCTTGACGAAACGTGTGTCTCTTGGTGACGAGGTGCAAATCAGGTGGTATCAACCTAAAATGCACAACCTTTTGATATATAATTGTGAACGTGAAAAAATTATTTAAGAAAAATTAATGAGCAGATCTGGATGAATTGGCATTTGATATAATTAGACATTTTTCATCTCCTTTCATCATTGATGTAACCTAGTTAAATTGGTGTCTGAGCATGTTATTTTTTTCACAAGTTGAATAATGAATTGTGCAATTCAGGTAGCTACCACCTGAATTGCAAATGTCCACGAGTGAATGTTGACATTGTAGAGTTTTGGTTTGGTGTCAAAAATATAAAAAATATGATGACTGTAGTTTTAATCTTGATAATCAGGTCGTATTGCCAAGAGTATTATTTAGCATTTTATTCCAAGTAAGTTGAAGTCTTTTATCTATTTGTCTTGAACATGTGAAAATAAGTAAAATTCTTTATGTGCAGTTTAGGTGGTAACAACCTAAACTGCACATTCTACTTATGAAGAATTGAACACAAATATTGCAGATTATACATTTTCCAAAAAATCAAATCATTTTCCTCATATGTATTTCACTTAGATGTCATTTGCAATTGATCTCCAGTAAATATATTTTTCCTCCAGTTCAGCACTAATTGACTAGCAAAAACCCTGATTACATTACGGTTGGAATTACTTAATGTCTATAAACATCATAGAGTTTCATTGTAGTAACATAATCAACACCTTTACAATTCAGCTCTTATCGACCTGAATTGCAGACAAAGAAATAATTCTTCAATTTAATCTACTAGATTTCCTTTTGTAAACCTATGTTCACTTGATTATTTTTTGAAGCATCTTGTTGAACTCGACATTTGCCTCTTTCCTGACTGAGTAATATCTTCTTTGATTTGTAGTTATCATGGATTCCAATTTGTTAGCGGACGACAATATGGACTTCTCTGATGGCGAATACCAAATTCCCGAAGAAGTGAATGTTGACATTCCAGTGTGTGAAGGACTTTCGCGTCGTCTCTGGAATACAAAGTGCGTTACTCTATACAACAATGCAGGCGTCCTAGTTGCAAAAGGTACTTGCCATAGTGTGGATTCTGACCTTGTGCTGGGAAGCAACGGTCCTCTTGGAGACACTCATGTAGCAGTCTTCATTTCCAAGACACATTCGGAATTGGATATCTCACAAGAGCAGGTGTACTCTTTAGTTGCTTGGCCTATAAATCTTGTCCATTGTCGTGGGGCAAGCTTGCATGACCATGAGGCCCGTGATAATTTCAACCGATTGCAAGCAACTCTCTTAAACCCGCCATCTTCAACATCTGCTAGACCGTACACAAGTACCATAAGAAATCCTCCTCGCAAGACTGCCATCAAATCAAATGACCTACTCACTCAAGACTCTATCAACTTGGTGTCTAGTAAAGTCTGCTGCAGCCAAAATTGTGTTCAACCGTTTCCAAGGGACAAGATTCGAGCCTTCCGGGAACGAATGTATCGGAATTCAACGTTCAAGCACAGAGCCTTTATGAAAACTGAAGTACATAGACAAGTTCATTGAGACTCACGTGGTAGAAGGATGGTGATGATTGAAGAAATACTTGTGTGCATGCAAGCATGGATGCATATTTCTGGGGTCCCGGAGGCCACGTTCTATCGCTACCAAACATACATGAAGGATGGTCGGGAGGCAGCAGTACATGGCAATATGGGATTGGTGAAGCCTAGAAAACACACTCAACAAGCTACTGCTACTTTGAAGTGCATCCTTGATAAGGAAGCGGATCACATGCCACATCGTACACGAACTTTGAAGTCTGGAGACAAAGTCGTGTCTAGGATATTGCCAGCTACCTTCCAATAGAAGGGTCAGATGAAAGCAATCAATGAAACTAATGCTGCTTTTGGATTGAAGGAGGTTTCAATTTCAAGCTTGAGCAAGATTCGATCTTCAAGGTTCTCTGAGTATGAAGTGAAGAAGCCAGGAGACAATTTTGCTCGTTGCGCTACTTGTGACAAATTGAAAGAGCTCAGGAAGGGTGCTCTTGCTGGATCTCAATCTGCTATGAAGTGGTCCATTAGGTTGGACAAGCATCTTGCTATTGTACGTGCTCACAGGGAGTTGTACTACGCAAATCGCTACCAGTCGCATAATTTTCCGCATGAATGCCTTACGATTATGCATGACAAGATGGATCATGCCAAAACTGCTTCCCCGGTCTTCTCCCACAAAAGTAAAGACCTTGATGGCCTCATGAAGTTGCCTTTGTCTGTCACTGGCATGATTGCCAACAGTCATGCTAATGTCCGTTATGCTCATTATGGATTGGACCTCTTTCCCCATGATTCAAACTATACCATAGGTTCTATGGCAAAGCTGTTGCGAGATCTTGAATTGCCACCAAAGTCGTCTTCTCGACAGTTGTTTGTAGGGTCGGGCTCAACAAATTTATTCACAGCGGTGTTGAAGGGTGCAGAGATGTGCAACTCATCTCTACCTCCACCACCAGATAACTTGGTTCCAGCGACACCTTTGCCACCTATTCTCAACGTGCAAATGGACAATGCTACTGGAGACAACAAAAACAGATATGTTTTCTGTTTTTGGTCTCTACTTGTTGCGAATAAGATCTTCCGTGAAGTGTATGTAAACTTCATGATTGTGGGTCATACACACGATGACATTGACGCGTTGTTTGGAAGATGGAGCATGCTATTGAAAAAGGAGAACTTTCCAACAATCCCGATGTTGATGAAGTCGTTTATGGACGTGGAGTCCATTCCTACTATCCCTCACCTCATAGAAGAAGTGCCCGATTTCAAAGGATTCATTGCAGGTGCATTTGTGGATGGTAATGAGACTCTGGTTGGACACACAAAACCACAACAAGTGAAGTTCTACCTAGATTCAACGGGATGTCCGGTCATGAAGTACAAATTGTTGTGCACTGACGTGGATTGGTTAGGGGAGGATGGTAGAGGTATTAAGTTGTGGAAAGAAGATTCAGAGGGGCATAGTTTGTGGCCCCGTGGAGAGCCGTTGCCAATTTTGTTGAAGGAAATGAGAGGGGTGGATGACATTTTGAAAGGTATATCTGGCTTTGTGAAGTATTGGGAGAAGTTATGCAATGTTGACGTTACTGGAGAATATCGAAGACGCTATGAGCATTTGGTACACTACTGGCGTGATGTGAAGGTGGCGTTGCAAGAACCATTACCTGCTTCTACTAATTTAAAGGACGGTTTTTGGCCAACTACTCGGATTCAAGCAACTCTAGAGGATCAGTTACAAGATGATGGTGAAGATCGTGAAGAGTTTGGAGCAGATGAGGCCTATGTTGGGCCTTTGCGTGGATGCCCACAACCATCCTTTAGGGTGGGTCGGGATCTCTTTGAAGGCTATTTTGTTGCAATCCGACCCGCAGATGGTGACAGTCGACCGGTTTGGATTGCAAGGGCGTTGTCTGATCCCAATTGTAATCCTGAGAAGCCGAATTGCGTGCTCATTCAATACTTTTGTCCAACATCAAGGAATCAGGATGTTCGTGACTTCTATACAGGATGGGACAGTGAAAGAGGTTTACGTTGGAAGGTTGATGAAACCGAACCACCGCTATGGGAAGAAACAAACGCTTTGATGACAGCATGGAAGTCCCAGAACAGAAGAGGTACCCGCGAATGCAGGATCAAGATTCCTACAGCTCAAATTGAAGTCATCAACCAAAGCTTGGCTTCGTATACTTGATTTTGTGGAATATTATCGTGAAATTAGTAATAGTATGTTAAATTGATATATTGGATATTGATTATGTTTTAATCTTCAAATTTATATAAATATATTTACTATTTCATGTTTGCACATACTCTTTTCTGGATATTTCATGTTATTTTACTAGCTTAATATCTGTCTAAAGTCAATTTGAAAATGTAATACGATTGAAGAAAAGGGTAGTGGGTATAACCACTCTTTATTATATTAACGTGTTGAGCACTTGTCACAAGTTTGGATAGGGGGCCGGTTGGTTGTTACAATTTTCCTGCCTGCAAAGCTCACTTAGCAACACCAAGTCATGTTTTTTCTCTCATGCGCTCATACGAATTCCACGGGAATCGAACCCGGACCGCTTCAATGAGATAAACAACCCCTTACAACCAACCGTGGAGCTCATGACTTGGTGTTCAGAAGATTGCAAAGTCTTTATTTATATTAATCAGAACATTTATCTTAAAACATATACATCTAATTGAACATTCGATCACTCACGGGACTCTCATTTTAATGGAAATTGCACATTACAACTAGCAAATTTAGTGTTTGTCCGCCTAAACTGGCTAACATTATAATTCATTGTATATAGTCTAAATGGACAATATTATTTTGAGAGACTCCAAACCTCTCAAAATATTGAATATAGTGTTCATTCAAACAGGTAACTCCATTTCTATGTTGTCTTGATTTAATCAGGTAGAATCTGAGGGACCCGGAGAGCTCGTGCCGCGGAATGTCTCGCCTGTAGTGCCTGACCGAAGGAGGTGGCTGAATATAGTGTTTGACCTAAACGGAATTTGTGCCATTGCGAGCCCAAATCATACTCTAGAAGATTTAAGCCGTATAGTGTCGAACAAAATATTCTATGCCACTTGAACCCCACCCTCGTAAGACCCAAGGCGGTATTCGCTAAGCAAAATCTGTGCGACTTCTTGCATGAGGTCTCCCAGATCACGGCGAGGGTCGTTGTGTGGTCCTCCATGCAGCACTCCACTACGGAGATGGTGGCGGAGCACCTATTCTTGGGAAACAGGGCCCCCTTTGAAGTCCTGGGACAGGACCATTGCAGGAAGATTGAGACCTTCCAAGGGAGTTTCCTCCACTTCAATAAGAAGCCGGTCTTCCTGAAGGTCCTGTCCGAGCAGGTGTTCACAATGGTGGGTGGAGATGAGGCCTTCACTAGAGACAAAACCCTTCTCATTGACGACTCTCCTGAAAAGAGTGTCTACAATGAGAAGGGGAATGCCATATTCCTTCGCTCCTGGCGTCATGGTCAGCAGTTGGACAACTTCCTCATGGGGAAACTTTTGCCGTGGCTCGGGCATCTGGAATTGGAGTGTGAACTTGGTCGCCTGCGGGAGTATGTGCAGGTCAACCGGATAGGGGATAGACCGTTGGCCTATCTGTCCGAGCATGTCCAATGCATCGTCTCGGTGATGAGAGATTCCGCACAGAATCTCGGCTCTCGTTTCAAACTTCCTGGGTTCGATGTAGTTATAGAGCCCGATGGATATAGGCCTTCGACTAGTTTTTTGCCCCGCCATCCGAGCAATGGACATTTTGTAATTTGTGATTGTATATTTTGTACATTTGTATCATTTGTAAATAAATATGTATCCAGTTCGGAATTTACATTGAAAAGTTGTGCGTTTTTGTCATCTTGGATTTGGGCTCGTGTTGTTTGGATTGGGCCTTTGGGGGGAGAATGTATAGGAAACTTGTGTAATTTCTATCTTCTTGTAGGTGGGAGCTCAAAATGTCGGAGACTTGCCGAAGAGGTTGAGGATGACGAGGAGCCTCCTCTCTAGATCGGAGAAGTTGCTCTCAATGACGTCCGGATCGGAATCGGAATCGGAATCCAAATCTCATGGAAGGACGTTCGTGCCGTCAGTGTTCTCAGACCCTTTCATGATGCGCACGGCCGAGGACGCAGCTTCTGCGGCCATTGATTTCTCCAAGGGGGACGTGGAGGACGGCTCTGTGGACAGCCCTCAAAGCCGAGGACCGGGGAGAACCCCCGTTTGTTCCCCGTCCCTGTTGAAGCAGGTGTCCCCGTTGAAGCGGTTGTAAAAATGTGATCAATAATTTCTATTTTCCTTTGAGTTTGACAAGTATTACTACAACAGAGCTTCACACCTTTATTTTCAAAGTCTCAAAATTGCCAAATTGTCTCAAATTAACGAATAAGGCCTACTAAGCCTTTCCCTCTTGTATTTTTCCTATGAAAAAAAAGCATGGACTTATAGTAATTCCCATTGAAGCAATTTTTCTATTTATTTTTGAATCTAACCATATGAATGTTTAATTAGCTTGTGTATTAGTATGCACGTTTCCTTTGAGTGCAAAATTGTATAAGAGTTGTGAGATGATAACAAGAGAAATGTACATTTTTTACTTTGAGTGTATTGCTCATAAAAAAAATTTGGGATTGGAGGTGAAATGAAGAACTACAAATTATATTGGCACACTAAAATGCTCTCTTCCAAAACTTAATATCACTTGAAAAGCTATTAAACTCATTACACATTGGGAATATTTTTAATTCTTGTGGCCCACGATTTCACTATCACCTATTCATTGATACATAAATTTTTTTGCTCAGGCAAGAGTGTGCATTGAAGCATTTGACACTCGAGGAACGACTATCGTAAATATTTTTTTAGTTGGGGAGTTTCCCCAAATCCAACATCCATTGGATTGCAAAGAGGGTTCCTCTCTCCATTTGTGAGGATGTGAAAGTAAAGATAAGGTAGGAGGCTCTGAAATGGAGCGGGCATTAAAAATGGACCTTATAAGTGGCTCTATAATGGACAAACTGTAGTTCATAAATTGACCTCCATAATCATTGAATGATTGGAGATCAAAAAAATTATCAATTGTAAGAGCCAATCCATTCTCTTTACTTTCCCATTTTTCTTTAGAAGTTGCGAGTGAACGTTTAATGGAAGACCTAGGGGCATAAGTAGGGACCTATGACACAAGTCCTTTGGAAATTTATAAGTAATTAAAAAATACTTCAAAAAATATGAAACCACTTGTGTTAGATTCCTCTTTTATTTTTCTTTGTCTGAAAGTGATCTAAAAATATTTTCATTTAAGTAAATACATGAAAAAAGGAGATCAGTCTTGAGATGAGCCATTTCTGAGTCTGCTACCTTTCTCTAGACTTGCGGTCGCCCCACCCGCAGTTGCCCTAAAGTCGTACGCGCCCTTCCTAGACCCGCGGTCGCCCAGAAATTCCGGTACCCGCGGTCGCCCCACTTACCGCACTCGCCCCTTGCACACCTGATCTCGAACGCGCCCTAGGCGACTTCGGGAACAAATGCAGTTGCTAGAGACATCAACTGCCACTTTATTTTCTAGTGCTGTGCATCGGCTTCCATATGCCTTGAAGCGTTTGGATGTGTGTTCGTGCATTGGAATCTTGTGTCTAGGACACTTTTTGTTCTGTCGCCCATTGTAGAAGACCATACTTTTTGAGCATTTGGAGGATACCAACACATCCTATATACACCATGGCCCCCCTGGAAGAAGGCAAAGAAGAAAGGAGAGCACCATAGTCGTAATGTAGCCATCCTTTTGGACCCAACAGCGAGGGCATTTCCAAATTGGCAAAACGCGCAATCGGATTGGACGTTCAACACTTGCAAGGCATACGTAGGGTGGTGCCATATCAATAAGCTATTCCCTTACTTCCAGCATGATGTCCATATCAGCCAAAACAATGCTAATCTTCACTACTGTAGAGATGATGCATTTGTGCAACGGTGCATCAAAGTTTACCGGATATTATATCAAAAATCAACAATGAAGGGGAGCCAAGTTTCATTGGGTATATGCCAAATGGTCTATGCAGAGCTACAATTGCGACAAACTGTGGATTGGAGGACCATTAAAAAAAACACCAATAGCATAGTTCCCACTACCAAAGACATTCCAAGGGCAGATCCATCAAATAATCCGAAGGATGGGTTAGGGCCCAAAAAACATTTCAAAGAAGAAGTGTCGGATGAAGACTATGATTGGGGCCAGTTGTCCACCTCCTCCGACTCGGATGAAGAAGACATTGCAGTCCCCATGCCCCCAAATGAAGATCCAATACTTGAAGGAAATATGGCAACGGTAGTACCTTTCGTTGGAGACTCAGAAGGGGCAGTAGCATTGCATGTCGCGCCTCTTAGATCGTTGGAGCCAATGCAATTCCGTCATCCTGAAGAAGACGAAGTTCTTCAACATGTATATGCACGCATGCGAGAAATGGAGGAAGACGAGGAGAATGGCGAGATCGGGTTGCAACGAGATGCTGAACAAGCACTGGTGATTTTTCATTCATGTGAAGAACTACCTCTTCAAGAAGCAGGAACTCAAGGGAAATATTATATCTTGAGGACACGAGGCGGCAAGGAAAAGAAGCTTATAAAGCCCAGTTGAAGGCTCTTCTTGCTAGAATGGTAGAAATGGAATGTGAAAATCAGTGTGAACACAGTGGTGGTGACATTGAGGCCAACGATGTGTACACCCTTGAAGCACTAATCATAAGCGGGAAAGTTCGTTTGTCTGTTCAACAAAAGGAAATGGACGAGTTGGAGGAATTTTATTTGAAATTCAATAAAGGCAAAGATGGAGGCTCCACCTCAAATTCCAACCCGTTCTTGGACAAACGAATGGCCGGAATAATGGAAGAGTGCAAGGCAGAAGAAACTCGATTGAAAACCAAAAGGAAAGCTATAGAGGAGGTGCAGTCAAGGTTGAATGACCTAAAAGAAACCACGATTGTAGGCCTCATTGACATTCCAATGGCTTTGGATGCATTGTTAGTAGATGAAGAGCATTGTGTGTTGACATCAGAGGTAGCTTCCTTGAAGTAGAAGTTAGTTTCTTTGAAGAAGCTTGAACATCAATTTCAGAAGCACATAGAGTGTAGGAATGCACACCTCGGTTTGCGAGAATGTTCAAGAAATTCTGGATCAAAAACAAGATATGGAACCATGACCTAACCCTTTTGAAGAGTGCTCAGAGAATTGCGGCCCATGAGCTTGAAGTCATGAAGAAGAAAAGGGAAGAGGAGGCCAGTATGGATGTTGCATGATTTTGGGCTAAAGGTAGTCTTCTAGTAATAGACTAATAGGTAGTTGTTTTTCAAAACTTGTGTATATCGGAAGGGTTGTTTTCACCTTTAGAACCACCTCATGTTGTACAATGGGGTCCGTATTTTTTTTCTTCAATAAAGATATATATATTCCTATTTGAATCAGCCTTCATGTGTTTTGAAGATCTAATTCTTTATAATTAGACACATATCAAAGACATTTATTGCATGTATTGTAGGTCAATTTTCTACGTAGACTTTTGTGCTTTAATTTACACAAGATACCAACAATGTTATAATACAATTGTCTTTTTAAGAAATTCATACCGAACGTCCAAACAATTATTTATATTTGAAAAACTTCATACAATTTCTAGTTTGCCATGTACATCAATAGCAAGATCTTCCTACGATGTGAAAATAAATAAAGTTTACTATAGATTTGAAGATATTCCTAAATCCTAAACCCCTAAGGAGTGAAATAGTTTGTTTTGGCATCATAGTGATATTTAGAAGGGGAACATATATGAATCGAATTTTTAGTAATTTCCTTTGGCACAACATTTTTTAAAGGATTAAATTCAAAGCCTACCAATTTTTAGAACTTCTCACTACGTGGTTCAAAAGTTTTTGTATAATAAGTAGTTTTCACTACTTGGCATTTAGTTGGTCCCCAAAAAAATTAATGATATTCTTCACAAATCACAAAGCATTTCAAAAAATAAAATTGATATTGAAATTGGTTCTTAATTTCTTATGATTTATATCTATGTGAAAAGCTTTGAATCATTTCATTTTGATTAATGAGATGAAAGTTATGGGGAGATTTAGTTGTGTGTAGTTTGCGGGTAGTTCCTAAATTTGTATTGTAAAATAAACTTCAAAGTCCTTTATTTAACTAAATTTCAAAGTAGGAGAATGTGGTAGAACTGCATATTTACATTTGGTGTAGACTGTGAATTACAACATTTCACCCATGTCGCTTGGTATTTTTCAATCCCATAAATAAATGGCTTACAACTTCGTATTTAGAATCATTCATTATTTAGTTGTACTTTTTTTTTCTAGATGTTGTATAATTTGGAATCTCCTATATTTTTAGAAGCATGTAGCCGACTTGTCTTGATGAATGACTCCAATGAATTTTGCCGTTTTTTCATCCAAATGTAACCTTGTGAAGTGCATCTGTTCTTTTCTTTGTAGGGTTGCAAAAGGAGTTTAGTCTCAATGCTCACTACTGTATTGATAACTATACAATGGAAATTTCTGAATTCTTTTGGACATCTTTTCTCACTAGCTTACTATAAGATCCTACCATTACATGTCTTCGATATTATTTTATCTGTCCTAATTGTGGTACATGTACTAGGAATGCCACATGTGGAATGTTTTTTCTGTAAACTAAGGTAGGAGGTCCAGAAAGCGATCATCTAAGTGCTGAAACTGAATTTTGGAGTGGTAAAACTTCTTGAAATATATTCCAGTAAATTTTTCTTGGAAGACAAGACGAAATGACATCTAATCCAAGTTGTTTCATTCTTTTGGGAGCTTTGTAGAATTAGTTATAAAATTTTGAAGTCAAAATGCCATAGGGCTCTAAAAGTGACCACCTCCTAAAATGTATACAGTTTGTACGTTTTAGAACATTGAAGAAAACAAAATGTACCTCTTTGTCATGTTGGGTTCAAAATGCCCGATCGGAGTTCGAGCCTCCTACCTTAATTCCTAAAGGACCAAGGCCATTATTTTATCAAAATTGCATTCAAAATTGAATCCTATAAGTTATTTTTTCAAGAAGATGCTCAAATTGCCCGAAAAACAATATTGTTCATAACTTTCACATTACTAATCCAAATGGAATGAATCAAAGCTATACATGTAGACAAAAAAATTATCTTTAAGAAGAAAGAAATTAAAAAACTAATTTCAAATTTTTGTAGATTTCTTTTTCTACCCGGAGACGTTTCTTACAAATTATGTTGAAGATGCCATAACTTTTGTTCCCGGGCACCAATTGAAAAAAAAATTATATTCCCATAAAGGTAATAAGTTCTCGTATATTATGAGAAAGTTTCCAAAAAATTCATTAAAAATTGAGATCATAGGAACCTGCCTGAAATCCATTTTGTCCCTTAAGGGGACAATGGTCCTTTAGGGGTTAAGTTAATCTTTATGCACATGAAGTCGCCTTTCTTTCCCCCGAGGTCGCCCATGGCATCGAAGTCTCCCATGAAACCCGAAGTCACCCATCTGGGACCCGAAGTCGCCCATCTAGGACCCGAAGTCGCTTGCCGGACGCGAAGTCGCCCTCCCTGGACCCGCGGTCGCCCTATTTCAGACCTGAAGTCGTCTGCCGGACCCGCGTTCGCACCATGTGACCCGAAGTCAACTCCTGCAAAGGCGCGCGCCTCCATATGCTTGGAGGTGGACCAGCGGTCGGGTAGGGCGACCTCGGGTGTAATACAGTTTTGTAGCAGCGACCTAAAACCATCCTTGGAGCGTGTGGAGGGCAAGACCGAAAGCACTATAAAGATAGAGGAACAACATTGGATTTTCATTGCTCTGTTGATGAATATATGGCTTGGATCTTCTCAAGAGGCTTCATGCAATGTTATATTCTTTGGAGGGCAATAACCTTGCTTTGAGTGGTTAGAAAACTACTCGAAGCGGTGGCTTTGTCATAACTTCTTTTTTCGAAGCACTTGGGTAGATACGTGTTTTGGATTGGAATAACGCATATCAGATAAACAATATGGCAAACCGAGGTGCGGGGAGGAGGACGAACATAAATGATACTCAAAGAGCCACAAAGGAGTGGGATCCATGGTTAGTTATTGAAACAAACCCCGCTCGTTCCACAAATACAAGGACTTGTATTTTTTGTGGTTGGAACAAAGTTTTCGTGCGGAAGCGGGCATTTGGTCACTTTGATTACCCCCGTACATCAACAGTGGAACGTTGTAAACGTATTCCATCAGCAGTCCTCGAATTATTCAGGAACTTTAATTGAAGGGATTGTACCAAAAGAAATGAGTTTGGAGGAGATGCATGGAGCAGATCCTGAGGTTGATGTTGTTGCTGAGTCCGTTGCGGGGTATACTGTGGATGCATCAGTCGAAGGGTCTGTGGACCCAAGCGACAGGACAGAAGCACCTAATGCACCGCCTCGTAATCCAGATTCAACAAATTCTACTCTAGTGACGGTGAGAAGGATGCGCTCAACCTCAATTTCTCATCAACAAAGTATCGATGAATCATTCCGGGTCAATGAAAGACAAAACTTGGACAGACTATGGGTTTCTTTCTTTTATGAGGCTAACATTGCATTCAATGTGGTGCGGCACCCAGCCTTTATGAGTGTTGTGAAAGCAACTTCGACATGTGGATTTCCATATTCTCTGCCATCGTACAATGGGGTGCGCACTAAACTACTTGATGTGAAGAAGGAGGCTGTTACGAAAATGGTCAGTAGTCGAACAAAGAGTTCTATTACCCAATATGGAGCCACTATATGTTCAGATGGATGGTTAGATACGAATCATCGTCCCTTGTTGAATATGATGCTCGTTGGCCCTACGGGTGATGTCTTCCTGGGATCAGTTGACACCATAGGAGAGAGGAAAGACATGGCGTATATGGTGAATACAATGGCTACCTACATAGAGCAGGTGGGACCAGGAAATATTGTCCAATTGTGTACAGACAATGCTTCCGTAATGACAGGGTCAATGCACGAGTTGCAAGCAAGGTATCCCCACATGTATACGCAAGGATGTGCCGCACATATATTGGACTTACTTTTGGAAGACTGGGGAAAGGAAAAAATGATCAAAGATCTAGTGGATAAGGCTAGGGCAATTGTGAAGTTTATAAAGAAGTACCACTTGACTTTGGGTCTCTTCCGTAAGTACTCGCCGAAGAAGTCATTGAGACTTCCCGCGGCCACACGCTTTGCAGTGCATTTTCTCATGATAGACCGTTTGGTAGAATGCAAACAAGTGCTTCAATTCGTGGTGGGGGACGAGACGTATATGCCATTTGAGAATAGTTTGGTCAGCAGGACAAACGGACTCATTACGAGAGAGCGGGCCCATAAAGTGCGAAAGGACATAGTTTCGGAAGTGTTTTGGGTGGAATGTGGTAATTTCGAGCACATGGTTCTTCTAGTGATCCTTGCTCTGCGCCAATTCGATGAAAAAATATCGGCGATGCCGAAAGCTTGGATAATAATGAGTAGCCTTCGAGAGCACGTGTGCACTTTAAAAGAGGCTCCATTCTTTCTTGATGAGCAGACCACGACGAAGTTCCTGAAACAATTTGATGCTCGTTGGAAGTTGATGCGTACAGACCTCTATTATGCAGGGGCATTGTTGAACCCGTATTTGACAAATGTGGAAGAGCTTCATAACAATGGAGAGGCAAAGCGAGCATTGAATCGAGTCATCAGAAAATTGAGCAGACCATTGAATGTGAATGAAGATGAAACAATTGCTGAGTTGACGGAATTTGAAGAGAAGTCGGGTCCTTTTGATCCATTACAAGAGGCTCTAGATGTTACTCGATGTAACTTGTTGCCTCATCAATGGTGGAATCGTGTGGCTGGGAACACTCTTCCAAAAATAGCAAGGAGAGTTTTGTCTCTGACATGCTCAGCATCATCTTGTGAAAGAATTTGGAGCATGTATTCATTTGTATACAATAAAGTGCGTAATCGCCTAGCCACAAAGAAGGCTAAGATGTTGGTGTATATCTACACCAACAACAAATTGGAACGTGAAAAGCAAGGACACAATCCAACACTATTCTATGAAAAGTACCTTGTAGATGGAGATACAAATGAAGAGAATGAGGAACCATATTCTTCAAGGGACAAAGATGAAGTTGGATTTAGAGATTTGAGAGAAGAACAGAGACATGTGGTAGTAGAGGAACTCCTCTGTGGAAATAGGTGGGCTAGTATGGTGCCCCGTGTAGGTAGTCCTCCACGAGGACAATATCGCAACACATTCGTGGGTGATGATGATGGACTCAGCTCTCCAGAGGTGGAGCACCAACGCAGAGATGAAGCCCCTCATGTGTCGTGTCGTGACCCAAAATCACTCTGGGCGTATAGATACTATATAATTATAGTTATTTTTTTATTTTTTTCAATAGAAAATTCAAATTTCCTATGATTTAACCAGGTGTATAGCATAGTATTGAAAACCGGAAGATAGGGAAATCATAAAATGATAAAGTAATTAAGTAGGAAATTAGTATTCGATAGAACCGGAATTACCAAAGATATCGGGAAATTCAATGCGGAGACCGGAATCGGGAATAGAGGCGGTAATTAGACTATCGGGCGACAGTTGGAGCTAATTAGGACCACCAATGATACCCGACAATTAGGGAACGGTCGGATTAACGGGTAATTAGCAGGAACGGTAGGATCAAACGGTAGGAAATTAGGGGTTTCCCGGTTGGAAAGTTTAAAGCCAGGACATTTAGGGTTCCTGTACACATTTCCGGCCTCCTCCGTTGTTGTTTGTTATTTTTCTAGTGTGTAGTAGTTTCCAGTGTTTCCCAACATAGTATCCGTTTCAACACCTTCAGTTGAAACAGTGAGCGTGGTGAGGAACTATTGCAGTTGTGTGAAGTAAGGAGACAACCATGACCGAAAGTGAGTCGAAAGAGGACACTGTGAAAGTATCGTTGAAGCACGTCAATCCAGTGATTCCGGAAGATGCAGCATTGCGAGCGGATCTGCTTGAGGACTTGAGCTAGCTGGGCTGCACCGGATTGCTGGAGAGACCATGGAATTTTAAGGACGAGGTAATGGTGAGGGAAGTGTTACACCCACAATCGAACGAGTGGAAGAAGACCATGCGAGCTGTTCCAGACAAATGGACCCAAGCGGTGTGGCCGGAAGTGTACGGATTCACAAGGGGAGGAGAAGGACCCGCTTCAAGGACGGACAAGTATGCGGTGGGTAAGTTCTTAAACCCTCCTCACCCTAAGGATGGGTATACCGTGAGTGAGTGCAAAGACGATCGAGAAAGGAGGGTGTTAGAATTCCTGGTCCCCATCCTTAGTCCGGATAGGGGTACTAGGTTAACTATTACTCTAGGCAACACGATTTTCGGTGCTCTGTCCGGAGACCGGAAAGTCAATTGGGGGTTAGTTTTGCGGGATCATGTGGGAAAGCTTTGTAAGGCAGTAGGGAAAACAAAGCCGTCTAGTCTTTCTCCTTTCCTTTACCACATGTACCACGCGCATGACTACATGAGAGTAGAAGAAAGGCGTGAGTATAAGGTTCAGGAAATAAGGCTAGCACATGGTATGAAGGCAGACTCAGAAGAAGAAAATGTGGAGAGACAGGAAGAGTCTTCCGGGGATTCCGGCAAGGATAAACCGGAACAGTAAAAAAGGGAGGAACGAGACCCAGTCTGGGGGAGTGATCCGCTTAAGAAGATCATCAAGGATCTAAATCAGGTCAAGAAGGGTCATGAGAAAGAAAGAAGTACCATAGTCCGAGTGTGTAAATTGCTAGGTGACATCCCCGTGAGTCAATGTGAGGAGCAAATCCGGAATCTCATTCGGGATGCTGAGAGTAGGGCCGGAAAAGAGAAAATCAATGTATTGATGGATGAGGTGATCACCTTGAAAAAGGAGTTGAGTGAAAAGAGTCAGGAGAGTGATCAGGTGAGGAAAAACTCTATCCGGTCAAAGGAGATGCTCGACCGGATTGCAGAGTTTACTGCCTATCCAGCTGAGATACTAAACAAGGCCAAGCTCTTCGATGAAAAGGTTTTAGAAGGGGAAGGAAAAATAGGGGACAAAGTCATTAATGTTCTAGTTACCTTCCATTCGCAACTGGAAGAATTACTCGTTCAGTTGAGGGATGTAGTGGGAGAGAGTAGTTAGCCTCCGAAATCGGAATCGAAACTGGAAACCACAGCAAGAAAGGAGGGTACTCCCGCCAAACCTCCCCGATCGGATAGTCGGCATATGTCACCATTGGATCGGGATAAAACCGGAAAGTCTCCGGGAAGTGTGGATGTTACCACGCTAGCAAAAGGAAGTACTATGCAAGAATCCGGTGCGGATCGGGTATCTACACCTGGATCTCAGACTCGCGGTCAGACCAAAGTCAAAGAAGGAAGTCGGGAAACACCGGAAAGTAAGAAATCAGCCGTTTTCCCGTCTCCAAGTGAAGCAGCAAAGAGAAGATCGGAGTCGCACAAGAAACCCATCGAGTTAGGGTCCGAAGAAGAAGAAGAAGACGAATCTGAAGAGGAAGAGGTAGAATCCGGTTCCAGGAGTGGGGAAGAATCTGAGCCCTACTCCGATCCAAACCAAGAATTAGCAGCTCCAAAGCGAACCAAGACCAAGTTGAAGGCACAGAAGTCGAAGACGAAGAAGCGTAGGGCTTCGAGTGTTTCCGGTTCTGCCCGAAAACAGCTAGCAAGGAAGGGGGCTACCACTTCAGTGAAGACTCCTGCTAAGCGGCAGAAGAAGTGATTTTAGGGTTAGGTAGAACAATAGGTGGGCGGCTGAAAACCTAAGTTTTTGGTGGAAAAGTAGTTTCCAAGTAGTTTTTAGGTGAGTAGGGAGTTTCTGTTGAACCTACCTGGATCCGGATTTTTAGGATCTGAGATCCGTTTTTTATGGTAAGGGCTGGCTGATAGGAAGTCAACTATGATGAGGATAAGGAGAATGACACGTGTCATTCCCTTGGGGTTTTACTTTTGATTCCCTTGGGCGGTAAAAGCCCTTGGGTTGTTAACTATTTAGGAATCAGATTTTTAGTTGTTCAGTGTGCATTTTCGGATCTTGCTTTCCTAACATCGTGCAATACAAGTCAGAGCTTTCTGATTCACCTTTTGTGTCTAAGTGTACTTGGATGGCATAATCAGTCATTGTATGTTCATTTGGATTGCAGGAATAGGTAGAGGGGAAGTGTGCCCGGATGTTGGGTTTATCCGGATTCTGGAGTTTAAATGAGTTTGTGTGAGATGGCATTTTCCTGATCCCAAATGGCGTGATCGGTTCAAATTCCATTAGTTGAATACGGTCCCAGTAGGCTAGGAGTTGCAACCGTTGAATTACCGGAACTCTCTAAGCTTAATGGTTGATAGGTTCTTCGGTTAACCGGAAACTAAAGGAGATGTGATATTTCTCCATTTCATCTGTCCCGGATTCTACCCGGATCTTAGACTAATCCAATAGGTCGTCGTTGTAGTATTTGCTAGGTTGTTTAGCTGGGTTTCCTTGCGTGACTTGCTGATCCGGAATCTTCCGGTTTAGCTATGAAGGAAAGTCGGTTAAGTAGTATATGTGTGTGTTGTTGTTGGTTTATTTGAAAGTGGCACTTTTAACACTATAAAACGTAGAGGGTAGGTAATCAGCTTCCTTCCTTAAGCACAATATGCAGACCCCTCTTAGTCCAAAGGTTAAACTCGAATCCGGTTACGTTGACAGGAAGTCCGGAAACTGGGTTAGCTACCTGGTTTCTAGTTCCGGTCCTTAGTGTAGATAGACTGTAGAGAGCAAGGGATTAGGAAATAGCTTAGATTCAGATCTAGAGGTGATCCGAATAGTTTAGTTTAGTTTTCCTACCGGATTTGAGTAGGTTTTGCTTGGGGTTGTTGTGGTAATCCTTGTCCGTATTTCTGGTTATTAAGAATCAGTGACAAATCTTTGTGGGAACGATAAACGAGTCACTTTAGGGCCTTTTCCGGTCTTAGAGAAGCATTTTGACTTTCCTGTGCTACGACATGTCGGCTTGGGATGCATTTCTGGTAATCAATCCAAATCCAACGAGGGAAAGAACTCCTAATGACAACAATGAAGGTGTAGATATTCCAATGGCAGATGAAGTGGAGCTTGTAAGGTCTCCTGTTGCCACATGTCTGCCGCCTAGTATGCTAATGAACCTCCGAAGTGGTGCACGAGTTAATGTATAGGGTGAAAGGCAAGAAGAGGTGTCGCATATTGAAGAGGTACCTATAGTTCATCCAAGTTTAGCACCGTCCAACAACGTTGCAACAGAAACTAGGGTGTACGATTCAGATGCGCCATTGCAAGTGGTATTTAACGAGACCCGTACTCGTAAGTCCAATCGCCCTGCAAGTGTAGACATTACCACAACATCGAGGATTGTACCAATTCCTCTAACAAGGTCGCCGACACATAATGATCTACGACAGATCTTTGATGAAGGAATGCATGGCTCAGCTCCACAACCTACTCCAGTCTCATTGATGTCAGGCCTTGGAGAATCATCCAAGCGATCGTGTGAACACTCCAAATCAGGAAATAAATGAACCCGCAAGACGCAAGACAGAGTGACACGGAACCTTAAGCATCAAAACCATGCTATCCACCCATTTGTCATTGGAGAACAAAATTTCACTCGAAATCCTTGGCCATCAAGCGCTGCAGCGAGAGCGGAGCGTCAACATGTTGGGCAGTAAGCGCTTGAGCGACCAACTGGCCCTATTATCAATGGAACCACTGATGCATCAAGGCCGACAAAACGATTAGTGCTAGCCGAAGGTGTTGGCGGTTTAGAAACGCAAGTGCGAAATTTGAACTTTGAGGTCGAACGTGATGTGATCCTTCAACCTACAAGTAGAGAGGATGATGAAAACGAGGTCTCAGGAGCTAGTGACAATAGTGGGCCACATAAAGACATCGACCCCGATGCAGATGAAGCGGAAAGTGATTCTACCTTCACAATGTAATGTGTTGCATTACAGATGTGGAGGCCTTGGAATAGTACTATAAGGATTTAACATCAATGCCATGTAGTGAAGATTTGTTGCCAAAGCTTGTAGTGAAATAGCTAGATTTTGAAATTTGTGTAGTCCATCACTTGGCTTCGCAAAGTCAGGAAGATTGTAAGAGGTACTTTAGTGTTGACGATAATGATTAATGAAGGTATCCATAGTTTTTGCAAACAAGTGTGCAATTTCAAATAGGAGTGGTCCTCGTACTCAATTGTGAAGATCATCCTTATGTATGTACGCAGTTCCATTTAAATTAATATGATTATTGTGCTTGTTTTTATAATTATTATGTTTAGGCTTATGAATTGATTGTCCTATGATATGTCATTACATTATGCTAGTTCATTTGCTTTGGTACGTACTGAGCACATAATTCAATGCTTATATATTGCCGTGGAATGTGTTGGTTGAAGAATAAATATTGGAAATAAAATGTTGTGGGGGCCCCAGACTTGTAGCCAAGTCGCCCATGAATTTGGACCCACAATCGCCCTGGATTTTGGACCTGCAGTCGCCCTGGATTTTGGACCCGCAGTCGCCCTACCCGTGGTCGCCCCCTACTCGCGGTCGCTCCTCAGGAAACACGCCACGTCACAGCCATGAAGAACAATTCGTTTTACCAAGGGGTTAAAAAATTTGAAATCCGAAATCCGTACACAACAAAAACCGCCCATACTTGACAACTCGATAATTCGACATGGGACATGCGATATCTATTAGACATAAAAACCCAAAATTCTGTCAGACAAGATAACCCTGGCACGGATATGTCTACACGGGTATGTATGCAAGGGTATCATCTTGGTTATCAATCCGGGTATCAAGAAGGATGCACAGGTATCATCTCAGCGTGTGGGTATGGGTGCATGGGTATCACAGCGCGCCCTAGGGTTTGAGTCAGGGTGCTTTCTCGTGGTTTTCTATTGTTTTGGCGTTTTGCTTGTGTTGCTCTCTCAATCCTATTGTTCTCTCTTGTCTTGTTGTTCTCTCATGTCTTTAGGGTCTCTCTTGCTTTTGGAGCGGTAATGAGTGAGTAGTGTTTGAGAAGCGGAATACGACCTGGCAGCGACCTGGCAACCTTGTGGATAGCACGAGGATCGAAGGAGTTCATCGCACACTATGCACACCACGAGCTAGTGAGTCTGAAATTTGTCACTGGTTGGTTTGCTTGCTCGATTCCAATCCTGTAGAACGACTCATCTCGATAAGTATGCTTGCGGGGGAGTGTTGCCGAGATTCCACTTCTGAGAAATTCGGTTTGCATGCTTGCGGGGGAGTGCTGCCGGGATTCCACTTCTGGGAAATTTGGTTTGCATGCTTGCGGGGGAGTGTTGGCGGGGGGATTCATGAAGACAATGATGCTTCTGGGTTTGAAACGTCAAATTCTTGCCGGGGGAGTGCAATTTTAGGGTTTGAAAGCTTGATGAGTAATTTCAGGGTTTGAAAGCTTGCAGATCAAGCTTTACGACTCATCTGGATAAGTATGGTTGTTGGTAGAGTGTTGTTGGGGCTACCGGGGATTCCACTTCAGGGTTTAGGGTTTCAAATTTGATGCTTGGGGGGGAGTTGGTGGAGTGCTACCGGGGCTGCCGGGGATTCCACTTTAGGGTTTAGGGTTTGTTTATTTGCATGCTTGTGGGGGAGTGTTGGCAGGGGGATTCATGAAGACAGTGATTTTCAAGCTTGAATTCTTGCGGGTGGGGTGATGCTTCAAGGTTTGAAAGCTTGAATTCTTGCGGGGGAGTACTACAGGTTTGCATGCCGAGGGAATTGATGCCGAAGGAAACTGCTTGGGGGGAACTACAATCTCAATGCTTAAACGTAATTTTAATGCCTTGTAATCTGCTTGGATAGAGAATCTGAATGCCTTGTTGTTGGACGGGTAACAATCTGAGTTGCCTAACTCACCCATCCTTTTTGTTGTTACGGCTCTCAGAGGGATAGCTTGCAACATGAAAGAAAATGGTGCTTCGGGGGCAATTGCTTGGGAGAACTGGAATCTTAATGCTTCAATGGAATCTGAATGCTTTGTAATCTTAAAGCCGGGTTGTTTTTTCTACTCCAGATTTGTTGTTCTCCGTGTCTCTCTGTTCACACCGAGAAGTACTAGGTTGAGGTGCAGTCGTCGAGTGTGGAAGTGGATAAAAGTGCGGGTAAAAGTACAAGTGTTGAAGCGGAAGCGTGTGGAAGTGCAAAAGCGTGTGCAGATTTGTGGAAGGATGTAGATGCAAATTTGTGAGTATGATTTTTTTGTTTTTTTTGTCTACTGGTTCATGTCATCAGCTAGGTCTTAGGTTTTGTTGATTTACGAGTTGATTTTGTTGTTTAGCCAAGGTTGTTTGCTGGTTTTGCAACCCTAAAGGACGATCTAAATTGCTGGTTTAGGGTTGTTTTGCGTCATCAGCAAGGGTTAACCCCAATTTAAATAGCAAGTTCAGATTTTGTGTTTGTTGTTTATTGGTTCACGTCATCAGCCATTGTTTAGGTTTAGGTTTTGTTGATCCTATTGGTTTAGGTACAATTGAAATTATGAATTCAAATAATGGTTTAAGGTCTTTAGAATTTGGACATGGTGTTGTCTTGTAATGTTGCATTCTCTATGTGTGGTTTTGAAGTGGTTGTGTTTTGTTGTTGTGCTATTGATTTGGTAATTGTACTATTTTGTTTTTTCTTCAACTTATGAAGGATTGATGTTTGAATTTGGTGTGATGGAATGCAATGTTTTGTGCTTTCATGTATAGAACGAGCATTGCCTTTATTCATATCGTTCTCAATTTGTCTTTTTCTTCGTCTTGTAGATTGCTATTTCGCCTACTGATTTTCAGGAGACAAAAGTGAAGTACAACTCGTGCATACAAGGTCTACATACAGAATTCTAAATCCTTTGAAGTTTTGTGCCACAAATAACAATCGATACAGTGTTCGTACAATACACTAAGAACAGTACTAACAACATAGTATAACACTACTAATACTAGGGTATGAGTATTGTAGCAATACTAAAAAATTTAGGGTTCAGTAGTCCATGTGTAAGAGTGAAACTGTTCTTGTTTTGTGCAGTTCAGGTCGACCTGACATGAAATGCACAAGCTATACTATTTTAGACGTCGATGATCCAGTACACTGAAAGCAAGCACATTTTTCAATTGCCAGCGCAGTATAGTTCAGGTCAGCCCGACCTGATTTGCACACAAAGAATTCAAGTGAATTATCAGAGAACAGAAAAACGAGACTAGAATTGAGAAAAAAATACTTTCGCCCGCCCTATGCAAATCAGGTCGATGCACCCTAAACTACACAAGCACATGTACAAAAGAAAATCCGAAATTTTTTCTAGAAAATTTAAAAACTGTAATCTGCAAAAAAAACAAAGAAAACAAATGAACAAATATCCGAAAAACTAACTAAATCCAATGCATCAGAACAATGAAGACAATCCGCAACATCGTGCAATTCAAGTCGGGACGACTTGACCTGCACAAGTACCTCTACAGAAAAATAAATCATAGACAATGCTTCCAACATAATTAATTTAAAAGAGACACAGACCCAAATGAGATAAATACCGCCTATCAACCAACATAAATAAATCAGAAGGCAATAAAACTGTAGAACAACAATGTGCAGTTCAGGTCGCACCTACCTAAACTGCACATATAAACATAGAATAAATATGAATCAACCATAACCCAAGGTATCCAACTAGATAGCTAAATAATTCATGAACATAAATTTTTGTAAATATATGTTTATCGATGGTTAGTCAATCTTTTTCTAATCTCTGTTCACCCGCAGAATGGAGGACCAAATTAAAAATCTCAACGTCTACTTCAAAAGAAATACAACAAAAGTAACAAAAGTGGACGACAAAGATGAGATGATGAATGACGGAGAGTACTGGGAGTTCAAAGACCCTAAGCAAGTGGAATCCTAGGGACTAGCCATGATTCCCTTCACAGACAACTTCTACTTCAACATGAAGTACAGTAACGCTCTAATATACATTTCAATCTCGTTTGAAGAGAGAGTGAAAGATATAATCCATGATATCTATCCGCTAATTCTAGTGTGGTGCGTCACAACAAAGATGGGTTTGCTCAGCAATGAGCAGTACCACTTTACGATTCTTGTAAACTCCGACAAGATCCCATTCAACATAATGCCCCTTCTGAAGAGTTTAGAGCCCACCCCGTACAACAATGAAATAAAACAACTGGAGAAGAAGGTAGACAATGGGGCTTATTGCAATCAAGATGATACGCCATTGAATGGGAAAAGGTTGTGTGAGAAGTTAAGATTATTGTTGAACTCCTTTGAGGTCCTCAAGGAGAAGCTCGCCATGCAAAAGTCATTCATGGCCTCTCGCACTATCTCGGTGGATACTGGAAGCCAAGGAGGAAGCCAACTGTCTCTGGGAAACCAAGGTCAAGGATTACAGGGTCGCTATACAAGAAACAAGAAACCTCCACAAACGCCATCCCATGGAGCACGCGGGAGTCCGCTAGCATCAACTTCTATGAAAAACCCCACAGACAACGCATCCGAGCAATCAGGCCAAGGTGAACTAAGTTACGCAGACATAATGCTCAATGTACCACATGCTTTGAATACAGAGCGCAAACCAGATTACAAGGTGGTAAGTGCAGTGTATAGAAGGTACTAGGAGACATGCTCAAGCGTGTACGTTCTACCTGCTGACGTGAAGAAATAACTTCCTTTGGAGTGCCTCATTGAAGCACTTGTTGAGTTCAACATCCGGGTAATGGAAGATAGAATTATCAGGAACATGATGAACTAGCTTGTCAACATTCCTAACAAGAGTGCAAAGCAGACCCTCTATGTCATGCCAGTCGGCCAACTCAAGAAGCCGAAGAAGTGGGAAGACATTGCAGATGGCCTATTCTACATCATCAACGGCCAACACAGCGTTGCCGCAAGCAGGATGATGATGGATGAAGAAAGTGGTGTTGGCCAGGAAACTAGTGCGCAATTTGAGAAATGGAATTGCTTCATAGTTTGGTCCAAAGATGCTAAGCAGTTGTGGTCAGTATCCGCATATTATAACCGCACTAACGACTTTCAAACAATCCAACCATCTTGGGCAACAAACATTCTCGGAGCCCGGACGGTGTGGGTAACAATGGGAAGTCCGAAGAACTCGAAGGAGGCAACAACTCTGGGGACTGTCCAAATCACGAAGAGAACCAGAGAGACCATTCGCGAGACAACTAAATTTCGGGTGTGTAAATCAGGTCGCCCCGAGCTAAATTGCACAGTTGCCTTCTGCTTTGCGTTCTTTACTAACGATAATAAGCCTCATCGATTGCACCTTTAAAATGTGTGATGAATGATTCTAATGAGTTAGAGTTTATACAGGCATTTGAAAAAGCAATGCACCAACGTTTTGCCATGATCAATGTCAATAAAAATCACATGGCTCCCAAGAGAAAAGGTGCAGAGGAGAAGTTGAAGCTTGTGAACGAGCTCAAAATTATTACCGCACCTAACGAAGTATACAATTTGTGGAGCGAAGTCATTTCAAATGCTGCACATGGAGAGCTGTATGATCCAAACACGTTGATGAACTTCAATGAGAAAGAGAATTGGAACCAAGAGAGCTCCGCCCTTAGTCACAACTTCTTCAAACCTCTTGGAAATCTAAGCTACCATGATCTTAGGAAGCTGGCAAAACACATCCTGAACCAGTCTGGCCCCAAGTGGAAACACGCATATCCGAAGGTTACTATCAAGGCCACAACGTTGGTTCTTGAAAGTTCCTGTAATACAAAAGAATGGGTCGAATGATGCAAATGGAAGCAGCTAGTTAAAAAAGCACTCCACGAAATTGATCCTAACCTTGGATTCTTCAACGTGTATGGCAAACTCATTACTGCCAATTGGAAGGAATTCAAGCGAAGTCACAGCATATCAAGCGCGACAATGAATCTTCTCGTTGAGCGGCCTAGTGATAAGTTCTTCGGAACTGGAAAACAGCTGAAGGCCAAGAATAAGTCAACAGAGCAAATATCGCCGCAAGTGGCGGAATTCTTCAGGATTTTTCTAAAGAAAAAGAAAAACTTCAGCATGCCAAAAAGGATCGCATACATGAGGCCTTACAACATTGGCACTAACAAGTGGTCAACCTGGCCAAGACTGTCGTGGACTATAGAGACCAAGAATGAGGTTATGCCGGGAGTAATTGACTTTAGAAGCATTCCAGAGGTCCTAGAGAAGGAAAAGTCTAGTATCGAGAATCCTTACTTCTACGGAGTCTTGACTTCATTTCAAAAAGAGAAGACTCCTCTCCTCGAAGAAATAAAAACGTGGTTGTTCATTTGTGCCGAGGAAGTGGACCAAACACAAGTCCTAGCATACGTCAAGAAAAATGATGTTTTGAAGACATTCAGTTTGTTGTTTGCCAATTACTACCCATCCAAGAACGAGAGAATAATGGACCTACCCGTGAATAGCGCCAAGGCAATGAATAAAGTTTTGCTCATATTCCTTCAAAGCCCAAGCAACATTTTCTAGGCAAAAATTCAGCCGAAGTTCAAAGCTCCAAACACTTCCGTGTACAAAGAATCAAGGAAGTACAATGAGCTTCCATTCCGAATGTACAATATGGAGCTAAGGATGGAATTTTATCTCTGGGTAGTGGAGAAGTTTTGCCATCCGGGATCGAGCATGCTCTTGTTGTTTGCAGGAGAGAAATTGACATGTGCTATGCTAATAAGTGACCTCTCGCAATTCAGGTCACTGCGACCTGAATTGCACACCATTGCCTAGGCATGTTTTCCTTAGGATTCAGTAAATTGTCTTCACATAATTTCAATTCAGGTCGCTATGACCTGAATTGCACACCACTGCCTAGACATGTTTTCCTTAGGATTCCTTGAACTGTCTTCTCATAATTTCAATTCAGGTTGTTGTGACCTGAATTGCACACCATTGCCTAGACTTGTATAATTCTTCATGTGAATGTCAGGGTCACTAATTACCTCCTCCTGTCTACGTCGCACAGATGAGCAGTATGAATGTCTATGCAACAATGCCAGACATCGAATCAGATATGTGGAACGATATTGCTACCAAAGGGATTACGCTAGACAAAGACGATTTCTTGGCATCAAGGTACGCTGTTGACAAGATACAATATGTGACAGTACAATCGTCACAAACAACGCCCAAAATGATGAGGCCCAGGTCGGGTGCGGGTTTCCCAAGCAGCCAAGTAAGCAAAAGACACTTGGAAGTTGAGGAAGAGGATGAGGACAAAAACGAGGCCGACAAAGAAGATGATGATGGTCTCAATACATTTCCTACGCCAAGCATACGTTCCTCACAAGAGATGCCGGGCTCGTCAACTTCTTCGGGTCTACCTTCATCAAGGGTAGAGGCCCCGAGTCTACTGAATCCTACGACACCTATGTCACGAAAGCGGTCGGCAAAGAAAAGAAGAGTCACCACAATGGAATCAATTGCACAAACCTTGGCGTTCGTTGCGCAAAACCAAGAGACGCCAATTGCTTCGATGGAACCCACCTCAACTTCTCAACTACTTCTTCTACAGAATCACCCATCTTTGTCAAGCGACAGCGCAATTTTCATTCCACATGACGTAAAAGCAGTAGTGCCACCTCTTCCTCCTGGAGTCCTAGTAATTGACCCTCTTCCTCCTCCAATCGAAGTTGTTGCAGGTCTTGAGACATCAGCAGAAGATATTTCCGCCATAGTGGAAGAGAGTGCAGGTGCAAACTTCCAAGAACCAATAAGGATGGTAGAGGTGGTCGACATAGGGCACAACTTGCTGGTGGAGCCAATTGAGGTAGTACAAGAAAGTGAAGGTGTTTGCACCAACGTTCCACAAGCAGATTGTGCCCAATAATCAGTCGATGCCATTTGATTCAGCTCGGCTTGATCTGATTTGTAGTATACAGTGGTTGTTGTAGATACAGTGTAGATAGTGGAATTGTACTTTCTCAAATGAACTTCTAGTGGATTCAAGTACTTCATTTTGAGCTTGAAAACTAATTTTTGTATGACCGAACTCATTTTGTTGAGTCAGTTATATATTGACTTCTTACAAAATATCATTTGTATTTATTGAATTGCAGGGCTTGTGCATTTGCCAAATGTTTCAGATCCCACGTCACCTTCACATCCGCCGTCCCTTTTTCATTTGTCCATTGATGAAATTCCTCAGAACATTGAAAGCACTTCACTCAAAGCAAAGAAGAATGCCAAAATTTCCAAATGTACAATAGCATTGCATAATAATTCCTTAGCAGTTGGTGAATCCTCCTAGCAGCAAGTATAGTTCCGTGCCCATTTCGTCTATCTTGCGTATTATAGGTGCAGTTTGTCGTTTGTACTCATAATCTTTTGTAGACTTTCGCTTCTCTGTGATGTCGTTATGAATCTACAATGAGGACATAGAGGATCATAACTGCTTATGCATTCGTCCGTTTGATAGCAGGGATCCGGCCCTCCATCTGGTCGTGAATAGGGTTGTTCGCTGCGACAGCCCAACACCGTGACAGACAAACGTCGCATGACGTCTAGTAGAGCCCTCGCGATGTCACAAAAAGTCAAATTTACCTTTGACTTTACAAGAAATTACCCCCCTCCAAGTGGATGCCATATGGCATCTAGTTGGCAAATTGGAGGGCACGTACGGGTAGGGGCGAGTGCAGGTAGGCAACTGCAGGTGGAGGAGGGAGACCGCGGGTGGGCGACTACCGGTTTGGGAAGGTGACAGCGGATAGGCGACTAAGGATGGAGGAGGGAGACCGCGGGTGGACGACTGCCAGTTTGGGAGGAGGACCGCGGGTGGGCGACTGCCAGTTTGGGAGGGAGACTGCGGGTTCAAGAAGTGGTCTCGGGTGGGCAACCGCGGGTGCACAAAAGGTACCTAGACCCGCTGGTGCACCCGAAGTCGCCCCATTTGGACTCGCGGTTGTCCAACCAAGACCCGCTGTCGCCCATATAAGACCTGAGGTCGCCCATCCGAGACCCACAATCGCCTTGCCATGACACGAGGTTGCCCCTCTAGACCCGTAGTCGTCCCTTATGCATACGCATGTGCCCATCCCTGACCCGCAATCGCTGTATACGCAATTGCCCTATCCGTACTCGCCCCCCTAAACCAAAGTCACTCGCCCTATATATCCACTCGCCCATCATCATGTTATCACCTTCATTTTCCATTGAGGCTTTTGGTCTTGCAACCTTTGTTGGTTGCATGCGTGACCCTTTGGAATAATATATATACTATTTTTTGCTATCATTTGGTTCTTACAATTTTGCAATGTCCGCAAATCTCATGGCAACTGGAGGTAGTAGTGATGGGTCCCTTCTAGTTTTATCGACTATATGCACTCCTAGTGCAATTATGAAGGCTGCCAAAGACAAGACTAGAAAACGGAGGGATAACATTCACAAGAAGCGATGGTATGTGTTGAACAATGATAACCACCTAGCTTTCAAAGGGTGGAACAAGGAGCCAAAGCCATGGAGTATGTAGGTGTGCGAAGATTACATTGAATGGTGTCACATTGGGAAGTTCTTTCCGGCATGGCGCCATCATCACAACCGATATACTAACAAGGGAAATTTGAAGTATTGTGAAAATCTAGCTTTCATACGAAGGTGTTTAGAATTGTGGTAGGTCCTCTATAAAACCCCTTTTGTAGATAGAAATGAGGCCCCTCTGTTCATTGCTAGAGGTGCCTATGCTGAGGTCGCCTTGAACAAACAAGTTGGCTGGACTACAATCAAAGAAAGTATCTACGTGGAACGTCCAGAAGTTGGAATAATTCCAAGAGGGGTTATGAAATTCCCAGAGGGTGGACATGGGCGTTTTCGAAGTGATTGACAAAACAAAGAAACTCAAGAGGTGAACACGGAAGAATAAAAAGAGGATAACGATTCAGATGGCACACGGATTCCTAAGCTTGCACGAGTGAAGGAGTAGATTACCGCCCCCATCCAAGTCCCAGTTCCAAATGTTCAAGTTGCTTTATCATCACAGGGAAAGAAGATGAAACATCCTACCAAAGTGCAATAGTCCACCACGCAAATTAGATTGGCATCAGCCTCAACCACAATTGCGGCTCCAATCTTGCCACCACAAGACGCCAACAACGTCTTTGACTTTGCTGTAAGTGACGACTCGCTCGTATGTGCTACAAGTCATATTCCCATTCCATAGTCTGAATCTGATATTGTTCACAATGCGACGACGTTGGCGAAGGCTCTCGACCTCTTAAAGACCAAGGATGCACAAATTGCAATCTTAGAAGATGATGTAAAGAAATGGCAGTCTACATGTGAACAAAAAAATGCTCTCATTTCTCAACAATCTAAAGAATTACAAGGCCTTCGAGAAAAAGAGCGTTAGACTTTCACATTATTGGACATAGACGACACCTTTGTTGAGCAAGATCCACATCACTTGGACAAGCTTGTTGGGGACCTCACCAACGATGTCATTCACCTTTCTCCTCCTGCTAAACATATGAAGCGTTCTTCAATTCTTTTAATGGCACCGCTTCCATTTGTCTCAAGAGATACTATCAATCCGCGCGTTGATGGTTTGCAAGGGACTCAAGATTCACTTTCGTTTTCTGTCGTTCCACATCTACAATCATCAAAGGAACTTGATTTGACAAATAGCCCATTGAATAATTGTTTTTCTAAAGACAATGCACATGGCATAAAATTGCTTCATATATTATAGGAAAATATTACAAAGTAAACAATTGTCGAGCCAAAAAGTTCCTACCCTAATGGGATGATCACTTTTATTGTAATATAGTGGCAAAGATTTGTTCACAAGGAACTTTGTAATGAAATAGGAAATATAATAAATAAAACACAAATTATAAAGCCAATCACTGGCTAACTCTCAAATTCACAATAAAAATGCCAATCACTAGCAAATACAAAGCACATACAAAATATGGATAAATTGGCAAATTGAAATTTCTATTGATGAAGAACACAAGTACAAAATTTGACCATAGAGACAAGTAATCATTACAAGCTCAAAAGAAAAATGAAAGACAATTTGATTTATACACCAAATTCATAATGACTCTCTCTATTTCAAGAATCAATAACCTTTATGTCAATTTGTCTCTTCCAATCTCTTGTTTAATCATTCAAACTCCAAACCCTAACTATTTATTATAGATGCCTATTGGTCCTTTTACATTGGAAGACTAATCGACCTAATTTAACACTCCAATTCCAATTGGAATTATTTTGTCCTAGTCTATTTATATTCTACAACACAATTCGTCAAAATTTCCAAAAGTTGATGTCTACAGCAACACATATTTGGCCACCAAGCTCATTGCTTGTAGCACTAAAGTCTTGCACTAGACTATCCTATTACAATGGTGAGTCTCGGAACACCAATTCGGAGGGCATCATAGACCATGGTGGAGACATAAGGGAATTTGTGATCTCTATACACATTGGTCTCTTCTGTGGGTCAGGGTTCACGAGTTCACGCAACTTCATTCCGAAGTACATTGATCCCTTGTGAGTCTTGAACAAATCCTTGTCCTAGTCATCCATATCACCAATTCTCATCCATTTGGTCAACTTCCCAATAGAATACGAGTCTGACTGTTGCGTATATTTATATCGTTGTTGCATGATCAATATGCTTGTATTGGAATTTGGAGGTCCATATGCATAAAACAACTTTGGGGCAACCCACCAACGACCTTCTCGGTATTGATCCCTCTCAGCCTCAGATGGCCTTCCATAATGTGAAGGCGCATTTTCGTCAAAACGACTTGATATTCCAAAATCACAAATTCCAATGTTGATTATGTTGTTTGAATAATCCGGAAAATGCAGCATGATGTTCATGGGAGACAAGTCATTGTGTAGCACGCGGCACTTGTGCATGAGATTTGTCACATATACTAAAGCCCATGCCAACTTTGCCTTGTGCCTTCGGAAGAGACCAAGTTCTTTTTGTTTCTCCTTAGGAAGTCTTGTGGCTTTTGCATTTCATGCCAGTCAATGGTTGGTGATACAAAACGATCTAAATGCCTCAACTCATTCAAATGGCCTCCATTCCACCACAAAGTGTACGCTTCATTTATACAAGAATGAATGGCAAAAAACTTAATGATGCCAGGGTGATTTAAGGGGCAAGCAAGGGCCTCCACGAGTTTATTGCTTTGGATATTTTTACTACAAAAGCTATGTAGCTTGGAATTGTATCCATTCCTTCAATGCGTAGCTTACGCACTTTTGCATACCCTCCTTTACGTTCAAAAGCACTAAGGGGCACCACTTTCGCTGTATCGGGGATCCATGTGATACACAATCCACCATCTCGTGCAAATGCTGCCTGCACTACTGCATTTTTCCACTTAAAACCCCTTGCTGAGCCTCTTGCCAATTTCTTCATTGCACTGGACCACCACTCCATCTTTTGGTGGAATGCCTTGACGTCTTCTAATTCCTCTACTATTGGAAGTAATGGTCGATGTTCCTCCATCAATTTCTTGGTATTGAACATCATCGCTTTCAATGTGTTATTAAGCCATTCAAATAGTCTCGAAGAATACGTCAAGTCAATGTCTAATAAATCATCGGATCCCTTTAGCTTGGTTAAAATCCGTGCTTGTAAATCGTTCAGCAAGGCCACACTACCAGTTGTAGGACACCTCAAATAGCTTGCCTCCAGGAATTGTACACTTTTCCCTGCGTATCACTAGAGACACACTTCGTATGTATATCGGGTATAACTTGGGGGAGGATAGTTGGAGTCCTTGACATGTGCAGACTTCTACTTCTTGCCCTTCCGTCGCTCTTGACTCCCTCCTTCTTCATTTTCATTTACAGCTATTAGAACCTCGAAAAAAATTGGATCATCGAGGTCCATATCCCATAAAGACTTTCTCCTTGTAGTGTTGCCTTCATGTGGAAAAGCCATGTTGTACTTCAAAATAATTCACAACCCCTGTTCAAAATTCGTAGATTGAAAGGGCAAAAATTCCCCTCCCAATTGAGACCCTAGCCCACAGGCACGCATCCAACTACCTGAAGGTAAGTGAAAGACAATGTGCAAGGCCAAAGTAAGTGGAAAATCGGAAGTGGAGCTAATGCTTAAATACCCGAAGTTGCCTCAGGGCGTGTGCGTATGGAAAAGGGGACGACTACGGGTCTGAAGACAACGGGAATGAATGGGCGACTGCGGGTTTTCGGAGCGCGGAAATGGGCGACTGCGGATTGTGGGCGACCACAAGTACTAATGATACCATCCCGAAACTTGTTCGCGTAGTTGCCTACAAAGGAAGTCTCCTTGACCTGCAATCACCCCCTACGCGCAGTCGCCCCCTACATGCAAATGCCCTCATTGAGCATTTTCCAAAACATTGGTGTCTTCCTCTTTGACTCACAGTCGCCCTACTAGAGATTGAGTTTGTATTTTCAAAAAAATTGGTGTCTCCCTCTTTGACTCGCAGTCGCCTCCCTACGCGCAGTTGCCCTGATTCAAATGTGTTTCTCTCTTCCTCGATGACCCGCGGTCGCCCCTGACCTGAGGTCGCCCTAAACAAACAACACTTTCAAAGAACTAACCCAACACTAATTAGCATCTGGAGCAGATTCTAATTGATTTTTCCTTATTTCACTTACTAAATTTGTAATAAATGTTAGGCGTCAGTTCATATCAAAGACATGGCAAGGCAATGGAAGAATTATTCTCACAATGTGAAGGGGTTTCCAAACCCTAGGCCCTAAACCCTAAACCCTAAACCTTGGAAAACAATAATAAAACATTTATCTAGAATCAAATCATTAAACCTACATAAAATACTTGCACATCCTACACGAGATGTAGTGTTTTAGACCTAATGCAGAATCATGTCTTTTTTGTCTTGTTGAAATTGTAAAGAGAATGGAGAAAGTAACATATGATCAAGGGGTCATGTGGAAGTACGCAACATCTACATAAACAAAAATAATAGACAATAGTAATTATATAGAGTAGAAATTTTCAAATTTTCCATAATAGGTAGGGAATAGAAAGCCCAAAACCAGAAATAGGAATTAGAGCCTTTACGGAAAACCTTAAATTGTAATTAGGGTTACAGTCGGATCCGGAAACCCTAACCCTAATCCGGAAACCGGAAAGTTCCGGCCGAGTAGGCCCTAGAGCCTAGTCCGGCTAGGGAACTTACGGGAACGCCAGGCCGAAAACTACTTAACCCCCGCTGTCTCCTTCATTCTTCCTCTTTCTCCGCGTGATTATCACGATGGCGCTTAGTGAGTGAAAGTATGGTGAGATAGGAACGCGTTAGGGAGAGAAGGGGAGGTCGGTGTCGATCGCACCGGAAAGTAGGACGGAAGAAAGGCGGAACCGGCGACGGAAGATTAGCGGAAGATTAGCGGAAACATTAGTGGAAGTGAGGATAGAATATGTCTGTGGTTATGGCAGGGCCCAGTGTGCAACGGAAGTCAGGGATCACTGCCCGGATGATTAGTCCGGAAATCCCTGAGAACCCGGAACACCACTAGCAACTGGAGGACGACTTGACGGATATGGGGTGTCTAGGATTTCTGAAAAGACCCTGGAACATCCGGAGCAAGGATATGATAGACGAGATAGTCTACAGCGCTTCCAATCAGTATCACCTAACCGTCAGGGGTCGTCCAAAGTCTTGGACAGTAGAAATGTGGGCCGAAGTCTACTTCGCGTCCACCAGAGGATCCGGATGGGCTAGCTGGACGGAGAAATTCGCAGCGGATAGATTCCGGAACCCGGCGGATCCAAAGGAGGGTTACACCACGTCCGACTGCCGAAACCCTAGGGACCAGAGACTGTTAAAGTTTCTTAGCTCCATCCTGTATCCGGAAAAGCCCAACCGGATCACAATAACTCTGGCAAATACGGTTTTCGGAGCTTTAGGGGAGAGAGGAAAACCAGCCCCTAAACCAGTCAGCTGGGGGCTCATTATCCACTCCATCGTGGAAAAGCTTTCCGGAAACCTAGCGGGGAAGAAGTCGAGCCCCATCAGTTCGTACCTCCTCCACTTGTACCACAAGTAGGAGGTACTTAGCAATCCGGAAGACATCATCTACCAGCAGGGAGATAGTCTGCTGCGGTATGGTCTTCCCCCGAATCCGGATCCGACGGATGATGAGCCAGAAGAGGAAGAGAAGCCGGAACTAGAGCAAGACTCGCCGGATAGGCACGACTCCCGCCAGAAGAGCACGGATCCGGATTCAAGGGGAAAGGGCCAGCTTCCGGAACCTATTCCATTCCGGAACACTGAGTCGGATCTGGACATATTCGAGTCCACGATCTCCTGGTTGCGGAGTCAGAAGGCATCAAACGATCGGATGGCCACTCTGATCCGGAGAGTCTGCACGACGTTGAAGGTAGCGGACGAGACAGAGATTGTAGAGGCGATCAAGAGCAAACCGGATCCGGAGATGGTTCGCCTACTAGAGGGCCGGATCCGGGCAGTGGAGGCGAAACGGGATCATCTTCAAAACCGCGCAACCTGGGCGGAAAGGGAGATGAACACTGCCAACAAACGGGCAACGGATGCGACGGAGCTGGTTTGGAAACTGAGGGACCTCATCGACCCGCCAGCGGATATCATCACCAGATCCGCACTCTGGAACAACCAGATGACCCGGGAAGGTCATATCTCCGAAACCAAGGTTGTCAAAATCTTGGTTGAGTTCGAGGCGCGGATCGAGATCGCATTGAAGGAGATGCGCCAGTTGGTCGGCCACTTCGATCCGCTCAGCGGATTGGACGCCTCGTTGTTTCCGGAAATACCCGGAGGGGAGTTCCAGGAGACGACTCAGTTCAACCTTGGAGCACGATCGTCGGCCCAGCCAGCACTCGGAAGATCCTCAGTGCAGAAGGAGATTACGGATGGGAGGAGGATTCCGGATCCGGTTTTGACGCCCCGGAAAACTTCGGTAAATCTCTTCCCACCCATTCCGGATTCCATTGCAGAAGTAACCGAGATTACGGATATGCCGGTTGGGATTCAGAATCCGGCTAGGACCCATCCGGAGGAGTTCACCCATATGCAGTAGCAGACTCCTCCGCGGCCGCCACCGACGACCCTCATTGAGGTTATTGACCTGGAGAAGAAGAAGGCCACCAGGCGGAAGGTTCCCAACGATCTGGAGGAGGTTCTCGAGTCGGAGGAAGATGAAGCAGTAATGAACTCCTCTTCCGAGTCGGAGTATGCGGAGACGGATCCAGGTCCACCAAGGACTCGATCCGCAACGAAGTCCACCCCACCGAAGCAGATCCGGCAGAAAGCGGCAACCCGGATTTCGAAGGGTGGAACGTCAACGAAGAAGGCCTGGAAGGGCAAATGACTAGGTAGCACAGTTGGGTTGTTAGTATTAGTATTTTGTTTTCATCGCGGGTTTTTCGGATGTAGGACCCGCTGATCCGGAATGATAGGTAGTTCCGGATTTCTAGGAAGTTAACGGCTTTCCGTTTTTCCCGGAACGGTCACTTGGCCGTTGTCCGGATTTTCAGTTGGCTGTTGGCCACTTTTTCTTTGGACCGTTTTGGTCGTGTTGTTTTGGTTTTTAAGGGCGGGCCGGCTTGTGGCCTGTCATTCCATTTTGTGTCATTCAATTTGAGCACCCAAGTATAAACACCTTGGGAATCATTATCTTGCGTATCGCGTCTTGATTACTTGTGTGTGGGTGTATCTGGGAGAGTGTGCAAGGTAGGAATCCGGATTGGTTGGTATCCAGATCCAAGCTAAGGGTGTCTTGTGGATGAGTTTAGAATGTAAATGAGGAGCTGTGCGTGGTGCCTTTAAATCACTGGAACGGTGATCCGGTGGGATCCGGTAGTGGTCAGGGAGCTAGTCCGGAACTCTTGAGTAGTTCTGTGCGGAAGTCAGCAACCGTCGAGAGGAACATTCCCAAACCATCGGAAGGTCTACCAACCTCAAGAGCAGTTGACATCTAGAAAGCAAGTCCCCTAGTTTCGGAATCCAACCATCCGCGGTTGTTTTGCGGTTGAGTCTAGTTTATGAGTGAGGAGCTGTGCGCGGTGCCTTTAAATCGCTGGAACGGTGATCCGGTGGGATCCAGTAGTGGTCAGGTAGCTAGTCCGGAACTCTTGAGTAGTTCTGTGCGGAAGTCGGCAACCGCCTAGTAGGAATATTCCCAAACCACCGGAAGGTCTGCCAACCTCAGGAGTAGGCGAAAGCTTGATCCGGAAAATAGCTGAGTGTCGTTGTAGTAAGGGCGGGTGAGGGTGTATCTCTGCGTGACCTACCTTCCGGGTGGTCACCCGGAATGTTGTAAGAGGGACCATCTTTCCTCCTTACCGGACTGAGAACTTTGAGGACGGATAGTTGTTTGTTGTTTAGGAGTTGATACGTGTGTTACTTGAGTGGTGATGTTCCCCACCCCTCGGAAAGAGCAAGTGAGGACCCTCTAAGGGTAAAACAGAGGTACCAAAAACTAGTGTGACGGTTAGTGAGAGTAGAAATCCGGATCAAGGTGGATCCGGATTTGATTCCGAAAGTCAGTATTCCCAGAACTTGGTGTTTGTGTTGTGCTGGATCCTACGGCGGATTGTCAATTCCGGGTAGATCCGTAGTTCCAGAAACTTATCTATTGCGACAACATCTGGAATTCCCTGGGACGATAACTCGTGTCATCTTAACGCTTTTGTGGTGTTAAAGATACCTACGCCTAGACTGCGCGTACGACAAAGAGAATTAAAAACAATATGGGAGAGGGGTCCCAAAAAACACCATCTCAGGAAACATGCCCAAATATATCTAATTACACCTCCCCACTATTTCAACGTACATAAAACTTTTATTTGGGACTTCGGTAAAAGGAGTGTTGGAGAGCTAATGCAAAACCTAGGATTTTTTTGTTTTGTTGAAATTGTAAAGAGAGTGGAGAAAGTAATATATGATCAAAGGGAATTAGAAACAATATGGGAGAGGGGTCCCAAAACACACCATCTCGTGAAACATGCCCATACCCGCAGTCGCCCCAAGCACAGTCGCCCTAGAACCCCGGGTGTGATTTTGGAAGTGATCTAGGGACCTGTAGTCGCCTTCTACGCACAGTCGCCTTGATGGAAGGGAAGAGATTTCATTTTCAAATCATTTGGTGTCTCCCTTCTTGACCCGTAGTGGCCCTCTACACGTAGTTGCCCTGATGGAAAGGGGGAGATTGCATTTTCAAATAATTCGGTGTCTCCTACGCGCAGTCGCCCTGATAGAAGGGGGTAGAAAATTATTTGGTGTCTCATTCCTCCCCTCCATCTGGGCGACTACACGTAGGGGGCGACTGTGGATCAATGAGTTTGCATTTTCTCCTTGACTCGTAGTCGCCCCCTATGCATAGTCGCCTTGATAGAGGGGGGGAGTTTTCAAATGTGTTTCCCCCTCGAGAACCCGAAGTCGCCCCTAACCCGAGGTCGCCCTTGAAAGACGCGAGGGATCTTTGGACTCGACCCGCGGTCGCCCCACGCGCAGTCGCCCTAGTATCCGTGTTAGGGTTAGCGCATGCGCCCCACGCAAACGCGGGTATTTCATGGATTGTCCCACTATGTGGTCCATAATTTGCATGACTGTACCTTGTAGTTCATCTGCCTTGTAGTGGCTGAATGTAGGCCCAGTGCTGTGGAGGTCTAGTCGGTTTCTTTGTTTCCAACAAACTGCCAATAGTCCAGCAGACACTTCTTGTATACTTCAATCACTAGTAGAAAATCTGAAATTTCTGTTATTTTGGACACGTTCTTTTGGACAAAATCTAACAGAAATCTGTTGTTTTGGACAGAATTTTGTTAGATTTTGTCCAAAACAACATGTCCAAAACAACGCGTCCAAAATGACAGAAATTTCAGATTTTCTACTAGTGAATGAATTCAAAATCTTTTTCATTAGTTTAGGATAGTGAGAATATCAAAGCCATTTGATGTAGAGGGCCTTGAAACGACAATTGCATTCATTGTGGCAAAGTAGTGGAATAATAAGGATTCACATACAAATGGGTGTGAAGCCACCTAAAAAGTGTACAGTGAATCTACATTTAAAACAATTAGCAATTCGAATGAAAATGATTCATTTGGCTCTTCATTGACTCTCTTTAATTTTTAGGTGCTATAGTAACGTAGGGGGCCTCAATTGTTATATAGCCTATTCAAATTTAATCTTCTTGCATTGCTAATGATTAGTTATTTGGCTCCTTACAAGCTTAATGGCAGGTGTCCAATTTAGCAAGTGCTAAGAAGAAGTCAAAATTATTCTCGACCATGAATATTTCCAGTAAAAATTTGTTTAGTTTGCCTTTGACTTCCTTATTGTTGTCCACTTGTATTGTAGACAATGTCTTTTTAATAGGTGGGAGAATCACCATGACAATGAGTATTCTATTGGAATTGATTTGTGATCTTTGAAATAGGATTAAGGACTTTTGGAAAGGCTACAAATTGTATTGCTTTGCTCATTATGGCCAGTGCAATGAGTCCAAAGGCCATTTCCAAGCCAACAAAATGGATGAGTAAAATGTTGCCCTTCATTTTGTATAGGTGATTTGAATCCTTGAATAATGAAATGAATATGTATTAATGAACAATTCTAGATGGATAGTTGGTTGTGGACATTTCATCTCACTTTTAGTACTTATTTGTTGCAGGACAAGTGATGTGTTTGATACAAAACACACGCGATATTGTTTGGGGAGCCAAATTTGATGAGGCCATTAGGGAGGGGTGGGCCATGATGGAAAAATATGTGTGGGTTCGGCAAGGACAAGATTGCACAAACCTTAGATTCGGTTGTTCTAGTATAGAGCTTGTATTATAAGATTATATGCTAAAAATACCCATATTTAGTTGTTATGTTTTAATATTCATTGATATGGGGGGCCGGGAGATGCAGGGCTTTATTAGAAGAATTTGAGGATGTTGAAAAACTTTTCGAGTCTAAAAATGGGTGCTTATTGTTACAACTCATTAAAGTTAGTGCAATGTGTGGATTGCACAACAGGAGTAAATATACCTGCTAGGTTAATATTGTTTTTATCCCATTCCGTGAATATCATATGTACTAATGAAAATTCCATCTTAGGATGATGAGCACGGGACAGAACGCACATTTACACAATCTCTGAGTGTTCAAATCAACACCACGGATATCTTTGAGCGGACCAATAATAGGTTAAACCAAGCGTGGGCAAACTTGGACAACCTTGTGCAACGGGCAAATTGTTCATGACTGGAGACATTGTTGTGGTGCACCAAATGACAGCCTTGTACCATGGCATGAGTACCAATTTTGATTTTTGAAGTGGGATCATAGAAAGAAATAAGTTATTTATGAAGATAATAGTACTAAAGTCATGCTAGACATGTGAAATGGCAATGTGCTTGACAAAGAACTTCATTTTACATTTCTATACTATGATTTTGCTAAACAATGCATGGATTGTTTATCTCAAATGGATGATCATATTTTGCTAAACACTCCATGGTATATGCATGTTTAACTGGTTAGGGTCCAATACTTCAATGGTTTACAATTGTGAACCCCCCAAAAATATATATACCCATGAAAATTGTGCCCCGTTATTCTTGGTTCACAAGTTTGAAATCCCCAAATATTGAAAATGTAAAAATGTATGCCCTTGATTTTATCCTTTTGTTTGTAAATATGATGGCTACACTTTCAATGAATATGAAACAAGTTTTATTGTTTGAGTACTTATGAATGTACACATAAATAAAGTTTGAACAAAACCATGAAAACAGCTAGGAAATAGCTATGACAATTAGTTCCCAGCTGCACCTCCACGGTGCTTGATGAAGCACATGATGAAACTTAAATAAGAACTCATGCTGTCACACCCAATCCTTATGGGATATTTGAACAACCATCTTCCTACACCCATCTTATGCATTGTATATTGCAATGCATAATTGATTATATTAAGTTTTGTTCTCCCACGCAATTGATAATGTGTCAATCTAACTTCACCACAAATGAATAAAAGATATTTATCCCTAAATTCCCAAGCCCCTTTTTTTGGAGCTCTCCAAAATTGGTCTACATTGATCAAAAATCCCACATTCTTCATAGTTGGATCTTGTTTTATAATGGATTCACCATACAAATTCAAACTAAACATAATAGAGATCTTATGGAAAAATAAAACACAACCATATGAATTATTGGATGGTAAATTTCTAATGTTTGATTATTTCCTTATTGAAATTGCAGAAGTGATGTTAGGGTGGGAATCTTCTTTTTGCATGTCAAATCTAATAAGTTGCAACAATAATTAATAAAACGGCTAAAAATGCCTAACCCGAATTTTTAAATAAAAGATAAAAAGGTGCACTACATTTTTTTGAAGTGCATTTGTAATTTAAATTTTTGTCTAGGATTTTGTGTAAGAGAACTTTAAAGTCAAAGTCTTAGAAGTTTAGAAATTCGAACTGCGCCATGTACCCGCAGTTGTCCTCCCGCGGTCGCTCCATTGTCGGGGTCCACAAATTACCCTTTGGTCCTGCACACGTGGTCGTCCATCCCCACTAGCCCCAGACCCATAGTCGCCCTACCTGCAGTCGCCCTACCTAGACTTAGACCTGTAGTCGCCTTACTTAGACTTAGACCCGCAGTCGCCTTCGCATTTGGCCCCTCCCCAATACTCCTGTAGCCTTAGATCCGCGGTCGTCCTACCCGCAGGCGCCTTCGCAGTCGGCCCCTTAGACCCATAGTCGCCCTACCTGCAATCGCTCTCAGACCTACACGCCCCCCTTCCCGAACTTGCTCCAGGGCGATTACAGGTTCATTAGCCGTTGCCCTACCCGACTTCGCCACTTTTCCTTCCTTTGTGTACTACCTTTCACCTACTTTACAGTGGCTGATTGCGTGCCCGGGAGCTTGGGTTTTGAGTTTCACTTACATGTGGCTCACGTTCTTGAATTTACTCCATCACTCACTAATCGCTAGATAATACGTTGTAGGCACTTGTTAGGTTTTGATTCTTTGCTCCAAATCTTGAGAGCATCTCCAATGGCGGACCACAAGAAAAAGACCAAGGTAAAAGGAGCCATGCACCCTAGGCAACGACGCATCCTTTTGGACCCACCGTGTGGCCTACCGAGGTTGGGATCGAATTTCAAGAGAGTGGACCGCCAAGAGTTGTAAGTCCTTCGTGGGGTGGAGCCACATCAACAATTTATTCCCCTATCATCGACACTACATGAATCGGCACAACAATACAACCAATTTGCATCCATGCCGTAATGATGCGTTTGTGCAACGATGTATCAAAATTTATCGATACTTGTATGGCACACATTCAGTGCCCATGAGCAAAGTCCCGTATTTCATATGTGCAATGGTGTATGCGGAACTCATTCTGTTTTGAAGCATAATTTGGAGTTCAATCAAGGGAGTGAAGTATGCTCGTGTTCCATCCACAAAAGACATTCCAAGGGTGGCTCTATCTACCAATCCACGCGAAGGGCTAGGCCAGAAGAAAAACTTGAAAGAAGGAGTGCCCGATGAGCAGTTTTAGTGGACATCATCTGATTCATCTTCCGGAGACAAAGACAACCATGGTGAAGACCCACTAGTGGAGCCTATAAACATGGCGATGGTGGCTTCTACTTCACAAAATTTACCTCCCCCGAGAGTGGAAGAAGAGGGTGAACGAGCTAGGCAACTACAAAATCTTGATATTTTGCCTCTTGCTATGGTGAATCCGATTATAGTCCCTTGCACTGAAGAGGATGAAGTGATGTAGTATGTGCTTACATGCATGCAAGAAGCTAAAGATGATGTTTTTTGGACAGAGATGGAAACAGAAGAAGATGTTCAACCTTCTTTGTTCTAATTGGAATGTATTCAAGACATGTATCTAAGTGAGGAATTCGTTGAAGATGGAATTGTCCGTGACACAGTAATGTTGGACAACAAAGCTGTTTATAGAGCTCAACTCAAGAAGATTCTAAAAGAGTTGGATGAAAAGCATGTGGAGTGTGAGAAGCTTCGCAATTAAGAAATGCAAACTTTGAGTGGGGATATTGTGAGTAGCTTACACGCTGAAATTGAAAGTCGGCAAGTTTTTTTGTCAACGCAAATAACAAAGATTTTAGACATGGAAGCATTTTACCTTAGATTCTCTTCTCGGCATGCTTGAGGATCTAGTTCTTCTAGCAATGAGTTTGCCAAAGAACGACTTGCCAAAATTATGGAAGCATGCAAGCTAGAGGAAGATCAAGCAGATTTGGACAAGTGAGGGGTGGAAGAAGCACAATCAAGATTAAATTTCTTGAAAGCATTAAAGGACAAAGCCCCCTTTGACCGTGTTGTAGAAATGTGTGGTTGGAAAGACGTGGCTACTAAACAGACATTGTCTCTTACGGAAGTAGTTGACTTGAAAAGGAAGTTTGGGATTTCTTTGTCCTTGGATCCGAAATTGGAAGAACATCAAGATACACTAAAGGCACTTTTGAAGTTCCAAAAAATTTTCAAGCAATATTGGTTGGTAGAGAAGTTGGAGAAGATGACCAATACCTTAGGACTTTGATGTTGGAAGGTAGGAGGGTCATGTATGAGATGGAACGTGAGGCTCATGACTCCAAAGAAAAGGGCAAAATGGATGTTGAATGATTTTCCTTTTTAGCACATTTTTGAGGACTATGTATATTCCATATTATGTATATATAAAAGGATATTATCCATTTTGAACATTCCAATGCAAGTACATTGAATTCCATGTAATTCCTTGATAAGAGTAAATAAATATAGATATGAATTTTTGGTTATTTATGTTTACAAAATTGTGAATACTTGAATACTCTAGGAATTTTGGCAGGAAAATGGCTTTGGGACTTTAGGGGTTAAAAGAGAATTAAAAAAAAAGGACAATTCAAAACTTGCTGGATTGGAAAAGAACTTGTTATTGAAGTTCAGAGCAGTTGTCATGGCCAGGGTGAATTGACCCCCTCATTGCCCCTCTAGGGCAAACTCTGGAATTTTTTATTTTCAAGGCTTAATTTTTTTTGGAAATTCTGAATTCATAGTTGCAATCAGAGGCCCCAAATTACTCTAGGGAGATGCAAGAATTACCAAAAAAATTGGCACAACATAGAAGGCTTTTTTGTCAAACCTAAGTTGATCGGGGCAATGAAGGGGTTAATTCTCCACCCCAGGCAACGCCTCTTTGTCGCCTCACAGAGGACCCGCGGTCGCCTTTGTACCCGTGGTCACCCGTAAGACCCGAAGTCGCCCATTCCTGGACCCGCAGTCGCCTATTCCTGGACCCATAGTCGCCCAATCTTGGACCCGCAGTCGCCCTTCACCGGACTTATTTTAGGTTTTTGAACTCGCATAGGCCGCATTCTCTCATCGGTTGACCGTGGGTCCAAGGAGTTGTATTGTATAAAACTCTAGGGTTATCCCTTGTTTTATCACCTTGGCTCTATTGATAAAACTCTTATCTTGGACCTTCGAAAGAGGCTTCATGCGGACGTTTAACTTCTTCGGAGGGCAACAACTGTGTTTAGAAGGGCTTACAAGACCATTCTAAGTAGGTTGCTTTGTCATTACATCTTCCGTAGTATTAGTGTGATTATTGTAATCATTTTCTTTGAAGACCTAGTGTTGATCTACTACATGGTTGGACAAGGTGTTGGGAGGTAGGGGACCATGAATGATACGCAGAGGTCCACGAAGGATTGGGACCCTTGGCTAGTACCGTGCACCCCAACTAATAATTCCCCCCATGCTCAAAAATGTGTATTTTGTGGGTGGAACAAAGCATTTGTACGGAAGAGAGCATTGATTCACTTTGGCTATGGTGGCTTGACTACATCGGAGCGTTCTAAAGAAATCCCTAGAATTGTATGAGAAAAGTTTAGGACTGATGAGGGGCAAGTTCCAAGGTCCATGAGTTACGAAGAGATGTATGATGCATCGACCAGACATGATACACCAGTTATTGTTGCAGAGTCTCTTGTCGCACCCGCGTTGGATGTCGAAGAAGAAGGGTCTCTCAATTCTTTTGAAATAAATGCAAGACCAATTCTTATGCCTGATTCAATAGATTCTACTAGAACAACGCTTGAGAGAAAGAGGAACACGCCATCTATTTTTTGGCAAAGAAGCATGGATGAGTCATTATAGACGGGCCGCAGATAAGAGTTGGATAGGTTGTGGGCTTCTTTCTTTTACAAGGCGAACATTGCATTCAACATTGTGCGCCACTCGGCCTTCGTAAATGCTATTAAACAAACTGCAACAGCAGGATTCGTGTACCAACCGCCACCGTATAATGCAGTTTGCACGAAAATGATAGACGTTAAAAAGGCATTGGTTCAAGCCATGATCTCTGAGCGGATGTGGGTTTCAATAAGTCAATATAGAGCGACAAATTGTTCAAATGGTTGGTCCGATACTAATTCGCAGCTGTTACTGAATATGATGTTAGTGTGTCCCGCTGGGGATGTTTTTTTGGGATCAGTGGATAGTACTGGGAGAAGAAGGATATATCCTACACGACTGAATGATGGCACGATACATTGAGGAAGTTGGGCCTACCAATGTTGTGCAATTGTGTATGGACAATGCTGTAGTCATGACGGGGACGATGGCAAAGTTGGAAGAAAGGTACACTCACATTTATAGGCAGGGTTGTATGGCACACATTTTGGACTTACTCTTGGAAGACTAGGCAAAGGATCAAAGAATAAAGGAGTTGGTAAAAAAGGCTTCATCAATTGTGAAGTTCATCAAGAAATACCAATATACTTTGGCGTTGTTTTGGAGATTTTCACCAAACAAAGTGTTGAGACTTCCAAGCAAAACACGTTTTGCCACAAATTTCTTGATGATTGATTGTTTGGTAGATTGCAAGTAAGCAGTGCATAACGTGACATTGGACGAGACATACATGACATTCAAGTTGAGTTTGCAAAATTGCAGAAATGGACATTTCATTATGGGCAAGGTCAAACTTGCAAGGCGAGGTATCCGTACAGAAAAGTTCTAGGTTCAATGCGACAATTTCCTACATATGGTAGAGCCCGTGTTGTTTTGTCTTCGTCATTTTGATGGAAAAGTCCTGGCAATGCCAAAAGCTTTAGTAATGATGACATCCTTGAAGGAGCACGTTTATTCTCTCAAAGATGCTCCATTTTTCCTTGATCCAGTGGTGGCAACACAACACGAGAAACAATTTGATGCTCGTTGGAAGTTGATGATTACTAACCTATACTATGCGAGGGCACTACTAAATCCATATTTGAGTGACGTAGAGGCTATTCATAACAATGGCTACGCGAAAGGAGCTTTGAATCGAGTTATACGAAAACTGAGCATACCATTGAACGTGTCAGTGGTGGAAGCAATGTAGGAGCTAACACAATTTGAAGAAAAGACAGGTGCATTTGATCCCTTACATGAGGCTTCTGATATCATTGAATGTCAATTATTGCCTCATCAATAGTGGAATCGTGTGGGAGGCAATGCTCTTCCAAAAATTGCAAAGCGAATTCTCGGTTTGACGTTCTCCGCATCTTCATGTGAAAGGAATTGGAGCATGTATTCCTTTGTGCACAATAAAGTGCAAAACCACTTGGCTACAACAAAGGCGGAGACATTGGTGTATATCTACGCGAACAATAAACTTGAATGTCACAAATGTGGACACAACCCAACCATTTTTTACGACCAGATGCTTGCAAATGGAGATGATGAGGACGAGCGTGATGGGCCTTTGTCTTTAGGGGAAGAAGACGAGGTTGTTCTTGATTTTATGAGAGAATGCCAAAACCGCAGGGATGAAGAGGATCGGTTGCACAACAATCCTTAGAATGCAATGGTTTGGCCCCCACCTAGTCCTCCACGACCAATATACAGGAATACATTTGACTTTAGTGACGATGGGTATGTTTCTTCTGGAAATTCACTTGTACGCAGTCCACCGCGGAACGTCGTGCACACTACGGATGCAATTTCGTAGGCACATGCATCACAGAGGAAGGAAAGCACCCTCGACAACAACGACAAAGGCATACCTATTCCCATGGCACCTGTAGAGCAAGAAGCTAGATCTCCAATATCAACTAATTCGCCTCCAAATATGGCCTGCAATTTAAGAAGCATTGCACAAGTTTCAATGAGAAGCGAACATGAAGAAGAAGCCATCGAAGTCAATGAAGTTGTACACGAGGGAATACCAAATCCCATTGTATTGAACGCATCTACTCTCGGAACAACTGTTACTACAGATGATGATGATGATGATGTGCCATTGGCATATGTTATGAATCGAAGTCAAAATGTGTCGTTGAATACAGAGACGACTATAAATGTGGCAACAGTGAAGAGGTCTATCCCAACCCTTCCAACAAGGCCACCGGTGCATGGAGGTGCTCTATGAATGATTGATGAAGAGGTTCATGGCTCAGCTCTACAACCCACTCAATCTTCATCTGTGTTTGGCCCTGGCGAATCATCATTAGGAATCCAGGGGCGCAATAGTAGAGGCCAGAAAAGGTGTATTAAGAGGGTTGACGAGAGGGGACCTCGAAACCCTAAACAACCCACTCAAATTGTTCAACGGTGTACCATTGGAACGGGATGTTCCACCCAGAATGTTGGACAATCAAGTAGAGAAGAGAGACACCTTGCATCCAATATGGATGGAACTACAGATGCCTTGAGGCTCACGAAACGACTTGTGCAAACTGAAGGCTTACATGGTGTAGATACAAAAGTTTGAAATCTAAACTCAGAGGTAGAGTGTGAGGTACAAATCGAAGTAGTAACAAGGGAAGATGATGAAATCAAGAGCTCGAGCGACAATAGGAGCAACAAAGAGTCTTACAAAGATATAAACCCTAATGCTGATGAGGTGCCGAGCGATTCTACATTCACACCTGGTGACTAGAGTACTAGACAAGTAGACAATAATTATAGTTATAAGATTTTAGCTTATATGTTTGGTAGCAAATCTTTGTAGTTCAAGCTTTGAGCCTTCATCTTGATGTATAAGGATTTTGTAGTGCCTCATCAAGCATATGAGCATATTAGAGTGAGGGACAGATTACCGGTTTTAAAATATATGTTGAGTTCTAATTGTTAAGCAGTTAGGTGATAATTACAACGAGGTTATAGAAGTGCAATGCAAGTACGACTACATTTGAAGTCCACCTCAAAGCAATATGGATGACTTATTAATATAATTGTTGTTGATATTATTATTGTAGCCTTATATTGGATGACTTTTTGGAATTAGAGAAGTTCTGTCCAATTTACATTTCATGGGCTCTATTATTTGCACTTATAAATTGTAAACACCAATATAACGTAGCACCTAATTCTACGCTTATAGAATTCCTTTGTGACGTGTTACTTCAAAGACTGAATATGCCAAACTAAAATCCTAAATTGAACCTGCACCCGAGGTCGCCCTCTCCTTTCACCTGAGGTCGCCCTGGAACCCGTGGTCGTCGTTTGCTGCTTCCACATGCAATCGCCCTGTAACCCAAAGTCACCCCTACTTCTCGGACCCGAGGTCACCTTTAGTACCCAAAGCCACGGTCGCCCCTAAACCCGAAGTTGCCCTAGCACCCTTGACCCACAATTGCCCCTTCACCCGAAGTCGCCTTCAACCCTAAACCCGCAATCGCCTCTATTTTTTCCACCCGAGGTCGCCCCTAAACCCGAAGTTGCCCCTTCACCCGAAGTCGCCTTCAACCCAAAACCTATAGTTGCCTCAATTTTTCCACCCGAGGTCACCCAAGGCAGACTTGTACGCGTCCGCACTCGTAGTCGCCCACACTAGTTGACAACGTCAATTCCAAAGCCCTGCTACGTAGGCAAAATCTATTTACCGTGGGGTAAATTTTTTTATCCCTTCGCAACACGTGACACACGACGCCAAATGTCATACACGATGCCTAAATCCAAAAATATGTCAGACAAGAGAACCCTACTCATGTCTTGAATTGTATTGTTTATTATTGATGTTGGAATGATTAGGATCCAACGTGAGTGTAAGATTCAAGTGTTGTTGTTGTTCTATAATGTTTGGAGGCGGACTTGGACATTGTAAAGGGGCCGAGTTACTTGGTTGTCTTCTATGAAGACACTACTGACTCCGATAAGGTCCTTCACAGAATACACAATTGGTTATGTGGCCCCCATCATCCAACCGTAGGCGAAATGGGCTGATATTTGTGTGAACTCCACGTCGTGGTTCGATACACCAATGTCGTGGCACTAGTGTTGCTATTGGTGGGGTCCTTTCAAGCCTATTGTTGCCTTCTGTGCTTGAAGATTGCGTTGAAGGCTGAGTTGGAAGATGCGAAGATGTGAGAGTAGAATCTACTTGTATTGCTACATGAGATTCTTTTAGAATTAAAGCCTCATCTGGTGATGAAATGGTCAGGTTCTCCATTGTAATTTCAGTCGTGGTTTGACTGGCTTCAACTTCTATATTGGTGGTAGTATCTTCATCAATGAATGGCATGGTTCTTCATTATTGGTTTCTCCTTTCATAATGACAAAGACTTCATTGCTTGAGTATGGATGTTTGTGAAGCCACTTTGCAAAAGTCCCATCATCCTCAAAATCATATAGGCCTTGTCCAATACATTTAATGGGGCCTAAATCAATTTGTGCTTCTGCCCTGCTGGATTGAAAACTAGGTAATTCATATTTATCTTCCAGCCCTAATAATGGCCCCCTGGACACAATAGCTACCATGGTTCTTGAGTCTATCGGTCCGTAAGTAAATGTGGGTTGCTTTTCTGCCCAATTTACTATTTCTCCGCATTGGCGTAGAAATCCCCTTTCTAAAAGAAGTAGGTATCCTTCATTGGCTTCCTCTTTGAGTTTGATAACTTCAAAGGTAACCATGTAATCAACTCCCCCTGTCTGTATGCAAAGATCTTTGATTCGGCCTAGAGATTTGACCGAACTTTGATTAGCACAATTCAATGTAACATAAGATGGATGGGTTACTTGTAAACCCAATTTTTCCATCGTAAAAGTTGGCATGATATTGATGCTACTTCCATCATTGACTAATACCTTAGGTATAATTTTGTCAACGATTTCCACATCTAATTTTACGGCGTCAAATGTTTCTTTAGAATTTTTGAGGTCCAGAATCAGTTCTACTTTGTTAATTTGGTCTGTTCGTATAAGATTACGTGGAATTGTTACTCCTTCCCTCAATTGTTTGCGTAATGTAGGGGCTAGTTGAATTAACTGCCCAAAAGGTATGTCTACCTTGGCCCTAGATAAGTCTTTCCATAAGTCATATGGGTCTGAGGGGTTGGTAGACTTAGGTGCCTTTATTCGAGCTTTTGGTGTTGGCGGTAGATAAACATCATTTGCTAGAACAAATTGATATTCATCTTTATCTAATCCCATTTGGATTGGGGAATTAGAGTCAAAGCGTATTTCCTTTGTTGTTTGTTGTAAAGTATCTCGTAAATCCAAAAGTCGGGGTGAATCTCCGGATGAACTTGAACTATTGTCATTTTCTGACTCGACCAGTTCAATGTTTTGTTCTATTGATGGTGGGGGATTAGTCTTCGCTTGTCGCAGCACAGGGCAAGCAATTTCCCTACTATATTCCCCAAAACCACTCTAAAGTATAACAAAAGTGACTCTAAAGATCGAACCCACGAGATTCTATGAAGTATCTACTCTATTTATGATTCTAAGCTTAGTCAGTCTCCAAACTCTACCTTTCCGGTTCTACTACTACAACCGGAAACATACACAAACAACAAAAATTACTACCAAAATCCCTTCCCTTCCGGTCCAAGAACCTATCCAGTCCGTAAAACTGCAACAAAACCACGACCTTCAAACTTCTGGTCTTGGGTACCACTCTTAGACCTATTCGTTCCGATCTACTCCCACTCACTCCAGTAACCTATCCAGTTTAGTTTAGCTTCTGTTTCACCATCAGAGGGTTCGTCGCTTGATTTTAAGAGTGGCAGGCCCGCCGCTCCTTCCGTGACTTATAGTGGCTGAAGACCCACTATCCTATCCACTAATCTCCTACTCTATTCCGGATCCAGTTTGATCCTTCACAGTAATCCAGAAGACAATCTAGATTACAGGTCACACAAAGACCCCCCGTACGATCCGCTCATACTACAACGACCATGATGCCAAGTTCCAACTATAAGAAGCTAGGTGGTTGCAAGTGTATCCGTTCATTCCAATATCAATTAAGATTCTTCCGTTCGCCACTACAGCAATGAGACCTCACAGGAGTTCGGGCACTCGACTGGATTTCCCATCTAGGAGTTCGAGTGCGACTAAGGAATCCCTCCTTATCCGCCTAGCCTAACAATGGCTCTCTCAACCGGAATACTAAACCTTAGAAGAACTGAGGCATTGGAATACACTCCCAACTCTTACTACCCGCTCTCATGCACTTAAAACTAAAACAAGAATGTCGTACGCGCAGTCTAGGCGTAGGTATCTTTAACACCACAAAAGCGTTAAGATGAAACAAGTTATTGTCCCAGGGAATTCCAGACGTTGCCTCGATAGATAGGTTTCCGGAGTTACAGAGCTACCCGGAATTTATACTCCACTGTGCGATCCGGCACAACGCAAACACCAAGTTCCGGAAATACTATCTTCCGGAATCAAGTCCGGATCAATTTTGATCTGGATTTCTACTTCCTCTTTATCCATCACACCATTTTTTGGTACCTCTGTTTTACCCTCAAAGGGTCTTCACTTGCTCTTTCCGAGGGGTAGGGAACATCACCACTTAAGTAACATACATCAACTTCTAAACAACACACACATCCGTCTCAAAGTTCTTAGTCCGGTAAGGAGGAAAGATGGTCACCCTCACAACTTTCCAAATGGCCACCCGGAAGGTAGGTCATACAGAGATACACCTAAACCCGTCGTTACTACAACGACACCCAGCTGCTTTCCGGATCAAGCTTTCACCTACTCTTGAGGTTGGCAGACCTTCCGGTGGTTTGGGAATATTCCACTTGGCGATTGTTGACTTCCGCACAGAACTACTCTCGAGTCCCGGACTAGCTCCCTAACCACTACCGGATCCCACCGGATCACCATTACGGCAATTTAAAGGCACCATGCACAACTCCTCACTTTCAAACTAGGCTCAACCGCAAAACAACCGCGGATAGTTGGATTCCGGAACTAAAGGACTTGCTTCCTAGCTATTGACTGCTCCTGAGGTTGGCAGACCTTCCAATGGTTTGGGAATGTTCCACTTGGCGGCTGCTAACTTCCGCACATGAGTTCCGGACTAGCTCCCTAACCACTACTGGATCCCACCGGATCACCATTACAGCAATTTAAAGGCACCACGCATAGCTCCTCACTTGCACTCTAAACTTATCCACAAGGCACCCTTAGCCTGGATCCAGATACCAACCAATCCGGATTCCTACCTTGCACACTCTCCCTTACACACACACACACAAGTAATCAAGACGCAATACGCAAGATAATGATTCCCAAGGTGTTTGTCCTTGGGTGTTCAGATTGAATGACACAAAATGGAATGACAAGCCACAAGCCGGCCCACCCATTAAAAAGCAAAACCAAAAAGACTAAACTGTCCAAAGAAAAACGTGGCCAACGGCCAGCTGAAAATCCGGACAACGGCCAAGTGACCGTTCTGAGAAAACCGGAAAGCCGTTAACCTCCTACAATTCCGGAACAACGGACCCCACACTCGGAAAACCTGTGCCGGAAGCAAAATGCCAAAACTACCAAACTAACCGCACTAACTAGTCATCTACCCTTCCGGGCTTTCTTCGATGACGTTGCGCCCTTTGAACTCCGAGTTGCCAATTTCTGACAAATCTGCTTCGTCGGGGTGGACTTTGTTGCGGATCGCGTCCTTGGCGGACCCGGATCCGTCTCCGCATAATCCGATCCGGAAGTGGAGTTGGTTTCCGCTTCCTCTTCTTCTAACTCTAGGACCTCTTCCGGATCGTTGGGAATCTTCCGCCTAGAAGTCTTCTTCTTCGTGAGGTCCATGAAGTTGATCGGGAGCATCGATGGAGGCCGTGGGGGCATCTACTGCTGCATGTGAGTGAACTCCTCCGGGTGGGTCCGAGCCGGATTCTAGATGATCCCTCCCGAAACTTCAACTACTTTCGTAACTATTGCAGAAGAAACAGGAAAGGGTGGGAAGAGATTTACTGGAGTGGTCCATGGTGTAAGAACCGGATCCGGAATCTTCCTTCCATCCATGATTTCCTTCTGTATTGGGGTCCCTTTGGGTGCGGGCACTGGCTGGGTCGAAGTCCATGTGCCGAGGTTCAGTTGGGTTGCCTCCGCGAACTCTCCTCCGGAAATTTCCGGAAATATCGAGGCGTCCAACCCCATCAGCAGATCGAAGTGGCCCACCAACTACCGCATCTCCTTGAGTGCGATCTTGATCCGTGTTTTGAACTCAATGAGGATCTTCACTACCTTTGTTCCGGATATGTGCCCCTCCCGGTTCATCTGGTTATTCCAGAGCGCTGACCTGGTGATGACATCCGCCAACGGGCCGATGAGGTCTCTGAGTTTCCGGACTAACTCTGTTGCATCCGTCGCTTGCTTGTTGGTGGTGTTCATCTCCGCTTCCGCCCAAGTCACTCTTTCCCGGAGGTGGTTCCGCTCAATCTCCAAGCTCCGGATCTTGCCTTCAAGCAAATGGACCTTCTCCGAATCTGGTCTCCGGTTAATCGCCTCGACGACCTCTAATTCGTCCGCCACCCCCAATGTCATGCAAACGTTCTAGATCAGTGTCGCCATCCGTTCGTTTGTTGCCTTCTAACTCCGCAACTAGGCAATTGTAGCCTCGAAGACGTCTTGGTCTAGGTTAGGGTTCCGGAATGGAACAAGGTCCAGAACGTTGCTCTTCCCCCGTGCATCCGGATTCGTGCTCTTTCGTCGAGATGACGTATTATCTGGTGAGTCGAGATCTGAACCCGACTTTTCTTCCTCTTCCAACTCGAAAACTTCTGGATCCTGATCCGGAGAAAGACTATAGTTTAGCAGACTATCCCCCTGTCGGTAAATGATTGTCTCCGGATCACTAAGTACCTCCTGTATGTGATATAAATGTAGAAGATACGGACTGATGGGGCTTGACTTCTTCCCCACCAGGTTTCTGGATAGCTTATCCACAATAGAGTGGATAATGAATCCTCAGCTAACGGGTCGAGGAGCCGGCTGTCCTCTTTCCCCTAGAGATCCGAAAACGATATTTGCTAGGGTTACTGTAATCGGCTGGGCTTTTCCAGATACAGGATAGGATTGAGGAACTCTAGTAGCCTTTGATCCCTAGGGTTTTGGCAGTCAATCGCGGCGTATCCCTCCTTTGGATCAGTTGGGTTCCGGAACCTATCCATCGCGAATTTATCCGTCCGCCCGGCCCATCCGGATCCTCTAATGGATGCGAAGTAGACCCCTGCCCACATCTCTACAGTCCAGGACTTTGGACGACCCCTAACGGTTAAGTGGTATTGGTTGGGAGCGCCATAAAGTATCTTGTCAATCATCTCCTCACACCGGATGTTCCAGGGCCTCCTCAGGAATCCGAGGCACCCCATCTCTGTCAAGTCGTCCTCCAGTTGCCGGAGGTGTTCCGGATTCTCAGGGATATCGAGATTGATCATTCGGGTAGTAATTCCTGCCTTCCGCTGCACACTAGGCCCCGCCATTACTACCAACATATCTAGCTTCCGTCCTAACTTCCACCTCACCTTCCGTCCTACCTTCCAGTGCGATCGTCACCGGCCTCCCTTTCTCTCCCTAACACGGTTCTATCTCACCACACTTTCACTCACTAAGCGCCACGCGATAAATCCGCAGGAGAAAGAGGAAGAATGAAGGTGGCAACGGGGATTAAGTAGTTTCGGGGTCGGCGTTTCCGTAAGTCCCCTAGCCGGAATTAGGCTCTAAGGCCTACTCGGTCGGAAGTTTCTGGTTTCCAGATTAGGGTTTGGGTTTCCAGTTAGGGTTTCCGGATTCCACTATAACCCTAATTACAGTTTAAGGTTTTCTACAAAGGCTCTATTTCCTATTTCTGGTTTTGGGCTTCCTATTCCCTATCTATTACAGAAAATTTGAAAATTTCTACTCTACATTGCTACTACTATCTATCATTTTTATTTTTCTAGATGTTGCATGCTTCCATAAAGAACACCAAGGGGAGAAATCCTAATCAAAACTCCATGTGCGCTTCTAACTCCTCACTAATCTGCCCTACCAAACACGGGAGAACCACAAAACAAGGAGAAAATAGAATACACAAAAGAACTTCAACAAAAGGAATGACTCCCATTCTCCTCCACTAGATCTAATCCGATCCTAAACCCTAACTAACGAACCAGGTCCTAATCCGGTCCGATCCCTACCTAACCAACCGGGATCTAATCCGGTCCGGTTCCTAATTAATAATCTGGACACAACATCCGGTATTTACAAAAAGGGAAACTCACACTAAGCTCCCATGCATGTTCTTAGTGAGACACTAATAGTCTTGGGCAGAAGCTCATCGAAGGCCTCTTGCAGGTTCCTGGCCCTCTCTCCAGTAGCAGGATTTGGATGCTCTGGTGATGATTCTAACTCGATGTGCTCGGGAGATCCGGTCCGTTCCAACTTTTGTTCCTTCTTTGATTGGGGAGTTACATCTTTCCCCTTATTTGTTTTTGTTCCTTCCAGAAACGACTCTAGCAAGGAGATATCCGAAAGACGGATACTCCTAGAGACTACTGTTCCGATCAACTTTGCGTTGCTCATCTCCATCCGGTCCGCAGCTTCTCGGGCTCCCACCTTTTTCCAACAGCTTGCAGACTATCCACTCCTCAGTTGCGGCAGAGTTGAACCTTGATCTACGTAGCTGCGGCATGGGCGCGGTTCTGAGGTACTCAAAAATCTCTCCAAGACTACCTCACTTTCCACTCCTAGCCACACGTCCTGTTCCTCACTTTCCTTCACTGGTCACGACCGAAAAGCAACAAAACTACAACTGCGGAAATCCAACCCCACAGCGCACAAAGAAATCCTCACCACTAACACCCTTCTTCACAAATCTGAAGAAAAATCACAAAGAGGAGGCACAAAACAACCCAGACATGAAAATGAGTCTCAACGCACAAGGTTGGAAAAGGGGTACTAACTGGCGACGTCTCCCCTTTTATAGTCCCAAGGTCCCAAATTAGGTCATCATAACCTAATCCGGTTTGACCTAATCCACTCCAACCTAATCCGGTCTGCCAGAACTAATCCAGATAAAACTAATCCGGTCCAGACAAACCTAATCCGATTCAACCAAATCCGGTCTGGACAGATTTCGTGCCTGTTTAGAATCCGGTTAGAACCCTAACTCCAATCCTTTTCTAATTTCGAGTTTTAACTTATTCCTAAACTGGATAGGAATTCCTTGAGAGGACTTCCGATCCAATTTTTGAGATAATTTAGCAAAACCAAAAATTCTCGTTGCAACATCGTTCCTCCTCTCGTAACCACTAATGTTGGCAAAGTGGTTTGAATTGGTTGATCTTCGTGCAATTCAATTTCTACCCAAAGTATTGGTTGACCAACCTCCTACTTGATAGGCTCGAAATTTCCAACTCCTAGAAATCATACATCTTCAATGCTTTGTGTGTTCAAGGGAATGATTTCTTGAGCTGTCTGCACTGCTTTTGGTGTTGTTTGAGTCTGTCAATTATTAGTACAATCATAGTACATATCAGGAGGGCCCACTTCTTTTCTTGGTTTTGGAAATCTAGTGCCCCTCTGATTGTCTTGCGCTTGTTTGGCATAATCAGCCTTTGAAAACTCCAATGTAATCATTTTGTCTTGTCTTGTACATCAAGAAGTGGAATGATGTCTTCCACATTTCTCGCATACAATGTTGTTTTCTATCCAACACTGTCCAGGTGGATGAGTATTGTTGCAAGTAGAATATATTCTAGAACCTTGGTTTGACCTTTGCTTGCTGTGAATTTGGGTGTTAGTAAGGACCTGACTGTTGTGGTTCTCGAGGTCGTTGTGGTTGCTGTGGCCGAGGGTTGTCTTTAAGTAATGTACAAAATGGAGGTGTATAATTAGGTTGTCCACAATTGTTGCACCATACTCCTGTTGTATGTGATCCTGACTCATAATGGATTGGCGGTAACTAGTACTTTGGTCCAAAATCCTCTAGTACCAAACATGTAGAAATATCCCGACAACCGTCCAAGGTCAAATGGTCACTCTCGCATTGATCACCGTGAAATGCTCTGAAGTCCCAACACTCAATGTAGGGGTTGTCACGCACATGTGAATAATCAATGAGGGGTACCTTAAACCGAATAAGTCTGTCAACCTCGATGGTAGTTGGCCCTGGGTAGCGGATCTCTATGGTAGGAGGAATCAGCAATGGATTAAGAACAGTGTAGGCTGGATATCCAGCCTCAAAACTCTTGTGGGTGAAGGCCTTCTTGAACCTCCACGTGGCCAAAACTAACTTCCAGTAAAGTAAGAAGCAGTGATGGATCTCCTCCTCGCTTACCCCAAATAGTCCTGCCTCGCCTGCCTACACAATGGACGAGGTGTAATGATTTGGATCGTCTAAGTATCTATGAGCCAAGTGGCTCCAGAACTCAAACGAGATCCCGAGTAAGCCTGGTTCCAAAAGCAAGGTTTCCACGGATGAGTTTTTGTCCTCCTCCTAACTGGTATGAACCTTCTCCAGAATCTAGTAGGTCTTGCAAGGCCGGTCTCGCCTTGTAAGCAACCTAATGTCGTATAGAGTCAGAGAAGGCATCAAGTCCTGAGAAAGAACAATTAAGTTAGGATTTTTAATTCCAAGTATGCCTAATAAGAGTACTAGTTATTTACCAGAGAAATCTCTAATTAAAACTAAACCCTTTTGGTAGACGCACCAAAAATGTGAGTGTTCCTAACTCCACCCTTAAGTCAGAAAGTTGCACACAGATTCTAACGGCATAAGTTAGTAATTCGTGTGAGTGAATTCTAAACTTAGTGTTCTTTGGCCTTCCAAGCAATGAGCACTTTGTTTGTGATGATGATAATCTAGTTCTAACTGCTTCAAAACAATCTAAATGTTAAAAGGTTCAAAACCTTGATGAGTAAGTAAAACCTAATCTAATGTTAAAATCTATCTAAGCTAATGTGTAGAATACACTTTGGCCTTCCCAAAATGGTAAAGCAAATTGAATTCTGATATTCCTACTAAAAGATATCAATGGATGAAATTCATCCCTAATTCTATCCTAAAAACTTCATCCATTGACTAAAAATAGCAAATGAATTCAAAATAAATCTATATCTTGGGGTTAAATTGTTGATTAAATTAACTAATGGTTTTTTTGAGAGAAAATCTAGTTTTGACCTATTTTTAGAATTTTCATCCAAATTTAAGTCAAACTTTATCCACACTTTATTCCTTTAAAATTAAAGTAATCTTAAAGTAAAAGTAGGTTTTGGAATCTTCAAAAGATTTTTTAAACGATTCTAGTCTCAAAAGATTCCTTAATTATTCTTTAAAAATATTCCTAATTGTTCTTTATTAATCCTACTTCTAAGTTATAATTCTAAAATTAGTAGTTTTTTGGGTTTTTATTGTTTTTATAAAGGAAGTGATAAATTATTTTTCTACCAAGGTAGAAAGCAAGAATTTAGGACGCATAGGTAAAAACGTATGGATGGATGAAAATCCCCCTCAGTTGGATGGAATTCGTTCCTTCAATACGTTTTATATAGAATAAAGAGATAAATTAGGTTTTAATTTTCTCTAAATATTCTAATATTATCTAGATTCCTAAATTTGACTAGATTCCATGTTTAGATTCTAAAATTTATTCAAATAGATTTAAGTTTTTGAATGTTAATTTTAATGCTAAATTCCTAAATATTATTCTAACTAGCAAATTCTTTAAATTAAATTGAAAAGCAAAAAATAAAGACAAAGAAATTAACGTACCTCGCCGGTGAATGAGTTGATCGTACCACCCTCGAGAATCACGAGATGTATCGTCTTGTAATAGCCAGCTCCTTCCTCGTCCATTTTGCTAATCCATTGCAATTAAAATTTAATACTTTGGATGTTCATTGTATTTTTTGTTCTAATTCTAATTTCCACAAATAGTTAGGGGATTTTAATTGAATTTAGAGGTATTTTGAATCATTTCCAAATTATTTTCAAATTATTTTAAATACCAAAATCCAACTAAATCCACAAAATCAAATCAAATCTATTAATTGTATTTTTGTTAATTGACTTTGGATGTATTAGTTGGCAATTTGTTTTATCTTCTTGGATTATTAGGCCTAACAAGACAAAACCCCACTAAACTCTAAAGACCCTAAATTCCCTCTAGAATCTAATAACTAACTAACCAACAAATACTAAAGAATATAGAACTTTGGTTCAATAGTAATATTCTTTTTAAATGAGTTTTTTAATGCAAAATTCCTCACGTGTGGAATTCCTCTTCTTATTCCATTTTCTCTTAGTTCTTTTCTCTCCTTAATTCCTTTTCATTTGTTTTGTGGAAGTTGAGAGAGGTGTGAGTTGCTAACTTGAGAGAGATATGGAGATGGAATGAGAGAATTTTGCTTTGAAATGTTTGTGTTCAATTTTTAGTTAAAAATTCAAAAATTTGGTTGTGGCGAGCAACAGCCAACCTTGAATAATTTCAATTTTTCAAACCTTTGTTAGCAATCAGATGTGAGATTTGAGTTTCAAGTACTTACTGAATTTTGGTTTTGGATTCAATGGTTCGATCTGGACTTCCTTTGCTAGTCGCTAGACTTACTTACTGGATGCTGGACTCACTGTCAACTTCTCCAAAGGCCCGTTGTCCGGCCTCTTTTCCCACACCTCGCCATGTATCGTCCTCGGATTGGTCGTCAGTCCCCTCCGTCTGTCCAATTCCCGTCCATTCTCGATCTCCGTTCGTCTTGGTTCCCGTCTGTCTTGGACTCTTGGTTCCTATTCGTCTGTTGTTCTCGTCCTTTTGCTGTTCTACTTGGTGGTTCCGCCTTGTCACCTGGAGGATGTTCCGACCTCTTAAACCCTAAACTGAGTTTCCTTAAGAGCCTAATTTTTGGAAATTCTATAAGTCTAAAAAAATCAAGCACATATTAAGGAATAATAACTAACTTAAAAACTAACAATACGGGAAAATAATCTTTTATGGTTTCAATGGAAATAAGAAAGAACTATGCTAATTTAATTTTTTATGAATTTTTTAAGATAACAATAAAACCTAGCAATCTAAGCAAAATAAAGAAACAAATGGAAAGTTTGGGAAGCCAAATACCTCTACCATGTGCACAAAGAGAAAGAGAAAGAATTCAAAGGAACATAGACTTTAAATAAGTCCCAAAAGAATATTATTCCGTTGATTTTAATAAGTCAAAGCTTTGCCGTGCAAGGGCAGCCCTAGGTTTCACTAGTTCTTCGAAGGCAAATTTTAACCCTAGAAGGTCAAAGCTTTGCCGTGTGGAGGTTACCCTAGGCAATACGAAAGAATTAAGGAATTAGAATTTTTAAAATACCCGTTTCCAAGATTTAAAAAGTCAAAGCTCCGCCGTGTGGGAAACAACCCCAGGAATAAACGAACAAATTAAAGTTTCCAATACCCGTTTCTAGGTGTTCAAAGTCAAAGCTCCGTTGTGCAGGGGCAACCCTAGGAATAATCGATATCCACGGATCAAACTAGTATTTTGAAAGCTTAATTTTAAAGGAGGTACACATGACAATGTTTAACCAAACATTAAAAACTAAACTTCAAAATTTCAAACAAAGTTCTAAGTTTAATCACTAAAGGAGGTACACATGATAGTGTTTAACCAAACATTAAAAACTAAACTCCAAAATTTCAAACAAAGTTCTAAGTTTAATCACTAAAGGAGATACACATGACAGTGTTTAACCAAACATTAAAAACTAAACTCCAAAATTTCAAACAAAGTTCTAAGTTTAATCACTAAAGGAGGTACACATGACAGTGTTTAACCAAACATGAGCAATTAGTCAAACCAAACATTTATTATACAACGAATTTTGGCACGTGGTGATGCACAAAACATTTTGGCAAAGTCTAGCCTTGCCGCTTTAAAGTTTTGAAATCACAAGCTGTTATCAATTCGCACAAATCGTTGGTTAGTATCCAAAAGAACAAGAAGATCAATTAGAGTTTGGGAACTATTCCCACAACCCTCTTAATACCAAAGTTTTGGGGCTTGAAGCCTCTAAATTCAAACAAGAAAAGAAAAGAAAGCTTTGAAAGGGCCCTCCGGACCTTCAAAATACAGAGAATAGAAAAAAATAGCCCAAATTTGGCTTAAAATGTGCTCCAACAAGTGTTAGTAGCACAACAAGAACAACAACAAAAATGAAATAGGAGAATGAGGGCCACAAACAACCTCGAGGAAAGGCCTTTTATACTCGCTCCTGGCCTAGCTTTGGTAAGTTGTTCGTAAATATTTTCTTACTTTCAATCTAGATATTTTGCTAAACTAACTCAAAGTATTTTCTAAATAATCTTTGTTTAATGGGAAGGAAGGTCCTCAAGCAAGTTTCTTTTAGGCCCTAAATGTCTTAAGAATCTTCTCAAAATCAAATATTAGATTTTCCCCAAAGATATTTTGAAAATCTACCTAATTAACTGAGATATTTTGCAATTTAATCTAAGGTTAATTCCAAATTGTCTTTCATTAGTCCAAAAAATGGTTTCTTACGCAAGACAAGTATCTTGAGCAAATCCAATCTTCGATTTTCCAAAAGATATTTGTAAAATCAACTTAGATTAATCCAAAATTACCATAAAAAAGTCAAACTAAGGGCTGACCCTATCTATCTTTTAAGGGACAACTTGAAACTGAAAAAAAATTGTGCCGTCGTGTTCAAAAGACCCCAATTAGCCTAAAGGACCCTTGTCCCCTACCTCCTCGGTTGTTTTTAAGCACAAATTTGAGTCACGGTAACTCTAAACAAAAGTCAAAAATCTAACTTTTGGAGTTTGCACTTTTTGATGAAACTATCCAGCTAAGGTGGTTTAGAATATTCATAGAAGTAAGAATTGACTCTTGAATCGCTCCATTTGGACACCGTTAGCTCCTGATACGCCGGTCAACTCGCCGCCAAATTGTAAATTCTTGTAAAATTTGATGTCGGTTTTAATTGTAGTACTTGGGAATGTTGAAATGTCCTCAAACTTGATAGGGATCTTTATTGGCACACAAAATACTATCCTAATTTTTAGTGAGATTTTACCACAACATTGGTAATTTCTAGGAATTTACGAATGCAATTTTAAGCGGTTGACTTCTCATAGAGTCATCGTGGAGTTTTGTAAAATCCCAAAACTTTTGGACATTCTTCTACAAGATGTCCATCAACTAAGCGCAAAACCAAATCTCCAATAAAAGATGCTATTTTTAGCAATTCCTTAATAATTTCCACCACCGAGGGAAATTATTCTTGATATTGGGGGAATCTTGGATGAACGGACTTCAATTTGACCTTCTAGCACCTCTCTGTATGCTCCAATCACCTTTTCTTCCATCTTGGTCTGTAAATGACTTGTATTTTCAAAGTTACCTGCAAACAATAAATCCAACTCTTTTGAATTGAATTTTGACTGACTTTGACTAGATTCTATTATTTAGCCAGTTTGTTACATGCGTACTTATAGATGTTGTACCACATGAACAAGACACTAGGATTGGCTAACTCTCACATCCTTTCTTCGCTTGGAATTACTAATTAACTATCTAATTTTACTAATAAGACCTAAAATTAGTGAAATTGTAAAGTTTTATATGTTTCACGCATCTAAAGCCATTCTTCACTACTTTGGTAGGGACTTCTACCAAAACTCTCAATAATTCTATTTTTATGTGTTTTTTCATATAATTAACCTAAAAACTACTAAAAAATCACGAAAAATAAGTTCCAAGTTCCAAGTGCCAACTTGAGGGCTCACAATGCCCTTTTCTAGCTGTGCAATAGAAAGGAACTCCCAAATTCTGGGATTCGTTTATGCTCAAATACTCTCAAAATCCAAGCATTCAAAATGATACTCCAAAAAATTCAGTTGTTGTCATTCCATTCATGCCTAGGAGTTCGCGCAAATGAGTTGGAATAGACCTTGACGCTGAATTCCAAAAACGACCTTTTTTTCATTCATGTTGCTAGTATTTGTTCCCATGGCAGATCCTCCCCTCTCTTTCTCACATTTTAGTTAGTGTTGCGGATGTTGTATGGAGAGTGTATATAGTTTTGATAGAGAATTTCTGTAGCCGACTAGTGCCTGCAGCAAGTGCTTCATGGAATTGCATTCTTGGTAAATCATTACACTTTTTATTTGAGAGTTATCAGTTTCCGTTTTGTATATCAAAAGATTTAGGAATTTCGTATATTGACGTTTGTAGTAGTAACAATTCATTGATGTCATTGAACTGACCTTTCGTAACAAGAGTTCCTTTAGATTTTGTAAGTGTTATTATATGATATATAGTATCATTTAGTGATGAATCATGCATCTCATATCTCATATCAAATCATTGTTTTTGGGAATCTGTAAAATACAAGAAGGATTTCCAGAGTTTGCGCCGGGAAATCCAAATTTGAGCCGTACGTTTAAATCCTGGACACTGCAACAGTATTTGTATTCCGTAAATTTCGGAGATGGAAGCTCGAATCAAGCTAAGTCTTCACTAATGTATTCGTCCAACTAGATATAATTGACTCTATAATGAGCTCGATTCGAGCTGAATGAATCCACAAAACTCTAGTCAGATTATATAAGGTACTCTTGAACCAAATACTAAGGTGGAATGTCTGATGTGGAGGAGTTTAATTATATCAAGTCTAGCTATCTGTGCGCAAACATTTTTGTGAAGACTCCAATGTATGGTAAGAATGATCACAAATATATTTGATAGTGGGGATTTTCGAAATTCACTTGTACTGTGAATATGCTAAAGTGGTATTAGCTCGAATCGAGCTAATTAATGTAACCAGTGTGTTAAATCTGAATCTAAGTGATATTTAATTCCTCACTCTACTCCCTTAATAACCTCCAGTATTAACGTCTTTAATGACTCTTATATTTAATAATTATTCAGTGAAATACATACATCCAATTTACAATTCAATTAGCTCGAGTTGAGTTGACAAACAAGTTATATAATTAATTGAGATTTACAAAATGATAACTTATAATTGAGATCTAAAACTTCATCTAATCTATGTATATATTAATACAGTTTGGCAATGGAGTATTTAGCGTCTATGTATTCTCATAAATTTGTTGGTAATTAAATATTTCATTGATGCTTTCTTTAATGTCGTTGTTTAGACTTCTCAAAAATGTTTTTAAAATATTTTGCTAAGTGATTAGTATATTTCTTCATTCATAACTTGAATGACCACTGTAAACCAATTAGTTTGATTCAAACTGATTGAAACTAATATGCCCTCATTTTTTAGTTCTTAGTAAAATTTTGTCACATACACTTACAAATATTTCCTTCATTGTTCTGCAAATCATCGACATGAATTCATTAGAAATTCCGGTTGTTAATATGGACTCTTCAGACGACGAACTTCCAGGTCTGGAAGGCATGAATGTGGTAATTCCGGAATGCAAAGGGATTCCACATCGTCTATGGAATATGAGATGTGTTACCCTATATAATGTTGGTAGTGTTCTTGTTGGCGAAAGAACCTGTCACAACATCAACTTAGACCTTGTACTCGGTGCCAATGGTCCTCTTGGTGATACTCATGTAGCAGTGCACATTACAAAGATTTTTTCTGAAGAGGACATTCCATAGGAGAGGGTTTCCTATTTGATAGCTTGGCCAATTGAGCAAGTCCATTGTTTCAAAGCAAGTCTGCAAGACCATGAGGCCCAAGATAATTTTAATTGTCTTCAAGCACGTCTCCTAAACCCTCCATCTCTGACATCTATCCGACTGTATACAAGTATCCTCAGGAATCCACCATGCATGACTGCCCTCAAATCTAAAGAAATCCTCACTCAACAGTCCATCAACGCGGTGTGTAGTAAAGTTTGTTGCAGCCAAAATTGCAGTCAACCGTTTTCGAGGGAAAAAATTATAACATTCCGCAAACGAATGTATCAAAATTCATTGTTCAAATTCAGGTCTCACATGAAGATTGATGTGCACAGATCAGTTCATTAGGACACACATGGGAGAAAGATGGTGACAATTGAAAGTATAAGTGTGTGCATGCGAGTGTGGATGCATATTTTTGGGGTCCTGGAGGCCACATTCTATCATTACCTAAAATATTGGAAAGACAGCCGAGAAGCAAGGCTCCACAGTAATACGGGATTGGAGAAGCCAAGGAAGCACACTCAACAAGCTACTACAACGTTGAAGTGCATCCTAGACAAGAAGACAAATCACATTCCACATCTTACAAGGACTTTGAAGTTAGGGGATAAAGTGGTGTCCATGTGTCTCCCACCAACCTTTCAATGGAAGGGTCAAATGAAAGAAATCAATGTAGTCAATGCAGCCTTTGGATTGCCTGAAGTCTCCACTTCAAACTTGAGCAAGATTAGGTCCTCCAAGTTTCCAGAGTACAAGGTGAAGAAACCGGGAGATTATTTTGCTCGATGTTCTCTCTGTAACAAATTACAAGAGTTTCGGAAAGGTGCTCTTGCTGAATCTCAAAGTGCTCTGAAATGGTTGTGAAGGTTAGATAGACATTTGGCTATTGTTCGGGCACATAGGGAGCTCTATTATACAAACCGTTATTGGTTGTATAGTTTCCTCACAAATACTTGACAATTATGCATGACAAGATGGACCATGCAAAAACCGCGTCTCCAGTTTTATCCTACAAGACTAAAGAACTTGATGGGCTCATGAAGTTGCTTGTTTCAGTCACCAACATGATTGCACATAGTCATGCAGATGTTCGGTATGCACATTATGGCTTGGATATGTTTCCCCATGATTCTAACTACACCATTGGCTTCATGGCAAAGTTATTGCAGGATTTGGAATTGCCACCGAAATCTTCTTCTTGGCAATTGTTTGTTGGGTCAAGGTCCACGAATTTGTCAAAGGCGGTGTTCAAGGGTGTAGGGATGTGCAAAGCAACGTTACCTGTACCACCAAAGAATTTAAGTGAAGCGATGCCGTTGCCACCCATTCTGAATGGACAAATGGACAATGCCACTGGGGATAATAAGAATAGATATGTTTTCTGCTATTGGTCTCTACTAGTTGCAAACAAAATCTTTCGTGAAGTGTATGTGAATTTCATGATTGTGGGTCACACTCATGACGACATTGATGCCTTGTTTGGAAGATGAAGCATGTTGTTGAAGAAGGATAACTTCCTTACAATTCCTGCTCTTATGAAGTCATTTATGGATGTGGAATCCATACGCACTATCCCTCACTTCATAGAAGAGGTGCCTAATTTCAAGGGTTTCATTGTAGGCAAATATTTGGATGGCGATGACATCATGATTGGACACACTAAGCCACAGCAAGTCAAGTTCTATCTTGATTCAACTGGATGTCCGATCATGAAGTACAAATTCTTGTGCACTGATTTGGATTAGTTACCTAAGGGTCCAGGTCAAAGAAGGAAGCTCTAGAAGGAGGATTGTGAAGGATAAAGTTTGTGGCCACGTGGAGTGCCATTAGCGGTTATACCAAGTCCAATGAGAGGGCATGAGGACATCTTGAAGGGTATAGCTGGATTTATGAAGTATTGGGAGGATTTGTGCAATAAAGACCACATTGGAGAATACAAGAGACGCTATGAGCATATAGTGCACTACTGGCGTGATGTGAAAATTGTACTATTGGAACCACTACCTATCTCTCTGGTTTTGAAGGATGGTTTCTAGCCAACTAGTCGTATTCAAGTGATTGAAGTGGATCAGTTAGACGAAAATGGCAAGGATTGTGAAGAATTTGGAGAAGATGAAGCATATGTGGGGCCATTGAGTGGTCACCCGCAACCATCTTTCAAGGTGGGGCGGGATCTCTTCGAAGGCTATTTCATTGCAGTTCGACCCGCGAATGGTGATAGTCATCCAATTTGGATTGCAAGGGTGTTGTCTAATCCGAATTCTAATTCTAAGCACCCTAATTGCGTGCTCATTCAATACTTCCGTCCAACATTAAGAGATTGGGATGTCTAAGAGAAGTACACTAGATGGAACAGCGAAAGAGGTTTGCATTGGAAGGTTGATGAAACCGAACCGCCACTTTGGCAATACACAAATGCTTTTATGACAGCGTGGAAGTCTAGGATCCAAAAAGATACCATCGAGTGCATGATCAAGATTCCGAGAACACAAATTGACGTCATCAATCAAAGTTTGGCTTCATATTGTTCATCTTAAGCACAACGGTAGTTCGAAAGAAGCTCACTACATTGTTAGCTTTATATAATAGTGTATCATTTGTCATCTATATGTCTATTATTTACTTTTGCGTATATTATGTGAAGGGCTATATTTTGTGTCTTCATGAATGTTGGCTTATAGATTTAGGGATTCTAAATAGTGAACGATTGATTTCCATGCGTAGAACCTAGAAATATTGATTTTTAGAGGAGAATACATGTTTTGGTGATGCATTTGTGATACTCATATCACAAGTGCAATTTATATACTATATTGATGTAGTTTCTTTTGTCATTTTACGTATACTATGCTTGTGAAACATATGGACTGTTTTACATGGAACATAACAATATGTGTAGAAGTAAGTGTTCATTGTTTGCTCAACTCTCATTTTAATGGAAATTACTACTTTGGACTAATAAATTAAGTGATTTCCGAGCTAAACTAGAGCATATACAATTCACTTATTGTACCTTCAAATGCCTAAGACTATTTTGAGAGCCCCCCTTCCCTCCATTTTAATGAATATTTGGTTATCACCAAAAATCCACCTCTTTTGCCATTCAAAAAACATGCCAAAATCACATATTACATGCCATGATTTCAACGTGTTTTCATAATGATTGAAGTTGCTATAAATGTGCCATGTAGATGCTATGTTAAAGGGTTTTTTTTTAGGCAATTTAATGCCCAATTTCCTCAAAAAAAAAATCAGCTTCAAGCCTTTGTAAAAGAAAATGAGGTAAATGACCCCAAAAATGCGAAGGTGGAATTATCTTGCCATAATGATAGCCAGAGGGGTTCTCAAACCCCACTTCAATAAAAAAAACAATGCCAGCACCCAAATGTGAAAGCACCGCTAATAATGAAGATTATGCCAGTCTAATGAAGATTCTAAAATTTAATGCACATTTGAAGCCTAATTATTAATCATTTTTATTATTGTTGTTGTCTATTCACTTTTATCCACACATCTTCATGAAGCCTTGTCCATCTCCATTTATCAATAGATGATGCTAGGATTCCTTTAATTGGAGTAGGTGAGCTACTATGTTGCCAACATTGTTGTTTTTCTTTGTTGAATGTTGTTTTTCTTCCTTGTCATTCTTGAAGGACTAACTTTGGAATAGGTTGAATGCCAACTTGAGAGTGGTGGTTGGCATGATGGCACAACAAGTGTACACAATCAAGAATTTTCCAAATGAAGAATGTTTTCAATAGTGGATTCATTTAGCTAAGTGGTACTGTTATAGTATCACAAAGTAGTAAGATTTTCTAGTTAGCATTGTTTAGATGCAGTTCCCTTTACTCATGCAATGATCATCCTTGCATGGTGATTGAATTACTATTCACTTGTTTAGTTTCAAAATTGGCCCTTTTGTTTCCATCATCTATGCATGGTTTTGGAATTTGCCTAGACAATATTTTCTATCAATGAAGACCAATTGTCCTTTTTTCTCTTATTGTTGTAGCCTCTTAACTACTTTGAAAAATATTATCATTGCCAATGTTACAACAAAATTTTGGAAATCGTTGCCTATTTTCATTCCTTACAATAACATGTTAATGCCAATTGTTTCTTCATAATTAGGAAAAATATAGCCACTAGGCCTCAAAATTGCTTACAAAATAGCCACCTTCAGTGCCCGTCCAAAGTAATGAAGGAGCTAGAGAACTCAAAACCTTGTTTGTAGAAAGGCCACATAGCCATTTGTCCCAAAACCAAAAAAAAATCTTTGGTATGTTAGTTCTAAATAAGTACCACACAAATGGGCAGCATGAAGTGATAAATTTCTTTATCTGGATTTTTCATAATGTATTAATGTGGCCTCTAAGGTGGTCTTGCAAAAAATGACATGGTGATGCCAAAATTAGAGAAGTTGAAAAAAGAAATTGGAAGAACATTGGAAATAAGTGAAGAAAGACTGGTAGGGGAACAAGTTGCTCTGATCTTTAATAATGCTTGTCAAGGGATTTATACAAGAAATATTCTATGGATAATACATCTACTACCTAAGAGTTAGAATACTAAAGGAAACACTCAAGCAATTAAGTTATGATCCTAAAACAATATTATTGACCATACCAATGGTGTAGAGGTAGTATCCAATATCCTCTTGCATCCTACTTGTCAAGAGATTTCAACATTAGATACAATATGAAGTTGAAGTATGCAAATTAAAGGCATTGAGGCTAAGTTCATAACCTTGTAAATATGTGAATTGAATAAGTAATCAACATCAATATAGCATTACAGAACAAGCTACAATAGTGCAAGTATGATAGTAATGCTAGGACTAAAGAACATAAAGAAGAAAGAAGTGTGCTTTGAGATTCCAATATAGGTATAAGCCAAGTTGCCAAGATGAGAGAAAGTTCCAATAAAGGTATGGCAAATTGAAAACATCAATTATTGATGTACTGTGCAAGTTCTTTGATGACAATATGGTGTAGAATACAAGGGAGGCTCGACAACCAACACAAAAGATGCAAAAGGCTCATAGAGAATATCAATTGACTTTGATTGTTCAATAAATTCAAGTAGACAATCACTTAGTAATTTGGTTGTAACCAAAGTCCCTTGAAGTTCTATGAAGTCCAATGAAGTGGACAAAGAGATGGAATTGGATGAAGACATTACTAGGTGGGAGATCTTGAACGCTCTAATGTATAGGAAGAGCAACAAGGTGTCACCCCCAAGGTTCCAAAAATTCCAATAAATGCCTCCATGTATTAGAAACTTCTCCATCAAAAATCATAATTTGAAAGACAAATAACACCCCCATTTTTTCCAAACTAAACCTCACCCAAATTATATTTCAATATATAAGCTCCCAATGATGAAAAGTTATTAAAGATACATGTATTATTCATTGGGGTATTAAGCTTAACCCTTAAACATCAAGGGAAACATCTAGCATCCAATGGATAACAAAGAATGCTTCCAATAGGAAGGAAGCTCAGCTATTCATCTTCAAAATTTTGTTGTGAAAAGGAAAGGTCTTCTACAATAGTTTGACTTCCAATGAGTACTTTTTCAATTTTTTAAGTGAATGATTTCCAGTCACCCATCCGTGCTTTAAGGGTTAAATTTCAACACTGAAAGGATTACACAGAGCAGACACCACTAAGATGTATCTCAACTGAGTATCTCAACGAAGAGGCATAGCCAGCATCCGTGAATTCTGATACTCCTTAACAGAATAGTTTTCTCCTTAATGTGCTCCAAGAGTTTTTCCTGAGCCATCAAACTGGTCCGAGCTTATCATCTGCCTAAATCAAAGAGCCGAGGAAGACGGAGAGATATTATTAAAACAGTGGGAAGAATCTGATCTTTGACACACCAGAACAGAGTACTCCGAACCATCTAGAACCTGCTTGTGTTCCAAGGGCGCCGCTGACACATATACAGAAAATGGAGAATTTCACAAAGTAACCTAACACCTGCATCCCCAGCTTTATGAAAAAAGTTGTATCTTCACGGAGTTAGCCAAAACGTCAGAGGTTATTTGCCAGTGTGCTTTCCTCATGCTCAAAAAGCCGGCAAAAGCATGAGTACCCCTAGTCTGATGATACATTGTTTCCATACAAATCAAACAGTCTAAGCTTAGCTATGAGAACTAATGCAGTGTGAACGCTGAATCAGTAGAATATCAACCACTTTACCTTCATAGGGTAGGCTCACACAGTCGTGAAATGGTAGATCTAAGATCTGCAAGCGGTATGCACTTGCTGAGGCACGATGACAGATGTTGTCTTCTAAGACGAGACACTTCCTTTTCCGCAGCCAGTCATTTGAAGATGTGCCTTGGAACCAAACTTTCGAGTTTCAGATCCCCCCTCGCAGGATCTTTGGACGTTTGAACAAGGTGGCCTTCGATGCCTGTACAGGCGTGACTCGGGGCCAATCTCCTTTGTGAGTCACTGACGAGATTGATGACCAGTCTGTCTTGTTCTGAGCAATAAAAGGAACCTCTCTGAACTGATTTGATGGACGAAAAAGTGTACATTCGTCACGTGAAGTAGAGTCCTGCACGCCATCTGTGAATAATCTAGTCCCTCTATGGCCCTGGACATCGATTGGTTTAGATAGATCGAGAGACTCCTGTGCATGTAACGAGTCCTTTGATAGACTGTCCCTCTTTATGTCCATAGTGCTAGGGGCTAGGTACAATGGACTAGTTTTATAGCTAGGAGACAACGTCCGTGACCACGAAGTACTCTTGCTTGCAAGCGAAACATGAGAGATCGAGTCCGGTTTCACCTTGGACGGTGAGGACCTTGCGGACTTAGAAATGCAGTCTGCAGGGCTTGGCTTCGGTGAAAACCCACGGGACAACGAGCTACTTCTGCAGTCAGAAGTCTTAGAAAGATACTGTCTTCTGTTAGAAATCGCAAAGCCCATGGGTGTTGGTTTAAGTGTCTCGACATTGAGTCCATTGTGCGGACTATGGCGGCTATCGGACCGGGAAAACCCCCTCCAAGGTGACGACTTGCTACTTGGGTGTGGCACCGGTTGAATTGGGGACGGAGCACCACAGGCTTGATTATCATCTGGAGTTTGGGGCCCATAATCTGTTGACACACAAGCATGTGGCTCACGTCTTGCCTCTCTACTGCTCTTACTCCTCCACCGCGTCTGAAACCCTTCTAGAGTATTTGATCTGTAAGTGAATTTAGATACAAAAGAAGATGATCCTGTCCATGGAGTGGTCTTAATGCTACTGGTTAAATCACACTTCGAATCCGCATAACCCAGTCGTGTTTCACTACCTGCAGCGTACTGCTGTCCATAGAACCTCTCCTCTCTCACCTCTTCGGCTCCATTTTGGCCACGGGGGTTACAGTGATGCGTATCTCGAACCTCTGTATTCCGCCTGCTCTTTTCGTCAGGCTGCTTATCTGATTTCCATAACGAGGTTAATGCACTTCGAAGTGAAGCTATCCGATGAAATGCAACTCCCCAAGTAGATTTGGCTTTTGAACTCGTAGCGTCCTTCGGTTTCCGGAAGTCGGATAAACCTATATCTTGTGAAATAACACCTCCCTTTGGTTTACGCTCCTTTTTACTACGACTTCGATAACTCACACTTGGATAAGTAGGTTGAACGCTCTGAGCGCTACTCTCTCTCTCTCTTGAGAATTCTGCAACAGAAGTTGATAAGAAGGCTCCAGTATATGTATCAAATGACTCTTGGTACTCCCCTTGATATGCAGCAAGCTTTGCAAGAGATGTCCGTAAACATACCGCACAAACACCTTCACCTTGTAGCCCCAGGTGCCACTTGCACCCAGGCCGAGAACTTCCTCCTCTATCTCCCATAGTCCTAGATATTCATTACGTCGGAGTCTTATCACGTTTTCGTAACAATAGAATCATACTGCTCACATTATCCTTGCTCGTATTGGCCTTCAACTCTATCAGCGCATCGAGCTGACAATGCAAAAGCTAATCAAAATCTGCAACTCAAGCCACTGAGAACAGATTAAGAGTATTAATCAAATATGGCAGCCAAGCTTACTATCGTTAATGAGTTACGAGAGTATTCTGTGCAAGATAAATCCCATAGTACAAATTAATGACGGATTAGGGATGCGCAATCTGACAATTGAAAATGACTCGAAGACAGAATTCCACCCTAAACTTAAACCCCTGATTTAATCAGAAGGGTAAGTACTAGCAAATACGACAACCCCAGCTCGAGATTAAATCAAACTTCTCAACAATGTAGTGCATTCAGGTAGTATGTCAAACCCCCAAAATTAAAAATTAGTCATCAGACTAGCGTGCCGCCACTAATTTCACACCTCTCCGTCAGCTCAGGAGACAATGAGATCTCCAAATCCATGAAAGACGGCACTGCTTCCGAACAAGAAACTGGTAGGGTTTCAGATTCTTCTATCGTATACTGCTCAATTGGACATCTTCAGGACTTTCTCTTCAGATGACGCACTCAAGGTTCTCATAAAATACCCAAACCAAGGTCTAAGGCAAGCGTAACTGTCCAAAACTAGTGACGATACACTTGGTATCTTTCGTAGACAGCCTTGCGATAGACTCCGCGAATTCCAATTCGAATAATCAGTCCTATTACGGATGAGCATGAAAATTTATCTTCGTAACCGTGACATCATTCACAGGACGAGTAAGCAAACGAAACCTATTGGCAACCTTCCTTCGCAGGATGGGCGGCTTGAGTGCTAAGAGCATTAGGTCGGAATAATAATTCAAAACCGGAACAAAGGCACATGTACTCTCACCTTCATAACTGTTAAATCATTCACAGGGCCAGCAACCATTCACGTCCTTGAATTTCCACCTCAAACTCGTCTATCCCTCCACGAGCTCCGCACACGAAAAGCTTCTGACTACTAAAGACTTGACCGCAAACCTCCAAATCTAAACAACCCAACAAATACGACCAAAGAAGGGTCTCAAAACCTCGAAGAAGAATTCTAAAATGTCGTAACCCCAAGGAGCAAGCAACTGAAGGTGGAAGTAACACAGCCCGACCGAGAAGAACATCCAAGGAACATTCAACCCGACCGAAATGACAATCAGAGGAACCCTACCGGAATGACCATGTATTCCCTTGCTCGTTTCACAGATTTAGATTTATCAAATTCACAATATTCTTTCTATGTGCCGGAGGCACGGGAATGCAGCACATTCATGGGTACACCATTACACCTTTTACAAAGGCAGGTACACCACTGTAACAATGTACTCAAAAGCATGTGAACATCTATTTTCTCCCCCTCTCCGAAAAAATTGAGGGTTGTTGATCTTTCTCAAGAAAAAATTTCCCCCCTTCTCTAATGTTGTTGATCTTTAAAAAACATTCACTGTTGATCAAAAATGATCTTGGCCATTAGATACATATATGTATATGGATTGTGGATACTAAATACAAGACACATATATAGACTTCAATATGGATAAGGAATACAAGATATGGATATGGAGATGTACAAATGAAATAACCCATACTGAATGGTGGCAAACTCCCTATCATAATACAAGTGGGGGGGCTGACTAAGTGGGTGACTGGATGGGGGGGTCATTGGGTGATAGTTTATACCCTTTTGGAAAAATAAACAACAAATGGGATGTTGCCACGTGGACCCCCTTTTGAAAATCCATAGTATTTTGGTTGAAAATTGACGTTTCCTCACAATGTACTCAAAAGATGCAATAACTATATTACACAATCTTAAGATGCAGTAACTTACGTTTTGAGAATGCATGTTGCATTGAATCCAGTCCAAAAGAATGCACGTATGATTGCTAATCTTCCTCTCTAAAACCCATTAACACACCAAATTTGAAATTATTTTAGTAAATCTATTGTCATAAAGTCCACAAAAGAACTTAATACTTTAAAGTGAAATATTTTAGTCAAGATCAAAATCCAAATCAAGATTTTCTTGAACCTAGTTTATATGATTATTCCCTTGTTCATTGTTGCTCTCTCAAGCCGATTTCTTCCAATTTTTATAACTACAATAAAGTCACCATATATTGTAGGTGAATTATTAGGGTGGCCTACAATAATTATAAATTTGAAATACAAATTATTCTAGTGACTAACAACAAAGATTTTGCTTATTTAGAAACCTTTAGAGAGTGCACAATGAATGTTGAGAATGGTCAATCTTACAATAATCAAATTAACTAATGTAATGATATATAATGGTACAAATATAGTGACACAAATATAGTGGCATAAAATGGTGACTTGTGCATTGTAGCAAAAATTTATGACAAAAAGGGATATTGTTTAGTAATTTGATGCACTTTTGTTTCCTTGAGATTACATGTGATAAAAAATAAATGCTCTTAATTCATACTAAGTGAACCTTCAAAATGCACTAGAAATGTTTTTACTTGTAGCCAAAATAGGAAGTTTTAGCTTTGAAGTAATCATATCTGTTATAGGATTCCAGTCCAATTGTATTTCTATCTACACATGTTCTATATTTTAGTGAGTGAAATATAGGGTAAGTATAGATATGGATGTGATTAGATCAAGGGTTCATAATGGAAGGCCTTACTCGTTGTTTTGAGACAAGTTTGAATCTCATTTTAATACATTCTATATTAAGAATAAAATTAGTGTTCATTAAATCAATAAATTGAGATTCAGAAATGTCAAAACACAATTTATATATTTTGGTAGTTCTAAAAAAGGGAGCTACAATCAACAATTTATTTTTTTATTTTTTTATTTTTATTATAAATATATGAATACAATAGACCAAGAAGTTATAAATTAATACATTTCTTTAAATTGAGACTTGATTGTATCCAAAAAACTAATCTACAAAATTCTCACACCAAACTTTTTGCATGAAATACACTTAAACCAAAAAAATAGAAGAAAAATGTAAATGCATTACATAAAAATGAAATAATGAGGAAAATAATATATATTATATTAATAAAAATTAATATTGTTACATTGCCATTGTACCACTCCTACGTAACCACACAAAGCAAAGGACATCCCAATAATTTTGTCTTTGGATGTAATTTTCTTTTAAGGAGTCTCTTCGTGAACTTGGACATCATATACTGCTACCATCAAAGGATTGTGAAGACAAAAAAATTTAATAATTTATGGATCTTTAGTACTAGCTACTCTTTAGAAAATCTTGTAAAAAAAAGCAAGAAAATAATTTTGACACCAATGTGGAAGGACTTTGGATCATGCATACTACTCATGCACACACTAAGAATTTCAAACACAGCAAACAACTTGTATAGACATATATGGATTATTCACATTTTTGAGACTATTATAAACTTATTATATATTTAGATAGAGAGGAAAAAGAAAAGAAAAGGAAAGGAATATACTAACACTAGTAGAAAATTATGTCCAAATCAACAAAAAATCATCAAAAACTTGCTAATTTGGGTACTACAATGACCGTTTTTACATTTTTTTTGTTGATTTGAGCCCAAGCTAACATAATGGTTAACAAATTTTTGTTGATTTGAGCACAAGTTAACAAAATGGTTTAACAAATTTGTTTTCATGTGAATAGTGCAATGACCAAATCAACATGTTTTTGTTGAATGTTTTAGGGTTGTTTTGGGGTTGTTTTGGGGTTGTTTTGGGGTTGTTTTGGGGTTGTTTTGGGGTTGTTTTGGGGTTGTTTTGGGATTGTTTTGGGGTTGTTTGGGGGGTTGTTTTGGGATTGTTTTGGGATTGTTTGGGGGGTTGTTTTGGAATTGTTTTGGGATTGTTTGGGGGGTTGTTTTGGAATTGTTTGGGGGGTTGTTTTGGAATTGTTTTGGGATTGTCTTGGGATTGTTTGTGGGTTGTTTGTGGGTTGTTTGTGGGTTGTTTGTGGGTTGTTTGTGGGGTTGTTTTGGAGTTGTTTTGGGGTTGTTTGTGGGGTTGTTTTGGAGTTGTTTGTGGGTTGTTTGTGGGTTGTTTGTGGGGTTGTTTTGGAGTTGTTTTGGGATTGTTTGTGGGTTGTTTGTGGGGTTGTTTTGGAGTTGTTTTGGGATTGTTTGTGGGTTGTTTGTGGGGTTGTTTTGGAGTTGTTTTGGGGTTGTTTGTGGGGTTGTTTTGGAGTTGTTTTGAAGTTGTTTGTGGGGTTGTTTTGGAGTTGTTTGGGGGTTGTTTTGGAGTTTTGAGGTTGTTTTGGATTTGTTTTGGGTTTGTTTTGGGTTTGTTTTGGGGTTTGTTTTGGGGTTTGTTTTGGGGTTTGTTTTGGGGTTTGTTTTGGGGTTTGTTTTGGGGTTTGTTTTGGGGTTTGTTTTGGGGTTTGTTTTGGGGTTTGTTTTGGGGTTTGTTTTGGGGTTTGTTTCAGGGTTGTTTGAGGTTTGTTTTGGGGGTTTGTTTAGGGTTTGTTTGGAGGTTATTTTATAGTTGTTTTGGGTTTGTTTTGGGGTTTGTTTTGGGTTTGTTTGGAGGTTGTTTTGGGGTTGTTTTGGGGTTGTTTTGGGGGTTGTTTTGGAATTGTTTGGAGGTTATTTTTTATTGTTTTTAAAATGCTTTTGGATTGATTCAAAAAAATTCAAAAATTACGAATTACGAATTCAAATTGTATTGAAGATCTAATTGCATTGAAGATCTAATTAAATTCAATATGTAATTCAACTTTGATTCAAATAATTTGATTGTATTAAAGTTTTCAACATATGAATGCTCATAATTGCTTTTAAATATAAGTCTTCAAAGCAAGGCTGAAATCTTCATTTATGTTTATTTTTTCAATAGATTTAACTAGATGATCTAGCTAGTACTTATTTTGACCTATTATTCCCTCTTGAAATTGTAAAATAAAAAAATTCACCAATTGCAACATCATGATGCTTGGATTTAAAAAAATAGTATTTCATTCATTCCAAATGATTAAATTTCATTTTTCCAAAATTTCACCCGAAAAATTAAGGTATATATCAATTCTACAATTTGCAATTTTCCATCATATGCTGAAAAAATATGTTAGAGAATCTATATTAAAAGTTGCAACAATAAATATTTTAAATTCATGCTTGGAGAAAATAATAAGTGGATAGAAATTGAGATCGATTTACAACATTCAATGAAAAGAATTCTTGTTATGAAACTAAAGATTTCCAAACATATCACATGTTGTGTAAAAATTTTGAAGGAAAAAAAAGGGAATTCAATTTCTAAATACATGACCAAAAACACTAGCTATATCATAAAAAAAAAGTCTACTTTGTTCTTTAGGGGTCTAAATTTTAATTTTAATTTTTCTAACCCCTAAAGGACCATTGTCCCCTTGGAAGACAAAATAGATTTCGGGTAGGTTTGTATGATTTTAATTTTTAGTAAAACTTTTTGAAATTTTCTCATAAGATAGAAAAACTTATTAACTTAAAGGGAATACAAATTTTATTTCAATTGGTGCCCAAGAGCAAAAGTTATGGCATCTTAAACATAATTTTCACGTCACCCGGCAGAAAAAGAAATCTACAAAAACTTGAAATTAATTTTTTAATTTTTTTCTTCTTGAAGATCATATTTTTGTCTACATGTGAAGCTTTGATTCATTCCATTTGGATTAGTAATGTGAAAGTTACGAACAATCTTGTTTTTCGAGCTATTTAAGCATCTTTTTGAGAAAATAACTTATAGGATTCAATTTTGAATGCAATTTTTACAATTTAAAAAAAAAAATTGTTTAATAAGATTAAATTTTCTATTTAGAACAATCTCACCGTTGACATTATTGTGTTTCAATCCCATTTTAGAGCTATTAATGATTTAATTTTTCTTTCAATCTTAGACCTACTTCTACTTAATAATTAAAAAAAAAATGAAAATCAAGCGTGTTTTTTATTTATTTTAAAATTCTAGTCTTTCAACACAATTCTTCAACATAATTTTTGTTTAAATATTTAAATTCTAGATGATGAATTTTCAAATTCTAATTTAGAGCTATTCAAATTGTATGTTCTACATTACAAAAAACTTGAATATGAATTGTGTCCAAATCACCTCCTAGTAAAATATTTGCCAAATATTCATAATATTTTAAATTGAATTGAAGTTCTTATCACTAAAATTTCATGTGGAAAATGCTTAAACCACGAGGTTTGACATTCTATGTGCAATAGGAATATTTTCTATTAACTTAGTACTTCACAATTCAGTCTTTTTTCAACTCAGCAGATTTTGGAGGCTGTTTTTGCATAGTATAGTACCTTTTTTCAAAAAACTTTAAACAAAAAAAAGTTGGAAAATCAAGTAAACTTTCATTTCCAACAATCCTTTTGTGATTTCAAGTCTCCAATTAAAAGTTATGAACAAAATTCAGAGAGGGTTTGGAATGAAATTTTATTTTGACATTTGTAAACTTTCTCTCTGAATTTTGCCCATAACTCTCAATTGGAGACTCAAAATCACAAACGGATTGTTGGAGATGAAAGTTAACTTAAATTTTCAACTTTTATTAGTTTGAAGTTTTTTGAAAAAAGATACCATACTATGAGAAAACAGCCCCCAAAGTTGACTGAGTTGAAACAACAAATGAGATAGTTTGAGAAACGGAAATAAATACTTATTTGCTCAATCTTAAATCATATACACTTACATATGGTGCAATGGAGGGGAATGCTGGTATGTGAGCAGGGAGTAGAGATTGGTGAGCAGGGATTTAGAATATTGAATTTTTTTTAAAATACTAGAAGATAAATTGGTCAATCTTCTTCAAAAAATGGATGATATTTTACAAAAACATGGTGGAAATATATGAAAAATTCAATTAAAGTTCATTAAAGTATTGATCAAAGACGCTGGAAAAAATGATTGAACATGGATGAAAGTTGTTGGATGAAAAGTGTAAAAAAATGAATGAAAAATTGGATGAAAAATGTAGATGAAAATAGAGGATGATATTAGTGGATGAAACATGGATGAAAAAATAATATGTAAAACTTAAAGCCGAAGACCAATTCCCGCTGAGGTGACTAGAGGCGCTCCCACCCACCATAAAAATTGATAGCCCGCTTCCTGTGCACAAGGAAATCCCACATCACGGGCCCCCCTTACATGGAGTGGTAGGGAAGTACCTTCTTGCTCTTTGAGCACAAGGGAAGGGTAGCAACATAAACCCCCTTTGCGTGGAGGGATAGAGCAAGGACTTGTCCGCTCTCCAAAGGCAAGGGGAGGCAATAGATCGGGCCCCCATTGCATGGAAGGGCAAAGCAAACCCTGTCTACTCCTAGTATGGAAGAGGAACCCAAGCTCCGACCCGACTTGCAAAGAGGGGCATGACAACTTCTAGTTGCTCCTAGCGCAAGAGGGGGAAGCAGTTTGGGCTCCCCTCGCAGAGGGGGCAGAGCACGATATAGACCATCTTGTTGCATAGATAAAAATCAAATATGTAAATTGATCTTGACAATTTGTTATAATAATCAATGAAAGAATCGATGAGGAAATTAGAATAGGAACATCCAAAGATTGAAATAGCGTTGAGACTATGACTTGGCCAAGGTGTTGGGTGACCAAGAGATTATTCAATTGGCAACAAGAGCAACGGCAAATGCTCCACATGGCGTCTTCAGCCTGAACCACTTGAATTTGTAACTAACTATGTGTCCCGTGGATGGTGTCACTCGTCATTGGTGCTATTATTGGTCGTTTATTGCATGCTAGACAAGAACCAGAAACTAGTGCAACCAACTACAAATGAGTGGACATCTTTACCTAAGGTTTAGGACATAGGTGCCAACAATAGTTACAGAGGACAAGAGTTAAAGTTCAAGGTAGATGACGATCAATACAAGTGATAATGCATTTTGTTATTTAGAGGAGAATGGAATTGAAAAAAGGTGTTTGTATTCAACGACGCTAGCATGCGAGCTTAGAGCGGCGAGCTTGTGAGCTGTGAGCGGGAAGCTTGTGAGCGGGGAGCCTTGAAATAATTTTTTTTCAACTTTTTTACCAAAAAGTATTTTTTTTGAAAAAATAATTTTAATGGAGAAGAAAATATACTATTTTTAGTAAATTTTAGGACCTATGACCGTTATTCCTATAACCGTGAATTTCAATTTTTTTTTTCCAAAAATTATCACTATTCATTTCGAGTAGAAAACAACTTCATATTGTGGTATACAATTCAATATTCAATTCAACCACTACAATTTTTATGTTCAGGCACTCACAAATTATTTCAAGAACACAGTAGAATATATTAGGCTAATGTGACTCACAAACACAATAATAAGTATAACTTAGCATCCACTAATGCTACTTTACATCAATGCTTTGTTTGGAGCTCATTATAGACATCATATGCACCAGTATAATTTGGGGCCTCATAGGATTCAAACCTCAGCTACAACATTCAAGTCTCATGAACTTCTCACAAATGTATTCCAACCTAATGTACTAATCAATACTTAAGAAAAAATATATATAAATGAAAAAAAGCATCTTTCCCAAAAAATAGAAAAAAATTGGAAAACAAATAATAGACTAATAAATAAAAAAATAATGACTAAACAATAGATTGTAAGGGAATCAATATTAAAAATAATTATGTCTCCTAAATTGGACAATGAAGGAAAAAAATGAGAGCACAATAAAGAAAAAATGAAAAAAATGAAAAAAAAATTGGAAAATAATGATTGAAAAAAGAATAAAAGGAAAAGAATAGAAACAAAGCAAACAAAACATTTGAAATAAAAAAGAGAGACCAAATAAATTTTTTTAAATGGATATATATTCATTTGTCTTTTTCAGATTAGGGTTCAGAATTACAGGTTTTAGGACTACATAACTTCTTCTTTAAGAATATTTAACTTTGTAAACACACTCCTACATTTCAAGGATGCATAGGATTGTTGCATTCTATACACTTTAAATCATTTCAATCGTACTAAATTTTAATACAATATAAAAGAAGTACATAAAAAAATACGGCCAAGACTACTCTAAAATTCTAATGATCCCTACTTTAACTAAAAGAAGCTTCACCTCGTTGAAGCTATAATTTGGTGCATGAATGAATTTATCTTTATAGCTGTTCATCCTGCAAAAGTACTAGTACATGTAGTATAAGTGCTTGCGATTAATGTATTTTTTACAACCTCCAATGGCTAAAATTGCCATGTTTGTAAAGTTCGAGCATGTGCATGAGGATTATGTACCTCATGTAATTCAGTGCACATTTTTATTAAGGTCAAATCCAATCTCTAGTGATACAATTGTACCTAGTCCTGGGAAAGGCAACAATGTTACTCCCAATATTTTTCCTTTGACATAGTCAGCACTCTCCTACTTGTTATGTTGTTTTGTAGTTGGTGCATTTGCAATTTGCCATATCGTTCAATTGTTTCGGACTGTTAGATACACATTTGCATCATGTAGAGGTGGTTGATCATATAATATACTCTTGAATATGTTAAACATATTGAACACTCGACGTGGGGACAAAGTAAGGTGTTCTTGCAAATGGAAGCCAACATGTTGCAACAGTATTCTTCATCTCAACTCAGGTTTGTCCCAATCAATGTAAAGAAGAGATTGCCTTTCACTACGCATAGATAAAGAAGTTTTTTTAAGAAAAAAGGGGGTTATAATAGGTAGTAGAGCACATTCAATTGCTATTATGTGAGCCTAGGGATCTCGAGTCCATGAATATAGAAGCCTAGGCTCCTACGTTTTAAACACCTTTCATAGTTATAGAATGTTTATATTATAGGTGTCAATGTTGTAGGTACCTATGTTATAAGCACCTTTTATGGTTATAGGATATTTACATAATAGGTGCCTAATTATATTATAGGTGTTTATTATACAAGCACCTTCTTGACCATAGTTATGGGATGTTTATATTATAAGTGTATATTATAAACATCTCCAATAGTTGTAGAGTACCTATGTGTCTAGACTCAAGGCTTGTAGGCTCACATACTAGCACCATTGAGTAGTAGAAGACTTAATCCTACATTTGCTGAAAATATTGCCTTCATCACCGACGCAAATGTTGAGGACGTGTTTGGAAAGTGCTCCAAATTGAGCACAACCTATACATTGTTGAATCTTGATGCAAATTTTGTTTTCATATAGTCTTGTACTGTTATATTCTAAAATTTATGGATTTAAGTAGGTTACCAATGACAAATTTGTTGTTTTATTGGTGAAGGGCTACATTACAAATGTGAAAAGAAGAAGGTTAATTAGACATTAACAGCTTGGACAACCACTTTAGAAAAACTTATCAAGTGCAACAACTAATGTTTTGGCTTTCAAATCTACTAATGGGGATATAACAACTTTGGGTGGCAACCATAATCGTTGTAAGATAACTCAACTTATGACAAGCCAACTTTAAATCAACTTAATGTAAGTCCAAAAATTCTTTAGCTATACATGTATCTTCTAAAAGTTACTTCACAAGAATTTTTCACCTACATTAGGTTGGTTCAAAGTTAGCCTATCATTAGGGTTGACGAATTTCAACGTCCGGGGCAAAATCACGTCCATTTTTCGGACGTCCAAACGTCCAGATTTTTGGGACACGCGGATGATATGGACGGCGTCCATCGGACAGCATCCGTCGGCCATTCGGACAACGTGAACGGGCGGTCGGCGAACGGTTTGATGGGCAGATGGAAGGCGTGGACGACGAACACGACCGCGCGAATGGGACCGCGTGGATGGGCAGACAGGCGGACGGATGGCGCGGATGGGCGGACATCCATAAAAAAACAATACATGAAGCCAAATTTGATGCATTATACTATTATATTTTAATATATAATACTTCATGCAGAAAATTATGCACACAATGTAATTTTAGTCAATAGTGCTTGACTATTGAAAAACAAAAAAACCTTGATGATATTTTGAACATCATTAAGTTCACGTGCAATACAATGATAGGTTCAAATAATAAATTGCCGTTACATACTTCCATAAACCAATGTATCATGACACTTGAATAATGAATTATACATCCCTTTAATCCCTAAGGTTGGTAATCACTATCTCCTTTCACTTGTGCCCCGCTACTATGACCTCTAGTATCCCATCCAAAATCTTCATCTTCATCGTTGTCTGACTTTTCCATATCCTCTGATAAAGATTGTACAATTGCCCCTCCTTGTACTTGCTTAGATGCGACTGACCTCATTGGTCGGCCCTTCCTCTGCTCCTTTTTGGCTCTTAGTATAGACTTTCCTATGCCTTCTTTAAGGCCATGATTTGGTTTTAATTTCCTTGCTGAAATTGGTTGACATACATCAAGAGGGGTTTTACCAAGATTTGGACTCTTTGATGGGGAGATTGCAAAAGCCTCCATTAATCTTTTCTTTCGAGCTTTGAGGGACTCTTTCACCATTGGAGGTCTTGCTTGTGATCCTCCTTGATTGGGTATCTTTGCTCCATTCACCTGCTGCAATGTTCCATCAAACGATTTGAAATAGTCACGTTTTGTTTGGCCAGAACGTTGACCAAACATTGATGCCAATGTCTCGTCCTTCTCATTATCGCTACATGATAAAGTGAATGGATCTGAATTGACACGAGGGTGCATTCCGGTTGGACTGCTCAAATGTTGTTCAACTTGTTTTCCGAATCTTGAGCTTCCAGGACCATTCAAAGTTGTACTATCTCTTGTATGTAGTGTTGATAAACGATTGCTATGTAGTCGTAATTGGAGATCTTGCACAATCTGCTTCTGGGCTTCGACGTTGTGAACTAGCATTCACTATAAGAAACCCATGTTTTTTGTAACGAGCCCTGATTTTTTCTGACGGATTTTTTTTTATGTCTAAGTTGACATTTAGCTGTTTTACATTTTTAATTATGTTCATTAGATCAATTGGATGTCATGGAAAACATAAAAACAACTAAATGTCAACTTAGACATCAAAAAAATCCGTTAGAAAAAATCAGGGCTCGTCACAAAAAACATAGGTTTCTTATAGTGATTGGGCAACCAAACTCCATCACACGTGCATCTACATTCGATGGTACTTCCACACATTCAACACTTGTATTATCCACATTCATGTCAGACTTCACCCCACACTCTTCCATGTCATTGACTTCAGGATTTTCTTCTACAAGTGCCATTGTCATGAGTCGACTCTCGAGAATTGGAATCACTTCATCTGTTTGGAGGATGCAATCATTGACAAACATTGCCTCATTTTCCTCCACTATTTGTGCATAAGTGTCTTCCGTATTTGCTAGAATCCTTTCGTTAGTCAACAACCCGATTCCATCTACAAATTTAGCTATAGAAGGGCCACCTTCATCATATTCACAATTGTCCTCATCCAATGGAAAGTTGTAGATGTCTTCCGCATTTCTATCCCCGTCTTCATTGTTCCAATTTGGGCTTCGGAGCGGCTCATCATCCAAATTGGTGATGCCATCGTTCATAGCATCTTCGTCATCGAATAGAGGATCGCCATCTTCACCACGCTCGTCTTCCGACATAGAATCTTCCGACTCCACGTTCTTGGTGTACCACTTCTTCTCATCATTTTCCTTTGATGTAGAAAGGACTTTGGAATTGGTGTACACATACACCAAATCTTGGGCTCTCTGTGGCTTCAACTTGTTTCGAAATTTGTTGTGAACAAATGAATAGCTACTCCAATTTTGTTCACATGAAGATGAAGATACCGGTTGGGCCAAAATCCTCTTAGCAATTGGAGCAATGAGCTTCCCACACGCACCTTCAAAATCCCACCAAGTGTGCGTCGACAATTGTTGCTCATCCGGGTTCAACATGTTGTGAATTGGAGGTTCCCTATGGCGGAAGGCTACAAATTCTTTCACCACCGAGGTGGACTCTCCTTGTTTGCAAATTTTCATTAGAACATGCTTGCATGCATCCATTGCATCTTGGTCGTCGGCTAGCTCTTGATCTTCAAGAAGGTAGGGGTTCAACAAAACTCCTCCATAATGTAGATCGGTCTCCACCAATTCCCGTTGGGCATAATACGGTTGCACTAGTGGAATGGCGAGGTTTGAGGACAAACGAAAAGGCGGTTTATTTAAAGACAAGACATGTTTATCTAATTTCCTCATTATATGCAACACCTTGCCCATGTATGGCCTCTTTGCATCCAAGTCACGTAGACCATTTACAACTGGAGCCGACAAGTCCTTGAAATTTTGACAACGGCGCCAAAAATGCTCGCTCAAAATTATCTTCTTCACCATCCGACATTCATTGCGGGATTTGGAGTTCCGCCCAAACTTCCTTGCGTATTCATCCCATTGCGGGTCCGTCACCGTTTGTTGCAACTTTCCATTGACCTTCAACATACGCCCAATCATATTGTAATTAGAGGCAAACCTTGTTTCCACCGCCATCAACAAATTATACTCCGGTGAGTACTTCCGAAATATTGCAAGTGGCATGTGCTGTTTCTTGAAGAATTTCACCACAATACGGGCATTTTCCACGACCTCTTCAATCCATTGTTCATTCCCCCAATCTTTCAGCAATAAATTGAGGGCGTGCACCACACAACCTTGAAAAAAAATGTGGGGATATTTACTAGAAATCAAATTCCATGCTGTAGGGTTCATTGACGCATTATCTGTACTCACTTGCACCACATTGTTGAGGCCTACTTGTTCTATGAATCTCTCAAGTATGCCAGCCAAGTATGTTGCATTTTTTTCGTGCCCTGTTGTATCCATCGATTCTAAAAAATACTCACTCGCAGAAGACATGAGCATGGCATTTATCAACGGCCGATTTGTAACCGAGGTCCATCCATCAATAGACAATGTTGCTCCAAACTTCCTAATGTTGTGTTCGGTTCGCTTTTGGAGATTGACCTCAATGTCTGCCTTTGCTTGGTCAAGCAATTTATGGCGTAAGTCGTGATATGACGGTGGGATATAAGGCCGTTGAAACTCGGCTATTCTCTTCACCGCTTCTTTGAATGCTGGGTTCCTGGCAACAACAAATAGTATCTTTGTAGCATAAAAGAAATTGGCCCATACCGCATTCAACTTGCGTTTATTTTCTTCTTCAAATCCATTCACCAGACTACTTTGCTTCTGACTAATCAGAGGCCTACTGCTTGATCCCCGCGGAGTACCACGTTCACTTGATCTTTGTGTACTGAGGTTCACTTTAGAAGACAATGGATCCAAATCCTCCGGTGCAGTGCATGAGTCGGAATGTATAGACCGTGCCATGTTTCTTCCATTTGAATTATCGCATTCCCGCATAGCCATAGGTGTGCCACTGCCATCCACATTGTTTAGAGCCGATCTTCGTGGGATCGCCCCCTAGCAACCCAAAAATAAAGCTTGAATTTGAGATGACATTTTTGAACAAAGGCTAATTCCTTTGTCACGAGATCCCGATGTGCCTTGGTATCCTAAATGGCTAAACATCCGGCTTACTTTCTTGGCAAACAATAAGTTGCAAAACCAGCATTACACTTTACTAACCTCCGGGAAGCCATACCAAGAAGACCAATCCTTGCTCATAGTGATCACCTCCGATTCCGTATATTGGATTCAAATTAAAAATGTAACCGTTGGATAAGATTTGTAAAAAATATTCGAAACAATGTGTGAATGAAGCCTTGGAAACCAAAGCCCCCCTGTCCACTGAACTATGCATTACCAAGTAAGGGACACAAAATAAATTGCAGCTCCTAGCGTTTTGAAATCTTAGCGTTCGGTTTCTCAGGAGTGCTTGTTCGTCTGAAATTCTAAGAACATATAGAATTCAGATTAGGCCCATTCCTCATGACCGTTGAGCAGCAAAAACTAAAACATTTCTAAAGCCCCAACGGTTCCGAGAATGGAAATGCGGACGGCAGCGTCGAAATCGCGGACGGCGACTTGTGACAGGCGGACGATAGCGACGGAATCGCAAACAGCGAGCTGTGACAGGTAGATGGTAGCGTCGGAATTGTAGGCGGGTGGCGGACTAGCGGACGGTTGCTGGATTTTGATTAATTCAACAAGTTTTAATTTTAGGGACTTAGTTTAGAGATGCATGATATTTTAGGGATTAAGATTTTAATAAGATTAAATTATGTTGGGAGGTAGGCATGTCCAAAAACATACTTGACAAAAAAATATCGCATAAAATATCATGAATTTAGAAGAATAAATTCAAAAACATTTGAGTAACCCACATATTTTTATATTAATGAACAGCAACTCATAGCATAATATGAGTGTTGTGAATTAATAGTATTGAATCCTCTCGAGATTCAAAATAAACAACACTCTGTAATGTCATATCAAAATACAAATAAGGTGTAACTACCCTATATATTATCATTGCTACTTCCCTCAGAAACATGCGACGAACCCTCTTTATCCTTGAGCCTTGCACTTGCGCGGCGTGTCTGAGGACCAAGACCTCCGCCACTCATGGGCCCCCTTGATGTAGCTTCCATGTCTACTACGGAAAAGTGTCGTTTGGTATCCGGAGAGTAGTCATCCTCGTCTTCAATCTTTCGTTTATTCTTCCGTTTATTCTTCCGTTTTTGAGTCAAATCCAAGTCTTCTGCCTTCAACGCTATCAAAGCAGCATCTACTTTATCTACCAAAAAGTTGACTACGTCGTCATCATTTTTCATGGAAAACCACTTTGGTTCTTCTCCCCCCACTAAAAATGCCCTCCAATGCATTATGATTTTGCCCATCCTCTTATCAAATGCCCCTGCCACCTCCACCATTGAATTTTCTGTGCTTGATTGCCCATCTAGTTCCACAAAGGCACGAACTTGTGCAGCTTCCTCCAACTTTGATAAAAAGAGGGCCCTCCCTAGCAAAGTGTGATTGTAATCTCCGTACTGCTCATTAAACTCTTGTGCAGGCTCCACCTCTATCCAATTGCCATCTAGTCCTTTCTTCACTTCCTTTTCGGAAAATCGAAAGAATTTGTGGTGTTGCATGCTCCAATGGCCCCCTATACTACGACAAAACACTTCTCGATCCTCCTCGCTGGCAATACCTCTAGCTCGCAATTCCAACTCTCGATCGTGGGTCATCTACACCAAGGAATCTATCGGCACCTCCGAGGATTCGTATAGCCCATGTGTAGAATTTACCGAATCCCACGTTAGACTTTTTCCCCAATGCGCATAATTTTGGAATTTGAATGGCGCTTGGTCTAATGGAAGGGTCCATCGATTGTATTCGTGGCCGAGGGGCATAGCTTCTAAGATCCCGAGCATTTCATAGAACCTAGGAGGCAAGGGAGAACGACACTCGGGGCAAACCGAACAAACAAAGAATGCTTTGACTATGCTTGTGACGTGGAAAGTGTGGGGACATTGGCCCATGGTGAGGGCTCCCTCGGGCCCAAAATGAACTCGACAAAGGCTACAATGACCCTCCAATATTAAGGCCGAAGGATCACAAGCATGCACCATTGTCTTGTCATTTTTCTTGATGTATGCCGAAAGAGTGGGATAAGGGACCCAACCTTCTTCTAGTTCCAAGGCCCAATTAATGGGGGCCACCTCTTCCTTCTTCGTGTGGTTCAAACGCTCGAACATTGCATCCATGTCTCCCCAATATGTGATTTCGGTGGACCCCGTTGGATGTAAACCAAACATCTTCTTCAAACGCCAAAGAGAGGACTCCACGCTATTGCATTCTTCATCCGACTTCATTGCCAATTTGAGTAGCCCTTTCATTGCTCGTGATACTACAGACGGTTTGTCTTCGAGTTTTTGCACCCATGCCAACCATTGAGAGTCCAAAGTGCTCTTCGGCATACATTCATCCAATTGCACTATCCGTTGCAGTCGTTTCAACTCGGACTCCAAACGCGTGTTTTCTTCGGTGACCTCGTTCAATTTTTGCTTCAATTCTTTGACCTCATTGCTTTCTGTTTGCATGGAAGCATCGTGGAATGTGGAATTAGTATTACCGATGGGGGTCAAATATAACAAATCTGGATTGTTGTTTTCCTCAATGCCATCTAGTATGTCCTCTATTTTCTCCTTTCCCTTCTCAATATCGACTTCACCTTCTCGGATTTTCTTCTTCAACGCTACAATTTCGTACTCCAAGTCTTCAATAAACTTCCTTTGGAAAAGCAATGTATTATGTCTACGCTCTGATTGAGCCTCCAATGTCTCTAGCTTCTCTTTCAATTTCGAAGCATTCGCCACCAACTTGAGATTCTCAACATCTATACCCTTATACTTCTTAATCTCCTCTTGGTATTCACTCAAAACCTTCAAATCTGTAACACGCTCGTCGAGAAATGGTGTCATAGATTGGCTGAACTTTACGAAGTCCAAGGCACCACTCAACAATTCAGGTGCTAATTTGGAAAAGTCCGTTGCAACTTCTTGCAGCCTTGGAGCGACTTCAGCTACAAATTGAGCCGTAACTGCCAATTTTGATGCGATCAAAACAAAATCAGCCCACTAACTCTCGGAAGGCTCATGTTGGGTTTCCACGCCTCCGTTACTCGTGCCATCCTCATTGGTGGGCTCCATGTTCTTTAAACGTTCTTCGTGTGACCGCCACAAATGTGAACCTTTACACAAAGATTCTAATAATGCAACCAAGGGCATCCAATGAACAATTTTCCATTTTGATGTCCTCAAAGATGACAAATGTGGATACTTGGAATCGATAAATTCGCCAAGAATGGTCTCATTTGGTGGCACGCCATCCGATTGTTCTCTATGATGAGGTGAAGGATGCACCTCAATTCCTAGATTCATTGTCGGGCTCGGTGTCTTCGGCAAACTTTGCTTCAAAGTACTTGCCAAATGATTTAAAGCATTGTTGTCTATAAGATTGAGAATGGCAGTACTAGTGTTAGCAACTTCTCCCTCAATGACCTCATCCTGACGATCATGTAGTGCAGATGGGGCCACGTACTCCACCATTGTTGTTCCATTTGGTGTGCATATCAAATCCGTTGGAGGAATTAAAAATATGTCTCCCTCCACATGCTCGCCTTTGAAATCTATCATTGCCGTATGGTTTTGTATTGAAGTCAATTGCATTGCCGAACTTGTGACCTCCCCGTCCTTAGTCATAGTCATTGTCATTGGTTTGACCTTTCTTTTGGATTTAAATGCCTCACTTGGCCCTGCCTATGGATTGTACAAATTGGGAATATCTTTCCGATTACATTCAAGCACATGTGGAGCATTCGTTGTCGTTGGAAACGTTTTCCAATCCACCTTGCATGCCAATATCATTTCTACATACACCATAGAAGCCAAGCTGTAGTTTATATACCCCTTGGATATTGCTTTATCTCCAAAGAGGGCCCGCCAAACTTCATGCGCTCGATGAATGAAATGCGCATTGTTGCAATTCCCTGGCTTGCAACAAAAATCACGAGTGTGGATGATGTGGGCCTCCCTAGGCCACAACTTGTCGATGTGGTACATCTTGACATACTTCTTACACGTTTTGAAGGACCAATATTCCGCTTCCTTCGCTTCCCAACCACCCTTTGCTTTGATGTTGGGATCATCTAAAATCTCATAGTGGAGCTCATGGGTGGTCCCCTTTGGTTTAGGCCTCCTACTATTGTCACCTCCGCCGGTCAACCTACCACTACCTTCAACGCCTTGACCACTCATGGTTGCCAACTTGAACTTGTCCCCAATTGAATTTAAATAGTTATCACAAGTACGTGTCTTCAATCTACCCAAGTTTCAATGAATGTTTGTATATGAACCAATAATGAAAGATGAATGACTCCACCTCTCCACCATGTAGGAGCAACTAGCACAATGAAGCAACAATAGCACATCCAACACGATTGTGAGTCTTAGGAAGGAGAGGGAAGTGAGAAAAAACAAGAAGGTCGTCCGCCCTTATAGCCGTCCGAAACCAAACCTAAAATCGTCCGCCACCGAACCTCCCCCGAACGTCGCGAAGTGGATCCGAACGTCCGCTCCATCGGACGGCCCTACGGTCTCCGACTCCAATGCCGTCATCTGCCTTCCTGACGCCGCCGTTCGCCTTCTCGACATCGCCATCCGCTTGCTCGAGCCCGCCGTCCGCAATTCCGACGCTACTGTCCGCATTTCCGATGGGCCGTCCGCCTACTCCGACGGATCCGTCCGCATTTCCGACGGGTCCGTCCGCCTTTCCCTCCCCGAGGTCCGCCCAAGCACATCTTGGGGAGTTTGGGCCTTGTTTTCACCCTCTTGAGTCCTCTAGTCCTCTCCTGATTTTCAGAAGCATAGGATTCTTTCATTTGGGAATGTAGAGATGTTATACTAGTACCGGGCGCTCATTGGTGAAGGAATGTTTCAATGTTTGAAGCATTGACTTGGTTTTAATGAATGTCAAGGCAATCCACCGACTCAAAGGTAGTATTTTGACTAATTCAATACCTCCAAACCCTTGTTAGGGTTTAGGGTATAGAGTTTAGGCCTTTCGGGGTCAAAATGGGGGTGACAATCAAAATCCTTTGTCTTTAATTTTTTATAAACAAGTATGCCATCCAAAATTCCAAATAGAACTAATAACAAAATGGAAAAGGAGTTATTTAATTGCAAACAATTCCGAAGGTCCAATTCATGTAATATTCAAAGTTGATTCATTTTCCAATGGATCAAATCTTCTAGGGGTTTGAGTGCCCAAGCCATTCAAAGTGTGTTGTACGTATGAAAAAAGAACATGGGCTTTTAGTATCCCCAATGAAAGAAACATTTGTCCTTGCAACACCTAACCATGTAGATGTTTAGACTTTAAAAAATTTGCTTGAATGCCTAGTAGGGTGCACATGAACTTGGAGAGTGAAATGACCATGGACTTGTGAGGTTATAAGAAGACAAGTGTATGCACTATTTTCATAGCATGTTGTCCCACCCTAGTGATTGAGAAAGTTATAATTTCATACTAGAATTAATTTTTGGCGCTAATATTTTGGCACCTTATGATTATTTAAAGAATGGAAATCAATACATTTGAAATCAATAAATTCATTCAACTCAAAGGAGGGGAGGTAGACTTCTAGAAATCTACTTGCACACATTTTCATGCTAGAGTATCGAAACCTTTGCGAGCCCCTAATATCACATATGCTCAAAATACCATTTAAAAGATTTTTTCTCTTTGCTCTTGAAATGACCATTTTATGAGGTGTTGACATACAAGAAAAAGACCTCGTAGCCTCATTTGGACAATGAGAAGCTTTAAGTTATTTCTCGAAATTTGAATAAGTAGAATTAAATTACCATGCGTTAAATTCTTTATTTCATTTAAAAGTTTATTTCATAGGAAACTCAATTCCATCACTAGAAAATAAGAAAAAATTATAAACTCAATGCATGCACGTAAAAACAACATGCAAAAATATGTGATTCTTTTAGATAATTCTTGAATTTACACATCCATTTATTTATTTATTTATTATTTTTAAATCAAATGAAATTCTAGCGCCATTGGCACAAAGGAACTACATTAAAAATTAGATTGAACCGGAGGGCCTGCCAGCTGGTGACATCAAGGATTCAAGGACCTTTTAGGCCCTAATGACCAAATTGGACGGGATGCACTTTCAAATCCCTCCCCCGTCCGCTTAGGCGGACCCCGCCGTTCGCCTGTTGAAGCCCCCGTCCGCTTATTGGAGCCCCCGTCTGCCCGTCGGAGCCCCCGTCCGCCTGCTACCTCCCGTCTGCGTACTCGAGGCCACCGTCCGCGATTTCGGCACTGCCGTTCGGGTCGCGGAGTCGCTATCCACCTGTCTGATCTGTTCTAGCCGTCCGATGAAGTAGATTGCCGATCCGTCCGTTTGATCGGACGGCCGATGCGAGGCGAACCGTTGGCCGTCTGCTGTGGGGTCCATCCGTTCATGCGGACATCGAGGCCGTCCGCCTCATATAAGGCGGCACGGACGGCCCATTCACTCTCACTTTTGCCTTCCCCCTTGTACCTTGCAAGAGAGAGTGGAGAGCTTGGTGGTTTATCCTCCATTGGCTCCTTTCGTAGGGAAGGTAGTAGTTTGGTTTTGGGGGCCTATATTTTTCCCGTTTTTTCTAGTTTGTATGTCCTTGGTGCATTGTAATTTTTTATGAATTAAATTGGGACTAAAAATTCATATTTTTTACGATGCCGAGATGGAAGAAAGCGGTGAAGGGGAAGAATGTGGTGCTCGATATTGAGTCAGCCCGTGAACTTCCCTCCAATGCTTGCAAAGCATTCTTGATTGAATTCATCGTGAAGTTTTATGAGGCGGAAACTACTATGTCTTTTGACACTAAATATGTGAGATACCAAGAGGAGTGTGTAGACAAATTCAAGATGGATATGACACAGAAGTTCATGGATGCTCTAAACGTTCCAGAATGGATTCATGAAATGGAGAAAAAGGGCTTCCAACAATTTCTAAAGAACAGGGTGCAAGACGCATTGTGGAATGCGAAGGTGATCCTAGAAAAATACGGGAGGGAACACTGTGCAAGTGATGAAAGCTTTGAACAAGTCATTCTCAAAGCTGACTTGTTTGTTCGTCGTTGTGCTCCGTTTGCAAAGAGACGGAATCAACGAGGGTCATTGGGTTGGTGGACTTTGGATGAGGGAGATGTAGAATTGCAACATGGACGACGACATCTCATAGCACTACCAGACACAGCAAGGATGATTCTACAAGATGACAAAATCCTGAAGGGCGGATATGCAACAATTCGCAAGGTTCGAATTGAAGGATGTCATGAGATTCCGTCATTTTGGGAATTTGCTGCAAAGATATCTCATCAACAATGGATTCGTCCTCAACTTGCGAAGTTGGAGCACCAAAACGAATCAATGGCAGTGAGGATTCCACATGACGGAGTTATTCGGTTTGCCTTTGTCCATGCAACAAACAATGAAGGGTATGCATATTGGTGGAATGGTGGTACATTGTGGCAAATGTTGATCCTCGATAATGATTATCCAGATAACATTGCCATTCGATTGTCTTATTCACGACCAACGCTCGAAGAGGTGATTCAAGCTTTCCGTCTTGGTCGATGGAGAAAGAAGCGCACCGAGCTGGCATGGGCATTGGTGCACATCATGAATGCGATCCACAATGTGGGTCATCTACACAATGATATTTCTCCCGACAATATCATGTTTCACTTTCCTGAGGATGAATCACGTGTTTACATTGGGGTTTGCGATTGGGGCATGTTTACCGTTCGTACTGAACCAATGAAGTCTTTGTATACGTTCACATCTGCGGCGGATTGGGATGCAGCTTTGAACCGAAGGTGGTGGGTGGACCCTTCAATTGCATACTTGCACCGCAAAGATGCGGATGTGGAAATGATTCCAACTTTGTCACATAAATCGGAGGAATATGCCGTTGGTCGAATAGCTCAACGGATCAACAAACTATGCATGTCGGAGGCCTACACATCGCTTCATCGTGAAAATGAAGGACATACGAGGTTTAGCCACCACGATTTGGCAAGGGTATTTCACCTCTACTTGGATCGCCTTTACAATCCAGTGATTGCGGAGCGTGGAAGTTTTTCCGAAATCATCCAACGATTTACTAATTCTTACAATTGGCCTATTCCAGATGACCATTTCCGTCATTCATATTAGTATATGAGTGTGCTACATAGTACTATAGATTATAGAAGTATATGATAAATGTATCGATGAGGATGTACGTTACTATGTGTGCTAACTATAGAATATATATGCACCATCAATGTATGCCAATATATGTGAAATTGGCTTTACATTTTGAACATTTTGTATTTTTTGGAACACAAACTATTTATATACAAAACATCTTTTTTGGGTGGATGAGAAATGTAGACTTGGAGTTCTTCTTCTTGATGGATCATTGATGTTGGATTGTTGGATACCTAGCCACCTAGGTTGGCAAGGTGGTGTGCTAAATTGTATGATCTATCATGTAAATGTACATGGCACATGCAAGAGAACAAACAAGTTTTCATTGGGGGGCAAGAAAGCCACAACACCATTTGTATTGAAATAATACAATTATACAATATGTTGTTTTGAGAAGTTGATTTTGTTTAGGAGAAGTTTAAGTGCCGAACTCCTTGAATCAATTTTCAGTTCATTATTCTAGAAACCTAAATGAAATTAAAAATCCAAAGTGTAATTGGGTTGTGGTCTTGTAAATTAAACCAAAATTGCAGATTTTAATTTGTAAAAAATTCTTTAAGCAAATTTTGTCTGAGATTAAAGGCGTTCTCAATTTCAAATGCAATGCTTAGAATGCCATATTTTCCAATCCATGCAGTCTAAATTCTTGAAATTTTTGCGCCATGCTCTCAAATAAGTTATGTACAACATACTATGGTTAAATTCCCCCCAAAATTGATGTTTATGTTTTTCTACGGTAAATAAAATAGAAGTGGTCTGAACAAATCCATTTTTCTAAAAACATCCATAGGGCTTTAGGGCTTAATTACAATATATTTTATTCATAATTTACAAATAGGAAAATACTATTTGTTAAGAGCCAACATCTTTGTATCGTGCTTGTCACTTTCTATATTATGTGGCAAGAGATTACAAATTTACAATCACTTGATTGTATTGTGAGACAACAATTACAATCTTACAAATGTCCAATAGTCCAATCTACTTCACTCAGATTCTGATTCGGTGTCATCTTTTTGGCTTGGGCCTGTACCAGTAGACCTATAAACATTGAGAAATGGTCCTCCGCCATAGTAGTCGTCTCCATATCTGTTTTGTCCACTTGCTTGTCCATAATTTCCTTGGTATGGACCTCCATAAGTTGGAGGAGGAATTGAATCATTGTGAGTAGATGCTCCTTGAGTTGAACCGTCATAAGAAGGGCCTCCTTGAGGTTCATGAGAACCACCTCCAGTAGACGTAAAGTTGTATTGGGAGCCTCCCTAGTTATCTTCAAAATGATGCGTGGTTCCGTGGCTTGTCCTTGAGGGTCTTTATCGTAGTGTGAAATACTTCGGGTATCTTGCGAGCCATATGCACCACGATCGGGTCTGTACACCCCATGATGGCCATATTGTCGACCACGGTCCTCTAGGCTTCTTTGCATTGCCTCTCGCATTTCTTGTTGGTATTGAATGTCCTCTCGATCTTTTGTACGCTCGTGCCTCTCTTCCATCCTCGCGGGTGTTGGAGTGTCTTTCTCATCATCATCACCTGACCATTCATCTTCTGCATCCGGCAATACAACCGGTGGAAATCCAAACTGGCCTCGATTAGACCACTCTGGCATGCAATCGCTCGGTCCAATCCAACTGGTATAAAGTACCACATCACTGCGATTCAAGTGGGTAACATCTTTTTCGTAAATTGTGCGCCAATCTACATCTTTGTGGAGTACAATCTCCGCCCAAACCATGGTCATGTTGGAATAGTTCATTAAATTCGGTTTGGAGTCCCGTATTTGAGCTAAACGTGTTACTTCCTCGTATCGATGAACAAAGTGTTTGCTTTGGCATGTGGAAATTTGTCCTTCCCAACGGCGAACTTGCACCTCTGCACGTTCTCTTGACCACATTTTGGAGAGGTGCGTCATTTTGATGTACTTCTTGCACGTTGTACAGTCCCAAGATTTCTTGGGCTCTTCTTCTGACCCCGGTTCGGCTACGCACATTTGGTTTTCCCAATCATCCCAATTTATGTCTTGGGATTTGCCCTTCTTACTGGACTTCGATTTGTTATCGCGAGGCATGGTAAGCTTGATTAAATGATTAATGATTCGCACTTACACTTGAAACAATTTAGGGTTCGATCACAATCATTTGCACACCAAAACGGAAGAGGCGCACAGAGCCTTGGGCACTAGATCACCCACTCCGCAAGGGAAACGATTGTGGCAAAATAAGCCGTGCTCTCCGCTATTTATGCAGTCGGACGGCATGAATCCACGTACGGGAGCATCGGACGGCACACAGGCAAACAGCAAGATCGAACGGTGGAAAATCGGCGTCCGTCACATCGCACGGTCACCGTCCAAAGCGGACGGGCCCCCGACGGGCGGACGGACATCCGGTTGCCAGTCCGCCCCTGTTCCGTCAGGCCGTCCGCTCCTGCCCCGTCGGCCTGTCCGCTCTTACTCCATCAGGCCGTCTGCTTTTGATCCGTCGGGTCGTCTATTCCTTTATCATCGAGCCATCCGCTTCTGTTCCGTCGGACCGTCCGCTATTGTTTCGTCGGGCCGTCCGCTCTTGTTCCGTCGGAAGAATCGGCCGTCCGCCTGTCCAGTGGTTGGACACCATCTACCGCCAAGTATGTCAAAAGACGTTCTGGGGTTAGCGCCTACGGACTTTGGACGTCCGGACGTCCAGCGTCATGTTCGGACGCCCTGTCAACCCTACCTGTCATAGGCTAAGTTACCTTACATCCCAACGATGCGGAGTTAGCTTTTGTAGTATGGGAGCAATGGTAATAAAAAAGGGAATAAAGGTTATGCCAAGCAGCGCTAGGTCTTGTGATCTTTTTAATAACCTTTTTCATTACTAGGTATTGCAAAGTGATTTAGATCTAGTTTGGAATGTTGCTGAACTTGAAAGTGAGATTCTTGTGATTGCGACAAGTAAAGTTAAATGCATGGAGCCATAGAAATAGAGTATAAAAATCACAAATAAGCTTCTTAAATTAAAATTTAACATGGATGATTGTCGTACTAATGCAATAAAAGAAAATGCAAAGAAGGTAGTACAACTCCAACTAGAGTTTTAGAAAGTTGCAAAAGCAATACTCGAATAGATGATGCAGGTAGGTTTTCATATTTACTTGTTCTAGTTTTCCACGTGTGTTAATTTGGATTGTTTCCATTGTTTGAATTCTGTAATGGGTTAATAATATTTTTTTGCAACTCACTATTGCATTGCTAATTCATGAACAAGCTATTTGAATTTCTAAAGGCTATGTTGAGCATGAAAAGTCAAAGGCAACATACATTATCTTGAAAGAAAGTTGGATGGTTGTAATTCAATACTCAAGTCTAATTGAGAGAGGGCAATAAAAGATGTAGACTTATATCAAGACATTGAACTACAATAGCTCAGACTAGAATGAAATATTCAAATTTTGAAAAGGGAGATTAAAAGATATAAAACTATTGTTCACAAACAATCTGTGGAGATGAAAAAAGGTCAAACTTTGTCATTGTCCCAAAACAAACACCCCATTTAGCATTGACAAACAACCTTGAATGAAACACTACTACCTTACACCTTATTGAGGTTTTCGAGCTAATAGCTAGACCCCCTATTTTTCGTCAAACAAAAAAACAAAAATAATAATAATAATAATTTTTTTATTTCTCAAATTTTTTCTTTCGATTACCAAAAACTGGGGTACCACCAAGTAGCTCGAAAATCCCAGTTAGGTCCAACTGAGGTTTTCAAGCTACTAGCCGGACTCCCTATTTTCGGTCAAAAAAAAAAAAAAAAAGATTTTTTTTTTTTTTCAAATCTTTTTTTTGGGCTACTAAGATTATTTGATGAGAACCATAGCTTAGAGATTTTGTTTTATAATTTATTTTAATTTTTTTGTTAAGAATTATACATTTCATTTTGTGCTTTGTAAAAATTTTGTTTTTGTTGTCTAAAGTTCAATTATTAACATTGTCTTGTTGTCTTGTGTAGATTCAGTTGTTCAAGTGCAGGGAGGAGATGTGGGTCAAGCTTCAACCTCAAAGGTGCATCATAACATAGTTCTTGTTGCAAATGTGGCAAGTTCATCATAACAATGACTTCGACAAATGCAAACATCGAAATATCTTGTAACAAATCAACTAAGAAAGCTATTGAGGTCATGCTCCATTCTATTTTTTGAGGAAGTCAAAGTTCTTTGTGTGGAACGGAAATCATTGTCTATTGGCGAGGATGAGTCATATTTCTAAACTTCATTCAACAAAGATGTTCTAGTACATTACAACAAATTACATTGTTTTCAATACCAAAGACAAGATTGAATTGATCATGCAGGTCATGCATGGCATAAACCAATGAGTGACTTCTTTTGTAAACCCATCCAATCAATTTTGGGTTTTACTCATTCTACAATTTATTTGTTATTCAAGATATATGAAAAGATTTTTCATCACCACATTTGAAATCCAAATCCATTGAGGACTCCCATAAAAAGACCAACTTGATTCACATATTGTATTGAGTGCAAAGATACAACCTTCTATCCTTGTCCAAGTTTATAAAGATGTTAAGGCCATTAGAGGTGAAGAAATGTGTTTTCCATTCATCTAGAAAAACTTGACACTTTATGTCAATTGATATTTTTATGACTTTCATGTTCCAAGTGAGATTTGGATTATGTAGAATTGTTGTTTTTCAAACTATTATTTTGTATTTTGTGGTTTGATTAATTTATATTATTTTCTAATTGAAAAGTTACTTGAATCGTGCAACAAAAAATTGTACTTGCAACAGATGCTACAAAATGAAAGTGTAATGAGACAATCCCGTTTGAAGAGAAATCCTAAACTCATCATTGCAAATGCTATGAGATTGAGAGCTAAGCAAAAGTTCACCAAATTGTACTTGAAGATGATCAAGTTAGTCATGGTGGGAACTCTACTCACGGTCTTGAATTTTTAAAAGAGGCTTGCACACACTTTAGAATTTTAGATTGCATCACAACTATAGGTGACTATTGAATTGAATTACTATGGATTCTAAGTCTAATCTGTAAAGTGAATCTTTGAACTAATGTATATGATATTAATTTCAAGTGTCTCTATTATTGTTTGTTATAGTATACGCTACCACATTGTAGCATTGGAGGAGGACAAGGATCTTATTCACGCTATCGTCAAACCCATGAGGAAATGCACCTCGATTGTAACAATAACATGACCTCCACTACCAATTGCAATATCCCAAGATCTAGACACTATGACTATGGCACCTCTCAAATTAGCTTAGAAGTCAAAATTTTGCCAGTAAGCTAGCAATTTTTCGTATCCTTTTTTTTCATGTCAAGTTTTAAGTTTTGTAAGCTTAATACTATTTTACATCTATTTGTAGCCATATAAAATTGACATCAATAGATGAGATGATGAAGACACAAAGTCTTTTCTTCACTCTAGAGAAGAATTTTCATCTTCCCATGTTTGTCGAGCAGATGGCATTAGCATTTGCAGACTTTGGCTACTCTAAACCAAAACGCCATAAAGATACTTATGCTTTGAAAATTTTAGATTTATAGATGGTAGTGCCTCCAAGGGTAGAGAGACTTTAAAGCCATCAACAATTGAGGGTTCTATAACCAAAACCACTATAACACTATATTCATTAAAATGGGAGATTTCTAGTGAAATGAGAGCTTGGGAGTCACTAGAAATCATAAACTTAAGAAAAGTCAGTATTAAATATAAGTAAATCAGCAATACAATGATCCCTAAAACACATATTGAAGTGCTATATTTAGAAATTGGAAGCATATATAATAACTCCTATATATTATATCATCATTGAATCCACAAATTTATAGGATGTATACACTTTCCTTGTCAAAATACATGCACTGATCCGCTACGGCATCCACAAACATCACAAAGTAGAAAGGAAGGTCTCCAAATCAACTAATTCCATAGCAGAGGCGAACTGAAAGAAGCAAAAATACAAGATTCCATAGAAACAATTGCTTGACATGTCAATTGAGAGTGACCCTCAAACATTGCGTTGTGAGCAGCGCAAGGAGTGAGCGTCATTCTCAATGACCATGCTGGCAATTGTTTGTATGGATTCTCCTATTTTTGCTTCCTACAGTTCGCCTTCACTATAGAACTAACTCATTCGAAGGCCTACATGACCCCTTCAATCATTAGATGCTCTCTTCCCAAGATCCTTTCTACAAAGTCTCCAAGTACCGAGTGTTATATGCACTCCCTATGTACAACTATATGTACTAGTGATGCCTAACGTCACTCTACTAGCAGTGAAGGATCTCATCCTCTCCAACTGTGTTGGCCTTGTGAGTAGAAGTTTCAAACGACGGGGCCATGGTTATTGGAGAAGGAACTGGACGATGGTCCCCGACATAGATGTAAGCAACAAAATCATAGAACCGAAAACATGAAGGCGCCACTTTGGATCTTTTAAGAGTGACGCCTAGATGTTTAGGTCTCTATAGTTTTTGTGCTTAGATGTATGTTAGAAGCCATCATCCAGTTCCTTCACCTATATCCACGATCTCATCGTTTGGAACTCCTACTCACAAGGCCATCACAATTGAAGAAAACAAAGAACCTAGACTACCAAATCTGTCAAAATTGAACAGATTGCATAGAATGGCATCAATGCAATCTCCAGGCATCATGTCTTTTACGTGAGTTGGATTGTCTCTACCTACATTGATTACACTCTATATATGCTTCCCGACTATGTAAGTGGCTGTGCGTCACAACTAAGAACCATTCTAAAATAGTTGACCGTGTCCATTTTACAATATACATTTATCATAACTTCTAGTATAGACAAATGCTAACTCTGTGACATACTCTTCATTTTCTCCAAGGCCTTCAGAATTTCAGGTCCTCGACTGTATTGTTTGTTGTGCCGCCCTTCTTCGCGGAATTGTCTCCTTCGTTGTTCTTGTAACGACCTCCGTTCCCAGGAATCCCAACTTGGAGTCGAGCACATGCTAGACGAGGGTCCGTCATGTTTCCTCTTGAATCGCTTCATTGGAAAAGGAGCACAGTGTCGTGGAATCGTGGGTGGAATGACGGGCACAGGAATGTCCGCCTCAATTGCTTCATTCGGGACCTCTGTCTTCACCTCCGACGTAGAGATAGGATAGTTTGCATCTTTGTACAACTTCCTTTGCGTCCCTCTATCCGAGGCCGACGACAAATGTGAGGAAAGTCTTGGTTCCCTTGAGCGCAGCGGAGAAGGCGAGCACGACACCGGCATGCGCGGCTTTCGATCCGGGGGGCTGTCGACCACCCTGTCCTCAGTGGGCTTCAACGAGAAATCCATAGTGGAATTGGCTGTTTGCACCGTCCCCAAGAAATTTCCCGTACTGAAGACTACGTATTGCCCATAGTCCCAGATGGAGTTTGCGGATGTCTGATAAGTGAAATCGTAAGTCGTCCCTGTAGACGCGTCGTTGTTCTTCCACTGCAATAAGGAAATAAAATATTAGAAACCTTACATTCTCACAAAGGGACGAAAGTAGAATTGAGAGCTCAAAGCGAAGTCAAGGTGAATTCGGTTTCATTCACGTGAAGGTCCCGAGAGCTACAATTTAGATCGACCCGCGCTAAATGTAGAGAATAATTGGTTGGGTATGTCGGATTCTGAGAATGATACAAATTAGCTCGACCCGAGCTAAACTACATACCTCTCGGCTAACTAACACTAGACGTCCCTTGCACCACCTCCATAAGCTTCTCGTACTCTCGTCGACTCCTTTCCTCGCACAGCATTCTTCTCCCGATCCTCCCCGTGCTACTTGCGCGGAACGACTTCAGCCCTTTCTCACGACTGACGTGCAATCGTTGGAACCAAGGCAGTAGGACGTTGAGGAGGAACGTGTCCTTGTCCCCATTCCCCCGATTACTCTAGGAGTCGGACAAAATGACATTCTCCGGCCGGTTCATGACGTGCTTTCGCGGACTGTCGTCCACAATGACCGTATTCTCGAGGCTAAAGGTCCCCCGCGAGTCACGAAGAAGCACATCCAGGTTTTTCAAGAAGAGGTTTTTATCAGTGCCCGGTTCCTTATACGGGATCCACCATCCCGATCTATCCTTGCACTGAACCGTCTTGCACGAATCCTGTCCGAGGACGACGAATGGCATTCCTCCATCTCGGAATAGGTGACTGCAAATTTCATCAGCGGTGGATTTTTTCATGGAGGTCCACACTGAAACATTTGCTATTTTCTCTAACTCCATGAGAAACATGGAGCAATTCGGTCGGACAAACACCCCCTTCGGTCCCACAATGGCGGGAACTGTGGCGGAGTGCGACTCCAAGCGATGGATGAATTGCTTGAAAGCCCCCTTGGACTTCCAATCTTTGAGGACCTCAGGCACCCCATGTCGTGACCCAAAATCACTCTGGGTGTATAGATACTATATAATTATAGTTATTTTTTTATTTTTTTCAATAGGAAATTCAAATTTCCTATGATTTAACCAGGTGCATAGCATAGTATTGAAAACCGGAAGATAGGGAAATCATAAAATGATAAAGTAGTTAAGCAGGAAACTAGTATTCAACAGAACAGGAAATACTAAGGATATCAGGAAACCCAATGCGGAGACCGGAATTAGGAATCGAGGTAGTAATTAGACTATCGGGCAACAGCTGGAGCTAATTAGGACCACCAACGATACCCGACAATTAGGGAACGTCGGATTAATGGGTAATTAGCAGGAACGGTAGGATCAAACGGTAGGAAATTAGGGGTTTCCTGATCAGAAAGTTTAAAGCCAGGACATTTAGGGTTCCTGTACACATTTCCAACCTCCTCCATTGTTGTTTGTTATTTTTCTCGTGTGTAGTAGTTTCCAGGGTTTCCCAACATAGTATCCATTTCAATACCTTTAGTTGGGGCAGTGAGCGTGGTGAGGAACTATTGCAATAGTGTGAAGTAAGGAGACAACCATGACCGGAAGTGAGTCGAAAGAGGACACTGTGAAAGTATCGTTGAAGCACGTCAGTTCGGTGATTCCGGAAGATGCAGTGTTGCGAGCGGATCTGCTGGAGGACTTGAGCCAACTGGGCTGCACCGGATTGCTGGAGAGGCCATGGAATTTCAAGGATGAGGTGATGGTGAGGGAAATATTACACCCACAGTCGAACAAGTGGAAGAAGACCATGCAAGCAGTTCCGGACAAATGGACCCAAGCGGTGTGGCCGGAAGTGTACGGATTCACAAGGGGAAGAGAAGGGCCCGCTTCAAGGACGAACAAGTATGCGATGGGTAAGTTTTTAAACCCTCCTCACCCTAAGGATGGGTACACCGTGAGTGAGTGCAAAGACGATCGAGAAAGGAGGGTGTTAGAATTCCTGGTCCCCATCCTTAGTCCGGATAGGGGTACTAGGTTAACTATTACTCTAGGCAACACGATTTTCAGTGCTCTGTCCGGAGACCGGAAAGTCAATTGGGGGTTAGTTTTGCGGGATCATGTGGGAAAGCTTTGTAAGGCAGTAGGGAAAACAAAGCCGTCTAGTCTTTCTCCTTTCCTTTACCACCTGTACCACGCGCATGACTGTATGAGAGTAGAAGAAAGGCGTGAGTATAAGGGTCAGGAAATAAGGCTAGCACATGGTATGAAGGCAGACTCAGAAGAAGAAAATGTGGAGAGATCGGAAGAGTCTTCCGGGGATTCCGGCAAGGATAAACCGGAACAGTCAAAAAGGGAGGAACGAGACCCAGTCTGGGGGAGTGATCCGCTTAAGAAGATCATCAAGGATCTAAATCAGGTTAGGGAGGGTCATGAGAAAGAAAGAAGTACCCTAGTTCGAGTGAATAATTGCTAGGTGATATCCCCGTGAGTCAATGTGAGGAACAGATCCGGAATCTCATTCGGGATGTTGAGAGTAGGGCCGGAAAAGAGAAAATCAATGTACTGATGGATGAGGTGATTACCTTGAAAAAGAAGTTGAGAGAGAGGAGTCAGGAGAGTGATTAGGTGAGGAAAAACTCAATCCGGTCAAAGGAGATGCTCGACCGGATTGCAGAGTTTACTGCATATCCAGCTGAGACACTAAACAAGGCCAAGCTTTTCGATGAAAAAGTTTTAGAAGGGGAAGGAAAAATAGGGGACAAAGTCATTAATGTTCTAGTTACCTTCCATTCACAACTAGAAGAATTACTTGTTCAGTTGAGGGAGGTAGTGGGAGAGAGTAGTCAGCCTCCGAAACTGGAATCGAAACCGGAAACCACAACAAGAAAGGAGGGTACTCCCGCCAAACCTCCCCGATCAGTTAGTCGGCATATGTCACCATTGAGTCGGGATAAAACCGGAAAGTCTCCAGGAAGTGTGGAGGTTACTACGCCAGCGAAAGGAAGTGCTATGCAAGAATCCGGTGCGGATCGGGTATCTACACCTAGATCTCAGACTCGCGGTCAGGCCAAAGTCAAAGAAGGAAGTCGGGAAACCCCAGAAAGTAAGAAATCGGCCGTTTCCCCGTCTCCAAGTGAAGCAGCAAAGAGAAGATCGGAGTCGCACAAGAAACCCATCGAGTTAAGGTCCGAAGAAGAAGAAGAAGAAGAAGAAGACGAATTTGAAGAAGAAGAGGAAGAATCCGGTTCCAAGAGTGGGGAAGAATCTGAGCCATACTCCGATCCAGACCAAGAATTAGCAGCTCCAAAGCGAACCAAGACCAAGTTGAAGGCACAGAAGTCAAAGACGAAGAAGCGAAGGGCTTCGAATGTTTTCGGTTCTGCTCGGAAACAACCAACAAGGAAGGGGGCTACCACTTCAGTGAAGACCCCAACTAAGCGACAGAAGAAGTGATTTTAGGGTTAGGTAGAACAATAGTTGGGCGGCTGAAAACCTAAGTTTTGGGTGGAAAAGTAGTTTCCAAGTAGTTTTTAGGTGAGTAGGGAGTTTCTGTTGAAATTGCCTGGATCCGGATTTTTAGGATCTGAGATCCATTGTTTATGGTAAGGGCCGGCTGATATGAAGTCAACTATGATGAGGATAAGGAGAATGACACGTGTCATTCCCTTGGGGTTTTACTTTTGATTCCCTTGGGCAGTAAAAGCCCTTGGGTTGTAAACTATTTAGGATTCAGATTTTTAGTTGTTAAGCGTGCATTTTCGGATCTTGTTTTCCTAGCATCATGCAATACAAGTCAAAGCTTTCTGATTCACCTTTTGTGTCTGAGCGTACTTGGATGGCATAATCAGTCATTGTATATTCATTTGGATTGCAGGAATAGGTAGAGGGGAAGTGTGCCCGGATGTTGGGTTTATTCAGATTCTGGAGTTTAAGTGAGTCTGTGTGAGATGAAGTTTTCCTGATCCCAAATGGCGTGATCGGTTCAGATTCCGTTAAGTTGAATACGGTCCCAGTAGGCTAGAAGTTGTAACTGTCAAATTACCGGAACTCTCTAAGCTTAAAGGTTGATAGGTTCTTCGGTTAACCGGAAACTGAAGGAGATGTGATATTTCTCCATTTCATCTGTCCCGGATTCTACCCGGATCTTAGACTAATCCAATAGGTCGTTGTTGTAGTATTTGTTAGGTTGTTTAGCTAGGTTTTCTTGTGTGACCTGCTGATCTGGAATCTTCCGGTTTAGCTGTGAAGGAAAGTCGATTAAGTAGTATATGTGTGTGTTGTTGTTGGTTTATTTGAAAGTGGCACTCTTGACACTATAAAACGTAGAGGGTAGGTAATCAGCTTCTTTCCTTAAGCACAATACGCAGACCCCTCTTGGTCCAGAGGTTAAACTCGAATCCGGTTACGTTGACAGGAAGTCCGGAAACTAGGTTAGCTACCTGGTTTCTAGTTCCGGTCCTCAGTGTAGGTAGACTGTAGAGAGCAAAGGATTAGGAAATAGCTTAGATTCAGGTCTAGAGGTGATCCAGATAGTTTAGTTTAGTTTTCCTATCGGATTTGAGTAGGTTTTGCTTGGGGTTGTTGTGGTAAACCTTGTCTGTATTTCCGGTTATTAAGAATTAGTGACAAATCTCTGTGGGAACGATAAACGAGTCACTTTAGGACCTTTTCCGGTCTTAGAGAAGCATTTCGATTTTCCTGTGCTACGACACACCAGACCTCAATAGACGGTGGACGGCCTTGGACATTCCCTCACGAGCTAACGTAGGATCAGATTCCTGCTAACAAACGGACGCACTCGCAGCCAGTTATGATGGTGGTACTGGCTCATTGCGGACCTCAGAAGACACTTCTTAAAGACCCATGTGGACAACAAAGGAAAACTCATCCATAATTCATGCAAGTCGTAGCACCGGGGACCGACGTTTCTCCCCCGACTTGGACGGACAGATCAACGTTGCCTACGGTGTCCTCCAGGCCTATGGTGTCATCTAGGGCTTCATTGTCCGGAAGCGATTGTGCAAGAGATTGTGCGCTGGGAGTCAGAGGAGGTTCAGTCAAGACGAGAGGATTCACGAGGCCTATGTATTGCAAATTGTAGAATGAAAATTTTGTGAGAATCACGTACATTTACAACAAAAAATTTAGTACAAATGCATTCAACTCTACGATTGACACCACTACAAAGTGTTGCTCCGCCCAAAATGAGTCATTTATCTACAAGAACTCTACACCTACGTCTCTACCATGCAATTCAGCTCGAGTCGAGCTAAATCTACAGAAAGCAAACAAGAAGTGATCATTGGGCACAACCTGTTGGTGGATCTCCGGAGGGTTGGGAATCACTTCCGAGTTCAACCTCGAAAGCATCCACGGTCAGGTTGTGCCCAACCTCCATGACATCGATCGGTGCCGATTCTGGAGCCATTTCTGCGCGTGGACTCTCGACAGGGGGGCCTGAATCTTAGGCGGCGAAAGAGGAGCAGATATCGGCGCGCCAATAGACAAAGGTGGGCAGTTAGGAATGGGCTTGACCGGACTGGATGCTTCGCTGACGTTCGACCCCGAGGCCTGACCGCCAAGTAGTAATTGTAGAGACTCAAGAGTTGGCGGAATTGATGCAATCGGTTGGACATTCCAACCAATGAGAATGGATTGAAGAAACTTGCGATTTCTTCTCGACTCCTCTTGCATCCATTCCTGATTTCTTCTCTGCACCTCCAAGTTATGTTCCCACTCCCTGGCCTGGTTTGCTCTCAGAGTAGCTATCGCCATCTCTGTTTGCTTCTGCGAGATTTTTTGCTGCTGCTTGAGGAGAGCCAGTGACTCCATCGTCCTCTCGAAAATGTCCGCCATTCGTTGCACAACACTTGCAATTGTATCCTTCTTCCTCTTCTTTTGCGGTCGACCAGATGGGGTTGGTGTCCCAGACGTCTGCCCAATCGGTGGTAGCAAAGAGGAACCCGACGATCCTGGCACTTCCAAAACCGGGCGACTGGTAGGTGTCTGCAGCAACTCAAGCCCGCCATCACCGCCGAAGGCAAGATCTTCTTCCTCTTCCTTGTCATCCGAGGACTCGTCCTCATCATCCTCAATGATGATAGGTGCTTTCATTCTCTGCAGACTCCCGGGCGAGTCTTGGCTGGACTTGAGCTTCCTCTTCGACGAAGAGGGCATTTGGGAGCCTATCCGGGGGGGTAAGATTGCAGAATTCAACGGGTACCCGCCCTCCAAGAAATCTTGTTTATCCAATGTCAAGGCTTTTGTACAGATTTCTTCCCACCAATCTGCATCTTCTAAAATTCCAGAAGCTAGAACATCCACGCAACTCATCTGCCACCAACAGAACATGAGAAAGCAAAATGTCAAATATATGATGTGATAATTTAGCGCGACTCGAGCTAAACGGTCAAGTCCAAATACCATGCAGCCGAGTCCACTACAGAGAAATGCACAACTGTAATTCAGCTCGAGTCGAGCTGAATGGCAATGCATATTTTTACCATGGTCGCATTGGTTAGTTTCCCTCCAGTAAATCCTGAGAACAGACACTATCCTGGATTGCAAAACGCTTTCACGAGCCACAGATAAAATTCCATCCGTAACTCGGTGTTGAAAATCCTGTACTCCAACTCACTGTAGGCATGCGCTTTCATATACCGTGCAGTTTCAGGACATTCAAATTTAGGTGGAATTTGAATCTGCGCAGCATTTTCTAGATTCTGGAAGAACATCAACAACACTTTCTTCGGAGTTTTTGTTGCTGATATGTCTCCCAGACGATCATTTTTCCCCGCTGCGTAGGTAGCAAAATCGACGTTGAAATCGCAGAGGGTCTCGTGAGTCTCAGCGAAGTTGAGGGCCTGTGCTTGCTCCTTCTCGTCCCCACAAATAAATAACCATACAAGCACATCTTCCATTGTTGGATGCTTTTTCTTCAAAAACGAACTCATCACCTCTACAAAGTATGGATTGTCCACACTGGACTTCTCTTTTTTCTCCATCCCCAGCAGATTTCTGAAGTCTAGCACTCCTAAAGCCAGTCTCCTGGAAGTGTCCACAGTCCAAGCATTTCGTGGCCAGTCCGAGTAGTAATTGTTTCCAACCTCATATGTCCGGTAGTGACCTGTTGTAGTCGGTTTCTCAAAGTTGTTTCTATGCTCAAGGAACACCTTAAAGAACTCAGCTGCCTCAGGAGAGAGCTCTGCGCACGTCTTGTTCTTAGACCTCACCAGCTTCGCTACAGCGAAGTAGGCTTCTCTTGGCTTGTCAAGGAGGACGTCCATCGTTGCTCTGGTGATGTGCCGCAGGGCTTTAAATTCTTTCTAGTTTTCGAGAATTAGCTCGTTCCTCGCATTCATCAACCCAAACTCGAGATCAATCTAGTGCAGCTCTTTCTTGACGAGATGTTTACGCTTACGTCTCTCTGCCCACTCCTTTGTGGTGTAACAACTATCCAGTACCAAGGATATGGCTTTGATGGTCACTTTTGGATACGTGTGCTTCCGACCTTTACCGGTCTCATTGAGGATATGCTTTGCAAGTTTTGCCAACTCATCGTAGCTGAGGTTGCCCAAGTACTTGAAGAATTCGCGATTCAGCATGCAATTCTCTGGATTCCAATCCTGACGGCCGTTGAAAGGCTTCATCATATTCGGATTGAAAAGTTCTCCATGAGCTGCATATGAAATGACGTCGCTCCATAATTTGTACACGTGATCTGGCGCAGTAATTAGCTTCAGCTCGTTCGTAAGCTTTAACTTCTCTTCTCGATCCTTCTTTTTCGAGAGTTTGAGGTTTTTTACTACGTCGATCATAGAGAACCACACGTAAACAACTTTCTCGAACTCCTGAGAGACGACCACGACTGATGTTAAAATCATGGCGTTCGAATCAAATGTAAGGAATTATATTGTAATACAACAGTTCACGTATTACTGATATTTGCAATTTAGCTCGACTCGAGCTAAACTGCCTCGAAGACCTTTAAGACATAATTAAAATATGAAAAATTACTTACTTGGAAAGCCAATACGCATTTGTGGTTCTCCATAGTGCGTCTGTGCGACACTGCCACCGTCCCTACGGACGCTACTTCTTTTAGGTTAGCTGGCCTGCCCATAGCCTCCCACACAATCCGCGCGCCAAGGATATTCGTTGCCCATGATGGCTGAGGGGCGATAAAATGATTCACATGATTGTAATAAGCAAAAATGCATCGGAGCTTCTCCACGTCCGATGACCACACAACGAAACAATTCCACTTCCGGAAGCACTGCTTCATTTCTTCATCAACGCCTCTATCTTCGTGCATCATGAACTTGCTTGCCGCTACGCTGTGCTGGCCGTTGATGATGTAGAACTTCTCCTTTTCAATTTGCTCCCATGTCGTGGGCTTCGTAGTGTGGCCAACCGGCATGACACACAATGTTTGTCTTGTGCTTTTATCGGGGATATTTAGAAGGAAATTTACCATGTCCTCCACCAGTCGTTGCTCCTTGGACCGTATGTTAAAAGTCGAAGGAGCCTGAATGAGCTGGGCAATGTCGATCTCTTTCTTTGTATCTACCGGCGTAAAAATGTATGCATCCTCACATGACGCCCATAATTTCTTGTAAACCTCACCCATGAGCTTGTAATCTGGTTTCTTCTCCGTCGCAGACGAGTGTGGAACATTCTGAATCTCCTCCGCGTAACTCACTCCCGACTGCTCCGACGACTTTTGCTGCGGACCTTCTCTAGTTTTGGGTACATCAGATCCCTTAATCGGCTTCTTCGCTATTGATCTGGACGGATTCCCAGTATTCCTCTTTCCACGACCAGAGCCGGACTCTGGAGTCTTATTCCTCCGTGAGCTCTCGCTTCCACCTTCGCTAACGATATCTAAGGACACGGAGCGAGGCTTGCTTATCGTCTTCTGCTCTTCGAGTCTCCCTTTTATTGTACTGAAGTCGGTAAACATCGATCGAATTCTCGCGCAAAGACACTTCCCATTGAGCGGGGTGCCGTTTGGGTTTTCGTACTCCTTGTTATCAAGTTTTTTTTCAAGTTTCTTGATCTCATCGGAATATGGCGTTGGCTCTAAACTATGCAGGAAAGGGGTCAGGTTGAATGGAATCAACTCTGAGTCAATGCAGGTCATGAAATGATACTGCTTATCAATTGGAAGAGAAGGTTTTGCCATCACACATTTTATTTTTATTCCGGGGTGAGCGTCAGCCTCCACGTCTTTTACCTTCTCCTCGAAGGAGAGCTGAAGAAACACTTGTGCGTTTTTGAATTTGTATGAAAAACATATGTTGTTTGTGAATGGGATCATACTGAGACCTCATGATTCTACCCTGTCAAGATCTTTAAACTCCCAGAACTCTCCTTCTATGAGCATCTCGTCAGTGATTCCCTGATCATCTGGGTATTGGATTTCAGATTTCTTGAAGTACATCTGAAGGCTTTCCATTTGGTCTTCCTGTCGGAATCCGTAATAGCTTAGTACGGACCTTAATAGACTAAGAAAAATTAAAATAGATCAAAATGGAAAAAAATTAGTTTAGGCATAGACTAGCGGAAACAAATAAATACTTAGAATTAGTTTAGAATACGTTCCGGAACCAGTACGGAAGCATGACGGAACTTGACATCCGGGTGGACAGATTCAGGAGCCGGAACGCAGGAAATCGGAACGTAGGCATTAAATTCAGTAGCTTGCGGCGGTAGACTAGGGATACGTTACGGCGTACCGTAGCCTGCGTTCCCGTTACAGTGAACGTTGGGCGCAGGAATTCTATATAAACCTAGTTCCTCCTCATTTCTCGCCCTCTTTCAGTTGCTCCGCATTTGGCTGATAGTGAGAGAAAGTGTGGTGAGTTAGGGTTACCGCGATAGGAGAGGTGAGACGGATGGCAGGGGTTAGTACATGGTATATAGTACCGGCCCGGAAGATTAGTCCGGTATATCCGGAAGATCAGCTGCACTTGCGGCAATTAGAGGACGACTTGATCGTCTTAGGGTGTGCAAGTCTGCTGAAGAAACCCTGGAACGTCCAGAGTGACCAGGTGCTCCGGGAGTTGGCGGTAGGTGCTCCGAACCAGTACGACCAGACCGTACGTGGGCATCCGGACCAGTGGACGGAGGAGTTATGGGCGGAAGTGTACGGGTTCTCCCAAACCGGAAGCGGATTCGCTGCCCGGACGGACCAATACCACCAGCACAAGTTCGTGAACCCACCACACGCGAAGGAGGGCTACGCGATCAAAGACTGCCGGGACGAGAGGCACAAGCGGCTGCTCCGGTTTCTGCTACTGATCCTGTACCCGGACAAGAGGTCCTGGGTTACGGTAACCATGGCCAACACGATCTCGGGGCGTTTCAAGACCGGGTCGTGAACTGGGGCCGAATTGTGGCGAGCGTGGTGGGGCGCTGCACCGGGAACTTGGCGAAGAACAAGCCAAACCCGCTCAGCACGTACCTGCTCCACCTGTACCAACACCGGGAACTGTTGACGGAAGATGAGGCGACGGATTATGAGACCGGTCTCATCATGCTCCAATGCAACTGCTCTGACAACGAGGAGCAGGAGATGCAGGAGTCTGAGTCTGAGGAGGAAAAAGCCAAGCCGGAAGTCAAGCCGGAGATCAAGGAAGAGAAGCCGGAACCGGAACCGAAGCAGACACAGAGGGAGAAGGAGGAACGGGAGCAGGCATCGGGAAGCAAAAGACAGAAGTCTACACTTCCGGTTGCCAGAGGTAAATTCCCGGGTCCCTTTCTCATCCAGGATAAAAAGGAGTGGGAAGGACCACGCTTCTTCGAGTGCGGAGAAGAGTGGATCCGGACCGCGAAGGATTACCACGACAGGCTCACGGAGATCGTACTCCGATCCGCGGAAGTGGTGAAGTGCGAACCGGAAAACCTGGTGGACGCGCTGAAGGCGTTACCGGTCGAGTCGGAATGGAACGAGATGAGGACGAAAATCCGGAACTTGAAGACGGAACGGGACGCGCTCAAGGGGAAGCTGATCTGGACGGAAGGAGAGCTGCACCAGTCTCAAGGGGCGACGCAGAAGGCATACCAAGCGATCCAGACCTTCCAGAAATGGATGGTCAGTTCAGCGGACCTCTATCACAAGGCGGCACTGTATGACGAGATGCAGAAGACATCCGCGACCCTCACCAACACGAAGATAGTCCGGGTGATGGTGGAGATGTCCGGAAGAATGGAGGCATCGTTGAAGGAGTTCCGGTCCATGATGGCGAACATGGATCCGAACAAGCCTCTCAACTTCGGGGGATTTCCGGAAGTTCCGGATGTCATCGCAACTCCGGCAACTCAACCTCCCATCTCGCCCATCAGACGGACAGGTCAGTTTGAGTCACTGATCCACATTGTCACTCAAGGGGGTCCCTCATCCGGATTTCTGGGTCAGGATATGCCGGTCCGGAGCAGTTTGGATGCCCGGATCGACCTTGTCCAGAATCCGGCATGGACGCATCCGGAGTAGTTCGAGGATATCGAACCACCTCCACCGATGCCTTTACCTACACCGGATCCCATCGAGATATCGGAAGAGGCGGAAGTAGAGGAGGCAGAAGTAGAGGAGGATCCGAAGTCATTGGAGAAGGCGGACCGGTCTCTCGTCCATACGGACGAGACGGATTCTGACAGTCTTCCTGTCCGGAAGACGTCGATCATCACCCAGGCGTCCCTCTGTACACCCCAAGGCAAGACCAGCACCCGGGGACAGTTAGGATTTGATAGTAGTTCGAAGAAACAGCGGAAGGGAAAGTAGATAGTTAGACTGATAGTGTTTTTAGTTATCTTTTTGTTAGACTTAGAGTTCCGGGTCTCAGTCAGAACCCGGATTCCGGATTTTCAGGGGTAAGTTTCAGTTAAACTTATCCGTCCGGACTTTTAGGGCAGTTTAGGATGGTGTTTAGTGGCACTTTCCGCGGGTTTTACGGCATGTTGTTTTGTTTATAAAAGGAAGGGACCGCTTGTGGTCCTTCATTCCTTTTCTTGCTATTCCTTATTTTGAGCAGTAAATATATGTGTGCATTTTTTATTGTCTTTTTACTCATTGCCTTAGTTTTCTTTGTGGGTCCTTGGTTTCCTTTTCCTTGGGAGTTTGAAGGTTGCTTGGGCGCTTGCTTGAAGGTTTTGGCTACAAAGTAGAGAGGTGGTAAGGAGGAGTCCAGATTCAGGGTTTTCCGGATCTGTGAACTGTGTATTGTCCAGGGAAGCGGTTTTAGCGTGTGTAGGAAGTTGTGCGGAGTCCGGCGTTGGTGGTGTGGGTGCGAGTCCGGAAGGCCAGGGAGGGTTCCGTGCGGAGATAAGCAACCGTCTGTGGAAAACCCCCGCTCACCTGGAAAGTTCCGTCCGTCTGCAAAACACAAGTTGGAGTGCTAGTACCGGACCCCGTCTCAGTTTCTGGGTAAGTCTTGTATTTGTCGTTGTAGCAAGGGGTGTCGGGTTGTATTCTGAGTGACCTGCTTCTAGAGAAATCCGAAGTTGTGAGGGTCAGCCAGTCTGTTCCTTGTTTGTGACGGAAAGATCTTTGGGTACGTGTCATTAGGAAGTTAGAGTTAGTAAGATACAAGGAGTGGTGTTGTCCTTACCCCTCCATAAAAGTCAGTGAGGACCCTCTGAAGGTGAAACAGAGGTATCGAAAACCGTGTGTGTAAGTTACGGATCTGGTGTTTGTGATAATCCGGATCTGGTAGAGAGTCCGGATAGAGAAAGAATCCGGGTAGGGAGTGAAATTTGAAGTAGTTACAATAAACCGGATTAGAAGGAATTTAGAACACCCTCTAGGGTTCCCTGGGACGATATTCCGTGTCATCTTGCCACTTTGTTGTGGTTAAGAGCGCTTACTACAGTATTACGCGCACGACACTTCCATTCTGCATCAAACAACAATTAATCAGAACAATTGCATGTTTAGCGCAACTCAAACTCAAACTACAATTGGATTTATCTGTAGAGTTTAATGAAAAGTTTCGCATAATTAAGGTTATCGTAATATAGTCGTATTCTAGTAATTTATAATAATTTTGGGTTTAGCATTGTGGCTTTATTCTTTATCGACTACAAGGGATGGCTTTATGTCCATTTCAATTATTATACTTTACAATTTAGCTCGACTCGAGCTAAACTGTTAGTGGAGAGAGATACTTCATTGACTAGATGAGGTTAGTGAACTGGTTCTATAAGACATCCCAGAGATTGTTGGTAGCATTTTTTATCCTTTTGCTTTGATGTAAATCGTCAGACTTTGTGAATATCTTTATGTGTTTATGACATTGTTATGGTCTTGCAATTCAGCTCGGGTCGCGCTAAATTGCGATTTCGCATTTCAGTTTCGTCATGTTCAGGCATTTAACGTCGATCCAGTAGAAACATTAATGGGAATTAATTTGAGTCTCTTCTCTGCAATTCAGCGCGGCCCGAGCTAAAATGCAAGGGCTGTAACGTGCTTTTTGGATGCGCGCTGGGATAATCTGAGTTGAAATGAATTTAGGGTTTCCAGAGCTTAAGCCCGAACCCTAATTATATTATTAACGAAGGTCATTCCTAAACCCTATACCCTAAGCCAACTAGCCAAACGGTTTCCAGACCCTAAACCCTTAATCAATTATTGGTGAACCCAAAATCCGAAACTTTGAACCCTAATTCAATTAGTCAACCTGAACCCTAATTCAATTATTGGCAAACCCTATACCCTAAATCATGTATCATTTCTAAACCCCAACCATAGCCATCTAGCCAAACCATGAATAAGTATAATGGCTTCCTACAATCTGACACGGGAAATCACAGGGTAAATACTAAATTTTTAAGTTACCTGAAACGTTGACAGTCTTGGAAGTGCAGAAGTATGAATGAAAATTCTAGTGTCAAACTCCGAAACCTGTAATGCCAAAAGAAGTTCATGAATTAAAAGCTAAACGTTGATAAGCTAAGAAATGAAAGCAACAACACACCACATATGCACACTACAGATAACATTTACAAGAAATTTGAGTTCACATTGTAAAAAGGTACATATTCCTTCCTCTGTGATTTCACACCAGAGATGCACAGAACGAAATGAATGCCCCAATTTTGAAAGACAAAGCCGAAATAAGCCACCCAAGGACATGCATAAAATGAAAACACTACCTCAATTTCTGGAATCCAAAAAAAACAATTCAAACCCAATCCTACAGTTTTACAAAATGAAGACAATTCCAAATAATAAACCATAAATAGAAAGCAAAACCAATTCCCACAAAGATGCAACCAAAATCGGCAGAGTTTCACAAATATGAGCTACCCAATGGCAGAGTTGCACAAAATTCAGATAGTGACTGAACTTGTAAATAGAAAGCCAAAACCCTAAACCCAAATGCAATCACGCAAACTTGTAGGAAAGAATGAAAATACCTGCAATTCGTGAAGAAACCGAGCCCGCATCTGCATCGACGTTGCAGCGCTCCTCACCCGCTCCACCGAAGCTGCAGCATCGAAGACCCAAAAACTGCTCCACTGACGTTGCAACGACCCCCTCCACCGAAGTTCCGCTTCTCAGCTGCTCTCCCAAAATTGCAGCACTCCCCCGAAGTTGCAGTTGCAGCGCTCCCCCAATCTGCTACACTCTCCCCCGAAGTTGCAGCACTCCCCCGAAGCTCCAGTACTCCCATCCGCTCTCCACACGATGAACAACCCGTAAACCCTAAAGTTGTGGCACTCCCACCCGATGAGCGCTCCTCAACCGCTCCCCACACGATGAGCAACACGAATGACAACCTCCACCGACGCACCCGAACGATGACCAGGCGAACCACGAGCAAAAAGAAAAACTTCAAAACATGACAAAACACGCAGAATCACGCAGACAAGAGCACGCACAAAATGAACGAGCACCAAACCCTAGCTGAATTGCTTGGCGTGGCACCCGATACCCGGCACGGACGCTGGGCAGGATTGATACCCGGGATTATGGTTGGAGTTGCGGTGCGGTGGGCAAACTTGGTACCCGGTCACAAGGGTTGGGGTTGGGGTTGCGGTGCGGTGGGTAGGCTGATACCCGGTCACAAGGTTTGGGGTTGCAATGTCATCGCAGCTGGAAAATTTTGTTTCCAAATGGGATTCGACTTTGCGGAAAAAGTTTTTTCAACAAAATGAAAAAAAAAAGAATTTTAAATCGTTTACTCACTTATCAAGGTGTGAGGCTATATACCCGGGCACAAATGGTAACACATACCCGCAAAAAAATGGTAACCTAAACCTGTGCACAAACGGTAACCTAGAACCTTAAACAAGTAGTAACACATACCCAATCATGGGAGTACCAATAAAATGGGCATAGACAGTATCACATACACGAACTCGAAGGGTATTAAATATTCGGTTTAGGATGTCTTCAGTAGACAACTCAAATATATCACAACCGTCCACTATTTTTTTCTTTTAAAGAAAACATGTCAAAACCACACACGACTTACCCAGCCATTGAAAATATTGATAGAGAACTCGTACTTCTCCTACCATGAAAAGAGTTAATAAGGCACTAGACAGTCTAGAACAGGATCTAACATCCTCAAACTTGTTTCATCTCAAAAAGACATGACGTTCTTATTAACTAAGGTTTTAAAGACATGAGGTTTTAAATAAATGAAGGACCCTAAATGTTTCTCATTCTTTTTTACGTGAATTTCATAACTTTATAATTTGAGGGTTATTAAAAGATAGTACAAGGTTCGTGCTAGACTTTTCAATTTCACGTACTAATACGTCATTCGAATGTACCATCCAAACATTGCCTATTTTTTTGAATTCTTGACTTTATGAATAATTGGAACTTGCACCATACGTTTCCCATTTCTTTTTCACGTGGATTTCATGACTTTATAATGTAGAGGACATTAAAGTACAACGCCAACTTTGTGTTCTAATTTTTAATTTCACGTACAACGTCATTCAATTGACTAAGTATTTTTTGGGATTCTTGAATTTATGAATAATTGGAACTTGCACCATACGTTTTCCATTTCTTTTTCACGTGGATTTCATGACTTTATAATGTGGAGGACATTAAAGTACAACGCCAACTTTGTGTTCTAATTTTTAATTCCACGTACAACATCATTCAATTGAGTATTGTAAGTATTTTTTTGAATTCTTGACTTTATGAATAATTGGAACTTGCACCATACGTTTCCCATTTCTTTTTCACGTGGATTTCATGACTTTATAATGTAGAGGACATTAAAGTACAACGCCAACTTTGTGTTCTAATTTTTAATTTCACGTACAACGTCATTCAATTGACTAAGTATTTTTTGGGATTCTTGAATTTATGAATAATTGGAACTTGCACCATACGTTTTCCATTTCTTTTTCACGTGGATTTCATGACTTTATAATGTAGAGGACATTAAAGTACAACGCCAACTTTGTGTTCTAATTTTTAATTTCACGTACAACGTCATTCAATTGACTAAGTATTTTTTGGGATTCTTGAATTTATGAATAATTGGAACTTGCACCATACGTTTTCCATTTCTTTTTCACGTGGATTTCATGACTTTATAATGTGGAGGACATTAAAGTACAATGCCAGCTTTGTGTCGAATTTTTAATTTCACGTACAACATCATTCAATTGACTAAGTATTTTTTTGGATTCTTGAATTTATGTAAAATAAGAACTTGCACCATATGTTTCCCATTATTTTTTTTTTAATGGAATTCATGAATAATTGGGGGGACATTAAAGTACAGTGCCAACTTTGTATTCTAATTTTTAATTTGATGTGCAACGTAATTCAATTGATTAAGTATTTTTTTGTGATTCTTCACTTTTTGAATAATTAGAACTTGCACCATATGTTTCCCATTTTTTTTGTACATTGATTTCATGACTTCATAATTTCAGGGTCATTGAGGTACTAGGCCACGCTAAATAGTGATTGTTCTTTTTAATTGACGGTTTGAACAATGTTATGACATATATTTGACGGTATGAACAATGTTTGAACAATGTTATGACATATATTCAATATTCATGAGTCCTAAATGTTTTGTTCAACTTGAGTTTTGCATTTTTGAAACAAAATCCTAAATGGGTTTTTTTTAATGGATGAAAAAAGGACAAATCGAAATAATATAGATGTAATATACTAATGAGTATTAAATCCTTATGTTATTTACAACACCAACACTTTTTTTCGAATATTATCATAATTTTATCATAACATTAGTGATTTGAGTAATTGAAACAATATCGATAGATATTTAATTTTTTATTTATTACGGCGTATTAAATTAGATTTAATGGCATTTGCATGTCGACCTTCATTTCCCTTTTAAACCCTAAACCTTAAACCCTAAAAACCTTAGAGTGTTCACCCTAAGAATATTCAAACCCAAAACCCTAGAAAAACTCATTAAAACTGAATTCCTCTTGGAGGTAGTCTAATTTTGTGGAACATCCTATTTTTATTTTCAAGACTTTGCTTTGGAATTTCCAGGTAGAGTGTAAATAGAAGAATAAATTCCACCTCTTCATGAGCGCACGACCTTTGTTTAAAAACAGAGAATTTCTAGTCCAAAAGAAGGTTATGAGGTGCATTTCCGAAGGGCAGCGGTGACAGCTTACCAATGGCGTGGACGCACGTAGTGTTAAAAAGTCAACAAGTAATTATGAAAGGAATCTCTATAACTTTGGGGTTCCAGTGTATTTCATGGGGAGGTTCATTGTACCGAACATTCCCTAACATTATCTCCGCGTACAGGTCGTAAGGCCGTCGCAATTTCGGGAATTTTTGAAACTAAAGGTATGTGTTCAAAATTCTCGCGCTCTTCTCTTCCCGCCAAGGAGTTTGTTGAACGCAGCGAAGACTTCTGTGAACAAGTCTTTCCACCTCTCTCCTCCATTATGCTGCCTTTCGTGTGCATTTGTTTCTTTCGTGTTTGTAGTGAAAGTGTGTTGTTAAGTTATGTGCACAGATTCCGGAGTTTTTTTATACATTCGTGATTGGTCGTCTCTGTCTTCAAGTAGTAGCTTGACTGCACAGTGTTTTTGGTGAGCCATCTCTTCTTCAACGCTTATTTGAACTTTCTGTACGATTTTCATTGCAGTGTTCATAGAATACATCGTCATGTATTGTGTGGCCATGATATTGTCCAGGTCTTCACTTGCCGCAGTTGTACGCGTCTGCTATTTAGTTGAGCTTGCACTAGATTTTCATTTCGTTATTGACGAAACCGTAGGAAACTGGTGAAGAGTGTATCCGTAAATACCGCCACTTTTATCGGAATTTCTATATATAGAAAGAAAATATCAAAGCGGCACCATCTTGTTCCGGAATTATCGAAACCTGTTTTCCCATTCTGCATTTCAGCGCGACTCGCGCTAAATTAACAGTGAGTAAAGGTTTAATGAGTTACAGTTTAATGAGTAAAAGTTTAATGAGTAAAATGTATTTCATCTGTTTGGACGTGGGAGAATTCTCAGAACTGAAGTGTAGGTCCAACTGAAACTACAGATTACAATTCAACTCGATTCGAGCTGAAATGCAAACTATAGTTTGAGTTAGACCTACGCTACAGATGCAACGCTATATGTTATTTAAATTTCATCTTGCATCTGGATAATTTTATTTCACATAGATTTCAATGAAAGTGAGGATTGAAAACTTATTTTGGATGTAAAGGTGGTCAAATGTTATTATTCCATACTATTTCACGAGAATTTTTTATGTATGATAAACTAAACCTTGACAATTAAGAGATGAATTCTCTTCTCAGATTGAATATAACTATCAATTGCAAATTTGAGTGTGTGTTCTATTGACATTGGATATGTCAAAGTTCCTGATCTCTACAATTCAGCTCGGTTCGAGTTGAAATGCTTATCGGGTATTCTGCTAAATATGTACTTGAGTAGTAAGGAGGAACTTATATTTAATTTGTCTGGAAGATATAGGAATTGCTATTATTGCTTATCGATTAAATGTTTTTAACTAATTAATACTTGTTTATTTGAGTACATTGTTTGTCTGATCTGAAATGTCATTTGATGCTAAATGTTTTATTGTTGGAGGTATAGTCGGGTTTATTGTTTGAGATGAGTTTTATCAGTTCATCGGATTTCGTTTACTTTGTTGCAGTGTTTTTGTAGTGAACTGATTCCTTTAATAGGCTCTATCAAGTTTCTAAGTGAATGTCATCTTTGCAATTCAGCTCGAATCGAGCTGAATTGCATTTTGTATCTTCCTATTACTTCAGGTTCATCTGAGTTGTTTAATTCTTCTTATCTTCTCTTCCTAAATTGAAATGATCAGATACAATGATGTCTGCACTTGTTGAAGTCAGTGATATGGACTTCTCGGACGATGAATCTCAGGCTCCTCTGAGAATGGATGTCGAAGTGCCAGAATGTGAAGGGCTTCCTCGTCGGCTCTGGAATACGAAGTGCGTTACTCTTTACAACGAAGGAGGTGTGCTTGTAGGAGAAGGTACCCGCCATAGTGTGAAATCGGACCTTGTGCTTGGTGCCAATGGTCCTCTTGGAGATACTCACGTGGCGGTGCACATTTCCAAATCTCATTCTGAAGCAGATATTCCTGAGGAGCAGGTGTACTCATTGATAGCTTGGCCTATTAAGCTAGTTCATGGCCGTGGGGCAAGCCTACATGACCATGAGATCTGGGATAAGTTTAATTGTTACTAAGCAAGTCTCTTGAACCCACCCTCTAGAACTGCTGCTCGGCCCTATACAAGTGCCACCCAAAATCCACCACGCGAGACTTGCATTAGAGCGAAGAATCTCCTCACTCAGAACTCCATCAATGCGGTGTCCAGCAAGGTTTGCTGTAGCAAGAATTGTGTGCAGCCTTTTCCTAGGGAGAAGATTAGAGCCTTTTGCGAACGTATGTATCAGAATTCAACATTCAAGCACAAAGCGTTCATGAAGACTGATGTGCATAGACAAATGCATCGTGATTCAAGTGGGAGAAGGATGGTGACAATTGATGAGATAGATGTGTGCATGTGAGCATGGATGCATATAGCCGGAGTCCCGGAGTCCACATTCTACCGCTATCAAGCATATATGAAAGATGGGCGAGAAGCAATGGTTCATGGAAATACTGGACTGCTGAAGCCTAGGAAGCACACTGAACAAGCGACGGCTACGTTGAAGTGCATCCTAGAGAAGGAGGCGGACCACATGCCACATCGTACCCGGACATTAAAATAAGGGGACAAGGTCGTCTCCATGATTCTTCCTTCTACATTTCAGTGGAAGGGTCAAATGGCAAAAATCAACGAATCCAATGCTGCTTTTGGATTGAAAGAGGTTTCTATTTCAAACTTCAGTAAGATTAGATCCACGAGGTTTCCAGAGTACGACGTGAAGAAGCCTGGAGATAATTTTGCTCGATGTGCAAAATGTGACAAGTTTCGGGAACTCATTAACAGTGCTATAGGGGGATCTCAAACTGCTTTGAAGTGGCAGATGTTGCTTGACAAGCATTTGGTTATTGCTCGAGCACACAGGGAGTTGTACTATGCGAATCGTTATCGGTCACATAATTATCCACATGAATGCTTGACTATCATGCATGACAAGATGGATCATGTAAAAACTGCTTCTCTTGTGTTTTCACACAAAAGTAAGGAGCTTGATGGCCTAATGAAATTGCCCGTGTCTGTCATAGGCATGATTGCACATGGGCATGCCGATGTGCGGTATGCACATTACGGGTTGGACCTCTTTCCCCATGATTCAAACTATACCATTGGTTCAAACTATACCATTGGTTCGATGGCAAAGACAGTGATGGACGAAGTCTATGGCCTCGTGGGATCCCTTCGTCTGTTCCACAAAGGGCAATGAGAGGCATAGAGGATATTCAGAAAGGAATATCTGGATTTGTGAAATATTGGGAGAACTTGTGTGATACAGATGTGAGTGGGGAATATCGAAGATGTTACGAGCATTTGGTTCACTACTGGCGTGGCGTGAAGGTAGCGATTCAAGAACCAGTAGTTGCTTCCACAATTTTGAAAGATGGTTTCTGGCCTACTACTCGTATTCAAGCAATTCCAGCAGATCAGTTGGCGGAAGATGGAGAGGTTCGTGAAGAGTTTGGGGAGGATGAAGCCTACGTAGGGCCTTTACGGGGTCGCCCACAACCATCTTTCAGGGTGGGTCGAGATCTTTATGAAGGCTACTTTGTTGCAATTCGTCCGGCGGATGGTGATACTCAACCAGTTTGGATTGCAAGGGCATTGTCTGATCCAAATTGTAACCCTGAAAAACCAAATTGTGTGCTCATTCAATACTTTCGTCCAACATCACGAAATTAGAATGTTCAAGAGAACTACACTGGATGGGACAACGAAAGAGGTTTGCGTTGGAAAGTTGATGAAAATGAACCACCACTTTGGGAGGAGACGAATGCTTTGATGACAACATGGAAGTCTCAAATCAGGAAAGATACCGTGCAGTGCATGATCAAGATCCCTACAGCTCAAATTGAAGTCATCAACCAAAGTCTTGCATCTTACATTTAATATTTGAAGTTGTATATGCATAGATGTTGCAATGTATGGATGGAATTTATATATACATATATATACATATATACATATATATACATATATACATATATACATATATATACATATATATATATATATATATATATATATATATATATATATATATATACATATATATATATATATATATTTATATTAGATAGTATGATATAGGTTTTAGTTGATTGATTGTAATTTATTGATTTCTATTTCATAATTTTGTCCAAGTGTGTGTTCTGTGTTTACAAAACAATATACTAAACATATACTAGTATTTCTATGACATTGACATTTTTTTCCCCATTGTTTATTTTTTATTTTTAATAGTTTAAGATTGAAAAATTTTAGTTCGAAAGTTTATCGTGTTTTGGAAAAAATGGGTAGTGGATATGTCCACTTTTTATTATGTTTAATGTATTGAGTACTTGTCACATTTTGGGTAGGGGGTGGTTGGTCATTACGACTTTCCTACCTGCAAAGCTCACTTAGCAGTACCAAGTCATGTATTTCTGTCATGCGCTCATACGAATTCAACAGGAATCGAACCCGGACCACATGGATGACATAAATAACCCCTTACAACCAACCACGGAGCTCATGACTTGGTGTTCAACGTAGGACCTAATCTTTACTTATATGAATTTGAAGACTAGTATTACACAGAACAAAATCAATTGTACATATGTCTAACTATCAAAACTCTCATTTTAATGGAAACTACACTTTGCAATTAATAGATTTTGTGTTTATGAATGGATATTGGCTAGAATTAAAACTCAATTGTTATAGTCTAAATGGATTACTTCATTTTGAGAAGGTCCGATCCTTCCAAAATATTGAATATAGTGTTCTTGCAAATATATCGTTTTCCACAGCCTTCTTCACATTGCCTTCTGTCATGCATACGATGTCATTAAACATTGACCTTCTCTTTGGACCTGCCAACGATGTCATTTTCTTCAAAGTTAGTACCAGTGTCAACCTTATCCCATACATGGACAACCTACAATAGCAATTTCCTGACAACCAGAATTGCACTTCTACCTGTTTTCCTTTCCAATCAATATTAGTGTTTGCTTTAGTTACTCGAATTCCACAGCTTCCTCGACCGTACCTGTACTTCAAAGGGATCAAAAATGTTGCAAGGTAAGTATTGGAAAAGAAATTCTTGAAGTGAAGTGAGCCACAGGTGGATGTCATACATTATGCTTCTTTGAGTATTATGTAACACTTTCATTTAAGGGGGACAATTTCATACTCATTATCTGTTCGTATATTTGTCGTCATGCTTCCTAGAAATTTAAACTACAGAAATTGTGCGAGAATTTTGCATGTGCCATGTACTATCTGTCGAAGGACTATAAGAAACAATCATGCACGTCTTAGTCTATTAGTGACGGTTTCTGTTAAGAACATGAGTGATACGCATATGATACCTCCGGACATTTGTGATGAAACCATTGTTCGGGCCTTAGCAGTTTACCTTCCTAGAAGCATTCATTAATGCATTGCAAATACATATTACATGAATACTAATTAACACATCCCTTCATATGTTTAAGTACAAGTTGTACACAATTGTTCATGAACTTGAAATGAGAAAGGTGTTAGACTTACTTGAATGCAATGACATACGCTTCGTACCTACTGCATTGCATGACTTCAAATGTGGATTCCATTACATCAATTAGTAAAGCTTCGCCACAAGGATGAATGGTAACATCGTCAGCAAATACAACAAGTTGTGGTTGCCAAAGCACATTTGGACGGGAGTTCCCTGCGTTTGTAGAAAATAGTGGTTCACGACAGAAGTTAACGACTAATTTGCTTGCAACTATATTTGACAAAATTCATTTCAGTGGAAGTTATCAATTTCTTCAACATCTACAGCAAACTCAATTGAATGCTCCATTTGTTACATGTAAATGTTGTCTACGTATAGGACAGGAACCAAGTGCAATTCCATACACAAGAAAACATCCTATAGCCGTAACCAAAAATGTTTGACTTGTAGTTTTCTGTATCTTCTCATGATTATTGCACAATCACGTAAGTGTATTTCAGAACCCTTCATTTCTGTGAATAATATGGAAAATCATGTTCTCCATCTTCTAATACATACCACGCCCAATAGATGCACTCATTCTTCCAGCATACGCATAATCATGAATTCGCTAGCAGTAGTGTTCCATACTTTAAGTGAATTCCTGCATTTCTGGTGCCTCACGTTGCAAAGTAGTAAGCAACAGTTTCCTGAACAACCTTCAATTGCTTCATGCCTCTACACATTGGCATGTGTAAAATGAAGGAACATAATATGAAGGCAAGCACTTTCAATGTACAGTCATTGCCATCCAATAACATCTTCTAATTACGTTTGTTTAACTTCAACAGGAAATAACTACTACCAAATCCATTCTATTTGAAGAGAAGAAGCAATTCTTCATGAGCGGCTACAACTTCTGAAATGAAATGGCTTTTTCAAGGCTGCACAGTCCTATATGCATGTCTCACCTAAGTGATAGTAGGTACAAAATGAATTCATACCTACAACGTGGCCTGCATTTCCTTCACCATTCTTCTCTTCCAATGAACATGAGAAACCACATTCTCCGGTCCTGCCTGTACGTACGTTATATGATACTCACTACTTTGAGCAATTCCATGAGGCCACTGTGAGTGCACTGTCGACAAGACATGACTGTACATTCAAGCGTCACCAATACTTGCATAGGGCAATTAAATGTAAAGCCGTTTAAAAAGACAAATTCATGAACTTCCCTCAATTGCAATGACCGTTTTTGTACAGTCACAAACAATGTACAAGCTTCAAAATGTGACTATGAGAAAATTGAATGATGTTTCAAAATTTTGCAGTCTCTGCAGTCTCTATCAATTCAAACTGATATGCACTGCAGTTCAGTTTCTATAGTCATTCAAGCTGTCCGGCTCGTACAATGCATGCTCTATAACCAGTGAACCATCCTATTCCATGTCCACAATAATGATTGAAGCATGTACTATTACAGAGAACTTGGACGCGGACCTTGCTTCACGTCTTCTTATTTCAATCCTCAAAAAGTAATTGGTCCTATACAAACACATAACATATTACACTATTATCCTCAATACAAACAGGAAAATCGTGCACTTGAGAATTTACTGTCCCTTCTATTGAACAGTAAATGTACAGCTCCCCAGCATAGCACTTAGCATGACATCGTCAGTCTCTCCTTGCAGCTTGTTATATTGTCACAGAAAACATGGCCTACCATAAAAACATTAGTATCATTCAACGTGTTAGTGAAGTGATTCAATGTTCAATGTGCAAAATATTGGTCATTGGCAAGTGCCAGGTTTAGCATCTCAAACGTCGTTCCTGCAAAATTAAGCATCCTATACAGACTTTTCAACTAAAGCAGTCTACAATGCTCTGTAAAGAATACACACCTGAACATGCTTGCTATGAATAATGTGTCGTAGCACAGGAAAGTCGAAATGCTTCTCTAAGACCGGAAAAGGCCCTAAAGTGACTCATTTATCGTTCCCACAGAGATTTGTCACTGATTCTTAATAACCGGAAATACGGACAAGGATTACCACAACAACCCCAAGCAAAACCTACTCAAATCTAGTAGGGAAACTAAGCTAAACTATTCGGATCACTTCTAGATCTGAATCTGAGCTATTTCCTAACCCCTTGCTATCTATAGTCTTCCTACATTAAGGACCGGAACTAGAAATCGGGTAGCTAGTCCAATTTCTGGACTTCCTGTCAACGTAATCGGATTCGAGTTTAACCTCTGAACTAAAAGGGATTTGCGTATTGTGCTTAAGGAAGGAAGCTGATTACCTACCCTCTGCGTTTTATAGTGTCAAGAGTGCCACTTTTAAATAAACCAACAACAATACACACCTATACTACTTAACCAGCTCTCCTTCACAGCTAACCCGGAAGATTCCGGATCAGCAGGTCACACAAGAAAACCCAGCTAACAACCTAACAAATACTACAACGACAGCCTATTGGATTAGTCTAAGATCTAGGTAGAATCCGGGACAGACGAAATGGAGGAATATCACATCCCCTTTAGTTTCCGGTTAACCAAAGAACCTATCAACCATTAAAACTAGAGAATTCCGGTAATTCAACGGTTGCAACTCTAGTCTATTGGGACCGTATTCAACTAATGGAATCTGAACTGATCATGCCACTAGGATCAGGAAAACGCCATCACACACAAACTCACTTAAACTCCTAGAATCCGGATAAATCCAATATCTGGGCACACTTCCCCTCTATCTATTCCTGCAATCCAAATGAACATACAATGACATAGCATGCCATTCAAGTACGCTCAGATACACAAGGTGAATCAGAAAGCTCTGACTTGTATTGCACGATGCTAGGAAAGCAAGATCCGAAAATGCACACTAAACAACTAAAAATCTGAATCCTAAATAGTCTACAACCCAAGGGACTTTACCGACCAAGGGAATCAAAAGTAAAACCCCAAGGGAATGACACGTGTCATTCTCCTTATCTGCCTCCTAGTTGACTTACTGACATCTACAACTGCCCGGGAAAAATGGATCTCAGATCCTAAAAATCCGGATCTGGGCAAGTTCCACAAAAATTCCCTACTCACCTAAAAGCTACTTGGAAACTACTTTTCCACCAAAAACTTAGGTTTTCACCCGCCCACCTATGGTTCTATCTATCCCTAAAATCACTTCTTCTGCCGCTTAGTTGGAGTCTTCACTGAAGTGGCAGCCCCCTTCCTTGTTGGCTGTTTTCAAGCAAAACCAGAAACACTCGAAGCCCTGCGCTTCTTCGCCTTCGACTTCTGTGCCTTTAGCTTGGTCTTTGTTCGCTTTGGAGCCACCAACTCTTGGTCTGGATCTGAATACGGCTCAAATTCTTCCCCAGTTCTGGAACCGGATTCTACCTCTTCCTCTTCCGATTCTTCTTCTTCTTCTTCTTTGGATTCCAACTCAATGGGCTTTTTGTGTGATTCCGACCTCCTCTTTGCTGCTTCGCTTGGGGATGGGGAAGCGGCAGATTTTTTGCTCTGCGGTGTCTCCCGACTTCCCTCCTTGCCTTTGGTCTGACCGCGAGTCTGAGATCCAGACGTAGATACACGCTCTCCACCGGATTCCTGCACAACACTCCCCTTGGCAGGTGTGGTGACATCCACAGTTCCCAGGGACTTTCCGGTTTTATCCCAACCCAATGGTGACATATGCCGAATATCCGATCTCGGAGGTTTAGCGGAAGTACCTTCCTTTCATTCTGTGGCTTCCAGTTTTGGTTCCGGTCTTAGAGGCTGAGTGCTCTCTCCCACTACACTCCTCATCTGAACAAGTAACTCTTCCAGTTGTGAATGGAAGGTAACGAGGACATTAATGACTTTGTCCCCTAATCTTCCTTCCCCTTCTAAAACTTCTCGTCGAAGAGCTTGGCCTTGTTTAATATCTCCACCGAATGTGTAATAAACTCTGCAATGTGGTCAAGCATCTCCTTTGACTGGATAGAGTTTTTCCTCACTTGTTCACTCTCCTGACTTCTCTCACTCAACTCCTTTTTCAAGGCGATTACCTCATCCATCAGTACAGTGATTTTCTCTTTTCCGGCTCTTCCCTTAGTATCTTGAATGAGATTCTGGATCTGTTCCTCACACTGACTCACGGGGATGTCGCCTAACAATTTGCACACTTGGACTATGGTACTTCTTTCTTTCTCATGACCCTCCCTGACCTGGTTTAGATCCTTGATGATCTTTTTAAGTGGATCACTCCCCCAGACTGGGTCTTATTCCTCTCTTTTTGACTGTTCCGGTTTATCCTTGCCGGAATCCCCGGAAATCTCTTCTTGTCTCTCTACATTTTCTTCCTCTGAGTTTGCTTTCATACTGTGTGCTAGTCTTATTTCCTGAACCTTGTACTCACGCCTCTCTTCTACTCTCATGCAGTCATGTGTGTGGTATAGGTGGTAAAGGAAAGGAGAAAGACTAGACGGCTTCGTTTTCCCGACTGCTGTAACAAAGTTTCCCCACATGATCCTGCAGAACTAATCTCCAATCGACTTTCCGGTCTCCGGACAGAGCACCGAAAATTGTATTGCCTGGAGTAATAGTTAACCGGGTACCCCTATCCGGATTGAGGATGGGAACCAAAAATTCTAACACCCTCCTCTCTTGGTCATCCTTGTACTCACTCATGGTATACCCATCTTTAGGGTGAGGAGGGTTTATAAACTTACCCACCGCATACTTGTCCGTCCTTGAAGCGGGCTCTTCTCCTCCTCTAGTAAATCTGTAAACTTCCCACCATACCGCTTGGGTCCATTTGTCCAGAACTGCCCGCATAGTTTTCTTCCACTCGTTCAACTGTGGATGCAGCACCTCCTTCACCATCACTTCATCCTTGAAGCTCTAGGGTCACTCTAGCAATCCGATACAGCCCAACTGGCTCAAGTCCTCCAACAGATCCGTTCGCTCTACTGTATCTTCCGGAATCACCGGACTGACGTGCTTCAATGATACTTTCACAGTCTCCTCTTCCGACTCACTTCCGGTCATGGTTGTCTCCTCACTTCACACTCTTGCCACAGTCCCTCACAACGCCCACTGATTCAACTAAGGTGTTGAAGCGAACACTATGTTGGGAAACCCCGAAAACTACTACACACGAGAGGAATAGGAAAGCACCAACGGAGAAAGCCGGAAATGTGTATAGGAACCCTAACTATCATGTCTTTAAACTTTCCGCTCGGGAATTTTCTAATTTCCTACCGTTTGATCCTGCCGTTCTTGCTAATTACCCGTTAATCCGACCGTTCCTCAATTGCTGGGTACCGTTAGTGGTCCTAATTAGCTCTAGCTGGCTCCTGATAGTCTACTCATTGACTCTATTCCTGGTTCCGGTTCTGAGTTTAGATTTCCCGACATCTTTGGTAGTTCCGGTTCTAGCTAAGATGTAAGAATACTATTTTCCTGCTTAATTACTTTATCAATTTATGATTTTCCTATCTTCCGGTTTTGAATACTATGCTATGTATCTAGATAAATCTAAGGAAATTTAGGTTTTATAACGAAAAAAATAAAAAAATAAACTATAATTATATAGTATCTAAGCTACAAGGGACATTTTGGGTCACGACATAATGTCAACGTTTGAAAATAATATTACAAGACGAAGCAGTTTGTGAACCATGGCATGCATGTCCTTAGTTTTTTCAGATCATATTACTACCGTCAACAATGAAGTATTCATTGACAGTTAAGTAGGCAATCGTCCCCTTTCAATTGAAAGCACATAAAAACACCAGAACGACTAGGATGCCACCATGAATTCTACATATTATCATCATTATTAACAACTGCAGCAAGCGCATGAAAATATGAATGACATTCATACCACACAGTTTGCAGGCCTCGACATGCTTTCCTTCCTTCACATACTCCGCCGACACAATGTGCAGCACTCTCAGTTGAAAGTCATCCACATTACACACAAATAGTGTTTGCAATGTTGGAACTGAAAGAATGAAGTGTGAAGACCTGTTCAATGAAGTGCACACACATACAATAAGACAAATATACAGAATAGAATACGTATCGCAAAATGCCTAGTCATGACACAAGACTCCGAATTGTATGTCGTCAATTGTTAATGTGCATACAATCAAATTTCACTGTAGTTTCCAATATCAATGTTCATGGAAATGAAAGTCACAATCTTCAAAAATGCTATCTCTAGAACAAGAAAGTAACTATAATCAAAAAAATTAAAGACAATATGTAATTATAGAGTGATTTGAAAGGAATGCAATCATGTCTTCAGACAAGGTTCTTACTGAGCAATGCACTTTCCTTTCTTGAATTTGAGAAGACACCGCAGAAGTTAGAAGAATTATTGACTGAAAACAGAGTACATTACATACGAAGACTAAAGCTTCAGTAAGAACATCCATTTCCACCAGTACAAGAATGTGAACTACCTATTTCTTCCACCTCATGTCATTGCTCGAAGTTTGGAATGCGTTGCATGCAGACATTTGCTTCATGTAGCAAAAACTTTGCTAAATTTCATACACAGATCCAAGTATGGTGAAAAAGAGCAATGCTGTCACACAAATATAAGTCAGAGAAAATATAGACCACAACTGTACATGTGCAAGCAATGGACATTATCAAGCAGGGATGCTTACCAATGGAAACGTCAATGTTCATGTCCGTATCCTTGTTATGTTTTGGTGATTCAGTTGAAACATCCATCCCTTGTGCACTTCCAACGTATCACGGTGGCCACATCCGCATTCTCGGGCAATCAAAAATCCTTTGAATGCTATGGCCATTTTCGACTGTGTACTCAGCATAGAGTAGTCTCGTAGCAGCGACAATATATCCACAGTAGGGTTCCGTAGTACAATGACAAAGAGCATTGGGCACAAGCGTATACATACGAAACGGCAAGGATAGAAACGGCCCAAAAAAGAGAACGTACATTTTCATGCAAGCGTTGCCGACTGTGAGCACTAGAGCCACAGTATGCTCACTGTGATGTCCTCTCAGATGTTTAAAAAAACACAGGCATGTCCACGACGACGTGTAACACACTGCTACCATAACGTAGCATGCACATTTCAGTGTTCTGAATGTTTGCATGGAAGTTGTTTGTGATATGCGTGCCAATGCACGGCACTCACTCACTTATTTCGTGAAGCGAGGACGCCTTCCTGAAGACAAGGCCATACATGCTTCGCTGACAGGACCCTAAATGAACTCTACAGAATTCTGCAAAGGCATGGACCACCCACCCACATGTTGTCACTATAGATGAAACATACAAAAGAAATATACCTCCAATGTTGCACCACGTCCATTTGTTGTAGTGGAGTCTCGTACGCATCCTCCGAAGATGCAATCGAAAAATCCTCTACAAGGCCTTATTCGTTAATTTGAGACAATTTGGCAATTTTGAGACTATGAAAATAAAGTTGTGAAGCTTTAATGAAGTAATACTTGTCAAACTCAAAGGAAAATAGAAAATATTGAACCTATTTTTACAATAGGGTGGGTGATGGTCGTGAGGTGCCAAAATCTAATGCCGTGGTAGTGGGTTCTTATCTACTGTGTAACGAACCTCTCATGTGAGAACAAACAGTTGTAGTGTAATTCCTTAACATACTTGTCCCCTTCCCAAATAAAAACAATGTGGAATTAAAAGGATGGACATGATGTAAAACATTTAGATGTTTAGTGTCAAGAATTGAGAAGTAGATGGAAATGCGGGTGAATATACATTCACTACTGTTAACTGTCTCAAAAAGTAATTTTATCCAATGGACAAAGTAAATCTAACAATGTCATATAAATCTAAATTACCTACAAAATTAGATGCTTACTGTTCATGCAACCACTCAACTATCGTCCATCTTCTTTCTGTATTTTTTATTTACCATGCTATTTATAGTAAGGGACGCTTTGAAGCTTGTAGCTTCCAAAAATATTATCGCATCCCAAGGAGTCGCTATTTGCCTGTACAATTGCTCTTAGCTGCCTCTAACGCTTTCAGCTTCGCCAACCCTCTAAATATATCCTCGCGCCGAGAGTGATAATGGGGCCCACTTCCACCATCCACCGCTCCGCAGAAGCCCACACTTTGAGAGTCACTCTCCTTCCGCTTCAACTTGAGGGTGCTTCGTGGAACCTCTGAAGTGGACAAAGATTTTGACCCATGAGGACGCGGCCTTGTGAGCATTGACTTCATATTGCTTATATACGGGAGTCCAGATCCAGTTGATTTGGAGTCCAGAGATCGCCTTTGGTCTCGTATAATCCTTTGACGGAATAGGGAGTCGGCTGAGGGCGACCGCCTAGCTCCTCTAGATAGTGAAGGGCTTGGCCGATTACCCTCGAGGCGAGGCAAACGAGCCAGCCTTGGAGGACCCACTTCGTCACTCCTTGTATACCTTTCCGGGAATGACGTCGTCTTCGTGGCTGTGACGGGGACACTTGGGCGGTCGAGCTCCGTGAAAATAGTATCCTGCAGTGGAGGATCTTGACTGCCCCCGCGAATGGGAAGATGCAGTTTTCGACTAGTCCCCACCTCATTCTGTGGTGTTGGGGAGAACGAGCATCCTCGATTCGAGGATGCGCGCTTCAACGGGGACGGGAAACAAACGGGGGTCCTCCCCAGACCTCAGCTTGGAGGGCTGTCCACGGCACCGTCCTCCACGTCCCCCTTGGAGAAGTCAATGGCCGCAGAAGCAGCGTCCTCGGCCGTGCGCATCATGAAAGGGCCGGAGAACACTGACGGCATGAACGTCCCTCCATGAGATTTGGATTCCGATTCCGATCCGGACGACATTGAGAGTGACTTCTCCGATCCAGAGAGGAGGCTCCTTGTCATCCTCAGCCTCTTGGGCGAGTCTCCCACATTCTGAGCTCCCACCTGCAAGAAGATAGAAATTACAGAAGTTTCCTATACATTCTCCACCCAAAAGTCCCAATCCAAACGACACGAACCCAAATCCAAGACGACAGAAACGCGCAACTTTTAATGTAAATTCCGAACCGGATACATATTTATTTACAAATGATACAAATGTACAGAATATAAAATCACAAATTACAAAATGTGCACTCTCGGATGGCGGGGCAGAAGACTAGTCTAAGGCCTATGTCCATCCGACTCTATAACTACATCGAACCTAGGAAGTTTGAAACGCGAGCCGAGATTCTGAGCGGAATCTCTCATCGCCGAGACAATGCCTTGGACATACTCGGATACATAGGCCAACGGCCTTTCCCCTATCCGGTTGACCTGCACATACTCTCGCAAACGACTAGGTTCACATTCCATTTCCAAACGCCCGAGCCACGGCAGAAGTTCCCCCATGAGGAAGTTGTCCAGCCGATGACTATGACGCTAGGAGCGAAGGAATATGGCATTCCCCTTCTCATTGCAGACACTCTTTTCGGGAGAGTCGTCGATGAGAAGGGTGTTGTCTGTGGTGAAGGCCTCATCCCCACCCACCATCGTGAACACCTGCTCGGCCAGGACCTTCAGGAAGACCGGCTTCTTATCGAAGTGGAGGAAAGTCCCCCGGAAGGTCTCAATCTTCCTACAATGGTCCTGTCCCAGAACTTCGAATGGGGCCCTGATCCCCTTGAATAGGTGCTCCACCACCATCTCCGTAGTGGAGTGCTTCATGGAGGACCAGACAACGACCCTCGCCGTGATCTCCGAGACCTCATGCAGGAAGTCGCGGAGATTTTGCCTGGCGAATACAGCCTTGGGTCCTACAAGGGTGGGGTTCAAGTGGCAGAGATTATTTTGTTCGACACTATATGGCTTAAATCTCTTAGAGTATGATCTGGGCTCGCAATGGCACAAGATTCCGTTTAGGTCAAACACTATATTCAGCCACTTCCTCCGGTCCGGCACTATCGGCGAGACATTCCGCGGCACGAGCTCTCCGGTTCCTTCAGATCCTACCTGATTAAGTCAAGACAACATAGAAATGGAGTTACCTGTTTGAATGCAGAATCAGGTGAGCCAGACAATGGGAAGGAGCACTGAAATCCACTAATCGACTGCTTGCTCCCCTTAGGAAAAGCTTTCATTGCCATCGGGTGGTGCAAACTTCTAGGAATGTTTGGCTGAGCAACATAACATTGTCAGGGAAATACAATTAGATCGACGCGTATGGAAACTGAATCGCATACATATTTATTTACAAATATTAGAGAGATACATTTCGACGATGCCACCCACATTTGAGGCCGGAAAACATCACAAGTGATTTCTATGCTACACTAGTCTACACGGGGCATTGCGAAGACGACTTCGTCAGGATATCAACGCCCAACAATCAAAGAGGACCGTCCTGTCAAGCAAAATACATAGACTATAAGTGACAAGAAGAGCGACTCACCCACATCTCTTAATTTTACCCTCGAGTCGAGGATAATCAGATCACAATGCGGAGACTACGGGATCGACAAAGAAGAGGTGACCTCTATGTATTGACAATGTACACAGGTTAAGAAAGTAAAATCAAATCAGGAGAGCATACCTCAACCGAGCCGTCAGGCTGCTGATCTCCTCCATCCTGTGATGGAGCATCAGAAGGAATTTTGTCTCCCCCGTCGATAGTATTGTCCTGCAAGAAGTCGTCGTAGTCGCCGTAGTCGACTTGTTTCTGGTCGGCAATACTAGCAGGATTCATGTCATCCATCTCCTACTTGGACGGTGTGCGCTGGGGAGCATCCTCAGCAGCATCACCAACCCTCTCATCTAGGGGCAAGGAAGGTCCCACTTCAGATTTATCCTCGACTTAAGGATAAATCCCAGGAACTTGATCAGCTGATGTCGGAGAGGGAATAGGACGACTCCCAGGATCGAGTCCATCACCTGCCTGTACAGGTGGAGGATTCTCGGTTGGAGTACCCTCGTGTCGAGGATCCATGATCCCGGAGACCAATTCACGGGCCTGCTGCGACAGACCCGGTGTGGAGGGAGGGGGGATACGGGTAGACTCTGAGGGTGTCAGGCTCGGAACTGGAGCTGTCTCGGATACCTTAAATGCAAAGAAGTCGTGCATTTGTTTTTCCAGAACCTCCAGCCGTTCCGTTGTGGCCTGGCTCTTGGCCTCCGATTCCTTGCTGGCGAGGAGAGCGTCTGCGATCTGCTTGTCCTTTTTGTCCAGTTCTACCTGGATTGCCATCTTCTTCGCCACCTTCCTGGCTTTCTGCTCGACCATCGCCTGCCACCACCCAGTCTGAATCTTTCCGAGGATGGGAGTCGGGGGGACGTCGGGAATGTTGCCGTCATCGTTGTCACTGTCATCGAAATCCGACGAGTGCGGAAGCGTGTCTGAGTCAATGTCGCTCAGATTTTCGACGACTCGCTCCACCTTCGACTTCAGCTTTCTTGCACCCTCGCGACCCTGACGACTATGGCCCTTGGCGCCTCCAGAGGTCTTCGAAGCGGACTTCTTCTCCAACTCGCGACTCTCCCGCAAGCGCTCCAAGCGTTGCTGCTCTTGGAACTCCGTGTCCGTCTCGATATCTTCGACCACACGGTTGGGCAACTCACCATCCAATCGAGGCTGAGCTTCCCATCGCACCATGGCATCGGCGTTGGTGCCATACTCGTCTAGGCCTCTGATGCCAACGTCAGAGACCCTATGTTCTTGAGGGGGTGACTCGTCATTTCTTCCTGCGTAACTAGCATCCACCGGTAGCGTCAAATCTATAGATAAGTCAACTGGTTCTGAACTAGGTGAGTCGCCGCCATCCCCACTCCTTGACTTATCCCCCTCGTCACCACTTCCATTCCGCCCCTCCTCAACTGTACTATTAGTCTCATCACTATTGGTAATGGGAGACTGAAGATCCTCTACCGAGGGCGGAGAAACAGATGTAAGTACAGGCGCTTCGATGTACAGAGGCCTCAAGTACTTGACCGAATACGGTGAATTTGAATGCAGGAAATCATTCAAATCCAAGTACTCAGCTTATTTGGTCATAGCACGATGCACCGTACCCATGTCCGTATCGACTAGGCCATAATAGTATGACCCGAACATCTGAAAACCATATAAACACGCAAATGTTAGATTGCAGAATTTATCTTCGGGACGAAGATAAACTACGGACCTACAAAATCGCAAGAGATCTGCAATACCATAATTAGCATTTTCATATGAGTTATCGGGAAACTCAAGAGAGTCAAGGCCAGTAGACAACAACACACGAAGTTTAGGGTGCAGGATTCATGAGAGCTATTACGCTCGAGACGAAGATAAAGGATTGCCTATAGATGAGAATAATTAAATGAGATTAGCATGAGAAGGTCACTCATTATCTTCGAGTCGAAGATAAACACACCTTCGCCGCCAACGCAATCTTTGCTCCAGCAAAAATACCCAGGACGTTTTCCTCAGGAATTGCAAAGCACTGGAGCATCTCGATGTAGAACTCCATTCGGAGTTCGTAGGCATATATCCTCCACTTTACCTCGTTGTTGTACCTACTTTCCTGATAATATAGGATTTCGGCAGGACGGTATTCCGCCTTCACTCTGTCGCGCACTCGGTTGGCATACCTATCACCTCTCTTAAAGAGGAAGAGCATACGCACGTTAGGAGTGGTTTTAAACCGATTGGACACACTGTCCAACCGCTCCGCGCGGGATGCAATATAAACGGACTTCACGATGTTGAAGTCCGGCATATCGACCGTCGCAAACTTGTATGCGGCGTTGAAGTCCTCTTCTCCGCCGAGAATCCATAGCCAAACACTTGCCTCTGTCGCTTGGGGCTCCAGACTGCCAGCCACGTACTCTAGGAACGGATCCAAATTCGACGTGTTATCAGGGACGGCGGGCCTGCTCATGTATCTAACGTCCAGTACGGCGAGGTGAAGCCGCCGACTAATGTAATTGTACATTCCAGTGGTGACCAACGCTCTGGACTTTGCGTCCAAGCCTCTGAACTCAAATCTGCCAGTTTGTTTTTCGAGGTGATATTTGGACTTCATGAACCTCTCAAACATCATTGCCTCGTCTGCGAACTTTTCGCCAAGATCCTTGGCCCGCTTCAACTTAGCGTCGTTTGTAAGCCGTTTACTAAAGTATGACGGCTTTGAGTAGGATAGGAGGAAGTCCCACGTCGACGACGAGAAGCTGTGCCTCTTCTTCCACGACCTCCAGACAGTCAAGTCTGTGTCGTTGTTTTCATCACGCAGTTTCAGACTGGGTTTTATTGTCATGAACTCCTCATGGATGATTTTCTTCTTTTTTCTTCGCTCTACCCAGTCTTGCGCTGTTTGGTTATCCGGGACAAGATATTTTGTTTTGCCGACGGATACCTTCGGGTGCTTCAACCTTCGATCTTCGGTTAGATTGAGGAGGTGCTTTGCAAAAGTCTCGAGATCGCAGTCCGTGAAGTGACCCAAATGCTTGAAGAACTCTCTCTTCAAGAAGAATGACTTCCGACTGAAGTCATCCAAGTCCCGAAAGAGCTCCCAGGTGACAGGCTCGACAAGATAGCCCTCGGGGTACTTGGTGAGGAACTCCTTCCAGAGCCTCCAAATATCATCACGAAGGGTGATAATCTTGATCTCGCTCTTGACATCTCCGACATGTTTTATATTCTTGCCTTCCTTCTCGGGATTAATATTTTGGAATCGCTTAACCACTGCATTAGTGAAACTCTGCAGCAAAAAAGGCAGTCTGTGAGCTTAGAGTACTTCTGCAATTATCTTCGACTCGAAGATAATGCAACTCATTCGCAATTTCATAGAAAGCCGAACTAGTAAACGAATGAATCAATAGAAGTGATCGTAGAACTGAGAAATTTACCTTCGAGTCGAGGGTAAATGGGCAGGAGAACATACCTTCCATTGCCCTTCGCTGAGAACGGACGCATTTCTTCGCTTCACCGACTCATCGGCAAAGAGAGTCGGTCGGAGGCAATTGATCCAGACGTTGCGGGAGCTTATGATTTGGCTACCCCATGTTGGTTGGGCGTGGTCTAGGTGATTCGTCGAATTGTAGAACTCCGATATATTCACCAATTTTAGATGAATCAAGGGTCCACACAATGTACGCTTCCCAAGTCTTGAGTTCAACTCGACGTTGCTCACAACACTTTTCTTTCTGCAAATCCTTAGAAGCTTGCACACTATGTTGACCATTGATGATCATGAACTTCCCATCCTTTATCTCCTCCCATTTCTTGGGTGGCTCCTTCAAGAGATTGTTGCGTTTGTCCACCGGAGTCAGACACAATCGTTGACGCTCCCGAATGTGGCCCAACGCAATGAGGTTGCGCTTCACGGATTCTAAAATCCGGTCCTCCATACCCTGGATGACATAGTCGTCTCTCGCTGGGATGCACTGCTTTATATCGACGACTTTCGGATCTTGACCCAGAACGTAGCAACCTCTGTGCATAGCCCAGAAGTCTCGCTGTATGCGGCCAAACTTATCAGCGTCATCCTTGGGACTCATGGGTTCCTCTAGCTGTGCAATATTCTTCAGAGCCGATCCGGAGCTTCCAGCAGCAGTGACTATGGCAGCTCCAGTTGCCCTCGGTCACTTAGATTTGGAGCCTCCAGCCTGCGTTCCGTCAACGGACTGAGTCGTTGCACGTTTCCGCGGCTCTGACCGAACTTGTCCCTGACCGGTGGCTGTGCTGCCTGATAGTAGGGGAGTTGACCCACTGGGCTGCCCCTCAAGAGATGGCCTCTGCTTCTTTTTCATTTGGTTACCTATAGGCGGTCGTGACTTCACATATTGTCGAGCATGCTTGTCCATGGATTTCCAAATGTTGAGAAGCCGGCGGCAATTTACTTTAGCGGTTCCGTCAATCCATGGTATGTATTTGGCAGTTCTAAATGTGTTTATGAGGTAGTCTAACTTTGCAATTTGGAGAAATGACTCCAACTCCTCCATGTCAAACTTCAACCTCCCTGCGTTCACATCCATTACGATTGAGTGAATGTGCTCCCCGTCTGTGCCATCCTTGTGTGCCTCCTGCAGCATGATGACGACGAAGTTCTCGCGAACGGATTCAATGTTCGTGACCTTCTCTTGAAGATGCCATGGGAAGAAATCCGACTGATTTTGGACACGGTACCGTAGATGGACGAAGTCTTGAAACCGGTTCAAGCCAAATGACCACGCGATTACATGCTCCTTGAACTGCCAAAGGTCTCCAAATGTTTCTGGCATTTTTTCAATGAAGGGCTCGTCTCCAAGCCGATTTATAAATGGTTCCATGAATGCCAGCGTGCTGGAGTAGTTATAATCCGCTCCTTCCGCCATATTGCTACGTTATCAAGTCTGCAGAATTAGGAGGCCACTGTTAGTTATCTTCGAGGGTAATTTAGTTGTGCATAGAATGTTCGGAGCACTTACTAATGGTGGCGACAATACGGTATGTAACTAGATACTTCAGAACTATCTTCGAGGCGAAGATAAATTGCAGAATCATTGTAATGTTTTAATGTCGTGTTTATTGCATTTGTGTGCACGAATTTCATGACCTCAAAATATATTTATGGTGTTTAGCATTTTAATTGTCATTCCCCATTAATTAAAATTTAGTACTTGAATTTATAGACCAACTAATTGTGGTTATTTTTCGTTTTAATCATGTTATCTTCGTCTCGAAGGTAACTTGATTGCATGATATTATATGTTAAAAATTGTCGCTTTCAATATTTTCTATTTTAGAAGAGCATTTCTACTTCTATTTAAGGCTGTAAACCCGATGGTGAGTATGGTAATGTTAAAATTATTGTGATATTCTCTGTCTGTTGCTGGGTTTTATATTGCCCGTCTTTTATCTTCGACTCGAGGGTAATCGATTTGCAGACTGGACTGCTGAATTGGCTGCATATCATACACCATGAAATGATTATCCTCAACTCTAATTTACCTTTGAGTCGAGGATAATTTACATTCATTCCGAGCATTGTGTTTTCAATTATGTGATCTTCACTTAAAACTTCAATGTCTCCTGCGTAAACCCTAGTTCTTAAACCCTCAACCTACAATAATGCATACCCTGAACCTAAATGTATGTATAGTGCAATTGGATTCATGTAGGTCTGTTTGGTTGCAGACATTTAGCTCAACCTTAAACATGAATTGGCAATGCGTGAAATACACCAACAATACACTTGTAAACCCTAAGCCAGAGACATGAACATAGCTGAAAACAGTAATGGACAGACTGCATAAGTAAATTGAGTTGCTGATTTTCACAGCACCTCCACAAACAAGCTCCTCCACAAACAACTACCTCCTTTGTCTCACTGTACCCTAATCCCTAAACTAGAATGTAACTACAATGTACTGAAAATATGAATAGTAAGTGCTTCGGCTTTGCATAGTAAGCACATGTGGAAACGAGGTAAGGAAAAGAGAAAGCAAAAAAGCAAACCTGGACTTCCTGCAGCAGTACGAGAACGTCGTCTACCTCCACCAACACTGGAAATTCTTCAGCGAATCTCGTCCAAGTTGAGGCGTCCTGACTTGCGAGAACCTCAAACTGAGGAAGAATCCAGATGAAGAACTGAACGGCCGCAAAAATGAACCCGCCGAGAATCCAGAGGTCTGCAGCTTCCGATATTCACAGACCGTGAGCTTCCTGACGTCTGTGGTAGTCTGCCGAGAATTATGCTCACGAGAACAGCACTCCAAAACACCGCAGATGAAGACGCACACAAAATAGAAATGAACACTCAAGAGAAAACTCCCAGGATTTTTTGAACCCAGCACACCCTAAACCCCATTACATCCTCAACAAACTACGCCTTCGACGAGTAGAACTCCCTGCAGTGCCACTCAAAAACACCGCCAAAAACACAGAAATCAGACACCTTGCCATACTCACACACACTTACCCCATACCCAACCCAACCCCGAAACACCTGCACAAAGAAGATCACCACGTACAAGAGAAAACAGTGTGTTCTCTTACCAATTCCAAGGGAGAACTTCGAGATCACCACGCAGGGACAAGAGTTCAGAATCTCGACGCGTAGACAGCACTTCCGTAGCACCATGCGCTCAGCAACGATGGAGCGACATCAGGAACCGCGGGGAGAAACGAGAAGATCAAAATGCAAATCAACGGGAGGTATCTGGACTTGCGACGACGTGCAGGACAGCAGGGAGATCACCTTCCGCGAGTCGTGGAGGGTGATGAACCCCCAAACCTTCGCCGAGCCGCCAAATGTGGTTTGGGATCAGAGGTTCGGGGTCGGTTCTAGGTTCGGGACATTTGTTCGAGTTCTAGGTTCGGGACACAGGTGTGCGTTGCCGAACCACCAATACAAGTTCGGAATGTAGGTTCCGGATCAGGCTCGGATTTAGGGGTTAGGGATGCAAAGTTACGAATGCAAATTCTAAATTCGATACTATTTCTAAATGTTGCTTTGGGATGCAAGTTCAAAATAGAAGTTCAATATGGAAGTTCGGAATGCAGATTATGAATGGATGGTTGCAATGCAGGTTCGGATGCAAGTTCATGATACAAGTTCGGAGATAATGTAGGTTAAAAATCCAAGTTACTCAGAAATGCAGAATTATTAGTGATGCAGGTTTGTAAACAAGTTATTCAAATTGGGGTTCTTAATATTAATTTTTCAACATTAGATTGGCCACCATAGAAACCCTAATCTCTTTTTGAAACCGTGTAACGACATCTAGTTATAAAATCAAGAAAATTCATTGGAAGCAAAAAATTGTAGAAGATTCATTCTTCCATCCTTGATTTCGAAGATGAATACATACATTTTTGTCCTAATTATACATACTAAACTAGACTCAAAATTCTACATGCTAATAAACCTCAACTCCTAACTTTTAAAAATGATTAAAAACACAGACATTCTTATTTCTCCCCTAAAACCTTATACGTGTTACACCTCATGTAACACGTCTAGCAAAAAAGTTAGTAGATAGTGGTTACTTTGAATTTAATTCGGACGGCCACGGATCCTACACTTCCTACTCTATTGCAAGTTCTATGAATATCATGACTTTATATATTTTGGAACATTATTTTAAGTAAATGGTTTCCAATATTATAGTCCTAATTTATAGTTTAGAGGAGAAGGTTATTTAAAGTGACCACCAATTATATATTTTTTTGAATTCGTGAGTTTAGGAATAATTGGAACTTGCACAACGTGTTTCCAATTTTTCTTTACGTCAATTTCATGAGATTACAACTTGTTCGACATTAAAGTACAGGGCAAGGTTCATGCACCAATTTTCCATTTCACGGAGTAAGCCATTCAAAGTGACCACCAATTATATATTTTTTTGAATTCATGAGTTTAGGAATAATTGGAACTTGCACAACGTGTTTCCAATTTTTCTTTACGTCAATTTCATGAGATTACAACTTGTTCGACATTAAAGTACAGGGCAAGGTTCATGCACCAATTTTCCATTTCACGGAGTAAGCCATTCAAAGTGACCACCAATTATATATTTTTTTGAATTCGTGAGTTTAGGAATAATTGGAACTTGTACAACTTACATGTTTCTCATTTTTTTTTTAAATGAAGTTCATGACTTTATATTTTTATGGTTATTGAAGTACATCGTATTAACAAGGGCTGATTCTTGCCTTATTTTTTAGTTTCAAGTACAAGGTCATTAAAGTGATCATGAATTGCATATTTATGTGAATTAGTTTAGGAATAATTGCAACTTGCACAACATCTTTTCCAATCTATAGTATGCAAAATCTCAAAGAAAAAAAATTAGTAGTGCTTTAAGTTTATTTGAGACGGCCATGCATCCTACACAATCATTTGCAACTTGTACGTAACTATTAATTTATTTCCGTTGATTGTTTCCTACGCAAATTCCATAGCATTAATGATTTGGGGTTTAGGAAATTGTATGGCATGGTTTTTGTTTTGTAGGCCTTATAATAATACTATTGTCTAAATCGTAACTATTAATTTTTTTCTATTTTTTTTTTTCACGCAACTTCCATGGCATTAATGATTTGGGGTTCAGAAAATTGTTGGGCATGATTTTTGTTGTTTAAGCCTCACTATTGTTTGAATGAATGATTATCAATATTGCCTTACGCAATGGGTTTAGGGGCATTACAATTATAATTGTACTATTTTCATTTCCAAAACAAATATTTATAAGAATTGTTTTCCCAGTATTTTAATATGATTGTCTATCATTCATTGTGTCTATAGAAGACATTATTAGTCTGACGTTTAATTGGCATCAAGTTGCACCATTATTGTCCTATGACATTGCTATGTATAAATCATGATTGACCTTTCCTTGAATTAGGTACTAGTATGAATCATAGTCATAGTCACTTCCACTGACTATGATCAATAGTACGCTTAAACTAATTATTTTTATCTTTCATTAATAATCATTGTCAAGTATCCCATGCATGCACTTAAGTAAGTTTCATGAGTGAAAACAATTAATTTATTGTACAAGTTTAGAAAGTTAATTATAGATGTTGTATTTATTTAAAATACAAACTTAAAGAAAATTATACCTTTAGATAAAAGAAAGCTTCCTTTTACGAACTTTTGTGGTCTACATTTCAGAACAAACCTCAGCTTTTACATTTTCCTTCTATAATATATTGGTTTAGGTCTCAATCAAGAGAATAAACAAAATTGTTTTTATTTTTCAATGTTCATTGAATACACTTTGAATGTATAGGCGGAATAAGATATTTAGTCTTGTAAGTTTCTTTAAGTCTTAGAATTAAAACGTGGAGAAATTTAATCACAAAAAACCCTAACACCAAACACCAAACACCAAACACCAAACCCTAAACACCAAACCCTAAACCCTAAACCCTAAACCCTATTTCATTGTGGAAGGAATTACAAGAGGATCCCAGTGAATCTTTCTTTTTCAACATTTATTGGTGGAAACCCTATTTTATGCAAAAGAATATATTGTCGGCAATCCTGAAAAAGATCGCTTCAAATTCAGAAACTTTTTGCCAACGTGCAATTCCATTTACCACCAAGAATTAAGCGAATGCCCAACAAAATCTGCTCCAAAAAAAGCCAGGTTTGACTTGTACATTCTCTTTCCAGCTCACGTTGCCTAAATCACTCGAACTATTGCGCAGTCGCGCATTTCTAGTAGAAAATAGTGTGGCATCTACTATTGCTTTTTCCATGAATTCATGACTGACATATTCTCTGACGGGTCCTCTCAATTTGAATTTTCAGGTTTTGTCGCCTCATTTGTTCCCCGCCTAGTCTTCTCCAATTTGTTTCCCAATTGCTGCCAGTGTTCCCATTCCGTTGCTCACATACGAGGTCCGCCGTGCTGAGAATAATTCGTGCAAACATGTATCATGTCGCTCCTGCTTTGAATATATAGTTCTTAGTTTTAGTAGGAAGTTTTGCATTCATTTCCAAGTGTGTGCTTATGATTTTGCGGAGAGCTGACGAGTTTCTGAGGCCGCATTTGATTTCATATCGAAGGACTCTGCATGAGTGTCCCTTCTGTTTCCCCTCTCCATTCCATATTTCTTGATTTGAGTATGTTAAACTAGTCAGATAGGTCACCGCATGTTAGAAGTTCACGCAATCGATATCTTGGTCATGAAACCATTTTCATTGTAATTAGAGTCATTTTCTGAGAACCCAAATCCAACGCTCCGAATATTAAGGCGTAAATTTAGGGAATCATTGTGAGCGACTCCATAGAGTTGGATACTTTATCTTCGAGTCGAAGATAGAGGTATCTGAGGACTGCGTACATTTACCTTCGTGTCGAAGATAAGGATTAATTTGAAATATTAATCATTCAGTATTGTCTAAATTTCGAATCGCTTGCCTTCCATTTCATATTGTAATTTATCTTCGAGTCGAAGGTAGAATATTTTTGAGCTCACTCTATGGTGCAATCATGAGGTCATTGTATCAGGATACAGAAGTTACTTGTTCATTTTCCCCCATTTCTATTCTCTTGACAGAAATACATTTGAAATTGTCGTATTCTCATATTTTTTGAAATAAAAATTGGTGTAAGAAACAACCGACTTGCTGTGGACACACCAGTTTATCCTCGAGTCGAGGATAATTAGTGAATCTGAACTGCACTAAGACTGACATATTGTTGGGTGATAATTAGTGTAGTTCCTTTTATTTAATTCAAAGTTCTAAATTTTGTTTCCGTACAACACTCGTAATAATGTTGGAATGACCCAATTACACTATACATGTAGTAATGTTGTCAGTCCTTACCAAACACAGTTAGTATTATTGTTGAAACTTTGTGTTCCCAACAGTTTAACAATTGTAGTGTACATTCCATGACCTAATTATCTTTGAGTCGAAGGTAGGTGAGTGATCTCATGTTCACTTACTAGTTTCTTGACTTTTCGTCGAGTCGAAGGTATCTGTCTTGATTTTAATTTACTAGATCCTTGATTTACCTTCAACTCGAAGGTAAAATGTAGATGGACTGGTCCTTGACAGCTATGTGTTCATTATGTCAATGTACCTTGAGTTCATTGGTATTGATATGCTTGTTGGGATGGTTTTAGTCTGTCAGGTAATGTGGATGATTTCAATGTACCTTGAGTTCATTGGTATTAATATGACTGTGAGGGTTTATTCGTTGTTGGATTTCTATTTCATATTTCCTTGTTGTGATCATGACATTCTCTTTGCATCGATGAGAATATTGCTTGTCAGTCTATGGTGTGTGCTAGAGATCCTTTGTGAGATGCTCGTTGTGTAGTTCGGAATTCCGTCGGTTCTGTTGATTCATTATTACCTTCGGGTCGAGGATAAGTTGTATGACTTCATTTATCATTTGTCTCTTGCTTTTGACATGGATAACTTCTTTGTATTGTAGAATGGACATCCATGGTCCAAATGACTTTACCGTTCCGGTGCCTGTTCTTCCTGATGGTGTCGCACCTTGCGATGGTATTCCTCGTCCGTCTTGGATCTCGAAGTGCGTCACCTTGAGGAACAATGCTGGTGATGACGTCGCGAATGGGATTTGTCGAAGCGTTGACGCGGACCTCATCATTGACATGGATGGTGAACCTCTTGGTGATGACCGTGTGGCAATTCAGATTGCCGAGTCCTTGTGCGAGGATGAAGTACCATCGGGGTGGATGTGGTCCATGCACTCCTGGCACATTAAAAGAGTGTTTTTGAATGGTGTTAGTCTATACGACCATGATCAAACTAGCATTTATAACAATGCTGTCAATGCTTTGAACCGCCGTGGTCGTGTGGGAATTAGATCGTATGAAAGTTCTCATGTGAGGTCAGAAGTAGACATTCCTCCCAAAAAAGAATCGCTTCTCACAACACGCGCGATCACTGAAGTGTCCACAAAGCCATGTTGCCCCAAGAATTGCTTGCATCCGTTTCCGCGTTGAGAAATTCAAGCCATACGTTCTCAACTACATGTAATCGATGGTGTGTATAATCGCAAGAAGTGCCTTCTTGAAGTTCATCGACAAATGCACAAGGACTAGGATGGGAAGGATTGGATTACCTTGAAGAACTTTGAAGTGTGTCCCACTGCTTGGTGGACAATATATGGGATTTCGAAAGCTACATTCTACAGGTACAAAGAGAAGGCCAAATCTAAAATGCAAGCTAAAGCCCATGGGAATTTGGGGTTGAAAAAACCATGCACGCAAACTGTACAAGCTACTGCCACACTTCGAATGCTGATTGTAGGTGAAGTAGAAGCAATGCCGCACAAGACAAGAACTTTAGCATCTGGGGAAAGAGTCCCTGCAATGGTATTGCCGTCAGCCTTCCGTTGGAGTGATCAATTACCAAAAATCAATGAGGCAAATGCTACGTTTAATTTGTCACCGATTTCTTCTAGTGGATTGAGTAACATCTGTCGTGCGTCTTTCCCTAAGTTTGCTCCAAAGGCACGAGGAGATACTTTTTTGAGGTGTGGTATGTGCGATACATAGAGGCAGTTGAAGGGTGCTTGTACTCCTCTATCTACTGCGCAAGACAAATGGGAGAGAATTCTGACCATACACCTTTCAAGGCAGAAGGCACATCGGGAACTCTATTACGGAAATAGAGAGTATTCCGTGATGTATCCTGAGAGGATGCTCTGCATCATCCATGATAAAATGGATCACTCCAAGACTGCTTCTCCTCACTTTTCTCACAAGACTAAAGTGACGGATTCTTTCATGAAAATGCCTATTGCTGTGACCAGTATGATTGCTCATGGTCATGGTGACATTCGGTATGCGCACTATGGGTTAGACATTTTTCCAACAGACTCCAATCACACCATTGGCTCCATTGCTAGATTGTTGCGTGATCTTGAAGGACCGCCCAAAAATACATCAAGGATCTTATTTTCTAAGGATGATGACCAATCCATGTTAACCAAGGCTGTGCTAGCAGGCCGAGGAATTTGCTTGGACTCCCTCGTTCCTCCACAAGAACTTATTCCCGCTCAGCCCCTACCGCCTATATTGACTTTGCAATTGGACAATGCATCGGGAGACAACAAGAACCGATGGGTTTTTGCTTTTTGCTCTCTACTTGTATTCAAAGGCATTTTCCGCGAGATATACATCAACTTCTATATAGTTGGACACACACATGAAGACATTGATGCTTTGTTTGGTCGATGGAGCAACATGTTGAAGACCAATGATTACCAGACACTTCCAAGACTCATGAAGTCCTTCATGGACTGTGAATCCCACCCGGTAATTCCTCATCTCATCGAGGAAGTCCCTGATTTCAAAAGATTTGTGCACGGGTACTTGGGAATAGGTGGGGATTTTTTAGAAGGTCATTCCTCGAGCCAGCAGTTCAAGTTCCACATGGATTCTAGTGGTTGGCCGATTATGGAGTATAAATATCTTTGTACCGACAAGGATTGGCTACCACTGCACAAGAAAGGGATTCGCTTGTGGTCGGAGACTGAAGACGCGCGTCCCCTAGTACCAAGCGGTAGTCCGCTCCCGCTGCCTCCACAACATATGAAAGCACTGCCTGAGATCAAAAAGGGTTTGAATGGTTTTATTGCTCATTGGAGTGCAATGTCAGACGACGACCGATCTGGAGAGTTCAGGAAGAAGATTGATCCTATAAAAAGTTACTGGAAAGGTGTGAGATCTGCCCTAGATGCCCCTCTACAGGTGCGTGAGACATTACAAGATGGATTTTGGCCAGCTTCTAGGATCACTAATGAACCGGAAGACCAAATGCAGAGAGATGGTACAATACGTGAAGAGTTTGCACGAGATGCACCTTTCATTGGACGTAGGCGTGACCGCCCACATCCTTCATTTCGTGTTGATCGTGATGTGTTTGCAAGTTATTTTGTTGCAGTGCGCCCCGCAGATGACGACCCAAAACCATTTTGGCTTGCGAGGGCTCTTACAAATCCAAATCCAGATCCCGGACATGTTCATTTGATCCAAATCCAGTATTGGACGCCTGCTTCAAGTTGTCACATCAATATGGATACGTATGCTGGATGGGACACTAAAGCTGGGAATGTGTGGCGCGAGGATCGTGTAATCCCTCCGTGCTGGTCCAATGCAGATTGTATCATGACAACTTTCAAGCCACGTGGAAGAAGGGGGGCTGAAGATCAACCTCAAGTTATTACAAAAGTTACAATTCCGAAGATGCAAATGAACATCATCAAATCATCCCTGACGGCCTTTAACTCTAATTCGGAGAATGAAGTGTCTTCCGCGGAAGGCGAGGAATAGTTTGTAGGTTTGTTGGTGGTTTATTTTAGGAAGTGGAGTTCCATGTGGTTTTACATTTCAATGTTTGTAGTTGTTTCTTTGATTGTTTCTATAATGATGTGGCAGATATGTAACATTTTTATTGCTATTAATAGAAAATATTTCCCCTTTCTTATAGCTTTTGTATATATTACATTTACTTGTGCCTTCAATTTGTATTTGGTTGAAGTCTTTCATTTAAAAAGTTTGGTGTGAGAAGTAAGGGGATGATTTTTTGGGATTAAAGGTAGTCTCAATTTAAAGAAATTTTTCAATTTATAAGTTCATGGTCTATTGTATATAGATATTAATGAATAAATTAAGGAATGAAATAGTGAATTGTTGGTTGGAGATACTTTTTCTAGAACTAGAAAAATCTATAAAAAAATATTTTAACATTTTGAAGTCTTAATTTATTGAAGAGTCTCAATTTATTGAATACTTATTTCTTTCTAAATATAGAATGCATTAAAATGAGACCCCAACTTGTCTCAAATTAACGAATAAGCCCTTCTACCATCTTCCGCTTCTTTACTACCGAACTTGAAGTGGAAGGTTTAGCCTTGCTCTTTGCTGCTAAGTTTTTCTGTAGCAGTGGATCATTGAAGTACTTGCTCCGCTTCTCTCCTTCTGTACGCATTTGCATAGCTGTAGTTGGATGGCCCACACTCTGTGGCCACTACTTTCAATTGTCTTGACTACGACGTGGTGGTGACACCCTCTGCTTGATGAGCTTTTCTTTAGGCTGCGGCATCCTTAATCGCGGTTGAGACCACTTTACAAATTCTGCACCTTCTGTCTGTAAGAAATAAACATAAATTTAGTGTGCATAGTAGCAGCAGTAGTACAACGCGCAATTGCGTGTTTCGGGCCACTATAGGCATGGACAAGGAACAACAATAATGGCCTAGTTCACAGGAAGTAAATCTAAGATCTTCCATGCCGACTAAAAACAACACGATTAGTATGCAACATGGCACTACAAGAAACATAACTTGTACACATGCATCACCAACAATACTACTCTTTGAATGGGAACAATATGACGATGTTGTTCTCATTCATATATGCAGGTCTACTTAGCCAATTCTGCTGCAACGATTTTGTGGGTAATTGACGATCCAATAGACAAATTTTTTCTCGTGTCCTAACTGGATTACATTGGCATTGCCTCATTGACTGCGACATGGAAGTATCCTTAAAACTAACCTGCTACAACACACTATAATTCACTTAGGAACTTGAATTCAGTGAGGAAGTCTTTTCCTGCCACGCAATTGACGAATACCTTCTCCTCGCACCTCTGTCCGGTAAGATGAGACGTTCAGGACAAAAATAGTGCGAGCATGAGCATGGTGACCGAATACAAGAACAAAGATGTAGCCTACAATTGTAGGTAGGCAGACATTAGAGGAGATTTCAGCTACTTGGGAGACTGTTTCAGGGTTGTTCCTATTGTTAGGAACTAGTCCTGTACAGTTAGAATATAATAATAAATTAATTAAAATTAAAAAATTAAAAAATTAAATTAAAATTTTAATATATTAAAAAATATATTAAAAAATATATTAAAAAATATATTAAAAAATAATATCTGACGTGGCCGTCTCCTGGCCACGTCAGATCAGCGTTCTCATAGCATTTCCGCAGTTTCCGCAGTCCGGGAACTCACAATCTCTTAAAATGCAGGAATCTCCCCTAATGCCGTATGACCCTACAACCACGGCAAGCCTATGTCCATGCGACATTGCTACAAGAGACGACGCACAGGCTGTAGCGCCGTCAAGCCATGGAAGGCTTCCACATTCAAGCACGATCATGGTTTGATGGCAAGTGACACGCAGGCGTCCACTATAAGTTAGAGTGAGAGTTACGGGTTCTGTATTCAGACCTAAGTGGAAATACTTGCGGGGACACGGGTAGGATGCACGGTTAGTGGAACGGCGATGTCAGCAGTTTGAGGAGTGGACTACCATTTCAGGGTTTTACGCAAGCGACCACTTCTACGTAAGTGCGCCTCTGCTTTGTGTTCGCCCTCTTCATTTTGTTTCATTTCACTATCAAACGCAATCGTTGATACCTGCATCACAAAATTATGGAAAACATGTAGGGCTTCTCTAGTAACTTCAAAGTGCACTACTGTCTCATTTGGTACATTCTCATGCAAGTTGACTACTCTATCGTGCTCAAGGACTATATTAGAAACTTCCATTACATAAATCTGTCTCTACTACATGACCAAATTGGCAAACAGACTTAGGGTTCCTAAGATCGAATTGTGTTCTACATGTCGTGTCTTTTGTATGCAGTGAGACTATGGGAGTAATACAAATGCTTGATACGTGTCACGGGTGACATAGGAGACCTACGATGCTGAACGGCACAATGCCTACCCGTTGTAGACGTTGAGGACGACGTACTGTTGGACATATTCGCATTCTAGATGACAAAGTCATGTCATGCAGGATGTTGGGGATGACATGCAGTAACAACCACATGACTACTTTTCATGTATGTGTAGTTTTTTTCATGGAAATTTGAGAATGACAATCGTCTATGCGTTGTGAATTGTCTCGGTTTTCTGAAGTGCCAAGAACATATACATTTGGAGAAATTTTCGATAGTAGAATGACCTTGCGTTCGGAAAGATGTAGTCCTCAAGTTTGAAAATAACTTCAGTAGCCATTTCAGTAGAAAAGTATTTGTACATATATGTCCATGTGTAGAGCTACAAACTTTGAAGACCTACTTACAAGAAAAACTAATTCAACAGGCTTAAATTCTTCTATGCTACCCATGACAATGAATTCATTATGAAAGGGTTCAAATATTGTACACGAAAACTTCATTGAAGTATTCTAAATCAACTTTATTAAAGGAAGTTCAAGAACATTTATTGTCTAGTTTTGCATTTTCTACAATTACATGTTCTTCTTCACAAAGGACATACCTCACTTCTTACATGAATTGATGCTTGAACATACTTTATTTCTGTGAGAAAGAAGCATGAACATAGCATGTGATAGTCATTACCTAGTAATGAGGCGACTCGAGTAGGAGACAAGGTCGAAGTACATGTATGAAAATTTCAGGGCTAGTCATGTTCCCATCGAAATCGCGTTGACTATGCCACGTCAACAAAAATATCCACATTTGAAATGATTGACTTTTCAAAGATGTGTAGCAACATTTCTATTACACAGTGGACATGTGTATAGGATGTACTGTACAATGTCATTCAGTTAGCAAGGTTCTCCAGGAACATATGGGCATTATAGTGTGTTCATTTGCTTTCTTCTGAATTACATATAATGACATTAATCCATGTACTCATGCATTGACGAATGTAGGAAACATCATTGTAAGTAGTGCATGCGTCTTTGAAAGTTGGAGGAACGGTTATTAGTGTTCTTTAAATGTATGCCTCTTGGAAGCAAACAAGTTGTCAACAAATACAAGTACAATAAAGAGTTGTTGGTGTGTTTCTATACCATAGCTTCTGTACAATAAAAACAAAGGCAAGTGCTCTTCAATGTCCTCAACAATTTGAACAGTAACATTTGCAATTGAAGACTACTTTGTATGCTATTTTTTTGAAGCACATACAACTTGTGCATGCAATGTAGAGTACGATGTATGCATTGGGCACTCATTAGTTCCATTGTTCATGTTCTCTCAGGAGCATGTCCATGGCAACCACGTTCTTGGATAGGGAGGACCAATGGGACATTGAATCTGTAGGAGAGTGTGATGTTCTTGAATTTGTGGGAGAATGTGATTATCCTATGGAAATATATCCGTTTGAAGACTACGATGTTCAACTTTCCAATTACCTAGAGCATCTTGTTTTCCTACACATGGAACAGATGCACTTGTATAATTGGGGCTTAGTTGAGGGAGAGGATTTCTTTCCAAATGATGTATGCCATTACAACATGTACAGCATGTCACTTCATTATGAAGGTTTCTACCCATTTGATAGTTGGGAAGAAGATTACGAAAATTGGCTTGCCGAGCAAGTGTATTTTGCAATGCTGCAAGTTGATGGTTGACTTCAACATCCAAGCGTGAAAAAGTGTAGAAACTTCTGTACTCCTGTACAAATGTAGAATGTTTACTTTGAAAGGGCATGTACATGAACATGTTAATACGAAGTCATTAAACTTGCAACAATGTCCTAGACAATATTTATGTACTGTATGCTTAGCATCATTTCAATGGAGGTGTGCACATGCCACATGTTCTGTTGTATATGAGGTAGAATGTACAATACTTGTACCCATGTACGTTCAATGAATACATGACATAGACGATGTCTTGTATAATTGAAAATACGTGTGGCATAATAGAAAGTGTTCTTTAATAATTGTGTCAGCTTCTAAATAAGTTTTCATTAGCATTTCATGTTATAGTAGCTCTGTCGTACGCGCAGTACGGTAGTAAGCGCTCTTAGCCACAACTACATGGTAAGATGACACGGAATATCGTCCTAGGGAACCCCAAAGTGTGTTCTAAACTCCTTCTAATCCGGTTTAACGTAAATAACTCCAAATCTCACTCCTAAACCAGATTCTACTACTTTCTGGACTCACTACCAGATCCGGATTCTCACCCATCTCTAGACCCGTAACTCCAAACCGGTTTGTTATACCTCTGTTTTACCCTCAGAGTGTCCTCACTTGCTCTTTTACGAGGGATAGGGACATCACCACTTCTTGTTCTCTCACAAACTCTAACTTTCTAATGACACGGACCCAAAATACTTTCCGTTATAAACAAGGTACAGATAAGTATACTCTCACAACTCCCGGATTACTCCAAAAAATAGGTCACTTAGAATACAACCCGTCCCTTCTTACTACAACGACGGATACAGAACCACCTGGAAACTGAGTCGGGGTCTGGTACTTGGACTTCAATTGGACCTATAAGCCGGCAGACCTTCCGGGTGAGCGGGGGTTTTCCACAGGCGGTTGCTTGTCTCCGCACAGAACCCTTCCCGGCCTTCCGGACTTGCACCCACACCACTAACTCCGGATTTCACAGAGCTCTTCCTTCACAATTCTAAATCCCTTCCCTAGACACACACAATTCACAGATCCAAGAAAGCCCTGAATCCGGATTCCTCCTTACCACCTCTCTACTCTTCAGCCAAAAACCTTCAAAGACGTCCCTAACAACCTTATATGCACAAGGAAAAGGAAACCAAGGACACACATGAAAAACTAAGGCAATGAGTAAAAAGACAGATAATGCAAAAATATATTTATTGCTCAAAACAAGGAATAGCAAGAAAAGGAATGAGGGACCCCATGCGGGCCCTCCCTTTTAAAAGAAAACTACATGCCGAAAATCTCGCGGAAAGCACCGCTCCGTCCAATCCTAAACTGCCCTGAAAATCTGGGAAGATAAGATAACTGAATACAAAGCCTATAAATCCAGGATCCGGGTTCTACATGAAGACCCGGAACTCCAGTCTAACAAAATGAACAACTGCAAACTACCTACTTTCCCTTCTATTGTTTCTTCAAACTGTTGTCGAACCCTAACTGTCCCCGGGTGTTGGCCTTTCCTTGTGGTGTCCGGAGAGCCGCCCGGGTGATAATTGAGGTCTTCCAGACTGGGGGACTGTCCGACTTCGTATCGTCCGTATGGACCAGAGATCGGTCCGCTTTCTCCAAGGACTGCGGATCCTCCTCTACCTCCACCTCCTCCGAGATCTCTATGTGAATAGGATTTGGTGTAGGCGTTGGTTCGGGTGGAGGAGGCTCTATATCCGTGAACTGTTCCGAATGCGTGTGTGCCGGATTCTGCACGAGTTCGATCCGGGCGTCTAGGCTACTCCGGACCGGAATCCCAGTATCCTGAAATGTTTAACTTTGTCCTCTAGTCACGATATTGATTAGTGACCCAAATTGACCCATTTATTTTGCTGGTGAGATTGGTGGTTGCGTTTGATGGACTTCCAATGATATTCGGGACTTCTGGAAAACCACCAAAGTCGAGGGGCTTGTTCGGATCCATGTTCGCCATCATGGACCGGAACTCCTTTAGCGACGCCTATCAGAATCCATAATAGCTTAGGACGGATCCTAATAGACTAGAAGAAATTAAAATAATAGAAATTTGAAAAAAAATTAGTTTAGGCATAGACTAACGGAAACAAATAAATCCTTAGAACTACTTTAGACTTAATTCCGGAATCAATACAGGAGCATGACGGAACTTGACAATCCGAGTGGACGGATTCAGGAGCCTAAACACAGGAACCTGGAACGCAGTCATTAAATACAGTAGCTTGTGACGGTAGATTAGGGATACGTTACGGCGTTCCGTAGCCTGCGTTCCCGTTGTTGTGAACGTTGGGTGCAGGAATAGTATATAAACCTAGCTCCTCCTCATTTCTCGCCCTCTTTCAGTTGCTCCGCATCTGGCTGATAGTGAGAGAAAGTGTGGTGAGTTAGGGTTACGGCGTTAGGAGAGGTGAAACGGATGGCAGGGGTTAGTACGTGGTATACGGTCCCAGCCTGGAAGATTAGTCTGGTAATTCCGATGGATCCGTTGCACCTGCATTAGTTAGAGGACGATTTGAAGGTCTTGGGGTATGCAGGTTTGCTGAAGAAACCCTGGACCGTCCAGAGTGACTAGGTCCTTTGGGAGTTGGTGGTGGGTGCACTGAATCAGTACAACTAGACCGTACGAGGGCATTTGGACCAGTGGACGGAGGAGTTGTGGGCGGAGGTTTACGGGTTCCCAAAATCCGGAAACGGACCAGTATCACCAACACAAGTTCGTGAATCCACCGCACTCGAAGGAAGGCTACGCCATCAAGGATTGCCGGGACGAGCGACACAAGCGACTGTTTCGGTTTCTCCTACCGATCATGTATCCGGACAAGAGTTCCTGGGTTACGGTCACGATGGCCAACACGATATTCAGGGCATTCTAGGACCGGATCGTTCACTAGGGTCGGGTCATGGCAAATGTAGTGGGGCGGTGCACCGGAAACCTGACGAAAAACAAGCCGAACCCGCTTAGCACGTATCTCCTCCACCTGTACCAGTACCGGGAACTGCTGACGAAAGACGAGTCGACGGATTACGAGACCGGGTTGATCATGCTGCAATGCAGCTGCACGGATGACGAGGAGCCGGAGACGCAGGACTCTAAGAACGAGGACGAGGACGTCAAGCCGAAAGTGAAGGAAGAGAAGGTGGAGCCAGAACAGAAGTTGATGCAAAGGGAGAATGAAGAACGAGAGGAGGCATCTACAAGCCAGAGACGGAAGTCTACAGATCCGGTAGCCAGAGGTAAATTTACGGGTCCCTTCCTCGCACAGGATACAAAGGAATGGGAAGGACCACGCTTCTTCGAGTGCGGAGAAGAGTGGATCCGGACCGCGAAGATGTACCACAACAGGCTCGCGGAGATCGTACTCCAGTCCACGGACGTGATGCACTCCGAACTGGAGAACCTTCTGAACGTGCTGAAGGCGCTGCCGCCCGAGTTAGAATGGAATGAGATGAGGACGAAGATCCGGAAACTCAAGACGAAACGGGAGGAGCTCAAGGGGAAGCTGAGTTGGACGGAAGGAGAGTTGCATCACTCTCAGGAGGCGACGCAGAAGGCCTACCAGGTGTTCCAGACCTTCCAGAAGTGGATGGTGAGTCCGGCCGACCTCTACCACAAGGCGACCCTTTATGACGAAATGCAGAAGACGTTCGCGGCCCTCACCAACACGAAGATCGTTCGGGTAATGGTGGAGATGTCAGGTAGGATGGAGGCGTCCCTGAAGGAGTTCTGGTCCATGATCGCGAACCTAGATCCGAACAAGCCCCTCGACTTTGGTGGATTTCCAGAAGTCCCGGATGTCATCGCCACACCATCCACCCAACCTCCCATCTCACCCGCAAAACGGACAGGTCAGTTTAGGTCTCTACTGAACATAGTCAGCGCAGGAAGGCAGGGTCCCGTATTTCCGGATCCGGGGATGTCGGTCCGGAGTAGTCTGGATGCCCGGATCGAGCTTGTGCAGAATCTGGCACGTACACATTCGGAGCAGTTTGATGACATCGAACCGCCTCTGCCTACGCCAATGCCGACGCCGGATCCGGTCCCCATTGAGCTCTCGAAGGAAGTAGAAGCTGAAGTAGAGGAGGATCCGCAGTCTTTGGAGAAAGCGGATCGGACTTTAGTTCACACGGACGAGACGGATTCCGCCAGTCCGCCAGTCCGGAAGACTTCAATTATCACCTGGGCGTCTCTCCGGACACCCCAGGGCAAGACTAGCACTCGGGGATAGTTAGGTTTCGATAGTAGTTCAAAGAAACCGCGTAAAGGAAAGTAGGTAGTTAGATTGGTAGTTTTCCAGTTACCATTTTGTTAGACTAGGAGTTCCAGGTCTTCGTACAGAACCTGGATTCCGGATTTTTAGGGATGAGTTTCAGTAAACTTATCCGCCCGGGTTTTTAGGGCAGTTTAGGATTGGGCGAAGCGGCACTTTCCGCGGGTTTTCCGGCATGTTGTTTTTCTTTTAAAAGGAAGGGACCGCTTGTGGTCCCTCATTCCTTTTCTTGCTATTCCTTATTTTTTGAGCAGTAAATATATGTTTGCATTTTATTGTCTTTTGACTCATTGCCTTAGTTTTCTTATGGGTCCTAGCTTTCCTTTACCTAGGGAGTTTTAAGGTTGTTTGGGCGCATACTTGATAGTTTTGGCTAAAGAGTAGAGAGGTGGTAAGGAGGAGTTCGGATTCAGGGTTTCTCGGGTCTGTGAACTGTGTGTTTGTCCAGGGAAGGGGTTTTAGTGTTGTACAGGAAGTTGTGCGGTGTCCGGCATTGGTGGTGTGGGTGCAAGTCCGGAAGGCCAAGGAGGGTTCCGTGCGGAGATAAGCAACCGTCTGTGGAAAAACCCCGCTCACCCAGAAAATTCCGCCAGTTTGCAAACACAAATTGGAATTCTAGTACCGGACCCCGTCTCAGTTTCCAGATAAGTCTTGTATCTGTCGTTGTAACAAGGGGGGTCGGGTTGTATTCTGAGTGACTTGCTTCTGGAGAAATCCGAAGTTGTGAGGGTTAGCCAGTCCGTACCTTGTTTGTAACGGAAAGTTCTTTGAGTCCGTGTCATTAGGAAGTTAGAGTTAAAGTGAGATACAAAGAGTGGTGTTGTCCTTATCCCTCTTAAAAAGTAAGAAAGGACCCTCTGAGGGTAAAACAGAGGTATCAAAAACCGTGTATTTGAGTTACGGATCTGGTGACGAAACGATCCGGATCCAGTAGAGAGTCCGGGAAGGTATAGAATCCGGGTGGGGAGTGATATTTTGTAGTATTCACATTAACCGGATAAATAAGGAGTTTAGAACACCCTCTGGGGTTCCATGGGACGATATTCCGTGTCATCTTGCCACGTTGTTGTGGTTAAGAGCGCTTACTATAGTATTGCGCGTACGACAACGCCTCCATCCGTCCAGCCATCTCCAACATAACCCGGACGATCTTGGTGTTGGTGAGGACTTGAGAAGTTTTCTTCATCTCATCATAGAGTGCTGCCTTGGAATATAGGTCCACGCGGCTCACCATCCACTTCTGGAACGTCTGGAATGCCTGGTAGGCCTTCTGTGTTGCTTGTTGGGACTAGTGCAGCTCCCCTTCTGTCTAGTTGAGTTTGGCTGTCAACTCTTCCCGTTCCATCTTGAGGTTCCGGATTTCCGTCCTCATGTCGTCCTACTCCTTCTTCAGAGGCAGCATCTTCAGCACGTCCACCAGCTTCTCTGGATCGCACTACATCACATCTGCGGACCCCAACATGATGTCGGCAAGCCGGTCGTGGTAAAGCTTGGCAGTCCGGATCCACTCTTCTCCGCAGTCAAAGAAGCGCGGTCCTTCCAAGTCTTCAGATCCTACGTGAGGGAGGGACCTGTGGAAGTACGCAACATCCATATAAACATAAATAATAGTCAATAGTCAATATATAGAGTAGAAATTTTCAAATTTTTCGTAATAGGTAGGGAATAGAAAGCCTAGAACCAAAAATAGGAATTAGAGGCTTTACGGAAAACCTTAAACTGTAATTAGGGTTACAATCAGATCCGGAAACCCTATCCGGAAACCCTAACCCTAATCCGGAAACCGGAAAGTTCCGGCCGAGTAGGCCCTAGAGCCTAGTCCGGCTAGGGAACTTGCGGGAATGCCAGGCCGAAAAGCTACTTAACCCCCACTGTCTCCTTCATTCTTCTTCTTTCTCCGCGTGATTATCGCAATGGCGCTTAGTGAGTGAAAGTGTGGTGAGATAGGAATGCGTTAGGGAGAGAAGGGGAAGCCGGTGCCGATCGCACCGGAAAGTAGGACGGAAGATTAGCGGAAACTAAGCGGATCAGGTGACGGAAACTTAGCGAAAACATTAGCGGAAGTGAGTCGGAAGTGAGGATAGAGAATGTCGGTGGTTATGGCAGGGCCCAGTGTGCTACGGAAGTCAGGGATCACGGCCCGGATGATCAATCCGGAAATCCCTGAGAATCCGGAACACCACCATGAGCTGGAGGACGACTTGACGGATATGGGGTGTTTAGGGTTCCTGAAAAGACCCTGGAACATCCGGAGCGAGGAGATGATAGACGAGCTAGTCTACGGCGCTCCGAACCAGTATCACCTGACCGTTAGGGGTCATCCAAAGTCCTAGATAGCAGAGATATGGGCCGGAGTCTATTTCGCGTCCACTAGAGGATCCGGATGGGCCGGATGGACGGAGAAATTCGCTGCGGATAGGTTCCGGAACCTGGCGGATCCGAAGGAGGGTTACATCGCGTCCGACTTCCGGAACCCTAGGGATCAGAGACTCCTAGAATTTCTCAACCCGATCTTGTATCCGGAAAAGCCCAACCGGATTACAGTTACCCTGGCAAATACAATCTTTGGAGCTCTAGGGGAAAGAGGGAAACCGGCCCTTAGACCAGTTAGCTGGGGGCTCATTATCCAGTCGATAGTGGATAAGCTTTCCGGAAACCTGGTGGGAAAGAAATCAAGTCCCATCAATCTGTAAATCCTCCACTTGTACTACAAGCAGGAGGTACTCAGCAGTCCGGAAGACATCATCTACCGGCAGGGAGATAGCTTGCTCCGATACGGTCTTCCTCCGGATTCGGATCCGACGGATGAGGAGCCGGAAGAGGAGGAGAAGCCGGAACTAGAGCATGACTCACCAGACACGCACGACTCCCGCCAGAAGAGCACGGACCCGGAATCAAGAGGGAAGAGCCAGCTTCCGGACCCTGTTCCATCCCGGAACACTGATCCGGATTTGGATATCTTCGAGTCGACAATCTCCTGGCTGCGAAGTCAGAAGGCATCAAACGACCGGATGGCCACTCTGATCCGGAGAGTCTGCACGGTATTGAAGGTAGCGGACGAGATGGAGATCGTGGAGGCAATCAAGAGCAGACCGGATCCGGAGATGATTCGCTTGTTGGAGGGACGGATCCGGGTAGTGGAGAGGGAAAGCGATCATCTTCAAAATCGAGCAACATGGGTAGAGAGGGAGATGAACACTGCCAACAAACGCGCGACGGATGCGACGGAGCTGGTTCAGAAGCTGAGGGACCTCATCGACCCTCTAGTGGATATCATCACTAGATCCGCGCTCTGGAACAACCAGATGACCCGGGAAGGTCATATTTCCAGAACCAAGGTTGTAAAGATCTTGGTAGAGTTTGAGGCGCGGATCGAGATCGCATTGAAGGAGATGCGCCAGTTGGTCGGCCACTTCGATCCGCTCAGCGGATTGGACGCCTCGCTATTTCCGGAAATACCCGGAGGAGAGTTCCAGGAGACAACACAGCTCAACCTGGGAGCACGATCGTCGGCCCAGCAAGCACCCGGAAGATCCTCGGTGCAGAAGGAAATTACGGATGGGAGGAGGATTCCGGATCCGGTTTTGACGCCCTGGAACACTTCGGTAAACCTCTTCCCACCCATTCCGGATGCCACTACAGAAGTAACGGCGATGACGGAGGATCTGATTGGGATTCAGAATCCGGCCCGGACCCATCCGGAGGAGTTCACACACATGCAGCAGCAGACTCCTCCGCGGCCACCACCATCGACCCCCATTAAGATCATTGACCTGGAGAAGAAGAAGGCCACTCGGCGGAAGGTCAGCAGCGATCTGGAGGAGGTTCTCGAGTCGGATGAAGAGGAGGCAGTAACGAACTCGTCTTCTGAGTCGGAGTATGCGGAGACGGATCCGGGTCTGCCAAGGACCCGATCTGCAACGAAGTCCACCCTGCCGAAGTAGATCCGGCCGAAGGCGCCAACTCGGATTTCGAAGGGCGGAACATCGGCGAAGAAGGCGCGGAAGGGTAAATGACTAGGTTGCGTAGTTGGATTGTTAGTTTTAGTGTTTTGTCTTCATCGCGGGTTTTCCGGATGTGGGACCCGTTGATCCGGAATGCTAAGTAGTTCCGGATTTCTAGGAATTTAACGGCTTTCCATTTTTCCCGGAACGGTCACTTGGCCGTTGTCCGGATTTTCAGCTGGCCGTTGGCCGCTTTTTCTTTAGACTGTTTTTGGTCGTGTTGTTTTGGTTTTTAAGGGCAGGCCAGCTTGTGGCCTGTCATTCCATTTTGTGTCATTCAATCTGAGCACCCAAGAATAAACACCTTGGGAATCATTATCTTGCGTATCGCGTCCTGATTACTTGTGTGTGGGTGTATCCGGGAGAGTGTGCAAGGTAGGAATCCGGATCGGTTGGTATCCGGATTGGTTGGTATCCGGATCCGGCTGAAGGTGTTTTGTAGAATAGTTTAGATTGAACTTGAGGAGCTGTGCGTGGTGCCTTTAAATCGCTGGAACGGTGATCCGGTGGGATCCAGTAGTGGTCAGGGAGCTAGTCTAAGAACTCGAGAGTAGTCTTGTGCGGAAGTTGGCAACCGCCTAGTGGAATATTCCCAAACCACCGGAAGGTCTGCCAACCTCAGGAGTAGGCGAAAGCTTGATCCGGAAAATAGCTGAGTGTCGTTGTAGTAAGGGCGGGTGAGGGTGTATCTCTGCGTGACCTACCTTCCAGGTGGCCACCCGGAATGTTGTGAGAGGGACCATCTTTCCTCCTTACCGGACTGAGAACTTTGAGGACGGATAGTTGTTTGTTGTTTAGGAGTTGATAAGCGTGTTACTTGAGTGGTGATGTTCCCCACCCCTCGGAAAGAGCAAGTGAGGACCCTCTGAGGGTAAAACAGAAGTACCAAAAACTGGTGTGACGGATAGTGAGAGTAGAAATCCGGATCAAGGTGGATCCGGATCTGATTCTGGAAGACAATTTTTCCGGAACTTGGTGTTTGTGTTGTACCGGATCCTACAGCGGATTGTCATTTCCGGGTAGATCCGTAGTTCCGGAAACTTATCTATCGCGACAACATCTGGAATTCCCTATGACGATAACTCGTGTCATCTTAACGCTTTTGTGGTGTTAAAGATACCTACGCCTAGACTGCGCGTACGACAGGACCCGAAAGTTTACCTCTGGCTGCCGGATCCATAGACTTCTGTCTCCAGCTTGTAGATGTCTCCTCTCGGTCTTCCTTCTCCTTCTCTGGCACCTTCTCTTCCAGCTCCACTTTTTCATCCTTGACTTTCGGTTTGACGTCTTCTTCCTCGTTTTTTGACTCCTGCGTCTTCGGACCCTTGTCATCCGAGTAGTTGTACTACAGCATCACTAGCCCGGTCTCGTAATCTGTAGCCTCATCTTCCGTCAGTAACTCTCAGTGTTGGTACATGTGGAGCAGATACATGCTGAGGGGGTTTGGCTTGCTCTTTGCCAGATTTCCGATACACCTCCCTACAACGCTCACCATGACCCGTTGTGGGAACCTGAAAATAGAAATAGGAAGTAGTTACTAGGAAATCCGTGTAAGGAGATAAAACTTGATACATTTTTTTTGTTTCAAAGAGGGGGAAATGAAGATTTTATTAACATTAAAGCTTATCAATATGGTAGTAGAACTAAATAGATAATTTAGTTAAGGAAACTTTTAGTTTCCTAGTCTGCCAAGAAACCAGAACCGGATGAGGAACCAAGTTTTCCTTATGGATCATCAGAAATACCGGAGTTAGAACCAGAGTCATATCAGGAGGCAACGGAACCAGTATTGGCATTGAGCTGGATGTTTTCTAGACCCAACGGATTCCTCGGAAATGACGGAGGACCGTTCAACGATCAGATTTTCTGGGTTTTCCGCAGGAATGGTTATCCAACCAAACGACTAGACCCAACGGTGTGGAGCTGAAATAGGAAAGAGAAGGGCCAAGGGTTACACCCCATACCCTCATTTCTTGTTTCTCATTCTCCTACAACACACAGAGTAGTGAGTTTAGAACTTGGAGGAAGGAGTTCCTTGTTTCCGGATCTTGTCGTGAGGAAAGAAACCGATTATTTGAGGAAGAGTTTGAGCTGAGATAGTAAGGTTGGAGTGTGAGTACTACCTCTGAGGGCTATGGCAAAGGCGGAGGGAAGTGGCTCTGTAAATCTGAAGTTCAAAACTGTCTATCCAATGATTCCAAAGGATGATAAGGAGAAGAAGCAACTGAATGCGGATCTGGATCAACTCAGATGCAGCGATTTCTTGAGTCGACTCTGGAGTGTGAGGGACGACAACATGATCCGGGAGCTGATGGAGAAGTAGTCTAATGAGTAGTATAAGACGATCCGGGCGCTGCCAAGTTGGTGGATGATCGACTTGTGGAAGAGGACATACGACTTTCTGCGCGCTGGGGAAGGGATGGCATCCCGGACAGACAAGTATGCGAAAGGTAAATTTGTGAACCCTCCCAACCCAAAGGATGGCTACGCAGTAGCTGATTGTAGGGACCCCAAAGAGAGGAGGTTGCTAGAGTATTTGGTCCCCATCCTGTATCCGGAAAGGCCAAACTGGATTACAGTGACTTGGGCCAATACAATTTTTGGAGCGTTGAGTGGAGAGAGGAAAGTGTGTTGGGCGGAGATCATAAAGAACCTAGTGAACAAAATGGTTTCCTCACTAGGAAACACCAAGGCCACTTCCATTGGCCCTTTTCTTTTCCACTTGTATGACCACCTAGGAACACTTAGGAGTGGAGAGAAGGTAACATACAAGGCCGCCGCCACAATGGTGAAACTTAACATCACTCCACCCCGGGAAGTGGAAAGTAAGGATAGGAAGGAGCTACCAGAAGAGGATTCTGGAAGAGGCTCTTCAAAGAGGCATAGAGCATCCTCAGAGAGAAAGAAGAATATTGAGAAGATTTCAGACTCTAAAAAGAAGAAAGGACCCCAAGAAGAAGAGAGACAATTCGTCAAATCGGAAACGAGAAGACAGGATTCACTAGGGAGGGTAATTGAGGATCTAGAGAGGATCCGAGAGAAAGTCGACACAGAGAGAGGAGTAGTCCGGAATGTGTGCGGGTTGCTAGGAGGGATCGAAGTGTCCGACCTCGAAGAGAAGATAGAGGATCTATTCCGGTCAAAGGAATTCCAGAAATGGGAGGATAGAATTGAGGAACTAACTGAGAAAAATGAGGCGCTTCAACGTTAGTTAGATAAAAAGTCAAAACACAGTGTGGACGAGAAAAAACTTTCCTCAGAGGTAGGAAGCACGCTTAAACAAATCCGCAACTTTGTAGAAGCTTCTAGGACGTGGTGAGCAAGGCCAAGATGTTTGACGAAGAAATCCACAAGGTCGGCAATGAGGCAGCAATGAAGTCAGTGACAGTATTGGCCAAGTACTCAGAGGTGATGGAGAAACTCTTATACGAGATCCGGGACGTTCTTTAACATTCTAGTCACTATCCGGATCCGCGAGAGGAGGAGAAGGTTAGCCCGAGGATGGATGCTGTCGTACGCGTAATACTGTAGTAAGCGCTCTTAACCACAACAACGTGGCAAGATGACACGAAATATCGTCCCAGGGAACCCCAGAGGGTGTTCTAAATTCCGTCTAATCCGGTTTATTGTAACAACATCAAATTTCACTCCCCAACCGGATTCTATCTCTATCCGGACTCTCTACCGGATCTGGATTATCACAAACACCAGATCCGTAACTGAACACACGGTTTTTGATACCTCTGTTTTACCTTCAGAGGGTCCTCACTGACTTTTCCAGAGGGGTAAGGACAACACCACTCCTTGTATCTTACTAACTCTAACTCCCTAATGACACGTACCCAAAGATCTTTCCGTCACAAACAAGGAATAGACTGGCTGACCCTCACAACTTCGGATTTCTCCAGAAGCAGGTCACTTAGAATATAACCCGACTCCCCTTGCTACAACGACAAATACAAGACTTACCCGGAAACTGAGATGGGGTCCGGTACTAGCACTCCAACTTGTGTTTTGCAAACGGACGGAACTTTCCGGGTGAGCGGGGGGTTTCCACAGACGGTTGCTTATCTCCGCACGGAACCCTCCTTGGCCTTCCGAACTCGCACCCACACCACCAACGCTGGACTCCGCACAACTTCCTACACACACTAAAACTACTTCCCTGGACAACATACAGTTCACAGATCCGGGAAACCCTGAATCCGGACTCCTCCTTACCACCTCTCTACTCTGTAGCCACAACCTTCAAGCAAGCACCCAAGCAACCTTCAAACTCCCAAGGAAAAGGAAACCAAGGACCCACAAAGGAAACTAAGGCAATGAGTAAAAAGACAATAAACATGCAAACATATATTTACTGCTCAAAATAAGGAATAGCAAGAAAAGGAATGAAGGACCACAAGCGGTCCCTTCCTTTTATAAGCAAAACAACATGCCGTAAAACCCGCGGAAAGTGCCACTAAACACCATCCTAAACTGCCCTAAAAGTCCGGACGGATAAGTTTAACTGAAACTTACCCCTGAAAATCCGGAATCCGGGTTCTGACTGAGACCCGAAACTCTAAGTCTAACAAAAAGATAACTAAAAACACTATCAGTCTAATTATCTACTTTCCCTTCTGCTGTTTCTTCGAACTACTGTCAAATCCTAACTGCCCCCGGGTACTAGTCTTGCCTTGGGGTGTACGGAGAGACGCCCGGGTGATGATCGACGTCTTCCGGACCGGAGGACTGTCAGAATCTGTCTCGTCCGTATGGACGAGAGACCGGTCCGCCTTCTCCAACGACTTCGGATCCTCCTCCACTTCTGCTTCTTCTGCTTCCGCTTCCTCTACTTCCGCTTCCTCTACTTCCGCCTCCTCCGATATCTCGATGGGATCCGGTGTAGGTAAAGGCATCGGTGGAGGCGGTTCGATATCCTCGAACTGCTCCGGATGCGTCCGTGCCGGATTTTGGACAAGGTCGATCCGGGCATCCAAACTGCTCCGGACCGGCATATCCTGACCCAAAAATCCGGATGAGGGACCCCCTTGAGTGACAATATGGATCAGTGACCCAAACTGACCTGTCCGTCTGATGGGCGAGATGGGAGGTTGAGTTGCCGGAGTTGCGATGACATCCGGAACTTCCGGAAATCCCCCGAAGTCGAGAGGCTTGTTCGGATCCATGTTCGCCATCATGGACCGGAACTCTTTCAATGATGCCTCCATTCTTCCGGACATCTCCACCATCACCCGGACTATCTTCGTGTTGGTGAGGGCCGCGGACGTCTTCTGCATCTCGTCATACAGTGCCGCCTTGTGATAGAGGTCCGCCGAACTGACCATCCATTTCTGGAAGGTCTGGATCGCTTGGTATGCCTTCTGCGTCGCCCCTTGAGACTGGTGCAGCTCTCCTTCCGTCCAAATCAGCTTCCCCTTGAGCGCGTCCCGTTCCGTCTTCAAGTTCCGGATTTCCGTCCTCATCTCGTTCCATTCCGACTCGGCCGGTAACGCCTTCAGCGCGTCCACCAGGTTTTCCGGTTTGCACTTCACCACTTCCGCGGACCGGAGTACGATCTCCGTGAGCCTGTCGTGGTAATCCTTCGCGGTCCGGATCCACTCTTCTCCGCACTCGAAGAAGCGGAGTCCTTCCCACTCATGTTTATCCTGGATGAGAAAGGGACCCGGGAATTTACCTCTGGCAGTCGGAAGTGTAGACTTCCGTCTTTTGCTTCCCGATGGCTGGTCCCGTTCCTCCTTCTCCCTTTGTGTCTGCTTCGGTTCCGGTTCCGGCTTCTCTTCCTTGATCTCCGGCTTGACTTCCAGCTTGGCTTCTTCCTCCTCATCCTCAGACTCCTACGTCTCCTGCTCCTCGTTGTCAGAGCAGTTGCATTGGAGCATGATGAGCCCGGTCTCGTAATCCGTCGCCTCGTTTTCCGTCAACAGTTCCCGGTGCTGGTACAGGTGGAGCAGGTACGTGCTGAGTGGGTTCGGCTTGTTCTTCGCCAAGTTCCCGGTGCAGCGCCCCACCACGCTCGCCACGATCCGGCCCCAGTTCACGACCCGGTCCTGAAATGCCCCGAAGATCGTGTTGGCCATGGTTACCGTAACCCGAGAACTCTTATCCGGGTACAGGATCGGTAGCAGAAACCGGAGTAGCCGCTTGTGCCTCTCGTCCCGGCAGTCCTTGATCGCGTAGCCCTCCTTCGCGTGTGGTGGGTTCACGAACTTGTGCTGGTGGTACTGGTCCGTCTGGGCAGCGAATGCGCTTCCGGTTTGCGAGAACCCGTACACCTCCGCCCACAACCCCTCCGTCCACTGGTCCGGATGCCCACGTACGGTCTGGTCGTACTGGTTCGGAGCACCTGCCGCCAACTCCCGGAGCACCTGGTCACTCTGGACGTTCTAGGGTTTCTTCAGCAGACCTACACAACCTAAAACAACCAAATCGTCCTCTTAATGCCGCAAGTGCAGCGGATCTTCCGGATATACCGGACTAATCTTCCGGGCCGGTACTATATACCACGTACTAACCCCTGCCATCCGTCTCACCTCTCCTATCGCGGTAACCCTAACTCACCACACTTTCTCTCACTATCAGCCAGATGCGGAGCAATTGAAAGAGGGCGAGAAATGAGGAGGAACTAGGTTTATATAGAAATCCTGCGCCCAACGTTCACTGTAACGGGAACGCAAGCTACGGAACACCGTAACGTATCCCTAGTCTACCGCCGCAAGCTACTGAATTTAATGCCTGCGTTCCGGGTTCCTACGTTTCGGCTCCTAAATCCGTCCACCCGGATGTCAAGTTCCGTCATGATTCCGTACTGGTTCCGGAACGAAGTCTAAACTAATTCTAAGTATTTATTTGTTTCCGCTAGACTATGCCTAAACTAATTTTTTTCAATTTTGATCTATTTTAATTTTTCTTAGTCTATTAAGGTCCGTACTAAGCTATTATGGATTCCGACAGATGCTACCCCGACTTCAAAGACATTAGAAATGTCTCCACCTGCACCTGCAAAGCCCAGAGGTAAGATGGAAAAGGAGAAGACTCCAGTAAGGAAGGCTCCCAAGCTGAATTTGGAAAAGGGAGAAGGGTCTACACTTGGATCCAGATCCAAGGTCCAGACCCGGAAGTCCGGATCAGACTTGGGTACACCCTAGAACACGGGCTCGAGGCCGTCACCAAAGGTACTTAGCACGATCAAGAAGAAATCGACATCCAAACGAGTGAGGGAGGCGTCCCCCATCAGTCAGCAATCAGAGGAAGATGAGTCGCCGGACAACTCTAAAGAGGAAAGTAGCAAGTTGGAATCCGGATCCGATCCGGACAAAGACCTGAAATCGAGATCGGAAAAAGAATCCAATATGATCCGCATCTCTCCCGCGAGCTTCAAGGAAAAGACTCAGACGCCGTCAGAGGGGAAAGCGACAGCTAGTGGGAAGGCATTAGCAAGTAGAGTATAGCCACCTAGGAAAGGATCCACCAAGCATAAGGAACCTTCTCCTAAGCGGCCTAAGAAGTAGGTAGGAAATTTTGTAGTTAGGCGTAGGTCAATGGACTGAAATCTAAGTTTTTGGTAGGTAGGAAGCTACTAGTTGGCTACTTTTGAGTTGGATGCACCTAGACGTCCGGATCCAGATTTTTTGGATCTGAGATTCACTTTTGCGGAATTTGCCGCGTGGTAGGAAGTCAACGGGTGGTGGATAAGGAATGACATGTGTCATTCTCCTATCCTTTACTTTATTCCCTGGGGACCTTTAGGGTTTCCCTTGGGTTGGTATTTAGGGGCTGACCTTGATGGTAGCCGGGGGCATCATTTCACTTTTGCTTTTATTTCCTTTATGCAAAACTTCAGATTTCCATTCTATCATGTGCTAAGTCTGCAAAGTCTTGGTATTGTGCTGGTGGGCTTGGGGTGTTGAATCATCACTTGGCCAAAGTAATTGTATTTGCAGGGGTAGAAAATAAGAGTGAGTCCCCGGATTTTGTTGGAATCCAATTCCGGGAATTAAAGTGGGTTGGTAATAGGATTGCGTGTACTGGAGGGAATTTGAGTATTATCTAATTGCCTTAGGAACTTTCGTGTGGGATAGCCACTCCTAGGTTGGATGAGATCTGGTAGGGACTAGTCTTGGATCAATTGAAGAGTTGAAAGGTCCTGCTGTACCCGAAAGTAGGAATCAGATTGGTATTTCGAATCTTTCAGTTATCTAGTTCCAAGCTCTGCTTAGGGATCCTGGTCTGGGTAGAATCTGTCGTTGTAGTATTCAGAGGTTGATGAGGATTCCTTGCGTGACCTGCTGGACTGGATCCACATCCGGATCAATTGTGAGAGAATAATTGCTACCTAGTGTTTGTCTTGTATTTTGTTGTTTAAAGTGGAACTTCAGTCACTAAAACATTGAAGGGTAGGATTTACGTGTCCTTCCAGAACCCCAAGAGCGGACCCCTCTGAGATAGAGGTTAAACATCATATTTTGGTTACGAAAGATTGCTAGATACGGATCCAGACCCGCAAGAGGAACATGATTATGACACTCCTTCTGGTTCTGCATACGTCTAGCTGGACATTCTTTTATTTTCTTGGATAGGGAGAGGAACAGGATTATGACACTCCTTGTTTCGAGATGGTGTTTGGGTTGTGGGATTTAAGAGGAAAAAGGTTTAGTGACGGTTGGCAAATGTAAACCATTTCTGGCTTCAGATCCGGTTATAGTGTGTTTTTGTGGGCTTCCACATCCTAATCCGGTCAGCCTCAGGAAACTACGGATAAATCTCTAGGGAACGATACACGAGTCATCCTAAAAGTGTTTTTAGTCATTTTTAAATGCTTACTAGGACAATTGTGCTTTCTTGTGCTACGACACCCGTCCCTAGTGTACAATCCGATCTTGGAATGCCCCGAAGATGGTGTTGGCCATCGTAACCGTAACTTGGGAACTCTTGTCGGGGTATAGGATGGGGAGCAGGAACCGGAGTAGCCGCTTGTGCCACTCGTCCCGGCAGTCCTTGATGGCGTACCCTTCCTTTGCGTGTGGCGGATTCACGAACTTGTGTTGGTGATACTAGTCCCTTCGGGTAGCAAATCCGTCTCCGGTTTGCGGGAAGCCGTTAACTTCCGCCCACAACTGTTCCTTCCACTGTTCTGGATGCCCACGCACAGTCTGATCGTACTAGTTCGATGCGCCCATTGCCAACTCTCTGAGGATTTGATCACTTTGGACGCTCCAGGATTTCTTCAGAAAACTTGCACAACTCGAGACCTTCAAGTCGTCCTCTAATTGTCTGAGATGGACCGGATCCGTTGGCATTACCGAACTGAGCCTCCGGGCCGATACTATATACCTCGTACTAACTCCCGCCATCCGTCTCACCTCTCCTATCATCGTAACCCTAACTCACCACACTTTCTCTCACTAACAGCCAGATGCGGAACAACTAAAAGAGGGCGAGAAATGAGGAGGAGAGGGGTATATATACCCTTCTAGCGCCCAACATTCACTCCATTAAGAACGCGAGCTACGGAACACCGTAATGGATCCCTAGTCTAGCGCCGCAAGCTACTATCTTAATGACTGCGTTCCAGCGGCTTTCCAGCTCCTGAATCCGTCCCACCCAGATGTCAAGTTCCACCATGTTCCCGTATTGACTCAGGAATTAGATTTAAACTATTTTTAGGTATTTATTTGTTTCCATTTCTCTATGCCTAAACTAATTTTTTCAAATTTGTACTATTTTAATTTCTTCTAGTCTATTATGATCCGTCTTGAGCTATTATGGATTCCAACAAGCTCGATGCACCGATTTTTGCTTATGGCACTAGAAAAGAACTGCACTTCAATGAACACAAGATAGTTGATGTTTTGTGAAAATAGCATTTTTAGTAAGACAAATTTCATGAAAGTTTGTTTCCAGAAAACATGAACTACCTTGTATTCACAGAAATCCAGTTTTCTTCTAGTGAAGGCACATGCCTGACAAGAAGATGCTTGAATTTTTCCCCGTACTGTGGGGCTCTGTACACAACTTTTCTTCTTATGCTAAACAGTAACTGAAAACGTTTATATATGCATGTGAGAACCGCATGTAGTTGTTGTAATGAATGTATAAAATGGAAAAAAATTATGCATGAGTTCATGTTTTGTATTGAGAATGTTAAGCTCCCTATATTAATGCGTATGCTTGATGTTTTGTTGTGTGGTGCATTTGAATGCAGTGTCAGCGGAGCTGTGACAATGAATATTGAATCCCAAAATCGAGGCAGCATTGTTCGTATAACCATTGATGGCCATGTGTTGAGGCACATTCCCATAGAAGATCTAATATTACAAACGGAATTGAGAGTGGTCATAGAGGAAGATGTGAGGGTGTACCCATGCCCTTGCAATGATTGTCATGGTGGACGTCGCAAACGTGTTGAAACGATTAGAAGCCACCTAGCAACTGTTGGACGAGATCCTTTTTTGTTGAAGTCAATGATAGGTGGAGACCCTCCAGATGGCTATCCACGTCAAGGTTTGTGGGTGGAAGACATTGCATATGACAACGACATTGTGAACGACAAAGGCGCAGCTGCTTGTAGACCCAATCACAATAACATGGATGAGGTCCTTGCCGACAATGATGATGCAATACATGCTACGGAAGTACATGTTGACGAGTATCACAAGGTGCATTGACAAGTTATGGAGGCATTTGATAGAGGTGATGCATTGCATATGGAGGCATCGGAAGTTGGAGAAGCGCTAGAAAATGATGATGTTGACATGGACACCTTAGATAGTTTGGAAGACTTGTATGAACAAGCGATGACACCAATGTACACAGGTGCAAAAACGAGCATGGTCTTAGCCACCATCATCATCATAAACATGTGTGTAGTGTTTCGCGTGAGCAACAAATTTACATACGAGTTGTTGAGGTTTCTGTCACGTGATTTGCTACCGGAAGGCAACCAATTGCCAAGTACTCATTACACTGCGTGGAAAACTATTCGCAAGTTGGGCTTGAATTACCACAACATTCATGTATGTCCTGATGGATATGTGCTCTATGAAGAGGAGAATGCTTTGTTGAACATGTGTCGGAATCCGTAATAGCTTAGTACGGACCCTAATAGACTAGGAGAAACTAAAATAGGTCAAATTTGAAAAAATTAGTTTAGACATAGACTAACGGAAACAAATAAATACTTAGAATTAGTTTAGACTTCGTTCCGGAACCAGTACGGAAGTTGGACGGAACTTGACATCCGGGTGGACGGATTCAGGAGCCGGAACGCAGGAAACTGGAACGCAGGCATTAAATTCAGTAGCTTGCGGCGGTAGACTAGGGATACGTTACGGTGTTCCGTAGCTTGCGTTTCCGTTGCAGTGAACATTGGGCGTAGGAATTCTATATAAACCTGGCTCCTCCTCATTTCTCGCCCTCTTTCAGTTGCTCCGCATCTGGTTGATAGTGAGAGAAAGTGTGGTGAGTTAGGGTTACGGCGATAGGAGAGGTGAGACGAATGGCAGGGGTTAGTACGTGGTATATAGTACCGGCCCAGAAGATTAGTCCGGTAATTCCGGAAGATCAACTGCACCTGCGGCAGTTAGAGGACGACTTGAACGTCTTGGGGTGTGCAGATTTGCTGAAGAAACCTTAGAACGTCCAGAGTGACCAGGTCCTCCGGGAGTTGGCGGCAGGTGCTCCGAATTAGTACGACCAGACCGTACGAGGGCATCCGGACCAATGGACGGAGGAGCTGTGGGCGGAGGTGTACGGGTTCCCGCGAACCGAAACCGGATTCGCCGCCCGGACAGAGCAGTATCATCAGCACAAGTTCGTCAATCCGCCACACCCGAAAGAAGGCTACGCCATCAAGGACTGCCGGGACGAGCGACACAAGCGACTACTCTAGTTTCTCCTACCAATCCTATATCCGGACAAGAGTTCCCGGGTTACGGTAACCATGGCCAACACGATCTTTGGAGCGTTTCAGGACCGAGTCGTTAACTGGGGTCGGATCGTGGCGAGCGTAGTGGGGTGCTGCACCGGGAACTTGGCGAAGAACAAACCGAACCCGCCCAGCACGTACCTCCTCCACCTGTACCAGCACCGGGAACTGCTGACGGAAGACAAGGCCACGGATTATGAGACCGGGCTCATCATGCTCTAGTGCAACTACTCTGATGACGAGAAGCCAGAGACGTAGGAGTTTGAAAACGAGGAGGAGGAAGCCAAGCCGGAAGCCAAGGATGAGAAGCCGGATCTGGAACCGAAGCAGACGCAGAGGGAGAAGGAGGAACAGGAGCAGGTATTGGCAAGCAAGAGACGGAAGTCTACGAATCCGGCAGCCAGAGGTAAATTTCCAAGTCCTTTCCTCACCCAGGATAAACAGGAATGGGAAGGACCACGGTTCTTCGAGTGCGGAGAAGAGTGGATCCGGACCGCGAAGGAGTACCACAACAGGCTTATGGAGATCATACTCCGGTCCGCAGAAGTGGTACATTGCGAGCCAGAGAACCTTTTGGACGCGCTGAACAGGGTTGTCTTGTCTGACATATTTTTGGGTTTAGGCGTCGTATATGACGTATGACGTCGCGTGTCGCGTGTTACGAAGTGTCGAGTTTACTTGACATCGCGTCGCGGAGGCGTAAAAAAATTTACCCCATGGTAAATAGATTTTGCCTACGTGGCAGGGCTTCGGAACTGACGTGGACAGCCAGCGTGGGTGTGCGGGTGTGGGCGCGTGCAGGTCTGCCTTGGGCGACCTCGGGTGGAAAAATTGAGGCAACTGCGGGTTTAGGGTGGAAGGCGACTACGGGTGAAGGGGCGACTGCGGGTCTGGGGCGTTAGGGCGACTTCGGGTGGAAAAAATAGAGGTGACTGCGGGTTTAGGCTTGAAGGCGACTGCGGGTGAGTGGGCGACTGCGGGTCAGGGGCTTTAGGGTGACTTCGGGTGAAGGGGGCAACCGTGGCTTCGGGTACTGAGGGCGACCGCGGGTCCGACAGGTAGGGGCGACTGCGGGTTACAGGGCGACTGCGGGTCGGAGTAGCAGACAGCGCCCGCGTGTTCCAAGGCGACCGCAGGTTCAGTTTAGAATTTCAGTTTGGCATATTCAGTCTTTGAAGTAACACGTCACATAGGTGTTTTATAAGCGCAGAATTAGGTGCTACATTATATTGGGGTTTACAATTTACAAGTGCAAATAATAGAGCCCATGATATGTAAATTGGACAAACTTCTCTAATCCCAAAAATTCACCTAGTATAAGGCCACAATAATAATGTCAACAACAATTATATTAATAAGTCATCGATATTGCTTTGAGGCGGACTTCAAATGTAGTCATACTTGCATTGCACTTTTATAACCTCGTTGCAATCATCACCTAACTACCTACCAATTAGAACTCAACATATATTTTAAAACCGGTAATCTGTCCCTCGCTCTAATATGCTCATATGCTTGATGAAGCACTACAAAATCCTTACACATCAGGATGAAGGCTCAAAGCTTGAACTACAAAGATTTGCTACCTAACATATAAGCTAAAACCTTATAACTATAATTATAACTATAACTATAACTATAATTATTGTCTACTTCTCTAGTACTCTAGTCACCAGGCGTAAATGTGGAATCGCTCAGCACCTCATCAGCATTAGGGTCTGTATCTTCGTAAGACTCTTCGTTGCTCCTGTTGTCACCCGAGCTTTCGATTTCATCATCTTCCCTTGTTACTACTTCGATTTGTACCTCACGCTCTACCTCTGAGTTCAGATTTCGAACTTCTATATCTACACCACTTAACCCTTCAGTTTGCACAAGTCGTTTCGTGAGCCTCAATGCATCCGTAGTTCCATCCATGTTGGATGTAGGGTGTCGCCCTCTTCTACTTGATTGTCCAACATTCTGGGTGGAACATCCCGCTCCAATGGTACATCGTTGGACAATTTGAGTGGGTCGTTTAGGGTTTCGAGGTCCCCTCTCGTCAACCCTCCTAATACGCCTTTTCTGGCCTCTACTGTTGCGCCCCTGGATTCCTAATGATGATTCGCTAGGGCCAGACATGGATGAAGGTTGAGTGGGTTGTAGAGCTGAGCCGTGAACCTCTTCATCAACCGTCCGTAGAGCACCTCCACGCACCAGTGGCCTTATTGGAAGGGTTGGGATAGACCTCCTCACTGTTGCCACATTTGTAGTCGTCTCTGGATTCAACGGCACATTCCGACTTCGATTCATAACATATGCCAATGGCACATCATCATCATCATCATCTGTAGTAACAGTTGTTCCAAGGGTAGATGCGTTCAATACAACGGGATTTGGTATTCCCTCGTGTACAGCTTCATTGACTTCGATGGCCTCTTCTTCATGTTCGCTTCTCATTGGAACTTGTGCACTGCTTCTTAAATTGCGGGCCATATTTGGAGGCGAACTAGTTGATATTGGAGATCTAGCTTCTTCCTCTACGGATGCCATGGGAATAGGTATGCCTTCGTCGTTGTTGTCAGGGGTGCTTTCCCTCCTCTGTGATGCATGTGCCGGCGAAATTGCATCCATATTGTGCACGACGTTCTGCGGTGGACTGCGTACAAGTGAATTTCCAGGAGAAACATACCCATCGTCACTAAAGTCAAATGTATTCCCGTATATTGGTCGTGGAGGACTATGTGGCGGCCTAACCATTGCAATCCAAGGGTTGTTGTGCAACCGATCCTCTTCATCCCTGCGGTGCTCGCGTTCTCTCATAAAATCTGGAACAACGTCGTCTTCTTCCCCTGAAGACAAAGGCCCATCACGCTCGTCCTCATCGTCTCCATCTGCAAGCATTTGGTCGTAAAAAATGGCTGGGTTGTGTCCACGTTTTTGACGTTCAAGTTTGCTGTTCACGTAGATATACACCAATGTCTCCGCCTTTGTCGTGGCCAAGCGGTTTCGCACTTTATTGTGCACAAAGGAATACATGCTCCAATTCCTTTCACACGAAGATGCAAAGCACGTCAAACCGAGAATTTGCTTTGCAATTTTTGGAAGAGCATTGCCCCCCACACGATTCCACCATTGATGAGGCAATAATTGACATTCAATGATATCGGGAGCCTCATGTAAAGGATCGAATGCACCTGTCTTCTCTTCAAATTGAGTTAGCTCTTGCATTGCTTCCACCACTGATACGTTCAATGGTACGCTCAGTTTTCGTATGACTCGATTCAAAGCTCCCTTCACGTAGCCATTGTTATGAATAGCCTCCACGTCACTCAAGTATGGATTTAGTAGTGCCCCCGCATAGTGTAGGTCAGTAATCATCAACTTCCAACGAGCATCAAATTGTTTCTCATATCGTGTTGCCACCACTGGATCAAGGAAAAATGGAGCATTCTTGAGAGAATAAATGTGCTCCTTCAAGGCAGTCATCATTACTAAAGCTTTCGGCATTGCCGGGACTTTTCCATCAAAATGACGAAGACAAAGCAGCACAAGCTCTACCATATGGAGGAAATTGTCGCATTGAACCCAGAACTCTTCTGAACGGATATCTTGCCTTGCAAGTTTGGCCTTGCCCATAATGAAATGTCCATTTCTGCGGTTTTGCAAACTCAACTTGAATGTCATGTATGTCTCATCCAGTGTCACGTTGTGCACTGCTTGCTTGCAGTCTACCAAACGATCAATCATCAAGAAATTTGTGGCAAAACGTGTTTTGCTTGGAAGTCTCAACACTTTGTTTGGTGAAAATCTCCGAAACAACGCCAAAGTATGTTGGTATTTCTTGATGAACTTCACAATTGATGAAGCCTTTTTTGCCAACTCTTTTACTCTCTGATCCTTTCCCCAGTCTTCTAAGAGTAAGTCCAAAATGTGTGCCGCACAACCCTGCCTATAAATGTGAGGGTACCTTTCTTCCAACTTTGCCATCGCCCCCGTCATGACTGCAGCATTGTCCGTACACAATTGTACAACGTTGGTAGGCCCAACTTCCTCAATGTATCGTGCCATCGTCTCAGTCGTGTAAGATATATCCTTCTTTTCCCCAGTACTATCCACTGATCCCAAAAAGACATCCCCGGCGGGACACACCAACATCATATTTAGTAACGGCCGCGAATTAGTATCGGACCAACCATCTGAACAAATTGTCGCTCCATACTGACTTATTGAAACCCTCGTCCGCTCCGAGACCATAGCTTCAACCGATGCCTTCTTAACATCTATCATTTTCGTGCGAATCGCATTATACGGTGGCAGTTGGTACACAAATCCAGCTGCTGCAGTTTGTTTAACAGCATTCACGAAGGCCGGGTGGCGCACAACATAAAATGAAATGTTCGCCTCGTAAAAGAAAGAAGCCCACAACCTATCCAACTCTTGTCTACGGCCCGTCTGTAATGATTCATCCATGCTTCTTTGCCGAGAAACAGATGACATGTTCCTCCTTCTCTCAAGCGTTGTTCCAGTAGAATCTACTAAATCAGGCGTAGGATTTGGTCTTGCATTTGATTCAAAGGGATTGAGAGACCCTTCTTCTTCGACATCCAACACAGGTGCGACAAGAGACTCTGCAACATTAACTGGTGCATCATGTCTAGTCGGTGCATCATACATCTCTTCGTAACTCATGGACCTTGGAACTTGCCCTTCGTCAGTCCGAAATTTTTCTCGTACAATTCTAGGGATCTCCTTACAACGCTCCGATGTAATCAAGCCACCATAGCCAAAGTGAATCAATGCTCTCTTTTGTACAAATGCTTTGCTCCACCCACAAAACACGCATTTTCGAGCATGGGGGGAATTATCAATTGGGGTACACGGTACTAGCCAAGGGTCCCAATCCTTTGTGGACCTCCGCGTATCATTCATGGTCCCCCCCCTCCCAACACCTTGTCCAGCCATGTAGTAGATCAACACTGGGTCTTCAAAGAAAATGACTACAATAATCACACTAATACTATGGAAGATGTAATGACAAAGCAACCTGCTTAGAGTGGTCTTGTAAACCCTTCTAAACACGGTTGTTGCCCTCCGAAGAAGTTAAACGTCCGCATGAAGCCTCTTTCGAAGGTCCAAGACAAGAGTTTTATCAACGGAGCCAAAGTGATAAAACAAGGGGTACCCCTAGAACTTTATACAAGAAAACTCCTTGGACCCGCAGTCGCCCCATGAGAGAATGCGAGTCCAAAAACCTGAAATAAGTCAGGTGATGGGCGACTGCGGGTCCAGAAGTGGGCGCCACGGGTCCAGTAATGGGCGACTGCAGGTCCAGAAACAGGCGACTGCGGGTCCAGGAACGGGCGACTGCCATTTGTTTGGATAATTCTTGCATCCCCTGGGGTAATTTGGGGCCTATAATTGAAACTATGAATTTAGAATTTCCACAAAAAAAATAAGCCTTGAAAATAAAAAATTCTAGTGTTTGCCTTGGAGTGGCAATGAGTAGGTCAATTCACCCTAGCCGTGACAGTTGCTCTGAACTTCAATAACAAGTTCTTTTCCAATCCGGCAAGTTTTTAATTTTCCTTTTTTTTTTAATTCTCTTTTAATTCCGAAAGTCCGAACTCCCAAGGTCATTTTCCTGCCAAAATTCCTAGAATATTCAAGTATTCACAACATTGCAAACATAAATAACCAAAAATTCATATCTATATTTATGTACTCTTGTCAAGGAACTACATAGAATTCAATGTGCTTGCATTGGAATGTTCAAAATGGATAATATCCTTTTATATATACATAAGATGGAATATACATAGTCCTCAAAAATGTGCTAAAAATGAAAATCATTCAACATCCATTTTGGCCTTTTCTTTGCGGTCATGAGCCTCACGTTCCATCTCATACAAGACTTTCCTACCTTCCAACTACAAATTCCTAAGGTATCGGTCATCCTTCCCCAACTTCTTTTCCAACCAAAATTGCTTGTATGATTTTTGGAACTTCAAAAGCGCCTTCAGTGCATCCCGATGTTCTTCCAATTTTGGATCCAATGACAAAGAAACCCCAAGCTTCTTTTTCAAGTCAACTACTTCCATAAGAGACAATGTTTGTTTAGTAGCCACGTCTTTCCAACCACACATTTCTGCAATACGGTCAAGGGGGGCTTTGTCCTTTAATGCTTTCAAGGAATTTAATCTTGATCGTGCTTCTTCCACCCCTCGCTTCTCCAAGTCTATCTGATCTTCCTCCAGCTTACATGCTTCCATAATTTTGGCAAGCCGTTCTTTCGCAAACTCATTGCTAGAAGAACTAGATCCTCCAGCATGCCGAGAAGAGAATCTAAGGTAAAATGCTTCCAAGTCTAAAATCTTTGTTATTTGCGTTGACAAAAGAACTTGCCGACTTTCAAGTTCAGCACGTAAACTACTGACAATATCTCCACTCAAAGTTTGCATTTCTTGATTGCGAAGCTTCTCACATTCTAGATGCTTTTCATCCAACTCATTTAGAAGCTTCTTGAGTTGAGCTTTGTAAACAACTTTGGTGTCCAACATTACTGTGTCAGGGACAGTTCCATCTTCAACGAATTCCTCACTTCGGTACATGTCATCAACACAATCCAATTGGAACAAAGAAGGCTTCACATCTTCTTCTGTTTCCATCTCTGTCCAAAAAACATCATCTTCTGCTTCTTGCATGCATGCAAGCACATACTGCAAAACTTCGTCTTTTTCAGTGCGAGGGACTGTAATCGGATTCACCATAGCAAGAGGCAAAATATCAAGATTTTGTGGTTGCCTAGCTGGTTCACCCTCTTCTTCCATTCTCGGGGGAGGTAAATTTTGTGAAGTAGAAGCCACCATCGCCATGTTTTGGGGCTCCATTGGAGGGTCTTCACCAAGGTTGTCTTCCTCTTCCGAAGATGAATCAGATGACGTCCAATGAAACTGCTCATCGGGCACTCCCTCCTTCAAGTTTTTCTTCTGGCCTAGCCCTTCACGTGGATTGGCAGATGGAGCCGCCCTTGGAATGTCTTTTGTCGGTGGAAGGCGAGCATGCTTCACTCCCTTGATTGAACTCCAATCCACGCTTCGAAACAAAATGAGTTCCGCATACACCATTGCACATATGAAATACGGGACTTCGCTCCTGGGCACTGAATATGTGCCATACAAGTATCGATAAATTTCGATACAACGTTGCACAAATGCATCATTATGGCATGGATGCAAATTGGCCGTATTGTTGCGCCGATTCGTGTAGTGCCGATGATAGGGGAATAACTTGTCGATGTGGCACCACCCCACGAAGGACTTACAAGTCTTGGCGGTCCAGTGGCCCGTAATTCGATCCCAACCTCGGTAGGCCGCACACGTTGGGTCCAAAAGGATGCGTCGTTGCCTAGGGTGCATGGCTCCTTTTGCCTTGGTCTTCTTCTTGTGGTCCGCCATAGGAGATGCTCTCGAGTCTCGAGATTTGGAGCAAGGAATCTAAACTTAACCCTAAACCGCAAAGTATTATCTAGCTAAACTTAACCCTAAACTGCAAAGTATTATCTAGCGATTAGTGAGTGATGGAGTAAAATCAAGAACATGAGCCACATGTAAGTGAAACTCAAAAACCAAGCTCCCGGGCACGCAATCAGCCACTGTAAAGTAGGTGAAAGGCAGTACGCAGCAAGAAGGGAAAGTGGCGAAGTCGGGTGGGGAGACAGCTAATTAACCCGCAATCGCCCTGGGGCGAGTGCAGGAAGGGACGCGTGCAGGTCTGAGAGCGACCGCGGGTAGGGCGACTGCGGGTCTAAGGGGCCGACTGCGAAGGCAACTGCGGGTAGGGCGACTGCGAGTAGGGCGACTGCGGGTCTGGGGCTACTGGAGATGGGCGACCGCGGGTCGAAGGCTATAGAAGTACTGGGGTCCTGGGCGACTACGGGTAGGGCGACTGCGGGTCTGGGGCTACTGGGGATGGGCAACCGCGGGTCGAGGCTATAGAAGTACTGGGGTCCTGGGCGACTGCGGGTAGGGCGACAGCGGGTCTGGGGCTAGTGGGGATGGGCGACCGCGTGTGGGGCACCATAGAGTAATTTCTGGACCCCTACAGTGGGGCGACCGCGGGTGGTCGACTGCGGGTACAGGGCGGGATTTTGAATTTCTGAACCTCTAAGACTTTCACTTTGAAGTTCTCTTATACAAAATTGTGGACATAAATTTTAGTTACCAATGCACTTCATAAAAATGTATTGCACCTTTTCATCTTTTATTTAAAAATTTGGGTTATGCATTTTTAGCCATTTTATTAATTATTGTTGCAACTTATTAGATTTGACATGCAAAAAGAGGATTCCCACCCTAACATCACTTCTACAATTTCAATAAGAAAATAATCAAACATAAGAAATTTACCATCCATGATTCACATGGTTGCGTTTTATTTTCCAATGCAATCTCTATTATGTTTAGTTTGAATTTGTATGGTGAATCCATTGTAAAACAAGATCCAACTATGAAGAATGTGGGATTCTTGATCAATGTAGACCACTTTCGGAGAGCTCCAAAAGAAGGGGTTTGGGAATTCAGGGATAAATACCTGTTATTCATTTATGGTGAAGTGTAATTGACACATTATAAATTGCATGAGAGAACAAAACTCAATATAATCAATTATACAATGCACAAGATAGGTGTAGTAAGATGGTTGTTCAAATATCCCACAAGGATTGGGTGTGACAGCATGAGCTCCCATATAACTTTCATCATGTGCTTCATCAAGCACCGTGAAGGTGTAGCTGGGAACTAATTGTCACAATTAATTGTCATAGCTACTTCCCAGTTGTTTTCATGGTTTTGTTCAAATTTTATTTATCTGTACATTCATAGGTATCCAAACAATAAAACTTGTTTCATATTAATTAAAAGTGTAGCCATCATATTTACAAACAAAGGGATTAAATCAAGGGCATACATTTGTACATTTTCAATATTTGGGGATTTCAAACTTGTGAACCAAGAATAACAAGCCACAACATTTATGGGTATATATTTTATTGGGGGGGTCACATTTATGGGTATATATTTTTTGGGAGGGGTCACATATGTAAACCATTAAAGTATTGGGCACTAATCAATTAAACATTCATATACCATGGACTGTTTAGCAAAATATGATCATCCATCTGAGATAAACAATCCATGCATTGTTTAGCAAAATCATAGTATAGAAATGTAAAATGAAGTTCTTTGTCAAGCACATTGCTATTTCACATGTCTAGCATGACTTTAGTACTATTATCTTCATAAATAACTTATTTCTTTTTATGATCCCAACTCAAAAATCAAAATAGGGTCTTATGCCATGGTACAAGGCTGCCGTTTGATGCACCACAACAATGTCTCTAGTCACGAACGATTTGCCCGTGGCAAAAGGTTGTCCAAGTTTGCACGAGCTTGGTTTAACCTATTATTGGTCCGCTCAAAGATATCCGTGGTGTTGATTTGAACGCTCAGAGATTGTGTAAATGCACGTTCCGTCTCGTGCTCATCATCCTAAGGTGGAATTGTCATTAGTACATATGATATTCACAGAATGGGGTAAAAACAATATTAACCTAGCAAGTATATTAACTCGTGTTGTGGTATTGCACTAACCTTAATGAGTTGTAACAACAAGCATCCATTCTCAGACTCGGAAAGTTTCTCGACATCCTCAAATTCTTCTAATAAAGCCCTGCATCTCCCGACCCCCCATATCAATGAATATTAAAACATAACAACTACATATGGGTATTTTTAGCATATAATCTTATAATACAAGTTCTATACTAGAACAACCGAACCTGAGGTTTGTGCAATCTTTTCGTTGCCGAACCCACATATATTCTTCCATCATGGCCCACCCCTCCCTAATGGCCTCATCAAATTTGGCTCCCCAAACAATATCGCGTGTGTTTTGTATCAAACACATCACTCGTCCTGCAGCAAATAAGCACTAATAGGGAGATGAAATGTCCACCACCAACTATCCAACTAGAAATGTTCATTAATACATGTTCATTTCATTATTCAAGGATTCAAATCACCTATACAAAATGAAGGGCAATATTTTACTCACCCATTTTGCTGGCTTGGAAATGGCCTTTGGACTCATTGCACTAGCCATAATGAGCAAAGCAATACAATTTGTAGCCTTTCCAAAAGTCCTTAATCCTATTTCAAAGATCACAAATCAATTCCAATAGAATAGTCATTGTCATGGTGATTCTCCCACCTATTAAAAAGACATTGTCTACAATACAAGTGGATGACAATAAGGAAGTCAAAGGCAAACTAAACAAATTTTTACCGGAAATATTCATGGTCGAGAATAATTATGACTTCCTCTGAGCACTTGCTAAATTGAACACCTGCCATTAAGCCTGTAAGGAGCCAAATAACTAATCATTAGCAATGCAAGAAGATTAAATTTGAATAGGCTACATAACAATTGAGGCCCCCCTACGTTACTATAACACCCAAAAATGAAAGAGAATCAATGAAGAACCAAATGAATCATTTTCATTTGAATTGCTAATTGTTTTAAATGTGAATTTAGTGTACCCTTTTTCGGTGACTTCACACCCATTTGTGTGTGCATCCTTATTATTCAACAACTTTGCCACAATGAATGCAATTGCCGTTTCAAGGCCCTCTACATCAAATGGCTTTGATATTCTCACTATCCTAAACTAATGGAAAAGATTTTGGGTTCATTGAAGTATACAAGAAGTGTCTGCTGTATTGTTGGTTGTTTGTCGGAAACCAAAAAAAACACGAGACCTCCACAACATTGGGCCCACATTCAGCCACTACAAGGCAGGTGAACTACAAGGCGCAGTTATGAAAATTATGGACCACAGGCTGGAACAACCCATGAAATACCCGCGGTCACTAAAGGCGCATGCGCTAACCCTAACATGGATACTAGGACGACTGCGCGTGGGGCGACCGCGGGTCCGGTCCAAGGATCCCTCGCGTCTTTCAAGGGCGACCTCGGATGAGGGCGACCTCGGGTCCCCGAGGGGGAAACACATTTCAAAATCCCCCCTCCATCAGGGCGACTGCGCATAGGGGGCGACTGCAAGGCAAGGAGAAAAATCAATTAGAATATGCTGCAAATGCTAATTAGTGTTGGGTCAGACTGATTGTTGGTTTAGGGTGACCGCGGGTCATCGACGAAGAGAGAAACACATTTGAATCAGGGCGACTGCGCGTAGGAGGCGACTACGGGTCAAGGAGGGAGACTAATTTTTTAGAAAATGCAAACTCAATCTCCAGTAGGGTGACTGCGGGTCAAGGAGAGAGACTAATATTTTGGAAAATGCAAACTCAATCTCCAGTGGGGCGATTGTGCGTAGGGGGCGACTGCGGGTCAAGGAGACTTCTTTGTGGGCGACCGCGTGTGCAAGTTTCGGGATGGTTTAGTTGGTACCCACGGTCACCCACAATCCGCAATCGCCCTTGATGCGCAGTCGCCCATTTCCACGCTCCAAAAACGCGAAGTCGCCCATTCCCGTTGTCTTCAGACCTGCAGTCACCCCTCTTCTGACCCGCAGTCGCCTCCTCCCGACCCGCAGTCACCCAAACGCACGCGCCCTGAGGCGACTTCGGGTACTTAAGCATTAGCCCCACTTCCGATTCTCACCTTACTTTAGCCTTGCGCACTGTCTTTCACCTACCTTCAGGTGGCTGGATGCGTGCCCGTGGGCTGGGGTTTCAATTGGGGGGGGAATTTTGCCCTTTCAATCTACGAATTTTGAACTACGGTTTTGAATTGTTTTTAAGTACAACATGGCTTTTCCACATGAAGGCAACACTACAAGGAGAAAGTCTTTATGGGATTTGGACCTCGATGATCCAATTTTTTTCGAGGTTCCGATAGTTGTAAATGAAAACAAAGGAGGAGGGAGTCAAGAGCGACGGAAGGGCAAGAAGCAGAAGTCAGCACATGACAAGGACTCCAACTATCCTCCCGCGAGTTATACCCAATATGCATACGAAGCGTGTCTCCAGTGGTACGCAGGGAAAAGTGTACAATTCTTGGAGGCAAGCTATTTGAGGTGTCCTACAACTGGTAGTGTGGCCTTGCCAAACGATTTACAGGCACGGATTTTAACCAAGCTAAAGGGATCCGATGATTTTGCAGATATTGACTTGACATATTCTTCGAGACTATTTGAATGGCTTGATAACACATTGAAAGCGGTGATGTTCAATACCAAGAAATTGATGGAGGAACATCGACCGTTACTTCCAATAGTAGAGGAATCAGAAGACATCAAGGCATTCCGCCAAAAGATGGAGTGGTGGTCCAGCACAATGAAGAAATTGGCAAGAGGCTCAGCAAGGGGTTTTAAGTGGAAAAATGCAGCAGTGCATGTAGCATTTGCACGAGATGGTGGATTGTGTGTCACGTGGATCCCCGATACGGCGAAAGTGGTGCCCCTTAGTGCTTTTGAACGTGAAGGGGGGTATGCAAAAGTGCGTAAGGTACGCATTGAAGGAATGGATACAATTCCAAGCTACATCGCTTTTGTTGGGAAAGTATCCAAGGCAATAAACCCGCGCGAGGGGAGAGCGCAACGATCCATGGAGGCCCTTGCATGCCCCTTGAACCACCCTGGCATCATTAAGTTTTTTGCCATTCATTCTTGCACGAATGAAGCGTACACTTTGTGGTGGAATGGGGGCCATTTGAATGAGTTGAGGCATTTAGATCGTTCTGTATCACCAACCATTGACTGGCATGAAATGCAAAAAGCCACAAGACTTCCTGAAGAGAAACAAAAAGAACTTGGTCTCTTCCGAAGGCACAAGGCAAAGTTGGCATAGGCTTTAGTATATGTGACAAATCTCATGCACAAGTGCCGCGTGCTACACAATGACTTGTCTCCCATGAACATCATGTTGCATTTTCCGGATTATTCAAACGACATAATCAACATTGGAATTTGTGATTTTGGAATATCAAGTCGTTTTGACGAAAATGCGCCTTCACATTTTGGAAAGCCATCTGAAGCCGAGAGGGATCAATACCGAGAAGGTTGTTAGTGGGTTGCCCCGGAGTTTTTTTATGCATATGGACCTCCAAATTCCGATACAAGCATACCGATCATGCAACAACGGTATAAATATACGCAACTGTCAGACTCGTATTCTATTGGGAAGTTGACCGAATGGATGAGAATTGGTGATATGGACGATTGGGACAAGGATTTGTTCAAGAACCGCGAGGGATCAATGTACTTTGGAATGAAGTTGCGTTAACTCGTGAACACTGACCCAAAGAAGAGACCAACGTGTATAGAGATCACAAATTCCCTTATGTCTCCACCATGGTCCATGATGCCCCCCGAATTGGTGTTCCGAGACTCACCTTTGTAATAGGATAGTCTAGAGCAAGACTTTAGTGGTACAAGCAATGAGCTTGGTGGCCAATTATGTGTTGCTTACTTTGTAATATTTTCCTATAATATATGAAGGAATTTTATACTACGCGCCTTGTCTTTAGAAAAACAATTACTCAATGGGCTATTTGTCAAATTGTATATATTGAATATGGCCTTTTACACATTGTTATGCAAAGTGTAACAACTTTTGAATTCAAATGTTCTTGGTCCTTTTTGATTCCGTAGTATATAATGGACGCAAGGAAAATAAGAAAATGAAAATAAATTAGTTGGTAATTGATGTTGAAGACTTGTATTATTTCTTGAATAAAATGTGCTAGTATGCAATTGAAAGGAGTTTTACTTTCATGGTCATTGAATTCAAATAGTTGTTTTTTCAATCCCTAAAAAAATGTAAGTCATACATCATTTACATTCTCTTATTATTTTTTCTATTTCCAAAAATAAAAGCAAGTTTTTTTTTTTTCCTATTTATTCTAATTCAAATATAGGAAACATAAATTTTATACTTTTTTATACTTTTCCTTTTTATTCGTACTTTACCTATTTCAAAATAGATGAGAGATGTTTTTATTTATTTATTTAACCTTTTTCGCTCTCTTCCTATTTATTTTATTTGGAAAAAGGAAGTTCATTGACTTCTTGCCACCAATTTTTTTTTTTTTTACAATGAAACAAGAGTGGATATTGCAAAAAAGATATGTAGCCATAATCTTTGTCATTTATTAAACACGCAATTCGAGAAAACTTGAATGAATTCAATAATAAATGTAAAATCTGGTTTTACCATATATATTATTCCTAGTAGTATAATGTTTTCCTACCATATTCTTTTTTTTGGTATATGTCATCCAAATTGATAAAAACACACATTCTTTCATAGATGGTTGGAGTATGATATAAGTCCAACAATAACTTTCATTTATAGATTTGTGTCCGTACAAGAAATTTAGTTATTAGGCATGTAATTTACCAAAATTAGTGTGTGTAACATAGTATGTAATTTGAGTCTACATCCAAAAATACATAATGAACATCTCATGTCAAAACAATTACAAAGACATTATTGTTACAATTGCAATGGTTAATAATCATAACATTGGTTATTAACAATTGAATTAGTTATTAACAATAAAATTAGTCATTAACAATGAAATAAGTCATTTACAATAAAATTAAGAATTAACAATGAAATTAATTAATAAGAAAAAAATTAGTTAACAACAACTTCTTCTAAAACAATTGCAAAGATTTAACTTCTGTTCAGATAATCAATAAGGAATCCATTTGTACCACAACCGACCTCAACCCTAATGGCTCCCCAAATATAGTATAAAGTATAAACTAGTATTCCATAAATTTTGCAACACAAATGGGATTGAGCTCACAATCCTTTTTTTTTCCCTTGCGATTTGGTGCTCAAAAGCAACAAAAAATTTAGGCTAGCTATAAGCTATAGGAATTTTTTAGGAAAATTTTGGATGAAATTGCTAGAAAAACTTCAACTTCTAGAAAAGTCTTCGATGAAATCGCCACAATGTAAATGAAAATAGAATTTTAGATACTTAGTATCACATTTTCTATCCAATACGTGGATGAAAGTTGAAGCTTGGAGCCCCTCCGTAACATTTAGTATCGCCACTTTCCCAACGCAAGGAAAAATGGAAAAAAAATATCACAATCTATAAACATGTACTAAGAAAGAAAAGAAAAGTCCATGCATTAATAGATGGACCCGAGGTCGCCCAGGACCCACTATCGCCCAGGACCCGCTGTCGCCTTCGCAAAGTAGACCCGTGGTCGTCCTGGACCCGCGGTCGCCTAGGACCCGCAGTCGCCCTGGACCCGAAGTCGCCCTGGACCCGCGGTCGCCTAGGACCCGCAGTCGCCCTGGACCCGAAGTCGCCCTAGACCCGCGGTCGCCCATTCGCCCGGGCTCCTTCGACCCGCGGTCGCGTTGGAGCACCTATCCAAACCCGCAGTCGCCCCACTTCAGGACCCGCGGTCACCTTAGAGCACTTGGGCTGACCCGCACTCGCCCCACTTCAGGACTCGCACGTGCCCCAGGGGCGACCTCGGGTACATCAGCGTTCTCCTCCACCCGCAGTCGCCATTAAATTTTCCCTGGCATTCTGCGCACTATCTTTCACCTGCTGACGTGGCTGAATGCGTGCACAGAAGCTAGAGGTTTCAGTTGTGGGGGGGGATTTTTGTCCCTTTGCACGGCTCATTTTATTCACGCTTGGATGACATAGGGTGTTTCACGAGAACATTGTATTTTTGTAAATGTTAAATGTGATAGGATTACGTTTAGCATTTTTTACACCTACGGTTTAGGCTTGCAACCCTAAACCGCATAGTACTTAGTTGGCTACTTCTGAGACGAAGTGATCGTTATGGAGGGCGAGGACTCTCAACCGCCACACGGTATGTCAAGATACCGACTTCGGCTCACCAAAAAGGCGGTTCGTGACAAGGATCGTAAAAGGAGCGGCAAACCTCGCAAGAAGCGTGTACCCATCTTGTTGCATCCAAAGATGAAGGCCTTTTTGGAATGGGAAGTAGAACCAGAGCCTTGGACATATGAAACTGTAAACAAATATGTGGATTGGTGCCACATCAACAAGTTGTTCCCGTTTTGGCGACACCCTTTGCACATGAAGTTTAATAAGGCAAATTTGGCTTACTGCAAGAGTGTTGTCTTCCAGCGAAGGTGTTTGGAGGTATGGCAGCAACTCTATTTGGAGTCCTGGCCTTATTGAAATGACAACTTCTCTTTCTATCTTGTGCAAATGGTGTACGTTGAAGTTCAATTGAAGAAAAAGGTAGATTGGTCAACCTTGAAGGAGCTTCCTATCGGTGACCGCCCGGACAGACCGATAGTGCTGGATGAAGAAGGACTTCTTCAAGCAAATCAGAAGCTTTTAGAGGCAAAGCCTGGCAAGTTGGCTGTTGGTGATGACCAAGTTCAATGGTCTTCAACTTCTAGCTTAGATGAGCACACTCACGAATACGATGGATATTCTTTTGAGAGTGACGACAAAGACATTGGCAAAGAAAAACAAGAGGCGGCTGAGGATGTTCAAGTTGACAAGAAGGGAAAGAGGAAGCTTGAGGAGCCGCAATCATTGTCCAAGATTCAAAAACAAAGCTTAGATGTTCATGTACCAATCAATGTGGACCGTTCTGGTGCAGACATTGGGTCCAACGGAAGCAGTGACAATGATTCGGAAGACAATTTGGAGATGTTGGGCACTAAGATCAAAAGTGCACGAGCAGCTTTGACTTCAACAGTAGAGGATCTTATGAATTTGAAAGAGAAGGTACAACATCTTCCAGTGAATCCAACTGTTGTGGATGGGTTGAAGAAGGAGTTAGAGGCGACTGAAAACGCCATTGTTGAAAATGAGAAGATTTATTCTAAGTTAAACAAAAGTAGAGTAATTATTTCAAGAAGATCGAAGACGGGCGAGCACACATTTCCGATGATTTAGCGGTGCTTCAAAATAAACTTGATCTTTTGCAACGTGATAAATGGTCCCATCAAAGCGAAAGGAGAAGCTTGAATCTTCAAATACGTGAGCTAGAGATGGAATATTATGATGATGCCTTAAAAGAAGCTAAAAAAGAGGGCATCTTGGCTTTAGCTCCGGATTATGGTAGCAATACAGAAGAAAGAGCAACGCTTTTTTATTTGGTGAAGCTACTGGAGAAAAAACAAGAGTTGTTGCACGAGGGCATATTGGACTTGGAGCGCCACATCCTTTATTTTAAGGAATGGCGCAAGTGGGCCTATGAAGCCATAGGTGCCACCCGTGCGGAACTTCAAAGAGTGGGACCGGAGCCCAAAGAAAGTGACTTTGTGAATAGTGAAAAAAGTGCTTAGTGGTTGGATCTAGTGTGGTAGAAAAAAACATTTTGGCCTTCCAATTTTTGATTTTCCAAAGGTTTTGTGGAATAAAGAAATTCACACCTTTGTTTTTGAAATGTACATATGTTTTTATTATATTTTGAATACGAGGGCTATGAATTTGGTGTCTTTGCAAGAATGGATGTCAAAGATGGTACCTACGGGCTGAAATTTAGGACTGAATTTTTGAAACTTTATTTGAAGATAGAAAAAACGATTACCTTTGTGGTAATATAACTTTTTTTCCAATCGGTGCCCGGGAACAAAAGTTATGCCCATATAGTCCAAACTCCAAAGCAGGAGAGAATGGGCAGCAAAAAAATGTGACAAGCATTTGAATTTATTTTTCTAAATTTTTTTCCCTCATATATTATGATTTTGTCTATCCGGAAAGCTTTTTTTCATTTCATTTGGATTTTTTATGAGAAAGTTATGGACAATCTTGTTTATTGGGCAATTAGAGCTTCTGGTGGGAAAAATACCTTGTAAGATTAATTTAGGAACGCAATTTTGGCAATTGTTCAAGAAAAGAAGTTTCACATGGTTTAGTTTGCTTGCAACAACAATTTGACTGTGGGGATTAGTGCATTTTAATTCTATCTTAGAAAGAAAATAGATTTTCATTCAATCTCATATGTACTTCTATTCTACAATTTTTTTAAGAATGAAAATTAAGTTTTTTGGAAAACCTTTTTTTTATTTAGACTCTCAACTCAATTCTCCACTATATTTGTTTAAAGCTCAAAACTCTGTAGTGCAAGAAATTAAAGTGAAAAATGTTAAAAGTCAAATAATGTAGTCCAGCAATGTGCTGAAAAAATTGTTTTTTTCACTTTAAATGCGGATATCTTGCAATCTGTAAGATGAAAAATTCTGAAATTTTTTCCACACATTCTCATACTAGTAAGGTGTAAGATCCTATGGTTATGTGTGGGAAAAAAACTATTTTCAAAAACAATTTTGGATACTTTAAGAAATTGTTGAGTAGAAGTGGGTAAGATCTAGTTGTAAAATTTAAATAATGAATATCTCTAAAATGAAATGAAAATGGTGAGAGTGTGCTATCAAGTGAAGTTAACTATGTGACTGGACCTAATTTTTTTTTAGATTGTAGAAATTGCCTGGAGAAACAAATCCTACAAGCAACTTTTAAAAGAAGAAGCTGTAGACTCAAGTTGCCCGCCAAACAAAATGGTCCATAACTTTATCATAAAAAATCTGAATGGAATGAATCAAATTTTTCCATGTAAGCAAAAACATGTTGTATGAGAAAAAAATCCAAAAGGAAAAAATTCATTAAAAGATTTGAAGATAGCAATTTTGTGGGGACCGTGTATGGAATCATTGTGCAAGGCATTACAACAAATGTATTTGCATTTCACCAATTACATTTTAGGCTACAAATGTATAAGTATGCCTAAACCTTCAAAACCAAAGCAATAGAAGGTTGTTGTCGATAAGCACAGTAGTACAATACACAGCCAAGGCAGTATAGTTTTAGAAGCCAACATCTTAACCCTAACTTTTGCTAAAGTACTACAATGTGCGAGTATGGATATACTACGGCCCTTATACTATGGGCCTTACATCTTATATACTACTACGATTAACTAGAACCACCGTTGAAGTAAGTATCTCATAGAAATATTTAGTTCAAGTCCATTGGATTGTTTTGAGAACCACTTGTTGCACCTTGTTCGTAATCATTGGACTCTCCAACAACGAGTTTCTTCTTAGCACGAGTCCTTGAAGCAGGTCCATCTGCTTCTAAAATAGATTCCAAGACATTGGAGTTCTTGAGAGCTTCAAGTGTCCTTTTAGTTTGCGGAGAGTGTAACTGCAATAGATAATCGAGTGCTTGGCTTTGATAATAAGGCCCGTATGTTGAGTCAAGGTAAGCCATACTATTCAAGTCTTCTGGAGTGGCATTTTCATCACGATTAGCCCCTTGTTCACCTTCAAAATTCCAACGGTGTCCTTCCGGATGAGCACCCCACTTGAAGGTTTGGGATGTCTTATCAAAATATCCACCAAGGCATTGAAAAAAAAACGCCCTCTTCCCTGCATTGTGAGCTCTTTTTCCCATAAGGTTGAATGCCACTCTTAGAATTTCACGCGGGTCCGTTTCCCAATTCAATTGTGAGGCAGCAACTCCCATTTCTTGATCATGTAGGCCTTCTCGCCAACTCCAAAGCAAGTCTCGTCCCCAAAATCGTGTCTCTGCCGTCGTGTCTCTATTGTGTTCCCAAGAAGGTGGCATGTAAGTCATCAAGTTGAACATGGTATACAAGCGATCATGGAATGGTGCTGCACAAATCACACATCGTCGTCTAATCAGACATTGAGTGATGAGACACTGAGGATGGTACACATGTGTACATGATCCAAGTGCCCATCCTCCTTCTGGCCCAAATTGTTCTAGACATATGGGGCATTTGGTATGATCCAAGACGAAATGAGCTGGCTTTGGCCACAATAGACTTTGGTCTTTTTCGTTGAAGTGACTAGACATCTGATTTCCATGGTCCCAACCATTTTGTGCCCAATCTATGACATTTTTTTCCGCCACGTCAAGCATGGACATGTTATCCGGAAACATGTCCTCCATCAATGCCCATGATGTCAATCCATTCTCTCGTTTAGGGGCATTTGCTACAAAGTTCTTCAAAACTTTGTTTAGCTCTTTCGCAACTTGTTGAGATCGATCCACAGAGAGAATGCACGCGACCTTCCAATGATAGTATGTCGCTGCCAACACTGCCAACTTCTCTCGAAGCATTTTATTTTCCTCAGCCAAATCAAGTTCCTTTGATGATTGTAGATGTGGAATGGCAGGAAACGAAAGTGAATTCTGAGTCCCTTGCAAACCATCAACGTGCGGATTGCTAGAATCTCTTGAGACGAACGGAAGCAGTGCCATTGGAAGAATTGAAGAACGCTTCGTACGCTTGGTAGGGGGAGAAAGGTGAATGACATTGCTGGTGAGATCCCCAACAAGCTTGTCCAAGTGATGTGGATCCTGCTCAACAAAGGTTTCGTCCATGTCCGACAATGTGAAAGTCTAACGCTCTTTTTCTCGAAGGCCTTGTAATTCTTTTGATTGTTGAGAAATGAGAGTATTTTTTTGTTCACATGTAGACCGCCATTTCTTCACATCACCTTCTAAGGTTGCAATTTGTGCATCCTTGGTCTTCAAGAGGTCGAGAGCCTTCGCCAACGTCATCGCATTGTGAACAACATCAGATTCAGACTGTGGAATGGGAATGTGACTTGTGGCACATACGGGCGAGTCGTCACTTAAAGCAAAGTCAAAGACGTTGCTGGCGTCTTGTGGTGGCAAGATTGGAGTTGCAATTGTGGTTGAGGTTGATGCCAATCTAATTTTCGTGGTGGACCGTCGCACCTTGGCAGGATGTTTCATCTTCTTTCCCCGCGATGATAAAGCCGCTTGAACATTTGGATCTGGAACTGGAACTGGAACTGGAACTTGGACGGGGGTGATAATCTGCTCCTTCACTCGTACAAGCTTAGGAATCCGTGTGCCATCTGAATCATTATCCTCTTCTGATTCTTCCGTGTCCACCTCTTGAGTTTCTTTGTTTTGTGGATCACTTCGAAAAGGCCCAAGTCCACCCTCCGGAAATTTCAGAACCCCTCTTGGAATTATTCCAACTTCTGGACGCTCCACGTAGGTACTTTCTTTGATCGTGGTCCAGTCAACCTGTTTGTTCAAGGCGACCTCAGCATAAAAACCTCTAGCAATGAACAAAGGGGCCTCATTCCTATCTACAAAAGGGGTTTTGTAGAGGACCTACTACAATTCTAAACACCTTCGTACGAAAGCTGGATTTTCACAATACTTCAAATTTGCCTTATTATTGTGTCGGTTGTGATGATGGCGCCATGCCGGAAAGAACTTCCCGATGTGACACCATTCAATGTAGTCTTTGCACACCTGCATACTCCATGGCTCTGGCTCCTCGTTCCACCCTTTGAAAGCTAGGTGGTTATCATTGTTCAACACATGCCATCGCTTCTTGTGAATGTTACCCCTCCTTTTTCTAGTCTTGTCTTTGGCAGCCTTCCTAATTGCACCAGGAGTGCGTACAGTGGAAAACCCTGGAAGGGACCCATCACTGCTACCTCCAGTTGCCATGAGATTTGCGGACGTCGCAAAATTCTAAGAACCAAATGATAGCAAAAAATAGTATATATATTATCCAAAAGGGTCACGCATGCAACCAACAAAGGTTGCAAGACAGAAAGCCTCAATGGAAAATGAAGGTGATAGCATGATGATGGGCTATTGGCTATATAAGGCGAGTGAATTCGGTCTAGGGGGGCGAGTACGGATAGGGCAATTGCGTATCCAGCGACTGCGGGTCAGGGTAGGGCGACTGCGGGTCCAATGTGGGCGACAGCGGGTCTCGAGAGGGTGACAGTGGGTCCAAATTGGGCGACTTCGGGTCCACCACCGGGTCTAGGTACCTTTTGCGCACTCGCGGTCGCCCACCCAAGAACACTTCATGAACCCGCGGTCTCCCTGCCAAACCCGCAGTCGCCCACCCGCGGTCTCCCTCAAAAATCCGCAATCGCCCACCCGCAGTCGCCCTCTTCCACCCGCAGTCGCCCCTACCCGCACTCTCCTACCCGTACGCGCCCTCCAGTTTGCCAAGTGGATGCCATGTGGCATCTACCTGGAGGGGGGTAATTTCCTGTAAAGTCAAAGGTAAATTTGACTTTTCGTGACGTCGCGTGGGCTCTACTAGACGTCGCGCGACGTCTGTCTATCGCGGTGTCACGCTGTCGCAGCGAACAACCCTGGCGCTGAAGGCGTTACCGGCTGAGTCAGAGTGGAACGAGATGAGGATGGAAATCCGGAACCTAAAGACAGAACGGGACGAGCTGAAGGGGAAGCTGACCTGAACGGAAGGGGAGCTGCACCAATCTCAAGAGGCGACGTAGAAGGTTTACCAGGCGTTCCAGACCTTCCAGAAGTGGATGGTGAGCCCGGCCGACCTCTACCACAAGGCGGCCCTTTACGATGAGATACAAAAGACGTCTGCGGCCCTCACCAACACGAAGATAGTCCAGGTGATGGTGGAGATGTCGGACAGAATGGAGGCGTCGTTGAAGGAATTCCGGTCCATGATGGCGAACATGGATCTGAACAAGCCTCTCAACTTCGGGGGATTTTCGGAAGTTCCGGAGGTCATTGCAACTCCGGCAACGCAACCTCCCATCTTGCCCATCAAACAGACAGGTCAGGTTGGGTCACTGATCAACATCGTCACTTCAGGGGGACAGGGTCCCGGACTTCTGGGTCCGGATATGCCAGTCTGGAGTAGTTTGGATGCCCGGATCGAGCTTGTGCAGAATCTGGCGCGTACGCATCCGGAGCAGTTTGAGATTATCGAGCCGCCTCCACCGGCCCCTATGCTTACACCGGATCCGGCTCCCATTGAGATCTCGAAGGAGGCAGAAGTTGAGGAGGATCCGAAGTCGTTGGAGAAGGCGGATCAGTCTTTAGTCCATACGGACGAGACGGGTTCTGACAGTCCCCCTGTCCGGAAGACATCCATCATCACCCGGGCGTCTCTCCGAACACCCCAAGGCAAGACCAGCACTCGGGGGCAGTTAGGGTTTGATAGTAGTTCGAAGAAACCAAGGAAAGGAAAGTAGCTTGTTAGACTGGTAGTGTTTTCAGTTACCATTTTGTTAGACTAGGAGTTCCGGGTCTTGTACAAAACCCGGATTCCGGATTTTCAGGGTTAAGTTTCAGTTAACCTTATCCGCCCGGACTTTTAGGGCAGTTTAGGATTGGGCTCATTGGCACTTTCCACGGGTTTTCCGGCATGTTGTTTTTCTTATAAAAGGAAGGGACCGCTTGTGGTCCTTCATTCCTTTTCTTGCTATTCCTTATTTTTGAGCAATAAATATATGTTTGCGGTTTATTGTCTTTTTATTCATTGCCTTTGTTTTCTTGTGGGTCCTTGCTTTCCTTTTCCTTGGGAGTTTTAAAGGTGGTTTGGGCGCATACTTGATAGTTTTGGCTAAAGAGTAGAGAGGTGGTAAGGAGGAGTCCGGATTCAGGGGTTCTCGGGTCTGTGAACTGTGTGTTTGTCCAGGGAAGGGGTTTTAGCGTTGTGCAGGAAGTTGTGCGGAGTCCGGCGTTGGTGGTGTGGGTGCAAGTCCGGAAGGCCAGGGAGGGTTCCGTGCGGAGATAAGCAACCATTTGTGGAAAACCCCCGCTCACCCAGAAAATTCCGCCAGTTTGCAAACACAAATTGGAGTTCTAGTACCAGACCCCGTCTCAGTTTCCAGATAAGTTTTGTATCTGTCGTTGTAGCAAGGGGGGTCGGGTTGTATTCTGAGTGACCTGCTTCTGGAAAAATCCGAAGTTGTGAGGGTCAGCCAGTCTGTTCCTTGTTTGTGACGGAAAGTTCTTTGGGTACGTGTCATTAGGAAGTTAGAGTTTGTGAGATACAAGGAATGGTGTTGTCCTTATCCCTCTTAAAAAGTAAGAAAGGACCCTCTGAGGGTAAAACAGAGGTATCAAAAACCGTGAGTTTGAGTTACGGATCTGGTGACGGAAACAATCCAGATCCGGTAGATAGTCCGGAAAGATATAGAATCCAGATGGGGAGTGAAATTTGAAGTAGTCACATAAAACCGGATTAGAAGGAATTTAGAACACCCTCTGGGGTTCCATGGGACGATATTCCGTGTCATCTTGCCATGTTGTTGTGGTAAAGAGCGCTTACTACAGTGCTACGCGTACGACAATATGTGTCCGAAGTGTTTGAAGTCACGTTGGGTGGATGGCAGTAGCATCATTCCAGCGAAGTTCATTCGTCATTTTTCCCTGATACCTCGACTGAAACGAATGTGGCGTTCAAAAGACATTGCTAGCATGTTAACAGGGTACAAAAAGCATGTCAATGAAGATGGCATTATGCATTCTATAGTGGACAGCCCTACTTGGAAGCACATTGATCAAAATGCTGCATTTGAGAACTTCAGAGAGGATCCAAGGAATCTCCGTCTTGCATTAGCATTGGATGGTGTGAATCCCTTCAAACTCAGCAACACAAATTGGTCTACATGGTCAATGCTCATTCTAATATACAATTTAGAGCCTTGGTTTGTGACCAAGAAGTTCTTCATTTCGTTGTGTATTCTGATATCCGGGAAAATGTCACCAATGTCAAAAAACATTGACGTGTTCATATGTCTATTGTTGAGGGAACTACATGAATTGTGGGAAGGCGTTGCAGCATAGGATTTCTCCTAAGTGGAAGGATTCAGACGTTTTACATTACGTGCTTTGCTCATGTAGACCATATCAAATTTCCCAGCATACAACCTCATTTCCGGTTTGTGCTATAAGGGTTACAAAGGTTGCCCTCCTTGTGGACCAGAAACAGACTCTAGAATGGCAAAGATAGGTGAAGTAATTGGAGAACAACGTGTACAAGGCTCTAAGATTGTTTACGGTGGCATACGCCGATATCTACCTCGTCACCATCCTTATCATCGCAATAAACGTTTTAATGGCGCAATGGAGCACCGAGGTAGTCCTCCAATAATGTCAGGACTAGATGTCATCAGATATGCAGCATGGCGCCAATCCTATTTGGATTTGGGTAGGAAAGAGAATGGTAAAGACGACCCCGTGCATGTAACCGGCGTAAAACGATTGAGCGAATTGTATTTCACTATAAGAAACCCATGTTTTCTGTGGTGTTATGAAGAAATGGGTCATGTTTTCATTGACATCAATGTGTCACAAATTCTAAGCCTGTGGGAGGCAGATTTTTGCTAATGTTGGAAAAGACATGGGGACATTAGAGCAAAAACAAGTGGATGACACAAGGGACGTGTATGTTTTTTTGAACATCAAATAAAACATGGTGACGTTTACTAGAACGTCCCCAAAAACATGGAAGTACCACATCGACTAGGATTTTTGGATTTACTTGGGTAAATTTTTGTAAGTTATTGTAGGCTAATGTAAAATGCTGACCGGATGTGAAAACAATTGGGAAAGAGTAGCCATATGGCATGCTTTGAAAAAAAATAAAAATTGATGGATGTATACTATGGATGAAAAAAAAATCTCTTTATACAAATGGGGTGGTAGGAAGTAAGACAAACCATATGGGATATGTAAAGCAATTTTTTTTTACAAAATTGAATGTCTAAATAAACATCCACATGTTTAAAACAACCTCTAGATGTTGGACATAACATGTAGATGTCAAAAAAAACGTCCTCATGTTTAAAACAACATCCACATATAATGTAGTCAAGTTCTCATTTGTGAATTATCCCATATCCTTTGTCATGAATGGATGATGAATTTCAGTATAAAAGGGACCTCTCCACCCTTCATTCTCACTAAATGCCAATGAAATAATTACTTAACTTTGCCATTAAAAATTCTTTTGAGTAGATAGTAAATTCTTGGTGAATTTGACAATTTTTCTTTTTCATTTTTTTTGGAATTTAAAAATTATTATTATTATTTTAAATAATTATTTCATACAATTAATGCCATTTGTATTTTCCAGTGAGGCACATCACGTGTTGTATTATGATGATGATTTTTTTATTAATAAAAAAAGACATTGCCCGAACAAAAAAAAGATGATGTTGCTGCCATGTGGCATCTATGTGGCAAGCATTTGGAGAGTGAAAACACGAGGTATCAACAACTGTTTTCATGAAATATGCAGACATTAGGGCACATTATAGTAGATTTCAGCCGTTTGTGGAAATGCTGCCTACAACGGATTTTAGGTGACATTAGAGTTGACATACCTTTAATTGAAAAAAACATACTTTCACGTCTTTAAAAACACCACTAAAAACATGAGTTTCTTCTAGTGTTTGCTCCCTTATTGGTAGGTACAAAATAATGTGAATCTTCTACCTCTAATTTGTGCATTGTTCACTACCCTTCGGAACCAACAAATGGAGTGTAGAAACATTTCTAGTGAGCAGATGTTTTGCAAGTGGTTTATGTGTGTTGTATAAAGTTGAAGGCTCCAATTTGCTTATGAATTGCTTGACATACACTGTAAGCTAGCTTTAGGTGTTTTTTGCTATTATCAATGTAGAAGTACATATACACTAAATAGATTATACAAGCACTGCATACCCAATGCACATCAAATGAGGCGGGTAGTAATGGACAGTGACATTGGACCTCATTATGTATAATGCCATGCACATGCTAATGGAAGTGGACTGATGTGGTGAACAACATCTCTTGGAACGGCACATCTTAGACATGATGCATTGCGAGAAGAATTTGTGTGAGAACATGTTGAAGACAACACTTGGTATGAATCATAGTCCTGGAAGTTGGCAAGATGCAGAGGATTTGGAGATTCGTAAAGAAATATGGCTACAACCAACAGGGCGTCAACAGGATGCATTTTACATGCCACATGCATTGTACGTACTAAATGTCCTGAGCGAAAAGAGTTTGTGGACATAATTTCGCAAATACACACACCTTCAAACTATGTTGGTTCTATACACAAACGTTTGAAGGATGGTAAACTACAATATATGAAGACACGTGACTATCATGTCCTCATGCAACAGGTACGATTGGTACAAAAATTTGTAGTATGATGAGGGCATGAAATCAAAGAATTTGAAATTGCATAGCCATCGTTGTAGTATTCGCTGTTCATGTCTTGTGTAATGTTTCTTGCCGAAGCTCGAATGACTGGAAGTGTATCATGTTTGACAGAATGTTCATTTGCAATTGAAGTAGGACATGTACTGCTATATGCACATCACGTTGTCTGAAGCAATATGCCAATACATACTCTTCATCATTGGAATAGGATTACAACTGAAATAGCAAAGGAACCACAAAAATTAAAGAAAGTGCTTATGCATGTATGTAGTACTTATACATGCACAAATAGTGTTTGCAAATCTCACATGAACAATTGTGCAGATTCTCCCAGTAGTGGTGTAGAATGTTTTGGATGAGAATGTGCGTACAGCAATCATAAGAACGTGCAGAGTCTTCTAGAAACTGTGTGAGAAAGAGATACGCGAGGTTGATCGTGATTCCCTGATGTCTGACGTCGTAATAGCTATGTGCATGTTGGAAAAGGAGTTTCCAACAACCTTCCTGAATGTCATGACACACTTACCGATGCATCTTGTTCAACAGTTATTCACTTGTGGTCCTGTTCATTGCCAATGGATGTACCCTATTGAAAGGTACATGAAAACATTGAAAGATAATGTAAGGACTTACACACATCCAGAAGGGAGCATGGCGGAAGGTTACCGCATGGAGGACACACTTGGTTTTTGCACTAAATACATGAAGGAATACAAAGGAACAACGCATCAAGTATGGGACCCTGTAGAAGATGCCTGCATGAATGATGAGGTACTACGGTCTGAGCAGTCTAAAAGGCGAAAGATGTCTAATGACATGCATAGCTACGCACATGCATTTGTACTCGACAATGCAGGTTCCTTAGAACCTTGGCGAGAGTGAGTGCAACACCATCTCTACCTTCAATTTGATGGCTTTAAAAAAGACCATTGTAAGCTTCTACTTTAATTTCACTTCAATTGTAATAACGTTTGTACAGAAGTCAATGAACAGTACCACATGTTGGCATGGGTTGTACCTTCACTAGAATGTGCTCTTAATGACAGCAACACTTGTTGTAGAAAAAAACTTTCTCGAACGTGGCAATGTACATGACATGCGTGACGTCTTGCATTGAAATCCTCTTACATAGTTGGTTCAGTGTAGTGGGAATGATGTGAATGTAAGTATATAATGATAGTTATGTGTTATGTCTTATAGGGAATACATACTTGCAAAGGCACATCATTGGGAAGAGCGTAATTTATTTCGGCAACAAGCATGCAATCGTAATGCTTCAATATGAACTCAATACCCATTTGAATTGAGGGAGCTTCCAGCATTTCCGGATTGGTTACGATCACGCGTGCAAGAAGCACAAGATGTTGGGCAACATGTGGAGGATGACGTCATACAATATGCTCAACCACCAGAGCGGTATGCAACCTTGCACCGTATTCTTTTGGAATGCATTTGCGTGTTCGCAGTTCAGAGGTTGGTCTCGTCACCCGTGACTCTTGTGTGGTTGCTTCTTTTACGCGTCAGCTTTGTTGGGGTCTTCGGAATGGAAGACCCCTAGAACGAACCAATGATTATGTGGGTTACATTGAAGAAATATTGGAGTTGGATTACTGAAACCACTGCACAACAATTTTGGTTTGTGATTGGGTGAGAAGTAGTGTTGATACTCGATACCCTACCATAAAACGAGATAAGTATGGATTCATGATGGCAAACTTCAATCACATGGATGGCAAGGTGCACGCAAACTCTTTTGCATTTCCTCTACATTGTTAGCAAGTCTTCTTCTTAGACGATCCCCATAAACATGGATGGAAAATTGTTTGTAGAACAGATGTAAGAGGCAAACGTGGGCACTTATAGTTTCCGCAACAGCAACCTAGTGTACTAGATGTAGCAGGACTACAACTACAAATGATGGAATTTGAACCAATCAGAGTACCTTCAACTATTGATGGTACATACATTATAGCATCACAAGAGACCTCAGAGCAAGTAGATGCACTAGTAGAAAATTAGGCCCAATCTGTTGTTTTGGTTGCATTGATCATCAACAAATTTCTGTTGACCAACGGAAATTTGTTGATGATCAACGCGACCAAAACAACAGATTAGGCCTAATTTTCTACTAGTGATGATGCAGAAGTAGAGTAGGAGTATTGTCATAGTCAGATGTTGCAAATAATGTTGTGTACAACATATATAAACTATATTTTTCATCTATATGTAATGCCATTGTAGATGTGTCAGTCATTCATATGCACGACATATTTTTGAATGTCATACAAAACATGTATATAGAATCCATTACCATATATAGTGTTATTAGTGAGTTTGAAGAAAAGATGAGTGCAACTATGAGGAAATCATATAAGTTGATAGTTTGTTTGGACAAAAAAGCGATTGATGTAGTAATTGTTTCAGTGAACGTATATCAGTAGTGCAGATAAACCTTATAAGGTCATGAACATGGTCTCTAATGTCAGTAACGAATACCAAAACTGTTTTTCAGGTGTTTTACTTATTCGGTGGCTACAAAGAAGCAATATAATGTTGTACATGTTTTATTTCATGTTAAACAAATTATATGTGAATTATGACATGAGATAGAATTTGAAGATGAGAACCCGTGAAGGACAAAACTGCGTTTTTGGCAACATAGTGATTTTTGGAAGGTCACTGCAAATTGAATTCTGTTTTTTTGCCTTCCGAATTTTTACACAGTATGTGCCTAAACATTGCTTTGAAGGCCGCACTATTTTCATAATTGTTGTGTACATGTTTGTGAAGGTATTGCATGCTATGTAGTTTCCACTGCTCCATGAGGAATCCAATAATTTCTTAAGAAATAACTTTCTCTAGAAAATAATATTAGATTTTTTTTTTTCAGATTTATATGTACATGAAAAGCTTTTAATAGTCCAATTTTAATTAACAAGATCAAAGTTCCAACGTGTTTAAGTTTGTTGAAATTGAAGGATTTCCTATTCAAAAATAATAGTTTGCAGTCCTGTATTGAACTCAATTATTTATATTTTTTGGAAAAAATATAAGTATATGATGTACATTTTCTAGTACTACATTACCACCATTGGGAGTGACGTTTTTCAATTCTATAATTAAATTTTAACAGTATAGTGTGTGGAATGACTATGTCCTTCTTTGTACTTACAATATGTTTCTTATATGTTGTGCAATGCCAAAGGATCTAAATGTTTTCAAGCATGTAGGCAACTTGATTTTACAAATGAATTGAAAGAGTAACCACTATTTCCGACATTTTTTCATACAAATGTGACTAACTGAAGTACAGCTCCCCGTATTTTCACGAGGTGAAGAAACTAATTTCTAGAACTATAGACGTTAATGTCTTGCAATGAAGACAATGAATTTTTTTTTTTAAATTATCACATATTTTCTAAGTATTGCACTACAACAGCCTATGGTTGCATGTGTCCACAAATGTTTTTCATCTAAAATGTTGTGCTTCTATAAAAAATGACAGGTTGTGAGCATTTTTGGTGAAAACATATTCTCAGAGCTTCAAGGATTAATACGTAACGGAGCACTTGTCCCTTTGGAGGAAAAGTGCAATTCTAGGCAATAACAAATGATATCTATATTTTTGTGGATATTTTTTAACTACTTTTGAAGATAGAAAAGTAGATTACCCTTGTGGGAAAAATATTTTTATTTCAATCTGTTTGCGGAAACACAAGTTCTACTTGAAGAAGAAAAGAACAAGGGAGAGGTGGCGAAAAAAAAAGAAATTCATGAATTGCAGTTTGAAATTTTTTTAATAATAGATTGTATTATTGTCTATATAAAAAGCTTTGATTCATTCCAATCGGATTTATGATGAGGAAGTTATAGACAATCTTGTTTATTGGACAAATAGAACATCTTCTTGGATACAGAATATAAATCCCGAGCGGGATGGTGCCTTAATTAATAGAACCACGGATCTGAAACTTGAAATCCAGATCATTACGTTGCCTAATGATCTTTGGGCAATGTGGGAGACGTTTCTCACGAAGCACTCCGAGGGCGAATTGATTGATCCATTCTACCTAACAATGCACAAGGACGTGAAGGGATTCAAGCTCAAGAATCACTCTCTGAAAAGAGAGTTCTTCAAACATTTTGGGCACTTCACTGACAAAGACTACGGGGTCAATGCGTAGCACCTGATTGGTCAAACCCCTGGGCGGAAGGCTTTGTACCCAAAAGTTTCCGTTGGAGTTCCCAAATTTATTGTTCCTAACAATATGACGCACAAAGACTGGGTGGATAGGAGGAAGCGCAAGAAAGTTGTGCTTCAGGACTTGATGGCAATCAAGCCCGCCTTAAAACTTTTTAATAGTGCATGTGATGTTGTCCATGAGACGTGGCACTCTTGGAAGGCAAGGCACAGGTTCACTTCAGCCTCCTGGGATTTCCTGCTCACTCACCCTAAGCAGAGTACTTCAAGCGGCGTTTGCGCAACGATGCATGGCTGAAGCGGGCGAAGGATCTCGAGAAGCAGTTCCCCGAGGTCCTTCACATGTTTGTCCGGTTCATGAAGCTCAAGTACCAACTTCTTGAACCAGAAGGAGGTGTTAAGATCAGGGGGATAGATTACAATGCCAAGGCATTGATGACGAGCTCCAGTTACCAATACCACCCCTTGGAAATCAACCTCGCTGTCGTGGATATGAGAGAGATTCCTATCCCCAAACAAGGAGGAAATCCCATGGAGCCCTTCCTCCACTTCCTGAAGGATAAACTCGAGCCAGAAATGACAATGCCAAACGTGTGGCTATTCATTTTGAAGCGAAGAGACGATATCAAGACTGCATCAGTTTTTGTAGGTCTGCACCTTAACGAGTATGAGTGTGCACTGTCGAAGTACGTGCCGAGCAGAGCAAAGCTGCTAGACAACATCTCAACGCGCGCGACCGCTCCAGACGTGCCACTCCTTTTCCTTTTCAAAAAAGGAAACAAATTTGCGGAAGCGGCTCGAACTTTGTTCAAGACGAGGTACGTGACGTCCGACCACAACGTGTACTACTACGAATTTGGTAGGAACACGGAGGACAAGTGGAGATTCGAAGCCTCCGAACTCCGAATGGAGTTCTACCTCGATATCTTGCAGCTATTTGCGCAGCCCAAAGAAAACGTTTTGGGCATCTACACTGGAGCCAAGTTCATGCTGGCCGCGAAGGTATAAGTCATTGCCACATTGGCTTCTGTTATCACCGAATCGAGGATATGCCCCTCAGAATTTTCACTCCAAATGTCCTTGTGGTTTGTCTTTTCATCTATCTCGTGTGCTTCACATATTGGAATTATCCTCGAATCGGGGATACCCCTTGTTCTACTTGTTAAACTGAAGTTGATGTCCTATCTTGTATGTGACAAATGTTCGGAGCGTTCTTCTACGGATTTGTAGATAAAGAAGACGTCAAGACCTACCTCAGCATCTCATACTTGGCGAATAAGATGGACAAAAATGACTTCATGATGTCCAATTCACCTTATTCGATGTTGTATGAGAAGCCACCTACGCATGAACTTGTCGCGGATGACTCGAGCCCCCCCGCATCGCCACCGATGACTCTCGTGTCTCCGGCGGTTCATAGTGACAGGGAGACTGATGGACCGGAACCCAGATCTGACCCCATCGTCGAGGGTATTGACGAGTATGGAACAAACACGTTCCAGATTTTCACGTGGATGGCCTCTCTTGGAGTCACACCCACTGATAGAACCGATCCTGCGGTTGAGGAAACGACGACGGAGCCGGCTGCCCCTCCTAGGTCCACTCAGCGTGCAAGGACCACTACAACTGTAGAAACCACAGCGCCTGCGAGTTCTTCTGCGCCTGTAGGGTCCGATGTACCGGCTGCACATGTCAATGAGTTTCCGGTTGATGAAGGCATGGAGACGGACTCCGAGTTCAATCGGCAGCGTGCAGCGAGCGGAGGAGGGGGGGAAAGGCAAACTCAAGGTCAGGACAATGCCGACGCTCTCGACGACGAACCCCTTATCATCCAAGAGGGAACCTAGGAGGAAGCGCGTGAAATCATCGATCTGGGCGATGACGATGACGAATTAGATCACCCTCGAGAGTCGGACGAGGACGAGGAAGATCTAGACGGCCTTCCCAAGGTGACGGAAGTTAAGCCTCTCGTTTTACCGTCTGGATCCGTTGTGAAGGTGGAGAAGGACTTCTGGAAAAATGAGGAGGAGAGGAGGCAGAGGAGGATCGACCGTTTCAAGCAAAGAGAGGCCGAGAAATTGGAAAAGGAGGCGAAGGACAGAGCATTGGCGGAAGCAAATGCAAAGATTGTTCAAATGCAATTGGATTCTAGAAGGGAGATGGAGAGTATCACTTCTCAGCTTGCAGAGCTGAAAAAAATGATAAGTTCCCAAGGGAGTCAAGGAGTGCCAGTTTCCTCTGCTGCATCTCAGGGGCCACCGCCACCACCTCCTCCTTCTTCATTCCCTGCTCCGTTTGGGCATGGTGAGGTTATCAAGTCAACACCGGTATCTCAAATGCCAAACGTGTCCTCCCAAGACCACAACAAGGTCGAAGCCCTCCCCCAACTCCACAACGTCGTTAAGGCTCCAGTAGAGTATCCTCGACTCGGTGATACTGCCCAAGCGCTTCCTGGGACATCGGGTGGCAAGGTTTCACAGCTCCCATGTCAAGTATCGGAGTAGGTCATGCCGGAAATCCAACCGCCTTCTGATCTTGACAATGAGGAGAGAGTGGACTATGGAGAAGACGAGAAGGATCCAGAGGACGATATCCCGATGGAATCCGGGGGTGGCTCGTTGGAGGTCCCCGTAGAAGGGAGGACTGATTCTCGACCGGCCGATACTACACAGGTACAGACCTTTGACCCTTATAAATTCGATTAATTGAACGAATTCTTCTGGTCCAGTGTGTTCGTAGTTTCCTGAACTTAATTGTACTCTCGCTTCGTGACAGGAATGCAAGCCCCGTCCTTGATAACCTGGCGCAGACGGCGCTGACGGAGATTCCGTCTGTACAATAGTGTAGCATAGTGTTGACTGTGCATTTTTGGCGGCTTAGTAGAAAGACGAGTTTTCGACATGTATTATATAATCTATGTAAATAAAATACGCGCGTTTATTTATATAAGGTGCAAGTCCATCTAATTGTATCCCACTGTCCATGTTTTTTTGGCTCAGCTTCAAAAACATGAAAGCGTACACCGTCCACTACAAATGAAAGCACTTCCTCTCGGAGCCCCCGGTCGATTAGTGGAATTAAATGCATCTCTCAGCTTTCTGGCTCTGCAACTTCTGCATTTAACCAGGTACCTCCCATTCTTCGTTGTTTTGTTTTGATCAGGTAGAATCGGAGGGGTCGAAAGAGGTGGAGGCCAGGATTGAACGTCCTATGATGCCTCCACCGCGGAGGAAATGGCTGAACATTGTCTTCGACCTGAACGGCGTGTTGTGCCAGACAGCGCAAAAATCCTACAGCGAGAAAATGAAGCCCTACAGGCTCGAAGACAATGTTCTCTGTCATCGGAACCCCACGATCATCGGGCCCAAGGCGGTATTCGCTCGGCAGAATCTCGGCGAATTCCTCCGGCAGGCTTCGGAGATTGCACATAGGGTCATTGTGTGGACCACCATGTTGAAGCGCAACGCTGAACCGATCGCGGGGCACTTGTTCTTGGGCTGCAGAACCCCATACGATATCCTAGGTCAAGAGCAGAGCACGAAAATAGAAATCGCTAAGGAAAAATACTTCCATTTGAATAAACAAGTGCATTTCATGAAAGTGCTTTCGGACAGTTTGTTCACGAGTAATGGTGGGGGGCCGAGCATTGACTCGTCCAACACCCTTCTCATTGACGATAGTCCTCACAAGAGTATCTGCAATGAGAATGGGAACGCAATATTCCTCAAGTCCTGGGATCATACCTACCGGAGGGACGACGTTCTCTTGGGCATCCTCCTTCCTTGGCTTCGGCGGTTGCATTCATCTTGTCCGGACGGCAGATTGTTGAAATATGTCAACGAAAACCGAATCGGTTTAAACCCGCTCGAACGTGATGACTATAACATGAAGGAGGTCATAGAGGGCATGATGGAGTCGGCCGAGGTCATGGGTTCGCGATTTGATCTCCGGGGTATAGGCCTAGTGATAGAAAAGAAACGCAGCCGGAAAAAATAGACTTCCGTAAAGACGCGCATTCAGGGGCCCAGGCATATCGTATTTTGTATTTTGTATTCTGTATTCATGTATTCAACATTTATAAATTGTAAATAATATATATTGAGTTCTTTTTCATCTTTCATTGTATTCTTCCCTTTTTCTTGGACTTTGCGATGTATTCCATGTTTCCTTCCTTTAACAACTGGAGGAAAATGTGTGTGGGTTTGCACAATCCACACATTTACCTATTGCAGGTTGAAGGTCTCTGTTTTGTTAAAACAGCGAAAAGGCAGAAGCTCTCGAGGAGTCTCCTTTCCGATTCCATGAAGTCGGTGTCCACCAAGTCCGAATCGGAAGGCGGGAGCTGCGATACGGTTCCCCTGTCTAAGCCCTACATGTTGCGTTCAGCCACAGACGCCGCCTCGGCCGCCATAGACTATTCCAAGGGGAACGTCGAGGACGGGGTCGTAGACAGCCCCCCTAGTCGCGGACCCAACATGACACCCATCTGCTCCCCTTCGCCGTTGAAGCGGGCATCCTCAAGTCGTGGGCCGTCGTTGTCGCCAGGTTTGCGGATGGACGGAGGGACGAGCCGCAAACTGCAACTTCCTCTCGAAGACACACTCGGTCATCCTCGAGGCGAGGATGTCGTCTCCGATCCGTCTGCACTACCTAATGTCCTCAAGGTTGGAGTGATGTCAACGGATGGGGTTGAGGACGAGATGACGATTCCAAGTCCCGAGCCGTGTGCTGCGAGACGCTTACCTTGACTCGACGATAACTGGACTTCCTCCTCCAAGTTGACGATCCCTAGACGGTTACCATCCACCAACAGTCTTTTCCGTCATCGAAATCTTAGAGAACTTCGACGGTCTCTGGGCTCTAAATCAACTAGTACTGGATTTCCGTACGGAAACAATGCGAAAGTATCGCTGCCAACGGTGCCTCCGCGAGGATCAAAGTCTCATTCAACTTCGGAAGTTCCTCATGCCACATACAATTCGAAAAGGAAAGTCAATGGATCTCATAGTCTAGGGCTATGTGATGCTGTGGATAGTGCAAGCAAGCCGCAATATCATTCTCGACTCGAGGATATCTTGAGAGGTCGCGCAATGCTGAAGGCAAAAGAGATTGAGAAGAGCAATTGTACATCCAAGAGGAATATTTAGGATAGCGTGTCTAATTTTTGAAGCCTCCTGCTTCTATGATTTTTTACTATAAATACCGTGGTAAATACACATTGAAAGTGCTTATAAAAGTGCAAAACTTCATGTAATACAACCATCCGATTCTAAGCCTTGCTTACTATAAATAGAATGTAAATTTTGGACATAAAAAAAATAATATGATTCTTCAATTGTACTTAGATTCTACAAAATTGTATATCTTCATCATCGGTATCGTAGACTTCAATGCATTTTGGGAGCAAAAGTCACTTACTCTATGTATTTTCTAAGGACCAAGTGAATTGAATATATTGAACTTGCCACTACAAGTTACTTCCCTTTTACTCGAGCATATCGTTTGAATGTATGTCTTCTCGTGTGATTGTGCAAATCCACACCTTTGCTTTAAGGCATTTAAGGATACAAGTCAAAGTTTATAATTCTTGTCGACGATAGGCTCAATTTATCATGGGGTTCAACAACTCTATGCTCTATACAACAACGCTTCTCGTTTTCAAAGTCTCAAAATGACCATTTCGTCTCATTTTAACGAATAAGGCCTTTGCTTCACAACCGTCCTTCTTATATGTTTGGTAGCGGTAGAAGGTAGACTCTGGGACCCTAGAAGTAAACATCCACGCTCGCATGCAAACATCTATCCCATCAATCGTCACCATCCTTCTTCCCGTAAAGTCACGATGCATTTGTCTATGCACATCAGTCTTCATGAAAGCTCTGTACTTGAATGTAGAATTTTGGTCTCGGGGGGTGCACTTAGTTCTACTATAACAAACCACGTGCAAACAAGTGGTTTCTAATAAACTATAATTTCAACCTAAAATTTTGAACATTGTTTAATAATGACTATAGCTTTCTATTGCCAAAATTTCCAACTCAAATAAAATATGAAATGATTTCTAGAAGAGGTTGAAAATGAACTAAAATGGCATGTTTTTCAACTCAAATAATTATAGAGGACACATTTAGATGACCATTGAGTCAATATTCAACTCAAAATGAGCTTTCAATAATGAGTTATTTTTAGGAATTTTTTGTTCATTTTTTGTTCAATTTTTTCGTATATAATATAGGGGTGTCAAAGTTATTTTTCAGTTCTACAATGTATCTTTTTACTTCAAAAATTTGTAACTAATTATTATTAACAAATAAAAATATCAATAATTCAAAACATAAACTTTCAAAGTAGGAAAATCTATTCATATTTTTAAAATTTTGTTTTATTGAAAATTCAAAAAGTATATAGGGGGTCCAAAGTTTTGTTTGCACGTGGGTTCTAATGGACCCCCCCGAGATTATGGTACATGCGTTCGCGAAAGGCTCGAATTTTCTCTCTTGAAAATGGTTGAACGCAATTTCTGCTACAGCAAACCTTGCTTGAAACCGCATTGATAGAGTCTTGAGTGAGTAGGCCTCTCGTTTTTATGCATGTTTCACGTGGCGGGTTTCGAATGGCACTTGTATACGGTCGAACATATGTTCTCGATGGTAGGTTCAAAAGACTTGCTTGCAAACGATTATAATTATCTTGGACTTCACGGTCATACAGAGTTGCTCCTCGGCAATGCACAAGTTTAATTGTCCAAACTATCAATGAGTACACTTGCTCTTCGGAGATGTCTTCCTCAGAATACGATTTATAGAGGTGCACAGCTACATGATCATCACCAAGCGAACCATTTGCACCAAGCACCAAGTCCGAGTTGACGCTATAATAGGTACCTTCACCAACAAGTACTCCATCCAGGTTGTATAGAATTACACACTTTGTGATCCAAAGGCGACGTGGAAGACCTTCGCAATCGGGAACGTCAACAAGTGTTCCTTGAGGCACTTGTTCCTCAGTGTCCATAAAGTCCATGTCACTAACATCCTCAACCGTGGAAATCATTATATTTGTATATTACAGTGTCAGAATGAACATTGATAAGAATTGAATTCATATAAAAATTAATAATAATAAAGATAACAGCACTATCAAATGAAATGGGACTAAATCGAGGGGCAAATCAGCTCGAGTTGAGTTGATCTAAAGATCCCACATTCTATCCAATATTCATTCTCAATTGAAATTAATCAAGTCAAAATGACTCCTACTCATATTGTAGAACGCCATACTCAATTCTAGATAACTCCACGATTGGATAGTAGAAGAGAAGAGAATAAATCCTGCAATCAAGACTCGTCGAAACGTAATGTAGGTCCGGAGGCCTATCAGACAGTTAGAAAAATGCAGTTGTAAACTGTTTCATATATTTCATACACCTTGACGATGAACAATTATTACCTATTCTAAATTGCATCCTCCAATAGCTGCATATCAGCTCGACTCGAGCTGATACGCAATGCCAAATTATCAGTCTCATTGTACTTCAATACGCATTCACCTATTATTCATTAATTTGTGTATAGCTGATTTGCACATTAGGTATATAATCCAAAGTCATTCAATATTCTTACAAAATCTCACAAGTTTAAATTATTCACTAGGCCATGTGTATGATACAATTTGACTCTGGCATGAGCTCGCCGATGCTAATTATACATTATTATTTGCAAATTAGCTCGAGTCGAGCTGATTAACAAGACAATTATGTATCATCGGGATGAACCATTATTCACAAGAATCCTTCTACATTGGATTAGGATATGTATATACTACACATCAGCTCGAATCAAGCTGATACGTTCTCCCCAAAATTCTACATTAAATATATTTCTATTAATAGGTCCCTTGTTTTGCGGCGCAATCAACAGAATTACATTCACACTACAATAATTTGAATCTGAAGGTATTTGCTTGGAGAGACGTCCTAACTGAAGAGAACATCAAAAACCCTTGCAAAGTGAATGCAACATCATAATCGTTCCTGAAATTCACAGAATAGAATTATGCACATCAATATGAATATGAATTCAGCAAACACAAATCTCAAAAACAAGTCTGCGAATTGTATCAATGTAAAGAAGTGCAGTGACTGAGGACTTGGGTATGACTTACAGTAATTGAAGTGCGGTGAAGCAATTCCTCTTTGAATGTGATGGAATACAAAGCAACGTCCTCCTAAAGACCTCCTTCTAGCCTCCTAAAGATATACACAAAACTAATCATCACGAGCTGAATACAATCCAGAAAGAAGAAATGCGCACACAGGTTCACAAAATTGAAGAAGAAAGGGGAAATGAGGTTTGGAGTTGCGGTGATGACGTACACCTCAATGTATGGCGGGAAGAAAAGTGCGCCATCTTCATGAACATTTTGAAATGAGAATTTCTGAAAGTTAGGAATCCCTGAATACCATGGGCCTTCCCACCTTTACCCCACAAAACGACATAAAATGATGAATATAGTAGTTGACCCCACGAAAAATGTGGTGTCAGCAAGGTTGATGAGATTCCTTTTATAAGAAAATGTTGACTTTTCCTTACTGTCATGGCTCTACTTCGGGTCCGCAGCCTCTCGGTTAACTACAACGTCAATATCACGGAATCTTGAAATTACATGTATTAAAAGCAATATTGCAGTTGCCCATGACAGACTTTTCAATTTTCAGTAAGTTGGAATATCTTTGGTCCTAGTTTTAAGAAAATCAGAACCTTTCGGGATACTCCCCCCCAAAAAAATTCGAAACAATCCAAATCTTGTCCAAATAAATCGATAATGAAGGGTTTGCAGTAACTTTTACTAGTTACTGGATTAGGGTATAGGGTTTAGGGTTCGGAGTTAGGGCTTCTCATTGTTTTGGATTGGCTTTGGAAATCATCAAAACACTTGCATACTACAATAAAAACACAATTTAGGGGTTAAGAAAAAATTAGAAATTGAGTGAGAAAAGCTTTTAAACAAATAAATGCAAGAAATACTCCTTCTTTTCAATAGTCAAAGTTCATTTTTACTTCTTCCATTATATTTAGTTAATCAATAAAGCATTGCAGGAAGTAGGAGTGCTCATGCATTAAAAACGTCAGCATAAGTACAAATTTCAATCTGGACATTATAATTTTTTCTCTTTATCCAATGATTTTTCGAACAAGGAATTCCACATATTTTGATCATACATAGAGAGGGGGATTTACTATTTAATTTCATATGTAATGATAGAGCTTCTATCCAAACAGAAAAGTGTTTTCATTATTGATTATTTTCCTCTAAACTAGTGCAAAAAGATAAACCAATCAACTTCTGGAATACAAAGCAACCAACTCATGAATTCAAAAAAATATGCATTTGGTGGTCACTTTGACTGACCTTGTACGTGAAATTGAAATTCACATTAAAAACCTCGGCTTGTACTTTAATGACCAAAAAAATATAATGCCATGAAATTAACGCAAAAAATAATGGGAAACATGTTGTGCAAGTTGCAATTATTCTTAAACTCATGAGTTCAAAAAAATATGCACTTGGTGGTCACTTTGAATGACCTTGTACGTGAGTAAAAATTAAGACAATCAACATTGCCCTCCATGAATATTGCTCTACATAATGTCTTCACACAACACAAAGTCATGAAATTCAAAGTTGACCCTGTACGTGAAATTATAATTTACAGATATGAATTAGTCATTTTACATTATAATTCTGAAATACTAAAATTGAAATTCATGTGAAAACCTACTACATGAACCGAGTAGTTGGAATGATGCCAGATGAATTATGTTTGGTAAATGTCATTGTTTAATATTATACAATATGAAACCAAAAATGATTTCCAAGGTCACCAACAAATGAATTGTTTAATTTTGCCATAGTATCTTGGTTGCCTCTGTCATAAGATAATTAAACATCAACCAATTGCTTCTCTGATATGGGAAATCTGATTGTGTATAAAGAATAGTGAAGTTAGTCATTAAAGCACCCTCGTGCAGTGTAAGCATATTAGGGTAGCACGTAGAGAATTCTTTTTAGTTCATAAAAGATTGACAAAAAAAACAATCCATGCAAGAAAAAAGTGCAACTATGTGTCTTAGCTCCAAATTTGGTATGAGAAGAATTTTTTTTTGACAATAGCATGACATCCAATGTTGAATGTTTTAGAATTATATTGCTTGAAGGTTGAACTGAAGGTGAAGGATTTGTTTAGTCAAAAATTGATGCTTCAAGCTATGGATTGTACTATTACTTGCTTTAAGTTTATTTGTATGTACCAGAAGGTCAGTGTAGGTATTGATCGAAGGATATTCGCGAAGGTGGTCCATAAATATTGGTCTCGGTATGAGCAGGTCTGCGATATACACTGCAGGTTTGGAGTAGCCAATTCAATTCTAGGCATAATACTAGACAAGTTTGGGTATCCTGGACTAGTGGGGTTTTTTTGGCGATGAAAAGACTAAAAGCACAAGAAAATATCTTCTGCACTAGCACCCTAGAAAAATTTGGAGATAAAAAAGGTAGAAAAGCCAAATCTAAATCTTAGATCACATCCTAATAGCTAGTTCCTCAACCATGAATACTACGATTTGCCACTTTGTTGCCACCTTTGTAGATGTTGATTCAACAATTTTTCATATTTTGTCACCTAAAATATAACAAAGTTAAATATATGAATATAGATTGTAGCCACAAAGTACCTTCATTGTATTCATTGTATTCAGGTGGTGTAATCATAAAACATCAAGGTTGCACCACTACTGAAATAATTGTCGTCCTACTTATTGCTATTGATGGACTAATGAAGATTTTGATAAGCATGGCCATGTTCATGTGTTTTGACACAAGTGTGGCATAGTTGTTTAAGAAGTAATGATTTTTAGGCATCTTGCAAATGTGGATTCAAGAATCATGCATTATGTATAGCAAGTTCTTTAAGTCTGAATTTGGTTCTTTTTCATTTTGCATCATTCTTTGAAACCCGGTTGCCTTTTATTGCACCAGTCTAAGAGCTAAAATCGTCAAAGATGTTTTTTTAGGTTTTGTTTTGAAGGCATACAGCTCACAAAGTTTCCTAACTTGAAGTGAAATTCTACACCAAAAATAAATTTGAAAGTGCCTAACGTTAGACACTTACTTCTTACTTGGAGCCCACATCCACATTTATTAAAATTAAAAAAAAAAAACATTGATTCCGGACAAGTTCAGGTATTGTGGACCATTTGGGTATTCTAGACACGTTCGGATATATTGGACAGGTCCGGGTACACGGCCATGTTTGGGCATCTGCTTTTCACTGACAGAGCTAGGGTTTGGCGTGCAAGTTTTTTTTTCCTTCTTGTTTTCTTGCACACTTGTTTTCACGGTGTTTCTTGTTTAGGTTTCCGTGGTGTTCCCGTATACCCTGTTGTTTTCGTATACTCTCGTGATTCTGTATACACTCTTGTTTCCGTGCATGCTTGTGAGTGTTACGGTTTGGCTTCTTCGGTTTGTCTTCGGATCTTCAACACGGACGTTCTGCTGCGAACGGTGCCATCGTATACCCTCATGTTTCCATGCATGCTTGCAAGCGTTAGGTTAGGGTTTGATTTCTTGGAGCCTGAGCATTATGGTTTGGCTTTTTCTTCGGGTAGAACGTTAGGTTAGGGTTTGATTTCTTCTTCGGGTATTCTACGCGGACCTGCTGCTACGAACAGCGGTGGCCACTTTCGAAGGCCGGTGTCGACTTCAGGAGGAGGTCACCATCTGAGCGCAGGTCAGTTTCTTGTTTTTTGTTTCAATTGCTGGGCTGTGTGTGCGGGGAATTGAATGTGTTGGTTACGAGATGGCTTTTGTGTCTTGAAAGGGTTAAACACTGCCTGACCTGGAGCTCAGGTGCATTAGGGTCAATCCTAAACCCTGAAACATTTGCCACATTGCAACTCTCACACAATGTTAAATGACAGTCAAGTTTCTTTGATGTCATTGCAATTGCTGTGAACATCTTGTGTTGTAGGAGTCGACTAAAGGGATAGCAGTAAGGTAGGGCACTGAATTCCAGTGTGTTAGTAGTTTCCATTATTAGAATGTATGTTTTGGTGGATCTTTTTTTTAATTTAAAGTTCTTGGGCGCTGGATTTTGTTTGGTTCGAAGTGCTACGCGTTTAGTTTCAATTGCTGGGCGTTGTATGACCTTCTATTACAATGTGTGGTTGCTTTTGAAGCTCTTAGGGTTTTCAGTGTGGCCTTGTACTATGTAGTTTTGAAATTTCTTGGTTTCTTGGTTTTGCAATTTCTGTGTGTCCGTGAATGTGTGATTTTAAGAATGTTTGATTGTTTGATTTAATAATGTTTCAGGGTTTGAATATGTGAGTTTGTCAGGTGTGAATGTGTAATTTTTGTTGTAAAAGTGTGAGTTTTTTTGTGAATTCAAAGTTGGTTTCTGAAATATATGATTGTGTGAACTCTAGAAGTATGATTTTGTGAACTCTAGAATTGTGCAAGTGCTCATATGAGCTTCTGTATTTATTTAATTAGCATGTTTTTTATGAATGTTGAGTGCTAAATTTGTTGTGGATCTTGAAAATGTAGCAGGATTTGGAGCTCCATTCTTCTTCTGAGTATTTGAAGATTGACAAAGAAGGTTATTTCATGTTAAGTTTGCACGTGAATTACAATTTCTTCCCAGACCGTTACATCTTGCGTGAAAGAGGGACCCGGAAGTTTACCTTTGACTGTCGGATCCATAGACTTTCGTTACCGGCTTGCAGATGCCTCCTCCCGGTCTTCCGTCTCCTTCTGTGGCATCTTCTCTTCTGGCTCCACCGGCTTGTCCTTCCCTTCCGGTTTGACGTCCTCTTCGTCGTTTTCCGAATCCTGCGTCTCCGGATCCTCATCATCCGAGTAGTTGCACTGCAGCATTACCAACCCGGTCTCATAATCCGTCACCTCATCTTCCGTCAGTAGCTCCCGGTGCTTGTACATGTGGAGGAGGTAGGTGCTGAGCAGATTTGGCTTGTTCTTCACCAGGTTTTTGGTGCACCTCCCTACCACGCTCGCCATGACCTGTCCTCAGTGAACAATCCGGTCCTGGAACGCCCCGAAGATGGTGTTGGCCATCGTGATCGTAACCCGAGAACTCTTGTCCGGGTACAGGATTGGAAGGAGGAAGCGGAGCATTCGCTTGTGCCACTCGTCCCGACAGTCCTTGATGGCGTACCCCTCCTTCGCGTGCGTCGGGTTGACAAACTTGTGCTGGTGATATTGGTTAGTTCAGGTGGCAAATCCGTCTCCGGTTTTGGAGAATCCGTAAACTTCCGCCCACAACTCCTCCGTCCACTGGTCCGGATGCCCACGCACAGTTTGATCGTACTGATTCGGTGCGCCTACCGCCAACTCTCGGAGGACCTGATCACTCTGGACGCTCCAGGGTTTCTTCAGGAAACCTACACAACCTAAGACCTTCAAATCGTCCTCTAACTGGCGTACGTGAACCGGATTTATTGGGATGACCAGACTAAGTTTTCGGTCCGGTACAATATACCACATACTAACCCTTGCCATCCGTCTCACCTCTCCTAACGTCGTAACCCTAACTCACCACACTTTCTCTCACTAACAACCAGATGCAGAGCAACTGCAAGAGGGCGAGAAATGAAGAAGAGCTTGGTATATATACCATTCCAGCGCCCAACATTCACTCCATTGGGAACGCGGGCTACGGAACGCCATAACGGATTCCTAGTCTAGCGCTGCAAGCTACTGTCTTAATGATTGCGTTCCGGTGACTGTGTTCCGGCTCCTGAATTTGTCCCACCCAGATGTCAAGTTCCCGTACTGACTCCGGAATTAAGTCTAAACTATTTTTAGGTATTTATTTGTTTCCGTTACTCTATGCCTAAACTAATTTTTTTCAAATTTGTACTACTTTAATTTCTTCTAGTCTATTAGGATCCGTCTTAAGCTATTACAGATTCCTACAGCCACAATCTGCAGCTTTCGTACTCGACCATACAAAATGCCCAATTTGTTAAGAGCAATTTGGCCCTGAAGGTGGTTGGGCTCTTGGGTCATGTGCACATGTGTACCATCCTCAATGCCTCCTTATGGGATGCCTCATTAGACGACTTTGTGTACTTTGTTCAGCACCATTCTATGATCGCTTGTATGCCATGTTCAACTTGATCACGTACATGCCACCTTCTTGGGAACATAGCGCTGAAACGACGACTAATACGACATTGTGGGGTCGTGACCTCGTTTGGAGCTAGCGTCAAGGGCTACATGATGATGAAAAGGTACCTAGTAGCTCTCAATTGAACTGGGAAACTGACCCGGTTGAGATTGTCAAAGTGGCACTGAAGTTGATGGGAAAAGGTCCACACAACAAAGGGAGGAGGGCATTCTTCTACCAATGCCTTGGTGGATACTTTGAGAAGAACTCGGGAGAATTCAAATGGGGTCCTCATCCGGAAGGACACCGTTGGGATAATGAAGGTAAAAGGGGACCCGATCGCAATCAATTTGCCTCTCTTGAAGACATGACTAACATGGCTTGCATGGACTCTACGTATGGACCTTATTACCAAAGTCAAGCATTGGACTATCTTTTGGAAGCACATTCTCCACAAACGACAAGGACCCTACAAACTCTCCAAGATTCTAACGTCCTAGAATTCATTTTGAATGCGGAAGGACCAGCTTCACAAACTCGTGCAAAGAAGAAGATAGTCCTTCAGGAAGCACTTCAACCTTCACATGGTGAAGCAAGTTCTTCTAAGAAGTAAAAACAATCCAAATGGATTTGACGTCTAAGAATTTAAAGATGGACTTCATTTTGCTTTTGGTTATTTGGTTTACGTCCAAGGATATATAATGTCAAACCCCTAGTATATAGAAGCGTATTATATATGATAGAAGCGTGTAGCTCTCAGTGCTTTTGTTTTGTTGCACATAGGCCAACTTTGAGCCTTCTATGATTGTGTGCTACACATTTGTATTGCAATATTACCGAGAATATTACAGTGCATTCATTTTTGAAATATATTCTACATTATTTTCTACTCCAAAGACTTCACTATCTTCAAACAAAAATCAAATATGTGGTACAACTGATTGTATGAAGCTTATTATCAAAAAGCTGAAGTTGAAGTTCACTTTGACATTGTCATTTGCATTGACATTTAAGCTTCTAAAATTGGTTCAACTCTAAACCTTAAATTTTATTACTTAGAATTCAAAATTGTATATCATTGAAAGCAATCCCATTATCTCAATTCATTTCATAGAAGATTGTAACTGTTATCATTTTAGTTGCATAAATAGAAAAAGTGAACATCATGAACCCCTTAAGTCCCATCGTCCCCTCTAGAGACAATTTGGAATTTGGGCACGTTTCTATGGGCTGAAATTGTACACTAATTTTTTGAAACTTTTTGTGAAAAGATAAAACCTGATAAGCTTTGAGAGAATATAATTTTTATTTCAATCGGTGCCCGGAAGCAAAAGTTACGCCACAAAAACCTAGAACTAAACTCAGCAGGCAGTACAAAAAATATTGCAAAAATTCAAAATAGATTTAATTTTGTTTTTGTTTTTGCTAACATTATATTTTTGTCTACATAAAAAGCTTTGATTCATTCCATTTTGATTAGTGATGTGCAAGTTAAGAACTCTCTTATTTTTAAGGCAATGTAAACAAATCTTTGAAAAAATAACTTATAGGATTCATTTGAAAATGCAATTTTCAAATGTTCTCAAATTTGTTTATTTTAAAAGGGGAAGTTTGCTTCCTAGAACAATCTCACCATTGGGACTAACGGATTATTGTGTTTCAATTCCATGTAAGAGCTATTATCAATTTAGTTTTTCTTTCAATCTTGGACCTACTTCTACTTGACAATTTTTTGAAGTATGAAAATGAAGTTGTTATTTTTGGAATTTTTTTTCCTACACTCCCAACTCAATTCTTCAACACAATAAATTTTAAATTCAAATTACATAGTGCACATTTTTGGAAGAAATAGCAATCAAAGTCGTCTGAAAGTGCAATCAAGTGTTCCAAAAAACTTGCTTTTTCAACTTTGAATGCTCATATCTCTAAATCTTTATAGTCAAACATCGTACAATTTTAACCACAAAATCTTAAACAAGTGAAGTTCAAGATCCTATGCTTGAGTTCCACAGAAGTTTAGTTTTTTCTTTGGACAAACGCAATAGAAATGGTAGTTTCAATTTTTTCTTTACATATAAATGGCCTTGGGACTTTGGGGGTTAAAAAAAAATGAAAATGGAAAAAAACTATTGGAATTATTTGAAAATTCTCCAAGCCATGCAAGTAGCGATGGAAATTAGCTAGAAAAAGAAGCAATTGGTTATTTAACTTGTATAGGGTTAGGTCTTTAGGGCTATGTTTTCACCCAAAAAATACCAAGATAAACATTTCTAGTACAAATTCAGAATAAAATTACATAACAAAATTGATTTGAGCAACATTAGATCTTGTGTTCTCGTACTACATTGGTTTGCAAAGTTGTGACAAAATATTTGAAAGTACACTAAGTTCATAAATCGGGAATACACATTATGAAGTGTACAATAATTATTAAAAAACCACGTGAACTTTGAATGCCAAAAAAATTGTAGCATTTTCTTTACTAAGTCATAAGAGAGCTACAATATCCAAAATTGGGGCTTACTTACAAATTTACAATATTGTTCACCAAAATGCTTTACACTACTTTCTAGAAACCTCTTTTTGGTTTAGGAAGTCACTCATATTAGGAGGAGGATCCACTTTCTTGTATTCTTCACTTGTCTTTCCCATTGTATCCTTACTCCACTTCATCCATTGCGTATAATACTCGCTTTCGGCTCTCTTATCCACAAACTTGTCTTTCAGCACTTGTACTCTGGTCTCATGGAACTTCACCAAATTCCGAAGCATTTCTAACTCCTCTGGAAGATTACCGTATGTCGAGGCCGTTGCCAAAACCTCCACCGTCCTCCTTGACATGTTTTTGGGCCGTATTGTAATATTTCTTTTCCTCTTCAGTAATTTGCACACACAGTGTTCGCCGCTCATTCTCTACTTTCCTATGTCTACATTGTAGGGTTTCCAATTTTGATTCCCAGAGTAAATAAAGGTCAGCTTGCGACAATTTTCCGGTGCTCTACTTAGCTAAATATTAGTCTCCATTCTTCTTGAAAGCAACAAAATCGTCATCTCTCTCTTTGAGTATTTGGTTGAGAGACCTCAATTGTTGCTTCAAATAAGCTTTAGTGGGAGAAGACACTTTGCGTTCCTTCAAATTCTTCAATTCCTCATTCTTTATACTCAATGATAAACGTGCACTCTCGATTTTTGCAATCAAGGTCTCTTCATTGTCTGATGAATCACTATCACCTTCTAGCATCGCACGCTCCTCTATGGAAAAGTCCTCCACTTCCATGGGGTCAACTTTTTCCAAGACTTCTTCTTGGGAGTTGAGGTAATGGGCTCTTTTCCACGTTCTTTCTTCTTGTGAAGGCCCACATCCAAAGACTTCCTGGACTCGGTGACGAAAACATCTTCATCATCGCTAGAGAAGGAATATTCGTTGTACTCATGGGTGTGCTCATCTAAGGAAGAAGTGGAAGACCAAACTACTTCTTCATTAGCAACAAATGATGCTCCATGCTTAATCGGTGTCATCATCTTGCTTATATCAAGAGGATCCTTTGCCCACAAGCTAGAGGCTTCCTCCCACTCTTTTTTGTCCGGACGGACCGCAATAGGCATTTCTGGGAGTGTTGTCTAATCTACTACCTTCTTCAAAACAAATTCGGCATACACCATTCGTACAAGAAAGAAACTAAAATTATCGTTTCTGTACACTTTAGTCTCCAAATATAGAAGAGTCCATACTTTGCAGCATCTACGCATGAACCTTGTGTCCGTAGCATACGCAAGGTTAACCTTCTGGTTTTGCATATGCAAAAGGTGACGACACAACGGAAATAACCTGCTGATGTGGCACCAATCCACATACTTCTTAATAGTCCAGTAACTTTAAGGCTCTGGTTCATGCCTCCAACCCTTAAAAGCCTTAATCTTAGGATGAAGTAATATGGCCACGCGCTTCTTGTGCTTCTTGCCTGACCATTTTTGACCCTTGTCCTTCATCACCCTTTTCTCTTGTGGAGTCAATGGAGTAGGTATGGGAGGAGGAGATGGTGAGGTCGTACGCTCCATGTTTTAACGACGTATGTATAACTAAACAATATATACTATATAAAAGTCTTGATGCCAAAATACTTACTCTAAATGAAACTAGTAATCATACGTGTGTCACATTTACAAATATAGAAGCAAAAGTCACGGCGGTGTAGATGTTCAAGGTTAAAAGATCGTAGCGGATATTTTCAGGTTTACGAAACACCGCGGTTTAGACATGCATGGAATGACAAGAATGGAATCCCTTCATTCCCCAATCCTTGCCTCATGCACATGCAGTCAACCACTTGAAGATGGATGATAGCCTTTGTACAGAAGTAGGGGGACTGACAACTGCAAGTCCACCCCACTCCATTTGTATAGGGACTAGCGGTTGCATAAAGACGAGGCGGGTCCTGGAATTAGGGCGACTTCAAGTCCCTGCAACCGCACACGGGCAACTGCGGGTGCGGGTACACAGGTGACCACGGGTCAACAGGGTGACTTCGGATGCGCGTACCTTGGTGACTTTGGATCGGGTACCTGGGCGACTTCGGGTGCAGGTACTTGGATGACTGCGGGTGCGGGTACTTGGACGACCGTGGGTGCGGGTACATGGGCGACCGCGGCTCCATTAGCCCGAACATGAGCAACTTTGGGTGCGACTTAGGTGATTGCGGGTCCACATGATGTTTAGGTGCTAGTACCTATGCGACCGCGCAGGCTTGCGACTGTCTAAGGATTGTTTTGACTTTCGAGACTCTTTTTTTAGCTGTTGGTCTGAATTGAATCCAAAACCAACATCTTGGGAAGTTGAATCAATTTGAAAAAATGAAAAAATTCTCATTGAAAGAGAAACTACTATAGATGATCTTCCCTTTCCACACAAATTTTGGAAGATGAAAAGTTGCATTTCTGTCCTACACGGAGAGATTTTTTGTCATTCGTCGAACACAAAACATCCTCCGCGACGTTTATGGGTTAAAAAGCACATTGCAAGCCTCTTGCCTATGGGCATTTTGGAAGTCACATAGTTATTGATTTTGAAGTTTCACATAGTTATTGATTTTGAATTTTTTTTAAGCTTAACCAAGAAAATGTAGCTCTACTAATCTACTTTTTATACTGCATTTTGATTTTCTTCAAAATTGTTTGAATTGAAATTTTTGTGGCACTTTGAAGATAGCATCTTAAAAAAATACCACTTTTAAAACTTTTTCTTAAATTTCCCTTGGTATGAGTTGAAGGAGTACATCAATTACACCATGTTGTTTGTCACTATTATTTTCATTTTTGTTTTAAATATTTTATACTACTTCTACCATTTTTGTAATTTCTATGATTTTTTATAAAGAAATTTCTTTAAAAAATCATATAAATTTTGTCACTTCCCAATTCAAATTTATCCGGCAGAAGTGCAACTAATCCAATCTACAAATGTTGCTTGCAATTCAAATGAAGTCTACTTAAAAACCAAAATCATAACAAGGAGAAGTCTAATTGGAGCATACAAACCGTAAGAATAATCTATTAGAGAGAGTGAAACCTCAAAAGAAAGACCTGGACTATTAAATTCTTACCACTCACTTGAAATTTCTCTATTGAATTTCTCTTGGTGTGAGCTAATAGAGTACATTAATTACATCCGAATTGTTAGTCAATATTATTTCCATTTTTCCTAAAAAATTCCATACTATTTTAAATATTTTTGTAATTACTATGATTTTTATAAAGAAAATTCTTTAAAAGATCAAATAAAATTCAATTTGATGTTTTTAATTATGAAAAAAAATGAGATTAAATTTGAGACATATATTAATTCATGTAAAAAATATCAAAATTTTTGAAATGTGATTTAATATAAAAATCTAATGAAGTTTGAGCAAGCCTGGATATGAAATGTCTTGTAAGGGTTAACCATAAAAGAAGGAGACCTATCACCAATGTACTTTGTCATTTGAAAAGTAATTTGAAAAGTCATCTATTGACCACCTTTTGGTGTGTGCAATGCTTCACAGTCAACTTTGGAATGACACCAAGGACTAAAAGTGGCCCATGAATCACTTTTTAAAAAATTGTAGAAATAAATAGTGCACTTATTCATCCAAGAATCTGAAATTATTTTGCTAACCACCTTAGGTAATACGATGGTGGCCTTCCAAGGTTATACTAAGGTAATTTTACATGAAATCATCCAAAAAAGTATTGGAGCATGGTTTTTATTATTAAATTGAATCTTTCAGGAAGTGGAAAAATAATTTAAGATTCCCTTGGCATGCATGCAAATTTAGGACTTCAGCTACTTAAATGGTTCCAAATGGAAAGTTTCAAAACTTTTCACGTACAAATAAAGCTTTATTTTAAGTTCCAAAGGCATTTCTTTCTTTAACCCCTAAAGTCCCATTCTCTCTACGGGGGACAAAATGGATTTTGGTCAAGTTCCTATGATCTCAATTTTTACTGAAACTTTTTTAAGCTCTCTCAATAAGATAAAGAAACTTATGAGTTTTTTGGAAATATAAATTTTATTTCAATTGTTGCCCAAGACCAAACTTATAGCACAATATCCTCAAAATGAGGCCTAAAAACGAGGGAGACCAAGCAACAAAATAAATCCACAAATAATTGAAACAAAAACCTTCATATTTTTTCCCTTGTACATTCTATTTTTTCTAAATGGGAAGCTTCGAATCATTCCATTTGGATTAGTGATGTGAAAGTGATGAAGCTTCTTGTTTTGTGGGCAACCAGTAACTTCTTGAAAGATTTTTTGAGCTTCCACTTTGAATGCTAATATCTTTCAATGTATAGGGTCAAGCATTACCAAAAAGTCATTACATCATTTTGAGACAAGTGTAGAAATAGATGCTACACTTAGATTATAAATATTATTTAAAAAAATTATTTCATAGGTGAACGTAGCCAAAGTGATGGTTTTGAGTGGTTTTGACAAAAAAATGGCCTTCGGACTTCAGGGGTTAAATTCACATCTAAAGAAGCTTTTATTAGTTTTCGATCATGGCTCAAACATATAGATCTTGCAATAACTTTTTGACCATGTATTCAAAAGTAATGAACGTAGAGAAAGCCTTCAAGGTACTCCTTGTAAAAATGTTTTGTGAAACATTAAAAGGAAAATACAAAATTTAATTTTTAATTTGCGAACCAAAATGGTTTTGTTGTGAGAAAACGGAATTTCTACATATAGGGGTTAAATTAATTTCACCTAAAAATGGTGTAACGCATTTAATCCTTATGTTCCCAATTTTTCGGGCCCATTCAAACCAATTGAGAACTGTCGTTTTTATTGCCAAAAACCTATTAAGATTATAAGAAAGTCATCCTTTTTCTCGGATGAACCATTACAAGTGCCGATTGTCAATGTTTTTTGGAAGGAAAATGGCCTCCATTATTCCAAGGCTATATATCTTATTGTAGGATATCTTACTAAAACATTGAGCCTATCTAATTCATTCATTGCAACAAAATACAGACATTGATATGAGAGATTCAATACAACATACCATGAAAACTAGATCCACAATATTGCCAATTTTGGAAAAATGGCACTTCATATTAAAATTTGATTACATGTACTAGAAGTACTACTCCAAAATGATACTATGGTATTCTTCTATCACACTACAACACGGAGTCCCGAAAAACTAATTCTGGAGCCTTCATGTTCTAGGGTGGAACCATGAGTGAAGCTACCACCTCAGAACATGTGAGTCTCATCTGTATGTCAGCATCCATAAGCGCACGTAACTTCATTGTAAAGAACTTCCCCGACTCAGGGTTTTTGAATAGTTCCTTGTCATATTCACCCATATAACCAATTTTCATGTTCTCAATCAATTTACCAATAGAAAACGAATCAGACTTAACTGTATACTTGTGCATGGCTTGCATCTTGTCAAGGCTCGTTTCTGAACCCTTTGGCCCAAACACATAGAACAACTCTGGAGCCACCTACCATTTGCCTACCAACATGTCATCCTTCTCTTTCGTGGTTTTGTATCCAAAATGTGAGGGAGCTCTCTCTTGTATACAACTGGCAATTCCCCAATTGCAAATCCCAATGTTTATAACATCATCCGAGTACGGCGGATAATGGATTAATATGTTGTTGGGAGACAAATCGTTGTATAGAACACCTTCATTGTGTACAAGACTTGTCACATAAACAAGGGCCCATGCCAACTTCACCTTGTGCCTTTGAAAGAGGCTAATTTGCTTCACCTAGTCTTCTCGAAGTTCCTTCACCAACTTGATTTCGTGCCAATCGGCATGTGGCACGACCTTCTCATTCAAGCAAAGAAGTTTGTTCAAATTACCACCATTCCACCACAACGTATAGGCCTCCATTGTATTGGCGTGGATAGCCACAAATTTAACAATGGCTGGGTGATTTAAAGGACACACCAAGGCCTCAATGGATTGTTCATATCTTGCATCATACATGTTCATTTGCTTTTACACCTTCCCCGCAAAATGTACATGCTTGGGTATTGTAGACATGCCATCAATGTATACCTTACGCACTTTTCCATACCCCCTTTGTTGGTCATATCCACTAAGCGGAACCACCTTTGCAGTAGAATTGATCCACATGAGAGACAATCCACTGTTTTGAGAAAGAGTAGCCTTCAATGCGTCCAACTGCCACCCCATTGCCCTAGATACAGTCTTCGATAGTCGAGAAGACGCTTTCTGCTACTATGCCATTTTTGTGTGGAATCCGATGGTCTCCTTATTTTCACACCCAGGGACTATAGGTCGGTGCTCTACAATGATTTTTTTGGTATTGAAAATGATTTCCATGAGCACGTTCTCCATCCACTTCTCGTAGTTGCCAAAGTACGTTTCGTCCACGTCAGCATATTTCAGGGATTCTTTGCACTTTTTCAGAATAAAAGTGCTCATATCTCTCTTCAACTTAATGATGCCTGATTCTTTATGCCTCAAGTATATAGACTCCACGAATTCTACAGTGCGTTCCTCGTACCATTTGAAACACACTGGCTGTGCAAATATTGAATAATCCCGTGGAGGATAAGTTGGGTCCTTATCATGTGCCGTCTTTGACTTCTTCAACTTTGATGATGACTCTACACAGTTGAATCATACGAGTCAATAGTCACTTGGAACTCCACGGGATTGTCAAGGTCGGTGCCCCTTACATATTTCCTTGTAGCATTCTCCCATTCCCGGGGATCATTGTGGTTAATATCCAATAGGGACGGAAACATTGCACTACTCCCTTCCCCTGGATTAGAAATAGCTCTTCCTTCACAAAGTTATCCACAATCGATGAATAAATAGAGTCGTGGAAAAAAAGGCAACAAGTCCACCCCCCAATCACCACCTTAGCCCACAAGCTCACATTCAGCCACTTCAAGGTGGATGAAAGCCATAGCACAGGACCAAGAGTGGCGAATGCGGGTGAGGGCGACTGCTTAAGTACCTGCGGTTGCCATTTGGGCGCGTGTGGGTGATAGGGCGCGTGCGGGTGTGGGGCGACCGCGGGTACCAAAGCAGTCCTAAAACAATGAATCCGAGGTCACCCCGTACACCCAAGGTCGCTCTGGAACTTGGGATTTCCAGCCGAGACTTTTGAATTCCCTCTTTTGGGGTGCTGGGGCGACCTTGACTGGGGCGACATCAGTTTGGCGACTTCGGGTGGGGCAACTTCGAGACTATTTTGTGTTGGGTAGCTGATGGTATTTTGAAGCTCCATAGAACGAAAGGAAAAAAAAGAATAAAGATGGGATGGACAAAGAGCAGTGCATCAAAGGTGATTCCCAATGTGACCAACGGGAAGGTGAAGTAGTGGAAGGGATTCTCACACAAGGGTTGACTTCTTCGAACTCAAGTGGAGTCTAGGAGGTTTGCGGTTCAATTCCCAACCCAGTGTACATGATGTACGAGGTTTTGGTGTGGTCTTACGGGTTCGGTCAAGGACCACTTTGAATAGAGAACGGAGATGAGAAACATCTCGGATCTGTACTCTAAGTGGTCCTTGGCCCAATCCTCAAAGCACGTCACTTGGACTATACAGAGGTCTTCATGGGATTTTTTAAAACTTTAAAATAACTAATTCATAATGCTAAAGAGTATTTTAGAATTCAATTGTACTAAATCTTTATTTAATTAGAATTGTTAGTCATTATGGACAATGATGAATAAATACTTGATAATGAAGTTTGACTTCTCAAAAGGGGTGTTTGCATAATCTATTTAGAGTCAAAAGATAAGTTTAACTTAACAATTAGAGTGCATTACTAATGAACCCCTAAGTGCGGAAGCCTTTCCAAGTTTATTTTTCCTATGATAAAAAAGCATAGACTTATAGTAATTTCCATTGAAGCAATTTTTCTATTTATTTTTGAATCTAACCGTATGAATGTTTAAACAACTTGCTTGTTAGTATGGACATCTATTTTGAGTGCAAAATTGGATAAAAGTTGTAAGCTTATAACAAGAGGAATGTACATTTTTTACTTCAAGTGTATTACCCCTCTCCACAACATTTTAAAAATTTGCACAAATAAAGTTTTTTGGGATTGGAGGAAAAATGAAGAAGTATAAAGAAATTGATTCTATAATTCAAAATGTTGACTTTTTGTTCAAGTTACAGCAAATTCATAAAAGATCCAAAAATGCCTTCGGCATTTGAGGGTTTAGGTTTGAGTTCTCGGGTTCTAGTTTGCAAGGGCTTTGTAGGGTTTTCGGTTCATGATTGTAGGGCTTGTGGATATTGAAGCCTTATTAGGGACCATTTAATAAAATGATCATGTGATATAATTGTAAGTTATCTAAAAAATATTCTATGATTCTCAACTACCATTACAACAATCTTGTGTAAATGACCCTTTTTAAAATAGTGATGTAGAGGCGACCGCGGGTGGAACGACCATGGGTCCACAAAAGGAGGAAATTGGGAATTTTTTAATTCCCGCTTCTGTGGGGCTAGGGCGACCGTGGGTGGGGCGACTGCGGGTCGAGAGAGGAGGGAAAACTCACGCATTTGTAATTCCCTCTTTTGGGGGGTGGGGCGACTTTGGGTGGGGCAACCTCGGGTCTAGAAAGGAGGGAGAATTGTAATTCCCTCTTTTGGAGGGCTTGCGCGACTTCGTGTGGGGCGACCTTGGGTCTAGAAAAGAGAGACTATTTCTGTTGGGCGACTAATGTTATTTTGAAGCATCATAGAATGAAAGAAAAAAATGAATAAAGATGGGATGGAGAAGGAGCTGTGCATCAAAGGTGATTCCCGATGTGACCAATAGGAAGGTGAAGTAGTAGAAGGGATTCTCACACAAGGTTTGACTTCTTCGAACTCAAGTGGAGTCTGGGAGGTTTGCGGTTCGATTCCCAACCCAGTGTACATGATGTTCAAGGTTTTGGTTTGGTCTTACGGGATTGGTAAAGGACCACTTTGAGTTTAAAACTGAGATGACAAACATCTCCGTTCTAAACTCGAAGTGGTCCTTGGCCCAATCCTTGAAGCACGTCACCTGGTCTATACAGAGGTCTTTTCGAGATTTTTTGAATAATGGTGCTATGAACGATGATAATGAAGTTTGACTTCTCAAACGGGGTGTTTGCATAATCTATTTAGAGTCAGAAGATAAGTTTAATTTAACAATTAGAGTGCATTACTACTGAACCCCTAAGTGCCTAAGCCTTTCCATGTGTATTTTTCCTATGTGAAAAGAGCATGGACTTATAATTATTCCCATTAAAGCAAGTTTTATGAAACAAAAATCTAACCATATGAATGTTAATTAGCTTGTGTATTAGTATGCACGTTTCCTTTGAGTGCAAAATTGGATAAGAGTTGTGAGATGATAACAAAAAAATTTACATTTTCTACTTTGAGTGTATTGTTTATAAAAAAAATTGGGGGTTGGAGGTGAAATGAAGAACTACAAATTATATTGGCACACTAAAATGTTCTCTTCCAAAACTTAATATCACTTGAAAAGCTATTAAACTCATTACACGTTGGGAATAATTTTAATTCTTGTGGCCCACGATTTCACTATCACCTATTCATTGATACATAAATTTTTTTGCTCAGGCAAGGGTGTGCATTGAAGCATTTGACACTCAAGGAAACACTATTGTAAATATTTTTTTAGTTGGGGAGTTTCCCCAAATCCGACGTCCATTGGATTTTAAAGAGGGTTCCTCTCTCCATTTGCGAGGCTGTGAAAGTAAAGATAAGGTAGGAGGCTTTGAAATGGAGTGGGCATTAAAAATGGACCCTATAAGTGGCTCTGAAATGGACAAATTGTAGTTCATAAATTGACCTCCATAATCATTGAATGATTGGAGATCAAAAAAATTATCAATTGTAAGAGCCAATCCATTCTCTTTACTTTCCCATTTTTCTTTAGAAGTTGCAAGTGAACATTTTACGGAAGACCTAGGGGCATAAATAGGGACCTATGACACAAATCCTTTGGAAATTTATAAGTAATTAAAAAATACTTCAAAAAATATGAAACCACTTGTGTTAGATTCCTCTTTTATTTTTTTTTGTCTGAAAGTGATCTAAAAATATTTTCATTTAAGTAAATACATGAAAAAGGAAGATCAGTCCTGAGATGAGCCATTTTTGAGTCTGCTACCTTTCTCTAGATCTGCAGTCGCCCCACCCGCAGTCACCCTGAAGCCATACGCACCCTTCCTAGACCCACGGTCACCCAGAAATTCCGATACTCGCGGTCGCCCCACTTACTGCACTCGCCCCTTGCACGCCTGATCCCGCATGCGCCCTGGCCGACTTCGGGTACAAATGCAGTCGCTAGGGACGTCAGCTGCCACTTTATTTTCTAGTGCTGTGCATCGGCTTCCATATGCCTTCAAGCGTCTGGATGCATGTTCGTGCACTGGAATCTTGTGTCTAGGACTCTTTTTGTTCTGTCGTCCATTGTAGAAGACCATACTTTTTGAGCATTTGGAGGATACCATCACATCTTATATACACCATGCCCCCCCCTTGAAGAAGACAAAGAAGAAAGGAGAACGCCATAGTCGTAATGTAGCCATCATTTTGGACCCAACAGTGAGGGCATTTCCAAATTGGCAAAACGTGCAATCGGATTGAACGTTCAACACTTACAAGGCATACGTAGGGTGGTGCCATATCGATAAGCTATTCCCTTACTTCCGGCATGATGTCCATATCAACCAAAACAATGCTAATCTTCACTACTGCAGAGATGATGCATTTGTGCAACGGTGCATCGAAGTTTACCGGACATTATATCAAAAATCAACAATGAAGGGGAGCCAAGTTTCATTGGGTATATGCCAAATGGTCTATGCAGAGCTACAATTGCGACGAACTGTGGATTGGAGGACCATTAAAAAAAACACCAATAGCATAGTTCCCACTACCAAAGACATTCCAAGGGCAGATCCATCAAATAATCCGAAGGATGGGTTAGGGCCCAAAAAACATTTCAAAGAAGAAGTGTTGGATGAAGACTACGATTGGGGCTAGTCATCCACCTCCACCGACTCGGATGAAGAAGACATTGCAGACCCCATGCCCCCAAATGAAGATCCAATACTTGAAGAAAATATAGCAGCGGTGGTACCTTTCGTTGGAGACTCAGAAGGGGCAGTAGCATTGCATGTCGCGCCTCTTAGATCGTTGGAGCCAATGCAATTCCATCATCCTGAAGAAGACGAAGTTCTTCAACATGTATATGCATGCATGCGAGAAATGGAGGAAGACAAAGAGGATGGCGAGATCGGATTGCAACAAGATGCTGAACAAGCATTGGTGATTTTTCATTCATGTGAAGAACTACCTCTTCAAGAAGTAGGAAAGGAAGTATTATATCTTGAAGACATGAGGAGGCAAGGAAAAGAAACTTATAAAGCCCAGTTGAAGGATATTCTTGCTAGATTGGTAGAAATAGAAATGGAATGTGAAAGCCAACGTGAACGCATTGGTGGTGACATTGAGGCCAACGATGTGCACACCCTCGAAGCACTAATCATAAGCGGGAAAGTTCGTTTGTTAGTTCAACAAAAGGAAATGGATGAGCTGGAGGAATTTTATTTGAAATTCAATAAAGGCAAAGATGGAGGCTCCACCTCAAATTCCAACCTGTTCTTGGACAAATGAATGGTCGGAATAATGGAAGAGTGCAAGGCAGAAGAAAACCGATTGAAAACCGAAAGGAAAGCTATGGAGGAGGCGCAGTCAAGGTTGAATGACCTAAAAGAAACCACAGTTGTAGGCCTCATTGACATTCCAATGGCTTTGGATGCATTGTTAGTAGATGAAGAGCATTGTGTGCTGACATCAGAGGTAGCTTCCTTGAAGCAGAAGTTAGTTTCTTTGAAGAAGCTTGAACACCAGTTTCAGACTGAAGTGCATAGAGTACAGGAATGCACACCTCGGTTTGCGAGAATGTTCAAGAAATTCTGGATCAAAAATAAGATGTGGAACCATGACCTAACCTTTTTGAAGAGTGCTCAGAGAATTGCAGCCCATGAGCTTGAAGTCATGAAGAAGAAAAGCGAAGAGGAGGCCACTATGGATGTTGCATGATTTTGGGCTAAAGATAGTCTTCTAGTAATAGACTAATAGGTAGTTGTTTTCCAAAACTTGTGTATATCGAAAGGGTTGCTTTCACCTTTAGAACCACCTCATGTTATACAATGGGGTCCGTTTTTGTTTTCTTCAATAAAGATATATATATTCCTATTTGAATCAGCCTTCATGTGTTTTGAAGATCTAATTCTTTATAATTAGACACATGTCAAATACATTTATTGCATGTGTTGTAGGTCAATTTTCTATGTAGACTTTTGTGCTTTAATTTACACAAGATACCAACAATGTTATAATACAATTGTCTTTTTAAGAAATTCATACCGAACGTCCAAACAATTATTTATATTTGAACAACTTCATACACTTTCTAGTTTGCCATGTACATCAATTGCAAGATCTTCCTACAATGTGAAAATAAATAAAGTTTACTATAGATTTGAAGATATTCCTAAATCCTAAACCCGTAAGGAGTGAAATAGTTTGTTTTGGCATCATAGTGATATTTAGAAGGGGAACATATATGAATCGAATTTTTAGTAATTTCCTTTGGCACAACATTTTTTAAAGGATTAAATTCGAAGCCTACCAATTTTTAGAACTTCTCACTACGTGGTTCAAAAGTTTTTGTATGATAAGTAGTTTTCACTACTTGGCATTCAGTTGGTCCCCCAAAAAATTAATGATATTCTTCACAAATCACAAAGCATTTCAAAAAATAAAATTGATATTGAAATTGGTTCTTAATTTCTTATGATTTATATCTATGTGAAAAGCTTTGAATCATTTCATTTTGATTAATGAGATGAAAGTTATGGGGAGATTTAGTTTTGTGTAGTTTGCGGGTAGTTCCTAAATTTGTATTGTAAAATAAACTTCAAAGTCCTTTATTTAACTAAATTTCAAAGTAGGAGAATGTGGTAGAACTGCATAATTACATTTGGTGTAGACTGTGAATTACAACATTTCACCCATGTTGCTTGGTATTTTTCAATCCCATAAATAAATGGCTTACAACTCTGTATTTAGAATCATTTATTATTTAGTTGTACTTCTTTTTTTCTAGATGTTGTATAATTTGGAATCTCCTATATTTTTAGAAGCATGTAGCCGACTTGTCTTGATGAATGACTCCAATGAATTTTTTTTTTTTTCATCCAAATGTAACCTTGTGAAGTGCATCTATTCTTTTCTTTGCAGGGTTGCAAAAGGAGTTTAGTCTCAACGCTCACTACTGTATTGATAACTATACAATGGAAATTTCTAAATTCTTTTGGACATCTTTTTTCACTAGCTTACTATAAGATCCTACCATTACATGTCTTGGATATTATTTTATCTGTCCTAATTGTGGTACATGTACTAGGAATGCCACATGTGGAATGTTTTTTCTGTAAACTAAGGTAGGAGGTCCAGAAAGCGATCATCTAAGCGCTGAAACTGAATTTTGGAGAGGTAAAACTTCTTGAAATATATTCCAGTAAATTTTTCTTGGAAGACAAGAGGAAATGACATCTAATCCAAGTTGTTTCATTCTTTTGGGAGCTTTGTAGAATTAGTTATAAAATTTTGAAGTCAAAATGCCATAGGGCTCTAAAAGCGACCACCTCCTAAAATGTATACAGTTTGTACGTTTTAGAACATTGAAGAAAACAAAATGTACCTCTTTGTCATGTTGGGTTCAAAATGCCCGATTGGAGTTCGAGCCTCCTACCTTAATTCCTAAAGGACCAGGCCATTATTTTATCAAAATTGCATTCAAAATTGAATCCTATAAGTTATTTTTTCAAGAAGATGCTCAAATTGCCCGAAAAACAATATTGTTCATAACTTTCACATTACTAATCCAAATGGAATGAATCAAAGCTATACATGTAGACAAAAAAATTATCTTTAAGAAGAAAAAAATTAAAAAATTAATTTCAAATTTTTGTAGATTTCTTTTTCTACCCAGAGACGTTCTTTACAAATTATGTTGAAGATGCCATAACTTTTGTTCCCGGGCACCAATTGAAAAAATAATTTATATTCCCATAAAGGTAATAAGTTCTCGTATATTATGAGAAAGTTTCCAAAAAATTCATTAAAAATTGAGATCATGGGAACCTGCCTGAAATCCATTTTGTCCCTTGAGGGGACAATGGTCCTTTAGGGGTTAAGTTAATCTTTATGCACATGAAGTTGCCTTTCTTTCCCCCGAGGTCGCCCATGGCATCGAAGTCTCCCATGAAACCCGAAGTCACCCATCTGGGACCTAAAGTCGCCCATCTGGGACCCGAAGTCGCCCTCCCTAGACCCGAAGTTGCCCTATTTCAGACCTGAAGTCGCCTGCCGGATCCACGTTCGCACCATGTGACCCGAAGTCGACTCCTGCAAAGGGGCGCGCCTCCATATGCCTGGAGGTAGACCAGCGGTCGGGTGGGGCGACCTCGGGTGTAATACAGTTTTGTAGCAGCGACCTAAAACCATCCTTGGAGCGTGTGGAGGGCAAGACCGAAAGCACTATAAAGGTAGAGGAACAACATTGGATTTTCATTGCTCTATTGATGAACATATGGCTTGGATCTTCTCAAGAGGCTTCATGCAATGTTATATTCTTTGGAGGGCAATAACCTTGCTTTGAATGGTTAGAAAACTACTCGAAGCGGTGGCTTTGTCATAACTTCTTTTTTTCGAAGCACTTGGGTAGATATACATTTCGGATTGGAATAACGCATATTAGATAAACAATATGGCAAACCGAGGTGCGGGGAGGAGGACGAACATAAATGATACTCAAAGAGCCACAAAGGAGTGGGATCCATGGTTAGTTATTGAAACAAACCCCGCTCGTTCCACAAATACAAGGACTTGTATTTTTTGTGGTTGGAACAAAGTTTTCGTGCGGAAGCGGGCATTTGGTCACTTTGATTACCCCCGTACATCAATAGTGGAATGTTGTAAACGTATTCCATCGGCAATCCTCAAATTATTCAGGAACTGTGAAGGGATTGTACCAAAAGAAATGAGTTTGGAGGAGATGCATGGAGCAGATCCTGAGGTTGATGTTGTTGCTGAGTCCGTTGCGGGGTATACTGTGGATGCATCAGTCATTCAAAGGGTCTGTGGACTCAAGCGACAAGACAAAAACACCTAATGCATCGCCTCGTAATCCAGATTCAACAAATTCTACTCTAGTGACGGTGAGAAGGATGCGCTCAACCTCAATTTCTCGTCAACAAAGTATGGATGAATCATTCCAGGTCAATGAAAGACAAAACTTGGATAGACTATGGGCTTCTTTCTTTTATGAGGCTAACATTGCATTCAATGTGGTGCGGCACCCAGCCTTTGTGAATGTTGTGAAAGCAACTTCAACATGTGGATTTCCATATTCTCTGCCATCGTACAATGCGGTGCGCACTAAACTACTTGATGTGAAGAAGGAGGCTGTTACAAAAATGGTCAGTAGTCGAACAAAGAGTTCTATTACCCAATATGAAGCCACTATATGTTCAGATGGATGGTTAGATACGAATCACTGTCCCTTGTTGAATATGATGCTCGTTTGCCTTGCGGGTGATGTCTTCCTGGGATCAGTTGACACCACAGGAAAGAGGAAAGACATGGCGTATACGGTGAATACAATGGCTACCTACATAGAGCAAGTGGGACTAGGAAATATTGTCCAATTGTGTACAGACAATGCTTCTGTAATGACAAGGTCAATGCGCGAGTTGCAAGCAAGTTATCCCCACATGTATACGCAAGGATGTGCCGCACATATATTGGACTTACTTTTGGAAGACTGGGGAAAGGAAAAAATGATCAAAGATTTAGTGGATAAGGCTAGGGCAATTGTGAAGTTTAAAAAGAAGTACCACTTGACTTTGGGTCTCTTCCGTAAGTACTCGCCGAAGAAGTCATTGAGACTTCCCGCGGCCACACGCTTCGCAGTGCATTTTTTCATGATAGACCATTTGGTAGAGTGCAAACAAGCGCTCCAATTCGTGGTGGGGGACGAGACGTATATGCCATTTGAGAATAGTTTGGTCAGCAGGACAAACGAACTCATTACGAGAGAGCGGGCCCGTAAAGTGCGAAAGAACATAGTTTCGGAAGTGTTTTGGGTGGAATGTGGTAATTTCCAACACATGGTTCTTCCAGTGATCCTTGCTCTGCGCCAGTTCGATGGAAAAATACCAGCGATGTCGAAAGCTTGGATAATAATGAGTAGCCTTCGAGAGCACGTGTGCACTTTAAAGGAGGCTCCATTCTTTCTTGATGAGCAGACCGCGACGAAGTTCCTGAAACAATTTGATGCTCGTTGGAAGTTGATGCGTACAGACTTCCATTATGTAGGGGCATTGTTGAACCCGTATTTGACAAATGTGGAAGAGCTTCATAACAATGGAGAGGCAAAGTGAGCATTGAATCGAGTCATCAGAAAATTGAGCAGACCATTGAATGTGAATGAAGATGAAGCAATTGCTGAGTTGACGGAATTTGAAGAGAAGTCGGGTCCTTTTGATCCATTACAAGAGGCTCCAGATGTTACTCGATGTAACTTGTTGCCTCATCAATGGTGGAATCGTGTGGGTGGGAACGCTCTTCCAAAAATAGCAAGGAGAATTTTGTCTCTGATATGCTCAGCATCATCTTGTGAAAGAAATTGGAGCATGTATTCGTTTGTACACAATAAAGTGCGTAATCGCCTAGCCACAAAGAAGGCTGAGATGTTGGTGTATATCTACACCAACAACAAATTGGAACGTGAAAAGCAAAGACACAATCCAGCACTATTCTACGATAAGTACCTTGTAGATGGAGATACAAATGAAGAGAATGAGGAACCATATTCTTCAGGGGACGAAGATGAAGTTAGGTTTAGAGATTTGAGAGAAGAACAGAGATGTGTGGTAGTAGAGGAACGCCTCCGTGGAAATAGGTGGGCTGGTATGGTGCCCCGTGTAGGTAGTCCTCCACGAGGACGATACCGCAACACGTTCGTGGGTGATGATGATGGACTCAGCTCTCTAGAGACGGAGCACCAACACAAAGACGAAGCCCCTCATGTGTCGGCTTGGGATGCATTTCCGGTAATCAATCTAGACCCAACAAGGGAAAGAACTCCTAATGATAACAATGAAAGTGTAGATATTCCAGTGGCAGATGAAGTGGAGCTTGTAAGGTCTCCAATTGCCACATGTCTGCCGCCTAGTATGCTAATGAACCTCCAAAGTGGTGCACGAGTTAATGTATAGGGTGAAAGGCAAAAAGAGGTGTCGCATATTAAAGAAGTACCTGCAGTTTGTCCAAGTTTAGCACCGTCCAACAACGCTGCAACATAAACTAGGGTGTATGATTCAGATGCGCCATTGCAAGTGGTATTTAACGAGACCCATACTCGTGGGTCCAATCGCCCTGCAAGTGTAGACATTGCCACAACATCGAGGATTGTACCAATTCCTCTAATAAGGTCGCCGACACATAATGATCTACAATAGATTGTTGATGAAGGAGTGCATGACTCAACTCCACAACCTACTCCAATCTCATGGAGAATCATCCAAGCGATTGCGTGAATACTCCAAATCAGGAAATAAACGAACCCGCAAGAAGCAGGATAGAGTGACACGGAACCCCAAGCGTCAAAACTGTGCTATCCATCCATTTGTCATTGGAGAACAAAATTCCACTCGAAATCCTTGGCCATCAAGCGTTGCAGCGAGAGCGGAGCGTCAACATGTTGGGCAGCAGGCGCTTGAGCGACCGACTGGCCCTATTATCAATGGAACCATTGATGTATCGAGGCTAACAAAACGATTAGTGCTAGTCAAAGGTGTTGGCGGTTTAGAAACGCAAGTGCAAAATTTGAACTCTGAGGTCAAACGTGAGGTGATCCTTCAACCTACAAGTAGAGAGGATGATGAAATCGAGGTCTTAGGAACTAGTGACAATAGTGGGCCACATGAAGACCCCGACCCCGATGTAGATGAAGCGGAAAGCAATTCTACCTTTACAATGTAATGTGTTGCATTATAGATGTGGAGGCCTTCAAATAGTACTATAAGGATTTAACATCAATGCCTTGTAGTGAAGATTTGTTGCCAAAGCTTGTAGTGAAATAGCTAGATTTTGAAATTTGTGTAATCCATCACTTGACTTCGCAAAGTCAGGAAGATTGTAAGAGGTACTTTGGTGTTGACGATAATGATTAATGAAGGTATCCGTAGTTTTTGCAAACAAGTGTGCAATTTCAAATAGGAGTGGTCCTTGTACTCAATTGTGAAGATCATCCCTATGTATGTACGCAATTCCATTTAAATTAATATGATTATTGTGCTTGTTTTTATAATTATTATGTTTAGGCTTATGAATTGATTGTCTTATGATATGTCATTACATTATGCCAGTTCATTTGCTTTGGTACGTACCGAGCATATAATTCAATGCTTATATATTGCCGTGGAATGTGTTGGTTGAAGAATAACTATTGGAAATAAAATGTTGTGGGGGCCCCAAACTTGTAGCCAGGTCGCCTATGAATTTGGACCCGCGGTTGCCCTGGATTTTGGACCCGCAGTCGCCCTACTTGTGGTTGCCCCCTACCCACGGTCGCCTCTACCCGTGGTCGCGCCCCTACCCGCAGTCGTCCCTATCCGTGGTTGTCCCCTTTCCGCGGTCGCCCCTACCCATGGTTGCCTCCCTTTTTGCGGTCGCCTCTCAGGAAGCACGCCATGTCACAGCCACGTAGGACAATCAGTTTTACTAAGGGGTGATAAAATTTGAAATCCATACACAACAACAAAAACCGCCCGTACTCAACAACTCAACAATTCAACTTGCGACCTATGACGTCTATTAGACACAAAAACCCGAAATTCTGTCAGACAAGACAACCCTGCCCATCTCTGTGTAGAATCGAAAGGTCTCCTTCGCCATCTTCTCGGCGATGTTAAGGTTCAAGGTGTTCGAGACCTGAACGAGTGTGTCCGCTTGTCTACTGAAAACAAGAATGACCTCGAACTCCAGATGATTTTTCTTTGCTTCCAATCCGTCTGGGTAATGATTGTCCAATTCTTTATAGGTCGTGACGGTAGCCAATGATGTACTAGTGGACATTGGGTGCCTTCCACCATGGCATTGGAATTCCATCGATGACCACTTCATCATTCTGTGCTAGACACTTGTCCATGACCGCATCCAATCTCTTATCCGTTGGTAAAAGGAATGCGCTTTAGAGGAATGCCGTAAATTTCAAGCTTCTTCCTAATTGATCCATATCCCTTATACATGGTCTTGACCTGAAATGACAAAGTCAAAAAATTTAGAAACAACGTAGATATATGTCGGCTGCCAACCAATAGAAGAAATAAAAAGAGATTAATTGGTATATAGAAAAAGGAAGGAATAGGAATCTCAAATACTTCACCAAGGCAGTCCTTTGCTAATTTCCAGTACTTGAGCTCATCAAGTGCAATATGGAGTTTGTCAGAGGGGATGACATCCGGAAGTCGTTGCTTCTTGTATAGTAAGGCGTGCAGTATCCCTGTTTCCAATGCTTGGTAGATTGCGTTCACCTTGTTGTCTTTGGTCTTTGTAGTGAGGTGATTCCCATACACCAATGCCTCATCAAGCGTCACTGTCAGTATCTTGTTGGAATCGTCCTTCCCCTTTCCTTTCCTCTTCAGTTTGCTTGGCGACCCCGTCTCCACAACAACATTGTTAGTGACGTCAATCGTTATTGTCATCACTTTCTTTTGGACCACCGGCACCTTCTTCTTCCCCTTTTCCATCTCACAGGTGATGAAGGCATTATGTTCATCCCATTTGTTCTTCAGGCATTCCCATCCTAGTACAAGTTCTTCAACATCAGTTGGCGTGTTATCAACAAAAGTCATTACCATCGTCATGGACTTCACTCCAGAAACATCTTCTGTGCACTTCTGGACAGGCAACTCCACCGCGAAGTAGTCGACAATGCCATCCGGGTTGCCTACTGTGAACAGATAGATTATGATGTGCACATCTCCACCAACAGCCATTACCGACATAACATTTCCCTTGCCGAGGGTCATGTTTCCCTTCAGCTTGAAGGAACACGCAATTTCCACTAGCCTGTTAGATGACTCCCTCCAGCACAGGCCCCACGCTATATCAGCTGCCAACCGATACAGTTTGAGCACTGGCTGCCAATAGGAACTACAAACTATATCAACTGGCAACTGATAAATGACTACTGTGCGTAGAAATACTGAATGAAAATCTAATTGCAATACTAGGCAAGAGAAATTGTACCGGCTAGTAGGCTAGTAGCTAATACAAGGTAAGTGTAGTACCTCTCTGGAGCCACATTTGAGGACGCCATTGCCATAAGAGTGAGCTGCTTATTGGATGAAATGACTAACCTATCGGCTACTCAGAAATCAACACCACCTCAGACTCCTCCTCTGTCGGCTACCTAAGAAATCCTATTAGCTGAGCTCAGAAGTTTCACCATGGTTGCAACACTTGGCTGCGACGTAGTGTTAGCTGTAAGCCGAAAGGTAGGAGAGCAAGGGGGATAGAAAGAGAATTAGAAAGAGAGAGCAAGAGAAGCAAATTGCAAATGAAAGAAAATGAAAGTGGCCAAGGGAGTATACCCCCTCCCGATGAAGTGACGGCTACCAGTCGGGAGAAACATCATAACAAATCTAAACCATTCATCCAATGATTACATGCATCCATGGCTTTTCATCAAAGATCAAGTATTCCACTTGCAACCAAGGACATCCAAATGACGAACACTCATTGCAAAAAGATGCATACATTTCCCACCACGATCTCCAAAGGGAAGTACGTGTCTCTTTTGCAATCACCACAACATCCTCCTCCTCTAGATTCAAATTCAAGTGCCAAAATCAATCTCTAGCCTCCTCACTTAGGTTCAATTTTGAGAGGATTTCTTCCTTTCTCCTTCATTTGCCACTTATACGCACTCAGACTGTCCAAGAACTATTAGGGAAGAGTAGATTGCAGTGTTTTGCTGTAGAATGGTTTGGAGTGGTTGGTAGTGGAATGTCTGGCAATGCATTAGTATACAGTGGAATGTAGAGCAATGCATTAGATTTCAAGAATGCAGGGATACCTAGGGATTGCAGTAGTTTGCAGTATTTTTCAGTGGATTGCACAATTAGTTTAGGAATTAATTAAGGCCATAGCTGGAAATTAGTGTCTGGGTTGTGATTTTGCAGTTTTTGTTGCTTTGCATTTTTGATCCAGTTACATGACCAGGTCTCGACTCAACATCAATGCAGACTATCTAGATCATCATATTTCAAATCTAGCTTTGAGCATGATTCACATGTTCTCATCTGCGTGGTCTAGGGTCCTCAACTTGTCCGTACAAGCCAAGGTGTCAGCTGCCAACCAATAGCAAGTGGAGTGCTTGCCATTGTACTTTCATTAGAAGAACCTCCACGATAAAAAGGTCGTCTAGTTAGTAGTACACTAATATGTCGACTGCCAACCAATAAGGTGATTCGGGATATGAGAGAAGCAACAGATCAAACATTGTAGGTTCTCTCGCCAATTCTAAATCATGAGTGGATCTGATGACTTGGGTTTGGATGCAAGTCCTATCAAAGCATTTACGAAAAATGGAGGCTCTAGGAGACTGAAACTAGGGAAGGGAGTAGTTGTCACCCTTACCCTTGAAGGACTTTATTACATTGGAAGCGCAATCGTGGAAAGGGTGGTGAACCGCAATCCCTACCTCGTGCGCATTCATGTCCTTGATGTTTAAGAGAACCTCGACATGCCTATTCCGTTTTTTGAGGGTGACTTGGTCTTTCTCCGACACTGCCCAGGAAGGTCAATCGTCTGGGAGGCAAACGTCTTCCCTATGCAGACTCAAAAGGGTGTGCTTGCGCTAGTGTCGGCCAGTAGCCGATACAAATCAACACAGATGAAAAAACCATTCAACAATTCCTGTCACTCACTATAAATATGGACATTTCCCTTCAGCAAACTATGGGCACGAACCCGCTATATGTTGGAGTAGAAACAATTGTAGAGTGTTCTCCCAAGGGATTCTGGGAAGGCTTCCACGTTCCACACAGCTTCTTCCTCGTTGTCAAACTTCTACATGTCGTTGATGACTGCGAGATTCCAAAATTCATAACACTCAAATGCTGTGTTGGATACAGAATACTCTAAAGTGGTTACAAGGTTAGACCCATCGAGACCTCTAATGCGTTGAATGTCGGCGGCTGATAGGTTCATAAGGGACCCATCTAAAACAACTACAATTATATGGTAATTGTGAAAGTGGAGGTAGCTCCAACAATCTGCGGGAGGAATTTCGAGAGTATGCATAAGGACCGATTCCTGCCAATGCATCAGACAAAGACAATCGAGATGATAGGCTCTACTCATTTGACAATGACAGCTACGGGTCCGATGATGAACTTCCCAATGTTCATGGTCACAGTACCTTTGGCAAGGGCAAGTCCGAAACCAACACTGCTAACAACTTCGCTCATACGGATGCGTTTAGGGAAAATATGGGAAGTGGAGACATCAACTGTAACTCGGATGGAATGTAGTCAGGGCTTTCAATCCTGGATAGATCTCTCTGGAGAAACCAATACTGTAAACTTCTCAATGACGACTTCTTGTACTTTGGAAGAGCGATGATCCAAGTCTGCCTACCAAACAAAGCCTGTGATGATAACGTCCTTAGAAATTTGGATGTCGAGGTCATGTTCGTATCGAACAATGAGGCACTACAAATGACAACCATGCGTTGGAGGCTGTTATACGCAAGATTAGAAGGGGAAAGGCTACTTTCAAAAATTGTCACGCTCTACTTAGAGGCTGCTCTGTTGAATGTGTCCAACGACAACGGAATGTAGGGGGTATCAAAGAATCCATGCCGGTCCGTGCACAAAAAGGTCATTTCTAAAGATCGCGAAAGCCTGTCCAAACTGCAGATGAAGACCTCGGACATGGACATACGCAAGGTCAGCTCACAATTGTGTTGCAAGCTCAGATGTTGCCAAAGGTTTCTCTCGGAGGACACGAGAAATCTACAACGGAAGTTCTTCGCTTGCACATTTGAGACCAAGAGGGAGATGTAATATACGGTGCAGAATCAACTTCACGCAGGTGTTATTCCAGGAAAATACAGACATCTGCGAGAATGCATGGTATATCATTCACGGGGTCTCAAAGTCTGCCTATCATATCTACAAGGCTACGGTTGTTAGAGGATCTGTTAGTGGGTCGCATGGAAATCCAAGGACTCAACAACCACAACTGCAAACAATTCAAGCTCAAGCAACTCTCATGATGATCATCGATAAGAATGCTGACTAGATGCCCAAAAAGTTCAAACTGGTTGGAAATAAACCAGCCGACAACCTCAAGATCGCCCCCTCTGCAATGAATTGGGATCACATGCGCGAACAAGTTAATTATGTAAGTTCATTATCTTCCTTTGCTTCTTCAATACACAGTTCCTTCTGTCGGCTGCTAGCCAATACAATCAACTTCAGCCTAGGAATTCTTTCACCATGCGCTTCAGTCCTAGTTCACTACTTTGATTAGTCCGTCCCTTGCAATCATGTCGGCTGCTGGTCGATACAATTGTTTCTCCACTCACGAAATCTTATACAACAAGCTATGTCCTCCAAGTCAATGGAATATGCAATATGAAGCCAGTCTCACAATCTGCAATTAGTCGCCTTCGGAAAGCCCATTTCAAAGACGTAGAGGTAAAGGCGGTTGGGAACAATTTCTCAAAATGCACAGAATGCGACTTCTTGGTTGAGTTCATTGCAAAGTATCTGAGAGGTTGTGATGAGTGGAAGGCCTTGGTCGATGACAGAGAGAGACATCTCAATTACCAATGCGCTTGTAGAAATGCCTATAGTAGATGGACAACACAGTTGGTGCAAAATCCATCAGAGTTCCTCTGCGTTATTCATGACAAAATGGACACTACAAAGACCGCGATTCCAAGGCCACCACCCAGTTAGGGCAAATTCTAATCTCCTGTATTGGCATGCTCACATATGGACATGGAGATGGTGCATATGCTCATTACTCCACATCACTCTAGCCTGGGGATTCGAATTTCACAATATCATCGCTATGTAGGGTACTCAGAGCTCTCGAAAGGCCACCTGTTTGGGAATCTAAGATACTCTTCTCTACTCCGTTGCAAAATAGCTTCTTCAAGGCTTTGCTTCATGGAAAATCAAGATGCAACTCCTCCATCCCTGAGGCCTCGAAAAAAGTCACAAACACTCTAACACCAGGACGACCTCATGTGCCATTTCCTAGGAAACTATTCTTGCAACTCGACAACTCCGCAAAGGACAATAAAAATAAGTTCTTCATGGCTTTCTGCTCATTACTCACTGCCAGGTGCATATTCAAAGAAGTTATTGTCGGGTTTCTCATTGTCGGGCATACGCACGAAGACATTGACACACACTTCAATTATCTCTCAAAACTAATCAAAAGGAAGAACACATATGTACTTGTTGATCTCATGAAGGCGTTCATGGATTCACAGAAGATTGTTGCCTTCATTCCGGAGTTCGTGCAAGAGGTGGCGGACTTCAAATCATACCTCAAGGGCTTCCATCATGATGGGGTGAACAAGATCATTGGGCTAGGAGATAAACATTTCACCTTAGGCACAGGTTGTAGGTCCCCTTGTGGAATGTTGGTTCTCCCATCTACTTCTGTTCTTCACATTTTGAAGGTGAAATGCACAGAAAAAAGTCACCAGGGTTAGCAAATGAATGAAAAACAACCCTTTATCAAAAATGGAATTGCAAAGTACATTGAATTTTGGAAATCGAGACTGGCCAAAAACAAGCGATATGTAGAGGAAATGGCAGGTTGCGCTTTTAACCAGGGTTGTCTGGTCTGACAGAATTTCGGGTTTTTGTGTCTAATAGACGTCGCATGTCGCAAGTCGCAGGTCGAATTGTCGAGTTGTCGAGTATGGGCGGCTTTTGTTGTCGTGAACGGATTTCAAATTTCAAATTTTTTTACCCCTTGGTAAAACAGACTATCCTATGTGGATGTGATGTGGCGTGCTTCTTGAGGGGCAACCACAAGTAGGAGGCAACCACGGGTAGGGGAGACCGTCGGTACGGGGCGACCACAGGTAGGGCGACTGCGGGTCCAAAATCCAGGGCGACCGCGGGTCCGAAATCCAGGGCAACCGCGGGTCCAAATTCATAGGCGACCTGGCTACAAGTTTGGGGCCCCCACAACATTTTATTTCCAATAGTTATTCTTCAACCAACACATTCCACGGCAATATATAAGCATTGAATTATATGCTCGGTACGTACCAAAGCAAATGAACTGGCATAATGTAATGACATATCATAAGACAATCAATTCATAAGCCTAAACATAATAATTATAAAAACAAGCACAATAATCATATTAATTTAAATGGAATTGCGTACATACATAGGGATGATCTTCACAATTGAGTACAAGGACCACTCCTATTTGAAATTGCACACTTGTTTGCAAAAACTACGGATACCTTCATTAATCATTATCGTCAACACCAAAGTACCTCTTACAATCTTCCTGACTTTGCGAAGTCAAGTGATGGATTACACAAATTTCAAAATCTAGCTATTTCACTACAAGCTTTGGCAACAAATCTTCACTACAAGGCATTGATGTTAAATCCTTATAGTACTATTTGAAGGCCTCCACATCTATAATGCAACACATTACATTGTAAAGGTAGAATTGCTTTCCGCTTCATCTACATCGGGGTCGGGGTCTTCATGTGGCCCACTATTGTCACTAGTTCCTAAGACCTCGATTTCATCATCCTCTCTACTTGTAGGTTGAAGGATCACCTCACGTTTGACCTCAGAGTTCAAATTTTGCACTTGCGTTTCTAAACCGCCAACACCTTTGACTAGCACTAATCGTTTTGTTAGCCTCGATACATCAATGGTTCCATTGATAATAGGGCCAGTCGGTCGCTCAAGCGCCTGCTGCCCAACATGTTGACGCTCCGCTCTCGCTGCAACGCTTGATGGCCAAGGATTTCGAGTGGAATTTTGTTCTCCAATGACAAATGGATGGATAGCACAGTTTTGACGCTTGGGGTTCCGTGTCACTCTATCCTGCTTCTTGCGGGTTCGTTTATTTCCTGATTTGGAGTATTCACGCAATCGCTTGGATGATTCTCCATGAGATTGGAGTAGGTTGTGGAGTTGAGTCATGCACTCCTTCATCAACAATCTATTGTAGATCATTATGTGTCGGCGACCTTATTAGAGGAATTGGTACAATCCTCGATGTTGTGGCAATGTCTACACTTGCAGGGCGATTGGACCCACGAGTATGGGTCTCGTTAAATACCACTTGCAATGGCGCATCTGAATCATACACCCTAGTTTATGTTGCAGCGTTGTTGGACGGTGCTAAACTTGGACAAACTGCAGGTACTTCTTTAATATGCGACACCTCTTTTTGCCTTTCACCCTATACATTAACTCGTGCACCACTTTGGAGGTTCATTAGCATACTAGGCGGCAGACATGTGGCAATTGGAGACCTTACAAGCTCCACTTCATCTGCCACTGGAATATCTACACTTTCATTGTTATCATTAGGAGTTCTTTCCCTTGTTGGGTCTAGATTGATTACCGGAAATGCATCCCAAGCCGACACATGAGGGGCTTCGTCTTTGTGTTGGTGCTCCGTCTCTAGAGAGCTGAGTCCATCATCATCACCCACGAACGTGTTGCGGTATCGTCCTCGTGGAGGACTACCTACACGGGGCACCATACCAGCCCACCTATTTCCACGGAGGCGTTCCTCTACTACCACACATCTCTGTTCTTCTCTCAAATCTCTAAACCTAACTTCATCTTCGTCCCCTGAAGAATATGGTTCCTCATTCTCTTCATTTGTATCTCCATCTACAAGGTACTTATCGTAGAATAGTGCTGGATTGTGTCTTTGCTTTTCACGTTCCAATTTGTTGTTGGTGTAGATATACACCAACATCTCAGCCTTCTTTGTGGCTAGGCGATTACGCACTTTATTGTGTACAAACGAATACATGCTCCAATTTCTTTCACAAGATGATGCTGAGCATATCAGAGACAAAATTCTCCTTGCTATTTTTGGAAGAGCGTTCCCACCCACACGATTCCACCATTGATGAGGCAACAAGTTACATCGAGTAACATCTGGAGCCTCTTGTAATGGATCAAAAGGACCCGACTTCTCTTCAAATTCCGTCAACTCAGCAATTGCTTCATCTTCATTCACATTCAATGGTCTGCTCAATTTTCTGATGACTCGATTCAATGCTCACTTTGCCTCTCCATTGTTATGAAGCTCTTCCACATTTGTCAAATACGGGTTCAACAATGCCCCTACATAATGGAAGTCTGTACGCATCAACTTCCAACGAGCATCAAATTGTTTCAGGAACTTCGTCGCGGTCTGCTCATCAAGAAAGAATGGAGCCTCCTTTAAAGTGCACACGTGCTCTCGAAGGCTACTCATTATTATCCAAGCTTTCGACATCGCTGGTATTTTTCCATCGAACTGGCGCAGAGCAAGGATCACTGGAAGAACCATGTGTTGGAAATTACCACATTCCACCCAAAACACTTCCGAAACTATGTTCTTTCGCACTTTACGGGCCCGCTCTCTCGTAATGAGTTCGTTTGTCCTGCTGACCAAACTATTCTCAAATGGCATATACGTCTCGTCCCCCACCACGAATTGGAGCGCTTGTTTGCACTCTACCAAATGGTCTATCATGAAAAAATGCACTGCGAAGCGTGTGGCCGCGGGAAGTCTCAATGACTTCTTCGGCGAGTACTTACGGAAGAGACCCAAAGTCAAGTGGTACTTCTTTTTAAACTTCACAATTGCCCTAGCCTTATCCACTAAATCTTTGATCATTTTTTCCTTTCCCCAGTCTTCCAAAAGTAAGTCCAATATATGTGCGGCACATCCTTGCGTATACATGTGGGGATAACTTGCTTGCAACTCGCGCATTGACCTTGTCATTACAGAAGCATTGTCTGTACACAATTGGACAATATTTCCTAGTCCCACTTGCTCTATGTAGGTAGCCATTGTATTCACCGTATACGCCATGTCTTTCCTCTTTCCTGTGGTGTCAACTGATCCCAGGAAGACATCACCCGCAAGGCAAACGAGCATCATATTCAACAAGGGACAGTGATTCGTATCTAACCATCCATCTGAACATATAGTGGCTTCATATTGGGTAATAGAACTCTTTGTTCGACTACTGACCATTTTTGTAACAGCCTCCTTCTTCACATCAAGTAGTTTAGTGCGCACCGCATTGTACGATGGCAGAGAATATGGAAATCCACATGTTGAAGTTGCTTTCACAACATTCACAAAGGCTGGGTGCCGCACCACATTGAATGCAATGTTAGCCTCATAAAAGAAAGAAGCCCATAGTCTATCCAAGTTTTGTCTTTCATTGACCTGGAATGATTCATCCATACTTTGTTGACGAGAAATTGAGGTTGAGCGCATCCTTCTCACCGTCACTAGAGTAGAATTTGTTGAATCTGGATTACGAGGCGATGCATTAGGTGTTTTTGTCTTGTCGCTTGAGTCCACAGACCCTTTGAATGACTGATGCATCCACAGTATACCCCGCAACGGACTCAGCAACAACATCAACCTCAGGATCTGCTCCATGCATCTCCTCCAAACTCATTTCTTTTGGTACAATCCCTTCACAGTTCCTGAATAATTTGAGGATTGCCGATGGAATACGTTTACAACATTCCACTATTGATGTACGGGGGTAATCAAAGTGACCAAATGCCCGCTTCCGCACGAAAACTTTGTTCCAACCACAAAAAATACAAGTCCTTGTATTTGTGGAACGAGCGGGGTTTGTTTCAATAACTAACCATGGATCCCACTCCTTTGTGGCTCTTTGAGTATCATTTATGTTCGTCCTCCTCCCCGCACCTCGGTTTGCCATATTGTTTATCTAATATGCGTTATTCCAATCCGAAATGTATATCTACCCAAGTGCTTCGAAAAAAAGAAGTTATGACAAAGCCACCGCTTCGAGTAGTTTTCTAACCATTCAAAGCAAGGTTATTGCCCTCCAAAGAATATAACATTGCATGAAGCCTCTTGAGAAGATCCAAGCCATATGTTCATCAATAGAGCAATGAAAATCCAATGTTGTTCCTCTACCTTTATAGTGCTTTCGGTCTTGCCCTCCACACGCTCCAAGGATGGTTTTAGGTCGCTGCTACAAAACTGTATTACACCCGAGGTCGCCCCACCCGACCGCTGGTCTACCTCCAGGCATATGGAGGCGCGCCCCTTTGCAGGAGTCGACTTCGGGTCACATGGTGCGAACGTGGATCCGGCAGGCGACTTCAGGTCTGAAATAGGGCAACTTCGGGTCTAGGGAGGGCGACTTCGGGTCCCAGATGGGCGACTTTAGGTCCCAGATGGGTGACTTCGGGTTTCATGGGAGACTTCGATGCCATGGGCGACCTCGGGGGAAAGAAAGGCAACTTCATGTGCATAAAGATTAACTTAACCCCTAAAGGACCATTGTCCCCTCAAGGGACAAAATGGATTTCAGGCAGGTTCCCATGATCTCAATTTTTAATGAATTTTTTGGAAACTTTCTCATAATATACGAGAACTTATTACCTTTATGGGAATATAAATTATTTTTTCAATTGGTGCCCGGGAACAAAAGTTATGGCATCTTCAACATAATTTGTAAAGAACGTCTCTGGGTAGAAAAAGAAATCTACAAAAATTTGAAATTAATTTTTTAATTTTTTTCTTCTTAAAGATAATTTTTTTGTCTACATGTATAGCTTTGATTCATTCCATTTGGATTAGTAATGTGAAAGTTATGAACAATATTGTTTTTCGGGCAATTTGAGCATCTTCTTGAAAAAATAACTTATAGGATTCAATTTTGAATGCAATTTTGATAAAATAATGGCCTGGTCCTTTAGGAATTAAGGTAGGAGGCTCGAACTCCAATCGGGCATTTTGAACCCAACATGACAAAGAGGTACATTTTGTTTTCTTCAATGTTCTAAAACGTACAAACTGTATACATTTTAGGAGGTGGTCGCTTTTAGAGCCCTATGGCATTTTGACTTCAAAATTTTATAACTAATTCTACAAAGCTCCCAAAAGAATGAAACAACTTGGATTAGATGTCATTTCCTCTTGTCTTCCAAGAAAAATTTACTGGAATATATTTCAAGAAGTTTTACCTCTCCAAAATTCAGTTTCAGCGCTTAGATGATCGCTTTCTGGACCTCCTACCTTAGTTTACAGAAAAAACATTCCACATGTGGCATTCCTAGTACATGTACCACAATTAGGACAGATAAAATAATATCCAAGACATGTAATGGTAGGATCTTATAGTAAGCTAGTGAAAAAAGATGTCCAAAAGAATTTAGAAATTTCCATTGTATAGTTATCAATACAGTAGTGAGCGTTGAGACTAAACTCCTTTTGCAACCCTGCAAAGAAAAGAATAGATGCACTTCACAAGGTTACATTTGGATGAAAAAAAAAAAAATTCATTGGAGTCATTCATCAAGACAAGTCGGCTACATGCTTCTAAAAATATAGGAGATTCCAAATTATACAACATCTAGAAAAAAAGAAGTACAACTAAATAATAAATGATTCTAAATACAGAGTTGTAAGCCATTTATTTATGGGATTGAAAAATACCAAGCAACATGGGTGAAATGTTGTAATTCACAGTCTACACCAAATGTAATTATGCAGTTCTACCACATTCTCCTACTTTGAAATTTAGTTAAATAAAGGACTTTGAAGTTTATTTTACAATACAAATTTAGGAACTACCCGCAAACTACACAAAACTAAATCTCCCCATAACTTTCATCTCATTAATCAAAATGAAATGATTCAAAGCTTTTCACATAGATATAAATCATAAGAAATTAAGAACCAATTTCAATATCAATTTTATTTTTTGAAATGCTTTGTGATTTGTGAAGAATATCATTAATTTTTTGGGGGACCAACTGAATGCCAAGTAGTGAAAACTACTTATCATACAAAAACTTTTGAACCACGTAGTGAGAAGTTCTAAAAATTGGTAGGCTTCGAATTTAATCCTTTAAAAAATGTTGTGCCAAAGGAAATTACTAAAAATTCGATTCATATATGTTCCCCTTCTAAATATCACTATGATGCCAAAACAAACTATTTCACTCCTTACGGGTTTAGGATTTAGGAATATCTTCAAATCTATAGTAAACTTTATTTATTTTCACATTGTAGGAAGATCTTGCAATTGATGTACATGGCAAACTAGAAAGTGTATGAAGTTGTTCAAATATAAATAATTGTTTGGACGTTCGGTATGAATTTCTTAAAAAGACAATTGTATTATAACATTGTTGGTATCTTGTGTAAATTAAAGCACAAAAGTCTACATAGAAAATTGACCTACAACACATGCAATAAATGTATTTGACATGTGTCTAATTATAAAGAATTAGATCTTCAAAACACATGAAGGCTGATTCAAATAGGAATATATATATCTTTATTGAAGAAAACAAAAACGGACCCCATTGTATAACATGAGGTGGTTCTAAAGGTGAAAGCAACCCTTTCGATATACACAAGTTTTGGAAAACAACTACCTATTAGTCTATTACTAGAAGACTATCTTTAGCCCAAAATCATGCAACATCCATAGTGGCCTCCTCTTCGCTTTTCTTCTTCATGACTTCAAGCTCATGGGCTACAATTCTCTGAGCACTCTTCAAAAAGGTTAGGTCATGGTTCCACATCTTATTTTTGATCCAGAATTTCTTGAACATTCTCGCAAACCGAGGTGTGCATTCCTGTACTCTATGCACTTCAGTCTGAAACTGGTGTTCAAGCTTCTTCAAAGAAACTAACTTCTGCTTCAAGGAAGCTACCTCTGATGTCAGCACACAATGCTCTTCATCTACTAACAATGCATCCAAAGCCATTGGAATGTCAATGAGGCCTACAACTGTGGTTTCTTTTAGGTCATTCAACCTTGACTGCGCCTCCTCCATAGCTTTCCTTTCGGTTTTCAATCGGTTTTCTTCTGCCTTGCACTCTTCCATTATTCCGACCATTCATTTGTCCAAGAACAGGTTGGAATTTGAGGTGGAGCCTCCATCTTTGCCTTTATTGAATTTCAAATAAAATTCCTCCAGCTCATCCATTTCCTTTTGTTGAACTAACAAACGAACTTTCCCGCTTATGATTAGTGCTTCGAGGGTGTGCACATCGTTGGCCTCAATGTCACCACCAATGCGTTCACGTTGGCTTTCACATTCCATTTCTATTTCTACCAATCTAGCAAGAATATCCTTCAACTGGGCTTTATAAGTTTCTTTTCCTTGCCTCCTCATGTCTTCAAGATATAATACTTCCTTTCCTACTTCTTGAAGAGGTAGTTCTTCACATGAATGAAAAATCACCAATGCTTGTTCAGCATCTTGTTGCAATCCGATCTCGCCATCCTCTTTGTCTTCCTCCATTTCTCGCATGCATGCATATACATGTTGAAGAACTTCGTCTTCTTCAGGATGATGGAATTGCATTGGCTCCAACGATCTAAGAGGCGCGACATGCAATGCTACTGCCCCTTCTGAGTCTCCAACGAAAGGTACCACCGCTGCTATATTTTCTTCAAGTATTGGATCTTCATTTGGGGGCATGGGGTCTGCAATGTCTTCTTCATCCGAGTCGGTGGAGGTGGATGACTAGCCCCAATCGTAGTCTTCATCCAACACTTCTTCTTTGAAATGTTTTTTGGGCCCTAACCCATCCTTCGGATTATTTGATGGATCTGCCCTTGGAATGTCTTTGGTAGTGGGAACTATGCTATTGGTGTTTTTTTTAATGGTCCTCCAATCCACAGTTCGTCGCAATTGTAGCTCTGCATAGACCATTTGGCATATACCCAATGAAACTTGGCTCCCCTTCATTGTTGATTTTTGATATAATGTCCGGTAAACTTCGATGCACCGTTGCACAAATGCATCATCTCTGCAGTAGTGAAGATTAGCATTGTTTTGGTTGATATGGACATCATGCCGGAAGTAAGGGAATAGCTTATCGATATGGCACCACCCTACGTATGCCTTGTAAGTGTTGAACGTTCAATCCGATTGCACGTTTTGCCAATTTGGAAATGCCCTCACTGTTGGGTCCAAAATGATGGCTACATTACGACTATGGCGTTCTCCTTTCTTCTTTGTCTTCTTCAAGGGGGGGGCATGGTGTATATAAGATGTGATGGTATCCTCCAAATGCTCAAAAAGTATGGTCTTCTACAATGGACGACAGAACAAAAAGAGTCCTAGACACAAGATTCCAGTGCACGAACATGCATCCAGACGCTTGAAGGCATATGGAAGCCGATGCACAGCACTAGAAAATAAAGTGGCAGCTGACGTCCCTAGCGACTGCATTTGTACCCGAAGTCGGCCAGGGCGCATGCGGGATCAGGCGTGCAAGGGGCGAGTGCAGTAAGTGGGGCGACCGCGAGTATCGGAATTTCTGGGTGACCGTGGGTCTAGGAAGGGTGCGTATGGCTTCAGGGTGACTGCGGGTGGGGCGACTGCAGATCTAGAGAAAGGTAGCAGACTCAAAAATGGCTCATCTCAGGACTGATCTTCCTTTTTCATGTATTTACTTAAATGAAAATATTTTTAGATCACTTTCAGACAAAAAAAAATAAAAGAGGAATCTAACACAAGTGGTTTCATATTTTTTGAAGTATTTTTTAATTACTTATAAATTTCCAAAGGATTTGTGTCATAGGTCCCTATTTATGCCCCTAGGTCTTCCGTAAAATGTTCACTTGCAACTTCTAAAGAAAAATGGGAAAGTAAAGAGAATGGATTGGCTCTTACAATTGATAATTTTTTTGATCTCCAATCATTCAATGATTATGGAGGTCAATTTATGAACTACAATTTGTCCATTTCAGAGCCACTTATAGGGTCCATTTTTAATGCCCACTCCATTTCAAAGCCTCCTACCTTATCTTTACTTTCACAGCCTCGCAAATGGAGAGAGGAACCCTCTTTAAAATCCAATGGACGTCGGATTTGGGGAAACTCCCCAACTAAAAAAATATTTACAATAGTGTTTCCTTGAGTGTCAAATGCTTCAATGCACACCCTTGCCTGAGCAAAAAAATTTATGTATCAATGAATAGGTGATAGTGAAATCGTGGGCCACAAGAATTAAAATTATTCCCAACGTGTAATGAGTTTAATAGCTTTTCAAGTGATATTAAGTTTTGGAAGAGAACATTTTAGTGTGCCAATATAATTTGTAGTTCTTCATTTCACCTCCAACCCCCAATTTTTTTTATAAACAATACACTCAAAGTAGAAAATGTAAATTTTTTTGTTATCATCTCACAACTCTTATCCAATTTTGCACTCAAAGGAAACGTGCATACTAATACACAAGCTAATTAACATTCATATGGTTAGATTTTTGTTTCATAAAACTTGCTTTAATGGGAATAATTATAAGTCCATGCTCTTTTCACATAGGAAAAATACACATGGAAAGGCTTAGGCACTTAGGGGTTCAGTAGTAATGCACTCTAATTGTTAAATTAAACTTATCTTCTGACTCTAAATAGATTATGCAAACACCCCGTTTGAGAAGTCAAACTTCATTATCATCGTTCATAGCACCATTATTCAAAAAATCTCGAAAAGACCTCTGTATAGACCAGGTGACGTGCTTCAAGGATTGGGCCAAGGACCACTTCGAGTTTAGAACGGAGATGTTTGTCATCTCAGTTTTAAACTCAAAGTGGTCCTTTACCAATCCCGTAAGACCAAACCAAAACCTTGAACATCATGTACACTGGGTTGGGAATCGAACCGCAAACCTCCCAGACTCCACTTGAGTTCGAAGAAGTCAAACCTTGTGTGAGAATCCCTTCTACTACTTCACCTTCCTATTGGTCACATCGGGAATCACCTTTGATGCACAGCTCCTTCTCCATCCCATCTTTATTCATTTTTTTCTTTCATTCTATGATGCTTCAAAATAACATTAGTCGCCCAACAGAAATAGTCTCTCTTTTCTAGACCCAAGGTCGCCCCACACGAAGTCGCGCAAGCCCTCCAAAAGAGGGAATTACAATTCTCCCTCCTTTCTAGACCCGAGGTTGCCCCACCCAAAGTCGCCCCACCCCCCAAAAGAGGGAATTACAAATGCGTGAGTTTTCCCTCCTCTCTCGACCCGCAGTCGCCCCACCCACGGTCGCCCTAGCCCCACAGAAGCGGGAATTAAAAAATTCCCAATTTCCTCCTTTTGTGGACCCATGGTCGTTCCACCCGCGGTCGCCTCTACATCACTATTTTAAAAAGGGTCATTTACACAAGATTGTTGTAATGGTAGTTGAGAATCATAGAATATTTTTTAGATAACTTACAATTATATCACATGATCATTTTATTAAATGGTCCCTAATAAGGCTTCAATATCCACAAGCCCTACAATCATGAACCGAAAACCCTACAAAGCCCTTGCAAACTAGAACCCGAGAACTCAAACCTAAACCCTCAAATGCCGAAGGCATTTTTGGATCTTTTATGAATTTGCTGTAACTTGAACAAAAAGTCAACATTTTGAATTATAGAATCAATTTCTTTATACTTCTTCATTTTTCCTCCAATCCCAAAAAACTTTATTTGTGCAAATTTTTAAAATGTTGTGGAGAGGGGTAATACACTTGAAGTAAAAAATGTACATTCCTCTTGTTATAAGCTTACAACTTTTATCCAATTTTGCACTCAAAATAGATGTCCATACTAACAAGCAAGTTGTTTAAACATTCATACGGTTAGATTCAAAAATAAATAGAAAAATTGCTTCAATGGAAATTACTATAAGTCTATGCTTTTTTATCATAGGAAAAATAAACTTGGAAAGGCTTCCGCACTTAGGGGTTCATTAGTAATGCACTCTAATTGTTAAGTTAAACTTATCTTTTGACTCTAAATAGATTATGCAAACACCCCTTTTGAGAAGTCAAACTTCATTATCAAGTATTTATTCATCATTGTCCATAATGACTAACAATTCTAATTAAATAAAGATTTAGTACAATTGAATTCTAAAATACTCTTTAGCATTATGAATTAGTTATTTTAAAGTTTTAAAAAATCCCATGAAGACCTCTGTATAGTCCAAGTGACGTGCTTTGAGGATTGGGCCAAGGACCACTTGGAGTACAGATCCGAGATGTTTCTCATCTCCGTTCTCTATTCAAAGTGGTCCTTGACCGAACCCGTAAGACCACACCAAAACCTCGTACATCATGTACACTGGGTTGGGAATTGAACCGCAAACCTCCTAGACTCCACTTGAGTTCGAAGAAGTCAACCCTTGTGTGAGAATCCCTTCCACTACTTCACCTTCCCGTTGGTCACATTGGGAATCACCTTTGATGCACTGCTCTTTGTCCATCCCATCTTTATTCTTTTTTTTCCTTTCGTTCTATGGAGCTTCAAAATACCATCAGCTACCCAACACAAAATAGTCTCGAAGTTGCCCCACCCGAAGTCGCCAAACTGATGTCGCCCCAGTCAAGGTCGCCCCAGCACCCCAAAAGAGGGAATTCAAAAGTCTCGGCTGGAAATCCCAAGTTCCAGAGCGACCTTGGGTGTACGGGGTGACCTCGGATTCATTGTTTTAGGACTGCTTTGGTACCCGCGGTCGCCCCACACCCGCACGCGCCCTATCACCCACACGCGCCCAAATGGCAACCGCAGGTACTTAAGCAGTCGCCCTCACCCGCATTCGCCACTCTTGGTCCTGTGCTATGGCTTTCATCCACCTTGAAGTGGCTGAATGTGAGCTTGTGGGCTAAGGTGGTGATTGGGGGGTGGACTTGTTGCCTTTTTTTCCACGACTCTATTTATTCATCGATTGTGGATAACTTTGTGAAGGAAGAGCTATTTCTAATCCAGGGGAAGGGAGTAGTGCAATGTTTCCGTCCCTATTGGATATTAACCACAATGATCCCCGGGAATGGGAGAATGCTACAAGGAAATATGTAAGGGGCACCGACCTTGACAATCCCGTGGAGTTCCAAGTGACTATTGACTCGTATGATTCAACTGTGTAGAGTCATCATCAAAGTTGAAGAAGTCAAAGACGGCACATGATAAGGACCCAACTTATCCTCCACGGGATTATTCAATATTTGCACAGCCAGTGTGTTTCAAATGGTACGAGGAACGCACTGTAGAATTCGTGGAGTCTATATACTTGAGGCATAAAGAATCAGGCATCATTAAGTTGAAGAGAGATATGAGCACTTTTATTCTGAAAAAGTGCAAAGAATCCCTGAAATATGCTGACGTGGACGAAACGTACTTTGGCAACTACGAGAAGTGGATGGAGAACGTGCTCATGGAAATCATTTTCAATACCAAAAAAATCATTGTAGAGCACCGACCTATAGTCCCTGGGTGTGAAAATAAGGAGACCATCGGATTCCACACAAAAATGGCATAGTAGCAGAAAGCGTCTTCTCGACTATCGAAGACTGTATCTAGGGCAATGGGGTGGCAGTTGGACGCATTGAAGGCTACTCTTTCTCAAAACAGTGGATTGTCTCTCATGTGGATCAATTCTACTGCAAAGGTGGTTCCGCTTAGTGGATATGACCAACAAAGGGGGTATGGAAAAGTGCGTAAGGTATACATTGATGGCATGTCTACAATACCCAAGCATGTACATTTTGCGGGGAAGGTGTAAAAGCAAATGAACATGTATGATGCAAGATATGAACAATCCATTGAGGCCTTGGTGTGTCCTTTAAATCACCCAGCCATTGTTAAATTTGTGGCTATCCACGCCAATACAATGGAGGCCTATACGTTGTGGTGGAATGGTGGTAATTTGAACAAACTTCTTTGCTTGAATGAGAAGGTCGTGCCACATGCCGATTGGCACGAAATCAAGTTGGTGAAGGAACTTCGAGAAGACCAGGTGAAGCAAATTAGCCTCTTTCAAAGGCACAAGGTGAAGTTGGCATGGGCCCTTGTTTATGTGACAAGTCTTGTACACAATGAAGGTGTTCTATACAACGATTTGTCTCCCAACAACATATTAATCCATTATCCGCCGTACTCGGATGATGTTATAAACATTGGGATTTGCAATTGGGGAATTGCCAGTTGTATACAAGAGAGAGCTCCCTCACATTTTGGATACAAAACCACGAAAGAGAAGGATGACATGTTGGTAGGCAAATGGTAGGTGGCTCCAGAGTTGTTCTATGTGTTTGGGCCAAAGGGTTCAGAAACGAGCCTTGACAAGATGCAAGCCATGCACAAGTATACAGTTAAGTCTGATTCGTTTTCTATTGGTAAATTGATTGAGAACATGAAAATTGGTTATATGGGTGAATATGACAAGGAACTATTCAAAAACCCTGAGTCGGGGAAGTTCTTTACAATGAAGTTACGTGCGCTTATGGATGCTGACATACAGATGAGACTCACATGTTCTGAGGTGGTAGCTTCACTCATGGTTCCACCCTAGAACATGAAGGCTCCAGAATTAGTTTTTCGGGACTCCGTGTTGTAGTGTGATAGAAGAATACCATAGTATCATTTTGGAGTAGTACTTCTAGTACATGTAATCAAATTTTAATATGAAGTGCCATTTTTCCAAAATTGGCAATATTGTGGATCTAGTTTTCATGGTATGTTGTATTGAATCTCTCATATCAATGTCTGTATTTTGTTGCAATGAATGAATTAGATAGGCTCAATGTTTTAGTAAGATATCCTACAATAAGATATATAGCCTTGGAATAATGGAGGCCATTTTCCTTCCAAAAAACATTGACAATCGGCACTTGTAATGGTTCATCCGAGAAAAAGGATGACTTTCTTATAATCTTAATAGGTTTTTGGCAATAAAAACGACAGTTCTCAATTGGTTTGAATGGGCCCGAAAAATTGGGAACATAAGGATTAAATGCGTTACACCATTTTTAGGTGAAATTAATTTAACCCCTATATGTAGAAATTCCGTTTTCTCACAACAAAACCATTTTGGTCCGCAAATTAAAAATTAAATTTTGTATTTTCCTTTTAATGTTTCACAAAACATTTTTACAAGGAGTACCTTGAAGGCTTTCTCTACGTTCATTACTTTTGAATACATGGTCAAAAAGTTATTGCAAGATCTATATGTTTGAGCCATGATCGAAAACTAATAAAAGCTTCTTTAGATGTGAATTTAACCCCTGAAGTCCGAAGGCCATTTTTTTGTCAAAACCACTCAAAACCATCACTTTGGCTACGTTCACCTATGAAATAATTTTTTTAAATAATATTTATAATCTAAGTGTAGCATCTATTTCTACACTTGTCTCAAAATGATGTAATGACTTTTTGGTAATGCTTGACCCTATACATTGAAAGATATTAGCATTCAAAGTGGAAGCTCAAAAAATCTTTCAAGAAGTTACTGGTTGCCCACAAAACAAGAAGCTTCATCACTTTCACATCACTAATCCAAATGGAATGATTCGAAGCTTCCCATTTAGAAAAAATAGAATGTACAAGGGAAAAAATATGAAGGTTTTTGTTTCAATTATTTGTGGATTTATTTTGTTGCTTGGTCTCCCTCGTTTTTAGGCCTCATTTTGAGGATATTGTGCTATAAGTTTGGTCTTGGGCAACAATTGAAATAAAATTTATATTTCCAAAAAACTCATAAGTTTCTTTATCTTATTGAGAGAGCTTAAAAAAGTTTCAGTAAAAATTGAGATCATAGGAACTTGACCAAAATCCATTTTGTCCCCCGTAGAGAGAATGGGACTTTAGGGGTTAAAGAAAGAAATGCCTTTGGAACTTAAAATAAAGCTTTATTTGTACGTGAAAAGTTTTGAAACTTTCCATTTGGAACCATTTAAGTAGCTGAAGTCCTAAATTTGCATGCATGCCAAGGGAATCTTAAATTATTTTTCCACTTCCTGAAAGATTCAATTTAATAATAAAAACCATGCTCCAATACTTTTTTGGATGATTTCATGTAAAATTACCTTAGTATAACCTTGGAAGGCCACCATCGTATTACCTAAGGTGGTTAGCAAAATAATTTCAGATTCTTGGATGAATAAGTGCACTATTTATTTCTACAATTTTTTAAAAAGTGATTCATGGGCCACTTTTAGTCCTTGGTGTCATTCCAAAGTTGACTGTGAAGCATTGCACACACCAAAAGGTGGTCAATAGATGACTTTTCAAATTACTTTTCAAATGACAAAGTACATTGGTGATAGGTCTCCTTCTTTTATGGTTAACCCTTACAAGACATTTCATATCCAGGCTTGCTCAAACTTCATTAGATTTTTATATTAAATCACATTTCAAAAATTTTGATATTTTTTACATGAATTAATATATGTCTCAAATTTAATCTCATTTTTTTTCATAATTAAAAACATCAAATTGAATTTTATTTGATCTTTTAAAGAATTTTCTTTATAAAAATCATAGTAATTACAAAAATATTTAAAATAGTATGGAATTTTTTAGGAAAAATGGAAATAATATTGACTAACAATTCGGATGTAATTAATGTACTCTATTAGCTCACACCAAGAGAAATTCAATAGAGAAATTTCAAGTGAGTGGTAAGAATTTAATAGTCCAGGTCTTTCTTTTGAGGTTTCACTCTCTCTAATAGATTATTCTTACGGTTTGTATGCTCCAATTAGACTTCTCCTTGTTATGATTTTGGTTTTTAAGTAGACTTCATTTGAATTGCAAGCAACATTTGTAGATTGGATTAGTTGCACTTCTGCCGGATAAATTTGAATTGGGAAGTGACAAAATTTATATGATTTTTTAAAGAAATTTCTTTATAAAAAATCATAGAAATTACAAAAATGGTAGAAGTAGTATAAAATATTTAAAACAAAAATGAAAATAATAGTGACAAACAACATGGTGTAATTGATGTACTCCTTCAACTCATACCAAGGGAAATTTAAGAAAAAGTTTTAAAAGTGGTATTTTTTTAAGATGCTATCTTCAAAGTGCCACAAAAATTTCAATTCAAACAATTTTGAAGAAAATCAAAATGCAGTATAAAAAGTAGATTAGTAGAGCTACATTTTCTTGGTTAAGCTTAAAAAAAATTCAAAATCAATAACTATGTGAAACTTCAAAATCAATAACTATGTGACTTCCAAAATGCCCATAGGCAAGAGGCTTGCAATGTGCTTTTTAACCCATAAACGTCGCGGAGGATGTTTTGTGTTCGACGAATGACAAAAAATCTCTCCGTGTAGGACAGAAATGCAACTTTTCATCTTCCAAAATTTGTGTGGAAAGGGAAGATCATCTATAGTAGTTTCTCTTTCAATGAGAATTTTTTCATTTTTTCAAATTGATTCAACTTCCCAAGATGTTGGTTTTGGATTCAATTCAGACCAACAGCTAAAAAAAGAGTCTCGAAAGTCAAAACAATCCTTAGACAGTCGCAAGCCTGCGCGGTCGCATAGGTACTAGCACCTAAACATCATGTGGACCCGCAATCGCCTAAGTCGCACCCAAAGTTGCTCATGTTCGGGCTAATGGAGCCGCGGTCGCCCATGTACCCGCACCCACGGTCGTCCAAGTACCCGCACCCGCGGTCATCCAAGTACCTGCACCCGAAGTCGCCCAGGTACCCGATCCAAAGTCACCAAGGTACGCACATCCGAAGTCACCCTGTTGACCCGTGGTCACCTGTGTACCCGCACCCGCAGTTGCCCGTGTGCGGTTGCAGGGACTTGAAGTTGCCCTAATTCCAGGACCCGCCTCGTCTTTATGCAACCGCTAGTCCCTATACAAATGGAGTGGGGTGGACTTGCAGTTGTCAGTCCCCCTACTTCTGTACAAAGGCTATCATCCATCTTCAAGTGGTTGACTGCATGTGCATGAGGCAAGGATTGGGGAATGAAGGGATTCCATTCTTGTCATTCCATGCATGTCTAAACCGCGGTGTTTCGTAAACCTGAAAATATCCGCTACGATCTTTTAACCTTGAACATCTACACCGCCGTGACTTTTGCTTCTATATTTGTAAATGTGACACACGTATGATTACTAGTTTCATTTAGAGTAAGTATTTTGGCATCAAGACTTTTATATAGTATATATTGTTTAGTTATACATACGTCGTTAAAACATGGAGCGTACGACCTCACCATCTCCTCCTCCCATACCTACTCCATTGACTCCACAAGAGAAAAGGGTGATGAAGGACAAGGGTCAAAAATGGTCAGGCAAGAAGCACAAGAAGCGCGTGGCCATATTACTTCATCCTAAGATTAAGGCTTTTAAGGGTTGGAGGCATGAACCAGAGCCTTAAAGTTACTGGACTATTGAGAAGTATGTGGATTGGTGCCACATCAGCAGGTTATTTCCGTTGTGTCGTCACCTTTTGCATATGCAAAACCAGAAGGTTAACCTTGCGTATGCTACGGACACAAGGTTCATGCGTAGATGCTGCAAAGTATGGACTCTTCTATATTTGGAGACTAAAGTGTACAGAAACGATAATTTTAGTTTCTTTCTTGTACGAATGGTGTATGCCGAATTTGTTTTGAAGAAGGTAGTAGATTAGACAACACTCCCAGAAATGCCTATTGCGGTCCGTCCGGACAAAAAAGAGTGGGAGGAAGCCTCTAGCTTGTGGGCAAAGGATCCTCTTGATATAAGCAAGATGATGACACCGATTAAGCATGGAGCATCATTTGTTGCTAATGAAGAAGTAGTTTGGTCTTCCACTTCTTCCTTAGATGAGCACACCCATGAGTACAACGAATATTCCTTCTCTAGCGATGATGAAGATGTTTTCGTCACCGAGTCCAGGAAGTCTTTGGATGTGGGCCTTCACAAGAAGAAAGAACGTGGAAAAGAGCCCATTACCTCAACTCCCAAGAAGAAGTCTTGGAAAAAGTTGACCCCATGGAAGTGGAGGACTTTTCCATAGAGGAGCGTGCGATGCTAGAAGGTGATAGTGATTCATCAGACAATGAAGAGACCTTGATTGCAAAAATCGAGAGTGCACGTTTATCATTGAGTATAAAGAATGAGGAATTGAAGAATTTGAAGGAACGCAAAGTGTCTTCTCCCACTAAAGCTTATTTGAAGCAACAATTGAGGTCTCTCAACCAAATACTCAAAGAGAGAGATGACGATTTTGTTGCTTTCAAGAAGAATGGAGACTAATATTTAGCTAAGTAGAGCACCGGAAAATTGTCGCAAGCTGACCTTTATTTACTCTGGGAATCAAAATTGGAAACCCTACAATGTAGACATAGGAAAGTAGAGAATGAGCGGCGAACACTGTGTGTGCAAATTACTGAAGAGGAAAAGAAATATTACAATACGGCCCAAAAACATGTCAAGGAGGACGGTGGAGGTTTTGGCAACGGCCTCGACATACGGTAATCTTCCAGAGGAGTTAGAAATGCTTCGGAATTTGGTGAAGTTCCATGAGACCAGAGTACAAGTGCTGAAAGACAAGTTTGTGGATAAGAGAGCCGAAAGCGAGTATTATACGCAATGGATGAAGTGGAGTAAGGATACAATGGGAAAGACAGGTGAAGAATACAAGAAAGTGGATCCTCCTCCTAATATGAGTGACTTCCTAAACCAAAAAGAGGTTTCTAGAAAGTAGTGTAAAGCATTTTGGTGAACAATATTGTAAATTTGTAAGTAAGCCCCAATTTTGGATATTGTAGCTCTCTTGTGACTTAGTAAAGAAAATGCTACAATTTTTTTGGCATTCAAAGTTCACGTGGTTTTTTAATAATTATTGTACACTTCATAATGTGTATTCCCGATTTATGAACTTAGTGTACTTTCAAATATTTTGTCACAACTTTGCAAACCAATGTAGTACGAGAACACAAGATCTAATGTTGCTCAAATCAATTTTGTTATGTAATTTTATTCTGAATTTGTACTAGAAATGTTTATCTTGGTATTTTTTGGGTGAAAACATAGCCCTAAAGACCTAACCCTATACAAGTTAAATAACCAATTGCTTCTTTTTCTAGCTAATTTCCATCGCTACTTGCATGGCTTGGAGAATTTTCAAATAATTCCAATAGTTTTTTTCCATTTTCATTTTTTTTTAACCCCCAAAGTCCCAAGGCCATTTATATGTAAAGAAAAAATTGAAACTACCATTTCTATTGCGTTTGTCCAAAGAAAAAACTAAACTTCTGTGGAACTCAAGCATAGGATCTTGAACTTCACTTGTTTAAGATTTTGTGGTTAAAATTGTACGATGTTTGACTATAAAGATTTAGAGATATGAGCATTCAAAGTTGAAAAAGCAAGTTTTTTGGAACACTTGATTGCACTTTCAGACGACTTTGATTGCTATTTCTTCCAAAAATGTGCACTATGTAATTTGAATTTAAAATTTATTGTGTTGAAGAATTGAGTTGGGAGTGTAGGAAAAAAAATTCCAAAAATAACAACTTCATTTTCATACTTCAAAAAATTGTCAAGTAGAAGTAGGTCCAAGATTGAAAGAAAAACTAAATTGATAATAGCTCTTACATGGAATTGAAACACAATAATCCGTTAGTCCCAATGGTGAGATTGTTCTAGGAAGCAAACTTCCCCTTTTAAAATAAACAAATTTGAGAACATTTGAAAATTGCATTTTCAAATGAATCCTATAAGTTATTTTTTCAAAGATTTGTTTACATTGCCTTAAAAATAAGAGAGTTCTTAACTTGCACATCACTAATCAAAATGGAATGAATCAAAGCTTTTTATGTAGACAAAAATATAATGTTAGCAAAAACAAAAACAAAATTAAATCTATTTTGAATTTTTGCAATATTTTTTGTACTGCCTGCTGAGTTTAGTTCTAGGTTTTTGTGGCGTAACTTTTGCTTCCGGGCACCGATTGAAATAAAAATTATATTCTCTCAAAGCTTATCAGGTTTTATCTTTTCACAAAAAGTTTCAAAAAATTAGTGTACAATTTCAGCCCATAGAAACGTGCCCAAATTCCAAATTGTCTCTAGAGGGGACGATGGGACTTAAGGGGTTCATGATGTTCACTTTTTCTATTTATGCAACTAAAATGATAACAGTTACAATCTTCTATGAAATGAATTGAGATAATGGGATTGCTTTCAATGATATACAATTTTGAATTCTAAGTAATAAAATTTAAGGTTTAGAGTTGAACCAATTTTAGAAGCTTAAATGTCAATGCAAATGACAATGTCAAAGTGAACTTCAACTTCAGCTTTTTGATAATAAGCTTCATACAATCAGTTGTACCACATATTTGATTTTTGTTTGAAGATAGTGAAGTCTTTGGAGTAGAAAATAATGTAGAATATATTTCAAAAATGAATGCACTGTAATATTCTCGGTAATATTGCAATACAAATGTGTAGCACACAATCATAGAAGGCTCAAAGTTGGCCTATGTGCAACAAAACAAAAGCACTGAGAGCTACACGCTTCTATCATATATAATACGCTTCTATATACTAGGGGTTTGACATTATATATCCTTGGACGTAAACCAAATAACCAAAAGCAAAATGAAGTCCATCTTTAAATTCTTAGACGTCAAATCCATTTGGATTGTTTTTACTTCTTAGAAGAACTTGCTTCACCATGTGAAGGTTGAAGTGCTTCCTGAAGGACTATCTTCTTCTTTGCACGAGTTTGTGAAGCTGGTCCTTCCGCATTCAAAATGAATTCTAGGACGTTAGAATCTTGGAGAGTTTGTAGGGTCCTTGTCGTTTGTGGAGAATGTGCTTCCAAAAGATAGTCCAATGCTTGACTTTGGTAATAAGGTCCATACGTAGAGTCCATGCAAGCCATGTTAGTCATGTCTTCAAGAGAGGCAAATTGATTGCGATCGGGTCCCCTTTTACCTTCATTATCCCAACGGTGTCCTTCCGGATGAGGACCCCATTTGAATTCTCCCGAGTTCTTCTCAAAGTATCCACCAAGGCATTGGTAGAAGAATGCCCTCCTCCCTTTGTTGTGTGGACCTTTTCCCATCAACTTCAGTGCCACTTTGACAATCTCAACCGGGTCAGTTTCCCAGTTCAATTGAGAGCTACTAGGTACCTTTTCATCATCATGTAGCCCTTGACGCTAGCTCCAAACGAGGTCACGACCCCACAATGTCGTATTAGTCGTCGTTTCAGCGCTATGTTCCCAAGAAGGTGGCATGTACGTGATCAAGTTGAACATGGCATACAAGCGATCATGGAATGGTGCTGAACAAAGTACACAAAGTCGTCTAATGAGGCATCCCATAAGGAGGCATTGAGGATGGTACACATGTGCACATGACCCAAGAGCCCAACCACCTTCAGGGCCAAATTGCTCTTAACAAATTGGGCATTTTGTATGGTCGAGTACGAAAGCTGCAGATTGTGGCTGTAGGAATCTGTAATAGCTTAAGACGGATCCTAATAGACTAGAAGAAATTAAAGTAGTACAAATTTGAAAAAAATTAGTTTAGGCATAGAGTAACGGAAACAAATAAATACCTAAAAATAGTTTAGACTTAATTCCGGAGTCAGTACGGGAACTTGACATCTGGGTGGGACAAATTCAGGAGCCGGAACACAGTCACCGGAACGCAATCATTAAGACAGTAGCTTGCAGCGCTAGACTAGGAATCCGTTATGGCGTTCCGTAGCCCGCGTTCCCAATGGAGTGAATGTTGGGCGCTGGAATGGTATATATACCAAGCTCTTCTTCATTTCTCGCCCTCTTGCAGTTGCTCTGCATCTGGTTGTTAGTGAGAGAAAGTGTGGTGAGTTAGGGTTACGACGTTAGGAGAGGTGAGACGGATGGCAAGGGTTAGTATGTGGTATATTGTACCGGACCGAAAACTTAGTCTGGTCATCCCAATAAATCCGGTTCACGTACGCCAGTTAGAGGACGATTTGAAGGTCTTAGGTTGTGTAGGTTTCCTGAAGAAACCCTGGAGCGTCCAGAGTGATCAGGTCCTCCGAGAGTTGGCGGTAGGCGCACCGAATCAGTACGATCAAACTGTGCGTGGGCATCCGGACCAGTGGACGGAGGAGTTGTGGGCGGAAGTTTACGGATTCTCCAAAACCGGAGACGGATTTGCCACCTGAACTAACCAATATCACCAGCACAAGTTTGTCAACCCGACGCACGCGAAGGAGGGGTACGCCATCAAGGACTGTCGGGACGAGTGGCACAAGCGAATGCTCCGCTTCCTCCTTCCAATCCTGTACCCGGACAAGAGTTCTCGGGTTACGATCACGATGGCCAACACCATCTTCGGGGCGTTCCAGGACCGGATTGTTCACTGAGGACAGGTCATGGCGAGCGTGGTAGGGAGGTGCACCAAAAACCTGGTGAAGAACAAGCCAAATCTGCTCAGCACCTACCTCCTCCACATGTACAAGCACCGGGAGCTACTGACGGAAGATGAGGTGACGGATTATGAGACCGGGTTGGTAATGCTGCAGTGCAACTACTCGGATGATGAGGATCCGGAGACGCAGGATTCGGAAAACGACGAAGAGGACGTCAAACCGGAAGGGAAGGACAAGCCGGTGGAGCCAGAAGAGAAGATGCCACAGAAGGAGACGGAAGACCGGGAGGAGGCATCTGCAAGCCGGTAACGAAAGTCTATGGATCCGACAGTCAAAGGTAAACTTCCGGGTCCCTCTTTCACGCAAGATGTAACGGTCTGGGAAGAAATTGTAATTCACGTGCAAACTTAACATGAAATAACCTTCTTTGTCAATCTTCAAATACTCAGAAGAAGAATGGAGCTCCAAATCCTGCTACATTTTCAAGATCCACAACAAATTTAGCACTCAACATTCATAAAAAACATGCTAATTAAATAAATACAGAAGCTCATATGAGCACTTGCACAATTCTAGAGTTCACAAAATCATACTTCTAGAGTTCACACAATCATATATTTCAGAAACCAACTTTGAATTCACAAAAAAACTCACACTTTTACAACAAAAATTACACATTCACACCTGACAAACTCACATATTCAAACCCTGAAACATTATTAAATCAAACAATCAAACATTCTTAAAATCACACATTCACGGACACACATAAATTGCAAAACCAAGAAACCAAGAAATTTCAAAACTACATAGTACAAGGCCACACTGAAAACCCTAAGAGCTTCAAAAGCAACCACACATTGTAATAGAAGGTCATACAACGCCCAGCAATTGAAACTAAACGCGTAGCACTTCGAACCAAACAAAATCCAGCGCCCAAGAACTTTAAATTAAAAAAAAGATCCACCAAAACATACATTCTAATAATGGAAACTACTAACACACTGGAATTCAGTGCCCTACCTTACTGCTATCCCTTTAGTCGACTCCTACAACACAAGATGTTCACAGCAATTGCAATGACATCAAAGAAACTTGACTGTCATTTAACATTGTGTGAGAGTTGCAATGTGGCAAATGTTTCAGGGTTTAGGATTGACCCTAATGCACCTGAGCTCCAGGTCAGGCAGTGTTTAACCCTTTCAAGACACAAAAGCCATCTCGTAACCAACACATTCAATTCCCCGCACACACAGCCCAGCAATTGAAACAAAAAACAAGAAACTGACCTGCGCTCAGATGGTGACCTCCTCCTGAAGTCGACACCGGCCTTCGAAAGTGGCCACCGCTGTTCATAGCAGCAGGTCCGCGTAGAATACCCGAAGAAGAAATCAAACCCTAACCTAACGTTCTACCCGAAGAAAAAGCCAAACCATAATGCTCAGGCTCCAAGAAATCAAACCCTAACCTAACGCTTGCAAGCATGCATGGAAACATGAGGGTATACGATGGCACCGTTCGCAGCAGAACGTCCGTGTTGAAGATCCGAAGACAAACCGAAGAAGCCAAACCGTAACACTCACAAGCATGCACGGAAACAAGAGTGTATACAGAATCACGAGAGTATACGAAAACAACAGGGTATACGGGAACACCACGGAAACCTAAACAAGAAACACCGTGAAAACAAGTGTGCAAGAAAACAAGAAGGAAAAAAAAACTTGCACGCCAAACCCTAGCTCTGTCAGTGAAAAGCAGATGCCCAAACATGGCCGTGTACCCGGACCTGTCCAATATATCCGAACGTGTCTAGAATACCCAAATGGTCCACAATACCTGAACTTGTCCGGAATCAATGTTTTTTTTTTTTAATTTTAATAAATGTGGATGTGGGCTCCAAGTAAGAAGTAAGTGTCTAACGTTAGGCACTTTCAAATTTATTTTTGGTGTAGAATTTCACTTCAAGTTAGGAAACTTTGTGAGCTGTATGCCTTCAAAACAAAACCTAAAAAAACATCTTTGACGATTTTAGCTCTTAGACTGGTGCAATAAAAGGCAACCGGGTTTCAAAGAATGATGCAAAATGAAAAAGAACCAAATTCAGACTTAAAGAACTTGCTATACATAATGCATGATTCTTGAATCCACATTTGCAAGATGCCTAAAAATCATTACTTCTTAAACAACTATGCCACACTTGTGTCAAAACACATGAACATGGCCATGCTTATCAAAATCTTCATTAGTCCATCAATAGCAATAAGTAGGACGACAATTATTTCAGTAGTGGTGCAACCTTGATGTTTTATGATTACACCACCTGAATACAATGAATACAATGAAGGTACTTTGTGGCTACAATCTATATTCATATATTTAACTTTGTTATATTTTAGGTGACAAAATATGAAAAATTGTTGAATCAACATCTACAAAGGTGGCAACAAAGTGGCAAATCGTAGTATTCATGGTTGAGGAACTAGCTATTAGGATGTGATCTAAGATTTAGATTTGGCTTTTCTACCTTTTTTATCTCCAAATTTTTCTAGGGTGCTAGTGCAGAAGATATTTTCTTGTGCTTTTAGTCTTTTCATCGCCAAAAAAACCCCACTAGTCCAGGATACCCAAACTTGTCTAGTATTATGCCTAGAATTGAATTGGCTACTCCAAACCTGCAGTGTATATCGCAGACCTGCTCATACCGAGACCAATATTTATGGACCACCTTCGCGAATATCCTTCGATCAATACCTACACTGACCTTCTGGTACATACAAATAAACTTAAAGCAAGTAATAGTACAATCCATAGCTTGAAGCATCAATTTTTGACTAAACAAATCCTTCACCTTCAGTTCAACCTTCAAGCAATATAATTCTAAAACATTCAACATTGGATGTCATGCTATTGTCAAAAAAAAATTCTTCTCATACCAAATTTGGAGCTAAGACACATAGTTGCACTTTTTTCTTGCATGGATTGTTTTTTTTGTCAATCTTTTATGAACTAAAAAGAATTCTCTACGTGCTACCCTAATATGCTTACACTGCACGAGGGTGCTTTAATGACTAACTTCACTATTCTTTATACACAATCAGATTTCCCATATCAGAGAAGCAATTGGTTGATGTTTAATTATCTTATGACAGAGGCAACCAAGATACTATGGCAAAATTAAACAATTCATTTGTTGGTGACCTTGGAAATCATTTTTGGTTTCATATTGTATAATATTAAACAATGACATTTACCAAACATAATTCATCTGGCATCATTCCAACTACTCGGTTCATGTAGTAGGTTTTCACATGAATTTCAATTTTAGTATTTCAGAATTATAATGTAAAATGACTAATTCATATCTGTAAATTATAATTTCACGTACAGGGTCAACTTTGAATTTCATGACTTTGTGTTGTGTGAAGACATTATGTAGAGCAATATTCATGGAGGGCAATGTTGATTGTCTTAATTTTTACTCACGTACAAGGTCATTCAAAGTGACCACCAAGTGCATATTTTTTTGAACTCATGAGTTTAAGAATAATTGCAACTTGCACAACATGTTTCCCATTATTTTTTGCGTTAATTTCATGGCATTATATTTTTTTGGTCATTAAAGTACAAGCCGAGGTTTTTAATGTGAATTTCAATTTCACGTACAAGGTCAGTCAAAGTGACCACCAAGTGCATATTTTTTTGAATTCATGAGTTGGTTGCTTTGTATTCCAGAAGTTGATTGGTTTATCTTTTTGCACTAGTTTAGAGGAAAATAATCAATAATGAAAACACTTTTCTGTTTGGATAGAAGCTCTATCATTACATATGAAATTAAATAGTAAATCCCCCTCTCTATGTATGATCAAAATATGTGGAATTCCTTGTTCGAAAAATCATTGGATAAAGAGAAAAAATTATAATGTCCAGATTGAAATTTGTACTTATGCTGACGTTTTTAATGCATGAGCACTCCTACTTCCTGCAATGCTTTATTGATTAACTAAATATAATGGAAGAAGTAAAAATGAACTTTGACTATTGAAAAGAAGGAGTATTTCTTGCATTTATTTGTTTAAAAGCTTTTCTCACTCAATTTCTAATTTTTTCTTAACCCCTAAATTGTGTTTTTATTGTAGTATGCAAGTGTTTTGATGATTTCCAAAGCCAATCCAAAACAATGAGAAGCCCTAACTCCGAACCCTAAACCCTATACCCTAATCCAGTAACTAGTAAAAGTTACTGCAAACCCTTCATTATCGATTTATTTGGACAAGATTTGGATTGTTTCGAATTTTTTGGGGGGGGAGTATCCCGAAAGGTTCTGATTTTCTTAAAACTAGGACCAAAGATATTCCAACTTACTGAAAATTGAAAAGTCTGTCATGGGCAACTGCAATATTGCTTTTAATACATGTAATTTCAAGATTCCGTGATATTGACGTTGTAGTTAACCGAGAGGCTGCGGACCCGAAGTAGAGCCATGACAGTAAGGAAAAGTCAACATTTTCTTATAAAAGGAATCTCATCAACCTTGCTGACACCACATTTTTCGTGGGGTCAACTACTATATTCATCATTTTATGTCGTTTTGTGGGGTAAAGGTGGGAAGGCCCATGGTATTCAGGGATTCCTAACTTTCAGAAATTCTCATTTCAAAATGTTCATGAAGATGGCGCACTTTTCTTCCCGCCATACATTGAGGTGTACGTCATCACCGCAACTCCAAACCTCATTTCCCCTTTCTTCTTCAATTTTGTGAACCTGTGTGCGCATTTCTTCTTTCTGGATTGTATTCAGCTCGTGATGATTAGTTTTGTGTATATCTTTAGGAGGCTAGAAGGAGGTCTTTAGGAGGACGTTGCTTTGTATTCCATCACATTCAAAGAGGAATTGCTTCACCGCACTTCAATTACTGTAAGTCATACCCAAGTCCTCAGTCACTGCACTTCTTTACATTGATACAATTCGCAGACTTGTTTTTGAGATTTGTGTTTGCTGAATTCATATTCATATTGATGTGCATAATTCTATTCTGTGAATTTCAGGAACGATTATGATGTTGCATTCACTTTGCAAGGGTTTTTGATGTTCTCTTTAGTTAGGACGTCTCTCCAAGCAAATACCTTCAGATTCAAATTATTGTAGTGTGAATGTAATTCTGTTGATTGCGCCGCAAAACAAGGGACCTATTAATAGAAATATATTTAATGTAGAATTTTGGGGAGAACGTATCAGCTTGATTCGAGCTGATGTGTAGTATATACATATCCTAATCCAATGTAGAAGGATTCTTGTGAATAATGGTTCATCCCGATGATACATAATTGTCTTGTTAATCAGCTCGACTCGAGCTAATTTGCAAATAATAATGTATAATTAGCATCGGCGAGCTCATGCCAGAGTCAAATTGTATCATACACATGGCCTAGTGAATAATTTAAACTTGTGAGATTTTGTAAGAATATTGAATGACTTTGGATTATATACCTAATGTGCAAATCAGCTATACACAAATTAATGAATAATAGGTGAATGCGTATTGAAGTACAATGAGACTGATAATTTGGCATTGCGTATCAGCTCGAGTCGAGCTGATATGCAGCTATTGGAGGATGCAATTTAGAATAGGTAATAATTGTTCATCGTCAAGGTGTATGAAATATATGAAACAGTTTACAACTGCATTTTTCTAACTGTCTGATAGGCCTCCGGACCTACATTACGTTTCGACGAGTCTTGATTGCAGGATTTATTCTCTTCTCTTCTACTATCCAATCGTGGAGTTATCTAGAATTGAGTATGGCGTTCTACAATATGAGTAGGAGTCATTTTGACTTGATTAATTTCAATTGAGAATGAATATTGGATAGAATGTGGGATCTTTAGATCAACTCAACTCGAGCTGATTTGCCCCTCGATTTAGTCCCATTTCATTTGATAGTGCTGTTATCTTTATTATTATTAATTTTTATATGAATTCAATTCTTATCAATGTTCATTCTGACACTGTAATATACAAATATAATGATTTCCACGGTTGAGGATGTTAGTGACATGGACTTTATGGACACTGAGGAACAAGTGCCTCAAGGAACACTTGTTGACGTTCCCGATTGCGAAGGTCTTCCACGTCGCCTTTGGATCACAAAGTGTGTAATTCTATACAACCTGGATGGAGTACTTGTTGGTGAAGGTACCTATTATAGCGTCAACTCGGACTTGGTGCTTGGTGCAAATGGTTCGCTTGGTGATGATCATGTAGCTGTGCACCTCTATAAATCGTATTCTGAGGAAGACATCTCCGAAGAGCAAGTGTACTCATTGATAGTTTGGACAATTAAACTTGTGCATTGCCGAGGAGCAACTCTGTATGACCGTGAAGTCCAAGATAATTATAATCGTTTGCAAGCAAGTCTTTTGAACCTACCATCGAGAACATATGTTCGACCGTATACAAGTGCCATTCGAAACCCGCCACGTGAAACATGCATAAAAACGAGAGGCCTACTCACTCAAGACTCTATCAATGCGGTTTCAAGCAAGGTTTGCTGTAGCAGAAATTGCGTTCAACCATTTTCAAGAGAGAAAATTCGAGCCTTTCGCGAACGCATGTACCATAATCTCGGGGGGGTCCATTAGAACCCACGTGCAAACAAAACTTTGGACCCCCTATATACTTTTTGAATTTTCAATAAAACAAAATTTTAAAAATATGAATAGATTTTCCTACTTTGAAAGTTTATGTTTTGAATTATTGATATTTTTATTTGTTAATAATAATTAGTTACAAATTTTTGAAGTAAAAAGATACATTGTAGAACTGAAAAATAACTTTGACACCCCTATATTATATACGAAAAAATTGAACAAAAAATGAACAAAAAATTCCTAAAAATAACTCATTATTGAAAGCTCATTTTGAGTTGAATATTGACTCAATGGTCATCTAAATGTGTCCTCTATAATTATTTGAGTTGAAAAACATGCCATTTTAGTTCATTTTCAACCTCTTCTAGAAATCATTTCATATTTTATTTGAGTTGGAAATTTTGGCAATAGAAAGCTATAGTCATTATTAAACAATGTTCAAAATTTTAGGTTGAAATTATAGTTTATTAGAAACCACTTGTTTGCACGTGGTTTGTTATAGTAGAACTAAGTGCACCCCCCGAGACCAAAATTCTACATTCAAGTACAGAGCTTTCATGAAGACTGATGTGCATAGACAAATGCATCGTGACTTTACGGGAAGAAGGATGGTGACGATTGATGGGATAGATGTTTGCATGCGAGCGTGGATGTTTACTTCTAGGGTCCCAGAGTCTACCTTCTACCGCTACCAAACATATAAGAAGGACGGTTGTGAAGCAAAGGCCTTATTCGTTAAAATGAGACGAAATGGTCATTTTGAGACTTTGAAAACGAGAAGCGTTGTTGTATAGAGCATAGAGTTGTTGAACCCCATGATAAATTGAGCCTATCGTCGACAAGAATTATAAACTTTGACTTGTATCCTTAAATGCCTTAAAGCAAAGGTGTGGATTTGCACAATCACACGAGAAGACATACATTCAAACGATATGCTCGAGTAAAAGGGAAGTAACTTGTAGTGGCAAGTTCAATATATTCAATTCACTTGGTCCTTAGAAAATACATAGAGTAAGTGACTTTTGCTCCCAAAATGCATTGAAGTCTACGATACCGATGATGAAGATATACAATTTTGTAGAATCTAAGTACAATTGAAGAATCATATTATTTTTTTTATGTCCAAAATTTACATTCTATTTATAGTAAGCAAGGCTTAGAATCGGATGGTTGTATTACATGAAGTTTTGCACTTTTATAAGCACTTTCAATGTGTATTTACCACGGTATTTATAGTAAAAAATCATAGAAGCAGGAGGCTTCAAAAATTAGACACGCTATCCTAAATATTCCTCTTGGATGTACAATTGCTCTTCTCAATCTCTTTTGCCTTCAGCATTGCGCGACCTCTCAAGATATCCTCGAGTCGAGAATGATATTGCGGCTTGCTTGCACTATCCACAGCATCACATAGCCCTAGACTATGAGATCCATTGACTTTCCTTTTCGAATTGTATGTGGCATGAGGAACTTCCGAAGTTGAATGAGACTTTGATCCTCGCGGAGGCACCGTTGGCAGCGATACTTTCGCATTGTTTCCGTACGGAAATCCAGTACTAGTTGATTTAGAGCCCAGAGACCGTCGAAGTTCTCTAAGATTTCGATGACGGAAAAGACTGTTGGTGGATGGTAACCGTCTAGGGATCGTCAACTTGGAGGAGGAAGTCCAGTTATCGTCGAGTCAAGGTAAGCGTCTCGCAGCACACGGCTCGGGACTTGGAATCGTCATCTCGTCCTCAACCCCATCCGTTGACATCACTCCAACCTTGAGGACATTAGGTAGTGCAGACGGATCGGAGACGACATCCTCGCCTCGAGGATGACCGAGTGTGTCTTCGAGAGGAAGTTGCAGTTTGCGGCTCGTCCCTCCGTCCATCCGCAAACCTGGCGACAACGACGGCCCACGACTTGAGGATGCCCGCTTCAACGGCGAAGGGGAGCAGATGGGTGTCCTGTTGGGTCCGCGACTGGGGGGGCTGTCTACGACCCCGTCCTCGACGTTCCCCTTGGAATAGTCTATGGCGGCCGAGGCGGCGTCTGTGGCTGAACGCAACATGTAGGGCTTAGACAGGGGAACCGTATCGCAGCTCCCGCCTTCCGATTCGGACTTGGTGGACACCGACTTCATGGAACCGGAAAGGAGACTCCTCGAGAGCTTCTGCCTTTTCGCTGTTTTAACAAAACAGAGACCTTCAACCTGCAATAGGTAAATGTGTGGATTGTGCAAACCCACACACATTTTCCTCCAGTTGTTAAAGGAAGGAAACATGGAATACATCGCAAAGTCCAAGAAAAAGGGAAGAATACAATGAAAGATGAAAAAGAACTCAATATATATTATTTACAATTTATAAATGTTGAATACATGAATACAGAATACAAAATACAAAATACGATATGCCTGGGCCCCTGAATGCGCGTCTTTACGGAAGTCTATTTTTTCCGGCTGCGTTTCTTTTCTATCACTAGGCCTATACCCCGGAGATCAAATCGCGAACCCATGACCTCGGCCGACTCCATCATGCCCTCTATGACCTCCTTCATGTTATAGTCATCACGTTCGAGCGGGTTTAAACCGATTCGGTTTTCGTTGACATATTTCAACAATCTGCCGTCCGGACAAGATGAATGCAACCGCCGAAGCCAAGGAAGGAGGATGCCCAAGAGAACGTCGTCCCTCCGGTAGGTATGATCCCAGGACTTGAGGAATATTGCGTTCCCATTCTCATTGCAGATACTCTTGTGAGGACTATCGTCAATGAGAAGGGTGTTGGACGAGTCAATGCTCGGCCCCCCACCATTACTCGTGAACAAACTGTCCGAAAGCACTTTCATGAAATGCACTTGTTTATTCAAATGGAAGTATTTTTCCTTAGCGATTTCTATTTTCGTGCTCTGCTCTTGACCTAGGATATCGTATGGGGTTCTGCAGCCCAAGAACAAGTGCCCCGCGATCGGTTCAGCGTTGCGCTTCAACATGGTGGTCCACACAATGACCCTATGTGCAATCTCCGAAGCCTGCCGGAGGAATTCGCCGAGATTCTGCCGAGCGAATACCGCCTTGGGCCCGATGATCGTGGGGTTCCGATGACAGAGAACATTGTCTTCGAGCCTGTAGGGCTTCATTTTCTCGCTGTAGGATTTTTGCGCTGTCTGGCACAACACGCCGTTCAGGTCGAAGACAATGTTCAGCCATTTCCTCCGCGGTGGAGGCATCATAGGACGTTCAATCCTGGCCTCCACCTCTTTCGACCCCTCCGATTCTACCTGATCAAAACAAAACAACGAAGAATGGGAGGTACCTGGTTAAATGCAGAAGTTGCAGAGCCAGAAAGCTGAGAGATGCATTTAATTCCACTAATCGACCGGGGGCTCCGAGAGGAAGTGCTTTCATTTGTAGTGGACGGTGTACGCTTTCATGTTTTTGAAGCTGAGCCAAAAAAACATGGACAGTGGGATACAATTAGATGGACTTGCACCTTATATAAATAAACGCGCGTATTTTATTTACATAGATTATATAATACATGTCGAAAACTCGTCTTTCTACTAAGCCGCCAAAAATGCACAGTCAACACTATGCTACACTATTGTACAGACGGAATCTCCGTCAGCGCCGTCTGCGCCAGGTTATCAAGGACGGGGCTTGCATTCCTGTCACGAAGCGAGAGTACAATTAAGTTCAGGAAACTACGAACACACTGGACCAGAAGAATTCGTTCAATTAATCGAATTTATAAGGGTCAAAGGTCTGTACCTGTGTAGTATCGGCCGGTCGAGAATCAGTCCTCCCTTCTACGGGGACCTCCAACGAGCCACCCCCGGATTCCATCGGGATATCGTCCTCTGGATCCTTCTCGTCTTCTCCATAGTCCACTCTCTCCTCATTGTCAAGATCAGAAGGCGGTTGGATTTCCGGCATGACCTACTCCGATACTTGACATGGGAGCTGTGAAACCTTGCCACCCGATGTCCCAGGAAGCGCTTGGGCAGTATCACCGAGTCGAGGATACTCTACTGGAGCCTTAACGACGTTGTGGAGTTGGGGGAGGGCTTCGACCTTGTTGTGGTCTTGGGAGGACACGTTTGGCATTTGAGATACCGGTGTTGACTTGATAACCTCACCATGCCCAAACGGAGCAGGGAATGAAGAAGGAGGAGGTGGTGGCGGTGGCCCCTGAGATGCAGCAGAGGAAACTGGCACTCCTTGACTCCCTTGGGAACTTATCATTTTTTTCAGCTCTGCAAGCTGAGAAGTGATACTCTCCATCTCCCTTCTAGAATCCAATTGCATTTGAACAATCTTTGCATTTGCTTCCGCCAATGCTCTGTCCTTCGCCTCCTTTTCCAATTTCTCGGCCTCTCTTTGCTTGAAACGGTCGATCCTCCTCTGCCTCCTCTCCTCCTCATTTTTCCAGAAGTCCTTCTCCACCTTCACAACGGATCCAGACGGTAAAACGAGAGGCTTAACTTCCGTCACCTTGGGAAGGCCGTCTAGATCTTCCTCGTCCTCGTCCGACTCTCGAGGGTGATCTAATTCGTCATCGTCATCGCCCAGATCGATGATTTCACGCGCTTCCTCCTAGGTTCCCTCTTGGATGATACGGGGTTCGTCGTCGAGAGCGTCGGCATTGTCCTGACCTTGAGTTTGCCTTTCCCCCCCTCCTCCGCTCGCTGCACGCTGCCGATCGAACTCGGAGTCCGTCTCCATGCCTTCATCAACCGGAAACTCATTGACATGTGCAGCCGGTACATCGGACCCTACAGGCGCAGAAGAACTCGCAGGCGCTGTGGTTTCTACAGTTGTAGTGGTCCTTGCACGCTGAGTGGACCTAGGAGGGGCAGCCGGCTCCGTCGCCGTTTCCTCAACCGCAGGATCGGTTCTATCAGTGGGTGTGACTCCAAGAGAGGCCATCCACGTGAAAATCTGGAACGTGTTTGTTCCATACTCGTCAATACCCTCGACGATGGGGTCAGATCTGGGTTCCGGTCCATCAGTCTCCCTGTCACTATGAACCGCCGGAGACACGAGAGTCATCGGTGGCGATGCGGGGGGGCTCGAGTCATCCGCGACAAGTTCATGCGTAGGTGGCTTCTCATACAACATCGAATAAGGTGAATTGGACATCATGAAGTCATTTTTGTCCATCTTATTCGCCAAGTATGAGATGCTGAGGTAGGTCTTGACGTCTTCTTTATCTACAAATCCGTAGAAGAACGCTCCGAACATTTGTCACATACAAGATAGGACATCAACTTCAGTTTAACAAGTAGAACAAGGGGTATCCCCGATTCGAGGATAATTCCAATATGTGAAGCACACGAGATAGATGAAAAGACAAACCACAAGGACATTTGGAGTGAAAATTCTGAGGGGCATATCCTCGATTCGGTGATAACAGAAGCCAATGTGGCAATGACTTATACCTTCGCGGCCAGCATGAACTTGGCTCCAGTGTAGATGCCCAAAACGTTTTCTTTGGGCTGCGCAAATAGCTGCAAGATATCGAGGTAGAACTCCATTCGGAGTTCGGAGGCTTCGAATCTCCACTTGTCCTCCGTGTTCCTACCAAATTCGTAGTAGTACACGTTGTGGTCGGACGTCACGTACCTCGTCTTGAACAAAGTTCGAGCCGCTTCCGCAAATTTGTTTCCTTTTTTGAAAAGGAAAAGGAGTGGCACGTCTGGAGCGGTCGCGCGCGTTGAGATGTTGTCTAGCAGCTTTGCTCTGCTCGGCACGTACTTCGACAGTGCACACTCATACTCGTTAAGGTGCAGACCTACAAAAACTGATGCAGTCTTGATATCGTCTCTTCGCTTCAAAATGAATAGCCACACGTTTGGCATTGTCATTTCTGGCTCGAGTTTATCCTTCAGGAAGTGGAGGAAGGGCTCCATGGGATTTCCTCCTTGTTTGGGGATAGGGATCTCTCTCATATCCACGACAGCGAGGTTGATTTCCAAGGGGTGGTATTGGTAACTGGAGCTCGTCATCAATGCCTTGGCATTGTAATCTATCCCCCTGATCTTAACACCTCCTACTGGTTCAAGAAGTTGGTACTTGAGCTTCATGAACCGGACAAACATGTGAAGGACCTCGGGGAACTGCTTCTCGAGATCCTTCGCCCGCTTCAGCCATGCATCGTTGCGCAAACGCCGCTTGAAGTACTCTGCCTTAGGGTGAGTGAGCAGGAAATCCCAGGAGGCTGAAGTGAACCTGTGCCTTGCCTTCCAAGAGTGCCACGTCTCATGGACAACATCACCTGCACTATTAAAAAGTTTTAAGGCGGGCTTGATTGCCATCAAGTCCTGAAGCACAACTTTCTTGCGCTTCCTCCTATCCACCCAGTCTTTGTGCGTCATATTGTTAGGAACAATAAATTTGGGAACCCCAACGGAAACTTTTGGGTACAAAGCCTTCCGCCCAGGGGTTTGACCAATCAGGTGCTGCGCATTGACCCCGTAGTCTTTGTCAGTGAAGTGCCCAAAATGTTTGAAGAACTCTCTTTTCAGAGAGTGATTCTTGAGCTTGAATCCCTTCACGTCCTTGTGCATTGTTAGGTAGAATGGATCAATCAATTCGCCCTCGGAGTGCTTCGTGAGAAACGTCTCCCACATTGCCCAAAGATCATTAGGCAACGTAATGATCTGGATTTCAAGTTTCAGATCCGTGGTTCTATTAATTAAGGCACCATCCCGCTCGGGATTTATATTCTGAAACCTCTCGATTACCGCGTCAGTAAAACTCTGCAACATCCGATAACAGAGATTGTTAGAATGAGTAAATTATACTGAATGTCTTGAACAGGTTATCCTCGACTCGAGGATGAGGTCTAACTAATTGGAGTCAGCACATTATCACTTGCTAATTGAAAGAGACACTTTAACAATTGTTATTTGGTATTAGGATTTTCTACTTGCTAAAGCCTATTTATTTCTTGTTGAATGATCAATGAAATTTATTATTCGATTGATTATTCGAATTGACGGTACTTGTTATCACCGAGTCGGTGATAACGTGGCTGTACCTTGAAATTGCTCAGGTGAAACACTGCTTCATTCTTCCGTGTCTGAGCTTCACTGCGGGTGTCTGTTGGACGCTTGTAGGCCATCCATATTTGCCTGCAGCTAATCATTTGGTTCCCCCATGTTGGTTGGGCGTGGTTCAAATGATTAGTGATGTTGTAGAACTTTGATATACCCTTGAGCTTAGCGGGATCGAGAGTCTAGACAATGTAAGCATCCCATCTCTGAAGCTCTACCTTCCTGGCCTCTCTACATCCTCCTTCCTGGAGTTCTTGGGAAGCTATAATACTGTGCTGGCCGTTGATAATCATGAATCGACCATTCTTTATATCATCCCACTTCTCAGGTTTTTGTTTCAGTAATCTATTCCTGCCGTCAACTGGTGTGAGGCAGAGCTTCTGCCGTTGCTTGATGTCAATGTACTGAATGAGTTCTTTCTTGTTGGCATCGACAATGTCCCGTTGTAGGGTCCGAATGACATACTGGGGAAGAGCCAGTATGCATTGGTCGATGTCAACCTGCAAGGATTGATCATCAAAAAGAAAGCAGTTCTTGTGCTCCGCCCAGAAGTTCTTTTGAATTTCTGCAAACTTCTCATACTCAAGCACTGGAGTTGACGATGTGGTTGGACCGGCCGACACTGTCGTCAATGCTGATCCCGAACTACCTGCACTTGCAGGCCCACCCGGAAGACTTTTCCTCCGTTTCTTGGATGGCCCTGCTTCCTCTGAGGGTGCTAAGTCTCGTTTTTGAGGCTCGGATCTGGTTTGTCCTGGCCTGACAGCTCTCCCTCCTGACGCCCCCCCGACAGATGTTGATGGGGTGCGTGACTCGGCCTCCTTCCGTCTACCTGGAGCAGTGCCGCGACCTATTGCCGGCTCCGGCTCTACGTTCTCTAGTGCGTAGCAGTCTAGCGTCTGAAAGATAATGCGCAGTCTAGTGGCAATTGACTTCGCCGTAGTGTTCAGCCATGGAACGTATCCTGATTTCACAAATTGGTCGTTGAGGGACTCCATTTGTGATCCCTTTAGGAATTCCATTAGGTTATCGAGATCGAACTTTGTGTGGTTGGAATTGACGTCGATTACAATGGAATGTGAATGATCCCCAGGATTCCCTTTGTCGTCGCATTCACAGAGTACGAGGACAACGTAGTCTTGATTGTGCTCTTCAATTAAGGTGACCTTCTCCTTGATGTTCCAAGGCATGTAGGTAGTAGTCCCTCGGACACGGTAACGTAGGAACACGTAATTCTTGAATCTATTTACCCCGAATGACCACGTCGAGATGTAATCTTTGAACTCCCACAGTGTGCCATAAGTGTCCTCCATCTCGGCAATGAAGGGTTCGTCCTTGACAGGATTCTGAAAGGGAAGTAGATGGTGCCCACTTGCCGAGTAGTCGTACCCATCTGTTGCTTCCATCGTCAGTTACCTGCAATCAGAGTACATGTTGATCAGTCATTTTCAGATATTATCGTCGATGCGAGGATATTGAATTCTATTGGTCGTAGTTATTCTACTCCTCGTCAGTTTCTTTATCCCCGACTCGAGGATATCAATATTCTTTCGTTCGTAGTTTTGTAGTTCTATTATCACCGACTCGAGGATACCGTTATTCCCATTTTCAGAGATTTTACTGAGGATTCATTGGATTCGTTTTAGTATTCAGGTGTCGCCCTACTGTTTATGTTGGTTGTTGTCATGTTGAATTTGTATTATTTTATTATGTTTTGGTACCTATACTTTTCGGATTATTTTCTTTTGTACTATTATATATTCTTTTATTGGATAATGATTTTATTTGTTGAATGAGTGTAAAAGGTATCGGTTTGCAAGTTATCCTCGAGTCGGGGATAATTTACAGAGTATTGTTATCGTGTTTTCTTCATCGCTGTCTCAGTTTGCTCTCGTGTGACTACAGCATGCATTTGATGGGTGGGTTTTATCGTCGCATCGGGGATATATTTGTAGATCCCTGTATGTTAATGTTGTCGCTTTTTGGAAATTCTAAACCCTAATTTGGTTGTCTAAACCCTAATTCGTATTCCAACAAATACCTCACAGAGCAGTTTGTCGAAGCTTGTCAAAGTTGGTGTGGCAAGCTGGTCCAAGCTGGTGTGCGGAGCTCCTCAGTGTCCTGAAAATCCTCAGAAGACCTTTTAGCTTCACGTACTACACAAAACGGAAAATAAAATTGAGTGCTCATACAGAAGATCTCGACGTTCACACGAAACGAAGAACTAAATCAAAATTGAGCGCTCAGAAACAAGATCTTCACGTTCACAACAAATTTGAAAACTTGAACGCACAATTTCCTCTAGACATTGGAACACTGGTTCAAAACATTCAAGAAAAAAACTGTGGTTGCATGCTAGGGAGGAAACTAGTGAACCGGCAGCAAATAAAGTACCAAATCCATTCAATTTCTCCATTGTGAATCATTGCGCAGACAATGGATACAAATTCTTGAAAAAGCAGTCAACACAGCAGAAAATGAAAACAAATTCGTCACCACCACCACCACCGATGGACTTGAAACCTGCTTGAAATTCACAGCCTGCTACGAAATTCACAGCCTGCTTGAGCTTCCGGTAAGAAACTCCTCACCTTCCTCCGACCTACACCGGCAGTCGCGCTCGTTGCGGGACTGAACCCATCACCTCATGGCACGAGCTAACGACATTCAAGCTTACCCTAAGAACATGAACTCCCCAAAAAATGCGGACAAATGAACTCCCTACTTCGCTGCGGAAACATGAACTCCCCATGAACTCGCTGCGGAAACTTTAACTCGCTGCGGAAACATGAAATTTCCACGCAAATCAAACGGCAGAAAGACATACCTGAGAAATCAACGTTGAAGCCGCGCTATGCTCAAGCTCCGCTGAGTCTTCCAAGCTGCACTGACCTGAGAAATCAACATTGAAGCTGCACTGCACTGGCCAACAAGACGGAGCGCCAAGCCAAAACAACAAGACAAAGCGCCAGAACAACACGAACGAGGAGCAGGAAAAGAAACTGATGAAGACGACGGAGCGCAGCAAAGAAACGTCGAAGAAAATGGACGGAGCACCAAACCCTAATGCGCCCGACGCCCAACACTGCCTGTGCCCGACACTGATACCCGACCTGATGAAATTGATACCCGTTGATACCCGACGTGATGAAATTGTTGCCCGCCCGGTTGACCCTCGATTCATACCCGCCCGAGGTAGATACCCTAGCCATGTTGATATTGAAGACCATGTACATGAAAACCTCCTCTTCTGTACGACACACAATGTTCGCTTTCAATCAAACCCTCCTTAATACGAAGGTCTAACTTCTTCATTGATATTTAACCCCTTAACAAATAGATTATTTTTGAAATTTGAACACAGTTTTGTTTATACCTTTGTACAGTAACACCATTTACCAAAATTATATAAAATTGGACATAAAAGAAGGTTGTCTTTTGAAGATTCAAGTATTACATTGGATGAATGACAGTGCAGTTGGATGAAACAACGCATGTAAGACGTTCATCATCCAAAATATAAACATAAAAGCACTTAAGGGTTCATGTATGTTTTATCCTTTGATTGCGAACCACTTAGCCCTGTTACGCTACCGTGGACACTAAATGTCCAATGGTTGACAATGAATTTTTCTATATAGAATAGATATGCAATTATTTATCCTCAGAATTCTATTAAGAAAAGGGAAAATCTTGTACAGTATTTTTACTTTAAAATAATACTTTTCTATTTATTAAAACAATTGATTCCACAATAGTGATTTCTTTAAAAAAACGCCTTCAATCTCTTTCTAAAGTTAAGCAATCTGCGCATGAATTTCTGTGTATGAAGTATGAAATTTTTGAACCAGTCACGTATTAAAAAGATTGTCATTGGAAACATTTCATTTTTATGTAACTATTTTATTTCTACAATTGCCATTATTTAGAGTATTTTATCCTCAAAGATTTTCATTGGAAACATTGCATTTCCAATTATGTAACTATTTTATTTCTACAATTGCCATTACTTAGAGTATTTGAAGACAATAGCTAGTCGAAACCTATAGCTGATATTTATAATTTTTGAATATTGCTTTAATTTTAATTTTACTCCAATAAACCCTCAAATTACTCTATTGGCCCACTTCATAATAGAGCATGATTTTGTGTCTTGCGGGAAAAAACACATTGAAAATTTATAAAGTCCCAAAATAAGATAAAGAACGTTTGAATTTGTTGTACTTTAAAGTGCATGATGTTCTCAAAAAATGTTAAAAAAAGAATCCAAGTTAGGCATGTATTTAAGAAAATTAGGGAATGTAAAGGCAAGATCAAATGTTAGTCCATAATTCTACCAAATAAACTTTAACCCTCCACATAAACAAAATTTGATTATACACTATTTTTATTTTTTAGAGGGATTTTGGCTCTTAATTATCTTTCATTGTGAATCCTAAATGTTTTTCTTTTTTCTACTCTACATTCCACAATTAATTAGTCTCAAAGTCTCAATTGAAAAATATAAACCAATGAAATTGACTATTTCCAAATAAGTAAGACGTTGTTCTAAAGAAATTAGAATGAATTGATTATAAAAAATTTCAGAAACTACAACTTTTTAGAATCATAGATTTTATTGTTCAAAAAGGGCCTTCAGATAATTATACAAGAATGAAAATACTTTAAAATATAATTCTAAGCACATATAAACAATGCTAGTACCTTCTTGAAATTGAAGTTACACAATTTAGCTATCTTCAGCATGAAAGCCCAAATAATTAGGAGTTAGAGTGATTTCAATTTTTAACCAAGAAATCATAGAACGTGGAGGTGAGGTTGGAGAAAAACAAATTATTAGGTGTTTGAGGATTATTAAAAAAATATAGAGTTTGCATTTTTGGATTTAAAGTATAATTATAGTTACTTATTGTAACAAATAATTCAAATTCAAAATCAAACGTAAGTTAAATTAACTTGTTCCGTTTCACTACTCATTGCCAATCATTAGTCACCATAAATAGACATTGAGACATTGCCAATCATTAGTCACCCTAAACCCAATTCTTAAAATTGTAATTCATGATTGTACTAGATATTGAAAGTGTGCCACTAGGTACAATACTTTGTGACTAATGATTGGCATAATTGATAGTGCTCTCATCGTCTCTTTCAGTGCTCTAAGTTTTCAAAACTTCGATTATTTAAAATCTACACGCTTCATGACATTTGATATTTCAAACACCCAAAATACAATGGACTGTACCAATTTTGGTATATATAATGTATAAAAAAAATAGCTTGCACTCAATGTATTCAATTTAGGATTATTTTCTAAATAAACTTTAAACTTCAACATTTACAACCCCAAACCTTAAATAAGTTTTTATAGTTTGGGGAATTATACGTACCTTAATAAATATTTAAAATAAATAAATCAAACTACTTCTATGGTTTTTTGTACACCAAAAAACTTTTCTTTAAATGAACCAGGCGCTGTAGTTAACAAATACTAAAGCCCAAAAGCCATGGGATAAATTAAGTCATTGGAACCCAAAAAATATGTAAAAGTTTAGAAGTAGTTGAACAGGGTGAATTCATGGAAATAATTAATTTATGGTACTTTCATGCATTTTTGTCACAACTGAACCAGGCACTGTAGTTTATAAGACTTGAAGCCCTAATTAAAAGCCATCAGGTGTATATATATATCATTTAATTTATTTTATTTCAATTAAAATTTACGATTTCTAAACAATAGCCTATGGCATATGAAAGTAGAATTCTTTGGCGGATTGAAGATTGCATACGTCAATTACTAGAAAATTAGTTTCCTCATCAAATTTTAATTATTTTGTACTTTACAACATTGACATATTTCTTTTATTTTCTTGTTTTTAATTCCTCTTTATTTTTTATGCCTTTTGTTTTTTAAACTACAACAGCTACACATGGCTTAACGGAAATAGTAAAAGGTCTTTTGCGTGGAAAAAGGGCCACTATTGTTTATTATCCAATTTTGATACTTGCAAAAAAGAATGTTGCCTTCATGACCACATAATTTCTTGGTCACTTATATTTTATATCTGTCATATGATTTTATGTATTTTCATTCTTGTATATGTTGTATATGTTTTTAGAAAATGGCAAGTTCAATATATTCTGAAGTATTACAAATCTAAATTGTTTTTGCAACTTGTACATATGCTTTCTAAATGTTTTCACGTGCAAAACTCATGAGTTTATAAGTGTTGGAATTTAAAGTACAGCGCATGTTGTATTTTTATGTATTTTCATTCTTGTATATGTTTTTAGAAAATGGCCAAGAGCGAAAGATTTTTATGGATTACAAATCTAAATTGTATTTGGAACTTGTACATATGCTTTCCAAATGTTTTCACGCGCAAAACTCATGAGTTTGTGCGTGTCAGAATTTAAAATAGAGCGTGTTTTTTTTTTTATGTATTTTCATTCTTGTATATGTTTTTAGAAAATGGCCAAGAGCGAAAGATTTTTATGGATTACAAATCTAAATTGTTTTTGCAACTTGTACATATGCTTTCTAAATGTTTTCACGCGCAAAACTCATGAGTTTATGAGTGTCGGAATTTAAAGTACAGCGCGTGTTGTATTTTTATGTATTTTCATTCTTGTATATGTTTTTAGAAAATGGCCAAGAGGGAAAGATTTTTATGGATTACAAATCTAAATTGTTTTTGCAACTTGTACATATGCTTTCCAAATGTTTTCACGCGCAAAACTAATGAGTTTATGAGTGTCGGAATTTAAAGTACAACGCGTGCTGTATGTTTATGTATTTTCATTCTTGTATATGTTTTTAGAAAATGGCCAAGAGCGAAAGATTTTTATGGATTACAAATCTAAATTGTTTTTGCAACTTGTACATATGCTTTCTAAATGTTTTCACGCGCAAAACTAATGAGTTTATGAGTGTCGGAATTTAAAGTACAGCGCGTGTTGTATTTTTATTTATTTTCATTCTTGTATATGTTTTTAGAAAATGGCCAAGAGCGAAAGATTTTTATGGATTACAAATCTAAAATGTTTTTGCAACTTGTACATATGCTTTCCAAATGTTTTCACGCGCAAAACTAATGAGTTTATGAGTGTCGGAATTTAAAGTACAGCGCGTGCTGTATGTTTATGTATTTTCATTCTTGTATATGTTTTTAGAAAATGGTGAAGAGGGAAAGATTTTTATGGATTACAAATCTAAAGTGTATTTGCAACTTGTACACATGTTTCCCAAATTTTTTCATGTGCAAATTCGACTTGTGAGATTGACAAATCTTATAAGCCAATTTATTTTGTATTGATTTTAAATATTACTATAGGGTCGTGTGTCTTTGCTACAACGAAAATAAACTTAAAAGTAATTTTCTAAATTTTTTAACTTATAAATGACTTCAAAGTTCAATTTTAATTCTTGCACCCACGCTTGCACCATGAGTCCAAACATCAAGAAAGAAAGTGTAACTATGCACCCTGGCCTCCTTGCCGAGGGTTTTCTAACGGTAGCAAGCACCTAGAAATCAAGAATAAAAAAGAAATTTAATTTTTTTTAAGCCAAAAATATCTTCAAAATTAAAGTATTTTTGCACTATGTGTCTAAATGTCAAAAAACCATGTCCGTGCACCCTTCCTCTCCGAGGGCTTTCCAACGGTACGCAACACGCAATCGGGGGATCCTTCGATTTCGGAGGTCTACACATAACAAACAAAACAAACCAACAAGGATTAGATTGAATGTTTTATGGCTACATGTTCTTCAATGAGAATTCATTTTTGTTTACTCTTTTTTATAGAAATCTAGAACATTTGCTTACTACAATTTTTTTAATTCTCAAAGGTTTGTAATTGATTCGAAATTTAGGAAAATTAAGTAACATCTGTATTACTAAAAAATTAATTAAATCCACGGTCATAGGTTCCTATCTTCTACTTCTTTAGAATTTTTTTCCCGCTCGCAGGTTGGCAACGACGGAATTTCCTCCAAGTGTGGAATCCGTGGTATGGAGCAGCCTTTTTGGAAGGACTTCTCCGTGTCCAAAATTAGGTGACATCGTGATTGGAAGCACCTTTAGAGACGGGATTGTCGGCCAAAGTTGAAAGTGGATCTAAATCTAAACTTGGAAACATCCGTTTGAATTTGTGTTTCCCGCCTCATACATCCCGCCATATCTCACTCCCGCCCTCTCTCTCTTTCTCTACCTCCGTATTCGGAAGCAGGTTCAACACCACCAACTGATGCGCAACATTTTATGTCGTTTGGAGTGAAGAGTAGTGCATGTTGTCGTGGAGTGATTGTGTTTCCTCTGAATGTGGGTATGATTTTCTGCACTAAACGAGTGGTGTTGCTCATTTACGGTTCCTACTTGATGTTGTTTTGTTTGTATGTGATGTATTATAGGTTTCTCCAGTTGGCATTGACGAAGTCATTATGTAATAGGTTGTGTTATTATTTGCGTTATTATTTGCGATGCAGTGGATTGACATGATAATCTCGTAGTGAATGTAGAGAGATGTGGAAATTGATAGTGTTCACTATGTCATTGGTTTTGGAAGTACTGTATTACTGTATAGGATGGGAGTATGGAAACATTTTCGTAGTTCAATCTCAGAGGTGCAATCATTTTTTCATGACGTAAATGTGAAGAGTGTATGAACATTGAAGCTTCCGAATATTTAGCCGCATTTCTCGGGATCATCGACTCGAGGATAACAAAATGACAAAAATACAGAGATTATGAATGAGAAAATATTATCATCGAGTCGACGATATGAGAATGACCCCGTCCTCAGGACAGACCAACGGAGTATATTACCCTAATTGACATTGAAGTTACATAATATATGCAAGGTTCAGACTCAGGAAAATAATCCTCGAGTCGACGATAATTTCCCACTTGTAGGGGAGATTATTACTGTCGAGAAATTCGAGATCACTATCGGAATTCTCAATTATCAGTCACAGTACTTGTATGATTCACTGTGAAATAATAATTTATCGTCGATTCGATGATAAATTAGAATACTACCCTAAACCCTAGAAACGTGGGTATACTTTGTCATCGAGTCGACGATGTAGTATTGACCTCTGTCCTTTACACGATATGCTGAAACATCTGTATCATTTTCTCTTACTTTGCATTTGCCATGTACTGAGGGATTTACTTTTCCTGTATATTGACTTTCTGCATTGAAATTTGTCATCCTCGAGTCGACGATAATTCTAACTATTGGTTTTGGTATTTTCAGAATGGATTTTCATAGACCTCATGAGTTTGTAAATCCAGTTCCATCACTTCCAGATGGTGTTCAGGCTTGTGTGAGTGTTTCTAACTCCACCCTTAAGTCAGAAAGTTGCACACAGGTTCTAGCGGCATAAGTTAGTAAATTGTAAGGGTGAAATGTAAACGTAGTGTTCTTTGGCCTTCCAAGCAATGGACACTTTGTTATGTTGATTTTTACCTAATTTTAATACTTCAAAACACTCTAATAGTTAAGAAATAAAGGTTGTTGAGGGTAGTTAATTGTGATTTAAACTTCTAGCTAAACTAAACTTTTACCTAAACTAAATCAAAGAATACAATTTGCCCTTTCCAAAATGGTAAAGCAAGTTGGATTATGATATTCCTAATGAAAGTTATGTGTGGATGAAATTCGTACCTAATTCTATTCTAAAAACTTCATCCGTCAACTAAAAATAGCAAAATAATGTAAAATAAATCTAAATTTCAGGGTTGAAAGGTTAATTAAATTAGCTAATGGAATTTTAAGATAAAACCTAATTTTGACCTATTTTAGGACTTTTCATCCAGAATTAGGTCAAATCTTCATCTACCCTTTTATCCTTCCACATTAAAGTAATTTAAAAAGTAAAAGGTGTATTTAGAATCTTCAAAAGATTCCCTAAAAGATTATGGTTTCAAAAGATTCCCTAGTCGTGCCTTGAGAATATTCCTAATTGTTCTTTAATTAATCCTAATTCTAAGTTATTATTCTAATTTTAGTGAATTTTTAGGGTTTTATGGTTTTTATGAGTAAAGTGATTAATTAACTTCTTGTTAAGATAAAAAGTAAAAATTTAGAACTTTTAGGTGAAAACTTGTAAATGGATGAAAATTCCCCTTGGTTGGATGGAATCCCTTCCTTTAGTAATTTTCAAGAGAATAAGTAGATAAATTAGGTTTTTACTTTCCCTAATTATTCTAACATTCCCTAAGTTCCTAAATTAAATTAGATTCCTTTTGAGATTCTTTTGGATGAGATTACTATTTCGTTTTCCAAATTAATTCAAAGTTAATCTAATTATTACTTTTTACGATTTTGGATAAATTTTCAAAGGTTTTCTAACAATTTAAATTCTACTAGCTATTGGCTTCTTAATGGTTAATTTGTTAGTTTTAATTTTCTAATCTAAATTTTTAAAGAATGAAAGCAAAAGAAAAGACAAAAGATAAAATTTGAAATCATACCTTGGTGTCGAGAATGTCGATCGTCCCATCATCGCAAAACACCATCATAATCGTCTCCTCGAAATTCTCCATTGTCTTTCATGAATTTGAAAGAAATCTTAGTTATTATTGTTTCTAAACCTATCTAAAAAGTCTAAGTTTGTTAGTTTTGGCAATTTAAAACTAATCCTTTGATTTTAGGAATTTAAATTAAATGATAAATTTAATTCATTTTTCCCAAGTTTTCAATGAATAGTAGTTTTATTCGATTGCCAATTTTTTAATAGTTGTTTTGTTAAATATTCCAAGATATTAGTTGTTGTTTGTTTTTATTGTTTTGGCTTATTAGGCCTAATAAAACAAATTCCCCAAACTACAAACAAACAACTAATTTGGCTTTGGAATCCTAATTAATAACTAAAACCAAATGAATGAATAGTAATCTAATAAAATAATCTTAAATAATCTAAAACAAATCTAACCATGAATAGTGAAAAGAATAAACCGAATAAACAATACCAAAATAATTAATTGATGAATAGTTAGATTCTTACCTTAATAGTTTTTTAGTCTTCTAATTTCTTCACGTGTCAAATTCTTTCCTTCTTATTCCCCTTCTTCTTCCAATTGTTGGTTTGTTGTTGTTGTTGTTGTTGAAATTTTGGCTATGGCTTTGGAGCGGATTCGAGAGATTCAAGAATGGAGAGAAAATGTTAGTTTAGTGTTCAAATTTTATTTTAAACACAAAGTTGAGGTGTGGCGAGCAACAGCCAACCTTCAATTAGGTTTGGATTTCAAGTTTCCACATCCATTTGTATATGGACTCACTTTAATAACAATGGGTCGAAGTTTTGATCGTACTGTCTGGAGTATGCAAGCTGAGAGCCTCCCCCCCCTTTTGTTGTTGCTGCTCGTTGGTCACCCTGCTGCTGCTGCTCGTTGGTCACCCTGCTGCTGCTGCTCGTTGGTCACCCCGTGTTGCTACCGATCGACACGTGGCGAGGCGTGATTGGTGCTCGTCCCGTCGCCCGTTCCGTTGCCCGTTCCGGTTGCCCCGTTCTGGTCGCCCGTTCCGTCGCCCGTTCCAGTCGCCTCGTTCTGGTCGCCCAGTCACGTCGCCCCTTACAACTGAATCTCTTAAGGCTGGCTGAATTTTAATGACAACTGAAATTTTGGATGAAGAACTAAATGTGATATTCTGAACTTTTACTAATGTGAGAATACTTAATATAAATTAAGCACACCAAATTAATGATTAAGTAAAAGTGTGAATTTTAATGAGTGAAAAATAAAGACAACCAATTATAATGAATTAAAAAGGGCAAGAAAAAAGGAAGCAAAACCATTCAAATGAACACACCACCAATGACAAGATTAAACCAAATACCTCTTCCACGGTCACCACACAAAAAATGAACAATTATCAATGGTTGGCGCTTTAAATAAGTTCCAAAAGAACCTTATTCCATTGATTCCTCTGGTTCAAAGCTTCACCATGCAGGTTAAAATTATGATTAGATGGTCAGTTTAAAAATAATTTTTAACCTTCTAAGTCAAAGCTCCGCCGTGTGGGAGCAACCCCAGGAATTAACGGTCAAATCAAAGTTTCAAGTACCCGTTTCTAGGTTTCAAAGTCAAAGCTCTGCCGTGTGGGAGCAACCCCAGGAATAACCAGTATTCAAGGATCCAAACTAGTATTTTGAAACTTAATTCTTAAAGGAGGTACACATGACAGTGTTTAACCGAACATTAAAAACTAATTTCCAAAATTCAAAGCAAAGTTTTAAGTTTAATCACTAAAGGAGGTACACATGACAGTGTTTAACCGAACATTAAAAACTAATTTCCAAAATTCAAAGCAAAGTTTTAAGTTTAATCACTAAAGGAGGTACACATGACAGTGTTTAACCGAACATTAGCAACTATTCAAACCAAACACCCGTTATACAACGAGTTTTGGCACGTGATGATGCTCAAAACCTTTTGGCAAAGTCTAGCTTTGCCGCTTTAAAGTTTTAAGTTCACAGACTATTCTCAATTCACACAAATGGTTGGTTAGTATCAAAAGAACAACAATGTCAAAGTAGAGTTCGGGAACTACTCCCACAACTCCCAAAATATCAAAGTTTTGGGGCTTGAAGCCTCCAAATTCAAGAAATAAGTTAGTTAACACAAACAACACTAGAGTTAGGGGATTTCCTCCACCTAAACTCTTGGAAAACAAAGTTTTGGGGCTTGAAGCCTCCAAATTCAAACAAGAAAAGAAACAAAGCTTTGAAGGGGCCCTTCGGACCTTCAAAGTACAAGAGAAAACAAGAAAATAGAAGAAAATAGCCAAAATTTGGCTTTAAAAAGTGCTCCGACAAGTGTCGGTAGCACGACAAGAGCAACAACAAGAATGAAACAAAGAATGAGGGCCACGAACAACCTCGAGGAAGGGCCTTATATACTCGCTCCAGGCCCTCCCCCGGTAAGTTGTTCGTAAATTATCTTTTACTTTCAATCTAGATATTTTGCTAAACTACCTAAACGTATTTTCAAAATAATCTTTGTTTAATGGGAAGGAAGGTTCTCAAGCGAGTTCCTTCTAGGCCCTAAATGGCCTTAGAATCTTTTTCCAAATCAAATATTTGATTTTCCCAAAGATATTTTGAAAACCTACCTAATTAACCAAGATATTTTGTGTTTTAATCTAGGGTTAGATCTAAATTGGCTTTCTTTAGTCCAAAAGATGGCTTCTTACGCAAGACAAGTATCTTGGGCAAATCCAATCTTCGATTTTACAAGAGATATTTGCAAAATCAACCCAGATTAATCAAAAATTACCTTTTAAAAGTCAAACTAAGGGCTGACCCTCTCTATCTTTTGAGGGACAACTCGAAACTGAAAACAAACTGCGCCATCGCGTTCAGAAGACCCCAATTAGCCTAAGGGACCCCTTACCCCTACCTCTCCAGCCGTTTTAAAGCGCAAATTTGAGTCATGGTAACTCAGAACAAAAGTTAAAAAGCTAACTTTTGGAGTTTGCGACCTTTGATGAAACTGTTGGTCCTGGGTGGTTTAGAATATTTGTGGGAGTAAGAATTGACCCTTGAAACGCTCCGTTCGGACACCGCTAGCTCCTGGTTCGCCGGTCAACCCGCCGCCAAGTTGTAAATTCTTGTAAAATTCGCTGTCGGTTCTAATTCTGGTACTTGGGAATGTCGGAATGTCTTCAAACTTGACAGGGCTCTTTATTGGCACACAAAACACTATATTAATTTTTAGTGAGATTTTACCGCAATATTGGTAATTTCTAAGAATTTACGAATGCAGTTTTAAGCGGTTGACTTCCCATGGAGTCATCGTGGAGTTTTGTAAAATCCCGAAACTTTTGGGCAATCTTCTACAAGATGACCATCAACTAAGGGCAAAACCAAATCTTCAATAAAAATGCTATTTTTAGCAATTCTTTAATAATTTCCACCCGGGGGGGAAATTATTCTTGATACCGGGGGAATCTTGGATGATCGGGCTTCTATTTGACCTCCTGGCATGCTTTGACCTAGAAAAGCACCTCTCTGTATGTTCCAATCATCATTTCCTCCATCTTGGTCTGTGGATGAATGTATTTCTCAAAATTACCTGCAAACAATAAATCTAACTCTTTTGAGTTGGATTTGGACTGACTCGGACTAGACTCTAACTTTTAACCAGTTTGTTACACGTATACTCATAGTTGTTGTATTACATGAACAAGACACTAGGACTGGTTAACTCTCAAATTCTCACATCGCTCGGAATTACTGACTTAACTACTTATTTATACTAATAAGACCTAAAATTAGTGAAAATGTAACGTCTTACGTGTTTCACGCATTTAAGGTCATGACACACCTCTTTGGTAGGGACTTCTACCAAAACCCACAATAATTGTATTTTTATATGTTTTTTCCTATTTTCCACTTAAAAATTAACTAAAAATCGCGAAAAATAAGTTCAGAGTTCCAAGTGCCAACTTGAGGGCTCACAGCTTGCGAAGGAATTCCTCGTGCAAAATGGGTGTCATTGCCCGTCACTCTAAGAGATGAAGAGGGGTTGGACGTTGCAAGGGGTGTTTGTCAAAATGTTGACCCGGACTTGGTCATTGACATGGATAAGAAGCCTCTCGGTGATGATCGAGTTGCCATTCAAATTGCAGAGTCTTTGAATGAAGAGTTGTTCTCATCTGCAAATATGTGGTCGCTGCGTTCTTGGCACATTAAACGAGTGTTTCTCCATGATGGTGTAAATTTGTATGACCATGACCAGACCTATATATACAACATGGTTGCAAACACCTCAAACAGAAGAGTTCGTAAAGGGGTTCGATCATATGAAACAACTCGTGAGAAGGTTGATCCTGTTGTACCTCCTAAGAGAGAACTTCTCCTCACTATGGAATCCATCACAGTAGTTTCCACGAAAACATGTTGCACTTGAAATTGTGTGCAGCCTTTTCCTCGTGAGCAAATTCAAGTAATTCGGACTGACCTCTATGGCAGTTATGACTTCAAGGCTCGCAACAAGACACTTTTAGAGGTGCATAGGCAGATCCACAAAGATGGTGATGGCAAGGAGTGGATAACTTTGAAAGGTAGGGAAGTGTGTCCCACCGCGTGGTGGATCATTCATGGGATTGCGAAAGCTACCTACTATAGGTATAAAGAAAAGGCCAGAGTTGGAAAGCAATCTGAGGTCCATGGAAATGTGGGATCCAAGAAGCCCCGCATGCATACTCTTCAAGCTACTGCCACACTTCGACAACTTATTGAGTCTGATGCAGATAAAATGCCACACAAGACAAGAACATTAGAGTCTGGGGAGAAAGTCCCGTCAATGGTTCTACCATCTGCATTTCGTTGGAGTGAGCAATTACCAAAAATCAATGAGTGTAATGCATCGCTTGATTTGCAACCAATTTCTTCTAGTGGCTTGAGCAACATTCGTCGTGCTTCTTTCCCAGAATTTGCTGCAAAGGCTCGTGGAGACACTTTCGCTAGGTGTGGCCTCTGTGATACATACAAGCAATTGAGGAGTGCCTGTGTGTGTTCGGAGACACAAAATAAGTGGACTAATCTTCTGAATATCCACGTTGCTGGGCAGAAGGCCCACAGGGAATACTACTACGGAAATCGGTATTTTTCCGAGACATACCCAGAGAAGATGTTGTGCATCATTCATGATAAAATGGATCATTCAAAGACGTCTTCTCCACACTTTTCTCACAAGACCAAAGTGACAGAGTCCTTCATGAAAATGCCTGTTGCTGTTACAGGTATGATTGCTCATGGTCATAGAGATGTGCGATATGCACACTACGGTTTGGGCATTTTTCCATTTGATTCAAATCATACCATTGGATCCATTGCAAGGTTGTTGCGTGATTTGGAAGGACCGCCGAAGAATTCATCGCGCACGTTATTCTCTATCGAGAGAGACCAATCCACCTTGACGAAGTCACTTTTAAATGGAGCAGAGAATTGCTTGGACTCCCTCCTTCCACCTCTACAAGAACCAATTCCGGCTCAACCTCTCCCACCAGTATTAGTATTGCAATTGGATAATGCTTCAGAGGACAATAAGAATCGATATGTTTTTGCTTTTTGCTCTTTACTTGTATATAAAGGCATTTTCCGTGAGGTGTACATCAACTTCCTCATTGTGGGACACACTCACGAAGACATTGATGCTCTTTTTGGTCGATGGAGCTCGAGATTGAAGACAAATAACTACCCAACACTTCCTTTGCTCATGAAATCCTTCATGGATTGTGAAACGCATCCCGTGATTCCTCATCTCATCGAGGAGCTTCTTGATTTCAAGAAATTTGTGGAGGGTTACTTGGGCTCTCGCGGAGACTACCTTGAAGGACATTCAAAGTCCCAACAATTTAAGTTTTTTATGGATTCTTCAGGATGGCCTTTGATGGAGTATAAGAATTTGTGTACGGACGATAAATGGTTGCCAGAGCATGGCAAAGGAATTAGGTTGTGGATTGAGAGTGAGGATGGACTTCCTATAGTGCCAAGTGGTAGTCCTCTACCTTTGGCTCCTCAACCGATGAAAGCTCTTGATGACATAAAGAAGGGCTTGAATGGTTATGTTGGACATTGGAACAAAATGGCAAATGACAATTACACTGGAGAGTTTAGGCGGAAGAATGGCCCACTACAAGATTATTGGAAAGGTGTCAGAAGTGCTTTGGATGCTCCTCTTCAGGTTCGTGAAGCGTTACTTGATGGATTTTGGCCGGCTTCGAGGATCGCCCCTGACGAGACAGATCGAATGCAAAGAGATGGCACAATGCATGAAGAAGATGCAGAAGATGCACCTTTTGTTGGACGTAGACGTGATCGTCCACGTCCTTCCTTTCGTGTTAATCGTGATACGCACGCAGGTTCTTTTGTTGTGGTGCGTCCTGCAGATCATGACCCAAAGCCATTTTGGCTTGCCAGGGCCATTACGGCTCCCAGCCCTGATCCGGGTCATATGCATAAGATCAAAATCCAATATTGGACACCTACTTCGGATCGGCACATTAATATGGAGAACTATGTCGGATGGGACACCAAAGAAGAGAATGTGTGGCGTGAGGATCGTGTAATACCTTCAGATTGGGCAAATACAGATTGTATCATGACAGCTTGGAAGCCACATTTTCGTGAAACAACTAAACATCCGAAAGTGACAATTCCAAGTTTGCAAATTGATATCATAAAGGCATCAGTGGCGGCCTTTACGACAACTGCAACTAGTGATGACTCTATGGAAGAAGATTGATTAGTTTATAGTTGTAATTACTAGTAGACTATTGTTTTTGTAGTTCAATTACAATTAGAATGATCATTGCAACTATTAATATGTTTTGAGATGTTTCATTGATATATGTATTGGTTTTATTATGATAGTGTGGCTATGTAAGTAAGGAAATCCTATTTCTATTAATAGTAAACTTATTTCATACTATTGCATCTTCAAGCTTTATATTTAACTAATTTTTTGATATATTTTGTTTATTTTTCATGTGTTTCATATCAAAGTTTCATATCTCCAATATGTAGATTAGTGCTTTGACATTTGTAAGTCTCAATTTAAAGAAATGTCTCACTTTATAATGTCTTTGAGTATTTTTTTTCCCTTTTTACAAATAAGTTTGTAAATCCAAATGTGATTTCAAATTTTTGCTACATTTTTTAATGGTAGAAAATTAATCAAATACATATTTTGACATTTCTAAGTCTCAATTTAATGAAAAGTCTCAATTTAATGAAAGATTTCTTGATCCTAAATATAGAAATGAATTAAAATGAGACTGCAACTTGTCTCATTTTAACGAATAAGGCCTTAGCAACGGTTCATGACAATACTGGGCTCGTGAAGACTAGGATGCATACTCAACAAGCAACTGCTACATTGAAGTGCATCCTTGAAAAGGAGGCGGATCACATGCCACATCGTACTCGGACTCTCAAGTCAGGAGATAAGGTCGTCTCCATGATTCTCCCCGCAACATTTCAATGGAAGGGACAGATGGCAAAAATTAACGAAACCAATACTGCTTTCGAACTCAAGGAGGTTTCTTCATCAAACTTGAGCAAGATTAGATCTTCTAGGTTCCCAGAGTATGATATAAAGAAGCCTGGAGATAATTTTGCCCGTTGTGCAAAATGTGACAAACTTCAAGAGCTTATAAAGGGTACTTTAGCTGGATCACAAACTTGTTTGAAGTGGAAGATGTTACTTGACAAACATCTGGCTATTGCTCGAGCACGTAGGGAATTGTACTATGCAAATCGGTATTGATCGCATAATTTTCCACATGAGAGTTTGACAATTATGCATGACAAGATGGATCATGCCAAAACAGCTTCTTCGGTCTTCTCTCATAAGAATAAAGAGCTGGATAGCCTTATGAAGTTGCCTTTGTCTGTGACTGGCATGATTGCACATGGTCATGCTAATGTGCGGTATGCACATTACAACTTAGACCTTTTCCCTCACGATTTGAATTACACCATTTATTCAATGGCAAAGTTGCTGCGGTACCTCAAACAACCACCAAAGTCTTCTTCTTGGCAGTTGTTCATGAATTCGAGGTCTACCTCTTTGTTTGATGCGGTCTTGAAAGGTGCAGAGATGTGCAAAGCCTCGCTACCCCCACCCACGGACACATTGGTTCCTGCAACACCGTTGCCACCCATTCTCAATGTGCAAATGGATAACGCCACAGAGGACAACAAAAACAGATTGGTTTTTGGTTTTTGGTCTCTACTTGTGGCTAACAAAATCTTTCGTGAAGTGTATGTGAATTTCATGATTGTTGGCAACACACATGATGACATTGATGCGTTGTTTGGAAGATGGAGCATGCTATTGAAAAAGGAGAGTTTTCCAACAATTTCTACTCTCATGAAGTCCTTTATGGATGTGGAATCCATTCCCACTATCCCTCACTTTATAGAAGAGGTGCCTGATTTCAAGGGATTTATTGAAGGATCATTTCTTGATGGTGATGATAGACTCATTGGACACACCAAGCCACAACAAGTGAAGTTCTATCTAGATTTGGCGGGGTGTCCAGTCATGAAGTACAAATTGTTGTGCACTGATGTAGAATGGTTAGGGGAAGAAGGTAGAGGTATTAAGTTGTGGAAAGAAGATGTTGAAGGGTGGAGTTTGTGGCCTCGTGGGGTACCGTTGTCAATTCCACAGAGGGCAATGATAGGCATGGAGGACATTGTGAAAGGGATATCTGGATTCGTGAGATATTGGCAGAACTTGTGCGATTCAGATGTAAGTGGAGAGTATCGAAGACGATATGAGCATTTGATACACTATTGGCGTGGTGTGAAGGTAGCATTGCTCCTTCTTTGGTTTTCAAGGATGGTTTTTGGCTGACTACTCGTGTTGAAGCAACTGCTGTTGACGAATTAAATGAAGATGGTGAAGTTCGTGAAGAATTCGGGGAAGATGACGCCTACATCGGGCCTTTACGAGGTCACCCAGAACCATCCTTTAGGGTCGCTAGAGATCTCTTCGAAGGCTACTTTGTTGCAATTCGACCCGCAGATGGTAATACTTGACTACTTTGGATCGCAAGGGCTTTGTTTGACCCTTTCTGTAATCCTAAGAAACCAAATTGCGTACTCATTCAATACTTTTGTCCAACATCCCGAAATGAAGACATTCAAAACAACTATAGTGGATGGGACAGTGAAAGAGGTTTGCGTTGGAAGGTTGATGAAGCTGAACCGCCAGTTTGGGAGGAAACTAACGCTTTGATGACAGCATGGAAGTCTCAAATCAAAAGAAATACTGTGCAGTGCATGATTAAGATTCCAGCGGCTCAAATTGAAGTCATCAACCAAAGTCTTGCATGGTACACTACTATACTTGATATGTAAAGTTCTATGTGAATTTTTGGTGTGGAGTTGGTTTAATTTTGTTTCTACCATCTTCTTCATTCATATAATAGATGGAATTTATATATTAAATTATGTGGTATAGGTTTTATTTTTATTTTTTAAAATTAATTCTTTGCTCCTACATAGATGTTTTGAAGTATATGTTTTGTTTTAGAAGACAATGAAATGTACATATCATATTTATATATTGCCGTGTTTTATTTATTGTAGTTTTTCAAATTTTTTTCTTATTTCTTTATCATTGAATATATCTTTCATTTGAAATTATATTAGTAATTATTTGAAAAAAAGTGAAGTGGACATATCGACTATTTATTTTGGTACTGTGTAAAGTACTTGTCACAATTTGGGTAGGGGCAATTGGTTGTTACAATTTTTTTGCCTGCAAAGCTCACTTAGCAGCACCAAGTGAGATTTATCCCCCATGCGCTCATACAAATTCAACGGGAATCGAACCCGGACCACTTGAATGATATAATGAACCCCTTACAACCAACCACGGAGCTCTTGACTTGGTGTTCAACAAATGACATATTCTTCATTTATTGGAATAAAAACATTTATTTTACACCATAATAAATTTATTCAAACATACAGTCATTCGTAAAGATTCTCATTTTAATGGAAATTGCACTAGTACTACTAATATATTTAGTGTTTGCCAACTTGAAATGGCTAAAACTACATTCATTTTTTAGCATCTATGTTTTCAATATTATTCTGAGAGGCCCTCAACCTCTCAAAATATTCAATATAGTGTTAAAGTGATGAATTCAAAACAATTCCAATTGGTGGTCACTTTGAATCACCTTGTTCGTGAAAGTAAAAATTGGGGCATGAACCTAGCACTCTATTCTAATGTCCAACAAAACATAATTTCATGAATTTCATGTTAAAAAAAGTGGGAAACATGTTGTGCAAGTTGAAATTATTTATAAAGTCACGAATTTAAAAAAATTGCAATTGGTGGTCACTTTGAATGACCTTGTACGTGAAAGTAAAAATTAGGGCATGAACCTAACCCTATATTTTAATGTCCAACAAAATGTCATCTCATGAAATTCACGTAAAAAAGAATGCGAAACATGTTGTGCAAGTTGCAATTATTCATAAAGTCACGGATTCATAAAAATTGCAATTGGTGGACACTTTGAATGACCTTGTACGTGAAAGTAAAAATTGGGCCATGAACCTTCTATACAACTTTTATGTCCAACAAAGTGTTATCCTATGAAATTCACGTAAAAAGAAATGGGATACATGTTGTGCAAGTTGCAATTATTCATAAAGTCATGAATTCAAAACAATTGCAATTGCTGGTCCCTTTGAATGACCTTGTACGTGAAAGTAAAAATTGGGGCATGAACCTTGCATAAAACTTTAATGTCCAACAAAATGAAATCTCATGAAATTCACGTAATAAAGAATGGGAATCATGTTGTGCAGTTGCAATTATTCATCAAGTCACGAATTCAAAACAATTGCAATTGCTGGTCACTTTGAATGACCACGTACGTGAAAGTAAAAATTGAGGTATGGACCTTGCATAAAACTCGAATGTCCAACAAAGTGTTATCTCATGAAATTCACGTAAAAAGAAATGGAACACATGTTGTCCAAGTTGCAATTATTCATAAAGTTACGGATTCATAAAAATTGTAATTGCTGGTCACTTTGAATGACCACGTATATGAAAGTAAAAATTGCGGCATGAAACTTGTTAAAAACTTTAATGTCCAACAAAATGTAATCTCATGAAATTCACGTAAAAAAGAACGGGAAACATGTTGTGCAAGTTGCAATTATTCATAAAGTAATTAATTCATAAAAATTGCAATTCAAGGTCATTTTGAATGACCTTGTACGTGAAAGTAAAAATTGGGCCATGAACCTTCTATACAACTTTAATGTCCAACAAAGTGTTATCTCATGAAATTCACGTAGAAAGAAATGGGAAACATGTTGTGCAAGTTGCAATTATTCATAAAGTCACGAATTCAAAACAATTGCAATGTGAGGTCACTTTGAATGACCTTGTACATGAAAGTAAAGATTGCGGCATGAACTTTGCTTAATAATTTAATGTCCACCAAAATGTAATCTCATGAATTTCACGTAAAAAGAAATGGGAAACATGTTGTGCAAGTTGCAATTATTCACAAAGTTTTGAATTCATAAAGATTGCAATTGTTGGTCACTTTGAATGACCACGTACATGAAAGTAAAAATTGCAGCATGAACCTTGTTTAAAACTTTAATGTCTAGCAAAATGTAATCTCATGAAATTCACGTAAAAAAGAATGGGAAACATGTAATGCAAGTTGCAATTATTCATAAAGTCTCAAATTAAAAAAAAATTGCAATTGGTGGTCATTTTGAATGACCACGTACGTGAAAGTAGAAATTGCGGCATGAACCTTGCTGAATACTTTAATGCCCAACAAAATGTAATCTCATGAAATTCACGTAAAAGAAAATGGGAAACATATTGTGCAAGTTGCAATTATTCATAAAGTCTCAAATTAAAAAAAAATTGCAATTGGTGGTCATTTTGAATGACCACGTACGTGAAAGTAGAAATTGCGGCATGAACCTTGCTGAATACTTTAATGCCCAACAAAATGTAATCTCATGAAATTCACGTAAAAGAAAATGGGAAACATATTGTGCAAGTTGCAATTATTCATAAAGTCACGAATTCATAAAAATTGCAATTGGTGGTCACTTTGAATGACCTTGTACGTGAAAGTAAAAATTGGGGCTTGCACCTAGCCCTGTATTTTAATGTCCAACAAAATGAAATCTCATGAAATACACGTGGAAAAATATGGGAAATATGTTGTACAAGTTGCAATTATTCAAAAAGTCACGAATTCATAAAAATTGCAATTTGTAATCACTTTGAATGACCTTGTACGTGAAAGTTGAAATTGGGGCTTACACCTAGTCCTGTATTTATCGTCCAACAAATTGAAATCTCATAAAATTCACGTGGAAAAATATGGGAAACATGTTGTGCAAGTTGCAAATATTCACAAAATTTTGAATTCAAAACAATTGCAATTGGTAGTCACTTTGAATGACCTTTTACGTGAAAGTAAAAATTGCGGTATGAAACTTGCTTAAAACTTTAATGTCCTCAAAAATGAAATCTCATGAAATTCACGTAAAAAAATGTGGGAAACATTTTGTGCAAGTTGCAACTATTCACAAAGTTTTGGATTAAAAAAAATTACAATTGGTGGACACTTTGAATGACCTTGTACATGAAAGTAGAAATTGGGCCATGAACCTTGCATAAAACTTTAATGTCCAACAAAGAGTAATCTCATGAAATTCATGTAAAAAAGAATGGAAAATATGTTGTGCAAGTTGCAATTATTCATAAAGTCATGAATTCAAAACAATTGCAATTGGTAGTCACTTTGAATGACCTTGTACGTGAAAGTAGAAATTGGGGCTTGCACTTAGCCCTGTATTTTAATGTCCAACAAATTGAAATCTCATGAAATTCACATGGAGAAATATGGGAAACATGTTGTGCAAGTTGCAATTATTTACAAAGTTTTGAATTCTAAACAATTGCAATTAGTAGTCACTTTGAATGACCTTGTACGTGAAAGTAAAAATTGCGACATGAACCTTGCTTAAAACTTTAATGTCCAACAAAATGTAATCTCATGAAATTCAAGTAAAAAAAGTTGGGAAACATGTTGTGCAAGTTGCAATTATTCATAAAGTCACGGATTCAAAACAATTGCAATTGCTGGTTACTTTGAATGACCACGTACGTGAAAGTAAAAATTGGGGCTTGAACCTTGCATAAAACTTTAATGTCCAACAAAATGAAATCTCATGAAATTTACATAATAAAGAATGGGAATCATGTTGTGCAGTTGCAATTATTCATCAAGTCACGAATTCAAAACAATTGCAATTGCTGGTCACTTTGAATGACCACGTACGTGAAAGTAAAAATTGGGGCTTGTACCTAGCCCTGTATTTTAATGTCCAACAAAATGAAATCTCATGAAATTCATGTGGAAAAATATGGGAAACATGTTGTACAAGTTGCAATTATTCACAAAGTTTTGAATTCATAAAGATTGCAATTGTTGGTCACTTTGAATGACCACGTACGTGAAAGTAAAAATTGCGGCATGAAACTTGCTTTAAACTTTAATGTCCAACTAAATTTAATCTCATGAAATTCACGTAAACAAGGATGGGACATGTGTTGTGCAAGTTGCAATTTTCATCAAGTCACGAATTCAAAACAATTGCAATTGTTGGTCACCTTGAATGACCTTGTACGTGAAAGTAAAAATTGCGGTGTGAACCTTTCTTAAAACTTTAATGTCTAATAAAATGAAATCTCATGAAATTCACGTAAAAAATAATGGGAAACATGTTGTGCAAGTTGCAATTATTCACAAAGTCACGAATTTGTAAAAATTTCAATTCGAGGTCACTTTGAATGATCTTGTACGTGAAAGTAAAAATTGGGGCGTGAACCTTGCATAAAACTTTAATGTCTAACAAAGTGTTTTCTCATGAAATTCACGTAAAAGAATTGGGAAACATGTTGTGCAAGTTGCAATTATTCATAATGTCATGAATTCATAAAAATTGCAATTGCTGGTCACTTTGAATGACCTTGTACGTGAAAGTAAAAATTGGGGCATGAACCTTGCTTGAGAATTTTATGTCCAACAAAATGTAATCTCATGAAATTCACGTAAAAAGAAATAGGAAACATGTTGTGCAAGTTGCAATTATTCAGAAAGTCATGAATTCAAAACAACTACAGTTGCTGGTCACTTTGAATGAACTTGTACGTGAAAGTAAAAATTGGGGCTTGAACCTAGCACTCATTACAAGGGAAACTGTATCCTATTTGACAGTATATTTGACAGAATTCTGTCAAATGTGCTGTAGATTAGGAGTACTTGATTTGGACACTTAATTGACAGGATTATGTCAATTCAGGTGTCATTTCGGACAAAGATACAAGTCATACAGCTCTTCCTCTAACTCCTTTGCCACTGTGGATTTCACTTTCCACGTCAGTTTGTGCAAGAAATAAATATTTATCCCTTAGCTATTTGTCAGTAATGACGAACACTGAGGTGTCAGTGACATCTTGTCAATATTTATAGGTAATCTATTTTACTGGCATTTTCCTCCCTTGCATTTTGACATTTCTGAAATTTATAACTTTTTCACAGACACTACATAAAATAGAAGATAGCACGTGGGTCACTATGAGCCACAAATTTGGGAAGATTCAAAAAATTTATTTCATGGAGAAAAATGGTATTTTTCAGGGAAGATTCTTGATTCTGGCAGCATTTACATAGGCAAAATGGTATGCACTTCATGTGCATGAAGCCCTATTTGAACCCTCTTTCTCTGGAAACTGCTACCAAGACTTCCCTAGCATACTAAATACTACCTGTATATGTAGATTTAGCCTTCCATATGCACGAAAACCTATATATCTGTCCCTTGCTTCCTTTAAATATATATCTACAAATCTGTCTCCTTATAATGTTGCTAGTTGCTGCAATTAAAACAACTTACATATTTTGAAAATTGGCCTTCAAAATTAGTAGCTTGCATGCAACCACATGTAGGTAGACTTTGTTGACAAAATTTTGGTGAAGAATGAGCAACTGTAATTGACTACGGGAGTAAAGGAGAAGTTTTCCGAACGTCATCTTGTGAAAGTGATTGTCTTCTTCTATTTTTAGACTTTTTGCCTTCCTTCTTCTTGATGCACTTCCTGAAGTTCAGCGCATAGTAGGCATCCCACCGTTGGTTTTCTAACCATCTGCTACTTTTCAAACATCATCACCACCTCATGTCAGATAGAAGAAAAAACATTTGCTAATTAAAAACTCACAATTAACTATTACATGACCACTTGACAATAGTGCCATGAAGGCAACTTCCTAAACTAAACAACATCCACGGCATTGGGAGGCAAGAAACAAATGCATATAATGTGTTGTCGTCATGGGCTTCTAGGAACAATAGTAGGTCCTTCAAAACTTTACAACATAGTATCAATCACAAATTCCTCACTTACCGCATCCTTTTTAGAGGCCTTGCTGCTTTTGTCTCCTCGCTATTATATCACTTTCTTCCTTGGACGGCCTCTTTTGCGAGCCGGAGGAGCGCTGTAAATTTCTGGCATGCATCTTCTACTCTGTAGCACATAATTGCATGTAATGTACAATTAGAAGTAGATGTACCTTCATAGGAGACTTATACTTCCATAGTTAAGTTAGTCTATGCTTTCCTATGAAAATGTGTCCACTCCTATTTCATGAAAGACATCAACCTACAAGACTGTATCAGTGCATGATTTAAAAGACTTAGGTTGCAATGCTCATTCTACGTACCTCATCTTCTCCATGCAAGTCTTCAGAAGCAACCAAGGTTGCCGATATTGGTATGCTGATATTTTCCACCGCAAGTACTGTGGTGTCATTCTCCTCCGTTGTGGTAGGCGCGCTTGATGGCAATGGTATACTGCTCTCGGCCTCCGCAGCACCTCGGAAGCTGTTGGTACCTCCTCTTTGCTCCAGTGCTTCTAGTCGTTGCAGGATTCGAATGAATGCTGGGTGTTGAGCGACTTGCTCTTCCGATAATGCTAGTACTTCTAAGGGAATATATCCATGAGTTTCCCCATCCTGAACACCATCACTATGCTCCTGTACTACTCTTTCTGCTGCATGCGTCCCGGCATTTGGAAAATTTCCGCTTCCTTCGCTGTAGCCATGGGTGCCACGCCTACTTTCTTCATTGTAGGTTCCATCACCATTTCGCACCATGGCATTATGCACTTCTTTAGGCCGTTTTGACCTTCCTCCGTAGCCTTTAGGCCTCCCCATTTCGATTCTAATTTCGTTCGGTGATGGAGAACGATTCAATCTTTTCCGCAGCTTCTCACGCACTCCTACCTCACCTGATGGTCCTGTCCTCCCAACGTTGATGCGAGATGCATTGGCCTTACGGCAGTTCTCTACCTTCTGCATCATGGGTGGATTGTTCAGTTGAAGCTCTAGTGAGTCCCATATCGTATCATCCATCTCGTCTGGCTTCCCCTAGTTCAGACGCATTCTCTTCCACATCTCAGCGCACCTTAAACTGACTCCACAAGCTATGACCTCTTTTACAAATTCCCACTTGATGGGCCTACTATATTGCCACGTATGTCGTATCCATTTGGCAATTTCTTTCACTTTCTCTTGAGGTTGACGATTAATGTTTCCTATGGATGGATCCAAATCCCTGGATAGTAGCATGAGTTCTTTCCGCCAAGCTCCCACGCCTGCAACATATGGCTCTTTTCGGTACTCGTCAACTAGGAGGTAGTTTCGAGGTAATCCCTTAGCAAATCGCCTATCACCCTCTCTTACGCATGTTGTTAATGCGTGCTTCCTTTGCCGACGCTTATCAGTCTCCATCAAATAGAGGTCTATGTTCTCACCCGCTATATGGTTCTCATCTTGTAAAGCCGGCTCCTTCGAATTCCTTGCGGGTCGTCCATCCTCCTCACTGTTGCCACTTTGTTGAACATCACAATCATCGTCTTAGAACGAATATGACCGTCGTGGAACTTCAGCTCCCTCTCCTAATATGCCCCTTCCATTCTCTTCGTACTCATCGGAATTCAAAGTCTGTTCCTACAAAAATAATGACGTTCAACTTTACATTCTCAATTACACATGCACGTACTAGTGCCTTCCAAACATTAAGACTGCATGCCTACTTTACGTATAAAACATTAGAATGGGAGATTACCAACTATGGCTTCAGGACTTCAAGTTCTCTTAATTCCTATGCACTTGAAGGATTTCGGTTCCAAGTTTATTTTCAAAAATATATATATGATCGAGCAAGTCATATGACTCGGAATGCATTAATGGAATAGGATAGCGCCTGAACATATCATTGTCGTCTCTATTTTCATCCGAATTTTTTCCTAAACTCTGGAGATGCAATTCTTGGACTCCATGAACAGAAGTCCTTTCCACCTACGACACTAGAAAGGCCAAGTACTTCTTTGCAATTGGGAATAGTACTTATACTCAACTATGCAGAGCATTTACATATAATGTAATTATCCAAAGAAATGGGTTAGGCACATAACCTCGACGCCATCGTTCTTTCCTTCCTCGAATGTAACAAAAGGTCATGCCTTACTCCCTCACGACGAGATTGCCGCCCCCTTTGTCCACTGTCATCATGCTCAAAGCCAAATCAAGGAGAGTTTTGAATTACAGGCAGAGGACTTTGTGCATCATTACGATGTGGAATGACAATCTGACGACTACTTTGTCCCTCTCCATGCTGTTGCTCCAAGGAATTGTTGTAGGTTGACTGAGACCTCCTTTCACTTTGTTGGAAAGATGGAAACTACGATGACCTCATGGACGTCACTGCCGCTGTGGACCCAGACCTCGTACCTAAGACTTGTCGGAATGGCATATTTCTAGGAGGATTTTCATTGCCGCAGGTGGATCCTCTACTTGCCCTCCAAATTTCGCTTGTCTGGACATTAGTTATATTCAGCCTCTAGTGAATTCTAACAACTACATTTCCTTCATACAAAAGTTCCATTCATTAGCATTTTCTACTTCAAACCTTGCAGTTGACACAAGCTGCGAGGACAAGAAGGTAACAAACTTGTCAACAATGTCCACAAGCTCTGTACATTGTACTATGAACTTAGGCAAACCACACCAAACAGAAGAGCATGTAACTTACCTGTAGTGTTGCACATATTTCTCTCCACTACCGCATCATCATTCTCTTGCACCGTGGAAGGATTAAATCTCCGCATTACGTTGGATGCCATAGGCCGAACACCAGTGCTTTCTTTGAAAGCTTGACTATGTCCCTCCTCTTCACCCTTGAACGTCCTTGTTCTACAAGGCATTGCAGAGGGGGGGGACGCTGCATTCTGGCGAAGAAAGTCCACACTCCTATTACGAGAAACGCCATGCATTTTTGATCCACATTGTGGGGTGTAAAGCATTTTGCTATGTGATAGCACCTGGTCCTCGCTCTCCATGGCTCTTCTGCTGACATTGCTACTCAGTGGGCCAGATGATCTACCATTGGAGTTGCTTTGTGGTGGCATACTCCTAGTATACCTCCTCTCCTCTCCTCTTGTACTCTGCGACGAAGGGCGCCCACTTTGGTGCTCCGCTTCTTCGACTTGCATGGACGTGGGTTCTTTCCATTGTACAAAAGGCTCTTTATGCCTTCTCGAGGAGTTTGTTGGGGCCATACCCTACTTGATTTAGCATGCAGTATTAGCAATTGTGAATTCAATTCTCTTTTTAAGTTTTAACATCATCTGTGAAATACACCATGACATTAGTAGCGGGAGATAAAAGCAATTCATGCATTGATAGTTTGATTCAATGTTGTCGGCAGTACTTGTAGAAACTTATGAATGTAAAAGACCAGTACAAAGCTAGAACCATGTCCTATTTTGTCACTTGTGCAAGCGGCAAGTGTTTCTATACTGCCCTCATCAACAAGGTTCAGTGATGTCAAGACCATGGAAGTGGTGGAACCCACTAACGAAGACTATACTTGTACGACATCAACTGTTTCTGACGTTAAGATGTACACATTTTTATAAGCACATACTAGAGATACAGAAAACAAACTGACAAACATAACTTGCAAGTAATCCTTACTATTTAGTTTTGAACAATGTCCGATACTTCAGAAGAAAACACAGAGAAAGAGAATAGAAGATGTCATGAACAGCGTACTGGTAAATGGAGCAAATAGTCGGTGATACTACGGTGGCTGCATATTTAAGGGAAGAGTCAATGTTTAATTTTGATGTGAGTATTCTCTAACACATGAGTATTGACACTTTATCTTCTTGAATACAAAATATCTATACTATGTACCGCGCTCTGAGAGTAATACTTACATGGGTCTTAATAGACGGTGTTCATGTCTGCGGGCATCTACCGAAAAGGCTGTCCATAGGGTTCAGATGGACTGAGTACTCTTTCCGAATAGGAAACAGAGCGCTTTCACTGCCGCTTGTATTTTCTACCCAAGTGCCCTCACTTGCTTCATATTCCTGCATCATCATCAAAAGAACTATCAGTAATTCAGTGTCACTGTCCACATTATTTATGCCTTGCTACTGCACATAGAATGCAGAAATAAGCGTTTGGAAAGACTATAAAGTGCACAAAACTGAACCGACTAGCCCAATTCCATTCTATTAGTACTGCACGCGTGTTCGTGACCTAGACGGTTATGTCACTAGAAGAAAAACGCATTGTAGTCAACAGTAGTGAAACGCAGAATCCACATTAAAAAAAATATATTGCACCAACAAGAAATGTTAAATTGATTTTGTTGAGAATTGTATTCTGAACAAGAGGAATTTGATATGTTTGGCATGTTGAAAACAATGTTCGGTTCAATGTTTGTTGTGTTGATGGAAACGTCTTCAGTTTTTCCTATCTTTATTGACGTGGAATTTCTTCATTTTCATGTGCCAAGTATGATATGACATGTTCTATTTGCCGCTAAAAATGCTGATGACAGGGCAATACATGTGATGCAATGGTGGGAGTGCACGTAGGCATGCGTGGAATTTGTGCACTTGACATGTGTGGAATTTGTGCACTTGACATGTGTTTTCTGGCCATTCGTTGATTGGTATTTTTGTATTATGGTATTGCACAATTTAGTCGGGTTTTCTGTGTTTCGTGGAACACAACATTGTTTGCAAGAATGGGGACTACAACATTGTATTCTGTTGTTGCATTGCAGCATATGTCAAGCTTACATTTTGAACAATATAGATCCTTATTATGCAACATGACAACCAACATGGCCAACAATGCTGCGACATACGATGTATTGTACATGTACATTTCGGTACATGTGTATCTCTGATAACAAACATGAAATTGAGTAATCGAACATAATATGCATTAGATTCATAATTATGTCCTTGCTTTCAAGATCAATAGGTCTTCTAGACTTCTACTGAGATATGGATTTGTAACAATAAAGAGAATAATATGTATGACCTGCTACAAGTATGTGTTATTATTTTGCAATGTACATATAAATTGCAATGGCTATTGACATTATGGAAGAACATTGTCCACGTACTTGACATTCACTTACTACTGTAGTAAACTATGTATGCAATTCTAGAGATTAGAAATGTACAAGGGTCTTCCTAACATACTACTCAAGTACATGAAGGACTTCCATAATAAAGCGTAGGTACCGTACAATTCAGAATCTGTAGAAGCTTGACACCTCCAATAGCATCCTCATTTCCTATAGTCTTCAAGTCTTGCTGCACACATTTGTAAGGCACATATTAAAATGATAATGATGCACTTTGTACTCAATACAGATGATTGCACTATAATCGTAGTTACAAACAAGGTTCTACGTACCTTCTTCTTGAACAAAACCTATTGCAATCCAATGACATGCATGTCCATGGGACAGACGTCCACCTTCAACATTTTCCTTATTTAGAAGGAGTCCAACTTCTAGAATTTTAGTTCATCCTCTGCACATGTGTAATACACATATTAGCATTATTAGATATGAAGATGTAAAGTTCATGTTCCTATGACAACTGATAGCCAAGAAAAGAACTAAAGAAGGTGAACACAATGTTTGAGTTTGCAATGTCATTGAAATATGAGGGCAAAGAAAGCATCCTTCTATTCCATTCAACAATGACATCTCGTCCATTGACGCACACGTCATGAACACCTTCTAGCACTTTAGTACGGTTAGTAATCCTGCAACATGTTTAGTCAATTAAGTGTTTGTTCTTTGTATACATTAAAACACTACTTCTGGAAGATGGGCACGTTACTCTACAACAGAAACGTAACAAGATTGAATATTACACAAGTCAGCAATTCAACATGCTTGTCATAATTATATAGAAAAACTTGTTTGTTGCATCTAAAAAGAAGCTAGAAGGAGATTCCACATGATTTGAAACTGCTATTTGTAGATACAATATGAATTGACAAGGACCTTCTAAATATTAAAAAACTAACTTTCTAATTACCTACCATATTTTGTTATGAAGATTGTAAAGACATTGTAGGCTATAATGTAGTGGTTGCACTTGTACATACAAAGCTTGCAATTCCAAGGTACTTACAGGGGACTTAGTTGAATATAATTCTATTTGTAGGAAGAAGCAATGTTCAAATACTCCATGCCTTCTAGATCACCTGTATATCACATCATTTCTTTAGAACTTGCACACAACCCTCCTGCATAATAAACGAAGGCATCAAGTTACATGCTGACAACATCCACAGACAATATGCAAGCCTTATGAGAACACCAATGAATTCCTGTCACTAGGAAAGGGAAGGCAAAAGAGAATGGCAATGGGCCATGCTGCTACGTAAGTCGTTCCAACAATTGCATTATTGTTATCCACTTTTCTACCAATTCCATGCTTCGTCCATTCTAAGCTCTACAAAACAATAATGAGAAGCCCACAATGTTGTAGAGAAGTTTTTCCATAAAAGAAAAATATACACACAATCCTTCATGTCTGAAGTTTTACATCGTGTGGAGTCATGATTGACACAATTTATAACACCTTACCCATTTCCTCAAAAACATTCTAAAATCAGAAGTATCACCTTACAAATTGAATCCACATACATAACTTGCTAGTAGTCTCTGTAATGTTTTTGTTGCATTCACTCCCTCGAAGCCCTTTTTCTATGGCATGCGTCTGATGTTGTTGTCATACAGTCTTCATAGTGTGGGCTTATACTTCACTTCTACAACAGGCCAACACTTGAACATAGCATTTTAGTGACTACGTGAACGATAGGAACCAACATTATTATGAGTCAACAATTTGCTTGAAGAGGAAGACCTTTCAAGTACAACTATACACTTTTGCCATGTCCTTAGTATGGAATTGCTGCAAAGGAATTTGATAAATGCAGTTGTTTACAAAAACCTTTTCCACCTTATACTTCTTATGATTATATGAAGTGATTATAATGCCTACCATGCCGTCGTGTAGAGGACCACATATTCGTAGTGGCCTTTCACAGAGAATACTTCATTAATCTGCAAAATTTTTTGCTACTCGACAATTATATATATACTATGAAGCTATATGGAACTCCACTATTTTGTATGCAAAGACAATGATTGCTAGCTCCTTTTCCACAGAATTAGATGACTAGCCTCCATTGCACATGATCCATAACATCATGTTATTTTTGACGTAGAACTTTGTATGCAACCTTCCTTTTTAGCAATACCAAAATGTTAATCACTACAAATGTGTCTTTCAGCAGTATCAATGTACCTTTCTTGAGCATGTCATTGTAACCAGCATCGACGAAGAAATGAACCTCCTCCCTTTCACACAGCAAACTTGAAGTAAATCCCTTCAACAAATTCAGAAAATGTTATTTATAAGTTTGGCTCTTCCACACTATCCACACAAGCATTGCTGCTAACTATGAACTATCATGTCCGTCAGTCCGTGCCATGTCCATCCACCACTGTCATGTCAATTCAGAAAAAGCATGCACTCATATGCGTACATAGAAGATTAGAATTTCTAACGGATGAATTGGTCCACAATACCTTTTCATATATTGCAAAAATGCGTAACATTTAGCAAGCATGATGTGTCCTTCTGAAATTTGTACTTCGCACTGTGAGTCACTCAAAATATCCATTTTTGTACCCTTTTGTCAATGATTTTTTAATGAAAACTCATGTCAACACATCATGATGACGACGTTGGGGAAGTCAAGTGCAGATAGCAGCCTATGACTGCAGCGCACTTTGAAGCTTGTACCTTGCTTACAAGTAATGATGTTGGAACAATATTAAAGAACTTCAAACCTTTTTTGGAATACAAGTGCCAATTAAAAGTCTGTTGACAACAGGTACATTTCTAAGGAAAACCTATTATAAAAACAAAGTCTACCTTCATTGGCAACCAATTCACAACACATTAGATGCTCTGCAACAATGCAGAGTATGTGCTTCAAAATTTATATGTGCATTTCAAGGATGAGACATACTTTACATCGTGCTTCCAATTTTTGAACTTAAAATACAATCATAAGTAACTTCCACCAATAGTACTCCTTGCATGTTTTGTGCATAGAAACGACCTCTTTCTATATATTACATGCAATTGCCTAAGTAAGACGTCCTCTCGGAGGGCTTATGAGCTACACATCCAAATGCACAGGCACGTACGGCACTCCTCAAGTGAATCATGTCCAACTTTAGTCTACAACATTCACGTCCTCGCCATCAAACAAGCATGTACAATTTTACGTCCTCTTCAAGATGAATACACCTACATGAATAGATCCTTGGAAATATGAAAGTACAACTTACCACTTTCATCTTCATTGGCTTTTTGCATAATAGAAACGTCAGCAGCACTGATGACCAGCATGCTCTTGTTCATTCCATGTTGTACACATGCGCAATGTGTGTGGCAACTTCAACTTCAAAAGAAAACTGTCAACATGAAACTGTCTTCTCATTTTCATTCACCTTTCTTTCTAGTTGCTAAACTGATACCGCCTTAGTAAGGGAGAAGAACAACGTCTGGATGAAAAATGGAATACTTGGCTACAATAAAGGAACGGTAGAACGGATTTATGAATGCATGTGTCTATAGAAGACAATGACATACTATAGTTGGTTGTGTTAAGTATGCGTCACTGTCTATGCTTCTATCCACATCCAATAATGAGACAACATTATACAAATGCAGACAAGGACGTCGATGAACATCTTATTCAGAAGCGATATGAAAACATGCATCCTAATACATGTTCTATTGTGCACTACTGAAAGACAAAGATCGTGTCATTCTTGACTTTGTCCTCCATGTGTCATTAGACTTTTGTACGTCAAGGTCATTGATAGCTGAAAGCCTCTGTCCTAAAGCAATCCTGCACTCCTGCCACAAAGAACAAGTGCAATCAAGTTCACCATAAATGGAGAATTTTGGCATTATCTTTTGACCCATACATTACCCTGATGACATTTTATTTTTCTTCTTTTTATGACACACAAGGATTCCGTACGGATGTACAATGTCTTCTATGTCATAGAACCCTTAGTACTATTACGTACATGGCTACATAAGGCCTTATTCATTAAATTGAGACAAGTTAAAGTCTCATTTTAATGCATTCTATATTTAGAATGAAAAAGAGTGTTCATTAAATTAAGACTCTTTAATAAATTGAGACTCAAAATTGTCAAAACACTACTTAATATATTTTGGTACCACTTACAAAAGGAGGTACAACAAACTTGTATCATTTTTATTTTGTTAACTCTTTATGAATTTAATAATATAATAAACCAAAAGGTTATAGAGTGCAACATTTCCTTTAATTGTGTAAAAATACCTCAAGCAAAACTTTAGTGTACATAATTATTTGTATAACTTAACATTTCACATTAAATACATTGAAACCAAATAGTTTGTTGAAGGAAAATGCAAATGCATTATACGCTAATGCAATAAGAAGGAAATAATATACTATTAATAGAAATGAAAACTATTACATGGCCACAAATATCATGATAAAAACTACACTGACAACATATACTTATAATGAAAATAAAACATCTAAATGCGAAATGCATGGTATATGAGTCTACATAACTACAAACTATTCCTTGCCTTCACTCAAGGAAGCATCGTTGCTTGAATTAGACACAAAGGCTTCCACCGATGATTTGATGATGTTGATCTGCGGCTTGGGAATTGCAACTTTTGTAATAAGTGGGGGTTGATTTTCGGCCCCCCTTTTCCCACGCGGCTTGAAAGCTGTCATGATACAGTCCGTGTTTGACCAACATGACGGGATTAAACAGTCCTCGCGCCACACATTTCCTGCTTTTGTATCCCATCCAACATATGTATCCATATCAATGTGACGGCTTGAAGCAGGCGTCCAATATTGGATTTGGATCTGATGAATATGCCCTGGATCCGGATTCGGATTTGTAAGCACCCTAGCAAGCCAAAATGGCTTTGGGTCTTCATCGGCGGGACGTACCACAACAAAATAACCTGCAAATACATCACGTGCAACACGGAATGAAGGAGGTAGACGGTCACGCTTGTGTCCAACAAAGGGTGGATCTTCTGTAAACTCTTCACGCAATGTGCCATCCTCCCGCCTTGTGTCTTCTGGTTCTTCTGCAACCCTTGAAGCTGGCCAAAATCCATCTTTCAAGGTCTCACGCACCACTAGAGAATCATCTAGAGCGGTTCTGACACCCTTCCAATAATCTTTTATGGGGTCATTCTTTAGCCCCAAACATCCGGAGTCTTCGTTGTTGGCCATTTTGCTCCAGTGTGCAATGAAACCATCCAATCCTTTTTTGATCTCACTCAACGATTTCATTTGTTGTGGAGGCAAAGGAGGCGGACTACCGCTTGGCACTTTGGAACGTCCATCTTCGGTTTCTGACCATAAGCGAATTCCTTTGCCGTCCTTAGGTAACCAGTCCTTCTCTGTACACAAGTTCTTATATTCCATTAAGGGCCATCCACTAGAATCCATATAGAACTTAAATTGCTGCGACGTTGAATGACCTTGTAAGAAGTCCCCGCTTGTGCCCAAATACCCTTGTACAAATCGCTTGAAGTCGAGAACTTCTTCAATGAAATGAGGAATGACAGGGTGGGTTTCACAATCCATGAATGATTTCATGAGCCTAGGAAGTGTCGGGTAGCTTTTGCTCTTCAACATTGTGCTCCATCTACCAAAAAGAGCATCAATGTCTTCATGAGTGTGGCCAACAATGAAAAAGTTGATGTATATTTCCCGGAAAATGCCTTTATAAACAAGGAGAGAACAAAAAGCAAAAACCCATCGGTTCTTGTTGTCTTCTGAAGCATTGTCGAGCTGGAGAGTCAATATAGGCGGCAAAGGTTTAGCTAAGAGATGTTCCTCTGGAGGAGGAAGGAGAGAATCCAAGCAAATGTCTGAGCCTTCTAACATAGCCTTAGTTAAAGTGCTTCGCCCCTCCTCATCAGAAAATAATGTATGCGACAAATTCTTTGGCTCTCCTTCGAGATCACGCAACAACCTCGCAATAGACCCAATAGTATGATTTGAGTCTGTTGGAAAAATGTCCAAGCTATAGTGAGCATACCGAACATCGCCATGGCCATGGGCGATCATACCCGTTATGGCCACTGGCATTTTCATAAAAGAGTCAGTTGCTTTTGTCTTGTGGGAGAAGTGAGGTGAAGCGGTCTTTGAGTGATCCATTTTGTCATGGATGATGCACAACATCTTATCAGGAAATTCCTCAGATATTTGCCTAAACCCATAGTAGAGTTCCCTGTGAGCCTTTTGCCCACTAAGACGGGTGGTGTAAATTTTCTCCCATTTTTCTTGCGCAATTGACATTGGAGTGCAAGCACTCCTCAATTGTTTGTATGTATCGCATAGACCACATCTTGCAAAAGTATCTCCATGAGACTTCGCAGCATATTCAGAGAAAGAAGCACGCCGAATGTTACTCAAGCCACTAGAGGAAATTGGTGGCAAATTCAGTGCGACATTGGCATCATTGATTTTTGGCAATTGGTCGCTCCAACGCCACGATGAAGGCAAAACCATTGCTGGGACCTTCTCTCCAGATTCAAGAGTTCTTGATTTGTGAGGCATTAAGTCAGCTTCACCTACTACCAAGTTCCGAAGTGTTGCAGTGGCTTGCACAGTTTGTGTGCGTGGCTTCTTTAACCCCATATTTCCATGCGCCTCTGCAACCTTCCCCTCTTTCGCCATGCGCTTGAACCTATAGAAAGTAGCTTTCGAAATCCCATGAATGGTCCACCAAGCAATGAGACAGACTTTGACGTTTTTCAATGTTATCCATTCCTTTCCGGCAAGGTCCTTGTGCACCTGCCTATGTGCCTCAAGAAGGCAAAGCTTGCGGACGTACACGCCACCTTTCACATGAAGTTAATAACGTATGGCTTCAATTTCGTGACGTGGGAAATGTTGCGTACAGTTGCTTTGGCAACATGGTTTTGTGGACACTTCAATAATTGCCTGTTGAGTGAGAAGAGATTCCCTTTTTGGAGGCTGTTTTGGATCCAATTTTTGATGAGAAGTTTCATACGAACGAACTCCAACTCGAACGTGGTGGTTTAAGGCATTTACGGCGGTATTGTAAATATGTGTCTGGTCATGGTCATAAAGACTAACACCATTCAAAAACACTTGTTTAATGTGCCACGAAACCATAGACCACATTCTACCTACAGGGACTTCAGCCTCGCATAAAGACTCTGCAATTTGCACAGCAACACGGTTGTCACCCAAAGGCTCCCCATCAGAGTCAATTACAAGATCCACGTCTACACTCTGGCACACTGCTTTTGCAACATCATCTCCTGCCTCATTTCTGAAAACTACTCCTCTAGTAATCCAAGATTGTCGAGGTAACCCGTCGCAAGGAACAACACCAGCCGGTAATATGGGCACCGGAACCGCAAAATCATCAGGCCCATGAATATCCATTCTGCACGTCAAGTAGATGATAAACATAAGAGGACATGAAATTCAGCTCATTGTGTAAATCCATAAATATCATCAAATTGTCAATAAACATAATACACGCATGAGTTATGGTCGACACGACAATATCACCAATTTCTATTGAAACCAAGCTTTACTGTCAGAGAAGAATAATCGTGGAGTCGAAGAAACCCGACAATAATAGGGTAATATCAATGCAATAAAATTGATGAGGAGGGAATCGTCGATTCGAGGATTACCCTCAAATTAACTATGACTAGAGAACATAGGCTAAAGAGTGCAATGGAATTCATGAGGATGGTATCGTCGACTCGATGATTACGCAAAAATAACCAAAGATTAGGAAACATCCGTCGAAGACTTCAATTGTCGACTCGACGATAACCAGACATTAATCTGGCCAGGGAACAATACATACAATAGAGTATCGACGAAAAAACCCACGATAATGATAACATCCACAATTCAAGAATGAAGCCTATCGTTGACTCGACGATAACATTCAAATTGAGCATGACAACGAATAAATCAATGAAACAGAATATTGTCGTTCTTCCAACAATGAAAATCACGACAACAATAACGTCCACACTTCATGAAAATAAACGGTATCGTCGACTCGAAGATAACACTTCCGACTCTACGTGATCATTAGGAATAAAAAAACTTATCGTCCGGTATGTATTGTCGACTCGACACTACACTGTATATTGCACTCCTATACGATCCTTCCGTATTTTCCGCCGCATTTCTCGGGATCCCAGTATCTATGCATTTAGTTCGGCTAGAACATCAACGTTACCATAAGGAAACGCAGTGAGTTCTACAAATTCACTAGTACCTTATTGCATAACTGCTGACAAGGTGTACCACGGAATCGACTAAAGTGAACCCATCCTATCTAATGCATAGAATGAAACATCATGATCGTAATTGCAAAATATTGCATGGCCGACAAGAACCTGCGATGCTAGAACTCAGTAGTTCGGGGATGGACCGTAATGTAGACAATCAGAAAACATGATGAAGAATGCAATATTGTAAGAACCTGAAATGGGAGAACGCAGTAGCTCGAAGATGAACATGGAATGGCGCAACACGGAATTGATGGAGAGCAACATCAATACAAGAGCATTGACATGGAGAAAAATCTGAAAGGCGTGACTCCGTCGCAAAGGCGATTGCGCAAAATGAAGGAGTTCAACTATGTCCGTGTACAAGGGGCGGGAAAATTTGAGCGCGAATTTTCCAGAATTCAAAATATGTTGACTTCGAATGCAGAAAATCCGTTGCATTCATCATTTTCCTGACATTACTGAAGATTCTCCGCTCACTTTCGGATGCACTTTTCTAAAGCTGGGTCTAGTGCGTAAAAGATGCAACAAAATTTTGTCCATTTACAGTTGTTGGATATTTTCAATCTAGTTGCAGGGACTACACTTTCGAATCATCACATCCACTTGCCGCTATCTTTAGTGTAACGTTCTAAGCCATACTTTTTTGGAATTGCCCCGATGGCATGTTCAACCACCGCGTGAACTATTTTGGGGTTTGGGGCATTTAAGACTGTAGGTTTAGGGTTTATGACTTTTTTTTTTTTTTTTTTTTTTGAACAAATTGGAAAACTCACTGCATTCAAAAAACCGGCCAAACGGAAAGGTTGAACAAATGAAGTTAAAATGAATTAGGGTTTAGGGTTTTAAAATGTGTCATTTTTTGGTGTGGGCTAGAACATGCTAGGGGTTCTTTTACGACAAGATGGATTTTTTACAGTGGAAGGGCCAACAATTTCCTGATGTCAAAAATCTTTACAAGAAATTCTTTCTTATTCATAGTTTAAAGAACTTCAGAAATTACATCTATTCCTCATATTTTTCCAAATGGTTTTACAATACAATAGTAGTAGAATGTAGGGCAATTATTTAATTTTCACTAAATATTTGATCTCTTATGTTACTCAATGTATTTGTAGATGACTTTAAGAAAACAAAATTCTTAATCTTCCATCACTACAATCTTTAATTTTTCTAGACTTAGATTATGTGCAAATAAATACTAATTTAAGTTCTCTTATTTTTTATGTTAAAATATTATTTTCTAATGTACAATTTCAAAAATGAATAAGTAAATTCCTATTTCAAAATATATAAATGAAGAATGATTTATTCTCTTCAATTTAAAGATAAGTAAAAAGATAAATATAATGCCATAATTGTAATAGGTATGGACAAGAATACATATGCATAAATTCTAGAAATATTTTAGAAATCATAATGAAATTTTAGAGAAGTTTTGAGTTATTGACTTAAAGAAAACAACTACCCTTTTTTTATGGACTACATAATAATTTATTTCTGCATGTTGAATAAAGATTATTTTTATTGTAACTATTCAGAAGATCCACAAAAAATATATAAAACCATTATTCATGTAATAAAATAGTTAGCCTTCTTTCAATACTACAAAATTTATAAATTAATGTTTTGACATTTCTAAGTGTCATTTTTTTGAAGAGTCTTGATTATTGAACACTATTTTTATTCTATATATAAAAAAATGCATTAAAATGAGACTAGAACTTCTTACAATTCATTGAAGAAGGCCTTATAATATGCATTGATTTAATGATATTCAAATATATTCTCTTCTAGTAGCCAACATGCTAATTAAATTTCAGTAGTTCAATAAGATTTTCCACCTTCTAGTACTATTATGACAAATTTTCCACTTCTTTTCAGTAAAGAGAATTACTACCTATCTTTTTCTATTCTAAAATAGTCCACATTGCAAATATCATCTACGTCAAAAACGCCAAGAAATCGGGGACATTTTCAACAAACTTATTACAATCGATTAATAAATGTACTCAACATGTCCCCGTCCCCTCCACCTTGCCTTCAAATTAGGTACAAATTTGCTTTATACTATGCAAATGAAGCAGACAAAACCTTCACAAATAAGGTGAGTGAGTAGTGTACTCAAGGAAATGGAAGACATAGAATTCAGATGGCTGCAACTATGCATGCTAAAATCTTTTGCAATAAATGTTACATTTCAATAAAATTTGTTAGATTTTCTACCACATGAGATCTAATTATTGTGGTAAAATGTTCATATCAATCCAAGCAGTTTTGAATGCTTCAGAGCAATTCGAAGATCAAAACCCAGACACGTGCAAGTAATATTCCATATTTCAAGTATTAAGCATGGAATCATGAAAAAAATGTAGAGATGGTCCAAAATATTATACGTACAAGTTGGAAATAATTCCTACGTTACGATTTGGTAAGCAATACACGAGAACAACTTTTTTTAAAGATCTTGGATTGAATTCAAATGTAGGAGACCCTTGGCAGTAATTTCCCAACATCCACCAATTAATCACGAAGTGGAAAAAAAAATGTAGAGGTGGTTTCAAAAGTGACACGTACAAGTTGCAAATAGCTCCCCCACTAATTAGATTTCATAGTTTGTCCATATCCATGCACGTTTTTTGAACTTTGGAATTGAATTGAAGATTGTTGGACCATTGCGAGTGATTTCCCATAGATAGTTATTCCTATGAAATATTAAGCATGGAATCATGAAAAAAATGTAGAGATGGTCCAAAATATTATACATACAAGTTGGAAATAATTCCTACGTTACGATTTGGTAAGCAATACACGAGAACAACTTTTTTTAAAGATCTTGGATTGAATTCAAATGTAGGAGACCCTTGGCAGTAATTTCCCAACATCCACCAATTAATCACAAAGTGAAAAAAAAATGTAGAGGTGGTTTCAAAAGTGACACGTACAAGTTGCAAATAGCTCCCCCACTAATTAGATTTCGTAGTTTGTCCATATCCATGCACGTTTTTTGAACTTTGGAATTGAATTGAAGATTGTTGGACCATTGCGAGTGATTTCCCATAGATAGTTATTCCTATGAAATATTAAGCATGGAATCATGAAAAAAATGTAGAGATGGTCCAAAATATTATACATACAAGTTGGAAATAATTCCTACGTTATGATTTGGTAAGCAGTACACGAGAACAACTTTTTTTAAAGATCTTGGATTGAATTCAAATGTAGGAAACCTTTGGCAGTAATTTCCCAACATCCACCAATTAATCACAAAGTGAAAAAAAAAATGTAGAGGTGGTTTCAAAAGTGACACGTACAAGTTGCCCATAGACAGTTATTCCTATGAAATATTAAGAATGGAATCATGAAAAAAATGTAGAGATGGTCCAAAATATTATATGTACAAGTTGGAAGCATACGTATGAAGTTGGAAATAATCTTGACATTTAGATTTCCTAAGCACTATACAAATTTCCCATGCGCTACTTCTTATAATTATAATTAGTAGGAGGTCTACCCACCCTATTATTTTATGAGCATTTTGAAGATTTTATCGTAATAAGTACTATTAGAGGAAAGCTTTGTAATTAAGTAGCATCTCAAATCAGTCACAACTCACTAAACGCCAGAGAATCTTAGTTTGTAATTATGTAGAAGAATTGTTTACCTATTTATCTTCCCAAACTATATATGGAAATGGAAGCCAAGGACTTCTACAAATATTAGACTTTAAATCATTCATTGTTTACCGGATTTTTTATTTTCAACAAATGATTTGCACGGTATTGTGGATTTTCTTTAATAAGCAATTTAGATAAGATATTGGCAAATATAGGTATTTTAGAGACGGCTATATGTGGAGAATTTTGAGTGTATTTGGAGGCGGGTGGGATGAGAGGCCAGTAGAATGGGTTTTCACATTGCCCGATCTTTCCTTCTAGACTTAAAGATGTAAGTTAGTCTACCCTTAAAGCATCCTTTTAAGAGCTGGTTGCATTTGGAGGGCCACTAAACTCCTTGCAACAATTTTGGTAATTTTTTTTAAAGGAAGCAAAATGGAACCGTCATCTAATGCAAGTCGGTTGTTTCATATTTGTTAAACCTTTGTAGAATGAGTAACAAATTTTTGAAAATTGAACATACGGTGGTTACTAATATAAACGACCTCCTCTTGAAATTCATAGTATTAGTATTGCTACGTTTCCAAGGACTGGTATCATTGTCCATGGCCAGTTTGTGTTGCACAATTCAAGGCACGGAAGGCAGTGATCAATTATTATTCTACCATCGCAAAAGCGTGATGAATCAAACTAGTTCACGGGATCAATGCTTGTAACCTACACATACATACTTACATAGTTATACTGACCTTACGCTTTGTTTGATTGTGACTTGAATTTAAAGTTGTTTGGCAATTGTGGGTTGTTCGTATCCTGAGGAAGGGGAAGGAACATTTCTTATTTCATACATGTGACGTGCAGGATTTATGGATATGGGATGTTAGGATAACTTCTCTCATACTATAGTGGACCAATTCCCGCCTGACACCAATCAAATCAACAACGTCAACCAAGATACGTGCATTTGCTCTAAAAAGAACACAGTAACTAATAATTGACGAATTTTGTTGTCTCAGGCATTGGTATCAGGGTTTTTTTTTGGTTTTTTTTGGTGTTAGAGGGTAATTGAAAAAAAAAATCGAGTTAAAAAAAGTTATAAAAAATGCCAAAAAAATTCGATGAAATTGCCAAACAACTTTGAAATTTAAAAGAATATTACATGAAATTGCCTAATTGTGGATAATACCATAGTATACATGCAATAAGTGGATGAATGTTGCAATTTGGAGCACCACTAGAACATTTTATATCGCCAGTACGTCAATTCTTGAAATTTAAAAAAAAAAAACCCTGCTTGGCACTATTACTGAATTTATCAATAACAATAAGACAAGTTTTTTTTTGAATTGAAACAAACCTTTGCAGTGAACAAAATTGTCTCATATCTCTGACAACCCCAAACACGTTGAGTTAATTGAGAAGTCCCTCCCAGGGATCTAGAAAGTATAAGGTAGTATGCTCTAAAAGCGCTCTCCTTCTCCAAACTGCTTTTTTTTTGGGGTGAAAAATGGAAACCATGTGATCTTTAAATGGACCACTGTAACAATTGAATGCATGGAGAAAAAATTATTTTTCTATTGCAAGAGCCAATCACTGCCTTTGATTTCCGCACATTTGTTTACAAACTGCAAGTGAACAGATTTTGAGAGACCTATGGTCACAAATAGGTGCCTATGCCCTGAATCTTTGAAAATTTATAAGTAATTCAAAAATACTTGGAAAAATACAAAAACACTTGTGTTAGTTTCCACATCCATTTCTCTTTCTCTGAAAAATGATCTAAAAATAATTTTGTCCACTTTAGCCTATGAAAAAGGCAGACCAGCTCTTAAATGGTCGCATTTAGAGCATATTACCTTAATACCCTCTGGGAGGATTAAAAGTGATGGCCTGGTTATACTTGCTTGCAGGTATACTAGGCGGGTAGTTTGGGGGGTCCGGGTATGTGACGGGTGACGGTTTGTGAGGAGTAAGTGACGGGTCCGGGTATCGACGGGTATGTGAGGGGGACGGGTGTGGGACGCAGGTGACGGAAAAACTTCGGTAGGGTTTCCTTTTCTTTTCCTGCGTAGTGGAAGAACGGGTTGGAGCGTGAAGGTTTGCGGGTTTGGTTCACTTTTTTGTTCCTATGCAGTGGAAGAGCTTATTGGAGTGCGAAGTTTTGCTGGTTGTTGCTTTTGTTGGAGCGCATCGGGTTGTTGGGGGTTGCTGCTGCAGATTTCTGCTGCAAACTGCTCCTGTGGGCTTTGCGGATCGCTGCTGTGGGATTTCCGGGTGCTGCGGCTTGTTCGTGAATTTCCTGCCACTATAGAAAGTTACTGAATTTGGGAGTTCGCGGATTACCTCGGCAGTGCTCTTCTGCGGTTTGCAAACGGACTACTCCTGTGGGGTTTGCGAGTGTTTGGAGATCTTGCTGATTACCTCGGGAGTTTGGCATTTTCCAGAATTCGGGAGGTCGGCAGTGGAAGCTAGGCAGTTTTGGAATTTCGGAGATCGTGGAAGTTTGGCAGTTCGGGAAGTTGGCAGTTCGGGAGTTTGGTAGTCTTCATCTTCAACTTTGATTGAGGTTTGTGTTCGACTTTTTGTTTCTGGAATTAGGGAGCTTGGCAATTCAGGAATTTGATTTAGGGTTACATTTCTGAGGGTTACATTTCTCAAAGGTTTTGCTTTGAGCTGGTTTTCCGATTTATTTTGTAGCAATTTTGGATTCAGTTGTTTATATGTGAAGTATGGATCTGTAGCAATGTCATAGCATTGCTTAATCTCAAATCTGGTTTTTGCTGCCTGAATTCTTCAATCCGGTAATGTATCTCTCTCTTTAGTTCGAGTAAGAATTGTTTTTTGTACTGATTGTAACAATGTGTATGACAATTTATCTGTAGAATCTGGAGTTACTTCGCTGAAGCTGTACCAGATTTGGAAAGAGTTTGCTTTGTTCATCTTGTAGGTATGTCACATTTTCCAAACTTGAATTTTTGGAATTCAGTGTAAGAGTTTGATGGTTTCACGGTTTAGGGTTTTTGACGGGGAAGGTTGTAAAAGGATGGGGAGTTACGTTTTAGGGTTTTTGTTTTTCTGAAGAAGGTCAGCTGTGCAAAGAAAGTTCAGGGTTCACTTTTGCTGCAAGGGTCGAATACAGTAGAGGATCACTGTATCATCGACTTGAGGATTCACCAGAACAAGAGAACAGGATGAGCGCTGACAAAAGCTATATCCTCGATTCGACAATCCAGGAGATGCAAACTCCTCCTTGATGTTAAATCAGCAACCATAAAAAATATTCAAAAAAATGATACAAGAAATACATAGTGAACACAATTGAAAAAAAAAGAATAAAAATAATTAAACACATTTTTCAGTTGAAACCAAAGGACACAAATTACAATAGCCATTAAAAAATTAGTCAGTACATATCATCGAGTCGAAGATACTTAGATGCCTGTTACCATGAAGAGGTCAGTAAAGCCGAATTACACAACACCTGCTAGGTTTACACTATTTATTTCCTAAATCGTTAATTGACGATGCACATAATGTTTGTTTGGAACAATAGTCAACGATGCTTGGCAGCTAAAAATAAAATAACACCCCCGCCAACCTATCGTCGAGTCGAGGATACCTTATGCTGATGGGAGACTAATTTTGAACAATGTGTTGCAGGGGTTGAGCAATGGAGGTGCCTGATGAGTACAGCTACACTGTAATAGAAAGCCACATGGAGCCATTTGTGAACCCTTTGCAAGATGAACCATTCATTGCAGAGATGGAGGGAACATATAGAAAACTTTGGAGATTCAAAGAGCATATCAGAAACTGGAGTTTCGGAGTCAGTCGCTGGAAGAACTTCGTGTACCTTCGGTATAGGGCTCAGGGAAATAACCAGTATATTCCATGGAACATGAAGGAGAAGGTGACACTAGTAGAAAGCCTTGTTTAATTAGATGTTCTTGCATCAAAGTTGACGGATTTTCTTAAGCATCCAATGTAGCATCTTCATGTGTTTATGTCAACAATGACATCCAATGTAGCATAAAGATGTTACATTGGATGTCATTGTTGACATAAACACATGAAGATGTTACATTGGATGCTTAAGAAAATCCGTCAACTTTGATGCAAGAACATCTAATTAAACAAGGCTTTCTTCTAGTGTGACGCTCATCGACGATTACTAGAACAAGTATGTCGTAATAGTCCTTCTTAGCGTAGATGACACTGGAATCCCAGGAAAACACTGTCACTCAATGGTAATCGATGTGGACGAATATCACGCAAAGTTTGACTTAGATAACTTGATGACCTTTCTACAAGGGTCAGAGATGGACTCCCTCAACGACGAATTCGTAAAGTGCGGATATGTTCTGTGGAGTGACAGCACGGCTAAGTCGAATGCTAGTAAACTCCGTTTGATATGGCAAACCTTGGATCACTACGCACTCACCAATTCAAAGCCGGTCCCATCGGTGGGAGGGAGTGTCTCCAGGCAGGTAAAAAGAGCTTCAATTGGTGGTGACCAACCATAGTCGGGTCATACTGGTGAGGGCAGTCGAGGGACTAGACCTGGAAAAACAAGGTCTGAACCTCAAAAGCGAGATCCTCCAATGTCAGAGCCAGGTGATTCAACTAGGAAGAGGCAAAAACCAAATCTTCCTGGTACTGCTGCTGGTGCTGGGAGTTCAGGTTCGACCTTCACAACCCTCGAAGCAACGCCGGCGACATCAGAGACACCAACGCCGAATCATGAGAAGTTCACAAAAATCCAATCCGAATTTTGGGTGGACCACAAATCATGTTTCATTTTTGATGACGAAATTTGTAGGGTCCACATAAAGCAGTGCATCATAGCGAAAGACCAGTACATTATTCGGACACTGCAAAAAGACATCGTGGAATCTGTAAAAAATGAGCTCATCCAGCTCGGGGACATTAAACAAAGACAGAAAGTTTGTCTCACGCTTGTGGACTTGAAGAATGGACTACTAAATAAAAAGCCTGAGTCCTGGGACGAAATAAAGAAAGGCAAGTTCATGATTATAAACGGGTAGCACAGTATCACCGCATCCAAGGAGTTGCAGAAGGAGGGATGTGGCGAGGCCCGTCGTGTCGAGCTTCAGGAGTGGGAGGCAATAATTGTGTGGACGAAGGAACTGCAGAAATTACGAAGCATCTCCAAATTCTATAACTACACCAATCATTTGGATCACGCCCAACCGACAGGGGGAACCAGATAATCAGCTGTCGGAATATCTGGATTACATGTAAATGGGCGATTGATACTCCAACGGAGGGTGCATCCCGCCACAACAAAGCAGTCTACAACTTGGATGAATACAAGGTATGAATTTCATTGCCTTGCAGATCCTCGAGTCAATGATTCAATCTCCGTAATCATCCTAGTATATATAGTCTAGACTTTGGATGTTGTAGTATAGATTTTGGTTATGCTAGTGTCTGGACCATATCGGTTGAATCCTCGACTCGACAATACCTCACCAGATAATCGAAACTAATCAATATCTCTCGTATCCTCGACTCGAGGATACAACACTCCAATATGATTTCAAATCGATATTTAACCTCTGTCCAATTTTGTGCAACAGAACTTTACTGAATTGGTTGTGGACCGATACTACAGCATCAATCCAGATAAGGATGGTGCGACTGTAAAAGGTCCTACCGACCTGAAGAATGAGATGCAGATCATCACCTTGCCAGACGAGCTTTTTGCATTTTGGGAGAAATTTCTGACTAAACATGCAGATGGTGAGTTGATCAAACCTATTTCCGGGAAGAAGTACAACGAGATGAAGGGCTTCAAGCGGAAGGCAATATCTCTAAAGAAGGAGTTTTTTCGTCATTGTGGTCATTTTACGGACAAGGACTTCGGCACCCTCGCGCTACACCTGCTTGGGAAGACACCAAAGCAGAAATCCTTGTATCCTAAATTATCCGTGTCCAGGACTAGAATATTGGTCGCTGATAATATGAGAGCCGGTGATTGGGTTGAGCGGAGGAAGCACAAGAAAGTCATTCATCAAGACTTACAATCAATCAAACCGGCTCTGAGACTTACAGACACTGGCGGCGACGTTATTGACGATACGTGGAGGTCTTGGAAAGCGAGACACAGGTTCACGTCCGCGACATGGGATTTTCTAACATCATATCCCAAAAATGAGTACTTCAAAAGGAGACTAACGAACGAGGCTTCTAATAAACGAGCAAAAGATCTTGGGAAAACGTATCCCGAGGTTTTTTACATGTTCACGCAGTTTATGCGGATGAAGTACAATCTTCCCAAACCAACAGGGGGGGTCCAGGTCAGAGGGATTGATACTAAATCAAACGCACTCGTTGGCAGCTCTTAGTACCAGTACACAAGGCGGGATATCAACTTCGCGTTGTTGGACGTGAGAGAGGTTCTTCGTTCGTCGGGTGTCAATGACACAGTGGATCTGGATTCACTTTTGAAGTTTCTCATAGAGAGGCTTGAACCTAAAATGAATGAGCCGCTTGTTTGGCTCTTCATTTTACGAAACAGAGCGGAAGTGAAGGCCATCAAATTATTTGCAACGTTGAAGCTCAAAGATTACGACTGCGTGCAGTTGTTGTACGTCCCAGCAAAAGCTGAGATGCTAGACAACTGCACCAATCGGAGCATGGCAGAGGACGTACCTCTTAGTTTTCTATTCAAGAGAGGCCACGACTTTGTTAATTCCATTCGTGGATTGGTGAAGAAGGAATATGAGACGCCTGCGAGATGCCAGTACTACAATGAAGTCTCTAAGAACACAAAGGCCAAGTGGCAAATTCACCCTACTGAACTCAGAATGGAGTTCTATCTGCAGGTTCTTCAAGATTTCACTACGCCAGAAGAGAATGTGGTCGGTATCTACTACGGTCCAAAATTCATGTTGGCCGCTAAGGTATGTATACGTCTCCAAGGTGTATTAAATATTGGCTCGATGATAGTTGTCTTCGGCATGATGATATCTGAGTTATCGTCGACTCGAGGATAGGGGATGACTTTTATGACTGCTAATCAGTGGTTTTTTGATGCAGATGTTTGGGGCATATTTTTATGGGTTTGTCGAAAGGAATGAAGCCAGGGGGTATAGAAAAATTGCGTTTCTGGGAGATAAAATGGACATGAATGACTTCATGTTCTCCAATTCGCCTTATACGCTGGAGTACAAAAGACCAGTTAGTCGTGTTCCTGTCCTGGTGAGCGAGACCTCACCCCCTTCAACGCCTCCAACTTACGAATCGCCCGTGGCTGTTCTCTCACCAAGAAGACGAGAGAGAGAAACCCTTGGCCTAAATCTAGTTGATGATCTTGGAGTGATGGGAATCGATCAGTTTGGAACAAATACTTTTTAGATGTTTGTCGTACGCGCAGTCTAGGCGTAGGTATCTTTAACACCACAAAAGCGTTAAGATGACACGAGTTATCGTCCCAGGGAATTCCAGATGTTGTCGTGATAGATAAGTTTCCGGAACTATGGATCTACCTGGAAATGACAATCCGCTGTAGGATCCGACACAACACAAACACCAAGTTCCGGAAATATTACATTCCGGAATCAAATCCGGATCCACCTTTATCCGGATTTCTACTCTCACTATCCGTAATACCGGTTTTTGGTACCTCTGTTTTATCCTCAAAGGGTCCTCACTTGCTCTTTCCGAGGGATGGAGAACATCACCACTCAAGTAACACGCGTATCAACTCCTAAACAACAAACAACTATCCGTCCTCAAATTTCTCAGTCTGGTAAGGAGGAAAGATGGTCCCTTTCACAACATTCTGGGTGGCCACCCGGAAGGTAGGTCACGCAAAGGTACACCCTCACCCGCCCTTACTACAACGACACTCAACTACTTTCCAGATCAAGCTTTCGCCTACTCCTGAGGTTGGCAGACCTTCCAGTGGTTTGGGAATATTCCACTAGGCGGTTGCCGACTTCCGCACGGGACTACTCTCGAGTTCCCGGACTAGCTCCCTGACCACTACCGGATCCCACCAGATCACCGTTCCAGCAATTTAAAGGCACCATGCACAGCTCCTCACTTGTAAACTAGACTCAACCGCAAAACAATCTCGGATAGTTGGAATCCGGAACTAAAGGACTTACTTCCTAGCTGTCGACCGTTCTTGAGGTTGGCAGACCTTCCGATGGTTTGGAAATGTTCCACTTGGCGGTTGCTGACTTCCGCACGAAACTACTCATGAGTTCCGGATTAGCTCCCTGACCACTACCGGATCCCACCGGATCACCGTTCCAGCGATTTAAAGGCACCACGCGCAGCTCCTCAAGTTCAATCTAAACTATTCTGCAAAACACCTTTAGCCGGATCCGGATAACAACCAATCCGGATTCCTACCTTGCATACTCTCCTGGATACACCCACACACAAGTAATCAAGACGCGATACGCAAGATAATGATTTCCAAGGTGTTTATTCTTGGGTGCTCAGATTGAATGACACAAAATGGAATGACAGGCCACAAGCCGGCTCGCCCTTAAAAAACCAAAACAACACGACCAAAACGGTCCAAAGAAAAAGCGGCCAACGGCCAGCTGAAAATCCGGACAACGGCAAAGTGACCGTTCCGGGAAAAATGGAAAGCCGTTAAATTCCTAGAAATCCGGAACTATTTAGCATTCCGGATCAGCGGGTCTCACATCCGGAAAACCCGCGATGAAGACAAAACACTAAAACTATCAATCCAACTATGCAACCTAGTCATTTACCCTTCCGCGCCTTCTTCGCTGACGTTCCGCCCTTCGAAATTTGGATTGGCACCTTCTGCCAGATCTGCTTCGGTGGGGTGGACTTCGTTGCGGATCGGGTCCTTGGCGGACCCGGATCCGTCTCCGCATACTCCGACTCAGAAGACGAGTTCGTTACTGCCTCCTCTTCATCCGACTCGAGAACCTCCTCCAGATCGCTCCTGACCTTCCGCCGAGTGGCCTTCTTCTTCTCCAGGTCAATGATCTTAATGGGGGTCGATGGTGGGGGCCGCGGAGGAGTCTGCTGCTGCATGTGTGTGAACTCCTCCGGATGGGTCCGGGCCGGATTCTGAATCCCAACCGGATCCTCCGTCATCGCCGTTACTTCTGTAGTGGCATCCGGAATGGGTGGGAAGAGGTTTACCGAAGTGTTCCGGGGCGTCAAAACCTGATCCGGAATCCTCCTCCCATCCGTAATCTCCTTCTGTACCGAGGATCTTCCGAGTGCTTGCTGGGCCGACGATCGTGCTCCTAGGTTGAGCTGTGTTGTCTCCTGGAACTCTCCTCCGAGTATTTCCGGAAATAAAGAGGCGTCCAATCCGCTGAACGGATCAAAGTGGCCGACCAACTGGCGCATTTCCTTCAATGCGACCTCGATCCGTGCCTCGAACTCTACCAAGATCTTTACAACCTTGGTTCTGGAAATATGACCTTCCTGGGTCATCTGGTTGTTCCAGAGCGCGGATCTAGTGATGATATCCGCTGGCAGGTCGATGCGGTCCCTAAGCTTCCGGACCAGATCCGTCGCATCCGTCGCGCGTTTGTTGGCAGTGTTCATCTCCCTCTCTGCCCACGTTGCGCGATTTTGAAGATGATCGCGATCCGCCTCCACTGCCCGGATCCGTCCCTCCAGCAGGCGAATCATCTCCAGATCCGGTCTGCTCTTGATTGCCTCCACGATCTCCGTCTCGTCCGCTACCTTCAATACCGTGCAAACTCTCCGGATCAGAGTGGCCATCCGGTCGTTTGATGCCTTCTGACTCCGCAGCCAGGAGATTGTCGACTCGAAGATATCCAAATCCGGATCAGTGTTTCGGGATGGAACAGGGTCCGGAAGCTGGCTCTTCCCTCTTGATTCCGGGTCCGTGCTCTTCCGGCGGGAGTCGTGCCTGTCCAGTGAGTCATGCTCTAGTTCTGACTTCTCCTCCTCTTCCGGCTCCTCATCTATCGGATCCGAATCCGGAGGAAGATCGTACCGGAGCAGGCTATCTCCCTGCCGGTAGATGATGTCTTCCGGATTGCTGAGTACCTCCTGCTTGTGGTACAAGTGGAGGAGGTACGGACTGATGGGACTCGATTTCTTTCCCACCAGGTTTCCGAAAAGCTTATCCACTATCGACTAGATAATAAGCCCCCAGCTAACTGGTCTAGGGGCCGGTTTCCCCCTTTCCCCTAAGGCTCCAAATACTGTATTTGCTAGGGTTACTGTAATCCGGCTGGGCTTTTCCGGATACAGGATGGGGCTCAGAAACTCTAAGAGTCTCTGGTCCCTAGGATTCCGGCAGTCGGACGCGGTGTAACCCTCCTTCGGATCCGCCGGGTTCCAGAACCTATCTGCGGCGAATTTCTCCGTCCGGCCGGCCCATCCGAATCCTCTAGTGGACGCGAAATAGACTCCGGCCCATATTTCTACTGTCCAGGACTTTGGACGACCCCTAACGGTCAGTTGATACTGGTTCGGAGTGCCGTAGACTAGCTCGTCTATCATCTCCTCGCTACGGATGTTCCAGGGTCTCTTCAGAAACTCTAGACACCCCATATCCGTCAAGTCGTCCTCCAGCTGATGGTGGTGTTTCGGATTCTCAGGGATTTCCGGACTGATCATCGGGGCCGTGATCCCTGACTTCCGTAGCACACTGGGCCTTGCCATAACCACCGACATACTCTATCCTCACTTCCGACTCACTTCCGCTAATGTTTCCGCTAAGTTTCCGTCGCCTGATCCGCTAAGTTTCCGCTAATCTTCCGTCCTACTTTCCGGTGCGATCGGCACCGGCCTCCCCTTCTCTCCCTAACGCGCTCCTATCTCACCACACTTTCACTCACTAAGCGCCATCGCGATAATCACGCGGAGAAAGAGGAAGAATGAAGGAGACAGCGGGGGTTAAGTAGTTTTCGGCCTAGCGTTCCCGTAAGTTCCCTAGCCGGACTAGGCTCTAGGGCCTACTCGGCTGGAACTTTCCGGTATCCGGATTAGGGTTAGGGTTTCCGGATAGGGTTTCCGGATCCGACTGTAACCCTAATTACAGTTTAAGGTTTTCCGTAAAGGCTCTAATTCCTATTTCTGGTTTTAGGCTTCCTATTCCCTACCTATTATGGAAAATTTGAAATTTTCTACTCTATATATTTACTATTGTCTATTATTTCTGTTAATGTAGATAATGTGTACTTCCACAGTGTTCATGTGGATGACTTTGCCAAGTAATCCTGCTGCATCACAAGGGGGATCTACTCCGACACATGATGTAACGCCAGTAGTAGAGGTGCCCGTGGCTCATGTGGTGGACATGAATTTTGTCCCACAATCTCAGAATCAAATGCATGGTGCCCAACAGGTTGAGCAGCAGGGAGCTCAACAAGACCAGCGGCGGCACGCTCCAGAAGAGGAAATTGTAATTGAGCCAATGGAGGTCCCTCAAATTCGCGATCCTTTGCCGCCAATTAGACCATCCCACGCCCTTGTTGTTGGCGAGATTATTGATCTCAATGACGATGATGATGTCAACCGCACGCATTCATCGGATGAAGACGATGTAGAAGGCATGCCTATGAAACCTGACTTGAAACCAAAAATCTTACCCGATGGCAAGGTCAAGGTTGAGGGGGATTGGTGGACACATCAAGAGGAGGCCAGGAAACGCCGGATAGCGAGACAGCTAGAGAGAGAGGAGAAGGATAGAAGGCTCTAAGAGGCCTATGCCAACACTCAAGAGGCGAACGCCAAAATTAAAGAGGTGCAGCAAGCGGTGAATGCAAAAATCCAGGAGGTCCAGAAGGAGTCTAAGGCTGAGATCTCATCCCTTCAAAGTCAACTGAATCAACTGATTGCTGCTCTTCAATCCCAGTCTGGTGGCTCCATTGTCCTCCCTCCATCAGTTGTGTCGGGGTCACAAGTAGGAACGCCAGTGTCTTCCGGAGGACATTCATCTTTGCACAAGGATGAGCACTTCGGGTCCGGGCCTTCTGATCGTTGACTCAAAGATAAGGGGAACATGCAAAACTCTCCAGACCATGGCAAACAAGGCACGGTCCTTCCCGCCTCAGTTGGAACGACCATGTCTTTGCGTGATGTTGAGACATTCGAGGTTGTGGTACCTGAAACCCAGCATACCTCACTTCCGCTTGACGGCGTACGACATGAGGAGGGCTATCGTCGACACGACGATAGGGAGTCAGAGATGCTTCAGCATGTGGCCAACGAGGTTGTTGAAACCAAGTCTGCACAGTTAGACTGTTCGGAGCCCGAGAAGACAAGCAATGATCTACATTCGACTTCCTCGGAAGAGCGGTTGGACTATGGGGAGAGTGACGAGGGCGTTGGCGATGTGGGAGGCCCCCAAGTAGAAGCTGCATCTGGCCATGTGCAAGTGCCAAATGATCCGCAAGGGGGGGAATCTTATCAGGTACAATCCTCGGACCCATACAGTTTTGATTGACTCTCACACTTCGAGTCATGATTAAATGTCATGTTCTGGTGGTAGCAACATAGTTTTGTTCTAGGTCAGTAATCTTGTTGCTATTGATCCTGCCTGGTAGGATGGTGTGGCCTCTCTTTGATTGCGCGGTGCGGACGGCGATCCCATTTGTTTTTGCGATTCGTCTAGACAGTGTAGCACGTACATGAGTGTACAATTTTGGCGGCCGTAGATGAAAACGATGAATTTTCTCTGTAAAATATTTTACATGTAAATAAAATGTACACGTTTGAAATTTGAAATAGACTACGAGTCTAATTGTCTTCTCTTTCCATGTTTCCTTGATCAGCTGAAAAAACATAAAAGCATGCACGGTCCCCTGCCCATGAAAGCACTGTCTAATGGGAGCAAGCACTCGATTAGTGCATTTGAGTGCTCCGTCCTGTATTCTGGTTCACCTAATTCTACATTCCAACAGGTAACTCCATTTCTATGTTGCCTTGTCTTGATCAGGTCGCACCGAAGGGCGGAAGAGAGGTTCTGCCTCGCAATGTCTTGCCTCTAGTGCCCGAGTCGCGGAGGAAGTGGTTGAACATTGTCTTTGACTTGAATGGGGTGCTTTATTGTGTCACCAACAGATCCTATGGGATGAATAATCGCTTTCAGCCCTACCAAGTCGATGACAATGCTCTTTGCCATAGAAATCCCACACTTATTGGACCTAAAGCAGTTTTCGCTTGGCAGAATGTAGGCGAGTTCCTCCGACAGGTTTCCGATGTCGCGGATAGAGTTTTAGTGTGGAGTTCCATGTTTAAGAGTAACGTGGAGCCCATTACTGCACATTTGTTCCGTGGATGCAGACCACCCTATGATGTCCTCAGTCAAAATGATTGCAAAATGATTGAGGTCTCATCGGGACATTATTATGAAATTGGTATGAAGGCTGTGTGTATGAAAGTTCTGTCCGAGACGTTGTTCCTCAATTCGAGTGGGGTGACGTCGTTCTCGGCAGAGAATACACTCCTTATAGACGATACCCCGGAGAAGGGGGTCTGTAACGAGAGAGGAAACAATATCATTCTCAAGACTTGGAATCACGAGAAACGGAGGGATAACTTCCTATTGGGAGACCTTCTGCTGTGGCTCCGCCGTCTCGTCATGGATTGTCAACCGGGGAGACTCAGAGAGTATGTCGAGGCCAACCGGATTGGCAGGATGCCGCTTGGCGCTAGTGACTACAATCACTAGCAGATTGTTGATGCCATGAAAGAGTCCGCCTTGAAGTTAGGAATGCGCTACGACCTTCCTGCGGAAAATCTAGTCATAGGACGAGGCCGTCGTAGGACCTAGTGTAGCTCATGAACTCGAATGTATTTATATATTTTTCAATCTCTGTATGCGACATTCGTTTGCAAATACATTCATCAATTTCTTTGTTCTTGCTATCTTTCCTAGGTCTACTTCTCTGCTTCTGTCTGCCTTTGCACTTGCTTTTTTGTACTCGGTCGATGAATTCTGCATGGGAGATGTCTTTGATTTATTGGTCGTGCAGGTCAGAGATGCCTTCTATCAGCCTCCATCTCCTATGGGGAGGGCTTACTAGGAGTCTACGGTCCGGCTCGGAACAATCGCTCTCAAGGGGCTCCAAGGGAGGCGGCGGGAGCTGTGGTCCTGCGCTAGTATCCAAGCCATATATGCTGTGCTCCGCGGCCGACGCAGCATCCGTGGCTTTAGACTTTTCGAAAGGGGACATAGAGGACGGCGTGGTGGACAATCCTCCGAGTCGAGGGCATGGAAGGACCCCCATCTATTCGCCGTCCCCGTTGAAGAGGACATCGCCTTATCGAGGAGGACCATTTTCGCCGTCTTCGCGACCAGATACTGCAACGAACAGGAAACTAAAATTGCCCGTCGGAGAGACTATCGGGCGTCCTCGATGCAAAGATGATGTCCTAGTTTCTGCTGCACCTCCATCCATTCTCCTCAAAAATAGTGAGCGCAATGTTGTCTCCCAAGGGGCGTCAAAGAGTGAGCGAATCGCTCGGTGGTCCGACTCTCTATTACCTCGGGATGAGGATATTCTACCTCAGCATTTAGTGTCTTTGGGATGTAGGCGACTTCCTTCAAGTGACTCTCTCTTCCGCCAGAGGATAATTAGAGACCAACGGCGCTCTTTCAACTCCGCTGTTTTGCATGGGAGTGGAGCTCGCAGCACATGTTCTGCCCACATGCACGGGACCGAACCGCCTCCTAGTTTGTGCAGGTCCTTCTCTACTTTAGAGGTTCCTGAAGTTTCCCAAAGATCAAAGCGCTTTCGTTGTCGTTCTCACAGTGTGGGCCTGGTCGGTGGAGAACGTGGCGGAAGTGGGCCCCACTGTCATTCTCGATGCGAGGACATCTTAAAAGGCCTCAAGAAACTCAAAGCAATGGAAGCACTGGAGGGCAATGCGGCATCCTCGGTTCCAGAATCAATTCCTTAGAGCTCTCGTCTATGAATCTCTTTACTATTAATAGCATCGGTAAATAGTACATATACAATCAATTTTGAAAAATAGAGTGCTCCGTGTATAGTAGGCTTCGTCAGTTTCACATAGTTTAAGTGAATGGAACGATACTACGTACTTCATAGTCACACTTCATTTACCATTGTAAGCAATGGTTGCATGTTCCTTGTGCATTTCAACACATATATATCATCAAGATTATTGAATGTGAATGGACTGCATCTTCTAATATATTTTGCATGTTGTCATACTATATTGTGCATAACATGTGAGCACTAAATTTTGGTGGTCTAATATTTTCACTAGTTCTATTTGGTTTCGTAGTCCACATGGAATCTCTACCATTCCTTTCAGTTGGACTTCAGTTCCTTGGGAGAATTGAGGAACTTCACCTTCCATTTTCAAAAGTCTCAAAATGACCATTTTGTCTCAATTTAATGAATAAGGCCTTACATGTGCCATTCAATTATTCAATGAGGAATGACAACATTAGCTTGCCACACTTTGAAATGACATTATGCTGCATCTGCATTTTGTCATGCACTGTCAATACACATGTTAAACAATATATCTTTAGGGAAATTATAGCGAAAAAAAGCATCGCTTGTTAATGACTACTGCGGATGTGCAGTATTGAATCTTGTCTTGGAATTCCACTTTGCACAGAAAACACAGACGTTGTACTTTTGAAATGCTCAAACATGCATTATGGGGACATATTGGCACAGGATGGCCGTTACTCCGGATATTTTGACCATGTACAACATTTATGATAGCATAGCTTAAAGCCACAATAGTAAAAAATGTGTTACATACTACCTCTACTCACGGATGTCCACATTCAAAAGCATAGTGCAAGAGTTCCAATATACCACCAAAACCTCAATCTGACAACAACGTCGTCCTACAACATAGAAATGTGCAATACAAGCCATGAGCACAGTGACACTTAGTCATTTCCATCAAGCATTTCCTTCTTACAAATACTGTGCACCACTGCATATTTGAGCAAAGTGCATGCTTGAAGTGACTTCACCATTTATTCTATTCGTCTAGTACGTAAAGCACAATCGTGTTCCACCAAGACTTCCATAGCAAAGACCATGAACACTTCCTTCCATCTGTGTACAACTTCTCCAAAAAATGCCGCTCCATGTACACTGACAAGGAGGTCATTGAACAATACAGTTAGTGGTTCAAAATGTACTATGTCAAATCCATACTCTTCCACAAAGACGACCAAAACAGGGAAAGCATTCTAACTCATACACTATGACATTGCTTTTATCACATTACTACTGCCATGCAGTGCTAGGCAATATGGCTGCATTATACTACAGTGCTTCAACGACCTCTCTACTAAGGCAATACAACTGACGTTTGACATGGCAATGAATAGGAACTTCCACAAATGGAAGTAGGCCACTTAAAGTAAAAAGCCTTCGAAAGAGCAAACAAAGTCACTGACTTGACATGCTAACTAGGCCTTCTAATTCGTGGTCGGTCTACATTATAGTGTACAAATGTAGGAGACCCAATGATTTTTGTACAATTCTTTGTGTCATGCAACTTTTCTTGTCCAAAGAACTTCTTCTTATCCTGCAAGCAACCAAAACTATGAGACTTCTTCCAGTTATCATTCACTTATACATAGACAATCAACATGAAATCCTCTAAAATAAGTAGTGCTAGCAAACTTTGTTGTTGATCCCCCCAAAATAACAACTATAATCATGTGCAAACATCGTCGTCTGCCAACTTCAAATCATGATTGTATGGATACTTACACTCCTTACTTGTAGGCTGCCCACACAAATAGCAATTCATTTTCTTCTCTGTGGCAAGGCAAACAAATAGTGAATGAATGTTTTATTACCAACAATGCATGTTCTTTACTTTATTGAAATAATTCACACTTCATTAGTCTGAGAAGTCCAGAAATATAGAGGCATTGCTTCTAAATGTAAATAAAGCGAGGGTTGTTGTTTTTAAACTTTCTACTTACTATAATTTTCATGTCTATTACGAATATGAAAAAGAACCAAAACATCGAGCCAGTCACCTACCACTATTGCTTGTAAATGTGCATGTGTTGTACATTCTCCAAAAAATGCTTAAAAGAAACAACACGGCCATACATTTGTACATGTTACGTTAGTACCAGTACTCCCAACTACAACATACCTTTCCACCTTTGTTGCCTTTTCCTTGGAAAAGTCTATTTGTCTTCCGTGTCACGTTCTTGCTCTTTTGTGGACTTCCATCTCTCTTCAAAACATCACTTGCAGTTGTTGTTGCATCATTGGATACAGTAGGGTCAGTCGGCGAATTCCTATCCAACTTTTGTCGCTTCTTGCAACGAGTTTCACTTATTGTATCCGCTTGGGAAGTTGTTGTGTTCTCCTACATTGCAAACGCGTATTAGTCCAGTGGGTATGAACATGAGATTTGGATACACTATCATTGTCTTGTTCCCATTGATATCAAATTCATCGAATTAGAATACTATCAACAGTATGTACCTTTAAATCAGACGATCTGGCGATCCCTTTCTTTGTGCTGTGTCTTAATATTGGAACTAACAAAATGCCCTACAAGAAACAGAGAAGTTTGTCCACCGTCCACTAATTCGTCAGAATATTGCCATGTACAAAATGACAACATCAGAAGTAACTTCACATACACATCTTTCTATAATCCACATATACAAGTGCTACCTGCTTGTTGTTGGTTGTCCCTTCTTTTCCTAGATGTCCTTTTCCCTTCTTTTGTTCAGTTTCTATAGTTGCTGCATAATTTTCTGCCATTGCGGTTGTCAACAACACCCCACCCATCACTGCTCTTGATTTAGCAATAGAAATGCTTAACTGCTGAGCATTGTTGCTCTTGCCTTGTATTTCTACCATAACCTCTTTTGGCTCATTCACGTTCACTACATGCTTCTTATGAGAGCTTGTCTTCTCTACGTCGGAGTCGTCTACATCGGAGTCCTCGTTGGCGTCCTGTGACTCGCTATTTTCTTCAGCAGAGGAATCTGTTTTTTCACTGCATTCATCATCGTCACTAGAATGAGGCGATTTGTCATCATCATTTGTTTCTGCTTCCTTATCTTTTTGTAGTATTGACGGAACAGGTACTTTGTCTGGAAGACCATTGTCATCGTCTCCATTGTCTTCAAAATCCAAAGTTTTCACTTCCAAGTCCTTCCAGAGCTCGAAATGGGGTTCCCATTTTCGGAGAAGGGCCTCCACGGCGTCCACTCTGCTTTGCAAAGCCTTCATTGACTCTACAGCTATAGAGGTTGCATTAGCGGCCGCTTTGAGCTTTCTCTTCTCTACCGCATTTTCTTGTATAGCTGCCCATTCTTTCTCCACTTCTGCTTCAATTTCTGTACTATAGGGTTTACGTTTCAACTTCTCTGCTTGCGTTTTGAAAAACAAGCATGCAAAATTCCAGAAGCATATGTTACAGTAACTTCACAAAATCGTTGTTAGTACGTTGGATGTGCTATCACAAAGGCTTGCTTATCCTACCGATAGTTTTTCATGCAAAGCCTTTGTTAATATTGCTAATATTGCAATACATGGTTTTGAACATGAAATTGAAAGCAAAGTACTTAAATGAACAATAGTATTCTACCATAGTTGAAGGACATCCCTCATACAGTACATGTCATGTTGTAGGAGTCCTTCTATAACAGCTACAAAAGAACAACAACATTGCTGACAACTTCAGTCAATCACACTATACAAAATGGTACTCAAATGTACAAGGGCTACAACTTACAAGCCTTAGAATCACAGACTGCTCCACTAATCTCTTTGTCGTATGTCTATCCGACCGCTCTCTAGCAATTGTGGCCATTTTCGCTGACTTAGCTTTGCCCTCCTCACTTCTTCTTTTGTCTTGAAGCGTCTTCCAATATTCTTGTCGCAGATCTCCAGGTTTATCCAATCCTTTGTCAATGTACTGGTTCAAAGTGTACCGGTACTGTATGAGACCACTTCCCGCTTCTTTCTTTAAGTATTTTTCATTTAATCTTGAAGACTCTCCATAGAAGTGGTAGTCGTGACTAAGACGATCCCGTAGTATTTGCCTAGCATCCTTGCTCTGTCCATCCCAACCCACGGTGGGATCCATGTCTTTCACAAATGACCAGATATTTGCACAAAAAAGTGCTGCCATACTTCCACAAGGAGTCCCAGACTTGTCCAAGTATAGGGGTCTCCTACCAGGGGCATCGGATTTCACCTCATTCTGTACTATTGCGGATGACGATAGAGGTGGGCTTGTGGGTCGTCTACTGCCCCTAACAAATTGGCTGCTTGCAATGGATTCTACAGCATGCGCGTACATGTTTGCAGAAAAAGAACTTGGGCGCTCGTATGTTGCTTCCTCAAAGCGACAATGGATTTCAAAATCCCTCCCCCGTCCATCGTAAAAAAGGGCTGCAAAAAGAAAATACACACTAACAACGTTGATGATGCATTCATTGAAATGAAACCACTGTTTTTTGAACCATTGAACTTCTGCATGCTTGCAATTTGAAGTATTGCATACAATGTAGTACATTGGCATTTTTGCTATTTTCTATTTGATGTTACTACAAGTATAACACATTCACTCAACATAGAACTGTCCTATTAGATTTAACATCTGCGTTTCATGTTACAACACTTTCTCAAGTACCCTGCGTAAGAATGAATTGTGTCACCGACAAAGTTGTCACGCTAAGCATGAATGAACTTTGCCAAAAAAGACATGCCATCAATTATGAAATCCACCATTAAACACTGTATGAAGACAACAGTATCCATCGCCCTCTCATATTGAAGGCTGACTTAAACCTTGAATTTGAAGTTTCTGGAAAGGGTCTTTCGACACATACAATAGTACAACATGTTGAATTGTACAAAATTCATGAGTATTGCATTCTCAGAAGTGGCGTAGACGAGGATGCATGGTATTGAAAACTTGAAAGGCCATTCAACAAACAAACTAAACAATCGTCCATTTTGTTCCTTCTACACATTTGGGTATAAGTAAAATACCTCTCCAGTTGTCGTAGTCCATGCGACCATCATACTGCCTACTACGGCTGCCATAGTCCACTGAACGTCCATCGAAATCTCTACCACCTTTGTACGGGATTGGCGACCAAGGTCTTCTGGAAACAACTCTACTCACTCCACTGGATGGACCTCTATACCCACAGGAGTAGTCTTCTGCCCAATCTGTCGGATCTGTCTGATTGTATTGTTGTAGTGCATAACTTGCTGGCGGTGGTTTGGGACGACCTTCCATTTCCCTCTCTTGACGACATTGGTACAAGTCATGGTTGTCGTCTTCTACAATGGCAGATACTCGTTCTTTGGATGTATATGGACGGTCTTCAATGAGAAGTTGCGTACTTGGAGATCGTCATGCACGTTCTTGTTGATCTTTGTCCAAGACCACATCAGGGGAGTCAACCATCTTCCTTTTAGAACCACCCTTTGTCTTGGCCATATGTTCTTCAAAGGTGTCCTTCACTTTTCTATCTGGCCACGTGCAGAAAGGCTCCTGAACCTAGAAGTAGGAGCATGATAGGAAGTTATAGGTCATTAGAAGAAAAACTGTAAACATTGTAGAAAAAACAAATGATATGCATAGCAATCTAACGGATACAAGGTTTCCAAATCCCACAGTGAACCTAAAGTACATAGAGCACACATTTGTGAAAGCAATTTCAAGTACACTATGTTCGTCACACATTGCAGCGCTCCCACAACCGTACATCACAGACATGCTGCATCAAGAAAAGCAAGTGAAGGCAACAAAAGCAAAGGTGTAGCGCAAAAATCCCAGAAGTTATACATTTGTTAGGTAGAATATGCAGCCAATAGAGTAATAAAACCGCCAACGATCGTGTGCAGAAGCATATGTGCAAAACACGTAAAGAACTTTTGCCAAGCACACATTGTATATTTGAAACAAGAGATGAAAGTCTATTCTACCACACATACTAATTAGCGATGATGACCAGACAAAACAGACCCTAAACAGAAACTTGTCGTGAACAGAAGTTTCTGGAAACCCTAGCACCGTTTCTGTTCCAAGCGAACAAAAATATAAGACACACTGATTGCAGTGTCTTTTTCCTCGGAGCATCGACAAGTACATGGAGAAGGCAAACTCAATGCATTATATAGTTCCTGCACACTATCATTTGAAATTGTTCCTCATCAATGGCCGCCGCAGTAGTCATTCAATGTGTACATATGAAATTACGTAACAACTACAATTAGGAAGTCGATAGTTTCCATTCAATAACTTTTGTAGCCCTAAACTCTATGATTGATATAGACTTCAGACCATAGGGTCTACAGTCCAAAAGCCAGGTTTCAGAAATATCGCGTTTGTAACAAAGCATTGGGTACATTGGGAATGGGTCAGTCTAGTGAGTACGGTAGGGCACAACAAGCACAATTGCAACGACTAGAAACAAGCAAAGCACGTAAGTCACTGACCTTTCTTCGTGTACTATTCAGAGTGTCGGCAAGCAGTGTGTTCTGCAAAGTTTGTGTTCTTGTTCTATTTGTTTGCCGTAGTGTTAGAACACCTTCACTTGCAAGCTTTGTCTTCCGCCGTGCTTTTCTTCTACGTGCCGCTCCTTCCACAAGAGGGTTGTTGTTGGCTTCTCCAAAAAAGGCAGAACGTAGTGCAATTGCCTCTGGAAATCTTGCAAACAACAGTTCCTCTGAACTGCGTCGTGAAGTGCCTTCTTTTGTGAGTTCCGCTCTTCTTCGTATGCAGTGATTTCAGTGTTTGGTTGTTCGTGCGTTAAAGACATATCCATCCTTGGTGGTACATACTATATTGGGATTTTCAGTAAGTCTGTGACTAGCCGTCCCTAAAAAATGTGAACGCGATCTACTATTGCCATTGCCACTACACATTGTGTGAATAAGCGGCATGTGTAAGGAAGGAGTAGCCGCCAATCCCGCCATAAGTGAACAATCATGTTCTGTGGTAGTACTACAGAGGGTGCTTGTTTTCAATATTTCTTCATGTCTATAAGGAGTTCTCATGAAGTCTATCAATTTGTGTTAGTAGAAGACTACTATTTCTTTTTAATTTCGTGTAGTACTTCTCTCAATGAACAAAGGACTGTGAATGATCATGATGAAAGTAGCAAGCAATGAAAATGATAGTCAATGATTACAATAGGTCATTTTGAAATTGAATGCATTACCTTGTCTTAGGTTTCTAATATGGTTGCATACAATACAACGTTTGTCAAAGTACATTCATAAGGAATTCCACTTACTTCAATTTCTAAGTGCCGAAACATGTGAGTCATTCATTTTCAGGTTGCAAATGTCAAAGTCACACAGGAATGTCATATGTACATCATACACAGCAAAATCGTTGTAGCAAATGTCGGCAATGATGGTGAAGCAAAAAATAGGAACATGTGTAGTAGAAAGAGTTGGAAGACTAGAAATACAACATCTATTTGGTAGAGCTGGATACACATTCATTTTTCTATCTAGTAATGTCCATGACAGTGTCTTCAAGTCCAGTTTGTATGCAAAATTGTAGGAAATGCGCCAAGTAGTACACCTTTGTAAGGTTCGTTTATTATGGGGAAAAGTAAGTATAGTATATTGAGGTGATGAGGTATAGAATTCTCATGTACTTTCATTCAAAAAAATATAACAAATGTATGATTGGAAAAAAATGAAACGCTTAGCTTCTTGTTGTTTGTATAGTATGTACTACAAAGTACAAATTTAGGAGGTAGTTTATGAAAATCACAAGTTCCAGTGAATAGAACATATTAGAAATGGACCTTTCAAATAACTTTAGAAATGCATGATTGTCGGGCATTTGAATTGCTTCTATAACAGCTTTCTAGTTCTTCAGTGCATCTGGAAATGTAGTGTGCTCCATGATTTGCAGTAACAAAGTCTACAAAACCTAGCAACTTGTACTAAACTTCATTGCAATTACAATGCAGGTCTTATATTTAGAATTGGTTACTATGTCAACATATTCAAGTTTCTCAAAGTTCCTGAAATCCTGAATAGAGAAAAAGTAAAACATTTGTGACTACATTGGAGCTCAGTTCAGAAGAGAGCATCAGCACACTTTCAAATTTCTTTTGTTTGTTGATTATAGTTGTGTACATGAAGAAGGCGAATTCGGTATAAAACTACACTGTGCTTGCGTTAGGAAAATGCATTGCCGATAGTACTATACAATATGTGCAATGGTTGTAATGTTGACATAGCACAATTTCATATTGAGAAAGTATTATAGCCATTTTGGATGTGTTTCGAGTGCATTGCCTTCGAAGAAAACAGAAATATGTCTATTGAGTCGGAATTTACATTTTCCAATACAGAAGCTAGAAATTGGTAGTTCATGTTGTGAACGTTGGAAAGCTTGTTATCCGTTGTTGTTGGCTACCCATAGAAATGAGTGCGCAAAATGTATAAGAAAAAATACAAATGCAATGGATCATTGCAATCATTGCTATACAGAAGATTTCGACATGCACTATATATATAAAGGTCAAATTCTATATCCCTGTACATATCAATGTCAAGCTTGATAATGCAAAATGAGACATTGTGTCGAAGGAAAGGTATTTCTTAGAAATGTGTTGTTAGTGACAACCAAAAGGATGAATTCAGGTTATTTTGAAGATTTCATAGCAACCAATTTGTATGGTCATGGCACGCGTGTATCCTAGAAGAGGAAGGCTGAGTTTCATGGAGACATTATACTATTGCAGTGAATAAGATAGTATTACTCTTCTTGAAATGCAACTTCTTGAGAAATGCCATGAAAATGCATAAAAACAATGTCGTCAATGTCAATAGTATTACCTATTTGTAGGTACATGCACTAGAAGAAAATTGTGTTAGAATCCCTAAAAACACGTCACTTTGTTTTCGTTGAGTTCCCGGTTCAAAACGCAGTCAAAACGCAAAAAAACGCAAAAAAACCATTTTTCTGCGTTTTGACTGCGTTTTGAACCGGGAACTCAACGAAAACAATGTGACGTGTTTTCAGGGATTCTAATACAGTTTTCTTCTAGTGATGGTAGTACTTGCATACTATTGAAAAGGAAAAATACAGTTGTCATTGTAATTCCAAAATTGACCTCTTGCATTTCATGTACGCAAATATGGCTTTTGTATTGCCAATAGATGGCACTATGATGTTGAACATGAACAACGAATTTGGCCTATGCACATCTAGTGGGGCAACATCTTTTCTGTTTGCACAATGAAAGCAGTGACATTTCACAACTTCTTCGACCAACGATAACGTTTAGTACTGCACATAATAGCACTTCCATTTGTAAATCAAGGAGCAAAGGTCATGAACAGCATATAAAGTTCATCGTGTTCTTGGAAGTGAAGGCCTCACGAAGTTGTTGAAGAGCAACAACAAATTTGAAATCATAGTAAAGGTATTGTCTGCATTGCACATAAGACTTGTAAGTGTTCATGTTCTTATTGCATGCCACCTTGTATGGTTGCAATAATTGTAATGGTAAGAAAGTGGAAGAGATACATGTGAGATGTTCATGTTGTTGTTTTGTTGTCCACAGCAACCACAAAACACTATACTAATGTGCATGACGTAGTGATAAGCAATATTGCCTTTGGCTTACAAGGAATCTTGCTCTTCTGCAAAGACAATTGTCATGAGCGTCGCCATTGAAGCGGACATGCATGCACCGTGATAGACGACATTGCCTTTAGACATGCAGTGAAAATGTAATAATCATGTTGAAGAGGCGTGAAGCATAAATGTGTGCCTTCAAATGTGTAGGATGTACCATATACACGTTTCATGTGTACATGTCAATACTTCTCTGAGCATTCACTTTCTCATTATTGTTGTGCAGGATAAGGTCATGCAATTCAGCAATCATGGGTATGTACTGCAATAGACAAGAAACCAAGCAATCTTGGTATGTGGGCTATGAAGCACAACGTAAAGCTTTGCCTTTCAAACCTCTGAAGTGCATTTTCTATTAAAAGAAGCACTTCCTTAATGTTCATGTACAGAGTTGGGCAACTCATTCTAGATTGACTTATATGCACTTGTGCATTTCAAGAGGACACATTATTGAAGAAGCCGTATTCTTCAGCGGTTTAGTGTGCTGAGCTTGAAGCCAAAATTATTGGCAATGCAAACTGGTCGTGGCCTACATATTCCTATAGAGGATTTAATCTTGGAAACAGAATTGCGTATGGCTAGAGAATAGAATTGTAATGCATATCGATGTCCTTGTACAAAATGCTATGGGGGACATCGTTACGACATACGAACAATAAAGGGCCACCTACGTATAAACAAGCGAGATCCGTTCCTTATGCGGTCGATGTTGGGAGGCGACCCTCCACAGGGTTATCCAATGGAAGGGATATGGGTAAATGCGGAAGGGGAGACGTTGTCTAACACCAATGTCTTTGATGATGAACGAATGCAAATGGAATATGCTCAGCATATGGATCCTCATCACAACATTCAACAACAACTGTTTGATGCTCTAGATGAAGGGGATGATATTAGGGAGTGTACCTCTCATGCTGAAGAATACGAAATCCATGATAATGTTACAACAGACTTAGAGGGGGAAATGGATGACCTATATGAGCAGGCAACCCACCCTGTGTACAGAGGGAGTAATGTCAGTGTGATATCAACAACAATTGTGTTGATAAACATGGCTGTCATCCACAGTGTAAGCAACGCTTATGTAGATGAGCTTTTGAAGTATCTGTCAACTGTTTTATTACTTGCTACAAACGTCTTATCTAGAAGTCATTATGAAGTAAAGAAGTTGATCAAGAAATTGGGTTTGCATTATGATGTCATCCACGCATGTCCAAATGGATGTGTTCTATATCGTGGTGACAAACAACATTTGAAGGAGTGTCCAAAGGTGGCATGTGGGAAGTCCAGATATATAGAGGGCTCTAATGTTATTCCAGCAAGAGTAATACGACATTTTCCCTTGATTCCAAGACTACAACGAATGTACCGTTCACCAACTATTGCGGAGATGTTACAATTTCATTCTAAGCATCTGAATACTAATGAGGCTATTATGAAGTCTATTGCAGATAGTCCTGCATGGAAGCATGTGGACAACAACATAGATCCTTCATTTGGGGAAGAGGCAAGGAATTTGCGTTTTGGGATGTCTTTGGATGGGGTGAATCCGTTCACGCACAACACAACCAGTCACTCACATGGCCAGTGTTGGTACTCATCTACAATTTGCCACCGTACTTGGTGACCAAATTTTTTTTCATGCAGTTGAGCATCCTTGTTTCTGGGAAATCTTCACCCACTAATAAAAACATAGATGTTTTCATTGAACCATTGATTGATGAATTCCTACAGCTATGGAGAGGAATACCTGCACAAGACTTTTCAAACCCACCTGGATCGAGGCATTGCACATTAAGAGGTATCCTAATGTGGACCATATCTGATTACCTTGCATATGGTCTCATCTTTGGATTGTGCACACATGGCTACAAAGCATGTACAGTGTGCGGGCCTCATACAGATGCTAGATCATCTACATCTGGTAACAAAGTAGATATGCAAAAGACAACAAAAGGGAGGAAGTTGGTCTACACTGGAAGCCGTAGGTGGACTAGTAGAAGGCATCCATATCGTAGAAACCTACATTTTGATGGGAAGGTCAAAGTCAGAACAACCCCAACTAGGATGACTGGTGCACAAACTGAGCGTTGTGGTCAACAACGAGAAGCATATATTGCAGACGGTGGTAGGAAGGGGGGTGATGACGATCCTGTACATGAACATGGAGTCAAGCGTTGTAGTGCATTGAACAAGCTTCCGTATTGGACGGTAAGTTCAGAACATGAAATATAGTGGGAATTTTGGAGGCCGTTGAAAATAACATGAACACAACAATTACAAGCACAAAAATAAGTTTGTTTCCAATCTTCCAACGTATGATAACGGAAGTAGTGTTCATGTTTGTAAGCCATGTCAAAATAGAAGTGTATGAGAACCTTCTAGTATTGTTGTACAGTAACGCATGGCATGTATGACATTGTTGGATGGCTACCTACTTTCAGTAGTCCACTCTATTGTATGAAATGCTCAAAATAGTAACCGTATTATAGAAAATGGAAATTATATTAAAGAAGGCAAGTAAGCAATGTGGAAAGCAATGGAAGAAGGTGAATATGGTACAACTGAACGTGACAATATTTAGACGCGTTTGATTCAACAGCATTGTGTGCATTACGAAGGGAATGCACATACAATACTTGTGGAAGTAGGCACGTTCGCAGAACTACTAAGCAACATGTTAGTATAATGAACATGAATGTACGAATTGAATGAACTAATTCAAGAGCAATTGTGTGATGTATTTTGTAGTGACCACTGTCACTTATGAGTACCAATTTCCAATGTTGAAGTGGAACATGAGAATTCACTGAATTGTGTAAGCACTTCTTTGAGAAGTTGGTTGTTCTTGAAATGCTTGAAATGGAGTCGTAGTGACAACATACTAAACATGGAAAAGAATTTCTTGTTGTGGTGTAGGACCTTCTTATTCGACATTTGTTGGATCCTATGCATTGTGAAAAGAACTTTACCAAAACATTATGGGGAGGAAAGGATTCAATTGGGAGTAGGCAAGACATGCAGGCCATGAGCATCAAACCACATTTATGGGTACAACCGCCTATGAGCAACAAGGATGACTTCTACATGCCGAAAGCTCCGTACATTCTAGACTCAACTGAGAAGACAACAGTGATGGACATAATCAAGACTCTAAGAACTCCAACAAATTATGTTGGTGCCATCCACAAGTACCTACAGGAGGAGAAGTTGCGTTACGTGAAGTCCCATGACTTTTACATACTCATGCAACAAGTATGTTTGTGACATTTCTACTTTGAATTCATTAGTTTCAAAGGATGATTGGGAAAAGGTATGTATATGCTAGTGGAAGTACTGAACTTAAAGAAAAAGAGGATAATAGCAAACAAAGAATGAGTATTTGATAGTTTGTTGTAATTTTTGTGTTATTCCAATTCATGAGAGTCAATGAAAGCATGAAGTTGTAATTGGAGAACTGAAAATCAAGCTTCAAAAAGAAATCATGTAAGATTACAAGTATTCCATTGGATTGAAGTGCTTCTGCATTATTAGGTACTTCCTTTGGCATTGCGATCGGTCCTTACTGAGGAGGTTCAACAAGCTGTGATGAAGGTAAGTTGAGTATTTAAGAGATTGTGCGCCAAAGAAATCACTATTGCAAACAGAGATGCTGACATGATAGATGCAGCAGATGCGTTATGTTTGCTAGAAAAAGAATTTCCACCTATCTTCATGGATATAATGTCGCATCTCATGATTCATCTAGTAGAAGAGTTGTATATTTGTGGACCAGTCCACTATTGGTGGATGTATCCAGTGGAGAGGTACATGAAAACTTTGAAAGACTACGTCAAAACATATGCTCAACCGGAAGCAAGTATGGCAGAAGGCTATGCAATGTCCGAAACACTAGGTTATTGCACCGAGTACTTGCAACGTTTCCAAGGAACCAACCATCGTGTTTGGGACAATAAAGAGAAGCAAAGAATGAATGACAAAGTAGTATAAGGAAGTGGATGGCCACGACGAATGTCTGATCACTTTTTGGAATGGGCACATGACTTCGTGCTTTCCAATTATGTGGATTTGGAGCCTTGGAGCCTGTGAGTTCCGCCCTGTCCTTTGTTTGTTTTCAGGAACATAGAAAGTGTGACTCAACAAAGGAATTGTCGACCTTACCATTTCTTGGAGTACTCTAACAATTTTATTCTCAATTTCTGGAATGCAAAAAGTGTTTGTAATGTCATAGTACACAACGTATTGGAAACGTGTGCACAATATGTCATTGTCGAAGTGAATACTTCAAGTAGATCATACTAGTGAATACATTGGAAGATAACATTGTTCTTACGGAAATAAATTACAATTTATAATGATCCTAACAAATTTTCGTACATTGTAACGTCTCCTCTATTGTGGAACATGCAATACAACACTACTTTCAAAGAGAGAGTGGCACTTCAGCTAACTTACAGGCGACAACATGGGCATCGTGCTAGCCGTCATTCTAATGTGCAATATCCAGAAGGATTTCAGAATTTGCCAGAATTTGCTGAGTGGTTGAGAATGAAGGTACAAGAGGCTTCAAGTGGACCACAAAAACCTTCAGTTTATGTCATGGAGGCATCTAAGCTTCCAGAGAGAGTGGCAACAACGTATAGAGCCATGTATGCTCATAGAATGCACCTACGCGTACAAAGTGCTAAAGAAGACAAAGTCACTTGTGATAGCGGAATCACTGCTTTGGTTCTAAATCGCCGTACAAGACGCTCTTCCAATGAACATGAACATTGGAAAAGCAATGAGTATGTAGGTTGGATTCAAGAAATTCTAGAGCTCAATTACCGTAGTCACTGCTACGTTGTGCTAGTGAGTTCATGGGTGCTAGCTAAATTGGATGCACCAAATGCAAATGTTATTTGTGGCAAGTACGGCTTCACATTAGCAAACTTCTCCAACCTACTACCATTGGGACCACAGTCATTTGCTTTTCCCAGTCAATGCCAACAAGTGTTTTTTTCTGACAATTTGGAGAGAAGAAACAACAAGACAGCGGACTAGAAGGTTGTTTGTGGAACAGAGGTCAGAGGGCGACGGGGGGATACTACAATTGCGAGACCGGATATAGAATTCATATCCACTAGTAGAGATTCTGATTTTGAAGGTCTTCGAGTACCACATTAATTAATTTGAACTATGACAAAGCAGTTGGCCATGAAAAGTGAAAATCAGTATTGATAGTGTTTTACATACAGTGAAGTGGTAGGAATATCTAGAGTAGGCATTTGGGAATTGAATATAATAGGTTGAAAATGGACTTTCATGCATGTTGGCTACAATTGAAAAATACAAAAACGCATATGGTCATCAAAAAAGCATATTGTATATAGTTACATGAACTTCAAATTTTGTCATTTAAGAACATAAGAAAGCAGTTGTGGCCTATGTAGTGTACATGCCTCATCGTATTACAGGAACAAGTCATTTTTAGCAACTTTTTTAGCAATGGCGTTCTGATCTTCCAATGGACAAAAATGTCTGGAAAGCACCTACAGAAATGTTGACTTGTATAGAATTACTTACCAAAAGGTCTTTTTCACTAAACAAGCAAACCTAACACCACAGTAAAAAAAACATGATTTTCAGTACCTTGTGTCAATCACTATGCATTGTCATTAGGAGAACATGAACAAAAACAGGATTCTGAGGTCCGAATCGACCTCAACAAGTTCCTAAACGTGACGCTTACTATTTTAACGTTGACGAGAACATGCAAATTCACTGACCAACACATGCACTGTATTCTACATGACACATGATAGTCACAATGAACAGAAGTTTGTGTAGTACAACACAGACTACAGCCAACACTTCCCACAATGAAATATCATTTGTCGTTCCTTTATTTGTATTAAACAACCTTATTTCATCCAACTGTTCAATATTCGTCCACTCATCTCTATTTTGAAAAGCGTGCCAATGTATGGTACAACCACATTTCCTTTCGTGCGATGTCACCCTAGACAGAACAAGCTACCCTATTACTATCCACATAGACAAAAAACTATCTTTGAAAATCCTACGTGGCCTATTTGTTCATTTGCGTTTCCGCTAACAAGAATGATGTAAAATTTAACATGATCCTGCAACGTACAAAGTGAGCTACCATACTATGAACATGTCCTTAACAATAGTGTTTGTTCTAACATAGTTTTCTACAACCATTACTTTTGTAAACCCTGAAACAAGTGAAATTTCCCGTCTAACACAGAAACATTGGAAAATCATGTTCATTTGAACGCGCTTTTCTTCTAGTGACACTATCCTTGGCCGGTGTGGTGACATCCACACTTCCTAGAGACTTGTAGATCCTGGAGAAAAATGGGGACCCCCAGGTGTAGCACTTGGGGCCCCAGTTGAGACCTTTGGGACCTCTAGTTGTAGCACTTGGCGCCCCAGTTGAGACACTTGAGGCCCCCAGGTGTAGCACTTGGGGCCCCAATTGAGACCTTTGGGCCCCCCAGTTGTAACATTTGGCGCTCTAGTTGAGACCCTTGGGGCCCCAGTTGAGACACTTGGAACCTCCAAATGTAGCACTTAGGGCCCCAATAGAGACCTTGGGGACCCCTATGTGTAGCACTTAGGGCCTCAATTGAGACCCTTGGGAGCTCCAACTGTAGCACTTGGGGCCCTAGTTGACACACTTGGGACCTCCAGATGTAGTACTTGGGGCCCCTAGGTGAACACGAGATTTTTGTTCCGTAAACCATTTAACTCCTAAAAGGTCATTGTCACCTCGGGGGACAAAATAAATTTTGAGGAACTTCCTATGACTTCAAATTGTATCAACTTTTTATTCATCTTTCTCATAACAAATACAAGTTAAGTATGCATATTGATACTTAACTTCCTCTACTTCCTTATGACAATTTTATCTTGACCTTCACATGCACTTCATGCAATACAAGCATTCTCATTGTAAGTAATTTTCTCTTAAACAACCATGTCCAACAGAGGTGTAAGATAGTGTTACCTTTTGTATTTGCTTAACAGAAGTTGCATTTTGCGTTCATGAACCCCGCTTTGTAGAGCAAGCCTGGTCCAAGGGCCAATTGAAGAACGCACCGTAGTTTTGCCGTCTGCAATGCCTACCTCCACTCATGAGCCACCTCCCCGCCCACATGCCTCACGTATGTCTGCAATGCTAACTTGTGAGAAGAAAATTATGATTTCTAGATTCCTCAGCCTATTCCAAATTAGGTTTAGGGTTCACGTATTGGAAAGGGTTGTCTTCATTTTCAGAGGTCGATATACGAGCCAGTCTTCATGTTCAAAAACGGTGGAAGGTTTAGGGTCGTAGTTCGTTCAGTTCCGTATCACAATTTCCTTTGCATCGCTTGGTGACCCCGCCCCATAGTTGTCTTCATTTCGTGGACACTGTTACATGTTGCAACACAATGTCAACGCAATGCAATGGACTTGGCCATCCTTCGTTTGCGGGTCCTATGTACATACCTAACATTGTTGAGTCTTTTTGGCTATACAGAAGATCCATTCAAAGTTGAAGAACTCCGCACTCGAAAGTCCTTCTCGCCAATTCTGACGTGAAATTAGTAGCTCGCACATTTTTTGTTTATCATCTGCCAATTTTGCGCATTTGTAGAATTTTAGATGAATGCACGCAGTAGTGTAAGCACTAAAGCATCTATGATTTACGTTCATTTCTTCTATGTTACTATAGGTGGAAGTCTGGGCGATTCTGACTTCCTCCACTCTATAAAATTTGTACAGGAAATTCAAAAGTTCAATTCAGCAATCAAGCAACACTGACCTAGGAGCAAAAGAGATCACCTTCAGTATCCACCACGAGAAATTCTGGAGCCCTGCGTAGGTGCAACTCTGACAGCCTTGCCCCCTTCTTTTGCATTAGGATCCACTATAGATGGATGCATTTGACATGATCCCAACATTTGGTTGTGGGGAATTCATTCCTATTGTGAGTATGGCAACCTCGCCAATACCAAAACCCACTTTCAATACAGTTGGGGACCTTGAAACTTCAAAAAAGATCCTAAACCTTGTGTTGTCGTTTGTGTACGTACTGCGAGAAGTTTGATAATTCTCTGCAAGGGTTATTAGTACAGGCAGAGGAGATTTTAGCCACAACCAGGAGAATTTTAGAGGATGGTTGTCTTCAATGCAACGATATGCCAACTTTTGTAGGTCGCCATCCATTCTCTTCTTGTTTGGAGAATTGGACTGTAGCACTACAACCGATTAGCCAGCAGGAACTGCAAGACCATACTTCTTGCAAGACCATAGGAAGAAGAGGGAGGCATTGAAAAAAATAATTGAAGCTCTAATAGAGGGAATCCATGCGGTTATACAAAAGGCCTACTTTCTATGTTTGTAGATAGAAGAAGCAAAAACCATTCCTATTGTAAATAGAATGCCTTCTAGCTTGTGGTATGTGAAGGGAACTCTTTTTTGTAATAGACCTTCGTTAATATAATGGACTTTGTTCTAGTCAATGCTTGGAATGTCACCATGACTTGTTCAAGTACCTTGATAATTGTACTGATGGCATGCTTTTTGCTAAAAACAGTAGAAGTGCTTCAAGATAGGAGCTGGTAGAGATGAGGCCAGAACGATGGTGGGAAACATACCACATTGAGAGGACTTTAGTGGCTCGTCAAGGCATTTCACGTTATCCTTGTGGTTGTCAACGTTGCCATGGGTTCAGGATTTAGTCTATAAGAACTATCGAGCGTCATCATCGAAGACATGGTCGTGACCAGCACTTGGTCCAGCCTCTACTTGTAAGTTGCTTTGCATCTTGGCTACTTGCTAGGTTTTTAAAGTCAAAGTCCTGTCGTGGTTGGGTATATATAAATTCTTACTTCTTTGTGGCAGAGGAATCCCCGCAATCGTGATGAAGGCGAGGATAATTGTCCAAATGTGCAGGCTTCAGTGGATGAAGACCTAGCAGCAGAGGGTGCTCATGTCCTCGACAAAGAGCAGTTCCACGACGTCGAAGACTTTGAGGAATGGGAACCTGCCGTTGCCAATACGAATGTGGATTTCACAAAACTAACAGGAAATTGTTTTGCCCGCGTGGAGGAGATTCACGGAGGCCATTCTGAAGATGAAGACGTCATACTAGATTTTGATGATCTTTCTTCTGAGGAAGAGGAACCAAATGCGACCCCTATCCTCGAAGAAATTCTTTGTGAGTCCGCATTGCCTTTGTTTCCAGGATCACAAATGAGCAGGCTACAGTTTAGCATCACTCTGATGTCACTGTACACATTGTTCTCCATCAGTCATCATTGCTTAAACGAGATCCTAACTTTCCTAAAGCATGATGTTCTTCCCTCCGAAAATGAGTGTCCCAAAAATTCCTATGAAATGAAGACTATGCTTGGGAAACTAGGATTATTACATGAGGCCATCCACTGTTATGATTGCGGTAGGACTCTATATTGGAAAGATAATGCCAATCTCAGTGAATGCCCCAAATGTGGAAAGTCACGATACATTCAGGGATCCAACTCAGTTCCCCTCAAAGTTTTCAGGTATTTATCTTTGATAAAGAGATTGCGAAGGATGTATCGATCCCCGGAGATAGCAAAACATATGCGATGGCACTCAACAAATCACTCAGAAGACAACAAGATGCGTTCAATTATGGATAGTAAGCAATGGAAGTTCATAGATGATAAATTTCGTAGCTTTAGTCGTAGTGCCCGGAATGTTAGAATGGGTCTCTCTCTGGATGGCCTTAATCCTCACAGCTTCCAGTCTTCCAAGTATTCAGTGTGGCTAGTGATGATGGTGTTCTATAATTTACCACCATACTTAGTCACCAAACAATTCTTCATTTGCTTGACGATGATTATACCAGAACCAAATTCTCCAACGAAAAGAGACAATTGATGTTTTTCTACAGCTTTTGGTATTGGAGTTGAAGAAACTGTAGAAGGGAGTAGCGGCATTGGACATGTCCAAACCTCTTGGGCATACTAGAAACTTCAGATTGCGAGGTATGCTTATGTGGAGTATACATGACTTTCTAGCTTACACATTATTGTCAGGGCAGATTGGAAAGGGTTATGTTGGTTGCCCTGTATGTGGTGAAAGCACATTTGCGGAGCACTCTACTGAAGCGCACAAGACAGTTTATTTTGGTCACCAAAGATGGTTAAGGCAGAATCATAGATGGTGAAGTACGCGAGCAACCTTCAATGGACAAGTGAACTATGATGGACCACCACCCCGCCAATGTGGTTTGACTGTGGTCTAGCGCGGTGGCTAGAGAGAAGCTTTTCTACAATGTGGAGGCTGATCGAACTCCAAAGATGACCCCATGAAGAAAACATGAGTCAAGAGGATTAGCATCTTATTCGAACTACCATACTGGCAGGTGAGTTAGTACACCTTCTTTTTCTTTTGTTCTTGAGGGGTGGGAAAGCCTGTACGTGACTTTCGTAGTCCAAAATACGTGTGGTTCCATTTCATCTCATGGGGAAAACGCAGTACATGGTACTGCATATTTGACAGTAATGTCCATCACTATTGCCATATTCGCATGCTTCAAAGTTTTCTACTGCTAGATGATAGTCCTTTGAAATGTCTTGATTAGAAATTTGCACCTAAGTTTGAACTACTTCCTTCGGGGATGTGAATATTGCCGTGTTAAGTATTTCAAAAACCAACCATGAGGCTAATGTTCGATTCTTGTTAATGAGAGATCAGCTAGCATGGTAGGTCATGTTGATTGAAATAGTGTAATTTATTAGGAAGTCCTATAGTCTTTCTAAGCAAAGTAGAATTGCCTGTAAGTTATTGACGTGCGTATACAATTTACGTCATCAGTTGTATGTGCCGAGCATTCTTTTATGAAATGTTGTAGTAGTGTCTGCCACAAGTATATATGTCCACACTACATGACGTTCAATATAATTTTTTCGTGTCACAATTGAATTGGATTTGTAGTCTTAGAACTTGGTCTGCAGAGGTTGGTCGCACAGAATAGGAGGGTGGGTTCATGAGTCCGCAATTTCTCTTTTGCACTGATTAGTTGATCACTATGAAGGGAAGTACAAGCTAGAAGAAAAATATTAATATCTTCAAGTGCTAAAGTCCCGTGTAGTATGTGAGCTTCGTGGACCGACACTGAAGTGGCTTGAATGTGTGCACAGAGTCTCCCAATCCACCACATCCTAGATCCCATGCACATTGAAAAGAACGTCTGCAAGAATTTACTAAAAACTTTTTTGGGGGAAACAGATGGCGCCCAATCTAGAGAAGATATGTGTATCCACCAAATTCGTCCTCACTTGCACCTGCAGCCGAATGTGGATGGCTGTACATATTTTATGCTTGATGCCCTGTATGTATTGACAAGGGAAGAGAGAGAAGAATTTTTGAGCACACTTAGGAAATTGAAGTTTCCAACCAATTATGTTGGAGCCTTAAGCAAGAGGATCCACGATGGTAAGCTCAGGGGACTAAAAACTCATGATTTCCATATTCTTATGGAGCAAGTCCTACCCCTATGTTTGAGAAATGTCGGGGATCTGAAAGTGGTGGGAGCTGTCATGTGCATCAGCAAACTATTTTGGAAAATTTGTGCAAAGGTGATTGATGTTTCGCAGAAAGAGCAGATGTTGGAAGACGTGGCTGAAACTATATGCTCGTTGGAGAAGGAGCTGCCACCATCAATTTTTGTCATAATGATGCATCTACCAATACACTTGGTAGAGGAAATGTTCATATGCGAACCAGTCCATACACGCTGGATGTATCCATTCGAACGGTACATGAAGGGTTTGAAAGGCTTCGTGACAAATAAAGCAAAAACAGAAGGAAGTATGGCGGCAGCATATTTAAGGGAAGAGTCTATTGGATTCTTGAACGAGTATCTCTCTACTTATATACCGACAACAAAGCGAGCGTGGGACGATAAGGAGGAGCCAGCCATGTATGATGAAATACTGGAGGGTGTAAAGAAGGATTGGCCAATGAGTACAGAATTTCAGAAGTTGATTCATGGATTTGTTCTTGACAACATAGCGCACATGGAACCGTATTACTAGAAGAAAAGCCTGTTCAGTAAAACACCTTTAGAACGCTGAAAACACGTTTGCAGAAATGGTTTCTGCAAACAGGAAACCATCATATGGATTTTGTTGAGAAACGCGTTCAGAACAAGTTAGAAAGGGCACGTTGTGCCCTTGTACATTGTGTTTGAAAGAATATTATGAATGTTTAGAAGAACGTCTTCTGTCCAATGTGTCATTACCCATGTGTAATTGCATTACATTTAAATTCCACATGGAAAATGACGTGGCAGTTTTGGCGGGGCAGATCCGACTTCGCTCAAGCAACATCTGTCGCAATGTGAATGGTTATGTGCACTAGCGTGGATTCCGGTAGGCATGGCACATGTCTCTTTCTTATGAATTTAATCTTTACCGTGTGAAATGTGTTTTTTCTGTTCCGGATGTGTGCTAAATGTTCTACTGTTTGGTGAACTGTTTTGGGGAACATGGACGTTTCACTCCTTTAATGTTTGAGTGCGTTATAAAATGGTAAAATCTGTTTTTGCACAACAATAATATATGTTGCGCAACATATCATTCAACATGCCATTTTACTGAAAGGAAGGCATATTCGGAAATGCATGTTCGAATGAACAGAGCATTGTAATGACAAACACCGTAATTGACGGAAATCCATCCCGCTGTTTATTGTTCCTGTTGAAGTAAATATACACTTACAGAACCTTCTGTGCACATTAAAAAATTGCATATAATAGAACAGAAGCAAGTGTTCTGTCAAATGTGAACGATTGTTGTTGAACAAAAGAATTAGGAGCTACATGTACACTAAAGCATAACGTTAGGCAATGGGAACTCTAAACTAAAACCTGACGTGTGAAGCCATTGAAAGTAATGCTCTTTCTACATTTTGTACAGAGACGGCTTTCAAAATAGAACTAATACCTTAAACTGCACAACTTGTATAACATGAATCATGGCTATAGTGCTTGTTCTCATGGAATGTAAAGTCATAGACCTGCATCCATGTTGTTAGGAGTTAGGACATGCAATATATACGTACAATTGTATCTTACAAAGTGTAATCCAAATAGAAGAGGCAAATATTTGGTTTGCACATGTGTACGGTGTGCATTACCTTAGGCTATGCATTGTGCAAGCAGTTGTTTGTTAGAATCCAGAATTGTCTCCCTTTTCTCATCGTTGAATATGCCCTTTCTTCCACGTCCATCACAGGAATAGTCTTTGTCTTTGCAATGCAATTCGGTTCCTGAACATGTGTACATGAATAGAGACTTGAAGACAACAATATTGCTGAGGAACGACTTCTAATAAAGTACAACGACAGCATGTGCTGTTTTCAATAGAGTTTACAACAACTGCAAAGAAAGCAACCACATTGATTACCTGTTTTCCTACAATTTTGTCTTCAAGGATATTGTTTTCGAAGACTTCTTGAACCTCACTTCCTGAACTTCACTTCCTGGACTTGCACTTCCTTTGTTGTTGTGTTGACTTCTTGAATTCCAACAAGGGAATGCCTAACATGACAAACAAGTAGAACTTGAATTGAAGTTCAGACTCTGTAGTTTCGCAATACAATGATATGACTTAGATTTGATTTCTATACTAAAATTAGGCCACTTTATTTCTATCATATGATTCCTTTGAAGTAATAGATCAAGCAACATATGTATTCATTATCTCAGAATTAAACACAAAGCTGGTTCACTATAGTTGAAGTGAAGTAAGTGCAATTCCAGAACTAATACAAAAACAAAGTACATACTTATACAAGAAGAAGGTGATAAAGCTCGACTTGTACCTCAGGAGTAGTAGTACCAGAATATGGACACTTCTCTGTTCGTTATGTTGCACTTCCAAAAAATCGTACATGCAATAGCAGTCAGTCGTGGTCCACATAGAACAACAAAACGGAAGATAGAAGGAACAATGAACATATAATGAATTTCAAGTGAAATGGGAAGTACCTTCCACAGGTCCAGAGAAGCATCTAGTAAGAAGTAGACAATGATAAGGATGCCTTTAGCAAAGGTTCCTATCCTACATTAGAATATGAAGAACAGAAAACAAACCCGTAGTGGTCGTCAGTGGATGTCTTAGTAGCGCTTGTATAGCATACTAGAATAGGAATTTGTAATGATGAAACTCTGCTTCATTTAGAGCCTATTATATGAAGTTGAGCATGCATTTAGACAGTAGCATAGTAGAAAATGGTTTACTTTAAACAATACAGAAGGTTACAAGAACAATGTACGTGAAGGAACACGTTAAAGTAAAACACACAACAGTACTACCCATAGTACATAGGCAATTATTGCAATTACTGTATCCTGTTGAAATGACTTGTTTCTAAACAAATGACTAGTATGGCAATGGTAACGTATGAACAATATCTGACACTTACAGAGCATGTGCAAAGCATTGGACATGTACTTCTACTAAGATGAATTGTAATGTTCGTATTCACTCGAACACAATGAAAACATACGTACATGTGTGCAAGCAAGTACTGGATTTCCCGTACCTGTACTTCACACATTCGGTTTTTGCTGACATCCACAGAACTTACACAACATTGGCTGAAGCCTGCAAATTTCTTCAATAGAACAGTGTATGACTTCAGAAATAGCCACTTCTAAATCTGCCATCCTTGAGCACAACAGTACGTTCTGAATAGCACACACACAACGAAGTCATCTTATTCATTCTTCACAAAACCGACTTGAAGTGATTAGGCTCTAATTCCGTTCAAATGAAGCCCTTCCTTACTTTTAGTAAAACTTTGAACATATGAAAGTATCCGGAAGTGCAAATGTGTCCGCTCTAAGAAACAACAATCTTAGTTGTACTTGTATGACATTGCTTTTTGTTTAACAATGCACAAACTGGACTGCATTTTGTATTTCCTTCTTTAGACCCTACAAAATTAGTACTTAAAATTCCAGTAATTGCAGAAGTGTGTTTTGAAGAAGTACCTGCATGCTTCAGCACTACCCACCACTGTTTAGTAGCACATTCATTCTTACTAGCCATCTGCATTGTTTTCATAGATGGAAGCTCATGAGAACATCTCCGTTGGATTATCTACTGTCGTTGACATACCAAACTTAGAGGATCTAGGCATGTTCGTCATTCACTTCTACCCAGTACATGTGCTTTTAGAAAGACTCTCCTGCATGCACGAAGTTTAGGAACCTCTTTTGTGGAACCTCTTTTCTGGAATTTCAAATGTTCTTCCTTTGTTAGCTAATTGCACATGGTCGGATGTAATTGTAGAGGGCATTCAGGGTACCAGACACCAAGTATTGTGTCTGTTATTAGAGAAGAAGTACATGAAATAAACTTGTGTGAATGTCGTCAATGTTTCAAACAATGTGTAGACAATTTGCGTCAACTCAGATAACTGAACTCAACAACACTTGCTCATGAAGAACACTCAATATTAGTAACAATGAAATTTGACATGAGAGGGTGTAGGTCATTGAATGACCTGCTAAAGTACGCGGACAAAGAACATGCAAACTTCCGATGCCGTAGGATGCGTTGAACGTGTCCCATGACGAAAATGACGACGAAACATTTTGTAATACAAAGCAGTGCACATTTAGTACAGAACATTCCCATGGCACTTTCTATTTGTCTATGCCCTATTCAAATGTGGTGAAGTACAAATTATTTGTCTCAATGAACTTCTAAGATCGTTGGAAATGTATATAGTGAACTAACATTGTTCGCACATATGCATTCCAGTAGTCAATTGTAAAGTTGCAAACATTTTCCTACTTTCAAAATGTTCATTTAATTGTTTGTCCGTTATCCTCACACTGTCTATTTCCATTCATGCAATCGCAAGTTCCACTTGCACAACCTGCCTTCTTACATTTTCAGTGACATAGCATCCAATCATTCTGAATGTGCACTTGTAACAACATTACACTTGGTGGTTGAATACGAGGTTCTCCAAAGAATTACCTTGGATAACGCTTTGATGAAGCTTCTTGTCTTCGTCTATATATAGAGAACTCAGTATGGACTAGAACACGCTTGTTTAAAATTCACTACAAAAACACCTGAAAAAAATTAATAACGTGAAACATTAGAAGAATTCAGAGCACTTCAAACTTCCGTGTACTCCTTCTGTATGATGTCTTCATAGTGTCCACATTCTTACTCAGTCACTACAATTGGCACTATCTTCACTTAGGCAACAATGTAACACAACAAAGGCATCGTATATAACTTTCAATGTTTATCTAAATAGAACATGAATACGAGTTATATCGTCAACATGAGGGCATTCAAAATGGTCTTTGGATGTCGTCTACCATGGTGCAATCCAGCAAAGGAAAATGCATGCACTTACATTATAGCCGTTTTTTCCGCTTTTGCAAACATGCTTTCAGCTTTCCTTCATGCTCAGGGTTCGAATTTTTTTTAACACGCCTGAACATAGACAAGTTGCAACATATCCTTCTCCAAGATGGGAAACCAACCCTTCACGTATTAATATAAGAACGTATACTTCCAGTACTATTGACATACCATTCCTAAGAATATGATGGTTGTACATTTATCTTCATCGTATCCACTGCAGTAGCAAGCAATCGCCGTCTACTGAATTGAGTACTACAACATCAATACTTTATTGAAAGAACTAGCAAATAAAATGCCATAGTAACAGAAGCCATCCATAGTATAGAATTGTCTGTCGTCCTTCATAATACTGTTCAGTACTTTCTTCCACGGTCAAGCACTTTTGCAAACAAAGAATGGTGGCGTTCAAGAATTCCTTCAACCAACAACAAGACTGACTTCTTATTATTCATGTTTGCTAGTCAGTTGCTGTCCTACAATGCTGTAGACAAAGCAATTGCCGCCTTATTGTTTGTATTGTTACTAGAACTCATATGTACATTTGCAAGAAATACCTTTGTAGGATTGTAACATCATGGACATGTACTCATGTTTATTTTAGCCATTGGAACAGAATCATTGGTTGCACAATGCAAAAATCCTTATTTTAGTCTTCCACCCCACTTCGTGAATATGAACTCCTCAACGACATACATGTATAAATGCTGTATACAAAAATGTGGAAATTTATACCTTTCGTAAATACATGACATGAGTATGAACTAAGGTACTACTGAAGGTCCCAGACAATTAAGAAGGACGCTCTTACAAAAACAACAATTGTCGTTCTCTACAGGTTATACTAGCACTGCAACGTAACTTCCAATGCCACACTAACGACATGCCGCTGCAATGCCATTGCAAAGAAGAAATTCTGCAGTTGTGGCTTGTGGAGAAAACCAATATGAATTGCATGAGCTTCACAGAATATTGTAGTATTGAACATCTTTTCATTTAACAAGACAATAGAAGTCAATTCAAACAATAATAAAACAAGGAAGGAACGCGCTTCTCAACTTCTATTAAAATATGAACATGTAAATCAGTGTTCCACAACATATTATTGTCCCCTACACAATTTCATTGCCAGTTGTCTTCAGTTGTAATGTTTCACTTCAACAAACTCCAATTATGTCTGCTATGCATTTCATGTACACTTGTGGTCCACCACATGATGTACAAAAGTCATTTCAATCGTCAAGCAACAATTCAATACTGCAAGTTGTATTTGGAAGAATCATGTAAACGTTGCAAACTCTGTGGAATTGCTTACATTTTCTCCCACGTTCACATGAAGTCATAATCAACATGATCAGAACATGAATGTCCGCCATGGCCACAAAAAAAAGCACATATGTGTAATCATGCAAGGCTCATGCTGTCATCTTACATCCATGGATATGGACAATCCTATTGTTTTCCTTGCATTTCATTTAAAGAGGTCCATGTCATTGATTGTATGCACTACCTAATACGACAAACAACTTTTTGCATAAAATGAACGTGGCAAGACCTCTGAATACGTACTTCTTGAACATAACAGAATTTACCTTGTCAACGTTCAGTATGGGCCGGACATGAATGGGGAAGGTCGAATATGAGTATATGACAAGCACATACGGAAAAATTACTTTTCATTCACTTATGAAAATTGTCTTCACAGTTAGACAGAAAGCACAATGAACGTTTATATGAGGACTCCTATTGCTGAAATTCTCAATCATTCTATGGTCTACTTCCGAACATTGTATGAACACTTGAATACCTCCACATATAAGTGCTACTACCTACTGCAAGCACAGAAAGTAGAAGTGCTGAACCGTTTTACTATACCGTCAATTACCAGATGGAAGTCGCTCTCAAAATTGTTGGCATCTTCCCATGACATAGAAAACCACCTGTATGCACGACACACAATCCGCGACAACTGAGATTGTCAAAGAGAACGTCCTCGCAGACCTTCTCTCTGCATTCCATGATGACAAAGCTACTAGTACCAACATCCCAGCGGTCGACATAAACAATAAGCGCTTTCTGAAGTACTAACACAGAACAAAATTTCCCATCCTCAATACACGAAAACGAAGCTTCCAATACGCAGTAGTTCCATAACGCTTTCGTGAACTACATATGACAAATAGATGAAATAGTATACCAAAATGTGCTCTTAGTCATATCAAAAACTGTGGCCACCGTACTGGACTAAAAAACAACCACAAAAACAACTACAGAGCACTGCAATGCACGGTAATTGACATAATAGATGGGAGCTCGTACGTCCACTCCAACTCCTATGCATAAGGACGGTATTGCCAATAGAAGTCTCATACATTTCTGACTACATTGCCTACTTCTTTGCAATCCTCTGGTACATGGATACTACACATTTCGTAAGCATGTAGACAAACTTCGTTGATGCTGATAGTACTACAAACACTAACCCGAGAAACTTCCTAATTCTGTGTACTACTATCCTGGACTTCTTAAGTATGCACTGTTATGTTGCTTCAAGCGGGCAGTACATTTCAAAAAGCCTCCGGAAAATGTGTATGCTGAAATGTACTCTGCCGTACTCATTCCATACCACGCAACGTGCGACTGCATGAACAATAGTAATTAGCTTGACAAAAATGCATGCAGCCTCTCCGAACTTGTCATGAACGACTTGGCTTCCAACCATTCTGCATATCCGTCTCAATGTTCATGAAGTCCAGCATCTGTCACACTACACTTCCAGCTATACTTACGGTCTAGGAACATTCACTGACCGACAGAACACTTCTGCACGTTACATTTGGGCATTTACAAATACTTTCACTGAACTCATTTGATGTGTACAAAATTATTATGAATGCGGGCACTAGTAGTTCTTATCATGTACGCATTGAAGATACAAAACACATACTCGGGACTCGTTTGTCAGCGACACTTACAATGACAATACTATGGTTTACGGGTACACAGGAACTTACAATGACGAGTCCTGCTCCCCCTTCCGAAGTTCTACTTCACTTGCCTTTTTGTCAGAGGCAACGGGTTCCATGAAATTCTGTGCCAAACATGCTGTGCATCTTCTTTGTTTCTAACTATACTTGTATACTATATTAAAAGTACTTTAACAAACACACGGCAGAGTAGATAAAAACGTTAGGCAACACTTTATATATAGACTTCGGCAGTTGCCTACTAATGGTACTAGTCTTCCGGAACTCACAAACCTGTGTTTTGTACTTTTTTACTTTCACAAGGACCATACATTTGAAGCTCAGATTGTACGTAGATGCACAAACAATAGAAAGTATGGAACTTTGCATATACTAATTCAATAGTGCGACCAATAAACAATAGCAGTCTCAAAACAAATGTACAACTCATATTCAAGAGACGAGCTGAAGGTCTTCTACTGAAACGTACCTTCCTTCTTCTTTTGGAAACTTTCACCTGAGAAGGCTTTACAAGCTTCTGACTGCTTCTAATACTTTTTCCTTTCAATTCTGCTTGTTTTCCTACATCAATTGGCTTCTCGTTGTCTAATACAAGAGGTTGCTGTTCAGTATTGCTTTCCATCTTCTTTCGCTTTGAAGGATGACATGCAGGATCCTTTTCTACTTCCAATTGCATGTCCTGAAACGCAAAGTGCTACTATTCAGAAACATTGTATGGCAAATAGTATTTCTGTATACTCCAAGAAGAAAACATGCCTTCTGAACAGTAATTCACGGTATGGTACTACGGCCACTTTTTTAATTACGTTATTGGTGTACTTGGAAATATTATATAGTCATGTTCGAGGAACACAAACGCAACTCTAAATTCCAACATAACCTATTCACTTTTAGCATTGGTAACCGCTTGTCATAGACAATTCTTTCGGAAATGGCAAGTACATGTGTAGTGTTAGTCCAATTGAGAACACAAAGACTTACTTGTTTGCCTTTACGGCTGAATTCCCTAGTCCGGTGAGCACTGTCTTCTTTAGGATGACAATCCCGTTGTGCAACAGATGTAGCCTCCTCCACTGCCGATTTGGACCCTGCATTAGCTTCTGCCCCAATAAGACCTTTCTCACAAGATGTGCCTTGCCGAACAGAACTGGTCGGTGCTATTCCCCCAATGGGCTCCACCACGCTAGTTGGAAACAGGTTCATAACGGCCATTTTGTCACTGCTTGAGTCGCTATCATCTTCGTCAGAATCGCTGTCTTTGTCTTCGTCTATTCAGGAATTGGAGTTGTCGGTGGACTCGCTGTCATCACTTTCTAGTAATGTGTTGGCGTTCTGAGCTACCTTCGTATTGTCAGGAGTCTTCTCTGCAAGCAATGGTGGCTTCTCAGTCGCCACATTTCTCTCTTCTGTAGAACGAGTTGGAAATCCCTCCTCTCCCTCTCCAAATTTCATGCGCTTCCACAAGTGCAGCTGCGGCTCCCACTTATAGAAAAAAGCCTCCAACAACTCCACGCGCTTCTTCAGATCTTCCGTTGCCTCAGCCGCTGCATGGTTCGCTTTTGTTGCACATCTAAGTTTTCGCCTTGTGGCTGCTTCCTCTTGCACCTTGGTCCACTCTTTGTCAACTGCCGCTTCAATCTCTGCAGCATACGGTTCACGCTTGAGGTCCCTCGCCTGCAAACACATGAACAACATTTTGAAGATTAGAATTTGACGAAACACAACAAAAAATGAAGAAGTTGACTTTCTGTGCCGTCTTCCTTACCAGCTGGACAAGTACAGATTGCGCCACTACTTTCTTTGTAGTGTGCTTTGATGCTCTACCTCTAGCTATGGTGGCCATGTGCTCAGACTTTTGTTGGGACTCCTTACTCTTTTTTTTTTTTTAAGTGCCTCCCAATAATCTTTTGACAAGTCATGTGGTCTGTCTAGTCCCTTGTCTATAAGTTGGTTCATAGCATATCGGAAATTGATGAGGGCTGCTCCCGCTACTTTCCTGACATACTTCTCACTCACTGTACTGGAGTCTCCATAGAAGTCGTAGTCATTCACTAGACGCTGAAGAAGTCTATCTTTTGCATCGCTTGTTTGTTTTCCCCATCCTACATTCAGATCCAAGTCTTTCACAAAAGAGATGATGTCCCCATGGAAAAGAGTAGCCATTTTGCCTATGGGGATGCCGGTCTTGTCCAAGCAAAGTGGTCGGCAAGCATTGCTAGGAGCTTGAATACTGCCCTCAATTTCCAGAACTCCTGAGGAGGATGCTGGAGGAGTGCTGCCTCCTCTACTGATCGGTGCTTGGAGAGTTGGTGGTTTGTTTTCCGCAGGAAGCAAGTAATTCTGAGAACCAATACCATGTTTTCCTTCCTCATAACGACAACACTCTTCGTACTGTTGGGCACGTGTATCGAAGTCTAGGCGTTGGTCATCCTCGTAAAAGTCTGTGCAGACAAGAGCAAATGTAAGAGGCACCTTCCATAATAATGGTTGTGAAAAAAAACATGTCTAAGAGCAATGACAGAAATGTGAAGCTTCTATAACCACAAAAGCACAATGAAGAAAATACAGCCTCCAAGGCTGGCACGTCATCAATAAAGAGATCATGGAACACAGTGTGCACATTGTCCAGCAACTTCTGGGGAACACCGAGAACATGTCGGACATGTTCTACAAGTACAAGCACATGCCACAATCACTTGCACATTCCTGATTTTAAAAAAAAAATGGAACTCCAACAACTGATCGGACAATGCCCAACAGGATTTAGTGCATACAAATTTGACTCTTACAGGACAATGGCATAGCCATCTAGCAGGCCAATTATGAAGCTCACATGTACACAAAGAGGGCAACAAATGTGTACATAATTTTAAGTTTTTGCAACACATACTGAACACAACTTCCATGAAAGTGGTAGATAGGCATAGCTAACGTGAACACACTACATAAGAACGCCAATGCCATCCCCTAATTGTACAATGTTTATTGCGGTTGTTCAAGCTGTTCTTCACCTTTGGGCAATTACGACAATGGAAGCCACATATGACACAAACATACCTGGCACAAGGAGAAATAAAACTTAGGCACACCTGCAAATGCAATATCGCAAATGACATGGAATATGAGAAGGAACACAGATTGAGGGATACAATGCAGCACCTCTATGTTCTTCAAAACTTGGGACCATCTCGTAAGGCCGGCCTCTTCCACCATAATCTATTACACGTGTGTCATGATAAGGTTTGGTACCCCCATAACGAACTGGAGACCACGGCCTTCGAAACGGAGGTGGGTAAGATCCACCTGACGGTTGCACGTAGTTCATTCGGTAAGCATTTCCCCAATCAACCCCTCGACGACTGTCAACCGCATGAACTGCAAACCTTGACTCTTGCGATCTAAAAAGGCCTTCTGAAACACGTGACCGGCTTGAAATTCGGCGGGTCGCTCCCGTCCTCTTCAAACATGGTAGGTCGATGCTCAGGTGAGGCACGTACACGCTGTTCGGTCATTTCTTCTGTGTTTGGAGAACAACCTTCCAGAAATTTGGTTGCCACCTCCATCGTTGCAGCTGACGACTCTGTTGTGCTTCTCTCAAAGGCTGCTCCTTTCTTGGACATTTTTTCTTTGCGTTGTTTACCTGGCCACGTGCAGAAATGCTCTGCAACCTACAATCAATGAAATTATTTGCACACATGTGAGAGACCCCATGATAGGATTACGACCACGAATAACAGAAGAGTACACAAAAAAGTAATTGACAAGAACACAGTTGTTGCATTCACGCTTTTTGACCGCATCCACCTCCATTACTACAAAATAGAGGCACAACATAGAATCGTACACATTAGAATTTCCTTAAGGAAGACATGTTGATATCCTTGTTGTGCACTGAAAGTTTGCAAGCACTAAAGTTCCCCAAATATGTTTACAGTAGTAAATTGTACAGCAACAAGTCGAATGAGAGATGAAAACAACAGGGCAAAAAAGCAATGCTCCGATAACACAAAAAGCCTCCGAGAACAGAAACAATAGAGCAGGCGCTTAGGGCTTCCACTACAAGACATGAAGTGCACCTTCTAGCAGCGTTCTGGAGTGGAAATGCACGGTCCATAGTTGCATTGAAAATAAGTAAGGGAAAACCATGAATTGTGAATTCCGCTGTAAACATTGTCCATGGCACGCGATTGAAGTGCTTGCAAGAATTTGAAAAGAGAAGTGAATGACGGAAGGAAGCAGTCGGCAATGTCGTGTCCTCTGTACTTCTTTGGCCGCCACTTCTAGTTTTCCAAAGTCTATGGTACTAGGAGGCAGTAAATGTAACACGGCCTACTGGAGGTACAAAATCCTAGTCCCTACAAACGATAGTCGACAATGGAAGGTAGTGAACAACGGCAGGAAGCGAGTAGTGGCGCAGTGTAAAAACAATTCACTGCCTACTTATAAACACGTAGGATTTCAGTAGAACAGAAACATCGTACTAACCCAAAACGTGCAAGCAGAAGCATGCACGTAATAGGCAAAGCAATGGCAGCTATCCAACAGCGTCGGAAGCTTGCCTACCCTTGTAGTATGGAAATGTAAATGACCAACGCTATGCACTGAGGCACAATTGAGTACTGTCACTAACCTGTTGGTTGGGAAGAGTAGCTGCGGTGTTGGACGGTAGGTGATTAGGAAGCTTCTCCCGCAGTCTAGGCGTTCTCCGCAAGAACAATTCGTCCACAGCACCTGGCTGCAACTTGTGTCGTCGATGTTTCTTCCCCTTCAGCAGTTCGTTGCTACTCGGTGGATGGCTACCTTCCCCTGAAAAAAGTGGTCGAAGCGACGCTGCTTCAGTGAATCCCTGTGCAAGTAAGTCCCACTGCACTGCATCATGTAGAATCTTCTTCCTAATGTTTCGCTCCTGCTCGTAAGCAGTGACATGAGAGACTGTAAGTGGCCCCGTTAATGACAAGTCCATGCTTGACGGCTGAAGGGACTATTCTGGACAACTACGTTCATGATGACAAAGATGCAAATCTTCTACTTGTGAACAACAACGACTGTACGAGTACTAGTTTAATTACTGGTAGACGCCACATGTCCGAACGGTAACTGGCACTGTCTTCGAATCTGGGAGTTGTTGCGCCTCTGCAATCTGTAGGGTGCCCACAACCACTGGGGAAGGAGAAAGTGTGGACTATCGGTAGAGGAGGCAGACATGTAGTGTTTATAATTTCAATAGTTTTGTCTAGCACATCACATGTGTTCATTTTGTTCAACAGCGCTTATAATTATTGTATGCTAAATAGTATACAAAATCTTGTTAGCGTTCACAGTTGTCTGTTCAAGTACAGCATAGGGTAAACACAACGCGCTTGTTCCCTTAAAGCGATGATCAGAGAGGGCTACATTAGATATTGTTCCTCGTGAAGCACACGCGTGAATGAAAGCATTTGATGTCAATCTCTATTGTGTTGTAATAATGTATCTATACACAGATAGTACAAGTTGCTTCCACATATCCTTGGAAAGAGCCTTTTTTGTTCTGGACCAACAGCAGTGACGTTTCACTAGAAGAAACCTGTGTTGCAGTCAACAAAATCCAGATGACATTTATGTTGACTGCAACACAGTTTTCAGAAATTCGCGTTCATTGAAACGCAAATTTCTAAAAACTGTGTTGCAGTCAACATAAATGTCATCTAGATTTTGTTGACTGCAACACAGGTTTCTACTAGTGTTTGTAAGCCCTACAAAAATGTAGAGCATAAGTTCGAGTATGTCACAAAGGAATAGCCGAATGATTGATTAGGGAAACTGCTATTTTCATGAAGAAACTGTGATAAATTTGCCATTTCTATTCATACTGGCCATGTGTAGAGCAGTCGTTCATATTGTTTTGATGAACGGAAGCAAGATGTAGTTCTGTATACAGGACAAATGGAACAAAATGACACATAGTTACTGTCATCTATAAAGTCACCTACGTGCAAGAACTTCATTAATGAGAGATTGAGAATGATCCCAACGTCCTCTGAAAAAAATATAATGGAAGAAGAACTGAAAATGGGGTACAATGCCCTGTGGAAAAGGAAAGTGAAATATGAAAGCAACATTTATGTTTTGTACATATAGTTTGCAGACTTGTATGCATTGGTACAGAATAATTGTAACTATACAAGACATGCTTGAGCTGAATTGTGAACGGAAACGCGTTACAGAGTATCATATTATACACTCAGTTGTTGAATTAGCATTTGCAGAACGGAAGTGCTGGACAATGTACTACGTTTTTGGAATCATAGGAGCATTATACACAATGCATTCACTAGTAATACAATTTCAAAACGTGAAATAAGAGGAACCTATGATGTAGTTATTGCTGTAGAAATTGGCCCCTATAGCAGGTATTGAAGCACGTCTCTTAAAAATAAACTGTGATAGTGAGAAGTACTTTCTCAAAGTATGGGAGGAACTGCACGTACTAGTTTATGAATTGAAAGTGTGTAGTGTTACAAGAGGATCGCAGGGCAGTACAAATTCACATGTACAGAATGTGACATGCCAAACTTGCGCAACTATGAATTATAGTGTTGCAGAAGTGTTACATTTCTGCTGCTTTGTTTTTTGAAATTCTCATAAAATTGAAAGGTGGAATTCCTGGGTTGCTACATGTGTTGTTCTAAACACTTTGAACAACAGAGGATGGTAATGAAGTTGCAATGTCCACATTCACTATATAGATAGTTTAGGAACTATACAAAATAGGTAATGCTTCTTCGTCATTTTTGTATGATACATATACGGTACTGTTGTGCCTTGTAGTGTTTTGTTCCAGTATAGTCGAGTACCATTTACAATGTTTGAATTGTCTTTTCAAATGTGAAGATGTTTGAGACATCTTTTGATTCCAATGAAAAGAAAGTATTGGAAAAGTGAAGTGTACAAACTACAAAGCCATGAATTGCATGATACAAGTTTTTCTTCTTCACATGTACCGAATGTCATGGTTACATGTCATCTGCTTGAAAGATGAGGCGAGTATGGGATGGAACATGTTTGCAGACTTGACGGTATATACAACTTCACAACACTTCATCAATAGTTGCTTTTGGTATATGTCATTCACTAAAAGTACATTCAGTGGAATGGAAATGTGCAGGGAATTGAACTATACGTGTCTGACTACCTACATGAATTGCAAGGAAGAATTGTTGGTTGACAAACACATATTTTCACATGTACTGGAGGTTTGCGTTGGACATGACGTACGCATCATCTTCAAACGTGGGCACGCCTTTGGAAAAGGAGGGTAAAACACATACCCTTTTCCACTGAATTAGTTGTACTGTATGTCAACTTGAAAACACAAGCAAGTTGCTTTGTTAGTAAGAGATTCATCATGTCAGCACATCATGGTCTACATATTCCACTGCAAGATTTAATCTTTGAAACTGAATTGAGGGTTGCTAGAGACCAGCAGTGTAGCACATTCCGCTGTCCTTGCACAGAATGCCACGGTGGTCGTCGTTTCAACATACAAGCAATACGGCAGCACTTGCAAGTTTACAAGCAAGATCCATTTCTGATGCATTCAATGCTAGGTGGTGATCCAAAAGAAGGTTATCCACAAGAAGGGATATGGGTGAATGCAAGCGGGGAGACGTTAGCAACACTGAATGTATTCGATGATGACTGTTTGCAAAGTGAGTATGCGGAGCACATGGACCCTGACCATGATATCCAGCGTCAATTGTTTGATGCTTTTGATGAAGGGGACAAAATTCGTCAAGACACAGAACATATTGAAGAGGACAACAATGATAGTGATCTTGTCTCCGATGACAATGAGGTACTAGATGAGTTATATGAACAAGCAATGCATCTTGTTTTTGAAGGGAGCAAAGTGAGTGTCATTTCAACCAAATTGTTCTCATGAATATGGCCGTCATACCTGGTGTCAGTAATGCTTATGTAGATGAATGCATGAAGTACTTAGCAACTGTGCTATTGCCGGCTACCAACAAGCTTCCTATTAGTCACTATGAAGCAAAGAAACTTATAAGGAGATTAGGATTGAACTACAACATTATTCACACGTGTCCAAAAGGTTGTGTGTTGTATTGTGGTGAAAAAGAGAACCTGACAGAATGTCCAAGTCCAGGCTGCGGGAAGTCCAAATTTATAAATGGTTCAACAAGTATCCCAGCGAGAGTGATACGGCATTTCCATTGATACCAAGGCTATGTTGCATGTTTCAATCCCCAGCTATAGCGAAACTGCTGCGTTTTCATCCCGATAATCCAAACACGGAAGAGGGCATCATGAAGTCTGTTGCAGATAGCCCCGCTTAGAAGCATGTAGATACCAACATTGATCCAACATTTGGGCATGATGCTAGGAACCTGTGATTTGGAATGTCCCTTGATGGAGTGAATCCATTCACACACAACAGTACTAGTCACTCAACATGGCCGGTGTTGATCCTTATTTACAACTTGCCGCCGTACCTAGTGACGAAGAAGTTCTTCATCCAGTTAGGTATTTTGGTTTCCGGGAAATTGTCACCAACGAATGAAAACATTGATGTCTTCATACGGCCATTAATAGAGGAGCTGCAGGAAATTTGGTCTGGAATTGCAACGCAAGACTTTTCCAAGCCTCCAGGAGGAAGGCATTTCACTTTGAGAGGTATATTGATGTGGATAATATCAGATTACCCTGGATATGGCTTAATCTCTGGTTTGTGCACACATGGGTACAAAGCGTGCACAGTTTGTGGTCCTGCCACTGATGCTAGAGCAGCTAAATCAGGCAACAAAGTGGACTCTCAGAAAAAGGCAAAAGGGCGGAAGATTGTATATGGTGGCAGTCGCAGGTGGACCAACAGAACCCATCCATATCGTCGAAACTTGCAGTTTGATGGAAAGGAAGACTTCAGAGCACCTCCGACAAGGATGACTGCTCAGGAAACAAAACGTTGTGGTCTACAACGTGAAGCCTATCTAGCGGAAGGGGGAAAAAAGGGTGGCAACAATGACCCTGTTCATGAACATGGTGTAAAGCAATGTAGTGCACTATACGATTTGCCATATTGGACGGTGAGTTCAAAATGCACTTCAATGTTTGTCTGTGCAATAAATGGTTTGTCTATTGTTGTCAAATAGCAGAGGTCTCTTCAAATGTATGTGCTGTCCATGTCATCAACTCTTTACTTTTACGTTTACACCTATTACAAGGCAGTACTACACGTAGCATGTATTGTTGCCATTAAACAAACTCTTCACTTCAACAATGTAGTCAAGAAAGAAAATGCAGAGATTGACAATACAAGTGTGTGATTGTTTGAAGGCCATATTCATTAAATTGAGACAATGTGGATTCTCATTTTAATCATCTTCCTAAATTTAGTATGTAGAAGAGTCCATTAAATTGAGACAATTCAAAAAATTGAGACCATAAACTGCTTGAAGAATAAAGAATTTGTACAAGTATAAGAAATTGGAGGACAAAAATAGTAGTGAAGGACGTTGAAAGGAGGGATTTTGGATGGGAAACTAGAACCATTTATAATAAGTGCTTAACTAAAATATCTAAGTAAATAGTTTGACATATAGTGAGGTAGAGATTTTTGAAATCATCCATGATAGAATACATTTGTACACCTAGCCTGATCAAAAACTACAATGTCAAAGTAAAGAATTTGACATATGCTTAGATAGAGAAGTTCATAATTACTTTGTATAGAAAACATTAGTACTCATCGTGTTCCATAACAAATGTCATAGACAATAGAATTCCAATGAAGAACTTACAAAATACACAATACCATACAAGAAATAAAAATAAAAATATATTATATTATACAACATCTATAACCTCAAATTCTAAAATAATATAAAAAAAGATCAAAACAATGAACTAAAAGAATAAAAAAACTAAATCTATTTCATCTTCTCCACATGTTTTTTTCTAACAACTTTTTATTATATTTTTTTTGCCCTAATCAAAGAAACTATCAACTTCTACAACTCTTTATAATTTATTTTTTTCCATATTTTTTTGTCATCCTCCCTAAAGTTAAGAAAATAACGTACAAACTCGCAAAACTCCTCATGATTTCCTATGCCTACAAACTATTCATCTTCACTCCGAAGATACATTATTGCTTTCACCAGATACATATGCATCCACCGATGTCTGGATGATAGCAATTTGTGTTTTGGGAATTCTAACTTTTGGATCAGAAGTGCCTTCTTTGAAACGTGGCTTCCAAGCAGTCATAATGCAGTCTGTATGCGTCCAACTCGGAGAGATAGCCTTATCCTCGCACCAAGAATTCCCTTGTTTTGTGTCCCACCCAGCATATGTTTCTTCATTGGTGTGATGAAAAGACGTAGGTGTCCAATATTGAAGTTGAATCGAATTGACATGACCTGGATCTGGATTAGGATTTGTTAAAGCCCGAGCAAGCCAAAATGGATGGAGGTCACCGTCAGCGGGGCGCACAACAACTAAGTAACCTGCATATACATCACGGCCAATACGAAATGAAGGAGGTGGACGATCACGCCTACGACCAACAAAAGGTGCATCTTCTGCAAACTCCTCACGCATCGTACCATCATCTAGGTATTGGTCTTCCACCTCATCAGCAACACGAGAATTTGGCCAAAATCCATGCTGCAATGTCTCATGTACCACAAGCGGAGCATTGAGAGCACTTCTCACACCTTCCCAATATTTCCGCACCGGCTCATTCTTCCTCCTAAACTCGCCAGATAAGTCTTGATTTCCCATTGCCCCCCACAATGCAATGTACCCATCTAAACCCTTGCAAATCTCATCAAAGCAACGCATTTGTTGCGGTGGCAAAGGTAGAGGACTACCCCTCGGTACTTTAGGGTGCCCATCTATTGTCTCCTTCCACAAGCGAATCCCCCCACCCTCTTTTGGCAACCAATCAACATCGGTACAAAGGATCTTGTACTGCATCAATGGCCACCCATTGGAATCCTTATAAAATTTAAATTGTTGCGCTTGAGAATGACCCTGTAGAGAATCATCGCCTGTATGCAAGTACCCGTCCACAAATCGCTTAAAATCAGGAACCTCCTCAATGAGATGAGGAATTACGGGTTGTGTTTCACAATCCATGAAAGACTTCATCAACCTTGGAAGTGTGGGGTAGTCATTCGTCTTCAATTTAGTGCTCCAACGACCAAATAGAGCATCAATGTCCTCATGAGTGTGTCCAACAATGAGGAAATTAATGTATATCTCTCGAAAAATAGCTCTATAGACAAGAAGAGAACAGAATGCAAAAACCCACCGATTCTTGTTGTCGCCAGAAGCATTGTCAAGCTGAAGAGTCAATGTTGGAGGAAGAGGTTGAGCTTCCACCAATACTTCAGGGGGGGACCCGAGAGAGTCCGTACAAATCTCTGAACCTATTAACAAAGCCTCTGTCAGTTCAGAACGCTCTCCTCCTACAAACAATTGACGAGATGAATGCTTCGGTTGGGACTCTAGATCTCGCAATAATTTTGCAATGGACCCAATGGTATGGTTGGAGTCTGTTGGGAATATGTCCAAGCCATAGTGTGCATATCGCACATCTCCATGACCATGAGCAATCATGCCTGTAACAGCGACAGGCATCTTCATGAAAGAATCATTTCCCTTACTCTTGTGTGAGTAATGAGGGGAAGCAGTCTTTGAGTGATCCATCTTGTCATGGACTATAGTCAAAACCTTGTTAGGATACATCTCAGACATTGAACGGTTTCCATAGTACAAGTCCCTATGCGCCTTTTGCCCCGATAGGTGCACTCTCAATTTGTTAGACCACACGTCTTGCGCTCGTGAACGTGGAGTGCAAGCACTCTTAAGTTGCCTATATCTATCGCAGGTTCCACAACGAGAAAAACTATCTCCTCTAGCCTTTGGAGCATACTCTGGAAAAGATTGACGACGTATGTTGCTTAATCCACTAGCCGAAATATTTTGCAAATGAAGTGAGGAATTGACATTGTTAATCTGTGGCAACTTGTCCTTCCAACGAAATGCAGACGGTAGGACCATGGAGGGAACTTTCTCTCCAGACTCAAGGGTCCTCGATTTGTGAGGCATCGTGTCCGCTTCATTCTCCACTAACAATCGAAGAGTTGCTGTTGCTTGCAAAGTGTGTGTCCGAGGTTTTTTCATTCCAAGGTTGCCATGATGCTCCGGTTTCTGGTCATCTTTTGCCATCTTCTTGTATCTATAAAAGGTAGCCTTCGATACTCCATGGATGGCGCACCAAGCAACCGAACAAATTTCATGGTTTGCCAAGGTAATCATGTCCCTTCCATTGGAATCAGTGTGGGTTTGCTTGTGCACGTCAAGCAGACGTGACTTGCGCCAGAACACTCCACCATCAATATGAAGTAGAGACCGAACAGCTTGAATCTGACCACGTGGAAATGGTTGCAAGCAATTCTTCTGGCAACATTTCATACTAGAAACATCAGCAATTGCTTGCTCTGTGAGGAGGGCTTCTTTCTTCGGGAGATTGGTAGGCTCAGTCCTCTCACGTGAGCTTTCATAGGAACGAACTCCAGTCCGAACACGCCGCCTCGAACCGTTTGAAGAGACTGCAGTATTGAAGAGATGCGTTTGTTCGTGGTCATATAAGCTGGCACCATTAAGGTAGACCCTGGAAATGTGCCAGGAGTGCATGGACCACATCCACTCCGACGGAACATCTGCCTCACACAAAGACTCTGCAATTTGAATTGCAACCCGGTCATCACCGAGTGGTTGCCCATCCATGTCAATGACGAGATCTGCATCAACACTATGACAAATTCCTTTTGCCACCTCTATCCCCTCTTCATTTCTGAGTGTGACGCATTTGGTATACCAAGAAGGTCGAGGAAATCCCTCGCAGGCTGCGACACCCGGAGGCAAAGTTAGCACTGGAACTGTAAACTCGTTGGCATCTAAAGTATCCATTCTGCGCGTGAAAGAACACCGATTAATTAATACTGTTGTGAGTATCCTCGAGGCGAGGATAAAAAACAAGTACGACACATTGACAAAATCAGGGGCAAAGTGACTTCCAGTGGAGGGTAAAATTGTAAACCATTTTGAGATCATGTATACTAATCCATCCACCTAGACTAATGAAGTTAAAATGCGACGAATTAGCACAACAGAACCAAAAAACAGAATCTAATCTATCATCTTTGCATTCCTTAGAACAATCAGAATTATATTACTTCATCTACCAAACACTCTAAACTACGAGTATGAAAAGCAAAAGGTATCTTCGATTCGAAGATAGCAGACGTCAAAGATTGAGAGATTTTATGCATTCCACCTCATTAGACTGTCAGAATGATTATGTATGTAAACTCTGTATATCATCTCGAATGTCAGTGAATGTCTTCCTTTGTCTATGGTTATTATTTACATTCTATGCATTTGGGCAATTATCCTCGGCTCAAGGATAACCTCCATACAAGTGTGTGATTATTCTCTAGTCTACGATAACCTCCATGCATGCCTGTGATTATCCTCGAGCCGTGGATAATCTCCAACATGTCCGTGACTATCCTCGAACCGAGGATAACCTCCATCCTATCCGTGATTATCCTCGGACCGAGGATAACTTCCATGCATGTGTGTGATTATCCTCGGACCGAGGATATACTCCATGCACGTTTCGGATTATCCTCGAACCGAAGATAACCTCCATGCATGTTTCGGATTATCCTCGAACCGAAGATAACCTCCATGCACGTTTCGGATTATCCTCGAACCGAAGATAACCTCCATGCATGTTTCGGATTATCCTCGAACCGAAGATAACCTCCATGCATGTTTCGGATTATCCTCGAACCGAAGATAACCTCCATGCATGTTTCGGATTATCCTCGAACCGAAGATAACCTCCATGCATGTTTAGGATTATCCTCGAACCGAAGATAACCTCCATGCATGTTTAGAATTATCCTCGAACCGAAGATAACCTCCATGCACGTATGTATTAGAGAAATTTATAGTTCCGATATTTACGGCGTGAAAATCGGTTGTTCTTTCTCGAACATAACATACGAAGAACAACACTTGAGACGTGACACCGGAATTCTGAATACGCGATGAATCGGAGGACTAAATAATACTGCATGTACCTTTGCTTAAAATTGAGGAGCAAGAACAGGAATCTAGCATTCAGTGAAGAGGAAAGAAGGGAAGTAGAGGAACTTACGACAACCCGTGCGAAACTAAGCCACCTACTCACATAAACATGTAAATGAATGCAAAAACATAAGTTCAAAGGCCTTGCGGTAGCAATGTCAGCAAGAGGCCGCGGAGGAGGGAAATCTGGAAAATACGAGAGAGGAAATGAGGTGCTCGAGGAAGAGAGACGATGCATACACTAGCGGGAGAAAATGAGCGGGAAATTCAACGGCTTTTGAGTTCTTCATGATTTTCTGGACGTAGGGGAGAAGTACTTGCTCGGATTAGGGGGCCGTTGACATTCGATTCGCCCACATAATGACAACGATGTGGAATATGAAGGAGCTTTTCATTAATAGAATTGGAATATGACGTAGCCGATCTTTTTATGATTTAAATAGGGGAATTTATATTTTGTGGAATCCATGGCAGTCAGCTTTTTCCGGAGAATGTGGAAATATTCTTTGAAAGCATAGCGGAATTTAGAGTTTGGCAAATTTGGCAATTCATACACCACCCGCCAATCAGCCGTCTTTTTAAAATAGTTTATTCTTAAGTCTAATTTAGATGAATGTATAGGGGAGGTATCCACACCAATTTGGCACATGGTGGGTCCAATGTGCATTGGCTATAATCAAAATTGTACCTATTGTAAGCTTTCAATAGGGAATGAAGTTAGGGCTTTAGGGTATAAGGATTAAGGTTTTTAGGGTTTAGGGTTATGGTTTAGGGTATATGGTTCAGGGTTTAGGATATAGGCTTCTAGGTTTAGGTTATAGGGTTTAGGGTGTAGGGATCAGGGTTTTTAGGGTTTAGGGTATGTGGTTCAGGGTTTAGGGTGTAGGGATCAGGGTTTTTAGGGTTTAGGGTATGTGGTTTAGGGTTTAGGGTGTAGGGTGTAAGGTTTTAACAAAGTCTTGAAGAAATGTAAATTATATGTTCATGAATTCAATATTTTTATCATTAAGATTTTGCGGATTATATTGACAATTCATATTTGCTTTTGAAATTCCATATCCAGAAGTTTAAGGATGTTTCTTATTTAGATTTATAGGTTTTGGGTTTAGGGTTTTTACCTTAAAGCACACGATTAAATATAATAGTTTCTATTTTGAATATTATTAGTTCTAATTAAAAAATGATGTCCAAAGTTGTTGACTTTTAAATGACCGTACAATCTCGAATTTAATGTCATAAAAAATATACACAACTTTGAGTTCCATTATTCAGAACAAAGAATAATGTACAATTGTGAATTTTTTAAGATTTAATGCTATAAAATGTAGTTCTTGTAATAGTTTCTTTTCCAGAATGTTTTAACACATTCTAAGGAATTTGCATTTATAGAGGAGCACATTGGAAACGAAAGAAGAAACGAAGCCATTGATGTTGTACTTCATAGAATTGAAATTTTAATGAGAACAACTAGAGCAGAAACAGAAAATATTGTACGAGTTAAATTATGATAAAAAAATTTGAAAGAATAATGATTCTTCAACATAGTATATTATTCTATTCAATTGTTTTTTTAAGGGTTTAGAATGATTAAGGGGTAAAACCAAAAGTTTGCACAACAATGTAAAGAAGTACTATAAAAATATTTAAAAAAATCTTTTAAAAATTAAAAAGAAATAAAAAGAAAATGTTTCAATATTTCAAAAAGAAAGTAGGATACTTGAACTATACAAAGTAGGACCCCTATTTTTACAAGCTTGGTAACTGTATGAAGAGTAAAAAATTTCAAAGACCTTTGTTCTAAGAAGTCATCCTGTTCACTTTCATCACATTCGAATTTCGAAGCTATGATTTGAAGAATAATTGGCTTCAAATGGGCCTACTTTGTTAGGACATTGAAATGAATGATGGATTTTGTATTCATTTGCTAACAATCATTATTATTAACTCCATCATGGTTTAGAGACTTGAACCACTTCAATGTCTCATAAAATTATAATCATTAATATGAGAGTTTCACCTCCTAGAAATGAATGTATTACAACGTATTGCATACTATGACTTCGAAATTGTATGAAAATACTATATTCTATAAGTTTGAGAAATTCTTTACATCTTGTGTAATTTAAACACATAATTATTCAAAAAATGTAAGTTATGTATCAATGAAAGGCCTATTTTTTAACTACTATGAACAATTTTTAGTGTTGTACTTTTAGAATTGTGTCATGAAAACTTTTCAATAAACAAAATATTATATCAAAATCATTCTTAATCTTTTTAAAATGGAATTAATTAATAAAACAAGCCAAGAGTACTTTGTACTTTAAAAACTAAACTCAATGCACAACAATCATGGAATTTTAATGAAGACAACCGAGTGAAAAAAACGTAGAAGTTTCATTTTTTTTGCCATTCCACCCTGAAACCTATTCCATGAATTGAGAAATAATAGTTCTTCAAACTACAAAACATGAATACTTCATTTATATTTTTTGTTGTAAAGAACCAAACAACTGGCACCAAATAAATTCACAGAAGAATCATAATTTAAAGTTCAAAAAATTTTCAACTTCTACATTTTATTTATTGTCCCAATTAGTGGTTATTCCATACCTTTTTAAATGTTAAATCTTTAAAATATGGTGTTTAGACCTTTAAGGGAGAGAAGTATCTAAAAAGTAAAAGTTCTTTATAATTAAAAAAAAACAAATTGTAAAATTAAAGAGTTTATTATTTATTATTCTTTTATTAATGACAATACTTTGTATTACATATAGAATTTTAGTGTATGGAATGCCCAAAATGTAATGTAAGCTTTGAATAGAGTATGGAATTTGAAAATTGTGTTTCGGTGCATAAATTCTAAAGATGCTTGATTCATTTGAAATTTAAAGTAAATTCCAAAAAGCTCAAAAAACACGTTGGTCATTTAGGGTGTTGAAACCCTAAACAATTTAGAAATATCATTGATTGAATTCTATTCAAATTTGATTAAATTAGCACATATGAAAAATCCCAATGGATATGGAGTATTTCCCACATTCTTGTGGTATGAAGAGAAAGTCTACATTCAATCAAAAAATTTGAAACAAATGAATTATGGTGGTGGAAGATATCATACACACTTTGACAATTGTTTGATTTATGTGTTCAATAACTCTTAGTCCCATTAGAGGGACTCTTCAAATTCCTTAACTCCTCAATGACACCAAGGCCATTTCCTTGTCAATGAGTGACAAACAATCTTGCCGTATAGGACACAAATGCAACTATTCATGCTTTAGAATTTGTGTGGAAAGGAAAGATCATGTACAATAGTTTGTTGTGCAATGAGTACTTTTTCATTTTTTTAAGCCAACAATACATCTAGTGACACAACAAACGATATCCATGATGATTGACCTAGAATTCAAGGATTAATTTTTTTTTTAACTACCAACATTTAGAGAGCTCAAATGTCATGAAATATAATCTGTGGTTGTATAGTCAATTCTTTGAAATTGAATGCCACCTCTTTGAATAACTGTGACCTACAAAAACTTAGTGAAATGAAGTTCTCTTACATTCTTTAAAGCATAATGACTATAAGGCCATTTTCTAGTCAATTAATGACAAAGAATCTTTATATGTAGAACAAAAATGCAACTATTCATTGTCCAAAAAGTATGTAGAAAGGGAAGATTATCTATAATAGTTTGTCTTCCTATGTGTATTTTTTAGGGTTTATTTAAACCAACAATTCTCACAGGGACAAAATAGATGATTTCTGCAGTGACCAATCAATCGTTTAAGGCTTAAGGTCTTAAGGACACCTATGTGTAGAAGGCCCCAAGCTCAAAACTAGGGTTTCGCGATGTACATTTGGCAAAATAAGTTTGGGACAGGCAATAGGCTCGGCATGGTAGGTTTAGGGTTTAGAATTGTGGGTTGAGGAAATAGGGTTTAGGGAGCCAGCAGGCTCAAGAATGTACGTTTTGGAGGTTAAAGACTTGGGAACGCAGGTTTGAGAGTTCGAAGACTCATGAACGTAGGTTTAGGAACGTACATTTATGAGGTTGAAGACTAGGAAACATAGGTTTGGGAGTTTGCAGACTAATGAATGTAGGTTCGGGAGGTTGCCGGTTCGGGAACGTAGGTTCGGTCGTAGGTTCGGTCGCAGGTTCGGGCGGTCGAAGGCTCGGGCTTGGTCGCAGGCTCGGTCGGTCATCTCTCCGGCGCGAGGGTTTACCATCATTCTGCAGCGCGAGGGTTCAGGGTTCAGGGTTGCAGCGCAATCTCTCCAGCGCGGGTTTCCAGGGTTTAGGGTACTCTTCTTCCGTGTGTTGCTTGCAGTGTTGGGAGCTTCAGTGGCGGAACTGATGCAACTTGAGGTGCGGGACGGGAGGTGAAGCGCGGGAGGCGCAGGAGGTGAGGCGCGGGAGGTGCAGCGCGGGAGGCGCAGCGCGTGGAGGGGCGGGAGGCGCAGCGCGTGCAGCGCGGGAGGTGCAGCGCGGGAGGCGCAAGGAGGCGCAGCGCGTGGAGGGGCGGGAGGCGCAGCGCGTGAGGGGCAGCGACGGGAGGCGCGTGAGGTGCAGCGCGGGAGGCACGGGAGGCGCAGCGCAGGAGGCGCGTGAGGTGCAGCGCGTGCAGCGTAGGCAGGTGCAAGAGGAGGCGCGGGAGCTGAAGCAAGAGGAGGTGAAGGAGTGACATTGGCTGCTGTTTCAGGCAGGGTTTAGGGGCATCTGAGCACTTGATATTTGGTAAGAAGAGTTATGTACTTTGATGTGTTTATTCAATTTGAAATTGTTGTACTTTGTTTTCAACCTTTGTGACTGTTTCTGTTTTCTAGTGTTGTGGTTCTAGAATTCAGGGCAAGGTTCTTGAATTTTGGTTGTAGTTACTCATTCATTCATTGTGCATGTTCAGTGTGAAATTTCAGTTGTTATGTATTCATGAATTCTTCACCTTCTTGCAATGTGAATGCAAGTGCTACCAGCCTCGGTTTTAGAGTTTGGGTTTGAATTTTTTGATCATTTGTTTCATTTGTTTGTGGATTAGGGTTTAGGGTGTGTGCAGTATTCATTGAACATTAGAGTGTGTAGAAATTCTATTACATTTTAGAATCTACTGCAGGAAGTGTGCAAACAATATAATTTGCAGGTGACCAAGTCTTCAGTTGTAGTATTCTGTTGTTTCCACCCTTGCTTTTGCATTCATTGCGTGATTTCAATTTTGTTTATTGCATGTATTAATTGAATGTTCACTAAATTCTATGTCTGTATTCTACGCGTGCCTAGATGATTAGTATTACATTTAGGGTTTTCGTCAAAATTATCATCAGTTATTACTGAGTTACCAACAGAAATTATCCTCGGTCCGAAGATAATGATCATTGAGTCTAAGATAAACTGTAGTCTATAAAAGCTAAGAACCCACAGGTGTAATGAAAAACACAGCAAGACTAACAATTATACTCGGCTAAAAAGTAAAAGCACAAAAAAACACCCATCATTTCAAAAAAAGAAACAATTATCCTCGGCCCGAGGATAACTAACTAACAAGCATGCCAAAAAGAAAAGAAAAGAAAAATAAAAAATTATCCTCGGGCCGAGGATAATTTTCAAACAAACAAACAAACACAAAAATATATTAATTAGAAAACAATCATCCTCGGCTCGAGGATAATTGTCCAAAAAAATATAATAAAATTAAAACAATTATCCTCGTCCCGAGGATAATTTTTAAAAACAAAAAAATAATTTAAATAAAAAACAATTATCCTCGGCTCGAGGATAATTGTCAACCAAAAAAATAATACAAAATAATTTTAATTAAAATAAAAAACTATAAGCAACGAAAATAATATAATGAAATTAGAATACGAATATAATATAATGAAATTAGAATAAGCAACAGTTATACCCCTCTAGAGTATAAAAGCAACAATGTAATTAAAATAGAATAAGAGAACGTACAGTATTATCTTCGACCCGAAGATACTGAACCGTAGCATTGACATACAAATAAATTCCAAATGTTGATAATTGTTTTATACGATTTGAAGCCCAGGACGGTATTATTTAGTCAGATTACATTAGTCACAACATTTTTCGTTTGTTATCTTCGAGGCGAAGATAAAAATCAAATTACAACTCTGATTTTCACGATTTGCTATGTACAGATTTATACCAACATGTCTACGGACTCTGAGTACAATTACTCAGCTACACTACCGTTTCTGGAGCCATTTAGCAAGTGGGTGGATGAGGAGCCCTTCATAACGGAGATGCCAGAGCTCTATGGCAAGCTCTGGCAATTCAAAGCCGTTGTCGACTCTTGGACATTCGGTGTCAACCAGTCGAAGGATTACATCTACCTACGTCACCGAGTAAAAGACAATGGGATTTACGTGAATTGGAACCTCAGTGAGAAGGTCGCTCTCGTAGAGAATCACCAAGACAAGTACCTTGTCATCACACTACAAGGGTACGACAACGCGGGGAGGGAAACAAAGCATACGCATTCCATTGTCTGCCATGAGGATGACACTGTGGGAGTGTTCGACTTCGACAACCTCATCGCCGACTTGCACTTGGCAAACCATGATACCTTGGCTGAAGACTTCATTTTAAGGTACCACCCCTGGGTCAGAAGGAACGCCAGGACCACGTCTAGGAAAATTGCGTACATGTTCCATAAGCTCACGGAGCACGCAAAGGAACATGTCCACAAAGGACCTGCTCGAGCGAGTTACGGTCTAGGTCAACAAAGGCAGGACACTGCCACTGAGACCAAATCTGCGTCGGGAGTGCGTGGCCGCACAGGGAGTAGAGGAAGTGGGAGAGGAACGGCCCGCGCTCAGGCCCAGAAAAGGAAGAACCCGGACACCAGTACCGGCGAGCCGAGTGACAAACGGAGGAAATCTGTAACGGACACTCGTCCAGCAACCGCTGGCAGTTTAGGCTCTATTCTCACAAATGTGAATCCACGGAAGCCATCAGATAAGAAAGCAATCGAAAAACATGAAGTAGCTGGAGCATATCAATCAGATTTTTGGAAGGAAAATGGCAAGTGCTTCATTTTTCATCCCCAGATCTTCACCGTAGACATCAAACAATGCTTCCTGGCCAAGGAAAGATATATTATCCGGAAGCTAGAAATGAGAATGGTGTTTGAGATGAAAGACACCCTCGTTCATCTCGGCTCAGAGCAGCAAAGACAAAAGCTTTGCTTGACACCTGTAGATGCCAATAAGAAACTTCTGAAGGAGCGTCCGAAGGATTGGGATTCCATCAAGACCGGAGGCTTCTTCATCATCAATGGCCAGCACAGTGTCACTGCAGCAAAAATGCTACAACAAGGAGGATGCTGTGAGACTCGGAAGATCGAGTTGCAGACGTGGGAGGCTATAATCGTCTGGACTAGAGACCCGAAACAGCTCACAGCTATTTCAAAATGGTGCAATGCCTCCAATCACCTCGTTCACAGTCAGCCAACGTGGGGGAACCAAATTTCCGTGTGTAGGCAGGTTTGGAAGGAGCTTAAGCGGCCTACCAACATCGAGAATGAGGGATTGGTGAGGCGGAATAAGGCTGTCTTCAACCTTGCAGCATACAAGGTAGGTCCATTTTATCTTCGTGGCGAAGATAAAATGTATATGTTCATGATCTAGTTATTTCAATGTACTGCCTCTACAGGATTTGTTATCTGTAATTTCATGTTCTGTGATCTCTGTCTCAACTATCCTCGGGTCGAGGATAATGGTCAGAAGAATGTATGCATTGAGTATTGAGCTTACTTCATTGAATATTCGTCTCGACAGGATTTTGTCGACGCTGTCATGATCCGATATGGCAGCATCAATCCGGACAAGGAGGGAGCACAGGTGAAGCTCGCATCGGATGTCAAGAATGAAATCCGAATTATTACCTTGGCCGATGAGACTTACCAGATGTGGGAGGAGTTCCTCCAAAAACACATGGAAGGATCACTGATTGATCCTGTGACGCGCAAACCATTCAAAAGCGCAAAGACCTTCAACGAGAAGAATTTCTCATTGAAGAGGGAATTTTTCAAGCACATGGGACACTTCACAGACATTGATCTGAAGGATTACGTCCTCCATCTGCTTGGGAGAACAGAAGGTCGCACACGGGACTACCCGAAGGTCTCAGTGGGCGCTTCAAAGATATTGTGCGAGGACAATTATAAAGCCGAGCACTGGGTAGAGAGGAGGAAGCGAAAGAAAGTCATCATGGAGGAATTCATGGCCCTCGATAAGTCCTTGAAATTCAAGGACAGACATGGGGAAGTCATTGACGTGGCGTGGAAGCAATGGAAGCGCGACAACATGTTTTCCTCGGCAACGTGGGATTTCCTCCTCACCGCCCCTCCCAACCAGTTCTTCGTTAAGCGCCTCACCAACGAGGCGAAGAAGAAGACAGCAATAGACTACAAAGACAACCCAAAATTGTCGATGGTCTATAACATGTTCAAGACCTTCTTGAAAATGAAGAAGCGGGTGGAGCCAGTGGGAGGGGATGTGTTCATTCGGGGTCACCAATGCTATCCCCAAGCTCTTGTGACCACCCACGTGTGGCCCTACGTCATGAGAGACCTTCGTGTCGCTGTCATAGATTTTCGAATCCTCCCTAGACCAAATCCAGGATCCAGTGACAGTCCGCCGTGCTTGCCATTGCTGAATTTTCTGACAGATCACCTGAGGCCGGTGTTGTCTACTCCTGATGTTTGGTTATGGATTCTGGGGAATTCATATGACATCGACGCGGCAAAGAAATTTGCGGCGTCGAAGATGACAGGGTACGAGGTCAAGATGTCCACCTACCTACCAAGTAAGGCCGAGAGGATGGACAACTCGACCAACCGTGCGTTGGCGCCCCCGGTGAAGCTCCTATTTGTAATGAAGAAATGGGATGACGGGGAGCCAAGATATAAGGATGTAGTGAAGAAGGTCTATGCCACAGATGACATTCCTTACTACACGGATTTTCAGAAGAATACCGAGGCGAAATATAGAATCCATGCGAGTGAGCTCAGGATGGAATTCTATATTGACATTCTCCAGAGTTTTGCCGTGACTGGAGAAAACGTCATCGGCATTTACACTGGCTCAAAGTTTATGATTGCTGCCAAGGTGAGACTCTATGTTTCGCCTTTATCTTCGGCTCGAAGATAAATTGTCGTATTGTCAGTTATCTTCGGCTCGAAGATATCCTTGTCTGTTGTATGATGTGCAAAATGAGGGGTTGAGAATGAATATTAACAACTGCTTTTTCTTCTACAGATGTATGGTCTCTATTATTATGGCCTTACTGACCGGCATGCATCCCAAAAACTTCGAGAAATGGCGAAGTATGGCAGTAAATTAGACATCAACGATTTCTGCCATGAAAACTCGCCATATCTTCCAGGTTATGAGCGACCTCGTAACCTTCAAACTCCAGATGTGGACTCGGAGTCCACACCCTCAATTGATGGAAATGCGGGTGTGTCAAGGGCGGATCGGGATTTTCCTGGTGACGAGGGTGCTTCCAACCTCGGCATCAATGAATACGGAACAAATACAAATATTGTTCGAGGAGGAAATGTGGAAGAATCCCACGTACAGGACAAGGGCCCCGAATCCGCCTCCAAAGGAATCCAAGACTCCGGACCGGATATGCGGAGGAAAAAGAAGATCGGAAAGAAGCCCTTGGAGGAGATCATACCGGACATCATAATCAGCGATGTGGAGGACTCCTATTCCGATTTGGAGGACTTCAACTATGATGGTCCGGATGATGGTGGCGCGGGTCCATCACGGGGCACCCATTCTCCGAACGCACCTGCAGAGGCACACCTTGGCGATGCTCCCGAGTCCAGGGAGCCTTCAGACCCAACTCATGTTCCTCTCCGTCCTGTGAAGCAAGAGCTCAAGGATTTTTGGAGGCAGAGAGAGGAGAGGAAGGCCTTCAAGAGGGTAGAGCAGTCAAGAAGAAGGGAAGAGGAGCTGGCGGAGAAGGAGGCATTGAAGAAAGAACTAGAGAAATTGCGTGAAGAGAATGTTTCTCTGAGAACGCGATCACAAGACCCCTCTGCCTCTCATCCTGATGCCCATGACGCTAGTGGTGCATCAGAAGCCACAGGTCAGCAGACCGCCGAGGTGGATTATCCTCGAGTCGAAGATGATCCTCTCCCACCTGCCGAAGACGATATTGTTCCCCCTTCTCCGCCTCCATTGGAACAAGAGCAGGTGTCCAATCTTCCAATTGATAGAACAGATCAACAGATCCAGGAAGAGAGAGCTCCCCTTGGAACTGGAACAGAGGGAGTTGATAGTGCTCTGGATTATCCTCGGGGCGAGGATAATTTGTGCCAGCCGCCTGCATTGGAGGTACAAGCGGAGTCGGTCCCGGAGACACAGGAAGTGGGTGACGTTGTTCCAGATCCCATCCCCCCTCCACCTGAGCCACGAGTACCGGAGGTGGAGATAGAGTTTGAAAATCCCCCGGACGACGACGACGAGACTGTCGACTACGGGGAATATTTGGATGAGGACGCCGGAACCCTGGAGTTCGGTCAGGTACACTCCCCTCCATTGTCAGATCCCTACGATATTTCATGATTGAGTCTGTCGAATGTGATGTGATGGATGTTTGTTTTGGCTTCCATCATGTTCATATTCCCAGTGAGAGACTCTCATGCCAATTCCTTCTGTCTGACAGGAGGGAGTGGACAGTCTCTGATTGTGAAGCGTGGACGAACTGCCACTCTGTGACTGCGTTGTAGCATAGTGTAGATACCGCAACGGGCTGTAGTTGGTATTTGTATACAATCGGCTAGAGATCAACAAAACCGTTAGACCGGGTGTATCAATAATTATTTTGAAATAAATATATGTCAAACTTCTCTTCAATGCGTGTAGTGTCTAATGAATTGATATTGCCCATGTTTGTGCCCAGCGCGGACAACTTAGAAGTGTGCACCGCCCGTTGGCACTCAAACAATCACTTAACGGAGGGGTTCTGCAGTCGCTTAGTGAGGTTCAATGCTTTTCACCGTTTTATGGGTCGCCTGATTCTGCCTTTCAACAGGTAACTACATCTCTTTCATGTTGTGTTTGATCAGGTAGTAACGGCAGGTCGAAAAAACAGAGTGCCGCGGAGTGTGTCCTCGTTAGTGGTCCAACCGCGACAGAAGTGGTTGAATGTCGTGTTCGATTTGAACGGAGTGCTGTGTGAGAGCCAGGGTCAAGGGCCCCGTAAGAAGAAAAAACAATACACAGTCCGAGATAATGTATTCTCCCATCGAACCCCAACCCTCATTGGGACGAAGGCCGTCTTCGTTCGTCCCAATGCGAGTTCTTAGACGAGGTTTCAAAGATTTCGAACCGCGTCGTAGTTTGGAGCTCTATGTTCAAGAAGACGGTGGAACCCGTTGCGAGTTTCCTATTCCAGAACTGCAAGGCTCCCTACCACATTCTAGGTCAGGACAACTGCAGGAGGGTAGAAACCTCGGAAGGGAAATTTCTTCATCAGGCTGGGAGTCCGTGGAAGACTCTGCTCTTCAAAGTGCTTGATGAAGAATTGTTCCTGGACCCTCAGGATCCCAACTCATTCAACAAGGACAATACCATTCTCATCGATGATTCTCCACAAAAGGGCATCCTCAATGAGAACGGGAATTGCATATACCTTGAGAGTTGGAACCCGTACATGCGTGGAGACAATGTGCTCGTCGGCACTCTCATTCCGTGGCTGAAGAAACTACACGAGGAGTGTCCACTCGGACGCCTTCGTGAGTTTGTAGATCGGAACCGCATAGGTGTGGCGCCCTTGGTCGCAGCAGACGATCAAGCGAATTATATATTGGATGGGATGAGGATGTCCGCGAAGGCATTTGAGTCGCGATTCGTGTTGCGGGGGATGAATCTAGTGATTGAATAAGAGAGACGAAGGAAGAAATAGACTTCTCAATGTCTTAGTCAATCATAGAACTCGTTGTACATTATTTTTGTGAATACGGATTTTCATGTACATTTCATTCTTGTGAATTAGTAAAATTTTGAAATTTAATTAAGATTTCTGGCCTCTTCGGGGGGTACTGTTTTGTTCCACAGTTGTTTGTCTTCCATGTTGAGCTATCTTTGGGTCGAGGATAATTGTGGAGGATGTGTGTTGTCTTTGGGTCGAGGATAGTTGTGAAAGATGTGTTTTATCTTTGGGTCGAGGATAATTGTGGAGGATGTGTTTTATCTTTGGGTCGAGGATAATTGTGAAAGATGTTTTGACACTGCCATTGCTGTAGGTTGGAGGATCCATTCTACACTTTCTCCAACAGAGGGAACCACTGACGAGGAGCTTGCTATCTGGATCGGATGTGTCACTTTCAATGAGGTCCGGCTCGATTGGAGGGAGCTTCGTGCCGTCCTCCTATTCTAAGCCTAACTTCCTGGGCTCGGCCACCGATGCGGCTTCGGCGGCCATCGACTTCTCGAAGGGGAATGTGGAGGAAGGCGTGGTAGATAGCCCACCTAGTCGGGGTCCCGTGAGGACACCGATTTGCTCACCATCGCCGATGAAGAAGGCCAGCTCAACCCCAAGTCGTTTGCGTTCACAGTCGCCGACTTTGCGAACCCCAAACACACCGCACAGGAAATTGTATGCGGATGACGAAGACCGGGGTATGGATCCTCGTCTCGAGGATGGAGTGCTGTTGCCGGTGTCGATCGCACATCAGGCTGTGCAGAGCAAGGAACTCAATATAGATCCGAAGGTTGGGGATCCAATCAATGCGGTACCGTTGGGTGCATGCACTGCACAGCAGCTTCCACGCCTCGTTGAGATTCCTATCTCGTTTCCCTCAAAATCCGTGGGCGGAGTATCTTTGCCTTCTGTTGTACCTATTTCCCACCGAACGACTCTTGGAGACCTACAGCGAACAAATTATACACGATCGACAACAACTGCCGATCCGTACATAAGCACTGTGAATAGATCGATACCACTCCCGCCTCCTCGAGGTTCTAGGTCTCTTTCCAATACCGAGATTCCGCGACGTGAACGAAAACGGAAGAGAGAGGCCAAGGATTTAATGATGATGGGGATGTTCAATACTTTCAGTAAACACAGTGGATCACCCAAGTCTTCTCGACGCGAGGATATCTTCAGAGGATTGGCCAAGTTGAAAGCCTTGGAGGCAGCCAAGGAGGCAACAAATAGCAGTTCTTAATCCACGAACGATGGTTTGCCGAGTGATCCTCGTTCATAGTGGTCTTCTTTTTGTAGAAGGATCATTACTATTAATAGAATAGTCATTCATATACAAAAACCAATTTTTAGTAAGGGTGAGTGCTCTTTGTGTGCACATAGCCTCTACATTTTTACACAAGACATTCAATCATTAGAATTTGCAAGATTAGATATACCGGGAAGTGAAGTATATAGAGAAGTGAGAAAAGTTGATTCAAGTAAATTCATGTTCTTCAATGTAAAGGGACCCTCTTTTATAAATATTACATTTTATTACACAACTCATGTGGAGTTCCATTTTGCACGTTCACGTTTCTTAATTGTTTTGGTGTGGAATTGCTCTTAGCCTTCTACCGATTTGCCTATTTTTATCTTCGCCTTCAACAATTTATCTTTGAATGGAGGAGCCTTAAGTTCTCAAAATGACCATATTGTCTCAATTTAATGAATATGGCCTTTTTGGCATGTATTCACCGGTTTTGTGTGACTCACTAAGTACAGAAAGAAAAATTATTAGTAGGCATACCTCATCCTATGATAACGTTACTAACTGACTTGATGTGTTCAATGAATGAATAGTATTGGAACATTGACAGAATGTACACTTCATATTGGCAGCAGGATTATGCATTGTGCTCGTCCTTCACTGTCTTGAGAATTGTCTTGAGAATTCAAAGCATTAGGTGCAAGACAGAAATGTTTAGTTTCAAGTATCTTCAAGGAAGCTATATATGATAACAAATTAGTGGAGTCTGCAGAATTCGTAACATTACATTTCAATTCAGCATGTTTGAGTATTATATTTTGAACATAAATGCATGCAGAGAACGTAGTAATGCATATTGCATGTCCTATACTAAAAAGAAGATGATGTCTATGTCGCTAAGAAAGGGCAAAAGAGAAAATTAGAGGTCAAACATGAATACACTTACGAAAACATATTTGTCAATGAACAATGCATTCTTTAGATGAGTAGAATGGCTACATATGACTTCAAAACAATTGGAGCACTGAATGCATCCTGCACAATGATAGTTGTCTGCAGCAAGTGAACTACTGGAACGACTACATCATACAACAGGTGGACATATTGTGCAGAGCTAGTGGTTGTGAAGCTATGGATCTTCCCAGTTTGTGCTTTCATGTATTTCACTTGAATGCAGAGACTACAAACGTATGTACACATAGTATATATGCCATGAACAAACATGACCATGTCTAAACTATGCTCAATGACATTGCTAACAGCAATGCGTAGGGCACAAACATGAAATATGTGTTCCAAGTGTATGAAGTACATAACAGAGAAGAATACAAACACTAGAATATGTTAAGAATTACAGGAAATTGTTAGCATAGAAGACTGCGTTAAGAATTGCGTATGAAGAACTACAATGGGAAAACAAAGTACCATACTTGGTGTCTATGATAGAATATACTTGTACACAATGGTGTCAAAGTTATGTTCACACAGAAGTGTATTTGGAGACAATGAAACTTCTGACATATTATGTGTCTATCGTGCATGACAAGCTTGTTTTCTGTAATTTCAGAAACTACTTTGTCGACATTTACTGGATCCTATGCACTGTGAGAAGAATCTCTGTGAAAACATCATGAAGACAATATGGGGAGGAAAAGACTCTATTGGTAGCAGGCAGGACATGGAGGCTATGAGCATCCGACAAGATTTATGGTTGGAACCTCCTCGAAATAGCAAGGAAAACTTTCACATGCCTATAGCTCCATACATTTTGAATGGAAGTGAGAGGGCTATAGTGATGGACATTATCAAAAAATTGAAGACTCCAAGCAATTATGTAGGTGCAATCCACAAGTGCTTGGAAGAGGGGAAGCTCCGTTACATGAAATCACATGACTTCCATGTCCTCGTGCATCAAGTATGTCATGTTCTACGAGAATGTATGTATGTTCGTTTATTGTAGGCTTCTTGTTTTTAAAAAGCTTGTGACGTTGAACCTGACATTTCAATACGACTTCAACAAGACGTTCATAAAAAAAAAATATATAATGAAGTAATGTGCTTGTCAGGCAAGAACCAGAATTCCACACTTAGACATGGACAACATCATGCACAGTACCAATACTAGTTAGAAAAAAAACATGTACATGTTATTAGAGGAAGGAGATTGTTAACTGTGTACATATATGCAGGTACTACCACTCGCACTCCGCAACGTTCTGAGTGAAGAAGTACGGCAAGCAGTCATGAAGGTCAGCCGCGTTTTCCAAAGACTATGTGCAAGAGAAATTAAAATAGCAGACAGAGACGTAGATTTGAAGGATGCAGCTGACGCTTTATGTATGTTGGAGAAAGAATTTCCTCCGACGTTCATGGACATAATGTCTCACCTAATGATCCACTTAGTGCAAGAACTGTACATATGTGGACCAGTTCATTGTCGGTGGATGTACCCAATAGAAAGGTACATTTAAACTTTGAAGGAATATGTGAGAACATATGCTAGACCGGAAGCAAGCATGGCAGAGGGTTATGCTATGTCTGAAACATTGGGATATTGCACGGAATACCTACAACGTTTCCAAGCAACGTGCCGACGTGTATGGGATGACAAGGAAGAGCAAAAAATGAATGATGAAATGTTGCAAGGAAGTGGTTGGCCACGTCACATGTCAGAGCAATTTGTAGCATGGGCTCATGATTTTGTCCTTTCCAATTCAACAGACTTCGAGCAATGGCGACAGTGAGTTCAACTTCACTTTCATTCTATTTAAAGTAGTTTCTTTGTTTGACCAACTCTTCTTTGTAGTACTCCTACATGGTAACATATGCAGACAATTGTTATCTATGTTTGCGGAGATATGCTTAAAGGAAAACATGATTACAATATTGTGTTGTATATCAATGTATTGTCATGAATAGTGCTCATAGAGAGACATATGTGAAGTCAAACTTGAGCATACAAAATATGAAAACATACATCTCCTTTCTATGTCTGTATGTTACACACAATACATATGCTTGGAAGTAAGTCATTCATTTCTTGGTTAATGAACAGGGAATACATGCTTGCATGTGAAGAAAGGGTAGCACGTAAGCAGGCTTTCCGGCAAGAGCACATGCGTCAATTTGGACGGAATTCAAGAATTCAATATCCGGAGGACTGCAGACCATTGCCCAAATTCGCTGATTGGTTGCCTAAAGAAGTGGACAAAGCTTGTCAGAAACAAAACAAGCCTTCCATTGACGTGATTGAGGCCTCCAAGCTTCCAGAGATTAAAGCAACTTCTTACAGAGCTATGTATGCTCATGGAATGCACTTGCGTATAGAAAGCGCTGAGGAAGAGAAAGTGACATGCGATAGTGGCATTGCAGCGTCAATATTGGGTTGTCAGAGAGGAAAGGCTGCAGAAGAAGTTCGACATTGGGAAACCATGGAATACGTAGGATCCATTCAAGAGATACTGGAGTTGGACTACCGTAGTCATTGTTGTGTTCTGCTTGTTTGTTCATGGGTACCAACAAAATTGAAAGCAACAAATGCATCTACGGTGCGCAACAAGTATGGTTTCACAGTAGTCAATTTTTCCAATTGCCTTGCTTTGGGAGCTAATTCCTTTGCATTTCCAAGACAATGTCAACAAGTATTTTTCTCAGACGACTTACAACGAAGAATAAGTAATGGAGGGGACTGGAAGGTTGTTTGTGGAACGGAAGTGCGAGGGCGACGTACAGACGGTATAGTAGCGAAGCCTGACATAGATATTCTCACAACTGGTAGGGATATAGACTTCGACGGCCTCAGAGTTCCAAACTAATGCATACGCCAATACTTTTCTCTTGTTCAGTGTACAGAAGAAGACGTTGGCATGCAACATCCATTACCTACATGTTGGTACTAGGTACATTGTGCTACCAATGATTGTTGCTCTTTCATTCACATTACAATTGATTATCTCAGGTTCAGAAGTTCTTAGTACTGAATACAATGTGCATTTGTCATGAGCCAATGCAAAAAAGGGTTGTTCATGATTATGGTCTATAGAATTCATTTTTGAAATAAGCATGCCCACAAAACTGCTTGACATTCTAATGAACTGCTTACAACATTGTCAATTGTGAATTTCTGATATCCCATCTCACTTCTAGTATGTGCTGTTCAATTTGTAGGGCACATCAAAGCATTCAAAATGAGACCGTGCTCTCTGTGAAGTGAGATAAAAGCATTTATGGAATACATGGAACTACTAAATGCTCAACAAAGTGGACATGCACGAAGAGGTACTCAAGTCACTCCGTAAGGTAGGCTTTATTTTGTTTCACAAAGACAGTGTGCTGTTTTCGAGGAGAAAGGCATTTGCCTTTTCTATTTGTGATATGCAGAACAATATGTGAGTTCATGGTTTATAAGTGACGGTACTTTCGGAATTGTTCATCTCTTGGAAGACAATGTATGCAACGCATGCAAACATTTTTTCTGTGAACATCAGTATACTTACTACGATTTTTACACAAACTGTCTTGTACAAAAGAAGATGAAAGTGAATATCATCGAATTCTGAGTCAGCAATTCATATTCACTTTATCTACTATACTACTCAATGTTCATAATGTGAAGTTCCACAATTTTACATTATAATGTAAATACTTCATTCACTAAATGTAGGCAATCACATCAAATATATGTTCTCTTACGCTTACGCTTAAACAAGTGCAACTCATTCTCTAACATACAAAAATTATTTGTTGCGTTCACTTGCATCAAATAAACTGCTACAGAACAAATGAATTATGTTTCTGGTAACAAGATTCCGTAATGAAAAACAAATTACCATTATAGAGAATGTTTGCTCAAACGTGACGACAAAGCATTCCAGAAACAAAAGCGTACACACTTTCCAGGAAGATGACAATCATGCATGTGTCTAATTAATGCTCATTCTATATATGACGTCATACATTACAACATGAATGCATTCATTAGACATGAAAATTGTCATTCATCCATTGCAAAGGTGGCAGAATATGCTACTACTACAACATCCATGTAGATTATGACAGGGCGCCAATCAATTTTCTATGACATGACTATTCATTCATGTTTCACGTAATATCGTACACGCTACTCTTAACATAAACAAACAGCGCCAACATGTACAATCAAATTGTCATCATTCAAATGACAGACACTGTTTGCTATAACATGCTTTCAAACGGAAATGCGCAAGTCACCAAAGCCAAACACAAAAAACCACACAACTAACAGAAAAACATCAGGGAAAACATGCGTTTTTACTCCATTTTCTTCCAGTGTATAGAAGGTAATTATTGCCACCATATATGCTCTAGCTGTACCATTTTAGTTCCATTAGGTATGTCTAATGGTTTCTAGTACTTCCGGAGCCCTCTAGGTCAGCATTTGGACTTAAAGGTATTTGGACCTACCAGTAATGTCCGACGGTGTTGTACGTAGTGAGAGTTCATCTCGTACATGAGAAGAAGTGCACGACTTAATGATGGAGGCCTGATTCCCCGGAGAAGTTATATTTTCGCAGTCTGCAGTTCTATAGCCATTTCATGAACTCAATGAATGTCTGACACTTCTTTGGAGTTTGCTATGCTATTTGTTGGCCTTACGGTAGTTCATGGTATAATTGGCTAAACCCAAATGAAATGTACCTGTCATGTTTGTAGAAAAGTATGTCACACTTGGGAAATTCACAATGACTTGTGAACTGATTGGAAATGCTGTCCTTGTACAAGTGTAGAGTGTCAACTACAGTTCTTACTAGCGCCAAAGTGTGCTTGACATAAGTGAGGGAAGAGGAATCGATAGGAACATCATGGAATGTTCAAGTGTCTTGAGAAAAGGAAGATGAAGTTCTTCCATAAATTTTCCTTAGAACTGTCAAGCCTTGTGGTAGGTCAAGTGTCATAAAATGAAACGTGCCATGTGGTTCTTGTTTTCTAATTCCACTCTGCATATTTTGACTATCAAGTTCCACTCCCTTCTCTTTGCAAATGTCATGCAGGAGATACGAAGAGAGTGTGATGGTCCGTGAGCAAGGAAGAATTGAATACCGTCGACTGCAACGTAGAGGAGGCCGAAGAACTCGTTTCGCCTATCCAAGAGAGCTTCGGCCTCTACCAAAATTTTCAAAGTGGATTCTTGACGAAGTGAGGAGGGAGCAAGAAGCTGGCATAGTTGTTGATCTAGAAGTTGTAGACACTGCTAGAGGACCACTACCTGTGGCAACAACGTATAAAGGTATGTATGCTTTCGGTAACCACTACAGAGTTTTGAGCACAGAGAGGTCCCTCAAAACTACCGACAGTGGAGTAGCAACAACATTCTAGCAAGTTTGCAGAAATGGAATCAGGGATGGAAATCAAGTCAATGCTGAAGTTGAATATGTTGGACACATTGAAGAGATCTTGGAATTGAATTACAGACGCCATTGTTTGGTAGTTCTAGTCTGTGACTTTGTGAAAGCAAATTACGTTGGTGACAACGCTTCCATTAAAAAAGATAAATGGGGCTTCACGTTAGTTAACTACAAGAGGAGACATGGGAGTGTTAGCTGAGATAGTTTTGCATTTCCTATCCACTGTGAACAAGTCTTCCCGGGGAGGACACTCCCCACGTTTTAGCAACCCACGTGCAGCGGAAAAAGTAATACAAGTAATACACCTTAAAATTTAATTCTTTTTTGAAAAAAAAAATTATAGATAGATTTAACTACTTTAAAAGTCTATGTTTTGAATTATTGGTATTTTTTTATGCTAATAGTAATTAGTTATAAATTTTTGAAGAAAACAGATACATTGTAAAGTTGAAAATAACTTTCACACCTCTATATTGTATAAGAAAAAAAATTTGAAAAACGAAAAAAAAATTCTATAGAATAGATTTCTATTGAAAGTTTATTTTGGTTGAATACTGATGCAATAGTCATCTTCATGTGAGCTCTATAAATATTTTAGTCGGAAAACATGCCATTTTAGTTCATTTTCAACCCTTTCTAGACAATATTTCTTATGTTCTTTGGAATTGAAATTTTTGTCAATAGAAACCTTTAGTCATTATTAAACAAAGCTCAAAATTTTAGAATGAAATTATAGTTTATTCAAGGTGTATTACATGTATTACTTTTGCCGCCGCCACACGTGGGTACCCCAAATGTAGTGAAAGTGTCCTCCCCGTGCAAGTCTTCTATTCTGAGGCAGTCGAGGTGCCGGGCTGGAGAGTTCTTTTGCACAAAGAAGTAAGAGGTAGACGAGTGCTACCGACCTAGGAAGAAGAAGTGCAGCCCCAATTGTTTCAGATGGGACGTGACAACGACTTTGAAGGTCTCTATCCAGAAAGGGAAGTTGGGGAAGACCTACATCAACCAAGAGAAACAGGTTAAGATGTTTTACTGCAACCCGTAGTTCGACCTCGAAGAAGGAGGGCTACTGTCACACAAGGACGAGGTCGAGGTTGTGCTGCAGGACGAGGAAGGCGTGGAGGTCGTGGTGACCAGCAAATGCACGGAAGTCTTGCCATGGAAGAGCACTCAGAAGAGTTTATTCACGAAGAGGATGAACTCTTAAAAGAGCAGATGTCACATAGGAACAATGTGGGCACCAGAATGGCAGGTGAACGGAGATGTAATGCTGGGAGCCTAGAACGTCACCTGTGGAGAGTACATCAAAGACTTCAGGGAGATGTGGATAAAAGCACACTACGGTTGTCCGAAATCGTAGTCACGACATAATTTCTGCACAGCATGAAAGTTTGGAATCAATTTTCTTATAGTTTTTGTGACTTAAAAAAAAATAAAAAAATAGATTGGAGTCTTGCATCTTGCATACTTTGATAATTGCAAAACAAAAAGTGATTTTCATCTATTAATTTATCGTACGAAGTACAAACATTTAATGTTTGTACTATCACAGATTTAGCTCTAGCATTGTTGTACTTTTTTTGCCTAGATTAGGGTTTCATTTTTACAATTCAAAGAGCTAAATTCATAGCTTTTATGTTTAGCTACTTAGACTAGGCATTTAATGAGTGTTTTGGAATTTACATAAGAAAATATCCTAGCAAATGTGTGATTTTGGTATGAAGGCCAAATTTTGACCTTAAGTTTTTTTTGTTTTTTTTTTTTAATTTTCTGGTAGAGAACATCTTAGTTGAGATGGGCCAACATTCAATTTTCAAAAAAACTATATTTTGCCTTCAAATTTCTCTATCGGAGATTTCTTCTCTAATTTCCAACCTTAATCTGTTAGAACGTTTTAGGGTTTCCAGTTCATACTTGTTTGTATTGTGCATTTAGTTTGTACATCTTGGACCAATCATCGTCCGGCACGTACTATCTAATTTGGGATTCAGTTGACACGATCCGCGGTATGCGTTGCTTTTTGCAGCGCGATTTCCTCCTTCTAAACATTCCCTCCTCTATTAAAAAAAATGTAGATCAACCGAGCTGCTTGTACACTTAGTGATTTCAGTTCAAAGAAGTGAAGGAGTGAGGAGCTACATCTTTGCGATCAAAAAAGCGACAGAGTGAGGCGGCATTGGAGCTCAAAGTAAGATTCAGGTTTATGACTCCATCAATAGTTTTTTTGCAAATGTTGTTCTTCTGTTCTTCTTACCACTCGTATAAACACTGTATTAGTTCACAAGTACAATCATTATACAATCTCTTAGAAATTGGAGTACATTTAGTTAGTTTTTAAATACAACTGGAGGTGCGTACAACGAGAAACAATGAGCGCAATGTACAATAAATATACAATATGTACAATAAAGGGTACATCAAGTACATTTTTAGATGCGCTTACGAAACTTTCTGATTTGTGTTTAGGATACGATGGCATCCGAGGAAGATTGGTTTGTTCAAAGCCACAGTTTCTCCAAAGACAGTGACCTTTTCAGTGTCTTCAGCAAAGATGGAGGTTTCTATGACGATTACTTGGCTCCCTCGTCGCCCATGTTGCCACGGACAGAAGACAACGACGCAAATCCAAATAAGATTTCCTTACACAAGGATCTCGATAAATTGGCATCTTTGAAGAAGCATCCTCCTCCACGCGCCTTGACTGTACAAGACTTTGAGACATTCTACGGTTTACCAAGAATCGGTAAAAATCCACACAAACTCAAAATTCCACTTGACTTAGCGGAGACAGACCTTATAGACATTTTTGGACCAACTAAGGGGAGACAAGGGAGGGCTGGATACGCGTATTTAGAATGTACAAATGAAGAAATACTTTCACGCATTCTTGAAATCTTTCATGTTGTGTATTGAAGAGATTTGCCAAAATCTAAGGTCATTGCAAAGCAGTTTGTTAGGGGTATTGTTATGGAAAAGCGGAAGAAGAAGCCGGTTAGTTGGGCGGAGTTTGCTGGGACTTCGAATTGAAATCAGCATAGCAAATGGCTGAAGAAGGTCAAATTGTGCTTGGCCAACATTGCAAACTTCACAAGCTCTGACGACAAAGAAATTTACACAGCAAAAGGCATTGACGACCTTCTGAATGACCCTACTGCCACACTTTGGAAGAGCCCACACTAGAAGAAAACCAGAAGAAACTGCGTTTTACTTCACAGAAACTACGTTGTGCTCAACAAAAAAGTATCATCTGGATTTTGTTGAGGTCTCCCTTCGTAAAACAGAATTTTGCACTTTAATACAAAATTTTGCGTTTTACTTGTCAGAAATCTGCATTTTAGTGATTTTACTTGTCAAATTCTGTGTTGAATCGTTGGAATGCAAAATTTTGCATTACAAAGGGAGAACTCAACAAAATCCAGATGATACTTTTCTGTTGAGTATAACGTAGTTTCTGTGAAGTAAAACACAGTTTCTTCTGGTTTTCTTCTAGTGCCACAACACTTTGAACAGAAGGTGTACACTGTCGTATAAGATGGACGACTTGTACGAGATGGACAAGACTGTACAGAAGAAAGGGAATACTTCATGTGCCTACTGAAGTTGGTCGGGTTACAACTCACTAGAAGAAAACCAAAAGAAATTGCGTTTTACTTCACAGAAACTATGTTGTACTGAACAAAAAAGCATCATTTGGATTTTGTTGAAGTCTCCCTTTGGAACAAAAAATTTTGCACTCTAATACAAAATTTAACCCTTTTACTTATCAAAAATCTGCATTTTACTTGTCAAATTCTGTATTGAACCGTTGGAACGCAAAATTTTGCATTACAAAGGGAGAACTCAACAAAATCCAGATGATACTTTTATGTTGAGTACAACACAGTTTCTGTGAAGTAAAACGGAGTTTCTTCTGGTTTTCTTCTAGTGGCTACATGCGGTAACCCAAGATTACGTCAACGTTGGGAAGGAGAAACTTCAGCTGTCGACAAAGGCATCACAAAAAGGAGTGCTACACAGAACGAAGGCAAAAGTTGTCAAGCTGTGGACCGAACATAGGTACGAGGTGGAGGTTTAGTCGAACAAATTTCAAGCGTACAACGAAATGATAAAAGACGTAGTTGCTGATTACGAGGCAGTTATACTAGAACTCGAACACTACAATTCAAGGTATGAATTACTTGAAAATACATAGGTATGCTTGAAGAGATAGTTTGAGGCTCTGTCCACTCAGATTATTCGTCTTACGAGATGGGACTCTGAGTTTTCCTTAAAACCTAGACCTTGGGCATCCCAATTTGATCCAAGTACTGTTTTAGGGTCGGGTACCATTTCTTTGTCACCCTGTGCGTTATGCTTGAGCGGGTTTCCCCTCAACGACATAATTGTATGCACATGTGGTCATTTGTACCATCCCTGGTGCGCAGGGATTTGGTTTAGTGTGCATAGCAAATGTGTAAAGAAATCTTGCGATGAAATAGTGCACCCGTCTTGGTTCAAGAGCTTTGGATTTGGCAAATTACATTTGCCTCTGGAACAGCTGGGTCAAAATTTGAAATTAGAAAAAGAGCAAAAAAGGCTCCTACAAGTTGAGAAAATTTGAGTAAATTTTCTCAAATTTGAAGAAGAGTAGAAAAGGCTCCTACAAATTTGAGAAAATTTACTTAGAGCAATTGAAAGAATCTCAAATGTGCACTCAAACACTTTCTGTTATTTTCACAGAGACAGATGCTCTGCTTAGTGCCACTGAGACTATTGTTTCGAAAAGCCTTTGCAACGACAGTGCCGTTGGTAGTAACCACGGTTGGGGTGAGTCTGTACAACATCACATACTTCATGTACCCAGGTGTGTACGTCCTAAACGTCATGTACTTTCAAGTCTACCGTTTATAGATGAAGTCGATTCCCCAAAGAAAGATGAGTATCGTGTTACGTCTTCCGAGGTAGGAGTTGAGGCACTTGAGTTACAAGAACGCATAAGAAGATTGAAAGAGGAAGATGCCCAGTTTGAAAAAGTATTGAACTTGAGAGAAGAAGCTGCCGAATTAGAACGGCGCAAGAAGTTGAGAGAGGAAGTTCGGGTTGAGGGAGTGATTAGGGCGGTGGCGAAGGTGCCCTAGCCCCCACCGCTCCCTCCAATTGATACTAACAACTTTGAAGTGTCCAAGCGGAAGACCAGAAACATGACTACCGAAGAATCAACGAAAGAAATCGAAGGAGCCAAGAAGAAATCGAAGAAATTGAAGAAGAGTCGAATTACGCCACTAGGTTAGATTCTGTATGGATTTGGTACGCAATATGAATTTGGTACGCAACAAACAGATATGTACTCTTTACAAAAATATATCTAAGTATGTGTTTGAAGTTTGAACCTTCTAAAATATGTATCAAAATGCAACACTGTGGAGTTCATTTACAGAACTTTAGAAAAAAAGTCACAAACAAACAAAAGAGTGCATTCAGTTTGTATTAATACAATTTGGATCCAATGAAACTAAATGTAAGGAAAGCCTAACTTTTTCCCTATTTTAGTAAGCACAGGCTGGAATGGTCTGGCGCCATTGAATTACTATGCACTCCAATATTTCTGCAACGTCTTCTTGCTTTATGTACCAATTAGTACATTGCATACTGTCTTGTACAGAGGAAAACATTGACAATTGTTTATTTAGTTCATAGGTAGATATTTTTTCAAGCCATGAATTTGAAGTGTATACAATACTTGCATCCTGTAACATAAAAAATTATTTTAGATCTTCATTTGCATCATATTCTCAAGTATTGGTCTCTTTACAAGTTAAAAAAAAAATTTGGAAACCAGTGATCTTTGTTCGAAGGCATTTATTGCGACTCTCGAGGTTGTACTTGAGTGTACACTTTGATGTAGGTGACCAATAACCTTCCACCACCATCTTGTCTAAATACAGATTTACACATCGTCTTCTGCTTATTCCAAAAAAAGAAGGACCTTTTTTCTCATGTGAGCATCCAAAGATGGGCATTACATGCGCACATAAACACGTTGTTTGGGTACCAGCTCTTCTGTTTATTTTTAGTTCACAATTTTCTTATTATAACAGAGTCTAAATTATAAACCCTGAAAACCCTAAATCCTAAACCCTGAGAAGCCTTATACATTTGATTGTGTCTCAATATTAGTGTTTTGTAAAGAACAAGTGTATAAAATAAGACATTCTTGTTTAAAAGAACGATTTGTTGATTTAAAAAATGTATATATATATATATATACGTTTTCATTTGATATGGCTCAGGTTTTGAGGTTCATGAGAAATTGAGAATTAACATACTTATCATGCACTCATGTATGTACATAGTTCAAAATTCAATTCATTGTTTTGTTTAGGATTGGATATTTCCACTCTAAAAATAAGGATTATTTTTCTCTTTTATAAGATTACATAATCTCAATATACAAAAGTAAAAATTCTTATTGAAGACTTAGTATGATTTAGTATTTTTTTTTAAATGAAAAAAATAGGTGTTCTTCATTTATTATTATTGAAGAACATTATTTTGATAATAAAATAAAAAGTATTGTCATTGAATTTTTTCATCTTGAGAACAAACACTTGTATACTTCTTTTAATTTGTGCTGTCATTAAATCTTCCATTTTTATTGTCAATAAAAATGCCATTTTTTCATTTTGTTGCTTAATGTTTCTTTTATAACAATGAATACAAATCTTTAAGTTTTCCTTTCTTTATTAATCATTGCATATTTATTTTAGAATAATGAAAACACCCATTACCATTGAATCAAACCTTAATTAATAAAAATAACATTTGTCAAGTTTAAAGACATAAGAATAAAGATGCTTTTTTTTTTCCATTATCAATTCTTTTTATCATCTATTTCCATTTATTTAGCAACGTAGATTATTTCTTTCATAAAAAAAAGATACCCATTTTTTTATTATCCATTTCCGTTTTGTCAAAGAATATTTCTTTATAAAAAAATAAGAATAAGAATACATTTTTCTTGATATTGGTTTAAGGTTCTTATGCTACCTTTAAGTACTTGTTTTATAAGAATACCAATAGTACCCTATTTTTTTCATTACCTATTTTTTTGCATTACTATTAAATTCAAATGAATATTTCTTTTACAAGAATAAGAACATAGGTTACTTTGATTTAGAATCAAATCATATTTCTTTATAAAATAACAACATTAATACCATTTTAAAAAATTTGGTTTAAGTATCATTTGTTAGCTTTAAATATTTGTTTAAAAAAAATATGAGTATCCAATTTTTTTCATTGCCCATTTTTGTTCTATTACTAAGTTCAAATGAGTATTTAATGAGGATCCTAATACCCATTGTTTTTCATTATCCATTTATTTCTACTATATCACATTTAAAATAAAATAAAATAAGAACACCCATTCTTTTAATCTTATTATATGATGAACTACTTAAGCTATAACTTTTAAGGTACCCATTGCTTATTAAAATGTGGAAGCCACCAATAACCAAAATTCTACTTTTTTAAAACTTCCAATACATCCTTTGGGAAAGAAATTATAGTTTGAGATGCATCACATTCACAACACTTCCTTGCAATCATTGTTTGCTTAATCATAATTTTTACCGGATTTGGGTAGGGGCAAGTAGTCACGTCCAACTAAGATGTGAGTGGTGGTACCCGGTTGGATTCCAGTCTTATCAAGATGTGGCTGGTGGTACCCGGTTGGGGTTCCATGATGACCGGTGATAGACTTTGGGGGAGGGTGTTTTCTCGTGCGTGAGCTCTTGGTCCTTTGTGTTGTGCGAAGTTTGCGTAGGCTCAATTGTCGTTGGGCTTTTGCGTTTGTGTTTTGTGCCTTTTTTGCTTGCCATGACTTGCGAATGGTGCGAAGAGTGAAAGAGGAGGATTTCACGCGTCGACATTCGGAATGATGTACTGTGCAATCACGGCGAGGTAAGTTGAGTTTGCACTGTGTTCTCATTTTGTTCTACCGTGCACTTTTTCCGTTCTCTCTATTGCCGCCAATTCTGCAGCTTGTGCAGCTCCATCTTATTAGAAGTGTGTTTTGTTTTCAACTAGGGTGGCTTCACGAAGAACCCCAATTCCGTCTGTCGACATGTGTTTCATTTAGAAGCCTATTGCTGCAAGTGTTATTTTTGCAGGTGCGTAATTCAATTCTAGATCTGTGATCTTGTCGTAATAGTAGGTGCTATTCCACAATTCAGTGCTTGTTATGTGATCTTGTTGTAAAATGTTGTCTTGTGTATTGGTATACTACTTTCTTCTTCTTGAAAAAAACTATCTTTGTTTAGGGTTCAAATGTCGATGCCATTTTCTTATGTCATAGTCCTTGTGGTACACAATCCAATGAGTCAATGTCGCTTTAGGTTGTGGAGAAAGCCTGTCCCTAAACCCCACTTCTAAGTTGTACTGAGCGTACAAATTTGTACGCGTTTTATCGGAATGTGTGCTGTTAGTCTTTCTTTCATATTTGGATTTCATTGGTTTCAAAAGGCAATGTTTAGTTGAGTATGAAGACCAATTTTATTGTTATTTGATGCAGCTGAAGCGAGATATGTCTAAGGTCAAGGGTAAAGGAGCTGCTGAGGTAAGGTAGGCACGAGCATTGTCTTCCAAAGCACCTGTTGTTGCCCGCATCCCCCCTCCTCGTGCTAATCAATCCCAAGCAGTTGTTGCCCGCCATGTGAGTGCTGGTCAAGCTATTGTTTCCCGCCTTGCTAGTCAATTCCAAGTAGTTGTTTCCCGCCGTGTGAGTGCTAGTCTAGTTGTTGCTCGCCCTCCCGGTGCTAGTCAAGCTGTTGTTTCCCGCCCTCCACGTGTTGGTGAAGTTTTTGTTGCCCGCCCTCCAAGTGTTGATCAATCTGTTGTTGCTCGACCTCCGCATGTTGGTGAAGCTGCTGTTGCTCGTCTTGCCACAGCTAATCGAAAGTCCAAACATGAAGAGAGTGGCGAGGAGAGCGACGAGGAGAGCGGGTAGGAAGAGAGCAACGAGGACAGCAAAGAAGGTAGCAAGAGCAATGAAGGCTGTGAAGGAGATGAGACACCAATGCTACCCAAGCCACCGCCTGTGCTCACCAGAGAAGATTTTGTGAAGAAGTATGGTTTGAAAGATGAAGGGCACCTACCAAGTCGCTTAACAAAATGGGAAGGGGAACCTTTTGATGACACTCAATGTGTCAAACTTTTTGGGAAGCCGGTGGGCCGTGATGGTCGATATGGTTACAACTGGAGGGATGTGAAGTCACCACGGATCCGGAAGAGGGTCAAAGAGCTTCTTCAAGCTCTTTATCAAAGAAAGGAGCCTCGCAATCTGCTTCCTCACAAGATGGCCAGAGGGATTGTTTTGGAGGAAAAATAAATCCCAGTGAATTGGGCCACGTATGGAGAAGACACAAACAAAGTTCAACGGGTAAGGGTCGCTAAGGACAACATTCGTGTGCAGAAGGGGAAGGTGCCAAACATCGGGATGGTTATACAACAATGGAGGAAAATACATGTGGATAGAAGAGAGTTGCAGTCAGAGGTTTGCGAGGGTAGAGGGAGCTCAATGGGAGGAATACTCTTGGAAGAGGACGAGTGCAATTCCAGGTTGGAGTATTTGGGCTGGTTGTTGGCAATGGAGAATGCAGAGCTCAAGGCTAGATTGGAGACTTAGTAGGCTACTATTAGAGCCAAAGAGAAAAATGCTGCAAACATTGTTCTTCAAGAGGGGATGGTGAAGATTATGAAGCAAAAAATACGGTTTTATGAGAAGAAGCAGCATGCAGCCAACACAGATGGAACGGAGAACTCCGACTTGGTGAAGTTGAGCGTGACCAAAAGTTTGGTACGTAAAGCACAGAATCGGTTGAAGAAGGAGCAAAGGGAAGCGGTTAGATTGGAGGAGGCATTCAATCTGGAGCACCAGCGAGTTGTGAAAATGCGTTTATAGGTTTGTACTTTGCAGGAGGAGCATGCATACCTCGGGCATGCATCTGGCGGGTTTCACTTGCGACTGTTACCTCTGGTGTATGTTGTAGGGGAAGCAGTCACTGGAGAGAAGGACTTGTGTGCCTTGTGCGGTTTCTTCATTCTGAAATGATTGTCTCCGCTTGTAGACACCTATATCACCCATGGTGTACATTAGTTAACTTCACCGCAGGTACAGAGTGCTCTGCTTCGAATTGCAAGCAAATTCAATTCATTGAATGGATCATGAGTTTTGGATTTCGGGGTGTTCGTGGTTGTGGTCGCCCTGGAGGCGGGAGTGAAGAGTGGACGAAGTTGAAGACAAAGTGTGCCACTGCTATCACTGGAGGATTAGCAGCTAGAAGTAACGTTGCAGCACAAGTGCGTATAGCCATCCAACGATACAGAACAACCTCCATTGAGGAGGAGGAAGGTAATACTGTACAACTGCATTCTGATTGGTACACCATTGTACTCATTGGTACATATAGTGGAAGGTATAGACAATTTTGTTACCGTCACGTGGCTTTTGTATTTGGGATTGGGAGAAAGGTAGTTCTGTAACACTAGTCATATTGTTTGTATCATGCAATTCTGAAGTTTTGGGAACATCGTTACCGAAGGATGTTTGGAGTTCACTGATTTGTACTTGATTTGTTTTTTATGTTTACTATTCCACTTGTAGTGGTTTTGTTTGTATTCTTTGATACAAGTTTGTACAGTTCGATAACATTTCTTCTACCTGCATATTTTCTAGGTCATGATTTGTACTTTTATTTTTAGTATGGTCCTTCTTATTGTACTTGTTGTAGTATAATTCGTACACTTCGTATACCTTTTCATGTTGTTTGTACTTAGGCAGTTGTTGTGGTATTAGGGTTAATTTTGTGCTTATGTGGATTGTATAGTTTGTACTATTCGTATGTACGATTTGCAAGAAATTGTACTTTTTGTACTATTTATTGTACTATGTCATGTTTGCATGTTTGTGCCTAAATTTGGGACATTTGTTTACTCAATTCTAGATTGTGTTCTGGTGTAGGACTTGCTTCTTCTGAGGGAGGAGAAAGAAGAAATTCTGATTCAGAAATGGGTGACGATGAAGAGGGGATTCAAGACAAATACACTACCATATTTGCCCACGAACAGGATGTTCCGTCTAGGCTAGAACAACGAGCAATGAAATCATTATTAGAAATTGGAACACCTAGTCTAGAACCAACAAGAACAACTAGGTATTATTTTTGTACTGTTTCCGAGTCTTCTAGTCGATTTGCTATTGTTTTTGTATTTGTGAACCGGACAAAGTGCATTGCGTAATGGTGTGTTGGAATGTAGGATAGAACCACTCCTAGAAACTGGTACGACAGAGGCGCTCCCATTCAATTTGGCCAATGTTGCAACCTTTGCCGGAGAAGCACTCCTAGACATTGGCATGACAGAGGCACTCCCATTCAATTCGGCCAATGTTGCAGCCACTGTTGGAAAAGCATTCATAGACACTGACATGACAAAGGCGCACCCATTCAATTCAGCCAATGTTGCAGCCACTACCGGAGAGGCACTCCTAGACACTGGCATGATAGAGGCGCTTCCATTCAATTCGGCTAATGTTGCAGCCACTGCCGGAGAGGGAGAGGATCAAGTTGAGGTTCAAGTGGTGTTGCAGGGCTATGGTGATCCCTTCTGTATAGAAGGTTGTAAGGATTGTGATGAAATGATTATGGATATGCGTAATTCAGGATTGGCGCTTCATTGCTAAATGATCCTTGAACCTTCTCTAATTTGGATCTTTTTGTATAGAGTGTTTGTATTTTCACACCTATTTTTACTACTGATTGGATATATACAAATGCGCAGGTAACATTCTTTAAAGATATTTGATGCGTGTTTTTTGGGAATGATATAGGCAGGGTTCAAGGAAGAGATTTAGGTCAAAATCCCCAGATAAAGCTTAATAAGTTAAGAGACTTATGTCATATTTGGGTACTGTCGCAACGTGATTTTTGGTTTTTTCTTAAGCTATTTAAAAATTTGGATCAGAAGTTCTTGGTAGGAACTCCTATCCGGTTTACAGATAAGTAAGAACCGGAAATTAGGACAGGAATGAAGTAAGGTAGCTAACCGGATAATAAGCCTGAATCGGAATAGTTCGGGACCAGAAGAATTCTGACCGGATTAGATTAGGTTAACTGGATTAGTTAATGATGACCTAATTTGGCGGCACTGGCAGTATATAAGGGAGCGCCTTGCTAGTTAGTTCCCCTTTTTCAAACCCTGTGTGTAGGAGCCCTCTCGCTGCTGGAGCTGCTGTTGTGCTGTCCAGTTGGGTTTCTTGTCATATCTGTAAGGAAGAGTGAAATTATTGACTGTTGTCTTTGTGCGCTGCGGGGTTGGAAATCCGCACTTGCAAAGTTGTCGCTTTCCGGTTATGCGCTGTGAGGGAAAGTGAGATACGGGACGTGCGGCTAGGAGTGGAAAGGAAGGTCGAATCGGTTAGTATTTTGAGCGGAGTGCGTCCATGCCGTAGTTACGTAGGCCCAGACAAAGCATAGCCACGGTGGAGATCAAACTGAAGAAGGTGATTCCGGTCATCCCCTCACGGGAACCGGAAAAGGCCGCTCTCATGGAGGATCTCGCCACTTTGGGCTGCGCGGGTCTGATAGATAAACCCTGGGGGTTTAAGGAGGAGAAGGTAGTTAGGGAGATATTAGGGAAAGTCTCGAACGCCTTTGACAACACCGTCAAAGGCAACCCAGGCCACTGGACGGAAGACAAGTGGAGGGAAGTATACGGTTTCCGGTCAGGGGGTTTGGGTACCGCCAACCGGAAGGACGAGTACATTAAGGGGAAATTTGCAAAACCGGCCAACCCGAAAGACGGATTCATGGTGGACGATTGCATGGATGAGCGGAACCGGAATCTACTCAAGTTCCTGATTCCAATATTTCATCCGGAGCGGCTGACGAGGGTAATAGTGACCCTCGGAAATACAATCTTCGGTGCGCTTTCCAATTAGTGAAAGGCAGATTGGGCCCAGGTACTAAGTGACCTGGTGAACAATCTAGTACCCCGGATAGGGAAGAGTAGGCCAACACCTCTCTCTCCCTATCTCCTTCACTTGTATCACCATAATCAGGTCCTGACGGAGACGGAGGAGAAGACCTGGAGAGTTCAGGAGTCCATCCTGAAGTACGGGGAGTCGGAGACCGACAAAGAACTGGAAGATGAAGGGACAGAAACTGAAGAAGAAGACACGGAGGACGAGGATGAGCAGTTGAAGCGGGTGAAGAGGTAGAAGATGACGCCTCCACACGGGAGAGGTACACCGACCAGGGAGCCAGTAGAACCGGAATGGAAACCGGACAAGAAATCGATAACTGGGGAAGGTAGCTCGACTGACCTCTTCAACACTCTAGTGTTAGCCATCGCTGACATCCGTGTTGACTGGGAGTGTAAGCGAATTACACTCGAGAAGATCGGGAAGCTGGCAAGAGCATCACCGAATCGCCAACTGCCCAAGGTAATAGCGAACCTTATCAGTAATCCGGACGAGGATCGGAAGCTGAGGGAGGACAATGGTCAACTACAAAACGAAGTTGACATGCTGAAGGGGGAGATTGCCACCTTCAAGGAAGACATGACCGCCACGAGGGAAATGGCGGATGCGACCCAGAAGACAACAAAGCTCATGACCGAAACGTTCAGGGAGTCCGGAATGGTATTAGCGAAGGCGAAACTGTTTGATGAAGGGTGGCTAGCGAACAAGAATCCATCCGGTTCCTGGATGGTCCGGATTCTGTCAGACTTCTCCGAGAAGTTGGAGACGATTCTGGTAGGAGCTCGGGAAGCTGCGGACCAAATGAGCCGAAGCAGCGTGAGGTTGACCGGGACAGTACTCTCGAGGATTCTCCGCTTGTCGGATCTCTCCTTGCCAGAGATACTTCCGGAAGGTGTGGAAGTCACTCCTCAATCAAAGAAGGAGCGGTTGGCGGCGAGAACCGGATTGTCAGAACTTATTGAGGTGGACTCATCACCAGAGAAGCCGGATCCTGCTATTGGTGAGCGAGCCCGGAATTTGTAGGACATCTTCAATGAACTTCCGCTAGAGCCTGGGAGTGACGCACCGAAGGCAAGTAAGGGAGCTTAGTAGGAATTCCCCTTGTTGGTAAATATTAGATGTACAGTCGGATTGTTAGTTAGGGATCGGATTAGTTCCCGTTTTTAGTTAGGGTTTTGTAACCGGATCAGATCCGGTTTTGACGGCGAATCTTATCCCGAAAGTTTTGCGCGGATTTTCTGTGCGGACTTTCTGGGACGCTTTTGCGCTTTTGGAACTTTTCAATATATATAAAAGCATTCTCTGAGATGGAGAATGGGAGTCATTCCATTGTTTAAACTTCTTTTGTGTTCTATTTGATCCTTGTTTGTGTGGTCTCCCAAATATTGGCAGAACAGATTTGTGAGGAGTTAGGAGCGCATTCGGAGTTTGACTTCGGGTTTCTCCCTTTGGTGTTTGTGTTCCGGTTTCTCAGTGCATGTGGGCAGGTAGTAAGAGTTGGGAGTCTATTCCAGTGCCTCAGTTCTATTGAGATTCAGTATTCCGGTTGAGAAAGCCGTTGCTAGGCTAGGCGAATAGGGAAGGGATCCTTAGGCGCGCTAGAACTCCTGGGTAGGGAATCTGGTTGAGTGTCCGAACTCCTATGAGGTCTCATTGTTGTAGTGGCGAACGGAAGAATCTTTGTAGAATTGGAACGGACGGATAGACTTGTAGCCGCCTTACTTCGTACTACCGGAACGCAGCACCATTGTCGGTGTAATATGAGTGGATCGTACGGGGGGTCTTTGTGTGACCTGTAGTCCGGATCTATTTCCGGCTTACTATGAAAGATCAAACCGGATCCGGATTAGAATAGGAGAGTAGAGTAGAAGAAGTGGGTCTTCAGCCACTATAAGTCACGGAAGGAGCGGTGGGCCTGCCACTCTCAAATTCAAGCGGCGATCCCTCTGATGGTGAAACAGAGGTTAAATCAAACCGGAGAGGTTACTTGAGTCAGTGAAAGGAGACCGGAAAGGGTTGGTCTCAGAGTCTTACCCAGGACCGGAAGTTAGAAAGTCCTAGTTTTGTCGTAGATTTACTGGCCGGATTACTTCCAGGACCGGATTATGTCCTTGACCGGAAGTTGAATAGAATCCGGGAGTTATTTCTGCGAGTTGTGTTGTTTTCAGGTTGCGGGAGTAGGACCGGAAAGGTGATGTTGGAGACTGACTTAGCTTAGAATCGTAAATAGGATGAATACTTTACAGAATCTCGTGGGTTCGATCTTTAAAGTCACTTTTGTTATACTTTAGAATGGTTTTTGGTATAACATGGGAATTGCTTATCTTGTGCTGCGATAGGTACCTATTACATTATCACAAAGTACGTACCAAATTTACAAACTCTGCGTAAATGTGTTTTGTTCGGGATGTAGTGGAAAAATGTGTTTCATGTACAAATTTGTAAAATGTGTTATTTTTGGAATGTGGAAGCAGAACAGAAAAATGTGTTTCTTGTAAAAATTTCTACAATTTGGTGTGTGTGGAATGTGTAAGCCAATGCACTCAACGGGAAGAGATCACTCAGTTGATGCTAGCCGATAATGTTAACTTTGGTGCTGCCGGAGCCATGGGTGTTGGAATCATCGCCACCATTTTCGTTCTCGATGGTCAAGAATCCAACATCCCTGTTGCTGTAGACATCCCCGTTGCTGAAGAGTCCCTTGTGGTCCATGAAGCCATGACTCATGAAGCCAACGTCGATGACAAATCCACTGGCCTCGTTGCTCAAGAATCTAGCATCACCGTGGCTGATAAAGTCGTTGCTGAAGACGTCATTGTTGCTCCCGAACCCACCGTCACCATGGTTGACGAAGCTATTGCTGAAGACGTCATCGTTGCTGAAGAATCCCCCGTGGTTGAAGTCGTGTCTAATGGAGCCAATGTCAACATTGTTGACGAATCCACCGTTACCGCGGTTGATGAAGTGGGGGCGGAGGACCCTTGTACAGAAGAGGGACTGCATACAAATGACAACAAAGGAGAAGGTCAAGATGAGGTTGCTCAAGTGGGACCAACAACAAGATCAAGGTACGTAATTTATTTTCTGCCATTCTTTCTAGTCTTTTTATGTCCACAACATACTTGCAAAAATGTACCAGTGTTACACAGACGTGTTTCCTGTGGAATTTAGGAAGAAGAGGGGCAGGTCCTCAACAACAAGGAAGTCTCAAGACATGGGGAAGCAAAAAAGGAGTAAGAAACCCAAGCAGAGTAGACTCAAAGTGAGCAAATCAGCACCAATGAATTATGCCGTGAGTCCACCCCGTCGACCCTTTTAATTTATAATTTGAAGTTACATTTCGCTATAACAAGCTCACATATTTTGGAGTTGCATCTTTGTCCATAGGAATAATTTTGGTATGATACAAGCGACTTGTCCAACGGATTAGAAAGAGTTCCAATTATGGTATCTGTTCCAAGTATGGAATTCCATGCTTTTTCAGAATTTACTTATTGGCCTTAGTCTAAGCTATCTACAGTTGCATCAAAGAATTTGGCTAAAGTGAAGATGGATTTCCCCGCTTCTTGCCAATGTGCTGAGCGTAATTGTCATGGACATGCATGTGGTTGTCAGATGAAAAAACTTTTTTGCTTGGCGTATAACAAAAAAGGGCGTCTACGGAGTTCCATCCTAAACCAATATGTAAGTATTGCTTGAATTGAGATGACAATGCTAATTCCATTGCGGTTTAGGTTTCTTTTTCCACTTTTGCAAGCATACAGTTTACTCTTCTCTGTACCAACATGTATTTTGTATTGATTTATACAAGGAATACTGGCTGTGCATTGATTTGTACTCTTCATAGGTATCGATGGAAGAAACGTCCACTAGAAGAAACTTGTGTTGCAATCAACAAAATCCAGATGACATTTGTGTTGACTGCAACATAGTTTTCAGAAATTTGCGTTCCAGTGAACATGAATTTCTAAAAACTATGTTGAAGTCAATATAAATGTCATCTGGATTTTGTTGACTGTAACACAAGTTTCTTCTAGTGGTCATTCTGTACTGTACAATGTGTATTGGAGCCGGGTTCTGCATGTACTGGTCATACCAACAGGGTTTTTCTTTAGGAATGCAACAATTCTTGCACCTGCAGTAGTTCTTGCGGTAACAGAGTGGTTCAGAGAGGATTACGCATTCCCATAGAGGTTTTTTGGACTGGACAGAAGGGTTGGGGATTGCGAGCGAAGTAGAAAGTTTCCAAAGGTACTTTTCTCTTTGAATATGTAGGAGAGATTGTTACAAATGTTGAGCTTATGCAGCGGAGGGCCTTTGGAGAATTGGGAAAATCGGAGTCTTTCACGTTAGCACTAGACACTATTGGAAATCTGAGGAGTTTGCGACCAATGATATGGCATTGTGCATAGATAGCATTGTTAAGGGAAATGTCAGTCGTTTTCTAAACCATAGGTATTTGCCACTTGTACTTTGTGATTTTAATAAATAATGTACAACGTGATGGTTCACTATACTTGTGCTGTGTCCAATCTCAATGTTGCTTGTTTTTGTAGATGTGAAGATGCCAACCTCATTGATGTGGCCGTCAAAGTAGGCAACGAGGACCCTAGACTGTACCGTGTTGCATTCTTTGCACAAGATAACATTTCAGAGTTTGAAGAGCTCACTTGGGATTATGGTTGTAGGTTCGAAAAGCCAAAAGTCGATGTTGTAGATCTATGCTATAATGCCCATCCATTGTAAGTGTGGTTTCATTCACTGTCGTGACAAAGTAATTGACGATCCCCTACTTCATCACATTACCAATCTTGTGTTGCCACATGACCAAAGATGTGGAAAATAATTGTGGAGACGCTTTCACTATGGAGAATCTATTTTGGTGGATTTCTGGAAGAATTAACCAGTATTGGGTGGATACCTGACATTTTTGAATCTTCTATTGCAATACCATATTCACAACAGTCTCATATGTCTGGATAGTCGCCTAACACATGTTAATGATCGTGATGCTTGTGGAAGGCAGTACGTTCAAAGACAAGTTCAGGACAAGTTCAACACAAAGGCACATGACGACAAAGGGAATGAGAGTGCCATGGTACATCTAGTACATTTGGTACATCTCTTGGTACTAAGAGCACATCTGGGACATTTTGTATCTAATTGTACCAACGATGCTAGCGTGCGAGCTTGGAGCCGTGAGCTTGTGAGCGTGGAGCCTGGAGCCTGTGAGCCTAGAGCCTAGAATAAAAAAATTCCCATTTTTATACCAAAAAAATAAAAAAGTTGAATTTTTTTTGCTATTAATGGTAAATATGGGACCTATAATCGTGTATCCTATTACCGTGGATCAATAAATATTTTATATGGTGTTCGAATTCTTTCTAGTACAAATAATCCACCAAATAGTGAGACTGACAGTCATTTTGTATGGAGGCTAATATTGAGGGTAATTTGAGCTCCCAATAAAATGGGGAAGTGTGTTGGTGACCACGGCGGTTAAGGGAAAAATATAGGAAAAGGATGAGGGCCAATTTGACATTGGAAGTCATTTCTCATTGAGGCTAAGGTTTAGGGGAAACCTTAGCGTCCCAAAAAAATAGAAAAGTGGATTGGTGCCCGCGGTGTTGTCCAAAAAATTAGAAAATGAAATGAGGGGTCAAGTTGAGGGTGGGAGTCATTTCTCATTGACGCTAAGGTTTAGGGGTTTAGGGTCTGAACGGTCTTGTAATGGCATGTTTAGGAATGCCAATCATTTTGGGACACATGGATAGGGACTTAGAACATTGGACTTCGACATTTTTAGCACTCATAAGCACGTACTAGCATTGTTGCGTGCAACATATCCCATACCGGTTGGGTTTGGCTACATGAGATGCTATAAAAGGACTGAGTTCAAATCAACATACATCTACAAAACCAATGGGAAGTCGACTATCACAATTCAGTGCATTCATTGGGCCATTATAATTAATTGTGATTGGAGCTTTCCATTGGCCTCGTAGTTTTAACATGGTAAATTGCTACTGAATTCAAATCAATGTCATCATCATACAAATACAGTCATATGTTTTTCATTATTGCATAGATTGGTAGGGTGACATGATTATTTTAAATCATACTGGTAGGCATGTTACTGTAATCTTCAAGTGCATTCCTTCATCTCTTCTTATTGGATTTAAAAATAACTAAAAGTTGCATTTTATGGGTTTCATTAGGGTAATGGATTGGCCAATTTTGATATTCTAGGAGACCTTGTAGAAAAAAAATGAAAAAAATGTAAAACATGGCTTGGATCTCAAAAGACAAATGAAGGAAAGGGGGGCAATGGAGGGCCATAATGAAGAATACAAGTGGACCTTCAAAATGGAGAGTATTAGGGAGAAAATGGACAAAATGGATACCCAACTAGAAATGGAAATGGAACTTAAATGAAAAAATTATGCATCAAATCATTTCAATTGTTATATATAAAAATGAGTGCATTACAATTGAAGTACATTGGAACATGTGTCCATGCCTATTCTGGAAGTGTGATCATTCCAGCTCGAACTAGTAGTAGCTTCAACTCATTGAAGCTATAACTTGGTGCATGAATGAAATTATCTTTGTTGACATCCATCTTGCAAAAATACCTGTACAAATAGTACAAGTGTTTGCAATTCACGTACTGCTGCCGACCTCCAATAGCAAAAATTGCCATATTCACGAAGTCTGGACATGTGCACGCCAGGAATTGGCCTATTGTAACTCGATATGCATTTTTGTTTGGCTCTGACCCTGTCTCTAACTCCACTATTGCACCAAGGCCTGGGAAAGGGAGCAATGTTACTCCTAAAATTTGCCCTCTCACATTACCTGCACTTTCCCACTTGTTCCGTTGTTCTGCAGTAGGTGCGTTTGCAATCCTTCGAATGGCTCTATTGTTCCTCATAGTTGGATACACATCTGTGTTCTTCGATGGAGGGTGGTCATACAAAGCAGGTTTGAAAATCTTCGACATGTCGAACAATTGACGTGGCGATAGTATTGGTCGTTCTTGGAGGCGGAATCCTGCATGTTGCAATAACAATGTCTCTTCTCGGTTTAGGTTAGTTCCAGACAAAACAGGCCAAACCTCTGGTACCTCCGGCCAATCGAGAACCCACTTTCGTTTTGTACCTTTCACGCATCGTTCGATGTCATCCCAACAAAACTAAAAATCAACCACCACCTGTCGCTTACTCCCATACTCTTCTTTTCTACCGTGGTAGGTAGGGGCTGGAGTTCCCTTCTTCCCTTTTGCAATCTTGCTGGTGCACTTGATGTTTGATCTTTGTTGTTGAGCTTGACATTTGGCGGCAGATCTGTGGCTAATTCTCGCAATGTGCCATTTTGATGTATCACAATCGCTCTCAAATGCTACCGTAACATGTCTAGAAGTATTTGCTTGAGGGTATTTACCTTTGTCTCCAGAAGATTCAGAAACACTTGTGTTGGACCTCGTTCTCACATGGGGTTGAGAAAAATTGATTTTGTCCGGCCTATGCGAATCTCCTGCATCACCAATGGGCACGTCCAACTTCCTCTTTGTACTGCCAAATATTTCTTCTCCTTCCAAGTGTGGTACTCTGGTTCCCACCCCTTCTGCTCCAGGCAATGTGTTTAGCGCCTCTGCAATCTTTTTGGAATCTCCACTTCTTCTAGCAGCTCTCAGTCTCAGCTCCCCTTTTGACGGCCCTGATCTCGACGCGTATCCTTTCAGATATGCACGATAGTTTGTCATTTGCATCCAAGCACGGATACTATCATCACATGTGGCGTCAAACAAGTTGTTTCCTCGCTTTCCAGACATTTGTAGCCACTTGTTGTGCACCGTTTTGGATAAATTGCACGATGGCAAGTCCAACATCTCCTCCAAATTCAGTTTCTATAAATTTCAAAAAGGACCATAAAATAGTGAGAAATGGACATTCACAAAAGTAGTAATTGGCAACTTATAAATAATTTATCTTCGTTCACTCTATAGTTTTATAAGAAGAAGGACTTGCAATGACTGCTATTAGTACTCCCTAAATCCTTATCTATTAGAAAAATTAGTGACATTTAACATTCTGTACTACCAACATTGGATATTTTAGATCGAAGAACAAAAATCAGGGGGTCATGGTGACAGCAGAAATACATCCGTCGGATCCGAGGCATGTTATTATAGCGTTCTGGGGACCCCTTGTTTTTGGTACTACGGGTCATAAAAAGGGACTAATACATTTTAAAAAAAATAAAAAATAAAAAATAAAAATCAAGGAAGTTCAGCTTCTAATTAGAATATGAGTCTTACAACCTTAAACACTTTTACGTATTCAATTTCAAGATTCACTCACCATGTCCATGAAGCCTCCCCATTGGCGATACCGGAAATGCCAGAAAGCTAGCCAGTGTTGTAAGTGATGTAGAGCTTCTTCGTTGGCAGCTCCAGATGACAACCACCAAGATTGTATTGCAAGGTAATGGACCTCGGCTTGGTCCATATTCTTTGAATCTTTGTATTGTTTGCACAAAGAAATATGTTGCTGTTGAAATGCTTCCTTGATGTATTTTTGTGTATGCTTGTGAAGAGAGGTACTCCAGTGCAACAAACATGTCCTCTCACGATTCTCCATTTCAACATTGGCAGAACCACTTCTGTAGACGATGCGGACCGCATTCCAATTGGCCATAGCGCTGTCTACCATAAATCCTTTAAAGTTAGGGTTCTCCACTCCGTGGCGATGCATGAGCACGTTCAAGCTTTGCCAAAATTGTACTTGAACTTCAGTATCTTCAGATTGCATGTCGCACATTGCAATAATCATCACCTTCTTGTACTCCGTATCGTACACATGGCAGGCCATCGTGGTCCAGTCCTTCACGCGCTTCACGTGGTCGAACATCAACCACGCATTCTGTAGATCCCCTTCTGATTGCATTCGCCTTACAAGGTCGACTCCACTTCCTGGTCCCTCAGTAAGCATCTTGAAAATGTATACCTTTTCCTTGCCTTGACCTGGGAAGACGCTGTCATGTATGAACTCAAACTTTGACCCTTTCTTCATGGTCATAATATTGTCGATTATTCCTCCTCGGTTATTGGACCGGAAAGAGGTGATCACGTTGCGGATACTTAGACTACTCAAATATTGGAAGCGGTCCATGACCTCTTCCATTTCTTCCGCTTTTAGCATCTCTTTCTCCCCCTCTCCATCGTGAAATAGGTAGCTTGCCAAGAAGTCTTTACTAGCAGAGAGAGTGATTGCGGAGTTTGTGGCAGTGGGTGTTTTGGCCACTTGGTCCGCAATGAGTCCGCAAATCATTTCATTAGAATCTCTATACATTCCTTTAGCAACGGGGTGGTCATGCTCTCCAAAGTGAATAGCAGCCCTAGTCATTTCTGGGTTATCAATGTACACAAAGTATATCCTAGCCTTGCAAGTGTCAAGACACGTAGGTGCCATTTTGCAGACCTTGCAAACTAGGGGACATTCTTTTGGGGGACACACACCAGCAATAAAACGAAACACAGTATAGCCACTCCACTCAGTTTTGTTTCGCTTTGAAGCTCTCTTTAAATACTCACAATTGTCATTCGCACAAGCAAGATGGCCGGCACAATACGACTTACGAATTTTGAGGTTGTCCGAGTTGTGAATGTTCGTGGTCACCAGCTTGCACCACGGATGTCCATCATAGCGCTTGTCCATTCCTTCCAAGTTCTTGGCCCTCGACGAAGATGAAGATGACCTACAAGAAGGCAATTCGAAGATGACATCCCCGTTGAATACAGGTGGTAGAAATGGAACCCGCTGGTGCTTTACGCTACTCAGATCCATTGTTGACAATTCGTTTCGAGAATGATGCATAGTGGCAAGTCTCTTTAGACACTCCATTATGCTTTCTTTCACTACTCCATCTTGTCGTGGTAGAGATAGTGACTTTGAGGAATTAGAGAGACTTCTAGATAGGCCCCTACAAGATAGTGATTTGACAGTATCTATCTCGCCAGATGCAATCCGGGCAGAATAACTTTGCTTTTCAGCATTGACATTGGGAGACTCTCCTTCTGACTCCGTAGACAACTCTACAATTGGATCTAATCTCTCCTCTTTCACGATAGGAAGTATTGTAGGCATGTGTAGGACCGGCAGAGAAACTCTAGGTGTACTGGGTGACACGGCATTAGGACCACACGGCATATCAACCGTAGAACCATCAGATTGGCGACTCTGGATTTCTGTACATGCACCTAGCATAGAGAGTGGAAGCCCATATGCTCTATAGTTCCCAGGACCAAGGTACCAGCAATGAATGCCATCCTCCACTGACCTCGGAACTGGGACAGATTGTAGCCCTTCCCCTGATTCCAACCTTTTCTCTTCCTCGACATAGATGGAGGTTTCTACAAATCTATAACGAACATGCAGAAGGTGACAAGGAACTCTAGCACGTCCATCGTCTACTACCGGGAACACAAGAGGAATGTCATGACCATCAACTCTAAGCCAAGCCATCGCTGAACCCTACGGAGACACTTCAAGAACATTCAAAATTGAATCCAACACAAGAAACGAGGTAAAGAACCAAACTTTGGGTCTTGTAAGATTGGGGTTCTTCTTGGCCTTATATTTGGCCAGTCCTAGGTATTCTTGGTTCATCAAATATTCCAATACAAAGCACCAAATTCTTGGTGTTAAGATCATTATTGCAATGATACTGCAATTGCTATGAAAACAATAATATCATTTTGGAAACTGAATTGAATTCATTATATGACAATAGAAGATAATTAGCCTTGCCTCGCTAGTAGTGATTCAGAGAATAATTCTATATAGAAAATTAATGCTGATAGCGGACTAGGGATTTCTATCTACAATATTCTCAATTAATGTGAATGTTTGTTAGACGAGGAAATGAAAATTCTGCATGATTTAAGTAGTTAAAAACACCCACATAAAATTCCATTTCATATTTTAGGACATGACCTCTACCATTTTCTGATATCATTTCGTAGAATTCCTTTATGGTATATCAAATTAAATTAGTCGCAGCATTCATAAATTTGCAATTACTATTATTGTATTTGATAGATCAAGTAAGTATCATTACTGTGAGTCCATTTTTGAATTGTATGACCCTTTTTTTTCAAAATCATAGTGAGTTAAACAAACCTCCAGTTAGTGCAGGGCTGTGACATTCAATTTTGGTACATCATTTACGACATATCAACACACGGCACTTTGAATGAGCATTGGTAACTGGGAATCTTGGTACTTGTAAATATAGGACACGACGTATCCTTAATTTCTTTCACTTCGTATCGAGGGTACATTTCAAAAAACTGTCATAGCCGCTAATGTCAGAGCCTCCACGGGGATATTATTTTGACGGCACACCTATGAATCTGACAGAAGTAGGCACTATTCAAAACCGCGAGGTGCATCTCATCAATGGTGGATTAAATAAGACGGCTCTTCCTTGACCTAATGCACCTAACATAGAAAGGCCCACTTGTGTCCATCATCCTCATTCTCATAGTTTCACTTCCATTTTCATGCCGTAGTTGAGAGCATTGAGTCTTGTTCTTTTTCTTCTCCCTCCATGCTTGTAGACAACCTAGATGTTGATTTGATTAGTTTGAAGCCAAGTCGGAGAGGAAGAAGGTGTGGGTCGTTGTACTTCTCATCTGCCAAAGCATTGAGACGGTCTAGGATGACAAGAGGAGGGAGAGTGCCGCCAAAGATTGCCGAGCCAATACCTGTAGATCTCCGGCGAGTTCTCTGCTATGAACCAGGGAGCACTGTCGGAGAGGAGGATGTCCCTGCCGATGGTGTCAATGATACTCAAGAGGTGGCAACGGAAAACAGAAGTTCAAGGCATGGCAAAAGGGCAGTGGACGTCTCAATTGTAAGAAAATTTGAGATTGGTCTTCAAAGATTGTGTAGTCTTATCTTGTAATCATCTAGAATGAATATCTTTTGATGGTGAGCATCAATCATAGAGAGGTCCATAGAGCATTGAGCGGTGCGCAATATCAGTTTAGATTTAGAGTCCCGCATTGAGTTGGAAGAATAAAACCAGTCATTCTGTGCTTAAGAACAATGCATATTATGCCAGTTAGGTCCTTCAAGGCAGATAAGCTTCTTTCCTTGTCAATTGGAACTTCCAATAAAACTTTGTTTAGATTCCAAGAGAATAGAAAGTGGAAACCATGTAAATTACGGAATAGGTAGAGCTCATATTTTTATCTAGTATATTCCTTAATAATAAAGGAAATATGAAGCTTATTTTGTAATCAAAAGAATTCAACCCGCTTAGAATTTCAAATCCTAAGATTTCAACCATATAAAATTTTAAACCTTGGAAGCGTAAATTTGCGGTTTCAGGGAATTACAGAGTCCATTTAAACTTCCAAAATTCATTTTTAATTTTAGAAAGCTTCAGAAAACATTAAACATCTAGGATTTGCTGCCAATTGCACTTGTCTTAGAAGAGAAATTAGTAAAAAATGGTTTACAAATTTTCATCTATCCATTAATGAGTTCTAGCTTTTAAATGGCCAATTTATGGTCTTGTCACCTTCCGTTGGACGAGAGATGTCTACGGCACCTACAAGAGGGTTTATAAAAACCAAAGTTAGCCATGTGTGAGGAAAATGGAACGACCTCTCCGTTCACAAGTGGCTTATCCGCATGAGTTCACAACCATGTAGATCATACACCGTCAGATTTCATTTTAATATTTCAATAACCGGATGAAATCAGTCAATCACCAAGTTCTCGATTAGGTGGGGTACGCCGTCACGAACGTGAGCTTCAACATGAGCAACATGAATGTGCATAGCTGAACGTGAACATTCACGTGAGTATGTAAGGAAGCAGATATCTTGAAACTGAATCTTTGTTGCTTGAACTCAATCCTTCAATCCAAATCAGAATGCTTCACTGCTAGTAAATTTAATGCCTTCACCCGCAAGTTGCCAAAGGGACATCGCAGAAGTTGCAATCTCAGTTGGCTAAGTTTCATCAGTGTTTGAAGTGCCATCTCTCAGTGTATGCCCAACGAGAATCTCTGAACAAGCAGTCGCAGCTAGACAAGTTTCACTCCTGAAGGTGGATTTCACCCACGCGGCACGTGTCAAAAAACAGAAAGGGGAATCATGGACTCCCGCCGAGCTCCAGAAAATAAGTAAAGAAACTACCAACGCAAAGTTCAGCGATCCGAAAACAGCCCACCGCGAAAATTGTGGAGCCTCTCAACTGCAATCCAGTCTCCTCTTCCATCCTCAACCCTAGCCGCAATCTCTCTCCTTCTAGTTTGCACACCGCGCGACTCACACACAAGTCCACTCAAACACAATTACAATTTCCATCTTTGCAGGGTACGATGACGAGGAGTACAAGAAGCCACGACCGTGGAGGCACGCAAGACCCACCTCCTCTTCCAACACGCCCTCGTGCGCTCCCGCAGGTACTAGCCACTCCGTAAACAACCCTGTCATTTTAATTTTCAATTCAAATGAATTGGTCTTGGTCCCGCGAGCAATCCAATGAAGGCTGCGTGACCTCACTGCGAGGCTGCCCAGTCACGTTGAGGTGAGGCCGCGACGCTGCCGCCAATGTGGCTGCGGGTGAGGCCCAAGGGGATCACACCCCTCACCGCGCATTTGGTTTCCATTTTTCTTTCAATTCTTGGAGGTCCTAGTTGGTTGTTTTAGTTGTGCCTTGGATCCGAGGGTGGACCGGCTCCCGCTGGGGGACGTGCTCCATCTCAGTCAGACGCGGACGGTTGGTTCTCCTAGCCAGGCCCGTTACAAAAAAAAAATTCGAAATAAAAGAAAAAGGTGGTGCGCTTGCGGTCCAGCCCGTGACCTCACTGCAAGGCTGCCCAGTCACGCTGAGGTGAGGCCGCAACGCTGCCGCCAATGTGGCTGCGGGTGAGGCCCAAGGGGATCACATCCCTCACCGCGCACTTGGTTTCCATTTTTCTTTCAATTTTTGGGGGTCCTAGCTGGTTGTTTTAGTTGTGCCTCGGATCCGAGGGTGGACTGGCTCCCGCTGGGGGACCTGCTCCATCTCAGTCAGACGCAGACGGTTGGTTCTCCTAGCCAGGCCTGTCACCAAAGAAAAGTTCGAAATAAAAAAAAAGAGTGGTGCGCTTGCGGTCCAGCCCGTGAAGGCTGCGTGACCTCACTGCGAGGCTGCCCAGTCACGTTGAGGTGGGGCCGCGACGCTGCCGCCAATGTGGCTGCAGGTGAGGCCCCAAGGGGATCACACCCCTCACCGCGCACTTGGTTTCCATTTTTTTTTCAATTTTTGGGGGTCCTAGCTGGTTGTTTTATTTGTGCCTCGGATCCGAGGGTGGACTGGGCTCCCGTTGGGGGACTTGCTCCATCTCAGTCAGACATGCTCCCTTTGAGTCAGTCAGTCAACAAGTGGTATCAAGATTTTCTAAATTCAATCAAATAGTTATACGCATTGGTTGGAGGGATATGGTTGAATTTATCGATTTCTCACTTTATCAATGTTGCATTCTCTCAGAGGGCAAGACGCTCTCAAGATGTTTCATCACCAGCGCCAGGACCACCTAATATGCTGGGAACTCATGAGGCCGGTACATCTCAGCCTCAAACACCACTGGATGCAATCATGGAGGTATCCAACGATTCTAAAGAAGAGAAAGGTGCTGAAGACGAAGAAGTGGACGAAGATTTACTTGTAAGTTTTGATGATGTGATGGATGCAGCTGACCGCGCCTTTGATGCATTTAAGAGCTTTGTTCAAAGTCGAGTCAGTGACACACGAGCACGAATGTGTACTCGTTACTATACGCCTGCATTAAAACGTAGACGTCTTGATTTGATCCTTAGTGGGGCTATAGAACGTCCAATCGTATTCATGTCTCCCGAGAGTTCAAACACAGAGTATACCTCAGACACGCACATATCCATCACCATTGACGGTCCATTGATGGAGGAGCCATGTGATTGTGCACGTAGCGGACTTCAAGGATTAGGAGAACCCATCTTCATTCACTTGAGCTCTGACTCAGAGGAAGATGTAGATATTGACTAATTCCATTGTACTGGATTTGTTTTGAGAACATATTGCTTGAGAGCATTGTGTATGGAAGGCATACATTTTGAACCTAAACCTTTGCCTTTGCCTGTTTCAGTCTTCTCTCGTTCAATTATATATGGTTTACCGTTATGTTTTTATTTATATGTTAGTGTGGATTTGCGGATGCATGTCCCTCTATATTGATTAATTTTATAATCTAAACTTGCAGATGGATGGGACTCCCACGAACCTTTGGCTTGAAGAGACCATTCAAGAAACTCCAAATACTGAAGAGTCAAATCAACTGCCCATTGTAGGGGAAGGGGATGGAGAAGGGGAAAAGGCCTTATTCGTTAATTTGAGACAAAATCGTGACTTTGAGACTTTGAAAAAAGAATGTGAATCATTGTCGAAGTTATAGTTGTTGAGCTCTACGATACGTACTACCGAAATGAAAGGTATGATTGAAAGATTATAACATGTCGACCATTAAGACTTTGAGGAAGCGACTCCAAATGCATTCATGCATAAAAAGACGTGGAAATGCAAGTGAATTTAAGTACATTCACATTGCTTTATTGGTGTAGTCCAAATGCACACTCTGTATGTAAGAGTCGCTTTCAATGTCCTCTAAACGAAATGAAACAGGAATCCAGAAGATTTCAAAGAACATACGCAAAGGCAGTCTAAAAATGATGCATACAACTAGTGTAACTCTTCTTTGTAAAATGTCCTATTAATAGTAAGTCTCAAAGATGAAAGTAAGATGTTCCAAAAAACTTCCATCTCTTTCCTAGACGATTTTCTCCGCATATGATGCTATTAATAGTAAGATAGTCGTAGAAGGTGAGGTGATTAAAAATTCACATCACCTCCTCAGGGCTGGTTATCAACTGTACAATTGCTATTGGCTCCATCCATTGCTTTGAACTTTGCTAGCCCTCTCATAATATCTTCACGTCGAGAACGAGAGAACGGCGTTATTGGAACGTCCACTATATCATGTAAGGGGTGCTGTTGAATTCCATTCACATGGCGCTTTGACTTCTAGATGCTTTGGGGGACCTCGGAAGCCGAAAGAGACCTCGACCCTCGAACAGGCGGCCTTGGTAGCGACGCATTCCCATTTTCTATGACGGAATGTCCTATACGAGAACGCCGTTGTTCCCTACAAAGTTGCTGACGGAATACTATGCCACCCGACAAACACCGCCTAGGGCGGATGGAGTGTGAGGGACGAAATCGTGTATCCTAAAGTTCAGATACAGCAGCAAGAGCATCCGTCTTCAGTAAGTCCCTGTGGCGGTCAATTTCCAGTAGAGACGTGGACCTCAACGCCAACAGCGTACTCACGTCAGCACTAGGAGGAGAGGATAGAAAGCCATCCTCGCCTCAAGGAGAACCGGGTGCCTCCACAATGGAAAGGTTTAACTTTCGGCTCGTCGAACCATCCATCCGTTGATCAAGTGGCGAAGAGCATCCTCGACTCGAAGAAGCCCGTTTGAGTGGCGACGGAGAACACACGGGAGTCCTGCCTGGTCCGCGGCTTGGAGGGCTATTCACGACCCCGTCCTCAATGTTTCCTTTGGAGTAGTCAATGGCGGCAGATGCCGCATCTGTTGCAGAGCGCAGCATATACGGCTTGGAAAGCGGAGCAGTCCCACAGCTTCCACCCACAGAAACGGACCCCCTGGAGAGGGACTTTTTGGAGCCTGAAAGCAGACTTCTCGTCACTCTTTGTCTTTTTGGCGGATTAGTGAAGTCCCCAACTTGCTTCAACTACAGATTCCACAAGCATACGTTTAATACGCTTTCACGAGAAATGAACAACTTCAATATCAGTGAAAACAGAGACGAACTGGTAGCCATTGACAGATATTTCCGAATAAAAAGACAGGAGAATCAAGTGCATCAAATAAAAATTCAATATATTATTTACAAAAACGTCAAGATACAGAAGAAGGTCAGCAAAAAATATGAATCCTCGGAGACAGCAAATCTACAAACAAATTTACACAAGAGCATACTTCCTACGTCGCCCTTTCTCTACGACCACCCCTATCCCAGGCAACTCAAATCGGGAACCCATCATCTTCGAGGACTCTCTCATTCCGCCAACGATTTGCTCTAGGCGGTCGTCACCCGCCGATAGAGGGTTCCTTCCAATCCTATTCTCATCGACGTATCGCCGCAACTGGCCAGGACCGCAATTCACATCTAGACGACGGAGCCACGGCAGGAGCTGTCCCAAGAGCACGTCGTCCCGTCGCTTCTCATGGCTCCACGTTTCTAAGAAAATGGCATTACCATACTCATTACAGACGCTCTTATCCGGAGAGTCGTCAATGAGAATGGTGTTGTCCACGGTAAACAAAGAGGTCCCGCTACTATTGTTAAACAATGTCTCAGAAAGAACTTTCATGCAAAGCATTTTGGCCCATTGATGAAAGAACTGTCCGGGTGAGACCTCTATCTTCGTGCACTCATCCTGTCCTAGGACAACGTAGGGTGGTCTGCACCCATTAAATAGGTGCTTGGCGATTGGATCGGCATTACGTTTCAACATCGTGGTCCAAACCACGACGTTGTCCGTGATCGCCGAGACCTGTCGGAGGAATTCACCCAGGTCTTGCCGAGCGAATACCGCCTTGGGTCCAATCACGGTGGGATTCCGATGACATAGAACTTTCTCTTCGACTCTGTAGGGCCTAAATTTATCAGCATAAGACTTCATGGCGGTCTGACACAGGACCCCGTTCAAGTCGAAGACTATGTTCAACCACTTCCTCCGTGCTGGAGGCACTAACAAGGGCACATTCCTCGGCACAATCTCTCTTCCGCACTCCGTCTGTACCTGATCATAGCACGACAACAAAGAAATGGGGTTACCTGTAACAATGCAGTAGAGGGAGAGCCAAAAATCGGTTGTTTGCATTGAGTTTCGTTTAGCGACTGCGGTCGTTCGTTAGATAAAGCTTTCAATGGCACTGGATGTTGTACGCTATAGATTCTTTCGAGCTGAGAAACCAAACATCGAAAGCAAAGTTTCATCAGATTGACGAACACTAGATGATTTGAAATTCGCATATTTTATTTACATACGTTATATAATACAGACGAAAAACGTTTTCTTTATCGGCCGATAAAACTATACACTCAAAACTATGTTGCACTATACTACACCACGAGGCACAACAAACGGGGTCTCCGTCCACGCCTAGAAATCACGAAGTGGCCACACCATCCTGTCAAGCAGCATGAGTAGAAATGAGATTCAACACTACTCAGAGAATTGCAGGCAGCACAAACACCAGACAATCGTGACCAATACACATTATTATCTTGGACTCAATCAAAATCGTAAGGGTCAGAGGGCTGTACCTGAGCAGATTCAGCCACCTGAGGCTCAATCCCCTCCACAACTACCGAACTTGAGGGCCCTCCCTCTTGTACCGCATTTGTGTCCCGCATGTCATCGTCGCTAGCCTCGTAGTCGAACTTCTCCTCATCAATTGACATTGGCAAAGGACTGTCATGCAGAGAATCGAAAGATGTTCCACATGTCGAGACAGGTTCCACTGTGGCAACGACATCGAGTGCTGTTGATGCTCCAATTCTATCATCGCCTCGATGATAAGCCCGCCTGTCACTCAAACCCGCTCCGGATGGGCTGACGTCCACACCTATAGAAACAACAGCTTCAAAAGCTTGTCTATCTGGAGACAGACGCCTGAGAAGTTGGGATGCTGGAGTGTTGGCTATAACATCTTCCACAGGAGCAAGCACTGCATCAGCCTTATCCTCAATTCGAGGATAAGGCAGCCTCGAGGATGAGGGAGTCTCATGCGAGACCGGAACCTGAGCTGATGTTGTAGGAGAGTTGACAGGCGATGGTTGGCTTGATTGCGACTTCACCGACTGCAAAATTTGCGCCACTTGAATTTGGAGAGCGAAATATTGCGCTTGTGATTCCTCCTGCATCTTCTGCATCTGCGCCTTCGACTCCTATTGGAGCTTCAGCATTTCAGCTTTCGTCTCCGTAGTGCCGGCAATTGCTTCCTTGAGCTCCTTTTCACAGGCCTCCCTCTCAGCTTTCCATGCAATTCTTCGGTCCTGTCTCTCCTTGTCCTTCTGCCAGTAATCCTTCTCGATTTTTACCACGACGCCGGAAGGCAAGAGAAGTGGTTTTGTCTCGCGTACCTGAAGAGGTCCACTGTCGTCCCCATCATCATCGTTTGAGGAATGAGGACGATCAATATCTTCATCACTACTCAAGTCAATGACGGGAATCGACGCCGCTTGTACATCGGGAACATCTACCGCAGCCTCCATTATAGTGTCCTCTTCAACCTGAGGACCTTGTCCACCCGAGGACATTGGCGCATCCCCTAGACGTTGTCTAGCGTAATCAGTGTCCGTCTCGTAATCCTCTTCCTCATGTCCCGGTTGATGAGATGAAGACGGGAGAGTCAAGTCCGGAACACTGGGCACACGAGGAGATGTCCTCCATGTATGAATTTGGAACGTGTTAGTTCCGAACTCATTGATTTCTTCAACACCCAGCTTAGAAGCAACATGAAGACTAGCAGAATCCCTCACTCGGTCCGTAGGCAAAGGATCTTGTACTGGTGAATTCAACGTCATAAGCGGCGACTGTGGTAAATCCATATCAACCAAGACTGGTTCCCGGGGGGGCGGTTTCTCATATGATAGCGAGTAGGGAGAATTTGAGAAAAGAAAATCATTCTTATCCATCTTGTCCGCTACCTTCGCAATCCTCAAATACGGTTTGGCCTCTTTTTGATTCACGAAACCGTAAAAAAATGCTCCAGACATCTGCAAAGACAGATTCAAGCACACGAGACTATTTAGTAAATAGGCAGAATCATTAACCCAGAGATCAACTTATGTTATCCTCGACTCGACGATATCCAGCTCTCACATACAAGCATTAAGGCACAATTATAGCTATCCTCGACTCGAGGATAGGTAGTTAGCTCTCACCTTGGACGCGAGTATGAACTTCGGGCCCGAAAAGATTCCTAGAACATTCTCGTTCGGTTTAGCGAAATCCCGTAGAATGTCTAGGTAAAATTCCATTCGGAGTTCGCTTGCCTCAATTCTCCATTTGGCCTCCGTATTTTTTGAGGCCTCCAAATAATATACGCAGTTAGCTGGCGTATCATACTTCGGTTTCATCAACGCGCGCGAGGACTTGGCAAAGTCACTACTTTTCTTAAATAAGAAAAGTAAAGGCACGTCCGAAGCAGTACCACGATTGGTTACATTATTTATCATCTCCGCTTGGCTCGGAACATATGTGGTCAATACTTTCTCGTATTGATCCATGTGCGAAGACACAAAAGCAGTTGCATCTTTAACATCCTCCTTGTCTTACAAAATGAAGAGCCAAATATTGGGCTCTGTCATTTTGGGACTTAGTTTATTGACGAGGAAGGTTATGAAGGGATCGATAGAGCTCACGTTCTTCGTTGACTTTGCTCTTGGAATTTCCCTGACATCAAGAATAGCGAGGTTTACTTCACGGCGTTCATACTGGTATGCCATGCTTGCTACCATGGCCTTCGCTTGAATGTCGATGCCCTGAATTTGTATTCCCCCAATCGGTTTCGGAAGTTGATATTTCAACTTCATGAACCGAGTGAACATATGCAAAACTTCTGGAAACTGCTGCTCAAGGTCCTTCGCTCGCCTTGTCCAAGCGTCATTCCGAAGTTGCTTCTTGAAGTACTCAGCTTTGGGATGAGAAATGAGAAAATCCCAGGAAGCCGAGGTAAACCGATGTCGCAACTTCCACGACATCCATGTTTCGTCAATAACGTCTCCACCAGCATCAATAAAGTGTAGAGACTTCTTGACATTTATTAAGTCCTGAAGCACAACTTTCTTGCGCTTTCTGCGTTCGCCCCAATCTGCATGTGAGAGATTGTCCGAAATCAGTATTTTTGTTCTGGAAACAGAGACTTTCGGATAGGAGGCCTTCCGATTTGGAGTAGTGCCGAGAAGGTGTTCGGCAAATACTCCGAAATCGATGTCCGTGAAGTGGCCGCAGTGTTTGAAGAATTCCCTCTTCAATGCCATATTCTTCATCTTGAACCCCTTGCTGGCGTTGAACGGTTCCATAGTGACTGGGTCGATCAACTCTCCGGCCGTATGCTTCGTAAGGAAGGATTCCCAATGAGCAAAGAGCTTGTCCGGCAAGGTTATAATCTAAATTTCATTTTTCAGATCTGCTGGTCCTATGATTGAAGCGCTGTCTTTTTCTGGATTTATATTTTGGAATCGCTCGACGACTGCGTCAGTGAATTTCTGCAGGTCAGGTACAGGAAGAGGTTAGACTAGTGGCTGAGAATAGTTGTCTGTATCATCGGGTCGATGATACCAGCACGCGAGTTTACAGGATTCACTTGTGGAGAAATCATATGCGAAAACCTAGATAATCTGAATAATCAAAATCAGTAATGAATTAGAAATCAGAAGCCAATGAAGAGTATCATCGACCCGATGATACTTGGAATGACCTGAATTTGATACCTTATAGTTCTGCACATTGAAAAATGCATTATTCTTCCTGTGGACGGCCTCATCCTTTTCGTCCGTCGGTCGCTTGTAGGTCTTCCAGATATTGCAGCAGGCAATAATTTGGTTTCCCCAAGTCGGTTGAGCGTGGTCCAAATGGTTCGTGCAGTTGTAGTGTTTTGAGATATTTCTAAGTTTGTTGTGATCCAGAGACCACACAATGAGAGCATCCCACGTTTGCAGCTGTACTCTTCGCTCTTCTCCGCAGCCTTCAATTTGAAGTTCTTTTGAAGCTGTTACACTGTGCTGGCCATTGATAATCATGGATTGGCCATTTTTAATGTCATCCCAGTTCTTGGGCTTGACTTTCAGCAACTGCTTCTTAGAATTGACAGGAGTAAGACAAAGTGTTTGCCTTTGTTTCATATCAATGAATTGAATGAGCTCCTTCTTGACTGTGTCAATGATATCTCTCTGCAATGTCCGGATCACATATTGATCGCATGCAATGATGCACTGCTTAATGTGAACGGTCACGGATTGCATCCCCTGCAGAAAGCAATCCTTATGGTCGAACCAAAAGTTCCTCTGAATGGCCGCGAACTTGACGTGATCTGCGACTCGCTCTTTCGCTCCGGCAGAGTTGGTCGTAAGTGCAGACCCGGAGCTTCCAACCCCAACAATATTCTTTCTCTTGCGACTCGATTCACCTCCATCTGAATGGGTCGTGTCTCTCTTTTTTGGCTCGGATCGCGCCTGAGAAGGCCGATTAGCTCTCGGTCCAGATCCACCGGCGTTGGATGGAGTTGTTGGTCTTGTGAGTCCTGCTAACGGCCGACCCAGCGTTGGTGCTTGCTCAACATTTGCCAGCGCATAGCGATCCAGCATTTGGAAAATTAGACAAAGCCGAGAGGCGTTTGACTTTGCTGTGCTGTTTTTCCATGGCACGTAACCTTGTTTCTCAAAATCCTCATTTAAGGACTCCATTTGAGATCCCTCGAGGAATGTCATCAAGTTATCCAGGTCAAATTTGCCTTTCTGTGAATTGACGTCGATGACAATGGAGTGATAGTGATCCAAATGTTTTCCATTGTCATCGACTTCACGGAGAACGAGCACCACGTAGTTTTTTCGGTGCTCTTCAATCAAGGATACTTTCTCCTTGATGTTCAGGGGAGTGTAATTTGTCTTCCCTTGTATACGGAAGCGTATGTATACATAATTTTTCCACCGGTTGACGCCGAATGTCCAATTTGGAACATGATCCTTGAACTCCCAAAGCGACCCAAATGTGTCCTCCATTTCTGTAATGAAAGGCTCGTCAGGAATGGGGTTGACAAATCGTTGGAGATGGTGACTTGTTCTAGAGTAGTCGTAGTTGTCTGGCTGCTCCATTCTTGGTATCCTGGCGAAGTATTCTGTACATGGTTCAATTTTTTTAAACTATATCGTCGTCTCGATGATACTCTATTGTTCAATGTTTGTTTTGTTTGTTATGAAGTATTTTATCAGTATTATATTTTGTCATATTTACATCTATGGCTTTGAAATTTCTTTTCTGATCTTTCAATTTATTTGGATGCGTTTCTGTTATTAGGATGTTCAATGTATTTTCTGTCTATCGTCGACTTGATGATATGTTCTTCTTTGTTTATAGAATTATGTTGGATGCCTTGTTCTCATTGTTTCGATATAGTCTTTTCTTCTCAAATTGATGAGGTCTGATTTAGCTAGTGTTTCTTTCTTTTCAGCTTTCACATTCATTGAGCATTGACTGGACTTGGTTTTTCCTTGTAATCATTTTTATCGTCGACCCGAGGATACTGATTTTTTAGGTAACTGGAGGAACGCATAATCGTCTGTTTTATCTTGTGTGTTTTCTTTTCTTTTCGCTCATAGATATTACTGTATCCTCGAGTCGACGATAGTATTAGATTGCTTTCCTTGCTTGTGAAATAGGTTATAATTTATATATTCAGTTACTTATCGTCGGCTCGAGGATACTGTTTTATTTGAATCCTTCAATACTTTGATTCGAGTCCTTCAATTGTAAACCCAAAACCCTAATGCAACATAGTGGCGGTAATGTTTTAGGTCAAATCCTAAGACCCTAAACCCTAATCTAAAACCCAAAACCCTAATCTAAAACCCAAAACCCTAATACAGACAAATGTAGTATTCTACCTCAAACTGAGAAATCCAGAAGTAATATCACTGAATTCTTAGTAGAATTAGGAAGACCTGCAATCAAAAGAAATGGTTGTCAATTTTACATGTACCAAAAATGAAACTGCAGTTGTTCGGGATGCTTGTAGAAATGTTTTAAAACTGCTGAATGATTCCCAAACACCCAAATACAGAATTCAAACACCCAAACAACCAAACACAATCACGGAATTCAAACACGCAAACACCCAAATACAAATACGCAAACACCCAAACACCCAAACACAAACACAAAATTCAAACAGCCAAACACAAAATTCAAACACAGAAACACAAAAATGAAAACGAGCGATCCAAACACCTGTTTCACAAAATCAAACCCAAACACCTGTTTCACAGAACCCAAATACCCAAACAGAGAAGCCTGAATCAAACCCAAGCACACAACTCAAAATCCAAACACAGAACCCAAACAACCAAACAAAGAACCCACAAAACACAAACAAACAAACACATAACCCTAACAAACAAACACAGAACCCAAACAACCGAACACGGAAGCATGAATCCGACCCAATCCCTAAACACGAAACCCAAACACACAACCTGAATCGAACCCAGCCTGAATCGAAGCCAGCCAATCTCAAACCCAAGCACAGAACCCTACATGAAAACAATGAACTGAAACACAAACACTCGAACCCTAAACACCCGAACCCACAAACACCCGAACCCACAAACACCCGAATCCGAACACCGAATTGCTGGCCCACCTGCACCTCCGTCCGAGTTGCTCACCGGAAACCCCAGCACCTCCGTCCGAGTTCCTCACCGGAAACCACAATTCCCAGCACCTCCGTCCGAGTTGCTCACTGGAAACCCCAGCACCTCCGTCCGAGTTGCTCACCGGAAACCACAATTCCCAGCACCTCCGAGTTGCTCACCGGAAACTCTAATTGCTAGCGCCGAACCGTCTGTTTCCACCCTATTCCAGCTCGAACCGCGGACCACCCTCCTCACCTCCAGTGCGCTTGACTCTAAACCTGCACCTCCATCCAATGAAAATAGGAAGCACCTCACCCTAGCGCACCTCAACAAAAGAAAAAGGAAAAACTGAAAAATTGACGGGAGACGACGTGAACACGAAGAAGAGGAAGGACACGGGGAAACGACGAAGCACATGGGCGAGACGAAGTGGCCTCCGGGACCGGAGGAAGAAGACGAGGAACCGAACCTACATCCGGACGACGTGGAGGAGCACCGAACCTACATCCGGACCCACCACCGTGCCGACCTTCGTGCCGAACCTGGAACCAGTCCTTCGTGCGAACCCAAACGTACCCGCCAATTCTGGTTTGTATACAGTAAGGCTTTGTTGGCTTGAGAACCTCATAAATTCAAATTTCCTTTTGGAAATGAACACTAAAATGACTTTTGTATTTGCAAACACTAATTTTCTTGGAAGGTTTCCCACAAGTGGGTCTCTTCATATGGTGCCTTTTTTGAATTTTTTGTTCGCTACGACCAAATTTTAAATTATCTTATTTTTGGGCAATGCCAACAGTGCTTCTAGCGCCAAAAAGAAGGCTTTCACTCAAGTAATAGCACATAAAACTATCAGATAGGATTGTAGTTTGTTGGCTTCAAGAAATAAATTTTTACTCTACTAACACATCCAACTATTAGATAGGATTGGAAATTCTTTTTAGTGTGAAAGACGTTATATGTTTTTAATAATAGTTGTTTGTTTTTTAATTATAAATTTTTAACTAAAGTGAAAAAATTATTGTAGCTTCTAGGCTTCAATGCAAAGTAACTAAAACATTACAAACAGTACATGAAAACAAATATACTTGTTTTTTCTATATTGCATTATTTTCACCAGGTATGTGATGAATTGTAAATTATAGTTCTTTATTTTACCAAATAGAGACTTTTCTATTTGCAAACAAAACTTTTGGTACATTTTAAGAATTCAACTTGTACTGACCCTTAAATTATGAGGATTTGGGATTTAGAGGATGTTACTAATCTTTTACCCGATAAGAAACTTTGAAGTCCTTTCTATTACTCAATTTTCAATGTTTTTGGAAAATCATGGGATTAAATTTTTTATAATTATTTGAGCCTTTCACCTACTAGGATTGTAATATTTCAATTACAAATCTTCTCCCTTAACAATTTAGTATTTTAAATTATTTTCAACAACAATGTTCTAACAATTTTTTAAATAAAGTATAAAAAAATACCAAATGATTTGCAATTTGTGAAGCAATAGCCAAGTACTCTAGGAAGATGAATCTAAAGAAGCACTACCATTTTGGACCTTTCTGTTATACAAAAATTAGCTTGTGAAATGGAATTGCCATTTTTTTACAAAGTCAAGAAAATAAAAACAATGTATGTGAATTTGAATGCTTTTATCTTACAATGAAAGTGGCATATTTTCATTAACTAAAAATGTCCACATTAGAGATTTAAGTCATCAAGGATAGTTGTATAAAATTAGTAATTTGTGCTGAAGAGAAAGGATAAGTCATCAAGGATAATTGTATGAAATTAGTAATTTGAAAGGATGAAGTGAAAGGATAAATCTGATTTTATAGATGAATTGCACTTAAACGTCTTCGTTGTCACTATTCTGGATCTACAAAAGAACTAAATAATCATTGAATACAATATTTGGGCAGATGTACTTTCTCTTCTTTTGGTTCCTTTCCAATGATTTTGCAATTAATGAGGGCAACAATCATTGTAAACATTGAATTCCATTTTATGTTTCATCTTCTTTATTGTAACTATAATTTTAGCTATCTAGACATATTCTAAATATTTAAGAGAACATTGATTGACATTTTATTCAGAAAATCACATTTCAAACTTAAAGTAAGATCGATCCATATGAACTATAAAAGCATGTATTCTAAAAAATAAGAATAAATCTTTCAGTTGTTGTATGGCATTTAACATAGAGATGGAAGAATGAGCCAAGGCGCATTTTTAGGGAATGAAGAATTTATTTTTTACCATTCGTAACTTGTGCTCATGGTATTTTAGATGTCGTTGTGGAATATATCCAAGTACATTTCAATTTTATATATAATAGATTAAAAAGGAATACGATACAATTTTTTAAAATAATATCAGAATAGGTTTGTTGGTTTCAACATTTTTTATATGGAATATGTTTAGATCTCCTTTAAATTTTCTTTATGAAGAATGAAATCGATTTGGTTTGACAATCCAACATAACACTTGGCAGATGTAGAGGTACTGTACATTTCATCAATATGTAGGGTTCAGGTTTTCTAGGGTTTAATCAATATAGTATATATATGCAAATTCCAAATGTTTGGAAGACTTGCATGTATATGAAGAAGCTTGTTATATTTGGTCAAGTATCATTGGATACGTATCCGTAGCAATGATTCCCTACACTTAAATAGGTTTGTCATCTTTGTGCATACTCTTTAGTGCCTACATTTTTTGGTAGAGGAAGATAAATTTTGATTGCTCGGTGGATTCAAAAATTATATATATATTTTTATATTGTTTGAAAATCATGTTTTTATTTCATTTTGATTTGTAAATCTCAAGAGCTAATAATATAGTTAAATAATTTTACGTTATCAAACTAAACCATAATAATATAATTGTAATTAAAGTTTTTAGAAAGAATATTAGCATAAAAATCATAGAATTTACAATTCCATATATAATGACTCTCTAAACATGAAGCGAAATCACCTTTTACCTTCGAACCCTAAAATCCTAAACAATAACATCGTATCATTAAAAATGCAAAATTCACAATCATTGTGAACGGTAAACCAAAGTCACTCCTTCAACCATAAACTTTAAACTCTTTGGAACAAGAAAAATTAAGATCCATGTTACTTTGTTCAATAACACACTCAAATATATAGAAATTTATGGAGAAAATCAATGAAGAACTTAATATAGTTTGTCAAAGTCATTTGTAATTTTATATTTGCATTCATTACTTCAACACTATTAAAGAGATTTCTTGTGATATTTGGCATGATTTAGTCGGTATTGCGGTTGAAAAGGCCTTTTATTAATGCAATAGGGTTTAGAGTGTTTCAATCATTTTCATGAAGAAGTTCCACGTATGTACGTAAACTTAAGAAACGTCATTCTTCCTAGAAAATGTTCTAAAGCTGTTGTATGCATCTTCTTATTTTTACATATCATTCTTGATTGAATTTGAGATTTCTAATGAATCTGTCGAACTCATGTGGCGTTGCATTTCTTATTTGCATACATTTAGGGTTTACGCATATATTGTCAATTGAAAGCATTGTATTTCTTCAATCAAATGTTTGAATTCATTAATAATTAAATATTTTACAATGGAAAATATTTTTGTCATTAATCCTAAACCGCTAAACAATACATTGACATTCTGTATTTGTTGTCATAACCCTAAACCCAAACCCTAAACCCTAAAGGGAAACCCTAAACCCTAATAAAACTGAATCCTACATATTTCACTTTTGAAGAGCCTATACAGAGATATTTCCAGAATTCCTTGAACTGGAATACCGCTCTAAATCGTTGGAAATGCAAACATAGCCAGCACATTAAAGAGGATCAAACTTATTTTTGATGCAGTATAATGATGCCGCCCACTTTTTGACGCGAAGCTGACAGAAAGCGCTAATTCTAGCTGGCAAGAACTTTTACAGGAAAACGGGCACAATAATCATGCCCACTTACTCCAGATTTTTAGTGAATTCAAAAAATTGTCAACTCCGCGCTAATTTTTGGCACCCTTTTTCTTCGGAAAGACTTTCTTCTCTATGTACCACCACGGCATGGCTACTAAACACTTCCTTCGAAACCGCTCATTATTTTCGGTGTTGCTCTATTGATCTTCATACGGAGACAATGCTGCGACGTTTTCTTCTCTCAAGTTATTATTGATTTTGTTCATGAGCTCGTGTGTGAAGTGGACAGTTTTGGAGGTTTACATTTGCATGTTCACCTGGCTCCGACCGATTGTTTCCTTCAATTGTCGTTGTTTTGTTTCATGAACTCTTGTTTGGAGCGGTTAGTTCTACAGAAGCGAACGTGCATGCTGGCCTCCGTTGTGCGGAAAGATATTGTCCATCAGGTAGTTGACGAGTGTGGTTGTCCTCGTTGTTTTTGAAATTTCAGATCTGTTTCAGTAGAAGAGGTTTCATTGTGATTTGTTGTTGTAATGAGTGCAGAGTCGTATTCCTGCATACAGATTCGAGTATTTTCAGTCTCCGATATTTACGCCGATTTTCCCGAAAGGATTTTTTAATTTACTAATCTATCATCGACTCGATGATAACTGGTAGAAGACAAATAATTCATCTTAAAATTGTTTAATTTTGAAGCTATCCTCGGGTCGATGATATTAAGTTAATAAATCCAAAATATTAGTCATTATTCTTCACAGTTCAAACCGATCAGAGTTATTTCTTTTTGAAGAGCAAGTAATATTAATATCCTCGAGTCGATGATAATCATTTCTCAGTAAATGATTACCATGATACGCATTAAAATATTGTGGTTTTTGTGGGACTTTATCATCAATATGGTAAATTATTTTATCTATAAGTAGTTATTGAGTGTCTCTATTTATGTTCATCACCTAGACCTTAACTGAAATAATCTAAATATGTGAGGATTATATATCGTCGACTCGACGATATATATGTAAAATATCATAATGTTAGTGACTCAAAACTGAATATTTCAGTGAGATAGTGAGGATCATAACTTTTTAGTCCTCTACAGTCGGAGGCGTAAAAATGTATTAATATTTTATTTTAAAGAATAATCTCCAATCCCATATTCTGGAGATTATCATCGACTCGAGGATACTGGTATATAGTAATTGAAAAAGACCAATTGTAACCGAACAACTTCTGTGTGAATTATGTTTCCGGATGAATAGAGAGTAGTATGACTATACTCGAGTATCGTCGAGTCGAGGATAATTGTGATGTACGAAAAATATATGCGTGAAATCGATTTTCATTTACTTCCGGAATATGAAATTTTACTTGGGAATGCATGATTATATTTCTCATAGTTTTTTTCTTCCTTGCAGAATGGATATTCATGGACCGCATGATTTTGCGAACCCTTTGCCTGCAATTCCTCCTGGTATTGCACAGTGTGATGGGATTCCTTGCGCGAAGTGGAACACTCGTTGTGTCACTTTGCAAAATGAAGCTGGAATTGATATCGTACACGGAGTATGTCAGAACGTTGATCCAACACTTATCATCGACATGGACGGAAAGCCTCTTGGGGACGATCGAGTTGCGGTTCAAATTGCAGAGTCTCTGTGCGAAGACGAAGTACCAAGCGCATGGATGTGGTCGATGCACTCCTGGCACATTACACGAGTGTTCCTTGACGGTGTCAGTTTGTATGATCATGACCAAACAGATATTTACAATGTGGCCATGAAAGCACTTAATCAAAAAGCTCGTAAAGGGGTTCGATGCTATGAAACCTCTAGGGAAAGGGTTGAGCCTGATGTCCCTCCAAAAAAAGAGTCTCTTCTCACCGTTCAAGCAATCACTGAAGTCTCCACCAAAACTTGTTGTAGCAGTAATTGCTTGCAACCTTTTCCATGTGGGCAAATTCAAGCCCTTCGAACTCAACTTCATATACATGACGGAGTGTATGCTCGGAAAAAATGTCTTCTTGACGTGCATGGTCAAGTCCATAAAGATAATTCAGGGAAGGAGTGGATCACTTTGAAGGGAAGAAATGTTTGTCCCACCGCATGGTGGACAATTCATGGTATTTCTAAAGCCACTTTCTATAGGTACAAAGATATGGCAAAAACTGGCAGGAAAGCGGAAGAGCATGGGAATTTTGGATCCAAAAAACCACAGATGCATACCTTACAAGCTACTGCCACCCTGAGAACAATCCTTGTGTCCGATGCTGACAAAATGCCACACAAAACGAGGACACTAGAGTTAGGGGAGAAAGTTCCTGCTATGGTTTTGCCATCAGCGTTTCAATGGAGTGCACAACTACCAAAACTCAATGAAGCCAATGCTACATTGAGTTTGCCGCCCATTTTTTCTAGTGGCTTGAGCAACATTCGACGGGCTTCTTTTCCAGAATTTGCCCCCAAAGCTCGTGGTGACACTTTTGCTCGATGTGGTTTGTGTGATCAATATAAACAATTGAGGTGCGCATGTACTCTGCTTTCATATGCACAAGAAGAGTGGTCGAGAATGCTAGATATGCACCTTGTTGGACAAAGGGCCCATAGAGATTTGTATTATGGAAACCGGTACATTTCCGAAGCATTTCCTGAGAAGATGCTAACTATCATCCATGATAAAATGGATCACTCAAAGACTGCTTCACCTTACTACTCGCACAAGACCAAAGCCACCGATTCTTTTATGAAAATGCCGGTTGCCGTTATGGGTATGATAGCCCATGGTCATGGTGACGTTCGGTATGCACACTACGGGCTTGACATTTTTCCAACAGACTCTAATCATACCATTGGCTCTATTGCGAAGTTGTTGCAAGATCTCGAAGAAGAGTCCAAGAATTCATCGCGCAAGTTATTTTCTGAAGAAAGGACCCAATCCACATTAACGAAGGCTCTTTTGGACGGCTCAGACATTTGCTTGGACTCCCTCCTTCCACCTCCGGAAGGAGTAATACCGGCTCATTCTTTGCCACCAATATTGACTTTGCAACTTGATAATGCATCTGGAGACAATAAAAACAGATGGGTTTTTGCGTTTTGTTCACTTCTGGTATATAAAGGCATCTTCAAGGAAGTGTACATCAACTTCCTCATTGTTGGCCATACTCATGAAGACATCGATGCTCTTTTTGGTCGTTGGAGTAGTTTGTTGAAGACAAACAACTACCCCACACTTCCAAGACTAATGAAATCCTTCATGGATTGTGAAAAGCACCCTGTCATTCCTCATTTGATTGAGGAAGTTCATGATTTCAAGAGATTTGTGTAGGGGTACTTGGGCACAGGCGGAGATTTTTTAGAAGGACATTCCAGATCCCAACAATTCAAATTTCACATGCATTCTAGTGGATGGCCTTTGATGGAGTACAAGAATTTGTGTACAGATAGGGATTGGTTACCAGATCACGGCAACGGAATTTGCTTGTGGTCAGAGACTGAGGACGGGCTTCCCAAGGTGCCGAGGGGTGATCCACCACCTCTGATTCCCCAAGACATAAAGTCTTTGAATGAGATCAAGCGGGGTTTAAACGGATTCATTGCACAATGGAGCGGAATGGCTGATGATGAGCAATCTGGAGAGTTCAGGAGGAAGAATGGTCCTATACGAGAGTACTGGAAAGGTGTGCGCACTGCTCTCGATGCACCCCTTGAACCACGTGCCAGATTGTTGCAAGGGTTTTGGCCGACTTCGAGGATCAATGAAGAAAATGAAGCAGATCATAGACAAATGGATGGTACATTGCCTGAAGAAGATGCAGAGGATGCACCCTTTGTTGGACGTAGGCGTGATCGTCCACGTCCTTCATTCCGTGTTAATCGTGATACATTTGCTGGCTATTTTGTTGTGGTGCGCCCAGCTAATGATGATCCAAAGCCATTCTGGCTTGCTAGAGCTATTACTAATCCAAATCCGGATCCAAGCCATATGCATATGATTGAGATTCAATATTGGACTCCAGCTACAGAACGATCCATTAATATGGAGACATATGATGGATGGGACACAAAGAAAGGGAACGTGTGGCACGAAGATCGAGTGATATCGCCAACGTGGTCAAATATTGATTGTATCATGACAGCTTGGAAGCCTCGTATTCGAGAAGGATCTTCAGGCCCAAGGGTAGCAATTCCAAAGCAACAAATTGACATCATCAAATCAACAATAGCAGCCTTTGGGAATGACCACAACAATGATGAATAGATGGTGCAAAGATGAATAGTTTAGTAGTTTTATAAGTGGACTTCTTATTATATAATAGTGAGGAATTGTCCCTAATGTTTTTTCTATTAATAGTATATTTTTCATATTATTACTTTACTATATTCTTCATCCAATGCATTGATTTTGAATTTTTTTTTTATCTACCTATTTTTTTCATGTCAAAGATTGTGTACGAATAGTATAAAGACTATTTGTCATTGAAGACATGCAAGTCTCTATCTAAAGATAAGTTTCATTTGATGATATTTTGGTTCATTTCTTGTTATTTCTTGAATGAAAATAAATGACATTGTTTATATTGGATTCTCTCTAATTTTCCAAACCAGAGCAAGTCAAGTAAACTTGCATTTTGACGTTGAAAATTCTCAATTTATTGAATAGTCTCAATTTAATGAAAGCTTTTTAATTTTGAATATAGGAGGGTATAAAAATGAGACAACCATTTGTCTCAATTTAACAAATAAGGCCTTGGAAGAAGACATGATGGAAGAAGATGAGTCCGATGATGTATTGGAGGCCGATGACAAGGACTTCTTAGAAGATGATCTCCGACAATACCATAAGGTGGACTCGGTGAATACCATTGCATCACTAAGGATGAAGCCGGATCACCTTTTCCGGCTCCAGATTCCGCTTTGCCGAATGGTGCCTATGCCCATGGTGAGGCCGACACTCTCGTGCGATCTTGATTTTCTAGAGCACGAATTCAGTAAGGGTTATCGAGATGGAGCGGCAGTTTTCTATGTTACCACTACGGATGAGGCCGGAGACAACTCACAATTCACGGAAGAGGAGATGGGGAAGTGGGATCCACTATGGAAGGAAAAGAATGACACCTTCAACGCTAGTGTGGACTCCGTGCCAGATCTGAGGTTCTTGAAGAACCTCAAGTTCTATGTTTGTGATGGTAATCACCGACTCATCTCGTGGATGAACTTCATCAACAAAAAACACTCCAAAGAGAAGGAGTGGCATTATGCAGTTGATTCGATTGTACTTGATACAAAGGGCAAGATCGAGCTTGTCATGCATGTCATGCATGACATAAACAAGTAAGTATCTTGTTTACCTCATTCAAAAATTCACCTTCAATTTGTTTTCCTTGATTCAAAAATGTTGCCTTGTCTTAGAGAAAAACTCACTCAAAATTGTTTCTATAATCTCCAGATTCACCGAGGACTCGCATGTGAAAACCAATTTGGTCCACACATTGTACAGGGTTCAAAAATATGGACGCCTACCCATAGAGAGGTTCAAGGAGATGTTGAGGCCATCGGAGCTCCGATTGTGTAGAGCATACAAGACTAAAAAGACTTGGTATTCTATGCCATTGCAAGTGTTCACTTCGTTTGTCTTCTGGGTGAGGATTTAACATAATGTAGTTCCCAATTACTCTTATTATATTTGTTCAGGACTTTTTTTTTAAATACTTTCATATGTCATTTACATCCTACTTTTGCAACAAGAGATTGCCCAGTCTGCTGATGCAGCAGTTCGGAGGTATAATGAAACAACACTGGAGGATGACAAAACTCCAGAGGAACTTGCGCATGCAATGAGGAGTGGAGCAAATGAAAAGACCAACAAACTCAATGTCAAAATGTCCAAGTTGGTTGTTGTGGCCCATCCAGCTAATAAGCTAGGTTTTCTAGTGGAGGTGAATTTATAACCCCTATTGTGAATGTTTGCCATTCATATCGTTGTGACTTCAAATTTTAATTGACTTTCTATTTTTTTTGGGAAAGATTGAGAAGCACTGGAGCTCCAATGAGGTCCCAGAGATGACTCTGGAAAAGCTTCAATGGTGGCCACTTGCAATACCACAGCTGATCACAAAATCAAGTTCTTGAAGTGGTGGAACTCATCTACACCATCACGTGATGCCAGACGATTTCCACCTAGGCCAGTATCAGAGACATTGCTCGGTCCTTTCTTGAACCGTTGTGTTTGATATGTTGGGGTAAGTGCACATCTTTGCATTTTTTCATTTTTTTAGTCATCGAAATTGGTATTCGATGACATATAATTTTAAAATTCTTGTATTGCACTACGTGTTCCAAGATTGCTAATATGTATTTTCTTTTCACAGATTGAAGATGGAGTTGTGCAATACTTTGAGGAAGTTGTCAAACAGGACAACATCATCATCGACATGAACGTTCCACTGCATCCAGAGACATTAACAGAATACTTGGAAGGCTGGAGGAGGAAAATCTGGGATCAAGGATTTTTGGCGCATTTGAGAGGAGCTAATTACTTCAAGAAAAGCGACAACTTCAATGCATACGAGGGCTCCCAACAAGCCGTGAAGAGGGTGCTTTTCCGGTATGTCGTTAATATCCTAAGCTATTGTTTATATTCAAAAATTACAACCCCCTCTTCAATATCATGTACTTCCATATTGCAGTATTACAAAGTTCACCAAACTACATTTCAGTTTAGAATTTTAGAACACAATACGCTAGAAATCAACGAATTTTGTTTGATTGTTCTTACTATTTAGATTTCAATTTCTGTACGTTCCAAGAAGAAGAAGAAGAAAACCTGTTTGAAATCAAAGAAGCTAACAGTGTAGGGGGTCCCTGGACAACCTCTAGAACATGCCTCGGATCCGAGGCATGTTCTAAAATTTGAATAGGACCCCCTTTTTCCCCTCAAAGATGTAGAATAAAAGTCTTTGACTTCAAATTTTTTGATACGTTTGAATCCTTGATTTGTGATTTGGAGTACATGGGATTCAAATTTTCTTTTGCCTTACTTGATTTTTTTAGTTCTTCCTTAATGTTATTGGTAATTCACACTGCATATATTTCAAGTTTGAACTTGAAGGAAAAGGAGCAATCCAAAGGGCAGACCTTCCTCCATTCCTTTCAGTCTTTCTAGATCGCACTTCTGCCAGTTGCATGTACACGCCGAATCAACTTCGAACGTTTACAACTGCTCATCTCAATGGTGGTGGATGGTATATTGACTGCCCCATTTCATACACACATCCGTTGGAGGTAGAATTCCGAAATTCTTTGGAGGGCATTGGAGCAGTTGATCTAGATGTGGACGAGTTTGTAGGCCTTACCGACGATCAAAGGAAAAAGACAATTGCCAAGAGGGACCAAGCTGACAAAAAGAAAGCGGCACGTCTCCAAATGGCTTTGGAGAACAAGCAGAAGAAGGAGACGGAGCGCTTGGCAAAGTTGGAGGAGAAGGAGAAGAAACTAGAGAAGGAGGAGAAAGCAAAGGCAAAGGGGAAAAAACCCGAAGATGGTGATACCGGCATTCCAACATCATTAGCAGTCGATCAGAGCTCGCAGTTGGTGGAGGAACTCAGAGCGGGATGAAGAGAAAGGCCGTTCTTGCAGAGTGGACGGAGGAGATGGTGATGCAAGGTACGCAGGTTGTGGTACTAGACGATGATGATGTGAAATCGAAAGAGTTGATTTTGAATGTGTCAATTGTTGACATCATGGACAATTTGGGGAATGCAGCACCGAATTGCTATACTGAAGTCATGGACTTCATTGAAAAAGTAAGCCTAAACTTCAAGTTCAATTTATAACTTCAAATTTTATTTGGAAGCAAGTTGTTATAGTTTGAATTTTCTAATAACATGAACAATCACTTGATTGTAGATGAATGCAGGAAAAGTCCGGTCATTTGACGATAGGGTCAGCCGAGAGCCTTTGGTGGATCTCATTATTTTTGACTGCCAAGAGAACCTCCCCGTGCCACTCATCTCCGATAAGCGCGTTCCGCCATGGAACTCGAACCCAACCTGTGCGAGAATGCAAAATGCATTTCACTTTGCCGAGGAAAACTTACAAGACAATGGTTGTATTCTTGTATTTCACTCGTACAGCCTTCAGTCGCACTGTATGTTTGCAGGATTACGGAATGTTTTCAAGAAATTGGTGATGAAGAAGGAGTGGTTGGCATTCAACCAATTGGACCTAGCATCAGGTATTAATCCTGGACAAACGGTAAGTTTGTCTAAATTTACAATGTTAATGTCAATTGTTTTGGAAGCATTCTTTTCTGTACTTAACATTTTGTTTTCATTTTTGTAGACTGTGAAGTTTGGAGTTACCCTTCTCGTGAAGGACATAGGTGAGAAAGGGCCCACAAATTTCAAGTTTAGGCAGACGAAGGCCATGACAAAAGCAAAGTGGAATCTATCGAAGAAAGACATGGTCATCAATTATATCACGGAGGAGACAATGTTGGTCGAGAAAGAGTCCAAAATGCCTTGGCGCGGACCACGAGAGAAAGATGTAAGATTTCTACAATTCTTCATTGAAGGGTGCACCGACGAAGAAGATGTGGTTCTCAACTGCACTACAGCTACAGGTTAGCTAATGCTTTCAAATGATAGTTTTGATGTGAAATGTTTATTCGTGAACAACCTTCCCATGTACCTCGCATACTACCTTCACATATTGAAGTTATAATCGTCACATGCTTCTCTTGCAGGAGCATCGATTACTGCATGTCGTGGCACAGGGCGGCATATCGTGGCTTTGGAGAAGGACGAGAATATCTTCAATGGGATTCTCCTGCCGATGAAGAAAGCCACTCAAATGGAAGGGGTGACACAAGCTCCAGAAGAAGTTTTTGCCGCTCTTGATTTAGATTCTGTGCACGTGGAGCCAATGGTGTTTACACGCAACATTAGACCTAGTAAGTAAGTTTTGTATTCAATACTGACTTGTGTGTTTTTGTATTCAATATGTCTTGCATTTCATGAATTCCAAGGATTTAACATTGAGATCTTTGTATTTGAAGGAACGAAGGAGTGATGGACGGACATCGTATGAAGAAGATACAAAGACTCATTTTGAGTCCGGAAAAGTCTTACGATCTTCCAATGTATGCCGAGAAGATGGCATCACAGTATGAACGAAATGGTTGTAGAGAACCAAAACCTCGCTTACCCAAATATGCTGCAAATGTGGTTCATTTTTTAGATGTTTCAGCTTCTGCGGGAGAAGAGACTCCAGAGTCATCTTCGGGTGAGGTTTCTATGATAGAGTCCACAGCGACGTAGACTCATGAGATTGACACATCTTATAAGTTGAACTATGTGTATTCATTTTTATGTTGATTTGATTTGTGTGTTTTATGGCTACAAGTTCGGTGCAATGTGTTTGATGTTTGATATTTCTCTTATATAAAAAAAATGTAATGAAAAAATATCTTCCAAGATACAGACTAATTAGTGGACAAATGTGGAGAATGAACCCTTACACCTTAAAGAATTGGAGAAAACGAGGTACAATTAATGCAATATACAATGCATAGGATGGGTGTAGGAAGATGGTTGTTCAAATATCCCATAAGGATTGGATGTGAAAGCATGATCTCCCATATAACTTTCATCATGTGCTTCATCAAGCACCGTGAAGGTGCAGCTGGGAACTAATTGTCACAATTAATTGTCATAGCTATTTCCCAGCTGTTTTCATGGTTTTGCAAAGTACTAAGTAGTGGAACGATAAAAATAAAAATATAAAAGAATTAAAAAAGAACTGCAATGGTAAATTATCAATAGTAGTACGGAAAGGAGTGCGTACATCTTGGGATCATTTCTTTACCTTCCTATTCCTACAACACTAGCTAAATCCCTGAACACGCTAAAAGCCAGTTTATATTAGACATGTTCTCAAACAAAAATGGAAGTGCTTCTAAATGTGCACAAATGATCCTAAATTTGTCGTCCCTCAAATGTTTTCTAAATCCACGGTCATAGAACTTCAGTTGTCCCAAAGTCCACGGTCATGGGTTCGTCACAGATTTTTTGATCAAATACAAATTCCGACACAAATTTTTCCATCACAAAAATTTCCTGCTCGCGGGCTCACAGGCTCCCGCTCCTAGGCTCGCACAATAGCAACCCTACTAATTGTACAAAGAGTATGGTTTATACATGTGTTGCAAATTGACGAGAGAACATGGACCTGTGAATTATATATATTCACATGTATAAAGCACATTTACTAATGAAAATAAATTCATAGGCATAGGCAGACAATGCAAAGTTTAGAAATGACCATGCATTGTGTAAAGTAATTGCTCCATAACCTCTGTAAGTTTGTCTTTCAAAAAACAAAATCTCTCTAAGCACGAAATACGAAGACTGAAGATAAAGACACAATTAACACTAGAAGAAAATGAGGGGTTTTGCAACTACAAAGAGCAACTAGTTTTTAGTTGTACCGAACATTTTCAACTGGTGAGAATTTGGAGGGCCCAGTTGCTATGGACAAGTTTTCTAGTTGCACCGTAGTTGCAAGGCAAAAAGTTTTAGTCCCGCATTCTGTAGCTTACGTGGAACTTCATCGATGCGCTTTATGACGTGGTTGCCTACGTGGTATTCACTGTTGTTTGAGGTTGGTAACTAAGTTGCAACTTGTTTGTAACTTCATTGTAACTTTGATGCAATTGATCTGCTACTTCATTTCAACTACTTCGCAACTGCTTTAGGTATATATTTGATTATGGGACAATGATTATGGGACAATGTAAGCAGTTTGCAACTCATTTACGACATGTTTGCCACTTTTTAGTTTTTACCAACTAGTTTGCAACTAGGTTATGACTTTTCTATAACTACTGTGATTACTTTATAGGATATGTACAATTTTTTTGTGACTCATGAATCATGAGTACAACTTATTTGCAACTACTATGCATCTTAATGATACATTTGTGCAACTTGTAATCGACTGCATACAAGTGTTTACAACTCATTTGCAATTGATGGTCAACTAGTATACTCATAATACAATATACAACATATTATACACAATATACCATACATAATACAACACATATAGTATATCATACAATACTCACCATACTGGACAAATATATTAGGTAGCTCCAAAGGCCACTTATTGTGATTTTAGGGTGTTAAGAAGACGAGTTATTTATACAAGTGGGGTGGCAGTAGGTATGACAAATGATATGGGATATATAAAATGCACGAATTATATTAAAGTAAACTTGTCTTCTTGTAGTTGTAAATTAGTTGTATTTTGGTTGTTCTATAGTTGTTTTCAGACCGCATTGAAACATAGTAGACTGTTTTTCTTTTAAAACCTTCAAACTTTGAAAAGTCGAAAAAACAAAAAACCTTTTATCTCAAAAATCCACTCAATATTTCAAGTCTTTAATCAAAATTTATAAACAAATTTTCAAAGACAAATTAGAAAAAAAAAAATTCTTTGACATTTTTCTTATATCTTCTTTAAATTTTGTCCATTGTCATTGTACATGGCGAATATAAAATATGTTATAAAAATATTATTTTCTAGATGATGCAAAGAAAGAAGGTTGAAAAGTAGTATTACTTAAAAGAAACTTGTGCTCGATAAAGATTTGTAAACACATCAAATGTGTTTGTCAACATTATTATTTAAGCTTCTAGTTTGACTATTTCAAAAGATGTGCCACCTCTTCTTCCTGTTCCATCTTTGGTTGGAGTCATAGAGTTATCCGAAGACAATCTCTTAACATTTGCAAGATATTGAAATTTTTGCAATCCATTTTGTTATTCTCAAGTTTGAAACTATCTTTGTATTGTTCTTTAGTTCAAAGAAACTTCATATACAAATGTATTATATTTTGTAAAAGAAAGAGTCAACTAGAAATCCTCTGTTCCATAGAAGCCATTGAGCCAATTTTATCATAAAGTTGTAGAAGCCATTGTGAGCTATATTTTGAAGTGTTGTTTTCAACCGATATGAGCTTTATGTAGGGCAATGATTCATTTATAACTCATGTAACAAAAGAACAAATTGTGAACTTGAAGCAAGTTCTATAGCATTTCAAGTAACATTTCAAGTAACAAATCCGACTATAATTGTTTTATAGTCTTTTGGTTGTCTATAGTTATTCTATATTAATCTTCCAATGATTTCTTAGTTGTTTTCTACTTGAAATGTAGTTGTTTCCTAGTTGCATAATTTGTCTTCTTGTAGTTGTTTTGTAGTTGTAAACTAATTGTATTTTGGTTGTTCTATAAATGTTTTTTACTTGAAATGCAGTCGTTTCCTAGTTGCATAACTTGTCTTCTTGTAGTTGTTTTGTAGTTGTAAACTAATTGTATTTTGGTTGTTCTATAGTTGTTTTCTAATTGTCTTTGAATTGATTTCTAGTTGCACTCTAGTTGTGGATTCCACATAACGCAAAGTTGTCCACATTGACATTTCTAACAAATATAGGATGTAAAATACCTACTTTGTTATGATTTCATTTTCCTACATTTTTTTCTACGACTATTCTGCAACTACAACAACATACACATCAAAGTTGGTGCAATTATAGAAAATTGCAGTTGCAAGATAGTTATATAGGACACTTAGTTGCATTTGAGTTGCATATGGCCGGTTGCAGCGGACATGTTTTTCTTCTAGTGTAACAGGCTCAAAAGACATTTGTGCTCTCCATCATCAACTAAGTTGGTCCTAGACAAAGTATTGAACCCTCAAAATCATTCCATCCTCTAGCCATGCAACCTTGAAACTGAAACTACAAACACCATTTTTTCCTCTACACCGTACTACTCAAGAATTGACATTGCACTTACGATAATAACTCCTACTACTGCAAATACCTGCATCAACATCTCTACTAACTTGGAATGCAAGCCTATCTACAACAACAACGATCTCTACTGCCCTAAATGCAAGCTTATGTACAACGACAACAACCTACCTCTTTGACAGTATCTCGTCACGAGTCCCTCCGTGCAACTGATGCCGCAACACTGAGACCAATCCTAAAGCCCAAAACAAATATTATTGTAGGCGGGGTCACATTGGGAGGTATTTCCACCCTCTTGCCTCTACAACTTGTACCACAGTGTCTACTATCCGTTGCGATTTAGGTGAATATCCCTCCTAAGTGACAGGGAAGTATCTTGGCTCCATACTGTCATCAAAATAATACACTGCGAATTCTTCGAAATGTATCTCCTCAAAGCTCTCGTCCCTCTCATTGTATTGAAGTCCCGTATACGCCTCCATAGCCCTAAATTCGTAACTTGCAGTTGTGTTCCATTCCAATTTATTGCCATCTCCTCTTCCTCTTTGTAGAAGCACCTTCAACTAATTAAAAGAAAAAGACGGAAGCTTTTCCTTCTACCTCTCTACCTCCCTATCCACCACTTCAAGGTACCACCGCTGGTCAGCTTTCTATTTGGGAAGGGAAGACATCCTAAGTCCCTAACAATCTCTACAACGAAAGAACAGATCAAAGAAGAAAGTGATCGAACATTTTATATTACTATCAAAACGAAAGGTCGGACTCAACATACACAAGAACGTACATGTCAAGAAACGTGCATTAGTACTTAGGTAAGTACTAGAAGTATAGCATGTAAGTACACACACTCCAGAGACTACATTCTTTGAACTAATTGTAGTTCGAGAACTCTGATCCATGTACCTTGATAACAATTTGTACAGTCTGTAATGTCCAAGCATAAGATTGTACTGCAGCACAGTATGAACATTCTTGTCACTCACCACTATCGGTACAAATGAAGTTGTCGCAATACAAATAGTACAATCACTACATTCTTTGAACTAATTGTAGTTCGAGAACTCTGAACTATGTACCTTGATAACAATTTGTACAGTCTGTAATGTCCAACCATAAGATTGTACTGCAACACTGTATGAACATTCTTATCACTCACTACTATCAATACAATGAAGTTGTTGCAATACAAACGGTACAATCACTACATTCATTGAACTAATTGTAAAGTTGTTCAACTACAAACAATACAATCACTACATTCTTTGAACTAATTGTGAAGTTATCCGACTATAAACAGTACAATCACTACATTCTTTGAACTAATTGTAGTTCAGGTGCTCTTAACCCAATACCTTGGTAACAATTAGTACATTCCGATCTGCTCAAAGTTCGAACCAATTCCAATTTCAAGATGGTAGTGCAACACTATACGAACACTAATAGCTATCAATACAAATGTATTAGTCCAAGTACAACTGGTAACCTATAGTACAAAATTAGTAGATGAACCAATACATAAAATCATGATGTACTAGGAGACGAGGTAACTCACATAGTTCCTTTAAAGAAAGTGCGTCATGAACTTCAACTTTAGTCCTGCCAAAGTAGAAAAGTCCTGCCAAAGAAGAAAAGGAGGTGAGTGCTTGAAATATGAAGCGTCCATTGCACGACTTGGAGGATACAACTAAAAGGAATTGGAATAACATTGAATAAGAACAACCTTTCTTCAAGGATTTCCCTTTTCAGATATAGCTAATCTTAACCCGGAAATCCTTCCTATATCAACGTGGAGTATCCGGAATCTTTGTTTCTCAGATCCTAACTACAATCTGGATACTTTCGCATCAAAATCACCAAAACCACTCGGACTTTCTAGATAACCCCGGGTTTACTCCTTAAGACCGGATTCCCTCTTCTTACTGGTATCCGTCTTCTTTACTATTTACCGGTTTAATTTAACCTCTGTTGACTCATCAGAGGGATCTGCCAATTGATTTTTAAGAGTGGCCGGCTCACCACACCTTTCGGATCTTTTAAAGTGATGGAAGAGTTCACTCTATTCTACCTGCTCTCCTATCTAACTAGAGTCCGGTTTGGCTTCTCACAATGACCGGAAAATGAATCCGACCAGAGGTCATACAAAACCCCTCGTACGACCCTTATCAGACTACAACGACCTTGGCATTTCCTACAATCCGTGTGAAGCTAAGGTGACTACAAGTGTATCCGCCCGTGCCAATAGAATCCGGTATCCTTTCCGTTTACTTTCTAAGTTAATGAGACCTCTCAAGGATCAGACGCTAATCAGATCTCCCATCCGGTCGCTCTAGCACAGTAAGGAACCCCCCCCAATTGCCTAGCTTAACAATGGCTACCTCATCCAGAATACCAGATCCAAATCCCACTAAGGTGCAATGATTCACTCCTAGCACTTACAACCTTTTCACATATACTAACAAGTACAAAAAAAAAAACAAGGGGAAGAAAACTCTCTCAAAGTCCACTTACCAGCACTCAATTCCTCACTCACTCGGCCAAAGCATGGGAAGGCAAAAGAATAACAGAAAAATGCACAGTACACAGACAGTATGATAGAAATTCCCTTCCTAGTCTCAATTGAGAGACCCGTTTATATACAAAGTTTGAGTTCATACCAAAAAAAAAAAAGTCCTAAGAATCCGGCACTGTTTCCGGCCGAGATTATAGGATCTAATCTTCCCAGATTTTATGCTACAACACTGTACCTTACAAAATTTTCCTAAAAATATACATCCTATCTACTAAAATTCCTAAGGCCCACCACTCTTTGGTGTAAGTTGCTCAGTAATTTTACTGAGGCTTCCTTCTTTATCTCCCCCTTTTGGAACACGTTTCGGAACTGGAGTAGATGGTTCCCCAACTTCTGCCGTAGCTGAAGCGGGTACTGGTGTTGCTAGTGTAGGGGTCTTCTGGTTTGAACCTGGAGATCCCAACTTGGGTACCTCCTGCACATCTGAGTCCCCACATAGACTCGGAAAGGAGATTCCGGACAAGGAAACCGGATAATGTAGATGAAGTCTTTTACTACTATCATCAATCATCTTGGCTGCCTTTCGGAATTCCTCCAGCAGAGACTCCATCTGACCAGCAAACTCTACAAGAATCCGTGCTATCCTCCCTCCGGAGATTTTCTTCTCTCTATGCACGCCTTCTTCAAACAGCTTCGCCTTGGCCATCGTGTCTCCGGACGCCGCCACCACGGAGGTCATCAAGTTGATGGCCGTTCGGGTGTCCTCCTGTAGGATCCGGGAAGCTTTCACTTCCTCCAAGCTGACATCCCGATCCCTCTTCAAGAGTTGATTCTTGCCTCTCAACTTGAGTATCAACTCGTCCATCTCCCAGAGGGTTATGGTTTGCTTAAGAAACCTTTCCTACTTCTCCCGGTCCTCATCCGAGTTATTGATACAGTTCGCTACCGTTTTCGGAAGTGAACTATCAATCTTCCCTCCCACCAAGCCGGCCACCGAAGCAAGTGTGGTCTACCTGATCACGCAACGGGACTGGATCTCCCCCATAATGTGAATCAACTTCCCAAAAAGTTGATTCATTCCGGTATCACTAGATCCGGAAGCTTCGGCTTTTCCCTTTTTTCGCTTCCTGGGGTCCAGTCTTGGATGGTCCGGTTTTAGCCGGATGAACCTTGTCCAGACTGGTCTTGGCCCGAGTGGACATCCCCTTCACTTCCGCCTGAGATGGCTTTCCACCCGTCTTCTGTCCAACCGGAGACCCCCGATTACCTACCGTTGTTTTGAGCCGTTTCCGGTTCACAAGGGGTACCTCATCGTCTTCCTCGCCTTCCTCCTGCCAGTTCCTCATATTCTCCTTGGGCGTCCCTATTGGCGGGGTACTATCTGTTTCTGTTTCGGAGCTTTCGTCATCCGACGCTCCGAATTTTGAGAGAGCCGTCTAGGCCCTCCATTCACTCTCCTCAACTGTTGTGAGAAGTCCCTGCTTCCGGTAGAGATGGAAGAGGTAGGGGCAGAGTGGAGTTCCTCTGCTCTTCTTGGTGTTGGTGCAAAGTCCGGCCACCAGTAGACACATGTACTTGGCCCAGTCTACTCTCATTTCTCCACTCAGCGCCCCAAAGATGGTATTGCCCACCAAGTGGGTCAATATTGTGGGCTTCTCCGGATAAAGTATGGGGAGCAAAAATTCTAGGAGGCACCGATGCCGCGAGTTGATGCAATTCACCACAGCGAACCCATCTTTGGAATCCGCTCCTTGTAAAAAAAAGCCCTTCACGTAGTTATCCCGGGATTTCGCCTTAGACGTCCCTCTTGCCCGGAAATTGTATACTTCCCGCTAGATTTCCTCTGTCCACTTTTTTGGCGCTGCACGAATGGTTCCCGCAAATTGATTCGGAGCGCCCACCTGCAACTCCCGGATCATCTCTTCGTTCTTGAAACCCCACGACTTCCCACAAAGTCCCTCACAGCCCATGGCTGTCAAATCGTCCATCAGATCTGCCTTCTCCCGATCTGATTTTGGTTCTACAAGCGCCACCTGTGAGTGTTTTTTACCCCCCCCCCCCCCCATGGTAAATAAATTCACAACAGGTTCTTGTTTATTTTCACTTGTTTTGCTAGGGGTGTCTAAGCGTCGTCCATTGTGCCTTCCAAGCAATGAACTCTTTCTTTAAATTCTTACATGTTCCTTCTTGTGTCAAAAGAAGTTTAGTCTTTACTTAACTAAGGTTATTCCTTTAATTGGTTCAAAGCTAAGGTCACGGTGGTTTCTAAGTATAAGTAATTACAGGCTAAATTTAACTACTTAAGTTTGTAGGACTTCTCATTCCATTTCTAAAAACATAAAATTCATCGAAATCCAACCTTCCTAGCCAAGGTTATGAGCGGATGAAGTTTTGTCCTAAAAGGACCCTGAAAACTTCATCCAGTGTTTTAAAATACTTACCTAATTCAATTAATTCTGAAATTTGATATACTGGCTTAAGTTACTATTTAATATTTATGGTTTTAATTTCAAGTCATTTGGATGATTTCTACTCTGTGTCACCCAAATTCTTACCTATTTTTCATCCATTCATAATTTCTTCAATTTTGATCCAAATTAGTCGTATGATACCTTCTTAGAAAGATATGGACCTAAGCTTTAAGATCATACTCTAAAACTTTGGAATTGAAATAGTCTAGTCTGACTGACTTGATCCTCTAATTCGGTTCCTATGTCTAAATACTACTTTTAAAGGTTAAAAAGGAAATTCAAGAACTCAAATTCATACCTCGGGGTTAATGTCATTGTGAAGGTTGTAGTGTACTCCCTCGATATCTTCATTGTTCGCCATCTTCCTCAGTCCTTTGATAATTTTGCCCACGGCTTAAAAAAGGTGTTAAATACAAGTCTAAGTTCTATTTTCTCAACTTCTTCCTTCCCTTTTCTTTCTTTCTTCTTCTTTTACTTCTACACTATTTAGACTCTATTATTTGATCCTCTCTAAACAATAATTGACTTCCAAACCTTTCAAGTCAATTATTATTCTATCCTATTTCTAATGGTCTAAAATACTTTGCAAAGATTTCCAACCTAATCCTATCAACTTCCAAATTCCACTCATCAATGGTATAATTATGCCATTTTTCTTGTTCTCCACTTCATCCTATGCTTCCATTTTTGAATTTTTGAACTCTAAGTTTCTATGATAGTGATAGTTGGTAGTTGAGAGAAAGAGTGGTGAGTTTAGAGTTGCTAATTTCTACTACTTTCTTGCTAATTTCCACTATTTTTCAAGTGCTAATTGCTATTTCTATGAAAGGTTTTAAAGTTTGCTCCTCCCCCTTCTCTTCAACCGTTATGCTTCTTCACCTACTTCTCCTCCCTATATTTTTTGCTCCTAAGACTACTCTAATTTGTTTTAATTTGTTGATTATTTCTATACTATGGCTCCTAGCTTCCTTTCACCTCTATTTCCTTCCCTCCTTTTCTATTTCTATTTTCTTCCATCTTTTTTTTTTTTTTTTTCCCTTCGTCTACTAATCCAAAAAAAAAACCAAAAAAAGAAAACCACAAGTCGTGATTAGGTGGGAGAGGGTGATTAAGCCCCCCTCCGGCCGCTTTGGCGGCTCTCCCTGTCGCTTGGGCCTGCAAGCGGCTTCGCTCAGGCAGGCTCTCCCTGTTGCTTGGGGCCTTGCGAGCAGTGAGCGGCTCTGCTGCAAGCGGGCTCTCCCTGTCGCTTGGGGCCTGCGAGCAGCGAGCGGCTCTGCTGCAAGCGGGGCTTTGGCCGGGCTGGCTGGCCAAGCCTTGCGGGGGCTGGCTAGCCAAGCCTTGCGGGGGCTGGCTAGCCAAGCCTTGCGTGGGCTGGCTAGCCAAGCCTTGCAAGGGCTGGCCTTCGGGGCTGGCCCCCAAAATTCAAACAAAAATTGAAATATTTTTGGGATAATTTCCACGACAAATAGTCGTTGATTTCAACGACTAAACTAGTTGGAATTTTAGACGCTCAAAGTTGAGAGCTAAACTTTGTATTTTTTTTTTTACCAACTTTTGGAAACTAAGTTTTGTAATAATTTATACTTGAAGTCAAAGCTTCACCGTACTTTCAAAAAACCACAACAAATACTCTAATTGATTCTAATACTTGAAGTCAAAGCTTCGCCGTAGTTTTAGGAAACTCTAATACTTCTAAAACTATCCCTTTTGCACAAGGTCAAAGCGTTGCCGTAGCTTGGAAAAAACTCTAAAGAATCCTAACAAAAGGAAACCATAGCTCCGCCGTATTTCTAGGAAGTACTAACACATTTAGAACACTCCTAACCGTACAAAGCCAGAGCTTCACCGTGAGTTGGAATATGAGAGATTTTCTAGACAAGTTTCTAAAGAGTTTGGCTTGTCCAAGGGAAGAGATAGGACACAAAACACAACACTTAAGAAATTTACAACAAGTGAGTGTTAGTGATACAAAACACAAACATAATTAGTACAAATTGAGAAATAACAAGCTAAAGGACTTCCCTAAGCGGCATCGCCAATCACAAGAGAAGAACCTCTAGAGTTAGTACAAAGTTAGTCCCAAAACACCAACAAAAGTTGCCCAAAGAAGCAACACACAAAGTTAGAGCAACAAAACACAACTAATACTTGTCCAAAACTCCCAAAACATGCACAAATCAAACACAAGGTTTGAAGGGACCCCCAAAGTCCTTCAAAGCTTGCAAAAACAACAACAAGATGAGCTTGAAATGCTCAAAAAACACACGTTGACAACTTTGACTCAAAAAATGGCCAAAAACTCCACGTTAATGGAGCATGTGTATAAATTTGCCAAAAAATGGCAAGAAGGGGTGAGAAGAGAGGAGAATGAGTGCCCTTTTATACGTTTCCAAGGGCACTCAACTCCTCTCATTTTCCTACGGTAATCTTATCACTTAGGATTTTCATCCTAATTTTCCCTATTTTCCCTTCTACGCTGGACCTAACTTCTAACTTTTGGAGTTTAACTCCAAATCACAAACGGATTGCGCCATTGGCTTCAGAAGGCCATTTTTAGTCTTCAGGTACCCTCCTCCCCCTTTTCTATCACTAAAAACGCAATGAATCCTAACGCCAACTTAACGACCAAAAAGGGTAAAAATCCAACTTTTGGAGTTTGACTTTTCTATGAAAAGTAAGTGGCCTAGGCTTTTTAGTAGGTGTAAGGGAGTAAGAAAAGACCTAACTTTGACCTCATTCCGATTTCGTATGCTCCCAAAACGCCGGTCAACTCCACAGTAATCTTTAAATTTGCCGGTCTTAGAGGAATCTTGCAAGTTCGGGTACTTCTGGCTATCAGAATGTCTTGAAACTTGTTGGAGCATCTTATTAACATAAAACAAGATACTCTAATTTTTAGTGAGATTTTACCGCAATTTGGGTAATTTTTAGGAATTTCCCATCGTAGGTTTTGAGCGGTTGACTATTCGGAAAAAGATCTTTGATGATTAGAAAAAACCGAGACTTTTTGTGGAACCTCTCATGGAATTCCACAACCCATGTGCAAGCTTATATTCTTACTTTGCACAATGGTCATAGGAGATTCGAAGGATGCCATCTCCTAGAATTACCGGTGTCTAGGGAATCTTCCACATAAAGAAGAATCTTGGTAAATCAACTTTGCCGTTGAGCTCCTAACATGGTATAGACCCCAAAACACCATCCCTTGGCTATAGATTCTCTCTACTGGTCCGTCTTGAATTTGTGCCACCTGCAGGCTAACAATTGGGGTTTCTACTAAATTAGATAAATGTTTTGGAACTGAAACCTCTCTTTGGGATTGACTTTAGAGTTGTCACCTAGGTTCCCTCGGACCAAATTGGCCATAGTTTGTCACAAGCAGGGTAGATTAGGCTATTATGGGCAATATCACTCAATATGTACAATTTGCCCTATTTCCCGGGTTTCAACCTATATACAAGCGGTTTTATGAACTAATTAAGCCAAAACACTCAATTTATGCCCATATACCGTATTGGTATGTGACATACTCATTTTGGCTTTCTACTCTTTTTTGGGCTTTTTGTACCTAAAACCTAACTTAATTTTGCAAAAATTGAAAAAAAGAAAATCATGAGTCCCAAGTGACGAATTGGGAGCTCACACCACCCCCCTCAGTTTCACTTCCACTTGAGGCGCATTGTGTTTGGTAGCGGTGCTGCTACGTTTAGGCATCCGTCCTCCCTTCTGATTCTACCTCACTTTCTCTCTTCTAGCCGCACGTCTCGTATCCTACCCCAAAACCCGGTTTAGCGTCTTTCTTCTTCTCGCGCCTCAAGGTCAATCCGCGCGCCCTCCCTCAACTCAGCGCTTCCTCCAATCTCACAATGCCTAAGTGCAAAAGGCTTCCTCAAACACTCAAAGAGAAAACAAAAAAAACTGAGAGCTGGAGGGAGAGAGAGAGAAAGTTAGAAAACTGAGAGTTGAAGCGCCTAAGTGAAAATGAGCCCCCCAAACCCTAAGTCAGGGTTTATATACCCTGTAAACTAATCCTGACTTCCCTTCCGGCTTTCCGGTCCTCCGGTCTTAGTCCGGAACTAGAAGATTTTCCGGCTTCCATTTTGATTCCAATTGACAATTGGTTTACTCTTCCAACTATTCTAAGTTCAAACAATTTCTTATTCTTTAAGCTCATCCGGATTAGTTCTTTCCGGATTAGGACCTAAAATCTTGACTTCTATAAAAAAAATCAAAATTCCGGTTGCGACACATGCGATCCGTCCGTAGAAGTAACCAACAAATCATTTGTAGTACTACAGAACGGGAAGTAATTGGTGATGTATTGTTGAACTAGAGTAGAGGTGCGAAACGGGAAATAATCGGTGATGCATTGTTGAACAAGTGTATTACGGGTAGACATCCTATACAACAAGAAACAAGAAGGCAACACCCCTGGCTATGTCTCGTACAAACACAAAAGCTAACGAGCTATCGAAAAGGGCAACAAAGCAAGAAATGAGAAGACTAACACCCCTAAGTCTCTGGTTTAGGGTTCCACATATCACGATCTAAATAAAGATACTGTAGCTTCCAAGATGATTCGGATTGATAAGAACAAGAACAACTGAGTACAAATGAGTATGAAAGAATATGAAACCTAGTACAAATAGTACTTAATTGAGAACAAAGAGTTGGAGAGGACCGTAAGTTGTTTTGAAACTAAAGTTTCAAAACTATCGACAAGTTCGAAACCTAAAGTTAATTGATAAATTGATAAGTAAGATCTCCTAGAATTGAACGAGATTGATCTCAAGTAACACTCAGCCTCCCCTAGCTGTTTGAAACTTTGGAACTTTGAATTCCTGAAACCCTTCACCTCCCTCTCACATTCATGCCAATTACGGTACAATCCTGGATGATAGCCACGCTTAACAACATAATACTTCTTTATGTTCACCGCACCATTCGATGTAGAAATCGCATCGTGAAGCTCAACCTCCATGTGAGCTTCATCTTCCATCACATGAAGATTGGTTGAACTTTGCAATTTGGAGAATCGTCCTAGGCAGAAGTCAAAGAGTTGTTGAAGAACTGTCAAGAGCAAAGCAAGCATCAAAATCTCCACCTATAAGGGAACCACACCTCCAAATTATTAATCGCATGAACTATCTTTGAATCTTGACAACTTGATACATGTTCCTAGAATACTCACCATATTCATGTTTGCGGTTTGTGCTTGTTATTGCATGTATCTCTCACCTCAATGCAAGCCATTTAACCGTAGGTTATACTTTCGAAGATACCACCTTTAAATCCGCTTATCTCGGTGAAGCGGGTGTTAAAAAGTATCAGTACACCTTGATAGAACTTCCATTCATTACACATTCATCCATAGTCGTAGTACCTATATATAAGGTTCCTTCACTAACCTGATCTACTCTTTTGAGTTTGTCTATGCTCCATTGTAATGTCACTCTTTTGATTCACTCTTTTGAGTTTATCTATGCTCTGTTGTAATGTCATTCTCTTTTGATTTTGTATGTTTGTTGTCGTCACGTGACTTGGTTTTAACATATTCATCTTGCTTGAAATGCTTAAAATTTGACGCTTATAGGTACTGTAGTACATTGACTTTTTTGAAACCAAAAACTAGACTTAAAATTTCCCTTTCTCTTTTGGAAAACCTAATCAAATGACAACATTCGCAATAGATAAAATAAAGAAGACCTATAATTTGTGTTGACACAATAATAGTGTTCACTTGTCCGTTTTGTTCAACAAGTTCAAGCAACTCAGTTGACTGTTAGTTCTCCCTCTGCCACTCTCCGAAATGATGTTTGTGCCAATATAAGATGAGGCATGAGTACAGACATTATTGTAACGCAAATATGAAACCACAAGCTAAGACCTCTATCGTAAGTGATGACTCAAAATAGATTAAAGAAAAGTCATTTGATAGAATGGAGAGAACGCATCAAAAACAACAGTTGATTCCATGATAACTGAATACAAATTACTTTGGAAAACCTTCTAATGTACATGAGCAGCCATGAAATGGTAGACATAGTGAATGGGCCAAAATAACAGAGTACAAATTGTACAAAGAGTATTAAACTCTACAAAATGTATGTAATTGTATAAAAATTATCTCTTAGTATCCAGAGTCTTGTTCCTCCCTAAACCGATGTAAGCCGACACTAATAGTAGCTAGGTTGTCCTCACTTATGTCATAGGCAACCTCCCCACCTTTACGCCTTCCTAGCTTTGGAATCATAACAAATTTACCATGCACCACAAGATGTGCATCAATATGGGCTGGTTGAGAGTTGCCTAGATATACATACCCATTGTTCCACTTCTGATAGTATGTACCTTGTATGACAAAGTCACCAACTTCAAACTCTGGGCCCCAAGCACATTTAAACCCGTCCCGAACCTCATACTTTCCCCTGGAGCACTGGAGAACATAAAACTCTACTCCCTCGATGTTGCCCTCTATAGCAGGGACAACAAAGTTGTCACCTGGCCTAATGAGATTGCCGAATTCCTCGCCTTTCACGGCCTCTTCCCAGTCTTCATCATCTGGAACGCCGTAGTCCGCCATGTGGTCAACAACTTCTCGAAGATCATATGGCTTTAGCTTGACCAAATCCCAGTTCTCCACATGGGACTTATTCACGCAGTTGACGAAATTGCCGTCAAGGCAATAGGCACAGAAGCACGATAATTTACGAACAAATAGTTGCGTTGGGTCCGCTCCAGCAAAAGAGTAGATTGAATGGAAGGACTGAGAACCTTGGACAGTCTTGCAATGGTAACTACGCTCCCTTGTAATATCCTTCGGTACTTCCCAGAAGTATCTTTGAATGTCTTTGATGCCAATCTTCTCGAAGTTCATGTCAACAGTCCCTCCCATTGTCTCGTTCAAGAAAGATACCGCATCATGAGCATTTTGCATCCTCCTCCACGTGTTGTGCAGTTGGGATTGCCTTAGAGTGCGATTCTCGACAACACCAGCTCCGTCTCAATCTCCCTTTCTATGACATGTTCCAAAAAAATTCCAATTCATGGTACAACCATTTGTCAAGCCAGGATATCTGACCACAAAATAAAAAGGTCGAGCACCTTTGAACTGACCCGCACAGCCGTCGGTTCACACTACGTGGTGCTTTGGTCGAATCCCTGTACAAAAATATATGTACAAAAATCAGTACATTTTGTATCATTTTCCAATTCAATACAAAATCAATACATTGGGAGCAATGTCAAATCGTACCTTGTGACTCTAACCATTTCCAGTGTTGTATCAAGCAATGCTGTACAAAAAGAGAATCATGGACCGAGTCATCAGTGATGTAGAAATGAGATTCTTTCATTATCATTCCATTTGGCTTAGACTGATACGTGATGTGGACAAGAATACTGATCTGTGTGGAGCACCAATACATGCTCTGGATCTGGTTTTGAATCTCAAAAGTGTAGTTCTCGGCAAAATCAATGTGTGATAAAATCACATCTTTGCCCAAGAATTGCATGGAACGCTTGCATTGGTCGTCCTACCACCTCGCAACGAAGTTGTGCTTCACAAACTAGGGTAGTTTAGACTTAAAATATTCGAAAAACACTTGTGGAGAAGTCTCTTTGTATACCTCGACAATCCTCTTCCGGGGCTTCCCTTCTCGTGTGGTGCCAATTATCTCATTCTCAAAGCATTTCCAAGTGACAGTTGAAGTCGATGATAACTCAACAGGGCAAATTTTAAGCTTCGAAATACCGCAGTCGAAACACGTACCCATAACACACTGCTGTGCATGCCATTCTTCATTCTCTAGCTTAAGACAAACAATTTGTTGCCACAAAGCTGTTGTACCTGCAAACGTCTGCAAATGTGCCTTACGCTTTGCCTCTTCTTCTTCGAGTCAAAAGAGGCACACATCATACACGCACTGGCATTTTTCTGAAAAGTGTAGACCCTTTGCGCCATCCCAAATCCGATTGAAGCCCTCCCTCAACATGTCGATCTCCTCATGGTATCTGCAGCAACAAAAGTTCCGCTCGTTGCACGCTCTAACAAAGTAAGGCTTCAATTTCTCGAACGCTCTCTATTTGATTGTCACATTTGGATTCGCCTCCGTAAACCGATTGTAGAATACGGCCAATAGGGATCCAAAAAATAATGAAAAAATACTTGATGCTATGAGGCATACTATTATTTTTGTGCATAATGTATAGTAATTAGTACAAAATGTACCAAAACTGTTATAATGTGCATTCAAACCATCACTATCCGCAATTACAGTCGTACCTGACTTTCTAGTAAGTAGTGGGTGCAGTGCTTATCATATATATTTGGGCTTGTCCATTTTTGGACGATTTCCTTTATATTGGGGCTGACACAAGTCTCTTCTATCCACCACTTCATAACAAGGTCTTTGATCTTGGTAGGCAGCCCCGGCTTCTTTTTTCATTTTGCAAGTGCAAAAGGTTTTGCAAGCAAACGTGCAGTACTGCGGCGGGTTATAGCCACCCTCAAATTAGTTGAATGAACTTTGAGAACCCACGACAAAGCTCTGGTGCTGGTCACACTAGTAGAAATAGTGGCGTCTAAGAGGACAACCTTTCTAGCGAGCATGTCTGTTGATTGAACCTCCTTTACAGCGTCCAACTCCAATTGATAATTTTTGAGGAATTCAAATTGAGCTTTTGCATCCTCTCCACAAGGATAATATTCAAGAAGAAATGGAGAGATTCGTTCATCCTCCAAAAAAAGTTCCATAATCTTCAACCTAGAAGATGCATGTGGATAGCCTTGCATCTTTAAAATGAAGAAATCCACAATTTTGGACAAAATAAACGATTGCTCCCGTGGAGACATCTCCCTTCCTACCCCCAATTCTTCATCCTGGTCAACAAGCAAACGAGATGCTACTTCTCTCTCCCTCACCAACTAACGACGTCGACGTTGCCTCTCTGCCTCCCCGTCTTTGAGACCTTCCCTCATTGCATTGTAATCCTCTACCCTCCCACGAGGTCCTTTCCTCTTGAATCCAACACGTCGATCTGCAAGTCTCTTATTTGCCATTACCTTAAACTCAAACAAATAACTCTAAATACCAAAGTCCTAAAACCATTGCAAAGCAACCAGAGACCCTAAACCACAAAGGATGCTGGAACGCCAGCCTAAACCGAAGTCCCGAACCGACGGACCCGCTAACAGCAGACCAGAAAAACTGGCATTTTTTTGTCAGAGTCCTAAGAAACAGTCGTAATATGTAGCATACTTAAAATTGTACAGGTTGTATAGTTTGTATGGGGATGTACATCGGGCCGGCAGGGCGATAGTAGTGTGCTTTCATCCATGCAGTCCATGACGATGAGGACACCTCAGACCATGAAGGCACTAGTGTGAGCCCGTCATCAACATCAAGTCATGCAACGACATCAAAAGGCAGCGAAGATTCTCAGGTAAGTTGAAGAATGCTGCAAATTTGGAATAAGTTAGCTACTTCTATGACAAACGTACACATTTGGCTTCCCAAACTTCCATGGTAAATCAATTGCATATTCTGAATTTTATGATTTCTTATAGCATAGGCAATAGGTGTTTTCGTGGACTTCGTTATGCTCTTTGACGTATACTTTGCCTATGTGGAGTATTAGTATTATACTTGGAACAATATTCTTGAGTATAAGTGCCACCTTCTGAAAATTGTGTTACTAATCTCTGGCTCACGAGAAGAGTAGTTGCCGAAGCATATGTTATGTGCATCTCAGAACTACTAAGTATGAGCAAAAAATAGTCTTAAAGAAATCATAAGAAGTAAGGAAATATTTATTGTCGGTTGAAATGCGCATGTGTACTAAAAAGCAAGTGCTAGGGCCCTGCCTTGTCCAACTACAGTGTGCATGTTTCCTACAAGATGTCGAAGGAGACCAAAGTTCTGGAGGACGACCTTCCGTTTCAACTTGACATATGAAATTCCATTGGAATGGTATTGTCAAACTCCTACTACTTTTCTCTATACAGAAAGTGCCTTCATTTTATTTTGCTTAGTGGTTCATAATGAGAGAGAGTCTATGAACTCCTTTCTTCTATTAAAGGTAGAGGGGAGCAGTATTGTTGGGAGGTGAAGGTGCAGAGCTTTGGATTACATGCATCATAGAAATTATGTAGTAAAAGAGAAAATGTTGTCATTTAAATGTAGTGCCATTGTAATTGAGCATTAGTGACACGGTTGTCTCGGTCAATTATGAAACAAGTGTATACAGAAATGAATTATGACCTAGTAAGGGAAAAGTCAGGACTTGCAGAAGAAAAAGTTGTCAAACATATTTTGTAGACACACGGAAATCCGAATTCTGAATCTCATGGGAGGCTGCCAAAAACAGAGCTTCCCATTGAAACAGGGTATTCTAACTGAAGGACGTGTCTACACCCTCATGCACCAAGGAGTATCATATTTCAGGGGGCACTAGAGGATCGAAGGACAGCGCAGACGGAAGTCAGTCCGCTATTGTTTGTCCGGCCCAACCTCTCGGTCCTCAAGTTCATTATCTTCAAACAAAATGAAGTACATTTTTTTCATCTTCGATACTGACTTGATTAATGACCATTTGAAACTACTGTGATGACATCCACAAAAGCATTCGAGGTAAATCCAACTTCTATTTTTTGAGAAATGATTAGTATTCTATCAGTGTTGTTATTTTGTCATTTATGTTTGTCATATTAATTAATGATACAATTTCTAATGAAAGAGTACGTGTGTCAATTTACATTGTTTCTCATGCCTTTCAGGTGTTTGACAATGACATATCTAGCATTACAATCCAAGAGTGAGGGGTCCCAAGAGGGCCACTGAAATTGGCAAGCTTTTCAACCTTACCAAGGCTATCGACATGAGAAAGTAAGTCTATACCTACCTCTGCAGGGTGATTGCAAGAAACACTTGTCCTATTTTGCGTCACATGGTGTGTGCTGATTTGTTTTTTGGCCATAACTTTTGTGTTTTGGCTCCAAATGACTCTAGATTTACAGGGAAGGTACTCATGACTATCATACACCTTCATTAATTTTTTCATAATTTCTAAAAATAGTTTACTATCCAAAAATAGACCCCGATTGAATGTCACATTTGGCAGTTTAGGGGGTTTTAGTACTATTGAGTACCTTTTTTTAATGATTTTGAGCTGAAATTTGGATGAGATGGTCTTCTAATAGACTTCTAGGTCTCCAGGGAAGGAATTTCAAAAAAAGTTAATTTTATGTGGTGTGGAAGTCTACAAAGTGAGCTTCCTTCTGCTTGCATTTTGAAACATATTAAATATCATTTTGGTGGGTTTTTTGGTGAATGACCATCTCTATAGAGTTGTTGCAAATGGCCAGTTTTCATTTTGTGTATTTACTTCTTTTTACTATTTTTCCCTAATTAAAATATGAAGGTATGTATTTTCTAGAGACTTAGCACTTTTCAAGTTCTCCTACTTAGAGAATTTTTCTATGCAATTTCTTCCGTGGGTACCTTCGTCTTAAAGGTGTATACATTAGTCATATTTTTTAAAATTAAAATAAAAAATTCTAATTTTAAAGTACTCCCGAAAAAATCAGCCAAACGCAACAAAATCAACAGGTGTTTCTTGCAATCACCCTGCAGCCATATATCATCTATAGGTATAGTCTATCTTCTCCTGGTGACTGTCATAACGGAACTTCCCTTGTAGAAGTGAGTATATTGTTTCTCTACCTTTGTGACTTACCTTACGGTGCCATTAGGTAAGAAGAGGAGCAAAGCAACAAAGATTCAGACACTTGTGAGTCCTTTGACGTTGCAAACGAAGCATACTAGACTAGAAATCAAAGAAGCTGATGGGTGCCAAGACCAAGACCAAAGCAACAGAGTACCAAAAGCTTTTGGCTCTTTGTATTAAGGAGCAACGTGATCATCGCAACGATAGTTTGGCGAAGAAACACGCGTCTCATGCCTCCATTGCAAAGACTGAGATGTGGGTGTGATGTTTGTTCAACTATAGCCATAATCTTCCTAGCAGAGTCTCTCCTTCTTATAAGATGCTTCTGTCATGAGTACTTCTCTTGGCAGAACTGAATGTTTTTTAATGGAGATTTTGCCTTTCCAATATATTTCTTCTAACTAAGCTTATTCTATATGTTTTGTAGTTTTAACATCTAAAAGGGTGCCCGTGAGTACAAATACTCTTCGCTTTTGCTCTCATAGACACTTTCAGTGACCAAATGATGATAGAAACATCATTATCTCATTAAAAAAAATCCAAATCCCTCGAAGACGGTGGCATTCCAGAAAAAAGATTATGTGGCAAAACAATGATATGTACACTAGGTAGCCATTAATTGTCCTCTGCTATCCAAAATGACAAAAATTGACAGAAAAATTGACAAGACATTGACAAAGACTGCAATATGCACCACATTGACAAAGTACCAAGTTCCAAAAGTTATGGCTCTCATTTCGGACATTTTTTTGTCAAAAATACTATCAATTCGGGCCAGTTTCCCTTGTAGTGCAAGTTGCAATTATTCATCAAGTCACGAATTCATAAAAATTGCAATTCAAGGTCACTTTGAATGACCTTGTACGTAAAAGTAAAAATTGCGGCATGAACCATACTTAAAACTTTAATGTCCAACACAATGTAATCTCATGAAATTCACGTAAAAAAGAATGAGAAACATGTTGTGCAAGTTGGAATTATTCATAAAGTCACGAATTCATAAAAATTGCAAGTGGTGGTCACTTTGAATGACCTTGTATGTGAAAGTAGAAATTGGGACTTGCACCTAGCCCTGTATTTTAATGTCCAACAAAATGAAATCTCATGAAATTCAAGTAGAAAAAATGGGAAACATGTTGTGCAAGTTGCAATTATTTATGAAGTTACGAATTCATAAAAATTGCAATTCGAGGTCACTTTGAATGACCTTGTACGTAAAAGTAAAAATTGCGGCATGAACCTTGCTTAAAACTTTAATGTCCAACAAAATGTAATCTCATGAAATTTGCATAAAAAAGAATGGAAAACATGTTGTGCAAGTTGCAATTATTCATAAAGTCAGGAATTCAAAGAAATTGCAATTGGTGGTCACTTTGAATGACATTCTATGTAAAAGTAAAAATTGGGGTTTGCACCTAGCCCTGTATTTTCATGTACAACAAAATGAAATCTCATAAAATTCACGTAAAAAAAAATGGGAAACATATTGTGCAAGTTGCAATTTTGCACAAAGTTTTGAATTCATAAAAATTGCAATTCGAGGTCACTTTGAATGATCTTGTGTGTGAATGTGAAATTTGGGCCATGAACCTTGCTTAAAACTTTAATGTCCAATAGAATGTAATCTCATGAAATTCACCTAAAAAGAAATGGGAAACATGTTGTGCAAGTTGCAATTATTCATAAAGTCATGAATTGAAAAAAAATTCAATTGGTGGTCAATTTGATTGACCTTGTACGTGAAAGTAAAAATTGCGCCATGAACTTTGCTTAAAACTTTAATGTCCACCAACATGTAATCTCATGAAATTCACGTAAAAAAGAATGGGAAATATGTTGTGCAAGTTGCAATTATTCATAAAGTCACGAATTTAAAAAAAATTGCAATTGGTACTAACTTTGAATGACCACGTACTTGAAAGTAAAAATTGGGGCATGAACCTAGCCCTATATTTTAATGTCCAACAAAATGTAATCCCATGAAATTCACGTAAAAGAGAATGGAAAACATGTTGACCAATTTGCAATTATTCATAAAGTCATGAAATCATAAAAATTGCAATTGGTGGTCACTTTGAATGACTTTGTTTGTGAAAGTAAAAATTGGGGTTTGCACCTAGCCCTGGATTTTCATGTCCAACAAAATGAAACCGCATGAAATTGATGTAAAAAAGAATGGGAAACATGTTGTACAAGTTGCAATTATTCATAAAGTCTCAAATTCAAAACAATTGCAATTGGTGGTCACTCTGAATGACCTTGTGCGTGAAAGTAAAAATTGGGGCATGAACCTTGCATAAAACTTTAATGTCTAACAAAGTGTTATCTCATGCAATTCACGTAAAAACAAATGGGAAACATGTTGAACAAGTTGCAATTATCATAAAGTCACGAATTCAAAAAAATTGCAATTCGTGGTCACTTTGAATGGCATTGTATGTGAAAATAAAAATTAGGGCATGAATCATGCATAAAACCTAAATGTCCAACAAAGTCTAATCTCATGCAATTCATGTAAAATAAAAATAGGAAACATGTTGTGCAAGTTCCAATTATTCATAAAGTCACGAATTTAAAAAATTGGCAATTGGTGCCCACTTTGAATGACCTTGTACGTGAAAGTAAAAATTGGGGCATGCACCTAGCCTTTTATTTTAATGTCCAACAAAATGTAATCTCATGAAATTCACGTAAAAAAGAATGGGAAACATGTTGTACAAGTTGCAATTATTCATAAAGTCTCAAATTCAAAACAATTGCAATTGGTGGTCACTCTGAATGACCTTGTGCGTGAAAGTAAAAATTGGACCATGAACCTCGATTAAAACTTTAATGTCCAACAAAATGTTATCTTATGAAATTTACGTAAAAAAGAATGGGAAACATGTTGTGCAAGTAGCAATTATTCATAATGTCATGAATTCAAAAAAATTACAAGTGGTGGTCACTTTGAATGACCTTGTACATGAAAGTAAAAATTAGGCCATGAATCATGCATAAGACCTAAATGTCCAACAAAGTCTAATCTCATGCAATTTATGTAAAAAAAAAATAGGAAACATGTTGTGCAAGTTCCAATTATTCATAAAGTCACGAATTTAAAAAATTGGCAATTGGTGCCTACTTTGAATGACCTTGTACGTGAAAGTAAAAATTGGGGCATGCACCTAGCCTTTTATTTAATGTCCAACAAAATGTTGTCTCATGAAATTCACGTAAAAAAGAAAATGGGAAACTTGTTGGGCAAGTTGCAATTATTCATAAAGTCATGAATTCATAAAAAATGCAATTGGTGGTAACTTTAAATGACCTTGTAGATCAAAGTAGAAATTGGGCCATAAACCTTGCTTAAAACTTTAATGTCCAACAGAATGTAATCTCATGAAATTCACCTAAAAAGAAATGAGAAACATGTTGTGCAAGTTGGAATTATGCACAAAGTTTTGAGTTCATAAAAATTGCAATAAGTGGTCACTTTGAATGACCCTATACGTGAAAGTAAATATTGCGGCATGAACCTTGCTTAAAACTTTAATGTCCAACAAAATGTAATCTCATGAAATTCACGTAAAAAAGAATGGGAAACATGTTGTACAAGTTGCAATTATTCATAAAGTCTCGAATTCAAAACAATTGCAATTGGTGGTCGCTCTGAATGACCTTGTGCGTGAAAGTAAAAATTGGACCATGAACCTCGATTAAAACTTTAATGTCCAACAAAATGTTATCTTATGAAATTTACGTAAAAAAGAATGGGAAACATGTTGTGCAAGTAGCAATTATTCATAATGTCATGAATTCAAAAAAATTGCAAGTGGTGGTCACTTTGAATGACCTTGTACATGAAAGTAAAAATTAGGCCATGAATCATGCATAAAACCTAAATGTCCAACAAAGTCTAATCTCATGCAATTCACGTAAAAAAATGTGAAACATGTTGTGCACGTTGCAATTATTCATAAAGTCATGAATTCAAAACAACAGCAATTGGTGGTCACTTTGAATAACCTTGTACATGACAGTAGAAATTGGGGCATGCACCTAGTCCTGTATTTTCATGTCGAACAAAATGAAATCTCATGAAATTCATGTAAAAGAAAATGGGAAACATGTTGTGTAAGTTGCAATTATGCACAAAGTTTTGAATTCATAAAAATTGCAATTCGAGGTCACTTTGAATGACCTTGTGCGTAAATGGAAAAATAGGGCCATGAACCTCGCTTAAAACTTTAATGTCCAACAGAATGTAATCTCATGAAATTCACCTAAAAGAAATTGTGAAACATGTGGTGCAAGTTGCAATTATTCATAAAGTCATGAATTAAAAAAAAATTGCAATTGGTGGTCACTTTGAATGACCTCGTACGTGAAAGTAAAAAATAAGGGTATGCACCTAGTTCTGTATTTAATGTCCAACAAAATGTAATCTCATGAAATTCACGTAAAAAAGAATGGGAAACATGTTGTACAAGTTGCAATTATTCATAAAGTCACGAATTCAAAACAATTGCAAGTGGTGGTCACTTTGAATGACCTTGTACGTGAAAGTAAAAATTGGAATTTGCACCTAGCCCTGTATTTTCATGTCGAACAAAATGAAATCTCATGAAATTCATGTAAAAAAAAATGGGAAACATGTTGTGCAAGTTGCAATTATGCACAAAGTCTTGAATTCATAAAAATTGCAATTCGAGGTCACTTTGAATGACCCTATACGTGAATGGAAAAATTGGGCTATGAACCTCGCTTAAAACTTTAATGACCAACAGAATGTAATCTCATGAAATTCACCTAAAAAGAAATGGGAAACATGTTGTGCAAGTTGCAATTATTCATAAAGTCATGAATTAAAAAAAAAATTAATGGGTGGTCAATTTGAATGACCTTGTACGTGAAAGCAAAAATTGTGGCATGAACCTAGTCCTGTATTTTCATGTTTAACAAAATGTAATCTCATGAAATTCATGTAAAAAAGAATGGAAAACATGTTGTGCAAGTTGCAAATATTTATAAAGTCACGTATTCAAAAAAATTGCAATTGGTGGTAACTTTGAACAACCTTGTGCGTGAAAGTGAAAGTTGGGCCATGAACCTAGCCCTGTATTTAAATGTCGAACAAAATGTAATCTCATGAAATTCACCTAAAAAGAAATGGGCAACATGTTGTGCAAGTTGCAATTATTCATAAAGTCATGAATTGACCATAATTTGCAATTGGTGGTCACTTTGAATGACCTTGTACGTGAAAATTAAAAATTAGGGCATGAACCTAGCCTTGTACTTTAATGTCCAACAAATTGTAATCTCATGAAATTCACGTAAAAAGAATTGGAAACATGTTGTGCAAGTTGCAATTATTCATAAAGTCCCAAATTAAAAAGAAATTGCAATTGGTGGTCACTTTGAATGAGCTTATACGTGAATGTAAAAATTGGGTCATGAACCTAGCTGTAGAAGGATTTTTAATTTCTTCTTTTGAAAATAAATCCTAAGAAAAGATTCGAAATCTAGGAGGTAAACTATTCCAATAGGATTGTAAAATTTATTCCACGGCATTGCCAATTGCAAGATTCCGATTGTAAAACTTATTCATATTATATATCAACAACCAATCGGTTTAGAATCACTTATCAAATCAATTGACCATAGTCCTCCAGCTTTTCCGATTGGTAATTTCTCCAATAACTCCCCAGCTTTACTCTGCATCACGATTGGTTGCTAAATCAGCACGCTAATAAACGCACAGCCTTTCTCCAATTGGTCTTCATCTCCACAGATTCAATCTTTTAATTTATCAATCGGCTTTTCTCACAATTATTCACTACACATAGTTTCTTAATTCTCAAATTCATTTCTAATTGATTTCTATTTACTTATCTTAATTTTGCAATTTAAGACACCAATCGATCTCTCTGAATTTAACAACTCAACACAAATTCTTTCTAAGCTTTCCAATTGATATTTCCAGTTCTTAGTCTCAGATACAGCTTTTAGAAATTATTCACAATATTTCCCAATCAGGTAATGACTACAATTATCCTCAATCACGCGAGCTCACAATCAATTTCTCATTAAAACACATTCGTTAAATTATTACATTTAAAACATTCTTATTAATTTTCATTCCAATTGTTTATACTTATTCAATCTCTCAAATTATTTCAATCTATCACAATTGTTTAATTACACCAATTTCTCACTCCATTCTATCCTTCAAACTCTCCAATCAGTTTTCCAATTGGTATTGTATACGATCCACAGTGATTCCAGTTATCCCAATTGGTAAACTATTTAACACATGCAGTCAGTTTAGACCCAATTGGCCATATGCATCACATAACACACAAAATCACACAACTTCCAAAAACACATAATTCTCCAATCAACTATAACACAGAAACTTCACCAATTGCATAGACTTCACAATTTGGCAAAACAATTCATCTCATATCTCATTACTTAAAAACAAAAACACAAACACACAATTGTTTTTACTTCCAATCGCAGGAAGGAGCGCTTTTTTTCTCTCCGAAGTCAATTGAAAACACAATCGAAGAAAACCACCTACATACCGGCCAGAGGCCAACCGAACATAACCGCCAATCGGAACAATCAGAAATTGCCATCAGTTCCCTATTGGTAATAAAAGGGTATACAGCCCGTATAGGCCTTGTAACTATACTCCCTATTGGTAAAATTACAAATTAAACATGAAAAACTACCAATTGTCAAAAACTAAAAATACACTACAGTCCACACTAGCCCTGTATTTTTATGTCCAACAAAATGTAATCTCATGAAATTCACGTAAAAAAGAATGGGAAACATATTGTGCAAGTTGCAATTATTCATAAAGTCATGAATTCAAAAAAATTGCAATTGGTAGTTACTTTGAATGACCTTGTATGTGAATGTAAAAATTGGGCCATGAACTTTGCTTAAAACTTTAATGTCCAACAAAATGTAGTCTCATGAAATTCAAGTAAAAAAGAATGGGAAACATGTTGTGCAAGTTGCAATTATTCATAAAGTCCCAAATTAAAAAAAAATTGCAATTGGTAGTCACTTTGAATGAGCTCGTACGTGAATGTAAAAATTGGGTCATGAACCTAGCCCTGTATTTTCATGTCCAACAAAATGTAATCTCGTGAAATTCACGTAAAAAAGAATGGGAAACATGTTGTGCAAGTTGCAATTATTCATATAAAGTCATGAATTCAAAGCAATTGCAATTGGTAGTCACTTTGAATAACCTTGTACGTGACAGTAGAACTTCGGGCATGAACCTTGCTTAAAACTTTAATGTCCACCAACATGTAATCTCATGAAATTCACGTAAAAAAGAATGGGAAACATGTTGTGCAAGTTGCAATTATTCATAAAGTCACGAATTCAAAACAATTGCAATTGGTGGTCACTTTGAATGACTTTGTACGTGAAAGTAAAAATTGGGGTTTGCACCTAGCCCTGTATTTTCATGTCGAATAAAATGAAATCTCATGAAATTCACGTAAAAAAAATGGGAAACATGTTGTGCAAGTTGCAATTATGCACAAAGTTTTGAATTCATAAAAATTGCAATTCGAGGTCACTTTGAACGACCTTGTACGTGAAAATAAAAATTGGGCCATGAACCTAGCCCTCTATTTAAATGTCAAACAAAATGTAATCTCATGAAATTCACCTAAAAAGAATTGGGCAACATGTTCTGCAAGTTGCAATTATTCATAAACTCACGAATTGACCATAATTTGCAATTGGTGGTCACTTTGAATGACCTTGTACGTGAAAGTAAAAATTGGGGCATGAACCTAGCTTAAAACTTTAATGTCCAACTAAATGTAATCTCATGAAATTCACGTAAAAAAGAATGGGAAACATGTTGTGCAAGTTGCAATTATTCAGAAAGTCACGAATTCAAAAAAATTGCAATTCATGGTCACTTTGAATGACTTTGTACGTGAATGTAAAAATTGGGGATTGCACCTAGCCTTGTATTTTCATGTCCAACAAAATGTAATCTCATGAAATTCATGTAAAAAAAAGGGAAACATATTGTGCAAGTTATTGTTATGCACAAAGTTTTGAATTCATAAAAATTGCAATTTGTAGTCACTTTGAATGACCTTGTGCGTGAATGGAAAAATTGGGCCATGAACCTCACTTAAAACATTAATGACCAACAGAATGTAATCTCATGAAATTCACCTAAAAAGAAATGGGAAACATGTTGTACAAGTTGCAATTATTCATAAAGTCATGAATTCAAAAAAAATTTAATCGGTGATCAATTTGAATGACCTTGTACATGAAAGTAAAAATTGCGGCATGAACCTAGCCTTGTATTTTTATGTTTAACAAAATGTAATCTCATGAAATTCACGTAAAAAAGAATGGGAAACATGTTGTGCAAGTTGCAAATATTCATAAAGTCATGAAATCAAAATATTTGCAATTGGTGCTCACTTTGAATGACCATGTACGTAAAAGTGAAAATTGAGGCATGAACCTAGCCCTACACTTTAATGTCCGAAAACATGGAATCTCATTAAGTTCACTGAAAAAAAAATGGAAAACATGTTGTGCAAGTTGCAATTATTCATAAACTCAAGGATTCAAAAACATTTGATATTGGTGCTCACTTTGAATGATCGTGTATGTGAAAGTAAAAATTGAGGCTTGAATCTTGCCATGTACTTTAATGTCCAAGAACATGGAATCTCATAAAATTCATTGAAAAAGAAATAGGAAACATGTTGTTCAAGTTGTAATTATTGATAAACTCAAGGATTCAAAAAAACTTGCAATTGGTGCTCATTTTGAATGACCGTGTACGTGAAAGTAGAAATTGGGGGATGAACCTAGCCCTATATTTTAATGTCCAAGAACATCGAATCTGATTAAATTCACTGAAAAATGAATGGCAAACATGTTGTGCAAGTTGCAATTATTCATAAACTCAAGGATTCAAGAAAATTTGCAATTGGTGCTTACTTTGAATGACTGTGTACGTGAAAGAAAAAATTGGGGCATGAACCTAGCCCTGTACTTTAGTGTCCCAAAACATGGAATCTTATGAAATTCACTTAAAAGAAATGAGAAACATTTTGTGCAATTTGCAATTATTTATAAACTCAAGGATCAAGAAAACTTGAGAATGCATGTAATGATGGTAGCAATGTAATTTGCTCAATTTGCTTTTGTTAAACGATTGACTAGCCCCTTTAAACATTGTTGGTGGCATGACTCTTCTTCACAGGCTTCATCATACAATAATATTGATCGATGTTGAAACCCTCAAAATACCCTTCAAATGTCATTTTTTGCTACTAGGCTCAACACATTTGCCTTGCAACAAGATCATCAACACTTGAGCATGAACCTAGCTTTGTACTTGAACATTGTGTTGAAGATATCCGTGTCAATGCTCTTCCACGTGAGGTTGCTTTAGTGGTCGAGATGGCCCAACTTCATCTTCAAGACATTCATGCGATGGTGTAAGACCTAACAACAAATAAAGCTGATTCGACAATTGTGACAAAGAAAACTCAATTTCTGCTTTTAGTTGAGGTTTTTCATCTTGAGACTCAGATAAAATCCTCCTATTTAACATACTAAAATTTAAAGCGAGAAACAAATAAAATTAAATCAAGTAGATGAAGCTCAAAGGTGATTACATCTTTTTAAATAGATGGCATGCCATAACAAGAAGGTGTCACCTTGAAGCTACTTAGCATGATGTTATTCTTCTTTCTATATTATTATAACTAAATTTATCAAAATAAGATAACACTATATGTCTTTTTACATCATGTACGCATTTACAATGCGACATCGCATAGATTTCGGATGTTTAAATGACGACGCCTAAGTTGGAGAATTTACATAGATTTAAGTGATGAGTTACTAACTCTTTAATGTATATATCAGTGGTACAAAAACTAAAACTAATTAATTCCTCATGGACAAGATTTTTGGAAGCTTTTAGTGGAACAAACGGAGTATATAGTTGGAGAATGGAAGCACACATAGAGTGAAACTTCAAGATGAGAAAAAAGTGGCCACGGGTACATCCTTTCAGGGGTAACGGGTGAGGAGAAGAGATTCTGGTGGGAATGTGAAAGCCGTGTGCACTTGAGCGGGAGGGCAGACAGATTTTGAGATGGCGAATTTTTTTGAGTGCCCGGACCGACAATACGGTATCCCGCTGGAGTTGGTGCACGACTGGCCGGCCAGCTCCCCGTTTGTCGATAGGCAAAAGTTTGAAACCCTAAATGCTCGAAGCACACCCGAACGTGCTCCAACCTGAAAGGCTCCTGGCGTTGCGGGCTCTTGAAGTGTCTATAACTTATCTGAAATTGCGCCCAACAGTCATTGCGCCGCTAGCTCGACAGGGGCACTGTAGTCATCGTGATGGTCATTACTTCGGGCTCTGTAGGTGCGAGGGCTCCTCGCCTTATGGCATGGTCACTTTAGAAGTTTGTTCGGGAACTGTGCGTGGTGACGCAGGGTTTTATCATTCCAGATTTTTTCCGCAAGGAAGACAGCGGGACGAAAGGTATGGAAAACGGGGGTCATGTGGAACAGGGACCGTCTTCGCCGATGGGCGCAGTTGCAATGGATAAGCACGGCGATGACGCAGTGCAGGCTCTAGTCTTAGTGACAACAGATGGCACGAGAGAAGTGATGGCCGGTGATAATGCTTTGGCGGGTGGAGATGATGACGGCGAAGTAGTCGAGGAGGAAGATGTATACTCTATGGATGTGAGGGACGAATTGGCGAAAAGAAATAGGTTTGTCTTTAAGGAGCCGATGATGACTGCCATGGCGTCGGCCACTCCCGAGTTTGACATGAAAGTTTCTACCAAGGTAGACACTATGTCGAGCACCGTAATTATCAAGTCGGCAAGTGAATCCGAAGTCGCGACTGAGAGTGATCCTGTCGATATTCAAGCGGCTGACATCGCAGCACCCAGAGCAATAGCATTCTCAAAAGAGGATGTGACTGGTCTGAACGAGACACCAAATCTCGAGATAGAAAATCTGAGCGAAGTGACGACTGGCGAAGGGGCAAGCCCTACACTTGCGAACCGCGCATATCTACGAGCGGCTCAAGTTCCCGAAGCGCCGCAAGAAGCTATCGCGAAAGTTGAAGTGGTGGGAAGAGCAGTCCCAGGATCAAATCTTCGCATGAATGAGCAGCCAGAGGCACTGAAATTCGCGGAAGACATACAGTCCAACGTGACGGCCTTCCGCATCGTGAAAGCGGAAGAGGCCCAGTCCCTGCACGACCTTGAGGCTCAACTGGTGACTATGGTCGCGTGCAGCACGAGTTTCATGTCGGGATACGAGCATGAGTCTTCCCGTGCCGTCATGCATCGAGAACCTGAGGCCGTGCAGGTTGCAAATGATTGCAGTGAGTTGGGGCAACCTTCCGGCCGAACCGAGGAATCAATGGGAAGCCGAAGCCGGCCGAACATGGTCAGGGGCATAGTGGTGGATGCGAAGAAGCTTGTTCCGGAAGGCTTTCCATCTAAAGCGGAGAGGACGGAGTTAGAACGGGATATGGAATTGTATGAAGCTTCGGAAAGAGAAGAGCAGGCGCGGTTGTTGGGTACCGGAAGAGGCGAGCAGCAGCAGGACGAGAAATACAAGGAATCGCAAAACGATAAGAAACGTTCTCTAGACCTTTTGTCGCCGGAACGGCAGAGGAAGCTGAGCAGAAAGATGATTCCAGGGGACGAGAGGAAGAAAGACGAGGAGGACGTCTGTTTCATCTGCTTCGACGGCGGAGATCTGGTGCTCTGCGACCGCAGGTGTGATGCGATTGCATTTGGGAGACGATGTTGATGACAGCTGAGAATGTGTCCAGGGCTAATGCTGGCGATGGTTTTGTCAGTATGAGTTAAATGAAGAACCTAGATTTTGATGTTTCTGAAAGTGCGCAAGTCTGACGATTGCGTTTGCAACCGGGGTGCAGATCTTGTCCGAAAGCGTATCATTTGAGCTGCATAGGGCGTGACGCCGCGTTCTTCAAGAAAAAGGGGGCATGGCTATGCGGTATGCGTCCACGAATCTTGCAGATTCTTTGCACCCCTAACTTGACTCAATTTATGTTGTGTCGTGTGCTCGTCTTAAGGATCATTAGTATCATCGGCAATTGAGACGTCTATGAATACGAACCAGTAGTCTCTAATCTGAGAGATTGACCGTTTCGGGGGAGCACCATTGACGGTTCTAGTTAGCCTTGTAGGCATTGTGTTCCCATGATTTGGATCAAGACTTAGAGTTTTATACGAGGGTAATGTGACATTTATTGGTTGCGCTGAGTGACGAATCTCTAAATGGACATGAGTCCATAGGAGTGGCTTAGTGCCCTCTTTGGAGGTCTGGACGGGATGCATGGGTAGTAACCCCATCAATGTTCCTGTGGCTACTACAGTTCCATGACAGTAGGTGATGCTGACTGGCTTTTTCTTTCTCAGGATGGCACTTCTGCTCCGTTTGTACGAAGCCTGGTAGCTTTCAGTGTTACACATGTCCCACGGCTTATTGCGGAATCTGCATTGACAAAGCGGAGTTTCTTTTGCTTCGCAAACGGAAGGGTTTGTGCGAGGACTGTTTGCCGATTGTGAGCATGATCGAACGGAACGAGACCATCAACGCGGATGGGGTATGATGACTATTTTCTCATGAAGGGAAAGATGTTAGGTTGGTAATTGGGAGCTGTTCCAGGAGGCGCGGGCTTTATTCGTAGTTTGTGCTATTTGTTCACGGGACGCTTTGTTAAAGTGATTTTCTGTGTGGGGCAACACGTTATCCATAGGGACTACCCGATCATGGAGACAAGTTTTGGAGATGAAGGGGTAGATTTGATGTCTTCATGTGATACATTTTCGCGTGGTACATCCAGGTAACGTGCTAATGCCCAGGCGATATCTGGGCGTTCGTGTTATTGTGTAGGTGGAGGTGGACTTCGAGGACCAAGAAACATATGAATGCTTGTTCAAGGAGTACTGGGAAGATCTGAAAAGGAGGCTTTCGTTGGTAGTTCCTGAGTTGGATAAGGATGGAAAGCCCGTGGGTGGGAACGGTAGTATGCTGAACCACGGTGGTTCGGAATCAGAAGATCACACCGAGAATGACGAGTCCGACAAAGGGACAAACGAATCCGATCATGACAACTCCGAGTCGGTCGGCGCTGCCGGGACGAAGAGAAGAGCGAACAAGAATCGCATGGGTTCCGATATAATGGACGAGGACGTGAATCCAGAAGATGAATATGAGGAGGGAGACCAGGAGCTGCTGCAAGTATTCAGGTCTCAGAAGTTTGAGAGCTGGGCATCGAAGGAGCTCCTAGACTTTATAGAGCACATGAAGGAGGATCCAACTAAGCCTCTTTCGAGGTTTGCCGTGAACAAATTACTGTGGAGCTACATCAAGCGTCACAAGCTGCAGGACTCACGTAAAAGCAGCCAGATAAATTGTGACGATCGGCTGAAGAGCATATTTGGAAAGGAATCGGTCGGGCAGTTCGAGATGTTCAAGCATCTCCAGGTACACTTTCCAGCAAGGGGCTCCATAGATAGCAGCAAGAGCAAGGATGTACTGAGCGATCACAATGCAATGACTGAGGAAGACGCGGTTGGCATGGACGGCAACGAGGACAAACTGGGCACCAATGTTCCAAAGGAGCGGCGAAGAGGTCGGAGACCCGTCGACGAGAAGTTTGAGAGGCCAAACAGCGGCGAATACGCCGCCATCACTCCCAAGAACATTGACTTGATATACCTGCGGAGAGCACTTCTGAGAGATCTGCTTGAGGATCTGGAGTTTGACAATAAAGTGGTGGATACGTTTGTGAGAATACGAGTTCCGGGAATATCGACTAAGACGGAGACGACCTACAGACTCGTTCTAGTGACAGGTTAGTTAGGACTGTTTTTTGTTTGGGTGTTGTGGGTATCCAGGTTTGATTGCCAAGCTCTGTGGTGCCGGTTGAATTCAACTTTGTTTAGGACGTGGCATAGAGTAAGCAGGTTGATTGCTTGCTTCTGTGGTTGCAGGAACACGATTTGGAGAGGAGAGTTACAAGGCAGGAACGAAAATGACGAATATGGTGTTGGAGATATTGAATCTGCAGAAGAAAGAGGACGTAACAGTCGACCTGGTGTCAAATCAAGACTTCACTGAGGTAGGTTTTCTTCTCCAACTAACTTATAGGTGGAAGTAAGTAGTGACCGCTGGTTTTAGTGTGCGTTTGTTGTTGAAACAAGTTTCTTCGCCATAGTTAAGATCTGGACCTTCTATGTTGCCTGCTCTTCTTCGACTTGTCTCCTTTACTTTTTGTAGTTCGTGCTGTTAAGTCCTGGTTTTGTAGTGCCCAGCGCTTAGCTTCGGATTGCTGGAGCACCACCCCATTGAGTTTGCCTGGTTTCTGTTGTAGGAAGAATGCCAGAGATTGCGTCAGAGCATCAAATGCGGGTTCATCAAGGCACTGACAGTGGTAAATATTCTGGGCTGCACTCATTTATGTAGCACACGTCTTTCATTACCAGTTGGGTAGGATCACTTGCTAGTTTTGGAGATGCTATCTTGCTTTCATAATGTGAGTTGCATCTTGTTCAGGGTCAAGTGGAGGAGAAAGCGATCGCTCTGCGGGAGGCCAAAGTGAACGATGTAAGTTACTGACTACTGGATTTGGGTGAACGTAGTAGGTCAAGTCGGATTGGAAAGTTGCAGTTGGAGGAACAGAAGGACGTTGAATAGTTTGAGATGCAATAGGCAGTTTTTTGGACGCTGTAAGAATATCATCTCTCGAGGCGTCGGCGTGGGGCTGAGGTGCTCGGAGATGTTTCGTGCCTGGATGTTATGGGTAGTAGTTTCAACCAGTATCGTGGATGAAAGATGGTTCTCATTTACTTCGGAAAATTGTACCATTTAACACTGAACGTAATGTGTGTGTACCTCAGTGGTTTGAGAACGAGAGGCAACGTCTTATCAACCTTCGGGATCGTGCCAGCGAGAAGGGACGAAAGAAGGAATATCCTTTTTTGACCGGCTGCATGATTACTCATATGATTGTTCATGTTATAAATAAAGAATATGAAGGATATGATTTCAGTATTTTAAGAAGACACGTACAATATGAAGCGGTTGAAGGAGACAGTGCATTTGGACTGGAATTGATGATAAAGCCAAGCTTTTTTTGGTGCTCTAAACTACGACTAATGTGAGGTATGGCAAGCTTAGAGAATCATTTTAGGGTGTGTGCTTCGCCTTGACCTAGAACTTCGGCTTACGTTGAGGGAGTGCGTGGAAAAACTGCAAGAGTTGGGCAGTCCAGCCTTTCGTGCAGCGAAGCTTCAGGCTAGGCCCGAAGTGACAGCAGACCCACACATGGATCCTGGATATGAGTCGGATGTGAACGACATTTCACCGCTTCAAGGTATTGTTTATCGTCTTGGGAGGGTCTAGAAGAATGAAATAAGCGATTTACGTGGTAGAATCGATTCAGGGTTGAAGTCTCTTTTCAGGAGGGTCATTTACTTTGTACCCAGGTAGAGTTGCAATTAGGAAGCTCTAGCTGATAGTGCTTTGTGTGTCGCAGGGGGTAGTCGGAAGTTTCGGCCGAAGGTTTCTCCAAGAGGTGGTTGGGAAAAGGGTACCGGAAGTGGTTCGAGTAACTGGGACGGTTCCAAACTGGAGGAGTCTGTTTATTTGGGCAGGAAAGGAGATTTTGACAATCAGAGATCGAAATCATCTTGGGAAGAGACAGGACGCAGCAGAGGTTACGGTCGCGTTGGATATGAGGGAGGGCGAAGTAGTGAGAAGATAGGATTAGGTCGGGAGTCTGCTTTTGGCTTGGATGGGAAGTTGTTTAGCAACGATGAAAGGGACAGGTCTCGAGTGTGGGACAAGGAGTGGGAGAGGGATCGCACCCGGGGTGATGGATTCAACTGGAACGGCAATGGTGGACGGAGCGACATGGATCAATGGACTGCGGAGCTGGGTGATTTGAAATACGGTCGTGGAGAAGCCAGAGCCGGATCCACTCCGGTATTTGGACAGGCCAGATCCGAATGGGGAAGTACTAGAGGGGATGCCGTTCCTACAACTACTATGAGCAGCTCTGCGTCCGTTTTTTGTGCGGCGAGTTCAAGTTTGCCGAACTTGGCTGCATTAGAGAAGGAGAAGCTGTGGCACTACCATGATCCGACAGGGATGGCGCAAGGCCCTTTCACGATGGAACAGTTGAGGAAGTGGAGCACGACGGGATTGTTCCCTGTGAACCTGACAATCTGGAAGACGGGTCAGGTGCAAGAGAACTCAATGCTGCTGACGGATGCACTGGCCGGAAGGTTCAAGGAGGAGCTGTGGGCAGCGCCTAGGAGCAAGTCAAGAGACGTCGTAGTGGGTGAGTCTCCAATCCCTTGGGGTGGTTCAAGTTGGAGTGGCGGTGACTCGGAACATTCTGCAAGTCGGGCAGAGCAGGTTCAAGCGGTGGGTGGTGCCGATTGGGATTCTCGCGACACGGTGGACCGAGGTCGTAATTGGGCGAGAGGTCAAAGCAGCTATAGTGGTGCTCCTTTGGGTACAGGACGAGGGGATGAATGGAGTGGTTCTCGGTCACGTGCAGAGGCGGATTCATGGGGCTCTTCTCGAAAAGGTACAGATGGGAGTAGCTGGGGAGGAAGTGAAAGCGGAAAGAACTCGTACAGTCGGAGCAGTTCTAGTCGCGACCATGATGCTGCAGCGGTTCGTGATGGGTCTCGAAGTGTGAGGGTACCGAGAGGATCAAAGAAAGATGTACCATGTAGGTTCTATGCGAAGGGGTACTGCAAGAGAGGGGATGCGTGTGAGTTCTGGCACGGTTGAGAGAAGCCCAGTGTTTTGGTCCTTGGGTAAATTTTTTGTTGTGACATATTTATTGCTGAAATGAACTGGACAAGGTGACATCACTGGGGCGTGACTGGAGAGAAGAAAGAATCGGTACAGTACCAGCTGGTAGGATGATATGAATTCGAGAAGAAGTTTTCAGTGGAAAGTCTCGTCAGGAATCCGTTCATGTAGGTCAGCTGCAGAATGGGCGATGTAGGTAGAACGGTTGCAGCACATGGGAAGAGTAGAGTTTTTCGCAGAGCGAAACGCCTGTGAGTCGTCGAGGCAGCCAGCACTCATCCTTAGAGAGGCACAGGATTGACCCGGAGTTTGTATAGTCTGCAAAAAGTCCAAGTGGAGATCCGGAAGACTCCAATAAATATATCTCATATGGCATGAGCTTTATTTTCTGGGTCTTGGCAAACTTGGGTTTGTTGAAGGCAGAACCGTACTGTACAGTTGTTGGAATGAGAGCAGCTTGAACGCTCCATGACAGTTGGTGCTGCGTGTACCGATTTTTCACCTTTGGATTGGTGTCGTTACAAAGATGATTCTGAGCAAAGAAGTACCGAGCAAAAATTCGACGTGACTAGACTTTTATTTTTCGCTATTAGCTCTTTTTGTCCAGTACCGGTAATTTGGGTCAACGCCGCCAATGTCACCAAGACGTCATACCTGTCGTGTGTCCTTAGCCCTAGAACGTTGGAAACGACAGTTTGATGAACGGAAACTGCTCTGTAGGATGAGAAAATGTCAGGTTTCATCCGGTTTTGCCTTTATGACGGGGTGCCTCGTCCCTAAGTCCAAGACCAAATGGAGAATCTGCCTCACTGCCCGCAGTGGAGGCTGCCCGGGAGGACGGGATGGAGAGGGAGGACAGGCTGGGAGTCCAGTAGTTGCAGCTCGTGAGTTCATACTCATGAGTTCTCTCGTGTATTGGATGTCTCTAAGCATCTACTCATGAGTTGTCTCGTGTATTTAGATTGACATAGTCCAGGCGATAAGCTTTCAGGTTCGTGGCGGATGCAAATTTTTCGGTGTTTCAGGGAGCTCGTTTCCCATAATGTATTTTCCCATAATGCGCTTAGTGAGTACATCTTCACGTACTGTCAACTGTGTAGAATGCAATTGTTAACCTTCCATCTAAGTGCCCAAACTTTATCTCAATCAAAAGAACTGAAGTGTAGCATGAATTCAATGTCTTTGATCCTTATAAGATGCTTGGTGAATGAGAGGCTGAATCATTCGTTCATGACCAAAAGCTTATGTTGCAGACTCTATCTCGAACTGAGTGTGCATCAACAGCCTTGTAGTTGTGGTTACCACCATAGCATGCATGACCTGGAGAAATACTAATATTTATATTCAAGACTAGAAAAAACTTGTGAGAAATATTAAGGGGCCTGTGATGAGCGACTTGACACATAAACGTGGTCATGTGGGGTTTGAGGTTTCCCTAGAATGAACTTTCAATACGATTCAGGTTTCAAAACGGTTTCCCTCCAACAATCCAATCTTTGTTCTTGTTTCATCTTTTGTTGGCTTTCACAAAGATTCAATACCCATAGGGTCTTGTACTGTTGCAGCACAATAGGTTGCAGAGCTTGTAATAATTGATTCTATGAGGTACATTATTTTCTAAGAAAATAGGCTAACCAGGTGTTCAAGATGAATGCAGACCAAGAGGCCAATGTAATCCAAGTGCTTGTTTGAATGAAGAAGAGTGTTTAGCACATAAGCATTTGGAGGAGCACAATTGCTTAGGAAAGGGAAGGGTGGGAAGGAAAGTGTATAAAGCTTCGTTTAAACTTGTGTATCCATAATGGTTATATTATTGACCTAAAGCAATCACAATATTTTTCAACATGGCCACAACATGAAGGCCTAAAAAAGTCACTTTTTATGATAAATTTACACTAAAAAGGTTGAAGTTTCTATATTTCGTAACATGACTATAATATAAAGGCCCAAAAAAGTCACTTCTTGTATACCCTAGTGTGTCTCATGGATGGTTTGCTTGTCATAGGTTGGATTTGCCTTATTTCTCCCACAACTTTCCATCTGTCTTCCAACATGTCACCTATTTTCCCATCCTACCAAGCATCCTCCACTTTGGACATGAGGTAGATCTTCCATTTGGTCTTCGATTGAGGGACAAGGGTCGGCTCATGTACATTGACATAGGTGCTAAGTAGGACTAGCTGGGTATTAATGGTAGTGACAACCATAGATGCTTAATATATGTCATATTTAACTACTTTTGGACTTTAGGGGGAATTTTGGACTTTGTGTATATATAGTCCACCTGAATATCTACCAATGGATAGTACAATGAGGCCACAATGCCTTTGAAAGTAGAAAAAAATGTTTAGTACATCCCATTGATATGTGAAAATATGACGTGAAAATATCATTGTAGCAATGCACCTATTCTTGGTTTACTTGTATATAATAACTGAGATGAATCATTGGAAAATTTCTTAATGTAGAGGAATTACACCCCCTATTTGGAATTTTGACTCTTTTTGGAACAAATTGATGAATTTGGAATGTAGTCAAATCAAATATAAATTGCAAGCCATACATTTGGACTTAGTAATATATATATATATGCAACACTAGATATTGTTAGATCTTCCAAGCTAATCCCCCAAAATATTACAAAAACATGTACAAAATGAAGAACCAAATGCAATTACAATAATTTGGTAAGTTGTAGTCAAAAAGATATTGAAGGTGGATTCACCACTTTTGAATGATTTGGATACAAGAATTATAAAAAAGATGCCTTTCAAATCAAATAAAGGCAATCCATTTAGTATAAAATTTAGAACATTTCAACTACGTCTTTCAAGTAGGGTTGTACACTCCAACACCGTGATAGACAGACGTCACACAACGTCTAGTAGAGCCCGCGCAATGTCATGAAAAGTCAAATTTACCTTTGGCTTTACCAAAAATAACTTCTTTCTAGCTAGATGCCACATAACACAGTTGACAAACTCAAGGGCGCGTACGGGTAGGAGACTATATATAGAGACGACAACGGGTAGGATGGTGGCGAGAGTGGATGGAAGACCACGGGTTCTTGGAGCAGCCATCATCCGAGCGACCGCGGGTGAGCAAGAGGTACACGGTTTTCCCCGAGACCCGTTGGTGCATCCAAAATTGCCTCAAATGGACCCGTTGTTGCCTTATTTCTACCCATGTTCGCCCCATTTGGACCCACTGTTGCCTACCCTAGCCCCGTTGTCACCCTAACTAGACGCGAGGTCGTATCAATTGGACCCGAGGTCATCCACCAAAGACCTGCGGTCACCCTACTATGATGCGAGGTCACCCCTTGAGACCCATAGTCGTCCCTTAGGCATACACATGCACCCCGCTTTGCAATTGCTGTATACGTAGTTGTCCTATCCATACACGCCCCCCAAACCAAAGTCACTCGCCCTATATATCCACTCACCCATCATTATGTTATCACCTTCATTTTCCATTGAGGCTTTCTGTCTTGCAACCTTTATTGGTTGCATGTGTGACCCTTTTGGATAATATATACTATTTTTTGCTATCATTTGGTTCTTACAATTTTGCAACGTCCGCAAATCTCATGGCCACTAGAGGTAGCAGTGATGGGTTCCTTCCTGTTTTATCGACTGTACGCACTTTTGGTGCAATTAGGAAGGTTACCAAAGATAAGACTAGAAAACGGAGGGGTAACATTCACAAGAAGCGATGGCATGTGTTGAACAATGGTAACCACTTTGCTTTCAAAGGGTGGGATGAGGTGCCAGAGCCATGGACTATGCAGATCTGCGAAGATTACATTGAATGGTGCCACATCGGGAAGTTCTTTTCGGCGTGGCATCATCATCACAACTGACACACTAACAAGGAAAATTTGAAGTATTGTGAAAATCTAGCTTTCATACAAAGGTGTTTAGAATTGTAGCAGGTCCTCTACAAAACCCCTTTTGTAGATAGAAATGAGGTCCCTCTATTCATTGCTAGAGGTGCCTATGCTAAGATTCCCTGAACAAACAAGTTGACTGGAGCACAATCAAAGAAAGTACCTACATGGAACGTCCAAAAGTTGAAATAATTCCAAGAGGGATTCTGAAATTTTTAGAAGGTGAACTTGGACCTTTTCGAAGTGATCCACAAAACAAAGAAACTCAAGATGTGGACACTCAAGAGTCAAAAGAAAATAACGATTCAGATGCATTGCCAGGTGAATGTGGTCCAAAAGAAGACAAAATCAACAAAAAAATGAGCTGATTTTTTCTTGGTTAGAAATAGTTGGTTCGGACCTTACAAGAACACGTTTCTGTTGGTTTTGTCTTCGTCATCAAAATTAATTAAAAAATAAAATTAAAAACTTTCTTTTCATGTGGGACTGCCACCAGCCCACCACAATTGCTTGCTAGAAGGGACTACCCGGCACCCTGCCACCAAGGTTCAAACTTGCTACATGTAAATAAGAAACCCAACACCTCAGGCATTGCACCCTCCAGATTGAAGTTTCTTGTTTACAGATGTAAGTTTGTTTTATTTATCCATTTCCGTTTTCATTTTGTGAAGTCAGTAGCCTTCAGAGGCTCATATCTCCCTCATTGCAAGTTTTTTTTCATGAATTTTTTTGGAATCGTTTGGTGTTGAAGTCTACTTTCTGTGATAAAATTTTCATTTTTTTCTAAATTATTTCGAAAATCTGACAAGCATTTTTCTAGAGGTAGTCTTATATGCAAAGTCAACAGACTTTGGAGGCCCATATCTCCTACACAAAAAGTTTATTTTCTATGAAACTTGTTGGAAATGATTGATATTGAAGTCTTATTTCATTGGTAAAATTTTCAATTTTATCTAACTTGTTTTGAAAATCTGACAAGTGTTTTTTTAGAGGTGATTAAGCCTTATTTCAGAATTTAATAGTTTAATTATTGAATAATTAGTTCAAATTTAGGATTTTGAATAGTTAAGAACTTACATATTGAATAATTCAACACTTCGAACTCAGATTTTAATCCCTAATTTTCTATTATCATCTTGAGGGACAAAATGGATTTTAAATACTAGGTTCCTATCACCTCATGTTTTAGTCAAACTTTGTCATAAAATAGAATATCTTTTTATCTTTCTATGAGTTTAATTTTTATTTCAAATATTATGATTCAGAGTATATGTGAAGCTTTGATTCATTCTATTTAGATTTGTGATGAAAAAGTTGTGAAGAATCTTAATTTTTAGGCAATCTAAGCATCTTGGTGAAATCTCTAAAACCCACTAAATAAACTTGTTATATTAAATTCTAAAACATAAGTTAGAAATTCAACTAAATTATAATTTTGAACTCTAATCAAATTTCACCCTATAGAAAATTGAATGAAAATTGCATTAGAATTTGAATTGATCAAAGTTGAATCAAAGTTTGAATTTTCATTAGGTTATTTGAATTATAATTTGATTTAGAGTTGAATTTGATTAAAATTTTGACCAAATTCTAAATTTGAATCACAATCAAAGAAAATCGTTGGAATTTAGAGCAAAATTGAAATTAAATTACACTCATTAAATTTTTGATTAAAATTTGAATTCTAAATTTATATTCTATATAAGATTCTAAGTGATCTAGAAAGATTTTGAAAGATTCCTAAGAATTCAAAAAAAAATTCAAAAAAACTCAATAGATTTTTATAAGATTTTCAAAAGATCCTAATAGTTTTTTCAATAGTTTTCCGAAAGATTTTAAAAGATTAGAGTAGACCCCTAAAAGATTCCAATATATTCCTAAAAGATTTCCAAAAGATTCTTAAAGATTCTTAAAATTCCTAAAAATTTAACAGAATTTTGTTGATTTACATTGAACCAACAATTAAATGTGTTGATGTGGTCCAAAAATACACACTTGATGAGGAAAAATCATTGTTATGTTGATTCAATTGAAATCCAGCAGAAATGAGTTGGTTTTGTCTTGGTTTTGACTCTCTCTCCAATAGTGTTGGCATTAGCCTCAACAACAATTTCGGCCCCAATCTTGCCACTACAAGACGCTGTCAACGTCTTGACTTTGCTTTGAGTGACAATATGCCCGTGTGTGCCACAAGTCATACTCCCATTCCACAGTCTGAATCTGATGGGCGAATGCACACTATGTTGGATCAATATGGAGTGTCACAGTCCATATTTCAGTGGGTGTAGGTGAAATTCCTGTAATTTTAATGTATAAAAGTTGTGGAACATAAAAAATGATTCATATTAATGTTGGATACTTTATGATGTATGAAATCAAAAAGAAATCTTTGCAAAATTGTTTATACTTTAATTGTAAAGGACTTTGAAATGGACTCTTCATATACTGTCACAGTCCATAGTATTTAAGAGAAAGACTCATTGATCTATTAGGAATTCAAATATTTTGTAATAGAAAGAATTATATTTTCATAGGTATATATGTGATGAAATGTTTTTTTGTGAAATATGTAGGGTTGTATTTCTAAATTTGTAGATATGGACTATTATTTAGGCAAAAGTACATCCAATTTTGGGGGCTTCATTTCACCGTTTTAAAGTTGAAATTCTTATATGTTGGCTTTGCTAAATGTTTATATAAAGTCTTTTTCTGAGGTGGTATGTTCTTAAATTTTGTTTCTGTCTTTTTCCATAAAGTTGCAGTGGCAAGTGCTGAGCTGGTCAGACTCGTGGCTCTATACACATGTTTGATGGGAATTGGATTTAGAGGGACTCGAGATATTGCTCTGTAGGTTAGGATCAAGGTTTGAGGTTTAATTGTGTTCATCCTTTCTGCCTAACGACTTGCATTTCTGTTGAGGGTGTTCGGATATGGTGTAGGGTTGTGGTAATTATGCTGCACTTTCATTTGGCTACCTGGGTTACTTGCAATGGATTCATAATCAATGCATTTGAGGAGGGTTGGACACAATAGTTGTAGAAAACAACATTATTGTCAAGTGTGCAAATTTTGTACGTGAATTGTGGAAGTTGCAAGTTGGTCGAGTGTATTGTGGTTTAGCATCAAGCATGTTGTGATTATGGAAGCTGAAGGTTGGCTTAGGGTTAGGGTCACTATTGTTAAAAGGTGTTGCATCGTCTCATGGATTCATTGGGTGGGTGTTGTCGAGTGTTATTGGTCTTAGGATTTAGGAAAATGGATGGTTTTGTTTGCATTTTGTACTGAAGTATGGAAGCTTGGCCATGGAATTTTGGTTTAGGGTCAAGTCTTTGAAGTCAGGGTTTACGGCCCTTAGTTAGGTCATGGAATTTGTTTTTTTGCAAGATTGTCGTCGGATTTTGCACAAAATGGGATGTTTCTCTAAGACAATGGTCTTGTACCTATCCTCCTCCTACATCAAAACTGAGTCTCAAACCCACCAGCTTTGATTCCAAATACCAATCCTCCCGACACTAGTAATCCACGTACCACATCGACAATCATTGCTCCATTCCCTAGATTATTTTGCCATTATTAGCACGAGGGACTGGAGCTTCACGGACTAGAAGGCAACCAAAGCAGCTAGTGGCCTAGTGTCATCTACGAGGGTAAGGTTGACTCATAGTGCTTTCATGTAGTTGATTCCAGTTTAGAGTCACCTAGCTAGGGTTAAGGATTTAAGGTAGGGATTTAGGACAGATGATAGGGTTTGCTTCAAATGGTATTTGCTTGACCGTTTAGGGATCATATGCACTTTAGAGATTGATGTTATAGATGTTGCTTGGAGATGCCATGAGGGACATTTGTATGGGTTCAACCAAGGTTAGAGAGACTAGGGTTGGGCATGGGAGGTTGCCTCCTCAAGCACGAGCATTGCATGATGTCCAAAGATCAGGACAACGGAGATTGGACTATACTGCAACAAAATGGATCAAGTCATTTCAAAATGCAAGGAAATCCAAGTTGCGAAGATGACTTGCCGAGGCTAATTCAATTCGGGACAAGGACAAGGACTATGAGTCACATGAGCGTACATAAATAGATCGGGCTTGCATTATAGAGGACTAGATTGTAGATAGAGAAGAACGTAGGACTGCATTGTTGATTGTTGAATTCATTAGTTCAAAGCTCTCTATTCTTTTAGGGCCAAACAGTAGAAAAGCAGTCTTAGACTCTTATTAAGAGTTTTGGATCACAAGAAAGTGTGTGCTCATCTTCCAAATCACATTCTTCCCTCGAAGGTGTTGGCAACATATGAAGAAGTAGTGGGAGGTGTTTCAGTCCGTTTAGATCTTGTGAAGGCAGTGAACAGTGCAGCAAAGTTGGCAACTAAGCACACAATTTTAGATGCTGCAGTGAGTTCCAGTATTGGTTTAGGATTCGGGACAGGTAGACCATCGCTGAGACAAATAGGAAAAGTGTTACGAGTTCACCCGCGCAATCTCGCAGCTGCCATTTCCAGACGAGAAGTTATGGACAGTAACGGGGTGTTTGTATGCATACTAATGCTCCGGAAAAAACGCACAGATGGACTCAATCTAGAAGAACGCACCCGTATCATTGAGTGGTGGGTGGTTGTGAGTGTGTTTTACCCCCCACACACGGTAAATAAATTCACAACAAGTTCTTGTTTATTTTTACTTGTTTTGCTAGGGGTGTCTAAACGTCGTCCATTATGCCTTCCAAGCAATGAACTCTTTCTTTAAATTCCTACATGTTCCTACTTGTGTCAAAAGAAGTTTAGTCTTTACTTAACTAAGGTTATTCCTTTAATTGGTTCAAAGCTAAGGTCACGGTGGTTTCTAAGTATAAGTAATTACAGGCTAAATTTAACTACTTAAGTTTGTAGGACTTCTCATTCCATTTCTAAAAACATAAAATTCATCGAAATCCAACCTTCCTAGCCAAGGTTATGAGCGGATGAAGTTTTGTCCTAAAAGGACCCTGAAAACTTCATCCAGTGTTTTAAAATACTTCCCTAATTCAATTAATTCTGAAATTTTACCTACTGGCTTAGGTTACTATTTAATATTTATGGTTTTAATTTCAAGTCATTTGGATGATTTCTGCTCTGTGTCACCCAAATTCTTACCTATTTTTCATCCATTCATAACTTCTTCAATTTTGATCCAAATTAGTCGTATGATACCTTCTTAGAAAGATATGGACCTAAGCTTTAAGATCATACTCTAAAACTTTGGAATTGAAATAGTCTAGTCTGACTGACTTGATCCTCTAATCCGGTTCCTATGTCTAAATACTACTTTTGAAAGTTAAAAAGGAAATTCAAGAACTCAAATTCATACCTCGGGGTTAATGTCATTGTGAAGGTTGTAGTGTACTCCCTCGATATCTTCATTGTTCGCCATCTTCCTCAGTCCTTTGATAATTTTGCCTACGGCTTAAAAAAGGTGTTAAATACAAGTCTAAGTTCTATTTTCTCAACTTCTTCCTTCCCTTTTCTTTCTTTCTTCTTCTTTTACTTCTACACTATTTAGACTCTATTATTTGATCCTCTCTAAACAATAATTGACTTCCAAACCTTTCAAGTCAATTATTATTCTATCCTATTTCTAATGGTCTAAAATACTTTGCAAAGATTTCCAACCTAATCCTATCAACTTCCAAATTCCACTCATCAATGGTATAATTATGCCATTTTTCTTGTTCTCCACTTCATCCTATGCTTCCATTTTTGAATTTTTGAACTCTAAGTTTCTATGATAGTGATAGTTGGTAGTTGAGAGAAAGAGTGGTGAGTTTAGAGTTGCTAATTTCTACTACTTTCTTGCTAATTTCCACTATTTTTCAAGTGCTAATTGCTATTTCTATGAAAGGTTTTAAAGTTTGCTCCTCCCCCTTCTCTTCAATCGTTATGCTTCTTCACCTACTTCTCCTCCCTATATTTTTTGCTCCTAAGATTACTCTAATTTGTTTTAATTTGTTGATTATTTCTATACTATGGCTCCTAGCTTCCTTTCACCTCTATTTCCTTCCCTCCTTTTCTATTTCTATTTTCTTTCCTCTTTTATTTTTATTTTTTTTCCCTTTGTCTACTAATCCAAAATCACAAGTCGTGATTAGGTGGGAGAGGGTGATTAAGCCCCCCTCCGGCCGCAAAGGCGGGCTCTCCCTGTCGCTTGGGGTGACTTTGCAAAGGCGGGCTCTCCCTGTCGCTTGGGGCGACTCTGCGAAGGCGGGCTCTCCCTGTCACTTGAGGCCTGCGAGCGGCTTTGCTGTAGGCGGGGCTTTGGCCGGGCTGGCTGGCCAAGCCTTGCGGGGGCTGGCTAGCCAAGCCTTGCAGGGGCTGGCCTTCGAGGCTGGCCCCCAAAATTCAAACAAAAATTCAAATATTTTTGGGATAATTTCCACGACAAATAGTCGTTGATTTCAACGACTAAACTAGTTGGAATTTTAGACGCTCAAAGTTGAGAGCTAAACTTTGTATTTTTTTTTTTTACCAACTTTTGGAAACTAAGTTTTGTAATAATTTATACTTGAAGTCAAAGCTTCGCCGTACTTTCAAAAACCACAACAAATACTCTAATTGATTCTAATACTTGAAGTCAAAGCTTCGCCGTAGTTTTAGGAAACTCTAATACTTCTAAAACTATCCCTTTTGCACAAGGTCAAAGCTTTGCCGTAGCTTGGAAAAAACTCTAAAGAATCCTAACAAAAGGGAACCATAGCTCCGCCGTATTTCTAGGAAGTACTAACACATTTAGAACACTCCTAACCGTACAAAGCCAGAGCTTTGCCGTGAGTTGGAATATGAGAGATTTCCTAAACAAGTTTCTAAAGAGTTTGGCTTGTCCAAGGGAAGAGATACTTAGGACACAAAACACAACACTTAAGAAATTTACAACAAATGAGTGTTAGTGATACAAAACACAAACATAATTAGTACAAATTGAGAAATAACAAGCTAAAGGACTTCCCTAAGCGGCATCGCCAATCACAAGAGAAGAACCTCTAGAGTTAGTACAAAGTTAGTCCCAAAACACCAACAAAAGTTGCCCAAAGAAGCAACACACAAAGTTAGAGCAACAAAACACAACTAATACTTGTCCAAAACTCCCAAAACATGCACAAATCAAACACAAGGTTTGAAGGGACCCCCAAAGTCCTTCAAAGCTTGCAAAAACAACAACAAGATGAGTTTGAAATGCTCAAAAAACATACGTTGACAACTTTGGCTCGAAAAATGGCCAAAAACTCCACGTTAATGGAGCATGTGTATAAATTTGCCAAAAAATGGCAAGAAGGGGTGAGAAGAGAGGAGAATGAGTGCCCTTTTATACGTTTCCAAGGGCACTCAACTCCTCTCATTTTCCTACGGTAATCTTATCACTTAGGATTTTCATCCTAATTTTCCCTATTTTCCCTTCTACGCTGGACCTAACTTCTAACTTTTGGAGTTTAACTCCAAATCACAAACGGATTGCGCTATTGGCTTCAGAAGGCCATTTTTAGTCTTAAGGTACCCTCCTCCCCCTTTTCTATCACTAAAAACGCAATGAATCCTAATGCCAACTTAACGACCAAAAAGGGTAAAAATCCAACTTTTGGAGTTTGACTTTTCTATGAAAAGTAAGTGGCCTAGGCTTTTTAGTAGGTGTAAGGGAGTAAGAAAAGACCTAACTTTGACCTCATTCCGATTTCGTATGCTCCCAAAACGCCAGTCAACTCCACGGTAATCTTTAAATTTGCCGGTCTTAGAGGAATCTTGCAAGTTCGGGTACTTCTGGCTATCAGAATGTCTTGAAACTTGTTGGAGCATCTTATTAACATAAAACAAGATACTCTAATTTTTAGTGAGATTTTACCGCAATTTGGGTAATTTTTAGGAATTTCCCATCGTAGGTTTTGAGCGGTTGACTATTCGGAAAAAGATCTTTGATGATCAGAAAAAACCGAGACTTTCTGTGGAACCTCTCATGAAATTCCACAACCCATGTGCAAGCTTATATTCTTACTTTGCACAATGGTCATAGGAGATTCGAAGGATGCCATCTCCTAGAATTACCGGTGTCTAGGGAATCTTCCACATAAAGAAGAATTTTGGTAAATCAACTTTGCCGTTGAGCTCCTAACATGGTATAGACCCCAAAACACCATCCCTTGGCCATAGATTCTCTCTACTGGCCCGTCTTGAATTTGTGCCACCTGCAGGCTAACAATTGGGGTTTCTACTAAATTGGATAAACGTTTTGGAACTGAAACCTCTCTTTGGGATTGACTTTAGGGTTCTCACCTAGGTTCCCTCGGACCAAATTGGCCATAGTTTGTCACAAGCAGGGTAGATTAGGCTATTATGGGCAATATCACTCAATATGTACAATTTGCCCTATTTCCCGGGTTTCAACCTATATACAAGCGGTTTTATGAATTAACTAAGCCAAAACACTCAATTTATGCCCATATACCGTATTGGTATGTGACATACTCATTTTGGCTTTCTACTCTTTTTTGGGCTTTTTGTACCTAAAACCTAACTTAATTTTGCAAAAATTGAAAAAAAGAAAATCATGAGTCCCAAGTGACGAATTGAGAGCTCACAGTGGTCGAAAGTCGAGTCTCACCGAATAAAAAGGATGTAACTTGGAAGTGGCGGTCACCGAGTGTTTATGAAACAAAGTCGATGCATTATTTGCAAGAAACACAGGTAAATTCCTGCCCTAAATCCATAGTTGTAATATACTTTGGGGTCTGTTGATGCTTGGATACCTTAGTGAATTGCATGGAGTTTTGTGCAGGGTTGTAGTATAAAGTTGTAGTGTGAGGCTTGTACCATCTAGAAAGTGTGAATAGTGGTGAACTGTTCATCTAAAATTGTGTTAAGTACTCCATACATTTTGACAATAGTCATGGTTTAGGATTGACTACACAATCATTTCTCATCTAAAGTCCGCTGGAGCCCTGGGGACTACATGAAATGGAAGTGTTCAGTAGTCTTAACATATTGAGTGCTGAGGTACCATAAAAGTACTTCAAATTTCACTATGAGTCTTTTGAAGTGCACGTTGAGTACTGTGAGGATGGATTAAAGTCCTTGACAGTCTACTATGACTTGACTAACGTACACACTGGAACTGGGATTCAGTAATTTTCATTTGAAGTCCACATGAATTAGTATTTATGCTTCAATTCTTGTGGTTGAATTCAGTAGTGTAGGTGGAGTACTTTGAGGATGGATAATGGTACTGAATAGTCCATTGTGAACTTAGTGAAGTACACATTTTTAAATAGGACTAAGTGGCCTTCCTTTGTAGTGTATAGGAATCAATACTTACACTTCTAGGGTTATGGACAAATCAGATGTACTTAGTAATATGTACTAATATTGACTTTGTTGCTGACTGTTTTGTAGATACAATTCTTTATTCGCTTTGTAGTAGCTTGCTCGGAAGTCTTAGTTGCAGAGAGTGCATTTGGAATGTTGAAGCCCTTCTATGTCAAGAGGCTAAGTGAATGAAACACTTGTTGTATTTACCATGTTGAGTTGCATGAGTTGCTTGTTGCTCTCAACACATGCGGGCAAGTAAGTTTTGGATTATACATTGTTGATGTGTGGTAGACAGGCAATATATGGCCTGTATCATTCAGTACAACGGCTTGACTGAATTGTGGCAATCTATAGTGTGCGCAAAGGGAGAATTTGATGAATGGCATAATGTCAAATGCTTGTATGGTGAATGCCCCCATTGGGGGGTAGACACTCTATCACTTTGTCCAGACGAGGCTGAAGGGTACGAGAGTCAGTTACTGGAGTGGAGGAGGTTTGCCCTAGAAGAGACTATTTCGAAGAAGGGGAAGGTCTTGAAAAAGATGAACTTGGTCTACAAGAAGACCACTTCAAATGTCTTCCTAGATTACTTGAAGCCAAAACTTCAAGCTTTTGTTATCCACAATTTTGTAGCTAGGTAGGAGGACTAGCAGTTCAAACGTTGTTGCAAGGCATTCCTTGAAGACACAATAGTCTTTGTTGTCGACTATGTTGAGAACTACAAGTTCAAGATTCAAGATGAAGTGCAAAGTATACACTGACATTTGTATCAGGTGAGCATTTTCGTCCAGATAACTTATCGGCACAACCCCAATTTGGACCTCTCTGACCCTGAGACATGGATACTAACGAAGTACCACTTTTACATTTCAGATGACAAAAACCATGACTCGGAGTTTATCCAATACTGCTTCGGATGCATTGTGATCACATGGCAAGATCTGGATTTGCACCGAAGCAGCATTAGGTGTAGAGTGATGGATGTGCTAATCAGTTTAAATCCAATAGACCTTGGTATTTTGTGTCTAGATATCCAAATATGACAAATGGATGCTCAATGGTGTAGAGTTTTTTTGGCAATGGTCATGGCAAGGGCCCTTGAGCATGACGGAGCACGGGCTATTGTAAAGTCTTTCATTCAAAGAGAACAACTAAAGTCTCATGGTATTCAGTTGCAGTGTGCTAATGATGTTGTGGTTTTCTTGCAAGCTTATTTGATTGAGAGAATAGAGACTACTTACTCTGGTCACAAAAAGCCGATGAGATGGTATTTCCACGAAGTACTAGAATTAAATGTCTAGCTTCTTTGTGACAATAGGCACAAATTTGATGTTGTACATGGGACTAGGAAAATTCACTCAATAATGGCAACAAATAAAAACCAAATTACCCAGATTATGGTGAAGCCATTGGCTTATTTCTGTGCATTTTGCATTGACAGCAATTGGGCAAGATGTGTGAATTTGCATTGGACAGAAGAGTGGGAACCAAAGTTCTTGCAACCAGCTGACACTGAATTTGTAAGACATGCAATGGTTGAGAGTTGGGATGGCGTTTGGCAATGGAGAGACAATAGAGAGCTAATGGATGCCACTCTAGATATTAGTGACAACTTTGTTGTCAATGCTGCAGTAGGCAATAGCGAAGGACAAGATTTCTGGCTCATCCGAGTTACAAAGCCTTTGCACCCAGCTAAGGCTAATTTTACTTGTAAGTGGGGCACTAAATTTTAGCAAGGAGATCTTGTTGTGGCCAAACATTACTATCAGGTGTGTGGGTCTTCAAAGGGAAATGCTGGCATGCGAGCGGGGAGCAGGGAGCGGGTTTTTTGTGATTTTCAAAAATAAACTAACCAAAAAAGTATAAAAAATTGGATGACAATTTATGAAAAAGTAGGTGAATAATGGATGAAAAAAGTAGATGAAAAAAATTGGATGAAAAAATTGGATGAAAGTAGTGGATGAAAAACATGGATGAAAAAAACTGGAATGAAAGAATTGGATGAAAGCAATGGATGAAAAAATTGGATGACAATTGCTTAAAAAGTTCAATGAAAAGTGAATTGGGAATGGCTACGCAAGGGATGAAAGAATAGAGTGAATGCTTAAGACAAAATGGGATGAATGCCCAATTAAAGAAATGGATGAGTTCAATGTAATTTTTTTTATGAATTACATTAAAATTCTGGTGACGACGGGTGAAAAGGTTGTAATGAATGGGGTTGAAAATGGATGAGACTAGATGAAAATAGTAGAAGATAGTGGATGAAACTTTTGGATAGTTAAATGAAAAATTCCATGGTACATGTATAGGTGGATGTACTCATATGACAAGGAGGTTTAGGGTGTATACAAGAAGGGTGTTAGAGTCAACATAATAATAAGTATAAAAACAACATCAACTACTTTACAAAAATAATAACTTCTAATAGGCTATTCTATGACTATAGTGGATGGAAGTTTGATTTAAAACATCCTTATAACAATAAAACTCACATACACTTATGACACTTATGAAACTTCAAAGTGCATAGAGGCTAGTCCATGTTGTTTGCACATTCATTGATAGAATTCCCTTTTGTTGGGTAAACAAACACTTATTTGGAGTGTATTGTTGTACAAATTTGGTGGAAGGACAAAAATGGAATGGACAAGGGGTTGAAGTCACATGATTACCTAAATGGAAATGAAATGCACTTAGAAATTATAAGGACGGCACATTTATATAGAAACATCTTCATTCAAGAGTTTGGTAAACACAAAGAATATTCCTGTGCAACAAAAAAGAAAATATCTTCACTCAATATGACTTAGTATCCCACTGAGAAGGATTGCCTTCACTTCGTTGAAGCTGAAGCTCGCAGCGTGAATAAAGGCATCAGAGGCACACTGTAGATTGCAGACGACCGTAAAAACATAGTACAAATGTTTACAATTTGCCCAAGTTCCACGCTTTCCCAAGCACTTCAATATCATCTCCTTGAAATTAGGGCAGGTACAATCGGGAAATGTTGAAATGTTGAGCATATACTTCTCCGTCTGAGGCTGCACACCGGATATTAGGAAAACTATGCAACCAAATCCTGGATGGGGGACCATGGTTACCCTTTCTATGTGTGCATTTAAAGTCAACGATGAAGCACAGTTGTTCTAATGCTTGATTGTTGGAGCCTTTGGGTTCCGTCTGATAACCTTCCCTGCTTGAGTTGTAGGATACACATCTAGAGTAGGTGGAACAAGGTAGGCCCGTACCGATTCGATTCCTGCTTCTCCACCAAAAAGTCTATGCGGTGAAATCAATTGTCATTGTGGAAGCTCAAATCCAGCGGCCTCCAGTGATAAAATCTCGGCTTTTGATAGTTTGGTACCCATTTGAACGGGCGAAATGGACGGAATAGGTGGTACAGATAACACCCACTTCCGTTGATATCCTTTCACACACCGTTCGATGTTGTCATTGCAAAAGAAGAACTGCATACGATCATTACAATTTTTTTTGTAATTCACCATCATACCTGTGTATATCGGTGCCACTGTAGGTTGGTTGTTCTAAACTATTTGGGTAGTGCACTTTTTCCTTGTAATTGCTTGGTCGGCAAAACATGCATTCACGGATGTTTTTGGTAATCTGGCAATATGCCATTGAGTTTCGTCACACTGGCTCTCCTGGATACATGACACTTGAGTAGACCGGTGACTACATTCGGGGTCTAAATTGTGATCATTCGTCAAGACATCATGCATTTCTACATCCACAATTGGTGAGTCGTCTTCCCTAATGGGATTCAGAAGTGCTGCACTTGTTGATGCTCTTGAAGATCTAGTCTGAATGCGGGGATGGAAAAAATTGACTTTATCAAGCCTATGAAAATCCTACTCGCACCTGAGTGGCATGTCTGCCTTGCGCTTGTGAGACCCGAAGACTTCCTCACCTTGAAGTTGAGGTTCCCTATTCACGAATTCCTCAACTTCAGGAATGCTTGAAATAGCTTCCGCCAAGGCCCTAGGATTCCCAATTCGTTGTGCTAATTTTTGTGTAACACAGAGCAGTAGTTCTTCCTTCCCCGGACCTGTTCCAGCTTGATTACCCTTTAGATATTGATAATACTTGACCATCTACATGAAGGCTCGAACAAAATCATCCATTGTGGCTATGTACAAATCGGTCCCCCGATTTCCGGATTGCTGGAGCCACTTGTTGTGTACTGTCTCCGCAAGGTTGCAAGACGGCATCTCTGCGAGCTCGTTTTCATTAAGATCCTGATTAATGAATATCAAATATTGCCATTAGATGGTGAAAAATAGCGATTTTGCCTACAATCATTCTAAATGCATTAACAATGTCCAACTACCAGTGACGGACTGAAATTGGGATGCAGAACTTCTTTAGTCACCACCACTTTCAAGCGATTGTCAGCACATTGAGACCCGGAAGTCCATAAAGAGTATAGCATAAGTCCCACTTAGTACCTAAAGCGCTGTGCTGAAGCACCAACGCATGCAGACACTGCTCATTACCACCAGAATAAAGTATAGTGACAATACAGAGAACTGGAAAAATCCATACCTAGGTGGTATAGGATACCCCTCTCGGTACCGAGAGGGGTATCCTATACCACCTAGGTATGCATGAATTCTGCATATCCAGTTAGATCCATAACATTGTTTCAACCGAAAATCATTGGATGATTCATAAGTACCCAAGGTTGCTAATGAATGTTGATATTCGTAGAACAATTCTACATTACCTACCTATGCTTGTATTCCTTATGAAATGCCAAATAAATCAAGTACGTTGTTTGAATAGTAAATCGCAAAGAACTTGTATAAGGGGAGAAGCATGCTAAGAGCACTAGACTATGCAAACTCCTGACCTGACTTTATGTGAATTGCGGCTCACAATGTGTCCTTACAGCGCTTCTTATAGGTCAGAAATAAATTTGAAAGTGCATTAGAAAAATATTTATAAAAGTGTATTGGATAGGGTAAGATGAACAAGATAAAAACATGTTGGGATTTTAGAAATATATCAAATGAGAGTGATATGAATTGAGAACTTACGAGTTGCAAGAAGCCGCCCCATTGCCGATAACGAAAATGCCAAAATGCCAACCACAAGTCTAATCGACAGTTTCCTTCTTCGCAAGTGGCACCTGAGGACAACCACCATGCTCTAATGGCAAGGTACCTCGACTCAAATTCATCCGGAGAAGTGACATTCTTGTATTGCTTGCATAACAATCTATGTTGATCTTGCAAATCCTCATGGATGTCAACCTTCGTATGCTTTTCCATGGATTGTGTCCAATGAAACAGGCAAGTTCTCTCACAGTTTGCCATTGCCTCGCTACTATCTCCCGAACCGTAGATGATCCTCACTGCATTCCAATTAGCTTGCGCACTATCAGCCATGAATCCGATACACGAAGGAGGTTGTTTGCATATTCTGCAAAGAAGAGTGGACCTTGTAGGATGCAAATCTCCAACATTGACCGCAGAAGGAGACAGACCTTCCCATTCCAATTCATTCACAACACCAGTTTGATTACCACAAGTGAGGAACTCACAAGTCGCATTCATGCATCGAAGATGCCCGACACAAACAGATATGCGAAATGACAAGCCCATACGATTACTGATATTGGTTGTCATTGTTTTGGTCCAGACATGGCCATCGTAACGCTTATCCATTCCCTCCATTTGAAGAGCATGAGACGAAGGACGGCTAGTCTATACTGGAGGCAACTCAAAGATCATATTTCCATTGAATCTCGGAGGCAACATATGTACTCTCTCAATAGAAATCGACTCGTAATCAATTTTCGACAGTATATTCCGACAACCCTTAAGTGCCCGTAATTGACGCAAACAATGGATTACCGATATACCACCCGAAGCAGAACTTTTTGCCACAGACGCGGGAAGGCTACTAAGGCTAGGCAAAGTAGACACCGAGGATGGCGTCCCTGAATTCAACCTACGCTTAGGCGAATTTCGGTCAAAGTCCGAACTAAGAATGGTTACACAATCCTGCTGGAATTCCACCTTCACAGGAATCAAGGGAGGTGTTTGGAACGACGACGTAGAGGACTGATGCGATGTACCCCTCACTTGATCAACCGGAACCAAGACAGTATGAACTCCGTAAGCTCTATACCTACCGGGCTTCAGCCGCCACGCATTGATACTAGATTGAGATATTGGAAGTTGTCCTATAGTATGCATAAGGATCCCCGAGTTTGGTTCAAAAACTTCTTCGTCAATATAGATCGAGTCCTCCCTCAATTGGAACTTGAGACTTAATCAAGAAGCTAAAACAATAGTGACGCCATCATCATGCATTGGAAATATAATTGGAACTCTATCACTATCACCTGTCACAACGACCAAATTGGATATATCCTCCATTGGAACTACGCAAGAAAGTCGGACAACCATGACATTGACTTAGAATAAAAGAACGAATCACTACAAAAAAATTACAGGAATATTGTGAACAAAATTCACCGTGATCAATGGATAGGACTGTTAAAGGTCTCCGAGCCTCTTACGGATAATCACATCAATCTAAAATGAAATCGATCCAACCGGTTTAACTAAATTTCATAATACGCATCGAACATAAGTACATGACAAATGCGCACTAAGAGAACCTGACCAGATGTGAAACAGTGATTTGTAACCTTATGAAATCCTAGCCTGTATGTATTCGCTGGATGACGACTGTGACCTACATCTTCCCAATTCAATTGAGATAATTGGAGGCGTGGTGCAATAAGAAATAACTTTTCGGAATTCAAATGCCGTAGGCCCTAAATTATCGGACACCCTCAACTGTTCTCAGTCTGTACATTATGAATGGCAATTGAAAAAGTACTATTAGTTCAAATTCATAAAATCATGAAGGGCTAAATTCTAGAATAAGTGCCATTTATGCAACCTATTAGCATACATGATCTTAGTAATCAATGGAGACATTCACTATCAAGAGAAGGAAAGCTTATTCTATTATCACAGCAGTCGATGCATATAGTAATGAATGCTATAGGCAGCAGATGTATGTCGCAGCTAATCGAAGGCCGGATGTATAGCAGTGGTATATCAAGCTAACGGTGACACGATTAAAATATAACAAAGAGCGCCCATCCATCCAAAGTGGATCATCATTGTATCATCATTATCTTGATAATGCAATGCCACTGACAGATTGAATCCAAATCATCTTCAACGGCTTCCAGGTGTGCCATTATACTCCGTAGTAAACTGTAACAATATTCATTAAAGCATCGTGTCTAGTTTACTGCATACTTCAACATTAACAGTAAACGGGAGGAGAGTCCCATAATGGATTTAAGAACCAACAAATATTATGGATCATCGACTAGAACTAGAATAGGCATTTGTAAGATGCAATTCAGAGAGTCTTAGTAGTATATTGATACTATTAAAAACACCTATAGAAACTAAAATTACAAAACGGAGATGATAATTTATATTAGATCTAATGAAGGAATTGAAATTTATTTATATCAAACAGGATTATTATACCACTATTGTAAACTAGAGACCGTCATTAGAAATTGCATTCCAAATTACCCATTCACATTGTGAATGCGGCAAACAATTCAAGGAATAAACAAGTGTTTAGTACTCCCGCATTCATTGTCAGGAGGGTCACAGAAGACCCAATCAAATGTGGAGAATTTGAGGAGTGAATTCCAAGGTGGACACTGACAGGAATGTTAATCATTTAATGGTTCGTTAATAGTCAAGGACGTGGATAATCATTGAAAGTATCGAGACAATTAATTTTGCCAACGCACCGTATCAGGGTTGACACTATATTTTATCACGGGTCTCGCTTCATTTACGACTGGAAACGATATCCATTGCCCACGTCTTAGAACTATGAAGAATCATTGAAGTGTTTCATGATTGTCGATGATGAGGATAAAGCTGCCACCGGAGCCGAAGACCAAACCAGACGGATTATTAACAATTGAAAGTAATGAGTGACATTCCACACAGGTGAATATAATTCCGTCCGTAGTCCAGCCCATGCCGCTAGAGAGAAACTAGACCTGACTACCAAACCTAAGATATGGATATATATGGATCACTCGACCGCCAAAGTCCTTCTTTCTGAACTCGGGGCGCCAGATAACCCAGCGACTGTGCCGTCTCGATACCCAGGTCGTCGCCTACCCTTGCTTCAACGTTTTTGCACTTCGTCACTTCATCTGGATACTTAGCTTGTCGTTTCTGTACATGGCTAAACTTCTATTTCTTTGGTTCAGGGAACTCCCGATGGACCGCCAGGGTCCCAAACTCAGATCGCGGCGCCACCAACAAGATGCCCCAGACGCAGATGCTCAACCTCCGGCAGTGCAGGGCATTGGATAGGAGGTATGGCCACACACTCTCACTACAAGAAAATGGTGAACAAAATGACTTCAATAAACAACTACAAAGAAGTCATTGTGATCACCTTGACTGTAAAACGACTTGAGGTCCCTACAGTCGTTGTGGTCAAGTCGTTTATGAAAACGACTGCGTTTGTATTATCACCATCCATTTCTACCTTGGATGTAGGAGTGGATGAAAAAGAAAGAGAAAAGGAGTAAAGAAAGAAGGAATAAAGAAAGAGGGAAGTTGACCGGACATAATGGAAGTAATTTTGCAGTCATTTTGTAGTCACTGTGTAGTGGCAATGGACCCCTTTTAAATCTGACATGGACATCCACGTCAGTAGTCAATTTATTTTCTAAAATCTCTGAAATTTGAATATTATTTTCCGAAATCTAGGATTATATTCTGAAATCTCTGAAATTTGAATATTATTTTCTGAAATCTAGGATTATATTCTAAAATCTAGGAAATTTGAATATTATTTTTCTGAAATCTAGGATTATATTCTAAAATCTAGGAAAATTGAATATTATTTTCTGAAATCTAGGATTATATTCTAAAATCTATTAAATTTGAATATTATTTTCTGAAATCTATTAAATTTGAATATTATTTTCTGAAATCTAATAATTTTGTGAATATTATTTTATAAAATCTAAAAAAATTGAAGATTATTTTTAAGATGTTGTGCAAATATATAATGTACAATATACCATACACCATATACAAATATATAATACACAATATACCATACACCATATACAAATATATAATACACAATATACCATACACCATATACAAATATATAATACACAATATACCATACACCATATACAAATATATAATACACAATATACCATACACCATACAGAAATATATAATATACAATACACTATATTTTGCATATGTCAAATGGCTTCTTAAGCCACTTAGTGTGTGAATACAAAGAGCTCAAATGACAAGCCTTTTATACAAGTGGGTGGTAGGAGGCAAGACAAACGATATGGGATTTGTAAGATTCTAATGTAGTAGTAAAGTAGTGACACAAAAGTCATTATGTAGTCGCTTAGAGGAAATTGAAGTCAAAATACAGTCACATAGTTTACTCACTTTTGACTATGGCCACCACAATGGAATTGATTAAGTCCACATTGGAAGTTTAACAATGTTGTGAACAAAAACTAATGGATGAAACATAGACATTGTAAAAGTTTTCAACCTAGTTCTATAAAAATTGAAATGAAAAATTGTTTTTCTATCTCTTAGAGGTGCTAAGTGTCATCTAAAATTTAGTTTTTGGCCTATGCATTGTCAATCTAATTTAATTTTTTCAATTTGTTTTAATAAAAAAAACATAAGTAAATAGAGAGAAAAATCAAAAGAGAAATAAGTTGAATAATAAGTTGTGCATTATATATGCTTGCAAATGTCAAAATTAAGCAATTTTTACCAATAGGTTCAATAAATCCAAAAATAATAAAAATTCCAAGAAAAATTCATCAAGAATATACATCTTGATTTCATTACATGCAAGAATTTTTTTTTTCATTTTATAGTTTTCTTAATTGATCAAAATGAACAAAATAGACAAACTTTGGAGGTTTTAAGCATAAATACCTAATTAGTATGTCCAAAAAATAAGATTCTTACCATAACTTGATAGGCGTATGTTTTTTAGGACCTCAAAATGTAAATTTTGAATCATATGAATTATACGGAGGTAATGAAAAGACAATAATGCAAATGTACAAAAATCAATAGTGCCATATTAGTAGGAGTTTAAATGAACCTTGAAGTTTATCTTGACTAAAATAATAATATATACCAACAAAGCAAAAAGGCCACCAAGAATGCACAATTTCAAAGAAAAGAACAAGAATTTTTTTTTTTAAGGTTATTTTTTTTAAAAAGATAAACAAAGAGTAGAGAAATTAGAGAGATAAAAGATCTTCAAAGAAATGAAGAAGACAAGAAAAAAGGAAAAAATAAATAAAATAAAATTACAAGAAGTAAAAACTGGAAAATAATTTAAAAAAACATAAAAAATAATAAAATATTGAAAAGAGAGTAATTATTATTATTTTTTAAAGTAAGTTGAAGAAAATTACAATTTATGAAATAGATAAGAGAAGTAAAAAGAAGAAGAGGATGTAAAAGAAAAAAAGAGATAGGAAGAGAAAAAAGATTAAATAATTTTTTTAAAGGATACAACATCATCTCTAAATTGCATTTATTAATAATCAAGGAAGCACATGACAATATCCTTTCAAATTGTGTTTTGTTGGAGTTTCTATTTCAAAAAGATGTAGTGACAATTCACTCATTTTGTAGTCGCGCTATAGTGAAACCCTTTTTGGAAGGAAATTTGCCTTTCAGCCACGTCTTTCTTTCTACCTATTTTCTTTTTCTTTTTCCAACATGAAGTTGTAACTTCCTAGAATTGAGTTGTTGGGGTTCTTGGAGTCATTTTCTAGTCACATTGAAGTCACTTTCTAGTTGCATTGGAGTGACGAGCAGTCATAATATATGACTGCATTGCAGTTCATACAAGTCAATGACGTTGTGAACGAAATATAGTGGATGAAACTTTCCCGTCGTGGACTTTTCGTCCTATAGTCGCACTCCTAACTGCAGAATGACTCCGCTACAATAATTCTCACAGCGCTGGTGCAATTAGGGAGCCCGAGTCATTCTTAAGTCATTTTGGTCAAGCAGTCATTTTTTGCAGTCACATTTTTGCCCATTTTCTTGTAGTGTCTCGTTGCAATTTTTCGCAATCCTGTTGCGAGCAATTTGTAGCGCTAGGGATTCCAGTATTGTTTTTTGTGAGTCGGGGAGGCAGGATCTTTCCAGCAGAAAAGGCTTGCCCTTGTGGCCAAGGGTGGCCCTTTCGGTTTGAATCGGGGGTCGGAGGCTGTGCCCTACATGTTTACGAAACTGGTCTCAGGTGCTTGAACACATCTGTATACTTGAATCATTGTCCCCCTCGAGATTAGCCCAAAGATTCTGGCATTTTATGTTTTTTTCTTTTGGGTCGAGGTCTAAAACTAGCCACCAGTTAAGCTTGACCTTGCGACCGAGGCTCGCAATCTAGGTCCCGAGAGGGGGGCGATGGCTCTGCCCTGTGTGCTTACGGAACAGGTCTCGGGAGGAAGAGCACGTTTGCATGTGTGAATTATCGTCCCCTTGGGGTCAGTTCGTTGCACCGTGGATTTCAGTATTGTTTATTTGGAGTCAGAGAGGCAGCAAAATTCCACCAGCTACGCTTGATCAAGCGGCCGAGGCAGGCCCTCTGGCTACCAATAGGGGCCGGAGTCTCAACCCTCTATGCTTACAAAACTGGTCTCGGCCGATTCAGCACGTTCGTGTGTTGAAGATGCGTACCGCTTTTAAGATGAGGCCCAAAGCTTCTAGCAATTTTTATTTTTCTCCGTTTGTGTCGGTTCTCCAAGTGGCCATCAGCTATGCTTGATTAGGCTGTTGAGGATGGCCCTCTCGGTACCGAGAGGGGGTCTAAGGCTCAGCCCTCTATGCTTACAAAACTGGTCTCGGGTGCGTGTGCACATTTATATGTTTGAATCATCTTCCTGCCTTTGGGATCAGCCCAGGATTCATTCATTATATATTTTTTTTCTGTTTGTGTTTGGACTGCTACAAGCCACCATCTATGCTTGATCAAGGTGCCGAGGATGGCCCTCTCGGTCCCGAGAGGGGGTCTGAGGCTCAGCTCAGTATGCATACGAAACTGGTCTCGGGAGCTTGAGCACATTTGTATATTTGGATCCACGATAGCCTTTTGGGATCAGCCCGGGATTCATTCATTATATATTTTTTTTTCCATTTGTGTTTAGACTGCTACATGCCACCATCTAAGCTTGATCAGGGTGCTGAGGATGGCCCTCTCGATACCGAGAGGGGGTCTGAGGCTCAGCCCTCTATACTTACGAAACTGGTCTTGGGTGAGTGTGCACATTTGTACGTTTGAATCATCGTTCCCCTTTTAGGATCAGCCCGAGCTTCTGTCATTTTTTATTTTTCCCGATTGTGTCGGTTCTCCAACTGGCCACCAGCTATCACTACAAGAACTTTCTTGTCCGTAGTGACAGAAATTTGACAAAAAACTGTCAATTGGGGTGTCAATTCGGATGTATTGATTCGGACACCAAATTGTCAAATTACTGTCAACACTTTGTCAATTCTAAGCTTAATTTGGTCAAAATTTGAATTATTTTTGTCACGGTAGAAGAGACTGATTTTTGGGCTAATGGCCAAAATTATTTCCAAACAAGTAATTAATTAAGTATTATCGATTAAAAATATTAATTATCATAATTAAACTTCACATTCAAATACTTACTTTCAAATGCCTGTTCACGCAAGTAAATTTGTTAAAAGAAGACAAGTGCTTTATACAAAAAGGGAAGTGGTAGGTATGGCAACCCATATGGGATATATAGACTGCAGGAATTTTTTAAAAAGTGGAGTTTCAGACCTCATTTAAGCATAGTATTATACATTTTTCCAAAAAACTTTGAACTAAGAAAGGTTGGTAAATCAATTTAAGTTTCACCTCCAAAAATCCGTTTCAAATTTAGATCCTCCAATCAAAAGTTATGGGAAAAATTCTATAACTTTTGATTGGAGGATCTAAATCTGAAACGGATTTTTGGAGGTGAAAGTTAAACTAATTTCCCAACTTTTCTTAGTTCAAAGTTTTCTGAAATTTTTTATTTTACTATGCCTAAATGGGCTCTGAAATTTCACATTCAACAAAGTTCCTATGTTTTGATTATGAGCGGTCAAACCCATTATCCCATAATTTTTGAGGATTCTTAATGGACAATACATTTCTCTATAAAAGAAACCTCTTTAGCTTCTAACCTCACAAAATTAAGTTGACAAAAATCTGAAGAATTGACAATGATAAGTTGTAAATACATTCATATTGTCATTTTTGATAGTTTTTTGTCAAAATTTTGTAGGTTCGGACCTGATTTCCATGTAATGTATGCTTAATCAGGTTGCCAAGAATGGCCCTCTTGGTACCGAGAGGGGGTCTGAGGCTCAGCCTAGTATGCATACGAAACTGGTCTCGGGAGCTTGAGCACATTTGTATGTTTGGATCCACGATAGCCTTTTGGGATCAGCCCGGATTCATTCATTATATATTTTTTTTCCGTTTGTGTTTAGACTGCTACATGCCACCATCTAAGCTTGATCAGGGTGCCGAGGATGGCCCTCTCGATACCGAGAGGGGGTCTGAGGCTCAGCCCTCTATGCTTACGAAACTGGTCTCGGGTGAGTGTGCACATTTGTACGTTTGAATCATTGTTCCCCTTTTAGGATCAGCCCGAGCTTCTGTCATTTTTTATTTTTCCCGATTGTGTCGGTTCTCCAACTGGCCACCAGCTATGCTTGATTAGGGTGCCGAGGATGGCCTTCTCGGTACCGAGAGGGGGTCTGAGGCTCAGCCCTCTATGCTTACAAAATTGGTCTCGAGTGCGTGTGCACATTTATATGTTTGAATCATCGTCCCGCTTTTGGGATCAGCCTGAGCTATTGGCATTTTTTATTTTTTTCAGTTTGTGTTTGGACTGCTACTGGCCAGCATTTATGCTTGATCAGGCTACCGAGGATGGCCCTCTCGGTACCGAGAGGGGGTCGGAGGCTCTGCACTGTGTGCTTACGGAACAGGTCTCGGAAGCTAGCTTGACATTTAGTTATGGTTCCCATTAAATTCAAATGGTGGTTTCTTGATTTCCGTTATTTTTATCTGGGTCTAAGTAGCAACTGACTGTTGCTCTCTTGAGGGGGGCACTTGAAGGAGCCTGGACTCACATTGAATATAGGTTATATTATATGAATTTTTTCCTGTTCCGTTTGCAGATCGTTGAACCGGCTGTCGTTGAAGCTCTACACGTGAACGCAATGGTGGAGGATCCTCAACTCCAACAGGGTTTGGACATGGATGTCGCGATGGATGATATTCTGCCAATCCCAAATTTGGTCCCTGATGTGGGTGACATTGCAGCTCTTCTTCCGGATCCGAGGCCGCTGGTAGGAGACTTTTTTGACCTAATTCGTGACCTTGATGACGGAGTGCAATTCTGGAATTGGGAAGGTTCAATTTCACTGCAATCATTTTGTTGCACTTCATTAGGATCATGGGACTTAGAAATTACAGTGTCTGAGAACAGAGATGATTATTGCAATCTAGATGATGTTGATTCCGGACAGATGTCAGACGACGACGTCCTCATATTTTGTTGCAAGATATTTAGGTCCGCAACAGAGGCTTGTCTGTGTACCACATGATAATTCACAGTATACTATGTCCACCTATGTGGTCGTTTTATAGACTATTTATATACTTTGATGTTCCGATATCTATACTACATTATGATGTATACACATTCATTTCTCTCAAATACTGGGCCATTGAAAGCTGATATGATTATTTTATCTGTATTTATCATATGATTTGTAGGGAGATGGACATGGTCGTGATGCTTAGGACCTTGTGGACGTGGCTGTAGAATCTATCGATGATGATATAATTCAGTTCCCCACAGAGGAAGTTGATTAAGAGGATGATCATATCCCGGGAGTGAGACCCGGCTTCATGGAGGAGGATATTAGGCGTGTTCAGACATTCGATTCAGTTACCGCCATCAACAGTTTGAAGATGACGTCTGATGGACACTCACGCATGAAGATCCCGCTTTGCAGGTTGGTGCCGTTGCCAATGGTGCGGCCCACCTTGACATGTGACTTGACTTAGCTTGACAACCAGTTCTCTAGAGGATACGATGAAGGTGCACGAGTATTTTATGTTTCCTTTTCTGACGAGAAAGGGAACACGGAGGTCTTCAGTGAAGCGGAGAAGAGGGAATGGGGTCCAATATGGAACTCCGTGAATGACACCTTCAACGCTCACCTGAAGTCAATACCATCCTTGAAATACCTTGTGGACTACAAGTTCTTTGTGTGTGATGGGAATCATAGGAGAATCGCTTGGATGAATCACATTCAGAGGCTACATAACCAGGAGACCACGTGGCATGTCTGCGTAGACTCAATTGTTTTGGACACAAGACAACGAATCGGTGTGGCTATGCAAGCAATACACGATATAAATATGTAAGTCATTCCGTTCTATAAATTTCCTAATCTTGGTATTGTGGCTCATGTCCCTTTTTTGGATGGTTCATATTGATTCTTGAAGATCCTCATTAAAGTCTAACATTGTTGTGCTATCACAGGCACACAGAGAACTCCCATGTGAAAACCAACCTTGTCCACACCCTTTACCGTGTCCAGAAGTATGGCGTTATGGAACTTGAGAAGTTCTAGGAGCTATTGACTGAAGAAGAGGTGCAGACATGCAAGCTGTACACTCAGACGAGCTGTTATACCATGCCACTACACTTATTCAATGGATTCATATTCAAGGTAAGCCATCAATTATTCCAGTTCATCTGTATGTTTGATTTCATCGTTGCAATCTTGACCTGCTTGAGTCTTGACCATTCATTGCGGTGATTTCAGCAAGAGATCTCTGCAGCAGCAGATGCAGCGATTCGAAAACTGAGAGAGGAAAATCTAGATGTCGAGGTGTCCAGGGAGGCAATTGTAGCCACAATGAGATTGGCTATTAAGGACTCCACGGATAGGCATTATAAGAAACTCTCGAAAATTGTGGCCGTTGCCAATCCCGCGCTTACTCCCGACTGGCTTAAGGAGGTACGTGATCTTCCATTTGTTATTCAGTGGTCCATTCTATGATGTAGTACACCTCCAAGTTATATTGATAATTGGACACCTGCAGATTGAGAGGCACTGGAATCATAATGCAGTACCCGAATTGACACTTGAGAAGCTGCAACTTATTGCGACTGCTGCAGTAGAGCCTCGACACAAGGTAAAGTGGTTGAAATGGATGAACGCCAGCACTCACACGAGGGAAGCTCGCCGATTTCCACCACGCCCAGTGAATGAGGAGAAATTAGCGATATTTTTGGCGAAGGCATGTTTCTATGCAGGGGTATGCTCCCTTATCGATTCATTTGTTCGGTGACTAATTTAGTCAACTACATGTGTTTTGATGCTTCATATATTACACAATATCTAATTAGTTTTCAAATTCTACAACTAGAGGAGGCAACTGCGGAGATGTTTGAGAACATCACCCAGAAAGATAGCCTCCCCATCAACATGAACATTCCAGGGGAGCCTTAGACATTGCTTGAGTACATTGAAACATGGCGGATGAAGCTTTGGGACCATACCTACACGGGAGTGTTCAAGGGATCGGATGCCTTCAAGAAGTTGGACTCTTTTGCATCGTACAGGGGAACCAACCTCACGGTGAAGAGATTGATTTATAGGTATAGTAATGCTTTCATGCAATATGTTTGACATGATGATAATTATGTTTCGAGGAATTTGTATCGCATTTTGGATTTTTAGAGAAGTCTTCTTTGGTCACAAATACATCTTATATCATTATGGTGTCATGACGAATTAATGTGATGATTCACTTACTAGTTACTACCATGTGACGCTATATGGTATATTTTGTTGGATACACTTATACGAACTGTGTGAACCCTCTTCTGCTGTGCCCAGGTACTTCAAATTTGAGCTGTATGGGAAGAAGGCCATCAAGAAGGAGGACTTACCCCCGTTTCTTACTACATGGCTAGAGAAATCGTCTCCCGACTGTATGTTCTCTGCGACGTAGATGCAGAAGTGGACCAGTCCACATTTGCAGACTTGCCCTTGGTATCTGGAGTGTAACTTTGGTGTTACACCACCCGAGGAGGAGGCCCTATTTCAGACGCTCAAGGATTCTGTGGTTACTGATGCGGAGTTTGACGAGTTCGCAAGACTAGATGCAGAGGCCAAGGCTAAGGCCATCAAGAAGTGGGAGGTCTCTAATAAGAAGAAGGTGGAAAAATTGGAGGAGGCCAAGAAGAAAACCGAGGAGAACTTGAAGCGGGTCGAAGAGAAGAAAAAGAAGCAGCTACTGGAGAAGGAGCAAGAGAAGGAGAAGAAGAAGCAACGATTGTCAAAGGATGAGACCCCTTTGCCCGAACTAGCTACAAGTGCAGCGGATGCGAATCTTTCATCATCCGGCTTCTCCCTCACCCAAGAGCGCTTGGGGCAAGGGAAGACCCCGTTGGCTAAGACTGTGATCCCCGCACTAGGCATCGACAAGTGCGTACTGAATGTTGGCTTGAAGAATCTTGACATGGAATCGCAGGCCTTCAAGGACGTTGAAGCCTTTTTAGCCATGGTATTTCCTTCACATCCATTTTTGTCGCATTCAAAAATAAAATTTCCAAATTTGAGTACAACACATTGCCATAGAACCACTGCGAGATTGCCTTTAATTCTAATAACTAGTAATGCATTGACGAAGTCTTGATTTCTACGCTTTATGCAGCATTCCAGCGACAAGACCCGCTCCATTGACGGAGTCAGTGGAACCGATCCAAGTGTGGACTTCATGATTGTTGATATACCTAAAGGACTCCACATTCCAACTATCTCGGTAGCCCCTGATCCTGTTCCAAAGTGGAACGATTTCGAAACCGACTACTTGTTCCCAGTTTTCGACTTTGCTCAGGAATTCCTCCACGACACGGATGCACTCATCTTGATTTACCCAGCATCCTCTCCTTTACACCGAAGTCACATTCTGGAATGTTGTCAGTCTTATAAGTTTCGCATTCTAGAGACGTATCTCGGCTCCAATCATCTGCACCTGACATCAGCCGCAGATAAGAAGAAAACGGTACATTTCCAAAACTGGAATGCCATAAATTTGTATGAATTTTGCATTACATTCTACAATATTAATATCGTTGGTTATGCAAACTCAGAGGTTCTCCATCTCCTTACTTGTGCGAAATCGTGGGCTAAAGACACTTCACGACTTCCCATTCCAACTTGTCCCGTCTCAAGCCAAGGTCGGTGTAAACCTAGCTAAAGACGACATTCTTAGAAACCTTGTTTTCTATGAAGATGTGACAATGAATGGGGACGTGCTATGGCGTGGTCCTCGAGAAAAGGGTTGTGAGTTCATGCAGATGTTCGTTGAGGCATGCACTGCACCAGGGGACGTGGTTGTTGACTGCACAGCGACCACAGGTATAGTTCTCACAATCCCTTAAGTACAATATGCTGCATTCTACAATTTCCCTTTGATTATTAACTCCATCGTCTACTTCCTTGTTCTATCACAGGTTCCACCATCCATGCCTGTCGAGCAACGCGCCGTCATATCCTTGCATTTGAGGAACATAAGGACATCTATGGTGCCCTTATTGCTCCAGTACTTCGAGCAACTGTGGTACTTGAGGCGTTGCCGACCACCTCAACGCTTGACCTTGGTGACGGAGACGACAAAGAAGTCATCATCCAGAAGGTCAAGACAACACTCTGATTCAGTAAGTAAGTCACCCTTGAAGAACCGCAATTTGGGGATATTGCTAGCTTCATCCTAATTTACAATATTCTAACATGTGATTCATTGATTTGTGTAGGCAAGGCAAAGAAGTGACATCTTCCAAGCCAGTCCCATTTTTTGCGAATCCACGTTTTTTTCCGAGCCCCCCCAGATCGTTTAAGCTACCTCCATATGCGGAGGCTATGTCCCAAAATTATGTTGCCGTAAACCCTCGGGCAGCTTCTAGGGCCCGATTTGTGAGTCCTCGCGTTTTGTAGTTTGTAGATGAAGAGGCAGTTCAGTCAGATTTGGATACATCTGATAGTGAGGGTAGTTCCATGTCGGCTCTTTAGCTATTGAAGAGCCTGAAGATCGGCTATTGGTCGCTGTACTTTGTTGGATTTGATATATTATTTTATCTTGTTGCTTTCCAATGACTTATTACTTTGACTATTATTTGTAACCAATTTTTTAAGATGTTGGAGATTGTGTATACATGTTTAATATACAATACTTGAACCATTTTGTTTTGCCATGTCATAGCAATTGCGCAGAAGCCTATGCATCAATGCATGCCTACTTCAAATTCGTGATTTTGGAGAAGGTGGAGGGAATGGTAATAATTAATTGTTCGCTTGAATGGACAATTGTAATTCAAGGCTTCTATGGAAATGTGGTGTATGGTAATCTGTTCTCAAGTCATCTTCGTCTAATTTTGAATTGCGGAGTATTTCCACTTGAAGTTGCCTTATAGGTTGTGTGGATGATGTAGGCAATGTTGGGGTTCGATCCAAATCACCCCAACCAGTGCTTCAGCCATACATGACAGTATGAACCACTAGAAAATAATTCTTCTGTCTACACAATGGCTTACCACTTTTCTGTTTTGAAGCCCATGTATGCGAAGGAAATGAAGGTACTAATGTGGCTTTTCAGCGTTTTCTATTTGCAAAGGGGATGAAGGTATTGCCATTGTTTCAACGTTTGCATAAGACGAAGTATTTCTTCATAGGGTCGGGACCAATCTGAATGGAGTGGCTAGCATTGAGAGATCAGTACCGCACCTGCCGCTTCCGTTAAGATTATGTCATGCCTAGAGTCAAGCACTTTTGTTGCTTGATATGTTTTTGGAAGCTTACGTACTCCTTCTTTGTGACTCTCAATGTTTGTTTTAACGGTTTCTTTACCAACAAGACTATTATATTTAAGGCCTAGGTGTACATAGCATATTTCTCTTTAGCGCAACTTACATCGATATATACTTGTGCTGGGCTTCTCACTTTGGTCGCCAATCAAGTAATCATTATCGCACCCTACTTGATATTTTGATAGTAGTTGTATATCGATATTATGATCCTAGGTCCCACTACTTTCTAAATTGCTCTAATCAAAATACTACAAACTCTAAACCCTAAAACCTAGCACTTGCCACAATAGTGTCCAATTTAGTTTTATTCCTTCCCCAGTTTATTAGATTTATTGGTGCCAGCTGAAGTGAAACGTGAAATAGGGTATATAAATTGGATATGAATCTATTCACTTCTTGTGTGGATGATGTAGGCAACGTTGCGGTTCCGCCAGAGATCAATTTAGACACTGCTTCAGCCACTCAGCACAGTACAATGCATTGGGAACAAATTTTTTTGTATACTGTGGTTTATCACATTTCTATTTTGAAGACCGGTAATATGAAGGGGATCATGGTACTGTCGTTGTTTTCAAGGATTGACGAAACTGAAGTACCTTGTCAAAAGGTTCAGATGGTTATTGTGGAGATTGAAGTGGGAGCCTGGCACTGCAGGCAGACGTGGTGGGCCTTAACTAATGAAAAAGGCTATCTTGACCTGGACTATCAAGATGTGATACAACTCTGAAGAGATGTAGTGATCAATCTTGTAAAAAGGTATTGTGGCTTTGATTTCATTGTTGGTGGGAGCCCATGCAACAACTTTACCGGAAAAAACCATCACACGCGTATAGCCGTATACAACTTGATGGTGAGCATTCTACTAAGTTATTTGAATTCTCACTTATCGTTGACACTGCCTATGAGCAGAGAATCAACAGTGATAGTGCATCAACGCAGATAGCCAAGTAGGTTGATGTAATTGAATAATTGTAAGATTTCGTTATTATCATCAAAGACATTCTACAACATTTTTGATATTGAATTTCAACTTTTATTTGCCAAGTTTGAGATTCTGATATATGAAGACTGCTTTGCATAGTTAGTAGATAATGCATACCTCATTGTTAGTGTGCACAATATTCAGAAGAATAGTAAAAGAAGCCACTACCGTATGTTGGGTACGAATAAATGGAGGAATGCTTATGTTTATCCAACTTAAACGGCCTTCGTAAGACTATTTATAACATGGCAGAAGTTGAGAGTGCTTTAAGGATCCTCATCCCGTTGTTTTCTTCTCATTTTTTTCCTTCATTTTTTTCCTCCATTTTTTTCTTCCATTTTTTTCCTCCATGTTTTCCTCCATTTTTTCCTCCATTTATTTCCTCCATTTTTTTCCTCCATTTTTTTCATCTATTTTTTCCATCCATTTTTTTCATCCATTTTTTTCATCTATTTTTTCCATCCATTTTTTTCATCCATTTTTTTCATCTATTTTTTCCATCCATTTTTTTCATCCATTTTTTTCATCCATTTTTTCATTCATTTTTTTCATCCATTTTTTCCATCCAACTTTTTCATCCACTTTTCCATAAATTGTCATCCAATATTTCTTACTTTTTGGGCTAGTTTTTTTCCCTAAACCACAAATTCTCCGCTCCCTGCTCACCAATCCACACTCCACGCTTGCATGCTAGCTCCCTTGGGTCTTCGGAGAGTTCTTATGTGCTATTGCGGAATTCCAACATTGTTTGTATGCATGCTGCATACATTCGTGCAGTGAGGTTCATTATGCCTCCAAAATACCATTGAGTTACTGGCAATGACATGGTTTACAAGTTGGCGGAGGAGGTAAGGACCAAAATCATGACTGTGCTTGTGAGTTTGAATCTGGAAGAAGATTAAAGACTCCAATTACATTTGCACAATATAATTATTTTTTGGGGGATGGGGCACAGATGGAGGGGGTGGGGGGGAAGGGGGAGCACGCATGAACTGGATGCCATCAAGTTTCAAGTCCCTCTGTGCCTGATTGTAGCTTTTGCATCAAATCTAAGTAACCTGTGTTTTCCTTATCATCAAGGGCGTTCTCCAACTCATGATCGGAGGTGAATCCTTCATAATAACATTATATTCATTATTTTGAGAGGTTGAAAACCTTTCAAAATAATATTGTCCATTTACATGTCTAAAATCCGAATGTTAATCCTAGACAATTAAAGTTGAGAATCACTACATTTGTTAGTTGTAACATTGTAATTTCCATTAAAATGAGAGTTTTGTCACCAAATACATTTAGATTCGGGTTATGCTGTGTTTATAGGCATATAAATGAATATTGAATCTTTTGCTAATCACCAAGTCATGCGCTGAACGGTTGGTTGTAAGAAGCTATTCATCTCCTTCAAGCGGTCTGAGTTCGATTCCCGTTGAATTCATATAAGCGACCGGAAGAGATACATGACTTGGTATTGCTATGTAGGAATCTTGATCCTGCATTCACGGGTACCTCTTCTGTTCTGGGACTTCCATGTTGTCATCAAAGTGTTTGTTTCCTCCCATAGCGATGGTTCGGTTTCATCAACCTTCCAACATAGACCTCTTTCACTGTCCCATCCTGTATAGAAGTCACAAACATCCTGATTCCTTGATGTTGGACAAAAGTATTGAATGAGCACGCAATTTGGCTTTTCAGGATTACAGTTGGGATCAGACAATGCCCTTACAATCCAAACTAGTTGACTGTCACCATCTTCGGGTCGGATTGCAACAAAATAGCCTTCATAGAGATCCCGACCCACTCTAATAGATGGTTGTAGGCGTCCACGCAAAGGCCCGACATAGGCCTCATCTTCTCCAAACTCTTCACGATCTTCGCCATCATCTTGTAACTGATCCTCTAGAGTTGCTTGAATTTGAGTAGTTGGCCAGAAACTGTCCTTTAAATTAGTAGAAGCAGGTAATGGTTCTTGCAACGCCACCTTCACATCACGCCACTAGTATACCAAATGCTCATAGCGTCTTCGATATTCTCCTGGAACGTCTGCATTGCACAACTTCTCCCAGTACTTCACAAAGCTAGATATACCTTTCAAAATATCATCCACTCCTCTCATTTCCTTTAGCAAAATTGGCAATGGCTCTCCATGGGGCCACAAACTACACCCCTCGGAATCTTCTTTCCACAACTTAATACCTCTACCATCTTCCCCTAACCAATCCACATCAGTGCACAACAATTTGTACTTCATGACCGGACATCCCGTTGAATCTAGGTAGAACTTCACTTGTTGTGGTTTTGTGTGTCCAACAAGTGTCTCATCACCGTCCAGAAATGCACCTTCGATGAATCCTTTGAAATCGAGCACCTCTTCTATAAGGAGAGGGATAGTAGGAATGGACTCCACGTCCATGAACGACTTCATCAACATCGAGATTGTTGGAAAGTTCTCCTTCTTCAATAGCATGCTCCATCTTCCAAACAATGCATCAATGTCGTCGTGTGTATGACCTACAATCATGAAGTTCACATACACCTCACGGAGATCTTGTTTGCAACAAGTAGAGACCAAAAACAAAAAACATATCTGTTCTTATTATCTCCAATAGCATTGTCCATTTGCACATTGAGAATAGGTGGCAAAGGTGTCTCTGGAACGAAGATCTCTGGAGGTAGGAGTAGAGATGAGTTGCACATCTCTGCACCTTTGAGCACCGCTGCAAATAAATTTGTCGACCCCGACCCTACAAATAACTATCGAGAAGACGACTTTGGTGGCAATTCAAGATCCCGCAGCAACTTTGCCATAGAGCCTATGGTATAGTTTGAATCATGGGGAAAGAGGTCCAATCCGTAATGAGCATAACGGACATCAGCATGATCATGTGCAATCATGCTAGTGATAAACAAAGGCAATTTCATGAGGCCATCAAGGTCTTTACTTTTGTGGGAGAAGACCGGAGAAGCAATTTTGGCATGATCCATCCTGTCGTGCATGATTGTAAGGCACTCATGCGGAAACTTATGCGACTGGTAGTTATTAGCGTAGTACAACTCCCTGTGAGCAGGAGCAACAGCAAGATGCTTGTCCAACCTAATGGACCACTTTATAGCAGTTTGAGATCCAGCAAGAGCACCCTTCCTAAGCTCTTTCAATTTGTCACAAGTAGCGCATCGAGCAAAATTGTCTCCTAGCTTCTTTACTTCGTATTTTGAAAACCTGGAAGATCAAATCTTACTCAAGCTTGAAATTGAGACCTCCTTCAATCCGAAAGCGGCATTAGTTTCATTGATTGCTTTCATCTGACCCTTCCATTGGAATGTAGCTGGTAGAATCCTAGACATGACTTTTTCTCTTGACTTCAAAGTATGTGTACGGTGTGGCACATAATCTGCTTCCTTGTCAAGGATGCATTTCAAAGTAGCAGTAGCTTGTTGAGTGTGTTTCCTAGGCTTCACCAATCCCATATTGCCATGCGCTGATGCCTCCCGACGTCCTTCATGTATGTTTGGTAGCGATAGAATGTGGCCTCTAGGACCCCAAAAATATGCATCCATGCTTGCATGCACACAGGTATCTCTTCAATCATCACCATCCTTCTGCCACGAGAGTCTCGATGAACTTGTCTATGTACTTCAGTTTTCATGAAGGCTCTATGCTTGAACGTCGAATTCCGATACATTCGTTCCCGGAAGGCTCGAATCTTATCCCTTGGAAACGGTTGAACACAATTTTGGCTGCAGCAAACTTTACTAGACACCAAGTTGATAGAGTCTTGAGTGAGTAAGTCATTTGATTTGATGGCAGTCTTGCAAGGAGGATTTCTTATGGCACTTGTGTAAGGTCTAGCAGATGTTGAAGATGGCGGGTTCAAGAGAGTTGCTTCCAAAATGGTTGAAATTATCACGGGCCTCATGGTCATGCAAGCTTGCCCCACGGCAATGGACAAGATTTATAGGCCAAGCAACTAAGGAGTACACCCGCTCTTGGGAGATATCCAGTTCCGAATGTGTCTTGGAAACAAAGACAACTACACGAGTGTCTCCAAGAGGTCTGTTGCTACCAAGCACAAGGTCAGAATCTACACTATGGCAAGTACCTTCCCCAACAAGGATGCCTTCATTGTTGTATAGAGTGACATACTTTGTGTTCCAGAGACGACGCGGAAGTCCTTCACACACTGGAATGTCGACATTCACTTCTTCGGGAATTTGGTATTTGTCATCAACGAAGTCCATATTGTCGACTGCTATCAAATCGGAATCCATGATAACTACAAATAGAAGATGATATTACTCAATTAGTAAAGAAGCCAAGAAGGAGTCTAATAAGATGTTTCAAAATTAATGATCAAATAAATTGAGGTGTGTAGGAACTAATGGACATAATGTAAATAAGAACAGGTTTTTCCTGTCTAAATCAAACAGTATTTTTGAAATGACATATCTAAATTAGGTTGCTACAACCTGAATTGCGTAGTCAATTATGCATTATGCGATAAATATATGTCGCTAGAATATTAATGGAGGTTGGTTTCAACGAAGGTCAACAGGGAAGAGAAATTCCAGAACTTTTAAAGTTCATGTCGTTGCTTCTTGCTCTTCTTATGCATATTCAAATAGACTTCTCAGGTAGTTATCAATTATGTATTACAAAGTTGTGAAGTTCAGATCGTAGCGACCTGAAGTACACACCAAGACCATTTATCATCCAAGGCAGTACGGCGGGGAAGGTCAAAGAGAACATCTCATTTATTATACATTCATGACTACATGGTGTTACAGTTCAGTTAGATACGACCTCATGTTCACGATCAACCTAGGAATAATAAAGAATTTTCCATTATAGACTTTAATCATGAATTAGTTGGTGGCAACATTGCCTCTTAGACATTTCCAATTCAGGTCGCTACGACCTGAACTGCACGGTCAATTTTGAATTTTGCAGTGGATATATTATGGGATTTTTTTTATCTAGGTCGGCTACTTCGTACACAAACAGGGAAGATAAATTTCTAGTCTTCTATAGTTCATGTCATTCGTCGTGACTTGCTTATTGAGCAAGACTTGACCATCTCTGCTCATTTACAATTATTCATTATAAAGTTGTGTAGTTCAGGTCGTTGCAACCTGATCTGCACACCATGACCACCAATGATCCTGGATAGACAAGCAAAGAAGGTCGACAACCTCATAGGACGTGGACCAAATTGATGAATAAAAGGGTGGTGCAGATCAGGTCGTTACGACCTGATCTACACAATTCATACGAAAAAAATAACTGTCTTTTACATTCAATTCAGTGATATAATATGTGATCGCTACAATCCTTCAAATACCTATGCAATTCAAGTTGCTACGACCTAAATTGCACAAGTATTTCCTAATCATCCAGTACGTCTGTGTTTTCCGGCGACAATTTCGGGAACTTATTCACATGTACAGAACAATGTCATCAGGAATACACAATACGCCAATCGAAATGAAAACACATTTCTGGATATATAGAAGATATGTTATAGAGAAACATGCATCTTCTATACTGATAATACGTATTGCAAGGCTTGCATTATAAGCATGAATACACTATGAATGACAGAACTCCACATCGGAATCAGAGAAATACGAAGTACACTATACGCAGTAGGTTTGGTAAATCTCTCACTTGTAAGCACGACATGCCTCCAGAAAGGACGTTTTCCTCCAAAACATCAACAATGACGTCCTAGAACTCTCTACAATAGAAACATCAATGAGCACGGGTAGAGCATCAACGGAGATTGCAAAATGACAATACGAATTGCGAAGTCGCGTATCCAAGCGAGTGAGAGAACTTTTGGCGGGAGAAAGAAGGCGCCAACAATAATTCAGAATTTTGAATTGCAAGCCGTGATTTCGTGGAAGTCTTCTCTTCCACTTGACAGAAAAGCGGAGACGGATTTTCTTGGAAGAATCTTCTTCCGCTTACAAGAGCCTTTCCGAGAAAAATGGGGAACCGGGTTTCCTTCCGACTAACTGCTTCCGCTTGTTAGCGCCTTCCCCACAAAACTCCAAAGCCCGGTTATTTTTGAAGGTTGTGCTTCCGCTTGCTAGTGGAATTTTGGAGAAAAATCTGGAGCCGGTTTTTTTTGGAAGATTCTACTTCCGCTTGCTAGCGCCCGCACCCGACAAATTCATGGTATCCAAAGCATAAAGGAACATAAACGTATTAACAAAGTCCTTTCTTCATCACTTTCAATACTATCCAACTCAAACCTATAATTCATTAAAGCCATTATATTGGAAAAGTCATAAAGGATTATGAACTAATGAATTCCAATTACTAAGATAGATACTACAAAATACAACTATCAAATCTTCAAACAAACAAACAAATTCGAAATTGGTAATTTTGGTTATAGCCCATGGCTTTAGGGCTTCTAAAGTCTTTACAACATATGGCTCATTAAAATAAAAATTGCTTTGCGTATAAAAATGCATAAAAGTACCGTGAATTCTATTTTTTCATGATTGAATTTTGAATGTTCATCTAAGTTTGAACTTGTACATATTTCTTAGATTATATTTGTGGTATCTATCCTACACCTTTTGGGCTTTAGTATTTGTAGCACATGGACCATTTATAGAAAAGTTCACTTGCGTACCAAAATGCATAAAAGAACCATATATTTATTATTTTCATGAATTCTCAATGTTGAACTAATTTTGAACTTGTACATATTTTGAGATTCTATTCTCTGAAATTTATCCCATGACTTGTGGGCTTTAGTGTTTATTAAGTACAGCATATGGTCCATTTAAAGAAAAGTTCATTTGCGTACCAAAATGCATAAAAGTACCATATACTTATTATTTTCATGAATTCTAAATGTTGAACTAATTTTGAACTTGTACATTTTTTTTTATTTCATTTTCCAAAATTTAGTCCATAGCTTTTGGGCTTCAGTATGTAATAACTACAGCACATGGCTCAATAAAAAAAGAATTGTTTTAGTTGTCGTACATGAATCCCTACAAGTAGTATGAATTTTTTTTTCAAAATAATTCCTAATGTACATTTAATTCCAAAACAGTAAACTCATTTATTTTAAGGTTTAGGATTGTAAATCTTGAAGTTATAAATTCATTTAAAAAAGAATCATGATTAGTTTCATTCAATTCAACTGAAGCTACTTATTTTTATACATTATATACTCCAAAATCAATACTCCAGAAACTGTTAGTATTGTAAATGGTTGTTATGTCAAATGTCATGAGGAAAGATTAAAGAGTCAAAATTTAAAAGAACATAAAAGTTTTGAAAACTTAGAGACAACTTCAAAATAAATGAGTAGAACACTCTCAAATATGCCAATCCTACATCACAAATCATTGTACCGTATGATTGGCATACTTTCAATACCTACTAGTACTATCATGAATGACAATTATGAGAGTAAATGACTATTTATGGTGACTAATTATTTTGAAAGAATGCAGCATTTCCATTGCCATTTTTTTTGAGTTCATGAATAATTACAACTTACATAATTTACATGTTTCCGCATTTATTTCTTTTACATGATTTTCACGTGTTTTCCCATTTTTTTGGAAATTAAAGTGCAAGACAAGGTTCTTACCCCCATTTCCTTAATTTCACGTACAAGGTCATTGAATGTGATCTCCAATTGCATATTTTTTACTTCTTCATTTCATGAATAATTGGAACTTGCTAAACAAATTCACCATGGTATCATTACATGAAGTTTAGGAAGAATTGCAACTTGCACCACGTGTCCACGTGTTTCTCCATTTTTTTTTATGTGAATTTCATGACTTTATATTTTTTTGGACATTAATGTATAGGGCACGGTCCTTGCCTGAATATTTGATTTCACGTACAAGGTCATTCCAAGTGACCACCAATAGCCTATTTTTTTGGATTCGTGAATTTAGGAAGAATTGCAATTTGCACCACGTGTTTCTCCATTATTTTTCTTTTACGTGAATTTCATGACTTTATATTTTTTTGGACATTAAAGTACAGGGCACGGTCCTTGCCCAAATATTTGATTTCACATACAAGGTCATTCCAAGTGACCACCAATAGCCTATTTTTTTGGATTTGTGAGTTTAGGAAGAATTGCAACTTACACCACGTGTTTCCCCATTTTTTGTACGTGAATTTCATGACTTTATGTTTTTTTGGCCATTAAAGTACAGGGCACGGTCCTTGCCCGAATATTTGATTTCATGTACAAGGTCATTCCAAGTGACCACCAATAGCCTATTTTTTTGGATTCATGAGTTTAGGAGGAATTGCAATTTTTTTTGGATTCATTAAATTTTGGTTAGTATTATTACTATACAAAGATGCATGCAAAAATCTGTGAAAAATTGATTAATGATTGTTGCATTAAGGGGTTAGTATAGGGATCAGGGGGGGGGGGGTCTATGGTCCAAGGGTTTACTTTGTGTCTAGTATAAGGAAGGGATGTAGTATATTAGACGCAATTTATTTTACTAATCCAAGGGAATTGAAATTTAAAAAAACATGGCTATATTTGAAGGACCCACTCAATCCCAATTCCAATTCACCCAGAATATATTGAATAGGAAGAAAAAAATATGTTGAAGTTGTAAAGTATTTTTGAATGTGAAATCCATAACCTTTTAGTATAAACGTAATTTATTTTCTTAATCAAAGGGAATTGAAATTAGAAGAACCGCATGAATGGCTATATTTGAAGGACCCGCATAGGAAGAAAACAAATATTAAATAGGAAGAAAAGTATAGGTATTGATCTCTTTAACCCTTAAAGGACGAACGGATGACTGTGAAAACCATGTATTTTGATACCGTGGGAATCATTAGTATACTAAATTTCAAAACCACTCATTGGAAGTTAAAGCATTGTAGAAGATTTCTCCTTTCCACCTCCTAAATCGAGGATGAATAGTTGTATTTCTGTCCTATACAGGAGATTCCCTTGTCATTCATCAGACGCCAAACGTCTGTATCAACGTTTATGGGTTAAATTTTTCTATAAGAGTGCAAATTTTTTTCTATGGTATTGATCTCTTAAAATTTTTCTATAAGAGTGCAACTTTTTTTTTTTTTTTTTTTTCTATGGTTCAAGAGAATCGGTGCAAGTACGTGTGTGCGGGTATGTTTGCACGGATATCATCTCTGTTATCAATCCGGGTATCAAGGAAGATGCACAGGTATCATCTCAGCGTGTGGGTATGGCTACACAGGTATCGTAGGGTATGGGTGTACATGTATCACAGGATATAGTTGCACGGGTATCGCAGGGTATGTCTGCACGGGTATTGCAGTGCGCCCTAGGGTTTGAGCTGGGGTGCTTTCCTATGCTTTTCTGTTGTTTTGGCGTTTTTCTAATTTTTTCTCTCAATCATGTTCTCTCTTGTCTTGCTGTTCTCTCTAGTTTGTAGGGGAGTTGATCGCACACGAGGAAGAGTTGATTGCACACGAGGAGTTGATCGCACACGAGGAGGAGTTCATCGAAGGAATTCGGAGGAACGGTTTAACAAGCATCGGAGCTCGGAGGAGTTCGGAGGATCCGTTTAACAAGCATCGGAGCATCGGCAGAGTTTGGAGGATCGGTGGAGTTCATTGCACAACACGAGCAAGTGAGTCTGAAATTTATCATTGTTTTTTTTTTCTTGATTCCAGTTCACTCATCTGGATAAGTATGCTTGCGGGGGAGTGCTGCTTGGATTCCACTTCTGGGAAATTCGGTTTGCATGGAAAATTCGTTTTGCATGTGAAATTCAGTTTTCAGGGTTTGAAAGTTTGCATACGAAATTCGGTTTTCAGGGTTTGAAAGCTTGCTTGACGATTCATCTAGATAAGTATGGTTGTTGGTGGAGTGCTGTCGGGGCTTCCGGGGCTTCCACTTCAGGGTTTAGGGTTTCAAATTTGATGCTTGCGGGGGAGTTGGTGGAGTGTTGCTGAGGCTTCCACTTCAAGTTTTATGGTTTCAAATTTGATGCTTGCGGGCAAGTTGGTGGAGTGCTACCAGGGATTCCACTTTAGGGTTTAGGGTTTGTTTATTTGCATGCTTGAATTCTTGCGGGGGAGTGTTGCAGATTTACATGTCGAGGGAATTGATGCCGGAGGGAACTGCTTGGGGGCTTGAATTCTTGCGGGAGAGAGTTGCAGGTTTGCATGCCGAGGTAATTTTAATGCTTCGTAATCTGCTTGGACGGAGAATGTGAATGCCTTGTTGTTGGATCTGAATTGCCCAACTCACCCGTCCTTTCTGTTGTTACTGTTGCCGGAGGGATAACTTGCGGAATCACATTCACACCAAGAATCTGAATGCTTTGTAATACTTCACGGTGTGATACTGGAATCTTAATGCTTTAACAAAGTCTAATTGCTTTGTAATCTTAAAGCCGGGTTGTATTTGATCAGTCAAGGTTCTTTAGAATTTGGACATGGTGTTGTCTTATAATGTTGCATTCTCTATGTGTGGTTCTGAAGTGGGTTTTTTTGCTGTTGTGCTATTGATTTGGTATGTGTACTATTTTGTTTTTTCTTCAGCTTGTAAAGGGTCGATGTTTGAATTTGGTGTAATGGAATGCAATGCTTTGTGCTTTCATGAATAGAACGAACATTGTCTCGATTCATATCGTTCTGAATTCGTCTTTTTCTTTGTTTTGCAGATTGCTATTTCGCCTACTAATTTTCAGGAGACAAAAGTGAATTACAAATCGTACGTACAAGGTCTGTATACAGAATCCTAAATCCTTCAAAGTATTGTGCCACAAATAACAATGGATACAGTGTCCGTACAACATACTAAGAACAATACTAACATAGTATAACAGTACTAATACTAGGGTATGAGTACTGTAGCAATACTAAATTTTTTAGGGTTCAGTAGTCCATGGGTAAAAGTGAAACCGTTCTTGTCTTGTGTAGTTCAGTTCGGGCCGACCTGAACTGCACAAGGTATATTATTTTAGACGTCAATGATACAGTACACTGAAAGTGAGTACATTTTTCAATTGCCAGCGCAGTACAGTTCAGGTCACACCGACCTGATTTGCACACAAAGAACTCAAGTAAATTATCAAGGAACAGAAAAACTAGACTTGCATGGAGAAGAAAATACTAAACCAGTCCTGTGCAAATCAGGTCAATGCGCCCTAAACTGCACAAACACATCTCTCAAAAAACCCGAAAGTTTTCTAGAACATTTAGAAAGTCTAATCTGCATAAACAAAAGAAAACACATAAATAAATATCCAAAAAACTAACTACAACCAATGCATCAAAAACAAAAAGACAATCCACAACACCATGTAGTTTAGGTCGCCCCGACTTGAATTGCACGAGTACCTCTACAGAAGAATAAATCATAGACAATCCTTCCTAACCTATACATTAAAAAGAGAAACAGACCCAAACTCAATAGGCAAAAATAATAAAGACATCCGAAGGAGATAAATACCACGTATGAACCAACATTAATAAATCAGAAGACAATAATACCATAGAACGAGAGTGTGCAGATCAGGTTGTACACTTGCACCCACCTAAACTGCACATACAAACAAATACTAAATATGAATCAACCATTATCCAAGGAATCCAACTAGACAGCTAACTAAATCACGAACATAAATATTCGTAAATAAATGATCATCGATACTCAGTTAATCATATCCTAATCTCTATTCACCCGCAGAATGGAAGACCAAATCGAAAATCTAAACGTCTACTTTAAGAAAAACACAACAAAAGTAACAGTAGTGGACGAGGAAGATGAGATGATGAACGACGGAGAGTACTGGGAGTTCAAAGACCCTAAGCAAGTGGAATCCTGGGGCCTAGCCATGATTCCCTTCAAAGATTACTTCCACTTCACCATGAAGTACAGTAATGCTCAACTATACATTCCAATCTTGTACGGAGAGAGAGTGAAAGATATCATCCATGATATCTATCCGCTAATTCTAATGAGGTGCGTCACAACAAAGACAGGGTTGCTCAACAATGAGCAGTATCACTTTACGATTCTCGTAAACTCCGACAAAATCCCATTCAACATAATGCCCCTTCTGAAGAGTCTAGAGCCCACTCCATATAGCAATGAAATTAAACAACTAGAGAAGAAGGTGGACGATGGGGCTTATTGCAATCAGGATGGTACGCCACTAAATGGAAAAAGATTGTGTGAGAAGTTAAGATTACTATTGAACTCCTTTGAGGTCCTGGAGGAGAAGCACGCCATGCAAAAGTCATTCATGGCCGCTCACACAATCTCGGTAGATATTGGAAGTCAAGGAGGAAGCCAACTGTCTCTGGGAAACCAAGGTCAAGCATCACAGGGTCGGGGTACAAGAAACAAGAAACCTAAACAGACGCCATCACATGGAGCATGCGGGAGTCTGCTAGCTGTCGGAATCCGTAATAGCTTAGTACGGACCTTAATAGACTAAGAAAAATTAAAATAGATCAAAATGGAAAAAAATTAGTTTAGGCATAGACTAGCGGAAACAAATAAATACTTAGAATTAGTTTAGACTACGTTCCGGAACCAGTACGGAAGCATGACGGAACTTGACATCCGGGTGGACGGATTCAGGAGCCGGAACGCAGGAAACCGGAACGCAGGCATTAAATTCAATAGCTTGCGGCGGTAGACTAGGGATACGTTACGGCGTACTGTAGCCTGCGTTCCCGTTACAGTGAACGTTGGGCGCAGGAATTCTATATAAACCTAGTTCCTCCTCATTTCTCGCCCTCTTTCAGTTGCTCCGCATCTGGCTGATAGTGAGAGAAAGTGTGGTGAGTTAGGGTTACGGCGATAGGAAAGGTGAGACGGATGGTAGGGGTTAGTACATGGTATATAGTACCGGCCCGGAAGATTAGTCCGGTATATCCGGAAGATCCGCTGCACCTGCGGCATTTAGAGGACGATTTGATTGTCTTAGGTTGTGCAGGTCTGCTGAAGAAACCCTGGAACGTCCAGAGTGACCAGGTGCTCCGGGAGTTGGTGGTAGGTGCTCCGAACCAGTACGACCAGACCGTACGTGGGCATCCGGACCAGTGGACGGAGGAGTTGTGGGCGGAAGTGTACGGGTTCTCCCAAACCGGAAGCGGATTCGCTGCCCGGACGGACCAGTACCACCAACACAAGTTCGTGAACCCACCACACGCGAAGGAGGGCTACGCGATCAAGGACTGCCGGGACGAGAGGCACAGGCGGCTGCTCCGGTTTCTGCTACCGATCCTGTACCCGGACAAGAGTTCCCGAGTTATGGTAACCATGGCCAACACGATCTTCGGGGCGTTTCAAGACCGGGTCGTGAATTGGGGCCAGATTGTGGCGAGCGTGGTGGGGCGCTGCGCCGGGAACTTGGCGAAGAACAAGCCGAACCCGCTCAGCACGTACCTGCTCCACCTGTACCAGCACCGGGAACTATTGACGGAAGACGAGGCGACGGATTATGAGACCGGTCTCATCATGCTCCAATGCAACTGCTCTGACAATAAGGAGCAGGAGACGTAGGAGTCTGAGGAGGAGGAGGAGGAAGCCAAGCCAGAAGTCAAGCCGGAGATCAAGGAAGAGAAGCCGGAACCGGAACCGAAGCAGACACAGAGGGAGAAGGAGGAATGGGAGCAGGCATCGGGAAGCAAAAGACGGAAGTCTACACTTCCGGCTGCCAGAGGTAAATTCCCGGGTCCCTTTCTCATCTAGGATAAACAAGAGTGGGAAGGACCACGCTTCTTCGAGTGCGGAGAAGAGTGGATCTGGACCGCGAAGGATTACCACGACAGGCTCACGGAGATCGTACTCCGGTCCGTAGAAGTGGTGAAGTGTGAACCGGAAAACCTGGTGGACACGCTGAAGGCGTTACCGGCCGAGTCGGAATGGAACGAGATGAGGACGGAAATCCGGAACTTGAAGACGGAACGGGATGCGCTCAAGGGGAAGCTGATCTGGACGGAAGGAGAGCTGTACCAGTCTCAAGGGGCGACGCAGAAGGCATACAAAGCGTTCCAGACCTTCCAGAAATGGATGGTCAGTCCGTCGGACCTCTATCACAAGGCGGCACTGTATGACGAGATGCAGAAGACGTCCGCGGCCCTCACCAACACGAAGATAGTCCGGGTGATGGTGGAGATGTCCGGAAGAATGGAGGCATCGTTGAAGGAGTTCCGGTCCATGATGGCGAACATGGATCCGAACAAGCCTCTCGACTTCGGGGGATTTCCGGAAGTTCCGGATGTCATCGCAACTCCAGCAACTCAACCTCCCATCTCGCCCATCAAACGGACAGGTCAATTTGGGTCACTGATCCACATTGTCACTCAAGGGGGTCCCTCATCCGGATTTCTGGGTCAGGATATGCCGGTCCGGAGCAGTTTGGATGCCCGGATCGACCTTGTCCAGAATCCGGCACGGATGCATCCGGAGCAGTTCAAGGATATCGAACCAGCTCCACCGATGCCTTTACCTACACCGGATCCCATCGAGATATCGGAGGAGGCGGAAGTAGAGGAGGCAGAAGTGGAGGAGGATCCGAAGTCATTGGAGAAGGCGGACTGGTCTCTCGTCCATACGGACGAGACGGATTCTGACAGTCCTCCTGTCCGGAAGACGTCGATCATCACCCGGGCGTCCCTCCGTACACCCCAAGGCAAGACCAGCACCCAGGGATAGTTAAGATTTGACAATAGTTCGAAGAAACAGCGGAAGGAAAAGTAGATAGTTAGACTGATAGTGTTTTTAGTTATCTTTTTGTTAGACTTAGAGTTCCGGGTCTCAGTCAGAACCCGGATTCCGGATTTTCAGGGGTAAGTTTCAGTTAAACTTATCCGTCCGGACTTTTAGAGCAGTTTAGGATGGTGTTTAGTAGCACTTTCCGCGGGTTTTACGGCATGTTGTTTTGTTTATAAAAGGAAGGGACCGCTTGTAGTCCTTCATTCCTTTTCTTGCTATTTCTTATTTTGAGCAGTAAATATATGTGTGCATTTTTATTGTCTTTTTACTCATTGCCTTAGTTTTCTTTGTGGGTCCTTGGTTTCCTTTTCCTTGGGAGTTTGAAGGTTGCTTGGGCGCTTGCTTGAAGGTTTTGGCTACAGAGTAGAGAGGTGGTAAGGAGGAGTCCGGATTTAGGGTTTCTCGGATCTGTGAACTGTGTGTTGTCCAGGGAAGCGGTTTTAGCGTGTGTAGGAAGTTGTGCGGAGTCCGGCGTTGGTGGTGTGGGTGCAAGTCCGGAAGGCCAGGGAGGGTTCCGTGCGGAGATAAGCAACCGTCTGTGGAAAAACCCCGCTCACCCGGAAAGTTCCGTCCGTTTGCAAAACACAAGTTGGAGTGCTAGTACCGGACCCCATCTCAGTTTCTGGGTAAGTCTTGTATTTGTCGTTGTAGCAAGAGGTGTCGGGTTGTATTCTGAGTGACCTGCTTCTGGAGAAATCCGAAGTTGTGAGGGTCAGCCAATTTGTTCCTTGTTTGTGACGGAAAGATCTTTGGGTACGTGTCATTAGGAAGTTAGAGTTAGTAAGATACAAGGAGTGGTGTTGTCCTTACCCCTCCGTAAAAGTCAGTGAGGACCCTCTAAAGGTGAAACAGAAGTATCGAAAATCGTGTTTGTAAGTTACGGATCTGGTGTTTGTGATAATCCGGATCCGGTAGAGAGTCCGGATAGAGAAAGAATCCGGGTAGGGAGTGAAATTTGAAGTAGTTACAATAAACCGGATTAGAAGGAATTTAGAACACCCTCTGGGGTTCCCTGGGACGATATTCCGTGTTATCTTGCCACTTTGTTGTGGTTAAGAGCGCTTACTACAGTATTACGTGCACGACACTAGCATCAACCTCTGTGAAATCCCCCACAGACAAGGCATCCGAGCAATCAGGCCAAGGTGAACTAAGTTACGCGGACATGATGCTCAGTGTACCCCAGGCATTGAATACAGAGCGCAAACTAGATTACAAGGTGGTAAACGCGGTCTACAGAAGGTACTGGGAGACATGCTCAAGTGCGTATGTTCTGCCCGCTGACGTGAAGAAAGAACTTCCTCTGGAGCGCCTCATTGAAGCACCTGCCGAGTTCAACATCCGAGTAATGGAAGATAGAATTGTCAGGAACATGATGAACTGGCTTGTAAACATTCCTGACAAGAGTGCAAAGCAGACCCTCTATGTCATGCCAGTCGGCCACAAAAAGAAGCCGGAGAAGTGGGAAGACATTGTAGGCAGCCTATTCTACATCATCAATGGCCAACACAACGTTGCCGCAAGTAGGATGATGATGGATGAAGAAAGCGGCGTCAACTAGGAAACTTGTGCGCAATTTGAGAAATGGAATTGCTTCATAGTTTGGTCCAAGGATGCTGAGCAGTTGCGGTCAATATCCGCATATTATAACCGTACTAACCACTTTCAAGCAATCCAACCATCTTGGGCGACAAACATTCTCGGAGCCCGGACGGTGTGGGTGACAATGGGAAGTCCGAAGAACCGGAAGGAGGCAACAACTCTCGGGACTATCACAATCACGAAGAGAACCAGAGAGAGTATTCGCGAGACAACCAAATTCCGGGTATGTAAATCAGGTCGCCCCGAGCTGAATTGCACGGTTGCCTTCTACCTTGCGTTCTTTACTAACGATAATAGGCCTGATCGGTTGCACCTTTGAAATGTGTGCTGAATGATTCTAATGTATTCGAGTTTATGCAGGCATTTGAAAAAACAATGCACCAACAATTTGTCATGATCGATGTCAATAAAAATCACATGGCTGCCAAGAAAAAAGGTGTAGAGGAGAAGTTCAAGCTCGTCAACGAGCTCAAGATTATTATCGCACCTAACAAAGTATACAATTCGTGGAGCGAAGTCATTATGAATGCTGCACATGGGGAGCTATATGATCCAGACACGTTGATGGACTTCAACGAAAAAGAGAATTGGAACCAAGACAACTGCGCCCTTAGTCAGGACTTCTTCAAACCTTTTGGAAATCTTAGCTACCATGATCTTGGGAAGCTGGCAAAACACATCCTGAACCAGTCTGGCTCCAAGCGGAAGCACGGATACCCGATGGTTACCATCAAGGCTACAACGTCGGTTCTTGAAAGCTGCTATAGTACGAAAGAATGGGTCGAACGATGCAAACGGAAGCAGCTAGTGAAAAAAGCACTCTACAAAATCGACCCCGACCTTGGATTCTTCAACGCTAATGGCAAACTTATTGTCACCAACTGGAGGGAATTCAAGCGAAGTCATAGCATATCAAGCACGACAATGAATCTTCTTGTCGAGTGTCCCGGTGATAAGTTCTTCGGAACTGGAAAGCAACTAAAGGCCAAGAACAAGTCAGTAGAGCAGATATCGCCGCGGGCGGTGGAGTTCTTCAAGATTTTCCTCGACAAAAAGAAAAACTTCAGCATGCCGAAAGGGATCACATACATGAGGCCTTACAACATCGGCACTAACAAGTGGACACTGTGGCCAAGACTGTTATAGACTACGGAGACCAAGAACGAGGTTATGCTGGGAGTAATTGACTTTAGATGCATTCCAGGGGTCCTAGAGAAGGAGAAGTCCAGTATCGAGAATCCATACTTCTACGGAGTCTTGACATCATTTCAAATAGAGAAGACTCCTCTCCTCAAAGAAATCAAAACGTGGTTGTTCATCTGTGCGGAGAAAGTGGACCAGACATAGGTCCTAGCGTACGTCAAGAAACATAATGTCCTGAAGACATTCAATTTGTCATTTGCCGATTATTACCCGTCCAAGAACAAGAGAATAATGGACCTACCCGCGAATAGCGCCAAGGCAATGAAATTTTTTTTGCTTATATTCCTTCAAAGCCTAGACAACATTTTCTAGACAAAAATTCAGCCGGAGTTTAAAGCTCCAGACACTTCTGTGTACAAAGAATCAAAGAAGTACAATGAGCTTCCATTCCGAATGTACAATATGGAGCTGAGGATGGAATTTTATCTCTGGGTAGTGGAGAAGTTTTGCCATCCGAGATCGAGCGTGTTCTCGTTGTTTGTAGGAGGGAAATTGACATGTGCTACACTGGTAAGCGACCTCTTTCAATTTAGGTCGCTGCAACCTGAATTGCACACCATTGCCTAGACTTGTAGAATTTGCCATTTGAATGCCAGGGTCACTAATCACTTCCTTCTATCTATGTTGCGTAGATGAGTGGTATGAATGTGTATGCAACAGTGCCGGACATCGAATCAGATATGTGGAGTGATATTGCTACCAAAGGGATTGCGCTAGACAAAAACAATTTCCTGGCATCAAGGTACGTTGTTGACGAGATATAGTATCTGACGGTACCATCGTCACAGACAACGCCCAAAATGATGAGGCCTAGGTCGGGTGTAGGTTCCCCAAGCAACCGGGCAAGCAAAAGACGCTTGGAAGTTGAGGAGGAAGAGGAGGAGGAGGAGGAGGAGGACGATGATGATGATGGTCTTGATACATTTCCCACACCAAGTGCATGTTCTTCACAAGAGATGCCAGGCTCGTCAACATCTTCGGGTCTGCCGTCGTCAAGGGTAGAGGTCCCAAGTCTAGTGAATCCCATGACATCTGTATCTCAAACGCGGCCGGCAAAAACATGAGAGTCACCTGTCGTAGCACAAGAAAGCACAATTGTCCTAGTAAGCGTTTAAAAATGACTAAAAATACTTTTATGATGACTCGTGTATCGTTCCCTAGAGATTTATCCGTAGTTTCCTAAGGCTGATCGGATTAGGATGCGGAAGCCTACAAAAACACACTATAATCGGATCTGAAGCCGGAAATGGTTTACATTGCCAACCATCACTAAACCTTTTTCCTCTCAAATCCCACAATCCAAACACCATCTCGAAACAAGGAGTGTCATAATCCTATTCCTCTCCCTATCCGAGAAAATAAAAGAATGTCCAGCTAGACGTATGCGGAACTAGAAGGAGTGTCATAATCTTGTTCCTCTTCCGGGTCTGGATCCGTATCTAGCAATCTTTTGTAACCAAAATATGAAGTTTAACCTCTATCTCAGAGGGGTCCGCTCTTGGGGTTTTGGAAGAACACGTAAATCCTACCCTTCAATGTTTTAGAATGATTGAAGTTCCACTTTAAACAACAAAACACAAGACAAACACTAGGTAGCAATTATTCCCTCACAACTGATCCGGATGTGGATCCAGTCCAACAGGTCACGCAAGGAATCCTCACCAACCTCTCAATACTACAACGACAGATTCTACCCAGACCATGATCCTTAGACAGAACTTGGAACCGGATAACTGAAAGACTCGAAATTCCAATCTAATTCCTACTTCCGGTTACACTAGGACCTTTCAACTCTTCAATTGACCCAAGACTGGTCACTACTAGACACTATAAGAAACCCGTGTTTTTAGTGTCGTTAAGAAAAAACAGGTATTGTTTTCCTTAACATCACTTTGTTACAGGGTTTTTAGGTTTTGAAGGCACATTTGTCCTACATGTTTCAGAAGACGCATGGATGTCAATGCACAAACATGATGACGTTTTGTCAGACGTGTATGTTTCTTCAGACATTGACTACAATATGTTTATGTTACGAAAAACGCAGCTAAAAACATACAATTGCCACGTCAGTTGAGAGGTTTCGATTCACTGCATTAAAGTCTTCAGAACTTACTACGGGTTGACAGTAAAAATTGACCAACAGTAAAAAAACATAGTGGACAGGTAGCTGCGTTGCATTTTTCAATATTTTTTTTCACACATTAATTTTGGGTGGGACCACTTTATTTTTAAGTATTTCAAAGGCTAGAATATAGAAATTGATGCGGTTAGGGCAAAAAGCTGACCTATTGTCCAAATTTTTCTTTTCAAAACATTATTTCAGTTCCCTACAGAAGTTGGTAGAAGGAATTTGAGCAACAATTATTTCAGAAATTTTACATAAAAAATTAAGGTCTCTGCTTAGGAAATTTTGTTCTCTCTATAGTAATTACATATGCCAAATTATAATTAGCTTTTAAAAATTTGTGTGCCCTTTTTTGAGTGCAACCCTTTCATATTTTCTTTTATATATATATACACGCATAGAAACTAAAATATTTGTCTTTTTTGAAGTAAATGAAGTTCACATTTTACAAAAACTTCACTTCTATAATACATATTAATGAAATTGTAGAATCCTTTGTCTCACTTGTTCAATTCAAGTACTATGTGCATCAGTGCATGTCGATAGTATAGAGCAAATGTAACAATTGCAATGAGCCTGAAGCTCAGAATGACCAAGAGGAAAGAATGTCGTTATTATTGATCCTTTTTATGTTTGTAGTGGCTAATTCAAGTTACCTTTGAGAAATATGTATATATATTTACAAATTGACTGAGTTTTATGTACATAAAGAAGTTTATAGAATTGTTAGAGTTTATGATATTTTAAATTTTACAACGAGAATAATGTAGAAATGTATTAAGAAAATGCAGTTTAATTAATACATTATGAAAAAAATATATATATATTTTTTGAAAGAGGAGGTTATTAGCACATATGAACATGCAATTTTGTGTAATGAACTTTAGTGGCTAGAAAACACCCGTTCCAGTGTAGCTTTCCAAATGAAAAGAATAAGATTAATGCTTATATATGTATATATCCCCCAAATGAATTAAGTATGGTCACCCACAGCTAGCCAGTTAGCCTAAGTATGATGTGCTAAATATAATGCCATGTTAATTTCAACATTTCCTTCATTTATAGAAATTTCGCGGTACACCTCATATTGTTCATTCAATATTTTTGTTAGTTTCGTGGCATATTTATATATATGTTCATTTCTATTAATGAATTTTGTTCATTGAATTTTTTATTCCTTGTTGTTATGTCTGCTTTACAATATGGGAATGAAGTCTGTAATGGGCCTGTAGTGCCCCAGCAAAACATATTATGATATGTGCAATTGAAAGTGTGAAGGTTCAAACACTTTCATAGCAATTTAACCCCTAAAGGACGAAGGCCTTTATTCTGCCAAAAAACACTTTGAGTTGCCATTTTTATATATAGCAAAAAGTAAATGAAATTGAAACCTTTTTTTCCCCCACATCTAAATATACGATCTTACATCTAACTAGTATGCAAATGTGTAGGAAAATTTACATAATTTTTGGTTGCATAGATTGCAAGATATGTATGTTTAAAGTGAAAATAACAAATTCTTTAGCACATTGTAGGACTAGATCAATTTTTTGACTTTGAACATTTTTTAACTTAAATTTTTTTCAGTAAAATTTTTTGAGCTTTTCATCTTTATAGTGCAGAATTGAGTTGACAATCTAGGGGAAAAAAAGAAATCCATAAAAACGCAATTTTCATTCTTCTAGACATTGTTAAGTTGAAGTACGTATGAGATAGAAGGAAAATCTAAAATATTAATATCTTACTAATGCAATTTGAATTCACTAATTCCAATGGTGAGATTGTGTGTGTAAGAAAACTAATCCATGGGAAGCTTTTTTTTTTTAAATTGCAAAAAGTGCATTAAAAAATGAATCCTATAAGTTTTTTTTGAAAAGAAAATGTTGTAATTGTCCGAAAAACAAGATTGTCCAGAACTTTCTCATAACAAATGCAAATAGAATGAATCAAAGCTTTCTATGTACTCCAAAAAATTATCTACAAGGAAAAATTTCAAAAAAACAAAAATAAAAATCTGAAATTTGTGGTGGTTGCCCTTCCTTTCTTGTTTTGAAGTTCTTTGGACAGAGCTTTTGTTCTCAGGCACTGATTGAGAAAATAATTATATTTTTACAAAGTACATCCAATTTTCTACCTTTGTTAAAAAGAAATTCGAAAAATAAGGGAAAAATTTCGGCCCGTACATACCCACCTAAAATCCCATTTCCCCCACAGCGGGATAATGGTCCTTCAGGGGTTGACAAGGTGCACCAACACAATTTTCTTGTGCTTCACATGCACATGTCCTATAATATTCAGTTATTCACCATCATATATTATAAAATTTCTTGTACAGTTTCTCAAAATAGTGTAGTACAATATCCATCATTAATTCATTACTACATGGGCGTCTAAAACCCTTGAACATCCAAGGTAGGTCATTAGCACTACCATTTTGAAGCAAATTGTAGTAGATGCAGGCATTTCATACATTCATTAGCAACAGACAACTTCATATGTCACTCATAACATAGTTTTAATATAGGAACACATGCTAACAGATGTTAGCATTCATAAAAACTAAAGAACAAACACTCTTCATGTTGTACTATATACATAAAATAGTTTTTGGTAACTAATCTTCTTAGCATCAATATTACAACAAACACTTCAGTAGTACTTCTCTGCTACTGTGCCGCATGTGCATCTTCTTCTGTTGTTGTCTCAGAAGGTACTGTGATGTACGTGCCTCCAATTGTCACTGCATCTCGTCGAGGCTTAGTTGCCAACAATACCGGTTGTAAACCGATAAAGTCAGAGTCATTTCTGACATCGATGATCTGATTTAATGATTCAGGAAGGTGTAATCGTCCACGTCTTCCATGAACATCAGTTCTACAGACCACCTTCCATCCACGTTTGTTGGGATCGTTTGAAAAAAACACTTGCTGGCAATGTAATGGGAATGCAAAGGAATCGGCATGCACCTTCCCATCCATGCGGTTGAAGTTCGCCAATGTAAACCCATATTTGTCCCTCTGTACATTCGGATACCGTGCATCTTGAGAGTTGCGAACCCAGTCGCACACTAGCACTGTTGTGCAATGATTGCGATAATCCAACTCTAGAATTTCTTCTATGTACTCCACATAATCACCAGTTCTCTCAATGGGGCGTCCTTAGAGAAGTCCCCATCGAAGTTGGCTTATAAATGATGCCACAACACAAGAATCACGGGTTACAAGTCCAACTTCAGAACTGCGGACGCGTAGATGCATGCCACATGTATACATGTGGCGGTGGGAGGTCGCGTAACATTCAGGTGGGCAGGCGTATTGTACAATGTCGTTGTCGAGTTCTTCACCAGCTAATTCTACAACATCTACTTTTGCCCTCAACCAATTCGGAAAACTAGGGAATTCATTCAGCTCAAGTGGATATCTTGGTTGTTGTGGAGGACGGCGACGCCGACACTCCAAACGAAAAGCCTCGCGTTCTTCCCAACGTCTACCTTTTTTAATAACATAATCTCTGCACATCATACATCATTATAAATCATTTGTTGTCGTAAGCATATTCCTATGAATGTTGAAGAACATATTGTACTGTAGTCACTGCAGGTATTTGTATGAACCTATGTGGAAGACATGGACAAACAATCCTCATGGAACAATAGTACAATTTTTGCACATATCACTATTGATGCTACGTACTGGAATGTTATACAAGTACCGCCATTACAATGACAATACCTAACAAAGAAAGACTTTGTGTGCAAGTATGCATTCATGGAACATTGTGGTGTAAGGTATTAGCACTTACTGACGCCAATCTTCCAAACTCATAGCATTGTCCAGAACAAATGCATGTGCATAATTTTGCACCTCTTTCGACATTTTACGTTTTGCACGTTCATTAGAGTGAAGGACCTCATCGTTCATGGTTGCGTCTTCCTCTGGATCCCAAACACGATGAGTCGTTCCTCTATATTGCTTCATGTACTCCGTACAAAAGCCAAGAGTGTCGTCCATGCAGTAGCTTTCAGCAATGCTTCCCTCGGGATGTGCATATGTTCTGACATAATCCTTTAGTGTCTTCATGTACCTCTCGATAGGATACATCCAACGACAACGCACTGGTCCATATACAAATAATTGTTGTACCAGATGCACGGGAAGATGTGACATGATGTTTTGAAATGTCAGTGGAAACTCCTTCTCCAACTCGCATGTTGCCATAATGACATTGTACATCAATTCGTCTTTCTCTGAATGCCAGACTTCTTTCTCTTAGAGTTTTTGGAAAACTCGAGATATTCGAATTATAGCACTCCTCACATTTTCGGGTAGTATATTTTGTATTGCAACGGGAAGAATATACAGTACACAGAATGAAACACTTGTGAAGCACTATGCACTCTTCTTAAGCCATGCATTATACACTAGAAGAAAAAGACGTTGGAATCCCTGAAAACACGTGGGCTGAATTCTGTTGAGTTCCCGTTTCCAAACGCAGTCCAAATGCAAAAAACCGCAGAAAAAGCAGTTTTCTGCGTTTTTCTATGTTTGGACTGCGTTTTTTCTGTGTTTGGAAACAAGAACTCAACAGAATTCAGCCCACGCGTTTTTAGGGATTCCAACGTCTTTTTCTTCTAGTGATAACATCTATGTTTGCTGTTGCATTAGTAAAAATGTCCACATTTGACAACTATGGTCCTAACATTTGTAATTATTACATGGATTGATGGAAAAACTAAATATTCTTAGCAAATGAGTGATGCACATTCAATATGTTAGAAAATGACCTATTGCAAACAAGGTCTTCTACACATACAAATGATGAAAGGGAAATAATATTTTACAAAAGCATCTTATTTCACTTGCATATGTATTCCTCACACCAACTACTTTTGCATCTTGTCTATACCTTTGGTTACGTACAATACTTGTTGCATGAGGACATGGTAGTCATGTGTTTTCATGTACTATAGTTTACCGTCCATGAATCTCTTGTGAATGGAGCCGACGTAGTTCGAAGGCGTGCAAATGTTTGTGATGATGTTTAGAAACTCTTTGCATTCATCTAGTTTCATTACATACGGTGCATGTGGCATGTAGTATTCTTGATGCCCTTGTGCTCCTGCTTGCAACCAAATTTCTTCTCGAATTTTTAAATCCTGAGCATCTTGGCGATTGCCTGCGCTGTCTTGAAGACCCATTATGGTCTTCACTATATTCTCACACAAATTCTTCTCGCAATGCATAGGATCCAGAAGATGTCGCTCCAGTAAATGCTGTAAACAATGACGTTGTCAATCTTTAATGCATCAACACATTTTGTACGCCATCGACAAACATCACATGCCACATGCACGTCAGCACGTGCTATGCAACACTAAATCCTTGCATGCACTTATTGTATACTTACTATGAGAGTGAAATGTACAATAATCTGAGGTTTAGGTTGTACTTAACAACTACGACTTGTACATATTTGCAATATATCTTCATTTCCACATAAGAAAGGTCATACGGTGCATTAAGAAAAAATTGCAAACCCATGGTGGACAATGAGGAACTCAGAGAATTGATGATGAATCATTCTTATTTTCTATAAGAATAATATAGCATTGCAATGAAATGTGAAGGACATACAAACCTGCCAATAAGGAAGTTCGTAGAATTCACTCAATCGTTTGACGCCAGTGCAATGCACAGGGTTTGATTTAGCATTTTCTTTTCCGCCTAGATCAAGGTATAACTATTGCCATGCTGCATACCTGATGATGTCTATAGCAGACATGACCCGTGGCGTACAACGTTGCTCCACTTCACCATTGAACCTTTTGTTGCGTCTATATGGATGATGTCGATTGAGATACCTTCTCATTCTACCATATACAATCTTTGAACCACGAATGCGTCCATTTGCTAGAATGTCCCCTGTTTTAGCCAGTCTCGAGTCTATTTCCGGCCCACAACTTGGACACCCCCTATAACCTTTACAACATAGCCCTGATATTAGCGAATATGCTGGATAATCTGAAATGGTCCACATGAACAAACCACGGACTGTAAATCCCCTTGACCCTTCTGGTTGTGAGAAATCTATTGCTGGGACACCTTTCCATAGTTCTTTCAACTCTTTCAACAACGGCCGTACGTAAACGTCAATGTTTTTTTACGTTGGTGAGTGCTTCCCTGATATGAGAATGCACAATGAAATGAAAAACTTCTTTGTAACAAACCACGGTTCAAAATTATATATCAATATAAGCACAGGCCATGTAGACCAATTTGTATTACTTAGTTTGAATGGATTCATCCCATCCAACGCTAACGCTAGGCGCATGTTTCTTTTCTCCAGTCCAAAGTTGTTGAAAGCTAGATGTGAGTCCACATGCTTCCACGCTAGGCTGTCTACCACTGAGCGCATGATGCCATCATCACTAACGTGTTTAGTGTACCTAGTCAACATACGTGCTATCTCTGCTGACCTCCACATCCTCTTCAACCTTGGAATGAGGGGAAAGTGTCGTAAAATCTTCATTGGAATCGCATCTGTGCCGTCCACCCAACGCGATTTACAACACTTTGGACAAGAGTCCAAATCAGCATACTTGTTGTCAAAAAGCACACATCCATCAGGGCAAGCGTGGATGTTCTTATAATTCAAGCCCAACCTCCGAATGTTTTTCTGTGCTAAATAGTGAGTCCCTGGTAGTTGATTCTCAGCTGGCAACAAATCCTCAGATAAATACCGTAGTAGCTCATCCGTAAACTTATTGCTAACACGAAAAACTACACACATATTCATTATGATGATCATTGTTGACACCACACTTGTTTTGGACCCTGGATAGAGTGGTGTTGTGGCTTGTTCATACAACTCTTCCAATCCATCCAATGTATCTCCACTGTTGTCGTCATTGTCTTCGACGTCTACAACTCCAATAGCATCGCGGTGTAATGCATCACTTCTGTCCAACGCCTCCATGACTTGTCTTTGCACCTCATGTAATTCATCGAGTGCAGGGTCAGGACGATCCACAACCTCTTCTTCCACCACGTTTGGTACATCCATGTTTGCTATGTCATCATTGTCATTTAACATGCCTTTGGCATGTGCATCAAATTGTACAAAGTCATCGTCATATACGTCATCTTCTATCCATAGTCCTCGACATAGGTATCCGTTTGGAGGATCACCTCCAATCATGAATTTCATTAGAAAAGGATCTCGACCCACAGCTATATGGTGCTTTCGTATTATGTCTATACTTTTACACCGTCTGCCATGACAGTCCCTGCAAGGACATTGAAATGCTCTTATGTTTTGCTCCGTTGCTACTTGCAACTCTGTTTCCAATATCAAATCGCCCACTGGAATGTGACGTAGTGTACGTCCATCGGTAGAAATGTGGACTGTCGCGGGTCATTGTAAGGGATGGATCGGCATGCTGAAACCACTTCTCGGACGTAATGAGTTATAGTGAACATCAAAAGTCTACATGCTTGGGATCTTGTGCAAAGCGCAAAAACAAGGAAGTCCATCATTGAATTCATAGAAATTTCCCTTCTAGTATGTGTAGTCACTATAGTACACACATTAGGAACAAAAAAGGAATATACTCTGTTATAACATAGTTTTGAAATTCATTCTGTGCCTTCTTTTCATTTGTGTAGTGCAAGTGCATGCTACAACTTTAGTAAACAACTATGAATTTGAAGTGTTCTAGCACATATATGTCAATACACAGTAGAAGGTACGTACCCCACTGTGCGTGCAACTTAGTGAAATGTAGATTGCACCTTATTTTTCTACTCTTCAAGCAAGCTAATGTATTCATTATCAATAGTGTAGTCTTCACTGAATTACTAGTAGTTCAAATCATATAAAGCCAAATAATTTTTGATGACTCAAAAAATCAATGTAACTTTCCTATAGTTCCTATTTCAATTCCCATGTCAACTTCATTAGTATTGCAGTGGTTTAAAAGGACTACCAATTGCAATAAATAAAAATATAATTGAATCCAAAGAAACCACTAGTATACATTACCATATGATAGTCACAAAACATTGTTTTGCTACAATTTCAATACTGTTACATTTGCTTTAAGATTCTAAACTATAAGCACGTCAAAGTCATTTGAAGAACTGAAAATAAGGCAAGTGTTGATTGTGTTAGAATATGATATGTATATATTTTTTACTATAAGGGCCGTATATGAACTAATTTTGGAAGTGAAAGTTTCAGTTCTCCATATATCAACAAATATTACTAGAAAATCAATTGAATTTTTATAAAAGCACACTATGTTGTGTCCAACATGGTGTCACTAGAAATCCATTTTCATACTTGTAAGCTTTAGGAATAACAAGAATTTGAACCAAACTAAAGCTTTAAGCTGTTACATTGTAAAATAGACAGGAAATGAAGATGTGGAAGTGCTCTTTGACATCCTCATGAGGTTGTGAATTATGCCATTCTACCTCCAATTTATGAAAGGGATGCAAAGCAACACTATCAATGCATGCATGTATGAATAAAATAACAACTCATATATTTAATAGTTTATGACTTCTAAAATTCATGAATGGACTAAATAGCTAGTCGTACAGAAGTTTTGGAAAAGCTACCTTGTACTGTGCTTTGATTTGTATTGCGTTCTGAAGCTGCTACAACCAACGTTGTACTAGCACTTACTGAACTTCCAACATATGAACTGCAATAATCAAGTTCCAGTATTCATTGCTCAAGCACCATCTGCAAAGCATACTGCATTATATTTCAAATGCATCAATAGAAAATTGAACCAAACATCGTTTCCATAAAAGAACTCATTCAGAAATTCAAACACTCAGTTCAGTAATGCTAGTAGCAACTATCATCACATGCACTACAGGTCATCTATGTGCTTTTTCTTGATGTTTGTTAAAAGCAATGGAACATACATATACTGAATAATGTACATGAAATGAAGCATAGTATTACAAGTGACCGCAACTTATTGCTAGTTTCATCTAAAGACCACTGACAATGCAGTTGCATTTGTAGGAAGTCATCTGTGTCTTCTATATATCGTTCATGTAGTACTAACTTTGGTAAGTTTGCTGTTTTGGTAATTGATGTTCACAACACGGTCATATACACTATGTACAGAGTGCGCTAGTAGCTATTACTTGTTCTATACTACATTGTGAACATCTGTACAGATTGCCTTGCGTCACAAAAGTGTTATACCAACACGGACATGTAAGGACTTTTACAATTTACAACAAACTTTCAATCAACCATCGCTGAGTATACTTGTTCAGCCAACCATGAGTCGGCCGCTTCCTCCAAACTTTCGAAAGGATAAACACCGTTATAGAACCATGACATACTGTACATGTTGTTGTAGTACACATCGTCAATGGTCTCCACATGAAGTTTTTGGTGCAAACTAATCCTAAATCATACCAGCACATATGTTCCTTGTGCCAAAAAACCATGCACTCTAGGTATGCTTCCCACTCAATTTCATACTGTCTAAACAGTTGAAAATCATTTGCAGCGCCATTGTCATTCTCTGACTCTACATCCATGTAACTGACACATTCTCCTACGGATTCAGCATCAGAAAGAGTAGAAAGTTGCACTTCTGCTTCCGTAGTTGACATTTCCCTGAACATACTTGAAATATCCACAATTCTAAGCATGTATGGACAACATCTTAGAAGCACTGACGTGGTTATACTTTGTTTTGAATCCAAATCCTTCTTGTTCATATTCAGTAATTGTTATCACTACAAGCCATTATTTTGACAAGGCCAAACGCTAATAGCACTGGGGCTAGGAATGCTAGAAGCTTACAAATGCCAGGCACAAGCATTGGGCCTGCGGATGCTACAAGTTTGTAAATACCATTTACATGCTTTACTCAGTGCTTCAATGAGGTTACCTTATAGACGTAGTACGTGGAGTTCCCTTTCCTGACGCTTTTGTACACCATCAGCTTTGTACACTTTTTGTCTATGTGGATGAAAGGCACGTCACCTGTAATTTTCTACACATGCAATTACAACATCATATGAGTCATCCCTACATTCAGGCAAACTCATATTTGAGAAACTGTTCCGAAATGAGCAATATTGCATATTGTCAATGGTGCTTCACAAATGACCGTAATACAAAGGCTTTCTGGGATTCCAGTTGTTTGTTGTTTTTGCTCTATATAACCCATTCTTCATTTTGAAGCACTCCTGCTATATACTTCTCAATTTTTTCCATATTATTATGATAGGAAAGAAGCAACAAGAATTCAAATATACCAAGCAATTGCCGAACAGGAAAGGGACACTTGCGATACAGAATAACATAGTACCGTTCATTGCATGTCCCTACCATATGCATCATTGTCTTCTACTAATGACAGTATTCTATAGAAATGCTCACAAAACAGGCCATACTACATAAGGCTCTATGGTACATAGATGGCATGTCCCATTTAATGTTTCTATGTGTGCAACAAGAATTCAAATATACCAAGCAATTCATAGTTGCTGTGCTCGACAATTATGTACAGTTGGTGTAGTAAATAACCTATGGATCTATAATAGGCAATAACAGCTAAATAGAGAATAGGAGCTCATACAACTCATTGCACAAGGAATGTCATGTATCACATGCTGTTTAAGGCAATTGCACGTCCACATGGTCATTCAGGAAGAAGGGCATGCGCAATATAGGATCAATGCAAACAAAGCTTCGTTTCCTAGAACGCTGTCTATTACCTCAGATTCACATACATGTATATAACAGTGTTGTGCATTCTCTATGTGGACGTTTTCATGTACAGTTAGTTGTTGGAAAAAACATGGCTGCGTTTCAAAAAACGTGACATCCAACATTGGATGAAATTATAGATGGACCATTAACTAGTAGCCGTACTGTCACAAAGGAAGTCTTATGTGTCTTCCACCTACAGAGGAAGAAGTCGTTAAACCATGGAGAAGTACTGACTTCCTCTACTCAAAAATTCTTGTAGCATTGTTCAGCTCTTGTACTTTAGAAAGTGGAAAATGGACGTGCATAGTGAATTGGTAAGGGATCAATGGGTTCCTGAAGTCACAGGAAGTTTACCTAATTGTAGCTATACAGATGTTGGTGTTAGCGAGTGTGCCGTTCACATCTTCATGGATTTCTTGAAGCAGGTCCGTCGCACTTTTGCAGACACTTCGCCGGAGCTCAAAATCCCTAATCAGAGAGAGATGGATGGCCGCAGACATAGCACATGTTTGAAGACTTCGAGCAACGCCAATTGCATTTCTCGCACGGCTGCGATGCTTCCCGTCGACAACAAAGGCGCCGCCAATGAGGTAAACCCCTAACTTCTTTAATTTGTGTTTGTTTTCAAAAGAAAATGGACAATCTTGTATGCTTGAACGTCCCTCACTTAACACGCCACCATTATACCAATCCATTGCCTAGCACCTGCCAACGCCACCGCCTATTTGTCGGGAAGGGCTTCAGAAACGGTTGTAGATTTCTTCTTCTATTGGTCATAGGGGGGCTTAGGCCATGGATGTAGGTTGCATGTACTACCGGGTTTGGGCTCCCATGGAAATAGGTTACCCACCCTTCACATGTGTTGCCGTGTCTTCCGTTTCGAGTGACACAGTGTGCGCTTAAAACAAAGTTCATGGTGCATAGTAGGACATATGGAGCGCATTGTCATTGTGTACTCGTTTTTTGTTTGATTGTGCACATGCATTTTCAGGCACTACACATTTGTTCAACTCGTCATTTGTTCATATTTTCTTAGCTAATTTGGAAGAGCAGTCTTACTACCGCGGAGGTGAGCGGACTGTAACCCCTCAATTGCATTCAGAACTTCTAGACCTACTACAGCGACTCAGCAAGGGCTTCGTCTCCTCTGTACTTCTTTACGTGTTTGTTATTTGTGAAGTGCAAGTGTGATCATCAGTGTTGTGCATCTTATTGTTTGTTGGAACTTGTAATTGGCACATTAGTTTCATGTATTGTTGGACCGAAGACTTAGCAAAAAAATATTAAATGACATCCATGGAAGCTATTTGACGTCCTTGTCCGTGGACTATGTGCGCTCCGCATGCTTGTAGGCATTCATGTTGTATGCTTTTGTATTTGTATGCACCAATTTTTTGTTATTGCTCATTGATGTACTTGCGCATTAATGTCTACTGCAACTGTATTTTTGTGTGCAGTTGTTGGGGGAGGTTTTTGTTGCTTGGCCAAACACACGCAGACGCATGGCACCAGGTCGTACAAAAATGTTGAAGCGGAAGCCCTCTCCATCACGTCCCAATCGCGGCAATGACATTGTCGTTCTCAGGACATCGGAGTTCCGTATGCGAGGCGCCGACGAGCGCCGATCAAAGATGAAGGAAGACAAGCGTGTTGTAAAAGGGAAGGAACCAGTGGTGTCAGTCGCGCCACCACAAAAAAAGCAAAAGCCACTTCCTGTGCAAGTAGAGACGTCATCTAATGAGGAACGTGACCTTCCTAGTATGGAAGACTCTGAGAAGGAGGAGGAACTGGACAGGTGTGTTGCATTGTGCACGTCCTGTTCATTACTTCATGTTTGTAATCAATGGTCTTAGTGAACTCCGTGCCTTTACGTTTCTGTAAATACATGTTTGTCACTGTGCATGTCCTAGAAAACGTGGCTTGGTTTGGTAATGTATGCTCCCCCTCTTCTGAAAAGGAATGTTGTTTACATTTTCTAGCATTATACATAACCAACAGAAATGTCTATGTTTTGTACACGTTTTCAAAAACATCGTCGTGTTTTTTTGGACATCGATACGTTTTTTTAGACGTAGAATTCTATGATGTTAAGGTCTCTTAAGCTGTCGTTTGTGCTCCACTTCTTCGGACTCATTCACACATTTCGTCGTCTCTGTAGTGGTCCACATAGTGACATAGACTTAGTAGCAATGGAAAAACAATAATGGTGATGAAAGAAAGTATAATGAATATGATGGCAGTTGATACTACGCAAATGTGTTGTTGTGGACGTCTAGTTTGTTGGAAGACTTCACTTTCAGTGGTGAGAACTTTCGAGTCTAACGTCTACGGCTTCCAAATTTCAATATCATAGTTAATGTCGTCATGGGAGCCTTGTCTTCATACCAAACTTGTGACGTATTTATGAACCCTTGTATACCTAACTTGCGTTGTTTGTAATTGTTGATTCCCAATAATGTGAACCCCTTCTTTGAAGCAGTGATGCTTCTGGCACGCTAGTGGAGGACAAAGACAGCAGCGACGAAAGCGACGACGATGATTGCAGCCCCCAGCCGATTTGCAAAAGAAAGGTCACAGAAGAGGAGAAGATACCCATCAAGGTAGATGTCATTGGCTTTCCCAATGGACGAATGATGCATGTATTGGCAGAGGATGTGAAGCGCTATGCGAAGGACTTGGATCCAACATGCAGTTGGGAAGCGCAACCATCCCAACAAAAGAGGCGTTTCTTCAAGCGCTTATACAATGGTAAGGCTTCCGTCACTATTTTCATTGGAGATGGAATGCATTGTCATTGATGTTCAAATACTACTTTACTAATTCTGTCTTTTTGCTTGCAGATTGGGAGATGAAGGGGGGTAGCTCAAAAGTAAGTGATAAATGGATTTCTCCCATCGTCACTAAGATATTGATCAATACTCAATGGAGATTGAATTCCATGATCGATGCTGGCAAAGCTAAACCGGCGGAGGTCAATGCCGACCAATGGGACACGCTCGTTAGGAATCGGCAATCCTCGGCATCACGAAAAATGTCTGAGCACATGCGTGCAATTTCAGTGGGCAAAGGCTCAAAGTTAGCTCTATTGAGGATAATAGAGAGTGATGCCATCAGTAGTTTGGTAAGTTTCATTGCTTTGCTCATCTGTATGTGACTATGATTGTTCTATTGTAGGTCATCGGCACTATATCTGTTCAGAAATTCTAGAAAAACATGTGCAAGTATTGGTCATGGAAGAAGATTAGAAGACTACATGCATACATTGAGCCTGTAGTTCCTCGTCAATGGAATATGTATAACTAAATTTACAAGAAAAGAAGACCAAGACTTGTTGCTCGTAGACTGTATTATAGCAATTACGCCTGATGTTGCTTGAAGAGCTTAATATGACTGACATAGGGATGGTGTCATGTTGTCAGAGCATACAGTTGGGTCGAAAACCAAAACCGGAGGAAGTTAGTGCAGAGGTTGCAAGAGAGTATAGTCAACAAGAAGAAGCTAAGCGAACATCACTTGTGGATCGAGCAAAAGACTTTGACGAAATTAGCACACGAGTTGTTGACATAGAAGGGACTTTGAGCAGCCTACATCAGAAGATGGATTCCTCACATGGTCATCTGGAGGACATGCTTCGGGAAATTATAGACAGTTGTGTTGGGAAGTTGCAGATTTCTCCCCGAGATTTGGATACATCGCCATTGTAGCCGACTTTAGCAGAAGTGGGACCGTCCTCTTCTAGTCCTCGAGGTCCCAATACCAACTCTGTAGATACTTTGTTGTTGCCGGAGTCTGTGTCCACTAAAGAGAATGGAAAGGGCGGCCTAGTTCTACATGCCAATGCAAACCTACCGAATGAAGTGGACGTAGAAGCTAGCGATCGGGAGGATGTCTACAGACTTGACATGGATGAGGTTCCCATAGTTGAGAAGATGGACAAACAAATCACACTTGTGAAGTGCGTTGTACCTGCAGTTGTAGCAGACGACATATCGAACGACGGCAATGACTGTGTGTTGACAGAAGTGGCTGCTCCCAAAGATGGGATGACGGATGTTTCTGTTGGCAAAGATGGGGTGACGGATGTTTCTGTTGGCAAAGATGGTGAACAGGTATTCCATTTCTGCAACGTCCTTAAATTTTGGAAGGCAGTTTGTATAGTACGTTGTTTGAAATTGACTAGTGCAGAATATAATTATATGTTTTTTTATAGATGCAGAGGCAGGTTGCAATCGTCATTGTCCTACTGGTTGTAAATGGAATTATTTTATGTGTGCCGATAGGGCCTTGGAGACGGAGATGGCATACTTGAAGCATGCTTGTAGCAATTGCCATATATAAATATGAATTGCCAGTCTCGTATGAATGCAGAAATAGATACCGATGCTTCATGATTCTTGAATTTGGAAAACCATACTGCAGAACTTCTGCAATAACGGTTTACGTGTGCATGTGAAATTGGAGTGGGGATGTAGCCATGTAGGGATTGGTTTTGTAAAACATTTAGTGCTTATCAATTCCAATGTTGGTAATTCGATTACCTTGTTGATGCAGCATGACAATGAATCCCCTGTAGATGGTGTCAAACGTCCTCCACGTCTGACGAAGACAATGCAAAGCAATGCTGCCTCCAAAAAAGTTGTTGCATTCAAGTCTACTAAAGCAAGTACAGAGAAACAACCGGGTGTGACAAAGCCACCCCTACCTGTTGCTAAGGTACGGCACTCATGACGTTTCATTGTAGTGGAATGCTATGAACTATGTACATGACCTTGCATTTGGACTGCTGAGATGGATTCGAGGTTGCTATTATTGCATAGATTGAACTAGAAGAAGTAAAGTATAGTACAAGCATTGTAGCATTGTAGCATTGCACATTGTTGGTGGATCAGCATGACAACCTAACGAGTATGTTTTTGAATGACAGGTGACGAATGCACGACGCGTAGAGCGTGTTCGGAAAAAATGACTGATTGTTAGCAATAGTTGTGGGTGAGTTCATGTCCCTCAACCTTCTGTGTCTGCACTTGTCTTCAACAATGAACATGTAGCACTGCAGAAGGACGGCCATGCACTATAGTAAAGTAGTTTATATAAATGGAATGCAGAATTGGAATAGCGGGCGTGAAGACTTCAAAAATTTTGTTTCTTAATTTAATGGCCGTATGTACAAGAAAAATGTCAAAATCATTGTTTACATTGAAGCATCAAGCTCATTGTGTCATTCATATAGTCATGGTATGCTATGGTGGGGTTTTGTAGGTATGTGCTGAGTCAGACAGAAATTAAGTGGACAACAATTGGAGTGGAAATCTTAGCATTGCGAAGGAACTACAGAGGGGAGGGTATACAATGGAAGCAGGATCGGCCGCCAGCACATGTTTTTAGTTTTTTGTGTACATCGTTTATCTGTAAACTGCAAATGTAAACTTCTATATAGTTTTGCGGAACTAGTACTTCGGTTTATAATTTTTCTTGTACAATAGCACATGTCGAAAGTCTGAATGGAAGCAAACTTTTGTAAAGGACTTTTCATAATGTAGGCCTTGAAGGAGGCAACTCAAATTGTCGTGAAGTGCTTTCAATGCGTGAGATGTGTGTGTGTAAGCATACCATTCAGTGACACATGAATCCATGTTGACATTGCATGATTTCATATGTATGTATGTTACACTTCATTTGTCAAACAATAACTTTGTTAGACTTTATCACTCAATAGCAGCACATGTTCCTAAGTGTTGTAGTCTTTGTTTTGATGTTTCATGCATACGGAAGGTGCTTTTCTGTATGTTTACGATTTTCAAAAGATGCAGCCTATCGAGGTCCCATCTTGTTTGATTTGGTATGCATCTAAAGTTGAGCGGTGGTTCCAGGATTATACGGAAGCTACGCGTTTGAGGGATATGGTCAAGTCTCTTTAAGGTGAACATCCTATTGTTCGATTTAAAACCTTGATGGAAAAAGCTATCGTTGAAGAGAAATATGCCTTAAGTTTTAAACTCTTACTGTAGGCCAAGAATTGTAACTCATTGGGAGTTGATGATTATGTCTCCTTAATCAAGATGCACTTTCCTACGTAGACAAGAGTTTGAATTTCCCTTCTATTGGAAATTGAACGTTTTGTTACAAAAATTTCATGTACTTGTTTTTCCAGGAAGCAGCAAGATACAGAGACGAGTTGAGCAAAGTGTCCCCACTTAAAGTTCATTTCGGGATCCAATATCACAGTGATACAACCACAAATGTAAATGGCTGTAACCAACTTTCAAGATTGATTTGGTTTTGTGAAGTTGTGTATAAGTTTTATGTTCTTAGTTGCCACCCAGCTTGCTATAACTCATCTATTCAGAAAGAGTGCAGCTAATATGGCACTAGAAATTCGACCGACTACTTGTTGTCATAGAGCATTGATTTTGTTTATTTGTTTACAGGGAATTAGAGTTTGAGTTTGGAGTGTGTACGTGAACGATTGCAGTCGGCCTTTCAAGCAACAATATTATTTTGTCTATCTCATTCGCATCACCAATGATTCCCTTGAGTCAGTTTAGCTTCTAAGTTGGTAGTGGATTATAACAGATGCAACTGGGAAAGTTGAAGAGGCCAGGTAATTTGTTACTATGCATTTTGATCTTAGTGTTGGTATATTTTATCTTGGTCTAATATGATCGGTGACTAGTTACTGTTCACAAATGTAATAGGTTTCGCTGCTTGGAAATGCTTTTGGTATATTGTAGGACGTGATTCTAACATCGTTCGTTTGTGCAGAGGTTTGGGGGTCATTGGGGAGCAGCCAATACTCTTTCCAGGAACTAGTTTCGAGTACACATCCGCCTATCCGCTGAGAACCGCAACAGGTCAAATGGTAAAAATCTCAACATATAAGCTTACTATGCTTTTGGGCTAGAATTTGGCTTACAGTATCATGATATGGAAACCCCGAGTGCTCGAACTAAAAATAAGAAGTCCACTTTAAAGAAGTACACCTAATTGGAGTAACTTTTAAAATACATCCTTAGCATCCCAAACTGTCGCCTTTTTAACTAAATATTTGAGGACTTTCCTAGAACCTTTCTAAATTATTCATTTCAGGTCTTATTGATGTGGAGGCGGCTCCTTTGGCCATGTGGGCTTTCAGGGTTTATTATAGTGTGACAAGTTCCTTTATGCTTGCATATGCTTTGTAGTTTTCTAAGGCAATTTCCGGCCTGCCCCTGAAATCAATCACTGGAAAATGGCGATGTGTAACTTCCTTCTATTCTTGCATTGCAGGAAGGTACTTATCAAATGAAGTACCCCACTGACAAGTCGGTCGCCACATTTGACGTGAAGATCGGGCCTTTTGCCCTCTCTGTCACTTGTGATGAGGGAGGGCTAGTACCATGATTCAACAATAGCGATAACCTGAATATTCCTTGCTATTGACCAGAGATCACCATTATTCACACCGGCAAAGTATTTGCTAGCCAAGAAATCTCTTCCTTCAGCTTCTGGTATGGGTAAATCCTAAGTTTCAGTATGAAAAAGCCCGAAGTCAAACGTTACGACTTCTGTTGATGTGTGGCTTTCACTGCGAGCGGATTCATGTTTTTAGTGCTACCTAAGTTTACTATTCAGTGTAGCTAACAGTATGTACTGCGTCTCATGGGTGTTCCTGTACAATTAACGTGTTTCAAATGAACAACATGCTAGTTTTGCAAGCAGGTGCGTTGCAAGGACTATGCATTATCCCGTCATGCTCATTTGCAATTTCCATTATCTTACCTTCACTTACTCCTTATTTAGTCAAACATGTATTATAGCGTAAAGGTATAACATGGCATGCACTGCTGTGAGTTTTGCTTTGTTATTTCATGTACAAGCGAAGGGTGCGTACAAAAGAAGGCAAATCTGACAACTACAGGAGAAAGCATATGAGATCTAACATTTTTCCACGCATGATTAATGTATGCATTCGTTGAATACAAGATGCGCAAATGCATCACTAGAGGCAAAAAGTGTGAAATGTAATTCCAAATACGTTTAAACGCACAATTTGTGAGGAATTCATGAGTTCCTTGTTCTCTGTCTCCAAGTTCTGCATTTGTAGACAATTACTAAGGGTTTAGCAATAGAAAGCAATGCATAGAATTCCGCATAGAATAGAATTTTCTAGTCGCCCTACAAGGAGTGCATGATGTACAGAAAGTGGGACTTGTCATGTCTAGTGCAATTAATGAACAATCATTCTATAACTTGCATTGTTTCCTTCATTGTGCAAACTCAACACTACAAAAACTAACAGAATTGGGACTATTCAAGTGCAGCAAGTGCAAGATGGATTCTTTGCGGAAGCAAAATTAGCATGCTTAGTATGCACCTCAATTCTTTGGCCTCTATCATTGTAGAGGAGGTTCTCCATAGTTTTGTTCATTCATTGATGCATGATTTCAAGTAACTCTTTACTTTGTATTCGAAAGTTTTTATCATATTTCTAAATTGTTGCGTTTTTTTTGGCAGAATTTGAAGAGACTAGAGGCTTGCAATTCAATATCATTTCAGAGGTGTGTTGCCATTTTGCAAAGCAAGTTTGGTCTTCTTCTATCTGCAAGTAACTATTTGCTTTGTATTCAGAAGTTATTATTATATTTCTGAATTTTTGCTTTTCTTTTGGCACAAGTTTATGAGACCACAAGCTTGCAATTCAATATCATTTTAGAAGGGCGTTGCTATTCTGCAAGGCAAGTTCGGTCTTCTTCTATTTGCAACTTTTTGTCTTATAAAGTACATTTCTATATTTATTGCCCTTGGCTATTTTTTTATAATTTAAAATATAAAATTTAATGACTACCTTCATTAAACCTAGCAAGTGCTTTACAAACGACAGTAATGGGGTTTTTTGTGTTCCTCGTGTGAGTAGTTAAAAGAATATCCTTTGATATTTGTGGACATTCCAGATTTGCATGAATATTAGAAGGCAGTGGTTTTGTAAAGAGGCATGCGATTACACCTCTCAAGTTTCATACAAGTAATTATGTCTAGCAAATGCAATTCTGTAGTCTTTTTTCCACAATATATGCGCAATGATTCCACTTGTTCTACTGTAGTAGTGGAAGTGTACTACAATTGCTACCTGTATTGTCGTAAGGAAATACTTAGTCGATGTCGTCTTCACTTGAAGTATTTATGATAGAGGTAGTTTTTGCCTTTCGGAAGAGGCATTCAACTCATCTCGGTGGACCATAGCCTATTGTCGGTTCATATGTTGCTACAGCCTTACTACCTTACAAACTGCAACATTGTGGCATGATTTACTAGAAGAATTACACTTGCAGTAGGTATTCGACAAATGATGGAGTATCCTCAGTGGACACTGCTGGGAATCATGATATCCAAATCATTCCTCAGGTATGAATCGGTTGTCACTGCCGTAGTGAACTTCTATAGTTATTTCTTACACATTTCGAGGAAATGATTGCTATCGCAAGAGTAGTGAATTCTATAGGTTGGAAACTTCTTATGATCTTCTTCATTTTGACAGCACCAATGACCCCCTTTTTTAAGCACGCATGACTACAGAAGGTATGTCTGTAATTACAGGAAGGTCCAATTCTTATCATAGTGTACTTCTATTTTTGGTATTGTACTATGCTAACAGAAGCATGTAATATCGTGTTTTATTAGAATAGTTGCTCATGTTTTTCTATTGAACCTTCACAACAAATATGTGCAGAAGTGAAAAGTCCAAAGAGGTTGCTAACTATGCAGAAGGCCAACTACGATTATACAAGTATCAAGTACAGAGGTCTTCATAGTACAAGTGTCATGGGTCATTCAGTTGTCTGCATGATTTGTTTCATAATCTCGTAGATTATGTACGACAATTCCATAAAGGACTTTGAAAGTATTTGGGAGGATAGACTTTCATATAGGCATAGCATGGGTATTTCTAGCACAATGTTCTATGCTAGGAGATCATCTACAGCTGAAGACATTGGAATGGAATGTAGCAAACGACGATGACACTATTGTGGGAGGTTTTCTTCATTTTCCTGAATCAGGACTCCTAAATCTCATTTCACAGGTACTGCGTGTTGCTAAAATTCTCATGTCCAGAAGTTTGTACATTGTCTGCAATATGCACTACTCTCCTATTTCTAGACTGCGATTGTTACAATGATGCCGTTGGTAAGATGCCATACAACTACAGAAAGGGCATTTTTATAGGAAGTTGTGACATTTTGTGCATGTTAAATGAACGTCAACGTTCAGATGAAAGGATTTAACACCTATCACCCTGTAGACAAAGCTATTGAAAAGTGTTCCTCTTGAGGATTGCACAATTTTGTTGGAAGCTTCTGGAAATTGCATTGCTCTATGATTTAGCATTTGTTGCTAAACATCTTAAGAATGTATGAATTCGGTGTGTCGTAAAACTAGCTATATATAAAAGCAATCGTACATTGTCATGTTTGGTTCTGGTTCAATTTTCATCACAATCTGTACGTGTTGTTCTTTGGATAGGGTCACATATCATTGCTTTGACGTTGTACTGACTGCAATTTTATATGTGCTTGTCTTCCACAAAGCTTGCACATAGCGAAGGCTTTTTAATAGTGAGTTTGTAAACGGACAATTATAGACACAAATGACCATGCACAACAACAAGCAACATAATCCACTTCTTTTACTGTTAGAAGTGCAATTTTGTGCTTCAACAAGTTGATGATGGCCTTCTATTTATCATGTAAGAACTCCGGTCACAAGTTTTTCATTTGTAGCAGTGAATAAACAGAACACTAGAAGAAAACTATGTTAAGAAACCTGAAAACACGTCACCTTGTTTTTGTTAAGTTTCCGTTTCATAACGCAGTGAAAACGCAGAAAAACACAGAAAAAACATTTTTCTGCGTTTTTTTGTGTTTTCACTGCATTATGAAACGGGAACTTAACAAAAACAAGGTGACGTGTTTTCAAGTTTCTTAACACAGTTTTCTTCTAGTGCAAAAGGCCAAAAATAAAAGAGGTATTGCTTCCCTTTCATGATCACAAGAAAGGGTCCTCTCTCTTGGCTAGACTGGAAGTTACATCATTTTTAACACCTTACAATAACGGATTCATAAATCTTTACAAATCTTGAAATGCACATGGAACTAACTAATTCATTTTGAACTTCTTGTATATGGTTTATGAACTCACTTAGTCAATGCAATCTTATAGCTAAGTGTACAAGGAACATATTAGATATGTTGCACGCACCAAAATGGCAGATTCCAATGAAAGGATCAATAATGCAGTGGTTTGCAGGAAGAAGTTTCTATCAATGAAGGTGGCGCTACTTTTTCAGTGCAAGGTAACTTCCATTTCTGCTCATGGGTGGTTGCAGGCTGTATAGTTGCTACACTCATTTGCTAGTCCGCAACCTTATTTTTGTTCTATTGCTTAGAACACAATATTTCTTGACTAATTCAATCATGACTTTGAAGTGTTCCAAGAAAGTTACATGTGCCTGTGCATCCTTTGCATGGACAAAAAGCAAGGGCAATCAGGTGTTGATGCACTACACTTCCAAAAAGGCAAAGACGAAGTCCGCTTCACAGTCATTTGTGCATCTCTACTACTGTGCCGCTAAGAGGAGGTTAATTCTGTAGGTAAGTGGATTGTACAACAACTGTGATAGTAAAGTCTTGCATTTGTAGGATGTGCTGCTTATGTGCAAAAATGAAAACTAAGAGCATCGTTGTTTTTGGCATGCAACAGTGCGTACATCAAGAAGCATAGCATCTTCTATAGCATTACAATAATGGAAAATGGAGAAGGATTAGACTATAAGATGTATAAGTGATGGCATGTTACTCATAAGGAGCGAAGACACTGCAGTTTATGTTGTACATTGACTACAAAGGTACTTTGTGTAATGCACCTTACATTTATTGAGGATCACTTTTTGCAAGCATCACTTCATTAGTTTTGTTTCATGTATGTACAATGGGAGGGACTATAGGAATGTGCCTATGGAACATATGTGGAAATGCACATTTAAAACAAGTGATTGAAAGAAGATGCCCAAAGCATGATTGTGTTTTGATAGTTGTAGGATAAGGCTGTCAATCAATCATGTGTGTTTCTGTCAATGTAGTCCATGTTGATATCCCTATGAATGTACATCGCTTCTTGTCTTTGAAGACATTTGTTAGAACACAAAACGCATTCACAAAAATAGGACTGCATATAGGATGTCATGTAGCAACATGCCTTTCATGTGAAGAAGAAAAACACATTGTGAACACTCATTGCTAGGAATTAACATTCCTATTCACAGAGGCCTACAACCTTGTACATGTTTGTTGATTGAACATTGCTACCAAAAATGTTGTTCTATATGACATTGCATTGCATCGCTAGCTCGTCCATTGAAACAATATTGCACAACAAACTTTCATTTAATACGATTGGCAATGTTTCAAAGAATGTTTCTTAGAATGCATACTTTTTGAATGGAAGACAATGTCTGATGTCCTATCGTAGCAATACAAATAACAAACAAGACAACCTTGTCATTCAAATGTTGCATGAGATGCAGAAGTCAAACACGTTCACCACTTTTTACGAGACTGCAGACATTGCCAAAAACAGGTAGTACATATCTTCCATGTTTACAATGTCATCGCCTCATCGGCCATTCATAGCTTCCTGTCTTGTCAAGTGTTCTACAGCATGCAAAAAAATGGATTTTCCACATGAATAATGGGAGGTCGACGTTTTCTAAAACACAACAACATTGTAATATACGTTTTATAAAACATAGCATTAGAACATATGACATTCCGGAAAACACTAACAATAGAGGACATCATTTGTGAATTCCATTCATAAGAGCTGCCACGTCATACACTACAAAATCCACGTCACACGCCACGTCATCCAAAAAATTCCCACCAAAAACTGATGTGTCATTGCCCGACCGAAATTTGCTGACGTGTAAGCCTACTGGCATCCACGTGGCGCATTTCTACACACTCAAAAGAGGAAATGTTAGCACTTGTTTCCATGGAACATGGTGACATCATGACATGTTCTACCAGATTTTTGGTGTCTGAGAAAACGCACACACAATAGAAGAAAAGTGTGTTGGAAATCGCAGTTTTGCGTGGGCTGAAATTTGTTGAAACCCACGTTTCCAACGCAAAAATTTGTGTTAAAACACATTCCAACACAGATTTCTGCATTAGAAACGTAGGTTTCAACAAATTTCAACCCACGCAAAACTGCAATTTCCAACGCAGTTTTCTTCAAGTGACACCAACGGATTTTAGGTGACACTAAAGTTGACACATTTTTCTTCCATAAAAACATATGTTCAAGTCTTTCGGAACATCCCCTAAAACACAGGTTTCTTCTAGTGAGATCTCACCCAACCTAGGAATGGCTATCCCACACAAAAGTTCCTAAGGCAATCAAATAATATTCAAATTCCCTCTAGTACACGCAATCCTCTTACCAACCTACTTTAGTTCCCGAAATCGGATCCCGACAGAATCCGGGGACTCATTCTTATTTTCTACCCCTGCAAACACAACTACCTTGGCCAAGTGATGATTCAACACCCCAAGCCCACCAGCACAATACCAAGACTTTGCAGACTTAACACATGATAGAATGGAAATCTGAAATTTTGCATAAAGGAAATAAAAACAAAAGTGAAATGATGTCCCTGACTACCATCCAAGGTTAGCCCCTAAATACTAACCCAAGGGAAACCCTAAAGGTCCCCAGGGAATAAAGCAAAGGATAGGAGAATGACAGGTGTCATTCCTTATCTACCACCCGTTGACTTCCTACCACGTGGCAGATTCCGCAAAAAGTGAATCTCAGATTCGAAAAATCCGGATCCGGATGTCCAGGTGCATCCAACTCAAAAGTAGCTAACTAGTAGCTTCCTACCTACCAAAAACTTAGGTTTTCGGTCCACTAACCTACACCTAACTACAAAATTTCCTACCTACTTCTTAGGTTGCTTAGGAGAAGGTTCCTCATGTTTGGCGGATCCTTTCCTAGGTGGCTGTACTCTACTTGCTAATGCCTTCCCAGCAGCTATTGCTTTCTTCTTTGACGGCGTCTGAGTCTTTTCCTTGAAGCTCGCGGGAGAGATACGGATCGTATCGGAGTCTTCTTCCAATCTTGATTCCTGGTCTTCGTCCGGATCGGATCTGGATTCCGACTTGTTGCCTTCCTCCTTAGAGTTGTCCGGTGACTCATCCTCCTCTGATTGCTGACTGATAGAGGACGCCTCCCTCACTCATTTGGACGTCGATTTCTTCTTGATCGTGCTGGGTACCTTTGGTGACGGCCTCAAGTCCGTGCTCTGGGGTGTATCCAAGTCTGATCCGGACTTCCGGGTCTGGATCTTGGATACGGATCCAGGTGTAGATTCTTCTCCCTTCCCCAAATTCAGCTTGGGAGCCTTCCTTGCTGGAGTCTTCTCATTTTCCGTCTTACCTTTAGGCTTCACAGGTGCAGGTGGAGACATTTCGAATGTTTTTGAAGTCAGGGTAGCATCCATCCTTGGGATAACCTTCTCCTCCTCTAGCGGATCCGGATAGTGACCAAAATGTTGAAGAACGTCCCGGATCTTATACAAGAGTTTCTCCATCACCTTTGAGTACTTGGCCAATACTGTCACTGACTTCACTACTACCTCATTACCGGCCTTGTGGATTTCTTCGTCAAACATCTTGGCCTTGCTAACCACGTCCCCAGAAGCTTCTACAAAATTGCGGATTTGTTTAAGCGTGCTTCCTAATTCTGAGGAAAGTTTTTTCTCGTCCACACTCTGGTTTGACTTTTTATCTAACTGACGTTGAAGCGCCTCATTCTTCACAGTTAGTTCCTCAACTCTATCCTCCCATTTCTGGGATTCCTTTGACCGGAGTAGATCCTCTATCTTCTCTCCAAGGTCAGACACTTTGATCCCTCCTAGTAACCCGCACACATTCCGGACTACTCCTCTCTCTGTGTCAACCTTCTCTCGGATCCTCTCCAGATCCTTAATTACCCTCCCTAGTGAATCCTGTCTTCCCGTTTCCGGTTTGACGGATTGTCTTTCTTCTTCCTAGGGTCCTTTCCTCTTTTCAGAGGCTGAAATCCTCTCAATATTCTTCCTTCTCTATGAAGATGCTCTATGCCTCTCTGAAGAGCCTCTCCCAGAATCCTCTTTTAGTAGCTCCTTCCTATCCTCACTTTTCGCTTCCTAGGGTGGAGTGATGTTAAGTTTCACCATTGTGGCGGCTTCCTTCTCTCCACTCCTAAGTGTTCCTAGGTGGTCATACAAGTGGAAAAAGAAAGGGCCAATGGAAGTCGCCTTGGTATTTCCTAGTGAGGAAACCATTTTGCTCACTAGGTTCTTTATGATCTGCGCCCAACTCACTTTCCTCTCTCCACTCAATGCTCAAAAAACTGTATTAGTCCAAGTCACTGTAATCCGGTTTGGCCTTTCCGGATACATGATGGGAACCAAATACTTTAGCAACCTTCTCTCTCTCGGGTCCCTACAATCCGCTACAGCATAGCCATCCTTTGGATTGGGAGGGTTCACGAATTTACCTTCTACACACTTGTCTGTCTTGGATGCCATCCCTTCCTTAGCGCGCGGAAAGTCGTATGTCCTCTTCCACAAGTCAATCGTCCACCGGCTCGGCAGCGCCCGAATCGTCTTGTACCACTCATTGGACTGCTTCTCCATCAGCTCTCGGATCATGTTGTCGTCCCTCACACTCTAGGGTCAACTCAAGAAACCGCCGCATCTGAGCTGTCCCAGATCCACATTCAGTTGCTTTCTCTCCTTATCATTCTTCGGAATCGCTAGGTAGACAGTCTTGAACTTCAGATTTGCAGAGTCACTCCCCTCCGCCTTCGCCATAGCCCTCAGAGGTAGTACTCACACTCCAACCTTACTGTCTCAGCTCAAACTCTTCCTCAAATAATCGATTTCTTTCCTCACGATAGGATCCGGAAACAGGAAACTCCTTCCTCCAAACTCTAAACTCACTGATCTGTGTGCTGCAAGAGAATGGGGAACAAGAAATGAGGGTATGGAGCGTAACCCCTAGCCCTTCTCTGTCCCGTTCCAGCTCCATATCATTAGATCTAGCCGTTTGGTTGGATAGCCGTTCCTCCGGAAAGCTCGGAAAATCAGACCATTGAATGGTCCTCCGTCATTTCCGAGGAATCCGTTGGGTCCAGGAATCATCCAACTGGATGCCGATACTATTTCCGTTGCCTCCCGATATGTCTCCGGTTCTAACTCCGAGATTTCTAATGTCCATAAGAGGAAACCAGGTTCCTCATCCGGTTCCGGTTTCCTAGCAGACTAGGAAAAGTTTCCTTAACTAAATTATCTATTTAGTTCTACTACCATATTGACTAAGCTTTAATGTTAATAAAATCTTCATTTTCTCCTTTTTGAAACGAAAAAAATGTATCAAGATTTATCTCCTTACCCGGATTTCCTAGTAACTACTTCCTATTTCTATTTTCAGGTTCCCACATCACCGCAATGGACTCAATTGCACAAACCTTGGCAATTGTCGCGCAGAAACAAGAGAACATGAGAATTGACCAAGTGCGCGAGCAGGAGGAAAATAGGAGGCAGCACGAGGAGTCAAATAGGAGGATTGATTTCACTACAAAGAGTTTTCTGGAAGAGTAGAAGCAAAACAGAGAGATGTGGCAAACTTATATTTCCGATAAGCAAACCACGCCAATCGCTTCAATGGAACCCGCCTCAACTTCGCACCAACTGCTCCTACAAAATCACCCCTCTATGTCAAGCAACGGCGTAATTTCCATACCACAAGGCGTGGAAGTAGTAGTGCCACCTCTTCCTCATGGAATACTAGTGCTTGACCCTCCTCCTCTACTCGAAGTTGTTGCAAGTCCCGAGACTTCAACAAAAGATATTGCCGCCACGGTGGAAGAGAGTGCAGGTGTTAAAGTGCAAGATCCAACAAGGACGGCAGAGAAGGTCGACATGGGGCACAACTTGCCGGTGGAACCACTTGAGGTAGTACAAGAAAGTGAAGGCGTATCCACTGACGTTCCAGAAGCAGGTTGTGCCCAATAATCAGTCGATGTCATTTGATTCAGCTCAGCTCAAGCTAATTTGTAGTATATGGTTGTTGTTGTAGATACAGTGTAGATAGTGGAATTGTGCTTTCTCGGATGAACGTCTACAGGATTCAAGTACTTCGTTTCAAGCTTGAAAACTAATTTTTGTATGACCAAACTCATTTTCTTGAGTCAATAATATATTGACTTCTTACAGAATATCATTTGTATTTACTGAATCGCAGGGCTTGTGCATTTGCCAAATGTTTCCGATCCTACTTCACCTTCACATCTGCCGTCCTTTCTTCGTTTGTCCAACGATGAAATTCCTTGGATCATTGAAAGCACTTCACTCAAAGCAACGAAGAATGCCAACGTTACCAAATGTACAAGAGCATCGCAAGATAATTCCTCAGCGGCCGGTGAATCATCACAGCGGCAGGTATGGATCCATTTCCATTACATGTGTCTTGCGTATTATAGGTGCGTTCTATTGGTTCTACTCGTAATATTCTTTAGACTTTCGCTTCTTTGTGATGTCGTTGTGAATCTGCTATGAGGACGTAGAGGATTGTAACCGCTTGTGCATTCGTTTGTTTGATAGCTGGGATCCGGCCCTCCATCTGGTCGTAAAGGATGTTCAGAGGGTGTCAATTGTCCATTCAAGTCCAAGGTCGCAGACAAGTGGGTCAATGTTATCTTGGACCTAAATGGCATTCTATGTGTCTGCGAAGATTGGAAGTCAAAGGGGTTGTCTCACAAAAAACTCAGGAACTTCGCGGATCCGCACTCTACAATCGAACCCGCTCTAGTGGGACCTAAGGTTGTGTGGGTGCGACCCAATTGTTCTAATTTTCTTTCGGAGATAGGAAAAATTGTAGTCATCTCAGTGTGGAGCTCCATGAAGAAGTCTACTACTGAATTGATATGCAAGTACCTATTCCGAGACGTAGTTGATCTCTTCCTCATTCTTGGGCAAGATGCATGCGACACACTTAAACGCAAAGATAAATTGGGAAGGTTGACCACTTTCAAAGAGACGGGGTCTGATAAAGACTTGTTTCTTAAGAATCTAGATACATTGTTTAAGGGCTCAAGAGGAAGCTTTGTTGTTGACAATACTGTCGTAGTAGACGATAGCCCAACAAAACACATAATGAACAAGCCTGATAATGTAGTTCTACCTTAGACATGGAGCTATAGGGGAAACGGTCCAAAAGACACATATTTGTTTGATGTATCGCTTCCCTGGTTTCAGTGTCTGCACGCTTTTGGCAACCATGGATTGAAATCTTTTAGGGAGCATGGTCTTGGAAGACTTGGGCGGCGGATGCTTTGCGACGAGAGGAATTGGAAGGAGTATGACAAACTCATGGACACAGTTTGTACATCCTCTAGTGTTAGTTAGGTTAGAACTTGGATGTGTAGAGTTGAGATGGGACCAAGTTGCCATTTTAGCTCGGTATGACCTGATATATACATGGATGTTTACATAAGTATGAATGAAAATTGTGTTTTTGGTGTACAACTTCAATTGTGTTGTTGGATTCAATTTGGATAAAGTATATTGTGTTTTTTCATGTTTGCAGTCAATGACCTTTCATGTCAACATGATTTTTTTTTCAGATCATGAACACCCAAACGACCCATGCTGTATAAGGTGGCCTTGCTTGTGCAGCGTCCGTAGATTCTATTATGGACTATGGACAATACGTAATACTAAGCACTGGAAACTTCCTTTGCTCCGCGGCTACAGCAAATTCCACAATGGACTACTCAACGAAGCCCATCAATGATAATGTGGTGGACAGTCCCCCAAGTGGGAGGCCGCGTCCGCCACTTTCTTGCTCCCCGTCTCCACTCAGGTCTACAAGTCATCTTTCTTCTTCGTTACCGTTTGATAGAGTGCCTCAAAGGATGCTTTACGGGGACGTTGAATGTACATTCCATCCAACTGCATTGAAGGCAGAGGTACCAGTGCAGACATGCCCGACACTCCTTCCTATTGTACCATTACTTCCACAACAACGAGTGTTGTCTGAAGGGATTCAAATGAAGTGTTCACATGGCAAAGTCTCCCGTAGTTGTTGCTCTACTCCAACATAGGATGCATGGGAGCGAAAGTCATTGAAATTGCAGCGGTGACAATTTAGTCGTAAATACCGGAAGATGGACAATGGATATAGTCGAGGACCAGAAATTTTGAAGGCGCTGGAAAAGCAAAAAGTAAATCTCACACATGATACTTGTTCATATAATTCACTGGATTTACATTAACCAATATTAATGGTATAGGGATATTTTGTAGTTCAAACACAAAGGTTGCCAATTCACTGAATAGACTGAAAATGGTGGTTGCCAATTTTTTGCGTACTCGTAAATTGGAACACCTTTATGGTACATTTTTTTATACAAAGTTGCATTTCATTGTGATTGTACATTTACTGATTACATATATGTATATTCATTGGCTCATTTTAGTAAATGGACATTTAAAATGTAATTAATGCATGATATTTGGTCATATTGTTATTATATGCATGTTTCAGATGACATTGCATTGCTTATTTTGTATATACAGCAACAAATTTCTCTTCAATTTTTGGATTGTAGTGTTTCTTGAAACTCTCATTTCAGTGGAAAACTCCCATTTTAATGAATATGATGTTTAATCATTAGTTGGGTCTGGGATTCTTGATAAACATAATAGCTATTATTGCCTAAATTCAGAATTTGAAACCAATACTAATGTTTGATGGTTTAGGTGTTTGCATCATTGTTTTCAAGTGGAATTGCAATCTAAACCGATTCAATTTTGGTACTCATGATGCAAGTAAACCAAGCAGGTTTCCAATGTATAAAGAGCTGGGATTTCAGCTTCACCCTGAACTTCTCCCTCTTCTTAACCCCTACTCTTAAGTCCGAGGCAGTCTGATTTAGTAGCATAGTGCTCGCTCCAGTCCGAGGCAGTCTGATTTAGTAGCATAGTGCTCACTCTAGTCTGAGGCAGTCTGATTTAGTTGCATAATGCTTTGTTCAGTCCGAGGCAATCGTTAGGATGTCTAGTCCAAGTTTGCTTTGCAAGAATACTTGGCAAGTGTCAATGAGGTAGTGGAGAGACAAAAGGGGAAAGTTCCTTACTTTGAGGATTCACACATGAGAGCTCTTCTCACTCACGGACATGGTGAAGGTGTGCTATGCACAGTGGCCGCAAAACGGAAGTTTGGGCAAATGGAGCACAACGTTGGTGTGCCGTTCTCTGGGCAATTTGGAGACGATGACCCAATGGAGGATGATGTTTTTGGATACATGGAGTACTCCGAAGTAGAGTCAAAAGGCAGTACCAGTGGTGGGTGGTCTCATATGAGTACTTTCCTGACTCCAATGTTCATCGAACGGAACGTGGTGGTGAAGACGACATGCTTCAAGAAGTTGAGCAACCGCCTTCTCAAAAACAGTGGCAGAATATGACATATCGGCTAAGTATGTGAAATTTTGATACCAACGCAGATGTTAATACCAATGCGGATGTTGCATATTTCCCCCAAAGGCAATAGGCTGAGGCGTTACATTAGACATAATTACCCCCATTTCAGTGTAGGCTTGCTTTCAAAGACACTAGTGTGTCTTACTTTTGTTTTGGCACTTTTATGCTTATGAAACCCACTATAAGCAGTTGTACAACTTTACAATTGATGTACTGTAAAAATGCAATTGCAATTTTGCTTTATAAATGACACAAGAATTTCCTACCTTGTCTCCTCCATTTTTTGCCTCAAATGTTTGTTCTGTCTGCCAAACATCTAACCAAATAAAAACTAGTTAATTAATTTTCAGCTAGTTTAGAAATTGTTAGCCATTATATGGGGAAGCAACATCGGAGGCTGTCCAACAAAAACCACACAAAAGTCGATGCTTCCCGCCTCCATCTCAGAGGCTACCCAACAATAACCGCACAAAGATCGATGCTTCCTACCTCCATCTGAGAGGCTGCCCAACAAAAACCGCACAAAGATCGATGCTTTCTACCTCCATCTCAGAGGTTGCCCAACAAAAACCACACAAAGATCAATGCTTTCTACCTCCATCTCAGTCATGAAGCTAGCCCACAGCTTGACCTTCTAAAATTGAACCTTGTTCTTTTTGGAGTTATGGCTTCTTGTGGTTAATGGATTTAGATGATCTGTGCTATTTATTCTTATTCAAGTATGGAACTAACCCAAAATTGGTACTTTTGTGGGGTCTAGTGTTTAAGGTCTAGGGTCTATATGCTAGGCCTCTCAAATTGAGTTTTGATTGATTTTGAAGTTAATACTCCTTTGAAGACATTCATCCTAAAGTACTCTCGCACCAATACATATAAAAACTATTTGATCCCCAAATTACATATTCAAAATAATTGTAGTTTTGAAGGAAATTTGGAATTCAAATGACATGTTACAAGCATCATTTATTAACTCCCCCAAGTGCTAATTTAACCCATGAAGAGTTGTACAAAAAAATATAGTACTTGAAATGTGGCCTCTGCCCACTAATATAGGGATATGAATGAAATTCATAAAATGGACAAGCATCATTTATTAACTCCCCCAAGTGCTAATTTAACCCATGAAGAGTTTACAAAATAATATAGTACTTGAAATGTGGCCTCTGCCCACTAATATAGGGTTATGAATGAAATTCATAAAATGGACAAGCATCATTTATTAACTCCCAGGGTTGTCCCCGTCACGTCTTGTCCGTCCGTCAGGATGTCCGGACGGACGTCAAGATTCAACCCCGGCGTCCGTCAGGATGAAATCTGGATGAGAACCGTTGATAGAAGATGAAAACTACGGAAATGGATGGACATTCTTCGTCGACGGGGCGCTGGACGGACGAGCTTCCGTCGACGGGCACAGAATGGGCGTGATGGACGGGTATCTAGACGGGCGTGATGGACGGGTATCTGAACGGGCAGGATGGACGGGTATGTGGACGGAAAACTGGATGACCATGGGGACGGGTGGGTGGACGGGCATGTGGATGGGAGGGTGGGCGGTTGTGTGGACGGATATCTGGACGGGCAGGATGGACGGGTATGTGGACGGAAAACTGGACGGGCAGGTGGATGGGCGGGTGGACAGGTAACTAGACGGGCGGGTGGACGGGTAAGTGGACGGGCATCTGGACGGGCGGGTGGACGGGTAACTGGACGGTTCTGTGGACGGGCATCTAGACACATAACTGGACAGGTTGGTGGACGGGCAGGTGGACGGGCATCTGGACGGGTAACTCGACGGTTCTGTGGATGGAAAAATAGACGGGCATCTGGATGGGTGGGATTGGATTTTTTGCCTAAATGCCCGAAGCACCCAAATCTGGTGTTGGCAAAACTTTGAAGTTAAATAAAACCTAACCAAGTTGCTATTTTTAGTAGTATCCAAGTTGCTATTTTTAGGAAGTTCTTCTTGAAGTCTAGTTATAGCATCAATAGTCTATTCTTAAAAATAAATGATAGTGATTTTTCGTTTCAAGACTTTGTGCAAGGGTATCCATTGCAATCTTGACTTCTTGTAGCATTGAGAGCTTTTGGAAATGTGCCTCGAAAACACAAGATCTTGGAGAAAAAATCACATTCAAATTTTTTTTTAAATTTAAAAGGAAATATGGAGTATATTTTTAAAAGCCATAAATTGATTGGGGTTATACATGTTAGGCAATTTAAACTCATTTTTTTTTGGTCTAAAACTTTTTAAATTTGACTTGTGAAAACTGAAAAGAGGATTGGAAGACTTCACATCATTTTTGTAGTTTTAACACCCTCATGTTCAAACATTATAATCGTATATTCTATAAGTGATATTGTTGTGTTTTAGCAACCTATGAGATTGCTAACATGTCTTGTTTGAATTTATACGGTTACAATTTTTTTCTAATTGATACACCTAGTCACCTAAACAAAATGTTGACATTTTGTTTAATTTAGAGCAAATTTGTAGAAGCTCAAAACATGCCTTGGGCATCTAGGATTCTAGGGATTAAAGTTTGTTATTCAATTTGTAATTAGAGAAGTTGCTAAATTGATTTTACACTGACTATATGGCAAGAAATTCAAAAATATTAATCCATGTCGGCCCTATGCTAATTATTGCCAAAAAAAAATCCAAGTTGGCATTTCACCATGTTCATCTTGAAATGAAATGAAAAGAAAAAATTAGAATCTATTCAATTTAAGACTTTCAAGTATAGGATCACCATTCATAAAGTCATTTATTTCAATTGATTTTCAAATAAATTTCATGTAGCGTGACCTAATCAAGTTAGCAATTGCAAGATATTAGACTTTGATCATTTGATTTCCATAATGCCATTTGAGAAAAAATGGAAAATGTTCAATACTTCAATTTGTAAACTTTGGATTTAAAAATAAAAATGAGGAAGTAGTCAATCAATAGTCCAACTAAAAAAAGATTAAAACTAATAGAACAAAAGTTACAAAACGTGAATTATTTAGGGTTTAATTCTAAAGACTTAAAGGAGATTTCATCAAATATGAAGCAATAAAATAATTTGTTAATTATTTCTTGCTTTGGTAAAGATTTTCCATTGTTTTTATTTCTTAGCCCCTAAAGTAACATACTCTCATTGTCCTTGTTGCAAGGGACAAAATGGATTTTTGATAGGCTCCCATGATCTCATTTTTTACTGAAGCTTTTGAAAACTTTTTCACAAGAATGATAAAATAGAATGATAGATAAACTTATGAGTTTATTCATAATACAATTTCTATTCCAATCGGTGCCTAGGAGCAAAGGGTATGCCACAATAACCTCAAACAGGGGAGATCGGGACACCGGGTGGTCCAAGACTCCGGGTAGACAAAAAAATCCACAAAAACATGAAATACAAATTTGTATATTTTTTTCCAATTGGATTATATTTTCTTTTAAATGGGAGGCTTTCATTCATCCCATTTGGATTAGGAATGGAAAAGTTATGGATTTTTGTGTGGAGTGGGCAATCCTAGCAACTTCTTGAAATATGGGGAATTTCGTTAAAATGGCGGTATTCCATTAAAATGGCGGTTCAGAGCTCCCAAGTCTGAATGAAATCCGACCGAAAATGGTAGTCGGGGGGATGAAATCTTGCAACAATGATGGGTTCCTGTGATAAAAACACCTTTTCCTCGATTCAATCAAAGTTGGAGGGGTCCAGTTCAGGACGAAATCATATCCATTCCGTGCCTTCTTAGAGCGGGCTACTTGAAAGAAAGTTCCAAAACAACTCTAAGCGCCATTTGTTGTGCGAGGCGTGCATGACTCTTACAATTTGGGGTGGATCACAAAGATACATCACATGGCCACTTGGGTGTGGGGCAAAGTGGCCGAGAGGAAAACAATTCACGGATCTGGATGCGCAGCCATGCACGGGAGAAGAGGGGGCGGTGCAAATGAAAGCACGGCCTCGGTGTAAAGAAGACAGTCTACATTCAATAGTAAGGGTAATTATAGTGGTTTTTGCATAGGGATCCGAACCCGCTTACATCCAACAGTTGGGGTGGATCATACACACACAGAACATTCAATTGGCCACTCGGGTTTTGGGCAAAGTGGCCAACAAAAAAACAATGTCTGGATCTGCATGCGTGGCCATGCACGGGGAGCAGAGGCAAAACAGCTCTAAGCGCCATTTGTTATGCGAGGCATGGATGACTCTTACAGTTTGTGGGGGATCACAAAGACACATCACATGGCCACTTGGGTTTGGGGCAAAGTGGCCAAGAGGAAAACAATTCACGGATTAGGATGCGCGGCCATGCACGGGGAGAAGAGGGGCGCAAATGAAAGCGCGGCCTCGGTTTAAAGAAGACAGTCTTTATTGAATAGGGTAATTATAGTCGATTTTGCATAGGGATCCCAACCCACTTACATCATTTCTAGCTCTCTTCTATGGGAGAAGGTGCAGTCCAAGAAGAAACTATTTACGCCCAACTTTTGGGGACCATGTGCTGCAGGACAAACTAAAAAATGGAGGAAGGTACAATCTGAACTATACCATTCTAAGTTCACGCCGGGACGCACGACTCGTTTTTCATTCGCCGACGCAGAGGGGTGAATCTGCACTCCGCATTCTCAAGTCGCGCCTCCTAAACCGCATGCAACCATCTTTGAGTGAAGGGTCTTGAGCTTCATGAACAAAAGCAAGCGCTTATTGGCCAATCATGTCATTGGGAAGTCTTTACAGGGCATTTGCAGATTCCCAGACAAATGCTCGTCAATTGCGACATGGACCACTTCCGGCGTCGCCTCTTTGCCAAATACATCATGGTTGAACCGGTCGACCGGGAGAGGTAAAAGCAAGAGCACTCACAACCCATCCACGTTCATAGGGGAAGTCAACTTCCTCGTCGGAAGAGGTTGACACATGGTCACCTTTGAAACACAACAGGACCCACCTCGCGAAAAGGGCGTTGCCGGCATACAAGGAACTCATCGACGCAAGGAAGGACGGCGTTGTCATCCACATTTTCTGACAGCAGTTCGAGTGTACCTGGTGGGAGCGATCGCCATCCACCGTTCGTGTCCTAGCATCCGGAGTTTTTGAGGGTGAGAACCAAAAACGGTCGACTTTTCTCGGGAAGTGCATCGGTGTGATGAGGCTGTTGATCGGAATACCTATTGGCTGCTCATAACTCAAGCCGTCCAGCGGATGGGGGGTCGTCCGCATCCAACCTTGCACACTAAGAGTCAAGTTGGATATGAAAGATCCATGTGCATCCACTCGGCGGCTTGAGTTATGAGCAGCCAATAGGTAATCCGATCGACACCCTCACCACACCGATCCACCGTCCCGAGAATAGTAGACCGCATCTCGCACATGCCCACAAAAACCCCGGATGCCGGGAGAAGGAAGGTGGATGGCGGTCGCTCCCACCAGGTACACTCGAATAGCTCGAGGAAAATCTGCATGACAACGTTGTCCTTCCTTGCGCCGATGAGCACCTTGTATGCCGGTGATGCCCTACGAAGAAGAGGGCCCTCGATTCCAGTGCCATGAATCCCCTATGCATATTCATATTCGGACAGAAGATGGGCCGCCGGACGTCCCTACTTTTGCTCTACACAGTCAGCAAGTTCAACCATGAACGAGCCAGCACGATAACAACGCTAGAATGGATCCACACCGCACTTGACAAGCATTTGTCCGCGTGTCTACGAATGCCCTGCAAGGTCCTCACAAGCGACATGAATAGCAAATAAACACCCGCTGGTGTTGGTGAAATGGTGGTCCGCTGACAATCTACAATTTTGCAAACTAGAGGGGTAGTAAGCAACGTGGGGAAGTGGTTGACACCCGGAAACTAGGTCGCCCACTCCACATTCTGAAATTGCGCCTCCAAAACCGCATGCAGACAACTTTGAATGAAGCACTAGAAGAAAATTGTGTTAGAATCCCTGAAAACACGTCACCTTGTTTTCGTGAAGTTCTCGTTTCAAAACGTAGAAAAATGTTTTGACTTCCGCATTTTGCCTGCGTTTTGAAACGGGAACTTAACAAAAACAAGGTGATGTGTTTTCAGGGATTCTAACACAGTTTCTTCTAGTGAAGGGTCTTGAGCTTCATGAACAAAAGCAAGCGCCTATTTGCCAATCATGTCGTCGGGAAGCCTTTACAGGGCATTCGGAGATTCCCGGACAAATGCTCGTCAATTGCGACATGGACCACTTCCGGCGTCGCCTCTTTGCCGAATACATCATGGTTGAACCGGTCGACCGGGAGAGGTAAAAGCAAGAGCACTCACAACCCATCCACGTTCATAGGGGAAGTCAACTTCTTCCTCGAAAGATGGTGACACATGGTCACCCATGAAGCACACCAAGACCCACCTCGCAAACAGGGCGTCACTTGCATTCAAGGAGCTCCTGGGCGCAAGGAAGGACGGCGCTGTGATACACATTCTCCCCAAGTTGTTCGAGTGTACTTGGTAGCAGCGACGGCCATCCACCGTCCACGTCCTAGCATCTGGAGTTTGGGAGGGTGAGAACCAAAAACGGTCGACTTTTCACGGGAAGTGCACTGGTGTGAAGAGGGTGTCCATTAGAGTACCTATTGGCTGCTCATAACTCAATCCGTCAAGCGGATGTGCCGTCGTCCGAATACCACGGTGCATAGTGAGAGCCAACTTGGTTTACGACACACATACACTCGACGGCTTGAGTTATGATCAGTCAATAGATACTTCGATGGACACCCTCCCCACACCGATCCACCGCCCCGAGAATAGTAGACCGCATCTGGCACATGCCCACAGAAACCCCGGATGCCGGGAGGACGGTGGATGGACGTTGCTGCTACCAAGTACCTTAGAACAACAGGAGGAGAATGTGCATGACAACGTCGTCCTTCCTTGCGCCGAGGAGCTCCTTGAATGCAAGTGACACCCTACGAAGATCAGGGCCATGGATTCTTGTGCCATGAATCCCCTATGCATATTAGTGTCCGGACAGAAGATGGGCCGCTAGCGTCCCTACTTTTTTGCTCTACACCGAGTCAGCAAGTTCAACCATGAACGAGCCAGCACGATAACAACGCCCGAATGGATCCACACTGCACTTGACGGGCATTTGTCCGCGTGTCTCCGAATGCCCTGTAAGGTCCTCACAAGCGACATGAATAGCAAATAAACACCCGCTGGTGTTGGTGAAATGGTGGTCCGTTGACAATCTACAATTTTGCAAACTAGAGGGGGTGTAAGCAACGTGGGGACGTGGTCGACATCCGGAAACTAGATCGCCTTGCTGTTGGAGAGAGACCAAGTATCCTGTACAAAAAGGCCAACGGTCAATTCCGGACTTGGGGGGACCAAACAGCGCACTCAAAGACCACGTAGGGTACTGATAAGTCCACCTTATGATATACGGAGTCCTCAACCTCATTTACAATCGCACCAGGGTGACGTCCAGGCCTTCCTCCTTTGGGACCACGAAGCCGAAGCCAGAGCACTCTGAGTCCCACCTTCGTCTGCCTGTGATGAATGTCGAGGCCCCAAGAGAAGGGGTTGGTGGACAAGTATTGTGACACCATTGCCGGGATGGGGACTATTGTGAATAGGGTGCTTGTCAGCGCACTTGTTGGCTGCTCAGAACAAGGACCTTCAAGTGGGAGTGGAACATTCATATCCAACAATGCGCAATCATCGAACACATGCTGTTATGCATTTTTCGAGGAATGAGCAGAGCTGGATATCATTGCTCCACTCCCACTTGAGGGCTCGCATTGTGAGCAGCGAACAGGTGCGTCGATACGCCCCCTGTCCACAATAGTCCCCATCTCGACAATGGTAGAGCGGCTGCAGTCAAAGCCCACGGAGACGGAAGGATGTCGCGGAGGAGGACGACGCATGACGGTGGCTCTCATGGCTCTCCCGTGAACGCAAGGCGCATCCAATTCCTGTGAACGCAAGGAGCAATGCCTTCCGAGTTCTTCGCGTGCGAGCTGATGATGCTGCCCACGGTTCAGACCGCACGGTCTAAACTGCAGGCGCCGACGCTCCAACCATCGTCGCTTCGTGATGATTCTCCAGCTTGATCAACACCAACAAGAGTCTATTTGCCGATCACATCGTCGTGAGGTCCTCGCACGGCACTCCGAGGTACGCAGTCAAATGCTCGTCCACTGCAGTGCGGACCCATGTTGTCGTCATCCCATAGCCGGATGGATCATTGCTGAAAGCGCTCTTGTGTTTACGAGAACCCACCCCGTAACAAAGTGCGCCTTGTATTCACGGGACTTCCAGTGCGCAACGACGGGAGGCGTTGGCATGGATGCACTCCTTACATCGTTCAAGGGCACCGTTATCGAGGGTTGGCACCGAAACCGGTCAACCTTTGCCGGGATGGGGACTTCCGCGAAAAGGTGCCTATCAGCGCACCTGTTGTCTGCTCATAACAAGTGCCCTCAAGTGAGAGTCGAACAGTCATATCCAACAATGCGCAATCATCGAACACATGCTCCTATGCATTTTCCGAGGAATGAGCAGAGTTGGATATCATTGCTCCACTCTCACTCGAGGGCTCGCATTGTGAGCAGCCAACAGGTGCGTTGATAGGCCCCATCCACGGCAGTCCCCATCCCGGCAATGGTAGACCGGCTACGGTCGAAGCCCAGGGAGATGCAAGAAGTTGCGGAGGAGGACGACGCAGGCTGGTGGCTCTCCTGGTGTACCTCCAACGATGACGGACGGAGGGGTTCATGACAACGCCTCCCGTGGTTGCCCTTGGAAGTCCCGTGAACGCAAGGCGCATCCGCTCCACACAAGAGACGCGTTCAACAACGATCCATCCAACACGTTGACATCGTTCGAATTGGTCAGCACTACAATGGACGAATATTTTCCGGACCTTCTCAGTGTGCCGTGCAACGACCACCCAAACGATATGATCGGCAAATAGATGCCTACTGGCGTTGGTGAAATGATGTTACGAGGACCTTTCATCTGCGTGCTACGATGTACAGAAGCCTACTCTACGGGGTCGGGGACTCGTGTTAAAAAAGTGAGAATATTTGTATTAGTGTATCCAATGTGGGAATGAGTATATTGTTGACAAGAATGAACTGAAAATGTCTCTACAATTCTCTAATAAATGAGATGCATCTGTAAATGTCATTTATGTTGTAGCAATGTTCAGCAATGTCAATGTGACCTTCGCAGACGAGTTGAGGATGCTGCCCACGTTTCAGACCGCGCGGTCTGAACCGCAGGTGCCGACGTTCCAACCTCCGTCGCCTCGTGATGACGCAAGGCGCATCCAATTCCCGTGAGCGCAAGGACCAATGCCTACCGAGTTCTCCGCGTGCGAGCTGATGATGCTGCCCACGGTTCAGACCGCGCGGTCTGAACTGTAGGCGCCGACGCTCCAACCATCGTCGCTTCGTGATGACTCTCCAGTTTGATCAACACCAGCAAGAGTCTATTCGCCGATCACATCATCGTGAGGTCCTCGCACGGCACTCTGAGGTTTGCGGTCAAATGCTCGTCCACTGTAGTGCGGACCCATGCTGGTGTCGTCCCTTTGCCGGATGGATCATTGCTGAATCCGCTCTTGTAATGAGAAGAGGCAAGGACATGGATACCCCATCCACGGTCAAGAACGTCCTCTTCACATCCCGGAACCCACCGCCTAGCGGAGTACGTCTTGTGTTCACAAGACTTCTAGTGCACAACCAGGGGAGGCGTTGTCATGAACGCCCTCCTCCAATCGTTCAAGGGCACCCCATCCGTGCGACCGTCGTCTCCCTCCGCCACATCCTCGCGTTCTCCGTGGGCTTCGACCGCAGCCGGTCTACCATTGCCGGAATGGGGACTGCCGTGAAAGGTGCATATCAACGCACCTGTTGGCTACTGATAACAAATGCCTTCAAGTGAGATTGGAACACTCATATCCAACAATGCGCAATCATCGAACACATGCTCCTGTGCATTTTCCGAGGAATGAGCAGAGTTGGATATCATTGCTCCACTCTCACTCGAGGGCATTGTGAGCAGCCAACAAGTGCGTTGATAGGCACCCTGTCCACGGCAGTCCCCATCCCGGCAATGGTAGACCGGCTGCGGTCGAAGCCCACGGAGAACGCGAGGATGTGGCGGAGGGGGACGCATGACGGTGGCTCTCCTGGTGTACCTCCAACGATGGTTGCCCTTGGAAGTCCCGTGAACGCAAGGCGCATCTGCTCCACACAAGAGACGAGTTCAACAACGATCCATCCAGCACGTTCGAATTGGTCAGCACTACAATGGACGAATATTTTCCGGACCTTCTCAAGGTGCCCTACAACGACCACCCACACGATATGATCGGCAAATAGATGCCTACTGGCGTTGGTGAAATGATGTTACGACGAAGGGAACCACGCTCTATGGGATCGGGGACTCGTGTTAAAAAAATGCGGGTATTTGTATTAGTCTATCCAATGTGGGAAAGAATATATTGTTGACAAGAATGATGAACTGAAAATGTTTCTAAAATTCTGAAAATGTTTCTAAAATATCTCTAATGAGATGCATCTGTAAATGTCATTTATGTTGTATGGGAAAGTCATCCGTGGCTCACCATGAGTCCACGTTCAGCAATGTTAGTGTGGAGCTATTACTAAAAGCAATGAAGGGTAGACCGGACTTTGGACTTGGAACGTGACTATGCAGCCTTCCGTCGTAACCTTCGCAGACGAGTTGAGGATGCTGCCCACGGTTCAGACCGCACAGTTTGAACTGTAGGCGCTGACACTCCAACCTTCGTCGCGTCGGCCACTTGGGGAGGTGACTGCTCGGAGGGATCCTGCACAACGAAGACAATGGTCACGACCGTGCAAACGTGATTGCGATTTTCTGGACGAGCTCCGGAAAGACAAAGTTCAGAGTGGGAAAAGAGGAGCAACGGAGTATTCGATGGACAAACAATTTCACCCCATCCTAGACTACAGCCTAGTGTAGGGCAGGAAAAAATTGTTTCTCCATCAAACTCATCCGTCGTCCCCTGCGTACCTCAATTCATCCCAAGGGAGCAAACAACCCACCTTACCACATACGTACACCGTCGCACCACGCGCTCGTTAGCAGTGATGTCTTCTTATAGGGAAGTCGAGGTCACGTCCTCGCCCGCCTCGCCCGGCGCCTCGCAACTGTCGGAGGAGCCCACTCCTTCCGTCGTCTGGGTCCGCCGTCGCTTCATCCGTCGAGGGCCCCTTTGCACACTGTCGACGAAGTGCCCGCCGAAAGCGCGAAAGCGGCGCAGCCCCTGCACACCCATCCATTTCTGCTTGGTGCATCAACCCTTTTCTTTCTTTTGCACCACGTGCTTCGCTCTTCGACAGACGAAATGATCGTTCCTGTCTCTACTGTACGTGCCGACGAACTCTGGATACTCCAGCAAGAGAGACCTGTCCTGCAACGTAGCTAACCCGCGCACATTGAGTCTGAAAAAGGGCGTCGTGAGGTTTCCGAAAAACGGATTCTGAGACACGTACTGCGACACGCTAAGACCGGACTCTAGCAGGCCCTTGAGATAGAGTCGCAACGTCCTGTCCAGGGTGGAATCGTGCGGGCTGCCAATGTACGACAACGGGAAGATGGCATTGTGCACGGGATTGAGGATGCTGCTCTCGGGGGAAGAATCGATGAGCAGTGTGTTGCTGGAATTGGCCCTGAACGTGCCGGATTTGAACCTATCTCCATCCCAGACGGCCTTGTGCAAAACCTTGAGCCTCAGCCTCCCCTCGGGATGGTCGGGGAACTGAACGTACGTGTCCTCGTCCACGTCGGTATCCCACTCGGGTTGGTAGGGGTGCGTTGGACAAGGCAACGAGGGGAGGTGTGGGGGGGGCCTACACCTGCACAACCGCCACGATCGTCTCTCCACGATGGAGGTGCAGTCCTCGAGCGTGAGCACGCGCATGGACGAGCGCTCCAAACCGCGGAAGAGGAAATCGATCATGGGATTGGCCACGACGGCCGGCAGCCTCGTCCACATAGACAAGCGAAACCTCTTTGCCAGGCCTTTGAGGAATTCGCGCACTTCCGGACGACACGAGAGGGAGAACTCGCCAAAGACGTGGCGTTTCGTCGGATCGTAATCGTCCTCCGATGGTGCGCTTGCTGTGGGTGAGCGACCGGATCCGAGGGGCCCGATGTGCTCAACTTGGCATAGGACTCCTTCCAACTCCAAGACAACAAAATAACTGTACAAGGGCAAAGCAACGGGAGGCGGCGGCGCAGGCAACGGCAACGAGGCCTGCGTATGTGAAATCCCTTGTTCAAAGTAGTATTTGAAAATTGAATAAACGGGAGTCCACAATTGAAAATGCGCCCCCCCCCCCAACAGGTGTGGGAGGCTTGAACACAGAGATGTGAACCCTTGTCCATTATCATCCTCTTTCTAAACGAGATCCACGTCCGATCCCTACAAACTATCTAGGCAAGCGCTACGGAGGCAGTGAGCAAAGGGATGCAAGGAGATCGAGCCTCACCTTTGTTACATCCGGAGTGGTGGTTGCAACGGGAGTGGTGGCCGCGACGGGAGTGGTGGCACGCCTCGTGGCGGCGCGAGTCTGGACACCCGCGACGATGGGAGACACGACCTGTGCAGCTTGCGGAGGGGGGAGTTCCACCTCAGAGACCGGAGGGGGGACTTCAGCAATGGCGGGAGCCTCCAGTGCCATCGGTGGCGGACAAGGAGGGCAACTCGGTCGACGGAGTACTAGTGCAGACTCTTCGCCCAACCCAAGAGCATGGCCACCCTGAACCGCAAATGCCAATTGCCAAGAGCGTAACTACATTGCCCAAGAGGACTCGGGATAGAAAGCACAATGCACAACACTCTACATTGCACATTACTCAACGCCACGAATTCCCGAAAACACGAATTGCCAAAAAACGAAACCGATATATTACAAATAGAATACAATGTTTGTACAAACTTTACGAACAGTGTTTCACGAACAATCCGAAAATCACGTCTGTACAACTAAAATCGTCATAGGCCTCGCCAAAAGGGCTCCTACATCTATGGGCCTGTCGCTCCATGGACGGTGGACCCGTCGGGACGACCTTCGATCGGCCCGACGTAACACCCTCACATAGCTTCCACACCTGGAAGCGCAATTCAAAAGATGGGGAGCTATGTGGAGGGGTTACCCACCGTGAGAGTCTGGACGTCGTCGGAGGGTGAGTCGACTGGCGCATGCTCCTCGTGCCTCGCAGGGGGCAGCGCCGGAGCGATTGGGGCCTGCAAGGGAGCATACTGCTGGGTCAAGTTAGTGAAGGAGACCTCCATATCTCCCAAATTGACTTCCAAGTCGTAAGGGTCATCGTCGTGGATGCTCGGACGATGCACTGGCCCAGCGACATGCACAAACGGAAATTGACTGAGGGCTAGGTCATCGAATCTGTCTGGATCGTCAACGACACTCACCGAAATATTTGTAGCCTCTCCTGAACCCAGCTGTCGAAGTCCGGACGCTGCGGTGGCCGTGGCGGCGGAAATCGAATTCGTGGTGGAGACTCCGGAGACGTTGTGGAGCTCGCTCACAGGAATGGGAGTCGCAACCATCGGAGGGGCACTTGTCTGCGCGGCCTGCTTCACCAGAATCTGCTCCTACAGTTGCTTGAGCAACAAAGTGTTCGTCTCGCGATCCCTCCTGTACTCCATTTCCTTCTCGGCCTGCAGCCTTCGCTCCTCCGCGAGTTCCTTCTCTTTTTGCGCCTTCTTGGCCTTCCGCTTCACCTTCTTCTCCTCCTCCACCCGCTCCCTCTCCTCCCTCTCCCTCTTGACCTCCCGATCCTTCTCCCTTAAATCCCTCACGAGGTTGTCGATGGCATCATTGCGCTTGTCGAGCGCCCCCGAGTGCCTCTGCCATTCCCGCTCGAGCATCATCTCCACGAACGCGAGGTTGATCCCTGCCTTGACGTCCATGTGGATGGGTTTGGCGTCCATGTCCACTGCGGCCGGAGTCCCTCCTGCCTCAAAGGAAGTCCCCGCGTCCAATGTTGCCGCTTCCGCCGCGGCCTTGGCCATCTTGCTGTACTCGTCTCTGCTGGTTGCTGCCAAGGCCAGTCGGTTGTCCAAGTCTCCGTCGTCCATCTCGTCCAGATCGATTGGGCTGCTCTTTGTATTCGTGGACTTGAGGGCGAGTTGCCGGTACACGGCGCGCGTATGGGCCATGAGCAGAAGCTCGCTCGCGCTGGCGGCAGGCAGTTCCGAATCCAGGATGTCGACGCTGACCTGCGCACCGATCAGCTTCATCATGTTCTCATCCCCATTGAGATCGGATGGATCGCGGATGGACCTCAATTCCTGGACAATCGCCTGCGATGCCTGAATCCTACATTCCACGGAGTCATCACTGGGATTCGCGGGAGAGGCGGCGAGGTCGGTCCTCACACTCGCCACCTCCGCCTGCCTGGCCGAAGACAGTAGTCTCTGCAATGCAGCCAAATCAGCCTGCAGGTCCTGAATGAGCATTCTCGGGGGAGGGGGCGGAAGAGACTCCTCCGTAGGAGTGGACACCTCCACTGCAGCCGCTTGCGGTCGGGGAGTGGGAACGTGGAAGGCATGTGGCCGTGTTTCAGACCACACGGTCAGAACTGGAGCGCGGCGATCCTCGAAAGATTGGGTGATGGGATCCGACTGTAGGGCCGGATCTTCAGGTGGGGGGGAAGCAGAGGGAGTGCGAGGAGATGGAGGTGGAGGGGACAGTAGTTGGTTTGCGGAGGGAGACGAGGGGTTGGAGGAAGAGAGAGGAGTGTGCGGGTGCATATCAGACCGCGCGGTCTGATTCCTGCGCGGTGGCGCACTCGAGCGCCGCGGGGAGGCAAGCGTCGAATCAGACCGCGCGGTCTGATCCGTCTCCCTCTGGACAGAGTGGACGCCGGACACCGAGGCATCTCTGTGGTCTGAAACATCGTCGCCTTCGCCGTCTCGCCCTCCCGCGCGGTCGACGTCTTCATCTTCGTCCTTGTCCTCGTCGTCCTTGTCCTCTTCTTTGTCCTCGTCGTCCTCGTCCTCGTCCTTCTCCTTCTCCACTTCCGAGTCGGAGTCGCTTCCATCGCGGAGGTTGAAGGCGCCCTCTTGCGATTCCTCCTTGCCCTCTCTTTCATCATCCGAAGACTCGCTCTCCACGGGGTCGGGGTCCTAGAGCCTCCGTGTCTGAGACTTGGGGTCGTAGATGAAGTCGAGGGTGTGCGGCTGCGGCACCAAGATGTCGGGCCACATTTGTGTACCGATTCGAGCGTGCACGCTCTGGCGTAGGAGGCACTTATCGGTGGGGCGCACGAAGGAGACGGAGCTCCGACACAACATCTGCAGTGCCAAACAAGGCACACGGCATGAATTCTCCAAATGACGCATTCAGACGGTCAGATGAGCTCTACATTGGAAGCGAGAAAGGGAAGGAGTGGAGAGCTTACCGAGCACGCGGAGACGGGCTTGGATCCCGCAAAGACGAGCATGACCGTTCCTTGGTCCCTGCAGAACTTGTCGATGAAGCGGAGGTACACTTCGTACCGCAGTTCGCGATTCATCAAGATCTAGGGGTTATCATGGCGACAGAGCTCCCGGGTCTTGTACCTGACGTCATCCGTCGCCAGAGGCTTGTCCTCGGCAGCCGAGAGTCGGGGAATTGGTTCCCCGACATTGACGAGTGGGGAGTTCGTGAAATGCTTCGTGGACCGCTGAATGTACATGACCCTGTCCTTCCCCTTGGTGTAATAGTTCGGCTCGCCCTTGGAATACACGTACGTCGCGATGCGCCGAGTGTTATGCTCGGGGAAGAATTTCTCGAGCGCCTGTTCCACTCCCACCACCCTCTCGGCGCCCATGATGAGCATCCACGTGTGGACCCCCTTGGCCATGGTATTTTGGGAGACCCGTGCGACTTGTTTGATGATTTTCTCGTACGCGTAGTGAATCTCCATATTCCCGACCGCCGGGAACAGGCGGAAATCCATAATCCCCACCTCGTAGAAGCGAATGCTGGCGGGTCCGTCCACGTATTCCACCCATTCGCGCTTTTGCTTCACGTAGACAAAGGGATCGAACACCCTCCTGACGCGATCCCACCGGCAGACCGTGGCCCGCGCACACCTCTTGACGGTGTTGCAGCGTTCGTTGTTGGTGAGCAATCGCTGGATCATGGCGACGACGTCCGAGGGAGCAACCATCGTTTTCTTCCCCGAGCCACATTGGTGCCTGAGCCACTTCTGCCCAATGTGCATGGCGGCCCACATGTTGTGCCCCCGAATGCACAGCAGCGCCTTGAACTCCCGCCAGGCTTTAGGGACGACCTCCCCCTGGGAAATCACCTCCTTGGCCTTGTCGATGCCCAGGACGTCGGCCTTCTCCTTCATCTCGAAGATGAGCACGGCCTTGTGCTTCTTGTTGGTGCACCACTGGGCGAAGGGAATGGCCGCCGTCCAACTGGTCGGCCTCTTCAGGTAGACCTTGGGCGGCGTCTCCAGGATTCTGCTCGCGAGCTCGCCTACGGCAGCGTCATCCATCCCCAGAAGGTTCTTCATCTGGTTGTGATTGATCGCCGTGAACTTGTAGATCTTGGAGCCCCCCTTCCCGTCCAGAATTTGGTTGAACGGGACGCCGGTGTCGATGTCGTGCAGCGCCCCGGACTCATGCTTCTGGAAGACCTCTTGCCAACTGGTCCAGGTCGCATTCGAGGCCATGACGATCTTCCGGTCGCCCATCTTGTCGAAGTCCCAGGTCCTCTCCCCCCCGTTTCGGTGCTTGGCGCTCCCCACCGCCTCGAAGCTTTGGTGCGCCTTCTCTTTGAAATCCTGGACACGCATCGGCGCGGTGAGTATGTGTCGTGATCTGACCGCGCGGTCTGAACTGTCCCCGAACAATCCACGACACCAAGTGGCGTCGAGGTCTGAATATCGCGGGATCAGACCGCGCGGTCCGAAGTGACCATGAATCAGAAAGGTGACGACCCTAACGAGGACAATGGGAGCCTACCGATATGGAATGGGACGGAATTGCATCATTGGGATTCAGACCGCGCGGTCTAAAATGTGTAGGGAAGTTGTGCGTACCTCATAGACCTTCGGGTCCTCCCCTTCGATGATGACCTTCGCATTCTTCCGATGTTGTGTAGGCTTGCCCGCGTTTTCCTAGAGGTGGCGAACATGCATGAGTGTTGCCGGCAGGGACGACAGGTACAGGCCCGCGACGTTTCCGTCGTTGCACTTGGAGGACAATGCGTGGAGGTGGTCTTTGTTCTGGGACCACACAATTTCGCACGTCCACCTGTGCATTTTGGCGACGACCTTCTCATCGTCGACGGTAGTGTTCCCGAAGATGATGTCCTTGGCGGCCATCTAGGTGTGCTGCCCGTTGATGATGAGCAGCGGCCGCGCCTTCCAGCAATCCGCCCAGCATGTCGGTCTGGTGCGCGTGTCCGGCATGACGGTGAGGATTTGCTTGGCGTAGTTCACCTTCACCATCCTGTCCAGGACTGCCAAGACGCCGTCATTCTCGAGGGGCCTTACGATGATTCCCGACTCCTCCTGGGCATTCACCATGTCGGCCACGTCCAACTCGAAGTACTGTCCCCGACCGAATATGTACATGTACGAGGACAGTTCCTTGAACACCTTGTTGGCCGCCGCTTCGGCCTTGAGGCGCGTCCGCGTTTCCAACTCGACGCTGCGTCGCGGATTGCGCTTATACTCCGCGGGCACGGACACGCTAGTCAAGACGGCGTCGGCATCGAAGGGCAGGGTTCGTGGATTCTTGGTCCACTTCCCGTTCACCTTCTTGATCGCAATCTTCTGCGCCTCTTCCTCGGACACCTCTGCCGGTTCTGTGTTGGCCTCGTGGGTCGATGAGCTGGGGGTGCCATGCGATTCCTCGGCCACGCGTCTCGTCCGGACCCAGCGCCCCGCATCTTCTTCCGAGGATGCTTGCGTCGCCACGGGCGGGCCCGTTGACTTCCGTTTCACGGCCTTCTGTTTAGACCGAGAAGTCGGCGTTGTGGTGGCTCGGGCCGCCGACTGAGTCGCGTGTGGCGGTCGTTGGATGGGTCCACGCGCCGGTGGGAGAGGGTCGGTACGCTCGGACGCACCAGCAAGGGCCGACGCAGGGGGGGGCCGGCTGCGCGTTCCCGCTCCCAACGCCTTGGCGACATTCTTGGCGGACCCCTCTAGCGAAGCCATTGGTCGACTTCCTTCACCCTGGCAGACGTTCAAGGGCGACACACTCAGTGATTTGTTGTGAATGGCAAACGCTTTGGCGACGTACGAGTTGGCTACCTTTCCGGTCTCGTGGAAGTCACTAGAGACGGCTTCGTAGTGCGATTGGGTTTCGGCCATCAAGAGTTGATATGCACGAGGGACGGACGCGTAATTCTTCTTGAGGCGTTTGCTACAGAAGGTCATCTCATTTTCTACACGGATGGCGATGACTCCGAATGCATTATAACTAGCATTGACCACGTCGACGAGAATGGCCTCCCTCATCACATGGACATTCACGAGTACCAAAGTGGAGAAGGATTTCCATCGGGGATCCCCCGTCTTCGTGAATCCCAGCTCCAGATTGAAGATGGGGGAGCCCATCAGGAAATTCAGTTCGATCGTCCACAATGACTTGGATGCGACGAACTCCAAGGGGAATTTCTTTTCGATGTGCAGCTTCCAGGACTCGTGGATTCGGTCAGGCGAGATGGGCCTCAAGTAGCCCGCAAGCGGCAGACTGCTCTCCAGGAATGACTCCATGCCACTGTCCACAAGCAGTACTTCAAATCAGACCGCGCGGTCCACATTGGACAACTCAGGAGATTGCTACACGCCCAGCATGCAGTGGTCATGCGATGTACTAACGACTTGAGGATTCATTTCCTACGGTCGTTGACGATCTATTGCATTCTAGCGCACTTCTGATAGGATGATACTCCTTCATGCTATGCTGAGTCCATGGCGTGGTTTTGACCACGCGGTCTGAACCAGGAACACGATTCATAGCCTAGATAGACCAGGCTAGCATGACGGTATTTCTACAATATCTGCTGCTCGAGGTTTTGACCGCGCGGTCTAAAACGCCTTCCCATTCTAATCGGCTGATGACGATGCCGCTCGCTACGGGACCCTGCGAACGACATTATTTTCGTCTAGCCCATCACCTGGAACCGTCCATCTATTAGATCGGACCGCACGATCTGATCGTGTCATTCCTTAGTCTACCACGTATGCGGCGAGATTTAACAGATACTGATTGCAGGGTCGACAACCATTACTTCTGTTATCTTGGGCAGGGATTGGTGTAGGTCCTTTATTCGTCATCCGTCGAGGATCTGACCGCGCGGTCTGATTTACTCCTTTGGAGGCTCTGCACAATGCTACCAGCCATCGTGGCGTCTAGTTCCTTTTACTTTGTATCCAATCACTCTTGAATCGATCCTACAATACTAAAAGTGTTAGGTTTCTAGGAGGCTGAGTGATCCATGTGTATTGCTCATTCATGGTGCGTGATTAGATGAACATGGAGAGGCCTTCTATTCGAGATGCATATTTGGGTATGGTTTAGACCGCACGGTCTAAATCTACCAACATTCGGTTATTACTCAGACGTGCCCATTGATATAGTGTAGACCCCATGGCAATGGGTCTACATAATTGGAGGCGTCGGTAATGGATCAATCTTGACAACATGACATGATCGCATTTACCACTGAGGAAATCTTCTGGCCGCCCGGTCTAAACGGACCGTTCCCATCTATTTTATGGCCGGGGGACCAATTCAGACCGCGCGGTCTGAACCAGTATCTAGAGCAACATGGACTAATTTGATCAGCAATTCGTCCTTAACATTCTGTAGACGTTTTATCACTTTTGACCGCGCGGTCTAATCCTATATCTAGAATAACATGACATAATTTGATCAGCAGTTTGTCTAGGACATTTTCGGAGCCTTGCATCACTTCAGACTGCGCGGTCTGAATCTGTATCTAAACTAACTTGACAGATTTGATCTGCATTTAGTCCAGGTCATTTTTGGGACGGTTCATCACTTCAGACCGCGCGGTCTGAAACTGTTATACCTAATGTTCTCAGAAATTACTACGTCGACAACTCCGGTCCATTTCGGGGACGCTAGAACACTTCGGACCGCGCGGTCTGAACCATGGCTGTCGCTACATACACTACGCGGTTACAGGTGCCTCTTCTAAATTTCCGCAAGATTCACGAGTTTGGCGTAGGATTTGCAGGCAGCTTACCTCAATTGCGCACCTCAAATTGCTGTGGAAGCACGATTGCGAATCCTACTCCAATGTCGTGACGCCAATGAAAGCAAACTGAATTCGGCGTTCTTTGCGTTCCCTGCAATAGACAATGCCAGGATGACAAATGAAATCACAAACTCTGCAAGGCATGACAATTTGAAATCACAAACTGCAAACATGACAATTGAACACACGAGCAATGCAAGCATGAGAATATAAATGGGAAACTACGCAACCAGTACAGACACAATGTCAATGGAAAACTACGCAACCAGTAGACACACAATGTCACTGGAAAACTACGCAACAAGTAGAGACACAGTACTGACTGCAATCAACACGTCAAACACAAACCCATACACTACTACTAACGTTACATCATATGATACTATGCTATCAGAACACAATCCATAATTTCTGTTCCTATTGGGTCGGCTTCTAAGTTATGAGTGACTCGAAGAAATGCTAAGCATAAGAGTGTCATGTGCAAAGGCAAGAGAAAGGTTCTAACACGTCAAGAAAAAAAACTAGTAGACCATACGGAACTTTCGAATGATCAAAACGACACATGAATCTGAAGACGATATAGAAAAACATACCTTCAGCAGTTGACAAGGTAACAGCTGCAGAAATTCAACAAACACGCGTCACCCCACCAAACTCCTCAGCAAACACGCCCCGCCCCACCGAACTCCTCAACGAACGCCTCAGTCGCCGACTGCTTCAAACGCGAAATCAATGCGATATGTGATACTAGATGTAGAGGAGGGAAACTGTGGAAGGAAGGAAGGCAAAATGGAGGCGCAAGGACAAGATTTTACAGAAGAAAGAGCAGCAACAAACAAAATTCAAAGAAGGCGCAACAGGAAGACAAACACGAGAAATGGCAGCAAACTGGAGCGAAACCCTGGCCCACGGAGAAGACGACCAACCGAACCTCCCGATAACCGAACCTAACCCAAACTTGCATCGAGCCACCAAGTTGGTACGGAGCTCCTCCGAACCTGCACGCGCCTCACGAAGCACACCCGAGCCTCCTACGAACCTGCGCACACCACACAAAGCTGCTCCAAAGAAATCATGATTAAGCATCAATTTAGGGTTAAAAGAATGAGACTTAAAAGCAAGCTTAAAAGGGACCAGTGAAGGGTAGCTCTGCCTTTTTCCATACGCATCCGTGGAAAGAAATAAAAAATGGAGTTGTTCACAAAAAGAAAAATACATGTGCAACCTAACACAAGTAGTTTCGTATTTTTCTAAGCGTTTTTGAATTACTTATAAATTAGCAAAGATAGAAGATATAAGCACGTACTCGTAGACATAGGTCTCCCAAAATACGTCCACTTGCAACTTGTACAGAAATGTGAGGAAATCTAAGACAATGATTCACTCTTGCAATACAAAAATAATTTTTCCTCCAGGCGATGAATTCAATTGATAAAGCTCAGTGCTTCGTTGAAGAATCACCCCATCTCTATTTTGCACTTAAAAATAGGGGTGGTTTGAAGAAGAGGGGTGCTCTTAGAACACACATTGTAGACCTTAAATCAACCCTAGTTTTTTCAATCAATTCACCCAAAAGCCCTTTTTTCTAAATTCTTGGAAGTTGTACAATATTGAACAAGCTCTAGGATATTTGAGGCACGTTTCTATGAATCCTCAATCCTAGAAAATAAAGATTTGGGATGGGCATGGAAAAAAATTAGGAACATCAAAATCATAATCAATCATTTCTAAAATTGGATTTCCAATGCTAAAATGAACTTCCAAAATATTTGGATCATTTGCACTTGGCACTGATGGACAAACATGAAAGGGACTGGCAACATACTCAAAATAGGCCATATGTACATTAACTCTTATTCAAATCTCACAACTCACATGCACTCGTGCACTGCCTACAAATTAAATCAACGATTACAACATGTATATTATGCTTAGTTCTAGAAGGGGGAAGAATTTGCTTAATTGGAGAGGATTAGGAGTTCTACTTATTCTTAATCAATCATTTAAAATGTACTTCAGAAGATCGAGGTATTTACCAACTCACACAAGAAATCTTCAACCAAAATACAAAAAATACAAAAGGCATAAGGGTTGCTTTGTAACCTCATAAATGTCCACAATAAACTTATGCATCGGTATTTATGTAGCATAAATTGTAAAGGGTCATTTAAGGCATTGATTTTTGAGAATTAAGGAAAGCAACTCAAACTCCAGCAAGGCTCTAGAAGCAAACATGATTTAGAGGTACATTTCAATGTACCCATTTTAGAAGGGGTTTTGTTTTGATGACCATTTTTTGTGAACTTCAAGAATTTGTAACTAATTTTACAAAGCTTGAAAAAATAGGAAGTGACTTCGGTTAGATGTCTATTCTACTTGTCTGTTGAGGGAAATTTACTACAAAATATTTAAAAATGTTTCACTTCCCAAATTTCAATTTTAGCCTTGAATTGGTTGATTTGTGAACCTCCTACCTCATTTATAGCAATTTGTACCGTTGGATGAGTTTCATATTTTGTTAGGTTGAAGAATCTCCCTTATGGAAACACCTTGTACGGTTTGATATAAGACTGCATCTTTGCAATGGACACAAAATTCAGTTTCTAGAAAAACTAGGCCCACCCCTCAAATCAACCACGGTCACTAAAGGGTTAACTTCCTTAGTGACCAAAACGTGGTCACTTTGATTTCTAAAGTACTTATTCAATTATTCGCAATATTCAAATGATATGGCACTTCTAGGGATCCTTCGGAGAATCAAATTCATTTGGTCATCTTTCGGTACAACTGGATGTACATAACTAGCTTTTATGTAAAAAGAAAATCCCAAACTTTGAGTGTTTGGGTACTTACCCCGATAAAGCAACAGGTTGGGGGATTTGGTCAATGAAAGCATATATTACACCACTGACTTGTCCATCCGCCAACTAATGCTTGGCGCTAGCAGGGTTAGAGCTTCATTTCCTCCATGTATTGTATAATCCCATTTAATGGTCAAGCAACCATGTTATAATCACTTCAGCGTCTGCGATAAAAAGAACACAAAATGCGACCGTGAAGAATCGGTACTCAATCCTGTTCATAAATAGTTACATATTTTTCTACTCATAACACACCATTCTAAAACGAAAAAAAAAGAATTTAGAATTTTGCAACTATCATATTTCTTGTGAACTAAATCCAAAAATACTTGATATATAATTTGAAAACACAATACTGGGTACTTAGAAATATAACGAACTTACTAGGATGGTTTATTAAATTTGGGATTTTGTTATCTTGATTTGTTTGTTTGAATTATTGTGTTTCGTTGTTGCTATTCTAGAAGTGGAGGTATTTTAACTTAGATCAATGTACCAACTCTTCTCAATTTCCAACATCTGAAATTGTGTCCGAAATTGCACCTGGCCAAGTTGTTGTTCCTCCTACACTTCACAACAATTATGTGAGTCTATTTGGGATATCAAAGAATGCAACATGGCTTGCTCTCTAAACTTGTCACTGTTCTTTCATTTATGAAAATTGAAACTTACACAATTCTATTAATGTACCATGATGCACAAATTAATTTCTTCTCTTCTTCGATTTTATTCACCATTGCATTCATATCTCCTATTTTTTTTAAATCAAGAGATTTTCCAATACCCTATTTGATATATAATCCTATTTCAAGAATGAAATGTAGGCTGAAGTAGACATTTGAATCATATTTGATATTTGATATTAATTTCTTCACTTAGTCTATCTTTTGAAGATGGAACAATAATTTCAAATCGTCACAGACTTAGACTCTTACATTAACAAATTCTACACACAATGAGATTCCATCATAGAATAGAAAAAATTGCAATTTATATCACACCTTGACGATTTGAAAAATGGATCTATACTAACTAAGACCTTATAGGGGTTCATGACATTGTTAGTAGCTCAAATATTATTGACACCTAGGAATTTTGAATATTGTGCTTTTATGTGAACGCTAAACAATTGATTTATAACCATGATATTTTAAATAGCACATACGACAATAAACCAAAAATTTTCTTTCAAATTTTGAACAAGCTCAGTTATACGCTCATTAAGACAAACGTACAAATACCTTCCATCAGCCCTAAGAAGATCCATGCTACTACAAAATAGTGACCAACAAAAATGAAATTTGCTTCACCTAAACTATTTCTACATATAATGAATTATTTGTTATGAACAAATTTTTGTTTCGAAAATCTAAACAAGTCTACAGACTTACAAATCAAGACGGAAGTATTGATACCCTTTCATTGACTTGGAGAAGATCCATGATGCTATAAGACAATGTTCAACGAAAATAAAATTCAATGTGATAAAGATCATTAGATATAAAAATAATTATTATCAACCATGTTTTTTTTCTAAAATCGAAACAAGTCTAACAACAGTGCATTAAGAGAAAATTATTAGTACCCTCCCATCAACCATTCAATCCTAAGAGGACCCTTGTTGCTATAAGATCGTAATCAATCATTATTCTATATGAACTTATTTCCATCTCCATTCATCTTTCACATCAATTGAGTTCATGATTGTTATAATTTCTACTTCTAATATTTTAAGAAACATTGGAAATTTTGATTTTCATTTGAATTCTACAAAACCACGGTAATAGGTTCACGGCAATAGGTCTATAGTAATAGATACGATAATCCACTAAAAATAGAAGATTTTGATCAAAAATTTCAGATGGATTTTTATTTTTAGCAATATTCTTAATTTTTTAGTACTTCTTTAAATTTTTGAACTTAACGCTCGCACAATCTTGCTCACCGCTTGAAATCTCATCATGCTCGCAGGCTCACAAACTAGCACCGCTGACTTTGGCAATTTTTTCAATTTCGACCGGGTAGTCTAAAATGTTCAAATGTCCTAGATTCGCACCTAGATTTTTTAGAACTTCATCATTTTTAAATGTCTGAAATCTACATGAGTCATAGATGGCACTTCTGTAGTTCAAAATACACCGCTTGAAATCTATAGAGATCCTAGATTTCTGAAATCTATATAAATTCAAGATTGTTGAAATCTATACCTGTCCTAGATGTCACTTTTGTGGTTCGAACTAGGTACTTTGAAAATGGTACACAAAATATGGATAATGTGTACAGCATTAAAAAAATGGTATGTGCAAAAATTCAGACCTAAATTTTTTATTCTCTAAGAGTTATGCACGGTCAAAGAGGGTTGAAAAATGCAAGAAAATAGACAGTTTGAAATTTAATTCTTAAGAAACAGTAAAAAAATTAAAAAAATTAAAAAAAAAATCTATTTTTTCTAACTTATAGATACTCCTTTTCACCAATTTTCACTATTGGAAAAATAAAATTGTGTTCTCTACACTTGCGCAAAGGTAGTGCACTTTGAGCACATGTGGCAGATGGAAAATTATCTATTTTTAGAAAATCTTTGGTAAGGTTGTGTAACTCTAGTAGAAGTTCTAGTATACCAATTTTGAGCTTCAAATTCGTATTTTTGGGTGGAAAATAGTGCTAAAACCCTTCAAAATGGCCACGGTAGACATCCAATCGGGGGCAATTTAAAAATAGTAGAATAACTATAAAAAAAAGCCTTAAAAAGTACTCAACATCTGAAACTACCACATGTACCTTCATTTCAAGTTTCATAGAAGATGGACACACAATGCAAAAGTTATGAGCAAAAAACCAGCTATCTAAGGTTCAGGGGACCAAAAAAACGTGAAGTGTTTCTTGCAATCACCCTATATCAAAAATCTTGTTCATTTTGCTTCTAATTATGTGAAAATGAAACAATTGATTCATAACCATGACATTTCGAATAGCATATATACTACCCAAAAAAAAAAAAAAATAGGTACACCTAAGGTCAATCACTCAATGATCAAACTCAATTGTCATTTAAAAAATCATGGCTTTTTAAATGATTCTCACACATATGAACTTGATCATGTATCTCATAGCAAGATGTCTCATCCGATGCTTTTTAAATGCAAGTTTCTTGCTCACCTTTGTGCGTGAAGTTCAGAGCTTACTGTACCTTCTCTAAAGCTCACTCACAACTTGAGAAACTGAGTGTTATATTTCAGACTTATGAAGTTGAAGTTTTCCCGGAGTTGCAAGTGAACTCCAGCATTATCTAACTTGGATTATTTACAAATTCGATGTAACATGACTGTTCCAATACTACAAAATGATTGAGAGTTTCACTCTATGATGAGTTCCATGGAAACGAGATATAACAAAGAAGCATAATTATATGAAATATACAACATAAAATGTGTTGAATTTCCAATGAAAAAGTAGACATTTATTCTATGAGATATCCTAGTAAGTGGAAAATATAGATGTAGAGCATTTGCGGCCCGCCCAACTATGGCTTGAGAAGATCGGTGCTAATATGCTCACATTTGTTGAAGTTGCCATTTCTTTGTATTCGTATATAATTAGACCAATTCATTGAGAGGCTTGTTGAAACACACCATCTGTAAGTCCAATACTATTGCTGAAGAAAAGGTAGAATTATTTGAAAATTCTAAAGCTTAAAGAAACTCAGGATTCAACGTTGCTGAATGAATGACTGTGTGTAGTTAGAGGCTTGTTTTTTTGGATCATTCGGAGGCAACCCATTCTAAGTATTGAAATATGAGAGCCACCCCCCCTAGGTAGTTGAAACCCCGGATGCAAATATAGACCACCATAACAAATCTTATATTCATAAAGTCCCAAAATAACTGACATTGGAAGGATCTGGATTGGAAGCCAGAAGTGAAAAACCAAGCAGTATAGATGATTGCCATGAGTAGGAATTCACAGCATACATCTTTCGTTCTAGGAAAACAAGAGACTACGAACGGAATATGAAGCAATATAACAAGGGCAATGTCTTTTTTCTATAAAACCTGTTCCCCATGCAATGCTACTCAGCAAGAGCTGATTCCTCATAGATACAGTGAGCCCGCAAAAAAGTGCGATCAGCGGTTGCGACGTCGAGCCCCGTGAGGTTGAGGCGAGAGGTTTGCCAGATTCACTTGTGCTTGATTCAGCCGAGCCCGCACTTGCTCAAAAATATCTAGGTCGACATGAACGGCTTGCGATTCTCTGTGGAGATGTTCAGTTCCGTGCTCATCATCCTGAGAGAATAGTGGTGGAAACACGTATTCCAATAAGTCAATATTGGTATCAGGTACTTGGCAATTGAACCTCGATGAATTTAGAACATTCGTTTACCAACTTAACCGACATCATTGCATATCATGGATGACTTCTTCCCAAGTGGTTGAAGATTGTTGTGTCCCTTCCAAAGTTTGACATGGATTTGAGAGTGGAGTCCCTTCGATGACAAGGTAGCATTGGACATATTAATCTTTGTCTATCTCCTCGTAGATGCTATTCGTAGGTAGGGACGAGCGTTTACTACTAACCTGAATGAGTTGTAGTAATAAGGAACCATTCTCGGAGGTTGATAGCTTGTTGGCATTGTCGAATTCTTCCATGAGAGCTCTGTATGTCACACCGCAGCCCCCAGTTGAGCATGATTAGGACGAAAGAAATTGTGAAGTGAAGAACATGATTGCATGGTACAAACCCACTGTACTACTTGTTGCTCCAAATGGGGTCTGACATGATTGACATGGAGTGGTCACCTGAGGTTCTTGCAGTCCTTGCCATGGCGGATGTGGACATACTCCTCCATCATGACCCACACATCCCGAATCGCTACATCAAATAGTGCACCCCATGCCACTTCCATTGTGTTTTGCAACGCACACATAACTTGACCTACAGAAAGGAAGCCATCAATGTTGTCCGAAGTGGTATTCACGAGCGCGCCATCTAAAAAATAAATGATTTGAATTGAATGCAGCATACAAATGCACGAAGCCCAACATGGTCCATATAGCACTCACCCATCTTGCTGTCTTGGAACAGCCCCTTGGATGTATCACAGTGAGAATAATGGGCAAAGCAGTACAGTTTGTATCCTTGCCAGAAATCTTGAGCTCTGTTTGGGAAATCATTCCAATTGGAATTCGCAAAGATTGATGTCAGCAGTAATGGTCATTTCCAGAATACATGGGCAAGCACACGAGCATCAGATTCTACTTTAATTTCGTGAAAATGGCGGGTTTTTGTGGACCATTTCCGAAGACCGCATTTCGAAGTGTCCGGCTTCCTGAGTGAGTTGTACCGAGTTCAGACCGCGCGGTCTGAACTGTGGAGGTTGCGTCATTGAAATTTTCTACTATTGGACAGCTTTCTCAAATCTTCGACAGTTGGCGTGAAGCGACGAAGGGAAGGTCACTATCGTCATGGAATTCCGCAGTCTCGGACTCCAGACCGCGCGGTCTGAAGTCCGGAAGTCCCGTTCGTGTCAATTTTAGTTTTCGGACTTCTAGGAAGCATGTCATCTTGTTTTCCTAAATCTAGGACTATGGGAGAATCGTAAAAGTGACTGACAGGCCCTACAGCGTCTTGGATTTCCTAAGTCGTGGACTTCGACTAACTTCAGACCGCGCGGTCTGAAGTGTGACAATCCCGTCCGTGTGAATTGTAACTTTCTTCCATCCACTTGTGATCCAGTTTTCCGAAATCTAGGACAGTTGTGGATTTTGGACCGCGCGGTCTGATCTGCAGAAACTTGTAGATTTGCGAAACCTGGTTGCTAAACCTCGCCAGTCGAATGGGATTATCATAATGGCCGTGATGGCTTTCAATGAACACAATGCTCGGAAAGCAACAACTTGAAGTCAGTTCAACGTACCCGAAGTTTTGATGGTCAAGTATAGTTTTGAGGTTGTGGGAGCACTTGCTGAAACGTGAGTCTGCCATTGAGCCTCGTCGAATGTGCACCTACCCCCAAATCCAAGAAACTTGTATACTTTAGTTGTGCAATTTGGAGCCAAGGGAGGTACCTTTTGAATCCCACTTCGGAAATGACAAGCATTGCAAGTTAGTAGGGAGCGGAGCCGTGATCCATTGACATCTACAAAGTTCAAAGTTCAAAGTTTAACGAAATTGACCATACAGTCACGTAGTTACTAAGCAGCGAGTGAAACATGAAGTGTATTATTTATTTCCTACAATAGGCTCCATGAAAGCGCGTACTAGAAAAAAGCATTCTCTCTTTGCGTAGTCTGTGACTCCTATAATTCCTAAACCGAAAACATGTTCTTTATGACATCGTGCAGTGGATGGAAATAGAACTCTTGAGACTTGCATGCATTTGCGTGTCATCTTGACTGAAATCAATCCATTGACAATGTCCATTTCTTGAGTTGATCGGTTTTGACTAGCGCAATCCCAAGAAAGCAAGAATGGAAACAATTGAAATATGTTTTACCTTGTGAAGAGTGTCGCGAAACTGCCCTCCTCTTCCACGTTTGGATGTTCGCCTTCTTTCCACCATCCTCCGTGCTTGAGTTTGTGCCGCCTTCTTCCCACCCGGCCGTCCACCTCCCTTGTGTCGATGTTGCGAAATGCAGCGCAAGTTGAAATGAACGCCGCTACCTTGTTGCGCCCAACTACTTTGGACGCCGCCTTGAAGTTCGCCCGAGAATCCCAAGTGAAGTATCCTCGAAGGTACAAGGCTTGCATCCGTTTGCAATGCGCCGCCACTTACACGAGTTTCCCTTAAACTATATTAAATGGGAGAGTATCACACGAGTTTTCTGTAGATGACCCTACTATACGTCCCATGATTCTCTTGTATTTGTCGCTTCCCTCCTATTTTGAAGCCCGAGCCATTGACAGAGCTTGATGGACAAATGAATGTGTTGTACTATTAGTAATTCTTGTTCCATCCCACTCTGACTAATTCCTGACTTTCAAAGAAATTTTCTTTGAAATGAAATTGAATGCATTGCATTGCCTTTGGTGTCGTGTTTTTTCAATAATTTACATGAAATCAAATTATTGTTCCCCTTGGAGCTTCCAAAGGTATCATTCCCTTTCTATTTGAGTTCGTAATTCTGATTCGTGATTATTCAATGACATGTAGAGTGCCTATTAGATTGAATTTCAGTACACCTTCACCTCGTTCGATTTCCGCGAGGTCCGTGACTTTCACATTTGAGACCGCGGGGTCTGAAATGCAAACCTGTCGATATGAAAGGACACTCCGAGGTCAGGCAGAAGGCCTCGTTTGGAGGATGACAAATTTCTATGACTGGATTCCTGTGAAGATGTCCAGTCCCTGTCGTGCAGGAATTTCTCAAGTTCTGCCGTTTTCACAGTTCAGACCGCGCGGTCTGAATTGTGAATGTTCACTTTCTGGTTTTGTGAGCATGTTTTTGGGAAATGACTTTCGTGACTGAGTTCTGAATGCAGTTGTTCCAATATCCCAGTGGACATTGTTCGAATCGGTCGTCGAACCAGGTCCCCGTTGGGGTTCACATAGTTCAAATCCAATTTAGAACAAGTCTATGCATGGTCGGGTTCAATTCTCCCTTTAATTGTGATCCTTCTTTAATTTTTCTTGCCCGATCCAGTTTTGAATGCCTCGGAAATGAAGCAAATCGGAATAGGATTATTCTATTTTTTCCCCCTCTTCCCTCCATTCGACAATTCAGAACTAATACTCCCAAACTGAAATTGAAATTAGAGTATAAAGTGTGGTCACAATATATATGATGTATATGTCAATGTTTGCGCACATGTTTATTTTTTCATAATGTGAACTTTGTTCTTCTTGTGTTATTTGATTTGCTTATCACCAAGTGACATCTTTTTTTATCATTCGGAAATTCCGAATTCTACGTCATCACCTACCTGCAGCATACTTAGGTGGAAAAAGGTACACAACGAACGGGCTTCCAAGTGGGCCCCACGGGCTTTTATGTGCTGGCCGCCGGGCGCATTAAATGAAGGAAGTCTAGCACTCTAGGTCGCCGGCTTCGTCTGCCGCATGTCTCCCTCCCGTCGCCGTTCTCCCGCGGGCTCCGTCGCTGCATGTCTTCCTCCCGTCGTCGTTCTCGCGTGAGCTCCGTAGACACGCGTTTGGGGCGAATTTTGGATCGCTGCGCTGCCGCTCGTGAGTCGCTGCGTTGCCACTCGTCGGCGCCTTGAGTCGGAAGATCACGTCGGACCCCCTCCCTTTCAGGTACGAAGACGTCTCCGTGTTTGATTTCGCTTCCTAGTCGGAGAATGTAGGGTTCGTTCCTTTGCGTAGTGTGACTTGCGTGGTCGGAATGGAAGGCTCGGCCTCATCGAATCCTACTGATTTCGGATGAGATGGATGCAAAGGTGTTTTCCGAATTCAAATCAAGTACTTGCAATTTCATGGATGTTTGATCTGCTGTCAATGCCAAATGAATGCTCGATTTCATTTCATTCAATGTTATATTGTCCATTGCAAATGTAAGTCATTCTCCGCGTGCATGCATTTAATTTGTGGCTTACCTCATTCAGTTTCGGGGGTACCCCGATTTCAAGAATTGTGATCGGTTGTTCAATTCTGCTCACTGGGTCCATTTTGCGAGAATGGCGGCAAGCTTGTCATTTATCCGGAATGTAGTGTTATTTTCTCGCGAATTCAGTGCCATTTTAATGGAATGTGGTGCCATTACATTGGAATACCGGCATTGCAACTAGGAATACCATTCTGGATTTCTAGAATATCAATTGTGTTTGGCTGTCATTGTTATATTATCCACTCTTCCCCTGTGGAATTGCCTTTCGATTGGTTGGCATTCTGGACAACAGTTCATCGTCATTTGTGTTACCTCCCTGACTGCACATTAGTTACCTAGATGCTCCGTTTTATTAGGTACGTCTGTACACCGACTTATTCACGTTGCACGGTGTGAACACATTGAGGTTGGAAGTCACCTTACGAGTGAGGCCTTCTTGTTTTTGACCGCGCGGTCTGAAACGTTTTGAGACGGAGGATTTGATATCCGGATACTTCACCCCCCACTCATTCCAGACCGCACGGTCTGAAATGTTTTTCGACCGTATTCAGAAATCCGACAACGGAGAGTCCATTTTGGAGATCCATCGGATTTCACATTTCAGACCGCGCGGTCTGAAATGTTTGATACCTCACCTCGTGTTCCAACATCGGATTTTCATTTATGTCCAAGCGATGACAACTGTTTCCTGCTCGTACAGCATTTGTCAAAATTCTGGATTCTCATTCCAGACCGTGCGCTCTGAAATGCTCCATGTTACCTCTACTTGGAAGGACTGGATCCGAGTAGTTCGGACAACAGTTCAGACCGCGCGGTCTAAAATGTTCCGAGCAAGTTACTTCTCCGGGAGGTTCCGCTCATCGGATTCCGAAACATGCATGGTCTTATTTCTATGAATCCACAGACCTCTCGAATTAGGCCGCGTGGTCTAAACGAACGACACGTTCACTGCCGAAGATATCGTCCTATGCAAGTATGGAGGCTGGCAGTGAGTTCGACGCCGTCGAATTCTGACTAGTACCGGTTGCCGTAAGTTCATCTCCTGCTCTAGTGGTCTTCCCGTGGCTCCTCACGAACAGACCGCGCGGTCTGATCCTGGAGAGCACTTGGCAATTAGGAATGACATTTTCAAGACAAAGGTTGCAGTCCGTCGGATGAGTATCATGTCATGCATGCACACGGGATGTCTGAATGATTTGCATATCCTGTCTTCCAGACCGCGCGGTCGGATCGAATTCGTCGGGGAAGCATTTACCACTTCCTGCGACAACTTACGGAGCTCTCGTGCGGGCCCTCCGTGGAGTGGGAGACTTCGTTTCCGGAAACAACTTCCGAAGGGCCAATATGGCTTCTGGCAGCGAATCCGACGGCGACAAGGTACCCCACTTACTCATCGACCCTGCGTCACCTCTCGGCATTCTGCTCCGCGTCCCAAGTTGATTCTTGACCGCGGCATGCGTAGGGGTTCCAAGAATGTGAAGAGGAAGACGTCGACTTGGAGGCACTTGCCCAGGCAAATGTGGACGCCACTCCCATTCCGGATTGTGAGGGCATTGGTCGGGACGCATGGTCTGGCAAAGCACTGCTCGCGAGGCACGCCGACGGCACCGATTTTGCAGAAGTCATCATCATCAATGCCAGTCCAAACGCATGCATTGATGGTAATAGCAGGCTGGGCGTGGATGACGTCGGCATTGTTGTGCTCGAGGTCCTCAATGGGGACCACAGCGTCAGCGACATGTGCTTGCGATGGCCTATGCGACGCATCTTTTATCACGGTGAACACGGGTATGTCAGTGTTTATGATCACGCTCGCAAACGACGGGCTATCGAGGAAGAATTGCAAGGAAACCGGAAGAGAACGGGCGGACGACAATATCGCTATGACAGGAGAACTCGAGCTGCCGCAACATTGAACAAAAGGACCAAGATGCTATCACATGAGTCCATCGCCGAGGTCTACGCGCAACTTTGTTGCGACAAGGAATGCACTCGCAAATTCTCTCCTTCCACCATTCGCGCGCTGCGGACAGAAATGCACATGCAGTCATTTCAAATCAGGAGCACCCAGAATTTGGACGTACACAGGGCGCTGCACGAAGCATGGGGAAGCGGAAGGAGGAAAATGGTCACCGTAGAAGGCATAGACATCTGTCTGCATGCCTGGAGGGTTGTGCACAACATTACTCGCCGCACGTTCGAGAGGTACAAAGCCAAGGCCAAGGTCGGCGTCAGAGGCGCTCCGCACGGAAACCACTACCATACAAAGGCTAGGGATGCAACTGTACAAGCCATCGAGACTTTCCGCTCATTATTGGAGGCAAGGGCCGACCACATGCCCCATTTGTCTCACACCTTGCGCACGGGCAAGAAAGTGGGCGTCAAAGTGCTCCCCGCCGGAACCGAATGGGGGCAATTGTTGGTCACTGTGAACGAGGTAAGCTTCCCACGTACCTACAGCATCACTTGAGATTCAGAGAATGAGGCACTGGCTCCAGTGCGCATTACTCATGACAATGATCCAAAGTCCTTGTCCATTGTGATCATTCATCCAACAACCATGTGCTTGGCACTGTTTGCAGGCCAACTCCGGACTCGGGTTGTCCGCCCTTTCGCAATCTTGTTTCAGTAAGATCCGGACAAAACATTTTTCCGAGTACGTCATCAAGGGAAGAGGAGATTCCTTTGCAAGATGTAGCATTTGCAACACCTTGAAGCAATTACGTGCTTCTTTTGCACCTAGGTGCGAGGACTACGAACGAATCCAGAAGCGTTTCGAGAAGCACTTGTTTCTGCAGGAGGCCTGTCGGCATGCCTACTACCGGAGTAGATGGTTGTCCAAATTGCAACCCATGCAATTGTTATCCATCATGCACGACAAGATGGACCATTCGAAAATAGCGTGTCCCGCATTGGCGAGAAAAACGAAGGCACTCGATGGACTCATGAAGTTGCCCATGAAAGTGACGGGAATCTTTGCACACGGGCACGGGGATGGCAAATATGCACATTACAATTTGGACGTGTTTCGGAGCGACAGCAACTTCACCGTGGGATCCATCGCCAAGCTGTTGCGAGATTTGGAAGCCCCTCCCATCAAGTCTTCTCGATCTTTGTTTGCTGGAGGCGGCAGCACAGAGTTGTATCGAGCATTGCTGTCAGGTAGCGAGATTTGTGTGGCTTCTTTGGGAGAGGTTCCTCCACAACCCATCGAAGCCCAACCATTGCCCCCGGTGCTCCACGTTCAAATGGACAACTCGTGGAGGGAAAACAAGAACCGGTACGTCTTTTGTTTTTGGTCGCTCTTGGTGGCAAGGCGGATCGTGAAAGAGGTGATCGTATCCTTCATGATTGTGGGACACACGCACGACGACATGGATGCATCGTTCGGGCGTTGGAGCATGCAACTCCGCGAAAAGGACCATCCCACTTTACCGTTGTTGATGCAGTCGTACATGGAAATGGAACAAGGCCCCTTCATTCCCCACCTGGTCGAAGAAGTTCCGGATTTCAAGGCTTACGTGAAACCTTACATCGGGATGCAGAAGCAACAACTGGTGGGCCACTCGCACGGCTGACAATACAAGTTCTTCATGGACGACAACGGTTGGCCGATCATGCAATACAAACTAGCGTGTACAGACATTCCTTGGTTGCCGGAAGCGGGCTTGAGGTTATGGAAGGAAGATGCTGAGCACAAGCCTCTGCTTCCGCAAGGCGATCCCCTCTGCGTGTCTCCCAAGAAAATGACGAGCGAAGCCGAGATCGTGCGCGGACTGAACGGATACATCCAACACTGGACGGACGTATGCAGAGACGGGACGGCGGAGTACAAGGCGCGCATGTCCTATTTGGTCGCGTATTGGAGCGGCGTGAGAAATGCGCTGCGTGACGGAGCGGAAGAAGACCCTCGCGACTCTGATGAGTTGCAGCAGGGGTTTTGGCCTCAGACTCGACAACCTGGGGATTTCACGACGGACTTCATGCAAGACGGCCGGACGTGGGAGGAGCACGAGGCGGAAGACCCTTACATCGGCACTCTGGAGGGGAGGCCCCCGCCAGCGTACAACGTGGCCACTGATCTGCGCGAAGGCTTCTACGTGTTTGTGAGGCCGGGCTTGGATTGCGAGGATCCGGTGTGGCTTGGTAGGGCCGTGGAGAATCCTCAATTCGATCCCACAGGAGTCCACTTCCATGAAGTTTTGGTGCAATGGTACATCCCGTGCGGCACCTCGAAGGACACCGCGCGGTTGTACGCCGGGTGGGACACGAAGTCCAGTTTCAGATGGAAGATTGACCGTAGGGCGAGCCAGGCGGACTACGTATCCACGGACAGTATTATGGCCTCGTGGAAACCGAAGAAGAATGACGGGAAGAGCTTCATTGCGCCGCGTCAACAAGTGCAATTTGCGGTGGACAATTTGCGTCGCATTGCAGAGGAAGAGGTACACTAACTTTTGAAGAATAATTATGATGGGCTTTGCTGGAGAGGGATGTTGGAAGCTGTATCTTCGATGCGCGCTCAGCTACCATGCGTTTTGGCCGAGTGACGGCGTTTGACATATAATGTAGCCAACGGTGAGCGGTCAATGGCAATCCATGTAGTTTTGGACTGGTGCTTGAGATTGCATTGTTGAGGTCCTTGGTAGACTCTAGGAAGCGTGGCGTGCATGCTGGCCGATTTTTGTAACGACCATTTTCTTCGAGGAGAAATAATATTAAATGATGCGTTTCGTTTTTTGGGGGGCTCGTCCATTTGAAGGAGTCCTATTTTGAGTTCTCTTTGTGCAATATTTGTTGATCCCGCGTTCATGAATGATCATGCCGAATTGTCCATCGTGGGTTCCTGACCCCTACCCCTGATGCCCCCCCCTTCCATTTGAGGAGGCGACGACAGAAAGCTTGCGGTTCCAAAGATTCCAGGAATATTCCACCATCTCCCCGTTCGTTTTGCCCGCCTTTTGCGAACTAGATTTGTGCCCATTGTCTGTCCTTCCTCTCCTAGTACGCAAAAATGCATCTTCTCGTGCCGTGGGGTCACTTTGTCGCCCCCCACCATCACATCCAACTGGCTACGTAGCACACATCCTAAACCACCTTTCCGGACCTTCATGTACAAATGGCATTCGGAATACCGCCATTTTAACGAAATTCTCCATAAATAAATTTGCTTCTTTCACTTCGAATGCTAATAACTTTCAATCCATACGGTCAAACATCACAAATTTTTTATCACATCATCTAAGACAAGTGTAGAACAAGATCCTTTGGTTCGATTCAAAAAAAAATTGGAAAATTTAATTCATAGGTAAACATAGCAAAAGTGGTGGTTTAGGGTAGTTTGGGCCAAAAAATGGACTTTGGACTTTAGGGCTTCACCAAAAATAAAATAGAACACTCTTTTTCCTACCATCTAAGCATACAAGCTTCTTCTATACTATTACAAAAAGGTCCAATAGATTACAAAAATAGACAAAGGCAAAGCAACAATACAGAAGGTGTAAAGAAAACGATAAATGTACATATTTTATAAATCCGCTGAAGTACATAGTAAACTAATAAAGGCTGTACATAATTATATATGTTCGCTTTGTACAACTTCCGGTATTTAATTCTATACATCTATCTTGTTATACACAATCTAGTCCAAAACTATCTATTCTACTTCTTCGATTACAACGCCTCGTGCTATGCTGCTTCTCAAAAATTGTTGCAATTCTCGTCGCGATTGCAAAGTCGTCAGAAGCTGAAATGCGTCGATATCGTATCTATCATGTAAGTGGGAATAAATGGCACTCACGAGCGTTGGCTCATGGAAGGTATTGTCTTCAATGTACGTCACTTGTTCCTCAAAACTCAATTCACCCTCAAATCCGACTAGCGCGCCTTGAGAGTTAAATATGATGCGCTGTGGATGTGGCGCACGCACAAAAATGGAGCGGTCTTGGTCCCAATATCCACCGGCAATCTGACCAAAATATAGTCGACGCCCTGGATTACCGTCTCCAAACACCCTCTTGATCACCTCTGTCACTTGGGCGTCACTTTGCCAATGTATCTCAGCGACCATTCCTGCCGGGAGGTGTCGGTTGTCGTGGCCCCACTTCCAAAACCATGTCACGTCCGACCCCCAATGTACTCTATTATCGAGGCTTGGTAAATTTTCTTCATTGTACTCGTAATGTGCAGGCATGTGGTCTTAAAGGCCAAACATTTTGTACAGTCGTGCATGAAATGGAGCCTTGCATTGCGCACATCTCCTTCTGGTGACCATGTGTGGAATGAGACACATGGGGTGGTATAGATGGCCACATGTACCAAGATTCCATCCACCCTCGAGGCCAAATGGTTCTTGGCAAATTATACATGTTATTCCATCTTGTACAAAAGCTGGAACGGAAGGCCACACTAGTGGCGTAATGCCATCGCGGTTGGGTGGCCCGTACCACTGGCGCTCGATATTATATTGGAATTCCAAGTTTGGACGGGCATTCCAATCGATGCTTGAATTATCGACGAACACTGACAAATCATCGGTGAACATTTCTTCCACCCGAGGCCACGAGGTCAAGCCAAAATAACGTTGACCGCCATCATTGAATTCCGCAGCCACTCTCCTCACTTCACGTTGCATTTGCTCAGCCTCGTTTAGCGCTAAGCTGCATGTCAACTTCATATTGCACATTTGAAGCAGCATCTGCTCTTTCTGAGGATTTTAGACCAGCCGCATATTTTGAGCACTCATTGCGGTCATGGTCTGCTCCATGTCTGTTCGAGCTGTAGTCAGTACCGCCACATCTGCCTCAGCGTTGTTGGCACGAAGTTCCAAAGCACACATGGCGCTTGTTAATTCTTCCATGCTTGTGCGAGTACTTCCAACCTCTACTTCAGCTCGCTCAGCACGTGCACACATAATATCCAACGTGGCATTTTCTGCACTTGGAAAAATGGCCCGTGATCGCACCAGAAACCCAGATGTATTGCTGGGCCTGGTCTGTCTTCGTTTGCACCGTATGTTACACGTTCCACTACAACATCGAGTGGTGGAACTGAGTCTGTGCTGAACCACCTGTCGCGCTCTACGAGCTCGGCTTCACATGCGATGAGGCGCACATTTTCATCTACAAGGGCCCGCATCCTTGCACTCTGAACTTCCAACTCTGCAGCATGTTGTCGTAGTGCTTCTTCTTTTTCCGCTTGCAGTGTTTGTACTAATTGGCGCAAGCGAATTAATTCTTCACCGTCAGCTTGCACTCCACCAATCACATCTTGCTGGTTGACATTTGCACCGCTGCCCTGACCAACTTCTAGTTCCATCAACTCCATCCTTGGCTGCTCCACTTGTGGAACCACGTTCGTTTGCACATCTTGAACATCAGCCAATGGTACGGTAGGATTTAGTGCAATGTGGCGAGTTCTATTTGGAAACTTATTATCCCGTTGTCTGCCCAAAAAGCTTCTCCAATCCACATCCTTGCCAAGAAAAACCTCCGCATATGCCATTTGGCACAATGAAAGTGTCCCGTCTTTCTTGGATCTTGAACCCCAAAGTGCCAATGACACTTCAATCATTCTCTTCTTGAAGTGCGGATGTTGGCACTGGTCAATATTTACCACTCTAGATTTCACGTGCACCTCATACCGGTCGTGTGGCCAATGGTGGTTGATGTGGGCCCAATCTACATACCGCCGACATGTCGCTCTTGTCCATGGTGGATCTACCTCCAGCCACCCAGGGTTTGCCATAATCACTGGGGCATTAAGTGTACTCCAATCCAAAATTGCTCTATTTCCTCTCTTCTTTCTACCTAGGGGTTCACCTCCAAGTCCTGAACCTCCTGCTACATCCTCTGCGTCCATTCTTGATACCTGCACAATGATACACATGATATTGAATGTATGCGAATACAATGACAATTTGCTTTGCCTTCTGTTGCGTGAAGGCAACTGAAATGTGGCAAAACAATGCCAAATGTATAACACTTCCCCTCAAATTGCAATGTGAAGCTTTCTCAAGCTAGGACAATGCAACTCAAAAGAGGAAGCAAGGGCAAATGTGAAAAAAACTTCACTTATACCCCCTAATTACCGACCCGGTTAGCAAGGGTAATTAACACATAATCATCCCGTCCCCCCCAAATCCAGACCGTCCAGGGCGTGGGACGGCCCTGGAATGGACGGCCGATTCGTCCACATAAATCTGGCACAAGGTTGGAACACTGTCATCGGGTTCGGGGCGCCGTCTCGAGGTTCGGGGTATCATTACACCGCCGCCCGAAAGTTCGACGGACGGCCTTTCCATCCTCTCGATGGGCTGCCCGTCCCCTCGACGACCTGGATGTGGAAGGGGACGGGCTTTCCGTCCCCTTGACGGCCTGGATCTGGTCCTGGACGGCCTTTCCGTACTCTCGACGGCCTGCCCGTCTTTTGGACAGAAAGGTCATCCAAGAGGACGGGCTGCCCGTCTCCTTGACGGCCTGTCCCTAGTCGGGAACAACCTGCCCATCCTCTCGACGGCCTGTTCGTGGTCTAGGACGGCCTGCCCGTCCTCTTGACAGCCTACGGAAGGCCTTGGATGGCCCTTCAGAATTTTTTTTTTTTTTTTTTTGAAAATTGTTTTTTTGTGGAAATTTTGACAAAATCACAATAAATAGAAAATTAATTTTCAAATTTTCAAATTTTCACCATGTGTATATATCACAAGGACAATGACATTAGAATTCATCATAGTGTAAACTTAATTTCCATTTCATGATATATTTAGAATGTACTCAATGTAGTAGGGTTTAAAAACACATTCGAAGTTCAAATCCCAATAATAAAATTTCAATTTAGGTTTGTGTTGGGGGATTTTACATAAAATAGAAACCAGAGAAAATGGACTTTTGTTTGATAGTTAGACTCAAACTCCCAAAATATAAATTTTGGGGAGAAATTTCAGATTTAGGGTAAGGAGCAACAACTTCCCAAAATACAGTAAAGTAGCATATTTTTTATTTTTTATTTTTACTAAACTCTAAATTACGTGGAGGCAAATATTGGAAAGACTACAAAATCAATTGGATACACTTTGTAACTCAACATGGCAGGTCCCAAGAAAATGAAATGAACGCTTCCAAATTCTTTTCATGTCATTGAAGTGATTGAACTGCCATCAAATTGGCACTAAATGATGCCGTTGGGCGTTCAAAGGTTGAAGTTTATTGTAAATATCTTGCAATCTACAATTCTACATAGGCAAAGTTTGTGAAATTTCTTCCGGTCAATTGAACACTAGTCTAGTACTCTAGTATGAGATCTTACATACTACAAGTAGATGTGCACCTCACATGCCTAAACACATTCATTTTTTTTTTTTAATTCTTTGCTATAGAAATGGCAATTTATTTCAGATTTAGGATGGAAAAGAGGCCTTGGGATTTTAGTTAGTTTAGTAACAAACATACGGTACTACATAAGCAATTAATAAACAATCCATAAGAAAAACTATAGTAATTCACCGCTAGTTGCATTATAATTTAGAAGCCATGAAAAAAATATAGAGACCACAAAAATGTCAAGTTCATGTACTCAATGTTGCATTTCGATTTTGAGAATGATAAATAAAAGGCAAATGCCATATGTTATTATGTTACTGTTTTAGAGTTTCCCTTTTTATGGAAGACTACATGGAACATTAGAATCCATTCGTCCCTTTTTTTCCTTTATCTTACGGACTTACACCAATCCTCTCTTATTTGTCATAGTTACATAAACTTGAACATCAAATTCTCTTAAAATTGCAACAATGTTTAGGGTTTAGGGTTTAGGGAACCCTCGGGAGGGTGGATGGGACATCCCTGTCAAGGGCAATTCCTATCAATCCTTCCATATACATATCCACTCAATTCATGGTATTATATAGCATGCAAGCAAGGTATAACTTATCCATTGCAAGATAATTTATTTCATTCCAATACTGATAATTCCATTACCCTTGTGCATCAATACATTAAAAAAGTCTGCTAAAATAAATATATATATATGTAGCAATTCTATTGTATCATTACAGTAATCTAGTCTTTCTACTAACTATATCTCAAGAGTCATGAAAAAGAAACTTCATGATTGAATAACCCCATTCTCTGGTCGTTGTAATTTGGAGAGAATTGTATTTGGCAAAAATAGTCACTGAGGCTGCAGACCTCACCTGTCCCCATGAAACACCCACAAATAATAATGTTAGGTACTTTCGTAGACAAGGTGTCTTCAGTCTGCATGCAGCTTGTTATCACTGTCACAAATGCTATGAAGCCAAAAGAACAATACTTATGTAATTACATCGGGATAATCCAAGCAATTAAAATAATCCAGAGTAATTTGAACGACCAACTGTGGCATATGAAAGCACTTGTGCGTAAATGAAAGCAAGCATGCATAAATGTCAAAGGGAATAAAAGTTGAAATAAAGAACGGCATTAATTGTGAAGGTTCGAAGGAACCAAGTAGCAATCAGTAGTATTTGACACTTGTGGAGCAGCCATCAGTGTGTCTATATCTTTAATGAAGCGCGCAGGGGAGCAGTCAGTGTTGAGTTCTTGCTTGCCCGCTCAGATGGTTCAGGGATCCAAATGCATGCTTATTTATTGGCATGGTTCAAATCATGTGGGAGCTTTTGTAACAGGCTACCCATCATGTTTTTATGTAACCCTAGCCACTACTAATTTTAATTACCTAGGTTAGTGCTAGGTGGAGTCACTAATCTGGCCTTAAGTGGTACCTTATCTGGTGTGCTTTTTGTAACTGACTATTTTGACCATCCCATCACTTATTGACAAATCTAATAAGGGAGGGTGGGTGGGAAAAGGACCTAAAAGGTGTCTTTATATCCCATCAACTTGTGACAAAGCAATTCATGATGAAATTACTAAGTCTACAAGTATTTTTTGTCTATAAGGGGCCCTAATCTTCCCTTAGTGGACATACATCTTTAATTTTGAGGGCTATCTTTATTCTTTTTTCATCTTATTTTCCTTTCTCCTTTTTCCTTTTTCCTTTTTGTACCATAAATCTAAGGTTGTACTTTAGTTTATGTAAGAAAAAGACTATTCCCATACTTTATCGTATTATGGAACATATAAGGAGGGTTTAGGGTTTAGGGTTTAGGGTTTAGGGTATAGGCCTATAGGGTTTACTTCAAAACCTAGGTTGGACCGGAAACTATGGAACATGTCTGTCATTTTGGTAGTTGGCATTACAAGTGCAAAACTCAATCAAGATGTAGTCTTTGAAGTTTGAATTGGAAAAAAATAGATTAATGGTTTAAATTCAAAGTTTTAGAAAACATATTGAAGACACCAAAAAATGGCATAACAATATCTTTAAAAGGTAAAACATTCTTAAGTATAGGTGTATAGGGCTACATTTTTTTTATGTAATGTATGAATGGAAAGAAGAAACAATGTTTTACATGAATCAATGATATGCATATGACATATGTTGTTTAGGAGGTCTTTCACTTATTTCTTAATTAACCATTTTAGAGTATTAATCTTACTACCTTTAACTGGAGCATTTGGAGGGTTGTTTTTCTCTCAGTCTTTGTATATTTGATTCGGGCTCAGTAAGTTATTGAATGTTTGTACGTTTGAGACTTTGAGTTCAGTGTACTAGTGTAGACAGGGTTTAAAAATCAACAAAATACTAAATTGTCAAGTGCACGTACATGCAAGGAAGGATGGAATCAAAATACAATAATCCCAGAGGTGAAATTGTTCTACGTATAATTGATAAAATTCATTTGAATTCAAATTTGAGCCCTACAGATTATAAATTATTTTAAGGGATTGTGAGATTTTGTGTTTTTTCTAATAAAAACATTGCCCAATGCCAATGACTTTCGTGAAAATGGGTGCAATTAGAATCAATAGAATGAATCAAATGTTAACATGAACATCCAAATAGAACATTCTAGGACCGACATTAAGAAGTTTTCAATTTGACCTTCTATGATTTTTTTCTATGTATCTCCCATTATTTACGTGCAACAAAATAGAATTCCATTCTAAATGAGCAGTAAACCTCGTTTTCAGCATTTGAATGTCATCCCTGGTATTTATTTGTCCTCTAATTGAAACAAATAAATACATTAAGTTAGCACTCCTAAACTACCCGCCCCTGTAGACTAATGCCCGATTGAGAGGAAGGACACCTGTCCTGACAAGTCCGAGAATGCCGAACCACATAAATGAAAAATTCTCCAAACAAGGATTAGAAATGAATTACACTTGTTTTGAACGACCCGCTCGACGACCTTCCTACCCTCTCGACAACCTTCCCGTCCTCTCGACGACCTTGCCGTCTCTCGAAAGTCTTCCCGTCCTCTCGATGGCTAGTCCGCGGGCTGGACGGCCTGGCTCCCTAGACGGCCTTCCCATCCTTTAGACGCCCTGGACAGCCCTGGATGCTCTATCCGTCCTCTCGATGGCCTCTCCGTCGACGTGAAATGGGTATATAAGACTGTTTTTAGGGTACTTTTGCCACAGTCTCTCCTGCTCTGACGGTGCTCTCTTATCTTGGATTGGTTGCAGTCCTTGCTTGCGAGCGCGGGTGCTGCGTAGAGGCTGGTTTGAGGAATAAGGGGGGTGGTTTTTCACTTTGTGGAAGCCGAATTCCTAATTCCTTTCGTTTTGATTATTTGTTACTTGTTATTGTCATGATGGCTGGTCGTGATTTCTCAAAGAAAAAAGTTGATAATTGGTGGCAGGTGTTGGAAATGCACCGAGGATGGACCCGGATGCGGAATCACCAGAGCCCGTTTCAGAGGCTGTAGTTGCAGAAGGGTTCGTAGCTGCAGAAGGGTCCACAACTGCTGTGGGGGGCGGAGAGTCTTCGAAGGGGAAAAAACAACAACGAAGGAGGCACAAGGCTACAAATCCGAAGAAGTGGCCAAGTAAGGGTGCAACGCGAAAATTGCATGAAGTGGTGTTGGATTTTTTTGAGCAGTATTCGATTTCGCAGTTGAACACAATATACGTCTCACGCGGATTATAGGGAGTGGATGTCATTAAACAAAAGTTCCACCACATGTTCTGGACAACAATGAGCGCGGATGAGTGGCATGAAGACCGCACGAAAGAATGCTTTGATCATTGGTTGGAGTCACAAGTGCAAACATGTATCTTCAACCTTGCCCAAGTTGCGGAAAAAATAAAGGGCTTTCAGAAGAGTGTAGTGCCCAGACAACAAGCATTGAATTTGTTGCACAAGAAGGTGTATTGGTGGCATGAAGCAATGCGTGGATTGTCTTCAAACAACATCCGTTTCACTCCGTGGTTTCATCAAAGTCAGAATTTGGCCTTTGGTCAACAAGCTGCAGGAGGAGTGATTTTTCTTGAAAGAGGAGTGGTGGTGGTTCCCTTGTCTGGCCATAGCAAACAAGGGGGGCATGGGAGGGTGCGCAAAATATGTCTTCAAAATTCAAAACATATTCCCGAGAATATGGAATTAGCTGGGAAGTCAGCCTTGCACGTGGATGACTTGAAGAAGGTGAGGGAGAAGTTGTCCATTGAGGCATTGGTATGTCCATGCGAGCATCCAGGGGTCATCAAATTCTTTGCTATAAATGACATGACCATGGAGTGTTATTTGCAATGTTGGAATGGCGGTACTCTTGGCGCCATGTTTACCCTTGATGAGAAGAACCGAGATCCAGATGAAATTGGAGAGGTGGCTTACGATGCAACTCCACAAACAATGCAAGCCATGAAACGACTCATGGCATATATACGCAAGTGCACTGAACTTGCGTGAGCAATGATTTGCATTGTGGATGCAGTGCAACAGTGCTCTGTATTGCACAACGACATCACACCGGAGAACATTATGCTTCATTTTCCAAATGATGATGGAAGAACCGTGTGGATTGGTCTATGTGATTGGGGAATGGGTAGCCGCATCAACGAAGAAACCCCTTCTCTTTACCAATTCAATTGTCCAAGGAAGTTGCAGGCAACCCGAGCGCAACGTTGGTGGGTGGCTCCTGAGTTGATGTACTTGACAGGAGAGACAGGAACTTCATCATCTCCTACTCGCAGGGTTAAGCCACCGTGTGTTAGTATACACACAGATGGATACTCCATAGGGAAATTGACTTTGAAGGTATGGAAAAAAGATCGCGGAAATCTAGAGATGATTCCGGACCTTACGGCATTTGGTGCATTTTAAACCATGTTGGTTGAATTGTGCAAGGTGGAGCCACTACAACGACGCTCAGTGACATATGTCGTGCAACGTCTAAGTGGTGCTCCAACATTTTGGACACCACCCGTGGATTGCTACCGCGAGGCCCGCAAAGAACAAGACCTTTAAGAAGAGCAGGCGCGCAATGAAGATTAGATAATAGTATATTACCATATAGTTGCAAAATTAGTGTTTACTTAGCACATGCGGTTATTATAGTATAGGCTTGAGGACATCCGTAGCCATGTAGCACACTTTGTGGCTTCAATGCATTTTGTACTCATTTTGGTTTATATAAAGTTATAAACATATTTTACCTAAACATTGAGTTGTAAAGAACTTCTTGTGTTCCCTAACTTTATCATTTGAATTGAGTTTAAAGGAAAATCTTATATCTTTAGTACTAAAAACTTTGAATTGTATATCACTACAAGAAATTTCAATTAGTTCTGTGACAAATTGTAATTGTCATCATTTTTGTTGCACTTCATGCCATAAATAAGTAAAAATAGAAAAAACAACTCAAGAGATTCTAAATTTTTAGTTTTTTACAAGAGGTACAAATATCAATAGAGATTTTTAGTCAGAACAATTTTCAATTGGTTATTTTAGTTTTCACACCCGAAACTAGTAAACAACCACAAAGAAGGTCTTCAAGTCAAATTTGACTATCAAACCAAATTTATATTTTTATTGAAAATCAGCATAATATTTTAATATTTTTTCAGAACCCACTTGAGAATTCATTTTCTATTTATTTATTTTTTTTCAGAAAATGTAATGGAAAAATGAATTTATTGTGATTTTATAAAGCTAAACGTGGAAATCAAATTTTATCAATTATAATATGTATCAGAATAATTTGAAACTCTTACCATAAATGAAGGAATGAATGAAAAACATAGTTTTATAATTTTAATTTTAATTAAATTTGAAAAAAAGAAAACATACATGAAAAAAACACCAGACTGTATTATTTGGATTTTAACACATGGAGTTTTCAATTGCAATAACTCTTTCAAATTTTGAGCTCAATTCTTTTATATTCAAAAAAAATAATTCAAAAACAATAGTGCTCCAAACTTTAAAGGCCCAATTTTCCATAAATCGCAGTGAAAGTTAATCTGAAATTTCAAAGCTAGCATTTAGAAAACTAGTTTTTCCAAGTTTGAATGCTTTGATCTTTCAATCTATTCGGTCAAACTTCATGAAATTTTTTCCACGTGATAAAAAACATGTGAAGTATAAGATCTTACAGTTAGGTGTTGAAAAAAACATTTTTTTCCGTATGTTGACGCAAATGCAAGAGAAAAAACAGTTTTGCGTTTTTTTCTTGTGTAATGACTTCGGGACTTTAGGGGTAAATAGTTCCATGAGAATGAAAGGAACAAAAGTCATATTTCATATTAATGCTGATTTCAATATGCAAGGTATTGAGCCTGTAAAACCATTGCATTTGAAAACATGAAGACCCTATTGTCTTTTCAAAAACATTCAACATCTTCCATGCCTAAGAATGCGCACAGAAGTATTTGCATTTGCTTCTTGTACTATTGGTTCATTACCACCAATTTCTTTGAGTGGACCTTGTCGAGGCACCGGCCCCTTGTAATCACTATCTCCTGGAACCTCACCATCTTCACCTATAGTACCACCAATGGATGCACCATCATCATTGGAATGATTGGATGGTGCACTATCACTTTCGCTGGAGGCCTCAGAATTGCGGTTTCGTTGTGGTCGAGCCAACGATGCTAGTGTGCGAGCTTGGAGCCCTGAGCCTGTGAGTGTGGAGCCTGGAGCCTGTGAGCCTAGAGCCTAGAACAAAAAAATTCCCATTTTTATACCAAAAAATCAAAAAGTTGAATTTTTTTTGCTATTAATGGTAAATATGGGACCTATAATCGTGTATCCTATTACCGTGGATCAATAAATATTTTATATGGTATTCGAATTCTTTGTAGTACAAATAATCCACCAAATAGTGAGACCGACAGTCATTTTGTATGGAGGCTAATATTTAGGGTAACATGAGCTCCCAATAAAATGGGGAAGTGTGTTGGTGACCACGGCGGTTAAGGGAAAAATATAGAAAAAGGATGAGGGTCAATTTGACATTGGAAGTCATTTCTCATTGAGGCTAAGGTTTAGGGGAAACCTTAGCGTCCCAAAAAAATAGAAAAGTGGATTGGTGCCCGCGGTGTTGTCCAAAAAATTAGAAAAAGAAATGAGGGGTCAAGTTGAGGGTGGGAGTCATTTCTCATTGACGCTAAGGTTTAGGGGTTTAGGGTCTGAACGGTCTTGTAGTGGCATGTTTAGGAATGCCAATCATTTTGGGACACATGGATAGGGACTTAGAACATTGGACTTCGACATTTTTAGCACTCATAAGCACGTACTAGCATTGTTGCGTGCAACATATCCCATACCAGTTGGGGTTGGCTACATGAGATGCTATAAAAGGACTAAGTTCAAATCAACATACATCTACAAAACCAATGGGAAGTCGACTATCACAATTCAATGCATTCATTGGGCCATTATAATTAATTGTGATTGGAGCTTTCCATTGGCCTCGTAGTTTTAACATGGTAAATTGCTACTGAATTCAAATCAATGTCATCATCATACAAATACAGTCATATGTTTTTCATTATTGCATAGATTGGTAGGGTGACATGATTATTTTAAATCATACTGGTAGGCATGTTACTGTAATCTTCAAGTGCATTCCTTCATCTCTTCTTATTGGATTTAAAAATAACTAAAAGTTGCATTTTATGGGTTTCATTAGGGTAATGGATTGGCCAATTTTGATATTCTGGGAGACCTTGTAGAAAAAAAATGAAAAAAATGTAAAACATGGCTTGGATCTCAAAAGACAAATGAAGGAAAGGGGGGCAATGGAGGGCCATAATGAAGAATACAAGTGGACCTTCAAAATGGAGAGTATTAGGGAGAAAATGGACAAAATGGATACCCAACTAGAAATGGAAATGGAACTTAAATGAAAAAATTATGCATCAAATCATTTCAATTGTTATATATAAAAATGAGTGCATTACAATTGAAGTACATTGGAACATGTGTCCATGCCTATTCTGGAAGTGTGATCATTCCAGCTCGAACTAGTAGTAGCTTCAACTCATTGAAGCTATAACTTGGTGCATGAATGAAATTATCTTTGTTGACATCCATCTTGCAAAAATACCTGTACAAATAGTACAAGTGTTTGCAATTCACGTACTACTGCCGACCTCCAATAGCAAAAATTGCCATATTCACGAAGTTTGGACATGTGCACGCCAGGAATTGGCCTATTGTAACTCGATATGCATTTTTGTTTGGCTTTGACCCTGTCTCTAACTCCACTATTGCACCAAGGCCTGGGAAAGGGAGCAATGTTACTCCTAAAATTTGCCCTCTCACATTACCTACACTTTCCCACTTGTTCCGTTGTTCTGCAGTAGGTGCGTTTGCAATCCTTCGAATGGCTCTACTGTTCCTCATAGTTGGATACACATCTGTGTTCTTCGATGGAGGGTGGTCATACAAAGCAGGTTTGAAAATCTTTGATATGTTGAACAATTGACGTGGCGACAGTATTGGTCGTTCTTGGAGGCGGAATCCTGCGTGCTGCAATAACAATGTCTCTTCTCGGTTTAAGTTAGTTCCAGACAAAACAGGCCAAACCTCTGGTACCTCCGGCCAATCGAGAACCCACTTCCGTTTTGTACCTTTCACGCATCGTTCGATGTCATCCCAACAAAACCAAAAATCAACCACCACCTGTCGCTTACTCCCATACTCTTCTTTTCTACCGCGGTAGGTAGGGGCTGGAGTTCCCTTCTTCCCTTTTGCAATCTTGCTGGTGCACTTGATGTTTGATCTTTGTTGTTGAGCTTGACATTTGGTGGCAGATCTGTGGCTAATTCTTGCAATGTGCCATTTTGATGTATCACAATCGCTCTCAAATGCTACCGTAACATGTCTAGAAGTATTTGCTTGAGGGTATTTACCTTTGTCTCCAGAAGATTCAGAAACACTTGTGTTGGACCTCGTTCTCACATGGGGTTGAGAAAAATTGATTTTGTCCGGCCTATGCGAATCTCCTGCATCACCAATGGGCACGTCCAACTTCCTCTTTGTACTGCCAAATATTTCTTCTCCTTCCAAGTGTGGTACTCTGGTTCCCACCCCTTCTGCTCCAGGCAATGTGTTTAGCGCCTCTGCAATCTTTTTGGAATCTCCACTTCTTCTAGCAGCTCTCAGTCTCAGCTCCCCTTTTGACGGCCCTGATCTCGACGCGTATCCTTTCAGATATGCACGATAGTTTGTCATTTGCATCCAAGCACGGATACTATCATCACATGTGGCGTCAAACAAGTTGTTTCCTCGCTTTCCAGACATTTGTAGCCACTTGTTGTGCACCGTTTTGGATAAATTGCACGATGGCAAGTCCAACATCTCCTCCAAATTCAGTTTCTATAAATTTCAAAAAGGACCATAAAATAGTGAGAAATGGACATTCACAAAAGTAGTAATTGGCAACTTATAAATAATTTATCTTCGTTCACTCTATAGTTTTATAAGAAGAAGGACTTGCAATGACTGCTATTAGTACTCCCTAAATCCTTATCTATTAGAAAAATTAGTGACATTTAACATTCTGTACTACCAACATTGGATATTTTAGATCGAAGAACAAAAATCAGGGGGTCATGGTGACAGCAGAAATACATCCGTCGGATCCGAGGCATGTTATTATAGCGTTCTGGGGACCCCTTGTTTTTGGTACTACGGGTCATAAAAAGGGACTAATACATTTTAAAAAAAATAAAAAATAAAAAATAAAAATCAAGGAAGTTTAGCTTCTAATTAGAATATGAGTCTTACAACCTTAAACACTTTTACGTATTCAATTTCAAGATTCACTCACCATGTCCATGAAGCCTCCCCATTGGCGATACCGGAAATGCCAGAAAGCTAGCCAGTGTTGTAAGTGATGTAGAGCTTCTTCGTTGGCAGCTCCAGATGACAACCACCAAGATTGTATTGCAAGGTAATGGACCTCGGCTTGGTCCATATTCTTTGAATCTTTGTATTGTTTGCACAAAGAAATATGTTGCTGTTGAAATGCTTCCTTGATGTATTTTTGTGTATGCTTGTGAAGAGAGGTACTCCAGTGCAACAAACATGTCCTCTCGCGATTCTCCATTTCAACATTGGCAGAACCACTTCTGTAGACGATGCGGACCGCATTCCAATTGGCCATAGCGCTGTCTACCATAAATCCTTTAAAGTTAGGGTTCTCCACTCCGTGGCGATGCATGAGCACGTTCAAGCTTCGCCAAAATTGTACTTGAACTTCAGTATCTTCAGATTGCATGTCGCACATTGCAATAATCATCACCTTCTTGTACTCCGTATCGTACACATGGCAGGCCATCGTGGTCCAGTCCTTCACGCGCTTCACGTGGTCGAACATCAACCACGCATTCTGTAGATCCCCTTCTGATTGCATTCGCCTTACAAGGTCGACTCCACTTCCTGGTCCCTCAGTAAGCATCTTGAAAATGTATACCTTTTCCTTGCCTTGACCTGGGAAGACGCTGTCATGTATGAACTCAAACTTTGACCCTTTCTTCATGGTCATAATATTGTCGATTATTCCTCCTCGGTTATTGGACCGGAAAGAGGTGATCACGTTGCGGATACTTAGACTACTCAAATATTGGAAGCGGTCCATGACCTCTTCCATTTCTTCCGCTTTTAGCATCTCTTTCTCCCCCTCTCCATCGTGAAATAGGTAGCTTGCCAAGAAGTCTTTACTAGCAGAGAGAGTGATTGCGGAGTTTGTGGCAGTGGGTGTTTTGGCCACTTGGTCCGCAATGAGTCCGCAAATCATTTCATTAGAATCTCTATACATTCCTTTAGCAACGGGGTGGTCATGCTCTCCAAAGTGAATAGCAGCCCTAGTCATTTCTGGGTTATCAATGTACACAAAGTATATCCTAGCCTTGCAAGTGTCAAGACACGTAGGTGCCATTTTGCAGACCTTGCAAACTAGGGGACATTCTTTTGGGGGACACACACCAGCAATAAAACGAAACACAGTATAGCCACTCCACTCAGTTTTGTTTCGCTTTGAAGCTCTCTTTAAATACTCACAATTGTCATTCGCACAAGCAAGATGGCCGGCACAATACGACTTACGAATTTTGAGGTTGTCCGAGTTGTGAATGTTCGTGGTCACCAGCTTGCACCACGGATGTCCATCATAGCGCTTGTCCATTCCTTCCAAGTTCTTGGCCCTCGACGAAGATGAAGATGACCTACAAGAAGGCAATTCGAAGATGACATCCCCGTTGAATACAGGTGGTAGAAATGGAACCCGCTGGTGCTTTACGCTACTCAGATCCATTGTTGACAATTCGTTTCGAGAATGATGCATAGTGGCAAGTCTCTTTAGACACTCCATTATGCTTTCTTTCACTACTCCATCTTGTCGTGGTAGAGATAGTGACTTTGAGGAATTAGAGAGACTTCTAGATAGGCCCCTACAAGATAGTGATTTGACAGTATCTATCTCGCCAGATGCAATCCGGGCAGAATAACTTTGCTTTTCAGCATTGACATTGGGAGACTCTCCTTCTGACTCCGTAGACAACTCTACAATTGGATCTAATCTCTCCTCTTTCACGATAGGAAGTATTGTAGGCATGTGTAGGACCGGCAGAGAAACTCTAGGTGTACTGGGTGACACGGCATTAGGACTACACGGCATATCAACCGTAGAACCATTAGATTGGCGACTCTGGATTTCTGTACATGCACCTAGCATAGAGAGTGGAAGCCCATATGCTCTATAGTTCCCAGGACCAAGGTACCAGCAATGAATGCCATCCTCCACTGACCTCGGAACTGGGACAGATTGTAGCCCTTCCCCTGATTCCAACCTTTTCTCTTCCTCGACATAGATGGAGGTTTCTACAAATCTATAACGAACGTGCAGAAGGTGACAAGGAACTCTAGCACGTCCACCGTCTACTACCGGGAACACAAGAGGAATGTCATGACCATCAACTCTAAGCCTAGCCATCGCTGAACTCTACGGAGACACTTCAAGAACATTCAAAATTGAATTCAACACAAGAAACGAGGTAAAGAACCAAACTTTGGGTCTTGTAAGATTGGGGTTCTTCTTGGCCTTATATTTGGCCAGTCCTAGGTATTCTTGGTTCATCAAATATTCCAATACAAAGCACCAAATTCTTGGTGTTAAGATCATTATTGCAATGATACTGCAATTGCTATGAAAACAATAATATCATTTTGGAAACTGAATTGAATTCATTATATGACAATAGAAGATAATTAGCCTTGCCTCGCTAGTAGTGATTCAGAGAATAATTCTATATAGAAAATTAATGCTGATAGCGGACTAGGGATTTCTATCTACAATATTCTCAATTAATGTGAATGCTTGTTAGACGAGGAAATGAAAATTCTGCATGATTTAAGTAGTTAAAAACACCCACATAAAATTCCATTTCATATTTTAGGACATGACCTCTACCATTTTCTGATATCATTTCGTAGAATTCCTTTATGGTATATCAAATTAAATTAGTCGCAGCATTCATAAATTTGCAATTACTATTATTGTATTTGATAGATCAAGTAAGTATCATTACTGTGAGTCCATTTTTGAATTGTATGACCCTTTTTTTTCAAAATCATAGTGAGTTAAACAAACCTCCAGTTAGTGCAGGGCTGCGACATTCAATTTTGGTACATCATTTACGACATATCAACACACGACACTTTGAATGAGCATTGGTAACTGGGAATCTTGGTACTTGTAAATATAGGACACGACGTATCCTTAATTTCTTTCACTTCGTATCGAGGGTACATTTCAAAAAACCGTCATAGCCGCCAATGTCAGAGCCTCCACGGGGATATTATTTTGACGGCACACCTATGAATCTGACAAAAGTAGGCACTATTCAAAACCGCGAGGTGCATCTCATCAATGGTGGATTAAATAAGACGGCTCTTCCTTGACCTAGTGCGCCTAACATAGAAAGGCCCACTTGTGTCCATCATCCTCATTCTCATAGTTTCACTTCCATTTTCATGCCGTAGTTGAGAGCATTGAGTCTTGTTCTTTTTCTTCTCCCTCCATGCTTGTAGACAACCTAGATGTTGATTTGATTAGTTTGAAGCCAAGTCGGAGAGGAAGAAGGTGTAGGTCGTTGTACTTCTCATCTACCAAAGCATTGAGACGGTCTAGGATGACAAGAGGAGGGAGAGTGCCGCCAAAGACTACCGAGCCAATACCTGTAGATCTCCGGCGAGTTCTCTGCTATGAACCAGGGAGCACTGTCGGAGAGGAGGATGTCCCTGCCGATGGTGTCAACGATACTCAAGAGGTGGCAACGGAAAACAGAAGTTCAAGGCGTGGCAAAAGGGCAGTGGACGTCTCAATTGTAAGAAAATTTGAGATTGGTCTTCAAAGATTGTGTAGTCTTATCTTGTAATCATCTAGAATGAATATCTTTTAATGGTGAGCATCAATCATAGTGAGGTCCATAGAGCATTGAGTGGTGCGCAATATCAATTTAGATTTAGAGTCCCGCATTGAGTTGGAAGAATAAAACCAGTCATTCTGTGCTTAAGAACAATGCATATTATGCCAGTTAGGTCCTTCAAGGCAGATAAGCTTCTTTCCTTGTCAATTGGAACTTCCAATAAAACTTTGTTTGGATTCCAAGAGAACAGAAAGTGGAAACCATATAAATTACGGAATAGGTAGAGCTCATATTTTTATCTAGTATATTCCTTAATAATAAAGGAAATATGAAGCTTATTTTGTAATCAAAAGAATTCAACCCGCTTAGAATTTCAAATCCTAAGATTTCAACCATATAAAATTTTAAACCTTGGAAGCGTAAATTTGCGGTTTCAGGGAATTACAGAGTCCATTTAAACTTCCAAAATTCATTTTTAATTTTAGAAAGCTTCAGAAAACATTAAACATCTAGGATTTGCTACCAATTGCACTTGTCTTAGAAGAGAAATCAGTAAAAAATGGTTTACAAATTTTCATCTATCCATTAATGAGTTCTAGCTTTTAAATGGCCAATTTATGGTCTTGTCACCTTCCGCTGGACGAGAGATGTCTACGGCACCTACAAGAGGGTTTATACAAAATAAAATTAGCCATGTGTGAGGAAAATGGAACGACCTCTCTGTTCACAAGTGGCTTATCCGCATGAGTTCACAACCATGTAGATCATACACCGTCAGATTTCATTTTAATATTTCAATAACTGGATGAAATCAATCAATCACCAAGTTCTCGATTAGGTGGGGTACGCCGTCACGAATTTGAGCTTCAACGTGAGCAACATGAATGTGCATAGCTGAACGTGAGCATTCACGTGAATATGTAAGGAAGCGGATATCTTGAAACTGAATCTTTGTTGCTTGAACTCAATCCTTCAATCCAAATCAGAATGCTTCACTACTAGTAAATTTAATGCCTTCACCCGCAAGTTGCCAAAGGGACATCGCAGAAGTTGCAATCTCAATTGGCTAAGTTTCATCAGTGTTTGAAGTGCCATCTCTCAGTGTATGCCCAACGAGAATCTCTGAACAAGCAGTCGCAGCTAGACAAGTTTCACTCCTGCAGGTGGATTTCACCCACGCGGCACGTGTCAAAAAACAGAAAGGGGAATCATGGACTCCCGCCGAGCTCCAGAAAATAAGTAAAGAAACTACCAACGCAAAGTTCAACGATCCGAAAACAGCCCACCGCGAAAATTGTGGAGCCTCTCAACTGCAATCCAGTCTCCTCTTCCATCCTCAACCCTAGCCGCAATCTCTCTCCTTCTAGTTTGCACACCGCGCGACTCACACACAAGTCCACTCAAACACAATTACAATTTCCATCTTTGCAGGGTACGATGACGAGGAGTACAAGAAGCCACGGCCTTGGAGGCATGCAAGACCCACCTCCTCTTCCAACACGCCCTCGTGCGCTCCCGCAGGTACTAGCCACTCTGTAAACAACCCTGTCATTTCAATTTTCAATTCAAATGAATTGGTCTTGGTCCCGCGAGCAATCCAGTGAAGGATGCGTGACCTCACTGCGAGGCTGCCCAGTCACACAGAGGTGAGGCCGCGACGCTGCCGCCAATGTGGCTGCGGGTGAGGCCCCAAGGGGATCACACCCCTCACTGCGCACTTGGTTTCCATTTTTTTTTCAATTCTTGGGGGTCCTAGTTGGTTGTTTTAATTGTGCCTCGGATCCGAGGGTGGACTGGCTCCTGCTAGGGGACCTACTCCATCTCATTCAGACGCGGACAGTTGGTTCTCCTAGCCAGGCCCGTCACAAAAAAAAATTTCGAAATAAAAAAAAAAGGGTAGTGTGCTTGTGGTCTAGCCCGTGAAGGCTGCGAGGCTGCCCAGTTACGCTGAGGTGAGGCCGCGACGCTGCCGCCAATGTGGCTGCGAGTGAGGCCCAAGGGGATCACACCCCTCATCGCGCACTTAGTTTCCCTTTTTTTTTCAATTCTTGGGGGTCCTAGCTGGTTGTTTTACACTAGAAGAAACTTGTGTTTTAGGGGATGTTCCAGAAGACGTCACCACATGTTTGTTTGGAGAAAAAAGGTGTCAACTGCAATGTCACCTAAAATTCGTCGGTGTGTGCGTTTCCTCAGACGCATGGAATTTGGTAAAACGTCTGCTGATGTCAACGTGTTCCGTGTCAACAAGCGGTGGCACCTTGTCTTCGAAATGTATGGAAATGTGCCACGTGGATGCCACTGGAATTGCACGTCAACAACTTTTGATCGGGCAGGGATACATAATTTTCTTACATAAAAAAACTTAGATGACATGGCATGTGAAGTGGCAGCTCTACACTGTTACATGCAGCGCTGATTTTCTAGCGTCGATTTCGGATGCTTTGACGTGGCAGCTTGTGGAAACAGAGATCTGTAATTGTGTCGTCTGTGCATTTCGTTTTGTGGAATGTCAATCGACTCACTCACATGTTTATCGAAACATTTCTAGAAAATCTGCAGTGCTTCAGCAGACGTTGATGTCGCTGTTCGCCTGTTCGATTCCAAGTTCTGTCCAACATATACAGTCGCTGAGTGAAGAAAAAGATCAGAATGAGCAGTGTCACAGTGGACATTGAACTTGCATACGTGATGTTCTTTTTGAAGAAAGTTTTGTTGGGAAGTACAGCATCCATGTTCTACTGTAGCGTCTAAGTGGACATTTGAATGATAAGGTTGTCTCGATGCTTGTACGTACAACTCAATGACTGCATTTGACATTGTGACGCATTCACTGAGTTGGCATTTTTCTAAGCATTCACAATGCCTTATACATAATTTTACTCTGCACTGTTCTTTCAGAAGAACAGACACCGACGCAGTGCAATGTCATATGCAACAACACTTTGGACAGTACTGTTAAGCTAAGCAACGTATACAAAGGAGTACACAGGTTCCAGAAAATGTCCGTTTGTACAAGTCAGTGTCTAGTGCATGTTTTCGTATACGGAGTCTTTTATTTCTAAAAGCATACACTAGCCTTCCACATGTTTTAGAAGACAGAAATATGAAAACGAAGGTACGCATGGACAACATAACGACATCAACTAATACAAACACGACTGTCTTATAATGCATGTATGCAAACACGGTTGATAGACATTCAATATCTGAAAAGGTGCATTGCTGATTTTTTGGTACATACATGAAACTGAAGTTTGAAATTGAAGCTTGTAGAAACTAATGCTGAGCAGAAGGAAGCTGCATTCCACTGAGTACCTTCCTAGTGAATATACAGCTCACACGTCCATGCCTGTGTTCATTATGAGTAATATGAACTCATGCATGTGTGTTCGGGTGAGAGCCTTCTTGATTTGCCTTCACCGTCATGCTCTACAAGAATCCATTCCTCCTACCGTACGCAGTATTGGATGCCATACAGAGTCTTGGTGTTATGCATTCTTCTTCAGCACGACTAGCACGTTCTTCATGTCACAAACTTCAGTAACGATCAACTTGTTCATCATACCTGAATATGTTCAGGATTCACCTTCTCATAGCTAGGAAGTGGCCATATCGGTATCCGAAAAGAATGGTGAACTTCACATCTTCCTTGCAAATGAAGTGCTCCGACACAAGACGGTCGCTGCTTTTTGTCAATGTTGATGACACACATGTACATGCCGTCTCTGTGCGATGCGTGAAACTGAACACACATTAAGTGCAACAATAAAAAGCTATTAGCCATGTCACAAAGGCATGAGTGCACTCAGCCGAAGAAGGGTACGCAGTGCACAATGTGCACATAGCAAGCATTACAAACGAAAGGTACTAAGCATTGAACAGGATGCGCCATGTTTGACACATAGACATGTCGAGCAACTCAGAGCTTCATTCTCCATCATTCTCAGTTCTGCAGCTACAGCATTTCAGTGCACGTTCCTTTCCGAGTTACCTTTATAATTGCCTTCAGAAAGTTTTTTTCTGAACATTTAAGTACTTAGTACTGAAAGAAATAGCTTGCGCTGCTGAAATGTACACATGCTTCAGTTTTTCTGTAGTATTTCGTGCCAGGCGCTTGAGAAGACGCTAATTTCAATGCACTCGGGACTGACGACCCTTTGTTTACCTACTGAATTTGCAACAGAAATTATTTTTCATGGGGACTTAGTCCTATGTTTCAGAATTTACAAAGAAGAATGAAAATAGTTTTGGGGAGTGCCTTGCGATCTTACTTCATACACGTACAGACAACCTTCGTGAAAGCCTGGAAGGGCAAAAAACCTGCCGCATCCCTTGCATCAATCCGTGCACGTCTGCCGTTGCTTTCAGCTGTGCACAGGGATTTGAGAACAACCTCTACGCTTGCAAACTCTACATCCCCATTCTTTTTGGATACGCGCCACCTCCATTCACTGAAAGAATGCTCGACATGCTTTTGTACATGCAACCTCTGTGCATTGCCTACGGAATTTTAAATGACAGTCCGCACACCATCAGTCACGCCATGTGAAGACCTGTGGAAATTCTTCACAGCAAGACCACCCCTCCTATACAGCACATGAACTTTTGCCTTCATTCATCTGGACGGTTGTATGTGTGAAACTCATAATGACGTTCAATTCCATTTGTACCTTGTAGTCAAGCTCACAAGGCGTTAGGCATTTGCTTTTCTGTGCTGAGTACAAGAGAAACGATGTACATGTGCTAAGCACTTCAGTTCTAATGCGTCGTCACATGTACTATTGTACAACTTCTTCTGTACAGTCGCATGTGCGCCACAAAAATTAAGGGCAAGAGCGTAGTACGTGCTGTATACATTGCAATCGCCCAAAGATGATCATTGTTGGACATGTATCACATAGCGTGAGCGGAGTTTCATGCGCCAGCCTTAATTCATGTTTAGTGTCATACCACACAGGCGTGCACTACAAGAAGAAGCATGTCAATGCGTACCTGAATGGCACGTTGGCTAGGTACTTCTGTATGCTGAAGCGGAGGATGGGCATTGGAAAACATAAGCGGCATCACGCGTAAGCTTATTAGCGCTCCTGTATTAGAGGCGCTCACCTGCACTGCTCATGCATGTCTGATTTTACCTCGCCGTCTGCAAAGCCTCGACTGCCTTCAGAGAAGTCCAAACATTGCATACACGGGAAAGTAATACAAAATAACGAACTTCCACAGAAGCAAACCATATTAGACGCCACTGTCACCATACTAAAATTTACAAATGATATACACAGTAATTCTGACTGCAGCTTTAACTTAATCTATGTACGCACACACCATGCATACGCATGTTTCCTTCAGAATTCATTGATAGTGAGCTTTGTCCAGGCCAGTAGAATGACATGGCCAGTTCATTCCTACCGTATTGAAGTCCTTGAACTCAGCGACAGCTACAGCCCAGACGTCCACGACTTCCCTGTGCGAGTGCAAAGTAAAACATACTTCCCGTCATTTCAACATTGCAATGACTGACGCCCATGGCGACAGACAGTCGATCATCTTCACATTACTTGGCCGTCAAACATTTGTGCAAAACGTGGACGGTACATGATTAATGGCTGTCGTTGTTTGCAAGGCATGATCGGCGACGTCACATAGCTGCCAACGTTGTTTGATCAAACGGCCACATAAGTTCACGAGGTCTTCGTAACGACGCACCTTTTTGACGCACACAATTCCTGAAGTGCACATTGCTGAAGGTCAACACTTCAACAACTCTACATATTACATAGCAATCACAGTCATCTTCTAATACTGCAACATATTAGTTGCTCCCTTGGCACATGATAAGAAAATGAGAGTGAAACATTAACTTCCGACACAGACTACAAGGAATGTGCACAACCGGAAGTGCATGACTACTACCACAAGCAACACACTGCGATTCCATGTAAAATGCTAAATGTCAGCAGACATCAGAAGAAAGTACATAAACTACTAAGGACAACAATCGCAATTAGACATGTCTATCATCTTCGTCGACAATTGTTGGACATGTAGAGACAGACATGACTATATATCTGACAACTCCAACAAAATTAAGCAGTGCAGAGACATGTACTAACTACTAAGGTCCTGTAGAAGACAGCAAGTCAGAGAATGAAATTCTGCGACGTTGTTGTGTTTCATGCCATACCTCTTCTTCAATGACCCATACAAGCATGCGTTGTCTTACACTTTAGTTTCGTACAGAAATAAGGAAGTTCGGACTTTGACAAAGCCTTTTGCCTACAAATCATGCATGGATCCTGAAGACAGCAGACACAATCCTGACGAACGAACAACAATGGCAAATTCAACAGCACTGACCTCTGCAGAAAGTGCTGGCCTTGGTAACTGCACGTCTACCACAACTCCATGTGCCACTTCGTCATGAAGCTTGAACCAAACGTAACACTTCCTGTGGTGCATGCTGTCCGCTTGTAGTAGTGAAGTCGAAATCTACAGAAAACGAAACACTGTGCAAGTCACGCATACTGTCCTACCTCGTCTGGTCATTTGACACTTCTATGCACTGTTTTGTTGTACATTAAATACCGTTACAAAAGTGCATGCCTTGTTATTCTTTCATGCCATAACACAGCTTCCTGCTTCCAGCCACTGAATACTACGTTATGGAGAGGGAAAGAAAAACACAAATTGAATGCCAGGGTACACTATACAATCCATTCTGTGCACCTGCATTTCAGGCTCGCATGCTTTGGCTTGCATCTTGTAGTAATCGAACTTTTCGACCACGAAGGAACTTGTTAGCACATGAAATTTCAATGGAATTACTGCAGTTCCGACGGCGAGGCCATCTCCTTCAGCGACAACAACTCCAACATTGATTCACCTATTCTAAATTAGAATGTGCCATACATGCATATGACACAAATGGACAGGAAATGAGGAATCTAATGTGCAATAGTGCTACTGCTTACACAGAGCCCTTTCACGCATTGGTAGCACTTCAAAATAAGTAAAGGTGCCTCTATGGAGGCCTATATTTATGCACAACCTTCACAGTAGTCTGCTGTCATTTGTAATTCTGACTTTAGCAAGTTCACTACAAAAGTTCATAACGAGGTTCCACTTCCGATTAGTCATTAACAACTGGACGTCTGTACTTGCCAACAAAATACTATATACAGAACACGTAATTCATGTCGCCTTCCTCGTGCATGCTCGCGTTTGTCCACTTGCAGCGTGCATCTGTACGCCCACAACAGGTTCTCCAGCCCAAGCGTTGTCAAACGCCTTCATCCCGGAATAGCGTCTGACCTGCACAACTCCACAGCAACAGGAGCACAACAACTGAAAATCGCATTCAGGTCCATGCTTTTGTGCACATAGTAATTTTTATAGCCACTTGATGCATGCATACCTTCCAGCACTCTAATGTCCCCTGTCCTCCGTCCTCCTGTTCAAATTCCAGATTCGAAAAATGTTGCATACAAACTGTAATGCATGGTTGTCCGTATGCAGTGCTATGTGTACATTGCTAAACAGAAGCACTTGCATTGAAGGACCACGGACACTTACTCACCCCTCATGAGAACTGACAATGACTCACTTCTTCTGACTTGGCTCTACGCGTTTTGCATTCATGACCTACAATCATAAGCACTTGTCAGCTTGCCTTACTGTTTTTCGTGAAATGAGAAATTGGTTATGGCGTACTTTTATTCCTATAGTGAGGCACACACAAGAGTATGTGACCCACCATTCTTGCAATAGTCCACATCTACTGTGCACTTATGCCTTACATAGTCGCTCGAATGCCACGACTATGCAATTTGATTCATACTGTACCTTCGCAGTGGGTAAGGCAGCCTTGACCACACCCAACGATTTGTCACTACTTCCTTTGGTTGTCTTCGACGCCACTGTTTTCTTGGGCGCTGCATTTGTCTGCATGGTTCTGGGCGCACGGGGAGGACGTCTAATGGCATCTGTAGTGGGCTGCTGGTCACCTTGCATGAAGAAGGCAATGACATTTCATTATCAAATAATGTTTCAGAAAAGCTTATTTTGTAGGCAAACATTCGGAGACCACGTACTATTCAAACATTCAGCCTTCTCGTAGAACCTCTTCAGTACGTCGTCTTCTGTACGAGAAATAGGAACCATGCGTAACCTCCATTGCATTCATATGAACTGCACTTTTCATTTACACATATTCGAATGAGTACAGTGATTCTGATGATGACGACATATCCTCTCCATTGCCAACTTGGTAGGCATTCCACAAGCGTCTTCACAATCACTGGACATAGACACAATCAGAGGTACCTTAGATAAACAAGAAGTAGCGCTACATTGTACAGTACACACTTCCTAACAGTGCTGCATGCAAAAATCCAAACTTCTTACAAACTGACGGCAATGGAGAGGACACTGGACTGAAGTACCTTCTACATACGGTTGCCATCTTTGTCAGGCAAAGTGTTGGGCAACAAATGGTTGCTAGCAAAATTTTCAGTGACCACGTCGTCATTGCTGTTATTTGTCGTCTCGTCTCCTATATCTGCTGGCACTACGTTTTTTAGTGCCATGCTCTGTTCTTCTATGTTGCCTTCGGCGACATTCTCAGAAGCATCCTGCATGTACAGTTGCACCACGTCCTCCCGATCGCTTCCTTCCAATTCCACTTCATTCGGGGCTTTTCCATCAGCGTCAAGAAGTAGGCCTCCGTTTTCAAGAACTTCATGGTCCGAAGAATGCGGCACACAAAGGGCGTCCACAGACATGGGGAGGGGAAGTGCCGGACTCGTCGTAGACGGCCCCACTACAGGCTCCATCGGATGCAATGGCAATGGTGGGACATCTTCGGAAAGACTGTCTTCAATCCCAACACGACTGCCCAGAATCTCGCGTAGCATGTCCTCGAATCGGCCTTGTGATGAATCAATTTTCCGTTGGAGTCCCGTCAAAGCCCCCTCAATATGAGCAACTCGCGTGTTCATTTCCTCTATGTCCCTGGTACGGTCTGCAAGTGATGCTCTCTTGGCTTCTTCCTGCCGAGTGTACTCTCTAGCTACCTCCGCGCTCACCTCCTCAGGCTTCGGTTCGCGCCCGAACCTTATGCTCTGCCAAAATGAGAGACAACATGTCAGTGTCATTTAGGAACTCCGGAAAATGAAGTGCTCGGTACTTCGTATAGTACATTCTCCCGTCAGTCCAATGTGTTGCTAGGCATCTTGTATTCTGCATTTTTCAGTGCTTGCTTTCACAAGTTCAGAGGAATTGGACGTTAGACATGCACTGCACTTCCATTAAAGCATGACTGTCACTTTGACATTGCTTTATAAAATTGCAAAGATAATGCACTGTAGAGGCCGTCTAGCAGAACTACGACTATGGCATTTGCATGAGACATGCAATCGCACTCACCAAACTGCTAATGGCATCGCTTTCTATTACTCGAAGTTGTGCCAATTTCGACCCTTTGCTGACAGAAATGGCGCGCATATGCTCAGACATTTTCCTTGATACGGGAGACTGCCGATTTTGAACCAGGGTATCCCACTGCTCTACATTGACCTCAGCCGGTTTTGCTTTCCCTGCATCGATCATGCCATTCAATCTCCATCGAGTGTTGATGAGTATCTTCGTGACGATAGGCGAGATCCACTTGTCACTCACTTTGGAGCTGCCCCCCTTCATCTCCCAATCTGCAAGTAGACATAATTTAGCAATGAACACTTGTTTTCAGTTGTATGACTAAGCATTTTGTGTAGAACGTTAATAGTGAAAGAGTGCACACCATTGTACAAACGCTTGAAGAAACGTTTTTTCTGTTCGGATGGTTGCGCTTCCCAGTTGCATGTTGGGTCCAAGTCCTTCGCATAGCACTTCACATCCTCTGCTAGGACCGGCATCATTTGCTCGTTCGGGAAGCCCAGTACATCAAGCTTAATCGGGTTTTTCTCGTCTTCCGTGGCCTTGCCTTTGCAAACTGTAGGGGCGCTGCCATCTTCGTCGTCGCTGTCTTCGGTACTATCTTCATTGTCAACTTGTGTGCCAAAAGAATCAATGCTTCCAATAAAGCAATTGCAGTGATTATGATTCCACATTTGGAAACAAAACATGTGACGAAAGCAGCCATCGAGCAATATGTCACAGCTGCCATACTACTACCACGATGACTTCGCTAATAGCAAAGGAGGCAGCAAACATTGTGGTCCACAGTCATCAGTAATGGAAGTGCAGTGTTGCACACAGGTAAATAGGCAGTGAAGATAGGTACAGGAATTACGCTTCTCGCCTACATAGACATTTGCTGTGCATGCACTGTCATTGCTAAATTCAAAGTACCGTATCTTGCAACGTTGCAGTATGTGTTTGCACTAGTCAAGGAAGGAGCAATTCCGGAACTCAGACCCTACGACTGCACAGTACAAGAGTAGCGACAGAAGTGGAACGACAAAACGATTCGACCAAAAAAATCGACTGCTTAATAAAGCACGACTATGTTCTGTAACACACAGCCATGTTTTGGAAAACTCGGCCATGTTTGAAAAACACCGCTATGCTGTGGAAATCACAACCATGCTGTGGAAAAGAAAGTCACGTTCATGAAAAAACAGCCACGTTTTGAAAAACATAAACATGTTTTTCAAAACACAGCCATGTTTTGGAAAACAACGCCATGTTCTACAAAACGTGCATACAGCACAAGCGTTCCATTGTGCAACGCGGACATTCATGAAAACTTTGCAGTGGTCATAGAGGAACATACCCACGCATTGAACTCCACCTGTGTTCACGTTCCATCGAACATGGACTAAGACACACATCTCCGTCCTTGGACAGGCTCTTTTACAACGTCCTAGTGCTGCAGTGGTCCAACACGGACGTCATCAAGAACACATGGAAAAACAAACAAACATGTCCACTTCGACGTCTTTCTGTGAGTCTTCCATGTCTGGTACACCGCGGTCGTCCTCAGAGGACGAATCCTCTTGCACCGTCATGGACTTCCTCTTCTTGGATGGGCCGGCAAGCGCAATCGCTGATGCTTTTCCTTTCACGTTCCACATGTCTTCCTTCATCTTCGACCGACGCTCGTCCGCACCGCGCATCCGAAACTCTGTGGTCTTTGCAATTGCTCTGTCTTCGCCGCGATTGAATCGTAATGGAGAGGGCTTTGACCGCACCATTTTTTCTCGACCTTCTGCCATCCGTCTCTGTCCACTTCGCCAACTAACGAAACACTCCCCAAACAAATGCACATACAACTGTCAGTGCAAAATGAAGTATTGACTCACTGCATCAATTACAAAAACAAAGTCAAAACAACACACACGTATACAAGCACATCATTTGTACTACATTTCTGGACGTCTGCATACGGAATACACACAGTCTGTCCACGAAGGACAACGTCTACTCGCTTCCACTAATGTCTCGTCTTCATTGTGTCGGCACTGCTTCTCCGAACAGTTCATGACAGACATGTGGCCATTCGAAGTCCCAAAAAAGCGTTATAGCAGAAGAAAACAATATAACACATTTGAATTCAATTGACGACATACAATATGCACAGGATACCGTTATGCCTACAGTACATGTGTGAAGTCGTAGTGGCATAGATGTAGCAAGGGACTCTGACCTGCAAGTCTGCAACAAAGGTCTTCTCAAGCACAGTGTAAACAAAACAAGGATGACAGGTACGACGACTCTGCAGTAGAAATGATCGAAGCGCAAGCTTAATCAATGGAAAACGGAAAACTTAAAATGTAGGTGATGTGTTCCACAGTGTGTCTCCGACTTGCTTTTATCAGTGCTCTCTATCAAGGAAAACGAAAGACAGGGCAATACCACTAGAAAAAAAAAGAGGTTGGAATCCCTGAAAATGCGTGGGCTGAATTCTGTTGAGTTCTTGTTTCCAAACACAGAAAAAACGCAGTCCAAACATAGAAAAACACAGAAAACTGCTTTTTTTGCGTTTGGACTGCGTTTGGACTGCGTTTGGAAACGGGAACTCAACAAAATTCAACCCACGTGTTTTCAGGGATTCCAACGTCTTTTTCTTCTAGTGTACAGACAAAGACGAAATGAACTACTTTCAAGGGAAATTTAACATAGTTGTACACGTAGCCTACCTACCCCAAAAAAGAGTCCCTACGACCGCCAAGAAGCGACCGTGTTACCGTTTCCACAGCAAGTGTCGAAGGACAGACTCTGGCAGCGGCAGGCGGCTGTGCACTTCCTGCTGTAATGGTTGCGTGCTTGCGTTGTAATGGACAGTCCAGCGGGCGACACCGTCCTCGGGAATCACAAAACCCAGTGAATTGCAAGGAATTAGGGATTCACCTGATTGGCGGCTGAGTTCTTTGCGACAGGAAGCAACGCAGGCGTGCGATAATCGCATCTGCCTATTTCCAATGTTTTCAGTCGTGTACTATGCCTGCATGCATCCATCGTTGTATGAGTACCTGTGTTCCCATTGAGCGACCTATCTCCACGATTGCCACCGACTACCTTCAAGAACTCCGTGAACACGACAAGGGCGGATTCCGTCACACCGACATCAGCGTGGGCAAAATTAGGTAAAGTTGTGGTCGCTCTCTCCAACCCTTCCTCCCTTAGCAAGCCGTTGGGGTCGTCCATTTGCGAGATCCTCAATAGCAAGATGTTCCAGCAATGTCCGCTTTGCCTGAAGGGCACGAAGTCCTTGCTTTCTAGGTGTTTAACCACTTTTTTGTCTTCAGGTGGAAGACACGTAAGACTAGCTTCGTGAGAGTATGGCTAGTACTGACTGGTCCGTCTGTACCGTCATGTGCTGTAGGCTTCGACGTTTATGTAAGCAGAGGCATGTTTTCTCGGACGTTGGATTCAACATGACAAGGTCAGTACTCACAACCGAAAAGGCTCCCCTGCACACTTCTGTGAACATGACTATCCTACTTGCAATCTCGAGTGAGCAGTAGTCGCCGACGTGACTATACACTTTCCAGGGTCTCCTTCACTGAAAACCATGCGGAAGTGCAGGTGCCACGGCCTTACAATGCTTCCGATGTATGACACAGCTCTGGCTATGCATTGTGCGAGCCTTTGTTTTGGAAGTAGCTTTCAGTGGTTCTCATATTTGCACAAGTCTTGGGCATTAGAAGAAGAACGCATTGGTTCGACTGAGTATGTTTCCAATAATCAACGCTTTGGAATCCCTGTCGCTCATAGAAAAGTACAGTCTATAGTGGACATGCCATTGATGGGGTGATTTGGATTGCCTTATGTGTGTGTTTTTTGAATTCCTTCATTTTTTAGTGTCGTCTGTGGTATACAGACATGCACGTCTGTGAGGCATGCAGTGCATGGTGAAGCTCATCTGCGTACTAGAAGCTCTCTGTTCATGTAGGAAGGGCATCAAACATTTGGAGAAAGTCCTTGGGAGAGTACTGCACATTGGAAGTGCCACTCGACACACCAAAAGTATGAATACTATTCTATGCTATACATCAATTACTTTCACTACAAGCAATTATGAGTGATATGATGCATGAATGCTACTACAAGCAATTTCCTGATTACAATGGCGAAGTCTGTATGCATACAACATTGACTTGTTTTTCTGCGATTTCGTCCAGAAGGACGCTGATTCTATGCCACGCATCCACGTTTTGAGGTAGCGTATGAAGCGGAGTGTGCAACCAGCCATCATTGACGTGAGTTCCCATACATCTGTAAGGTAATCTCAGTATAGGGGCGGCCTTTTTTCAGTGTGAGCCCCACTGTTAATGTATAATTGAAGACGAGCAATGTTAATTGCAACTTGGGCATTTGAGGAGGCAAAAAGTCGATACAGAACGAAGTAGCATCGCTTGTAGCCTGTTCTATTGTCTGGGATGTAGACTGAGCACTACACATTTGCCAAGTACTTTCAAGGAAATGTCAAGTGATGAAGCCGACCTGGTAATGTGTGATGTGTCGCCTAATGAATCCATTGGAGAATGCGGGAATCCCAGTGATGTAGACTGTACAGGACCATGTGCTGATGCAGATGGCTGTCATCCATTTCGACAGTATGAAAGAGATTTCGAAGCACACCTCAAGTGCATGGTTTTCTTACATGCAGAGCACATGCGGCGACATGATTTCGGATTGGTTGCCACAGAGAACTTCATGCCTGATAATCTTGATGATGTCTACCATAGCAACACTTATTTTATGTCCTGGTTCTATAATGGAGTCTATCCCTTTGAAAGTCTAGAGGAAGAGTACGAGTCCTGGCTGGGTGAACAAGTCCGATTAGCAATGACCAATATTTAGTTAAGTGTGAATAGTAGCATTCGTTAGGAGTTGTTAGTATAAGAAATGCACACTCCATTCGTTTCTGTCCAGACGTGCAGACTTTCCTATCCAGCAATTCAGAAGTCCGTAATCTTGTATTCTGTAACTACAGTACGGGATGTCGTTTTCAAGTTTATAGTGCAGGCCACAGGCGATAGAATGTAATGATTCATATGTAAGCATATGAAGGTTTAATTGTCGTGCAGCAGCAATGCAGCATGTCTGCGTTGCTTTTAACGTCGTAGTCCTATTCGGTCCATTCTTCCCTTCATTTTGTATTGCATATACAGCAATGACTATATGCATGGGCAAAGGTTTGTAATGAACACAATGAAATAACAATTTTATGACCTTCACTGCGAAATGCAAACGTTGCTTTTTGCCTTCCCAATGTCAATGAGTATCCTGTCTCCGGACAATGACCATGAGTACATGTTGTTACTCAAGTCTTAATGACTGCTGAGTGCACTGTGTGCACACTACGCTGCAGATGGTGTTTCCTCTATGACTTCAGGAATGCCCCATTGTAGTCTTCATCATCGAACTTGAAAAAGTGCTTTGCAGTTTGACCCTGTCAAACACCAGCGTGCTCTTACGAAGTGACTGGACGTTGCTTCACAGCTAACGACGGGTGGAAGCACAAGCGCAGGTACGTCCTGTCCAAGTCGGTTACATTCACGGAACTAGTAGTGCATTTCCGTTCTGCATTTTTGGAGCCGCTGTCATAGAACTGTGAACAAGGATTTCTAGTCAATGATCTACTACAAGACAGAATACCAAACGTATGTACATATGTAACGAATTTGACAGTACTGTTCGCTTCATAAGAATAAAATGCACACTGCCAGTGCTAGAAATGTGTAGCATTTGGCCGTCATAGCCTGGAACTCCCACATTTGCAATTGCAAAGAGAACACGATCATAATTTCGGTGATTAGTGGGTGAAAGCAGCAGTTGCACCTGTTCGTACTTTGGAAATGCGTAGCCACAGGACTCGTGCTAGTCGCCCTATCATATGAGAGGGTCAGGTTCTTCACAGGGTATAGCTTCCTACACCTACATAGTAGATACCAGGTCCCATTTCTGAAGAACCGAAGAATGTTCTTGAAGTAGTGAAGTGAAATAAAGTCCTCGAACTACACAATGCACTGAAATGTACTACATGAAAAATAGATGAAGATGTAAATTTTTGCAAAATTTGTTAAAGCGGTCGCAATATTGTTCACTGTATATTATCGTCTGGTATGAAGTCTTCAGTTTTCAAATGTGTGCGCATCATACTGCATAGTTTTTCCATCATATTCCTGATATGCTGATTTATACATGAAAAGCCCGTATGGAATGAAAGTATTATTATAGAAGGAAATTATCATGCAGTAGATCGACTTCTGTATTGTTTGATTCTGTTAATCCAAAATACAGAAAACTTCAGTAACTTCTTAATGAACAACAGCATTTCAGAAGTACGTTAAATATGTACTAGTCATGACCTTCTTATCCTTCATACATTAGAAGTGTAGGCCAGTGAAATCAAATGTTGGAAGTCACCCTTCATTAAAATTCATAGAAGATGAACGTATGTCACAAATCTGTGGGAAAAGTTAGTTTAGTTAAGTCCTTTAGAATGCTGGAATACTAGCGTAACTTCATCATAAACATAATCATATTGAGCCTTCGCAGAAAACTGGCTAATAAAATGAATGATATGATTGATTGATTGTGTGTACTATTTCTTTTAATGAATTGTACTGTATTTTTATTCATTACAGTTTACAAGGCTTCATTACAATTGGAGAACTACAGAAGTGAACATGTGAACATCTATAGGAAATATAGTTTGTAAATTGGCCTTCTTTCATTTGTAAGAATGCAAAAGTGTGCACTTGACTTTTAGTAGTAGTAAAAAGGACAATACAACCTACATACAATGAAAACAATAACCTCTGAGAGTAGTATACTAAAGAGCGTTAGAGCGGTATATGTTGCTTACATGCGAATGGATGTTGTGCGTTCGTGTAGACATTACTGTACAACAAGATTCGCATAGTCTTGCTAAAGTTTCTGTTAATTTTGCTCACGCACGTTAGTTGTATAATACAAACATTTAAAAAAAAAAATATAGACGAACTCCTTCAATGTAAGAACTGCTTTGCAAGTGAGCACCAGTTCCGTCTTTTTGAATGTGTGTAGTGCTGTTGTGACTGTGACTGAGTCCATGATGACCGACCTCCTCCTCATTGTTTCTTTTTGCAGTTATCAAACGAGGCAGAGCATGTGAAATCCTGCAGTTTGCAACAATTGAAGTCGTCTACAATATACTGGAACCATGCCGATACAGTCTTCACGGCAACCCGCTACAGTCCGCATTTGTAGTGACGGACGTACACTATGCCACATCCCAGTAGGGGACTTGATCTTGGAAACAGAGTTGCGAGTAGCGACAGAGCAAAACATAAGAGCATACCGCTGCCCATGTAGGGACTGTCATGGCGGACGCCAAAAAAGTATAGACATAATCAGAAAGCACCATACAGCGGTAAGGCGAGATCCCTTTCTAGTGAAGTCCATGATAGGAGTCGATCCTCCTAATGGATATCCTCGTCGAGGACTTTGGATAGAAGATGACATTTTTTACGATGACATTGTACAACATGATATCCAAACGGAAGACATGTTCAATGACGACCACGATATACCGAACGTGGATGTACCGAACATACCACAAGAACAGGCGCAACATACTGAGAACAACCCACTTGATGAATTGCACGAGGTGCAAAGGCAAGTGATGGAGGCACTGGACAGAAGCGATGCATTACATCGTGATGCAGTGGAAGTGGTAGACGTTGAAGACAATGAGGAGAATGATGGAGATACATTGGATGGATTGGAGGACTTATATGACCAAGCCACGACACCTGTATATGTAGGCTCAAAAACAAGTGTAGTTTCAGCAACCATCATCATCATGAACATGTGTGCAGTATTTCGCGTGAGCAACAGGTTCATAGATGAGCTGCTACGTTACTTATCGGAGGATTTGTTGCCATCAGACAACAAATTGCCAGGTACTCACCACTTAGCTTGGAAAAACATTCGGAGGTTGGGCTTAAATTACAGAAACATCCATGCGTACATAGATGGATGTGTTCTTTTTGAGAACAACTATGCAGATATGAATCGTTGTTCGAAGTGTTTGAAATCGCGTTGGGTAGAAGGCAATGATACGATTCCCATGAAGATAGTACGACATTTTCCCCTCATTCCTAGATTGAAGAGTATGTGGAGGTCAACGGAAATAGCGCGTATGTTGACTGGGTATACAAAACATGTTAGCGAAGACGGCATTATGCGCTCAGTGGTAGACAGTCCAGCATGGAGGCATGTTGACACGGATGCTGCTTTCAACAACTTCGGATTGGAGAAGAGGAACATGCGTTTGGCACTGGCGTTGGATGGTGTGAACCCATTCAAACTAAATAATACGAATTGGTCAACGTGGCTAGTGGTCATATTGATTTATAATTTTGAGCCATGGTTTGTTACAAAGAAGTTCTTTATTTCTTTGTGCATTCTCATATCAGGGAAGCTATCACCAACATCGAAGAACATCGACGTGTACGTACGGACGCTATTAACTGAGTTGCAGGAACTTTGGGCAGGTGTCCGAGTAGTAGATTTTTCTCAACCAGAAGGGTCTCGTGGATTCACAGTTCGTGGTCTGCTCATGTGGACCATTTCGGATTATCCAGCGTACGGCCTAATATCTGGCCTTTGTTGTAAGGGTTATAAGGGGTGTCCTAGTTGTGGGCCTCAAACGGAGTCAAGAATGGCCAAAACAGGGGATATATTAGCAAACAGACGCATTCGTGGTTTGAAGATTGTATACGGAGGAATGAGGAGGTATCTCAATCGACAACATCCGTATAGGCGCAACAGAAGATTCAACGGCCAAGTGGAGCAACGTTCCACCCTAGCAATAATGTCCGGTGTGGACGTCATAAGGTACGCAGCATGGTGACAGTCATACCTTGATCTGGGCGGAAAGGAAAATGCGAAGGCGGACCCGGTGCATTCCACGGGTGTGAAACGATTGAGCGTTTTCTACGAACTTCCGTACTGGCAGGTTTGTATGTACTTCACATTTGAATTTACTAGACTATATGGTATGTAGAAGGAAGTTCGTGAACGTCATGTTGTTTCTCATGTCCGCAACGTACAGTGTAGTTCGACTACAACTAAGACATTGCGCTTCTCACTAGTAGAAGCTCTTGAATGTGGGAATGAGTATATATTGTACAGATGTCTTGCTTACAGTGATCATGTTCTCCAGAAGCTGTCTATTCCCGAATGTTTTGAAGCATGAGACATTATGTTGTATGTGCATGCACTGACTACGTGTGACATCCAAAGCGCATGTGCCATATGATATTAGATGAAGCAAGATAAAATGTACTGATGCATACAAGACAAATGACGTCATTGTTTGCAGCATTTGTTGGAGCGCCATCTTCTGGATCCAATGCACTGCGAAAAGAATTTGTGTGAGAATATAGTGAAGACCATTATGGGTCTTCAAGACAACGCAGGCAGTCGTCAAGATGTTCAAGACCTAGAAATTCGTGAAGAGATTTGGTTGCAAGCTCCCGCACGAGGGCATCAAGAATACTACATGCCACACGCACCGTACGTAATGACAGCAGAAGAAAAAAAAGCATTTGTGGACATCATCACGAACATTCGCACACCGTCCAACTACGTTGGCTCAATTCACAAGAGATTCATGGTCGGCAAACTACAGTACATGAAAACACATGACTACCATGTTCTCATGCAACAGGTACAATACTAAACCACAATTGTATGCATAGGACTGTACTACTAGGGCACTAGATAGAAATCCACTAATTTGCATAAGTAATTTGTTATCTACAGAATTAGATGATTTTCTGTACCTTCTACTAAAAACACTGAGTTCTTCGTAGTAACAACATGTTCAACAAACTGATTGAGGATGACGTACGCATATGTTATGAAGAACTCATTGCTGCGTTTCTGAAGGAATTGTCATTGTCAGTAATAGTAGTAATTGAATATGTACATATGAAATGAAGTTGTAGCACACACAGAGCACTGCATTTGTACATGGTTTCAGAAGATGCTACAGTACTTAATAGAAACGTTTGACATTGTATATATTGTAGATTCTTCCAGTGGCAGTACGCAATGTACTCCCTGAAAATGTACGGCGTGCAATAATTCGAACTTCTCGAGTTTTCCAGAAGTTGTGCGCTAAAGAAGTGCGTCATTCAGAGAAAGATGAAGTACTGCACAATGTCATTATGGCGACATGCGAGTTGGAAAAGGAATTTCCACCTACATTTCTGAACATAATGTCACATCTTCCAGTACACTTGGTGCAACAACTCTTTGTATGCGGACCAGTACACTGTTGGTGGATGTATCCTATTGAGAGGTACATGAAGACATTGAAGGATTATGTCCGAACATACGCACATCCGGAGGGCAGTATTGCTGAAGGGTATCGCCTAGACGATACTCTTGGCTTTTGTACTGAATACATGAAGCAATACAAAGGAACAACCCATTGTGTTTGGGATGCTGAAGAAGATGCAACTATGAATGATGAAGTCCTACGCTCTACTGAACGTTCAAAACGTAAAATGTCGAACGAGGTGCAGAACTTTGCACATGCTTTCATTCTCGACAATGCAGAGAGTTTGGAAGTTTGGCGCCAGTAAGTACTTCCACTGTACAATGTAATTTTCAGTCAATGCATGTGCGCACAGGCACAATACTTTCTTTGATTACTAACAGTGCTCCACACTTTGGTAGTGCTCAATGACAATTAATTTTTTATGTATTCCACCCACGTTTGTAGTGTAGATTTCTGTGATTGTAGTATTATTTGTGGAATAACAGTCACTGCAGTACGATGATACTGACATTTGAAATTGACGGGCGACGTGTAGAGAGTATATCGTACAAAAGGGGAGACGTTGGGAAGAACGAGAGGCCTTTCGGTTGGAATGTCGTCGTCGCCGTCCTCCACAGCAACCGAGGTATCCACCTGAATTAAATGAATTCCCAAGTTTTGCAGAGTGGTTGACAGAGAAAGTAGATGCTGCAGAACTAGCAGGTGAGAACTTGCCAAACGACATTCTGCAATATGCTCGTCCGCCAGAACGGTATGCAACTTCGCATCGTCATATGTACGCTTGTGGAATGCATCTACGCGTCCGCAGTGCCGAAGTGGGACTTGTAACCCGTGATTCGTGTGTGGTGGCGTCATTCACAAGTCAACTCCGATGGGGAGTTCTAAATGGACAACCCATTGAGAGGATTGATGATTACGTTGGATACATAGAAGAAATTCTGGAGTTAGATTATCGCAATCATTGCACAACAATATTAGTGTGCGATTGGGTTCGAAACTCTACAAACGCACGGTATCCAAATGTACAGAGGGACAAATATGGATTCACTTTAGCGAACTTCACCGCATGGACGGAAAGATACACGCAGATTCGTTCGCATTTCCACTACATTGCCAACAAGTGTTCTTTTCAGGTGACCCCAACAAACGTGGATGGAAGGTGGTTTGTAGAACCGATGTTCGTGGTAGACGTGGACAGTTACAGCTTCCGGAGTCATCGAACGGCATCATCGATGTTGGAAATGACGCAGACTTTGTAGGCTTACAACCGTTGGTGCTAGCAACTGAGCCTCAACGACAACCTGCAACAGTGGGAGGCACCTACATCACTGTATCTTCAGGAACAGGTACAGAAGAAATTGTAGACGTGCAACACTAGAGGAAATGTAGTAGTCATGTAACAATGGTAAAATGTACGAAACAATGATTACTGAACTCATGCGTTTGTAGACGCATACTTGTAAATGAACTATGTTTGTTGAATGTTTGTTCAGCACGATGACAATCATGGCCTCTGTTCCTGTATAAAGAGATTGTTATAAAAGACAAACTATGATGTCTTTGACTGACAATTATAATAAACGTACGCGTATAAATAAATATGTTGAACAACAAGTGTACTACTATAGTACTATTGTGCATGTGAAAAGGGTAAATATGGGCATCTTATAATGATGAATACAATAGTATAGTACTTTTCGCACATATGCACCGAATTTTGTAGCTCATTACAGAAAACAGAACACGATATACAAAGGTCAGGAATCATACTAGTCCCTATGTTTTTCACAAATGGTATGTTCAATAGAAGAGTTTATATATTGCAAGGTATGAAGATAACTATCATCTTCAACTAAAGAGCACAATAGAAACGGTAGTATGTAGGTGCAACTAACATATACGTCAACATTTTCTCTTATAGGTAGTGCTATATTTTTGCACCTAAACATAAACTATAGGATTACACTATTCATATTCATAGCATACAGTGCATCCACTTTTAAAGAAGACACAGAAGTCAGTGTGTTCTACTAGTTTAATGATCGACCACATGCATACATTTCAAGTTCGAGTCTATTCAAATCGAAATTGCTAGAAATATGAATTGAAAATTCTTTTGTATATTGGCAATGTGTATGGGTATAGCAAAGATCACAAGCGTGCAACTTATTTATCATGTTTATGTGGATTATATAAATGTCCATTGAAATACGATTGTATATTTTCAGAACCCTTGAACATGGAATACAATATGTATATATTCTTTGGCCAAGTCCTTTTGAACTGTCAATTGTAGGAAAAGTACCAAAGTTGAGGAAAAAAACATTTATCAGAAACACGGAACCATAGGATACTTTAAAACAATAAGTGCAGAAGATTCGAAAAGCATTTATGATATTTTCAACTGCTACGTTGCAAGATACTGACTTTCAAAGTCATAGAAATCATATATTGGGTCTGTCAAAAATAATGGCATGTACACTTCACGAGGTTAGCGTGGCATGGACAAATGTACTAAATGGTTTGTACTCTTTAATTACATTCCTTTTTTGTGCAAGTTGGTTATGTGCTTAAAATTTTTAAGATAATTCTAAATTGTACAGCATGTAGAGAGCAAATTGTAAGTGCACAAAAATATCCAACGATTACAAATACTGCATTCCTAACGCATGTGGTTTTAAACAAAGAAATGACAATCCCAGAGCTTCGAATATTGCAATTCATGAACAGTACGTACACAACAAATGCTTTTATGTTATTCCATTAATTTGGAAAATTACGTTTACTTCAAATCCATCGAAGTTCTAGTTGTAGTACATACTGATTCAAAAACAACGCACAAACAAATGCGGACCACAAGTCCTCGTAACTGTCAGCTCCAAAATATAAATGTCGTGATTGACAATTTCCCACAAACATATAAAGGTATACACATAATGTTTTTCTCTATTATGTTGTATTAGGGATTTTGAAATTAGCTATTGTTTGTGCTCGGCCTATCAGTAGAACACCGACAGTCGAATGTCATGCTCTAATTTTTGAACCATGTACTCCACAACATTTGGAACATGTGGGGCCTTGAAGTTACTATTTCATCACATGTAATATAATGTGGACATTGCAAAAATGACATTTAAAAAATGACATGCCAAAAAAATGATCGGAAATTGATTTGTTATCAAGAAACACAGTGCAGTCCTTCAGGGGATGAAGTACATTTACTTAATTAGTGAGTACAATGTATCCCCATTTTTTTCCACCACCATCATGTAGAAAATCAGTATTTACATCTTCTTTGTACACTTAAAATTCCTTTCCTAAATATTGACATTTGTTTAATGGTTCATAGAATTTGTATCTCTCAATTCTAAAAAGACAACGGACACGATTTTTCTTCTTCATGTTCCACGGCTTCAACTTCAATCAATGCAACTGTCACACATGTGTGAAAGACTCTTGATGAAGACACGGAGCGTCAATTGAACAAATGCGACATATATTTCAAAAATTAAATAATGTTAAAATAAAGGTCTAATTCACTGAAATGTGGACCTTCTTCGCTGAAATGAACAATAACATTTAAGTTTCTGTTTTTGGGTACAAGAGAGAGAATGGAAGGGCTCATGAGTTGGCACACACAAAAGAAGTTGCTACTTATGAATAGGCAGAAGTCATTGGTGTAGGAATTTTTTTTCACCAGAAGTGAACCCAATATTTTTATGTAGAATTTAACTAATTATTGTTGCTAAAAAGTTGGTCCACGAACTTCTGAAGTGATTACAAATTATGTGTTTAAAATTATTTATTTGGCAATGACTCTAATTGTTGCCTTAGCCGCATGAATGTATGCGCTTGGGTCTTCTTAGATGCTTAAAATTTCAGTGGATCCAGTAGAAATAAATGCCTGAAGAAAAAAAAATGAAAGCATACAGGTCCACTACCTGACCACTGTATTTTTACCACTGGTCAGCTTTTACTGTGAAACTGTGGTTACTTCCAAATACTTTACTACAGTCAAAAGAAACCTCGTAGCTGACAAGGCAAGGGCTTGTCTGAAGCTACGTTTTTGAAAACATGCAGACATTCAATTCAATGTCAGCAAAAACATCTTCGTCGGGAAAAACATAACCATGTTTGTGCCCAGACATCGATGCATCTTCTGAAACGTGCACCAGATATGGGCCTCCTAAACCTTGAAAACCTTTGACTAAGTGATGTCAAGAAAAACAATCCCCGTTTTTCAAAAACACCACTAAAAACACGGGGTTCTTATAGTGTTAGTTGTGCCTCGGATCCGAGGGTGGACCGGGCTCCCGCTGGGGGACCTGCTCCATCTCAGTCAGACGCGGACGGTTGGTTCTCCTAGCCAGGCCCGTCACAAAAAAAAAATTCGAAATAAAAAAAAAGGGTACTACCGCTTGCGGTCCAGCCTGTGAAGGCTGCGTGACCTCACTGCGAGGCTGCCCAGTCACGTAGAGGTGAGGCCGCGACGCTGCCGCCAATGTGGCTGCGGGTGAGGCCCCAAGGGAATCACACCCCTCACCGCGTACTTGGTTTCCATTTTTTTTTAATTCTTGGGGGTCCTAGTTGGTTGTTTTAGTTGTGCCTTGGATCCGAGGGTGGACCGGCTCCCGCTGGGGGACGTGCTCCATCTCAGTCAGACGCGGACGGTTCGTTCTCCTAGCCAGGCCCGTTACAAAAAAAAAATTCGAAATAAAAGAAAAAGGTGGTGCGCTTGCAGTCCAGCCCGTGACCTCACTGCGAGGCTGCCCAGTCACGCTGAGGTGAGGCCGCGACGCTGCCGCCAATGTGGCTGCGGGTGAGGCCCAAGGGGATCACACCCCTCACCGCGCACTTGGTTTCCATTTTTCTTTCAATTTTTGGGGGTCCTAGCTGGTTGTTTTAGTTGTGCCTCGGATCCGAGGGTGGACCGGGCTCCCGCTGGGGGACTTGCTCCATCTCAGTCAGACATGCTCCCTCTGAGTCAATCAGTCAACAAGTGGTATCAAGATTTTCTAAATTCAATCAAATAGTTATACGCATTGGTTGGAGGGATATGGTTGAATTTATCGATTTCTCACTTTATCAATGTTGCATTCTCTCAGAGGGCAAGACGCTCTCAAGATGTTTCATCACCAGCACCAGGACCACCTAATATGCTGAGAATTCATGAGGCCGGTACATCTCAGCCTCAAACACCACTAGATGCAAACATGGAGGTATCCAACGATTCTGAAGAAGAGAAAGGTGCTGAAGACGAAGAAGTGGACGAAGATTTACTTGTAAGTTTTGATGGTGTGATGGATGCAGCTGACCGCGCCATTGATGCATTTAAGAGCTTTGTTCAAAGTCGAGTCAGTGACACACGAGCACGAATGTGTACTCGTTACTATACGTCTGCATTAAAACGTAGACATCTTGATTTGATCCTTAGTGGGGCTATAGAACGTCCAATCGTATTCATGTCTCTCGAGAGTTCAGACACAGAGTATACCTCAGACACGCACATATCCATCACCATTGACGGTCCATTGATGGAGGAGCCATGTGATTGTGCACGTAGCAAACTTCAAGGATTAGGAGAACCCATCTTCATTCACTTGAGCTCTGACTCAGAGGAAGATGTAGATATTGACTAATTCCATTGTACTGGATTTGTTTTGAGAACATATTGCTTGAGAGCATTGTGTATGGAAGGCATACATTTTGAAGCTAAACCTTTGCCTTTGACTGTTTTAGTCTTCTCTCGTTCAATTATATATGGTTTACCATTATGTTTTTATTTATATGTTAGTGTGGATTTGCGGATGCATGTCCCTCTATATTGATTAATTTTATAATCTAAACTTGCAGATGGATGGGACTCCCACGAACCTTTGGCTTGAAGAGACCATTCAAGAAACTCCAAATACCGAAGAGTCAAATCAACCGCCCATTGCAGGGGAAGGGGATGGAGAAGGGGAAGAAGACATGATGGAAGAAGATGAGGCCGATGATGTGTTGGAGGCCGATGACAAGGACTTCTTAGAAGATGATCTCCGACAATACCATAAGGTGGACTCGGTGAATACCATTGCATCACTGAGGATGAAGCCGGATCACCTTTTTCGGCTCCAGATCCCGCTTTGCCGAATGGTGCCTATGCCCATGGTGAGGCCGACACTCTCGTGCGATCTTGATTTTCTAGAGCACGAATTCAGTAAGGGTTATCGAGATGGAGCGGCAGTTTTCTATGTTACCACTACGGATGAGGCCGGAGACAACTCACAATTCACGGAAGAGGAGATGGGGAAGTGGGATCCACTATGGAAGGAAAAGAATGACACCTTCAACGCTAGTGTGGACTCCGTGCCAGATCTGAGGTTCTTGAAGAACCTCAAGTTCTATGTTTGTGATGGTAATCACCGACTCATCTCGTGGATGAACTTCATCAACAAAAAACACTCCAAAGAGAAGGAGTGGCATTATGCAGTTGATTCGATTGTACTTGATACAAAGGGCAAGATCGAGCTTGTCATGCATGTCATGCATGACATAAACAAGTAAGTATCTTGTTTACCTCATTCAAAAATTCACCTTCAATTTGTTTTCCTTGATTCAAAAATGTTGCCTTGTCTTAGAGAAAAACTCACTCAAAATTGTTTCTATAATCTCCAGATTCACCGAGGACTCGCATGTGAAAACCAATTTGGTCCACACATTGTACAGGGTTCAAAAATATGGACGCCTACCCATAGAGAGGTTCAAGGAGATGTTGAGGCCATCGGAGCTCCGATTGTGTAGAGCATACAAGACTAAAAAGACTTGGTATTCTATGCCATTGCAAGTGTTCACTTCGTTTGTCTTCTGGGTGAGGATTTAACATAATGTAGTTCCCAATTACTCTTATTATATTTGTTCAGGACTTTTTTTTTAAATACTTTCATATGTCATTTACATCCTACTTTTGCAACAAGAGATTGCCCAGTCTACTGATGCAATAGTTCGGAGGTATAATGAAACAACACTGGAGGATGACAAAACTCCAAAGGAACTTGCGCATGCAATGAGGAGTGGAGCAAATGAAAAGACCAACAAACTCAATGTCAAAATGTCCAAGTTGGTTGCTGTGGCCCATCCAGCTAATAAGCCAGGTTTTCTAGTGGAGGTGAATTTATAACCCCTATTGTGAATGTTTGCCATTCATATCGTTGTGACTTCAAATTTTAATTGACTTTCTATTTTTTTTTGGAAAGATTGAGAAGCACTGGAGCTCCAATGAGGTCCCAGAGATGACTCTGGAAAAGCTTCAATGGTGGCCACTTGCAATACCATAGCTGATCACAAAATCAAGTTCCTGAAGTGGTGGAACTCATCTACACCATCACGTGATGCCAGACGATTTCCACCTAGGCCAGTATCAGAGACATTGCTCGGTCCTTTCTTGAACCGTTGTGTTTGGTATGTTGGGGTAAGTGCACATCTTTGCATTTTTTCATTTTTTTAGCCATCGAAATTGGTATTCGATGACATATAATTTTAAAATTCTTGTATTGCACTACGTGTTCCAAGATTGCTAATATGTATTTTCTTTTCACAGATTGAAGATGGAGTTGTGCAATACTTTGAGGAAGTTGTCAAACAGGACAACATCATCATCGACATGAGCATTCCACTGCATCCAGAGACATTAACAGAATACTTGGAAGGTTGGAGGAGGAAAATCTGGGATCAAGGATTTTTGGCGCATTTGAGAGGAGCTAATTACTTCAAGAAAAGCGACAACTTCAATGCATACGAGGGCTCCCAACAAGCCGTGAAGAGGGTGCTTTTCCGGTATGTCGTTAATATCCTAAGCTATTGTTTATATTCAAAAATTACAACCCCCTCTTCAATATCATGTACTTCCATATTGCAGTATTACAAAGTTCACCAAACTACATTTCAGTTCAGAATTTTAGAACACAATACGCTAGAAATCAACGAATTTTGTTTGATTGTTCATACTATTTAGATTTCAATTTCTGTACGTTCCAAGAAGAAGAAGAAGAAAACCTGTTTGAAATCAAAGAAGCTAACAGTGTAGGGGGTCCCTGGACAACCTCTAGAACATGCCTCGGATCCGAGGCATGTTCTAAAATTTGAATAGGACCCCCTTTTTCCCCTCAAAGATGTAGAATAAAAGTCTTTGACTTCAAATTTTTTGATACGTTTGAATCCTTGATTTGTGATTTGGAGTACATGGGATTCAAATTTTCTTTTGCCTTACTTGATTTTTTTAGTTCTTCCTTAATGTTATTGGTAATTCACGCTGCATATATTTCAAGTTTGAACTTGAAGGAAAAGGAGCAATCCAAAGGACAGACCTTCCTCCATTCCTTTCGGTCTTTCTAGATCGCACTTCTGCCAGTTGCATGTACACGCCGAATCAACTTCGAATGTTTACAACTGCTCATCTCAATGGTGGTGGATGGTATATTGACTGCCCCATTTCATACACACATCCGTTGGAGGTAGAACTCCAAAATTCTTTGGAGGGCATTGGAGTAGTTGATCTAGATGTGGACGAGTTTGTAGGCCTTACCGACGATCAAAGGAAAAAGACAATTGCCAAGAGGGACCAAGCTGACAAAAAGAAAGCGGCACGTCTCCAAATGGCTTTGGAGAACAAGCAGAAGAAGGAGACAGAGCGCTTGGCAAAGCTGGAGGAGAAGGAGAAGGAGAAGAAACTGGAGAAGGAGGAGAAAGCAAAGGCAAAGGGGAAAAAACCCGAAGATGGTGATACCGGCATTCCAGCATCATTAGCAGTCGATCAGAGCTCGCAGTTGGTGGAGGGAACTCAGAGCGGGATGAAGAGGAAGGCCGTTCTTGCAGAGTGGACGGAGGAGATGGTGACGCAAGGTACGCAGGTTGTGGTACTAGACGATGATGATGTGAAATCGAAAGAGTTGATTTTGAACATGTCAATTGTTGACATCATGGACAATTTGGGGAATGCAGCACCGAATTGCTATACTGAAGTCATGGACTTCATTGAAAAAGTAAGCCTAAACTTCAAGTTCAATTTATAACTTCAAATTTTATTTGGAAGCAAGTTGTTATAGTTTGAGTTTTCTAATAACATGAACAATCACTTGATTGTAGATGAATGCAGGAAAAGCCCGGTCATTTGACGGTAGGGTCAGCCGAGAGCCTTTGGTGGATCTCATTATTTTTGACTGCCAAGAGAACCTCCCTGTGCCACTCATCTCCGATAAGCGCGTTCCGCCATGGAACTCGGACCCAACCTGTGCGGGAATGCAAAATGCATTTCACTTTGCCGAGGAAAACTTACAAGACAATGGTTGTATTCTTGTATTTCACTCGTACAGCCTTCAATCGCACTATATGTTTGCAGGATTACGGAATGTTTTCAAGAAATTGGTGATGAAGAAGGAGTGGTTGGCATTCAACCAATTGGACCTAGCATCAGGTATTAATCCTGGACAAACGGTAAGTTTGTCTAAATTTACAATGTTAATGTCAATTGTTTTGGAAGCATTCCTTTCTGTACTTAACATTTTGTTTTCATTTTTGTAGACTGTGAAGTTTGGAGTTACCCTTCTCGTGAAGGACATAGGTGAGAAAGGGCCCACAAATTTCAAGTTTAGGTAGACGAGGGCCATGACAAAAGCAAAGTGGAATCTACAGAAGAAAGACATGGTCATCAATTATATCACAGAGGAGACAATGTTGGTCGAGAAAGAGTCCAAAATGCCTTGGCGCGGACCGCAAGAGAAAGATGCAAGATTTCTACAATTCTTCATTGAAGGGTGCACCGACAAAGAAGATGTGGTTCTCGACTGCACCACAGCTACAGGTTAGCTAATGCTTTCAAATGATAGTTTTGATGTGAAATGTTTATTCGTGAACAACCTTCCCATGTACCTCGCATACTACCTTCACATATTGAAGTTATAATCGTCACATGCTTCTCTTGCAGGAGCATCGATTACTGCATGTCGTGGCACAGGGCGGCATATTGTGGCTTTGGAGAAGGACGAGAATATCTTCAATGGGATTCTCCTGCCGATGAAGAAAGCCACTCAAATGAAAGGGGTGACACAAGCTCCAGAAGAAGTTTTTGCCGCTCTTGATTTAGATTCTGTGCACGTGGAGCCAATGGTGTTTACACGCAACATTAGACCTAGTAAGTAAGTTTTGTATTCAATACTGACTTGTGTGTTTTTGTATTCAATATGTCTTGCATTTCATGAATTCCAAGGATTTAACATTGAGATCTTTGTATTTGAAGGAACGAACGAGTGACGGACGGACATCGTATGAAGAAGATACGAAGACTCATTTTGAGTCCGGAAAAGTCTTACGATCTTCCAGTGTATGCCGAGAAGATGGCATCACAATATGAACGAAATGGTTGTAGAGAACCAAAACCTCGCTTACCCAAATATGCTACAAATGTGGTTCATTTTTTAGATGTTTCAGCTTCTGCGGGAGAAGAGACTCCAGAGTCATCTTTGGGTGAGGTTTCTATGATAGAGTCCACAGCGACGTAGACTCATGAGATTGACACATCTTGTAAGTTGAACTATGTGTATTCATTTTTATGTTGATTTGATTTGTGTGTTTTATGGCTACAAGTTCGGTGCAATGTGTTTGATGTTTGATATTTCTCTTACATAAAAAAAATGTAATGAAAAAATATCTCCCAAGATACAGACTAATTAGTGGACAAATGTGGAGAATGAATCCTTACACCTTAAAGAATTGGAGAAAATGAGGTACAATTAATGCAATATACAATGCATAGGATGGGTGTAGGAAGATGATTGTTCAAATATCCCATAAGGATTGGATGTGAAAGCATGAGCTCCCATATAACTTTCATCATGTGCTTCATCAAGCACCGTGAAGGTGCAGTTGGGAACTAATTGTCACAATTAATTGTCATAGCTATTTCCCAGCTGTTTTCATGGTTTTGCAAAGTACTAAGTAGTGGAACGATAAAAATAAAAATATAAAAGAATTAAAAAAGAACTGCAATGGTAAATTATCAATAGTAGTACGGAAAGGAGTGCGTACATCTTGGGGTCATTTCTTTACCTTCCTATTCCTACAACACTAGCTAAATCCCTGAACACGCTAATAGCCAGTTTATAGTAGACATGTTCTCAAACAAAAATGGAAGTGCTTCTAAATGTGCACAAATGATCCTAAATTTGTCGTCCCTCAAATGTTTTCTAAATCCACGGTCATAGAACTTCAGTTGTCCCAAAGTCCACGGTCATGGGTTCGTCACAGATTTTTTGATCAAATACAAATTCTGACACAAATTTTTCCATCACAAAAATTTCCCGCTCGCGGGCTCACAGGCTCCCGTTCCTAGGCTCGCACAATAGCAACCCTGGTACAGGTGGCCGCAATGAATTTGTATTTCTAGTCACACGCTATGACACCATACCAGCCAATCGTGTACCTATCAACGAAGTTGGTTCGTGTAGACGAACTTTGGAACTAGACGGCCTTGATGAATTTGGGACCACAACGTCCTCATATGTATTGCCCCCACTTGGCCTAGCATTCCACATTTGTGGCATTCGTGGTGGACTTCCTTCATGTCCCTCGGAGTCATTGTCGTTATTATCCCCCTCTTCAAAGTCAAATACGGATGCATCAATTAGAGGACGCACTCCTCCCGCCCCACGAAATCTATCAAACGGTGGCTCATCATCGTCATTGGAACTATCATCTAAATCGTCATCGGAACTATCATCTGAATCGTCATCATTTGGGTCAGAGAGAATTGAACCACGGTCTAGACCATCAAATTCATCTGTCATGGAATCCTCTGACATCATGTTTTCAGTGTACCACCTTGTCGGATTTGCTGCAGCCCTTTCTCTAAGAGTCTTGGAATTGGTATAAATGTAAACCAATTCCTCAGCACGCTCTAATGTCAATCTATTGCGTGATTTGTTGTGGACAAACGAATACATGCTCCAATTGCGTTCACAAGACGATGCAGAACACACTTGTGCGAGGATCTTTTTGGCAATCGGTGCAAGTGTACAAGCACCGACTCTGAGAAGGTCCCACCATTCGTGAGGCTGCAAATTCAAGGTGTTTACATCAGGAAGTCCACTGAAAATGCCTCGCTGATCTCTAAATGCTTGGTACTCAGACAAAGTTGACGCAAATGCTTGATCTCCAACAACCAATTTGCGCAAAACTCTCAATATGGCTTCTCTTGCCTCATCATCATCCATTAGCAAGACTTTGTCAAGTAAAAAGGGATTCAATAGAGCCCCAGCGTAATGCAAATCTGTCCAGAGCATGTCCCAGCGCTTTTAGAAATCATCGATGGCGGAAATTGCATACCGTGGTTCTAATGAAAATGGTGGATCCCTCAAAGATAAAACATGTTTTTCCACCTTTTTCATCACAAGCATGCCTTGTCCAAGCATAGATGCTTTCCATCAAACTCTCGAAGAGCAATCAACACGGGCTCCACTATGTGCACAAAGTTTAAACATCTCCTCCAAAATTCATCCATTCGCACATATCGTCGCACATCGTTAGCTTTTCTTTTCTTTTGATTAGATGCCAATCTTTGCGTGTACTCATTCCACTGCGGATCGTGGACTGTCAATTCTACCACTTCCCTCACCTCCACCAAACGTTCGATCATGAGGAACATGGTTGCAAAGCGTGTTTGAACGGGATTTTTCAAAACGTGATTAGGAGAATGTCGTCGAAAGATTACAAGTGGCATGTGATGCATTCGAATGTATTTCACAATTGACTTGGCTTTCTTGACCATACTTGTAATCCAATCTTGTTTTCCCCAATCTTGAAGTAGAAGGTCAAGTGCATGTGCTGAACACCCTTGAAAATATATGTGTGGAAATCTACGAATTAACAGAGCGCTAGCGGCCAACATGTTTGCTGCATTGTCTGTACAAACTTGTACCACGTTCTGTGCCCCTACCTCGTCAATGTAATCACCCATGCAATTAGCCACGTAAGTAGCATCTTTGCATTTGCTTGTTGTGTCTATCGATCCAAGAAATACCTCTCCACTTGTACATGCCAACATGACATTCATCAATGGTCGATGTGTCACATTGTCCCATCCATCAGAGCATATTGTAACGCCATACTTGTGGATTGGTGCCCTTGTCTTCTCTACTACAATTGCTGCTACTTCATCTTTTGTAGATTTTATGAGCTTTGTATGAAGTGCATGGTACGCTGGAGGTTTGTAGCCAACTCTCGATTCCGATGTTGATTTCACTACATCCAGAGAAGCAGGATGCCTCACTACATTGAATGGTATATTGGATTCATAGAAAAACTTAGGCCACTTCTTGTCTAGTACTTGCTTGTTTGATGCGTTCATTCCTTCATGTACAGACAATTCCCTCATCGATCGACTGTGGGTCAAATTAGGAATGGGCGCCTCCGATGATTGTACTTGAGAGCTTTGCCCCCCAGTGTTTTCTCCTCCATCATTTGCTGAGATTGAAGCATCAGGTTGTTGCTCGCCACGTACTACACTTGGTAGTATCGTTGATGGTAATGTCACTTCCACGTCGCATCCAGGTCCATGCGAAGTGTCCGTAGGTATATGTCTCCTTCACAATTCCAAAACATTACCTTCATGGCTGCATTGGCTTTAGTGCACGCTCTCACTCCTTAGACGGTGTCATTTCGTCTGTATCCCAAATGGAAAAGCAACCGATCCTTTCGATAGCTTAGCAAAGCTTCACAAAACTTGCAAGCAACTTTTCCATCTGGCCGTAGTGTGTACCAAGGTTCCCACTGTGATCTTTCTCCACCCATTGCTCTTATCTGTCCTCCTCTACCTGCCCCTGCACCAAAAAAAAGATTAGTATTCTGTTTGAAATGAGATGTGGAAACAACACTTGTTGCTCTCACAACAAGTGCCACCACAACACACTCTTCTTGGACTTCGCTCTACCGCAATGGTTGTATTCCAACCAAGTCATGAAAGGCAAAATCAGCAAGGGAAAGTAATCTTGAATAGGCGGAAGTCCTTAATATACACCTTGAAGCCCTCCCTAAAACCCTAAACCCTAAACCCAGCTAGACGGAGTGACGGCTGATGGAGTGGACCCTAAACCCGCAGCCCCGCCAACGAAACCGTCCAAGTGGTGACTGTCCCATCTAGCGATATTCCGGTCCAAGGGACAAGACGGATTCGCATCCAAGGGACGGATTACCGTCTTGGAGACGAGAATTCCGTCCAGGAGACGACCTCTTCGTCCACAAATGGGCTCTCTGTCCAAGAGACGGATGTCCATTCGGCGACAGAATGATTGTCCAGGAGACAGCCCGACGCCGTCGCAGACTAGACAGACTTCATCCGCGCCGCGGATGGTCCCGTCAGTATAGGCAACGGGTTGTGATGTGTCAGGACGTGTCATGACATCCGGACGTAAAAAGCCAACGTCACGTCCAGATAGACAACCCTGTTAACTCCCCCCAAGTGCTAATTTAACCTAGAAAGAGTTGTACAAAAAAATATAGTACTTGAAATGTGGCCTCTACCTACCAGGGTTGGTAGCGTGTGAGCTTGTGAGCGGGAATTTTTTTTGTAGTATAAACAAGTTAGGACCTATGACTGTGGGTTTTTTACATTATAAATTTCAAGAAATGTGAAGTCATTTTAATGAAATTTGACGCACTTGCAAATGTATTTTGAAGGTATTTTTTGCCACAAGCAAATGCAGTCATTTTTTATAGACATCATGATGCAAAAAATCCAAATGAAAATAGCAAATGTCCAAGATGTAGCCATAAAACACACAAATACACTCATAATTCTAAAATCCACACATTATAGTTTGGCTCAAGAGATATGTCAATTTGGTTTAGAGCAACCAAAGTCTGCAAATGTTGATGCCATCTACTCGACAAACCCGGGAAGGTGAAAATTCTTCTCTAGAGTGAAGAAAAGACTTTGTGCCTTCATCATGCCATCTACTGATGTCAATTCTATATGGCTACAAATAGATGTAAAACAATGTTAAGCTTACAAAACTTAAAACTTGACATGAAAAAAAAGGATACGAAAAATTGCTTGCTTATTGGCAAAATTTTGACTTCTAAGCGAACTTGAGAAGTGCCATAGTTATAGTGTCTAGATCTTGGGATATTGCAACTGGTAGTGGTGGTCATATTATTGCTACAATCGAGGTGCATTTCCTCATGGATTTGACAATGGCGTGAAAAAGACCCTTTTCTTCCTCCAATGCCACAATGTGGTAGCCTATACTATAACAAACAATAATAGAAAAACTTGAAATTAATATCATATACATTAATTCAAATATTCACTTTGCAAATTAGACTTAGAATCCATAGTAATTCAATTCAATTCAATAGTCACCTATAGTTGCGATGCAGTCTAAAACTCTAAAGTGTATGCGAGCCTCTTCTAAGAATTTAAGACCGTGAGTAGAGTTCCCACCATAACTAACTTGATCATCTTCAAGTACAGCTTGGTAGACTTTTGCTTAGGTCCCAATCTCATAGCATTTGCAATGATGAGTTTAGGATTCCTCTTCAAACAGGATTGTCTCATTACACTTTCATTTTGTAGCATCCGTTGCAAGTACAATTTGTTGTTGCACGATTCAAGTGACTTTTCAATTAGAAAATAATATAAATTAATCAAAATACAAAATACAAAAAAATAATTTGAAAAACAACAATCTTACATAATCCAAATTTCACTTGGAACATGAAAGTCATAAAAATATATCAATTGACATCGAGTGTCAAGTTTTTCTAGATGTATGGAAATCATATTTCTTCACCTCTAATGGCCTCAACATCTTTATAAACTTGGACAAGAATAGAAGGTTGTACCTTTGCACTCAGTACAATATGTGAATCAAGTTGGTCTTTATATAGGAGTCCTCAATGGATTTGGATTTCAAATGTGGTGATGAAAAATCTTTTCATATATCTTGAATAACAAATAAATTGTAGAAATCAATGAGTAAAATCCAAAATTGATTGGATGGATTTGCAAAAGAAGTCACTCACTAGTTTATGCCATGCATGACCTGCATGATCAATTCGATCTTGTCATTGGTATTGAGAACAATGCAATTTGTTGTAATGTGCCAGATCATCTTTATTGGATGAAGTCTAGATATATGACTCATCCATGCCAATAGACAATGATTTCCATTCCACACAAAGAACTTTGACTTCCTCAAAGAATAGAATGGAGCATGACCTCAGTAGCTTTCTTAGTTGACATGTTACTAGATATCTCAATGTTTGCATTTGTCAAAGTCATTGTTACGATGGACTTGCCACATTTGCAACAAGAATTATGTTATGATGCACCTTTGAAGTTGAAGCTTGACCCACATTTCCTCCTTGCACTTGAACAATTGAATCTACATGAGACAACAAGACAATGTTAACAATTGAACTCTAAACAAGAAAAACAAAATTCTTACAAAGTACAAAATGAAATGTATATTTCTAAACAAGAAAATTAAAATAAATTATAAAACAAAATTTCTAAGCTATGGTTTACATCAAATAATCTTGGTAGCCCAAAAAAAAGATTTGAAATTTTTTTTTTTTTTTTTTTTTTTGACTGAAAATAGAGGGTCCGGCTGGTAGCTCAAAAACCTCATTCGGACCCGACTGGGTTTTTTGAGCTACTTGGTGGTACCCTCGTTTTTGGTACCCAAGAAAAAAATTTGAAAAAAAACATAAAAAAATCGGGGGTTCAGCTGGTAGCTCGAAAACCTTAGTCGGATCCGACTGGGGTTTTTGAGCTACTTGGTGGTATCCCCGTTCTTGGTACCAAAAAAAAAATTTTGAAAGAAAATTTGAAAACAAAATTATTTTATTTTATTTTTTGTTTGACTGAAAATAGGGGGTCTGGCTAGTAGCTCGAAAACCTCAGTTGGGTGTAAGGTAGTAGTGTTTAAATCAAGGTTGTTTATCAATGCTGGATGGGGTGTTTGTTTTAGGTACAATGATTGACAAACTTTGACCTTTTTTCATCTCCACAGATTGTTTGTGAACAATAGTGCTACATCTTTTAATCTTTGTAATCTCTCTTCTGAAAATTTGAATATTTCATTCTAGTCTGAGCTATTGTATTTCAATGTCTTGATATAAGTCTACACCTTTGATTGCCCTCTCTCAATTAGACTTGAGTACTGATTGACAACCATCCAACTTTCTTTCAAGATAATGTATATTGCCTCTAACTTTTCATGCTAAACTTAGCCTTTAGAAAGTCCAATTGCTTGTTCATGAATTAGCAATGCAATAGTGAGTTGCAAAAAAATATTGTTAACCCATTAAACATCATATTCATTATTTTGGGAAATTGGGGACCTCCCAAAATAATATTGTCCATTTTTTGATCGGGGAATTGAATTTGTATTGAAGGAAATTTAAGTGAAGGATAACTAAATTTTCCATTTAGTAGTTGTAATTTCCATTAAAATGACAGTTGCATTTGTTTTGCGCGTGTTTGACAAATTATTGGTTAGATTGATAATATGTCTTCCCATATATATGCTATGAAAGGTGCTTATTGAACACCAAGTCAAAAGTTGGATGGTTGGTTGTAAGAGGCTATTTATCTCATTCAGGTGGTCCAAGTTCGATTCTCATTGAACTTGTATGAGTAGCTATATGATATACATGACTTGGTGTTGCTAAGTGAACTTTTCAGGCAGGAATGTGAGAACAACCGACCGGACCCCTATCAAAAATTGTGACCAGTGCTTGACATGTTAACAAAATAAAAAGTGGTTCTACCCACTACAAATTTTTTAAATTTATATTTTTTTTCAAGTCAATAACATACAAAGTGAATTAATAATGAAATGATGCCATCATATAGATTGTCACATGTATAATATGATTAAAAATATATATTAAATACTATAAGTATTAGGTGCACTTTGCTATGAAAGTGACAACACACAAAGTATAGGAGTAATTCTAATACAAAACTATGAAATCCAATCTACACCATGCACGCTCTACAACACACGCTAATAAATCATATAAAATTGTCTATGGTTATACAATAACATTACTATGGAATACTAACTACTAAACTTAACTTCAAATACAATAAAATAACTCTACTACAATCAATACATGTTCAATCCAAATTATACGAAGACAAACTCCCGTTGATGACATGAACCTGAGCTACAAGGATTCTAAAGACACACTCTATTGTGTCCTTCTTGACCTTGGACCTTGGACCTCCATGCCGTGATGAGGGAATTTCTGTCTTCCCAAATAGGTTCTTGGGTCTCGTCTACTTTCCAACACAATCCCTTTACAAAGTCCCAACCAATGTAAAAGTCTTGAACATTTTGGCCCCTTGCTGTGGGCCGAAAATATTGAATCAGGATACAATTTGGATGCTCCGGATTTGTGAAAGGATCAGATAAAGCTCTAGCAATCCATACGGGTTTTGTATCACCTTCAATCGGCCGAAGGGCGACAAAAAAGTCTTTTTGAACATCACGACCCCCTCGGAAAGATGGCAATGGCCGATCATGGCGTTGCCCCACAAAGACATCATCCTCAGCAAACTCTTCACGAACATCGCCATTGTCATCAAGTTCATCCTCTACAGTGGCTTCCACTCGAGTGTGAGGCCAGAAACCATCCTTCAACGTCTCGAATGGTACTATAGGTTGCACCAAGCATGCTTTCACTGCACGCCAATAGAACAACAAATGCTCGAAGCATCTCCTATACTCCCCACTGTCGTCTTCGTTGCATAATGCCTCCCAATATTTGATGAACCCCGATATCCCTTTAGAGATGTCTTCCACACCCCGCATGGAAACGTGGTAAACTGGAATGGGTTCACCACGAGGCCATAGACTCTATCCTTCAAGGTCTTCTCGCCATAATTTGATTCCCCCCTCTTCTAGAAGCCAATCACTATCCGTGCAGTACCTCTTATACTTCATAATTGGAACACCTTTCGAATTGAGGTAGAACTTGAATTGTTGTGCCTTCGTCAAAGGCTTTGAAATCTGGTACCTCTTCAATCAAGTGTGGAATTGTAGGTACAGAATCTACATCAATGAAGGACTTCATGAGAATTGGGATGGTAGGGAACGTTTCCTTCTTTAATTGCATGCTCCATCTTCCAAATAAAGCATCAATGTCGTCATGTGTGTGACCAACTAACATGAAACTCACGTAAACCTCTCGGAAGATCTTCTTTGTAACAAGGAGGGACCAAAGCGCAAAGACATACCGATTCTTGTTGTCTCTAGTAGCAATATCCATTTGAACGTTTAGAACCGGAGGAAGGCGAGTGGCTGCAATGGGAACTTCAAGCGGTGGCCGAAGTGACGATATGCACATTTTAGACCCTTTCAACACTGCTTCAAATAAGGGAGCCAAGCCCGATCCAACGAACAACTCACGGGAGGAATACTTTGGAGGAAGTTCAAGGTCTCTCAACAACTTCGCTAATGACCCCACAATGTAGTTAGAGTCGTGCAAGAAGATATCAAGACCATAATGAGTATAACAGACATCACCGTACCCATGAGCAATCATTCCAGTCACTGATACCGACAACTTCCAGAGGTCATCAAGTTGTTTGCTTTTGTGTGAGAACATTGGAGATGCTGTTTTGGCATGATTCATTTTATCATGCATTATTGTGTGGCATTCATGAAGGTAGGCACTTGACCTGTACCGATTGGCATAATATAAATCTTGATGAGCCCGAGTGTTTCTCCAGGAGGTGGTCCTACTATCGTCGTAATCCAATAGGGGCTATTCTTCTTTGTTCATGATATCTATCACAATCTGAACAACGAGCGAAATTATCTCCAGGTTTCTTCACAGAGTATTCAGGAAAATTCAATTTCCTAATTTTACAGATATTCGATGGAGAAACTTCTTTCAATCCAAACATAGCATTTGCAACGTTGACTTCGGGTAGCGTATTTTTCCTAGTGAAGGTGGCTGGTAGAATCTTTGACATAACCTTCTTCATAGACGGAAGAGTGTGCGTGCGATGTGGCATATAGTCAGCTAACTTCTCAAGCACACACTTCAATGTTGTAAAGGCTTGCAACGAATGCTTTCAAGCCTTCTGGGTTCCCAAATTTCCATGTGGTTGAGTTTGATCACCTCTTGCAGCATATCCTTGGAAACGGTGGAAGGTGGATTCGGAGACACCCGCAATATGCCGCCATGCTGCCATACAGACATCAATCCCCTCGAAAGTGACCACCCTTTTCCCCTGAGCATCACGGTGAACTTATCAATGAACATCCAACTTCATGTGGTAGCGGAATTCAAAGGTTGTCTTGTGGTACATACGTTCACGGAAAGCCCGAATCTTTTCTCTTGGAAAAGGTTGGACACAATTTTTGGGGCAACACACCTTGTTCGATACTAAATTGATAGACTCTTGACTAAGTAGATTGGTTGCTTTAACAGAAGCTTGAGGAGGAGGAGGATTCCTCACGGTGCTTGTGTATGGTCTTGCACCTGAGGAGGATCCCTGTGACAATCTTGCTTGTAGACGATTGTATTGGTCCCGAACCTCGTGATCATTGAGGCTGGCCCCATTCAGAAACACCCGGTCAATGGGCCAAGCACAAAGTGAGTACTTCCAATCTTCAGAAACTTTAGTAGGCCGTAGTGATTTGGATATCTGAACAGCGACAAGGGAGTCTCTAAGGGGACCATTGCTACCCACAACATGTTCGGAATTCACGCTATGACAAATTCCCTCAGCAATCACTTCCCCATCAGCATTGTAGAGGAGTACAATCTTCGTGATCCATAGTCTTCAAGGGATGCCGTCACAATCTTGAATGATAAAGTCTTGTATCGGATCATTCTCAATCTCATCATCCTCAGAAGAATACTCCTGCAGAGGTTGGTGGTGAGCAGCCATTGGTTCTGTGCGTGCCAATAATACATTATCAGACATGGACATTTTTAACTCGATGTGAGTTAAATGATCTACGATCGAGCGCCCATGTCATTATCGGCAAGAATAATTTTACAAAACATATCCTTTAGTACAAATGTTCACAATCAACTCGACTCAAGTTAAAGTATTTAAATGATAAGATTTGCTGTATGTATATGTATCAGAGGCCTAAATATCTTGGGATCCAAGTTTTTATTATTATATATATCCTTCGGTATCACAATGTTATCAGGTCAAGGAACAATCAACTCGATTCGAGTTAAACGAGTGATCATTGCTACATTTGGTTATATTCAAAGACTTGAGTCCATAATTGAAGTTACTTCAATTGACCATTTTCAGTGAATAATTCTTTGAATATGATTTAATTTGGATCGAGTTAAAACGCCTCTTGCAACCCATTTCTCATACTTTAAATCGATTCGAGTGGAAATCCATTTCCGCATTTTACGAAGATTTTGTATATTACATTTTTATATGATAATCCTAGAAATGTGGCCGGTATTGTGGAATTTTTCTCCCACAGACCAGACCATGAACCACGGAATGTGATGCAGACACTTGATGAGTTTACGACGATGCGTCCCATACTCAAATTGAAAATACTGAAAGATCCCTAAACCTACAGAACATTACAAGCAGTGGCCAGAAAGTTTCCAATAGGTCTACACAATCCAAGTATTCTCCAAATTCCAACAATAGGATAACCGAAAATTATTTGGAGAACACAAGTTCAGAACATGCGCACTATAGATACGAGGTTTGTACTATCATAGAGGTCGCATGAGAGAGAAAATAACAAATCTTGCAATAGAAAACAAAATCATGAATGTTGGAGGAAAATGAAGAGAGATTGAGGGACATGTATTGCGTTTCCGAACCTGGAATCTAATCAAATGAATTGTTGACTGCAACCCTTACGAAAATTAGAAATACCTTACTGTCGTAGAGATGTAATAAAATGAGCTTCTTTACAACAGACGTGAGGCATACAATAAAAAGAGATGTAGGATTCTGAGTACGGACGCCGAAAATGACAATGGGAAGCTATGCGTCAGGGAGGATTCTAAGTGATGACGGTGAAAATGACAATGGAAAGTTGTGCACGAGGGAGGATTTTTAGTGTGGACGGTGGAAATGACAATGGAAAGTTGTGCACGAGGGAGGATTTTCAGTGTGGACGGTGGAAATGACAATGGATAGTTCAGCATGAGGGAATGGGGGAGGATCACCTTTGTCACTAAACGTGTTATGCAAAGTTGAAGGAAGGTTATCTCGGATACAAGGCACGGGATTTTCAAACATTCCTTATGAACCCCGAATAGAAATAGGGTAGCACTATTTTCTGCCGTTGATAAATGCATTTATTAAATGCTAACGGCTTTAGAATCTTCCAACTTGAGTTATTTTAGAATAATTAGGTCAATGCCAACAAAGCAGCTTTTCTACCCAAAAAAGGTCCTATTTCCAAAAACTAATGTCGATATGAATTAATTGTTTTGTCGGATACAGAAAAATAATCGGAAGAATCCTCTGCACTTTGTGGCCTTCTGGGTACAGTTCCAATTACGATTGACGGGTTAGGGTTTAGGTTTCATAAGTTCTACATTTCAGGGTTTAGGAATACAAACTTTTTTTAAACATTAAGGGTTCTCTGGAACTAATTTTTTTGACTAACCCTCTTCATCTTGTCCTCTGGACATAATTGTTGAAAAATTTGAATACATATTTCAACCCTAAATGTTCGGGGTTTCAAAATGTTTTTTCTAAAGAACTTTGAAGTTAAATAAATTCTTACCTGATTGCTATTTTTTGTAGTTTATATTTTTGGAAGGATCTTTTGGAAGTCTACTTTGACCAATAATCCGATTTTGAATAGATTGCAATAAGATCCTTGCCCTACATCTTCAATAGAAAAATTCATTTAACAAAAATGTAGAGTACATTTTTAGAAGCCATAAATTGATTGGGCATAAATTGATTGGAGTTTTGCTTCTTAGGCTTTCCAACCTTGTATGATTTTGGTGACGAACTTTAATTTTAGACTTGACATGCAAAACGAGAATTGAATTAAAAAATTTCCATAGTTTTAATGTTCACCCTAACTTGAATGTGAGCAAATAATATAATCTTTGAATCCTCAAATTATGATATTGTTGTGTTTTTTTTTCCTATGTAATCTGTAACATTTCTATTTCAAATTTCTAAGGCTATAATCTTCTTAAAAATGATTCAACCTATCAAAATGTTGATTCTTGTTCAATTTTATTACATATAATAATATTGAAAATCTTCTCTTGTATTTTCAAATCACATGTGATATTCTTGAGACCAAAATGAAAAAGATACTTCAAGAAGACAAGCCCTATCAATATTTTAAGCGTCCCGATTCCAAATTCTATCAAATTTATAATTACGTGAAAGAAAGAGGACAAAAAATAATATCAAGAGATTTATTTGTCATTATTTATTTTTTGTAACATGTGCTTTTAGTAAAGATCAACATTCTTCCTATAATTTAAAAGACTTGAGACATTTTGAATTTTCATGAAAAAAATGAGAAACATGTGGTACAAATTGCAATTATTCCTAAACTCAAGGATTCAAAAAATTTGCAATTGGTGGTCACTTTGAATGACCTTGTACGTAAAAGTAAAATTTGGGGCATGAACTTAGCCCTGTACTTTAATATCCCCCCGAATGTAATCTCATGAAATGCACTTAAAAATAAAAAGGGAAACATGTCGTGCAAGTTGCAATTATTTCTAAACTCAAGGATTTAAGAAAATTTGCAATTGGTGGTCACTTTGAATGACCTTGTACGTGAAACTAAAAATTGAGGCAAGAACCTTGCCCTATACTTTAATGTCCAAAAAAATATGAAGTCATGAAATTTACATAATAAGAAATGGGAAAGATGTTTTGGAAGTTGAAAACCTGAGATTGTAGATGAATAAAGAGTTATACATATGCGAAATATACAAATGACATATTTTCTAATTAATTTGTTTGAAATTTGGAATACCACTGTGGAAACTGATCCATATCCGATTTTTTCCTATATCTATCCTATAGACTGTTCTATTATCAACCATAGATTGTTGTAGTTTTATGAAGTTGTTGCACAATTTAAGGTTCAATATTGGGACATTATAATAATATTGCCACCAGCCTTGGTTGGTGGATTTTGCAATGAGCCTATCGTTTAAAAGTAGAAAGGACTATATCATTAACTCTTGTTGGTTGAAGAGAATCTTTCACTGATAAATTCATAAAAATTACAATTTGCTTAATAAAATTCTGGAAAAATATGTAATCCTTCCAAATTCTATTTTTGTACTAGGAAAAATTTGACATTCAAAAGAACTTTGTTCCAAATATGCATAATTGCTTAAGTGATCATTTCATATGCGTAGGCTCCTATATAACATTCCATATTGCCGGCTTTGCATTTCATAAAAATTGAAAAAAAACACAAATTTCGAAAGCATGGAGGTCCGGAGTGGGGGTTTGAGGTTTAAGGTGAGGTCCGGGTTTGGAGGGGCAGGGTCAAGGGGCTGGATCGAGGGGCAAGGTCGGAGATTAGGGTCAAGGGTCAGGGTCGGCAGGCAAGTTCAGGGACCAAGATTGGGGGTCAGGGTCGGGGGTCGTCTCCTTCGCCGAACTCCAGGGTTTCCACGCCTCTTGTTTCCCTCTCTCCCCCGTGCCTCATCTTCGCTCAGGCCTTGTATTTCCCTCTTCTCTGCCCGCGCGTTCCTCATTGCGGTGATTGCAAGTTCCTTGGAGGAGTGAGAAGTCTCGTTAGGGTGTCTCTAAGTGTGTAAGAAGTGTGATTAGGGTTTAGGGTTTAGGGTGCAAACGCAGGTGGTGAAGATTTCTTGGGGAGCGCATCGTTTATAATTTTAGGGATTCCTTTGCTACTTTCGTCGAAGTTTTTTGGAGTTTCGTGTGTGAAGGTTGGTTTTGGTTTTGGTTTTGTCTCTCAGACATACACAGCTGAAGTCTCCAAGTACACAGCAATTGAAACTTTTGCTGAATTTTTGTTATTGCATTGCAATCCTTAGTTCTAGAATTCTTAGTTTTGAAGCTTTTAGTTTGTTTGCATAACATTCTGAGGTTTTGTTGCATTGCTATTTTCTTTGTGTGCAACAATTTTGGCTCAGTTCTGGAGCATTGCAATTGAAGCTTTTAGATTGTTTGTGTTGAATTCTGTATTTAGGATTGCATTGCTATTTTCTTTGTGTACAATTTTTTGGGCTCAGTTATAAAGCATTGCAATTCTTAATTTCGAAGCTTGTATTATTTTTGCGTTGAATTGTGAGTTTAGGTTGCATTGCCATTTTCTGTGTGTGCAACTGTTTTGGAGTACTTGCCTTTGAATACAATGGATGTTGTAATGATTCAAATGTGCTTTCTTAATCCTGCTCTAGTGTATTTTGAACTCTTAAGTTTGGAGGGTTTAGTCGCTGGAAATTGCTGTGACAAAGAATTGTCAGCAACTGAAGTAGTTGCTATACTAATATAGTATTGAAAAACAATTGTCGATGGAAATTTAACTTGGCTGAATTTAACTTGATGGTAGTTTAACTCGATAATTCATTTTTTGAAGATCTTGAGTCACAACACTGTTAGATTTTAACTCGATTCGAGTTAAAATTCGAGAAGAATTCATTGACAGACGTAGTCTGATATGGCGATAATTAAGGCCCAGGAGAATAGACAAAGACATTCATCAAAAACAATTTAACTCGAGCCGAGTTAAATGACGGAGAAAGACATTCTTCATGAACAATTTAACTTGAGCTGAGTTAAATGACGGAGAAAGACAGTCTGCACAAACAATTTAACTCGAGCCGAGTTAAATGACGGAGTAATCATATCCTCATATCCTCGAATATGTTGAGGAATCCAATAAATTAGAAAAATATGTTTAACTTTTGTCGAGTTAACAGTGGGAGTTGTTTAATGTTTGTGCAACAATGGACACACAAGTCAATGGTCTGGAGGTGTACTTGAAACGGTTTGTCATCTTTGAAGAAAACCGGGAGGAGTACGGTGATGCCGACATGCTTGGTGAATGTTGGGAGTGGCAAGAACCTCATGAAGTTGAGTACAAGACTATTGTCCTTGTTCCCATGAACAAGCACCTGTCCTTCCGAACCAAATACAAGAAGGTCAAAGACAACCTCCCCGTCACACTAACGGAGGCTGTGTGAGAGGTTTTGACAGGTCCAAATGGACTTCTCTTTATTTGTTGCAAAACAGTCGACCCCAATAAAAAAGAGAAGTACATATTCTCATACGTCGTCAATAGCCGAAAAACAACATTCGCCGTGTCTGCCTACTATAAGTCACTAGAGAACACCGACTACCAGGCGCTTCAAAAGAACATCGAGAATCAACTTGAGGAGAAGACTGGCAAACCAAAGATAGAGGCCCTCTGTAGTCAGTGACATTGGCATCTAGGGTGAATTCCCTCATCAATGGATTTGATCAACTGAAGTCATCACTGGCTAGCAAAAGTGACAGACTACAACCAATCTCTCTCATGCGAGATTATAGCAATCAGCCAAGTCACGGATCCCTTGTCATAGTAACACCAGAGACTAGTCGAAGCCACATCCATCTCAAGCACACGGAACATTTTGGTCGAGGAGAACCATCTGGGTCTCCATCCATGGCGCCAAAACCACGAGTGAAAGAAAAGAATTCGCTGGTGGCAAAAAATAGCCTAGCATCAAAGATCGTAGACATTCCGCAAGACATCGGTGGAAATGTTAAGGACATCGACTACAAAGTGGCCTATAAATCATATTCTGATTACTGGTCAACATGCACGGAATCTTACGTTGAAGGAATTGGGCAGAAGTTTGAGATTTCCATAGACTAGCTAGAGAAGCCGCCTTAGAATCTCAACATTTGAGAGCTAGAAAAACAGGGTGTGATGAGGTCGCTGAACTTCTTCCTCAATATGCCTAACCCCAATAAGAAGATTACACTCTGCGCTTATCCTCAAGGAGTGAAATCAAAGCCTACAAAGTTCGACAACGTCAAGGATGGAAAGTTCTGGATGATGAATGGCCAACATTGCTTGGCAGCCTTACATGGAATGCAAGGAATGGAGCAAATTCTTGATGAGAAGAAGGCGAAGTTCAAGAAATCGGATTGCTTTGTCGTCTGGAACAAAAACGACAATGTCATCAGGAAAATCTTGGCATACTATAATAGGGTCAATCACTTCCAAAACTTCATGCCAACATGGTCCATTAACATTTTGGCATCGAGTTAAGATTTTCCACTGACATCGTCAATTTGTCAATTTGCAGGAGTTGGAGACCGCCATCAAGCTCAAGTTTTCTATGATTGACATCAAGAAGAACTAGGATTATCTAAGCAAGAAGAACCAGAGCGACATTGACATTCACAATGAGATCAAACTCATTACAGCTTCCTAGGATGTCTACGACCTTTGGGCCAAGGTCATTTCCAATCAATCGCAAGGGGTGCTTATCGACCCAGACACTTTGATGGCGTTCAAGGATGTGAAGGGTTGAGACGCAGATAAGGATGGAGTCATATCTCAGTAGGGTTGTCCCTGTCACGTCACGTCCGGACATCCGGATTCATCCCCAACGCCCATCAAGATGAAATCTGGACGAGAACCGTTGACAGAGGATGAAAACTACAGAAATGGATGGACGTTCTTCGTCAACGGGCGCACTAGACGGACGAGCTGGACAGGTATTTGGATGGGCGGGCCTCCGTCGACAGGCATCTGGATGAGTGAAATGGATGGGTATCTGGACAGGCGGGCCTCCATCGACGGGCAGGATGGATGGGTATGTGGATGGAGAACTGGATGGGCATGTGGACGGTTATGTGGATGGAAAAATAGACGGGCATTTGGACGGGTCAATTCACCATGGCCCCCAAATCTGGTGTTGGCAAAACTTTGAAGTTAAATAAAACCTAACCAAATTGCTATTTTTAGTAGTATCCATTTCTGAAAAGTTCTTTTTGAAGTCTAGTTATAGCATCAATAGTCTATTCTTAAAAATAAATGATAGTGATTTTTCTATTTAAGACTTTGTGCAAGGGTACCCATTGCAATCTTGACTTCTTGTAGCATTGAGAGGTCTTGGATATGTGCCTCAAAAACACTAGATCTTGGAGAAAAATCACATTCAAAATTCATTTAAAATTTAAAAAAAATTATAGAGTATATTTTAAGAAGCCATAATTTGATTGGGGTTATACATGTTAGGCCCTTTAACCTTTTATTTTTTTGGTCACCAACTTTTTAAATTTGACTTGTGAAAAGAAGATTGGAAGACTTCACATCACTTTTGTAGTTTTAACATCCTCATGGTCAAACATTATAATCTTTTATTCCATAAGTAATATTGTTGTGTTTAGTTTAGGTTTCCTATGAGATTTCTAACATGTCTAGTTTGAATTTATACGGTTACAATTTTTTTTAAATTGATACACCTAGTCACCTAATCAAAATGTTGACATTTTGTTCAATTTAGAGCAAATTTTAAAAAGCTCAAAACAGGCTGCAGGGCATCTAGGATTCTACGGATTAAAGTTTGTTACTAAATTCATAATTAAAGAAGTTGCTAAATTGATTTTACACTGTATGGCAAGAAATTCAAAAATATTAATCCATGTGGGCCCTAGGGCCTAGGCTAATTATTGCCAAAAAAACACTCCAAGTTGCCATTTCTGTTGCATTCATCTTCAAATGAAATGATAAGAAAAAATTAAAATCTAGTCAATTTAAGACTTAAAGTATAGGATCACCATTCATAAAGTCATTTATTTCAATTGATTTGGGAAAATTTTCATGTAGCGTGACCTTATCAAGTTAGCAATTGCAAGATATTAGACTTTGATCATTTGATTGCCATAATGCTATTTGAGGAAAATGTTCAATTTGTAAACTTTGAATTTAAAAATAAATATGAGGGGGTAGTCAATCAATAGTCCAACTAAAAAAAGTTAAAAACTAAGAGAACAAAACTTGAATTATTTGTTGGTTTAATTCTTAAGACTTAAAGAAGATTTCATCAAAGATTAAGCAATAAAATTAATTGTTAATTGTTTCTTGCTTTGGTAAGGAATTTCTATTGTTCTTATTTCTTAGCCCCTTAAGTAACATACTCTCATTGTCCCTGCTGCAAGGGACAAAATGGATTTACGGCAGGTTCCAATGATCTTAGTTTTTATTGAAACTTTTGTAAACTTTTTCATAAGATAGAATGATAGATAATTTCTATTAAATCGGTGCCTAGGAGCAAAGGTTATGCCACAATAACCTCAAAATAGGGGAGATCGGGACACCGGGTGGTCTGGGACTCCGAGCAGCCAAAAAAAACTACAAAAAAGTTTAATATAATTTTTAATATTTTTTTCCTTGTGGATTATGTTTTCTTTTAAATGGGAGGCTTTCATTCATTCCATTTGGATTAGTAATGTGAAAGTTATGGAGTTTAGGGTGGAGTGGGCAATCCTAGCAACTTCTTGAAATAAATTTTCTTCTTTCACTTTGAATGCTAATAACTTTCAATCTATACGGTCAAAACATCACAAATTTTGTATCACGTCATCTAAGACAAATGTAGAACAAGATCCTTTGGTTAGATTCTAAAAAAAAGTTTAAAAATTTATTGCATAGATGAACATAGCAAAAGTGGTGGTTTAGGGTGGTTTGGGCCAAAAAATGGACTTGGGACTTTAGGGCTTCACCAAAAATAAAATAGAAGACTATTTTACCTACCATCTAAGCATACAAGCTTCTTCTACACTATTACAAAAAGGGCCAATACATTACAAAAATGGACAAAGGCAAAGCAACAATACACGAGGTGGAAAGAAAACAATAAATGTACATGTTTTATAAATCCTTCAAGTAGATGGTAAACTGATAAAGGCTTTACATATGTTTGCTTTGTACAACTCTCGGTATTTAATTCTATACATCTATCTAGTTATACACAATCTAATCCAAAACTATCTATTCTACTTCTTCAATTACAATGCCTTGTGCTATGCTGCTTCTCAAAAATTTCTGCAATTCTTGTCTCGATTGCAAAATTGTTAGAAGTTGATGTGCGGCACGGTCGTATCTATTATATAAGTGGGAAAAAATGGCACTCATAAGCATTAGCTCATGGAAGGTATTGTCTTCAATGTAACTCATTTTGTCCTCAAAACTCATTTCACCCTCAAATCCGATTGGAATGCCTTGAGAGTTAAACATGATGCGCTGTGGATGTGGTGCACGCACAAAAATGGAGAGTTTTCGGTCCCAATGTCCACCGGCAATCTGACCAAAATATAATCGACACCCTGGATCACCGTCTCTAATCAATTGCTTGATCACCTCTTTCATGTGGTTGTCATTCTCCCAATTTATGGCAGCGACTGTTCCTTTGATTATCGTGGCCCCATTTCCAAGGCCACATCATGTCCTTCCTCCAATGTACTCTATTACCAAGGCCCGGTAAATTTTCTTCATTGTGCTCGTAATGTACAGGCATGTGGTCTTGAAGGCCAAAGATTTTGTAAAGTCATGGATGAAATGGAGCCTTCCATTGCGCACATCTCTTTCTGGTGACCATGTGTGGAATGAGACACACGGGGTGGTATAAATGGCCACATGTACCAAGATTCCATCCACCCTTGGGGCCAAATGGTTCTTGGCACATTATACATGTTGTTCCATCTTGTACAAAATCTGGAACGGAAGGCCACACTAGTGGCCTAATCACCTAATGCCATTGCAGTTGGCTGGCCCGTACCGGTAGCGCTCGATATTATACTGGAATTCAAAGTCTGGAGAGGCATTCCAATCGATGCTTGAATTCTTGATTTTCACTAGCAAATCATCGGTGAACATTTCTTTCATCTAAGGCCACGAGGTCAAGCCAAAATAACGTTCACCGCCATCATTGAATTCCGCAGCCACTCTCTTCACTTCATGCTGCATTTGCTCAGCTTCGTTTAGCGCTAAGCAGCAAGTCAACTTCATGTTGCACATTTGAAGCAGCATTTGCTCCTTCTGAGGGTTTTGGACCAACCGCATATTTTGAGCACTTATTGTGGTCATGGTTTGCTCCATACCTGTTCGAGTTGCAATAAGCACCGCCACCTCTGCCTCAGCGTTGTTGGCGTGAAGTTCCAAAGCACGCATAGCGTTTGTTAATTCTTCAATGTTTGTACGAATACTTCCAACCTCTGCTTCAGCTCACTCAGCATGTACACGCATAATATCCAACGTGGCACTTTCTGCACTTAGAAAAATAGATCGTGACTACACCCTAAACTCATTTGTACTGCTCGGGCTTGGTCTGTCTTCATCTGCACCATATGTAGCACGTTCCACTACAACATTGAGTGGTGGAATTGACTCTGTACTGAACCGCCTTTCACGCTCTACGAGCTCGGCTTCACGTGCAATGAGTCGCACATTTTCATCCATAAGGGCCCGCACCTTTGCACTTTGACCTTTCAACTTTGCAGCATATTGTCATAGTGCTTCTTCTTTTTCTGCTTGCAGTGTTTGGACTAATTGGCGCAAGCGAAGTACTTCTTCACCGTCAGCTTCCACTTTGGACACCAATCACATCTTCTTGGTTGAGATTTGGACCGCTACCGTGACCAACCTCTATCTCCACCAACTCCATCCCTGGCCACTCCGCTTGCGGAATTACGTTGAGTTGTACATTTTGTACATCATCTAATGGCACGGTAGAATTTGGTACATTGTCCAATGGCACGGTAGGATTTGGTACAATGTGGCGAGTTCTATTTGGTAATTCACCATTCCTTTTCTTGCCCAAAAAAGTTCTCCAATCCACATCCTTCCCAAAAAAAACCCTCTGCATATGCCATTTGGCACAATGAAAGTGTCCCGTCTTTTTTGGATCTCGAACCCCAAAGTGCCAATGACACTTCAATCATCTTCTTTTTGAAGTGCGGATGTTGGCACTGGTCAATGTTTACCATGCCAAATTTCACATACACCTCGTATCGATCGTGTGGCCAATGGCGGTTGATGTGAGCCCAATCTACATACCTCCGACATGTCGCTCTTATCTATGGTGAATCTGCATCCATCCACCCAGGGTTTGCCATAATCTAGGGGGCATTAAGTGTGCCCCAATCCAAAGTTGCCCTATTCCCTCTCTTCCTTCTACTTGGGGGTTCACCTCCAGATCTTGAACCTCCTGCTGCATTCTCTGCGTCCATTCTTGATACCTACACAATGACACACACGATACTGTATGCGAATACAATGACAATTTGCTTTGCCTTCTATTGCGTGAAGGCAACTTAAATGTGACAAAACAAATGCCAAATGTATAACACTTCCTCTCAAATTGCAATGCGAAGCTTTTTCAAGCTAGGACAGTGCAACTCAAAAGAAGAAGCAAGGTCAATTGTGCAAAAACTTCACTTATACCCCCCAATTACCGACCCGATTACGCAAGGTAATTAACACCTAATCAGCCCATCCATAAAGAATCCAGACTGTCTAGGGCATGAGACAGCCCTGGAATGGACGGTCGATCCGTCCACTGAGGTCCAGCACAAGGTTGGAACGCCGTCAAGAGGTTCGAAAAATCATTACACTGCCGTCCGAAAGTTCGGCGGACGGCCTTTCCATCCCCTCGACAGATTGCCCTTCGTCGGAGACGGTCTGCCTGTCCAAGGGATGGCCTGTCCGTGGTCTTGGACGACCTGCCCGTCCTCTCGACGGCCTGCCGAAAGTCTTAGATGGCCCTTTCGTCCCATTGGATGGCTCAGATTAGCAGCCAAGGTGCCCAAAAAATTGCTTCATTCACTTTAAAGCATAACCCCTAAATGAGAGACCCATGACCATTGATTTCAAGCCTCGCTGCCTACTATTCAATTTGAAGCCATTTTGGAATTAGATATGTATGGAAAAACCTTTATTTATTCTTTAGAGATGAAATCACATGTTTAAGTCACTTCGCAATTTTTAAAATTTTGTGTTTTAGAAAATATATTTTTATTCAAAGTTTTGAAGAAATAGTTTAAAAAAATCACATCAAATAGAAAATTAATTTTCAAATTTTCAAATTTTTCACCATGTGTGTATAAATTACAATGACATTATGACAAACATCATAGTGTAAAATCAATTTCCATTTCATTCTATATTTAGAATTTAGTAGACATTAAAAACACATTCAAAGTTCAAATTGCAATAATAAAATTTCATTTTAGGTTTTTGTTCAAAATTTTAAATGGAATAGGAACTAGAAAAAAATCACCTTCATTTTGTTAGTTTGACTCAAACTCAGAAAATATCAATTTTGGGGAGAAATTTCAGATTTAGAGCAAGGAGCAACAACTTTCCAAAAATCTAAAATACACTAAAGTAGCATATTTTGTGATTTTATGGCTTCCCTAAACTCTCAATTATGTGGAGGCAAATACTAGAAAGACTACAAAATCAATTAGATACCTTTTGTAACTCAACATGGAAGGTAAAAAAAAAATGAAATAAATGCTTCCAAATTCTTTCCATCCCATTGAATTGCCATCAAAGTGGCATTGAATGGCGCCGTTGGGCCACTTGGGCATTCAGGGGTTAAAGTTTAAACGCAAATATCTTGCAATCTATAATTCTACATAGGCAAAGTTTGTGAAATTTCTTCCATTCAATTGAACACTAGTCTAGTACTCTAGTACGAGATCCTACAAACTATAGTTAGATGTGCATTCTAAAGGCCTAAAGACATTCAATTTTTTTAATTTTTATCTTTGCTATAGAAATGGAAATTTAGAGTGGTTTAGGATGGAAAAGAGGCCTTGGGACTTTAGGGGCTAACATATGGTACTACATAAGCAATTAATAATCAATCCATAAGAAAAACTATAGTAATTCACTGATAGTTGCATTATAATTTAGAAGCCATAAAAAAATATTTAGACCACAAAAATGTCGAGTTCATGTACTCAATGTTGCATTTTAATTTTGAGAAAAAAAATAAAAGGCAAATGCCATATGTTACGGTTTTAGGGTTCCCATTTTTGTGGAAGACTACATGGAATATTAGAATCCATTTGTCACTTTTTTTCCTTTATTTTAACCCAATCCTCTCTTATTTGCTAGAGTTACATAAACTTGAACAACATCAAATAGTTTTAAAATTGCAACAGTGAAGAGGGTTTAGGGTTTAGGATTTAGGGTAATAGGGTTAGGGTATAGGGTTTACTTCAAAACTTAAGTTAGACCGGAAACTATAGAACATGTCCTTCATTTTTTTAGTTGGCATCACAAGTGCAAAACTTGATTGAAATATAGACTTTGAATTGAAAAAAAATAAGGTGATGAATTAAATTCAAAGTTTTAAAAAACATATTGAAGACCTAAAAAAACGGCATAACAATATCTTTAAAAGGTAAAACATTCTTAAGTACAGATGTATGGGGCTAAATTTTTTTTTATGTAATGTATTAATGGAAAGAAGAAACAATGTTTTATATGAATCAATGATATACATATGACATATGTTGGTTAGGACTTAGGAGGTCTTTCAATTATTTCATAATTAATGATTTCAAAATTAATCTTACTACCTTTAAGTGGAGCATTTAGAGGGTTATTTTGTCTTCGATTTTGTATATTTGATCCGGGCTTAGTAAGTTATTGAATGTTTGTACGTTTGAGACTTTGAGCTGAGTGTAGGCAAGGTTTAAAATTCAACAAAACACTAAATTGTCAAGTGCACTTACATGCAGGGAAGGATGGAATCAAAATACAATAATCCCAAAGGTGAAATTGTTCTACGTATAAATGTATAATTGATAAAATTCATTTGAATTCAAATTTGAGCCCTACAAAATACAAATTATTTTAGGGGTTAGGAGATGCTTTGATTGTTGTAACACAAACATTGCCCACGACTTTCATGAAAATGGGTGCAATTAGAATGAATCAAATGTTCACATGAACATCAAAATATAACATTCTAAGACCAAAATTAAGAAGTTTTCAATTTGACCTTTTGTGATTTTTTTCTATGTTTCTCCTTTTATTTACGTGCAACTAAGGTAAACCAACCCATGATAGGCCAAGTACCTAATATAGACATCTATAAGACAGGGTTGACATACCAGACGGATGTCCGGTTTGCCCGTCCAATAGAGGTCTCGCCTGTCCGATGTGGTCAACACTAAGTTGACTTTTTTTAACCCTTAAAGGACCGTCACTATGTTTTCACCAAAAACTCTCCAAAACTGCCATTTCTAGTACAACTACCAAAATTTTGAAAAAAAACTTTTTTTGACATATCTAACCATAGGATGTTGTATTATATAGTATTAAAAACATGTGGTAAAAATTTCAGACATTTCCACTGGGTGGATTGCAAGATATAAGCATTCAAATTAACTAAAATCATTTTTTTGACCCTGCGAAAAGCAAGGCAGCTGCACTTCACAAGCTCACATTTCTATGAAAAAATGACCTAAATGGTGGTGCTTCTTTGGATTTGTTATCTTAGATAAGTTGGCCACATGCTTGAAAAATTTTAGATCATTTGGAATAGTACAACATATAGGAAAAAAATAGTAAGTAGGTAGTAGTAGAGAATGAATGGGGAATTTCGTTAAAATGGCGGTATTCCATTAAAATGGCGGTTCAGAGCTCCCAAGTCTGAATGAAATCCGACCGAAAATGGTAGCCGGGGGGATGAAATCCTGCAACAATGATGGGTTCCTGTGATAAAAACACCTTTTCCTCGATTCAATCAAAGTTGGAGGGGTCCAGTTCAAGACGAAATCATATCCATTCCGTGCCTTCTTAGAGCAAGCTACCTGAAAGAAAGTTCCAAAACAACTCTAAGCGCCATTTGTTGTGCGAGGCGTGCATGACTCTTACAATTTGGGGTGGATCACAAAGACACATCACATGGCCACTTGGGTGTGGGGCAAAGTGGCCGAGAGGAAAACAATTCACGGATCTGGATGCGCGGCCATGCACGGGAGAAGAGGGGGCGGTGCAAATGAAAGCACGGCCTCGGTGTAAAGAAGACAGTCTACATTCAATAGTAAGGGTAATTATAGTGGTTTTTGCATAGGGATCCGAACCCGCTTACATCCAACAGTTGGGGTGGATCACACACACACACATAACATTCAATTGGCCACTCGGGTTTTGGGCAAAGTGGCCAAGAAAAAAACAATGTCTGGATCTGTATGCGTGGCCATGCATGGGGAGCAGAGGGAAAACAACTCTAAGCGCCATTTGTTGTGCGAGGCGTGGATGACTCTTACAGTTTGTGGGGGATCACAAAGACACATTACATGGCCACTTGGGTTTGGGGCAAAGTGGCCAAGAGGAAAACAATTCACGGATCGGGATGCGCGGCCATGCACGGGGAGAAGAGGGGCGCAAATGAAAGCGCGGCCTCGGTTTAAAGAAGACAGTCTTTATTGAATAGGGTAATTATAGTGGATTTTGCATAGGGATCCCAACCCGCTTACATCATTTCTAGCTCTCTTCTACGGGAGAAGGTGCAGTCCAAGAAGAAACTATTTACGCCCAACTTTTGGGGACCATGTGCTGCAGGACAAACTAAAAAATGGAGGAAGGTACAATCTGAACTATACCATTCTAAATTCACGCCGGAACGCACGACTCGTTTTTCATTCGTCGACGCAGAGGGGTGAATCTGCACTCCGCATTCTCAAGTCGCGCCTCATAAACCGCATGCAACCATCTTTGAGTGAAGGGTCTTGAGCTTCATGAACAAAAGCAAGCGCTTATTGGCCAATCATGTTGTTGGGAAGTCTTTACAGGGCATTCGCAGATTCCTAGACAAATGCTCATCAATTGCGACATGGACCACTTCCGGCATCGCCTCTTTGCCAAATACATCATGGTTCAACCGGTCGACCGGGAGAGGTAAAAGCAAGAGCACTCACAACCCATCCACGTTCATAGGGGAAGTCAACTTCCTCGTCGGAAGAGGTTGACACATGGTCACCTTTGAAACACAACAGGACCCACCTCGCGAAAAGGGTGTCGCCGGCATACAAGGAACTTATCGACGCAAGGAAGGACGGCGTTGTCATCCACATTTTCTGACAGCAGTTCGAGTGTACCTGGTGGGAGCGATCGCCATCCACCGTCCGTGTCCTAGCATCTGGAGTTTTTGAGGGTGAGAACCAAAAACGGTCGACTTTTCTCGGGAAGTGCACCGGTGTGATGAGGCTGTTGATCGGAATACCTATTGGCTGCTCATAACTCAAGCCGTCCAGCGGATGGCGGGTCGTCCGCATCCAACCTTGCACACTGAGAGTCAAGTTGGATATGAAAGACCCATGTGCATCCACTCGGCGGCTTGAGTTATGAGCAGCCAATAGGTAATCCGATCGACACCCTCACCACACCGATCCACCGTCCCGAGAATAGTAGACCGCATCTCGCACATGCCCACAAAAACCCCGGATGCCGGGAGAAGGAAGGTGGATGGCGGTCGCTCCCACCAGGTACACTCGAACAGCTCGAGGAAAATCTGCATGACAACGTTGTCCTTCCTTGCGCCGATGAGCACCTTGTATGCCGGTGATGCCCTACGAAGAAGAGGGCCCTCGATTCCAGTGCCATGAATCCCCTATGCATATTCATGTTCGGACAGAAGATGGGCCGCCGGGCGTCCCTACTTTTGCTCTACACAGTCAACAAGTTCAACCATGAACGAGTCAGCACGATAACAACGCTAGAATGGATCCACACCGCACTTGACAAGCATTTGTCCGCGTGTCTCCGAATGCCCTGCAAGGTCCTCACAAGCGACATGAATAGCAAATCAACACCCGCTGGTGTTGGTGAAATGGTGGTCCGCTGACAATCTACAATTTTGCAAACTAGAGGGGCAGTAAGCAACGTGGGGAAGTGGTTGACACCCGGAAACTAGGTCGTCCACTCCACATTCTGAAATTGCGCCTCCAAAACCGCATGCAGACAACTTTGAATGAAGCACTAGAAGAAAACTGTGTTAGAATCCCTGAAAACACGTCACCTTGTTTTTGTGAAGTTCTCGTTTCAAAACGTAGAAAAATGTTTTGACTTCTGCATTTTGCCTGCATTTTGAAACGGGAACTTAACAAAAACAAGGTGATGTGTTTTCAGGGATTCTAACACAGTTTCTTCTAGTGAAGGGTCTTGAGCTTCATGAACAAAAGCAAGCGCCTATTTGCCAATCATGTCGTCGGGAAGCCTTTACAGGGCATTCGGAGATTCCCGGACAAATGCTCGTCAATTGCCACATGGACCACTTCCGGCGTCGCCTCTTTGCCGAATACATCATGGTTGAACCGGTCGACCGGGAGAGGTAAAAGCAAGAGCACTCACAACCCATCCACGTTCATAGGGGAAGTCAACTTCTTCCTCGAAAGATGGTGACACATGGTCACCCATGAAGCACACCAAGACCCACCTCGCAAACAGGGCGTCACTTGCATTCAAGGAGCTCCTGGGCGCAAGGAAGGACGACGCTGTGATACACATTCTCCCCAAGTTGTTCGAGTGTACTTGGTAGCAGCGACGGCCATCCACCGTCCACGTCCTAGCATCCGGAGTTTGGGAGGGTGAGAACCAGAAACGGTTGACTTTTTCCGGGAAGTGCATTGGTGTGAAGAGGGTGTCCATCGGAGTACCTATTGGCTGCTCATAACTCAATCCGTCAAGCGGATGTGCCGTCGTTCGAATACCACGGTGCATAGTGAGAGCCAAGTTGGTTTACGACGACACACATGCACTCGACGGCTTGAGTTATGAGCAGTCAATACATACTTCGATGGACACCCTCCCCACACCGATCCACCGCCCCGAGAATAGTAGACCGCATCTGGCACATGTCCACAGAAACCCCGGATGCCGGGAGAAGGACGGTGGATGGACGTTGCTGCTACCAAGTACCTTAGAACAACAGGAGGAGAATGTGCATGACAACGTCGTCCTTCCTTGCGCCGAGGAGCTCCTTGAATGCAAGTGACACCCTACGAAGATCAGGGCCATGGATTCTTGTGCCATGAATCCCCTATGCATATTGGTGTTCGGACAGAAGATGGGCCGCGAGCGTCCCTACTTTTTTGCTCTACACCGAGTCAGCAAGTTCAACCATGAACGAGCCAGCACGATAACAACGCCCGAATGGATCCACACCGCACTTGACGAGCATTTGTCCGCGTGTCTCCGAGTGCCCTGCAAGGTCCTCACAAGCAACATGAATAGCAAATAAACGCACGCTGGTGTTGGTGAAATGGTGGTCCGCTCACAGTCTACAATGTGCAAACTAGAGGGGTAGTAAGCAACGTGAAGACATGGTCCACACTGAGAGTCTAGGTCGCCACATTCTCAAATTGCCCCTACAAAACCGCATGCAGCCAACTTCGGGTGAAGGGTCTTGAGCTTCATGAACAAAAGCAAGCGCCTATTTGCCAATCATGTCGTCGGGAAGCCTTTACAGGGCATTCGGAGATTCCCGGACAAATGCTCGTCAATTGCCACATGGACCACTTCCGGCGTCGCCTCTTTGCCGAATACATCATGGTTGAACCGGTCGACCGGGAGAGGTAAAAGCAAGAGCACTCACAACCCATCCACGTTCATAGGGGAAGTCAACTTCTTCCTCGAAAGATGGTGACACATGATCACCCATGAAGCACACCAAGACCCACCTCGCGAACAGGGCGTCACTTGCATTCAAGGAGCTCCTGGGCGCAAGGAAGGACGACGCTGTGATACACATTCTCCCCAAGTTGTTCGAGTGTACTTGGTAGCAGCGACGACCATCCATCGTCCACGTCCTAGCATCCGAAGTTTTTGAGGGTGAAAACCAGAAACGGTCGACTTTTCCCGTGAAGTGCATTGGTGTGAAGAGGGTGTCCATTAGAGTACCTATTGGCTGCTCATAACTCAATCCGTCAAGCAGATGTGCCGTCGTCCGAATACCACGGTGCATAGTGAGAGCCAAGTTGGTTTACGACGACACACATGCACTCGACGGCTTGAGTTATGAGCAGTCAATACATACTTCGATGGACACCCTCCCCACATCGATCCACTGCCTCGAGAATAGTAGACCGCATCTGGCACATGCCCACAGAAACCCCGGATGCTAGGAGAAGGACGGTGGATAGACGTTGCTGCTACCAAGTACCTTAGAACAACAGGAGGAGAATGTGCATGACAACGTCGTCCTTCCTTGCGCCGAGGAGCTCCTTGAATGCAAGTGACGCCCTACGAAGATCAGGGCCATGGATTCTTGTGCCATGAATCCCCTATGCATATTGGTGTTCGGACAGAAGATGGGCCGCTAGCGTCCCTACTTTTTTGCTCTACACCGAGTCAGCAAGTTCAACCATGAACGAGCCAGCACGATAACAACGCCCGAATGGATCCACACCGCACTTGACGGGCATTTGTCCGCGTGTCTCCGAATGCCCTGTAAGGTCCTCACAAGCGACATGAATAGCAAATAAACACCCGCTAGTGTTGGTGAAATGGTGGTCCGCTGACAATCTACAGTTTTGCAAACTAGAGGGGGTGTAAGCAACGTGGGGACGTGGTCGACACCCGGAAACTAGATCGCCTTGCTGTTGGAGAGACCAAGTATCCTGTACAAAAAGGCCAACGGTCAATTCCGGACTTGGGGGGACCAAACAACGCACTCAAAGACCACGTAGGGTACTGATAAGCCCACTTTATGATATACGGAGTCCTCAACCTCATTTACAATCGCACCAGGGTGACGTCTAGGCCTTCCTCTTTTGGGGCCACGAAGCCGAAGCCAAAGCACTCTGAGTCCCACCTTCGTCTGCCTGTGATGAATGTCGAGGCCCCAAGAGAAGGGGTTGGTGGACAAGTATTGTGACACCATTGCCGGGATGGAGACTATTGTGAACAGGGTGCCTATCAGCACACCTGTTGGCTGCTCAGAACAAGGACCTTCAAGTGGGAGTGGAACATTCATATCCAACAATGCGCAATCATTGAACACATGCTGTTATGCATTTTTCGAGGAATGAGCAGAGCTGGATATCATTGCTCCACTCCCACTTGAGGGCTCGCATTGTGAGCAGCGAACAGGTGCGTCGATACGCCCCCTGTCCACAATAGTCCCCATCCCGACAATGGTAGAGCGGCTGCAGTCAAAGACCACGGAGACGGAAGGATGTCACGGAGGAGGACGACGCATGACGGTGGCTCTCATGGTGTACCTCGAATGATGACGGAGGGAGGGGTTCATGGCAACGCCTCCCGTCGTTGCCCTTGCCATTCCCGTGAACGCAAGGCGCATCCAATTCCTGTGAACGCAAGGAGCAATGCCTTCCGAGTTCTCCGCGTGCGAGCTGATGATGCTGCCCACGGTTCAGACCGCACGGTCTAAACTGCAGGCGCCGACGCTCCAACCATCGTCGCTTCGTGATGATTCTCCAGCTTGATCAACACCAGCAAGAGTCTATTTGCCGATCACATCGTCGTGAGGTCCTCGCACGGCACTCCGAGGTTCGCAGTCAAATGCTCGTCCACTGCAGTGCGGACCCATGCTATCGTCATCCCATAGCTGGATGGATCATTGCTGAACCCGCTCTTGTGTTTACGAGAACCCACCCCGTAACAAAGTGCGCCTTGTATTCACGGGACTTCCAGTGCGCAACGACGAGAGGCGTTGGCATGGATGCACTCCTCGCATCGTTCAAGGGCACCGTTATCGAGGGTTGGCACCGAAACCGGTCAACCTTTGCCGGGATGGGGACTTCCGCGAAAAGGTGCCTATCAACGCACCTGTTGTCTGCTCATAACAAGTGCCCTCAAGTGAGAGTCGAACAGTCATATCCAACAATGCGCAATCATCGAACACATGCTCCTATGCATTTTCCGAGGAATGAGCAGAGTTGGATATCATTGCTCCACTCTCACTCGAGGGCTCGCATTGTGAGCAGCCAACAGGTGCGTTGATAGGCCCCATCCACGGCAGTCCCCATCCCGGCAATGGTAGACCGGCTACGGTCGAAGCCCACGGAGACGCAAGAAGTCGCGGAGGAGGACGACGCAGGCTGGTGGCTCTCCTGGTGTACCTCCAACGATGACGGAGGGAGGGGTTCATAACAACGCCTCCCGTGGTTGCCCTTGGAAGTCCCGTGAACGCAAGGCGCATCCGCTCCACACAAGAGACGCGTTCAACAACGATCCATCCAGCACGTTGACATCGTTCGAATTGGTCAGCACTACAATGGAAGAATATTTTCCGGACCTTCTCAGTGTGCCGTGCAACGACCACCCAAACGATATGATCGGCAAATAGATGCCTACTGGCGTTGGTGAAATGATGTTGCGAGGACCTTTCATCTGCGTGCTACGATGTACAGAAGCCTACTCTACGGGGTCGGGGACTCGTGTTAAAAAAGTGAGAATATTTGTATTAGTGTATCCAATGTGGGAATGAGTATATTGTTGACAAGAATGAACTGAAAATGTCTCTACAATTCTCTAATAAATGAGATGCATCTGTAAATGTCATTTATGTTGTAGCAATGTTCAGCAATGTCAATGTGACCTTCGCAGACGAGTTGAGGATGTTGCCCACGTTTCAGACCGCGCGGTCTGAACCGCAGGCGCCGACGTTCCAATCTCCGTCGCTTCGTGATGACGCAAGGCGCATCCAATTCCCGTGAGCGCAAGGAGCAATGCCTACCGAGTTCTCTGCGTGTAAGCTGATGATGCTGCCCATGGTTCAGACCGCGCGGTCTGAACTGCAGGCGCCGACGCTCCAACCATCGTCTCTTCGTGATGACTCTCCAGCTTGATCAACACCAGCAAGAGTCTATTCGCCGATCACATCATCGTGAGGTCCTCGCACGGCACTCCGAGGTTCGCGGTCAAATGCTCGTCCACTGTAGTGCGGACCCATGCTCGTGTCGTCCCTTTGCCGGATGGATCATTGCTGAACCCGCTCTTGTAATGAGAAGAGGCAAGGACATGGATACCCCATCCACGGTCACGTCAAGAACGTCCTCTTCACATCCCGGAACCCACCGCCTAGCGGAGTACGTCTTGTATTCACAAGACTTCCAGTGCACAACCAGGGGAGGCATTGTCATGAACGCCCTCCTCCAACCGTTCAAGGGCACCCCATCCGTGCGACCGTCGTCTCCCTCCGCCACATCCTCGCGTTCTCCGTGGGCTTCGACCGCAGCCGGTCTACCATTGCCGAGATGGGGACTGCCGTGAAAGGTGCATATCAACGCACCTGTTGGCTACTGATAACAAATGCCTTCAAGTGAGATTGGAACACTCATATCCAACAATGCGCAATCATCGAACACATGCTCCTGTGCATTTTCCGAGGAATGAGCAGAGTTGGATATCATTGCTCCACTCTCACTCGAGGGCATTGTGAGCAGCCAACAAGTGCGTTGATAGGCACCCTGTCCACGGCAGTCCCCATCCCGGCAATGGTAGACCGGCTGCGGTCGAAGCCCACGGAGAACGCGAGGATGTGGCGGAGGGGGACGCATGACGGTGGCTCTCCTGGTGTACCTCCAACGATGGTTGCCCTTGGAAGTCCCGTGAACGCAAGGCGCATCCGCTCCACACAAGAGACGAGTTCAACAACGATCCATCCAGCACGTTCGAATTGGTCAGCACTACAATGGACGAATATTTTCCGGACCTTCTTAAGGTGCCCTACAACGACCACCCACACGATATGATCGGCAAATAGATGCCTACTGGCGTTGGTGAAATGATGTTACGACGAAGGGAACCACGCTCTATGGGATCGGGGACTCGTGTTAAAAAAATGCGGGTATTTGTATTAGTCTATCCAATGTGGGAAACAGTATATTGTTGACAAGAATGATGAATTGAAAATGTTTCTAAAATTTTGAAAATGTTTCTAAAATATCTCTAATGAGATGCATCTGTAAATGTCATTTATGTTGTATGGGAAAGTCATCCGTGGCTCACCATGAGTCCACGTTCAGCAATGTTAGTGTGGAGCTATTACTAAAAGCAATGAAGGGTAGACCGGACTTTGGACTTGGAACGCGACTGTGCAGCCTTCCGTTGTAACCTTCGCAGACGAGTTGAGGATGCTACCCACGGTTCAGACCGCGCGATCTGAACTGCAGGCGCTGACACTCCAACCTTCGTCGCGTCGGCCACTTGGGGAGGTGACTGCCCGGAGGGATCCTGCACAACGAAGACAATGGTCACGACCGTGCAAACGTGATTGCGATTTTCTGGACGAGCTCCGGAAAGACAAAGTTCAGAGTGGGAAAAGAGGAGCAACGGAGTATTCGATGGACAAACAATTTCACCCCATCCTAGACTACAGCCTAGTGTAGGGCGGGAAAAAATTGTTTCTCCATCAAACTCATCCGTCGTCCCCTGCGTACCTCAATTCATCCCAAGGGAGCAAACAACCCACCTTACCACATACGTACACCGTCGCACCACGCGCTTGTTAGCAGTGATGTCTTCTTATAGGGAAGTCGAGGTCACGTCCTCGCCCGCCTCGCCCGGCGCCTCGCAACTGTCGAAGGAGCCTACTCCTTCCGTCGTCTGGGTCCGCCGTCGCTTCATCCGTCGAGGGCCCCTTCGCGCACTGTCGACGGAGTGCCCGCCGAAAGCGCGAACGCGGCGCAGCCCCTGCACACCCATCCATTTCCGCTTGGTGCATCAACCCTTTTCTTTCTTTTGCACCACGTGCTTCGCTCTTCGACAGACGAAATGATCGTTCCTGTCTCTACTGTACGTGCCGACAAACTCTGGATACTCCAGCAAGAGAGACCTGTCCTGCAACGTAGCTAACCCACGCACATTGAGTCTGAAAAAGGGCGTCGTGAGGTTTCCGAAAAATGGATTCCGAGACACGTACTGTGACACGCTAAGACCGGACTCTAGCAGGCCCTTGAGATAGAGTCGCAACGTCCTGTCCAGGGTGGAATCGTGCGGGCTGCCAATGTACGACAACGGGAAGATGGCATTGTGCACGGGATTGAGGATGCTGCTCTCGGGGGAGGAATCGATGAGCAGTGTGTTGTTGGAATTGGCCCTGAACGTGTCGGATTTGAACCTATCTCCATCCCAGACGGCCTTGTGCAGAACCTTGAGCCTCAGCCTCCCCTCGGGATGGTCGGGGAACTGAACGTACGTGTCCTCGTCCACGTCGGTATCCCACTCGGGTTGGTAGGGGTGCACCGGACAAGGCAACGAGGGGAGGTGTGGGGGGGGCCTACACCTGCACAACCGCCACGATCGTCTCTCCACGATGGAGGTGCAGTCCTCGAGCGTGAGCACGCGCATGGACGAGTGCTCCAAGCCGCGGAAGAGGAAATCAATCATGGGATTGGCCACGACGGCCGGCAGCCTCGTCCACATAGACAAGCGAAACCTCTTTGCCAGGCCTTTGAGGAATTCGCGCACTTCCGGACGACACGAGAGGGAGAACTCGCCAAAGACGTGGCGTTTCGTCGGATCGTAATCGTCCTCCGATGGTGCGCTTGCTGCGGGCGAGCGACCGGATCCGAGGGGCCCGACGTGCTCAACTTGGCATAGGACTCCTTCCAACTCCAAGACAACAAAATAACTGTACAAGGGCAAAGCAACGGGAGGCGGTGGCGCAGGCAACGGCAACGAGGCCTGCGTATGCGAAATCCCTTGTTCAAAGTAGTATTTGAAAATTGAATAAACGGGAGTCTACAATTGAAAATGCGCCCCCCCCCCCCAACAGGTGTGGGAGGCTTGAACACAGAGACGTGAACCCTTGTCCATTATCATCCTCTTTCTAAACGAGATCCACGTCCGATCCCTACAAACTATCTAGGCAAGCGCTACGGAGGCAGTGAGCAGAGGGATGCAAGGAGATCGAGCCTCACCTTTGTTACATCCGGAGTGGTGGCCACAACGGGAGTGGTAGCCGCGACGGGAGTGGTGGCACGCCTCGTGGCGGCGCGAGTCTGGACACCCGCGACGATGGGAGACACGACCTGTGTAGCTTGCGGAGGGGGGAGTTCCACCTCAGAGACCGGAGGGGGGACTTCAGCAATGGCGGGAGCCTCCAGTGCCATTGGTGGCGGACAAGGAGGGCAACTCGGTCGACGGAGTACTAGTGCAGACTCTTCGCCCAACCCAAGAGCATGGCCACCCTGAACCGCAAATGCCAATTGCCAAGAGCGTAACTACATTGCCCAAGAGGACTCGGGATAGAAAGCACAATGCACAACACTCTACATTGCACATCACTCAACGCCACGAATTCCCGAAAACACGAATTGCCAAAAAACGAAACCGATATATTACAAATAGAATACAATGTTTGTACAAACTTTACGAACAGTGTTTCACGAACAATCCGAAAATCACGTCTGTACAACTAAAATCGTCATAGGCCTCGCCAAAAGGGCTCCTACATCTATGGGCCTGTCGCTCCATGGACGGTGGACCCGTCGGGACGACCTTCGATCGGCCCGACGTAACACCCTCACATAGCTTCCACACCTGGAAGCGCAATTCAAAAGATGGGGAGCTATGTGGAGGGGTTACCCACCGTGGGAGTCTGGACGTCGTCGGAGGGTGAGTCGACTGGCACATGCTCCTCGTGCCTCGGAGGGGGCAACGCCGGAGCGATTGGGGCCTGCAAGGGAGCATACTGGTGGGTCAAGTTAGTGAAGGAGACCTCCATATCTCCCAAGTCGACTTCCAAGTCGTAAGGGTCATCGTCGTGGATGCTCGGACGATGCACTGGCCCAGCGACATGCACAAACGGAAATTGACTGAGGGCTAGGTCATCGAATCTGTCTGGATCATCAACGACACTCACCAAAATATTTGCAGCCTCTCCTGAACCCAGCTGTCGAAGTCCGGACGCTGCGGTGGCCGTGGCGGCGGAAATCGAATTCGTGGTGGAGACTCCGGAGACGTTGTGGAGCTCGCTCACATGAATGGGAGTCGCAACCATCGGAGGGGCACTTGTCTGCGCGGCCTGCTTCGCCAGAATCTGCTCCTGCAGTTGCTTGAGCAACAAAGTGTTCGTCTCGCGATCCCTCCTGTACTCCATTTCCTTCTCGGCCTGCAGCCTTCGCTCCTCCGCGAGTTCCTTCTCCTTCTGCGCCTTCTTGGCCTTCCGCTTCACCTTCTTCTCCTCCTCCACCCGCTCCCTCTCCTCCCTCTCCCTCTTGAGTTCCCGATCCTTCTCCCTTAAATCCCTCACGAGGTTGTCGATGGCGTCATTGCGCTTGTCGAGCGCCCCCGAGTGCCTCTGCCTTTCCCGCTCGAGCATCATCTCCACGTACGCGAGGTTGATCCCTGCCTTGACGTCCATGTGGATGGGTTTGGCGTCCATGTCCACCGCGGCCAGAGTCCCTCCTGCCTCGGAGGAAGTCCCCGCGTCCGATGTTGCCGCTTCCGCCGCGGCCTTGGCCATCTTGCTGTACTCGTCTCTGTCGGTTGCTGCCAAGGCCAGTCGGTTGTCCAAGTCTCCGTCGTCCATCTCGTCCAGATCGATCAGGCTGCTCTTTGTATTCGTGGACTTGAGGGCGAGTTGCCGGTACACGGCGCGTGTATGGGCCATGAGCAGAAGCTCGCCCGCGCTGGCGGCAGGCAGTTCCGACTCCAGGATGTCGACGCTGACCTGCGCACCGATCAGCTTCATCATGTTCTCATCCCCATTGAGATCGGATGGATCGCGGATGGACCTCAATTCCTGGACAATCGCCTGCGACGCCTGAATCCTACATTCCACGGAGTCATCACTGGGATTCGCGGGAGAGGCGGCGAGGTTGGTCCTCACACTCGCCACCTCCGCCTGCCTGGCCGAAGACAGTAGTCTCTGCAATGCAGCCAAATCAGCCTGCAGGTCCTAAATGAGCATTCTCGGGGGAGGGGGCGGAAGAGACTCCTCCGCAGGAGTGGACACCTCCACTGCAGCCGCCTGCGGTCGGGGAGTGGGAACGCGGAAGACATGTGGCCGTGTTTCAGACCGCGCGGTCAGAACTGGAGCGCGGCGATCCTTGGAAGATTGGGTGACGGGATCCGACTGCAGGGCCGGATCTTCAGGTCGGGGGGAAGCAGAGGGAGTGCGAGGAGATGGAGGTGGAGGTGGAGGGGACAGTACTCGGTTTGCGGAGGGAGAGGGGGGGTTGGAGGGAGAGAGAGAGGAGTGTGCGGGTGCATATCAGACCGCGCGGTCTGATTCCTGCGCGGAGGCGCACTCGAGCTCCGCGGGGAGGCTGGCGTCGAATCAGACCGCGCGGTCTGATCCGTCTCCCTCTGGACAGAGTGGACGCCGGACACCGAGGCATCTCCGTGGTCTGAAACATCGTCGCCTTCGCCGTCTCGCCCTCCCGCGCGGTCGACGTCTTCATCTTCGTCCTTGTCCTCGTCGTCCTTGTCCTCTTCCTTGTCCTCGTCGTCCTCGTCCTCGTCCTCGTCCTTCTCCTTCTCCACTTCCGAGTCGGAGTCGCTTCCATCGCGGAGGTTGAGGGCGCCCTCTTGCGATTCCTCCTTGCCCTCTCTTTCATCATCCGAAGACTCGCTCTCCACGGGGTCGGGGTCCTGGAGCCTCCGTGTCTGAGACTTGGGGTCGTAGATGAAGTCGAGGGTGTGCGGCTGCGGCAACAAGATGTCGGGCCACATCTGTGTACCGATTCGAGCATGCACGCTCTGGCGCAGGAGGCACTTATCGGTGGGGCGCACGAAGGAGACGGAGCTCCGACACAACATCTGCAGTGCCAAACAAGGCACACGGCATGAATTCTCCGAATGACGCATTCAGACGGTCAGATGAGCTCTACATTGGAAGCGAGAAAGGGAAGGAGTGGAGAGCTTACTGAGCACGCGGAGATGGGCTTGGATCCCGCAAAGACGAGCATGACCGTTCCCTGGTCCCTGCAGAACTTGTCGATGAAGCGGAGGTACACTTCGTACCGCAGTCCGCGATTCGTCAAGATCCAGGGGTTATCGTGGCGACAGAGCTCCCGGGTCTTGTACCTGACGTCATCCGTCGCCAGAGGCTTGTCCTCGGCAGCCGAGAGTCGGGGAATCGGTTCCCCAACATTGACGAGTGGGGAGTTCGTGAAATGCTTCGTGGTCCGCTGAATGTACATGACCCTGTCCTTCCCCCTGGTGTAATAGTTCGGCTCGCCCTTGGAATACACGTACGTCGCGATGCGCCGAGTGTTATGCTCGGGGAAGAATTTCTCGAGCGCCTGTTCCACTCCCACCACCCTCTCGGCGCCCATGATGAGCATCCACGTGTGGACCCCCTTGGCCATGGTATTTTGGGAGACCCGCGCGACTTGTTTGATGATTTTCTCGTACGCGTAGTGAATCTCCATATTCCCGACCGCCGGGAACAGGCGGAAATCCATAATCCCCACCTCGCAGAAGCGAATGCTGGCGGGTCCGTCCACGTATTCCACCCATTCGCGCTTCTGCTTCACGTAGACAAAGGGATCGAACACCCTCCTCACGCAATCCCACCGGCAGACCGTGGCCCGCGCACACCTCTTGACGGTGTTGCAGCGTTCGTTGTTGGTGAGCAATCGCTGGATCATGGCGACGACGTCCGAGGGAGCAACCATCGTTTTCTTCCCCGAGCCACATTGGTGCCTGAGCCACTTCTGCCCAATGTGCATGGCGGCCCACATGTTGTGCCCCCGAATGCACAGCAGCGCCTTGAACTCCCGCCAGGCTTTAGGGACGACCTCCCCCTGGGAAATCACCTCCTTGGCCTTGTCGATGCCCAGGACGTCGGCCTTCTCCTTCATCTCGAAGATGAGCACGGCCTTATGCTTCTTGTTGGTGCACCATTGGGCGAAGGGAATGGCCGCCGTCCAACTGGTCGGCCTCTTCAGGTAGACCTTGGGCGGCATCTCCAGGATTCTGCTCGCGAGCTCGCCTACGGCAGCGTCATCCATCCCCAGAAGGTTCTTCATCTGGTTGTGATTGATCGCCGTGAACTTGTAGATCTTGGAGCCCCCCTTCCCGTCCGAAATTTGGTTGAACGGGACGCCGGTGTCGATGTCGTGCAGCGCCCCGGACTCGTGCTTCTGGAAGACCTCTTGCCAACTGGTCCAGGTCGCATTCGAGGCCATGACGATCTTCCGGTCGCCCATCTTGTCGAAGTCCCAGGTCCTCCCCCCCTGTTTCGGTGCTTAGCGCTCCCCAGCGCCTCGAAGCTTTGGTGCGCCTTCTCCTTGAAATCCTGGACACGCATCGGCGCGGTGAGTATGTGTCGTGATCTGACCGCGCGGTCTGAACTGTCCCCGAACAATCCACGACACCAAGTGGCGTCGCGGTCGGAATATCGCGGGATCAGACCGCGCGGTCCGAAGTGACCATGAATCAGAAAGGTGACGAGCGTAACAAGGACAATGGGAGCCTACCGATATGGAATGGGACGGAATTGCATCACTGGGATTCAGACCGCGCGGTCTAAAATGCGTAGGGAAGTCGTGCGTACCTCATAGACCTTCGGGTCCTCCCCTTCAATGATGACCTTCGCGTTCTTCCGATGTTGCGCAGGCTTGCCCGCGTTTTCCCAGAGGTGGCGAACATGCATGAGTGTTGCCGATAGGGACGATAGGTACGGGCCCGCGACGTTTCCGTCGTTGCACTTGGAGGACAACGCGTGGAGGTGGTCCTTGTTCTGGGACCACACGATTTCGCACGTCCACCTGTGCATTTTGGCGACGACCTTCTCATCGTCGACGGTAGTGTTCCCGGAGATGATGTCCTTGGCGGCCATCCAGGTGTGCTGCCCGTTGATGATGAGCAGCGGCCGCGCCTTCCAGCAATCCGCCCAGCATGTCGGTCTGGTGTGCGTGTCCGGCATGACGGTGAGGATTTGCTTGGCGTAGTTCACCTTCACCATCCTGTCCAGGACTGCCAAGACGCCGTCATTCTCGAGGGGCCTCACGATGATTCCCGACTCCTCCTGGGCATTCACCATGTCGGCCACGTCCAACTCGAAGTACTGTCCCCGACCGAATATGTACATGTACGAGGACAGTTCCTTGAACACCTTGTTGGCCGCCGCTTCGGCCTTGAGGCGCGTCCGCGTTTCCAACTCGACGCTGCGTCGCGGATTGCGCTTGTACTTCGCGGGCACGGACACGCTAGCCGGGACGGCGTCGGCATCGAAGGGCAGGGTTTGTGGATTCTTGGTCCACTTCCCGTTCACCTTCTTGATCGCAATCTTCTGCGCCTCTTCCTCGGACACCTCTGCCGGTTCCGTGTTGGCCTCGTGGGTCGATGAGCTGGGGGTGCCATGCGATTCCTCGGCCACGCGTCTCGTCCGGACCCAGCGCCCCGCATCTTCTTCCGAGGATGCTTGCGTCGCCACGGGCGGGCCCGCTGACTTCCGTTTCACGGCCTTCTGTTTAGACCGAGAAGTCGGCGCTGTGGTGGCTCGGCCCGCCGACTGAGTCACCTGTGGCGGTCGTTGGATGGGTCCACGCGCCGGTGGGAGTGGGTCGGTACGCTCAGACGCTCCAGCAAGGGCCGACGCAGGGGGGGCCAGCTGCGCGTTCCCGCTCCCGACACCTTGGCGACATTCTTGGCGGACCCCTCTGGCAAAGCCATTGGTCGACTTCCTTCACCCTGGCAGACGTTCAAGGGCGACACACTCAGTGATTTGTTGTGAATGGCAAACGCTTTGGCGACGTACGAGTTGGCTACCTTTCCGGTCTCGTGGAAGTCACTAGAGACGGCTTCGTAGTGCGATTGGGTTTCGGCCATCAAGAGTTGATATGCACGAGGGACGGACGCGTAATTCTTCTTGAGGCGTTTGCTACAGAAGGTCATCTCATTTTCTACACGGATGGCGATGACTCCGAATGCATTATAACTAGCATTGACCACGTCGACGAGAATGGCCTCCCTCATCACATGGACATTCACGAGTACCAAAGTGGAGAAGGATTTCCATCGGGGATCCCCCGTCTTCGTGAATCCCAGCTCCAGATTGAAGATGGGGGAGCCCATCAGGAAATTCAGTTCGATCGTCCACAATGACTTGGACGCGACGAACTCCAAGGGGAATTTCTTTTCGATGTGCAGCTTCCAGGACTCGTGGATTCGGTCAGGCGAGATGGGCCTCAAGTAGCCCGCAAGCGGCAGACTGCTCTCCAGGAATGACTCCATGCCACTGTCCACAAGCAGTACTTCAAATCAGACCGCGCGGTCTAAATTGGACGACTCAGGAGATTGCTACACGCCCAGCATGCAGTGGTCATGCGATGCACTAACGAGTTGAGGATTCATTTCCTACGGTCGTTGACGATCTATTGCATTCTAGCGTACTTCTAATAGGACGATACTCCTTCATGCTATGTTGAGTCCATGGCGTGGTTTTGACCGCGCGGTCTAAACCAGGGACACGATTCATAGCCTAGACAGACTAGGCTAGCATGACGGTATTTCTACAATGACTGCTGCTTGAGGTTTTGACCGCGCGGTCTAAAACGCCTTCCCTTTCTATTCGGCTGATGACGATGCTCCTCGCTGAAGGACCCTACGAACGACATTAATCTCGTCTCGCCCATCACCTGGAACAGTCCTTCATCTATTAGATCGGACCACGCGGTCTGATCGTGTCATTCCTTAGTCTACCGCGTATGCGGCGAGAATTAACAGATACTAATCGCAGGGTCGACAACCATTACTTCTGTTATCTTGGGCAGGGATTGGTGTAGGTCCTTTATTTGTCATCCGTCGAGGATCTAACCGCGCGGTCTGATTTACTCCTTTGGAGGCTCTACACAATGCTACCAGCCATCGTGGCGTCTAGTTCCTTTTACTTTGTATCCAATCACTCTTGAATCGATCCTACAATACTAAAAGTGTTAGGTTTCTAGGAGGCTGAGTGATCCATGTGTATTGCTCATTCATGGTGCGTGATTAGATGAACATGGAGAGGCCTTCTATTCGAGATGCATATTTGGGTATGGTTTAGATCGCACGGTCTAAATCTACCAACATTCGGTTATTACTCAGACGTGCCCATTGATATAGTGTAGACCCCATGGCAATGGGTCTACATAATTAGAGGCGTCGGTAATGGATCAGTCTTGACAACATGACATGATCGCATTTACCACTGAGGAAATCTTCTGGCCGCCCGGTCTAAACAGACCGTTCCCATCTATTTTATGGCCGGGGGACCAATTCAGACCGCGCGGTCTGAACCAGTATCTAGACCAACATGGACTAATTTGATCAGCAATTCGTCCTTAACATTCTGTAGACGTTTTATCACTTTTGACCGCGCGGTCTGATCCTATATCTAGAATAACATGACATAATTTGATCAGCAGTTTGTCCAGGACATTTTCGGAGCCTTGGATCACTTCAGACTGCGCGGTCTGAATCTGTATCTAAACTAACTTGACAGATTTGATCTGCATTTAGTCCAGGTCATTTTCGGGACGGTTCATCACTTCAGACCGCGTGGTCTGAAACTGTTATACCTAATGTTCTCAGAAATTACTACGTCGACAACTCCGGTCCATTTCGGGGACGCTAGAACACTTCAGACCGCGCGGTCTGAACCATGGCTGTCGCTACATACACTGCGCGGTTACAGGTGCCTCTTCTAAATTTCCGCAAGATTCACGAGTATTGCGTAGGATTTGCAGGCAGCTTACCTCAATTGCGCACCTCAAATTGTTGTGGAAGCACAATTGCGAATCCTACTCCAATGTCGTGACGCCAATGAATGCAAACTGAATTCAGCGTTCTTCGCGTTCCCTGCAATAGACAATGCCAGGATGACAATTGAAATCACAAACTCTGCAAGGCATGACAATTTGAAATCACAAACTGCAAACATGACAATTGAACACACGAGCAATGCAAACATGAGAATATAAATGGGAAACTACGCAACCAGTACAAACACAATGTCAATGGAAAACTACGCAACCAGTAGACACACAATGTCACTGGAAAACTACGCAACAAGTAGAGACACAGTACTGACTGCAATCAACACGTCAAACACAAACCCATACACTACTACTAACGTTACATCATATGATACTATGCTATCAGAACACAATCCATAATTTCTGTTCCTATTGGGTCGGCTTCTAAGTTATGAGTGACTCGAAGAAATGCTAAGCATAAGAGTGTCATGTGCAAAGGCAAGAGAAAGGTTCTAACACGTCAAGAAAAAAAACTAGTAGACCATACGGAACTTTCGAATGATCAAAACGACACATGAATCTGAAGACGATATAGAAAAACATACCTTTAGCAGTTGACAAGGTAACAGCTGCAGAAATTCAACAAACACGCGTCACCCCACCAAACTCCTCAGCAAACACGCCCCGCCCCACCGAACTCCTCAACGAACGCCCCGACGAACGCCTCAGTCGCCGACTGCTTCAAACGCGAAATCAATGCGATATGTGATACTAGATGTAGAGGAGGGAAACTGTGGAAGGAAGGAAGGCAAAATGGAGGCGCAAGGACAAGATTTTACAGAAGAAAGAGCAGCAACAAACAAAATTCAAAGAAGGCGCAACAGGAAGACAAACACGAGAAATGGCAGCAAACTGGAGCGAAACCCTGGCCCACGGAGAAGACGACCAACCGAACCTCCCGATAACCGAACCTAACCCAAACTTGCATCGAGCCGCCAAGTTGGTACGGAGCTCCTCCGAACCTACACGCGCCTCACGAAGCACACCCGAGCCTCCCACGAACCTGCGCACACCACACAAAGCTGCCCCAAAGAAATCATGATTAAGCATCAATTTAGGGTTAAAAGAATGAGACTTAAAAGCAAGCTTAAAAGGGACCAGTGAAGGGCAGCTCTGCCTTTTTCCATACGCATCCGTGGAAAGAAATAAAAAATGGAGTTGTTCACAAAAAGAAAAATACATGTGCAACCTAACACAAGTAGTTTCGTATTTTTCTAAGCGTTTTTGAATTACTTATAAATTAGCAAAGATAGAAGATATAAGCACGTACTCGTAGACATAGGTCTCCCAAAATACGTCCACTTGCAACTTGTACAGAAATGTGAGGAAATCTAAGACAATGATTCACTCTTGCAATACAAAAATAATTTTTCCTCCAGGCGATGAATTCAATTGATAAAGCTCAGTGCTTCGTTGAAGAATCACCCCATCTCTATTTTGCACTTAAAAATAGGGGTGGTTTGAAGAAGAGGGGTGCTCTTAGAACACACATTGTAGACCTTAAATCAACCCTAGTTTTTTCAATCAATTCACCCAAAAGCCCTTTTTCCTAAATTCTTGGAAGTTGTACAATATTGAACAAGCTCTAGGATATTTGAGGCACGTTTCTATGAATCCTCAATCCTAGAAAATAAAGATTTGGGATGGGCATGGAAAAAAATTAGGAACATCAAAATCATAATCAATCATTTCTAAAATTGGATTTCCAATGCTAAAATGAACTTCCAAAATATTTGGATCATTTGCACTTGGCACTGATGGACAAACATGAAAGGGACTGGCAACATACTCAAAATAGGCCATATGTACATTAACTCTTATTCAAATCTCACAACTCACATGCACTCGTGCACTGCCTACAAATTAAATCAACGATTACAACATGTCTATTATGCTTAGTTCTAGAAGGGGGAAGAATTTGCTTAATTGGAGAGGATTAGGAGTTCTACTTATTCTTAATCAATCATTTAAAATGTACTTCAGAAGATCGAGGTATTTACCAACTCACACAGGAAATCTTCAACCAAAATACAAAAAATACAAAAGGCATAAGGGTTGCTTTGTAACCTCATAAATGTCCACAATAAACTTATGCATCGGTATTTATGTAGCATAAATTGTAAAGGGTCATTTAAGGCATTGATTTTTGAGAATTAAGGAAAGCAACTCAAACTCCAGCAAGGTTCTAGAAGCAAACATGATTTAGAGGTACATTTCAATGTACCCGTTTTAGAAGGGGTTTTGTTTTGATGACCATTTTTTGTGAACTTCAAGAATTTGTAACTAATTTTACAAAGCTTGAAAAAATAGGAAGTGACTTCGGTTAGATGTCTATTCTACTTGTCTGTTGAGGGAAATTTACTACAAAATATTTAAAAATGTTTCACTTCCCAAATTTCAATTTTAGCCTTGAATTGGTTGATTTGTGAACCTCCTATCTCATTTATAGCAATTTGTACCGTTGGATGAGTTTCATATTTTGTTAGGTTGAAGAATCTCCCTTATGGAAACACCTTGTACGGTTTGATATAAGACTGCATCTTTGCAATGGACACAAAATTCAGTTTCTAGAAAAACTAGGCCCGCCCCTCAAATCAACCACGGTCACTAAAGGGTTAACTTCCTTAGTGACCAAAACGTGGTCACTTTGATTTCTAAAGTACTTATTCAATTATTCGCAATATTCAAATGATATGGCACTTCTAGGGATCCTTCGGAGAATCAAATTCATTTGGTCATCTTTCGGTACAATTGGATGTACATAACTAGCTTTTATGTAAAAAGAAAATCCCAAACTTTGAGTGTTTGGGTACTTACCCCGATAAAGCAACAGGTTGGGGGATTTGGTCAATGAAAGCATATATTACACCACTGACTTGTCCATCCGCCAACTAATGCTTGGCGCTAGCAGGGTTAGAGCTTCATTTCCTCCATGTATTGTATAATCCCATTTAATGGTCAAGCAACCACGTTATAATCACTTCAGCGTCTGCGATAAAAAGAACACAAAATGCGACCGTGAAGAATTGGTACTCAATCCTGTTCATAAATAGTTACATATTTTTCCACTCATAACACACCATTCTAAAACGAAAAAAAAAGAATTTAGAATTTTGCAACTATCATATTTCTTGTGAACTAAATCCAAAAATACTTGACATATAATTTGAAAACACAATACTGGGTACTTAGAAATATAACGAACTTACTAGGATGGTTTATTAAATTTGGGATTTTGTTATCTTAATTTGTTTGTTTGAATTATTGTGTTTCGTTGTTGCTATTCTAGAAGTGGAGGTATTTTAATCTAGATCAATGTACCAACTCTTCTCAATTTCCAACATCTGAAACTGTGTCCGAAATTGTACCTGGCCAAGTTGTTGTTCCTCCTACACTTCACAACAATTATGTGAGTCTATTTGGGATATCAAAGAATGCAACATGGCTTGCTCTCTAAACTTGTCACCATTCTTTCATTTATGAAAATTGAAACTTACACAATTCTATTAATGTACCATGATGCACAAATTAATTTCTTCTCTTCTTCGATTTTATTCACCATTGCATTCATATCTCCTATTTTTTTTAAATCAAGAGATTTTCCAATACCCTATTTGATATATAATCCTATTTCAAGAATGAAATGTAGGCTGAAGTAGACATTTGAATCATATTTGATATTTGATATTAATTTCTTCACTCAGTCTATCTTTTGAAGATGGAACAATAATTTCAAATCGTCACAGACTTAGACTCTTACATTAACAAATTCTACACACAATGAGATTCCATCATAGAAAAGAAAAAATTGCAATTTATATCACACCTTGACGATTTGAAAAATGGATCTATACTAACTAAGACCTTATAGGGGTTCATGACATTGTTAGTAGCTCAAATATTATTGACACCTAGGAATTTTGAATATTGTGCTTTTATGTGAACGCTAAACAATTGATTTATAACCATGATATTTTAAATAGCACATACGACAATAAACCAAAAATTTTCTTTCAAATTTTGAACAAGCTCAGTTATACGCTCATTAAGACAAACGTACAAATACCTTCCATCAGCCCTAAGAAGATCCATGCTACTACAAAATAGTGACCAACAAAAATGAAATTTGCTTCACCTAAACTATTTCTACATATAATGAATTATTTGTTATGAACAAATTTTTGTTTCGAAAATCTAAACAAGTCTACAGACTTACAAATCAAGACGGAAGTATTGATACCCTTTCATTGACTTGGAGAAGATCCATGATGCTATAAGACAATGTTCAACGAAAATAAAATTCAATGTGATAAAGATCATTAGATATAAAAATAATTATTATCAACCATGTTTTTTTTCTAAAATCGAAACAAGTCTAACAACAGTGCATTAAGAGAAAATTATTAGTACCCTCCCATCAACCATTCAATCCTAAGAGGACCCTTGTTGCTATAAGATCGTAATCAATCATTATTCTATATGAACTTATTTCCATCTCCATTCATCTTTCACATCAATTGAGTTCATGATTGTTATAATTTCTACTTCTAATATTTTAAGAAACATTGGAAATTTTGATTTTCATTTGAATTCTACAAAACCACGGTAATAGGTTCACGGCAATAGGTCTATAGTAATAGATACGATAATCCACTAAAAATAGAAGATTTTGATCAAAAATTTCAGATGGATTTTTATTTTTAGCAATATTCTTAATTTTTTAGTACTTCTTTAAATTTTTGAACTTAACGCTCGCACAATCTTGCTCACCGCTTGAAATCTCATCATGCTCGCAGGCTCACAAACTAGCACCGCTGACTTTGGCAATTTTTTCAATTTCGACCGGGTAGTCTAAAATGTTCAAATGTCCTAGATTCGCACCTAGATTTTTTAGAACTTCATCATTTTTAAATGTCTGAAATCTACATGAGTCATAGATGGCACTTCTGTAGTTCAAAATACACCGCTTGAAATCTATAGAGATCCTAGATTTCTGAAATCTATATAAATTCAAGATTGTTGAAATCTATACCTGTCCTAGATGTCACTTTTGTGGTTCGAACTAGGTACTTTGAAAATGGTACACAAAATATGGATAATGTGTACAGCATTAAAAAAATGGTATGTGCAAAAATTCAGACCTAAATTTTTTATTCTCTAAGAGTTATGCACGGTCAAAGAGGGTTGAAAAATGCAAGAAAATAGACAGTTTGAAATTTAATTCTTAAGAAACAGTAAAAAAATTTAAAAAATTAAAAAAAAAATCTATTTTTTCTAACTTATAGATACTCCTTTTCACCAATTTTCACTATTGGAAAAATAAAATTGTGTTCTCTACACTTGCGCAAAGGTAGTGCACTTTGAGCACATGTGGCAGATGGAAAATTATCTATTTTTAGAAAATCTTTGGTAAGGTTGTGTAACTCTAGTAGAAGTTCTAGTATACCAATTTTGAGCTTCAAATTCGTATTTTTGGGTGGAAAATAGTGCTAAAACCCTTCAAAATGGCCACGGTAGACATCCAATCGGGGGCAATTTAAAAATAGTAGAATAACTATAAAAAAAAGCCTTAAAAAGTACTCAACATCTGAAACTACCACATGTACCTTCATTTCAAGTTTCATAGAAGATGGACACACGATGCAAAAGTTATGAGCAAAAAACCAGCTATCTAAGGTTCAGGGGACCAAAAAAACGTGAAGTGTTTCTTGCAATCACCCTATATCAAAAATCTTGTTCATTTTGCTTCTAATTATGTGAAAATGAAACAATTGATTCATAACCATGACATTTCGAATAGCATATATACTACCCAAAAAAAAAAAAAAAATAGGTACACCTAAGGTCAATCACTCAATGATCAAACTCAATTGTCATTTAAAAAATCATGGCTTTTTAAATGATTCTCACACATATGAACTTGATCATGTATCTCATAGCAAGATGTCTCATCCGATGCTTTTTAAATGCAAGTTTCTTGCTCACCTTTGTGCGTGAAGTTCAGAGCTTACTGTACCTTCTCTAAAGCTCACTCACAACTTGAGAAACTGAGTGTTATATTTCAGACTTATGAAGTTGAAGTTTTCCCGGAGTTGCAAGTGAACTCCAGCATTATCTAACTTGGATTATTTACAAATTCGATGTAACATGACTGTTCCAATACTACAAAATGATTGAGAGTTTCACTCTATGATGAGTTCCATGGAAACGAGATATAACAAAGAAGCATAATTATATGAAATATACAACATAAAATGTGTTGAATTTCCAATGAAAAAGTAGACATTTATTCTATGAGATATCCTAGTAAGTGGAAAATATAGATGTAGAGCATTTGCGGCCCGCCCAACTATGGCTTGAGAAGATCGGTGCTAATATGCTCACATTTGTTGAAGTTGCCATTTCTTTGTATTCGTATATAATTAGACCAATTCATTGAGAGGCTTGTTGAAACACACCATCTGTAAGTCCAATACTATTGCTGAAGAAAAGGTAGAATTATTTGAAAATTCTAAAGCTTAAAGAAACTCAGGATTCAACGTTGCTGAATGAATGACTGTGTGTAGTTAGAGGCTTGTTTTTTTGGATCATTCGGAGGCAACCCATTCTAAGTATTGAAATATGAGAGCCACCCCCCCTAGGTAGTTGAAACCCCGGATGCAAATATAGACCACCATAACAAATCTTATATTCATAAAGTCCCAAAATAACTGACATTGGAAGGATCTGGATTGGAAGCCAGAAGTGAAAAACCAAGCAGTATAGATGATTGCCATGAGTAGGAATTCACAGCATACATCTTTCGTTCTAGGAAAACAAGAGACTACGAACGGAATATGAAGCAATATAACAAGGGCAATGTCTTTTTTCTATAAAACCTGTTCCCCATGCAATGCTACTCAGCAAGAGCTGATTCCTCATAGATACAGTGAACCCGCAAAAAAGTGCGATCAACGGTTGCGACGTCGAGCCCCGCGAGGTTGAGGCGAGAGGTTTGCCAGATTCACTTGTGCTTGATTCAGCCGAGCCCGCACTTGCTCAAAAATATCTAGGTCGACATGAACGGCTTGCGACTCTCTGTGGAGATGTTCGGTTCCGTGCTCATCATCCTGAGAGAGTAGTGGTGGAAACACGTATTCCAATGAGTCAATATTGGTATCAGGTACTTGGCAATTGAACCTTGATGAATTTAGAACATTCGTTTACCAACTTAACCGACATCATTGCATATCATAGATGACTTCTTCCCAAGTGGTTGAAGATTGTTGTGTCCCTTCCAAAGTTTGACATGGATTTGAGAGTGGAGTCCCTTCGATGACAAGGTAGCATTGGACATATTAATCTTTGTCTATCTCCTAGTAGATGCTATTCGTAGGTAGGGACGAGCGTTTACTACTAACCTGAATGAGTTGTAGTAATAAGGAACCATTCTCGGAGGTTGATAGCTTGTTGGCATCGTCGAATTCTTCCATGAGAGCTCTGTATGTCACGCCGCAGCCCCCAGTTGAGCATGATTAGGACGAAAGAAATTCTGGAGTGAAGAACATGATTGCATGGTACAAACCCACTGTACTACTTGTTGCTCCAAATGGGGTCTGACATGATTGACATGGAGTGGTCACCTGAGGTTCTTGCAGTCCTTGCCATGGCGGATGTGGACATACTCCTCCATCATGACCCACACATCCCGAATCGCTGCATCAAATAGTGCACCCCATGCCACTTCCATTGTGTTTTGCAACGCACACATCACTTGACCTACAGAAAGGAAGCCATCAATGTTGTCCGAAGTGGTATTCACGAGCGCGCCATTTAAAAAATAAATGATTTGAATTGAATGCAGCATACAAATGCACGAAGCCCAACATGGTCCATATAGCACTCACCCATCTTGCTGTCTTGGAACAGCCCCTTGGATGTATCACAGTGAGAATAATGGGCAAAGCAGTACAGTTTGTATCCTTGCCAGAAATCTTGAGCTCTGTTTGGGAAATCATTCCAATTGGAATTCGCAAAGATTGATGTCAACAGTAATGGTCATTTCCAGAATACATGGGCAAGCACACGAGCATCAGATTCTACTTTAATTTCGTGAAAATGGCGGGTTTTTGTGGACCATTTCCGAAGACCGCATTTCGAAGTGTCCGGCTTCCTGAGTGAGTTGTACTGAGTTCAGACCGCGCGGTCTGAACTGTGGAGGTTGCGTCATTGAAATTTTCTGATGTTGGACAGTTTTCTCAAATCTTCGACAGTTGGCGTGAAGCGACGAAGGGAAGGTCACTATCGTCATGGAATCCCGCAGTCTCGGACTCCAGACCGCGCGGTCTGAAGTCCGTGAGTCCCGTTCGTGTCAATTTTAGTTTTTGGACTTCTAGGAAGCATGTCATCTCGTTTTCCTAAATCTAGGACTATGGGAGAATCGTAAAAGTGACTGACAGGCCCTACAGCGTCTTGGATTTCCTAAGTCGTGGACTTCGACTAACTTCAGACCGCGCAGTTTGAAGTGTGACAGTCCCGTCCGTGTGAATTGTAACTTTCTTCCATCCACTTGTGATCCAGTTTTCCGAAATCTAGGACAGTTGTGGATTTCGGACCGCGCGGTCTGATCTGCAGAAACTTGTAGATTTGCGAAACCTGGTTGCTAAACCTCGCCAGTCGAATGGGATTATCATAATGGCCGTGATGGCTTTCAATGAACACAATGCTCGGAAAGCAACAACTTGAAGTCAGTTCAACGTACCCGAAGTTTTGATGGTCAAGTATAGTTTTGAGGTTGTGGGAGCACTTGCTAAAACGTGAGTCTGCCATTGAGCCTCGTCGAATGTGCACCTACCCCCAAATCCAAGAAACTTGTATGCTTTAGTTGTGCAATTTGGAGCCAAGGGAGGTACCTTTTGAATCCCACTTCGGAAATGACAAGCATTGCAAGTTAGTAGGGAGCGGAGCCGTGATCCAGTGACATCTACAAAGTTCAAAGTTCAAAGTTTAACGAAATTGACCATACAGTCACGTAGTTACTAAGCGGCGAGTGAAACATGAAGTGTATTATTTATTTCCTACAATAGGCTCCATGAAAGCGCGTACTAGGAGAAAGCATTCTCTCTTTGCGTAGTCTGTGACTCCTATAATTCCTAAACCGAAAACATGTTCTCTATGACATCGTGCAGTGGATGGAAATAGAACTCTTGAGACTTGCATGCATTTGAGTGTCATCTACACTGAAATCAATCCATTGACAATGTCCATTTCTTGAGTTGATCGGTTTTGACTCGCGCAATCCCAAGAAAGCAAGAATGGAAACAATTGAAATATGTTTTACCTTGTGAAGAGTGTCGCGAAACTGCCCTCCTCTTCCGCGTTTGGATGTTCGCCTTCTTTCCACCGTCCCCCGTGCTTGAGTTTGTGCCGCCTTCTTCCCACCCGGCCGTCCACCTCCCTTGTGTCGATGTTGCGAAATGCAGCGCAAGTTGAAATGAACGCCGCTACCTTGTTGCGCCCAACTACTTTGGACGCCGCCTTGAAGTTCGCCCGAGAATCCCAAGTGAAGTATCGTCGAAGGTACAAGGCTTGCATCCGTTTGCAATGCGCCACCACTTACACGAGTTTCCCTTAAACTATATTAAATGGGAGAGTATCACACGAGTTTTCTGTAGATGACCCTATTGTACGTCCCATGATTCTCTTGTATTTGTCGCTTCCCTCGTATTTTGAAGCCCGAGCCATTGACAGAGCTTGATGGACAAATGAATGTGTTGTACTATTAGTAATTCTTGTTCCATCCCACTTTGACTAATTCCTGACTTTCAACGACCTTTTCTTTGAAATGAAATTGAATGCATTGCATTGCCTTTGGTCGCGTGTTTTTTCAATAATTTACATGAAATCAAATTATTGTTCCCCTTGGAGCTTCCAAAGGTATCATTCCCTTTCTATTTGAGTTCGTAATTCTGATTCGTGATTATTCAATATGTAGAGTGCCTATTAGATTGAATTTCAGTACACCTTCAGCTTGTTCGATTTCCGCGAGGTCCGTGACTTTCACATTTGAGACCGCGGGGTCTGAAATGCAAACCTGTCGATATGAAAGGACACTCCGAGGTCAGGCAGAAGGCCTCGTTTGGAGGATGACAAATTTCTATGACTGGATTCCTGTGAAGACGTCCAGTCCCTGTCGTGCAGGAATTTTTCAAGTTCTGCCGTTTTCACAGTTCAGACCGCGCGGTCTGAATTGTGAATGTTCACTTTCTGGTTTTGTGAGCATGTTTTTGGGAAATGACTTTCGTGATTGAGTTCTGAATGCAGTTGTTCCAATATCCCAGTGGACATTGTTCGAACCAGGTCCCCGTTGGGGTTCACATAATTCAAATCCAATTTAGAACAAGTCTATGCATGGTCGGGTTCAATTCTCCCTTTAATTGTGATCCTTCTTTAATTTTTCTTGCCCGATCCAGTTTTGAATGCCTCGGAAATGAAGCAAATCGGAATAGGATTATTCTATTTTATCCCCCTCTTCCCTCCATTCGACAATTCAGAACTAATACTCCCAAACTGAAATTGAAATTAGAGTATAAAATGTGGTCACAATATATATGATGTATATGTCAATGTTTGCGCACATGTTTATTTTTTCATAATGTGAACTTTGTTCTTCTTGTGTTATTTGATTTGCTTATCACCAAGTGACATCTTTTCTTATCATTCGGAAATTCCGAATTCTACGTCATCACCTACCTACAGCATACTTAGGTGCAAAAAGATACACAACGAACGGGCTTCCAAGTGGGCCCCACGGGCTTTTATGTGCTGGCCGCCGAGCGCATTAAATGAAGGAAGTCTAGCACTCTAGGTCGCCGGCTTCGTCTGCCGCATGTCTCCCTCCCGTCGCCGTTCTCCCGCGGGCTCCGTCGTTGCATGTCTTCCTCCCATCGTCGTTCTCGCGTGAGCTCCGTAGACACGCATTTGGGGCGAATTTTGGATCGCTGCGCTGCCGCTCGTGAGTCGCTGCGTTGCAGCTCGTCGGCGCCTTGAGTCGGAAGATCACGTCGGACCGCCTCCCTTTCAGGTACGAAGACGTCTCCGTGTTTGATTTCGCTTCCTAGTCGGAGAATGTAGGGTTCGTTCCTTTGCGTAGTGTGACTTGCGTGGTCGGAATGGAAGGCTCGGCCTCATCGAATCCTACTGATTTCGGATGAGATGGATGCAAAGGTGTTTTCCGAATTCAAATCAAGTACTTGCAATTTCATGGATGTTTGATCTGCTGTCATTGCCAAATGAATGCTCGATTTCATTCCATTCAATGTTATATTGTCCATTGCAAATGTAAGTCATTCTCCGCGTGCATGCATTTAATTTGTGGCTTACCTCATTCAGTTTCGGGTGTATCCCGATTTCAAGAATTGTGATCAGTTGTTCAATTCTGCTCACTGGGTCCATTTTGCGAGAATGGCGGCAAGCTTGTCATTTTTCCGGAATGTAGTGTTCTTGTCTCGCGAATTCAGTGCCATTTTAATGGAATGCGGTGCCATTACATTGGAATACCGGCATTGCAACTAGGAATACCATTCTGGATTTCTAGAATATCAATTGTGTTTGGCTGTCATTGTTATATTATCCACTCTTCCCCTATGGAATTGCCTTTCGATTGGTTGGCATTTTGGACAACAGTTCATCGTCATTTGTGTTACCTCCCTGACTGCACATTAGTTACCTAGATGCTCCGTTTTATTAGGTACGTCTGTACACCGACTTATTCACGTTGCACGGTGTGAACACATTGAGGTTGGAAGTCACCTTACGAGTGAGGCCTTTTTGTTTTTGACCGCGCGGTCTGAAACGTTTTGAGACGGAGGATTTGATATCCTGAAACTGCACCCCCCACTCATTCCAGACCGCGCGGTCTGAAATGTTTTTCGACCGTATTCAGAGATCCGACAATGGCGAGTCCATTTTGGAGATCCATCGGATTTCACATTTCAGACCGCGCGGTCTGAAATGTTTGATACCTCACCTCGTGTTCCAACATCGGATTTTCATTTATGTCCAAGCGATGACAACTGTTTCCTGCTCATACAGCATTTGTCAAAATTCTGGATTCTCATTCCAAACCGTGCGCTCTGAAATGCTCCATGTTACCTCTACTTGGAAGGACTGGATCCGAGTAGTTCGGACAACAGTTCAGACCGCGCGGTCTAAAATGTTCCGAGCAAGTTACTGCTCCGGGAGGTTCCGCTCATCGGATTCCGAAACATGCATGGTCTTATTTCTATGAATCCACAGACCTCTCGAATTAGACCGCGCGGTCTAAATGAACGACACGTTCACTGCCGAAGATATCGTCCTATGCAAGTATGGAGGCTGGCAGTGAGTTCGACGCCGTCGAATTCTGACTAGTACCGGTTGTCGTAGGTTCATCTCCTGCTCTAGTGGTCTTCCCGTGGCTCCTCACGAACAGACCGCGCGGTCTGATCCTGGAGAGCACTTGGCAATTATGAATGACATTTTCAAGACAAAGGTTGCAGTCCGTCGGATGAGTATCATGTCATGCATGCACACGGGATGTCTGAATGATTTGCATATCCTGTCTTCCAGACCGCGCGGTCGGATCGAATTCGTCGGGGAAGCATTTACCACTTCCTGCGACAACTTACGGAGCTCCCGTGCGGGCCCTCCGTGGAGTGGGAGACTTCGTTTCCGGAAACAACTTCCGAGGGGCCAGTATGGCTTCTGGCAGCGAATCCGACGGCGACGAGGTACCCCACTTACTCATCGACCCTGCCTCACCTCTCGGCATTCTGCTCCGCGTCCCAAGTTGATTCTTGACTGCGGCATGCGCAGGGGTTCCAAGAATGTGAAGAGGAAGACGTTGACTTAGAGGCACCTGCCCAGGCAGATGTGGACGCCACTCCCATTCCGGATTGTGAAGGCATTGGTCGGGACGCATGGTCTGGCAAAGCACTGCTCGCGAGGCACGCCGACGGCACCGATTTCGCGGAAGTCATCATCATCAATGCCAATCCGAACGCATGCATTGATGGTAACAGCAGGCTGGGCGTGGATGACGTCGGCATTGTTGTGCTCGAGGTCCTCAATGGGGACCACAGCGTCAGCGACATGTGCTTGCGATGGCCTATGCGACGCGTCTTTTATCACGGTGAACACGGGTATGTCAGTGTTTATGATCACGCTCGCAAACGACGGGCTATCGAGGAAGAACTGCAAGGAAACCGGAAGAGAACGGGCGGACGACAATATCGCTATGACAGGAGAACTCGAGCTGCCGCAACATTGAACAAAAGGACCAAGATGCTAACACATGAGTCCATCGCCGAGGTCTACGCGCAACTTTGTTGCGACAAGGAATGCACTCGCAAATTCTCTCCTTCCACCATTCGCGCGCTGCGGACACAAATGCACATGCAGTCATTTCAAATTAGGAGCACCCGAAATTTGGACGTACACAGGGCGCTGCACGAAGCATGGGGAAGCGGAAGGAGGAAAATGGTCACCGTAGAAGGCATAGACATCTGTCCGCATGCCTGGAGGGTTGTGCACAACATTACTCGCCGCACGTTCGAGAGGTACAAAGCCAAGGCCAAGGTCGGCGTCAGAGGCGCTCCGCACGGAAACCACCACGATACAAAGGCTAGGGATGCAACTGTACAAGCCATCGAGACTTTGCGCTCATTATTGGAGGCAAGGGCCGACCACATGCTCCATTTGTCTCACACCTTGCGCACAGGCGAGAAAGTGGGCGTCAAAGTGCTCCCCGCCGGAACCGAATGGGGGCAATTGTTGGTCACCGTGAACGAGGTAAGCTTCCCACGTACCTACAGCATCACTTGAGATTCAGAGAATGAGGCACTGGCTCCACTGCGCATTACTCATGACAATGATCCAAAGTCCTTGTCCATTGTGATCATTCATCCAACAACCATGTGCTTGGCACTGTTTGCAGGCCAACTCCGGACTCGGGTTGTCCACCCTTTCGCAATCTTGTTTCAGTAAGATCCGGACAAAACATTTTTCCGAGTACGTCATCAAGGGAAGAGGAGATTCCTTTGCAAGATGTAGCATTTGCAACACCTTGAAGCAATTACGTGCTTCTTTTGCACCTGGGTGCGAGGACTACGAACGAATCCAGAAGCGTTTCGAGAAGCACTTGTTTCTGCAAGAGGCCTGTCGGCATGCCTACTACCGGAGTAGATGGTTGTCCAAATTGCAACCCATGCAATTGTTATCCATCATGCACGACAAGATGGACCATTCGAAAACAGCGTGTCTCGCATTGGCGAGAAAAACGAAGGCACTCGATGGACTCATGAAGTTGCCCATGAAAGTGACGGGAATCTTTGCACACGGGCACGGGGATGGCAAATACGCACATTACAATTTGGACGTGTTTCGGAGCGACAGCAACTTCACTGTGGGATCCATCGCCAAGCTGTTGCGAGATTTGGAAGCCCCTCCCATCAAGTCTTCTCGATCTTTGTTTGCTGGAGGCGGCAGCACAGAGTTGTATCGAGCATTGCTGTCGGGTAGCGAGATTTGTGTGGCTTCTTTGGGAGAGGTTCCTCCACAACCCATCGAAGCCCAACCATTGCCCCCGGTGCTCCACGTTCAAATGGACAACTCGTGGAGGGAAAACAAGAACCGGTACGTCTTTTGTTTTTGGTCGCTCTTGGTGGCAAGGCGGATCGTGAAAGAGGTGATCGTATCCTTCATGATCGTGGGACACACGCACGACGACATGGATGCATCGTTCAGGCGTTGGAGCATGCAACTCCGCAAAAAGGACCATCCCACTTTACCGTTGTTGATGCAGTCGTACATGGAAATGGAACAAGGCCCCTTCATTCCCCACCTGGTCGAAGAAGTTCCGGATTTCAAGGCTTACGTGAAACCTTACATCGGGATGCAGAAGCAACAACTGGTGGGCCACTCGCACGGCCGGCAATATAAGTTCTTCATGGACGACAACGGTTGGCCGATCATGCAATACAAACTAGTGTGTACAGACATTCCTTGGTTGCCGGAAGCGGGCTTGAGGTTATGGAAGGAAGATGCTGAGCACAAGCCTCTGCTTCCGCAAGGCGATCCCCTCCGCGTGTCTCCCAAGAAAATGACCAGCGAAGCCGAGATCGTGCGAGGACTGAACGGATACATCCAACACTGGACGGACGTATACAGAGACGGGACGGCGGAGTACAAGGCGCGCATGTCCTATTTGGTCGCGTATTGGAGCGGCGTGAGAAATGCGCTGCGTGACGGAGCGGAAGAAGACCCTCGCGACTCTGATGAGTTGCAGCAGGGGTTTTGGCCTCAGACTCGACAACCTGGGGATTTCACGACGGACTTCATGCAAGACGGCCGGACGCGGGAGGAGCACGAGGCGGAAGACCCTTACATCGGCACTCTGGAGGGGAGGCCCCCGCCAGCGTACAACGTGGCCACTGATCTGCGCGAAGGCTTCTACGTGTTTGTGAGGCCGGGCTTGGATTGTGAGGATCCGGTGTGGCTTGGTAGGGCCGTGGAGAATCCTCAATTCGATCCTGCGGGAGTCCACTTCTGTGAAGTTTTGGTGCAATGGTACATCCCGTGCGGCACCTCGAAGGACACCGCGCGGTTGTACGCCGGGTGGGACACGAAGTCCAGTTTCAGATGGAAGATTGACCGTAGGGCGAGCCAGGCGGACTACGTATCCACGGACAGTATTATGGCCTCGTGGAAACCGAAGAAGAATGACGGGAAGAGCTTCATTGCGCCGCGTCAACAAGTGCAATTTGTAGTGGACAATTTGCGTCGCATTGCAGAGGAAGAGGTACACTAACTTTTGAAGAATAATTATGATGGGCTTTGCTGGAGAGGGATGTTGGAAGCTTTATCTTCGATGCGCGCTCAGCTACCATGCGTTTTGGCCGAGTAACGGCATTTGACATATAATGTAGCCAACGGTGAGCGGTCAATGGCAATCCATGTAGTTTTGGACTGGTGCTTGAGATTGCATTGTTGAGGTCCTTGGTAGACTCTAGGAAGCGTGGCGTGCATGCTGGCCGATTTTTGTACCGACCATTTTCTTCGAGGAGAAATAATATTAAATGATGCGTTTCGTTTTGGGGGGGTCTCGTCCATTTGAAGGAGTCCTATTTTGAGTTCTCTTTGTGCAATATTTGTTGATCCCGCGTTCATGAATGATCACGCCGAATTGTCCATCGTGGGTTCCTAACCCCTACCCCTGATGCCCCCCCCCTTCCATTTGAGGCGACGACAGAAAGCCTGCGGTTCCAAAGATTCCAGGAATATTCCACCATCTCCCCGTTCGTTTTGCCCGCCTTTTGCGAACTAGATTTGTGCCCATTGTCTATCCTTCCTCTCCTAGTACGCAGAAATGCATCTTCTCGTGCCGTGGGATCACTTTGTCGGACCCTACCATCACATCCAACTGGCTACGTAGCACACATCCTAAACCACCTTTCCGGACCTTCATGTACAAATGGCATTCGGAATACCGCCATTTTAACGAAATTCCCCATATGATTAAAAATACTAAATTATTTACAATTTAAATATGGAATTGAAAATTTCCAATCCCAATGGTCGAAATGTTGTAATAATGTATCTACATCCTATAATTTTATTTTTGTCCAAAAATATTGAAAATTGGATAAGATAAAGGATGTCAAAGTTTATTTTAGAGTAGGAAATCCAAAACAGCCCGCAAACAAAAAATCCTCATAATTTTTGACTCATTGATCAAAACGGAATGATTCTAAGGTTTTTGTGTATATCAAACTCTAGAAAATTAATTTCAAACATAATTAGTTGTTTGCTACTTTGTTTACTACACATTCATAAATTCATAGAAGTCATACAACTATCATGATGGAAGAAAGACCAAATTGCATATTACAAGATTTTCACCATATGTCTGTATCTTTATGTATGAAATGTGTAGCAACCGTGAAATACACATGCTTGATGCTCTTCTAAGCAAAAATGTGTCATCATGTCATCATGTATCTAAGCAATAATGTATCATCATGTTTTGCATTTGAGAGTAGAAATGGGAGTTCATTATATATTTATATGCATATGAGGTGGTATTGTGGTAGGATGTACAACAACGCACATGAGAATGATGAAATATGTAAATTAAAATTAGTGCTCAAGAGTTCCATTGCTCATGGTGAAGTCAAATTGTAGTAGGAATTTAGAGGTTGAAAACTTGATGTATTATCCTATATTCCTGCTACCAAACCCCAAAAGGCCAAAACGTTGAACTTTTATGCAAGTGCAAAATCGATTGTACTTTACTTGAATTCCAAACATAAGTAGATGTCTAGATTGCAATTATCAAAGGAACCATTTAACTTGAATCCAAAAAGAAAACAAATTGTATTCGATTTTATTCCAAAACAATTATAGTATCTACTTTGTTTTGGGAAAAGAACCTAAAATAAAAAATAAAAAATAAAAGAAGGATATTTCATTTCTAATTCCTAAATCCAAACATAATTAGACTATTGTTACCAAAATGAAGTATTGAACGTTTGAACTAGAATCCAAAAACCAAGTAACTTTAAAATTTAAATTGATGACAACTCTTAAACCCTTGCACGATTTTTATCCTCCAATTACAAAAAATATAACTTGTCATTTCTAATTACAAATATTGACCCTTAAACTGAACTGAAGATTTTCCATTCTATTTTTGAACATGCTTATCCAACCTTGACATGCTTTGATTACAGAAGCCCCTAAAGTACAAGCGTATAACATTTAATTTGTATTTGATTTGAATTTTAAATAATTGCAGCAACAATTTACCAAATACCATAAAGCCTTCAAGCATAACCAAACCAAACATAACTTCTCTTTGATTTGAAATCCAAACCCTTTTAGCATCTAGTAACAAGACCAAAGCCTTTAACTTGCTTTCAAAACTTTGTTTCCTTTCCAAATCCTTGTAGCTTCTATTTTCAAAAATAACCCTTAAACTACATTTGAATACATTGTAATACATTAATGATGTGAATTCAAAACCCTTGTAGATTCAATTATCAAAAATAATTGAGAAGTATTAGAACTCTACAAAATATAACTTGTGTTTCATTTTTTTAGGAAACTCCAAACCCTTTTAGTTTCTATTTGGAGAACTCTAAAATTCATCCTTTAAGTCTTCAACTTGAATTTAAAAAAATGTGTACCTTGTTTTCCGTTACAAATCCAAAAACTTCTAGCATCTAATTATATTTGTTTTCTTGAAAATGTGCAAGTTAGTTTTAATATTCTAGAAATCTCATTTTTTGGGTGTGGGGACTATTTTTCAAGTCCTTGGAGAAGCGAAGAAGGACAAGGGTGACACATGAAAGGAGACACATCCTTCCATGAATTGTCTTTCAACTCAAAAAGTGGTTGGACCTCTTAATACAACCATTGACTTGAAGATATTCCCCGAGCTCAAATTAAGGGCTGACTACATTAATTGGTTTTCCACTTTTCCTCTCTCCATGGGAAGAAAGAATCCCATGCCAATTTCAAATTTGAAGGTCAATTTCACTCCCCTCCATTGTTGGTGGAGGAAGTTCTTGCATATTTTTTCCTCCAAAGGTTAGGGCGCGGACGTGTGGATAGAGGCGTGGACGTTAGGACAAGGCGTGGATGCTTGGGCGGGGACATCCTACCAGGGCGTGGACGTCCGAGCACAGATGTCCACTCAAAATTCCAATTTTAAAGCAAGTGTTCAACTCCCTCCAAGCCAATTTTGAACTCCCTCCAAAGGTTTGAGGATTCCATGCCCAAAATAATTAAATAAACCGTTGACCATGAATTAAAAAATTACTTAACTAGTATTTCATTTCAATACCCACCCCTCCTAAATCCTAGACTTTAGAGTTTAGAGTTCTAGGATCCCATTACACAAATTAAAGGTTGGAGTCCAATGATTGAATATTTGAAATCATAAACAATTTGGATAATGCTTCATTTCATTCCCAAAGACTCAAACCGCTTTGCTATCCCTATACACAAAATAAACCATTGTCCTTGAATTAAAAAATCACTTAACTAGTATTTCATTTCAATATCCACCCCTCCAAAGTCCTAGACTTTAGAGTTTAGAGTTCTAGGATCCCATTACACAAATTAAAGGGTGGAGTCCAATGATTGAATATTTGAAATTGTAAACAATTTGGATAATGCTTCATTTTATTCCCAAAGACCCAAACCCCTTTGCTATCTTCATACGCAAAATAAACCATTGTCCTTGAATTAAAAAATTACTTAACTAGTATTTCATTTCAATACCACCCCTTTTATTTTTCCCATTACAAGAATTTGTTATTAAAGTCTTTAAGATCTAAATCCTTGTAGCCTTTTTTTCCTGGAAAAAAACCCTTCAAGCATATTTTAAAGCATTATAATTTGTATTTGATTTAAATCTGAAACCTTGTAACTTCATATTTAATAAATGAAGACTTAAACCAAAAGCTTGAGAAGTATACATTGGTAATGGTTTGATTTGTAAACTTCAAATCCAAAATCACATTTACCTTTCTTTTAGAAGAATAAAATATAAACCCTTAAACTCGAATTTAAACAAATATGTACCTTGACTTTCATTAGGACTCCAAACCCTTTGGGATTTTATTCACATAAATTTTGTCCTTCTTGTTTGGAAGTTCAATTTCATTTTCTAATTTTTTTTTGGTTTCCAACTTTACATGGGTCCTACTTCTCAAGTGCTTAATGAAGGCAAGAACTTGAAGTCCGGCCTCAAGAAGGAAGTGACATGCTTCAATACGTTGTCTTTGAACTCAAAAAGTGGTTGGACCTCTTAATGTAGCCATTGACTTGAAGATATTTTCAATGCTCAAATTAAGGGTTGACTACATTAATTAGTTCTCCTCTCTCTATGGGAAGGAAGAATCCCATGACTAAATTCATACCAAAGTCTAGTGTGGAACCTCCGCGCCCTGCCGTCCGGGAACGCAACAGGGCTGGTGCGGAGACGCGAACATGCCTGTCAGGGATGCGAATTTGACGGGCGAGAACGCGACGCGCCGAGGCAGGGACGTGTAGGAATGACGTGACGTTCGTGCCCTGCTGTCCGCGCCCCGATAGACTAAAACTGCCCTACCCTGACGTCCCCACCCCTTACGGAAACGTTCGCGCCCTGATTTCAGTGTTGGAAAATTTCAAAAATGAAAGGTGTCCGAAGCGTCCCGTCCGGTTCGCCCGTCCATCCGATCACTCTGACCCGTCCGGTATGACAACCTTGCTATAAGATGACCCATTACAGTTTTCCACCAATCTGTGCCAGGTTTTTTCTAATTAATGTAAGCAAAACTTCATTAGGTAAGTTGATGGCTGAAATCAATGTTTTGTATGATGGTGATGGAGATGTTAGAGACTGTTTTAGGAACTCGTCCCTTTCTAGTGTAATTCATTACATGAACTAACTTTTTTTGTTTCTTTATGTCATGTCCATGTTAGAAAATATTTCAACCATGTTAGGAAATATTGTAACTACATTGGGTGGTTTGATGACCACCATGGGTATAGTTTTTGATGGTTATGGGATAGTCTAGAGACTGTTTTGAGCCATTTGGCCAGTTCACTTCAAAAATCTATAACAAATTCATATTTTGTCAAAAAAATAAAATTTCAATTGTTCTACCAATTTTTCATGTTTGCCTTTATATGGAAAAAACATTTCAAAATTTCAAATATGTCAACAAGGCAAACCAAGCAATCTACCTATCATTGGCTGGTTTACCTTAAATAGAATTCCATTGTAAATGAGAAGTAAACCTCGTTTTGAGCATTTGAATGTCATTATTGGTATTTATTTGTCCTCTAATTGAAACAAACGTGAACATTAAGTAAGCACTCCTAAACTTCCTGCCAGTGTATATTAATGCAGTATTTCGAACCAAGACACCTGTCTTGACAAGTTCTACAGTGCCAAACAAGATAAATGAAAAATTCTCCAATCAAGAATTAGAAAATAATTACACGCGGCCAACACTATTAGGAACAGCCTGCTCGACAACCTTCCCAATCCCCTGGACGGCTAGGCCACGGGTTGGACGGCTTAGCCCCCTGGATGGTTAGTCCGCGAGTTAGACGCCCTCTACGCCCTTAAACGCTATGTCCGTCCTCTCAACGGCCTCTCCGTCGACGTGAAATGGGTATATAAGAGTGTTTTTGATGAACTTACGCCAAAATCTTTCATGATCTGACGGTGCTTTCTTGTCTTGGATTGGTTGGAGTCCTTGCTTGGAAGTGCGGATGTTTCGGTAGAGGCTGGTTTGAGGAATAAGGGGGGTGGTTTTACACTTTGTGGAAGCTAAATTCCTAATTCCTTTCATTTTGATTATTTGTTACTTGTTACTGTCACGATGGCTAGTTGCGATTTCTCGAAGAGAAGGGTTGATGATTGGTGGACAGGTGTTGGAGATGCACCAATCATGGACCTAGATGCGGAATCACCAGATTGTGTTTCGGTGGCTGTAGCTGCAGAAGGGGCTAGAGCTGTTGTGGGGGGTGGAGAGTCTTCAAAGGCAAAGAAAAAACAACAAAGGAGGCACAAGGTCACAAATCCAGAGAAGTGGCCAAGCAAGGGTGCACCAAGAAAATTGCATGAAGTGGTGTTGGATTTTTTTGAGCAATATTCGATTTTGCAATTGAACACAACATACGTCTCATGTGGATTATAGGGAGTGGATGTCATTAAACAAAAGTTCCACCACATGTTTTGGACAACAATGAGCGCGGATGAGTGGCATGAAGATCGCACAAAGGAATACTTCGATCATTGGTTGGAGTCACAAGTGCAAACATGTGTCTTCAACCTTGCCCAAGTTGCGGAAAAAATAAAAGGCTTTCAAAGGAGTGTAGTGTCCAGACAACAAGCATTGAATTTGTTGCACAAGAAGGTGTATTGGTGGCATGAAGCAATGCATGGACTATCTTCAAACAACATTTGTTCTACTTCGTGGTTTCAACGAAGTCAGAATTTGGCCTTTGGTCAACAGGCTGCAGGAAGAGTGGTTTTCCTTGAAAGAGGAGTGGTGGTGGTTCCTTTGTCTGGCCATAGAAAACAAGGGGGGCACGGGAGGGTGTGCAAGGTTTGTGTTCAAAATTCAAAACATATTTCCGAAAATATAGAATTAGCTAGGAAGTCAGCCTTGCACGTAGATGAATTGAAGAAGTCGAGGGAGAAGTTGTCCATCGAGGCATTGGTATGTCCATGCGAGCATCCAAGGGTCATCAAATTCTTTGCTATAAATGACATGACCATGGAGTGTTATTCTCAATGGTGGAATGGCGGTACTCTCGGCGCCATGTTTACCCTTGATGAGAAGAACCAAGATCCAGATGAAATTGGAGAGTGGCTTATGATGCAACTCCACAAACAATGCAAGCCATGAAACAACTCATGGCATATAGACGCAAGCACACCGAACTTGCATGGGCGTTGATTTGCATTGTGGATGTAGTGCAATAGTGCTCTGTATTGCACAACGACATCACATTGGAGAACATTATGCTTCACTTTCCGAATGATGATGGAAGAACCGTGTGAATTGGTCTATGTGATTGGGGAATGGGTAGCCGCATCAACAAAGAAACCCCTTCTTTTTACCAATTCAATTGTCCAAGGAAGTTGCAGGCAACTCGAGCGCAACGTTGGTGGGTGGCTCCTAAGTTGATGTACTTGACTAGAGAGACATGAACTTCATCATCTCCTACTCGTAGGGTTAAGCCACCTTGTGTTAGTATACACACGGATGGATACTCCATAGGGAAATTGACTATGAAGGTATGGAAAAAAGATCGCGGAAATGTAGAGATGATTCCGGACCATACGGCATTTGGTACGTTTTAAACCATGTTGGGTGAATTGTGCAAGGTGGAGCCACTACAACGACGCTCGGTGACATATGTCGTGCAACGACTAAGTGGTGCTCCAACATTTTGGACACCACCCGTGGATTGCTACCGCGAGGCTTGCAAAGAACAAAACCTTCAAGAAGAGCAGGCGCGCAATAAAGATAAGATAATAGTGTATTACCATATAGTTGCAAAATTAGTGTTTACTTAGCACATGCAGTTATTATAGTATAGGCTTGAGGACATCCGTAGCAATGTAGCACACTTTGTGGCCTCAATCCATTTTGTACTCATTTTGGTTTATATAAACGTATTTTACCTAAACATTGAGTGTAACTTCTTGTCTAACCTAACTTTATCATTTAAATTGTGTTTAAACAAAAATCTTATAATTAAAACTCTAAACTTAAAACTCTGAATTGTATATCACTACAAGAAATTTCAATTTGTTTTGTGAAAAATTGTAATTGTCATGATTGTTGTTGTACCAATTGAATATAAATAAGTAAAAATAGAAAAAACAATTCAAAAGATTAGAAATTTTTACAAGAGGTTCAAATAGCAATGGAGATTAGTGTGAAAAAATTTCAAGTGGTTATTTTATTTTTCACACTCAAAACAAGTAAACAACCACAAAGAAGACCTTGAAGTCAAATTTGACTATCAAAACAAATTTATCTTTTTATTGAAAATAAGCATAATATTTTAATATTTTTTGCTGGTTGTGAGTGTTTCTAACTCCACCCTTAAGTCAGAAAATTGCACACAAGTTCTAGTGGCATAAGTTAGTAAATTGTATGGGTGAAATGTAAACGTAGTGTTCTTTGGCCTTCCAAGCAATGGACACCTTGTTTGTTATGGTGATAATCTAATTCTAATTGATTCAAACAATCTAAATGTTAAAAGGTTCAAGACCTTGATGAGTAAGTAAAATCTAATCTAATATAAAAATCTATTTAGGTTAAAGTGAAGAATGCACTTTGCCCTTTTCGAAATGGTAAGGCAAGTTCAATTCTGATGTTCCTACTAAAAGATATTGATGGATGAAATTCGCCTCTAATTCTATCCTAAAAACTTCATCTGTTAACTAAAAATAGCAAATAAATTCTAAATAAATCTAAATTTTAGGGTTAAGTTATTAATTAGTTTAACTAATGGATTCTTGAGAGTAAACCTAGTTTTGACCTATTTTTAGACTTTTCATCTAAATTTGGATCAAACTTCATCCCCACTTAACTCTTTTAAATCAAAGTAATTTTAAGTAAAAGTTGGTTTTAGAATCTTTAAAATATTCCTTGAATGATTCTAGTCTCAAAAAATTCCTTAGTTATTCTTTAAAAATATTCCTAATTGTTCTTTTATTAATCCTATTCTTAAGTTATAATTCTAAAATTAGTAGTTTTTGGGTTTTTTTATGATTTTTATGAAGAAAGTGATAAATTACCTTTCTACCAAGGTAAAAAGTAAGAATTTAGGACGTCTAGGTGAAAATTTATGAACGGATGAAAATTCCCCTTAGTTGGATGGAATTCGTTCCTTTAATAATTTTAAAGAGAACAAGGGGATTAATTAGGTTTTAACTTTTCCCAATTATTCTAATATTTCCTAAATTTCTAAATTAAATTAGATTCCTTTTGAGATTCTTTTGGATTATCATTTACTTTCCAAATTAATTCAAAATTCCTCTATTTATTACTTCCACAATTAGTGTTTTTTAAAGATTTTAGCAATGTTCAAACTTTCATGTATCAATTGAGATTGTAAATGTTAATTGTGATTTAAACGAAAAGCAAATTTAAAGAAAAACAAAGTTAGAAATCATACCTCAGTATCGAAGATGTCGGTGGATCCGTCGTTGCAAAATACCATCATAATTGTCTCTTCAAAGTCCTCCATTGTCTTTCATGAATTTGCAAAGTTTTAGTGAGATTTTGATTAATTGTTGTTCTAAAAACCTATCTAAAAAGTCCAATTTTGTTAGTTTAAAAATGATAATTTTGTTTTAAGGTTTTTCTTTATAAATTAGTTAATTCATTTGAATTCTCTAATTTCAATGAATAGTGATATTATTCTTTTGTCAATTGTTTAATAGTTTTTAGTTTAATATTCCAAAGATATTAATTTTTTTTGTTTTTATCTATTTGGCTTATTGGGCCTAATAAAACAAAACACTAAACAACAATTTTGCCAACTAATACAATTGGAATCCTAATTAATAACTACCAAACAACTAAAGGAATAGCAAATGGAATAAAAGCAATAAACAATGATAAATGAATAGTAAAGGGAAGAAGATATTATTCCAAATTTTAGATGAATAGTTAGATTCTTACCTTGTGAGCCTTTGATGTATTCTTCTTCTTCTTCTTCTAGCCTTATTGCTTCTAAATTCTCTTGTTGGTGGTGGTGTTCTTGGTTTGAGAGATGTCTATGGAGAATGAGAGTTTCTGAGATTGTTTTTAAAGTCTTAATTTCAAAATTCAAAAAGATTTGTGGTGGTGTGGCGAACAATGGCCTAACCTTTAGTGTATGGGTGTGATCCCAACTTTTGAACGTGAATATTGAAACCAAAGTTTCTTGATTTGGCCGAACTAGAACTTCTCCCTCTTCTCAAACTAGCGAGTCCCAGTCTCACCCTTCCACTCGTGTGACAACCTTCCAACTGCGACTGACCCCCCCAACTGCGACTGACCTCCCAGCGGCAACTCTAGACCCTGCGAGAACTTGGCCCCTGTGAGACCTTGCCCTGATAATGCTCGACTGGCTGTAAGGCCCAGCTGGCTGTATGGCCCGGCTGGCTATATGGATAGCTGGGGGCTGATCTTGAACAGATGGTTTATAAATTGAACCCAATTTCTCCTACAAAATCTATGGGCTATTCCAACATTAAAATAATATAAAACTCTAAAAACAACAACCTCTATGCTAACTAAAAGGCTAAAAAGACTTAGTATAGTAATCTTTAATACTAACTAATGTTCAATTAGATCATAAACAATTTTTAGCAATTTGGTTTAAATTCTCTCACAGCCACTCCATGTAATGACTATTACTAGGTGTAACAACTCTCAAGGAATTTAAGGTCTATTTTGAAAGTCAAAGTTCCACCATGCGGGGCAACCTTAAGTTTCACTGGTTCTTTAAAGGCAAATTTTTACCCTAGAAGATCAAAGCTTTGCTGTGCGGGGGCAACCCCAGGCCACGAAAAAATCAAGGAATTAGAGATTTTAAAATACCCGTTTCCAGGTTTCAAAGTCAAAGCTCCGCTGTGTGGGAGCAATCTCAAGAAATAACTGATAAACTAAAGTTTCAAGTACCCGTTTCCAGGTTTCCAAAGTCAAAGCTCCGCCGTGCGGGAGCAACCTCAGGAATAAATGGTATCCGAGGACCAAACTAGTATTTTGAAGACTTAATTTTAAAAAGAAGTGCACATGACAGTGTTTAACTGAACATTAAAAACTAATTTCCAAAATCTCAAACAAAGTTCGAAGTTTAATCACTAAATGAGGTACACATGGCAGTGTTTAATCGAACATTAGCAATTCGTTAAACCAAACACCCGTTATACAACGAGTTTTGGCACGTGGTGATGCTCAAAACCTTTTGGCAGAGTCTAGCCTTGCTACTTTAAAGTTTTAAGTTCACAAACTGTTATCAATTCGCACAAATAGTTGATTAGTATCCAAAAGAACATGAAAAACAAATAGAGTTTGGGAACTACTCCCACAACTCTCAAAATATCAAAGTTTTGGGGCTTATAGCCTCCAAATTCAAGAAAGAAGTTAGTTAACTCAAACAACAATGGAGTTAGGGGATTTTCCTCCTCCTAAACTCTTTAAAAGCAAAGTTTTGGGACTTGAAGCCTCCAAATTCAAACAAAAAAAGAAAACAAAGCTTTGAAAGGGCCCTTTGGACCTTCAAAGTACAAGAGAATAGAAAGAAATAGCCAAAATTTGGCTTAAAAAGTGCTCCGACAAGTGTCGGTAGCATGATAAGAGCAACAATCAGAATGAAACAAGAGAATGAGGGCCACGAACAACCTCGAGGAAAGGCCTTATATACTCACTCTTGGCCCCCCTCCGGTTAGTTGTTTGTAATTATTTTCTTACTTTCAATCTAGATATTTTGCTAAACTAACCTAACGCGTTTTCTAAATAATTTTTGTTTAATGAGAAGGAAGGTCCTCAAGTAAGTTCCTTCTAGGCTCTAAATGGCCTTAGAATCTTTTCCCAAATCAAATATTAGATTTTTCCAAAGATATTTTGAAAAACTACCTAATTAATCGAGATATTTTGCAAATTAATCTAAGGTTAGTTCTAAATTATCTTTCTTTAGTCCAAAAGATGGCTTCTTACGCAAGACAAGTATCTTGAGCAAATCCAATCTTCGATTTTACAAGAGATATTTGCAAAATCAACCTAGGTTAATCCAAAATTACCTTAAAAAAGTCAAATTAACTTTGGAACTGGACGGCCTTGATGAACTTTGGATTTGTAGATTCTCCAATATTGGCATTTGACATTGTACTACAGTTGGTGGAGGGAACTCAGAGCGGGATGAAGAGGAAGGCCGTTCTTGCAGAGTGGACGGAGGAGATGGTGATGCAAGGTACACAGGTTGTGGTACTAGACGATGATGATGTGAAATCGAAAGAGTTGATTTTGAACATGTCAATTGTTGACATCATGGACAATTTGGGGAATGCAGCACCGAATTGCTATACTGAAGTCATGGACTTCATTGAAAAAGTAATCCTAAACTTCAAGTTCAATTTATAACTTCAAATTTTATTTGGAAGCAAGTTGTTATAGTTTGAGTTTTCTAATAACATGAACAATCACTTGATTGTAGATGAATGCAGGAAAAGCCCGGTCATTTGACGGTAGGGTCAGCCGATAGCCTTTGGTGGATCTCATTATTTTTGACTGCCAAGAGAACCTCCCCGTGCCACTCATCTCCGATAAGCGCGTTCCGCCATGGAACTTGGACCCAACCTGTGCGGAAATGCAAAATGCATTTCACTTTGCCGAGGAAAACTTACAAGACAATGGTTGTATTCTTGTATTTCACTCGTACAGCCTTCAGTTGCACTATATGTTTGCAGGATTACGGAATGTTTTCAAGAAATTGGTGATGAAGAAGGAGTGGTTGGCATTCAACCAATTGGACCTAGCATCAGGTATTAATCCTGGACAAACGGTAAGTTTGTCTAAATTTACAATGTTAATGTCAATTGTTTTGGAAGCATTCCTTTCTGTACTTAACATTTTGTTTTCATTTTTGTAGACTGTGAAGTTTGGAGTTACCCTTCTCGTGAAGGACATAGGTGAGAAAGGGCCCACAAATTTCAAGTTTAGGTAGACGAGGGCCATGACAAAAGCAAAGTGAAATCTATAGAAGAAAGACATGGTCATCAATTATATCACAGAGGAGACAATGTTGGTCGAGAAAGAGTCCAAAATGCCTTGGCGCGGACCGCAAGAGAAAGATGCAAGATTTCTACAATTCTTCATTGAAGGGTGCACCGACAAAGAAGATGTGGTTCTCGACTGCACCACAGCTACAGGTTAGCTAATGCTTTCAAATGATAGTTTTGATGTGAAATGTTTATTCGTGAACAACCTTCCCATGTACCTCGCATATTACCTTCACATATTGAAGTTATAATCGTCACATGCTTCTCTTGCAGGAGCATCGATTACTGCATGTCGTGGCACAGGGCGGCATATCGTGGCTTTGGAGAAGGACGAGAATATCTTCAATGGGATTCTCCTGCCGATGAAGAAAGCCACTCAAATGAAAGGGGTGACACAAGCTCCAGAAGAAGTTTTTGCCGCTCTTGATTTAGATTCTGTGCATGTGGAGCCAATGGTGTTTACACGCAACATTAGACCTAGTAAGTAAGTTTTGTATTCAATACTGACTTGTGTGTTTTTGTATTCAATATGTCTTGCATTTCATGAATTCCAAGGATTTAACATTGAGATCTTTGTATTTGAAGGAACGAACGAGTGACGGACGGACATCGTATGAAGAAGATACGAAGACTCATTTTGAGTCCGGAAAAGTCTTATGATCTTCCAGTGTATGCCGAGAAGATGGCATCACAGTATGAACGAAATGGTTGTAGAGAACCAAAACCTCGCTTACCCAAATATGCTACAAATGTGGTTCATTTTTTAGATGTTTCAGCTTCTGCGGGAGAAGAGACTCCAGAGTCATCTTTGGGTGAGGTTTCTATGATAGAGTCCACAGCGACGTAGACTCATGAGATTGACACATCTTATAAGTTGAACTATGTGTATTCATTTTTATGTTGATTTGATTTGTGTGTTTTATGGCTACAAGTTCGGTGCAATGTGTTTGATGTTTGATATTTCTCTTACATAAAAAAAATGTAATGAAAAAATATCTCCCAAGATACAGACTAATTAGTGGACAAATGTGGAGAATGAATCCTTACACCTTAAAGAATTGGAGAAAACGAGGTACAATTAATGCAATATACAATGCATAGGATGGGTGTAGGAAGATGATGTTCAAATATCCCATAAGGATTGGATGTGAAAGCATGAGCTCCCATATAACTTTCATCATGTGCTTCATCAAGCACCGTGAAGGTGCAGTTGGGAACTAATTGTCACAATTAATTGTCATAGCTATTTCCCAGCTGTTTTCATGGTTTTGCAAAGTACTAAGTAGTGGAACGATAAAAATAAAAATATAAAAGAATTAAAAAAGAACTGCAATGGTAAATTATCAATAGTAGTACGGAAAGGAGTGCGTACATCTTGGGGTCATTTCTTTACCTTCCTATTCCTACAACACTAGTTAAATCCCTGAACACGCTAATAGCCAGTTTATATTAGACATGTTCTCAAACAAAAATGGAAGTGCTTCTAAATGTGCACAAATGATCCTAAATTTGTCGTCCCTCAAATGTTTTCTAAATCCACGGTCATAGAACTTCAGTTGTCCCAAAGTCCACGGTCATGGGTTCGTCACAGATTTTTTGATCAAATACAAATTCTGACACAAATTTTTTCATCACAAAAATTTCCTGCTCGCGGGCTCACAGGCTCACAGGCTCCCGTTCCTAGGCTCGCACAATAGCAACCCTGGTACAGGTGGCCGCAATGAATTTGTATTTCTAGTCACACGCTATGACACCATACCAGCCAATCGTGTACCTATCAACGAAGTTGGTTCGTGTAGACGAACTTTGGAACTAGACGGCCTTGATGAATTTGGGACCACAACGTCCTCATATGTATTGCCCCCACTTGGCCCAGCATTCCACATTTGTGGCATTCGTGGTGGACTTCCTTCATGTCCCTCGGAGTCATTGTCGTTATTATCCCCCTCTTCAAAGTCAAATACGGATGCATCAATTAGAGGACGCACTCCTCCCGCCCCACGAAATCTATCAAACGGTGGCTCATCATCGTCATTGGAACTATCATCTGAATCGTCATCATTGGGGTCAGAGAGAACCGAACTTCGGTCTAGACCATCAGATTCATCTGTCATGGAATCTTCTGACATCATGTTCTCAATGTACCACCTTGTCGGATTTGTTGCAGCACTTTCTCTAAGAGTCTTGGAATTGGTATAAATGTAAACTAATTCCTCAGCACGCTCTGATGTCAATCTATTGCGTGATTTGTTGTGGACAAACGAATACATACTCCAATTGCGTTCACACAACAATGCAGAACACACTTGTGCGAGGATCTTTTTTGCAATCGATGCAAGTGTATGAGCACCAGCTCTGAGAAGGTCCCACCATTCGTGAGGTTGCAAATTTAAGGTGTTTACATCAGGAAGTCCACCGAAAATGCCTCGATGATCTCTAAATGCTTGGTACTCAGACAAAGCTGAAGCAAATGCTTGATGCCTTAATCTCCAACAGCCAATTTGCGCAAAACTCTCAATATGGCTTCTCTTGCCTCATCATCATCCATTAGCAAGACTTTGTCAAGTAAAAGGGATTCAATAGAGCCCCAACGTAATGCAAATTTGTCCTGAGCATGTCCTAGTGCTTGTAGAAATCATCGATGGCGGAAATTGCACACCGTGGCTCTAATGAAAATGGTGGATCCCTCAAAGATAAAACATGTTTTTCCACCTTTTTCATCACAAGCCATGCCTTGTCCAAGCACGAGTGCTTGCCATCAAACTCTCGAAGAGCAACCAACATGGGCTTCACTATGTGCACAAAGTTCAAACATCTCTTCCAAAATTCATCTGTTTGCACATATCGTCACACATCATTAGCCTTTCTTTGCTTTTGATTGGATGTCAATCTCCGTGTGTACTCATTCCATTGCGGATCGTGGACTGTCGATTCTACCGCTTCTTTCACTTCTACCAAATGCTCGATCATGAGGAACGAGCGAAGCTAGTATATGAGCATAGATCGGGAGTGTGGAGCGTAGAGCGTAGAAATTAGAGCCTGAAATAAGATTTCAAGACATTTTTTTGAAATTAAATAGCAGATTTATGGAGAATATTTTGAAAACACTTAAAAATAATTTTAGAACCTATAACCATGGAGAATAGGATGCCTTAAGACCGTGTAAGAAGAATTTTTGATAAATTTTGCAATATGTGAGAATATTATTTGAATATAGTTTACAAGATCTATTTTTATAGTATAAATACTTTAATAGTAAAAGAATGCAGAAGGAGGCATTTGGTGGAAAATACAAGTTATTTTTAAAAATCCCCGGAAAAAAATTAGGGAACTGTACTGACTACAATCTATTTTTCTAACATCTATATCAAATGACTTTTTTGAGCACAATTTTTGTGGGTTGCATTTGAACATATCTTTTTGTTTAGGAAATATAGAAAATACTGTAATATAACATGCATGGTAAAAATGACATCCAAAATGAATCAGTGGCCCTTTTGTCTCACTGCATATATAAAATATAACGGAATACAAGAGTCTTTTGGTAAAGCTCTTGACAATCATGAAGGCAACATCACTATTTACCAAGAATTAGGAGGTGTTCCTACGCCTTAAGATGCCACACTCAGGAACACGTTTCAATTCATTGAAGGTGAAGCTCAAAGCATGAATGAAGGCATCTACCTCTGCATCTAGATTGCAAATCACAAAGAAAATGAAATACAAATGTTTGCAATTTGCCCATTGCCCTCTCTTTCCAAGTGCCTTAGATGACATTTCCTTGAAATTAGGACAAGTACATTCAGGAAACAAACCTATAGTAATAATGTATTTATGACTATTAGGTGGGTCACCTGATTGAAGCAAGATGATGCATCCAAAACTAGGATGTGGTATCATAGTCACTTGACGAATAAATGCCTTCAAAGTGAGAGCAGAGGCACAATTATTCGCTTGTTTTTGTTGTTGGAGCGTTGGGATTTCTTCGTATCTTCTTCTCGGATCTTATACTTGGGTGCTCTCTAGGAAATGGTGGAACTTGAAATCCTGATACATCACTTGGTATTTCATAATCTCCAAATAATTTCCTTGGAGAAATTGAAACACGCTTTGGAAGTTGAAAGCCTTCCTGCTGGAAGTCCATAATCTCTTTTCGTGTAAGATTTGTTCCAAACTTTACTGGCCAGATGTCTGGCACTTCCGGTTTGGAAAGAACCCATTTTCGTTTTGATCCTTTCACACATCGTTCAATATCATCATTGCAAAAGAAGAATTGCATCCGATCAATCTTGTCCTTCTTGTAATTCTGCATGTTACCTGTATATGTTGGTGCTGTAGTTCCTTGATTGCCTTGCACTATCTTTGCAATACACTTCTTTCCTGTAAGGTAAAGCATGCCTTAGCAGATGTCTTCGGCAGTCATGCGATATGCCACTGTGATTCATCACAGGTTGTTTCTTCAATGCATGTCACTTGGGCAACTCTAGATAGTGTTGATGACTTCTCAAGCACAGCTGACATTGAGAATTCAACCTCCTCTTCATTTATATTAAGTAAAGCTTCCTCCAAAATAGTATCCAATTGAGCTTTAGAAGAAAATGCATGCGTGCCCCTTTTCTTTGCACGTGGTTGCGAAAAATCGACTTTGTCAGGGCGGTGCGAATCATATTCAGAACCTGGAGGCAAGTCTGCCATCCTCTTTCGAGATCCAAACACCTCCTCGCCTTCAAAGTGGGGATCCCTTGTGCAATATTCTCCAGCCCCTAGCACATTTGCCATTGCATCATGAAGGCTTTTGGGATTGCCAGTGCGTTGGGCATACCTTTGAGCCACCCGAAGTTGAAGTTCTTCTTTTCCAGGACCAGTCTCCGGATTGGCACCTTTAAAGAACTGATAATATTGCACCATCTGCATGAATGCTCTAACATAGTCATCAACTGTAGCTACGTATAAATCATTACCTCAATTTCCTGATTGCTGTAACCATTTGTTATGGACTGTCTCAGCAAGATTGCACGATGGCATTTCCGCAAGTTCGGTATCTGGAAGATCCTATATCAAACACAAGAAGGCACTATAAGATAAATACAAGTATTATTATTTTGTATCATTATACACATTAGCGTCCAAACATCTATACTATACAGTTACACATTTATATTTTGGTAACCTATATATAATTGAATAATAAATATTTATTATTACGATATACAGTATCCAATATAGCATGCATCATCAAAGGTCAATAGAGTAAGCAAAGGGGCTTAGAAATATAAGAATCTTACAATTTGCATGAATCCTCCCCATTGTCTATATCGAAAGTGCCAAAATGCCAACCACAATTCTAGTCATCGAAGCCCTTCCTTTGTTGTTGCTCCCGAAGAGTGCCACCACGAGCGAATGGCATGAAACCTAATCCCAGACTCAGATGATGATGCTGCATCTTTATATTGCTTGGATAACTTTTGATGTTGATTTTGAAGGTCGGCCTGAATATCTGCTTTGGTATGCTTCTCCATCGATTGAGTCCAGTGGAAAAGACAAGTGCGTTCACGATTGAGCATAGGCTTAGATGCATCGCCACCTCCATAGATAATTCTGACCGCATTCCAATTTGCCATTGCACAATCAGCCATGAAGCCTTTGAAATAAGTGAGGGCAATACCATGTTTGGCCATTACTGCATTCAAATTAGTCCAGAAATTGCATTGGCCAATCGCATCCTCAAACTGCATATCACATACAACAATAGTCATCACACGGCAGAAAGTAGGGTCATAAACATGACAAGCCATTGTTGTCCAGTTCTTCACTCGCTTCACATAATCAAACATAATCCAAGCATTTTGTAGGTCACCACCTTCTTGCATGCGCGTTACCAAATCAACACCGCTGCCAGGACCCAACTCAGACATTTTGAACAAAAAAACTTTATCTGAATCAGATCCTTGACTTGGAAACTTGTTCCCTTGGACAAAAGACCAATTGCTGCATCCCCTAAGCTTGTTGATACTGTCCATGACCCCAAACCTTCGGAAATACTTGAAAATTGTCACTTCATTTCTAATGCTAGGAGAACTCATGTATTTGCACTTCTCAAGAACCGGAAGGAGCTCATCCATTCCCAACGTTGAAGGTGGAGCTCCGTCACGTTGAAGAAGAAATCCTCCCAATAGCTCCTTGCTTGCCTCTAAAACGATTGAAGAATTTGTTGCTGTTGGAGTCCTCTCTACCTGTTCGGAAATGAATGACCGAATTTTTTCCTTTGAATCCCGACAATCTCCAATCTTTACTGGGTGATCATGAAGACCAAAGTGAACACAAGCTTGTCTCAAGTCCACGCCTCCAACCACGTAATATATTTTGGCTGAACATGTTGCAATACAAGTTGGAACTGCACAATAAATCTTGCATACAATTGTTGAACCAGCAAGGGGGGGATACCAACTTCGAACGGTACAGGAGAACAGCCATCCCATTCGGTCTCATTGACAACCGTTGTTCGATGCACACGAGATCGGTAGTTGCATTTTGTGTTTTCACAACGCAGATGACCCACACATGAAGCCAATCGAAAAGTCAAATTGTCCACGTTCTTGATGTTAGTTGTATGTGTATTGGACCAGACGTGACCATCATAGCGTTTCTCCATTCCAACCATAAGCTTAGCTTGAGATTGAACATTGTGAGATTGAAGGGGAGGCAACTCAAATATCACGTCACCATTGAAAACTGGTGGAACAAATTGAACATCATGTACTGGTATTGTATCATAATCAAGCTTCTTAAAAGGATTCCTTGAACCTTTGGTGTGACATAGTTTCCGTAGATAAGGAATAATAGACTGACCTGTACTTGACTTAAGACTGGTGTCTACACTTGTACAAAGCATAGAGGAACTGCTTGGAACTAATGGCTCATGTGATACATTCCAACTTGACATCTTTGTAGGTGGTGAGGAGTCCTCTGAATTATCGCTCTCTATGGTGATGACATCAATTCCCGGCTCAATTTTAATCCTTGTTGACAAAGGCGTGTGTTCAGTGGATGTGCTAGATAGTCTAGTCGCACCTTCTCGTGGGGACGCACCTACAATAGACTCACGTAAACCATATGCTAAATATCGACCTAGATGCAGACGCCATTCTTTACAATGATTGTTAGAATAAGGCTCTTGACTGATTGTATGAGTCACTTCACCAGTTGAAGTATCCAATACCTCTTTGTCGATGTGTATTGAGTATTCAGATAATCCAAATCGAACACTCAAACGAAAAGCTGAGACTACAGCATATCCCAAATCACCTATTGGAAATGTCATAGGGACAGTCTCTCCACGAGACCTCACAAATACTATCAAATTGGATGACATGATAACTCTCCGTGCATTCTAAAATTGTCGAAAATTCCCTAATTCAAAGATGAGGCTAATTCAGAGCACAATTGGTAACATTTGAAATGAAAATGAAAGACAGTAAATGGGGGGAATAGGGACATATATCAGTAAATGACCAGATCACTATATGATTGAATAGAGTATCCAATTTAAGTTACTACTAGCCGTTAGTGTATTCAAAATACGTAGAGTTCAAATGAATTTTGCTAAATCACCTACATTTAAAATCCTATTAAAAATGTACAATCTACAAAATAATGAGTCATTAAAAATTGGTTATCAGATTTTGAATCTTCCATGCATATAATATCCTCACTTTTGAAGATTATTGATTCTTGGAATAATAATTTGAAAATTACAAAATTCTCTACAATTATATACTGTCCTCTTCGGTAACTGCGATGGACATAGTACAAGGCTGTACAATCACCTTAGGTCATCAATATAAAAAATTATTATAATTCATTTCACCAAAAAATGAATCTTCAAAGTAAAAACAATTATAAGTGCAGTGACCTCTCAAACCGTCACATATGTAGTCTTGGAACTTGAGATTCAATTAAACCTGAACCACCAAAAAGTTAACAATTAAGAAAAAATTTAAATGACCTAGATATAGATGGATATATAATATATCCTCAGTCACAATTTCTGGAACTCAAAGGTACGCAAGAAATACCTAAACGGTTATTGATGTCTCCAAAAACATAAATTTCTTTTTATAAAAAAGTGAAGATGTTCATGTAAATCTAAAATCCAAAAGCATTATGTATTAAAGAAAACTAAAGATATTCTAATAAAGACGTGTACAAAATAAATATTGACAAATGAGCTAACCTTAATGAAATTAATGAAGGTACGAATGTCTGCAAGTAGTAAGTAGTTCAAAAACGTTTGGGAAGTGTACTATGGATTCTCAAATCCTATGTTAGATAATGTCATGAATATCTGCTTTCTCCTTCAACTTCATATGTATATATACACACTCATACAATATGTTTAGTCTCTCGAAAAGTCATCATTATGTTAGAATACTTAGACTTTACATTGGACTGATGCAGGGAGGTAATCTTGATTCCCATTCACTTGAGAGACGGAAACGGAGGAGAAGGTCCAGCTCTCATTACTCCTCAAAAAAGGCACTAGATCGATTGAAGGAACAAAGGATTCAAAAAGTAAATAGTCTGAGCAAGATTCTTAGTGTTACAAAGAAGCTCATATATACTGGTATTGAAGACACAAAGCCTTTGGAATCGCCAATAAGGTTGTGTTCACACATAGAGCTGGTGTTAGATCCAATTTCTGAAGTTCATGAAGGAGATGCTTCTATCAATTGCAATGGAAAGCCCCTTCAGGTTTTCATTTCATGCCTTAACATTCGTAAATTTTTATCTACATTCAGTTTTATAGCTACATTAATGTTCATAGGGGGCTAAGATGTTTGGACTATTTATCGTATTTATATTTTCAATAACTCAAAGTTGTTGCTTAGTTTAAAGTTTAATTCAAATTGAACTGACATTGCTATGTTCTTGACTTTGAAACAGGAGAATTACCATCTGCCATCAAGTCTATTCCAACTAGAAAATTAGGAGTTTAAGGTGGAGATATTGAACAACGAGACTGAATCTGCCATCATAGCAAAGAAGTTGGTAAAATCGATCTCTTTGCCATTTTACCACATTTTTGTTGTTAGGACATAAAGTATCCGAATATGATTGCTATTGAGAGTTCTAACGCCTTCTCATCAAAGATCCATCTCATCTCAACTTGATTCATGCCTTCTCATCAAAGATCCATCTTATCCCAACTTGATTTAGTTGTACGGACTACTTTGCATCCTTTGCGTTTTACCCAGATGAGTTAGTTACTACCTCTCGTCTGCCCGCAAGACTAGTATAACACTCACAATAAGAACCAGCTGAGTAATTTGTGGCCATCTGATTCTCACGACAATCTTGGAAGATAAGATAAGGCCCAATTAAGAACGGTAATGGACCGTCTTAGGGTTTTGAGGGTTTGAGGATTTGAGTAATTGAGGATTTGCGATGCCTGTCGCACTTGCGAACGTCACAACATTGTCGTCACCATCGCCATCGCCACTCATAGGTTTGTTACATGTTGCATTTGTTTTTGTAATCGCCTCGTGGTTTTCTTTCCTTCTTACTAGTGATTGTCTCTTGGTCCCTCCTCCTGGTCTATCTTCTTCTGCTCGGATTCAAGGTATACTTGCTAGCGTTTGGACAACCATTGTAACTTCAAGCAATTGGCCGACCAACCGAGTTCGTTTTCCGTCCAAATCCCTAAAAACTTCAGAAGATTACGTAGTCAACTACGCCCAAGTCACGAGTAAACACCGACATTGTCCTTGGTTCAATGGAGTTGGAGCAGTAGGTTCTCCTTAGTAAATGATTGATCCCCTAGATGGAGTTGCTTCCCGTGAAGCTGCAGCGGAGGTTTGCCGTTTGTCTTGGGCAGCTTGTCTTGCTTCATTTGGCCGTTGGAAATATAAGGTATGCGGTTCTAGTTGTGGACTCAATTTCTGTGTGTTTTGAATTTAAGGATTTGGAGTTCGTGGTAGATTTTTCACTCTTTTCATTTCTTCTCAATTTGATGTGTTTCTCTTCAAAGGTCCATTCCGACCTTAGTCTTTGTGAACTCCTATAGTAACAGTCAATGTGCGGTCTCTATAATGCCGGCGGAGTGATGGAATTGGTGTTGCGGTCTTCAGAAGACATGAATTGCAGTTTGGGAGAGAACAATGTTCAAGCGCAGGGGCTTTGGAGTGGGTGAAGGAGGTTCACAGGCATGTCCTCAAATCAGGACTTGAGTTGGATTTGTGTGTGGGCATTGCGCTTCTTCACATGCATGGAAGTGTGGCGGATGGAAGAATTTGTACTATCATTATATCCCTCAAGCTTTAATCAACTCCATCTTGGAAGCACTGTGGACATAAGATTGAAGATTAGATTGTTGGGTTGAAATCATTAGGCAGAGATCAAGTGCATATTTCAAGATTTCGGTGCATTTGGCTTGGAACATCAGTTTGAATGATGCTCGGCTAGTTTTTGACTGAGTGGATGATTGTAACGTAGTCATGTGGACCGTGATGATTGATGGACTTGACGAACACGGATGCGGACAAGAAGTTTATGGACTACTTCTGCAACTGAAATAGGAAGGCCTCGTGCCTAGTGCAATCACGTTTGCGAGCATTCTGAATCCATGTTCAAGCGCAGGGGCTTTGGAGTGAATGGAGGAGGTTCACTGGCATGCCCTAATTTTCTCTTTCTGCAAGTGGCGTTCTCGTGTTGACCCATTTGTGACCTTATCTAATATGCAACGTCAAGGCTTCCTACTGCTCTATATTCTTCCATGGTGCAAGCATTGAAAAATCATATTCTGAAGCAGTGGAGGAGATGGGTGCTTGACTTTGGGGTTGTGAGAAAATAATGAGATTTCTGGGATTATGTGCTGTGGTCGCCTTGCTCTACCTCGTCGACGTTGCAGGCACAACATTCCGAGAGCAGCTTGAAGACGAGGAACTGGACATTCGGGACGAAGCCGAGTACCATCACCACTACCCTCACCCTCACTCCAGCCACCATCACCAGGTCAGGATCTCTTTGATTTTTGAACTCCACCGGTAATCATCTTTCTTTTTCCATTTTCAACCAGTTTTTTTCTTTCACGTAGTTGTTTCGGTTACTGAAGTTTACGGATTTCCGGAACACAAAGAAGGCTTTGTAGGATGGACGGATCAATATCACCTGCAAAAGTTCTCTCACCCTCCACACGCAAAGGAGGGGTACGCGATCAAGGATTGCCGGGACCAGCGACATAAGCGGCTGCTCAAGTTCCTGCTACCGATTTTGTACCTGGATAAAAGTTCTCGTGTTACGGTGATGATGGCCAACACCATCTTCGGGGCATTCCAGGACCGGATCGTACACTAGAGAAAAGTCATGGTGAGCGTCATTGCAAGGTGTACCGGAAATTTGGCAAAGACAAGCCGAACCTACTCAGCACCTACCTGCTCCATATGTACCAATACCGGGAGTTATTGACGAAAGAGGAGCTGACAGATTACAACACCGGATTGGTGCTGCTGCAATGCAACTAGCCGGATGACGGTGATCCGGAGCCCTTAGAATCAAAAGACGAAGAGGAGGATGACAGATTGGAAGTAAAGGAGGAGAAGGCGGAGAAGGAAGAGACGGAAGATTGAGAGGAGGCATCAGCAAATTGGAGACGGAAGTCTACGGATCCGGCATCCAGAGGTAGACTTCCAAGACCCACCCTCACGCAGGATCTGAAGACCTGGGAAGGACCACACTTCTTCGCTACTAGGGAAGAATGGATCCGGACCACCAAGATGTACCACGACCGGCTCGCAGACATTGTGTTAGGGTCGGCAGAAGTCCTGCAATGCGATCCGGAAAAGATGGTAGAAGTGCTCAAAGCGCAACCTCAGAGGAAAGAGTGGGATGACCTAAAGATGAAAGTCCGGAACCTGTAGAAGTAGCGGGAGGAGCTGACTTCCAAGCTCAACTGGACGGAAGGGGAGCTGCACCAATCGCAGCAGGCGCTCTAGAAGTTCTACCGAGTGATGCAGACCTTCCAACGATGGATCATGAGTCCAATAGACCTGTACGCCAAGGCAACCCTATACGAGGAAATGAAGAAATCTTCTACACCATTCACCAACACCAAGATGGTCCGGATTATGGTAGAGATGGCTGGCCGAATGGAAACCTCTCTGAAAGAGTTTCGAGCACTGGCAGCGACCATGGATCTAAACAAGCCACTGGATTTTGGCGACTTTCTGAAACTTCCGGATATGATTGGAACCCGAATGACTCATCCGAAAAGCTCACCAACAAAACATTCTAGGCAGTTTGGATCTCTAATCAACATTGTGACTAGAGGAATGAGCACAACTCTTCTGGGTCTGGGGATGCAAGTCCGGAGTAATCTGGATGCCCCGATTAACTTCGTACAAAATCCGGCATCCACACATCCGGAACTGTACGAGCATATGCAAACTTCTCCACCTGAATCATTTTCCAAATCGGAGCCTATCCAGATAGATTTGGTATCGGAGGAAGTGGAAGAAGATCCAAAATCTCTCGACAAGGTGGATAAATCCATAGTACACACGAATGATACCAAGTCGGATAATCCCCCACCCCGGAAGACCACGATCATCATCCGTGCGATAGGCATGACACCACAAGGGAAGCCAAATACTCGTGCGCAGTTAGGGTTCAATAGCAATTCAAAGAAACAGAAGAAGGATAAATAGGTAGTTAAAAGTTGACTAGTTGTTTTTGGAGTTGTTTGTTTTTGTAAAACCGGAATCCGGGTCTTCATGTAGGAACCCGGATCCCGGATTTCTAGGCTTTTTGCTCTTTTCTAATCCTCCTGGATTTTTAGGACAGTTTAGGATTAGACGAAGCAATTCTTATCGTATGATTTTCGGCTAGTATTTTGGTTTTAAAGGGGAGGGCCTGCATGTGGTCCCTCATTCCTTTTCTTGCTATTCCATTTTGAGCAGTAATATATTTTTGTATTATCTTTCTTTTCACTCATTATTTGAGCTTTTTATGTGTGTCCTTGCTTTTCTTTTCTTGTCTGTATAAGGGTGTTGGGGGCATATTTGAAGGTTTGGGTTGAAGAGTAGAGAGGTGGTAAGAAGGAATCTAGATTTAGGGTTCTACTAGATCTGGTAACAGAGTGAGTCTAGGGAAGGGACGTAGAATTTGTGAAGGAGGAAATGTGCGTGGTACTTTAAATCACCGGAACAGTGATCCGGAATTAGTGGTGTGGCTGTGAGTCCGAAAGGCCGGGGAGGGTTCTGTGCGGAAATAAGCAACCGCTTGTGGAAAAACCCCGCTAACCCGGAAGGTCTACCGACCTACGGATTAAGTCCAAGTCCTAGTCAGGGTTGACGAATTGCAACGTCCAAGGCAAAATCACGTCCATTTTTCGGACGTCTGGACGTCTAGATTTTCCGGACGCACGGACGATGTGGACGGCGACCATCGGACGGCACCTGTTGGACGTTCAGACAGTGCGGACAGTCAGTCGGCATGGGCAAGCGGACGGCCATCGCGGACAGACGGATGGCGCGGTTGGCGCGGACGGCCATCGCAGATGGGTGGTCGGCGCAATCGGCATGGACGGGCGGACGGCCATCGCAGATGGGCGATCGGCGCAGTCGGCACGAACGCGAGGACGACCATTGCAGACGGGAGGACGACCCGGTCGGCGCGGACGGCGCGGACGGCCCGACCATAGTAAAATGCCATAAAACATGATTTTCAGACCTCTTTTACGCATAGTAAAATGACTTTCTTCAAAAAACTTTTAACTACAAAAAGGTTGAAAATGAAGCCAAGTTTCACCTCCAACAATCCGTTCCAAGTTTCAACCTTCCAACAAAAAGATATGAACCATTTTCTAAGGCTGTGCTTGAAAATGGTCAAAAAATTGCTGTCCGCTCCTCTGACCCACCGTCTGCCCTTTAGGACGGCCCGTCCGACCCTCTGCCGACCGTAGTAAAATGCCATAAAACATGATTTTTAGACCTCTTTTACACATAGTAAAATGTCTTTTTCCACAAAACTTTGAACTACAAAAATGATGGAAATGAAGCCAAGTTTAACCTCTAGAAATCCATTTCAAGTTTTAAGCTTCCAAAAAAAAGTTATAAACAATTTTCTAAGGCTATTTTTGAAAATGACCAAAAAATTGCCGTCCGCTCCTCCGACCCGCCGACCGCTCTTGCGACCCGCCGTCCGCCCTTCCGACGGCCCGTCCGACCCTCTGCCGACCGTAGTAAAATGTCTTAAAACATGATTTTTAGACCTCTTTTACGCATAGTAAAATGTCTTTTTTCAAAAAACTTTGAACTACAAAAACGTTGAAAATGAAGCCAAGTTTCACCTCCAAGAATCCGTTTTAAGTTTCAACCTTTCAACAGAAAGTTATAGACCATTTTCTAAGGCTGTTTTTGATAATGGCCAAAAAAACGTTGTCTTCTACTCCTCTCCTCCGACCCCCCGTTCGCCATCTAACCACTCGTCCGCCTATTGTACCCTCCATCCAGCTGTATTGTATTCATGAATTTTAAAAAGTACAAATTCGCTTTTCAAGACTTCTATTTAATACTACAAAGTACAAACATCGTATATAGCATTTATGTATACAAAGGAAGGATAATCCAAGTTAAACTTTCACACATTGAAATATGCACTATAATTGTTATACCCTAAACCCTAAATCTTAAACCCTAAATCCTAGATCCTAGACCCTAAACCTTAAATTTTACATTAGTGAACAAACACATTGCTTTAATGTGCAAAATATGTTTGACTTCTAATTCCCTTAAAATGTGATTATCATGATGCACTACATATGGATTTTTGCATAGTTCATAAGCTTATTCATATATTTTGTCAACATGTTCTTGGTATTTTCTACATCAATTATGATGTGCCAATTTACAAATATCAAACATACAATTATAATTTGAAGTTTTTTTTTCTTTAAGTTTTGTTGTAAAATGCATTAATAGTTTGAAACATCAAAGTATACATAGTACAAGCAATTATATTATTTTATAATTGTATTACAAGATGCTACAAAAAATGCTTTAAATATTTTAATGTAATTTAATGTTGTTCAAGATTAAATATTGCATTTATACAACAAAAATATTATTGAAGTTGTTTTCCTACACCCTTATACCTATAAATTGTAAATCGTCAACTATATATCTCATATGAAAAATATTGGTGCTTGAATAGTTTAAAACATAACCGACCTTTGTCGAACATGAATACATGATGGCCCCTCATCAGGGTTGACAGGGCGTCCGCACGTCCAAAGTCCGCGGACGCTGACCCTAGGATGTCTTTTGACATACCTGGCGGTAGATGGCGTCCGACCGCTGGATGGGCAGACGGCCGATTCTTCCGACGGATCAGAAGCGGACAGGCCGACGGGGCAGGGGCGGACAGCCCAACAGGGTAGGGGCGGACTGGCGACCGGATGTCCGTCCGCCCATCGGGGGCACGTCTGCTTTTGACGGTGACCGTGCGATGTGACGGACGCCGATTTTCCACCGCTCGATCTTGCCGTCCGCCTGTGTATCGTCCAATGCTCCTGTACGTGGATTCATGCCGTCCGGCTGCATAAATAGTGGAGAGCATGGCTTATTTTGCCACAATCATTTCCCTTGCGGAGTGGGTGATCTAGTGCCTAAGGCTCTGTGCGCCTCTTCTGTTTTGGTGTGCAAATGATTGTGATCGAATCCTAAATTGTTTCAAGTGTAAGTGCGAATCATTAATCATTTAAGCAAGCTTACCATGCCTCGCGATAACAAATCGAAGTCCAGTAAGAAGGGCAAATCCCAATTTACGGAAAAGATGTTACCCACTTGAATCACAGTGATGCGGTACTTTATACCAGTTGGACTGGACCGAGCAATTGCATGCCAGAGTGGTCTAATCGAGGCCAGTTTGGATTTCCACCGGTTGTATTGCCGAATGCAAAAGATGAATGGTCAGATGATGATGATGAAAAAGACACTCCAACACCCGCGAGGATGGAAGAGAGGCACGAGCGTACAAAAGATCGGGAGGACATTCAATACCAACAAGAAATGCGAGAGGCAATGCAAAGAAGCCTAGAGGACCGTGGTCGACAATATGGCCATCATGGGGTGTACAGACCCGATCGTGGTGCATATGGCTCGCAAGATACGCGAAGTATTTCACACTACGATAATGACCCTCATGGGGGGTATCACAGCTCAAGGACAAGCCACGGAACCACGCATCATTTTGAAGGTAACCAGGGAGGCTCCCAATACAACTTTACGTCTACTGGAGGTGGTTCTCATGAACCTCAAGGAGGCCCTTCTTATGGCGGTTCAACTCAACGAGCATCTACTCACAATGATTCAATTCCTCCTCCAACTTTTGGAGGTCCATACCAAGGAAATTATGGACAAGCAAGTGGACAAAACAGATATGGAGACGACTACTATGGCGGAGGACCATTTCTCAATGTTTATAGGTCTACTGGTATAGGCCCAAGCCAAAAAGATGACACCGAATCAGAATCTGAGTGAAGTAGATTGGACTATTGGACTATTGGACATTTGTAAGATTGTAGTTGTTGTCTCACAATACAATCAAGTGATTGTAAATTTGTAATTTCTTGCCACATAATATAGAAAGTAACAAGCACGATACAAAGATGTTGGCTCTTAACAAATAGTATTTTCCTATTTGTAAATTATGAATAAAATATATTGTAATTAAGCCCTAAAGCCCTATGGATGTTTTTAGAAAAATGGATTTGTTTGGACCACTTCTACTTTATATACCGTAGAAAAACATAAACATCAATTTCTGGGGGGAATTTAAATAAAGTATGTTGTACATAACTTATTTGAAAGCATGGCGCCAAAATTTCAAAAATTTTGACCACATGGATTGAAAGATATGGCATTCTAAGCATTGCATTTGAAATTGAGAACGCCTTTAATCTCAGACAAAATTTGAGTAAAGAATTTTTTACAAATTAAAATCTGCAATTTTGGTTTAATTTACAAGACCACAACCCAATTATGCTTTGGATTTTTAATTTCATTTAGGGTTCTAGAATAATGAACGGAAAATTGATTCAAGGAGTTTGGCACTTAAGCTTCTCCTAAACAAAATCAACTTCGCAAAACAACATATTGTATAATTGTATTATTTCAATACAAATGGTGTTGTTACTTTGTTGCCCCCCAATGAAAATTTGGAGGATTCTCTTGCATGTGCCATGTACATTTATATGATAGATCATACAATTTAGCACACCACCTTGCCAACCTAGGTGGCTAGGTACCCAACAATCCAACATCAATGATACATCAAGAAGAAGAACTCCAAGTCTACATTTTTCATCCACCTGAAAAAGAAGTTTTGTATTTAAATAGTTTGTGTTCCGAAAAATACAAAATGTTCAAAACGGAAAGCCAATTTCACATATATTGGCATACATTGATGGTGTATATATAGTCTATAGTTAGCACACATAGTTACGTACATCTTCACTGATACATTTATCGATTACTTCTATAATCTATAGTACTATGTAGCACACTCATATACTAATATGAGTGACGGAAGTGGTCATCTGGAATAGGCCAATTGTAAGAATTAGTAAATCGTTGGATGATTTCGGAAAAACTTCCACGCTCCGCAATCACTGGATTGCAAAGGCGATCTAAGTAGAGGTGAAATACCCGTGCCAAATCATGGTGGCTAAACCTCGTATGTCTTTCATTTTCACGATGAAGCGATGTGTAGGCCTTTGACATGCATAGTTTGTTGATTCGTTGAGCTATTCGACCAACGGCATATTCCTCCGATTTACGTGACAAAGTTGGAATCATTTCCACATCCGCATCTTTGCGGTGCACGTATGCAATTGAAGGGTCCACCCACCACCTTCGGTTCAAAGCTGCATCCCGATCTACCGCGGATGTGAACGTATACAAAGACTTCATTGGTTCAGTACGAACCGTAGACATGCCCCAATCACAAACTCCAATGTAAACACGTGATTCATCCTCAGGAAAGTGAAACATGATATTGTCGGGAGAAATATCATTGTGTAGATGACCCGCATTGTGGACCGCATTCATGATATGCACCAATGCCCATGCCAACTCGGTGCGCTTCTTTCTCCATCGACCAAGACGAAAAGCTTGAATCACCTCTTCGGGCGTTGGTCGTGAATAAGACAATCGAATGGCAATGTTATCTGGATAATCATTATCGAGAATCAACATTTGCCGCAATGTACCACCATTCCACCAATATGCATACCCTTCATTGTTTGTTGCATGGACAGCGGCAAACCGAATAACTCCGTCATGTGGAATCCTCACTGCCACTGATTTGTTTTGGTGCTCCAACTTCGCAAGTTGAGGACGAATCCGTTGTTGATGAGATATCTTTGCAGCAAATTCCCAAAATGACGGAATCTCATGACATCCTTCAATTTGAACCCTGCGAATTGTTGCGTATCCGCCCTTCAAGATTTTGTCATCTTGTAGAATCACCCTTGCTGTGTTTGGTAGTGCTATGAGATGCCGTCGTCCATGTTGCAATTCTACATCTCCCTCATCCGAAGTCCACCAACCCAATGACCCTTGCCAGTTCCGTCTCTTTGCAAACGGAGCGCAACGACGAACAAACAAGTCAGCTTTGAGAATGACTTGTTCAAAGCTTTCATCACTTGCACGGTGTTCCCTCCCGTATTTTTCTAGGATCACCTTCGCATTCCACAATGCGTCTTGCACCCTGTTCTTTAGAAATTGTTGGAAGCCTTTCTTCTCCATTTCATGAATCCATTCTGGAACGTTTAGAGCATCCGTGAACTTCTGTGTCATATCCATCTTGAATTTGTCTACACATTCCTCTTGGTATCTCACATATTTAGTGTCAAGAGACACAGTAGTTTCCGCCTCATAAAACTTCACAATGTATTCAATCAAGAATGCTTTGCAAGCATTGGAAGGAAGTTCACGTGCTGAGTCAATATCGGGCACCACATTCTTCCCCTTCGCCGCTCTCTTCGGTCTCGGCATCGTAGAAAGTATGAATTTTTAGTCCCAATTTAATTCATAAAAAATTACAGTGCACCAAGTGCACATACCCTAGAAAAAATGGGCAAAATATAGGCCCCCAAAACCCAACTCCTACCTTCCCTACGAAAGGAGCCAATGGAAGATAAACCACCAAGCTCTCCGCTCTCTCTTGCAAAGCACAAGGGGGAAGGCAAAAGTGAGAGCGGACAGGCCGTCCGCAATGCCTTATATCAGGCGGACGGCCTCGAGGTCCGCACGAGTGGACGGACCCCAAAGCGGATGGCCAAAGGTCCGCCTCGCTTCGGCTGTCCGATCAAACAAACGGATCAGCAGTCCGCTTCATCGGACGGCCAGAACAGACCGCCCAAGCGGACGCCGACTCCGCGACGCGGACGGCAGCGCTGAAATCGCAGACGGCGATCAGCACGCGGACGGCGACTCTGACGGGCGGACGGCAGCATGGGAACGGAGGACGGCGGGGTCCGCCTAAGCGGACGGGGGAGGGATTTTGAAGTGCATCCCGCCCAAATTGGTCATTAGGGCCTTAGGGGTCTTTGAATCCTTGATGTCACCAGCTGGTAGGCCCTCCGGTTCAATTTCATTTTTAATGTGTTTTTTTTGTGCCAATGGCGCTAGGATTTCATTTTATCTAGAAATTTAAAAATAAATAGAAAAATGGATGTAAGAATTTAGGAATTATCTAAAAGATTCACATATTTTTGTATGTTGTTTTTACGTGCATGCATTGAGTTTATAATTTTCTCTTATTTTCTAGGGATGGAATTGAGTTTCCTATGAAATAAATTTTTAAATGAAATAAAGAATTGAACACATGGTAATTTAATTCTACTTATTTGAACTTCGAGAAAAAACTTAAAGCTTCTCATTGTCCAAATGAAGCTACGAGGTTTGTTTCTTGTATGTCAACACCTCATAAAATGGTCATTTCAAAACCAAAGACAAAGATTCTTTTAAATGGTATTTTGGGTTTAGGGGATATTAGGGGCTTGCAAAGGTTTCGATACTCTAGTATGAAAATGTGTGGAAGTAGATTTCTAGAAGTCTCCCCCCCCCTCCCTTTGAGTTGAATGAATTTATTGATTTCCAATGTATTGATTTCCATTCTTTAAAGAATCATAAGGTGCCAAAATATTAGCGCCAAAAATATCAAGTTAAATTAATTCTAGTATGAAATTGTAACTTGCTCAATCACTAGGGTGGGACAACGTGCTATGAAAATAGTGCATACACTTGTCTTCTTATAACCTCACAAGTCCATGGTCATTTCACTCTCCAAGTTCATGTGCACCCTACTAGGCATTCAAGCAAAATTTTTAAAGTCTAAACATCTACATGGTTAGGGAATGCAAGGACAAATGTTTCTTTCATTGTGGATACTAAAAGGCCATGTTTTTTTTTCATACGTACAACACACTTTGAATGGCTTGGGCACTCAAACCCCTAAAAGATTTGATCCATTGGAAAATGAATCAACTTTGAATATTACATGAATTGAACCTTCGGAATTGTTTGCAATTCAATAACTCCTTTCCATTTTGTTATTAGTTCTATTTGGAATTTTGAAGGGCATATTTGTTTATCCAAAATCAAAGACAAAGGATTGTGATTGTCACCCCCATTTTGACAACGAAAGGCCTAAACCCTATACCCTAAACCCTAACAAGGGTTTGGAGGCATTGAATTAGTCAAAATACTACCTTTGAGTCGGTGGATTGCCTTGACATTTATGAAAACCAAGTCAATGCTTCGAACATTGAAACATTCCTTCATCAATGAGCACCCGGTACTAGTACAACATCTCTACATTCCCAAATGAAAGAATCCTATGCTTCTAAAAATCAGGAGAGGACTAGAGGACTCAAGAGGGTGAAAACAAGGCCCAAACTCCCTAAAGTGTGCTTGGGCGGACCTCGGCGAGGGAAGGGCGGACGGTAGCGTCGGAAATGCAGACGGACCCATCAAAATGGCGGACGGCAGCGTTGGAAAGGCGGACGGATCCGTCGAAGCAGGCGGACGGCGGCCTGCAGCACGTGGACGACGGCTCCGATGGGTGGACGGCCCGTCGGAAATGCGGACGGCAGCGTCGGAATCACGGACGGGGGGCAGTAGGCGGACAACGGCGGCGGGAAGGGTGACGGCAGTGGCGGATTTCGAGACGGATGGGCCGTCCAATTGAGCGGATGTTCAGATCGGCTTCGCGACGTTCGGGGGAGGCTCGGTGGCGAACGATTTTAGGTTTGGTTTCGGACGGCTATAAGGGCGGACGGCCTTCTTGTTTTTTCTCACTTCCCTCTCCTTCCTAGGACTCACAACCGTGTTGGATGTGCTACTGTTGCTTTATTGTGCCAGTTGCTCCTACATGGTGGAGAGGTGGGGTCATTCATCTTTCATTATTGGTTCACATACAAACATTCATTGAAACTTGGGTGGATTGAAGACACATACTTTTGGTGACTATTTAAATTCAATTGGGGACAAGTTCAAGTTGACAACCATGAGTGTTCAAGGCGTTGAAGGTAGTGGTGGGTTGACCGGTGGAGGTGACAATAGTAGGAGGCCTAAACCAAAGGGAACCGCCCATGAGCTCCACTATGAGATTTTAGATGATCACAACATCAAAGCAGAGGGTGGTTGGGAAGCGGAGGAAGCGGAATATTGGTCCTCCAAAACGTGCAAGAAGTATGTGAAGATGTATCACATCGACAAGTTGTGGCCTAGGGAGGCCCACATCATCCATACTCGTGGTTTTTGTTGCAAACCAAGGAATTGCAACAATGCGCATTTCATTCATCGAGCGCATGAAGTTTGGCGGGCCCTCTTCGGGGATAAAGCAATGTCCAAGGGGTATATAAACTACAGCTTGGCTTCTATGGTGTATGCAGAATTGATATTGGCACGCAAGGTGGATTGGAGCACGTTTTCAACGACAGCGAATGCTCTACGTGTGCTTGAATGTAATCGGAAAGATATTCCCGATTTGTACAATCCACAAGCAGGGCCAAGTGAGGCATTTAAATCCAAAAGAGAGGTCAAACCAATGACAATAACTATGACCAAGGACGTGGAGGTCACAAGTTCGGCAATGCAATTGGATTCAACACAAAACCGTACGGCAATGATAGATTTCAAAGGCGAGCATGTGGAGGGAGACATATTTTTAATACCTCCAACAGATTTGATATGCACACCAAATGGAACAACAATGGTGGAGCACGTGGCCCCATCCGCACCACATGAACGTCAGGATGATGTCATTGAGGGAGAAGTTGCTAATGCTAATATTGCCATTCAGAATCTTATAGACAACAATGCTTTAAATCATTTGGCAAGTACTTCGAAGCAAAGTTTGCCGAAGACACTGAGCCCGACATTGAATCTAGGAGTTGAGGGGCATCCTTCACCTCAGCATGGAGAACAATCGGATGGCATGCCGTCGAATGAGACCATTCTTGGCGGTTTTATCGATTCCAAGTATCCACATTTGTCATCTTTGAGGACATCAAAATAGCAAATTGTTCGTCGGATGCCCTCGGTTGCATTATTAGAATCTTTGTGTAAAGGTTCACATTTGTGGCGGTCACACGAAGAACGTTTAAAGAACATGGAGCCCACCAATGAGGATGGCACGAATAACGGAGGCGCGGAAACCCAACATGAGCCTTCCGAGAGTCAATGGGCTGATTTTGTGGTGACCGCATCAAAATTGGCAGTTACGACTCAATTTGTAGTTGAAGTCGCTCCAAGGCTGCAAGAAGTTGCAATGGATTTTTCCAAATTAGCGCCTGAATTGTTGAGTGGTGCCTTGGACTTCATAAAGTTTAGCCAATCTATGACACCATTTCTCGACGAGCGTGTTATAGATTTGAAGGTTTTGAGTGAATACCAAGAGGAGATCAAGAAGTATAAGGGTATAGATGTTGAGAATCTCAAGTTGGCGGCGGATGCTTCGAAATTGAAAGAGAAGCTAGAGACATTGGAGGCTCAATCAGAGCGTCGCCATAATACATTGTTTTTCCAAAGGAAGTTTATTGAAGACTTGGAGTACGAAATTGTAGCGTTGAAGAAGAAAATCCGAGAAGGTGAGGTGGATGTTGAGAAGGGAAAGGAGAAAGTGGAGGACATACTAGATGGCATTGAGGAAAACAACAATCCGGATTTGTTGTATTTGACCCCCATCGGTAATACTAATTCCACATTCCACGATGCTCCCATGCAAACGAAAAGCAATGAGGTCGAAGAATTGAAGCAAAAATTGAACGAGGTCATCGAAGAAAACACGCGTTTGGAGGCCGAGTTGAAACGATTGCAACGGATAGTGCAATTGGATGAATGTATGCCGAAGAGCACTTTGGACTCTCGATGGTTGGCATGGGTGCAAAAACTTGAAGACAAACCGTCTGTAGTATCACGAGCAATGAAAGGGCTACTCAAATTGGCAATGAAGTCGGATGAAGAATGCGATAGCGTGGAGTCCTCTCTTTGGCATTTGAAGAAGATGTTTGCCTTTGTGCCAATGGGGTCCACCGAAATCACATATTGGGGAGACATGGATGCAATGTTCGAGCGTTTGAACCACACAAAGAAGGAAGAGGTGGCCTCCATTAATTGGGCCTTGGAACTAGAAGAAGGTTGGGTCCCTTATCCCACGCTTTCGGCACACATCAAGAAGAATGACAAGACAATGGTGCATGCTTGTGATCCTTCGGCCTTAATATTGGAGGGTCATTGTAGCCTTTGTCGAGTTCATTTTGGGCCCGAGGGAGCCCTCACCATGGGCCAATGTCCCCACACTTTCCACGTCACATGCATTGTCAGAGCATCCCTTATTCGTTCGGTGTGCCCCGAGTGTCGTTCTCCCTTGCCTCCTAGGTTCTACGAAATGCTTGGGATCTTGGAAGCTATGCCCCCGGGCCATGAATACAATCGATGGACCCTTTCATTAGACCAAGCACCATTCAAATTTTAAAATTATGCGCATTGGGGAAAAAGTCTAACGTGGGATTCGGTAAATTCTACACATGGGCTATACGAATCATCGGAGGTGCCGATAGATTCCTTGGTGTGGATGACCCACGATCGAGAGGTGGAGTTGCGAGCTAGAGGTATTGCCAACGAGGAGGATCGAGAAGTGTTTTGTCGTAGTATGGGGGGCCATTGGAGCATGCAACACCACAAATTCTTTCGATTTCCCGAAAAGGAAGTGAAGAAAGGACTAGATGGCAATTTGATAAAGGTGGAGCCTACAAAAGAGTTTAATGAGCAATACGGGGATTACAATCATACTTTGCTAGGGAGGGCCCTCTTTTTATCAAAGTTGGAGGAAGCTGCACAAGTTCGTGCCTTTGTGGAACTAGATGGGCAATCAAGCACAGAAAATTCAATGGTGGAGGTGGCAGGGGCATTTGATAAGAGGATGGGCGAAATCATAATGCATTGGAGGGCATTTTTAGTGGGGGGAGAAGAACCAAAGTGGTTTTCCATGAAAAATGATGATGACGTGGTCAACTTTTTGGTAGATAAAGTGGATGCTGTTTTGAGAGCGTTGAAGGCAGAAGACATGGATTTGATTCCAAAACAAAAGAATAAACGGAAGATTGAAGACGAGGATGACTACTCTCCGGATACGAAACGACATTTTTCCGCAGTAGACATGGAAGCTGCGTCCAGGGGGCCCATGAGTGGCGGCGGTCTTGGTCTTCAAACACGCCGCGCAAGTGCAAGGCTGAAGGATAAAGAGGGTTCGTCGTGTCATGTGGAGGGAGGTAGCAATGATAATATATAGGATAGATACACCTTGTTTGTATTTTGATATGACATTATGGAGTGTTGTTTATTTTGAATCTCGAGAGGATTCAATACTATTAATTCACAACACTCATAGTATGCTATGAGTTGCTTTTCATTAATATAAAAATATGTGGGTTACTCAAATGTTTTTGAATTTACTCTCCTAAGTTTTTGATATTTTATGCGATACTTTTTTGTCAAGTATGATTTTGGACATGCCTATCTCTCAACATAATTTTATCTCATTAATTTCTAAATTCCTAAAACATCATGCATCTCTAAACTAAGCCCCTAAAATTAAAACTTGTAGAATTAGTCAAAATCCAGCAGCCGTCCGCTAGTCCGCCACCCGCCTACAATTTCGACGCAACCGTCCGCCTGTCGGAGCTCGCCGTCCGCGATTCTGCCGCTGCCGTCCGCCTGTCGCAGCTCGCTGTCTGCAATTCCGTCGCTACCGTCCGCTTGTCGCAGCTCGCCGTCCGCGATTATGTCGCTGCCGTCCGCCTGTTGCAGCTCGCCGTCCGCGATTCCGTCGCTGCCGTCCACCTATCGCAGCTCGCCGTTCGCGATTCCGTCGCTGCCGTCCACCTGTTGCAGCTCGTCGTCCGCGATTCTGTCGCTACCGTCCGCGATTTCGATGCTGCCGTCCGCCTGTCGCAGGTCGCCGTCCGCGCTTCCGACGCTGCCGTTCGCATTTTTGTTCTCGGAATCGTTGGGGCTTTAGAAATGTTTTAGTTTTTGTTGCTCAACGGTCATGAGGAATGGGCCTGATCTGAATTTTATAAGTTCTTAGAATTTCAGACAAACAAGCACACTTGAGAAACTGAACGCTAAGATTTCCAAGGGCTAGGAGCTGCAATTTATTTTGTGTCCCTTGCTTGGTAATGCATAGTTCAGTGGACAGGGGGGCTTTGGTTTCCAAGGCTTCATTCACACATTGTTTCTAATATTTTTTACAAATCTTATCTAACGGTTACATTTTTAATTTGAATCCAATTTACGGAATTGGAGGTGATCACTATGAGCAAGGATTGGTCTTCTTGGTACGGCTTCCCGGAGGTTGGTAAAGTGCAATGCCGGTTTTGCAACTTGGTGTTTGCCAAGAAAGTAAGCCGGTTGTTTAGCCACTTAGGATACCAAGGCACATCGGGGGCTCGTGACAAAGGAATTAGCCTTTGCGCAAAAATGACATCTCAAGTTCGAGCTTTATTTTTGGGTTGCCAAGGGGCGATCCCACGAAGATCGTCTCTAAACAATGTGGATGGCAGTGGCACACCTATGGCTATGCGGGAATGCGATAATTCAAATGGAAGAAACATGGCACGATCTTGTCGCAGCACAGGATACGTAATTCCCATGTTATACTACCGGATATCCAACTGCTCGCATCGGTTGCTGGACCATCATACCCTGACTTGGTCCTGGCAGAAAGTTCCGGTTCAGCATGTTAGACCGGATTGGAACTACAATTTCTTTCCCTCTAGCATACGTCGGCTGAACTTGGTAAACTTCCTCCTCTTCCTCTGTTGGCATGGTGTAGTAAATCTCCTCTTCTTCCGGATACACATAATGAACGTGTTTCGAGGTAGACCTTGAACATTCGCTCGGATAGTGACCCGGTTCTCCACATTTACCGCACCAGACATTAGATTTGGAAGTCGGAACAATCCGTCTCGGTTTCCGGTTCTTTGCGAGGTTGACTTTGATCGCCTCCAGAGACTCCTGAATACTCTTCATCATCTTCTTGGAATCCGGATCCTCCGTCTTCACCTTGACGATGGTCTTCTCTCTCTGTCCTCTTTTTGATGAACGTCAAGGAGGTGAAGTATCCCGTTCCTCATCCGAACTGGATGAGCTTGGATCGGAAACTTCCGAACCGGATGACTCAGAACTGCTTTTTGAATCTGAATACTTCTTACGATGCTTCGACTTCCAGTCGCTCCTCTTGCTCTTTTCTTTTTCTTTCTTCTCACTTCTCCGCAGCGACTTCCGGAGTGATTGGGCTGAGTTCTCATAGTTGGTAGCAGCGTCCATTGCTTCTCTCAGAGTCCTTGGCTGTGTCTGTTGGATCAGGAATCCCATAGATTCCACTAATCCAGCCACGTACCACTCCACTTGCAAACCTGGCGCACTCTCAATGGTCAGCTTTTGCATTAGTCCCTTCATTCTTTGTCCATACCTTCGGTCGGATTCGGTCGACTTCATCTTCAGCGTACTCAACCGTCCCAATGCTCTAGCTTCCCCTCCAACTTCCCGGAAAGCTTGAAGGAATTCCGGTCTCAACTGTTCCCAGTCATTCCGGATCAGATCCGGAATGTCCTGGTACCATTTCAGAGCTTCTCCCTTCAACAGTCCTTGGAAAATTCTTCTCTGGGCAACCGCATTCTCCTGGTTGGCAAGCGCTAGAGACTCAAACTCGCACACCCACTCGTCCACGTCCTGACTGCCATCACCCTTGAATCTCTTGTATCTCAACCGGGTCATGGTGTCTTTTGCTTCTGAACACGGGTCTTCCTCTTCCGGTTCTAATCCGCGCTCGGAATCTTCAGGTGTATCTCCCAAATCTGGATTTTCGTTCTCACCCCCAAGTGCAGCAACAAAAATCCCTTGCTCTTTCGGATCTGAAAGATCCGGATTACTCAAAACTTGACCGGACGACTCTCCTGCCAGTTGATTCTTTCTCAACCGCTCCATCGTCCGCTCACTTCTTCTCACTGACTGTCTTCTCATTAGTACTGAAACCGGATTTTCTCTCTCTTCAATCCGATCTCAATCAAAAGAAAAGTCAGCAAGATCCTCTCTGACTCAACTACTAGAAATCAAAATAAGGCAAATAGCTTTAGAATCCCCGGCAGCAGCGCCAGATTTTTGTATGTCACAGCACAGGATACGTAATTCCCATGTTATACTACCCAAAACCACTCTAAAGTATAACAAAAGTGACTTTAAAGATCGAACCGACGAGATTCTGTAAAGTATTCACCCTATTTGTGATTCTAAGCTAAGTCAGTCTCCAACTACACCTTTCCGGTCCTATTCTTGCAACCGGAAACAACAAAACCCACAGAAATAACTACCAGACTTCCTACAATCTTCCGATCCCGGACGTAATCCGGACTAGGAAGTAATCCGGTCCGTCACTCTACAACAAACCAAGACTTTCCCACTTCCGGTCCTGGGTACAACTCTTAGACCTCACACTTCGGGTCTACTCCCACTCACTCCAGTAACCAATCCGGTTTAATTTTGCCTCTGTTTTACCATTAGAGGGGTCGCCGCTTGAATTTGAGAGTGGCAGGCCCGCCGCTTCTTACGTGACTTATAGTGGCTGAAGACCCACTTCTTCTACTCTACTCTCCTATTCTAATCCGGATCCGGTTTGATCTTTCACAGTAACCCGGAAACAGATCCGGACTACAGGTCACACAAAGACCCCCCGTACGATCCACTCATATTACAATGACAATGGTGCGGCATTCCGTTAGTACGAAGCAAGGCGACTACAAGTCTATCCGTCCGTTCCAATTCTACAAAGATTCTTCCGTTCGCCACTACAGCAATGAGACCTCAACAGGAGTTCGGACACTCAACCGGATTCCCTACCCAGGAGTTCTAGCGCGCCTAAGGATCCCTTCCCTATTTGCCTAGCCTAGCAACGGCTTTCTCAACCGGAATATTGAATCTCAATAGAACTGAGGCACTGGAATAGACTCCCAACTCTTACTACCTGCCTACATGCACTAAGAAACTGGAACACAAACACCAAAGGGAGAAACCCGAAGTCAAACTCTAAATGCACTCCTAACTCCTCACAAATCTGTCCTGCCAATCTTTGGGAGACCAAACAAACAAGAAGCAAATAGAATACAAAAGAATGTTTAAACAATGGAAGACTCCCATTCTCCATCTCAGAGAATGCTTTTATATACATTAAAAAGTTCCAAAAGCGCAAAAGCGTCCTAGAAAGTCCGCACAGAAAATCCACGCTGGATTTCCGGGATAAGCCTTGCCGTCAAAACCGGATCTGATCCAGTTACAAAACCCTAACTAAAACCGGGAACGCATCCGGTTCCTAACTAACAGACCGGGAACTAATCCGGTCCGGTTACTACTAACAATCCGACTATACATCTAAATATTTACCAGCAAGGGGAACTCCTACTAAACTCCCATACTCGCCCTCGGTGCGTCATTGTCAAGCTCTGGCGGCAGTTCATTGAAGATGTCCTGCAAATTCCGAGCTCGTTCACCAGTAGCAAGATCCGGCTTCTCTGGTGATGATTCCACCTCGATAAGTTCTGGCAATCCGGTTCTTGCTGTCGACCGCTCCTTCTTCGATTGAGGAGTGACGTCCACACCTTCCGGAAGTAACTCTGGCAAGGAGAGATCCGACAACCGGAGACTCCTCGAGAATACTGTTCCGGTCAACCTCACGCTGCTCCGGCTCATTTGGTCCGCAGCTTCTCGAGCTCCTACCAGAATCGTCTCCAACTTCTCGGAGAAGTCTGACAGAATCCGGACCATCCGGGAACCGAATGGCTTCTTGTCCGCTAGCCACCCTTCATCAAACAGCTTCGCCTTCGCTAGTACCATTCCGGACTCCCCGAATGTTTCGGTCATAAGCTTCGCTGTCTTCTGGGTCGCATCCGCCATCTCCCTCGTGGCGGTTACACTCCCAGTCCACTCGCATGTCAGCGATGGCTAACACCAGTGTGTTGAAGAGGTCAGTCGAGCTACCCTCTCCGGTTACCGGTTTCTTGTCCGCTTTCCGTTCTGGTTCCGCTATCTCTCGGGTTGGTGTACCTCTCCCGTGTGGAGGCGTCGTCTTCTGCCTCTTCACCCGCTTCAACTGCTCATCCTCGTCCTCCGTGTCTTCTTCTTCAGTTTCTGTTCCTTCGTCTTCCGGTTCTTCGTCGGTCTCCGACTCCCCGTACTTCAGGATGGACTCCTGAGCTCTCCAGGTCTTCTCCTCCGTCTCCGTCAGGACCTGATTATGGTGATACAAGTGAAGGAGATAGGGAGAGAGAGGTGTTGGCCTACTCTTCCCTATCCGGGGTACCAGACTGTTTACCAGGTCACTCAATACCCGGGCCCAATCCACCTTTCGCTGACCGGAAAGCGCACTGAAGATCGTGTTTCCGAGGGTCAATGTTATCCTCGTCGGCCGCTCCGGATGGAAGATCGGAATCAGGAACTTGAGTAACTTCCGGTTCCGCTCATCCACGCAATCTTCTACCGTGAATCCGTCCTTCGGGTTGGCTGGTTCCCCAAACTTCCCCTTAATGTACTCGTCCTTCCGACTGGCGGTACCCAAACCTCCTGACCGGAAACCATATACCTCCCTCCATTTCTCTTCCGTCCAGCGGCCTGGATTGCCTCTGACGGTGTTGTCGAAGGCGTTCGAGATCTTCCCCAATATCTCCCGAACTACCTTCTCCTCCTTAAACCCCCAGGGTTTATCTATCAGACCCGCACAGCCCAAAGTGACGAGATCCTCCATGAGAGCGGCCTTTTCCGGTTCCCGTGCGGGAATGACCGGAATCACCTTCTTCAGTTTGATTTCCGCCATGGCTATGCTCTGTCGGGGCCTACGTAACTGCAGCATGGACGCACTCCACTCAAAAACTTCTTACTGATTCTACCTTTCTTTTCACTCCTAGCCGCACGTCCCGTATCTCACTTTCCCTCACAGTGCATAACTGGAAAGCGACAACTTTGCAAGTGTGGATTTCCAACCCCGCAGCGAACAAAAACAACAATCAATAGTTTCACACTTCCTCACAGATCTGACAAAAACACCAACTGGACAGCACAACAGCAGCGCCAGCAGTGAGAGGGCTCCTACACACAGGTTGTGAAAAAGGGGAACTAACTGGCAGGGCGCTCCCTTATATACTACCAGCGCCGCCAAATTAGGTCATCATTAACTAATCCGGTTACCCTAATCCGGTTAACCTAATCTAATCCGGTCAGAATTATTCCAGTCCTGAATTATTCCGGTTCAGGCATATTATCCGGTTAGCTACCTTACTTTATTCCTGTCCTAATTTCCGATTCTTACTTATCTGTAAACCGGATAGGAGTTCCTGCCAAGAACCTCTGATCCAAAATTTTAGATAACTTAAGAAAAAACCAAAAATCACGTTGTGACAGGTCTACACATTCCGACTCATGCACTGCACCGGAGGATTTGGATCCATTGTCTTCTCAAGTGAACCTCAGTACACAAAGATCAAGTGAGCGTGGTACTCCGCGGGGATCAAGCAGTAGGCCTCTGATTAGTCAAAAGCAAAGTAGTCTAGTGAATGGATTTGAAGAAGCAAATAAACGCAAGTTGAATGCGGTGTGGGCCAATTTCTTTTATGTTGCAAACATACCATTTGTTGTTGCGAGGAACCCAGCATTCAAAGAAGCGGTGAAGCGAACCGCCGAGTTTCAACGGCCTTATATCCCACCGTCTTATCACGACTTACGCCATAAATTGCTTGACCAAGCAAAGGCAGACATTGAGGTCAATCTTCGAAAGCGGACCGAACACAGCATTAGGAAGTTTGGAGCAACATTGTCTATTGATGGATGGACGTCGGTTACGAATCGGCCGTTGATAAATGCCATGCTCGTGTCTTCTGCGGGTGATCAATTCTTGGGAGCGGTGGATACGACAGGGCACGAAAAAAATGCAACATACTTGGCTGGCATACTTGAGAGCTTCATCAAACAAGTAGGCCCCAACAATGTGGTGCAAGTGAGTACAGATAATACATCAGTGAACCCTGCAGCATGGAATTTGATATCTAGTAAATATCTCCACATTTTTTTTCAAGGTTGTGTGGTGCACGCCCTCAATTTGTTGTTGAAAGATTGGGGAATGAACAATGGATTGAAGAGGTCGTGGAAAATGCCCGTATCGTGGTGAAATTTTTCAAGAAGCGGCACATGCCACTTGCAATATTTCGGAAGTACTCACCGGAATATAATTTGTTGATGGCGGTGGAAGCAAGGTTTGCCTCTAATTACAACATGATTGGGCGCATGTTGAAGGTCAATGGGAAGTTGCAACAAACAGTGACGGACTCGCAATGGAATGAATACGCAAGGAAGTTTGGGCGGAACTCTAAATCCCGCAATGAATGTCGGAAGATGAAGAAGATAATTTTGAGCGAGCATTTTTGGCGCCGTTGTCAAAATTTCAAGGACTTGTCGGCTCCCGTTGTAAATGGTCTACGTGACTTGGATGCAAAGAGGCCATGCATGGGCAAGGTGTTGCACATAATGAGGAAATTAGAGAAACATGTCCTCTCTTTAGATAAACCGCCTTTTCGTTTATCCTCAGACCTTGCCATTCCACTAGTGCAACCGTATTATGCCCGACGGGAATTGGTGGAGACCGATCTACATTATGAAGGAGCTTTGTTGAACCCCTACCTTCTTGAAGACCAAGAGCTAGCCGACGACCAAGATGCAATGGATGCATGCAAGCGTGTTCTAATGAAATTTGCAAACAAGGGGAGTACGCCTCGGTCGTGAAAGAATTTGTAGCCTTCCGCCACAAGGAACCTCCATTTCACAACATGTTGAACCCGGACGAGCAACAATTGTCGGCGCACGCTTGGTGGGATTTTGAAGGTGCGTGTGGGAAGCTCATTGCTCCAATTGCTAAGAGGATTTTGGCCCAACCGATATCTTCATCTTCATGTGAACGAAATTGGAGTAGCTATTCGTTTGTTCACAACAAATTTCGAAACAAGTTGAAGCCACAAAGAGCCCAAGATTTGGTGTATGTGTACAACAATTCCAAAGTCCTTTTGTGCATCAAAGGAAAATGATGAGAAGAAGTGGTACACCGAGAATGTGGAGTCGGAAGATTCTATGTCGGAGGACGAGCGTGATGAAGATGGTGAAGATGGTGATCCTCTATTCGATGACGAAGATGCTATGAACGATGACATCACCAATTTGGATGATGAGCCGCTCCGGAGCCCAAATCGGAACAATGAAGACGGGGATAGAAATGCGGAAGACATTTACAATTTTCCATTGGATGAGGACAATTGTGAATATGATGAAGGTGACCCTTCTATAGCTAAATTTGTAGATGGAACCGGGTTGTTGACTAGCGAAAAGATTCTAGCCAATACGGAGGACACTCATGCGCAAATAGTGGAGGAAAATGAGGCAATGTTTGTCAATGATTGCATCCCCCAAACAGATGAAGTGATTCCAATTCTTGAGAGTCTACCCATGGCAATGGCACTTGTAGAAGAAAATCCCGAAGTCAATGACATGGGAGAGTGTGGGGTGAAGTCTGACATGAATGTGGATAATACAAGTGTTGAATGTGTGGAAGTACCATCGAATGTAGATGCACGTGTGACAGAGTTTGATCGCCCAATGCTAGTTCACAACGTCGAAGACCAGAAGCAAATTGTGCAAGATCTCCAATTACGACCACGTAGCGATCGTCCATCAGCACTACATACAAGAGGTAGTACATCTTTGAATGGTCCCGGAGGCTCAAGATTTGGGAAACAAGTTGAACAACATTTGAGCAGTCCGACCAGATTGCACCTTCGTGTCAATCCAGATCCATTCAATTCATCATGGAGCGATGATGAGAAGGACGAGACATTGGCATCAATGTTTGGTCAACGTTTTGGCCAAACAAAACGTGATTCATTCAAATTGTCTGATGGAACATTGCAGCAGATGATTGGAGCAAAGATACCCAATCAAGAAGGATAGCAATTAAGACCACCAATGGTGAAAGAGTCCCACAAAGCTCGAAATAAAAGATTAATGAAGGCTTTTGCAATTTCCCCATCAAAGAGACAAAGTCTTGGTAAAACCCCTCTTGATGTATGTCAACCAATTTCTCCGAGGAAATTAAAACCGATTCATGGCCTTAAAGAAGGGATAGGAAAGTCTATACTAAGAGCCAAACAAGAGCAGAGGAAGGGCCGACCAATGAGGTCAGTTGCATCCAAGCAAGTACAAGGAGGGGCAATTGTACAATCTTTATCAGAGGATATGAAAAAGTCAGACAACGATGAAGATGAAGATTCGGGATGGGATACTAGAGGTCATAGTAGCGGAGCAGAGGTGAAAGGAGATAGTGATTACCAGCCTTCGGGATGAAAGGGATGTATAATTCATTATTCAAGTGTTCATGATGAATTGTTACATGGAAGCATGTAACGGCAATTTATTTTTTGAACCTATCATTGTAATGCACATGAACTTAATGATGTTCAAAATATCATCAAGGTTTTTTGGTTTTTCAATAGTCAAGCACTATTGACTGAAATTACATTGTGTGCATCATTTTCTGAATCAAGTATTACCTACAAAAATGTAATAGTATAATGCATCAAATTTGGCTTCATGTACTGTTGTTTTATGGATGTCCACCCGTCTGCGCCGTCCGTTGTCCGCGCCTTCCGTCCGCTGTCCGCGCCTTCCGTCCGCTGTCCGCGCCTTCCGTCCGCTGTCCGCGCCTTCCGTCCGCTGTCCGCGCCTTCCGTCCGCTGTCTGCACCTTCCGTCCGCTGTCCGCGCCTTCCGTCCGCCATCCGCGCCATCCATCTGTCGTCCGCGCGGACATGTTCGCCGACCGCGCCGACCGCCCGTCTGCGTCGTCCGAACGGTCGATGGACGCCGTCCACATCGTCCGCGCGTCCCAAAAATGTGGACGTCCGAACGTCCGAAAAATAGACGTGATTTTGCCCCGGACGTTGAAATTCGTCAATCCTGCCCCTCATATGATCCCTTCAACACTTTTGGGTTCCTTATTTTTACTTAAGAAGATTGAATTGATCATTATTTAATTAGAAAAGAGATTTTATTGCAATTATATTGTGGAAGATCTAGCATACTTGGTTGATTATATATATTACTAAAAGTCAAACTATATAGTTTTTTGTCTTTTAATCCAATCGATATTGTATTCTTCAAGGTTTTAAATTACGGAATTTTCTATAAAATCATTTGTAAATGCATTATTTTATAGTGTTTCTTCAATTCTTTGGTTATAAGTTTGTGGTATACATTTATATTTGTATTTGTATTTATGTCTTCGGTTTTGTTAATTTATACTGATAGTAGTATTGAATTTTTTGGGGAAAAGTTAAAAGACTATTTTTTTAGATGATGTCTAACATTTGTAAAGATACTGAGATACTTTTCTAAATTTTTAATGGCAAATTCTTGGTATGGTGAAATAAAACTCAATAGTTTGTAAACTAGGATTTTGTATGATTAGGAGTTTATATATTTGTTACATTATCTGATTGTCAAAATTTGAATGTCAAAAATATTTAAAAAACTTATTCATCAAATGTATTTTAATAAAAAATGTTGGCAAACATAATGTTTTTCAAATGAAAGAAATAATAGAGATGAAAAGAAACATTTTCCATGACATTTCTAGTCTTTACTTTATATAAACAAATAGCCCTTTGAACTTTTTTTTTAGTGTTTATTCTTAGCAATTTAAAAAATAATAGAATCTAGTGTAATAAAGAACAAAACATATATTAAAATGATTCCAAATTTTTTCAAGATGAGATATAAAACTAAACTAATAATATAAATTATAAAATCACAATTGCACATGTCACATTTACAACAAGATGAATTGAAAACATCATTATTGATGTATAAATACATTACAAATATATATTAATGAGGGTCATCATAGTCATATACAAAAAATCATCACATTTGAAGGTTGATTATGTTTTAAACTATTCAAGCACTAATATTTTTCATATGAGATATATAGTTGATGATTTACAATTTATAGGTATAAGGGTGTAGGAAAACAACTTCAATAATATTTTTGTTGTATAAATGCAATATTTAATCTTGAACAACATTAAATTACATTAAAATATTTAAAGCATTTTTTGTAGCATCTTGTAATACAATTATAAAATAATATAATTGCTTGTACTATGTATACTTTGATGTTTCAAATTATTAATGCATTTTACAACAAAACTTAAAGAAAAAAAAACTTCAAATTATAATTGTATGTTTGATATTTGTAAATTGGCACATCATAATTGATGTAGAAAATACCAAGAACATGTTGACAAAATATATGAATAAGCTTATGAACTATGCAAAAATCCATATGTAGTGCATCATGATAATCACATTTTAAGGGAATTAGAAGTCAAACATATTTTGCACATTAAAGCAATGTGTTTGTTCACTAATGTAAAATTTAAGGTTTAGGGTCTAGGATCTAGGATTTAGGGTTTAAGATTTAGGGTTTAGGGTATAACAATTATAGTGCATATTTCAATGTGTGAAAGTTTAACTTGGATTATCCTTCCTTTGTATACATAAATGCTATATACGATGTTTGTACTTTGTAGTATTAAATAGAAGTCTTGAAAAGCGAATTTGTACTTTTTAAAATTCATGAATACAATACAGCTGGATGGAGGGTACAATAGGCGGACGAGTGGTTAGATGGCGAACGGGGGGTCGGAGGAGAGGAGTAGAAGACAACGTTTTTTTGGCCATTATCAAAAACAGCCTTAGAAAATGGTCTATAACTTTCTGTTGAAAGGTTGAAACTTAAAACGGATTCTTGGAGGTGAAACTTGGCTTCATTTTCAACGTTTTTGTAGTTCAAAGTTTTTTGAAAAAAGACATTTTACTATGCGTAAAAGAGGTCTAAAAATCATGTTTTAAGACATTTTACTACGGTCGGCAGAGGGTCGGACGGGCCGTCGGAAGGGCGGACGGCGGGTCGCAAGAGCGGTCGGCGGGTCGGAGGAGCGGATGGCAATTTTTTGGTCATTTTCAAAAATAGCCTTAGAAAATTGTTTATAACTTTTTTTTGGAAGCTTAAAACTTGAAATGGATTTCTGGAGGTTAAACTTGGCTTCATTTCCAACATTTTTGTAGTTCAAAGTTTTGTGGAAAAAGACATTTTACTATGCGTAAAAGTGATCTGAAATTCATGTTTTATGTCTTTTTACTGCGGTCGGACGGAGGACTAAGAAGACTGCAATCTTTGGAGATGTCCCATAGTTGGAGTTTTTGTCCAAATTGAATGCATTATATACCTTTGGAAAGCTATGAATGATATCTTTCCAATGGTATATTATGGTGCACATGAATGTGGACAGAACGTCTGATGATCAGGCGTCCGACTAGATGAGCGAACGGTATCGATTCATCTGTTTTGCCGTCCGCTCGTCCGTCCGCACCGACTGCAAGGCCGATCTCGTGGCCGTCCGCATGTCCGGTCGTCTGCTTGGCCGTCCGCCCTGTCGACTTCATGGCCGTCCACTTGGCCATCCACCCTGTCAACTTCATGGCCGTCCGCCACTCTACCCAGCCGATCGCATGAGCGTTAGTCCGTCGGAAATCCCAATCGGCCTGTCCACTCTCCGCTATCCGTCGGAAGCTTCGGTCGGCCTGTCTGCGATCTACCCGTCCGCTCGATGCCGTCGGAAGTTTTGGCCGTCCACCTGTCCAACGGTCGGATGGTAGTCACCACCAGGTATGTCAAAAAACATCCTGGGGTCTGCATCCGCGGACTCTGGACGTCCAGACGCCCTGTCAACCTTGGTCCTAGTACTAGACCCCCTCTCAATTTCCGGGTGGTTCTGTATTTGTCGTTGTAGTGAGGAGGGACGGGTTGTATTCTAAGTGACCTATTTTCAGAGTGAGTATTCCGGGAGTTGTAAGAGTGGACCAGTCCAGAACTTGTCTATAACGGAAAGTATTTGTGTGTCCGTATCATTAGGAAGGTTAGAGTTTGTGTGAGAACAAGGAGTGGTGATGTCCCTATCCCTCATAAAAGAGCAAATGAGGACACTTTAAGGGTAAAACAGAGGTACCAAAAAACCAGTTGGGAATTACGGATCTGGTGACGGATGAGATCCAAATCCGGTAGTAAGTCCGCAATGTAGTAGAATCTGGAAGAAGAGTGAGATTTGGAGTGATTTATCATTAAACTAGATAAGAAGGAGTTTAGAACACCCTTTGGGATTCCCTGGGATGATATTCCGTGTCATCTTACCACGAGTTGTGGCTAAGAGCGCTTACTACTGTACTACGCGTACGACAACCATCCATGAATAACTGCAAAACAAGAATAGTACAAACCAGAAAACAAAAAAGCTCAACTCAAGCTGATTTGAGAGAAGTACACAAAACCATTCCTATTTTATTAGAGTAATAATGAAAAATATTACAAATCTCTAGAAAACAGGCTCAAGTCAGTTCGACTCAATCTAAACTGCTCTACAACATGAAAATCGCCTACCTATCTCTCTATTAGCCTAGTCCTAATGAATGTTGAGAGAAACGTGGACGACTTCCATCAATCTATCGTAATCCTTTGTCTGTTTTCAATCGTCACATAGCATGCGACGCTTGTCGTACACCAAAATGAAGAATGTAGGTTTGTTAGGGAGAAAGTAGGAACAATTTGGGAGTATTAGCAAAAAAATTCGTTGATCAAATGGATAATTTAGAAATATTCCCACATTTAACATTTCATTACTATGAGGGTTATAGTAAGAAGATAAAAAGTTTAAGAATAGGAATTAAGTTTCCCAGTCATAACTAGAAACCGAAACCGGATCCGAATCCGTTAGACGAAGAAGCGTGTTACTGAACCAACCGGATATCGATTGTAGACTACTACCGGAGGATAACGGAACCCTACCAGGTTCCTATTTGATAGATTAGAGTCTATGGGCCCTACCGGAGGAGTTGTGAGACCGTTCAAACGTACCGGATCCTCCTCCATATTGACGGAAACAACTATCTTCCAACGACAGTGATTGTTCCAAGTAAACAAGTTAGGGTTAACTAATCTTACTTAACTTTTAACTTAGTAAAGTAGTAGTATCCTTCCGAGTACTCAGAGTGGTTTTTGCACTTGAAGGAGTAGAGAGTTGATTTTCCATATTCGGAGGTGAGGAACGGAATCCGCTGGTCTATAGCTTGTAGTATCATTTGTTTGAGCGATTGAGGGAACTATATCTATAAGTGATCCAAGAGCGATGGTGAAGGCAGAAGGAAGTGGTTTTGCTCCTCTGAAGATCAAGATGGTCTATCCAACCATACCTAAGAACTAGGGAGAGCAGAAGTAGTTGGAGGAGGATCTGGGCTAGTTAGGATGCTTGGGATTTTTGCATCGACCCTAGAGTTTGAAGAACGAGGAGATGATCCTGGAGCTGATGGGGGCGCAATCAAATGAGTGGGCAAAGACCAATCGCGCTCTTCCGGCTAAGTGGACGATCAAAACCTGAAAGAAGGTTTACGACTTTCCTTGCGCTGGAGAGGGGATGGCTTCTCGAACCGATAAGTTCATGGAGGGTAAGTTTTTGAACCCACCAAACCCTAAAGATGGTTATGCAGTTGCAAACTACAAGGTAGGGAGAGATAGGAGATTGCTAGAGTTCATAACCCCGATTCTGTATCTGGAACGGCCAAACCGGATTACAGTGACTTGGGCAAATACAATATTCGGAGCACTAAGTGGAGAGAGGAAAGTCTTTTGGGGAGGAATAGTGAAGGATCTGATAGGAAAAATGGTTAGTACCCTAGGCAATATCAAGGGTACCTCTATTGGACCTTTCCTTTTTCATTTGTATGATTATATGGGGACGTTCAGAAGCCAAGAGAGGACTGTGTATAAGGCAACAGCCACTTTAGTAAAACTGAATATTTCTCCACCTCGAGAGCATGATGAAGTGGAGAGGAGGAAAGGACCAGATGAGGAATCTCAAAAGACCTCGTCGGAGAAGAAAAAAGGGTCATCCGAGAGAAAAGAAAGGTCAGGGAAGATCCCAACATCCACGAAGAAGAAAGGTCCCAAGAGTAACAAGAGGGAATCAGTTGAGCCAGAAGTGCAAGGAGTCGACTCATTAGGGAGGATTATCTTGGATCTTGAGGTGATCTGAGAGGAGGTAGATATGGAAAGAGGAGCAGTTAGGAATGTATGCAAATTGCTTGGTGGGATTTCCGTGTCTGAGTTAGCAAAAAAGATCGAGGGTTTGATCTAGGATTCGGATACCCAGAAGTCAAAAACCCAGATCTAGAAACTAACCGATAGGAACGAGGATCTCCATCAGTAGTTAGAAAAGAGTTTGGAGAGGAGTAAGGAAGTGAGGGAACTTCCTTTAGAATCTGAGGAAACCCTCAAAAGGGTTAGAAGCTTTGTTTTCCATTTCGGGGACGTGTTGAACAAAGCCAAGCTTTATAATGAGGAGATCCATAAGGTTGGTGATGAAGCAACAACAAAGGTAGTAATGGTGCTAGTAGAGTACTTAGAGCAGGTAGAGAAGTTTATGTACGAGATCTGGGACAGTCTTCAACAAATTGAGTACTTTCCGGGATCTGACAAGGAGGAAGCAACACCAAGATGGCCAAAATTGGATATGCCTCCTCCCTCACCAATGAAGCCGAAGGAGCATTTAGATGCAAAGAAGACGCCCTCCAAGAGTTCCCCTCATGGGTAAAAAGGAGACGAGATCGGGGTCTGTGCTTAGAACCGGTTCAAAGGAGCGAATCCGAAAGACAGTAAGAGTCAGGACTAGGAATGCCTCAAAGTAAAGGTTCTAAGCCTTCTTCTAGTACTCCCAGCACTACCAAGAAGAAGAGCACTTCCAAGTAGGCTAGAGAGGAGTCACTAGAGAAGGTACAATCTGAAGAAGACAAATCGCCTAAGGTCTCAGCGAAGGAGGAGAGTCAATTAGAATCTGAATCTAAGTCTGAGACTAGATCAGAATCCGATTCCGAAGGGGATTCAGATGTAGTGACCATTTCTCCTTCTAGTTTCAAAGAGAAGACTCAGACTCCCTAAAAAGGCAAAAGCATGGCCAAGGGAAAGCCACCAACGAGTAGGAAGCAACCGCCAAGGAAAGGGGTCGTGAAAACTGAGGAACCTTCTCCAAAGCGGGCAAACTGTAGTTAGACTGCAATCTTCTGGATTTTCTAGATAGGATCCACGTTTTGCGGATCGGATCGGATGGTAGGCAAGTCAGCTTAGAAGGATAAGGAAGACACCTGTCAATCTCCTGTCCTCTGCTTTTTGATCCTTGGGGACTTTTAGGGTTCCTGGGAGTTAGTATGTAGGGGCTGAAATTAGTTGGAAGCCCCGGGCGTTCTTACTTATGTTTTCTTCATCTTTTGCAAATTGAATTACAGAATTTCATCTCATGAACGCTGGTCTGAAAAGTCTTGGCTTTGTAATTGGTATGCCTTATAGTGCTAGTATTGCATGTGTGGATAGCTGGCCTTTGTAGAGTGTTGATAAGAGAAGGATCCCCCAAATTTTGTTTGGATCCGATTTCAGGAGTATTAGAATTTGGTTGGTAAATCTTTGTGTATTAGGAGGAAGTTCTAGTTGTTGAAGTTTCTCCAGTGTCTTCTGAGCAGGATAGCCATTCTTAGGTTGGGTAAATCTTTCGGGAGTGAAGGGTGAATGCTAGCCTACGTTTGAGAGGTTCTGTTGAATCCGGAAGAGAGGGACAGGAAGATAGTTGGGATCCCCTAGTTATCAAAGTACTAGATTTGGCTCTTGGGGTTTTATCCAGATAGATTCGTCGTTGTAGTAAGAGAGGATTGTGGAGGTTTCCTAAGTGACCTACTAGTCAGAACTAATTTCCGAGCTGGTTGTGAGGAAGAATCCGCATCCCAGTTCTTGTATGTATGTTTATGTGTTGTTTAGTGAAACTTCAGTCACTTTAATCTATTGAAGGTTAGGATATACGTTCCCTTCCTCAACCCCAAGAGCAGAACCCTCTGATATAGAGGTTAAACTATTGTCATTGGTTACTTTGGTTACCAGGATCACCAGATCCGGATCCGGGAAAGGTACAAGATAACGACACTCCTCCCGAATCCGCCTCTGCGTGATGGGATAACGAGTTTATAATTGTGTATGAGGATGATACAGACCTATTAGACTTTTTGGTCTATAAAAGTTGCAATATGGTGGTTGATTGACTTAGAAAGAGAAGGAAGTTTAGGAGGAGTAGGATAAGGAAGTGCAGTTTCTAGTTTGAAAATCCTGATGCCTTTGCCTTGAGTTATTTTGTGTTTTTTCCGTATTTTTATACCCGGAATTTTGAGGAAACTACGAGCGAGATCCTTTGGAAACAATACACGAGTCATTTAAGGTGTTTTACGTCAATTTAACACCTAAAAGTGGGATTTGTGCTTTCTTGTGCTATGACAACACCCAATTCTATTGGCCGCATTCTATCGGAACGACTTAAGCCCCTGTTCACAAGCCGCATGGAGATTCTGAAACTAGGGCAGCAAGACATCCATGAGGAAAGTGTCCTTCGGATTGTTACCCTTGTATGACCATGACCCCGGCAAAATGACATTTTTAGCACTATTAAGAATGTGCTTAATGGGATTGTCATCCACTATCACGGTGTTTTGGGACAAGAACCTTCCCCGATAGCCAATGAACAAGCTTTCTAAATTTTTAAGGAAAAGTTCCTTATTTGTGCCATGCTCCCTATATGTTGTAATTTGGGAATATTTGTCCCTGCATTTAAGAGTCTTACAAGAGGTTTGACCTAGACTGATTACTGGCAAGTTGAGCCCCTTAAAGAGATAGGTGGCCACTTCATCAGTGGTTGAAGTCTTCATACTACTCCACACTGCAATTGTAGCTATCTCCCCTAACGCACGTAGGAAATCAGAGCACCCTAGACGGACATACACTAGCTTCGGTCCGACAACTGCAGGATGGGTAGGAGAGTGTGGTTGGAAGGCGTCCCCAGTTTGCCTGGCCCAACCTTTATACGTGTGTTCTTCATAGGCACGAAATACCCCATTGAGGTCCAAGACAATGTTGATCTACTTGTCTACCGCCCTAGACTTCAGTGGAAGATTGACCACCTCCAGAAGTCCTCGAAGATCACATGGAGGATCAGATTCTAATAGACAATGGACGAATGTGGAACTAGTTATTATCCTGCATTGATAGCCTCTGGACACCACGCTAACTGAAACAGATGTTCATGCTCGTAGAGGCCACTACATAAACGTTGAATTCAAATTAAAAATCGGAGACATACCTTCTGTTGTGAGGGTTGTGTTGTCTCCGCTACACAATCCTCTGTAGTAGCTGTCGGTTTGGGAATTACGACCTCAAAAGATTGGCATCAGGTATCAAACTGTCCTCGGGCACCTGATTGGCACTCATTGAGCATTCAGGGTTGCCTTCCGTCACCATGACATTCCGATCCGCCGGCTCGGATACAACATCAGCCACATGCTTCGAAGAAGTCGGTTCAAGAGCAACTACACTTGATGCAACAGGAGGTGGCAACAAATCTACAACATTAGCAATGCCTGCAAGTTAAGAGTGTACAAAGGAAGTATTGTAAGGAATCCGGATATTACCAATTTACATAAAAACGTTTAAATGTACATAAATGATTTGTGAAAATTTGAACTCCATGGTTTGGTCCACTAGAAGTTCAGTTATCTAGAAGAAACCCATGTTTTTTGTGACAAGCCATAATTTTTTCTAACGTTTTTTTTTTATGTCTAAGTTGACATATAGTTATTTTTATGTTTTTGATGATGTTCATTAGATCATTTGGATGTCATGAAAAACATAAAAACAACTAAATGTCAACTTTGACATAAAAAAAAATCCGTCAAAAAAAATCAGGGCTTGTCACAAAAAACATGGGTTTCTTCTAGTGTATGTCAAAAATGTTGAGTTGTCTATGAGAGAACTCTACAACTACATACAACCCACATCAAAATTAGCTCGAGTCGAGCTAAAACTGCACAAGAATACTGAATGATCATTGAGGTGCACCTGAGTCGGACTCCTGGCTAGGCAACGCGGATGGTTCGTCAGGGGTCTCCACCATGCCGCCACTGCTTGCCTCTGGAAGGACAGGTGTAGACTGCTCCTCCATAGGTACCGGTAGCGGAATAGCTGGTGACGGTGGAAGTGGTGTTCGAGGCGAGGGATGTAATGGGGGCGTAGAAACCGCAAACTCTGAAGGCCCCACCTGACGTGAAGGCATCACAATAAACAACCCTAACTGTTGATTTTCGAGCCTCAGTTGGGGTGCCGCAAGCTGCATCTCTGCAATGGGCTTTGCACCCTTCATCCACATAATCAAGGAGTCCAACTTGTTGTTAGCCGCCTTGAAATCCTACAGCATGAAGCTCTACATGGTATCCAACCTCTTGTTCACCTGCTACTGTTGCAGGAAGATTTTCATCCGATCTTGGATCCGCTTCTCTTCTTTCTCGGCGAACCTCTTCTCTATGATGTCATCAAGTATCGAGGTCTTCCTTCTCTTCCGTGAATTCGTAGAGAAAGGGGTGGATGACGATTGCGGCTCCATCGTGTCTCCGGTCGAGACAGAGGACCCTCGATGCTCTGTTGATGTTGTACGAATAGGGGATGGAGGAGCATCTAGCATTTGCTCGTGTGAGAAGTCCTTGGGGTTGTCATCGGAGCTTGAGACCACTTTTGGCTCCTGAGCTACTCCCTTCCCCCAAAGAGCAATCGATGGAGAATCCTATGGTGCCTTCCACAATGCCTTCGCAAACAAAGGTATCGAACAAGACTCTCGCTGTCTACTTGATGCCGGCTTTTACACTTTGTATCCTGACTCGAGAAAGTCGGTCCTATCAAGCAACATGGCTGTGGAGACAATGTCGTTCCAGAAAGTGGTGTCTTCGTTCATCCCAATTGCAAAATGCAAACACATTCACGGAATTCATCTGCGGTGATAGAAACAAGTAGAAATAATTTGAAAACCTTCATTTTAGTTCTACTCGAGAAGATACTCTAGACAATTAAGCTCGATTCGAGCTGAAGCCACACTCACAGTTGGATTCAAGATATTCAAAATATATGGGAACCAAAGAACGGGGACTCACCACTACAATGCATGTGAACTTCCCCCTAGCAAAGACTGAGAACACACTATCACCAACCTTGCAAAACAACTTGACCAACCACAAGTAGAATTCCATGCGCAGCTCAACGTTGTAAAGACGGAATTCTAGTTCGTTGTACCCCTGCGGCGTGTTGAATACGGGTGTATCAGGAGCCCAAAATGCCTCCAGGATTTTTACATCCAAAGGGTAGTCGGGTTTAGTTAGGAACATAAGTAAGACTTTGGCATGCGACTTTGCTTTCGCAGATGTCATGACATGTCTTCCAAACGCTCATAGTCCCCGGGCATGTAGTCCACGTACTCGCACTTGAATTTGTGCAACTCCTCATGGTTTTGCACAAACGCCGTTACTTGTGTCTGCTCCACCGCATCCGCATAAATGAAAAGCTAGACAGGACCTCCTCCAACAATGGCTGCCGTTTCTCCATCAACGACAGCATGACAGTATTGAAGTAGGGAATCACAATGGTGCCCTTCTGCTTCAACAGCACTCCCGGAATCATTCAAAAGTCAATGACCCCTACTTTGAGATCAGCCGCGTTGTCCATAGTCCACACACCTGTTGGCCACGCCGTGTGCCTGTCTGGTTTGATGTCATACGGTGCATAGTATGCCACTGTTGACGGCGGGACAAAACTCTTTCTGTCCCTTAGAAAGACCTTGAAGAATTTAGCAGCGTCCTTAGAAATTTCCTCTATCAACTTATTCTTAGACTTTAGCTGCTTAATCTCCGAAAAATATTCTTTGCTAGGCGTCTCCAACAGAACGTTCATTAAAGGCCGACGTCACGAAATACTTGGACTTGAATTCCTTCCATTTCTTTGGCACGACCTCATTGTCCGCGTTAAGGAGTCACAATGTTGGATCGATTTTGTTCAACTCCTTCTTCACGAACTGCTTTCGCTTCCGCCTCTCAATCCAGGCACTTGACGAGTAACAAGTTTCTAAGACAGATGAGGCTTGTTTGATCGTCACTTTCGGATGAGGCTGTTTTCTATTGTTGCCAGATGTGTTGAGGATGTGGTTGGCGAGCTTCTTGAGGTCATCGTAGGTCAGATTCCCGAAGAACTTGAAGTACTCCTTATTGAGCATCCCGTTCTCTGTTTTCCATAACGTCTTGGCATTGAACTTCTTCAGAGTGTTTGGATCGACGAGCTCACTATGCTCCGTACTAGAGATGACCTCACTCTAGAGATTGAACACTTTGTCTGGCGCTGTGATAACCTCACAGCGTTCATTATAACCAGACTGTTCTTTGCGTCCTTGCCTTTGGCCTTGGTTTGCCCCTTTGCAACGTCGATCATGGAAAATCGCATTTGTATGGCCTTCAGGAATTCTTGCAAGAATTGACCCCAAATGTTTGTAACGTTAGGTCAGAAGCTCGAATCAAGCTGATCTATTTCAGTTCATTGACAGAATCATGAGGAAGTGAAAATTGAGCTCGATTTGAGCTGATCTCTTATCACGTATTTCATCTTGTTGATGTGTGCCTCCTTCGACCACCTGGAACTTGTTACTGATCCAAAGTTAGTGTCATCCTTAGGATTGCGCGGTTTGCCCATCTCCTTCCAAACATTCCGTGCCCCGAGGATGTTTGTCGCCCAGGATGGTTGGATTGCTTGGTAGTGGTTCACGCGGTTGTAGTACGCTGAAATGGAGCGCATAATTTTAGCGTCCTTGGTCCACACAATGTAGCAACTCCAAGCTTTAGAGTCGTCAATGATGTTGGGAACGACATTGAATTTCGGATCTTGCATTAATTTGCTAGCCTAAACACTATGCTGCCCATTTATGATGTAGAAGTCACCGTCCTTGATTTCCTCCGAGGACTCATAATCGGCGGTCGTGGGCTTGTTCACGGGCATCACACACAGGGTCTGCTAATTTGTCGCAACCGGAATTTTCAATTTTTTTAGGAATCAAGAGTTTAGGTTTTAAATCCAGAAGAACTAAACTGGAAGAGCTTAAAGTTTAGAACCCGGTTTTGAATTAGGACAATTAGAGAAGTAAAATAAACTATTAGCCGGAATCAAAGTAGAAACCGGAAAATATTCTAGTTCCGGACTGAGACCGGAGGACTGGAGGACTGGAAGATTAGAAGACCGGAAACCGGAAGGGAAATCCGGACGAAGTTTTCGGGGTATATAAACCCTGACTTAGGGTTTCAGAGCTCATTCTCACTTTGGCGCCTCAACTCTTTTTCTCTCTCTCTCTCAGACTCTCTCCAGCTCTTAGACGTGTTTGTTTCTCTTTGTGTGGAGTGTTGGAGCTCGTTCTTTTTCTTAGGCGCTGTGTGATTTGAGGAGGCGCTTGGCAGTAGGAAGGCGCGCGGATTGATCGGTAGGCGCAAAACTTTAGATTGGGTTTTGGGTGGGATACGAGACGTGCGGCTAGAAGAGAGAAACGAGGTAGAAAGTAGAAGTGAGGACGGATGCCTAAGCGTAGTGGCGCCGCCACTAAACCAAATGCGCCTCAGGGAGAAGTGAAGTTGAGAGGGGTGGCGCCGGTAGAACCCAAGACGGATCGGGAGCTGGCGGAGCTAATCGACGACCTGACGGCCATGGGCTGTGAGGGGCTTCACGGGAAACCCTGGGGGTTCAAAAACGAGGAGGTCATCCGGGAGCTGCAACTAGGAGCTCCAAATCAATTTGCAAAAACGATCTGGGCAGCACCGGATAAGTAGACCGAAGAGATCTGGAGGGAAGTCTATAATTTCCGGGAGGGAGGGACGTCAAAGGCCAAATCCCGGGACAATTATGTGAAGGGGCTGTTTGCCCAAGGAGCGGATTCCAAGGACGGATTTGCTGTGGCGGACTGCATAAACTCGCGGCATCGGTGTCTGCTGGAGTTTCTGCTCCCCATCCTCTATCCGGAAAAACCGACAATATTGACCCACTCGGTAGGCAATACTATTTTCGGAGCTCTGAGCGGGGAGATGCGAGTGGATTGGGCGAAGTACATGTGCCTGCTAGTGGTCGGACTCTGCGCCAATACCAAGAAGAGTAGAGGAACCCCACTCTGCCCCTATCTTTTCCATCTCTACCGGAAACAGGGACTCCTCACGATAACCGAGGAGAGTGAATGGAGGGCCCAGATGGCTCTCGCCAAGTTTGGAGTGTCGGACGATGAGAGTTCCGACACCGAACACGACAATACTCTGCCAGCCGGAACACCTAAGGAGAACATGCGGAACTGGCAGGAGGAAGATGAGGAGGACGATGGAGTACCGCTCGTCCACCGGAAACGCCTGAAGACGACGGTGGAGAATCGAGGGTCTCCGGCTAACAAGAAGTTGGGAGGTCAGCAAGCAGGAAAGCCGTCTCAACCGGATGGGAAGGGGATGGCCACCCGGACCAAGACCAGTCCGGAAGGAGGGGCTCTTCCGGCTAAAACCGGAACACCGAAGAATGGACCCCGGGAAGCGGACAAGGGAAAAGCCGAAGCTTCCGGATCCAACGACATCGGAATGAATCCACTTTTTGGTAAGTTGATTCATGTTTTGGGGGAAATTCAGGCCCGATGTGTTATCAGGCATACTGCAATTTCTTCCATAGCTGGTCTGGTAGGAGGAAAGATTGACAGTTCTCTTCCGGAAACAGTAGCGAACTGCATCAACAATCCGGATGAGGACCGGGAGAAGGAGGAGAGGTTTCTAAAGCAGACCATCTCCCTCCGGGAAATGGATGAGTTGATGCTCAAGCTGAGAGGCGAGATCCAACTCTTGAAGAGGGACCGGGAAGTCAGCATGGAGGAAGTGAGAGCTGCCCGGAATCTGCAGGAGGATATCCGAAAGGCCATCAACACAATGACTTCCATGGTGGCGGCATCCGGAGACGCGATGGCCAAGGCCAAGTTATTTGACGAGGGCGTGCAGAGGGAGAAGAAAATCTCCGGTGGGAGAATAGCACGGATACTTGCAGAATTTGCCGGTCAAATGGAGTCGTCGTTAGAGGAATTCCGGAAGGCAGCCAAGATGATAGATGATAGCAGTAAAAGGCTTCATCTACATCATCCGGTTTCCTTGTCCGGAATTTCCTTTCCGAGTCTGTGTGGGGATTCGGATGTGCAGGAGGTACCGAAACCCGGATCTCCAGGATCCAATCACAACGTTCCTGCACCCGCACCACCAACAGAAGATGGAGAACCTTCTACTCCAGTTCCGGAACGTATTCCAGAAGGGGGAGAGAAGGAAGGCAGCATCAGTAAAATTACTGAGCAGATTACACCAGATAGTGGTGGGCCTTGAGATTTTTCTTCAAAGAATAGAGTGTATATTTTTAGGACCATTTTTGTTAGGAACAATTTTGTAGCGAGAAATCCGGGAGGATCAGATTCTACAATCTCAGCCGGAAACAGTGCCGGTTTCTTAGGATTTTTTCCCCCCATTTTGTATGAACTTAACTTTGTATATAAACCCGTCTCTCAATGGAGACGGGTACTGTGCATTTTTCTGTTATTCCCTTGTCTTCCCATGCTTTGGCCGGATGAGTGAATAAGGAATTTATTGCTAGTGAGCGGACTTGGAGAGAATTCTTCTTCCCTTTGGTGTTCTTTTATCTATAGTTGTATGCAGAGGTTGTAAGTGCTGGGAGTGAGTCATAGCATCTCAGTAGGATCTAGATCTTGTATTTCGGATGAGATAACCATTGTTAAGCTAGGCAATTAGGGAGGGATTTCCTGACTGCGCTAGAGCAACCGGGTGGGAGATCTGGTTCACGTCTGACCCTTGAGAGGTCTCATCAACTTAGAAAGTAAACGGAAGAGATACCGGATTCTATTGGTACGGGCGGATACACTTGTAGTCACCTTAGCTCCATATAAGTTGAAAGAAAGTCGAAGTCGTTGTAGTATGATAAGGGTCGTACGGGGTTTTTTTGTGTGACCTCTGACCAGATTCATTTTCCGGTCATTGTGAGAAACCAAACCGGACTCTAGTTAGATAGGAGATTGAATAGATTACAGTGAACTCTTCCATCACTTTAAAAGTCCGAAGGTGTGGCTAGCCGACCACTCTACTAAATCGAATTGGCGGATCCCTCTGATGAGTCAACAGAGGTTAAATTAAACCGGAAATTAGTAAAGAAGACGGACACCAGTAAAAGGGAGGGAGTCCGGTATCATAGAAGAAAACCCGGAAGTATTCAGGAAAGTCTGGGGGGGGTTGTTGGTTGCTAATTCAAGGATATCCGGATTGTAGTCAGTAACAGTGGGACATAGATTCCAGATACGATATGTAGGAAGGATTTCCGGATCGAAGAATCCGACATCCGATTAGGGAAATCTTTGAAAGAAACCGACTATTGACCTCTAAATTCCTAATAGAGTTTAAACACTTCACAGAATCTCGTGGGTTCGATCTTTAGAGTCACTTTGTTATGCTTTAAAGTGGTTTTTGTGAGCATAATAGGGAATTTACTTACCCTGTGCTGCGACATAATTGCTGTGGTCTGGCATATTCACGAGCCAATGCATCATGTCTTCGACAATGCGGCCCTCCTTGCTTCTGTTTTTCACTCTGGCCAATGTGATCTTGAAACGAGGTAGTTTCAAGACTCTCGATGAGATTTGTCACTCGGAATGGGATTTTCTCAGAGTCAAAGTGGATGGTGAAGTTGTATTGATCTTTTGTTGGGACACTGAGATGGGCTGTTTGATAGTGGATTTTTATTGTTGGCAATATGTCTTCCTCCACGTCCTTCACGTGCTCATCGTATGATAGTGGGAGGAAACAACTCATCCCCATGTACTTCACATAGAAGGCGATGTGTTCTGAGCATGGAATCATCAGTAGACTCCAACACTCGACCTTCTCTGGGTGAGTGAACTCCCAATACTCCCTGTCATCCAAGAAGTCGTTGCCATTGTCGTCACTAACCTTGAGGACTTCTGTTTTGGTGAAGTATTGTTGGAGCTTCTCTACTTGGCTATCCATCTGCATGCGACCATTTTCCAATGATTGGAGTTTAGACTTTTAGCTCAATTCGAGCTTATTTCTCTATGACATTTACAACATTTCACATTGCGGCTCTAGTTATACCGGTAGTTCCTTAAGGTATTTTGTTTATATATTTCGTTCATCTGTTTATTATTATTTTAGATGCTAGGCACCTGAAGGGTATGAGATGAATTGCACAGGTACTCGCGTACACCTATGAGGCATTGATCTATGCTGGAGCTTGATTCGAGCTGACTTACTGTCGTTTATGCCCGTCGTTGAGTCTCAAACTGGTTAAATGGGGATGTTTACACTTACTTAGGCAACTGTAGACATTAACTATGAAGGAGTTTTACCGATTTAGCTCGATTCGAGCTCTTGGAATGTGAAGCTCCATGGTCAGGTCTTTGTTTTTCATGCCATATTACAACTCCATGGGTTGTTTTTGCTCGAATCGAGTTGATTGCTTACTTCTTCATTAGTTGGTTGTGTTTGTTTTAGACTTAATTTTGGTGGATTGTCTTTGGGATCAACTCAATGTGAGCTGATCTGAGGTATTGTTGTTAGTCATTGCGGAGATTGTTTCGTAAGTTCTAGCGCATTGATTGTGTTTTAATTCTAACACGCTATATCTAGTGTTCTAGATCCTAGGGTATGCTCGAGTTGAGTTGATTTACTGATTCCAGTTTCAGCACATTCAACTTGAATTGAGCTAATTATGACGATCTTGCTTTTGTAAATCAGTTGTATTCGAGCTGAATTTGCATTGAAGTGTCTCTGTTAAGCACACCCTACATCAGACCCTAAGCTTCATTTCCTTAAACCCTATGAAGTCCAAAGCAAACCCTAATCAAACACTAATCAAACACTAAACCCTTACGAAAACCCTTGCAAAGCAAAGTTCATCCAAGATAAAAAACAAATTCAAGCCCCAACAAATGTAGAACAAGTAAAATAGAAGTCATACTACTAAAAAACAACTTAATGAAGAAGACCCTCCAAATGCAGAACTCCTACAACAAACTCCAAATTCTCCCAAATCCACAATACTAATTCAGATTAGCTGCACTTGCATGGACAAATGTGCAAACAACTTTAGGATGCTACAGGTCACATTGTATGCAATTCAAAGAGTTCGACCATCGCACATGGAAAAAAAAATGCAAAACCAAAAAAATTCTTAATGAACCAAAAAAAACCAACAAGATAAGAACACAACCACAAAAAACATGCTTCACACTCATCTGCATCAAACTCAACACAATAGCTCATTAAGAGTCAATTAGCATAGAGGAAAAGAGAAAAAAAAACCAGAAATCCCAATCCACACCATTCGGTGAAACCGTAAAAACTACACACTACAAAATCCTCACCGTTACACTGCCAGCTCCCTTCTCTTTCTCGTGTCTCCCTTCCATCTCTCTCACTCACTCGCTCTCTCTTTCTCTCTCTCACACACACAACCCTCGATCACCCGCACATAGCCGCAGCAGCAATCCACCCACTTCCAAATCTCTCACCTTCCAACCCTCGATCACCCATACACAGCCACAGCAGTAATCCACCCACTCCCAAATCTCTCACCTTCCAACCCTCGATCACCCGCACACAGCAGCAACCCACCCACTCCCGAATCTCAACAAAATGCACAACATTCTTTCGCAGGAAGACCCAGGAAATGGAAACGTGAAACTCATAGGTAGGTGGCGGCTTCAGTCGCGCTTGGAGGAAACTTTGTGTTGTTGCAACAAATCGGCATCCACTAAAACGTGAAGCAGCTGCACACTTATTTCCCACGTTCTGAAGGTATGAGGCGCTCATAGGAATCACTTGACAACAACGAAGTACAAATGAAGCACACACGAAGCATAGAGAAAGCACAGAGAAAACACAAAAAGGAGCCAAATCCTAACCCCAATCCCGACCACATGCCGACCCCCCCTAGTACCCAACCCCATCTACTGATAACCGAACGTCTTGGTACCTGCCCCCCTGCTGATACCCAAGCCCCTCTACTAATACCCGAGTACCCGACTAATTATACCCGGCCCCTCATTACACTAATGATGGTATTTAGTGTTATGGTGCAAATAGTGTTACCTAATTTTTACCAAGCCCATTTAGAGTTTTACTTTCCACCTCTTATGAGCTCATTTCTAATATGAAATTACCTTTAATACTAAATGAAGTCTTGTCAAAAATTTATATCTCAAAAAAATTCAAAAAGTTGTCAAATAGTGCCTGTATTGACATTTAGTGTTAGTAACACCAGTAAAATTGTTGACATTTAGTGTTGTACTTCATAATTAGTGTTGCCAACACTATATATTATTATTAGTGTACTACTTATATTTACCGAGATGTCACAAGTTTTGGGGATTATATGTTTTGGGGGGGGGATTATATGTTTTTTCAACATCCTTTCCTCTAAGAAAAGGCTATTTTTTTGTTTTGTTTTGTTATTTGTTTATTTTGTTTGATTTGTTCGTTTGTTACATTAAGATTTCCTAGACTATACATCCCCCAGTCTAGTAATTTCTAACATTGAGAAGTCCTCAATGAGGAGGTGTGCATAGATTTGCTTTCGTGAAGTTCGGACCTATATTGAAAAAGTTACATTTCTTATTTACATAACATGTATCTACAAAATTAACGTAAGTTCTTGAATTCCATTTTCAAAAGTAAATGTAGCAACTTCCATTGAATGAAGACAAATGGGGAGGAAGATTGTAGAAAAAAATTAATGTACTATGAGTGTCCTTAAATTTCTTTTCAAATGAAAATAAATTATGATCTTGTACTCAAATAAAAAAATGGTGAACTAATTTGTTGAACTCGTTCTTAAATCATTAAAAAAAACAAAAGTGATTTTTCATCTAATAATGCCAATGAATTTTCAACAAAAGCACAACAGCCTCATAAGTAATGTACTACTTAAAATGATTTGTGGTAACCCACCTAAGAGGTTGTTGCATTGATGCATAATGCCCACACACATCGCTTTACTTTAGCATAATTGACTTGGGAATACCACTTGAATGTTATGGGATGATGAATAGATGCATTTATTTGACTTGGGAATACCACTTGAATGTTATGGGATGATGAATAGATGCATTTATTTGACTTGGGAATACCACTTGAATGTTATGGGATGATGAATAGATGCATTTATTTGACTTGGGAATACCACTTGAATGTTATGGGATGATGAATAGATGCATTTATTTGACTTGGGAATACCACTTGAATGTTATGGGATGATGAATAGATGCATTTATTTGACTTGGGAATACCACTTGAATGTTATGGGATGATGAATAGATGCATTTATTTGATTTGGGAATACCACTTGAATGTTATGGGATGATGAATAGATGCATTTATTTATACATAATATATTGAATTACACTAGAATTGTTATGGTTTTTTTGGTTGTTATTAGTAGATTCAATATCTTTATTAACATAGGATATATTAAATTAATGAAGCATTCAATTTTTTTTAAATCATGCAAAGCTTTTTTAAAAAGAGGCAAGATTAGAAGATTTTCATAGATTCATGAATTGAAGAGTATTTTGAACTTGTACATTTTTTTTTTTAATCTTTTATGTCAAAAATCCATGAGTTCATAAGATTGGAGCTACAAAATGCAACACATGGAGCATTCATTAGGAGCATTCATTCAAAACCCAAATTCACGCAGAGTTTTATAAAAAAGGGCAAGATCTATAGATTTACAGATTGAAGAGTAATTGCAACTTGTCAGTATTCTTTTCCATGATGCTTTTTTATCCAAAATCCTTGGTTCTCTAAGTTTGGGCTTAAATGTACCTATCAAAAAAAAATTTGTACATAGGTTTTTTAACAAGGGGCAAGATCTACAGATTTTCATGGATTAAAAAATTCAAGAGTATTTTGAACTTGTACAAATTGTTTTTCCATAATCCTTTGGGCAAAATTGAGAGTTTTCATAAATTAATAAATAAAATAGTATTTGCAACTTGTACATATTTTCTCCCATGCTTTTACGTCCTAAATCCATGATTTCACGACGTTTGGGCTTCAAAGTATAGGATAAGGTGCATTCCATTTTTCTTTTAAATCTTGCCTAGTAATGATTCAAATGGGCAAAATCAAGAGTTTTCCATGGATTCATAAATTAAACAGTACTTGCAACTTGTACATATTTTTTCCTATGCTTTTACGTCCTAAATCCATGATTTCATGACGTTTTGGCTTTAAAGTACAGGGTAAGGTGCATTCCATTTTTCTTTTAAATCTTGCCTAGTAATTATTTATATAGGCAAAATCAAGAGTTTTCCATAGATTCATAAATAAAATAGTATTTGCAACTTATACATATTTTTTCCCATGCTTTTACGTTCTAAATCCATGATTTCATGACGTTTGGGCTTCAAAGTACAAGATAAGGTGCATTCCATTTTTCTTTTAAATCTTACCTAGTAATAATTCAATTCGACAAAATCGAGAGTTTTCCATGGATTCATGAATTAAATAGTATTTGCAACTTGTACATATTTTTTCCCATGCTTTTACGTCCTAAATCCATGATTTCATGTTGTTTGGGCTTCAAAGTACAAGGTAAGGTGCATTCCATTTTTCTTTTAAATCTTGCCTAGTAATTATTCAATTGGGCAAAATCGAGAGTTTCCCATGCATTCATAAATTAAATACTATTTGCAACTTGTACATATTTTCTCCCATGCTTTTATGTCCTAAATCCATGGGTTCAAAATGTTTGGGCTTCATAGTGCAAGATATGGTACATTACTTTTTAATAAAAAATTGTCCATGTACAGCATTCTAAAGAATGGAGAAGATCTAGAGTGTTTTATGGAATTAGGAATTGATAAGTATTCACAACTTATACCCATGTTTTTCGATGATTATTTAACGTCCTAAAATTCATGGATTTATTAGATTTCGGCTTCAAACTACAAGCTATAGTGCATTCAATTTTTTTAATAATTATTCTTGCATTGTATTTTGAAGAAGGGGCAAAATTTAATTGTATTACTATATGTTTAGTCAAGTTAGGTGTGGTAAAATCAATTTGGTTTTTGCACAAGCAAGTGAAGCAACATTAAAAACACTTAAATTTGTCTTTAAATTATATGAGGATTTTATGTACTATACTAAACCGTAAAACATTGACTGAATGAAAATGAATGTTTTTATTGGAGACGAACTTACTGGAGCCTCCAAATTTATTCCGTGTTTTATTATATGAGAAATTTATGTGCAACAAAGAACTGCAAACCCTACATTTTAAACCGTTGAACCAGTACAACTATATAATGGCAAAAATGAATTCCCCTTTAAGAAAGTAGACCTGAAATCTTATTGCTTTCTCAATACACACATAATAGTATTTAGCGTTATGATACTAATAGTGTTACCTAAGCTTTTACTACACTTATTCTAAATTTCAATTGGTTTGAATTTAGTGTTGTGTTCACAATCCTTCAATTCATATATTTAGGTTCATATTTTTTTCATGACAATTTGATGAAATAATATGTAACACTAAATTTAATTTTCTAAAAAATTTATATCCAATAGTTGACAAATAATGTCTATGTTCACATTTAGTGTTGACAACATTAGAAGGATTGTTGACATTTAGTGTTGTACTTTGTAATTATTGTTCATATACTAAATACCATTATTAGTGTACTGTTTTCAGATTTCTTTGCTATATTAATTGTGGAAAGAGACCCGGGCTAATCCTCAAAAAAGGTGGTTGATGCTTTAAATATCCCACTTCCCCGAAGTTGTACAACTGGCGTTACCCAATTGTTTCAATGAAAGCACTATCGAAGGTACGTCCTGCATTGGATGCCATTTTCCACCTATGCAGTTGTAGGTGTTGTAGAATCATGGGAAATTGATTAATTTTGGTAAGGCACTGAATATGAATGTTCAAAATTAGACTTCGGAAGAATGAGTTCGCGCCAGTCCATTCCTGCCTACAAGTTCCTGCCAACGACTCCAGTGTGTCGTCATGGAGCAATTTGGAATCATCTTTCATTCTTTTTTTGTTTTCTATATGGACGTGTGTGCGCTTCTACGTCTTTGCTAAATGGTTCAGTTAGTCATGCACATGTTGCGCTTACTGTGTGCGTATTGTTGGTAGAGAATTTGTGCAGCAAAATAGGTTTTCCAGAACAGCCTTTGCCGCGCAGCGCTTGCGGAATGTGTTCTCAATCTTGCATTTCAACTTCATGGAGCTTGTTTAATGATTCAAAGAAATTTGCAATTGGTGGTCACTTTGAATGACCACCAATCGTGAAAGTTAAATTTGCGGTATGAACTTAGCCCGGTACAGTAATGTCTCAGAAATTTTAATCTCATTAAATTCTCGTAAAAAAATAAGTAAACAAGTTGTACAAGTTGCAATTATTCATTAATTCAAGGATTCAAAAAAATTAGCAATTGATGGTCACTTTGAATGACTATGAAACGTGAAAGTCAAATTTGATGTATGAACTTAGCCCTGTACTTTAATGTCCCAAAAATATAATCTCATGAAATTCACGTAAAGAAAAATGATAAACAAATTGTGCAAGTTGCAATTATTCATTAATTCAAGGATTTCTAAAAAATTTGCAATTGGTGGTCACTTTGAATGACACCAAACGTGAAAGTAAAATTTGCGGTATAAACTTTTCCCTGTACTTTAATGTCCCAGAAAATGTAATCTCATGAAATTCACGTAACAGAAATGCGAAACAAGTTGTGCAACTTGCAATTATTCATTAATTCAATGATTCAAAAAAAATTGCAATTGGTGGTCACTTTGAATGACTACCAAATAAGAATGTAAAATTTGCGGTATGAACTTAGTCGTGTACTTTAATGTCCGAGAAAATGTATTCTCATGAAATTCATTGAAAAAAAAATTCGAAACAAGTTGTGCAAGTTGCAATTATTCATTAATTCAGGGATTCAAAACAATTTGCAATTGGTGGTCACTTTGAATGACCACCAAACGTTAAAGTAAAATTTGCGGTATGCATTTAGCCCGGTACTTTAATGTCCAAAAAATGTAATCTCATGAAATTCATGTAAAAAGAAATTGGAAACAAGTTGTGCAAGTTGCAATTATTCATTAATTCAAGGATTCAAAAAAATTTGCAATTGATGGTCATTTTGAATGACCTTGTATGTGAAAGTAGAATTTGCAGTATAAACCTAGCCCTGTACTTTAATGTCCCCAAAATGTAATCTCATTAAATTCACTTAAAGAAAATGGGAAACAAGTTGTGCAAGTTGCAATTATTCATTAATTCAAGGATTCAAAGAAATTTGCAATTGGTGGTCACTTTGAATGACCACCAATCGTGAAAGTTAAATTTGCGGTATGAACTTAGCCCTGTACTTTAATGTCTCAGAAATTTTAATCTCATTAAATTCTCGTAAAAAAATAAGTAAACAAGTTGTGCAAGTTGCAATTATTCATTAATTCAAGGATTCAAAAAAATTAGCAATTGATAGTCATTTTCAATAACATTTTACGTGAAAGTAAAATTTGATGTATGAACTTAGTCCTGTACTTTAATGTCTCAGAAATTGTAATCTCATGAAATTCACGGATTAGAAATTGGGAAACAAGTTGTGCAAGTTGCAATTATTCATTAATTCAAGGATTCAAAAAATTTTGCAATTGGTGGTCACTTTGAATGACTACCAAACAAGAATGTAAAATTTGCGGTATGAACTTAGTCGTGTACTTTAATGTCTGAGAAAATGTATTCTCATGAAATTCATTGAAAAAAAAATTCGAAACAAGTTGTGCAAGTTGCAATTATTCATTAATTCAAGGATTCAAAAAAATTTGCAATTGGTGGTCACTTTGAATGACTACCAAATAAGAATGTAAAATTTGCGGTATGAACTTAGTCGTGTACTTTAATGTCCAAGAAAATGTATTCTCATGAAATTCATTGAAAAAAAAATTCGAAACAAGTTGTGCAAGTTGCAATTATTCATTAATTCAAGGATTCAAAAAAATTTGCAATTGGTGGTTACTTTGAATGACCACGAAACGTGAAAGTCAAATTTGTGGTATGAATTTAGCCCTGTATTTTAATGTCCCAAAAATGTAATCTCATGAAATTCATGTAAAAAGAAATGGGAAACAAGTTGTGCAAGTTGCAATTATTGATTAATTCAAGAACCCAAAAGAATTTGCAATTGATGGTCATTTGGATGACCTTGGACGTACAAGTAAAAATTCAGGCATAAACCTAGCCCTTTACTTTTATATTCCCGAAAGCCTAATCTTATATAATTCACATAAAAAAGGAAGGGAAACATGTTGTGCAAGTTAAAGTACACTCACCGGCAAGCCAGATCTTTCCTGTCAATCACTGAGGCTGCACATATTTCCGTAGTCCTTAAACATAATTCATGACCTGTTTAATGAATGTCAGGCTTACCCCTGATACTAGTTTGATGATGAAGCCGTCGTCGGGTTCGCAGAATGGATGTCCGGAAGCTTTGGTAGGTCGGAGGGACAACTCAAACGGTAAGATGGTAAATGAGAGAAGATGGATGATTTCCAATGGATGAACATTTACGAATGATATCCGTCCTTGGTTGTGTGGATGATCTACTTGCATCTTGATGAATGTGGATGATAGTCATGTCGTATAGATGAATCTGTGTACATGTAACTTTTTGAAATTTCGTATAGATGATGGACTTGTAGTATCCCTATTGGCCTATTGTAGTTCCCATCTCCGTGACTTTAGCTCTGGATTCATGTTTCATCGCCGACTAAATTTAACCCTAGAGCGCTCCGACGTCTATTTTCTAGACAATGAACAGATTTAGATCTTTGTTTTTGTCTCATTCCTGCTAGTATGAAAGTCATCCTATTTTCTGGTGATACTTTATCAAGTAGTTGTCCTATCCATCAGTTGGATTTGGTGTTACTAGAATATATATATTTCTAAAATTACAAATGTGTAAGTATGTCAAGTGGTCAATTTGCATTGACTTTAGTTCAAAATTAAATGTGCAAAAATGAGGTCAAAGATGCAAAGGTCACAAAAATTTCAAAAAATCACCATATGAAGAGAACTTTATTTCAAATCCATTCCAACAAGTTTTACTCAAAAAATGATAATATTTTACTTGTAATTGAATTTAGAAGGAATTCTGAAATTTTCTTTTCAAAATTTATAGAAAAAGATTGGTGATAGCATTAGTAGATCTAACCGTACGGATAGAATTCAAAAATCAAAATCTACAACTTTCATTTGTATACCAATTCCAAAATATTCTTCCAAATTGTAGTTTATGATGTTTTTTCTCAAATCGTCAATTTTGGAGATGCTCCAGTTGCTTCGATTGGGCCAGGAATGGAAGCTACGTGTGTATTCCAGGGATGGAAGCTACGCAATGTTGAGCTCGCCCAAGGTTATTTTTAACCACTTTGGCATCGTAGTTTTCCGTTTCTAGCAAAATAGTGGAGTCTTCCGTGTCTAGGGTTTGCGCATGTATTTCTCCTCCGACAAGCTTGATTCTTTGCATTTTGAAACTGCAGTTTTGCTTTTGCGGTAGAATTGTTGAGAGTCTTCTTTCTAGGGTATGCGCTTTTATTTCTCCTATGACCACCTCTATGCACACCCCTCAGACTTCTGTGCACGCTACTCCAACCTGTGCGCACTCCTCTGACCTGTGCATATTCTCCCCTCGCGCAGCAACAATTAGCAAGTGGAAGCAGGTGCGTGGAAGAAGAGTCAGTTCTTGAAGTTGCGGAGCTGTGGCGCGAAAGCGGAGTTCTGGAAGTTGGGGAGCTATGAAGTGCGGAAGTTGCGAAGCAGTGGTTGTCAATTTATTTCATAGATTTGTTGATTTTCAAGCAGGATTGAACATCCTGTGTTTGCTATATTTTAGGGTTTGCATGCGTTGTTTCTCGTGGTCAGCAGCCTTCGTTCTTGTTTTTTTCTAGGCAGTCGGTCTTCCATGCATTGAATTTGCAGTGAACTTGTGCGCTTTGATTTGCTCTCAACTTCCTTGCTCTGATCTCTTTGATTCGGCATTTGAGTGTCGTATATTTCTCGTTGTTTCTTGTGGTCTGAATTAGCTTTCTTGTATCCGCGGTAGAAATCCATGATTTTTGTTTGCTGCTCTCATTGTGCCTGTTTGTTAAGAAAGGATTACCATTTTGTGAGGTTTCTGAAACTATGCATCCATGTGACCTTTTGGCAGCAGGGAGAGGGAAGCCTAGAATTTTGGGTTTGATCAAGAGCAGGCGGGATAGAATTGCAGCTTTCCCGTGCTACATTGCAGTTGTGTATGGTCAAGATTTATGTTGCAACATTAAATTTTGGAACTAGCTCTATATCCTGGTACCTTGATCAATGTATGTGAAATAGGTGGATGACTTTCTTAAATGCCTGCTTCGCTTCTCACAGCCTTTTAGTCCATTTTTAGGGTTTAATCTTTGGTTTGCTGAGAGGCTTCTGAGGTCCACCACTGACGCCCTCCGAGCTTTTATAGAATGGTTTAGTACTTTTCAAGTAGTATTTGCATGAAAAACCTTTCTTCCCCCTTTCCTGTTACTAGGGTTGGCTTCACTCCTGCTGCCTTCCTACATGCATATCTGTAAGCCTGTAAGTGTGTTTGAGGTTACCCGGGGGGTAGTTGCTTGTGTCTTTGTAGATTATTGTCAGTGGCTTTAGAGATACCACCTTCTTTTCACGTATTAGCTCAGGAAGCTCTAAATTATATTGCAATGTGTAGGGCCTGAGACCTTGCAATCAGCAACCGAAGGGAAATCGAATTTCATAGTTTGCTGCTTCTTCATGATTATGGACAAGAAATTGAGGTTGGTTGCTACTTTCCACTTACAGCTTAGATATTAGAAATTGGTGAGGGTTGAGGGTTTGAATGATCATATTGTGTGTTCATGTTATCAGAATTGGACATTCTTGTTTGTGGGGTTCTCGACGTGTTTGAAGATTCAGTCAGTCAGTCCTTCCGCCTCCAACCATTTACTAGAAATTGCCACTTATCTTCTTCATTAGAAACAATTTCGAAATAAAGCAAATGACTTGAAAAAGACCCAAGTAAATATGGATAAGAACAATTGGAATTAGATAGTTTCACAGTGGAAACCAAACTTATGATCGTAAACCCACTTGAGTTAGGAGTACCAAAGCTGGGTAGAATTGCAAGAACTATGAATTAATTGTTCTATATGCAGATAGGAGTTTCGCATTTGAGATTGTGAGGAACAAGATTTAAGTGTGCTTAAAGGGAGTGGGAGAGCGTGATCTTCAATTTCTTGTTGTTTGCATTTTTTTGTCTATCTGCATTTGAAGATTCAGTCAGTCACTTCCCGCCCTCTAATCCTGTTCTGGAAATTGCCACGTACCTTTGGATTTAGCAAGTAGTATTGGGGTTCAACTTGAGAGCTTTGTGGGATTCACCATGACGGATTGGAATTGATTTCTCTAGCGATATGGATTTAGCATGTAGGATTTCATGTTGCAGTTCTTGTTGTAATTGCTTATTTATTGAATAACATCCATCTGAATTTGTCTTCTTGAACGTCTTGCAGAGTGCTGATTTCTCAAGAAATTTTCAAACACAAAAGTGAAGTGGAACTTCTAATTGGTTTCAATAGAACTCGCCCATTCCGAGTATTGTTTCAACATTAACAATTGACTAGGTAAATACTAATGCCAACAAGGTTGGTCCAACATTAACAGTAGGGTCTAAAGCAACAACATGGTAGGATTTAGTTGTCCCTATTCTATGGATAAAAATAGAAATGAGCACAAATGTGTTGTTGTCTTGTGCAAATCAAGTCTGCTCGACCTGAATTGCACAATCTATATTCTAGGAATTGTTAGAAAAAATCATATAGAAAACAAAAGTAGCAGTACAACAATTTTCCTCCTTTGTGTCATTCAGGTTGCTGCCACCTGAACAAAACACGCATGCGTTACAAGTTGTCTTGTAAAATCCAAGTAATAAGTTCCCTTGTGAAGTTCAAGTCTATTCAATCTAAACTGCAGAAAATATAAACTCTAGCAAATTTCTATTAATATATTTAAGATAATAGAAGCAGTCAACAACAATATTCATCCCATGTGTAATTCAAGCTTATGCCACCTGAATTGCACAAGTACAATAGATCGTTAATATTGACAACAAAGAAACATAATAAATCACAAATATGAAAAGACGAAACATTGAATCATAGAAAAGTTGGAAACAGTAAGGGCCACTGTGCAATTTAGGTCATCCCTACCTGATTTGCATGATATCAATAATCCGACTCATAATTTTGATTGGGTGATATTAGTTGATCTCTAAATTGTCAAGACCCATTCTTCCTTCTATATGGTCTCTCACGTAAGGATTTATGGAGTCCATTAGAAATCACACTGTTAGTCTGGAATCCTTAATTGTGCTCAAATAATCAATACAACGTTTAGGTGGCATTGTGCAATTTAGGTAGCATAGACCTAATATGCATAGCATAAAATATCAATTGCAATAATTTCATGCTCATCCGTCACAGATTAGAGGACACATCCAATAGCAACCACATACAAAGACTCTAACGACCCACATTAATTGTTCATTTATTCATTAATAAACAAGAGAAAAAACTAACAATCATTAGGTCTCGAGTGAGTAGTACAAACTACACTCTAGCATTTTTATTAAAAAAATAACGAGGATAAATGAAGGAGCACCACAAAAAGGTTTCAAGCCTTCGGTAATTCAGGTGGCATCAACCTAAACTTCACAAGCATAGAAAAGCGCTATTCAATAAATACATTTACAATATAAACTATGTAGCAATTGCCTAAAAAAAAAAAAAAAAGCCATAGCAAAAAAGATCACAATAAGGGTCACATAGCTAGTGTGCAATTCAGGTAGTAAAGACCTAATATGCACAAAAAAATATCAGTTGCAATAATATAATACTCATTCTTCATAGACTAGAGGACACCTCTAATAGAAACCACATACAAAGACTCTAACAACTCACATTCAATTGATAATTTATTCATAAATAGACAAGAGAAAAAACAATTCAACAACATGTCCTAAGCGAGTAATTCAGGTTGCACCCACCTAAATTGCACACGTAAATATTCTCTAGAAAAAAATAGGTTGTAATTAAAAACTCCCTTCAACAAAGCTCAATAAATCTATCAAAACAAAAGCATGTTCATAGATGGTTAGTAAAATAAACTGTAATTTCTATTTATTTTGTAGCATGGAGAACCAAATTGAAAATCTAAACGCCTACTTCAAAAAGAGCACAACCAAGGCTCTTGAAGTCGATGACGAAGATGAGATGATGAACGATGGAGATTACTGGGAGTTCAAGGACCCTAAGCAAGTGGAATCTTAGGGTCTGACAATGATTCCCCTCACGGACTACTTCCACTTTAATATGAAGTACACAAACGCTCAAATTTATATTCCAATCTTGTTTGACAAGAGAGTGAAGGACGCCATCCACAATATTTATCCGTTTATTCTGATACGATGTGTCACAACAAAGACGGGGTGCCAAGCACTGAACAATATCACTTCATCATTCTTGTAAACTCTGACAAAATCACCTTCAACATGATGCCCCTTCTCAAGAATTTGGAGCCCACCCCATATAGCAATGAAATTAAACAACTAGAGAAGAAGGTGGACGAAGGGTATTATTGCAATTAGGATGGATCACCGCTAATTGGGAAGAGACTATGTGCAAAATTACGATTGTTGTTCAACTCCTTCGAGGTCCTTAAGGAAAAGCACACCATGCAAAAGTCTTTCATGGCTTCTCGCACAATCTCAATGGAAATAGCAAGCCAAGCGTGAAGTCAACTCTCCATAGGGAACCAAGGGGCTGGATCACAAGGTCGAGGTACAAGGAACAAAAAACTCCACTAACACATAGAGCATGAGGGAATCCCCTAGCGTCAACGTCTGCCAAAAAGCATATAGACTGGACATCAGAACAATTTGGACAAGGAGAGTTGAGCTAAGCGGACATGATGTTTAATGTTCCACAGGCATTAAATATCGAGCGGAAACCAAATTACAAGGTCGTTAGTGTGGAGGGTTGATAGGGCGTCCGGGCGTGACGTTGGATGACCGGACGTCCAAAGTCTACAGGCGCTGACTCCAGGACGTCTTTTGATATACTTGGCGGTGACTATCGTCCGACCGTTGGATGGGTGGACGGCCAAAACTTCCGACGGCATTGAGCGGACGAGCAGATCGCGGACGGGCCAACCGAAACTTTCGACAGATAGCGGAGAGCGGATGGGCTGACCGGGATTTTTGACGGACTAACGCACATGCGGTCAGCTGGGCGGACGGCCATGAAATCGACACGGCGAACGGCCACACGGTCGACTGGCCATGTGGACGGCCATGAGGTCGGCTTTGCAGTCGGTGCAGAAGGACGGCAAAACAAATGAATCAATACCATTCGCTCATCTAGCCAAACGCCTGACCACCGGACGCTCTATCTACATTCATGTGCACCATAAGATACCATTGGAAAGATATCATTCATAGCTTTCCAATCGTATATAATACATTCAATTTGGACAAAAACTCCAACTATGGGACATCTCCAAAGATTGCAATCTTCTTAGTCCTCCATCCGATTGCAGTAAAATGACATAAAACATGATTTTCAGATCACTTTTACGCATAGTAAAATGTCTTTTTCCAAAAAACTTTGAACTACAAAAACGTTGGAAATGAAGCCAAGTTTTACCTCCAGGAATCCATTTCCAATTTCAACCTTCCAAAAAAAAGTTATGAAACATTTTCTAAGGTTGTTTTTGAAAATGACCAAAAAATTACCGTCCGCTCCTCTGACCAGCCGTCTGTCCTTCCGACGGCCCGTCCGACTCTCTGCCGACCGCAGTAAAATGTCTTAAAACATGATTTTTAGACCTCTTTTACGCATAGTAAAATGTCTTTTTTCAAAAAACTTTGAACTACAAAAAGGTTGAAAATGAAGCCAAGTTTCACCTCCAACAATCCGTTTCAAGTTTCAACCTTCCAGCAAAAAGTTATACACCATTTTCTAAGGTTGTTTTTGATAATGGCCAAAAAAACGTTTTCTTCTACTCCTCTCCTCCGACCCCCTGTTTGCCATCTAACCACTCGTCCGCCTATTGTACCCTCCATCCAGTTGTATTGTATTAATGAATTTTAAAAAGTACAGATTCGCTTTTCAAGGCTTCTATTTAATACTACAAAGTAAAAACATCCTATATAGCATTTATGTATACAAAGGAAGGATAATCCAAGTTAAACTTTTACACATTGAAATATGCACTATAATTATTATATCCTAAACCCTAAATCTTTAACCCTAAATCCTAGACCCTAGACCCTAAACCTTGAATTTCACATTAGTGAACAAACACATTGCTTTAATGTGCAAAAATGTTTGACTTCTAATTCCTTTAAAATGTGATTATCATGATGTACTACATATGGATTTTTGCATAGTTCATAAGCTTATTCATATATGTTGTCAACATGTTCTTGGTATTTTCTACATCAATTATGATGTGCCAATTTACAAATGTCAAACATACAATTGTAATTTGAAGTTTTTTTTCTTTAAGTTTTGTTGTAAAATGCATTAATAGTTTGAAACATCAAAGTATACATAGTACAAGCAATTATATTATTTTATAATTGTATTACAAGATGCTACAAAAAATGCTTTAAATATTTTAATGTAATTTAATGTTGTTCAAGATTAAATATTGCATTTATACAACAAAAATATTATTGAAGTTGTTTTCCTACACCGTTATACCTATAAATTGTAAATTGTCAACTATATATCTTATATGAAAAATATTGGTGCTTGAATAGATTAAAACATAACCGACCTTTGTCGAACATGATGGCCCCTTATATGATCCCTTCAACACTTTTGGGTTCCTTATTTTTACTTAAGAAGATTGAATTGATCATTATTTAATTAGACAAGAGATTTTCTTGCAATTATATTGTGGGAGATCTAGCATGCTTGGTTAATTATATATATTACTAAAAGTCAAACTATATAGTTTTTTGTCTTTCAATCCAATCAATATTGTATTCTTCAAGGTTTTAAATTACGGAGTTTTCTATAAAATCATTTGTAAATGCATTATTTTATAGTGTTTCTGCAATTCTTTGGTTATAAGTCTGTGGTATACATTTATATTTCTATTTGTACTAATTTCTTCGGTTTTGTTAATTTATATTAATAGTAGTATTGAATTTTTTGGGGAAAGTTAAAAGACTATTTTTTGAGATGATGTCTAATATTTGTAAAGATACTAAGATACTTCTCTAAATTATAATTGTATGTTTGACATTTGTAAATTGGCACATCATAATTGATGTAGAAAATACCAAGAACATGTTGACAACATATATGAATAAGCTTATGAACTATGCAAAAATCCATATGTAGTACATCATGATAATCACATTTTAAGGGAATTAGAAGTCAAACATATTTTGCACATTAAAGCAATGTGTTTGTTCACTAATGTGAAATTCAAGGTTTAGGGTCTAGGGTCTAGGATTTAGGGTTTAAGATTTAGGATTTAGGGTATAACAATTATAGTGCATATTTCAATGTGTGAAAGTTTAACTTGGATTATCCTTCCTTTGTATACATAAATGCTATATAGGATGTTTTTACTTTGTAGTATTAAATAGAAGCCTTGAAAAGCGAATCTGTACTTTTAAAAATTCATTAATACAATACAGCTGGATGGAGGGTACAATAGGCGGATGAGTGGTTAGATGGCAAACGGGGGTCGGAGGAGAGGAGTAGAAGACAACGTTTTTTTGGCCATTATCAAAAACAGCCTTAGAAAATGGTCTATAACTTTCTGTTGAAAGGTTGAAACTTAAAACGGATTCATGGAGGTGAAACTTGGCTTCATTTTCAACGTTTTTGTAGTTCAAAGTTTTTTGAAAAAAGACATTTTACTATGCGTAAAAGAGGTCTAAAAATCATATTTTAAAACATTTTACTGCGGTCGGCAGAGGGTCGGACGGATAGTTAGAAGGCCGGACGGCGGGTCTAAGGAACAGACAACGGGTCAGAAGGGCGGATGGTGGGTCAGAAGGGCGGGGCGTATGTACGTTAGACCCATGCATTTTCGGGAATGCTCCATTGTACTTATGAGAACTTAGAGCATTGAATTGTGCTTTGTGTACTTGGATTTAGGATTGATGTTTGTGACTAGTGAGTGATTGTGAGGGAGGAATTAATTGTTGTAGATCAATCATTAAGTATATAGGGGGTTTACCAAACATGTCACTAAGATCCAAAGCCATGCACATATGAAATATTCCTCCACAAAAAATAAAAAATGTATTAAGAGTAGTCTTTGTACAAAAAAGCACCACAATATGTTTGATGAAGAATTGATATTTTTCTTTATTTGACTTGATGCCATTCGAAAACTAGTTGCAGCCATTCAGAATCTTCAATCAAATGGAAAAAAGTTTATTTTTCCACCATATATTCGTTGCAAATCAAAACTAATTTATTTCTAAGATTTTGCCAAATATGGATTGTAAATATTAAATTGAAAATAGATTCCAAAACATTGCCCTTCCTTATTTTTTCTCCAAAAAACCCTAGCACTTCAACTCTATATGATCAAGATATTTATACTTTTATTTTAATTAGTACCATGTGATTCTTTACTAACAATCCAAAAAGTACAAATTTCTCACTCTGAACTTAGTTATTCAAAGAAATCAATAAAGCCTATAGGATCTTCACATGTATAATGTCTAGAAAAACAAAGAAAACATACAAGACAAGCTTTTAAATTCAAATAATAACAAGCACAAAGTCATGTCCTAAAAAATTGCTTTGTGACTTGAAAAAGTATAAGGTCTAGCATACTTACACCCAGCAAACGGCAGATCGGAAAGGTGGATGGCGGATTGGAGACTCGGAGCGTCAATTAGGTGGTAAGATGGATGGACAGGGGTTGGAGGAGAAGACAACATTTCTTTGGCCATTTTCAAATACAGCCTTAGAAAATGGTTCATAATTTTTTGTTGGAAGGTCAAACTTGAAAAGGATTCTTGGAGGAAAAACTTAGCTTCATTTCCAACCTTTTTGTAGTTCAAAGTTTTTTGAAAAAAGACATTTTATTATGTGTAAAAGAGGTCTAAAAATCATGTTTTATGACATTTTACTCTGGTCGGGCCGTCCGCCCGTCCGCGTCGATTGCACCGTCCGCTCGTCTGCGATGGCTGTCCGCCCCTCCGCGCCGACTGCACCGACTACCTATCCGCGATGGCCGTCTGCGCAGATAGCGTCGTCCGCCTGTCCGTAATGGCCGTCCGCGTCGACCGCCCGGCCTGCCCGTCTGCGATGGCCGTCCGCCCGTCATCGCCGACTGCACCGACTGCCTATCTGCGATGGTCGTCCGCGCCGACCGTGTCGTCCGCCCGTCTATGATGGCCATCCGCGCCGACCGCACCGTCCACCCGTCCGCGATGGCCGTTCGCTTGTCCGCGCTGACCGCCCGTCTGCATCGTCTAAACATCCAATGGGTGCCGTCCGATGGACGCCGTCCACATTGTCCGCGCGTCTGGAAAATCTGGACGTTTGGACGTCTGAAAAATGGACGTGATTTTGCCCTGGACGTTGCAATTCGTCAACCCTGTTAGTGCGGTGTACCGAAGGTATTGGGAAACATGCTCAAGCGCGTACGTTCTTCCTGTTGATGTGAAGAAAGAACTTCCACTAAAGCAACTCATTCAAGCACTACCAGAGTTCAACATACGGGTACTTGAAGACAAAATGGTGAGGGACTTGATGAATTGGCTTGTCAACATTCCTGACAAGAGTGCTAAGCAAACCCTCTGTGCCATGCCCGTTAATCAAGTGCAAAAGCCGAAGAGGTGGGAAGACATTGCAGATGGTCAATTCTACATCATCAATGGTCAACACAACGTTGCGGCGAGTAGGTTGATGTTGGATGAAGAAAGCAGAATTGACAGAGACACTAGCGAGCAATTTGAGAAGTGGAATTGCTTCATTGTCTGGTCTGATAATGTTGAGCAGTTGCGGTCAATTTCGGCTTACTATAACCGCACTAATCACTTCCAAGCGATCCAACCATCATGGGCAACAAACATTCTCAGAGCTCGAATAGTGTGGGTGAAGATGGGGAGTCCAAAGAATCCAAAAGAGGCCGTTGCAATGGGGACAGTGCAAATTGAAAAAAGGACTAGAGAATCAATGCAAGAGACAACAAAATTCAGGGTGTGTAGATCAAGTCCCAAAGAGCTGAATTGCTTGATTGTTTTTTGCATTGTAATTAGGTGTACAAGTCAGGTCCATTAGAGCTAAATTGCTCAATTGCTTTCTGCTTTGTAATTGTTTTTTACTACATTTTAGTCTTCTTTAAAACTTGACATTTGATTCTCAAGTGCTAAACTTCATGCAAGCTTTTGAAAAAGCAATGCACAAATGTTTTGCAATGATCAATGTCAATAAAAATCACATCGTTGCTAAGAGAAAAGGTGCAAAGGAGAAGCTAAAACTCATCAACGAACGGGGGTGCTATTTTATGAGCCTTGGAGCAGGAGCCCAAGAGCTGTGAGCTTATGAGCCTCCGATTTTAGAATTTTTGGAAGGGAATTTTTTGGATTAGGACCTATTACCGTGGATTAGAATGAGGGTGTTTTGGAGGCTGATTTTGAAAAAAATTATGGAAATGGAAAATTCTTGATAACAAAATACAACAAGGAATATTATATATATTAAGAGATTTTTTGAAAGGGCAAGGATTTGGAACTTTCAAAAAATTCAAATTTAAAAAAAAAAAATCTATTATTTTTATTAATACTAATATTATTATTTCACAACTCCATCACCCTAGAAACCCCTCTTGATATCTAGTGGTCCTTTGGATTTGAAGCTCTCAAAATTTTTATTTTTATTTTTTCAAATTTTTTTTCCATGACTTTGTCACATCTAGAAACCCCTCTCGGTACCGAGAGATCCCTCAGGGATTTTATAGTGTGGGACTCAAAAAAATTAAAAAAAACATTTTTTTTCTATTTTTTTTTCAAAAATATTTTCAATTTTTTTCTGACTTCATTACTTCTACAAACTTATCTTGGTACCGAAGGAACTATTGGAGACTTTCAGATTTGACACTCTCAAAAAAGAATTTAAAATAATAAAAAATATATATATAATAATTAATTTTTCTCCAACTTTGGCACCCTCATACCCCTTTTGGTACCGAGATATCTTTTGCGTGTGTTAGGGTTTGTAACCCTCAAATTAAATAATAATTACTTTTTATTTTTTATTTATTTTACTTGTTGAAAGTCCCAAACTCCAAACTTCTGAAAGTTGCAAAAAAATTAAAAAATTAAAAAAAAAGTGTTGATTTGTTTTTGTTTTGTTTTTTTATAAAAGTCCCAAACTCCCAAATCCACAAGGCGTCTCTCTATATCGAGAGTTTTTTTTTGAGGTGACAAAGTTGAATTTAAGAAATAAATTTTTTTTTAAAAATTTAATTTTTAAATTTTGGTTGGAAGTCCCAAATCCCAAACCCTACTAGACGTCTCTGTACCGAGAGGGGTTTTGGAGGGTAACAAAATCGCAACAAAAAATTAAAAACAAAACAAAAAAATACTCATTTTGGGTTGAAAGTTCCAAACTTCAAACCCTGTCAAGGGTCTCTTGGTACCAAGAAACCCCTTGCGGAGTTTGGGGATTGGGAATCTCAGGGGAAAATAATAAAAAAAGAGATTTTTTAAAATTATTGAAAATGATTGAATTTCTTTTGTGACTTCATCACCCCCCAAAAAACCCTCTCGGTACAGAGAGACCCTTAGCAAGGTTTGGAGTTTGGATTTTTCAACCAAATTTTTATTTTTTTTCAATTTTTTTGGCAACTTTGCCACCTCAAGAAAACCTCTCGGTATAGAGAGACCCTTGGCTGGATTTGGGGGTTTGAGACTTTCAATTAAAAAAAAAAAAAAAATTTTTTTTTTTTTTTTTTTTTTTCAAATTTTTTTTTTGCGACTTTGTCATCTCATAAAAAACCTCTCGGTAACGAGAGACCCCTGCCAAGGTTTGGGGATTGGGGACTTTCATTTAAAAAAAAATTAAATTTAGAAAAAAAAAAAAATCTTTTTCTCTTAAGTTTTCTTTTTGGGACTGTCACCCCAAGAAACCCTTCTTGGTTCAAAGAGACCTCTTGTGGAGTTGAAACTTTAGGACTCTCAAGTGTTTTTTTATTGTATTTTTTCTACAACTTAATCACCCCTAGATATCCCTTTCAGTATTAATAAATCCCTTGTGGGGTTTTGGGTTTGGGACTCTTAAAAAAAAGAATAATTAAAAGATTTTACTTTTATTTATTTTTTCCTTATCACAACTTTGTAACACCTTAAAACCCTATTTTGTTACCGAAGGACTCCTTATAGAATCTACAGTTTTGTACTCTCAAAATTAAAAATTAAAAACTAAAAAAAATCTATTATTTGTTTGTTTCCACAACTTCGCCATCTCAAGAATCGTCTTGCAAATTTTGGAGGAGGGGACTTTGAAAGCACTTTCTTTTTTATAATTTTCAAATTTTCTTTTTGAATGTGTGAACGTGTCACAACCCCATCACTTCCAAAAAAAACTTTAGGCACTAAGAAGTCCCTTTGGAGGTTTGGGGGGTAAGACATTCTAAAAAAAAATTCATTTTTACGAGATGGTGTTTACTACATGAGCCTCTATCAATTGTCCAAAATATTTGTTTTCCCTTGGAATTTTTTCAAAGCTTGACCATGAACAAATATTTTCACAAGAAGAACAAAAATAGGCCTCGAGGTGGATTAAAGTTGTTGTCTGTCAACGTGCCAAGCCAAGCACGGTACATATGCCAGCAAGGCCCCACGGTCATAGGTCCACGGTCATAGGGATAAAAATCAAAATCAAAATTTTGAAATGTCTTCATTTTTTCTTTGTTAGCTTCAAAAATTTCAAGTTTTTTTCAATTGATGCTCTAGGCTCACAAAATGTATGCTCACAGCTCCTAAGCTCATGCTTTTATGCTCACAAACTAGCGTCGTTGATCAACGAACTCAAAATTATAACCGCACCGGACGAAGTTTACAATTTGTGGAGCGAAGTCATTCTGAATGCTGTACATTGGGAGCTCTTTGATCTTAATACGTTTATGAAGTTCAACGAGAAAGAGAACTAGAAACAAGAGAGCTGCACCCTTAGCCGCAACTTCTTTAAGCCTCTCAGAAATCTCAACTACAATCACCTCGAGAAGCTGGCAAAACACATCCTCAACCAATCCGGACCCAAGTGCACTATTGCATATCCAAAGGTGACTATCAAGACTACAACTTTGGTGCTTGACAGTTGCTACAATACAAAGGAGTGGGTCGAAAGGCGCAAACGGAAGTAGCTAGTGAAAAGAGCACTCTACAAAATTGACCTTGACCTTGGATTATTCAGCGCGAATGGTGAATTCATTGTTGCAAACTGGAGGGAATTCAAGCAAATTCACTGCATTACAAGTGCGACAATGAATCACCTCATAGAGAGGCCCGGGGATAAATTCTTTGGAACAAGAAAGCAACTTAGGGCCAAAAACAAGTTTGCGGAGCAGATATCACCACGAGCGGCATAGTTCTTCAAGGTTTTCCTGCAGAGGAAAAAAACTTTAAAACGCAAATTGGGATTGCATATATGAGGCCCTATAGCATTGCCGACAACAAGTGGTCCAACTGGCCACAAATTTCATGGAACGCGGAGACCCGAAACCAGATAATACTAGGCGTCATTGACTTCAGAAGTATTCTAGGGGCCTTAAAGAAAGAGAAGTCCAATATCGAGAATTCTTTCTTCAACGTAGTCCTCACCTCCATGCAGAATGAGAAGAGTCCTCTACTTGAAGATATCAAGTCCTGGCTATTTATTTGTTCTGACGAAGTAGATCAGAGACAAGTGTTGGCATACGTGGAGAAAAATGAGGTCCTCAAAACCTTTAGCTTGAATTTTGCCGACTACTATCCGGCCAAAAATGAGAGATTGATGGACTTGCCCGCAAACAGCGCCAAGGTGTTGAAGAAAGTGCTTTTGATATTCCTTTAGAGTCCAAACAACAATATGAAGGCCAAAATACAAGCAGAGTTTGTAGCTCCTAATACCACTGTACATAGAGATGCAAGAAAGTATAATGAGCTTCCATTTTGCATGTATAACATGGAGCTTAGGATGGAATTCTATCTTTGGGTAGTGCAGATGTTTTGCCATCCCGGGTCGAGTGTGCTCTCGGTGTTTGCTGGAGGAAAATTGACATGTGCAGCATTGGTAAGTGACATTTTGCATTTTAGGGTGCTCCCACCTGAATTGCACACCATTGCTTATGAATCTCTGCTTTAGTTTTACTAGTATTATTTCCTTTGAAATGCATTTCAGGTTGCAACCACCTAAATTGCACGTTATTTTAATGATTTCTAGAAAAATTCAAATAATGTATTTGATTGCTTAAATCACTAAACGCCAGTTCATATCAACGCCATGCAGATGAGCAGTATGAATGTGTATGCATCAGTTCCTGATATTGAATCAGATATATGGAGCGACATTACTACTAAGGCAAAGACGATTTCTTGGCAACAGGATATCACGTCGATGAGGTACAGTATCCTACGGTTCCAGCGTCACAAACAACGTCAAGAACGATAAATAGAAAACCAGCTATAGGTTCCCCAAGTAGCTGCACAAGCAAAAGACAAGTGGTAGTTGATGAAGATGACGAGGAAGAAAATGACGGTCTCGATGCAATGCCCACGCCCGTGCACGTTCATCACAAGACATGCCGGGCTCATCAACTTCATCAGGTTTGCCTCCACCAACTATTGAGGCTCCAACTCCACCCTCTCCTGTGATTCGAAAACCCCTGGCAAAAAAGAGAAGGGTAGACCCAATAGATGCCCTTGTGCAGACCTTGACGTTTGTAATTCAGCAGCAAGAGAACATTCGACTTGAGAATTTGAATGAACGGGCGGAAAATAGGAGGCTCCACGAGGAGTCAAACAAGAGGATCGAATGCCTTACAAAGAGTTTTGTGGACGAGCAGAAGCAAAACAAGGAAATTTGGCAGAGTTATATTTTCGGTAGGCAAGCCACACCAATAGCAACGTTGGATCCCGCCTCAACTTCCCAAGTACTTCTTCTCTAGAATCACCCCTCCGTGTCAAATGACGGTGCAATTTCCATTCCGCAGGGCGTTGAAGCAATAGTGCCTCCTCTTCCTCTTGGAGGACAAACATGCAAATGCCATGGTAGAAGAGAGTATAGGTGCTAACGTCCAAGTACCAACAAAGACGGCAGAGGTGGTTGAGATAGGGCACAACCTGCAGGTGGAAATAATTGAAGTAGTACAAGAAAGTGAAGGCGTTTCCACCGACGATTAACAAGTAGGTTGTGCCTTGTAATCACTCGATGTCATTTGTTTTAGCTCGACTCGAGCTGATTCGATGTATATAGAGCATAGATAGTAGAATCATGTTTTGTAAGATGAACTTCTAGGACATTCAACTATTTTATTTTGAGGTTGAAAACTCATTTTTGTATGACCAAACTCATTTTCTTGAGGCAGTTATATATTGATTTCTTACAAAATATCATTTCATATTTACTGAATCGCAAGGTTGTGAGTTTGACAAATTTATCTGATCCCACCTCACCTTCACAGTTCACATTCGTCATCCCTTCCACATATGACAATCAATGATATTCCTCATAACTTTGAAAATGCATCACGTGAAGAAAAGAAGAAGGTCAATCCTTCCAAATTGATAACAACATTGCATGATAATTCCCTAGCTACTGGTGAATCCTCCCAGAAGCAAGTATGGTTTGATTCTTATTCTATCTATCCTACATTTTGTAGGTGTACTTTGTTGTTTGTACTCATATAATTCTCATGGATTTTGTTCTCTATGATGTCATGTAGACGATCGTAACTGCTTCCACATTTGTCCGTTTGATAGCAGGGATTTGGCCCTCCATCTCGTTATGAAGGATCTTCGGAGGTTGTCAATCGGCCATTTAGGTCCAGGGTTGCGGACAAGTGGGTCAATGTTATCCTGGACCTAAATGACATTCTATGTATTTGCGAAGATTGGAAGTCAAAGGGGTTGTCTTACAATAAACTCAAGAACTCCTCGGAATTGCACTCAGCAACCGAACCCGCTCTAGTGGGACCCAAGGTTGTGTGGGTGCGACCCAATTGCTCCAAATTTCTTTCAGAGCTAGATAGGAAAAATTGCAGTCATCTCAGTGTGGAGCTCCATGAAGAAGTCCACTACTGAATTGATATGCAAGTATCTCTTCCAAGACATACATGAACCCTTTCTCATTCTTGAACAGGATGCATGTGACACAATTAAACACAGAGATAAATCAGGAAGGTGGACCACTTTCAAGGAGGCAAGGATTGATAAAGACTTGTTTCTTAAGAATCTAGATACATTGTTCAAGGGCTCTAGAAGAAGCTTTGCAAGTGACAATACTGTTGTAGTCGACAATAGCCCAACAAAACACATAACGAACAAGCCTAATAATGTAGTACTACTAGAGTCATGGAGCTACAGGGGAAACGGTTTTAAAGACACGTTTTTGTTTGATGTATTGCTTCCCTGGTTTCAATGTCTTCACGCTTTGGGCAATCAAGGGTTGAAATCATTTAGGGAAAATGGTCCTAGAAGAATTGGACGGCGGATGCTTTGCGACGAGAGGAATCGAAAGGAATATGACAGAATCATAGATGCAATTCGTGCATCCTCTTGTGCTAGTTAGGCTAGGGCTTTGACGTGTATAGTTGACATGGGACCAATTTGCCGTTTTAGCTCGGCACAACCTGATATGTACATTGCTGATTATATAAGTATGAATGAAAATTTTGTTCTTGGTGAACAACTTCAATTGTGCAGCTGGATTCAATTTGGCTCTAGTACATTGTGTTTTATTCATGTTTGCACTTCATGACCTTTCATTTGAATATGGAATTTTTTTTAGATCATGAGCACCACATCAACCCATGCTGTAGAAGGTGGCCTTGCTTGCGCAGCATCCGTGAATTCTATTATGGACTATGGACAATACGTAATATTGAGCACCGGAAACTTTCTTTGCTCAGCAGCTACAACAGATTCCACAATGGACTTTTCAACAAAGCCTATAGATGATAACATGGTGGACAATCCCCCAAGTAGAAGGCCACGTCCGCCACTTTCTTGCTCCTCGTCTCCTTTGAGGTCTACAAGCTATCCTACTTCTTCGTTGCCCTCTGATAGAGTGACTCCAAGGAAACTTTACGGGGATATTGATTGTTCATTCCATTCAGCAACATTGAAGTCCGAGGTACCAGTGCGTACATGCCCGAAACTCCCTCCTATTGCACCATTGCTTCCACATCAACGAGCATTGTCTGAAGGGTATCAAATGAAGCGTTCACATGGCGAAGTCTCCCGTAGTTGTTGCTCTATTCCAACATGGGATGCATGGGAGCGGAAGTCATTGAAATTGCAACGGCGACAATTCAATCGTGAATACCAGAAGATGGACAATGGATATAGTAGAGGACCGGAAATTTTGAAGGCACTACAGAAGCTAAAGAGTAAATCTCACACATGAGACTTGTTCATATAATTCACTAGATTTACGTAGACCAATAATAATGGTTTAGAGATATTTTGTAGTTCAAACACATAGGCTTCCATTTCAATAGCACTTGACTGAAAATGGTGGTTGCCAATTTATTGCGTACTCATAAATTGGAACACTTTAATGGTACATTTTCTTATACAAAGTTGCATTTCATTGTGATTATACATTTATAGATTACATATATGTACATCCATTGGCTCCTTTTAGTAAATGGATATTTAAAATTTAATAAATGCATGATATTTGGTCATATTGTTATTATATGCATGCTTCATATGACATTGCATTGCTTATTTTGTATTTACAGCAACAAATTTCTCTTCAATTTTTGGATTGTAGTGTCTCTTAAAACACTCATTTCAGTGGAAAACTCCCATTTTAATGAATATGATGTTAGTGGACCGTCTCACGTGAAGAGGTTCAGAAGAAGACATGATGGACGATCATGTACTAGCTAGAGCTCTAATCGTGGTTGGGATTCTTGGGAATAGAGGTCTTTGCAAGCGCAACGGAGGGAACAATTCCGCCAAGAGGGAGGTTCTAACAAATCTTATAGTCGAGGACCTAAGATTCGAAAGGCCATGGTCCCATGGAGAAATTGAGGACTACCTCGAATTGTTGACAAATGACTATAGTAGAATCCCGATTGGTAGTCTTGGATACATATTGGGTAGAAGTATGTCCATGAACCTTGTCCACAATACGTTGTATATATATCATTCTTGGTCTTTGTTGTGGCACTTTTCTTCTTTTATACATGATATGTGTTAATATTTCTGAATTCTTTCCAAGTCATTGTGATTTTTGCTTTCATTTACGTGTTTTGTATGTCACTCCATTGCATTTCTATTTTCATGAGAGAAATTATTCTGTAAGTTTAGAATTTCTGTGATTGCTAAGACTCTCATTTTCTTGGAAAACTCTCATTTTAATGAATATAGTGTTTACTTGGAAATCTCATCAGTGGTGGATTTCTTCATGGAGCTCCACATTGAAATAAATGCAATCATCTTTAATTCAATTAGGAACGTAGAGCAATTGGGCCGGACATACACAGCCTTCGGCCCCACAATTGCGGCAACAGTCGCAGAATGCGGCTCAGAGTAGAAGTTGAACTGTGCCACCGGCCCCTTGGACTTCCAATCTTCGGCTACACATAGAATCCCATTGAGGTCCAGGACGACATTGACCCACTTTTCCACCACCCTGGACCTCAATGAACGATGGATGGTATCAGAGGTTCCCTCAAGAGCTACGACAGGATGCATTCCTGCTAAGAAACGGACAAATTGCGGAACTAGTTACAATCAAAGTATTGGCTTATTACGTCCACGAGAAACAGATCATTCAAGAAATCAATGGTGAACGAAAACATAATGCGATGCCAAAATATCCTAGGAGATGATAAAATTGTACAAGATTATCGTACCTTTCTCTCTGTGGAACTCGATGAGTGATCCGCATCTACAAGTCTAGTAGGTGTTGTATCCAAATCAGAGGCTTGGCGATATGTTCATTGGAGCAGTTAGTAGGAGCAGAAATGTCATTGATGATCAATAGATGTGGTGGGGCTTGCATACAAGAGTGAATGCAGGGGGATTGAAAAATATCATTCACAATTGGAAGATTCAGAGGGCCTACCATTGAACGTAGAGTACATAACGGTCTGTGAGAATATCATATATTACATGCTCTTAAAATGAGTTTTAGGATACAAAAGTGAGATAAAAAAATTTGAACTCTATAGCCTACACCCCTTGGGAATGGTGGTCCGCCAAAAATGAATGCTATATCTACAAAACTCTACACTTGCCGCACAACCACTCAAATCAACTCGATTTGAGCTGAAACTACAAAACAATGAACGGGTGATCATTGGGCACAATTTGTTGGTGGAACATCAGTGGGTTGCACACCACTTCCGACTTCCACGTCGGAAGTATCCACAGTCAGGTTGTGCCCAACCACAACAACTTTTGCCGCAGACGATGATGCCACTTCCAATTCACCTAGGGGCTCATTTGATGGTGAGTCATGTATAGTAGCCAATTCCGACGGATCATCCGTAGGAGGAAGAGGTGGAGAATGTGGTGCATCGACAGATGTCGTACGCGTAATACTGTAGTAAGCGCTCTTAACCACAACAACGTGGCAAGATGACACGGAATATCGTCCCAGGGAACCCCAGAGGGTGTTCTAAATTCCGTCTAATCCGGTTTAATGTAACAACTTCAATTTTCACTCCCCAACCGGATTCTATCTCTATCCGGACTCTCTACCGGATCCGGATTATCACAAACACCAGATCCGTAACTTTAACACACGGTTTTCGATACCTCTGTTTTACCTTCAGAGGGTCCTCACTGACTTTTTCGGAGGGGTAAGGACAACGCCACTCCTTGTATTTCACTAACTCTAACTTCCTAATGACACGTACCCAAAGATCTTTCCGTCACAAACAAGGAACAGACTGGCTGACCCTCACAACTTCGGATTTCTCCAGAAGCAGGTCACTCAGAATACAACCCGACTCCCCTTGCTACAACGACAAATACAAGACTTACCCGGAAACTGAGACGGGGTCCGGTACTAGCACTCCAACTTGTGTTTTGCAGACGGATGGAACTTTCCGGGTGAGCGGGTTTTTTCCACAGACGGTTGCTTATCTCCGCACGGAACCCTCCTTGACCTTCCGGACTCGCACCCACACCACCAACGCCGGACTCCGCACAACTTCCTACACACGCTAAAACCGCTTCCCTGGACAACACACAGTTCACAGACCCGGGAAACCCTGAATCCGGACTCCTCTTTACCACCTCTCTACTCTTTAGCCACAACCTTCAAGCAAGTGTCAAGCAACCTTAAAACTCCCAAGGAAAAGGAAACCAAGGACCCACAAAGAAAACTAAGGCAATGAGTAAAAAGACAATAAAAATGCAAACATATATTTACTGCTCAAAATAAGGAATAGCAAGAAAAGGAATGAAGGACCACAAGCGGTCCCTTCCTTTTATAAGCAAAACAACATGCCGGAAAACCCGCGGAAAGTGCCACTAAACACTATCCCTACTGCCCTAAAAGTCCGGGCGGATAAGTTTAACTGAAACTTACCCCTGAAAATCCGGAATCCGGGTTCTGACTGAGACCCGGAACTCCAAGTCTAACAAAATGTTAACTGAAAACACTATCAGTCTAACTACCTACTTTCCCTTCCGCTGTTTCTTCGAACTACTGTCAAATCCTAACTATCCCTAGGTGCTGGTCTTGCCTTGGGGTGTACGGAGGGACGCCCGGGTGATGATTGACGTCTTCCGGACAGGTGGACTGTCAGAATCCGTCTCGTCCGTATGGACTAGAGACCGGTCCCCCTCCTCCAATGACTTCGGATCCTCCTCCACTTCTGCCTCCTCCACTTCTGCTTCCTCCGATATCTCGATGGGATCCGGTGTAGGTAAAGGCATCGGTGGAGGTGGTTCGATATCCTCGAACTGCTCCGGATGCGTCCGCGCCGGATTCTGGACAAGGTCGATCCGGGCATCCAAACTGCTCCGGACCGGCATATCCTGACCCAGAAATCCGGATGAGTGCCCCCCTTGAGTGACGATGTGGATCAGTGACCCAAACTGACCTGTCCATTTGATGGGCGAGATGGGAGGTTGAGTTGCCGGAGTTGCGATGACATCCGGAACTTCCGGAAATCCCCCGAAGTCGAGAGGCTTGTTCGGATCCATGTTCGTCATCATGGACCGGAACTCCTTCAACGATGCCTCCATTCTGCCCGACATCTCCACCATGACCCGGACTATCTTCGTGTTGGTAAGGGCCGCGGACGTCTTCTGCATCTCATCGTAAAGTTCCGCCTTGTGATAGAGGTCCGCCGGACTGACCATCCATTTCTGGAAGGTCTGGAACGCTTGATATGCCTTCTGCGTCGCCCCTTGAGACTGGTGCAGCTCTCCTTCCGTCCAGGTCAGCTTCCCCTTGAGCTCGTCCCGTTCTGTCTTCAAGTTCCGGATTTCCGTCCTCATCTCGTTCCATTCTGACTCGGCCAGTAATGCCTTCAGTGCGTCCACCAAGTTTTTCGGTTCGCATTTCACGACTTCCGCGGACCGGAGTACGATCTCCGTAAGCCTGTCGTGGTAATCCTTCGCGGTTCGGATCCACTCTTCTCCGCACTCGAAGAAGCGTGGTCCTTCCCACTCTTGTTTATCTTGGGTGAGAAAGGGACCCGGGAATTTACCTCTGGCTGCTGGAATCGTAGACTTCTGTCTTTTGCTTCCCGATGGTTGCTCCCGTTCCTCCTTCTCCCTCTATGTCTGCCTCGGCTCCGGATCCGGCTTCTCTTCCTTGACTTCTGGCTTGACTTCCGGCTTGGCTTCCTCCTCCTCATCCTCAGACTCCTGCGTCTCCTGCTCCTCATCATCAGAGTAGTTGCATTGGAGCATGATGAGCCCGGTCTCATAATCCGTCGCCTCGTCTTCCGTCAGCAGTTCCCGGTGCTGGTACAGGTGGAGCAGGTACGTGCTGAGCGGATTCGGCTTGTTCTTCGCCAAGTTTTCGGTGCAGCGCCCCACCACGCTCGCCACGATCCGGCCCTAGTTCACGACCCGGTCCTGAAACGCCCCAAAGATCGTGTTGGCCATGGTTACCGTAACCCAGGAACTCTTATTCGGATATAGGATTGGTAGCAGAAACCGGAGCAGTCGCCTGTGCCTCTCGTCCCGGCAGTCCTTGATCATATAGCCCTCCTTCGCATGTGGTGGGTTCACGAACTTGTGCTAGTGGTACTGGTCCGTCCGGGCAGCGAATCCGCTTCCGGTTTGCGAGAACCCGTACACCTCCGCCCACAACCCCTCCGTCCACTGGTCCGGATGCCCACGTACGGTCTGATCGTACTGATTTGGAGCACCTGCCGCCAACTCCCGGAGGACCTGGTCACTCTGGACGTTCCAAGGTTTCTTCAGCAGACCTGTACACCCCAAGACGATCAAGTCGTCCTCTAACTGCCGCAAGTGCAACGGATCTTCCGGATATACCGGACTAATCTTCCGGGCCGGTACTATATACCATGTACTAACCCCTGCCATCCGTCTCACCTCTCCTATCGCCGTAACCCTAACTCACCACACTTTCTCTCACTATCAGCCAGATGCGGAGCAACTGAAAGAGGGCGAGAAATGAGGAGGAACTAGGTTTATATAGAAATCCTGCGCCCAACGTTCACTGTAACGGGAACGCAGGCTACGGTACGCCGTAACGTATCCCTAGTCTACCGCCGCAAGCTACTGAATTTAATGACTGCGTTCCGGTTTCCTGCGTTCCAGCTCCTGAATCCGTCCACCCGGATGTCAAGTTCCGTCATGCTTCCGTACTGGTTCCGGAACGAAGTCTAAATTAATTCTAAGTATTTATTTGTTTCCGCTAGTCTATGCCTAAACTAATTTTTTTCAATTTTGATCTATTTTAATTTTTCTTAGTCTATTAAGGTCCATTCTAAGCTATTACGGATTTCGACAGCAGGTAGAGGTGGGCATTGGCTCACCGGCTCCAGATGGCTTGATGCTCCGCTAACGTTGGACGTAGTCGGATGTTCCCCGAGCAACAACTGTGGTGACGACTCTGGTGGTGCAATTGAAGCTATCGGCAGAATCACATTTCTCGTCAATAGGGCCTGAAAGAAGTCCCTGTTCGTCTGAGACTCGTTCTACATCCACTGTTGCGTACTCTTATGCATCTACATGTTGAGTACTTGTTGTTCCGCTTGTTCCGCTCGCAATGTCGCAAGAATGAGCTCTGTTCGCTTCTGCGACAATTCATTCTGCTCCTGCATTCTTGCGATGGCTTTGGCATTTCCCTGGTTAATATCTGCCAGTTGCTTTATGATGCTGGCCATGGTATCACGTTTCTGTCTCTTCTGCGCCCCCCCAGATGGAGTCTATGACGAAGGTGGCAGCATCGAGGAACCAGAGGATCCGGGGACATTGCCAAGCATGCAACTTGTAGGCATTGGCATATCATCCAGCTACTCGACTTCCATCAAATCAATGCCTTCCCCATTGTCTGCGTCATCTGAGGATAACTCCTCAACATCATCGACTACTGGAGTAGGTGGCTTCTTCAGGTGAGTGCGAGGCGACTCCTGACTAGATCGCAATATATGGCATGACGATGAAGGGGTCTAGGATCTTGGAGGAATGATGGATGATTTCACAAGATATCCACTCTCCAAGAAATCCGACTTGTCTAAAGTCAATGCCTTGGTACAGATATCCTACCACCATGATCCGAGCTCTGATGGACCTGATGCGTAAACATCAACTGAACTCATCTGCACAACCGAACACCAAATGTGAGACGAAGGGTAGAATCACGTACCGAATCAGCTCGAGTCGAGTTGATTATACATATGAAACAACAACAATGATCATAAGTCAATACAATCACCATGACAGAATTGGATGCGACCATTATTTCAGGACTAGTTCGTACCATAGCAATGCATGTAAATTTGCCTCCTGCAAATCCTAAGAATACACACATGCCCGGATTGCAGAACTTTTTAATGAGCCATAGATAAAATTCCATCCGTAATTCCGTATTGTAAATACGGTACTTAAGCTCGTTGTATGCCCTTGCCTTTATGTAACGAGCAATTTCAGTGCACCCGAATTCTTTTGGAATTTCAACAAGATTCGTATTGCTAGGGCATTGTAAAAACATGAACAACACTTTCTTTGAAGTTTTTGACACTGGAAGATTACACAATCGATCGTTCTTGCCCGCACTATACAATGCAAAATCAGTAGTATACGAGCTCAACACCTCGTTCGATTCTACGAAGCTTAGTATTTGAACTTGCTCTTTTTCATCTATGCAGATGAAGAGCCATGACGGAACTTCCTCAAATGCCGGCTTCTTTTCTTTGCACAAGGATGTAATAACTTTGATGAAGAAAGGATTATCGATAGTTGATTTGTCCTTCTTCTCAATCCCTGGCAAGTTCCGAAAATCAATCACACCGAGGGCCATTCTCCTAGGTGTATCCAACACCTAGGCGTACTTCATCCATTCGGAGTGAGTATTCTTCTCGGTTTCGTACGGGCGGTAGTTTCTTGAAGCCGTAGGCTTCACAAAGTTCTTCCAGTGCTCTAGGAAGACCTTGAAGAATTCATAGGCGTGCTCCGATAGTTCTGTACAGCTCTTGTTCTTCAATTTGACTTGCTTTGCTTGAGCAAAGTATGCCTCTCTAGGCTGGTCAAGAAGAACATCCATGGTGGCCTTCGTAATGCACCAGTCCTTCTTGAACGCCTTCCAATTTTCAGTTATAATTTCATTTCTAGCGTTCAGTAGACTGAGATCCGGATTGATTGTATGCAACTCCTTCTTGACCAAATGCTTGCATTTTCGTCGCTCTGCCCACTCTTTTGTTGTATAGCAACTATCGAGGACCATTGAGATCGCCTTGATAGTCACCTTCGGATATGGTAGAGTGCGCTTCCCACCCGATTGGTTCAAAATATGCATTGCGAGCTTCCCAAGTTCATCATTACTCAAATTCCCAAGAAACTTAAAGAATTCTCTCGTCAACATATAGTTCTCGGGATTCCAATCTATCCTTGCGTTGAACTGCTTCTCCGTGTCTGCGTTGATGAGCTCTCTATATGCGGCATTTGTGATAACATCGCTCCAAAGTTTATAGACGTCTTCAGGAGCTGTTATCAACTTCAACTCATTTGTAAGTTTTAGCTTCTCCTCTTTGTCTTTCTTCTTGGACATTTTTAAGCTTTTGTTGACATCGATTACGGAGAACCGAACGTATACAGCCTTTTCAAACTCCTGCGAACAATAGGAACAAAAGGGGATCAACAATTGCATATTAGCTCGAGTCGATCTAATCTGCATTCAATGTGGATGATTTTCATTCAACGAATTCAATAACAATTGCTAGGAATGCATTTCAAGTTGAATCGAGTTGATTTACTTACATGGAATTTTGCTGCGTTCCGCGAGTTTTCAACAATCCGCCTCGTGGCTGTCACTGTCCCCACGGACTGAGCTTGCATGGGATTCTTGGGACATCCCATCTCCATCCACACTATTCGCACGCCCAATATGTTTGTTGCCCACGACGGCTTAGCTACGACGAAATGGTTTACCCGGTTGTAATAGGCCAAGATATTTTGTAGTTTCTCTCCGTCAATGGACCAGACAATGAAGCAGTTCCATTTCCAAAATTGATCTTTGATGTCATCAGGAAATTCACTTTCTTCAGCCACAATTTCTTTGCTTGCATCTACGTTGTGCTGTCCACTTATTATGTAGAACTTTCCGTTTTTGATTTCATCCCAGCCAGATGGCTTAATGCTGACGCCTACTGGCATAACACATAGTGTTTGCTTTGATGACATGTCTGGCATGTTGACCAAGTAAGTTACCATATCCTCAGCAAGTCTATTCTCCTTCGATCGAATATTGAACGTTGCCGGAGCTCCAATAAGTTGTTCGATCGGTATTTCTTTCTTGTTGTCCACCTTGAAGACATATGCGTCCTCACAGGTTGTCCAAAAGCACTTGTACGCTTCGCTCACAAGCTTATAATCTGGTTTTCTATCTATGGCTCGAGAGTGGGGGACATTCATCATTTCCTCTACATAACTTCTCTCAGCCAATCCAAATTGATCTGAAGCTCTCTCCAATGGCTTGTTCGTTGAAGGGGACGCCTCATTCCTCTTTCCGCCTTTTCGCGGTGGTGGTCTCTCTTGCACCAAGGATTTCCTCTTACCGCGACCAAAACCAGATGCTTGCGGAGCGTTCCTACGGGAGGCTTCACTACCACCTCCGCTCACGATGTCAATAGATACTGACCGCGGTTTATTCATAGTTGTCTGCATTTCGAGCTTCCCTTTTAGAGTGTTGAAGTCATTGTATAGGGCTCAAATTTTGGAGTAGAGTCTTTTTCCATTGAGGGGTGTCTCGTCACCGTTCTGGTATTTCCTTCTGTCTATTTTTTTTTCGAGCTCCTTTATTTTGTCACAAAATGAAGTGGGCTCAAGGCTCCGGAAGAAGGGGGTCATGGAAACTGGAATGAGGAGAGAGTTCACACAAATTGTGAAGTGGTATTGCTCGGCACTTGGAATCCCAGGTTTTGCTGTGACACACTTGATTTTCACGATTGGATGGGCATCTACTTCAACATCCTTTACTTTCTCCTCGAACGACAACTGGATGAAGATTTGGGCGTTCTTGAACTTGTAGGAGAAGATGATCAAATTTGTAAAGGGCACCATGGATAAACTCTAGGATTCCACCATGTTGGGCTCTTTAAATTCCCAATATTTGCCTTCAATTAGGATTTCATCAAGTCCTTGCTATTCTTCGGAAAATTGAACTTCCGATTTCTGGAAGTATATGTTCAAACTCTCTAGTTGATCTTCCATCCTGCATGATCAATTGTCAATAATTAGTGAATATGGTTATTTAGCTCGATTCGAGCTAATTTGCTTGTTTTCAGCATCTCTCAATTTCTCGAATGAAAGGACAGCCTATTTGCAAATTAAGTGTTTTAATTTTCTTTAAGCTATACTTACTGCTACTCGCATATTTGGAGACCACAGGATCCTAGTTCAGTAAGACATGTGGATGTATTTACTTTGATTTTAAAGTAGTCGGTGTTGGTTTAATCCGCATGGTTAAATTTTTTAACAATTTTAAATAAATAATACAATATCGGGCATTAGTTTTAGGAGAAAACTAGAACTGACTTGTCGCTGCGGATGAGCTCGACTCGAATTGATCCGCGTGGTTAAAAAATTTTAACTATTTTGGTTAATAAATAAGAAAATATCTGGTGTTAGTATTTAGGTGAAAATTAGAACTAACTTGTCATTGCAGATCAATTCGAATCGAGCTGATCTGCAATTATTGGTGTATGAGTTTGTTTGAAGGTGTTTTTTGGGTGGATTATGGAGTGACTCCTCAAAGCTGAATATGAGTGTATGTACTTGTTGCATTGAATTCTTTGATTTAATTAGGGTTCGGAGACGATTTCTGACTTCAGCTTCTATCCCGTTGGAAACTCTAATCGCTAAACCCTAAACCCTAAGTCTTAAGTTGGAGACCCTAAATGGCAAGCTGAACCTTGGACATTGAACCCTAAGTCTAGTAGAACCTATACATTTGCTGGAAAAATGAGAATTGAAACTCACTTGCAAATTTCAGAAGTGATAACCTTGACTGTCAAAATTCTAATACGCACAAGACGAATGGAGCTCCAAATCCCGCAACATTTTCAAGATCCACAACAAATTCAGCACTCAACATTTGTAAGAAATTGCTAAATTAAGACATACACAAGCTCACATGAGCACTTGCGCAATTTCAAAGTACGCACAACATTTGCAAATAACAACTTTAAATTCACAAAGAAACTCACACATTTACAAAAAAAAAACATTCACAAACTCATACAAATTCGCAAACAAGGAAGTGAGAGTCACCAAAAGTTACACTCCTACTTCAAACTGCAGACTACAATATACAAAGCCAATAAAAAAGCCAGAAAAAGCCAAAATAGTAAACAATTCAAAAAAAACAAAAAAATATCAGCAAACAAACCAACAACACAGGAAACAGGAAACAAGCAATTCAACATGTATAAAGGATCTCACACACTCACACCTAACAAACTCACATAATCAAACACTCAAACATTTTGAAACTCACACATTCACTAAGTCACAGAATTTTCAAAACCATTAAATTGGTAGTTACAGGAAATTACAACGTCACTGTAAGCTTCAAAGCAACTCCGCATTGTAGTACATGGTCACACTGAAAACTAAAGCTTCACTCTAAACCCTAAAGAATCAAAAGCAATCCCAAATTGTAGAAAACGGTCACAGCTAGCGCCCAGCAAATGAAACCAAGCGAGCAACAACTGAAATAGAACCCCAACGTCCAAGAATTGAAGGAAAGAGCCCAGCAAAGAAACTAACCTTCCTCAAATGTTCCTGTGAGCTCCTGAAGTTGGACGAGCCTTAATCTCCGCCTCAATCTTGCTCCGTGAAGTTGACACCGTGGGCAAGCTTTGAAGTCGAGCGAGGTCCTGCTGAAGTCGACACCGTGGGCAAGCTCCGCCTCAATCTTGCAATCAAACCCTAACGCTTCTAGCAGAAGCCATGATCTCCTCAATCTCTCAAAATGTAACGCTAGCAGCAAAAGCCCAGAATCTCCTCAATCGCACAAACCCTAACGCTCGCAATAGAAACCCCCCTCCAACCTGCTCCCAAGAGCTTCCCAAAGCACAAAAATAAGAGCCCACCTCAATCTCACAAACCCGAACGCTTGCAGTAGAAGCCCTCTTTAATCTCGGAAATCCAAATGCAAGTAGAAGAAGCTGAATCCTTACGCTCACAAGCAAAAGAAACCACAACAAACCCTAATTCGCAAGCATAGAAACAAGAGCCCTCCTCAATGTCACGAACCCGAACACTCGCAGTAGAAGCCCTCTTCAATCTCGGAAATCCAAATGCTTGCACAGAAGCCCTCTTCAATCTTGCAAATCCAAATGCAAGCAAAAGAAGCCAAACCCTTATGCTCGCAAGCAGAAGAAACCACAGCAAACCCTGATTTGCAAGCACAAGAAACCAAACCAAACCCTAACGCTCGCAAGCATATACGACGCTTTACGGCAACGCAAGGGAAAGAGAAAACAAACAACAGCATGAAAACAATGCGCAACAAATCAAGAAGAAAAAAACATAAGATTTCAAAATCCTAGCTCCGTCACTGAAATGCAGGTGCCCGGATATGGGCGTGTACTTGGACCTACGTATACCTGGACCTGTCTGGCATACCTGGATGTGTCCAGAATATCCAGACCTGTCCAATATAATACCTAGACTTCAATTGGCTACTCCGGACCTGTATATACTCGGTCCGATATTTGTAGACCACCTTCGTGAATACCCTTTGTTCAATACCTACACTGACCTTCTGGAAGATACAAATAAACTTTAATTCAAGCAAGTAATAGTACAATGCATAGTTTGAAGCATAAAATTTTGGGTCAATGAATCCTTTTTCTTTAATTTAACCTTATAATCCTAAAACATTAAACATTGGTTGAATGTCATAATACTGTAGAAATCATTTACTTCTTACACCAAATTTGGAAGTAAGACGCATAGTTGCACTTTTCTCTTGCATGGATTGTTTTTTTGTCAACCTTTCATGAACCGAAAATCATTCTCTACATGCTTTGTATGTTTTACTGTAAAGATGCACTACACAAGGGAGGTTTAATGACTAACTTCACTATTCTTTGTACACAATGAGATTTCACATATCAGAGAAGCAGTTGGGCGATATTTAACTTTCTTGTGACAAAGGCAACCACGTTATTATGACACAATTAAAAAGCTCATTGGTTTGAGACTTCAGAAATCAATTTTGGGTTTCATATTGTGTAACATTAAATAATGTCATTTAATAAACATCATTCATTTGGCATCATTGCAACTAGTACACGGTTTTAGTAGTCGAAGCCACTTAGTTTTCACGTAGTAGCGTTTCACATGAATTTCATATTTAGAGTTTAGGTTGTTTTAGGGTTAAGGGTTTAGGATATTATGTACAATGACCGATTCATACCTATAAATTATAATTTAACATATAAGATCAAAATAACCACCAATGAAATAAATCACATATTTTTTTTGAATTCATGAGTTTATGAAAAATTGCAACTTGCACACCATGTTTCCCATTTTTTTTTTACGTGAATTTCATGACTTTATATTTTTTTGGACATTAAAGTACAGGACAAGACTATTGCCCCAATTTCTAGTTTCACGTACAAAATCATTCAAAGTGTCCACCAAGTGCATATTTTTTTGAGTTCATGAATTTATGAATACTTGCAACTTGCACAACATATTTTTCCATTTTTTTTACGTGAATTTCGTGACATTATATTATTTTGGTCATTGAAGTACACGCCCAGGTTCTTGCCCACGCTATTCATTTTGCGTAGAAGGTCATTGAAAGTGACCACCAAGTGCATATTTTTTTGAATTCATGAGTTTATGAATAATTGCAACTTGCACAACATGTTTCTCATTTTTCTTTACGTGCATTTCATGACTTTATATTTTTTTGGACATTAAAGTATAGGGCAAGACCGTTGCCCCAATTTCTAGTTTCATGTACAAAATCATTTAAAGTGACCACCAAGTGCATATTTTTTGGAGTTCTTGAGTTGGTTGCTTTGTATTCCATAAGTTCGTTGGTTTATCTTTTTACACTATTTTAGAGGAAAATAATCAATAATGAAAACACTTGTTTATTTGCATAGAAGCTTTGTCATTAGTTTTGGCTACATATGAAATTGAATAGTGAATCTTCTTCTCTATCTATGATTGAAATTTGTAGAATTCCATGTTCAGAAAATCATTGGATAAAGAGAAGCAAAAATGTGATGGCTTCCAAATTGAAATTTCTAATAATGCAAATGTTTTTGATGCATGAGCACTGAGCCAACTTTCTGCAATGCTTTATTGATAAACTAATTGTAATGAAAGAAGTGAAAATGAAGTTTGACTATTGAAAACAAGGAGTAATTTTTGCATTTATTTGTTTCAAAGCATTTCTCACTCAAATTCTAATTTTTTTAAACCCCTAAATCCTGTTTTTATTGGAGTATGCAAGTGTTTTGATGATTCCCAAAGCCAATCCAAAACAATGAGAAGCCCTACCTCTAAACCCTAAACCCTATACCCTAATCCAACAACTAGTAAAAGTTACTGTGAATCCTTCATTATCAATTTATTTGTGGAAGATTTGGATTGCCTTCTTTTGGGGGGGGGTATCCCAAAAGTTACTCATTTTTTAAAAACTAGGCACAAAGATATTCCAGCTTACTAAAAATTGAAAAGGCTCTCCTAGGCAACTGCAATATTTCTTTTAATACATGTAATTTGAAGATCCCGTGATATTGACGTTGTAGATAACCGAGAGTCCGCGGACCCAAAGTAGAGCCACGATAGTTAGGAAAGTCACCATTTTCTTTTAAAAAGAATCTCATCAACCTTGCTGACACCACAATTTTTGTGGAGTCAACTACTGTATTCAACATTTTATGTCGTTTCCTGGGGTAAAGGTGGGCAGGCCCACGGTATTCAGGGATTCCCGACTTTCAGAAATTCTCATTTCAAAACGTTCTTGAAGATGGTGCTTTTTTCTTCCCGCCATACATTGAGGTGTACGTTGTCACCCGAATTCCAAACCTCATTTCCCCCTTCTTCTTCAATTGTATGAACCTTTGTGCGCATTTCTTCTTTTTGGATTGTATTCAGCTTGTAATGATTCTTCTTTCTGGATTGTATTTAGTTTGTAATGATTCTTCTTTCTGGATTGTATTTAGTTTGTAATGATTCTTCTTTCTAGATTGTATTCAGCTTGTAATGATTAGTTTTGTGCATGCTTGAGGAGGCTAGAAGGAGGTCTTTAGGAGGACGTTGCTTTGTGTACCATCACATTCAAAGAGGAGGTGCTTCACCGCACTTCGATTACTGTAAGTCAGACCCAATTCCTTAGCCACTGCACTGGTCTACGTTTATACAATTCGCAGACTTATTTTTGAGATTTGTGTTAATTGAATTTGTATTCATATTGATGTGCATACTTCTATTCAATCTGTGCATTTCAAGAACGATTATGATGTTGCATTCATTGTGCAAGGCATTTTGATGTCCTCTTCAACAGGTTGTCTCTCCAAGCACATATCTCCAGAATCGAATTATTGTAGTGTGGAGTCAACTCCGATGATTGCGCCGCAAACCTCGGATACTATTAATAGAATCATAATCTAGTGGGACAGCATATCAGCTCTATTCAAGCTGATGTGTAGTTTATTCATATCTGAATCCCATGATGAAAGAATATTAAATTTCGAGAATAGTAATCGGTCTTGCTAATCAGCTCGACTCGAGCTGATTTGCAAATCTCAATATATACTTTACGTTGGCAAGTCATAATGTATCATCTCCATGGACTCATGATTCATTTTAACTTGAGAGACTTTGTGTGTATATTGAATGACTATGGTTTAAATATATAAACTCTTATATACAATGAACTTGAATGTGATGGTGTAAATGAGCTCGAGTTGATCTGATACGCAAATCAATGCAAATCGGCCTTATGCATATTGAAGTTCAATGAAACTAATATATTGTCCATACATATCAACTCGACTCGAGCTAATACGCAGTTACCGGAATATGAATAGAGTTGATATATTGTCCATGCATATCAGCTCGACTCGAGCTGATATGCAATACACCATCAATGTGGGTGCAATATTCGATACACTTCATAACTCCATACTTTAATCTGTCTGATAGGCCTTGATACTTACATTACGTTTCCATGTGTCTTGGTTGCCTATCTATTCTCCTTCTGCTTAAATATCCCATCATGAACTTATCTGTAATTGAGTAAGGTGTTTTGGAATCTGATCAGGAGGCAACATGAATATGTTAATTTCGAATATGACAAGAAGACTTGATAATTTGGGAGATCTACAGATCAACTCGACTTGAGTTGATTTGTCCCTCGATTGAATCCTGTTTTATTTCAGCTGAATTGATCGTACTGCTATCTTTGTTCTTATGAATTTTTATATGAATTGAATTCTTATCATTATTCATTGACACTGTAATATACAGATATCATGAATTCCACGGCTGAGGATGTTAGTGATATGCACTTTTGGACGTTGAAGTACAAGTGCCTCAAGGAGCAGTTGTGGATGTTCCCGACTACGAAGGTCTTCCATGTTGACTTTGGATCACAAAGTGTGTAACTCTATACAACTAGGAAGGAGTACTTGTTGGTGAAGGTACCTGTCATAGCGTCAAGTCGGACTTGGTGCTTGGTGCAAATGGTCCACTTGGTGATGATCATGTGGCTGTGCACCTCTGTAAATCATATTCTGAGGAGGACATCCCCAAAGAGCACGTGTACTCATTGATAGTTTGGCCAATTAAACTTGTGCATTGCCGTGGAGCAACTCTATTTGACTATGAAGCTTGGAATAATTATAATCGTTTGCAAGCGAGTCTTTTGAACCCACCATCGAGAACATGTGTTCGACCGTATACAAGTGACATTCAGAACCCGCTACGTGAGACACGTATAAAAACGAGAGGCCTACTCACTCAAGACTCTATCAATGCGATTTCAAGCAAGGTTTGTTGTAGCAGAAATTGTGTGTAGCCGTTTCCGAGAGAGAAAATTCGAGCCTTTCGCAAACGCATGTATCAGAATTCTACATTCAAGCACAGAGCTTTCATGAAGACTGAGGTGCATAGACAAATGCATCGTGACTTTTTAGGGAGAAAGATGGTGATTATTGATGGAATAGATGTTTGCATGCGAGCATGGATGTTCATTTTTGGGGTCCCAGAGTCTACCTTCTACCGCTACCAAGCATATAAGAAGGACGGTTGTGAAGCAACGGTTTATGGCAATATTGGGCTCGTAAAGACTAGGATGCCTACTCAACAAGCTACAGCTACGTTAAAGTGCATTCTTGAGAAGGAGGCGGATCACATGCCACATCGTACTCGGACTCTCAAGTCAAGAGACAAGGTTGTCTCCATGATTCTCTTGGCAACTTTTCAATGGAAGGGTCAGATGGCAAAAATTAACGAAATCAATGCTGCTTTCGAACTCAAGGAGGTCTCTTCATCAAACTTGAGCAAGATTAGATCTTCCAGGTTTCCAATGTACGATGTAAAGAAGCCTAGAGATAATTTTGCCTGTTGTGCAAAATGTGGCAAACTACAAGAGCTTATTAAGGGTACTTTAGCTAGATCACAAACTTGTTTGAAGTGGCAGATGTTACTTGATAAACATCTGGCTATTGCTCAAGCACATAGGGAGTTGTATTATGCAAATCGATATCAATCGTATAATTTTCCACACGAGTGCTTAACAATTATGCATGACAAGATGGATCATGCCAAAACAACTTCTCCGGTCTTCTCTCGTAAGAGTAAAGAGTTGGATAGCCTTATGAAGTTGCCTTTGTTTGTAACTAGCATAATTGCACATGGTCATGCTAATGTGCGGTATGCACATTACGGCTTAGACCTTTTCCCTCATGATTCAAATTACACCATTAATTCAATGGCAAAGTTGTTGCGGGACCTCGAACAACCACCAAAGTCTTCTTCTCGGCAGTTGTTCATGAATTCGAGGTCTACCTCTTTGTCTGATGCGGTCTTGAAAGGCGCAAGGATGTGTGAAGCCTCGCTACCCCCACCAACGGACACATTGGTTCTTGCAACACCGTTGCCACCCATTCTTAATGTACAAATGGATAACGCCATAGGGAACAATAAAAACAAATTTGTTTTTGGTTTTTGGTCTCTACTTGTGGCAAACAAAATCTTTCATGAAGTGTATGTAAATTTTATGATTGTTGGCCACACACATAATGACATTGATGCGTTGTTTGGAAGATGGAGCATGCTATTGAAGAAGGAGAGTTTCCCAACAATCCCTACTCTCATGAAGTCCTTCATGGATGTGGAATCCATTCCCATTATCCCTCACTTTATAGAAGAGGTGCTTGATTTCAAGGGATTTATTGAAGGATCATTTCTTGATGGTGATGACAGACTCATTGGACACACCAAGCCACACCAAATTAAGTTCTACCTAGATTCAACTGGGTGTCCAATCATGACACTACAACAACGACAATGTTTTATGATTGCAAAAATATGACTAAGGATGATTGGCGACTACTCACAATCATATTCTTGGAAGTCAATATCTTGCGGAGAAATATGACTGCAAAATATGACTACCAGTCGTTTTTGGGCCTTGTACTTCACGAGAGTATATTATACATCTGTTGGAAACACCAAAGTATTTCATAGGGAATGGTAGGGAACTCATTTGAGAACATTGAGTTATATTATTAGTCATATTTTCATGGTAGTAATATTTTTTTGTTTTTGGGCAACCTAAGAAAAATATGGGCAATCAAAAAAAATATAGAGAAGCCATTGTTTAAAATTTTGAAACCTAATCACCACTTTTTAAGGGTTTTGAAACCCTAGCCACCACTTTTTAGGGTTTTGAAACCCTAGCAGTCATTTTTTTAGGGTTTTGAAACCTTAGCCACCACTTTTTAGGGTTTTGAAACCCTAGCCATCATTTTTTTAGGGTTTTGAAATCCTAGCCACTACTTCTTTTGACTCTTCTTCCTTACCTTTTGTTGTCTCTTGTCTCTTGTTTTTTGTGAGTTCACCCTTGTTTCTTAGTTATTGTATTTTGTTGCATTTTGAGTTCACTCTTGTTTCTTAATTGTTGTGTTTTGTTGCATCTTGAGTTCACTTTTGCTTCTTAGTTGTTGTGTTTTGTTGCATCTTGAATTCACTCTTGCTTCTTAGTTGTTTTTTGTTGCATCTTGAGTTACTCTTACTTCTTAGAGTTGTTGTTTTTTGTTACATCTTCACTCTTGCTTCTTGTTTTTTTCTTCTTGTATCTTTATTTATTTATTTTCTTTCTTTCTTTTTGTTGCATCTTAATCTTTTTTGTTGTTTCTTGTTACCTCTTAGTAGTTGCTCCTTATTGTTTCTTGTGCATCTTAACTTGTATTTGTTGTTATCTTTTAGCACTTGTTGCCTTTTTTCTTCTTGTTCCTTGCATCACCATTGTTTTTCTTCTTATCCTAAATTTGTATTACATATTTTCTATTGTTGTAAACTTTTGAAGATTGAGCTTTGTTGTATATTCATTAAAAACTAACCTCCTATTTCTTTAATTGTATATGCAAGCAACAAAATTGGAACAAAGTCGTTGGAAGCTACTTGCAACTCACTTCATATTATTGTAAGAAATATATTCTCTATTGACTTGTGTAAATAATTCATTGTGATATACATATTTTGTATTTGTGACTAATAAATTATAAATGTCATTGAAAGGAGTCACATTCCTTCTTATATATCCCCTCTTCAATATAATTGTTTCTTGTATATCTTTAAAATCATATGTATTTGTTTTTAACTACATAAAATCTTTTATTCAATTATTAAATCATTTTAATGTATGATTGCAAATATGCTTAGGTATCCTACAACCGTTGTACAATTTGTTCAATTCATAATTCAAAATACATATCAATAAAAAAATGACTACTTGGAGTCACAAAATGATTATAATAATTTCCAAAAAATGACTAGGTGCTCTCAATATGACTGAAAAATATGACTGAGAAGAGTCATTTTACAAATCATCAAAAAATATGACTCATTGCAATCATATTCCACATGACTGCAAAATATGACTCACTGTAGTCATATTCCACATGACTGCAAAATATGACTCACCGCAGTCATATTTCAAGTCATCAAAAAATATAACCAAATGCAGTTATATTTCATAGCAATAAAAAATATGACTAACTACAGTCATATTCCACATCATCAAAAAATATGACTGACTACAGTCATATTCCACGTCATCAAAAAATATGACTCAACGCAGTTATATTCTACGTAGGATTTTTTCATTTACTCGGGCAGCTCAAGAAAAAATCAAAGAAATTCAAAATATACGCCTTGTTGGCATACTATGGCTAATTATGGGTATTTATACCCCTCAATTTATATAACTATCAATGTGACTGATGTCTGAAGCGACTGCTTCTAAACGACTGCAGTCAGTCATATTCCAAGTTATCTATAGTGATTTTTGCGCGAGTCATATTTTTTGATTTTAAGACTTACTGCAGTCGTTTTTTGTAGTCATAAAATACTGTTTTTGTTGTCCTATGTAGGACTAGAAGGTACCCATCGCTCAGTGACTCATCTATGTTTGGGAGGGATATAGGCATTGGTGGAAGAGAATGTGCGACGATAGAAGGTCCTTTTTCAAGCAAGCATTTGAGATTCAGGAGGCCTACGATTCAAGAATGAGGAAAAACAATCTCCATGAAAAATCCATATATTACAATTTCATAAAATGAGTTTTCTTTTACAAAACCGTTCCTGCATTTTACAAAACTATTCCTTCCACTCGAGGTGGAGCTCCAACCTAGAAAAGGCTCTACAATTAAATCTCTAGTCCATACACTGCAATACAGTTCAGCGCGAGTCGCAACTATACAAAGGACACTAAATGGTCAATGGGCACAACCTGCAGGTGGTTCTTTGTTGGGTTGGTCAGCACCAGCTTGAGCTGGCTTGGAAGCATCGACTGGCAGGTTGTGCCCAATCTCAACGTCTTCCATGGCGGTGTCTCTCTCGTTGGCGTCGCTAGCACTCCGTTCAATGGAGTTTGGAGCTTCTTCTGCTAGCAAGAGTGGGACCGGGACAGGATCGGCACGAGGAAGAGGTGGAGGTGCATTCTTCGAATGCACAGGACTGGAGGCATTGCTGATGTTGGAGCTCGATGGCTGGCCTTGTAGCATCAGCGGTGGCGATTGTGTCGAAGGCTGCAGTTCAGCAACAGGTTGGATTCCAACCCTCCCCATCAACAAGTGAATGAGTTCCTTGTTCTTCCGAGACTCCTCCTTCATCCAATCCATATTGCGTTGGTGCAATTCCATGTTGAGCATCCGCTCGTTTGCGTTATCAGCTCTCATTTGAGCTGACGCTAGCTCTGTCTTGTCGTACGCGCAGTCTAGACGTAGGTATCTTTAACACAACAAATGCATTAAGATGACACGAGTTATCGTCCCAGGGAATTCCAGACATTGTCTAAATAGTTAGGTTTCCGGAGTTTGGATCTACCCGGAACTTAACACTTTGTTGTAGGATCCGTTCTCACCACTAGTAGAAAATCCTGCCCAATCTGTTGTTTTGGTCGCGTTGATCATCAACAAATTTTTGTTGATGATCAACGCGATCAAAACAACAGATTGGGCAGGATTTTCTACTAGTGCACACATACACTAGGTTTCAGAATTACTACCTTCTAGAATCTAATCCGGATCCAACTTGATCCGGATTTCCACTCCTACTATCCGGTTTTTGGTACCTCTGTTTTACCCTCAGAGGGTCTTCACTTGCTCTTTCCGAGGGGTAGGGAATATCGCCACTCAAGTTACACACACATCAACCCCTAAACAACACACACATCCGAATCAAGGGTTGTAAGTATACTAGACCCCCTATACTTGTGGCAGAATTTGGGAGTACTAGCACTACCAGTAAGTACTCACATGTATTCAATTTGGGATTAGGGTTTCTATTTTTGCCATCCCATTGGAATTAAAGGATGGATTTGAATCCACCAATGGGAAGCGGTCCTCTGACAATGGGGTTCTTTAGCAACAGTGAGAACCAAGCTGTAAATCCTTATTTAAATCAAAAGTATTGTTGATTGATTATGAAGCCTTAAATAAAATACATAAATAGCTTTGATAGCTTTGATATACGAATGGGATGCAATTATCTGACAATGGAAATCTGGAGCACCAAGTTTAAACATATTGTTGATGCTTTTTTAATTGACAGCATGGTCGTTGTGATAAGGCCCCCTGAATTAATGTATTGAAATAGCTGGTGACCCATTAAGATTAGCCGGTGTGTTGAAATGCTAGCCCAATTCATAGCCACTTACAACCTACCATTCACAACCCGCCATTTTGGCTTTGAAATTTCTGAGCTCAAGCCATTCACAATCTGCCACCTGTCCATGAGAAGTTCCAAAATTGATGACAAGGCCCAAATAGGTATCATGCTTAAGCTTTTCAATTCATTTTCAAAATTTGGAATCCAAGGCTTGGATGTCATCTGCTTTTAAAATTTTGCATTCATCTAATTTTATTCATATATAATTATGATTAAGGTTAGTATAGTATGGTTTGCACAAAATATGTAATGTTGTTGTGGATGAAGGTTGGATGAGAATTTTCTTTTTAACAAATCTCTTGTCTAATTAAATAATGATCAATTCAATCTTCTTAAGTAAAAATAAGGAACCCAAAAGTGTTGAAGGAATCATATAAGGGGCCATCAGGTTCGACAAAAGTCGGTTATGTTTTAAACTATTCAAGCACCAATATTTTTCATATGAGATATATAATTGACAATTTACAATTTATAGGTATAAGGATGTAGGAAAATAACTTCAATAATATTTTTGTTGTATAAATGCAATATTTAATCTTGAACAACATTAAATTACATTAAAATATTTAAAGCATTTTTTGTAGCATCTTGTAATACAATTATAAAATAATATAATTGCTTGTACTATGTATACTTTGATGTTTCAAACTATTAATGCATTTTACAACAAAACTTAAAGAAAAAAAACTTCAAATTACAATTGTATGTTTGACATTTGTAAATTGGCACATCATAATTGATGTAGAAAATACCAAGAACATGTTGACAACATATATGAATAAGCTTATGAACTATGCAAAAATCCATATGTAGTACATCATGATAATCACATTTTAAGGGAATTAGAAGTCAAACATATTTTGCACATTAAAGCAATGTGTTTGTTCACTAATGTAAAATTCAAGGTTTAGGGTCTAGGATCTAGGATTTAGGGTTTAAGATTTAGGGTTTAAGGTATAACAATTATAGTGCATATTTCAATGTGTGAAAGTTTAACTTGGATTATCCTTCCTTTGTATACATAAATGCTATATAGGATGTTTGTACTTTGTAGTATTAAATAGAAGCCTTGAAAAGCGAATCTGTACTTTTAAAAATTCATTAATACAATACAGCTGGATGGAGGGTACAATAGGCGGACGAGTGGTTAGATGGCAAACAGGGGGTTGGAGGAGAGGAGTAGAAGACAACGTTTTTTTGGCCATTATAAAAAACAACCTTAGAAAATGGTCTATTACTTTTTGCTGGAAGGTCAAAACTTGAAACGGATTGTTGGAGGTGGAACTTGGCTTCATTTCCAACGTTTTTGTAGTTCAAAGTTTTTTGGAAAAAGACATTTTACTATGCGTAAAAGAGGTCTAAAAATCATGTTTTAAGACATTTTACTGCGGTCGACAGAGGGTCGGACGGGCCGTTGAAAGGGGAGACGGCGGGTCAGAGGAGTGGACGGCGGGTGGGAAGGGCGGATGGCGGATTGGAGACTCAAAGGGTCCTTTGGGTGGTGAGATGGGTGGATGGAAGTCGGAGGGGAGGACGGCGTTTTTTTGGCCGATTTCAAACATAGCTTTAGAAAATGGTTCATAATTTTTTGTTGGAAGGTCAAAACTTGAAAATGATTCTTGGAGGTGAAACTTGGCTTCATTTCCAACCTTTTTGTAGTTCAAAGTTTTTTGAAAAAAGATATTTTATTATGCGTAAAAGAGGTCTAAAAATCATGTTTTATGACATTTTACTAAGGTCGTTAGAGGGTCGGTTGGGCTGTCCAAAAAGGCAGATGGTGGGTCGGAGGAGTGGACGGGCCATCGGAGGAGCGGACGGCAATTTTTTGACCATTTTCAAGCACAACCTTAGAAAATGGTTCATAACTTTTTGTTGGAAGGTTGGAATTTGAAACGGATTCTTTGAGGTGAAACTTGACTTCATTTCCAACCTTTTTGTAGTTCAAAGTTTTTTGAAAAAAGACATTTTACTATGTGTAAAAGAGGTCTAAATATCATGTTTTATGACATTTTACTCTGGTCGGGCCGTCCGCCTATCCGCGATGGCCGTCCGCGCTAACTGCGCCATCTGCCCGTTTGCGATGGTCGTCCACGCCAACTGCGTCGTCCTCTTGTCTGCGATGGCCATCCGCCCGTTCGTGATGGCCGTCCGCGCTGATCGCACCGTCTACCCGTCCAAGATGGCCATCCGCTTGTCCACGCCGACCGCTCGTCCGCACCATCTAAACGTCCAACGGGTGCCGTCCGATGGACGCCGTCCACATCGTCCGCGCGTCTGGAAAATTCGGACGTTCGGACGTTCGAACGTCCAAAAAATGGACATGATTTTGCCCTGGTCGTTGCAATTTGTCAACCCTGTTAGCAGCACGTGCTCTGGTCCGAACAATGCTCTCTGGAACAAGAACCAAACTGTCAGTAACTCCAACAAGCTCTGATAATTCCTTCAAAGTCCTCTTATTTGCAGAGCACACATTCTCGGGGGCGGACACATTTGCCACCTCCAAGTCATCCAACACTGTCGAACCTTTGGCCCTCCTCGCCTTCTTCTTGAATGGTGATCTTGCCTCTATTCCCGCCTGCACAACCATAGCTCCCATCTCAAGAGCTCCGGGCTCCACAGGCTCTACTCCCACGTCCTCCACTGCCACTGCTGTGTTCTGCACCTCTATAGTGGTAGCTTCAAACTCTACTGCCATTACTCCATCGTGCACCAGCTTCATCCCAACTTCCACCTGTTGTGTCACAGGGTCCACAATCCGCTCACAAACCTCCACTTCTTTAGCCACAACCCCCACCTTATCCTCCGAACCTTTTCTACTACACTCCATGTAGTTCTCATTGCTTCCAACCTCCATACCTTTTCCTCGCTGCCCTACCAAGCATTGTGACCCCAGCTTGGTCACCACTGACCTTCTACCTCCATCTTTGGGCTCCAATGCCTTCCCAATCACCAATCCCTCTTCTTCCCCAGAAAGAGCACTCGGAAGTCTTGACTTTAGCCTAGGAAGCTCGTGAATGTGAAATCCTCCGCCAGCAGGGTTGCTCTCTTTTGAGGTCACGCCACATTCTTTCAACTTCGCCCCCTCACATATTGCAACTTCTGGTTGAGGACCCTCTTGGTTTTGTAGCTTGGGGGTTTTCAGACCCAAATCTAACGACTTGATGACGTCCATTCTCTTTCGTGCAGCATCCTCAGAATCAACATCATTCTCCTCATTGACATCTGAAATGGTGGTGCCCAAGGTTGAACGCAGACTAGGCATCGTGGTATCTCTTTCATCATCTGATGAATCTAACTCTGAACCCAGATTAGGTTCATAAGCCTGGCCGCTCTTATCATCAGCAAAGCACTCTATGACAACATTATCAGCTGAGTTGCGTGGCTTCTCTTGTTCAACCAATCGAGGACTGCTCTGCTTGTGGATTTGACGAGGAACTCCACCTGAAACGTCAACATCCCTTTCCGAGGAAGTCCCTTGACTTATCTCTCCCTTGACTAAATGAAGTGGGATATGGAACGCTGAAGCATGAGGGTCCCGTTTTAGGGAGGAGTCTACCATAACATATAGAAGATTAGTGACTGTCATAGCAAACACATGATAGAAGAGTACTTACTGTACCCCTACTATGAGAACCCTCAGCACAGAAATGTACAAGAACACAAATGAAATAAAAAATGGTTGTACAAATAATACAAATGTATAAAGAACAACCAAAAGAATGTAAAAAGAATATAAATGTACCCCCCCAATATTCCAAATGTACTCAGAATACCAATGTACTAGATATACGGGAACGTACTTAGGATACCAATGTACTAAGAATACCAATGTACTTGAAATACCAATAAACTAAGAATAGAAAGCGTACAACTAGTACAAAAAATTCTATAGTGTTTCTATTTCATGAAACTAGTGGTTTAATAGTACTAGCCCGAGGTAACCTAAAGTACCTTTTATACTCATAAACCAATCGTTCAGTATTGTTTTGTCTTGAGCACCTTAGAAACAAGCATAAAAAACAAAAAAAATACACGTTGTAGGTCCTCCTAGTACATTCTCGTCGGCGGACCTTGTCATCAGTACTACATCAATGAAATACAAGCAAAGTCCTCAAAGTATCTCTAGAGAACAAACGTGTGTAACAAATACCAAGAAGTACTACTCGTTACATAAGGTGCAAACAATGCATCATGTGTAGACTTTTAGGACATCAGTGAATAGAAAATGCCTCTAATTATCTAACACACTACATGTAAAAGTAGTAAAGTACATAGCAATGGCAGACCACGAGGAGATTTAGGAAGTGCAAACCTTGAAGACACAAACTACAGATTTACAATCATGCACACAATTTGAATCACAAGACATGGCATGACTTAGAACGTGAACTTACCAATTGCTGCTAACCTTGACCTAGCTTGGTCTATTCTTTCCTTTATAATTCTCCTCCTCTCTTCAGCCAACCCAAGTGTTAACTCCCTCTGTGATAGCTCGGCATTCGGCTCTCCCCAACCAAAGCTTCGATGCCACTCTGGATGAAATAAGTATTAGCAGCCTTCTACTATACACTTGCAATTTCGGGCAAGAACTACTAAAGCATAGAAGGGATCATGGTACAAATGCTTACACAAGGATACTACAATGTCATTCTGAAGAAATGGAAATGAACACAAACTACAAGCTGTAATTCTAAAGAACTTGCTCTCATCCAAGAAATCACGTGATGGTGAAGGAGGATCCGCGGGAGAATACACCATGGGCCATGGCAAGATATTCGAACTACTCCTTCCGGCCTTGAGCTGAAATTTCTCCGCTGCTAAGGCATCAAACTACAACTGACTAGTTTCAAATCCTCTTGTCAATGATGCCATGGCAGCTTCAGCTTTGTCCACCTCTTCTTTTGCGGTCTTCACCTTCATAGCGTCCTCTTGCATTTGCTCTTGAATTCCTTCCATCTTGATCATTTCCTTGAATACATCTTTGCCTTCTTCCTCCAATGTCTTGATGAATGCCTTCTTCTGCCGCTCTTGCTTCACTAACAACGCCAAATTCCATTCATGGGGAATTTCGTTAAAATGGCGGTATTCCATTAAAATGGCGGTTCAGAGCTCCCAAGTCTGAATGAAATCCGACCGAAAATGGTAGCCGGGGGGATGAAATCCTGCAACAATGATGGGTTCCTGTGATAAAAACACCTTTTCCTCGATTCAATCAAAGTTGGAGGGGTCCAGTTCAGGACGAAATCATATCCATTCCGTGCCTTCTTAGAGCAAGCTACCTGAAAGAAAGTTCCAAAACAACTCTAAGCGCCATTTGTTGTGCGAGGCGTGCATGACTCTTACAATTTGGGGTGGATCACAAAGACACATCACATGGCCACTTGGGTGTGGGGCAAAGTGGCCGAGAGGAAAACAATTCACGGATCTGGATGCGCGGCCATGCACGGGAGAAGAGGGGGCGGTGCAAATGAAAGCACGGCCTCGGTGTAAAGAAGACAGTCTACATTCAATAGTAAAGGTAATTATAGTGGTTTTTGCATAGGGATCCGAACCTGCTTACATCCAATAGTTGGGGTGGATCACACACACACACATAACATTCAATTGGCCACTCGGGTTTTGGGCAAAGTGGCCAAGAAAAAAACAATGTCTGGATCTGCATGCGTGGCCATGCACGGGGAGTAGAAGGAAAACAACTCTAAGCGCCATTTGTTGTGCGAGGCGTGGATGACTCTTACAGTTTGTGGGGGATCACAAAGACACATCACATGGCCACTTGGGTTTGGGGCAAAGTGGCCAAGAGGAAAACAATTCACGGATCGGGATGCGCGGCCATGCACGGGGAGAAGAGGGGCGCAAATGAAAGCGCGGCCTCGGTTTAAAGAAGACAGTCTTTATTGAATAGGGTAATTATAGTGGATTTTGCATAGGGATCCCAACCCGCTTACATCATTTCTAGCTCTCTTCTACGGGAGAAGGTGCAGTCCAAGAAGAAACTATTTACGCCCAACTTTTGGGGACCATGTGCTGCAGGACAAACTCAAAAATGGAGGAAGGTACAATCTGAACTATACCATTCTAAGTTCACGCCGGGACGCACGACTCGTTTTTCATTCGCCGACGCAGAGGGGTGAATCTGCACTCCGCATTCTCAAGTCGCGCCTCCTAAACCGCATGCAACCATCTTTGAGTGAAGGGTCTTGAGCTTCATGAACAAAAGCAAGCGCTTATTGGCCAACCATGTCGTTGGGAAGTCTTTACAGGGCATTCGCAGATTCCCAGACAAATGCTCGTCAATTGCGACATGGACCACTTCCGGCATCGCCTCTTTGCCAAATACATCATGGTTCAACCGGTCGACCGGGAGAGGTAAAAGCAAGAGCACTCACAACCCATCCACGTTCATAGGGGAAGTCAACTTCCTCGTCGGAAGAGGTTGACACATGGTCACCTTTGAAACACAACAGGACCCACCTCGCGAAAAGGGCGTCGCCGGCATACAAGGAACTCATCGACGCAAGGAAGGACGGCGTTGTCATCCACATTTTCTGACAGTAGTTCGAGTGTACCTGGTGGGAGCGATCGCCATCCACCGTCCGTGTCCTAGCATCCGGAGTTTTTGAGGGTGAGAACCAAAAACGGTTGACTTTTCTCGGGAAGTGCACCGGTGTGATGAGGCTGTTGATCGGAATACCTATTGGCTGCTCATAACTCAAGCCGTCCAGCGGATGGCGGGTCGTCCGCATCCAACCTTGCACACTGAGAGTCAAGTTGGATATGAAAGACCCATGTGCATCCACTCGGCGGCTTGAGTTATGAGCAGCCAATAGGTAATCCGATCGACACCCTCACCACACCGATCCACCGTCCCGAGAATAGTAGACCGCATCTCGCACATGCCCACAAAAACCCCGGATGCCGGGAGAAGGAAGGTGGATGGCGGTCACTCCCACCAGGTACACTCGAACAGCTCGAGGAAAATCTGCATGACAACGTTGTCCTTCCTTGCGCCGATGAGCACCTTGTATGCCGGTGATGCCCTACGAAGAAGAGGGCCCTCGATTCCAGTGCCATGAATCCCCTATGCATATTCATGTTCGGATAGAAGATGGGCCGCTGGGCGTCCCTACTTTTGCTCTACACAGTCAACAAGTTCAACCATGAACGAGTCAGCACGATAACAACGCTAGAATGGATCCACACCGCACTTGACAAGCATTTGTCCGCGTGTCTCCGAATGCCCTGCAAGGTCCTCACAAGCGACATGAATAGCAAATCAACACCCGCTGGTGTTGGTGAAATGGTGGTCCACTGACAATCTACAATTTTGCAAACTAGAGGGGCAGTAAGCAACGTGGGGAAGTGGTTGACACCCGGAAACTAGGTCGCCCACTCCACATTCTGAAATTGCGCCTCCAAAACCGCATGCAGACAACTTTGAATGAAGCACTAGAAGAAAACTGTGTTAGAATCCCTGAAAACACGTCACCTTGTTTTCGTGAAGTTCTCGTTTCAAAACGTAGAAAAATGTTTTGACTTCCGCATTTTGCCTGCATTTTGAAACGGGAACTTAACAAAAACAAGGTGATGTGTTTTCAGGGATTCTAACACAGTTTCTTCTAGTGAAGGGTCTTGAGCTTCATGAACAAAAGCAAGTGCCTATTTGCCAATCATGTCGTCGGGAAGCCTTTACAGGGCATTCGGAGATTCCCGGACAAATGCTCGTCAATTGCGACATGGACCACTTCCGGCGTCGCCTCTTTGCCGAATACATCATGGTTGAACCGGTCGACCGGGAGAGGTAAAAGCAAGAGCACTCACAACCCATCCACGTTCATAGGGGAAGTCAACTTCTTCCTCGAAAGATGGTGACACATGGTCACCCATGAAGCACACCAAGACCCACCTCGCAAACAGGGCGTCACTTGCATTCAAGGAGCTCCTGGGCGCAAGGAAGGACGACGCTGTGATACACATTCTCCCCAAGTTGTTCGAGTGTACTTGGTAGCAGCGACGGCCATCCACCGTCCACGTCCTAGCATCCGGAGTTTGGGAGGGTGAGAACCAAAAACGGTCGACTTTTCCCGGGAAGTGCACTGGTGTGAAGAGAGTGCCCATCGGAGTACCTATTGGCTGCTCATAACTCAATCCGTCAAGCGGATGTGCCGTCGTCCGAATACCACGGTGCATAGTGAGAGCCAAGTTGGTTTACGACGACACACATGCACTCGACAGCTTGAGTTATGAGCAGTCAATACATATTTCGATGGACACCCTCCCCACACCGATCCATCGCCCCGAGAATAGTAGACCGCATCTGGCACATGTCCACAGAAACCCCGGATGCCGGGAGAAGGACGGTGGATGGACGTTGCTGCTACCAAGTACCTTAGAACAACAGGAGGAGAATGTGCATGACAACGTCGTCCTTCCTTGCGCCGAGGAGCTCCTTGAATGCAAGTGACACCCTACGAAGATCAGGGCCATGGATTCTTGTGCCATGAATCCCCTATGCATATTGGTGTTCGGACAGAAGATGGGCCGCGAGCGTCCCTACTTTTTTGCTCTACACCGAGTCAGCAAGTTCAACCATGAACGAGCCAGCACGATAACAACGCCCGAATGGATCCACACCGCACTTGACGGGCATTTGTCCGCGTGTCTCCGAATGCCCTGTAAGGTCCTCACAAGCAACATGAATAGCAAATAAACACCCGCTGGTGTTGGTGAAATGGTGGTCCGCTGACAATCTACAGTTTTGCAAACTAGAGGGGGTGTAAGCAACGTGGGGACGTGGTCGACACCCGAAAACTAGATCGCCTTGCTGTTGGAGAGAGCAAGTATCCTGTACAAAAAGGCCAACGGTCAATTCCGGACTTGGGGGGGCAAAACAACGCACTCAAAGACCACGTAGGGTACTGATAAGCCCACCTTATGATATACGGAGTCCTCAACCTCATTACAATCGCACCAGGGTGACGTCCAGGCCTTCCTCCTTTGGGGCCACGAAGCCGAAGCCAGAGCACTCTGAGTCCCACCTTCGTCTGCCTGTGATGAATGTCGAGGCCCCAAGAGAAGGGGTTGGTGGACAAGTATTGTGACACCATTGCCGGGATGGGGACTATTGTGAACAGGGTGCCTATCAGCACACCTGTTGGCTGCTCAGAACAAGGACCTTCAAGTGGGAGTGGAACATTCATATCCAACAATGCGCAATCATCGAACACATGCTGTTATGCATTTTTCGAGGAATGAGCAGAGCTGGATATCATTGCTCCACTCCCACTTGAGGGCTCGCATTGTGAGCAGCGAACAGGTGCGTCGATACGCCCCCTGTCCACAATAGTCCCCATCCCGACAATGGTAGAGCGGCTGCAGTCAAAGCCCACGGAGACGGAAGGATGTCGCGGAGGAGGACGACGCATGACGGTGGCTCTCATGGTGTACCTCGAATGATGACGGAGGGAGGGGTTCATGGCAACGCCTCCCGTCGTTGCCCTTGCCATTCCCGTGAACGCAAGGCGCATCCAATTCCTGTGAACGCAAGGAGCAATGCCTTCCGAGTTCTCCACGTGCGAGCTGATGATGCTGCCCACGGTTCAGACCGCACGGTCTAAACTGCAGGCGCCGACGCTCCAACCATCGTCGCTTCGTGATGATTCTCCAGCTTGATCAACACCAGCAAGAGTCTATTTGCCGATCACATCGTCGTGAGGTCCTCGCACGGCACTCCGAGGTTCGCAGTCAAATGCTTGTCCACTGCAGTGCAGACCCATGCAGTCGTCATCCCATAGCTGGATGGATCATTGCTGAACCCGCTCTTGTGTTTACGAGAACCCACCCCGTAACAAAGTGCGCCTTGTATTCACGGGACTTCCAGTGCGCAACGACGGGAGGCGTTGGCATGGATGCACTCCTCGCATCGTTCAAGGGCACCGTTATCGAGGGTTGGCACCGAAACCGGTCAACCTTTGCCGGGATGGGGACTTCCGCGAAAAGGTGCCTATCAACGCACCTGTTGTTTGCTCATAACAAGTGCCCTCAAGTGAGAGTCGAACAGTCATATCCAACAATGCGCAATCATCGAACACATGCTCCTATGCATTTTCCGAGGAATGAGCAGAGTTGGATATCATTGCTCCACTCTCACTCGAGGGCTCGCATTGTGAGCAGCCAACAGGTGCGTTGATAGGCCCCATCCACGGCAGTCCCCATCCCGGCAATGGTAGACCGGCTACGGTCGAAGCCCACGGAGACGCAAGAAGTCGCGGAGGAGGACGACGCAGGCTGGTGGCTCTCCTGGTGTACCTCCAACGATGACAGAGGGAGGGGTTCATAACAACGCCTCCCGTGGTTGCCCTTGGAAGTCCCGTGAACGCAAGGCGCATCCGCTCCACACAAGAGACGCGTTCAACAACGATCCATCCAGCACGTTGACATCGTTCGAATTGGTCAGTACTACAATGGACGAATATTTTCCGGACCTTCTTAGTGTGCCGTGCAACGACCACCCAAACGATATGATCGGCAAATAGATGCCTACTGGCGTTGGTGAAATGATGTTGCGAGGACCTTTCATCTGCGTGCTACGATGTACAGAAGCCTACTCTACGGGGTCGGGGACTCGTGTTAAAAAAGTGAGAATATTTGTATTAGTGTATCCAATGTGGGAATGAGTATATTGTTGACAAGAATGAACTGAAAATGTCTCTACAATTCTCTAATAAATGAGATGCATCTGTAAATGTCATTTATGTTGTAGCAATGTTCAGCAATGTCAATGTGACCTTCGCAGACGAGTTGAGGATGTTGCCCACGTTTCAGACCGCGCGGTCTGAACCGCAGGCGCCGACGTTCCAACCTCCGTCGCCTCGTGATGACGCAAGGCGCATCCAATTCCCGTGAGCGCAAGGAGCAATGCCTACCGAGTTCTCCGCGTGCAAGCTGATGATGCTGCCCACAGTTCAGACCGCGCGGTTTGAACTACAGGCACCGATGCTCCAACCATCGTCTCTTCGTGATGACTCTCCAGCTTGATCAACACCAGCAAGAGTCTATTCGCCGATCACATCATCGTGAGGTCCTCGCACGGCACTCCGAGGTTCGCGGTCAAATGCTCGTCCACTGTAGTGCGGACCCATGCTGGTGTCGTCCCTTTGCCGGATGGATCATTACTGAACCCGCTCTTGTAATGAGAAGAGGCAAGGACATGGATACCCCATCCACGGTCACGTCAAGAACGTCCTCTTCACATCCCGGAACCCACCGCCTAGCGGAGTACGTCTTGTGTTCACAAGACTTCCAGTGCACAACTAGGGGAGGCGTTGTCATGAACGCCCTCCTCCAACCGTTCAAGGGCACCCCATCCGTGCGACCGTCGTCTCCCTCCGCCACATCCTCGCGTTCTCCGTGGGCTTCGACCGCAGCCGGTCTACCATTGCCGGGATGGGGACTGCCGTGAAAGGTGCATATCAACGCACCTGTTGGCTGCTGATAACAAATGCCTTCAAGTGAGATTGGAACACTCATATCCAACAATGCGCAATCATCGAACACATGCTCCTGTGCATTTTCCGAGGAATGAACAGAGTTGGATATCATTGCTCCACTCTCACTCGAGGGCATTGTGAGCAGCCAACAAGTGCGTTGATAGGCACCCTGTCCATGGCAGTCCCCATCCCGGCAATGGTAGACCGGCTGCGGTCGAAGCCCACGGAGAACGCGAGGATGTGGCGGAGGGGGACGCATGACGGTGGCTCTCTTGGTGTACCTCCAACGATGGTTGCTCTTGGAAGTCCCGTGAACGCAAGGCGCATCCGCTCCACACAAGAGACGAGTTCAACAACGATCCATCCAGCACGTTCGAATTGGTCAGCACTACAATGGACGAATATTTTCCGGACCTTCTCAAGGTGCCCTACAACGACCACCCAGACGATATGATCGGCAAATAGATGCCTACTGGCGTTGGTGAAATGATGTTACGACGAAGGGAACCACGCTCTATGGGATCGGGGACTTGTGTTAAAAAAATGCGGGTATTTGTATTAGTCTATCCAATGTGGGAAACAGTATATTGTTGACAAGAATGATGAACTGAAAATGTTTCTAAAATTTTGAAAATGTTTCTAAAATATCTCTAATGAGATGCATCTGTAAATGTCATTTATGTTGTATGGGAAAGTCATCCGTGGCTCACCATGAGTCCACGTTCAGCAATGTTAGTGTGGAGCTATTACTAAAAGCAATGAAGGGTAGACCGGACTTTGGACTTGGAACGCGACTGTGCAGCCTTCCGTCGTAACCTTCGCAGACGAGTTGAGGATGCTGCCTACGGTTCAGACCGCGCGGTCTGAACTGCAGGCGCTGACACTCCAACCTTCGTCGCGTCGGCCACTTGGGGAGGTGACTGCCCGGAGGGATCCTGCACAACGAAGACAATGGTCACGACCGTGCAAACGTGATTGCGATTTTCTGGACGAGCTTCGGAAAGACAAAGTTTAGAGTGGGAAAAGAGGAGCAACAGAGTATTCGATGGACAAACAATTTCACCCCATCCTAGACTACAACCTAGTGTAGGGCGGGAAAAAATTGTTTCTCCATCAAACTCATCCGTCGTCCCCTGCGTACCTCAATTCATCCCAAGGGAGCAAACAACCCACCTTACCACATACGTACACCGTCGCACCACGCGCTCGTTAGCAGTGATGTCTTCTTATAGGGAAGTCGAGGTCACGTCCTCGCCCGCCTCGCCCGGCGCCTCGCAACTGTCGGAGGAGCCCACTCCTTCCGTCGTCTGGGTCCGCCGTCGCTTCATCCGTCGAGGGCCCCTTTGCACACTGTCGACGAAGTGCCCGCCGAAAGCGCGAAAGCGGCGCAGCCCCTGCACACCCATCCATTTCTGCTTGGTGCATCAACCCTTTTCTTTCTTTTGCACCACGTGCTTCGCTCTTCGACAGACGAAATGATCGTTCCCGTCTCTACTGTACGTGCCGACGAACTCTGGATACTCCAGCAAGAGAGACCTGTCCTGCAATGTAGCTAACCCGCGCACATTGAGTTTGAAAAAGGGCGTCGTGAGGTTTCCGAAAAACGGATTCCGAGACACGTACTGTGACACGCTAAGACCGGACTCTAGCAGGCCCTTGAGATAGAGTCGCAACGTCCTGTCCAGGGTGGAATCGTGCGGGCTGCCAATGTACGACAACGGGAAGATGGCATTGTGCATGGGATTGAGGATGCTGCTCTCGGGGGAGGAATCGATGAGCAGTGTGTTGCTGGAATTGGCCCTGAACGTGCCGGATTTGAACCTATCTCCATCCCAGACGGCCTTGTGCAAAACCTTGAGCCTCAGCCTCCCCTCGGGATGGTCGGGGAACTGAACGTACGTGTCCTCGTCCACGTCGGTATCCCACTCGGGTTGGTAGGGGTGCGCCGGACAAGGCAACGAGGGGAGGTGTGGGGGGGGCCTACACCTGCACAACCGCCACGATCGTCTCTCCACGATGGAGGTGCAGTCCTCGAGCGTGAGCACGCGCATGGACGAGCGCTCCAAGCCGCGGAAGAGGAAATCGATCATGGGATTGGCCACGACGGCCGGCAGCCTCGTCCACATAGACAAGCGAAACCTCTTCGCCAGGCCTCTGAGGAATTCGCGCACTTCCGGACGACACGAGAGGGAGAACTCGCCGAAGACGTGGCGTTTCGTCGGATCGTAATCGTCCTCCGATGGTGCGCTTGTTGCGGGCGAGCAACCGGATCCGAGGGGCCCGACGTGCTCAACTTGGCATAGGACTCCTTCCAACTCCAAGACAACAAAATAACTGTACAAGGGCAAAGCAACGGGAGGCGGTGGCGCAGGCAACGGCAACGAGGCCTGCGTATGCGAAATCCCTTGTTCAAAGTAGTATTTGAAAATTGAATAAACGGGAGTCCACAATTGAAAATGCGCCCCCCCCCAACAGGTGTGGGAGGCTTGAACACAGAGACGTGAATCCTTGTCCATTATCATCCTCTTTCTAAACGAGATCCACGTCCGATCCCTACAAACTATCTAGGCAAGCGCTACGGAGGCAGTGAGCAGAGGGATGCAGGGAGATCGAGCCTCACCTTTGTTACATCCGGAGTGGTGGCTGCAACGGGAGTGGTGGCCGCGACGGGAGTGGTGGCACGCCTCGTGGCGGTGCGAGTCTGGACACCCGCGACGATGGGAGACATGACCTGTGCAGCTTGCGGAGGGGGGAGTTCCACCTCAGAGACCGGAGGGGGGACTTCAGCAATGGCGGGAGCCTCCAGTGCCATCGGTGGCGGACAAGGAGGGCAACTCGGTCGACGGAGTACCAGTGCAGACTCTTCGCCCAACCCAAGAGCATGGCCACCCTGAACCGCAAATGCCAATTGCCAAGAGCGTAACTACATTGCCCAAGAGGACTCGGGATAGAAAGCACAATGCACAACACTCTACATTGCACATCACTCAACGCCAAGAATTCCCGAAAACACGAATTGCCAAAAAACGAAACCGATATATTACAAATAGAATACAATGTTTGTACAAACTTTACGAACAGTGTTTCACGAACAATCCGAAAATCACGTCTGTACAACTAAAATCGTCACAGGCCTCACCAAAAGGGCTCCTACATCTATGGGCTTGTCGCTCCATGGACGGTGGACCCGTCGGGACGACCTTCGATCGGCCCGACGTAACACCCTCACATAGCTTCCACACCTGGAAGCGCAATTCAAAAGATGGGGAGCTATGTGGAGGGGTTACCCACCGTGAGAGTCTAGACGTCGTCGGAGGGTGAGTCGACTGGCGCATGCTCCTCGTGCCTCGCAGAGGGCAGCGCCGGAGCGATTGGGGCCTGCAAGGGAGCATACTGCTGGGTCAAGTTAGTGAAGGAGACCTCCATATCTCCCAAGTCGACTTCCAAGTCGTAAGGGTCATCGTCGTGGATGCTCGGACGATGCACTGGCCCAGCGACATGCACAAACGGAAATTGACTGAGGGCTAGGTCATCGAATCTGTCTGGATCGTCAACGACACTCACCGAAATATTTGCAGCCTCTCCTGAACCCAGCTGTCGAAGTCCGGACGCTGCGGTGGCCGTGGCGGCGGAAATCGAATTCGTGGTGGAGACTCCGGAGACGTTGTGGAGCTCGCTCACAGGAATGGGAGTCGCAGCCATCGGAGGGGCACTTGTCTGCGCGGCCTGCTTCGCCAGAATCTGCTCCTGCAGTTGCTTGAGCAACAAAGTGTTCGTCTCGCGATCCCTCCTGTACTCCATTTCCTTCTCGGCCTGCAGCCTTCACTCCTCCGCGAGTTCCTTCTCCTTCTACGCCTTCTTGGCCTTCCGCTTCACCTTCTTCTCCTCCTCCACCCGCTCCCTCTCCTCCCTCTCCCTCTTGAGCTCCCGATCCTTCTCCCTTAAATCCCTCACGAGGTTGTCGATGGCGTCATTGCGCTTGTCGAGCGCCCCCGAGTGCCTCTGCCTTTCCCGCTCGAGCATCATCTCCACGTACGCGAGGTTGATCCCTGCCTTGACGTCCATGTGGATGGGTTTGGCGTCCATGTCCACCGCGGCCAGAGTCCCTCCTGCCTCGGAGGAAGTCCCCGCGTCCAATGTTGCCGCTTCCGCCGCGGCCTTGGCCATCTTGCTGTACTCGTCTCTGCCGGTTGCTGCCAAGGCCAGTCGGTTGTCCAAGTCTCCGTCGTCCAGATCGTCCAGATCGATCGGGCTTCTCTTTGTATTCGTGGACTTGAGGGCGAGTTGCCGGTACACGGCGCGCGTATGGGCCATGAGCAGAAGCTCGCCTGCGCTGGCGGCAGGCAGTTCCGACTCCAGGATGTCGACGCTGACCTGCGCACCGATCAGCTTCATCATGTTCTCATCCCCATTGAGATCGGATGGATCGCGGATGGACCTCAATTCCTGGACAATCGCCTGCGACGCCTGAATCCTACATTCCACGGAGTCATCACTGGGATTCGCGGGAGAGGCGGCGAGGTTGGTCCTCACACTCGCCACCTCCGCCTGCCTGGCCGAAGACAGTAGTCTCTGCAATGCAGCCAAATCAGCCTGCAGGTCCTAAATGAGCATTCTCGGGGGAGGGGGCGGAAGAGACTCCTCCGCAGGAGTGGACACCTCCACTGCAGCCGCCTGCGGTCGGGGAGTGGGAACGCGGAAGACATGTGGCCGTGTTTCAGACCGCGCGGTCAGAACTGGAGCGCGGCGATCCTTGGAAGATTGGGTGACGGGATCCGACTGCAGGGCCGGATCTTCAGGTCGGGGGGAAGCAGAGGGAGTGCGAGGAGATGGAGGTGGAGGTGGAGGGGACAGTAGTCGGTTTGCGGAGGGAGAGGGGGGGTTGGAGGGAGAGAGAGGAGTGTGCGGGTGCATATCAGACCGCGCGGTCTGATTCCTGCGCGGAGGCGCACTCGAGCTCCGCGGGGAGGTTGGCGTCGAATCAGGCCGCGCGGTCTGATCCGTCTCCCTCTGGACAGAGTGGACGCCGGACACCGAGGCATCTCCGTGGTCTGAAACATCGTCGCCTTCGCCGTCTCGCCCTCCCGCGCGGTCGACGTCTTCATCTTCGTCCTTGTCCTCGTCGTCCTTGTCCTCTTCCTTGTCCTCGTCGTCCTCGTCCTCGTCCTCGTCCTTCTCCTTCTCCACTTCCGAGTCGGAGTCGCTTCCATCGCGGAGGTTGAGGGCGCCCTCTTGCGATTCCTCCTTGCCCTCTCTTTCATCATCCGAAGACTCGCTCTCCACGGGGTCGGGGTCCTGGAGCCTCCGTGTCTGAGACTTGGGGTCGTAGATGAAGTCGAGGGTGTGCGGCTGCGGCACCAAGATGTCGGGCCACATCTGTGTACCGATTCGAGCGTGCACGCTCTGGCGCAGGAGGCACTTATCGGTGGGGTGCACGAAGGAGACGGAGCTCCGACACAACATCTGCAGTGCCAAACAAGGCACACGGCATGAATTCTCCGAATGACGCATTCAGACGGTCAGATGAGCTCTACATTGGAAGCGAGAAAGGGAAGGAGTGGAGAGCTTACCGAGCACGCGGAGACGGGCTTGGATCCCGCAAAGACGAGCATGACCGTTCCCTGGTCCCTACAGAACTTGTCGATGAAGCGGAGGTACACTTCGTACCGCAGTTCGCGATTCGTCAAGATCCAGGGGTTATCGTGGCGACAGAGCTCCCGGGTCTTGTACCTGACGTCATCCGTCGCCAAAGGCTTGTCCTCGGCAGCCGAGAGTCGGGGAATCGGTTCCCCGACATTGACGAGTGGGGAGTTCGTGAAATGCTTCGTGGTCCGCTGAATGTACATGACCCTGTCCTTCCCCCTGGTATAATAGTTCGGCTCGCCCTTGGAATACACGTACGTCGCGATGCGCCGAGTGTTATGCTCGGGGAAGAATTTCTCGAGCGCCTGTTCCACTGCCACCACCCTCTCGGCGCCCATGATGAGCATCCACGTGTGGACCCCCTTGGCCATGGTATTTTGGGAGACCCGCGCGACTTGTTTGATGATTTTCTCGTACGCGTAGTGAATCTCCATATTCCCGACCGCCGGGAACAGGCGGAAATCCATAATCCCCACCTCGCAGAAGCGAATGCTGGCGGGTCCGTCCACGTATTCCACCCATTCGCGCATCTGCTTCACGTAGACAAAGGGATCGAACACCCTCCTCACGCAATCCCACCGGCAGACCGTGGCCCGCGCACACTTCTTGACGGTGTTGCAGCGTTCGTTGTTGGTGAGCAGTCGCTGGATCATGGCGACGACGTCCGAGGGAGCAACCATCGTTTTCTTCCCCGAGCCACATTGGTGCCTGAGCCACTTCTGCCCAATGTGCATGGCGGCCCACATGTTGTGCCCCCGAATGCACAGCAGCGCCTTGAACTCCCGCCAGGCTTTAGGGACGACCTCCCCCTGGGAAATCACCTCCTTGGCCTTGTCGATGCCCAGGACGTCGGCCTTCTCCTTCATCTCGAAGATGAGCACGGCCTTGTGCTTCTTGTTGGTGCACCACTGGGCGAAGGGAATGGCCGCCGTCCAACTGGTCGGCCTCTTCAGGTAGACCTTGGGCGGCTTCTCCAGGATTCTGCTCGCGAGCTCGCCTACGGCAGCGTCATCCATCCCCAGAAGGTTCTTCATCTGGTTGTGATTGATCGCCGTGAACTTGTAGATCTTGGAGCCCCCCTTCCCGTCCGGAATTTGGTTGAACAGGACGCCGGTGTCGATGTCGTGCAGCGCCCCGGACTCGTGCTTCTGGAAGACCTCTTGCCAACTGGTCCAGGTCGCATTCGAGGCCATGACGATCTTCCGGTCGCCCATCTTGTCGAAGTCCCAGGTCCTCCCCCCCCCGTTTCGGTGCTTGGCGCTCCCCACCGCCTCGAAGCTTTGGTGCGCCTTCTCCTTGAAATCCTGGACACACATCGACGCGGTGAGTATGTGTCGTGATCTGACCGCGCGGTCTGAACTGTCCCCGAACAATCCACGACACCAAGTGGCGTCGCGGTCGGAATATCGCGGGATCAGACCGCGCGGTCCGAAGTGACCATGAATCAGAAAGGTGACGAGCGTAACAAGGACAATGGGAGCCTACCGATATGGAATGGGACGGAATTGCATCACTGGGATTCAGACCGCACGGTCTGAAATGCGTAGGGAAGTCGTGCGTACCTCATAGACCTTCGGGTCCTCCCCTTCAATGATGACCTTCGCGTTCTTCCGATGTTGCGCAGGCTTGCCCGCGTTTTCCCAGAGGTGGCGAACATGCATGAGTGTTGCCGATAGGGACGATAGGTACGGGCCCGCGACGTTTCCGTCGTTGCACTTGGAGGACAACGCGTGGAGGTGGTCCTTGTTCTGGGACCACACGATTTCGCACGTCCACCTGTGCATTTTGGCGACGACCTTCTCATCGTCGACAGTAGTGTTCCCGGAGATGATGTCCTTGGCGGCCATCTAGGTGTGCTGCCCGTTGATGATGAGCAGCGGCCGCGCCTTCCAGCAATCCGCCCAGCATGTCGGTCTGGTGTGCGTGTCCGGCATGACGGTGAGGATTTGCTTGGCGTAGTTCACCTTCACCATCCTGTCCAGGACTGCCAAGACGCCGTCATTCTCGAGGGGCCTCACGATGATTCCCGACTCCTCCTGGGCATTCACCATGTCGGCCACGTCCAACTCGAAGTATTGTCCCCGACCGAATATGTACATGTACGAGGACAGTTCCTTGAACACCTTGTTGGCCGCCGCTTCGGCCTTGAGGCGCGTCCGCGTTTCCAACTCGACGCTGCGTCGCGGATTGCGCTTGTACTCCGCGGGCACGGACACGCTAGCCGGGACGGCGTCGGCATTGAAGGGCAGGGTTCGTGGATTCTTGGTCCACTTCCCGTTCACCTTCTTGATCGCAATCTTCTGCGCCTCTTCCTCGGACACCTCTGCCGGTTCCGTGTTGGCCTCGTGGGTCGATGAGCTGGGGGTGCCATGCGATTCCTCGGCCACGCGTCTCGTCCGGACCCAGCGCCCCGCATCTTCTTCCGAGGATGCTTGCGTCGCCACGGGCGGGCCCGCTGACTTCCGTTTCACGGCCTTCTGTTTAGACCGAGAAGTCGGCGCTGTGGTGGCTCGGCCCGCCGACTGAGTCACCTGTGGCGGTCGTTGGATGGGTCCACGCGCCAGTGGGAGTGGGTCGGTACGCTCAGACGCTCCAGCAAGGGCCGACGCAGGGGGGGGCCAGCTGCGCGTTCCCACTCCCGACGCCTTGGCGACATTCTTGGCGGACCCCTCTGGCAAAGCCATTGGTCGACTTCCTTCACCCTGGCAGACGTTCAAGGGCGACACACTCAGTGATTTGTTGTGAATGGCAAACGCTTTGGCGACGTACGAGTTGGCTACCTTTCCGGTCTCGTGGAAGTCACTAGAGACGGCTTCGTAGTGCGATTGGGTTTCGGCCATCAAGAGTTGATATGCACGAGGGACGGACGCGTAATTCTTCTTGAGGCGTTTGCTACAGAAGGTCATCTCATTTTCTACACGGATGGCGATGACTCCGAATGCATTATAACTAGCATTGACCACGTCGACGAGAATGGCCTCCCTCATCACATGGACATTCACGAGTACCAAAGTGGAGAAGGATTTCCATCGGGGATCCCCCGTCTTCGTGAATCCCAGCTCCAGATTGAAGATGGGGGAGCCCATCAGGAAATTCAGTTCGATCGTCCACAATGACTTGGACGCGACGAACTCCAAGGGGAATTTCTTTTCGATGTGCAGCTTCCAGGACTCGTGGATTCGGTCAGGCGAGATGGGCCTCAAGTAGCCCGCAAGCGGCAGACTGCTCTCCAGGAATGACTCCATGCCACTGTCCACAAGCAGTACTTCAAATCAGACCGCGCGGTCTAAATTGGACGACTCAGGAGATTGCTACACGCCCAGCATGCAGTGGTCATGCGATGCACTAACGAGTTGAGGATTCATTTCCTATGGTCGTTGACAATCTATTGCATTCTAGCGTACTTTTGATAGGACGATACTCCTTCATGCTATATTGAGTCCATGGCGTGGTTTTGACCGCGCGGTCTAAACCAGGGACACGATTCATAGCCTAGACAGACCATGCTAGCATGACGGTATTTCTACAATGACTGCTGCTCGAGGTTTTGACCGCGCGGTCTAAAACGCCTTCCCTTTCTATTCGGCTGATGACGATGCTCCTCGCTGAGGGACCCTACGAACGACATTAATGTCGTCTCGCCCATCACCTGGAACAGTCCTTCATCTATTAGATCGGACCGCGCGGTCTGATCCTGTCATTCCTTAGTCTACCACGTATGCGGCGAGAATTAACAGATACTGATCGCAGGGTCGACAACCATTACTTCTGTTATCTTGGGCAGGGATTGGTGGTCCTTTATTCGTCATCCGTCGAGGATCTGACCGCGCGGTCTGATTTACTCCTTTGGAGGCTCTGCACAATGCTACCAGTCATCGTGGCGTCTAGTTCTTTTTACTTTGTATCCAATCACTCTTGAATCGATCCTACAATACTAAAAGTGTTAGGTTTCTAGGAGGCTGAGTGATCCATGTGTATTGCTCATTCATGGTGCGTGATTAGATGAACATGGAGAGGCCTTCTATTCGAGATGCATATTTGGGTATGGTTTAGACCGCACGGTCTGAATCTACCAACATTCGGTTATTACTCAGATGTGCCCATTGATATAGTGCAGACCCCATGGCAATGGGTCTACATAATTAGAGGCGTCGGTAATGGATCAGTCTTGACAACATGACATGATCGCATTTACCACTGAGGAAATCTTCTGGCCGCTCGGTCTAAACGGACCGTTCCCATCTATTTTATGGCCAGGGGACCAATTCAGACCGCGCGGTCTGAACCAGTATCTAGAGCAACATGGACTAATTTGATCAGCAATTCGTCCTTAACATTCTGTAGACGTTTTATCACTTTTGACCGCGCGGTCTGATCCTATATCTAGAATAACATGACATAATTTGATCAGCAGTTTGTCCAGGACATTTTCGGAGCCTTGCATCACTTCAGACCGCGCGGTCTGAACCTGTATATATACTAACTTGACAAAGTCGATCTCCAATTAGTCCAGGTCATTTTGGGGACTGTTCATTACTTCAGACCGCGTGGTCTGAAACTACTTCAACTTGATTGATATGAAGTTGGGTAGGTCTAGAATTCGTCCGACATTTAGAGGAAATTGCATCAAGAATTCACTTCAGACCGCGCGGTCTGAAAGTATTTTACCTAATGTTCTCAGAAATTTCTACGTCGACAACTCCGGGCCATTTCAGGGACGCCGGAACACTTCAGACCGCGCGGTCTGAAACATGACTGGTGCCACATACACTGCGCGGTTATAGGTGCCTCTTCTAAATTTCCGCAACATTCACGACTGAGGATAGATTTTGCAGATAGCTTACCTCAATTGTGCAGCTCGGAGTGCTGTGGAAGCACGATGGCAGATGGAACTTGAATGTCGTGACTCCAATGAAAGCAGCAACACGACAATGTTCAAATGCCACTGATCGCCAATGATACCAGATTCTCAGCAATTCGATGACGCCAATTATACTGAAATCCAATGAAAGCAAATTCTCAGTGCCTCGATGACGCCAATGACAGCAGATTCAATCTTAACAATTCGGCAATGGAACGAACAAACATATGAATGCAATCATGAAAACACAAACACTGCAATCACTAGAGCACAAATGCAATCACTACAGTACAAAGACTGCAATCACTAGAGCACAAACCCATACAATGCCTACCATGTTACGTGATAGAATACTATACTTCAATGAAAACAGTGCAAGAAATTCTGGAACGATTGGGTCTACTTCTACGTTACCAGTCACAAGAAGATCAGCCATGCACAACCATGAGAGAAACAAGCGAAAAGAGTTCAGAAGCATACCTACGCAGCTCCAACAGAAAGACAACGCTCCAGCGGGAAAACAACGCTGCAGTACGAAAACACTACTCCAGAAAGCCGAACGCGACGTCGATCAGTGAAATCAAACTCCTTCGCGGCATACAAAACCAACGTCGCAAATGACGAGCGAGGAAGATGGAGGAAGGAGGAACAATAAAAACGCTAAACAACAACAACAAAAACGCACACGAAAAGGAGTAACAGCGACAACAATTGACGAAAAGCGGAGCAAAAGCAAGGAACGCGAAAAACAGGAAAGAGTGCAGCGAAACCCTGGCCCACGGAGAAGACGACCAACCGAACCTCCCGATAACCGAATCTAACCCGAACCTGCATCAAGCCGCCAAGTTGGTACGGAGCTCCTCCGAACCTGCACGCGCCTCACGAAGCACACCCGAGCCTCCCACGAACCTGCACACACCACACAAAGCTGCCCCAAAGAAATCATGATTAAGCATCAGTTTAGGGTTAAAAGAATGAGACTTAAAAGCAAGCTTAAAAGGGACCAGTGAAGGACAACTCTGCCTTTTTCCATACGCATCCGTGGAAAGAAATAAAAAATGGAGTTGTTCACAAAAAGAAAAATACATGTGCAACCTAACACAAGTAGTTTCGTATTTTTCTAAGCGTTTTTGAATTACTTATAAATTAGCAAAGATAGAAGATATAAGCACGTACTCGTAGACATAGGTCTCCCAAAATACGTCCACTTGCAACTTGTACAGAAATGTGAGGAAATCTAAGACAATGATTCACTCTTGCAATACAAAAATAATTTTTCCTCCAGGCGATGAATTCAATTGATAAAGCTCAGTGCTTCGTTGAAGAATCACCCCATCTCTATTTTGCACTTAAAAATAGGGGTGGTTTGAAGAAGAGGGGTGCTCTTAGAACACACATTGTCGACCTTAAATCAACCCTAGTTTTTTCAATCAATTCACCCAAAAGCCCTTTTTCCTAAATTCTTGGAAGTTGTACAATATTGAATAAGCTCTAGGATATTTGAGGCACGTTTCTATGAATCCTCAATCCTAGAAAATAAAGATTTGGGATGGGCATGGAAAAAAATTAGGAACATCAAAATCATAATCAATCATTTCCAAAATTGGATTTCGAATGCTAAAATGAACTTCCAAAATATTTGGATCATTTGCACTTGGCACTGATGGACAAACATGAAAGGGACTGGCAACATACTCAAAATAGGCCATATGTACATTAACTCTTATTCAAATCTCACAACGATCATGCACTCGTGCACTGCCTACAAATTAAATCAACGATTACAACATGTATATTATGCTTAGTTCTGGAAGGGGGAAGAATTTGCTTAATTGGAGAGGATTAGGAGTTCTACTTATTCTTAATCAATCATTTAAAATGTACTTCAGAAGATCGAGGTATTTACCAACTCACACGGGAAATCTTCAACCAAAATACAAAAAATACAAAAGGCATAAGGGTTGCTTTGTAACCTCATAAATGTCCACAATAAACTTATGCATTGGTATTTATGTAGCATAAATTGTAAAGGGTCATTTAAGGCATTGATTTTTGAGAATTAAGGAAAGCAACTCAAACTCCAGCAAGGCTCTAGAAGCAAACATGATTTAGAGGTACATTTCAATGTACCCATTTTAGAAGGGGTTTTGTTTTGATGACCATTTTTTGTGAACTTCAAGAATTTGTAACTAATTTTACAAAGCTTGAAAAAATAGGAAGTGACTTCGGTTAGATGTCTATTCTACTTGTCTGTTGAGGGAAATTTACTACAAAATATTTAAAAATGTTTCACTTCCCAAATTTCAATTTTAGCCTTGAATTGGTTGATTTGTGAACCTCCTATCTCATTTATAGCAATTTGTACCGTTGGATGAGTTTCATATTTTGTTAGGTTGAAGAATCTCCCTTATGGAAACACCTTGTACGGTTTGATATAAGACTGCATCTTTAGAATGGACACAAAATTCAGTTTCTAGAAAAACTAGGCCCGCCCCTCAAATCAACCACGGTCACTAAAGGGTTAACTTCCTTAGTGACCAAAACGTGGTCACTTTGATTTCTAAAGTACTTATTCAATTATTCGCAATATTCAAATGATATGGCACTTCTAGGGATCCTTCGGAGAATCAAATTCATTTGGTCATCTTTCGGTACAATTGGATGTACATAACTAGCTTTTATGTAAAAAGAAAATCCCAAACTTTGAGTGTTTGGGTACTTACCCCGATAAAGCAACAGGTTGGGGGATTTGGTCAATGAAAGCATATATTACACCACTGACTTGTCCATCCGCCAACTAATGCTTGGCGCTAGCAGGGTTAGAGCTTCATTTCTTCCATGTATTGTATAATCCCATTTAATGGTCAAGCAACCACGTTATAATCACTTCAGCGTCTGCGATAAAAAGAACACAAAATGCGACCGTGAAGAATTGGTACTCAATCCTGTTCATAAATAGTTACATATTTTTCTACTCATAACACACTATTCTAAAACGAAAAAAAAAGAATTTAGAATTTTGCAACTATCATATTTCTTGTGAACTAAATCCAAAAATACTTGATATATAATTTGAAAACACAATACTGGGTACTTAGAAATATAACGAACTTACTAGGATGGTTTATTAAATTTGGGATTTTGTTATCTTGATTTGTTTGTTTGAATTATTGTGTTTCGTTGTTGCTATTCTAGAAGTGGAGGTATTTTAACTTAGATCAATGTACCAACTCTTCTCAATTTCCAACATCTGAAACTGTGTCCGAAATTGTACCTGGCCAAGTTGTTGTTCCTCCTACACTTCACAACAATTATGTGAGTCTATTTGGGATATCAAAGAATGCAACATGGCTTGCTCTCTAAACTTGTCACCATTCTTTCATTTATGAAAATTGAAACTTACACAATTCTATTAATGTACCATGATGCACAAATTAATTTCTTCTCTTCTTCGATTTTATTCACCATTGCATTCATATCTCCTATTTTTTTTAAATCAAGAGATTTTCCAATACCCTATTTGATATATAATCCTATTTCAAGAATGAAATGTAGGTTGAAGGAGACATTTGAATCATATTTGATATTTGATATTAATTTCTTCACTTTGTCTATCTTTTGAAGATGGAACAATAATTTCAAATCGTCACAGACTTAGACTCTTACATTAACAAATTCTACACACAATGAGATTCCATCATAGAAAAGAAAAAATTGCAATTTATATCACACCTTGACGATTTGAAAAATGGATCTATACTAACTAAGACCTTATAGGGGTTCATGACATTGTTAGTAGCTCAAATATTATTGACACCTAGGAATTTTGAATATTGTGCTTTTATGTGAACGCTAAACAATTGATTTATAACCATGATATTTTAAATAGCACATACGACAATAAACCAAAAATTTTCTTTCAAATTTTGAACAAGCTCAGTTATACGCTCATTAAGACAAACGTACAAATACCTTCCATCAGCCCTAAGAAGATCCATGCTACTACAAAATAGTCACCAACAAAAATGAAATTTGCTTCACCTAAGCTATTTCTACATATAATGAATTATTTGTTATGAACAATTTTTTGTTTCGAAAATCTAAACAAGTCTACAGACTTACAAATCAAGACGGAAGTATTGATACCCTTTCATTGACTTGGAGAAGATCCATGATGCTATAAGACAATGTTCAACGAAAATAAAATTCAATGTGATAAAGATCATTAGATATAAAAATAATTATTATCAACCATGTTTTTTTTCTAAAATCGAAACAAGTCTAACAACAATGCATTAAGAGAAAATTATTAGTACCCTCCCATCAACCATTCAATCCTAAGAGGACCCTTGTTGCTATAAGATCGTAATCAATCATTATTCTATATGAACTTATTTCCATCTCCATTCATCTTTCACATCAATTGAGTTCATGATTGTTATAATTTCTACTTCTAATATTTTAAGAAACATTGGAAATTTTGATTTTCATTTGAATTCTACAAAACCACGGTAATAGGTTCACGGCAATAGGTCTATAGTAATAGATACGATAATCCACTAAAAATAGAAGATTTTGATCAAAAATTTCAGATGGATTTTTATTTTTAGCAATATTCTTAATTTTTTAGTACTTCTTTAAATTTTTGAACTTAACGCTCGCAGAATCTTGCTCACCGCTTGAAATCTCATCATGCTCACAGGCTCATAAACTAGCACCGCTGACTTTGGCAATTTTTTCAATTTCGACCGGGTAGTCTAAAATGTTCAAATGTCCTAGATTCGCACCTAGATTTCTTAGAACTTCATCATTTTTAAATGTCTGAAATCTACATGAGTCATAGATGGCACTTCTGTAGTTCAAAATACACCGCTTGAAATCTATAGAGATCCTAGATTTCTGAAATCTATATAAATTCAAGATTGTTGAAATCTATACCTGTCCTAGATGCCACTTTTGTGGTTCAAACTAGGTACTTTGAAAATGGTACACAAAATACGTCCTTTTTAACATAGAGAACCCATAAATATTATTGACGTATAAGAATTATAGGGTAGTTGCAAGAAACACCTGCCGGTTTGCGTTCAAAACGGCCATTTCACTCCTGCTTGTGGATTTTGGAATAAATTTTTTTAAATAAAATAAAATATGGATAATGTGTACAGCATTAAAAAAATGGTATGTGCAAAAATTCAGACCTAAATTTTTTTTTCTCTAAGAGTTATGCACGGTCAAAGAGGGTTGAAAAATGCAAGAAAATAGACAGTTTGAAATTTAATTCTTAAGAAACAGTAAAAAAATTAAAAAAATTAAAAAAAAAATCTATTTTTTCTAACTTATAGATACTCCTTTTCACCAATTTTCACTATTGGAAAAATAAAATTGTGTTCTCTACACTTGCGCAAAGGTAGTGCACTTTGAGCACATGTGGCAGATGGAAAATTATCTATTTTTAGAAAATCTTTGGTAAGGTTGTGTAACTCTAGTAGAAGTTCTAGTATACCAATTTTGAGCTTCAAATTCGTATTTTTGGGTGGAAAATAGTGCTAAAACCCTTCAAAATGGCCACGGTAGACATCCAATCGGGGGCAATTTAAAAATAGTAGAATAACTATAAAAAAAAGCCTTAAAAAGTACTCAACATCTGAAACTACCACATGTACCTTCATTTCAAGTTTCATAGAAGATGGACACACGATGCAAAAGTTATGAGCAAAAAACCAGCTATCTAAGGTTCAGGGGACCAAAAAAACGTGAAGTGTTTCTTGCAATCACCCTATATCAAAAATCTTGTTCATTTTGCTTCTAATTATGTGAAAATGAAACAATTGATTCATAACCATGACATTTCGAATAGCATATATACTACCCAAAAAAAAAAAAAAAATAGGTACACCTAAGGTCAATCACTCAATGATCAAACTCAATTGTCATTTAAAAAATCATGGCTTTTTAAATGATTCTCACACATATGAACTTGATCATGTATCTCATAGCAAGATGTCTCATCCGATGCTTTTTAAATGCAAGTTTCTTGCTCACCTTTGTGCGTGAAGTTCAGAGCTTACTGTACCTTCTCTAAAGCTCACTCACAACTTGAGAAACTGAGTGTTATATTTCAGACTTATGAAGTTGAAGTTTTCCCGGAGTTGCAAGTGAACTCCAGCATTATCTAACTTGGATTATTTACAAATTCGATGTAATCATGACTGTTCCAATACTACAAAATGATTGAGAGCTTCACTCTATGATGAATTCCATGGAAACGAAATATAGCAAAGAAGCATAATTATATGAAATATACAACATAAAATGTGTTGAATTTCCAATGAAAAAGTAGACATTTATTCTATGAGATATCCTAGTAAGTGGAAAATATAGATGTAGAGCATTTGCGGCCCGCCCAACTATGGCTTGAGAAGATCGGTGCTAATATGCTCACATTTGTTGAAGTTGCCATTTCTTTGTATTCGTATATAATTAGACCAATTCATTGAGAGGCTTGTTGAAACACACCATCTGTAAGTCCAATACTATTGCTGAAGAAAAGGTAGAATTATTTGAAAATTCTAAAGCTTAAAGAAACTCAGGATTCAACGTTGCTGAATGAATGACTGTGTGTAGTTAGAGGCTTGTTTTTTTGGATCATTCGGAGGCAACCCATTCTAAGTATTGAAATATGAGAGCCACCCCCCCTAGGTAGTTGAAACCCCGGATGCAAATATAGACCACCATAACAAATCTTATATTCATAAAGTCCCAAAATAACTGACATTGGAAGGATCTGGATTGGAAGCCAGAAGTGAAAAACCAAGCAGTATAGATGATTGCCATGAGTAGGAATTCACAGCATACATCTTTCGTTCTAGGAAAACAAGAGACTACGAACGGAATATGAAGCAATATAACAAGGGCAATGTCTTTTTTCTATAAAACCTGTTCCCCATGCAATGCTACTCAGCAAGAGCTGATTCCTCATAGATACAGTGAGCCCGCAAAAAAGTGCGATTAGCGGTTGCGACGTCGAGCCCCGCGAGGTTGAGGCGAGAGGTTTGCCAGATTCACTTGTGCTTGATTCAGCCGAGCCCGCACTTGCTCAAAAATATCTAGATCGACATGAACGGCTTGCGACTCTCTGTGGAGATGTTCGGTTCCGTGCTCATCATCCTGAGAGAGTAGTGGTGGAAACACGTATTCCAATGAGTCAATATTGGTATCAGGTACTTGGCAATTGAACCTCGATGAATTTAGAACATTCGTTTACCAACTTAACCGACATCATTGCATATCATGGATGACTTCTTCCCAAGTGGGTGAAGATTGTTGTGTCCCTTCCAAAGTTTGACATGGATTTGAGAGTGGAGTCCCTTCGATGACAAGGTAGCATTGGACATATTAATCTTTGTCTATCTCCTAGTAGATGCTATTCGTAGGTAGGGACGAGCGTTTACTACTAACCTGAATGAGTTGTAGTAATAAGGAACCATTCTCGGAGGTTGATAGCTTGTTGGCATCGTCGAATTCTTCCATGAGAGCTTTGTATGTCACGCCGCAGCCCCCAGTTGAGCATGATTAGGACGAAAGAAATTCTGGAGTGAAGAACATGATTGCATGGTACAAACCCACTGTACTACTTGTTGCTCCAAATGGGGTCTGACATGATTGACATGGAGTGGTCACCTGAGGTTCTTGCAGTCCTTGCCATGGCGGATGTGGACATACTCCTCCATCATGACCCACACATCCCGAATCGCTGCATCAAATAGTGCACCCCATGCCATTTCCATTGTGTTTTGCAACGCACACATCACTTGACCTACAGAAAGGAAGCCATCAATGTTGTCCGAAGTGGTATTCACGAGCGCGCCATTTAAAAAATAAATGATTTGAATTGAATGCAGCATACAAATGCACGAAGCCCAACATGGTCCATATAGCACTCACCCATCTTGCTGTCTTGGAACAGCCCCTTGGATGTATCACAGTGAGAATAATGGGCAAAGCAGTACAATTTGTATCCTTGCCAAAAATCTTGAGCTCTGTTTGGGAAATCATTCCAATTGGAATTCGCAAAGATTGATGTCAGCAGTAATGGTCATTTCCAGAATACATGGGCAAGCACACGAGCATCAGATTCTACTTTAATTTCGTGAAAATGGCGGGTTTTTGTGGACCATTTCCGAAGACCGCATTTCGAAGTGTCCGGCTTCCTGAGTGAGTTGTACCGAGTTCAGACCGCGCAGTCTGAACTGTGGAGGTTGCGTCATTGAAATTTTCTGATGTTGGACAGTTTTCTCAAATCTTCGACAGTTGGCGTGAAGCGACGAAGGGAAGGTCACTATCGTCATGGAATCCCGCAGTCTCGGACTCCAGACCGCGCGGTCTGAAGTCCGTGAGTCCCGTTCGTGTCAATTTTAGTTTTCGGACTTCTAGGAAGCATGTCATCTCGTTTTCCTAAATCTAGGACTATGGGAGAATCGTAAAAGTGACTGACAGGCCCTACAGCGTCTTGGATTTCCTAAGTTGTGGACTTCGACTAACTTCAGACCGCGCGGTCTGAAGTGTGACAGTCCCGTCCGTGTGAATTGTAACTTTCTTCCATCCACTTGTGATCCAGTTTTCCGAAATCTAGGACAGTTGTGGATTTCAGACCGCGCGGTCTGATCTGCAGAAACTTGTAGATTTGCGAAACCTGGTTGCTAAACCTTGCCAGTCGAATGGGATTATCATAATGGCCGTGATGGCTTTCAATGAACACAATGCTCGGAAAGCAACAACTTGAAGTCAGTTCAACGTACCCGAAGTTTTGATGGTCAAGTATAGTTTTGAGGTTGTGGGAGCACTTGCTGAAACGTGAGTCTGCCATTGAGCCTCGTCGAATGTGCACCTACCCCCAAATCCAAGAAACTTGTATGCTTTAGTTGTGCAATTTGGAGCCAAGGGAGGTACCTTTTGAATCCCACTTCGGAAATGACAAGCATTGCAAGTCAGTAGGGAGCGGAGCCGTGATCCAGTGACATCTACAAAGTTCAAAGTTCAAAGTTTAACGAAATTGACCATACAGTCACGTAGTTACTAAGCGGCGAGTGAAACATGAAGTGTATTATTTATTTCCTACAATAGGCTCCATGAAAGCGCGTACTAGGAGAAAGCATTCTCTCTTTGCGCAGTCTGTGACTCCTATAATTCCTAAACCGAAAACATGTTCTCTATGACATCGTGCAGTGGATGGAAATAGAACTCTTGAGACTTGCATGCATTTGCGTGTCATCTACACTGAAATCAATCCATTGACAACGTCCATTTCTTGAGTTGATCGGTTTTGACTGGCGCAATCCTAAGAAAGCAAGAATGGAAACAATTGAAATATGTTTTACCTTGTGAAGAGTGTCGCGAAACTGCCCTCCTCTTCCGCGTTTGGATGTTCGCCTTCTTTCCACCGTCCCCCGTGCTTGAGTTTGTGCCGCCTTCTTCCCACCCGGCCGTCCACCTCCCTTGTGTCGATGTTGCGAAATGCAGCGCAAGTTGAAATGAACGCCGCTACCTTGTTGCGCCCAACTCCTTTGGACGCCGCCTTGAAGTTCGCCCGAGAATCCCAGGTGAAGTATCGTCGAAGGTACAAGGCTTGCATCCGTTTGCAATGCGCCGCCACTTACACGAGTTTCCCTTAAACTATATTAAATGGGAGAGTATCACACGAGTTTTCTGTAGATGACCCTACTGTACGTCCCATGATTCTCTTGTATTTGTCGCTTCCCTCGTATTTTGAAGCCCGAGCCATTGACAGAGCTTGATGGACAAATGAATGTGTTGTACTATTAGTAATTCTTGTTCCATCCCACTTTGACTAATTCCTGACTTTCAACGACCTTTTCTTTGAAATGAAATTGAATGCATTGCATTGCCTTTGGTGTCGTGTTTTTTCAGTAATTTACATGAAATCAAATTATTGTTCCCCTTGGAGCTTCCAAAGGTATCATTCCCTTTCTATTTGAGTTCGTAATTCTGATTCGTGATTATTCAATGACATGTAGAGTGCCTATTAGATTGAATTTCAGTACACCTTCAGCTTGTTCGATTTCCGCGAGGTCCGTGACTTTCACATTTGAGACCGCGGGGTCTGAAATGCAAACCTGTCGATATGAAAGGACACTCCGAGGTCAGGCAGAAGGCCTCGTTTGGAGGATGACAAATTTCTATGACTGGATTCCTGTGAAGACGTCCAGTCCCTGTCGTGCAGGAATTTTTCAAGTTCTGCCGTTTTCACAGTTCAGACCGCGCGGTCTGAACTGTGAATGTTCACTTTCTGGTTTTGTGAGCATGTTTTTGGGAAATGACTTTCGTGACTGAGTTCTGAATGCAGTTGTTCCAATATCCCAGTGGACATTGTTCGAACCAGGTCCCCGTTGGGGTTCACATAGTTCAAATCCAATTTAGAACAAATCTATGCATGGTCGGGTTCAATTCTCCCTTTAATTGTGATCCTTCTTTAATTTTTCTTGCCCGATCCAGTTTTGAATGCCTCGGAAATGAAGCAAATCGGAATAGGATTATTCTATTTTATCCCCCTCTTCCCTCCATTCGACAATTCAGAACTAATACTCCCAAACTGAAATTGAAATTAGAGTATAAAGTGTGGTCACAATATATATGATGTATATGTCAATGTTTGCGCACATGTTTATTTTTTCATAATGTAAACTTTGTTCTTCTTGTGTTATTTGATTTGCTTATCACCAAGTGACATCTTTTCTTATCATTCGGAAATTCCGAATTCTACGTCATCACCTACCTGCAGCATACTTAGGTGCAAAAAGATACACAACGAACGGGCTTCCAAGTGGGCCCCACGGGCTTTTATCTGCTGGCCGTCGAGCGCATTAAATGAAGGAAGTCTAGCACTCTAAGTCGCCGGCTTCGTTTGCCGCATGTCTCCCTTCCGTCGCCGTTCTCCCGCGGGCTCCGTCGCTGCATGTCTTCCTCCCGTCGTCGTTCTCGCGTCAGCTCCGTAGACACGCGTTTGGGGCGAATTTTGGATCGCTGCGCTGCCGCTCGTGAGTCGCTGCGTTGCAGCTCATCGGCGCCTTGAGTCGGAAGATCACGTCGGACCGCCTCCCTTTCAGGTACGAAGACGTCTCCGTGTTTGATTTCGCTTCCTAGTCGAAGAATGTAGGGTTCGTTCCTTTGTGTAGTGTGACTTGCGTGGTCAGAATGGAAGGCTCGGCCTCATCGAATCCTACTGATTTCGGATGAGATGGATGCAAAGGTGTTTTCCAAATTCAAATCAAGTACTTGCAATTTCATGGATGTTTGATCTGCTGTCATTGCCAAATGAATGCTCGATTTCATTCCATTCAATGTTATATTGTCCATTGCAAATGTAAGTCATTCTCCGCGTGCATGCATTTAATTTGTGGCTTACCTCATTCAGTTTCGGGGGTATCCCGATTTCAAGAATTGTGATCAGTTGTTCAATTCTGCTCACTGGGTCCATTTTGTGAGAATGGCGGCAAGCTTGTCATTTTTCCGGAATGTAGTGTTCTTGTCTCGCGAATTCAGTGCCATTTTAATGGAATGCGGTGCCATTACATTGGAATACCGGCATTGCAACTAGGAATACCATTCTGGATTTCTAGAATATCAATTGTGTTTGGCTGTCATTGTTATATTATCCACTCTTCCCCTGTGGAATTGCCTTTCGATTGGTTGGCATTCTAGACAACAGTTCATCGTCATTTGTGTTACCTCCCTGACTGCACATTAGTTACCTAGATGCTCCGTTTTATTAGGTACGTCTGTACACCGACTTATTCACGTTGCACGGTGTGAACACATTGAGGTTGGAAGTCACCTTACGAGTGAGGCCTTTTTGTTTTTGACCGCGCGGTCTGAAACGTTTTGAGACGGAGGATTTGATATCCTGAAACTGCACCCCCCACTCATTCCAGACCGCGCGGTCTGAAATGTTTTTCGATTGTATTCAGAGATTTGACAACGGAGAGTCCATTTTGGAGATCCATCGGATTTCACATTTCAGACCGCGCGGTCTGAAATGTTTGATACCTCACCTCGTGTTCCAACATCGGATTTTCATTTATGTCCAAGCGATGACAACTGTTTCCTGCTCGTACAGCATTTGTCAAAATTCTGGATTCTCATTCCAGACCGTGCGCTCTGAAATGCTCCATGTTACCTCTACTTGGAAGGACTGGATCCGAGTAGTTCGGACAACAGTTCAGACCGCGCGGTCTAAAATGTTCCGAGCAAGTTACTGCTCCGGGAGGTTCCGCTCATCGGATTCCGAAACATGCATGGTCTTATTTCTATGAATCCACAGACCTCTCGAATTAGACCGCGCGGTCTAAACGAACGACACGTTCACTGCCGAAGATATCGTCCTATGCAAGTATGGAGGCTGGCAGTGAGTTCGACGCCGTCGAATTCTGACTAGTACCGGTTGCCGTAGGTTCATCTCCTGCTCTAGTGGTCTTCCCGTGGCTCCTCACAAACAGATTGCGCGGTCTGATCCTGGAGAGCACTTGGCAATTATGAATGACATTTTCAAGACAAAGGTTGCAGTCCGTCGGATGAGTATCATGTCATGCATGCACACGGGATGTCTGAATGATTTGCATATCCTGTCTTCCAGACCGCGCGGTCGGATCGAATTCGTCGGGGAAGCATTTACCACTTCCTGCGACAACTTACGGAGCTCCCGTGCGGGCCCTCCGTGGAGTGGGAGACTTCGTTTCCGGAAACAACTTCCGAGGGGCCAGTATGGCTTCTGGCAGCGAATCCAACGGCGACGAGGTACCCCACTTACTCATCGACCCTGTGTCACCTCTCGGCATTCTGCTCCGCGTCCCGGGTTGATTCTTGACCGCGGCATGCGCAGGGGTTCCAAGAATGTGAAGAGGAAGACGTCGACTTGGAGGCACCTGCCCAGGCAGATGTGGACGCCACTCCTATTCCAGATTGTGAGGGCATTGGTCGGGACGCATGGTCTGGCAAAGCACTGCTCGCGAGGCACGCCGACGGCACCGATTTCGCGGAAGTCATCATCATCAATGCCAATCCGAACGCATGCATTGATGGTAACAGCAGGCTGGGCGTGGATGACGTCGGCATTGTTGTGCTCGAGGTCCTCAATGGGGACCACAGCGTCAGCGACATGTGCTTGCGATGGCCTATGCGACGTGTCTTTTATCACAGTGAACACGGGTATGTCAGTGTTTATGATCACGCTCGCAAACGATGGGCTATCGAGGAAGAATTGCAAGGAAACTGGAAGAGAACGGGCGGACGACAATATTGCTATGACAGGAGAACTCGAGCTGCCGCAACATTGAACAAAAGGACCAAGATGCTAACACATGAGTCCATCGCCGAGGTCTACGCGCAACTTTGTTGCGACAAGGAATGCACTCGCAAATTCTCTCCTTCCAACATTCGCGCGCTGCGGACACAAATGCACATGCAGTCATTTCAAATCAGGAGCACCCGAAATTTGGACGTACACAGGGCGCTGCACGAAGCATGGGGAAGCGGAAGGAGGAAAATGGTCACCGTAGAAGGCATAGACATCTGTCCGCATGCCTGGAGGGTTGTGCACAACATTACTCGCCGCACGTTCGAGAGGTACAAAGCCAAGGCCAAGGTCGGCGTCAGAGGCGCTCCGCACGGAAACCACCACGATACAAAGGCTAGGGATGCAACTGTACAAGCCATCGAGACTTTGCGCTCATTATTGGAGGCAAGGGCCGACCACATGCCCCATTTGTCTCACACCTTGCGCACAGGCGAGAAAGTGGGCGTCAAAGTGCTCCCCGCCGGAACCGAATGGGGGCAATTGTTGGTCACCGTGAACGAGGTAAGCTTCCCACGTACCTACAGCATCACTTGAGATTCAGAGAATGAGGCACTGGCTCCACTGCGCATTACTCATGACAATGATCCAAAGTCCTTGTCCATTGTGATCATTCATCCAACAACCATGTGCTTGGCATTGTTTGCAGGCCAACTCCGGACTCGGGTTGTCCGCCCTTTCGCAATCTTGTTTCAGTAAGATCCGGACAAAACATTTTTCCGAGTACGTCATCAAGGGAAGAGGAGATTCCTTTGCAAGATGTAGCATTTGCGACACCTTGAAGCAATTACGTGCTTCTTTAGCACCTGAGTGCGAGGACTACGAACGAATCCAGAAGCGTTTCGAGAAGCACTTGTTTCTGCAAGAGGCCTGTCGGCATGCCTACTACCGGAGTAGATGGTTGTCCAAATTGCAACCCATGCAATTGTTATCCATCATGCACGACAAGATGGACCATTCGAAAACAGCGTGTCCCGCATTGGCGAGAAAAACGAAGGCACTCGATGGACTCATGAAGTTGCCCATGAAAGTGACGGGAATCTTTGCACACGGGCACGGGGATGGCAAATATGCACATTACAATTTGGACGTGTTTCGGAGCGACAGCAACTTCACCGTGGGATCCATCGCCAAGCTGTTGCGAGATTTGGAAGCCCCTCCCATCAAGTCTTCTCGATCTTTGTTTGCTGGAGGCGGCAGCACAGAGTTGTATCGAGCATTGCTGTCAGGTAGCGAGATTTGTGTGGCTTCTTTGGGAGAGGTTCCTCCACAACCCATCGAAGCCCAACCATTGCCCCCGGTGCTCCACATTCAAATGGACAACTCGTGGAGGGAAAACAAGAACCGGTACGTCTTTTGTTTTTGGTCGCTCTTGGTGGCAAGGCGGATCGTGAAAGAGGTGATCGTATCCTTCATGATCGTGGGACACACGCACGACGACATGGATGCATCGTTCGGGCGTTGGAGCATGCAACTCCACGAAAAGGACCATCCCACTTTACCGTTGTTGATGCAGTCGTACATGGAAATGGAACAAGGCCCCTTCATTCCCCACCTGGTCGAAGAAGTTCCGGATTTCAAGGCTTACGTGAAACCTTACATCGGGATGCAGAAGCAACAACTGGTGGGCCACTCGCACGGCCGGCAATACAAGTTCTTCATGGACGACAACGGTTGGCCGATCATGCAATACAAACTAGCGTGTACAGACATTCCTTGGTTGCCGGAAGCGGGCTTGAGGTTATGGAAGGAAGATGCTGAGCACAAGCCTCTGCTTCCGCAAGGCGATCCCCTCCGCGTGTCTCCCAAGAAAATGACCAGCGAAGCCGAGATCGTGCGCGGACTGAACGGATACATCCAACACTGGACGGACGTATGCAGAGACGGGACGGCGGAATACAAGGTGTGCATGTCCTATTTGGTCGCGTATTGGAGCGACGTGAGAAATGCGCTGCGTGACAGAGTGGAAGAAGACCCTCGCGACTCTGATGAGTTGCAGCAGGGGTTTTGGCCTCAGACTCGACAACCTGGGGATTTCACGACAGACTTCATGCAAGACGGTCGGACGTGGAAGGAGCACGAGGCGGAAGACCCTTACATCAGCACTCTGGAGGGGAGGCCCCCGCCAGCGTACAACGTGGCCACTGATCTGCGCGAAGGCTTCTACGTGTTTGTGAGGCCGGGCTTGGATTGTGAGGATCCAGTGTGGCTTGGTAGGGCCGTGGAGAATCCTCAATTCGATCCCACGGGAGTCCACTTCCGTGAAGTTTTGGTGCAATGGTACATCCCGTGCGGCACCTCGAAGGACACCGCGCGGTTGTACGCCGGGTGGGACACGAAGTCCAGTTTCAGATGGAAGATTGACCGTAGGGCGAGCCAGGCGGACTACGTATCCACGGACAGTATTATGGCCTCGTGGAAACCGAAGAAGAATGACGGGAAGAGCTTCATTGCGCCGCGTCAACAAGTGCAATTTGCGGTGGACAATTTGCGTCGCATTGCAGAGGAAGAGGTACACTAACTTTTGAAGAATAATTATGATGGGCTTTGCTGGAGAGGGATGTTGGAAGCTTTATCTTCGATGCACGCTCAGCTACCATGCGTTTTGGCCGAGTGACAGCATTTGACATATAATGTAGCCAACGGTGAGCGGTCAATGGCAATCCATGTAGTTTTGGACTGGTGCTTGAGATTGCATTGTTGAGGTCCTTGGTAGACTCTAGGAAGCGTGGCGTGCATGCTGGCCGATTTTTGTACCGACCATTTTCTTCGAGGAGAAATAATATTAAATGATGCGTTTCGTTTTGGGGGGGTCTCGTCCATTTGAAGGAGTCCTATTTTGAGTTCTCTTTGTGCAATATTTGTTGATCCTGCGTTCATGAATGATCACGCCGAATTGTCCATCGTGGGTTCCTGACCCCTACCCCTGATGCCCCCCCCCTTCCATTTGAGGCGACGACAGAAAGCCTGCGGTTCCAAAGATTCCACGAATATTCCACCATCTCCCCGTTCGTTTTGCCCGCCTTTTGCGAACTAGATTTGTGCCCATTATCTGTCCTTCCTCTCCTAGTACGCAGAAATGCATCTTCTCGTGCCGTGGGATCACTTTGTCGGACCCTACCATCACATCCAACTGGCTACGTAGCACACATCCTAAACCACCTTTCCGGACCTTCATGTACAAATGGCATTCGGAATACCGCCATTTTAACGAAATTCCCCATATTCACATTGTTTGCAATTCAGGTAGTCTCCTTGAAGCCTCTGTGCTACCTCCTTCTTCAATTCCCAAAGGTGTTGTTGTTCCAAATGAATTGCTTCCATCAGCAGTTGCACTTGTAGCAAGCGCTCGTCAACGACGAACTTCTTCAAAACCACTCCTGTGAACACCCCAACAACGTTTTCCTGGACGCAAACTCCGGAAGCCATTCCGGATTCCAAGCGTAAACCATCGCACTCAGCCATCGAAAGACGACGCAATTTACTAGCATTCCCTCTCTCCTACGGAGCATCCACCAAGGCTCTCTTTTTGCCGCTGCCCTCCTTCCCCCCTCTGTCTTCACCTACACACCAGGCTCCACCTTCAATCCGCGCCATTCCTTGCCTCGCACGTCGATTTTTTTCTCTCTGTCCTTAGTGTTGGCCGTAGTCACTGCTTTCTTCAACTCTTCCAGCTTCTGACGATCTAACGTGTGTCAACTATGTTGACACTTATTTGTCTCCTCCCTGAATGCGCACCAATTAACCTTGCCGCTTCCTTCTTCATACTCAAGAACCACCCCTTTGGCAAAGCAAATCGTAACAAGATTCAATGTTTCATCCTCTCCGTGCTGGTAGAGAATCGGGTGCAAAAACTTCACCCTATCCACAACGTCCTCCACATTGCAATTACCCCAAGCATACCTGGCCCGCCCCGAATCTCCATATGGCTTCCCAAAAAGTTTCCTCAAAGAGTCCGCAGAGATGGTGTTCTTGCAAAAGTGATGGGGATTCTTGCCTTGATCTTCGAGTCCAAACTCCGTCTTGAAATCGTGCTTCTTCAGTTGTCGGGGGGGCTTCTTCAACCTTGCAATTTCGTCCTCAACATCTTCGATAGACCTGAAAACTTTAAGCGACCTATCCTTCCCCTTCCCTTTTGTCTTTGCAGTAGTTTTTTGAGCTCCCTCCAATACTTGGAGGTCTTCCTCATTATCACTTGTCGCACCCGATCTTGTGGCACGCGACCCTAAACCAACGGATTTGGAGTGCTGGTGTTCAAACTTTACTATTGCTTCCTCGTCATTCCCCAAATCGGGCTTCCCCTCCTTCGCTTGCGCACCCCCAGCCTCCGCGTCGTCAACCTTAACTACAACCTTCTCTTTCTTGCGCGAGTGCCCCATTTGGTCAATCACCAAGCACTCCCTCAGTTCCAATGCCTCATACCATCATTGTAGCTAACAAGTTTCCTAGGAATTGAACCTCAACCGTACCCGTGAACTCTCTCACAACACGACGTGTCCACGCACCAACTGATTGCACAGGACCCAACATCGCCCACAAGCAAATTTGCAACTGAAACTCATGCAAAAGCGAGCAGGCCTGCCTTCCCAAACGAGAAAATTTGGAATTGATACTCACGCCAAAGCGAGAGGGCCAACCTGCCCAAACAAGAGAGACGATGGTAACCGATGATCACCATTTACTACTTCCGTGTAACAACAACAGTAACCGGTGGCCAACAGTTACCTAAACCTCCTAAACCGGTCACAGCGTAGATGTGACATATAAGGTAAGCCATTATAATTATCAATACTTCAATTAAACTTTCAAAAAATTTGATTAAGATTTTTGCAAAGTTTTACATCTTTGCTATCATTCTTAAATAGTGTTAATTTTGTATATATTTTGTATTTCATTGTATGTATTTCATGAATACCAAGCAAAATAAAGTCATAGAATTTAACATTCTATGAAGTAGAGCTCTAGAAAATTGGATGTGAGATTAACCTCTTCCATGACATTTTACTTACATCACATGTATCTACAAATTTAATCTAAGGGGTTTAACTCCTTTTCTAAAAACAATTTTGAACTTGTGTTCAAATAAAAAAAATGGGAAGCAAATTTGTTGCACAAAACTAATCTAGGGAGTGTTCTTGAACTCCTTTTCAAAGACCAAAAAAAATAGAAACTTCTGTTCCACCAAAAAAATGGAGAGCGAATTTATGGAACCCCTTGGGATTTCATTAAAGAAACAAAAAGTGATTTTTTATATTAGAATGCTAATGAATGTTCAACAAAAGTGCAAGAACCTCTTGTATGAAGTTCACACACGTCTTTTTGTATTAGCATGAGCTTGGAATGCTAATTGTTATGGGATAATCACAAGTACTAACTATGTCCAAGCACCTGTTCTACACAATCTATAGTAATTATAGATTTGTAGATTCTTGAAAATTGAAAACTTCTACAAGTCAAATCTTTGAATTGTCATTTGTACAACATGTCTCAAAAACATTCAAATGCGGCAATTGTATCAACTGTGACATCTTATTTATATCTAAATGTGCATGTATGTATCTACAAAATCAATGGAAGGAGCACTTGTTCTTTCAAGAACTCCTTTTCAAAATTTGAAGAGCTCAAAGAAAGGACGAAAACGGGGAGTAAATAATTAGTTGAGCCCCAAAGTACACGATAAACTTTATAAATTCTAAAAGTTTGAATTGAAAAGATTGGATTTCAAATATTTGACCCCTACATGTTCGTAGTTTTTATCACTTGTGTTCATATAAATTGGGGTTATAGATCATGTGCATCTACATAGATAATTTATGGGGTCAATTCTTGTTCAAAGAAAAAAAAATCGAAGTTCTTAAAGAAAGGAAAAAAATGGGGAGCAAATAATTTGTTGAGCCCCTAGAAGGACAAGATAATCCTAAATTCTAAAAGTTTCAATTGAAAAGATTGAATTTGAAATAAATGACCCGTACATATATGTTCATAATTTTTATAGGGGTTCAAAGTCATATGACTTTAGATGATGTGTGCATAAAAAGTAGGGTCATAGATTACATTTACAAAAATGATTTATGGAGTCAATTCTTGTTTGAAGAAAAAACATAGAAGCAAATAAAAAAAATGGGGAACAAATGCTTAGGGAACAAGTTTCTTTGCTTGTCCATTTTACTAGCAATATGAACCAAAAAATGTTTCATTTTAGATGTTGTTTCAATTGTGAATCATTATGTCTATCTCAAAAGTGTTCACCTAGGTCATTTATATAGTAAAATCCTAAAATTTATTTAGGGGATTAAATTTCAAATTTGTAGATTTAATTAATGAATAGATCCTTTTATTAATATAGGATATATTTAATAAGACTAAACTTATTTTGATTTTCTTTGGTGTAATTAGTACATTAAACATGTTTAAGAATTTAATCACTAAGTATTTCAATAATATATCATTGTAACTTCATATTCAAATTTTAAGAAGTTGTGACAAATCTATAAATTAAACCTCAAGCAAGTTAACGAACAAATGGAACGTGAAGGCAAATTCAAAGTCAGCCATTGGATGCTCCAAGATCCAACGGTGGAAAGGCCAGTAGGCAAATTGAATTTCAACCCTCCAATGCCCAAGATTCAACGACAGGAAGGCCACGTAGGGTCACTGAATTTCAGTCCTTGGATGGCAAGATCAAGCTGCTTAATTGAGTCGGTCAGGCCCGTAAGTAAATACAATGGCTCCATGGCGGTTTTACAAGCTGGATTACACTTAATCAGTCAGGCACATTAATCCCGTTTGCTTGGTTCGCGGATCTAAATTGGCCCTTTATTCCAGAGCCAGTAACTCCCTGACAATCTAAAATCAACGGCCGAGATCAATTGTGTAGAAGTACGTAAAGTACTAATTTGTACTCTGAGTCAAAAACAATACACAAGGTTTTTGCCGAAATTACTTAGGCGTAGCGTACTTACACCTGGTGGACACGCTTCCGGGCTTGTTCGGGGGCTTTTGTTTTTTATTCTCGTGATTCAGGTTCCAATCTTGGGGTCTTGCCACTGTGGCCTTCTGCCTTGTGTCTTGGTCTCGAGGGCTTGGTGGACACACTTCCGGGCTTGTTTGGGGGCTTTTGTTTTCTCTTCTTGTGATTCAGGTCCAATCTTGGGGTCCAGCTAGTGCGGCCTTCCCCCTTGTATCTCGGCCTCGAGGGCATGGTGGACACGCTTCCGGGCTTGCTCCGGGGCATTTGTTTGATCTTCTCGTGATTGAGGGTCCAGGCTTGGGGTCCAGCTAGTGAGGCCTTCCCCCTCGTGTCTTGGCCCCGAGGGCATGGTAGATTGGCTTCCAGTCTTGCTCGGGGGCATTTGTTTTTTGTTCTCGTGATTGAGGGCCAGGCTTGAAGTGCAGCCAGGTTGGCCTTCCCCCTCGTGTCGGCCTTGAGGGCATGGTGGACTAGCTTCTAGTCTTGCTTGGGGGCATTTGTTTTTTGTTCTCGTAATTCAGGTTCTAGTCTTGGGGTCCAGCTAGTGCGGCCTCTACCCTTGTGTCTCGGCCCCGTGGGCATGGTGGACACGCTTCTGGACTTGCTTCGGGGCATTTGTTTGATCTTCTCGTGATTGACGGTCCAGGCTTAGGGTCCAGCCAGTGCAGCCTTCCCCCTCGTGTCTCGGCCCCGAGGGCATGGGGGACTGGCTCCCAGTCTTGCTTGGGGGCATTTGTTTTTTGTTCTCGTGATTGAGGGTCCAGGCTTGGGGTCTAGCCAATGCGGCCTTCCCCCTCGTGTCTTGGCCCCGAGGACATAGTGGACACGCTGTTGGGCTTGCTCGAGGGCTTTTGTTTTTTGTTCTCGTGATTGAGGGTCTAGGCTTGGGGTCCAGCTAGTGCGGCCTTCCCCCTCGTGTCTCCGCCCCGAGGGCATGGCGAACACGCTTCCGGGCTTGCTCGGGGGCTTTTGTTTTCTCTTCTCGTGATTGAGGGTCCAGTCTTGGGGTCCAGCCAGTGTGTCCTTCTCCCTCGTGTCTCGGCCCCGAGGGCATGGTGGATACGCTTCCGGGCTTGCTCGGGGGCATTTGTTTTTTATTCTCGTGATTCAGATTCTAGTCTTGGGGTCCTGCCTTTGTGGCCTTCCGCCTTGTGTCTCGGCCTTAAGGGCTTGATGGACACACTTCCGGGCTTACTCAAGGGCTTTTGTTTTCTCTTCTCGTGATTGAGGTTCCAAACTTGGGGTCCAGCCAATGCGGCCTTCTCCCTTGTGTCTCGGCCAGGGTTGTCTTGTCTGACATATTTTTGGATTTAGGCGTCGTGTATGACGTCTGACGTCGCGTGTCGCGTGTCACCAAGTGTCGAGTTTACTTGACATCGCGTCGCGGAGGGGTAAAAAAATTTACCCCACGGTAAATAGATTTTGCCTACGTGGCAAGGTTTACAAAATGACGTGAAAAGCCAATTTGGGCGACTGCGGGTAGGGGCGCATGTACTTCAGCCTTGGGCGACCGCGGATGGGGGCGCGTGCAAGTACAAATGGGGCGAGTATGGGTTCTAAAATTAAGGCGACCTCTGGTCCAAGGGGCGACTGCTGGTCCAGGGGGGCGACCTCTGGTCCAAGGGGGCGACTGCTGGTCCAAGGGGGCGACTTCTGGTCCAGGGGGGCGACTGCTGGTCCAGGGGGGCGACCTCCTTGTTGCAATTGTCAAAAAACACTCAAAACTGCCATTTTTGTGCAAATTGCAAAGAGAAAAAAAATTTAGAATGGTATTTTTTTTCCATATGTTACCATAGGATCTTGCAATAGAATAGTTTGAGAATGCATGGAAAAAATTTCAGACATTTTGACCACATAGATTGCAAGATAAATGCATTCAAAGTGAAGAAATTGTGTTTTTTTGGCACAATGGCAAACTAGTTTAAGACTTCAAATCTTCTTAACTTAAATAGTTTGAATTGTAGATCTTGAATTTAGTTTTTTTTCATCATTCAAAATTGAGTTGAAAATATAGAAAAAATAAAAGTTTAAAATATAATGTAATTTTCATTATTTAAAAATTTATTTAGTAGAAGAAGGTATCATAGAGGGAAAAACTAAATCATTAATAGCTCTAAGATGGAATTAAAACTCACGAATTCCAATAGTGAGATTGTTCTAACAATCAATGTTGATTTGGTGGACCTATTTGTTTTGAATTTTTCTGAAAATTGAACTCAAAAACAAATCCTATACCTATATTTTACAAATCAATATTATAATTGCTTGCAAAACAAGATGCTCTACAACTTCTTGGCAACCTCTTCATATCATAAATCCAAATGAAATGAATAAAAGCTTTCCATATGAAAATAAAATAAAATATATGAGAAAAAAAGTTAATTTTTAATTCAAATTTTTCAAGATTTGTTTTTGCTCATCCAAATGATTTAATTTAGATCAAAGCTAATTGTTGTATAACTCTTGCTCCTAGGCACCAATTAAAATTAAAATTACATTCCTAGAAAGCTAATTTTTTTTTCCTATCTTTTCATAAAAATTTGACCATATAGGAACTTGGCCAAAATCCATTTGCCCCTTGTGAAGACAATGAGAATTTAGAGATTAACATCCTATCAGTGTATTATTTAACAAGTGGATTTTAAATTTGAACACCCTCTGAAGATTTGTATAAAAACATTCCTATTTGATTTTCTCTATTCTCTATGCATCATCATACTTATGTATAATTTACCACCTTCATCTAAAATTTAAAAATAGAGGAAAGAGATTTAAATTAGAGCTTCTCCTCTTGAATTACGCAAATCTCTAAAAGTCATCCTACTAGGGTATTATTTATGAAGTAGATTTTAAAATACAAAATAATAAAATGTAGATTTTAGAAAGAGCTTTCCATTTTGAATTTCACTATCTTCCAAGTATCATCAATTCATCATACTCATGTATTATTTACCACTTTAATTTCAAGCTTAAAAATTAGAAGAAAGAGATTTAAATAAGAATTATTCCATTTGATTTAATATATGCAATCTCAAATAATCATCCTATGGGAGTATTATTTATCAAATGTATTTCAAAATACAAAATAATGAATGGAGATATTTGCAATACCTTCTCCATTTAATTTTCTCAATTCTCCAAGCATCCTTGTACTCAACTACTTATGAATTATTTACCACATTTATCTCTAACTTAAAAATTAGAAGGAAGAGATTTGAATTAAAACTTCCCCTTTTGATTAATGCAAATCTCAAAGACTTATCCTATGGGTGTATTATTTATAAATTGTTTTTCAAGATACAAAATAATGCATGAAGATATTTGCAATACCTTCCCCATTTAATTTTCTTGATTCACCAAGCTTCTTTGTACTCAACTACTTATAAATTATTTACCACATTTATCTCTAACTTAAAAATTAGAAGGAAGAGATTTGAATTAAAACTTCCCCTTTTGATTAATGCAAATCTCAAAGACTTATCCTATGGGTGTATTATTTATAAATTGTTTTTCAAGGTACAAAATAATGCATGAAGATATTTGCAATACCTTCTCCATTTAATTTTCTTGATTCTCCAAGCTTCTTTGTACTCATGAATTATTTACCACCTTCATCTTTAATTTAAAAAATTAGTGGGGAAGGAATTTAAATGAAAACTTCCCCTTTTGATTTAATTTATGCAAATTTCAACGAATTATCCTACTAAAGGGGTCTATAATTTATGAAGTGTATTTCAAAATACAAAATAATGCATGAAAATATTTGCAATACCTTCTCCATTTAATTTTCTTGATTCTCCAAACATCTTTGTACTTATGAATTATTTACCATATTCACTTCTAAATTAATGGGCAAGAGATTTAAATGAAAATTTCCCCTACGGATTTAAACAAATCTCAAATAGTCATTCTATAAGTATATAATTTATCAAATGATTTCTAAAATACAAAAAAATAGATGGAGAGATATGTATGATCTTTCTTATTTGATTTATTTCATATGATATAATCCCAACCGAATAAATGAAAATGAACCATTGATATATATTTAACAAAATTGCATATTTGCAAAACTTGAGTGTTCAATAGAAGATGACATCTTGCCATAAAATTTATATACTAGAGCTAATTAATAGATCAAACAAGATATTATCAAATACAAGTAGTACTATAGAGAATCCAAAGCAACTAGATTTTTAGAAGAGCTTTCATTTCTAATAAATGAGATTAGGTGTCAAAGCTATGTAATCTGATTTCATCAAGGTCCATTTACTTAGCTCACCTAACAAAGTACGTCCACTAATGTACCTAGCAAACTAAAACAAAAGTAATTGACTATAATGAAGTTGTCAATTTCTACTTTCATCACCCAAAAATTGCAATCCAATGAGTTTTTCAAGTAACTTTGAGTCTTGGGCAACCTCTCATGGAGGAGAACGCGGGTCAGGGCGAGTGCTTAAGGGCGACTTCGGGTAAGGGGCGACCGCGGGTGGAGGTGGAAAGAATGGCCCTCCTTTTGTCCAAAAATTGGCAAATTTGGGCCGTTTGGGGGTTTCTAGGGCGACTTCGGGTCTTGGGCGACCTCTCATGGAGGAGAACGCGGGTCAGGGCGAGTGCTTAAGGGCGATTTCGGGTAAGGGGCGACCGCGGGTGGAGGTGGAAAGAATGGCCCTCCTTTTGTCCAAAAATTGGCAAATTTGGGCCATTTGGGGGTTTCTAAGGGCGACTTCGGGTCTTGGGCGACCTCTCATGGAGGAGAACGCGGGTCAGGGCGAGTGCTTAAGGGCGACCTCGGGTAAGGGGTGACTGCGGGTGGAGGTGGAAAGAATGGCCCTTCTTTTGTCCAAAAATTGGCAAATTTGGGCCGTTTGAAGGTTTCTAGGGGCGACTTCGGGTCTTGGGCGACCTCTCATGGAGGAGAATGCGGGTCAGGGCGAGTGCTTAAGGGCGACCTCGGGTAAGGGGTGACTGCGAGTGGAGGTGGAAAGAATGGCCCTCCTTTTGTCCAAAAATTGGCAAATTTGGGCCGTTTGAAGGTTTCTAGGGGCGACTTCGGGTCTTGGACGACCTCTCATGGAGGAGAACGCGGGTCAGGGCGAGTGCTTAAGGGCGACCTCGGGTAAGGGGCGAGTGCAGGTGGAGGTGGAAAGAATGGCCCTCCTTTTGTCCAAAAATTGGCAAATTTAGGCCGTTTGGGGGTTTCTAAGGGCGACTTCGGGTCTTGGGCGACCTCTCATGGAGGAGAACGCGGGTCAGGGCGAGTGCTTCAAGGCGACTTCGGGTAAGGGGCGACCGCGGGTGGAGGTGGAAAGAATGGCCCTCCTTTTGTCCAAAAATTGGCAAATTTGGGCCATTTGGGGGTTTGTAGGGGCGACTTCGGGTCTTGGGCGACCTCTCATGGAGGAGAACGCGGGTCAGGGCGAGTGCTTCAGGGCGACTTCGGGTAAGGGGCGACCGCGGGTGGAGGTGGAAAGAATGGCCCTCCTTTTGTCCAAAAATTGGCAAATTTGGGCCGTTTGGGGTTTTCTAGGGGCGACTTCGGGTCTTGGGCGACCTCTCATAGAGGAGAACGTGGGTCAGGGCGAGTGCTTAAGGGCGACCTCAGGTAAGGGGCGACCGCGGGTGGAGGTGGAAAGAATGGCCCTCCTTTTGTCCAAAAATTGGCAAATTTGGGCCATTTGGGGGTTTGTAGGGGCGACTTCGGGTCTTGGGCGACCTCTCATGGAGGAGAATGCGGGTCAGGGCGAGTGCTTAAGGGCGACCTCGGGTAAGGGGCGAGTGCGGGTGGAGGTGGAAAGAATGGCCTCCCTTTTGTCCAAAAATTGGCAAATTTGGGCCGTTTGGGGTTTTCTAGGGGCGACTTCGGGTCTTGGGCGACCTCTCATAGAGGAGAACGTGGGTCAGGGCGAGTGCTTCAGGGCGACTTCGGGTAAGGGGCGAGTGCGGGTGGAGGTGGAAAGAATGGCCCTCCTTTTGTCCAAAAATTGGCAAATTTGGGCCATTTGGGGGTTTGTAGGGGCGACTTCGGGTCTTGGGCGACCTCTCATGGAGGAGAATGCGGGTCAGGGCGAGTGCTTAAGGGCGACCTCGGGTAAGGGGCGAGTGCGGGTGGAGGTGAAAAGAATGGCCCTCCTTTTGTCCAAAAATTGGCAAATTTGGGCCGTTTGGGGTTTTCTAGGGGCGACTTCGGGTCTTGGGCGACCTCTCATGGAGGAGAACGCGGGTCAGGGCGAGTGCTTCAGGGCGACTTCGGGTAAGGGGCGACCGCGGGTGGAGGTGGAAAGAATGGCCCTCCTTTTGCCCAAAAATTGGCAAATTTGGGCCGTTTGGGGGTTTCTAGGGGCAACTAAAATTGACATCACTAAGCATATGGTGACATAATGACATGTGCTTCTAATTCAAAGTTGGTCACCAACAAGTGAGGACAGAGATTATACGCTTTTTAATGAGAGATCCTTAGTAGGAACAAATATTTGACGATGTGGTCATTAATAAAAGGACTCTTTTGATTTTAGTTACCTATAGTAAGGCCGCAGGTGCTACTATAGAGACACTAATCCACGCAACTATTCAAATATGACAATGGAATATTTGAAAACACATTAGTAATGAGGTACTTTGTGAGGAAGTTGGGTATAGTCATTGAACCTGATTCAAAGATGCAACTAATATGTAGATAGGTGGTAAAGCTACTCATGGTTGATAAGGCCCCTGAAGTTGTTTATCGCATTGATGTTTTGTAATAGGGTATGTTGTTATTATGTTAGTACAAATAAAAACATAGGTCACATTTCATGCTTCTAAATTTTGAAAAGGAAAGTAAATATATTAACCACTTTTTATATGATGTGCCATTTAGAAAAAATATTAAATATTCAAAACGCTAGGTGCCAAGGTCTATGTATTGAATCTTGAATTTGAATTCTTTTGTGCAAATATTTTGTAATTTTTTCCAAACAATGTATTTTAATTTATTTGCTTCTAAACTAATGTGTGTAAAAGTGTACAAAAATAAAGTTGAGTTTTAACCCCTAAAGGACCAACTTGAGTCCTTTTGAAGGACTTTAAAGAGTTCAAGTAGGTGCATATAGTCTCAATTTTCATTTTCATTTTTTGAACTTTTTTGGAGGATAGAAGAGTACATCATCTTTGTAAGAATATAAATTTTTCTTCAATTGGTGTCCAAAAGCAAAATTTATGCCACCCTAAGCTAAAAATAGAGGTCAGCAAGCAACAAAAAAATTACAATAAGTCAATTAATATTAAATTTTTTTCCCTCAAATATTATATTTTTGTCTACATGTGAAGCTTTGATTCATTCCATTTGGACTAGCAATGAAAAAATTATGGACAATCTTGTCTTTTAGACAATCTAAACAATTTTTTGAAAAAACATCTTATATGATATATTTTTGAATGCAATTTATACAATTTTTTTGAAAATTGTTTAATATAGTTAAGTTTGTCTACTAGAACAATCTCACCATTGTGCTTATTGTGTTTCAATTCCAACTTAGAGCTATTAACAATTTAGTTTTTCATTCAATCATAGACCAACTTCTATTCAACAATTTCTTAAAGAATGAAAATCAAGTGTGTTTCTATTGAAATTTTTTGCTTAAACTTTCAATTCAATTTTTCAACATAATTTTTTAAAATTTAGAGTTTATAGTGCAATTTTTTTCCACAAATGGTGGTCAAAGTCATCTGAAATTGCAAGCCAAAGTTCAATTTTTTTTTCCAACTTTGAATGCTAATATCTTCCAATCTATATGGCCAAACTTTATGAAATTTTTACCACATGATCTTAGACAACTTAAGTACAAGATCTTATGGTTAGATTCTCCAAAAAATATTTTTTCTATTTTCTTGGATGACTGCAGCAGAAGTGGCAGTTTTGAATTGCACTACAAATCACTCCTACAAGAGGTCGCCTCTACCTCCACTCGCCCCTACCTCCAGTCGCCCCTACCTCCAGTCGCCTAGTACCCGTATGCGCCCCTTGAGTTTGCCATGTAGATGCCACATGGCATCCAACTGGAGGGGGGTAATTTTATATAAAGTCAAAGGTAAATTTGACTTTTCGTGACGTCGCGCGAGCTCTACTAGACGTCGCGCGACGTCTGTCTGTCGCGGTGTCGCGCTGTCGCAGCAAACAACCCTGGTCTCGGCCCCATGGGCATGGTGCAGACGCTTCCGAGCTTGCTGGGGGGCTTTTGTTTTTTGTTTTCTTGATTGAGGGTCCAGTCTTGGGGTCCAGCTAGTGAGGCCTTCCCCCTCGTGTCTCAGCCCCGAGGGCATGGTGGACTGGCTTTCAGGCCTGTTTGGGGGCATTTGTTTTTTGTTCTCGTGATTGAGGGCCAGGCTTGAGGTGCAGCCAGGTTGGCCTTCCCCCTCGTGTTGGCCCTGAGGGCATGGTAGACTAGCTTCCAGTCTTGCTTGGGGGCATTTGTTTTTTGTTCTTGTAATTCAGGTTCTAGTCTTGGGGTCCAACTAGTGCGGCCTTCCCCCTTGTGTCTCGGCCCCGTGGGCATGGTGGACACGCTTCCAAGCTTGCTTGGGGGCATTTGTTTTGTCTTCTTGTGATTGAGTGTTCAAGCTTAGGGTGCAGCCAATGCGGCCTTCTACCTCGTGTCTTGGCCCCGAGGGCATGGTGGACATGCTTCTAGGCTTGCTCGGGGGCATTTGTTTTCTGTTCTCGTGATTCAGGGTCTAGGCTTGGGGTGCAGCCAGGTTGGCCTTCCCCCTCGTGTCTCGGCCTTGAGGGCTTGGTGGACACGGTTCTGGGCTTGCTTGGGGGCTTTTGTTTTTTGTTCTCGTGATTCAGGTTCCAATCTTGGGGTCCAACCAATGCGGCCTTCCACCTCGTATCTTGGCCCCGAGGGCATGGTGGACACGCTTCTGGGCTTGCTCAGGGGCTTTTGTTTTTTGTTCTCGTGATTGAGGGTCCAGGCTTGGGGTGCAGCTAGGTTGGCCTTCCCCCTTGTGTCTCGGCCTCAAGGGCTTGGTGGACACGCTTCCGAGCTTGCTCGGGGGCTTTTGTTTTTTGTTCTCATGATTCAAGTTCTAGTCTTGGGGTCCAGCTAGTGCGGCCTTCCCCCTTGTGTCTCGGCCCCGAGGGCATGGTAGACACGCTTTCGGGCTTGCTCGAAGGCTTTTGTATTGTCTTCTCGTGATGAGGGTCCAGGCTTGAGGTGCAGCCAATGCGGCCTTCTCCCTCATGTCTCGGCTCTGAGGGCATGTTGGACTGGCTTCCTATCTTAGTGGCATTTATTTTCTCTTCTTGTGATTGAGGGTCCAAGCTTGGGGTCCAGCTAGTGCGGCCTTCCCCCTCGTGTCTTGGCCCCAAGGGCATCGTGGACACATTGCTGGGCTTGCTCGGGGGCTTTGTTTTTTGTTCTTGTGATTGAGGGCCAGGCTTGGGGTGCAACCAGGTTGGCCTTCCTCCTCGTGTCTCGGCCCCGAGGGCATGGTGGACTTGCTCCCAATCTTGCTCGGGGACATTTGTTTTGTCTTCTTGTGATTGGAGGTCCAAGCTTGGGGTGCAGCCAGGTTGGCTTTCCCCCTCGTGTCTCGGCTCTGAGGGCATGGTAGATTGGCTTCTAGTCTTGCTCGGGGGCTTTTGTTTTTTGTTCTTGTGATTTAGGTTATAGTCTTGGGGTCCAACCAATGCGGCCTTCTCTCTTGTGTCTCAGCCCCAAGGGCATGGTGGAGACGCTTCTGGGCTTGCTCAGGGGCTTTTGTTTTGTCTTCTCGTGATTGAAGGTCCAGGCTTGGGGTGCAGCCAATGTGGCCTTCCCCCTTGTGTCTCGGCCCCGAGGGCATGGTGGTTTGGCTCCCGGGCTTTCTCGGGGGCATTTATTTTTTCCTGTCATTACGTTTATTCTAATGTGATGTTGTAGAGGTTGGGGTAGTCTCGTCTGAGATGCCACCTGAGGTGGAGGTTTCTATGGAACCCGCTGTGGATGAAGATGCTCAGGATCAGCCACTGGAGGTGGGGGACCAGGTGTAGACATTGGAGGTGGAGGTCTAGGTGGAGCCACTAGAGGTGGAGGTCGTGCTCCTTTAGAACACGTCGACGAAGACGGGTGACCATGTCTAGGCACCATCACTACTACTAGTAAGTTCTGCGAGGCAACATGGAATACGAATTTAGGATGGGGGTAGAAGCTTTGTGAGGTGTGTAGATGTAGATATATCTAGGGGATCATCTATTGGATCAATAAACGATAGTGATTCAATTTCTGTAACACAAGAAACTATTGAGTATTGCACTTGTGATCATACAGAATTAGAGGTGACATCCTCAATTGACACGGATGCCGATATCATGATCTGGTGTTGTGGACATTATAGACCATTGAACTTCAATTGCGACTGTGGCATTTGAATGAGGATCTCATAAATATATATATATTAAATGAGACGTATTTGCACAACATGAGCTAGGAGTGTGAAATGACACCTATACATATAGCTAGTCTATTCCTTATAATAATCATGCATGACATTCCTACTTTGTCGCAGATTGGCATAAAGTCGAAGTCAATGTTGAAGTTCCCCGCTGTCACTAGTTCTACAATGTTGGAGGATGAGCGAAATCCCAAAATTATTTCTGAATCAGAAGAGGAGGACATGGATATTCCTGGAGTGCGCAAGGATGCGATGGAAGATGACATCAGGAAGTCACAGAAACTGGACACTGTTTCAATTCTCCATGATTTGAGGTTGACATCCATGGAGGCATCACGTATGAAGATCCCATTGTGCATGTTGGTGCCTATGCCAATTGTGCATCCAACTCTGGCATGCAACTTAACATTGCTAGAACATCAGTTCACGGGTGGCTACGAAGAAGGTGCCCGAGTGTTTTACGTTTCCATCTCAAACGAAGATGGGGACGGTGAGGTGTTCTCTAATGCAGAGAAGATTGAATGGGGAGTACTGTGGAATTTCGTCAATGATGAATTCAACAACTTCTTGAGGTCCGACTTTGTGCTCAAACATTTAGTGGATCAAAAGTTTTTCATTTGTAATGGAAACCACCGGAGAATTGCGTGGATGAACCATATTAGTCGGCTACATGCCATGGATAGGAGTTGGCACATCAGCATCAACTCTATCGTATTGGATACATGAGGACCTATTGGGGTCGCGATGCAAGCTATGCACGACATCAACAAGTGGGCTTCTCGTTTCCAATTTATATCATTGTTATATTCAATTTTTAAACTCCAATATATCAATTTCTTTTTTGATGATCCTAATTCTATTGTCTTCTGAGATCCAGGCATACAGAGTGCTATCATGTCAAAACCAATCTCGTGCACACCCTTTTTCGAGTGCAGATATATGGGACTATGGAACTCGACAAGTTCACTGAGTTGCTATCCGCCGAAGAGTTCAAGATTTGTTAGAACAATACTCAATCAAAATGGTATACAGTCAGTGCCATTAGAGGTCTTCACCTCATTCATCTTCAATGTGAGCAATTGTCACTATAGGCCTCAGTTCTGACATTGCAGTGAGATGGTAGTCTTGTCTGGAAGTATTCTTCAACACTAATGTCACATGCCTACTTCTTGTTATAAACCTAGAATCTGTACTTAGGATGAATTCATTTCATCCTATACGAAACTACTTTTTGATATTTTATTAACTTTATGCAGTAGACTACATAGGTTTCAGTTCTAGAATTATATCAATAGCGACCTGTTTTGTTTTAAATACCCTCCTTGTGCCTTACTGTTTTTAACCATATTTGTCATTGTCATTGGATGCTATGGTCATGGCTTCCAATAAATTGATAGGATTGGAAAGTTCAACATATCATGCAATCAATTTTGAGTAGACTCTATGTAGGTTAAACCTGTTCCCTATGACATTTCTTCATGTGGATCAAATGCATGTTGGCATCACTTAATTCATTCATTTAGCACCGTATACCTTCTACCTTTATATCTCCCTTGTGCGTCTAATATTGATTATTGTCTAAGGAATGTTCATCACGCCCCATTGCTACAATGGTTATACATGGAAATATATAGTATCAATTGGTAGAAATCATATCAAGTTACATACCATTAGGGGGATAAGTTATTGGTGGTCAGATTATTATTCATGGATTGTGTGGACAAATAAACAAACTATTATAACTAGGCAGGTCTGTTCTATGATAGCGAATTTTAGTTATTTAATACAAGTCGCTTTACTGCATTTACACATCAGGAATATTGATGGATTGAGGACAACAAATATACGTCCTCTGGTTATGAGTATTAATGCTCATTGCCGCCATTCGATGAGGCCATCTCCTCATCACAATTATGCAGACTAAGTGTGTTATGAACTACAAGTTTCATATAACCGTTAGAAACTTTGAACTGATCCAGATATATCAATGGTATCGTATTCCTTCATCTTTCTTTTCATGTGCCATCGTGCTTCTATTCCTCTATTGATGTTCTTCTTGGACTTCGAACTTCAGATTCAGTTTACTGCAAAACCTACCTTGGACTCTTGCTTTTCACTCTTTTAATTGAGTTTCTCCAACATGGAGGACTATATACATATGGTGGTCATCCGAGCTAACGATGAAGGTGTGCTTGTAATTTTCCCAGTAGGAGCGGACAGGCGTGCCGATGTTTCGGCTTTAAGATTATCTCTGAGATTTCACTTTATGCTTGATTCCATTCATGTAGATGAAGAGGTCTTTGATAATGAGTCTGGTACCCTTCTTCATAGTGTTGGGCAGATGTCGGCAGCTGGGGCCTCGAATATTTTGTGGAACTTGAAACTTGGAAGTTATTGAGCCTACGGAGTGCCTATTGTCATTGAGTCCAAGCCTACGGCCACGAGAAGTTTTCTTGGGTCCTCCACTTCTAGATTTCATACTATGCTTTTGACCAATGTCAAGCTAGAAACTTCTACAAACATGGTTACCAATCTGAGCTCTGACTCTGATGGGATTTCTCCAGTGACTCGCTTCACTTTGAAGACTCCAGCTTCGGTAGAGTCATTGCCACCTTCTTCCGTATTGAAATCAATCGAGTTGTCGGACCTAGGTCCATCAGATGATTCAAGAATATCGGTGGTTAATTGCTTGAGGGGACTGCGTACATTGAAAGAATGTAGGAACGTCTTGTCTAAACTAGACTATAGTAATATTCAAATTCATAAAGCGACTATATTGCCGCCATTGTTTAATGGCGATGTTATATTTGAATTGCCAACTGTTGATAACTGTAGTACAGTCTCTTCTGGAAGACAAATGTTTGGGATGGATAAGCGATACGATGGACATGTCTAGTCAAAGACTGTGACCACGAATATAGTCAATCCAATGGGCTTATCGTTTTGCAAATCTGTTTGTTTGGGTCATCTCCGTTGTGAGAATGTTGAATGCGAGTTCCTCCATTGAGTTCATAGAACGAAATAAATAAATGAATTAGAGTGGGAAGGCCTATCTCCTCTACCATTAGATGTTGGACAACCACATCTGTCAGGTTCCACGTTTGTATGCAAGATTTGCAAAGTACCTCCTACTTGTATTGTTCGCTGTACTGTGCAAGTGTATTATGTTGTAGGGAAGTGCACTTTCAGTAGGGCATACGTTCATCTTGGTCTTCACGAACATCCAATTAAAGATGGTGAACTCAGAGATATGAAAGTCATAACTCGAACTCTTATTGGGGAGCAATTGGAAAGAACACCTTCAGCCACGAATTCCACTATAGTCCTAGAGGCAACGAAGGAGCTATTAGGAGGTCTGCTTCTATGTCCAGACGGATTGCACACAAAGACTATGGATCTTGCCTCCCTTGTTCCTGTACTAGAGAAATGCAAATACTTAAGCTCCCCCAGCATAAGGAATGAGGTAACTTCATTCAAATTCTTGCGTAAATTTGGAGTGATAGATAGCATAACTAGGTTGAGGGGGTCAAGCACATGGGCATTTGTGCAGGAGAGCAAATTCCTTGGTCAAGGGACCGATATAGATAAGGTATTTCTTTTCAAAATGTCTGAACTGGGGCCAGGGAGTAGAGTCGACTTAATCAAGCGAATGCAACCTGGAGGTGACCTTCAAGACGCATGGATCATGTTTGATCACATAAAGCGTATTAAAGATTGGACGACCATGGCGTGTCATGTATATGACATGCTATTCTGTCAGGTCATGACAATTGCTTGTTGTGACATGCAATCTGAGGATTGCGCAGCACATGTTCTTTTTTGGACGAATCTGAATTCAGTTGTAGAACGACATGGTGTCCCAAAGATTGAATTCAAAGGCTTCATGGCAGACAGTGCACAAGCAAATTGGAATGCGGTGAAGACAATGTATGGATCAAGGGACATTTTCGTACCAATGCTCAATCGTGAAAGGACATGCCTTTTTCACTGGACTCAATCTATGGAAAAGCATATAAAGGCAAATATTCGAGGAGACTTGTAGGATCAACATTGTTTGCTATGTAAGCAATACAAGAACGCCACTTCAACACAACAATCCGAAGAATGGTACTTAGCCATAAGGGCGTGGTGGTTGTCATCAAGTGCCACCACGATGGAAGGATTGCGCAAATTAGAGTTGTGGCTTTCATTCTGGCATTTCCATTATCACCAATGGGGAGGCTTCATGGAACTTGTAATTTTCTCACTATTTCCTCTTTAATTTGTAACAATGTTTGTTATGTTTCATGTCAAATTTGTTGTACTCTTACATTGTCAAATATAAACAAGCTCTCTTTCCTTTTTTTTTAGGCGGTATATTCCACTTTGGTTATATATGGTGCAGACGTAGGTTCCCCTTGACAGACGTCTCTGTCCCGAGATCATGGGCAATGACCTCAACGCTCTACACCATTGACTAATTTAAACTCTAGTTTTTTCAAGTCATATGTGGCCATAGTCCTCAACCTTGCGTGCTCTTTGACAAATATATTTATGCTTTTGCATGGCATCAGAGGAAGACTCATATGTGGAGCTAATAGATGTATGTACCGTCTGTGATTTCAGGATCTTACTGCCGCCGAGAAAGCCGAAATGCCATCTTGCAACCTCGAGGAAATTGTGCACAATAAGTGGCTTTAGCAATCTGGCAAGTATGGAAACGACTTTTACGTAGCTACTGTCCACGACTTTGTCAGAGCATTCATGCAAATGGTCAAATATCACCAATATCTGAAGGGAAATGAAGGAGTGACAGGACTAGGGAAGGAAGAGTTATTGTTACGAGTTGCCCAACATTCAGTAGAGCAAATTGGTAACCCGAAATCACTAACAGAAGCTATGTTGTCTATTCCAAGTGTTGAAGCTTTCATCAACAGAGAGCCTCATCCAAAGGTCAAGAAGTTTTTGGCTCACAGAAGAGGAAAGCAGACATGCCACTTGGATGCGAGTACTGTCGTAGGTGCAATACGGTAGTAAGCGCTCTTAGCCACAACTACGTGGTAAGATGACACAGAATATCGTCTCAGGGAACCCCAGAGGGTGTTCTAAACTCCTTCTAATCCGGTTTCAACGTAAATTTTTTCAAAGTCTAATCCTCACCCGGATTCTACAACTTTCCGAACTCTCTACTAGATCCGGATCTCACCCGTCACTAGATCCGTAACTCCAAACCGGTTTGTTATACCTCTGTTTTACCTTCAGAGTGTCCTCATTTGCTTTTCTAAGAGGGGTAGGGACATCACCACTCCTTTTTATCTCACTTTAACTCTAACTTCCTAATGACACGGACCCAAAGATACTTTCCGTCATAAACAAGGTACGGACTGGCTCACCCTCACAACTTCGGATTCCTCCAGAAGCAGGTCACGCAGAATACAATCCGACCCTCTTTACTACAATGACAGATACAGAATTTACCGGGAAACTGAGACGGGGTCTGGTACCAGAACTTCAACTTGATTCGTAAGCCGGCAGACCTTCTAGTTGAGTGGGATTTTTCCACAAGCGGTTGCTTATCTCCGCACGGAACCCTCCCCAACCTTCCGGACTCGCACCCACACCACTAACTCCGGATTTCGCACAACTCTTTTACAATTCTAAATCCCTTCCCTAGACACACACAGTTCTCAGATCCGGGAAAACCGTGAATCCAGATTCCTCCTTACCACCTCTCTACCCTTCAGCCAAAACCTTCAAAAGACGCCCCTCGCAACCTTATACGCACAAGGAAAAGGAAACCAAGGACACACATGAAAAATTAAAGCAATGAGTAAAAAGACAGATAATGCAAAAATATATTTACTGCTCAAAACAAGGAATAGCAAGAAAAGGAATGAGGGACCACAGGCGGGCCCTCCCTTTTAAAAGAAAACTACATGCCGGAAATCTCAAGGAAAGCATTGCTCCACCCAATTCTAAACTGCCCTAAAAATCCGGGCGGATAAGATAACTGAATACAAAGCCTAGAAATCTGAGATCCGGGTTCTGCATGAAGACCCGGAACTCTAAACTAATAAAATGAACAACTGAAAATACTAACAGTTTAACTACCTACTTTCCCTTCCGTTGTTTCTTCGGACTACTGTCGAACCCTAAATGTCTCCGGTTGCTGGTCTTGCCTTGTAGTGTCCGGAGGGACGCCCGGGTGATGATCGAGGTCTTCCGAACAGGGGGACTGTCCGACTCCGTATCGTCCGTATGGACTAGAGATCGGTATGCCTTCTCCAAAGACTACAGATCCTCCTCCACCTCCACCTCCTCCGAGATCTCTATGTGAATAGGATCCAATGTAGACATTGGTTTGGGCGGAGGAGGCTCGATATCCGCGAACTGCTTCGGATGCGTGTGCGCTGGATTTTGTACGAGTTTAATCCGGGCGTCCAAGTTGCTACGGATTGGAATCCCCGTATCCGGAAATATGGGACTCTGTCCTCCTCTAGTCACAATATTAATCAATGACCCAAACTGACCTATCTGTTTTGCTGGTGAGATTGGTGGTTGCGTTGATGGAGTTGCAATGATATCCGGGACTTCCGGAAAACCACCAAAGTCGAGGGACTTGTTCGGATCCATGTTCGCCATCATGGACCGGAACTCCTTCAACGACGCCTCCATTTTGCCAAACATCTCCACCATAACCCAGACTATCTTGGTGTTGGTTAGGACAACGGATGTCTTCTGCATCTCATCATAGAGTGATGCCTTATTGTAAAGGTCGGCCAGACTCACCATCCACTTCTGGAACGTTTGGAATGCCTACTGGGCCTTCTGTGTTGCATCCTGGGACTAGTGCAGCTCCCCTTCCGTCCAGTTGAGTTTCGCAATCAACTCCTCCCGTTTCGTCTTGAGTTTCCAAATCTCCATCCTCATCTCGTCCCACTCTTTCTTCGGAGGCAACGTCTTCAACACGTCCACCAACTTCTCTGAGTCGCACTGCATCACATCTGCCGACCCCAACACAATGTCCGCGAGTCGGTTGTGGTACATCTTCGCAGTCCGGATCCACTCTTCTCCGCACTCAAAGAAGCGCGGTCCTTTCCAGACCGTTACATCCTTCGTGAGGGAGGGACCCGGAAGTTTACCTTTGGCTGCCGGATCCGTAGACTTTTGTCTCCGGCTTGCAGATGCCTCCTCCCGGTCTTCTGTCTCCTTCTGTGGCACCTTTTCTTCCAGCTCCACCGGCTTGTCCTTCCCTTTCGGTTTGACATCCTCTTTGTTGTTTTTCGAGTCCTCTCCGGATCCTCGTCATCCGAGAAGTTGCACTACAACATCACCAACCCGGTCTCGTAATCCGTCGCCTCATCTTCCGTCAATAGCTCCCGGTGCTGGTACATGTGGAGGAGGTAGGTGCTGAGCGGATTTGGATTGTTCTTTACCAGGTTTCTGGTGCACCTCCCTACCACACTCGCCATGACTTGTCCCCAATGAATAATCCGGTCTTGGAACGCCCCGAAGATGGTGTTGGCCATTGTGACCCTAACCCGGGAACTCTTGTCCGGATACAAGATCGGAAGGAGGAAGCGGAGTAGTCGCTTGTGCCGCTCGTCCCGGCAGTCCTTGATGGCGTACCCCTCCTTCGCGTGCGGCGGTTTGACAAACTTGTGCTGGTGATATTGGTCAGTCTGGGTGGCGAATCCGTCTCCGGTTTTCAGGAATCCATAAACTTCCGCCCACAACTCCTCCATCCACTGGTCCGGATGCCCGTGCATAGTTTGATCTTACTGATTCGGTGCGCCTACTACCAACTCCCGGAGGACCTGATCACTCTGGAGCATCCAAAGTGATCCATGTTCCGACTCCTGAATCCATTCCACCCGGATGTCAAGTTCCGTCAAGTTCCCGTACTGACTCCGGAATTAAGTCTAAACTATTTTTAGGTATTTATTTGTTTTTGTTACTCTATGCCTAAACTAATTTTTTTCAAATTTGTACTACTTTAATTTCTTCTAGTCTATTAGGATCCATCTTAAGCTATTACGGATTCCTACAAGTACGACTCACATCGACCGGACAAAGTCAACTTCTCACATCCTCGTCGGCAAACGAGATCCTTCAAAGCAAGTTCAAGTGTTCAAAATTTGAACACAATATTGGAGGATATTTCTCCAAGTGAAGATGTTGAAATTATTGACGCATTTTCAGTAGAGGTGAATTTGAGGCAGACTACAATTCCTAATTCGACTCATGTATCAGCAGTTCAAGAAAGCGTGTGTGACGAGATGTAGTGGCACATTTCATGACTGCCAAAAACATTAGCAAAGGCGTGCTTTGCTCTTCAAGCAATGACAAAGAAAAAATGCACAGCACTAATATTGCAAAACAGCACTGCAACAGCGGCTCCGACCTACACAGGTATGATGGTCAATTACAAGCAAAATTGTAATGATCGTATGCAATTTTTCTTTTGCAATGACGACATTGAACGATGTGTCAAAGGAACACGGCAAAAATGGGTGCTCTCTATACCACCTGTTCCTGTTATTTGGCCGGTGAAATTAGGCATCCAATTGTCGGTGGCCGAGATTCTAGCACTTGAAGTTGCCGGTTTTCAACTTCCACAACGCCACCTCATTTCCCCACGGAGGTTGTTTGGTGGAGAAGTGGGCATTGAAATTGTGCGTAATTATCACATTCCAGATTCAGCTGATGAACATCCTACAACTCGGACTGGGAAGGTCGTTTGTCGAAATCCAAAGGCACCCACAACAAAACACCAAAACAACTATGCATCGGCCCTAACTCTGAATGCCCGCATTGTAAGCGTAACTATGGTCTTCCACCCTGGTTTTGGATGCATAGTAGCAATGGACTCGGGAATAGAGCCACGGATTGAGAAGTACATGCTTATTATTTCCTCGTTTTCGGACTGCACCTGCCCTTATTTCAAGGAAATGAAGCTAAAGTGCTTGGGGAAGCGTGGAGCTTGGACAAATTGCAAGCATCTCTACTTTCTTCTCAATGTCATCCGCAAACTTCAGTCTTCCTCAGATGTCTTCATCCATGCTTCAACATTCAATTTCAATGAGGTCAAACGAGTGCTTCTTAGCGGAATCCTAAACCATTTGAAATCAAATTAGAATTATTTGAAGCATTCGGACTGTTGTCAATCTGTTGATTTTCTTTTTCACATACATGAATCAAAATATAGTGAGACTACAAGGGCCACTACTTCGATACATTGACCTTGCATTCTATTCGCTTTTTGCATGTTGTTAATGTATACATGTTCATAGTCATCTTCTGATTTTCTACACGTTCTGCATCCATCCGTTTCCCTAATAAATTCACTGATATCGGGAATGACTGTATACCTTCAAACGGGATCTTCATTGCTATTGTGCAAGCACAGTGGCAATGCCTCAAGCACTTTTGAATTACATTGGAAATAAGTCTATTGTAGTTTTCTTGAAATGTAGCTGCCACTCTGCAATCTCCCATGCCACCACGGTTATAGAGTACTTTATGTAAGCACTTATAGATCATATATTACAAGTATAGACTTATTGCAGTGGTCCCTTCTTCCTCCATTGGGTTCCAAATATTCATATATTGTCATAGAGATATGAAGGTACTCTAAATCCTTTGTGCCATGTGAACTGCCTTAATGTAGGCCATTATTCACCCTAATCTTTGATGGATTCTTAATTTAATGTGGAACTACTTTCATCCAATTCTGTAATTTACTTCCATTGTAAATGAGTCCTTAAGTCCTAAACTTTTTCAAAATACTTTCATCGTAACGAGGAGGTAATGTCTTCCATTTTATTAATCAGCTTCCAACATGATCATAGATTCCTAAATCCTTAAACTTTTATCATTTAAGTTAATCTTCATTATGCACTACTTCCATCCAAAATGTACATCCAATATAATCACCCAAATTTGTCGTTCAATTTATTAATCTAAATTCCTATTTCCAATATTTTCATCCAAATTTTTCATCCACCTTTTTCGTCTACTTTCATCTCAATAGTGAACAACTTTCATCCATTTCTGTCATATGCTTTCATCCCCACCTACTCTACTTCCATCTACTCTTGGCATGGTATTTTTCCTATTTTTTTTCCTGTGCCTCCATTTATTTTCATCCATCTTTTCATTGAACTTATTTTCAATTTACGCTAACTTGCATCCAATTTTTTTTTTAAATACTCAAATTCTATGTCAAATTCCCCCTTTTTCTCGTTTTTCTCATTAATTATTTCCTATTGTTTCTTAAATCCCTGCTCCCCGCTCTTCATTCCCCACTCCCCGCTCTACTCTCACGTGCTAGCAACGTTGGTGTGAGAATCCCTTCCACTACTTCACCTTTCCGTTGGTCACATCGGGAATCACCTTTGATGCACTGTTCCTTCTCCATCCCATCTTTATTCATTTTTATCTTTGATTCTATAGTGCTTCAAAATACCATCAGTTGCCCAACAGAAATTTTCTCCCCGTTCTAGACCCGAGGTCGCCCCACCCGAAGTCGCCCTACTTGAAGTCTCCCTAGTCGAGGTCACCCCAACCTCACAAAAGAGGGAATCAAGAAGTCCCCAATTTCTCCCTTTCTAGACCCACGATCGCCCCACCCGAGGTCGCCCCTACATCACTAGGACTGCAGTAAGGTACAACATTGGTAGGTGAGATTATAAGTGGTACTGAAATTGTGGGCCACAAGAATTAAAAATATTCCCAACATGTAATGAGTTTAATAGCTTTTCAAGTAATATTAAGTGTTGGGAGAGTGCATTTTAGTGTGCCAATATAATTTGTACTTCTTCATTTTTTTAATTTTTTTTCTTGAACAAATGGCACGAACCATTGCATTAATACTTCTTTATTTTTCCTCCAATCCCAAGAAACTTTTTTTGTGCAAATTTTGGAAATGTTGTGGAGAGGGGTAATACACTCAAAGTAAAAAATGTACATTTCTCTTGTTATAATCTTACAACTCTTATGCAATTTTGCACTCAAAAGAAATGTGCATACTAACAAGCAAGCTGTTTAAACATTTATACGGTTAGATTTAAAAATAAATAAATAAATTGCTTCAATGAGAATAACTATAAGTCCATGCTCTTTTCTCATAGGAAAAATACACTTGGAAAGGCTTAGGCACTTAGTACTTAATTAGTAATGCACTCTAATTGTTAAGTTAAACTTATCTTTTGATTCTAAATAGATTATGCAAATACCCCTCTTGTAAACAGGGTTGACAAATTGCAACGTCCAGGGCAAAATCACGTCCATTTTTCGGATGTCCGGACGTCCGGACATCCAAATTTTCCAGATGCGCGGACGATGTGGACGGCGTCCATCGGACGGCACCCGTTTGACATTTACACGGTGCGGATGGGCGGTCGGCGCGGACGGCCCGACCAGAGTAAAATGTCATAAAACATGATTTTTAGACCTCTTTTATGCATAGTAAAATGTCTTTTTTCAAAAAACTTTGAACTACAAAAAGGTTAGAAATGAAGCCAAGTTTCACCTCCAAGAATCCGTTTCAAGTTTCAACCTTCCAGAAAAAATTAATGAACCATTTTCTAAGGTTGTGCTTGAAAATGGTCAAAAAATTGCCGTCCGTTCCTCCGACCCACCGTCTGCCTTTTCGGACAGCCCGTCCGACCCTTTGCCGACCTTAGTAAAATGTCATAAAACATGATTTTTAGACCTCTTTTACGCATAATAAAATGTCTTTTTTCAAAAAACTTTGAACTACAAAAAGGTTGGAAATGAAGCCAAGTTTCACCTCAAAGAATCCTTTTCAAGTTTTGATCTTCCAACAAAAAATTATGAACCATTTTCTAAGGCTGTGTTTGAAAATGGCCAAAGAAATGCCGTCTTCTCCTCCTACCCCTGTCCATCCATCTCACCACCTGATTGACGCTCCGAGTCTCCAATCCACCATCCACCTTTCCGACCTGCCGTTTGCTGGATGTAAGTATGCTAGACCTTATACTTTTTCAAGTCACAAAGCAATTTATTAGGACAACATGACTTTGTACTTGTTATTATTTGAATTTAAAAGCTTGTCTTGTATGTTTTCTTTGTTTTTCTAGACATTATACATGTGAAGATCCTGTGGGCTTTATTGATTTATTTGAATAACTAAGTTCAAAGTGAGAAATTTGTACTTTTTGGATTGTTAGTAAAAAATCACATGGTACTAATTAAAATAAAAGTATAAATATCTTGATCATATAGAATTGAAGTGCTAGGGTTTTTTTGGAGAAAAAATAAGGAGGGGCAATGTTTTGGAATCTATTTTCAATTTAATATTTACAATCCATATTTGGCAAAATCTTAGAAATAAATTAGTTTTGATTTGCAACGAATATATGGTGGAAAAATAAACTTTTTTCCATTTGATTGAAGATTCTGAATGGCTGCAACTAGTTTTCGAATGGCATCAAGTCAAATAAAGAAAAATATCAATTCTTCATCAAACATATTGTGGTGCTTTTTTGTACAAAGACTACTCTTAATACGTTTTTTATTTTTTGTGGAGGAATATTTCATATGTGCATGGCTTTGGATCTTAGTGACATGTTTGGTAAACCCCCTATATACTTAATGATTGATCTACAATAATTAATTCCTCCCTCACAATCACTCACTAGTCACAAACATCAATCCTAAATCCAAGTACACAAAGCACAATTCAATGCTCTAAGTTCTCATAAGTACAATGGAGCATTCCCGAAAATGCATGGGTCTAACGTACATACGCCCCGCCCTTCTGACCCACCATCCGCCCTTCTGACCCGCTGTCCGTTCCTTAGACCCGCCATCCGGCCTTCTAACTGTCCGTCCGACCCTCTGCTGACAACAGTAAAATGTTTTAAAACATGATTTTTAGACCTCTTTTACGCATAATAAAATGTATTTATTCAAAATACTTTGAACTACAAAAAGGTTGAAAATGAAGCCAAGTTTCACCTCAAACAATCCATTTCAAGTTTTGACCTTGCAGCAAAAAGTTATAGACCATTTTCTAAGGTTGTGCTTGAAAATGGCCAAAAAAACGTTGTCTTCTACTCCTCTCCTCCGACCCCCGTTTGCCATCTAACCACTCATCCGCCTATTGTACCCTCCATCCAGTTGTATTAATGAATTTTAAAAAGTACAGATTCGCTTTTCAAGGCTTCTATTTAATACTACAAAGTACAAACATCCTATATAGCATTTATGTATACAAAGGAAGGATAATCCAAGTTAAACTTTCACACATTGAAATATGCACTATAATTGTTATACCCTAAACCCTAAATCTTAAACCCTAAATCCTAGATCCTAGACCCTAAACCTTAAATTTTACATTAGTGAACAAACACATTGCTTTAATGTGCAAAATATGTTTGACTTCTAATTCCCTTAAAATGTGATTATCATGGTGTACTACATATGGATTTTTGCATAGTTCATAAGCTTATTCATATATGTTGTCAACATGTTCTTGGTATTTTCTACATCAATTATGATGTGCCAATTTACAAATGTCAAACATACAATTATAATTTGAAGTTTTTTTTCTTTAAGTTTTGTTGTAAAATGCATTAATAGTTTGAAACATCAAAGTATACATAGTACAAGCAATTATATTATTTTATAATTGTATTACAAAATGGTTTAAATATTTTAATGTAATTTAATGTTGTTCAAGATTAAATATTGCATTTATACAACAAAAATATTATTGAAGTTATTTTCCTACACCCTTATACCTATAAATTGTAAATCGTCAACTATATATCTCATATGAAAAATATTGGTGCTTGAATAGTTTAAAACATAACCAACCTTTGTCGAACCTGATGGCCCCTTATATGATTCCTTCAACACTTTTGGGTTCCTTATTTTTACTTAAGAAGATTGAATTGATCATTATTTAATTAGACAAGAGATTTTCTTGCAATTATATTGTGGGAGATCTAGCATGCTTGGTTAATTATATATATTACTAAAAGTCAAACTATATAGTTTTTCGTGTTTCAATCCAATCGATATTGTATTCTTCAAGGTTTTAAATTACGGAGTTTTCTATAAAATCATTTGTAAATGCATTATTTTATAGTGTTTCTGCAATTCTTTGGTTATAAGTCTGTGGTATACATTTATATTTCTATTTGTACTAATTTCTTCGGTTTTGTTAATTTATATTAATAGTAGTATTGAATTTTTTGGGGAAAGTTAAAAGACTATTTTTTGAGATGATGTCTAATATTTGTAAAGGTACTAAGATACTTCTCTAAATTTTTAATGGCAAATTCTTGGTATGGTGAAATAAAACTCAATAGTTTGTAAACTAGGACTTTGTAGGATTAGAAGTTTATATATTTGTCACATTATCTAATTGTCAAAATTTGAATGTCAAAAATATTTTAAAAACTTATTTATCAAATGTAGTTTAATAAAAAATGTTGGCGAACATAATGTTTTTCAAATGAAAGAAATAATAGAGATGAAAAGAAACATTTTCCATGACATTTCTAGTCTTTACTTTATATAAACAAATTGCCCTTTGAACTCTTTTTTTTGAGTGTTTATTCTTAGCAATTTAAAAAATAATAGAATCTAGTGTGATAAGGAATAAAAAATATATTAAAATGATTCCAAATTTTTTGAAGATGTTTCAAAAAATAAACTAATAATATAAATTATTAAATCACAATTGCACATTTCACATTTACAACAAGATGAATTGAAAACATCATTATTGATGTATAAATACATTACAAATATATATTAATAAGGGTCATCATAGTCATATACAAAAAGTCATCACATTTGAAGGTTGATTATACTTTAAACTATTCAAGCACCAATATTTGAGATATATAGTTGACAATTTACAATTTATAGGTATAAGGGTGTAGGAAAATAACTTCAATAATATTTTTGTTGTATAAATGCAATATTTAATCTTGAACAACATTAAATTACATTAAAATATTTAAAGCATTTTTTGTAGCATCTTGTAATACAATTATAAAATAATATAATTGCTTGTACTATGTATACTTTGATGTTTCAAACTATTAATGCATTTTACAACAAAACTTAAAGAAAAAAAAACTTCAAATTATAATTGTATGTTTGATATTTGTAAATTGGCACATCATAATTGATGTAGAAAATACCAAGAACATGTTGACAAAATATATGAATAAGCTTATGAACTATGCAAAAATCCATATGTAGTGCATCATGATAATCACATTTTAAGGGAATTAGAAGTCAAACATATTTTGCACATTAAAGCAATGTGTTTGTTCACTAATGTAAAATTTAAGGTTTAGGGTCTAGGATCTAGGATTTAGGGTTTAAGATTTAGGGTTTAGGGTATAACAATTATAGTGCATATTTCAATGTGTGAAAGTTTAACTTGGATTATCCTTCCTTTGTATACATAAATGCTATATAGGATGTTTGTACTTTGTAGTATTAAATAGAAGCCTTGAAAAGCGAATCTGTACTTTTTAAAATTCATTAATACAACTGGATGGAGGGTACAATAGGCGGATGAGTGGTTAGATGGCAAACGGGGGTCGGAGGAGAGGAGTAGAAGACAACGTTTTTTTGGCCATTTTCAAGCACAACCTTAGAAAATGGTTCATAACTTTTTTTTGGAAGGTTGAAATTGGAAATGGATTGTTTGAGGTAAAACTTGGCTTCATTTCCAACGTTTTTGTAGTTCAAAGTTTTTTGAAAATAGACATTTTACTATATGTAAAAGTGATCTGAAAATCATGTTTTATGTCATTTTACTGCAGTCGGATGGAGGACTAAGAAGACTGCAATCTTTGAAGATGTCCCACAGTTGGAGTTTTTGTCCAAATTGAATGTATTGTATACCATTGGAAAGCTATGAATGATATCTTTCCAATGGTATCTTATGGTGCACATGAATGTGGACAGAGCGTGCGGTGGTCAGGCGTTTGACTAGATGAGCGAATGGTATTGATTCATTAGTTTTGCCGTCCGCTCGTCCGTCCGCATGCGCGGTCGACCGTGTGGCCGTCCGCCCTGTCGACTTCATGGCCGTTCGCTTGGTCATTTGCCTTGTCGACTTCATGGCCGTCCGCCCAACTGACCGCATGTGCGTCAGTCCATCGGAAATCCTGGTTGGCCCGTCCGCGATCTACCCGTCCGCTTGATGCCATCAGAAGTTTTGGCCGTCCGCCTGTCCAACGGTCGAATGGTAGTCAGCGCCAGGTATGTCAAAAGACATCCTGGGGTCAGCGCCCGCGGACTCTAGACGTGTAGCGTCACGCCTAGACGCCTTGTCAACCCTGGCTGCTAAGGAAGTCGATGCAACAATGGTTATGAAGGTCAAAGTCAAGAAGGAAAAAGATTACAATGTAGGTGGCACTTCCTTACTCAAACGGCCTAGAGTTGCCACTTCGAAATAGGTCCAGTGCATGGTGTTTTCTGTATTGTATTTATTTTTGGTTTTGGTTCATTGAGCTGCATTGGTCAGCTCTTGTTGTGCATATGTATTCTATATTTATTACAATGGGTTTGTGAGTCCACCTCACTCATACCTTATCTTCACTTTTTGAATTTGCTCCGGAATTCCAATGCCTGGAAGGGTATCAAGTGACTTGTATTTTCCGGGCTTATTCAAAGTTGGTGGAAAATGCTTGTCCAACACATTTCGTGGTTGAAGTGGGACACTGATTCACTTTTTTATTTGTATTATGATGTGGGAACGTTGGTTGTTGGGATGGGGTAATAACTAGGCCTAGACTTGGTATGACGCTCAACAATTGTCTAAAGGGCTCAAAAAGACTCCTTTCCAAATTGCTGAATCTGATGTTGCTTTGGCTTATTTTTAGTATATGAATTGTAGTGTGATATATGAGCAAGTGCAGGTGCGTCCTATACTTGAGAGCCTGCGCCCTGGGGACTACTATCAATGTTTCAACGGTTGCTTGGGTGGAGATGGTGTGTGTCCATGCCAAATGAATCTTGGGGGTTGAAGTACGTATCCTGGAGGCATTCTAGCAGACGAGTTTATTGAGGGGGGCAACGACAGCGATGCACATTTCTGTAAGAAGGGTGCTCCATGTATCAGGGGTGTGGAAATATGCGAGGGTCATGTTCCTCGTATTTTCCTTAAGGAGTGTAATGTCAACTTGTCAAGTGCACTTGCAGTCGTGACTGTAGCAATCGTGTTGTTCAGTAGGGCATGAAGTTTTGAGTAGAGGTCTTTCGTACAGCCCTTACAAGATGGGGGATTCGAGCAGCTGAGCGTATATCTAGAGGTGCATTTGTTTTTGAGCTGACCGGGGAGATTTTAACGAGTGCTGAGCTCATTCTTAGAAATAAGCGGCCACATGCCAACGTCAACTATAGTCTGACACTTGATGCTGATTGGGCTACTGAGCAAAAGGTGGATGACAACAGTGCTTTGTGCTTGGATTCAACTCACTTCAAAAATGTGGCCAGGTTTTGGAACCACAGGCACAATGCAAAATCTATTTTCTGTTAATTTTCTTTCAATTTTTACTTCTTTGCGAGGATTGTTGTACTTGGTCTTTACAACTGTGGAAATGGAAATGTACGGTCTGGTCTCCATTAAATTTAAAATGTGTCTACATTCCTGAATCTCACGATAGAGTTGGATAGTGTTTGCCTTTAAATTGTTTCTCAATGTTCAATCCCTTTGGACTGACCCTTGCACTTTGACATTACAGATATGGGGATCCGAATCTGGTGGACATACCTGTCTCAATTGAGAGTGTGGACCGCCGCTTCTATCATGTGGCCTTCTTTACTAATCGCAGAATTGAAGTTGCAAAAAAGTTGACATGGGACTATGGCACAAGTTTCAAACATGGACCAGCATAATTTTTTTTTCGTTGTAGGTGTAATAGTATCTTGTGCAATGACAAGGTGTTGCCAACTGCGGCGGTTCCAAGATCAACTTCTAACCCACGTAAGCTACATAGGAGGTGTTGACATAAAACTTATGGTGTGAGGCTTTTAGAGGTAGCAATTTACTAGTGATGGACTTTATATATTGTATGTACAAGTACTATATGTATAAAATGTAGTTTCTTTCAAGTGTCCTTGGTATTCACTACCTAGGATCTTTTCTTTTGTCAAGTTTGTGATCAACTATAGATATGTCCAAATCAAAGAGCAACTAGCAAATGAACATCTTATTGCTCACCTATGAGACAGGTTCAGATAAGCAACAATAACATATAAAAGTGAGTTAAAAAACTCACAACTATTTATAAATATGCATTGTACCTACAAGTGGTTTCAATGGAACTCAAAGTACTCATAGTATCTACAGATACTTCAAAATTTGAACAAGAGTTTCCATAGAATAGTAGAAACAACCCTAGTAAGGACCTCCTCAAATGATCAATGCAATATAGTTAACTACCATTGAATCCCCACCACTCCCGTAAGGCATCTTCACATATCTGTTGTGTTTCACTGGACATTTTGTATACAAGGGTTCCCTTCATCCTATGGGAAGCAAGAACCATAGGGAATTTGCAAGTCCAAACCAGACGAGCCTCTACATGAGCGTCAACTGCCTTGTTACAAAGCACGTAGGTTTTATCTGCACGCCCATACTTCTTGAAATATTTTGCTCGAATCACAACGTCTCCACCTCTAAATATCCCCCCCTATGGACAAGTCATCACTAGAAGAAACCCGCGATTTTTGTGACATGCCTATAACGTGGTAGCCATGTCCGTATGGACGTTAGATGCGTAAACTTTGATATCAAAAAAAATCCGTCAGGATTGACTAGTAAAAAAACATGCGAAATCTGAAAAAACACGATGAGATTCGAAGAAGATTTTACAAGACGTCATGAAAAAGATGGTCTTTAATCATGTCAAAAACTCGCCATGTGGCGGCCACATGTGCGCCACCTCAGCGATGACGAGGCCGGGAGTGCTACCTCAGCAAATTTTTCATCCATTTTGAGGATGACGTCAGTGCTGACGTCATCGCCACGTGTCCACTGCGTACTGTTCCTGTACAGGCAGCATTGCAGGTCTTTCTGCCCGTGGCTTTGTTGAACATGGCGTCTTGTATGATAGCAACATGTCCAGTATGACGTCTTCTATTAAAATGTAGCCGTATATTCGCATGTCTTTCATTATTTTCCCTTCGGTATATTACATCCCACACGACATGGAACTGTTCAAAAGCAATGCTTGTCGAGAGCAGCAAATGCACTAAGCACTTGTTACCTCAGACGCAGTCGCTGTTTAATGTGGAATTTTTAAGCGTAGCCAACATCGAATCATGCTTACACTGTGTTTCTGAATTCGTCGGAGAAAACATGCTATTCATGGCGCACTGAGTCGAAGATGTAGGCCACATGTATGGCTGAGCGTGCCGTTTTCTCTCCTCACAGTCTTAAACATGTGCATTTACATTTGCCTTTACATTTGCCTTTACCTTTGCATGTACAGACAAAGGTATCCTTTTTCTTCTTGTCATGGTTGACGCTACTCTTGAACATGCTTACATTTTTTAAAGACAGTGGGTTCATTGAATGACATTATCGTTGGTCAGTAATGTCATAAATAATGTGTACTTGTACAACGCTGCATACACATAAAATTGCTTTCAATGTCATGCAATACCAATTCAGTAATTCGAAAAATACGAAGAATGTTTGTAGAAATGTCATTGCCAATTTGTGCATGATCTCTAGTACATCCATTTCCAACTGTCTGTACATGCTGGTTGTCATTCAAGATTACATGCAATGCATTCCGTAATTCCAAATGCCTGCAGAGTAACATGTTATGTACTATGATGCTTACAAATGAGGTTCATTGTTTGCTGTGCATTTCACTGAACATCTGTAGAAGTTCTAGAAAGTGCTTCACATGTATGCAGTTCACGAGTACTAGTTCTGTCGTACCAGCACACTTCTGAAGTCCTCAGCGGGCAAGTATATTTGACATTCCCGTTTCAACAAAACAGACACAAATTGAATGATAAATTCGATGCATATATTATGTGTCATACAATGAAAACCTTGCAATCGCTTCTGTATCATGCACATGATATTGACGAGGCATACCTCCATTGTAACGATGAAGTTGTCACCTCCATAGTCTGAGAAATGAGAAAAATGAGAATGGAAGCACCGAAATGGTCCTTGCACGTTCCAGAGCTTGCACTGTGGATATAAAAATATTGTTCACTACCCTTTGACAGCCACTATTGATGAAGCACCATGCTAAATGGATGCTACTATCTTAGAAGCCGCAACTGTACATTATGTATAGAAACATGGTGCGCCCATGCCGGTTAAGTACTACACTTTATGCTCGAATACTTGAACATCTGCGCTTACAAGAAAACAAAATTCCGCAGGTCAGTTCACAACTTCAGAACTTCCCATTACAGTCCACAAAATCTGCAGACATTACTAATAGATGGTACAATATGTATAGGCTTCCTTTCTTAAAAAAAAAATTCACTGCTTTGCCCTGGCGCATACTACACCTCGGAAATTACAGTGTAGTTGTCGTCGACATGTGCTACACATGTAGGCAGTACCGCAATAAAGACTTACAAGTCCGGGAAAAAAAATCGTCTACTTTGTTGCCAAGTGCCAACGACAACATGTGCGCATACTTCAAATAGCAATGCAAATTGACAGTGCTCTCCATTACTGACCCGTATGTACACTACATGCGTTGCTCAGTAGCGTCACTTCTTCTTCGGTTGCTCCACTTTCTTCGGTGTTGCTACCTGTACAATTGGAAAGGCACGGCACTTTTAGTATGTCCATCCTAAGAAAACCATTGCTGTATACAAAAATGAATGTCAGAAAACATGTTCGCATTCTTCTTGCAAACACAGAAAACTACTAGTCGTAACCACAAATCAGTCTTGCGCATTTCTATGTTTACTATTCGTGGTTGTATTTTCTATAAGTCACATGTGCATGTCTTTGTATTCGTGCCCATATGCACTGGTACTTCTGCATGAATACGTGCCGTGCAATACACCAAGTGCTTCGAATTTTATTTGAGATAACACTTGTACTGTTGAACTGTCCTCCTACCTAGAAGCACTTCCATAAAGAGGAACACAATAGCCCTTGCATTGTCAAACGACCCCCTTGCAAGTTGTAAGTCCCCATTTCGAAACACTACTCCTTGTAGTCCGTCAATTATATTTTTCATTGAAGAAAAGTAAATGAACTATAGACTCGCAGCACTATCTCGGCCATACTGTACAATATGCCGACGTCAGCACAGTCCACAACTGCAGCACACAGCAGAATACTCTATCCGCACGAAGTGGGTCAATGCTATACACAACGGAAAATTTCATTTCCAAGCCTGTTTTACGCTGCTCCGAAGCACCCATTCGAGTATTCGAATGGCCTACCTTCATCATGAAGTATTCTATGTACTGCAATTGCCATGAAACAATTCCGAATTTCGTGCATAGTACGAACAGAAGACCTGTGCATAGTAGCACGCACTTGCATTTGCAATTGCTGGAATATGCATGACCACAATGAAACTAAGTCTGCATTACTACTGGCCATGTACGATACGCTAAATTGCTTGGAAAGAATTAGAAACTTTGGTGCAGCCTTCGCTGACTTGAATATGCCCGCTCCCTTCGATGTTGTTGGCTTCTAAGTTTGTATTCCGTCGTTTGCCTTTCCAGTTCTCTTATTGGCAGCCATGTTTGCGGCAGTCCTTGTCCGCATTTCTGGACGACTACGTGTGTCACCTTCTTCTTGTTCATACATATTACGCGACGTACACGTCAATGAAGGACATTTGCGGGAGCAATACAGACCTCGTGATTTACTGTGCGTTCAAATGTAAGCGCCAATCATGACGCACAAACACATACGCTATCGATTACTCTGCATCATGACATTATTTACGTCAATGAATGTACATATGTACAACGACTTCCCCCATGTTCAACTGAGCATGCATTCTCGTTTTTAAAAAACGTATCACCTTCTCGCACAGACGGCACAGTCAATGTAGCCTTCATGACAACGACATAGAAGTGCTTGGGCATTGCAGACATGGTCTGTTAGGTTTCACAACTACCCATATCATGTTAGAGCTCATTACCTACTGAAGAAGGCAAACAAATGAAGCACACGATGGGTATGAAGTACATAGCACCTCGGATACATTAAAATGTCCAGTCATGTATGCTTCTGCTTTACCTGCTGGGGACGCTCCATTTCTTCAGTGGGACATGCCTCCTCGCTTGGAGGTACGTCACCTACTACGTCGTACAATGCATAGACATCACAATTTTTCTGGATGTCTTCTTCATGTATATCATTCAAGGGAGTTTCCAATGCCTGTGTTCTGTGTTCTGGGGATGAGGCCCGCACTGGAGCATGCACAGGAACTAGAAGTACCTCATGCTGCGGCAACACGGCATCAGAGGGCTCCTTCGAAAATGGCACCTGGCAATGGTCAATACTTCCGATTTTTGCTAGGTCGTCTTGTCCTGGTACTGTAGACGGCAGCAGAATGGTGGGTGACGGTGACGTGGGTTCCCTTCCATATGTTGCGTCCACCGACATTGTCTGCAAATTCGGAGCATCTGTAACCTCCCTCAAATCCGGCACTGACATGTTTGCGGAGACGCCTTGATTTCCCAGAAGTTGCAGAAGCAGCTGCTCCACTCGCTTCTGTGATGCATCCATTTTATTCTCCAACCGTGCCACAGTCCCCTCTAAGTCGGACACACGCATGGGCACTTCTAACATCCCTTTCCCGTCGTTGACGATTGCGTTTTGCTTCTCTAGCTCCAATCGCTTGAACTCTTTAGCAACTTCTTCTTCTATCTCTATTGGATATGGTTCTCGCTTCAGAGATTGAGCCTGCACAATATTTAAGACATGAAGTGAGAACATGCATGCAGCACATGATTGTCTACTAGTTACTTCAACTGCAAACTTCAGTGGCCACATCATACAGCAGTTGCAAAGTCACCATAACTACAGTGCATACAGTGACTGCAGCCCGTCACGTGCGGCTGTCGTCTCCACTTTTTCATGAAAGTAGATGCGGCTATTTCGATTGAAATCATGTTGTTGCTCACAAAACCATATCCATTGCCACAGCAGACACGAATATAGAAAAAAAACTCTCACCAACTTTGAGATGACCGATGTCTTAATTGCTTGCAGCTGTACAGCCTTCGCAGCTTTGCCCTTGGATATGCAACGCATCTTCTCAGACTTCTCCATTGATGATGTCGATGTGCGTCTAGCGCACATTGTATCCCAATGTTCTGGATTAATCTCAAGGGGTCTTGGTTTGCCTGCATCTATCAATTGATTGATTCTGTAGCAAATTGTGATCAAGCCCTTCGTTATATAAATTCCAAACCATTTGGGGTTCATCTTACGCTTGCCACCCCGAACTTCCCACTCTGCAATGAATCGGTCAATGTCAAGCACTTCCTTCCCACAGTACAGTGACTATGGAGTGACCGCTCCTTCTGCAATGAACGGAAGAGGCAACAGACAAGCGCAGTTCAAGAGCTGGCAGAAGCTATGGAAAAAGAAAGCATACCATCATACAGACGATTGAAAAAGCGCTTTTTGTAAGTGAGGTTGCGCCTCCCAACTGCACGTGGGATCCAAATCACTCGCAAACAATTTCACGTCTGCTATGAGGGCTTTCCTCATTTTCCCGCAAGGCATGCCTTCAGCATCCACTTGAATGGGCTTCTTCATGCTTTGCACTTGTGCTTGCCAAGGTTGGCCTTCACTGTCGTCCGTGTCACCATCTTCTTCTGATGCGTCCTCTTCATCCTCTTGTTTTATAGAGGGTGGTGTGCCATATCCATCACTGCAAATTAGTAACACTACCGTGAGAAAACAGTCATTGCAACTGCAAAGCATTCAAACGACAGTACAGTCTGTTCAAAGCAGTATAAAACAGGGCTACCAGGCTTCTCAAATGCGTTCCAGAACTGAAGACTCTATCACAATGCATGGAAACGACTCTACTACTAAGACTCCTTCACAGTCGACTGACTGCTAGTCCATGTGCATCTTCCTAAACTGCGTCTCCAACACCTGCTGTTCTAGAAGTCTCTTCATTCACGGTTGTAGCAAACTAATGCAACTCATATACAATAGAACATCACGAATATAGCTTCATGATGTGCCCATGTACTGCATTCTGCGAAGTAGTGGGCCCTTCACGAAAACATGCTGTCCATGAAGTACAGTATTATTCTACTGTGGAACACTACGTTGTGCCATAATGGTTTGTGATTCTATATAATGATCTCCAAGTACTTGTTACATGAAAGCCTGTACTTCCTGCACACATGCAAGTAACTCACATACATGTCAGTTGAACAACAACATTTCCAAATGGGTTGCACATAAACATGAGGACACCCATCCTCCGTAGTTTTGCCTACACATGACACGCAAGGTTGTTTCATTGAATTCTATGGAAGGCCCGACTGGAGCATTGCGGTCATATTGCTGCACATTGACTTCCTGTCACTCTACAACCACGTCGTGCGATACCATTGCGGACAGTCACACTTGTGCACGAAGACTGCAAGTGCATCTTCTTATACGCAACTGTCGATGCGGACGTCGCTATTCTCTGCAATGGGCTGCAACAAGATGTTGGCAAGCTGCTCAGGTACATCTTCAATTCTGCTTCACAATACACATTGACAGCTATTACTATGCCTCCATGAAGACTTCTGTAGTGCGTTATAGAAAGTGACACTGTACATGAAAAAATCCGACATTCTCAGTGCTTGTACATGCACAAGTCGCCTTCGTGCATGACTCGATTAAACGTCCTTTCAGTCAAGTAGGAGAAGCTCACTTCCAGCTTGGGAGTTACTACTTCGCTGCAATGTTGAAGCACAGAATGAGCTCTATGACATTCAAAGTTCTTCTACAAACTATGTACAATACTTCCCTTCTCTAACGAACCGTAATACATGACCAAAACAATGACAAAAATTCCGTAAAGTACAATGTCCTCTGTCTATATTCATCCTCTGTGTTCTTGAATACAGAAACGTGAACATCTTTTTCTTCAACTCAACACATCGTGGCCTTCTATGTAGTATGAAATGTGAAGTACGTTGTCTGAATCCAAAGTATGGAAAACGAAGGCAATCCAACAAACATTGCAGTTCCCATTGCATACATGCAACTACTTCACTTCACTCTATAATTATAATTTCAAATAGTAGTCATCATTCATATGCAGGGAGTTGTGCTCAACCAATTCCGCTTGCACGACGTACCATTCCCTTGTACAGTGGCCTCAATATGTCGGCATGTTCTATTCAAGACAATTATGAGCATGAGTACTTCAATCTTGAAAGGAATGCCACATCTTTGTAACTCAAGAACCATAGGCATTGTACAAATGGAAATACTGAAGAGGGTTCCCAACTCACTTGCTGTCCACTGTGAAAACATGAACACTTCATTGGCCTGCCATGCACACGTATTCTTTGAAGTTGTCCGTGCACAGAAAAGAAGGAGAATTCTCTTGCAAGCATTCAAATGTCTGCGGTCTTTTTGTTCTGCCGGTTCTGTCAGCTTGCCGAACACAGTCTTGCTGCACGGCTATTTGCTTCCGCTTTTTGCTGCATGTTTTTCTCCCAACCTTTTCTTCTAAACACAATGGAAGCAACAACATCAACATTCACAGGAACAGCACTACAGCAGACATGTGACTGTCTTCAATGCTAGTGCTGTCATTTACAGAACAGCAAGTGCTCTTCTTTATGTCAGGCATCCTGTAAACGATTGTTCTACTACGTGAATGTTCAAAAGTGGACCACGGAGACCAACATGAAGAAGCAGAAACTTCCAAACAAACTCATGTGTGAGTCCTCCGACATTGCTGACTTGTATGACATTGTGCTCTCTACATATGTGGCTACATGTGCTAGACATTCTTTCCATTCTATGACCACTATAAGAATCTCAAATATAACAACAACTTCCAGACTGTCATGCACGACAGACCTGCAATCGGCAATGCTCAGACAAAGTTAGTATAGGGCTCTCATACTGCATGCAACATATGTATAATGAGGAATTCTGGTAGGTTTCCATAAATTCCTGTATCTAAGCATTATCCATTTCCTATTGAAACAGAATGTACCATTCATTTCTTCACATGTTCGAACGAATTGCTAATTACAAGTGACGAAGAAGTGATTCTGACCTCACTAAGGCTGTATAGAGACGTACCTACTTCAGCTACTAATTAAGTGTTGAACATGAACAGCAGCGCTGAAGGTGACCCAAGCCACAACAAAGTCGCGTACACGTTGTCATCGTCGGTCGTTGATTCCATATTGCATTCGGAATTATGAATTTCGATGTGTTTGTCCTTCGTCAACATTAATGAACATCATCACCTTCAACAATAGAAGACCTATTTCCAAGGCATAATTGCATTAGTGCATTACCGATTCCTACAAAAACGAAGGACTGGTTTATTTCTAGTGAAACTGCTATATGCTTTTCAGAATTACCTATCAGAATTACAGCTGAAGCAGTACAAGTAGCACTGCAAATAACAGGAATTCACATGGAAGGCACGAACATCATTGTAGAGCACTTTCGTAGGGCTGAATGGTACTACGTACTTGCATAAGTATGTCGGGGTCGCCATGTCCAGCGCACAATGAATTCGTCTGTGGCTGAATAGGACTGCGAAGCACTGAACATGATCTACTCTGCAAAACTTCAATTGCAGGTTTGTTACGCATGCCCAAAATTGAAATGAACATATCACATACAAAAATTGGTAATACTCTGCAGTTCACAGTGGAAAGAAATTGGAATTCCTGACGTTTTCGTGTAATTCACAAGCACATTCAGAAGCAATAAGCACGGAAAACAGTGACAATAACATTTGTGACCGACCAACCTAATAGCATGGGTCCTAATGCTCAGACGCTGTCATGCAAATCCATTTGCCGTCATTCAATTTAATTTTTTTTTTTGGGACACATCCTCTTTTCCTTTCAATAATGAAAAAACATGTATTAAGCACAATATGTGGACATAGGTCATAGAACCTTGCCAAACAATGTAACATCGAAGCAGAACGCTTTATCTAATGCCAGAATTGTCCTAGTACACGTACAGAGAGAAAACTGAGGTCATGGTATCGGACGATGACGATGCACATTCCACAATTGAAAACCCAGTATGAAAAGGTGCACACTGCAGCCTCCCTCCAACGATGTCACTGGCAGACACATGAAGATGTTGTTCGTCACATACTTTTGCACATCGCCTTCTGTGAAAGCAACGACGTCGTTCAAGACTAATCTTCTATTTCCAGCCACCAGCCAAGTGATTCCCACTGTATTCGCATGTCACTTGCTCTGTGCGCTGCGTAATTGATGGCACATATATTCTGACGAATAGTAAAATTATTACACATCTGCCCTCTTCTATATTTCCTGAGAATGTGAGTAATGCTCCTGCACCTTCGACTCCCTTCATGACACAGTTCATTAATAGCATGAGTAGCCGCCACGATACGTAGTGCACAACTTACACTTGACAAAGCATCCGCGTGGGGGGATTCCACTTTCCACAAGCAATCACGAATGCATTGCAAACAGATGTAAGATGAACTTCTATGAAGTCTTGCATGTCTTCATCTGTAGAACTGAAGAATACAGGGGATTGTTCATGTACATAAGGAAAACAGTGGTGAGGGAGTTACCTATACAGAATGACATCCGCGTCGCAGGCATTGTCTTTGTCCCTTCCAGTCTGTGCATTCCATTCCATCCTGAAGTTCAACGCAGCCATAAACATTAATGATGACCTACATACCAAATGTGCCTGACTTCAGTCTGAAAACACGCATTCCCTTCATAACTTCCTGCGTTCAGAGAAAAGTTTGGTTTCAAAATAAGTCCCCTCCAAATAGCCTGCAAAGCTCTAAACACTGCAATTCCACTAAGTACAAGTTCTCAAGTTCTCCAACATCTATAGCGCTTTACATTGAATGGCTTAATTTTGTAGACCAAAATGCCTTGGCAATACAGGATAAGAACAACCATTTCTTCCATATATAAGAGACCATGTTGCAGCCCTTACAATTTCTAGAAACTCTGATTCCTTGGTTTCCAGAGGACCACTAGAAGTTGAGAGACGCTTCATTGCTTTCAATGAATAATGATGACCTCTACTTCAACAACCAATGTATCCATGTTCTTTTATATACCAGGACGACCATATGCAGTCATGCTTTCAGCGGACATTGAGTAATGAAATACGCTACACAAATTGGACTTCTTTCTGTAGACGTCGTCCATGTATGTATACTCCCCACCTCTCCCGGAAGCATCCATTCTTCCTGTACATGTGACATTGTTGGCATTCTAGTGTCGTTCTTGCATTTGCTGTACCTGACATTCCAAAGCATTCATTGAGAAATGTATACATGAGCTTCCAATGTCTCATGCCTGTTGTCAGTAAGCTGCATGAAACTGTGCGACCTCATAGGAAAGGTTCCACATTCTGTGCACAGTAGTGAGCATCGAATTACGTCGTACACTTTCATTACTTGAAAAACAAAGTAATGGTGCCATGTGTACTTGCATGTCCACTGCATGTACAAAGAGAAAACAAGTTCTTCATCATGTGAAAGACAACGGCTTCATGATCGCGGAGCGACCGTAACTGAATGGCTCAAGTGTCATACAGGCGGTCTAAAGACGTTGCACCAATTCCGACGCACGTCAACCACATTGAAGTCAGTGAAGTCAGTGGAAGACTACTACCTGCATTGCTTGCTGAAGAAGGTATGAATCCTACGGTTCCGACAGAGCCGCTTCTTATTCAGGCGTGTAGTCCTGTCAACAACTTTAAAGCGGACATTATATGCCCGGTTCAAATGTCAGTCAGTGAACAGTAATTGGTCATGAACAGAGCAATGACATTCTACAGTATTATTCTCAACAGGAAGCACAAAATTGTGGACCTGAAAATGTACCTTGCATTCCGCTGCGAAGGGCAAGCAAATGTCCACACCTCTGAAACTGGCATGGCCTGCACGGCATTCCCCTGCACCTTCACAGAAAATAGTGGAAAGCTTCAAGTGCCTTTAATTTAGCCCTTTTCATTCTCTCTGTTAATGCAGACATTAGACATTAGTTCTATAAAATGTTCGTCATTGCAAGTTCATCCCCGAAATACGTTGAACACGGCCGCTGCTCCAGTAACCATCATGTACAATGTCCAGAAGGGACCAACTGTATCGTGTGGTCCGAACAATACGTCGTTCCACATTGTTAGTATGACCAATTTCAACCTCTCTAAATAATAGTTGAAGAAATTACAGCTTTTTATGCCTGGCCTGCGCATGTCTCGTTTGAAAGCGGAATGTTTTACCGTACACAAACAGGTATTTCTAAAGACTTCAGTCACCGATAATCACGTATGCACTGCAAGCTAATATAAGAGTACATGCAAGTTCAATATGCTACGAGCACTTACACATTCTATAATCCTCTCTTCGTTCTTGGACAAAGCAGTTCAACATAGAAATTCATGTCTTACCAGATACTTCAGAAGGCACTGCATGCATTTCGTCCTTCACCTATTGCAGGGACAGAACGTACAAGAATGTAAAATGAGAAGCGTCATTACTGCACACAATTGTTGTTGCCCATAATGAACATAAACTAACCTAGCACAATCACTACTTGTACCAAGTGCAAACGTATATCCGTACTACACACTCTCAAGACAACAGCAGTGACAAAATGGCTTCTCTTCACACATAATTGCAAACTGTATATCGTTCAATGTACATGTGCATGTAATGAAATATCATACCCACTTCCAATATCAATGTTCATCGTAATGGAACTGAGGACGTGGAGAAAAGGTACTCAGTAAACAACGATCTCACAATACTGCTGAGAACCAAAAACCCGAGACATTCACATGAAAACAACGACTGTCTCCAAAGCACGGTTCACAGTGCTGAATACAGTAATCTTCCACACTTTCGACAACACGGCAAAACGAGTCATGTAATTCTACTAGAGTGGAACTAACGGAAGGCACATGACAGAAGAAGAAAGAAGTTCCATAACGAACTTCCATTTCAATAAGTGCCACAACTTCAAATACCTCTTCTGCTGTAGCATTTCTTGTAATTGTTTGAAGTATACCGTTCTTTGCATGCACAGATTTCTTTCACATAGCATAGTATTTGCCAATGTTCCTTTATAATTCCAAGTATGCGTACAACATGCATAAGTGTCCACCACAGAGAAGGAATACGTACATGACAGTGCAACAGTACATGTGCAAGCAAGGGACATTATGACAAAGGGATGCGTACCGATGACAACAGAAGCGCTTGTTATGCTGAATTCATGTCAGTCTTGTATGAGGAACTCGCGTCGCACATGAACTTCAACCATTCCACAGTATATCGAATTGTAAGTCCTTACAATGCTGTCGCCGTTGTTTAGTATGTGATGGCCGGCAAACCGCACAGTACGCTCCCGTAGTGTAATTAACGTGGACACGTCGGCACTGGTTCTACAATCGTCCGGACGCAAGACAAACACCCTTGTACGCAGGACTCACATGTTTCTAAAAGCGTTGCCAAAGCTAACGACTACTGGGCATGAAAAATTGGCTTTCATGTCATTGGGGATGTACTATCGAACGTACGGATGTCAATGTTGACATCTATGATTGTGCTAGTCAACTACAACGTGCGCTTCTACTTGTTTGTTATGTCTGCACGCATGTCGTTCATAACACGCAGACATTGGGATGGAACACACTGATCTGTTTCGTGGATGAATAATTAATCCACGCAGACGTCTGCGCTCAATTCTCTATGAGAGGACACTCCCGAAGGAATTCATACTTGTCCTATGCCATGGACCAGCCACACACATGGTACGAGTTCTGGCAAACCATAGAAACCAAACATACCTCCAACGCTGTTGCATGTCTATTTCTTGCAATCCAGGCTCCTCATTCAGCGCATCCTCCGAAGATGCAGGCGAAATCACTTGTACTACCTTCCACTTCTTAAGTGGTGGACTTGAAATGGAAGGTTGTCCCATGCTCTTTGCTGGAATGTTTCTCTGCTGTAGCGCATCATTGAAGTGCTTGCTGCGGCGCTCCCCTTCCGCACGCATCTGCATTGCCGTTGTCGGATGGCCCGCACTTGCTGTGCGATGCCTGCGCTCCTCTTCATTGCGACGTGGTGGTGACACCCTCCTCTTGATGAGTTTTCCCTTCGGCTGCGGCATCCTCAGTCGCGGGGTAGACCACGTCACAAATTGTGCACCTTTTCTCTGTAAAAAATATTGCTACAATCAGTGCCAGAGGTACTACTACCACCCAAATAGAAATTCAGTATACGAGAGCACGAGTAGTCTGGACGGCGAACAACTGGAAGTACGCAATTCAGAGGAACTGACTGCAGAAGCTTCCATGGCCCTTGCAGAAAAAACATTTCAGTGCGACAGGGCAGTAGAGCATGTACAAGTTGTACTCAGACATCGGCATCAGCAGTATTGTCATGTGGGTAGGGGATTACAGGACTCTACTATGCTAATTCATGTATACAGACGACATCTGCCAATTCAGCAGCAACGACTCCGTGGAGAGTTCACAATCAAAAAGAGCAATGAACTCGTCCCTTACTAAAGAACAGAAAGCTGGCATTGCCAGACTGAGTGCGGCATACAAATTTTCTGAAAACGAACCTGCTAGAACACACTACAGTTCACTTAGCAACTTGAATTGAGCAACGATGTCTTCTCCCGCCACGTGATTGATGAACTCCTTGTCCTTGGACCTCTGTATGTTGAGAGTAGACATTCACGACAACAAGAGTGCAAGCATGAGCATGGCCAGCACATACACAAACATAGACATAGCCTACAGTCGTAGGTCCATGGACCATCTGCATCTAAGACCATGGCAAGCCTATGTCCGTGTGACATTGCTGCGATAGACGGCGCACCGGTTGTAGCGCCGCCAAGCCATGGAAGCCCTCCGCATTGAAGCACAATCGTGCTGTGGTAGAAATTGACACACAAGCAGGGAGTGAGAGTGAGAGTGCAAGTTAGAAGTTCCGTGTGCAGACCTCCATGACAGTACTCGTCAATATAGGTGCAGGACGCGCGGTTGGTGTCGCGGCGATGTGGGCAGCTGCAGGAGTCGGTTGCCATTTCAGGGTTTGACGGAGCCGACCACTTCTTCGTAAGTGCGCTTCTGCTTTCTCTACGGCTTGCTCATACTGTTGAGTTTTTGTGTCACAAGCGGCCGCGAAAACATGCATGATGAAATTTTCGAAAACATGGACTGCTTCTCCACTCACTCCGAAATGTAGTACTGTCTCGTTCGGTATACTCTCATGCAAGTCTAGTACTATATCATGCTCGGGGAAGCACTTCGGAACTTCCATGACATTGGGACTGCACTGACTGATGCAGGACCGACGAAGTGCGCAGAGTTAGGGTTTCCGCCATAGAAGTACGTTGTCCATGTTTCCTCGTTGTTTGCAAATCACCCTCGGCAGGCGCCTGCCACGTGTCCCGGAAAACGTAGGAGCCCCGCACTAGCGTAGACTGCAGAGTTAATTTGTCCATGACGTGCTTCATGTTCTGCACGATGTCTTGATAGGCATGTCTGTGTTTTGGATGAATGACTCCTGTGAGGTTCGACGTCAACTTGAGCATGGCCTGACGTCCATGAGACTTGCAGTGCTGTACATGTACTTCTGTTCATCGGAACTTCTGAATGGAGGTTCATTCACCACTGTCAATCATTTCTAACTAATTCATGAATTGAAGAGAACGTTCGTACTCCGAATAAGAAGTGGAGTTTGTTCTTTCAATGATGTAGTCTTTTCTTTGGGAAGTACATTTAGAAGCCATCACAGAGAATCGGTATGTGTACATGTATGTTAGTTTGTACTATTTCGGGTTATAGTCTCCCACTTCGAAGAGAAGCTTATGAAAATTTTCTACATTTTCATACGTAAACCATGTTGAAAGAGAAATTGTGGAAGCTTTCAAGTTGTCTACGATAAAACTTCATTGAACAGTAGTGAGTACTTAATAAAAAAGGAAGGTCATGAAGTGTTTTTCACTTCTTGGCGCTTTTGGTATAATGACACATTTGTCGTGTACAATGAGATACTAGACTTCTGGAAGAGCTGTAGGCATGAACATTGAAACAGACTATATTTATAGTAAAAAGATGTAGAAAGGTATTACACTTGCTTCAATGTTGGGAGGTCAAACTATGAAGTGGCTAGCGTGTTGGGAGGTCAAAATGTTAAGGTATATTTGTACAAGTTGTACCTTGCTTCACGAAATGTAAGCATGGAAATCGTACATGATCAAAACGTACAGCATTACAGTAAATATCTCGGACAACTTATGACCTCCATATATGTTGCACATATGCATAAGTGTGGATAAATTTTTTGGTGTAACAGTACATAGTACCTGAAATGCATGTATTGTCGAAGGTGAAGCAAAAAATGTAATGGACATGTGTGAACTCGGAATACAGAACTACATTCCGCATCTGCTGAATGGCGACGGTTGTCAATGAATACGTGGCCTTTTCTGTCGTTGTATTGCTAATGCCTTTGATTTTCTTTATGGACGATAACAGAGGTATTGATGGAGTGAAGACTGTGGGACACATCATCGCCAGCACTTCATGCGTGTCAGAAGGATGTTCAACTATCTTTGAAGAATGTTTACATTGTGCCGACGCTAACGTCATTAGCTAATACGAGAGGGCTACACATTTCTTGGTGTGTTCTTCTAGCACGACTGATGTATGCTTCCAAATATGTGAACCATTAGGCGATTTGTGACGCAATTTTTGTCGTACCATGTCTAGTAGTACGTCACTCTGTATGCAATTGTTTTGAAGAACATCCTCTGTGTTGCTCCAATGTGAAGCATGACACAGGCAATCCAAACTCATACGTCCGATCGTTCTCATTCTCATAGCAGAATGTCCATGGGCCAACCATGTTTTCGAATAGAGATGATGAACGGGACATTGAATCCGTAGGAGAGTGTGAGTTGCTTGAATCGGTCGGAGAGTGTGATCATTCTACGGAACAATATCCGTTTGAGGATTACGATGTGCAATATGCAAATTACCTTGAGCATTTATTTCTGCAGCACATGGAACACATGCTGTTGTATGACAATGCTTTACTTGGTGGAGAAGATTTCTTGCCAGATGATATGTACCTCAGCAACATGTACACCATGTCGCTTCATTATGACGGTTTCTATCCATTTGATAGTTGGGAAGAAGATTACGAAGATTGGCTTGCCGAACAAGTGTATTTTGCAATGGTGGAGGGCAATGTTTGACTTCACATTGGAAGCATGAAAAGTAACAGAAATGTCTGTAGTACTCTACACGTACAGAGCGTTCACTTGCCAAGGGCATGTACATGAGTGTCTTACTAGTTTGTAGTGGAACTACAGAGAACAACCTCCATAGTTTGAATTTAGTGCTATCAGAACATCCTCATTTGTGAGTACTGCATTTGCCTTACGTTCAGTTGTACATGAGGTACACTGTATAGTACATATATGTTAATTTTGAACATGACGTATAGGGTGTTGAATATAATTGAAAGTATTTGTACTACAATAGAAATTGGTTACCAGTCAATGTGTAATGTCATTCACAAACTTCTATGAGCAAGACATGTTTTATTACTCCAATGCACTAGGTTTTCCTTCTGCACAGAAGGCAAGACAAAGCATGTATTCTGTACTGCTGTTTGTTGTGGATCTGTGCAGCATCTCCAGCTTTGTAACCATAACAATTACAAAAAATTTGTTAACATTCATGTCATTATTGCACATAGCAGTTATGAAGAACATATGGAGTGGCACATGTTCGGATGTTTAATTCTGCAGATGTATTTTTTTTCAATTTCAGTGCATTATTTTGCTTAATGGAAGCAATGTGTGTTGCATATGAATGCAGTGTACGCAGAGCTATGTACATGAATACCGGATGCCGCAATCGCGGCAGTACAGTTCGTATAACTGTTGAAGGACGTGTGCTAAGGCACATTCCCATTGAAGACCTGATATTGCAGACAGAGCTGCGTGTGGCCACAGAAAAAGATGTGAGGGTGTACCCATGCCCTTGCAACGATTGTCATGGAGGACGATGCAAACGTATTGAGACAATTAGAAGCCACCTCGCAGCTGTTGGACGAGATCCGTTTCTATTGAAGTCCATGATAGAGGGAGACCCTCCTGATGGCTATCCACGTCAAGGTATATGGGTGGAAGACATTGCATATGACAATGACATTGTACATGATGAAGGCGCACCCATTGATGGTGCCAACTACGATAACGTGGATCCAAGCATTTCCAACAGTGATGATGCTGGTGGTCAAGAAGTGCATGTTGATCAATATCATGAGGTGCACCGCCAAGTCATGGAGGCATTTGATAGAGGGGATGCACTGCATATGGAAGAACCAGAAGCTGGAGAAGGAGTAGTGTATGATGATGTTGAGATGGACACTTTGGATGGTTTGGAGGACTTGTATGAACAAGCGACGACACCATTGTACATGGGCGCAAAAGTGAGCGTTGTGTCAGCCACAATCATCATCATGAACATGTGCGTAGTTTTTCGTGTTAGCAACAAATTCACTGACGAGCTGCTTAGGTATCTCTCACGCGATTTGCTACCAGAAGGAAACAAACTGCCTAGTAGTCATTACGCCGCGCGAAAGACCATTTGAAATTTGGGCTTAAATTACAATAACATTCATGCATGTCCTGATGGGTGTGTGCTTTATGAAGAAGAGAACGCATCGTTGAACATTTGTCCGAAGTGCTCAAAGTCACGCTGGGTGGATGGTAGCAACGTCATAGCAACAAAGGTCATTCGTCATTTTCCTTTGATACCTCGATTGAAAAGAATGTGGCGTTCGAAGGACATTGCTGGCATGCTGACAGGTTACAAGAAGCATGTCAGTGACGATGGCATCATGCGTTCTGTAGTGGACAGCCCTGCTTGGAAGCACATTGATGATGATGCTGCTTTTGGCGACTTCGGAGTTGATTCCAGAAATCTACGTCTTGCACTAGCCTTGGATGGTGTCAACCCATTCAAATTGAGCAACACAAACTGGTCGACATGGCCGGTGCTCATTCTGATATATAATTTGGAGCCGTGGTTCGTGACAAAGAAATTCTTTATTTCATTGTGTATTTTGATATCGGGGAAAATGTCACCGACGTCAAAAAACATTGACATCTTCATTCGTCCACTATTGAGAGAGCTACACGAACTGTGGGAAGGTGTTCCCGCACAGGATTTTTCGCAAGTGGAAGGGTCAAGGTGTTTCATGTTACGGGCTCTGCTCATGTGGACCATATCAGATTTTCCTGCATACGGACTCATCTCCGGCTTGTGTTGTAAGGGTTATAGAGGTTGTCCACCTTGTGGACCTGAAACAGATGCCAGAATGGCCAAGACTGGTCAAGTCATAGGACAACGATGTGTACGAGACTCAAAGATAGTGTATGGTGGCATACGCCGATATCTGCCTCGTAACCATCCTTATCGTCGCAATCGACGTTTCAATGGCGCTGTTGAGCACCAAGGTAGTCCTCCTATAATGTCTGGGCAAGATGTCATAAGGTATGTAGCGTGGCGACAATCTTATTTGGATTTAGGTGGTAAGGAGAACAGTAAAGATGACCCCGTGCATGTGACTGGTGTAAAGCGCTTGAGCGAGCTGTATTGCCTCCCTTACTGGCAGGTACTGAATGAAGACAACTTTGTACCTCATTTAATTACCTAGTACAACACCAAATGCAACAAAGTGAGGAAGGGCACAGTACATTGATGTATAACATATGTGTTTGAATTTTTTTTTGGGTATCCTGTAATGTTGAAGACTGTAGTTTTGAAGTTGAATGTTATAGGTACACTGTAAGCGGTCTTTTTCTTTCTCTATTAGAAAGGTAGAAATACAGAGATATTCAATTGATGATCAAAATACTACACACCCACTGCACGTCACATGAAATGGATCTTACACCACCATGATGTTAAACCTTATTATATAGAGTGTTATGTACTTACGCATGTTATTTAATGAATGCATTGAACAGCATCTTCTGGAGTGCCACATCTTGGACGTCATGCACTGCGAGAAGAATTTGTGTGAGAACATGTTGAAAACAGCGCTTGGTATGAACGACAGTCCCGGGAGTCGTCAAGACGCAGAGGACTTGGGAATTCGTGAAGAAATATGGCTGCAACCAGCACGGCGACGACAAGATGCATTCTACATGCCGCATGCGCAATACATATTGAAACCTGATGAGTGGAAGGAGTTTGTGGACATTATCTCGCAGATACGAACACCTTCAAACTATGTGGGCTCTATCCACAAACGTTTGAAAGATGGGAAACTGCAATACATGAAGACACATGACTATCATGTCCTCATGCAGCAGGTATGGTTTGCACACCCAACTTTTTTATATAATGAGGCATTATATAGAACAAGTGAAAATTTGGAAGCTGCATGTCAAATGTATACTAGGAATGTCGACAGCAACGTCTGATGGGATAAAGAACGTTTTGAAAAACAAATGATGCATTACAGAGTCTTGTACTGTACATTCATGTGTACAGCATTATACGCACTGAACATGCTAGAAGCAACAGGACACGGTCTTCATCACTGAGAGATGAGTACAACTAAAATGCTGAACGTAGCAGAATAAGTGAACCAAATGCTTCAACATGTATGTCATATTTATACATAGAAGAAGGTCACATGTCAAACTTATGGAAACGATTGTGCAGATTCTTCCAGTAGCGGTGCGCAATGTGTTGGATGAAAACGTGCGTATAGCAATCATAAGAACGTGCAGAGTATTCCAGAAATTATGCGAAAAGGAAATACGTGTGGCAGATCGTGACGCATTGATGTCCGACGTCGTAATTGCTATGTGCATGCTGGAGAAAGAGTTCCCGACCACCTTCTTGAATGTCATGACGCATTTGCCGGTGCATCTTGTTCAACAATTATTCACTTGTGGTCCAGTTCATTGCCGATGGATGTACCCTATTGAAAGATACATGAAAACATTGAAAGATTATGTGAGGACATATGCACATCCTGAAGGGAGCATGGCGGAAGGTTACCGCATGGAGGACATGCTTGGTTTTTGCACAGAGTACATGAAGGACTACGAAGGGACCACACACCGAGTATGGGACCCTGTAGAAGATGCCCGCATGAATGATGAAGTACTACGTTGTGATCAGTCGAAGAGACGAAAGATGTCCAACGACGTCCGTATGTATGCACATGCATTTGTACTGGACAATGCAGCTTCTTTGGAAGCACTGCGACAGTGAGTACACAACCAGTTCTCTGTATCTTTCATTTCACAACACTATACAAGAGCACTATAATGTTTTATTTGTAGATATGTTGAATCTCAAAAGAAATTGCAGAACTATCATGCAACAGTATAGGAGGTTCACGAGGGCACTATCTGTAGAAGAACGTGTTATTCAGAATGCAAACAGAACCTTGTGAAGAGACATTCTTCAGAAGATGCTTTAGTGTATGACGTACTTGATATACAGCATCCAGAAACTCTTAATTTCTGGAATTTGTTATGTGAGATGTCCATTTAACAGCTCTTATTCTTTGCTATGTCTTCTAGGGAATACCTCCATGCAAAGGGACGTCGTTGGGAAGAGCGTAACGTATTCCGCCAAGAAGCACGAAATCGTAATGCTTCAGTGAGAACACAGTACCCTTCAGAATTGACTGAGCTTCCATCATTTCCAGATTGGTTACGAGCACGCGTGCAACATACACGAGATGAAGGGCAGCATGTGGAGGATGACATAATTCAGTATGCCCAACCACCGGAGCGATATGCAACCTCGCACCGTGAAATGTATTCTTTTGGAATGCATTTGCGAGTTCGTAGTTCAGAGGTTGGTCTCGTGACGCGTGACTCCTGTGTTGTTGCTTCTCTTACACGCCAACTTCGTTGGGGCCTTCGTAACGGAAGATTCATTGAACGAACCGATGATTATGTGGGGTACATTGAAGAAATTCTGGAGTTGGATTACAGAAACCACTGCACAACTATCTTAGTGTGTGATTGGGTGAAAAGCAATGATGATATTCGGTACCCAAACATCAAGCAAGATAAGTACGGATTCACAATGGCAAACTTCAATCACATGGATGGCAAAGTGCACGCAAATTCTTTTGCTTTCCCTCTACATTGTCAACAGGTCTTCTTCTCAGACGATCCGCACAAACATGGGTGGAAGATTGTTTGCAGAACAGATGTCAGGGGAAGACGTGGGCAATTACAGTGTCTGCAACAACAGTCTACTGTTACTGACATAGGAAACAACACAAGCTTTGCAGGACTCCAACCACAAATGGTGGACTCTGATCCAATCAGAGTACCATCAACTACTAATGGTACATACATTTTAGCATCGGAAGACACTACAGAGCAAGAAGATGTTCCTGAAGTATAGAACAACTACTATTATTGTCAGATTTTCCAAGGACTGTTCAGTACAACATACATATTGTAATATACATCTGTATATGATGTTTTCATCGATGTAGTAGGCATTTTCGTATACGTGATGGCAAATGTCATGCGAAATGTTTGCACTCTATCTACTACCGTAGTTAGTGTTATTATAGACCTTGCGCACAAGAAGAATACAACAATTCAGTAATCATATAATTCAATATTGTGTTTGAACAATTCTGAAAGCATTTCATGTAGGATTACTTTGAATGAACTCGTGTAGATTGGCACTACGGACAGCGCTTGTTATGTCATGACCAAGTTTTAGAATGTAAGTACGAAATACCCGAACACATGTAATAGTACCGCAATGATGTAGTGAGTACAAACATGCAATATGATGCAAAGCGTGCGTTCTGTCATCTTGAACTATTGTAATGACAATTATGACATGCGAGACAAAAAGAGTTTCTTATCCCGTGACAGAAAAAAATGTTTATATGTCAAACATTGTGGTATTGGACAATTCACAAGAAATGGACATTCCTGATTTCTCCACAATGTTGCAATTAAACAATAGTCCAACGAGTGTCTACAAGGAACTAGAATTTCACCATTAAAGGACCCTCACTACACTTTCACCATGAACGCCATTTCTAGTACAAGTAGCAGAATTCTCAAAAAAAGAAAATTGGACTTGTCTAACCGTAGGATTTTTGTATTATATAATATCAAAAACATGTGGTACAAATTTTAGACATTTCGACCAGGTGGATTGCAAGATACAAGCATTATAATCCACTAAAATCATTTTTTGGACCGTGCGAAAAGCAGTGCACCTGCACTTCAGAATCTCACATTTCTATGTAAAAAGGACGAAAATGGTGGTGCTTGTGTAAAGTTCTTTTTCTACAGAAGTTGGCCACATGTTTGCAAATGTTCATATGATTTGGAATAGTACAACATATAGGAAAAAAATTGTAAGTACGTAGTAGTAGATAATGATTTAAAATATTAAATTTTTCACAATTTTAATTTGGAATTTAAAATTTAAAATTCCAATGGTCGAAATGTTGTAATAGTCTATCTACATCATACGATTTTATATTTTTCCACAAAAATTGAAAATTGGGTACGATAAAGGATTTCGAGGTTCATTGTACAGTACGGAATCCGAAAGTGTCAGCCAACAAAAAATGCTCATAACTGTTGACTCATTCATCAAAATGGAATGATTCAACACTTTTCGTGTATATAAAACTGTAGAAAATCAATTTATTTTTTTCCCTGAAAGATTTTTTTTTTTTTTTTCTAGCACAACAGTGCCGTTGAGGAAGAAATTAACATATGAGGTTGTAACTTCTGATTTGTATTTCCAAATGTCATGAAACTTGGTGCATCTGAAAGATATTCCTTGCCCCCACATTCTATAAAAATTCCAGCCCCAAATATATAAATCTCCGTTCGTAGGTACGTACCCAAAATTTTTAAACTCCCTCATACAAAAGAAAAAGTTTATGAACCTTATGAAAATAAAAACCTTTTTTTCTTCGGAGGCTAAAAAATTATACCGTATATATCGTTATCGAGCGTGCAATTGCGAAAAAATTAGAATCATTCAGAACAAATTAATTAAATTGTTTTCTCACAAATTCTCTGTTCATGTGAACATATGGAACTCTGTTAAATCATTCCATTGGGAGTTTTTCTGGAAAAGTCGTGGACAATCTTCTTTGTCAGGCACTGTGAGCATGTTCAATGGAAAAAAATTCATCCACCTTTGAATGCTTATATCTTCTAATCCATATGATTGAATTTCATTTCATTTATAGCACATGATCTTGAACAACGGAAGTACAGCATCATACAATTACATTTGAAAAAGAAATTGCTTCCGTACTTGAATGCATTGGAAATGGCGCTTCTAACAACTTCGTGATAGGAAAATGGCCTTGCGACTGTAAGGCTTAACAGACATTTGTATTGAAAAGGAACAATTTCTTCAAGTAAGCTACACTACCATGCAATTTGCCTTAATGTTCCATGACTTACAATAACTTCGGTTCAATGAAACCAGCGCATTCTATTGACGTCGCACTAGTACATACTACTATACGTCAAACTAGATATGACATTTCTCCCTCATGTTTTATAGAACATGCTTGTTGTACAGCACATGGGCATGTTTTTCACCCAACATGCAGACGTTGTCAACAATGTCCAATACAATTGTGCCACCGGCAACCTCTACCTCTGTAACACCATCATGTAAAAAAAAACATACCACGTTTTGTACAGCCATCACAAAAAACGTGGGTTTCTTATAGTGATTCTAGTTCAAACGTTCAATGCTTCATTTTGGTAACAAGAGTCTAATTATGTTTGGATTTAGGAATAGAAATGAAATACCTCTTCTTTTATTTTTTATTTTAGGTTCTTTTCCAAAAAAAAAGTGGGTACTAGAATTGTTTTGGAATAAAATCGAATACAATTTGTTTTCTTTTTGGATTCAAGTTAAATGGTTCCTTTGATAATTGCAATCTAGACATCTACTTATGTTTGGAATTCAAGTAAAGTACAATTGATTTTGCACTTGCATAAAAGTTCAACGTTTTGGGGTTCAATAACAGGAATATAGGATAATACATCAAGTTTTCAACCTCTAAATTCCTACTACAATTTGAGCTCACCATGAACAATAGAACTCTTGAGCACTAATTTTAATTAACATATCTCATGTGCATTGTTGTACATCCTACCACCTCATATGTATATAAATATATAATGAACTCCCATTTCTACTCTCAAATGCAAAACATGATGATACATCATTTTTAAATTTTTCTTAGAGATTGTACGTAATTGAATTTTTTTTCCATATCTAGCCACAAGATATTGTATTAGACTACTATAGAAATGTTTGGACAAAATTTAAGAAAATTTGAGCAAGTAGATTACAGAATAGTTCTATTCAACACTTCAACCCTTCAAGGCCTAACAATGTTGTGACAATGGAATTTTCCAATGAATCTTCCCACTTTGATATTTTATAGCGTATGGGATGTATTTGAATTTTTTAATACTAGTGTACAAAAAAGAATCCTACTATGTTTAGGATAGTAGGATGTGTATAATTAATTATAACAAATATTGACTGTTGAATTTTTAGCTTATAACAATTTCGGATGATGAATGGTGGAGGCAAAAAATGGTGGTTATTCTATGAATTCATTCTTCATAGCAAGTTGCCTAAATGAGTACATGCTTCAAAAATTTTAGAACTATACAACTTTCCCGAAACATCCCACCTTACATTCTTAATTTGCACTTTATAGCACAAATTATGGATTACTCTAATATATATTTTGTAATTCATATAATTTTATTTCCACCTTTACTTTTGAGAAATCAGAATAAATTTACTTTTATTCCTAAATTATTGTAAAAACACAAAATAAATAGAAAAATTATTTTTGTACTATCAAAATGTTTATAAATTTTGTATATCAATTACATAAAAGGATTCATTTGGTTTCAACTTCAAGTTCAGGGTGGAATTTGACTTCAAGTTGTTTGATGTAGCTGTTTTTTGTGTGAAAAATAAAATAAGCAATTGGAATTTTTTTTTTGTTCACCTCCATTACTGCTTGCACCTCCCCCCCAAATTTCAAATTAACCCCTAAAGTCCCATTGTCCTCTAGGGGGACAATTTAGAGTTTGGGTAGGTTTCTATGGGCTGAAATTTTACCCTAATTTTGCAAAACTTTTTTTGAAGATAGAAAATCTAATAAACTTTGTGGAAATATAATTTTTTTATTTCAATCGGTGCCTGGAAGAAAAAGTTATACCACAAAAAGCCTAGAACTGAACTCGGCGAGCAGCACTTGAAATTGAATTTTCAGAATGCAATTTGCAAATTTTTCAAAATTTTTGTTTTTTAAAAGGTTATGTTTGCTTGCTAGAACAATCTCACTGATGGAATTATTGTATTTCGATCCCATTTAAGAGCTATTAACTGTTTAGTTTTTCTTTCAATCTTGAAGACTTGAACCTGCTTCTACTTGACAATTTCTTGAAGTATGAAAATGAAGTTGTTATTTTTTGAATTTTTTTTCATAGACTCCCAACTCAGTTCTTCAATACAATAAATTTTAAATTCAAATTCTATAGTACACATTTTTTCCACAAATAGCAATCAAAGTCATCTAAAATTGCAGTCTAGTGTTCTAGGAAACTTGTTTTTTCAACTTTGAATGCACATGTAGTCGTATCTCTCAATCTGTACGGTCAAACTTCATGAAATTTTAACCACATAATTTTAAGTAAGTAAATTTCAAGATCCTATGGTTCAGTTCCAAAAATAGAATTTTTTTGGAATCTTGGACAAACGTAGTAGAAATGGCAGTTTTGAGTGGTTTTTGATGAAAAAATGGCCTCAGGGGGTTAATTGAATTGTTTTTCTATTTTTCCTCATATATGATTATATGTTCATTTTTTGCAACAGAATTGATAACAATTAGAAACGTTCGCGAACGAAATTGCAATTTCTCTAAGTGATATAGAATTCAATATTTTAAGTAGTAAAAATACCTGATTGTTATTCAAGCTGAAATAAGAAGTTTTACCATTTTTGGATGGATCAAGTCATTAAAAGGTTAATGTATCCCTTCATACATTAACATTAATATATATGTAACAAAATATACATTAATGTTAATACCTATTTATACACATACAATAATATTAATACAATAATATTAACATGAATATATACCTTCATACACTCAAATGCACTTATTCTTAGGCCATGAGTACATTATTATATCCACATATCACACATGTCATATCATGCAAAGGAATTCAACAATTGAATATATGTATTTCATATGCATCATGTAATATAAAATTGAAAAAGTATACAACCCTTTTTCCACGATAAAATATGCATATTCACGAGTCTTTGTCTAATATTTTTTGTAGTACCAAACTACCAAAGTAGCAATTCTATAAGCCTCAGTAATGATAAGTGCTGAAGTCTATAACTGTGTATGCAAAATATGCTTTGCTAATTAGTAATTACCAGTTTACCACACTAAAAAATGCACTCAGTCGATGTTCATTGGACTATTTCTAGTGCCACTAGGTCTAGCCTCGTCGTCATGTGCGCCGTGCTGCATTGGAAAATCTTCGTTGGAGCCTAGTTGAAGTCTACGAACCGCAAACTGAGTTCTCCTCGTTGCTCCGTCTTCTTTTAGAATGGCCCTCATGATTTTTGATTTCTTGAGACTCTCCAGAGCTCGGCGTGTATCTGGGCTATGTTGTTCAAGCAAAAAATCCAACCCTTCGTTTCTAAAAGTTTCCCTCCACTCAGATTTCGATAATTGAGTAAGCTCCACGGAGTCGGGCATGTCAGGGTCCTCCCTAATACGAACCCCGTTGTCATCAATGACACGGACTCCATCAATGCTCCATAACCATCGCTTAGGGTGAGGTCCAAATTGAAACTTCAGTCCAACCTTGTCCTAATGTCCATTGAAGCATTGAAAGAAAAAATTCCGTCACCCTTGGCTATGCTTATCTTTCATCGGAATCAAATGGTGGCAGACTTGGACAATTTGATCGGGGTCAGTCTCCCAACCACATTCAGCAATGACCTGTGTCTTGTCCAACGATGTCATTTGCAATTTCCAACTCCACACCAAGTCTGTTCCCCACATTCTATGGTAATCTGAGGCATTCGTGGCATTGTATTTACAATGTGGTGGCATGTATGGGACCAAGCCAAACAACTCGTACAAGCGCTCGTGGAAGGGAGCCTTGCACATTGCGCATCGATGACGGACAATCATGAAATTGATGAGGCAAAATGGATAGTATACATGGTTGCACGTGCCCAACTGCATTCCACCTTCAGGGCCAAATGGATTCATACAAATGGAACATGTGGTCCCGTCGTGCACAAAACTTGAAGGATTTGGCCACTCCAACAACGGGTGGCTTTTGTAGTGGACCTTCAATCCAAGCTGTTTTTTGTAATCCCAATTGTGTTTGGACTAATCAATGATTGTTTTTCCACCATCAAGCTTGATGGTTGCCATGTTGGGATTGAAAAGATCATCCACAAGGGCCCATAAAGTCAAGCCAAACACCCTTTCTTGATTGTGCTCACTGTAGTAGTGGTTCAGTTTCTTGAACTCTGCTACCAGTTGTCATGTCTTGTCAAAGGTGAACATGCATGCCAACTTCTACTGGTAGTACTGCTCCACTAAGGCATGCAAACGACTTTGTAATTTTTGATTCTCGCCTTGCAAGTTGTTGAGCTTAGAGTTGTTGTCCATAACCATGCCTCGAACTTTAGTCTGTATTGGTACATTGTCGGTGGCAATTACTTCGTGAAAGGCCAATGAATCTTCTTGTGTAGACATGGCAATATCACCTAGAGCATCTTGAACCGGAATTTGGGAATCCCGAGGAGGTCCTTGTGCATGTCCTTGTGGATCCTGACCTTCGTTCATCATTTGTGTTGCTTGTAGAGCTCGCCGAAGCTCCTCTATGTCACGTGCTTGTTGAGCAATTATTCTGTCCTTGCGTGTGATTTCTTCTGGTAACTTGCCCACATCTTTATATAGAGAATGCAATTCATCATCTCAGTCTTGTAATTGCACCCTCAAGCTTTGTATAGTGTCTGCAGCAGCCATGACATTAACAACTCCAATAGTTGGTTCATCAGGTGTTTGGAATTGCGCCTCAGCAACTCCAACTATTGGTTTAGCGGGGCCCTCGAACTGTACATGAATATTCTACTCCAGAAGTTGTCTACGAGGTGCACATTGCACCCTCCTCCTTTGTGCACGTTGTTGTCCTCTGGGGGTTAATTCCACCATAGCATGAGATCCATCAAAGTCATCGTCCATAGTAGAGTTCGCTGTCTCATACGTGTCAGGCGACTCAATACGTGTTGATCTTTCCTAGCTCTTTTTTGGGATATCTCATAACCTCCCTTGCAATCATTCCATTTGCTAGTGTTGGTATCTTGATACCATTTGCCGTCATTGGCGTGCCCTTCAAGGTGGACCAATCCACCTGCTTGTTCAATCTCACCTCCGCATGTACACCTCGTGCAATGAAAAGGTGAACTTCATTCCTTTTCACAGTGGGTTTTTTGTATAGCACTTGATATACTTCGATGCATCGTTGTTTAAAGGCCTCATTGATGTAGTATTTCAAGTTCGCTTTATGAAATCGGCGGTGGTAGTTGTGCCGCTCTTTAGGGAAGGCCTTGTCAATGAGGCATCATTCGATGTAATTGATGCAAGTTTCAAAACTCCACGGTTCTGGCACGTCATTCTAGCCCTTAAATGCCAGTTTTTTGAGATTTCAAAGTACATGTAACCTCTTCCGATGTTTGTTACCTGGCCTTAGTCGGGTCCTATCTCATTCAACTTTGTTGGTTCTCGGTGGTGTCGCCTTTGTGAATTTTTTTTGCAAAAACTTGTATATTGTAAAGGGCCCTACACAATGCCAACGGCTAGTTCAATGAAGAGATGGAGGATCTAGAATATGCAAGGCAGGGACTTATAGGGCAGGGACAGCCTTTTATAGTCCCCAAATTCCCTTGTCAGGGCGGGGACGTGATTGGGCAGGGCAGGGACGTGTTCGTGCCAAGGCGAGGACGTGATTGGTCAGGGCGGGGACGCCTTTGTGCCACGGCGGGGACGCATACGCGCCGAAATGAGGACGCAACGGGCCGAGCGAAAACGTCACTGTCAGGGCAGGGATGCGTAGTTACGCGCCGGGATGAAGACACAATGTATCGGGTGCAGACGCAACGGGCCGGAGCGAGAACGCGATGGGCCGAGGCGGGGACGCGTGTCCCTCGGGGTGCGGATGTGTGAGGGGCGGGGACCATAAATCCCTTTTGCTCCCTCACTTTTTCTTAGCCAAGTCCACGCCCTACGCCTCACACCTTTGTTTGCACAAGCGACTTTTGGAAGTGAGTTTGGTGGATGATTGGGCTTGGCCCACATATAGCACCCGGTTTTTTTTATTTTCTCCAAAACTTTGGTGGTTCCGAAATATTGTACAATGACAAGACAAGGGAGTGGGTCATTGGGTCACTGCTTAGTGTTTGAAGACTTGGATGCAATTTTTGAGGTGGTGCCTGCAGCCACAAATGTGTCAAGGGCTTTAGGGTCATCCAATCCCTCATCATCCAACACGTCGAAGCGTAAAAATCAACCCAATCTTGACATGCCCCCCCACGAATATGTGCTCGAGGCTAGAGCAATAGTGGTCATTTTTTACACGCGACAAAGCTCTGGAATGATGTGTAGAGAATACGTGAATTTCAACAAAGAAGGGTACCACAAGTTGAATACTGAAGTGCGGCGAGAGTTGGAGACCAAATTTAGAGCATCCGAATGATTCAACAACTATCAAGATTACTGGTTGCACTTTGAGTGGTTGGATAAACAAATGTCGCAGTTGACCACCAATATTGTGGCGAATTGGTGTTATTACACGAAGAAGAAAGAGGATGGTAGTGATTGGGACACGCATGACAAGGAGTTCGCTTCGAGATTGGTCCAAATTCAGAAGTTCTCCCAACAGTTTTCTTCCTCGCGTAGAAAGAAACAAGCACTATAGAAAGCGACGCTTGAAGACCAAATACAAGCTCATTATGTGAGCGGAACATTCAAGTGGTTGAAAAGTTGCGTGAAAGGGAATCCCATGCCAAATCAAACTATGACTGGATCATATGGGACTGTGAGGAAGGTGATGCTCACGAGACTACAAAGCATTTCCAATTGAATTTGCTTCGTCGGGAAGACTTTGAAGACCTCAAATGAGAAGGAGAAGCGCCAAGCTATTGTGAACAAAGCGGAAGGGTGTCTAGTGATACATCCTGGTATCATAAGACTTGCGTACATCCATCCGAAAACAATGGAAGGCTACACGCTATGGTGGAATGGAGGGTCTTTGATTTCTTTCTTGGCCAAGTACAACTCAAAAGTGAGCGAATCATTGGATGTGGATGACATCATGAGACAACATGATGCAGGGTTGACGCAAGAAGAACTCGGTTGGATTACAACTTATCATCGAAACCGTGTGTATTTGGCTCTATCATTGCTTGTCACAATGGGAAAATGCCACGAAGCACAACATTTACACAATGACATTACTCCATCCAACGTTTTGCTCCATTTTGATGAATGAAAAGAGAACACAATGTACATTGGTATTTGCGATTGGGGGCTTTCTGGTCGAGTTGTAGAGAAGGAGCCATCAAGGTATGGTTATCAAACCATGGAGGAGCTCCAATGGGAGAAAAAACAACGAAAACATACAGCTCCTGAGTTGTTCTACGTGTATGGAGAGAAGAGACCTCACTTGAAGTCATGCAAAAAAAACACTTCTACTCCATGGCTGTTGATGCATATGCAACTGAATGGATAGTATATCAAATTTGGAAAGAAGAGTGGGATCCAAAGTATTTTACGATCAAAAACCCAGAGCAGTATCAGCATTTGAGGATTCAGCTACTGAGCCTCCAAAAAATAGATGTAGGTGAGGGGACGTCTGTACCTGATGTTCTAGACACTTTGAGGAAGGCACCTCACTGTTGAACTATGCCTGACTGTTGTTATCATACATAGTATATTGTTTATACTTTTTGAGCTCTAATATGTGACAGTTTTATAGGTAGACCCCACATTTTTGCTTAGAAGAGCATTAAGTATGTGTATTTCACGGTTGTTACACATTTCATACATAAAGATACAGACATATGGTGAAAATCTTGTAATATGCAATTTGGTCTTTCTTCCATCATGACAGTTGTACAACTTCTATGAATTTATGAACGTGTAGTAAACAAAGTAGCAAACAACTAATTATGTTTGAAATTGATTTTTGAGAGTTTGATACACACAAAAAGCTTTGAATCATTCCGTTTTGATCAATGAGTCAAAAGTTATGAGGATTTTTTTGTTTGCGGGCAGTTTTGGATTTCCTACTCTAAAATAAACTTTGAAATCCTTTATCTTATCTAATTTTCAATATTTTTGGACAAAAATCAAATTATAGGATGTAGATACATTATTACAACATTTTGACCATTGGGATTGGAAATTTTCAATTCCATATTTAAATTGTAAATAATTTAGTATTTTTAATCATTCTCTACTACTACCTACTTACTATTTTTTTCCTATATGTTGTACTATTCCAAATGATCTAAAATTTTTCAAGCATGTGACCAAATTGTCTAGGAAAACAAATCCAAAGAAGCACCACCATTTAGGTCATTTTTTCATAGAAATGTGAGCTTGTGAAGCGCAACTGCCCTGCTTTTCGCAAGGTCAAAAAAATGATTTTAGTTAATTTGAATGCTTATATCTTGCAATCCACCCAGTGGAAATGTCTGAAATTTTTACCACATGTTTTTGATACTATATAATACAACATCCTACGGTTAGATATGTCAAAAAAAGTTTTTTTTTAAATTTTGGTAGTTGTATCAGAAATGGCAGTTTTAGAGCGTTTTTGGTGAAAACATAGTGATGGTCCTTTAAGGGTTAAAAAAAGTCAACTTAGTGTTGACCACATCAGATGTCCGTCCGGTATGACAACCTTGCCAGATGGGCGACTTCGGGTCTCAAATGGGCGACTTCAAGTCTCAAATGGGCGACTTCGGGTCCCAAATGGGCGACGTCGGGTTTCATGGGAGACTTCGGGTGCCATGGGCGACCTCGGGTGAAAGAAGGGCGACTTCATGTGCATAAAGATTAACTTAACCCCTAAAGGACCATTGTCCCCTTAAGGGACAAAATGGATTTCAGGCAGGTTCCTATGATCTCAATTTTTAATGAATTTTTCGAAAACTTTCTCATAATATATGAAAACTTATTACCTCTATGGGAATATAAATTTTGTTTCAATTGGTGCCCGGGAACAAAAGTTATGACATCTTAAACATAGTTTATAAGGAACGTCTCCGGGCAAAAAAAGAAATCTACAAAAATTTGAAATTAATTTTTAATTTTTTTCTTCCTAAAGATTATATTTTCGTCTACATGTGTAGCATTGATTCATTTCATTTGGATTAGTAATGTGAAAGTTATGAACAATCTTGTTTTTTGGGCAATTTGAGCATCTTCTTGAAAAAATAACTTATAGGATTCAATTTTGAATGCAATTTTAATAAAAGAATGTCCTTGGTCCTTTAGGAGTTAAGGTAGGAGGCTCGAACTCCGATCGGGCATTTTGAACCGAACACGACAGAGAGGTACATTTTATTTTCTTCAATGTTCTTCAATGTACAAATTGTGTACATTTTAGGAGGTGGTCGCTTTTAGAGCGCTATGGCATTTTGACTTCAAAATTTTATAACTAATTCCACAAAGCTCCCAAAAATATGAAACAACTTGGATTAGATGTCATTTCCTCTTGTCTTTCAAGAAAAATTTACTGAAAAATATTTCAAGTTTTACCTCTCCAAAATTCAATTTCAACGCTTAGATGATCACTACTTGGACCTCCTACCTTAGTTTACAGAAAAAACGTTCCACATCTGGCATTCCTAGTACATGTACCACATTTAGGACAAATAAAAAAATATCCAAGACATGTAATGGTAGGATCTTATAGTAAGCTAGTGAGAAAAGATGTCCAAAAGAATTCAAAAATTTCCATTGTATAGTTATGAATATAGTAGTGAGCGCAGAGACTAAACTCCATTTGCAACCCTACAAAGAAAAGGGCAGATGCACTTCACAAGGTTACATTCGGATGAAAAAATGGTAAAATTCATTGGAGTCATTCATCAAGGCAAGTTGGCTACATGCTTGTAAAAATATAGGAAATTTGAAATTATACAACATCTAGGAAAAAAATATAAGTACAACTAAATAATGAATGATTCTAAATACGAAGTTGTAAGCCATTTATTTATGGGATTGAAAAATACCAAGCGACATGGATGAAATGTTGTAATTCACAATCTACACCAAATGTAATTATGCAGTTCTACCACATTCTCCTACTTTGAAATTTAGTTAAATAAGGGACTTTAAAGTTTATTCTACAGTACAAATTTAATAACTACCCGCAAACTACACACAACTAAATCTTTCCATAACTTTCATCTCATTAATGAAAATGAAATGATTCAAAGCTTTTCACATAGATATAAATCATAAGAACCAATTTCAATTTCAATTTCAATTTTATTTTTTGAAATGCTTTGTGATTTGTGAAGAATTTTATTAATTTTTTTGTGGACCAACTGAATGCCAAGTAGTGAAAACTACTTATCATACAAAAACTTTTGAACCACATAGTGAAAAGTTCTAAAAATTGGTAGGCTTTGTATTTAATCCTTTAAAAAATGTTGTGCCAAAGAAAATTACTAAAAATTTGATTCATGTTCCCCTTCTAAATATCACTGTGATGCCAAAAAAAACTATTTCACTCCTTAGGGGTTTAGGATTTAGGAATATCTTCAAATCTATAGTAAACTTTATTTATTTTCACATCGTAGGAAGATCTTGCTATTGATGTACATGGCAAACTAGAAATTGTATGAAGTTTTTCAAATATAAATAATTGTTTGGACGTTCGGTATGAATTTCTTAAAAAGACAATTGTATTATAACATTGTTGGTATCTTGTGTAAATTAAAGCACAAAAGTCTACGTAGAAAATTGACCTACAACACATGCAATAAATGTATTTGACATGTGTCTAATCATCAAGAATTAGATCTTCAAAACACATGAAGGCTAATTTAGATAGGAATATATATATCTTTATTGAAGAAAAAAAAACATGGCCCCCATTGTACAACATGAGGTGGTTCTAAAGGTGAAAGCAACCCTTCCAATATACGCAAGTTTAGAAAAACAACTACCTATTAGTCTATTACTAGAAGACTATCTTTAGCCCAAAATCATGCAACATCCATATTGGCCTCCTCTTCGCTTCTCTTCTTCATGACTTCAAGTTCATGGGCCGCAATTCTCTGAGCACTCTTCAAAAGGGTTAGGTCATGGTTCCACATCTTGTTTTTGATCCAAAATTTCTTGAACATTCTTGCAAAACCGAGGTGTGCATTCATGTACACTATGCGCTTCTAAACTGGTGTTCAAGCTTCTTCAAAGAAACTAACTTTTGCTTCAAAGAAGCTACCTCTGATGTGAGCACACAATGCTCTTCATCTATTAACAATGCATCCAAAGTCATTGGAAGGTCAATGAGGCCTACAACCGTGGTTTCTTTTAGGTCATTCAACCTTGACTACGCCTCCTCCACAACTTTCCTTTCGGTGTTCAATCGGGTTTCTTCTGCCTTGCACTCTTCCATTACTCCGGCCATTCATTTGTCCAAGAACAGGTTGGAATTTGAGGTGGAGCCTCCATCTTTGCCTTTATTGAATTTCAAATAAAATTCCTCCAACTCGTCCATTTTCTTTTGTTGAATTGACAAACGATCTTTCCCGCTTATGATTAGTGCTTCGAGGGTGTGCACATTGTTGGCCTCAATGTCACCACCTGTGCGTTCATGCTGGCTTTCACATTCCATTTCTATTTCTACCAGTCTAGCAAGAATATCCTTCAACTAGGCTTTATAAGCTTCTTTTCCTTGCCTCGTTGTGTCTTCAAGATATAATACTTCCCTTCCTGCTTCTTGAAGAGGTAGTTCTTCACATGAATGAAAAATCACCAGTGCTTGTTCAACATCTCGTTGCAATCCGATCTCGACATCCTCCTTGTCTTCCTCCATTTCTTGCATGCATGCATATACGTGTTGAAGAACTTTGTCTTCTTCAGGATGACGAAATTGCATTGGCTCCAACAATCTAAGAGGCACGACATGCAATGCTACTGCCCCTTCTGAGTCTTCAACGAAAGGTACCATCGCTGCTATATTTTCTTCAAGTATTGGATCTTCCTTTGGGGGCATGGGGTCTACAATGTCTTCTTCATCCGAGTCGGTGGAGGTAGACGACTGGCCCCAATCATAGTCTTCATCCAACACTTCTTCTTTGAAATGTTTTTTAGGCCCTAACCCATCCCTCAAATTATTTGATGGATTTGCCCTTGGAATGTCTTTGGTAGTGGGAACTATGCTATTGGGGATTTTCTTAATGGTCCTCTAATCCACAGTTCGTCGCAATTGTAGCTCTGCATAGACCATTTGGCATATACCCAATGAAACTTGGCTCCCCTTCACTGTTGATTTTTTATATAATGTCCGGTAAACATCGATGCACCGTTGCACAAATGCATCATCTCTGCAGTAGTGAAGATTAGCATTGTTTTGGTTGATATGTACATTGTGCCGGAAGTAAGGGAATAGCTTATCGATATGGCACCACGATATATATGCCTTACAAGTGCTGAACGTCCAATCCGATTGCACGTTTTTCCAATTTGGAAATGCCCTTGTTGTTGGGTCCCAAAAGATGGCTACATTACGACTATGGCACTCTCCTTTCTTCTTTGTCTTCTTCAAGGGTGGGCCATGGTGTATGTAGGATGTGTTGGTATTCTCCAAATGCTTCAAAAGAATCGTCTTCTACAATGGGCGATAGAACAAAAAGTATCCTAGACACAAGATTCCAATGCACGAACATGCATCCAGATGCTTCAAGGCGTATAGAAGCTGATGCATAGCACTAGAAAATAAAGTGGTAGCTGATGTTCCTAGCGACCACATTTGTACCCAAATTCGCCCTGGGCGTGTGTAGGACTAGGTGTGCAAGGAGCGAGTGTAGTAAGAAGGGTGACCGTGGGTCCTGGAATTTGTGGGCGACTGCGGGTTTAAGAAGGGTGTGTACGGCTTCAGGGCAAACGTAGGTGGGGCGACCGTGGGTCTTGGGAGGGCACGTGCGGATTCCTGGCGAACACAGGTGTGGGGCGACCGCGGGTCCACGGAGGGCACTATCTCCCATGAGCCATAACAACTAAGGTAGGAGACTCAAAAATGACTCATCTAAGGGCTGATCTCCCTTTTTCATGTATTTACTTAAATGAAAATATTTTTAGATCATTTTTCAGACAAAGAAAAATAAAAGAGGAATCTAACACAAGTGGTTTCATATTTTTTGAAGTATTTTTGAATTACTTATGAATTTTCAAAGGAGTTGTGTCATAGGTCCCTATTGATGCCCCTAGGTCTTCCATAAACTGTTCATTTGCAATTTCTAAAGAAAAATGGGAAAGTAAAGAGAATGGATTGGCTCTTACAATTAATAATTTTTTTTTTCTCGATTCATTCAATGATTATGGAAGATAATTTATGAACTACAGTTTGTCCATTTCAGAGCCACTTATAGGGTCCATTCTTAATGCCCACTCCATTTCAGAGCCTTCTACCTTATCTTTACTTTCACATCCTCACAAATGGAAAGACTGAGGAACATATTTGAAATCCAATGGACGTCGGATTTGGGAAAACTCCCCAATTTAAAGAATATTTACGATAGTGGTATTGAGTATCAAGTGCTTCAATGCACACCCTTGCTTGAGCAAAAAAAGTTATGTATCAATGAATAGGTGGTAGTGAAACGTGGGCCACAAGAATTAAAAATATTCCCAATGTATAATGAGTTTAATAGCTTTTCAAGTGATATTAAGTTGTGGGAGAGTACATATTAGTGTGCCAATATAATTTGTAGTTCTTCATGTCACCTCCAATCCCAAATTTTTTTTATGAGTAATACACTCAAAGTAGAAAATGTACATTTCTCCAGTTATCATCTCACAACTCTTATCCAATTTTGCACTCAAAGGAAACGTGCATACTAATACACAAGTTAATTAAACATTCATACGGTTAGATTTCTAAAAATAAAAAAATTGCTTCAATGGAAATAACTATAAGTCCATACTCTTATCACATAGGAAAAATACACTTGGAAAGGCTTAAGCACTTAGGGCTTAATTAGAAATGCACTCTAATTGTTAAGTTAAATTTATCTTTTGACTCTAAATAGATTATGCAAACACCCCTCTTGAGAAGTCAAATTCCATTTGCAAGTACTTATTTGTCGTTGGCTATATTGACTCACAATTCTCATTAAACAAAGATTTAGCACAATTGACTTCTAACTTCACTTGTTTTCAATTGTATTTGGTTACTTAAAAGTTTCAAAAAATTCCGTGAAGACCTTTGTATAGGCCAATGACATGCTTCAAAGGTTGGATCAAAGACCATTTCGAATTGAGACGTTTGTCATCTTAGTTCGCAATTCAAAGTGGTCCTTGACCAAACTTGTAAGATCAAACCAAAACCTCGTACATCATGTACTCCGGGTTGGGAATTGAACCCCAGACCTTCCAGATTCCACTTGAGTTTGAAGAAGTCAACCCTTGTGTGAGAATCCCTTACACTACTTCACCTTCCCGTTGGTCACATCGGGAATCACCTTTGATGCACCGCTCCTTCTCCATCCCATCTTTATTCATTTTTTTCTTAGTTTGATTCTATGGTGCTTCAAATTACCATCAGTTTCCCAACACAAAATAAACTCCCCGTTCTGAACCCAAGGTCGCCCCACCCGTAGTCGCCCAAGTCTAGAAAAGAAGGAATTACAAATGCTTCAATTTTTCCCTCCTTTCTAGATCCGCGGTCACCCTACCTGAAGTCGCCCTATCCGAAGTCACCCCATTCAAGGTCACCCCAACCCTACAGAAGAGGGAATTAAGAAGTCCCCAATTTTTGGATCTGTGGTCGCCCCACCTGAGGTTGCCTCTACATCAATAGGACTGCAGTAAGGTACAATTTTGGTAGGTGAGATTATAGAATATTTCGAGATAGCTTACAATTATATTACATGATCATTTTATTAAATGGACCCTAACAAGGCTTCAATGTCCCCAAGTCCTACAATCATCAACCGGAAACCCTACAAAGCCCTTGCAAACTAGAATCCTAGAACCCAAACCTAAACCCTTAAATGCCCAAGGCATTTTTGGAGCTTTTATGAATTTGCTCGGACTTGAACAAAAATTCAACATTTTGAATTATAGAATCCATTTCTTTGTACTTCTTCATTTCACCTCCAATCCCAAAAAACTCTTATGTGCAAATTTTGGAAATGTTGTGGACAGAGGCAACACACTCAAAGTAGAATATGTACATTTATCTTGTTATAATCTTACAACTCTTATGCAATTTTGCACTCAAAGGAAATGTGCATACTAACAAGCAAGCTATGTAAACATTCATACGGTTAGATTTTAAATAAAAAAAAATTGCTTCAATGGGAATAACTATAAGTCCATGCTCTTTTCTCATAGGAAAAATATACTTGGAAAGGCTTAGGCACTTAGGGCTTAATTAGTAATGCACTCCAATTGTTAAGTTAAACTTATCTTTTGACTCTAAATAGATTATGCAAACACCCCTCTTGTAAGTCAAATTTCATTCATAAGTACTTATTCGTTGTTGGCTATATTGACTCGCGATTCTCATTAAACAAAGATGTAGCACAATTGACTTCTAACTTCACTTGTTTTCACTTGTAATTGGTTACTTAAAAGTTTCAAAAATCCCGTGAAGACCTTTGTATAGGCCAAGTGACGTGCTTCGAAGGTTGGGTCAAAGACCACTTCAAATTTCGAACTAAGATGTTTGTTATCTTAGTTTGCAATTCGAAGTGGTCCTTGACCGAACCCGTAAGACCAAACCAAAACCTCGTACATCATGTACACTGGGTTGGGAATAGAACCCCAGACCTTCCAGATTCCACTTGAGTTTGAAGAAGTCGACCCTTGTGTGAGAATGGGGAATGCTGGTACGTGAGCGGGGAGCGGCGAGTGGTGAGCAGGGAGCGGGGATTGGTGAGCGGGAAGAGACAATTTTGAAATTTTTGATCAAATAAATTGGAAAAAATGGATGATAATTGGAACAAAAGTTTAGGAAAATTTCTATGAAAGTTAAAAACAGAATACATGGAAGGGTCAGTAAAATGGATGAGATTTAAGGCAAAAGTTTAGGGTTTAGGATTGAAGGTAAACTAATGAGAGTGCTTAAGAAAATAGATGCACGTAGTTTTAAAAAATGGATGAAAGTGGATGAAAAAAATGGATGAATGTAGATGATGAAAGTGGATGGAAAATATGGATGTAACTCGGGGAAGTGGATGAAAATAATCACTGGAAGAAAATTGCGTTGATGTCAACAAAACCAATCTGACATTTTTCTACGATTTCTATTTTCCAATGCAAAATCTATGTTTTGGAAACGCAGATTTTGTGTTGGAAAACAGAAATCGCAGAAAAATATCACATTGGTTTTGTTGACATCAACGTAGTTTTCTTCTAGTGAATGGATGATATTGGATGCATGAAATGGATGTATAAAATGGTAGAAAGAATTGACTCAAAGAATTGACTTTTTTTACCTCCACATGGTCAAGAATTGTACATATGGTGCAAAAAGATCCTCTTTATTATAATCAGTTCAGAACTGCAGTAAAATAGAATCATCTGCTTTTCAACTTGCAAGACCCACTAAGAATCAATGTAGGGTCTTCTAACGAGATTAAAAACATCCATAAGTGATGCTAGAGAATATAAAGAAAATCACAGAGAATTCCTCCGTGAAGAAAAGCAAACACCATACTCATGAATAGCACGCTGCAGAAGGGCATGGTGGACTGGCTCCCAGTCTTTCTCGGAGGCATTTGTTTTGTCTTCTCGTGATTGAGGGTCCAAGCTTGGAGTCCAGCCAGTGCGGCCTTCCCCTTAATGTCTCGGCCCCGAGGGCATGGTGGACACGCTTCCGAGCTTGCTCGGGGGCATTTGTTTTTTCTTCTCGTGATTGAGGGTCCAAGCTTGGGGTGCAGCCAGGTTGGCCTTCCCCCTTGCGTCTCGGCCCCGAGGGCATGGTGGACTGGCTCCTAGTCTTGCTTGGAGGCATTTGTTTTCTCTTCTCGTGATTCAGGTTCCAGTCTTGGGGTCCAGCCAGTGCGGCCTTCCCTCTCGTGTCTCGACCCCGAGGGCATGGTGGACTGGCTCGTAGTCTTGATTGAGGGCATTTCTTTTCTTTTCTTGTGATTGAGGGTCCAGACTTGGGGTGAACCCAAGTTGGCCTTTCCCCTCGTGTCTCGGCCCCAAGGGCATGGTGGATTGGCTTCTAGTCTTGCTCGAGGGCTTTTGTTTTTTGTTCTCGTGATTCAGGTTCCAGTCTTGGGGTCCTGCCACTGTGGCCTTTCACCTTGTGTCTCGGCCTCGAGGGCTTGGTGGACACGCTTCCAAGCTTGCTCGGGGGCTTTTGTTTTCTCTTCTCGTGATTGAGGTTCCAAACAGGGTTGTCTACCCAAACAACTCGACAACTCGACAACTCAACAAACTCGATGTCGAAGACGTCTAGTAGAGGGTCGTGTCCGTCTAATAGAGTCAACTTTACCCTTTGACTTTTTCGGAATTTACCCCCCATTTACCTAGGCTTACTTGGCTGCCATGTGGCAGCCACATTACAAATTTAGGGCGACTTCGGGTGGGGGCGACTACGGGTAGAGGGCGACCGCGGGTAGAGGAGACCGCAGGTAGGGGAGACTGCAGGTAGGGGTGAGCGCGGGTAGGGGCAAATTCTGTACTACAATTCAAAACTGCCACTTTTGCTGCCTTCATCCAAAAAAATAGATTTTTTTTTAAGAATCTAACCGTAAGATCTTGTACTTCACTTGTCTAAGATCACGTGGTAAAAATTCCATGAAGTTTGACTGTATAGATTGGAAGATATTAACAATCAAAGTTGGAAAGAAAAAATTCTGAACTGTGACCTGCAATTTCAGTTGACTTTGACTGTCATTTGTGGAAATTTTTTGCACTACATACTTTGAATTAAAAGACACATAAGTTGAATAAAAAAGTTGAAAGTCTAAGGAAAAATATTCACTAATAAAAGCACTTGATTTGCATTCTTTAACCCCTAAAGGACCATTGTCCCTTTGGTTGACAAATTGGATTTTGGGCATATACCTATAGTCTCATTTTTTGTCATAATTTTTTGAAACTTATTTTAAAGATAGAAAAATTAATTATCTTTGTGGAAATATAATGTTTTATCAAGTGGTGCCTAGGAACAAAAGTTGTGCCCAAATAAGTTCAAAACAAAGGCAACAAAAAAAAATTCAAAAATTTTAATTTTTTTTCCTCATATATTATATTTTTTTTCTCAACGGAAAGCTTTGATTCATTTCATTTGGATAAGTGGTGTGAAAGTTATAGACAATCTTGTTTTTCTAGCAATCTAAGAATCTTCTTCAAAAAATAACTTGCAAGATTTATTTCTAAAATTTATTCCACACATTTTTATACTAATTATATATAAGATCCTATAGTTAGACGATTAGACGTGCAAAAGAAACAATTTCCAAATTTTTTACTCTTTGCAATAGAAATGGCAATTTTGAATGTTTTTTGGCAAGAAAAAGGCCTTGGTCCTTTAGGGGTTAAGAAATTTTAAAGTAGAAGTAGGTCCAAGATTGAACAAAAAAATTAAATTGTTAAGAGCTCTAAGATGGAATTGAAACGCAATAATTCCAATGATGAAATTGTTCTAGCAACGACGCTAGCGTGCGAGCTGTGAGCGGGAAGCTTGTGAGCGGGGAGCCTTGAAATTTATTTTTTTCAACTTTTTTACCAAAAAGTATTTTTTTTGGAAAAATAATTTTAATGGAGAAGAAAATATACTATTTTTAGTAAATTTTAGGACCTATGACCGTTATTCCTATAACCGTGGATTTCAATATTTTTTTTCAAAAATTGTCACTATTCATTTCTAGCAAAAAACAACTTTATATTGTGGTACACAATTCAGTATTCAATTCAACTACTACAATTTTTATGTCGAGGTACTCACAAGTTATTTTGAGAACACAATAGAATATATTAGGCTAATGTGACTCACAAACACAATAATAAGTATAACCTAGCATTCACTAATGCTACTCTACATCAACGCTTTGCTTGCAGCTCATTATAGATATTGTATGCACCAGTATAATTTGGGGCCTCATAGGATTCAAACCTCAGTCACCACATTCAAGTCTCATGAACCTCTCACAAATGTATTCCAATCTAATGTAGTGACCATTATTTAAGAAAAAATATATATAAATGGAAAAAGGCATCTTTCTCAAAAAATAGAAAAAAATTGGAATACAAATAATAGACTAATAAAAAAAAATAATGACTAAGCAGTGGATTGTAAGATCTGAATCATTATTAAAAATAATTATGTCTCATAAATTGGAGAATGAAGGGAAAAAATGAGAGCATAGTAAAAAAAAATGAAAAAAATGAAAAAAAAAAATGAAAAATAATGATTTTTAAAGGAATAAAAGAAAAAGAATAGAAACAAACAAGGATGCATAGGATTGTTGCATTCTATACACTTTAAATCATTTCAATCGTACTAAATTTTAATACAATACAAAAGAAGTACATAAAAAAATATGGCCAAGATTACTCTAAAATTGTGATGATTCCTACTTTAACTAAAAGAAACTTCACCTTGTTGAAGCTATAATTTGGTGCATGAATGAATTTATCTTCATAGATGTCCATTTTGCAGAAGTACCAGTATAGGTAGTATAAGTGCTTGCAATTAATGTATTTTTGACGACCTCTAATGGCTAAAATTGTCATGTTTGTAAAGTTTGAGCATGTGCATGAGAATTATGTACACACTGTAATTCAATACACATTTTTATTAAGGTCAAATCCAATCTCTAGTTAAACAATTGTACCTAGTCCTAGGAAAGGCAACAATGTTATTCCTAGTATTTTTTTTTTGACATAGCTAGCACTCTCCCACTTGTTATGTTGTTTTGTAGTTGGAGCATTTGCAATTTGCCATATGGTTCGATTATTTCAGACCGTTAGATACACATTTGCATCATGTAGAGGTGGTTGAATATACAACACATTCTTGAATATGTTAATCATATTGAAAACTCGATATGGGGACAATAAGGTATTCTTGCAGACATAAGCCAACATGTTGCAATAGTAATGCACTAATGTCTCATCTCAACTAAGATTTGTCCCAATCAATGTGAAGAAGAGATTGCCTTTCACAGCGCACAAACAAAGAGGTTTTAAAAAAAAAAGGGGGGGTTACAATAGGTAGTAGATCACGTTTGCTATTTTGTGAACCTAGGGAGCTTGAGTTCATGAATATAGAAGCCTAGACTCCTATGTTTTAAGCATCTTTCATAGTTATAGGATGTTTATATTATAGGTGTCAATGCTGTAGGTACTTATGTTATAAGCACCTTTTATGGTTATAGAATATTTACATTATAGATGCCTAATTATATTATAGGTGTCTATGTTATATGCACTTTCTATAGTTTAAGGATGTTTATATTATAAATATGTATGTTATAGACATCTCCAATAGTTGTAGAGTACCTATGTGTCTAGACCCAAGGCTTATAAGCTCACATACTAGCACCATTGAGTAGTAATGAACCTAATCCTACGTTTGCTAAAAATATTGCTTTCATCAATAACGCAAATATTGAGGACGTGTTTGGAAAGTGCTCCAAACCAAGCACAACCTATACATTGTTGAATCCCAATGCAAATTTTGTTTTCATATAGTTGTACTCTTGTACTGTTATACTCTAAAATTTATGGATCTAAGTAGGTTACCAATGATGAATTTGTTGTTTGGTTGGTGAAGGGCTACATTACAAATGTGAAAAGAAGAAGAAGGTTAATTAGACATTGAGAGCTTGGACAACCACTTTAGAAAAAACTTATCAAGTGCAACAACTCATATTTCGGCATTCAAATCTACTAATGGGGATATAACAACTTTGGGTGGCAACCATAGTCGTTGTAAGATAACTCAACCTCTGACAAGCCAATTTTTGATCACCTTATTGCAGGTCCAAAAATTCTTTAGCTATACATGTATCTTCTGAAATTTACTTCACAAAATTTTTTCACCTACATTAGGTTGGTCCAAAGTTGGCCTGTCATAGGCTAAATTATCTAACATTCCAACGATGCGGAATTAGCTTTTGTAATATGAAAGCAATGGTAATAAAAAAGTCATAAAGGTTATGCCAAGTAGCGCTAGGTCTTGTGATTTTTTTAACAACCTTTTTCATTACTAGGTATTGCAAAGTGATTTACATCTAGTTTGGAATGTTGCTGAAATTGAAAATGAGATTCTTGTGATTGCTATAAGTAAAGTTAAATGTATAGAGCCATAGAAGTAGAGTATAAAAATCACAAACAATTTACTTGAATTAAAATTTAACATGGTTGATTGTTGTACGAATACAATAATTAAAAGAAAATGCAAATAAGGTAGTACAACTCCAAATAGAATTCTAGAGAGTTGCAAAGGCAATACTGGAATAAATGATGAAGGTAGGTTTTCGTATTTACTTGTTATAGTTTTCCATGTGTGTAAATTTGGATTCTTTCTATTGTTTGAATTCTGTAATGGGTTAACAATATTTTTCTGCAAATCACTATTGCATTGTTGATTCATAAATAAGCTATTGAAATTTCTAAAGGCTATGATGAGCACGAAAAGTCGAAGGCAACATACAATATCTTGAAAGAAAGTTGGATGGTTCTCAATGAGTACTAAAGTTAAATTGAGAGAGGGCAATCAAACTTAAGGTGAAGACTTATATCAAGACATTGAAATACAATAGCTCAAAGTAGAATGAAATATTCAAATTTTGAGAAGTGAGATTATGAAGATTAAAAGATATAGCACTATTGTTCACACACAATCTGTAGAGATGGGAAAAGGTTGTAGTTTGTCATTCTACACAAAACAAACAACCCATTTAGCATTGACAAACAAACTTGATTTAAACATTGCTACCTTACACTCGACTGAGTTTTTTGAGCTCCCAGCAGGACCCCCTATTTTTTGTTAAAAAAATTAAATATATATATATATAATTATTATTATTATTATTTTCCAATCTTTTTTTTAATTTTTTTTTCGAATACCATAAACGGGGGTAGCACCAAGTAGCTCGAAGAACCCCGTCGGGTCCGACTGAGGTTTCCGAGCTACCAGCCGGACCCCCTATTTTCGGTCAAAAAAAAAAAAAAAAAAAAAAATTTTTTTTTTTTTTTTTTTTTTTAATTTTTTTTTTTCGAGTACCAAAAACGGGGGTAGCACCAGGTAGCTCGAAGAACCCCGTCGGGTCCGACTGAGGTTTTCGAGCTACCAGCCGGACCCCCTATTTTCGGTCAAAAAAAAAAAAAAAAAAAAAAATTAAATTTTTTTTTTTCGAGTACCCAAAACGGGGGTAGCACCAGGTAGCTCAAGGAACCCTGTCGGGTCCGACTGAGGTTTTTGAGCTACCAGCCGGACCCCCTATTATCGGTCAAAAAAAAAAAAGAATTTTTTTTTTTTTTTTTTTTGGAATTTTTTTTTTCGAGTACCAAAAACGGGGGTAGCACTAGGTAGCTCGAAGAACCCCGTCGGGTCCGACTGAGGTTTTTGAGCTACTAGCTGGACCCCCTATTTTTGGTCAAAAAAAGAAAGAAATGCCTCTTTGTTTTGCTTCAAGGCTAGTGGAATTTGAATTATTAGTTTTAAATTTTAGTTCAAATTAGTGATTGTGGTTTGGATTGAAGAGTATGAAGTTTAGTAACTTTGGATTAAAGTTTAATATGTTTTTGAAAATGAAATGTAATGGATGGATGAAATTTAAATAAAAACCAATTAGTTACCGATTCTTAGGGGGGCTTTGTAGTCTCTTCTTAGGTCAATCGCCTCCGACTAATTTTGGACAAGCCTTTGCTAAATCTCCTAGAATTGATTCCTATTTCAAGAATTTAGGAATTTTCAATGTTGGAATCAATTGGCAAGACATGGCGGGGGGGCTATAAGCATGGTACATCACACATGTGGTGTGTCATGCTTTTGAATTTGAATTTAGTTTTTTTTGGGCCATTACTATTTAGTGATACTTTTGTGGGCCAAGGATGGTTTCATTCATTAATTTTTTCTAGTTATATGCAAATTTGAGAAGTTTCTGGTACTAAGATAATTTTTGTTGACATTGATTAATTCTCGGATTTTCTTAAATTCATTTAATGTGACATCTTTGCATATATTATTGATGATCTTTATAGTGACTGTATATTAAACCAAGATTATTTGATGAGAAACATAGCTTAGAGATTTTGTTTTATAAATTATTTTAATTTTCTTCTTAAAAATTATACATTTCATTTTGTACTTTGTAAGAATTTTTATTTTCTTGTCTAGAATTCAATTGTTAACATTGTTTTGTTGTCTCGTGTAGATTCAATTGTTCAAGTGCAATGAGGAGATGTGGGTCAAGCTTCAACCTCAAAGGTGCATCATAACATAGTTCTTGCTGCGGATGTGGCAAGTCCATTATAACAATGACTTCGACAAATGCAAACATCGAGATATCTAGTAACAAGTCAACTAAGAAAGCTACTGAAGTCATGCTCCATTCTATTCTTTGAAGAAGTCGAAGTTCTTTGTATGGAACAAAATTCATTGTCTATTGGCGTGAATGAGTCATATTTCTAGGCTTCATCCAACAAAGATGTCTTGGCCTATTACAGTGAATTGTATTGTTCTCAATACCAAAGACAAGATCAAATTGATCATGCAGGTTATGCATGGCATAAACAAGTGAGTGACTTTTTTTGCAAACCCATTTGGATTTTACTTGTCTACAATTTATTTGTTATTCAAGGTATATAAAAAGATTTTTCATCACCACATTGAAATTCAAATCCATTGAGGACTTCCATATAAAGACCAAATTGGTTCACATATTATATTGAGTGCAAAGGTACAATCTTCTATCCTTGTCCAAGTTTATAAAGATGTTGAGGACATTAGATGTGAAGAAATATGTTTTCCATACATCTAGAAAAACTTGACACTGGATGCCAATTGATATTTTTCTAACTTTCATGTTCCAGGTGAGATTTAGATTATGTAGGATTGTTGTTTTTCAAATTATTATTTTGTATTTTGTGGTTTGATTAATTTATATTATTTTCTAATTGAAAAGTCACTTGAATCGTGCAACAACATATTGTACTTGCAACGGATGTTACAAAATGAAAGTGTAATGAGACAATCCCGTTTCAAAAAGAACCCTAAACTCATCATTGCAAATGCCATGAGATTGGGAGCTAAGCAAAAGTCCACCAAGTTGTACTTGAAGATGATCAAGTTAGTCATGGTGGGTAACTTTGCTCACGGTCTTGAGTTCTTAGAAGAGGCTCACACACACTTTAGAATTTTAGACTGCATCGCAACTATAGGTGACTATTGAATTCAATTATTATGGATTCTAAGTCTAATTCGCAAAGTGAATCTTTGAACTAATGTATATAATATTAATTTCAAGTGTATCTATTATTGTTTGTTATGGCATAGGCTACCACTTTGTAGCATTGGAAGAGGACAAGGACCTTTTTTACGCCATTGTCAAACGCATGAAGAAATGCACCTCAGTTGTAGCAATAACATGACCGCCACTATTAGTTGTGATATTCCAAGATCTAGACACTATGACTATGGCACCTCTTAAGTTTGCTTAGAAGTCAAAATTTTGCAAGTAAGCTAGCAATTTTTCATATCCTTTTTCTTCAAATCAAGTTTTAAGCTTGTAAGTTTAACATTGTTTTACATCTGTTTTTAGCCATATGGAATTGACATTAGTAGATAGGATGATAAAGTCACAAAGTCTTTTCTTCAGTCTAGAGAAGAATTTTCACCTTCTTGTGTCTATCGAGCAAATGGCATCAACATTTGCGGACTTTGGCTGCTCTAAACCAAAACGCCATAAAGATACTTATGCTTTGAAAATTTTGGATTTATAGATGGCAGTGCCTCCAAGGGTAGAGAGACTTTAAAGCCATCAACAATTAAAGGTTCTATAACCAAATCCACTACGACTTAGACTCTTGAGATTGACATATCTCTTGAGTCAAACTATAATGTGTGGATTTTAGAATTATGAGTGGATTTGTGTATTTTAAGGCTACATTTTGGACATTTGCTATTTTCATTTGGATTTTTTTCATCATAATGTCTATAAAAAATAACTGCATTTGCTTGTGGCAAAAAATATCTTCAAAATACATTTGCAAGTGCGTCAAATTTCATTAAAATGACTTCACATTTCCTGAAATTTATAATGTAATAAACCCACGGTCATAGGTCCCAACTTGTTTATACTACAAAAAAAAATTCCTGCTCACAAGCTCACAAGCTCACAGGCTCATGCTCACAGGCTCACACGCTAGCAACCCTGATTGTTCTAGTGAGCAAATTTAACCTTGTCAAATAAATTTTTAGAAAAATTGTGAAAATTGCATTAAAAAATGAACCCTCTAAGTTTTGTTTTCAAGAAAATGCTAAGTTTGTCCAAAAAACAAGATTGTCCATAATTTTTGCATTACTAGTCCAATTACAATGAATCAAAGCTTCACATGTAGACAAAAATATAATATTTGAGGTGTCCACTAACCTCCATTTTTGGCTTTAGGGTGGCATAACTTTGTCTTCCAAACACTAATTGAAAAAATGTTATATTCCTACAAAGATGATATATTCTTCTATCTTCAAAAAAAGTTTCAAAAAATCACGATGAGAATTGAGACTCTAGGCATTATGTGAATTGAGATGAGAATTCCTTAAGAACTCTTGGTCTTCTATGGGTTAAAATTCAACTTCATTTTTGTAAAATTTCTCACACAATAGTTTAGAAGCAAATAAACTATAATTAATTGTTTGACAAAAATTACAAAATATTTGCACAAGAGAATTGAAATTTGAAATTCTATACAATAACTTTTGCACTTTGCATTTAGAATATACTATTCATTTTTTTAAATGTCACATTGTATAAAAAGTCGTTAATATATTTACATTGCTCTTCAAAATTTAAATGCATGCAATGTGACCTACGTTTCTATTTATACTAATCTGGTAATATCATGTCCTATTACAAAAATATTAGTGTGGAAAACAACTTTAAGGGGCATCATCAACCATGGTTTATCAATGAGCAAGTTTGTCACCTATCCACATATTAATTGCTTCTTTAGATTAGGCTCAATAAGGTCACCTAACTTCCTTACAAAGTATCTCACTATCAATGTATTTTCAAATCCTTCATTGTCGTATTTTTCCATATCATTCATATTCATTAAGTGGCCAATTTTTCTAGTACAATACAAGATGGATTTCATTGTATATTTATGATTTTCTTGCATGATCTCTATAGTCCTCTTTGAATGTTGCAGCCCATATACATACGTTAGAGCCACCTGCCAACAATTCTTCATGTTCTCTAACTTCTTTTCCTTAATAGGTTATCTGTAATGAATCTTAGGAGACTCAAAAATGATAGCAAGGCACTTAACAGTAATCCACATAATTAGCCAATATGTCCTTTTAGTGATAATCACTCATTCTTGAATGACATCAAATGTTTCAATTGAACAACCAAATTGATTATTTGCAATGCAGAATTACAAGAAAGAACTTGCAAATCATAATAACAATTTCTGCATTAAAATTAGAGAAAAAATAAAAAAACAAGGGAAATTAAAAAAGACCCCACCTAATAAAGACCCTAGGAATCAAGAAGAAATTCTATAAACATTCTCAATGGAGTTCCTAAAAATTAGGTCATATATGTATTAACAACTCCAATGTAATAAAAGAAATCGAGGGGAAATAAACAGTAATGATTTTTACTAATTTAAAAAATATATATTTTAAGATTGATATGAAATATCAAGACTCTAAGAAAAAAAATATTATTAAGAAACTTTCAAAATCAAAAAGAAGAAAAAGAAAGATGTTTAAAGTCTCTTATTTATGTAGGAAATTGTAAAAAAAGGACATCCTCAAAGCAATGGCTCCCACCTCCATTCACAGTTGCACAATACAAGAGGTCCCTATCACCCGCGTTCTTTTCTAATTAAAAAATCGCCCAAGACCCGAAGTCGCCCCTAAAATCCCCCAAAAGGTCTAAATTTGCCAATTTTTGGACAAAGGGAGGTCAATTCTTCCCACCTCCACCCGTGGTGGCCCCCCACCCAAGGTCGCCCTCACCCGCGTTCTCCTCCCAAAGAGGTTGCCCAAGACCCAAAGTCGCCCCTAAAACCCTCCCAAAGGCCCAAATTTGCCAATTTGGGGGCAAAGGGAGGCCAATTCTTCCCACCTCCACCCGCGGTCACCCCCCACCCAAGGTCGCCCTCATCCGCGTTCTCCTCCCAAAGAGGTCACCTAAGACCCGAAGTCGCCCCTAAAACCCTCCTAAAGGCCCAAATTTGCCAATTTGGGGGCAAAGGGAGGCCAATTCTTCCCACCTCCACCCGTGGTCGCCCCCTATCCGAGGTCGCCCTCACCCGCGTTCTCCTCCCAAAGAGGTCACCTAAGACCCGAAGTCGCCCCTAAAACCCTCCTAAAGGCCCAAATTTGCCAATTTGGGGGCAAAGGGAGGCCAATTCTTCCCACCTCCACCCGCGGTCGCCCCCTATCCGAGGTCGCCCTCACCCGCGTTCTCCTCCCAAAGAGGTCACCTAAGACCCGAAGTCGCCCCTAAAACCCTTCCAAAGGCCCAAATTTGCCAATTTGGGGGCAAAGGGAGGCCAATTCTTCCCACCTCCACCCGCGGTCGCCCCCTATCTGAGGTCGCCCTCACCCGCATTCTCCTCCCAAAGAGGTCGCCTAAGACCTGAAATCGCCCCTAAAACCCTTCCAAAGGCCCAAATTTGCCAATTTTAGGGCAAAGGGAGGCCAATTCTTCCCACCTCCACCCGTGGTCGCCCCCTACCCGAGGTCGCCCTCACTCGCGTTCTCCTCCCAAAGAAGTCGCTCGAGACCCAAAGTCGCCCCTAGAAGCCTCCCAAAGGCCCAAATTTGCCAATTTTGGGGCAAAGGGAGGCCAATTCTTTCCACCTCCACCCGCGGTCACCCTCACCCGCGTTCTCCTCCCAAAGAGGTTGCCCAAGACCCGAAATCGCCCTAGAAGCCTCCCAAAGGCCAAAATTTGCCAATTCGGAGGTAAAAGGAGGCCAACTCTTCCCACCTCCACCCGCGGTCGCCCTACCCGAGGTTGCACTCACCCGCGTTTTCCTCCCAAAGAGGTTGCCCAAGACCCGAAGTCGCCCCTAGAAGCCTCCTAAAGGCCCAAATTTGCCAATTTGGGGGCAAAGGGAGGCCAATTCTTCCCACCTCCACCCGTGGTCGCCCCCTACCCGCGGTCGCCCTACCCGAGGTCGCCCTCACCCGCGTTCTCCTCCCAAAGAGGTCGCCCAAGACCCGAAGTCGCCCCTAGAAGCCTCCCAAAGGCCCAAATTTGCCAATTTTGAGGCAAAAGGAGGCCAACTCTTCCCACCTCCACCCGCGGTCGCCCTACCCGAGGTTGCACTCACCCGCGTTTTCCTCCCAAAGAGGTTGCCCAAGACCCAAAGTCGCCCCTAGAAGCCTCCCAAAGGCCCAAATTTGCCAATTGTGGGGCAAAGGGAGGCCAATTCTTCCCACCTCCACCCGTGGTCGCCCCCTACCCGAGGTCGCCCTACCCGAGGTCGCCCTCACCCGTGTTCTCTTCCAAGAGAGGTTGCCCAAGACTCAAAGTCACTTGAAGAACGCGTTGGATTGCTTTTGTGGGTGTTGATGGTAGAAATTGAAAGCTTCATTAGAGTCAATTACTTTTGTTTTAGTTTGCTAGGTGTATTAGTGGACCTTCTTTGTTAGGTGGGCTAAGTAAATGGACCTTGAAAAGATCAGATTTTGTAGCTTAAACACCTAATCTCATTTATTAGAAATGAAAGCTCCTCTAAAAATCTAGTTGCTTTGGATTCTCTATAGTACAATTTGAATTTGACAATATTTTGTTTGATCTATTAATTTGCTCTAGTATATAAATTTTATGACAAGATGTCATCTTCCATTGAACACTCTAGTTTTGCAAACATGCAATTTTATTAAATATATATCAATGGTTCATTATCATTTATTCGATTGTGATTACATGATATGAAATAAAATAAAATAAGAAAGATCATACATATCTATCCATTTTTTTTTTGTATTTTGAAATTCATTTGATAAATTATACACTTGTAGAATGACTATTTGAGATTTGCTTAAATCCATAGAGAAAGTTTTTATTTAAATCTCTTTTCTCTAGTTTTAAGTTAGAGATGAAGATAGTAAGTAATTCATAAGTACAAAGATGCTTGGTGAATCAAGAAAATTAAATGGGGAAGGTATTGCAAATATCTTCATGCATTATTTTGTATTTTGAAATACACTGGATAAATTATAGACCCATAGGATAAATCTTTGAGATTTACATAAATTATATCAAAAGGGGAAGTTTTCATTTAAATCCCTTCCTTACTAATTTTTTAAGTTAGAGATGAAGGTGGTAATAATTCATGAGTACAAAGATGCTTAGAGAATCAAGAAAAATACACTTGATAAATTATAGACCCATAGGATAAATCTTTGAGATTTGCATAAATTAAATCAAAAGGAGAAGTTTTCATTTAAATCCCTTCCCTACTATTTTTTTAAGTTAGAGATGAAGGTGGTAATAATTCATGAGTATAAAGATGCCCGGAGAATCAAGAAAATTAAATGGGGAAGGTATTGTAAATATCTTTATGCATTATTTTGTATTTTGAAATACACTTAATAAATTATAGGTCCTTTAGTAGGATAATTCGTTGAAATATGCATAAATTAAATGAAAAAAGGAATTTAAAAAAAAAATCCCTTCCATCTAATTTTTAAGTTAGAGATGATGGTGGTAAATAATTCATGAGTACAAGAATACTTGGAAAAAAGAAGAATTCAAATGGGGAAGTTTTTTATATAAATCTTTGTGCATTATTTTGTATTTTAAAATCCACCTCATGAATAATCACTAAAAGAGAAAGGAATGTTTTAGGTATGGTCTTAGCAATATAGTTCTATAATTTATGACCTTTTAGCAAATTATAGTAAATATTTATTAGAAATACATTTGTTTTCAATAAAAATTTACTAAAAATCTCCCTAAAGATCATAAGATTGTAGGACTATACTACTAGGTTGTACGTAAAACAACCTTTTCTCTTGTAGAGAATACATTGTTAGGATGTTAAGCTCTAAAGTCTCAATTGTCTTTGTAGCTTGGAAAATGGATTTTGGGCAACTTCATATAAGGTCAATTTTTTATGAAGCTTTTGATACTTTTTCATGATATAGATAAACTTACTAGTTTTATGGGATTGTAATTTGTATTTTAATTGGTGCCAAAGAGCAAAAGTTATACCACAATAAGCCTAAATATAAATTATGTGAACAAAAAAAATTCACAAAAATTTGAATTAAAAATTAAAGTTTTTTTGTTCTCATAGATTGGAATTTTTTTGTACTTCAAAAGCTTTGGTTCATTTTTTGGGGATTGATGGTATGAAAGTTATAGAGCATCTTGTTTTGTGAGCAATCATAGTATCATATTAAAAAAAATTAGGCATAGGATTCTTTTGGGCCACTCTAGTTTCAAACTTTTTCAAAACAATTAAACAAATAAGTTCAAAAAATTAACTTTGATTCATAGAACAATCTCACCACTGGGATCAACGATGCTAGCGTGTGAGCTTGGAGCGGGGAGCCTTGGAGATATTTTTTTAGGACTTTTATACCGAAAACACATTTTTTTTGTAAAAAGAAATCAAAATTTGTCAAATTTGTTGTTATATGAAGCAAATTAGAGGACCTATGACTGCTGCCCCTATTACCGTGGATTCTGAGAATTATGACTAGGACTTGCCAAGGTCCACTTCCTACACTAAAGAATCGTTAAACCTTTGTATAATGAAGCATTTATTTCCCCCTAACATTGTTTACATATTTACCCACTTCCACATTCTGTTGGAGATTTTAATATACGACATTTAGCAAATAATACAGACAAAAACAAATGTAGGTACACTACAAGAAATTTAGACTTTATACGACTCAACTAATATGACTTGCACTCCAAAATAACTGCAAAATAACTACAAAATGACTGCAAAATAATTGCAATGACTACAAAACGACTACAACACTACTGCAAGTCATATTAGTTGAGTCGTATAAAGCCCAAATTTCTTGTAGTGGTATAACCTTTCCTCTACTACTATAGCTCTTCCGTGATAGCTTCATTAGAAATTTAGTATACAAACTACATTTAATGGAATAATATAGGGAGCATTTTTTCGTAATCGGGCCACGACATTGAAGGTCGAGAACCTCTTCCACATATGAAGTAGGTACATCCAAATGTGCCACTGACCTTGAAGCGCCATCTTTGAAATTAAGATATACGATGATAAAAACAATGAAAACACAATGAACAATCTACGGAAGGAGAGGGAAAGGAAAAGGAAATAAATGAAATGGAGACTAAAAAAAAAATGGAAAGCCAAAAAGAAAAATGGATCAAAAACAATAACGAGAGTGATAGAAACATGGCTAAAAAGGTTCTCATATTCATATGAACACCTTTGGATTTAGGGTTTGGAAACATGGTTCAACCATTCATAATTTAATTTGCATACAGATTTACTTCTGGGACATAGTCCCATATTTCATAAATGCATGGGCATTTTCTAGTTCATATGCTTCAAATTATATAAATAATACCAAATGGGAGTTCATACAATAAGAATGCAATACTTGTTACTACTGATGATGCGATTACTACTCTAGAACTGTAATGATCCCTGCTTTTACAAGAAGAAGCTTCAATTCATTGAAGCTAAAACTTAGTGCATGAATGAATTTGTCCTCCTGGATGTCCATCTTGTAGAAATACCGAAACAGGTAGTACAAGTGCTTGCAATTTACATATTGTTGACGACCTCCAATAGCAGAAACACACATGTGGGTAAAGTCCGGGCATGTGCAAAAGGGGTACATATCCACTGTAATTCGATACACTTTTTGGTTATGATCACTTTCGCTTGGTCCCTTTCACACATCGTTCAATGTCATCTACACAGAACCAGAAGTCTGCTAGCACTTCGCGCTTACTCCCGTAATCTTCTTTTCTCCCACGATAGGTGGGAGCAGGGGTTCCCTTCCGTCCTTTTGAAATTTTTGCAATGCACCTGATCTCTGACCCTTGTTGTTGAGCATGACATTTTGCGTTTGATTTGTGGCTGATCCTCGCAATGTGCCACTTTGATGTGTCGCAGTCACTTTCAAACGCAATGAACACATGCGGTGAACTGTTCATCTGAGCCTGTGTATAGTTTTGCTCAACAGAGTTGACAAACGTGGTTGTAGACCTTGTTCGAACACGAGGTTGAGAGAAATTTACTTTATCTGGTTGATGTGAGTCTCCGGCATCACCAATGGGTACATCTAACTTCCACTTCGTGCTTCCAAATATTTCTTCTCCTTCCAAATGGGGTATTCAACTTTCGATACCTTCAGATCCGGGTAGTGTATTCAGCGCCTCTGCAATTTTCTTGGGATCTCCGCTTTGTCTTGCAGCTCTCAATTTCAACTCACCCTTCGAGAAACCAGAGCCAGATGCATGTCCTTTCAAGTAAGCGTGATAATTTGTCATTTGCATCCATGCACGGATACTATCATCGCAAGTGGCATCAAATAAATTGTTACCTCGGTTTCCAGACATTTGAAGCCACTTATTATGCACTGTTTTCGACAAGTTGCATGACGGCATGTTAGCCATCTCCTCCAAACTCAATCCCTAAAAATCCCCCCACCCAAGAAATTCACATTCAATGGAAAAGAAAAGAAGTAGTAAACATTGAAAATTGAAAACCAATGAGTTCATATACGGGGCACATAAGATGAAGGAGGTCGTAAAGAAAATGAAATAAAAAATTAAAGTAGTCCTCTTTGAATTTGCAATCCTAGGCCTTCATACGTATGTAGAAAATACTCACAATTATATACCATATACCATAAAACACAAAAGACCAATAAATTCTAATATTTATTTGAGGAAAATGAAACAACCAAATAAGAATAGTATTACAGTGACCTTACCATTTGCATGAAGCCTCCCCACTGCCTATAACGGAAATGCCAAAATGCAAGCGAATGGTCCAAGTGATGAAGTGCATCTTCCGTGGTAGCTCCAGAAGATAACCACCATGACCGAATTGCTAGGTATTTGGTCTCCGCGTCCTCCATGTTCTTTGAATCTTTGTATTGCATACATAATAAAGTGTGTTGTTGTTGGAATGCTTGCTTGATATACTTTTGTGTGTGCTTTTGAAGTGAAGAACTCCAATGCAACAAGCAAGTCCGTTCCCGATTTTGTATTTTCTGATTGGCAGAGCCACTACCATAGATGATACGAACCGCATTCCAATTGGCCATAGCACTATCGACCATAAACCCCTTGAAGTTTGGGTGTTTTATTCCGTGTCATGACATGACAGCATTCAAGCATTTCCAAAAAACCATTTGAATCTCGATATCTTTCGATTGCATATCGCACATGGAAATGGTCATCACCTTCTTGTACTCGAGGTCATACACGTGGCAAGCCATCATGGTCCAGTCCTTCACACGCTTGACGTGGTCAAACATCATCCACGCATTTTCTAGATTCCCTCCGGGTTGCATGCGCTTGACCAGATCTACTCTACTCCCGGGTCCTTTTGTCAGCATCTTGAACATGTACACATTCTCCTTCCCTTGTCTAGGAAAAACGCTGTCGTGAATGAATTTGAACTTTGCCTCCTTCTTCATGGTCATAATGTTGTCGATAACACCTCCGCGGTTGTTTGAGCGGAATGAAGATATGACGTTGCAGATGTTTGGACTGCTTAAGTACTTAAAGCGGTCCATGACCTCTTCTAGTTCCTGTCCTTTCAACATTTTTTTCTCTCCCTTCTCATTGTAAAACAAATAGGTTGTTAGGAAATCCTTGCTAGCAGAGAGAGCAATTGCGGAGTTGGTGGCCAGAGGTGTTTTGGCCACCTGCTCTGCAATGAGTCCACAAATCTTTTTTGCGGAGTCTCTGTACATGCCTTTTGCTACAGGGTGACAATGATCTCCAATATGAATAGCCGCCCTACTCATTTTCAGATTCTCACTACAACAATAGTAAATTCTAGCACTGCATGTGCTCACACACGTAGGTGTAACTTTGCAAAGCTTACACACTAACGTGCAATCTTTGGGAGCAGTATCCCCTACTATGAAAGGAAAGGTAATATACCCGGTCCACTCTGTTTCATTGCGGTTTTTAGCTCTAGTCAGATAATCGCACTCTGGATTCACACAAGCAAGATGACCAGCGCAGTATGACTTACGAAACTTCAGGTTATCGCAGTTGTGGATGTTTGTGGTCAAAACCTTGCACCAAGGGTGCCCATCATAGCGCTTATCCATCCCTTCTAGGTTCTTGGCTGCAGAGGAAGATGACCAGCATGGAGGCAACTCGAAGATAACATCACCATTGAATATTGGTGGAAGGAATTGTACATGATGGTGTTCTACAGCATTTAGATCCATCATAGACAGTTCATTCCTAGATCGATGCATTCTAGCTAGTCTCTTCAAACACTTCATAATGCTTACTCTATTGGTAGGAGATGGATGGAACGGAGGACGTGAGAATAGGGACGGCAATTGACTTTGTGAAGGGGTACTACATATTGACTTCATGAGAGTCGTTTCCACCGAGGGAGTGTGGATAGAGTTAGTTGTCCTCTGAGAAATGAAGTCAAGAGACTCACCTTCTGAATCACTAGATAATTCTATAATTGGATCTAGTTTCTCAAGTTTCACCTTCCTCAGTACTACATGTTTTGGAAAGACAGGCTGATCTTCATGAGGTAGATTAGGTGAAACGGCGTGTGCAATACAAAGCATGTCTACTATAGAATTATCAGATTGGCGGCTAAGAATCTCAGTAGAGGCAGCTACAACAGAAAGAGGAATCCCGTATGCTCTATAGTTTCCGGGAGCTAGATACCAGCAATGCATTCCATCTTCCACGGTTCTCAACATAGGAACAGACTGTTGAACTTGACCTGATTCCGACATCCTTTCCTCTTCGACATATATGGAGTCTTCTACAAACCTAAACCGGACATGGAGAAGGTGTGATAGGACTTTAGCACGTCCTCCATCCTCTAATGGAAACACAATTGGGACCTCATGTCCATCAACTCGAATGCATGCCATCATGTGAATCTGCAGAGGGAGTACTAGGAAAAACGACACTGAATTCTACGTGGGAGATGAGGTACAAAACAACTTGCCTCGAAGTAGTTAGTTACCCTTCCTGACTTTATACTTGCTATTTTTTTTTTTTCATGATGAAGCCTATTCATAGGGCCGCCTCGTCTTAGCCTCTTTAGGGATTCTCACGTAATGTTGCAGGAGGAATATCTTCCTCATTCATTTTAAGATAATAAACTTTCTTGATTGACAATTATATAGGATTATATCAGAATGGAAGTCGTTGTTTGGGAAAGGACAATACTGCACTAATTTATTTTTTAAGATGACTACACAAGCATAGCAAATGGATCCCAAGTGTATTAATAATGACTGGATGAGAATTGAAATTCGTTAGATATTTATAAAAGCTGTATCGGGGAAATTCGAATGTAACCATTCATTGTGGTCATATTTTTTTTATAACCACCAGCATTCCGCTAAAGTTTCTAATGAGTAAAGGTTGCTTAATGGATCTTCAAAAGAATCCCTTGTCATAGAAGATATGATTTGGTCGTAGACCTTTCTTACAAGTACCAAATCTAATTGATTCTTCTATAGATTTCCCTACAGATTTATGACACAAATGGGCGGTTCACTGGAACTATTTTGAATCATGGACTATTGAGGTGCGGTACCTCATGAATATCTGTCAAGAATAGATATTATTTTATCATATATTAAAATCCAGCTGATCACTTAGGATTCAGTTGGGCAACATTCTCGAGACACTGTACAAACAAATATTAGTGGGCTACGGATCTTGATTACTTTAGAATTTCCATTAACTTCTGGACAAAGTACTTATTAGTATTTAAGACCCTATAGTCATTTTCAAAGTACTAAATGATTTAATTAATGTGGAGGCCATACCTTGCGCCGGCATGATGGAGTGAACAATGAAAGCCAACATTGTTTGGGGAGATTCCAGCGCTCGAATTTCAAAACATTCAGCTCTAAAACGTACATCCAACGTCATTTCCTTCACTGTCAATTCTCATCCGCTCTCACCATCATACACTCCAATTCTTAGAACTACATAATGGGGAGTTCGGTTGTTCTAAGCAAATCCATTATTTTTGGTTTAGTTCCCGCTACCGCTTGTAGTTCAGATGATTTGATTTCATGTAGTTTACCACATGCGCGTACAGGTCAGAGTAGCTCATACCCTTAGTCCCAAGCACCAAAAGAGGCGAAAGAGGCATAGTTCGTTTTATTTTTCATCTAGCAAAGCATTGAAAAGATCCAGGATGACAAGAGGTAAAAGAGTGGTTTCGAGGACAGTTCAGGGAACGGGAGGGGATTCTCGAAAAGTTCTTACGTTTGGAGCTGAAATTAGTGGTGACCACGATGTGGGAGTGAACAATGATGATGCGGTTCAAGAGATCTCCGGGGAGGGTAATAGTGCACAACATGGAGCAAGAGACTTGGACACAGTAAACGTAAGACTCCTTCATTCTAATTCTTATTATTTGTGAGAGTCCTTGGATTTAGGGTCAAATGGGCTTCACAACGTGTTCTTTGCGCACCTACTACTTGTGCTCACCATTGCAATTGTACCAGGATTTGTGCAAAAGTAGGATCTCTTGAAGAAGAGTTAGCTGTGAAAAGGCATTTTGTATGAAGCGTAGCATATTCTAGGAATATTATTTTCTATAGCCATTATCAATTCTTGAATATAAACCTAGAAGCGAAGTTTACCGTATTAAGACTTTAGGCTATCATAACTAAAAAGATATGTTACTATTGTTTGAAAGCTCAAATAATAATGATATCACTCACCCTGGATGTTCATTACACTTTTGATTTAGAAAAAATATCATGCACCTTTGAGCGACTTTTCTCTAAAAGAACTCCAGTACATTTTGCCTCTTACATGTTTAGGAGGTGTACATTTGTGAGGGGGGTCACTTATAGAAAACACTTTGATTTAAACATCAAAAATTTGTAACTAATACTATGATGGTCCAAAAAATATGAAACTAGTTGGGTTCAATTCCAATTTCATTTTTCGTACAACTAAATGTACTGCAAATTATTTGTATCAGTTTAGCTTCCCAGAAATAAAAATCAACTTTTAAAAGTTCACTTGAATGGCCCCCAACCTAAAATTTAGAGAATCTGGGGGCACAGCTGGTGACGCAGCAGGAACAGAAGCCGTTAATCCAGATTTTGAGTTGGAAACATTTAATCAAATCAAGAGGCATGGGGGGAGCAGCTGGATAAGTTACCGTCAAAATTAGTTGTAAGGCACCGCTGTTTCCTCGCTGACCCTCCCGCTTTTTGGTGCTGCGAATGACAGCTGGCGCCGCTTGGTACATTGGTTTGCAGGGGAAGGGTCTCGCCGTCCCTCTACTTGAGCGCTCGATTCTTCCAATTGCTCCATTCCTCCTGCAAATTCTCTAGCACGTCCGTCTTCATTTTCCGAAGTGCAAACTTCATTTGTGAATTCTGTTCCTTTGCAGCAGGGGAGGATGACTCGCAGCACAAGGAGCCGCGCTAGACATGAGGACCCGAATCCGCAAGCTCGTGGGGGGAGATCAACTCCAACTCGACCACGCAACCAGGTAAGAGCAATTCTTTCTCGATGCAGCACCTGAGCTTTTGTAAGCTAGTTTGCAAGGCTCGGAAGTCGTTCACGTTCTAGAAACTGTTCATGATTCGGCCACTGGTTCACGTGTTTGACAACTGTTTCACGGTGGACGGACTGATCTGCGGAAGGTGAATGAAGAATGTCGGCGAGGTTGAAAAATGCCGCTTCTGCATTTTGGTTTCCAAGTTTAGTCTCTTTGTGCTGCGGTCTCGGGCTTCGAAATTCTTTGTCGATCTTCTGGATTCGACTCGTCCGATTCATCTCCCAGCGAAGCTTCGGTCGTGACGACCTATGGGATTCACGTTTTTTTGGGGGGTCGGACTGGACCTCCCCAAAGGTCAGTCGGATCCGACTAATCCCTGGAGAGGGTCAGCCGTACCCCCAGAAACAAGTAATCCTTTGATTCTTGTTCGTTTTTTCTCTTCATCCGCTGCTCTGATGGACAAGGGAATCCATTGTTGTGATCTCGGATCCCCATTATCGAGGGACTTTGTTGCTCTTCTATGTAACTTTGGGGCGTCGGCGGTTCATCTTCGAGCTGATGTTGAGAGGGAACCGTAGCTTCGTAGATCACGGATTACCAGGGTAGTGTAGTTCCGAAGATCCAGAGATCTTTACCATAGTTTTGAAGTTCGCTCAAGTGGAACAGTAGTCCAGGAGATCACCGATCACCCGATCGATCTAGATTCAATGATCTTTAACACGCCCGATCACCGGATCACCCGATCACCCGGTCGCCTGATCACCCGATCACCGATCACTTGTATTAGGGTGATCACTGATGACCCGATCACCCGATCGCTACGTTCTGGAAATTTTTTAAGTTCAGGGTAACTTTTACAATCACCTGTATGGGGGTGATCACCGATCACCAATCAATCGATCGCTAAGTTCTGGAAATTTTTTAAGTTCAGGGTAACTTTTATGATCACCTGTATGGGGATGTTTACTGATCACCGACTACCCGATTACCCGAACGCTGGCTTCTAGAAACTTTTAAAGTTTCCTGGAACTTTGACGATCACCTGTATTGGGGGGTCGGACTGGTCTTCCCCGAGGTCCCATCGGATCCGACTGATCCCTGGCGAGGTTCAGCCGGACCCCCCAAAATTGGTGATCGTCTGGATTTCGCTCACGTCTGTGGATTTTTTTTAAAACGGTAACTTGTTTTTGGAACGCCTACGAAGTGGAAGACAAATTCTCTTTCCCTGGCATTTAGAATGTAGGTCAAGTTGACCACTTGTGTCATTTGCAAAGTAGCTCATTCCCATTTGACAGAAATAGAATGATTCAGAAATTAGTCGAAGAAAAAAAAATGCATTATAAAAGTAACCTCCGAGTACTAAATTGAGGGGGTCAACGGAACTCATCTTGGTGATCAGTTGGATCCGACTGAACCAGAAGTCGGATCAGGCCAACCCCCAGAAAATGGTACTTGTATTCTTTTTTTTATTATATTTTACTTTTATCTCCTGAATATTTAGGTGCCTTATCCAATTATTTGTTTATTGTCCTTTATTGTCCTTGTTTGTCCATTTTATTTTTATTTTAACCTACGTCGTTGGTCTTCGTCAGGTTTTTGAACCTCATGTCTCGTCCTAGTTTGCCGTATTTAATTAGACCTCCTTCATCCAATAGTTTTCATCCAAGAGACATTGATCTTTCTTATTCCCTAAACCTTGTTTATTGAGAAATCAATTATATTTTTGAGGGGGTACACTTGGCACTTTAAGTGTGAGTCGGATCTGACTCAAGAATTTTTAGTCTTTGCTTGACCCCTGAGAAGTGGTAACTCATTTATATAAGCTGAAATATTAATCTATGGGGAATTTCGTTAAAATGGCGGTATTCCATTAAAATGGCGGTTCAGAGCTCCTAAGTCTGCATGAAATCCGACCGAAAATGGTAGCGGGGGGGATGAAATCCTGCAACAACGATGGGCTCCTGTGATAAAAACACCTTTTCCTCGATTCAATCAAAGTTGAAGAGGTCCATTTCAAGACGAAATCATATCCATTCAGTGCCTTTTTAGAGCAGGCTACCTTAAAGAAAGTTCCAAAAGCACTCTAAGCACCATTTGTTGTACGAGGCGTGGATGACTCTTACAATTTGTGGGGGATCACAAAGACACATCACATTGCCACTTGGGTTTTGGGCAAAGTGGACAAGAGGAAAACAATTCACGAATCTGGATGCATGGGCATGCACGGGATAAGAGGGGGCGGCGCAAATGAAAGCGCGGCCTTGGTTTAAAGAAGACAGTCTTCATTGAATAGGGTAATTATAGTGGATTTTGCATAGGGATCCAAACCTGCTTACATCCAACAATTGTGGTGGATCACAAAGACACAGAACATTCAATTTGTCACTTGGGTTTTGGACAAAGTGGCCAAGAAAAAAACAATGTCCGGATCTGGATGCGTGGGCATGCACAGGGAGCAGAGGGAAAACAGCTCTAAGTGCCACTTGTTGTGCGAGGCGTGGATGACTCTTACAATCACTAGTAGAAAGCCTTGTTTAATTGGATGTTCTTGCGTCAAAGTTGACGGATTTTTTTAAGCATCCAATATAACATCTTTATGTGTTTATGTCAACAATGACATCCAATGTAGCATAAAGATGTTACATTGGATGTCATTGTTGACATAAACACATAAAGATGTTATATTAGATGCTTAAAAAAATCCGACAACTTTGACGCAAGAACATCCAATTAAACAAGGCTTTCTTCTAGTGAATTTGTGGGGGATCGCAGAGACACATCACATTGCCACTTGGGTTTTGGGCAAAGTGGCCAAGAGGAAAACAATGTGTGCATCTGGATGAATGGCCATGCACGGGGAGAAGAAGGGCGCAAATGAAATCGCGGCCTCGGTTTAAAGAAGACATTCTTTATTGATTAGGGTAATTATAGTGGATTTTGCATAGGGATCCAAACCCGTTTACATCATTTCTAGCTCTCTTCTACGGGAGAGACGCAAAAGAGAAGGTGCTGTCCAAGAACAAACTATTTACGTGGAACTTTTGGGGACCATGTGCTACAGGACAAACTAAAAAATGGAGGAAGGTACAATCTGAACTATACCATTCTAAGTTCAGGTTGAGACTCACTACTCGTTTTTCATTTGTCGATGCAGAGGGCTGAATCTGCACTCTACATTCTCAAATTGCGCCTCCAAAACCGCATGCAACCATCTTTGAGTGAAGGGTCTTGAGCTTCATGAACAAAAGCAAGCGCTTATTGGCCAATCATGTCATTGGGAAGTCTTTATAGGGCAATCGGAGATTCCCAGACAAATGCTCGTCAATTGCGCCATGGACCACTTCCAACGTTGCTTCTTTGCCGAATACATCATGGTTGAACCGGTCGACCGCAAGAGGTAAAAGCAAGAGCACTAACAACCCATCCAAGTTCATAGGGGAAGTCAACTTCCTCTTCAGAAGATGTTGACATATGGTCACCGCTGAAACACAACAAGACCCACCTCGCGAACAGGGCGTCACCGGCATACAAGGAACTCATCAACGCAAGGAAGGACGGCGTTGTTATCCACATTTTCCTCCAGCAGTTCGAGTGTACCTGGTGGGAGCGACCGCCATCCACCGTCCGTGTCTTAGCATCCGGAGTTTTTGAGGGTGAGAACCAGAAACGATCGACTTTTCCCGGGAAGTGCACTGGTGTGATGAGGCTGTTGATCGGAATACTTATTGGCTGCTCATAACTCAAGCCGTCGAGCGGATGTGGGGTCGTCCGCATCCAACCTTGCACAGTGAGAGCCAAATTGGATATGAAAGACCCATGTGCATCCACTCGGCGACTTGAGTTATGAGCAGCGAATAGGTAATCCAATCGACACCCTCACGACACCTATCCACCATCCCGAGAATAGTAGACCGCATCTGGCACATGCCCACAAAAAACCCGGATGCTGGGAGAAGGAAGATGGATGGCCGTCGCTCCTACCAGGTACACTCGAATAGTTGGAGGAAAATCTGCATGACAACGTCGTCCTTCCTTGCGCCGATGAGCACCTTGTATGCTGGTGACGCCCTACGAAGAAGAGGGCCATGGATTCCAGTGCCATGAATCCCATATGAATATTCATGTTCGGACAGAAGATGGGCCGCCAGGGTCCCTATCTTTGTTGTACACCGAGTCAGCAAGTTCAACCATGAACAAACCAGCACGATAACAATGCCAGAATGGATCCATACCGCACTTGACAAGCATTTGTCTGTGTGTCTACGAATGCCCTACAAGGTCCTCACAAGCGACATGAATAGCAAATAAACGCACGCTGGTGTTGGTGAAATGGTGGTCCGCTCACAGTCTACAATTTGCAAACTAGAGGGGCAGTAAGCAACTTAGGGACATGGTCTACACTGAGAATCTAGGTCGCCACATTCTCCACATTCTCAAATTGCGCCTCCAAAATCGCATGCAGCCAACTTCGGGTGAAGGGTCTTAAGCTTCATGAACAAAAGCAAGCGCCTATTTGCTAATCATGTCATTGGGAAGCCTTTACAGGGCATTCGGAGATTCCCAGACAAATGCTCGTCAATTGCGACATGGACCAGTTCCGACGTCGCCTCTTTGCTGAATACATCATGGTTCAACCGGTTGACTGTGAGAGGTAAAAGCAAGAGCACTCACAACCCATCCACGTTCATAAGGGAAGTCAACTTCTTCTTCGAAAGATGTTGACACATGGTCATCGCTAAAACACACCAAGACCCACCTTGCGAACAGGGCGTCACTTGCATTCAAGGAGCTCCTAGGCGCAAGGAAGGACGGCGCTGTGATGCGCATTCTTTCCAAGTTGTTCCAGTGTACTTGGTGGGAGCGACGGCCATCCACTGTCCACGTCCTAGCATCCGGAGTTTCTTAGGGTCGGAACCAGAAACGGTCGACTTTTCTCGGGAAGTGCACTGGTGTGAAGAGGGTGTCCATTAGAGTGCCTATTGGCTGCTCATAACGCAATCCATCAAGCAGATGTGGGGTTGTCCGATTACCACGGTGCACAATGAGACCCAAGTTGGTTTACAACGACCGACATGCACTTGACGGCTTGAATTATGAGCAGCCAATAGGTACTCTAATGGACACCCTCTTCACACCAGTGCACTTCCCGAGAAAAGTCGACCGTTTCTGGTTCCGACCCTAAGAAACTCCGGATGCTAGGACGTGGACGGTGGATGGCCGTCGCTCCCACCAAGTACACTCGAACAACTTGGGAAGAATGCACATCACAGCGCCGTCCTTCCTTGCGCCCAGGAGCTCCTTGAATGCAGGTGACACCCTACGAAGATCAGGGCCATTGATTCCAGTGCCATGAATCCCCTATGAATATTCGTGTTCGGACAGAAGATGGGCTGCGAGCGTCCCTATTTTTGCTCTACATAGTCAGCAAGTTCAACCATGAACGAGCCAGCACGATAACAACGCCAGAATGGATCCACACCGCACTTGACAAGCATTTGTCCGCATGTCTTCGAATGCCCTGTAAGGTCCTCACAAGCGACATGAATAGCAAATAAACATCTGCTGGTGTTGGTGAAATGGTGGTCCGCTGAGAGTCTACAGTTTTGCCTAGTCGAGGGGGTGTAAGCAACGTGGGGACGTGGTCGACACCCGGAAACTAGATCACCTTACTGTTGGAGAGAGACCAAGTAGCCTGCACAAAAAGGCCAACGGTCAATTCCGGACTTGGGGGGCTGGATAGTGCACTCAAAGACCACGTAGGGTACTAATAAGCCCACCTTATGATATACGGAGTCCTCGACAACCTCATTTACAATCGCACCAAGGTGACGTCCATGCCTTCTTCTTTTGGGGCCACGCAGCCGGAGCTAGAGCACTCTGAGTCCCAGCTTCGTCTGCCTCTGGGGAATGTCGGGGCCCCAAGAGAAGGGGTTGGTGGATAAGTATTCTGACACCATTGCCGGGATGGGGACCATTGTGAACAGGGTGCCTATCAGCGCACCTGTTGTTTGCTCATAACAAGGGCCCTCGAGTGGGAGTGGAACATTCATATCCAACAATGCGCAATCATCAAACACATGCTCCTGTGTATTTTTCGAGGAATGAGCAGAGTTGGATATCATTGCTCCACTCCCACTTGAGGGCTCGCATTGTGAGCAGCCAACAAGTGCGTTGATAGACCCCCTGTCCACAACAGTCTCCATCCCGGCAATGGTAGAGCGGTTGCGGTCAAAGCCCACGGAGACGGAAGGATGTCGCGGAGGAGGACAACGCATGACGGTGGCTCTCATGGTGTACCTCGAACGATGGTGGAAGGAGGGGTTTATGGTACTGCCTCCCGTCGTTGCCCTTGCGATTCCCGTGAATGCAAGGCGCATCCAACCGAGCAATGCCTCTCGAGTTCTCCGCATGCGATTTGAGGATGCTGCCCACGGTTCAGACCGCGCGGTCTGAACTACAAGCGCCGACGCTCCAACCATCGTCGCATCATGATGATTCTCTAGCTTGATCAACACTAGCAAGAGTCTATTCGCCGATCACATCGTCGTGAGGTCCTCGCACGGCACTCCGAGGTTCGCGGTCAAATGCTTGTCCATTGCAGTGCGGACCCATGTTGTCGTCATCCCATAGCCGGATGGATCATTGCTGAACCCGCTCTTGTGTTCACGGGAACCCACACCGTCAAAAAAGTGCGCCTTGCGTTCACGGGACTTCCAGTGCGCAACGACGGGAGGCGTTGGCATGGACGCCCTCCTTGCATCGTTCAAGGGCATCGTTTTCGAGGGTTGGCACCAAAACCGGTCAACCTTTGTCGGGATGGGGACTGCCGTGAAAAGGTACCTATCAGTGCACCTGTTGTCTGCTCATAACAAGTGCCCTCAAGTGAGAGTCGAACACTCATATCCAACAATGCACAATCATCAAACACATGCTCTTGTGAATTTTTCGAGGAATGAGCAGAGTTGGATATCATTGCTCTACTCTCACTTGAGGGCTCGCATTGTGAGCAGCCAACAGGTGCATTGATAGGCCCCGTCCACTAGGGTTGACGAATTTCAACGTCCGGGGCAAAATCACGTCCATTTTTCGGACGTCCGGACGTCCGGACATCCACATTTTCGGGACGCGCGGACGATGTGGACGGCGTCCATCGGACGACATCCGTCGACCGTTCGGACGGCGCGGTCGGCGGATGGATCGACGGGCGGACGGATGGCGCGGACGGCGGACATGTCCGCGAGGACGTCGGACGAAAGGCGCGGACGGCGGATGGCGTGGACGGGCGGACATCCATAAAACAACAGTACATGAAGCCAAATTTGATGCATTATACTATTACATTTTTGTAGGTAATACTTGATCCAGAAAATGATGCACACAATGTAATTTCAGTCAATAGTGCTTGACTATTGAAAAACCAAAAAACCTTGATGATATTTTGAACATCATTAAGTTCATGTGCATTACAATGATAGGTTCAAAAAATAAATTGCCGTTATATGCTTCCATGTAACAATTCATCATGAACACTTGAATAATGAATTATACATCCCTTTCATCCCGAAGGTTGATAATCACTATCTCCTTTCACCTCTGCCCCGCTACTATGACCTCTAGTATCCCATCCTGAATCTTCATCTTCATCGTTGTCTGACTTTTCCATATCCTCTGATAAAGATTGTACAATTGCCTCTCCTTGTACTTGCTTGGATGCAACTGACCTCGTTGGTCGGCCCTTCCTCTTCTCTTGTTTGGCTCTTAGTATAGACTTTCCTATGCCTTCTTTAAGGCCATGAATCGGTTTTAATTTCCTCGCTGAAATTGGTTGACATACATCAAGAGGGGTTTTACCAAGACTTTGTCTCTTTGATGGGGAAATTGCAAAAGCCTCCATTAATCTTTTATTTCGAGCTTTGTGGGACTCTTTCACCGTTGGTGGTCTTACTTGCGATCCTCCTTGATTGGGTATCTTTGCTCCAATCATCTGCTGCAATGTTCCATCAGACGATTTGAATGAATCACGTTTTGTTTGGCCAGAACGTTGACCAAACATTGATGCCAATGTCTCGTCCTTCTCATCATCGCTCCATGATGAATTGAATGGATCTGGATTGCCACGAAGGTGCATTCCGGTCGGACTGGTCAAATGTTGTTCAACTTGTTTCCCGAATCTTGAGCCTCCGGGACCATTCAAAGTTGTACTACCTCTTGTATGTAGTGCTAATGGACGATCGCTACGTGGTCATAATTGGAGATCTTGCACAATTTGCTTCTGGTCTTCGACGTTGTGAACTAGCATTGGGCGATCAAACTCCGTCACACGTGCATCTACATTTGATGGTACTTCCACACATTCAACACTTGTATTATCCACATTCATGTCAGACTTCACCCCACACTCTCCCATGTCATTGACTTTAGGATTTTCTTCTACAAGTGCCATTGTCATGGGTAGACTCTCGAGAATTGGAATCACTTCATCTGTTTGGGGGATGCAATCATTGACAAACATTGCCTCATTTTCCTCCACTATTTGCGCATGAGTGTCCTCCGTATTGGTTAGAATCTTTTCGCTAGTCAACAACCCGGTTCCATCTACAAATTTAGCTATAGAAGGGCCACCTTCATCATATTCACAATTGTCCTCATCCAATGGAAAATTGTAAATGTCTTCCGCATTTCTATTCCCATCTTCATTGTTCCGATTTGGGCTCTGGAGCGGCTCATCATCCAAATTGGTGATGTCATTGTTCATAGCATCTTCGTCATCGAATAGAGGATCACCATCTTCACCATCTCATCACGCTCGTCCTCCAACATAGAATCTTCCGACTCCACATTCTCGGTGTACCACTTCTTCTCATCATTTTCCTTTGATGCGCAAAGGACTTTGGAATTGGTGTACACATACACCAAATCTTGGGCTCTCTGTGGCTTCAACTTGTTTCGAAATTTGTTGTGAACAAATGAATAGCTACTCCAATTTCGTTCACATGAAGACGAAGATACCGGTTGGGCCAAAATCCTCTTAGCAATTGGAGCAATGAGCTTCCCACACGCACCTTCAAAATCCCACCAAGCGTGCGCCGACAATTGTTGCTCGTCCGGGTTCAACATGTTGTGAAATGGAGGTTCCCTGTGGCGGAAGGCTACAAATTCTTTCACGACCGAGGCGTACTCCCCTTGTTTGCAAATTTTCATTAGAACACGCTTGCATGCATCCATTGCATCTTGGTCGTCGGCTAGCTCTTGGTCTTCAAGAAGGTAGGGGTTCAACAAAGCTCCTTCATAATGTAGATCGGTCTCCACCAATTCCCGTCGGGCATAATACGGTTGCACTAGTGGAATGGCAAGGTCTGAGGATAAACGAAAAGGCGGTTTATCTAAAGAGAGGACATGTTTCTCTAATTTCCTCATTATGTGCAACACCTTGCCTATGCATGGCCTCTTTGCATCCAAGTCACGTAGACCATTTACAACGGGAGCCGACAAGTCCTTGAAATTCTGACAACGGCGCCAAAAATGCTCGCTCAAAATTATCTTCTTCACCATCCGACATTCATTGCGGGATTTGGAGTTCTGCCCAAACTTCCTTGCGTATTCATCCCATTGTGGGTCCGTCACTGTTTGTTGCAACTTCCCATTGACCTTCAACATGCGCCCAATCATGTTGTAATTAGAGGCAAACCTTGTTTCCACCGCCATCAACAAATTATATTCCAGTGAGTACTTCCGAAATATTGCAAGTGGCATGTGCCGCTTCTTGAAGAATTTCACCACGATACGGGCATTTTCCACGACCTCTTCAATCCATTGTTCATTCTCCCAATCTTTCAACAACAAATTGAGGGCATGCACCACACAACCTTGAAAAAAAATGTGGGGATATTTACTAGATATCAAATTCCATGCTGTAGGGTTCACTGACGCATTATATGTATTCACTTGCACCACATTGTTGGGGCCTACTTGTTCTATGAATCTCTCAAGTATGCCAGCCAAGTATGTTGCATTTTTTTCGTGCCTTGTCGTATCCACAGCTCCCAAGAATTGCTCACCCGCAGCTGACACGAGCATGGCATTTATCAACGGCCGATTCGTAACCGACGTCCATCCATCAATAGACAATGTTGCTCCAAACTTCCTAATGCTGTGTTCGGTCCGCTTTCGGAGATTGACCTCAATGTCTGCCTTTGCTTGGTCAAGCAATTTATGGCGTAAGTCGTGATAAGACGGTGGGATATAAGGCCGTTGAAACTCGGCGGTTCGCTTCACCGCTTCTTTGAATGCTGGGTTCCTCGCAACAGCAAATGGTATGTTTGCAGCATAAAAGAAATTGGCCCACACCGCATTCAACTTGCGTTTATTTGCTTCTTCAAATCCATTCACCAGACTACTTTGCTTCTGACTAATCAGAGGCCTACTGCTTGATCCCCGCGGAGTACCACGCTCACTTGATCTTTGTGTACTGAGGTTCACTTCAGAAGACAATGGATCCAAATCCTCCGGTGCAGTGCATAAGTCGGAATGTGTAGACCGTGCTATGTTTCTTCCATTTGAATTATCGCATTCCCGCATAGCCATAGGTGTGCCACTGCCATCCACATTGTTTAGAGACGATCTTCGTGGGATCGCCCCTTGGCAACCCAAAAATAAAGCTCGAACTTGAGATGTCATTTTTGCGCAAAGGCTAATTCCTTTGTCACGAGCCCTCGATGTGCCTTGGTATCCTAAGTGGCTAAACAACCGGCTTACTTTCTTGGCAAACACCAAGTTGCAAAACCGGCATTGCACTTTACCAACCTCCGGGAAGCCATACCAAGAAGACCAATCCTTGCTCATAGTGATCACCTCCGATTCCGTAAATTGGATTCAAATTAAAAATGTAACCGTTGGATAAGATTTGTAAAAAATATTAGAAACAATGTGTGAATGAAGCCTTGGAAACCAAAGCCCCCCTGTCCACTGAACTATGCATTACCAAGCAAGGGACACAAAATAAATTGCAGCTCCTAGCCCTTGGAAATCTTAGCGTTCAGTTTCTCAAGAGTACTTGTTAGTCTGAAATTCTAAGAACTTATAGATTTCAGATCAGGCCCATTCCTCATGACCGTTGAGCAGAAAAACTAAAACATTTCTAAAGCCCCAACGGTTCCGAGAACAAAAATGCGGACGGCAGCGTCGGAAGCGCGGACGGCGACCTGCGACAGGCGGATGGCAGCATCGGAATCGCGGACGGCAACCTCCGACAGGCGGATGGCAGCGACGGAATCACGGACGGTGAGCTGCGACAGGCGGACGGCAGCGACGGAATCGCGGACAGCAAGCTCCAACAGTGCTTAGAATGCCATGTCTTTCAATCCATGCAGTCAAAAATTTTGAAATTTTGGCGCCATGCTCTCAAATAAGTTATGTACAACATACTTTATTTAAATTCCCCCCAGAAATTGATGTTGATGTTTTTCTACGGTATATAAAGTAGAAGTGGTCCGAACAAATCCATTTTTCTAAAAACATCCATAGGGCTTTAGGGCTTAATTACAATATATTTTATTCATAATTTACAAATAGGAAAATACTATTTGTTAAGAGCCAACATCTTTGCATCGTGCTTGTCACTTTCTATATTATGTGGCAAGAGATTACAAATTTACAATCACTTGATTGTATTGTGAGACAACAACTACAATCTTACAAATGTCCAATAGTCCAATAGTCCAATCTACTTCACTCAGATTCTGATTTGGTGTCATCTTTTTGGCTTGGGCCTGTACCACTAGACCTATAAACATTGAGAAATGGTCCTCCGCCATAGTAGTCGTCTCCATATCTATTTTGCCCACTTGCTTGTCCATAATGTCCTTGGTATGGACCTCCAAAAGTTGGAGGAGGAATTGAATCATTGTGAGTAGATGCTCCTTGAGTTGAACCGCCATAAGAAGGTCCTCCTTGAGGTTCATGAGAACCACCTCCAGTAGACGTAAAGTTGTATTGGGAGCCTCCCTGGTTACCTTCAAAATGATGCGTGGTTCCGTGGCTTGTCCTTGAGCTGTGATACCCCCCTTGAGGGTCATTATCGTAGTGTGAAATACTTCGCGTATCTTGCGAGCCATATGCACCACGATCGGGTCTGTACACCCCATGATGGCCATATTGTCGACGACGGTCCTCTAGGCTTCTTTGCATTGCCTCTCGCATTTCTTGTTGGTATTGAATGTCCTCCTGATCTTCTGTACGCTCGTGCCTCTCTTCCATCCTCGCGGGTGTTGGAGTGTCTTTTTCATCATCATCACCTGACCATTCATCTTCTGCATCCGGCAATACAACCGGTGGAAATCCAAACTGGCCTCGATTAGACCACTCTGGCATGCAATCGCTCGGCCCAGTCCAACTGGTATAAAGTACCGCATCACTGCGATTCAAGTGGGTAACATCTTTTCCATAAATTGTGCGCCAATCTACATCTTTGTGGAGTACAATCTCCGCCCAAACCATGCTCATGTTGGAATAGTTCATTAAATTCGGTTTGGAGTCCCGTATTTGAGCTGAACGTGTTACTTCCTCGTATCGATGAACAAAGTGTTTGCTTTGGCATGTGGAAATTTGTCCTTCCCAACGACGAACTTGCACCTCTGCGCGTTCTCTGGACCATATTTTGGAGAGGTGCGTCATTTTGATGTACTTCTTGCACGTTGTGCAGTCCCAAGTTTTTTTGGGTTCTTCTTCCCATCCCGGTTCAGCTACACACATTTGGTTGTCCCAATCATCCCAATTTATGTCTTGGGATTTGCCCTTCTTACTGGACTTCGATATGTTATTGCGAGGCATGGTAAGCTTGCTTAAATGATTAATGATTCGCACTTACACTTGAAACAATTTAGGGTTCGATCACAATCATTTGCACACCAAAACGAAAGAGGCGCACAGAGCCTTAGGCACTAGATCACCCACTCCGCAAGGGAAACGATTGTGGCAAAATAAGTCGTGCTCTCCGCTATTTATGCAGTCGGACGGCATGAATCCACGTACGGGAGCATTGGACGGCACACAGGCGGACGGCAAGATCGAACGGTGGAAAATCGGCATCCGTCACATCGCATGGTCACCGTCCAAAGCGGACAGGCCCCCGACGGGGGGACGGACACCCGGTCGCTAGTTCGCCTCTGTTCCGTCGGCCTGTTCGCTCCTGCCCCGTCGGCCTGTCCGCTCCTGCCTCGTCAGCCTGTCCGCTCCTGCTTCGTCGGGCCGTCCGCTTTTGATCCAACGGGCCGTCCGCTCTTGTACCGTCGGCCTGTCCGCTTCTGATCCGATGGGGCGTCCGCTCCTGTACCGTCGGCCCGTCCGCTCCTGTTCCGTCGAAAGAATCGGCCGTCCGCTCGTCCAGCGGTCGGACGCCATCTACCACCAGGTATGTCAAAAGACATCCTGGGGTCAGCGTCCGCGGACTCTGGACGTCCGGATGCCCTGTCAACCCTGCCATTTACGGCAATCCTCATCCCGGCAATGGTAGACCGGCTGCGGTCGAAGCCCACGGAGACGAAGGATGTCGCGGAGGAGGACGACGCATGACGGTGGCTCTCATGGTGTACCTCAAACGATGACGGAGGGAGGGGTTCATGGCAACGCCTCTCGACATTGCGCCATGGAAGTCCCGTGAACGCAAGGCGCATCCGCTCCACACAAGAGACGAGTTCAACAATGATCCATCCAGCACGTTGACATTGTCCGAATTGGTCAGCACTACAATGGACGAATATTTTCTGGACCTTCTCAGTGTGCCGTGCAACGACCACCCAAACGATATGATCGGCAAATAGATGCCTAGTGGCGTTGGTGAAATGATGTTGCGGGGACCTTTCATCTGCGTGCTACGACGTAAAGAAGCCTGCTCTACGGGATAGGGGACTCCTGTTAAAAAAGTGCGAATATTTGTATTAGTCTATTCAATGTGGGAATGAGTATATTGTTGACAAGAATGAACTGAAAATGTTTCTACAATTCTCTAATGAGATGCATCTGTAAATGTCATTTATGTTGTATGGGAAAGTCATCCATGGCTCATCATGAGTCCACGTTCAGCAATGTCAATGTGGAGCTATTCCTAAAAGCAAAGCAAGGTAGACCGGACTGTGGAGTTGAAACGCGACTGTGCAACCTTCCATCGTGACCTTCGCAGACGAGTTGAGGATGTTGCCCACGGTTCAGACTGCGCGGTCTGAACTGCAAGCGCTAACGCTCCAACCTCCGTCGCTTCGTGATGACTCTCCAGCTTGATCAACACCAGCAAGAGTCTATTCGCCAATCACATTGTCGTGAGGTCCTCGCACGGCACTCCGAGGTTCGCGGTCAAATGCTCGTTCATTGCAATGCGGACCTATGCTGGCGTTGTCCCCAGGGTTGTCATACCGGACTGGTCGGAGTGATCGGACGGGACGGATGGATGGGCGAACCGGACACCTTTCATTTTTGAAATTTTCCAACACTGAAATTAGGGCGCGGACGTTTCTGTTAGGGCGTGGACGTTTCCGTTAGGGCGCGAATGTTTCCATCAGGGCAGGGACGTTTCCGTCACGACGGGGACGTCTTGGCTAGGGCGGGGACGTCTTGGACAATGTGGGGACGTCTTGGTCAAGGCGGGGACGTCTTGGTCAGGGCAGGGATGTCTTGGTCAGGGCGGGGACGTGTTGGACTAGGGAGGACTTCCTCTTCCACTTCATGACCATCTCCGTAGTAATTTCTAGCTTCTGCAAGGTGATCGGCCTCCGCCCTCCACAACTCTGGATTTGGTCGGTATTCTCGGGGTACTTAGTTAACTTCCACATCAGCCTCTTCCTCTTCCTCAGCTACCATCGCGTCAAATTCACGATTGCGTTCAGCCACTGGAACGGGGTCAAGGGCATCTGGATCAAAATCCTCCGAGAAGATATTAGCATCATACCAACGAACAAGATCGGCCCCTGGTCTTTGCTGAAGTACACGGCTATTGGTATAAATATATACCAATGACTCAGCCTTCTCGGGGGCTAATCGATTCCGGACCTTGTTGTGGACGAAGGAATACATACTCCAATTCTTTTCACATGAACATGCTGAACACGTCAATGACAAGATACGAACGGCAATCTTAGATAGTGCTCGATCTCCAACCCTGTGCCACCATTGGTGAGGAAACATCTGTGTCACTCGGATGTCAGGTGTCTCTACTGCACTGTATGGCCCCGTGCCCTCTTTGAATTCTGTTAATTCCGCCAACACGTTGTTAAATTCCACACCCACTACATTTTCCATTTTGCGGATGACTCGATACAATGCACGGAGGGCAACTCCATCAGCCCTAAGTGCCACGTTATCCAAGAGATACGGATTCAGAAGGGCCCCAGTATAGTGAACATCTGTGAACACCATGTTCCACCTGGATGTGAAAGACTCCTCCATAGTGGTGGCTATGTCATCTCGTAGGTTGAAGGGTGGCCCTCTTAAAGAAAACACATGGGCTCTCAAATTGTGCATTACAAGCCATGCCTGACCCATAGCTGGTTCTCGGCCATCAAATATGCGCAATGCCTTCAAAGTAATTTTGAACGCGCGCATGGTCTTTTAACCGCAGCAGTACTCCGCAAAGTTTCTCCAATCAGTGCAACATGAGAAAATTACAAGCAAAGCGGGTTTCGTTGGGCACTACTAATTGAAGGGTCGGACTCAACTCCCGGAATACCGACATGGTCGCGTGATGGTTCCGAATGTACTGGCATAATCTTCTTGTCCTCTGAATTAAATCTTTGAATTCTGGTACTTTGGCCCAATCTTCCAATATGAGATCCAAAGCATATGCCATGCACCCCTGCTTGAAAATGTGTAGATACGTGCGAACAATATCATCCAATGCTCCAAGCATATTCGCTGCATTATCCGTACAAACCTGTGTCACTACTTTGAACCCACTTTCTCAATGAATACCTTCATCTAGTCCACTATGTAGCGCATGGACTTCCTTTGCCCGGTGGTGTCAATGGCCCCCAAAAATACATCACCTGTAGGGCACGACATCATTACATTCATTAGAGGCCTCTGATTCACGCCATCCTAGCCATCAGTGCATATTCTCACCCCATAATGTTTCACTGCAAAACCAACTTTGGCTTCAATTTGCTTCTCGATCTGCAACCTCTTCGGTTCAATCAATTTTGTCTTGAACTGATGGTAAGAAGGTGGACTGTATTCAAACCTTGCCACTGAGGTTGCCCTCACAGCCTCAATAAAGGCTGGATTTCTTGCCACATTAAATGGCACATTCGCCTCGTAAAAAAACGATGCCCACTTGTCATCCAACTCCTTCCTCTTCGCAACATTAAAAGCATCCTTCATACGTTGCTGAAGTAATGACCCAGATCTTATAAAATTTGATGCAGCGAGACTTTGGGACCTCTGTACTGCATCATTCTCTTCAAGGAGAGTAACCCCTTCAGCTTGGGCGTCACCTGAACCCCCTCCCGTCACTTCGTTTTGAAAGGATTGGCTTGAACTTGCAACTGGAGTTGCTCTTGATGGACCAGTGGGAATTGATTCTCCTTCATACATGTCCTCGGGGCTCAATTGTTGAGGAACAAAGTTTGCACAATTTGCAAATTGGTGGCGCACAGCTTGCGGTGCATTACGACAAATTGACCTCTCGGACTTCGCGCCATATCCAAAGTGAGCAAAAGCGCGCTCGCGTTTATAGCTGAATGTTGCATTGCAAAATACACAATTCACTTTACTCCCATTCTCAGAGAAATTTTACCACGGTTCCCATTCTTTTGTTTGCTTTCATTGACTTCTCATTGCGTTCACGACGAATGCAAACATTTTCTTGGAGGAGGTAGAACTATAGAAGAGGCTATTATACCAAATGAAAAGGACAAAATAGTAGTTAGCGCCAATCAACTGCTTGAACTGACTTTTACATCACCTCAGCAGCTAACTAGGGCCATTTGTCACCCAAGTAAACGCCCAAGGAGCTCAAAGTGAATTGAAGTCCAAGATGATGAGGCCAAGATGACAAATGTAAAGAAGTCAATCCGACAAGGTTGGCTTTATAGCCTGGGAGTGCAGGGGCCCGGACCTCTTCTGCAGGGGCGGGGACATCAGGAAAGGGCAATTTTAGTACTCGGGGCGCGGACGTCATACAATTCCGACGCATCCACGCCCCGGCGCAACGCGTTCCTGGACGGCAGGGCGCAGAGGTCCTACGATAGACTTTGGTATGAATTTAGTTGTGGGATTCTTCCTTCCCATAGAGAGAGGAGAACCAATTAATGTAGTCAGCCCTTAATTTGAGCACGGGAAATATCTTCAAGTCAATGGCTGCATTAAGAGGTCCAACTACTTTTTGAATTCAATGACAACGTATTAAAGCATGTCACTCCCTTCTTGAGGCCAAACTTCAAGTTCTTGCCTTCATCAAGCACTTGAGAATTAGGACCCATGTAAAGTTGGAACCCAAAAAAAAAATAGAAAATGAAATTGAACTTCCAAACAAGAAAGACTAAATTTGTGTAACTAAAATCCCAAAGGATTTCGAGTCCTAATGAAAGTCAAGGTACATAATTGTTTAAATTCAAGTTCAAAGTTTATATTTCATTCTTATTAAGAAAAGGTATTTGTGATTTTGGATTTGAAGTTTACAACTCAAACTATTACCAACGTATACTTCTCAAGCTTTTGGTTTAAGTCTTCATTTTTTAAATACAAAGCTACAAGGTTTCGGATTTAAATCAAATACAAATCATAATGCTTTAGAATATGTTTGAAGGGGTTTTTTTTGTGAAAAAAGGGTACAAGGATTTAGGGCTTAAAGACATTAACCAAAATTTCTTGTAATGGGTAAAATAGGAGGGGTGGGTATTGAAATGAAATACTAGTTAAGTGATTTTTTAATTCAAGGGCACCGGTTCATTTCATTATTTTGGGTATGGGGATAGCAAAGCGGTTTGGGTCTTTGGGAATGAAATGAAGCAAAATTGTTTATGATTTTAAATATTCAATCATTAGACTCCACCCTTTAATTTGTGTAGTGGGATCCTAGAGCTCTAAACTCTAAAGTAAGTCTAGGATTTAGGAGAGGATAATATTGAAATGAAATACTAGTTAAGTGATTTTTTAATTCAAGGGCAACGATTCATTTCATTATTTTGGGTATGGCGATGGCAAAGCAGTTTGGGTCTTTGGGAATGAAATGAAGCAAAATTGTTTATGATTTCAAATATTCAATCATTAGACTCCACCCTTTAATTTGTGTAATGGGATCCTAGAGCTCTAAACTCTAAAGTAAGTCTAGGACTTAGGAGGGGTGGGTATTGAAATGAAATACTAGTTAAGTGATTTTTTAATTCAAGGGCAACGGTTCATTTCATTATTTTGGATAAAGGGATAGCAAACCCTTGGAGGGAGTTCAAAATTGGCTTGGAGGGAGTTCAAGGAGGGAGTTCAAGACTGGGTTCAAAATTGGAATTGTAAGTGGACGTCCGTGCTTGGACGTCCGCACCCTAGCAGAACGTCCGCGCCCTGGCGTCCCCGCCCTGACTTCACGTCCCCGCCTTGACGTCCACACCCTGACGGGACGTCCCCGCCTTGACGTCCACACGTCCGCGCCCTAACCCTCGGATGCAAGAATTCTCTCCACCAACGATGGGGGGGAATGGAATTGACCTTGAGATTTGAAATTAGCATGGGATTCTTCCTTCCCATAGAGAGAGGGAAAGTGGGAAACCAATTAATGTTGTCAGCCATTAATTTGAGCTCGGGGAATTTCTTGAAGTCAATGGCTGTATTAAGAGGTCCAACTACTTTTTGAGTTGAAAGAGAATTCATGGAAAGATGTGTCTCCTTTCATGTATCGCCCTTGGTCTTCTTCGTTTCTCCAAGGACTTGAGAAATAGTCCCCACACCCCAAAAATGGAATTTCTAGAGAATTAAAACTAACTTGCACACTTTCAAGAAAACAAATATAATAAGATGCTAGAAGTTTTAGGATTTGTAACGGTAAACAAGGTACTCGTTTTTGAAAATTCAAGTTGAAGACTTAAAGGATGAATGTTATAGTTCTCCAAAATAGAAGCTAAAAGGGTTTGGAAATCCCAAAAAAAAGGGTTTTAGAAATGTTTCGACGAAATTTAAGAGAATTTGAGCAAGTATGGAAATTTGGGGTATTCAATGATAATAATTTAAGAAAATTTGAGCAAGTATGGAATGTATTTGAATTTTTTTATAGAAGCATACAAAAAAGAATCCTACTATATTTAGGATAGTAGGATGTGTGTAATTAATTATAACAAATATTGACTGTTCAAATTTTAGCTTATAAGAATTTCGGATGATGAATGGTGGAGGCAAAAAATGGTGGTTATTCTATGAATTCATTCTTCATGGCAAGTTGGCTAAATGAGTACATGCTTCAAAATTTTTAGAACAATACAACTTTCCCAAAACAATTCCACCCTACATTCTTAATTTAAACTTTACACTTTACAGGCTTACAACACAAATTATGGATTACTCTAATATATATTTTGTAATTCATATAATTTTATTTCCACCTTTACCTTTAAGAAATCAGAATAATTTTACTTTTATTCCTAAATTATTGTAAAAACAAAAAATAAGAAGAAAAATTATTTTTGTACTAGCAAAATGTATATAAATTTTGTATACCAATTACATAAAAGGATTCATTTGGTTTCAACTTCAAGTTCAAGACGTCAAGATGGAATTCGACTTCAAGTTGTTTCACTTATTTGATACTTTGATGTGGCTTTCTTTTGTGTGAAAAATAAAATAAGCAATTGGAAATTTTTTTTGGTTCACCTCCATTACTACTTGCACCTCCTCCCAAAATTTCAAATTAACCCCTAAAGTCCCATTGTCTCCTGAGGGGACACTTTAGAATTCGGGTAGGTTTCTATGGGCTGAAATTTTATCCTAATTTTGCAAAACTTTTTTTGAAGATAGAAAATGTAATAAGCTTTGTGGGAATATAATTTTTATTTCAATCGGTGCCCGGAAGCCAAAGTTATACCACAAGATGCCTAGAACTGAATTCGGCGGGCAGCAAAAGAAATTGAATCTTTAGAATGCAATTTTCAGATTTTTGGTTTTTTAAAAGGTTATGTTTGCTTGCTAGAACAATCTCACCATTGGGATTATTGTATTTCAATCCCATCTAAGAGCTATTAATTGTTTAGTTTTTCTTTCAATTTTGAACGTGCTTCTACAATTCTACACTTCTACTTGACAATTTCTTGAAGTATGAAAATGAAGTTGTTATTTTTTGAATTTTTTTTCATAGACTCCCAACTCAATTCTTCAACACAATAAATTTTTAATTCAAATTCCATAGTGCACATTTTTTCTACAAATAGCAATAAAAGTCATCTAAAATTGCAGTTTAGTGTTGAAGAAAACTTGTTTTTTAAACTTTGAATGCTCATATAGTCATATCTCTCAATTTGTATGGTCAAACTTCATGAAATTTTAACCACATAATTTCAAGCAAGTAAATTTGAAGATCCTACGGTTCAGTTTCAAAAATAGAATTTTGTTGGAATCTTGGACAACGTAGTAGAAATGGCAGTTTTTATTGTTTTTAGACAGAAAAAATGTCATTAGGGGGGTGATTGAATTGTTTTCCTCTTTTTCCTCATATATGATTATATGCTGATTTTCTGCAATAGAAAGTTAGAAATGATAACAATTAGAAACATTCACGAACAAAATTGCAATTTCTATAAATGATATAGAATTCAAAGTTTTAAGCAGTAAAAATACCTGATTGTTATTCAAGCTAAAATAAGAAATTTTACCATTTTTGGATGGATCAAGTCATTCAAAGGTTAATGTATCCCTTCATACATTAACATTAATATATTTGTAACAAAATATACATTAATGTTAAATTGTTAATATCTTTTTATACACATACAATAATATTAATACATATATATTTACATGAATATATACCTTCATACACTCAAAATCTGAAATGCACTTATTCTTAGGCCATGAGTACATTATTATATCCACATATCACACATGCCATATCATGCAAAGGAATTCAACAATTGAATATATGTATTTCATATGCATCATGTAGTACAAAAATTAAAAAGTATACAATACTTTTTCCACGATAAAATATGCATATCTACAAGTCTTTGTCTAATATTGTTTGTAGTACCGAACTAATGAAGTAGCAATTCTATAAGCCTCGGTAATGATAAGTGCCAAAGTCTATAACTGTATATGCAAAACATGCTTTGCTAATTAGTAATTACCAGTTTACCACACTAAAAAATGCACTTAGTCGATGTTCATTGGACTGTTTGCAGTGCCACTAGGTCCAGCCTCGTCGTCGTGTGCGCCGCATTGCATTGGAAAATCTTCGTTGGAGCCTAGTTGAAGTCTACAAACCGCAGACCGAGTTCTCCTCACTGGTCCGTCTTCTTCTAGAATGGCCCTCATGATTTGTAATTTCCAACTCCACACCAAGTTTGTTCCCCACATTCTACGGTGATCTAGGGCATTTGTGGCATTGTATTCCCAATGTGGTGGCATGTATGGTACCAAGCCAAACAACTCGTACAAGCGCTCGTGGAAGGGAGCCTTGCACATTGCGCACCGACGACGGACAATCATGAAACTGATGAGGCAAAATAGGTGGTATACATGGTTGCACGTGCCCAACTGCATTCCACCTTCAGGGCCAAATGGATTCATACAAATGGGACATGTGGTCCCGTCATGCACAAAACTTGAAGGATTTGGCCACTCCAACAACGGATTGCCTTTGTAGTCGACCTTCGACCCAAGTTGTTTTTTGAAATCCCAATTGTGTTTAGACCAATCAATGATTGTTTTTCCACCATCAAGTTGAATGATTGCCATGTTGGGACTGAAAAGATCATCCACAAGGGCCCATGAAGTCAAGCCAAACACCCTTTCTTGATTGTGCTCACTGTAGTAGTGGTCCAATTTCTTGAACTCTGCTACCAGTTGTCGTGTCTTGTCAACGGTGAACACGCATGCCAACTTCCACTGGTAGTACTGCTCCACCAAGGCATGCAAACGACTTTGTAATGTTTGATTTTCGCCTCGCAAGTTGTTGAGCTCAAGGTTGTTGTCCATAACCATGCCTCGAACTTCAGTCTACATTGGTACGTTGCCGGTGGCAATTACTTTGGAAAAGGCCAATGAATCTTCTTGTGTAGACATGGCAGCATCACCTAGAGCATCTTGAACCAGAATTTGAGAATCCCGAGGAGGTCCTTGTGCATGTCCTTATGGATCCTGACCTTTGTTCATCATTTGTGCTGCTTGTAGAGCTTACCGAAACTCCTCTATGTCACGTGCTTATTGAGCAATTACTTTGTCTTTGAGCGTAATTTCTTCTCATAACTTGCCCACATCTTCATATAGAGAATTTAGTTCATCACCTCGGTCTTGTAACTGCACCCTCAAGCTTTATATGGTGTCTGCAGCAGCCATGACATCAACAACTCCAAGAGTTGGTTCATCAAGTGCTTAGAATTGCGCCTCAGCAACTCCAAGTGTTGGTTCAACGGGGCCCTAGACCTCTACAAGAATATTTTGTTCTGGAAGTTGTTCACGAGGTGCACGTTGCGCCCTTCTCCTTTGTGCACGTTGTTGTCCTTTGGGGGTTAATTCCACCACAACATGAGATCCATCAGAGTCATCGTCAGTAGTAGAATCCGCCATCTCATATGTGTCAGGCGGCTCAATACATGTGATGACCCTACCCAGCCCTCCTTCGGGATATCTTATAAATCCCCTTGGAATCATTCCATTTGCTGGTGTTGGTATCTTGATACCATCTGCTGTCGTTGGCGTGCCCTTCAAAATGGACCAATCCACCCGCTTGTTCAATCTCACCTCCGCATGTACACCTCGTGCAATGAAAAGGTGAATTTCATACCTTTTCACAGTGGGTTTTTCGTATAACACTTGGTATACTTTGATGCATCGTTGTTTAAAGGCCTCATTGATGTAGTGTTTCAAATTCGCTTTATTGAATCGGCGGTAGTTGTCGTACGTGCAATCTAGGCGTAGGTATCTTTAACACCACAAAAGCGTTAAGATGACACGAGTTATCGTCCCAGGGAATTCCAGATGTTGTCGCAATAGATAAGTTTCCGGAACTACGGATCCACCCGGAAATGACAATCCGCTGTAGGATCCGGCACAACACAAACACCAAGTTCTGGATATACGTTCTTTTGGAATCAAATCCGGATCCACCTTGATCCGGATTTCTACTCTCACTAGCAATCACACCGGTTTTTGGTACCTCTGTTTTACCCTCAGAGTGTCCTCACTTGCTCTTTCCGAGGGGTGGGGAACATCACTACTCAAGTAACACATGTATCAACTCTTAAACAACAAACAACTATCCGTCTTCAAAGTTCATAGTCCGGTAAGAAGGAAAGCTGGTCCCTCTCACAACATTCCGGGTGGCCACCCAGAAGGTAGGTCACGCAGAGATACACCCTCACCCGCCCTTACTACAACGACACTCAGCTATTTTCCGGATCAAGCTTTCGCTTACTCCTGAGGTTGGCAGACCTTCCGGTGGTTTGGGAATATTCCTACTAGGCAGTTGTCGACTTGCGCACAGAACTACTCAAGAGTTCCGGACTAGCTCCCTGACCACTACCGGATCCTACCGGATCACCATTCCAGCGATTTAAAGGCACCACGCACAGCTAACGCTATATTCACTATTTTGGGAGTTTTCTACAGAATTGAGAGTTTAATTCTAAGGCATTAGAATGTCCCGAAGCAAATTAAACGTCAGCAAACACATAGAAAGCAATCAATGGCAATGAAAACTATCATCGTATAGAAGATTTAGAAAAAATATACTCAAAATTATGTGCATTGCATCTCTATTAGTAAGGAAATTCATATCATTTACACATATTTGCTTTCCTATGTGTGCAATATATACTCGTCTATGCAATTACAAGTGTAGTATCCAAGTAATGATTGCGTGCCAATAGCAACCCTATGTTCCCACCTAAATCAATAGTGAATTAGAACTCACAGGGACAAGCCTTAACATCATGTAACAGAAATGTACATATACGAAGCTCAACTATCAACTGCACGACGTACTCTTCATCTTCTCGAGGGCCCTCAGAATTTCAGGCCCACGACTGTATCCCCCCCGGACACCTGCACCTTCTTGACGCATATGCTCTCTTCTTAGTGCTAGTAGTGACCTTCTCTCCCAAGAGTCCCAAGTAGGAGTGGAGGACTGAGTACTACATGACCTCTCCGCATTTCTCTTTAATCTTGCTGATTGAGACAATGCACGGGAACGTGGAAGTAGAGGTCGAACGCCAGCAGGTCTAGTTTTTTTTTCAAACGAGAGCGGGTCACTTGGCGTATGGACTTTCACTTCTGGTGTCGTCATCAAACAATTAGCATCTCCGTAAAGCTTCCTCTGCGTCCCTTTCTCAGAAATAGTTGGCGACGTTGACGAATCCCTGGCTGCTCTAGAGCGCAGAGGAGATGGCGAGCACGAAATTGGCAAGCGCGGCCTCTTGTCAGGGGGGCTGTTTACCACACCGTCTTCGACGTGCTTGACAGAGAAGTCCATGGTGGAATTAACAGTCGGGGCCGAGCAAAGGAAATTCCCCGTACTAAGTATGACGTATTGTCTATAGTTGAGAATAGAGTCCTCGGACGCCTGACATGGAAGAATCTCAATAATCCTGGAACTGGTAGACCCGTTTCTCATCTGATAGAGAACAAAAACAGAATTAGCCGTAGAATTGTCAACGCATCATAAGTACAGATGGTTATGCTTGAACTTCAGATATATGAATTTCACGGTAAACATTATCCCAACTACATTTTAGCGTGAGCAGCGCTAAAATGCAATAGAGAAATGCGCCAAAATTAGCGTATTACATTCGATACAATTTCTCTGGACTCTAAAAACACGACTAGCTGCATACCTCCAAAAACACGTCTAACTAACACTAGCTGATCCACGGAGGACCTCCATAAGATTTTCATACTCTCGACGACCTCGTTCTTCACACAGCATCCGTCTCCCAATCCTCCACTTTTTATTCTCTCTGAAGGACTTCAGACCATTGCTACGGTTGACGTGCAATTGTTGGAACCAAGGAAGAAGGACCGTCAGAAGGAACGTGTCTTTGTCACCGTTTCCTCGGTTGCTCCAAGAATCCGCTAATATCACATTCTCAGGCTTGTTCATGATATGTTTGCGCGGACTATCGTCCACAATCACTGTATTTTGAGAAGTGAAATTCCCGTGGAAGCCTGTGAAAAGGAAATCTAGGTTCTTAAGGAACAAATCCTTATTCGTTCCCGGTTCCTTGTAAGAGGATAGCCTTCCGGCTCTATCCCTGCACTTAATAGTCTTGCAGGAGTCTTGCCCCAGAACGAGGAAGGGCCACCTTCCTTCTTGAAAGAGGTACACACAGATCTCATCGGTCGTGGTTTTTTTCATAGAGCTCCATATAGTGATTTTAGCTATCCTCCCTATCTCCTTCAAGAACTCAAGGCAATTTGGACGGACATAAACTGCTTTTGGTCCAACAATTGCACCGACCGTCGCAGAGTGCGGCTCTGACTCGTTTTGAAAATGCTTGGTTGAACTATTTGACTTCCAGTCCTCGCTGCGACATAAAATGCCATTGAGGTCTAGGACGACGTTCATCCACTTCTCTGCCACCCCAGACCTCAATGGACGATGGATGCCCTCGGAAGTGCCCTCACGAACTACTGTAGTATCGGAGCCCTGCTAACAAACGTATGAACGGGGAGCAGTTACGATCGTGAAATTGGCTTTGCTTGGCCGTCATGTGAAATCAAGTCATAGCCAGAGGGAAAAAATAGAAAAAAAGTCTAATCACGCCGTAAGGGAATAAGGGACTATACCTTCTCCACTATCGAACTTGAAGGCTGAACATCATTTTCACAACCGGTATTCATAGGATCAAGAGTCGACGTATCGTCATCGAGTTCTAGGAGTTCAGCTGTCATGACTGGATTATCATCCTCAGTTTCAAAATGTGATGTCGTCACCAGTTCATTTTATGTAGAAGGGAGGACACAGACCTCAGGACAACTTTCCATATCCACATGGCCTGCAATTCACGATTTGGAAAAGTTTCTCTGTGAGATATATATTACATTTTCAGAGATAACTGTCTCTTACAATACAAAACTGAGTCCAGAATCGTCTAAACCAGAACTAATGTCTCCACCATGAACGTCCGATAAGCATCGATTACTGCTCCTATTTACAAAATTTGAGATCAATCTCTACCAAACAGTTTAGCGCGAGCCGCGCTAAATCTACACAAGGCAATGATGACTAAGTGTTTATTGGGTAGAACCTGCAGGTTGATCTTCGGTGGGCAGGGCATCACTTCCAGGCTCCACCTTGGAAGCATCACTCGACAGGTTCTGCCCAATGTCCGTCTCTGAGGGCAAAATCGGTGCAGCCTTCGGGGATGAGGGGTTATGAACAGGATCATCATCGATCGGCAACGCAGGTGGAGACTCCGGTGCACTACTGGGAAGTGGCGGAGACACCGGCACAGGCAGCAATGGACTGGAGGCATTGCTGACGTTAGAGCCAGACGGCAGAACTTGCAGCTCCAACACTAAAGTCACGGCAGGAGGTGGCAACGCTGCGATCGGCTCAACCCCGACCTTCTTGATCAAAATCTGCATCATCTCTCTATTCTGCAGGGCTAGCTCTCGGTTGGTTTGAGACTCCAACCGCATCCACTCTTGATTACGCTTGTGCATTTCAAGGTTTTCAGCCCTCTCCTTCAACTGTTCCGCCCTCAACTGCGCCAGTGCAAGCTCGTTTTGCTGCTGCGTCAACTGAGATTGTTGCTGCAGATTAGCCAAGGAAACTGCATTTTGCGCTGAAATCTCCGCCAACTGTTGCGCGATACTTGACATTGAATTGTGCTTCCTCTTTTTATGTGGCCGCCCAGACGGAGTAGCAGTCCTCGGCGTCCCAGGCAACGAAGGTAACATAGAGCTCGCCGATGAACTAGGTATATCTATCGATGGTCGACTTGTAGGAGTTGCCATCTCATCGATCCCCAAAGGTCCATCTTCGTCGATGTCTTCCTCCTCCTCATCGGATTCCGAATCAGATGCAACATCATCATAGCGTGGAACCTCCCTCCGCAGAGGATCACTCATTTTGGATGTCTGAGACGACCTCAGTTTTCTCTTCGCAGTGGGGGGTGTAGTACTTGGACCAGCTGCAGCAGCAGCCCTCGGGTACCCACTCTCAAGAAAGTCCGCTATATCTAGCGTCATTGCCTTTCTACAAATGTCTTCCCACCATGCTGATTGAGTACCCATTCCAGTGGCGAAGACGTTGACATTACTCATCTGCCAAGACAAAATCAAATGATTATTTCAATTATCAAGAAAGTCAAGTCACTTTAGCGCGGGCCGTGCTAAAGGGACAGCTGGTACTATTGTTGAAACATAAATTGAGTGATAATATCATTCAGATCAACAGACATTGATATGTTTGTTTAGCGCGACTCGCGCTGAAGTGCAGTCACATTACTTACCACGGCCGCACACGTAAGTTTCCCCCCAGTGAAAGAAGAATAGATTGACATGCCACTCTTGCAGAAGGCTTTCACGAGCCACAAGTAAAATTCCATTCTCAACTCGGTGTTGTATATCCGATACTCAAGCTCACTGTAAGTGCGAGCTTTGAGGTATTGTGCCGTCTCCGGACACTCGAATTCCTCTGGAATTTCTACCATGTTTTCGTTTTGGGGATCCTATAGGAAAATCAAGAATACTTTCTTCGGCGTCTTCGCTGCGGGAAGATCTCCGAGGCGATTGTTCTTCCCAGCAGAGTACACGGAGTACGAAATCGTATACGATTCGAGAACCTCGTCAGATTCAATAAATTTCAGAACTTGGGTTTGCTCCTTCTCGTCACCACAAATGAAGAGCCATGATGGAACATCTTCAAGTGCAGGGTTTTTTTCCGCCTCCATTGATGCGAGTACTTCGACGAAATACGGTTTGTCCACCGTAGAGCTCTCCTTCTTCTCAATTCCTGGCAAGGACCTGAAGTCAATCACCCCCAAAGCAAAATAGTTTCTAATCTCCGCAGTCCACACCTTCTTTGGCCATTCCTTGGTACTGTTTCCGAGGTACTCATAGGGCCGGTAGTGACCACTTGCTATCGGTTTCTCGAATTTTGATTTGTGCAGGAGAAACATCTTGAAGAAATCATAGGCATCCTGGGACAGCTCAGTGATCGTCTTGTTTCTTGAAGACTTGTTCTTCGCTTTGCCAAAGTAGGCTTCTCCTGGTCTGTCGAGGAGTACATCCATAGTGGCGCTGGAGAAGAATCGTTCCTTTTTGAAGGCCTTCCAGTTCTTGTTGATGATCTCGTTACGAGCATTCATGAGCCCAAGTTGAGGTTTGATTTCATGAAGCTCCTTGATCACGAGGTTCTTCCGCTTATGACGTTCAACCCACTCCTTGGTGCTGAAGCAGTCATCTAGGACTGAGGTGATACTCTTGACCGTGACCTTCGGGTAAGCATGATTGCGTTTTCCTCCCGATTGATTCAGCAGATGTTTAGCAAGTTTTGCTATTTCATCATAGCTCAAATTACCCAGGTGCTTGAAGAATTCACGATTCAACATGCAACTCTCGGGATTCCAACCCGGTTTTTCATTGAACATTATGTCCGTGTCGGGGTTGAAGAGTTCTTCGTGCGCGGCAGCGGTGATCACCTCGCTCCAGAGTCTGTACACCTCATCGGGAGCTGTGATGAGTCTCAGTTCGTTGGTTAGCTTCAGCTTTTCCTCCTTCGACTTTGTTTTTGAGATTTTCAAATTCTTCACAACGTCAATCATGGAGAATCTGACGTACATTGCCTTCTCGAACACCTGAAACATGTTTAAGGAAATATCATCAGAGTTGAAAACATGTTCATATATCCCGAGAAATTAATGAAATGAATTTTCAATGTTGCAGTTTAGCGCGCCTTGCGCTAAAACGCACCTGGAATGCTTCTCTCTTGTGCCGGTTCTCGATGGTCCTTCTTGTGGCCGCCAGAGATCCAATGGACTTTGTTTGTGTTGGATTCTCGGGCCTTCCTATGTCTTCCCACACTTTCCGTGCTCCCAGGATATTGGTCGCCCAAGATGGTTGGACCGCCACAAAATGATTTGTTCAGTTGTAATACGCGGAGATGGCTCGCAACTTCTCAGCGTCCTCTGACCACACAACGAAGCAGTTCCATCTACGGAAGTGCTCCCTCTCATCCACGTCCACGTTGTTGTCGTCATCGAACATGTATTTGCTTGCTTCAACACTATGTTGTCCATTGATGATGTAAAATATTCCATCTTCAATGTCCTCCCACCTTGTCGGCTTGTGGCTGAAGCCGACGGGCATAACACATAGTGTTTGTTTGGTACTCTTGTTAGGTATGTTGAGTAGATAATTCACCATGTCTTCGACAATGCGGTTTTCTTTGGAATGGATGTTATATGTCGGAGGTGCCTCAATCAACTGGGAAATGTCGATCTCCTTCTTCTCATCGAGAGCGAAGACGTAAGCATTGTCGCAAGTGCTCCAAAATTTCTTGTACACCTGGCTGACGTGCTCGTAGTCAGGTTTGTTCTCTGTTGCCCGAGAGTGTGGCACATTTTCCATTTCGTCCACGTAACTTCCTTCTGCCACCTCTGATGTTTTAGATTCCTTTAGTGGCTTTGTCTTTTCGGAAGTTGCGGTAGCAGCTTTTTTCCCCTTCCGCGGTTGGGCCTTGGACGCTGGCGTCGCAGGCTTCCTCTGACCTCGACTGGCACCGGGCTCTTGCTTAATCTTCAGTTTTGATGTCTGGCTGACTCCGGTGTTCATGATCTCCTTTGATACAAATCGAGGTCTGTTATTTTCTTGCTGCATCTCCATCTTTCCCTTGAGCGTGTGAAAATCGTTGAAGAGCATGCGGATTTTACTACATAGTTTCTTCCACGAAAGAGGAGTCCCGTTGGCATTGTTCCACTCGTTGTTGTCCAGCTTCTTTTCCAGCTCTTTGATCTCGTCGCGGTAGGGAGTTGGTTCGAGACTCGAGAGGAAGGGGCTGAGATGGAAGGGAATCAGGACGGAGTCAATGCAAATAGCGAAATGGTATTGATCCTGCCGGCGAGATCCAGGAATTATTGTCATGCATTTCACTTTGATCATGGGATGCGTGTCAGCTTCTACATCCTTAATTTTCTCGTGGAAGGAGAGCTGTAGGTGGCACTGTGCATTCCTGAACTTGTAAGAGAAGCAGATTTGGTTTATGAAAGGAATCATGAAGAAGCTCCATGATTCTACTCTCTCTGGTTCTTTGAACTCCCAATATTCTCCTTCGATGAGGTTATCGTCCGCACTTTTATCGTCCTCGTGCAACTGGACTTCGCACTTCTTGAAGTACATTTCCAGTGCCTCGATCTGGTTTTCCATTCTGCATCACACAACAGAGGAGTGAGATAATTTGTGATGTGTTTGTTGTTTAGCGCGAACCGCGCTAAAGTGTACGGGGTACACTGTGTGCGAGTTTGTGTTTACAGGGTCTAAGCGGGTGTTTGATGTTTAGCGCGGCTCGCGCTAAACAGCATGTGTGTTATTCTTGGGGTCTCTATGTTGTTTGACTTGTTGGGTGTGCTCCCGGTATCTAGTTTGTTGAGGTATGTATCATTGGGTGATTGCTTTTTAGCGCGAGTCGCGCTAAAGAGTATGGGTAGTTATTTTGTTGGTGTATCTGTGTAGTCCTGGTGTCACATATTTTATGTGTTTCTAGGATCATACTGTGTGGATGAGTGGGGGTTCGTAGTTTAGCGCGAACCGCGCTAAAGTGTTTAAACTTGAGGCTGCGGTACGAAGTCTGTCAGTTCTTGTGCACAGAGTTTTACGGGCATTGGTGTCCTCGTATACGGTATTCGGGAAGTCGTTTATGCAGGATTGAGGTGTTCTACGAATGCGATGATGGATTATGCGATTGAATTGTTTCAATCACGGTCTGGACTGGATGCAGTTTAGCGCGACTCGCGCTAAACAGTCAGATTTATGATTGTAGAATTTTTGAACTGTCATTTAGCGCGAGTCGCGCTAAAATGACTCGTTCTGTTCGTGTTTCAGGCTTTAGGTTTATATTAGGGTTTCTAATTTATTTGGGCAACTTCTGGAATTTCTAGAACAGCGGTCGGAGCCAGTAATTCATTCTCAGATTTTAGGGTTTCCTTCTAACTAGACAATTGGAACTAATTTTGCTAGCAATACAGTTGCAATCGATAAACAAATCTTTGATTTTGCAGGTTCAATCCGGCTGTGGAACTGAGTACGTATTCGAACTTCTGTCTATTACTGGACTCTAGATTGAGAACAACAAAACTGCATGCTTGAATCAGAAATGTCACTAAATCTCTAACCTTGCGCGCATTGAATCAAAAATATAACTGAATCTCGAACCCTAGTTAAAGTAGTGACATTTCTGACACTGGTTGCTCTAGTTCTGACATTTCTGACTCTTAGCAACGCAATTCAAGTGCAAATTCAAAATGCAATTCAAGTGCAGCAATTCAAGCATAGCAATTCAAAATGCAATTCAAGCGCAATTCAAAATGCAAGTGCAGCAACTCAAAATGCAATTCAAGCGCAATTCAAAATGCAATTCAAGTGCAGCAATAACGGGTTAAATGAAATACCTGACAAATCAGGTTAGACGACTGCTCGAAGCTGGTGTGCCGAGCTCCTCGAAGTCAGCAACTTCCTCCGAGACCTCCCAATTTCACAACTACCTTCCTTCACGAGCGCCCCAGTTGTTCTGCATAGCCACAATAAATCGACTTCAATTCAACGTACAGACCGGCCCAAGCAAGCACAGACCGGCCCAAGCAAGAAGCAGAATATGGACGCATTCTGTACGTGCGAGAGAATTCAGCTTCCCAGCTCTTCAGTAGCTCTAAAACTGAATTGAATTCTTCAAAAATTTCTTAAGCATAAGTACTCACAGTCATGAAAATGCCACTCAACTGCCACTTTGGAAGCGGAGAATTCAGCTTCCTCTAGCTCAACTAAAAACCCAATTGAATCCTTAAAAAGAATTGAAAACCCAATTGAATCCTTAATTTGAATCCTTACAAACCCAATTGAATCTTTAATTTGACAGACTTCCCATAGATTTCTACAAGCCAGAACTACTGAGAAAACAAAATTCGTAACCTGCTGCAAAATTTCGTTACCTGTCTTGGCGGAGCTGTCGATGGACGGCCTGCAAGCCCACCGAGACAACCACCGCAAAATTCAACCCTAAACCCTAAACCTCCTCCACCCACCAAGAGCTCGCTGTCCGCCAACCTCCTTGAACCACCCCCAACCTCCTTGAAGCACCGCCACCCTCCTGGAAGCAACGCCAACCTCCTCGAAGCACCGCCAACCTGCTCGAAGCACCGCCAGCCTCCTCGAAGACCTCAATCCAATTCGCAACCCACTCCAATTCGCAACCCACAGCCCAATGCACAGCCCAATGCACAACCCAATGCACAGCCTCCTCGAAAACCTCACTCCAATTCGAAACCCACAGCCCAATGTACAGCCCAAAACATCGAGAGCGCAAGACGATGAGCGCCAAACCCTAACTCGTTTTGGGTGACGTGAAACTTGCTGCGGACCTGGGCGATAATCGTACCTGCCTGATACCCGTACCCGCTCGAGGTCCATATCCACCTCATGCTTGTACCTGCCCGATACCCGTAACCGACCATTGTCCATATCCGCCCAATGCTTGTACCTGCCCGATGCTCATACCCGCCCATATGTTTGCTTTGAATCGAAGCCTCCTTTATACGTAGGCCTTGTTCAACAATATTTAATACCTTAACGCATATATCATTTTCGAAATTTTGACTCTTTTTGTTTTATACCTTTGTACAGTAATTGTTTTGACTCTTCTTGTATTATACCTTTGTACTGTAATACCTTTCATTTTTTTTGTATTATACTTTCATACAATAACACCATTTACCAAAATTTCCTGAAATTGTGCATAAAAGAAGGTTGTCTTCTGAAGATTCAAATATTACATTGGATGAATGACAAGGTAGTTGGATTAAAGAAAGTCTGCAAGACCTTTCTTCATTGTCCACAATAAAAATGTAAAAGCGCTTAAGGGTACATGTACGCTCTAACCTTTGATTGTGAACCACTTAGCCCAGTAACGCTATTGTGGACACTAATTGTCCAATGCATGACAGTGAATCCTTCTGTAATATATAGAAATGCAACTATTCATCCTCGAAATTGTGAAAAAAAATGGAACATCTTCTACAGAATTTTTACTTTCAAATAATACTTTTCTATTAATTAAAACAATTGATTCCGCAGTATTGATTTCTTTAAAAAACACCTTCAATCTCTTTCTGAAGTTAAGGAATTTGCGCTTGTATTTTTTCCGTATCAATGAGGTATAAAAATTGTGTACCACATATTAAGAAGATTTTCATTTCAAACATTTCATTTTTATGTAATTATTTTATTTCTACAATTGCCATTACTTAGAGTATTTGAAGACGATAGTTAGTCGAAACCTATAGCTCATATTTATAATTCTTGAATATCGATTGTTGAAGAAGTACTAAACTTTCCGTGTAGAGACCATACCCGAAATCCAAAATATGGGAATTTCATTTTTATTTTAACTCAAAGAACCCCTAAACTACTCTATTGGCCCACTTCAACAAATGAATGTTTTATTGCACAATCTTTTTGTACTAAATGAAGTTCACAAACTTCTCACAATTGCATTGGATGTAAGAAAACTATAATTGAAATGAAAGCCCAAATAATTGTAAGTAAGAGTGATTTAATTTTTTAACCAAAAATTCAAACAACATGATCGTGAGGTTGGAGTAAAACAAATTATTAGCTGTTAGAGGGAAAAAAAATACAGAGTTCTCATTTTTGAATTTAAAGTATATAGTTGATTATTGAAAGAAATAACTCAAATTTAAAATCATACGTAAGTTAAATTTACTTGTTCGGTCCCTTTCACCACTCATTGAAAATAATTAGTCACCATAAATAGACATTCATTCTCATAATTGTCATTCATGATTGTACAAGATATTGAAAGTGTGCCACTAGGTACAATGATTTGTGACTTATGATTGGCATAATTGACAGTGCTCTCCTTGTCTCTTTCAATGCTCTAAGTTTTTGAAACTTCTATAATTATTTAAAATGTACGCGCTCTTTCAATCTTTCTTCATGACATTTGACATTTCATGAACCCTAAATACGATAGACTGTATCAAATGTGGTATATATAATGTATAAAAAAAATAGCTTGCACTCAATGTATTATATCCATGATTATTTTCTATTGTAAGTAAACTTACAACTTCAACATTTAGAACCCTAAACCATTAAATAAATGATTTTTTATAGTTTGGGGAATTATACGTAAAGTATAAAAAGTTTAGAAAAACAAAAAAAAGTAATTCAATGGATTTTTGTACGCCAAGAACTTCTATTTTAATGAGCGATGTGCAGTAGTTAACAAAAAATAAATGTTAGCCCAGAAGCCATAGGATGAATCAAGTAAATGGAATGAAAAAAATATGTACAAGTTCTAAATAACTTGAACAATTACAATTCATGGAAATCATACATGCACGTTGCTTTTATGCATTTCCATACGCTGGAGAACTTTTTGTTAAATGTGCCATGCGCTGTAGTTAACAAATACTAAAGCCCTAAATCCATGAAATAAATTAAGTAAATGGAATGGAAAAAATATGTACAAGTTCTAAATAAGTTGAACAATTACAATTCATATAAATCATACATGTACGTTACTTTTATGCATTTTCGTATGCAAAAGAACTTTTCATTTGCAGAGCATTGTGTTATAGTTTATACTTGAAGCCCTAATTAAAATCAAATGATGTACCATATTTAACAATTGCAACTTGCACAACACGTTTCGCATTTTGTTTTACGTGAATTTCATGACTTCATATGTTTTTGGACATCAAAATACAGGGTTTGGTCCTTTTCGAACATTTGATTTCACGTCCACCGTCATTCAAAGTTACTATTATTTATATATTTTTTTGAATCGTTGAGTTTGTAAAGAATTGCAACTTGCACAACATGGTTCCTATTTACTTCTATGTGATTTTCATGAGATTCAATTTTTTTGGACACTAAAGTACAGGGGAAGGTTCGTGCCCCAATTTTTAATTCCACGTAGTACGTCATTCAAAGAGACCATTAGTTACATATTTTTTTGAATCTTTGAGTCTACCAATAATTGCAACTTGCACAACACGTTTCGCATTTTGTTTTACGTGAATTTCATGACTTCATATGTTTTTGGACATCAAAATACAGGGTTTGGTCCTTTTCGAACATTTGATTTCACGTCCACCGTCATTCAAAGTTACTATTATTTATATATTTTTTTGAATCGTTGAGTTTGTAAAAAATTGCAACTTGCACAACATGGTTCCTATTTACTTCTACGTGATTTTCATGAGATTCAATTTTTTTGGACACTAAAGTACAGGGGAAGGTTCATGCCCCAATTTTTAATTCCACGTAGTACGTCATTCAAAGAGACCATTAGTTACGTATTTTTTTGAATCCTAAATTTACATGGTGTTTAAAACTTCCATTGTTTTCCTTACATTCTTTTAAATTTATTGTTTCTTTTCTTGTTTTAAAAATTTAAACTATAGTGCATAGCTTTTTCAATGCAAGTTCTCTTGGGTAGGAAGTTGCCTACAAGTAACAAGAATGAGTTTTTCTCCTCAATTTACAAGTTTACTGTATTTTCAACTTCTACATACTTTTTACTTTCATCTTATTAGTTTAGGGTTTAGGTTTAGAGCTTTAAAATTTTTTAACTACAACACATGTCATGTTGAAGAAGAAGTTCTACACGTGTGCCTTTGAAGTGCAACGAAGAATGACACTCAATTTTTTTCACACTCATTATACTTGACTTCTCAACAAAATAAAAATTATAATCTTATTGATTTCACCCCCAAAAAACTTTAGAAATGGATGCATAAATTTGCTCTTTCATTTGCTCGCAATTTTATTTCCAACACGTGAAGCTCGGAAGTACAATGAACCATCACTCCGAGTATGTTAGAATGTGATTACCCTAAACCTCATTTTTAGTAATGCCATGCATTATTAGTATTCCAAACCCTAAACCCTAAGCCTGACCCTAAATTTTCCTAAACCTAAAGTTCAAATATGACTACAGTAAAGTGGAATTTCAGCACTATAAAAAATAATTTTTCAGAGTCATATTTTGCACCATAAAATATGCCTTCCCTATAAAAGGAAAAGGAATTTCCCAAATTGTAGACACTATAAAATCGAAAAAAAAATTGGACTTCCAGAGGATTGGAATGTCATTTCAACAAAGCGAGAATCCTCTTAATATAATCAAAAGTGTTTCACGTATGCTATTTAAGTACTTCAGAAAAGAAGCATGTAATAGGCGACTAAATAGGATGCGACTAAAAATTAAAATTCTGCCATGCGTCCGTGACACTTTTCGAATTACAAGAAGACACGTCAGTGGACGAAAGTCAACAAGCATTAATATAGGGAATCCTCAAGATGCACCTCACCCCATAAAATCCGTTGGGATTGTGGTTTATTCTAGGATTAGTTGGTGCTTTATAGTGTAAACCTGCGCAAGGAATCAGGAATCCCGGGGTTTCTGAAATTAGACAGAGGGCTTTCAAAATCATAAAATGGGTTGGCGCAATTTTCTTCCCGCCAAGAATTCAAGTGTGCGTCGTCAACCAAGATGTAGTCATCTCCTTCCACCTTTCTCTTCAACCGAGTCGATTTTTGTGCGCGTTGCTCTCGTTGTGTGCGTCTTGTACTTGCATTGTTAGTTTCTGTGCAGAATTCAAGAGTTTCTTCTGGGGAACACAGATCCATCGAGTAGTTTGTGTCCCATTCCTCTTTCAGGAGGTACTTCATCGCATCTCGTTGATGTTACTATACGTGTACGTTGTGAATCAGTTTTTAAACATGGAGCGCGAACTTGAAGGAAGTCAAGTCAATTAACTTCAGTAGCTTCATAGGGGCAATTGTTAGCGTCCGTAATCACTTATGAAGTCTGCATATCATGTCGCATCTTTGCCAATATAGTAGATTTCCATCACGTAAGGTTGTTACACAAATTCCAATGACCATTTCATGATACTGTCTGGAAATATTGCCTTAATTTTTGGGCTTTCTAAAAATAGTAATTTCACTATTGTAAAATGAATGAGTTCCGCAAAACACGGGATTACTGAGCAAATTAATATAAAACCCGTTGATTGCACTTTAGCGCTAGTCGCGCTGAAGTGCATGTCTCCTCTTTGTGAATCGATCGATTGCACTTTAGCGCTAGTCGCACTAAAGTGCATGTCTCCTCTTCGTGAACCTGTCGATTGCACTTTAGCGCGACAAGCGCTAAAGTGCATGTCTCCTCTTTGTGAACCTGTCGATTGCACTTTAGCGCTAGTTGCGCTAAAGTGCATGTATCTTCTTTGTGAATCGTTAGATTGCACTTTAGCTCTAGTCACGCTAAAGTGTATGTCTTCTCCATATAAATCGTTCGCGCTAATGAACATATGCGACCTCTATGTGTAATTTCACTTTGACAGTAGTCGTGATAGTATAGATGTGGTTTCGAAGGAATCAGTAGAATGAACTTTAGTGCTAGTGACAAGGATGCCCACATATTTTCAGTGAAGTCTCTCCCATTTGCACTTTAGCTATACTTGTCCATCCAGAATAAACTACACTTTAGCGCGACTCGTGCTAAAATACATCTGTACCTCTTCTGTCCTCATTCAATTGTGGTATTGAAGAACAGATTTAGCGTAACTAATGTGACTTTCATGGATTATGTTATTCATTAGCCAGAGAACTTCAATTGTTGATTGTTTTGTACAGGTTCCATGGATCCTCTTGCAAACCCGGATATTGACATGGACTTGTCGGACGATGAGATACAAATGATTCAAGAGATGAATGTTGACATTCCTGAGTGTGAAGGGATTCCGCGTCAGATGTGGAATAAGAAGTGTGTTAAGCTGTATAATGCTGAAGGCTTACTTGTTGGTGAAGGTACTTGCCACAGCGTGAGCTCTGATCTTGTTCTTGGTGCCAGTGGTCCTCTCGGTGATACTGATGTATCAGTGCATATTTCAAAGTCCCATTCTGAGGTGGACCTTCCTGAGGAACTGTTTTACTCGTTGGTAGCTTGGCCAATTGAACTGGTTCATTATCGTGGAGCAAGTCTTCACGACCATGAAACTAGGGACAATTTCAACTGTCTGCAAGCATCTCTTCTAAACCCGCCATCTGCATCATCTACAAGACCATATGCTAGTGCCATCAGAAACCCGCCTCGGGAGACTGGTGTGAAAGCTAAAGAACTCCTATCGCAGGAGTCAATTAACTTGGTATCTAGCAAAGTGTGTTGCAGCAAGAATTGTATCCAGCCGTTTCCTAGGGAGAAAATTCGAGCTTTCCGAGAACGCATGTACTGAAATTCAACTTTCAAGCATAGAGCTTTCATGAAAACTGATGTGCACAGACAGATTCATGAAGGTTCACACCGAAGGAAGATGGTGACAATTGAAGAGATAAATGTGTGTTTACGCGCATGGATGCATATTGCAGGGTTTGCTGAATCTACATTCTATCGATACTTGAAATACATGAAGGATGATCGGGAAGCAAGGGATCACGGCAATACTGGATTGTTGAAGCCTAGAGAACATACTCAACAAGCCACTGCTTCATTGAAGTGCATCCTAGACAAGGAGGCTGATTACATGCCTCATCGTACCTGAACTTTGAAGGCAGGTGAGAAGGTTGTGTCCAAGATTCTTCCGGCATCATTCCTATGGAAGGACCAGTTACAAAAGCTCAATGAAACCAATGCGGCTTTTGGTTTGAAGGAGATTTCAACTTCAACCTTGAGCAAGATAAGGTCCACAAAGTTTTCTGAATTTGATGTGAAGAAACCAGGGGATAATTTTGCTCGGTGTGCTACTTGTGACAAATATAATGAGCTCATCAAGGGTGCTATCAATGGCTCCCAAACAGCTATGAAGTGGTCAAGGAGGTTGAATAAGTATCTCACCGTTGCTCGAGCACACATGGATGTGTATTACATAAACCGAGACTTGTCATTCAACTCTCCGCATGAGTGTCTTACCATCATACACGACAAGATGGATCATGCAAAAACCGCTTGTCCTATCTTCTCTCACAAGAGTAAAGAACTTGATGGTCTCATGAAGCTACCTGTATCTGTGACCGGCATGATTGCGCATGGTCATGCGGATGTGTGCTATGCGCATTATGGCTTGGATGTCTTCTCGCATGACTCCAACTATACCATTGGTTCAATGGCAAAGTTGTTACAAGATTTAGAGTTAGCACCAAAGTCGTCTTCTAGGGAGTTGTTCACAAATGCAAAGTCCTCTAATTTGTTTAAGGCTGTGCTAGAGGGTGCAGACATGTGCCATGCATCATTACCGCTGTTGCCAAATATCTTAGCTCCAGCCACGCGACTACCGCCCATTTTAAATGTGCAAATGGACAATGCCACAGGAGACAATAAGAATAGATATGTTTTTTGTTTTTGGTCTCTTCTTGTAGCAAACAAGATCTTCCGGGAAGTTTATGTGAACTTCATGATCGTGGGTCATACGCACGATGACATTGATGCGTTATTTGGAAGATGGAGCATGGATTTGAAGAAAGAGAACTTCCCAACCGTACCAGCGCTAATGAAGTCCTTCATGGATGTGGATTTCGTCCCCACTATCCCTCACCTTATTGAAGAAGTACCCGATTTCAACGGTTTTATAGCAGGGTCGTTTGTAGATGGTGATGACATTCTTGTTGGGCATACAAGGCCACATCAATTAAAGATCTACCTAGATTCAACGGGGTGCCCTGTCATGAAGTACAAACTTTTCTGCACTGATGCTCATTGGTTAGGTGAAGGAGGAGGAGGCATTAAGTTGTGGAAAGAAGATGCTGAAGGGCAAAGTTTGTGGCCACGCGGTTCACCATTGCTTGTTCCGTTGAAGCCTATGAAAGGCTTGGAAGACATCGTCAAAGGTGTGTCCGGGTTTGTAAAGTATTGGGAGAATTTATGCAATGCAGACGTCACTGGGGATTACCGAAGACGTTACGAACATTTGGTGAACTATTGGCGTGGCATGAAGGTAGCGTTGATGGAACCGTTACCTACCTTTCATGTTTTGAAGGACGGTTTTTGGCCAACTACACGTGTTCAAGCAAGTCGCGTAGATGAATTAGACGATGATGGTGAGGATCGTGAAGAGTTTTGGGAAGATGACCCGTATGTCGGGCCATTGAGTGGTCGCCCGAATCCATCTTTTCGAGTGGCTCGAGATTTATTTGAAGGCTATTTTGCTGCAGTTCGGCCCGCTGATGGTGACTCGCACCCAGTTTGGATTGCAAGGGCATTGTCTGATCCAAACTCCAATCCAGAGTATCCAAATTGTGTCCTTCAATACTTCCGTCCAACATCAAGGAATTAGAATGTTCAAGATTTCTACACCGGATGGGACAGCGAAAGAGGTTTACGTTGGAGGGTTGATGAAACTGAACTTCCGGTTTGGCAACACACGGATGCTCTTATGACAGCGTGGAAGTCGAGGATCCAAAAAGACACTGTGGAGTGTATGATCAAGATCCCTGCTATATAAATTGAAGTCATCAACGAAAGCTTGACTTCTTATAATTGAGAAGCGATATCCACATATGTGTATATGTGGCATGTTTTGTTTTGGATTGAACATCCTTACATTGTGTGTAATGGATGGAATTTGTTTATTGCAGTAGATTGCATAGGTTTAAGTTTGGTTTGGTTTGATTTATAATTTGGTATTGCTTGTATGTTTTAGAATATATGTTTAATTTATATAAATAAGACTATTCAATTTCGATTTTAATGTATTTTTTTAATGTACTTCTGAGTTTAATATCTTACATGTTTTTCCCATTGTTTTATTTTATTTTGAATAGCATTTATGATATAAAAATCTATGACTAGTTAAAGTGAAAGTGTGAGGCCATTGAAAAAAATGGGTAGTGGGTATAACCACTTTGTTTTTGTTAATCGTGTTAAGCACTTGTCACATTTCGGATAGGGGGCCAGTTGATTGTTACAACATTTCTTCCTGTCAGATTCACTAGCAGTACCAAGTCATGCATGTCTCTCAGTCGCTCATACGAGTTCAACGGGAATCGAACCCGGACCGCCTGAATGAGATAATCAACCCCTTACAATCAACCACAGAGCTCATGACTTGGTGTTCTATATTGCATGATCTTATGTATTTTAATAAAAACATTAGTCACTCACAAATCTAAGCTATGTTCATGAAGGACTTTGTATGTCACTTCACTCTCATTTTAATGGAAATTGCACTTAAAAAACTAGTAATTCTATTAGTTATCAACACAAATTATTTCTTGAAAATTCATTTGTATTGGTATCAAAATCGACAATATTATTTTGAGAGGGTCCAAAACTCCCAAAATTTTGAATATAACGTTAGCTCCTCATTTACATTCTAAACCCATCCACAAGACACCCTTAGCCTGGATCCGGATACCAACCAATCCGGATTCCTACCTTGCACACTCTCCCGGATACACCCACACACAAGTAATCAAGACGCGATACGCAAGATAATGATTCCCAAGGTGTTTATTCTTGGGTGCTCAGATTGAATGACACAAAATGGAATGATAGGCTACAAGCCGGCCCGCCCTTAAAAACCAAAACAACACGACCAAAACGGTTCAAAGAAACAGCCAACGGCCAGCTGAAAATCTGGACAACGGCCAAGTGACCGTTCCGGAAAAAACGGAAAGCCATTAACTTCCTAGAAATCCGGAACTACCTATCATTCCGGATCAGCGGGTCCCACATCCGGAAAACCCGCGACGAAAACAAAATACTAATACTAACAACCCAACTGCGCTACCTAGTCATTTGCCCTTCCGGGCCTTCTTCGCTGACGTTCCACCCTTCGAAATTCGGGTTGCCGCTTTCTGCCGGATCTACTTCGGTGGGGTGGACTTCGTTGTGGATCGAGTCCTTGGTGGACTCGGATCCGTCTCCGCATACTTCGACTCGGAAGAGGAGTTCGTTACCGCTTCATCTTCTTTCGACTCGAGAACCTCCTCCGGATCGTTGGGAACCTTCCGCTTGGTGGCCTTCTTCTTCTCCAAGTCAATGACCTCAATGGGGGTCATCGGTGGTGGCCGTGGAGGAGTCTGCTGCTGCATATGGGTGAACTCCTCCGGATGGGTCCTAGCCGGATTCTGAATCCCAACCGGCATATCCGTAATCTCGGTTACTTCTGTAGTGGAATCCGGAATGGGTGGGAAGAGATTTACCGAAGTGTTCCGGGGCGTCAGGACCGGATCCGAAATCCTCCTCCCATCCGTAATCTCCTTCTGCACCGAGGATCTTCCGAGTATTGGTTGGACCGACGATCGTGCTTCAAGGTTGAGCTAAGTCGTCTCCACGAACTCCCCTCCAGGTATTTCCGGAAACAACGAGGCGTCCAATCCGTTGAGCGGATCGAAGTGGCCGACCAACTGGCGCATCTCCTTCAATGCGATCTCGATCCGCGCCTCAAACTCAACCAAGATTTTGACAACCTTGGTTTCGGAGATATGACCTTCTCGGGTCATCTGGTTGTTCCAGAGTGCGGATCTGGTGATGATATCCGCTAGCGGGTCGATGAGGTCCCTCAGTTTCCGGACTAGCTCCGTCGCATCTGTTGCTCGTTTGTTGGCAGTGTTCATCTCCCTTTCCGCCCAGGTTGCGTGGTTTTGAAGATGATACCGTTCCGCCTCCACTGCCCGGATCCGGCCCTCCAGTAGGCGAACCATCTCCGGATCCGGTCTGCTCTTGATCGCCTCCACAATCTCTGTCTCGTCTGCTACCTTCAACGTCGTACAGACTCTCCGGATCAGAGTGGCCATTCGATCGTTTGATGCCTTCTGACTCCACAACCAGGAGATCGTGGACTGGAATATGTCCAGATCCGGCTTAGTGTTCCGGAATGGAATAGGGTCCGAAAGCTGGCCCTTTCCCCTTGAATCCGGATCCGTGCTCTTCCGGCGGGATTCGTGCTCTTCCGGCGAGTCTTGCTCTAGTTCCGGCTTCTCTTCCTCTTCTAGCTCATCATCCGTCGGATCCGGATCTGGGGGAAGACCGTACCGCAGCAGACTATCTCCCTGCCGGTAGATGATGTCTTCCGGATTGCTAAGTACCTCCTGCTTGTGGTACAAGTGGAGGAGGTACAGACTGATGGGGCTCGACTTCTTCCCCGCTAAATTTCCGGACAGCTTTTCCATGATGGAGTGGATAATGAGCCCTCAGCTGACTGGTCTAGGGGCCGATTTTCCTCTCTCCCCTTAAGCTCCGAAAACCATGTTTGCTAGGGTGATTGTAATTCGGCAGGGCTTTTCCGGATACAGAATGGGGCTCAGAAACTCTAGCAGTCTCTAGTCCCTAGGGTTTCTGCAGTCGGACGCGGTGTAACCCTCCTTTGGATCTGCCGGGTTCCGGAATCTATCCGCCGCGAACTTCTCCGTCCGGCCAGTCCATTCGGATCCCCGAGTGGACGCGAAGTAGACTTCGGCCCACATTTCTACTGTCCAGGACTTTGGACGACCCCTGACGGTTAGGTGGTACTGATTGGGAGCGCCATAGACTATCTCGTCTATCATATCTTCGCTCCGGATGTTCAAGGTCTTTTTAGAAACCCTAGACACCCCATATCCGTTAGGTCGTCTTCTAGCTGCCGGTGGTGTTCCGGATTCTCAGGGATTTTCGGACGAATCATCTGGGCGGTGATCTTTGACTTCCGCTGCACACTAGGCCCTGCCATAACCACCGACATACTCTATCCTCACTTCCAACTCACTTCCGCTAATGTTTCCGCTAATGTTTCCGCTAATCTTCCGCTAATCTTCCGTCTAATGTTTCCACCTTACTTCCGTCCTACTTTCCGGTGCGATCGGCACCGGCCTCCCCTTCTCTCCCTAACGCGTTCCTATCTCACCACACTTTCACTCACTAAGCGCCATCGCAATAATCACGCGGAGAAAGAGGAAGAATGAAGGAGACAACGGGGGTTAAGTAGTTTTTGGCCTGGCGTTCCCGTAAGTTCCCTAGCCGGACTAGGCTCTAGGGCCTACTTGGCCGGAACTTTCCGGTTTCCGGATTAGGGTTAGGGTTTCCGGATAGGGTTTCCGGATCCGACTGTAACCCTAATTACAGTTTAAGGTTTTCCGTAAAGGCTCTAATTCCTATTTCTGGTTTTGGGCTTTCTATTCCCTACCTATTATGGAAAATTTGAAAATTTCTACTCTATATAATTACTATTGTCTATTATTTCTGTTTATGTAGATGTTGTGTACTTCCACAGTAGTAGTTGTGTCGCTCTTTAGGAAAGGCCTTGTCAATGTGGCATCATTCTATGTAGGTGATGCAAGTTTCGAAACTCTGCGGTTCTGGCACGTCATTCCAGCCCTTAAATGCTAGTTTTTCGGGGTTTCGAAGTACATGTAACCTCTTCCAATGTTTGTTACCCGGCCTTAGTTGAGTCCTGTCTCGTTCAGCTTTGTTGGTTCTTGGTGGTGTCGCCATCGTGAATTTTTTCGGCAAAAACCTGTATACTGTAAAGGGTCCTACACAACGCCAACGACTAGCTCAATGAAGAGGTGGAGGATTTGGAATACGCAGGGTGGGGACTTATGGGGCGGGGACGGACTTTTATAGTCCTCAAATTTGTCTATCAGGGTGAGGACGTCTGGGGCCAAGGCGGGGACGTGTCCGAGCTAGGGCGGGGACAACTCGGGCTGGAGCGGGGCCGGGTCCGAGCCAAGGCGAGGCCGGGGCGGGGACGGGTGGCGGCCAAGGCACGGACGTGGGAGGGGCGGGGACTATAAATCCCAAAGGATCCCTCATTTCTTCTTTGCCAAGTCCACGCCCTACGCCTCACACCTTCGTTTGCACAAGCGACCCTTGGAAGTGAGTTTGGTGGGTGATTGGGCTTGGCCCACATATAGCACCTGGTTTTTTTTATTTTCTCCGAAACTTTGGTGGTTCCGAAATATTGTACAATGGCAGGACAAGGGAGTGGGTCATCGGGTCACCGCTCGGTGTTTGAAGACTTGGATGCAATTTTTGAAGTGGTGCCTCCAGCCACAAATGTGTCAAGAGCTTTAGGGTCATCCAATCCCTCGTCATCCAGCAGGTCGAAGCGTAAAAACCAAGACAATCCTGACATGCCCCCTCACGAATATGTGCTCAAGGCTAGAGCAATAGCGGTCAATTTTTAAACGCGACAAAGCTCTGGAATGATGTGCAGAGAATACGTGAATTTCAACGAAGAAGGGTACCACAAGTTGAATGCTGAAGTGTGGCGAGAGTTGGAGACCAAATTTAGAGCATCTGAGCGATTCATCAACTATCAAGATTACTGGTTGTACTTTGAGTGGTTGGATAAACAAATGTCGTAGCTGACCACCAATATTGTGGCGAATTGGTGTTATCACACGAAGAAGAAAGATGATGGTAGTGATTGGGATACGCATGACAAGGAATTTGCTTCAAGATTGTACCAAATTCAGAAGTTCTCCCAACAATTTTCTTCCTCGCATAGAAAGAAACAAGCACCATGGAAAGCGACGCTTGAAGACCAAATACGAGCTCATTGTGTGAGCGGAACATTCAAGTGGTTGAAAAGTTGCGTGAAAGTGAATCCCATGCCGAATCAAACTATGACTGGATCATATGGGACTGTGAGGAAGGTGATGCTCACGAGACTACAAAGCATTCCCAGTTGGATTTGCTTCGCCGGGAAGACTTTGAAGACCTCGAATGAGAAGGAGAAGCGCCAAGCTATTGTAAGCGAGGCGAGGGGGTGACTAGTGATACATCCTGGTATCGTAAGACTTGTGTACATCCATCCGAAAACAATGGAAGGCTATATGCTATGGTGGAATGGAGGGTCTTTGATTTCTTTCTTGGCCAAGTACAACTCAAAAGTGAGTGAATCGTTGGATGTGGATGACATCACGAGACAACATGATGTAGGGTTGACGTAGGAAGAACTCGGTTGGGTTGCAACTTATCGCCGAAATCGCGTGAATTTGTCTTTATCATTGCTTGTCATAGTGGGAAAATGCCATGAAGCAAAATATTTACACAATGACATTACTCCATCCAACGTTTTGCTCCATTTTGATGAATGGAAAGAGAACAGAATGTACATTGGGATTTGCGATTGGGGGCTTTCTGGTCGAGTTGTAGAGAAGGAGCCATCAAGGTATGGTTATCGAACCATGGAGGAGCTCCAACGGGAGAAAAAACAACGAAAACATGTAGCCCCTGAGTTGTTCTACATGTATGGAGAGAAGGGGTCAGAGACCTCACTTGAAGTCATGCAGAAAAAGCACTTCTACTCCATGGCTGTTGATGCATATGCAACTGGATGGATAGCATATCAAATTTGGAAAGAAGAGTGGAATCCAAAGTATTTTACGACCAAAAACCCAGAGTAGTATCAACATTTGAGGATTCAACTACTGAGCCTCCAAAAAATAGATGTAGGCGAGAGGGCATCTGTGCCTGATGTTGTAGACACTTTGAGGAAGGCACCTTACTGTTGGACTATGCCCGATTGTTGTTATCGTACATAATATATTGTTTTTACTTTTTGAGCTCTAGTATGTGATAGTTTTATAGGTAGACCCCACATTTTTGGTTAGAAGAGCATCAAGCATGTGTATTTCATGGTTGCTACACATTTCATACATAAAGATACGAACATATGGTGAAAATCTTGTAATATGCAATTTGGTCTTTCTTCCATTATGACAATTGTATGACTTCTGTGAATTTGTGAATGTGTAGTAAACAAAGTAGCAAACAACTAATTATGTTTGAAATTGATTTTTTAGAGGTTGATATACAGAAAAAGGCAAAAAGCTTAGAATCACTCCGTTTTGATCAATGAGTCAAAAATTATGAGGATTATGAGGATTTTCTATTTACAAGCAGTTTTGGATTTCCTGCTCTAAAATAAACTTTGACATCCTTTGTCTTATCCAATTTTCAATATTTTTGGACAAAAATAAAATTATAGGATGTACATACATTATTACAACATTTCGACCATTGGAATTGTAAATTTTCAATTCCATATTTAAATTGTAAATAATTTAGTATTTTTAATCATTCTCTAGTACTACCTACTTACTATTTTTTTCCTATATGTTGTACTATTCCAAATGATCTGAAATTTTTCAAGCATGTGGCCAACTTGTCTAGGAAAACAAATCCAAAGAAGCACCACCATTTAGGTCATTTTTTCACAGAAATGTGAGCTTGTGAAGTGCAGCTGCCCTGCTTTTCGCAGGGTCAAAAAAATGATTTTAGTTAATTTCAAATTTTGAATGCTTATATCTTGCAATCCACCCGGTGGAAATGTCTGAAATTTTTACCACAAGTTTTTGATACTATATAATACAATATCCTATGGTTATATATGTCAAAAAAAGTTTTTTATCAAAATTTTGGTAGTTGTATTAGAAATGACAATTTTAGAGAGTTTTTGGTGAAAACATAGTGACAATCCTTTAAGGGTTAAAAAAAGTCAACTTAGTGTTGACCACATCGGACAGGCGAGACCTCTATCGGGCGGGCAAACCGGACGTCTGTCCGGTATGACAACCTTGGTTGTCCCTTTGCCGGATGGATCATTGCTGAACCCGCTCTTGTGTTGAGAAGAGGCAAGGACATGGACACCCCATCCACGGTCACGTCAAGAACATTCTCTTCAGATCCCGGAACCCACTGCCTAGCAGAGTGCGTCTTGCGTTCACAGAACTTCCAGTGCGCAACGAGGGGAGGCGTTGGCATGAATGCCCTCCTCCAACCGTTCAAAGGCACCCCATCCGTGCGATCGTCGTCTATCGTCTCTTTCCGCCACATCCTCGCGTTTTCGAGGGTTGGCACCGAAACCGGTCAATCTTTGCCGGGATGGGGACTACCGTGAAAAGGTGCATATCAATGCACCTGTTGGCTACTCATAACAAGTGCCCTCAAGTGAGATTGGAACAGTCATATCCAACAATGCGCAATCATCGAACACATGCTCCTGTGCATTTTTCGAGGAATGAGTAGAGTTGGATATCATTGCTCCACTCTCACTTGAGGGCTTGCATTGTGAGTAGTCAACAGGTGCGTTGATAGGCACCCTGTCCACAACAGTCCTCATCCTGGCAATGGTAGACCAACTGCGGTCGAAGCCCACGGAGACGGAAGGATGTCGCGGAGGACGACGCATGAAAGTGGCTCTCATGGTGTACCTTGAATGATGATGGAGGGAGGGGTTCATGGCAACGCCTCCCGTTGTTGCCCTTGGAAGTCCCGTGAACGCAAGGCGCATCCGCTCCACAGAAGAGACGAGTTCAACAACGATCCATCCAGCATGTTGACATCATCTAAATTGGTCAGCACTACAATGGACGAATATTTTCTGGACCTTCTCAGGATGCCCTGCATAAACCACCCACACGATATGATCGACAAATAGATGCCTACTAGCGTTGGAGAAATGATGTTGCGTGGACCTTTCTTCTACGTGCTACGACGAAGGGAACCACGCTCTATGGGATCGGGGACTCGTGTTAAAGAAGTGCGGGTATCTGTATTAGTCTATCCAATGTGGGAATGAGTATATTGTTGACAAGAATGATGAATTGAAAATGTTTCTAAAATTCTGAAAATGTTTCTAAAATATCTCTAATGAGATACATCTGTAAATGTCATTTATGTTGTGTGGGAAAGTCATCCATGGCTCATCACGAGTCCACGTTCAGCAATGTTAGTGTGGAGCTATTACTAAAAGCAATGAAGGGTAGACCGGACTTTGGACTTGAAACGCGACTGTGCAGCCTTCCGTCGTAACCTTCGCAGACGAGTTGAGGATGCTGCCCACGGTTCAGACCGCGCGGTCTGAACTGCAGGCGCTGACACTCCAACCTTCGTCGCGTCGGCCACTTGGGGAGGTGACTGCCCGGAAGGATCCTGCACAACGAAGACAATGGTCAAGACCGTGCAAACGTGATTGCGTTTTTTTGGACGAGCTCCGTAAAGACAAAGTTCAGAGTAGGAAAAGAGGAGCAACAGAGTATTCGATGGACAAACAATTTCACCCCATCCTAGACTACAGCCTACTGTAGGGCGGGAAAAAATTGTTTCTCCATCAAAGTCATCCGTTGTCCCCTACGTACCTCAATTCAACCATCCAGGGGAGCGAACAACCCACCTTACCACATACGTACACCGTCGCACCACGCGCTCGTCAGCACTGATGTCTTCTTATAGGGAAGTCGAGGTCACGTCCTCGCCCGCGTCGCCCACCTCGCCCGGAGCCTTGCAATTGTCGGAGGAACCCACTCCTTCCGTCATCTAGGTACGTCGTCGCTTCATCCATCGCTTCATCCGTCGTGCACTATTGACGAAGTGTACGCCGATAGCGCGAAAGCACTGCCCCTACACACCCATCCAATTCCGCTTGGTGCATCAACCCTTTTCTTTCTTTTGCACCACGTGTTTCGCTCTTTGATAGACGAAATGATCGTTCCCGTCTCTATTGTACGTGCCGACGAACTCTGGATACTCCAGCAAGAGAGACCTGTCCTGCAACGTAGCTAACGCGCGCACTTTGAGTCCCAGATGCGTCTGTCTGAGGGGCGTCGTGAGGTTTCTGAAAAACGGATTCCGAGACATGTACTGCGACACACTAAGACCGGACTCTAGCAAGCCCTTGAGATAGAGTCGCAACATCCTATCCAAGGTGGAATGGTGCGGGCTGCCAATGTACGACAACGGGAAGATGGCATTGTGCACGGGATTGAGGATGTTGCTCTCGGGGGAGGAATCGATGAGTAGTGTGTTGCTAGAATTGGCCTTGAACGTGCAGATTTGAACCTATCTTTATTCTAGACGGCCTTGTGCAGAACCTTGAGCCTCAGCCTCCCTTCAGGATGGTCGGGGAATTGAATGTACGTATCCTCCTCGACGTCGGTATCCCACTCGGAGTGGATGGGGTGCGCCGGACAAGGCCACGAGGGGAGGTGTGGGCGGGGCCTACACTTGCACAACCGCCACGATCGTCTCTCCAAGATGGAGGTGCAGTCCTCGAGCGTGAGCACGTGCATGGACGAGCGCTCCAAGCCGCGGAAGAGGAAATCAATCATGGGATTGGCCATGACGGCCGGCAGCCTTGTCCACATAGACAAGTGAAACCTCTTCACCAAGCCTCTGAGGAATTTGCGCACTTCGGGACGACACGAGACGGAGAACTCGCCGAAGATGTGGCATTTTGTGGGATCGTAATTGTCTTCCGATGGTGCGTTTGTTGCGGGGGAGCGAACGGAACCGATGGGCCCAACGTGCTCAACTTGGCATAGGACTCCTTCCAACTCCAAGACAACAACATAACTGTACAAGGGCAAAGCAACGAGAGGCGGCGCCGCAGGCAACGGCAACGAGGCCTGCGTATGCAAAATCCCTTGTTCAAAGTAGTATTTGAAAATTGAATAAACGGGAGTCCACAATTGAAAATGCGCCCCCCCCCCAACAAGCGTGGGAGGCTTGAACACAGAGACGTGAATCCTTGTCCATTATCATACTATTTCTAAACGAGATCCACGTCCGATCCCTACAAACTTTCTAGGCAAGCGCTACGGAGGCACTGAGCACAAGGATGCAAGGAGATCGAGCCTCACCTTTGTTACATTCGGAGTGGTGGCCGCGACGGGAGTGGTGGCACGCCTAGTGGCGGCGCAAGTCTAGATACCCACTACGATGGGAGAGACGACCTATGCAGCTTGCGCAGGGGGAGTTCCACCGCAGAGACCGGAGGGGGGACTTCAGCTATGGCGGGAGCCTCCAGTGCCATCGGTGGTAGACAAAGAGGGCACCTCAGTCGACATAGTACCAGTGCAGACTCTTCGCCCAACCCAAGAGCATGGCCACCCTGAACCGCAAATGCCAATTGCTAAGAGCGTAACTAGATTGCCCAAAAGGACTTGGAATAGAAAGCACAATGCACAACACTCTACATTGCACATCACTCACCGCAACGAATTGCCGAAAACACGAATTGCCAAAAAATGAAACCAATATATTACAAATAGAATACAATGTTTGTACAAACTTTACAAACAGTGTTTTACGAACAATCCGAAAATCACGTCTGTACAACTAAAATGTCTGTACAACTAAAATCGTCACAGGCCTCGCGAAGAGGGCTCCTAGATCTATGGGCCTGTTGCTCCATGGACGGTGGACCCATCGGGACGACCTTCGATCGGCCCGACGTAACACCCTCACATAGCTTCCACACTTGGAAGCACAATTCAAAAGATGGGGAGCTATGTGGAGGGGTTACCCACCGTAGGAGTCTGGACGTCCTCGGAGGGTGAGTCGACTGGCGCATGCTCCTCGTGCCTTGCAGGGGGCTGCGCCGGAGCGATTGGGGCCTGTAAGGGAGCATACTATTGGGTCAAGTTAGTGAAGGAGACCTCCATATCTCTCAAGTCGACTTCCAAGTTGTAAGGGTCATCGTCGTAGATGCTCGGACGATGCACTGGCCCAAAGACATGCACAAACGGAAATTGACTGAGGGCTAGGTCATCGAATCTGTCTGGATCGTCAACGACACTCACCGAAATATTTGCAGCCTCTCTTGAACCCAGCTGTTGAAGTCTGGACGCTGCGGTGGCCGTGGCGGCGGAAATCAAATTTGTGGTGGAGACTCCAGAGACGTTGTGGAGCTCGCTCACAGGAATGGGAGTCGTAGCCATCGGAGGGGCACTTGCCTGCGCGGCCTACTTCACCAGAATCTGCTCCTGCAGTTGCTTGAGCAACAAAGTGTTCGTCTCGCGATCCCTCCTGTACTCCATTTCCTTCTCGGCCTGCAGCCTTCGCTCCTCCGCGAGTTCCTTCTCCCTCTGCACTTTCTTGGCCTTCTGCTTGACCTTCTTCTCCTCCTCCACCCGCTCCCTCTCCTCCCTCTCCTTCTTGAGCTCCCGATCCTTCTCCCTTAAATCCCTCATGAGGTTGTCGATGGCGTCATTGCAATTGTCGAGCGCCCTCGAGTGCCTCTGCCTTGCCCGCTCGACCGTCATCTCCACGTACGCGAGGTTGATCCCTGCCTTGATGTCCATGTGGATAGGTTTGGCGTCCATGTCCACCGCGGCCGGAGTCCTTCCTGCCTCGGTTGTAGTCCCCGCGTCCGATGTTGCCGCTTCCACCGCGGCCTTGGCCATCTTGCTGTACTAGGTGACTGCAAGAAAGACCGAACGATTTTGGTAGCGTTTGGTCAAAAACTGCGTTTTCTCTGCCGAGTATTAGGAGTACTAGGAGTACTACAAATGGAGCAATCTCAACCGTTGATCTGGAAAATCAACGGCCAATAATACTTTTGAGTACTTTATAATACTGAAACAGTACTACTTAAAAAAAATGACAGTTTGTCACAGAAAATAGATAAAACTAAGTATAAATTAATAAAAATTAGGAAAACATGAATAAAAAAAAACTAAAAATTGGCCATTTATAAAGACTTGATAGTGATTACATTTCACCAAAAACTAGAAGTTGGAACCATCATAAATGTTTGGAGTGCTATGCACAAGGGACCCCTATTTGCATGCATGTTGAGGACAAAAAATTGTGTTTTTTTGAATGCCCTTTGCTGGGTACATGCTCATCTAGTGTGGGAATAGCCCACAAAAAATTCAAGTGAACATCATAATTTTTGGATGCTCCACAGTACTAAAAACCCCTAAACTGCAAAGTGTGCCAAATTAGCTAAATTGACATTTAATTATAAAATTATTTTTCAAAATTTATGAAAAATAATGAATCTCATGATTTCTCAGTTAGCCATCTTCAATAAAAATTTCAAGTCCATCGGCTTCATTTTCCAAAAGTTATGATTGATGGCAACTTAGTCACTTCAATTTGTGACGCCAAATAGGACCGGTCTTTCTTGCAATCACCCTACTCGTCTCTGCTGGTTGCTACCAAGGCCAGTCGGTTGTCCAAGTCTTCGTCGTCCATCTCGTCCAAATTAATTGGGTTGCTCTTTGTATTCATGGACGCGAGGGCCAGTTGCCGATACACGGCGCGCGTATTGGCCATGAGCAGAAGCTCGCTCGCGCTGGCGGCAGGCAGTTCCAACTCCAGGATGTCGACGCTGACCTGCACACCGATCAGCTTCATCATGTTCGCATCCCCACTGAGATCGGATGGACCTCAATTCCTAGACAATCGCCTGCGACGCCTGAATCCTACTTTCCAGGGAGTCTTGACTGGGATTTGCAGGAGAGGCGCCGAGGTCGGTCCTCACACTCGCCACCTCCGCCTGCCTGTCTAAGGACAATAGGCTCTTCAATTCAGCCAAATCAGCCTGGATGTCCTGAATGAGTATTCTCAAGGGAGGGGGCGGAAGAGACTCCTCCGCAGGAGTGGACGACACCTCCACTGACGCCGCCTGGGGTCAAAGAGTGGGAACGCGGAAGGCCTGTGCTCGTGTTTCAGACCGCGCGGTCAGAACTAGAGCGCGGCAATCCCCGGAAGATTGCGTAACGGGATCCAACTGCAGGGCTGGATCTTCAAGTCGGGGGGAAACAAAGGGAGTGCGAGGAGATGGAGGTGGAGGGGACAAGGGTTGGTTTGCGGAGGGAGACGGGGGGTTGGAAGGAGAGAGGAGTGTGCGGGTGCATATCAGACCGCGCGGTCTGATTCCTGCCCGGCGGCGCACTCGAGCGCCGAGGGGAGGCTGGCGTCGAATTAGACCGCGCAGTCTGATCCGTCTCCCTCTGGGCAGAGTGGTCGCCGGACACCGAGGCATCTTCGTGGTCCACGACGTCGTCGCCTTCGCCGTGTTGGCCTCCTGCGCGGTCGACGTCTTCATCTTCGTCCTTGTCCTCGTTGTCCTCGTCCTTGTCCTTCTCCTTCTCCACTTCCGTGTCAGAGTCGCTTCCATCGCGGAGGTTGAGGGCGTCCTCTCGCGATTCCTCCTTGCCCTCTCTTTCATCATCCGAATACTCGCTCTCCATGGGGTCGGGGTCCTGGAGCCTCCGTGTCTGAGACTTGGGGTCGTAGATGAAGTCAAGGGTGTGCGACTGCGGCACCAGAATGTCAGGCCACATTTGTGCACCGATTCGAGCATGCACGCTCTAGCGCAGGAGGCACTTATCGGTGGGGTACACGAAGGAGACGGAGCTCCGACACAACATCTGCAGTGCCAAGCAATAGTCACACGGCATGAATTCTCCGAATGACGCATTCACAGATAGTCAGATGAGCTCTATATTGGAAGCAAGAAAGGGACAAAGTGGAAAGCTTACCGAGCACGCGGAGACGGGCTTGGATCCCGCAAAGACGAGCATGACCGTTCCTTGGACTTATAGAACTTGTCGATGAAGCGGAGGTACACATCGTATCGCAGTTCGCGATTCGTCAATATCCAGGGGTTATCGTGGTGACAGAGCTCCCGCGTCTTGTACCTGACGTCCTCCGTCACCAAAGGCTTGTCCTCGGCAGTTGATAGTCGGGGAATCGGTTCCCCGACTTTGACGAGTGGGGAGTTCTGGAAATGCTTTGTGGACCGCTGAATGTACATGACCCTGTCCCTCCCCTTGGTGTAATAGTTCAGCTCGCCTTTGCAATACATGTACGTCGCGATGCGCCGACTGTTATGGTTGGGGAAGAATTTCTCGAGCGCCTGTTCCACTCCCACCACCCTCTCGGCGCCCATGATGAACATCCACGTGTGGACCCCGTTGGCCATGATATTTTGGGAGACCCGCGCGAGTTGTTTGATGATTTTCTCGTACGCATAATAAATCTCCATTTTCCCCACCGCCGGGAACAGGCGGAAATCCATAATCCCCACCTCACAGAAGCGAATGTTGGCGGGTCCGTCTACGTATTCCACCCATTCGCGCTTCTGCTTCACGTACACAAAGGGATCGAACATCTTCGCGGCACGATCCCACCAGCAGACCGTGGCCCGCGTACACCTCTTGACGATGTGGCAGCGTTCATTGTTGATGAGCAGTCGCTGGATCATGGCGACGACGTTCGAGGGAGCAACCATCGTTTTCTTCCCCGAGCCACATTGGTGCCTGAGCCACTTCTGCCTAATCTGCATGGCGGCCCACATGTTGTGCCCCCAAATGCACAGCAGCGCCTTGAACTTCCGCCAGGCTTTAGGGATGACCTCCCCCTAGGAAATGACCTCCTTTGCCTTGTCGATGCCCAGGACGTCGGCCTTCTCCTTCATCTCGAAGATGAGTACGGCCTTGTGCTTCTTGTTGGTGCACCACTGGGCGAAGGGAATGGCCACCGTCCAACTGGTCGGCCTCTTCAGGTAGACCTTCGGCGGCGTCTCTAGGATTCTACTCACGAGCTTGCCTACGGCGGCGTCATCCATCCCCAGAAGGTTCTTCATCTGGTTGTGATTGATCGCCATGATCTTGTAGATCTTGGAGCCCCCCTTCCCGTCCGGAATTTTGTTGAACAGGACGTCGGTGTCGATGTCGTGTAGCGCCCCGGACTTGTGCTTCTGGAAGACCTCTTGCCAACTGGTCCAGGTCGCATTCGAGGCCATGACGATCTTTCGATCGCCCATCTTGTCGAAATCCCAGGTCCTCCCCCCCCGTTTCGGTGCTTGGCGCTCCCCACCGCCTCGAAGCTTTGGTGCGCCTTCTCTTTGAAATCCTGGACACGGATCGGGGCGGTGAGTATGTGTCGTGATCTGACCGCGCGTTCTGAACTGTCCCCGAACAATCCACGACACCAAGTGGCGTCAAAGTTTGAATATCGTGGGATCAGACCACGCGGTCCGAAGTGACCATGAAACAGAAAGGTGACAAGCCTAACGAGGACTATTGGAGTCTACCGAGGACATGGAATGGGACGGAATTGCATCACTGAGATTTAGACCGCGCGGTCTGAAATGCGTAGGGAAGTCGTACGTACCTCATAGACCTTGGGGTCCTCCCCTTCGGTCGTAATCTTTGCATTCTTCCGATGTTGCGCAGGCTTGCCTGCGTTTTCCCAGAGGTGGCGAACATGCATGAGTGTTGCCAGCAGGGACGACAGATACGGGCCCGCGACGTTTCCGTCGTTGCACTTGGACGACAACGCGTGGAGGTGGTCCTTGTTCTAGGACCATACAATTTCGCACGTCCACTTGTGCATTTTGGCGACAACATTCTCATCGTCGACAGTAGTGTTCCCGAAGATGATGTCCTTGGCGGCCATCCAGGTGTGCTGCCCGTTGATGATGAGCAGCGGTCGCGCCTTCCAGCAATCTGCCCAACATGTCGGTCTGGTGCGCGTGCCGGCATGACGGTGAGGATTTGCTTGGCATAGTTCACCTTCACCATCCTGTCGAGGACTGCCAAGACGCCGTCATTCTTGAGTGGCCTCACGATGATTTCCGACTCCTCCTGGGCATTCACCATGTCGTCCACGTCCAACTCGAAGTACTATCCCCAACTGAATATGTACATGTACAAGGACAGTTCCTTAAACAACTTGTTGGCCGTCGCTTCGGCCTTGAGGCGTGATCGCGTTTCCAACTCGACGCTGCGTCGCGGATTGCGCTTGTATTCCGCGGGCACGGACACGCTTTCCGGGACGACATCGGCATCGAAGGGCACGGTCCGTGGATTCTTGGTCCATTTCCCGTTCACCTTCTTGATCGCAATCTTCTGCGCCTCTTCCTCGGACACCTCTGCCGGTTCCGTGATGGCCTCGTGGGTTGATGAGCTAGAGGTGCCATGCGATTCCTTTGCCACGCGTCTCGTCCGGATCCATCGCCCCGCATCTTCGTCCGAGGATGCTTGCGTCGCCACGGGCGGGTTCGTTGACTTCCGTTTCACGGCCTTCTGTTTAGACCGAGAAGTCGGCACTATGGTGGATCGCGCAGCCGACTGCGTCACCTGTGGCGGTCGTTCGATGGGTCCACGTGCCAGTGGAAGTGAGTCGGTACGCTCGGACGCACCAGCAAGGGCTGACACAGGGGGGGCCGGCTGTGCGTGCCCGCTCCCGACGCCGTGGCAACATTCTTGGCAGATCCCTCTGGCGAAGCCATTGGTCGACTTCCTTCACCCTGGCAGACGTTCAAGGGCAACACTATCAGTGATCTGGTGTGAACGGCAAATGCTTTGGTGACGTACAAGCTGGCTGCCTTTCCGGTCAGGTGGAAATCACCAAAGATGGCTTCGCAATGGGATTGGGTTTCGGCCATTAACAGTTGAAGCATCATATTCATTAAAATGGGAGTTTTCCAATGAAATGGGAGTTCTATGAGCTTCATAAACTAAGTATGCAATAAGAATTTCAAGCCACCACCACAAGAACAAAATACATTAATAAACAAACATTGACAATATATGTAGAAGTAAAATTATGATAGCAATGTATTTATTATTATGGAGGCCTGAACATGATGCTATCTATATATACTATGAATCGATACGATGATGCTAACTCCACACACTATGTCTGTGACCTACTCCTCAATATTTGCATTGAAGGGCAATTTCGTTAAAATGGCGGTATTCCATGTGCCATTTGTACATGGAAGTTTGGCGAAGTGCGATTTTTGAAACAGAGGGGTGTGGATTTCTTTGTAGGACTTGTAAGGAAGAAAGTGCCTTGAATTTTATATAGTTGTCCGAGTTTTGTATGATACTTCCTAGTGTGGGCGCGAGAGATGTCGACCTCTAAAATGGAAGGAAAGAAAACATTGGATTACATTTTGGTTAGGAGTCATGATGTGCAGAAGTTTAAGAAAATCTTTAGATTTGCATTGTTGAGGATCGTGAGGACCGCAAAGATTGAATTTGGAGTAGGGCCTGGAAGAATAAACGAGGCATGTGCGGGAACTTGATTTTTTGGACTTTAATAAAATTGGAGGGTACAAATGTCGATGAACATGCAAATGAGCACCATTTCTTGCATCTTCTGCCACTCTACTGACTTCTACAGTGCACGGAAGCATTGTAAGCAACAAAATTTTTTTTATCAAGAGCCCTCCGCCCTAAAAAAAAAATCAAGAGCCTCGCTGTTCGTCCTCTGCAATTCGACGTAAATGATCCACTGCAAATTGCACTTGCTGACGGGGGGCAATGAAACTGTTCCCATCATTCTTCTTTGGTTTCCACGATGCCATTATACTGTCCGTAGAAATGTAGTCAGCCTTCTCGGCCGTACGATCAACCCTCCATCTGAAATTGGTCTTCGTGTTCCAGCTTGCGTACAATCGTTGAGGGTCCTTCGATGCTCCGCATGGGGTGTGCCATTGCACCAAAACTTCACGATAGTGCTCCACCGTTGGATCAAATTGCGGATTTTCAACTGCCCTAGCAAGCCACACGGGCTCTTCACAATCCAATCCGGGCCTCACAAAGAGGTAGAACCCCTCGCGGACATCGGTGACCACGTTGTATGCTGGTGGTGGCCTCCCCTCCAGAGTGCCAATGTAAGGATCATCCATGTCGACCTCCTCCCGCATCCTTCCATCTTGCATTAAATCCGTCGTAAGATCCCCGGGTTGTCGAGTTCGAGGCCAAAATCCATGCCTCAATTCATTGGATTGAGGAAGATCTTCTTCGGCGCCACTGCCCAAGGCATTTCTCACTCCGGTCCAGTACGTGATCAAGTGTGCAAGTCGGGCCTTGTACTCCAGTGGACCGTCGTCTTGAGATATGTCCGTCCAATGTTGGATGTATCCATCGAGTCCACGCAAAATCTCTGCTTCATTGGTCATTTCCTTTGGAGCTACGCACGGCGGATCACCTTGGGGAAGGATTGGTTTGTGCTCTGCATCTTTCTTCCATAACTTCAAGCCCGCTTTGGGCAACCACGGGATGTCTGTACATGCCAGTTTGTATTGCATGATTGGCCAGCCCTTGTCATCCATGAAGAATTTGTATTGCCTTCCGTTGGAGTGGCCTACGAGTTGTTGCTTCCTCATCCCTACTTTCAATAGACATGAACGGACCATACATTCTTCTATCATTTGATCGATAGCAAGTGACCGAGAGTTGTCTTTCATACTCAATGGAAACCTATGTGTGATGCCGAGTGCATGTCCCATTCCTACCTCATTCACACTCGCTAAGAACTGCTTCCATTCCGTACCCGCCAGAAGAACTTTTAAGCCCATCCTTTCGCCAGTAGGCAACGTGCGAGACAAATGGGGCATGTGGTCGGCCGCTGCTTCCAGTAATGAGCGCAAAGTCTCGATGCCCTGAACAGTTGCACTCCTCAATTTCGTCCTCTTCAGGTTGCCATGAGGACCACCTCTGACGCCGAAATCTGCCCTAGCCTTGTATCTTTCAAACGTGCGGAGAGGGATGTTGTGAAGAATCCGCCAAGCACGTAGACAAATGTCTATGCCCTCCACGGTGACAAGCTTCTTCCCCCTTCTAACTTCTTCATGAAACGCTTTGTGCACGTCCAGATTTTTGCTAGACTTGACTTTAAATGACTGCATGTGCATTTCCGTGCGAAGCATACGGATTGTCGAAGGACGAAACTTCCGAATGCACTCCATGTCGCAGCACAGTTCAGTGAAAACCTTTGCGATAGATTCATACGACACCATCTGTGTCCTCCGATCCACCAATGCGGCAGCACGGGTTCTTCTATCGTAGCGGTACTTCCAAACGCCTGTCCTTTTCCGATTTCCCTGTAGCTCTTCATCCATAGCAACTCGTTTACGAGCATGGTCGTACATACTAACATACCCATTTCGCCCGTGATAAAACACTTGGCGCATAGGCCAACGCAGACACATGTCCCCAGCATTGGAGTCCCCATTCCGAACTTCCAGTACAATAATGCCCACGTCGTCCTTACCCAATCTGTTCCTCCCATCAATGCAAGCGTTTGGGTCGGCAGTGATGATGATCACTTCCGCGAAGTCCGAGCCGTCCGCGTGTCGTGCGAGTAGGGCCTTACCAGACCATCCGTCGCGGGCAATGCCTTCGCAATCTGGAATGGGACTAGTGTCCTCGTCCTCCGCGGCAACTGCCTCCAAGTCCACATCCTCCTCTTCACATTCTTCGAAACCTTGAGCGTCGAAGGATTCACGAATGACATTTGCACGATGTAAGCGAAACGAAACGAAGACTTGCGAACGACAGAAAAACCAAGATGGGCTCGATAGAAAAATGCTGCACCTCGTCGCCGTCGGATTCGCTAGAAGAAGTCATACGCCACAACGAAGACTCCTGAAGTGGAATCGCGTGGAAGATATACTCAGGGCTGTTGACAGGATGGTCGCGGTCATAGAATGAAATGTCAAAGAATTGGCACAGCTTGTACGAAGTAATTGCCGACGCGTGGCTGCCAGACGCGAAGGCAAATCAGACGACGTATAGGCACGAATCAAGTCTCCTGAAGAAACAATTCAAATCTCGGTATTCTAGAAGGACAAAGTTAAAAAAAAAAGTTTCATGTACATAAGTACAGAGTGGAATGTCACAGTCAAGGGTACAGGCCAAAAAAATATGGTGCCTGCCAATGCAAAGAAGAAATAAACCGATTCGACAGATCAGAGCGCCCGCCCTGAACAAAACTAGACTCGGTCGTGTCACACAAGATAAACAGGATCAATGCTTGAAGTGCCCACTCACAATTGTTTCCAAGAAAGCTGTCGGGTCTTTGGTCTCCCCAATTCAGTTCAGAGCGCCCTCTCTGAACTGGATCCAGGTTACCGATGGGCGAGACCGTGGCCAGGGAAATCCAAATCAGAGCGGGCGCTCTGAACTGAATCGAACAGAATTGTGACTAAATCCACGTCTGCGGAAAAATGGTTTAGGGCGCCCGCTCTGAACTGGGTCCTTACAGATTGGCGAGACCGTGGCCACGGAAATCCAAATCAGGGTGGGCGCTCTGAACTGAATCGGACCAAAAACTGACTAAGTCCACGTCTGCGAAAAATAGGTTTAGGGCGCCCGCTCTGAACTGGGTCCTTACAGATTGGCGAGTCCGTGGCTACGGAAATCCAAATCAGGGTGGGCGCTCTGAACTGAATCGGACCGAAAACTCACTAAGTCCACGTCTGCGAAAAATAGGTTTAGGGCGCCCGCTCTAAACTAGGTCCTTACAGATTGGCGAGACCGCGGCCACGGAAATCCAAATCAGGGTGGGCGCTCTGAACTGAATCGGACCGAAAACTCACTAAGTCCACGTCTGCGAAAAATAGGTTTAGGGCGCCCGCTCTAAACTGGGTCCTTACAGATTGGCGAGTCCATGGCCACGGAAATCCAAATCAGGGTGGGCGCTCTGAACTGAATCGGACCGAAAACTCACTAAGTCCACGTCTGCGAAAAATAGGTTTAGGGCGTCCGCTCTAAACTGGGTCCTTAGAGATTGGCGAGTCCGTGGCCACGGAAATCCAAATCAGGGTGGGCGCTCTGAACTGAATCGGACCGAAAACTCACTAAGTCCACGTCTGCGAAAAATAGGTTTAGGGCGCCCACTCTGAACTGGGTCCTTAGAGATTGTCGAGTCCGTGGCCACGAAAATCCACATCAGAGCGGGCGCTCTAAACTGAATCGGACCGTAAACTGACTAAGTCCACGTCGGTGAAAAATAGGTTTAGGGCGCCCGCTCTGAACTGGGTCCTTACAGATTGGCGAGTCCGTGGCCACGGAAATCCAAATCAGGGCGGGCGCCCTAAACCTATTTTGGACCGAAAACTCACTAAGTCCACGTCTACGAAAAAAAGGTTTAGGGCGCCCACCCTAAACTCATTGCCGGCACAATGTGGACCTCACGATTCAGTTCAGGCCGCCCGCTCTGAATTGAAAAAGGCACCAATAACGAACGCGACTTTGGAGGCATCAAAAAGGTTCAGAGCGGGCGCACTGATCCATTCTGACGCCCCAAGAGAAAGAGAATACTAATATTGAAACCCGTCAGGGCACCCTCGCTGAACTATGCTGGGCCCAACCACTCTGGTCATTCACTATGGTCATGAGCACATGTGCAGCTTCGGGATATATAACAAGTGAATGAACTATACTATCAGGAATGTTTTTGGATTACGAGACAGCATCTTCACACGTCGATGATGCACGCTCCAATGAGGCTCAGAAACAATCGGGGGAACTACACTATTTGTATGCATGAATTCAACTATTGTGAATGCAGGAATCCAATTCTTAGGCTACACTGATCATGAGTTCAAGGGAAGCACGAAAAGGAATTGCGCTCATCACATGAATTCGGATTCCGAGAATTCAGAATTCTACGAAAAGGAAATCTTAGCCGTCCACTATGTACTAGCCATTTGCGATTCAATCACTCGGGAATTGCAATGCGCGAAGACGCTATAGGCAAGCGCAATCAAGGAATCATTCAAACAATGGACCTCTAAATGAACGACTTCTACGCATGTACCAAGACTAAACCCTAATCGGTCTCAATGCACGGACGCGACATGAAATGCATGGAGTGAAAAACAATGGAAGCGTACCTCCAATTATCAAGGTCCGATTCGGTGGAGGTCCACCCGCAACACAAATTCGAACTGGCCAACTTGCTACGCGCAAAGCTGCAAGACATGAAATTCACCACAATAAAGCGCAAATAGACGAGGCCGTTTAAAATGGAAAATCAAACAGCGAGCCTTTCAAGAGGAAAACAATCGAAATGAAAAGCACCTTTCACTTCCAGGGTGATGAAGGAAGCTGAGCAAACGGAATGGAGAGGTTGGCGGGTCCAATGCGAAGGCTGAGAAATCACCGTACACTTCACTGGAGAACTGCCGAAGGTTGCTTCGCAACTTCTGTGTGTCTACCAAAAAAAGGCAGGAATACACTTTGACACCGGAAAACCTAAAACCGCCGATAATATGCGACGACGAGGAAAGAGGACGACAACCTCACACTGGAAGTGAAAGGTAGTTAATGCGATGCAGTAATTTTTAATTGTAAGTTGGAACTAATAAGGTGGAAGCACCCCAAATTGACAGTTTAAAAAATTCAGCATATTTGGAGACAACATTTCAGGAAATTAACATTTTCGTGGTGTTCAAAAAAATGAAGAGGTTTTTGGGACTTTCAAAGTTTCAGTCCTCTAGACCACTGGAACCGTCCTGAACGTGGACCCAAATCTGAATTCTGACAAATTCAGCACTTACCCAATCATAGTGAAGAGAGGAGAAAACTTTATGACACTTGTCAAGGACCATTCAATAAAAGCCCAGGGACGGTTTGATGTCCATCTAGGAACAGGGATTAGGTACAGGTGTCATATTGGGTGCTTCCACTTTAACCTTGGAGCGCTCCGACGTCCAATTTGTGTACGATGTACAGACTGAAATTTAGTTTTCTTTCTCATCACTGTTTGGATGAAAGTCATCTAATTTGTGGTGATACTTCGTCAAGTTTTTGTCCTATCTAATGGTTGGATTTGGTGTTACTAGAGTTCATTTTTTTCTTAAATTATAAATGTTAAAGTTTATGAAGCCAAAAATTGCATTGATTTTAGTTCAAAACTGAGTTTGCAAGACCGAGGTCATAGATTTTAAGAACACAAAAGTTTCAAAAAATCACCACATGAAGAGAACCTCGTCTGGAATACATTCCAACAAGTTTTACTCAAAAAATGATAATAGTTTGCTTGTAATTGAATTCAGAAGATATTTTGAATTTTTTTTTTTTAATTAAAAAAAAAATATCGATGGTAGCATTGGTGAATCTAACCGCACAGATGGAATCTAAAATTCATAATCTACAACTTTTACTAGTATATCAAGTCCAAAATATTCTTCCAAATTGTACTTTATAATGATTTTTTCCAAGTAGCCAATTTTGGAGATGGATCCAAACGTTCGAGGGTTAAATTGAATTGAGATGTATTTTGCATGATTTAGAAAGCGTCATGAACACTTGGAGTTCTAGGATTTGATCCATTCATTGTAGTTCCTATATTCTTTACAGCTACAGTCTATGTGCGTAATGAGCGACAGATGCACTTCTGGCTTATAAAATCGCCAAATTTCACTGTCACTGCGAAAATTTTGAAAAACACACGGAATAAGAGCTCCTCTTCTTTCTCTAGCCATGAAAGAAATACTACATAATTTTGGTTTCGCTGGCTTCTCAAACCAGGCCTGTCCAATATATATAAAATCTAGATGTAGAGTTGAAAGTTTGCTAAAGGTGTACTCAATTTAATTAATACATGTAATTCCATTTCCAATGGCAATTGGACTATACTGTGGTCCTGTAACTAATTATCAACGTAAAAAATAGGATTAGCATAAATTAGTACTACTAGATTCTTGTATATGAACACTATATATTCTAATAGTGTCAGAAGTCAAGGTTTTAGCACAAAGCCACCTCATTTCATTATTATTAATTAATATAGTACTAACTATGTTTACTAAAATTCGTTCTAAAATTTGACCTCATTTGGACATGACAAAGGCAGTACTTGACTAATACAACGACAAACCTCGAATTTTTCCAATGGGATTCGATTTTGCAGCCGCAAGCACACCTTGTCAGTCCTTATTTTAGGCAAAAGGAATTAAGGATGTCACTTGCCAGCAACTCATGCTTCCCCAATAGAAAATAGATTCAAGATTGTAGGACATCCTAAATTGTTTGTGTTTTACGATAGAATTGAAATACACCAATGTCTATTGTGAGGTTGTTGGAGCTTGAAAACTTGACCATGTGAACAACTTTTTTTTTCCAAATATAAAAATTGAGGTGAGAAAAGAATCCTAAAAAAATAGTATTGTTCATAATTTTCATGAAATACATATGAATGGAATAAATCACAGATTCCTATGTACATATTAATAATATTATGGGTACAATGTAGAAAACAAGAAATTAATTTAAAAAAATAATGTAATATATTGAGACTCCGAGTCCCGGTCCAAAATCCATATTGTTTCCCGAAGGGAAAATGGTAACTTACTTTATGGGTTAATATGTACAAATACTTTTAACATGTATCGTTCTTCAATGTCTGTAGAGCTTCTTTGGTCCTGTATGGGTTCATTATGAGTAATCCAACTTGTTGTCCATTATCTCATTTTTGTTAAATTTGGACTTCTTGAACCTTTTGGTCTTCTAAGCCTTCTATATTAAAAGACTTAAAATTAAGTAATCCCTAAAGGATCGGAGTGTGTTTTTTGGCTGTAAAGAAATTTTGGGCAGGTACCTTCGAGCGGAAATTTTCATATTTGGGGCAAGGAAGATCTTTCAAACGCACCAAACTTCATTACATTTGGGCACGCGTCAAAAGTTATAGCCTAATATGTTACTTTTTATCGTAATTGGGCAGTTTGGGCACATCAAGAAAAAATCACTTTTTTGAGGAAGAGAAATTTGAAATTGATTTTCTAGAGTTTCATTTACACGATAAGCTTTGGATCATTCCATCAGTTAGATCAATGAGTCAAAATTGATGAGGATTTTTTGTTTGGGGGCAGTTTTGGATTTCCTACTCTAAAATAAACTTTGAAATCCTTTATCTTACCCAATTTTCAATATTTTCGGACAAAAAAAAAATCGTAGGATGTACATACATTATTACAACATTTAGACCATTCGGGTTGGAAATTTCCAATTCCATATTTAAATTGTAAACAATTTAGTATTTTCAATCATTCTCTACTACTACATGATACTTATTATTTTTTTCCTATATGCTGTACTATTCCAAAGTATTTGAAACCTTGAAGCATGTGGCCAACTTGTCTAAGAAAATAAATCCTAAGAAGCACCACCATTTAGGTCATTTTTTTCTTAGAAATGTGACCTTGTGAAGCATAGCTGCCTTTCTTTTCGTACGGTACAAAAAATGATTTTAGTTACTTTGAATGCTTATATCTTGCAATCCACCTGGTCGAAATGTTTGAAATTTTTACCACATGATTTTCATACAACACAATACAAGATCCTATGGGTAGATATGTCCCAAAAAAATAATCCAGAATTTTGGTACTTGTACTAGAAATGGCAGTTTTGGAGCGATTCTGGTGAAAATATAGTGAATGTCCTTAAAGGGTTAATGAACATCTCAAATCTTTTGTTGGTAATTTTTTTAGACCTTTCAATAAAAATAAATATGACAAGAAACTAAATATAATTAAATCCGAGAAGATGAGGGGCAAACAACATAGTTTGGAGAAGATCTTAATATATAGGACATGTAGAATTAATGATCAAATTAAATTTTGAAACACTATAATAATCAATTTTAAGGTGGTGCACAAAAATCATGTTCAACGCTAAACCTTCTATTTTATTTAGACCATTGCACTTCCCAAAACCGTGTAAATGGCCGTGACAATGAAGTGGAAAATAATACTTACGTCATGATCGTACGGAAGATGTATAATCCAAAACCAAATTTTATTTAATACCTTCTTATTTTTCTTTTTGGACATACCATTTGCAAACCATGAGTCAAACTCTATAGTTTGCAGTTTGAAACCATGAGTCAAATTCTATAGTTTACAACTTGAAAACCATGAGTCAAACTCTATAGTTTGCAGATTGAAACCATGAGTCAAATTCTATAGTTTACAACTTGAAAACCATGAGTCAAACTCTATAGAATTCCTTAAAGCGTGCGACTATAGGATGACTATGAATGCTCCATTGCTTTTACATTATGAATTCTATTCATAGAATGGTACCAATGAATGCTGTGAATCATTGGAATGTACAACAACAATGCTCTTATTTGAAGCCATTCATGCCTCTAATCATGCCTTAGGATGCCGAAAGGTGCATTCAGTGAGTTGACGGGCCTCAAAAAGGCCGTTTCATCCCATTCCTATGAAGACTGTTTGCTGCCTATAATATTTAATAATTTTAAAAATTTTAAATTTTTTAAAAATTTAAAGAAACTAAAAAAATTTAAAGGAATTAAAGAAATTGTAAAAATTGTAAAAATTGTAAAGAGATTTAAGAAATATAAAGAAATATAAGAAATATAAAGAAATTTTAAAAATTTGAAGAAATTTAAAAAAGTTCAAGAAATGTAAAAAATTTCAAGAAAATTTAAAAATTCAAAATTTTATTTAAAATTGTTAAAATTGTTAAAAATTGAGAAATTGAGACATTAAATTTAAAAAATTTAAAAATTAGAGAAATTTAAAAATTTAAAAATTATGGAAGAAGGTTGAATGTAATCAGTTATCAGTGGTATTCAAAAAATTGAACCTAGACATACTTGTGATAACACTATAATTTATGCAATTCAGTAGCTTTTCTAATTGAAATGGCTGTTTATATTCAATTTAGCTATTTTAGAACTAGTTTAAACTATCTCTTGAGAATTTGAATTTTTTTGGGGTATCTATGTATTGTATGAAAATGATGAGCCATGTATGATAGTTCAAAAAACCGATATTTCCAACGTCTCAATATTTCTGGGACAATAAATAAGAAAATAATATATATAATTTGTTAATGCATGTTAACCCCTAAGTGCCTAAGCCTTTCCAAGTGTGTTTTTCCCATGAGAAAAGAACATGGGCTTATAGTTATCTCCATTGAAATAAAATGAATTTTTTTCAAAATCTAACCGTATGGATGTTTAAAGAGCTTGCTTATTAGTATGTACACCAATTTTGAGTGCAAAATTGCATAAGAGTTGTTAGATTATAATAAGAGAAATGTACGTTTTCTAGTAAGTTTTAATATGTTGTCCCTCTCCATAATGTTTCAGAAATTTGCACATAAAAGCTTTTTGGGATTAGAAGTGACATGAACAACTACAAATTGTGTTAGCACACTAAAATACCCTTTCAAAAAACTTAAGATCACTTGAAAAGCTATTAAACTCATTACACAATCCACCTTGCAATTGTTGAGATGCAATTTTTTTAATAAGTATAATTCACAAATAACTCCAAATCAACACTTGCTTGTTTAAATTTTCAATGGTGAAAATTATGAAAACACTTTACTCTTTCGATTGGGACCATTTTCAAAGCCAATGAATAAGTGGAAGTTTTTAGATCTCAAATCAAGTGAAATTGCTCAAAGTTGAAAAATGAAATAAAATTAGCAAGCTTTACTCTTCCATTAACAGACATAAATGGCTTTGGAGACCTCTCAACACTCAAATATGTACCTTTCTCAGTGAAAAATGAAAGTTCTGAATAGTTAACCCTGAAAAATGCCCCCAAAACATTTTAAGACGGGCAAACGAATTAAACTGCTCACTTCAAAATGAGCCTGAAATTTCAGATCGACCATATATGGTCGATGAAGCAGTTAGGGGTTAAGAACAATCGTGTAGACTTCATGACGAAATGAAATGTAACCACCTATTATTTATTTCCTTGGAAATATTCATTAAAACTTATGGTAGAATATGACATTGTTTTGTTTTGTTTTTGGAAACATTGTTTTGTTTTGTTTTTCTAAAATGGGCAGTCTAGGTAGAACAAAAAAAAACTCTTTATTCAGAAACATAAATTTAAAATTTGTTTTCTATATTAAATATATTTGTATATTTGTATATTTTTGGAGAGTATTGAATAATTTAATTTTAATGATTGAGTCAAAATCAATGAGGATTTTTTTGTTTGCGGTGGTTTTGCATTCAATAGTCTAAAGTAAACTTTGAAATCTTTTATCTAACTCAATTCATTTTTGGTACTTGTCTTTTTGGTACTTGTTATTATAAAAATGCCGGTGTTTTAGGGGTTAATAGGGTCAATAGAAGACAAAGTAAAAATTCCCTTGGACTACTAACGCAGTATATTAAAAAATTTGAATTGATTGTGATTTCCTTTGCCATGTGAAAGCATTCTCTTCAAATGGTGTTTCACTTCAACTTTCTAGGGAACTTTATTGTCTAAAGCACAAGTTGTTTTTAGTTACCGCCAAGCTAGACTCCTGAAATTGTATCATTAATGTAATTTTTTCTTCATTAGTTATTACGTACTCTTTTTTTCGATAAATTGGAGTAAAACTTCCTCCCACATGTATTGCATTCATACACAGTTTAGCTTGAGTGAAAGATTAAAAATATAATTATAAAAAAAGATCAGGGTACCAAAATTAACATATAGTTATGATAAAACCTAATTTACATTTATCGTGGATTTCATTCAAGTTCCCTTAATAAAGATTCTATATGTAGAGTGAAAAGTGCACTTTAAGTGTATTCCATTTACTTTGAAATCTTATACTTCTCTATAGGAGTCCTCACAACTAATACTAAACAATGTGATTAATTATTAAAAAAGGAGTTCGTGGATATAATAGTTTTTAAAAATACAGTTGTGATTTAATTATTTCACTATTCAAATAGCTTTTTTTCCTCATACATTATATTTTTTCCCAAGGGAGCAATGGGGCTAAGGTTTTTGCTGGCCCAATTTTCCATTTGAGGCGGGATTGGGGTTGGATTGGGTTCTTCCGTTGGATTGAACAAACCTCTAACATCGATAAAGAGGATTTTATTTATTTGTTTTTAAAACCTACTTCATCTTTGGTTTCATTTCATGTCGATTTCATTTCATCTTTCTTTGTGTGGATTCTTCATCACTCTATGATCATGAGCTATGGATTTGTGTGGATTCTTCATTACCCTATGATCATGAGCTATGGATTTGGGTTAAACCGATGTTGCATAACAGATTTTTGTTTTATACATTTTCTTTTAAATAAGCAGCAATAAAGAAGTATAACATAAAAAATAAAAAATAGTGTTTACTGAGAAAAATAGCATAGTTACGGTTAAAGTTGACCCAACTCATAATTGGAGTAATTGCAGGTTTAACTTGTGGTGGATGCATTTTTAAAATTATAATTTTAAAAACAAAAACATATAAATTATGAATAGAAAATAAAAAATTATTAAAAAAAAAACAATAAAAAAAAAGAAGTAGTGTACCTAATAAAATTTTCTTTTGTTATAATTAATTAAATAGTACAAATTAATTAATTTTAATTTTACTAAGGAATATAAAAATTTTGGGGAGAAAAGGGAGAAAAGATCAAAAGGAAGTCTAAACACTAAGTATCTTATATATATTTGTCATATATTAAATAGAAAGGAAAAAAATATATATACATAAAATATATAAAAAACAAAGAAACACCTTTTAATTTTTTTGGAATAGAAAAAATAGGAAGATAAAGGAAAGGCAGTGTATTTTATAATTTTCTTTTATGGAGCAATCCAGAAATCCAAATGCCTATTAATCAAGAATTCAGCCTTACAATCGGGCTTCAACACTTTACATTGCCTAGGGCCTGAGTCATGAATTGGAATTTGACCCTAGAACTCAACCTCAACCCTGTACATTATCTAAGGTTGGAGTCGTGATTTAGGATAAGATTGGTGGCAGATCAGACCAGCCTTCCATCCTGCCCGAGGTTGTGTGTATACCGGCCCTAAGAATCAGAAGTTTTATAGGGGCTCAAATGTACTAGTAGATGTGTGCATTTAAAGAAAAAAATATACTAAATTTCACTTAGAGAAGTACACAGTTTTTACTTTGAATAAAAAAGGCATTATTCATCTCCTTATCATGGTTCTACTAATTACCTAAATGACATTTGTGTCCTATAGAGTTGATCATCCACAATTGTTATAATCTAAAAATCCAACGTTTGAATTTTTTATGATTTATTTTGATTCATATTAAACAAAGTAGCATTTACATTTGTACACTTTAAAATAATTATTTTAGGCGCAAATATGAGGAAGACAATAAGAAACAAAGGTACGACAATTCCTTGGAAAATGCTACTATGAGCAAGTTCTTGGGGCTACCACTGTGTTATACAAAATAAATCATAATAGTGTATGAATAACATGTATCACAATTATGCCTATAATAGACTACAGTTTAACAATTCTAAGGCTAAATATGGGTGGTCCGAGTGGACCCCAAGGTCTTTTCTAGAGGTAAGGAGTTCATTATTTCCTACACTTTTATTTGCAATGTCATGTTTTAAGAAATTAGTAAATGAAAAAGACAATAGAATTTTAAGTGTAGTCTGAATATGTACGATTGACAGAGTACAACCGAACTTGGATAAGTGTTACCTCGAGAAGTGTTAAAACTCTATATGTGTTATGGAGATTTCCGCTCCCTTCAAATTAAGACTAGTGAGTACAAGCATGCTTGGGGTACCCTAGTCAAAAACCAAGGAACAGGAATGAAATAATTTTTGATTAGCCTATTTTACAAAAATAAATTAGAGTAATTTTTTAAAAACATTGATTATTGTTAGAACACATATAGGCAAATAATTTTCATGAATCAAAACCTACTAAATCTTTAATTTTCATATTTGTTAGGATATAGCAGCTGATATCATATCAATGGAAAATATACATGTATATACAAGAATTTTACCATGATTTTTTGCCTAATAGTATTCACTACTTTACAAATTACTTTTCATGTTTTAATTATGAAATCCAAAAGAATCTCAAATTTTGAATTCCTTTTAAACGTAACCCCTCCTTGTTATATTTAGGATGATTTGAAAAATAATAATAAATAGTTAAATATTCCATATCAAGTTATAAATTTCTAAAATTGGTTATTAAAACATTATAAACCAATGTAGTGATTTGAAAACACTTTCTACTAAATATTTATATTCCTTCTTGATTCCTGAATGAAAAATAGACACTGCGACAGAGTCCTGAATGGGGCTTCAGGAATCATATTAACAACTTTAATCAATTAAAGGTAACTTTTTTTTAATGATTTCATATTCTATTCTATTTGAAGCAAGTAAATTTGTATTAAAATTAAGTTTCTACAGAAAAATTTGTAGCCTAATCCTACATTAAAGAAATGAAATTCACTATATATTATTGTGTGACGGTGTTTATGGGGTACCCCAAGCATGCTTGTACCCTAGTAAGTGTTATGTGTTAAGTGTTATGCAATGTCGCGCTCGCGACTTAGTTGCAAAGTGACTCTAGATGTCCATTTTAGAAACAAACTAATAGGTAGAATGATGTATTTTTTCCGATCATAAACTAAAAGATCATATATTTTTAAGCTCATATAAAGTAAAAGATAAGTGTACTTTTAAGTTTATAAACCCAAACTTTGAAGAAGTTCTTGAAGCGAAGACCTAATGACACCATGTTATCTATTAGGAATATTGAAGCACTAGAGAAAGAAGTACAATCTTGGCGTGACGTAGAAACTCACCAAAATACTATTGATTCATTGTTTCGACAGACTTAGATGAATAATGAATCAATATTTTGTAATTTCATCCATATTTTCTATAAAAGTTATGTATTTACCTTTTTAATCTTTCTAATTTTTTTTTTTTAAGTGTTACAAATCATCGGCATCACCCTCTATAAGTGTTATGTGTTACTAGTGTGTAAGTGTTAATAACTAAAAGGATGCTCCCAACCCCTAACACTTATCGAGGTTCGACAGTAAGTGAGTTGAGTGGTAGGCTTGGGGGCAGGTTTGGGAGTAGCGTGGAGCCTCGGAGAAGGTTTCCAGCAGGATCGGTTGTCCTAGAGGTTCGGACCAGGTTTGGATGAGCGTTGGTGTACCATTGGTTTGGATCGCCGTCAATGACGTCTAGCGGTCGTCTCTTCGCGCGCACTTTCCTAGTTTTCTTGTTTTGCTTTCAGCTTGCTGCCTCGCTCTTCCTTGTTTCTGTTTCTAGTTTTCTGGAGCACATGCAGTGGAAATTTGTGGCAGTGGGTTTCGGATTTGTAGAAGGTGTCTTCTTGCACGGGAAGCTGTGGTTGGTGGGCTTCTAATTGGTGGTACGTGCGCTGAATTTCTTGTTGGGAGGGCGCTTTCATTGATGTTTTGGGAGGGCGCTTTGAGGGAAATTAGACTATACAGTTTCTTTTGGTGGTGTGTCAAGTAGCAGCATTGAGGTAATTTCCGTTTCATGTCGGTGCGATTTAGGGTTCTTCGGGGACGATGCGATCCAGGAGGAAGTGACTTGAGCTGGCAGCGTAGGCGCGACTTCGGGTGTGAGAGTTTGTGTGTGCGCCTTGAGCTTCCACAACCCCGCGACAGAAGCAGCTGAAGAACAAGTTTCGATTTCAGCGCGCGGCGAGTTCAGAGCGGTAGCGGTGTCTTCGTTTCAGCAAGGAGGAGAGACTTGTTCTTTCACCCAGAACCAGCTACGCATTGCAGGTAAGTGTCATGTTTTTTTTTCGTTCCATCAACAAGTTCAGTTCTCTCGTCTGCTGGTGCCTTCTTCCGATTTCACGAGAGGGAAACTAGCTGTCAAGCGGATTCATCAAATGCGGATTTAGGGTTTAGATCTTCTGCTGGTCCTTCTGCCGATTGCACGAGCTTGTTTCTAGCTGTCAAGTAGATTCATGACGCGAGGATTTAGGGTTTAGATCATTAGTGGTGCTGCATTTCGAGTTCTGGATTTTGTGACTTGTAACTTTGTTGATTTGCTGCCCATATTCAAACATGTCAACCAGTATTGCTGCCATTTGAACATGAGCGGTGGAATTTATCGGTTAGTGCATTGCATTGCATACGGAATTGCGATTGCATGGCACTGCAAACGTCATTGTGATTGCATTGCATTGCATTCGTCAATGAGATTGTATTGCATAGTAGTCGTCATTGTGATTGCATTGCATTGAAATTGTCATTGCTGTAATTCTGGTGCATAGAAAAATGGATAGGAGATCAGCTAGGTAATCGATACAAAAGATTGGGTCCCTGTAACCGCGCACCCTCAAAGGCGCTTCAAATGGTTTAGAGCGCCCACCCTAAACCGTTGCCGCCCTTCATGGTTTCGGGAAGGATCAGAGCGGGCGCTCTGAACCATTTCGAGCCGTGAAGGTTCAGAGCGCCCGCTCTGATCCTCCAAACAGCCTACATCGTTCCGGAAGGATCAAAGCGGGCGCTCTAAACCACTCCTAGTTGGGGAGGTTCAGAGCGCCCGCTCTGATCCTCCAAACAGCCCACATCATTCCGGAAGGATCAGAGCGGGCGCTCTAAACGACTCCTAGTTGGGGAGGTTCAGAGCGCTCGCTCTGATCCTCCAAAAAGCCACAACATCCCGGGAGGACCAGAGCGGGCGCTCTAAACTACTCCTAGTTGGGGAGGTTCAGAGCGCCCGCTCTGATCCTCCAAACAGCCCACATCATTCCGGAAGGATCAAAGCGGGCGCTCTAAACCACTCCAAGTTGGGGAGGTTCAGAGCGCCCGCTCTGATCCTCCAAACAGCCCACATCATTCCGGAAGGATCAGAGCGGGCGCTCTAAACGACTCCTAGTTGGGGAGGTTCAGAGCGGGTGCTCTGATCCTCCAAAAAGCCACAACATCCCGGGAGGATCAGAGCGGGCGCTCTAAACCATTCCTCGATGGGGAGGTTCAGAGCGCCCGCCCTGATCTTCAGAACAGCCCACAACATTCCCGGAGGATCAGAGCGCCCGCTCTAAACCATTCCTAATTGGTGAGGTTCAGAGCGCCCGCTCTGATCCTCCAAACAGCCTACATCGTTCCGGGAGGATCAGAGCGGGCACTCTAAACCACTCCTAGTTGGGGAGGTTCAGAGCGCCCGCTCTGATCCTCCAAAAAGCCACAACATCCCGGGAGGATTAGAGCGGGCGCTCTAAACCACTCCTAGTTGGGGAGGTTCAGAGCGCCCGCTCTGATCCTATTAGAATGCTAGGGGGTGATTGGGGAATCAGGGCGGGCGCTCTGAAGCTCCAGGACCATAAGCAGCAGCTCCTGCTCCAGTCTTCAAAATACCCCACAACATTCTGGAAGGACCAGACCAGGCACTCCGAAACATTCCGAGGAATCGAGCATCAGAGCGCCTGCCCTAAACCATTCTGATGGTTGATGTATATCAAAAGAATGAGAGCGGGGGCTCTGGCCATTCCAAGACAAGGAGGATCAGAGCGCCCGCTCTAATCTCCCAAGCAGCCAACAGAATTCAGGGAGGATCATAGTGGGTGCACTAAACCTCCACCATGATTGATCCCAAGCATTCGCAATTTCAGATTCCAATTAAATGATGATTATGAATCAACTTAGGTCCTTCGGTCGAAAACTACTTCATAGTTAGTAGTTCCGCGATAGATTCATATCCATGTCCGGATTAGAGCGCACGGTCTGATTTGTACCACTGTCTGTGCACAGTGCAATGGAGTCCTTCCTCGACAGCACGCCCCACCTCACTGGGTACATCAAACCAATTGCGTCAGAGAGAGTGCACGAGTCCTGGACGGCACTCGTCGAAGGGAAAACTCCTCTAGAGTTTGTCGCATTGAAGGCCCTGTGGACCGTGGAGATGAGCTACCTCGAGGGCTCCCCCGTATTTTGTTTAGAACTAGGCTTCACGAGTAACGGTGACCCCAGATGGAAAACATTCAGGGAACTCGTAGTCATCAATGTGAATGTGCTGCGCGAAGCCATTCTGGTAGATGTAGTGAACACTTCGAACAACGCATTCGGAGTGCTAGCCATTAGGGTAGAAGATGAGATGACGTTCTGTCACGAACGCATCCTGAAAAATTACGAGCAAGTTCCCCATATATTCCAAACCTTGATGCTCGACATCAGAGGTAGAATAGAAGCTCATTTAGACGATTTTGTAGCAATTGGTTAGGCAGTAAAATCTTTTCTCACCAATGCAAACAGTCTACAAGCTGCGGTAACAGTCGAACTCCAGTCCAAGTAGAAGCAAGTAAATCAAATGGACTCGCAAGGTCGACAGCAGAAGAAATCCAAGAGGGGAGGAGCATCAAGCTCCAGCGCAACCACGCGGGCCAGACCGCCGGCTGCATCGGCCCTGGCTGGAGCCTCTAATGTGGCGCAAACTCGACCCCGTGCTTCTCCCGCGTCAGAGGTAACCGAGACGGGCGCGAACATCCCAGCGCAACCGGCAGCTCGAACTGGTGACACACCAACCGTCCCGGAGACAGACCCAATCATCCCTCCGCAACCTGCTGAAGAATCTGCGAGGCGTTCCGGACCGAGGTCGCGTGGAAAAGAAAAATGCCACGAGGAAGAGGAATCCTCAACCCGAGGTCGCGGCCGGATCATCGCAAGATGCGGCGAGGATGGTCAGGCAACGGCGGGCAGATGCTGAGGCGCCCAGCTCCTCACAGCAGAGCGACCTGCCGGACAACACTGACGTCTCCGAGGAGGTCGCGCAGAAGCAGGCGATCAAGAAGGTGAATGGGAAATGGTTGGACAACCCAGACACCGTGCCTTACGATCCCGATGCCGTTCCGGATAAGCTGTTCGTGGATCTTGTCTTGAAGAGGGAGGCCAAGCGCTCGAAGGAAGAAGAGGCGAGGAAGCGACTGAAGGCCGAGGCTGTGGCGAATAAGAAGTTCAAAGAACTGTCCAAGTACATGTACATATTCGGGCGGGGGACATTCTTTGAGCTCGAAGTCGACGACATGATTCAGGCGGACGAGAAGTCGGGTATGATCTTCCGACCCCTGGAGAAGAAGGGTGTGATGGCCGTGCTTGATCGAATGGTGAAGGTCAACTTCACCAAGCAAATCCTGACCGTGATGCCGGACACGGAGGCTAGGCCAACATGTTGGGCGGACTGCGTCAAGTCCTTTCCGCTGAAGATCATCAACGGCCAGTACACCTGGAAAGCGGCCAAGGAAATCATCTCGGGAGAGGCATCAGTCAACGACGAGGCGCTGAAGAAGAAGGTGCGCAAGTGGACATGCGAGGTCGTATGGTCCGACAACAAAAATCACTTGCACGCGCTGTCGTGCAAGTGCAACGACGGGAACGTGACAGGTCCGTATCTGTCGTCGCTGCCGGCTACAATCCAGCACTGTCGCTATTTGTGGGACAATGCTCGAAGGCCGGCGCAGCAGCGGAAGAACCTAAGGAAGGAAGAACAAGGCGAAGAATTTGCTCGCTACGAGGTACGCATTTTAGTCGATCCATCCTGCCCATTCAATTCATGTTGAATCTAAGTCTGGGAGTCCGAAGATCAGAGCGGGCGCTCTGAATCGATTTGGTTAGGATACCGTCTATGGATAGGAAACTGCCCTCCCCGAGATGGAGGAATTAGGACTGGCAGGATTAGAGCGCCCGCTCTGATCCGCTGAACCTCAGTCGGTCTACACGGATCCAACTTCTGAGTCCGACTCAAATGTGTTAATTTTCCTACAGGAATTTCGTGTCAAAGCCGAGCAGAGTTTCGAATTGACTGGTCTTCTCAAGCCGTCGGGCAACTCCCAACGAATCTACGACCTAGACCGGATGGGGGAGCGGAAGGTGATCATGGCTTCGGAGGAGACTTGGGCCGCATGGCAGAAGGTTTTCCAAGGTCATAAGTCGGGGTCACTTCACGACATTGACTCCGGGGGACCCTTCAACGAAGCGACGACCAAGGAGGGGAACGTGAAGTTGTACAAGTTCCTCCCCATCACGAGCAACATGATGAAGAACCTGCACGACCTCGATGACGCGGCGGTGGGTGAGCTTGCTCGGAAAATCCTCGATATACCGCCGAAGGTCTTCCTCAACAAGAAGCCCAATTCGTGGACTTCAGCCATTCCCATCGCCATGTGGTGCACGAACAGAAAGTACAAGAATGTGCTGGCGAGGGAGTTGGCAAACAGGGGCAAGTCGAGCGGCATGATATCGGCAAGCGAAGTCATCAACGCAGCCGGAGACATTGAACCGCAAGCGTGGCAGGACTTCAAGACGTAGTTACGCATCAACGGCTTCCACACCTAGTACCTCCAGACCATCGATCCGGAGTACCTGAAGTCGAAGGTGCGCTCAGGAAAGAAGAGCGTCCTACCGTCCGATGAGCTCCTTGCCGCCTTCGACCGTGTCATGGTCAACTATGAACGGTGTGAGTATGTGCGGAGGTATTCGCGGGCCTCAATGTGCCGCTGGCTTCGAGCCGGAAGCAGGTTCAACCCAACGCTGTACGTCTACAAGAGGGAGAACTGGGTCCCCCAGCGCGCCGTAGACGGACCCGCTAACCTCAAGTACTGCGAGGTGGGCATCATCGATTTCCGCCAGTTTCCGGGTGTGGAGACCATGGAGATCAATTCAGCCAACAAGAAAATCCTCGAGGAGGTGGAGGTGGTGTCGCAGTCCGTCATGTCCTCGTCGGTCCACACGTGGATGCTGATCTTCTTTTCGAAGCGGGCGGCTGATGTGGACAAAATTGTGAAGGAACTGTTTCCTGATTACAACATGCGGCGAGAGTGCAAGTACGTATGTCGGGCAGGGGAACCTACGTACAAGGAGAAGAACAAGGTCTCCGTGATGTACCTGTAGAGGTCCCGGTGGAGGTGGGTCAACTCGAGTGTGGTGAACACAAACGACGAGGTGCCCTCGCTGTCTACTGATGAGGATGAGGACCTGACCAATGAGGGAACCATCTACATGAATCGAGAGGTCTGTCGTCACGACAATCTGAGGACCTTGTCGAAGTATGAGCTCCGATACGAGGTGTATCTGCGCTTCATCGACAAGTTCTGCAGGGATCAAGGAACCGTCATGTTGGTCTTCGCTGGTGCGAAGCCAATTTCGGCGTGCACGGTGAGCACCTGACCACGCTGTGTTTTCATAGTTCTTCTGATGTACATCCCGATGTAGCGGGTGTAAGACATTGTAATATCAGTAATGACTAAATCCTTTGAGTGCCCGCAGATGTTGTCGCGTAGCTCTGTCACTCTGATCATCTCCACTCAGAAGGCCCTCCTGCGTCAATCCTAGCATAATCGCAAAGGCGCGGAGATGTGGCCGGATATTCTGGTCCCCGGTTGGACATTGCGTTACGGCTATGTCACCCCGACACCGGCGAGAGCCACCCGGCCGGAGCTGGACGAGGAGCCGAATCCTACCGTCGAGGAAGCGAAAGCGGACGAGGCCCTCAACATCGTGGACGCCGACCACGTTGAAATCGAGCACCTCGACATCAACGCGGACGAACAGGAAGGAGATGAACACAGTGAGCAGACCGGGAATTGGCCAGACGAGGAAGGCGTCCAGGGAAATCGGGAGCCGTCGTTGGATCGTGCTAACAGCGATGCGACCGAGCAATCAGAGCAGCCTGACCGGAGCGGGCAGCCGAGGCCGGACTCTCACCATGATGAGCCGGAGGATCCAATTCCTCCGGCGTCGCCGTCTCACTCCACTCCTGTAGCAGATCAGACCGCCCGCTCTGATCCCATCCCACCTCCATCTTCTCAGTCTCAAGTTGGAGCAGATCAGAGCGGGCGCTCTGATCCCATTCCTCCTCCGTCTTCTCCTTCTCAGACCGGAGCAGATCAGAGCGGGCGGACTGATTCCAGTCCACACCAATCCCAGTCTGATCCTCTATCTCCTGCCCAACTCTATCGACCATCTCAGCCACTTGGGAGCTCCCGCTCAAGACTGGTCCACTCCTGCTTGCTTGCTTCCCTCTCCCCACAGTCCTGGCGTCGACCTCCGCCATCCCAACAGGTTCAGGGCGGGCGCTCTGATGTGCGAGCTCACTTGTTTCGCGTTCCTGCTTCCCGTACTCCATCGATCGGAACCGCGAGCTCTCATCAGCCGGAATTGGTGACGCCATCCACTCCACCCATGATGCAGATAGAGGACCTGCAGATAGAGTTGGATCTGCTGAGGTCACGACTCTCTGAAGAGCAGCAAAATGAGATGGAGAAAGTGAGGCTTGATCTGATTCATACCCCCGCCACGCCCTCCGAGAAGACGATGAAAGACAGGATCCTGGAGTCGCGGACCATCGTCAAGGACTTGAAGTCCCTCCGTCCCGCGTCCGCTCTTAGAGAGGAAGTGAGTGTGACGACATTGACGCTTGTGCAGGTCGCCGTCGACGCTCTTGAGTTGGAGATCCCTGAACCCAGCCCTAAAGAGCAAGCGATGTGCGCCCGTGCTACGGCGAGCGCGAGAGAACTGTCGAGAGTTAAGAATTCCAAGGAGAGCCCGATCGAACTCGACGACATGGATGAATTGGACCTCGAGACGCGCTTGTCCAATTCGGTCAAGCTGAGGCAGGAGTATGACGAGACTCTCAGGGTCGCCCAAGCTGCATCATCATCGGACGCGGGGACTGTATCTGGGGTCGGGGGGAGTTCCGCCGCGGCGACTGCGGAGACGAAGCCGGACGTCAAGGTCGGGATCAACGTCGCATTCGCGGAGAGAATTGCCGAACAGGTCAGGAGGAAGGAGTCTGGGAAGATGGACAAGTGCATTGAAGAAATCGATGCGCTGAGGAGGGAGAAGGAGGAAGAGAGGAAGCATCAACAGCTGAGGGAGGAGAAAATGGAGCGGGAGAGGCAACAATGGCTGCAGGAGGAGGCAGAGAAGAAGGCGAGGCGAAAGGCGAAGAAAGCAGTCAGGGAGAAGGAACTCGCGGAGGAGAGGAGGAAACAGGCCGAGAAGGATGAGCTAAACGCAGCGGCTTGGAAGGAGAACATGGAGTTCATAAGGGAAATGAGGGAAATGAAGTCGCAAATCCATACTTCCAAGACGACGCCTTCTCCCTCTCCTCCTCTCGTCTCTCTGATTCCAACTCTTGCGAGCGAGCTTCACAACGTCTCGGGAGTCTCCATGAACTCGGCTTTGGTGACGGCGTCCGCGGCATCTGGCCTTTGGCACCTGGCCTCCGGAGAGGCAACGCAAACCGGGGTGAGTGTCACTCACGAGCCAGATGTCGATGACCTGGCCTTAGTCAATTTCCGTTTGTGCATGTCCATGAACTCTCCCATCGTCCTATCATGCACGACGATGACCCTTACAACCTCGACGTGGACTTGGGAGATATGGAACAGTCCTTCACTAACTTGACTGAGCAATATGCCCCGCGTGCAGGCCGCGATGGCGACGCAGCAGAGCCCGGAGACGCAAGAGGAGCAGGCGCCGGTCAATGTCGACGAGGCTCCCGCGGTGGGTAACCCTTCGACATAACTCCCATCATTTATGTTTGTCGTGAAGGTGTGGACGCTATGTGAGGGCGTTACGCCGGGGCCTTGAGTTCGTCTAGATCCCAGCGAGTCTACGGGGCTGTGGGTCCGTAGTCATAGGGGTTCTCTTTGTCTTCGCTAGGATTTCGGTTGTCATATTCATGGAGCGTAGACGTGGGCTTAGGATGTGAAAATCTCTTCTGTGAGAGTGGGTCCGTTTGTAAAACTTTGTTATATTTGTAATATATTGGATGTGTTGTTGACAAACATAAATTGCTCAGTCTCTGGTGACTGCATTCCATTTCGCAATACGTTTTTCTTTTCAATTGATTATGTGCAATCTAGTTACGCTCTTTTGATTTTGGATTCAGGGTGACAAAGCTCTTGTACTGGGCGACGCGTCTGCAATGTCTCCACCTGTTCCGATTGCTCCACCTCGTCGATCGTTGTCCCCTCGCCGGAAGGAAACTGTCGCCATCCCCATGGAAGTCGACACTCCTGATGCCATTGGGCGAGCAGTGCCTGCGGTCCAGGTCGCCACCCCCACGGATGTAAGAAAGGTGAGGCTCCATTTCCCTCCAACTCTCTTACCTAGCTTGTCTGTATCGGGTTTGCGCGTCCGTTAGAAATAGCACGTCTGATTGAATTAGCACGTCGATGAGGAAGACTTCCCGGCACATCTCCATTAGCATGCATGTCTGTTGTTCTGGATCGATGTCATTCATTCTGAAGTCCACTTTGAGCATGGGGTTTCGCATCCGCAGGCCTCGCAGCCGCCCGACGAGACGCCCCCTCCCATCGCCCTTCCCCCCTTCAGTTATTTCCTGATCCTGGAGGTAGAGGGGGTGTTGTGTCGAACCCAGCACGTTCAACGAGTCCTGCACAATCCCGTGCCCCTGGAAGAGGCCCCATCGGAGGAAGAATACAACCCGAGTAGACGCCACATCTTCGGCGAGTACACCCTCTACTGCCGTCCGCACATGCGCCAGTTCTTGAAAAACTTGGACGAGAAGTTCCACTTGTCCGTGTGGACCAGACTGCCCGCCGCAATCGCCAGACCGGTGGTGGACTTCCTCTTCCGCGGCATGGAGTGCCTGAAATCCTTGCGCGTGCTGGCCCTTGAGGAGTGTATCTCCATAGTCGAGAGACGGCCGGCGAATGCGTGTAGGTGCAGGCCTCCGCCGTATGTTCCGGACGCACCTTGCCCCGCGCACCCCGTCCACCTCTCGCCCGATCCCGATCTCGAGGAGAACATTTACATTCAGTTCCCCGATCATCCCGAGGGGCAGCTGCGGCTGAAAGTCCTGCACAAGGGCGTCTGGGACAAAGATAGGTTCAGGGCGCCGAATTTCAGGGCAAATTCCACCAACACCCTGCTCGTCGATTGCTCGCCCGAGAGCACCATCCTCAATCCGCTCTACAACGCCATTTTCCCCTTGTCCTATGCCGGCAGCGAACACGACAGAATCCTATTGGGGACGTTGGCCTCGTATCTCCGCGACTTGTTAGATTCCGGTCTTAGCGTGTCGCAATACCTGTCCAGTAACCCCTTATGTTGGGCCCCCGACATTCCGATGAGGCAGATGAAGCTCGGACTCAGAGTGCGCGCGTGCGCTTCATGGCAAGACGGGTCCCTCTTGCTAGAGTATCCCGATGTCATGAAAAAGTACACTAGGCACGGGAACGATCATTTCATCCCCCGAAGATCTCCAAGAGAGAATAAAGGGAAGAAAATGACATGATGCCCACTCGTGTACCGATGCTTGTGCAGGGCCGTCACCGCGTTTCCGCGCCGGGAGGGCCCTCCGGCGACGGCCCGCGGCAGGAGACGAGCCACTCTAAGCGACGGCGGACGCGGATGACGGAGGAAGTGGGCTCTTGCTCCGGCTCCGTCGCCCCAGAGGAGGAAGGCGTCGACGTCACGTCGGCGGGATTGTAAATGAGGTTGTCGACGACTACGTGTATCGTAAGGTCGGCTTATCACTACCTCCATCGGCTGTTTGAAATTGATGCTCCAGCGGAATGTCTTTGAGTTCGCTGTTTGGCCCTCTCGCAATCCGCAATTGATCGTTGGCCTCTTTGTGCAGGCTACTTGGTCTCTGTCCGACAGCAAGGGCGATGTAGTTTCTGGGTGAGTTACTCGTCCAGGTGAATGGTTCAGGGCGCCCGCCCTAAACCTTGGACGACGTCCTCATCCCGTTGCACCAAACTCTTGTCTTCGACGTCAGGACTTTAATCCATTTAGATTATGTTTTAGGATTTGGGATGTCTAGAGAGTACTTTAGGACTATTACATTGTACGAATGCTTCTCTGTCTTTTTAAATATAAATTGTAGGGCATCCCCACATTCTTTATAGACATATACGTACCCACATTGCTTACTGCCCCCTCTAGCTTGCAAAATTCTAGATCGTCAACGAACCACCATTTCACCAACGACAGCGGGCGTCTATTTGCTATTCATGTCTCTTGTGAAGACCCTGCAGTGTATTCGGAGAAAGGCGGACCAATGCTCGTCAACTCCGGTGTGGATCCATTCTGGCGTTGTTATCGTGTTGGCTCGTTCATGGTTGAACTTGCCGACTGTGTAGAGCAAAAAAGTAGGGACGCTCGCGGCCCATCTTCTGTCCGAACACGAATATTCATAGGGGATTCATGGCACTGGAATCCATGGCCCTGATCTTCGTAGGGTGTCACCTGCATTCAAGGAGCTCCTCGGCGCAAGGAAGGACCACGTTGTCATGCACATTCTCCTCTTGTTGTTCTAAGGTACTTGGTAGCAGCAACGTCCATCCTCTGTCCTTCTCCCGGCATCCGGGGTTTCTGTGGGCATGTGCTAGATGCGGTCTACTATTCTCGGGACGGTGGATCGGTGTGGGGAGGGTGTCCATCGAAGTATCTATTGACTGCTCATAACTCAAGCCGTCGAGTGCATGCGTGTCGTTGTAAACCAACATGGCTCTCGCTGTGCACCGTGGTATTCGGACGACGGCACATCCGCTTGACGTCTTGAGTTATGAGCAGCCAATAGGTACTCCGATGGGCACTCTCTTCACACCAATCCACTTCCCGGGAAAAGTCGACCGTTTTTGGTTCCCACCTTCAAAAGCTCCGGATGCTAGGACGTGGACGGTGGATGGCCGTCGCTGCTACCAAGTACACTCGAACAACTTGGGGAGAATGTGTATCACAGCGCCGTCCTTCCTTGCGCCCAAGAGCTCCTTGAATGCAAGTGACGCCTTGTTCGCAAGGTGGGTCTTGGTGTGTTTCATGGGTGACCATGTGTCAACATCTTTCGAGGAGGAAGTTGACTCCCCTATGAACTTCTGTCCGGACATGAATATTCACGGGGGATTCATGGCACTGGAATCAATGGCCCTCTTCTTGGTAGGGCGTCACCGGCATACAAGGTGCTCACTGGCGCAAGGAAGGACGACGTTGTCATGCAGATTTTCCTCCAGCTGTTCGAGTGTACCTGGTGGGAGCGAGCGCCATCCACCCTCCGTCTCCAAGCATCCGGGGGTTTTGTGGGCATGTGCCAAATGCGGTCTACTATTCTCGGGACGGTGGATCGGTGTGGTGAGGGTGTTGATCGGATTACCTATTCGCTACTCATAACTCAAGCCGCCGAGTGGATGTAGGTCATTCGTATTCAACTTGGCTCTCTACGTGCATTCTTGAATACGGACGACCCCACATCCGCTCGACGGCTTGAATTATGAGCAGCCAATAGGTATTACGATCAACGGCCTCATCACATCGGTGGACTTCCTGGGAAAAGTCGACCGTTTCTGGTTCCCACCCTCAAAAACTTCGGATGCTAGGACATGGACGGTGGATGGCCGTCGCTCCCACCAAGTACACTCAAACTGCTGGAGGAAAATTTGTATAACAACGCCGTCCTTCCTTACGCCAATGAGTTCCTTGTATGCCGGTGACACCCTGTTCGCGAGGTGGGTCCTGTTGTGTTTCAGCGGTGACCATGTGTCAACCTCTTTCGAAGAGGAAGTTGACTTCCCCTGTGAACGAGGATGGGTTGTGAGTGCTCTTGCTTGTATTCCTCATAGTCGACCGGTTCAACCATGATGTATTCGGCAAAGAGGCGACGCCGGAACTGGTCCATGGCGGAATTGACGAGCATTTGTCTGCAAATCTCCGAATGCGCTGTAAGACTTCACAAAGACATGATTGGCAAATAGGCGCTTGCTTTTGTTCATGAAGCTCAAGACCCTTCACTCGAAGTTGGCTGGAGGCGGTTTTGGAGGCGCAATTGGAGAATGTGGAGTGAAGATCCAACCCTATGCGGTGGCGAATGAACACTGAAGTAGTGTGTCCCGGCGTGAACTTAGAATGTACTTAGTTAAGATTGTACCTTCCCCCGTTTTATAGTTTGTCCCGGCATGAACTTAGTTAACATTGTACTTTCCCCCATTTTATAGTTTGTCCTACAGCACATGGTCCCCAAAAGTTCGGCGTAAATAGTTTCTTCCCGAACTGTACCTTTTCTTCCCGGACTATACCTTTACTATACACGGCAACCGGTAGAAGAGAGAGCTAGGAATGTTGTAAACGGGGTTGGATCCCTATGCAAAATCCACTATGACCCTATTCAATAAAGTGTGTCTTCTTTAAACAATGGCTGCGACTTCATTTGTGCCCCTGTTCTCTCTGTGCATGCAAACGCATCCAGATCAGTGAATTGGTTTCCTCTTCGCCACTTTGCCAATAACCCAAGTGGTGATGTTATGTGTCTTTGTGATCCACCACAAATCCTAACAGTCATCCACGCCTTGCACAAATTATGGCGCTTAGAGATGTTTTGGAACTTCCATTGAGGTAGAACACTCTAAAAGCGCCTGTCTTCTTGAGCGGGCTCCTACAAAAAGGTACTAAATGGATATGATTTCGTCTTGAAATGGACCTTAACAACTTTTGCTTGAATCAAGGAAAAGGTGTTCTCTATTGCAGGAGTCCATCAACGGCCTGGGTATCCACAGTTTCCTTCCAAGGATCACAAATTGGTGAATACAACAGATTTCTTTGGAAATCCGTAACTAATTCAGAAATGCGTCTAAAACTTCGAATCCACTTGTGTTAGGTTCGGCCACTTTTTTTCTATCTCTGAGCGATTTTTAATCGTGAAAATCTATGAAAAAGGTGGAGCTGTCCTTCAATGGCCGGTTTCAGAGCATATTACCTGACCGTCTTGTTCTGAGGACGACGTGTTAGACCTTAGAACACGATGCCGGACATGCCCCATGATGGACATCTACGTCACATAGCGCCCATAAGGAATTTGGCACATACGTATGGGCTTGATTCTGACCCACATGCGGAGAAATCAACGGAAATACACGTATTTTTCTACCCCCACTCCCATCTCTAAACGCAATTTCGGCCCCCCGCCATCCCCAAAACCGCCAATATAATGGAATACCGCCATTTTAACGAAATTGGCCATATTGCCTTTAATATTTCTGGGCCTCGACTATATCCTATACTCCTAGCGGATAATTGTTGCGCAATCTCTCGCCGTTGTTTCTTTAAGGACCTCTGCTCCCAAGCATCCCACGTAGGAGTTCTGTAATGAAGAGGAGGCAATCCATCATTTCTTATGCATTGCCGTTTTATGATATCCAAAGATGACAGACAAGGCAATGCGTCTTCAGCTATTGCAGTCCGCTTCTCCAGTGGTATACTCTTTATGCCTTTGGAAGTGTTGCCCGTGATGGCAACAGATGTAGGCATTGAATTCTCCACTTCAGCTATTGCATTCCGCTTCTCCAATGGTATACTCTTCATGCCTTTAGAAGTGTTGTCCAACATGGCAACAGATATAGGCATTGAATCCTCCACCTACCAAAACCAAAAAAATAAGACATTCATTACCCACAATGACTACAATGCGAACCATGAAGACATACACAATTGCTGAAACATTTCACTCAATCACTAATAACACACCTCCATAAAGGCCACCACACCCGCTTCTTCATCGTAGAGCTTCCTCTGCGTTTCCAAATTGACAACAGGCCGATCTCGGGTTGTTTGTGAACGAGATTTTAGAGGAGATGGAGAGTGCATTACTTTGGGGCGCTTCCCTCCATTGGGAGGACTATCAACAACGCCATCGTCTATGTCCATCATTGAAAAATCCATTGTCGACTGTGCAGTGGCCTCGGAGTACATGACATGCCGAATTACTGGAGCCACAGCATCCTTAACTCCTGGGCACAACACAAAAATAATCCAGTGCAAATATGAATGATGAATTTCATTTTATTTTATTTGACAATAATAATTACATTTTAAGGCGTACCCTCTCAACACAACTACGTCGCCTACAAATTTCTAGATTTCCTATAGACATCGTTCAAGAGGCGGACAAGGACGGAAATAGATGTCTTCTTTGGTGAGCTCCTTGTGCTTCGTTGCGCGCGTCGTGCGTGGTTCCAGCAAAGGAATGACACGCCCGAAATCATCCACTTTCCGTTTAGTATGAAGTCTATTGGAGACCACGAGCGCCCTCTGAAGTTCCTTGTACATGGATTGGTCGAGATGATGCTTGAGGTGAATCCCCTCCACAGCATTGTCTCTACGGAAAGAAAAAAATTCCCACGGCCTCTCTACATGCAGTCTCCTAATCCAAGGCAGGAATTCAAATATGAGAACCCTGTCTCTCGACCCCTGTCCGACAAAACACCACGAGTCTAGGAGCACTACGTTCGAGGGATCATTCATGAAGTGTTTCTCCGGGCTGTCGTCCACAATTATAGTATTCTCCAGTGTGAAGATGGACCCCTTTAGTTGGTACAACCTCTCCAATGGCTTGAGAAACAGGTCCTTGCGTGATCCCCTCAACCTGTAGTTCTTTAGCATGCCATTCCCGTCTCTCGATTTCATGACGGTACATTGTTCTTGGCCCAGGACACCGAAGGGGGGCGTCAGGCCGTGGAAGAGAAAATTAACAGCGAGCTGGGCGTACCATTGATCCATAGAGCTCCAGATTACGACGTTCGCGAAGGAGGTCAACTCCCGCACGAACCTTCTTACATAGGGTCGAAAAGTGACCCTTTCCATCGGGAAGATGAACCTCTCCGCTCTCGGGACTACCTCATGAAGAGAGCACACTCTCCTTTCTTTTATGTGATATCTCATATCATCACAAAAACAAAGAAGTCCATTCAGATCCAGAACAACATTAAGCCACTTCTTATTGAATCTGGATGTGAACGGACTACGAATATGCACATCCGCCACAATATCACCTACGACTCCCTCACTGGTCCCCTGCTCATAAGGAACATAGACACATCCAAAATTACACCGAGTCAAACCCAAATGCGAAGGGTACACTGAAGTGGGGCTTAACAGACTGGAGAACACATCAATGAGGCGAACAAAAATTCAATATTCTGAAGATTGATCCAAGGTCAACCACCACAACATGCACAGCACTACAAACATGGCAAAGTACTTACCGCGTCATCCAACGAAGCATTTCGAGGAGATATTTGAAGACCTTCTTGTTCACCGCAAGGAACATCATCAATCGAAACCTCCGCCACTTTGTGTATAACTTCGAGAACCTCCACGACATCGGGGATGACTTCGAGAACCTCTGCATTGTGCTGAGGGAGAGGATCATCGTGAACCTGATCTGCCGCAGGACGCGAAAGAGACGCCTTTGGTGGAGAATCATCTACAACAGGCCCAAGACATGGAGCAACATAGTCGACACATTTAGACCCTACGACTGTGGAAATTGAACACGACAATGCTGCGGTAAGAAAAAATATATATTACAATGTCTCACGAGGGGAGAAAATGATACAAAATGCGTGTGGTCGGCCTATCCTAGAACTAACTGAAAGTGTCAGTGCTAGCGAAACTAATATACGCACAGCGGAAGGAGCTTCAACTCGAGTCGAGTTGAAATACATGCTAAGAGAGTCACGAGGAACAACCTGGAGGAGCATCAGTCACAGGGTCCTGTGACTGCTCCGCATGTACCCCTTCCGCCGGCATCCTGTCCACTACATCCTCGGTCTCAGGAACAAAGGGGATGTCGGCTGAATCATTTGCCATGTCAAGCTGACCTTCATCCTCGACCTCTTGATCCTACTCTGCCGCATCATCTTCTGCGTCTGTGGCGGCGGATGGAGTTGGCGCTGGCAACACACCTTCGGATGCCGTCGTATTATGTGACGGATTCGGGGACGACGTCGGCTGTTGCCTGGCACTGTCGGCTGATGTGTGAGGCCAGTTGCCGAGCATGAGCCGAGAAGATGTCTCAGCCGGAGACATTTGTTGCAATGGCGCAACCGCTAGTAGAAGCTCCAGGTGGATCTGCCTCACAGTTGACACCACCAACTGCGAGAGGGTGGACACGATGTCCTTAAAGAACTGCATACTATCCTCTCTGGCCCTCCTATTTTCCTCCCGCATCTCCTCCCTCGCAAGTCGGTTTTCCTCCCGTATCTCATCAAATACCGATTTTTGGTTATCGGGGAGTGATGCAGGCTCGGGATTCTTCCTCTTCTTTGACGTGTGCCTACTCGATACCGAGGTCCCCTCCGGTTGAGTGGAAAGAGGGGTGGCATGCCTCTGCGCCGAGGTGTCCGATGAACCTCTCATGTCGCTAGAGGCGGGGACCCCCTCCGACAACCCTGTCCCTTGGGAAAGCAAGTCCCCAATGATTTTGGCTGCCGGGTCCTTCCATTCCTCTTCCCTCTCGATGTCGTCGCCTTCATCCTCACTAAGGTTGATGGCAGCATCTCTTCAAGATACTTAGATGGCGGCTTCCTCAGCATCCGTTATCCTCTCCTTGCCTTTTGCAGAACTGGAAGCACCCTCGCTAAACCTCCTTGGATGAACTCTTTGATCCACGAGGTAACTTGAATCAAGGAAGTCATCCTTGTCAAGGTACTCGGATGCCAACGCTAACTGCAGGAACTTCGGATTGTACTTGGAGTCGCCAATGATGTAGTGCTCCAGTGACAGCATCTGTTAATGATCAGGTAACGATGAGGTCAGAGAACTTTCAACTCGACTCGAGATGAAAGGGATTTACAAAGCAACTAGGCAATTCAACTCGCATTGAGATAAATGACCAAACTGTACTTAGGAAACTTACCAATGCCGCGCATATTATTTTCCCCCCAACGAAAATGGAGAGAACATTCTCCTGAGGCCCAACAAACAGACTCAACATCTGCAAATAAAAATCCATGCGCAATTCGGTGTTGTAGATTCTGTAATCCAAGTCGTTTGTGGCCCTTGACCTGGAATACCGTCCGTCTGGGAGGGCCTCAAATTTCTTGGGAATCTTCTTGCTCAGCCTTACCCCCTTCTTGATCAAGAAGATCATGTGCACGGACTCCTTCGCCTTATTTGATTTTTCGGGGGCATCGCGAATCCGCTCCCAAACTGAAGGAACGTACTCAGCAAAATGTACGGTGTACACTTCGCCGTATGCTGAGGTCCGGATATGCGACCTGAGATCGACCTAAAGGTCCATCTCTCCGCAAATCCACAACCATACATTCGGGTCCTTCACCGTGGGCTAGTCCATTGTCGAGAGAATATCCATAAAGGGCTCGAAGTAGAGATCTTTGTCCTTTGTCCTCCCCCTATTGATGGTTCCAAGGATGTTGCGGAAGTCCATCACTGCCAACTTGACACTCTGGCCGACTTCCTCCTCCCACACATTTGTATCCCAGCCCACCAGCTCGTCGTCCTTCATGTTATAAGGCCGATAGAAGGCTCTCCCCTCGGGCTTGACAAACTTGCCCTTGCTGCCCATGAAAATCTTGAAGAACTGGGCGGCCATCGGGGAGAGCTCTTCAATGCTCTTATTTTTGTTACAAGGCATTTTGGCGAGGGAGTAGAATTCATCAGGTGGACCAGAAATAAGGGTGTTCTTCGTGGCCTTTGTTACATTGTATACCCGCTTGAAATCCTTCCACTTGTCTCTGCGAAAACTGCCTTCGTTATTGTACAGGCTCAAACTTTTCCTAAGGAAGAAGATCTGCCTTCGGATGATCTGCTTCCTCTTGCACCGCTCGAGCCACTCCTTGGTTGTGTAGCAGTCCTCCAGAACCCCGGTGGACTTCTTCATTGTCACCTTCGGGTGCGCCAAGTCTCTGTTTGGGGTCCTGCCGAGGAGATGCAAAGCCAATCTTTTGAGATCCCCCTCGCTGCAATTCTCGAGCCACTTGAAAAACTCCCGGGACATGACCCCATCTCGTTCTTGATCCCATCCCTTGGTCTGCCTGAACTTCAGCAAGGTGTCGGGATCTGTGAGCTGCCCTTGGGAATTCATGGATATGACCTCGCTCTAGAGGTCATACACTTCCTTTGAAGCAGTGATAATCTTGAGTTCGTTATGGATGTCGAGGTCCTTCTCCTTCTTCCTGCTCAATGCTCCTTGGGACTTCTTCACATCTATCATAGCGAACCTGAGTCTCACTGCGTCCGTGAAATCCTACACGTTCATTCAGAGAAATTCCATTAGTTAGGGTTCAATCAACTCGAGCCAAGTTGAATACTAGCACGAGGTTAATAAGTCAAATATTTATAGCAGCTAGGAATTCCAACATCAGTTCAGGATGTAATCAAATCGACTAAATTGAATGATACAGGATTTAAATAATTCAAACATTATGAACACAGGATAAGTTCAACTCGACCCGAGTTGAATTGCATTGCTTACCCTGAACCGCTTCTGGTTGTTCATGTCCTTTATAGACTTGCGAGGCCTATCTGCGGCCCTGCCCAACTTCGTGGGCTCTTTGTCCGGAGGAGGGCAACCCATCTTCTTCCAGACAAATCTGGCTCCCATGATGTTTGTGGCCCACGTCGGCATGAAGTTCTGAAAATGATTCACCCGATTGTAGTACGCGGAGATTTTCCTGATGACGTGATCGTCCTTGTTCCACACCACGAAACACTCCCACGACTTAAACTTCTCTGCCTTCGCTTTAATCGCGGGCATCCGCTGCATGCGTTTCGATGCAGCTACGGTGTGTTGCCCATTCACCATCCAGAAATGCATATCCTTGATTTCCTCAAAGGTCTGTGGCTTGCTTCTCAGGTTCTGGGGCATGACGCACAACGTCATTTTTTTGTCGGGGTCTGGCATGTTCAACAAGAAGTTTAGAGACCTCATTATTCCCTGCTCTTCAAGGCTCCGGATGTTCAAGTTCTCGGGTGGGGTCTCCAACTGCTCAAGCGGAATGACGAACTTCATTCCGATTGCCGGCATGTACGAATCAGTGCACTCTTTCCAGTAGGCCTCGTATGTCCGGTTAGAGTCTTCAAAGTCTATTTCCTTGACGTCCCCACCCAGGTCTTTCGAAATGTCTGTGAGGTCCGACACCATACTCTCATCACGTTGATGAGATGTCTCGGCCTTGGCTGTGCCCTTGGTGGCTGCTCTCTTGCTTCCAAACGGAGGGGTCGGTGATGGGTTACCCCTAGCAAACTTCTCAGTTTGTTTAAGCCTCGTGTGACTCCGCCCCGTTCCTGGTGTCCCGATTGCCAGAGAATTGGTACTGGGGTTCTAACTGCTGTAGTCTCTGACGACAGAGGTTGGTCTCATGTCCTTTTTCTTCTGCATTAAGAGTACGTGACCCCTCTCGAAGTCCAGCTTCAGATGGTTCAGGCGAGACAGGAGAATTTTGGATGCCAAGGGTGTCCCGTTATTTGCCACCTACTTCTTCTGGTCGATGGCGGTTTGGATTGGTGCTATGAGGTCCTCATAGTCAGTGTCCATCAAACTCCGGAGATACTCGGAGATGCTGAAGATTGTCTTGAGCGCATCGACCTTGTAGGAGAAAATGTAGGGTTTCTCCTGGTCAGGGTCCAATGTCTCGCAGGATACGAATATGACTCCACCTGGTCCACTACTGAACTCCGTTATGGACTCCATTAGAGATATGGGTAGGGTGGCTTCGGACCTTCTGAACTTTGTCCTGAAAGCCAAATGATTGGTCATGGGCACTAGGACCACGATCCAGTACTCCACTTCGTGGGGATCCTGCCACTCCCAGCACTCTCCCAGAATCGTGTCATCGATGAGATCATCGACTTGTTCCGGGGGGATATCGTATTGCCTGTATGTTGCTTGAAGCTTTGATCTTTGATCCTCCATATCTGCATTATTTGCAGGAAAATAATTATCAGGTTAAGTATTTTAACTCGAGTCGAGTTAAACATATGTATCATGGGTTATATATTTTATTTTCTTTCTTCTTCAGTATACCCTTGTTCTCATTATTTGAGTCTATATTGTAGTGTTTAACTTGAGTCAAGTTGAACACCATTGTGGTTATTTAATTATTTTGTGTGAGTAGTCTCATATCTTTGGTATGTAGTCATTTGAATATGAGGTTCGGGCTGATCATCTCAACTCGAGATGAATTAACATATAATTATCAGTTGTTGGCTTGTTTATTCTATATTTCCTGTGATTTAACTCGATCCGAGTTGAATTGTGTCCTAAATGTCTTCATTGTTTGGTTTCAGTTTGCTTAGATGTTTCATTTTTGTTGCGTTCTGATAATCTGAAGCCGATGATTCCCCTGTACTGACATTTTTATGGCTGTCTATCCAAAAAAACATGCAATTCAACTCGGCTCGAGTTGAATTTCAGTGCTGGGGTCTGGTTTTAGTAGTTCGCATTCGTTAATTTAGCGTTCCATCGAGTTGAATTGACATCGAGTTGAACTTACGTCGAGCTGAACTTACATCGGCCTCAAGCTAAAATTTTAGTAGAATTCACTGAAATCACGAGACATTCATTTCACTCTTACAAATGCAACTTTTACTTGTTGCATATATAGAATGCAACAAAGAATGCAGCATATACTGCAGAATTCACCTAAACCGCACAATTGTTGTTGCAATATGCAACAAAGAATGCAACAAGTGCAACATCAAATGCAACAAACGTAGCAACAAAGAATGCAAGAAATGCAACAACTGCAAACTGAAATCGGAAATCAAAGAATTTGAAGCAGCAAACCTGGATTCTTGAAACGCGGCTACGGCACAGAGCTCGGACGGCAGCAGCGGCAACACCGACCAAAAACAATGTGACCCGAGCAATAAAGTGACGCAAACACTTGCAGAAATAAGGTGGATGCCAATGAATCCCGAAACACAGAAAACGAGGGGGAATTCACAACACCGCACTCAAGGTCACTCCCCGAAACGAAGACTTTAAACCCTAAACAGAGAAGAACCAAAAACCCTGAAGAACAAGAACCCAGAACAAGAATCACAGAACAAGAACCTAAAACAAGAACCGAATCAATCAACCCGGAAGAAACCGTAATCAGAAGTAGAATCACAAGAAATGGAAACAAAAAAAACGGAATCACAAGAAACCCGCGGAATCACAAAAAACGGAATTGCAAGAAACGTAATCACAAGAAACGGACCCAGAAAAAACGAACCCGCAAGAAACGTAATCACAAGAAACGTAATCACAAGAAACCCGCGGAATCACAAAAAACGGAATTGCAAGAAACGTAATCACAAGAAACGGACCCGGAAAAAACGAACCCGCAAGAAACGTAATCACAAGAAACCCTAAACTAGAGAACAAGAAGAGAGACAGCGAATGACGAAAACACACAAGAAACAAGAACCAGCACAAACCCGGAAGAAGAAAGAACCCAGAACCCAAAAAACAAGAACCCGCCAAGACGCCGCAAACCCTGAAGCCAGCACGCCGCAAACTCCGTCGCACAACTCCTGCCAACAAAATCCGTCGCACAACTCCGAAGCCAACACGTCGCAGAACTTTGAAGAAGACGACAGGAAACTTCAAAAAAAAAGCACAAAACCCTAGATCGCAATTCGCGAAATCCTGGTAGACTCTAGTTCTGGGCAGGGGTCGTGCAATCTGGGCCCTCCATGGCAATGGACCGTCCGGATTGAAGATTGCTGTCTCCAACGCATTTAGCCTTGTTTAGCCTCCATTTAGCCAGGACATAAGATAAGATGCTCTAAATGTGCCCAACTTCTTTAAACCACCCCTATTTTTAATTAGAGGGGAAATGGAGATGGGGTGATCTTAAGCCCAAAACATTTGGATTCATCTCCAAAATTGACAATTTCAATTGAAAACATTGTGAACTACAATTTGGAAGAATATTTTGGAATTTGTATACAAATGGAAGCTGTAGATTTTGATTTTAAAATTCAACTGCGTACAGTTACATCTACTAATGCTATCACCAATTTTTTCCTATAAATTTTGAAAAGGAAATTTCAAAATTCCTTTTAAATTGAATTACAAGTAAAATTTTATCATTTTATGGGTAAAACTTGTTGAAATGGATTTTAAATAAGGTTTTGTTCATGGTTTGATTTTTTGAAATTTTTGGACCTTCACATCTTTGACCTTGTTTTTGCACATCTACTTTTGAAATAAAGTCAATGCAAATTGACCACTTGACATACTTCCACATTTTTAATTTCAAAAACGTATATATTCTAATAACACCAAATCCAACCGATGGATAGGAAAAAAAATGAGGATCATGACCTTCATGAAGTATCACCAAAAATTAAGATGACTTTCATCCAAGCAAGAATGAGAGAGGAACTTACAAGGATTTGAATCTGTTCATCGTCTTGAATATGGACGTCGGAACGCTTCAAGGTTAAATGGACCACTTTAGCAATTGAATGCATCAAGGAATTTTTTTTTAATTGATTCTTATTATAAAAAAAATATACTACTGATCTATATAAATAATGGAAGATGTAAAATCTAAGATTAAAATATAAATAGTACTATTCAATTAGGCAATTTAATGAATTAATACAAAATTTGTATGAAATCACTATACTTAGAGTGTTATATTTCAACCCATCACAACTAATTTTATACATAGTTTGTCAATATTGTATTCATTATCATGTAAAAATCAGATGCAATTAAAATTTGAAGGGTTAATGAAAAAAAAATTCTTCCATTATATCAATTGTGATTACTCTGACTTCTATTTAAGCAATCAATGACCATGTTTTCAATAAAGAATAAAGAATTTAAAGAAACTTCAGGTGTGCTTTAGGTGTGCATGAGGAGTACGTGAAGTGCTTGAAATGTGCATGAGGGGTGCTTCAAGTCTAGCTGAAGCACACCTGAAGTTCACTTTTTAAAAGAAATTAGTAAAGAATGTCAGCAAACTTTATTTCCATTGTTATCTAAATTCACTGCAGTCACAATAGTAACAATGTGCTTCAAAGTGTACTTGAGCTAGCCCTGAAGCATACCTAAAGCACAGATAAAACTTGAAATATGTATGCATTTTATTTGAATTTCAATTGTATGGATGTCTTCTAAAGAAGATGACACACATAATTTTACTCATTAGAGTTGAAGGTACAAAAATGTTACACAAACATTGTTTATAATAGCTTTCGGTATCGCCTAAAGTCTTCACTCTTTAGACACCTAGTACGGATTAATGTTTACAATAGTTTTAGGCCTAAAGTCTTGAAACACCTACGGATTAATTTACTTTTACCATATAAATTCATATTTAACTTTCAATCTTTTTTTCTTTAAATGTTTCACTTCCATTTTCCTCTTATTACATGTTCAAATAAGCTTAAGGTTTGTAAAGAAAAACTTTATATTTTATTAATGTGACAAACCCCTACTTCTGAGGTTAGGGTCATTAGTATCATGTGAATTAACAAACTTTCTACATTATAAAACTTTTTATAACATATTCAAATAATACTCATTAATGTACATTGGAATTGCCACAAACCCATATGTACCTAAACTTTTTGAACTTGTATATGATGTTCATATAGTATTAAAGCAAACAATAAAAACATGATACAAAATAATTAATGTTACACATAGTATATGCTTATATCATAACCAAAATAAATTCACAATCAAACAACACTATTGAAGTACATGGCCAGCTTTGAGTTCTAATTTTTAATTTCACGTGCAACGTCATTCAATTGATTAAGTAATTTTTTGGGATTCTTGACTTTTTGAATAATAGGAGTTGAATGGGTCCCAACATACAATTATACATTTCTTTTGGGTTAGGGAGAGTTTTTGCACTCCCTTACCGGATGGACCCCTGATAATGGAGGCTGAATTAGTGTTTCCTAGCACCATTTCTCCAAAAGAGTTTGGAGTTGAATGGGTCCAGCACATACAATTATACATTTTTCTGGGGTTAGGGGGTGCAAAAATACTCCCTAACCGGAGGCACCCCTGATAATTGAGGCACAGTTAGTGTTCTCTATAATATATGCTAATACCATAACCATAATAAATTCACCATCAAAAACGCTAGAATTTAAATCTTTGTTAAATGAATTACACCAAACAACTAGTTCTGTGATGGTTTACAATGTAGCACTCTAAGATTACTGATTTTATGCACACTTTTTATTCAATAATTACTTGGTGTAATTGAATAGCACTATTCGCATTTTTAATCTTAGATTTTATCTCTAACTTCCATTATTAATACATTGTAGTACTAGGTATTCTTAAGAAGTAAAGAAATGAACATTCAAAAGTATTCAAAAGCAATAAAGTAAATCTTGTACACTATGATAGGGATAGGGAAGGTTTATGGATAGATAACGTCATAATCAAGAAATTTAAAAATTGATTTTTGTCATACCTTCACAATAGTCATGACTATATGTGAAATATTAAGAATCCAACATTTCATGGAAATGTAAATCCGTAGACTCTTTAAAGGTTTCACATTCAACCTTTCGATTGATTTTCATTGTATCCCTTACAAGGAATTGAAGTGTGCCTCAATGTAAATGACACATGGGGTACATCATAATGAGGTTTTCCAAACACTCATTGAACTCAAGTGCTACATTTATGTTAGTGAAAGCCAAATGAGGACTATTTGAAAGCATGGCCTAGTATTGTATTCCAAGTAACTACCAGTAGGTATTCATGAGCAATCATATAAATTTTGTATGAGTGCTTCCATTGTTTTTAGTGTTCCAATAATGGGATTGCCATGAAAGAACATAAATTTCACAACATGATTTTTTTTTTAAATGCATTTCATATACTGCAATGATTCATTTTATAGTATATTGTTGTCGTTCTACATGTTAAAAGTACATGTACAGACTTATGATTCTTCCATGAACCTCAAATATTTTAATTCGGTATTATAGATTAATGTAGTGATTAAAGTATTTGGAATACTTCTAACTTTTACATTTTTTTTTTGCATTCTATAACGTAGAAAGACTAGACTCACATACCTAAATAAGGAGTGTAGGGATACTAGACTCACATACAAATTTTTTTTTTTAAAAGACCTATGATCCTCTGTTTTTTTGAAGTGCCTGAATTTTAAATTCAAACAAATGAATATGGGAAAGAAGAAAAAATACAATTTGTAGAAGTTAAAAACCATCTAAAGACATTTGGTATATGATACTTTAAGGATTGGATTGTGCATAAAAATTTGAAGCCTAAATAGAAATCAAACATGATTTCAGAAAGCCATCACTTATGTTTTAAGTTACTTCAAGTATTCTACATTGTATCATATTAATATGAAAAAGAAGGAAAAATATAGAGGATGATGGCTCTTTTGAAGTAATATGAAGATTTTCAGTACTTATAAATTTGTTGACTATGAAAAAAATGTGAAGCCTATATGGACTGTGGAATACTTATAATTCACTATTTATGTATTGTCACGTACGTATACGACCCACAACTAAATGATTCCAACAATTTTAAATCCTTAGGATATTTGTTTGTTCCATATCGTTTTCGTTCATTCATATACAAATTCTATGAGTTCATCATTTTTTAAGTCTCTTAGATCATTTCAATTCTCCAAAATATGTGCATGAATATCAAGAAATTGCTACAAAGTCTATGTTACGATTTTTTATTACCAAGAACATTTCAATTCTCCAAATATTTGTATGAATATCTAGAAATTGCTAGAAAGTCTATGTTACAATTCTTTTTTAACAAGAACATGTGTATTCTAAATTATGGAGACCTTGAATACAAGAACCAGAACCGTAAACCCTAAACCCTAAACCCTAAACCCTAAGATCATCCATTAAAAAAAGGACCAACATTTTCGGCACTCCATAAGGTCAAGAAGGACTGAACTTGCTTTCTGAAAAGGACTCAATAGTCGCTTTCCCTAATTCCAGTCCACGTTAAATGTACGGATCCCAAACCTGGAATGCGTTTACTTTCCGGCACTATTCATCAACGTCTTATAAGGGAAAGAGATTCCTCTCCAGATTTAGCCCGCGACTTTCAATGGCAGCCGTTTCAAATGACTTCCAACTTTTCCTGCTGAAAATATCTCGCCTATGTGCGATGCTGTGTCTCCTGAGCAGCGAAACTTTTCCGTGCCATTCTTCAGTTCGGCATTTGTGTCTCCAGCTAGTTTTCTTCACGCCGTTCATCGAGGTTCGCTGCTTTCTTCTAACGTCGCCTTTCATTTTGTTGATTTTCGTCCATTTCTATAGCTCTCATTGACACGCTAGTGTATGGGGTTTAACTGAACGGCTGCTCAATATCAGTTCGGGAATTGCGGTAGGTTTTCAGATCTCGAAGTGCAGGCATTGTACCACGCAAAGGTTTCGCATTCCGTGATTGAACATTTATGTTTCCAGTGCTCTGGTCAGGTGTCGGAATGGGAGATTGCAGCGTAGAATTTCCAGAACTCCCATGGCATTCTGTCAATCCCTCTCACAGTATTGTATGCATCGTACCGCACAATGGTTTTGCAATGCTTGAGTGAACTCTACGGTTTTGGAGTACTCTAACAAAGCGTCGTAATGTATATTGCACTGAAATATTACTGCATTTGCATTATGTGTTTCCAATCCTTCACATTCTGTGTATTGTGGATTTCAGTCCCCGATAATTACTCCGGATTTTCCGGAAGAATGATTATTAATCGTGAATCATATAAATTCAATCCAAAAATTTCAGTCTAAAATTCAACTCGACTCGAGTTAACAACATAACCACAGGTTAACAGTAATTAATAACTCTGTAACCAGTTCAACTCGACTTGAGTTGAATATCGCCTCCCCTAATGAATTTAATATATTAACTGTAATTAAAGTAAAATAAGTACACCACTATTTACGTACTATTTAACTCGGCACGAGTTGAATAAGTACCTTTGAGCTTCTGATTTTGTTTCCGAGGAAAAAGGTGATGATAATCCCCATCCTGATACTTGTTAATGGATCTCCTCTTTTAACTCGACTCGAGTTGAAAGGCTATCCTGTATAGTGTGATGTATTGATGGTCAATGGTGATATGTTTTTGTTTACAATCTTAATTTAATGATGATTGTACGGATTGAACTATGAGACCTGGGAATTAATTTATTATCACTGACTGTCATAGTCAGAATGTGAGTGACTATTCTAACTTTACAGTTTTCAGATATGTGCCTCTCAGATTGATTTCATTTCTAATGAATTTTTAACTCGATGCGAGTTGAACCTGAAATCATATTCATTCCTCTGAATCTTTAGATTTCAAAATATTCATCGAGGACACTCATACTTTAGGAGTACAGGAAAAAATGGATACAATATAAATTTTTAACATTATTATTGTTTTTATGTACCTGTAAATCTAGAGTATAGTTTTTTGTGGCTGAGGTTAGTTTTCTGTTTTCAGTGAATTTTGGTGTTTGATGATTTATTTTTCTGGTACATTAAATTGTATTCGTATTATTCGGGGATTTGAATGGTATCTTTATTTTCTGGTAATTCAACTCGGGCCGAGTTGAATTATGGATACTTTGGTGTCTTCCTTCTTCCAAATGATTTCTGGTATGTCTTGTTCTGGTCCACTGAGTGTCTGTGGTGCCTTTACAGACATAATGGAGAACGGAATGATGATGGTGCCAGAGTACTCCTCCGATGAAGGCGAGATTCACAATGATCCAGAGGAAACTTTCAATATTCCGGACTGTGAGGGTATCCCTCGGAGGCTTTGGATGACGCAGGTGGTCATCCTTCACAATGTGGATGGTTTGCCTGTAGCGGAGGGGCTTTGCTACAGTGTGAACTCTGACCTTGTCCTTGGTTCTGATGGCCCCCTCGGAGATTCTCATATCGCGGTTCACATATCTAAATCGCTGCGTCCTGAAGATGTTCCAGTGGATTGGAGGTATTCTCTCCGCGCTTGGCCTATCGAACGTGTATTCTTGAATGGATCAAGTCTTCGCAATCATGAACTTCGTGACGATTACAATCGTTGGGAAGCTAGTCGTGCACAAACTTCTTCTACAAGCTCCAGACCATATACATCCTTTATCAGGAATCCTCATCCCGAAACGTGTGTGAAGGCCAAGGACTTGCTCACTCAGGAGTCAATCAATTCAGTGTCGAGCAAAAATTGCTGCTCCAGCAAATGCATTCAACCTTTTCCAAGGGAGAAGATTCGTGCGTTCCGTGTCTCGGAGACAACATTCCATCGTTTCCAAGGATTCGCTGCGAGAGGTGATCAAGCTCAACCTCATGGAAACTTCGGTACACAGAAGCCTAGGAGACATACTGTGCAAGTCACCGCGACGTTGAAGTGCCTACTTGATAAGTTGGCGGATCACATGCCACATCGCACATTCACTCTTCCATCTGGAGAAAAGAAGGTGTCCATGATCTTGCCGGCTACTTTCACATGGAAGGAAACTATTCCTGAGGTGAATGCAGCAAATGCTATGTTCGGACTTAAAGAAGTTTCAGCTTCTAATGTGAGTAAGATTAGGAAACTGAATTTCCCTGAATTCAGTGCCAAAAAGCCAGGGGACAATTTTGCTAGGTGCTCAAAGTGTGATCAACTACAAACTTTGAGGAGGACCGCCGTTCATGGTTTACAAAGGAAGTGGACTCATCTATTAGACAAGCATCTAGCAAAGGCTCGAGCACATCGAGATCAGTATTACGCAAATCGCTACAAGTCCAGCGCGTATCTTCACGAATGCTTGACAATCATGCATGACAAAATGGATCATGCAAAAACGGCATCCCCTGTGTTCTCTCACAAAAGTAAACAACTGGACGGGCTCATGAAGTTACCGGTTTTTGTGACAGATATGATTGCCCATGGACACGGTGATGTGCGTTATGCTCATTATGGTTTAGACATATTCCTTCACGACTCAAATTACACAGTGGGGACGTTAGCAAAACTCTTTCGAGATCTTGAGCTTCCACCCAAGTATTCCTCACGGGAATTGTTTGCTGGATCCGGCTCCGCTCCTCTATTTCGTGCTGTGTTACAAGGATCAGATGTTTGCAAATCTTCGCTTCGTCCACAACCCGAAGTTGCTATTCTTCCCATTTCTCTTCCTCCAGTTCTAAATGTGCAAATGGACAACGCCACGGGAGACAACAAGAATAGATTTGTGTTTGCGTTCTGGTCCCTTCTTGTTGCTAAGAAGGTCTTCCGTGAGGTCTACGTTAGTTTCATGTTGGTTGGGCACATGCATGATGACATAGACGCCTTGTTTGGGAGGTGGAGTATGCAGTTGAAAAAAGAGAACTTCCCTACCATCCCATCTCTCATGAAGTCCTTCATGGATGTGGATTCCGTACCTACAATTCCTCACCTTATTGACGAGGTGCCAGATTTTAAAGCCTTCATAGAAGGTTCCATTTTGGATGGAGAGGAGGCACTTGTTGGCCATACGAAGGCACAACAATTCAAGTTTTATTTGAACTCAGCAGGTGTTCCAATTATGAAGTACAAGCACTATTGCACTGATAGTGATTGGCTCCCTGAGGAAGGTGGAGGGATCAAATTATGGCGAGAGGACACTGAAGGACGTAGTCTTTGGCCTCGAGGGGAGCCAGTGCCTGTAGTCCATCTCCCAATGCAAAGTTTGGATGATATCTACAAAGGGTTATCAAGCTTCATCAAGTATTGGGAGGCATTGTGCAATGAGGATGGTAGTGGAGAATACCGGAGAAGGTTTGAACACTTAGTGTTCTATTGGCGGGCGGTGAATGCGGCCTTGAAGGACCCAATTGAACCATCAGCTGTGTTGAAGGACGGCTTTTGGCCTTCTACTCGCGTGGAGACGACAGAGGGGGATGAACTTGATGACGATGGTGAGGTGTGTGAGGAGTTTGCTGAAGATGATGCTTTCGTAGGGCAACTCCGCAATCGTCCATTACCATCTTTTCGTGTGGCCCGTGATGTTTTCGAAGGGTACTTCGTGGTCGTTCGGCCAGCGGATGGAGATGCAAAGCCGATATGGATTGCGCGAGCCTTGTCTGATCCTTTTGCGAACCTAGAACATCCTAACTGTGTATTGATTCAATACTTCCGGCCCACATCACGTGAGCGAATTGTTCAAGAATACTATACTGGGAGGGATTCCACTAAAGGATTGCGTTGGAAAATGGACGAGACCCAGAACCCAATTTGGGAAGAAACAAATTCACTGGTGACGGCCTGGAAGTCGAAGGTGAAGAAGGACACAATTGAGTGTGTCCTTAAAATACCGTCAGCTCAGATCGACGTTATCAATGGTAGTTTGTCTGCGTACAATTCCGATTGAAGATAGACGACTTGGCATAGACGGCATTCAAGTTTTTATATATTGTATTTACTATTCTTATTACATGTGCTATTGTTTTGTTTTGTTCTTGCATAACTAAGAAGGATTTTAAATAATCGATTGTACTTGATTTAGATTAGATATATAGATTGCAGTTTTATGATTTGATTTTGTATTATGAAGTCACTTGTGCAACAAGTGTCTTTTTACATTCTATTCAATATATCTTTTATTACTTTATTTATAAAGTTGTCTCTACTCTTTATGTTTCAATTAAATTTCCATATTTATTGACTTTGTATATGTCATTTGAAAAAGAATTAGAATTGAGAAAAGGTGGTAGTGGATAAGACCACTTTTTATTCTGTTAACGTGTGAAGCACTTGTCACAATTTCGGATAGGGGGTTGGTTGGTTGTTACAACTTTCCTGCCTGCAAAGCTCACTTAGCAGTACCAAGTCATGTATTTCTTCAAGTCACTCAGACGAGTTCAATGAGAATCGAACTCGGACCACCTGAATGAGATAAACAACCCCTTCCAACCAACCGTTCGGCTCATGACTTGGTGTTCAATACTAGAAACAGTAGGCTCTTATATCAAAAATCACTTTCCTCTCTTTCTACTATACATTGTACTGTGACACTGTAAACTCCCATTTTAATGAAAATTACAACTTACAACTAAAGAATTGAGTTCCCATCAACTTAACTCGACATGAATTGTGAAGCCTAAAAATAGACAATATTATTTTGGGAGGCTCCCAATCTCCCATTTTAATGAATATGATGTTTTGATATGCACGAGGGACGGCCACGTAATTCTTCATGAGGCGTTTGCTACAGAAGGTCATCTCATTTTCTACATGGATGGCGATGACCCCGAATGCATTATTACTAGCATTCACCACGTCGACAAGAATGGCCTCCCTCATCACATGGACATTGACGAGTACCAAAGTGGATAAGGATTTCCATCGAGGATCCCTCGTCTTTGTGAATCCGAGCTGTCATGTTATTCAATGGCGGGTGGTTGGTAGGCTCAGTAGAGCATGTTGTAGGCTTAGTATTGTCCAAATGGCCACGTATTGGCCATTGGGGGCCTATACTAGTGTTTTGAGACTGAAGGAGGTGTGAACGGAGCTATTTGAGGGCTCCTTTTGGGTGGTTGTAACCCTAGGCCGCCCCTTTGCTCCTTCACTCTCTTCAAGTCTTGCATATGTGTGTAGTTTTATGAGTTGATTGGAATTGGAGCACGGATGTAATGATGGTTGGTTGTTATACCAATCTTTACTAGTGTTATTCCTTGATTCATCTCGTTTTGCAAGACTAATCCAATTGAGACAAAGTAAAAGCAACCTTGGAATATTTGGGAAGCTTATTACTTGAAGAGAGTGGTGTAGGTGCTGATGTGAGAGCACTAGAGTTGTTAGAGAGGTTTGATTTGGTGTATTGGAATTGCTGGCGTTGGTGGTGACGTGCGGAAGCTCTGGCAAATTCAAGTTTTGGAGCTCTGGTGTTGGAGGTGCTGATGTGGAGGTGGAGGGTGTTGGAGAGCTTCCAAAGGTGCCATGAAGATCTAAGAAGAAGCTCTTTGATGTAAGAATTCCATAGAAACAAGTTTTAAGCAATTCCGACACTTTTTGCAAAAGTTGTGAGAGTTTGAGTAGATTGGTGGAAACCCTCATGTGTGCTGGACCAAACATGCAAAAGTGCTGATTTGGTGTTTTGGGGCCATTTAGGTGGTTGTTTAGTGTTAGAAAGATCACAAATAGTGTAAGCTATCCAAAAACTGCAAAATTGCCAAAAACTGCCAAATATTGGGAAAGTTATGGCGTTTTGAAATTTTGCATTGGGGTTTGTTTTTGGAAGTGTTTTTGTGAGGATTGTTGATGTTTTTCAAGCGTTGATAGCTTGGAAAAACGAGAGAGATGAAGACCGGTTGACTTTGAGAAGTTACCGGACTAGTTACTAGAGTAACTTTTAGTATTACCGAACCAATTACCGGGGTAATTTTTGGAAGTTACTAAGGTAGTTACTAGGGTAATTTTGGAAGTTACTAGGGTAGTTATTAGGGTAATTTTGGAAGTTACTAGGGTAATTTTGAAAATTACCTAGATAGTTACTACAGTAATTTTGGAGTTGTTTTGAGAAAATTACCACAAAAATAAAAAATAAAAATAAATAAAAAAATTGTAGTAATTGTCTATTATAGTAGAGGTTGGTTTTAGTTTGGGAAGTGTAGATGGAGTCTAGTTAGAAGGGTTTAGAGGGCTTACAGTTAATTGCTTGTAATTGTAATACTCTGGCCTATTTTGGAGGCTTCATTTACGCTTTGTAAACTATTGTTGTTGCGAGTGGTGTGGGTCACACCATTGCTCAGCTCCATTTCTTGTCGTGGTGACGAAGTAGGATTGATGACCCACATGGTCGAGACTTGCTCTGTTCTTGCGGTAGGCTGATTTGATGACCAGCAAACCGTAAGTTTGAGGTTTAGGATCCATTTCACCGATGGTATCTCGTGGTATGCCATCGGTTCTACCCGTCCCGTATCCTGTGGTTTCTTATCCCTACCTTGCGACTTGAACCAATCTAGAGCCGCAACAGGATAGGCCAACGTGGAGCAGTTCGACGGTGGAGTAGAAGATTCAACGTTTGAAGATCATTTATGGTCCAAACACGGACACGTGACTACGCTGCGGAGGAAGATCAAGAGGTCGCAGTTCACGTTGAGGAGGGCAGAGAGGAGCCAACTCTACCCTCTGTGAGAGTTGATTCCCTTAAGAGTTGGAGAATTAGCGTTTTTGACGACATGGAAGACCATAGCGGCGGATCCATGGTTCGTGACCGCTACTCGGGGAAAGCTGAGGGTATGGCCTTCAACGATTGGAAGACCAGGTTTCGATCCTAGCAACGCACACAAAGACAACGCAATGCTCTCTTCAATGATTGGTGGGCTTTTGAGCAACTACCCACCCATCTTGAGTTTGAGGCGTTGCAAGCCTATGATTCTTGGTTTGAGGATCATAGGGTTGAGCTTGAGGAGGTGGAAGACTATTGGGTTCGAAGGGTGGAGTTAGTCACGGCGTTGAAAGAGGGAGCTGCATTTCCAACAGCTCAAGCTTCAAAGACTAGTGATGGAGATGAAGAGAAGGGTGAGGAAGCTACCTCGGGCCCTGATGCAGCACGAGCTGCATGGTTGCTTTCTAAAGCTGCTATGAGTGGCGCTAGTGGAACTGCAACTACATTCATCTCTCGGTTGGCTCGAGCTTCAAATGAAGCAATAGCTACGATGGGCCCTTCTCCTCAGTTTGATCCTCTCCGATTGTTTTTTGAGCATTTGGAGATGGAGTTTGGTGGCATTCGCCGAGATCGCATGCGCCACATCCAGGATTTCAAGAAGGAGACTGGAGACACTCCCCGTATTATGTATGCAAGACTCTCCAAGTTTGCTCGTGAAAGCGGAGATGCATTCACGGAACGCCAGTTGGTGGAGCTTTATATGGGGAAGCAAGACAAAAAGATCCACGATATGGCACACCCTCACATATTGTTGGCATATGGAGGTCGAGCTACTTTAGCTCAAGCTTTTGCTATTGTGGAGCAGTTGGATTGAGGGCTATGTGTAGAAGAGGCTGGGAGATTATCATCCATTATGACTTCAACAACAAGCCAGACCAAGATTGTTGTTGGTAGCTCTAGCAAGAGCCAAGGAAACTCCAAGGCCTCCAAGCAAATTGCTATGGCAGCTGAAGTGGAGGTGACAGCCAATTCTCGTATGCGGTGTTGGAATTGTGGATTGTTAGGCCATGGGAAGAGAGATTGTCCTACAGATACATCATTTGAGGACAAAAGTGGTGGGCAATTAGCCACCAACAAGGGCAATGCAACCACAACGAACAAAGGCCAACAAAAGAAAGTACAAGGTGAAGGAACACCTCCAAAGTGCACTTATACACCTTGTGGTTGGGTTAGTCATACGGAGGACAAATGTTGGGTGAAGAACCCGTAGTTGAGGCCTCAATCATTTACCCCACAAGCTGCTCAAGGAGGTGGATCAAATTCTGGGGGCAACAATCTTGAGGCACGTATGGGAGAGTTGCAAAATACACTAGCATTGCTAGTTGCGGCGACGGCAAAGATCACACCAACACCTTCTAGCTCAAAGCCTAGATCAGATAGGTTTGAGTATGGTGTACTTGGTGAGGTGGTTGCAGCAGTGGCCACTAGATTGCAAGCTACTTCTGTGCCTGTGGCATCCATGGTGGAAGAAAATTCAAGCACCCAAAGTCGACCTCACGTGCGCCACCAAGGGCCTCTTGATAGCATTGGGCAATCAAGATTGCCATTGACATTTGGTCTAGCAGATGTAGTGACTGTTCCATCACTTGGAACAGTTTCTAGTGAAAGAGATTCACCAAAAGAGGGAGATATCGTAAAGAGTTTGGCTCTCAAACTCTTGGAGGTTCCATTGTTCTCGGGGGTCCAATTGCAGAGTGGTAACTTTGATGCAGCTGCCGTATATCATATGGCAGGAAAAATAATGCAAGGTACGGTCCAGATGCCTACTAATGTGGCCATGAGGGAGATGGAAGAGTCTTCTTTGGTTGAGGGTGATGAGTGCACAAGGAAGGATGCTGCTAAAGGAGCAGCAAATGCCTTGCGATGTTGGAAGGGGTGGCCAAAAGAACCTCCTTCACAAGCAGAGTTTGATAGCAATTTGAATTCAAGTGGAGAAACTATTGGAAGTGATGTTGAAGTTGCCACAAGCTATTTGGCAACGGTACCAGCTCGTGCAACTCGTGAGCGTTTGCAAGTCAAGCCTGGAGTGGTGCGTTTGGCCAATTCTAGCCATGTCTTTTTTGTGGCTCGAGGTGAAGCATCCCAAGTGTTTCCACAAAAAGTATTGCTTGATACGGGAGCCCAACCAGTTATGCTAGGCAAGTTGCTAGCTCAGAGTTTGGGGCTTCTTGCTAGTGACTTGGAGCCATGTCCTTTCACCATAGCAACATCGCTAGGGGGCACAGAACAGCCTACGGGGATGACGAAAGAGCCCCTACGACTTCGGTTCAAAGTGGGCACTGATGCGTACACTCACATCTCTGTGAGGTGTGTTGTAACAAGTGCTACAAGCTATGACATTCTTTTGGGGCAACAAGCTTTGTACCCCATTGGTTTTGGACATGATTCTTGGACTGAAGAGGCATGGTTTCGACCAGGGTGGTCACAAGGAGATGGACGGAAGGAAGTGATTCCGGTCATCTTTGGAGCTTTTGCTGGCGTGGTTGAGGGATTGGTGATAGTGTATGGATGTGTTGTAGAGTGGTTTGCAACTGGAGATTTTCTACTAGAGGGCAACATGTCTGCTATAGACTCACCTCCAGAGTTAGATACGCCAACACAAGGCAAAATCAACTCATTTGTAAGACATCCCAAGGATCCCATACCACCATGGATTTCACCAAAAGGTTTAGCTGAGAAATGCTATGAATTAGTGGAGAAAGTAAACCGGCAGCTATGGAAACCACAACACACACTACCACTTGTACAACAACTTGTGGATCTTCATGATGATCTTGAGGGCATAGTTTTTGTAGAACTATTTGCTGGACTTGGTATTGGTCTAGCTGCAGTTTTGGAGGCAGGGTTGTCTATACGGAGTTATACGTATGTGGACAATAACATTATGGTGAGCAGAGCAGCAAAACATCATTTGCAACAGTTGAGGATGCAATATCCAAAGCAATTACCTACTAGTGCTATCCAAGGTTGTATGTCTCGGGTTCCTTCGGACATTGCCTTGATTGGAGAAGAAGATCTCTTAAGGTTGGGCAAAGTGGACCTTGTGATGGCTGGATGGCTTTGCCAAGGGCATTCTCGGGTTGGTTATCGCCAAGGACTCCAAGACCCACACTCTAATTTATTTTGGGAGCTCTTGCGGTTGTTGCATTGGTGGCAACATAGACAAGCTACAAGTGTGGCTTATGTCCTTGAGAATGTGCCTCCATTAGGAGATGTTGGAGCCCGAGTTCACGAAGATGCAAGGATGGTATGTCAGCACCTTGGAGAGCCAATTGCAATAGATGCTGCAGCTCTTAGTTCTTATGCACATCGTTTACGATGGAAGTGGACCAATTTGGCTCACATATGAGGGATTTCAGCGGTATTACATCGCATTGATCGTCCAAAAGGGAGACACCTTGATGACATTTTGGAGGAGGGGCGATTTGCCCAAGCAGTGGTACAAGAAGATCAACCACCATTGGCTATAATCAACCGTGTAGGCATGCCTCGATTGGCATTTCCTACATTAATGAGCTATCCTCGGTCTTTTGCTTTTCGCAATGGCGGACTAGGCTTGGTGTTTGACAACACCTCTATGAGATTGGAGAAGCCATGTGCTAATGAGCGTGAGCGTGCTATGGGTTTTCCTACCAATACTACATGTGGGCCTAGTTTGACAGAGTCTCAAAGGCGAAATTGCCTTGGACAAGCCATGGACCTCACATCTATGGTTTGGTTCTTTGGAGTATGCTTGGCAGCTCAACGGCACAAGAAACTTGACCTTGAAGGCCATCTAGGGGCAAATGCTTCAGGTTAGGGGGCAAACAATATTGTGCCTCTAGTGGTGGAGAAGATGGCTATTCCAAATGTCAAGGTATGGCATGGTAGTGAGCAAGCTTGGAGCCAAATATTTGAAAAGAAGAGAGCCCAATATGCTGTGGAGTGGCTTGTAGAAGATGATTTGCGAGGACAACGTGTATTGGCAACATTAGCCCAAGACTTGGGTATGAAAAATGCCAAAGAAAAGTTTAAGAGGGTGTTTCTTACCAAAGAGAACCCGCATATCACCACATCATCTCACTCTACAAATGATGTGGTTTGTGATGCTAGTGGAAATGGCTTAGTTGAAATGAAAGAAGGTGAAGATGCATCTATTGTCTTAGAGAAGGACAATGGTGCAAGCCCTTCCAACTAGCAACCAAAGGTAGTGCCAGCACCACCGAAGGGGTCTCAAAAGAAAGAAATAATCTTGCCAATTGACAAAGATTGGGAGATGGATATAGGCATGGGACTCACTGGTGCAGAGGCACGAAAGGTGCGAGCATTCATTCGCTCGTATAGGGCTTGCTTTGCTTTTAAACTCACTGACTTGGAGGGTTATAAAGGCAAGCCTGTAAGAATTCAACTAGAAGATGATCATCCAGTATTTAAACGCCCGTATAGACTCAGCCTTTCAGAAAGAGATGGGGTCAAATTGAGGTGCAAAGAACTTTTGGACGCCGGATTGGTAGAACTCTCAAATGGAGAGTATGCATGTGCCACGGTGATGCCAGCAAAGAAAGATGTTCTTGGAAATTGGACGGAGAAACGGATGTGTGGAGATTATCGTCCTGTTAACAAGAAAACAAAATCAGACCGATATCCTATGCCAACACCTGAGGAGTTATTTGATGCAGTTGGAAGGGCAAAAGTCTTTAGTACTTTGGACTTGAGGTCCGGATACCATCAATTGCCATTGAGACTTGAAGATAGGGTGAAGACGGCATTTGGGGGAGTAGATGAGGATGGAAGAGATATGCTTTTCCATTGGAAGTTCTTACCTTTTGGCTTGAAGAATGCCCCAGCAGAGTTCCAACATGTTATGGATCAAGTCTTGAAAGGGTTGCCATTTGCTCGGTGTTACATAGATGATGTGATTATCTTTAGTGATACACCGGAGGAGCATGTAAAATACTTTCAGCAAGTCTTTAAGGGGCTGCAAGCTTGGGGTCTTCGCTTACATCACGGAAAATGTAAATTCTTCCATGATCAGCTGCCTTATTTGGGACATATGATTACACCAAGAGGCTTAGGAGTACAAGAGGCGAAGGTGGAAGCATTGAAAAGGATTCCAATTCCTAGAGATGTGTCAAGGTTGAGAGCCTTTATGGGATTGGCAAACTATTATCGACGATTTGTTCGTGGATTCAGTCTCTTGGCTAAACCATTGACTCGATTGACTCGAGCTGATCAAGAATGGATATGGGGTCCTGATCAAGAGAAGGCATTTGAGGCTTTGAAAGGAGCACTTGGTTCAACACCAGTATTGAGGAGGCCTGATGCTCGACAGCCTTTCCAACTCCACACAGATTGGAGTATGTTGGGAATTGGAGCTGTGTTGACTCAGAAGGATGATGATGGTAAGGAGTATGTCATTGCGTATGCTTCACGAAGCAACAATGATGCAGAGGCCAAGTATTCATCTTATGAGGGAGAATGTTTAGCTGTAGTGTGGGCAGTTGCACATTTCTGTCCATACCTTTATGGCCAAAACTTTACACTTGTAACTGATCATCAACCTTTGAAATGGTTGATGGAGTCTGATAAACTCACAAGGAAGCTTACTAGGTGGGCCTTACTACTACAAGAGTACGATTGAATGGTTCTTCATTCATGCCTTGCTGTAGTGTGGATTTGCATGTGGGCATATGTGTATGTGGTAGTACATGTAGTTTACGACATTTACTGTTAGCGATACGGAGTGACACGACAGAGCTCCAGATTGAAAATGGGGGAGCCGAGCAGGAAATTCAGTTCGATCGTCCACAATGACTTGGACGCGACAAACTCCATCGGGAATTTCTTTTCGATGTGCAGCTTCTAGGACTCGTGGATTCGGTCAAGCGAGATGGGCCTCAAATAGCCCGCAAGCGACACATTGCTCTCTAGAATGACTCCATGCTACTATCCACAAGCACTACTTCAAATCAGACCGCGCGGTCTAAACTGGACAACTCAAGAGATTGATACACACCCAACATGCAATGCTCGACCGCGCGGTCATGCAATGTTCTAACGAGTTGAGGGTGCATTTCCAACGGTCGTTGGTATTCCTACCTCTCGCGCGCGGGACATACGACCGGATCTATTGCATTCTAGTGTACTTATGATAGGACGATACTCCTACAAGCTATGCTGAGTCTATGGCATGGTTTTGACAGCGCGGTCAAGACCAGTAACATGATTTATCGCCTAGATAGACCAGGCTAGCAGGATGCTATTTCTACATTGACTTCTACGCACGAGGTTTTGACCGCACGGTCTGAAACGCCTTCCCTTTCTATTTGGATGATTACAATGATCCTGGAAATTGGACCCTGTGGACGACATTATTCTCGTCTCGCCCATCACCTAGAGCCATCCTTCATCTATTAGATCGGACTGCGCGGTCTGATCCTGTCATTCCTTAGTCTACCCCGTATGCGGCAAGAATTATCAGATATTGATCTCAGGGTCGACGACCATTACTTCTGTTATCTTATGCACAGATTGGAATAGGTCATTTATTCATTATCCGTCGAGGATTAGACCGCGTGGTCTGATCTACGCCTTCCTTGCCTACTTTGGAGGCTCTGCATAATGTTACGAGTCATCATGGCGTCTAGTTCCTTTTACTTTGTTTCCTATGAATCACTCTTGGATCGATCCTACAATACTATAAGTATTAGGTTTTGACCGCGCGGCCATCCAAATGTGTTTGCTTATTCCTGGTGCGTGATTAGATGAACGTGCATAGGTCCTCTATTCGTGATGCATGTTTGGGTATGGTTTAGACCGCATGGTCTGAAACTGTGCCAACATTCGATTATTATTCAGACGTGCTCAATGATATAGTTCAGCCTCCCGGTCTCATGTATTAGATGGCATGAGAGTGGGTCTACATTATTCAGACCGTTCCCATCTATTTTATGGCCGGGGGACCAATTCAGACCGCGCGGTCTGAACCTGTATCTAGAGCAACATGGAATAAATTGATCAGCAATTCGTCCTTGACATTTTGTAGACGTTGCATCACTTCAGACCGCGCGGTCTGATTCTATATCTAGAATAACATGACATAATTTGATCAGCAGTTCGTCCAAGACATTATCAATTGAGACGGTGCATCGCTTCAGACCGCGCGGTCTGAACCTATTTCTAAAATAACGTGACAAATTTGATCAACATTTCGTCCACGACATTTTTGGGACGGTTCATCACTTCAGACCGCGCGGTCTGATACTACTTCAACTTGATTGACATGAAATAAGTTGGACAAGTCTTCAATTCGCCCCTGACATTTTGCGGACGTTGCATCACGAATTCACTTCAGACCGCGCGGTCTGAAACTATTTTACCTAATGTTTTCAGATGTCACTACGCCAACAACTCCGGGCCATTTTAGGGATGCCGGAACACTTCAAACCACGCGGTCTGAAACATGGTTGTGGCCACATACACTGCGCGGTTATAGGTGCCTCTTCTAAATATCTGCTGAATTCATGAGTTTGGCGTAGAATTTGCAGACAGCTTACCTCAATTGCACAGCGCAAATTGCTCTGGAAGCGCGATGGCAGATCCAACTCCAATGTTGTCACTCCAATGAAAGCAAGAACACGACCCAATGTTCAAATGCCTCTGAACGCCAATGAAATCAGATTCTCAGCAATTCGGTGACGCCAATGATACTAAAAGACAATGAAAGCAAATTTTCAATGCCTTGATGACGCCATTGACAGCAGATTCTTAACAATTCGTCAATGGAACGAACAAACAAATGAATGCAATCACGAGAACAAAAACAATGCAATCACTAGAGCACAAATGCAATCACTACAGTACAAAGACTGCAATCACTAGAGCACAAACCCATACAATGCCTACTATGTTACGTGATAGAATACTATACTATGAAAATACAGTGCAAGAAATTCTGGAACGATTGGGTCTACTTCTACGTTACCAGTCACAAGAAGATCAGCCACGCACAGCCATGAGAGAAACAAGCGAAAAGGGTCCAGAAGCATACCTACGCAGCTCCAGCAGAAAGACACCGCTCCAGCAGCAAAACAACGCTCCAACACGAAAACACCGCTCCAGAAAGTCGAACGCTCCGCTGATCAGTCAAACCGAACTCCTCCGCGGCATACGAAACCAACGTCACAAATGACAAACAAGCAAGATGGAGGAAGGAGGAACAACAGAAACAAGTAGCAGCAAAAAGAACGCACACGAAAAGGAATAACAGTGACAACAATTGATGAAACGTGGAGCAACAACGAGGAACGCGAAAAACAGAAAAGACTGCAGCGAAACCCTGGCCGATGGAGAAGACAACCAACCGAGCCTCCCAAATACCGAACCTGCATCGAGCCTCCAAGTTGGTACGGAGCTCCTCCGAGCCTGCACGCGCATCACGAAGCATTCCCGAGCCTCCCACGAACCTATGCACACCACACGAAGCTGCCCCATAGTAATCATGATTAAGGGTCAGTTTAGGGTTAAAACAGGGGGACTTAAAAGCGAGCTTACAAGGGACTAGTGAAGGGCGGCTCTGCCTTTTTCATAGGCTTTCCTGGAAAGGAAAAAAAAAAAGGAGCTCTTTACAAAAAGAAAAATACATGTGCAATCTAACACAAGTAGTTTCGTATTTTTCTAAGCGTTTTTTAATTACTTATAAATTTGCAAAGATAGAAGATATAAGCACCTACTTGTAGACATAGGTCTCCCAAAATACGTCCACTTGCAACTTGTAAAGAAATGTGTGGAAATCAAAAGACAATGATTCACTCTTGTAATACAAAAATAATTTTTCCTCCAAGTGATGAATTCAATTGTTAAAGCTCGGTGCTCCGTTGAAGGATCACCCCATCTCTATTTTGCACTTAAAAATAGGGGTGGTTTGAAGAAGAGGGGTGCTTTTAGAACACACATTGTCGACCTTAAAGTCAACCCTAGTTTTTTCAATCAATTCACCCAAAGCCCTTTTTCCTAAATTCTTGGAAGTTGTACAACATTAAACAAGCTCTAGGATATTTGAGGCACGTTTCTACGAATCCTCAATCCTAGAAAATAAAGATTTGGGATGGGCATGGAAAAAAATTAGGAACATCAAAATCATAATCAATCATTTCCAAAATTGGATTTCGAATGCTAAAATGAACTTCCAAAATATTTGGATCATGTTCACTTGGCACTGATGGACAAACATGAAAGGGACTGGCAACATACTCAAAATAGGCCATATGTACATTAACTCTTATTCAAATCTCACAACTTCTATGCACTCATGCACTCCCTACAAATTAAATCAACAATTACAACATGTATATTATGCTTAGTTCTAGAAGGGCGAAGAATTTGCTTAATTGGAGAGGATTATGAGTCCTACTTATTCTTAATCAATCATTTAAAATGTACTTCAAAAGATCAAGGTATTTACCAATTTACATGGGAAATCTTCAACCAAAATACAAAAGGCATAATACAAAAGGCATAAAGGTTGCTTTGTAACCTCATGAATGTCCACAATAAACTTATGCATCGATATTTATGTAGCGCAAATTTTAAAGGGTCTTTCAAGTCAATGATTTTTTAGACTGAAGAAAAGCAACTCGAACTCCAGCAAGGCTCTAGAAGCAAACATGATTTAGAGGTACATTTCAATGTACCCGTTTTAGAAGGGTTTTCAATTTGATGACCATTTTTTGTGAACTTCAAGAATTTGTAACTAATTTCACAAAGCTTGAAAAAATAGGAAGTGACTTCGTTTAGATGTCTATTCTACTTGTCTGTTGAGAGAAATTTACTACAAAATATTTAAAAATGTTTTACTTCCCAAAATTCAATTTTAGCCTTGAATTGGTTGATTTGTGAACCTCCTACCTCATTTATAGCAATTTGTACCGTTGGATGAGTTTCATATTTTGTTAGGTTGAAGAATCTCCCTTATGAAAACACCTTGTACGGTTTGATCTAAGACTGCATCTTTAGAATGGACACAAAATTCATTTTCTAGAAAAACTAGGCCCGCCTTCCAAATCAACCACAATCACTAAAGGGTTAACTTCCTTAGTGACCAAAACGTGGTCACTTTGATTTCTAAAGTACTTATTCAATTATTTGCAATATTCAGATGATATGGCACTTCCAGGGATCTTTTGGAGAATCAAATTCATTTGGTCATCTTTCTGTACAATTGGATTTACATAACTAGCTTTTATGTAAAAAGAAAATCCCAAACTTTGAGTGTTTGGGTACTTACCCCGATAAAGCAACAGGTTGGGGGATATGGTCAATGAAAGCATATATTACACCACTGAATTGTCCATCCGCCAACTAATGCTTGGGGCTAGTGGGGTTAGAGCTTCATTTCCTCCATGTATTGTATAACTCCATTTAATGGTCAAGCAACCATGTTATAATCACTTCAGCATCCGCGATAAAAAGAACACAAAATGCTACCGTGAAGAATTGGTACTCAATCCTGTTCATAAATAGTTACATATTTTTCCACTCATAACACACCATTCTAAAACGAAAAAAATAGAATTTAGAATTTTGTAACTATCATATTTCTTGTGAACTAAATCCAAAAATACTTGACATATAATTTGAAAACACAATACTAGGTACTTAGAAATATAACGAACTTACTAGGATGGTTTATTGAATTTGGGATTTTGTTATCTTGATTTGTTTGTTTGAATTATTGTGTTTTGTTGTTGCTATTCTAGAAGTGGAGGTATTTTAATCTAGATCAATGTACCAACTCTTCTCAATTTCCAACATCTAAAACTGTGTCCGAAATTGTACCTGGCCAAGTTGTTGTTCCTCCTACACTTCACAACAATTATGTGAGTCTATTTGGGATATCAAAGAATGCAACATGGCTTGCTCTCTAAAGTTGTCACCATTCTTTCATTTATGAAAATTGAAACTTACACAATTCTATTAATGTACCATGATCCACAAATTAATTTCTTCTCTTCTTTGATTTTATTCACCATTGCATTCATATCTCCTATTTTTTTTAAATCAAGAGATTTTCCAATACCCTATTTGATATATAATCCTATTTCAAGAATGAAATGTAGGCTGAAGTAGACATTTGAATCATATTTTATATTCGATATTAATTTCTTCACTTTATCTATTTCTTGAAGATATCACAATAATTTCAAATCATTACAGACTTAGACTCTTACATTAACGAATTCTACACACAATGAGATTCCATCATAGAAAAGAAAAAATTGCAATTTATATCACACCTTGACAATTTGAAAAATGGATCTATATTAACTAAGACCTTATAGGGGTTCATGACATTGTTAGTAGCTCAAATATTATTGATACCTCGGAATTTTGAATATTGTGCTTTTATGTGAACGATAAACAATTGATTTATAACCATGATATTTTAAATAGCACATACTACAATAAAATTACACAAAACTTGATATAAAATTAGGTACACCTAAGGTCCCTCAATGAACAAACTCAATTGTACCTCATTTTGAAAGTTACCATTAATTTCTTGCATTAGATTGCAATTTATATCACACCTTCACATTTTGACCAATTCATCTACACTACGACTTTATAGAAGGAGTCTAATAACATTAACAGTGGGACAAATATGGGCAATTTTGTTCAAATGGTGAAACTACACAACTTTGGCATCAGGGTTGCTATATTGTGAACTTGTGAGCTTGTGAGCATATAAATTTTCAAAGGTTTCATTTTAAAAATTTGATCAAAATTTATTTTTTTTGGTAATTTTAGTATCTAATACCGTAAACCTATTGCCGTGAACCTATTACCGTGGTTCCTTCTACAACCTTAATGTGCTACTTATTGGACTTTGATAGATTTTCAGGAAAAAAAAAATTGGTCATTAATTAGGATTCATTTGAAATAGACTGAGGTTGTTTCATTGAGATTTTAATTTTTATAACCACTCCCTTATTAGAATTGGGCCCCTCTCGGCGCTGAGAGGAATAAAACTTTAAAGTTAAAAAGTTTTTTTATTTTTTTAAAATTATTATTATTATTATTATTATTTTTTTCCCGCGGCTAGAAAACCCTCCTCGGCGCCGAGGGGAGTTTGCTAGCTGCAAGGGGAGCTCAACTAGAAGAGGGGAGTGAGTGCTCACTCCTCTTTTTGGTACAAAAATGTCTCACAAGAGGACAATGATCAACTAAATCAACAATTTGGTGTAACTAAGCTCAATCTTTATAGAAATAATCGCTATCAACCAAAAATTTTCTTTCAAAATTTGAACAAGCTCAATTATACGCTCATTAAGACAAACGTACAAATACCTTCCATCAGCCCTAAGAAGATCCATGCTACTACAAAATAGTGACCTACAAAAATGATATTTGCTTCACCTAAGCTATTTCTACATATAATGAATTATTTATTATTAACAAATTTTTGTTTTGAAAATCTAAACAAGTCTACAGACTTACAAATCAAGACGGAAGTATTGATACCCTTTCATTGACTTTGAGAAGATCCATGATGCTATAAGACAATGTTCAACTAAAATAAAATTCAATGTGATAAAGATCATTAGATATAAAAATAATTATTATCAACCATTTTTGTTTTCTAAAATCCAAACAAGTCTAACAACAATGCATTAAGAGAAAATTATTAGTACCCTCCCATCAACCATTCAACCCTAAGAGGACCCTTGTTGCTATAAGATCGTAATCAATCATTATTCTATATGAACTTATTTTCATCTCCATTCATCTTTCACATCAATTGAGTTCATGATTTTTATAATTTCTACTTCTAATATTTTAAGAAACATTGAAAATTTTGATTTTCATCTGAATTCTACAAAACCACGGTAATAGGTTCACGGCAATAGGTCTATAGTAATAGATACAATAATCCACTAAAAATAGAAGATTTTGATCAAAAATTTCAGATACATTTTTATTTTTAGCAATATTCTTAATTTTTTAGTACTTCTTTAAATTTTTGAACTTAACGCTCGTAGAATCCTACTCACCGCTTATGGGCTCATCATGCTCGCAGGCTCACAAACTAGCACTGCTGACTTTGACAATTTTTTCAATTTAGACCGGGTAGTCTAAAATGTTCAAATGTCCTAGATTCGCACCTAGATTTCTTAAAACTTCATCATTTTTAAATGTCTAAAATCTACATGAGTCATATATGGCACTTCTGTAGTTCAAAATACACCGCTTGAAATCTATAGAGATCCTAGATTTCTAAAATCTATATAAATTCAAGATTGTTGAAATCTATACCTATCCTAGATGTCACTTTTGTGGTTCGAACTAGATACTTTGAAAATGGTACACAAAATACGTCCTTTTTAACATAGAGAACCCATAAATATTATTGACGTATAAGAATTATAGGATAGTTGCAAGAAACACCTGCCGGTTTATGTTCAAAACGGCCATTTCACTCCTGCTTGTGGATTTTGGAATAAATTTTTTTTAAATAAAATAAAATATGGATAACGTGTACAACATTAAAAAAATGATATGTGCAGAAATTCAGACCTAAATTTTTTTTCTCTAAGAGTTATGCACGGTCAAAGAGGGTTGAAAAATGCAAAAAAAGCGACAGTTTGAATTTTAATTCTTAAGAAATAGTAAAAAAATTCTAAAAATTCTAAAAAAAATCTATTTTTTCTAACTTATAGATACTCCTTTTCACCAATTTTCACTATTGGAAAAATAAAATTGTGTTCTCTACACTTGCGCAAAGGTAGTGCACTTTGAGCACATGTGGCAGATGGAAAATTATCTATTTTTAGAAAATCTTTGGTAAGCTTGTGTCACTTCAATAGAAGTTCTAGTATACCAATTTTGAGCTTCAAATTCGTACTTTTGGGTGAAAAATAGTGCTACAATCCTTCAAAATGGCCAAGGTAGACATCCAATTGGGGGCAGTTTAAAAATAGTAGATTAACTATAAAAGAAACCTTAAAAAGTACTCAACATCTGAAACTACCACATGTACCTTCATTTCAAGTTTCATAGAGGATGGACACACGATGCAAAAGTTATGAGCAAAAAACCAGCTATCTAAGGTTCAGGGGACCAAAAAAACGTGAAGTGTTTCTTGCAATCACCCTATATCAAAAATCTTGTTCATTTTGCTTCTAATTATGTGAAAATGAAACAATTGATTCATAACCATGATATTTTGAATAGCATATATACTACCAAAAAAAAAAAAAATAGGTACACCTAAGGTCAATCACTCAATGATCAAATTTTTAAATGATTCTCACACATATGAACTTGATCGTGTATCTCATAGCAAGATGTCTCATCCGATGTTTTTTAAATGCAAGTTTCTTGCCCACCTTTGTGCGTGAGGTTCAAAGCTTATTGTACCTTCTCTAAAGCTCACTCACAACTTGAGAAACCGAGTGTTATATTTCAAACTTATAAAATTGTAGTTTTCCCGGAGTTGCAAGTAAACTCCAACATTATCTAACTTGGATTATTTACAAATTCGATGTAATCATAACTGTTCAAATACTACAAAATGATTGAGAGTTCCACTCTATAATGAGTTCCATGGAAACGAGATATAGCAAAGAAGCATAATTATATGAAATATACAACAAAAAATGTGTTGAATTTCCAATCAAAATGTAGATATTTATTCTATGAGATATCCTAGTAAGTGGAAAATATAGATGTAGAGCATTTGCGGCCCGCCCAACTATGGCTTGAGAAGATCGGTGCTAATATGCTCACATTTGTTGAAGTTGCCTTTTCTTTGTATTCATATATAATTAGACCAATTCATTGAGAGGCTTGTTGAAACACACCATCTGTAAGTCCAATACTATTGTTGAAGAAAAGGTAGAATTATTTGAAAATTCTAAAGCTTAAAGATACTTAGGATTCAACGTTGCTGAATGAATGACTGTGTGTAGTTAGAGGCTTGTTTTTTTGGATCATTCGGAGGGAACCCATTCTAAGTATTGAAATATGAGAGCCACACCTCCTAGGTAGTTGAAACCCTGGATGCAAATATAGACCACCATAACAAATCTTATATTCATAAAGTCCCAAAATAACTGACATTGGAAGGATCTGGATTTGAAGCCAAAAGTGAAAAACCAAGCAGTATAGATGATTGCCATGAGTAGGAATTCACAGCATACATCTTTCGTTCTAGGAAAACAAGAGACTACGAACGGAATATGAAGCAATATAACAAAGGCAATGTCTTTTTTCTATAAAACCTGTTCCCCATGCAATGCTACTCAGCAAGAGCTGATTCCTCATAGATACAATGAGTCAGCAAAAAAATGCGATTAGCGGTTGCGACGTCGAGCCTCGCGAGGTTGAGGCGAGAGGTTTGCTAGATTTACTTGTGCTTGATTCAGCTGAGCCCGCACTTGCTCAAAAATATCTAGGTCGACATGAACGGCTTGCGACTCTCTGTGGAGATGTTTGGTTCCGTGCTCATCATCCTGAGAGAGTAGTGGTGGAAACACGTATTCCAATGAGTCAATATTGGTATCAGATACTTGGCAATTGAACCTCGATTTATTTAGAACATTCGTTTACCAACTTAACCGACATCATTGCATATCATGGATGACTTCTTTCCAAGTGGTTGAAGATTGTTGTGTCCCTTCCGAACTTTGACATGGATTTGAGACTAGAGTCCCTTCGATGACAAGGTAGCATTGGACATATTAATCTTTATCTATCTCCTAGTAGATGCTATTCGTAGGTAGAGACGAGTGTTTACTACTAACCTGAATGAGTTGTAGTAATAAGGAACCATTCTCGGAGGCTGATAGCTTGTTGGCATCATCGAATTCCTCCATAAGAGCTCTGTATGTCACGCTGCAGCCCCCACTTGAGCATCATTAGGACAAAAGGAATTGTGAAGTGAAGAACATGATTGCATTGTACAAACCCACTGAGATGTTTGGAAGCCCAAGCTTGCTTTCGACAAATGAATGACAAGAGCAACTACCTTGGAGCACGAAAATGTAGAACCAATATGTAATGCTTGTTGCTCCAAATGGGGTCTGACATGATTGACATGGAGCGGTCACCTGAGGTTCTTGCAGTCCTTGCCATGGCGGATGTAGACATACTCTTCCATCATGACCCACACATCCCGAATCGCTGCATCAAATAGTACTCCCCATGCCACTTCCATTGTGTTTTGCAACGCACACATAACTTGACCTACATAAAGGAAGCCATCAATGTTGTCCAAAGTGGTATGCACGAGCGCGTCATCTAAAAAATAAATGATTTGAATTGAATGCAACATACAAATGCACGAAGCCCAACATGGTCCATATAGCACTCACCCATCTTGCTGTCTTGGAACAGCCCCTTGGATGTATCACAGTGAGAATAATGGGCAAAGCAGTACAGTTTGTATCCTTCCCAGAAATCTTGAGCTCTGTTTGGGAAATCATTCTAATTGGAATTTCCAAAGATTGATGTAAGCAGTAATGGTCATTTCCAGAATACATGGGCAAACACACAAGCATCAGATTCTACTTTAATTTCGTGAAAATGGCGGGTTTTTGTGGACCATTTCCGAAGTCTGCATTTCGAATAGTGTCCGGCTTCCTAATTGAGCTGTACCGAGTTCAGACCACGCGGTCTGAATTGTGGAGGTTCCGTCATTTCTTGCGTCATTGAAAGTTTCAGCTTTTGGATAGCTTTCTCAAATCTTCGACAGTTGGCATGAAGCAACAAAGGGAAGGTCACTATCGTCTTGGAATTCCGCAGTCTCGGACTTCAGACTGCGCGGTCTGAAGTCCGGAAGTCCCGTCCGTGTCAATTGTAGTTTTCGGACTTCTAGGAAGCATCTCATCTCGTTTTCCTAAATCTAGAACAGTATGGGTGAATCGTAAAAGTGACTGAGGCCCTACAACGGCCTGGATTTCCTAAGTCGTGGACTTCGACGAACTTCAGACTGTGCGGTCTGAAGTGTGAGTCCCGTTCGTGTCAATTGTAACTTTCTACCATCCACTTCTGATCCAATTTTCCAAAATCTAGGACAGTTGTGTATTTCAGACCGCGCGGTCTGAGCTGCAGAAATTTGTAGAGTTGCGAAACCTCGTTGCTAAACCTCGCCAGCCGAATGTAATAATGGCCGTGATTGCTTTCCATTAACACAATGCTCGGAAAGCAACAACTTGAAGTTAGTTAAACGTACCCGAAGTTTTGATGGTCAAGTATAGTTCTGAGGTTGTGGGAGCATTTGCTGAAACGTGAGTCTGCCATTGAGCCTCGTCGAATGTGCACCTACCCCCAAATCCAAGAAACTTGTATCCTTTAGTTGTGCAATTTGGAGCAAAGGGAGGTACCTTTTGAATCCCCCTGAGGAAATGAGAAGCATTGCAAGACAGAAGGGACTAGAGCCGTGATCCATTGACATCTACAAAGTTCAAAGTTCAAAGTTTAAAGAAATTGATCATAAACGTAGTTACTAACCAGCGAATGAAACATGAAGTGTATTATTTATTTCCTACAGTAGGCTAAATCCAAGCGTTGGCTTGAGCAAGCGCGTACTAGGAGAAAGCATTCTCTCTTTGCGTAGTCTGTGACTCCTATAATTCCTAAACCGAAAACATGTTCTCTATGACATTGTGCAGTGGATGGAAATAGAACTCTTGAGACTTGCATGCATTTGTGTGTCATCTTGACTAAAATCAATCCATTGACAATGTCCATTTCTTGAGTTGATCGGTTTTGACTAGCACAATCCCAAGAAAGCAACAATGGAAACAAATAGATATTACCTTGTAAAGAGTGTCGCGAAACTGCCCTCCTCTTTCCCGTTTGGATGTTCGCCTTCTTCCCACCGTCCACTGTGCTTGAGTTTGTGCCGCCTTCTTCCCACCCGGCCGTCCACCTCCCTTGTGTCGTTGTTGTGAAATGCACCGCAAGTTGAAATGAATGCTACTACCTTGTTGCGCCCAATTACTTTGGACGCCGCCTTGAAGTTCGCCCGAGAATCCCAAGTGAAGTATCCTCGAAGGTACAAGGCTTGCATCTGTTTGCAATGCGCCGCCACTTAAACGAGTTTCCCTTAAACTATAGTAAATGGGAGAGTATCACACGAGTTTTCTGTAGATGACCCTATTGTACATCCCATGATTCTCTTGTATTTGTCGCTTCTCTCCTATTTTGAAGCCCGAGCCAATGACAATGCTTGATGGACAAATGAATGTGTTGTAATATTAGTAATTCTTGTTCCATCCCACTCTGACTAATTCCTGACTTTCAAAGAAATTTTCTTTGAAATTTATGTGAAATCAAATTGAATGCAGTTTGTGGTCGCGTGTTTTTCAATAATTTACATGAAATCAAATTATTGTTCCCCTTGGAGCTTCCAAAGGGATCATTCCCTTTCTATTTGAGTTCGGAATTCTGAGTTGTGATTATTCAATGACATGTAGAGTGCCTATTAGATTGAATTTCATTACGCCTTCACCTCGTTCGTTCGTTTTCCGCGAGGTCCGTGACTTTCATAGTTCAGACCGCGTGTTCTGAAATGCAAACTTGTCGATATGAAAGGACACTTTGAGGTCAAGCAGAAGGCCTCGTCTGGAGGATGACAGATTTCTATGATTGGATTCCTGTGAAAACGTCCAGTCCCTCTCGTGCGGGAATTTCTCAAGTTCTGCCGTTTTGAACTGTAGGTGTTCACTTTCTGGTTCTGTGAGCATGTTTTTGGGAAATGACTTGCGAGACTGAGTTTTGAATGCAGTTGTTCCAATATCCCAGTGGACATTGTTCGAACCGGTCGTAGAACCAGGTCCTCATTGGGATTCACACATTTCAATTCCAATTTAGAACAAGTCTATCCATGGACAGGTTCAGTTCTCCCTTTAATTGTGATCCTTCTTTTTTCGTGCCCTATCCAGTTCTGAATGCCTCGGAAATAAAACAAATCGGAATAGGATTATCCTATTTTTTCCCCCTCTTCCCTCCATTAGACAATTCAAAACTAATACTCCCAAACTGAAATTGAAATTAGAGTATATAGTGTGGTCACAATATATATGATTTATATGTCAATGTTTGCGCACATGTTTATTTTTTCATAATGTGAACTTTGTTCGTCTTGTGTTATTTGATTTGCTTATCACCAACATCTTTTTTTATCATTCGGAAATTCCAAATTCTACGTCATCACCTACTTGCAGCATAGGTAGAAAAAGAAACACAACGAACGGGCTTCCAAGTGGGCCCTACGGGCTTTTATGTGCTGGCCGCCGGCCGCATTAAATGAAGCAAGTCTAGGTCGTGGGGTCCCTCAGCTGCATGTCTTCCTCCCGTCGTCGTTCTTGCGTGAGCTCCGTCGGCTGCTCTTTTGGGCGAATTTTTGATCGCCGCCTTGCCGCTCGTGAACGCATTTAGCGTCGGCGCCCTGAATCGGAAGATTACAATGGATCGCCTCCCTTTCAGGTATAGAGGTCTCCGTGTTTGATTTCGCATCCTCGTCGGAGAATGTAGGGTTCGTTCCTGTCGCAATTAGTTCCTCTCGTAGTTTCCTTTGTGTAGTGTGACTTGTGTGGTCGGAATTGGAGGCTCGGCCTTGTCGAATCTTACTGATTTCCAATGAGATGGATTCAAAGGTGTTTTCCGACTTCAAATCAAGTACTTGCAATTTCATGGATGTTTGATCTACTTTCAAATGCCAAATGAATGCTTGAATTCATTCAATTGAATGTTATATTGTCCATTTCAAATGTAAGCCATTCTCCGCGTCAATGCATTTAATTTGTGGCTTACTGCATTTTCAGTTTCGGAAGTACCCCGATTTCATGAATTGCGATCGGTGGTTGAATTATGCTCATTCAGGAATTGCACTGCGCTCAATTGTGTTGTCTGGAACTTGTGGATTTCGCTTCCTGCCACTCACTGAGTCCATTTTGTTATTATGGTTGCAAGCTTTTGTCATTTTTTGGAATGTAGTGTTATTTTCTCACGAATTCAGTGCCATTTTAATGGAATGTGGTGCCATTACACTGGAATACCGGCATTTCAACTATGAATACCATTCTAGATTTCTGGAATACACTACAACAAAAGCAGTGTTTTATGACTGCAAAAAACGACTGCAGTCAGTCGTAAAATCAAAAAATATGACTGGCGCAAAAATCACTGTAGATGACTCGGAATATGACTGCAACAGTCATTTAGAAGCAGTCGCTTCAGATATCAGTCATATTAGCAGTCATATAAGTTGAGGGGTATAAATACCCATAATTAGCCATAGTATGCCAACAAGGCGTATATTTTGACTTTCTTTGACTTTTTATTGAGCTGCCCGGGTAAATGAAAAAATCCTACGTGGAATATGACTGCATTGAGTCATATTTTTTTGATGACGTGGAATATGACTGGTCAGTCATATTTTGTGGAATATGACTACATTGAGTCATATTTTTTGATGAGGTGGAAAATGACTACTCAGTCATATTTTGTGGAATATGACTACATTGAGTCATATTTTTTGATGAGGTGGAAAATGACTACTCAGTCATATTTTGTGGAATACGACTGCGTTGAGTCATATTTTTTGATGACGTGGAATATGACTATGGTCAGTCATATTTTGTGGAATATGACTGCGTTGAGTCATATTTTTTGATGACGTGAAATATGACTATGATTAGTCATATTTTGTAGTCATGTGGAATATGACTACGGCGAGTCATATTTTGCAGTCATGTAAAATATGATTGCGATGAGTCATATTTTTTGATGATTTGTAAAACGACTCTTCTCAATCATATTTTTCAGTCATATTGAAAGCACCTAGTCATTTTTTGAAAATTATTATAATCATTTTGTGACTCCAAGTAGTCATTTTTTTATTGATATGTATTTTGAACTATGAATTGAACAAATCATACAACGGTTGTAGGATACCTAAACATATTTGCAATCATACATTAAAATGATTTAACAATTGAATAAAAGATTTCATGTAGTTAAAAACAAATACATATGATTTTAAAGATATACAAGAAACATTTATATTAGAGAGGGAGTATATAAGAAGGAATGTGACTCCTTTCAATAACATTTATAATTTATTAGTCACAAATACAAAATATATATATCACAATAAATTATTTACACAAGTCAATAGAAACTATATTTCTTACAATAATATGAAGTGAGTTGCAAGTAGCCTCCAACAACTTTGTTCCAATTTTGTTGCCTGCATATACAATTAAAGAAATAGGAGGTTAATTTTTAATGAACATACAACAAAGCTCAATCTTCAAAAGTTTACAACAATAGAAAATATGTAATACAAATTTAGGGTAAGAAGAAAAACAATGGTGATGCAAGGAATAAGAAGAAAAAAGGCAAAAAGTGCTAAAAAATAACAACAAATACAAGTTAAGATGCACAAGAAACAATAAGGAGCAACTACTAAGAGGTAACAAAGAAACAACAAAAAAGAGTTAAGATGCAACAAAAAGAGTTAAGATGCAACAAAAAGAAATAAGAAACAAAAAGAGAGAACACAAAGTAAGAAAGAAGAAAGAAGAAAGAAGAAGAAGAAGAAAGAATTAAGATGTAAGAAGAAAAAAACAAGAAACAAGAGTGAAGATGCAACAAAAGACAACAACTCTAAGAGGTAAGAATAACTCAAGATGCAAAAAAAGACAACAACTAAGAAGCAAAAATGAATTCAAGATGCAACAAAACACAACAACTAAGAAACAAGAATAAACTCAAGATGCAACAAAACACAACAACTAAGAAACAAGAGTGAACTCAAGATGCAAATAAACACAACAACTAAAAAACAAGAGTGAACTCAAAGAGACAAGAGACAACAAAAGATAAGGAAGAAGAGTCAAAAGAAGTAGTGGTTAGGGTTTCAAAACCCTAAAATAATGACGGCTAGGGTTTCAAAACCCTAAAAAAAATGACGGCTAGGGTTTCAAAATCCTAAAAAGTGGTGGCTAGAGTTTCAAAACCCTTAAAAAGTGGTGATTAGGTTTCAAAATTTTAAACAATGGCTTGTCTATATTTTTTTTGATTGCCCATGTTTTTTTTAGGTTGCCCGAAAACAAAAGAATGTTACTACCATGATAATATGATCAATAATATAACTCAATGTTCTCAAACGAGTTCCCTACCGTTCCCTATGAAATAGTTTGGTGTTCCCAACGGACGTATAATATACGCCCGTGAAGTACAAGACCCAAAAACGATTGGCAGTCATATTTTGCAGTCATATTTCTCCCCAAGGTATTGACCTTCAAGAATATGACTGCAAGTAGTCGCTAGTCATCCTTAGTCATATTTTTGCAGTCATAAAACACTGCCGTTGTTGTAGTGATAGCAATTCTGCTCGGCTGTCATCGTTATATAATTATCCACTCTTCCCCTCTGGTATTGCCTTTTGATTGGTTGGCATACTGAGAGCCATACTGGACAGCAGTTCATCGTCATTCGTGTGACCTCCCCGACAGTGCACATTAGTTACTTAGATGCTCCGTTTTAATAGGGACGTCTCGACACCGACTTGTTAACGTTGCACGGTGTAAACACATTCAGGTTGGTAGTCACCTCACGAGTGAGGCCTTCGGTGTTTCAGATCGCGCGGTCTGAAATGTTCTGAGACAGATGATTTGATATCCGAAAACTGCACCCCCTCATTCCAAATCGCGCGGTTCGAAATGTTTTGCAACCGTATTCAGAGCTCCGACAACGGAGAGTCCATTTTGGTGATCGATCGGATTTCCCATTTCAGACCGCGCGGTCTGAAATTTTTGATACCTCACCTCGTGTTCCAACATCGGATTTTCCATTTCTGTCCGTGCGGTGTCAACTGTTTCCTGCTTGTACAGCATTATTTGCAATTCTTGATTCTCATTCCAGACCTCGCGCTCTGAAATTCTCCCTGTTACCTCTACCTGGAAGGATTGGCCCCGAGTAGTTCGGACAACATTTCAGACCGCGCGGTCTAAATTGTTCCGAGCAAGTTTGTGCTCCGAGAGGTTCCGCTCATTGGATTCCGAAACATTCATGGTCTTATTTCTAGGAATCCACAGACCTCTCGAATTAGACCACGCGGTCTAAACGACCGACACGTTCATTGCCAAAGATATCGTCCTCTGCACGTATGGCGACTGGACGTGAGTTTCAGACCGTCGAACTTTAACTAGAATCCGTTGCCGTAGGTTCATCTCATTCTGCAGTCGGTTTTCCGTGACTCCTCACAATCAGACCGCGCGGTCTAATCCTGGAGAGCACTTGGCAATTATGAATGACATTTTCTAGACAATGGATGCAGTCCGTCGGAAGCAGATCTTGTCATACATGGAGACGAGATGTCTGAATGATTTGCATATCCTGTCTTCCAGACCGCGTGGTCGGATCGAATTTGTCAGGGAAGCATTTACCACTTCCTGCGACAACTTAGGGAGCTCCTGTGCGGGGCCTCCGTGGTGTGGGAGACTTCGTTTTCGGAAACAACTTCCGAGGGGCCAGTATGGCTTCTGGCAGTGAATCCGACGGCGACGAGGTACCCCACTTACCCATCGACCCTGCATCACCTCTCGGCATTCTGCTTTGCGTTCCAATTTCATTCTTCACCGCGGCATGCACAGGGGTTCTAAGAATGTGAGGAGGAAGACGTCGACTTGGAGGCACCTGCCCAGGCAGATGTGGACGCCACTCCCATTCCGAATTGTGAGGGCATTGGTCGTGACGGATGGTCTGGGAAAGCACTGCTCGCGAGGCACGTCGACGGCACCGATTTCACGGAAGTCATCATCATCAATGCCAATCCGAACGCATGCATTGATGGTAATAGCAGGCTGAGCATGGATGATGTCGGCATTGTTGTGCTCGAGGTCCTTAATGGGAACCAGAGCGTCAACGACATGTGCTTGCAATGGCCTATGCGATGCGTCTTTTATCACGGTGAACACGGGTATGTCAGTGTTTATGATCACGCTCGCAAACGACGGGCTATCGAGGAAGAAATGCAGGGAAACCGGAAGAGAACGGGCGGACGACAATATCGCTATGACAAGAGAACTCGAGCTGCCGCAACATTGAACAAAAGGACCAAGATGCTATCACATGAGTCCATCGCCGAGGTCTACACGCAACTTTGTTACGACAAGGAATGCACTTGCAAATTCTCTCCTTCCGCCATTCGCGCGCTTCGGACAGAAATGCACATGCAGTCATTTCAAATCAGGAGCACCTGAAATTTGGACGTACATAGGGCGCTACACAAAGCATGGGGAAGCAGAAGGAGGAAAATGGTCACCGTAGAAGGCATAGACATCTGTCCGCATGCCTGGAGGGTTCTGCACAACATTACTCGCTGCACGTTCAAGAGGTACAAAGCCAAGGCCAAGGTCGGCGTCGGAGGCGCTCCGCACGGAAACCACCACCATACAAAGGCAAGGGATGCAACTGTACAAGCCATTGAGACTTTGCGTTCATTATTGGAGGCAAGGGCCGACCACATGCCCCATTTGTCTCACACCTTGCGCACGGGCGAGAAAGTGGGCGTCAAAGTGCTCCCCGCTGGAACCGAATGGGGGCAATTGTTGGCCACCGTGAACGAGGTAAGCTTCCCACGTATGTACAACATCACTTGAGATTCGGGGAATGAAGAACTCGCTCCACTACGCATTACACATGACAATGATCCAAAGTCCTTGCCCATTGTGATCACTCATCCAACAACCATGTGCTTTGCACTGTTTGCAGGCCAACTGCGAACTCGGGTTGTCCGCCCTTTCGCAATCTTGTTTCAGTAAGATCCGAACAAAACATTTTTCTGAGTACGTCATCAAGGGAAGAGGAGATTCCTTTGTAAGATGTAGCATTTGCGACACCTTGAAGCAATTATGTGCTTCTTTTGCACCTGGGTGCGAGGACTACGAACAAATCCAGAAGCGTTTCGAAAAGCACTTGTTTCTGCAAGAGGCCTGTCGGCATGCCTACTACCGGAGTAGATGGTTGTCCAAATTGCAACCCATGCAATTGTTATCCATCATGCACGACAAGATGGACCATTTGAAAACAGCGTGTCCCGCATTGGCGAGAAAAACGAAGGCACTCGATGGACTCATGAAGTTGCCCATGAAAGTGACGGGAATCTTTGCACACAGGCACGGGGATGGCAAATATGCACATTACAATTTGGATGTGTTTCGGAGTGACAGCAACTTCACCATGGGATCCATCGCCAAGCTGTTGCGAGATTTGGAAGCCCCCCATTAAGTCTTCTCGATCTTTGTTTGCTGGAGCCGACAGCACAGAGTTGTATCGAGCATTGCTGTCGGGTAGCAAGATTTGTGTGGCTTCTTTGGGAGACGTTCCTCCACAACCCATCGAAGCCCAACCATTGCCCCCGGTGCTCCACGTTCAAATAGACAACTCGTGGAGGGAAAACAAAAACCGGTACGTCTTTTGTTTTTGGTCGCTCTTGGTGGCAAGGCGGATCGTGAAAGAGGTGATCGTATCCTTCATGATCGTGGGACACACGCACGACGACATGGATGCATCGTTCGGGCGTTGGAGCATGCAACTCCGCAAAAAAGACCATCCCACTTTACCGTTGTTGATGCAATCGTATATGGAAATGGAACAAGGCCCCTTCATTCCTCACCTGGTCGAAGAAGTTCCGGATTTCAAGGCTTACGTCAAACCTTACATCGGGATGCAGAAGCAACAACTGGTGGGTCACTCGCACGGCCGGCAATACAAGTTCTTCATGGACGACAACGGTTGGCCGATCATGCAATACAAACTGGCATGTACAGACATTCCTTGGTTGCCGGAAGCGGGCTTGAGGTTATGGAAGGAAGATGCTGAGCACAAGCCTCGGCTTTCCTAAGCAAGGTTGACGAATTGCAACGTCCAGCCCAAAATCGCGTCCAAAATCCGGATGTCCAGACGTGAGGACGTCCGGACTCAGCAGACTCCACGTCCGCATTGAAAGACGGCGTCGAAAAATTATACCGCGCCCCGGTACAAGGATTTTAGACGGCCCATCGGAAAGCAGTGTCCGAATTCAGACGGCCTGTAGGAAAGCAGCGTCGGAATTTGGACGGTCCGTCGGAAAGCAGCGTCCGAATTCAGACGGCCTGTAGGAAAGCAGCGTCGGAATTTGGACGGTCCGTCGGAAAGCAGCATCCGAATTCGGACGGTCCGTCGGAAAGCAACGTCGGAATTCAGACAGTGCGTCCGAATGCAGACTCCGAATTCGGACGCCTAGATTTTTTTCACATTTCCTAACCCCCCCTCAGAAACTTGTCCATAACTTTTTGGTGGAAGGTCCAAACTTGAAACGGATTGTTGGAGATGAAACCTTGCTTGATTTCCAAACTTTTTCTAGTTCAAAGTTTTTCAAAAAAATGTATTCTACTATGCGGAAATGAGGTCTGAACATTGACTTTTCTTACATTTTATTTCGGATGGCTAGTTTGAATTTGGAAGGGGGGAAGGCTGGTTGCCTGGTTCCACTTGGACACTTCTGACGCCAAACTTCCGACGGCCACTTCGAATGCCTAATTTTTTTCAAATTTCCTAACACCCCCTCAGAAACTTGTCCATAACTCTTAGGTGGAAGGTCCAAACTTGAAATGGATTTTTGGAGATGAAACCTTGCTTGATTTCCAAACTTTTTCTAGTTCAAAGTAATTTAGAAAAAGTATTCTACTATGCTGAAATGAAGTCTAAACATCTACTTTTCTTACATTATATTTCGGACGGTTCGTCTGAATTCGGAAGGCTGGTCCCATTTAGAGTTTTTTTTTCTTTCAATTCAATCGATATTGTAATCTCTAAGGTTTAGATTACATAAAATGCTATAAAATCATTTGTACATGCATTATTTCTTATTGTTACTACAATTTTGTGGCTATAAGTTTGTAGCATACATTAATAATTCTATTTAAACTAATTTTTTGGAACTTATTAATTGATATTGATAGTAGTATTGAAATTTGTTTGGGAAGTTTAAGAAAAATTTATTTTTGGAGATGAAACCTACTTGTAATCATTAATCCCTCAAGTACAAAGCGGACACAATGAGTCCTCTTCAAATTTTCAATGGAAAATTCTCGATAGGGTGAAACAAATCTCAATATTTTACAAACTAGGATCTATAGAATTGAAATTTTACATACTTGTTGCCAGGGTTGTCTACCCGGACAACTCGACAACTCGACAAACTCGACGTCGAAGACGTCTAGTAGAGGGGCCCGTCCGTCTAATAGAGTCAACTTTAGCCTTTGACTTTTCTGGAATTTACCCCCCATTTACCTAGGCTTACCTGGCTGCCATGTGGCAGCCGCGTGGCAAATGTTGGGCGACCTCGGGTGAGGGCGACTTCGGGTAGGGGGCGACTTCGTGTGGGGCGACCTCGGGTGAGGGCGACTTCGGGTGGGGCGACTTCGGGTGGGGGCGACTTCGGGTGTGAGGCGACTGTGGGTCCGGGGCGACTTCGGGTAGGGGCGACTGTGGGTATGGGGCGACTACAGGTCTTAGGCGAACACGGGTACTAGGTCGCGGTCGCCGATACCCGCACCCGTCGGTGCACTTGCCCTCATCCAAGACCCGCATTCGCCCTTCGTCACTTGCACGCGCCCCCCAGAACCTATGGTCGCCCCCCAGGACCCGCGGTCGCCCCTCCAGGACCCGCAGTCGCCCCCCCCAAGACCCGCAGTCGCCCCCCCAGGACCGCTGGTCGCCCCTCCAGGACCGCTGGTCGCCTACGTGACCCGCACGCGCCCATTTTGCATCCACACCCGGGTTCGCCTATATATGAAGTCGCCGAATCTTCATTCTCCCATGTTCATCACTAAGGCTTCTTGGCTTGTATCCCTTTCTGGCTACATGCATAAGCATTTGGTGTTGAAAATTTACTATTTGACTACTTTCATCCAAGGTTCTTTTTCTAGTGGTTTGATTTCAACAATCCCTCTACATTTTTTAGGACCTTCATTTCAACAACCCACCATGGCTAGTGGAGACAATACCACTGGAGAATTTCTTGCTGAAGCCCCTCCACCGGCTCTACGTCCACGTCGTGGTTTGGGATTGCGAAAGATTGAAAAAGACAAGGAACGGAAGCATAGGGGTACTTGTCACCGAAAGTGATTGCATGTGTTGAATAGTGCTGACCACATTGCTTTCAAGGGGTGGAACGAGGAGCCTGAGCCATGGTCAATACAAACTTGCGAAGATTACATTGAGTGGTGCCACATCAGCAAGTTCTTTCCAGCATGGCGTCATCATCATCATCGACACACCAACAAGGCGAACTTGAAGTTCTGTGAGAATGAAATATTCGTGAACAGGTGCATTGAATTGTGGCAAGCTCTCTACAATACGGCCTCTGTAGAAAGGAATGAGGCCCCTCTTTTCCTTGCCAGAGGAGCCTATGTTGAAGTGGCATTGAAGAAAGAAGTCGATTGGAGCACGATCAAATCTAGTCCTCACGTAACCCGTCCAGAGGACGGGTGCATACCAAAAGGAATTCTCCTTTTTCCAGAGGGTGGATTGGGTCCTTTTCGAAGTGTTCCTAGGAATCAGGCCCAGGTTGAAATTGACACAGAGTCATCAGAAGAGGATGACAATTCAGATGGTACGCGGGTGCTTCGGTTAGAACGAGCCACGGAACTACCTATCGGCCTCCCCCCAAATCAGAATGAAATTATCCACGGCGTCGGAACATCACGGGGACGTAAATCGGGACAATCGTCAAGAGTGCGACGTTCCACTACACGAATTGGACCACAAGGGGCTTCTCCATCAGCTTCAAATCCACCATTGCCTGCACAGAATCCAAGTGATGTCTTCGAATTCAGTTGCAACGATGAAGGGCCCAGTGAAACAATTGTTGGTGCACCAACTCTTCAATCCCGAGTGGATGTAGGTCACAACACTCTGATCCTAGCAAAGGCTCAAAACATCATACAGATCAAAGACAACAAGATTGCTTCATTGGAAAGTAACTTGAAGAAATTGCAAGGATAGTGCCAACTGAAAGATGCTCTCATTGCACGACAATCTACCGAGCTTCAAGCCCTGCGAGAAAATCAGGCTGGCGCTTTCACTTTGTTAGATATGGATGAGGCTTTTGTTGACCATGATCCACATCATCTAGACAAAGTTGTGGGGGACCTTACCGACGATGTTCCTTGCCATCTACCACCTTCCAAGCGTGCTAAGGTTTTGCAAAATAATCGAAGTGCGTTCCTCACTACGATTGGCGGAGACACGACCAATGACACGAACGATATTCATGGGACCCAAGATTCACTCTCATTTCCAACAGTTCAACAATCAAGGTAGAGTGACAAAGAAAGAGACCTTGAAAAGTAGAACGAAAAGCTTCAACGACGGTTGGATCAATTGGTTGCCACGTACTACCATTGGAAGGTGGCGTGCATTCTCTCCGTGGACAGATCACAGCAAATAGCCAAGGAATTAGATAAGGTTTCAAATAATTTTGTTGCAGCTTTACCTAAACGTGAGAATGGACTCACATCCTGGGCACTCTTAGATGACATGTTTCCTGAAAACATGCCGATGTTGGCAGACACAAATATTATAGATTGGGCACAACAAGGCTGGGACCATGCAAAGCAAATGTCTAGTCACATGGAGGTGAAGGACCAAAAGCTACTATGGCCACAACCTGCAGCTTTCGTACTCAACCATACAAAATGCTCCATTTGTCAAGAGCAATTTGGCCCTGAAGGTGGTTGGGCTCTCGGGTCATGTGCACATGTGTACCATCCTCAATGCCTCCTTATGGGATGCCTCATTAGACGACGTTGTGTACTTTGTTCAGCACCATTCCATGATCGCTTGTATGCCATGTTCAACTTGATGACGTACATGCCACCTTCTTGGGAACATAGCGTTGAAACGACGATTAATACGACACTGTGGGGTCGTGACCTCGTTTGGAGCTGGCGTCAAGGGCTACATGATGATGAAAAGGCACCTAGTAGCTCTCAATTGAACTGGGAAACTGACCCGGCGGAGATTGTCAAAGTGGCACCGAAGTTGATGGGAAAAGGTCCACACAATGAAGGGAGAAGGGCATTCTTCTACCAATGCCTTGGTGGATACTTCGAGAAGAGCTCGGGAGAATTCAAATGGGGTCCTCATCCGGAAGGACACCGTTGGGATAATGAAGGTAAAAGGGGACCCGATCGCAATCAATTTGCCTCTCTTGAAGACATGACTAACATGGCTTGCATGGACTCTACGTATGGACCTTATTACCAAAGTCAAGCATTGGACTATCTTTTGGAAGCACATTCTCCACAAACCACAAGGACCCTACAAGCTCTCCAAGATTCCAACGTCCTGGAATTCATTTTGAATGCAGAAGGGCCAGCTTCACGAACTCGTGCAAAGAAGAAGATAGTCCTTCAAGAGGCACTTCAACCTTCACATGGTGAAGCAAGTTCTTCTAAGAAGTAAAAACAATCCAAATGAATTTGACGTCTGAGAATTTAATGATGGACTTCATTTCTCCTTTGGTTACTTGGTTTACGTCCAAGGATATATAATGTCAAACCCCTAGTATATAGAAGCGTATTATATATGGTAGAAGCGTGTAGCTCTCAGTCTTTTTGTTTTGTTCCATATAGGCCAACTTCGAGCCTTCTATGATTGTATGCTACACATTTGTATTGCAATATTACCGAGAATATTACAGTGCCTTCATTTTTGAAACATATTCTACATTATTTTCTACTCCAAAGACTTCACTATGTTCGAACAAAATCAAATATGTGGTACAACTGATTGTATGAAGCTTATTATCAAAGAGCTATTAAAGTTGAAGTTCACTTTGACATTGTCATTTGCATTGACATTTAAGCTTCTAAAATTAATTCAACTGTAAACTTTAAATTTTATTACTTAGAATTCAAAATTGTATATCATTGTAAGCAATCTCATTATCTCAATTCATATCATGGAAGATTGTAATTGTTATCATTTTAGTTCCATAAACAGAAAAAGTGAACATGATGAACCCCTTAAGTCCCATTGTCCCCTCTAGAGACAATTTGGAATTTGGGCAAGTTTCTATGGCTTGAAATTGTACCCTAATTTTTTGAATTTTTTTGTGAAAAGAGAAAATCTGATAAGCTTTGAGGGAATATAATTTTTATTTCAATTGGTGTCCGGAAGCAAAAGTTACGCCACAAAATACCTAGAACTAAACTCGGCAGGCAGTACAAAAAACATTGCAAAAATTCAAAATAGATTTAACTTTGTTCATGTTTACGCTAACATTATGTTTTTGTCTACATAAAAAGATTTGATTCATTCCATTTTCATTAGTGATGTGCAAGTTAAGAACCCTGTTCTTTTTAAGGCAATGTAAACAAATATTTCAAAAAATAACTTATACAATTCATTTGAAAATGCAATTTTCAAATTTTCTCTAATTAGTTTATTTTAAAGGAGAAGTTTGCTTCCTACAACAATCTCACCGTTGGGACTAACGGATTATTGTGTTCCAATCCCATGTAAGAGCTATTATCAATTTAGTTTTTCTTTTAACCTTGGATCTACTTCTACTTGACAATTTTTTGAAGTATGAAAAGGAAGTTATTATTTTTTGAATTTTTTTTTCCTACACTCCCAACTCAATTCTTCAACACAATAAATTTTAAATTCAAATTCCATAGTGCACATTTTTGGAAGAAATAGCAATCAAAGTCGTCTGAAAGTGTAGTCCAATGTTGCAAAAAAATTGTTCTTCAACTTTGAATGCTCATATCTCTAAATCTGTACAGTCAAACATCGTACAATTTTAACCACAAAATCTTAAACAAGTGAAGTTCAAGATCCTCAGCTTCAGTTCCACAAAAGTTTATTTTTTTCTTTGGACAAACACAATAGAATTATAGAAATGACAGTTTTGATTTTTTCTTCACCTAAAAATGGCCTTCGGACTTTATGGGTTTAGAAAAACACTGAAAATGGAAAAAACCTATTGGAATCATTTGAAAATTCACCAAGCCATGTAAGTAGCGATGGAAATTAGCTAGAAAATGAAGCAATTGGTTATTTTAACTGTAGAGGGTTAGGTCTTTAGGGCTATGTTTTCACCCAATAAATATCAAGATAAACATTTCTAGTACAAATCCAGAATAAAATGACATAACAAAACTGATTTGAGCAACATTAGGTCTTCTGTTCTTGTACTACATTGGTTTCAAAAGCTGTGACTAAATATTTCGCGAATACACTAAGTTCAGAAATCTGCAATACACATTACAAAGTGTACAATAATTATTAAAAAACCACGTGAACTTTGAATGCCAAAAAAATTGTAGCATATTCTTTACTAAATCACGAGAGAGCCGCAATATCCAAAATTGGATCTTACTTACAAATTTACAATATTGTTCACCAAAATGTGGTACACTACTTTCTAAAAACCTCTTTTTGGTTTAGGAAGTCACTCATATTAGGAGGAGGACCCACTTTCTCGTATTCTTCACCTCTCTTTCCTGTTGTATCCTTCATCCACTTCATCCACTGCGTATAATACTCGCTTTCGGCTCTCAGATCCACAAACTCGTCTTCCAACACTTGTACTCTAGTCTCATGGAACTTCACCAAATTCCGAAGCATTTCTAATTCCTCTGGTAGATTACCGTATGTCGAGGCCGTTGCCAAAACGTCCACCTCCTTGACATGTTTTTTGGCCGCTTCGTAATATTTCTTTTCTTCTTCGGTAATTTGAACACGCAGTGCTCGCTGCTCATTCTGTGCTTTCCTACGTCTGCGTTGCAGGGTTTCTAATTTTGACTCCTACAATAAACAATGGTCAGCTTGCGATAATTTCCCGGTGCTCTGCTTAGTTAAATACTGGTCTCCATTCTTCTTAAAAGCAACAAAATCGTCATCTCTCTCTTTGAATATTTGGTTGAGAGACCTCAATTGTTGCTTCAAATAAGCTTCAGTGGGAGAAGACACTTTGCGTTCCTTCAAATTCTTCAGTTCCTCACTCTTTGTACTCAATGATAAACGTGCACTCTCGATTTTGGCAATCAAGGTCTCCTCATTGTCTGATGAATCACTATCACCTTCTAGCATCGCACACTCCTCTGTGGAAAAGTCCTCCACTTCCATGGGGTCAACTTTTTCCAAGACTTCTTCATGGTTGGTTGAGGTAATGGGCTCTTTTCCACGATCTTTCTTCTTCTGAAGGCCCACATCCAAAGACTTCTTGGACTCGGTGACAAAAACATCTTCATCATCGCTAGAGAAGGAATATCCGTTGTACTCATGGGTGTGCTCGTCCGAGGAAGAAGTGGAAGACCAAACTACTTCTTCATCAGCAACAAATGATGCTCCACGCTTAATCGGTGTCATCATCTTGCTTATATCAAGAGGATACTTTGCCCACAAGTTGGAGGCTTCCTCCCACTCTTTTTGGTCCGGACGGACCGCAATAGGCATTTCTGGGAGTGTTGTCCAATCGACTACCTTCTTCAAAACAACTTCGGCATACACCATTCGTACAAGAAAGAAACTGAAATTATCGTTTCTGTACACCTTGGTCTCCAAATATAGAAGGGTCCATACTTCGCAGCATCTATGCATGAACCTTGTGTCCGTAGCATACGCAAGGTTAACCTTTTGGTTTTGAACGTGCAAAGGGTGACGACACAACGGAAATAACTTGCTGATGTGGCACCAATCCACATACTTCGCAACAGTCCGGTAACTCCAAGGCTCTGGTTCATCCCTCCAACCCTTAAAAGCCTTAATCTTCGGATGAAGTAATATGGCCACGCGCTTCTTGTGCTTCTTGCCTGACCGTTTTCGACCCTTGTCCTTCATCGCCTTTTTCTCTTGCGGGGTCAATGGAGTAGGTATGGTAGGAGGAGATGGCGAGGTCGTACGCTCCATGTTTTAACAACGTATGTATAACTAAGCAATATATACTATATAAAAGTCTCAATGCCAAAATACTTACTCTAACTAAGTGAAACTAGTAATCATACGTGTGACACATTTACAAATATCGAAGCAGAAGTAGATGTTCAAGGTTCAAAGATCGTAGCGGATAGGGTCAAGTTTACGAAACACTGCGGTTTAGACATGCATGGAATGAGAAGAATGAAATTCCTTCATTCCCCAATCCCTGCCTCACGCACATGCAGTCAGCCACTTCAAGGTGGATGACAGCCTTTGCACAGAAGCAGGGGGACTGACGACCGCAAGTCCACCCCACCCCATTTGTACTGGGACTAGCGGTCGCGGGAGGGCGAGTGCGGGTCCTCCAAGTAGGGCGAGTGCGGGTCCCCCGACCGAACAAGGGCGACTGCGGGTACCCAGGCGACCACGGGTCCACAAGGCGACCGCGGGTGCGGATCCCTAGGCGACTTCGGGTGCGGGTCCCTGGGCGACTTCGGGTGCGGGTCCCTGGGCGACTTCGGGTGCGGGTCCCTGGGCGACTTCAGGTGCGGGTCCCTAGGCGACTTCGGGTGCGGGTCCTTGGGCGACCTCGGGTGCGGGTCCCTGGGCGACTTCGGGTGCGGGTCCCTGGGCGACTTCGGGTGATTTTTCAGGCAAAGACAAATAAAAGAGGAATCTAACACAAGTGGTTTCATATTTTTGGAAGTATTTTATAATTACTTATAAATTTCCAAAGGACTTCTGTCATAGGTCCCTATTTATGCCCCTAGGTCTTCTGCAAAATGTTCACTTGCAACTTCTAAACATAAATGGGAAAGTAAAGATAATGGATTGGCTCTTACAATTCATAATTTTTTTTTCTCGAATCATTTAATGATTATGGAGGTCAATTTATGAACTACAGATTGTCCATTTCAAAGCCACTTATAGAGTCCATTATTAATGCCCGCTCCATTTCAAAGTCTTCTACCTTATCTTTACTTTCACATCCACACAAATGGAGAAAAGAACCTTCTTTAAAATCCAATGGACGTCGGATTTGGAGAAACTCCCCAACTAAAAAAATATTTACGATAGTGTTTCCTTGAGTGTCAAATGCTTCAATGCACACCCTTGCCTGAGCAAAAAAATTTATGTATCAATGAATAGGTGGTAGTGAAATCGTAGGCCACCAGAATTAAAAATATTCCCAACCTGTAATGAGTTTAATAGCTATTCAAGTGATATTAAGTTTTGGAAGAGAACATTTTAGAGTGCCAATATAATTTGTAGTTCTTCATTTCACCTTCAATCCCAATTTTCTTTTATAAGCAATACAATCAATAAAGAAAATGAAAATTTTCTTGGTTATCATCTCACAACTCTTATCCAATTTTGCACTCAAAGGAAACGTGCATACTAATACACAACTACACAAGCTAATTAAACATTCATACGGTTAGGTTTTCGGGTTTAGGGTACTTACTTCAATGGCAATTACTATAAGTCCATGCTCAATTTTCATAGGAAAAATACAAGAGGGAAAGGCTTAAGGCACTTAGGACTTTATTAGTAATGCACTCTAATTGTTAAGTTAAACTTATCTTTTGACCCTACATAGATAAAGCAAACACCCGTCTTGTAAAATCAAATTTCATTCAAAAGTATTTATTCGTCATTCTCCATAATGACGAACAAATCTAATTAAATAATGATTTACCACAATTGAATTCTAAAATACTCTATATCATTACAAATTAGTTACTTTAAAGTTTCAAAAAATCCCGTGAAGACCTCGGTATAGGCCACGCGACGTGCTTCGAGGATTGAGCCAAGGACCACTTTGAATTCCGCACCGAAATGTTTTTCATCTCAGTGCGCAATTCAAAGTGGTCCTTGACCAAACCTGTAAGACCCAACCATAACCTCCTATATCATGCACACGGAGTTGGGAATCGAACCGTAGACCTCCCAGACTCCACTTGAGTTCGAAGAAGTTGACCCTTGTGTGAGAATCCCTTCCACTACTTCACCTTCCCGTTGGTCACATCGGGAATCACCTTTGATGCACCACTCCTTGTCCATCCCATCTTTATTCTTTTTTTTCTTTGATTCTATTGGGCTTCAAAATACCATCAGCTGCCCAACACGAAATAGTCTCAACGTTTGGACCCGAAGTCGCCCCACCCGAAGTCGCCCTACCCGCGGTCGCCCAAGTCCCAGAAAAGAGGGAAGCAAAAATGCGTGAGTTCTTCCCTCCTCTCTGGACCCGCGGCCGCCCTACCCGAAGTCGCCCCACCCGAGGTCGCCCCAGCACCGCAAAAAGAAGTCCCTAGTTTCCCCCTTTTCTGGACCCGCGGTCGCCTCACCTCCTCTCTGGACCCGCGGTCGCCCTACCTGAAGTCGCCCTACCCGCAGTCGCCCCACCCGAGGTCGCCCCAGCACCGCAGAAAGAAGTCCTTAGTTTCCCCCTTTTCTAGACCCGCGGTCGCCCCTACATTGGTATTTGAAAGAGTGACTTACAGAAGACTGCAGTCATGGTAGGTGAGATCATAGAATAATCTCTAGATAGCTTACAATTATATCACATGATCATTTTATTAAATGGTCCCTAACAAGGCTTCAATATCCTCAAGCCCTACAATGATGAACCAAAAACCCTACAAAGCCCTCGCAAACTAGAACCATAAATGCAAACCTAAACCCTCAAATGCCCAACGCATTTTAGGATGGTTTATGAATTTGCTTGAACCCCAAAATGACCCTGGAATTTGCTAAGCTTCTAGAATTTGCTCTAAATTGAACAAAAATCCAACATTTTGATACGTTCTATCCATTCTTTTTGAATTGTAACCGTGTAAATTCAAACTAGACGTATTAGAGATCACATTAGAAAAGAAAACACAACAATACCTCTAATTTATTGAAAGATTATAATGTTTTATCATGAGGGTGTTAAATCTGTGAAAGTGATTTGAAGTATTTCAATCCTCTTTTCAAATGTGAAATCTAAAATGTTCGTCACCCGAAAAATATGAGCTTAAAGGGCCTAAGGTGCATAAACCCAATCAATTTATAACTTCTCAAAATCTACTTTATCATTTTTTTAAATTTCATTTGTAATGTGATATTTTCTCAAAGATTTAGTGTGTTTGAGGCTCATTCCTAAGAGCCCTCAACACTACAAAAAGTCAAGATTGCAAGTGTACACCCATGCACAAAATCTTAAATAGAAAAATCATAATCAATCATTTTCAAAATCAGATTTTTGAAGCTAAAACTAAACTTCAAAAAGAATTTTCCAAAAATATGAATTACTACATATAGTAATTTGGTAAGGTTTTGTTTAACTTAGGAAATTGGTTGAGGACCCATCCTGTCCTCGGGGTCACTTAGGGGTTCACTTGAACAAGAAGCCAACATCTTGAATTATAGAATCAATTTCTGTATACTTCTTCATTTTTCCTCCAATCCCAAGAAACTTTTTTTCTGCAAACTTTAAAATTGTTGTGGAGAGGGGTAATACACTCAAAGTGAAGAATGTACATTTCTCTTGTTATAATCTTAAAACTCTTCCGCAATTTTGCACTCAAAATGAATGTACATACTAACAAGCAAGTTGTTTAAACATTCATACGTTTAGATTAAAAAATAAATAGGAAACTTGCTTCAATGGGAATAACTACAAGTCCATGCTCTTTTCAGAACATAAAAACTAAGGTAGGAGGTTGTGAAAGAGTGCGGGCATTAAGAATGGCTCCTATAAATGGTTGTGGAATGGTGCATCTAAAGTTCTGAAATTGACCAATACATTCATTGAATGAACCAAGGAAGAAAACATTATTAATTGGAAGAGCCAATCATTCTCTGTGTTTTCTCCATTTTTATTTAGAATTGCAAGTGAACCATTCATGAAAGATCTAGGGTCACAAATAAGGACCTATGACCCAACTCGTTTGAAAATTCATAAGTAATTCAAAAATCTTTGGAAAAATATGAAACCACTTGGGTTAGATTCCTCATCAATTTCTCTTTGTCTGAAAAATGAGCTAAAAATATTCCCGTCCAAAGAAATACACGAAAAAGGCAGACCAGCCCTTAGATGCACCATTTCTGAGCCTCCTACCTTACACTTGGAAAGGCATAGGCTCTTAGGGGTTCATTAGTAAATAATGCACTCTAATTGTTAAGTTAAACTTATCTTTTGACCCTACATAGATAAAGCAAACACCCCGTATTGTAAAATCAAATTTCATTCACAAGTATTTATTTGTCATTGTCCCTAATGACGAACAATTCTAATTAAATAAAGATTTAGCACAATTGAATTCTAAAATACTCTATATCATTACGAATTAGATACTTTAAAGTTTCAAAAAATCCCGTGAAGACCTCGGTATAGGCCACGCGACGTGCTTCGAGGATTGAGCCAAGGGGCACTTCGAATTTCGCACTGAAATGTTTTTCATCTCAGTGCGAAATTCAAAGTGCCCCTTGACCAAACCCGTAAGACCCAACTATAACCTCCTACATCATGCACACGGAGTTGGGAATCGAACCGCAGACCTCCCAGACTCTACTTGAGTTCAAAGAAGTTGACCCTTGTGTGAGAATCCCTTCCACTACTTCACCTTCCTGTTGGTCACATCGGGAATCACCTTTGATGCACCACTCCTTGTCCATCCCATTTTTATTCCTTTTTTTCTTTGATTCTATTGGCTTCAAAATACCCGAAGTCGCCCAACACAAAATAGTCTCCCAGTCGCCCCACGGCTCCATAGCCCCACCCGAAGTCGCCCTACCCGAAGTCGCCCCACCCGAAGTCGCCCCACCCGAAGTCGCCCAATCCCCCAAAGAGGATTACAAATGCGTGAATTTTCCACGACTTCTGGACCCGCGGTCGCCCCACCCGAAGTCGCCCCAGTCGAGGTCGCCCCAGCACCAAAAAAGCTGGAAGTCCCAAGTTCCAAGGTGACCTCGGGTGTAGGGGGCGACCTCGGGTTCAGGTTTCAGGACCGCTTTGGTACCCGCGGTCGCCCTTACCCGCACGCGCCCTGTCACCCACACGTGCCCCTATGGCGACCGCGGGTACTTAAGCGGTCGCCCCACCCGCATTCGCCAGTCTTGGTCCTGTGCTACGGCTTTCATCCACCTTGTAGTGGCTGAATGTGAGCTTGTGGGCCAAGGCGGTGATTGGGGGGTGGACTTGTTGCCCTTTTTTTCCACGACTCTATTTATTGATCGATTGTAGGTAACTTTGTGAAGGAAGAGCTATGTCTAATCCAGGAGAAGGGAGTAGTACAATGCGTCCGTCTCTATGGGATATTAACCACGATGACCCCCGGGAATGGGAGAATGCTACAAGGAAATATATAAGGGGCACCGACCTTGACAATCCCGCGGAGTTCCAAGTGACTATTGACTCATGCGAGTCAACGGGTGGAGAGTCATCATCAAAGTCGAAGAAGTCAAAGACGGCACATGATAAGGACCCAACTTATCCTCCACGTGATTATTCAATATTTGCACAGCGAGTGTGTTTCGAATGGTACGAGGGACGCACTGTGGAATTCCTAGAGTCTACATACTTGAGGCATAAAGAATCAGGCATCATTAAGTTGAAGAGAGATTTGAGCACTTTTATTCTAAAAAAGTGCAAAGAATCCCCGAAATATGCTGACGTGGATGAAACGTACTTTGGCAACTATGAGAAGTGGATGGAGAACGTGCTCATGGAAATCATTTTCAATACCAAAAAAATCATTGTAGAGCACCGACCTATAGTCCTTGGGTGTGAAAATAAGGAGACCATCGAATTCCACGCAAAAATGGCATGGTGGCAGAAAGCGGCGTCTAGACTATCGAAGACTGTATCTAGGGCGATGGGGTGGCAGTTGGACACATTGACGGCTGCTCTTTCTCAAAACAGTGGATCGTCTCTCATGTGGATCAATTCTAGTGCAAAAGTGGTTCCGCTTAGTGGATATGACCAACAAGGGGGGTATGGAAAGGTGCGTAAGGTATACATTGATGGCATGTCTACAATATCCAAGCATGTACATTTTGCGGGGAAGGTGTCAAAGCAAACAAACACGCGTGATGCGAGATATGAACGATCCATTGAGGCCTTGGTGTGTCCTTTAAATCACCCAGCCATTGTTAAATTTGTGGCTATCCACGCCAATACAATGGAGGCCTACACATTGTGGTGGAATGGTGGTAATTTGAACAAACTTGTTCGCTTGAATGAGAAGGTCGTGCCACATGCCAATTGGCACGAAATCAAGTTGGTGAAGGAATTTCAACAAGAGCAGGTGAAGCAAATTAGCCTCTTTCGAAGGCACAAGGCGAAGTTAGCATGGGCCCTTGTTTATGTGACAAGTCTTGTACACAATGAAGGTGTTCTACACAACGATTTGTCTCCCAACAACATATTAATCCATTATCCGCCGTACTCAGATGATGTTATAAACATTGGGATTTGTGATTGGGGAATTGCCAGTCGTATACAAGAGGGAGCTCCCTCACATTTTGGATACAAAACCACGAAAGAGAGGGATGACATGTTGAAAGGCAGATGGTGGGTGGCTCCAGAGTTGTTCTATGTGTTTGGGCCAAAGGGTTCAGAAACGAGCCTTGACAAGATGCAAGCCAGGCACAAGTATATGGTTAAGTCTGATTCGTTTTCTATTGGTAAATTGATTTGGAACATGAAAATTGGTTATATGGGTGAATATGACAGGGAACTATTCAAAAACCCTGAGTCGGGAAAGTTCTTTACAATGAAGTTACGTGCGCTTATGGATCTTGACTTACAGACGAGACTCACATGCTCTGAGGTGGTAGCTTCACTCATGCTTCCACCCTGGAATATGAAGCCTCCAGAATTAGTTTTTCGGGACTCCGTGTTGTAGTGTGATAGAAGAATACCATAGTATCATTTTGGAGTAGTACTTCTAGTACATGTAATCAAATTTTAATATGAAGTGCCATTTTCCCCAAATTGGCAATATTGTGGATCTATTCTTCATGGTATGTTGTATTGAATCTCTCATATCAATGTTTGTATTTTGCTGCAATGAATGAATTAAATAGGCTCAATGTTCCAGTAAGATATCCTACAGTAAGATATATAGCCTTGGAATAATGGAGCCCATTTTCCTTCTAAAAAGCATTGACAATCGGCACTTGTATTGGTTCATCCGGCAAAAAAGGATGACTTTCTTGTAATCTTAATAGGTTTTTGGCAATAAAAATGACATTTCTCAATTGGTTCGAATGGGCCAGAAAAAATGGGAACATAAGGGTTAAATGCAATACACCATTTTTAGGTGAAATTAATTTCACCTTTATATGTAGAAATTACGTTTTCTCTCAACAAAACCATTTTGGTCTACAAATTAAAAATTAAATTTTGAATTTGCCTTTTAATGTTTCACAAAACATTTTTACAAAGAGTACCTTGAAGGCTTCTTCCAGGTTCATTACTTTTGAATACAAGGTCAAAATATTCTTGCAAGATCTATATGTTTGAGCCATAATCGAAAACTAATAAAAGTTTCTTTAGATGTGAATTTAACCCCTGAAGTTCGAAGGCCATTATAGGTTCAGAACCACTAAAAACCGTCACTTTGGCTACTTTGAGAAAAAATCTTGAAGTGCATTACAATAAGAGTGCATTAATTATTAAGCCCTATGTGCCTAAGCCTTTCCCTCTTGTATTTTTCCTATGAAAAAAAAGCATGGACTTACAGTAATTGGGATTGAAGCAAGTTTCCTATTTATTTTTTAATCTAACCGTATGAATGTTTAAACAACTTGCTTGTTAGTAGGCACATATAATGTTGACTTCTTGTACAATTTAAAGCAAATTCATAAAACATCCTAAAATGCATTGGGCATTTGAGGGTTACGGTTTGGATTCTAGGGTTCTACTTTGCGAGGGCTTTGTCGGGTTTTCGGTTCATGATTGTAGGGCTTCAAAATATTGAAGCCTTGTTAGGGACCATTTAATAAAATGATTATGTGATATAATTGTAATCTATCTAGAAAATATTCTATGATCTCACCTACCATGACAGCAGTCTTCTATAAGTGACTCTTTCAAATACTGATGTAGGGGCGACCGCGGGTGGGGCGACCGCGGGTCCAGAGAAGGGGGAGATTGGGGACTTCTTTCTGCGGTGCTGGGGCGACCTCGGGTGGGGCGACTTCGGGTGGGGCGACCGCGGGTAGGGCGACTACGGGTCCAGAGAAGGGGGAAATTGGGGACTTCTTTCTGCGGTGCTGGGGCGACCTCGGGTGGGGCGACCTCGGGTGGGGCGACTGCGGGTAGGGCGACTACGGGTCCAGAGAAGGGGGAAATTGGGGACTTCTTTCTGCGGTGCTGGGGCGACCTCGGGTGGGGCGACTTCGGGTGGGGCGACCGCGGGTCCAGAGAGGAGGGAAAAACTCACGCATTTGAAATTCCCTCTTTTCTGGGACTTGGGCTACTTCGGGTGGGGCGACTTCGGGTCCAAAACTAGGAGATTAATTTGTGTTGGGCGGCTCATGGTGTTTTGAAGACCCGTACAATCAAAGAAAAAAAAAGAATAAAAATGGGATGGACAAGGAGTGGTGCATCAAAGGTGATTCCCGATGTGACCAACGAGAAGGTGAAGTAGTGGAAGGGATTCTCAGACAAGGGTCGACTTCTTCGAATTCAAGTGGAGTCTGGGAGGTCTATGGTTCGATTCCCAACCCGGTGTACATGATAAAGGAGGTTATAGTTGGGTCTTACGGGTTCGGTCAAGGACACTTTCGAATAGAGAACGGAGATGACAAACATTTCCGTTCTATACTCGAAAGTGTCCTTGGCTCAATCATGGAGGCACGTCACGTGGCCTAGACCGAGGTCTTCACGGGATTTTTTGAAACTTTAAAGCAACTAATTTGTAATGATATAGAGTATTTTAGAATTCAATTGTGCTAAATCATTATTTAATTAGATTTATTCATCATTATGGACAATGATGAATAAATACTTGCGAATGAAATTTGATTTTACAAGAGCGGTGTTTGCCTAATCCATTTATAGTCAAAAAGATAAGTTTAACTTAAAGTGTATTACCCCTCTCTACAACATTTTGATAATTTGCACAAATAAATTTTGTGGGGATTGGAGGAAAAATGAAGAAGTACAAAGAAATTGATTCTATAATTCAAAATGTTGATTTCTTGTTGAAGTTAAAGCAAATTCATAAAACATCCTAAAATGCGTTGGGCATTCAAGGGTTTAGGTTTGCGTTTATGGTTCTAGTTTGCGAGGGCTTTGTAGGGTTTGGAGTTCATGATTGTAGGGCTTGAGGATTTTGAAGCCTTGTTAGGGACCATTTAATAAAATGATCATGTGATATAATTGTAAGCTATCTAGAAAATATTCTATGATCTCACCTACCATGACAGCAGTCTTCTATAAGTGATTCTTTCAAATACTGATGTAGGGGCGACCGCGGGTGGGGCGACCGCGGGTCCAGAGAAGGGGGAAATTGGGGACTTCCTTTAGCGGTGCTGGGGCGACTTCGGGTGGGGCGACCGAGGGTAGGGCGACTACGGGTCCAGAGAAGGGGAAAATTGGGGACTTCTTTCTGCGGTGCTGGGGCGACCTCGGGTGGGGCGATTTCGGGTGGGGCGACCGCGGGTAGGGCGACTACGGCTCCAGAGAAGGGGGAAATTGGGGACTTCTTTCTGCGGTGCTGGGGCGACCTCGAGTGGGGCGACCTCGGGTGGGGCGACCGCGGGTCCAGAGAGGAGGGAAAAACTCACGCATTTGAAATTCCCTCTTCTCTGGGACTTGGGCGACTTCGGGTGGGGCGACTTTGGGTCCAAAACTGGGAGATTAATTTGTATTGGGCGGCTCATGTTGTTTTGAAGACCCGTACAATCAAAGAAAAAAAAAGAATAAAAATGGGATGGACAAGAAGTGGTGCATCAAAGGTGATTCCCGGTGTGACCAATGGGAAGGTGAAGTAGTGGAAGGGATTCTCACACAAGGGTCGACTTCTTCGAATTCAAGTGGAGTCTGGGAGGTCTACGGTTCGATTCCCAACCCGGTGTACATGATGTACGAGGTTCTGGTTTGGGCTTCTTGGTTCAGTCAGGGACCTCTTCGAACTCCGCTATGAGATAAGAAACAGGTCATAGTGGAGTTCGAAGAGGCTCCTAGTCAAACCTTCGAAGCATGTCATGTGGCGTATACCGAGGTCTTCATGGGATTTTTTGAAACTTTAAAGCAACTAATTTGTAATGATATAGAGTATTTTAGAATTCAATTGTGCTAAATCTTTCTTTAATTAGAATTGTTCGTCATTATGGACAATGACGAAGATGTACTTGCGAATGAAATTTGATTTTAGAAGAGGGGTGTTTGCATAATCTATTTAGAGTCAAAAGATAAGTTTAGCTTAACAATTAGAATGCATTACTAATGACCCCCTAAGTGCCTATGCCTTTCCAACTGTATTTTTCCTTTATGAAAAGAGCATGGACTTATAGTTATTTCCATTGAAGCAAGTTTTATGAAACAAGAACCTAACCATAGGAATGTTTAATTAGCTTGTGTATTAGTATGCACGTTTCATGAAGGTGCAATATTGGATAAGAGTTGTGAGATGATAACCTACCAAATTTACTTTTTCATGGTTAAGTGTATTGCTTATAAAAATAAATTTGGGATTGGAGTTGAAATGAAGAACTACAAATTATATTGGCACACTAAAATGTTCTCTTCCAAAACTTAATATCACTTGAAAAAGCTATTAAACTCATTACATGTTGGGAATATTTTCAATTGCGGTGGCCCACGATTTTACTACCACCTATTCATTGATACATAAATTGTACTTCCTTTCTCCATTTGTGAGGATGTGAAAGTAAATATAAGGTAGAAGGCTCTAAAATGGACTGGGCATTAAAAATGGACTCTATAAGTGGCTTTGAAATGGACAAACTGTAGTTCATAAATTGACCTCCATAATCATTAAATGATTCGAGAAAAAAAAATTATCAATTGTAAAAGCCAATTCATTCTCTTTACTTCCCCATTTTTCTTTTGAAGTTGCAAGTGAACGTTTTACGGGAGACCTAGGGGCATAAGTAGGGACCTATGACACAAGTCCTTTGGAAATTTTCAATTAATTAAAAAATACTTAAAAAAAATGAAATCACTTGTGTTAGATTCTTCTTTTATTTTTCTTTGTCTGAAAAATGATCTAAAAATATTTTCATTGAAGTAAATACATGAAAAAGGGAGATCAGTCTTGAGATGAGCCATTTGTGAGGGCCAGGGTGAATTGACTCCCTCATTGCCCATCCAGGGCTTGCCCTAGAATTTATTATTTGCACTGCTTAATTTTTGGGGGAATTCTGAAATCATATTTGCAATCAGAGGCCCCAAATTACTTCTAGGAGATGCAAGAATTACCCAAAAGTTGGCAGAATATAGGGGGCTTTATTTAAAAATCTAAGTTGACGGGGGCAATGAGGGGGTCAATTCTCCCTCTGCATTTCTTGAGTCTACTACCTTTCCCTGGACCCGCGGTCGCCCTGAAGCCGCACGCGCCCTTCCTGGACCCGCGGTCGCCCCACTTAACGCACTCGCCCCCCTAAACCCTGATCCCGCACGCGCCCAGGGCGACTTCGGGTACAAATGCGGTCGCCTGGGACGCGAGCTGCTACTTTCTTTTCCAGTGCTGTGCATCGGCTTCCATATGCTTTCAAGCGTCTGGATGCGTGTTCGTGCACTGGAATCTTGTGTCTAGGACACTTTTTGTGTTGTCGTCGATTGTGGAAGACCATACTTTCTGAGCACTTGGAGGATACCAACACATCCTATATTCACCATGGCCCCCCCCTTTAAGAAGGCAAAGAAGAAAGGAGAGCGCCATAGTCGGAATGTAGCCATCCTTTTGGACCCAACAGCAAGGGCATTTCCAAATTGGCAAAACGTGCAATCGGATTGGACGTTCAACACTTGCAAGGCCTACGTAGGGTGGTGCCATATCGATAAGCTATTCCCTTACTTCCGGCACGATGTCCATATCAGCCAAAACAATGCTAATCTTCACTACTGCAGAGATGATGCATTTGTGCAACGGTGCATCGAAGTTTACCGGACATTATATCAAAAACCAACAGTGAAGGGGAGTCAAGTTTCATTGGGTATATGCCAAATGGTCTATGCAGAGCTACAATTGCGACGAACTGTGGATTGGAGGACCATTAAGAAAACCCCCAATAGCATAGTTCCCACTACCAAAGACATTCCAAGGGCGGATCCATCAAATAATCCGAGGGATGGATTAGGGCCCAAAAAACATTTCAAAGAAGAAGTGTCGGATGAAGACTACGATTGGGGCCAGTCGTCCACCTCCATCGACTCGGATGAAGAAGACATTGCAGACCCTATGCCCCCAAATGAAGATCCAATACTTGAAGAAAATATGGCAGCGGTGGTACCTTTTGTTGGAGACTCAGAAGGGGTAGTAGTATTGCATGTCGCGCCTCTTAGATCGTTGGAGCCAATGCACTTCCGTCATCCTGAGGAAGACGAAGTTCTTCAACATGTATATGCACGCATGCGAGAAATGGAGGAAGACAAGGAGGAGGGCGAGATCGGGTTGCAACGAGATGCTGAACAAGCATTGGTGATTTTTGATTCATGTGAAGAACTACCTCTTCAAGAAGCAGGAAGGGAAGTATTATATCTTGAAGACATGAGGAGGCAAGGAAAAGAAGCTTATAAAGCCCAGTTGAAGGCTATTCTTGGTAGACTGGTAGAAATAGAAATGGAATGTGAAAGGCAGCGTGAACGCACTGGTGGTGACATTCAGGACAACGATGAGCACACCCTTGAAGCACTAATCATAAGCGGGAAAGTTCGTTTGTCAGTTCAACAAAAGGAAATGGACGAGCTGGAGCAATTTTATTTGAAATTCAATAAAGGCAAAGATGGAGGCTCTACCTCAAATTCCACCCCGTTCTTGGATAAACGAATGGCCAAAATAATGGAAGAGTGTTTGGCAGAAGAAAACCGATTGAATACCGAAAGGAAAGCTGTGGAAGAGACGCAGTCAAGGTTGAATGACCTAAAAGAAACCACAGTTGTAGGCCCCATTGACCTTCCAATGGCTTTGGATGCATTATTAGTAGATGAAGAGCATTGTGTGCTGACATCAGAGGTAGCTTCCTTGAAGCAGAAGTTAGTTTCTTTGAAGAAGCTTGAACACCAGTTTCAGAAGCACATAGATTTCCGGACTGCACACATTGGTTATGCGAGAACGTTCAAGAATTTTTGGATCAAAAACAAGATGTGGAACCATGACCTACCCCTTTTGAAGAGTGCTTATAGAATTGCGGCCCATGAGTTTGAAGTCATGAAGAAGAAAAGGGAAGAGGAGGCCAATACAGATGTTGCATGATTTTGGGCTAGAGGTAGTCTTCTAGTAAATAATAGACTAATAGGTAGTTGTTTTTCTAAACTTGTGTGTATCGAAAGGGTTGCTTTGACCTTTAGAACCACCTCATGTTGTACAATGGGGTCCATGTTTTGTTTCTTCAATAAAGATATATAAATATTCCTATATGAATTAGCCTTTATGTGTTTTGAAGATCTAATTCTTGATGATTAGACACATGTCAAATACATTTATTGCATGTGTTGTAGGTCAGTTTTCTACGTAGACTTTTGTGCTTTCATTTACACAAAATACCAACAATGTAATAATACCATTGTCTTTTTAAGAAATTCATACCGAACATCCAAACAATTATTTATATTTGAACAACTTCATACAATTTCTAGTTTGCCATGTACATCAATTGCAAGATCTTCCTACGATGTGAAAATAAATAAAGTTTACTATAGATTTGAAGATATTCCTAAATCCTAAACCCGTAAGGAGTGAAATAGTTTGTTTTGGCATCATAGTGATATTTAGAAGGGAAACATGAATAAAATTTGTAGTATCTCCTTTGGCACAACATTTTTTAAAGGATTAAATTTGAAGCCTACCAAATTTTAGAACTTCTCACTACATGGTTCAAATGTTTTTGTATGATAAGTAGTTTTCAATACTTAGCATTCAGTTGGTCCCCCGAAAAATTAATGATATTCTTCACAAATGACAAGGCATTTCCAATAACAAAATTGATATTGAAATTGGTTCTTAATTTCTTATGATTTATATCTATGTGAAAAACTTTGAATCATTTCATTTTGATTGCTTGCCAAACAATATTGTTCATAACTTTCACATTACTAATCGAAATGGAATGAATCAAAGCTACACATGTAGACAAAAATATGACCTTTAAGAAGAAAAAAATTAAAAAATTAATTTCAAATTATTGTAGATTTCTTTTTCTGCCCTGAGACGTTCCTTACTTCCTTACAAATTATGTTAAAGATGCCATAACTTTTGTTCCCGGAATCCCAGGTACCAATTGCAACAAAATTTATATTCCCATAAAGGTAATAAGCTCTTGTATATTATGAGATAGTTTCCAAAAAATTCATTAAAAATTGAGATCATAGGAACCTGCCCAAAATCCATATTGTTCCTTGAGGGGACAATGGTCCTTTAGGGGTTAAGTTAATCTTTATGCACATGAAGTCGCCCTTCTTTCCCCCGAGGTCGCCCATGGCACTCGAAGTCTCCCATGAAACCCGAAGTCGCCCATGTGGGACCCGAAGTCGCCCATCTAAGACCCGAAGTCGCCCATCTAAGACCCGAAGTCGCCCATTTGAGACCCGAAGTCGCCCATCCGGGACCCGAAGTCGCCCGTCTGAGACCCGAAGTCGCCCATCCGGGACCCGAAGTCGCCCCCCTGGACCCGAAGTCGCCCCACCTGGACCCGAAGTCGCCCTCCTTGGACCCGCGTTCGTCCTATTTCGGACCCGAAGTCGCCTGCCGGAACCCGCGTTCGCACCATGTGACCCGAAGTCGACTACTGCAAAGGCGCGCGCCTCCATATGCCTGGAGGTGGACCAGCGGTCGGGTAGGGCGACCTCGGGTGTAATAGAGTTTGGTAGCGGCGCCCTAAAACCATCCTTGGAGCGTGTGGAGGGAAGACCGAAAGCACTATAAATGTAGAGGAACAACATTGGATTTCCATTGCTCTGTTGATGAACATATGGCTTGGATCTTCTCAAGAGGCTTCATGCAATGTTATATTCTTCAGAGGGCAACAACCTTGCTTTGAGTGGTTAGAAAACTACTCGAAGCGGTGGCTTTGTCATAATTTTTTTTTCCGAAGTACTTGGGTACATATACGTTTCGGTTTGGAATAACGCATATCAGATAAACAATATGGCAAACCGAGGAGCGGGGAGGAGGATGAACATAAATGATACTCGAAGAGCCACAAAGGAGTGGGATCCCTGGTTGGTTATTGAAACGAACCCCGCTCGTTCCGCAAATACGAGGACTTGTATTTTTTGTGGTTGGAACAAAGTTTTCGTGCGGAAGCGGGCATTTGGTCACTTTGGTTACCCCCGTACATCAACAGTGGAACGTTGTAAACGTATTCCATCCGTAGTCCTCGAATGATTCAGAAACTGTGAAGGGATTGTACCAAAAGAAATGAGTTTGGAGGAGATGCATGGAGTAGATCTTGAGGTTGATGTTGTTGCTGAGTCCGTTGCAGGGTATATTGTGGATGCATCAGTGGAAGGGTCTGTGGACCCAAGCGACAGGACAGAAGGACCTAATGCACCGCCTCGTAATCCAGATTCAACGAATTCTACTCCTGTGACGGTGAGAAGGATGCGCTCAACCTCGATTTCTCGTCAACAAAGCATGGATGAATCATTCCGAGTCAATGAAAGACAAAACTTGGACAGACTATGGGCTTCTTTCTTTTATGAGGCTAACATTGTATTCAATGTGGTGTGGCACCCAGCCTTTGTGAATGTTGTGAAAGCAACTTCGACATGTGGATTTCCATATTCTCCGCCATCGTACAACGCGGTGCGCACTAAACTACTTGATGTGAAGAAGGAGGTTGTTACGAAAATGGTCAGTAGTCAAACAAAGAGTTCTATTACCCAATATAGAGCCACTATCTGTTCGGATGGATGGTCAGATACAAATCACCGTCCCTTGTTGAATATGATGCTCGTTTGCCCTGCGGGTGATGTCTTCCTGGGATCGGTTGACACCATAGGAGAGAGGAAAGACATGGCGTATACGGTGAATACAATGGCTACCTACATAGAGCAGGTGGGACCAGGAAATATTGTCCAATTGTGTACAGACAATGCTTCCGTAATGACAGGGTCAATGCGCGAGTTGCAAGCAAGGTATCCCCACATGTATACGCAAGGATGTGCCGCACATATATTGGACTTACTTTTGGAAGACTGGGGAAAGGAAAAAAGGATCAAAGATCTAGTGGATAAGGCCAGGGCAATTGTGAAGTTTATAAAGAAGTACCACTTGACTTTGGGTCTCTTCCGTAAGTACTCGCCGAAGAAGTCATTGAGACTTCCCGCGGCCACACGCTTCGCAGTGCATTTTCTCATGATAGACCGTTTGGTAGAGTGCAAACAAGCGCTTCAATTCGTGGTGGGGGACGAGACGTATATGCCATTTGAGAATAGTTTGGTCAGCAGAACAAACGGACTCATTACAAGAGAGCGGGCCCGTAAAGCGCGAGAGGACATAGTTTCGGAAGTGTTTTGGGTGGAATGCGGTAATTTCCAGCACATGGTTCTTCCAGTGATTCTTGCTCTGCGCCAGTTCGATGGCAAAATACCGGCGATGCCGAAAGCTTGGATAATTATGAGTAGCCTTCGTCAGCACGTGTGCACTTTAAAGGAGGCTCCGTTCTTTCTTGATGAGCAGACCGCGACGAAGTTCCTAAAACAATTTGATGCTCGTTGGAAGTTGATGCGCACGGACCTCCATTATGCAGGGGCATTGTTGAACCCGTATTTGACAGATGTGGAAGAGCTTCATAACAATGGAGAGGCAAAGCGGGCATTGAATCGAGTCATCAGAAAATTGAGCGGACCATTGAATGTGGATGAAGATGAAGCAATTGCTGAGTTGACGGAATTTGAAGAGAAGTCGGGTCCCTTTGATCCATTACAAGAGGCTCCAGATGTTACTCGATGTAACTTGTTGCCTCATCAATGGTGGAATCGTGTGGGTGGGAACGCTCTTCCAAAAATAGCAAGGAGAGTTTTGTCTCTGACATGCTCAGCATCATCTTGTGAAAGAAACTGGAGCATGTATTTGTTTGTACACGATAAAGTGCGTAATCGCCTAGCCACAAAGAAGGCTGAGATGTTGGTGTATATCTACACCAACAACAAATTGGAACGTGAAAAGCAAAGACACAATCCAGCACTATTCTACGAAAAGTACCTTGTAGATGGAGATACAGATGAAGAGAATGAAGAACCATATTCTTCGAGGGACGAAGATGAAGTTAGGTTTAGAGATTTGAGAGAAGAATAGAGACGTGTGGTAGTAGAAGAACACCTCCGTGGAAATAGGTGGGCTGGTATGGTGCCCCGTGTAGGTAGTCCTCCACGAGGACGATACCACAACACTTTCGTGGGTGATGATGATGGATTGAGCTCTCCAGAGGCGTCGCACCACCGCAGAGACGAAGCCCCTCATGTGTCGGCTTGGGATGCATTTCCGGTAATCAATGCAGACCCAACGAGGGAAAGAACTCCTGATGACAACAATGACGGTGCAGATATTCCAGTGGCAGATGAAGTGGAGCTTGTAAGGTCTCCAATTGCCACATGTCTGCCGCCTAGTATGCCAATGAACCTCCGAAGTGGTGTACGAGTTAATGTACAGGGTGAAAGGCAAGAAGAGGTGTCGCATATTGAAGAGGTACGTGCAGTTCGTCCAAGTTTAGCACCGACCAACAACACTGCAACAGAAACTAGGGTGTACGATTCAGATGCGCCATTGCAAGTGGTATTCAACGAGACCCGTACCTGTGGGTCCAATCGCCCTGCAAGTGTAGACATTGCCACAACATCGAGGATAGTACCAACTCCTCTAACAAGGTCGCCGACACATAATGATCTACGACAAATCGTTGATGAAGGAGTTCATGGCTCAGCTCCACAACCTACTCCGGCCTCATTGATGTCAGGCCCTGGAGAATCATCCAGGCGATTGCGTGAACACTCCAAATCAGGAAATAAACGAACCCGCAAGACGCAAGACAGACTGACACGAAACCCCAAGCGTCAAAACCATGCGATCCATCCATTTGTCATTGGAGAACGAAATTCCACTCGTAATCCTTGGCCATCAAGCGCAGCAGCGAGAGCAGAGCGTCAACATGTTGGGCAGCAGGTGCTTGAGCGACCGACAGGCCCTATTATCAATGGAACCACTGATGCATCGAGGCCGACAAAGCGATTAGTGCTAGCCGAAGTTGTTGGTGGTTTAGAAACGCAAGTGCGAAATTTGAACTCTGAGGTGGAACGTGAGGTGATCCTTCAACCTACAAGCAGAGAGGATGATGAAAACGAGGTCTCAGGAGCTAGTGACAGTAGTGGGCCACATGAAGACACCGACCCCAATGCAGATGAAGCGGAAAGCGATTCTACCTTCACAATGTAATGTGTTGCATTATAGATGTGGAGGCCTTCAAATAGTACTATAAGGATTTAACATCAATGCCTTGTAGTGAAGATTTGTTGCCAAAGCTTGTAATGAAATAGGTAGATTTTGAATTTTGTGTAGTCCATCACTTGGCTTCACAAAGTCAGGAAGATTGTAAAAGGTACTTTGGTGTTGACGATGATGATTAATGAAGGTATTCGTATTTTTTGCAAATAAGTGTGCAATTTCAAACAGGAGTGGTCTTGGTAGTTGGTACTCAATTGTGAAGATCATCCCTATGTATGTACGCAGTTCCATTTAAATTAATATGATTATTGTCCAAGGTTTTTATTATTATTATGTTTTAGGCTTATGAATTGATTGTCCCATGATATATCATTACATAATGCATGTTCATTTGCTTTGGTACATACCGAGCATATAATTCAATGCTTATATATTGGTGATTTGCCGTGGAATGTGTTGGTTGAAGAATAAATATTGGAAAAAAAATGTTGTGGGGGCCCCAGACTTGTAGCCCATGAAGTAGGACCCGCGGTCGCCCTGGATTTCGGACCCGCAGTCGCTTTGGACTTCGGACCCGCGGTCGCCCTAGATTCGGACCCGCAGTCGCCCAGGATTTTGGACCCGAGGTTGCCCTACCCGTGGTCGCCCCCTACCCGTGGTTGCCCCCCTACCCGCGGTCGCCCCCTACCCGCGGTCGCCCCTACCCGTGGTCGCCCCCTACCCGCGGTCGCCCCCCTACCCGCGGTTGCCCCTACCTGTGGTCGCCCCTACCCGCGGTCGCCCTTCAGGAAGCACGCCACGTCACAGCCACGTACGACAGTCCGTTTTACCAAGGGGTAAAAAAATTTGAAATCCGAAATCCGTACACGACAACAAAAACCGCCCTTACTCGACAACTCGACAATTCGACATGCGACATGCGACGTCTATTAGACACAAAAACTCAAAATTCTGTCAGACAAGACAACCCTGCTTGTTGCATTATTTGATTTTGAAAATTTGAATGTGAGAAATATTTACAAAAATTATTTAGAAAATGTGGTCTACTAGAAAAAAGGAGCATATACAATGTTTTTCCAATGAAAGAAATAGTAGAAATAGAAAAAAAAAACATTTTCTTGAACAATCCTAGTCTTTACTTTATACAAATAAATTGTGTTTGAAGAATTTTTTTTAAATTTGTATTTTTAGCAATTTTAAAAATAATAGGTTCAACCTAGTGTGATGAAGAACACAAAATATATAAAAATGAATCCAAATATTTTAAAGATGTCCCAAACAATATACAAATAATACAAGTTATTAAATCACAATTGCAATATTGCATGTTTCACATTTACAACAAGATGAATTGAAAATATCATTTTTGATGTAGAAATACGTTACAAACATACATAAATAAGGTCCATAAGACCATAATTGTGATACATGAGGGGTCATCATATTTGAAAGTCAATCATGTTTTTCACTACATAAGCACCAATATTTTTTGTATGGGATATATTGTTGACAATTTACATTTTAAGATGTAAATATAAGTATAAGGGTGTAGGAAAATATCAAAATAACTTCAATTACAATTTTTTTGTATAAATGCAATATTTAATCTTGAACTAAATTAAATTACATTAGATTACATTAAATTGCTTAAAGCATTTTTTGTAACATCCTCTAATACAATAACAAAATAATACAATTGCTTGTATTATGTATATTTTGTTGTTTCAAACTATTAATGCATTTTACAACAAAACTTAAAGAACACTTCAAGTTATAATTGTATGTTCCACATTTGTAAAGTGGCACATCATAATTGATGTAGAAAAACTAAAAATACATTGAAAACATATATAAATAAATCTATGAGGTCTATACAAGAACATATGTTGTACATCATGATAATCACATCTTAAAAAAATAAAGAAATAAAAAATATTCCACACATTACACCAATGTTTTTGGTAACTAATGTAAAATTGAAAGTTTAGGGTTTAGGGTTTAGGGTTTAGAATGCATATTTAAATGTGAGAAAGAATAACTTGAATTACCTTTTCATTAAAAACATTCTTACTACATAGGATGCTTATAGCATTAAATAGCAATCTTAGAAAGCAAATCTGTACTTCTTAGAATACACTATTTCTATACAAGTGGATAGCTGTGTAAACAAGTTAGGAGTCAGCTGTCAAACAAGCCAACAGTCAATTGTCGAACAACTCGACGAGCAGTCAACAGTTACACAAGGTAGAAAACTGTTTAAAAATAAGACAAAAATGGGTGCCCGAAATTTGCCGTCCGAATTTTCCATCTGAATAAGGCCGTCCAAAGTGGGCCGTCCGAAGTGGCCAACTGAGACCAGCTGTCCAAATTCGGACTAGCCGTCCGAAATAAAATGTAAGAAAAGTCAATGTTCAGACCTCATTTACGCATAGTAGAATACATTTTTTTGAAAAACTTTGAACTAGAAAAAGTTTGGAAATCAAGCAAGGTTTCATCTCCAACAATCCGTTTCAAGTTTGGACCTTCCACCAAGTAGTTATGGACAAGTTTCTGAGGGGGTGTTAGGAAATGTGGAAAAATCTAGGCGTCCGAAGTAGGCTGTCGGAAGTGGGCCGTCGGAAGTGGCCGTCGGAGGTGGCCATTGGAAGTGTCTATGGTCAATTGATCATATTCTTAATAATATAAAACTAATCAAGCGTATTAAGGTTCTAACAATACAATTGCAAGCAAATCTCACGTTTAACTCCTAAACATCCAAACAATGTTTTTTGGCAACATTACAATTTTAGGCAGCTCATTATAGACGAAATTTTTATTTTTTCTCTTTGGAAATTTCACACAATGTGTGGCCAAGGAGTAGCTTTAAGGCCCAACAATTTTCATAACTTTTGACTAAATGGTTTTAAAGTTATTGCATGATATGTAATTTTCAGTGTTCGGCGGGCAACGCGAGCAGAAAAAAAATTCTTTGAAGATCACTTTAAAAGAAATAAAAATTTGAAATTGGTTCTCTAGATTTTTATATATATATTAAGCTTTGAATCATTTTCTACTGCTTTGAATCATTCCATTTTGATTAATGAGATGAAAGTTATGAGGAATTTTAGTTTAGATTAGTTTGTGGTTAGATATTGAATCTCTACTCTAAAATAAACTTTGAAGTCTTTTAATTAACTCAATTTTAAATATTCTTGAAAAAAGCCCCAAACATTAGGTGTATATTGTTTATTAAAACATTACAAACATTGGGATTGGCATTTTTCAATTCTATAAATAAATTGTTAACAATTTAGTATTTTTAATCATTCTCTACTGCTTCCTACTTATTATTCTTTTCCTATATATTATACAATTCCAAATGATCTAAAATTTTTCAAGCACCTAGCCAACTTGACTTGCGGAATGAATCCAAAGAGTAACCACCATTTTGGACACCTTATCTGATCGGACGCTGCGAACAGGCGGACATACCGGGCCGGGTGGACGTTGGAGATGCACTATATTTTGGAACTGTAAATGAAACTGGACGTCCGGGGGGTTCCAGACGCGGACGTTGGACATTTGGACGTCTGGCGTCCTAGCAACCCTGTCCCTAAGGGGATCCTCTCCACATGTCTCCCAAGAAAATGACCATCGAGGCCGAGATCGTGCACGGACTGAACGGATACATCCAACACTGGACGGACGTATCCAGAGATGGGACTGTGGAGTACAAGGCGCACATGTTCTATTTGGTCTCGTATTGGAGCGGCGTGAGAAATGCGCTGCGTGACGGAGAGGAAGAAGACCCTCTCGACTTTGATGAGTTGCAGCAGGGGTTTTGGCCTCAGACTTGACAACTTGGGGATTTCACGACGGACTTCATGCAAGACGGCTGGACGCGGGAGGAATACGAGGCGAAAGACCCTTACATCGGCACTCTAGAGGGGAGGCCCCCGCCAGCCTACAACGTGGCCACTGATCTCCGCGAAGGCTTCTATGTGTTTGTGAGGCCCGGCTTGGATTGTGAGGATCCGGTGTGGCTTGGTAGGGCCGTCGAGAATTCTCAATTCGATCCTGCGGGAGTCCACTTTCGTGAAGTTTTGGTGCAATGGTACATCCCGTGCGGCACCTCGAAAGACACCGCGCGGTTGTACGCCGGGTGGGACACGAAGTCCAGTTTCAGATGGAAGATTGATTGTAGGGCAAGCCAGGCGGACTACGTATCCACGAACAGTATTATGGCCTCGTGGAAACCGAAGAAGAATGACGGGAAGAGCTTCATTGCGCCCCGTCAACAAGTGCAATTTGCGGTGGACAATTTGCGTCGCATTGCAGAGGAGGAGGTACACTAACTTCTGAAGAATAATTATGATCGACTTTATTGGGGAGGGATGTTGGAAGCTTTATCTTTGATGCGCGCTCAGCTACCATGCGTTTTGGCCGAGTGACGGTGTTTGACATATAATGTAGCCAACGGTGAGCGGTCAATGGCAATCCATGTAGTTTTGGACTTGTGCTTGAGATTGCATTGTTGAGGTCTTTGGTAGACTCTAGGAAGCGTGGAGTGCATGCTCGCCGATTTTTGTACCGACCATTTTCTTCGAGGAGAAATATTAAATTATGCGTTTCGTTTTTGGGGGTCTCGTCCATTTGAAGGAGTCTTATTTTGAGTTTTCTTTGTGCAATATTTGTTGATCCCGCGTTCATGAATGATTAAGCCGAATTGTCCATCATGAGTTCCTGACCCCTACCCCTAATGCCCCTCCCCTCCATTTGAGGAGGCGACGACAGAAAGCCTGCGGTTCCAAAGATTCTAGGAATATTCCACCATCTCCTCGTTCGTTTTGCATGCCTTTTGCGAACTAGATTTGTGCCCATTGTCTTTCCTTCATCTCCTAGTACGCAGAAATGCATCTTCTCGTGCCTTAGGTCACTTTGTCGCCCCCCACCATCACATCCAACTGGCTACGTAGCACACATCCTAAACCACCTTTCCGGGCCTTCATGTACAAATGGCATTCGGAATACTGCCATTTTAACGAAATTCCCCATATCTATAATTTTTTGATGATTCATTTAGTGCTTGTAGCAACATGATGCATCATAGATTCTCTTCATGTTCTCAATGATTTTGCAAATTATATTGATAAGAGGTCATTTGAATAATAACATCTTATGCCTGTACCTCATTTGTTGAATCAATATTATTAGTTCTAGTTCCAATATTTGGAGGTCAAGCAGAATGTCTATTGGAATTAGTCGGATCCGATTGAACCCAAATGGTCTCTTCTTGGACCCTCAGAAGATGGTACTTCACTAATTTCCAACATAGGTAGAAGCGTCTCGTTCTAGTACATTTTCCCAACCCAGAAGGCATTTATTCTTTCTTTTCAAAATTGGAAGCAACTTCTGACATGGTATACATTACTTACCTTGTATTTGTGCAATTGTTTGTTTTACTGATAGGTTGCGGATGGAAGGCATGGATCTACGGTATTGCCTACTATAGTTCCTATGTCTCAAGCACCAAGTCCTTCACAGCCTTTCACTCTTGCCAACAACAACAAAGAGGTCTCTAGTGATTCAAAGGATGAAGATACTGTACTCGAAGACTTGGTCAGCTTCGATGATGTTATGGATGCCACTAACCGTGCTGCAGATGCTTTTGAGTACTCCATGCATAGTCGGGTTAGTGACCTCGAGGCAACTAGACATCACATTAGTGAACCTCAGCTAAACTTGCGGAAGTGCAGAATGCCTGTGTTCTCACCTGAAAGTTCAGAGACCGTATATAGCTCAGATAGCGAGCTATCTTGCTCCATTGATGGTCCTATGTTTCTAGACATGTGCCAATGTGTTAGTAGCACTGCTCAGGGAACGCGTAAAGTTGTCCTCATTCTTCTGAGTTCAGACGAAGATGATGATGTAGACATTGATTGATTCCATTTCATTGGAATTGCTTTTTGGTTGCTCCATGTTAGACTTTATTATGTCTAATATACCATTTATAGTTTATGTTATAAGTATATTTATCCTAAAATGTTTGTTCACTTACACACTTATAGTAAAATTTTGGTCTCATTATACTTCACATGCTTTGAAGTTCGAGATTCATCGTCTTTTTGAAATTCCATCTTTTTGATCCATCATCATTTATGCTTTCTCAGATGGATGTGTCACTAGTAGATTTATCACATGTGGAGAAAATAGTCGAAACTCCAGGAACCGATGACACAGCTCAACCCGATATTGGAGGGGATGAGGACTTTGAGGAAGATGAAGAGAAGGAGTTAATGGAGGATGAGCTCCGGAGACTCCAAAAGGTAGACTCTATGGCTACAATTGCTTCACTTCGAATGAAGCCGGACTGGTTGTTTCGGCTCCAAATCCCACTCTGCAGACTTGTTGCAATGCCCATGGTACACCAAACTCTCTCTTGTGACTTAGTCAAGCTGGAGCAAGAATTCGTAAATGGGTATCGAGATGGAGCGACAGTATTCTACGTAACAAGGACGAATGATGCCGGAGAAAGCTCAGAGTTTTCGGAGGTAGAAATGGAAGAGTGGGGGCCATTGTAGAACGAGAAGAATGAGATCTTCAACGAGTACGTGGAATCAGTGGCTGAGCTACAGTTCTTGAAGAACTTAAAATTTTATGTTTGTGATGGCAATCACCGTCACTTGGCATGGATGAACCACATTTCCAGGCTTCATTCCACCAAGCGAGATTGGCATTGTAGCGTTGACTCTATTGTGTTGGAGACGAAGGGGAAGATTGAGCTTGTCATGCATGTCATTTATGACATAAATAAGTAAGCATTGCTCTTTTAAATTCTCATTTCTTTTACTTTTGCTTTTAATTCTTGTTTGTATAGGTTTAAATTGTGTTGGTGAACAATGGCTAAATGTAATTGTTCAAATTGCAGATCGACAAAGGATTCACATGTGAAGACTAATCTTGTACACACCTTATATCGAGTTCAGAAGTATGGTCTTCTACCCATGGATAGGTTCAATGAGATGTTGAGACCATCAGAGGTCAAATGGTGTGGAGCCTTGAAAGTGAAGAAAACTTGGTACTCAATGCCAGTAGAGGTCTTCACAGCCTTTGTTTTCCGGGTGAGAACTGCCTTCATCACTTATTGGAAATTTAATTTTTGTATAATATCTCTTCCTTTTTTTAATGAGATTGTTTTGTCATTATTTATTTAAACCGTGGTCTTCCACAGCAAGAGATCGCCCAAGCAGCAGATGCAGCAGTGAGAAGGTACAACGAGGTCACCCCGTTTGAAGAGAAGAGTCATGAAGGTGTCGCAAACGCTATGAGAGTCGGAGCAAAAGAAAAGAATTCCAAGCTGTATGTGAAAATGATCAAGTTGGTAACCGTGGCCAATCCTGCTCATGGGCCTGACTTCCTAGCAGAAGTAAGTGTTTCATTTCCAACATATTTTCAAGCAGCATTATTGTATGTTGAAGTTGTATTTCTAATTCCGACTTGGTTGTTTCTGTATAGGTCAAAAAGCATTGGAGCACTAATGAAGTTCCAGAGATGACTCTAGAGAAGTTCCAAATGGTGGCCACTTGCAACACAACTCCGTTCCACAAGGTCAAATTCTTGAAGTGGTGGAACTCTTCATTGCCATCATGTGATGCCTAGTGATTTCCATCGCGACCCGTGTCTGAGACCTTACTCGGACCATTCTTGAACAGATGTGTATGGTATGCTGGGGTAAGTACTCATTTGATCACATACAATAATTTGATAATACTTATTTTTTCAAATTGGATTTCAAATTTTTCAAATTCTATCTCTAAGGTCTTCACTACTGAAATATTAATTGATCTTGCATTTCTATAGATCGAAGATGCAGCTGTGGAGTACTTTGAGGACGTAGTAAGGCAAGACAACATCACAGTGAACATGAAAGTTCCGTAGTAGCCTGAGTTCTTGTTGGATTATATTGAGGGGTGGAGGAGGAAGATTTGGGATCAAGGGTTTCTGGCGGTACTCAGGGGAGCCAACTATTTCAAGAAAAGTGATTGTTTCATGACTTATGATGGATCCAGACAGGCGGTTAGAAGAGTTCTTTTCCGGTATTACTCTACCGTTTGTTTACTTCTCTCAATTCAAATATGTGCAAAGCATTGAGATTCTAATGAATGATTATTGATTGAAGCTCATGATTAATGACGCCAAAAGTCTACAATGAAACAATGAACTAAAGTTTGAATGTCTTATGCAACACACGTAGGTATAAGTCCAAGGGGCTGTAACTCAGATCCATTTCATAAGCACTATCCTTCCTAATTTAGAGGTTTCATGTATTCCAAATCAGCATCTCACCATTCAATTCGTTGCATTGATTCTTTAGTTCTTTTTTCTTCATTGTACATAATATATAATTAATCCATGTGACTCACTTTTTTAATTGAATTGTCTTATTGAATGACTGTTTTGGGGTATTGTTGTAGTTACTTCAAACATGAGTTGGAGGCAAAGGGAGCAATTTCGAGGAATGATCTTCCTCCATTCCTTTTCACTGGGCTCGACCATAGTTCTGCGGATTGCATGTACACTCCGAACCAACTCCGTACTTATACGACGGCTCATCTCAATGGTGGAGGGTGGTACATTGACTGTCCCGTCTCATACACTCATCCGCCGGAAGTTCATTTCCGGAACTCTTTGGAGGGCATCGGTGCAATTGACATGGAGGTGGATGAGTTTGTAGGACTCACGGATAGGCAGAGAAGCAGGGCCATTTCGAAGAGGGAAGCCAACGATAGGAAAAAAGCGGCTCGGCTCCAAGTTCTTTTGGAAACAAAAGACAAGAAGGAGAAGGAAAAAGAAGAAAAGATGAAGGCCAAGTTGGCGGAAAAGGAGAAGGAGAAAGAGGAAAAGCTACTGGCCAAAGGAAAGAAGATTGTCGATGGTGGTGTTGTTCCAGCATCATCTACAATAGACTAGAGCTCTTAGTTGGAAGGTGGAATTCAAAGCGGGGTGAAGAGGAAGGCGACACTTATGCAACTAATGGAAGACGTCAATCATTACTCAAGGGACACAAGCCATTGTTCTTGGCGATGATGAATTGGAGAAGACTGAGGATTTAATCCTCAATATTTCAATTGAGGACCTTGTAGAGGACATGGATATTGAGTCGCCGACTTATTATAGGGAGGTCATGGACTTCTGGAAAAAGGTAATTTCTGGATTACTTTGAAATTGCTAAGTCATATATCAAGTTACCAAAATGAACATTGTGTAGATGATTAATTGATGGTACAAAATATCCAATGTCTGCAGTTGTCAAGGAGGAAGCCTCACATGTTTTACGGAGTGCCGAATGCTAGGCCTGGAGCGGACCTAGTATTTTTTGATTGCCTTGAGAACTTGCTTGTACCGGGCCTATCATCTCCATCAACGAAGGTGCCGACGTGGAACGCAGATTTGGAGAATGAGGCTCTTCAAGCGGCATTTCAATTCGCATTCAAACATTTGCAAGACCATGGATGCATGATATTATTTTATTCATGGAGCGCCGATGTCAGGGGCGATATTGCAGGATTGTGTGAGGCTTACCGCATGGTGAAGAAGGAGTGGTGGGGAATGAATTGTCTACACTTGACCTCGGCATTGGATACTAGAGCTACAGTAAACCAACAACATGAAGTTCTTGAAGTTGGAATTGTCCTTTCCTTTGGATCATGTTATATTCTCTTGTCATATATATTTTATTTTTCTAATTGCAGACGCATAGGTTTGGAATTAGCCTCCTTGTGAAGGACTTCGGAGAGAAAGGGAAATCCAATTTCACTTTCAAGCGCACCTCGATGATGAAGAATGCTGGTGTTGACATTGGTCGAGATGACATGTTGATGAACTACACGAAGGAGGATGACATAGCAATGAAAGATGGGAAGCCATAGCGAGGTGCTCGTGAAAAAGATCCCCGATTTTTCCAACTACTCATTGAAGCTACAACTATTGAGGGAGACTTGGTTCTTGATTGCACCGCATCAACAAGTAAATATTCAATTTTTTTCTTCTCTATTCAAGTAGAAATTCAGTAAATCATTCATTTCACTCATATTTTATATTCACTGGACTTCAGGCGCATCAATTACAGCTTGTTGGGGCACAGGCCGCCACATTGTGGCTTTGGAGGAGAACATTGATATTTTTGATGCCCTCCTCAAACCCATGAGGAAGTCTGCTCCAATCGTGGTGAAGGCCCCACCTAAACCACCAACACTTCAAGACTCACATGATTCGAATGAAATGCCCGTGGTGCCTCGCAAATTTGCTCGAAGGGGAAAATTCAGTAAGTAAGTTTGCATTTTTTATAAGTTTTAAATTTTATCAAAATCTTTGTGTTTTACAAGTCTAACATTCTGTCATATCCAATTGCAGCCATCGAGGATTGACGTCAGCAGATATGATGCTCAACAAACAAAGTCTTTTCTACAGTCCGGAAAAGACTTTTCATCTTCCACCCTATGCAGAGCACATGGCATCAACCTTTGCGGATTTTGGTTGTCATAAACCAAAACGCCGTAAAGATACATATGCTCTGAATGTGTTACAATTCATAGATGGATCAGCATCTGAGGGTAGAGAGACTTCAGAATCTTCTACCAATGAAGATTCAGCGACTGAGTCCACTGCAGCTTAGACTGATGAGATAGATATGTCTCATATGTCAACTACTATGTATGGATTTCCATTATGATTGGATTTTGTGTGTTTAAGGCTACATATGGAGTGTCATTTATTTTCTTTTGCATTTTTTAATGACGTCATCTCATTGAAAATGGACCACTCTTATTTATTCAAACAGAAGTCTCTTATCAAAAATAAGTAAATTTGAATAAATGAGCTCACTTTTCTGGATTATCAAAATTCCCTAAACCCACGGTCATAGGCTCCTCACACTTTTCTCTCCAAAAAAAAAGGGAGGCTCACAGGCTCACAGGCTCAAGCTCACAGGCTCACATGCTAGCAACCCTACCATTGGGATTAGTGTGTTTTAATTCCATTTTAAAGCTATTAATGATAAAGTTTTTTCACTCTATAATATACTTTCTTCTATTTAATAATTTTTTAAAGAATGAAACCACATTATTTTTAAATTTTAAATCTTTTATATTTTCAAATCAATTTTGAATGATGATTTTTTTTAATTCAAGACTATAATGTAAACTTTTTTAAGTTAAGAAGATTCAAAGTAGTTTGCCAATATGTCACAAATGTGATTTCTTCACTTTGAACGCATTTACCTTGCAATCTATGAGGTGAAAGTGTTTGAAATTTTTTCCACACATTGTCATACTATTCTACTTTAAGATCCTACAATTACATATTCAAAAATACCATTAATTTTTTTTTTCTCTTTATACTAGAAATAGTAGTTTTGAGACTTTTTTTGGACAATTACAACAAAGAGGTCGCCCCTAGGGACTAGAGGTCGCCCCTTAGGACCAGAGGTCGCCCCTAGGGACCAGAGGTTGCCCCCAGGGACCAGAGGTTGCCCCCAGGGACCAAAGGTCGCCCCCAGGGACCAAAGGTCGCCCCCAGGGACCAAAGGTCGCCCCTAGACCCGCAGTCGCCTTAGATTTTGGACCCGCAGTCGCCCCCTATCCGCGGTCGCCCCTCATGAAGCACGCCACGTCACAGCCACATAGGATAGTCCGTTTTACCTAGGGGTAAAAAAATTTGAAATCCGAAATCCGTACACGACAACAAAAACCGCCCATACTTGACAACTTGACAATTTGACATGCGACATGTGACGTCTATTAGACACAAAAACCCGAAATTCTCTCAGACAAGACAACCCTGGTTCCAAACTTGGGGTCCAACCAATGCAGCCTTCTCCCTTGTGTCTCGGCCTCATGGGCATGGTGGACATACTTTTGGGCTTGCTGGGGGCTTTTGTTTTTTGTTCTCGTGAATGAGGGTCCAAGCTTGGGGTGCATCCAGTGCAGCCTTCCCCCTCGTGTCTCAGCCCCAAGGGCATGGTGGATATGCAACCGGGCTTGCTCGGGGGCTTTTGTTTTTTGTTCTCGTGATTGAGGGTCCAGGTTTGAGGTGCAGCCAATGCGGCCTTCCCCCTCGTGTCTCGGCCCCGAGGGCATGATGGACTAGCTCCCTGTCTTGCTCGGGGGCATTTATTTTCTCTTCTTGTGATTGAAGGTCCAAGCTTGGGGTCCAGCCAATGCGGCCTTCCCCCTCGTGTCTCGGCCTCGAGGGCATGGTGGACTGACTTCCAACCTTGCTTAGGGGCATTTGTTTTTTGTTCTCGTGATTCAGATTCGAGTCTTGGGGTCCAGCCAGTGCGGCCTTCATCCTTGCGACCCAGCCCCGAGGGCATGGTGGACTGACTCCCAGTTTTGTTCAGGGGCATTTGTTTTTTTTCTCGTGATTCAGGTTCGAGTCTTGGGGTCTAGCCAGTGCGGCCTTTACCCTTGTGTCCCGGCCCTGAGGGCATGGTGGACTGGCTCCTAGTCTTGCTCAGGGGCATTTGTTTTTTGTTCTCGTGATTGAGGGTCCAGACTTGGGGTGCTACCAGGTTGGCCTTCCCCCTCGTGTCTTGGCCTCGAGGGCATGGTAGATTGGCTCCCAGTCTTGCTCGGGGGCTTTTGTTTTGTCTTTTCGTGATTGAGGGTCTAGGCTTGGGGTCCAACTAGTGCGGCCTTCCCCTTAGTGTCTCGGCCCCGAAGGCATGGTGGACACGCTTCTGGGCTTACTCGGGGGCATTTGTTTCCTCTTCTCGTGATTGGGGGTCCAGGCTTGGGGTGCAGCCAGGTTGGCCTTCCCCTTTGCGTCTCGGCCCCAAGGGCATGGTGGACTGGCTCCTAGTCTTGCTTGGGGGCTTTTGCTTTTTGTTCTCGTGATTCAAGTTCCAGTCTTGGGGGCCAGCCAGTGTGGCCTTCCCTCTCGTGTCTCGGCCTCGAGGGCATGGTAGACACGCTTCTGGGCTTGCTCTGGAGCATTTGTTTGATCTTCTCGCGATTGATGGTCTAGGCTTGGGGTCCAGCCATGTTGGCCTTCCCTCTCGTGTCTTGGCCTCGAGGGCATGGTGGACTGGTTCCCAAGCTTGCTCGGGGGCATTTGTTTTCTCTTCTCGTGATTGAGGGTCGACGCTTATACTAGAAGAAACCCGTGTTTTTTTGACAGCGGGCCCGCAACGTAGAGTGTCCGAGGTTGGACATACTATGTCCAAGGAGACATCTTCGTGTCTGGAAGATGGTTTGCCATTTCCAACAGATCTGAGTGGCTGTTGCAACGGACATGCCAAAATTTAGGTGATAACAGCTTCTTGTTTCCACAAACGTACCCCTTTCTTTTGACATTCTTGCGGACATGAGCATGTCCGCAATAGTATTCGTAAAAATCGGAATTGCCACGTTAGCATCGTTGACCTTTTTTCATCGGCTGTAATTTTAATTTTTTGTTTTTGTTTAATTAAAATGTTTACCCACCATGAAAAAAGGGAGGGCTGGGCAGTGCCCGGTCTTGAAAAATTCTAGACATGCTGACGTGGCAAATGACGTGGCAAGATTGAGGGAAATTTGCTGACGTGGCAATTTTTTTGACTAACATGGCCCGGCCACATCAACACAGATTTTGAAGCATTGAGCTTAATGTCTTCCCTGTTCCTCCTGACAGTATTTGTTGAGACATCGTGACGCTTGTTTAGATGTCTCAAAGGACATCTCAATGTCAATCTAGATGTCAACTGCAATGTCTTCACATTCTTGGAGACTTTTGTACAAGTACTACAATGTTGACCTTCATGTTTTCAAAAACCTCAAACTGCCTACTGAAACGTCATGACATCTTTTTAGATGTCTCAGATGACATATGCGTGTTTGTATGGACGTCGCTTGAGATGTCTGACTTAGCTAGGGACTTCTTAGCAAGCACTACAATACTCATGCTGATGTTGACAGTAACATGTGAATGTCTTTAGATACGTTGGTTTCATTCTGACATCGTTGTCTTCTAGCATAGCGATGTTCTAGAGGCGTTCATGTATTCTACTAGTCTACTGAAGAGTGAGCAGCCTAAACAACAAAGTGATCGAATAGGAGAGTACTTCCTAACAATGACATTATCCATTTACATTATCTTATTAAGGCTACTTTGGAATGCTTAACCGTCTTCTTCGTTTCATTTCTATCTAACGCACGGTGAGCACTTCAAGCATTGTAGTATTGTACCTCTAGACTAAGTTCAAGCTAATTTAATGAACGACATGCACCATTCAATTCAAACAGACAAATAGAAATTGTTCATTTCTAATATTCCACGTTAATGTATTAAGATGCGTGTACTTCCTACAAAATCATTGCAAGAAAACAAAAGAGTGCATGTGGTGTGCGAGGACTAAGAATGCAAAAAATATTTTATTGGTTCTTTTATAATCTTTCATGTACTCTATGCAAAAGATCCCTCAGCTATACTACCTTTTGGGTGTACACAGGTACAAATATAGTCCTTTAATGTCTTCATCAGGGTGTTTTTTTTGGGCGAAATTTCGCTCAACTGTCAGAAATCTGACCTCTCTGGTTTCATCCCTCCAAAAATTGGCCTCTACAGTGAAGCCAACACAGGGACATATGTCCAAAAAACCCCCGCTGGTCTTCATATACAGACAATGCAGTGGATCACAAACAAATAACTACTTTACGAGATGCACCGGCAAATGTGTAATAATGTTCAAGAAAGTCGTGCCTGGGAAATTCCTTCTCATGTAGACATTCTACATGACAATGTCCTTCTCTATCTCCTTCACTTCCTTGTCACAAAGTCTTTGGAATACTCTCTTGATTTTTTTAATAGCCAACTACACATTGTCATCCAAAATGTTTCAAACCACCACCGGTAGAATCTACAACAAAATAGATGCAAGAGCATTAGTTAATTATCCATCTTGATATTTACATAGACATTTCTAAATGCACCTAGACATTGACAAAGATATTTGTCACTACGCAAATGGCATTGGCTGCCTCTGAAGGTCTTTCATAGGACACTCTTGTGTATGCCAAATCTTGGCATATGATTGCACTGCCACCAAAGAAGACGGTACTATCAAATGTGGGCCAATTCAATGTCGTCACTAATGTCCTTGACAGCATGTCCTGTTTCTACGAGCACTTTCGCAACAAACTATATATAATATACTTAGAAATTAGTAAAAATTTGTGCTTTGAAGAAGGGCGTATGGTACACGCAATTGTAGGGAGACACTACATTCATTTTACAAAAAACGACAAAGGCGATGGAGACATACAAACATCGGAAGCACTACCTTTGCCATGGTCCTGTACATTCTCTCAATTGTGGAATTTGCATGACCTAGTACTATTGGAAATAAAATAAACACTTCAAAGGCAATTGATTATGGTGTATCTTATTTGTTGCATGAGTACGTAGTAGTCATGTGCTTACATGTTTTGTAGTTTGTCATCCCTATCGCATTTGTGAATTGCACTGATATAGTTTGTGAGGGTGCGTAATTGCGTATATTGCACACTATGGCTATGAACTCAGCTTGTTCCTACTTGGTCAAGATGTAAGGTGCATGTGGCATGTGGAAATCATCATTGCATTGCCTTGGTGCCTACAACCTGATTTCCTCACAAATTCCTAGATCCTCGGCATCCACACAATTGCTTAGCTATCGTTCATTGAAAGCAACATCTTCAAAATATTTTCGCATAAATTTTTCTCACAATGCATGACATCCAACATGTATTGTTCTAGGAGATCTTGCAAAAGGAGAGGTAAAACATGTCAGAAGTAGAAAAATCCACGTGCATGCCTTACCTTATTAGATGTTGTATTAGACAAAAGAATGCCTACAAAGACATCGGCTACAAACGTCATGTCTAACAATAACATCAGCACCGATGTCCAAACAAACGTTAGCACCAACGTCAACATTGCCTCTTTTCATCCTCTATCATGACTGCATTTTTAATATCCCATACCGTTTGTTATTCTTCCCACCACCTTTCTTGTATAAATATATTGGCTTCTTCCCTCCCTTTAATCATAATAAGGTGCGTTTAAAGTCTTTATTTTGACCTAACTATCAAATATTGTGTATTATGTATGGTAAACTATTTCTGTATATATGATGTATGTATGTATTTTATATTATGTATGATGTATGTATGTATTTTATATTATGTATCATGTATGTATGTATTTTATATTATATATCATGTATGTATATGTTTTATATTATGTATGTATGTATTTTATGTTATGTATGGTGTATATAGTATGGTACAAGTATAGAATATTATGTACGAAATTTTATACAATGTTTATATAGAGGGCATCATGATATGGACATGTACATTATGTAAGACATATGATTGTTTTTCTAGACATCATGTTGGATAATAAACTACTTTGCTTAACACATGAATGTCAAATTTGATATCATTTTGTACATCAACTATATTGTTTTGGACATTCTATGTTTTCTCTGATGTTGATGAAACAGTGTAGGAAATGCTCATGGTGACATCGTTGTGTCTAGTTTACTTTGTAGGGATGCAAGCGGAAACGTCCAAAGTCAGTTGCAGGTGTTCTATACAGTACACACTATTGCTTTAAGAGCTACGCCCCATGTCACAAACAACATTTACAGGGACAACACAAAAGTCATGAACATGTCGCATTCGGTATAATGAAAATCAAAGTAGACGTCTCTCTTCACAGTGTATGTGACGAGAACAACATCTAGAATGACAACATGATGTCATTGTAGATATAGAATGTCTATTGAGATGTCTTCACAAACATCCTAGAAGACGACATAATGTCTGTGTGGTCATCATTTATGATATAGTAGCATTCCTTCTAGACCTATTTTCAAGCCCCAAAACAGTACCACGTCACACCCAAAAAATAAGCCACGTCGACATGACATGTCACTCACGGGTAATGGATGAAAAAAAATCTGACTTGGCTTCCCGCGCTCACGTGGCATGACAGATGGCACAATTTTAGAACCCCATTGACCAATGTTTTTTTTTGACATCAAGCCTTGGACATGTGATGTCTGGGTAGATTTTCGATGTTTTTTGCATGTCTTAATGAACGCAAAAATTTGGATGTCTGATTGGACATGGACGGACATCACTCCAGACACGAGCATGCAGAATTTGCGTGTCAAAAAAAACACAAGGTTTCTTCTAGTGTTAGGGTACAACTATGTTGGCCTTCCCCCTCGTGTCGGCCTTGAGGGCATGGTGGATTGGCTTCCAGTCTTGCTTGGGGGCATTTGTTTGATCTTCTCGTGATTGAAGGTCTAGGCTTGGGGTCCAGCTAGTGCGGCCTTCCCCCTCGTGTCTTAGCCCCGAGGGCATAGTGGACTGGCTCCCAATCTTGCTCGGGGGCATTTGTTTTTTGTTCTCGTGATTGAGGGTCCAGGCTTGGGGTGCAGCCAGGTTGGCCTTCCTCCTCGTGTCTCAGCCTGAGGGCATGGTGGACTGGCTCGTAGTCTTGCTCGGGAGCATTTCTTTTCTCTTCTTGTGATTGAGGGTCCAGGCTTGGGGTGCAGCTAGGTTGGCCTTCTCCCTCGTGTTTTGGCCCCAAGGGCATGGTGGATTGGCTTCTAGTCTTGCTCGAGGGCTTTTGTTTTTTGTTCTCGTGATTCAGGTTCTAGTCTTGGGGTCTAGCTAGTGCGGCCTTCCTCCTTGTATCTCGGCCCCGAGGGCATGGTGGACATCCTTCCGAGCTTGCTCGATGGCTTTTGTTTTCTCTTCTCGTGATTGAGGGTTCAGGCTTGGGGTCTAGCCAGTGCGGCCTTCCACGTCGTGTCTTGGCCCCGAGGGCATGGTGGGGTGTAAGTATGCTAGACCCTGTACTTTTTTGAGTCACAATGTCATTTTGCAGGAGAACTTGACTTTGCACTTGATATTGCTTGAACCTAAAAGTTTTTTTGTCCATATATTTTTATATTTGCTAGACATATTACATATAAAGATCCTATGTGCATTGTTGCTTTCTTCAAAATCCATGTTCAATGGGAGAAATTTGTACTTTTAGTATTCTTAGTAAAATGTTACAAGGTGCTTCGAAGTAGAAAAGTACAAATATCTTGATCGTGGGAAGTCAAAGTTTTTTTTTTTTTGGCAATGAAGATAAGGAGGGGCAGTGGCTCGGAATCTACATGGGGAATTTCGTTAAAATGGCGGTTCAAAGCTCCCAAGTCTGCATGAAATCCGACCGAAAATGGTAGCTGGGGGGATGAAATCCTGCAACAATGATGGGCTCCTGTGATAAAAACACCTTTTCCTCGATTCAATCAAAGTTGGAGGGGTCCATTTCAGGACGAAATCATATCCATTCAGTGCCTTCTTAGAGCGGGCTACCTGAAAGAAAGTTCCAAAACAACTCTAAACGCCATTTGTTGTGCGAGGCGTGCATGACTCATACAATTTGGGGTGGATCACAAAGACACATCACATGGCCACTTGGGTTTTGGGCAAAGTGGCCAAGAGGAAAACAATTCACGAATCTGGATGCGTGGCCATGCACTAGATAAGAGGGGGCGGCGCAAATGAAAGCGCGGCCTTGATTTAAAGAAGACAGTCTACATTGAATAGGGTAGTTATAGTGGATTTTGCATAGGGATCTGAACCCGCTTACATCCAACAGTTGGGGTGGATCAAACACATAACATTCAATTTGCCACTCGGGTTTTGGGCAAAGTGGCCAAGAAAAAAACAATGTCTGGATCTGGATGCGTGGCCATGCACGGGGAGCAGAGGGAAAACAGCTCTAAGCGCCATTTGTTGTGGATTTCATTCACAAATCTGGATGCGCGGCCATTCATCCAGATGCGTGAATGAAATCGCGGCGCAAATGAAAGCGCGGCCTTGATTTAAAAAAGACAGTCTACATTGAATAGGGTAATTATAGTGGATTTTGTATGGGGATCCAAACCCGTTTACATCATTTCTAGCTCTCTTCTACGGGAGAAGGTGCAATCCATGTAGAAACTATTTACGCCGAACTTTTGGGAACCATGTGCTGCAGGACAAACTAAAAAATGGAGGAAGGTACAATCTGAACTATACCATTCTAAGTTCACGCCGAGACACACAACTCATTTTTCATTCGCCGACGCAGAGGGTTGAATCTGCACTCCGCATTCTCAAATTGCGCCTCCAAAACCGCATGCAGCCATCTTTGAGTGAAGGGTCTTGAGCTTCATGAACAAAAGCAAGCGCTTATTGGCCAATCATGTCATTGGGAAGTCTTTACAAGGCAATCGGAGATTCCCAGACAAATGCTCGTCAATTGCGACATGGACCACTTCTGGTGTTGCCTCTTTGTCGAATACATCATAGTTGAACCGGTCGACCGCAAGAGGTAAAAGCAAGAGCACGGACAACCCATCCACGTTCATAGGAGAAGTCAACTTCCTCGTCGGAAGATGTTGACACATGGTCACCTTTGAAACACAACAGGACCCACCTCGTGAAAAGGGCGTCACCGGCATACAAGGAACTCATTGACGCAAGAAAGGACGGCGTTGTCATCCACATTTTCCGATAGCAGTTCGAGTGTACCTGGTGGGAGCGACCGCCATCCACCGTCCGTGTCCTAGCATCTGGAGTTTTTGAGGGTGAGAACCAGAAACGGTTGACTTTTTCCGAAAAGTGCATTGGTGTGATGAGGCTGTTGATCGGAATACCTATTGGCTGCTCATAACTCAAGCCATCAAGCGGATGTGGGGTCGTCCGCATCCAACCTTGCACAATGAGAGCCAAGTTGGATATGAAAGACCCATGTGCATCCACTCGGCGGCTTGAGTTATGAGCAGCGAATAGGTAATCCGATCGACACCTTCACCACACCGATCCACCGTCCCGAGAATAGTAGACCGCATCTGGTACATGCCCACAAAACCCCCGGATGCCGGGAGAAGGAAGGTGAATGGCCGTCGCTCCCACCAAGTACACTCGAACAACTGGAGGAAAATCTGCATGACAACGTCGTCCTTCCTTGTGCCGATGAGCACCTTGTATGCCGGTGACGCCCTACAAAGAAGAGGGCCCTCAATTCCAGTGCCATGAATCCCCTATGAATATTCATGTTTGGACAGAAGATGGGCCGCCAACGTCCCTACTTTTGCTCTACACAGTTAGCAAGTTCAACCATGAATGAGCTAGCACGATAACAATGCCAGAATGGATCCACATCGCACTTGACGAGCATTTGTTCGCGTGTCTACGAATGCCCTGCAAGGTCCTCACAAGCGACATGAATAGCAAATAAACACCTGCAGGTGTTGGTGAAATGGTGGTCCGCTGACAATCTACAATTTTGCAAACTAGAGGGGCAATAAGCAACGTGGGGAAGTGGTTGACACCCGGAAACTAGGTCGCCCACTCCACATTCTCAAATTGCGCCTCCCAAACCACATGCAACCAACTTTGAATGAAGCACTAGAAGAAAACTGTGTTAGAATCCCTGAAAACATGTCAACTTGTTTTTGTGAAGTTCCCGTTTCAAAACATAGTCAAAACACAGAAAAATGATTTTTCTGTGTTTTTCTGCATTTTGACTGCGTTTTGAAACGGGAACTTAACAAAAACAAGGTGATGTGTTTTCAAGGATTCTAACACAGTTTCTTCTAGTGAAGGGTCTTGAGCTTCATGAACAAAAGCAAGCGCCTATTTGCCAATCATGTCGTTGGGAAGTCTTTACAGGGCATTCGGAGATTCCCAGACAAAGGCTCGTCAATTGCGACATGGACCACTTCCGGTGTCGCCTCTTTGCCGAATACATCATGGTTCAACTGCAAGAGGTAAAAGCAAGAGCACTCACAACCCATCCACGTTCATAGGGGAGTCAACTTCCTCCTCCAAAGATGTTGACACATGGTCACCCATGAAACACACCAAGATTGACCTCGCGAACAGGGCGTCACTTGCATTCAAGGAGCTCCTGGGGGCAAGGAAGGACGGTGCTGTGATACACATTCTCCCCAAGTTGTTCGAGTGTACTTGGTGGGAGCGACGGCCATCCACCGTCCACGTCCTAGCATCCGGAGTTTCTTAGGGTCGGAACCAAAAACGGTCAACTTTTATCGGGAAGTGCACTAGTGTGAAGAGGGTGTCCATTAGAATACCTATTGGCTGCTCATAACTGAAGCCGTAAAGCGGATGTGGGGTTATCCGATTACCACGGTGCACAGGGAGACCCAAGTTGGTTTACAACGACACACATGCACTCGACGGCTTGAGTTATGAGCAGTCAATAGATACTTCGATGGATACCCTCCCCACACCAATCCACCGCCCCGAGAATAGTAGACCGCATCTGGCACATGCCTACAAAACCCCCGGATGCCGGGAGAAGGATGGTGGATGGACGTTGCTCCTACCAAGTACCTTAGAACAATAGGAGGAGAGTGTGCATGACAACGTCGTCCTTCCTTGCGCCGAGGAGCTCCTTGATAGCAGATGACGCTTTACGAAGATCAGGGCCATTGATTCCAGTGCCATGAATCCTCTATGAATATTCGTGTTCGGACAAAAGATGGGCTGCGAGCGTCCCTACTTTTTTGCTCTACACCGAGTCAGCAAGTTCAACCATGAACGAGCCAGCACGATAACAACGCCAGAATGGATCCACACCGCACTTGACTAGCATTTGTCCACGTGTCTCCGAATGCCCTGTAAGGTCCTCACAAGCGACATGAATAGCAAATAAACGCCCGCTGGTGTTGGTGAAATGGTGGTCCGTTGAGAGTCTACAGTTTTGCCCAGTCGAGGGGATGTAAGCAACGTGGGGATGTGGTCGACACCCGGAAACTAGATTGCCTTACTGTTGGAGAGAGACCAAATATCCTGTACAAAAAGGCCAACGGTCAATTCCGATCTTGGGGGGGCTGAACAGCGCACTCAAAGACCACGTAGGGTACTGATAAGCCCACCTTATGATATACGGAGTCCTCAACAACCTCATTTACAATCGCACCAAGGTGATGTCTATTCCTTCCTCCTTTGGGGCCACGCAGCCGGAGCCAGAGGACTCTAAGTCCCAGCTTTGTCTGCCTCTAATGAATGTCGGGGCCCCAAGAGAAGGGATTGGTGGACAAGTATTGTGACACCATTGTCGGAATGGGGACTATTGTGAACAAGGTGCCTATCAGCGCACCTGTTGGCTGCTCAGAACAAGGACCTTCGAGTGGGAGTAGAACATTCATATCCAACAATGCGCAATCATCGAACACATGCTCCTGTGTATTTTTCGAGGAATGAGCAGAGTTGGATATCATTGCTCCACTCCCACTTGAGGGCTCGCATTGTGAGCAGCCAACAGGTGCGTTGATAGGCCCCTTGTCCACAATAGTCCCCATCCCGGCAATGGTAGAGCAGCTGCAGTCAAAGCCCACGGTGACGGAAGGATGTCGCGGAGGAGGACAACGCATGACGGTGGCTCTCATGGTGTACCTCGAACGATGGTGGAGGGAGGGGTTCATAGTACCGCCTCCTGTCGTTGCCCTTGCAATTCCCGTGAACGCAAGGCGCATCCAACCGAGCAATGCCTACCGAGTTCTCCGCGTGCGAGCTGAGGATGCTGCCTAGGGTTTAAACCGTGCGGTCTGAACTGCAGGCGCCAATTGTGGAAGTACGCAACATCTAGATAAACATAAATAATAGATAATAGTAATTATATAGAATAGCAATTTTCAAATTTTCCATAATAGGTAGGAAATAGGAAGCCCAAAACCAGAAATAGGAATTAGAGCCTTCATGGAAATCCTTAAACTGTAATTAGGGTTACAGTTGGATCCGAAAACCCTAACCGGAAACCCTAACCCTAATCCGGAAACCGGAAAGTTCCGGCCAAGTAGGCCCTAGAGCCTAGTCCGGCTAGGGAACTTACGGGAACGCCAAGCCAAAAACTACTTAACCCCTGTTGTCTCCTTCATTCTTCCTCTTTCTCCGCGTGATTATCGCAATGGCGCTTAGTGAGTGAAAGTGTGGTGAGATAGGAACGCGTTAGGGAGAGAAGGGGAGGCCGGTGCTGATCGCTCCGGAAAGTAGGACGAAAGAAAGGCGGAACCGGCGACGGAAGATTAGCGAAAGATTAGCGGAAAATTAGTGGAAGTGAGTTGGAAGTGAGGATAGAATATGTCGGTAGTTATGGCAGGGCCCAGTGTGCAGCGGAAGTCAAGGATCACCGCTCGGATGATTAGTCCAGAAATCCCTGAGAATTCGGAACACCACCGGCAACTAGAGGACGACCTGACGGATATGGGGTGTCTGGGGTTTCTGAAAAGACCCTGGAACATCCGGAGCGAGGACATGATAGACGAGATAGTTTACGACGCTCCCAACCAGTACCACCTATCCGTCAGGGGTTGTCCAAAGTCATGGACGGTAGAAATGTGGGCCGGAGTCTACTTCGCGTCCACTAGGGGATCTGGATGGGCTGTCCGGACGGATAAGTTCGTAGCAGATAGGTTCTGGAACCCGGCCGACCCTAAGGAGGGTTACGCCGCATCTAACTGCCGGAACCCTAGGGATCAGAGACTCCTAGAGTTTCTAAGCCCCATCTTGTATCCGGAAAAGCCCAGCCGGATTACAGTCACTCTGGCAAACACAATTTTTGGAGCTTTAAGGGAGAGAGGAAAACCGGCCCCTAGACCAATCAGTTGGGGGCTCATCATCCACTCCATCGTGGAAAAGCTGTCCGGAAACCTAGTGGGGAAGAAGTCAGGCCCCATTAGTCCATACCTCCTCCACTTGTACCACAAGCAGGAGGTACTTAGCAATCCGGAAGACATCATCTACCGGTAGGAAGACAGTTTGTTGCGGTATGGTCTTCCCTCGGAATCGGATCCGGTGGATCATGAATCAGACGAGGAAGAGAAGCCGGAACCAGAGCACGACTCCCGCCGGAAGAGTACGGATCCGGATTCAAGGGGGAAGAGCCAGCTTCCAGACCCTGTTCCATTCCGGAACACTGAGCCGGATCTGGACATATTCGAGTCCACGATCTCTTGGTTGCGGAGCCAAAAGGCATCAAACGACTGGATGGCCACTCTAATCAGGAGAGTCTGCACGATGTTGAAGGTAGCGGACGAAACGAAGATTGTGGAGGCAATCAACAGCATACCAAATCCGGAGATGGTTAGCTTGCTGGAGGGCCGGATCCGGACTGTGGAGGCGGAGCGGGATCATCTTCAAAACCGCGCAACCTAGGTGGAAAGGGAGATGAACACCGCCAACAAACGGGCAACGGATGTGACGGAGTTGGTCCGGAAACTGAGGGAATTCATCGACCCGCCAACGGATATCATCACCAGATCCGCACTCTGAAACAACCAGATGACCCAAGAAGGTCACATAACCGGAACCAAGTTCGTAAAGATCTTGGTAGACTTTGAGGTGCGGATCGAGGTCGCACTGAAGGAGATGCGCCAGTTGGTCGGCCACTTCGATCCGCTCAGCGAATTAGACACTTCTTTGTTACCGGAAATACTCGGAGGGGAGTTCGCGGAGACGACTCAGCTCAACCTTGGAGCATGATCATCGACCCAGCCAGCACCCGGTAGATCCTTGGTGCAGAAGGAGATTACGGATGGAAGGAGGATTCCGGATCCGGTCCTGACGCCCCGGAACACTTCGGTAAATCTTTTTCCACCTCTTCCGGATTCCTCTACAGAAGTAACCGCGATGACGGAGATTTCGGTTGGGATTTAGAATCCGGCTCGGACCCATCTGGAGGAGTTCACCCACATGCAGCAGCAGACTCCTCCGCGGCCACCACCGACGACCCCTATTGAGGTCATAGATCTAGAAAAGAAGAAGGCCACCAGGCGGAAGGTCCCCAGTGATCCGGAAGAAGTTCTCGAGTCAGAAGAAGAGGAAGCGGTAACCAACTCCTCTTCCGACTCTAAGTATGCGGAGACGGATCCGGGTCCGCCAAGGACTCGATCTGCAATAAAGTCCACCCCGACGAAGCAGATTCAGCAGAAAGCGGCAACCCGGATTTCGAAGGGTGGAACGTCCGCGAAGAAGACCTAGAAGGGCAAATGACTTAGTAGCGCAGTTGGTTTGTTAGTTTTGGTATTTTGTTTCCGACGCAGGTGTTCCGGATGTGGGATCCGCTGATCCGGAATTTTAGGAATTTTAAGGATGGGCCGGCTTGTAGCCTGTCATTCCATTTTGTGTCATTCAATCTGAGCACCCAGGAATAAACACCTTGGGAATCATTATCTTGCGTATCGCGTCTTGATTACTTGTGGGTGGATGTTTTCGGGAGAGTGTGCAAGGTAGGAATCCGGATTGGTTGGTATCCAAATCAAGCTGAAGGTGTTCTGCGGAATAGTTTAAGATTAAACTTGAGGAGCTGTGCGCGGTGCCTTTAAATTGCTGGAACGGTGATCCGGTGGGATCCAGTAGTGGTCAGGGAGCTAGTCCGGAACTCTTGAGTAGTTCTGTGCGGAAGTCAACAGTCGCCAAGTGGAACATTCCCAAACCATTGGAAGGTCTGCCAACCTCAAGAACGGTCGATAGCTAGGAAGTAAGTCCTTTAGTTCCGGATTTCAACTATCCGTGGTTGTTTTGCGGTTGAATCTAGTTTACAAGTGAGAAGCTGTGCGCGGTGCCTTTAAATTGCTGGAACGGTGATCCGGTGGGATCCGGTAGTGGTCAGGGAGCTAGTCCGGGAACTCGAGAGTAGTCTCGTGCGGAAGTTGGCAACCGCCTAGTGGAATATTCCCAAACCACCGGAAGGTCTGCCAACCTCAGGAGTAGGCGAAAGCTTGATCCGGAAAATAGCTGAGTGTCGTTGTAGTAAGGGCGGGTGAGGGTGTATCTCTACGTGACCTACCTTCCAGGTGGCCATCTAGAAAGTTGTGAGAGGGACCATCTTTCCTCCTTACCAGACTGAGAACTTTGAGGACGGATAGTTGTTTGTTGTTTAGGAGTTGATACGTGTGTTACTTGAGGGGTGATGTTCCCTACCCCTCGGAAAGAGCAAGTGCGGACCCTCTGAGGGTAAAACAGAGGTACCAAAAACTAGTGTGACGGATAGGAGGAGTAAGAGTCCGGATCAAGACGAATCCGGATTTGATTCCGGAAGATAGTATTTCCGGAACTTGGTGTTTGTGTTGTGCTGGATCATACAACGGATTGACATTTCCGGGTAGATCCGTAGTTCCGGAAACCTATCTATTGCAACAACATCTGGAATTCCCTCGGATAATAACTCGTGTCATCTTAACGCTTTTGTGGTGTTAAAGATACCTACGCCTAGACTACGCGAGCGACACCGACGCTCCAACCATCGTCGCTTCGTGATGATTCTCCAGCTTGATCAACACTAGCAAGAGTCTATTCGCCGATCACATCGTCGTAAGGTCCTCGCACGGCACTCCGAGGTTCGCGGTCAAATGCTCATCCATTACAGTGCAGACCCATGCTGTCATCATCCCATAGCCGGATGGATCATTGCTGAACCCGCTCTTGTGTTCACGGGAACCCACCCCGTAACAAAGTGCGCCTTGCCTTCACGGGACTTCCAGTGCGCAACGACGGGAGGCATTGGCATAAACGCCCTCCTCGCATCGTTCAAGGGCATCGTTTTCGAGGGTTGGCACCAAAACCGGTCAACCTTTGCCGGGATGGGGACTACTGTGAAAAGGTGCCTATCAGCGCACCTGTTGTCTGCTCATAACAAGTGCCCTCAAGTGAGAGTCGAAAACTCATATCCAACAATGCGCAATCATCGAACACATGCTGCTGTGCATTTTTCGAGGAATGAGCAGAGTTGGATATCATTGCTCCACTCTCACTCGAGGGCTCGCATTTTGAGCAGCCAACAGGTGCGTTGATAGGCAACGTCCACGGCAGTCCCCATCTTGGCAATGGTAGACCGGCTGCGGTCGAAGCCCACGGAGATGGAAGGATGTCGCGGAGGAAGACGACGCATGACGGTGGCTCTCGTGGTGTACCTCGAACGATGACAGAGAGAGGGGTTCATGGCAACGCCTCCCGTCGTTGCCCTTGGAAGTCCCGTGAACGCAAGGCGCATCCGCTCCACACAAGAGACGTGTTCAACAACGATCCATCCAGCACGTTGACATCGTCCGAATCGGTCAGCACTACAATGCACGAATATTTTCCGGACCTTCTCAAGGTGCCCTACAACGACCACCCACACGATATGATCGGCAAATAGATGCCTACTAGCGTTGGAGAAATGATGTTATGACGAAGGGAACCACGCTCTATGGGATTGGGGACTCGTGTTAAAAAAATGCGGGTATTTGTATTAGTCTATCCAATGTGGGAATGAGTATATTGTTGACAAGAATGATGAACTGAAAATGTTTCTAAAATTCTGAAAATGTTTCTAAAATATCTCTAATGAGATGCATCTGTAAATGTCATTTATGTTGTATGGGAAAGTCATCCATGGCTCATCATGAGTCCATGTTCAGCAATGTTAGTGTGGAGCTATTACTAAAAGCAATGAAGGGTAGACTAGACTTTGGACTTGAAACGCGACTGTGCAGCCTTCCGTTGTAACCTTCGCAGACGAGTTGAGGATGCTGCCCACAGTTCAAACCGCGCGATCTGAACTACAAGCGCTGACACTCCAACATTCGTCACGTCGGCCACTTAGGGAGGTGACTGCCCGGAAGGATCCTGCACAACGAAGACAATGGTCAAGACCGTGCAAACGTGATTGCGTTTTTTTGGACGACCTCCGGAAAGACAAAGTTTAGAGTGGGAAAAGAGGAGCAACGGAGTATTCGATGGACAAACAATTTCACCCTATCCTAGACTACAGCCTAGTGTAGGGCGGGAAAAAATTGTTTCTCCATCAAACTCATCCGTCGTCCCCTGCGTACCTCAATTCAACCATCCAGGGGAGCGAACAACCCACCTTACCACATACATACACCATCGCACCACGTGCTCGTCAACAGTGATGTCTTCTTATAGGGAAGTCGAGGTCACATCCTCACCCGCGTCGCCCACCTTGCCCGGCGCCTCGCAACTGTCGGAGGAGCCCACTCCTTCTGTCATCTGGGTCCGCCGTCGCTTCATCCGTCGAGGGCCCCTTCGCGCATTGTCGACGGAGTGCCCGCCGATAGCGCGAACGCAACGCCGCCCCTACACACCCATCCATTTCCGCTTGGTGCATCAACCCTTTTCTTTCTTTTGCACCACGTGCTTCGCTCTTTGATAGACGAAATGATCGTTCCCGTCTCTATTGTACATGCCGACGAACTCTGGATACTCCAGCAAGAGAGACCTGTCCTGCAACGTAGCTAACGCGCGCACATTGAGTCTGAAAAAGGGCGTCGTGAGGTTTCCGAAAAACGGATTCCGAGACACGTACTGCGACACGCTAAGACCGGACTCTAGCAAGCCCTTGAGATAGAGTCGCAACATCCTATCCAAGGTGGAATGGTGCGGGCTGCCAATGTACGACAACGGGAAGATGGCATTGTGCACAGGATTGAGGATGTTGCTCTCGGGGGAGGAATCGATAAGTAGTGTGTTGCTAGAATTGGCCTTGAACGTGCAGATTTGAACCTATCTTTATTCCAGACAGCCTTGTGCAGAACCTTGAGCCTCAGCCTCCCCTCGGGATGGTCGGGGAACTGAACGTACCTGTCCTCCTCGACGTCGGTATCCCACTCGGATTGGATGGGGTGCGCCGAACAAGGCCACGAGGGGAGGTGTAGGAGGGGCCTACACGTGCACAACCGCCACGATCGTCTCTCCACGATGGAGTGCAGTCCTCGAGCGTGAGCACGCGCATGGACAAGCGCTCCAAGCCGCGGAAGAGGAAATCGATCATGGGATTGGCCACGACGGCCGGCAGCCTCGTCCACATAGACAAGCGAAACCTCTTCACCAAGCCTCTAAGGAATTCGCGCACTTCGGGACGACACGAGACAGAGAACTCCCCTAAGATGTGGCGTTTTGTGGGATCGTAATCGTCTTCCGATGGTGTGTTTGTTGCGGGGGAGCGAACAGATCCGAGGGGCCCAACGTGCTCAACTTGGCATAGGACTCCTTCCAACTCCAAGACAACAAAATAACTGTACAAGGGCAAAGCAACGGGAGGCGGCGCCGCAGGCAACAGCAACAAGGCCTGCATATGCGAAATCCCTTGTTCAAAGTAGTATTTGAAAATTGAATAAACGGGAGTCCACAATTGAAAATACGCCCCCCCCAATAGGCGTGGGAGGCTTGAACACAGAGACGTGAACCCTTGTCCAGGGTTGTCTTGTCTGACATATTTTTGGGTTTAGGCGTCGTGTATGATGTCTGACGTCGCGTGTCGCGTGTCACGAAGTGTCGAGTTTACTTGACATCACGTCGCGGAGGGGTAAAAAATTTTACCCCATGGTAAATAGATTTTGCCTACGTGGCAGGGCTTCGGAACTGACGTGGACAGCCAGCGTGGGCGACTGCGGGTGTGGGCACGTGCAGGTCTGCCTTGGGCGACCTCGGGTGGAAAAATTGAGGCGACTGCGGGTTTGGGTGGAAGACGACTACGGGTGAAGGGGCGACTGCGGGTCTGGGGCGCTAGGGCGACTTCGGATGAAGGGGCGACCTCGGGTGGAAAAAATAGAGGCGACTGCGGGTGAGTGGGCGACTGCGGGTCAAAGGCTTTAGGGCAACTTCGGGTGAAGGGGCGACCGCGGCTTCAGGTACTGAGGGCGACCGCGAGTCCGACAGGTAGGGGCGACTGTGGGTTACAGGGCGACTATGGGTCGGAGCAGCAGATAGCGACCGCGTGTTCCAGGGCGACCGCAGGTTCAGTTTAGGATTTCAGTTTGGCATATTCAGTCTTTGAAGTAACACGTCACATAGGTGTTTTATAAGCGCAGAATTAGGTGCTACGTTATATTGGGATTTACAATTTACAAGTGCAAATAATAGAGCCCATGAAATGTAAATTGGACAAACTTCTCTAATCCCAAAAATTCACCTAGTATAAGGCCACAATAATAATGTCAACAACAATTATATTAATAAGTCATCGATATTGCTTTGAGGCGGACTTCAAATGTAGTCATACTTGCATTGCACTTTTATAACCTCGTTGCAGTCATCACCTAACTGCCTACCAATTAGAACTCAACATATATTTTAAAACCGGTAATCTGTCCCTCACTCTAATATGCTCATATGCTTGATGAAGCATTACAAAATCCTTACACATCAGGATGAAGGCTCAAAGCTTGAACTACAAAGATTTGCTACCTAACATATAAGCTAAAACCTTATAACTATAATTATAACTATAACTATAACTATAACTATAATTATAACTATAACTATAACTATAATTATTGTCTACTTCTCTAGTACTCTAGTCACCAGGCGTGAATGTGGAATCGCTCAGCACCTCATCAGCATTAGGGTCTGTATCTTCGTAAGACTCTTCGTTGCTCCTGTTGTCGCCCGAGCTTTCGATTTCATCATCTTCCCTTGTTACTACTTCGATTTATACCTCACGCTCTACCTTTGAGTTCAGATTTCGAACTTCTGTATCTACACCACTTAACCTTTCAGTTTGCACAAGTCGTTTCGTGAGCCTCAATGCATCCGTAGTTCCATCCATGTTGGATGCAGGGTGTCGCCCTCCTCTACTTGATTGTCCAACATTCTGGGTGGAACATCCCGCTCCAATGGTACACCGTTGGACAATTTGAGTGGGTCGTTTAGGGTTTCGAGGTCCCCTCTCGTCAACCCTCCTAATACGCCTTTTTTGGCCTCTACTGTTGCGCCCTTGGATTCCTAATGATGATTCGCTAGGGCCAGACACGGATGAAGGTTGAGTGGGTTGTGGAGCTGAGCCGTGAACCTCTTCATCAACCATCCATAGAGCACCTCCACGCACCGGTGGCCTTGTTGGAAGGGTTGGGATAGACCTCCTCACTGTTGCCACATTTGTAGTCGTCTCTGGATTCAACGACACATTCCGACTTCGATTCATAACATATGCCAATGGCACATCATCATCATCATCTGTAGTAACAGTTGTTCCGAGGGTAGATGCGTTCAATACAACGGGATTTGGTATTCCCTCGTGTACAACTTCATTGACTTCGATGGCCTCTTCTTCATGTTCGCTTCTCATTGGAACTTGTGCACTGCTTCTTAAATTGTAGGCCATATTTGGAGGCGAACTAGTTGATATTGGAGATCTACCTTCTTCCTCTACGGGTGCCGTGGGAATATGTACGCCTTTGTCGTTGTTGTCGGGGGTGCTTTCCCTCCTCTGTGATGCATGTGCCGGCGAAATTGCATCCATATTGTGCACGACGTTCTGCAGTGGACTGCGTACAGGTGAATTTCCAGGAGAAACATATCCATCGTCACTAAAGTCAAATGTATTCCTGTATATTGGTCGTGGAGGACTATGTGGCGGCCTAACCATTGCATTCCAAGGATTGTTGCGCAATCGATCCTCTTCATCCCTGCGGTGCTCGCGTTCTCTCATAAAATCTAGAACAATGTCATCTTCTTCCCCTGAAGACAAAGGCCCATCACGCTCGTCCTCATCGTCTCCATCTGCAAGCATCTGGTCGTAAAAAATGGCTGGGTTGTGTCCACGTTTTTGACGTTCAAGTTTGCTATTCGCGTAGATATACACCAATGTCTCCGCCTTTGTCGTGGCCAAGCAGTTTCGCACTTTATTGTGCACAAAGGAATACATGCTCCAATTCCTTTCACACAAAGATGCAGAGCACGTCAAACCGAGAATTCGCTTTGCAATTTTTGGAAGAGCATTGCCCCCCACAAGATTCCACCATTGATGAGGCAATAATTAACATTCAATGATATCGGAAGCCTCATGTAAAGGATCGAATGCACCTGTCTTCTCTTCAAATTGAGTTAGCTTCTGCATTGCTTCCACCACTAACACGTTCAATGGTACGCTCAGTTTTCGTATGACTCGATTCAAAGCTCCCTTCGTGTAGCCATTGTTATGAATAGCCTCCACGTCACTCAAGTATGGATTTAGTAGTGCCCCCGCATAGTGTAGGTCAGTAATCATCAACTTCCAACGAGCATCAAATTGTTTCTCATATCGTGTTGCCACCACTGGATCAAGGAAAAATGGAGCATTCTTGAGAGAATAAATGTGCTCCTTCAAGGCCGTCATCATTACTAAAGCTTTCGGCATTGCTGGGACTTTTCCATCAAAATGATGAAGACAAAGCAACACGGGCTCTACCATATGGAGGAAATTGTCGCACTAAACCCAGAACTCTTCTGAACGGATATCTTGCCTTGCAAGTTTGGCCTTGCCCATAATGAAATGTCCATTTCTGCGGTTTTGCAAACTCAACTCGAACGTCATGTATATCTCATCCAGTGTCACGTTGTGCACTGCTTGCTTGCAGTCTACCAAATGATCAATCATCAAGAAATTTGTGGCAAAACGTGTTTTGCTTGGAAGTCTCAACACTTTGTTTGGTGAAAATCTCCGAAACAACGCCACAGTATGTTGGTATTTCTTGATGAACTTCACAATTGATGAAGCCTTTTTTACCAACTCCTTTACTCTTTGATCCTTTCCCCAGTCTTCTAAGAGTAAGTCCAAAATGTGTGCCGCACAACCCTGCCTATAAATGTCAGGGTACCTTTCTTCCAACTTTGCCATCGCCCCCGTCATGACTGCAGCATTGTCCGTACACAATTGTACAACGTTGGTAGGCCCAACTTCCTCAATGTATCGTGTCATCATCTCAGTCGTGTAAGATATATCCTTCTTCTCCCCAGTACTATCCACTGATCCCAAAAAGACATCCCCGGCGGGACACACCAACATCATATTTAGTAACGGCCGTGAATTAGTATCGGACCAACCATCTGAACAAATTGTCGCTCCATACTGACTTATTGAAACCCTCGTGCGCTCCGAGACCATGGCTTCAACCGATGCCTTCTTAACATCTATCATTTTCGTGCGAATCGCATTATACGGTGGCGGTTGGTACACGAATCCAGCTGCTGCAGTTTGTTTAACAGCATTCACGAAGGCCAGGTGGCGCACAACATTAAATGAAATGTTCGCCTCGTAAAAGAAAGAAGCCCACAACTTATCCAACTCTTGTCTGCGGCCCGTCTGTAATGATTCATCCATGCTTCTTTGCCGAGAAACAGATGGCATGTTCCTCCTTCTCTCAAGTGTTGTTCCAGTAGAATCTACTGAATCAGGCGTAGGATTTGGTCTTGCATTTGATTCAAAGGGATTGAGAGACCCTTCTTCTTCGACATCCAATGCAGGTGCGACCATAGACTCTGCAACATTAACTGGTGCATCATGTCTAGCCGGTGCATCATACATCTCTTCGTAACTCATGGACCTTGGAACTTGCCCCTCGCCAGTCCGAAACTTTTCTCGTACAATTCTAGGGATCTCCTTACAACGCTCCGATGTAGTCGAGTTGCCATAGCCAAAGTGAATCAATGCTCTCTTTCATACAAATGCTTTGCTCCACCCACAAAACACGCATTTTCGAGCATGGGGGGAATTATCAATTGGGGTACACGGTACTAGCCAAGGGTCCCAATCCTTTGTGGACCTCCGCATATCATTCATGGCCCCCCCCTCCCAACACCTTGTCCAGCCATGTAGTAGATCAACACTGGGTCTTCAAAGAAAATGACTACAATAATCACACTAATACTATGGAAGATGTAATGACAAAGCAACCCGCTTAGAGTGGTCTTGTAAACCCTTCTAAACACGGTTGTTGTCCTCCGAAGAAGTTAAACGTCCGCATGAAGCCTCTTTCGAAGGTCCAAGACAAGAGTTTTATCAACGGAGCCAAGGTGATAAAACAAGGGGTACCCCTAGAACTTTATACAAGAAAACTCCTTGGACCCGCGGTCGCCCCATGAGAGAATGTGGGTCCAAAAACCTGAAATAAGTCAGGTGATGGGCGACTGTGGGTCCAGAAGTGGGCGCCACGGGTCCAGTAATGGGCGACTTCGGGTCCAGAAACAGGCGACTGCGGGTCTAGGAATGGGCGACTGCGGGTCCAGGAACGGGCGACTGCCATTTGTTTGGATAATTCTTGCATCCCCTGGGGTAATTTGGGGCCTATGATTGAAACTATGAACTCAGAATTTCCACAAAAAAAATAAGCCTGGAAAATAAAAAATTCTAGTGTTTGCCCTGGAGTGGCAATGAGTAGGTCAATTCACCCTAGCCGTGACAATTGCTCTGAACTTCAATAACAAGTTCTTTTCCAATCCGGCAAGTTTTGAATTTTCCTTTTTTTTTTAATTCTCTTTTAATTCCGAAAGTCCGAACTCCCAAGGTCATTTTCCTGCCAAAATTCCTAGAATATTCAAGTATTCACAACATTGCAAACATAAATAACCAAAAATTCATATCTATATTTATGTACTCTTGTCAAGGAACTACATAGAATTCAATGTGCTTGCATTTGAATGTTCAAAATGGATAATATCCTTTTATATATATATAAGATGGAATATACATAGTCCTCAAAAATGTGCTAAAAATGAAAATCATTCAACATCCATTTTGGCCTTTTCTTTGCAGTTATGAGCCTCACGTTCCATCTCATACAAGACTTTCCTACCTTCCAACTGCAAATTCCTAAGGTATCGGTCATCCTTCCCCAACTTCTTTTCCAACCAAAATTGCTTGTATGATTTTTGGAACTTCAAAACCGCCTTCAGTGCATCCCGATGTTCTTCCAATTTTGGATCCAATGACAAAGAAACCCCAAGCTTCTTTTTCAAGTCAACTACTTCCGTAAGAGACAATGTTTGTTTAGTAGCCACGTCTTTCCAACCACACATTTCTGCAACACGGTCAAGGGGGGCTTTGTCCTTTAATGCTTTCAAGGAATTTAATCTTGATCGTGTTTCTTCCACCCCTCGCTTTCGCAAACTCATTGCTAGAAGAACTAGATCCTCCAGCATGCCGAGAAGAGAATCTAAGGTAAAATGCTTCCAAGTCTAAAATCTTTGTTATTTGCGTTGACAAAAGAACTTGCCGACTTTCAAGTTCAGCACGTAAGCTATTCACAATATCTCCACTCAAAGTTTGCGTTTCTTGATTGCGAAGCTTCTCACATTCTAGATGCTTTTCATCCAATTCATTTAGAAGCTTCTTGAGTTGAGCTTTGTAAACAACTTTGGTGTCCAACATTACTGTGTCAGGGACAATTCCATCTTCAACGAATTCCTCACTTCGGTACATGTCATCAACACAATCCAATTGGAACAAAGAAGGCTTCACATCTTCTTCTGTTTCCATCTCTGTCCAAAAAACATCATCTTCTGCTTCTTGCATGCATGCAAGCACATACTGCAAAACTTCGTCTTCTTCAGTGCGAGGGACTGTAATCGGATTCACCATAGCAAGAGGCAAAATATCAAGATTTTGTGGTTGCCTAGTTGGTTCACCCTCTTCTTCCATTCTCGGGGGAGGTAAATTTTGTGAAGTAGAAGCCACCATTGCCATGTTTTGGGGCTCCATTGGAGGGTCTTCACCAAGGTTGTCTTCCTCTCCCGAAGATGAATCAGATGACATCCAATGAAACTGCTCATCGGGCACTCCCTCCTTCAAGTTTTTCTTCTGGCCTAGCCCTTCACGTGGATTGGCAGATAGAGCCGCCTTTGGAATGTCTTTTGTCGGTGGAAGGCGAGCATGCTTCACTCCCTTGATTGAACTCCAATCCACGCTTCGAAACAAAATGAGTTCTGCATATACCATTGCACATATGAAATACGGGACTTCGCTCCTGGGCACTGAATATGTGCCATACAAGTATCGATAAATTTCGATACAACGTTGCACAAATGCATCATTACGGCATGGATGCAAATTGGCCGTATTGTTGCGCCGATTCATGTAGTGCCGATGATAGGGGAATAACTTGTCGATGTGGCACCACCCCATGAAGGACTTACAAGTCTTGGCGGTCCAGTGGTCCGTAATTCGATCCCAACCTCAGTAGGCCGCACACGCTGGGTCCAAAAGGATGCGTCGTTGCCTAGGGTGCATGGCTCCTTTTGCCTTGGTCTTCTTCTTGTGGTCCGCCATTGGAGATGCTCTCGAGTCTCGAGATTTGGGGCAAGGAATCTAAACTTAACCCTAAACCGCAAAGTATTATCTAGCTAAACTTAACCCTAAACCGCAAAGTATTATCTAGCGATTACTGAGTGATGGAGTAAAATCAAGAACATGAGCCACATGTAAGTGAAACTCAAAACCCAAGCTCTTGGGCACGCAATCAGCCACTGTAAAGTAGGTGAAAGGCAGTACGCAGCAAGAAGGGAAAGTGGCGAAGTCGGGTGGGGAGACAGCTAATTAACCCGCACTCGCCCCGAGGCGAGTGTGGGAAGGGGCGCGTGCAGGTCTGAGAGCGACTGTGGGTAGGGCGACTGCGGGGCTAGGGCTACTGGGGATGGGCGACCGCGGGTCGAAGGCTATAGAAGTATTGGGGTCCTGGGCGACAGCGGGTCTGGGGCTAGTGGGGATGGGTGACCGCGGGTGGGGCACCACAGAGTAATTTCTGGACCCCTACAGTGGGGCGACCGCGGGTGGGCGACTACGGGTACAGGGCGGGATTTTGAATTTCTGAACCTCTAAGACTTTCACTTTGAAGTTCTCTTACACAAAATTGTGGACATAAGTTTTAGTTACCAATGCACTTCATAAAAATGTATTGCACCTTTTCATCTTTTATTTAAAAATTCGGGTTATGTATCTTTAGCCATTTTATTAATTATTGTTGCAACTTATTAGATTTGACATGCAAAAAGAAGATTCCCACCCTAACATCACTTCTGCAATTTCAATAAGAAAATAATCAAACATAAGAAATTTACCATCCATGATTCACATGGTTGCGTTTTATTTTCCAATGCAATCTCTATTATGTTTAGTTTGAATTTGTATGGTGAATCCATTGTAAAACAAGATCCAACTATGAAGAATGTGGGATTCTTGATCAATGTAGACCACTTTCGGAGAGCTCCAAAAGAAGGGGTTTGGGAATTGAGGGATAAATACATGTTATTCATTTATGGTGAAGTGTGATTGACACATTATAAATTGAGTGAGAGAACAAAACTCAATATAATCAATTATACAATGCATAGGATAGGTGTAGTAAGATGGTTGTTCAAATATCCCATAAGGATTGGGTGTGACAGCATGAGCTCCCATATAACTTTTATCATGTGCTTCATCAAGCACCGTGAAGGTGTAGCTGGGAACTAATTGTCACAATTAATTGTCATAGCTATTTCCCAGCTGTTTTTATGGTTTTATTCAAATTTTATTTATGTATACATATATAGGTATCCAAACAATAAAACTTGTTTCATATTAATTAAAAGTGTAGCCATCATATTTACAAACAAAGGGATTAAATCAAGGGCATACATTTGTACATTTTCAATATTTGGGGATTTCAAACTTGTGAACCAAGAATAACAAGCCACAACATTTATGGGTATATATTTTATTGGGAAGGTCACATTTATGGGTATATATTTTTTTGGGGGGGTCACATATGTAAACCATTAAAGTATTGGGCACTAACCAATTAAACATTCATATACCATGGACTGTTTAGCAAAATATGATCATCCATCTGAGATAAACAATCCATGCATTGTTAGCAAAATCATAGAAATGTAAAATGAAGTTCTTTGTCAAGCACATTGCTATTTCACATGTCTAGCATGACTTTAGTACTATTATCTTCATAAATAACTTATTTCTTTTTATGATCCCAACTCAAAAATCAAAATAGGGTCTTATGCCATGGTACAAGGCTACCGTTTGATACACCACAACAATGTCTCTAGTCACAAACGATTTGCCCGTGGCACAAGGTTGTCCAAGTTTGCGTGAGCTTGGTTTAACCTATTATTGGTCCGCTCAAAGATATCCGTGGTGTTGATTTGAATGCTCAGAGATTGTGTAAATGTGCGTTCCGTCCCGTGCTCATCATCTTAAGGTGGAATTGTCATTAGTACATATGATATTCACAGAATGGGGTACAAACAATATTAACCTAGCAAGTATATTAACTCGTGTTGTGGTATTGCACTAACCTTAATGAGTTGTAACAACAAGCATCCATTCTCAGACTCGGAAAGTTTCTCGACATCCTCAAATTCTTCTAATAAAGCCCTACATCTCCCGACCCCCCATATCAATAAATATTAAAACATAACAACTACATATGGGTATTTTTAGCATATAATCTTATAATACAAGTTCTATACTAGAACAACCGAACCTGAGGTTTGTGCAATCTTTTCCTTGCCGAACCCACACATATTCTTCCATCATGGCCCACCCCTCCCTAATGGCCTCATCAAATTTGGCTCCCCAAACAATATCGCGTGTGTTTTGTATCAAACACATCACTCTTCCTGCAGCAAATAAGCACTAATAGTGAGATGAAGTGTCCACCACCAACTATCCAACTAGAAATGTTCATTAATACATGTTCATTTCATTATTCAAGGATTCAAATCACCTATACAAAATGAAGGGCAATATTTTACTCACCCATTTTGCTGGCTTGGAAATGGCCTTTGGACTCATTGCACTGGCCATAATGAACAAAGCAATACAATTTGTAGCCTTTCCAAAAGTCGAGAATAATTATGACTTCCTCTGAGCACTTGCTAAATTGAACACCTGCCATTAAGCCTGTAAGGAGCCAAATAACTAATCATTAGCAATGCAAGAAGATTAAATTTGAATAGGCTACATAACAATTGAGGCCCCCCTACGTTACTATAACACCCAAAAATGAAAGAGAATCAATGAAGAACCAAATGAATCATTTTCATTTGAATTGCTAATTGTTTTAAATGTGAATTTAGTGTACCCTTTTTTGGTGACTTCACACCCATTTGTATGTGCATCCTTATTATTCAACAACTTTGCCACAATGAATGCAATTGCCGTTTCAAGGCCCTCTACATCAAATGGCTTTGATATTCTCACTATCCTAAACTAATGGAAAAGATTTTGGGTTCGTTGAAGTATACAAGAAGTGTCTGCTGTATTGTTGGCTGTTTGTTGGAAACCAAAAAAAACACGAGACCTCCACAACATTGGGCCCACATTCAGCCACTACAAGGTAGGTGAACTACAAGGCGTAGTTATGAAAATTATGGACCACAGGTTGGAACAACCCATGAAATACCCGCGGTCACCAGGGGCGCATGCGCTAACCCTAACACGGATTCTAAGGCGACTGCGCATGGGGCAACTGCGCGTGGGGCGACCGCGGATCCGGTCCAAGGATCCCTCGCGTCTTTCAAGGGCGACCTCGGGTCAGGGTGACCTCGGGTCCTTGAGGGGGAAACACATTTCAAAATCCCCCCTCCATCAGGGCGACTGCGCATAGGGGGCGACTGCGGGTCAAGGAGAAAATACAAACTCCTTGACCCGCAGTCGCCCCCTACGCGCAGTCGCCCATATGGAGGGGGAGGGAGACACCAAATAATTTTCCGCCCTCAATCAGGGCGATTGCACGTAGGGGGCGACTACGCGTAGGGAGCGACTGCAGGTCAAGGTGGGAGACACCAAAAATTTCGAAAATGCAATCTCCCCCCTTCCATCAGGGCGATTGCGCGTAGGGGGGGACTGCGGGTCAAGGTGGGAGCAACCTAACTATTTCAAAATGCAATCTCCCCCCTTCAATCAGGGCGACTGCGCGTAGGGGGCGAGTGCGGGTCAAGGTGGGAGACACCAAACTTTTTGAAAATGCAATCTGCCCCCTTCCATCAGGGCGACTTCGCGTAGGGGGCGAGTGCGGGTCAAGGTGGGAGACACCAAACTTTTTGAAAATGCAATCTAACCCCTTCCATCAGGGCGACTTCGCGTAGGGGGCGAGGGCGGGTCAAGGTGGGAGACACCAAACTTTTTGAAAATGCAATCTCCCCCCTTCCATCAGGGCGACTGCGTGTAGGGGGCGAGGGCGGGTCAAAGTGGGAGACACCAAACTTTTTGAAAATGCAATCTCCCCCCTTCCATCAGGGCGACTGCGCGTAGGGGGCGACTACGGGTCCCCAGATCACTTCCAAAATCAGACCTGGGGTTCTAGGGTGACAACGCTTTAGGCGACTGCGGGTATGGGCATATTTCACAAGATTAATTTTTTTCCGGAAACCCTCTCCCTTATTGTTTCTAATTCCCTTTAATCATATGTTACTTCCTCCATTTTGTTTACAAATTCAACAAGACAAACAAATCCTAGGTTTTGCATTAGCTCTCCAACACTCCTTTGGCAAGAAGTTGCAAATGAAAGTTTTATGTACATTCTAATAGTGGGGAGGTGTAATTAGATTTATTTGGGCATGTTTCACGAGATCGTGTTTTCTTTGGGACCTCTCCCTTATTGTTTCTAATTCCCTTTAATCATATGTTACTTCCTCCATTTTGTTTACAAATTCAACAAGACAAACAAATCCTAGGTTTTGCATTAGTTCTCCCACACTCCTTTGGCAAGAAGTTCCAAATGAAAGTTTTATGTACATTCTAATAGTGAGGAGGTGTAATTAGATTTATTTGGGCATGATTCACGAGATGGTGTTTTTTTTGGGACCTCTCCCTTATTGTTCCTAATTCCCTTTAATCATATGTTACTTCCTCCATTTTGTTTCCAAAATCAACAAGACAGACAAATCCTAGGTTTTGCATTAGTTCTCCCACACTCCTTTGGCAAGAAGTTCCAAATGAAAGTTTTATGTACATTCTAATAGTGAGGAGGTGTAATTAGATTTATTTGGGCATGTTTCACGAGATGGTGTTTTTTTTGGGACCTCTCCCTTATTGTTCCTAATTCCCTTTAATCATATGTTACTTCCTCCATTTTGTTTCCAAAATCAACAAGACAGACAAATCCTAGGTTTTGCATTAGTTCTCCCACACTCCTTTGGCAAGAAGTTCCAAATGAAAGTTTTATGTACATTCTAATAGTGGAGAGGTGTAATTAGATTTATTTGGGCATGTTTCACGAGATGGTGTTTTTTTTGGGACCTCTCCCTTATTGTTTTCTAATTCCCTTTAATCATATGTTACTTCCTCCATATTCTTTACAAATTCAACAAGACAAACAAATCCTAGGTTTTGCATTAGTTCTCCAACACTCCTTTGGCAAGAAGTTCCAAATGAAAGTTTTATGTACATTCTAATAGTGGGGAGGTGTAATTAGATTTATTTGGGCATGATTCACGAGATCGTGTTTTTTTTGGGACCTCTCCCTTATTGTTTCTAATTCCATTTAATCATATGTAACATCCTCCATTTTGTTTACAAATTCAACAAGACAAGCAAATCCTAGGTTTTGCATTAGTTCTCCCACACTCCTTTGGCAAGAAGTTGCAAATGAAAGTTTTATGTACATTCTAATAGTGAGGAGGTGTAATTAGATTTATTTGGGCATGTTTCACGAGATCGTGTTTTCTTTGGGACCTCTCCCTTATTGTTTCTAATTCCATTTAATCATATCTAACATCCTCCATTTTGTTTACAAATTCAACAAGACAAACAAATCCTAGGTTTTGCATTAGCTCTCCAACACTCCTTTGGCAAGAAGTTGCAAATGAAAGTTTTATGTACATTCTAATAGTGAGGAGGTGTAATTAGATTTATTTGGGCATGATTCACGAGATGGTGTTTTTTTTGGGACCTCTCCCTTATTGTTTCTAATTCCATTTAATCATATGTAACATCCTCCATTTTGTTTCCAAATTCAACAAGACAAGCAAATCCTAGGTTTTGCATTAGTTCTCCCACACTCCTTTGGCAAGAAGTTGCAAATGAAAGTTTTATGTACATTCTAATAGTGGGGAGGTGTAATTAGATTTATTTGGGCATGTTTCACGAGATGGTGTTTTCTTTGGGACCTCTCCCTTATTGTTTCTAATTCCCTTTAATCATATGTTACTTCCTCCATTTTCTTTACAAATTCAACAAGACAGACAAATCCTAGGTTTTGCATTAGTTCTCCCACACTCCTTTGGCAAGAAGTTCCAAATGAAAGTTTTATGTACATTCTAATAGTGGAGAGGTGTAATTAGATTTATTTGGGCATGTTTCACGAGATGGTGTTTTTTTTGGGACCTCTCCCTTATTGTTTTCTAATTCCCTTTAATCATATGTTACTTCCTCCATTTTCTTTACAAATTCAACAAGACAAACAAATCCTAGGTTTTGCATTAGTTCTCTCACACTCCTTTGGCAAGAAGTTCCAAATGAAAGTTTTATGTACATTCTAATAGTGGGGAGGTGTAATTAGATTTATTTGGGCATGATTCACGAGATCGTGTTTTTTTTGGGACCTCTCCCTTATTGTTTCTAATTCCATTTAATCATATGTAACATCCTCCATTTTGTTTCCAAATTCAACAAGACAAGCAAATCCTAGGTTTTGCATTAGTTCTCCCACACCCCTTTGGCAAGAAGTTCCAAATGAAAGTTTTATGTACATTCTAATAGTGAGGAGGTGTAATTAGATTTATTTGGGCATGATTCACGAGATGGTGTTTTTTTTGGGACCTCTCCCTTATTGTTTCTAATTCCATTTAATCATATGTAACATCCTCCATTTTGTTTACAAATTCAACAAGACAAACAAATCCTAGGTTTTGCATTAGCTCTCCAACACTCCTTTGGCAAGAAGTTGCAAATGAAAGTTTTATGTACATTCTAATAGTGAGGAGGTGTAATTAGATTTATTTGGGCATGATTCACGAGATGGTGTTTCTTTTGGGACCTCTCCCTTATTGTTCCTAATTCCCTTTAATCATATGTAACTTCCTCCATTTTGTTTACAAATTCAACAAGACAAACAAATCCTAGGTTTTGCATTAGTTCTTCCACACTCCTTTGGCAAGAAGTTCCAAATGAAAGTTTTATGTACATTCTAATAGTGGGGAGGTGTAATTAGATTTATTTGGGCATGTTTCACGAGATGGTGTTTTTTTTGGGACCTCTCCCTTATTGTTTTCTAATTCCCTTTAATCATATGTTACTTCCTCGATTTTGTTTCCAAAATCAACAAGACAGACAAATCCTAGGTTTTGCATTAGTTCTCCCACACTCCTTTGGCAAGAAGTTCCAAATGAAAGTTTTATGTACATTCTAATGGTGGGGAGGTGTAATTAGATTTATTTGGGCATGTTTCACGAGATGGTGTTTTCTTTGGGACCTCTCCCTTATTGTTTCTAATTCCCTTTAACCATATGTTACTTCCTCCATTTTGTTTCCAAAATCAACAAGACAGACAAATCCTAGGTTTTGCATTAGTTCTCCCACACTCCTTTGGCAAGAAGTTGCAAATGAAAGTTTTATGTACATTCTAATAGTGGGGAGGTGTAATTAGATTTATTTGGGCATGTTTCACGAGATGGTGTTTTCTTTGGGACCTCTCCCTTATTGTTTCTAATTCCCTTTAATCATATGTTACTTCCTCCATTTTCTTTACAAATTCAACAAGACAAACAAATCCTAGGTTTTGCATTAGCTCTCCAACACTCCTTTGGCAAGAAGTTGCAAATGAAAGTTTTATGTACATTCTAATAGTGAGGAGGTGTAATTAGATTTATTTGGGCATGTTTCACGAGATGGTGTTTTTTTTGGGACCTCTCCCTTATTGTTCCTAATTCCCTTTAATCATATGTTACTTCCTCCATTTTGTTTCCAAAATCAACAAGACAGACAAATCCTAGGTTTTGCATTAGTTCTCCCACACTCCTTTGGCAAGAAGTTCCAAATGAAAGTTTTATGTACATTCTAATAGTGGGGAGGTGTAATTAGATTTATTTGGGCATGATTCACGAGATCGTGTTTTTTTTGGGACCTCTCCCTTATTGTTTCTAATTCCCTTTAATTATATGTTACCTCCTCCAATTTCTTTACAAATTCAACAAGACAAAAAAGACATGATTCGGTTTTAGGTCTAAAACACTACATCTCATGTAGGATGTGTAAGTATTTTATGTAGGTTTAAGGATTTGATTCTAGATAAAAGTTTCATTGTTGTTTTCCAAGGTCTAGGGTCTAGGGTTTAGGGTTTGGGAACCCCTTCACATTGTGAGAATAATTCTTCCATTGCCTTGCCATGTCTTTGATATGAACTAACGCCTAACATTTATTACCAATTTTGTATGTGAGATAAGGAAAAATCAATTAGAATATGCTGAAGATGCTAATTAGTGTTGGGTCAAAATGGTTGTTGGTTTAGGGCGACCTCGGGTCAGGGGCAACCGCGGGTCATCGACGAAGCAAAAATCACATTTGAATCAGGGAGACTGCGCGTAGGGGGCGACTGCGGGTCAAGGAGGGAGACTAAATTTTTGGAAAATGCAAACTCAATCTCCAGTGGGGCGACTGCGCGTAGGGGCGACTGTGGGTCAAGGAGACTTCTTTGTGGGCGACCGCGTGTGCAAGTTTCGGGATGGTTTAGTTGGTACCCACGGTCGCCCACGATCCGCAGTCGCCTTTGATGCGCAGTCGCCCATTCCCGCTGTCTTCAGACCCGCAGTCGCCCTCTTCTGACCCGCAGTTGCCCCCTCCCGACCTGCAGTCACCCAAACGCACGCGCCCTGAGGCGACTTCGGGTACTTAAGCGTTAGCCCCACTTCCGATTCTCACCTTACTTTAGCCTTGCGCACTGTCTTTCACCTACCTTCAGGTGGCTGGATGCGTGCCCGTGGGCTGGGGTTTCAATTGGGGTGGGAATTTTTGCCCTTTCAATCTACGAATTTTGAACTACGGTTTTGAATTGTTTTTAAGTACAACACGGCTTTTCCACATGAAGGCAACACTACAAGGAGAAAGTCTTTATGGGATCTGGACCTCGATGATCCAATTTTTTTCGAGGTTCCGATAGCTGTAAATGAAAACGAAGAAGGAGGGAGTCAAGAGCGACGGAAGGGCAAGAAGCAGAAGTCAGCACATGACAAGGACTCCAATTATCCTCCCCCGAGTTATACCCGATATGCATACGAAGCGTATCTCCAGTGGTACGCAGGGAAAAGTGTACAATTCTTGGAGGCAAGCTATTTGAGGTGTCCTACAACTGGTAGTGTGGCCTTGCCAAACGATTTACAGGCACGGATTTTAACCAAGCTAAAGGGATCCGATGATTTTGCAGACATTGACTTGATATATTCTTCGAGACTATTTGAATGGCTTGATAACACATTGAAAGCGGTGATGTTCAATACCAAGAAATTGATGGAGGAACATCGACCGTTACTTCCAATAGTAGAGGAATCAGAAGACATCAAGGCATTCCGCCAAAAGATGGAGTGGTGGTCCAGCGCAGTGAAGAAATTGGCAAGAGGCTCGGCAAGGGGTTTTAAGTGGAAAAATGCAGCGGTGCAGGCAGCATTTGCACGAGATGGTGGATTGTGTATCACGTGGATCCCCGATACGGCGAAAGTGGTGCCCCTTAGTGCTTTTGAACGTGAAGGGGGGTATGCAAAAGTGCGTAAGGTACGCATTGAAGGAATGGATACAATTCCAAGCTACATCACTTTTGCTGGGAAAGTATCCAAAGCAATAAACCCGCGTGAGGGGAGAGCGCAACGATCCCTGGAGGCCCTTGCATGCCCCTTGAACCACCCTGGCATCATTAAGTTTTTTGCCATTCATTCTCGCACGAATGAAGCATACACTTTGTGGTGGAATGGGTGCCATTTGAATGAGTTGAGGCATTTAGATCGTTCTGTATCACCAACCATTGACTGGCATGAAATGCAAAAAGCCACAAGACTTCCTGAAGAGAAACAAAAAGAACTTGGTCTCTTCCGAAGGCACAAGGCAAAGTTGGCATGGGCTTTAGTATATGTGACAAATCTCATGCACAAGTGCTGCGTGGTACACAATGACTTGTCTCCCATGAACATCATGTTGCATTTTCCGGATTATTCAAACGACATAATCAACATTGGAATTTGTGATTTTGGAATATCAAGTCGTTTTGACAAAAACGCGCCTTCACATTTTGGAAAGCCATCTGAGGCCGAAAGGGATCAATACCGAGAAGGTCGTTGGTGGGTTGCCCCAGAGTTGTTTTATGCATATGGACCTCCAAATTCCGATACAAGCATACCGATCATGCAACAACGGTATAAATATACGCAACTGTCAGACTCGTATTCTATTGGGAAGTTGACCGAATGGATGAGAATTGGTGATATGGACGATTGGGACAAGGATTTGTTCAAGAACCGCGAGGGATCAATGTACTTTGGAATGAAGTTGCGTGAACTCGTGAACACTGACCCAAAGAAGAGACCAACGTGTATAGAGATCACAAATTCCCTTATGTCTCCACCATAGTCCATGATGCCCCCCGAATTGGTGTTCCGAGACTCACCTTTGTAATAGGATAGTTTAGAGCAAGAGTTTAGTGGTGCAAGCAATGAGCTTGGTGGCCAATTATGTGTTGCTTACTTTGTAATATTTTCCTATAATATATGAAGGAATTTTATGCTACGCGCCTTGTCTTTAGAAAAACAATTACTCAATGGGCTATTTGTCAAATTGTATATATTGAATATGGCCTTTTACACATTGTTATGCAAAGTGTAACAACTTTTGAATTCAAATGTTCTTGGTCCTTTTTGATTCCGTAGTATATAATGGACGCAAGGAAAATAAGAAAATGAAAATAAATTAGTTGGTAATTGATGTTGAAGACTTGTATTATTTCTTGAATAAAATGTACTAGTATGCAATTGAAAGGAGTTTTACTTTCATGGTCATTGAATTCAAATAGTTGTTTTTTCAATCCCTAAAAAAATGTAAGTCATACATCATTTACATTCTCTTATTATTTTTTCTATTTCCAAAAATAAAAGCAATTTTTTTTTTCCTATTTATTCTAATTCAAATATAGGAAACATAAATTTTAGACTTTTTTAGACTTTTCCTTCTTATTCGTACTTTACCTATTTCAAAATAGATGAGAGATGTTTTTATTTATTTATTTAACCTTTTTCGCTCTCTTCCTATTTATTTTATTTGGAAAAAGGAAGTTCATTGACTTCTTGCCACCATTTTTTTTTTTTACAATGAAACAAGAGTGGATATTGCAAAAAAGATATGTAGCCATAATCTTTGTCATTTATTAAACACGCAATTTGAGAAAACTCGAATGAATTCAATAATAAATGTAAATCTGGTTTTACCATATATATTATTCCTAGTAGCATAATGTTTTCCTACCATATTCTTTTTTTTGGTATATGTCATCCAAATTGATAAAAACACACATTCTTTCATAGATAGTTGGAGTATGATATAAGTCCAACAATGACTTTCATTTATAGATTTGTGTCCATACAAGAAATTTAGTTATTAGGCATGTAATTTACCAAAATTAGTGTGTGTAACATAGTATGTAATTTGAGTCTACATCCAAAAATACATAATGAACATCTCATGTCAAAACAATTACAAAGACGTTATTGTTACAATTGCAATGGTTAATAATCATAACATTGGTTATTAACAATTGAATTAGTTATTAACAATAAAATTAGTCATTAACAATGAAATAAGTCATTTACAATAAAATTAAGAATTAACAATGAAATTAATTAATAAGAAAAAAATTAGTTAACAACAACTTCTTCTAAAACAATTGCAAAGATTTAACTTTTGTTCAGATAATCAATAAGGAATCCATTTGTACCACAACCGACCTCAACCCTAATGGCTCTCCAAATATAGTATAAAGTATAAACTAGTATTCCATAAATTTTGCAACACAAATGGGATTGAGCTCACAATCCTCTTTTTTTCCCTTGCGATTTGGTGCTCAAAAGCAACAAAAAATTTAGGCTAGCTATAAGCTATAGGAATTTTTTAGGAAAATTTTGGATGAAATTGCTAGAAAAACTTCAAATTCTAGAAAAGTCTTCGATGAAATCGCCACAATGTAAATGAAAATAGAATTTTAGATACTTAGTATCACATTTTCTATCCAGTACGTGGATGAATGTTGAAGCTTGGAGCCCCTCCGTAACATTTAGTATCGCCACTTTCCCAGCGCAAGGAAAAATGGAAAAAAAAATATCACAATCTATAAACATGTACTAAGAAAGAAAAGAAAAGTCCATGCATTAATAGATGGACCCGCGGTCGCCCAGGACCCGCGGTCGCCTTCGCAAAGTGGACCCGTGGTCGTCCTGGACCCGCGGTCGCCTAGGACCCGCAGTCGCCCTGGACCCGAAGTCGCCCTGGACCCGCGGTCGCCCACTCGCCCGGGCTCCTTCGACCCGCGGTCGCGTTGGAGCACCTGTCCAGACCCGCAGTCGCCCCACTCTAGGACCCGCGGTTGCCTTGGAGCACTTGCGCTGACCCGCACTCGCCCCACTTCAAGACCCGCACGCGCCCCAAGGGCGACCTTGGGTACATCAGCGTTCTCCTCCACCCACAGTCGCCATTAAATTTTCCCTGGCATTCTGCGCACTGTCTTTCACCTGCTGACGTGGCTGAATGCGTGCACAGAAGCTAGGGGTTTTAGTTGTGGGGGGGGATTTTTGTCCCTTTGCACGGCTCATTTTATTCACGCTTGGATGACATAGGGTGTTTCACGAGAACATTGTATTTTTGTAAATGTTAAATGTGATAAGATTACGTTTAGCATTTTTTACACCTACAGTTTAGGCTTGCAACCCTAAACCGCATAGTACTTAGTTGGCTATTTTTGAGACGAAGTGATCGTTATGGAGGGCGAGGACTCTCAACCGCTACACGGTATGTCAAGATACCGACTTCGGCTCACCAAAAAGGCGGTTCGTGACAAGGATCGTAAAAGGAGCGGCAAACCTCGCAAGAAGCGTGTACCCATCTTGTTGCATCCAAAGATGAAGGCCTTTTTGGGATGGGAAGTAGAACTAGAGCCTTGGACATATGAAACTGTAAACAAATATGTGGATTGGTGCCACATTAACAAGTTGTTCCCGTTTTGGCGACACCCTTTGCACGTGAAGTCTAATAAGGCAAATTTGGCTTACTGCAAGAGTGTTGTCTTCCAGCGAAGGTGTTTGGAGGTATGGCAGCAACTCTATTTGGAGTCCCAGCCTTATCGAAATGACAACTTCTCTTTCTATCTTGTGCAAATGGTGTACGTTGAAGTTCAATTGAAGAAAAAGGTAGATTGGACAACCTTGAAGGAGCTTCCTATCGGTGATCGCCCGGACAGACCGATAGTGCTGGATGAAGAAGGACTTCTTCAAGTAAATCAGAAGCTTTTAGAGGCAAAGCCTGGCAAGTTGGCTGTTGGTGATGACCAAGTTCAATGGTCTTCAACTTCTAGCTCAGATGAGCACACTCACGAATACGATGGATATTCTTTTGAGAGTGACGACGAAGACATTGGCAAAGAAAAACAAGAGGCGGCTGAGGACGTTCAAGTTGACAAGAAGGGAAAGAGGAAGCTTGAGGAGCCGCAATCATTGTCCAAGATTCAAAAACAAAGCTTAGATGTTCATGTACCGATCAATGTGGACCGTTCTGGTGTAGACATTGGGTCCAGCGGAAGCAGTGACAATGATTCGGAAGACAATTTGGAGATGTTGGGCACTAAGATCGAAAGTGCACGAGCAGCTTTGACTTCAACAGTAGCGGATCTTATGAATTTGAAAGAGAAGGTACAACATCTTCCAGTGAATCCGACTGTTGTGGATGGGTTGAAGAAGGAGTTAGAGGCGACTGAAAACGCCATTGCTGAAAATGAGAAGATTTACTCTAAGTTAAACAAAAGTAGAGTAAATTATTTCAAGAAGATCGAAGACGGGCGAGCACACATTTCCGATGATTTAGCGGTGCTTCAAAATAAACTTGATCTTTTGCAACGTGAGAAATGGTCCCATCAAAGCGAAAGGAGAAGCTTGAATCTTCAAATACGTGAGCTAGAGATGGAATATTATGATGATGCCTTAAAAGAAGCCAAAAAAGAGGGCATCTTGGCTTTAGCTCCGGATTATGGTAGCAATACAGAAGAAAGAGCAACGCTTTTTTATTTGGTGAAGCTACTGGAGAAAAAACAAGAGTTGTTGCACGAGGGCATATTGGACTTGGAGCGCCACATCCTTTATTTTAAGGAATGGCGCAAGTGGAGTGTGGAAGCCATAGGTGCCACCCTTGCGGAACTTCAAAGAATGGAACCGGAGCCCAAAGAAAGTGACTTTGTGAATAGTGAAAAAAGTGCTTAGTGGTTGGATCTAGTGTGGTAGAAAAAAACATTTTGGCCTTCCAATTTTTGATTTTCCAAAGGTTTTGTGGAATAAAGAAATTCACACCTTTGTTTTTGAAATGTACATATATTTTTATTATATTTTGAATACGAGGGCTATGAATTTGGTGTCTTTGCAAGAATGGATGTCAGAGATGGTACCTACGGGCTGAAATTTTGGACTGAATTTTTGAAACTTTATTTGAAGATAGAAAAAACGATTACCTTTGTGGTAATATAACTTTTTTTCCAATCGGTGCCCAGGAACAAAAGTTATGCCCATATAGTCCAAACTCCAAAGCAGGGGAGAATGGGCAGCAAAAAAATGTGACAAGCATTTGAATTTATTTTTCTAAGTTTTTTTCCCTCATAGATTATAATTTTGTCTATCCGGAAAGCTTTTTTTCATTTCATTTGGATTTTTTATGAGAAAGTTATGGACAATCTTGTTTATTGGGCAATTAGAGCTTCTGGTGGGAAAAATACCTTGTAAGATTAATTTAGGAACGCAATTTTGGCAATTGTTCAAGAAAAGAAGTTTCACGTGGTTTAGTTTGCTTGCTAGAACAATTTGACTGTGGGGATTAGTGCATTTTAATTCTATCTTAGAAAGAAAATAGATTTTCATTCAACCTCATATGTACTTCTATTCTACAATTTTTTTAAGAATGAAAATTAAGTTTTTTTGAAAACCTTTTTTTTATTTAGACTCTCAACTCAATTCTCCACTATATTTGTTTAAAGCTCAAAACTCTGTAGTGCAAGAAATTAAAGTGAAAAATGTTCAAAGTCAAATAATGTAGTCCAGCAATGTGCTGAAAAAATTGTTTTTTTCACTTTAAATGCAGATATCTTGCAATCTGTAAGATGAAAAATTCTGAAATTTTTTCCACACATTCTCATACTAGTAAGGTGTAAGATCCTATGGTTATATGTGGGAAATTTTTTTTTTTGGATACTTTAAGAAATTGTTGAGTAGAAGTAGGTAAGATCTAGTTGTAAAATTTAAATAATGAATATCTCTAAAATGAAATGAAAATGGTGAGAGTGTGCTATCAAGTGAAGTTAACTATGTGACTGGACCTAATTTTTTTTTAGATTGTAGAAATTGCCTGGAGAAACAAATCCTACAAGCAACTTTTAAAAGAAGAAGTTGTAGACTAAAGTTGCCCGCCAAACAAAATGGTCCATAACTTTATCATAAAAAATCTGAATGGAATGAATCAAATTTTTCCATGTAAACAAAAACATGTTGTATGAGAAAAAAATCCAAAAGGAAAAAATTCATTAAAAGATTTGAAGATTGCAATTTTGTGGAGACCGTGTATGGAATCATTGTGCGAGGCATTACAACAAATGTATTTGCATTTCACCAATTACATTTTAGGCTACAAATGTATAAGTATGCCTAAACTTTCAAAACCAAAGCAATAGAAGGTTGTTGTCGATAAGCACAGTAGTACAATACACAGCCAAGGCGTTATAGTTTTAGAAGCCAACATCTTAACTCTAATTCTTGCTAGAGTACTACAGTGTGCGAGTATGGATATGCTACGGCCCTTATACTATGGGCCTTACATCTTGTATACTACGATTAACTAGAACCACCGTTGAAGTAAGTATCTCATAGAAATGTTTAGTTCAAGTCCATTGGATTGTTTTGAGAACCACTCGTTGCACCTTGTTCGTAATCATTGGACTCTCCAACAACGAGTTTCTTCTTAGCACGAGTCCTTGAAGCAGGTCCATCTGCTTCTAAAATAGATTCCAAGACATTGGAGTTCTTGAGAGCTTCAAGTGTCCTTTTAGTTTGCGGAGAGTGTAACTCCAATAGATAATCGAGTGCTTGGCTTTGATAATAAGGCCCGTATGTTGAGTCGAGGTAAGCCATACTATTCAAGTCTTTTGGAGTGGCATTTTCATCACCATTAGCCCCTTGTTCACCTTCAAAATTCCAACGGTGTCCTTCCGGATGAGCACCCCACTTAAAGGTTTGGGATGTCTTATCAAAATATCCACCAAGGCATTGAAAAAAAAACGCCCTCTTCCCTGCATTGTGAGCTCCTTTTCCCATAAGGTTGAATGCCACTTTTAGAATTTCACGCGGGTCCGTTTCCCAATTCAATTGTGAGGCAGCAGCTCCCATTTCTTGATCATGTAGGCCTTCTCGCCAACTCCAAAGCAAGTCTCGTCCCCAAAATCGTGTCTCTGCCGTCGTGTCTCTATTGTGTTCCCAAGAAGGTGGCATGTAAGTCATCAAGTTGAACATGGTATACAAGCGATCATGGAATGGTGCTGCATAAATCACACATCGTCGTCTAATCAGACATTGAGTGATGAGACACTGAGGATGGTACACATGTGTACATGATCCAAGTGCCCATCCTCCTTCTGGCCCAAATTGTTCTAGACATATGGGGCATTTGGTATGATCCAAGACGAAATGAGCTGGCTTTGGCTACAATGGACTTTGGTCTTTTTCTTTGAAGTGACTAGACATCTGATTTCCATGGTCCCAACCATTTTGTGCCCAATCTATGACTTTTTTTTCCGTCACGTCAAGCATGGACATGTTATCCGGAAACATGTCCTCCATCAATGCCCATGATGTCAATCCATTCTCTCGTTTAGGGGCATTTGCTACAAAGTTCTTCGAAACTTTGTCTAGCTCTTTCGCAACTTGTTGAGATCGATCCACGGAGAGAATGCACGCGACCTTCCAATGATAGTATGTCGCTGCCAACACTGCCAATTTCTCTCGAAGCATTCTATTTTCCTCAGCCAAATCAAGTTCCTTTGATGATTGTAGATGTGGAATGGTAGGAAACAAAAGTGAATCCTGAGTCCCTTGCAAACCATCAACGTGCGGATTGCTAGAATCTCTTGAGACGAACAGAAGTGGTGCCATTGGAAGAATTGAAGAACGCTTCGTACGCTTGGCAGGGGGAGAAAGGTGAATGACATCGTTGGTGAGGTCCCCAACAAGCTTGTCCAAGTGATGTGGATCCTGCTCAACAAAGGTTTCGTCCATGTCCGACAATTATGTGAAAGTCTGACGCTCTTTTTCTCGAAGGCCTTGTAAATCTTTCGATTGTTGAGAAATGAGAGCATTTTTTTGTTCACATGTAGACCGCCATTTCTTCACATCACCTTCTAAGGTTGCAATTTGTGCATCCTTGGTCTTCAAGAGGTCGAGAGCCTTCGCCAACGTCATCGCATTGTGAACAACATCAGATTCAGACTGTGGAATGGGATGTGACTTGTGGCACATACGGGCGAGTCGTCACTTAAAGCAAAGTCGAAGACGTTGCTGGCGTCTTGTGGTGGCAAGATTGGAGTCGCAATTGTGGTTGAGGCTGATGCCAATCTAATTTTCGTGGTGGACCGTTGCACCTTGGCAAGATGTTTCATCTTCTTTCCCCGCGATGATGAAGCGGCTTGAACATTTGGATTTGGAACTGGAACTGGAACTTGGACGGGGGTGATAATCTGCTCCTTCACTCGTACAAGCTTAGGAATCAGTGTGCCATCTGAATCATTATCCTCTTCTGACTCTTCCGTGTCCACCTCTTGAGTTTCTTTGTTTTGTGGATCACTTCGAAAAGGCCCAAGTCCACCCTCCGGAAATTTGAGAACCCCTCTTGGAATTATTCCAACTTTTGGATGCTCCACGTAGGTACTTTCTTTGATCGTGGTCTAGTCAACTTGTTTGTTCAAGGCGACCTCAACATAGGCACCTCTAGCAATGAACAAAGGGGCCTCATTCCTATCTACAAAAGGGGTTTTGTAGAGGACCTGCCACAATTCTAAACACCTTCGTACGAAAGCTGGATTTTCACAATACTTCAAATTTGCCTTGTTATTGTGTCGGTTGTGATGATGGCGCCATGCCGGAAAGAACTTCCCGATGTGACACCATTCAATGTAGTCTTCGCACACCTGCATACTCCAAGGCTCTGGCTCCTCGTTCCACCCTTTGAAAGCTAGGTGGTTATCATTGTTCAACACATGCCATTGCTTCTTGTGAATGTTACCCCTCCTTTTTCTAGTCTTGTCTTTGGCAGCCTTCCTAATTGCACTAGGAGTGCGTACAGTGGAAAAACCCGGAAGGGACCCATCACTGCTACCTCCAGTTGCCATGAGATTTGCAGACGTTGCAAAATTCTAAGAACCAAATGATAGCAAAAAATAGTATATATATTATCCAAAAGGGTCACGCATGCAGCCAACAAAGGTTGCAAGACAGAAAGCCTCAATGGAAAATGAAGGTGATAGCATGATGATGAGCTACTAGCTATATAGGGCGAGTGACTTCGGTCTAGGGGGGCGAGTACGGATAGGGCAACTGCGTATCCAACGACTGCGGGTCTAGGTAGGGCGACTGCGGGTCAGGGTAGGGCGACTGCGGGTCCAACGTGGGTGACAGCGGGTCTCGAGAGGGCGACAGCGGGTCCAAATTGGGCGACTTCGGGTCCACCACCGGGTCTAGGTACCTTTTGCGCACCTGCGGTCGCCCACCCAAGAACACTTCCTGAACCCGCGGTCTCCCTGCCAAACCCGTAGTCGCCCACCCGCGGTCTCCCTCAGAAAACCGCAGTCGCCCACCCGCAGTCGCCCTCGTCCACCCGTAGTCGCCCACCCGCAGTCGCCCCTACCCGCACTCTCCTACCCGTACGCGCCCTCCAGTTTGCCAAGTGGATGCTATGTGGCATCCACCTGGAGGGGGGTAATTTCCTGTAAAGTCAAAGGTAAATTTGACTTTTCGTGACGTCGCGCGACGTCTGTCTGTCGTGGTGTCGCGCTGTCGCAGCGAACAACCCTGCCCCTGTCCATTATCATACTATTTCTAAACGAGATCCACGTTCGATCCTTACAAACTATCTAGGAAAGCGCTACGGAGGCAGTGAGCACAGGTATGCAAGGAGATCGAGCCTCACCTTTGTTACATTCGGAGTGGTGGCACGCCTCGTGGGGGCGTGAGTTTGGACACCCGCGACAATGGGAGACACGACGTGTGCAGCTTGCGGAGGAGGGAGTTCCACCGCAGACACCGGAGGGGGGACTTCAGCAATGGCGGGAGCCTCTAGTGCCATCGGTGGCGGACAAGGAGGGCAACTCGGTCGACGGAGTACTAGTGCAGACTCTTTGCCCAACCCAAGAGCATGGCCACCCTGAACCGCAAATGCCAATTGCCAACAGCGTAATTAGATTGCCCAAAAGGACTCGGAATAGAAAGCACAATGCACAACACTCTACATTGCACATCACTCAACGCCAAGAATTTCCGAAAACACGAATTGCCAAAAAATGAAACCAATATATTACAAATAGAATACAATGTTTGTACAAACTTTATGAATAGTGTTTCACGAACAATCCGAAAATCACGTCTGTACAACTAAAATCGTCACAGGCCTCACGAAGAGGGCTCCTACATCTATAGGCCTGTCGCTCCATGGACGGTGGACCCGTCGGGACGACCTTCGATCGACCCAACGTAACACCCTCACATAGCTTCCACACCTGGAAGCGCAATTCAAAAGATGGGGAGCTATGTGGAGGGGTTACCCACCGTGGGAGTCTGGACGTCGTCTGAGGGTGAGTCGACTGGCGCATGCTCCTCGTGCCTCGCAGGGGGCTGCGCCGGAGCGATTGGGGCCTGCAAGGGAGCATACTGTTGGGTCAAGTTAGTGAAGGAGACCTCCATATCTTCCAAGTCGACTTCCAAGTCGTAAGGGTCATCGTCGTGGATGCTCGGACGATGCACTAGCCCAGTAACATGTACAAACGGAAATTGACTGAGGGCTAGGTCATCGAATTTGTCTGGATCATCAACGACACTCACCGAAATATTTGCAGCCTCTCCTGAACCCAACTATCGAAGTCCGGACGCTACGGTGGCCGTGGCGGCGGAAATCAAATTTGTGGTGGAGACTCCGGAGACGTTGTGGAGCTCGCTCACAGGAATGGGAGTCGTAGCCATCGGAGGGGCACTTGCCTGCGCGGCCTACTTCGCCAGAATCTGCTCCTGCAGTTGCTTGAGCAGCAAAGTGTTCGTCTCGCGATCCCTCCTATACTCCATTTCCTTCTCGGCCTGCAGCCTTCGCTCCTCCGCGAGTTCCTTCTCCTCTTGCGCCTTCTTGGCCTTCCGCTTGACCTTCTTCTCCTCCTCCACCCGCTCCCTCTCCTCCCTCTCCCTCTTGAGCTCCCGATCCTTCTCCCTTAAATCCATCATGAGGTTGTCGATGGCGTCATTGCGCTTGTCGAGCACCCCCGAGTGCCTCTGCCTTGCCCGCTCGAGCATCATCTCCACGTACGCGAGGTTGATCCCTACCTTGACGTCCATGTGGATAGGTTTGGCGTCCATGTCCACCGTGGCCGGAGTCCTTCCTGCCTCGGTTGTAGTCCCCACGTCCGATGTTGCCGCTTCCGTCGCGGCAGGGTTGTCCCTGTCACGTCCTGTCCGTCCGTCAGGATGTCCGGACGGACGTCAGGATTCAACCCCGGCGTCCGTCAGGATGGAATCTGGACGAGAACCGTTCACAGAGGATGAAAACTACGGAAATGGATGGACGTTCTTCGTCGACGGGCGTGCCGGACGGGCGAGCTGGATGGGCGAGCTTCCGTCGACGGGCACGGAACGGGCGTGATGGACAGGTATCTGGACGGGCGGGATTTAGGGTATCTGGACGGTTTGGATGGACGGGTATGTGGACGGAAAATTGGACGGGCGGGTGGACGGGCATCTGGACGGGTATCTGGACGGGCGGGATGGACGGGTATGTAGACGGAAAACTGGACGGGCATCTGGACGGGCATGTGGACGGAAGGGTGGGCGGTTGTGTGGACGGGCGGGATGGACGGGTATTTGGACGGAAAACTGGACGGGCGTGTGGACGGGCATGTGGACGGAAGGGTGGGCGGTTGTGTGGACGGGTATCTGGACGGGCGGGATGGACGGGTATTTGGACAGAAAACTGGACGAGCGGGTGGACGGGCATGTGGACGGGCAGGTGGACGGGTAACTAGACGGTTTTGTGGACGGAAAAATAGACGGGCATCCGGACGGTTGGGATTGGATTTTTTGCCTAAATGCCCGAAACACCCAAATTTTGTGTTGGCAAAACTTCGAAGTTAAATAAAACCTAACCAAATTGCTATTTTTAGTAGTATCCAAGTTGCTATTTTTAGGAAGTTCTTCTTGAAGTCTAGTTTTAGCATCAATAGTCTATTCTTAAAAATAAATGATAGTGATTTATCGTTCCAAGACTTTGTGCAAGGGTACCCATTGCAATCTTGACTTCTTGTAGCATTGAGAGCTTTTGGAAATGTGCCTCGAAAACACAACAAGATCTTGGAGAAAACATCACATTCAAATTTGAAATTTAATTAAAAGAAAAATATGGAGTATACTTTTAAAAGCCATAAATTGTTTGGGGTTATACATGTTAGGCAATTTAACCTCATATTTTTTGGGTCTAAATTTTTTTAAATTTTACTTGTGAAAACTGAAAAGAGGATTGGAAGACTTCACATCATTTTTGTAGTTTTAACACCCTCATGTTCAAACATTATAATCTTTTACTCTATAAGTGATATTGTTGTGTTTTAGCAACCTATGAGATTGCTAACATGTCTTGTTTGAATTTATACGGTTACAATTTTTTGCAAATTGATACACCTAGTCTCCTAATCAAAAATGTTGACATTTTGTTCAATAATGCCATAATGCCATTTGAGAAAAAATGGAAAATGTTAAATACTTTAATTTGTAAACTTTGGATTTTTTTAAAAAATGAGGGAGTAGTCAATCATGTGTCCAACTAAAAAAAGATTCAAACTAATAGAAAAGAAGTTACAAAACGTGAATTATTTAGGGTTTAATTCTAAAGACTTAAAGGAGATTTCATCAAATATGAAGCAATAAAATAATTTGTTTATTATTTTAGGCTTTGGTAAAGAATTTCCATTGTTTTTATTTCTTAGACCCTAAAGTAACATACTCTCATTGTCCTTGCTAGAGTTGCTGCAAGGGACAAAATGGATTTTCGATAGGCGCCCATGATCTAATTTTTTACTCAAACTTTTGAAAACTTTTTCATAAGAATGATAAAATAGAATGATAGATAAACTTATGAGTTTATTCATAATACAATTTCTATTCCAATCGGTGCCTAGGAGCAAGGGGTTAGGGATATGCCACAAGAACAGAATAACCTCAAACAGGGGAGATCGGGACACTGGGCGGTCCAGGACTCCCGGTAGACAAAAAAATCCACAAAAAAATGAAATACAAATTTGTATATTTTTTTCTAGTTGCATTATATTTTCTTTTAAATGGGAGGCTTTCATTCATCCCATTTGGATTAGGAATGGAAAAGTTATGGATTTTTCTATAGAATGGGCAATCCTAGCCACTTCTTTAAATAGATTTGGAGCTTTTACTTCGAATGGTAATAACTTTCAATCCATACGGTCAAACATCACAAATTTATGGTCACGTCATCTAAGACAAGTGCAGAACAAGATCCTTTGGTTCGATTAAAAAAAAAATTGGAAAATTTAATTCATAGGTGAACATAGCAAAAGGGGTGGTTTAGGGTGGTTTGGGCCAAAAAATGGACTTCGGACTTTAGGGCAACACCCAAAATAAAGATAGAACACTCTTTTACCTACCATCTAAGCATACAAGCTTCTTCTATACTATTACAAAAAGGTACAATAGATTACAAAAATAGACAAAGGCGAAGCAACAATACACAAGGTGGAAAGAAAATGATAAATGTACATACTTTATAAATCCGTTGAAGTACATAGTAAACTAATAAAGGCTTTATATAATTACAAATGTTCACTTTGTACAACTTCCGGTATTTAATTCTATACATCTATCTAGTTATACACAATCTAGTCCAAAACTATCTATTCTACTTCTTCGATTACAACGCCTCGTACTATGCTGTTTCTCAAAAATTGTTGCAATTCTCGTCGTGATTGCAAAGTCGTCAAAAACTGAAATGCGTCGATGTCGTATCTATTATGTAAGTGGGAACAAATGTACGTCATTTGTTCCTCAAAACTCAGTTCACCCTCAAATCCGACTGGCGCGCCTTGAGAGTTAAACATGATGCGCTGTGGATGTGGCGCACGCACAAAAATGGAGCGGTCTTGGTTCCAATGTCCACCCGCAATCTGACCAAAATATAGTCAACGCCCTGGATCACCCTCTCCAAACACCCTCCTGATCACCTCTGTCACTTGGGCATCACTCTGCCAATGTATCTCAGCGACCGTTCCTGCCGGGAGGTGTCGGTTGTCGTGGCCCCACTTCCAAAGCCATGTCACGTCTGAACCCCAATGTACTCTATTACCGAGGCCCGGTAAATTTTCTTCATTGTACTCGTAATGTGCAGGCATGTGGTCTTGAAGGCCAAACGTTTTGTACAGTCGTGCATGAAATGGAGCTCTACATTGCGCACATCTCTTTCTGGTAACCATGTGAGGAATGAGACACCTGGGGTGGTATAGATGGCCACATGTACCAAGATTCCATCCACCTTCTGGGCCAAACGGTTCTTGGCAAATTATACATGTTGTTCCATCTTGTACAAAAGCTGGAACGGACGGCCACACTAGTGGTGTAATGCCATCGCGATTGGGTGGCCCGTACCGTTGGCGCTCGATATTGTACTGGAATTCCAAGTCTGCACGGGAATTCCAATCGATGCTTGAATTCTCGGCGAACACTGGCAAATCGTCGGTGAACATTTCTTCCACCCGAGGCCACGAGGTCAAGCCAAAATAACGTTGACCGCCATCATTGAATTCCGCAGCCACTCTCCTCACTTCATGCTGCATTTGCTCAGCCTCGTTTAGCGCCATGCTACATGTCAACTTCATGTTGCACATTTGAAGCAGCATCTGTTCCTTCTGAGAATTGTGGACCAACTGCATGTTTTGATCACTCATTGCGGTCATGGTCTGTTCCATGTCAGTTCGAGCTGCAGTCAACACCGCCACATCTACCTCAACGTTGTTGGCACGGAGTTCTAAAGCACGCATGGCCCTTGTTAATTCTTCCATGCTTGTGCAAGTACTTCCAACCTCTGCTTCAGCCCGCTCAGCACGTGCATGCATAATATCCAACGTGGCACTTTCTGCACTTGGAAAAATGGCCCGTGGTCGTACCACAAACTCAGGTGTATTGCTCGGGCCTGCTTTGTCTTCGTCTGCCCCGTATGTAGCACGTTCCACTACAACATCGAGTGGTGGAACTGAGTCTGTGCTGAACCGCCTGTTGCGCTCTACAAGCTCTACTTCACATGCGATGAGGCGCACATTTTCATCTACAAGGGCCCGCATCCTTGCACTTTGAACTTCAAACTCTGTTGCATGAAGTCGTAGCGCTTCTTCTTTTTCCGCTTGCAGTGTTTGTACTAATTGGCGCAAGCGAATTAGTTCTTCATTGTCAGCTTGGGCTCCACCAATCACATTTTGTTGGTTGACATTTGCACCGCTGCTCTGACCAACTTCTACTTCCATCAACTCCGTCCTTGGCTGCTCCACGGGTGGAACCACATCCATTTGCACATTTTGAATACCAACCAATGGCACGGCAGGAATTGGTGCATTGTCCAGTGGCACGGCAGGATTTGTTGGAATGTGGCGAGTTCTATTTGGAAACTTGTTATCCCGCTGTCTGCCCCAAAAGCTTCTCCAATCCACATCCTTGCCAAGAAAAACCTCCGCATATGCCATTTGGCACAATGAAAGTGTCCCGTCCTTCTTCGATCTTGAACCCCAAAGTGCCAATGACACTTCAATCATCCTCTTCTTGAAGTGCGGATGGGTGCACTGGTCAATATTCACCACGCCAGATTTCACGTGCACCTCGTACCGGTCGTGTGGCCAATGGCGGTTGATGTGGGCCCAATCTATAAACCGCCGACATGTCGCTCTTGTCCATGGTAATTCTGCCTCCAACCACCCAGGGTGTGCCATAATCGCTGGGGCATTAAGTGTGCCCCAATCCAAAGTTGCTCTATTTCCTCTCTTCTTTCTACCGCTTCCCTCACCTCCAGGTCCCGAACCTCCTGCTACATCCTCTACATCCATTCTTGATACCTGCACAATGACACACACGATACTGTATGCGAATACAATGACAATTTGCTTTGCCTTCTGTTGCGTGAAGGCAACTGAAATGTGGCAAAACAATGTCAAATGTATAACACTTCCCCTCAAATTGCAATGCAAAGCTTTCTCAAGCTAGGACAATGCAATTCAAAAGAGGAAACAAGGGCAAATGTGAAAAAAATGTCACTTATACCCCCCAATTACCGACCCGATTAGCAAGGGTAATTAACACCTAATCAGCCCGTCCCCCCCCAAATCCAGACCGTCCAGGGCGGGGGACAGCCCTGGAATGAACGGCCGATCCGTCCATGGACGTCCGGCCTCGGGTCGGAACGCCGTCAACGGGTTTGGGGCGCTGTCTCCAGGTTCGGGGAATGATTACACCGCCGCCCGAGAGTTCGACGGACGGCCTTTCCGTCCTCTAGACGGGCTGCCCGTCCCCTCGACGGCCTGGATGTGGGAGGGGATGGGCTTTCCATCCCCTGGACGGCCTAGGTGTGGGAGGGGACGGGCATTCCGTCCCCTAGACGGCCTGGATGTGGGAGGGGATGGCCTGCCCGTCCCTTCGACGGCCTGGATCTGGTCCTGGACGGCCTTTCCATCCCCTTGACGGCCTGGATCTGGTCCTAGACGGCCTGCCCGTCTCTTCGACGGAAAGCTCGTCCAGGAGGACGGTCTGCCCGTATCCTCGACAGCCTGTCCCTGGTCGGGAACGACCTGCCCATCCTCGCGACGACCTGTTCGTGGTCTGGGACGGCCTTTCCGTCCTCTAGACGGCCCTTCACAATATATATATATATATATATTTTTTAAATTGGTTCAGGGTGGAAGTTTTGACAAAATCACGTTAAATAGAAAACTAATTTTCAGATTTTCAATTTTTCACCATGTGTATATATCACAAGGACAAGGACATTAGAATTCATCATAGTGTAAACTTAATTTCCATTTCATGATATATTTGTTTTGTACTCAATGTAGTAGACATTAAAAACACATTCGAAGTTCAAATCGCAATAATGAAATTTCAATTTAGGGTTGTGTTGGGGGATTTTACATAAAATAGGAACTAGAGAAAAGGACCTTTTGTTTGATAGTTAGACTCAAACTCCCAAAATATCAATTTTGGGGAGAAATCTTAGATTTAGAGTAAGGAGCAACAACTTCCTAAAATACACTAAAGGAGCATATTTTTATTTTTTTATTTTTGATAAACTCGGAATTACTTGGAGGCAAATATTGGAAAGACTACAAAATCAATTGGATACACTTTGTAACTCAACATGGCAGGTCCCAAGAAAATGAAATGAACGCTTCCAACTTCTTTCCATGTCATTGAAGTGATTGAACTGCCATTAAATTGGCACTAAATGATGCCGTTGGGTGTTCAGAGGTTGAAGTTTATTGTAAATATCTTGCAATCTACAATTCTACATAGGTCAAGTTTGTGAAATTTCTTCCGATCAATTGAACACTAGTCTAGTACTCTAGTATGAGATCCTACATACTACAAGCAAAGGTGTACCTTAGAGGCCTAAACACATTCATTTTTTTTTTTAATTCTTTGCTATAGAAAATTAGAAATGGCAATTTATTCAGATTTAGGATGGAAAAGACTCAAAAGAGGCCTTGGGACTTCGGTCAGTTTAGTGGCTAACATACGATACTACATAAGCAATTAATAAACAATCCATAAGAATAACTATAGTAATTCACCGGTAGTTGCATTATAATTTAAAAGCCATAAAAAAAATATAGACACCACAAAAATGTCAAGTTCATGTACTCAATGTTGCATTTTGATTTTGAGAATAAAAATAAAAGGCAAATGCCATATGTTATTATGTTATTGTTTTAGAGTTTCCCTTTGTGTGGAAGACTACATGGAACATTAGAATCCATTCGTCCTTTTTTTTTCCTTTATCTTACGGACTTACACCAATCCTCTCTTATTTGTCATAGTTACATAAACTTGAACATCAAATTCTCTTAAAATTGCAACAATGTTTAGGGTTTAGGGTTTAGGGTTTAGGGTATAGGCCTATAGGATTTACTTCAAAACCTAGGTTGGACCGGAAACTACGAAACATGTCCTTCATTTCGGTAGGTGGCATTACAAGTGCAAAACTCAATCAAGATGTAGTCTTTGAAGTTTGAATTGGAAAAAAATAGATTAATGATTTAAATTCAAAGTTTTAGAAAACATATTGAAGACACCAAAAAATGGCATAACAATATTATTAAAAGGTAAAACATTCTTAAGTATAGATGTATAGGGCTACATTTTTTTTATGTAATGTATGAATGGAAAGAAGAAACAATGTTTTACATGAATCAATGATATGCATATGACATATGTTGTTTAGGAGGTCTTTCACTTATTTGATAATTAACCATTTTAGAGTATTAATCTTACTACCTTTAACTAGAGCATTTAGAGGGTTGTTTTTGTCTTGGTCTTTGTATATTTGATCCGTTCTCAGTAAGTTATTGAATGTTTGTACGATTGAGACTTTGAATTGAGTATACTAGTATAGACAGGGTTTAAAATTCAACAAAATACTAAATTGTCAGGTGCACTTACATGCAAGGAAGGATGGAATCAAAATACAATAATTCCAAAGGTGAAATTGTTCTACGTATAATTGATAAAATTCATTTGAATTCAAATTTGAGCCCTACAGATTATAAATTATTTTAAGGGATTGCGAGATTCTGAGGTTTTGGGAATAAAAACATTGCCCAATGCCAACGACTTTCGTGAAAATGGGTGCAATTAGAATCAATAGAATGAATCAAATGTTAACATGAACATCCAAATAGAACATTAAAGGACCGACATTAAGAAGTTTTCAATTTGACCTTCTATGATTTTTTTCTATGTATCTCCCATTATTTACGTGCAACAAAATAGAATTCCATTCTAAATGAGCAGTAAACCTCGTTTTCAGCATTTAAATGTCATCCCTGGTATTTATTTGTCCTCTAATTGAAACAAATAAATACATTAAGTTAGCACTCCTAAACTACCCGCCCCCGTAGACTAATGCCCGATTGAGAGGAAGGACACCTGTCCTGACAAGTCCGAGAGTGCCGAACCACATAAATGAAAAATTCGTGGAACAAGGATTAGAAATGAATTCCACTTGTTCGAAAGTCCCGCTCGACGACCTTCCCGCCCTCTCGACGGCCTTCCCGTCCACTCGACGACCTGTGCCGTCTCTCGAAAGTCTTCACGTCCTCTGGACGGCCTGGCCCCCTGGACGGCCTGGCCCCCTGGACAGCTGGTCCGTGGGGGGGGACGGCCTTCCCGTCCTCTGGACGCCCAGGGTTTAGGCTGGACGGTCTCAGCCCCTGCACGGCCGTCCGTCCTCTCGACGGCTGGTCCGTGGGCTGGACGGCTTGTCCCCCTGGACAGCCTTCCCGTCCTCTAGACGCCTTGGACGGCCCTGGACGGCCCTGGACGCCTTGTCCGTCCTCTCGACGGCCTTTCCGTCAACGTGAAATGGGTATATAAAGACTGATTTTAGGGTACTTTCGCCACAGTCTCTCATGCTCTGACGGTGCTCTCTTGTCTTGGATTGGTTGCAGTCCTTGCTTGTGAGCGCGGGTGCTGGGTAGAGGCTGGTTTGAAGAATAAGGGGGGCGGTTTTTCACTTTGTGGAAGCCGAATTCCTAATTCCTATCATTTTGATTATTTTTTACTTGTTACTGTCACGATGGCTGGTCGAGATTTCTCAAAGAGAAAAGTTGATGATTGGTACACAAGTATTGGAAATGCACCGATGATGGACCCGGATGCAGAATCACCAGAGCCCGTTTCAGAGGCCGTAGTTGCAGAAGGGTCCGTAGCTGCAGAAGGGGCCACAGCTGCTGGGGGGGGTGGAGAGTCTTCGAAGGGGAAAAAAACACACGAAGGAGGCACAAGGCTACAAATCCGGATAAGTGGCCAAGCAAGGGTGCAAAGCGAAAATTGCATGAAGTGGCGTTGGATTTTTTTGAGCAGTATTCGATTTTGCAGTTGAACACAACATACGTCTCGCGCGGATTACAGGGAGTGGATGTCATAAAACAAAAGTTCCACCACATGTTTTGGACAACAATGAGCGCGGATGAGTGGCATGATGACCGCACGAAAGAATGCTTCGATCATTGGTTGGAGTCACAAGTGCAAACGTGTATCTTCAACCTTGCCCAAGTTGCGGAAAAAATAAAAGGCTTTCAGAAGAGTGTAGTGCCCAGACAACAAGCATTGAATTTGTTGCACAAGAAGGTGTATTGGTGGCATGAAGCAATGCGTGGACTGTCTTCAAACAACATCCGTTCCGCTCCGTGGTTTCAACGAAGTCAAAATTTGGCCTTTGGTCAACAGGCTGCAGGAGGAGTGGTTTTTCTTGAACGCGGAGTGGTGGTGGTTCCTTTGTCTGGCCATAGCAAACAAGGGGGGCATGGGAGGGTGCGCAAAGTATGTGTTCAAAATTCAAAACATATTCCAGAGAATATGGAATTAGCTAGGAAGTCAGCTTTGCGCGTGGATGAATTGAAGAAGTCCAGGGAGAAGTTGTCCATCGAGGCATTGGTATGTCCATGCGAGCATCCAGGGGTCATCAAATTCTTTGCTATAAATGACATGACCATGGAGTGTTATTCTCAATGGTGGAATGGCGGTACTCTCGGTGCCATGTTTACCCTTGATGAGAAGAACCAAGATCCAGATGAAATTGGAGAGTGGCTTACGATGCAACTCCACAAACAATGCAAGCCATGAAACAACTCATGGCATATAGACGCAAGCACACTGAACTTGCGTGGGCAATGATTTGCATTGTGGATGCAGTGCAACAATGCTCTGTATTGCACAACGACATCACACCGGAGAACATTATGCTTCATTTTCCGAATGATGATGGCAGAACCGTGTGGATTGGTCTATGTGATTGGGGAATGGGTAGCCGCATCAACGAAGAAACCCCTTCTCTTTACCAATTCAATTGTCCAAGGAAGTTGCAGGCAACCCGAGCGCAATGTTGGTGGGTGGCTCCTGAGTTGATGTACTTGACTGGAGAGACATGAACTTCATCATCTCCTACTCGTAGGGTTAAGCCACCGTGTGTTAGTATACACACAGATGGATACTCCATAGGCAAATTGGCTATGAAGGTATGGAAAAAAGATCGCGGAAATCTAGAAATGATTCCGGACCATATGGCATTTGGTGCATTTCAAACCATGTTGGGTGAATTGTGCAAGGTGGAGCCACTACAACGACGCTCGGTGACATACGTCGTGCAACGTCTAAGTGGTGCTCCAACGTTTTGGACACCAGTTGTGGATTGCTATCGCGAGGCTCGCAAAGAACAAGACCTTCAAGAAGAGCAAGCGCGCAATGAAGATTAGATAATAGTGTATTACCATATAGTTGCAAAGTTAGTGTTTACTTAGCACATGCGGTTATTATAATGTAGGCTTGAGGACATACGTAGCAATGTAGCACACTTTGTGGCTTCAATGCATTTTGTACTCATTTTGGTTTATATAAAGATATAAAAGTATTTTACCTAAACATTGAGTTGTAAAGAACTTATTGTCTTTCCTAACTTTATCATTTAAATTGAGTTTAAACAAAAATCTTATATCTTTAGTACTAAAAACTCTGAATTGTATATCATTACAAGAAATTCCAATTAGTTTTGTGCACAATTGTAATTGTCATCATTTTTGTTGCACTTCGTGCCATAAATAAGTAAAAATAGAAAAAACAACTCACGAGATTCTAAATTTTTAGTTTTTTACAAGAGGTACAAATATCAATAGACATTTCTAGTCGAACCAATTTTCAATTGATTATTTCAGTTTTCACACCCGAAACTAATAAACAACCACAAAGACGGGCTTGAAGTCAAATTTCACTATCAAACCAAATTTATATTTTTATTGAAAATCAGCATAATATTTTAATATTTCTCCCCACTCGTAAGAATTTATTTTAAATTTATTTTATTTTATTCAGAAAATTTAATGGAAAAATGAATTTATTGTGATTTTATAAAGCTAAACGTGGAAATCAAATTTTATCTTTTAGAATATGTATCAGAATAACCGGAAACTCTTATCATAAAGTCATAAACGAAGGAATGAATGAAAAACATAGTTTTAGAATTTTAATTTAAATTAAATTTGAAAAAAAGAAAACATACATGAAAAAAACACCAGACTGTCAGATTGTGTTATTTGGATTTTAACACATGGAGTTTTCAATTGCAATAACTCTTTCAAATTTTGACCTCGATTCTTTCGTATTCACAATAAATAATTCAAAAACAATAGTGCTCCAAGCTCCAAAGGCCTAATTTTCCATAAATCATAGTGAAAGTTAATTTGAAATTGCAAAGCCCGCATTCAGAAATCTAGTTCTTCCAAGTTTGAATGCTAATATCTTTCAATCTATTCGGTCAAACTTCATGAAATTTTTTCCACGTGATAAAAAACATGTGAAGTACAAGATCTTACGGTTAGATGTTGTAAAAAACATTTTTTTCCACATGTTGAGGCAAATGCAAGAGAAAAAACAGTTTTGCGTTGTTTTTTGTGTAATGACTTTGGGACTTTAGGGGTAAATAGTTCCATGAGAATGAAAGGAACCTGAGTCATATTTCATATTAATGCTGATTTCAATATGCAAGGTATTGAGCCTCTAAAAAATTTGCATTTGAAAATGTGAAGACCCTATTGTCTTTTCAAAAACATTCAACGTCTTCCATGCCTAAGAATGCGCACAGAAGTATTTGCATTTGCTTCTTGTACTATTGGTTCATTACCACCAATTTCTTCGAGTGGACCTTGTCGAGGCACCGGCCCCCTGTAATCACTATCTCCTGGAACCTCACCATCTTCACCTATAGTACCACCGATGGATGCACCATCATCATTGGAATGATTGGATGATGCACTATCACTTTCGCTGGAGGCCTCAGAATTGCGGTTTCGTTGTGGTCGAGCTATAGAAGACAACGTCCGAAGAGGTCGTTGGCCCGTTGCGTCCATAATGCCATCTGTATTGGGCCCTCCCGTTTGAACTTCTCTTAAAAATGGTTGGGAAGCCGCTTCTTCCCTCCTCAGCCTTCTACGTGTTCTCGTATTCACACGTTCACTGGTAGTACCTTGTGGTCAGGGACGCTTCCCTCGATTATTGGCATGTATAGGTGGCCGCAATGAATTCGTATTTCTAGTCACACGTTGTGACACCATACCAGCCAATCGTGTACCTACCGACAAAGTTGGTTCGTGTGAACGAACTTCGGAACTAGACGGCCTTGATGAACTTTGGATTTGTAGATTTTCCAATACTAGCATCTGCCGTTGTGCAACCGAGACTCGATTTGGAGGGGGCATATGTGCTTCTCCACCTTGAGGGGGCCCTTCTCTACGAGTGGTCCTTATGGGCAAGGATGGTGGTATTACTACTTCTTCTTCACGTCCTCTTCCAACGTCAACCCCATCTCTGTCTATTGTGGCATCAATTTGTACATCCATAGGGTTTGGACTTAGTGGTCTCGGTGCCACAACGTCCTCATTTGTATTGCCCCCACTTGGCCCAGCATTCCACGTTTGTGGCATTCGTGGTGGACTTCCTTGATGTCCCTCGGAGTCATTGTCGTTATTATCCCCCTCTTCAAAGTCAAATACGAATGCATCAATTAGAGGACGCACTCCTCCCGCCCCACGAAATCTATCAAACGGTGGCTCATCATCGTCATTGGAACTATCATTTGAATCGTCATCATCTGGATCAGAGCGAACCGAACCACGGTCTAGACCATCAGATTCATCTGTCATGGAATCCTCTGACATCATGTTTTCAGTGTACCACCTTGTCGGATTTGCTGCAGCCCTTTCTCTTAGAGTCTTGGAATTGGTATAAATGTAAACCAATTCCTCAGCACGCTCAGATGTCAATCTATTGCGTGATTTGTTGTGGACAAACGAATACATGCTCCAATTGCGTTCACATGACGATGCAGAACACACTTGTGCGAGGATCTTTTTGGCAATCGGTGCAAGTATACGAGCACCATCTCCGAGAAGGTCCCACCATTCATGAGGCTGCAAATTCAAGGTGTTTACATCAGGGAGTCCACTGAAAATGCCTCGCCGATCTCTAAATGCTTGGTACTCAGACAAAGCTGACGCAAATGCTTGATCTCCAACCGCCAATTTGCGCAGAACTCTCAATATGGCTTCTCTTGCCTCATCATCATCCATTAGCAAGACTTCGTCAAGTAAAAAGGGATTCAATAGAGCCCCGGCGTAATGCAAATCCGTCCTGAGCATGTCCCAGCGCTTGTAGAAATCATCGATGGCGGAAATTGCATACCGTGGCTCTAATGAAAATGGTGGATCCCTCAAAGATAAAACATGCTTTTCCACCTTTTTCATCACAAGCCATGCCTTGTCCAAGCACGGGTGCTTTCCATCAAATTCTCAAAGAGCCATCAACACGGGCTCCATTATGTGCACAAAGTTTAAACATCTCCTCCAAAATTCATCCGTTCGCACATATCGTCGCACATCATTAGCTTTTATTTGCTTTTGATTGGATGCCAATCTCCGCGTGTACTCATTCCACTACGGATCGTGGACTGTCGATTCTACCGCTTCCCTCACCTCCACCAAACGTTCGATCATGAGGAACATGGTTGCAAAGCGTGTTTGAACGGGATTTTTCAAAATGTGATTAGGAGAATGTCGTCGAAAGATTGCAAGTGGCATGTGATGCGTTCGAATGTATTTCACAATTGACTTGGCTTTCTTGACCATACTTGTAATCCAATCTTGTTTTCCCCAATCTTCAAGTAGAAGGTCAAGTGCATGTGTTGAACACCCTTGAAAATATATGTGTGGAAATCTACAAATTAATAGAGCGCCAACGGCCAACATGTTTGCTGCATTGTCTGTACAAACTTGTACCACGTTTTGTGCCCCTACCTTGTCAATGTAATCACCCATGCAATTAGCCACGTAAGTAGCATCTTTGCATTCGCCTGTTGTGTCTATCGATCCAAGAAATACCTCTCCACTTGTACATGCCAACATGACATTCATCAATGGTCGATGTGTCACATTGTCCCATCCATTAGAGCATATTGTAACGCCATACTTGTGGATTGGTGCCCTTGTCTTCTCTGCTACAATTGCTGCCACTTCATCTTTTGTAGATTTTATGAGCTTTGTACGAAGTGCATGGTATGCTGGAGGTTTGTAGCCAACTCTCGATTCCGATGTTGATTTCACTGCATCCAGAAAAGCAGGATGCCTCCCTACATTGAATGGTATATTGGCTTCATAGAAAAACTTAGCCCACTTCTTGTCTAATACTTGCTTGTTTGATGCGTTCATTCCATCTTGTACAGACAATTGCCTCATCGATCGACTGTGGGTCAAATTAGGAATGGGCGCCTCCGATGATCGTACTTGAGAGCTTTGCCCCCCAGTGTTTTCTCCTCCATCATTTCCTGAGATTGAAGCATCAGGTTGTTGCTCGCCACGTACTACACTTGGTAGTATCGTTGATGGTGATGTCACTTCCACGTCGCGTCCAAGTCCATGCGAAGTGTTCGTAGGTATATGTCCTCCACAATTCCAAAACATTACCTTCACGGCTGCATTGACTTTAGTGCACGCTCTCACTCCCTGGACGGTGTCGTTTCGTCTGTATCCCAAATGGAAAAGCAACCGATCCTTTCGGTAGCTTAGCAAAGTTTCGCAAAACTTGCAAGCAACTTTTCCATCTGGCCGTAGTGTGTACCAAGGTTCCCACTATGATCTTCCTCCACCCATTGCTCTTATCTATCCTCCTCTACCTGCCCCTGCACCAAAAAAAAGATTAGTATTCTGTTTGAAATGTGATGTGGCAACAACACTTGTTGCTCTCACAACAAGTTCCACCACAACACACTCTTCTTGGACTTCGCTCTACCGCAATGGTTGTACTCCAACCAAGACATGAAAGGCAAAATCAGCAAGGGAAAGTAATCTTGAATAGGCGGAAGTCCTTAATATACACCTTGAAGCCCTCCCTAAAACCCTAAACCCTAAACCCAACTAGACGGACATCCGGTTGATGGGGTGGACCCTAAAACCGCAGCCCCGCACCCTAAACCGTCCAAGCGGCGATTGTCCCGTCCAGCGATATTCCGGTTCAGGGGACGGGACAGATTCCCGTCTTGTGGACGGTTTCCCGTTCAGAGGACGGATTCGCGTCCAGGGGACGGATTACCGTCCTGGAGACGAGAATTCCGTCCAGGAGACGACCTCTTCGTCCAGAGACAAGCTCTCCGTCCAGGGGACGGCTTACCGTCCAGGGGACGGATGGGCTCTCCGTCCAAGAGACGGATGTCCATTCGGCGACGGAATGACCGTCCAGGAGACGGCCCGACGCCGTCGCAGACTGGACAGACTTCATCCACGCCGCGGATGGTCCCGTCAATATCGGCGACGGGCTGTGACGCGTCAGGACGCGTCCGGACAGACGCGTCATGATATCCGGACGTAAAAAGCCAACGTCACGTCCGGATAGACAACCCTGCGCCGCGGCCTTGGCCATCTTGCTGTACTTGTCTCTGTTGGTTGCTACCAAGGCCAGTCGGTTGTCCAAGTCTTCGTCGTCCATCTCGTCCAGATTGATTAGATTGCTCTTTGTATTCGTGGACGCGAGGGCGAGTTGCCGATTCACGGCGCGCGTATGGGCCATGAGCAGAAGCTCGCCCGCACTCGCGGCAGGCAGTTCCAACTCCAGGATGTCGACGCTGACCTGCACACCGATCAGCTTCATCATGTTCGCATCCCCACTGAGATCGGATGGACCTCAATTCCTGGACAATCGCCTGCGACGCCTGAATCCTACTTTCCAGGGAGTCTTGACTGGGATTCGCGGGAGAGGCGCCGAGGTCAGTCCTCACACTCGCCACCTCTGCTTGCCAGTCTAAAGACAATAGGCTCTTCAATTCAGCCAAATCAACCTAGAGGTCCTGAATGAGCATTCTCAGGGGAGGGGGCGGAAGAGACTCCTCCGTAGGAGTGGACGACACCTCCACTGATGCCGCCTGGGGTTAGGGAGTGGGAATGCGGAAGGCCTGTGCCTGTGTTTCAGACCGTGCGGTTAGAACTGGAGCGCAGCGATCCCCAGAAGATTGCGTGACGGGATCCAACTACAGGGCCGGATCTTCAGGTCGGGGGGAAACAGAGGGAGTGCGAGGAGATGGAGGTGGAAGGGACAAGGGTTGGTTTGCGGAGGGAGACGGGGGGTTGGAAGGAGAGAGGAGTGTGCGGTCTGATCCATCTCCCTCTGGGCAGAGTGGTCGCCAGACACCGAGGCATCTCCGTGGTCCACGACGTCGTCACCTTCGCCGTGTCGGCCTCCCGTACGGTCGACGTCTTCATCTTCGTCCTTGTCCTCGTCGTCCTCGTCCTCGTCCTTGTCCTTCTCTTTCTTCACTTCCGTGTCGGAGTCGCTTCCATCGCGGAGGTTGAAGGCGTCCTCTTGCAATTCCTCCTTGCCCTCTCTTTCATCATCCGAATACTCGCTCTCCATGGGGTCGGGGTCCTGGAGCCTCCGTGTCTGAGACTTGGGGTCGTAGATGAAGTCGAGGGTGTGCAACTGCGGCACCAAGATGTCAGGCCACATTTGTGCACTGATTCGAGCATGCACGCTCTGGCGCAGGAGGCACTTATCGGTGGGGTACACGAAGGAGACGGAACTCCGACACAACATCTGCAGTGCCAAGCAATAGTCACACGGCATGAATTCTCCGAATGACACATTCACAAACAGTCAGATGAGCTCTATATTGGAAGTAAGAAAGGGACAAAGTGGAGAGCTTACCGAGCACGCGGAGACGGGCTTGGATCCCGCAAAGACGAGCATGACCGTTCCCTGGTCCCTACAGAACTTGTCGATGAAGCGGAGGTACACTTCGTATCACAGTTCGCGATTCGTCAATATCTAGGGGTAATCGTGGCGACAGAGCTCCCGGGTCTTGTACCTGACGTCCTCCGTCACTAGAGGCTTGTCCTCGGCAGCTGAGAGTCGAGGAATCGGTTCCCCGACTTTGACGAGTGGGGAGTTCTGGAAATGCTTCGTGGACCGCTGAATGTAGATGACCCTATCCCTCCCCTTGGTGTAATAGTTCGGCTCGCCTTTGCAATACATGTACGTCGCGATGCGCCGACTGTTATGGTTGGGGAAGAATTTCTCAAGCGCCTGTTCCACTCCCACCACCCTCTCGGCGCCCATGATGAGCATCCAAGTGTGGACCCCCTTGGCCATGGTATTTTGGGAGACCCGCGCGAGTTGTTTGATGATTTTCTCTTATGCGTAATGAATCTCCATTTTCCCCACCGCCGAGAACAGGCGGAAATCCATAATCCCCACCTCGTAGAAGCGAATGCTGGCGGGTCCGTCCACGTATTCCACCCATTCGCGCTTCTGCTTCACGTAGACAAAGGGATCGAACATCTTCGCGGTGCGATCCCACCGGCAAACCGTGGCCCACGCACACCTCTTGACGGTGTTGCAGCGTTCGTTGTTGATGAGCAGTCGCTGGATCATGGCGACGACGTCCGAGGGAACAACCATCGTTTTTTTCCCCGAGCCACATTGGTGCCTGAGCCACTTCTGCCCAATGTGCATGGCAACCCACATGTTGTGCCCCCAAATGCACAGCAGCACCTTGAACTCCCGCCAGGCTTTAGGGATGACCTCCCCCTGGGAAATGACCTCCTTTGCCTTGTCGATGCCTAGGACGTCGGCCTTCTCCTTCATCTCGAAGATGAGCACGGCCTTGTGCTTCTTGTTGGTGCACCACTAGGCGAAGGGAATGGCCGCCGTCCAACTGGTCGGCCTCTTCAGGTAGACCTTCGGCGGCGTCTCCAGGATTCTGCTCGCGAGCTCACCTACGGCGGTGTCATCCATCCCCAAAAGGTTCTTCATCTGGTTGTGATTGATCACCATGAACTTGTAGATCTTGGAGCCCCCCTTCCCGTCCGGAATTTGGTTGAATGGGACGTCGGTGTTGATGTCGTGCAGCGCCCCGGACTCGTGCTTCTGGAAGACCTCTTGCCAACTGGTTGGTTGCATTTGAGGCCATGATGATCTTCCGGTTGCCCATCTTGTTGAAGTCCCAGGCCCTCCCCCCCCCCGTTTCGGTGCTTGGCGCTCCCCACTACCTCGAAGCTTTGGTGCGCCTTCTCTTTGAAATCTTGGACACGGATCGGGGCAGTGAGTATCTAACGTGATCTGACCGCGCGGTCTGAACTGTCCCCGAACAATCCACGACACCAAGTGGCGTCGAGGTTTGAATATCGCGGGATCAGACCGCGCGGTCCGAAGTGACTATGAATCGGAAAGGTGACGAGCCTAACGAGGACAACAAGAGTCTACCGATATGGAATGGGACGGAATTGCATCACTGGGATTCAAACCGCGCGGTCTGAAATGCGTAGGGAAGTCATGCGTACCTCATAAACCTTCGGGTCCTCTACTTCAATGGTGACCTTCGCATTCTTCCGATGTTGCGCAGGCTTGCCCGTGTTTTCCCAGAGGTGTCGAACATGCATGAGTGTTGCCGGCAGGGACAACAGATACGGGCCTGCGACGTTTCCGTCGTTGCACTTAGACGACAACGCGTGGAGGTGGTTCTTGTTCTGGGACCACACGATTTCGCACGTCCACCTGTGCATTTTGGCGACGACATTCTCATCGTCGACGGTAGTGTTCCCGAAGATGATGGCCTTGGCGGCCATCCAGGTGTGCTGCCCGTTGATGATGAGCAGCGGCCACGCCTTCCAGCAATCCGCCCAGCATGTCGGTCTGGTGCGTGTGTCCGGCATGACGGTGAGGATTTGCTAGCGTAGTTCACCTTCACCATCCTGTCGAGGATTGCCAAGACGCCATCATTCTCGAGTGGCCTCACGATGATTCCCGACTCCTCCTGGGCATTCACCATGTCGTCCACGTCCAACTCGAAGTATTGTCCCCAACCGAATATGTACATGTACGAGGACAGTTCCTTGAAGCGCTTGTTGGCCGTCGCTTGGCCTTGAGGCGCGTCCTCGTTTCCAACTCAACGCTGCGTCACGGATTGCCCTTGTACTCTGTGGGCACGGACACGCTAGCCAGGATGACATCGGCATCGAAGGGCACGGTTCGTGGATCCTTGGTCCACTTCCCATTCACCTTCTTGATCGCAATCTTTTGCGCCTCTTCCTCAGACATCTCTGCCAGTTCCGTGTTGGCCTCGTGGGTTGATGAGCTAGGGGTGCCATGCGATTCCTTTGCCACGCATCTCGTCCGGACCCAGCGCCCCACATCTTCGTCCGAGGATGCTTGCGTCGCCACGGGCGGGTCCGCTGACTTCCGTTTCACGGCCTTTTGTTTAGACCGAGAAGTCGGCGTTGTGGTGGCTCGCACAGCTGACTGCGTCGCCTGTGGCGGTCGTTAGATGGGTCCACGCGCTGGTGGGAGTGGGTCGGTACGCTCAGACACACCAGCAAGGGCCGACGCAGGGGGGGCCGGCTGCGCGTGCTCGCTCCCGACGCCGTGGCGACATTCTTGGCGGATCCCTCTGGCGAAGCCATTGGTCGACTTCCTTCACCCTGGCAGACGTTCAAGGGCGACACTGTCAGTGATCTGTTGTGAATGACAAATGCTTTGGTGACGTACAAATTGGCTGCCTTTCCGGTCTCGTGGAAGTCACCAGAGATGGCTTCGCAATGCGATTGGGTTTCATCCATCAACAGTTGATATGCACGAAGGATGGACGCGTAATTCTTCATGAGGCGTTTGCTACAGAAGGTCATCTCATTTTCTACACGGATGGCGATGACTCCGAATGCATTATTACTGGCATTGACCACGTCGACGAGAATGACCTCCCTCATCACATGGACATTCACGAGTACCAAAGTGGAGAAGGATTTCCATCGAGGATCCCCCATCTTTGTGAATCCCAGCTCCAGATTGAAGATGGGGGAGCCGAGCAGGAAATTCAGTTCGATCGTCCACAATGACTTGGACGCGACGAACTCCAAGGGGAATTTCTTTTCGATGTGCAGCTTCCAAGACTCGTGGATTTGGTCAGGCGAGATGGGCCTCAAATAGCCCGCAAGTGGCAGACTGCTCTCCAGGAATGACTCTATGCCACTGTCCACAAGCACTACTTCAAATCAGACCGCACGGTCTAAATTGGACAACTCAGGAGATTGCTAAACGCCCAACATGTAGTGGTCATGTAATGTACTAACAAGTTGAGGGTTCATTTCCTACAATTGTTGGTATTCCTACCTCTCGTGAGCGGGACATGCGACCGGATCTATTGCATTCTAGCGTACTTCTGATAGGATGATATTCCTTCAAACTATTCTGAGTCGATGGCGTGGTTTTGACCGCGCGGTCAAGACCAGTAACATGATTCATCGCCTAGACAGACTAGGCTAGCATGACGGTATTTCTACATTGACTTTTGCGCACGAGGTTATGACCGCACGATCTGAAACGCCTTCCTTTTCTATTTGGCTGATGACGATGATCCTCGCTATGGGACCCTACGGACGACATTATTCTCGTCTCGCCCATCACCTGGAACCGTCCTTCATCTATTAGATCGGACCGCGCAATCTGATCCTGTCATTCTTTAGTCTACCCCGTATGCGGCAAGAATTAAGAGATACTGATTGCAGGGTCGACAACCATTAATCTTGTTACCTTGTGCAGGGATTGGCGTAGGTCCTTTATTCGTTATCCGTTGAGGATCTGACCACGCGGTCTGATTTACTCCTTCCCTGCCTACTTTGGAGGCTTTGCACAATGTTACGAGCCATCGTGGCGTCTAGTTCCTTTTACTTTGTTTCCAATCACTCTTAAATCGATCCTACAATACTAAAAGTATTAGGTTTTGACCGCGCTGTGTGATCCATGTGTAATGCTTATTCATGGTGCGTGATTAGATGAACATGCAGAGGCCCTCTATTCGTGATGCATGTTTGGGTATGGTTTAGACCACGTGGTCTGAATCTGCCGACATTCGGTTATTACTCAGGTGTGCCCATTGATATAGTGCAGCCCCCCCGTCTGGATTACTAGTTGGCATGACAATGGGTCTACATTATTAGAGGCGTCGACAATGGATCAGTCATGACAACACGACATGAACGCATTTACCACTGAGGAAATCTTCTGTCCACTCGGTCTAAACAGACCGTTCCCATCTATTTTATGGCCAGGGGACCAGTTTAGACCGCGCGGTCTGAACCAATATCTAGAGCAACATGGACTAATTTGATCAGTAATTCGTCCTTGACATTCTGTAGACGTTGTATCACATTTGACCGCGCGGTCTGATTCTATATCTAGAATAACATGACATAATTTGATCAGCAGTTTGTTCAAGACATTTTCAGAGCGGTGCATCACTTTACACCACGCGATCTGAACCTGTATCTAAACTAACTTGACAAATTTTATCGGCATTTAGTCCAGGTCATTTTTGGGACGGTTCATTACTTCAGACCGCGCGGTCTGAAACTACTTCAACTTGATAGATATGAAATAAGTTGGACAGGTCTACAATTCGTCCCAGACATTTTGCGGAAATTGCATCACGAATTCACTTCAGACCGCGCGGTCTGAAACTATTTTACCTAATGTTCTCAGAAATTACTACGTCGACAACTCCGGGCCATTTCAGGGACGCCAGAACACTTCAGACCGCGCGGTCTGAACCATGGCTGTGGCCACATACACTGCACGGTTATAGGTGCCTCTTCTAAATTTCAGCAAGATTCACGAGTTTGGCGTAGAATTTGAAGGCAGCTTACCTCAATTGCTCAACTCAGATTGTTGTGGAAGCACGATGGTAGATGCAACTTCAATGTCGTGACTCCAATGAAAGCAAGAACACGACAATGTTCAAATGCCACTGAACGCCAATGAAACCAGATTCTTAGCAATTCACTGACGCCAATTATACTGAAAGCCAATGAAAGCAAATTTTCATTAATTCGATGATGCCAATGACAGTAGATTCTTAACAATTCGTCAATGGTACAAACAAACAAATGAATGAATGCAAGCACGAGAACACAAACAATGCAATCATGAGAACACAAACAATGAAATCACGAGAACACAAACCCATACAATGCCTACCATGATAGAATACTATACTACGAAAACACAGTGCTCAGAATTCTGGAACAATTGGGTCTACTTCTACGGTACCAGTCACAAGAAGATCAGCCAGGCACATGGCATGAGAGAAGCAAGCGGAAAGCCAGAAAAAAGGGTCCACAAGCATACCTACGCAGCTCCAGCAGAAGAACACCGCCCCAACAGAAAAACAACGCTCCAGAAAGCCGAACACTCTGCCGATCGAGAAAGCCGAACGCTTAAGAAAGCTGATTGGAACGCTCTGCCGATCAGTCAAACCAGTCTCCTCTGCAGCATACGAAACCAACGTCACAAATGACGAACAAGTAAGACGGAGGAAGGAGGAACAACAAAAACGAGTAACAACAGAAAGGAGCAACAAATGAAAGGAGTAACAGCGACAACAATTCACAAAACACGGAGCAACAGCGAGGAACGCGAGGAAAAACAAAAGACTACAGCGAAACCCTGGCCGACGGAGAAGACGACCGACCGAGCCTCCCAAATACCGAACCTGCATCGAGCCTCCAAGTTGGTACGGAGCTCCTCCGAGCCTACACGCACATCACGAAGTAGTCCCGAGCCTCCCACGAACCTATGCACACCACACGAAGCTGCCCCAAAGTAATCATGATTAATAGTCAGTTTAGGGTTAAAACAGTGGGACTTAAAAGCGAGCTTAGAAGGGACCAATGAAGGGCGGCTCTGCCTTTTTCATAGGCTTTCGTGCAAAGGAAAAAAAAAGGGCATGTGCAACCTAACACAAATAGTTTCGTATTTTTCTAAGCGTTTTTGAATTACTTATAAATTTGCAAAGATAGAAGATATAAGCACCTACTCGTAGACATAGGTCTCCCAAAATACGTCCACTTGCAACTTGTAAAGAAATGTGCGGAAATCAAAGACAATGATTCACTCTTGTAATACAAAAATAATTTTTCCTCCAGGCGATGAATTCAATTGTTAAAGCTCGGTGCTCCGTTGAAGGATCACCCCATCTCTATTTTGTACTTAAAAAGAGGGGTGGTTTGAAGAAGAGGGGTGTTTTTAGAACACACATTGTCGACCTTAAGTCAACCCTAGTTTTTTCAATCAATTCACCCAAAGCCCTTTTTCCTAAATTCTTGGAAGTTGTACAATATTGAACAAGCTCTAGGATATTGGAGGCACGTTTCTATGAATCCTCAATCCTAGAAAATAAAGATTTGGGATGGGCATAGAAAAAAATTAGGAACATCAAAATTATAATCAATCATTTCCAAAATTGGATTTCGAATGCTAAAATGAACTTCCAAAATATTTGGATCATTTGCACTTGGCACTGATGGACAAACATGAAAGGGACTGGCAACATACTCAAAATAGGCCATATGTACATTAACTCTTATTCAAATCTTACAACTCTTATGCACTCGTGCACTCCCTACAAATTAAATCAACGATTACAACATGTATATTATGCTTAGTTCTAGAAGGGCGAAGAATTTGCTTAATTGGAGAGGATTAGGAGTCCTACTTATTCTTACTCAATCATTTAAAATGTACTTCAAAAGATCAAGGTATTTACCAATTCACATGGGAAATCTTCAACCAAAATACAAAAAATACAAAAGGCATAAGGGTTGCTTTGTAACCTCATAAATGTCCACAATAAACTTATGCATCGGTATTTATGTAACATAAATTGTAAAGGGTCATTTAAATCATTGATTTTTGAGAATTAAGGAAAGCAACTCAAACTCCAGCAAGGCTCTAGAAGCAAACATGATTTAGAGGTACATTTCAATGTACCTGTTTTAGAAGGGGTTTTGTTTTGATGACCATTTTTTGTGAACTTCAAGAATTTGTAACTAATTTTACAAAGCTTGAAAAAATAGGAAGTGACTTCGTTTAGATGTCTATTCTACTTGTCTGTTGAGAGAAATTTACTACAAAATATTTAAAAATGTTTTACTTCCCAAAATTCAATTTTAGCCTTGAATTGGTTGATTTGTGAACCTCCTACCTCATTTATAGCAATTTGTACCGTTGGATGAGTTTCATATTTTGTTAGGTTGAAGAATCTCCCTTATGAAAACACCTTGTACGGTTTGATCTAAGACTGCATCTTTAGAATGGACACAAAATTCATTTTCTAGAAAAACTAGGCCCGCCTCCCAAATCAACCACGGTCACTAAAGGGTTAACTTCCTTAGTGACCAAAACGTGGTCACTTTGATTTCTAAAGTACTTATTCAATTATTTGCAATATTCAGATGATATGGCACTTCCAGGGATCCTTCGGAGAATCAAATTCATTTGGTCATCTTTCTGTACAATTGGATTTACATAACTAGCTTTTATGTAAAAAGAAAATCCCAAACTTTGAGTGTTTGGGTACTTACCCCGATAAAGCAACAGGTTGGGGGATATGGTCAATGAAAGCATATATTACACCACTGAATTGTCCATCCGCCAACTAATGCTTGGGGCTAGTGGGGTTAGAGCTTCATTTCCTCCATGTATTGTATAACTCCATTTAATGGTCAAGCAACCACGTTATAATCACTTCAGCGTCCGCGATAAAAAGAACACAAAATGCGACCGTGAAGAATTGGTACTCAATCCTGTTCATAAATAGTTACATATTTTTCCACTCATAACACACCATTCTAAAACGAAAAAAAAAAATTTAGAATTTTGCAACTATCATATTTCTTGTGAATTAAATCCAAAAATACTTGACATATAATTTGAAAACACAATACTGGGTACTTAGAAATATAACGAACTTACTAGGATGGTTTCTTAAATTTGGGATTTTGTTATCTTGATTTGTTTGTTTGAATTATGGTGTTTCGTTGTTGCTATTCTAGAAGTGGAGGTATTTTAATCTAGATCAATGTACCAACTCTTCTCAATTTCCAACATTTGAAACTGTGTCCGAAATTGTACCTGGCCAGGTTGCTGTTCCTCCTACACTTCACAACATTTATGTGAGTCTATTTGGGATATCAAAGAATGCAACATGGCTTGCTCTCTAAAGTTGTCACCATTCTTTCATTTATGAAAATTGAAACTTACACAATTCTATTAATGTACCATGATCCACAAATTAATTTCTTCTCTTCTTCGATTTTATTCACCATTGCATTCATATCTCCTATTTTTTTTAAATCAAGAGATTTTCCAATACCCTATTTGATATATAATCCTTTTTCAAGAATGAAATGTAGGCTGAAGTAGACATTTGAATCATATTTTATATTCGATATTAATTTCTTCACTTAGTCTATCTTTTGAAGATGGAACAATAATTTCAAATCATCACAGACTTAGACTCTTACATTAACAAATTCTACACACAATGAGATTCCATCATAGAAAAGAAAAAATTGCAATTTATATCACACGTTGACGATTTGAAAAATGGATCTATACTAACTAAGACCATATAGGGGTTCATGACATTGTTAGTAGCTCAAATATTATTGACACCCAGGAATTTTGAATATTGTGCTTTTATGTGAACGCTAAACAATTGATTTATAACCATGATATTTTAAATAGCACATACGACAATAAACCAAAAAAATTCTTTCAAATTTTGAACAAGCTCAGTTATACGCTCATTAAGACAAACGTACAAATACCTTCCATCATCCCTAAGAAGATCCATGCTACTACAAAATAGTGACCAACAAAAATGATATTTGCTTCACCTAAGCTATTTCTACATATAATGAATTATTTATTATGAACAAATTTTTGTTTCGAAAATCTAAACAAGTCTACAGACTTACAAATCAAGATGGAAGTATTGATACCCTTTCATTGACTTTGAGAAGATCCATGATGCTATAAGACAATGTTCAACTAAAATAAAATTCAATGTGATAAAGATCATTAGATATAAAAATAATTATTATCAACCATTTTTGTTTTCTAAAATCGAAACAAGTCTAACAACAATGCATTAAGAGAAAATTATTAGTACCCTCCCATCAACCATTCAACCCTAAGAGGACCCTTGTTGCTATAAGATCGTAATCAATCATTATTCTATATGAACTTATTTCCATCTCCATTCATCTTTCACATCAATTGGGTTCATGATTTTTATAATTTCTACTTCTAATATTTTAAGAAACATTGAAAATTTTGATTTTCATCTGAATTCTACAAAACCACGGTAATAGGTTCACGGCAATAGGTCTATAGTAATAGATACAATAATCCACTAAAAATAGAAGATTTTGATCAAAAATTTCAGATAAATTTTTATTTTTAGCAATATTCTTAATTTTTTAGTACTTCTTTAAATTTTTGAACTTATCGCTTGCAAAATCTTGCTCACCGCTCCTGGGCTCACCATGCTCGCAGGCTCACAAACTAGCACCGCTGACTTTGGCAATTTTTTCAATTTTGACCGGGTAGTCTAAAATGTTCAAATGTCCTAGATTCGCACCTAGATTTCTTAAAACTTCATCGTTTTTAAATGTCTAAAATCTACATGAGTCATATATGGCACTTTTGTAGTTCAAAATACACCGCTTGAAATCTATAGAGATCCTAGATTTCTGAAATCTATATAAATTCAAGATTGTTGAAATCTTTACCTGTCCTAGATGTCACTTTTGTGGTTCAAACTAGGTACTTTGAAAATGGTACACAAAATACGTCCTTTTTAACATAGAGAACCCATAAATATTATTGACGTATAAGAATTATAGGGTAGTTGCAAGAAACACCTGCCGGTTTGCGTTCAAAACGGCCATTTCACTCCTGCTTGTGGATTTTGGAATAAATTTTTTTAAATAAAATAAAATATGAATAATGTGTACAGCATTAAAAAAATGATATGTGCAGAAATTCAGACCTAAATTTTTTTTTCTCTAAGAGTTATGCATGGTCAAAGAGGGTTGAAAAATGCAAAAAAAGCGACAGTTTGAATTTTAATTCTTAAGAAATAGTAAAAAAATTCTAAAAATTCTAAAAAAAATCTATTTTTTCTAACTTATAGATACTCCTTTTCACCAATTTTCACTATTGGAAAAATAAAATTGTGTTCTCTACACTTGCGCAAAGGTAGTGCACTTTGAGCACATGTGGCAGATGGAAAATGAACTATTTTTAGAAAATCTTTGGTAAGCTTGTGTCACTTCAATAGAAGTTCTAGTATACCAATTTTGAGCTTCAAATTCGTATTTTTGGGTGAAAAATAGTGCTACAACCCTTCAAAATGGCCAAGGTAGACATCCAATTGGAGGCAGTTTAAAAATAGTAGATTAACTATAAAAAAAACCTTAAAAAGTACTCAACATCTGAAACTACCACATGTACCTTCATTTCAAGTTTCATAGAGGATGGACACACGATGCAAAAGTTATGAGCAAAAAACCAGCTGTCTAAGGTCAAGGGGACCAAAAAAACGTGAAGTGTTTCTTGCAATCACCCTATATCAAAAATCTTGTTCATTTTGCTTCTAATTATGTGAAAATGAAACAATTGATTCATAACCATGATATTTTGAATAGCATATATACTACCAAAAAAAAAAAAAAATAGGTACACCTAAGGTCAATCACTCAATGATCAAACTCAATTGTCATTTAAAAAATCATGGCTTTTTAAATGATTCTCACACATATGAACTTGATCATGTATCTCATAGCAAGATGTCTCATCCGATGTTTTTTAAATGCAAGTTTCTTGCTCACGTTTGTGCATTAAGTTCAAAGCTTACTGTACCTTCTCTAAAGTTCACTCACAACTTGAGAAACCAAGTGTTATATTTCAGACTTATGAAGTTGAAGTTTTTCCGGAGTTGCAAGTGAACTCCAACATTATCTAACTTGGATTGTTTACAAATTCGATGTAATCATGACTGTTCAAATACTACAAAATGATTGAGAGCTTCACTCTATGATGAGTTCCATGGAAACGAGATATAGCAAAGAAGCATAATTATATGAAATATACAACATAAAATGTGTTGAATTTCCAATCAAAAAGTAGACATTTATTCTATGAGATATCCTAGTAAGTGGAAAATATAGATGTAGAGCATTTGCGGCCCGACCAACTATGGCTTGAGAAGATTGGTGCTAATATGCTCACATTTGTTGAAGTTGCCTTTTCTTTGTATTTGTATATAATTAGACCAATTCATTGAGAGGCTTGTTGAAACACACCATCTGTAAGTCCAATACTATTGCTGAAGAAAAGGTAGAGTTATTTGAAAATTCTAAAGCTTAAAGAAACTCAGGATTCAATGTTGTTGAATGAATGACTGTGTGTAGTTAGAGGCTTGTTTTTTTGGATCATTTGGAGGGAATCCATTCTAAGTATTGAAATATGAGAGCTACACCCCCTAGATAGTTGAAACCCCAGATGCAAATATAGACCACCATAACAAATCTTATATTCATAAAGTCCCAAAATAACTGACATTGGAAGGATCTGGATTTGAAGCCAGAAGTGAAAAACCAAGCAGTATAGATGATTGCCATGAGTAGGAATTCACAGCATACATCTTTCGTTCTAGGAAAACAAGAGACTACAAACGGAATATGAAGCAATATAATAAGGGCAATGTCTTTTTTCTATAAAACCTGTTTCCCATGCAATGCTACTCAGCAAGAGCTGATTCCTCATAGATACAATGAGTCAGCAAAAAAGTGCGATCAGCGGTTGCGACGTCGAGCCTCGCGAAGTTGAGGCGAGAGGTTTGCTAGATTCGCTTGTACTTGATTTAGCCGAGCCCGCACTTGCTCAAAAATATCTAGGTTGACATGAACGGCTTGCGACTCTCTGTGGAGATGTTCGGTTCCATGCTCATCATCCTAAGAGAGCAGTGGTGGAAACACGTATTCCAATGAGTCAATATTGGTATCAGATACTTGGCAATTGAACCTCGATTTATTTTGAACATTCGTTTACCAACTTAACCAACATCATTGCATATCATGGATGACTTCTTTCCAAGTGGTTGAAGATTGTTGTATCCCTTCCGAACTTTGACATGGATTTGAGACTAGAGTCCCTTCGATGACAAGGTAGCATTGGACATATTAATCTTTGTCTATCTCCTAGTAGATGCTATTCGTAGGTAGAGACGAGTGTTTACTACTAACTTGAATGAGTTGTAGTAATAAGGAACCATTCTCGGAGGCTGATAGCTTGTTGGCATCGTCGAATTCTTCCATGAGAGCTCTGTATGTCACGCCGAAGCCCCCACTTGAGCATCATTAGGACGAAAGAAATTGTGAAGTGAAGAACATGATTGCATTGTACAAACCCACTGAGATGTTTGCAAGCCCAAGCCTGCTTTCGACAAATGAATGACAAGAGCAACTACCTTGGAGCACGAAAATGTAGAACCAAATTGAATATGTAATACTTGTTGCTCCAAATGGGGTCTAACATGATTGACATGGAGTGGTCACCTGAGGTTCTTGCAGTCCTTGCCATGGCGGATGTGGACATACTCCTCCATCATGACCCACACATCCCGAATCGCTGCATCAAATAGTGCACCCCATGCCACTTCCATTGTGTTTTGCAACGCACACATAACTTGACCTACAGAAAGGAAGCCATCAATGTTGTCCAAAGTGGTATGCACGAGCACGCCATTTAAAAAATAAATGATTTGATTTGAATGCAACATACAAATGCACGAAGCCCAACATGGTCCATATAGCACTCACCCATCTTGCTGTCTTGGAACAGCCCCTTGGATGTATCACAGTGTGAATAATGGGCAAAGCAGTACAGTTTGTATCCTTGCCAGAAATCTTGAGCTCTGTTTGGGAAATCATTCCAATTGGAATTTCCAAAGATTGATGTAAGCAGTAATGGTCATTTCCAGAATACATGGGCAAGCACACGAGCATCAGATTCTACTTTAATTTCGTGAAAATGGCGGATTTTTGTGGACCATTTCCGAAGTCTGCATTTCGAATAGTGTCCGGCTTCCTAATTGAGCTGTACCGAGTTCAGACCACGCGGTCTGAACTGTGGAGGTTCCGTCATTTCTTGCGTCATTGAAAGTTTCAGCTTTTGGATAACTTTCTCAAATCTTCGACAGTTGGCATGAAGCGACAAAGGGAAGGTCACTTACCCATCGACCCTGCGTCACCTCTCGGCATTCTGCTCTGCGTCCCAAGTTCATTCTTGACCGCAGCATGCGCAGGGGTTCCAAGAATGTGAAGAGGAAGACGTCGACTTGGAGGCACATGCCTAGGCAGATGTGGATGCCACTCCCATTCCGAATTGTGAGGGCATTGGTCGGGACGGATGGTCTAGCAAGGCACTGCTCGCGAGGCACGCCGACGGCACCGATTTCGCGGAAGTCATCATCATCAATGCCAGTCCGAACGCATACATTGATGGTAACAGTAGGCTGAGCATGGATGATGTCGGCATTGTTGTGCTCGAGGTCCTTAATGGGAACCAGAGCGTCAACGACATGTGCTTGCAATGGCCTATGCGACGCGTCTTTTATCACAGTGAACACGGGTATGTTAGTGTTTATGATCACGCTCGCAAACGACGGGCTATCGAGGAAGAAATGCAGGGAAACCAGAAGAGAACGGGCGGACGACAATATCGCTATGACAGGAGAACTCGAGCTGCCGCAACATTGAACAAAAGGACCAAGATGCTATTACATGAGTCCATCGCCGAGGTCTACACGCAACTTTGTTGTGACAAGGAATGCACTCGCAAATTCTCTCCTTCCACCATTCGCGCGCTTCGGATAGAAATGCACATGCAGTCATTTCGAATCAGGAGCACCCGAAATTTGGACGTCCACAAGGCACTACACGAAGCATGGGGAAGCGGAAGGAGGAAAATGGTCACCATAGAAGGCATAGACATTTGTTTGCATACTTGGAGGGTTCTACACAACATTACTCGCCGCAAGTTCGAGAGGTACAAAGCCAAGGCCAAGGTCGGCGTCAGAGGCGCTCCGCACGGAAACCACCACCATACAAAGGCTAGGGATGCAACTGTACAAGACATTGAGACTTTGCGTTCATTATTGGAGGCAAGGGCCGACCACATGCCCCATTTGTCTCACACCTTGCGCACGGGCGAGAAAGTGGGCGTCAAAGTGCTCCCCGCCGGAACCGAATGGGGACAATTGTTGGCCACCGTGAACGAGGTAAGCTTCCCACGTATGTACAGCATCACTTGAGATTCGGGGAATGAAGAACTCGCTCCACTACGCATTACACATGACAATGATCCAAAGTCCTTGCCCATTGTGATCACTCATCCAACAACCATGTGCTTTGCACTGTTTGCAGGCCAACTGCGGACTCGAGTTGTTTGCCCTTTCGCAATCTTGTTTCAGTAAGATCCGAGCAAAACATTTTTCCGAGTACATCATCAAGGAAAGAGGAGATTCCTTTGCAAGATGTAGCATTTGCGACACCTTGAAGCAATTACGTGCTTCTTTTGCACCTGGGTGCGAGGACTACGAACGAATCCAGAAGCGTTTCGAAAAGCACTTGTTTCTGCAGAAGGCCTGTCGGCATGCCTACTACCGGAGTAGATGGTTGTCCAAATTGCAACCCATGCAATTGTTATCCATCATGCACGACAAGGTGGACCATTCGAAAACAGCATGTCCCGCATTGGCGAGAAAAACGAAGGCACTCGATGGACTCATGAAGTTGCCCATAAAAGTGACGGGAATCTTTGCACACGGGCACGGGGATGGCAAATACGCGCATTACAATTTGGACGTGTTTTGGAGCGACAGCAACTTCACCGTGGGATCCATCGCCAAGCTGTTGCGAGATTTGGAAGCCCCTCCCATTAAGTCTTCTCGATCTTTGTTTACTGGAGCCGGCAGCACAGAGTTGTATCAAGCATTGCTGTCCGGTAGCAAGATTTGTGTGGCTTCTTTGGGAGACATTCCTCCACAACCCATCGAAGCCCAACCATTGCCCCCGGTGCTCCACGTTCAAATGGACAACTCGTGGAGGGAAAACAAAAACCGGTACGTCTTTTGTTTTTGGTCGCTCTTGGTGGCAAGGCGGATCGTGAAAGAGGTGATCGTATCCTTCATGATCGTGGGACATACGCACGACGACATGGACGCATCGTTTGGGCATTGTAGCATGCAACTCCGCGAAAAAGACCATCCCACTTTACCGTTGTTGATGCAGTCGTACATGGAAATGGAACAAGGCCCCTTCATTCCCCACCTGGTCGAAGAAGTTCTACATTTCAAGGCTTACGTGAAACCTTACATCGGGATGCAGAAGCAACAACTGGTGGGCCACTCGCATGGCCGACAATACAAGTTCTTCATGGACGACAACGGTTGGCCGATTATGCAATACAAACTGGCGTGTACAGACATTCCTTGGTTGCCGGAAGCGGGCTTGAGGTTATGGAAGGAAGATGCTGAGCACAAGCCTCTGCTTCCGCAAGGCGATCCCCTCCGCGTGTCTCCTAAGAAAATGACCAGCGAAGCCGAGATCGTGCACGGACTGAACAGATACATCCAACACTAGACGGACGTATGCAAAGACGGGACGGCGGAGTACAAGGCGCACATGTCCTATCTGGTCGCGTATTGGAGCGGCATGAGAAATGCACAGCGTGACGGAGCGGAAGAAGACCCTCCCAACTCTGATGAGTTGCAGCAGGGGTTTTGGCCTTAGACTCGACAACCTGGGGATTTCACGACGGACTTCATGCAAGACGGCCGGACGCAGAAGGAGCACGAGGCGGAAGACCCTTACATCGGCACTCTGGAGGGGAGGCCCCCGCCAGTGTACAACGTGGCCACTAATCTCCGCAAAGGCTTCTACGTGTTTGTGAGGCCGGGCTTGGATTGTGAGGATCCGGTGTGGCTTGGTAGGGCTGTGAAGAATCCTCAATTCGATCCCGCGGAAGTCCACTTCCGTGAAGTTTTGGTGCAATGGTACATCCCATGCGGCACCTCGAAGGACACCGCGCGGTTGTACGCCGGGTGGGACACGAAGTCCAGTTTCAGATGGAAGATTGACCGTAAGGCGAGCCAGGCGGACTACGTATCCACGGACAGTATTATGGCCTCGTGGAAACCGAAGAAGAATGACGGGAAGAGCTTCATTGCGCCGCATCAACAAGTGCAATTTGTGGTGGACAATTTGTGTCGCATTGCAGAGGAGGAGGTACACTAACTTCTGAAGAATAATTATGATGGGCTTTGCTGGAGAGGGATGTTGGAAGCTGTATCTTTGATGCGTGCTTAGCTACCATGCATTTTGGCTGAGTGACGGCGTTTGACATATAATGTAGCCAACGGTGAGCAGTCAATGGCAATCCATGTAGTTTTGGACTTGTGCTTGAGATTGCATTGTTGAGGTCCTTGGTAGACTCTAGGAAGCGTGGCGTGTATGCTGGCTGATTTTTGTACCGACCATTTTCTTCGAGGAGAAATATTAAATGATGCGTTTCGTTTTTGGGGGGTCTCGTCCATTTGAAGGAGCCTATTTTGAGTTTTCTTTGTGCAATATTTGTTGATCCCGTGTTCATGAATGATCACGCCAAATTGTCCATCGTGAGTTCCTGACCCCTACCCCTGATGCCCCTCCCTTCCATTTGAGGAGGCGACGACAGAAAGCCTACGGTTCCAAAGATTCTAGGAATATTCCACCATCTCCCCATTCGTTTTGTCTGCCTTTTGTGAACTAGATTTGTGCCCATTGTCTGTCCTTCATCTCCTAGTACGCAGAAATGCATCTTCTCGTGCCTTGGGGTCACTTTGTCGCCCCCCACCATCACATCCAACTGGCTGCATAGCACACATCCTAAACCACCTTTCCAGGCCTTCATGTACAAATGGCATTCGGAATACCGCCATTTTAACGAAATTCCCCATCTACTCTCTCTCTTCTATTTAACGCTCACGTCTGCCAGAAATCTTAGAAATAAGTTAGTTTTGGTTTAGGGTCAATATCTGGTGGAAAAATCCATCTTTTGGGAATCAGATTGAAGATTCTAGGTGTTGGCAGCTAGTTCTAGAATGGCGTCTGGTTGATTAAGGAAAAAAGAAATTTTTCCATTATTTATTTTTTGGTGCTTCATTTCGTCATTTTGATACCAAGAGTACTCTTAGTACAGATTTGTACTTTGGTTGGAGGAATATTACTTAAATGCGCATCCTCGTATTACTGACAAATCTAATTCTTCTTGGACGTTGGTCCATTCAGGCGCCGCCATTGTTTGCTTGGGCCACGTCATCGTCGTCTCTCTTAGGGTTGTGTTTGTTGTGCACCTCCGAAGTGTTGCGTGATTCCGTGCGCTGTAGTTTGGGCTTGGCCTAATGTTTTCAAAGCTTTCCTTGGGGTTTGAGTTTTGTCAATCTTCTCTGCAGTAGACAACTGACGCTTATGTTTTCACAAGCTGTTTGTCTTTGTTTGTGAAAAATGGCAACGTCTATACAACGCCCGGTTGTTTTGGTTCAAAAGCTTATTACATCATATTTAAGTGCAAGTCTTCCTACTGAGTTGGGTTCTATTTGTTTTGGGTCGATTAGTGAGACTAGTGACTCTGGATACGTTTCAGAAACCCATGTGTCCAAGCAAGGAATAACTAATTTCTATCTAGGCAAGTGCAACACAAAGGACGGGTCGTCAAGGCGTTCTCTATTCACGAGCTCAGATTCAGCAACATATCCCACCACTAGCTTCGATTTTACACCTTCTCTTTCTTCCGTGAGACTTTTTTGTGGGCCTTCGAGTGCCAGCTGCGAATCTGTTTTGTTCACGAAGTGACAAGGTCAATTTCTCAGGGTGAGTTCTTTGACAGTCTCATAAAACGATGATCCCGCATGCAATGTTTACATTGGATCTTGTTAGCTTCACAACTCCTGAACTACATACTCTAGTTTTCGGGAGATGACTAACGTGTATATGCCTTCCGACTGTAGGGTTTTTTGTTAGGAAATGGGTAACACTGCTAAGAGACAACGGGTGCAAAATGGCATCAGTCGCCCGGGTCCAGCAGCTAGGGCCACTACAACTCGCTTGCACGAAGAGCAACACGCTTTAGTAGCTGCAAACGCAAGAGAAACGAAATCTCGCCAGAGATCACGAGATAGAGAAAGAGACAAGGAGGCACTTATTTTAGCTTCTGTAGCATCCGATCTTGAGGTGGAAGATAGTCTATCAGTGAGAGAGTTGAACCGAATCTCACTCCATGTAGTACAGTATTTAGTTCAGGAGTTGAGATGCTGCCCTGGTCCACAAAGTAGAAGAGATGTTGTAGAAAAGATATTGCACCATAATAGTATTTCCCATTTGCTACCTGAGTACTATGCTTGGCCACAAGAAGCCAAGGTCATTCATTCATTCATTGAGAACTTCAAGAATGAATTGCAATTAGTAAAGATGGCTAACTCCAATGAGTTGTTAGCCAGGAAGAGTGCTTTGTTGGATGCAGTAGTTAGTTTGGGAATTGATGAGGTGAGACCATTGTCTCGTGTTTTGGAAACATTAGCACAGAGCATCAATATTGCTTTAAATAGAAGGATTGAGGCCCATGATACTGAGAAAACGGTTTTAGGGCTTCGCTTACATCGCAAAAAGAGAGGGGGTCTCTCTAACTACGTCAAACATTACATTCAGCTATGGTGGAAGGCTCAAACTAAGGTATCCCCAAACAAAAAGGACATTATCAAACATAGAGTACATCGGAAGAACTAGGTTGAGCTTCATCCGACTCATTATCTGTGTGATTCTCAAGTATGTTGAAACTTACGGTCTAGGAGTTCTCTTTTTTCCTATGTTTTGGAGTTCTGATACATGTTAATCAAACGAGTTTGCTAGAAGTTGCTACGAAGACAACAAAATCAGCTCTAGAAGTATTCAACTCTGTGTACAATGTAACACAGAAGAAAGGTTTGCTTTAATATTAGTTAACAAATATGCACAGTGTACATTTCATATTATAGGAGTTCTACACTTTGTAATCCCAACTTTTGCAGTCGTCGTGGAGAACTGTTACTTTTTGTATAAATATTATTTTACATGAATTAGAAGATGGACACACTTGAAAGTGTGAAGAGTTGTCTAGTATTGCAAGTATTCCAAGTACGTTATCAACCCGTGCCATGAGGCATACTGTACATGTTTAGAATTGTTTTTGTAGTGGTTAAAGGTGTAAATGTATAGCCCTAAGCACTTTGTTTATTTGTTGTACGAGGGGAATCTTTTAGCTTGTACACTTCTTACTTTAAACCTCTAAAGCTGAATAGAAAACCTAGTACAAGTAGGTAGTCATGTACTTTATGTTGCTAGTTATGTACCCTTTGTACATATGGCATCGTCAAGTATAAATGGTACGAGGATGGTTTTGTACTTGAGAATACTTGACAATAAACTTAGGCATGAACTAACAGTTTATGTACCTAGTGTACTTATCCAATGTACTATTATATGATGTCTATTTAGAAATCCAAAGTTCCTAGTATAGACCGCAACACAAGCATCACTTATAGTACATTGTGGTGATACTTTCTCTACAATTTGTATTTTCTGTACATGCGTTATATACAAGGTTTACAAAAAAGGTCTTCATTATACTTGTTGTGCATCTTTTGAGTTTTGCAGACCTCGTTCTTCTTGCGCTTCAAAGAAGTCCATCCGGAATGTAGTATGCGGCAGAGGGCATTTGAGAGGTTCAAACCGTGGTGGGTGCGGAAACTAAAGAAGAGAAATACATGTTGTTGTATTTACCACGTTTAGATGGAGTTCATGAAGATTGGACTGAGGAATCTAAGAGATGTCGCAACTGGAATTTTCATTTTTTTCTAGGAGTCGAGAGTTTAGATTCTAAATCAAGAGGGATTAAGCTGGAAGGGCTTAAAGATTAGAAAATTGTTTGAACTTAGGACAATTAGGAGAGTAAACCAACTGCCAATCGGAATCAGAATGGAAGCCGGAAAGTATTCTAGTTCCGGACTGAGATCGGAGGACCGGAGGATCAGAAGGCCGGAAACCGGAAGGGAAATCCGGACTAAGTTTTTAGGGTATATAAACCCTGACTTAGGGTTTGAGAGCTCATTTTCACTTTGGCGCCCCAGCTCTCTCTCTCTCTCTCTCCAACTCTTAGGTTCGTGTTGTTTTCTCTTTGTGTGTGGTGTTTGAGCTCGTTTTCACTTAGGTGTTGTGGGATTTGAGGAGGCGCTTGGCTGAAGGAGGGCGCGCGGATTGATCGGTAGGCACAAGACATTAGATTGGGTTTTGGGTGGGATACGAGACGTGCGGCTAGAAGAGAGAGCGTGAGGTAGAAGTAGAAGTGAGGACGGATGCCTAAACGCAGTGGCGCTGCCACTAAACCAAATGTGCCTCAAGGAGAAGTAAAGTTGAGAGGGGTGGCGCCGGTAGAACTTAAGACCGATCGGAAAAGGGCGGAGTTGATCGACGACCTGACGGCCATGGGCTGTGAAGGGCTTCATGGGAAGCCTTGGGGGTTCAAAAACAAAGAAGTGATTCGGAAGCTGCAAGTGGGTGCTCCAAATCAGTTTGCAAAAACTGTCTGGGCAACGCCAGACAAGTGGACCGAAGAGATTTGGAGAGAAGTGTACAATTTCCGGGAATGAGGGATGTCCAAGGCCAAATCCCGGGACAGCTATGTGAAGGGGCTGTTTTCCCAAGGAGCGGATTCCAAGGACGGGTTTGCTGTGGCAGATTGCATCAACTCGCGGCATTGGTGTCTACTGGAGTTTTTGCTCCCCATCCTATATCCGGAAAAGCCAACGATATTGACCCACTCGGTGGGCAATACCATTTTCGGAGCTTTGAGCGGGGAGATGCGAGTAGATTGGGCGAAGTACATGTGCCTATTGGTGGCTGGACTTTGCGCCAATACCAAGAAGAGCAGAGGAACCCCGCTCTACCCTTACCTCTTCCACCTCTACCGAAAGCAGGGACTCCTCACAACAACCGAGGAGAGTGAATGGAGGGCCCAGATGGCTCTCTCCAAGTTCGGCGCGTCGGACGATGAGAGTTCTGACACCGAACACGACAGTACTCCACCAGCCGGAACGTCCAAGGAGAATATGAGGAACTGGCAGGAGGAAGACGAGGAGGACGATGGAGTACCCCTCATACACCGGAAACTGCTGAAGACGACGGTGGGGAACCAAGGGTCTCCGACTGACAAGAAGTTAGGAGGTCAGCAAGGAGGAAAGCCGTCTCAACCGGACGGGAAGGGGATGTCCACCCGGACCAAGACTAGTCCGGAAGGAGGGGCTCTTCCAGCTAAAACCGGAACATCCAAGAATGGACCCCGGGAAGCAGACAAGGGAAAAGCTGAAGCTTCCGGATCCAACGATACCGGAATGAATCCACTTTTTGGTAAGTTGATTCATGTTTTGGGGGAAATCCAGGCCCGATGTGTGATCAGGTAGACCGCACTTGCTTTAGTGGCCGGCCTGGTAGGAAGAAAGATTGACAGTTCTCTTCCGGAAACAGTAGCGAACTGTATCAATAATCCAGATGAGGACCGGAAGAAGGAGGAGAGGTTTTTGAAGCAGATCATCACTCTCCGGGAGATGGATGAGTTGATGATCAAGCTGAGAGGCGAGATCCAACTCTTGAAGAGGGATCGGGAAGTCAGCATGGAGGAAGTGAGAGTTGCCCGGAACCTGCAAGAGGACACTTGGAAGGCTATCAACGCTATGACCTCCGTGGTGGCGGCGTCCGGAGACGCCATGGCCAAGGCCAAACTGTTTGACGAAGGCGTGCACAAAGAGAAGAAAATCTCCGACGGGAGAATAGCACGGATACTTGCGGAGTTTGCCGGCCAGATGGAGTCTTCGCTAGAGGAATTCCGGAAGGTAGCCAAGGTGATAGATGACAGCAATAAAAAGCTTCATCTACATCATCCGGTTTCCTTGTCCAGAATTTCCTTTCCAAGTCTATGTGGGGATTCAGATGTACAGGAGGTACCAAAGCCCGGATCTCCAAGATCCAATCACAAGGCCCCTGCACCTGCACTACCAACAGAAGACAAAGAACCATGCACTCCAGTTCTGGAACGTATTCCGGAAGGGAGAGAGAAGGAAGGCAGCATTAGTAAAATTACTGAGCAGACTACACCAGATAGTGGTGGGCCTTAGGAATTTTTGGAGGATAGAATGTATATTTTTAGGACAATTTTGTTAGGAACAGTTTTGTAGCGAGAAATCCGGGAGGATCAGATCCTATAATCTCGGCCGAAACAGTGCCGGTTTCTTAGGACTTTTCCCCCCATTTTGTATGAATTCAAACTTTGTATATAAACATGTCTCTCAATGGAGACAGAGAAGCGAATTTCCACCAGATTGTTTGTGTACTGTGCATTTTCTGTTATTCTTTTGCCTTCCCATGCTTTGGCTGGGTGAGTGAATAAGGAATTGATTGTTGGTGAGCGGACTTGGAGAGAATTCTTCTTCCCCTTGGTGTTCTTTGATTTGTAGTTGTGTGCAGAGGTTGTAAGTGTTGGGAGTGAGTCATTGCACCTCAGTAGGATTTGGATCTTGTATTCCGGATGAGATAGCCATTGTTAAGCTAGGCAATTAGGGAGGGATTTCCTGACTGTGCTAGAGCGACCGGGTGGGAGATCTGGTTAGTGTTTGATCCTTGAGAGGTCTCATTAACTTAGAAAGTAAACGGAAAAGGTACCGGATTCTACTGGCACGGGCGGATACACTTGTGGTCGCCTTAGCTTCATACGAGTTGAAGAAAAGCCAAGGTCGTTGTAGTATGATAAGGGTCGTACGGGGGGGTTTGTGTGACCTCTGGCCAGATTCACTTTTCGGTCATTGTGAGAAACCAAACCAGACTCTAGTTAGATAGGAGATCGAGTAGAGTAGAGTGAACTCTTCCATCACTTTAAAAAGTCCGAAAGGTGTGGCTAGCCGACCACTCTAATAAATCAAATTGGCAGATCCCTCTGATGAGTCAACAGAGGTTAAATTAAACCGGTAAATAGTAAAGAAGACGGATACCAGTAAGAGGAGAGAGTCCGGTCTTAAAGGAGTAAATCCGGAGTTATTTAGAAAAGTCCAGGTGGTTTTTGGTGGTGTTGATACAAAGGGATCCGGATTGTAGTCAGTAACCGGGGACTAAAGGTTCCGGATATGCTATGCTGAAGTAAGAAGGGTTTCCGGATTAAGAAGCGTTACATCCAATTAGGGAAATCCTTGAAGAAACCGACTATCGTCCTCTAAATTCCTAATAGACTTTAAACACTTCACAGAATCTCGTGGGTTCGATCTTTAGAGTCACTTTGTTATGCTTTAAAGTGGTTTTTGTGAGCATAATAGGGAATTTACTTACCCTGTACTGCGACAAGAGACAAACTCGGAGGGCTGCAAGTTCATTGTGTTTGTGTTTGTGTTATTTGCAAAGGCAACGTAGAGGAGATTTGTTGTACACGTGACCACATTTTTTAGCGGATAACCTTGTTGTGGGAAGCATGTGTGTATCCTAAAGGGTTTTTTGATGTGTGGCATAAACTGGAATGCCTTATGGGAGATTGTTCTGGTTGTGGTTTTCATTTTGTCCTCTTGAGTTGTCTATTTGTAACACATTTACCTTGAAGTGGAAGTGTTTTGAGTACTACCAGGTGGGAGTAGACGCTCAGACTGGAAAAGCCAAGAAAAGAATTAGGGAGGCTTTCAAGGAGACACTTGCACTTGAATTTGTATCATACATGGAGAAAACCATCACTACCTTCATCACACACAATTTCAAAGCTCGATGGCAAGATGAGCAGTGCCAGCTGATGATGGAAAATGCTCCTGAGGGAGTTGTTATATCCCACATTGACTTTACTGAAAATTACAGCTTTGCCATCCAGAATGAGGTGTAAAGCTTGTATTATTTCAACACAAGTGTGACCATATTGGTTCACATTACGATGTGGAAAGAAGGAGACCAGACTATAAAGCAGATGCACTTTTATATCTCCAATGACAAATCCCACAATTCTGCTTTTGTTCAGCATTGCCTGATGTTGCATTGGGATTGGCTAACTAACTCTGGATTAACTCCGGAGGAGCATTGGGTCTATAATGACGGTTGTAGTGCACAATTTAAGTGTGCAACAGCAATGTACTTTGTGGCACGGTATCCTGGGCTCACTAGAGGTTGCAAGATGAATTGGAATTTATTTGAATCCGCTCATGGAAAGGGTGAATGGGATGGTGCAGGGGCTGTGGTGAAGAAGGCATTGGTTGCTGAGCAAATCGAGAATCCCTTAAGGCCCTTACGGAATGCTGCCGAAGTGGTGGACTTCCTTGAGGAAAAGTACACAGAACGTGTACCTAGCTCATATGCACGAGCTACAACTCCCCCTCTTTCTCGTGTTTTTTGGTTGATTGGAGATACAAATGTAGATCATATTGATAATAGTATCAAATGCCACACTCTGCCAAGCTCCAAAAGTCTTTATTCTATTTCAGGCTTTTCTAGAACTGACCCTACTCTCCTTAGGACTCGTGAATTGTCATGCTTTTGTGTCCCATGTATAGATGGTGATTGGACTGAGTGTGAGAACTCAGCACATGTGCAGGAATGGCAGGTTCAAAGGTTGCAGCCTTTGAGTGCTATTGTTGTAGCTCAGCAAATCAAAGAGATGGATGATGAAGCAAATTGGGTGTACGATGGTATTTCGGAAGAGGTTGGTGACTTGGTTGAAATTGGCGACAACTTCATGATACCTACAGAGGAAGATAACGAAGATGGGGTGGAATACTACATTCTCCAATGTGTGGCCAAGAAGTTCGTGTTACAAGAGTCCATGCACTATAAGAAACCCACGTTTTTTGTGATGGTTGTACAAAACGTGGTATGTTTTTTTTTACATGATGGTGTTACAGAGGTAGAGGTTGCCGGTGGCACAATTGTATTGGACATTGTTGACAACGTCTGCATGTTGGGTGAAAAACATGCCCATGTGCTATACAACAAGTATGTTCTATAAAACATGAGAGGGAGAAATGTCATATCTAGTTTGACGTATAGTAGTATGTACTAGTGCGACGTCAATAGAATGCGCTGGTTTCATTGAACCGAAGTTATTGTAAGTCATGGAACATTAAGGCAAATTGCATGGTAGTGTAGCTTACTTGAAGAAATTGTTCCTTTTCAATACAAATGTCTGTTAAGCCTTACAGTCGCAAGGCCATTTTCCTATCACGAAGTTGTTAGAAGCGCCATTTCCAATGCATTCAAGTACGGAAGCAATTTCTTTTTCAAATGTAATTGTATGATGCTGTACTTCCGTTGTTCAAGATCATGTGCTATAAATGAAATGAAATTCAATCATATGGATTAGAAGATATAAGCATTCAAAGGTGGATGAATTTTTTTCCGTTGAACATGCTCACAGTGCCTGACAAAGAAGATTGTCCACGACTTTTCCAGAAAAACTCCCAATGGAATGATTTAACAGAGTTCCATATGTTCACATGAACAGAGAATTTGTGAGAAAACAATTTAATTAATTTGTTCTGAATGATTCTAATTTTTTCGCAATTGCACGCTCGATAACGATATATACGGTATAATTTTTTAGCCTCCGAAGCAACCGTAGAAAAAAAGTTTTTTATTTTCATAAGGTTCATAAACTTTTTCTTTTGTATGAGGGAGTTTAAAAATTTTGGGTACGTACCTACGAACGGAGATTTATATATTTGGAGCTGGAATTTTTATAGAATGTGGGGGCAAGGAATATCTTTCAGATGCACCAAGTTTCATGATATTTGGAAATACAAATCAGAAGTTACAACCTCATATGTTAATTTCTTCCTCAACGGCACTGTTGCGCCAGAAAAAAAAAAAAAAAATCTTTCAGGGAAAAAAATAAATTGATTTTCTATAGTTTTATATACACGAAAAGCGTTGAATCATTCCATTTTGATGAATGAGTCAACAGTTATGAGCATTTTTTGTTGGCTGACACTTTCAGATTCCGTACTATACAATGAACCTCGAAATCCTTTATCGTACCCAATTTTCAATTTTTGTGGAAAAATATAAAATCGTATGATGTAGATAGACTATTACAACATTTCGACCATTAGAATTTTAAATTTTAAATTCCAAATTAAAATTGTGAAAAATTTAATATTTTAAATCATTATCTACTACTACGTACTTACAATTTTTTTCCTATATGTTGTACTATTCCAAATCATATGAACATTTGCAAACATGTGGCCAACTTCTGTAGAAAAAGAACTGTACACAAGCACCACCATTTTCGTCCTTTTTACATAGAAATGTGAGATTCTGAAGTGTAGGTGCACTACTTTTCGCACGGTCCAAAAAATGATTTTAGTGGATTATAATGCTTGTATCTTGCAATCCACCTGGTTGAAATGTCTAAAATTTGTACCACATGTTTTTGATATTATATAATACAAAAATCCTACAGTTAGACAAGTCCAATTTTCTTTTTCTGAGAATTCTGCTACTTGTACTAGAAATGGCGTTCATGGTGAAAGTGTAGTGAGGGTCCTTTAATGGTGAAATTCTAGTTCCTTGTAGACACTCATTGGACTATTGTTTAACTGCAACATTGTGGAGAAATCAGGAATGTCCATTTCTTGTGAATTGTCCAATACCGCAATGTTTGACATATAAACATTTTTTTCTGTCACGGGATAAGAAACTCTTTTTGTCTTGCATGTCATAATTGTCATCACAATAGTTCAAGATGACAGAACGCACGCTTTGCATCATATTGCATGTTTGTACTCACTACATCATTGCGGTACTGTTACATGTGTTCGGGTATTTCGTACTTACATTCTAAAACTTGGTCATGACATAACAAGCACTGTTTGTAGTGCCAATCTACACGAGTTCATTCAAAGTAATCCTACATGAAATGCTTTCAGAATTATTCAAACACAATACTGAATTATATGATTACTGAATTGTTGTATTCTTCTTGTGCGCAAGGTCTGTAATAACACTAACTACGGTAGTAGATAGAGTACAAACATTTCGCATGACATTTGCCATCACGTATACAAAAATGCCTACTACATCGATGAAAACATCATATACAGATGTATATTACAATATGTATGTTGTACTGAACAGTCCTTGGAAAATCTGACAATAATAGTAGTTGTTCTATACTTCAGGAACATCTTCTTGCTCTGTAGTGTCTTCCGATGCTAAAATGTATGTACCATTAGTAGTTGATAGTACTCTGATTGGATCAGAGTCCACCATTTGTGGTTGGAGTCCTGCAAAGCTTGTGTTGTTTCCTATGTTAGTAACAGTAGACTGTTGTTGCAGACACTGTAATTGCCCACGTCTTCCCCTGACATCTGTTCTGCAAACAATCTTCCACCCATGTTTGTGCGGATCGTCTGAGAAGAAGACCTGTTGACAATGTAGAGGGAAAGCAAAAGAATTTGCGTGCACTTTGCCATCCATGTGATTGAAGTTTGCCATTGTGAATCCGTACTTATCTTGCTTGATGTTTGGGTACCGAATATCATCATTGCTTTTCACCCAATCACACACTAAGATAGTTGTGTAGTGGTTTCTGTAATCCAACTCTAGAATTTCTTCAATGTACCCCACATAATCATCGATTCGTTCAATGAATCTTCCGTTACGAAGGCCCCGACGAAGTTGGCGTGTAAAAGAAGCAACAACACAGGAGTCACGCGTCACGAGACCAACCTCTGAACTACGAACTCGCAGATGCATTCCAAAAGAATACATTTCACGGTGCGAGGTTGCATATCGCTCCGGTGGTTGGGCATACTGAATTATGTCATCCTCCACGTGCTGCCCTTCATCTCGTGCATGTTGCACGCGTGCTCGTAACCAATCTGGAAATGATGGAAGCTCAGTCAATTCTGAAGGGTACTGTGTTCTCACTGAAGCATTACGATTTCGTGCTTCTTGGCGGAATACGTTACGCTCTTCCCAACGACGTCCCTTTGCATGGAGGTATTCCCTAGAAGACATAGCAAAGAATAAGAGCTGTTAAATGGACGTCTCACATAACAAATTCCAGAAATTAAGAGTTTCTGGATGCTGCATATCAAGTACGTCATACACTAAAGCATCTTCTGAAGAATGTCTCTTCACAAGGTTCTGTTTGCATTCTGAATAACACGTTCTTCTACAGATAGTGCCCTCGTGAACCTCCTATACTGTTGCATGATAGTTCTGCAATTTCTTTTGAGATTCAACATATCTACAAATAAAACATTATAGTGCTCTTGTATAGTGTTGTGAAATGAAAGATACAGAGAACTGGTTGTGTACTCACTATCGCAGTGCTTCCAAAGAAGTTGCACTGTCCAGTACAAATGCATGTGCATACATACGGACGTCGTTGGACATCTTTCGTCTCTTCGATTGATCATAGCGTAGTACTTCATCATTCATGCGGGCATCTTCTACAGGGTCCCATACTCGGTGTGTGGTCCCTTCGTAGTCCTTCATGTACTCTGTGCAAAAACCAAGCGTGTCCTCCATGCAGTAACCTTCCGCCATGCTCCCTTCAGGATGTGCATATGTCTTCACATAATCTTTCAATGTTTTCATGTATCTTTCAATAGGGTACATCCATCGGCAATGAACTGGACCACAAGTGAATAATTGTTGAACAAGATGCACCGGCAAATGCGTCATGACATTCAAGAAGGTGGTTGGGAACTCTTTCTCCAGCATGCACATAGCAATTACGATGTCGGACATCAATGCGTCACGATCTGCCACACGTATTTCCTTTTTGCATAATTTCTGGAATACTCTGCACGTTCTTATGATTGCTATACGCACGTTTTCATCCAACACATTGCGCACAGCTACTGGGAGAATCTGCACAATCGTTTCCATAAGTTTGACATGCGACCTTCTTCTATGTATAAATATGACATACATGTTGAAGCATTTGGTTCACTTATTCTGCTACGTTCAGCATTTTAGTTGTACTCATCTTTCAGTGATGAAGACCGTGCCCTGTTGCTTCTAGCATGTTCAATGCGTATAATGCTGTACACATGAATGTACAGTACAAGACTCTGTAATGCATCATTTGTTTTTCAAAACGTTCTTTATCCCATCAGACGTTGCTGTCGACATTCCTAGTATACATTTGACATGCAGCTTCCAAATTTTCACTTGTTCTATATAATGCCTCATTATATAAAAAAGTTGGGTGTGCAAACCATACCTGCTGCATGAGGACATGATAGTCATGTGTCTTCATGTATTGTAGTTTCCCATCTTTCAAACGTTTGTGGATAGAGCCCACATAGTTTGAAGGTGTCCGTATCTGCGAGATAATGTCCACAAACTCCTTCCGGTCATCAGGTTTCAATATGTATTGCGCATGCGGCATGTAGAATGCATCTTGTCGTCGCCGTGCTGGTTGCAGCCATATTTCTTCACGAATTCCCAAGTCCTCTGCGTCTTGACGACTCCCGGGATTGTCGTTCATACCAAGCGCTGTTTTCAACATGTTCTCACACAAATTCTTCTCGCAGTGCATGACATCCAAGATGTGGCGCTCTAGAAGATGCTGTTCAATGCATTCATTAAATAACATGCGTAAGTACATAACACTCTATATAATAAGGTTTAACATCATGGTGGTGTAAGATCCATTTCATGTGACGTGCAGTGGGTGTGTAGTATTTTGATCATCAATTGAATATCTCTGTATTTCTACCTTTCTAATAGAGAAAGAAAAAGACCGCTTACAGTGTACCTATAATATTCAACTTCAAAACTACAGTCTTCAACATTACAGGATACCCAAAAAAAAATTCAAACACATATGTTGTACATCAATGTACTGTACCCTTCCTCACTTTGTTGCATTTGGTGTTGTACTAGGCAATTAAATGAGGTACAAAGTTGTCTTCATTCAGTACCTGCCAGTAAGGGAGGCAATATAGCTCGCTCAAGCGCTTCACACCAGTCACATGCACGGGGTCAACTTTACCGTTCTCCTTACCACCTAAATCCAAATAAGATTGTCGCCACGTTGCATACCTTATGACATCTTGCCCAGACATTATAGGAGGACTACCTCGGTGCTCAACAGCGCCATTGAAACGTCGATTGCGACGATAAGGATGGTTACGAGGCAGATATCGGCGTATGCCACCATACACTATCTTTGAGCCTCGTACACGTCGTTGTCCTATGACTTGACCAGTCTTGGCCATTCTGGCATCTGTTTCAGGTCCACAAGGTGGACAACCTCTATAACCCTTACAACACAAGCCGGAGATGAGTCCGTATGCAGGAAAATCTGATATGGTCCACATGAGCAAAGCCCGTAACATGAAACGCCTTGACCCTTCCACTTGCGAAAAATCCTGTGCGGGAACACCTTCCCACAGTTCGTGTAGCTCTCTTAATAGTGGACGAATGAAGATGTCAATGTTTTTTGACGTTGGTGACATTTTCCCCGATATCAAAATACACAATGAAATAAATAATTTCTTTGTCACGAACCACGGCTCCAAATTATATATCAGAATGAGCACCGGCCATGTCGACCAGTTTGTGTTGCTCAATTTGAATGGGTTGACACCATCCAAGGCTAGTGCAAGACGTAGATTTCTGGAATCAGCTCCGAAGTCGCCAAAAGCAGCATCATCATCAATGTGCTTCCAAGCAGGGCTGTCCACTACAGAACGCATGATGCCATCGTCACTGACATGCTTCTTGTAACCTGTTAGCATGCTAGCAATGTCCTTCGAACGCCACATTCTTTTCAATCGAGGTATCAAAGGAAAATGACGAATGACCTTTGCTGCTATGACGCTGCTACCATCCACCCAGCGTGACTTTGAGCACTTCGGACAAATGTTCAATGATGCGTTCTCTTCTTCATAAAGCACACACCCATCAGGACATGCATGAATGTTATTGTAATTTAAGCCCAAATTTCGAATGGTCTTTCGCGCGGCGTAATGACTACTAGGCAGTTTGTTTCCTTCTGGTAGCAAATCGCGTGAGAGATACCTGAGCAGCTCGTTAGTGAATTTGTTGCTAACACGAAAAACTACGCACATGTTCATGATGATGATTGTGGCTGACACAACGCTCACTTTTGCGCCCATGTACAATGGTGTCGTCGCTTGTTCATACAAGTCCTCCAAACCATCCAAAGTGTCCATCTCAACATCATCATGCACTACTCCTTCTCCAGCTTCTGGTTCTTCCATATGCAGTGCATCCCCTCTATCAAATGCCTCCATGACTTGGCGGTGCACCTCATGATATTGATCAACATGCACTTCTTGACCACCAGCATCATCACTGTTGGAAATGCTTGGATCCACGTTATCGTAGTTGGCACCATCAATGGGTGCGCCTTCATCATGTACAATGTCATTGTCATATGCAATGTCTTCCACCCATATACCTTGACGTGGATAGCCATCAGGAGGGTCTCCCTCTATCATGGACTTCAATAGAAACGGATCTCGTCCAACAACTGCGAGGTGGCTTCTAATTGTCTCAATACGTTTGCACCGTCCTCCATGACAATCGTTGCAAGGGCATGGGTACACCCTCACATCTTTTTCTGTGGCCACATGCAGCTCTGTCTGCAATATCAGGTCTTCAATGGGAATGTGCCTTAGCACACGTCCTTCAACAGTTATACGAACTGTACTGCCGCGATTGCGGCATCCGGTATTCATGTACATAGCTCTGCGTACACTGCATTCATATGCAACACACATTGCTTCCATTAAGCAAAATAATGCACTGAAATTGAAAAAAAATACATCTGCAGAATTAAACATCCAAACATGTGCCACTCCATATGTTCTTCATAACTGCTATGTGCAATAATGACATGAATGTTAACAAATTTTTTGTAATTGTTATGGTTACAAAGCTGGAGATGCTGCACAGATCCACAACAAACAGCAGTACAGAATACATGCTTCGTCTTGCCTTCTGTGCAGAAGGAAAACCTAGTGCATTGGAGTAATAAAACATGTCTTGCTCATAGAAGTTTGTGAATGACATTACACACTGACTGGTAACCAATTTCTATTGTAGTACAAATACTTTCAATTATATTCAACACCCTATACATCATGTTCAAAATTAACATATATGTACTATATAGTGTACCTCATGTACAACTGAACGTAGGGCAAATGCAGTACTCACAAATGAGGATGTTCTGATAGCACTAAATTCAAACTATGGAGGTTGTTCTCTGTAGTTCCACTACAAACTAGTAAAACACTCATGTACATGCCCTTGGCAAGTGAACGCTCTGTACGTGTAGAGTACTACAGACATTTCTGTTACTTTTCATGCTTCCAATGTGAAGTCAAACATTGCCCTCCACCATTGCAAAATACACTTGTTCGGCAAGCCAATCTTCGTAATCTTCTTCCCAACTATCAAATGGATAGAAACCGTCATAATGAAGCGACATGGTGTACATGTTGCTGAGGTACATATCATCTGGCAAGAAATCTTCTCCACCAAGTAAAGCATTGTCATACAACAGCATGTGTTCCATGTGCTGCAGAAATAAATGCTGAAGGTAATTTGCATATTGCACATCGTAATCCTCAAACGGATATTGTTCCGTAGGATGATCACACTCTCCAACCGATTCAAGCAACTCACACTCTCCTACGGATTCAACGTCCCGTTCATCATCTCTATTCGAAAACATGGTTGGCCCATGGACATTCTGCTATGAGAATGAGAACGATCGGACGTATGAGTTTGGATTGCCTGTGTCATGCTTCACATTGGAGCAACACAGAGGATGTTCTTCAAAACAATTGCATACAGAGTGACGTACTACTAGACATGGTACGACAAAAATTGCGTCACAAATCGCCTAATGGTTCACATATTTGGAAGGGTACATCAGTCGTGCTAGAAGAACGCACCAAGAAATGTGTAGCCCTCTCGTATTAGCTAATGACGTTAGCTTCGGCACGATGTAAACATTCTTCAAAGACAGTTGAACATCCTTCTGACACGCATGAAGTGCTGGCGATGATGTGTCCCACAGTCTTCACTCCATCAATACCTCTGTTATCGTCCATAAAGAAAATCAAAGGCATTAGCAATACAACGACAGAAAAGGCCACGTATTCATTGACAACCGTCGCCATCCAGCAGATGTGGAATGTAGTTCTATATTCCGAGTTCACACATGTCCATTACATTTTTTGCTTCACCTTCGACAATACATGCATTTCAGGTACTATGTACTGTTACACCAAAAAATTTATCCACACTTATGCATATGTGCAACATATATGGAGGTCATAAGTTGTCCGGGATATTTACTGTAATGCTGTACGTTTTGATCATGTACGATTTCCATGCTTACATTTCGTGAAGCAAGGTACAACTTGTACAAATATACCTTAACATTTTGACCTCCCAACACGCTAGCCACTTCATAGTTTGACCTCCCAACATTGAAGCAAGTGTAATACCTTTCTACATCTTTTTACTATAAATATAGTCTGTTTCAATGTTCATGCCTACAGCTCTTCCAGAAGTCTAGTATCTCATTGTACACGACAAATGTGTCATTATACCAAAAGCGCCAAGAAGTGAAAAACACTTCATGACCTTCCTTTTTTATTAAGTACTCACTACTGTTCAATGAAGTTTTATCGTAGACAACTTGAAAGCTTCCACAATTTCTCTTTCAACATGGTTTACGTATGAAAATGTAGAAAATTTTCATAAGCTTCTCTTGGAAGTGGGAGACTATAACCCGAAATAGTACAAACTAACATACATGTACACATATTGATTCTCTGTGATGGCTTCTAAATGTACTTCCCAAAGAAAAGACTACATCATTGAAAGAACAAACTCCACTTCTTATTCGGAGTACGAACGTTCTCTTCAGTTCATGAATTAGTTAGAAATGATTGACAACGGTGAATGAACCTCCATTCAGAAGTTCCGATGAACAGAAGTACATGTACAACACTGCAAGTCTCATGGACGTCAGGCCATGCTCAAGTTGACGTCGAACCTCACAGGAGTCATTCATCCAAAACACAGACATGCCTATAAGGACATCGTGCAGAACATGAAGCACGTCATGGACAAATTAACTCTGCAGTCTACGCCAGTGCGGGGCTCCTACGTTTTCCGGGACACGTGGCAGGCGCCTGCCGAGGGTGATTTGCAAACAACGAGGAAACATGGACAATGTACTTCTATGGCGGAAACCCTAACTCTACGCACTTCGTCGGTCCTGCATCAGTCAGTGCAGTCCCAATGTCATGGAAGTTCCGAAGTGCTTCCCCGAGCATGATATAGTACTAGACTTGCATGAGAGTATACCGAACGAGACAGTACTACATTTCGGAGTGAGTGGAGAAGCAGTCCACGTTTTCGAAAATTTCATCATGCATGTTTTCGCGGCCGCTTGTGACACGGAAACTCAACAGCATGAGCAAGCCGTAGAGAAAGCAGAAGCGCACTTACGAAGAAGTGGTCGGCTCCGTCAAACCCTGAAATGGCAACCGACTCCTGCAGCTGCCCACATCGCTGCGACACCAACCGCGCGTCCTGCACCTGTGCTGACGAGTACTGTCATGGAGGTCTGCACACGGAACTTCTAACTTGCACTCTCACTCTCACTCCCTGCTTGTGTGTCAATTTCTACCACAGCACGATTGTGCTTCAATGCGGAGGGCTTCCATGGCTTGGCGGCGCTACAACCGGTGCGCCGTCTATCGCAGCAATGTCACACGGACATAGGCTTGCCATGGTCTTAGGTGCAGATGGTCCATGGACCTACGACTGTAGGCTATGTCTATGTTTGTGTATGTGCTGGCCATGCTCATGCTTGCACTCTTGTTGTCGTGAATGTCTACTCTCAACATACAGAGGTCCAAGGACAAGGGGTTCATCAATCACGTGGCGGGAGAAGACATCGTTGCTGAATTCAAGTTGCTAAGTGAACTGTAGTGTGTTCTAGCAGGTTCGTTTTCAGAAAATTTGTATGCCGCACTCAGTCTGGCAATGCCAACTTTCTGTTCTTTAGTAAGGGACGAGTTCATTGCTCTTTTTGATTGTGAACTCTCCACGGAGTCGTTGCTGCTGAATTGGCAGATGTCGTTTGTATACATGAATTAGCATAGTAGAGTCCTGTAATCCCCTACCTACATGACAATACTGCTGATGCCGATGTCTGAGTACAACTTGTACATGCTCTACTGCCCTGTCGCACTGAAATGTTTTTTCTGCAAGGGCCATGGAAGCTTCTGCAGTCAGTTCCTCTGAATTGCGTACTTCCAGTTGTTCGCCATCCAGACTACTCGTGCTCTCGTATACTGAATTTCTATTTGGGTGGTAGTAGTACCTCTGGCACTGATTGTAGCAGTATTTTTTACAGAGAAAAGGTGCACAATTTGTGACGTGGTCTACCCCGCGACTGAGGATGCCGCAGCCGAAGGGAAAACTCATCAAGAGGAGGGTGTCACCACCACGTCGCAATGAAGAGGAGCGCAGGCATCGCACAGCAAGTGCGGGCCATCCGACAACGGCAATGCAGATGCGTGCGGAAGGGGAGCGCCGCAGCAAGCACTTCAATGATGCGCTACAGCAGAGAAACATTCCAGCAAAGAGCATGGGACAACCTTCCATTTCAAGTCCACCAATTAAGAAGTGGAAGGTAGTACAAGTGATTTCGCCTGCATCTTCGGAGGATGCGCTGAACGAGGAGCCTGGATTGCAAGAAATAGACATGCAACAGCGTTGGAGGTATGTTTGGTTTCTATGGTTTGCCAGAACTCGTACCATGTGTGTGGCTGGTCCATGGCATAGGACAAGTATGAATTCCTTCGGGAGTGTCCTCTCATAGAGAATTGAGCGCAGACGTCTACGTGGATTAATTATTCATCCACGAAACAGATCAGTGTGTTCCATCCCAATGTCTGCATGTTATGAACGACATGCGTGCAGACATAACAAACAAGTAGAAGCGCACGTTGTAGTTGACTAGCACAATCATAGATGTCAACATTGACATCCGTACGTTCGATAGCACATCCCCAATGACATGAAAGCCAATTTTTCATGCCCAGTAGTCATTAGCTTCGGCAACGCTTTTAGAAACATGTGAGTCCTGCGTACAAGGGTGTTTGTCTTGCGTCCGGACGACTGTAGAACCAGTGCCAACATGTCCACGTTAATTACACTACGGGAGCGTACTGTGCGGTTTGCCGGCCATCGCATACTGAACAATGGTGACAGCGTTGTAAGGACTTACAATTCGATATACTGTGGAACGATCGAAGTTCATGTGCGACGCGAGTTCCTCATACAAGACTGACATGAATTCAGCATAACAAGCACTTCTGTTGTCATCGGTACGCATCCCTTTGTCATAATGTCCCTTGCTTGCACATGTACTGTTGCACTGTCATGTACGTATTCCTTCTCTGTGGTGGACACTTATGCATGTTGTACGCATACTTGGAATTATAAAGGAACATTGGCAAATACTATGCTATGTGAAAGAAATCTGTGCATGCAAAGAACGGTATACTTCAAACAATTACAAGAAATGCTACAGCAAAAGAGGTATTTGAAGTTGTGGCACTTATTGAAATGGAAGTTCGTTATGGAACTTCTTTCTTCTTCTGTCATGTGCCTTCCGTTAGTTCCACTCTAGTAGAATTACATGACTTGTTTTGCCGTGTTGTCGAAAGTGTGGAAGATTACTGTATTCAGCACTGTGAACCGTGCTTTGGAGACAGTCGTTGTTTTCATGTGAATGTCTCGGGGTTTTGGTTCTCAGCAGTATTGTGAGATCGTTGTTTACTGAGTACCTTTTCTCCACGTCCTCAGTTCCATTACGATGAACACTGACATTGGAAGTGGGTATGATATTTCATTACATGCACATGTACATTGAACGATATACAGTTTGCAATTATGTGTGAAGAGAAGCCATTTTGTCACTACTGTTGTCTTGAGAGTGTGTAGTACGGATATACGTTTGCACTTGGTACAAGTAGTGATTGTGCTAGGTTAGTTTATGTTCATTATGGGCAACAACAATTGTGTGTAGTAATGACGCTTCTCATTTTACATTCTTGTACGTTCTGTCCCTGCAATAGGTGAAGGACGAAATGCATGCAGTGCCTTCTGAAGTATCTGGTAAGACATGAATTTCTATGTTGAACTGCTTTGTCCAAGAACGAAGAGAGGATTATAGAATGTGTAAGTGCTCGTAGCATATTGAACTTGCATGTACTCTTATATTAGCTTGCAGTGCATACGTGATTATCGGTGACTGAAGTCTTTAGAAATACCTGTTTGTGTACGGTACAACATTCCGCTTTCAAACGAGACATGCGCAGGCTAGGCATAAAAAGCTGTAATTTCTTCAACTATTATTTAGAGAGGTTGAAACTGGTCATACTGACAATGTGGAATGACGTATTGTTCGGACCACACGATACAGTTGGTCCCTTCTGGACATTGTACATGATGGTTACTGGAGCAGCGGCCGTGTTCAACGTATTTCGGGGATGAACTTGCAATGACGAACATTTTATAGAACTAATGTCTAATGTCTGCATTAACAGAGAGAATGAAAAGGGCTAAATTAAAGGCACTTGAAGCTTTCCACTATTTTCTGTGAAGGTGCAGGGGAATGCCGCGCAGGCCATGCCAGTTTCAGAGGTGTGGACATTTGCTTGCCCTTCGCAGCGGAATGCAAGGTACATTTTCAGGTCCACAATTTTGTGCTTCCTGTTGAGAATAATACTGTAGAATGTCATTGCTCTGTTCATGACCAATTACTGTTCACTGACTGACATTTGAACCGGGCATATAATGTCCACTTTAAAGTTGTTGACAGGACTACACGCCTGAATAAGAAGCGGCTCTGTCGGAACCGTAGGATTCATACCTTCTTCAGCAAGCAATGCAGGTAGTAGTCTTCCACTGACTTCACTGACTTCAATGTGGTTGACGTGCGTCGGAATTGGTGCAACGTCTTTAGACCGCCTGTATGACACTTGAGCCATTCAGTTACGGTCGCTCCGCGATCATGAAGCCGTTGTCTTTCACATGATGAAGAACTTGTTTTCTCTCTGTACATGCAGTGGACATGCAAGTACACATGGCACCATTACTTTGTTTTTCAAGTAATGAAAGTGTACGACGTAATTCGATGCTCACTACTGTGCACAGAATGTGGAACCTTTCCTATGAGGTCGCACAGTTTCATGCAGCTTACTGACAACAGGCATGAGACATTGGAAGCTCATGTACACATTTCTCAATGAATGCTTTGGAATGTCAGGTACAGCAAATGCAAGAACGACACTAGAATGCCAACAATGTCACATGTACAGGAAGAATGGATGCTTCCGGGAGAGGTGGGGAGTATACATACATGGACGACGTCTACAGAAAGAAGTCCAATTTGTGTAGCGTATTTCATTACTGAATGTCCGCTGAAAGCATGACTGCATATGGTCGTCCTGGTATATAAAAGAACATGGATACATTGGTTGTTGAAGTAGAGGTCATCATTATTCATTGAAAGCAACGAAGCGTCTCTCAACTTCTAGTGGTCCTCTGGAAACCAAGGAATCAGAGTTTCTAGAAATTGTAAGGGCTGCAACATGGTCTCTTATATATGGAAGAAACGGCCGTTCTTATCCTGTATTGCCAAGGCATTTTGGTCTACAAAATTAAGCCATTCAATGTAAAGCGCTATAGATGTTGGAGAACTTGAGAACTTGTACTTAGTGGAATTGCAGTGTTTAGAGCTTTGCAGGCTATTTGGAGGGGACTTATTTTGAAACCAAACTTTTCTCTGAACGCAGGAAGTTATGAAGGGAATGCGTGTTTTCAGACTGAAGTCAGGCACATTTGGTATGTAGGTCATCATTAATGTTTATGGCTGCGTTGAACTTCAAGATGGAATGGAATGCACAGACTGGAAGGGACAAAGACAATGCCTGCGACGCGGATGTCATTCTGTATAGGTAACTCCCTCACCACTGTTTTCCTTATGTACATGAACAATCCCCTGTATTCTTCAATTCTACAGATGAAGACATGCAAGACTTCATAGAAGTTCATCTTACATCTGTTTGCAATGCATTCGTGATTGCTTGTGGAAAGTGGAATCCCCCCACGCGGATGCTTTGTCAAGTGTAAGTTGTGCACCACGTATCGTGGCGGCTACTCATGCTATTAATGAACTGTGTCATGAAGGGAGTCGGAGGTGCAGGAGCATTACTCACATTCTCAGGAAATATAGAAGAGGGCAGATGCGTAATAATTTTACTGTTCGTCAGAATATATGTGCCATCAATTACGCAGCGCACAGAGCAAGTGACATGCGAATACAGTGGGAATCACTTGGCTGGTGGCTGGAAATAGAAGATTAGTCTTGAACGACGTCGTTGCTTTCACAGAAGGCGATGTGCAAAAGTATGTGACGAACAACATCTTCATGTGTCTGCCAGTGACATCGTTGGAGGGAGGCTGCAGTGTGCACCTTTTCATACTAGGTTTTCAATTGTGGAATGTGCATCGTCATCGTCCGATACCATGACCTCAGTTTTCTCTCTATACGTGTACTAGGACAATTCTGGCATTAGATAAAGCGTTCTGCTTCGATGTTACATTGTTTGGCAAGGTTCTATGACCTATGTCCACATATTGTGCTTAATACATGTTTTTTCATTATTGAAAGGAAAAGAGGATGTGTCCCAAAAAAAAAATTAAATTGAGTGACGGCAAATGGATTTGCATGACAGCGTCTGAGCATTAGGACCCATGCTATTAGGTTGGTCGGTCACAAATGTTATTGTCACTGTTTTCCGTGCTTATTGCTTCTGAATGTGCTTGTGAATTACACGAAAACGTCAGGAATTCCAATTTCTTTCCACTGTGAACTGCAGAGTATTACCAATTTTTGTATGTGATATGTTCATTTCAATTTTGGGCATGCGTAACAAACCTGCAATTGAAGTTTTGCAGAGTAGATCATATTCAGTGCTTCGCAGTCCTATTCAGCCACAGACGAATTCATTGTGCGCTGGACATGGCGACCCCGACATACTTATGCAAGTACGTAGTACCATTCAGCCCTACGAAAGCGCTCTACAATGATGTTCGTGCCTTCCATGTGAATTCCTGTTATTTGCAGTGCTACTTGTACTGCTTCAGCTGTAATTCTGATAGGTAATTCTGAAAAGCATATAGCAGTTTCACTAGAAATAAACCAGTCCTTCGTTTTTGTAGGAATCGGTAATGCACTAATGCAATTATGCCTTGGAAATAGGTCTTCTATTGTTGAAGGTGATGATGTTCATTAATGTTGACGAAGGACAAGCACATCGAAATTCATAATTCCGAATGCAATATGGAATCAACGACCGACGATGACAACGTGTACGCGACTTTGTTGTGGCTTGGGTCACCTTCAGCGCTGCTGTTCATGTTCAACACTTAATTAGTAGCTGAAGTAGGTACGTCTCTATACAGCCTTAGTGAGGTCAGAATCACTTCTTCGTCACTTGTGATTAGCAATTCGTTCGAACATGTGAAGAAATGAATGGTACATTCTGTTTCAATAGGAAATGGATAATGCTTAGATACAGGAATTTATGGAAACCTACCAGAATTCCTCATTATACATATGTTGCATGCAGTATGAGAGCCCTATACTAACTTTGTCTGAGCATTGCCGATTGCAGGTCTGTCGTGCATGACAGTCTGGAAGTTGTTGTTATATTTGAGATTCTTATAGTAGTCATAGAATGGAAAGAATGTCTAGCACATGTAGCCACATATGTAGAGAGCACAATGTCATACAAGTCAGCAATGTCGGAGGACTCACACATGAGTTTGTTTGGAAGTTTCTGCTTCTTCATGTTGGTCTCCGTGGTCCACTTTTGAACATTCACGTAGTAGAACAATCATTTACAGGATGCCTGACATAAAGAAGAGCACTTGCTATTCTGTAAATGACAGCACTAGCATTGAAGACAGTCACATGTCTGCTGTAGTGCTGTTCCTGTGAATGTTGATGTTGTTGCTTCCATTGTGTTTAGAAGAAAAGGTTGGGAGAAAAACATGCAGCAAAAAGCGGAAGCAAATAGCCGTGCAGCAAGACTGTGTTCGGCAAGCTGACAGAACCGGCAGAACAAAAAGACCGCAGACATTTGAATGCTTGCAAGAGAATTCTCCTTCTTTTCTGTGCACGGACAACTTCAAAGAATACGTGTGCATGGCAGGCCAATGAAGTGTTCATGTTTTCACAGTGGACAGCAAGTGAGTTGGGAACCCTCTTCAGTATTTCCATTTGTACAATGCCTATGGTTCTTGAGTTACAAAGATGTGGCATTCCTTTCAAGATTGAAGTACTCATGCTCATAATTGTCTTGAATAGAACATGCCGACATATTGAGGCCACTGTACAAGGGAATGGTACGTCGTGCAAGCGGAATTGGTTGAGCACAACTCCCTACATATGAATGATGACTACTATTTGAAATTATAATTATAGAGTGAAGTGAAGTAGTTGCATGTATGCAATGGGAACTGCAATGTTTGTTGGATTGCCTTCGTTTTCCATACTTTGGATTCAGACAACGTACTTCACATTTCATACTACATAGAAGGCCACGATGTGTTGAGTTGAAGAAAAAGATGTTCACGTTTCTGTATTCAAGAACACAGAGGATGAATATAGACAGAGGACATTGTACTTTACGGAATTTTTGTCATTGTTTTGGTCATGTATTACGGTTCGTTAGAGAAGGGAAGTATTGTACATAGTTTGTAGAAGAACTTTGAATGTCATAGAGCTCATTCTGTGCTTCGACATTGCAGCGAAGTAGTAACTCCCAAGCTGGAAGTGAGCTTCTCCTACTCGACTGAAAGGACGTTTAATCGAGTCATGCACGAAGGCGACTTGTGCATGTACAAGCACTGAGAATGTCGTATTTTTTCATGTACAGTGTCACTTTCTATAACGCACTACAGAAGTCTTCATGGAGGCATAGTAATAGCTGTCAATGTGTATTGTGAAGCAGAATTGAAGATGTACCTGAGCAGCTTGCCAACGTCTTGTTGCAGCCCATTGCAGAGAATAGCGACGTCCGCATCGACAGTTGCGTATAAGAAGATGCACTTGCAGTCTTCGTGCACAAGTGTGACTGTCCGCAATGGTATCGCACGACGTGGTTGTAGAGTGACAGGAAGTCAATGTGCAGCAGTATGACCGCAATGCTCCAGTCGGGCCTTCCATAGAATTCAATGAAACAACCTTGCGTGTCATGTGTAGGCAAAACTACGGAGGATGGGTGTCCTCATGTTTATGTGCAACCCATTTGGAAATGTTGTTGTTCAACTGACATGTATGTGAGTTACTTGCATGTGTGCAGGAAGTACAGGCTTTCATGTAACAAGTACTTGGAGATCATTATATAGAATCACAAACCATTATGGCACAACGTAGTGTTCCACAGTAGAATAATACTGTACTTCATGGACAGCATGTTTTCGTGAAGGGCCCACTACTTCGCAGAATGCAGTACATGGGCACATCATGAAGCTATATTCGTGATGTTCTATTGTATATGAGTTGCGTTAGTTTGCTACAACCGTGAATGAAGAGACTTCTAGAACAGAAGGTGTTGGAGACGCAGTTTAGGAAGATGCACATGGACTAGTAGTCAGTCGACTGTGAAGGAGTCTTAGTAGTAGAGTCGTTTCCGTGCATTGTGATAGAGTCTTCAGTTCTGGAACGCATTTGAGAAGCCTGGTAGCCCTGTTTTATACTGCTTTGAACAGACTGTACTGTCGTTTGAATGTTTTGCAGTTGCAATGACTGTTTTCTCACGGTAGTGTTACTAATTTGCAGTGATGGATATGGCACACCACCCTCTATAAAACAAGAGGATGAAGAGGACGCATCAGAAGAAGATGGTGACACGGACGACAGTGAAGGCCAACCTTGGCAAGCACAAGTGCAAAGCATGAAGAAGCCCATTCAAGTGGATGCTGAAGGCATGCCTTGCGGGAAAATGAGGAAAGCCCTCATAGCAGACGTGAAATTGTTTGCAAGTGATTTGGATCCCACGTGCAGTTGGGAGGCGCAACCTCTCACTTACAAAAAGCGCTTTTTCAATCGTTTGTATGATGGTATGCTTTCTTTTTCCATAGCTTCTGCCAGCTCTTGAACTGCGCTTGTCTGTTGCCTCTTCCGTTGATTGCAGAAGGAGCGGTCACTCCATAGTCACTGTACTGTGGGAAGGAAGTGCTTGACATTGACCGATTCATTGCAGAGTGGGAAGTTCGGGGTGGCAAGCGTAAGATGAACCCCAAATGGTTTGGAATTTATATAACGAAGGGCTTGATCACAATTTGCTACAGAATCAATCAACTGATAGATGCAGGCAAACCAAGACCCCTTGAGATTAATCCAGAACATTGGGATACAATGTGCGCTAGACGCACATCGACCGCATCAATGGAGAAGTCTGAGAAGATGCGTTGCATATCCAAGGGCAAAGCTGCGAAGGCTGTACAGCTACAAGCAATTAAAACATCGGTCATCTCAAAGTTGGTGAGAGTTTTTTTTCTGTATTCGTGTCTGCTGTGGCAATGGATATGGTTCTGTGAGTGACAACATGATTTCAATCGGAACAGCCGCATCTACTTTCATGAAAAAGTGGAGACGACAGCCGCACGTGACGGGCTGTAGTCACTGTATGCACTGTAGTTATGGTGACTTTGCAACTGCTGTATGATGTGGCCACTGAAGTTTGCAATTGAAGTAACTAGTAGACAATCATGTGCTGCATGCATGTTCTCACTTCATGTCTTAAATATTGTGTAGGCTCAATCTCTGAAGCGAGAACCATATCCAATAGAGATAGAAGAAGAAGTCGCTAAAGAGTTCAAGCGATTGGAGCTAGAGAAGCAGAATGCAATCGTCAATGACGAGAAAGGGATGTTAGAAGTGCCCATGCGTGTGTCCGACTTAGAGGGGACTGTGGCACGGTTGGAGAATAAAATGGATGCATCACAGAAGCGAGTGGAGCAGCTGCTTCTGCAACTTCTGGGAAATCAAGGCGTCTCCACAAACATGTCAGTGCCAGATTTGAGGGAGGTTACAGATGCTCCGAATTTGTAGACAATGTCGGTGGACGCAGCATATGGAAGGGAACCCACGTCACCGTCACCCACCATTCTGCTGCCGTCTACAGTACCAGGACAAGACGACCTAGCAAAAATCGGAAGTATTGACCACTACCAGGTGCCATTTTCGAAGGAGCCCTCTGATGCCGTGTTGCCGCAGCATGAGGTACTTCTAGTTCCTGTGCATGCTCCAGTGCAGGCCTCATCCCCAGAACACAGAACACAGGCATTGGAAACTCCTTTGAATGATATACATGAAGAAGACATCCAGAAAAATTGTGATGTCTATGCGTTGTACGACGTAGTAGGTGACGTACCTCCAAGCGAGGAGGCATGTCCCACTGAAGAAATGGAGCGTCCCCAACAAGTAAAGCAGAAGCATACATGACTGGACATTTCAATATATCCGAGGTGCTATGTACTTCATACCCATCGTGTGCTTCATTTGTTTGCCTTCTTCAGTAGGTAATGAGCTCTAACATGATATGGGTAGTTGTGAAACCTAACAGACCATGTCTGCAATGCCCAAGCACTTCTATGTCGTTGTCATGAAGGCTACATTGACTGTGCCGTCTGTGCGAGAAGGTGATACGTTTTTTAAAAACGAGAATGCATGCTCAGTTGAACATGGGGGAAGTCGTTGTGCATATGTACATTCATTGACGTAAATAATGTCATGATGCAGAGTAATCGATAGCGTATGTGTTTGTGCGTCATGATTGGCGCTTACATTTGAACCCACAGTAAATCACGAGGTCTGTACTGCTCCCGCAAATGTCCTTCATTGACGTGTACGTCGCGTAATATGTATGAGCAGGAAGAAGGTGACACACGTAGTCGTCCAGAAATGCGGACAAGGACTGCCGCAAACATGGCTGCCAATAAGAGAACTGGAAAGGTAAACGACGGAATACAAACTTAGAAGCCAACAACATCGAAGGGAGCGGGCATATTCAAGTCAGCAAAGGCTGCACCAAAGTTTCTAATTCTTTCCAAGCAATTTAGCGTATCGTACATGGCCAGTAGTAATGCAGACTTAGTTTCATTGTGGTCATGCATATTCCAGCAATTGCAAATGCAAGTGCGTGCTACTATGCACAGGTCTTCTGTTCGTACTATGCACGAAATTCGGAATTGTTTCATGGCAATTGCAGTACATAGAATACTTCATGATGAAGGTAGGCCATTCGAATACTCGAATGGGTGCTTCGGAGCAGCGTAAAACAGGCTTGGAAATGAAATTTTCCATTGTGTACAGCACTGACCCACTTCGTGCGGATAGAGTATTCTGTTGTGTGCTGCAGTTGTGGACTATGTTGACGTCGGCGTACTGTACAGTATGGCCGAGATAGTGCTGCGAGTCTATAGTTCATTTACTTTTCTTCAATGAAAAATATAATTGACGGACTACAGGGAGTAGTGTTTCGAAATGGAGACTTACAACTTGCAAGGGGGTCGTTCGACAGTGCAAGGGCTATTGTGTTCCTCTTTATGGAAGTGCTTCTAGGTAGGAGGACAGTTCAACAGTACAAGTGTTATCTCAAATAAAATTCGAAGCGCTTGGTGTACTGCACGGCACGTATTCATGCAGAAGTACCAGTGCATATGGGCACGAATACAAAGACATGCACATGTGACTTATAGAAAATACAACCACGAATAGTAAACATAGAAATGCGCAAGACTGATTTGTGGTTACAACTAGTAGTTTTCTGTGTTTGCAAGAAGAATGCGAACATGTTTTCTGACATTCATTTCTGTGTACAGCAGTGGTTTTCTTAGGATGGACATACTAAAAGTGCCGTGCCTTTCCAATTGTACAGGTAGCAACACCGAAGAAAGTGGAGCAGCCGAAGAAGAAGTGACGCTACTGAGCAACGCATGCAGTGTATATACGGGTCAGTAATGGAGAGCACTGTCAATTTGCATTGCTATTTGAAGTATGCGCACATGTTGTCGTTGGCACTTGGCAACAAAGTAGACGATTTTTTTTCCCGGACTTATAAGTCTTTATTGCGGTATTGCCTACATGTGTAGCGCATGTCGACGACAACTACACTGTAATTTCCGAGGTGTAGTATGCGCCAGGGCAAAGCAGTGAATTTTTTTTTTAAGAAAGGAAGCCTATACATATTGTACCATCTATTAGTAATGTCTGCAGATTTTGTGGACTGTAATGGGAAGTTCTGAAGTTGTGAACTGACCTGCGGAATTTTGTTTTCTTGTAAGCGCAGATGTTCAAGTATTCGAGCATAAAGTGTAGTACTTAACCGGCATGGGCGCACCATGTTTCTATACATAATGTACAGTTGCGGCTTGTAAGATAGTAGCATCCATTTAGCATGGTGCTTCATCAATAGTGGCTGTCAAAGGGCAGTGAACAATATTTTTATATCCACAGTGCAAGCTCTGGAACGTGCAGGGACCATTTCGGTGCTTCCATTCTCATTTTTCTCATTTCTCAAACTATGGAGGTGACAACTTCATTGTTACAATGGAGGTATGCCTCGTCAATATCATGTGCATGATACAGAAGCGATTGCAAGGTTTTCATTGTATGACATATAATATATGCATCGAATTTATCATTCAATTTGTGTCTGTTTTGTTGAAACGGGAATGTCAAATATACTTGCACGCTGAGGACTTCAGAAGTATGCTGGTACGACAGAACTAGTACTCGTGAACTGCATACATGTGAAGCACTTTCTAGAACTTCTACAGATGTTCAGTGAAATGCACAGCGAACAATGAACCTCATTTGTAAGCATCATAGTACAGAACATGTTACTCTGCAAGCATTTGGAATTACGGAATGCATTGCATGTAATCTTGAATGACAACCAGCATGTACAGACAGTTGAAAATGGATGTACTAGAGATCATGCACAAATTGGCAATGACATTTCTGCAAACATTCTTCGTATTCTTCGAATTACTGAATTGGTATTGCATGACATTGAAAGCAATTTTCTGTGTATGCAGCGTTGTACAAGTACACATTATTTATGACATTACTGACCAACGATAATGTCATTCAATGAACCCACTGTCTTTAAAAAATGTAAGCATGTTCAAGAGTAGCGTCAACCATGACAAGAAGAAAAAGGATACCTTTGTCTGTACATGCAAAGGTAAAGGCAAATGTAAAGGCAAATGTAAATGCACATGTTTAAGACTGTGAGGAGAGAAAACGGCACGCTCAGCCATACATGTGGCCTACATCTTCGACTTAGTGCGCCATGAACAGCATGTTTTCTCCGACGAATTCAGAAACACAGTGTAAGCATGATTCGATGTTGGCTACGCTTAAAAATTCCACATTAAACAGCGACTGCGTCTGAGGTAACAAGTGCTTAGTGCATTTGTTGCTCTCGACAAGCACTGCTTTTGAACAGTTCCATGTCGTGCGGGATGTAATATACCGAAGGGAAAATAATGAAAGACATGCGAATATACGACTACATTTTAATAGAAGATGTCATACTGGACATGTTGCTATCATACAAGACACCATGTTCAACAAAGCCATGGGCAGAAAGACCTGCAATGCTGCCTGTACAGGAGTAGTACGCAGTGGACACGTGGCGATGACGTCAGCACTGACGTCATCCTCAAAATGGATGAAAAATTCGCTAAGGTAGCACTCCCGGCCTCGTCATCGCTGAGGTGGCGCACATGTGGCTGCCACATGGCGAGTTTTTGACATGATTAAAGACCATCTTTTTCATGACGTCTTGTAAAATCTTCTTCGAATCTCATCGTGTTTTTTAAGATTTCGCATGTTTTTTGACTAGTCAATCCTGACGGATTCTTTTTGATATCAAAGTTTACGCATCTAACGTCCATACGGACATGGCTACCACGTTATAGGCATGTCACAAAAATCGCGGGTTTCTTCTAGTGAATCCAAAAACCAAGTAACTTAAAATTGATGACAACCCTTAAAACCCTGCACGATTTTTATCATCCAATTACAAAAAATATAACTTGTAATTGCTAATTACAAATATTGACCCTTGAACTAAACTAAAGATTTTCCATTCTATCTTTGAACATGCCCACCCAACCTTGATATGCTTTGATTACAGAAGCCCCTGAAGTACAAGCGCATAACATTTAACTTGTATTTGATTTGAATTTTAAATAATTGCAGCAACAATTTACCAAATACCATAAAGCCTTCAAGCATAACTAAACCAAACATAACTTCTCTTTGATTTGAAATCCAAACCCTTTTAGCATCTAGTAACAAGACCAAAGCCTTTAACTTGCTTTCAAAACTTTGTTTCCTTTCCAAACCCTTGTAGCCTCTATTTTCAATAATAACCTTAAACTACATTTGAATACATTGTAATACGTTAATGATATGAATTCCAAACCCTTATAGATCCAATTATCAAAAATAATTGAGAAGTATTAGAACTCTGCAAAATATAACTTGTGTTTCATTTTTTTTTTGAACTCCAAACCCTTTTAGTTTCTATTTGGAGAACTCTAAAATTCATCCTTTAAGTCTTCAACTTGAATTTTTTTAAAAGTGTACCTTGTTTTCCGTTACGAATCCAAAAACTTCTAGCATCTAATTATATTTGTTTTCTTGGAAGTATGCAAGTTAGTTTTAATTTTCTAGAAATCTCTTTTTTGGGGGGTGGGGACTATTTTTCAAGTCCTTAGAGAAGCAAAGAAGGACAAGGGCGACACTTGAAAGGAGACACATCCTTCCATGAATTGTCTTTCAACTCAAAAAGTGGTTGGACTTCTTAATGCAGCCATTGACTTGAAGATATTCCCCGAGCTCAAATTAAGGGTTGACTACATTAATTGGTTTCCCACTTTCCCTCTCTCCATGGGAAGGAAGAATCCCATGCCAATTTCAAATTTGAAGGTCAATTTCACTCCTCCCCATCATTAGTGGAGGGAATTCTTGGATATTTTCTCACACACAGGTCAGGGCGCGGACGTGTGGATAGGGGCACGGATGTCTGAACAGGGTATGGATGTCAGGGCATGGATGTCCCGTTAGGGCGCAGAATTCTAATTTTAAAGCGAGTGTTGAACTCCCTCCAAGCCAATTTTGAACTTCCTCCAAGCCAATTTTGAACTCCCTCCAAGGGTTTGAGCATTCCATGCCCACAATAAATTGTTGACCTTGAATTAAAAAATCACTTAACTAGTATTTCATTTGAATACCCACCCCTCCTAAGTCCTAAACTCTAGAGTTTAGAGTTCTAGGATCCCATTACACAAATTAAAGGTTTGAGTCCAATGATTGAATATTTGAATTTATAAACAATTTGGGTAATGCTTCATTTCATTCCCAAAGACCCAAACGACTTTGCTATCCCTATACCCAAAATAAACCATTGATCTTGAATTAATAAATCACTTAACTAGTATTTCATTTCAACACCCACCCCTTTTATTTTCCCCATTACAAGAATTTTTTGTTGAAGTCTTCAAGACCTAAATCCTTGTAGCCATTTTTCCCGGAAAAAAATCCTTCAAGCATATTTTAAAACATTATAATTTGTATTTGATTTAAATCCAAAACCTTGTAGCTTTGTATTTAAAAAATGAAGACTTCAACCAAAAGCTTGAGAAGCATACATTGGTAATGGTTTGATTTGTAAACTCCAAATCCAAAATCACAAATAATTTTTCTTTAGAAGAATAAAATATAAACCCTTGAACTCAAATTTAAACAAATATGTACCTTGACTTTCATTAGGACTCCAAACCCTTTGGGATTTTATTCACACAAATTTTGTCCTTTTTGTTTGGAAGTTCAATTTCATTTTCTAAATTTTTTTTGGTTTACATGGGTCCTACTTCTCAAGTGTTTGATGAAGGCAAGAACTTGAAGGGAGTGACATGCTTCCATATGTTGTCATTGAACTCAAAAAGTGGTTGGACCTCTTAATGCAACCATTAACTTGAAGATATTCCCCGTGTTCAAATTAAGGACTGACTACATTAATTGGTTCTCCTCTCTCTATGGGAAGGAAGAATCCCACGACTAAATTCATACCAAAGTCTACCGTCCACACAGTGGGACCTCCGCGCCCTGCTGTCTGAGAACGCGACAGTGTTGAGGCGGGAACGCGATGGGACGGGTAGGGACTTGTAGGAATAACGTGCCGTCTGCGCCCTGCTGTGAAATCTACACCCCGATAGACTAAAACTACCCTTCCCTGACGTCCCCACCCTTGTAGAAGAGGTCCGTGCCCCTGCACTCTTAGGGTATAAAGCCAACCTTGTCAGCTTGGCTTCTCTATAGTTGTCATCTTGGCCTCATCATCTTGGACTTCAATTCACTTTGAGCTCCTTGTGAGTCTACTTGGGTGACAAATGGCCCTTGTTTGCTGCTGAGGTGATGTAAAAGTCAGTTCAAGCAATGGATTGGTGCTAACTACTATTTTGTCCTTTTCATTTGGTGTGATAGCCTCTTCTACTTCCTACAAGAATATGTTTGCATTCATCATGAACACAATGGAAAGTCAACAAAAGCAAACAAAAGAATGGGAACCATGGTATAATTTCTCCGAGAATGGGAGTGAAGTGAGTTGTGTTTTTTGCAATGCGACATTCAGCTATAAACGCGATTGCGCTTTTGATCACTTTGGATATGGCGCGAAGTCCGAGAGGTCAATTTGTCGTAATGTGCCACAAGCTATGTGCCACCGATTTGCAAAATGTACAAACTTTGTCCCTCAACAATTGAGTCCCGAGGACATGTACGAAGGAGAATCAGTTCCCACTGGTCCATCAAGAGCAACTCCTGTTGCAAGTTCAAGCCAATCCTTTCAAAATGAAGTGACGGGAGGAGGCCGTGGTGGCGCCCAAGTTGAAGGAGTTACTCTCCCTAAAGGAAATGATGTAGTACAGAGGTCCCAAAGTCTCGCTGCATCAAATTCCACAAGATCTGGTTCATTACTTTAGCAACATATGAAGGTCGCTTTTAATGTTGCGAAGAGGAAGGAGTTGGATGACAAGTGGGCATCGTTTTTTTATGAGGCAAATATGCCATTTAATGTGGCAAGAAATATCCAGCCTTTATTGTGGCTGTGAGGGCAACCTTAGTGGCAAGGTTTGAATACAGTCCACTTTCTTACCATCAGTTCAGGACAAAATTGATTGAACCCAAGAGGTTGCAGATCGAGAAGCAAATTGAAACCAAAGTTGGTTTTGTAGTGAAACATTACGGGGTGACAATATGCACTAATGGCTGGGATGACATGAATCAGAGGCCCCTAATGAATGTAATGATGTCGTGCCCTACGAATGATGTATTTTGGGGGGCCATTGACACCACCGGGCAAAGGAAGTCTATGCGCTACATAGCGGACCAGATGAAGGTATTCATTGAGAAAGTGGATTCAAAGCACGTGACGCAGGTTTGTGCGGATAATGCAGCAAACATGCTTGGAGCATTGGATGATATCGTTCGCACATACCCGCACATTTTCAAGTAGGGGTGCATGGCACATGCTTTGGATCTCATGTTGGAAGAATGGGCCAAAGTACCAGAATTCAAAGATTTAATTCAAAGGGCCAGAAGATTGTGCCAGTACATTCAAAACCATCACGTGACCATGTTTGTTTTCCGGGAGTTGAGTCTGACCCTTCAATTGGTAGTGCCAAACGAAACCCGCTTTGCTTATAATTTTCTCATGTTGCACCGATTGGAGAAACTTCGCGGAGTATTGATGCGGTTAAAAGACCATGTGGGTGTTCAAAATTACTTTGATGGTCTGCGGGACAGACAAAATGCAGAGCAAGCAGCTATAGCTTCACATAATGTGGTGTCAACTATAAAAAACGTGGGTTTCTGGAAACGATGTGTGAATTATGTGCACATGACTAAAGACGTATTGAAGGCATTGCGCATATTTGATGGCCGAGAACCAACTATGGGTCGAGTGTGGCTTGTAATGCACAATTTGAGAGTCCATGTGTTTTCTTTAAGAGGGCCACCCTTCAACCTACGAGATGACATAGCCACCACCATGAAGGAGTCTTTCACAGCCAGGTGGGACATGGTGTTTATGGATGTTCACTACGTTGAGGCCCTTCTGAATTCATATCTCTTGGATAACGTGGCGCTTAGGGCTGATGGAGTTGCCCTCTATGCATTGTATTGGGTCATCCGCAAAATGGAAAATGTAGTGGGTGTGGAGTTTAATAACGTGTTGGCGGAATTAACAGAATTCAAGGAGGGCACGGGGCCATATAGTGCAGTAGAGACACCCGACATCCGAGTGACACAAATGCTTCCTCACCAATGGTAGCATAGGGTTGGAAATTGAGCACTATCTAAGATTGCCGTTCGTATCTTGTCATTGACGTGTTCAGCATGTTCATGTGAAAGGAATTGGAGTATGTATTCCTTTGTCTACAAGAAGGTCCAGAATTGGTTAGCCCCCCAAAAGGCTGAGTCATTGGTATATATTTATACCAATAGTCGCGTACTTCAGTAAAGACCAGAGGCCGATCTTGTTCGTTGATATGATACTAATATCCTCTTGGAGGATTATGATTCAAATGCCCTTGACCCCGTTCCGGTAGTTGAACGCAATCGTGAATTTGACGTGCTGGTAGCTGAGGAAGAGGCTGATGTGGAAGCAAACCGAGCACCCTGAGAGTACCGACCAAATCCAAAGTTGTAGAGGGCGGGGGCCGATCACCTTGTAGAAGCTAAAAATTACTACAAAGATGGTGATGAAGTGGAAGAAGAAGACCTCCCTAGTCGCTCAGGCCTTTGGAGAGCCAATCCTCGCCGAAGTCCTCCACCCACTGGTGATGAAAATGTAATTGTTTCTGAAGTGCAACCTTTGTCATTGTCGTCGCATAAGAAAGTCAAGTTCCTTCTCTAAGACTGGAAAAGGTCCTAAAGTGACTCGTTTATTGTTCCCACAGAGATTTGTCACCAATTACTCATAACCGGAAATACAGACAATGATTACCACAACAACCCCAAGCAAACCTACTCAAATCCGGTCAAGAGTCTACACTATTTTTACTAATCTTGATTCTAGCTCTTTTCTCCTAATCTTACACTGTTTGTAATCTATCTTTAGTTAAAAACCGGAACCGGAAACTGGATAGCTAATCCAATTTCCCTTCACCCTAAGGTGTTATCTTGGTTTCCTGACAATTGGAATTGGAATCGGGTTTAACCTCTGAACCAAGAAGGATCTGCATATTGTGATTAAGGAAGGAAGCTTAAACCCTACCTTTTGAGTTTTAGAGTGTCAAGAGTGCCACTAAGAAATAAAAAGACGACAACATACAAACACACACATAAAATATCCCAACCGGAACTCCTTCACAACTAAACCGGATTTGAACCCGGTTTAGTAGGTCACACAAAGAATCCTCAGTCGAAAAGCTAATCGATACTACAATGACAACCTATTGAGTTAGTCTAAACCCATGGCAGAATCCGGAACGGATGAATTAGGAAGTTGTTACCTTCCCTACGTGTTTTCGGTTACTAGAAAACCTATCCACCTGGAAACTGAAGCTCTCTGGCAAATCAACAATTGTAACTTTAGCCTACTAAGACTATCTCCATTCACAGGAAACACAAACCGATCACACTAAGGGAACAGGAAATGGCCATCACGCTCAGACCTACTTAACAATCCAAAGATCTGGATAAAACCTAATATCCGGGCACACTTCCTCCCTACCTATTCCTACAACTCTACCGAACATATTTCAACGACATTACTCATGAAAATACACGCAACCACCAAATGTGAATCAGAAAGGCTGATTTTAATTGCACGATGTTAGGAAAACAAGGTAAGAAAATGCACACTAACAACTAAAAATCTAGATCCTAAATAGTCTACAACCCAAGGAACTTTTCAGCCCAAGGAAATGAAAAGCAAAAACCCAAGGGAATGACATGTGTCATTCTCCTTATCCTCCTCCTCGTTGAATTTCACTAAAGTCCAAAAAATGCCTGGGAAAAATGGATCTCAGATCCGCTAAATCCGGATCCAGGCAAGTCCAAAAGAAATTTCCTACTCACCTAAAAGCAACTTGGAAACTACCTTTCCACCAAAAACTTATGTTTTCAGCCGCCATCCTACTATTCTACTTAACTCTAAAGCATAATAAACTTTGCAATCCGATCAAGCATTTCTTTTGACCAGATAGAGTGTTTCCTCTCTTGCTTACTTTCCTACTTCTTCTCACTCAACTCCTTCTTTAGGGCAATCACTTCATCCATTAGCCCCGTAATTTTCGCCTTTTCGACCCTTCCCTCAACATCCTGAATGAGATTCCGGACATGTTCCTTGCATTGACTTACAAGAATGTTTCCTAACAATTTACACACCCGTATTATGGTACCTCTTTCTTTCTCGTATCTCTCCTTGACTTGGGTGAGATCCTTGATAACTATCTTAAGAGGATCGCTTTTCCAGACTGGGTCTTTTTCCTCCCTTTTCTCTCTCTGTCTCTCTTATCTTTCCCTCTATTCCAGTATTCCCTTGCCGGAATCCCCGGAAGACTCTTCCTTTCTCTCCACATCTTCTCCCTCTGAGTCTGGTTTCATTCCGTAGGCTAGTTTCACTTCTTGAACCTTATATTTATGTTGTTCTTGTACCCTCATACAATCATGTGTGTGGTATAAGTGAAAGAGAAATGGGGAAAGACTAGACGGTTTAGTTTTCCCGATTGACCTACAAAGTTTCCCTATGTGATTCCGTAGCACTAGACCCCAGTTGACTTTCCAGTCTTGTGACAGAGCACCGAAAATCGTATTACCCAAGGTTATGGTTAGCCGAGTGCCCCTATCCGGACTGAGGATGGGAACCAAAAATTCCGGTGCCATTCTCTCTTGGTCATTCTTGCACTCGCTCACGGTGTACCCATCCTTAGGGTGAAGAGGGTTCAAGAACTTACCCACTGTATACTTGTCTGTCCTTGAAGCGGGTCCTTCTCCTCCCTTAGTAAACCCGTAAACTTCCCGCCAAACTGTTGGGGTCCACTTGTCCGGAACAACCCTCATGGTCTTTTTCCACTTGTTCGACTGCTGATGTAACACCTCCCGCACCATCACCTCCGTCGTCTTTGAAGTTCCATGGTCGTTCTAGCAATCCGGTGCAGCCATGCTTGCTCAAATCTTCTAACAGATCCGCCCTCTCCTCCGCATCGTCCGGAATCATTGGGCTGACGTTCTTCAATGACACCTTCGTGGTAGCAGTCTCCTCCTCAAACTCACTTCCGGTCATAGTGGCTTTCCTTCCTTCAAACCCTTACAACAGTTTCTCACAGTGTCCACTGATTCTGCCACTGAACTGAAATAGAAACTATGTCGGGAAACCCGGAAACTACTATGTGCAAGAGGAATAGAAAACACCAACAGTGAAAATCGAAATGGGCACAGGAACCCTAATTGACCCAACTTAAACTCTTTGTTCGGGAATGTCTCCCATTTCTTAGCGTTTGATCCTACCGTTTCTGTTTATTGCCCGTTAATCTGACTGTTCCCTAATTGCCGGGTACCGTTAATGTGTCCTAATTAACTCGAGCTGGCTCCCAATAGTCTACTCATAGACTCTGCTTCTAATGATTCCCAGTTCTGTTTCCGAATTAGATTTCCTGGTGTATTCAATAATTCCGGTTCTAGTTAAAATACAAGAAAATTAATTTCTTGCTTAACCACTTTATCAATTTATGGTTTCCCTATCTTCCGGTTTTGAATACTATGCTATGTACGGATGTACCTGCTTAAGTCTCAGGAAATAAAAAATTTATAAATAAAAAATAAAAAATAAATCCTATTATATAGTATCTAAGCTAATATTGACGTTTTAGGTCACAACAGTCATCGTCTTCCGAGAGTGATTACTCGGCCGCGGTGGACGCTGATGATGATAATGTTATCTCCAACAATGCGGACAACCTCCCTCCGAAAAATGAAGGGGGAAATGGAAATGGCAGTGGGAATTTGAGGAACAATGCAACTTAGAATACTAAAGGATGCGTTTGCGATTGTGATGGCAGTAGGGGGCCCGGAGGAGTGGGGGGCCGCGATAGCAACAGAGTTGTTGGAAGACACCATGGTCAGAACATTGGAAATACAAGAATGGCACGATCGATCACAAGAAATGTCGTGGGGGTTCATGTAGCAGGAAGAACACGTTTTGACCTTGAACATTTAGATCACAATGATGTTTTTGCGTTTACTGACTCGCTTGAAGATGAAGCCCATATACCACCACTAGTTGCAGTGCATACTATTATTTCTAACCCTTCATCTCCCGCAACTTCGACTGCTCCTTGTCGACCTTCCCAAGAAGGGTTAGGCTCAATGGAAAATGTTGAAATGACACCTCAAAGCATTTCAAATGTTACAACGGGTGGTAGACACCGTACCGCCCCTCAACCCACAATTCACCACACTATAGGTGAATATCAACAAGGACGTGGAAGGACTGTCGTCCGTGGAAGAGCAAGGGGTCGTGTAGCAATTGGAGGCCACGATATTAGAGGTGGACAAAACAATAACGAAGCGTCATCATCAAGGCCCCTTAAACGCCCTTTCTTAGGAATTGAGGTCCGAGACCCGAATGTGGTGATAGAGCCATTTTTTAATACGTATGTCCTAGGACCAACTTTGTCCACTCTAGCGTATGTTGTTCTTCGAGTACAAGGAAGCACCATTATAAATTCTGACGCGGAGGACCCTAGAGCTCAACGGCACAAGAGGTTTAAACGTAGTCGTAGGCATGGTCAAACAGTTGTGGAGCTTCGAAATGAGAACTCGAAAGTGGAGAACTAATGGACCATAGACAGTGACAATGGAGAAGATGAACGTGGAACCAACGAAGTCAGTGATGATGAAGACGACCCTGATTGTAATGAAGCACCAACAAATGATGATGTGGTCATTCGAGATGCTGCATAAGCGGATCCAAGTATACAAGAAGTTCGCAGATCAAGTCGTTTCAACAATTGAGGGGCACCCGACAGCATCTGTGTTCTGTAGATCTTCATTCATCATGAGTTCAAGACAGTTGCACCAATTGAAACATCAAGGGAGCTAGCATGTGAGCGTAGAGCGTGGAGCGTGGAGCATGGAGCGGGGATTGGTGAGCAAGGAGCGGGGATTTTCTGATTTAGAAAAATAAACTAGCCAAAAAAGTAAAAAATATTGGATGACAATTTAGGAAAAAATGGATGAAAAAGTGGAAGAAGTAATTGGATGAAGAAATTGGATGAAAAAATAGGGAGACTAAATTGGATGAAAAAATTGGATGAAAAAATTGGATGAAAAAATAGGGAGAGAAAATTGGATGAAAAAATTGGATGAAAAAAATTGGATGAAAAAATTGGACGAAAATAATGGATGAAAATAGTGGATGGAGATAGTGGATGAAAATAATGGATGAAAAGAGTCGATGAAATCACTGGATGAAAATATTGGATGAAAATCAATTTACGATGTATTAATATGCGCAACACCACATTTAAACCATTGAACATTACAAGAGAAGAAACCCTTGGCCCTTGCGTTGGATCTTGAAAGCACTCTCAGCTTCTACCATGTCATAAACAATATTCAAAGTGCGGAGCACTTTGAGGCTAAACATTCAATGGTGCTATCTATTCATACACGGTACATGCTAATGAGCTATTTTAGCAATCTTCAGACTACTGTGCACACTAACAATGAGGTGTGCATTGTCTACTGACTATGCCGAGGAGTTATGAGACATCAGGATCTCAAACTTGGCAAAGAAAATTTTTAATTCAATATCAAAAATGTATTCGAATTTTATTGCTGATAATAGTGAAAGGATACAATTATTCAATTACTTCAATCTACTTGGCATGGTGTGTTGATGCATTGTCACCAGTCCAAATGTGGTCATAGGCAGTTGCAACGGTAGGTAAGAACTCAAAAAAATTAGTAGAATGCTCACCATCAAGTCGTATGCGTGTGTGATGGTTGTAGTTGGTGAAGTTGTTACATGGGCTCCCACCAACAATTAAACCTAAGTCACAATACTTTGATACAAGATTGCTCAGGACATCTCTTCTAAGTTATCTCATATCTTGATAGTCCAGTTCAAGATAGCCTTTATGATTCGTTAATGCCCACCATGTCTGCAGATAATGCCAGGCTCCCTCTATGACCTCCGTGCTTTACTTCCCAACCTTTTGACAAAGTACTTCAGCTCCTTCTATCCTTGAAAACGAAGACAGTACTTTGATGACCTTTACATATTTGGTCTTCAAAATAGAAATGGGAGAAGCCATTGTATATACAGAGAAATTGTTTTTTTTAACGATTATTTTATTGGTTACCAAATAGTGAAGCCAAGCACAACTCTACATCAACGTAAGCTGCTTTCAGGAGAAATATGCTATGTACACCTAGGCCTCTTAAATATAATAGCTTTGTGCGTAATGAACCCGATGAAACGAACATTGAGAGTCACAAACAAGGAGTATGTAAGCTTCCATAGACATATCAAGTAGCATTGGTAATTTTCTGTAGTCATGACGAAATCTCAGTGGAAGTGACTATCACCACGGTACTTCTATTTCCACGCTCACCACTCCGTTCAGATTGGTCCCGATCATCTGAAGAGGTACTTCAGCTTTTGCAATTGCTAAAAACAACGACAGTACCTTCATCCCCTTAGGGTACACGGGCTTCAAAACAAGAAATTGATAAGCCACAATGTAGACACAAAAACTACTTTCAAATACTTTATACCTTCATGTATGGCTAAAGTAGTGCTTGAAATGATTTGGGTTCAATCCCAACATGGCCTATATCATCCGCATAATCTATAAGACGGCTTGAAGTGGCAATACTCCAGAACTCAGATGTAGACCAAGATGCCCTAAAATAAATTACCTAAACCAGATAGCCACAAAAGCCTTGAATTATATTAGCACATTCATGTATTTGCATTAACGCCACCATGTCTAGAGGGTAGAATATGGGGTAGACATGCCTAAGCTTCTGCACAATTGCTATGACATTGCAAAACAACATTGTTAGTTTCTTGAATAGACATATATACACAATCAACAGGATATGAGCAAATCCGTTACAATTATAAAAAACTAGTTCTTCCCAAAGCACACATTCATATATAATAAAATTATCCTTTATGTTTTCCAAGAAGACCATACCTATTAACAAGTCTATGCTAAATAATTTCGACCAACAACTTCAAAAATGATTATCTCTGTATCCTATTTTGGTTGTCCATTGAAAGGAAGCCATTTGAAAGAGAGAAACCAGTACCAAAGGGAATTGAGACAATTTACTACCATGCTTAATGTTCTTTTGGAAATTCCCATCAAACACAAAAAATAAAGAAGCTAGCTTATGTTTGAAAACAAATCATGTCCCTGGAAACTTAGACGCATTAAAAATTATCATTCCATTAGAGAGCCCAAAAAAACGTGGCAAGATATGGACTAACGCACGAATTCGCAATGTACAAAGTAAAAATAATTAATCACTTGAGAGTACCAAGAAAGAGAAATATATGAAATCCAACAAAGTTCGGTGTTCAATAGCCTATCCAGACACAGTTTGATAGCTAAAGTGCAGACATGGAACTACCCTCACTATCAGATGTATCCACATCTGATTGTACTGCCTCCTCATCTACAAACTCCAGAACGCGAGGACTCATGAATCGGGCCCTAGAAGCAGCTCGAGGGTTCTGTGCAACATAATTCCGAGAAAGAGCCTCCGCATACGGAGGTAGCTGAAACGATTTCGGAAGGCTCGGGAAAAAACGTGGATTCGCAAAAAAAGGGACTGGCTTGGAGGATGTCACTTCTTGGCTTTGCCTACACGAATTAGCGAACCACATGTTAGAATATTGTGAGGTCAAGGTGAAGCAATATGCCTAAATTGAGGTATTAGGGGTGACTTACTTACTGAATCGAAGTGTTGTCTTGACCTTCTGGACTACAACGTCCTCGTCCTCTTCGTCGGCAAGGTCAAGCGCGGAGACGGCCGGCATCGCCTCAGAAACTACAGTTGGTCGAAGTACCGGAGCAATAAGGGCATCATAGATGTCCTTATGTTCCTCAAATGCAAGAATATGACGACGCATTGTACGGCAAGCATGGATGGTGGATCCTGAGATACAGAAAACCCTAAAATTTAGTTCACAATCGAAGGGTATTTGTAAAATGAAGCATAGTGAATTTGAGTGATTGTAAGAACCATACCAGTCCCTGTTGTGCAGTCAACAACTACGTCCCCTGGTGCTGTACATGCCTCAACGAACATCTGCATAAACTCACATCCCTTTTCCCGAGGACCACGCCATGGCACGTTCCCATTCATCGTCACATCTTCATTGAAAACAAGGTTTTGAAGGATGTCGTCCTTAGCCAAGTTAACACCCACCTTGGCCTGAGACGGAACAAGCTGGAACGGGAAGTCCTGAAGTGTCTTCGGCCCACCATTTCGCATGAGTAAGGAGATCAAGAACCGCTGAGTCTGCAGAACCAACGATTTTAATATCGTAGAATGGAATAAAAATCTCTTACAATACAATGCAATTGAAGTTAGGGAGATCTACCGTTTTCTTATGATCTGCCGCTGATGTCAGGTGGAGATGATTGGAGCCGAGATACGTCTCTAGAATGCGGAACTTGTAAGATTGACAGCATCCTAGAATGTGACTTCGGTGCAATGGAGAGGACGCTAGATAAATCAAGATAAGTGCCCTAGTGTCATGAAGGAATTCCTGGGCGAAATCAAACACAGGGAACAAGTAGTCGGTCTTGAACTCGTTCCACTTTGGAACAAGAGCAGGTGCTGTCGAGATAGTGGGAACGGGGAGTCCTTCAGGCATATCAACTATCATGAAGTCTACACCTGGATCGGATCCACTGATTCCATTAATGGAGCGTGTCTTGTCACTGGAATGCTGCATGAAGCAAAGAATGTAAGACATTGTCAATGTATAACTAGTTTTCAGAGTTACATTGACGGTGGCAGTGGTTCCAAGTAAATGTAGAGATCATTATGATTTACTCAGACTCTATAATTTAATTTAGGAATGCATTAAAAAAGAATAAGGATGTAAAAGAATTACCATGGCTAAGAAGGCTTCAACATCTTTGAAAGCTGGCGATTCCATGTCAAGATTCTTCAAGCCAACGTTGAGAACACACTCGTCGATGCCGGGTGCAGGTATCACAATCTTAGCAGACGGGGTCTTGCCTTGCCCCAAGCGTTCCTGAGTGAGTGAGAAGCCAGATGATGAAAGGTTTGCATCCGCTGCACTTGTAGCTGGTTCGGGCAAAGGCGTGTCATCCTTTGACAACCGTCGCTTCTTCCTCTCTTTCTCTTGCTCCTTCTCAAGTAGCCGCTTTTTTTTCTTCTCCTCACCCCGCTTCTGGTTCTCCTCAGTTTTCCGCTTTGCCTCCTCCAGTTTTTCCACCTTCTTCTTATTTTAGACCTCCCGTTTCTTGATGGCCTTAGCCCTGGCCTCCGCATCCAGTCCCGCAAACTCGTCGAACTCCGCATCAGTGACCACAGAATCCTTGAGTGTCTGAAATAGGGCCTCCTCCTCGGGAGGTGTAACGCCAAAGTTACACTCCAAATACCAAGGACAAGTCTGCAAATGTGGACTGGTCCACTTCTGCATCTGTGTGGTGGAGAACATACAATCGGGTGACGACCGCTCTAGCCAGGTAGTAAGAAAGGGGGGTAAGTCGTCCTTCTTGATGGCCTTCTTCCCGTACAACTCGAACTTGAAGTACCTGTGCACGGCAGAGGTGGAGCCACAGAATTTCCTTAAGTCAATCAAATAAGATATTTTCAAATTTCACATGGTAGTTTGAAATTGATCACACAATTTTGTCATGACCCAGAATCATCTGGTTGTGGTCGTGATCCATGAATGGTATAAACATTAAGTATTAAAGAATGCAGAACTGTACCTATAAATCAATCTCTTCACTGTAAGGTTGGTTCCCCTATACGAAGCGAAGGAGTCCGACTTCTTGAAAGCATCCGATCCCTTGAAGACTCCCATGTATGCTTGATCCCAAAGCTTCATCCGCCATGTTTCTATGTACTCCAGAAGTGACTGGGGCTCCCCTAGAACAGTCATGTCGATGGGGAGGCTATCATTGTGTGTGATGTTCTCAAACATCTCCACAGTTGCCTCCTCCAGCTGCACAATTTGATGAATTGTAAGATATTGTATATTATATGAGGCAAAATTAAATGTGTAGCACTATACTCATGACGAGGTAAGAGAGCATACCCCTGCATAATAACAAGCCTTTTCCAGAAATATTGACAATTTCTCCTCATTCACCGGACGAGGAGGAAATCGCCGAGCTTCCCTCGTGTGAGTACTGGCGTTCATCCATTTGAGCCACTTTACCTTATGTCGAGGCTCTACTGCAGCAGTCGCAATAAGTTGCAGCTTCTCAAGCGTCAACTCAGGTACTGCGTTATGACTCCAATGCCTCTCAATCTGCATGAGATCAAACATCAACAAAACAGCGAGATATAATACATCATAGACAAGACCAGTGACTAACACATGGATGATCTCATACCTCCTTAAGCCATTCTGGAGTAAGTGCAGGATTGGCGACGACCACAATCTTAGAGAGTTTCTTGTAATGCCTATCCGTGGAGTCCTTTATAGCCGACCTCATCGTGGCTGCGATTGCCTCTCTAGACACCTGAACATCTGGGTTTTCCTCTTTCAGTTTGCGTATCGCCGCATTCGCTGCAGCAGAAATTTCTTGCTGAATGAATGAAACCACCACATCAAAGGTTAGAGTCAGGTCATATTCAGTCGGTGAAAGAGTCAAAATTACAAATGATTAGGAATGACATATGACTTACCTTGAATATGAAACCACTAAATAAATGCAGTGGCATAGTATACCAACTCGTCTGAGTGTAGGACTTGCATGATTGCACCTCTTCCTCTGTTAAGAGCTCTTGGAACTTCTCCAGTTCCATGATGCCATACTTCTGGACACGGTATAGAGTGTGGACAAGGTTCGTTTTCACGTGCGAGTTCTCTGTGTGCCTGTCGTAGCACAAGAATGTTAGACTCGAATGCAAGTAATAAAAGCACAATGTGAAGCATCCAATGTCTGCCTAGGAGCGACTCAACGAAGAATGGAACATATGAAGAGTATAACAACTTACATATTTATATCATGCATAGCTTGCATAGCCACACCGATTCATTGTCTTGTGTCCAAGACTATAGAGTCCACACTCACATGCCATGTGGGTTCAAGGCTGTGCAACCTCTAGATATGATTCATCCAAGAAATTCTCCTGTGATTGCCGTCGCAGACAAAAAACTTGTAGTCCACAAGGTGCTTCAATGACGGAATTGACTTTAAGTGAGCGTTGAATGTGTTATTCACGGAGTTCCAAATGGGACCCCACTCCTTCTTCTCATTTTCACTGAATACCTCCGTGTTCCCCTTCTCGTCAGAGAAGGAAACATAAAACACTTGCGCACCCTCGTCGTATCCTCTAGAGAATTGGTTGTCAAGCTGCGTCAAATCGCAAGTTAAGGTGGGCCGCACCATAGGCATTGGCACCAACCTGCAAAGTGGAATCTTCATGCGCGAGTTACCGTCAGACGTCATTTTCAAGTTGTTGATGATAGTGACAGAATCGAATGTTTGAACACGCCTAATGTCCTCCTCCATGAAGCCTGGACCAACTTCTGGTATTTGATCTTCCTCTGAATCATCTTCCTCCGTGGGGAACTCCATGACATCTTGGTGGATAGATTTATTAGCCATGTCTAATGAACTCTCAGAACTTGGGCCCTGTCCCTGACGATGCAATTAAATTAAAGAGGTTAGATTCAAATTGACATGACAGATTGTAAAGTCTCGAAGCTGCAATGACGATGAGAATATAAAACTTCAGAGAGTACATTAATCAAATCAAAATAGAGTGAGAAGGTTCAATATACGACAACTAAGGTGGACATACTATAGTGTGATCTACTAAGTGGTACACATACAAGCCTCCGTTGGGGACCTAAACATCCCGCAACAGAATATGAGGACGTCATCGTCTGACATGGGTCCGGAGTCGACATCATCAACATCGCAATAATCATCCCTATTTTGCGACACTGTAATTTCTAAGTCCCATGACCCTAACGATGTCCAGTAGGATGATTGTTGTGATACTGTACTGTCCCAATCCCAGAATCCAACTCCATCATCCAGGTCACGAATGAGGTCATCAAGGTCGCCTACCATCTGCCTTGGAGATGTAGGTGGAACTTCAATATTGCCTGCCTCTGGTAATGGGACATCTGCCAAGGCAGTATCAGCCATTGCAGTGTCCACCCCTTCTGGATGAGGTAGGTCTGCCTGCGCAGCTTGTACGCGGTGAGCTTCACCAGCAACACGATCACTCATCTGCAAAAGAATATCAATAATTCAATTATTGTTTCATGAAATACAAAGCTTATAGAGAGATGGAACGGAACACAAGCAAGATCAAAATGACAGGCCAAAACAATAGAAATGCAAATATAAAAAAATACAATTAAACACGACAACATCCAATAGAAATCCTGGACCCGCGGAATCCCTCTCCATGCGCTCAGTCACATAGAATACAGACCCCCTCTCGGTACTGAGAGTGCCTACCTAGGCTACCTAGTCCTCCAAAGATTGTCGACCCCAGAAGCCAGGCACTCTCAATAGAATCTACAACGATAAATTATAACAACTTTCAATAGTATTGAAGAAGTAATCAAAAAAGCCAACCCCAATTTCCCACCACAGTAACACGAGGATCAAACCCCCTCTCTGTACCGAGAGGGTCCTCCTTGGCAATCCTGGCAAGAGACCATACTGAGAGCTCACGAAGCGAACCCCCCGACCCCCTCTCGGTACCGAGAGGGACTTTTTCGGCGGGGGGGGAGCTCAACATCTGCGAGCTAATAAACCGCAATCAATCGGAAGAAAATGGAGGACCTCAGAAATGCCCGCTCGGCAAGGCAGAGATAGGACAATGAGCTCAGGGAGTGGTGCCTCTGACCCCCTCTCGGCCCCGAGAGGGCCATCCACGGCCGTGAGGGCGAGCACCAGATCTGCAAGGTGGGTCACAACGGAACAAACAAAAATAATGGAGAAGCATCGAAGGAGCCCGAGCGGCAACGCTCAGCCCATAGGGTGAGCTCGGGGAAGGGTGCCTCCGACCCCACTCAACCCCGAGAGGGCCATCCTCGGCCGTGAGGGCGAGCACCAGATCTGCAAGGTGGATCACAACGGAACAAACAAAAAAAATGGAGGAGCATCGAAGGAGCCCGAGCGGCAACGCTCAGCCCATAGGGTGAGCTCGGGGAAGGGTGCCTCCGACCCCACTCAGCCCCGAGAGGGCCATCCTCGGCCGTGAGGGCGAGCACCAGATCTGCAAGGTAGATCACAACGGAACAAACAAAAAAAATGGAGGAGCATCGAAGAAGCCCGAGCGGCAACGCTCAGCCCATAGGGTGAGCTCGGGGAAGGGTGCCTCCGACCCCCTCTCGGCCAAGTGAGGGCCATCCTCGGCCGTGACGGCGAGCACCAGATCTGCAAGGTAGGTCACAGCGGAACAAACAAAAAAAATGGAAGAGCATCGATGGAGCCCAAGCAGCAACGCTCAGCCCACAAGGTGAGCTCGGGGAAGGGTGCCTCCGACCCCCTCTCGGCCCCGAGAGGGCCATCCTCGGCCGTGAGGGCGAGCACTAGATCTGCAAGGTGGGTCACGACGGAACAAACAAAAAAAATGGAGAAGCATCGAAGGAGCCCGAGCGGCAACGCTCAGCCCACAAGGTGAGCTCGGGGAAGGGTGCCTCCGACCCCCTCTCGGCCCTGAGAGGGCCATCCTCGGCTGTGACGGCGAGCACGAGGATTGTGAGGTGGGTCACAGCGGAACAAACAAATAAAATGGAGAAGCATCGAAGGAGCGTGAGCGGCAACGCTCAACCCACAAGGTGCTCACCGTGGCTTCTCTCAAACCGTCTTCAGGGCGTTCGTCGACAGGTCGGACTTCGAGAACTATTGCGTGGCTAATGTCTGGAATGGAACTCAGGGAAATGGAGAGAAACGGCGCATGCCTAGGACACTTATAGTGAGCCGCGCATCGGGGGAGATGAGATCTCCTGAGCTCGCTTTTGCTATGCACAGACCTCCACATGAGTTCGAGGCTGCGTTCCTAAAAGAGGGGTTCTTGCGCAACTTACGAAGTGATAAGATGAGGATGCTAATCAACATAATCTCGAGACATTCTAGAAAGCAGAAATCGTGTGCTCCCTTCACCGTGCTTCGGATTCCCGAGAGGGTAGTCCAAAGCAGGGCGGGTATTGCTGAACTTACGCAACAACAAAATTGGGGAACTATGCCGCTCACTTTTGCTATGCACGGAATTCTGTTTCCTCATATCCACATTCTACTAGGAGTTAGAGACTTCCAATCCAATTCTTCATTTCAATTCTAGTTCAAATACTTCAATATAATCTACTTATCAAATCCATTGTTCAATTCAATACAGACATACAGATTTAATGTTTAAATAATCAATCCATTGGAAACCAATATGGACTTAATACAGTTGACGTTTATGGAGTAAAATGTCACACCTTGAAGGCTTCGATGTATTAGAGAGTATGGTTAATATAGATGATAATGTTACTGTGATGAAATTTTGATATGGGTTCTTTGATATATTATAATTGTGTCCTCCTTTGATTAGCTGACGCCATATATGCTAATCGGTCCATATGTGGCGCTTGTCCTAGAGGGCAGTAGTTATTGACATTTTCACTTTGCATTTGTAATAGTTTTGTCATTGCCATCAACAATGTACAATCCGTTTACATTCGAAGTGCTGTGCCAATTTGGGATCTGTGCCATTCAATTTTAAAATCACAGAAAAAATCGTGGATGTACATCGCAACCAACTTTTAGGGAAGATTTACTTTCCCTAAATTGGACAGGATTTTATGACGTCCGAAGTCACTAGAAGTAATTAGTGGCGCTCAGTTCTTCCGATTCCTGTCATGATAGCTTAGGGCGGTTATCTCCTGTTTTGTACATGTGTTGCGCTTTAGTTATTCCTGGTGCATCGATTACATTTTCCATAGATGACTGTTATTTGGTATAGATCTCGGAGACTTTGAACGGTCCTAATCATATATCACCGTGAATTTTGTTTAGACTATTCCTATAATTGTTTTGTACACTTTGTTTTTCATATTCTACTTGGATGTCACGGTCGTCCAACTTTCTTGCACAGTTGGGATGGAGGACATATCAAATTCGGTCGTCGTGAGTGCTGACGGTGCTGGAGTTCCAATTATATTTCCGGTTCGTGATGATGGCATTGCTGTTGTTCTAGCTACTCGATTAGGTCTCAGGTTTCAATTGAGGGAGGACTCGATCTACGTGGACGAAGAAGTTTTTGAACCGGAATCAGGGATCCTTGTTCATACTATAGGTCAACTTCCTAGTTTGCAAGATGGGACTACTGCGTGGCGACTGAAACCCGGAAAGTATAGAGCTTACGGAGTTCGTACTCACTTTATTCCAGTTGATGACGTGATTGGTACACCGCGTCATTCATCTATATTGTCGTATCAGACACCTCCCTTGATTCCTGTGAAGGTAGAACGCCGGGAGGACTGTGTAACCATTCTAAGTTCGGACTCTGACCAAAATTCGCCTGAGCAAAGGTTGAATTCAGAGACGCCTTCCTCGGTGTCTACTTTGCCTAGCTTAAGTAGCCTTCCAAAATCTGTGGCGGAGAGTTCTGCTACAAATGGTGCATCAGTGATTCATTGTTTACGTCAATTGCGGGCACAGAAGGGATGTCGGAATGTACTGTCTAAAATAGATTACGAGTCGATTTCCATAGAGAGAGTTCATACATTGCCTCCGAGATTCAACGGAAATATTATCTTTGAGTTGCCTCCTGTAGAGACTAGCCGACCTCCATCTCATGCTCATCAGATGGTGGGCATGGATAAGCGATATGATGGCCACGTCTGGACCAAAACAATGACAACAAATATTAGTAATCGTATGGACTTGACAATCCGCTCCTCCATTTGTGTGGGGCATCTTAGATGCTTGAATGCGAGTTGTGACTTCTTGAGTCGTGGTAATCGAAATGATGTTGTGAATGAGATGGAATGGGAAGGTATGTCTCCCTCTGCGGTCAATGTTGGAGACCTGCATCCAACGGGGTCATCTCTTGTCTGTAAAATCTGCAAACAACCTCCTTCGTGTTTTGCCATGTGTGCTGTGAAAGCATACTATGTCCTTGGAATTATAGGAATGACTCGGGCGTTCGTACACCTTGGAGTTCACAAACACCCAGTCAAGGATGGTGAACTCCAAGACTTAAGGGATAGAACTCAAGTCCTAATTGGTGAACAGATGGAGAGAACCCCGACCACAACTAATTCTTCTATTGTGCTTGAGGCTACAAAAGAACTGTTAGGCGAACTTCTACTCAGTCAAGATGGGATACATCCAAAGCAGCTTGACTACGTTGACCTAGTTCCTGTTCTGGACAAGTGCAAGTACTTCAGCTCTCCAAGTATTCGAAATGAGGTCACATCGTTCAAATCTCTTTAGAGATTTGGTGTCATTGATAGTATTACGAAGTTGAGGGGTTCCAACACGTGGGCTTTCATTCAGGAGAGCAAATTTCCAGGTCAAGGAACAAAGTCAGATAAAGTTTTTCTTTTCAAAATGTCTGAAGTGGGTCCTGGAAGTGGAGTTGACTTAGTGAAGCGTATGCAAAATGATGGAGATCTTCATGACTCATGGATGATGTTCGATCACGTGAAAAGGGTGAAAGGGTGGACCACAATGGCATGCCACGTGTATGATTCTGTGTACTGCCGCATGATGACAATCGCAATTTGTGACATGCAATCGGAGGACACGTCAGCCCAAATTCTGTTCTGGAGGAATTTGAATTCGATTTTAGAGCGACACGGTGTCGTCAACACCCAATTCAAGGGATTTATGGCTGATAGTGCACAGGCGAATTGGAATGCTATGAGGACCATCTATGGATCGGGAGATAGTAGCGAGGCAATGGAAAACCGCGAAAGAACATGCCTCTTCCATTGGACACAGTCGATGGTAAAGCATACAAAGGTTGACATCCGAGGAGACTTGCAAGATCAGCATCGACTGCTATGCAAGCAATACAAGAACGCCACTTCTCCGGATGAATCTGAATCGAGGTACCTTGCCATTAGATCATGGTGGTTGTCCTCAGGTGCCACTTGCGAAGAAGGAAAACGCCGATTAGACCTATGGCTGTCATTTTGGCATTTCGTTATCGCCAATGGGGCGGCTTTCTGCAACTCGTAAGTTCTCAAGTCTTATCACTTTTATTTGAAATATTTCTTCAATCTCGTTCGGCTTTATGCTTCTTCATCTTGAACTACCCAATGTATTATTTCTTTGGTACTTATTGAATTCCTGTGGTTTTATTTATTGTCAATGCGCTTTGACTATTTAGTAACGAGCAATGTATGCATGCATTGGTGCTTCCGAAATGCCTAGCCGATACCGAATGGGCCTTACACTAGAAACTCATTATGGACTTTTGAAACTTCATGTTCTCACAATTTCTTCGAAGCGGTGGATAGTTGTCTACATCTCTATTCCAGTCCGTCACTGATTGTTTGTCATTGTTAATGCTTTGAGGATGATTTCTGTTCCAACATCTCATGTCAGTATTTGGTATTGATTATTCAGGATCTAAATGAAATCGAGCTTGCGGAGATGCCCTCTTGCAACCTTGCAGAGACAATACACAATAAATGGCTGCAGCAATCTGGCAATCGAGGAACCGATTTGTACATTGCCACAGTAGATGATTTTGTTCGAGCTTTCATGCAGATGGTGAGGTATTATCAATATCTAAAGGGTAATCAAGGGGGAACCGGTCCGGGGAAGGAAGAACTAATGCTTCGTGTTGCACAAAGGTCAGCAGAACGAACTGGGAATCCTAAGGCCTTGGCGGAAGCTATTTCAAGCATTCCTGAAGTTGAGGAGTTTGTGAATAGGGAGCCTCAACTTGAGGGTGAGGAAGTCTTCGGGTCTCACAAGCGCAAGGCAGAAATGCCACTAGGATGTAAGCAGGATTCTCATAGGCCGGATAAAGTAAATTTTTCGCATCCCCGCATTCAGACGAGAGCCTCAAGAGCATCAACGAGTGCAGCTCCTCTGAATCCCATTAGGGAAGACGACGCTCCAAGCGTGGATGTGGAAATGCAGTATGTCATGGGAAATGTTCAAAATTTGGAACCTGAATGTACTCACCGGTCTACTCACGTGTCATGTATCCAAGAGAGCATGTGCTACGAAACCCAATGGCATATTGCTAGATTACCCAAAACATCCGCAAAGGCATGCTTTGCCGACCAAGCAATTACAAAGAAGAAGTGTACTGCTCAAATTGTCCAGAACAATCAACCTATAGCAGCGCCAACATATACAGGTATGATGGTCAATTATAGAAAAAATTGTAATGATCGTATGCAATTCTTTTTTTGTAACGACGACATCGAACGTTGCGTGAAGGGATATCAACGGAAGTGGGTGTTATCTGTACCACCTATTCCGTCTATTTGGCCCGTTCTAATGGGTACCAAACTATCAAAAGCCGAGATTTTATTGCTTGAGGCGGCCGGTTTCCAACTTCCACAACGGCAAGTTATTTCACCGCATAGACTTTTTGGTGGAGAAGGAGGAATCGAATCGGTACATGCCTATCTTGTTCCACCTAATCCAGATGTGTATCCAACAACTCGTGCTGGAAAGGTTATTAGATGAAATCCGAAGGCTCCAACCGTTAAGCATCAGAACAACTGTGCTTCGTCATTGACTTTAAATGCACACATAGAAAGGGTGACCATGGTCCCTCATCCAAGATTTGGTTGCATAATTTCCCTCATATTTGGTGTGCAGCCTCAGATGGAGAAGTATATGCTCACGATTTCGTCATTTTCTGATTGTACCTGTCCTAATTTCAAGGAGATGAAATTGAAGTGCTTGGGGAAGCGTGGAACGTGGGCAAATTGCAAACATCTGTACTTTGTTTTTACAGTCATCTGCAATCTACAAGAAGACTCTGATGCCTTTATTCATGCTGCGAGCTTCAGTTTTATTGAAGTGAAGGCAGTTCTTCTCAGTGGAATACTAAGTTATATTTAGTGAAGGTTTAGTTGTTGTTTTCGGAATAGGAGTACTCTTCGTGTTTACCGTGCTCTTGAATGAATATGTAGTGAGACTACAAGGGCCACTACTTGCATATCATTAGCCTCGCAATATTTCCAAAAGAATGTGCCGTCCTCTTAGACCCTAATTGCATTTCGCTTCTATGTATGTAATCAAGTGACTTGACCCTCTTGTCCATTTCATTTCTATCCTTGCTTGCTTCTACCAAAGTTGAGAAACCTAAACCCTCAAAATAAGTGTTTGTCTACACAACAAATGGAAATTCTATCAATGAATTTTCAAACAACATGGACTAACCTCTATGCACATCCAAATTTCAAGTGTAATGTGTGTATGAATTCTAATGTAAAAAGGATGTTTAAAATAACCCTTCCATCCACTACAGTGATAGGAAATTCTATTAGCATGGTCGTTAGCCTATTAGAAGGTTTTATTTCTGAGAAGTACCTGATGTTGTTTATATACTTATTTTTATGTTCACACTACCACCCTTCTTGTATACCCTCATCCAACACCCAAAAACTCCCTTTCCGATCATTACACCTCCCTATACATGACCGACCTCGAGCTAAACCACCTAAACCGCCCTCCTTGCTCAGTTCAATTGGGTGGACAGTCCCTCCTCCCTTTGCCCACCTCGTTGAGCTGGGGAGCCCCCCATATCCAATTCAACGGACTTAACAGCCCCTTTCCCTTTGACAACTCGACGAGCTATGCAACCCTCCCTAAAACCGTACTCGCCCCCCCGTCCAAGTCAGTGGGCTGGGCCCCCAATCTTGTCCGTCTAGATGGACTTAATCCCCCACCTTCAACTGCTGCTACCCACCGTCGCTACCCAGTTCGATTGGGTGCCCTACCTGCCCCCCTGTCCAATTCAAGAGGTTGGGCAACCCCTACACAGTTGACCGAGTCAACCCCCCCTCTATGTCCCCCTCGTTTTTTTTTCGTTTCGAAATATAGAAATTCCAATAGAAGTGAATCCTCAGCCACATGTATATATCTTATTATAGTTCAAGGCCTTCGGATGCCCTCACTTCGAAGGTTCTACTACGTGGTGTCATTGCATTGTGCCCTTTCAGGAGGGTAATCCTAATTTTGCCCACTTTATTGTTGAATGGCACGTGTTGTGTAGTACGCCCATTACAGTCGAATAAGGCAATCTCTGGCAAACTTATAGGTGTGGGCCACATGTCGCCATAGTGTGGCATTTGAAGAAGATGAAGTTCTCTTTGTCGCCCTTTCCCTAAAATACAAAGCTTCTAGTTGTGATAAGGTCTATGTTGTAGAGCTCAAGTCGTGCTCATTAGATAGCAAGGATAGTGTCGCAACGACTGAAGTAGTACGAGGTGATGTTACAGTCTAGTAGTTAGAGTGCATGTAGTCGACAGAGAAATTGCAGATTTCTGTGTTTTCATATTTGGGGTCACTAGAAGGATCTCATGTTTTCTTTTGTATTCTTATGTTGAAGTTGATGGATTTTGTTAGACATCCCATATAACAACCCTTGTTTTTATGTCAACAATGACATCCACTATAACATGAAGATGTTATAGTGGACATCATTGTTGACATAAAAACAACGATTGTTATATTGGATGTCTAACAAAATCCGTCAACTTTAACACGGGGTCCTTCTAGTGGGTGCGTTATTCATTTGAAGTGTTCAGTCTTCTTGTTTATGAAAGATTGTTACTAGTGATCTTTACTTGAATCATTATCCAACACGCTTGTCATCTTTGTGATATTCATCATGCATTTTCTTTAGCCAGATTATATACTCCTTCATGAACACATTAGACTTCATGACTTGCTTGCCTTTCCAACCACAAGAAGAGTTCCTTCTGAAATGGTATCGGAGTGGACATGCAACTCATGAGCCTAATGGTATTCACTAATGAGTGCGTTGTCTGCTGTAGGAGATGCATGATGAATGTCTGGCAGATGGTGAGCTAGTTGGAATGTAATGATGATCAGAGGAAAGTTGATGCTCTAATGCTGAACTAAACATCGACCATGAAACAACGACCTAAAGACTCTTAGAATCAAGAATGGTGATGTAGCACTCAATTGTATAGTGATGCTCGAAGTGCTAATCCTACCGTGAAGGCATAAGCAAACAACAGCGAGTAGGTCTACTAGATTCGTACGAGGCGATCTTTGAAGAGTTCACAGAAAAAATAAGAGGTACCGTAGGATAACTGTAGTGACTGAAATTCTGAGAGTGAAGCAATAATGTTTAGCACCTTCCCTACAGGAAGCCCTAAATCATATTGTGTTGGTGCACTTCACCCTAAACCGCTTGTCTTAGTCTCTTGTGTTGATGCAATTCAATTTTGTTCACTTGTCCTAGTCTCTTCTGTTCATGCAGTTCAATTCCGTTTGCTTGTCCCAGTCCATTACCGCCACGTGAGCATGATTTTGTAAAAGTAGCCCCATGCAGATTCAAGCAAAATTTTAAGCCCAAGATCAGAGGTCCAACAATTCAAAGGGCCAAAGTCTCCTCTGCTACTGCCAAATCACCACTCATCTTGTGATCTCTACGTATAGGTCGCAACCAAGAAGTTAATTGCAAAATCCAAAATGTGTACTTCTGAATCCATTGTTGTAGGAATCCTTCATGGTCCTAAAATAAGTTATTTCCACTTAAATCATGCTCAATTGAATGGTTCTTTTAACAACTCTGTAACCCTTCTATCTTCTATGTCTTCCCTCTCATTCCACTATTTTTCGACCATGTGTCATCCATTTTCTGAACCCTAAACCCAAATCAATATCCCCTTCTACTGAAACTAATTTTTTTCACCCATTTTTCAATCTATTGTCATCCATATTTTTCATATACTTTCATCTATATTTCTTCATCCACTTTCATCCATTATTTCATCCACTGTCATCTATATTTTTCATCCACCTTCATCCATTATTTTTCATCCACTTTCATCTATATTTTTCATCCAATTTTTCAAACCACTTCATTCATTTCTTCCAATTTCTTTCATTCATTTTCTCCCAAAAACAAATTTCATTTTCTCCAAACACTTTTTTACAATTTCTGCATCAAATTTTTTTTTTTTTTTCAATTTGGTCCATTTATTCTTGACCTTTCATCTACTTTTTCATCTATTTTTTCCCATTTTTTTGGTTTTCCTTCCAATATTTCAGCTCCCTGCTCACCAATCCCCACTCCTTGCTCGCCGCTCGCTTCCCAGCATTCCCCATTGAAACATGAAGTAATGAAGATCTACAAGAACAAGGAGAGTCTTAGATAACTAGTAGAAGAGGAGGCATATCTTGAGAGTAGTATATTCATTGTATTGTGAATCTGTTATTGTACTGAACAACGCTTGAAATATAAAAATGTTTTTGGTTATCTAAAATAAAAAAGTTTCCAATTGTGTTTGTAGAATTATCGCATTTGCCATGCATGTAGATGACATTCATGAGTGTAGTTATATTGAATAGTTTGAATGTTGTAAGTAAGGTGTACTTAATTTATTACTATCCTTGCATTCACATAGAAAAAAACATTCACTACTATCATCTTTGATGCCTTCTTGAGTGCTGAAAAATTGTTATTTTACCATGAAATTTTTTTCACAAGATGATCTCTTTGCTAATAACATGTGTGACAAATTTCAAGGCCAAAAGATTTACACATAAAAAGATATTCACAATCTATCAACATGTATACTTGTGGAGTTCAGAGAAACAATTTCAATGCTACCAACTCCCAAAAATTGAGAAATTAGAATTTGGCCATGAAATTTTTGGCATGAGATCATGTCTATGTTGATAACATGTGGGTCAAATTTCAAGTTCAAAAGATTTGCCTATAAAAAGGTACTGAAAATCTACCAACAGAGGTAGTTCGTAGAAATTATTTCACAACCACACATGTTGGTAAATTTCAAATATTTTTTTTCTAGGAAAATCTTTAGAACTTCAAGTTTTGCACGCATATTATCAACATAGAGGTGATCTCATGATAAAAATTTCATGATATATAAAAAAAAATTGTGTCCCTGAGAAGGTGTCAAAGTGGGCACTACTGAAGTTGTTTCTCTCAACTACATTTGTCCGTTGGTAGATTTTGAATATCTTTTTATAAACAAATCCTTTGAACTTGAAATTTGACACAAATGCTCGGGGGGAACACTCACGATTTTTAGAAAACTACGTGAGTTTTAAGATAGGGTTTATTTAATTCAAAGGGGAAAAATTTTATATAATTTGTAGAATTACTATAGGGTTCATGAAATGCTACACACTCTAATATATATAAATTAGGATATGTAAAAACATCATATAATAGGAATTTTCATTAACAAGTTAGCTTTGACAAATAGAAGTCGTGCAAATTTTTCATAGTATGATGAGTATAGATGTGGATAAATAATTTGATATGGATGATAAAATGGACATAGTCAAGAAAATCTACAATAATGGGTGGTCAACTAAAATTGTGCCATGATACTTATAGTGTATATATAAAAAAATAGTATTCTTTAATGTAAATGTAAGACATCAACTAAAAGTAGAAAAATTGTCACATTGTATGAATAGGGAGGTTAACCTTAGTGGATTCAACAAATTGAAAATTGTACAATCTGAAGATAGAATTTATAGTCTATTTAACTCTAATCTTTGAAGCCATATGTGTTGATCATACTCGTATTGAATGAGATTTTCATGGGATAGTTTCATTAGCAACGACGCTAGCATGCGAGCTTGGAGCAGCGAGCCTGCGAGCTTGGAGCGTGAAGTTTGCGAGCATAGAGATTCAAAATTATATAAATTTTGTTAATGATGTTTAAAAAAGGAAAGTTTTCAAAAAATTGCCTAAAATAGAAAAAAAGTTACTATTTATAGTAAGTATTGCGACCTATGACCGTGGCTCCTAAAACCGTAGATTCGGTTAAAAAAAAAATTTATGTATAGAAAATTCTTATTTTCTATGTCTTCAAGCTTTTACTCATTTTGACTTTTTTGCAAAGTTAAAGCACTTACGACATGTGTAGAATGAGTACACAGCTTGAAGGGTAGTTTCAGATGAATACCTCATATCATTGTTGTAGACATATGACTCCAATGTTTGCAAGCCTTAGCATATAGAGTTTAAAATTTTGAAATTAATTTCTGGGACTCGTTGTAAATTTGTAATATCCTGCCTCATGTTCACATCTTAAAAAAATTAGTACAAAATGGAAGAAGAGAAAGTTTAGAAATGGAAGGCGTTGTATTAGAAAAAAAGATGAAGAAAGTGAGAACCTCAACGAATGAAATGAATGAAAAAAAAGGTGGATTAAAGAGAAAAAGGAAAAGAAGGTTTAGGGTTTATCGAAATTGAAGGGAAATAAAAATTGAGAATTACAAATGAAAGGAAAACGAGAAAGAAATGGAAATACAAATGGAAGGGAAATGAAAAAAAAATATGAAAGACAAAAAAAATGGAAAAGGAAAAAAAAGGAAAAAGGAAAGGAAAAAATGAAAAATGAAAAATGAAAAATGAAAATGGAAAAAAAATGGAAAAGGAAAAAAAAATGGAAAAGAAAAAAAAATGGAAAAGGAAAAAAAAATGGAAAAGGAAAAAAAGGAAAAAGGAAAGGAAAAATGAGAAAAATTTGAATGAAATGGAAAAAAAGTAAGAAGAGACTAAAAAAATAGGAAAAGATAAGGGAAAAAAGTGAAGTACGCCAATAAAATCGAGAATGGATTCAGTGAAAATGATTTTCATATTCATAAGTGTAATACTAGATAGGGGTTTAGGATCATTCGCAAGAACTCACCTTAGAACAGTGTACTAATGAGACTTATGAGACATGTTTTCAATTTCCTATACTTCATAAATACCTACTCATTCTTTTTTCCGCTTAGAACAAATGGAAATCCCAGTGCATTCACAAAAATACAGAATGCAATAAAGAATTAAGCTACGAGTCTGGACAATGAAGAGAAAAGAATAGAAGATAAGGGTTTGAGGAAAACAAAAAACGAATGAAGGCCCAAAAAAAAGCTTACCTATTTTCAATATTAGGGGTTTCAAATCATTTCAATCGAAGTATACTTAAATAAATACCATACAAATGAAGTACATTTGAAAATGCGCCTATGCCTATTCGGGAATTGCAATAATTCCTGCTCGAACTAGAAGTAGCTTCAACTCATTGAAGCTATAACTGGGTGCATGAATGAATTTGTCTTCATTCACGTCCATTTTGCAGAAGTACCTATACAAGTAGTACAGGTGTTTGCAATTTACGTATTGCTGTCGACCTCCAATAGCAGAAACAACCATATTTACAAAGTCTGGGCATGTACACATGGGAAATAGGCCGACTGTAATTCGATAGACGTTTTTGTTATGATCTGCCCTTGTCTCTAGTGACACTACTGCACCTAAACCCGGATTGGGGATTAAGGTTACTCCCAGAATTTGACCTTTAATGTTTCCTGCACTCTCCTATTTATTCCGTTGTTCTATAGTTGGTGCATTTGCAATCCTTCGAATGTTTCGGCTATTCCTAACCGTTGGATACACATCTGGATTCTTCGGTGGTGGTTGGTCAAATAAAATAGTGTTGAAAATCTTTGACATATTGAAAAGTCGACGAGGCGACAATGTAGGGCGTTGTTGGGGTTGGAATCCTGCATGTTGTAAGATCAAAGTTTCCTCTCGATTGAGATGTGTTCCTGATAGAACTGGCCAAACCTGTGGCACCTCCGGCCAATCTATTATCCACTTCCGTTTTGAGCCTTTGACACATCGTTCTATATCATCCCAACAAAACCAGAAGTCCACCACCACCTCTCGCTTACTTCCATACTCTACTTTTCTACCTCGATATGTTGGAGCTGGAGTTCCTTTCTTTCCCCTTGCAATTTTGCCAGTACACTTGATATTTGACCCTTTCTGTTGAGCGTGACATTTTGCATTCGATTTGTGGCTGATCCTTGCAATATGCCACTTCGATATGTCACAGTCACTTTCGCACACAATAGTGACATGTGGAGAACTGTTAGCTTCTGGCTCTTTACCTTTGTCTTGCAAGATGTCATTAGAAGTTGTTGTAGACCTCGTTCGCACCCGCGGTTGACTGAAATTCACTTTATCTGGTCTGTGTGAATCTCCAGCATCTCCAATGGGTACATCTAACTTCCTCTTTGTACTTCCAAAGATTTCTTCTCCTTCCAAATGCGGTACACGATTTCCAAGCCCCTCTGCTCCAAGTAAAGTGTTTAGTGCTTCTGCAATTTTCTTTGGATCTCTACTTCGTGTGGCAGCCCTCAACCTCAATTCTTCCTTGGAAGGACCAGAACCACATGCATGACCTCTAAGGTAGGCCCGATAGTTCGTCATTTGCATCCAAGCACGAATACTATCGTCACAAGTGGCATCAAATAAGTTGTTTCCTCTTTTCCTGGACATTTGCAGCCACTTGTTATGGACCGTTTCAGATAAATTGCATGACGGTAAGTCCAGCATCTCTTCTAAATTCAATTTCTACATATTCAAGCAAGTACAAGGGTTAGTTAGCAGTTCACTTTATAAACTTAATAGACTTTCGTATTTTCAAACTCAATTGTGATCCACTTAATATGTCCTGTTATGAAATGAAGGACAATCAAAGAAAATTTCATTTAGAAATATATTACCATATCAAAAGAAAAAAACAGAATATTTACCCAATTTCTTCATATAGGAAAATATTCGCAATTTCTTTTAACAACTACTTACTACTAGGCCATACTCACATTCAAAAATTGTACTCCTACTAATTTGAAGTTTTGTTTGAGGTTGAAAAAATCAAGAGGTTCACCAAACACCAAAAAAACAACCGTCGGATTCGACGGATGTATCTTCAGTATTTGAGGACCACCACAATTCGAATACTTTAAAAAAAATTATCAACAAATAAAAAAAAAAATTAAGTGGTTTCTTTATATTTGGTCAACAACTGTAAATTACAGAAAATTACATGAAGCAATACAGGTTTGGGGTTGTATTCAATAAATGCATCTCCTCAAATAAATATATTTGCAAACATTGAACTAATGAATTCACTCACCATGTCCATGAAGCCTCCCCATTGCCGGTACCAAAAATGCCAGAATGCTAGCCAATGGTCTAAGTGATGAAGCGATTCTTCATTTGCAGCTCCAGATGATAGCCACCAAGATCGTATTGCACTGTATCGTGTCTCTGCTTGGTCCATATTCATGGAATCTTTGTACTGTTTACACAGAGAAATATGTTGATGTTGAAGTGCTTCTTTGATATACTTTTGGGTGTGTTTATGAAGAGAACTACCCCAGTGCAGCAAACATGTTCTCTCACGATTTGCCATTTCCTCATTGGCAGAGCCATTTCCGTAAACTATACGAACAGCGTTCCAATTGGCCATGGCACTATCTGCCATGAATCCTTTAAAGTTTGGCTGAGGCACTCCATGTTGCTCCATGACAGCATTTAAACTCTTCCAAAACTGTACCTGCACCACGGTATCTTCGGATTGCATATCACACATTGCAATGGTCATCACCTTTTTGTACTCGGCATCGTATACATGGCAAGCCATTGTGGTCCAATCCTTCACGCGCTTCACGTGATCAAACATCAACCAAGTGTTCTGTAGATTCCCTCCTGGTTGCATGCACTTGACGAGGTCCACTCCACTTCCAGGTCCTTCCGTGAGCATTTTAAAAATGTAAACCTTCTCCTTGCCCTGACCTGGAAAGACGCTGTCATGTATGAATTCGAACTTCGACTCCTTCTTCATTGTCATGATGTTGTCAATGATCCCTCCTCGATTGTTTGAGCGAAATGACGAGATCACATTCCGAATACTTGGAGATGAAAGATATTGGAAGCGGTCCATCACTTCTTCCATTTCCTCCCCCTTCAGCATCTTCTTCTCTCCTTCTCCGTTGTGAAATAGATGATTAGTCAGAAACTCTTTACTAGCAGATAGTACAATTGCGGAGTTTGTGGCCGACGGTGTTTTGGAAACTTGCTCTTCTATAAGTCCAAAGATTTCCTGTGTGGAATCTCTGTACATTCCCTTCGCAACCGGGTGGTTGTGCTCTCCGAAGTGAATAGCAGCCCTACTCATTTCTGGATTATCACCAAAACAATAGTATATCCTAGCAGTGCAAGTGTGAAGACATGAAGGTGATATCTTGCACACCTTACAAACTAGAGTAGAGTCTTTAGGAGGACCATTTCCAACTGCAAAAGGAAATGATGTGAAGCCAGACCACTCTGTTTCATTCTTCTTGGAAGATCTTGCTAAGTAATCACAGTTCGGGTTCATACAAGCAAGATGGCCAGCACAGAGAGACTTACGGAACTTGAGATTGTCAGAGTTGCTGATGTTTGTAGTCATGACCCTACACCATGGATGTCCATCATAGCGCTTATCCATTCCTTCTAAGCTCCGCGCCGCTGATGAAGATGAAGTAGATCGGCACGGGGGCAATTCAAAGATGACATCTCCATCATAAACGACAGGAAGAAAGAAAACATGATGGTGTTTCATAATGGTCAGATCCACTGTAGACAACTCATTCCGAGATCGACGCATGTTGGCTAGTTTCCGCAAGCAATCCATTATGCTTACAGAGGAAGCTGGATATGGATGCAACGGAGTCCGAGGCATTATAGATTGCACTTGACTGCTCGAAGGGCTGTCAGATATTGAATCCAATACAACCTTCTTTTCAGTTCTAGTTCTAGTTCCGATCGAACCTCCTATATTCTCTAGAATCACCTGAGGAGACTCTCCTTCCGATTCACTAGATAGTTCTATGATTGGATCTAATTTCTCTACCTTCACAACATGAAGTAATGAAGGCTTCATGAGGACCGGAGAAGCTGAAAGACCTACATTAGGTGAAACAGGTTTGACTGTATACAGCATATCTACTGTTGAATTATCTGATTGGCGACTCAAAATCTCAATGGAAGTACCGAGCATAGAAAGAGGAAGTCCGTATGCTCTATAGTTCCCTGGCGAAAGGTACCAGCAGTGTCCTTCATCTTCCGCAGATTTAACGATGGGGACAAACTCCTTGACTTTGCCCGACTCCGACATCCTTTCTTCTTCAACATAGATGGAATTCTCTACAAATCTAAATCGGACGTGCAGAAGATGACTGAGAACTCTAGCGTGTCCTCTGTCCTCCATCGAAAAAAGAAGAGGTACCTCATGACCATCTACTCGAATGCAAGCCATCTTCAAAAATCATAAACGGAAGTGTCAAAGGAGAAGTCTCGGACTGAGTCCTAAGCATAATATGAAGAAGAATAGAACTTTTGTACCCCTAGAGAGTCTATCATCAACACATATACAAAAGTAGAGTTTAGTACTAGTAGTCTTCTAGTCAATTGTTTGTCTTGCAAAATGGACCTTTATATACTTCCTCTGCTTAAATATTGGCTGCCATGATCATTACAGTGTCACCATCTACAACCGGCCAATATATTACCACCTACAAAAGCCAAAGACAATAAAAATCTTGAAGAAGGTCATCAGTTGTATCTATTTATGAGTATCCCCCTACCATTTCCCTATTGTACAATAAACTTTACCTACCATGTGCATCCGTTCAATATAGCCTTGTCCGCTACCACCATCCACACCCATTATGGCCTCATTCCTTACAACAGTCAAAAATACAATTTCGGCGCCTCTTTGATACCATTACTCATCCAGAAAGGTGTTACGTTGTCTTACAAATGGCGTACCCTTTTTTCCACTCGATTTGAAATTCAGCTTCACCGCGTTGTAGATACCTTGGCACATCTAGGTGGAAGTCAGGTTCTTTTACACTTCCACGTCACGTTCTTCGTAGCAGTCACAAGTCCAATTTTGACGGCTCTTTGATAACATAGCACATCAAGCGAGGTGTTAGGGTTCGTTTGAAATTTGATTCACCTTCTTATTAACAGTCAGAAATTATGTTGTGGCGCCTATTCAATTACAGTACACATCCTCCAAGGTGTCAGGGTTTCTTAGAAATCTGTGCTGACTTCATTACAGCAGTCACACAGCAAGTTTCGCCGCCTATTCCATTCCATTGCACATCCATCGAAGTGTCAGTGCTTCTTTGAAATTCGCATCAAGTACACGTTTTATTTTCGCGACGCGTGAAGCCATTTGTTTTGTACCACGGTACCATTGCCTTGAAAGAACTCTGTCATGGCCCTAGTGTACTATAGGGTACCCAATGCTTCATATTGTCTCCCTCAAGACTATAAGAAGATGGCATTCTTCCCATTAGAGGCATTCACAGTTTGGGTTCTTACTTGCACCGGAGTTGAGTCGACGGAGAGTCTCTTTGAAGTGATCTTCCTCATGCTTGTAGAGCAGTTTGTCACGTCTACAGCTTGCAAGTTGTTCACAAAGAGAAGGAGTCGGCGTAGGTCTTTGTATTTTTCATCTTCAAGAGAATTGAGAAGATCTAGAATGACCCGCGGGAAGAAGCTTGTGTCGAAGATAAGTAAGTCTACTGGAGATGACCTTCGCAAAATGTTGCACTTTGGTATTGGAGGTACGAGCGAGGAGGACAATGAGGGCGTGAACAACTTGGATGAAGTGCAGGAGATTTCCGTGGATACAACACAGGGTCAACATCTAAGGAGACAAGAAGACAATGCAAATGTAAGTTACAGTTGCTGTACATTATTCTCTTATGTTTTCTGTATTTGCTATATCTTCTTCATGTTTTTTTTTCAAGGACTCTATGGATCAGAGACACATCCGAGAGTGCTTGAAAAATCATTTTACTTCTTTGGCTTGCATCTTTAAATTAGGAGCAGACAATGGTGATTGCTATGATTATGAATCTTTCCTTTTGACTGAAGCATCCTTTCTAAAATGCATACATGAATAGCTGTAGAAATTACAATATTGATTCATGTTACAATATTTGACCTTCCTATATTCGAGCAATTTCGAATTATAATTTTTTCCTGGGCTTTACAGACAATATGCAAATATTTCTAGAAACATTTGACTAGTGGTCAAATGTTCATGATCTTGGCTTCCTTACTTCAAAGTTAGAGCTTATAGTTTTAGGAAGTGTGTACTAACTAAATTCAGAATGTACATAGGAAAATTGCCTCATCGTCTTAACAAATATATGGATGGAATTAGAAACCCCATTTCAGTACTTGGATGGCTGTAGATGAAATAAAAGAATGAAAACGGTTACCCAATATTCTCTATCAATATTCTCTATCTTTTTCAGAATAATTTGTTTAATGATGTAATAATTGTTGATCACTGATTGAGCAATCTCCAACGTATAAGGGAATATATACATATTCATTGCTAAAGACTTTATACTTCTAGTATAGCATTTATAGAAGCCGAATTATAATATGGAATCATACGTGCCTGTTTCTAGAAATGTAGATATCATTAGAATTAGAACTCACTAGAATAGTATGTTGAAAATTTTATCTTAAGGTCAATATTGTGAGATGGAGTCTAATTTATTAAGAATCCAAACACTTTCTTACAGATTCTTCCATGGTTGTAGAAAAAAAGGAACAAGGAAGCGTGAAGAATAACTTCAAATAGAATGGATATGTCTTTAAAGAATTGAAGAACTGGTACTCTAATTGAGCATTTCATCTATTGATATTGAATAAAATCTAGTCTAAGGAGTACCTGCACTGGCAAAAACAACATTTTTTTATCCGTTATGATTATCTGTCTTGCTAAAGTCTCGGACCATCCCGCCCACAAGGCACGCTGAGCCAGCTCATACTCTCAAAGAATGAACAGTAAGGGCAATACATATTCGCAAACATCAAATATTCCTTTCAGACTGGAAGTTCTGATTCACTTAATAGTCCTCAGTACTCGGGAAGTCTTCGACTGCTAACTGGGAGTGTAGGTGCGCCAATTGGACTAGAATGTCGGCCTGCAAGGTTGGACTCTGAACTCGCTGAAGGGAGGGTAAATCTCGGACTCAGCACTAGGGCATTAAGTTCAAGAACTGGAATTATAGAGGTTGAAAGTTGAATTTCGATGAGCACCTCAGAATCCGCTGGAAGCATGCCTGCAAGTGCTTCCTGATTTCCAAATGTGAGCTACATTAAATTTCAGAATCTGCGCGCCGCTTCAAAATCTCGGACTGACCCACCGATAGCATCTACGGGATGACAGGTGGTTGACCGAACCTTGAATATCAGCGTCCGAGTATCACGGAACCGTGAAGCGTGGATCACCAAGTGATCGTTTTTCGGATTTCTTCCATCACCGAACTAAACCACAGTCATGTCGAACTCATCGAAGTGGCGACGTCCGTGCTCACAGTGACTGAATTACTTTTTTGGCCTTCAGGTGCTTACAATGACCCGCACCACCCGAAGTCGCGCGCGCGAAGATTCCTGTTTGCAGCCTGCTGCTGGAGGGGAGAGTACTCAACGCCGCGTTATGAAGGTAAAAATCTTGACTTGGACATGCGTTGCTTCAAATCTGGTGCTTGAAACTTCGTTTGCTTCCAAATTTCATTTCGGGATTGCATGCACAGGCTTCCAAGGCAACCGATTAGATCAAGATGCTTTCAGGGACAACCAATAAGATCAGGATGCTTTCGGGAGAAACCGATGAGATCAGGATGCTTCCCGGCCAGTCGAGTAGATCAGGCTACCCACGGAAGCCCGTATGGATGAGGATGCTTTCGGGAACCGATTAGATCAGGATGCTTCCAAGGCAATCGAGTAGATCAAGCTGCCCACGCCATCGATTAGATCAGAATGCTTTCAAGAACCGATTAGATTAGGCTTCCATTTCAAACGAGTAGATCAGGATGCTTTCAAGAACCGATTAGATCAGGCTTCCATTTCAAACGAGTAGATCAGGGAGCTTACGGGAACCGATTAGATCAGGCTTCCATTTCAATCGAGTACATGAGGCTGCTCACGGCAACCAATTAGATCAAGGAGCTTTCGGGAACCGATTAGATCAGGCTTCCATTTCAATCGAGTACATGAGGCTGCTCACGGCAACCAATTAGATCAGGGAGCTTTTGGGAACCGATTAGATCAGGCTTCCATTTCAATCGAGTACATCAGGCTGCCCACGGCAACCGATAAGATCAGGCGATCAGGGAGCTTTCGGGAACCGATTAGATCAGGCTTCCATTTCAATCGAGTACATTAGGCTGCCCACGACAACCGATAAGATCAGGCGATCAGGGAGCTTTCGGGAACCGATTAGATCAGGCTTCCATTTCAATCGAGTACATTAGGCTGCCCACGACAACCGATAAGATCAGGCGATCAGGGAGCTTTTGGGAACCGATTAGATCAGGCTTCCATTTCAATCAAGTACATCAGGCTGCCCACGGCAACCGATAAGATCAGGCGATCAGGGAGCTTTCGGGAACCGATTAGATCAGGCTTCCATTTCAATCGAGTACATTAGGCTGCCCACGACAACCGATAAGATCAGGCGATCAGGGAGCTTTTGGGAACCGATTAGATCAGGCTTCCATTTCAATCAAGTACATCAGGCTGCCCACGGCAACCGATAAGATCAGGCGATCAGGGAGCTTTCGGAAACCGATTAGATCAGGCTTCCATTTCAATCGAGTACATCAGGCTGCCCACGGCAACCGATAAGATCAGGCGATCAGGATGCTTTCGGCAACCGATTAGATCAGGCTTCCAGGGCAACCGATTTGATTAGGATGCCACGGTCACAGTGGGCAGGTAAGAAATGTCGGGGTCCTACTGATTCCGCCGGAGTGACCATCGGATCCGACAGTCCTCTTCCGTGAATCAGTTGGACCCCCAAAGCTCACATTTTTTTTGGTTTTTTTTATCTGTCAATGAGCATCAATATACTGTCAATGAGCATCGATATACATCGACATGTCAGTCCTCTTATCTGTCCTCTTCCGGAAATGCAGTGGAGAGGTAGGCAGCCCGCTCACAATTGGAACTGTAGTGGGCGGGTAGGCATTCCGCTCAGAATCCTGAATGCAGTGGGCAGCTAGACAGTCAGAAATGATTGAATGTAGGGGTTCAAAATCGGAAATGCATTCAGAAGCATAATACGCTGGGATGCAAGGGTTCCGAATCGGAAATTATGGGGTGTAGTTGTAGAGTTTTGGGGGGTCGGACGGCTTTAGCTAATCCTACTGTCGGATCCGACAGTTGATTCAAAGAGATTTGCTTGACCCCCCCATTTTCCTTATGGTGGTTGTCAGCAGACCCATTTGGTTATTATCAAAATGCACATCCGGGCCATTGTTGGCTTTACGCTTGAAATTAGTGTTTAATTATAGGACTTCTGAGCATCCAAAATAGCCGACCTAGCGAGTACTCATGGAATGTCTGTTCATATTCTCTGAGGTTTCATTCTTTCTGGATTTTGAAATTGTGTTGATGTTGGAGGTTTAGTTATGGAGCTACAAATTTTGGAGGGTCATCTGGAATGACGCCACTTGACTGTCAGATCCGACAGTCATAAGGGCTCAATCTGCTTGACCCCCCAAAATATGACTTTCAAGGCCCTTTTTTTTTTAAAGTCCGTGTTCAAAATTGTGTTCATCAGAATTTAGTGGGCTTGTATATCATGCTTCTGTGATTATGCATTTAAGTCTTCGCAATCAATCTTATTATTTGGATTCATGCCAGTTGTTGTTAATTGATCTTCTAGTGGTCCAATAAACTTAAAACAATATGCAGTATTTCTTTGGGCAAAATATTGTTCTCTCGTTATAGCTTTTCATGATAAGAGTTTTTATCAAAAGCTAGTCTTTCCAACTTAGTGTCTTCTTGGTCTTCTCCTACTAGAATGATTTATTTGAAAAATAGAATTCATGGAAATTGTTTTTTGAAAAACAGGGAGGGCGAGGAGTGAGCACATCAGTACCCTTTTTGCAACTCGATGATCTTCCAGTTGATCATGGAGAGGGTCCATCTCAACCATTCACATCGGCAAATACATCCATGGACATCTGCACTAATGGAAAAGACGATGAAATTGAGAAAGAAGATGTGGTAAGTTTCTCTGATGTTATGGATGCCGCAGATCGAGCAGTTGATGCCTTTGAGAGCTCAGTAATGAGTCGGGTGAGTGACCCAGGGGCGCGCAGACGTCGTGAGCGATTGGATAGGGTCATAATGATGGCTAGAAATAGGGATCCGATGAGACCATTCATGTCTCCTAAGAGTTCCGAAACTGAATACAGCTCAGACAGTCAGGATTCCATCACTATTGATGGTCTAGCAATAGAGGACTTCTACATGTGTGACTCTAGCCAAGTTCAAGGTAGACAGGAGGTTGTCATCATTCATATTAGCTCCGACTCGGAGGTGGATGTTGACATTGATTGATCCCATTGACTTGGAATCATTTTGTGCACACAATGATGTAGATACTTCCACCTTTAATACGGATATTTCATTTACCTTTTTTTAATTCATCAGTGGTTAAACATTGCCATTTCATTCCATTTAAAGTCCTTGACTTATTCATCAAAATTCACAATGCATGTATTGTATATGGGGCCATGATTATGAAGATGAAGTTTGACACGGATCATTATTTTTTTTTCCTAGCAGATGGATGCGTCTCCTGTTTTATCACAGGATGAAACTATACTGGAGACCCAAGTGAACGATGACACCCCCCAGCTGGACATTGGAGGTGAAGATGAAGGAGAGTTTGTGGAAGAGGAGGTGGAAGTACATGTCTTGGAGGAAGATGATAAAGGCTTGGATGAGGATGAATTGCGGTCATATCACAAGGTGGATTCGGTGAAGACCATTGCGTCATTAAGGATGAAGCCCGATCATCTCTTTCGACTACGGATCCCACTCTGCCGAATGGTTGCCATGCCTATGGTAAGGCCAACGCTTGCTTGTGACTTGAAGTTGCTGGAGCAGGAGTTCAATATAGGATACCGAGATGGAGCTGCGGTTTTCTACGTGACAACAACAAATGAAGCTGGAGAGACCCTAGCATTCACTGAGGAAGAGATGCAAGGGTGGGATCCATTGTGGAAAAGAAGGAATGACATCTTCAACGCTAAGGTTGATGCCATACCAGAGTTGAGGTTTCTCAAGAACTTGAAGTTTTTTGTTTGTGACGGTAATCACAGGCTCCTTTCTTGGATGAGTTTTATCTCCAGGAAACACTCCAAAGATTGGGACTGGCATTGTTCCGTGGACTCAATTGTTCTGGATACAAAAGGCAAGACAGAGTTGGTCATGCATGTAATGCATGACATTAAACAAGTGAGTATTTCATACAAACTTTGTAAAAAGGCATAAATTTTGATTTTGATTTTAATTAAAAAATGTCCAATCTGCTGCTCAATCCTTGAAATGAAATTGTTTTTATCATTCGCAGGTCCACAGAGGATTCCCATGTGAAAACCAACTTGGTCCACACTTTATACCGCGTTCAAAAGTATGGACTTCTTCCCATTGAGAGATTCAATGAGATGCTCAGGCCATCGGAGCTCAAAAGGTGTGGCATACCAAAATCAAGACGGACTTGGTACTCTATGCCCCTGGAGGTCTTTACTACTTTTGTTTTTCGGGTGAGAAGTGGTTTGGATCACAGCACTATAGTTCATTATTGCTTCTACATAAATATAGTTATTCTAGTTTTATTTTGACTATGAAGTGAAAATTCCTTGTCGATTTGTTTTATGCTTCTGTAATGATCATTAATTTGATGCTCATTCTTGTCATTGGTCTTTTGCAGCAAGAGATATCCCAGGCAATGGATGCTGCAGTTCGAAAATACAATGAGACTACACTAGAGAAGGAAAAAACTCCCCAGAGACTCGCGCATGCCATGAGAGATGGTGCTAATGAAAGAACAGGGAAATTGAATGTGAAGATGATGAAGTTGGTGACGGTGGCTAATCCGACCCTACAGCTTGAATTCCTAGCTGAGGTATGTTTCATGCACACATTTTCATTGGATGTCAATCATCTTGGATGGAATTCAAATTATAATTTGCATTGTGGATGTTCTTGAGGCAGGTAGAGAAACATTGGAGCACAAATGAGGTTCCGGAGATGACTCTTGAGAAGCTTCAAATGGTAGCCACTTGCAACACCACTCCTTTCTACAAGACCAAATTTCTGAAGTGGTGGAATTCCTCAATGCTTACACGTGATGCTATTCGGCTTCCACCGAAGCCCGTATCGGAGACACTATTGGGCCCTTTCTTAAACAAATGCGTGTGGTATGCTGGGGTAAGTGTTTCAAATGAAAATGAGTTGCATTTGAGAACCTAAGAGTTTGGAATAAATAAAATTATGTACTCTATATATTCTTGTAGCACAAGTTATATTTTTTGGTATGAACTAATTATCGCATTTTATAGATTGAAGACGCAGCCGTTGAATACTTCAACAAAACAGTGCAGCAGGACAACATCAACATCACCATGACTACTCCACTGAAACCTGAGACGTTGTCAGATTATCTGGAAGGGTGGAGGAGAAAGATCTGGGATCAAGGCTTCATAGCTCACCTCAGAGGAACGAACTACTTCAAGAAAAATGACAATTTCACGAGTTTCGAGGGTGGGAAGCAAGCAGTGCGAAGGGTCCTATTCCGGTATGTCTCAATTACTTCAAAAATATTTGATTTTATAAGATGTGAAAATTGTGAATTATGCAATATTTATGTTTCTTTTGGAATTATTTATTTTGGGAAAAAATAGAAATGTAGACGAGGTCAAAATATTTGGAGGTCCCTGTGGTACCAAGCCAGTCTACTGTCGGATCCGACAATGGTTAGAGTAGTACTTGGTGGACCCCCTAACTTTGATGCCTCAAAGTCCATAAATGAAAATTTTTCCATCACAATATTTTGGAGGATATTCTAAGTTATGTGTTGATGTAGAATTGTATGATGTTGAAATGGAATTGTGGCCTACTTGGTGCTTTGTTGTTGGTCTTTAACGGGCATTGTGTTCTCTTATTTGGCAGATACTTCAAGTATGAGCTAGAGGCAAAAAAGGCAATAGAGAAAAAAGACTTGCCCACATTCCTCACAAATTTTCTGGATCGTAGTTCCGCAGATTGCATGTACACGCCAAACCAACTGCAGACATTTACCACGGCTCACCTCAGTGGCGGCGGATGGTACATTGATTGCCCCATTGCCTACACTCATCCATCTGAGGTACAACTACGGCTGTCTTTGGATGGAATTGGGACTATTGACATGGAGGTGGACGAGTTTGCAGGCCTTGATGATAAGCAGAGGGAGAGGGCCATTGCAAGGAGGGATAACCTTGACAGGAAGAAAGCAGCTCGACTCCAAGTTGCTCTGGAAAACAAAGAGAAAAAGGAGGCAGAGCGTGTGGCCAAGGTGGCTGAGAAGGAGAAAGAGAAGGAGAAGGAGAAGGAAGAGAAGGCCAAGGCAAAAGGGAAGAAAAAGCAAGACGATGGAGACACCGCTCCAACATCACCAAAAGAGGATCAGAACACACAGATGGAAGGTGGTGTTCATGTGGGGATGAAGAGGAAGGCCGTGTTGCCAGAGTTTTCAGAAGACGTTGTTACACAAGGTATACAAGTGATTCAAATTGGTATCGATGACAACGTGACCTCGGAAGAGTTGGTGCTAAACGTCTCTATTGAAGAGGTTGTCGACAATGAAAAAACACAAGGCTCCAATTGCTACACCGAAGTTATGGATTTTCTGAAGAAGGTAATGTACATGTATTTGTAATTTATAATTTGATATTCCAAATAAAAAGCTATACCTTACTCGTGACATGGAATTAACACCTATGAATTTGTATTTGTAGATGGTGAAAGGAAAGGCCAGGGTGTTTGATGGCGTAGTCAATCGATGGCCGGGATTTGACCTCATGCTCTTTGATTGCCAGGAGAATTTGCCGGTGCCGGACGTGTCAACTAGACCTAATCACGTGCCTTACTAGAACTCGGATCCAGAGTACAACATGATTAATGAAGCATTTTTCTTTGCTGAAAAACATTTGCAGGACCATGGCTGCATTGTGGTGTTCCATTCGTGGAGCGTGGATGCCAAAAGCACCATTGCTGGACTCTGTGAAGGGTACCCCACAATGGTAAAGAAGAAAGAATGGATGGGCATGAATCGAGTGCATTTGACTTCGGCCATAGACCAAAAGAGCACGGTATGATCATTTTTTTAACAAAATCAATGTAATGTGTCCTTTTCATTTTATATTTTCTCTCAATTTTTTAATGTGTTTGTTTTAATGCTTACAGACTTTGAAGTTCGGCATCACACTTTTGATCAAAGACCTCAGTGACAGAGGAAAATCAAAATTCTTTTTTAAGCGCTCACCAACAATGTTGAAGGCCAAAGTCGACCTCAGGCTTGATGACTTGCTCATGAACTACACCACCGAGGATTCCATGTTAATGAATGACATGGATCGAATGCCATGGCGAGGGGCTCGAGAGAAGGACGCCCACTTATTGCGGCACATCATTGAAGGAACCACCGACGAAGGAGACGTTGTTCTTGACTGCATAGCATCCACAGGTGAGTTTTGAGTGAACATGTGTATATTCCATGTGTATGTTGTACTCAAAATGATATTTGGTAGTGACATCATTTTTGTTTTTTTCAGGTGCCTCTATTACGGCATGTCGTGCGACAGGGCGCCACATTCTGGCATTAGAGGTAGATAAGATGATTTTTGCAGGCATCCTTGAGCCTATGAAGAAGACCATTCCTCCTGTTGCGACAGCTGTAGTTTTCGAAACGCAAACAGCTGTGGTTTCGCAAGATCCAGACGCTATGACTATAAAAGTGCGGAAGTTTGTTCGGCGAGATAGACCTAGTAAGTAAGTTTCTTTGTTTTCAAATGATTGATTTGTATGATACTTGTAAACTTTCAAGAATCTAACACTCAATCATTTGTGTTTGCAGCAACGAAGGATTGATGGCACCGGATGTCGTGAAGAAGATACGAAGACTTATCTTGAGTCTGGAGAAGTCATTTGATCTTCCCGTCTATGCAGAGCAGTTGGCATCGGCATTTGCTGAGTTTGGTACTTCAAAACCCAAACACCGTACTCCTTCCTACGCTCTAAATGTCTTGCAATTCATAGACGGATCAGCTTCCGAGGGTGGAGAGACTTTTGATTCTTCTAGTGACAAGGATTCTGTGACCGAATCTACGGCAAGTTAGACTCATGAGATTGACGTATCTTATGAGTCAAACCATTATGTTTTCATTTTCATGATTATTGGATTTGTGTGTTTTATGGCTACATGTTGTGTAATTTATTTACTTTCACACCTTTGCATTTCGGGTGTTGGCTAGCAATCGAGTATGATCCACGGGGTCTTCAATACTGGGAATGGAAGAGGAAGAGTGAAATAAATGTATACCACCCTAAACGCTTAACAAATAAATTTTTTTGCAGTTAGTCAATTAGTATCATAAATAAATTATCTCCTTACTCCAAGCAAATAACTCCTACATCAATAACTATGGTGTCCTTCAAAAATTTGAATAGTAACTATAGTTTTCTTATAAAAAATGATTCTGTGTTAGAACAACAAATATATTTTCATGCTATTCCATATGTGTTTGCCGAAGAAATAGAGGGTGGAAAGAAGCTACTATAGCAATAGAGTCTCTGAGAGCAAGATGGAGTGTGAGATAAAAAGATCATTTTAAACAAACATCGTATCTTAATATCTTATCAAAACATAGGATGTAAAAAAACTAAATCCATATACGTACCCGTACATATAATCCATACAAAAAATGAATGTGAGAAAGAAAATAATGTTTACACCATCCAAAATGAATACAATCCACTGAGCTTCCAATATTACAAAGACGGTGTCAAAAGAGAAAAAAATTCACACAAATCAAAGGATGTATTTATGAAAAATAAGAGGGTGTCCCTTAAAAAGAATACTCCATCATAAGTGTCTTACAAAAATGAATATGAATATAAGATATGAGAAAGTCATGCATGGACACTTTCCAAATAGCCAAAGAGTTCTAAACCCCAATGCAAATGTTGAAGCATGTTTTTCTCCTTCAATTCATAAGATACTCAACATTTGAAAGAAAAAGAGCCTAACCATTCAGATTCAATGCAAATTCAATGCATGCACAGTCATAGGTACATCCACGGTCATGGGCACCTCACTCTCTTTTTTCAAATTTTTTTTTCCCGCTCACAAGCTCATGCTTTCAAGCTCGCACGGTAGCAACCCTGGTTTCATTAGGAATTCTAAAGTGTTCAATGTTATTAACCACTAAAAACTAGAGGGAGTTTTGGATGGGGAAAAATCCAAAATTGCCAATTTTTGATGCATTGTCTAAAATAAAAAATTATTTAAAAGAATTTCAATTGTATAAAAGTGTATTATATAATTATGGAAATGTGTGGAAACAATTTCAGCCGATTTGATCAAGTAGATTGAAAAATTATAATGTTTGAAGTGAGAAAAAAAACTTTATTCTCATTCTTGCAAACTATGACCAATTGACCTCAAGCCCTCTTAGAGTAAAATTTTTGGTCTACACAAAAATGAGGGTTTTGACTATTCATAAATATATGATGTTAAGTTCACTCATGAAAATTTTGAATCAACTTGCAATGCAAAGACGTTAAATGCATTGGCAATACATTAGTCTTTTTTTGATGATTTCTTGTGTAATGAGATTTTTTTAATTTGAAATCCAAATGGTTAAAAATTAGAGACAAACTTTTAGAATATTTGGGAAAAATTTCAAGAACTTTGACTTCACATATTGCAAGATAATAGGACTTGAGGTTAGAAGATTTTTTTTTTTAAGCCATCCTAATATAGCTAATAAAGTTTGACTTCTTTGAGGCTCGCTTTGAGGATGTGATTTGAGAACTAAATTATTTTTTATAATTGTATGACATATTTTATTAGTATCATAAATGCCAAATTTCAATTGTTGATGAGAGTTTTTGCAAAGATGCCTCAAAGATGCCCAAATTGCAAGGGCTGCCAAAAAAGTTTAGGGTAGAAAAAAATTATATTTTCACTAAGAAGATACATGTTCACATCTTGTATCAAAATTTTATGAACACTTGACCAAAATTGACTTTATAGGGACCTATCCAAAGTTTCAATTATTCATTCAATGGACAATTGGCCTTTAGGGGTTAAAAATTGCCACTTGAATTCAATTGATTATTGTTGGTTTCACAATATATACCCCATTCATAGATGCAATAGATGCAAGAGAAAATTTGTGAAGAAGGGTGGGGGTGGGAGAAAATTGGACACTCAAATTTTATATGTAAGATAGCCCCACTTAAAAACTTGCATGAATGAATTTATAAAAATTATAGGGTATTGAAAATATGCCCTTTTTAGCTTTTTATGTAAAAATACGGTCATCTTAAATGCAATGATTAAGGTAAATAGCCCCACATCAAATACCCTCTTAACTCAAGTGTATACCTTAAATTACAAGGAGTGATCCCCCCAAGCACAAATGTTATCAACATAGACATGATCTCATGCCAAAAATTTCATGGCCAAATTCTAATTTCTCAATTTTTGGAAGTTGGTAGCATTGAAATTGCTTCTTTGAACTACACAAGTACACATGTTGGTAGATTGTAAATATCATTTTATATGTAAATCTTTTGGCCTTGAAATTTGGTACACATATTAATAGAAAAGAGATCATTCTATGAAAAAAAAATTGTGTTAAAATAACAATTTTTCAGCCTTAGGTAGGGCATCAAAGATGGTAGTAGAGAATGTTTTTTTCCCCATGAAAGCAAGAATTCGTAAATGAAGTACAAAAATTCTACAAAAATTCGAATTAGTCTCCACCTTGTCTAAGACGTCCCCGCCCTGACGAAAACGTCTGAGCCATGTCCAAGACATCTCCGTCTTGAAGGAAACGTCCACGCCCTGACGGAAATGTCTGAGCCTTGATTTCAGTGTTGGAAAATTTCCATGGCTTCAAAAATGAAAGGTGTTCGGAGTGTCTGAACTGTCCGTCCGTCCGGTCCGGTTTGCCCATCCGTCCTGTCCGATCACTCTGACCCTTCCGGTATGACAACCCTGCCATCTAGGACCCGAAGTTGCCCATGTGGGACCTGAAGTCGCCCTCCCTAGACTCACGATCACCCTATTTTGGACCTGAAGTCGCTTGTCGGGTCCACGTTTGCACCATGTGACCCAAAGTTGACTCTTGCAAAGGCGCGCGCCTCCATATGCCTGGAGGTGGACTAGCAGTTGGGTGGGGCGACCTCGGGTGTAATACAGTTTTATAGCAGTGACCTAAAACCATCCTTAGAGCGTGTGGAGGGCAAGACCGAAAATACTATAAAGGTAGAGGAACAACATTGGATTTCCATTGCTCTGTTGATGAACATATGGCTTGGATCTTCTCAAGAGGCTTCATGCAATGTTATATTCTTCGGAGGGCAACAACCTTGCTTTGAATGGTTAGAAAACTACTCGAAGCGGTGGCTTTGTCATAACTTCTTTTTTCAAAGCACTTGGGTAGATACGCGTTTCGGATTGGAATAACGCATATCAGATAAAAAATATGGCAAACCGAGGTGCAAGGAGGAGGACCAACATAAATGATACTCAAAGAGCCACAAAGGAGTGGGATCCATGGTTGGTTATTGAAACAAACCCCACTCGTCCCGCAAATACGAGGACCTGTATTTTTTGTGGTTGGAACAAAGTTTTCGTGCGGAAGAGGGCATTTGGTCACTTTGATTATCCATGTACATCAACAGTGGAACGTTGTAAACGTATTCCAACGACTGTCCTCAAATTATTCAGGAAATGTGAAGGGAATGTACCAAAAAAAATTAGTTTGGAGGAGATGCATAGAGCAGATCCTGAGCTTCATGTTGTTGCTGAGTCCGTTGCAGGGTATACTGTGGATGCATCAGTCGAAGGGTCTGTGGACCCAAGCGACAGGACAAAAGCACCTAATGCACCGCCTCATAATCCAGATTCAACGAATTCTACTCTAGTGTCGGTGAGAAGGATGCCCTCAACTTCAATTTCTCGTCAACAAAGCATGGATGAATCATTCCGGGTCAATGAAAGACAAAACTTGGACAAACTATGGGCTTCTTTCTTTTATGAGGCTAACATTGCATTCAATGTGGTGTGGCACCCAGCCTTTGTGAATGTTGTGAAAGCAACTTCGACATGTGGATTTCCATATTCTCCGCCATCGTACAACGCGGTGCGCACTAAACTACTTGATGTGAAGAAGGAGGTTGTTACGAAAATGGTCAGTAGTCAAACAAAGAGTTCTATTACCCAATATAGAGCCACTATCTGTTCGGATGGATGGTCAGATACGAATCATCGTCCCTTGTGGAATATGATGCTTGTCTGCCCTACGAGTGATGTCTTCCTGGGATCAGTTGACACCACAGGAGAGAGGAAAGACATGGCGTATACGGTGAATACAATGGCTACCTACATAGAACAGGTGGGACTAGGAAATATTGTCCAATTGTGTACAAATAATGCTTCTGTAATGACAGGGTCAATGCGCAAGTTGCAAGCAAGGTATCTCCACATATATACGCAAGGATGTGCTACACATATATTGGACTTACTTTTGGAAGACTAGGGAAAGGAAAAAAGGATCAAAGATCTAATGGATGAAGCCAGGGCAATTGTGAAGTTTATAAAGAAGTACCATTTGACTTTAGCTCTCTTCCGTAAGTACTCACCGGAGAAGTCATTGAGACTTCCTGCAGCCACACGCTTCGTAGTGCATTTACTCATGATAGACCATTTGGTAGAGTGCAAATAAGCGCTTCAATTCGTGGTGGGGACTAGACATATATGCCATTTGAGAATAGTTTGGTCAGAAGGACAAATGGACTCATTATAAAAGAGCGGGCCTGTAAAGCGCGAGAAGACATTGTTTCAGAAGTGTTTTGGGTGGAATGTGGTAATTTCCAACACATAGTGTTTCCAGTGATTCTTGCTCTGCGCCACTTTGATGGAAAAATACCAGCAATGCCGAAAGCTTGGATAATTATGAGTAGCCTTTGAGAGCATGTGTGCACTTTCAAGGAAGCTTCGTTATTTCTTGATGAGCAGACCACGACGAAGTTCATGAAACAATTTGATGCTCGTTGGAAGTTGATGCGCACAAACCTCCATTATGTAGGGTCATTGTTGAACCCGTATTTGACAGATGTGGAAGAGCTTCATAACAATGGAGAGGCAAAGCGAGTATTGAATTGAGTCATCAGAAAATTGAGCGGACCATTGAATGTGGATGAAGATGAAGCAATTGCCGAATTGACGGAATTTGAAGAGAAGTCGGGTCCTTTTGATTCATTACAAGAGGCTCCAAATGATACTCGATGTAACTTGTTGCCTCATCAATGGTGGATTCGTGTAGGTGGGAACACTCTTCCAAAAATAGCAAGGAGAGTTTTGTCTTTGACATACTGAGCATCATCTTGTGAAAGAAATTGGAGCATGTATTCCTTTGTACACGATAAAGTGCATAATCACCTAACCACAAAGAAGGTTGAGATATTGGTGTATATCTACACCAACAACAAATTAGAACGTGAAAAGCAAGGACACAATCCAACACTATTCTACAAAAAGTACCTTGTAGATGGAGATACAAATGAAGAAAATGAGGAACCATATTCTTCAGGGGACGAAGATAAAGTTAGATTTAGAGATTTGAGAGAAGAACATAGACGTGTGGTAGTAGAGGAACGCCTCCGTGGAAATAGGTGGGCTAGTATGGTGCCCCGTGTAGGTAGTCCTCCACGAGGACGATACCGCAATACGTTTGTGGGTGATGATGATGGACTTAGCTCTCCAGAGGCGGAGCACCAATGTAGAGACGAAGTCCTTCATGTGTTAGCTTGGGATGCATTTCCGGTAATCAATCTAGACCCAACGAGGGAAAGAACTCTTGATGACAACAATGAAGGTGTAGATATTCTAGTGGCATATGAAGTGGAGCTTGTAAGGTCTTCAGTTGCCACATGTCTACCTCCTAGTATGCCAATGAACCTCCGAAGTGGTGCACGAGTTAATATACAAGGTGAAAGGCAAAAAGAGGTGTCGCATATTGAAGAGGTACCTATAGTTCATCCAAGTTTAGCACCGTCCAATAGCGTTGCAATAGAAACCAGGGTGTATGATTCAGATGTGCCATTGCAAGTGGTATTTAACGAGACCCGTACTTGTAGGTCCAATCGCCTTGCAAGTGTAGACATTACCACAACATCGAGGATTGTACCAACTCCTCTAACAAGGTTGCCGACACATAATGATCTACGGTAGATCATTGATGAAGGAGTGCATGGCTCAGCTCCACAACCTACTCCAGTCTCATTGATGTCAGGCCCTAGAGAATCATCCAGGCAATCTCGTGAATACTCCAAATCAGGAAATAAACGAGCCCGAAAGACGCAAGACAAAGTGACACGAAACCCCAAGCGTCAAAACCATGCTATCCACCCATTTGTCATTGAAGAACGAAATTCCACTCGAAACTCTTGGCCATCAAGCACTGCAGCGAGAGCGGAGCATCAACATGTTGGGCAACAGGCGCTTGAGCACCGGACTGGCCCTATTATCAATGGAACTACTGGTGCATCAAGGCCGACAAAACGATTAGTGCTAGCCAAAGGTATTTGCGATTTAGATACGCAAGTGCGAAACTTGAATTCTAAGGTCGAACATGAGGTGATCCTTCAACCTACAAGCAAAGAGGATGATGAAAACGAGGTCTTAGGAGCTAGTGATAGTAGTGGGCCACATGAAGACCCCGAACCCGATGTAGATGAAGCGGAAAGCGATTCTACCTTCACAATGTAATGTGTTGCATTATAGATGTAGAGGCCTTGGAATAGTACTATAAGGAATTAACATCAATGCCTTGTAGTGAAGATTTGTTGTCAAAGCTTGTAGTGAAATAGCTAGTTTTTGAATTTTGTGTAGTCCATCACTTGGCTTCGCAAAGTCAAGAAGATTATAAGAGGTACTTTGGTGTTGACAATAATGATTAATAAAGGTATCCATAGTTTTTGCAAACAAGTGTGCAATTTCAAATAGGAGTGGTCCTCGTACTCAATTGTGAAGATCATCCCTATGTATGTATGCATTTACATTTAAATTAATATGATTATTGTGCTTGTTTTTATAATTATTATATTTAGGCTTATGAATTGATTGTCCCATAATTGATATGTCATTACATTACACCAATTCATTTGCTTTGGTACGTACCGAGCACATAATTCAATGTTTATATATTGCCGTGGAATGTGTTGGTTGAAGAATAAATATTGAAAATAAAATGTTGTGGGGGCCCCAGACTTGTAGCCAGGTCGCCCATGAATTTGGACCTGCGTTTGCCCTAGATTTTGGACCAACAATCGTCCTGGATTTTAGACCCACAGTCGCCCTACCCGTAGTTTCCCCCTACGCACAGTCACCCCTACCCGTGGTCGCCCCCCTACCCATGGTCGCCCCTACCCGTGGTTGCCCCTCATGAAGCACGCCATGTCACAGCCACGTAGGACAATCTGTTTTACCAAGGGGTAAAAAAATTTGAAATTTGAAATCCGTACACTACAACAAAAAACGCCCATACTCGACAACTCGACAATTTGACATGCGACATGCAACGTCTATTAGATGCAAAAACCCGAAATCCTGTCAAATAAGACACCCCTGTTTCTAGGTAATGCATAAAAATTAGAAGTTGTATCCCGTTGCTTTGAAACTTGCATGACAAGGGAAATCAAATATATTGAAGTTTTAAATGTTGAGAAGATGGAGGATTCTAAATGAAATTATATTTGAACCCCTTATTTTCTTTTTTTTCTTGGTAATGCATGAAAGTCATGAACCATGTTGTATTGCTTTGAAAACCCAAATCTAATGTTTCTTGAACTTGCATGGCAAGGGAAGAGAATATATTGAAGTAGTAAATGTTAGGAAGATGTTGGATTTGTGACAAATTACAATTTGAACCACCATTTTCTTTTCCTAGTTGATGCATGAAAATCATAAGCCATATTCTATTGCTTCAAAAATCCAAGTCTCATATATCTTGAAGCTCATGTGACAAGGGACAAGAAATGTGTTGAAGTTGTAAATGTTAGGATGATATAGGATTTGTAACAAAATTAACTTTAAACCACTTTTTTGTTTTGTTTTGTAGGCAATGCATGAAAATCATGAGCCATGTTTTGTTGGTTTGAAAACCCAAATCTCATATGTCTTGAAAAAAACAGGACAAGGGAATAGAAATATGGTGAAGTTGTAAATGTTAGGAAGATTTTGGATTTGTGATGGATTACAAGTTGAACCACTTTTTTTTTTCATTTTCTAGGCAATGCAAGAAAACATGAGGTGTACCTTGTTGTTTTGAAATCCAAATCTCATATATCTTGAAACTCGCATGACAAGGGAAAAGAAATATGTTGAAGTTGTTAATGTTAGGAAGATAGAAGATTCGTTACAAAATTAACTTTGAACCACTTTTTTTTTTTTCTTCTAACTAATGTACAATAATCACAAGTCATGTTCTATTCTCTTGAAAACCAAAACCTTATATGTCTTGAAACATGCGTGACAAGGGAAAAGAAATATATTGGAGTTCTAAATGTTAGGATGATGGAGAATTCATGACAAAATTAAATTTTGCTCCACTTTGTTTTTTATCTAGGTAATGCATGAAAATCATGAGCCATGTCTTGTTGCTTTGAAAATCCAAATCTTATATGTCTTGAAACGTGCATGACAAGGGAACAAAAATATTGAAGTTGTAAATGTTAGGATGATGGAGGATTTGTGATGGATTTAAATTTTAACCATTGTTCTTTTTTTGTTTTCTAGGTAATGCGTAAAAATCAAAAGCCATGTCTTGTTGCTTTGAAAACCCAAATCTCATATGTCTGAAAACTCGTATGACAAGGGAAAACAAATATGTTGAAGTTCTAAATGTTAGGTGATGTAGTAAGGATTCGTGATGAAATTAAGTTTGAACTATTTTGTTTTTGTTTTCTACGTAGTGCATAAAATCATGAGCTATATCATGTTGCTTGGAAAATCCAAATCTTATATGTCTTGAAATGTGCATGACAAGAGAAAAAAATATATTGAAGTTCTAAATGTTGAGAAGACAGAGGATTCTAGACGAAATTATATTGGAACTTCTTTTTTTCTTATGTTCTTGGTAATGCCTGTAATGATGAGCTGTGTCAATATGGGAAGGCAAAAAGTGAATAAGGTGTAGAACCTTTATTGCTCATCCCCTACGATAGACTATTGGCAAAAAGTGAGTTACAAATTGGTTTGGGCCATATAGCACCACTACATTGTCCAAAGTTCAATGTATATCCTTCATGCTTCATTTTTGCTTTGTGGCCACCGATATGAACATTTAGATGCAAGGAAATAGGTGAGTGTGTTCTCGTGTCTTAATTGCCTTGAAAATTGAATTGTAGTTGGGGTAGCTTATTGTTTTTTCAATTTTTTAGTCCAATCTCCTAGACAAGCCACTTTAGATTCTCATTTTTTTTTCAATTCAAAATGATTTTAAAAATTTACACATGAAGAGCATGATCATATGTTCTAGTGGAAAAAATTAGATTTTTGGGAGCACTTTTGACCATTCTAATTGGAACATATGTACAAATACTACCTATCCAAACATCTTTCATCAATTTTGTCAATGGTGGAATTTTCTCAAAAAAATTGTGTGATTTTGTTGATCTTTTTTTAATAAGAAAGCTATATAAGTCTTCTTTCATTGCTATGGTGTTGATCAATAAAACTATTTCACATGAATGAAGAATTAGGGGCACTTTTACACTATGGCCAAAGCTTGAGAGGCTATGGGTTTCCACCAATCAAATTCAAGAAAAACAAAGAGTTTGGCCTCTTGACTTTTCACACTAGAAGGCACAAGTCCAAAGGCCATCAACCTCCAACTTCCTAGATGGCAACAAATTGCTTACATGGTGACGGATTCTCAAATGAAGTTTGGGTCAACTAAAAATGAAGACCCAAACTATAGCCAAGAGGTTGTTGACTTATGTAAAGATCTCAACCGTTAGATTGGTATGGCTTGGAACTTTGGGATGGCCTTTGAAAACTTCACACTAAAGCCATTCAAATCAAGAGGTTGTGAGAGTTCATTGCTAAGAGTTTGGACTTTGGGCTTGACTTTGGGAAGCTTCACACTATAACTGTTCAAAGGCTTCAATTCCTATATTTTATTACCTATTTATTGATCATTTCTTTAGCCACTCAATCCCACTGCCTCTCAACTTGGATGGTCATAGTGGGGCTGTAGTGCCATCACCTCATCCCTCCAAAATCACAGTTATGTCATATAGGCCCGTCTCCGACCGCAGGCATTGATACCCGGTGATGGTCACTCTACTGGGCGGGCAGCGTGTGGGTCGGCAACAGGGTATGGGAGGGAGTGCGTCGCGAGAAGAGCTCGACTCCGTCGGTCTAAGCTTACCAAACTCCCAATCGCTGTGATGGGAGTGGCTTTTGCCTGATGAGCCTGCCATGGCTTTGCTTTCTGCGTCTCCTCTGCCTCTCCCTCTCATTTTGTGCACGTCAGTGTAACTGTTGCATAGCCGAGAGAAAACACCTTTCCTTTTGGGACTCTCTTAGGTCTCGCTTGGAACTTTCTTTTCTAGGTTGTGCCATCGTAACGCTGCTTTCGAGCCCTACATCACAACTACTACAACCCTCTGCGAGTCGTTCCTGTCCTCTTCTCTGCGTCTTCTGTCCCTCTTTTTGTTTCGTTTGCTTTTAGGTAAATGTCCTCATCTTCTCTTTCCCTCTTCTTACTCTATCCCGTTTTATTTTTGGGTGCTTCCCTCTGTTGGCGTGTTCTGTTCATTCTCTGTTTGTTTGTGTCACTGCTTTCCTCACTGTAACCAAGTCAGCAGAATACTGGGGATTTAGGGTTTGGTCTTCCCCTTCGTCAGTCTCATGCCACAAAACAGCAGTCCTGGTGAATTAGACTTTCCTTGTTCCGCCCATGCTTCTGGATGCCTAATTTTGCAAACCCTCATTCGCAAGAAATAAAAAATTCTGGCCTGCTCTGCGTTTATAAATTGCTGCATCTACTGGGCCTTTTCGGTGCGAGATGTGCGGTGTTGATAAAGCTAAGCCAATTCAGTCTCGGCTTTTGTGGAATCCATGCCCCAGATTAGCAATTCGGCAAGTACGTGTCTCTCCTGTGCGTTTGACTTGTGAGTGTGGAACCCTCGTAATGGTTTCGAGAATCTGACGAATTCTTCAACTATCTTTTGTACTATGTCGTGAATAAGGGCATTAAAGTACGATCCTAGAAGTGAACTTGCTACTTCCTTCTCTCTCAATTTTTTATTTGTTTGACCTTTCCGAGCAAGGGTATGTCATTGGTTCTCCTCCTACGGTCGAAGTCATCTTTCAGCATTTATTTCGACCGTCAATCCCCTCGGAATCTTCTATTTTCGCCGATTTGGATCCTCGTAGTACGCTGTCAATCAGGAACTGCCGACGAACGCCTGCCTGTAGCCCCCTCTCAGTGCATCTTGGCAAGTTTCCAAATTTCCATGTATTCACTGCTCTCCGTCAATTCAGTCACCGTGGCATGAAAATATTGATTGAGAGTCGGTCATTTGATATATGGGGCAAGGAGGGTGTGACCCTTCTCAATGATCCAGGGCTTTGCAAATTGGGTACGCATTGTTTTTTGGTATATTTATTTACGGGGGTTAACCGTTGGATGGCTTGATTGCAGGGTGGACTGACACTGGAAACGGAGGTGGTTCTTGATGTTTGACAGGCTTAGGTTGGAACATGAACCACAGGGCATACAGGGACCGGCAGGCTCTTAAAGCACGGGGTGAGGCCAGATGTAGTAGGAGAATTTGCTGAGATGCTGGCAATGGTCTTCAAGTATCAGGGTAGAGTTAGACGGCGACGTAGGTAGATGGAGTGGTCAGTCACGTAGTCTGTCATCTGTGTATCAATTCTGGAGCAGATTCAGGTACTCGAGGAATTGAGAAGGGCTTAGAAATGCAGACACGAACACACGTACCAGGGCAAGTTCTAAGTCAGGTAGCCCGTGGGGCTCAGCAAAATGGAAATGCCCTCAACGGTACTGGATTGCCCTGGCCGCCGTGGCAATCAGAGCAGGACACTGGTCTCCGCCGTCAGATTGTGGACAACATGTGAGTACCTTATCTACTTAGTCCCTGATGTCTTGACGATCATCATATGATGATGGTCAAGTGAATAACTTAAGGTTTGGACTTGTGGCCTGCGCCTGGATATATATCCGGGGCTTATCAGTCCACATGCAGTTTTCGAAGAATGAATGTTGTTCAGTACCTCTGCGAAGTGCTTTGGTTTCTTATTTGATTTCGAAAACCCTTGAGTATGAAACGACTTCAGAGCTGGCTGATTTTGCCAGACAACGGTAGATTTTATGGTACATTTTCGGAAAACTAATCTAGGCAGCACTAGTAATGTATCATCATAACATAAATATAATATTCCAGAAATTGGGGGCTTTTGCTTCATTCACGCATATACCCAGGAATCGTGACATTTGTGCAGAGAAGCAAGGCTCCGTTAATTGATAGGTCGATATTAAAGAACATAGCTATCCAGAGAGGATTTAGGCAGAATAGTGACTGTTTTTCACCGAGGTTATCAACGAGAAGTAGCGAATTTTCCAACTCATTGAGAGCGAGTGGTACTTGTGCCTAAACTTGGATGTAGGTTGTATGTACACCTCATTGAGTGCGGGTGATACCTTATCGTACCACTTTGTATTTTACTGATGTGTGTGCACCTACGCAATTTTTGGAAGCCTGAAATAATCTTTTTGATGGATTACATCTTTATTCTCTTTTCCTAGTGGGGTTGGGCTTGTGATACACTGAACTCATTGATGAAGCTTTAGAAGGGGTAGCAGTGGATGAACTCTTAGTTAATTCTCACCTGTTGTTTGGAGTTTTGTTCGTAGTTTTTTTTATTAGTTTGTCGTGGAATCTTCGTGTCGGGCTGCCAGTTTGCTTGTCTTCTAGTTTGAAGTTTGTACGATGTGGCTCAGGATTCAGAGTTTCTATACTGTAAGTTGTCTTATTTTATAGGAGTTTTGGTGTTCTCGATCCGATACATGGAATCGGTTTTCCTCGATGCACTTTCGATCACTCCATGATGATTTTGTAAAGAGAGTTTCTGCTGTTTTTTGGTCGTCTATTGGTCCTCCGAGTTCACTTCTATGTATCAGTCTGTGGATGAACACCACAAGTTTCATGCTTGTTTACAGTTTACACGTATTACATGCACTAATTTGTTACTTCTATGCGCATTCAACAGACTGCAGCTGTTCAAGAATCGGAAACCACATGTGACTCCTGAATGGCAACAAAAGCTTCCTGATTTTGTGAAGCGTCTGGAAGAAGCTTTGTATAAGAATGCAGCCAGCAAGGTGTGAACTTTTGATACCGCAATTTGGGTTCAGTTATATTCCGCGTTTTTACCTCGAACAGTTACCATCGCCTTCAGCATGCATTTCACCAATAATTTGTCATAAATAATGAGGTTCTCCGGATTTTCAAGTAATATTTGTAGCACTGAGACTGTATCTGTTTTGGTTATTCGTTGTTATGATTGATATCGTAAAGGCATGTTGAGTGGTGTATGGGATTAGTGAAGGGTGTGCTGATGTACAACAAATGCTGCTGGCGTTCTGTAGGATGAATATGCTGATCTCAAAACATTGGAGCAACGGCTGCAATCTGTGGCACGGCGCATGGTGCCAAAGCAGCCATCACATTCGGTGAGCTCTTCTGCTCCTATGAGCAACATGATTCCTACTCCGGGAGCTGCATCCAATATGATTCCAACACCTGGTAATGGGAGCAATATGATGCAGACTCCAGGTAGCATTGCATCAATGATGCCCACACCTGGGACTACAGGGAATTTGCTGCAGTCAGGAGCTGGCGTTGCAGGAGGCTTAAATAACATGATACCCACACCCGGGAGTAACAATGTAATGAACACTATGACTCATGGTACTGGAGTTATGATGCCAACACCAGGGGCTTTGGGCAACATGATGCCCACCCCTGGACATTCAAACATGTTCAATATGTCTGGCAGCAACATTATGGCCACTCCAGGAATTTCTGGTCCTAATTACTCTTTGGTTTCTCAACAAGCTATCGGTAGTATGCGAATGGCTCAGAATGGACATGCACCTTCCAGCATGGGTATGCCAGTTGGTAGTCAGATGATTCCAACTCCGGGGCTGAACACTTCTCAGGGATTGGGAATGTCTCCTCCTGCAACCTCAGGTAGCCTTGGAATTCCAAACGTAGGCGGGGTAGGGGCAGCGCAACTACAGCAGCAACAGCAGCAGTTTGGAGTTGGGACTGGTAACCACATCTTTAGTGGTATGAATAGGCAAGTGGGTGGAAGTCTTGCAACTGGTGTACAGCAACAGCGTAAACCTGGGGCGGTGAATGGAGGGGTGAATAACGGAATGGTGCTTAGCAATGGGCAGCACTTGATGAATGGTACAGCCAACTTGCACACGCCACCCGCTTATTTAAATGCATCTCAGTATTCTAGTTTGCAATTGCAGCAGCAGCAGCAACAGCGTTTGTCCCAGCAGCAGCAACATCAACAACAGCAGCAACATCAACAACAGCAGCAACATCAACTGCAACAGCACCAACTGCAACAGCCGCAGCAACACCAACGACCACAAAGTTTGCGAATGCAATGTATGCCTTTAGATATACCTACTCATTGTCTATTTTCCGTTTCATTTTATTGTTGCTCTCGTGGATTTGGGTAGGTGCTTTGTGCTCTACCTTTATGTTATTGTCTATCAAAGTTATATTTTCATGTTATTGTCTATCACGTAAGTTTCCTCATCTGCCAACTACTTGTGAAAATTCGGCACTATCCACGTATGCTGGTCTCATCATATTGTTAGAATCGCCTTTTCGGTGGGATTGTGAGGATGCCGCGAGTGGTGTGTTTGGTGGGGGCTGAACGGAAGGAAGATTGATCCCGTCGTAAAATGTGCTGACGCAATTAACATGCTATTCAACTGTGGTGCAGCAGCGCTGCCAAATCCATTGGCAGCGCTAACAGGTGATGGCTATGCAATGAATGCGGCAGACCTGGCTGGGGGAAGCTTTTCGTCTGGAAGTCTTGCGTCCAGCAACTTGACTTTGGCATCAATTTCGAACTCTCCAACTTCAAAGATGATTCCCGTACCAGGCTTGCCCTCACAGCAAAATCTGCAACACCAGCAACAAGCCAACCTTCAGCAGCAGATTCAGCAACGTAATAGTTCGCAGCATCAGCCAAACAATGACTTGGCACCCAGAAATCATCAGCAGCAGCAGCTTGTTCAGCTATCAAGTAATCAGAACTTGTACCAATCTCAAGCTCAGCAATCCTCGGGATTAGGCGGGCAAAAGCAAACTGCGGTACTAAAGCATAAGCACACTTCTTTTTATTCTTAGATTTCTTTACTTCATTCATGGCACGTAGTAGTATTTATGCGATTATATTATATATCCAATGTGGGGTTTTCCGTTTTATGAACTTCGGGTATTTCCTTCACGAGTTACTGACTGTCTAGATATGTCATGGTGCTTACAGCATGATCAGTCTCTACAACCTCTGCCATCTCAGATGCAGCAGCCAGCTTCTGACTCTCAACAATTTTCACGCCAGCATCAGAGCACGCAACCACAGGTTAGTTGTTATGTCTTTTTGCGCTGCAGTTGTGGCGAGGTTTCTAGCGCTTATTTGTACCACTTATGTGGTATCTTCTGTGCCAGATGCCAACCATTCAGCAACAGCCACAGCTGCAGCAGCAGATATGGCGGCAGCAGCAGCAGGTTAGTGAGATTTGATTGTCTTTTGGGAAATGTCTAGGATGAATGAGTCGATTTTGGGGTGTTATGTCTCATTGGTGGCCCATATGGTATCTATGTACGTGCCAACGGGTCCTATGGAGGATCAGGAATTGTGGTTGTTGACAAGGAACATGGTGGTGTTCCACTTCGATGGGTGTTACACAAGACTTATGTGAAAGTACTCATTTATCATCTTTAAGCTCTGCTGATTATTTCCATGGTCTACAGAGGCAACAAGTAGCAGTACAGCTCCCACTCAATCGTCTCGCTAAGCCTGCTGCACAGCAGCGACAAGCCCTCAGTATGATGAATCATAGGCAAGGACAAGGGCACCATCTGCTGCAACAGCAACAGCAGCAGCATGGCTCGCAGCAATTGCAACAAACACCGCAACAGCAGCTGCAGTCACAACTGCAACCACAATCACAACAGCAGCAGTCTCAATCACAGCCTTATCAGCAACTGCAGCAGCGTGGTTCTGGTGCTACACAAACCCCTTTGCAAGCACACGCTGTACAGCAACAGCAAGCACAGCAACGGCAACTTATCCAAGCAAGTCAGCAGAGTGTTGGCCAAGGTGCTGCTCATCAGCATCCACTTCTTCCTGGGCAGCTGCAACAAATTCAGTCAACGCAACCTCGTCAGACTGTAGGAAAAATTGGCTCTGCATTATCCCCTCCCACAATGACCACTTCTGGACTAGTTGGGAGTGCAGCCCATGGAGCTCAGCTTGGTGGATCAGGTGAGCCTGGTGGTCCTGGGGTGGATGCTCAGAGGCAGCAACAGTACTCCAAGCAGCAGAGATGGCTACTCTTCTTACGTCATGCTAGTAAATGCACAGCTCCAGAAGGACAGTGTCAGATCACTCCTCATTGTCATATGGCAAGGCAGCTCTGGACTCACATAGCATCATGCCGAGATCGTGAGTGCACATTCAGTAGATGCAATGCATCTCGCACTTTGCTACATCATCACCAGCATTGTCGTGATGCTCGGTGTCCAGTTTGTGGACCTGTACGCCAACAAGTCATGAATCAACAAAGGTTGCAAGCCAATTCTCTGGCTGCACAACAGGAAGAACCAGTAGGGCCTCCATCGAACTCTGTCACTCCAGGTCTGACAACCTCAAGTATTATATCTCCTAGTGGAATAGAGTCATCCCCTACTTGCGAACCTCCTGCTTTGGAGGAGCTAGATGTCCAACAGCCACCCCCGAAGCGTGTCAAAATAGAACTTCCTACTGGCAGTAATTTATCTTTGCCATTACATTCTGCATATCCCTCTGGACCCAGTAAGTCAGGAGCGATCACAGCAACCCCCGCTCAATTACCTGCTCGCTCTCAAACGGCAACTTTGAAATCCGAGCAACTTGCAGTGAAGTCAGAGAATGTGGCTGCCTTGGGACCTTCGTTTGTAAAGGTTGAGCAGCAGGTCCATGCAGGTATATCCATGCATAGGGTTCATACTACTGCAAGAAGTGAGCCATCTAGCCAGGTGAAGGCAACAGAATCTCGACAGCAAGTGCTGAATGGGGGAGTTAAGGCTGAGCCTCACATTGCTTGTGCCGCTGTGCCTACTTGCTCCACTTTGAAGGGTGATTCTGGTAGCATTGGAACCGCCACACCAACCAACGCTTCTACAACTATCTCAACAAAGACTGGAAAACCCAAGAATTGTGGCACATCGTTGACAGAACTCTTCACCCCGGAACAAATACAAGAACATATAACAGGCTTGCGCCAATGGGTTGGCCAGGTTCAATTTTAACCATTTTGAATCCTTTTGCCAAGTTCGTTCTCCTAAATGTTACGTAGAATGTAAATTTTTCAATTTGGTGGGTTTTGAATTGATTTTGACTGTCTCACTGCATATGGGTAATTCTAAATTGGTGTTTTTGGTTTTAAACAGAGCAAGGCTAAGGCTGAAAAGAATCAGGCTATGGAACATCAAATGAGTGAGAACGCATGTCGTTTATGTGCTGTGGAGAAATTAACGTTTGAGCCTCCTCCAATCTATTGCACTGCATGTGGGGCCCGGATTAAACGCAATGCTTCATTTTACACAACAGGTTCAGGAGACACTAGACACTACTTTTGTGTACCTTGTTACAATGAGGTGCGATCAGAAAATGTGGAAATGGAGGGTATGGTTTATCCTAAATCGAAATTGGAGAGGAAGAAGAATGACGAAGAAACAGAGGAGGCGGTATGCTTATTTAATTCTTGGATTTTGGTATTCCAGATTGTAGTGTTCCGTTATGGAATAGCGAATGTCCTAGAATTTTGGAAGCTAATGGATATATTTCTCATTTGCTCTTACATTATCCTGTGTATGCTGAAATTATTCTAAAAATCCTCTAATGTTGTTTGTTGCAGTGGGTACAATGCGATAAGTGCAATTTGTGGCAACATCAAGTCTGTGCTCTGTTTAATGGGCGTCGAAATGAAGGAGATAGTGAATATATTTGTCCAGAATGTTGTTGCATAGAAATGGAAAGGGGTGAACGTAAATCCCTTCCTTCTTCTGCGGTTTTGGGCGCTAAGGATTTACCTAAAACTTTCCTAAGTGATCATTTAGAGCAGCGATTGACACGTAAACTAAAACAGGAACGTACTGAGCGAGCGAAGGCTCAAGGGAAGAGTATTGATGAGGTACGTGTTTGTGCTTTTCTTTATGTAACTATTGCAGTATCAGGTCTAAGGAATTGTGGTACTCCAACCTTCACATCCTTTACTGTAAGCGTTACAGAATTTGGAAATACATGCTCCTTTTACCCCTTTGAGGTCGAAGAAGCCCACATTTGACGTCAAATTTCTTAGCAGTTTTGAAGAGTATATGTCGAGGTACTTGTTTGTTCAAAAAAGTATTTTTTTGAACAACACATGCAGTGCTCTTCACACTCAATCGAATAATGTGAATTTAAGTCTTACTTTCCACATTATGATCAACCAATAGTCATTTTATAGCCGGTAATCCTTCGTCCTTAAAACGGTTTTACTCCTTTTTGTACGCATTAATGCTGACAAGCTGCATGATACTATGAATTAGGTTCCTGGTGCAGAGGCTTTGGTGGTAAGAGTGGTATCATCCGTGGACAAAAAGTTGGAAGTCAAGCAGCGGTTCCTAGAAATTTTTCAGGAAGAAGATTATCCAACTGAGTATCCATATAGGTCAAAGGTGCGCTTTTCTATCTGTTTCCAAGCGCAATGCATTTTCTATATTTTTCCGAATCTTACGAGCATGATTTAGTGTGCCCTTGAAATTTTATAGAATTGTCCTCGTCTTCCAATGCAATTGTTGATTTTGTGTTTCAGGTGGTATTGCTCTTTCAAAAAATAGAAGGAGTCGAAGTTTGCCTCTTCGGTATGTATGTGCAAGAGTTTGGGGCCGAATGCTCTCTTCCAAATCAACGGAGGGTTTACCTGTCTTACCTGGATTCGGTCAAATACTTTCGCCCGGATGTCAGGACTGCCAATGGGGAGGCATTGCGAACTTTTGTTTACCATGAAATATTGGTGAGAAGTCCTCTTGTTCGCTTAGTTTCTTGTCAGCAGTTCCGAATATCTTGTCAATGTATGCGAGAAAGTCCTGGTTTCTTCTAACTGGATGTACGATGGCCTATAAACTGTGGAAATCCTTGCAGGCATTTCGTTTCATTTTGAGCTCAGGCTCAAATTGTAATAGTTCATATCTTTTAGTCGTTATTCTGAGGTGTGAACCCCACCGTAGGCGATGGTTCATATGTGGGGTGAAAATTGTATTATCTGTTATTTGAGTTTTCTTCCTTTTATTATACATATCCAGACAGTTTAATTTAGTGGCGAATGGTTTCTTGCAGATCGGTTATCTAGACTATTGTCGGAGGAGGGGTTTCAGTAGTTGTTACATTTGGGCCTGCCCACCTTTGAAAGGGGAGGATTATATTTTGTACTGTCACCCAGAAATCCAAAAAACGCCAAAATCTGATAAGCTTCGAGATTGGTACTTGACGATGCTGCGGAAGGCAAGCAATGATGGGATTGTTGTTGAGATCACTAATCTGTATGACCACTTTTTTGCTTCAACTGGCGAGTGTAGAGCAAAGGTGTTTCTCCTTCTCCTGCCATTTTACCTCCAGCAACTGCAACTCCTCAATGTTGTATGATACATGCTAACTTGAATTTGATTCTAATTATGCTCATAGACTATTGGGCCTTCTCCTCTGTTTGTGAACTGTTTTAATTCTACGTTAGCTGGACATAACTGTCTTTGAAGCCTTCGCACAATGCGTTTGGCTTCCAAGGCTGGATATACAGGGCTCGTTTTTCCTTGTAGTAGTGATCAGTTTGACAAATGTTGATGTTTCATGGTCTTTCAGGTGACGGCAGCTCGCCTGCCTTATTTTGATGGTGACTACTGGCCTGGCGCAGCTGAGGACATGATAGTGCAATTGCAGCAGGAGGAGGAGGACGTTCGCAAGAATGCCCTGAAGAAAGGAAAAACTAAAAAGCAGCCAACAAAACGATTTTCCAAAGGACTTGCACAAGTTGAGTTGGCTAGCAATGCCAGCAAAGATACGCAACTCATGCAGAAGGTGTGGTTTGATAGATATTGAACTTGTCTAGTGCAACTCTCCTGCAGGATTGATTTCGTTTGGCTTCCAAAATTAGGTGCCATCTGCTTTCTAAGTAGGTCTCTAGTGTGTTGTTTTTATCAGGTGTCAGCCTCTAACATGCCATTTTTAATGTTGAGTGCAGTTGGGAGAATCAATCTTCCCTATGAAGGAAGATTTCATTATGGTGCATATGAATCACGCTTGCTCTCATTGCCGCCACTTTATCGTTTGTGGCCATCGCTGGGTTTGCAAGCAATGTAAAAACTTTCAGCTTTGTGAAAAGTGAGTTATCTATCTTGCAGCTATTAAATTTTGCTCCTTTTTGAATTTTTAAACTCATAGAATTTTCTTTTAATTTATCATTATTTGTCTTGCAATTTTCAAATCATCTTTATGGACTTGTGAGATCTGCACCATGCATGTTGTCACCTCTATCCAATGTAGGAACCCTCTATCTTTCTAATAAAGTTCATGCATCATTTTGTATTTGCAAACTCCAGATGTTATGATGCAGAACAGAAGCTCGATGAAAGGGACAGGCATCCCATCAATATTAAAGAACTACATTCCCTTCATGCTGTAAGCTTCTCTAAAGCCAACCAGTAATTGATATCTCTTACCTGCATGCACTTGACGTAATTTTAAAGGTTTGGCGATGCTTACCAGAACATCATTGAGATACTGTTTGGAATTAATTTCAGTGCAAGCAGGTCGAATTTTCTTTTTTGTCTTGGACCATCATCAGTGTGACCCTGCATTGAGTTTACTGAAATCATTCTGGGGTGGTTGTTTGATCAGGTTGAAGTGAATGACGTTTCAAGCGATACTAAAGATAAGGATGAAAGCATGGAAAGCGAGTTTTTTGATACTCGACAAGCGTTCCTGAGTTTGTGTCAAGGAAACCACTACCAATATGACACTTTGCGACGCGCAAAGCATTCCTCCATGATGGTGCTGTATCATCTGCATAATCCAACTGCTCCTGCATTTGTGGTGAGCTGTAATGTTTGTCACCTGGATATTGAGACTGGAAATGGTTGGCGCTGTGAAACTTGTGCCGACTTTGACCTTTGCAACAAGTGCAAAGACACTGCGAATCACCCACATAAGCTTGCTCCATTTCATGATCGAACTGCTCAAAATAAGGAAGCTCGTCAACAGCGGGTTCTTCAGGTTTGTACCGATATGCTACATCCTTATGTTTTGATTTTGTTGGTCGTCTGTTTCTTCTATTCTTGAGATTGACCACGTTTTTTAGAGGTTCTTAGAAGAGCACTCCTTTTGAGCTCTTAGGAGCTTTTCCGAAATGAGGACGAGGAACATGGATGATTTGAATTGGATTTTGAGCTTCCGTAGGGTATTAATTAGGCATACTAGTGTCATCGTACAAATATATCCTGTTCGGAAGGAGATGATTTACAGTGAAAAGGTAGGTTAAGTATGAGAGATGTTATAACTCTGCCTAGTTTGATGGTTATTTACTTCATCGTTATTAGTGAGGCAGGGCTTGTTGTATATTTACTATGACTTAAGGTGTTGCAGGTCGCTCATATTTACTTAAGTGTTATTCCCTGCATTTCATGTGACATTTGAAGCTGTTGTGGCGGTCGCACTTCACGTTCTTGATGTCGCAAATAATAATTACAGTTGCAATAACATCTGTCTGGTCTTTGGTGGCTTGGCTGGTTGACTACAGTTGCGGAAAATGCTCGAGCTACTTGTTCATGCATCTCAGTGCGGTTTGGGCACCTGCCAGTATCCCAAATGTCGGAGTGTGAAAGGTCTATTTCGGCACGGCATGAACTGCAGAATTAGAGCCTCTGGGGGTTGTAATATGTGCAAAAGAATGTGGTATCTGCTGCAGCTTCATGCAAGAGCGTGCAAGGAGTCTGAGTGCAGGGTCCCCCGTTGCAAGTACGTAACTTGTTCATCTTGATAATATGATTGAGACTATTGATCAGAAGAATGTTGGTCAAATTTTATGACTAGTAATCAGTATTCTGCTTTTGTTTACTCATGGACGCTGTGTGGAGGATATCAGGGACTTGAAGGAGCACTTGCGACGTCTAAACCAACAAATGGAGTCGCGACGCAGGGTTGCCGTGAAGGAAATGATGCGGCAGAGAGCAGCAGAGGCTGCAGGTAGCAATAGCTAGAGTGCTGTGCGCACTGTCTGTCTCGTGTCCAGACTCAGGAAAGAAGAAGTCAGGCAACAATCGACGAGCAGACTATTGAAGGTGACTAAAGCTGCAGCAGCACATTGTTTTCCAAATGTTTGCTGCTGTCTTCGGAGCTTTAACTGAGCATTCACAGGAAGACTTGGTCTTCGAGATCCTAGTTCCATGAACATCGAATTTATACATTAGCCTCCACTTGGTTATGATTTGTCTTTATGCATTATTTTAATGTCAAATTCGCTGATTGTTTTGTTTACGAATGTTTGGCTCTTGGTTTTCTTATGTTTTCTGTTTCGCTTCAATATCGTAGAAGCTTGGTCGTTTTGGTTTTGTGAGTTGTGTGCTTCAAGCCTGGTCGTTTTCCAGGGAATGGGAATATTGTGAGAATAATTTAAGAATGTGTTTTCTCATAATGGATGGCAAAATATGGCATTCTATCAGTTCCTAAGCAAAGGAAATGAAGTGAAGATACTCTATGTCTGGGTCAGTTTTTCTAAATAATAAAGTAAAATTTGAAACATGTCCAAAATTTTATAAATTTGCGGACTAATATCCGAAATGTTGATATCTGAAATGCTAGAGTTACAATTTCTCAAATAACCTAAAAAATTTAAATTTTAAATTTAAATTCAAAAATTAAACTATTTTGACACATTTTGACACACAGGTGTTACAGCATCCCTACCAATGTCTTCCCTTTCCCTATCTCCATTAGGATGAAGGGGATAGGGAAGAGAAGCTCCCACTCGTAGTTCCCTAAATTTTCAATTTATTGCTAAATAGAGGTAGGGAGAAGTCAAAAGGGAACCATAGAAATAGTAACAAGGCCAAATGAATAGAGCTTCCACGAACAAATAAAGCACAACTCATGCTGGAAAGGTGGAAAGTGGTTTCAGAATTACTCCACTTGGGTTCCCTATCCATCATCCCATTCATAGAACTTCGATCCATCCTCCCTAAAATTATTGGGATAAAGAATGTTGGTGGGAGATAGAGATAGAGATAGGGAAGCCATTAGTGGGGACACCCATATCCAAAATAAACCGTTGAACTTGAATAAAAAAAATAACTTAATTAGTATTTCGTTTCAAAACTCATTTCTCCTAGACTCTAGAATCTAGAATCTAAGATTCCATTACACAAATAAAAGATTTGAGTCAAATGATTGAATATTTGAAGTCATAAATAATTTAGGTAATATTTCATTTCATTCCCAAAGGCGCAAACCGCTTTGCTATCCCCATACCCAAAATAAACCGTTGAACTTGAATTAAAAAATAACTTAACTAGCCTTTCATTTCAATACCCATTCCTCCTAGACTCTAATGTCTAGAGTTCTAGGATCCCATTACACAAATAAAAGGTTTGAGTCAAATGATTGAACATTTGATGTCATAAACAATTTGGGTAATATTTCATTTCATTCCCAAAGACCCAAACTGCTTTGCTATCCCCATACCCAAAATAAACCATTGAACTTGAATTAAAAAATAACTTAACTAGCCTTTCATTTCAATACCCATTCCTCCTAGACTCTAATGTCTAGAGTTCTAGGATCCCATTATACAAATAAAAGGTTTAAGTCGAATGATTGAATATTTGAAGTCATAAACAATTTGGGTAATATTTCATTTCATTCCGAAAGACCCAAACCGCCTTGCTATCCCCATACCCCAAATAAACCATTGTACTTGAATTAAAAAATCACTTTAAACATCATATTCATTAAAATGGGAGTTTTCCACTGAAATGCGTGTTTTAAGAGACACTACAATCCAAAAATTGAAGAGAAATTTGTCACTATAAATACAAAATAAGCAATGCAAAGTCATATGAAGCGTGCATATAATAACAAGATGATCAAATATCATGCATTTATTAAATTTTAAATATCCATTTACTAAAAGGAGCCAATGGATGTACATATATGTAATCTATAAATGTACAATCACAATGAAATGCGACTTTGTATAAGAAAATGTACCATTAAGGTGTTCCAGTTTACGAGTACGCAGTAAATTGGCAACCAACATTTTCAGTCAAGTGCTAGTGAAATGGAAGCCTATGTGTTTGAACTACAAAATATCTCTATACCATTATTATTGGTCTACATAAATCCATTGAATTATATGAACAAGTCTCATGTGTGAGATTTATTCTTTAGCTTCTCTAGTGCCTTCAAAATTGCCGGTCCTCTACTATATCCATTGTCCATCTTCCGGTATTCACAACTGAATTGATGCCGCTGCAATTTCAATGACTTCCGCTCCCATGCATCCCATGTTGGAATAGAGCAACAACTACGGGAGACTTCGCCATGTGAATGCTTCATTTGATACCCTTCAGACAATGCTCGTTGATGTGGAAGCAATGGTGCAATAGGAGGGAGTGTACATCGGGCATGTACGCACTGGTACCTCGGACTTCAATGTTGCTGGATGGAATGAAAAATCAATATCCCCGTAAAGTTTCCTTGGAGGCACTCTATCGGAGGGCAACGAAGTAGGATGACTTGTAGACCTCAGAGGAGACGGGGGGCAAGAAAGTGGCAGACATGGCCTTCCACTTGGGGGACTGTCCACCACGTTATCATCCATAGGCTTTGTTGAAAAGTCCATTGTGGAATTTGCTGTAGCCACTGAGCAAAGGAAGTTTTCGGTACTCAGTATTACGTATTGTCTATAGTCTATAATAGAATCCACAGACGCTGCGCAAGCAAGGCCACCTTCTACAGCATGGGTTGATGTGGTGCTCATGATCTGAAAAAAAATTCATATTCAAATGAAAGGTCATGAAGTGCAAACATGAATAAAACACAATGTACTAGAGCCAAATTGAATCCAACTGCACAGTTGAAGTTGTACATCAAGAACAGAATTTTCATTCATACTTATATAATCAGCAATGTACATATCAAGTTGTGCCAAGCTAAAACGGAAAATTGGTCCCATGTCAACTATACACGTCAAAGCCCTAGCCTAACTAGCACAAGAGGATGCACGAATTGCATCCATGATTCTGTCGTATTCCTTCCGATTCCTCTCGTCGCAAAGCATCCGCCGCCCAATTCTTCCAGGACCATTTTCCCTAAATGATTTCAACCCTTGATTGCCAAAAGCGTGCAGACGTTGAAACCAGGGAAGCAATACATCAAACATAAACGTGTCTTTAAAACCGTTTCCCCTATAGCTCCATGACTCTGGTAGTACTACATTATCAGGCTTGTTCGTTATGTGTTTTGTTGGGCTATCGTCGACTACAACAGTATTGTCACTTGCAAAGCTTCCCCTGGAACCCTTGAACAATGTATCAAGATTCTTAAGAAACAAGTCTTTATCAATCCCTGCCTCCTTGAAAGTAGTCAACCTTCCTGATTTATCTCTGTGTTTAATTGTGTCACATGCATCCTGCCCAAGAATAAGAAAGGGTTCATGTACGTCTCGAAAGAAATACTTGCATATCAATTCAGTAGTGGATTTCTTCATGGAGCTCCACACTGAGATGACTGCAATTTTTCCTATCTCTGAAAGAAATTTGGAGCAATCGGGTCGCATCCACATAGCTTTGGGTTCCACTAGAGCGGGTTCGGTTGTAGAGTGCAGTTCTGAGGAGTTCTTGATTTTTTTGTGAGAGAACTTCTTTGACTTCCAATCTTAGCAGATACATAGAATGCCATTTAGGTCTAGGATAACATTGACCCACTTGTCCGCAACCCTGGACCTGAATGGTTGATTGACAACCTTCGAAGATCCTTCATGACGAGATGGAGGGCCAAATCCCTGCTATCAAACAGACGAATGCGAAAGCGATTACGATCGTCTACAACCTCATTGAAGGTACATTACGACATAACAGAGAACAAAATCCTTGAGAATTATATGAGTACAAACAACAAAGTACACCTACAAAATGTAGGATAGATAGAATAAGAATCAAACCATACTTGCTTCTGGAAGGATTCACCGGTAGCTAGGGAATTATTATGCAATGTTGTCGTCAATATGGAAGGATTGACCTTCTTCTTTTCTTTGCGTGATGTGTTTTCAAAGTTCCGAGGAATATCATCGACTGTCATGTGTGGAAGGGATGACAGATGTGAAGATGAGGTGGGATCGGATAAATTTGTCAAAGTCACAAGCCCTGCGATTCAGTAAATATGAAATCATATTTTGTAAGAAATCAATATATAACTGCCTCAAGAAAATGAGTTTGGTCATACAAAAATGAGTTTTCAAGCTCCAAACAAAGTAGTTCAATGTCCTAGAAGTTCATCTTACAAAACACGATTCTACTATCTATACTCTATGTACATCAAATCAGCTCGAGTCGAGCTGAAACAAATGACATCGAGTGATTACAAGGCACAACCTGCTTGTTGATCGTCGGTGGAAACGCTTTCACTTTCTTGTACTACTTCAAGTGTTTCCACTTGCAGGTTGTGCCCTATCTCATCAACCTCTGCTGTCTTTGTTGGTGTTTTGACATCAACACGTATACTCTCTTCTACCATGGCATCTGCATGTTGGGATGATGCCTTAGGACTTTGAACAACTTCTTCTGGTGGAGGGGGATCAAGCACTGGTCCTCCAAGAGGAAGAGGAGGCACTATTGCTTCAACGCCCTGCGGAATGGAAATTGCGCCGTCACTCGACACGGAGGGGTGCTTCTGGAGAAGAAGTACTTGGAAAGTTGAGGCGGGATCCAACGTTGCTATTGGTGTGGCTTGCCTACCGGTAATATAATTCTGCCACATTTCCCTGTTTTGCTTTATCTCGTTCACAAAACTCTTTGTAAGGCATTCGATCCTCTTATTTGACTCCTCGTGGAGCCTCTTGTTTTCTGCCCGTTCGTTCAAATTCTCAAGTCGAATGTTCTCTTGCTGCTACATTACAAACGCCAAGGTCTGCGCAAGGGTATCCATTGGGTCTACCCTTCTCTTTTTTGCCAGGGGTTTTCGAGTCATAGGAGAGGGTGGAGTTGGAGCCTCAACAGTTGGTGGAAGCAAACCTGATGAAGTTGATGAGCCCGGCATGTCTTGCGATGAACGTGCACCTGGTGTGGGCATTGCATCGAGACCGTCATCTTCTTCTTCCTCATCTTCATTGACTACCACTTGTTTTTTGCTTGCGCGGCTATTTGGGGAACCTGTAGTTGATTTTTTGTTTATTGTTCTTGACGTTGTTTGCGATGCCGGAACCGTGGGATACTATGCCTCATTGACGTGATACCCTGTTGCCAAGAAATCGTCTTTGTCTAACATAATTGCCTTGGTAATAATGTCACTTTATATATCCGATTCAATATCGGGAACTAATGCATACACATTCATACCGCTCATCTGCATGGCGTTGACATGAAGAGAGGTTTAGTGTTTTTAGCAATCAAATATATGATTTGAGTTTATCTAAAAATTATTCAAATAGCGTGTAATTTAGGTGGGTGCAACCTGAAATGAAGTACAATGAAAATAAAAGAAGGAAAACTGAAGCAGAGATTTATGAGCAATGGTGTGCAATTCAAGTGGGAGCGCCCTAAAATGCGAAATGTCACTTACCAGCGCTGCACATGTCAATTTTGCTCCAACAAACACCAAGAGCACACTTGATCCGAGATGGCAAAACGTTTGCACTACCCAGAGATAGAATTCCGTCCTAAGCTCCATGTTATACATGCGAAATGGAAGCTCATTATACTTTCTTGCATCTCTATATACGGACGTATTGGGAGCTACAAACTCTGCTTGTATTTTGGCCTTCATATTGTTGACTGGACTTTGAAAGAATATCAAAAGAACTTTCTTCAATGCCTTGGCGCTGTTCGCGAGCAGGTCCATCAACCGCTCATTTTTGGTTGGGTAGTAGTCGGCAAAATTCAAGTTGAAGGTTTGGAGGACCTCATTTTTCTCCACGTATGCCAACACTTGTGTCTGATCTACTTTGTCGGCACAAATAAATAGCCAGGACTTGATATCTTCAAGTAGAGGACTCTTCTCATTCTGCATGGAGGTGAGGACTACGTTGAAGAAAGGATTCTCGATACTGGACTTCTCTTTCTTTAAGGCCCCTGGAATACTTCTGAAGTCAATGACGCCTAGCATTATCTGGTTTTGGGTCTCCACGTTCCACACCTTTTGGAGCCACTTAGACCATGTGTTGGTGCCAATGGTATAGGGCCTCAAGTATGCGATTCCAGTTTGCGTTTTAAAGTTTTTTTTCCTTTGCAGGAAAACCTTGAAGAACTCTGCCACTCATGGTGATATCTGCTCCGCGGACATGTTTTTGGCCCTGAGTTGCTTTCCAGTTCCAAAGAATTTATCCCCGGGCCTCTCTACGAGGAGATTCATTGTCGCACTTGTAATGTTGTGACTTTGCTTGAATTCCCTCTAATTTGCAACAATGAGTTCACCATTCGCGCTGAATAATCCGAGGTCAGGGTCAATTTCTTGGAGTGCTTTTTTCACTAGCTGCTTCCATTTGCGCCTTTCGACCCACTCTTTTGTATTGTAGCAACTGTTAAGCATCGAAGTTGTGGTCTTGATAGTCACCTTTGAATAATCTTTAGTGCGCTTGGATCCGGATTGGTTGAGGATGTGTTTCGCCAGCTTCCCGAGGTCATTGTAGCTGAGATTTCCGAGAGGCTTGAAGAAGTCGTAGCTGAAGGAGCAGCTTTCTTGTTTCCAGTGTTCTTTCTCGTTGAACTTCATCAAGGTATCAGGATCAAAGAGCTCCCCATGTGTTGCATTCGTAATGACTTCGCTCCACAAATTGTAAACTTCATCCGATGCGGTTATAATTTTGAGTTTGTTGACGAGTTTTAGCTTCTCCTCTGCACCTTTTCTCTTAGCGGCCATGTGATTTTTATTGACATCGATCATTGCAAAACATTGGTGCATTGCTTTTTCAAAAGCCTGTATGAAGTTCAACACTTGAGAATCAACAATCAAGTTTTAAAGAATTCAAATGCGGTCAATTTATGCAAAACAATTACAAAGCAGAAAACAAGTGAGCAATTCAGCTCTACGGGATCTGATTTGCACACTTAATGACAATGCAAAAAACAATTGAGCAATTCAGCTCTATGGGACCTGATTTACACACCCTGAATTTTGTTGTCTCTCGCATTGATTCTCTAGTTCTTTTTACAATTGTCACAGTCCCCACTGCAGCTGCCTCTTTGGGATTTTTTGGACTCCCCATCTTCACCCACACTATCCGGGCTCTAAGAATGTTTGTTGCCCATGATGGTTGGATCACCTGGAAGTGATTGGTGCGGTTATAGTAAGCCAAAATTGACCGCAACTGCTCAGCATTATCAGACCAAACAATGAAGCAATTCCACTTCTCGAATTGCTCGCTAGTCTCTCTGTCAATTCCACTTTCTTCATCCAACATCAATCTGCTCGCCGCAACGTTGTGCTAACCGTTGATGATGTAGAATTCACCATCTGCAATGTCTTCCCACCTCTCCGGCTTTTTGCACTTGATTAACGGGCATAACGCAGAGGGTTTGCTTAGCACTCTTGTCAGAAATGTTGACAAGCCAATTCATCATATCCCTCACCATTTTGTCTTCAAAGACCCGTATGTTGAACTCTGGTGGTACTTGAATGAGTTGCTTCAGTGGAAGTTCTTTCTTCACGTTAGCAGGAAGAACGTATGCGCTTGAGCATGTTTCCCAATACCTTTGGTACACCGCACTCACGACCTTGTAATCTGGTTTCCGCTTGGTATTTAATGTCTGTGGAACATTAAGCATTATGTCTGCGTAGCTCAACTCTCCTTGTCCAGATTGTTCTGATGTCCGATCTATATGCTTTTTGGCAGACGTTGACGCTAGAGGACTCCCTCGTACTCCATGTGTTAGTGGAGGTTTTTTGTTCCTTATACCTCGCCCCTGTGATCCAACCCCTTGGTTCCCCATGGAGAGTTGACTTTCCGCTTGGCTTGCTGTTTCCACTGAGATTGTGCAAGAAGCCATGAAAGACTTTTGCATGGCATGCTTTTCCTTGAGGATCTCGAAGGAGTTTAACAACAGTTGTAATTTTTCACACAATATCTTCTTGGTCAGTGGTGATCCATCCTGATTGCAATAATATCCTTCGTCCACCTTCTTTTCTAGTTGTTTAATTTCATTGTTGTATGGGATGGGCTCCAAACTCTTGAGAAGGGGCATCATGTTGAAGGTGATCTTGTCAGAGTTAACAAGAATGGTGAAGTGATATGGTTCAGTGCTCAGGACCCCCGTCTTCGTTGTGACACATCGTATGAGAATTTGTGGATAAATGTCGTGGATGACGTCCTTCACTCTCTTGTCAAATGAGATTGGAATATATATTAGCGTTTGTGTACTTCATAGTAAAGTGAAAGTGGTCCGTGAAAGGAATCATTGCCAGACCCCAGGATTCCACTTCCTTAGGGTCCTTGAACTCCTAGTAATCTCCATCGTCCATCATCTCATCCTCGTCTTCGACTTTAGGAGTCTTTGTTATGCTCCTTTTGAAGTATGCGTTTAGATTTTCGACTTGGTCCTCCATGCTGCAAAATAAATAGAAATTACAGTTTATTTTACTAACCATCTATGAACATGCTTTTGTTTTGATAGATTTTTTGAGCTTTGTTGAAGGGAACTTAGAATGACAACCTATTTTTTTCTAAAGGATATTTCCATGTGCAATTTAGGTGGGTGCAACCTGAATTGCTCACTTTGGACTTGTTGTTGAATTGTTTTTTATTTACTCTATTTATAAATAAATTATCAATTAATTGTGGTTTGTTAGAATCTTTGTATGTATTTGCTATTACATGTGTCGTCTAGTCTTTGAAGGATGAGACTTAAATTTTTTTTATTTGCATATTAGGTCTTTACTACCTGAATTGTACACTAGCTACGTGACCCTTACTATGATTTTTTTTGCTATGGCTTTGTTTTGATTTTTTAGGCAATAGCTAGATAGTTTATATTGTAAATGTATTTATTGAATGGCACTATTCTATGCTTGTGCAGTTTAGGTTGATGCCACCCGAATTACCTAAGGCTTGAATTCTCTTTGTTGTGCTGCTTCTGTTGTCCTTGTTATTTTTTTATTATATATGCTAGAGTATAGCTTTAACTGCTTTGTCTAGACCTAATGATTGTTAGTTTTTTCTAAAGTATATTCAAAATAAATTGATCAATTAGATGTGGGTTGTTAGTGTCTTTTTCTGTGATTGCGGTTGGATGTGTCTTCTTGTCTGTGACGGATGAGCATGAGATTATTGCAGCTGACATTTTTTTCTGTGCATATTAGGTTCTTGCTACCTGAATTGCACACTAGCTCTATGATGCTTTCTGTGGAGTTTTTTTTCTATGACTATGTTCTTTTTTTTATCAATTTCTATGTTAATATTTTTGATGTATTTTTAGAATAGCAATGGACTGTGCTTGTGCAGTTTAGGTTGATGCCACCTGAATTACACAAGGCTGAAAATCTTTCTGTTGTGCTGCTTTTGTTATCGACTTTATTTCTTTAATAAAAATGCTAGAGTATAGCTTGTGCATTTCAGGTCTACCCCACCTGAATCGCGCGAGACAGCAACGCAAAGTTTTACAAATTTATAAAATACCCAGATAACTTTTTAATCTTTACAGAAAATGGACAATCAACAATATCCGGATAACTTATTAATTATGCAGGGACGGAGAACAATAAGGGACGGACAGGGACGAAAAACAAGAATTGCGTATTGATCATGTTGTTCACAATCTAGCAAGCCCAAGCAAAAGATTCAAAATTCAAGCTTCACATTCTGTTTCAGACTCCAGCTTAAGCTTCCAACTCAAAATTCAGACTTCATATTCAGCTTCAGACTCACAATTCAAGCTTCACATTCAGAGTTCCGGCCACCTAATCACAAAAATATCCGGACCCTTCTTGAGATCTAGGGAAAACAAACAACGAGTAAACAACGAGTTATCCATGATTGGATTAGCAACGTCAAGAAATCCACGCACACAATGGAAACCACAAGATACCATTGCACCTCTAACCAAAGTTTTAAATCCTATACACAGCTCGAAAGATGTATGCACGTGGGTGACATCACATATTCAACTAGTACATGACAAAGACTTCAGTTACAAACTAGAAAAGAAAGATTTGCTTTGTATGTAGCAACACTGAAAAGCGCAGGGGCAACCCAACTGAGCACACGGTATCATGAAAGACCACAGAAACCTCCACAAGGGTTCAAAGGAGGAACACTCACACTTACTAGCTGTTTTGGCTATTTTCTTGATGGACTGTGCATTCTAACAAGGTAGGCTAACTACAACAATTAGGTGCACAGAGGCAATTGAAGTTCAGCTAAAGACATTATTTTGTGGGGTTCCAGAAATACTATCAAATGGACACCAAAAAGAATAATTGCAATGCAACAATGGAAGCAGACCAAACGCTAAGAAAGCTAACAAACAAATTGAAATAGAGAACAGAATAGGTGCTTCGAATCAAAGCACCCTTTTGGAAGCAGGAAAGTTGCAAGGAGATAGGCCTGTTCAAGGTGACAATAGAAACTCCCATTGCTTACTTGAATGCAACACTTCCAAGCACGAATCCTAAATACAACGCTCAAAACTCACTACAAATTCCGCAAGATTCCACAGAATGCAGCCTCCACGCCAACCGGATCTTCCGATCAAATCTCAAATTCTCAAGAGCTAGCGCCGAGCACCTAAAACGAACAGGGATCATGAATCAATGACAGCCAACGTGGCGTATAGACAAAACCAAGTAGTTCAGTTACACTGTCAATTGCTTCAAAGCATGTAAGTTACAGTATTTGATTCCAGATCTTATGTTATCCTTTGGTGAAGATTGATGAGTGAGACCCAACTTGCGGTTTGTGCTGTGCTTACCAACACACCATAAGCAGCACGCTCTATTGTCAGCAAGTTGTAGAATCCTTGCTCTTAGCTGCAGCTTCTCAGTACTGCATTGCGAGCACTTTTCGATTCCCAAGAGTTCGCTTAGAATATGGTACCTGCACCAACTCAGTAAAGCTGAAGTTACAGAAACTCACAAACAAAATGAAATACAGAACACAACCGACGCTGGGATGGGCCCTTAGAAGGAGAAGGGGACAGAGAAAACTCCCATCACGTGCATGCATTTATGCCACACTCAACGTTACCAACATTCAAAATGAAGTTCACCACAAATTCCGCAAGCCTCCATGTCCGCAAACCGCAATTCCACATACAACTTTAAGTGGAGCTAGAGTTCTGCACGTGAACGTACGAAACTGGGATCATGAATATATCGATCACTGATTGCAACTGGATGTCCACTTCACACTGTCCCCGAACTCTCATGAGAAGCATGCAAGATCCATTTCTCGTCAACCAAACTGTACGCGTATGCTAAACTAATTAGTTAGAGAGAATTGTAAACAATCATCAATTGCTAAACCAGACAACTCTCTCGCAAGCAGCTCCAAACCTACTCCTCGTTGTAAGGCAGCTATAAGGCGGAGGATCAGTCAAACTTTACAGTAAACTTTACTGTAGACAAAATCAAAATGGACCCTAGCTGCCTCTATTTGTGCGACCCCTGCTTGTGCTCTTATCATCATTGCACCCAATTTCATCATTACGAGTACCTCAGCATTGCGGGCACTATTAATTTCACATTTCCCTTGCAATTGGGGTTGCAAGCTAAGGATCACTATTTTCAATTACAGATGCTCCCATCATGAAATCGACGATGGCTTTCTAAAACTTTACCATGGCATTCCTTCCACTGTACAAGTTGCAGATCTTTGCATTAGAGGAGCCATGCACTGTGAACGACATCTTCTGGGACAGAGTTTGTAACAAATTGCACACATTTGTGATCGCTCAAAGTTTACATAACATCGATTGTTGCGAGCCCTAACCTTAGAAAAAGCTTGCCGTGAACCTAACTGTGATGGACGGAATGTAAAAAAAGTTGTGGTGAACCTGAGGATGCTTTCACCTTAGTTTAGTTTTTCTTGGAATTCAGTTCTCAAGGACTTTGACTCTCACAAGAGACGGAGAAAGGTGACGTTCGGGGTTCGGGTCAAAACTCACAAGAGACGGACATGGGAAACCATGAGCACACTAAACCCTAACATGAGTACGACTAAAACATCAATACCGTAAACCCTAGATCGGGAATCGTTCTCTAGAAACCTACGTCTTTTTCTACATCTCTAAGGCGATTCCGCCTACGCGAGAAAGCTCATGATCGAAAAGAATCTTCTGGAGGTTCGGGAAGGGGTACATCCTCGTGTGCGTTGCTCGAAAAAACACAACAAAAATCAAATTTGAAAAGGCACATCCAACAAGACCGACACCGAGCAAGACCGATCACCACAGAAGTCCCTACAGGAAATCAAGAAAAACAAAATCTCAAGCACATGAGAAGCTTCAAGAAAATTGAATTCACGACGAACCACAAACACAAAACATTTCTCAAAGATTTGCTCGGGACGTACCTTTCAACTTGCAAACTTCACACCGCCGTGACCTGACTTTGCACCTCGGCGACCCTAAATTCCAAGCTCTGCGACCCTCACTTGCAGCGACCTAACTTCGCAGCTAAAAGACCCTCACTTTGCAGCTCCGCGACCCTCACTTCCAAGCGGAAAAAAATACAAACCCTAAAAGCCCCCACCACTACAATTCTTGTGCTCCCCTTTTCGTCGTCAATGAGAAGTGCAAAAGGCTTTGCTCCAACTCCCCACGCAGCAAACTAGCTGAAGGAATCAATGTGGTTACGGACATAAGTTTCTGGGGCGCCGGACCAAACAGAGAAGCTCGGATGCAGACTGCGGATGCGCCTTGAAAGTAGATAGGGCTAGTATCACCCAGTAAAAAACAAGGAATTTACAATTGCCTATTCTTATAAAGGAACTTACTTGATACATGTGATAGTTCCCACTACACTAATGATGATAAATAGTGTTAGCCATACTAACTATTTTAGAAATGCTATAAGTTTTTACTTTTGATGAATATTTTTATTGAGTGTATAGATCCTAATATCATTTGAAGTGGGAGAACTTTACACCTATAGTTGGTAAAAATATTCATCAACAGTAAAAACTTATAGCTCTTTTAAATCAATTAGTGTAGGTAACACTATTTATCATCATTAGTGTACTCCTACTATTTCCGCCTACAAACCCGGTAAATTATCAAAAGTAACATCTTACTGGAATTACCTGTATGTTATAAGTGCGACACCCTTACTACAATGTATTAAATTTGTATTCAAACAATATTGCAAAAGTAGAAGATGATTAGTAATTCCATTTCTTCAAGGTCCTTCCAACTAGTCTGGTAGTACACTCTCAATGCATCCATCTTCTTCAAATGGACCTTACTATTAGTTGGAGAAGAAAGAATGAGTGATTCTTAAACAGACCACTATAGCAAATGAATAAATCAAGGAAAAATTATTTTTCTATTGCAAGAACCTATCATTGTCTTCGATTTCCACACATTTCTTTACAAGTTGCAAGGAAATGGATTTTGGGAGGTCACAAATAGGAGCCTATGCCCCAAATCTTTGAAAATTTATAAGTAATTCAAAGATGCTTTGATAAATACATAACCACTTGTGTTATGTTCCACATTTACTTTCCTTCTTTTGAAAAAGATTGAAAAAGATTTCTATACATGGTAACCTATTAAAAAGGTGGACCAACCCTTACATGCTTGCTTTTAGAGCATACTACCTTAATCCAAGCCCTATTGTAATCGATAATTACCTTTGTTGAAGTCAATTGTTTTATGTTGTTATATACATTAATGTGTTTCATTTAACTTTAATTACTAAAATGAAACAATAATGACCATCAACTGTATTTTTTAATGCATTTCATAGGTTATATTTTCTATGGTGCTTTCAATTCAATTTAAAGACTTAAATCTAAAAGTGAAAGCAACGTTTTACATTGTAGTTCTTTTATTTTTTTGAAAAGGAAAAGAGAAATTCATTATAGTTTTCCTATGTTCTTCAAAAGTGAAAGGAAACTTTATTCTACTTCTTTTAATTTTATGAGAAGTAAAATGAACCTTTACTACAAGGGTGATTGCAAGAAACACTTCACGTTTTTTTTGTCCCCTTGACCTTAGACAGGTGGTTTTTTGCTCATAACTTTTGCATCGTGTTTCCATCTTCAATGAAACTTGAAATGAAGTTACATGTAGTAGTTTCAGATGTTGACTAATTTTTTGGATTTTTTTAAAATTATTTTACTATTTTTAAACTGCCCCCGATTGGATGTCTACCTTGGCCATTTTGAAGGTTTTTAGTACTATTTTTCACCCAAAAATACTAATTTGAAGCTCAAAATTGGTATACTAGGACTTCTACTAAAGTTACACAAGCTTACCAAAGATTTTCTAACAATAGTTAATTTTCCATCTTCCACATGTGCTCAAAGTGCACTACCTTTGCGCAAGTGGAGAGAACACAATTTTATTTTTCCAATAGTGAAAATTGGTGAAAAGGAGTATCTATAAGTTAGAAAAAATGGATTTTTTTTTGAGAATTTTTTGAATTTCTTTACTATTTTTTAAGAATTAAATTTCAAACTGTCTATTTTCTTGCATTTTTCAACCCTCTTTGACCGTGCATAACTCTTAGAGATAAATTTTTTTAGGTCTGAATTTTTGCACATATCATTTTTTTAATGCTTTACACATTATCCATATTTTATTTTATTTAAAAAAAAATTATTTCAAAATCCACGAACAGGAGTGAAATGGCCGTTTTGAACGAAAACCAGCAGGTGTTTCTTGCAACTACCCACAAATCTTTCACTTTCTTAAAGTTCTAAATAGATTTTCCTAAATCCAATTCCAACTAAAATATTGATAATACAAAAGTAACTCAATCACGTGGAATTGTTTATCTTTCTTGATTGTCAAAAATGAATTCATAAACAATCCTAACATAAAATTTCTAAAAGCTTATTTCCTAAGATTGCTTCCAAAACATATAGCTTTCAATTTTTTCAAGAATTACCTAGAACAACAACACTAATCCTCTTACACTATGTAGAAAAACAAAATATTACAATCTTCAATTTGTCAAATGGTATGCATTTAAAAAAGTAAAATAGTCTTATTTCAATAGAGGTGTTTAAAGATAAATTAGAGTCTTACATCTACATATAGCTAAAGTACAGGGCTAGGTTCATGCCCCAATTTTTACTTTCACGTACATTCAAGGTCATTTCAAGTGACCACCTATTGCAAATTTTTTTGAATTCGTGACTTTATGAATAATTGCAACTTGCACAACATGTTTTCCATTTTTTTTGACGTGAATTTCATGAGATTATTTACATTTTTTTGGACATTAAAGTATAGGGCTAGGTTCATGCCCCAATTTTTACTTTCACGTACATTCAAGGTCATTTCAAGTGACCACCTATTGCAAATTTTTTTGAATTCATGACTTTATGAATAATTGCAACTTGCACAATATGTTTCCCATTTTTTTTATGTGAATTTCATGAGATTACATTTTGTTGGACATTGGAGTTTAGGGCTAGGTTAGTGATCCAATTTTTATTTTTATGCACAAGGCCATCCAAAGTCCAAAGTGACCATGATTTGATAGGGTTTTATTTAGAAGTACTTATCTTTTCAAAAAAATTCAATCAGTAGTTAAGTTTATTTTATGATTTTCTTTTACATTTTATGGCTTAGTTGATATAATAGGCTTGAAACTTGGGAAATGCCTTAGTTTTCTACTAATTATAAACCACCACATGGCTCGTGCTCCATGTTGATGACCTTGATTATGTGTAAAACGTTTTCCTATATGTTATCAACATCACACCGTGGTAGGATTGATGACTAAGAGGTTCTTAGGCAATTGATTATGGCAGGGGACCGTATAAAAATTGAATCCAGGAACTTGAAGAATACACACAATCATGTGAACTTTGTAAAATGGACATTGACGTGCACAATCATGGTCACTTATTTGGAAGAAAGTTTTATATGTGGCTCGTGGGTTTTCCTTAAAATTTAAATGCCAATGCCAATGGATTTTTATATGTTCATATGTAATACGAACAATGATTAATATTTATGTATTCACTTTGAATACAAACACTGGATTCTTGGTATTGTTAACATGGAGCATGAGCCATGATTGTTATTAAACTCATAATCCAATCTTGCTGACAATCCGTCGCAATCGTCGCTGTATGTGCGATTGGTGACTGTCGTAGAGTAGTTTGTAGTTTGTGGATTGCAAATGTAGGTGTCTAACCAATGGGCAAATGCACACTACGGTGGATCACTTTTGGCAGAAATACTTACATAAAAGTCCATTTCCTTTTTTTGCATATGATCTCTAAATTTCTTTTTTCTTTTTTCTATAATTTATTTATAGTGTATTAAAACAAAATGTGAAGAAATTTAATTGAAAATTCTTTTGTATAATTATATATAAAAACTTCAAAGATGACATCAAATTTTGATTTAGTTTAATAAATTGTAGAAATAATTATAATGAAAATTAACTCTATTGAAATTTAGACCACCCTTAGAAATACTTATTGTAATTATTTTGATAAGATAGATTTGTGTAAAGTATATTTTAAGTATGTCTAATGTACCCCCAAAAATCAATGGTATTCTGATGAGATTATGATACATAAATTAGTCCATATCTACAAATTTAGGAATACAATTCTATATATTTCAAATCAAAACCTTTGATTGTATATATACTTGTTAAAATATAATTCCTTCTTTTGCAAAATAATTGAATTCCTAATAGATCAATGAGTCCTTACCTTTAATGTTGTGGACTGTGACAGTACATTTCAAAGTCCTTTACAAATAGAGTATAAACAATTTTGCAAATATTTCTTTTGTATTTAATAGATCATCAACTATACAACATCAATATTTGTCCTTATCTATGTTCTACAATTTCTATATATTTAAATTTAAAGTAATTTCAAAAAATCTTACTGAAATAAGGACTGTGACAGTCCATATTGATCCACCGTAGTGTGCATTTGCCCCAATGGAGACTGAAAATTCATGAAGAGAATGGAGTGTATGGAGTATATCGATTCTAGCAAATGTTTCGCATAGCACATTGAATTTTGTGACAATCTCATGAGCATGAGAGTTAGCTTCAATTTCATTCTTGCTCATAATTTTAAGAGAGATAAATCGGTTTCAAGAGCACAATGGTGTTGTAGCGACAATGTGCTTGAGTGTTGTGTTGCAACAAAAGTTTTGCCTGGGCTTTCAATCAATGTAGCTGGTTGAGTGTAGATGGGTGTACACGCAAAAGAAACCAAGACAGTGAAAAACTTTCGTTATTGATTTGATCGAAAGCAACCAAGAAACTGAAACTAAAATTTGCGGAAGTTAGGGTAAAAAAGAGTTATTCAGGAAGAAAAAAAATTAGTACCCCATACAGCACAGGCGAAGGAGACAATATCGAGAAAATCGGATCTGGAGTGTCCAACGGAGTTCTGCTTTTGCTTGGTTGCCCGGCTAATACTATGGCAATGTTCAAATATTTGTGCGGTAAAAACGCAAGCAGTACAAATCATTTCTTGAAGACTTGACCACGCGACTGAAACTGCGGCTTCTTCATCTGTTGATCCATCCACGACGGGGCAATAAGGGGATCAATTTGCCCTGGCCCACATTGTACCACAATTTCATGATTTCATTGATCTTTTTCAGTTAAAAAAGTATACTCGGAAATACCGCAGGCTGGCGGAAGCAGAGTCCTGCATGGAATTTTGGCGAGGAAGTTGCTGGCAAGGCACATCAAATTCCTGGAAGAGAATCTAGTCTATGGAAATATGGCTTCTTGATATTTTTGGAACGATGCCACAGGAGCAAGCATAATCTTTGGCGGAAATACGGGTCCGCTTTTCTATGAAGGAAATTCTTGAATTCAAAATCTTGAATTGTTTTGGCGCGTCTTCTCTCCCGCCAGGTGGTCTCTCAGACCCTTACGGTCCTGGACGTCCTCCTTCGGCACTTTTTCTGCCATCGCAATTTCATGTGATGCTTTGGTCGCGCTCTGTTTCCGGGTTTTTTTTTCAGTTTTAGACGACGTTGTTCTTGTTTTTGAGGATCACAGTATTATTTCTGAAGGCGTCCTTGCTTGCAGGTGATAATTGTATTGAACTTACGTTGTAAAATCTTGCTTGTGCATCTCTGAATCTAGTGAGGAGTTGATGCACTTCAACGTGCTCTCTTGGACTGCTAGTGCTCTCAGTCGAACTTCTTGTGCGCTTTGTCGGACTTCTTCTGCGCTTTGTAAAGGCTTCAGTGTGCTCTCTCGGGATAACAATGTGCTCTCTCAGGATAACAGTGTGTTCTCTCGGGATACTAGTGTGCTTTCTCAGGATACCAGTTTGCTCTCTCGGACTTTCAATGGACTCGATTCATGCATTTTCAAGGATGTCAGTCAAGTTTTGTATTGAATGTCATTTAGCTTGTGACCAAGTAACGTTTTTCATTGATTCTACTTGTAAGGAACTTGACTCCATTTGAAGTACAACTTTCAAGAAATGATCAATTGAATTGGTCATCAAGACCGTGAATCCTTGGTCCAGTGGAATGAAAGCCAAATTTTTGTCCCGGGTTATTGGCCTGTGCTGTTGTGATTTCATTTTGTTTGGCATATGGTATTATCCAGATGACAGTGATCGTCTTTAGAGACCGCATTTCCCGCCGCAAAACACGGGGTCATTCTACAATTAATTGTTGATTGCGCAGTTCAGGTCGCTAAGACCTGAATTGGAAATGTATATAAAATAATTTTGACACTCAAGAATCCTAGATATGTGCCTCTAATGAAAAATACTGTATTATTGTTTGGAGAGTTGTGCAGATCAACTCGTATCAACCTGAATTAAGACACCTTGCATTGTGAATTTCAAACCTATTGGGATATACTTTTTTCCTTCCTTGTCTGCTTGTACCGGATGTTTGTCTAGTTGGTTGTGTAGATCAGCTCGTATCAACCTGAATGGTGACACCTTGTATGAAACATCGTAATCTTCATAAGATACACTCTTTTACTTTCCTAGCCTAGACGTAACGTGTGTTTCTTGGTCATGGGGTGCAAATCAGGTGGTATCAACCTAAAATGCACAACCTTTTGATATATAATTGTCAACAAGGAAAAAAATTTAGAAAAAAATTAATGAGCAGATTTGGATGAATTGGCATTTGATATAATTAGACATTTTTCATCTCCTTACATCATTGATGTAACCTAGTTAAATTGGTGTCTCAACATGTTATTTTTGTCACAAGTTGAATGGTGGATTGTGCAATTTAGGTAGCTACCACCTGAATTGCAAATGTCCATGAGAGAATGTTGACATTGTAGAGTTTTGGCTTGGTGTCAAAAATATAAAAAACATGATGATTGTTGTTTTAATCTTGATAATTAGGTCGTATTGCCGAGAGTATTATTTAGCATTTTATTCCAAATAAGTTGTAGTCTTTTATCTATTTGTCTTGAACCTGTGAGAATTATTGAAATTCTTTATGTGCAGTTTAGGTGGTAACAATCTAAACTGCACATTCTACTTATGAAGAATTGAACACAAATATTGCAGATTATACCTTTTCCAAAAAATCAAATTATTTTCCTCGTATGGATTTCATTTAGATGTCAGTTGCAATTGATCTCCAGTAAATTTATTTTACCTCTAGTTTAGCACTAATTGACCAGCAAAAACCATGATCACATTACGATTGGAATTACTAAATGTCTATAAACATCATAGAGTTTGATTGTAGTAACATAATCAGCACCTTTACAATTCAGCTCTTATTAACCTGAATTGTAGACAAAGAAATAATTTTTCAATTTGATCTTCTAGATTTCCTTTTGTAAACCTATGTTTACTTGATTTTTTTTTCAAGCATCTTGTTGAACTTGACGTTTGCCTCTTTCCTAACTGAGTAATATCTTCTTTGATTTGTAGTTATCATGGATTCCGATTTGTTAGCGGACGACAATATGGACTTCTTTGATGGCGAATACCAAATTCCCGAAGAAGTGAATGTTGACATTCCAGTGTGTGAAGGACTTCCACGTTGTCTCTGGAATACAAAGTGCGTTACTCTATACAACAATGCAGGCGTCCTTGTTGCAGAAGGTACTTGCCATAGTGTGGATTCTGACCTTGTGCTTGGAAGCAACGGTCCTCTCGGAGACACTCATGTAGTAGTCTTCATTTCCAAGACACATTCGGAATTGGATATCTCACAAGAGCAGGTGTACTCTTTAGTTGCTTGGCCTATAAATCTTGTCCATTGTCGTGGGGCAAGCTTGCATGACCATGAGGCCCGTGATAATTTCAATCGATTGTAAGCAACTCTCTTAAACCCGCCATCTTCAACATCTGCTAGATCAATACACAAGTACCATAATAAAACCTCCTTGCAAGACTGCCATCAAATCAAATGACCTACTCACTCAAGACTCTATCAACTTGGTGTCTAGTAAAGTCTGCTGCAGCCAAAATTGTGTTCAACCGTTTCCAAGGGACAAGATTCGAGCCTTCCGGGAACGAATGTATCGAAATTCAACGTTCAAGCACAGAGCCTTTATGAAAACTGAAGTATTTAGACAAGTTCATCGAGATTCACGTGGCAGAAGGATGGTGATGATTGAAGAAATACATGTGTGCATGCAAGCATGGATGCATATTTCTGGGGTCCCAGAGGCCACGTTCTATCGCTACCAAACATACATGAAGGATGGTCGGGAGGCAACAACACATGGCAATATGGGATTGGTGAAGCCTAGGAAACACACTCAATAAGCTACTGCTACTTTGAAGTGCATCCTTGACAAGGAAGAGGATCACATGCTACATCGTACACGAACTTTGAAGTCAGGAGAAAAAGTTGTGTCTAGGATATTGCCAGCTACATTCCAATGGAAGGGTCAGATGAAAGCAATCAATGAAACTAATGTTGCTTTTGGATTGAAAGAGGTTTCAATTTCAAGCTTGAGCAAGATTCGATCTTCAAGGTTCTTAGAGTATGAAGTGAAGAAGCCAAGAGACAATTTTGCTCGTTGCGCTACTTGTGACAAATTGAAAGAGCTCAGGAAGGGTGCTCTTACTGGATCTCAATCTGCTATGAAGTGGTCCATTAGGTTGGACAAGCATCTTGCTGTTGCTCGTGCTCATAGGGAGTTGTACTACGCTAATAACTACCAGTCGCATAATTTTCTGCATGAATGCCTTACAATCATGCACGACAAGATGGATCATGCCAAAATTGCTTCCCGATCTTCTCCCACAAAAGTAAAGACCTTGATGGCCTCATGAAGTTGCCTTTGTTTGTCACTGGCATGATTGCCCATGGTCATGCTGATGTCCGTTATGCTCATTACGGATTGGACCTCTTTCCCCATGATTCAAACTATACCATAGGTTCTATGGCAAAGCTGTTGCGGGATCTTAAATTGCCACCAAGTTTGTCTTCTTGATAGTTGTTTGTAGGGTCGGGCTCGACAAATTTATTCGCAGCGGTGTTGAAGGGTGCAGAGATGTGCAACTCATCTCTACCCCCACCACCAGATAACTTGGTTCCAGCAACACCTTTGCCACCTATTCTCAACGTGCAAATGGACAATGCTACTGGAGACAACAAAAACAGATATGTTTTCTGTTTTTGGTCTCTACTTGTTGCGAACAAGATCTTCCGTGAAGTATATGTAAACTTCATGATTGTGGGTCATACACACGATGACATTGATGCGTTGTTCGGAAGATGGAGCATGCTATTGAAAAAGGAGAACTTTCCAACAATCCCGATGTTGATGAAGTCGTTCATGAACGTGGAGTCCATTCCTACTATCCCTCACCTCATAGAAGAAGTGCCTGATTTCAAAGGATTCATTGCAGGTGCATTTGTGAACGGTGATGAGACTCTTGTTGGACACACAAAACCACAACAAGTGAAGTTCTACCTAGATTCAACGGGATGTCCGGTCATGAAGTACAAATTGTTGTGCACTGACGTGGATTGGTTAGGGGAGGATGGTAGAGGTATTAAGTTGTGGAAAGAAGATTCGGAGGGGCATAGTTTGTGGCCCCGTAGAGAACCGTTGCCAATTTTGTTGAAGGAAATGAGAGGAGTGGATGACATTTTGAAAGGTATATCTGGCTTTGTGAAGTACTGGGAGAAGTTATGCAATGTTGACGTTACTGGAGAATATCGAAGACGCTATGAGCATTTGGTACACCACTAGCGTGATGTGAAGGTGGCGTTGCAAGAACCATTACCTGCTTCTACTAATTTAAAGGACGGTTTTTGGCCAACTACTCGAATTCAAGCAACTCTAGAGGATTAGTTACAAGATGATGGTGAAGATCGTGAAGAGTTTGGAGAAGATGAGGCCTATGTTGGACCTTTGCGTGGACACCCGCAACCATCCTTTAGGGTAGGTTGGGATCTCTTTGAAGGCTATTTTGTTGCAATCCGACCCGCAGATGGTGACAGTCGACCGGTTTGGATTGCAAGGGCGTTGTCTGATCCCAACTGTAACCCTGAGAAGCCGAATTGCGTGCTCATTCAATATTTTTGTCCAACATTAAGGAATCAGGATGTTCGTGACTTCTATACAGGATGGGACAATGAAAGAGGTTTACGTTGGAAGGTTGATGAAACCGAACCACTGCTATGGGAAGAAACAAACGCTTTGATGACAGTATGGAAGTCCCAGAACAGAAGAGGTACCCGCGAATGCAGGATCAAGATTCCTACAGCTCAAATTGAAGTCATCAACCAAAGCTTGGCTTTGTATACTTGATTTTGTGGAATATTATCGTGAAATTAGTTATAGTATGTTAAATTGATATATTGGATATTGATTATGTTTTAATCTTCAAATTTATATAAATACATTTACTATTACATGTTTGCACATACTCTTTTCTGGATATTTCATGTTATTTTACTAGCTTAATATCTGTCTAAAGTCAATTTGAAAATGTAATACGATTGAAGAAAAGGGTAGTGGGTATAACCACTCTTTATTATGTTAACGTGTTAAGCACTTGTCACAAGTTTGGATAGGGGACCGATTGGTTGTTACAATTTTCCTGCTTGCAAAGCTCAATTAGCAGCACCAAGTCATGTTTTTTCTCTCATGCGCTCATACGTATTCCACAAGAATCGAACCTGGACCGCTTCAATGAGATAAACAACCCCTTACAACCAACCGTGGAGCTCATGAGTTGGTGTTCAGAAGATTGCAAAATCTTTATTTATATTAATCAGAACATTTATCTTAAAATATATACATCTAATTGAACATTCCATCACTCAAGAGACTCTCATTTTAATGGAAATTGCACATTACAACTAGCAAATTTAGTGTTTGCCCGCCTAAACTGGCTAACATTATAATTCATTGTATATAGTCTAAATGGACAATATTATTTTGAGAGACTCCAAACCTCTCAAAATATTGAATATAGTGTTTTGGCCCCATTCCAGTGGTTGAACGCAATCGTGAATTTGACGCGATGGTAGCTGAGGAAGAGGAAGAGGCTGATGTGGAAGCTAACCGAGCACCCCGAGAGTAACGACTAAATCTAGTGTTGTGGAGGGCGGGGGCCGATCACCTTGCAGAAGCTAGAAATTACTACGAAGATGGTCATGAAGTGGAAGAGGAAGTCCTCCCTTGTCGTTGGGGCCCTTGGAGAGTCAATCCTTGCCTAAGTCCTACACCCATTGGCGATGAAAATGTAGTTGTTTTTGAAGTGCAACCTTTGTCATCGTCTTCCGAGAGTGATCACCCGGCTGCGGTGGACGCCGATGATGATAATGTTATCTCAAACAATGATGATAATCTCCCTTCGGAAAACGAAGGGGGAAATGGAAATGGCGGTGAGAATCTGAGGAACAATGCAACTCAGAATACTGAAGGATCCGTTTGCGATTGTGATGGCAATAGGGGGCCCAGAGGAGTGGGGGGCCGCGATAGCAACAGAGTTGTTGGAGGACACCATGGTCAGAACATTGGAAATACAAGAATGGCACGACCGATCACAAGACATGTCGTGGAGCTTAATGCAGTGGGAAGAACGCATTTTGACCTTGAACATTTAGATCACAATGATGTTTTTGCGTTTACTGACCCGCTTGAAGATGAAGCCCATATACCACCACCAATTGCAGTGCATACTATTATTTCTAACCCTTCATCTCCCGCAACTTCGAGTGCTCCTCGTCGACCTTCCGAAGAAGTGCTACGCTCAATGGGAAATGTTGCAATGACGCCTCAAAGCATTTCAAATGTTACAACGGGTGGTAGACACCGTACCGCCCTTCAACCCGCAATTCACCACACTATGGGTGAATATCAACAAGGACATGGAAGGACTTTCGTCCATGGAAGAGCAAGAGGTCGTGCAACGATTGGAAGCCGCGATATTAGAGGTGGACGAAACAATAACGAAGCGTTGTCATCGAGGCCCCCTAAACACCCTCTCTTAGGAATTGGGGTTTGAGACCCGAAAATGGTGATAGAGCCATTTTTGAATACGTATGTTCTAGGACCAACTTTGTCCACTCCAACATATGTCGTTCCTCGAGTACAAAGAGGCCCCATTATAAATTCTGATGCGGAGGACCCTAGAGCTCAACGGCACAAGAGGTTTAAACGTAGTCGTAGGCATGGTCAAACAATTGTGGAGCTTCGAAATGAGAACTCGGAAGTGGAAAACCAGTGGACCGCAGATGGTGACGATGGAGAAGATAAACATGGAACCAGTGAAGTTGGTGATGATGAAGATGACCCTGATTGTGATGAGGCACCAGCAGATGATGATGTGGTCATTTGAGATGCTGCATTACCAGATCCGGATACACAAGAAGTTCGCAGATCAAGTCGTTTCAACAATTGAGGGGCACCCGACAACATCTGTGTTCTGTAGACCTTCATTCATCATGAGTTCAAGACAATTGCACCAATTGAAACATGAAGTAATGAAGATCTACAAGAAGAAGAAGGAGAATCTTAGATAACCAGTAGAAGAGGAGGTGTATCTTGAGAGCAGTATATTCATTGTGTTGTGAACTTGTTATTGTACTGAACAACGCTTGAAATATAAAAATGTTTTTGGTTATCTAAAATAAAAAAGTTTCCAATTGTGTTTGTAGAATTATCACATTTGCCATGCATGAAGATGACATTCATGAGTGTAGTTATATTGTATAGTTTGAATGTTGTAAGTAAGGTGTACTAAATTTATTACTATCCTTGCATTCACGTAGAAAAAAACATTCACTACTATCATCTTTGATGCCTTCTTGAGTGCTGAAAAATTGTTATTTAAACATGAAATTTTTTTCACAAAATGATCTCTTTGCTAATAACATGTGTGACAAATTTCAAGGCCAGAAGATTTACACATAAAAAGATATTCACAATGTACCAACATGTGTACTTTTGTGGTTCAGAGAAACAATTTCAATGCTACCAAGTACCAACTCCTAGAAATTGAGAAATCAAAATTCGGCCATGAATTTTTTGGCATGAAATCATGCCTATGTTGATAACATGTGGGTCAAATTTGAAGTTCAAAAGATTTGCCTATAAAAAGATACTGGAAATCTACCAACAGAGGTAGTTCCTAGAAATTATTTCACATCCACACATGTTGGTAGATTTCAAATATCTTTTTCTAGAAAAATCTTTAGAACTTGAAGTTCTGCACGCATATTATCAACATAGAGGTGATCTCATGACAAAAATTTCATGATATAAAAAAGAAAATTGTGTCCCTCGGAAGGTGTCAAAGTGGGCACTACTGAAGTTGTTTCTCTCAAGTCTCAAATACATTTGTCTCTTGGTAGATTTTTAATATCTTTATATGGACAAATCCTTTGAACTTGAAATTTGACACAAATGTTATCAACAGAGTCATGATCTCATGCCACAAATTTCATGGCCAAATTCTAATTTCTCAATTTTTGGGAGTCGGTAGCATTGAAATTGTTTTTCTGAACTACACAAGTACACATGTTGGTAGATTGTGAATATCTTTTTTTGTGTAAATCTTTTGGCCTTCTAATTTGGTACAACATATTAATAGCAAAGAGATCATTTTATTAAAAAAAAATCCATGTTAAAATAACAATTTTTTAGCCTTAGGTAGGGCATCAAAGATGGCAGCAGAGAATGTTTTTCTCCCTATGAAAGCAAGAATTCGTAAATGAAGTACAAAAATTCTAGAAAAATTTGGATTAAACTGATGCATCCTCGCCCTGTCCAAGACGTCCCCGCCCTGACGGAAACATCCGTGCCCTGATTTCGGTGTTGGAAAATTTCAAAAATGAAAGGTGTCCGGAGCGTCCAGACCGTCCGTCCGGTCCGATCACTCCGACCCATTCGGTATGACAACCTTGGACGCAGTGACAAGTGGATGAATAGGTCGGACGGCACGTCGAAAGGTCGGACGGGGCATCGAAAGGGCGGACGGGCCGTCTGACAAGGAGAATTTTGAAAATCCATAATTGTTGACCATGTAAAAGTAGAAAACCTACCTAAAAGAATTTATTTGAAGAAATAATTTTTTTTGTTCAAATGTGCCCACTTTCTTCTGTTCTACAAAAACCTATAGAACTTCTTTTCTAGTCAAAAGTTATCAATCTCACGAACAATTGCATGCACAAATGAACACTAAAAATTTATAGATTTATTTTGTCAACACTCAAGAACATGCTCTAATAGGCTAGAGCTTTGAATAAAAAGATTATCCATAATTCTCTCATAACAAATACTTGTGCAATATTGCAAGGTATGAAAGCTTAACATTTCGTTATACATATAATTAATGAGACAAAAATTAATAGATTAATGAATTTAAGTTTAGAAAATTTGGTGAAGGCCTTAAAGTTGACCCCTCTCTTCTCCTTCTCAATGAAATGAAAAAATATATCAATATAGAGTATATGGTTCAAATTTTCCATATTATAATGTCATGAATTCATGAATGAGTAGTACATTTTGCAAGTACATTTTACAAGTAAATCAAAAACGTTCAAATGATCATATGTGAGGTTCTCCTTCTATTAATTCTCGTACATGAGTGGTCATTGTATTCAATTGTCAATTTTGTGGGACAACCTTTCACTTTTGCAATTTGCATAGTGCCATGTAATAATTCATACCTGGAAACATAGAAATGAATAACTAATTAGTCGATGAGGTTCACATGTATAGTACATTTAAATTATCACTTGTAGACTACAAGTTCAATGGATCAATTACACAATGGTTTCTACATTCAAATTACATTTCAACCAACATTTCCACATTGACTTTTTAAATCATATCTTAAAATTATAAAAGAAGTCTTCTACTTTGTGGATCCAAAAAAATGAATGTCTTCAAATTGCAATGTAATAATGTATCCATGTAACCATGTATAGAGGGCGAGCCAAAATTGCTACAAGATTATATTGGAATGGTGGGAATACAAGGTGAAACCATCAAAGCGATGCCGCATGCTACATGAATTTTTTGTTGAGCACATAAAAAATTTATATGTAAATTTCATAATTTATAGGGTTTAGGGTTTAGGGTATAGGATTTAGCATTGGAAAGAGTAATACAATGTGGGGAAGGAAATGAACAGTAAACTTTCAGACATTGGATGCTTTCTACATTCATTGGTTATTTTTTTTACAGTGATTTAACTATTTCAAGGATCCGTTGTTTGAATAGTGCGTACACAATTGGCGGATGACAATTCAGCAGGTCTGTGTAGAGGATCCGACAGCCACGTTTGATCCGATAGCTTGATCGTTCGTAGGCAACTCTGTCACTGTCTTCCGACAACCTGATTAGATGGCCGCAACCTGATTAGATGTCTTCCGACAACCTGATTAGACGGCTTGATCGGACGAGGGCGTCTAACTGGACAACCTCTTCCAACGGCCTGATCGGACAGCCACGGCCTATTCGGTCGGCCTGATTGGACAACCAAGTTCGATTTGACGGCCAAGAGGTGGACAAATTGAGGTCTGGGCCCGAACTTGGATTAGGATTGGTTTCGTACGCATATATGATCGGATGGGCCCTTCATTTGGGTTCACTTCTTCTCTCCAAGCTTGCCAAGTCAGATGTGCTGTTATTGCCTCTGGCGCTAGTTGCTCTTACTTGGTGGAGAGAAGGGGTCCAACATATTTTATTACGGTGTGACTTTGGCAGATTTACATACACATATATATCTCAATTGACCGAATTTTTTACTTTGAATTGCTCTTCAATTCAAAGTATCAACTGTGGCCATGGAATGTGATGGAGGGGCTACTAGGATGACTTGAACACATCCTTCACTGAAGAAAATTAAAACAAGGAGGGTCGGACATGCATTGCAGTATGACATTTTAGATGATCCGAACATCAAAGCGGAGCCTGATTGGGAGAAAGAAGAGGTAGAATATTGGAGCTCTAAAATGTGCAAACAATTTGTCAAAATGTACCACATTGATAAGTTGTGGCCTCGGGATTTCCACGTAGCCCCCACACAATATTTCAATTGTAACCCGTGAACTTGCAAGCATAAGCATTTTGTACATCGATTAGACGAGGTGTAGAAGGCCCTCTTCGGCAACAAGGCAAGGAGTAAGGGATACATAAATTATAGCACGGCATCCATGGTGTATTCAGAACTCATATTGGGTCGGAAGGTGGATTGGAGCACATTTCCAATGGCATTGCAATTGCCGCTTCAACTTTCAAAAAATCAAAAGGATATTCCCGATTTATACAACCATAGGGCACAAACGGCTGATTCTAAAATAGTATTAAAAAATACTAGTACGCCTACAATGAAGGTTTCACAGGGCGTAGGCGATGTAGTACAGTTGGATCCCACAAAACCAGGAACAAAAGCCACCAATGCCTCTTCGAGAGGTGTGTTTTGAAAGGTCAATTTTGTTCCTGAGACTTGTTTATCCACCTCGGTTCATGTACCAATCATGGGGGAGCAAAGCATTGCTCTAAACAAGCACGACCTCGTAAAAGAAGTTGCCCCTTCTTCTTCGTCGCGAGAAGACATGGATGAAGACAAAGTTGCAAGAGCAAATGCTACAATTGCACGGCTTATAGACAACGATGCTCTCGATAGTTTGAAGTATGTTCCTGCAAACGTGGACTCGCCAACACCGCATAGTCCAATACTAAGCCCAATCCATGATGTTCAACCGTTAGGCCAAAATGTAGAGCAACTTCACAATGTGGCAACGACCTCCAATATTGATGGTAATGAGATTGTCCGCAAAAATCCGCTCTTGTGCACTTTAACTCTTAGAAGATTACAATATGTAGGTCAAATTCCAAATCCGGAGCATCTTGAAATCATACTTAAGTGCGGATTAGAGTACCCATCTCAAATGGATGAATCAAAAGAAGATGAACCCATAAACAAGGCTAAGTGCTCTATGGCAACCGAAAACAAACTTGGACTTCACGATTTTGTGACATCCGCTCAAGCAATAACATGTTCTGCTGAAGTTGTAGCGGAAATGGCCCTGTTGGCTATGGAATTGGCTAAGAATTTATCTACATTATTGCATCCACTATTGAAGGGTAGATTGACTTTTCACAAGTTTGCTAGTAGAGTGCTATCACTTCTTGATGAGAAGTACAACGACTTGTAGAAAATCGTAGAGTTGGAGCAAAAGAATGACGAGTGGAGTAAAAAAAATGAAAAGGTCGTTGGAAGTTGTGAATCTTTGGGAAGGCAATTGGTGACGTCAAGGAAGAAGTATATCGACAAATATGCGAAGGAACAAAATGAAGAACAAGGCCTCTCTACAATGGAGAATCAACTACCAAGGTCGCAAGAAACTCAAGTTAGAGAGCGATCAACTCTCTCTTCCATTTGAGAAGGCCAAAGCAATGGAGGAACTTGAGACCAAAAAGGTGGATGAGGTTCCAACTTGGAGCAAGTTGAATCGAAGATTGAATGAGGTAAACTAAGAAAATGCCCTTTTTTAGTCGAGGTTGGACCGGATGAAACGAGTGGAGAACATGGATGAATGTATGCCGGTGAGTGGATCGGAGTTTCGGTGGTTGACATGGATACAACAACTTCAAGACAAACTGTCTTTAGCATCTCGAGCAATGATTGGGATTCGCACCCTTGCAATGAAGTCAGATGAAAATTGCAATGTCGTTGAGGCTGCTTTGAAGAAGTTCAAGAGTGTGCTCGAGCAACGTTCTTGGGGGTCTATGCCAATGACATGTTGGGGAGACATGGATGCCATGTACGAGCGGTTGAACCACGCCAAGAAGGAATTGCTAGCCTACAATCGTGACATCAATTGGACTTTTGAAGTAGAAGAGGGATGGACTCCTTACACAACGCTTTCAGTACACATTAAGAAGAACGAGAAGATAATTGTGCATGGTTCTAATCTAGGCAATGAAATGTTGAAGGGTCATTGTAGCATTTGTGAAGGTCCTTTTGGGCCTGAAGGAGCCTTCACCATGGGCCATTGTCGCCACATTTTTCATATCAAATGCGTTGTGCAAGCATCCCTTTTTTGATCCGCTTGTGTCGAGTACCGTTCTCCTTTGAGTCCTAGGTTCTACGAAATGTTTGGTATCTTGGAAGGTATGCCCTCCGGCCACGAATACAATATATGGACTCTTCCACTTGACTAGGGGCCATACAAATTCCAGAATTATTCGCATTGGAGGAACCCCTCATATGGGATTCAAAGGAATAGAAGCATGAACTATATGATGGATCTATACAACCGATGGATTCCTTTATGTGGATGACCCAAAATAGAGAAGTGGAGTTGCGGGCTTGTGCCATTAATGATGGCGAGGCTCCTAAATTGTTTTGTCGCAGTATGGGAGGGCATTGGAGCATGCAATACCAAAAAAAATTCCGGTTTCCTAAAAAAAAAGAACAGAAAGGGCTAGATGGCAATTGGGTAGAGGTGGAGCATCCTCTTGGCTTCAGTGAACAATACGAGGCATACAACCACGTTCCCATAGGCAAGGCACTGTTCTTATCTAAGCTAGAAGAAGTTGCATCAATTTGTGTTCATGTGGAAATGGATGGAGAATCAAACAAAAGGGATTCATTCGTGGAGGTGGCAGGGGCATTTGATAAGAGGGTGGCCGACATCATAGGTCAATGGAGGGCGTTCCTATTGGAAGGAGTCACCGAAGGCAGCACATTATACAATACTACTGATGACAAAGTGGTGAATGGGATGGTAAATCGAGTGGACGCTGCTTTGAGAGCCTTGAAGGCGATAGATGTGGATTTGACTCCGAAGCGAAAACAGAAGATTGAAGATGACAATGACTATTTATCGGAAACAATAGGACAATTTGTCATTGTTGACAGGGCAACCAAATCAAAATGGTTCTTTGGCTCAACAAGCCCTGGGGGAAAATCTTGTAGGGAAAGTCCAAGGATTGCCGCTCAAGTGGCGCAACGTAATCAAGAGGGGTCCTTTGGTGGTTCGGGAGATGGCAACAATGATAGAATTAAATAGAAATGGACCAATAGGTCTATTATAATAGAAGAAATAGAACTCTATACTCTACAAATTTTTGTTTTAATGTCACGAGGATAAAATAGTAGTAAATAATTGTAATCACGGTATATCTTGTTTTGCCTTTTATATCTACGTATGTATGTCTTCTTTTATATGTATATATTTTGATGTTCATGATATGTGTTGATGTTCTTGCAAGTTTCAATTCATGCTAGTTTGTTGAATTGTTTTGTCAAATGTTGCTTTTCACTTCTTTCGCTATGATATAATGATTTGTTCATAGTATATGTAGTTTTTTTCCATTATAGCATTATTTCATTGCAAAAATATGAACTCCAAAATTTTTTGACACAAAAGGCTCTCATCAATACTTACAAGCTTGTTAATATTACTTTGGACAACTAGCATGCTTGAAAGTATTAATAAGAGCCAGGATTTGAACCCGTGACCTCCCCGATAGGAAGAAGCCAAGTCCAAATGTTTGGATAAGCCTTAGGCACTTGTGTTATTAGTGTGAAACAATTGTATTTGAAACTCAACTACGTGAAGTCCCGAATCCGCACTAATAGATCGGACGGGCTGATCTGATGGCCTGTTCGGATGGTCTGGCCAAATCCGACGACCTGTTCGGACGAGCTAGCCAATTCAATACTACAGTACTAACACTAATAATGGTATATAGTGTTGGCAACACTAATTACAAAGTACAACACTAAATGTCAACAATTTCACTAGTGTTACTAACACTAAATGTCAATATAGGCACTATTTGACAACTTCTTGAATTTTTTTGGGATATAAATTTTTAACAAGACTTCATTTAGTATTAATGGTATTTCATATTAGAAATGAGCTCACAAAAGGTGGAAAATAAAACTCTAAATGGATCTGGTATAAATAAGGTAACTTATTTGTAACATAACACTAAATACCATCATTAGTGTAGTGTCGGACTTGCCTCTTGTCTTCATGTGACTTGGTTGGGCACTTGGCTTCAGCTTGTCCTTTAACCTTGGGATCTATTCTTTTTTTCTTTGGGTTCTGTACTTTGGTTGGTTGATTATTAGATTTTGAAGAACTTAAATATTTTTGCCGAGGGCTTGTCCCTTTGGTTCTATGTACTATTTTCCTTTGCAATGAAAATTGTCCATGTGTTTAACACCCAAAAAAAAATACTTGTAAATAATTTTAATCACGGTATGTCTTTTATTTTATTTTATTTGGTGAAACACAAGGACTTGTTTTGGCTTTTATATCTACGTATGTATGTCTTCTTTTTTAATATATATATATATATGTATATTTTAATATTCATGATATGTTTTGATCTTCCTGCAAGTTTCAATTCATGCTTATTTGTTGAACCTTTTTGTCAAATGTGGCCTTTCACTTCTTTCACATTTTGCAATGATATAATGATTTGTTCATAGTATATGTACTTTTTTTTTCCATCCATTCATTATTTCATTGCAAAAATATGAACTAAAATTTTTTTGACACAAAAGGCCCTAATTAATACATTCAAGCTTACTAGTCTAACTTTGGGCAATTAGCATGCTTGAAAGTATTGACTAGAGTCGGGATTCGAACCCGCGACCTCTCTGAAAGAAACAAGTGGAGCCCAAGTCCTTTGGATACACCTCATGGTCTAATGTTGCCTCCAACTTCTTTCACTATGATATGATGATTTGTTCATATTATATGTAGTTCTTTTCCATCCATTCATTATTTTGTTGCAAAAATTATGAACCCAAAAAATTGTAGTACAAAAGCTCTAATCAACTCCTACAAACTTGTTAATCTAAATTTGATTAGCACGCTTGAAGGAATTGACTAGAGCCGGGATTTGAACCTGCGACCTCCTCGAAAGGAAGAAGTCATCCTCAAATGCTTGGATAAAACTTGTGCTAGTTGAACATCAAACAATAGTATTTGAAATTGAACCTACCTGAAGTCTGCTCGTCCGTGGGACGAGCTGATCCGACGGCTTGTTCGGACAGGCTGACTAGATCCAACAACCTGTTCAGATGTGCTGGCCAGATCTGATGGCCTGTTTGGACCGAATGTTCCGATGGCCTATTCGGACGACTTGTTCAGACGGGTTGGCCCGATCGGACGTGCTGGCCAGATTTGACGGCCTATTTGGACTGGATGTTCCGATGGCCTATTTGGACGACTTGTTCAGACGGGTTGGCCCGATCAGACGTGCTGGCCAGATCCGACGGCCTGTTTGGACAGGATGGCCAGATCCGATGGCCTATTCGGATGGCCTATTTGGACGGGTTGGCCCCATCAGACGGCCTATTCGGACGGGTTGACCACATCCAACGGCCTGTTTGGACGGGATGTTCCGACGGCCTAGCCAGATCCGACAGCCTATTCGGACGGGTTGGCCTGATCCGACGGGATGGCCAGATCCGACGGCCTATTCGGACGGCCTGTTCAGACGGGTTGGCCTGCTCGGACGGGCCAGTTCGGAGATAATGAGTCCGTTGGTACTGTTTTTAAAATTCATATTTCTGAATAACGGTCAGTGCCACATGTATTGAGTTGAAAAGTATAAGTAGAAGAAACAAGGCATATGAAAGCACTCCAAATCCACTGAACACTATGATTTCCAAGGGCTAGGAGCTACAATTTATTTTGTGTCCCTTGCTTGATAATGCATCGTTTGGTGGAAGGAGGGCCTTGAATTTCAAGGCTTTGTGCACGAGCCTATCATCCAACTTTAAACATTGGTTCACTTGTGTTTACGTTTTCAAGAACTTGCGAATTTGAAGAAGTTGAAGTTCGGAACTTGTCACCATGAACAAGAATTTTTCTTCTTGGTATGTCATCCCGTCAGTGGGTAAAATATAGTGCAAGGCTTGCAACTCCGTGTTTGCAAGGAAAATGAGCCGTATGTTGAGTTACTTAGGATATGAATCGGCGACCGGTTTTCGTGATATGGGAGTAAGTTCGTGTTTCAAATTGTCATTGGAAACTCGAACTTTATTTCTTCGATGCAATGGGGCATTTCCACGAAGAGCTGTTGACGCACATGTGGATGGCAACAACACGCCTATGGTTGAAAGCGATATGTCAAATGGGAGAGGCAAGCCATGTTCTACGCAAGAAGATTCTTGTACAACACTGGAAGAAGTCGTTGGTGGGGGTTCTGAAGTAACCCCAAGTATGCAAACATGTAGCGCACGTGACATTCGCAGGGCCTCAAGTAGTAGGCCTCCAACACAAGTAGGCTTTTGGATGGCTTTTAAGAAGCAAAAAAACAAAAATTGAATGCAGTGTGGGCCCATTTCTTCTATGCGGCAAATATACCATTTTCTGTGGCCCGAATTGTAGCTTTTAGAGAAGCAGTGAAAAAACCCTTCGAGTATAGTACGTCCTACACTCCACCATCATATCGTGATCTACGACATAAATTACAGGGTTGTCTATCCGGACGTGACGTGGGCTTTTCACGTCCGGATGTCATGACGCGTCCGTCCTGACGCATCCGTCCTAACGCATCCGTCCTAACGCGTCGGTATTGCCATCAGCCCAAAAAAAAAAAAAAAAAAAATTTTTTTTTTTTTTTGGTGGACGGCCAGTCCGTCCACCGTTTAGGTCGACAATTTGACCGTCCAAGTGACGGCCCGACCGTCCCAGTGGATGGACTACCCGTCCAGGTCAACAGACCACCTGTCCAGGTCGACGGACGGACCGTCCAGCGAAAAAAAAAAAAAAAAAAAATTTTTTTTTTTTTTTTTTAATCCTAACGGACGCTAGGGGTGAATCTTGACGTCCGTCCGGACATCCTGACGGACGGACAGGACGTGACGGGGACAACCCTGATAAATTGCTTGATCAAGCCAAGGTAGATGTCGTGGGGAAGGTGCATAGAAGGACTGAAGATAGCGTTAGGAAGTTTGGAGCAACATTGTCCATTGATGGATGGAGCTCAGTTACAAATCGTCCACTGATAAATGCCATGCTTGTATCTTCAGCGGGTGAGCAATTCCTTGGATCGGTGGATATGAGTGGGGTTGAAAAGATAGCACAATATTTGGCCACTATTTTAGAAAAATTCATAGAGCAGGTGGATCCCACGAATGTGGTGCAAGTGAGCGCAAACAATGCTCTAGTGAATCCGGCAGCATGAAATTGGGTATTCAATAAATATCCACACATTTTTTTTCAAGGATGCGTGGTGCATGCCTTGAATTTGTTGTTTAAAGATTGGGGAAAGGATAAATGGATTGAAGAGTCGGTAAAGAGAGCCCAAACCGTAGTGAATTTCTTCAAGAAAAGACACATGCCACTTGCTATATTTCCGAAGTATGAGGCAAAGTACAATTTGTTGAAACCGGTAGAAACAAGATTCGCCTCTCTGTTTATCATGATTGATCGTTTGTTGGAAGTCAAAAGAGCATCCCGGGGGGAACACTCGAGATTTTTAGAAAACTACTTGAATTAAAAGATAGGGTCCATTTAGTTCAAGCCCCCCAAATTTTATATAATATGTAGGGCTACTATAGGGTTGATGAAATGCTACATATTGTATTGTATATAAATTAGGCTATATAAAAAAATCACATAGTAGGAATTTTTATTAATAAATTAGCATTCACAAGTAGGGGCTATGTAAATTTTTGTTAGTACAATAAGTGTAGATGTAGACAAATAATTTAATATAGATGATAAAATGTATACAATCAAGTAAATCCAAGGTTTTTTTCTAGCAATTTGTCATTGTTGCTAGGCAATTCCAACCTGTCTAGACCAATCCCTCCTTGAATGCGCCAACAAAATGAGGGCATCTAAAAATCTACTAAGAGAAAAAAAAAAGGTTGAATGAATCTACAACAAAGGCTATATAAATTCCATTTAAGTTCACATGAAAGGCTGTATGACAAGAATTTATGTTCACTTAAAAGGCTGTATGACAGGGATTAATGTTCACTTAAAAGTTTGTATAACAAGAATTTATGGAATTAAAAGAGACCCGTTAACGAAGTGTTTTTAGGGTTTAGGATACTCCCAAGCGGCTAGGGTTAGTTCTAACTTTGGACTTGTTTTCTTCGTTCTTTTGCTTGGCAGACTGGGTTAGCTGGGATTTTGGCAATTCTCGTTTGCATCAAAACCATCTATGTCTGCATTGTAGGATTAGGTCTGTAACTTGACAAGAGAAAATCTTTGATAATTTTTTCCATGCTATCAAAGTCTTCGTAAACCTGAAAGGACTTGAATACTATAATTGAATTGGAGTTGCTAAGTATCTGGTTGTAGTAGGAGGCAGCCCGTCTAAGTACTCACCTCTCAACAAACATGACATATCTTTTGCTTGGAAAGGAAGACGATATTGGGTTGAACTAATATTGGATTAGTTGGGGTTTTGGATTCAGGTCGTTTGCAGTTTTGAATTTAGGGTTTCAACTTTCAAGGTTATCATAGCTTGGGGCTTGGTTTTTGTGGAAGCTTGAAGATTTTGGTGAGCTATGTGCTTGAGGTTTAGGATTTACGATTGGTCTTAGGATTTTAGCAATTGGCTTGGCGTCAATGCTTGATTGGTGATGCTTCTGGTAGATAATTTTCTCGAACAACCCATTGAAGTCCTCACGTAGCATTGCGGTAGTCATCTCCACGAGTCCCCGCGTAGCACCAACTCGACGAAGTCTTCGTGCAGCAGCCATTTCGACGAGCACCACCGCGCAGTAGCCATTTCGACAAGCACCACCGCGCGTGCAGCTAAGCCCTTGCCAACGTCGAGGACGCACCACCGCTCAGCACCAACTTGTATTGCAGTCCCTGCCGCCACCAAGTGAGTTGCTTGCATAGGGGATTTGAAATTTTGTTGATCTCTACTTTCTTCATTTTGTTAATGTTGTGTTCTACCTGCTAACCTTTAGAAATTTGGTATCATTTAGTCATGGTATTTCTGTTTTCGCAGATTTGGTGTTGTTTAGTCATGGTATTTCTGTTTTCGCAAATTTGCTGTCGTTTAGTCATAGTATTTTTGTTTTCGCAGATTTGCTGCATATATGTCTGTTTGGTGTGAAATCCAAGGTTTAGTTTGTTTTCCTGGGAATAGAAAGGATGGAAAGTTTAATTTTTCAGCCCCTTAGATTCTGAAAAGAACAGAAGTATTAGTCCAATACAAACAATCAATCAAAGGACAAAGTAGTATAAATGGCGAGAAAGAAAGGGTTTCATTTGGGCTGTGTCTATTGAGTCCATCTTGATTACAAAACTTGACATTCTAGCATCATGACTATCATCATATTCGATCCCAGCCACCAAGCTGTGAAAACTTGATCTCAAACTCCGTGAAAGTCGGATCTGGAAAGCACCAATATATCTAGTCCTGCGAGAACTCCAAAGCTTGATTAATGCATTTCGTTGGTCACGAGGAGAGCAGCTCCATGCAACCTTAGAGATCCTCTGTCAAAGCTGGATCTGAAGTTCATGTCACGGTAAGCTTCTATTGTGGCCTTCACAGATCGTAGTTGCTGAATTTTATCTTGGACACAAAATTGGACAGACTCACAATATTCTATTCACACATTTTTGGATGAAGCAAGCGTTTCACAATTATTGGCTTCAGTACCTGGTTTAGTGGCTAGACATCGGTATTGAACTAACATTTCAGCAGATGTGTACTTGGATCACCATGCTCATGACAAAAAAGCTCCCAGCAGGCATTGCCTGCCTACTTGGATTCTTGCTTGACCCACATGGATGGAAAGTCAGTCTCTCATTGTGAAATAGAACTAATTTTGGATTAAATGGTGAAATTTCTAGAAATTGGTACTTGTTTGAAACCTCAGAACATGAATTTCGTTCAAATTGACGGTGTTCTAATACTTGACTCCTTTCAGAACACTTATTCTGAACCATTAAATCCATATGTGTTTCACTTTAATCATTAAATCCATATGTATTTCACACTTTGATTACTAAGACCTTCTGTACATATGTCACCATTTTTGGCGCTGGAATCACAACACTTTAACTAAATTGATGTTCCAGATCTATAGCAGTCCTAGTAATCAAAGCTATGTGCATGCACTAAAATCCCACAGCTTCGTCACTCTGAAAAACGCCATCTTGATTAACAAGTGTGACCAATTATTGAATGCCATCTATGCTTATTGTGTTTCAACCGTTTGAATTTGGGCATGCATTGCTGATTCTATGTTGCAAGGGGGATCGCTTTGGCAGTCGAAAACAGAAAAAGAAGTTTTCTCGATTGGAGAATTTTTACACTGCTTGCTGTTGCGGCTGTGATTCTTTGCAGTGCAAATTGCGAGATCTTTAACTACTAGGCTTCATTATTCAACTTCCCACTCTAACAACTTGCTTTTTGCAGGAGCAAAATTTGGATTCTTGATTTCTACTGCAATGTTATAAATCCACAATTGGAGCCGATATAGTTGTAGAAATTTGAACCGGATGTTGCGTGGATCGGTATTAGTGACTGACCGCATTTCAATCTGTCTATTTTCCAGACTGCAAATACATCTGCTATAGAAACCAAGAGGGTCATGTTCATGTCGTGAGTGCAAGTAACGGCACCATTGGCGTGAGTGAAGAATATAATCTAGTTGGCCCAGTCGGGCAAAAGTTCAAGCCTCAGTTCTGAAGGCCATGGCTGCGTTAGGATCTTCATAAGAACCGCAATGGCTTCCAAGATCCCTTAGTATCGTGACAATTTCGAGAATCTCAACCTCACAGGTATATATTATGAAACATCCTCATCCTGTAAGTAATGAAGTTGAAATTTTGAATTTTTTGGAGGCCAAGTTCCTTCAATAGTATATTAGACTTGTGCAACATGCATTAAGCTTCTTATTCTCTTACTATGATTATTTCAGCTTTGTACACCTTGCAAGACTTTGTGGCTTATGAACTTGTTGAAATTGCAATTTATGCATTGTGCAACCAGAAGAAGGCATTCTAACAATCCTAATCTCTATGTCTTTGCATTGTGTGCTAGCTTCAATTTGATCTCATTGACTTGCCATTATTTGTGGTCACAAGCATTGTTGGAGTGATCAAAGCTTCCTTGAACATAGTGGATGATTTGATCAAAATTTTGACTTGGCTTAATTATATTGCGTGATGACAGATTTTTATCAGAAACATCAGTTTTGTGGCTTTTCAACTAAGGAACAATCCATAGCTGTCAAGTTCTTTTTGTAAGGGTATTAGGTGAGTTTTCCTTCTTCTAGCAGCTGGATTAATTGCCTTTAGTTCTAGAATTAGATAGGCTATATCCAACAGAATTGTAGCCTTTCTTGTGTTTCATTTTAGTTCTTGTAGATTAAACTTCTTTCATTTAAAAAAATCATTTCTTGTCCTGTTAACTTAAGCAAAGTGTGATATAATCTCATGATTGCAAACCTTTGTATGAACAGCTATTATTTGTTGAAGAGAAGTGCTAAAACTCTATAAATTGCTAGTCTCTTAGAAATCATATTGGCACATGGGATAAAGAATACTATTATAAATTCATACTTTAGCGAGGAGTTTCAATCAGATTACCTTTGTCATTGGGGTTGTGATGAGTAATGAGTTTTGTTGGTGTATAGTTAAGTTTTTCATGAAAGTATGACATTAGAGGAGTTTTCGGACCCTTAGAGGGTCGTTTCAAGCAGCTGCGGGGGAACTGTCCCCCTGCAGTTTTCGGGGAACGGCTGTTCCCGATAAAAAAATTTCAAAAAAAAAAAAAAAAAAAAGTTTTACTCTTGAAATGCAAAAAAAAAAATTATTTTTTTCCGACGTGGAAGTCGCCATTCCACGTCTGCAAGCTGCTGCGGCCCCCTGCAAACCAGTTCCCGCAGTCTGGTAACTCATAGCCCTCCAGGGGGCTGAAATCTCCTCTAATGCTTTCCATCTGAAATGGTTGTGGGATTCTAACCAATGAACTCTTTGTGATGTCTCACAAATAAAAATCAAGTAGTTGATCATCTTCTGCAATTTAGTGAATTATTGGGAATTGTTATTGAAGAAAATCACAAAACTTGGATTACATTCTTTTGTTGGAGTACATATTGTGATCACATTGCAAGAAAGTGCTTCACAATTTCAGAAATGGGGCTTGGCAAAATCTAATGTTTTCAGGTAACAATCTTAATTTACTTACCATTTGCATGTTTTTATTAGTAGTTTACACTTCTTTAGTTTGAAAATAACTCAAAATTGGGATTAGTGTTGTTTGCAATGTTTAGTATGTTGTCTAAGTTGGTGTCAAGTTAGAGTGATCATTAGTAAGTGCTAAAGTAGGTCTTAGTCAACAGTTTCAGCCTTGTCCTCCGTGCTTGTTTTACTCCTAAGCATGCTCTGTCAAGAATTCTCTCATGGTATTCTTATAACAAAAAATTGTGACATTTTCTCTAGGTCCTTGAAGCAATATTAGCGTTCAGTGGGGTCACAGCAAATGCTACAAATCATTCTGTGGTAATGATTTCTCAATCAATATTGTTGTCTTATCATTCATGGGTTTTCAAAGGTGATACCAATCTAGATTGAAGGAATAGAGCTGTGACTAGTATTGAATTGTTCCTTTTAGATTTTATGATTGATATTAGGTCTCCTTAAAGGCCTTTGATACATTTGTGATAGCTTATATGAGTGGCAAACATGATTTTAATGCCATCATCTTTGTAGAATGCAGGGTTGAGAATCTTAAAGATCAAGGCTACTTCAATTTTGGGATCAATTGTTTTTACGGATTTATAGCTCCAATTTTGTGAGAGTTGAAGGTGAATTTCTGATACACTTCCTACCAAATTATTTTGGTAACACCCTATTTGTTGGTTTTGTTGTTTTCTGTATATGTGAATGGCTGCCTATTTACTTTGAGGTCTACTGAGAAATTGTAAATGTTGGTGGTCAGGGTTTAGGATGCATGACGTCATTCAAGGTTAAGCTATTCTCCTTGGAGCATGAAGGGAGCAATCCAGAGAAGATTGGTCCCATTGTTGCAAAGGAAGGCGAGTCCTATGCCAACCTCCGGGTAAGGTTGGAAGATGCAGATGTGGTGGATTGGCCATTCTTGTTTTGGGATGTGGAAGACAAAATTAGGATTAACGTGAAGCTTGAGAAATTGAACACCATCTTGCCAGAGATTTATATCATTCCCATGGAGTCCCAGGGTGATGATGGAAATAAGCGTCCACGCACTATAAGAAACCCATGTTTTAGGTGATGTTTTGTAATTTTTTCAAATGGATTTTAGGTGATGTCCATTGCAACAGCCCATGTTTTTATGTTAGCATTGATGTTATATTGGACGTATTGTTGACATAAAAGCATGGGCTTGTTGCAATGGACGTCACCTAAAATCTGTTTAAAAAAATTACAAAACATCACCTACAACATGGATTTCTTCTAGTGACGTGTTGGTGGTGAGTCCTTTATCTTCGAATCAGCTCCATCTGAAGACACTGAAGTTGAAGGTATTCCTTGCCAAGATGTTGTTGTTGAGGGTATTCCAATAAATCCAGCAACTTGCTCTAGGGTTAGTTCATCAAAATCTAGGTTGCTAAAATCCCTTTTAATTCCAAAAGAAGTTATGGAATTGTATTTTAAAGGGGAGGAGAAATTGAGGAACGAACTTAAGCAGATTTCCCTTGAAGACCACAACTGGTCCTTGAAGTCTTGGGATCAAGATGGGGTTGGAGTTCTAAAGGTATACTGTGAGGAATGCTGCAAGGATATTGGAGGTGGGAGTGGTGGTTATACAAAAGTCACTGCTTCGAATTTGTTTTCAAATTTTTGCAAGAGCCATTTAATGTCAAATGGACACATACGGAGTTGGTGTAGAAGGAAGGGTGTAGATTTTTGTAATCACCCTCAGTCAGTTGCACCCAAAGGGAAGACAATCATATTAACTGCTGTAGATCACAAAGTTTTGATAGATGAGGGTGCCAAACTTGTTGCTAGTGTCAATCATAGTGCTTTCTCTGACCCTATTCCTTTTGTGGTGGTTGGGGACCTTGATTGTGTTGAGGTTAAGAACTTTTGGTATAAGGTTAAGTGCACTTACTGTGGGGATTTTTTTTAGTTATGTCCTCCAAAAAAATCTTGAAGCTAACCTTAGGAACCATCTTGGTGGAACAAAGCATGAGAAAGCATTAGAAGATGCTCACAATGCTAAGAACATGCGTTCAACATTGGCCACTGGCAAGAGAGGAAGGCCAACTCGAAAATCAAGTGGTGCTGCAAATTCAAATCAGAAAGATTTGCATGCTTGGTTTAGAAGTGGTGGAGAAAGTAGCCAAGAAGGTGAATCTCCTTTGTTGGATCAATCTCATTTGCTTGGATTAATGTATTGGGGTTTTAAAGAACCAACTTGTATTTATGTTGGCAATACTTATGTTGTGAATGGTTTGCTAAATGATCCACATCCTGGTGTCAATTGGTATCCTAAACCCCATCTTTGTCAATCATTTCAGGTAGATAACAAGTCTGTCAATGTAAATGATACATTTAGGCATAAGAGTTGTACCCGGTTCAGTACATCTGGTAGTTCCTTCTTTAATTTTTGTTGTAGTTTTTGTAGCCGAATTTGGTTGGAGGATGATTTTAGGATGCGTGTAATACGTGAAGATAGAGCCCTAGAGAAGCGGGGTACTAGGGGTACAGACAAGGGACGTAGATTGGGGTATTTACAAGTGAATGAGTTGTCCAATCATAGTAGGATAATCACAAAGAAATTGAGGCTTGAAAGAATGTATCACTGGGCAGCAAAAGCACGCATTGTGCAATTAAGAATTAAAAGGCCTAGCCTAAAAGAGTCTGCAAAAGAAGCTTGTGGTCAACAAAATTTGGTTAAATTCTGTAATGACATCATTTCTGCTCATAGATCTGGTGCATTTGGGGGAAAGCCTGCTCTTTGGGATTTCATGAGGGATGTTGCATCTAACCTAAATAAGGGTAAACAAGATTATAGGTTTAGAAGTAACACAAAATCCTTTGGTTAAGCTATGAAAATATATGGGGGAAGGAGGATGTGTGATCTCTTTTCATTAAACTTCTCTGGTCCATCATTTAAGACAATAAGAAAAGAAAATAAGAAAGGTGTGCAATTCATTCCTGGGGAGCATGCCAATATTTTTGCCTCAATGGCTGAAATATACAAAGATGCAAAGGTCCTCCATGGGATTGTAGGACCAGTTCCTATTATACTAGCAGAAGATGAAACAAAGGTTAAATCAAGGGTGTTATGGGAACAAAAATGGGATACCTTGGCTGGGTTTTGTGGGGTAGTGGCAGATCATGTATGTGTGTCATCATTTAAGCCTATTGTAGGGTCTGGAGAGGTTGGATACAATAAGATTGTTCAAAGTTTTCGTACTTACAAGGTGGGAGGATTTGCCAGGGTGATTGTAGTGAATCCACTACACGACAAATTGCCGCGACTTGTTTTGGTGGTTTGCAATACATGTAATTGTTTTGACTCTTCATGGGTACGAAAGCAATGGGGCTTGATTGACCAGTTGTGGAATAAAGAATGCAAGGAATTAGTTGGGCCAATTGTAGGCCATGCAAGTGATGGTGATTCAAGAAGGCGTCAACTGATGGTGGAAGATTATAAGATTACAGCTGGACCTCGATTGAAGGTGAATTGGGATGGTTGGTTGTTGACAACGGGATTAGATGCTATGGGTGATGCATTTGGTCTCCATGACCAAGACTACATTCACAACGGGAAGAAGTTAGTTAATCCTTTGGATTCCCCGGTAAGGGTCTTCCAACTAGGTGGTGATATTGCTTGTCTTCAACATTTAGGTCTTGTGTATAACAAATTCACAGTTGATGAGTATGGATTGAAGATAGAAGATATAGATAGAAGACATAGACAAAATTGGGCATCTACCCAACGCATGTGCCAGAGAAAGACTCGGATTTGCTTAGCTAAGTTGAGGACAACACTTGATGTTCATCTAGAGCACACTTTGGCTACAGAGATGTACTTGGAAGTGTGCTGATAACATAGATATTTTTGCTTCTCCTATGCTTGATTTGAAATCTAGGTTAGTTCTTGCTGCAAATTTTTTTTTTCCGCCTTTGGAAGCTTTGGCTCCAACATGGTGACCATTCAGTTTTTGGGAATTCTCAAAAACCTAATGCATCTGAGAACTTTGTGTCTCAACAATGTTTTATTGATGTGCAACTTTCATGTCATTTTGTGGTTTTATTAGTAATTCACTTTAGGGATAAATATCCCCATTTGGCTGTCCCTCTTCATCTCACAGGTAGTGATTCTTGTGAAATCTTTTTCTCTAAAATTGGTGGCATGGTAGGTTTAGAGAGGGCTTATGATTTTTATGAGTTGGTGGGGTCTGCAAATGTCTTGAATTCTCTGGTAGGTATTGAGTATGGCAACAATGGGTTAAAGTTTGGACGTGTGCACAACAAGATGGAGAATGTGTGGGCGAAATTGCACCCTTTAGAGGATGGTGAAACTCCTTGTGATTTAGGAGACTACAGTCTCATTAGTGACAATGAGCATGTCATCCAAGCATTGCAAGAGGGATTTAGAGAAGCCCAAAAACTCTTACGAATATTGAACATGGCCCCTTCAAGTGTAGCCAAAAGAAAAGAATGGTTTCATACCCCATGGAAGTTTGAAAAAACTGACCCTAAACACTTAGTATTTGTGCCAAGCAAATCACCTATTGCTGGGGAAGATGGAGATTCAGAGGTCCTTCGAGAAGCCTTGCAAGTGCCATTTGTAGTGGATTCTGAAGATCTTGGTGAGGATTTTAACCTTCACTCTGTCCTTGAAAATGATTTAGAAGATGAATTTGTAGATGATGGTCTTGATTCTTTGGCATTACTTGAAGAAGAGACCCGTGATGTTTTCAATGAAATGTTAGACTCCCAAGAAGTGCAAGTGTCTACTATGGTTATTCCAGATCAGATTGTGCTTGTAGTTGAATTTGAAGGTTGTCAAATTTTTAAGTCTACCCTAGTGTTACAATTGAATGGAAATCCTTTTCTTTCCAAGGATAGGTTGACTAGGGTGCGTAATTCAATTTATTTTAATAATAGTGAAGACTACATTTCAGTTGCTGCTTCTACTAACACATGCCTATTAGGACTTGGTTTTGATTGTGGTGTTTTTTTGTACAAAGAAACACCTTAACAAAGTCCTCTACTGTAAAGTCTGCTTTGAAAAGGAAAAGGGGGCGAGGTGCACGAAATGGGGCACCTTCTAGCATCCTAGAAGGTGTAGATGAAGGAACTTGGTGGGTTGGGCGGGTTCAAAAAATGAGAAGACGAGTTGGGACGAAGTGGGGCTTGTCTAGACAGCCTATTGATCTCATGAACCGACCTATTCAAACCAACAAGAAAGGTATTTCTTCACCTGTTGCTATGGTGCTACTTAATTGGTTCAGCAAAGCCCCTGGGCATTTGAAATTTAAGTATGACCATTCAGACCACAAATGGATAGATGTTGATTCAATAATTGCAACTGTGACTTTAACATATAATCCAAATTCTAAATTTTTTTCAGTAGATCAAGAGGATGCTGCTTCTCTTAATGATTTTGTTGTTGCTAGAAAATAAATTCTGTAAAAGGCATTCTTATATGGTTTTATTGTCTTCTTGCATGTGGCTGAAATGCTAGTATTGTTATTTTGTGTCAATGTCAATTGCTTGGTCTTACTTTTTTTTTTTCTTCAAGTATTCCTATTTTGTATCTTTAAAGTTAATGTTAAAGTATAGGCTAAGGTTCTTGAAATTGGGTGTAAAAAATCACAAGTATAAGGTAGGTTAAAAATTGGAAAATTGGTGCAAATTTTTTTTTATTGGATTATGAATTGGTTTTGCATGCTTAATAATTGGAGTGAAGGTTTTAGGATAAATATTACAGAATTTTGTATTTAGAATAGGTGTGCAACTTTGAATATAAAATTATACTAGGCTAGGGTTTTAATATAAGTTATCATATTTTTAACCAAAATTTCAGTTTGGAATTCTAGGGTGCTAATTGTTAATTAGTGTTGAGTAAAATGTATTGAGCATTCATAATATTGTTAGAATTAGTTAGTTCTTTGTGTGCATGTGATGATTATGTTGTTATGATTATCAAGGTGTAGATTATAGGTGGTCACTTCAATTCACTTGAGGATAGAGATGATGGCAGCTTCACGAAGCTGCATGGGCGGTCTATTTTAGGGAGGAAATGGATTGCTGCGAGTTGGCCAACATTGGAGCTGTATGAGTGACATGCATCGACGGTGTGACTTGACATTGTGGACATGCGGATATGGCATTGCTTGTATATATTCTTATAAATGTTAAGAATCATCTAGTTTATGCTAGTGTTTTATTTTATATCCTAAATTCTAAACCATTGCAATTTGCAAATGCATATGAACAAATTGAACATATACACTCTTTATGTTATAGTAAAGGTCATATTCTTCTGTAAATCTGTAGTATTTTCTGAATGCTTATTTTTCATTTTTTTTGTGTTATATTATTAACTATTCGTATTGGTATTTCTCATAGTTTCAGCATCATCACTATGTTTGATGCTTCTATGATGTTGCTTGTTCCTCTCCATACTAGGTTGTTTAGAATACATGGTATAGAATTTAAAAATATCCTAAACTAAGGTTGAAGTGTACATTCTTATCTGTTATCATCTTAAATTGTTTCACAGTACTAGTATTGCAAAAAAATTAAGTATAAATGCGAGACATTCATTTTATGGTGCATACCATATATGTAAATGAAAAAAATGGATAAATAAGTTTTATATATAAGATAGCCCAACTATAAAATTGGATGACTGAATTTATAAAAAATCATAGGGTATTGAAAATATGCCCTTCGTAGCTTTTTATGTAAATATACGATCATTTTAAATACAATAATGAAGCTAAATAGCCCCACATCAAATACCCTATGAACTGAGGTGTATATCTTAAATTACAAGGAGTGTTCCCCCCGAGAAGAGCATTGCAACAAAGTGTGGTGGACCCACAGTGGGTGGCATAAGTGAATACACTAAACGACAATGGCAAAGCCAAATCTCGCACGAAGTCTCGTGATGTGAAGAGGTACATTTTAGAGGAGCATTATTGAGACCGGTGGACAAATTTGTGGGAATTGGTGGCCCCCGTTGTATATGGTCTACGTGATTTGGATGCAAAGACGCCATGCATGGGTAAGGTGTTGCATATTATAAGGAATTTAGAAAAACATGTCTTTAGTCTAGAAGGGGATGCTTTTTATTTGGCAACAAACCTGAACCATTGGAGCAATCCTTTTTTAGACGCCGTGAAATGGAGGAGACAGATGTACATTATGCAGGAGCTCTTTTGAATCCGTACCTTCTATATGATAAGGAACTAGCTAACGACCAAGATGCAATGGACACATATAAGTGTGTTCTAATGAAAATTTGCAAACAAGGAGAGTACGCCTCGGTGGTGAAAGAATTTGTAGCCTTCCGCCATAGGGAACCTCTGTTTCACAACATGTTGAACCCGGATTAGCAACAATTCTCGACGCATGCTTGGTGGGATTTTGAAGGTGCATGTGGGAAGCTCATTGCTCCAATAGCCAAGAGAATTTTGGCACAACCGGTATCCTCGTCTTCATGTGAAAGAAATTGGAGTAGTTATTCGTTTGTTCACAACAAATCTCGGAACAAGTTGACAATGCAAAGGGCAGCAGACTTGGTGTATGTGTACACCAATTCCAAGGTCTTGGCAACATCAAAGGAAAATGATGAGAAGAAGTGGTACGAAGACAATGTGGATCCGGAAGATTCAGAGGGATTTATCTTGGAAGATGAGGAGGATGGTGGGTCAGTTGGGCCTCTATTGGATGATGAAGATGCCATGAATTACAACAGGCACAAATTTGATGATGAAATGTTCGATAGCCCAAGTCGGTTCAATGAAGATCTTAGAAGCAATGATTGAGACATCTATAACTTTCCATTGGACGAGGATAATGATGGGTATGATGAAGATGTACCTTCCATAGCTAGATTTGTGGATGGAAGTAGGTTCATGAGTAGCGAAAAAGTTCTATTGGAAAAAGAAGATGCTTATATAGAGGCCAATGAGAGAACAATTCCTAATGATGGGACTCAAAGAATGGATGAAGATCTTGAAATTCTTGAGTCTCCGTTTAGAGGAATGTTGCGAGTGGAAGAAAATGACAAACACATTGGCAAGGGAGGATGAAAGCCTTAGGAGGTGAATGTCAAAATGAATGTGGGCAACATGAGTGTTGAGTCAACCATTGTATTGGCGAGTGCGAATAGTTGTCGCAACGTGATTTTTGTTTTTTTCTTAAGTTATCTACAAATTTGGATCAGAAGTTCTTGGCAGGAACTCCTATCTGGTTTACAGATAAGTAAGAACTGGAAATTAGGATAGGAATGAAGTAAGATAGCTAATCGGATAATAAGCCTGAACCGGAATAGTTCGAGACCGGAAGAATTCTGACCAGATTAGATTAGGTTAACCGAATTAGGTTAACCGGATTAGTTAATGATGACCTAATTTGGCGGCGCTGGCAGTATATAAGGGAGCGCCCTGCCAGTTAGTTCCCCTTTTTCAAACCCTGTGTGCAGGAGCCCTCTCGCTGTTGGAGCTGCTGTTGTGCTGTCCAGTTGGGTTTCTTGTCATATCTGTGAGGAAGAGTGAAATTATTGATTGTTGTCTTTGTGCGCTACGGGGTTGGAAATCCGCAGTTGCAAATTTGTCGCTTTCCGGTTATGCGCTGTGAGGGAAAGTGAGATACGGGACGTGCGGCTAGGAGTGGAAAGGAAGGTAGAATCGGTAAGTATTTTGAGCGGAGTGCGTCCATGCCGCAATTACGTAGGCCTAGACAAAGCATAGCTACGGCGGAGATCAAACTGAAGAAGGTGATTTCGGTCATCCCCTCACGGGAACCGGAAAAGGCCGCTCTCATGGAGGATCTCGCCACTTTGGGCTGCGTGGGTCTGATAGATAAACCCTAGGGGTTTAAGGAGGGGAAGGTAGTTCGGGAGATATTGGGGAAAGTCTCGAACGCCTTCGACAACACCGTCAGAGGCAACCCAGGCCGCTGGACAGAAGACAAGTGGAGGGAAGTATACGGTTTCCGGTCAGGGGGTTCGGGTACAGCCAACCGGAAGGACGAGTACATTAAGGGGAAATTTGCGGAACCAGCCAACCCGAAGGACGGATTCACGGTGGACGATTGCGTGGATGAGCGGAACCGGAACCTATTCAAGTTCCTGATTCTGATATTCCATCCAGAGCGGCCGACAAGGGTAACAGTGACCCTCGGAAATACAATCTTCGGTGTGCTTTCCGGTCAGCGAAAGGCAGATTGGGCCCGGGTACTAAGTGACCTGATGAACAATCTGGTACCCCGGATAGGGAAGAGTAGGCCAACACCTCTCTCTCCCTATCTCCTTCACTTGTATCACCATGATCAGGTCCTGACGGAGACAGAGGAGAAGACTTGGAGAGCTCAGGAGTCCATCCTGAAGTACGGGGAGTCGGAGACCGACGAAGAACCGGAAGACAAAGGGACAGAAACTGAAGAAGAAGACACGGAGGACAAGGATGAGCAATTGAAGCGGGTGAAGAGGCAGAAGACAATGCCTCCACACGGGAGAGGTACACCGACCAGGGAGCCATCAGAACCGAAACGGAAATCGGACAAGAAACTGGTAACTAGGGAAGGTAGCTCGACTGACCTCTTCAACACTCTGGTGTTAGCCATCGCTGACATCCGTGTTGACTGGGAGTGTAAGCGAATTACACTCGAGAAGATCGGGAAGCTGGCAGGAGCATCACCGGATCGCCAACTGCCCAAGGTAATAGCGAACCTTATCAGTAATCCGGACGAGGACTGGAAGCTGAGGGAGGACAATGGTCGACTACAAAACAAAGCCGACATGTTGAAGGGGGAGATTGCCACCTTCAAGGAAGACATGACCGCCATGAGGGAAATGGCGGATGCGACCCAGAAGACAGTAAAGCTCATGACCGAAACGTTCGGGGAATCCGGAATGGTATTAGCGAAGGCGAAGCTGTTTGATGAGGGGTGGCTAGCGGACAAGAAGCCATCCGGTTCTCGGATGGTCCGGATTCTGTCAGACTTCTCCGAGAAGTTGGAGACAATTCTGGTAGGAGCTCGGGAAACTGCGGACCAAATGAGCCGGAGCAGCATGAGGTTGACCGGGACAGTACTCTCGAGGAGTCTCCACTTGTCGGATCTCTCCTTGCCAGAGTTACTTCCGGAAGGTGTGGAAGTCACTCCTCAATCGAAGAAGGAGCGGTCGGCGGCGAGAACCGGATTGTTAGAACTTATTGGGGTGGACTCATCACCAGAGAAGCCGGATCCTGCTATTGGTGAGCGAGCCCGGAATTTGCAGGACATCTTCAATGAACTTCCGCCAGAGCCTAGGAGTGACGCACCGAAGGCAAGTATGGGAGTTTAGTAGGAGTTCCCTTTGTTGGTAAATATTAGATGTACAGTCGGATTGTTAGTTGTAACCAGACCGGATTAGTTCCCGGTCTGTTAGTTAGGAACCGGATTCATTCCCGATTTTAGTTAGGGTTTTGTAACCGGATTAGATCCGGTTTTGACGGCGAATCTTATCCCGAAAGTTTTGCGCGGATTTTCTGTGCGGACTTTCTGGGACGCTTTTGCGCTTTTGGAACTTTTCAATGTATATAAAAACATTCTCTAAGATGGAGAATAAGAGTCATTCCATTGTTTAAACTTCTTTTGTGTTCTATTTGCTCTTTGTTTGTGTGGTCTCCCAAAGATTGGCAGGACAGATTTGTGAGGAGCTAGGAGTGCATTTAGAGTTTGACTTCGGGTTTCTCCCTTTGGTGTTTGTGTTCCGGTTTCTTAGTGCATGTGGGCAAGTAGTAAGAGTTGGAGTCTATTCCAGTGCCTCAGTTCTATTGAGATTCAGTATTCTGGTTGAGAAAGCCGTTGCTAGGCTAGGCAAATAGGGAAGGGATCCTTAGGCGCGCTAGAACTCTTGGGTAGGGGATCCGGTTGAGTGTCCGAACTCCTGTGAGGTCTCATTGCTGTAGTGGCGAACGGAAGAATCTTTGTAGAATTGGAACGGACAGATAGACTTGTAGCCGCCTTGCTTCGTACTACTGGAACGCAACACCATTGTCGTTGTAATATGAGTGGATCGTACGGGGGGTCTTTGTGTGACATGTAGTCCGGATTTGTTTCCGAGTTATTGTGAAAGATCAAACTGGATCCGGATTAGAATAGGAGAGTAGAGTAGAAGAAGTGGGTCTTCAGCCACTATAAGTCACAGAAGGAGCGGCGGGCCTGCCACTCTCAAATTCAAGCGGCGATCCCTCTGATGGTGAAATAGAGGTTAAATCAAACTGGATAGGTTACTTGAGTCAGTGAGAAGAGACCGGAATTGGTTGGTCTCAAAGTCGTACCGAGGACCGGAAGTTAGAAAGTCCTGGTTTTGTCGTAGATTTACTAGCCGGATTACTTTCAGGACCGGATTATGTCTTTGACTGGAAGTTAAATAGAATCCGGGAGTTATTTCTGCGGGTTGTGTGGTTTTCCGGTTGCAGGAGTAGGACCGGAAAGGTGTTGTTGAAGACTGACTTAGCTTAGAATTGTAAATAGGGTGAATACTTCACAGAATCTCATGGGTTCGATCTTTAAAGTCACTTTTATTATACTTTAGAGTGGTTTTTGGTAGTATAACATGGGAATAGCTTATCCTGTGCTGCGACAATAGTGGTGAACTAAGTATTCCAAATTCTAAGGCAAATGAAGTGGAGAAGAATGTTGATCTATGTGTGGTGGGGTTTAGAAGTCTAATTTCTTGCAGCAATGGAGAAGGCAAGAAGCAACTCATGCAAGATCTTGAAGTACCACCATCTAGCATCCCTCTATGTGCACAATTGAAAATCCCTAGTCAAACTTGGAATGGCGTTGGGAGCTTAGGGCTTGGAAAATGGATTGCAAATATTTCAAAAGAAAGGCGGCCTAGTGTCACTTCAAGTCAAAGCATTTTATCATCCACTGACGATGATAAGGATGAGACATTGGCTACAATGTTCATTCGGCATTCTCGTCATGCACTACCACGACGGCCCACATAAATGTTAGTGCTTACACCACCATCTTCAAACGCACCGAAGATAATCATTCATGGAGGCAGTGGAGGGCCCTCAACATTAAAATTAGAGGGCGGGGGATCACCTAGAGCCAATAAAAAGAGAGTTATGCAACCTTTTGCAATATCCCCAATGAAAAAACTAAAAGTCATTGGAAATCCTCTTGATGCACGCACACATGTTCCAAAGAGGAAAATGAAAAGAATTGTTGGCATTAAGGAACAAAATGGAAAATCTTTATTAAGAATAAAGGAAGAACTCAAAAAGGACAAACGAACAAGACCCCTTCCATCCACGCAGGTACAAGAGGGAGGAGTGACATGTCTAGGCTCTTCATCAGATGATATGGAAGACACATTCGACGACGAAGACGCAAGATTGGAAAATGGGTGTGAGAGTAGTGGGGCAGAGGTGAAAGAAGATATGGATTACAATCCTTTGAAATAGAAAGGACATAGGCTTAAATGTTCATGTGTTCATATTACATAAAACATATTACATAAAACATATCCTAGTGGTTGGCTTGTGTCAAATCCTCTTATCAATTCATTAGAGGTTAATCAAATTCTTATAGATTGTCGTATTGACAATTGATTGTTAGAGACTTTGATTGTAATACTCCTAAACTTATTGATGGTAGTAATACCATTATTTTTGAAGGGGGCACTTAACCAAAGATGAATTCAATACAAAATATCAATTGATTGTCATTTGTATGTTACTTTTCTTCAATGAAGCATGATATATTGCAAGATGATGAAATAAATAAAAAAGTTTGACTTCATGCTTGTTGTAATTTAAATGCTTTTGAAAGGCAAGAGGATTATGATCTGTTTCAACCAGAGTTGCAATTCAGAAGGACAGCTATGACTGTGTCCAAATTTGGACGGCCGCAATTGCGTCAAAAATCGGACGCCTGAATATACCCCAAGGTAAATCAGACGGACGGCTCCATTTTATCCAACGTCCCTAGCGTCCGCCACGTCTGGACGTACTCACGTTTGGTCGTCTGCATTTTGGACGCGATTTTGGGCTGGACATTGCAATTTGTCAACCCTGAATCGCGTGAAGGTGACGTCAACGCCTTCCTCCTCTAGGGCCACGGAGCTGGAGCAAGAGCCCACTTCCTCCGTCATCCGAGTCCGCCGTCGCTTAGAGTGCCTCATCTCCTGCTGCAGACCGTCGCCGGTAGGCCCTCCCGGAGCGGAAATGCGGTGACGGCCCTACACAAGCATCGATACCACAAGTGGGCGTCATGTAATTTTCTTCCCTTTATTTTCTCTTGGAGACCTTTGGGGGATGAAATGATTGTTCTCGTGCGTAGTGTACTTTCCCACGACATCGGGATACTCTAGCAAGAGGGACCCATCTTACCATGAAGCGCACACGTGCACTTAGAGTTCCAGCTTCGTTTGCCTCAGGGGAATGTCGGGGCCCCAACAAAAGGGATTACTGGACATGTATTGCAACATGCTAAGACCGGAATCTAGCAAGTCGCAGAGATATAAGGCTAACATTTCCAACAAGATTCTGTCGTGTTCGCTGCCGGCATAGGGCAAGGAAAAAATGGCATTGTAGAGCGGATTGAAGATGGTGCTCTTAGGGGAGCAATCGACAAGCACGGTGTTGGTGGAATTTGCCCTGAAGTTTGGCGACCTGAACCTAGCTTTGTCCCAGACGCCCTTGTGTAGGACTTTCAACCGCAGTTGCCCCTCAAGATGATCGAGGAACTGGAAGTAAATGTTCTCCTCGAGATCGGGATTGCACGAGACGTGGACGAGGTGCGCCAAGCAAGGTGTGTCCGGAACATATGGAGAGGTCTGCACCTACACGCATTCGCTGGCCCTTTCTCGACTATGGAGATACACTCCTCAAGCGCTAGCATGTACAAGGATTTTAGGCACTCCAGGCCGCATAAGAGGAAATCCACTACCAGTTTGGTGATTGCGGCGGGCAGTCTGGTCCACACGGACAAGTGGAACTTCTCGTCCAAGTTTTTCAGGAAATGATGCATGTGCGAACAGCAGTAGAGGGTGTACTCGCTAAAGATGTGGCGTTTGCTCAGGTTGTATTCCTCCTTCAACGGGGCCTCTCTCAAGGGCACGAAATTGTGTAGGACTTGTTGGACATGCTAGATTCGACACAACACCCCTTCTACTTCTAGGATCACGAAATAACTAAAAGGGGGCAAAGCGATGGGAGGGGGCATCTCGGACAACAGCTGCGAAGCTTGCGGATGCAAAACCCCATGCTCAAAGTCGACTTCAGAATGAATGACATTGGTCCACAACAACAGACATGCGTGCTAATTGAGACGTGCCTCCTCTCTTCCTCATCGACGTGCTAATTCAATCGGACGTGCTATTTCTAATGGACACGCATGCCCGATCTAGTCAAGCTAGATAAGACAATTGAAAGGAAATGGAGCTTCACCTTTCTTACATTTGTGGGGGTGGCAGCTACGACCACAGGCGCTGCTCGCACAATGGCATCGGGAGTGTCGACTTCCGCGGGGATGGTTGCCCTCGGACAAAGGGATAACAATCAATGGGGTGGAGCAATCGAAACAAGTGGGGACATTGCAAACTTGTTGCCCAATACAAGAGCTTTGTCACCCTGAACCCAAAATGAAAAGAGCGTAACTACATTACACATAATCAATTGAAATGAAAAACGTATTGCAAAATGGAATGCAATCACTAGAGAGCAATTTATGTCTGTCAACAACACATCCAATATATTACAAATATAACAATGTTTTATAGACGACCCGCTCTCACAGAAGAGAATTTCACATCCTAAGTCCACGTCTACGTTCCATGAACAAGACCACTGAAATCCTAGCGAAGACAAGGAGAGCCCCAATGACTACTGTCATACGCGCAGTCTAGGCGTAGGTATCTTTAACACCACAAAAGCGTTAAGATGACACGAGTTATCGTCCTAGGGAATTCCAGATGTTGTCGCAATAGATAAGTTTCCGGAACTACGGATCTACCCGGAAATGACAATCCGCTGTAGGATCCGGCACAACACAAACACCAAGTTACAGAAATACGTTCTTCCAGAATCAAATCCGGATCCACCTTGATCCGGATTTCTACTCTCACTATCCGTCACACCGGTTTTGGGTACCTCTGTTTTACCATCAGAGGCTCCTCACTTGCTCTTTCCGAGGGGTGGGGAACATCACCATTCAAGTAACACACGTATCAACTCCTAAACAACAAACAACTATCCGTCCTCAAAGTTCTTAGTCCGGTACGGAGGAAAGATGGTCACCCTCACAACTTTCCGGGTGGCCTCCTGGAAGGTAGGTCACGCAGAGATACACCCTCACCCGCCCTTACTACAACGACACTCGGCTATTTTCTGGATCAAGCTTTTGTCTACTCCTGAGGTTGGCAGACCTTCCGGTGGTTTGGGATTATTCCACTAGGCGGTTGCCGACTTCCGCACGGAACTACTCTCGAGTTCTGGATTAGCTCCCTGACCACTACCGGATCCCACCGGATCACCGTTCCAGCAATTTAAAGGCACCATGTGCAGCTCCTCAAGTTCAATCTAAACTATTCCGCAGAAAACCTTCAGCCGGATCCGGATACCAACCAATCCGGATTCCTACCTTGCACACTCTTCCGGATACACCCACACACAAGTAATCAAGACGCGATACGCAAGAAAATGATTCCCAGGGTGTTCATTCTTGGGTGCTCAGATTGAATGACACAAAATGGAATGACAGGCCACAAGCCGGCCCGCCCTTAAAAACCAAAACAACACGACAAAAACGGTCCAAAGAAAAAACGGACAAGAGCTAGCTGAAAATCTGGACAACGGCCAAGTGACCATTCTGGGAAAAACGGAAAGCCGTTGACTTCCTAGAAATCCGGAACTACCTAACATTCCGGATCAGCGGGTCCCACATCCGGAAAACCCACGTCGGAAACAAAATACTAAAACTAACAATCCAACTGCGCTACCAAGTCATTTGTCCTTCCGGGTATTCTTCGTTGATGTTCCACCCTTCGTAATCCGGGTTGCCGCTTTCTGCCGGATTTGCTTCGGTGGGGTGGACTTTGTTGCGGATCGAGTACCTGGCGGACCTGGATCCGTCTCCGCATACTTTGACTCGGAAGAGGAGTTCGTTACCGCTTCATCTTCTTCCGACTCGAGAACCTCTTCCGGATCACTAGGGACCTTCCGCCTGGTGGCCTTCTTCTTCTCCAGATCAATGACCTCAATAGGAGTTGTCAGTGGTGGCCGCGGAGGAGTCTGCTGTTGCATATGGGTGAACTCCTCCGGATGGGTCTGAGCCAGATTCTGAATCCCAACCGGCATCTCCGTTATCGTGGTTACTTCTGTAGAGGAATCCGAAAGGGGTGGAAAGAGGTTTACCGAAGTGTTTCGGGGCGTCAGGACCGGATCCGGAATCCTCCTCCCATCCGTAATCTCCTTCTGCACCGAGGATCTTCCGGGTGCTGGCTAGGCCGACGATCGTGCTCCAAGGTTGAGCTGAGTCGTCTCCGCGAACTCCCCTCCGGGTATTTCCGGAAACAACGAGGGGTCCAAACCGCTGAGCGGATCGAAGTGGCCGACCAACTGGCGCATCTCCTTTAATGCGATCTTGATCCGCGCCTCGAATTCAACCAAGATTTTGACAACCTTGGTTCCGGAGATATGACCTTCCCGGGTCATCTGGTTGTTCCAGAGTGCGGATCTGGTGATGATATCTGCTGGCGAGTCGATGAGGTCCTCAGTTTCCGAACCAGCTCCGTTGCATCCGTTGCTTGTTTGTTGGCGGCGTTCATCTCCCTTTCCGCCTAGGTTGCGCGGTTTTGAAGATGATCCCGTTCCACCTCCACTGTCCGGATCCGGCCCTCCAACAGGCGAACCATCTCCGGATCTGGTCTGCTGTTGATCGCCTCCACAATCTCCGTCTCGTCCGCTACCTTCAACGTCGTGCAGACCCTCCGGATCAGAGTGGCCATCCGATCGTTTGATGCCTTCTGGCTCCGCAACCAAGAGATCGTGGACTCGAATATGTCCAAATTCGGCTCTGTGTTCCGGAATGGAACAGGGTCCGGAAGCTGGCCCTTTCCCCTTGACTCCGGATCCGTGCTCTTCCGACGGGAGTCGTGCCTATCCAGCGAGTCGTGCTCTGGTTCCGGCTTCTCTTCCTCTTCTGGCTCATCATCCGTCAGATCCAAATCCGGGGGAAGACCATACCGTAGCAGGCTATCTCCTTGCCAGTAGATGATATCTTCCGGATTACTAAATACCTCCTGCTTGCACTAGAAGAAACCCACGTTTTAGGTGATGTTTTGTAATTTTTTTAAACAAATTTTAGGTGACGTCCATTGCAACAAGACCATGTTTTTATGTCAACAGTACGTCCAACATAACATCAATGTTGACATAAAAACATGGTCTTGTTGCAATGGACGTCACCTAAAATTTGTTTAAAAAAATTACAAAACATCACCTAAAACATGGGTTTCTTATAGTGTTGTGGTATAAGTGGAGGAGGTACGGATTGATGGGGCTTGACTTCTTCCCCGCTAGGTTTCCGGAAAGCTTCTCCACGATGGAGTGGATAATGAGCCCCCAACTGACTGGTCTAGGGGCCGGTTTTCCTCTCTCCCCTAAAGCTCCGAAAACCGTATTTGCTAGAGTTACTGTGATCCGGCTGGGCTTTTCCGGATACAGGATGGGGTTGAGAAACTCTAACAGCCTCTGGTCTCTAGGGTTCCGGCAGTCGGACGCGGTGTAACCCTCCTTTGGATGCGCTGGGTTCCGGAATCTATCCGCCGCAAACTTCTCCGTCCGGCCAGCCCATCCAGATCCCCTAGTGGACGCAAAGTAGACTCCAGCCCACATTTCTACTATCCTGGACTATGGACGACCCCTAACGGTTAGGTGGTACTGATTGGGAGCGCCGTAGACTATCTCGTCTATCATATCCTCGCTCCGGATGTTCCAGGGTCTTTTCAAAAACCCCAGACATCCCATATCTATCAGGTTGTCCTCCAGTTGCCGGTGGTGTTCGGGATTCTCAGGGATTTCCGGACTAATCATCCAGGCGGTAATCCCTGACTTCCGCTGCACACTAGGTCCTGCCATCACTACCGACATGTTCCGTCCTCACTTCTGCTAATCTTCCGTCACCAGTTCCGCTAATTTTCCGCTAACTAGTTCCGCTAATCTTTCGTTCTACTTTCCGGTGTGATCGGCACCGGCCTCCCCTTCTTTCCTTAAGGCGTTCCTATCTCACCACACTTTCACTCACTAAGCGCCATCACGATAATCACGCGGAGAAAGAGAAAGAATGGAGGAGACAGTGGGGGTTAAATAGTTGTTGGCCTGTCGTTCTCGTAAGTTTCCTAGCCGGACTAGGGTCTAGGGCCTACTCGGCCGGAACTTTCCGGTTTCCGGATTAGGGTTAGGGTTTCCGGATAGGGTTTCCAGATCCGACTGTAACCCTAATTACAGTTTAAGGTTTTCCGTAAAGGCTCTAATTCCTATTTCTGGTTTTGGGCTTCCTATTCCCTACCTATTATGGAAAATTTGAAAATTTCTACTTTATATAATTACTATTATCTATTATTTCTGTTTATCTAGATGTTGTGTACTTCCACAACTACGGACCCACAACCTTGAGGACTCACCGGGAGTTGGATGAATTCAAGGCCCTAGTGTAACGCCCTCACATAGCATCCACACTTCCACAACAAATATAAAAGATGGGAGCTATGTCGAAGGGTTACCCATCGCAGGAGCCTCATCGTCCTTGACCGACGCCTACTCCTCTTGCGTCTCCGGGCTTTGCTACGGAGTGATCGCGATCTGCATGCGAGGTATATTGTTTAGTCAAGTTAGTGAAGGACTATTCCATATCTTCCAAGTCAACGTCCAGGTCGTAAGGGTCATTGTTGTGCATGATAGGAGGATGGGTGAGTTTAGGGACATGCACAAACGGAAATTGACTGAAGGCCAGGTCATCAACGTTTGGCTCGTGAGTGACATTCACCCCGGTTTGCGCTGCCTCTCTAGAGGCTAGGTGCCGGAGGCCGGACGCCGTGGATGTTGTTGCTGAAGCCAAGTTTGTGGAGACTCCCAAGACGTTGTGGAGCTTACTAGCAAGAGCGGGAATCGGAGAGACAGGAGGAAGAGGAGAAGGAGAAGCTGCCGTCTTGGAACTCTTCATTTGAGACTTCATTTCCCTGATGAACTCCATGTTCTTCCTCCAAGGCTCTACATGTTGCGCGTCCTTCTTGGCCTATTGCCTCTTCTCCTCCGCAAGTTCCTTCTCCTTCATCACTTTCTTGGCCTTCCGCCTTGCCTTCTTCTCCACCTCCTCTTGCAACCACTATTCCCTCTCCCACTCCATTTTTTCCTCCCTCAACTTCTGTTGCCTCCTCTCTTTCTCCTTCTCCCTCCTCAGTGCATCGATTTCTTTGTAGCACTTGTCCATCTTCTCCAATTCCTTCCTCCTTATTTGTTCGGCAATTCTCTCCGTGTATGCGACATTGATCCCAACCTTGACGTTTGGCTTTGCCTCCGTAGTCCCTACGTCCGAACTTCCCCCGACCCCAGGTACAGTCCCCGCGTCCGATGAAGAAGCAGCTTAGGCGACCCTGAGAGTCTCGTCATACTCCTACCTCAGCTTGACCGAATCGGACAGCCTTGTTTCGAGATCCAGGTCATTCAAGTCATCCAGTTTGATTCGGCAATCCTTGGAATTCTATAGGATGAAGGACAAATTCCACGCATTAGCCCGAGTATGGGCCATCATCGCCAATTCTTCACAGGTGGCTTTAGGGAGTTCTAACTAGAGGGTGGCGATGGCGACCTGCACAAGCATCAACGTCCTCAGTCCTCACGCTCGTTTCTTTTCTCACAACAGACGCGGAACGGAGGGACCTCAAGTCTCGAACGATGGACTGTGAGGTTTGGATCCTCTCTACCATCATCTTCTCCATGGGCTCGATGGGGGAGTCAAACAGTTCTATCCTCACTTTATCCAACTCCGCTTACTGCTCTTCAGAAAGTTGGGACCTTAGTAGGCCCAACTTCGTCTGCAGGTTGTCGATCTGCATCCTGGGTGGAGTGGGTGGCTTCTCCAATTCCGCCAGATGAAAGCTCAAAATCACAGCAGCTCCAAACGATGGAGTACGGGGATCAGGAATGCAAAATAAGTGAGCTCGCACATCAGAGCGCTTGCCTTGAACCTGTTGGGATGGCAAAGGTCGGGTCCAAGACTACAGGGAGAGGGAAGTAGATAAGCGGGAAGGGACCAATTCAGAGCGGGTGCCCCCAAATACCTGAGATCGTCAAGGCGATTGGATAGGAGATACAGGATCAAACCGCCTGCCTTGATTTGTTCCAGAGAGAGATAATTGTTGAGGACTAGGATCAAACCGCCCGCCTTGATCTGTTCTAGAGAGAGATGATTGTTGAGGACTAGGATCAGACTGCCCGCTCTAATCTGCTCTGGCTTGAGATTGACACTCAAGAGGTATCGGATCAAATCGCCCGCTCTGATCTGCCGCAGAAGGAGTGGAGTGAGACGGCGATGCCGGAGGAAGCGGATTCAAAGTCTCATCAGGGTGAGAGATCGGCTTCGGACGCTTGCTCCAGCCAAGCTCCTCTGATTGCTCGATCACATCGCTGGCACCGTGATCCAACAACGTCTCCCCTTTGATTTCCTGGTCGCCTTCCTCGCCTTTACGATTTGCAGTCTGCTCACTCTGTTCATCTCCTTCCTATTCATCCGCGCCAATGTCGAGGTCATCGATGTCCATGTGCTCGGCATCCACGATGTTGAGGGCCTCATCGGCTATTGCTTCCTCGACAATAGGATTGGGCTCCTCGTCTAGCTCCGGCCAAGTGGCTTTCGCTTGTGTCGGGGAGACATATTCGTAATACAATGTCCAACCTGGGACCAAAATATCCGGCCACATTTCTGCGCCTTTGCGTTGATGCACGGATTGACGTAGGAGGGCCTTCAACCTTCTGAGAGGCAATGATCAGAGTGACAAAGCTACGCGACAACATCTGCGGGCACACAAAGGTTTTAATCATTTTTGATATTACAATTTCTAGAACCCTCTACATCATGATGTAGATCAGCAAAACTATGAGAACATAGAGTGGTCAGGTGCTCACCGTGCACGCCGAAATTGGCTTTGCTCCAGCGAAGACGAGTACGACAATCCCTTGATCCCTACAGAACTTGTCGATGAACCGTAGATACAGGGTAGTTGCAAGAAACACCTGCCGGTTTTCGTTCAAAACAGCCATTTCACTCTTGTTCGTAGATTTTGGAATAAATTTTTTTTAAATAAAATAAAATATGGATAATGTGTAAAGCATTAAAAAAATGATATGTGCAAAAATTTAGACCTAAAAAAATTTATCTCTAAGAGTTATGCACGGTCAAAGAGGGTTGAAAAATGCAAGAAAATAGACAGTTTTAAATTTAAGTCTTAAAAAATAGTCAAAAAATTCAAAAAATTCTCAAAAAAAAATCCATTTTTCCTAACTTATAGATACTCCTTTTCATTAATTTTTACTATTGGAAAAATAAAATTGTATTCTCTACACTTGCGCAAAGGTAATGCACTTTGAGCACATGTGGAAGATGGGAAATGAACTATTTTTAGAAAATCTTTGGTAAGCTTGTGTAACTTTAGTAGAAGTCCTATTATACCAATTTTGAGCTTCAAATTCGTATTTTTGGGTGAAAAATAGTACTGAGAACCTTCAAAATGGCCAAGGTAGACATCCAATCGAGGGCAGTTTAAAAATAATAAAATAATTTTAAAAAAACCCAAAAAATTAGTCAACATCTGAAACTACTACATGTACCTTCATTTCAAGTTTCATAGAAGATGGACACACGATGCAAAAGTTACGAGCAAAAAACCACCTATCTAAGGTCAAGGGGACAAAAAAAACGTGAAGTGTTTCTTGCAATCACCCTACATCTCGTAACGGAGTTCATGCTTCGACAGGATCTTCAGATTGTTGTGCCGACAGGCCTTCCGATTCATATAAATGGTTCCATCATTGATGAAGTCCTCGTCCTCATCAGCAGTCAATTGGGGCACCTTGTTTTTCTTGTTCACCAAATTCAAATTGACCCATGTCCACTCGTACTGCTGTAGGTACATCACCATGACCTTGTTCTTCTCCTTGTATGTAGGTTCCCCTGCCCTACATACGTACTTGCACTCCCACCGCATGTTGTGATCAGGAAACAGTTCCTGCACCACTCTGTCCACGGCAGCCGCTTGCTTTGAAAAGAAGATCATCATCCATGTATGCACCGACAAGGACATGGTGGACTGCGAAACCTTCTCCACTTCCTTGAGAATTCTGATGTTGGCAGAATTGATCTCCATGTTCTCTTCCAACGGAAACATGCAGAAATCAATAATGCCCACCGAAGGCCTTATTCGTTAATTTGAGACAAAATCGTGACTTTGAGACTTTGAAAAAAGAATGTGAATCATTGTCGAAGTTATAGTTGTTGAGCTCTACGATACGTACAACCGAAATGAAAGGTATGATTGAAAGATTATAACATGTCGACCATTAAGACTTTGAGGAAGCGACTCCAAATGCATTCATGCATAAAAAGACGTGGAAATGCGAGTGAATTTAAGTACATTCACATAGCTTTATTGGTGTAGTCCAAATGCACACTTTGTATGTAAGAGTCGCTTTCAATGTCCTCTAAACGAAATGAAGCATGAATCCAGAAGATTTCAAAGAACATATGCAAAGGCAGTCTAAAAATGATGCATACAACTAGTGTAACTCTTCTTTGTAAAAAGTCCTATTAATAGTAAGTCTCAAAGATGAAAGTAAGATGTTCCAAAAAACTTCCATCTCTTTCCTAGACGATTTTCTCCGCATATGATGCTATTAATAGTAAGATAGTCGTAGAAGGTGAGGTGATTAAAAATTCACATCACCTCCGCAGGGCTGGCTATCCACTGTACAGTTTCTATTGGCTCCATCCATTGCTTTGAACTTTGCTAGCCCTCTCATAATATCCTCACGTCGAGAACGAGAAAACGGCGTGATTGGAACGTCCACTATATCATGTAAGGGGTGCCGTTGAATTCCATTCACATGGCGCTTTGACTTCTGCATGCTTTGGGGGACCTCGGAAGCCGAAAGAGACCTCGACCCTCAAACAGGCGGCCTTGGTAGCGACGCATTCCCATTTTCTATGACGGAATGTCCTATACAAGAACGCCGTTGTTCCCTACAAAGTTGCTGACGGAATACTATGCCACCCAACAAAAACCGCCTAGGGCGAATGGAGTGTGAGATACGAAGTCGTATGTCCTGAAGTTCAGATACAGCAGCAGGAGCATCCGTCTTCAATAAGTCCCTGTGTAAGTCAATTTCCAGCAGAGGCGTGGACCTCAATGCCAACAGCGTACTGACATCGGCACTAGGAGGAGAGGATAGAAAGCCATCCTCGCCTTGAGGAGAACCGGGTGCCTCCAGAACCGAAAGGTTTAACTTTCGACTCGTCGAACCATCCATCCGTTGATCAAGTGGCGAAGAGCATCCTCAACTCGAAGAAGTCCGTTTGAGTGGCGACGGAGAACACTCGAGAGTCCTGCCTGGTCCGCGACTTGGAGGGCTATTCACGACCCCGTCCTCAATGTTTCCTTTGGAGTAGTCAATGGCGGCAGATGCCGCATCTGTTGCAGAGCGCAGCATATACGGCTTAGAAAGTGGAGCAGTCCCACAACTTCCACCCACAGAAACGGACCCCCTGGAGATGGACTTTTCGGAGCCTGAAAGCAAACTTCTCGTCACTCTTTGTCTTTTTGGCGGATAAGAGAAGTCCCCAACCTGCTTCAACTATAGATTCCACAAGCTTACGTTTAATACCATATCACGAGAAACGAACAACTTCAAATTAGTGAAAACAGAGACGAACTGGTAGCCATTGACAGATATTTCCGGCTAAGAAGACAGGAGAATCAAGTGTGTCAAATAAAAATTCAATATATTATTTACAAAAGCGTCAAGATACAAAAGAAGGTCAACAAAGAGTATGAATCCTCGGAGACAGCAAACCAACAAACAAATTTACACAAGAGTATACTTCCTACGTCGCCCTTTCTCTACGACCACCCCTATCCCAAGCAGCTCAAATTGGGAACCCATCATCTTCGAGGACTCTCTCATTCCGCCAACGATTTGCTCTAGGCGGTCGTCACCCGCCGATAGAGGGTTCCTTCCAATCCTATTCTCTTCAACGTATCGCCGCAACCAGGACCGCAATTCGCATCTAGACGACGGAGCCACCGCAGGAGCTGTCCCAAGAGCACGTCGTCCCGTCGTTTCTCATGGCTCCATGTTTCTAAGAAAATGGCATTACCATACTCATTACAGACGCTCTTTTCCGGAGAGTCGTCAATGAGAATGGTGTTGTCCGCCGTAAACGAAGTGGTCCTGCTACTCTTGTTAAACAATGTCTCCGACAGAACTTTCATGCACAGCATTTTGGCCCACTGATGAAAGAACTGTCCGGATGAGACCTCTATCTTGGTGCACTCTTCCTGTCCTAGGACAACGTAGGGCGGTCTGCACCCATTAAATAGGTGCCTGGCGATTGGATCGGCATTACGTTTCAACATGGTGGTCCAAACCACGACGTTGTCAATGATCGCCGAGACCTGTCGGAGGAATTCACCCAGGTCTTGCCGAGCGAATACCGCCTTGGGTCCAATCATGGTGGGATTCCGATGACACAGAACTTTGTCTTCGACTCGGTAGGGCCTAAATTTATCAACATAAGACTTCATGGCGGTCTGACACAGGACCCCGTTCAAGTCGAAGACTATGTTCAACCACTTCCTCCGCGCTGAAGGCACTAACAAGGGCACATTCCTCGGCACAATCTCTCTTCCGCACTCCGTTTCTACCTGATCATAGCACGACAACAAAGAAATGGGGTTACCTGTAACAATGCAGTAGAGGAAGAGCCAAAAATCGGTTGTTTGCATTGAGTTTCGTTTAGCAACTGCGGTCGTTCGTTAGATAAAGCTTTCAATGGCACTGGATGTTGCACGCTATAGATTCTTTCGAGCTCAGAAACCAAACATCGAAAGCAAAGTTTCATCAAATTGACGAACATTAGATGATTTGAAATTCGCATATTTTATTTACATACGTTATATAATACAGATGGAAAACGTTTTCTTTATCGGCCGATAAAACTGTACACTCAAAACTATGCTGCACTATACTACACCACGAGGCACAACAGACGGGGTCTCCGTCCGCGCCTAGAAATCACGAAGTGGCCACACCATCCTGTCAAGCAGCATGAGTAGAAATGAGATTCAACACTACGCAGAGAATAGCAGGCATCACCAACACCCCACAATGGTGACCGATTCACATTATTATCTTGGACTCAATCAAAATCGTAAGGGTCAGAGGGCTGTACCTGAGCAGATTCAGCCGCCTGAGGCTCAACCCCCTCCACAGCTGCCGAACCAGAGGGCCCTCCCTCTTGTACCGCATTTGTATCCCGCATGTCATCGTCGCTGGCCTCATAGTCGACCTTCTCCTCATCAACTGACATTGGCGAGGGATTGTCATGCAGAGAGTCGAAAGATGTTCCACAAGTCGAGACAGGTTCCACTGTGGCAACGACAACGGGTGCTATTGATGCTCCAATTCTATCATCGCCTCGATGATAAGCCCGCCTGTCACTCAAACCCGCTCCGGATGGGCTGACGTCCACACCTATAGAAACAACAGCTTCAAAAGCCTGCCTATCTGGAGACAGACGCCTAGGAAGTTGGGATGCTGGAGTATTGGCTATAACATCTTCCATAGGAGCAGGCACTGCATCAGCCTTATCCTCGATTCGAGGATAAGGCAGCCTCGAGGATGAGGGAGTCTCATGCGAGACCGGAACCTGAGCTGATGTTGCAGGAGAGTCGACAGGCGCTGGTTGGCTTGATTGCGACTTCACCGACTGCAAAATTTGCGCCACTTGACTTTGGAGAGCGAAATATTGTGCTTGTGATTCCTCCTGCATCTTCTGCATCTGCGCCTTTGACTCCTGTTGGAGCTTCAGCATTTCAGCTTTCGTCTCCGCAGTGCCGGCAACTGCTTCCTTGAACTCCTTTTCACAAGCCTCCCTCTCAACTTTCCGTGCAATTCTTCGGTCCTATTTCTCCTTGTCCTTCTGCCAGTAATCCTTTTCGATTTTTACCACGACGCCGAAAGGCAAGAGAAGTGGTTTTATCTTGCTTACTTGAGGAGGTCCACTGTCGTCCTCATCATCATCGTCTGAGGAGTGAGGACGATCAATATCTTCATCACTACTCACGTCAATGACGGGAATCGCCGCCGCTTCTACATCGGGAAGATCTACCGCAGCCTCCATTATAGTGTCCTCCTCAACCTGAGGACCTTGTGCACCCGAGGACCTTGTGCACCCGAGGACACTGGCGCATCCCCTAGACGTTGTCTGGTGTAATCAGTGTCCGTCTCGTAATCCTCCTCCTCATGTCCCGGTTGATGAGATGAAGACGGGAGAGTCAAATCCGGAATACTGGGCACGCCAGGAGATGTCCTCCAAGTATGAATTTGGAACGTGTTAGTTCCGAACTCGTTGATTCCTTCAACACCCAGGTCAAAAGCGACATGAGGACTAGCAGAATCCCTCACCCGGTCTACAAGTAAAGGATCATGTGCTGGTGAATTCAACGTCATGGGCGGCGACTGTGGTAATTCCATATCAACCAAGACTGGTTCCCGGGGGGGCGGTTTCTCATATGATAGCGAGTAGGGAGAATTAGAGAAAAGAAAATCGTTCTTATCCATTTTGTCCACTACCTTAGCAATCCTCAAATACGGTTTGGCCTCTTCTTGATTCACGAAACCATAAAAAAATGCACCAAACATCTACACAGACATATTCAAACACACGACACAATTCAGTAAATAAGTGAATTCATTAGTTATGACATCAATGATGCTATCCTCGACTCGAGGATATCCAGATTACTCCAAACATTAAATCACAATTATAGCTATCCTCGACTCGACGATAGGCAGTTCTCACCTTTGACGCAAGCATGAACTTCAGGCCCGAAAAAATTCCTAGAACATTCTCCTCCGGTTTCGCGAAATCGCGTAGAATGACTAAGTAAAACTCCATTCGGAGTTCGCTTGCCTCAATTCTCCATTTGGCCTCCGTATTTTTTGAGGCCTCCAAGTAATATACGCAGTTTGCTGGCGTATTATACTTGGGCTTTATCAAGGCGCGAGAGGATTTGGCAAAGTCATTACCTTTCTTAAAAAAGAAAAGTAAAGGCACGTCCGGAGCAGTACCCCGATTCGTTACGTTATTAATCATCTCTGCTTTGCTCGGAACATATGAGGTCAATACTTTTTCGTATTGACCCATGTGCGAAGATGCAAAAACAGTTGCATCTTTAAGATCCTCCTTGTCTTGCAAAATGAAGAGCCAAATATTTGGTTCTGACATTTTGGGGTTCAGTTTATTTAGGAGGAAAGTCAAGAAGGGATCGATGGAGCTCAGGTTCTTCGATGACTTTACTCTTGGAATTTCCCTGACATCAAGAACAGCGAGGTTTACTTCACGGCGTTCATACTGGTACGCCGTGCTTGCTACCATGGCCTTCGCCTGAATGTTGATGCCTTGAATTTGTATTCCTCCAATCGGTATCGGAAGTTGATATTTCAACTTCATGAACCGGGTGAACATATGCAGAACTTCAGGAAATTGCTGCTCAAGGTCCTTCGCTCGCCTTGTCCAAGCGTCATTCCAAAGGCGCTTCTTGAAATACTCGGCTTTGGGATGAGAGATGAGGAAATCCCAAGATGCCGAGGTAAAGCGATGCTGCAACTTCCACAACATCCATGTTTCGTCAATAACGTCTCCACCAGCATCAATAAAGTATAGAGACTTCTTGACATCCATTAAGTCTTGAAGCACAACTTTCTTGCGCTTTCTTCTTTCGACCCAATCTGCATGCGAGAGATTGTCCGAAATCAGAATTTTCGTCCTGGAAACAAAGACTTTTGGATACGAGGCCTTGCGATTGGGAGTAGTGCCGAGAAGGTGTTGTGCAAATACTCCAAAATCGATGTCCGTGAAGTGGCCGCAGTGTTTGAAGAATTCCCTCTTCAATGCCATATTCTTCATCTTGAACCCCTTGCTGGCGTTGAACGGTTCCATAGTGACTGGGTCGATCAACTCTCCGGCCGTATGCTTCGTAAGGAAGGATTCCCAATGAGCAAAGAGCTCGTCCGGCAAGGTTATAATCTGAATTTCATTTTTCAGATCTGATGGTCATGTAATTGAAGCGCCGTCTTTTTCTGGATTTATACTCTGAAATCTCTCGACGACCGTGTCAATGAATTTCTACACGGCAAGTACAGTAAGATGTTAGAATAGTGACGAAAAATAGCTTTCAGTATCATCGACTCGACGATACCATCGCTCGCGCACAAGTATTTCTAATTTGCGGTGAAACTATATGAAAGCACCTACATGAACCGCTTAATGAAAAAATAAATTTGTAATGAATACAAATCAAGAGGAAATGACGAGTATCGTCGACTCGACGATACATGGAATGAACTGAATCTTATACCTTGTAATTCAAAACATTGTATAATGCATTATTTTTTCTATGGACGGCCTCATCCTTTTCGTCGGTCGGTCGCTTGTATGTTTTCCAGATATTGCGACAGGAAATGATTTGGTTCCCCCAAGTCGGTTGAGCGTGATCCAAATGGTTTGTGCAGTTATAATGTTTTGAGATGTTTCTGAGTTTGTTGTGATCCAGAGACCACACAATCAGAGCATCCCACGTCTGCAGCTGCACTCTTCGTTCTTCTCCGCAGCCTCTTACTTGAAGCTCTTTTGAAGCAGTTACACTGTGCTGGCCATTGATAATCATAAATTGGCCATTTTTAATGTCATCCCATTTCTTGGGCTTGACTTTCAACAACTGCTTCTTTGAATCGACTGGGGTAAGACAAAGTGTTTGTCTTTGCTTCATATCAATGAATTGAATGAGCTCCTTCTTTACTGTGTCCACTATGTCTCTCTGCAATGTCCGGATCACATATTGATCGCATGCAATAATGCACTGCTTTATGTGAACGGTGACGGACTGCATCCCCTGCAGAAAACAATCCTTATGCTCGGACCAGAAGTTCCTCTGAATTGCCGCGAACTTGACGTGATCAGCCACTCGCTCTTTTGTGCCGGCAGAGTTGGTCGTAAGTGCAGATCCGGAGCTTCCAACTCCAACAATGTCTCCTGGAAGACTTTTCTTCCTCTTGCGACTCGATTCACCTCCGTCTGAATGAGTCGGTTCTCTCTTTTTGGGCTCGGATCGTGCCTGACCAGGACGATTAGCTCTCGATACTGAGCCGCCGACGTTGGATGGCGCCGTCGATCGTCTCATCTCTGTTGATGGTCATCCCAACATGGGTGCCTGTTCAACATTTGCTAACGCATAGCAATCCAGTGTCTGGAAAATCAAACGGAGCCTGAAAGCGTTTGACTTTGCTGTGTTGTTTTTCCAAGGCACGTAGCCTTGTTTCTCAAAATCCTCATTCAAGGACTCCATTTGAGACCCCTCCAGGAACGTCATTAAGTTGTCCAAGTCAAATTTGCCTTTCTGTGAGTTGACGTCGATGACAATGGAGTGACAGTGATCCATATGTTTTCCAATGTCATCAACTTCACGAAGGACGATTACAACGTAGTTCTTACGGTGCTCTTCAATCAAGGTAACTTTCTCCTTGATGTTCAGGGGGGTGTAATTAGTCTTCCCTTGTATTCGGAAGCGTATGTACACGTAATTCTTCCACCGGTTGATGCCGAATGTCCAATTGGGAACATGGTCCTTGAATTCCCACAGAGACCCAAATGTATCTTCTATCTCAGTTATGAATGGCTCGTCGGGAATGGGATTAACAAATGGTTGGAGATGATGACTTGTTGTGGAGTAGTCGTAGTTGTCTGGCTGCTCCATATTTGATGTCCTGGAGAGATGTTCTATACACGGTTTAGTATTGAGGAAGTTTATCGTCGACTCGGTGATAATCTTTACTAAAATGATATCAAACACTGTTGTTAGAAAATCTTTTTAGAAATTACGTAGATGTTTTTTGTTTCGGTTTATCAATTCTAGCCGGATGTGTTTTACGTAAATCTCGATTGTAATTTTTGAGTTAGATTATTGTATTCAATGTATTCTCTATCGTCGATTCGATGATATGTCTGAGCTTAGGGTGCTTTCTGTATTCTTTGGGGTCGGGTTCTTTTAGCGTTTGATTATTTTGGTGGAGTCTTTGCAATTGTGATGTGTGATTTAGTTACTAAAACCGCTGTGAAATGTTCTGATCAATATGTCTTAGTCTTTCTAGTCTTTGTTGGTATCCTCGATTCAATGATATAGGTTTCTTATTGTTCAAGAGGGCTCATCTACCACTACTTCGTCTTCTGTGCTTCTTTTCTTTTCGCTGCTGAATAGTGATGTATTGTCGAGTCGACGATAGAATTAGGGTCCCTTCGTCGCTTCTGATAGTGGTTTTAGGTTTATTAGACGATTACTTATCGTCGACTCGAGGATAATTTTCCTATTTATGTAACGGTAGTACTAGTTTAGGGATCTAGAAACCTGAATTGTAAACCAAAACCCTAATTTATAATCCTAAATCCTAATCTGGAACCTTAAATCCTAATCTAGACAGAAGCAGTACTCTACCTGAAACTTGGAATCGGAGTCCTCCAAGAAGAAATCGAGAAATACTATCAGTGAATTCTCAGTAGTATTAAGAACACCTGCAATCAAAAGACATTTTTGTGAATACCACATGTAGCAAAAAAGAGCATTCAAAACGTTGAGCTATCAACTATTGTTACATTGCTGGAAACACTAAACCCTCAACCTGCTCTCACAAACAAAACGCATTCACGAACCCGCATTCACAAACAACACAATTGAAGACACTAAGCTGCAGAATCTCCAAGGAAGACGCAACCCAAAGACGGAATTCAGACGTCCAGCATTACGAAACAAGAGCAAACAAGCATTCACAAACGTAAAACTTCCAGCAACAAGCACCAAACAAGCATTTCAACAAGCATTAAACTCCTAGCAGTAGCAAACAAGCATTTCAACAAGCATTAAACTTCCAGCATTCACAAACAAGAGCAAACAAGCATTCACAATAAAGAGCACACCTTCACACGAGAACAGCGATCCACAAACGAGAGCAGCGACCCACAAACTTCCAGCATTCAAAAACGACAACAGCGATCCAGCATTTCACCAAACAAGCATTTGTGAACGTTGTTCACAAATGTCGATCCAACATTCACAAATACCGATCCAGCATTCACAAACATCGACAGCAACGATCAGGGTTGTCTTGTCTGACATATTTTTGGGTTTAGGTGTCGTGTATGACGTCTGACGTCGCGTGTCGTGTATCACGAAGTGTCGAGTTTACTTGACATCGCGTCGCGGAGGGGTAAAAAATTTTACCCCATGGTAAATAGATTTTGCCTACGTGGCAGGGCTTCGGAACTGATGTGGACAGCCAGCGTGGGCGACTGCGGGTGTGGGCGCGTGCAGGTCTGCCTTGGGCGACCTCGGGTGGAAAAATTGAGGCGACTACGGGTGAAGGGGCGACTGCGGGTCTGGGGCGCTAGGGCGACTTCGGGTGAAGGGGCGACCGCGGGTGGAAAAAATAGAGGCGACTGCGGGTTTAGGCTTGAAGGCGACTGCGGGTGAGTGGGCGACTACGGGTCAGGGGCTTTAGGGCGACTTCGGATGAAGGGGCGACCGCGGCTTCGGGTACTGAGGGCGACCGCGGGTCCGACAGGTAGGGGCGACTGCAAGTTACAGGGCGACTGCGGGTCGGAGCAGCAGACAGCGACCGTGTGTTCCAGGGCGACCGCAGGTTCAGTTTAGGATTTGAGTTTGGCATATTCAGTCTTTGAAGTAACATGTCACATAGGTGTTTTATAAGTGCAGAATTAGGTGCTACGTTATATTGGGGTTTACAATTTACAAGTGCAAATAATAGAGCCTATGAAATGTAAATTGGACAAACTTCTCTAATCCCAAAAATTCACCCAGTATAAGGCCACAATAATAATGTCAACAACGATTATATTAATTAGTCATCGATATTGCTTTCAGGCGGACTTCAAATGTAGCCATACTTGCATTGCACTTTTATAACCTCGTTGCAGTCATCACCTAACTGCCTACCAATTAGAACTCAACCTAACTGCCTACCAATAAGAAAATAATCAAACATAAGAAATTTACCATCCATGATTCACATGGTTGCGTTTTATTTTCCAATGCAATCTCTATTATGTTTAGTTTGAATTTGTATGGTGAATCCATTGTAAAACAAGATCCAACTATGAAGAATGTGGGATTCTTGATCAATGTAGACCACTTTCGGAGAGCTCCAAAAGAAGGGGTTTGGGAATTGAGGGATAAATACCTTTTATTCATTTATGGTCAAGTGTGATTGACACATTATAAATTGCATGAGAGAACAAAACTCAATATAATCAATTATACAATGTATAGGATAGGTGTAGTAAGATGGTTGTTCAAATATCTCATAAGGATTGGGTGTGACAGCATGAGCTCCCATATAACTTTCATCATGTGCTTCATCAAGCACCGTGAAGGTGTAGTTGGGAACTAATTGTCACAATTAATTGTCATAGCTATTTCCCAGCTGATTTCATGGTTTTGTTCAAATTTTATTTATTTGTACATTCATAGGTATCCAAACAATAAAACTTGTTTCATATTAATTAAAAGTGTAGCCATCATATTTACAAACAAAGGGATTAAATCAAGGGCATACATTTGTACATTTTCAATATTTGGGGATTTCAAACTTGTGAACCAAGAATAACAAGCCACAACATTTATGGGTATATATTTTATTGGGGGGTCACATTTATGGGTATATATTTTTTGGGAGGGGTCACATATGTAAACCATTAAAGTATTGGGCACTAATCAATTAAACATTCATATACCATGGACTGTTTAGCAAAATATGATCATCCATCTGAGATAAACAATCCATGCATTGTTTAGCAAAATCATAGTATAGAAATGTAAAATGAAGTTCTTTGTCAAGCACATTGCTATTTCACATGTCTAGCATGACTTTAGTACTATTATCTTCATAAATAACTTATTTCTTTTTATGATCCCAACTCAAAAATCAAAATAGGGTCTTATGCCATGGTACAAGGCTGCCGTTTGATGCACCACAACAATGTCTCTAGTCACGAACGATTTGCCCGTGGCACAAGGTTGTCCAAGTTTGCGCGAGCTTGGTTTAACCTATTATTGGTCTACTCAAAGATATCCGTGGTGTTGATTTGAACGCTCAGAGATTGTGTAAATGCGCGTTCCGTCCCGTGCTCATCATCCTAAGGTGGAATTGTCATTAGTACATATGATATTCACAGAATAGGGTACAAACAATACTAACCTAGCAAGTATATTAACTCGTGTTGTGGTATTGCACTAACCTTAATGAGTTGTAACAACAAGCATCCATTCTCAGACTCGGAAAGTTTCTCGACATCCTCAAATTCTTCTAATAAAGCCCTGCATCTCCCGGCCCCCCATATCAATGAATATTAAAACATAACAACTACATATGGGTATTTTTAGCATATAATCTTATAATACAAGTTCTATACTAGAACAACCGAACCTGAGGTTTGTGCAATCTTTTCCTTGCTGAACCCATACATATTCTTCCATCATGGCCCACCCCTCCTTAATGGCCTCATCAAATTTGGCTCCCCAAACAATATCGCGTGTGTTTTGTATCAAACACATCACTCGTCCTGTAGCAAATAAGCACTAATAGTGAGATGAAATGTCCACCACTAACTATCCAACTAGAAATGTTCATTAATACATGTTCATTTCATTATTCAAGGATTCAAATCACCTATACAAAATGAAGGGCAATATTTTACTCACCCATTTTGCTGGCTTGGAAATGGCCTTTGGACTCATTGCATTGGCCATAATGAGCAAAGCAATACAATTTGTAGCCTTTCCAAAAGTCCTTAATCCTATTTCAAAGATCACAAATCAATTCCAATAGAATAGTCATTGTCATGGTGATTCTCCCACCTATTAAAAAGACATTGTCTACAATACAAGTGGATGACAATAAGGAAGTCAAAGGCAAACTAAACAAATTTTTACCGGAAATATTCATGGTCGAGAATAATTATGACTTCCTCTGAGCACTTGCTAAATTGAACACCTGCCATTAAGCCTGTAAGGAGCCAAATAACTAATCATTAGCAATGCAAGAAGATTAAATTTGAATAGGCTACATAACAATTGAGGCCCCCCTACGTTACTATAACACCCAAAAATGAAAGAGAATCAATGAAGAACCAAATGAATCATTTTCATTTGAATTGCTAATTGTTTTGAATGTGAATTTAGTGTACCCTTTTTCGGTGACTTCACACCCATTTGTGTGTGCATCCTTATTATTCAACAACTTTGCCACAATGAATGCAATTGCCGTTTCAAGGCCCTCTACATCAAATGGCTTTGATATTCTCACTATCCTAAACTAATGGAAAAGATTTTGGGTTCATTGAAGTATACAAGAAGTGTCTGCTGTATTGTTGGCTGTTTGTGGGAAACCAAAAAAACCACGAGACCTCCACAACATTGGGCCCACATTTAGCCACTACAAGGTAGGTGAACTACAAGGCGCAGTTATGAAAATTATGGACCACAGGCTGGAACAGCCCATGAAATACCCGCGGTCGCCAGGGGCGCATGCGCTAACCCTAACACGGATACTAGGGCGATAGCGCATGGGGCGACTGCGCGTGGGGCGACCGCGGGTCCGGTCCAAGGATCCCTCGCGTCTTTCAAGGGCGACCTCGGGTCCTCGAGGGGGAAACACATTTCAAAATCCCCCCTCCATCAGGGCGACTGCGCATAGGGGGCGATTGCAGGTCAAGGAGAAAATGCAAACTCCTTGACCCGCAGTCGCCCCCTACGCGCAGTCGCCCATATGGAAGGGGAGGGAGACACCAAATACTTTTCCGCCCTCTATCAGGGCGACTGCGGGTCAAGGTGGGAGACACCAAAAATTTCGAAAATGCAATCTCCCCCCTTCCATCAGGGCGACTGCGCGTAGGGGCAACTGCGGGTCCCCAGATCACTTCCAAAATCAGACCTGGGGTTCTAGGGCGACTGCGCTTTCGGCGACTGCGGGTATGGGCATGTTTCACAAGATTAATTTTTTTTTTGGGAACCCTCTCCCTTATTGTTTCTAATTCCCTTTAATCATATGTTACTTCCTCCATTTTGTTTACAAATTCAACAAGACAAACAAATCCTAGGTTTTGCATTAGCTCTCCAACACTCCTTTGGCAAGAAGTTCCAAATGAAAGTTTTATGTACATTCTAATAGTGGGGAGGTGTAATTAGATTTATTTGGGCATGATTCACGAGATGGTGTTTTTTTTGGGACCTCTCCCTTATTGTTTCTAATTCCCTTTAATCATATGTTACTTCCTCCATTTTGTTTACAAATTCAACAAGACAAACAAATCCTAGGTTTTGCATTAGCTCTCCAACACTCCTTTGGCAAGAAGTTCCAAATGAAAGTTTTATGTACATTCTAATAGTAGGGAGGTGTAATTAGATTTATTTGGGCATGATTAGATTTATTTGGGCATGTTTCACGAGATGGTGTTTTTTTTTTGGACCTCTGCCTTATTGTTTCTAATTCCCTTTAATCATATGTTACTTCCTCCATTTTGTTTACAAATTCAACAAGACAAAAAAGACATGATTCTGTTTTAGGTCTAAAATACTACATCTCGTGTAGGATGTGTAAGTATTTTATGTAGGTTTAAGGATTTGATTCTAGATAAAAGTTGTATTATTGTTTTCCAAGGTCTAGGGTCTAGGGTTTAGGGTTTGGGAAACCCTTCACATTGTGAGAATAATTCTTCCATTGCCTTGCTATGTCTTTGATATGAACTGACGCCTAACATTTATTACCAATTTTGGATGTGAGATAAGGAAAAATCAATTAGAATATGCTACAGATGCTAATTAGTATTGGGTCAGATTGGTTGTTGGTTTAGGGCGACCGCGGGTCTCGAGAGGGCGACAGTGGGTCCAAATTGGGCGACTTCGGGTCCACCACCGGGTCTAGGTACCTTTTGCGCACCCGCGGTCGCCCACCCAAGAACACTTCCTAAACCCGCGGTCTCCCTGCCAAACCCGCAGTCGCCCACCCGCGGTCTCCCTTAGAAATCCGCAGTCGCCCACCCGCAGTCGCCCTCGCCCACCCGTAGTCGCCCACCCGCAGTCGCCCCTACCCGCACTCTCCTACCCGTACGCGCCCTCCAGTTTGCCAAGTGGATGCCATGTGGCATCCTCTTGGAGGGGGGTAATTTCCTGTAAAGTCAAAGGTAAATTTGACTTTTTGTGACGTCGCGCGGGCTCTACTAGACGTTGCGCGACGTCTGTCTGTCGCGGTATCGCGCTGTCGCAGCGAACAACCCTAGCAGCGATGCAGCATTCACAAACGACAGCAGCGATCCAGCATTCACATTCCAGCAACAAGCACCAAACAAGCAACAAGCACCAAACAAGCAACAAGCACCAAACAAGCAACAAGCACCAAACAAGCAACAAGCACCAAACAAGCACGTCAAAACACAGAGCGCAACCAGAAAGCTTAGAAAAAAAACTCACCTGATTCGTAGCACTCGTGATGCTGATGCAGCCGAATCGGTGGAGACCGTTTTCCCCGAACCGCGAATCGCCCTCCCACACTGCGATGTTGCACCCTAAACCGCAAATCGCTCCCCAACACTGTGACCCTAAACCAAGACTGCAAAGACAGAAAATGACAACCCTACTGCGACTGCAATCCTACCGCAACTGCAAAGACAGAAATTGTTGAATCACCATGCCGCGCCTCCACCGCCAATCACAATTGCCAGACCCTAGCGCGCCTCCAATTTCACTTGAGAACAAACGACAAAGAACACACGAAGAAAATGACGTCAAAACACAGAGCGCCAAATCTCCACGACGAACTGGCTTCCGCGACAGGACGAAGAAGACGATGCGCCGAACCTGAGACCGACCCCACAAAAACCATGCCGAACCTAAAACCAGACGTAAAACCGCATCGACCTCCGTGCCGACCCTGGAACCACACCTCCGTGCCGAACCAAGACCTAGCCACCAACTCAAAATCGTCTACTCCAAACCTTTATTGGCTAGGAAACTTCATAACTTCAAATTCCCTTTTTGAAATGATCACAAAGAAGACTTTTGTATTGTTTTACACTAAAACGATTAGAAGGTTTCTCAAATGTGGTTCTCTTCATGTGGTGCCTTTCTTGAATTTTTTCTTCGCTACGACCTATTTCTTAATTTGTTGGTTTCTGGGTATTAACAACGCCGTTTCTAGCGTTTGGAGGAATTTTTTCGCTCAAGTAACAACACATTGAATTCTCACATAGGATTGCAGTTTCTTGGCTTAAAGAAATAAATTTTTACTCTAGTAACACTCACTAAACTATTGCGGAGGATTGCAATTTCTTCTTAGTGTAAAAGAAGTCATATGTTTTTAATAATATTTGTTTATTTTGTAATTTATAATTTTTTTTCCTAAAATGAAATAAAATTATTGTAGCTTCTACGCTTCTAATGCAAAGTACCTAAACATTCATTCACACCTAGAATACTTCAGCAATACATCATAGCATTGACGTTAAAGTAGGAGCCAAAAAATAGGTCACTTCACACCCTCAAAAAAGAATGAAAACAAAATTTTTAAAAACATGACATCAAAACAAATATACTTTTTTGCTCTATATTGCTTTATTTTCACCAAGCGTATGTGATGAATTGCAAATTACAGTCCTTTATTTTACCAACTAGAGACTTTTCTATTTGCCAACAAAATTTTTGGTACATTTCAAAAATTCAATTTGTATTTCCGTTAAATTTATGAGGATTTGGGATGTACAGGATGTTACAAATCTTTTACCCAATAAGAAACTTTGAAGTCCTTTGTATTACCCAGTTTTCAATGTTTTTGGAAAATCATGGGAAGAACTCCTTTAAATTATTAGAACCTTTCACCTACTAGGGTTGTAATATTGCAATTATAGAACTTCTAACTATTTTCTTACTACATGTTGTATAATACCAGATGATTTGCAATTTCTGAAGCATCTAGCCAACTAGACTAGGAAGATGAATGTAAAGAAGCACTACCATTTTGGACCTTTTTTTTATAGAAAAATTAGCTTGTGCACTGTAACTGCCATATTTTTAACAAGGTCAACAAAATAAAAATAATGTAAGTGAATTTGATTGCTTATATCTTGCAATCGAAGTGGCATATTTCCATGAACTAAAAATGTCCACATTAGAGATTTAATCAATCAAGGAAGATTGTTTAAAGTTAATAATTTTTGTACTATTGTAAATGTGACACACATATGATGTGAAAGGTTTAGCTAATTTCATGATTCATGTAGGGTCAATGTAGGCAATATAAATGAGAATAACAACAATATTTTATGAAACAAACTACAATTTTCCAAAGTGAAATAAAGGTCGTAGCTGTAAGTGAAAATAAAAAATTGGGTTTTTCAATATAACATTTGTTATACTAGTTGCTTATAGTGAACACTAAAGTTTCTTAGAATTATGTAGTAATGAAGTGTTTTAGTATTGTGAAAGTACAATAGTGGTAGTTAAAAGCTTAACAACTATTTGCGAAGGTGAGGCTTACAAAATGTATTATACTTTTAGTAGTATGTAGTATATTCAATAAAATCGAATTTACCAAATTATTCTTACATTGTGGTTGTGAATTGTTTTAAACTCTTTTATTTTAATCTCTCTTGCAATTAATGAGGGCCACAATCATTGTAAACATTGAAGCTCATTTTATGTTTCATCTTTTGTATTGTAACTATATATTTTTAACTATGTAGACATTTTCCAAGTATTTAAGAGAACATTGAGTGACATTTTGTTCATTTTTGGCTTGCTTAAAAATTTGTGTTGGGCGCATTTTAAACTTAAACTAAGATCGATCCATATGAACTACAAAAGCATGTCTTCCAAATTATAAGAATAAATCTTTCAGTTGTTGTATGGCATTTAACATAGAGAATGATGCAAGAATGAGCCAGGGCGCATTTTTAGGGAATGAAGAATTTATCTTTGACCATTCGTAACTTGTGCTCACGGTATTTTAGATGTTGTTTTAGAATATATTTAAGTACATATTAATTTTATATTTAATAGTTTAAAAAGAAATACGATACAATTTTTTAGAATAATATCAGAACAAGTTTGTTGGTTTCAATATTATTTTTCTGAAAAAGGTTAAGATCTCCTTTAAATTTTCTTCATGAACAATGAAACTGATTTGGGGTCACAATCTAAACATAACACTTGGCACATGTTGAGGTATAGGACATTTAATCAACATGTACATATACGTCAGATTTCAAATGTTTTTGATGAAAGGCAAAGATTGGCGGACCTGCATGTATATGAAGAAGCTTGTTATATTTGGTCACGTTTAGGGTTTCATATCTACAACAATGACTCTCTACACTTAAATAGGTTTGTCACTTTTATGCATATTCTTTAGTGCCCATGCATTTTGTAGACGAAGAGGAATTTTGATTGCCCGGTGGATTCCAAAATTATATACATATTTTATATTGTTTGAAAATCGTGGTTTTATTTCATTTTGCTTTTTAAATCTCAACAGTTCCCTATATAATGACTCTTTAAACATGAAGTGGAATCACCTTTTACCTTGAACTAGGAAATCCTAAATAATAAGATGATATCATTAAAAATGCAAAAATTTCAATCACTGTGAAGGGTAACCCAAAATTACTCCTTCAAACCTAAACTTTAAACTTTTTGGAACAAGAAGAATTAAGATCTTTGTTACTTTGTTCAAAAACACACTAAAATAAATAGAAATTTATGGAGAAAATGAATGAAGAACTTTATATACTTTGTCATAGTGAATTCTATTTTTATATAAAATAATGCATTCATTACTTCAACATTGCCTAAAGAGATTTCTTCTGATATTTGGCATGATGTAGTCGGTATTGCGGTTACAAAGCCTTATTGTAAATGCTATACGGTTTAGAGTGTTTCAAACATTTTCATGAAGAATTTCCACGTATATACATCACCTTGAAAAATGTCATTCTTCCTCAAAAATGTTCTAAAACTTTTGTATGCATCAGTTTATTTTTATATATCATTCTTCATTGAATTTGAGATTTATAGCAATGCTGTTGCATTTCATATTTGCATATATTTAGGGTTTACTCAATTATTGTCATTTCAAAGCATTGTATTTCTTCTTCAATCAAATGTTTAAATTCATTAATATACTTCGAATGAAACCCTGAACCCTAAAGCTGAATATTTTATAATGGACAATGTTTTCCCATTATATCCTGAACCCTAAACCCTAAACCCTAAATCCAAAGCCTAATCCCAAACCCTAAACCCTAAAGCCTTAAAAACTTGAACCCTATATATTTCACTTTTGAAATGCCTAGACAGAGAAATTTTCAGAATTTCTTGAACTGGAATATCGCACTAAATTGATGGAAATGCGAAAGTAGGCAGCACATTGAAGAGGACCAAACTTATTTTGGTGTAGAATAATCATGCCGACCACTTTTTGCCGAAAAGCTGACCAAAAGCGCTAATTCTAGCTGGCAACAACTTTTACAGGAATAAGGGCAAAGGAATCATGCCCACTTACTCCACATTTTTAGTGAATTCAAATATTGTCAACTCCGCGCTCATTTTTGGCGCCCTTTTTCGTCGGAAAGCCTTCCTTCTCTGTGTACCATCACGGCATGGGTACTGAACGCTTCCTTCGCAACCGTTCATTCTTGTAGGTGTTTCTCTATTGACCTTCATTCTCAGACAGTGCTCCGACATTTTCTTCACTCAAGTTATTATTGATTTTCTCCATGAGCTCCTGTTTGAAGTGGACAGTTCTATATGTTTACATTTGCATGTTCAGCTTCCTCCGATCGTTTGTTTCCTTGAATTGTTGTTGTTTTGTTTCATGAGTTATTGTTTGAAGCGGTTAGTTCTACAAAAACGAACGTGCATGCTGGCCTCAGTTGCATGGAAAGATATTGTCTTTCAGATGGTTGATGAGCACGTTGGTCATCGTTGTTGTTGCAACTTCCGATCTGTTTCAGAATAAGGTTTGTGTTTTGTTTTTGTAATCAGTGTAGTACGCGTATAGTTTGTATGATTCGAGTATGAGCATTTGCAGTATCCGATATTTACGCCGATTTTTTCAGAAGGGTTTCTTACAATATTTTCTAAATTCTGGTGACTATCGTCGACTCGATGATAACTTATAGAAGACAAATAGATGATCCTGAAATTGTTTGCTTTTCAGGCTATCTTCGAGTCGATGATATTATTTTAATTTTTCCGGATTATTATTATTATTATTATTATTATTATTCATTGTTCAAATCTATTAGTGGCATTGATTTTTGATCTACAAGTATCATTAGTATCCTCGAGTCGACGATAATAATTTCTCAGGAAATGTTAATCTTGATACAAATTAAAATGATGTGGTTTTCTATGACTTTATCAACAATGTAATGCATTATTTTATCTGTAAGTAGTTATTGAGTGACTCTATTTTATGTTCATCACGTAGATCTATTCTCAAATAATAGATATATGTAAGGATTATATATCGTCGAGTCGACGATATATGTGTATAATATCAGAGTGTGGTGATCATGTTAGTGATTATGAACTAAATATTTCAGTGAGATAGTGAGGATAAAAATCTGTTTGTCCTCTACAGAAGGAGGCTTCGAAACTGTTAAAATATGTTGTTTTTAAAATATCTCCAATCCCATATTCTTGAGATTATCGTCGACTCGAGGATATTGGTATATTTAATTGAATAGACCAATGGTACCGAACAACTTCTGTGGAATTGTCTTCTTATTTCAATGAGATATATATTTGAATTGAGTGTGACTTATGATCCTCCTCATCATCGATAGACTGTCGTTATACTAGTATCGTCGAGTTGAGGGTAATTGTAATGTACGGAAAATCTATGCGTAGAATCGTTTTGCATTTACTTCTGGAATATGAATTTTCATTTGGGAATGCATGATTCTATTTCTCAAATTTTTTGTCTTCCTTGCAGCATGGATATTCATGGGCCACATGATTTTGCGAACCCAGTGCCTGCAATGCCTCCTGGTATTGCACAGTGTGAGGGAATTCCTCGTGCGAAGTAGAACACTCGTTGCGTCACTTTGCAAAATGAAGCGGGAATTGATGTTGCACATGGAGTTTGTCAAAACGTTGATCCAACACTTGTCATCGACATGGACGGAAAGCCTCTTGGTGACGATCGAGTTGCGATGTAAATTGCAGAGTCTTTGTGTGAAGAGGAAGTACCAAGCGCATGGATGTGGTCGATGCACTCCTGGCACATTACACGAGTGTTTCTTGACGGTGTCAGTTTGTATGATCATGACCAAACAGATATTTACAATATGGCCATGAAAGCACTTAATCAAAAAGCTCGTAAAGGGGTTCGATGCTATGAAACCTCTCAGGAAAGGGTTGAGCCTGATGTCCCTCCAAAGAAAGAGTCTCTTCTCACCATTCAAGCAATCACTGAAGTCTCCACCAAAACTTGTTGCAGTAGTAATTGCTTGCAACCTTTTCCACATGGGCAAATTCAAGCCCTTCGAACTCAACTTCATGTACATGACGGAGTGTATGCTCGGAAAAAATGTCTTCTTGACGTGCATGGTCAAGTCCATAAAGATAATTCAGGGAAGGAGTGGATCACTTTGAAGGGAAGAAATGTTTGTTCCACTGCATGGTGGACAATTCATGGTATTTCTAAAGCCACTTTCTATAGGTACAAGGATATGGCAAAAACTGGCAAGAAAGCGGAGGAGCATGGGAATTTTGGATCCAAGAAACCACGGATGCATACCTTACAAGCTACTGCCACGCTAAGAACAATCCTTGTGTCTGATGCTGACAGAATGCCACACAAAACGAGGACACTAGAGTCAGGGGAGAAAGTTCCTGCTATGGTTTTGCCATCAACGTTTCAATGGAGTGCACAACTACCAAAACTCAATGAAGCCAATGCTACATTGAATTTGCCGCCCATTTCTTCTAGTGGCTTGAGCAACATTCGAAGGGCTTCTTTCCCAGAATTTGCCCCCAAAGCTCGTGGTGACACTTTTGCTCGATGTGGTTTGTGTGATCAATATAAACAATTGAGGTGCGCATGTACTCCGCTTTCATATGCACAAGAAAAGTGGTCGAGAATGCTAGATATGCACCTTGTTGGACAAAGGGCCCATAGAGATTTGTATTATGGAAACCGATACATTTCCGAAGCATTTCCTGAGAAGATGCTAACTATCATCCATGATAAAATGGATCACTCAAAGACTGCTTCACCTCACTACTCGCACAAGACTAAAGCCACCGATTCCTTTATGAAAATGCCAGTTGCTGTTATGGGTATGATAGCCCATGGACATAAGGACGTTCGGTATGCACACTATGGGCTTGACATTTTTCCAACGGACTCCAATCATACCATTGGCTCTATTGCGAAGTTGTTGCGAGATCTCGAAGAAGAGTCCAAGAATTCATCGCGCAAGTTATTTTCTGAAGAAGGGACCCAATCCACATTAACCAAGGCTCTTTTGGACGGCTCGGACATTTGCTTGGACTCCCTCCTTCCACCTCCAGAAGGAGTAATACCGGCTCATTCTTTGCCACCAATATTGACTTTGCAACTTGATAATGCATTTGGAGACAATAAAAACAGATGGGTTTTTGCATTTTGTTCATTTCTGGTATACAAAGGCATTTTCAAAGAAGTGTACATCAACTTCCTCATTGTTGGCCATACTCATGAAGACATCGATGCTCTTTTTGGTCGTTGGAGTAGTTTGTTGAAGACGAACAACTACCCTACACTTCCAAGACTAATGAAATCCTTCATGGATTGTGAAAAGCACCCTGTCATTCCCCATTTGATTGAGGAAGTTCCTGATTTCAAGAGATTTGTGCAGGGATACTTGGGCACAGGCGGAGATTTTTTAGAAGGGCATTCCAGATCCCAACAATTCAAATTTCACATGCATTCTAGTGGATGGCCTTTGATGGAGTACAAGAATCTGTGTACAGATAGGGATTGGTTACCAGATCACGGCAACGGAATTCGCTTGTGGTTGGAGACTGAGGACGGGCTTCCCAAGGTACCCAGGGGTGATCCGGCACCTCTAATTCCCCAAGACATGAAATCTTTGAATGAGATCAAGCGGGGTTTAAATGGATTCATTGCACAATGGAGCGGAATGGCTGATGATGAGCAATCTGGAGAGTTTAGGAGGAAGAATGGTCCTATAAGAGAGTACTGGAAAGGTGTGTGCACTGCTCTCGATGCACCCCTTGAACCACGTGCCAGATTGTTGCAAGGGTTTTGGCCAATTTCAAGAATCAATGAAGAAAATGAAGCAGATCTTAGACAAATGGGTGGTACATTGCCTGAAGAAGATGCAGAGGATGCACCCTTTGTTGCATGTAGGCGTGATCGTCCACGTCCTTCATTCCGTATTAATCGTGATACATTTGCTGGCTATTTTGTTGTAGTGCGCCTAGCTAATGATGATCCAAAGCCATTTTGGCTTGCTAGAGCCATTAGTAATCTAAATCCAAATCCAGGTCATATGCATATGATTGAGATTCAGTATTGGACTCCAGCTACAGAACGATCCATTAATATGGAGACATATGATGGATGGGACACAAAGAAAGGGAACGTGTGGCGCGAAGATCGAGTAATATCTCCAACGTGGTCAAATACTGATTGTATCATGACAGCTTGGAAGCCTCGTATTCGAGAAGGAACTTTAGGCCCAAGGGTAGCAATTCCAAAGCAACAAATCGACATCATCAAAGCAACAATAGCAGCCTTTGGTAATGACCAAAACAATGATGAATAGATGGTGCAAAGATGAATAGTTTAGTAGTTTTATAAGTAGACTTCTTATTATATGGTAGTGTGGGACTGTGTCTAATGTTTTACTATTTATAGTTTTTTCCATATTATTACTTTACTATATTTTTAATCCAATGCATTCATTTTGATTTTTTTTTTATCTACCTATTTTTTTCATGTGAAAGATTGTGTACCAACAGTGTAAAGACTATTTGTCACTTAAGACATGCAAGTCTCAATCTAAAGATATGTTACATTTGATGATATTTTGGTTCATTTCTTGTTATTTCTTGACTGAAAATAAATGACATTGTTTATATTGGATTCTCTCTATTTTTCCAAACCATAGCAAGTCAAGTGAACTTGCATTTTGACGTTGGAAATTCTCAAGTTATTGAATAGTCTCAATTTAATGAAAGCTTTCTAATTCTGAATACAAGAGGGTATTAAAATGAGACAACCATTTGTCTCAATTTAACGAATAAGGCCTTACCTTGCAGTACTTCAGGTTAGCGGGTCCGTCTACGGTGTGCTGGAGGACCCAGTTCTGCTTCTTGTAGACATACAGCTTGATATTGGTTCGAAGCCAACGACATATTGTGGCCCGCGAATACCTCTGCACATATTCATACCGTTTATAGTTGGCCATGACACAGTCAAAGGCGGCAAGGAGCTCATTGGGATGGGGCAACACTCTTCTTTCCTGACCGCACCTCCGACTTCAGGTACTCCGGATCGATGGTCTGGAGGTACCAAGTGTGGAAGCCGTTGATGCACAACTGCGTCTTGAAATCCTGCCACTATTGCGGTTCAATGTCTCCGGATGCGTTGATGACGTCGTTTGCCTCAATGATACTGTTTGCCTTTCCCCTCTCTACCAACTCCCTCACCAGCACATTCTTGTACTTTCTGTTCGTGCACCACATGGCGATTGGAATGGCCATAGTCCACTAATTGGGCTTCTTGTTCAGGTAAACCTTCAGTGGTACATCGAGGATTTTTCGCGCTAGCTCACCGACCATCGCGTCATTGAGGTTGTTCAGGTTCTTCATCATGTTGCTTGTTATGGAGAAGAACTTGTACAACTTTGCGTTCCCCTCCTTAGTCGTCGCTTCATTGAAGGGTTCCCTGGAGTCAATGTCGTGAAGCGACCCCGACTCATGACCTTAAAAAACCTTCTACTAAGCGGCCCACATCTCCTCAGATGCCATGATGACCTTCCGCTCTTCCATTCGATCCAAGTCATCATTTTTGAAGTGCCCAATGGCTTGAGAACTGAGAAGTCCAGTCGATTTGAAACTCTGCTTGGGTTTGTCTTGAATTTCCTGCACAAAAATGAATACGACTGAGTCAGAATAGCGGACATGGAGTTAAGATCCGAGAAGACTAACTATTGTTCGCCGAATCAAAGCGGGTGCTCTGATCCTGTGTGGCCTAATTCCTCCAACTAGGAAAGGGCAATTTCCGATGCATGAACGATAACCATGACAAATTGATTCAGAGCGCCCGCTCTGATCTTCAGACTCCCAGACAAAAATAGGACCAGTTAAGAAGCCCGCGCTAATAGTTATGAAATTACTGTGTATGAAGGATCGACTGAAATGCCTACCTCGTAGTGAGTGAATTCTTCGCCTTATTCCTCCTTCCTCAGGTTCTTCCGCTGCTGTGTCGGCCTTCGAGCATTGTCCCACAGATAGTGGCAGTGTTGGATAGTAGTCGACAACAACGACAGATATGGACCTGTCACGTTCCCATCATTACACTTGCACGATAGCGTGTGCAAGTGATTCTTGTTGTCAGACCATACGACTTTGCAAGTCCACTTATGCACCTTCTTCTTCAGCGCCTCGTCGTCGACCGATGCCACCCTTAATATAATTTCCTTGGCCACTTTCCAAGTGTGCTGGCCGTTGATAATCTTCAGCGGGAAGGATTTGACACAGTCCGCCCAACATGTTGGCCTGGTCTCCGTGTCCGGCATTACGGTTAGGATTTGCTTGGTGAAGTTGACCTTCACCATTCGATCAAGCATGGCCATCACACCCTTCTTCTCTAGAGGTCTGAAGATCATACCAGACTTCTCGTGAGCTTGAACCATGTCGTCAACTTCTAGCTCAAAGAAAGTCCCTCGCCCAAATATGTACATGTACTTGGACAGTTCTTTGAACTTCTTATTCGCCACAGCCTTGGCCTTCAGTTGCTTCCTGGCTTCTTCTTCCTTCGAGCGCTTGGCCTCCTCCTTGAAGACGAGATCCACGAACAGCTTATCCAGAACGGCAGCGGGATCGTAAGACACGGTGTCTGGGTTCTCCACCCATTTTCCATTCACCTTCTTGATGGTCTACTTTTGCGTGACCTCCTCAGAGACGTCGGAGGGGTCTGGTAGGTCGCTCTGCTATGAGGAGTTGGGTGATGCACAGGAGGCCGGCGACTCACCTTTTGGCCGCCGTTGCCTAACCATCCTTGCCACTTCTTGCAATGACCTGGCCTTAGCCTCGGGGTTAAGATTCCTCCTCTTCGTGGCCTTCTGTTTGTCTCGTGACCTCGGTCCAGAACGCTCCGCAGGAACTACGTCACGCTGTAAAGGGATGGTTGGATCCCTTTCTGTCTCCGTGACAATCGGTGGGTCCCCAGCTCGAGATGCCGGTGGTGCTCTCAGTTGTTCTGGAATGTTCGAGACCGTCTCAGGTACCTCTGTTGTGGGAGAAGCACGGGGTCAAAGAGGCACCACGTTTGAGGCTCCAACCAGGGCTGATGCAGCTGGTGGTCTAGCCCGTGTATTGGCGTTGGAACTCGATGCTCCCCTCTTAGATTTCTTTTGCAGGCGACCTTGCAGTTCCATTTGATTGATTTGCTTTTCCTATGACTCAAGTTCAACTAATAGCGCAGCTTTGAGGTGGTTCGCATTTGTGAGAAACGATTTCATTGCCTGACCAATTTCTACAAAATCGTCTAAATGCGCTTCAATTCTAGCTTTGATATCAAGCATCAAAGCTTGGAAAATATGGGGAACATGATCATAGTTTTTTAGGATTCGTTCGTGACAAATCTCATCTTCTACCCTAATGGCTACTACTCCAAATGCGTTATTCGAAGTGTTCACTACATCTACTAAAATGACCTCGTGTAGCACATTCACATTGATGACTACAAGATCCCTGAATGTTTTCCATCTAGGGTCTCCATTCCTTGTGAAGCCTAGTTCTAAACTGAAGATGGGTGAGCCCTCGAGATAGCTCATCTCCACAGTCCACAAGGCCTTGGATGCGACAAACTCCAACGGAGTTTTCCCTTTGACATATGCCGTCCAAGACTCATGCAATCTCTCTCGCGCAATTGGTTTTATGTACTCGGTGAGGTGTGGCGTGCTCTCGAGAAAGAACTCCATTGCATTGTCCACAAACACTGGTACAAATCAGACCATGCACTCTAATCCGGACGTAGATATGAATCTGTTCATGAAGCGGAACTACTATTCAAGTATTGGTTTGGGACCAAGGGACCTAACTTGATTCATAATCGTGATCAGACAGGGAGCTCAAATCCTTCATTCAGTCTATTCTACTTGGTTAGGACCAGAGCATGCTCTTTGTGAATCTACATTTATCTTCATGGGTAAGATCAGAGCAGGCGCTCTAAATCTCTCTCCAGTATATCCTTCATGGGAGATGAATTAATTATCACTAGCTATAATTCATTGAACTGAGTTGGGACTTGAGCCATCCTCGCGAGATTATCTCACTTACAATGTTCTATTTCTAATTCATCTCAGAACTCAATTACCCTAGGTGTAAGTCACTGCTTGGACTGTTGTACAGCTATACTCGGCTAAGGACGATTAGAGCGAGTGCTCTGATCCTCCCAACATCTATCCAGTTCAAGTGAGGATGTGAAATCCCGCTCTAGCTCATCTCCACAGCAGTAGCACTTCCCTATATTCAAAGCGGGCTATCTGAACCTCCCGGTCAGCTATTTGTCTTCGACAGGATCAGAGCGCCCGCTCTGAACCTTCGCATTTTATTTTCGCATTGGAAAGGTTTAGAGCACCCGCTCTGAACCTGCGTTGAATCTACTCGACTTATATGGTTCGAAGCGCCCGCTCTGAACCTTTCAAAGCGTTGTTGGGTGTTTGAAGGATCAAAGCGGGCGCTCTGAACCATTCCAAGTCATGGAGGATCAGAGCTCCCACCTTGATCCTCCAAACACCCACTAGTATTTTGTGAGGATCAGAGCGGGCATTCTGAACCACTCCAAGTCATGGAGGATCAGAGCGCCCATCGTGATCTTACAAACACCCACTAGTATTCTGAGAGGATCAAAGCGGGCGCTCTGAACCTCCACGACTCATAATGATTTAGAGCGCCCGCTCTGATCCTCTACAGCATCCTGAGAGGATTAGAGCGGGCGCTCTGAACCTCCATGACTCATAATGGTTCAGAGCGCCCGCTCTAATCCTGCCTGAGACTAAGAAGGCCTGCAATGGTTTAGGATGGGCACTCTAAACCATTTGAAGCGCCTTTGAAGGGGCGTGGTTACAGGCACCCATTGTCCTATTGCGATTTCTACGTCGTTCTATGCTCAATCTGAAGTGGGCTAGAAATGTACCTGGTGTCACTCAAGTCGCTGCAATTTCCAATTCTTGCTTTCTCCAAGATGATCTGCTATAGATTTCTCCATGCACTAGAACTCCAGCAATGGTAATTGCAATGCGCTCACGGTAATCCCTTCAACTGAGGTTCACCAAATCCAGACCTGTATTTATGAAACAAATCCTTCACAAACCCTAAAGTGAAATCCCCGGCAGCACTTCCCTCTATAGCACTCCCCCTGCAAGAATTCATGCTTTCAAACCTTGAAATTCAGTGTCTTCATGAATTCCCCTGGCAACACTCCCCCGCAAGCATGTAAACCTGAAATTAAAACCCTGAAGTGGAATCCCTGCCAATACTCCCTCCGCAAGCACACTAGAAACAATCAACCATACAACCTATGACGATTAAAGGGACAGACGTAGACTCGTTCATTTAAGCGGCAAGATGACCCTAGTAGGGTGCCAATGTATACTGTAGGGGGGGCAACGGGGAGCATTCTACATTCTAATCCGAAACATTAACCTTCACTACTTGCAGAAGATGAAAACTACATATTGATTTGCTAATAGCATGCCAAGACTACCATTGTAAAAACTCCACCATTTACTTTTAAACAAACTGTGGAAGTATACAACATCCAAAAAAAAATTTAAATAGGTAATAGAAGTAAAGTAGGGTAAAAATTTTCAAATTTTCCATATAGAATAGGGAATAGGAAGCCAAAAATAAGAATTAGAAAATAGGGTTTCTGTAGAAAGCCTTAAACTGTAATTAGGGTTATAGTGGAATCCAGAATCACTAGCCGGAAACCGAAAACTTTCGGCCGACTAGGTCCTAGAGCCTAGTTCCGGCTAGGGAACTTACGGGAACAACCCCGACAGTACTTAATCCCCACTGCCACCTTCATTCTCCCTTTTTCTTCCGCGGATTTATTGCGAAGCGCTTAGTGAGTGAAAGTGTGGTGAGTTAGGACTGCGATAGGGAGAGAAAGGGAGGCCGGTGCCGATTGCACCGGAAGGTAGGACAAAAGATAGGACGGAATGTTTGTAGTTATGGCTAGAATTAATGAACCACCGAAACTGGGGATCACTACCCGGATGATAAGTCCGGCTATCACCGAGAATCCGGAACACCTCCAGCAGTTGGAGGATGACTTGACAGAGATGGGCTGTCTCGGATCCCTCAAGAGGCCCTAGACCATTCGGAACAAAGAGATAATTGACGAACTCATTTACGAAGCTCCCAATTAGTACCATTTGACCATTAGGGGCTGTCTAAGGTCCTGGATTGTAGAGATGTGGGCGGGAGTTTACTTTGCGTCTAGTAGAGGATCTGGATGGGTTGGGCGGACGGATAAGTTTGCCATGGACAAATTCCAGAACCAGGCCGATCCGAAAGAAGTATACGCTGCAACTGACTGCCGAAATCCTAGAGATCAGCGACTGCTAGAATTCCTCAGTCCCATCCTGTATCCGAAAAAGCCCAGCCAGATTACAGTAATACTAGCAAATACAGTGTTTGGAGCCTTAGGAGAGAGAGGATAGCCAACTCCTCGACCCATAAGTTGGGGGCTAATTATCCACTCTATTGTGGATAAGTTAGCCGGAAACCTTGTGGGTAAGAAGTCTAGCCCTATCAGTCCGTATCTTTTGCATTTGTATCACATTAAAGAAATGCTTAGCGATCTAGAAACCATCATGTACTGCCAAGGAGAAAGCCTACTGAAGTACGGTCTCTCCCCGGATAAGCATCCGAAAGTATCCGACACCAAAGAAGAAGAGAAGCCGGGTTCGGAACACGGTTCACCGGACCTTCCGTCGTCCTGACAGAAGACCACTAATCCGGAGGCGCGCGGGAAGAACGAGGTTCCAGATCCTATCCCATTTTGGAACCCTCAACCGGAACCAGACCTCTTCAAAGCAACAATCGCCTAGCTAAGGAGCACGAAGGCAACAAATGAACGAATAGCAACACTAATCCGGAGCGTTTGCAAGACATTGGGAGTGGCAGATGAATTGGAAGTAGTCGAGGCCATTCACAAGAGGCCGAATCCGGAGATGATCCAGCTACTAGAAGGGAAGATTTGGAGCTTGGAGTAGGAGTAGAACCATCTTTGGGAGCGATCAGCATGGGCGGAAGCAGAAATGAATGCCGCCAACAAGCAAGCAACGGATGCCACGAATCTAGTCCAGAAGTTGAAGGACCTCATCGATCTGCCGGCAGATGTCATCACCAAGTCCGCGCTCTAGAACAACCAGATGAACTAGGAGGGTCACATAACCAGAACGAAGGTGGTGAAGATCTTGGTCGACTTTGAGGCGCGGATCGAGATAGCACTCAAGGAGATGCGCCAGTTGTTGGGCCACCTCGATCCACTGATGGGGTTGGACACTACTATGTTTCCGGAAATTCCCGGAGGAGAGTTTATCGAGGCAACACAAATGAACCTCGGCACGCGAACAACGACCCAGCTAGTACTCGCACTTGGAAGTTTCTCAGTACAAAAGAACATCACGGATAGAAGGAAGATTCAGGATCCGGTTTCGACACCACGGACTACACCGGTAAACCTCTTTCCACCTCTTCCTGTCTCTTCTACAGCAGTCACGGAAGTATTGGAAACTTAGAGGTCGATTGTTCAGAATCCGACCTGGACCCATCTAGACGAGTTCACACATATGAGGCAGCAGACACTTCCACAACCTCCACCATCTACCCCGATCGACGTGGTGGACCTCACGAAGAAGAAGACGACGAGGCGGAAGATAGCTAGTGATCCGGAAGAAGTGTTGGAGTCGGAGGAGGAAGAAGCGGAAACCAACTCCACCTCTGGCTCAGAGTATGTAGAGACGGATCCGGATCCTCCAAGGACCCAATCTGCAACGAAGACCACCTCGATGAAGAAGGTTCGTCAAAAACTAGTTATGCATGTATCAAGGGTCAGAACAACATCAAAGAAGGCCCAGAAGGACAGGTGACTAATTAGGGCAGTTAGTTTGTTAGTTTTGGCTTTTTGCTTCTAACGCGGGTTTTCTGGATGTGGGACCCGCTGTTCCGGATTTTAGGATGTTAACGGTTTCTTGGTTTTCCCGGAACAGTCACTTGACCGTTGGCCGGATTTTCAACTAGCCATTGGCTAGGTTTTGCGTTGGACCGTTTGGTCGTTTTGGTTTGGTTTTTAATGGACAAGCCGGCTTGTGGCATGTCATTCATTTTCTTGTCATTCAATCTGAGCATCCAAGAGAGTACCTTGGGAATCATTTTCTTGCGTATTGCGTCTAGGTTACTTATGTGTAGGTGTGTAAGGGAGAGTGTACAAAGGAGGAGTCCATATTGGTTGGCATCCGGATCTGATTAAAGGTGCTCTACGAATGAGTTTAGTTTGCAAGTGAGGAGCTGTGCACGGTGCCTTTAAATTGGCATAATGGTGATCCGATGGGATCCAATAGTGGTCAGGGAGCTAGTCCAAACTCAAGAGTAGTTTCGTGCGGAAGTCAACAGCCACCAAGTGGAATATTCCCAAACCATCGGAAGGTCTGCCAACCTCAAAAGCAGTCGATAACTGGGAAGTAAGCCCTTTAGTTTTGAAAGTCAACTATCCGTGGTTGTTTTATGGATGAGTTTAGTTTGCAAGTGAGGAGTTGTGCACAGTGCCTTTAAATTGCCATAACGGTGATCCAGTGGAATCCGATAGTGGTCAGGAGCTAGTCCAAAACTCAAAAGTAGTTTCGTACCACTACAACGGTAATGTTTTATGACTGCAAAAATATGACTGAGGATGATTGGCGACTACTCGCAATCATATTCTTGAAGGTCAATACCTTGGGGAGAAATATGACTGCAAAATATGACTGTCAGTCGTTTTTGGGTTTTGTACTTCACGGGCGTATATTATACATCCGTTGAGAACACCAAAGTATTTCATAGGGAACGGTAGGGAACTTATTTGAGAACATTGAGTTATATTATTAGTCATATTTTCATGGTAGTAACATTTTTTTGTTTTGGGGCAACCTAAAAAAACATGGGCAATCAAAAAAAATATAGACAAGTCATTGTTTAAAATTTTGAAACCTAATCACCACTTTTTAGGGTTTTGAAACCCTAGCCATCATTTTTTTAGGGTTTTGAAACCCTAGCCACCACTTTTTAGGGTTTTGAAACCCTAGCTGTCATTTTTTTAGGGTTTTGAAATCCTAGCCACTACTTCTTTTGACTCTTCTTCCTTACCTTTTGTTGTCTCTTGTCTCTTGTCTCTTTGAGTTCACTCTTATTTCTTAGTTGTTGTGTTTTGTTGCATTTTGAGTTGACTCTTGTTTCTTAATTGTTGTGTTTTATTGCATCTTGAGTTCACTCTTGTTTCTTAATTGTTGTGTTTTGTTGCATTTTAAATTCACTCTTGCTTTTTAGTTGTTGTCTTTTGTTGCATCTTGAGTTACTCTTACTTCTTAGAGTTGTTGTCTTTTGTTGCATCTTCACTCTTGCTTCTTGTTTTTTCTTCTTGCATCTTAACTCTTTCTTCTTCTTATTTCTTCTTTCTTACTTTTTGTTTTCTCTTTTTGTTTCTTGTTTCTTTTTGTTGTATCTTCACTCTTTTTTGTTGTTTCTTGTTACCTCTTAGTAGTTGCTCCTTATTGTTTCTTGTGCATTTTAACTTATATTTGTTGTTATCTTTTAGCACTTATTGCCTTTTTTCTTCTTGTTCCTTGCATTACCATTGTTTTTCTTCTTACCCTAAATTTATATTACATATTTTCTATTGTTGTAAACTTTTGAAGATTGAACTTTATTGTATGTTCGTTAAAAATTAACCTCCTATTTCTTTAATTGTATATGCAGGCAACAAAATTGGAACAAAGTCGTTGGAGGCTACTTGCAACTCACTTCATATTATTGTAAGAAATATAGTCTCTATTGACTTGTGTAAATAATTCATTGTGATATACATATTTTGTATTTGTGACTAATAAATTATAAATGTCATTGAAAGGAGTCACATTTTTTCTTATATATTCCCTCTCCAATATAATTGTTTCTTATATATCTTTAAAATCATATGTATTTGTTTTTAACTACATGAAATCTTTTATTCAATTGTTAAATCATTTTAATGTATGATTGCAAATATACTTAGATATCCTACAACCATTGTATGATTTGTTCAATTCATAGTTCAAAATACATATCAATAAAAAAATGACTACTTGGAGTCACAAAATGATTATAATAATTTCCAAAAAATGACTAGGTGCTGTCATATGACTGAAAAATATGACTGAGAAAAGTTGTTTTACAAATCATCAAAAAATATGATTCACCGCAGTCATATTCCACAAAATATGACTAAGAAAAGTCGTTTTACAAATCATCAAAAAATATGATTCACCGTAGTCATATTCCACAAAATATGACTGACCATAGTCATATTCTACGTCATCAAAAAATATGACTCAACGCAGTCATATTCCACAAAATATGACTGACCACAATCATATTCCACATCATCAAAAAATATGACTCAACGTAATCATATTTCACAAAATATGACTGAACAATCATATTCCACGTTATCAAAAAATATAACTCAATGCAGTCATATTCCACTAAATATGACTGAGCAGTCATATTCCACGTAGGATTTTTTCAATTACCCGGGCAGCTGAAGAAAAAGTCAAAGAAAGTCAAAATATACGCCTTATTGGTATACTATGGCTAATTATGGGTATTTATACCCCTCAACTTATATGACTGCCAATATGACTAATGTTTGAAGCGACTGCTTCTAAACGACTGTTGTAGTCATATTCCGAGTCATCTACAATGATTTCTGCGCCAATCATATTTTTTTATTTTACAACTGACTGCAGTCGTTTTTTGCAGTCATAAAACACTACTTTTGTTGTAGTGTGCGGAAGTTAGCAGCCGCCAAGTGGAATATTCCCAAACCACCAGAAGGTCTACTAACCTTAGGAGGAGATGAAAGCTAGATCCAGAAGTCATTTGTGTGTCGTTGTAGTAAGGAAGGGTTAAGGTGTATTCCTGTGTGACCTACCTTCCGGGTGAACAATCTAGAAAACTATAAGGGTAACCATCCCCCTCCTTTTTACCGAACTAAGTACCTTGATTCGAATGTATGTGTTGTTTAGAAATTGATGTGTATATAACTTGAGTAGTGATGTTCCCTACCCCTTGGAAAGAGCAAGTGAGGACCCTCTGAGGATAAAACAGAGGTACCAAAAACCGAATAGTAGGAGTGGAAATCCGGATCAAGTTGGATCCAGATTAGATTTCGGAAGGCAGTAAATCCGGAACCTAGTGTGTATGTGAAAACAGATTCTAGAATGGAGTGTTAAGTTTCGGGTAGATCCAAATTCTAGAAACCTAACTATCAAGACAACATTTGGAATTCCCTGGGACAATAACTCGTGTCATCTTAATGCATTTGTTGTGTTAAAGATACCTACGCCTAGACTGCACGTACAACATGAACCGTAGCAGCTCATGTGTAAGATCCTTCCCTATCACTGTCACTCAAGTATGGATTCGGAAATTAACCCTTCGATCCTCAGGTTCCTCTACAACATTCAACAAGCATTAGTCTCTTCAAAGGAAAATCATCGAACTCTCAAATTAAAAGATGAGATGCACGTATCCAACTACCATAAATAAGAAGATTTCCAAGTATGGTGACCTTACAGATGTTCCCACAATACCAATGCTTCACGCTATAATGTCAAGTCCTACTGGTTGATTAACAGAATAAAAACATCCTAAACGAGATCACTAAAACTCGTACTTCCCAGTAATGCTCATCAGCCAAACAAACTTCATACCACCCAGCAATCCCCAAACATTCACTATTGCACGTCCCGAACACCAATCTGGAGCAGCAATAAATTGGAAAGAAATTGAAATCATCAAATGATGCTTATCTAGATGAATCATAAAGCTCGATCTCCAGAACTGAAATCGAGCAAACAAGACCAACCAGTCACAAATTAGAAGGAATTTTAGACTCACCAGCTCGTCCGATCTTTGTAGTGTGCGTGTTTGAACGATGCGCAGTCTCAAGAACTCCTCCAATCCTCGTGCTGTCTACCTAAACCGACTCCATGCTCACACTCCTATTGTCCGTCAGCTCATCAATGCAGTATCCGCTTCTCACATCACCGCTCCAAAGCATTCACCCCAGAAGCATCACTCCAGAAGTAGTACAACAACATGAGAGAACAGTAAGAAAGAACAACAAAAATGAAGCAAAACACGAAGAAAACAAAACCCACAAATAAACACGAAGAGCCTCCCCGACTGAAACCCTAGGACGCGCTACAATACCCAGGATACCCATGCACGCTGCGATACCTCGATATCCCGTTACCCATGCACCCATACCTGTGCACCGACATCTGCCTTGATACTCGGGTTGATACCCGTGCATACATACCCGTGCAATGATACCCACACCAATTCTCTTGCCAAAACCATAGAAAAATTTGCACTATTATAGGAAAATTTTAAGAGATCAATACCTATAGTTTTCATCCTATTTAATATTTTTTTTCTTCCTATGCGGGTCCTTAAAATATAGCCATGCGGTTCTTCTGATTTCAATTCCCTTTGATTAAGAAAATAAATTGTGTTTATACTAAAAGGTGGATTTCACATTCGAAAACAATTTACAACTTATACCTATTTTTTTTTCTTCCTAATATTCAATATATTTTTGATGAATTGGAATTGGGATTGAGTGGGTCCTTAAAATACAGCCATGATTTTTAAATTTCAATTCCCTTGGATTAGTAAAATAAATTGCGTCTAATATACTACATTCCTTCCCTATACTAGACGCAAAATAAACCTTTCTCAACACTCGGACCATAGACCCCCCCCCCATGATCCCTATACTAATCCCTTAACGCGACAATCATTTTTCAATTTTTCACACATTTCTACGTATATCTTTGTATAGTAATACCACTAACCAAAATTTAATGAAATTGGACATAAAAGAAGGTTGTCTTTTCAAGATTCAAATGTAACATTGGATGAATGAGAAGGTATTTGGATGAAAAAGCCCACAATCCCTTTGTTCATCCTCTAGAATATAGACATCTCAGCACTTCAGGGCTAAGCCCAGAAAAAACCCTTTCCAATACCTGGACCGGAACAACCCTTGCCGATATCGAGTTGGTACCCATTTCTACAGTTATAACTTATATCAAACCCGGATGTTGACATAGAGAAGCCTATTACCGCCCTCGTTTACAATAAAAATATCGAGGAGCAAAGTAACAGACAAACACAAATTTCTCATTGATTTGGTGAGCGTTTCTTTTACGTAAAACAATCCAATGGAATTATAATAATGGAAAACATGTAGTACAAGTTGCAATTATTCATATTAAACTAAAGAATTTTTTTAAAATGCAATGGGAGGTCACTTTAAATGACCTTATACTTCTGTGAAATTTAAAACAGAAGCACAAACCTTATCTTGTACTTTAATGTTCAAAAAAATCTAATCTCATGAAATTCACGTAAAAAAAACTGGAAAACTTATTGTGCAAGTTGCAATTATCCATAAACCCAAAAGAATGTGCAATCGGTGGTCACATTGAATGACCTTCTACGTGAAATTAAAGAAATGGGGGCAACAACCTTGCCCTATACTTTAATGTTCAAAAAAATATAAAGTCATGAAATTCACGTAAAGAAAATGGGGAAATACGTGGTACAAATTGCAATTTTTCCTAAACTCACGAATCCCCAAAAATATGCTATTGGTGGTCACTTTTAAAATTATGAACAATATTATTTTTTTAGGATTTTTTTCTCACCTCAATTTTTATATTTGGAAAAAGAAAGTTGTTCAAAAGGTCAAGTTTTCAAGCTCCAACAATCTCACAATAGACATTAGTGTATTTTAATTCTACCGTAAAACACAAACAATGTAGGGTATCCTTCAATCTTGAATCTATTTTCTATTGAAATTTTTTTTACTGAGTAAAAGCATTGTTTTTTTATATTTTTTAGTAGATCATTAACTTAATTCCTTATCACAAAAGATTAGAAAGTCAAAACCAATAGAGCAAAGGTTATAAGTTAAGTGCCAAAAAATGAAGTTGGACAAGGTGAAAACAAATTGTCACCTTCATTTTAGTAAGCTAATTGACTTGCAATCATTGCATTTACAGAATGATTGTGAAATCTCTTCTTCACAATCTTATAGTAGTCTAATATAAGTTCCTACAGATAGATATGCGTAAGATACAATTTTAAATTGATTTTGGTCCTTGTTATAGAAATTGCATTATATAGTGTTTTTTGGCTAGACAAATGATCCTAGGACTTTGGTGAATAATATTTTCAAGTTGCACTTCAATTTTGTGCTCTGCTAATCTACAAGGTGATTGTATTTCTAGTACTCTATAATTAGATTTAAACTTAATTTCCTTGAACAACCTTACATCCTTAAGCGTAGACCTTAAAGTTGCACCGAACTCTAAGCCCTTAACCCCACATGCCACAGTACACAACCTATATCAACCTATAACCTGTAATTAAAGGTAGTACAACAATATATTAACAAATCTGTCTACTACAAATTTTATGGTAGAAGCTCTACTTTAAGAAGGAATGTAAAAGTACCCTTAATCCAATTTAAAACCTGTATTAGCTGTAAAGTACAATGTAAAGTTCCATTCGCAAATCCCTCTAAATTTCTCAAATTTCCATCAAATACGATCCTCCAAAAAGGCCGGTTGACGGACCCATGTTACTTTTCAAAGGAATCTATCACAATTATCTCAATTATTATATATTTTTGCAATAGTTGCGGAAGCATGAGTCCCTGGAAAGTGACATCCTTAATTCCTTTTGCCTAAAATAAGGACTGACAAGGTGTGTTCGTGGCTGCAAAATCAAATCCCATAGGAAAATTCGAGGTTTGTCGTTGTATTTGTCTACCGCCTTTGTCGTGTCCAAATGAGGTCAAGTTTTAGAACGAATTTTAGTAAACCTAGTTAGTACTATACCAATTAATGAAATGAGGTGGCTTTGTGCTAAAATCTTGACTTCTGACACTATTTCAATATATAGCGTTTATATACAAGAATCTACTAATTTATGCTAATCCTATTTCTTACGTTGATAATTAATTATAGGACTACAATATAGTCCAATTGCCATTGGAAATGAAATTGCTTGTATTCATTAAATTGAGTACACCTTGGGTGAACTTTTTACTCTACATATAGATTTTTTTTTTGAAGAACTTGAACGGATTCAATGATAAATGTAAATAACTAAAGGTTTTATCGTACATGTATATTAATTCTAGTACCATAATCTTTCAAATGATATTATATTCTTTTTTCAAGTAGTTATCATCAGAATGGGTAAAAGCACACATCATCTCATAAATGTCAATGTATGTGACATAACATCAACAATGACTTCCACTTACAAATTGTGTGAGAAGATCTCTGAATCCAAAAATTGTATCGAAGAAGCACCTAGTCCTATTTTTGGAGTTTGTACCATTTCTTTCCAGAGGAAATAAAATAATTGCTACAAGTTCTGCAGAATTCTTAATTGTTCGCTCATGCTAATATGTAAGGTAGAACTATCCATTAAGGTAGAAGGCTCTGTAATGGTGCATGTAAGGAAAGATAGGCCAGTGAAACCAAAAGTATGTAATTTTTTTTTCATGGCTAGAGAAAGAAGAGGAGCTCTTATTCCAATTTTTTTCAGAATTTTCGCAATGAAAATGGAATTTTGGCAATTTTTATAAGACAAAAGTGCATCAGTCATTCATTACACACATAGATTGTAGCTATAAAGAATATAAAAACAACAGTGAATGGATCAAATGACAACTTAAAGTGTTCATGACGCTTTCTAAATCAAAATAAATGCAAAATATGTCTTAATTCATTTTAAGGTGGAAGCACCCAATATCACACCTATACCTAATTCTTGTTCCTAGATGGACATCAAACCGTCCCTAGACTTTTATTGAATGGTCCTTGACAAATGTCATAAAGTTTTCTCCTCTCTTCATAGTGATTGGGTAAGTGTTGAATTTGTCAGAATTCAAATTTGGGTCCACGTATAGGACGGTTCCAGTGGTCTAGGGGACTGCAACTTTGAAAATTCATAGAAAATCCGGTCCAAGTCCGAAAAACCTCTTCATTTTTTTGAAAATTTATGATTTTCTCTTGCTAACACTACGAAAATATTAATTTCTTGAAATGGTGCCTCCAAGTATGCTGAATTCTTTAAACTGACGATTTAAGGTGCTTCCACTTTATTAGTTCCAACTTACAATTAAAAATACTGCATCTCATTAACTACCCTTCACTTCCAGTGTGAGGTACATCATCATTCATTCATTACTAAATACTATACACTACAATCACCTTTGCCATCCTAAAATTATTCTAGAATGAACCACTTTGGATGGGCAGTTCTCAACATAAAAAGTCTACAATCACACAAAACTGCTTCTGCACAATTTTCATAGCATTTGTAGGGGCGACTGTAAATGGTTGAGCGATTTTGCAGCCCCCTCCTATACCACCTTGATTTGCAATCTGACTAGATTGGAGCCAACTCTAGGAAAGACACATATTTTTTAGAGGTGCGCTTTTATTTCAGGAGTCAAATCAAAGTGGAATTGTAATTTTCCAATAAAAATTGTAATTTCTGTGAATTTCTCAAGTGAAATTGCAAAACCACCATTAGACTGGATTCAAAAACGTCCTCTTACAACTCAGTACCGCTTTCCAATGTATCTAATAGCACTTGAAGATCCACCAATTATTAATTGACACGTTGTCTTTTAATAGCATTAATAAACTACTCTTGTCAGAATTTGAAGCGAATTTGCATGTTTTTCTGACGGAATTGGGACAAAGCTATAGACCACGGAATTGAATCACTGACAAAATTGGGCAGTTCTACCTTATACAAATGCAACACACATAGGAGGAAGTTTTACTTGATTTCAAAGAAGGAATAAAAACCAAAAAAGAAATTGCACTAGAAGAAGGCGGGAATTTTTGAAATCCAGTGGATGAGCCCAATTTGACCTTAACATTTCCAAACTACACAGAAAACATTAGGTCGTTTTTTATTCATTTTTTCCAAAATCAGAAGTTTTAGAAATATTAGGAGAAGATATAAATTGATATAATACAATATTTTGTAAATTAATTATCAATATTTATACATCTTGCAAAAGTATCTTGCATATCAATTGATAGAAAGGACAAAGACTAGACATCTACTCGTAGGTATTATATATTAAATATTCGTGGATGGTTGTGCACGTGGTGGGCCCAAAAAGTTGGCTCCCGCATTGAAGTGGCATTTTCCCACATTCGCGTCCTCTTTCCTCGTTTTTGCATATTTTCGGCCGTTTCAGGTTTTGTAGTCTCTAAAGTGTTTTCCTCCTTCTTCTTTTTTTGACACACACAAGTTGCGAAGCAACCTGCGGCAGTTTTCCAGTCAAGTGTATGGGGATTTTACAGTTGAGGATCAAACCGCCAACCTCTCCATTCGGTTTGGGTAGCTTACCCCATCACCTTGGTAGTTTAGGGTCGTTTTGGATTGACTGTTTTCTTCTTTGAAGGCTGGCTTTTTGATTTCCCATTTTCATCGCCTTCGTCTATTTGCACTTTATTGTGGTCAATTGGTTGTCTTGCAGCTTTGCGCGTTGGAACTTGGAAAGATTCAATTTGAGATTGGACCTCCACCGAATTGGACCGCGATCATTGAAGGTACGCTTGCATTGTTCTCATTCTCCATGCATTTCATGTTGCATTCGTCCATTGAGAAACCAATTAGGGTTAAGTGAAGTGCCCATTAGTAGAAGTCATTCATTTAGAGGTCCATGCTTAGAATGTTTTCTTGTTTGCGCTTGCCTATAGCGTCTTTACAAACCGCAATTCCCAAGTGATTGAATCGGAAATGGCTACTTAGTGGATAGTTGAGATTTCCTTTTGCCAATTTTGAATTTTAGGAATCTGATTTCATGTAATGAGCGCAATTCTTTGTTGTGCTTCCCTTGAACTCATAATCAATATAGCCTAAGGAGTCGAACAAGTGGATTCCTGCATTGACAATAGTTGAATTCCAGCATAGGGGTAGTTGCAAGAAATACTTCATGTTTTTCGTTCAAAACTGCTTTTTTTGGCCATAGGACTGGCAGTACTATGCAATACTACTAGTACTACGTTTTAGAAGCGCCCCGACAAATCTGCACCGTTGATTGAAGGCGACTACAGATCTACACCGTTGATTTAGTACTATAATGTACTATGCAGTACTATGGGCTACTATGAAGTACTGCAAAAGCCATTGGGAGCAGAAAATAGTAGAAAAGGGGTCTGTAGAGATTTTCATTTTTAGTAATTCAAAAAAAATTCAAAAAAATTCCATAAAAAAAGCCATTTTGCTAGAGAAGACTATGCTCGCATTGCACCAAAAAATTTATGAAGGAAAATTTTTCCCTCTTCATAGCTTTTGCACAAAGGAAGGTCACTTTGACCCCATGTATGCAATTGACATGATGCTATTTTCATAAAAACTCATCGTCATCCCTTTTAGTGTTAGTAGACCTTCAATATGTTCAATTTGTGGCTTCAAATTCGCATTTTTGGGTCAAAAATAGGACTACCCCCCCCAAAAAAAATGGCCAAGGTAGACACCCAATCGGGGGCAGGTTAAAAATAGTAAACTACTTTTTTTTAAATTAAAAAAATTACACAAGGTCTGTAACTTTAGCACCTACCTTCATTCCAAATTTCATGCAAAATGGACAAATAATGCAAAAATTATGAGCAAAAAGCCAATTTTTAAGGGCAAGGGGACAAGAAATAGGACAAGTGTTTCTTGCAATCACCCATAGAAATTGTGTAGTTCCGCCAAAATGGTGCATTGTTGCATCCTGAATTGCTGCAGTGGTCCATTGTCCATGAATTGTGCTTCATTACTCGAATGTAATCCCTCATTGTTAGGGTAGGGTCCGGATTCATGCAACATTTACTATAAGGGTATTAGCTTCATTGGAGTGTGCAGCATCGATGTATGAAGATGGTTAATCGAAATCCAATTACATTACTAATAGTATAGTTTATCCACTTGTTATTTATCCCGAAGCTGTACATGTGTGAATGACTGTAATTATTCCCGGGGTGGTTGGGCCCCGCATAGTTCAAGGCGGGCGCCCTAATGTATTTCAGTATTAGTATTGTCTTCTACATCGGGTGTCAGAATAGATCAAGGCGCCCGCTCTGAACCTTTTTAATGCATCCAGAGTTGCTGGCATGGTTGGTGCCCTTTTGAATTCAGAGCGGGTGGCCTGAACTAAATCAGGAGGTCCACACTATGTCGGCAATGAGTTCAGAGCGAGCGCCCTAAACATTTTTTTAGCAAACGTGGACTTAGTCAGTTTCTAGTCCGATTCAATTCAAAGCACCCACTCTGATGTGGATTGTCATGGCCATGGACTCGCTAATCTGTAAGGACTCAATTCAGAGCGGGCACTTTGAATTGAATTGTTGAGACCACAGACCCGACAATTTTCCTTGGAATCAATTATGAGTGGGCACCCTAATCTTGGATCCTTTTGAAATTGTCTGTCACGGGTGAGTCCAGTTGTGTTCAAGGCGGGCGCTCTGATATGTCTAAACGGGTTTTTTTTCTTGCATGGGTAGGCACCATATTTTTTTGAGTCGGTACCCTCAACTATCTATGACATATTGTTGTCTAGTTTAGAAAATGAAACTTTTTTTTTTTTTTAGATCTTTGACCTTTTGGAATACCGAAATTTAAATTGTTTCTTCAAGAGACTTAATTCGTGCCTGTGCAGTTCTGATTTGCCTTTGTGTCTGGCAGCCACGCGCCGACAATTACTTTGAGCAAGCTGTGGGCACCTGCCAATTCTTTGACATGTCATTGTAGCACCGTGACCATCCTGTCTTCAACCCTAAGTATATTTTCTACGCGATTCCACTCCTGAAGTCCTCGTTGTGGCGTATGTCTTCTTCAAACGAATCCAACAACGATGAAGTGCTGCATTTTCTAGCGAGCCCATCATGAATTTTCCTTCGTTTGCAGGTCTGCGTTTCTTTTTTCTTACATCGTGCAAATGCCATTGCTGAATCCTTCGATGCTTAGGGTTTCGAAGAATGTGAAGAGGAGGATGTGGACTTGGAGGTAGTTGCCGCGGAGGACGAGGACACTAGTCCCATCCCAGATTGCGAAGCCATTGGCCGCGATGGATGGTCTGGTAAGGCCCTACTCACAAGACATGTGGACGGCTCCAACTTCGCAGAAGTGGTCATCATCACTACCGACCCAAATGCATGCATTGATGGGAGGAACAGGTTGGGCAAGGATGACGTCGGCATTGTTGTACTGGAGGTTTGGAATGGGGACCCCAACGTCAAGGACATGTGTCTGCGTTGGCCTATGCGCAAGGTGTTTTATCACGGCCAAAATGGGTATGTCAGTATGTACGACCATGCTCATAAACGACTTGCTATGGATGAAGAGCTACAGGGAAATCAGAAAAGGACAGGCGTTCGAAAGTACCGCTACAATAGAAGACCTCGTGCTGCCGCGTTGGTGGATCGAAGGACACACTCAGATGGTGTCCTATGAATCTGTCGTAGAGGTTTTCTCGGAACTTTGCTGCGACATGGAGTGCATTTCAGAAATTTCCTCCTTCGACCATCCTTATGCTTCGCACGGAAATGCACATGCAGTCATTTCAAGTCAAGTCTAGCAAAAATCTGGACGTGCACAGAGCGTTTCATAAAGAAGTTGGAAGGGGGAAGAAGCTTGTCACCGTGGAGGGTATAGACATCTATCTACGTGCTTGGCGGATTCTTTACAACATCCCTCTCCACACGTTTCAAAGATACAAGGCCAGGGCTAAGTTCGGCGTCAGAGGCGCTCCTCTTGGCAACCTGAAGAGGACGAAATTGAGGAGTGCAACTGTTCAGGGCATCGAGACTTTGCGCTCATTACTTGAGGCAGCGGTCAACCTCAATTGAGTATGAAAGGTAGCTCTTGGCCCACTTTCTATCAATCAAATGGTAGAAGAATGCATGGTCCGTTGATGTCTACTAAAGGTTGCACTCGGGAAGGTATTCAACTACTTTTTGGATGCAATAGTGCTTGTTTTGGGTGAATCCATATTTTTTTTCCGATTTGTCAATAATGGGTGTTACAAGGCTTACAAATCAAGAGTATGGGCCTAATACCGCTGAAGTCTAAAGAAATCCTGAAGTAATTCATAGAGACTTCGAGAAATATGTAACTCCTTGTGTTACATTTTCCATCAATTTCTCTGAATAATGTGGGAACATATTTCAGGCATCTTTGCCCCACTCCAGTCCTTTCCGAGTCACTTACCTTACTACTTGTTTGCTTGGCTTTGTTTGCAGGCGAATGAGGAACTCGGACTGTCGCCTTTGTCGCAATCATGCTTCAGTAAAATAAGTACAAAATATTTTCCGGAATATGTCATCAAAGGAAGAGGTGACTCGTTTGCGAGATGTAGCATTTGCGACAACTTGAAACAATTGAAGGCATCTTTTGCACCTAGGTCAGAGGACTATGATCGAATCCAAAGGCGTTTTGAGAAGCACTTGTTCTTGCAGGAAGCCTGTCGGCATGCCTACTACCGCAATAGGCAATTGTCCAGATTACGACCAACGCAACTGTATCCATCATGCACGACAAAATGGACCATTCAAAAACAACATGTCTTGCATTGGCGAGGAAAACAAAGGCACTAGATGGATTTATGAAGTTACCCATGAAGGTGTCGGGAATTTTTGCACACAGGCACGAGGATGGCAAGTACACACACTACAATTTGGATGTGTTTAAAAGCAACAACAACTTCATAGTGGGATCAGTGGCAAAGTTGTTGCGAGATTTGGAGGACCCCCCTACAAAGTCTTCACGATCTTTGTTTAGAAGATCCGGTAGCACATAGTTGTATCGGGTGTTGCTGAATGGTAGTGATATCTGTGTAGATGCGTTGGGAGAGATTCCGTTGCCACCTATTGAAGCTATACCATTGCCACCGGTGCTACACATTCAAATGGACAACTCTTAGAGGGAAAACAAGAACAGATACGTCTTTTGTTTTTGGTCCCTCTTGGTCGCAAAGTGGATTGTGAAAGAAGTGGTGGTATCCTTCATGATAGTGGGACACACGCACGATGACATGGATGCATCATTCGGCCGGTGGAGCCAACAACTCCGCGAAAAGGACCATCTGACTTTGCCGTCGTTGATGCAATCGTACATGAAAATGGAACAAGGTCCTTCCATTCCCCACCTAGTAGAAGAAGTGCCTGATTTCAAAGCCTATGTCAAACCATTTATTGGGATGAGGAAGCAACAACTCGTAGGCCACTCCAACGGAAGGCAATACAAATTCTTCATGGATGACAAGGGCTGGCCAATCATGCAATACAAATTGTCATGTACAGACATCCCGTGGTTGCCCAAAGCGAGCTTGAAGCTATGGAAGGAAGATGCAGAGCACAACCCGATCCTTCCCCAAGGTGATCCGCCGTGCGTAGCTCCAAAGAAAATGACCAACGAAGCAGAGATTCTGCGTGGACTCAATGGATACATCCAACATTGGACGGACATATCTTAAGAAGACGCTCCACTAGAGTACAAGGCCCGCCTTTCACACTTGGTCATGTACTAAACCAAAGTGAGAAATGCCTTGGGCAATGGTGCCGAAGAAGATCTTCAACAATCCACTGAATTGAGGCACAGATTTTGGCCTCGAATTCGACAACCCGGGGATCTTACGACGGATTTCATACAAGACGGAAGGATGCGGGAGGAGGTCGACATGGATGATCCTTACATTGGCACTCTGGAGGGGAGGCCAGCACCAACGTACAACGTGGTCACTGATGTCCGCAAGGGATTCTACCTCTTTGTGAGGCCCGAATTGGATTGTGAAGAGCCCGTGTGGCTTACTAGGGCAGTTGAAAATCCACAATTTGATCCAACAGCGGAGCACTTTCGTGAAGTTCTGGTGCAATGGCACACCCCATGCAGAGCGTCAAAGGACCCTCAACGATTGTACGTAGGGTGGGACACCAAGACCAATTTCAGATGGAAGGTTGATCGTACAGCCGAGAAGGCTGACTACATTTCTACGGACAGTATAATGGCATTGTGGAAACCAAAGAAGAATGATGGGAACAGTTTCATTGCCCCCCGTCAACAAGTGCAATTTGTAGTGGATCATTTACGTCGAATTGCAAAGGAAGAACAGCAAGGCTCTTGATTTTTTTTTGGTATAGAGGGCTCTTGGAAAAACTTATTTATTGCTTGAAATGCTCCCGTGCATTGTAGAAGTCAGGAGAGTGTCAGAAGATGCAAGAAATTCTGCTCATTTGTCTACTTTCTAACTATTGCCTCAAAGATTCCAATAATCTTTGATTGTAGACTCTAGGGACCATAGGTTGCATGTTCATCAACATTTGTACCCTCCAATTTTTTTAAGTGAAAAAATCAAGTTCCCGCACATGCCTCGTTTATTCCTCCCCACCATATTTCAATCTTTGTAGTCCTCACGGTCCTAAACAATGCAAATCTAAAGATTTTCTAAAACTTCTACACATCATGACTCCTAACCAAAATGTAATCCAATGTCTGCTCTCCTTCCATTCTAGAGGTCAATATCTCCCACGCCCACACTAGGAATTATTCATGCAAAACTTCAACTATATTAAAATTCAAGGCACTTTCTTCCTTACAAGTCCCATAGAGAAATCCATCCCCTTTTGTTCAAAAATTTCACTTCGCCAAACCTTCATGTACAAATGGCACATGGAATACTACCATTTTAACGAAATTGCCTATTAGAATAAAAAAAAAGAACATTACACCTCACACTATACTTTAAAATCCAAAACTCATGAACTCATGAAATTTGCACGTGAAAACATTTGGGATACATACGTACAAGTTGCAAATACTGCAGACCTTCCTAATCCATAAAAATCTTTTGATCTTGACCATTTTTTAAAAACATATACAAGGATGGAAAAAAAAAGATTACAGCACGCATTGTTCTTTGAATTCAAAAATTTCATACTTGATCTTTTTTCTTCCTAAAAGAGCAAAATCAATAGATTTTAAAGGATTAAGATCTCTGAAGTATTTGTAACTTACACATATGTTTTTAAAATTCTTTCACATACTAATTTCATGAGTTCATGAAATTCTGATTAAAAAATATGGCACGTTTTTTTTTCATTTCTTGTATATGTTTTAAAAAAAATGCAAGTTAGATCAAAAGATTTTTATGGATTTTGACGGTCTACACTATTTGAAACTTGTACGTTTATTTCCCAAATTTTCCCACGTGCAAAATTTATGAGTTCATAAGTTTTAGAATTCAAGGGACAATACATGTTGTACTAGTATTTCTTTTCATTCTTGTTTATGTTTTTTAAAAAAGGGCAACATCATAAAATTTATATGTATTAGGAATCTCTCAAGGATTTGCAACTTGTAAGTATGGTTTCTAAATTTTGTCATGTGCAAAATTTGAATCAACTACCAAATTCATGAATTAACTACAAAATTAGTGAATTAAGTAAAAAATTCATGAATTACAATTAAGATCATTTACATAATAACCGAAAACAAACTTTTTATAAAGAAGGACAAGATTAATCTACATAATACATGTTTTTCATTTTTTTTAACATGAATTTCATGACAATCATTATATTTTTTTGGACATTAAAGTACAGGGCAAGGTTCTTTTCCACTTTTTCTTTGATTTCACGTACAAGGTCATATAAAGTGACCACCCATTGCAAATTTTGTTGAATTTATGAGTTTATGAAAAATTGCAACTTGCACAACATGTTTTCCATTTTTTTTTACGTGAATTTCATGACTTTATATTTTTTTAAACATTAAAGTACAGGGCAAGGTTCTTTCCCCCTTTTTCTTTGATTTCATGTACAAGATCATTCAAAGTGACCACTCATTGCAAATGTTGTTGAATTCTTGAGTAATTATCATCATGTGTGCATATGATTATACTTAAAATTTTAAAAATTACATGTATAATGGATTGTAAACAAAGAAAGAACTGTCTACATTATTTAAAAAAAAAATTGGGGTACCAAATCAAATGTTTAATGGATTTAAAACTAAAGTGCATGGATTAAGAAGGCAATCACTTGAAGATTTTATGATGTATTTCATGATATTAAAATATTTATAGTTTATTGGTGTACAACCTTCATTCTCGATGGATTGCATGATTGTTCTACCTTAAGTGGAGCATAATTGGCTTCATGTGGTTTTGTAATGACAATCTAAACCATCACGGCTCTCACCATAATGGCATAGTAAATGCATGGTGGCATAATGTATACAACTAGTGCCATGATGACTTGCACTTATAATTGAAAATTTTCATGATAATGTACACTTTAAATGGTATTGTTCCTTAGTTACTTTTCTAAACACATAGAAATTGTTATGTACCTTCTTATAAGATATTTTTACAAAATGTTTGTCTTCAAAAATTAGATTTTATTTGTTACATAAATAAAATGATTCGTTGTATTTTTTATTCATGTGATTAATTAAAAATAAATTGTAATTTTTGAATCACTGCAAAATGCTTTCTTGCTTTAAATATTTCAAAGTGAAAAAAAGAAAACAGATTAAGATGCAAATCTTACTCACTTTAGTCACTTAAGGATGTTGTATTTTTTTTGCGGTTTCTAACAAAGATTTTTTTGAATGTACAACAAAAAGGCACCAATTTATTAATGTTTTGAAATGTAGAAAAATTATATCTCACAAAGTACTTTGCCATGCAATATCAGTCTTCCTTTTCTAAACATACACAATGTCATCCTAACTAAGGCTTGGAAGCATTCTACAATCATCGTGTATTGATTTACATTAAAAGAGTCCTCCCCTCTTTAAATTATTTGAAATTAAAGTACATAGTTCTCTTCTTTTAATATTTTGGAATTACAATATATAAAATAGTTCAAATATATCCTAAATTATCTTATTTTTGCACAAAGAGGTTCAAAAGCTAAATATTAAATTCAAAAGTAGTGCATTTATATTTTCCATAATGTTAGTTCAGTGTTACACTAGTGTGCCCTATGTCATTGCCACAACCATTGGGATGTCAAATGCGACGTCTAAGCCCTACTAATTATCCTCAAACCACAATAAAAGTAATTTTCTAATTTTTTAACCCAAAAAATTCTTTGAAAATTAGTAACTTTTACAATATAGGTCCGAACTTCACGAAACCAAGTCCATTCACACCTTCTCATTAAGGGCTTTCTGATGGTATATAGTATGCAACCAGAAAACGCACGGTTCAGGAGATCTGACTGTAACAAATGTTCCGATGGTATACAATACGCAACCGAGAAACGCACAGTCTAGGAGATCTGATTGTAACAAATGAACAAATCAAACAAAACAAACAAATCAAAATAAATCAAATAGCCTATGTTAACCTTCACAAGACTAGAATGCATTTTTTGGCTATATAGAAATTTTGGGAATGTATGTGTGATTGGAGATTCATACATGTTGGGCTCAAATTTTAATAGAAAGTGGAGACAAGGAATATCTTTCATTTGCTCTAAAATTCAAGTCATTTGGAAAAACGAGTCAAAAGTTAAGGCCTAAGTATGTTCTTGTTTTCTTAACTATGTAGTTTGTACAGATTAAAAAAATAAATTTTATTCTAAAGTAAAAGTTTGGAATAGGTTTTCTAGATTTATGAATCTAGACCTAATCTCGGGGGGTGCACTTAGTTCTACTACAACAAACCACGTGCAAATAAGTGGTTTCTAATAAACTATAATTTCAATCTAAAATTTTGACCATTGCTTAATAATGACTATAGATTTATATTGCCAAAATTTCCATCTCAAATCAAATATAAAATGATTTCTAGAAGAGGTTGAAAATGAACTAAAATGGCATGTTCTTCAACTCAAATAATTATAGAGAACACATTTAGATGACCATTGAATCAATATTCAACTCAAAATGAGCTTTCAATAGAGAGTTATTTTTAAGAATTTTTTGTTCATTATTTAGACAAGTTTTTCTTATATAATATAGGGGTGTGAAAGTTATTTTTCAGTTCTACAATGTATTTTTTTACTTCAAAAATTTGTAACTAATTATTATTAACAAATAAAATTATCAATAATTCAAAACATAAACTTTCAAAGTAGAAAAATCTATTCATATTTTTCTTATTTTATTTTATTTAAAATTCAAAAAGTATATAAGGGGTCAAAAGTTTTGTTCGCACGTGGTTTCAAATGGACATTCTAAGTGATCCCCCTGAGTGCCTAATTATGTTCTTGTTTTCTTAACTATGTAGTCTGTCCAGATTTTAAAAATAAATTTTATTCTAAAGTAAAAGTTTGGAATAGGTTTTCTAGATTTATAAATCTATGGAAAGTTTTAAATCATTCCATTTCAACCAATGAGTCAAAAGTTTTGAGGATTCTTAGTTCACGGACAATTATAGATTTCGAACTGTGAAATAAACTTTGAAGTCGTTCATTTCACTCAATTTTCAATATTTTGGGAAAAAAATGAAATCCTAGGATGAATATTGTTTATAACAACATTACAATGACATCTTTCGATCCCATAATTAAATTTTTAAAAATTTAGTATTTTGATTGATTTTTTATTTCTTTTCACATACTATTTTTTTCAAACATGTAGCCAACTTGTTTAGGAAACTGAATTCACCAAAGAGGCTCCTCCATTTTCTACACTTTTTCATTGAAAAGTGTGGTTGCAATGTGTAGCAACCCATTTTTTTGTAGGGTTGAAAAAATGGATTCGATGAATTTGAATGCTTATATCTTACAATCCACACAGTGAATTGTTTCTGAAATTTTTACTACATATTTTCAAGTCAACATATTTTAAGATCCTATGGTTATATGCATCAAAAATTGTTTTTATTCAAAATTTTGGTAATTGTATTATTTAGAAATGGCACTCTTGGAGCATTCTTGGAGAAAACATAGTCATGGTCCATTAGAGGATAAATTAGGGGATGTCATAAAATTGATAGGTTATCGCAAGGGTCGGATATCAAAGGAGGTCGGGTATCAAGGGGGGTCGGGTATAAGAGTTCAGGCTCGGTCGTAGAGGGTCAGGGTATCGACGGGGTCGACTTAGGGTTTGGCGCCCACAACTCCGGATTTCGTCCATTCTGCGTTGTGAATGTACATGGAAGTTGAGCTTACTAACAGTGTTACGCTTTTCCGGTGGCTATTTTTCTGCTGTGAGATGAGTTGTGGAAGGTTCGGAAGGTTCGGAGATTCTAATCTTCTCATCACGACGAGCTAGCGAGGAAGCAGAGCTTAGCAGAGTTCAAGGTTTCCAGAGAATTGGAGACTTGTTGGAGAAACTTGGGACAGTGTGGGAGGAATTTGGAAGGTTTGGGGATTCTAATCTTCTCATTACAACAAGCTAGCGAGGGAGTGGAGAAAGGCTCCAATTCCTGATGCCGTTGCGGAGCTTTCTAGGACGGTTTGGGAGGAATTTGCAAGGTTTAGGGATTCTAATCTTCTCATTCCGACGAGCTAGCAAGGGAGCGGAGAGAGGCTCCAATTCTTGTTTCCGCTGTGGAGTTTTCGATTGTATGCTGCTGCTTCCATCTTCCTGAACCGCGCTGGATTCCTTGTGTTCTTTTTTATTGCTCGTGTGTGAACGAACCTCACGTATTTTCCATACGGTTTTGAGGTTGTACAGGAAAATATGCTGAGGATTTCGAGGTCAATGAGAGCTTCCTAATCTTATTGCTGTATGATTGTGGTTTTGAGATTTTGTGCATTTGGATATGTTTAGGATTCAGGTTTTCATGTTTGATTGTGTTTTTGTAAGGTTTTTAGAAACTGTAAGTTCCGGGGAGATTGCTCCGCTACGCTTTGAATGGTTTAATTGTCTTGAAGAACTCCTTTTACTGAACTTCTGCATCTGGAGCATATGATGGTGATAAATTTTTTGAGATTGGATTCTAAACGATTTCCTGTTTAGTTGTTGTTTGTCACTGTTTGGAACTCTATTTTGATGTTTTCCTTTGAAATTGTTGTCGGCTAGTCTTGGACAAGGTAATCTTCTAGTGCACGATAAATTTTTTTGCAGTGTTGTGTGGGGTGCATTTTAACCTTATTCTGCAAACTTGTCTTAAATCCCCAAGATTGAGATTTCTCCTGTCAACATTGGAAGCAAACGCGCTGGTTGTGTTGTGCTGGATGTTCATTTCAAGCAGGAATGCATATTTTTCAACAAGCGCATTTGAAGCCCCGACTTGTAAGTTTCACATTTCCATTTGCAGGGTTTCTGGATTCAAGTTCAGTGAATTCTTCTTTGTTAATGTAGTTCAAATTTCAGTTCTTATTTTGAAGTCATGGAAACTTGGAAAGCCTTGACATCAAATTGCTATGCTTGCATGTCTCTAGTTCAAGTTCAGTGAATCCTTCTTTGTTAGTGTAGTTCAAATTTCAGTACTTATTTTAAAGTGATGGAAAGCCTTGACATCCAATTGCTATGCTTGCATGTCTCTAGGGCATTGTAACAACAAAACGATTGTGTTGTTGAAGAGTATTTAAACACGCTTTGTCAATTTCCGACTTCAGGTAAGCAATTTGCTTGAATATGGTTTAGGATTTCAAGTGTAAAACTAGGGTTTAAGCATCCAATTTAGGGTTTAGAATTTAGAAAAGGCCAACCACCCAAAACTGCAGTCATCTAAAAATATATCGTCGATGCGATGATAAAAACCCATCTTTCAAATGCCAGATACGGTCACGACAACGAAAAAATGCAGCCCTCATCCTCAAGGAGCAGCACTGTTATAAGTCACTGATTAAAAAAATATGTAGACAGTACTTTGTAAAATATCCTCGATTTGAGGATAACCTACAAACGGAATACTGCTACGCCCCTCTCAATAAAACATTCTCCATGCAATACAAGTATTTTTAATTCTAGACATAGAAATTTTGTCAAAACTAATCACCATACCACAGTATAGAGTCTATCCTCAAATCGAGGATAGCCTAGAGATATAAACATACAAAGCATTAACACAAGAAAAGACTTATAATAACCTCTAAATATAAAAAAACATTATTAAACAGACAAACATTCAATACAAAAAGTACCTTCATAAACAATAAGGCCATATATGAAAAGTAAGATGTAATCTACAAGTCCCTACAGGTCACCATGAGCTCAATACCTATCTAAAATATAAGAATCATCTCATCCTCGAATCGATGATAATTGAACCTATGAGTTCATAATCCTCCCCACTGTAAAAGGTATGACTAATTCCGTTCTAAGGTCATCAATCAAAACACATCAACCTATAAAGTAGATTGCAAAGAAAGTATACGACTAAATCACAATCACTTGAAAAGAAATCCAAATTCAGAAAATCAATAAACTACATTGTAATATAGGGAAAGTTGACATGTATGATGCATTATCCTTGCATCAACGATAACATGTTAGTAAATGATATACAAATCCTTTGACTGCAGGTACCTAACGATGGAAGCCACAGATACCTACAACTATTCGGTGAGTGGGTATCATCTAGTTCCCTTCAAAAATCCAATCAAGGATGAACCTTTCATTAGCGAGATGGAAGACACATATAGCACGCTCTGGGAGTTTAAGGACTACATCTCGACGTGGTTGTTTGGAGTAAATCGGTTCAAGAATTACGTGTACTTCCGATACCGTGTCCGAGGGACGACTACGTACATGCCCTGGAACATTAAAGAGAAGGTCACGTTGATTGAAGAGCACAACCAAGACTACGTTGTCCTCGTGCTCTGTGAATGCAACGACAAAGGAAATCTTGGTGACCATTCCCACTCCATTGTCATTGATGTAAATTTCGATCACGCTAAGTTTGATCTGGAGAATCTCATGGAATTCCTACAGGGATCACAAATGGAGTCCTTAAACGACCAATTTGTGAAATCCGGGTACGTGTCGTGGATGAACACCTCAGCGAAGTCAATCACCATGAGACTGCGCATAATCTTCCAGACGCTAGACCACTATGCGTTGGAGAATGTCGAGCTGGAACCCACCTTAGGTCGTGTAACCGCTCAAGTGCGAAGGAAGGAGGTCGGGGCACGTACCCCTCCAACATTTGTCGGGGGGGTGTCGGGAGGAAGAGTGCAGAGGCCAAGTCAAATGAGATCCGAGCCACAAAAATGAGACTCGGCACCCTTTGAGGAAGCAGGAGCAGCCAAGAAACGGAAGAAAAGTCTTCCGGGTGAGCTTGGAGGTGCAGGTAGCTCCAATTCAACACTGACAACAGTGTCGGCTAGTCCATCCACGTCATCAGCTTCAATGCTTGAGTTTGAGAAGTTCGCAGAGATTTAGAAAAACTTCTGGACGGAGCACAAAAACTGCTTCCTATTCGATGATCAGTCGTTGAAGGTTGACATTGATCAATGCATATTGGCTCTTCCCCAGTATGTCATTCGGACCCTACAACGGGACATTGTCGATGCTATCAAGAAAGAGCTCATTCAACTTATTGATGTCAAACAACGACAGAAGCTGTGCCTCATATCAATTGACGGGAGAAAGAAATTGTTGAAAAATAAGCCTGAGAAGTGGGAGGAGATAAAGGATGGTTGATTCATGATTATCAACAGCCAACACAACATAATCACATTTTAAGAGCTCTAGGAAGGAGGATGTGGGGAGGCTAGGAAGGTAGAACTTCAAACATGGGATGCTTATATTGTGTGGATGCTCGATCCCACTAAGCTCAGGAGTATTTCAAAGTTCTACAACATCACTAATCATTTGGACCACTCCCAACCAACATGGGGAAACCAAATGATTAGCTGTAGATAGATATGGATGGCCTACAAGTGGCCAACAGACACCCGCACCGAAGCTCAGATACGGAAAAATGAAGCCATGTTCCACCTGAGCAACTTCAAGGTACATCCCCGCAAGCCCATGGTATTACCGATTCGGTGATAACAAGTACCGTCATTTCTAATAAATAGTCGATTAATAAATTTCAATATACAATCAACTTTAATAGAATCGGATTCTCAATTCCGAAGACCACTAGTCAGCAAGTGTTAAAGTGCTAATTCCAAATAGTCAATCCTCATCCTCGAGTCAAGGATAACCCGTTCTTGAGATTCAAAAAGATATGTTCATTCTAACATTCTCTACTACTGGATCTTGTAGAGTTTTACGGACGCGGTAATCGAGAGGTTCCAGAATATAAATCCCGAGAAGGATGGTGCCTTAATTAGTGGAACCGCGGATCTTATACTTGAAATCCAGATTATTACGTTGCTGAACAATCTTTGGGCATTGTAGGAGACATTTCTCATGAAGTACTCCGAGGGCGAGTTGATTGATCCATTCTACTTGACAATGCACAAGGATGTGAAGGGATTCAAGCTCAAGAATCACTCTCTAAAAAGAGAATTTTTCAAGCATTTTGGGCACTTCATTGACAAGGACTACGGGGTCAATGCGCAGCACCTGATTGGTAAAACTCCTAAGTGGAAGGCTTTGTACCCGAAAGTATCCATCGGGGTTCCCAAATTTATTGTTCTTGACAATATGACGCACAAAGATTGGGTGGATAGGAGGAAGCGCAAAAAAGTTATGCTGCAGGACTTGATGGCAATCAAGCCCACTCTAAATTTTTTTGATAGTGCGGGCGGTGTTGTTCATGAGACGTGGCATTCCTAGAAGGCAAGGCACCGGTTTACATCTGCCTTGTGGAATTTCCTGCTTACGCACCCAAAGGCAGAGTACTTCAAGTGGCAATTATGTAACAATGCATGGCTGAAGCGGGCGAAGGATCTCGAGAAGTAGTTCCTCGAGGTCCTTCACATGTTTCTCCGGTTCATAAAGCTGAAGTACCAACTTCTTGAACCTACTGGAGGGGTGTAGATCAAGGGGATAGATGTCAGTGCAAAGGCGTTGTTGACAAGCTCAAGTTACCAATACCACCCCCTAGAGGTCAACCTGGCTGTCGTGGATATGAGAGAAATCCCTACCCACAAAGAGGGAGGCAACTCCATGGAGCCTTTCCTCTACTTCCTGAAGAAAAAACTAGAGCTAGGAATGACAATGCCAAACGTGTGGCTTTTCATTTTGAAGCGTAGAGACAACATCAAGATTGCAACAATTTTTGCAGGTCTGCATCTCAACGAGTATGAGTGCGGTTTCAAAGTATGTACCAAGCAGAGCAGAGTTGTTAGACAACATTTCAACTCGCGCGACAGCTCCAGACGTGCCACTCCTTTTCCTTTTCAAAAAAGGAAACAAATTCGCCGAAGCGGCTCGTACCTTGTTCAAAATGAGGTACCAGACATCTGACCACAACGTGTACTACTACAAATTTGGTAGGAACCCAGAGGACAAGTAGAGATTTGAAGCCTCCGAACTCCGAATGGAGTTCTACCTCGAGATTTTACAACTATTTGCGAAGCCCAAGGAAAACGTTTTGGGCATCTACACGGGAGCCAAGTTTATTCTATCTCTTGTATGTGATAGATGTTCGGAGCGTTCTTTTACAGATTTGTGGATAAAGAGGGTGTCAAGACCTACCTCAACGTTTCATATTTGGCAAATAAGATGGACAAAAATGATTTCATGATGTTCAATTCACCTTATTCGCTTTTGTATGAGAAGCCTCCTACACGTGAACCTGTCGAGGATGTCTCGAGCTCCCCCGCATCACCACCGATGACTCTAGTGTCACCAACGGTTCGCAGTGACAGGAAGACTGATAGTCCGCACATCAGATCGGACCCCGATGTGGAGGGTATTGACGAGTATGGAACAAACACCTTCTAGATTTTCACATGGATGGCCTCTCTTGAAGTCATACCCTTTGAGAGAACCAATCATGCAGATGAAGAAACGGCGATGGAGCCAACTGCCCCTCCAAGGTCCACTCGATGTGCAAGGAACACTACACCCGTAGAAACCTCTGCGCCTGTGAGTTCCTCTGTGCCTGTAGGGTCCGATGTACCTGCTGCACCAGTGAATGAGTTTGCGGTTGATGAGGGCATGGAGACGGACTCGGAGTTCGATCGGCAGCATGTAGCGAGCGATGAAAGGGAGCAAAGGGAAACTCAAGGGCAAGAGGATGCCAATGCTCTCGGGGATAAAGTCCTCATCACGCAAGGGGGCACTCAGCAAAAAGTACCTGAGATCATTGACCTGGGTGATGACGATGACGAATTTGATCACCCTCAAGAGTCTGACAAGGACAAGGAAGATCTGGACGGCCCTCCTAAGGTGAAGGAAGTGAAGCCTCTCATTTTACCTTCTGGCGTTGTTGTGAAGGTGGAGAAGGACTTCTGGAAATATGAGGAAGAAGAGGAGGATCGACCGCGACAAGCAAAGAGAGGCCAAGAAATTGGAAAAGGAGGTGAAGGACAAAGCATTAGCTGAAGCAAATGCAAAGATTGTTCAGATGCAGTTGGATTCAAGAAGGGAGATGGACAATATCACTACTCAATTTGCAAAGCTGAAATGATGAGTTCACAAGGGAGTCAAGATGATGTCAAAGACGTCTAGTAGAGGGTCTCGTCCGTCTAATAGAGTCAACTTTACCCTTTGACTTTTTTGGAATTTACCCCCCATTTACCTAGGCTTATCTAGCTGCCATATGGCAACCGTGTGGCAAATGTAGGACGACTTCGGGTGGGGGCGACCGCAGGTATGGGGCGACCGTGGGTATGAGGCGAACACGGGTATAGGTTGACTTCGGGTGGGGGCAACTTCGAATATGGGGCGACTCTAGGTATGGGCAACTACGGATATGGAGCGACTACAGGTCTGAGGCAAACACGGGTACTAGGTCGCGATTGCCCCTACCCGCACCCGTGGTCGCACTTGCCCTCATCCAAGATCCACACTCGCCCTTCATCACCTGCACGCGCCCACCCCAAGACTTGCGGTTGCCCCTCCGGGACTGCTGGTCGCCCCTCCAGAACCTGCGGTCGCCCCTCTAGGACTTGAGGTCACCCTACCAGGACCCGCAGTCGCCCCCCAGAACCGCTAGTCGCCTAGGTGACCCGCACGCGCCCATTTTGCATCCACACCTGGATTCACCTATATATGAAGTCGTCGAATCTTCATTCTCCTATGTTCATCACTAAAGCTTCTTGGCTTGTATCCCTTTCTGGCTATATGTATAAGCATTTGGTGTTGAAAATTTACTATTGACTACTTTCATTCAAGGTTTTTTTCTGGTGGTTTGATTTCAACAATCCCTCTACATTTTTCTGGCACCTTCATTTCAACAATCCACCATGGCTAGTGGAGACAATACCACTAGAGAATTTCTTGTTGAAACCCCTCCACCGGCTCCACATCGTGTTGTGGGATTGCGAAAGCTTCAAAAAGACAAGGAACGGAAGCGTAGGTGTACTTGTTAGCGAAAGCGGTTGCATGTGTTGAATAGTGCTGACCACATTGCTTTCAAGGGGTGGAACAAGGAGCCTGAGCCATGGTCAATACAAACTTGCGAAGATTACATTGAGTGGTGCCACATTAGCAAGTTCTTTCCGGCATGGCGTCATCATCATCATCGACACACCAACAAGGCAAACTTGAAGTTCTATGAAAATGAAATATTCGTGAACAGGTGCATTGAATTGTGGCAAGCTCTCTACAATACGGCCTCTGTAGAAAATAATGAGGCCCCTCTTTTCCTTGCAAGAGGAGCCTATCCTGAAGTGGCATTGAAAAAAGAGGTCGATTGGAGCACGATCAAATCCAGTCCTCTCGTAAAACGTCCAAAGGATAGGTGCATATCAAAAGAAATTCTCCTTTTTCTAGAGGGTGGATTGGGTCCTTTTCGAAGTGTTCCTAGGAATCAGGCCCCGGTTGAAATTGACACAGAGTCATCAGAACATGATGACAATTCAAATGGTATGCAGGTTTTTCAGGTAGAACGAGTCATGGAACTACCTATTGGCCTCCCCTCGAATCAAAATGAAATTGTCCACGACGTCGGAACATCACGGGGACGTAAATCTGGACAATCGTCAAAAGTGCGACATTCCACTACACGAATTAGACCACAAGGGGCTTCTCCATCAGCTTTGAATCCACTATTGCCTACATAAAACCCAAGTGATGTCTTCGAATTTAGTTGCAACGATATTCATGGGACCCTAGATTCACTCTCATTTCCAGCAATTCAACAACCAAGGTAGACTGACAAAGAAAGAAACCTTGAAAAGCAGAATGAAAAGCTTCAACGATGGTTGGATCAATTGGTTGCCACGTACTACCATTGGAAGGTGGCGTGCATTCTCTTTGTGGACAGATCGTAGCAAATAGCCAAGGAATTAGATAAGGTTTCAAAGAACTTTGTTGCAGCTTTACCTAAACGTGAGAATGGACTCACGTCCTGGGCACTCTTAGATGACATGTTTCCTGAAAACATGCCAATGTTGCCAGACACAAATATTATAGATTGGGCACAACAGGACTGGGACCATGCAAAACAAATGTCTAGTCACATGGAGGTGAAGGACCAAAAGCTACTATGGCCACAACTTGCAGCTTTTGTACTTGACCATACAAAATGCCCCATTTGTCAAGAGCAATTTGGCCTTGAAGGTGGTTGGGCTCTCGGGTCATGTGCACATGTGTACCATCCTCAATGCCTCCTTATGGGATGCCTCATTAGACGACGTTGTGTACTTTGTTTAGCACCATTCCATGATCGTTTGTATGCCATGTTCAACTTGATGACGTACATACCACCTTCTTAGGAATATAGCGTTGAAACGACAACTAATACGACATTGTGGGATCGTGACCACGTTTGGAGCTGGCGTCAAGGCTTACATGATGATGAAAAGGCACCTAGTAGCTCTCAATTGAAATGGGAAACTAACCCGGTTGAGATTGTCAAAGTGGCACTGAAGTTGATGGGAAAAGGTCCACACAACAAAGGGAGGAGGGCATTCTTCTACCAATGCCTTGGTGGATACTTCGAGAAGAGCTCTAGAGAATTGAAATGGGGTCCTCATCCGGAAGGACACCGTTGGGATAATGAAGGTAAAAGGGGACCCGATCGCAATCAATTTGCCTCTCTTGAAGACATGACTAACATGGCTTGCATGGACTCTACGTATAGACCTTATTACCAAAGTCAAGCATTGGACTATCATTTGGAAGTACATTCTCCACAAACGACAAGGACCCTACAAGCTCTCCAAGATTCCAACGTCTTGGAATTCATTTTGAATGCGGAAGGACCAGCTTCACGAACTCGTGCAAAAAAGAAGATAGTCCTTCAAGAGGCACTTCAACCTTCACATGGTGAAGCAAGTTCTTCTAAGAAGTAAAAACAATCCAAATGGATTTGACGTCTGAGAATTTGAAGATGGACTTCATTTCTCCTTTGGTTATTTGGTTAACATCCAAGGATATATAATGTCAAACCCCTAGTATATAGAAGCGTATTTTATATGATAGAAGCGTGTAGCTCTCAGTGTTTTTGTTTTGTTGCACATAGGCCAACTTCAAGCCTTCTATGATTGTGTGCTACACATTTGTATTGCAATATTACCGAGAATATTATAGTGCTTTCATTTTTGAAATATATTCTACATTATTTTCTACTCCAAATACTTCACTATCTTCAAACAAAATCAAATATGTGGTACAACTGATTGTATGAAGCTTATTATCAAAGAGCTAAAGTTGAAGTTCACTTTGACATTGTCATTTGCATTGACATTTAAGCTTCTAAAATTAGTTCAACTCTAAACCTTAAATTTTATTACTTAGAATTCAAAATTGTATATCATTGTAAGCAATCCCATTATCTCAATTCATTTCATGAAAGATTGTAATTGTTATCATTTTAGTTACATAAATAGAAAAAGTGAACATGATGAACCCCTTAAGTCCCATTGTACCCTCTATAGACAATTTGGAATTTGGGCACGTTTCTATGGGCTGAAATTGTACACTAATTTTTTGAAACATTTTGTGAAAAGAGAAAATCTGATAAGCTTTGAGGGAATATAATTTCTATTTCAATTGGTGTCCGGAAGCAAAAGTTACGCCACAAAATACCTAGAACTAAACTCGGCGGGCAGTACAAAAAATATTGCAAACATTCAAAATAGATTTAATTTTGTTTTTGTTTTTGCTAACATTATGTTTTTGTCTACATAAAAAGCTTTGATTCATTCCATTTTGATTAGTGATGTGCATGTTAAGAACTCTCTTATTTTTAAGGCAATGTAAACAAATCTTTGAAAAAATAACTTATAGGATTCATTTGAAAATGCAATTTTTAAATTTTCTCAAATTTGTTTATTTTAAAAGGGAAAGTTTGCTTCCTACAACAATCTCACCTTTGGGACTAACGGATTATTGTGTTCCAATCCCATGTAAGAACTATTATCAATTTAGTTTTTTTTTCAATCTTGGACCTACATCTACTTGACAATTTTTTGAAGTATGAAAATGAAGTTGTTATTTTTTGAATTTTTTTTCCTACACTCCCAACCCAATTCTTCAACACAATAAACTTTAAATTCAAATTCCATAGTGTACATTTTTGGAAGAAATAGCAATCAAAGTCATCTGAAAGTGCAGTCCAATGTTGCAAGATCCTATGCTTGAGTTCCACAAAAGTTTAGTTTTTTCTTTGGACAAACACAATAGAAATGGCAGTTTTGATTTTTTCTTCATAGAAAAATGGCCTTGGGACTTTAGGGGTTAAGAAAAAACTGAAAATAGAAAAAACCTATTGGAATTATTTGAAAATTCACCAAGCCATGCAAGTAGCAATGGAAATTAGCTAGAAAAAGAAGCAATTGGTTATTTAACCTGTATAGGGTTAGGTCTTTAGGGCTGTGTTTTCACCCAAAAAATATCAAGATAAACATTTCTAGTACAAATTGAAAATAAAATTACATAACAAAATTGATTTGAGCAACATTAGGTCTTGTGTTCTTGTACTACATTGGTTTGAAAAGATGTGACAAAATATTTTGCGAATACACAAAGCTCATAAATCTGGAACACACATTACGAAGTGTACAATAATTATTTAAAAACCACGTGAACTTTGAATGCCCAAAAAATTGTAGCATTTTCTTTACTAAGTCACAAGAGCCCTGCAATATCCAAAATTGGGGCTTATTTACAAATTTACAATATTGTTCACTAAAATGCTTTACACTACTTTCTAGAAACCTCTTTTTGGTTTAGGAAGTCACTCATATTAGGAGGACCTACTTTCTCGTATTCTTCACCTATCTTTCCCATTGTATCCTTACTCCACTTCATCCATTGCGTATAATACTCGCTTTCGGCTCTCATATCTACAAACTCGTCTTTCAGCACTTGTACTTTGGTCTCATGGAACTTCACCAAATTTCGAGGCATTTCTAACTCCTCTGGAAGATTACCGTATGTCGAGGCCGTTGCCAAAACCTCCACCTCCTTGACCTGTTTTTGGACCGCATTGTAATATTTCTTTTCCTCTTCAGTAATTTGCACACGTAGTGCTCGCCGCTCATTCTCTGCTTTCCTACGTCTATGTTGTAGGGTTTCCAATTTTGATTCCCAGAGTAAATAATGGTCAGCTTGCGACAATTTCCCGGTGCTCTACTTAGCTAAATACTGGTCTCCATTTTTCTTGAAAGCAGCAAAATTGTCATCTCTCTCTTTGAGTATTTGGTTGAGAGACCTCAATTGTTGCTTCAAATAAGCTTCAGTGGGAGAAGACACTTCGTGTTCCTTCAAATTCTTCGATTCCTCACACTTTGTACTCAACGATAAACATACACTCTTGATTTTGGCAATCAAGGTCTCCTCATTGTCTGATGAATCACTATCACCTTCTAGCATCGCACGCTCCTTTGTGGAAAAGTCCTCCACTTCCATGGGGTCAACTTTTTCCAAGACTTCTTCATGGGGGGTTGAGGTAATGGGCTCTTTTCCACGTTCTTTCTTCTCGTGAAGGCCCACATCCAAAGACTTCCTAGACTCGGTGACAAAAACATCTTCATCATCGCTAGAGAAGGAATATCCGTTGTACTTATGGGTGTGCTCGTCTGAAGAAGAAGTGGAAGACCAAACTACTTCTTCATCAGCAACAAATGATGCTCCATGCTTAATCGGTGTCATCATCTTGCTTATATCAAGAGGATCCTTTGCCCACAAGCTGGAGGCTTCCTCCCACTCTTTTTTGTCTGGACGAACCGTGATAGGCATTTCTGGGAGTGTTGTCCAATCCACTACCTTCTTCAAAACAACTTCGGCATATACCATTCTTACAAGAAAGTAACTAAAATTATCATTTCTGTACACTTTAGTCTCCAAATATAGAAGAGTCCATACTTCGCGGCATCTAAGCATGAACCTTGTGTCCGTAGCATACGCAAGGTTAACCTTCTGGTTTTGCACGTGCAAAGGGTGACGACACAACATAAATAACTTGCTGATGTAGCACTAGTCCACATACTTCGCAACAGTCCGGTAACTCTAAGGCTCTGGTTCATGCCTCCAACCCTTAAAAGCCTTAATCTTAGGATGAAGTAATATGGCCATGCGCTTCTTGTACTTCTTGCTTGACCGTTTTTGACCCTTGTCCTTCATCGCCCTTTTTTCTTGTGGAGTCAATGGAGTAGATATGGTAGGAGGAGATGGCGAGGTCGTACGCTCCATGTTTTAACAACGTATGTACAACTAAACAATATATACTATATAAAAGTCTTGATGCCAAAATACTTACTCTAACTAAGTGAAACTAGTAATCATACGTGTGTCACATTTACAAATATAGAAACAAAAGTAGATGTTCAAGGTTAACAGATCGTAGCAGATATTTTCAGGTTTACGAAACACCACGGTTTAGACATGTATGGCATGACAAGAATGGAATCCTTTCATTCCTCAATCCCTGCCTCATGCACATGCAGCCAGCCACTTCAAGATGGATGACAGCCTTTGCACAGAAGCAGGGGGACTGACGACTACAAGTCCACCCTTCCCCATTTGTACAGGGATTAGCAGTCGCACAAGGGCAAGTGCGGGTCCTTGAATCACGGCGACTTTGGGTCCCCCCGATCGCACATAGGCGACTGCGGGTGCAGGTACTCAGCCGACCACCTGTCCACAAGACGACTTCGGGTCAGGTACCTGGGCGACTTCGGGTGCAGGTACATGGGCGACTTTGGGTGTGGATACCTGGGCGACTTCGGGTGATTTTTCAGACAAAAAAAAATAAAAGAGGAATCTTACAAAAGTGGCTTCATATTTTTTGAAGTATTTTTTAATTACTTATAAATTTCCAAAGGACTTGTATCATAGGTCCCTACTTATGCCCCTAGGTCTTCCGTAAAACGTTCACTTGCAACTTCTAAAGAAAAATGGGAAAGTAAAGAGAATAAATTGGCTCTTACAAGTGATAATTTTTTGTTTTCAAATCATTTAATGATTATGGAGGTCAATTTATGAACTACAGTTTGTCCATTTCAAAGCCACTTATAGGGTCCATTTTTAATGCCCGTTCCATTTTAGAGCCTTCTACCTTATCTTTACTTTCACATCCACACAAATGGAGAAAGGAACCCTCTTTAAAATCCAATGGACGTCGGATTTGGAGAAACTCCCCAACTAAAAAAATATTTACGATAGTGTTTCCTTGAGTGTCAAATGCTTCAATGCACACCCTTGCCTGAGCAAAAAAGTTTATGTATCAATGAATAGGTGGTAGTGAAATCGTGGGCCACCAGAATTAAAAATATTCCCAACCTGTAATGAGTTTAATAGCTATTCAAGTGATATTAAGTTTTGGAAGAGAACATTTTAGAGTGCCAATATAATTTGTAGTTCTTCATTTCACCTTCAATCCCAATTTCCTTTTATAAGCAATACAATCAATAAAGAAAATGAAAATTTTCTTGGTTATCATCTCACAACTCTTATCCAATTTTGCACTCAAAGGGAACGTGCATACTAATACACAAGCTAATTAAACATTCATATGGTTAGATTTTTGTTTCATAAAACTTGCTTCAATGGGAATAACTATAAGTCCATGCTCTTTTCAGATAGGAAAAATACACTTGGAAAGGCTTAGGCACTTAGGGGTTCATTAGTAATGCACTCTAATTGTTAAGTTAAACTTATCTTTTGACTCTAAATAGATTATGCAAACACCCCTCTTCTAAAATCAAATTTCATTCGCAAGTACTTATTTGTCATTGTCCATAATGACGAACAATTCTAATTAAATAGTGACTTAGCACAATTGAATTCTAAAATACTCTATATCATTACAAATTAGTTACTTTAAAGTTTCAAAAAATCCCATGAAGACCTATGTATAGGCCAGGTGACGTGCTTCAAAGGTTTGACCAAAGACCACTTTGAATATCGAACTGAGACGTTTGTCATCTCAGTTCGCAATTCGAAGTGGTCCTTGACCGAACCTGTAAGACCAAACCAGAACCTCGTACATCATGCACATTTGATTGGGAATTGAACCGCAGACCTCCCAGACTCCACTTGAGTTCAAAGAAGTCGACCCTTGTGTGAATCCCTTCCACTATTTCACCTTCCCGTTAGTCACATCGCGAATCACCTTTGATGCACCACTCCTTGTCCATCCCATCTTTATTCTTTTTTTTTCTTTGATTCTATGGGCTCCAAAATACCATCAGCTGCCCAATACAAAATAGTCTCGAAGTTGCCCCACCCAAAGGCACCCAAGCTCCAGCAAAGAGGAATTACAAATGCGTGAATTTTCCATTGTTTCTGGACTTGCGGTCGCCCCACTCGAAGTCGCCTACCCGAAGTCGCCTACCCCATTTGCCCTAGCACCCCAAAAGCTGGAAATCCCAAGTTCCAAGGCAACCACAGGTGTACGGGGCGACCTCGGGTCTATTGTTTTAGGACCGCTTTGTTACCCTCGGTCACCCCACACCCGCACGCGCCTTGTCATCCACACCCGCCCTTATGGCGACCACGGGTACTTAAGCGGTCGCTCTCACCCGCATTCGCCACTCTTGGTCCTGTACTACGGCTTTCATCCACCTTGAAGTGGCTGAATGCGAGCTTGTGGGCCAAGGCGGTGATTGGGGGGTGGATTTGTTGCCCTTTTTTTCCACAACTCTATTTATTCATCGATTGTGGGTAACTTTGTGAAGGAAGAGCTATGTCTAATCCAAAGGAAGGGAGTAGTGTAATGCATCCGTCCCTATGGAATATTAACCACAATGACCCCCGGGAATGGAAGAATGCTACAAGGAAATATGTAAGGGGTACCAACCTTGACAATCCCGCGGAGTTCCAAGTGACTATTGACTTGTATGAGTCAACGGGTGTAGAGTCATCATCAAAGTCGAAGAAGTCAAAGATGGCACATGATATGGATCCAACTTATGCTCCACGGGATTATTCAATATTTGCACAGCGAGTGTGTTTCGAATGGTACGAGGAACGCATTGTAGAATTCCTGGAGTCTACATACTTGAGGCATAAAGAATCAGGCATCATTAAGTTGAAGAGAGATTTGAGCACTTTTATTCTGAAAAAGTGCAAAGAATCTCCAAAATATGCTGACGTGGATGAAACGTATTTTGGCAACTATGAGAAGTGGATGGAGAACGTGCTCATAGAAATCAATTTCAATACCAAAAAAATCATTGTAGAGCACCGACCTATAGTCCTTGGGTGTGAAAATAAGGAGACCATCGAATTCCACGCAAAAATGGCACGGTGGCAGAAAGCGGCTTCTCGACTATCAAAGACTGTATCTAGGGCGATGGGGTGGTAGTTGGACGCATTGAAGGCTGCTCTTTCTCAAAACAGTGGATCGTCTCTCATGTGGATCAATTCTACTGTCACAACGTGATTTTTGTTTTTTTCTTAAGTTATCTACAAATTTGGATCAGAAGTTCTTGGCAGGAACTCCTATCCGGTTTACAGATAAGTAAGAACCGGAAATTTGGACAGGAATGAAGTAAGGTAGCTAACCGGATAATAAGCCTGAACCGGAATAGTTCATGACCGGAAGAATTCTGACCAGATTAGATTAGGTTAACTGGATTAGTTAATGATGACCTAATTTGGCGGCGCTGGCAGTATATAAGGGAGCGCCCTGCCAATTAGTTCCCCTTTTTCAAACCCTGTGTGTAGGAGCCCTCTCGCTGCTGGAGTTGTTGTTGTGTTGCCTAGTTGGATTTCTTGTCATATCTGTGAGGAAGAGTGAAATTATTGATTGTTGTCTTTGTGCGCTGCGAGGTTGGAAATCCGCAGTTGCAAATTTGTCGCTTTCCGGTTATGCGTTGTGAGGGAAAGTGAGATACGGGACGTGCGGCTAGGAGTGGAAAGGAAGGTAGAATCGGTAAGTATTTTGAGCGGAGTGCGTCCATGCAGCAGTTACGTAGGCCCAGACAAAGCATAGCTACGACAGAGATCAAACTGAAGAAGGTGATTCCGGTCATCCCCTCACGGGAACCGGAAAAGGCCGCTCTCATGGAGGATCTCACCACTTTGGGCTGCGTGGGTCTGATAGATAAACCCTAGGGGTTTAAGGAGGGGAAGGTAGTTCGGGAGATATTGGGGAAAGTCTCGAACGCCTTCGACAACACCGTCAGAGGCAACCCAGGCCGCTGGACGGAAGACAAGTGGAGGGAAGTATACGGTTTCCGGTCAAGGGGTTTGGGTACCGCCAGCCGGAAGGATGAGTACATTAAGGGGAAATTTGCGGAACCAGCCAACCCGAAGGAAGGATTCGCGGTGGACGATTGCGTGGATGAGCGGAACCGGAACCTACTCAAGTTCATGATTCCGATATTCCATCCGGAGCGGCCGACGAGGGTAACAGTGACCCTCGGAAATACAATCTTCGATGCGCTTTCCGGTCAGCGAAAGGCGGATTGGGCCCGGGTACTAAATGACCTGGTGAACAATCTGGTACCCCGGATAGGGAAGAGTAGGCCAACACCTCTTTCTCCCTATCTCCTTCACTTGTATCACCATGATCAGGTCCTGACGGAGACGGAGGAAAAGACTTGGAGAGTTGAGGAGTCCATTCTGAAGTACGGGGAGTCGGAGACTGACGAAGAACCGAAAGACGATGGGACGGAAACTGAAGAAGAAGACATGGAGGACGAGGATGAGCAATTGAAGCGGGTGAAGAGGCAGAAGACAACGCCTCCACACGGGAGAGGTACACCGACCAGGGAGCTAGCAGAACCGGAACAGAAACTGGACAAGAAATCGGTAACTACGGAAGGTAGCTCGACTGACCTCTTCAACACTCTAGTGTTAGCCATCGCTGACATCCGTGTTGACTGGGAGTGTAAGCGAATTGCACTCGAGAAGATCGGGAAGCTGGCAGGAGCATCACCGGATCGCCAGTTGCCCAAGGTAATAGCGAACCTTATCAGTAATCCGGACGAGGACCGGAAGCTGAGGGAGGACAATGGTCGACTACAAAACGAAGTCGACATGCTGAAGGGGGAGATTGCCACCTTCAAGGAAGACATGACCGCCACGAGGGAAATGGCGGATGCGACCTAGAAGACAGCAAAGTTCATGACCGAAACATTCGGGGAATCCGGAATGGTATTAGCGAAGGCGAAGCTGTTTGATGAAGGGTGGCTAGCGGACAAGAAGCCATCCGGTTCCCGAATGGTCCGGATTCTGTCAGACTTCTCCGAGAAGTTGGAGACAATTCTGGTAGGAGCTTGGGAAGCTGCGGACCAAATGAGCCGGAGTAGCGTGAGGTTGACTGGGACAGTACTCTCGAGGAGTCTCCGCTTGTCGGATCTCTCCTTGCCAGAGTTACTTCCGGAAGGTGTGGAAGTCATTCCTCAATCGAAGAAGGAGCGGTCGGCGGCGAGAACCGGATTGTTAGAACTTATTGAGGTGGACTCATCACCAGAGAAGCCGGATCCTGCTACTGGTGAGCGAGCCCGGAATTTGCAGGACATCTTCAATGATCTTCCGCCAGAGCCTGGGAGTGACGCACCGAAGGCAAGTACGGGAGCTTAGTAGGAGTTCCCCTTGTTGGTAAATATTAGATGTATAGTCGGATTGTTAGTTGTAACCAGACCGGATTAGTTTCCGGTCTGTTAGTTAGGAACCGGATTCATTCTCGGTTTTAGTTAGGGTTTTGTAACCGGATTAGATCCGGTTTTGACGGCGAATCTTATCCCGAAAGTTTTGCGCGGATTTTTTGTGTGGACTTTCTGGGACGCTTTTGCGCTTTTGGAACTTTTCAGTGTATATAAAAGCATTCTTTGAGATGGAGAATAAGAGTCATTCCATTGTTTAAACTTCTTTTGTGTTCTATTTGCTCTTTGTTTGTGTGGTCTCCCAAAGATTGGTAGGACAGATTTGTGAGGAGTTAGGAGTGCATTTAGAGTTTGACTTCGGGTTTCTCCCTTTGGTGTTTGTGTTCCGGTTTCTTAGTGCATGTGGGCAGGTAGTAAGAGTTCATGAGTGCATGTGGGCAGGTAGTAAGAGTCTATTCCAGTGCCTCATTTCTATTGAGATTCAGTATTCCGGTTGAGAAAGCCGTTGCTAGGCTAGGCGAATAGGGAAGGGATCCTTAGGCGCGCTAGAACTCGTGGGTAGGGGATCCGGTTGAGTGTCCGAACTCTTGTGAGGTCTCATTGCTATAGTGGCGAACGGAAGAATCTTTGTAGAATTGGAACGGACGGATAGACTTGTAGCCGCCTTGCTTCATACTACCGGAACGTAGCACCATTGTCGTTGTAATATGAGTGGATCGTATTGGGGGTAAGGCCTTATTCGTTAAATTGAGACAAATGGTGGTCTCATTTTAATACCCTCCTGTATTCAAAATTAAAAAGCTTTCATTAAATTGGGACTATTCAATAAATTGAGAATTTTCAACGTCAAAATGCAAGTTTGCTTGACTTGCTTTGGTTTGGAAAAAAGAGAGAATCCAACATAAACAATGTCATTTATTTTCATTCAAGAAACAACAAGAAATGAAACAAAATATCATCAAATGAAACATATCTTTAGATTGAGACTTGCATGTCTTAAGTGACAAATAGCCTTTACACTGTTGGTACACAATCTTCCACATGAAAAAAATAGGTAGATAAAAATAAAATCAAAATGAATGCTGTCGTAGCACAGGGTAAGTAAATTCCCTATTATGCTCACAAAAACCACTTTAAAGCATAACAAAGTGACTCTAAAGATCGAACCCACGAGATTTTGTGAAGTGTTTAAACTCTATTAGGAATTTAGAGGTCAATAGTCGGTTCCTTCAAGGATTTCCCTAATCAGATGTAGGATTTCTTAATCCGGAAATCCTTCTTACTTTAGTATAGCATATCCGGAACCTGTGTCCCACTATTACTGACTACAATCCGGATACCTTCGAATCAACAACCAACAAACCCACCTAGACTTTCTAAATACTTCCGGATTTACTTCTTTAAGACCGGACTCCCTCCCCTTACTGGTATGCGTCTCCTTTACCAATTTCCAGTTTAATTTAACCTCTGTTGACTCATCAGAGGGATCTGCCCATTTGATTTAGTAGAGTGGTCGGCTAGCCACACCTTCCGGACTATTAAAGTGATGGAAGAGTTCACTCTAATCTACTCGATCTCCTATCTAACTAGAGTCCGGTTTGGTTTCTCACAATGACCGGAAAGTGAATCTGGCCACAGGTCACACAAAACCCCCCCGTACGACCCTTATCATACTACAACGACTTTGACTTTCTTTCAACCTGTATGAAGCTAAGGTGACTACAAGTGTATCCGCCCGTGCCAGTAGAATCCGGTACCTCTTCCGTTTACTTTCTAAGTTGATGAGACCTCTCAAGGATCAGACGCTAACCAGATCTCCCACCCGGTCGCTCTAGCGCAGTCAAGAAATCCCTCCCTAATTGCCTAGCTTAACAATGGCTATCTCATCCGGAATACAAGTTTAAAATCCTACTGAGGTGCAATGACTCACTCCCAGCACTTACAACCTCTGCACACAACTACAGATCAAAGAACACCAAAGGGAAGAAGAATTCTCTCCAAGTCCACTCACCAGCAATCAATTCCTTATTCACTCATCCGGCCAAAGCATGGGAAGACAAGAGAATGACAGAAAATGCATAGTACACAAACTATTTGGTGGAAATTCGCTTCGCTGTCTCCATTGAGAGACAGGTTTATATACAAAGTTAAGTTCATACAAAATGGGGGGAAAAATCCTAAGAAACCGGCACTATTTCTGACCGAGATTGTAGGATCTGATCCTCCCGGATTTCTTGCTACAAAATTGTTCCTAACAAAATGGTCCTAAAAATATACATTCTATCCTTCAAAAAATTCTCAAGGCCCACCACTATCTGGTGTAATCTGCTTAGTAATCTTACTGATGCTGCCTTCCTTCTCTCCCCCTTCCGGAATACATTCCGGAACTGGAGTGCAAGATTCTTTGTCTTCTATTGGTGGTGCGGGTGCAAGGGTCTTGTGATTGGATCCTGGGGATCCGGACTTTGGTACCTCCTGCACATCTGAATCCCCACACAGACTCAGAAAGGAAATTCCGGACAAGGAAACCGGATGATGTAGATGAAGCCTTTTACTACTATCATCTATCATCTTGGCTGCCTTCCGGAATTCCTCCAGCGAAGACTCCATCTGGCCGGCAAACTCCGCAAGTATCCGTGCTATTTTCCCACCGGAGATTTTCTTCTCTTTGTGCACGCCCTCGTCGAACAGTTTGGCCTTGGCCATCGCGTCTCCGGATGCCGCCACCTCGGAAGTCATCACGTTGATGGCCTTCCGGGTGTCCTCCTGCAGGTTCCGGGCATTTCTCACTTCCTCCATACTGACTTCCTGGTCCCTCTTCAAGAGTTGGATCTCGCCTCTCAGCTTGATCATCAACTCATCCATCTCCCGGAGGGTGATGGTCTGCTTCAGAAACCTCTCCTCCTTCTCCCGGTCCTCATCGGATTGTTGATACAGTTCGCTACCGTTTCCGGAAGAGAACTGTCTATCTTTCCTCCTACCAGGCCGGCCACTGAAGCAATTGCAGTATGCCTGATAACACATCGGGCCTGGATTTCCCCCAAAACATGAATCAACTTACCAAAAAGTGGATTCATTCCAGTGTCGTTGGATCCGGAAGCTTCAGCTTTTCCCTTGTCCGCTTCCCGGGGTCCATTCTTCGGTGTTCCGGTTTTAGCCGGAAGAGCCCCTCCTTCCGGACTGGTCTTGGTCCGGGTAGCCATCCCCTTCCCATCCGGTTGAGACGGCTTCCCTGCCTGCTGACCTCCCAACTTCTTGTCAGCCAGAGACCCTCGGTTCCCCACAGTCGTCTTCAGGCGTTTCCGGTGGATGAGCGGTACTCCATCGTCCTCCTCATCTTCTTCCTGCCAGTTCCGCATGTTCTCCTTAGGCGTTCCGGCTAGCGGAGTACTGTCGTGTTCGGTGTCGGAACTCTCATCGTCCGACACACCGAACTTGGCGAGAGCCATCTGGGCCCTCCATTCACTCTCCTTGGTTATCGTGAGGAGTCCCTGCTTCCGATAGAGGTGGAAAAGGTAGGGGCAGAGTGGGGTTCCTCTGCTCTTCTTGGTATTGGCGCAAAGTCCGGCCACCAGCAAGCACATGTACTTCGCCCAATCCACCCGCATCTCCCCGCTCAGAGCTCCGAAAATCGTATTGCCCACCGAGTGGGTCAATATCGTCGGCTTTTCCGGATAAAGGATGGGGAGCAAAAACTCCAGCAGACACCGATGCCGCGAGTTTATGCAGTCCGCCACAGCGAACCCGTCCTTGGAATCCGCTCCTTGGGCAAACAGCCCCTTCACATAGCTGTCCCGGGATTTGGCCTTTGACGTCCCTCCTTTCCGGAAATTATATACTTCCCTCCAGATCTCTTCTGTCCACTTGTCCGGCGCTGCCCGGATGGTCTTTGCAAATTGGTTTGGAGCTCCTAATTGTAGCTCCCGGATCACCTCTTCGTTTTTGAACCCCTAGGGCTTTCCGTGAAGCCCCTCACAGCCCATGGCCGTCAGGTCGTCGATCAACTCCGCCAGTTCCCGATCGGTCTTGGGTTCTACCGGCGCCACCCCTCTCAACTTTACTTCTCCATGAGGCGCATTTGGTTTAGTGGCGGCGCCACTACGTTTAGGCATCCATCCTCACTTCTACCTCTACCTCAAGTTCTCTCTTCTAGCCGCACGTCTCGTATCCCACCCAAAACCCAATCTAAAGTTTTGCGCCTACCGATCAATCCGCGCGCCCTCCTTTCACCAAGCGCCTCCTCAAATCGCACAGCGCCTAAGTGAAATCGAGCTCCAACACCACACACAAAGAAAAACAATCACACCTAAGAGTTGGAGAGAGTCTGAGAGAGAGAGAGAGAACTGGAGCTGAGGCGTCAAAGTAAGAATGAGCTCTCAAACCCTAAATCAGGGTTTATATACCCCGAAAACTTAGTCCGGATTTCCCTTCCGGTTTCCGGCCTTCTAATCTTCCGGTCCTCCGGTCTCAGTTTGGAACTAGAATACTTTCCGGCTTCTATTCTGATTCCGGTTGACAGTTTGTTTTATTCTCCTAATTGTCCTAAATCTAAACCATTTTCTAAACTTTAAGTCCTTCCGGCTTAGTTCCTCTTGATTTAAAACCTAAACTCTGGACTCCTAAAAAAAATTGAAAATTCCGGTTGCGACAAATGCATTGGATTAAGAATATAGTAAAGTAATAATATGAAGAAAAACTATTAATAGAAAAAACATTAGAGACAATTGCACACTACCATATAATAGAAGTCTACTTATAAAACTACTAAACTATTCATCTTTGCACCATCTATTCATCATTGTTTTGGCCATTACCAAAAGCTGCTATTGTTGCTTTGATGATGTCGATTTGTTGCTTTGGAATTGCTATCCTGGGGCCTAAAGTTCCTTCTCGAACACGAGGCTTCCAAGCTGTCATGATACAATCAGTATTTGACCACGTTGGAGATATCACTCGATCTTCGCGCCACACGTTCCCTTTCTTTGTGTCCCATCCATCATATGTCTCCATATTAATGGATCATTCTGTAGCTGGAGTCCAATACTGAATCTCAATCATATGCATATGACCTGGATCCGGATTTGGATTAGTAATGGCTCTAGCAAGCCAAAATGGCTTTGGATCATCATTAGCTGGGCGCACTACAACAAAATAGCCAGCAAATGTATCACGATTAACACGGAATGAAGGACGTGGACGATCACGCCTACGTCCAACAAAGGGTGCATCCTCTGCATCTTCTTCAGGCAATGTACCATCCATTTGTCTAAGATCTGCTTCATTTTCTTCATTGATCCTCGAAGTCGGCCAAAACCCTTGCAACAATCTCACACGTGGTTCAAGGGGTGCATCGAGAGCAGTGCGCACACCTTTCTAGTACTCTCTTATAGGACCATTCTTCCTCCTAAACTCTCCAGATTGCTCATCATCAGCCATTCCGCTCCATTGTGCAATGAATCCGTTTAAACCTCGCTTGATCTCATTCAAAGATTTCATGTTTTGGGGAATTAGAGGTGCCGGATCACCCTTGGGCACCTTGGGAAGCCCGTCCTCAGTCTCCGACCACAAGCGAATCCCGTTGCCGTGATCTGGTAACCAATCCCTATCTGTACACAGATTCTTGTACTCCATCAAAGGCCATCCACTAGAATGTATGTGAAATTTGAATTGTTGGAATCTGGAATGCCCTTCTAAAAAATCTCCACCTGTGCCCAAGTAGCCTTGCACAAATCTTTTGAAATCAGGAACTTCTTCAATCAAATGAGGAATGACAGGGTGCTTTTTACAATCCATGAAGGATTTCATTAGTCTTGGAAGTGTGGGGTAGTTGTTTGTCTTCAACAAACTACTCCAACGACCAAAAAGAGCATCGATGTCTTCATGAGTATGGCCAACAATGAGGAAGTTGATGTACACTTCCTTGAAAATGCCTTTGTATACCAGAAATGAACAAAATGCAAAGACCCATCTGTTTTTATTGTCTCCAGATGCATTATCAAGTTGCAAAGTTAATATTGGTGGCAAAGAATGAACTGGGATTACTCCTTCTGGAAGTGGAAGGAGGGAGTCCAAGCAAATGTCTAAGCCATCCAGAAGAGCCTTGGTTAATGCGGATTGGGTCCCTTCTTCAGAAAATAACTTGCGCAATGAATTCTTAGACTCTTCTTCAAGATCTCGCAACAACTTCGCAATAGAGCCAATGGTATGATTAGAGTCCGTTGGAAAAATGTCAAGCCCGTAGTGTGCATACCGAACGTCCCCATGACCATGGGCTATCATACCCGTAACAGCAACTGGCATTTTCATAAAGGAATCGGTGGCTTTAGTCTTGTGCGAGTAGTGAGGTGAAGCAGTCTTTGAGTGATCCATTTTATCATGGATGATAGTTAGCATCTTCTCAGGAAATGCTTCGGAAATGTATCGGTTTCCATAATACAAATCTCTATGGGCCCTTTGTCTAACAAGGTGGATATCTAGCATTCTCGACCACTTCTCTTGTGCATATGAAAGCGGAGTACATGCACACCTCAATTGCTTATATTGATCACACAAACCACATCGAGCAAAAGTGTCTCCACGAGCTTTGGGGGCAAATTTTGGGAAAGAAGCCCGTCGAATGTTGCTCAAGCCACTAGAAGAAATGGGCGGCAAATTCAATGTAGCATTGGCTTCATTGAGTTTTGGTAGTTGTGCACTCCATTGAAACGCTGATGGCAAAACCATAGCAGGAACTTTCTCCCCTGACTCTAGTGTCCTCGTTTTGTGTGGCATTCTATCAGCATTGGACACAAGGATTGTTCTTAGCGTGGCAGTGGCTTGTAATGTATGCATCCGAGGTTTTTTGGATCCAAAATTCCCATGCTCCTCTGCTTTCCTGCCAGTTTTTGCCATATCTTTGTACCTGTAGAAAGTGGCTTTAGAAATACCATGAATTGTCCACCATGCAGTGGGGCAAACATTTCTTCCCTTCAAAGTGATCCACTCCTTCCCAGAACTATCTTTATGGACTTGACCATGCACGTCAAGAAGACATTTTTTCCGAGCATACACTCCGTCATGTACATGAAGTCGAGTTCGAAGGGCTTGAATTTGCCCACGTGGAAAAGGTTGCAAGCAATTACTGCTGCAACAAGTTTTGGTGGAGACTTCAGTGATTGCTTGAACGGTGAGAAGAGACTCTTTTTTTGGAGGGACATCAGGCTCAACCCTTTCCCGAGAGGTTTCATAGCATCGAACCCCTTTACGAGCTTTTTGATTAAGTGCTTTCATGGCCACATTGTAAATATCTGTTTGGTCATGATCATACAAACTGACACCGTCAAGAAACACTCGTGTAATGTGCCAGGAGTGCATCGACCACATCCACGCGCTTGGTACTTCCTCCTCGCACAAAAACTGCAATTTGCACCACAACTCGATCGTCACCAAGAGGCTTTCCGTCCATGTCGATGACAAGTGTTGGATCAATGTTCTGACAAACTCCGTGTGCGACATCAATTCCAGCTTCATTTTGCAAAGTGACGCAACGAGTGTTCTACTTTGCGCAAGGAATTTCCTTACAGTATGCAATACCAGGAGGCATTGCAGGCACTGGGTTCGCAAAATCATGTGGCCCATGAATATCCATGCTGGAAACAAAGACAAGAACTTTTAGAAATAAAATCATTCAGTCCCAAATGCAATTTCTTATTCCGAAAGTAAATGAAAGCAATTCCACGCATAAATTCTACGTACAATCCAATTGTCCTCGACTCGACGATACTCTAAGACTGTCATACTCTGAATTCCTCCAAAAACACAAATCACTCTCAACTCACAAAAATATATGTGGAAGAAGGTTAAAGAATAAATATTCAATTCCATCAAAGTTGATCTCTAAGATTGTTCTTTTTCAATTACGACATACCTGTATCCTCGAGTCGAGGATAATTCCAGGATACGACATTGGAGATATTATTTAAAACAATACGCCTCTCAATGTAGAGGACAAAAGAATTTCATCCTCACTATCTCACTGAAATATTCAATTCGGTGTCACTAACATGATCACCACATACTGATATTATACATATATATCGTCGAATCGATGATATAGAATCCTTACTTGTTTATATTATTTGAGAATAGGTCTAGGCGATGAACTTATAGAGTCACTCACAATAAGTACCTTAAGAGAAAATGATTCATCATATTGTTGATAAAGTCCCTCAAAAATCAAATTATAATAATGCGAATCATCTTCAGATTCCCAAAGAAATGTTTATCATTGACTCAAGGATATTAATAATATTTCCTGATCAAACATTAACAACACTGATTGGTTTTAATTGTGAATAATAATAAATAATATCCAAATATTCCGGAAAATAATATTCCAAATATAAAGATATCATCGACTCGAGGATAGAATGATCAGTAAGCAATTCCGAGATCATTGATATCTGACTAGGTTATCATCGAGTCGACGATAGACCACTGAATTAAGAAGATTGAAAAAAACGCTTCCGGAATAATCGGCGTAAATGTAGGAGACTGTAAATTTCATACTCGACAATTGCGAGAGGAATACGAATCAACAAACTATGTGCGTACTACACTGAGCACAACAAACAAATCACAAACCTCGTCTTCTAAAACAGATAAGAAATTGCAAGAACAACGATGACAATCGCGCTCGTTAACCACCTGAAGGACGATATCTTTCCACACAACTGAGGCCATCATGCACGTTCGTTTCTGTAGAACTAACCGCTTCAAACAAGACCTCAGAAAACAAAACAACGACAATGTAACGAAATAAACGGTCGGAGCCAAATGACCGTATAAAAGTATCCACTCCAAACAGGAGCTTATGAACAAAATCAATAACTTGAGAAAAGAGAACGTCGGAGTACTCTTTGCGAATGAAGATGGATACAGCAAAACCTAAAAGAATGAATCGTTGCAAAGGAAGCGTTCAATACCCATGGCATGGTGGTACACAGAGAAGGAAGCTTTCCGACGAAAAAGGGCGCCAAAAATGAGCGCGGAGTTGACAATATTTGAATTCCCAAAAAATGTGGAGTAAGTGGGCATGATTCTTGGGCCCTTATTCCTGCAAAAGTTCTTGCCAGCTACAATTAACGCTTTCTGTCAACTTTGCGTCAAAAAGTGGGCGGCATTATAATACTGCACCAAAATAAGTTTGGTCCTCTTCAATGTGCCAGCTACTTTTTCATTTCTAACGATTTAGCGCGTTCTATCAGTTCAAGGAATTCTCAAAATTTCTCTGTATAGGCATTTCAAAAGTGAAATATGTAGGGTTTAGGATTTTTGGGATTAGGGTCTGCCTTAGGGTTTAGGGTTTGGGTTCAAGTTTTCTAGGGTTTAGGATCTGCCTTTAGGGTTTAGGGTTTGGGTTCACGGCTATGACAAGAAATACAAAATGTCAATGTGTTCTGGAGCGGAATGGAACATTTTACATTACAGAATATTAATTTGGCCGGTTAAAGGTTTCATTCGAAGCTCATTATTAATGAATTTAAACATTTGACCGAAGAAATATAATGCTTTGAATCGACAATATATGCGTAAACCCTAAATATATGCAAATAAGAAATGCAACACCAAATAAGTCCTACAAATTTACTAGAAATCTCAAATTCAATCAAGAATGATATATAAAAGTTATAACATGCATACAGAAATTTAAGAACGTTTATTTAGGAAGAATGACATTTCTCAACTTGATGTACATACGAAGTGCTTTATTCATGTGATGCATGGAACTTCTAGATTAAAATGTTTGAAACACTCTAAATCCTATAGTATTAATAATAAGGCCTTAGTAACCAAAATATCGACTGTCAACATCATGCCAAATATGACATGAAATCTCTTTAAAAGTGTTGAAGTAATGACTGCATTATTTTTATAAAATTACAAATCACTATAACTAAGAATATAAAGTTCTTCATTCATTTTCTCCATAAATTTCTATTTATTTTAGTGTGTTATTGATCAAAGTAACAAGAATCGTAATTCCTCTTCTTCCTAAGAGTTTAAAGTTTATGGTTCAAAGGGTGATTACCCTAAAACCAATCATAATGATTGTGAATTTTGCATTTTTAATGATATGATGTTATTGTTTTATTAGGATTTTATGGTTGGAACGTAAAAGGTGATTCCGCTTCATGTTTGAAGAGTCATTATAATTCTATTAAACTATAAATTCTATGATTTTTATGCAAATATTCTTTCTAAGAACTTTGAACACAATTATATTATTACGGAAATAACATGAAATTATTAAACTACATTAGTAGCTCTTCCATTTTACAAAGCAAAATGAAATAAAAGTATGATTTTCAAACAATATAAATAAATATATATAATTCTAGAGTCCAATGGGCAATTAGAATTCCACAAAAAAAAAGGGGGTACTAAAGATTATGCACAAAGGTGACAAACCTATTGAAGTGGAGGGAGTATCTAGTGAACTTCACCAAATATAATAAGCTTCTTCATATACATGCAGAACTGCTAATCTTTGCCTTTGATCTAAAACATTTGGAATCTGATGTATATGTACATATTGATTAAATGTATACTTCCTCAAAATCTGCCAAGTATTTTGTTTAGATTGTGTACCAAAATCAATTTCATTCTTCATGAACAAAATTTAAAGGAGACCTTAACCTGTTTCATATAAATAACATTGAAACCAACAAAATTGTTCTGATACTATTTAAAAAAATTGTATCGTATTCTATTTAATATAAAATTGAAATGTCCTTGGATATATTCAAGAACGATATCTAAGATACCCTAAACAAAAGTTACGAATGGTCAAAGGTAAATTCTACCCTACAAATGTGCCCTGACTCATTCTTGCATGTCTATGTTCAATGGCATACAACAACTAAAAGATTTATTCTTATAATTTGAAAGACATCCTTTTGTAGTTCATATGGATCGATCTTAGTGACAGTTTGAAATGAGATTTAAAGAATAAAATGTTAGTCGATGTTCTTTTAAATTTTTGGAAGACCCTTAATTCGAAAACAAATTTGTATTGCTCATCTTCCTGAAGTGCTGAAATATGTCTAGATAGATAAAAATATATTTACAATTAAAAAAATGAAACATAAAATGAGCTTCAATGTTTACAATGATCGTGGCTCTCATTAATTGCAAGGTAGATTAAAATAAAAGAGTTTAAAACAAATCACAATGACAATGTGAGAATACTCTGGTAATTTCGATTTTCTTGAATATACTATGTACTACTAAAAGTATTAGGGTTTTTGTAAGCCACACCTTTGGAAATACTTGTTAAGATTTTAACTACCACTATTCTACTTTCAGAATACTACATTACTACATATATTTATGCAAAATAGGAAGTTAAAGGATTTCAATGAAATTGAAGGTACGAATTTTCTCTAAAAATTGAGATGACACTAGTTGGTGGTATATAAGACCCATTTGATTGACCTACTTGCCACACTGAAACCCTATAAATTCATGACAATTTTCTTATTTATAGAACTAATTGCACTTATCAATACTATTGCTTAACCCTTTAGGGCCGAGGGCGCCCTTGGATAACTCACCTGTATTCTAAGGTACGAACCGAATACAGCATATTCAAGCCACATAACGAAACTTTATCTCGATTTAGAAGAAGTTTCAGGATGTGCACTTAGCTTGCCAGACGCACAGGGGTTAAATCACGAGAATCGGGCAACAAGTGGGCTTCGAATATGGGTGAATACATTGCGATACACACCAAGTGTATGCTGCCGGAGTTTCTTTCAAAAAGCAACATCCAATGCCGGGTTTCTTTGAAAAATGAGTTTCTTTACGTGTTCCATGCGGAGCTGCTGTACATTGGGGCGAGTGAAATAAAGTGAATGTTAGGGAGCGGCTTTGATTACCGTTCCTTTGAGGCCTCCATAAAGGACGAGTCTCGTCCATGCCCGACACGTGCCCCGTATCAAGTCCTTCTTTTACACTAGAGCTACCATTCTTTCTACAGTGATTTGCACAGATCCCGATCATGTAGGCTCGTTACTCCACCTCAATCTCTGCAATTTGACTTTCCAGACGCAAAATTTCAGTGCCCCCCTATTTGATTCAGAACCCGCAGACAGATTTCCTACGCCCAATTTGTTATTTGCGAAATTTGATTTAATTCGATCAAAATGGGCAGGCTCGGCCCTAAAGGGTTAACATACTTTAGTGTTGTCTATAAGCAACTTCTATGAAAAAGATAATATTGAGTAACCTAATTTATTATTTTTACCCACAACTCCACATTTTTTTTCACTTTGCAAATTTGTAGTTTGTTTTAACAAATATTCTTATTGTTCTCATTTGTATTTCCTACATTGAACATACATGACTAAAATTAGCAAAATCTGTTCAATTTATTACAAATTCACTAGCAAGGAACAAAAATAAGGGAAAGTTACTTTGAAAAATATTCAATTGAATGATAAGTTTTTTTGTAGACCCGTACTAGTGACAACGAAGACCTTTAAGTGTAATTCATCTAAGAAATCAAATTTATCCTTTCACTTCATATGTGTGTCACATTTACAATACTACAAATTTTTTTTATTAATTTTAGACAATCTTCCTCGATTGATTGAATCTCTAAAGTGACCATTTGTAGTTAATGGAAATATGCAACTTTGATTGCAAGATATAAGCATTCAAATTCACTTACATTATTTTTATTTTTTTGACCTTGTATAAATATTGGCAGTTCCATTGTACAAGCTAATTATTCTATAAAAAAAGGTCCAAAATGGTAGTGCTTCTTTAGATTCATCTTCATAGACTACTTGGCTACATGCTTTCTAAATTTCAAATTATTTGGTATTATACAACATGTAGTAAGAAAATAGTAAAAACATTATACTTCACAATGATTTAAAATACTAAATTGTTAAGGCAGAACTTTAGTAATTGAAATATTACAATCCTAGTTGGGTTTAGGGTGTAATATAAAAAATTTAATCCCATGATCTTCTAAAAACATTGAAAATTGAGTATTAAGAAGGACTTCAAAAACATATAATCTCTTTCGCACTAATAAGTAGTTGCAATCCTACTTATATGTTACTAGTGTAAAACTTCCTCTTTCGAAGTTAGGAAACTGCAATCCTATTTGATATTTTAATATGTTGATACGTGACAAAGAAACTTCCTCCTTTTGCTAGAACGGCGTTGTATTATTCTAATACCAGTTTATTAAAAGTAAGGTTGTAGCCAAGAAGAACTACCATAAAAATAAAAAATAAAAAAAGGAACCATATAAATAGAATCACATTAGGGAAACATTCCAATAAGTTTCGGGTTAAACAATACCAAAGTCTTCTTAATGGGAATTTTTAGAAGGAAATTTGAACTTATGAGGTTTTGAGAAACCTTCTAAAAACAATACAAAAGTCTTCTTACTCAGAAATTTCATAAGGAAATTTGAACTCCTAGGGTTTCCAAGCCAACAACAATTTGATATAGACGAACCTGAATTGCCGGCTCGGTCTTGGTTCGGCACTTCCATTTTGAAGGTTCGTGTCGGAATAGGGGTCGGGGTCGGGGTCGGGGTCGGGGTCGGGGCCGGGATCGAGGCCGGGATCGGGGCTGGGGTCGGGGCTTCGTCTTCCTCCTCCAGTCTCGGAAGCCTCCTCCTCCATCGACGCGCGCGCTTCTTCGACTGTCTGCTGTCTGCGTGTGTGTTCAGGTTTAGGCGCGCTTCGATCTTCGTGTGCTGTGTGTCTGTGAGGCACGTCCATTTGTGTGTGTGTGTTCGGTGGAGGCACGCTAGGGTGAGGCGCGTTGGTTGAGGCGCGGTGTGTGTGTTCGGTGGCGCGCTAGTTGAGGCGCAGTTGAGGTGCTCAACGGTGGTCCGTGGTTGGAGTTGAAGAAGTTGCAAGCCGCGGTACGAGCTGAACGCCGTGAGTTCTTTCTTTCTAGTTTTGTAATTTTAGCAGATGAATTCGCACTTGAATTCCATGTCTTGTTTGAAGCTTGCACCTTTTTTGTTTTCATTCCTTGTTTGTTGTATTGAACTCCTCGGGTTTGCTATTGTCCTCGTATTGAAGTCTGTTTCTGATTGAATTCCTTCACTTCCTTGAAATGTACGTTGCTATGGAGAAACACGTTGCAGTTGGATTTCCTATTTGCATGCTCGGGTATGACTTTGTGGTTTGGGTTTAATTTTGTTGTTTGGAAAGCATTGTAGGTCCTGCTGCTATTTAGTTGCTTGACTTCAGTTGGCACGGTTTCATCTTCATTTGTTTTGGAATGTCTATGTTGATTTCCTTCAAGGTTTAGGGTTCTGTATTTTCAGGAATGTGGCAATCAACTTTTGCTAAACGTGATTTTCACAGACATGTATTGTGATTGCAGGTGTTCAAATACTATTATAAATTCAGTGACAGTATTTCTTGTTATTTTCTGCGATTCGAAGTTGTAAGGTAGAAAAACACTTCTGGTCTGGATTAGGGTTTATGTTAATTAGGGTTTATGGCAAACGATTAGGATTTTGGATTAGAATTCAAGGATGCAGACCTAAAGATCAAGACTCCCAATTTTCATAAATAGAAAATCTTGAATAATGAAACTATATCCTCGAGTCGACGATAAGTATCCGTGAATTAAAATTCAACCATTTCAACCCAGCCAGAAAAAACAGCCTCCAATCTATCGTCGACTCGAGGATACTTCAATATCGAGAAGAACAAAGAGATACATCAACATCGAAACTAAAATACGAGTACATTAACCACATGATATTTGATAGGCTGACCCTCAAAATGAAATCTGTATCGTCGAGTCGAGTATACAAAATCCTCCTAAAATCTCTGGAAACAAAAATGAGAGAGGTAATCCAGAATGACAGAGGTAAAATTGTCAACTTCAAAAAAATGCTGTGAGAAGGCATTATTAGAAACATAATATTGTCGAAAAACAGAAAGGGATCATCGAATCGACAATAGAGAATACTTCAATATAATCATTCCTCAATAATGAATATCATGGCGAAAACACATCCTGGAAAAATCTAAAATGAATGTTTAAACTAATTGTCGAGAAGAGAAACACATAACTCATCTCAGAAATGATCTCCCAATGGCGTAACTCAAGTGATTATCATCGAGGCGACGATACAATTGCTGTAGAACATGTTAATTGATTTAATTGTTGTTTCCAGGACATCCAAGATGGAACAGCCTGAAACCTATGATTACTCCACAACAAGCCACCATCTCCAACCATTTGTGAACCCCATTCCCGACAAACCGTTCATAACTGAGATGGAAGATACATTTGGGACACTATGGGAATTCAAGGACCACGTTCCAAATTGGACATTCGGCGTCAATCGGTGGAAGAATTATGTGTACATACGCTTCCGCATACAAGGGAAGATGAATTACACACCCCTCAACATCAAAGAGAAAGTTACACTCATTGAGGAGCACCGAAAGAACTACGTGGTGATCGTCCTCCGAGAAGTTGATGACAGTGGCAAACATCTGGATCACTGTCACTCCATTGTAATCGATGTAAACTCACAAAAAGGCAAGTTTGACCTCGATAACTTGATGACTTTCCTAGAGGGGTCTCAAATGGAGTCCTTGAATGAAGATTTCAAGAAACAAGGGTACGTGCCTTGGAAAAATAGCACTGCAAAGTCAAACGCTTCAAGGCTTCATCTGATTTTTCAGACGCTAGATCGGTATGCGTTGGCAAACGTGGAACAAGCACCATTGCTGGGACGTCTGTCAGCAGAGATCAGACGACCGACTGCGCCAACAACCGCCGGCGGCTCTGCATCAAGAGCTAATCGTCCAGGTCAGGCGCGATCCGAGCCCAAGAAGAGGGACGCAACTAATTCAGATGGAGGTGAATCGAGTCGCAAGAGGAAGAAGAGTCTCCCGGGTGATATTGTTGGGGCTAGAAGCTCTGGATCTGCTCTTACAACCAACCCAGCTGGAATAAAAGAGCATCTACCAGATCACGTGAAGTTCGCATCTATTCAGCGCAACTTCTAGTCCGACCATAAGGACTGTTTTCTATAGGGGATGTAGTTCGTCACCGTTCACATAAAGCAATGCATAATTGCTTGCGATCAATATGTGATCAGGACACTACAGAGAGACATCATTGACACAGTCAAGAAGGAGCTCATTCAATTCATTGATATGAAGCAAAGACAAACTCTTTGTCTTACACGTGTCGATTCTAAGAAGCAGTTGCTGAAAGTCAAGCCCAAGAACTGGGATGACATTAAAAATGGCCAATTCATGATTATCAATGGCCAGCACAATGTAACAACTTCGAAAGAACTTCAAATTGAAGGCTGCGGTGAAGAGCGAAGAGTACAGCTGCAAACGTGGGAAGCTCTGATTGTGTGGTCTCCGGATCACAACAAACTCAGAAACATCTCGAAACATTATAACTATACAAACCATTTGGATCACGCTCAACCGACTTGGGGGAACCAAATAATTTCCTGTCGCAATATCTGGAAGACATACAAGCGACCCACGGACGAAAAGGATGAGGCCGTCTACAAGAAGAATAATGCATTCTTCAATGTCCAGAATTATAAGGTAAGAATCAGTTCATTTCATGTATCGTCGAGTCGATGATACATTGGATTTCCTCTTCATTTGGAACACATTATTCATTTGTCATGGCATGCCGGAACAATTAACCACCTTCTCGACAGTATCACCGAGCCGATGATACTGATAGCAGTTTTCTCTGACTATTCTAAGTTTTATTTGCCGTGCAGAAATTCACTGACGCGGTTGTCGAGCGTTTTCAAAGCATAAATCCGGAAAAAGACGGAGCTTCAATCAGTGGAACATCAGATCTGAAGAATGAAATTCAGATTATAACCTTGCTGGACGAGCTATTTGCTCATTGGGAATCCTTCCTTACGAAGCACACAACTGGAGAGTTGATCGACACGGTCACTATGGAACCGTTCAACGCCAACAAGGGGTTCAAGATGAAGAATATGGCCCTGAAGAGGGAATTCTTCAAACACTGCGGCCACTTCACGGACATCGATTTCGGAGTATTTGCACAACACCTTCTCGGCACTACTCCCAATCGGAAGGCTACATATCCAAAAGTCTCTGTTTTGAGGACGAAAATTCTGATTTCGGACAATCTCTCACATGCAGATTGGATCAAAAGAAGAAAGCGCAAGAAAGTTGTGCTTCAGAACTTAATGGATGTCAAGAAGTCTCTACACTTTATTGATGCTGGTGGTGACGTTATTGACGAAACATGGATGTCATGGAAGTTGCGGCATCGGTTTACCTCGGCATCGTGGGATTTTCTCATTTCTCATCCTAAAGCCGAGTACTTCAAGAAGCGCCTTCGGAATGACGCTTGGACAAGGCGAGCGAAGGACCTTGAGCAGTAGTTTCCTAAAGTATTGCACATGTTCACCCGGTTCATGAAGTTGAAATATCAACTTCCGAAACCAATTGGGGGAATTCAAATTCAGGGTATCGACATTCAAGCGAAGGCAATGGTACCAAGCATGGCATACTAGTATGAACGCCGTGAAGTAAACCTTATAGTTCTTGATGTCAGAGAAATTCCAAGAGCAAAGTCATCGAAGAACGTGAGCTCCATCGATCCCTTCATGTCTTTCCTCGTGAATAAACTGAACCCCAAAATGTCAGAGCCAAATATTTGGCTCTTCATTTTGCAAGACAAGGAGGATCTTAAAGATGCAACTATTTTTGCATCTTCGCACATGGAGCAATACGAGAAAGTGTTGACCACTTATGTTCCGAGCCGAGCAGAGATGATAAATAACGTAACGAATTGTGGTACTGCTCCGGAGGTGCCTTTACTTTTCTTATTTAAGAAAAGTAGTGACTTTGCCAAATCCTCGCGCGTGTTGATGAAGCCCAAGTATGTTACGCCACCTAATTGCGTATATTATTTGGAGGCCTCAAAAAATACGGAAGCCAAATGGAGAATTGAGGCAAGCAAACTCCGAATGGAGTTCTACCTAGACATTCTACGAGATTTCGCGAAACCAGAGGAGAATGTTCTAGGAATTTTTTCGGGCCCGAAGTTCATGCTTGCGTCGAAGGTGAGAACTACCTATCGTCGAGTCGAGGATAGCTATAATTGTGACTTAATGTTTGGAGTAATTTGGATATCCTCGAGTCGAGGATAACCTTAGTTGATCTCATGAAGAATGATTCTGCTTATTTACTAAATAGTTTCGTGTGCTTGAATCTGTCTGTGCAGATGTTTGGTGCATTTTTCTATGGATTTGTTAATCAAGAAGAGGCCCGACCGTATCTAAGGATTGCGAAGGTAGCGGACAAAATGGATAAGAACGATTTTCTTTTTTGAAATTCTCCCTACTCGCTTACTTATGAGAACCGCCCCCCCGGGAACCAGTCTTGGTTGATATGGATTTACCACAGTCGCCGCCCATGACGCTGAACTCACTAGCACAGGATCCATTACCTGTGGACCGGGTGAGGGATACTGCTGGTCTACATGTGCCTTTTGCCCTCGGTGTTGAAGGAATAAACGAGTTCGGAACTACCACGTTCCAAATTCATACCTGGAGGACATCTCCTCGCGTGCCCAGTATTCCGGACTTGACTCTCCCGTCTTCATCTCATCAACCGGGACATGAGGAGGAGGATTACGAGACAGACACTGATTACGCCAGACAACGTCTAGGGGATGCGCCAATGTCCTCGGGTGCACAAGGTCCTCAGGTTGAGGAGGACACTATAATGGAGGCTACGGGAGATGTTCCCGATGTACAAGCGGCGGCGATTCCCGTCATTGATTTGAGTAGTGATGAAGATATTGATCGTCCTCACTCCTCAGACGATGATGATGAGGACAATAGTGGACCTCCTCAGGTAAGCGAGATAAAACCACTTCTCTTGCCTTCCGGTGTCGTGGTGAAAATCGAGAAGGATTATTGGTAGAAGGACAAGGAGAGACGGGACCGAAGAATTGCACGGAAAGCTGAGAGAAAGGCTTGTGAAAAGGAGCTCAAGGAAGCAGTTGCCGGCACTACAAAGACGAAAGCTGAAATGTTGAAGCTCCAGCAGGAGTCAAAGGCGCAGATGCAGAAGATGCAGGAGGAATCACAAGCACAATATTTCGCTCTCCAAAGTCAAGTGGCGCAAATTTTGCAGTCGGTGAAGTCGCAATCAAGCCAACCACTACTTGTTGACTCTCCTGCAACATCAGCTCAGGTTCCGATCTCGCATGAGACTCCCTCATCCTCGAGGCTGCCTTATCCTCGAATCGAGGATAAGGCTGATGCAGTGCCTGCCCCTGTGGAAGATGTTATAGCCAACACTCCAGCATCCCAACTTCCCAGGCGTCTGTCTCCAGATAGACAAGCTTTTGAAGCTATTGTTTCTATAGGTGTGGACATCAGCCCATCCGAAGCTGGTTTGAGTGATAGGCGGGCTTATCATTGAGGCGATGATAGAATTGGAGCATCAACTACACCCGCTATCGTTGCCACAGTGGAACCTGTCTCGACTTGTGGAACATCTTTCGACTCTCTACATGACAATCCCTCGCCAATGTTAGTTGATGAGGAGAAGGTCGACTACGAGGCCAGTGACGATGATATGCGGGACACAAATGCGGTACAAGAGGGAGGGCCCTCAAATTCGGCAACTGTGGAGGGGGTTGAGCCTCAGGCAGCTGAATCCGCTCAGGTATAGCCCTCTGACCCTTACTATTTTGATTGAGTCCAAGATAATAATGTGAATCGGTCACGATTGTCTGGTGTTAGTGCTGCCTGCTATTCTCTGAGTAGTGTTGAATCTCATTTCTACTCATGCTGCTTGACAGGATGGTGTGGCTACTTCGTGATTTCTAGGCGCGGACGGAGACCTCGTCTATTCTGACTCATGGTGTAGTATAGTGCAGCATAGTTTTGAGTGTACAATTTTATTGGCCGATAAAGACACTAGAAGAAAATGAGGGGTTTTGCAACTACAGTATGCAACTCATTTTGTAGTTGCATAGGACGTTTGCAACTAGGTGACAATGTAGAGTCCGTAGTTGCAGTGGACAAGTTGCATTAGTTGCAGTCTAGTTGCAAGGTTTTTTGTCATCCGACACCATACAAAGAACTTCATCCTTGTGTGCAACTTGTTTGCAACTTGCTTGCAACTTGTAGATTTGTAAATTTTAAAATATAAATCTCAATGATTTGTAGATTTCAAATTTTCAGATCTACCTCCTTTCTAGATTTTAGAATTTCAGAACTACATTTTTCTTAGATTTTTGAATTTCAAATCTACCTTTTTCTAGATTTCTAGATTTCAAATCTACCCTCTTCCTAGATTTCAAAATTTCAGATCTACCTTCTTCCTAGATTTCAAAATTCAATTTCCTAGATTATAAAATTTCTTGAATTTTAATTATTTTTTAAATTCTTCTTATACAAAATCTACAAATTGTAGAAACCCACAAATTATAGAAATCTTAGAATTCTATCAAAAGAATTCATTACATAAGACTATAACAACTTACAAGTCTTATATGTTCAATCTAATGGTACTCTTTACAATTGATATGGGTCAATTAATATAACACAAATGGGAATGAACTTTGAAAGCAACTAGGAAACAACTAGAGTGCAACTAAGAAACAACTAGCGTACAACTAGGAAACAACTATGGTCATTTTACAGTTGCATAATAGTTGCATAGGACACTAGTTGTTTCCTAATCTTTTTTTGCAACTACAGAATGACTACTTTGCAACTAAAACAATGAATGAATGTTGTAAAACAATGACACAAAACAACTACATTAGATTTGGTGCAAATAGAGAAGAAACTAGTTGCATGACAGTTGCATAGGGCACTAGTTGCATAGTAGTTGGTTGTGCCGGACATGTTTTTCTTCTAGTGAGAAAACGTTTTCCATCTGTATTATATAACGTATGTAAATAAAATATGCAAATTTCAAATCATCTAGTGTTCGTCAATCTGATGAAACTTTGCTTTCGATTTTTGGTTTCTCAACTCGAAAGAATCTATAGCGTGCAACATCCAGTGCCATTGAAAGCTTTATCTAACGAATGACCGCAGTTGCTAAATGAAACTCAATGCAAACAACCGATTTTTGGCTCTCCCTCTACTGCATTGTTACAGGTAACCCCATTTCTTTGTTGTTGTGCTATGATCAGGTAGAAACGGAGTGCGGAAGAGAGATTGTGCTGAGGAATGTGCCCTTGTTAGTACCTCCAGCGCGGAGGAAGTGGTTGAACATTGTCTTCGATTTGAACGGGGTCCTGTGTCAGACCGCCATGAAGTCTTATGTTGATAAATTTAGGCCCTACCGAGTCGAAGAGAAAGTTCTGTGTCATCGGAATCCCACCGTGATTGGACCCAAGGCGGTATTCGCTCGGCAAGACCTGGGTGAATTCCTCCGACAAGTGTCGGCGATCATTGACAACGTCGTGGTTTGGACCACCATGTTGAAACGTAATGCCGATCCAATCGCCAGGCACCTATTTAATGGGTGCAGACCGCCCTACGTTGTCCTAGGACAGGAAGAGTGCACCAAGATAGAAGTCTCACTCGGACAATTCTTTCATCAGTGGGCCAAAATGCTGTGCATGAAAGTTCTTTCCGAAACATTGTTTAACAACAATAGCGGGACCACTTCGTTTACCGTGGACAACACCATTCTCATTGACGACTCTCTGAATAAGAGCGTTTGTAATGAGTATGGTAATGCCATTTTTTTAGAAACGTGGAGCCATGAGAAACGACGGGACGACGTGCTCTTGGGACAGCTCCTGCGGTGGCTCCGTCGTCTAGATGCGAATTGCGGTCCTGGCCAGTTGCGGCGATACGTCAAAGAGAATAGGATTGGGAGGAACCCTCTATCGGCGGGTGACAACCACCTAGAGCAAATTGTTGGCGGAATGAGAGAGTCCTCGAAGATGATGGGTTCTCGATTTGAGTTGTCCGGGATAGGGGTGGTCGTAGAGAAAGGCCGACGTAGAAAGTATGCTCTTGTGTAAATTTGTTTGTAGGTTTGCTGTCTCCGAGGATTCATACTCTTTGTTGACCTTCTTTTGTATCTTGACGCTTTTGTAAATAATATATTGAATTTTTATTTGACACACTTGATTCTCCTGTCTTCTTATCCAGAAATATCTTTCTGTGGCTACCAGTTTGTCTCTGTTTTCACTGATTTGAAGTTGTTCATTTCTCGTGAAATGGTATTAAACGTAGGCTTGTGGAATCTGTAGTTGAAGCAGGTTGGGGACTTCTCTTATCCGCCAAAAAGACAAAGAGTGACGAGAAGTCTGCTTTCAGGCTCCGAAAAGTCCATCTCCAGGGGGTCCGTTTCTGTGGGTGGAAGCTGTGGGACTGCTCCACTTTCCAAGCCGTATATGCTGTGCTCCGCAATAGATGCGGCATCTGCCGCCATAGGCTACTCCAAAGGAAACATTGAGGACGGGGTCGTGAATAGCCCTCCAAGTCGCGGACCAGGCAGGACTCTCGAGTGTTCTCCGTCGCCACTCAAACGGGCTTCTTCGAGTCGAGGATGCTCTTTGCCGCTTGATCAACGGATGGATGGTTCGACGAGCCGAAAGTTAAACCTTTCCGTTGTGGAGGCACCCGGTTCTCCTCGAGGTGAGGATGGCTTTCTATCCTCTCCTCCTAGTGCCGATGTGAGTACGTTGATGGCGCTAAGGTCCACATCTCTGCTAGAAATTGACTTACACAGGGACTTATTGAAGACGGATGCTCCTGCTGCTGTATCTGAACTTCAGGATACACGACTTCGTCCCTCACACTCCATCCGCCCTAGGTGGTGTTTGTCGGGTGGCATAGTATTTCGTCAGCAACTTTGTAGGGAACAACGGTGTTCTCGTATAGGACATTCCGTCATAGAAAATGGGAATGCGTCGCTACCAAGGCCGTCTATTCGAGAATCGAGGTCTCTTTCGGCTTCCGAGGTCCCCCAAAGCATCCAGAAGTCAAAGTGCCATGTGAATGGAATTCAACGGCACCCCTTACATGATATAGTGGACGTTCCAATAACGCCGTTTTCTCGTTCTCGACGTGAAGATATTATGAGAGGGCTAGCAAAGTTCAAAGCAATGGATGGAGCCAATAGCAACTGTACAGTTGATAACCAACCCTGCGGAGGTGATGTGAATTTTTAATCACTTCACCTTCTACGAGTACCTTACTCTTAATAGCATAATATGCGAAGAAAATCATCTAGGAAAGAGATGGAAGTTTTTTGAAGAGCTTTCTTTCATCTTTGAGCCTTACTATTAATAGCACTTTTTACAGAGAACAAGAGTTATACTAGTTGTATACATTTTTTTAGATTACCTTTGCATATGTTCTTTGAAATCTTTTGGATTCCTATTTCATTTCGTTTAGAGGACATTGAAAGCGACTCTTACATACAGCGTGTGCATTTGGACTACGCCAATAAAGCTATGTGAATGTACTTAAATTCACTCACATTTCCACGTCTTCTTATGTATGAATGCATTTGGAGTCGCTTCCTCAAAGCCTTTATGGGCGACATGTTATAATCTTTCAATCAAACCTTTGATTCCGGTAGTACTTATCGTAGAGCTCAACAACTGTAATTTCAACAATGATTCACATTCCTTTTTCAAAGTCTCAAAGTCTTGATTTTGTCTCAAATTAACGAATAAGGCCTTGGGTCTTTGTGTGACCTGTAGTTCGGATCTATTTCAGGATTACTGTGAAAGATCAAACCGGATCCGGAATAGAATAGGAGAGTAGAGTAGAAGAAGTGGGTCTTCAGCCACTATAAGTCATGGAAGGAGCGGCGGGCCTGCCACTCTCAAATTCAAGCGGCGATCCCTTTGATGGTGAAACAGAGGTTAAATCAAACCGGATTGGTTACTTGAGTCAGTGAGAAGAGACCGGAATTGGTTGGTCTCAGAGTCGTACCCAGGACCGGAAGTTAGAAAGTCATGGTTTTGTCGTAGATTTACTGGCCGGATTACTTCTAGGATCGGATTATGTCTTTGACTGGAAGTTGAATAGAATCTGGGAGTTATTTCTGCGGGTTGTGTGGTTTTCCGGTTGCAGGAGTAGGACCGGAAAGGTGTTGTTGAAGACTGACTTAGCTTAGAATCGTAAATAGGGTGAATACTTCACAGAATCTCGTGGGTTCGATCTTTAAAGTCACTTTTGTTATACTTTAGAGTGGTTTTTGGTAGTATAACATGGAAATTGCTTATCCTGTGGTGCGACATACAAAAATCTGGCGCCGCTGCCGAGGATTCTAAAGCTATTTGCATTGTTATGATTTCTAGTAGTTGAGTCAGAAAGTATTGTAGATTTCTTGATGACTTTTCTTTTGATTGAGATCAGATTGGAGAGAGAGAGAATCCGGTTTCAGTACTAATGAGAAGACAGTCAGCGAGAAGGAGCGAGCGGACGGTGGAGCGGTTGAGGAAGAATCAACTGGCAAGAGAGTCGTCCGGTCAAGTTGTGAGTGATCTGGATCTTTCAGATCTGGAAGAGCAAGGGATTTTTGTTGCTGCACCTAGGGGTGAGAACAAAAATCCGGATTCGGGAGGTACTCTTGAAGGTTCCGAGCGCAGATCGGAACCGGAAGAGGAAGACCCGCTTTCAAAAGCAGAAGACACCATGACCCGGTTGAGATACAAGCGATTCAAGGGTGATGGTAGTCAGGACGTGGACGAGTGGGTGTGCGAGTTTGAGTCTACAGCGCTTGCCAACCAGGAAAATGCGGCTGCCCAGAGAAGAATTTTCCAAGGACTGTTGAAGGGAGAAGCTCTCAAATGGTACCAAGACATTCCGGATCTGATCCGGAATGACTGGGAACAGTTGAGACCGGAATTCCTTCAAGCTTTCCGGGAAGTTGGAGGGAAAGCCAGAGCTTTGGGACGGTTGAGTACGCTCAAGATGAAGTCGACCAAATCCGTCTGAAGGTATAGACAGAGAATGAAGGAACTGATGCAAAAGCTAACCACTGAGAGTGCGCCGGGTTTGCAAGTGGAGTGGTACGTGGCCGGATTACCGGAATCTATGGGATTCCTGATCCGACAGACACGGCCAAGGACGCTGAGAGAAGCAATGGACGCTGCTACCAACTATGAGAACTCAGCCCAATCACTCCGGAAGTTGTTGCGGAGAAGTGAGAAGAAAGAAAAAGAAAAGAGCAAGAGGAGCGACCGGAAGTCGAAGCATCGTAAGAAGTATTCAGATTCAGAAAGCAGTTCTGAGTCATCCGGTTCGGAAGTTTCCGATTCAAGTTCATCCAGTTCGGATGAGGAATGGGATACTTCACCTCCTCGACGTTTATCAAAAAGAGGACAGAGAGAGAAGACCATCGTCAAGGTGAAGACAGAGGATCCGGATTCCAAGAAGATGATGAAGAGTATTCAGGAGTCTCTGGAGGCGATCAAGGTCAACCTCGTAGAGAACTGGAAACCGAGACGGATTGTTCCGACTTCCAGATCTAATGTCTGGTGCGATAAATGTGGAGAACCGGGTCACTATCCGAGTGAATGTCTGAGGTCTACCTCGAAACACGTTCATTATGTGTATCCGGAAGAAGAGGAGATTTACTACACCATGCTAGCAGAGGAAGAGGAGGAAGTTTACCAAGTTCAGCCGACGTATGCTAGAGGGAAAGGAATTGTAGTTCCAATCCGGTCTAATATGTTGAACCGGAACTTTCTGCCAGGACCAAGTCAGGGTATGATGGTCCAGCAACCGATGCGAGCAGTTGGATATCCGGATAGGCAAATGGTGGTTTGCTATGGTTGTGGAGAACCGGGACATTATTCCAACAGTTGTCCTAACAGAGGAGTAGGGCAAGGTGCGCCCCGGACTCTTCCTTGCCAGAATTGCCAAGAGTACGGACATCCGGAGGAACAATGTCCGAGGCCGGTGCAACCGCGTTTGGTTTACATGCAAGTTCAGATTCTTCCGCGAGAGCAGACGACGCTCAACTACGCCCATACTACTGGAATGGAGAATCCGGAGAAATGATGGTGCGAGGTGGAGCTGCCAGAGAAGGCAGAGAGCGTGGTGAATCGAGTATCGACTCGCAGTTCCACCAAGAATCAATCCGGACGACCTGAGAAGAGGAACCGGAAGAAGTCGAGGAAGAAACCGGAATCGAGTAGTGATTCCGATCATCTTCCTCAAGACCAGAAATTGGAAGGGGAGGAAGTTCACACGGAGGAAAGGGTGAACCAACACCGGATTCCGATAGATATAAGTGCAGAGATTCGATCAGAAATCTCTGGACCGGATGTGTTGCGGAAAACAAAGACAGTCAATTTCAGTGATATTTCGGTTATCATCAATCCAGATGTGAGTACTCATGAGTACAATATCATCCAGGACATCAAGAATCAGAAGGCAAATGTGACCATCGGACACCTCCTGCATGACAATATGGCATATCAAAAGTTGATCCAAGAAGCCTGGACATGGAGACGGAAGAAGAAAGTAAAGCTTCCAGCGGTGGCGGTTAACTTTTCCCAACCGGAAGATTCCGGTGCTCCAGAGGTCACTGTGGAGATAGAAGGATGTTTGATTCCGAAGGTTCCCATTGATGGCGGATCTGGAGTCAACTTGATGCTGGAAGACATTGCATTTGACGTAGGCTTCACTGTATTTGAAGCAACAGAGCAAGTACTGCGGATGGCGGATCAGTCTCGAGTGAATCCGGTTGGACGACTTTCACAAGTACCAACCCGGATTGGAGGAAAAGACTACTTGTTGAACTACGTTATCATCCGTGTTCATAAGGGCAGACCTTTTCCGATGCTACTCGGAAGACCATGGCTGTATTCTGCCAAGGTACTTGTGGACTGGGGAGCCAAGGAACTGGTGGTGAGGGAACCTACTAACCGGATTTCTTGGACCACAAAAAAACATCTAGGAGAAACCAGTGATCCTGACGGATACACAACGGATTGGTCAGATCTAGAGGATTCCGCCACGAGCTATTACGTAGATCCATTCGAGTATCAGTTTGAATCAAACTATGGATTCTCCAATGCTGTTTTGGAACATGTTCCAGAAGAAATTCCAGAACCGATTCCGGAAGATAGGTCCCTAGGTGAGTCGAGTATTTCGCTCACGACAGAGTGGATCGCTCAATAGATTAGGACCGGAAATCTTCCTACTGGTGGAAGCAAGACGGAGGAGTTGGATTGGGGAGCTTTAGCTTCCTTTCCGGAAGAGGTCTATCCGGAAAAGATCAAACCGGTTGTCTCACCCATTGAGTATGAGAAGGAGGAAGTTGAACCCAACAAAAGTTTTTACCTTAACAAACTTCTGAAGGAACTGGAGAAATCCGGTTATGTTCAACTTCTCCGAGAATATTTGGATGTTTTTGCATGGGAGCCATCCGACCTGAAGGGAATTCCATCACATCTGGGCGAGCATCGTATCGACTTGATGGACGGATCCGTTCCGGTTCGGCAGCGACAGTACCGGCTTAACCCCAAATATTCGTTGATGGTAAAGGAGAAAATCGACCGGTTATTGGAAGCTGGATTTATCTATCCGGTTCACAATTCCGAGTGGGTTTCATCTATAGTGGTGGTACCAAAGAAAGTTGGAGCGGATGGGAAAGTCAAGATCCGGGTCTGTCAGGATTTCCAGAAATTGAACAGTGCAACAAAGAAGGATTATTTTCCTCTTCCATTCACTAACATTATTTTGGACCACGTAGCTAGACATGAGTGTTACAGCTTTCTTGATGGATTTTCCGGTTACAACTAAGTATCCATCCGGTGGTGTGATTAGCTGAAAACCACATTCACGACAAAATGGAGCACTTTCGCTTTCAACCGGATGCCGTTCGGGTTGTGCAATGCACCTAGAACTTTCCAGAGATTGATGATGAATATTTTCAAGGATTTTCTCAGGCATTTCATTGAAGTATTTATAAATGACTTTGCGGTTTTCAGTGACCGGATTAGTCATTTCGAGTGTTTACAGAAGACATTTCAAAGATGCCGAGAAACAGGCTTGAAACTACATCCTGGAAAATGTTTTTTCGGGATAGGGTCCGGTATTCTGCTTGGTCACGTAGTGAACCGGACCGGATTGCAAGCGGATTTGGAGAAAGTGAGAGTGATGCTCTCCCTTTTACCTCCAACCAGCGTGAAAGAAATCCGCGGATTTCTTGGATGTGTGGGTTATTACCGCAGATTCATTGATGGATATGCCAAGCGGGCCATTCCACTTACGGAACTTTTGAAGAAAGATACGGAATTTGTTTGGACCGGAAGACGACAGGAGGCCTTCGAAGATGTGAAGACTCAGTTGTCCAAGGCTCCGATCCTTTCTGTTCCGGATTGGATGAAAGAGTTCCATGTTACCATTGATGCATCTGGTTGGTGTCTGGGATCAATTCTCTAGCAATATGATGAAGAGAAGCGAGAGAATCCGGTTTACTACACCAGCAGACAGATGAGTGTAGCAGAGCGAAATTACACAACCACAGAACGAGAGGCGTTGGCAGTGGTCTATTCATGTAAGAAGTTCCGCCATTACTTACTTGGATACAAGGTAATTTTTCACACGGATCATGATTCTTTGAAGTACCTTGTAAACAAACCGGATATGTCTGGCCGGATTGCTAGATGGATTTTGCTTTTACAAGAATTTGACTACGAAGTTGTAGTGAAATCCGGTAAAGCAAATGTAAACGCGGATTATTTGTCTAGACAGAAAGGACAGAAATCTGTAGCGGATATTTCTGCTGAGTTTCCGGATGAATTTCCTGATCCTTTACTAAATCCGGTAATGGAAGGAAAACCGGATTCTATTTTGATAGAAGTCTTTCATCTCAGTACAGAATCTGTTTCCGAATTTCAGGATATCATAGACTACTTGGTACAATCTAGATATCCAAAGCAAATGAGTATAGAGGAAAAAGAAATCTTTCAAAGAAAGGTGGCTACTTATACTTTGATAAGGGGAGTCCTTTTTAAGTTAGGAGCAGATGACATTATTAGGAGGTGCCTAAAACCTCCTGACCGGAAGAAGGTAACCCAAACCCTTCATTCCGGAAGTTCAGGAGGGCACTTTGCCTTTGTTAGTACAATGAACCGGATCCGGTCAGCCGGATATTGGTGGCCGTACCTACATCGAGATGTTAGGAATTTTGTACGGGGTTGTGATCAGTGCCAAAGGACAGCAGCGCCATCCTTCCGGAATCACTAGCTGCTTACTCCCATCATTCGCCTAGCACCATTTGAGAAATGGGGGATAGATTTTATTGGACCAATTTTTCCGATCAGCAAACGGAAAAAGAGTTACATTATTCTAGCCACGGATTACGCTACTAAGTGGATGGAGGCTAAAGCGACACGAAAGAACGACGCGGAAACTTCAGCAAATTTCTTGTTTGAAGACATACTCATGCGATTTGGTCATCCGGTGGAACTAGTCAGCGACTGGGGAACTCATTTCCTCAATGATGTCATTGTTGACCTAACTAACAAGTATCTTATCAAACACTGGAAGACGACTCCATACAACCCGAAGGCGAACGGATTGACAGAGCGTGCCAACGGAATTATTGGTAAGGTCTTGAACAAGATGGTTTCCGCTTACAAGACAGATTGGGACCGGAAACTACCTTCGGCGGTCCATGCATACAACAACACCGAGAAGATGACAACCGGAAAGACACCGTACTTTTTAGTATTTGGACAGGAAGCAGTTCATGGAGTAGAGTTAGAGGTGGAAACATTCCGAGTCTTAGCAAACCGGAATGCAGAATCAAGAATAGACATACTTCCACGACTGCTTGCCATTGAAGAATTGGAGGAGAACCCTGAGAGTGCAGCAAAAACGGAAAGAAGATTACGACCGGAAACTTCTAGCGGATCACGGTGTACGGGAAGGAGGATTGGTACTCCTTTACGACAACCGACACAAGGATTTTCCAGGTAAACTTCATACTAGATGGATGGGACCTTTCCGAGTCAATCAGCTTTTTCAAAACGGATCTTTGCAGCTTGAAAATCTGCAAGGACAGTGGCTGGATACTCGGGTGAATGGATCGAGGGTGAAGAAGTATATTGCAGCTTCTTCATCAGATGACTCTCAATAGTGTTCGCGGGGACGCTCACAGATGAGGAGGGGTAATGTCGCAACGTGATTTTTGTTTTTTTCTTAAATTATCTACAAATTTGGATCAGAAGTTCTTGGCAGGAACTCCTATCCGGTTTACAGATAAGTAAAAACTGGAAATTAGGGCAGGAATGAAGTAAGGTAGCTAACCAGATAATAAGCCTGAACCGGAATAGTTCGGGACCGGAAGAATTCTGACCGGATTAGATTAGGTTAACCGGATTAGTTAATGATGACCTAATTTGGCGGCGCTGGCAGTATATAAGGGAGCGCCCTGCCAGTTAGTTCCCCTTTTTCAAACCCTGTGTGCAGGAGCCCTCTCGCTGTTGGAGCTGCTGTTGTGCTGTCCAGTTGGGTTTCTTGTCATATCTGTGAGGAAGAGTGAAATTATTGATTGTTGTCTTTGTGCGCTACGGGGTTGGAAATCCGCAGTTGCAAATTTGTCGCTTTCCGGTTATGCGCTGTGAGGGAAAGTGAGATACGGGACGTGCGGCTAGGAGTGGAAAGGAAGGTAGAATCGGTAAGTATTTTGAGCGGAGTGCGTCCATGCCGCAATTACGTAGGCCTAGACAAAGCATAGCTACGGCGGAGATCAAACTGAAGAAGGTGATTTCGGTCATCCCCTCACAGGAACCGGAAAAGGCCGCTCTCATGGAGGATCTCGCCACTTTGGGCTGCGTGGGTCTGATAGATAAACCCTAGGGGTTTAAGGAGGGGAAGGTAGTTCGGGAGATATTGGGGAAAGTCTCGAACGCCTTCGACAACACCGTCAGAGGCAACCCAGGCCGCTGGACGGAAGACAAGTGGAGGGAAGTATACGGTTTCCGGTCAAGGGGTTCGGGTACCGCCAGCCGGAAGGACGAGTACATTAAGGGGAAATTTGCGGAACCAGCCAACCCGAAGGACGGATTTGCGGTGGACGATTGCGTGGATGAGCGGAACCAGAATCTACTCAAGTTCATGATTTTGATATTCCATCCGGAGCGGCCGACGAGGGTAACAGTGACCCTCGGAAATACAATCTTCGATGTGCTTTCCGGTCAGCGAAAGGCGGATTGGGCCCGGGTACTAAGTGACCTGGTGAACAATCTGGTACCCCGGATAGGGAAGAGTAGGCCAACACCTCTTTCTCCCTATCTCCTTCACTTGTATCACCATGATCAGGTCCTGACGAAGATGGAGGAAAAGACTTGGAGAGCTCAGGAGTCCATCCTGAAGTACAGGGAGTCAGAGACCGACAAAGAACCGGAAGACAAAGGGACGGAAACTGAAGAAGAAGACATGGAGGACGAGGATGAGCAATTGAAGCGGGTGAAGAGGCAGAAGACAACGCCTCCACACGGGAGAGGTACACCGACCAGGGAGCTAGTAGAACCGGAACGGAAACCGGACAAGAAACCGGTAACTAGGAAAGGTAGCTCAACTGACCTCTTCAACACTCTAGTGTTAGCCATCGCTGACATCCGTGTTGACTGGGAGTGTAAGCGAATTACACTCGAGAAGATTGGGAAGCTGGCAAGAGCATCATCGGATCGCCAGTTGCCCAAGGTAATAGCGAACCTTATCAGTAATCCGGACGAGGACCGGAAGCTGAGGGAGGACAATGGTCGACTACAGAACGAAGTCGACATGCTGAAGGAGGAGATTGCCACCTTCAAGGAAGACATGACCGCCACGAGGGAAATGGCGGATGCGACCCAGAAGACAGCAAAGCTCATGACTGAAATGTTTGGGGAATCCGGAATGGTATTAGCGAAGGCGAAGCTGTTTGATGAAAGGTGGCTAGCAGACAAGAAGCCATCCGGTTCCCGGATGGTCCGGATTCTGTCAGACTTCTCCGAGAAGTTGGAGACAATTCTGGTAGGAGCTCGGGAAGTTGCGGACCAAATGAGCCGGAGCAGCGTGAGGTTGACCGGGACAGTACTCTCGAGGAGTCTCCGCTTGTCGGATCTCTCCTTGCCAGAGTTACTTCTGGAAGGTGTGGAAGTCATTCCTCAATCGAAGAAGGAGCAGTCGGCGGCGAGAACCGGATTGTTAGAACTTATTGAGGTGGACTCATCACCAGAGAAGCCGGATCCTGCTACTGGTGAGCGAGCCCGGAATTTGCAGGACATTTTCAATGATCTTCCGCCAGAGCCTGGGAGTGACGCACCGAAGGCAAGTACAGGAGCTTAGTAGGAGTTCCCCTTGTTGGTAAATATTAGATGTATAGTCGGATTGTTAGTAGTAACCAGACCGGATTAGTTCCCGGTTTGTTAGTTAGGAACCGAATTCGTTCCTGGTTTTAGTTAAGGTTTTGTAACCGGATTAGATCCGGTTTTGACGGCGAATCTTATCCCGAAAGTTTTGCGCGGATTTTCTGTGCGGATTTTCTGGGACACTTTTGCGCTTTTGGAACTTTTCAGTGTATATAAAAGCATTCTCTGAGATGGAGAATAAGAGTCATTCCATTGTTTAAACTTCTTTTGTGTTCTATTTGCTCTTTGTTTGTGTGGTCTCCCAAAGATTGGCAGGACAGATTTGTGAGGAGTTAGGAGTGCATTTAGAGTTTGACTTCGGGTTTCTCCCTTTGGTGTTTGTGTTCCGGTTTCTTGGTGCATGTGGGCAAGTAGTAAGAGTTGGAGTCTATTCCAGTGCCTCATTTCTATTGAGATTCAGTATTCTGGTTGAGAAAGCCGTTGCAAGGCTAGGCGAATAGGGAAGGGATCTTTAGGCGCGCTAGAACTCGTGGGTAGGGGATCCGGTTGAGTGTCCGAACTCTTGTGAGGTCTCATTGCTATAGTGGCGAACGGAAGAATCTTTGTAGAATTGGAACAGACGGATAGACTTGTAGCCGCCTTACTTCGTACTACCGGAACGCAGCACCATTGTCGTTGTAATATGAGTGGATTGTACGGGGGGTCTTTGTGTGACCTGTAGTCCGGATCTGTTTCCGGGTTACTGTGAAAGATCAAACCGGATCCGGATTAGAATAGGAGAGTAGAGTAGAAGAAGTGGGTCTTCAGCCACTATAAGTCACGGAAGGAGCGGCAGGCCTACCACTCTCAAATTCAAGCGGCGATCCCTCTGATGGTGAAACAGAGGTTAAATCAAACCGGATAGGTTACTTGAGTCAGTGAGAAGAGACCGGAATTGGTTGGTCTCAGAGTCGTACCCAAGACCGGAAGTTAGAAAGTCATAGTTTTGTCGTAGATTTACTAGCCGGATTACTTCCAAGACCGGATTATGTCTTTGACCGGAAGTTGAATAGAATCCGGGAGTTATTTCTACGGGTTGTGTGGTTTTCCGGTTGCAAGAGTAGGACCGGAAAGGTGTTGTTGAAGACTGACTTAGCTTAGAATCGTAAATAGGATGAATACTTCACAGAATTGCGTGGGTTCGATCTTTAAAGTCACTTTTGTTATACTTTAGAGTGGTTTTTGGTAGTATAATATGGAAATTGCTTATCCTGTGCTGCGACATCTACTACAAAGGTGGTTCCGCTTAGTGGATATGACCAGCAAGGGGGGTATGAAAAGGTGCGTAAGGTATACATTGATGGCATGTCTACAATACCCAAGCATGTACATTTTGCGGGGAAGGTGTCAAAGCAAACAAACACGCGTGATGCGAGATAGGAACTATCCAGTGAGGCCTTGGTGTGTCCTTTAAATCACCCAGCCATTGTTAAATTTGTGGCTATCCTCGCCAATACAATAGAGGCCTACACGTTGTGGTGGAATGGTGGTAATTTGAACAAACTTCTTCGCTTGAATGAGAAGGTCGTGCCACATGCCGATTGGCACGAAATCAAGTTGGTGAAGGAACTTCAATAAGACCAAGTGAAGCAAATTAGCCTCTTTTGAAGGCACAAGGCGAAGTTGGCATAGGCCCTTGTTTATGTGACAAATCTTGTACACAATGAAGGTGTTCTACACAACGATTTGTCTCCCAACAACATATTAATCCATTATCCGCCGTACTCGGATGATGTTATAAACATTGGGATTTGTGATTGGGGAATTGCCAGTCGTATACAAGAGGGAGCTTCCTCACATTTTGGATACAAAACCACGAAAGAGAGGGATTACATGTTGTAAGGTAGATGGTAGGTGGCTCTGGAGTTGTTCTATGTGTTTGGGCCAAAGGATTCAGAAACGAGCCTTGACAAGATGCAAGCCATGCACAAGTATACGGTTAAGTCTGATTTGTTTTCTATTGGTAAATTGATTGGGAACATGAAAATTGGTTATATGGGTGAATATGATAGGGAACTATTCAAAAACCCTGAGTCAGGGAAGTTCTTTACAACGAAGTTACGTGCGCTTATGGATGCTGACGTACAAATGAGACTCACATGTTCTGAGGTGGTAGCTTCAGTCATGGTTCCACCCTGGAACATGAAGCCTCCAGAATTAGTTTTTCGGGACTCTGTGTTGTAGTGTGATAGAAGAATACCATAGTATCATTTTGGAGTAGTACTTCTAGTACATGTAATCAAATTTTAATATGAAGTGCCATTTTTCCAAAATTGGCAATATTGTGGATCTAGTCTTCATGGTATGTTGTATTGAATCTCTCATATCAATGTCTGTATTTTGTTGCAATGAATGAATTAAATAGGCTCAATGTTCTAGTAAGATATCCTACAGTAAGATATATAGCCTTGGAATAATGGAGCCCATTTTCCTTCTAAAAAGCATTGACAATCAGCACTAGTATTGGTTCATCCGAGAAAAAAGGATGACTTTCTTATAATCTTAATAGGTTTTTGGCAATAAAAACAACAATTCTCAATTGGTTTGATTGGGCCAAAAAAAATGGGAACATAAGGGTTAAATGCGTTACACCATTTTTAGGTGAAATTAATTTAACCCTTATATGTAGAAATTCCGTTTTCTCTCGACAAAACCATTTTGGTCCGCAAATTAAAAATTAAATTTTGTATTTTCCTTTTAATGTTTCACAAAACATTTTTACAAGAAGTACCTTGAAGGCTTTCTCCACATTCATTACTTTTGAGTACATGGTCAAAAAGTTATTGCAAGATCTATATGTTTGAGTCATGATTGAAAACTAATAAAAGCTTCTTTAGATGTGAATTTAACCCCTGAAGTCCGAAGGCCATTTTCAGATCAAAACCATTCAAAACCATCACTTTGGCTACTTTCAACTATGAAATAATTTTTTTAAATAATTTTTATAAACTAAGTGTAGCATCTTTTTCTACACTTGTCTCAAACGATGTAATGATTTTCTGGTAATGCTTGACCCTATACATTGTAAGATATTAGCATTCAAAGTGGAAGCTCAAAAAATCTTTCAAGAAGTTACTAGTTGCCCACAAAACAAGAAGCTTCATAACTTTCACATCACTAATCCAAATGGAATGATTCAAAGCTTGCCATTTAGAAAAAATCTTGAAGTGCATTACAATTAGAGTGCATTACTAATTAAGCCCTAAGTGCCGAAGCCTTTCCCTCTTGTATTTTTCCTATGAAAAAAAAGCATGGACTTATAGTAATTCCCATTGAAGCAATTTTCCTATTTATTTTTTAATCTAACCGTATGAATGTTTAAACAACTTGCTTGTTAGTAGGCACATTTATTTTGAGTGCAAAATTGCATGAGAGTTGTAAGATTATAACAAGAGAAATGTACATTTTTTACTTTGAGTGTATTACCCCTCTCCACAACAATTTTAAAATTTGCACAAATAAAGTTTTTTGGGATTGGAGGAAAAATGAAGAAGTACAAAGAAATTGATTCTATAATTCAAAATGTTGACTTCTTGTTCAAGTTAAAGCAAATTCATAAAACATCCAAAAATGCGTTGGGCATTTGAGGGTTTAGGTTTGGGTTCTAGGGTTCTAGTTTGCGAGGGCTTTGTAGGGTTTTCGGTTCGTGATTGTAGGGCTTGTGGATATTGAAGAGTTGTTAGGGACCATTTAATAAAATGATCATGTGATATAATTGTAAGCTATCTAGAAAATATTCTATGATCTCACCCAGGGTTGTCATAACGGACGGGTCGGAGTGATCGGACGGGACGGACGGACGGGCGAACCAGACCGGACAGACAGACGCTTCGGATGCTTTGGACACCTTTCATTTTTGAAATTTTCCAACACTGAAATCAGGGTGCGGACATTTCCGTCACGGCGGGGACTTCTTGGACAGGGTGGGGATGTTTGGACAGGGCGGGGACGCATCAGTTTAATCTGAATTTTTGGAGAATTTTTGTACTTCATTTACGAATTCTTGCTTTCATAGGGTGAAAAACATTTCCAGTATCTTTTTATAGGCAAATCCTTTGAACTTCAAATTTGACCCACATGTTATCAACATAGACATGATCTCATGCCAAAAAATTCATGGCCGAATTTTGATTTCTCAATTTCTGGGAGTTGGTACTTGGTAGCATTGAAATTGTTTCTCTGAACCACACAAGTACACATGTTGGTACATTGTGAATATCTTTTTATGTGTGAATCTTCTGGCCTTGAAATTTAGCACACATGTTATTAGCAAAGAGATCATTTTGTGAAAAGAATTTCATGTTTAAATAACAAATTTTCAGCCCTTCGGAAGGCATCAAAGATGATAGTAGTGAATGTTTTTTTCTACGTGAATGCAAGGATAGTAATAAATTTAGTACACCTTACTTACAACATTCAAACTATACAATATAACTACACTCATGAATGTCATCTTCATGCATGGCAAATGTGATAATTCTACAAGCACAATTGGAAACTTTTTTATTTTAGATAACCAAAAACATTTTTATATTTCAAGCGTTGTTCAGTACAATAACAAGTTCACAACACAATGAATATACTGCTCTCAAGATACACCTCCTCTTCTACTGGTTATCTAAGATTCTCCTTCTTCTTCTTGTAGATCTTCATTACTTCATGTTTCAATTAGTGCAACTGTCTTGAACTCATGATGAATGAAGGTCTACAGAACACAAATGTTGTCAGGTGCCCCTCAATTGTTGAAACGACTTGATCTGCAAACTTCTTGTGTACCCGGATTTGGTAATGCAACATCTCAAATGACCACATCATCATCTACTGGTGCCTCATCACAATCAGGGTCGTCTTCATCATCACCAACTTCACTAGTTCCACGTTCATCTTCTCCATCGTCACCGTCTGCGGTCCATTGGTTTTCCACTTCCGAGTTCTCATTTCGAAGCTCCACAGCTATTTGACCATGCCTATGACTACGTTTAAACCTCTCGTGCCGTTGAGCTCTAGGGTCCTCCGCGTCAAAATTTATAATGGGGCCTCCTTGTACTCGAGGAACGACATACGCTGGAGTGGACAAAGTTGGTCCTGGGACATACGTATTCAAAAATGGCTCTATCACCACATTCGGGTCTCGGACCCCAATTCCTAGAAGAGGGCGTTTAGGCGGCCTCGATGACGACGCTTCGTTATTGTTTCGTCCACCTCTAATATCATGGCCTCCAATCGTTGCACGACCTCTTGCTCTTCCACGGACGAAACTCCTTCCATGTCCTTGTTGATATTCACCCATAGTGTAGTGAATTGCGGGTTGAAAGGCGGTATGGTGTCTACCACCCGTTGTAACATTTGAAATGCTTTGAGTCGTCATTGCAACATTTCCCACTGAGCCTAGCACTTCTTCGGAAGGTCGACAAGGAGCACTCGAAGTTGCGGGAGATGAAGGGTTAGAAATAATAGTATGCACTGCAACTGGTAGTGGTATATGGGCTTCGTCTTCAAGCGGGTCAATAAACGCAAAAACATCATTGTGATCTAAATGTTCAGGGTCAAAACGCGTTCTTCCCACTGCATTAACCTCCACAACATGTCTTGTGATCGGTCGTGCCATCCTTGTATTTCCAATGTTTTGGCCATGGCGTCCTCCAACAACTCTGTTGCTATCGCGGCCCCCCACTCCTCTGGGCCCCTATTGCCATCACGATCGCAAACGGATCCTTCAGTATTCTGAGTTGCATTGTTCCTCAGATTCTCACTGCCATTTCCATTTCCCCCTTCGTTTTCCAAAGGGAGGTTGTCGTCATTGTTCGAGATAACATTATCATCATCGGCGTCCACTGCGGCCGGGTGATCACTCTCGGAAGACGATGACAAAGGTTGCACTTCAGAAACAACTACATTTTCATCGCCAATGGGTGTAGGACTTCGGCGAGGATCGGCTCCCCAAGGGCCCCAGCGACCAGGGAGGACTTCCTCTTCCACTTCATGACCATCTCCGTAGTAATTTCTAGCTTCTGCAAGGTGATCAGCCCCCGCCCTCCACAATTCTGGATTTGGTCGGTATTCTCGGGGTGCTCGGTTAGCTTCCACATCAGCCTCTTCTTCTTCCTTAGCTACCATCGCGTCAAATTCACGATTGCGTTCAACCACTGGAACGGGGCCAAGAGCATCTGGATCAGAATCCTCCGAGAGGATATTAGCATCATACCAACGAACAGGATCGGCCCCTGGTCTTTGCTGAAGTACACGGCTATTGGTATAAATATATACCAATGACTCAGCCTTCTCGGGGGCTAACCGATTCCGGACCTTGTTGTGGACAAAGGAATACATACTCCAATTCCTTTTACATGAACATGCTGAACACGTCAATGACAAAATACGAACGGCAATCTTAGATAGTGCTCGATCTCCAACCCTGTGCCACCATTGGTGAGGAAGCATCTGTGTCGCTCGGATGTCAGGTGTCTCTGCTGCACTGTATGGCCCCGTGCCCTCCTCGAATTCTGTTAATTCCGCCAACACGTTGTTAAACTCCACACCCACTACATTTTCCATTTTGCGGATGACTCGATACAATGCACAGAGGGCAACTCCATCAACCCTAAGTGCCACGTTATCCAAAAGATATGGATTTAGAAGGGCCCCAGCATAGTGAACATCCGTGAACACCATGTCCCACCTAGATGTGAAAGACTCCTTCATGGTGGTGGCTATGTCATCTCGTAGGTTGAAGGGTGGCCCTCTTAAAGAAAACACATGCGCTCTCAAATTGTGCATTACGAGCCACGCCCGACCCATAGCTGGTTCTCGGCCATCAAATATGCGCAATGCCTTCAATACGTCTTCAGTCATGTGCACGTAATTTGCACATCGTTGCCAGAAGCCCACGTCTTCGATAGTTGACACCACATTACGTAAAGCTATAGCTGCTTGCTCCGCATTTTGTCTGTCTCGCAGACCATCAAAGTAATTTTGAACGCGCGCATGGTCTTTTAACCGCAGCAGTACTCCGCGAAGTTTCTCCAATCGCTGCAACATGAGAAAATTACAAGCAAAGCGGGTTTCGCTGGGCACTACTAACTGAAGGGTCGGACTCAACTCCCGGAATACCGACATGGTCGCGTGATGGTTCCAAATGTACTGGCACAATCTTCTTGCCCTCTGAATTAAATCTTTGAATTCTAGTACTTTGGCCCAATCTTCCAACATGAGATCCAAAGCATGTGCCATGCACCCCTGCTTGAAAATGTGTAGATACGTGCGAACGATATCATCCAATGCTCCAAGCATATTCGCTGCATTATCCGTACTAACCTGTGTCACGTACTTTGAACCCACTTTTTCAATGAATACCTTCATCTGGTCCGCTATGTAGCGCATGGACTTCTTTTGCCCGGTGGTGTCAATGGCCCCCAAAAATACATCACCGGTAGGGCACGACATCATTACATTCATTAGAGGCCTCCGGTTCACGTCATCCCAGCCATCAATGCATATTGTCACCCCATAATGTTTCACTGCAAAACCAACTTTGGTTTCAATTTGCTTCTCGATCTGCAACCTCTTCGGTTCAATCAATTTCGTCCTGAACTGATGGTAAGAAGGTGGACTGTATTCAAACCTTGCCATTGAGGTTGCCCTCACAGCCTCAATAAAGGCTGGATTTCTTGCCACATTAAATAGCACGTTCGCCTCGTAAAAAAATGATGCCCACTTGTCATCCAACTCCTTCCTCTTCGCAACATTAAAAGCATCCTTCATACGTTGCTGAAGTAATGACCCAGATCTTGTGGAATTTGATGCAGCGAGACTTTGGGACCTCTGTATTGCATCATTCCCTTCAGGGAGAGTAACCTCTTCAGCTTGGGCGTCACCTGAACCCCCTCCCGTCACTTCGTTTTGAAAGGATTGGCTTGAACTTGCAACTGGAGTTGCTCTTGATGGACCAGTGGGAATTGATTCTCCTTCATACATGTCCTCGGGGCTCAATCGTTGAGGAACAAAGTTTGCACAATTTGCAAATTGGTGGCGCACGGCTCGCGTTGCATTACGACAAATTGACCTCTCGGACTTCGCGCCATATCCAAAGTGAGCAAAAGCGCGCTCGCGTTTATAGGTGAATGTTGCATTGCAAAATACACAACTCACTTTCCCCCCGTTCTCAGAGAAATTATACCACGGTTCCCATTCTTTTGTTTGCTTTCGTTGACTTCCCATCGCGTTCACGACGAATGCAAACGTTTTCTTGGAGGAGGTAGAACTGTAGAAGAGGCTATTACACCAAATGAAAAGGACAAAATAGTAGTTAGCGCCAATCAACTGCTTGAACTGACTTTTACATCACTTCAACAGCTAACTAGGGCCATTTGTCACCCAAGTAGACTCCCAAGGAGCTCAAAGTGAATTGAAGTCCAAGATGATGAGGCCAAGATGACAAATGTAAAGAAGTCAATCCGACAAGCTTGGCTTTATAGCCTGGGGGTGCAGGGGCGCGGACCTCTTCTGCAAGGGCAGGGACGTCAGGGGCGCGGACGTCACACAATTCCGACGCGTCCACGCCCCGGCGCGACGCGTTCCCGGACGGCAGGAGGGGGAGGTCCTACCATAGACTTTGGTATGAATTCCGTGGTGGGATTCTTCCTTCCCATAGAGAGAGGAGAATCCACTAATGTAGTCAGCTCTTAATTTGAGCACGGGGAATATCTTCAAGTCAATGGCTGCATTAAGAGGTCCAACTACTTTTTGAGTTCAATGACAACGTATTAAAGCATGTCACTCCCTTCTTGAGGCCAAATTTCAAGTTCTTGCCTTCATCAAGCACTTGAGAAGTAGGACCCATGTAAAGTTGGAACCCAAAAAAAAAATAGAAAATGAAATTGAACTTCCAAACAAGAAAAACTAAATTTGTGTAACAAAAATCCCAAAGGATTTCGAGTCCTAATGAAAGTCAAGGTCCATAATTGTTTAAATTCAAGTTCAAAGTTTATATTTCATTCTTATTAAGAAAAGGTGTTTGTGATTTTGGATTTGAAGTTTACAAATCAAACTATTACCAACGTATACTTCTCAAGCTTTTGGTTTAAGTCTTCATTTTTTAAATACAAAGCTACAAGGTTTTGGATTTAAATCAAATACAAATCATAATGCTTTAGAATATGCTTGAAGGGGTTTTTTCCGTGAAAAAGGGTACAAGGATTTAGGGCTTAAAGACTTTAACCAAAATTTCTTGTAATGGGTAAAATAGGAGGGGTGGGTATTCAAATGAAATACTCGTTAAGTGATTTTTTAATTCAAGGGCAACGGTTCATTTCATTATTTTGGGTATGGGGATAGCAAAGCGGTTTGGGTCTTTGGGAATGAAATGAAGCAAAATTGTTTATGATTTCAAATATTCAATCATTAGACTCCACCCTCTAATTTGTGTAATGGGATCCTAGAGCTCTAAAATCTAAAGCAAGTCTAGGACTTAGGAGGGGTGGGTATTGAAATGAAATACTCGTTAAGTGATTTTTTAATTCAAGGGCAACGGTTCATCTCATTATTTTGGGTATGGGGATAGCAAACCCTTGGAGGGAGTTCAAAATTGGCTTGGAGGGAGTTCAAGGAGGGAGTTCAAGGAGGGAGTTCAAAATTGCAATTGGAATTGGAATTGGAATTGGAATCCACGGCCGGACGTCCGCGCCTTGGCAGGACGTCTGCGCCCTGGAGTCCCCGCCCTGACTTCATGTCCCCGCCCTGTCGGGACATCCACGCCTTGACGTCCCCACCCTCACGCCCTGACCTCGGATGCAAGAACTCTCTCCACCAACGACGGGGGGGAATGGAATTGACCTTCAAATATGAAATTAGCATGGGATTCTTCCTTCCCATGGAGAGAGGGAAAGAGGGAAACCAATTAATGCAGTCAGCCATTAATTTGAGCTCGGGGAATTTCTTGAAGTCAATGGCTGTATTAAGAAGTCCAACTACTTTTTGAGTTGAAAGAGAATTCATGGAAAGATGTGTCTCCTTCATGTATCGCCCTTGGTCTTCTTCGCTTCTCCAAGGACTTGAGAAATAGTCCCCACACCCCAAAAATGGGATTTCTAGAGAATTAAAACTAACTTGCACACTTTCAAGAAAACAAATATAATAAGATGCTAGAAGTTTTAGGATTTGTAATGGTAAACAAAGTACTTGTTTTTGAAAATTCAAGTTGAAGACTTAAAGGATGAATGTTATAGTTCTCCAAAATAGAAGCTAAAAGGGTTTGGAATTCCAAAAAAAAGGGTTTTAGAAATGTTTCAACGAAATTTAAGAGAATTTGAGCAAGTATGGAAATTTGGGGTATTCAATGATAACAATTTCAGAAAATTTGAACAAGTATGGAATGTATTTGAATTTCTTTATAGAAGCATACCAAGAAAAATCCTACTATATTTAGGATAGTAGGATGTGTGTAATTAATTATAACAAATATTGACTGTTCAAATTTTAGCTTATAAGAATTTCGGATGATGAATGGTGGAGGCAAAAAATGGTGGTTATTCTATGAATTCATTCTTCATGGCAAGTTGGCTAAATGAGTACATGACTACATGCTTCAACATTTTTACAACAATACAACTTTCCCAAAACAATTCCACCCTACATTCTTAATTTAAACTTTACACTTTACAGGCTTACAAGTTACAACACAAATTATGGATTACTCTAATATATATTTTGTAATTCATATAATTTTATTTCCACCTTTACCTTTAAGAAATCAGAATAATTTTACTTTTATTCCTAAATTATTGTAAATACAAAAAATAAGAAGAAAAAATATCGGAGGAACTAGCAAAATGTATATAAATTTTGTATATCAATTACATAAAAGGATTCATTTGGTTTCAACTTCAAGTTTAGGACGTCAAGATGGAATTAGACTTCAAGTTGTTTCACTTATTTGATAGTTTGATGTGGCTTTCTTTTGTGTGAAAAATAAAATAAGCAATTGGATTTTTTTTTGGTTCACCTCCATTACTACTTGCACCTCCCCCCAAAATTTCAAATTAACCCCTAAAGTCCCATTGTCCCTTGAGGGGACACTTTAGAATTCGGGCAGGTTTCTATGGGCTGAAATTTTATCCTAATTTTGCAAAACTTTTTTTGAAGATAGAAAATGTAATAAGCTTTGTGGGAATATAATTTTTATTTCAATCGGTGCCTGGAAGCCAAAGTTATACCACAAGATGCGTAGAATTGAATTCGGTGGGCAGCAAAAGAAATTGAATCTTTAGAATGCAATTTTCAGATTTTTGGTTTTTTAAAAGGTTATGTTTGTTTGCTAGAACAATCTCACCATTGGGATTATTGTATTTCAATCCCATCTAAGAGCTATTAATTGTTTAGTTTTTCTTTCAATTTTAAACGTGCTTCTACAGTTCTACACTTCTACTTGACAATTTCTTGAAGTATGAAAATGAAGTTGTTATTTTTTGAATTTTTTTTCATAGACTCCCAACTCAAGTCTTCAATACAATAAATTTTTAATTCAAATTCCATAGTACACATTTTTTCTACAAATAGCAATAAAAGTCATCTAAAATTGCAGTTTAGTGTTGAAGAAACCTTGTTTTTTAAACTTTGAATGCTCATATAGTCATATCTTTCAATCTGTACGGTCTAACTTCATGAAATTTTAACCACATAATTTCAAGCAAGTAAATTTCAAGATCCTACGGTTCAGTTTCAAAAATAGAATTTTTTTTGAATCTTGGACAACGTAGTAGAAATGGCAGTTTTTATTGTTTTTAGACAGAAAAAATGTCATTAGGGGGGTGATTGAATTGTTTTCCTCTTTTTCCTCATATATGATTATATGCTGATTTTCTGCAATAGAAAGTTAGAAATGATAACAATTAGAAACATTCGCGAACAAAATTGCAATTTCTGTAAATGATATAGAATTCAAAGTTTTAAGCAATAAAAATACCTGATTGTTATTCAAGCTAAAATAAGAAATTTTACCATTTTTGGATGGATCAAGTCATTCAAAGGTTAATGTATCCCTTCATACATTAACATCAATATATTTGTAACAAAATATACATTAATGTTAAATTTTTAATATCTTTTTAATTTTTATACACATACAATAATATTAATACATATATATTTACATGAATATATACCTTTATACACTCAAAATCCGAAATGCACTTATTCTTAGGCCATGAGTACATTATTATATCCACATATCACACATGCCATATCATGCAAAGGAATTCAACAATTGAATATATGTATTTCATATGCATCATGTAGTACAAAAATTGAAAAGTATACATTATACAATACTTTTTCCACGAGAAAATATGCATATCCACAAGTCTTTGTCTAATACTGTTTGTAGTACCGAACTACCAAAGTAGCAATTCTATAAGCCTCGGTAATGATAAGTGCCAAAGTCTATAACTGTATATGCAAAACATGCTTTGTTAATTAGTAATTACTAGTTTAGCACACTAAAAAATGCACTCAGTCGATGTTCATTGGACTGTTTGTAGTGCCACTAGGTCCAGCCTTGTCGTCGTGTGCGCCGTGTTGCATTGGAAAATCTTCGTTGGAGCCTAGTTGAAGTCTACGAACTGCAGACCGAGTTCTCCTTGCTGGTCCGTCTTCTTCTAGAATGGCCCTCATGATTTGTGATTGCTTGAGACTCTCCAGAGCTCGGCGTGTATCTGGGCTATGTTGTTCAAGCAAAAAATCCAGCCCTTCGTTTCTGAAAGTTTCCCTCCACTCAGATTCCGATAATTGAGCAAGCTCCGCGGGGCGGGCATGTCCAAGTCCTCCCCAATACGAATTCCATTGTCATCGGTGACTCGAACTCCATCAACGCCCCATAACCATCGCCGAGGGTGAGGTCCAAATTGAAACTTGAGTCCAACCTCGTCCCAATGTCTATTGAAGCATTGAAAGAAAAAATTCTGCCGTCCTTGGCTATGCTTGTCTTTCATCGGAATCAAATGGTGGCAGACTTGGACAATTTGATCGGGGTCAGTCTCCCAACCACATTCAGCAACGACTTGTGTCTTGTCCAACGATGTCATTTGTAATTTCCAACTCCACACTAAGTCTGTTCCCCACATTCTACGGTGATCTGGGGCATTCGTGGCATTGTATTCCCAATGTGGTGGCATGTATGGGACCAAGCCAAACAACTCGTACAAGCGCTCGTGGAAGGGAGCCTTGCACATTGCGCACCGACGACGAACAATCATAAAACTGATGAGGCAAAATGGGTGGTATACATGGTTGCACGTGCCCAACTGCATTCCACCTTCAGGGCCAAATGGATTCATACAAATGGGACATGTGGTCCCGTCGTGCACAAAACTTGAAGGATTTGGCCACTCCAACAATGGGTTCCCTTTGTAGTCGACCTTCGACCCAAGTTGGTTTTTGAAATCCCAATTGTGTTTGGACCAATCAATGATTGTTTTTCCACCATCAAGCTCAATGATTGCCATGTTGGGACTGAAAAGATCATCCACAAGGGCCCATGAAGTCAAGCCAAACACCCTTTCTTGATTGTGCTCACTGTAGTAGTGGTCCAATTTCTTGAACTCTGCTACTAGTTGTCGTGTCTTGTCAACGGTGAACATGCATGCCAACTTCCACTGGTAGTACTGCTCCACCAAGGCATGCAAACGATTTTGTAATGTTTGATTTTCGCCTCGCAAGTTGTTGAGCTCAAGGTTGTTGTCCATACCCATGCCCCGAACTTCAGTCTGCATTGGTACGTTGCCAGTGGCAATTATTTCGGGAAAGGCCAATGAATCTTCTTGTGTAGACATGGCAGCATCACCTGGAGCATTTTGCCTCGGAATTTGAGAATCCCGAGGAGGTCCTTGTGCATGTCCTCGTGGATCTTGACCTTCGTTCATCATTTGTGCTGCTTGTAGAGCTTGCCAAAGCTCCTCTATGTCACGTGCTTGTTGAGCAATTACTCTGTCTTTGAGCGTAATGTCTTCTCGTAACTTGCCCACATTTTCATATAGAGAATGTAGTTCATCACCTCGGTCTTGTAACTGCACCCTCAAGCTTTGTATGGTGTCTGCAGCAGCCATGACATCAACAACTCCAAGAGTTGGTTCATCAGGTGCTTGGAATTGCGCCTGAGCAACTCCAAGTACTGGTTCAACGGGGCCCTGGACCTGTACACGAATATTTGGTTCTGGAAGTTGTTCACGAGGTGCATGTTGCGCCCTTCTCCTTTGTGCACGTTGTTGTCCTCTAGGGGTTAATTCCACCACAACATGAGATCCATCAGAGTCATCGTCAGTAGTAGAATCCGCCGTCTCGTATGTGTTAGGCGGCTCAATACGTGTGTTGACCCTGCCCAGCCCTCCTTCGGGATATCTCATAACCCCCCTTGGAATCATTCCATTTGTTGGTGTTGGTATCTTGATACCATCTGCTGTGGTTGGCGTGCCCTTCAAAGTGGACCAATCCACCCGCTTGTTCAATCTCACCTCCGCATGTACACCTCGTGCAATGAAAAGGTGAATTTCATTCTTTTTCACAGTGGGTTTTTCGTATAACACTTGGTATACTTCGATGCATCTTTGTTTAAAGGCCTCATCGATGTAGTGTTTCAAATTTGCTTTATGAAATCGGCGGTGGTAGTTATGTCGCTCTTCAGGGAAGGCCTTGTCAATGTGGCACCATTCTATGTAAGTGATGCAAGTTTCGAAACTCCACGGTTCTGGCACGTCATTCCAGCCCCTAAATGCCAGTTTTTCGGGGTTTCGAAGTACATGTAACCTCTTCCGATGTTTGTTACAACACTATATTCATTAAAATGGGAGATTTCTAGTGAAATGAGAGCTTGGCAATCACTAGAAATCATAAACTTAAGAGAAGTCAGTATTAAATATAAGTAAATCAGCAATACAATGACCCCTAAAACACATATTGAAGTGCTATATTTAGAAAGTGGAAGCATATATAATAACTCCTATATATTATATGATCATTGAATCCACAAATTTATAGGATGTATACACTTTCCTTGTCAAAATACATGCACTGACCCGCTACGGCATCCACAGACATCATAAAGTAGAAAGGAAGGTCTCCAAATCAACTAATTTCATAGCAGAGGCAAATCGAAAGAAGCAAAAATACAAGATTCCATAGAAACAATTGCCTGACATGACGATTGAGAGTGACCCTCAAACATTGCGTTGTGTGCAGCGCAAGGAGTGAGCGTCATTCTCAATGACCATGCCGGCAATTGTTTGTATGGATTCTCCTATTTATGCTTCCTACAGTTCGCCTTCACTATAGAACTAACTCATTTGAAGGCCTACATCACATTTACAATCATTAGATGCTCTCTATCCAAGATCCTTTCTACAAAGTCTCCAACACAGCTTGAAACTCTAAGTACCGAAGTGTCATATGCACTTGCTATGTACAACTACATATACTAGTGATGCCTCATATGAAGGACCTCATCGTCTCCAACTGTGTTGGCCTTGTGAGTAGAAGCTTCAAACGACGGGGCCATGGTTATAGGAGAAGGAACTGGACGATGGTCCCCGACATAGATGTAAGCAATCAAATCCTAGAACCGAAAACATGAAGGCGCCACTCCGGAGTTCCTCGAACGGCAATTTCACGCATGGTAATTTGGATTGCCCGCTCATGGAGCTCTAAAGAGCGACGCCTAGATGTTTAAGTCTGTACAGTTCTAGTGCTTAGATGTACGTCGGAGACCATCGTCCAGTTCCTTCTCCTATATCCGCGATCTCATTGTTTGGAACTCCTACTCACAAGGCCATCACAACCAAAGAAAACAAGGAACCTAGACTACCGGATCTGTCAAAATTGAACATGTTGCATCGAATGGCACCGATACAATCTCTAGGCATCGTGTCTTTTATGTTAGGAGGATTGTCGCTACCTACATCATTTACACTCTAGATATATGTCCCAACTACGTAAGTGCGTGAAAACTATGAACTATTTAAAGACACTTGACTGTGTCTATTCTAGAATATACATTTATCATAGGGAACTACTACTGGAGCGATTTACTCTTCATCTTCTCCATGGCCTTGAGAATTTCAGGTCCACGACTATATCCTTTTGCAATTTTCCCACCCTCGCGGATATGTTCCAGCCGTTGTGCCCTCAAGGACCGTCGCTCCCAGGAATCCCATGATGGAGTTGAGCATTGACTGCTCGAAGGCCCATCATATTTCCTCTTCACTCTACCCATCGAAGATGATACACGGCGCCGAGTAGGTAAGGGTGGAATAACCGCCAGCTTCACGTCTTCTTCACATGCTTGAATTGGGACTTGCACGTCCACCACCGGGGTAGTCATTTGGTAATTGGCGTCTTCGTAAAGCCTTCTTTGCGTCAATCTATCTAATCCCGATGGGCACTGTGAAAAATCCTTGCGGTTCCTTGAGCGCAGCGGCGATGGTGAACAAGACACCGGAAAGCGTGGCTTCCGATCAGGAGGACTGTCCACCACCCCGTCATCAACGGGCAAGACAGAGAAGTCCATTGAGGAATTTACAGTGGGAGCAGAGCACAAGAAGTTCCCAGTACTGAGGATTACATATTGCCCGTAGTCGAAAATAGAGTCGGCCGACACTTGGCATTGAAGGTGACCAACCGGAGCGCGGAATGTGCTGTCCATCTGGAAACCAACAAGGGTAAATTAGTAAAATTACAGTATAACCGTCCTCATCAAATATGGAAGTAACATTTATTGGTAGCATCAAAGAAACTCCACAAATGATAAAAAGACATGTGAAGCTACAAATCAGCTCGACTCGAGCTGAAACGGAATTCTATATGGAATAAAAAAAATGACCACTCAACGCGACGCGACTCGAACTACATACCTCTAGGTGCACCGCTAACTAACGCTAGCCGATCCGCGAACTACCTCCATAAGCTTGTCGTACTCTCGGCGCACCCTCTCTTCGCAGAGCATTCTACGCCCGATTCTCCCCGGACCATTTGACCGAAACGATTTGAGCCCGACGTTGCGATTGACATGCAATCGCCTAAACCAGGGCAGTAGGACATTTAGTAGAAATGAATCCTTGTCCCCATTCCCCCGGTATGACCACGAATCCGGAAGTATTACATTCTCCGGCCTGTTCATGATTTGTTTACGAGGGCTGTCGTCCACAATGACCATATTGTCACATGTGAACCGGCCACGCAAGCGAGAGAGGAGGTACTCCATATTTTTTAGGAACAAGTCCTTATCAGTTCCCGGTTCTTTATAGGATGTCAACCTCCCGGCCCTATCTCTGCACTTAATTATTTTACAGGAGTCTTGCCTCAAAACGAGAACGGGCATTTCTCCGTCCCTGAATAGGTACTTGGCAATCTCATCGGCGGTGGATTTCTTCATGGAGCTCCACACGGAAACAAACGCAATCTTCTGCAACTCAACTAGGAACGTGGAGCAATTTGGGCGGACGTACACCGCCTTCGGCCCAACAATCGCAGCAGCGGTCGATGAGTGCGGCATAGAATGGTGATTGAATCGTGCCACCGGACCCTTGGACTTCCAATCTTCGGCTACACATAGAATCCCATTGAGGTCCAGAACGATGTTGATCCACTTCTCTGCCACCCCGGACCTCAATGGACGATGAACGGCCTCAGATGTTCCTACGTTTAAACCGCATTTCTGTTGAGAAACGGACGAATAGCGTATCCAGTTACATTCAGGAAACTCGCTCAGAGCGGACATCGCGTGAAAACAATCAAGAAGTCCACTACCAACGACACCACCCTACATATCGTAACATCTCATGATAACGTAGAAGAATATAGTACCTTCCTCCCCGAGGAACCCGAAGGTTCATGCGCGTCTACAAGTGTGGTAGGTGCTGTATGCAATGCAGAAGCTCCGACGATAAGTTCATTCGAACGCAGAGTAGGTTCTGGGATGACATGGATGGTGGGTTCATCCAATGGGGCTTGCATATAAGATGGAAGGCATGAAGATTGACAAACAATATTCACATTTTCAGCACGGAGGGGGCCTGCCATTACATATTGAAGAAGTAACTGTCCGTGAGAAAGTCATATATTACATGCTCTTTAAATGAGTTTCAGAATACAAAAGTGAGTCCAAATCTACTGAACTATATGAAAACTCTATATCTATAGAAATGTACAACTTCCGCTAAATCATTCAAATCAGCTCGAGTCGAGCTGAAACTACAAAACAAGGAACAAGTGATCATTGGGCACAACCTGGTGATGGTGCATCGGTGGGTTGGGAGCCACTTCCAACTTCCACAATGGAAGCATCCACGGTCAGGTTGTGCCCAACCACGATCACTTCCGCCAACGTGGACAACGGTAGCTCCTGGCCACCTTGCGGGTCTTCGACATCTAATTCATCGTCTCCACCTTCCGGATCATTGGAATCTGGAACATCCTCTTCAGCTTCCGCATCTTCGGAATCTGGAACATCCTCTCCACCTTCCGGATCTTCGGAATCCGGAACATCCTCTCCACCTTCCGGGTTAACGGAATCTGGAACATTCATCTCAACTGGCGGAGATGGTTCTACTACATGATCTGGCGCAGGGGGGAGAGGTGGTGAGATTGGTGCTCCGGCAGGTAAGGGCGGAGATTGCATAATTGGCTCAATGTGGCTAGATGCACCGCTGTTCGTTGAGGCTGATGGCTGGCCCACCAGAAGCAACTGCTGTGACGTCCCGGACGGGGCAATAGATGCAATCGGTGTAACCGAATTTCTGTTCAACAGCGCCTGGAAGAAATCCCTGTTCTGTTGAGACTCCCGCTCCATCCATGCCTGTGTGCTCCTGTGCATCTCCATGTTCAGTTGGCGTTCCTGAGCCTGTTCCGCACGCAATGTTGCAAGAGCGAGTTCTGTATTCTTCTGCGATATCTCGTTCTGCTCCCGCATTTGCGCAATGGCATCTGCATTTCTCTGATTCATGTCGGCCATCTGCTTCATGACACTGCTCATGGTATCCCGCTTCTTCATCTGGAGCGGCTGCCCAGATGGAGTATGCGAAGCTGGGGGGAGCATCGACGAACCAGATGATCTAGGAACGTCCGCAAGCGGCCGACTTGTGGGCGTCAGCATATCATCCAGTCTTTCTTCTTCCATCAACTCACAGTCTCCAACATCGTCTTCATGTATCGCATCATCCGATGATAAGTCTTCAACATCGGCAACGACTGCTGGTGCGTTCCTTCTGAACTGATTCCCAGGAGACCCTTGACTGGATCTGAGAATTCGCCTCGAAGATGACGGGGTCGAAGATCCGGGAGCCACGATTGCTGACTGCACCTGGTAACCAGAATCGAGGAAATCCGACTTGTCCAAACTGAGCGCCTTTGTGCATATATCCTGCCACCAAGGTGCCAGTTCCGCTGGACCAGAAGCGTACATATCAACACAACTCATCTGCAGGCCACAACGACATTTCAATCGAAATTCCGTCAGATAGATCAGCTCGAGTCGAGCTAATCATACATGTGACATGCAATCATGAACAGGATTTACTTGAACTCATTATAAACAGATTTAGTATAATGGTGCTTACCATTGCTGCACATGTGAATTTCCCTCCTGTAAATCCCGAGAACACACACATTCCCGGGTTGCTGAACTTCCTGATGAGCCAGAGATAGAATTCCATTCGCAGCTCCGTGTTGTAAATACGGTATTCCAGCTCGCCGTAGGCCCTCGCCTTTTGGTACCGTGCAGTCTCAGGGCACTCGAACACTTCAGGGATTACCACTGGATTGATGTTGCTTGTTTTCTGCAAAAACATGAGCAACACCTTCTTGGGCGTCTTCGACGCAGCTACATCGCACAAGCGGTCATTCTTCCCAGCGCTGTATACGGAGAAGTCAACATTGTAATCAATGAAGACTTCGTTCGACTCCACGAAGTTCAATACCTGCGCTTGTTCCTTCTCATCCGCGCAGATGAACAACCACGCCGGCACATCGTCAAGTCCTGGCTGGCTCTTCTGGAACATTGATGTGATCACCTCCACAAAAAAAGGATTGTCGACAGTTGACTTGTCCTTCTTCTCAATCCCGGGAAGGTTTCGGAAATCAATCAATCCGAGAGACATTCTCCTCGGGGTATCCGACGACCAGGCGTACGTCATCCAATCAGAGTGTGTATTGTTATTCGTGTTGTACGTCCAGTATTGTCCAGCTGCAGTAGGCTTGACAAATTTCGACCAGTGGTCCAGGAAGACCTTGAAGAACTCAAACGCTTGTTGTGAGAGCTCCGCACAGGTCTTGTTCTTGGACCTCACAAGCTTCGCCTGAGCAAAGTATGCTTCTCCAGGACGGTCGAGGAGGACATCCATCGTAGCCTTTGTGATGCACCTTTCTCTCTTGAATCTCTTCCAATTGTCAACTATAACTTCGTTGCGTGCGTTGAGGAGACCAAGGTTGGGATTGATGGTGTGCAACTCTTTCTTCACCAGATGCTTACGTTTACGTCGCTCCGCCCACTCTTTAGTTGTGTAGCAACTTTCAAGGACTGATGTAATTGCCTTGATAGTTACTTTAGGATACGGAAGCTTGTGCTTCACTCCTGATTGGTTGAGAATGTGGTTTGCAAGCTTTCCGAGTTCCTCATAACTTAAATTCCCGAGGAACTTGAAGAACTCACGCGTTAGCATACAGTTCTCAGGATTCCAATCCGATCTTGCGTTGAACTTCTTCAACGTATCGGCGTTTACGAGCTCACCATGCGCTGCATTGGTTATAACATCGCTCCAGAGCTTATACACCTCCTCAGGAGCCGTTATCAATTTCAGCTCGTTTGTAAGCTTCAATTTCTCTTCTCGATCCTTCTTCTGGGTCATCTTCAAGCTCTTATTCACGTCGATCATGGAGAACCGAATATACACCGCTTTCTCAAATTCCTGCAATGAAAAAACAGGAGGTCAGAGGATGCGGATTAGCTCGATTCGAGCTGATTGTCAGCCCTTCTGTACTGAAGTCTAATATCATATTAAACAAGGTGTATAGATCAGCTCAATAGCAGATCAGCTCGACTCGAGCTGATTTACTTACATGGAATTTAGTGGCATTCCTCGTATTCTCTACGGTTCGTCTCGATGTTGTGACAGTCCCCACCGACTGTGCTTGTAGTGGATTTCTCGGACAGCCCATTTCTTGCCATACGGTACGAGCACCCAAAATGTTGGTTGCCCATGACGGTTGCACGGCCACGAAGTGGTTCACTCGATTATAGTAGGCTGAAATGCTGCGTAATTTCTCTGCATCACTTGACCATACTATAAAACGATTCCATTTCCGGAAATGCTTTTTTATATCTTCACTGAAATCACTGCCCTCAGCCACGATTATCTTGCTGGCATCCACACTATGCTGACCGTTAATGATATAAAATTTTCCTTCCTTTATATCATCCCACTTCTTCGGTTTCACGCAGAAGCCCACTAGCATCACGCAGAGAGTCTGCTTGGTTGACTTATCAGGGATATTGGCCAGGTAATTGACCATGTCCTCGACAAGTCTGTCCTCCTTTGACCGAATGTTGAAGGTTGAAGGGGCTCCCATCAATTGCTCGATAGGAATCTCTTTCTTTTCGTCAACCTTGAAGATGTAAGCGTCTTCACAGGTTGTCCAAAAGCGCTTGTAGGCTTCGCTGACAAGCTTGTAGTCCGGCCTCTTGTCTGTTGCTCGGGAGTGAGGAACATTAAACATTTCCTCAACATAGCTTCCTTCAAGAAGGCCTGACTCTTCAGACACCTTCTGAATAGGTTTTCTTGTTGATGGAGAAGCGTCGCTTTTCTTCCCAACCTTCCGCGCCGGTGGTGTACTTTGAACTAAGGATTTTCTCTTTCCTCGACCTCCAACAGAAGCTTGTGTTGCTTGCCTTCGGGAACCTTGACTGCCTCCTCCGCTCACTAGGTCCATCGATACAGACCTTGGCTGGTTCATTACAGTCTGCATTTCGAGCTTCCCCTTCAGAGTGTTGAAGTCGTTGAATAGCGACCGAATCTTGGAACACAGTCGCTTTCCATTGAGGGAAGTCCTGTTTAGGTTCTGATATTCCTTCTTGTCTATTTTTTTCTCGAGCTCTTTGACTTCCTCACTATACGGTGTAGGTTCTAGGCTTCTGAGGAACGGTGTCATGCTGAACGGAATCAGAAGGGAGTCAATGCAGATTGTGAAGTGGTATTGCTCTGCATTTGGGATTTCGCGTTTCGCAGTGACACATTTCACTTTTATAAGCGGGTGCGCATCTACTTCGACGTCCTTCACTTTCTCTTCAAAAGACAGCTGAATGAATACTTGTGCGTTTTTGAATTTGTATGTGAAGGCTATGAGGTTCGTGAATGGCACCATAAACAAACTCCAGGCTTCCACTCTCTCTGGCTCTTTGAATTCCCAGTATTCTCCTTCAATGAGCATTTCGTCATCATCTTGACGCTCCTCAGGGAATTGAACTTCGGTCTTCCTGAAGTACATGTTGAGGCTCTCTAGTTGGTCTTCCATTCTGCAAAGAATGCATCCAGTAAGTTTGTTAACACACAGTCCTATGTTCAGTATGATACTAATCAGCTCGAGTCGAGCTGATTTACATTTTGAATCAACATGTTTCACATGAGGCGTTCGGTTAATGATATTCTTATGGTTGGTCTTCGACGACATGACTTCCATTCGTAGACTGTTGATGGATTAGCTCGAGTCAAGCCGATTTACAGACAAGCCTGGTATTTGATGGATTTAATCTTATTTACTTGATTTCTATATTGTCTGTATTTAATAGATGCAATTTTGTACTCGTGGCATATTTTGTTGGTTATCACGCAATCCCCCATAGATAATTTGTTTGACTGATAGTTCTTGCTGGTAACTTCTTACTGTCGACGGACCAGCTCGACTCGAGCTGATTAGCATGGGGCTTCTCTTTCTTAGGCTCTCTAGCAATTTGCGTATAGCTTTCATATTTCATATCGTTGGAGTCGTCAAACGAACGTTCGTCAAAGGATTTAGATGCGTGGCTGCAAATCAGCTCGACTCGAGCTGATCTGTACATGTTGCACCTGTCGTATGTAATGCAGATCAGCTCGAGTCGAGCTGATCTGCAGCTGCTGTTGATGCGGCTTCTATGGTGCTTGGATGTTTCGAGTTCGAGTTTCATTCTGATGGGTTGGATCGACTAGACTTTGGTGTGCGTATTAAATTTTTATTACATTTCTTACTGGATTAGGGTTCTTTATTTCAGCAAACGTAGAACAAAAACATTAAACCCTAAACCCTAGCTCACGTAAACTGTGGATTCTGACCTAACCCTAAAAATAACCTGCAATACCCTCTGCAACTCCTACGGTGAACCCTAAGTCATAGGGTAACCCTAGGATACCCTAACCAAACCCTGGGCTAAACCCTAAACCCTAAAGAAACCCTGATTGTGCATACCCTAAAGTTGTGCATACCCTAAATACCCTAAAGTTGAGAGTGCAGGTGCTACGTAATCAAAAACATACATTGCATAGTCAATAGAGAATAAGAAACTAGAACTGTAAAGGAAAAAAGAAAAAAGAAAACGCGCCAGAATTTCCATACACAAAATCTGATTCCTAAACCTGCAACTACTACAGCAGCGAGCACACAATGCAAGCAAGCAAGCCGCACCTCAACTTCTATAGCAATAAGCACAGAATTCAAGCAACCAAGCACAGAATTCAGGCAAGCCGCACCTCAACTTCTGCAGCAGCAAGCACACAATTCTCTAGAACGACGCAAGCAAGCCGCACCTAAACTTGTACCTGAAGAACCACGAGCTGCAGCTGAAGCACGAGGACCTTGAAGAAACTCGCAGCAACCCTCGCTCCTTCAACCGACCTCCTTCTGCGACCCTCCCTCCTTCCCTCGCAGCGAGCAGCACTTCCCTCGCGGCGGTAACCCTCCTCCAACCCTCGCGGCAGTTGTTGCGACCCTCCCTCCTCCTGCGACCCTCCCTCCAACACTCGCGGCAACCCTCCTCCAAACTCCTCCTGCAAGCGCTGGCCCACAACGTAGAAACGAAAGCCCACGACGTAGAAACGGAAGCCCACAACAAAGAAACGCAAGCCCACAACAAAGAAACGCAAGCAAACTTGCGAGAGGAGGACCAAACCCTAAACCTGCTACCCTCCTCCTCCAACCTCTTCCTGCGACCCTCCCTCCTCCTGCGACCCTCCCTCCTCCTGCAACCCTCCCTCCTCCTGCGACCCTCGCTCCTCCTACGACCCTCCCTCCTCCTAGGACCCTCCCTCCTCCAACCGACCTCCCTACAGCCAAGGAGAACTGATCCCTTAGCTCGGCAAACCCTAGAATTATTAATTTCGTGCACATGAATTGTTTTGCAAATTTTGAATTCATTTTTGCAATCAAAGACTCCAAATTAGGTAGGTGAGGTCAAGAGTATAGACCTAGGTGAGGTCAAGAGTAGGGCTTTTTTCTTTGGCTTTTTAGTACCAGTTTGCACCAGGAAACAAAATCTGGCTAAAAAATGCCAAAAAACTTGGATGAAATCACCAGAAAATTTCACATTGAAGAAGAACTTAGATGAAAATTGTCAAATTGACATGTAATATGTACTAATGTGATATTTTCTATCCAATGTGCATGAATGTTGAAATTTAGAGCACCACTATAACATTTTAAATCGCCATTGTGGCTATTCTTAAAAAATGAAAATAAAAGCCCTAGTCAAGAGTATACCCTTGAACAATCCAAAATAGGGGGCATTTTTTTTAATTGCACCCTTGGTAAGGCCGAGCAAGGGTGTCAACGTACCTGATCCCTACCTACAATCCGCCTTTTCTTGTTTGTTTGCTAATGTTTTCCCTATTATGCACTATTCCTTAAAATCTTCTAGTCCACTCTCAAAGCAATGCAAACCTAATATGAACGCTTTTGTAAAATCTACCAATGAATGAAGATATTCGAAAGTGCCTACAATTCAAGAACATTCAAAGTACCTTCCAATTCAAAGCGTCCAATAAAATATGAAGTCATGAAATCCACGTGCAAACAAAATGGAATACAAGTTGAGCAAGTTGCATTCATTCCTAAAATCGAGATTCCAAAAAAATATGCAATTAGAGGTTAACTCGAATGACCTCTTACGTGAAACAAAATATTCGGGCAATAACCGTGCACTGTACTTTAATGTCCAAAAAAATATAAAGTCATGAAATCCACATGCAAAAAAAATGGAATACAAGTTGTGCAAGTTGCATTCATTCCTAAAATTGAGATTCCAAAAAAATATGCAATTAGAGGTTAACTCGAATGACCTCTTACGTGAAACAAAATATTCGGGCAATAACCGTGCACTGTACTTTAATGTCCAAAAAAATATAAAGTCATGAAATCCACGTGCAAAAAAAATGGAATACAAGTTGTGCAAGTTGCATTCATTCCTAAAATCAAGATTCCAAAAAACTATGCAATTAGAGGTTAACTCGAATGACCTCTTACGTGAAACAAAATATTCGGGCAATAATCGTGCCCTCTACTTTAATGTCCAAAAAAATATAAAGTCATGAAATCCACGTGCAAAAAAAATGGAATACAAATTGTGCAAGTTGCATTCATTCCTAAAATCAAGATTCCAAAAAAATATGCAATTAGAGGTTAACTCGAATGACCTCTTACGTGAAACAAAATATTCGGGCAATAACCGTGCACTGTACTTTAATGTCCAAAAAAATATAAAGTCATGAAATCCTCGTGCAAAAAAAATGGAATACAAGTTGTGCAAGTTGCATTCATTCCTAAAATCGAGATTCCAAAAACATATGCAATTGGAGGTTACCTTGAATGACCTCTTACGTGAAACAAAATATTCGGGTAATAATCGTGCCCTCTACTTTAATGTCCAAAAAAATATAAAGTCATGAAATCCACGTGCAAAGAAAATGGAATACATGTTGTGGAAGTTGAAGAAGAAGTAAAAATGAACTTTCACAATTTAAACCAGTGAGTGCATCTTCCGATTATTTGTTTCAAAACATTTCGCAGACCCTAAACCTTTTATTGGGACAAGAATATCATTTTTCCATTGTAGCGTGCAAATGTTTTGATTTTTTTTAGGACCATGCAAAAAAAAAAAATTCCTATACCCTATACCCTAAACCCTAAAATCTTAATACCCAGAAACACATCATTAATTTTGGAAGATTAAAAATTTGTAGATCCTTCTCTTTTGATGTACTGAAAGATACCCTTCTTTCTAAAAGTCTGAGCCAAGAATATGTTAGCACACTAAAAATTGAAAATACGATTCTAGCGGACTGTCGTATTAAATACCTGTAATTCCAAGATTCGAGGACTTTTACACTGTAGATGACAACCGAGAGGCCGCGAAGCCGGAGTACAGCCACGGTTGTCAGGAAAAGTCAATAGTTGCTTATAAAAAGAATCTCAGCAACTTTGGTGACCCCACAATTTGCGTGGGGTCAATCACTTTACTTAACAATTGATGTCGTTTTATGGGGTGAAAGTGGGTAGGCCCACGGCATTCAAGGATTCCCGACTTCAAACATTTCTCATTTCAAATTGATCCTCAAGATGGCGCTCTTTCTTTCCCGCCAATCAGTCAGGTGGACGTCGTCATCGCAATTGCAAGCCTCACTTTCGTCCTTTCTCTTCAACTCTATGGACCTCCGTGCGCATTTCTTCCTTCTCGTTTGTACTCTGCTTGTATTGATTACTTTTTTGTAGGCGCCAGCGAGACTCAAAATCGTTGCTTGGTCACCAGGTCGGAGCTCACAGTTTGGCTACAGTCATTCTTTTTTTATTCATTCCATTTGTATAGAAGAAGGAGGTGCTTCACCGCAACTGAAGTTGAATATTGTACGTCATTCCCAATTCTTCAGTCACTGCCATGCACTGTTCTACGTTTATGTGACCTTTAGTAGTTTCCAGTTTGTTATTAGTTGCATTTTATGTTCATATTTAAGTGCATGCTTCTATCCTCTACGATTCATGGACGATAGTGATGTTGTATTCTCCTTGCAATGCATATTGATTCCGTCACATCGTCTCACGGACTAATTAGTCCAGTGTGAACGCAACAATTATTCCAGTGTGAACGCAACGACTGCGAAAGAAATAATTATTCCTTTTATTGCGCCTTGAAATCCGGATTACTATTAATAGTAATTATATTAATTCAATTAATACGAAATACTGGCTGACACATATCAGCTCGAGTCGAGCTAATTTACATGTTCCAGAATACGTAAACCGATATAGCTATGAATGGTGTACCTCGGGCTCAACCCACGCCGATATTTTGTAAATTGCATGTTCTACAAATCAGCTCGACTCGAGCTGATTTACCGAGGGTCCTGAAATTATGGACCAGGACCTCTGTACAAAGGAGGTCGGACATATTAGTTTCTTCGCCAGATAAGTCTACAGGTTCTGGTGTCTGATTTTCATAACATAAATATATTAAGTCATGCCAATCAGCTCGATTCGAGCTGATTGGCAAGGGTTCTTGAATTTCTGGAAATGGAACTCTACATACAGGAGGTCAATCATATCAGTCGCTACGTCTATTAATTTGTATTTCCTTTTATTATTTTAATTGTTCCCTTTATGAATGTCTACATTCTATTCCATCTGTATCATCTCGAGGAATAATATTGCAGTAGACCTTGCAAGTTAGCTTGACTCGCGCTGATATGCAAGTCTCAACACATCCTCTGTAGAGATTCTCATTTAGATTGAATTCATGTTTTCTCTTCATTAAACTATTAATTGATGAGAGTGTAGACATGTATTTTGGTTGGAACATCAGTCTGGTTTAGATTTACAGCTCATGAGTTCTGGATTTGCCACAAAACTGCCTTCCAGTTAAGGCCTGGTCTCTAGTTCTTTGCTTCTTTGGATTTAACAATGAAGTTTCTCCATTTCAGTTGGAGTATCCTTGAAGTTTTTGACCTTCAATGTGACTAGTAATTCTTATTTCTGGGCCTTATTCATCAGCTCGATTCGAGCTGACTTGCTACATTGTATTGTCCTGTTGGTATTGAGTTGCATCGAATATAATGATATCCTTCTTTATGTGGATCTTGAAATGACTTTAAATATTCTAATCATATAATTACTCATTGTAATCTACAGATACCATGAATCCCATAGCTGCTGATGTCAGTGACTTAGACTTTTCGGACATTGAGGATCAAGTGCCTCAAGAAGTAGTTGTTGACGTTCCCGAATGCGAGGGTCTTCCTCGTCGTTTGTGGAACACAAAGTGTGTAACTCTATACAACCCGGAAGGAGTACTTGTTGGTGAAGGTACCTGTCATAGCGTGAACTCAGACTTGGTGCTTGGAGCGAATGGTCCGCTTGGTGATGCGAACGTGGCTGTTCACCTTTGTAAATCATTTTCTGAGGCTGACATCCCCGAAGAGCAGGTGTACTCATTGATAGTCTGGCCAATCACACTAGTGCACTGCCGAGGAGCAAGTCTGCATGACCATGAAGCCCGAGATAATTAGAACCAATTGCAAGCAAGACTTTTGAACCCACCATCTAGAACATGTGTTCGATCGTATACAAGTGACGTTCGAAACCCTCCACGTGAGACATGCATAAAAACAAAAGGTTTTCTCACTCAAGACTCTATCCATGCAGTTTCAAGCAAGGTGTGCTGCAGCAGAAATTGTGTGCAGCCATTTCCTAGGGAGAAAATTCGAGCCTTCCGTGAACGCATGTACCAGAATTCTACTTTCAAACACAGAGCTTTCATGAAGACCGATGTGCATAGACAAATGCATCGTGACTATGCAGGGAGAAGGATGGTGACGATTGATGGGATAGATGTTTGCATGCGAGCGTGGATGTACATCTCTGGGGTCCCAGAGTCTACCTTCTACCGCTACCAAGCATACAAGAAGGAAGGTCGTGAAGCGACGGTTCATGGCAATACTAGGCAAGTGAAGACTAGAATGCATACTCAACAAGCTACTGCTACGTTGAAGTGCATTCTTGAAAAAGAGGCAGATCATATGCCACATCGTACTCGGACTCTCAAGTCAGGAGACAAGGTCGTCTCCATGATTCTCCCGGCAACATTTCAATGGAAGGGACAGATGGCAAAAATTAACAAAACCAATGCTGCTTTCGGACTCAAGGAGGTCTCTTCATCAAACTTGAGCAAGATTAGATCGTCGCGGTTCTCAGAGTATGATGTCAAGAAGCCTGGAGATAATTTTGCTCGCTGCGCAAAATGTGACAAACTTCGAGAGCTTATAAAGGGTACTTTAGCAGGATCACAGACTTGTTTGAAGTGGCAAATGTTACTTGACAAACATCTGGCTATTGCTCGAGCACATAGGGAATTGTACTATGCAAATCGGTATCGATCTCATAATTTTCCACACGAGTGCTTGACAATCATGCATGACAAGATGGATCATGCCAAAACAGCTTCTCCTGTTTTCTCACATAAGAGTAAAGAGCTGGATAGCCTCATGAAGTTGCCTTTGTCTGTGACTGGCATGATTGCACATGGTCATGCTGATGTGCGTTATGCTCATTATGGCTTAGACTTTTTCCCCCACGATTCGAATTACACCATTGGTTCAATGGCAAAGTTATTGCGAGACCTCGAACAACCACCAAAGTCTTCTTCTCGGCAGTTGTTTGTGAATTCGAGATCTACATCTTTGTTTGATGCGGTCTTGAAAGGCTCAGAGATGTGTGAAGCCTCGCTACCCCCAGCAACAGACACATTGGTTCCTGCAACACCGTTGCCACCCATTCTTAATGTGCAAATGGATAACGCCACAGGGGACAACAAGAACAGATTTGTGTTCGGTTTTTGGTCTCTACTTGTGGCAAACAAAATCTTTCGTGAAATATACGTGAATTTCATGATTGTTGGCCACACGCATGATGACATTGATGCGTTGTTTGGAAGATGGAGCATGCTGTTGAAGAAGGAGAGTTTTCCAACAATCCCTACTCTCATGAAGTCATTCATGGATGTGGAATCCATTCCCACTATCCCTCACCTTATAGAGGAGGTGCCCGATTTCAAGGGATTTATTGAAGGATCATTTGTAGATGGTGATGAGAAACTCATTGGACACACCAAGCCACAACAAGTGAAGTTCTACCTAGATTCAGCAAGGTGTCCAGTCATGAAGTACAAACTGTTGTGCATTGATGTAGAATGGCTAGGGGAAGAAGGTAGAGGCATTAAGTTGTGGAAAGAAGATGTAGGAGGACGGAGTTTGTGGCCTCGTGGAGTACCTTCATCAGTTCCACAAAGGTCAATGAGAGGCGTGGAGGACATTCTGAAAGGGATATCTGGATTTGTGAGATATTGGCAAAATTTGTGCAATTCAGATGTAAGTGGAGAGTATCGAAGACGGTATGAGCATTTGATACACTATTGGCGTGGTGTGAAGGAAGCATTGCTAGAACTAGTAACTCCTTCCTTGGTTTTGAAGGATGGTTTTTGGCCAACTACTCATGTTGAAGCAACTGCTGCTGACGAATTAAATGAAGATGGTGAGGTTCGTGAAGAGTTCGGGGAAGATGACGCCTACGTCGGGCCTTTACGAGGTCGCCCAGAACCATCTTTCAGGGGCGCTCGAGATCTCTTCGAAGGCTACTTTGTTGCAATTCGACCCACGGATGGTGATACTCGACCAGTTTGGATTGCAAGGGCTTTGTCTGACCCTTTTTGTAATCCAGAGAAACCAAATTGTGTGCTCATTCAATATTTTCGTCCAACATCCCGAAATGAGGATGTTCAGAACAACTACATAGGATGGGACAGTGAAAGAGGTTTGCGGTGGAAGGTCGATGAAGCTGAACCACCAGTTTGGGAGGAAACAAACGCCTTGATGACAGCATGGAAGTCTCAAATCAGAAGAGATACTGTGCAATGCATGATTAAGATTCCGGCAGCTCAAATAGAAGTCATCAACCAAAGTCTTGCATCATATACATGATATTTGAAGTTTAATATGAATTGATGGTGTGAATTTGGTTTAATTATGATTTTACCAACTTCTTCATTCATATAACAGATGTGTTTTTTATATATTTATGTAGTGTAGGTTTCATTTGATTTTTTACTAATTTAATTTTTGCTGCTATATAGATGTTTTGGAGTGTGTTTTTTGTTTTTAGATGACAATGAAATGTTCATACGGTATTTATATACTTCCTATTATATTGTCGTGTTTAGTTTATCATAGTTTTTCAATCTGTTTTTTGTTTTTTGTATCAATGAGTATATTTCATTTGAAATTATATTAGTAATTATTCCAAAAAAAGTGGAGTGGACATATCCACTTTTTATTTTGATAATGTGTAAAGTACTTGTCACATTTTGGGTAGGGGTTGGTTGGTGTTACGACTTTCCTGCCTGCGAAGCTCACTTAGCAACACCAAGTCATGTTTTTCTGTCATGCGCTCATACGAATTCAACAGGAATCGAACCCGGACCGCGTGGATGAGATAAATAACCCCTTACAACCAACCACGGAGCTCATGACTTGGTGTCTAGCGTAGGACCTAATCTTTACTTATATGAATTTGAAGACTAGTATTATACAGAACAAAATCAATTGTACATATATTTGACTATCAAAACTCTCATTTTAATGGAAACTACACTTTGCAACTAATAGATTTTGTGTTTATGAATGGATATTGGCTAGATTTAAAACTCAATTGTTAACGTCTAAATGGACTACTTCATTTTGAGAGGGTCCGATCCTCCCATTTTAATGAATATAGTGTTTTACCCTGCCTTAGTCGAGTCCTGTCTCGTTCAGCTTTGTTGGTTCTTGGTGGTGTCGCCATTGTGAATTTTTTTGGCAAAAACCTATATACTGTAAAGGGCCCTACACAACGCCAACGACCAGCTCAATGAAGAGGTGGAGGATTTGGAATACACAGGGCAAGGACTAATGGGGCGGGGACGGACTTTTATAGTCCTCAAATCTGCCTGTCAGGGCGGGGACGTCTGGGGCCAGGGCAAGGACGTTTCCGAACCAAGGCGGGGACGTGTACGAGCCAAGGCGGGGACGTGTTGGGCCGGGGCAGGGACGTGTCGGGCGGGGCAGGGACGGCTCGGGCCAGGGCGGGGACGTGTCGGGCCAGGGCGCGGACGTGGGAGGGGCGGGGACTATAAATCCCATGTGCTCCCTCATTTTTCCTTTGCCAAGTCCACGCCCTACACCTCACACCTTTGTTTGCGCAAGCGACCCTTGGAAGTGAGTTTGGTGGGTGATTGGGCTTGGCCCACATATAGCACCCGATTTTTTTGATTTTCTCCGAAACTTTGGTGGTCCGAAATATTGTACAATGGCAGGACAAGGGAGTGGGTCATCGGGTCACCGCTCGGTGTTTGAAGACTTGGATGCAATTTTTGAAGTGGTGCCTCCAGCCACAAATGTGTCAGGGGCTTCAGGGTCATCCAATCCCTCATCATCCAGCAGGTCGAAGCGTAAAAACCAACCCAATCCTGACATGCCCCCTCACGAATATGTGCTTGAGGCTAGAGCAATAGCGGTCAAGTTTTACACGCAACGAAGTGTGGGAATGATGTGCAGAGAATACGTGAATTTCAACGAAGAAGGGTACCACAAGTTGAATGCTGAAGTGCGGCAAGAGTTGGAGACTAAATTTAGAGCATCCGAACGATTCAACAACTATCAAGATTACTGGTTGCACTCTGAGTGGTTGGATAAACAAGTGTCGCAATTGACCACCAATATTGTGGCGAATTGGTGTTATCACACGAAGAAGAAAGAGGATGGTAGTGATTGGGACACGCATGACAAGGAATTTGGTTCAAGATTGTACCAAATTCAGAAGTTCTCCCAACAATTTTCTTCCTCGCGTAGAAAGAAACAAGCACCATGGAAAGCGACGCTTGAAGACCAAATACGAGCTCATTATGTGAGTGGAACATTCAAGTGGTTGGAAAGTTGTGTGAAAGTGAATCCCATGCCGAATCAAACTATGACTGGATCATATGGGACTGTGAGGAAGGTGGTGCTCACGAGACTACAAAGCATTCCCAGTTGGATTTGCTTCGCCGGGAAGACTTTGAAGACCTCGAATGAGAAGGAGAAGCGCCAAGCTATTGTAAGCGAGGCGGGGGGGTGTCCAGTGATACATCCTGGTATCGTAAGACTTACGTACATCCATCCAAAAACAATGGAAGGCTATACGCTATGGTGGAATGGAGGGTCTTTGATTTCTTTCTTGGCCAAGTACAACTCAAAAGTAAGTGAATCGTTGGATGTGGATGACATCACGAGACAACATGATGCAGGGTTGACGTAGGAAGAACTCGGTTGGGTTGCAACTTATCGCCGAAACCGCGTGAATTTGGCTTTATCATTGCTTGTCATAGTGGGAAAATGCCATGAAGCAAAATATTTACACAATGACATTACTCCATCCAACGTTTTGCTCCATTTTGATGAATGGAAAGAAAACACAGTGTACATTGGGATTTGCGATTGGGGGCTTTCTGGTCGAGTTGTAAAGAAGGAGCCATCAAGGTATGGTTATCGAACCATGGAGGAGCTCCAACGGGAGAAAAAACAACGAAAACATGCAGCCCTTGAGTTGTTCTACATGTATGGAGAGAAGGGGTCAAAGACCTCACTTGAAGTCATGCAGAAAAAACACTTCTACTCCATGGCTGCTGATGCATATGCAACTGGATGGATAGCATATCAAATTTGGAAAGAAGAGTGGGATCCAAAGTATTTTACGACCAAAAACCCAGAGCAGTATCAACATTTGAGGATTCAACTACTGAGCCTCCAGAAAATAGATGTAGGCGAGAGGGCATCTGTGCCTGATGTTCTAGACACTTTGAGGAAGGCACCTCACTGTTGGACTATGCCCGAATGTTGTTATCGGACATAATATATTGTTTTTACTTTTTGAGCTCTAGTATGTGATAGTTTTATAGGCAGACCACACATTTTTGGTTAGAAGAGCATCAAGCATGTGTATTTCATGGTTGCTACACATTTCATACATAAAGATACGGACATATGGTGAAAATCTTGTAATATGCAATTTGGTCTTTCTTCCATCAAGACAGTTGTATGACTTCTGTGAATTTGTGAATGTGTAGTAAACAAAGTAGCAAACAACTAATTAGATTTGAAATTGATTTTTTAGAGTTTGATATACAGAAAAAGGCAAAAAGCTTATAATCATTCGGTTTTGATCAATGAGTAAAAAATTATGAGGATTATGAGGATTTTCTGTTTGCGGGCAGTTTTGGATTTCTTGCTCTAAAATAAACTTTGACATCCTTTATCTTATCCAATTTTCAATATTTTTGGACAAAAATAAAATTATAGGATGTACATACATTATTACAACATTTCGACCATTGGAATTGTAAATTTTCAATTCCATATTTAAATTGTAAATAATTTAGTATTTTTAATCATTCTCTAGTACTACCTACTTACTATTTTTTTCCTATATGTTGTACTATTCCAAATGATCTGAAAATTTTCAAGCATGTGGCCAACTTGTCTAGGAAAACAAATCCAAAGAAGCACCACCATTTAGGTCATTTTTTCATAGAAATGTGAGCTTGTGAAGTGCAGCTGCCCTGCTTTTCGCAGGGTCAAAAAAATTATTTTAGTTAATTTGAAATTTTGAATGCTTATATCTTGCAATCCACCCGGTGGAAATGTCTGAAATTTTTACCACAAGTTTTTGATACTATATAATACAACATCCTACGGTTAGATATGTCAAAAAAAGTTTTTTATCAAAATTTTGGTAGTTGTACTAGAAATGACAGTTTTAGAGAGTTTTTGGTGAAAACATAGTGACGGTCCTTTAAGGGTTAAAAAAAGTCAACTTTAGTGTTGACCACATCGGACGGGCGAGACCTCTATCGGACGGGCGAACCGGACATCCGTCCGGTATGACAACCCTGATCTCACCTACCATTAAACACTATATTCATTAATTTGGGAGTTTGGGACCCTCTCAAAATAATATATCTATTTAGATGCTAAAAATTGAATGTTGGATTTAGACAATTTAGGTTGATATACACTAAATTCATTCATGTCATTAGAGCAATTTCCATTAAAATGAGAGTTTTTTGACTTATAGAGTCTTGCAATACATTTCATTCTTTGTAATAGCAATTTCTGATTCATATAAGTGAAGATCATTTCCTATCCTGAACACCAAGTCATGACATCTGCGGTTGGTTGTAAGAGATCGTTTTTCTCATCCAAGCGGTCCAGGTTCGATTCTCATTGAATTCGTATGAGCGCATGACAAAAATACATGACTTGGTGCTGCTAAGTGAGCTTTGCAAGCAGAAAAGTTGTAACCTCCAACCGGCCCTCTATCCTAAATGTGACAAGTGCTTAACATGTTAACAAATAAAAAAGTGGGTATATTCACTACTTTTTTGGTTATTATTCAAAGTACAATTCCAAATGAAATATACACAATGTGAAATAAAAAAATGAATCGAATGAGAAATAGAGAAAACAAAGTACCATAATATATTACAAAAGATATGAATACTAGATGTAAATGCATTATTTTTTCTAAATAAAAAACATACACTTTGAAAGATTTATGCATTAGCAAACATTCATAATATAAATTCTATCGCCCTAAAGAAATTCCACATATTTTTCTATATTAGAATTCCATCAATTCTACAAAACATGACAATGTACTATAATATAATTAGGAAACATCCAACATGCATGCACACTTGTCATTAGATATCAAGTGTATGATGCAAGACTCTGGTTGATTACTTCAATTTGAACAGCCGGGATCTTAATCATCCACCGCACGGCATCTTTTTTGATTTGTGACCTCCATGCTGTCATCAAAGCGTTTGTATGCTCCCAAACTGGCGGCTCATTTTCATCGACCTTCCAACGCAAACCTCTTTCGGTATCCCACCCAATGTAGTAGTCTTGAACATCTTGATTTCGAGATGTTGGACGGAAGTATTGAATGAATACACAATTCGGTTTCTTTGCATTACAGTTTGGATCAGACAATGCCCTTGCAATCCAAACTGGTCGACTGTCACCATCTACAGGTCAAACTGCAACGAAATAGCCATTGAAGAGATCACGTCCCACCCTGAAGGATGGTTGTGGGTGACCAGACAAAGGCCCAACATAGGCATCATCCTCAGCAAACTCTTCACGATCCTCGCCATCTTCGCCTAACTGATCCACCAGAGTCGCTTGAACACGCGTTATCGGCCAAAAACCATCTCGCAAAACAGTAGTGCTCGGTCTCGGGTTTTGCATTGCCACCCTCACATCATGCTAGTAATGCACTAAATGCTCATAGCGCCTTCGGTACTCCCCAGTCACGTCCGCATTGCACATGTTTTCCCAATACTTCTCAAATCCAAATATACCTTTCATAATGTCTTGTGCGCCTCTCATGGCTCCTTGTTGAACTGCCGAAGGTACTCCACGCGGCCACAAACTAATCCCTTCAGTGTCTTCTTTCCTCAACTTAATGCCTCTTCCATCTTCCCCCAACCAGTCCACGTCAGTGCACAGTAGCTTGTACTTCATGACCGGAGTTCCATGTAAATCTAAATAGAATTTGACTTGTTGTGGTCTCGTATGTCCTACGAGGATGTTGCCACCGTCAAGAAATGAACCTGCAATGAAGCCCTTGAAATTGGGCACCTCTTCAATTAGGTGAGGAATAGTAGGAATGGATTCCACACCCATGAAAGACTTCATAAGCGCAGGAACTGTTGGGAAACTCTCCTTCTTCAATAGCATGCTCCATCTCCCAAACAATGCATCAATATCATCGTGCGTATGACCAACGATCATGAAGTTCACATACACTTCACGAAAGATCTTGTTCGCGACAAGTAGAGACCAAAAACAAAACATTTATCTGTTTTTGTTGTCCCCAGTGGCATTATCCATTTGCACATTAAGAATAGGTGGCAACGGCGTTGCAAGCACTAAGGTTATCGGTGGTTCAGGAAGCGACGCTTGACACATCTCTTTGCCCTTCAGCACTGCTTCAAACAATGGTGATGAGTATGCATTGACAAACAACTGTCTAGAAGAAGACTTTGGTGGTTGTTCAAGGTCTCGCAACAACTTTGCCATTGAACCAATGGTGTAGTTTGAATCATGGGGAAAGAAATCGAAGCCATAATGTGCATACCGGACATCATCGTGACCATGCGCAATTATACCAGTGACTGACACGGGCAACTTCATAAGGCCATCGAGCTCCTTACTTTTGTGAGAGAAGACAAGCGAAGCTGTTTTTGCATGATCCATTTTGTCATGCATGATTGTAAGACATTCATGGGGAGAATTGTGCGACCAATATCGATTCGCATAATAGATCTCTTTGTGAGCCCGAGCAATGGCTAGGTGTTTGTCCAACCTCCGAGACCATAACATAGCGGTTTCAGACCCCGCAAGAGCGCTCTTCATGAGCTCTCGCAACTTGTCACAAGTACCACAACGAGCAAAATTATCTCCAGGTTGCTTCACATCGTACTCAGAGAACCTAGTAGACCTGATTTTGCTCAAGTTAGATGTGGACACTTCTTTCAGCCCGAATGCAACATTGGTCTCGTTGATTTTTGCCATTTGACCTTTCCATTGAAAAGTAGTTGGTAAGATTTTGGAGACGACCTTGTCCCCGGACTTCAAAGTTCGGGTACAATGTGGCATGTAATCCGCTTCTCTTTCTAAGATACATTTCAGAGTAACAGCCGCTTGTTCTATGTGCTTTCTTGGCTTCATCAATCCCAAATTACCATGCTCCCTGGCTTCACGACCATCCTTCAAGGCATATTTCTAATAGCGATAAAAAATAGACTCAGGGACCCCGGCAATATGCATCCAAGCTCTCATGCAAACATCTATCTCATCAATTGTAACCACCCTTCTACCTCGCGAGTTTTGATGCACTTGTCTATGCACTTCAGTTTTCATGAAAGCTCTATGCTTGAACGATGTGTTTTGGTACATGCGCTGCCGGAAAGCTCGGATTTTTTCTCTTGGAAAAGGCTGCACACAATTTCTACTGCAGCACAATTTACTAGACACCAAATTGATGGATTCTTGACTGAGAAGGTCCTTCATTTTGATGCAAGTCTTGCGAGGCGGATTTTGAATGCTACTTGTATATGATCGGTTGGACTTCAAGGAAGGGGGATTCATATGACTTGCTAGTAATCGATTGTGATTATCCCTGGCGTCATGGTCATGCAGACTTGCTCCACGGCAGTGGACTAGGCGAATAGGCCATGCTACCAACGCACGTACCCTCTCCTGGGGGATATCTACTTCAGAATGAGTCTTGGAAATGTGCACTGCTACATGAGTATCGCCGAGAGGACCATCGGCACCGAGCACGAGCTCAGAATTCGCACTGTGACATACACCATCACCAACAAGAGTACCTTCCTCATTATAGAGAGTAACAACACTTGTATTCCACAGATGTCGAGGAATTCCCTCACACTCAGGAATGTCAACAATCATATCATGTCCGCTATCCCCATCATCGTCAGACCAGAGTATATTGTTGAAAGGATCAATCGTGGAGCCCATAGTATCTACACATAAACAATGTGATGTATAGTTAGAAGACAAATCCCCGAATGTGCTTGTTTAAAAAATAAGCAGTTATTGAAATTATTAGGTCGAATCGACCTAAACAATGAATACATAGAATATTGCATAGAACATGATTTAAATAATTACGGACCTAATACTAATTCATATGCATGAAGATTTATTTTAGGTCAAGTCGACCTAATGTCGTCATGTAGTTAAGTCCCAAGAGCACAGAATGCTTCGAAAAATAAAAAAGAGAAGGGTAAGTTCAAATTGTTGCAAAGATCATTATATGTAATGTCTACTTTTGCACCTTAAGTTAATTCTAATCATTAATTCAGTACCATAATTTTATTTAGGTCGAATCGACCTAAAAATTCTGAATCAAAAATCATTCATGAAATATTTATCAATTCCTTATAATTTTGGTATTAGATTGTTTCGGATTTGGAACAATTTCATTGTGAAATTTAAATAAACATAACATTCACTAATCCATCTTTCAGGTCGACTCGACCTGAAATATATAGTTTTATGAATTTATATTGGCATGTATACTGACATCACTAAATACAAGATCGTCATTCAAGTCGAGTCGACCTGAATCTCAATATGAGGAATAAAGTTCCTTCACTTTGTTTAAAACATGACCACGATGATGAGGCTCCTCTTCATGTTCAATTAGGTCGACACGACCTGAATGTCTCCGGAAATTCAGGAACTTCAAATGCTGTTTTCTCTTAATGTCGTATTTCGTGATTTCTGGCGACATATTCGGATGTTTTCAAACTACTACTATACGACTCTGAAATATAATGAATTGGTCCGTATATGAAAGCAGTACACAATGCAGCAGTTATAAGTGTACCATCTCGCAAAACCGTGAACCCTAAGGTACATTTGAATGGAAACTTCCCAAGACACTAAGGATTCCTGCATGTCATACCAAAAACGTGAAGCGCGTCAACGAACTACAATAGTACGATCGTGCACAGTCTATGATTGAACAACTCTTCACGGAAATCAATAGTGGTGGAAAACAAAGGAGCAGTGCGTAAGCGGAGCTTCACAGTCGCTTGAGAGGAGAAAAGGAAAACGAAGAAGCCAGAAGTCGATAGTACTCAACTACTTCTAGGCGGGAATGGGGATGGCGGCAACTACAACACCGAATTTCGAATTCTAAAATGCCATGCCAACAACATTTGTGCTTTTCCTCGAAATTCCTGGAGTAAGGTACTGTTCACTAGGAAAACGACATAGACAGCTGGTAGCTTTCTTTATTCCTTCACCTTATTTAGGACTGACAGTTCATAGTCTAAATTATTCTGGGTTTAGGTATTTTAGTTTAGAATGAACTTTTTTTAAACTTCTTTTTTCAGCTTCCTAAAATTCTCTTTCTTATCTTGGACTGCAGTGTGCTTTACTGTTTTTGTAATTGGTCGGACTTTTTCTTCATTCCCTTAACTATTTGTACTCCTAGTTACCGAGGCCTATTCTGAGCTTTTTGGAATTTCCTCCAATTTGAACAAAATGCCATCATTTTAATAAATTGTATGATTGTTTTATGAATTGTAACCGTACAGAATTTAGGGTTTAGACAACCCGCGTGGGTGGGAGGGACATCCTCATAACAAGGCCTTTCCTAAGCTTTTTATAAAAAGAAAAATCCCAGACTAATCAAGACAGGTACATACATAAAATAGCTTCTAAGATAGAGACATCTCAAATCCATCTATTTTGCTATCCCAAACTTCACATCAAAGTCTTACAACCTCTTATAGAAGTCACATCAAACTGATAAGATGGCTCAAGTGAAAAATCTTTTTAGAACAACCAAACTCATGGTGGTACAGTTTCTAGTTAAGTACAATGTCACATCTCCTAAGCTTACTTTAGACTACATATGTAATATACTAAAGCCTATAACCAATAGGAATTAGTATCCCAAATAACAACTGTGCCTCCAAAAACTATAGATAGAGTATTTTGCAGATTGGTAAATTAACCCAAGAGGCTGTGAACCTCACCTGCACCCATGCAATCCAACGAACAAAAAGTTAGTTAGAGAATGTATGTCAGGTGTCTTCAGCTCACAACAGCGTGTTATAGCAATCACAAGAAGAAAAAGCACCATGCAAAATCTCATTAACAATTCACATAAGAAAATGGGGCAATCATATTAGTCTCAAAAACTTGCAGATCAACATCAATCACATAAGGCAAAGAACAGAGGACCTGAGAGGATGCCATCTGTGCTTGCTTTCTCTCCACACACCCTAACTTCCTCTAAATCCAATGCAGAAAGTAAATACCACCCAAAAAGTGAGAGGGCTCATCCATGGTTCAGGCCCTCTATTTATACTATGAGCTTCAAGTTAGGGCACAGAGCCACCATAACCAGAGAAAACCCTAGCTCTTAAGAAAAGAGGGGGAAAAAACCACCAACTCGATTCAAATTAGGTCATTTATGCCAGACGTTACTTCCTTGGAGAACTAAAACCCACTAACATGACTACTTAACTAGTTGTCATAGAATGGTAATTAAAATACTTAGTATCTCTGGCATGGAGAGAATTGCTCAAAAACCATGGCCAATAGTGACTTTAGAAGGGACAAATTAGGCCACCTAAACTTGTACCATATCTGTAAATCAACTTCAATCATAGTCTAATTTTCCAACTGATTGAATTTTGGTACCAATTTTCTACTTGTCATCCCGTCATAATTTAGAGAACAAGTATGTGGTGTTCCAACTTCCTCCAATAAACCTAGAACATAGACATCTCCATCCAAGGCTAGGTAATAGAATTTATGCTATAAGGTTTTAGTAACATCCAAATTGTGGCTAAATTAATTTTCAATATTTTCTAATCTAGAGGGTAAAGGAAGGGAAGGGTGGGAGGGGCCTTATAAAATAGTAACTTGGATATGTAATTAACATATTTTACCATCCAAGTTTGCTGAAATATAAGTAACTAGTTCTAAGAATAGAAAACTACTTACTTTTATTTGAAAAACCATGAATATTTACTTGTCATGATTTTAGCAAAATATAAAGGGGACATTTAACATTCTCCTTTACTTTATCAAAAATTGATATGCAACTAGACTAAAACTAGAACTTTGAGTGAATTACTCCAAAGAATTTTTTAAAAAACCTTTAAGCCTGTTAAACAAATTGTTTAAAATTGATTGGTTTCAAAATAGACAACCATACAAATTTAAAAAAAACAAAACCATGGCTACATAACCTCCATCATTACATTTATTTATAAAGGGGCTATTCAACTTCCACCCTTACATTATCAAAATGAATTGCAACTAGACTTAGGGTTTAGGGTTTAGGGTTTACGGGTAAGGTGTGAAAATCGCAAGAGTGATGTGAAGTCTTTCAATGCTCTTTACAAAAGTGAGGATGTAAGAACTCGGTGACCGAGAAAATATGAGGTTTAAGGGCCTAATTTGTATAACCCCAAACAAATGATGACTTCTTCAAATGTACTCTATAATGTTTTAAAATTGAATTTTCGATGTGATTTTAGTCCGAAGTCTAGTGTTTCTGAGATTCATTTCAAGATCTCTCAACACTAAGGGTACTGAAAATTGCAATGGGTACCCTTGCTCAAAATCTTGAATAGAATAATCAATATTATTTATTTTTCGATCGATATTTTGATGCTAAAACTAAACTTCTAGAAGTGTTATTGAAAAGTATGAACTACTAAATAGGATTAATTTTACTTCGGCATTTTGCAAATACTAGATTTTGGTGCCTTGGGCATTTAGAAGTTAAATAATAAGTTGACTTCCACTTGGGCTATATATATTCACAACAACCTCAACAACATTTAGGGATATTTATAGCCCAAATGCAAGTCAATAAATTCTTGAAAATGTAGCACAATATTTTTTTCTTAAATTCATCGAGAATGTGATTCTTGTTTAGAGTTGTCCAATTATTTGACTTATCCAAATGTGAACAAAAAGTCAACAAACAAACAGTATATATATGTATGATATAAAATATAAATATAAGTAGTAGTTCTTATTCTATATTCGATTTTATGAACTACATTCTCCATCACAAAGTGTAGAGTCTAAAGTTCGAGGTTTGAGGGCCATATAGGTTTGAGGCACCTTCATGTGTGGAAGGGGGACATTCCATAAGCTTTCTAATAAATAAAGTCGTAGACTAAGAAACACATCCCAAGATATAGACATTGTCATATCAAGATATTTGACAAAACCATCACATGAAAACTTGTAATAGAAGCTCACAAAAGCTAATAAAAATTCACGAATGAAGATTAAAATCAAGATCTTTGGTGGTCCATTTTTGTGTTCATTACAGTTTCAAAGTTAAAAAAAAGGTCATTGAACATCCACTTTAATTTGTATATACCCTAGTACCTTGTATATTCATATGTTGTTATTTAGAAAGAAATACTTGATAAAAAATAAGAATGTGCGTCATCCATAATTATTTCTCTTATTAGACGGAGGGACAGTGTACTTGTAGTACATTGGTGCTTTTACTAAAGTTTTAGTAATTATAGCTTGAAAGGTTAAATTCTAAAATGGTGACATGCAATTGTATGGCTCCTACTAACTTTTGAAAGGTGCATTATACCTTATTTATTCATGCACTTCACATGCGGACATAATTGCAAAACATACTAATGTAAGACACATTCAGAAGACTTTGAATTTCTCATCATTATTCTTAAGTGAATGAATTTGGTAATTACAAATCATGGTCTTAAACATGATGTATCCTATAGTTATAATTAATGATTACTTTGTTTTAGAGTATGAGTAGGCCATCAATTGAAGCATTCATTGTAAAAAGCCACGAATGAATGAAAATGATTGATGGTTTAGGATTTATTAATGTTATGTACTTATGCCCAAACTGCCTAATTGCTTTTCGGAATTATACCAATTATCATCAAGCATAACTGTACACTTTCTTGGGAAAGGCTTACTTACTTTTATAACAATTAAATTTTATATTAATGCGCTTTACTTTATGTATTCTTTAAAACTGACATGTAGTTTATATTAGAACTCATAGAATTAATGTATGAATGCGTGGAATAAGATTCATACATGTTTTGAATATCACGAAGTCACAAAGATCATGGAAACATTCATTTCATAGAAGAAGGCATTTATTCACTTATTCATTCCACATATTTTAGATTTTATACTAAACAAAAATCACCCTAAGCAATGTCATTATACGTTGAAATTTACCAATGAAATTTTGATTATTCTATTGAAAAGCATATATTTATAGAATCATGTAACTATTATTTCTTTCATTGTAAACTTGACGTTAAAGCAAGTCACGTTTCATTCATTATACTTTCAGATATTTTAACTTCAGTACAACTCTTGTAATTGTTACATACATGCATGGAAACAAAAGCCGAGTTGTTTAGAATTTCAAAAGTTATAATTCATGGAAATGTTCAACGAAATTTGTTTCTCTATAATTGACAACAATTGAATGAATTGAAATTCTTAAAACCATTGAACTAATTCTTATTAATGTAAATAAAGAAGGAGAACACATACATTTCTATATGCGTTGAACTTTAATTAGATCTTTTAAATGTGAGAAGTATTACAATTATTAATGAATTGTGTTCAAATAGAACCTCTAGAACCTCTAAAATTTATAAGGAATTCTAATTCCAAGAAATTATTGAGAATTATTTTACTATGCATTTCAATGTGACTTCTATGCCTTTAATCAATTATGTCCTTTAAAATACATTTCATGAATTAGGGCACACATGACATCATGTGTGCTTCTTTGTTTTGCAAGCTAAAAGCTAGTAGGTCCAAGTAATTAACAAAACTTCCTAAAATACTTATTTAATGATGATATAGTTTATTTCCAACCAATGGCTAACTAAGAATTGTTTAATGTACAATAGGAGTTGAATTGTTTATCCTTGCATTGTATAGTGGGCCAATTTTTTATATTATAATGCAGTATGAACTATAATGATAATTATTATTTTCGTAGAGGTAGATAGATGATGTCAACTAAACGAATGGATGCATTCCGCAATCATATTGAATTACAATACTCTAAATTAAAATATTAATCTAATGTGAGATACTTATAAATTATATAGAGTGTAGCAATCCATTTTCACTATTTCGCATATGCTTTACACAACAATTTGCACATGAGGAAGGGGCACATTATGAATAGGGAAGAGTCATATGAACCGTGGAATTTGAAAATACTATATAAGGTTATTGATGAAGTGCTAGAGTATGAATGAGGAAGACATGTATTACCTCTAATTTTTAGGAGGACAATATGAGATCTTTAATTACATTTCCTGGAAAAAAAAATTAGGGTTCTTTAACAATTAAGTAGCTTTACTAGAAGAAATTTACTTTAAAAGCCATTAAAGTCATTCAATATACATACATATATTTGAGATTTTTCTAAGAGAGATTCATGACTCTTAATTACAATAGTGATTGAATTAAAAGTATTCAAAATGTAATCCTAAAGTACAACTATTTATATACTATAGAACATTCATAATTTAGTGTGGTTAAAACTTGTAAGGAAACTATTTTTATTTATATAATAAAGAAACTGCAAGTATTTATATACTACAAAATATTCTTCATTCATAGTAAGGCACCCTAATTTCAATTTTCAATGGACGGTTCATACTTTAGTTGCAAAAATGTTGTAATGCGTATGAATTCATATTTAAGATTCATATTTTTTTAATAGATGGGTACGAATTCGTACTAAAATTTCAAAGATATTGTGATGAGTATGAATTTGTGCAAAGTTATTTTCATTAATTTTTTTTTTTCATTTTAAGGGAATCTACATGTGGTCTCCAAATAAGAAGTAAGTGTCTAAGGTTGGGCGCTTCCAAATTTATTTTTGGTTTAGGATGTACCTTCAAGTTATGAAACTTTTAGAGTTCTATGGCTTGAAAACAAAACCTAAAAAAACATCTTTGACAATTTCATCTTTTAAACTGGTGCAATCAAAGGCAAATGGATTTCAAAGAGATGCAAAATCTAGATGTCATCTAAGATGTGTATTTTACTTTTTACACTATTTCATCTCTAATTTTTCTATTTTTTTGTTTGTTTTTAGTCTTCTTATTGGAAAAACAACAACACTAATGAGCTAGTATGATTACTGTAACACTTATTCCTAAACTTCCCAAATAGGGCCAGGGAGAACTGACCCCCTTGCTCGGCCCTGCGGGCAAACCCTGTAATTTTTTTTTTTCGCACATGAATTTTTCTGCAAACTTTTAATTCATTTTTGCGATCAAATACCCAAATTAGTCTAGGGAGGTCGAGAGTATACTCTAGAACGGCCCAAAGTACGTTTTTTTTTTACATGCACCCTTGGTAAGGACGAGCGAGGGGATCAATCCACTTTGATCCCCGAATAGATGGTGGATTTTGGAATGGGAATGGGTCTGGTGAGGCAGGTGGGGCTCGGAAGGGGTCGGGTCTCGGGAGGGGTCGGGTCTGGGGAGGAGGGCGGGTCTCGGAAGAGGGTGGGTCTGGAAATGGGCCGGGTCTGGTGAGGGAGGCGGGTCTCGGTTTCAGGGTGGGTCTCGGGAGGGGCCGGGTCTCGTGAGAGGGTGGGTTTCGAAATGGGAGGATGCGGGGAGGACAATCTGCGAAATTGTTGTTAGGGTTTGGCACCGGGAAATTCCGATGTTGTGCCTGTGATTCTCATGCTGTGGCTTTGAATCCGATGCTGGTGTTGCTGAAGTTTGGTCGTGCGTGAATTGCGTTATTCTGTTTGTTTGGAGCGCGCTGCTTCTACATTCGTCGAGTCTAGGGAGGAGGCGAGTATCAGTAGGGGAGGAACATCTGCGAAATTCGGTTCGACATTTGAATCGGAGTGGGGTGCGATCGTTGTTGTGGGGTGCTGGTATTGTGGGGTGCTGGTATTGTGGGGTGCTGCTGAAGTAGTTTAGGGTCGCCGTTGCTGGTGAAGTACGCGTGCTGTTGGTGAAGTCGGCCGCCGCTACTGCTGAAGTACGCCGCTGCTGGTGGAGTGCGCGCAACTGCTGTTGAAGTGGTTTAGGGTCGCTGCTGTTGCTGAAGTACGCCGCTACTGCGGAGCGCGCACAAGAAAGTTCTGTGAGTTCACATGCATCCCTTACGTTCATGTCGTTGTGGTTTAGGGTGAGGCTTTCAAGTGGTTTATTGTGGTTTAGGGTGAGTTCATTGTGGTTTAGGGTCAAGGCTTGCTGCAGGTGTTAGAGTTATTCGGTAGTTTCAGTGCTCCATGTTTCAGTGCTTGCTGCAGGTGTTAGAGTTATTCGGAAGTTTGAGTGCTCCATGTTTAAGTGCTCCATGTTTGAGTGCTCGCAGTTGGAGGTATTGAGAGTTTGTGAAAGTTTGAGTGCTCCCAGCTTTAGGGTTAATTGCATCCACGTTGAAATTTCAGTGGTTTCTGCTTCATTTGAACATTACGTTGGGTTTAGGGTTTGTGCTTCATTTCATTTGGCTTCATTTCATTATGCTAGGTTTCTGCTTCATTTCATTTGGCTTCATTTCATTATGCTAGGTTTCTGCTTCATTTCATTATGCTTGGTTATTGCTTCATTTCATGACGCTGATCTAGGGTTTACGGTTTCTGCTCTCATTTCATGTTTTCTACGTTTGACTGCTTGCACAGTTTTGTGTGAGTGGTTTATGCTTGTATTTACGATTTTTTGTTACATTCGACCTCCTGTTGTAGTTCGTGGTTTAGTTAGATTGAAAAATCTGCTATGCATTTCATTGATTTTGGAACTATAAATGTGAAAAATTCCCTTGTTTAACTATTTCAGAACTTCCCGGTTCCTTCTAATCGTACTTCATGCTTCAGTTTCTGTTAAACCGTCTTTTAATGTTTACATATATGTAATGTGCGCAGGTACGTGTACTGGGTTTGGGATTGTTTCTTCATTCTTGGTGATTGAAGTGCGTTTGTGTTCCCATTCTCGGAAAGGTATGACTTCTTGTTGTAAGTTTTGTATCTTTTAGGAACTTTGAATTCATTGCCAGTGCATTTTAGGGTTTAGGAAATGCTAACGTTTAGTGGAATGTGCAGTCACTTACCGTAATTTTAGGTCGACTACTGTCCTTTTAGGTCGATTACAGATGTTCCCCATGATTGAAGACGTTCGTTTAGGTCATTCGACCTACAATGAGATGTGACTTAGCAGTCACTAAGCACAGAAGAAATTTGCAGATGAACTCAATTCAGGTCGAGCCGACCTAAAATAACAACATGGTAGCAGTAGAACAACACTAAGAATTTCCTATGATTAAATGAAATGAAATCAGTTTAGGCCGGGTCGACCTAAACAGGCCGATACTCAATAAATAATGAATTAGAAAACGAGAAATAAATTTAAAAGAAGACAGTGTCAAAGCCTAAGTTTGAATTACATAAACAAAAAAACTAATACATTTTAGGTCGACTCAACCTGATCCCGAATTTTAAAGATTACCAAATCTTTTACGCAAAAAAGATACCAAGATAAAATACAAAATAATTCAAGAATATAAATAATAAAATAAATAATGAACTCTGAATATAACAAATCAAGTCGATTCGACCTAAAACGCATCAACAATAGACCCGAACAGTCCTCAGTAATAATCGAAACAATCGGATACTGAAATGTTAGAGCTTCATCCATGAACGGAGAAATTTAGATCGGCTCGACCTAAATATGTTGGACAACTCACTTGTTGTGCAGTATGGACGTTCAAGTGCCAAAACTTGAAGCCTTCTTCAAGCGATCCCAACGTGAAAGAGAAGAAGACGATGGAGATGACATCGACAACGAAGGAGAATACTGGGAGTTCCAAAACCCTGAAAAAATGCAATATTGGAGTCTAAAGATGATTCCCTGGAAAAATCTGATTTGCTTCACTTACACGTATGTCGATAGTGAACCATATTACTCTGTCTCATTTGAAGAGAAGATCAAGGATATCGCTCCAGACACTGGTTCCATTGTAAAAATTCACTATGTGACGGCATTGTCTGGGGTACCGGAGAAAGAACAATACCATTTCACATTCATTGTAGACTCCGCGAAAATTCCATTCAACATCACGCCCTTTTTAGTTATGCTTGAGCCCACAAAGTATAGAGATGAGATTCTTGAGCTGGAGAAAAAGATTGACGATAACTTTTTTAGATCCACTGCTGAGAAGACGTTCACTGGGAAGACACTGTGTAACAGATTGAGGAAGATGTTCACCGATTTCACTGTGCTAGCAGCAAAGTTGGAGTCCAAACGAAAAGAAATGGCACCCAGATCGGTATCACAGGACATTCCAAGCCAAGGTGGAGAAGGTCAGGGTTCATTGGGTACCCCCAGTACACAATCCAGCAGAGGAACAAGAAGAATCCTCAATAGCGCGACACCTCCGCCTGGGCCAAGAAAGAGCAATCTGGCGTCTAGTTCATCGAAAAGAGTTGCAAAGCTGAATGCGGCTGCCTCCGCCAACGTAGAACCTAGCTTCGCCTCTAAAGTGACCGATGTTTCCGAGGCACACGATCCAAAAAGGAAATACGATTACAAGAAATTGGCGGAGGCGTACAAAAACTACTGGGCAACATGTACTGATGCGTACATATTTGAAATAGAAGAAAAAAAGTCGATCCATATTTCACAATTGATCGCGGCGCCAACAGAGATGAATATTAGAAGCCACGAAGATCGATTGGCAATGGACATATTGCACTTTCTAGTACATATGCCAAATCATACTACAAAGCAGACTCTATGTGTGATGCCAACAAATCAGGCACTAAAACCCAGTAAAGAGTCGTGGGAGGAAATAAAAAATGGGGAGTTCTTTTTAATTAATGGTCAGCACAATGTGACGGCTAGCAAGAAGATGGTGGATATGAATTTAGACGAGTCCATCGTCAAAAACTTTCGACAGTGGGATTGCTACGTGGTGTGGTCTCAAGATACTGCAAAACTGAGGGCCATCTTTGCCTACTATAACCGAGTAAACCATTTTATAGCTATGAAGCCGTCCTGGTCAACAAATATCCTGGGAGCCAGAACTGTTTGGGAGGCAATGGGAAGACCAAGGAACCCGAAGGATGCCAACCCAATTGGAACGCAATCAATGCTCGAAGAAATGCTGAGAACAAAGCGAACAAAGCAAAATTTCAGGTAGCTAACAAACTGCCTGCTTCAATAAAATGTGAATGTCGTTTTAGAACATGCTAGCAATTTAGATCAACTCGACCTAAATGTGATTGTATGATGTTCACAGGAATTTGTGAAGGCTATGAACAAGCGATTCGTGATGTTGGATGTTGTCAAGTCGCAGAGAGCATCCCGTGGGAAGGATGCTGAGGAGAAGCTGCAGATTAGGAATGAACTGAAAATCATAACCGCTCTAGATCCTGTATTCGCGTTGTGGAGGGAAGTAATTTCCAGTAACGCTCACGGCGAACTCATTAACCCCGACACTCTTGTCAAATTTAATAAGAAGGCAGGGTGGAAGTCAGAGGCAAGAAATCTGACGCATGAATTCTTTTTTTTTTTAATTAAAATTTGTTTGGCAACCTCTCGTATGACGACATGAGTAAATTGGCGAAGCACATTCTTCACCAAGACAGAGTGAAGAGAAAGCACAGTCACCCGAAGGTGACAATAAAACAGGCATCCTCCGTTTTGGAAAGCTGTTATACATGCAAGGAGTGGGTGGAGCGCCGAAAGAGGAAGTACCTCGTGAAGAAGGAGTTGAACAACATTGATCCCAACCTGGGCTTGTTGAACACCTTCAATGAACTCAACACCTAGAAGTGGAGAGAGTTCAAAAAGAGTCGCTCCATTACTAGAGCGACGATGAATGTTCTTCTGGAGCAACCGGGGGATGACTACTGGAAAGAGGCCAAGCAGATGAAGTCACGGAATAAGAAGACAAAGGTTATTTCACCCTAAGCAGCAGAGTTCTTCAAGGTCTTCTTAGCTCAGCGTGCAGCATTTGTAAAACCCATTGCGGTGGCGCATTACCGACCATATGACATCAACAGGGATGAACACTCGAATTGGCCTGTACGTGCGTGGACGGAGAGCACTTTGTCTAGAATAAAATTCGGCATATTAGATTTTCGATACACTCCAATTGTACTAAACAAAAGCAAATGCACTCCAACGATGCCGTATTTCTTTGCGGTCATGAAGTCGTTTCAGGAAATGAAGAAGCCCTTGCTTCATGAAATTCAGACTTGGCTGTTCATCTGCTCCGATCTGGTTGAGCAAACCCAGGCTCTGTACTATATTCAGAGCGATGAGGTCCTCAAGACTTACCACATGGATTACGCGGACTACGTGCCAGCAAAGCATGAACGAATGGGAGATTATTCTGCGAGTAATAGCAAGGCAGTCGAGAAAGTGTATTTGACCTTTCTGCAATATCCAGATAAGGCAACAATCATTCCTCCCAAACCAGCCTACCGTGCTCCCAACACCGACGTCTTCAATAAGCCGTGGGCATACAACGAGTTGGAGTACCGCATCCACAATACTGAGTTGCGCATGGAGTTCTACATAAACATCCTTAGGCGTTACTCAATCGGCTGTAGGGCTGTCATGTCATTGTTTGCAGGGGAAAAATTCACATGCGCTGCAATGGTATGTTGTATTTAGGTCGAGTCGACCTGATTATTGCGTGGATAGCATATTGTGATTTGAATTCCTACGTTGATTCATTCAAATAACAAGGATATAGAGTTCTACAATTTCATGCTGATTATCTGAATTAGTGTGCAGTCTTTGAGATATTTAGGTCGGCATGACCTAAACTGCATGAATCCTCAATTTACTAACATCCAATATTTGAATTGCCTGTGCAGATGCTAGGGCTTATTGTCTATGCCGTCGGGACATCTGACAAGTCGGATCCCTAGACATCAATTGTCAATCTAGGAAAATCATTAGACAAGAATGATTTTCTTCCGGGGGGATACTTCGTGGACGAGATGTACCATAGTAGGAAACCTGGTGGTCCTTCAACGCCATTATTGTCTAAGAGAAGGCGTAAGTCTGCATGGAATTTGACACAGACTCCTTCATCGCAACCTGGACCATTGCAGTGAGAGAGTGTCAATTTAGACGACGACGACGACAATTCAGATGACTTTGCGCTTGAGGAGGATTACACTTCCATTAATTTTTCCCAGAATGTGGGAACATCATCAACGTCGTCGGGGCAACCGGTTCGCGTGGAAATGGTCGAGACACAACCATCGAGCACGCCGCCACCCGTGCACCATGGGAAGCGGAGGAGGGCCGCCTTCGACCAGGAGGACTACGGTTCGCAAATTGCAGAGTTGCGAGCAGAGAGGATTCAAGATAGGGCATCAAATCTTGCAATGTATGCGGAGACGAATGTGCGACTAGACCAGCTCCAAAATCTAATTTGCGATTATACAACGCGGTCGGGTAACCAGTTTGAAGCCATTATGAACAAGATAAGTGGTGTAGTTCCTCTGGCATCGATAGAGCCCGCGTAGACTGCTTCACAATTGATGATCCAGAGTCAATCTTCTGATCCGCTGGATGTTGTAGGGGCATTTGCTGTTGACGCTGGTCAATCTCAACGCAAGGTGATGAACCCAAATCCAACATGACCACCTACAAGAGCAGACGTTCCTCCGCCCCAGCCCTTGAGCGACATTAGGCCTGATGTTCTACCGCCGCTTCCTCCAATAGAACTCGTCCCAGACGTTCCTCCCTCGTCTCCCCCGAGCGACATTGTCCCCGACGCTCCAGCGCCACCACCCGAGATTGAATTCAAGGCTACTGGAATGAGGGACTCGATTGTATCACCTGAAGTGGATCCTTTGGACTCTGTTGATTTGGATGTCGTTGTGGACTGATCACCAATGAATGTTGACCAGCGAAATATCCATTCGAATGAATCAGATGAAATTGCAGGTTGATCCAAATAATCACTCAATGAAATTGTGTAGTTTTAGGTTGGCTCGACCTGATTTGTATTATACGTAGGTGTAGTTTTGAAATCAGAGACAAAAACTATTTTTTGGTGAATGAAAACTCTTTGTGAATGGAACGACGAAGTTCATAGTTTTCATCAATATGTCTTGTATTGTATTTTCCGTTTTCTGCGGAATTAATATAAGATGTTCTTACATTTTCCATTTTCTATAATTATGAATGGCAGGCCCAGTTGCTGTTGATGTTGTGCCTTCCTCCTCCAATCTCAATCCAAATGAAGAGCATGATGCTCTTCATGTTGATCACGATGATATTATGGACGTCCTCCAAGAAGTCACGGAGTTGCCAGCCCTTGAAGCAAAAATCCTACCCTCGGTAGAACCGGAAGTTGAGAATGATGATTTAGCCTTTCCCGAGATTATGCCCGGTGAGGTCGCAATTCAGCAATCTCCAGTGAAGGTTTTCAATGTCGTCAAAATGTCACGGGACTCAAATCCTAATCAGGTATTACTTCTGTAACTTTAAATTAAAATTGTCGAAATCTCGATTGTCATGTTCCATGCAATAGCCAAAGTTCATCTTGTTTTTTCTTTTTTTGCATTCATTTTGTATTTTGGTGTTCGGTTCGTAAATGTGTCAGTGCAGGCTAGTAACTAGCTGCACATTTGTATCTTTGATAGCAGGGTCCGGATCCTCCATGTCTGCGTGGAGAGCCATCAAGGGAGGGAACTATTCCATCCAGGTCCGGGGTGACAAAGAAGTGGCTCAATGTCATCCTTGACCTGAATGGGATTTTATGTGCGACTATAGATTTGAAATCAAAGGGCTATTATAGTCACGTACTAGATCCTTCGTAGGGCCAATCGGCCACAAATCCCACCATTCTGGAGTCAAAAGAAGTTCATGTGAGGCCGCACTGTTCTCAGTTCCTCTGTGAATTAGGAACGATAACTACTAATTCAGTGTGGAGCTCCATGGTTATGGCCAATACTGAATGCGTAGTCAAGCATCTTTTCGATGGTCTAGAGAGCCCCGTAATTGTACTTGCTCAAGGCACCTACACGACTCTTAAGTGCAGGGATGGTTTTGGAAGGGTCGTTACTTTCAAAGAGCTGGGTACAAATAAGGACCTCTTCCTGAAGAACTTGAGTGCCTTGTTCAATGGCTCACGAGGGAATTTTACGTCGGATAATACTATCATAATAGACGACAGTCCAAGTAAGCAAATCATGAACAAGAGCGAGAATGTAATTCTCCCAGACACTTGGACAAACAGGGGGAATGGTCCTAAGGATACGTTCCTCTTGGATGTCCTACTGCCGTGGTTGAGGCGCCTTCCGCCTGCACCTTCTCCGGTTCCCGTGAGGGGATGACCGGAATCACCTTCTTCAGTTTGATCTCCGTTGTGGCTATGCTTTGTCTGGGCCTACGTAACTGCGGCATGGACGCACTCCGCTCAAAATACTTACTGATTCTACCTTCTTTTCCACTCCTAGCCGCACGTCCCGTATCTCACTTTCCCTTACAGCGCATAACCGGAAAGCGACAAATTTGCAATTGCAGATTTCCAACCCCGCAGCGTTCAAAGACAACAGTCAATAATTTCACTCTTCCTTACAGATATGACAAGAAACCCAACTGGGCAACACAACAACAACTCCAGCAGCGAGAGGGCTCCTACACACAGGGTTTGAAAAAGGGGAACTAATTGGCAGAGCGCTCCCTTATATACTGCCAGCGCCGCCAAATTAGGTCATCATTAACTAATCCGGTTAACCTAATCTAACCTGGTCAGAATTCTTCCGGTCATGAACTATTCCGGTTCAGGCTTATTATCCGGTTAGCTACCTTACTTCATTCCTGTCCTAATTTCCGGTTCTTACTTATCTGTAAACCGGATAGGAGTTCCTGCCAAGAACTTCTGATCCAAATTTGTAGATAACTTAAGAAAAAAACAAAAATCACGTTGTGACAGTAGAATTGATCCACATGAGAGACGATCCACTGTTTTGAGAAAGAGTAGCCTTCAATGCGTCCAACTACCACCCCATCGCCCTAGATACAGTCTTTGATAGTCGAGAAGCCGCTTTCTGCCACCGTGCCATTTTTGCGTGGAATTCGATGGTCTCCTTATTTTCACACCCAAGGACTATAGGTCGGTGCTCTACAATGATTTTTTTGGTATTGAAATTGATTTCTATGAGCACGTTCTCTATCCACTCCTCATAGTTGCCAAAGTACGTTTCATCCACATCAGCATATTTTGGAGATTCTTTGCACTTTTTCAGAATAAAAGTGCTCAAATCTCTCTTCAACTTAATGATGCCTGATTCTTTATGCCTCAAGTATGTAGACTCCAGGAATTCTACAGTGCGTTCCTCGTACCATTCGAAACACACTCGCTGTGCAAATATTGAATAATCCCGTGGAGGATAAGTTGGATCCTTATCATGTGCCGTCTTTGACTTCTTCGACTTTGATGATGACTCTACACCCGTTGACTCATACGAATCAATAGTCACTTGGAACTCCGCGGGATTGTCAAGGTTGGTGCCCCTTACATATTTCCTTGTAGCATTCTCCCATTCCCGGGGGTCATTGTGGTTAATATTCCATAGGGACGGATGCATTACACTACTCCCTTCCCTTGGATTAGACATAGCTCTTCCTTCACAAAGTTACCCACAGTCGATGAATAAATAGAGTTGTGGAAAAAAAGGGCAACAAGTCCACCCTCCAATCACCGCCTTGGCCCACAAGCTCGCATTCAGCCACTTCAAGGTGGATGAAAGCCGTAGCACAGGACCAAGAGTGGCGAATGCGGGTGAGGGCGACCGCTTAAGTACCCGTGGTCGCCATAAGGGCGGGTACGGATGACAGGGCGCGTGCGGGTGTGGGGTGACCGAGGGTAACAAAGCGGTCCTAAAACAATAGACCCGAGGTCGCCCCGTACACTTGTGGTTGCCTTGGAACTTGGGATTTCCAGCTTTTGGGGTGCTAGGGCAAATGGGGTAGGCGACTTCGAGTGGGGCGACCGCAAGTCCAGAAACAATGGAAAATTCACGCATTTGTAATTCCTCTTTGCTGGAGCTTGGGCGCCTTTGGGTGGGGCAACTTCGAGACTATTTTGTATTGGGCAGCTGATGGTATTTTGGAGCCCATAGAATCAAAGAAAAAAAAAGAATAAAGATGGGATGGACAAGGAGTGGTGCATCAAAGGTGATTCGCGATGTGACTAACGGGAAGGTGAAATAGTGGAAGGGATTCTCACACAAGGGTCGACTTCTTTGAACTCAAGTGGAGTATGGCAGGTCTGCGGTTCGATTCCCAATCAAATGTGCATGATGTACAAGGTTCTGGTTTGGTCTTACAGGTTCGGTCAAGGACCACTATGAATTGCGAACTGAGATGACAAAGGCAGGGTTGTTCGCTGCGACAGCACGACACCGCGACAGACAGACGTCGTGCCACGTCTAGTAGAGCCCACGCGACGTCACGAAAAGTCAAATTTACCTTTGACTTTACAGGAAATTACCCCCCTCCAGGTGGATGCCACATGGCATCCACTTGGCAAATTGGAGGGCGCGTACGGGTAGGAGAGTGCGGGTAGGGGCGACTGCGGGTGGGCGACTACGGGTGGAGGAGGGCGACAGCGGATGGGCGATTGCAATTTTCTGAGGGAGACCGCGAGTTGGCGACTGCGGGTTTGGGAGGGAGACCGCGGGTTCAGGAAGTAGTCTTGGGTGGGCGACCGTGGGTGCGCAAAAGGTACCTAGACTCGGTGGTGGACCCGAAGTCGTCCAATTTGGACCCGCGGTCGCCCTCTCGAGACCCGCTGTCGCCCACGTTGGACCCACAGTCGCCCTACCCAGACCCGCAGTCGCTGGATACGCAGTTGCCCTATCCGTACTCGCCCCCCTAGACCGAAGTCACTCGCCCTATATAGCCAGTAGCCCATCATCATGCTATCACCTTCATTTTCCATTGAGGCTTTCTGTCTTGCAACCTTTGTTGGCTGCATGCGTGACCCTTTTGGATAATATATATACTATTTTTTGCTATCATTTAATTCTTAGAATTTTGCGACGTCCGCAAATCTCATAGCAATTGGAGGTAGCAGTGATGGGTCCCTTCCGGTTTTTTCCACTGTATGCACTCCTGGTGCAATTAGGAAGGCTGCCAAAGACAAGACTAGAAAAAGGAGGGGTAACATTCACAAGAAGCGATGGCATGTGTTGAACAATGATAACCACCTAGCTTTCAAAGGGTGGAACGAGGAGCCAGAGCCATGGAGTATGCAGGTGTACGAAGACTACATTGAATGGTGTCACATCGGGAAGTTCTTTCCGGCATGGCGCCATCATCACAACCGACACAATAACAAGGCAAATTTGAAGTATTGTGAAAATCCAGCTTTCGTACGAAGGTGTTTAGAATTGTGGCAGGTCCTCTACAAAACCCCTTTTGTAAATAGGAATGAGGCCCCTTTGTTCATTGCTAGAGGTGCCTATGCTGAGGTCGCCTTGAACAAACAGGTTGACTGGACCACGATCAAAGAAAGTACCTACGTGGAGCGTCCAGAAGTTGGAATAATTCCAAGAGGGGTTCTGAAATTTCCGGAGGGTGGACTTGGGCCTTTTCGAAGTGATCCACAAAACAAAGAAACTCAAGAGGTAGACACGGAAGAATCAAAAGAGGATAATGATTCAGATGGCACACGGATTCCTAAGCTTGTACGAGTGAAGGAGCAGATTATCACCCCCGTCCAAGTTCCAGTTCCAGTTCCAGATCCAAATGTTCAAGCCGCTTCATCATCGTGAGGAAAGAAGATGAAACATCCTGCCAAGGTGCGACGGTCCACCACGAAAATTAGATTGGCATCAGCCTCAACCACAATTGCGACTCCAATCTTGCCACCACAAGACGCCAGCAACGTCTTCGACTTTGCTTTAAGTGACGACTCGCCCGTATGTGCCACAAGTCACATTCCCATTCCACAGTCTGAATCTGATGTTGTTCACAATGCGATGACGTTGGCGAAGGCTCTCGACCTCTTGAAGACCAAGGATGCACAAATTGCAACCTTAGAAGGTGATGTGAAGAAATGGCGGCCTACATGTGAACAAAAAAATGCTCTCATTTCTCAACAATTGAAAGATTTACAAGGCCTTCGAGAAAAAGAGCGTCAGACTTTCACATTGTCGGACATGGACGAAACCTTTGTTGAGCAGGATCCACATCACTTGGACAAGCTTGTTGGGGACCTCACCAGCGATGTCATTCACCTTTCTCCCCCTGCCAAGCATACGAAGCGTTCTTCAATTCTTCCAATGGCACCGCTTCCGTTCGTCTCAAGAGATTCTAGCAATCCGCACGTTGATGGTTTGCAAGGGACTCAGGATTCACTTTCGTTTCCTGCCATTCCACATCTACAATCATCAAAGGAACTTGATTTGGCTGAGGAAATCAGAATGCTTCGAGAGAAGTTGGCAGTGTTGGCAGCGACATACTATCATTGGAAGGTCGCGTGCATTCTCTCCGTGGATCAATCTCAACAAGTTGCGAAAGAGCTAGACAAAGTTTCGAAGAACTTTGTAGCAAATGCCCCTAAACGAGAGAATGGATTGACATCATGGGCATTGATGGAGGACATGTTTCCGGATAACATGTCCATGCTTGACGTGGTGGAAAAAAATGTCATAGATTGGGCACAAAATGGTTGGGACCATGGAAATCAGATGTCTAGTCACTTCAACGAAAAAGACCAAAGTCTATTGTGGCCAAAGCCAGCTCATTTCGTCTTGGATCATACCAAATGCCCCATATGTCTAGAACAATTTGGGCTAGAAGGAGGATGGGCACTTGGATCATGTACACATGTGTACCATCCTCAGTGTCTCATCACTCAATGTCTGATTAGACAACGATGTGTGATTTGTGCAGCACCATTCCATGATCGCTTGTATACCATGTTCAACTTGATGACTTACATGCCACCTTTTTGGGAACACAATAGAGACACGACGGTAGAGACACGATTTTGGGGACGAGACTTGCTTTGGAGTTGGCGAGAAGGCCTACATGATCAAGAAATGGGAGCTGCTGCCTCACAATTGAATTGGGAAATGGACCCGCGTGAAATTCTAAGAGTGGCATTCAACCTTATGGGAAAAGGAGCTCACAATGCAGGGAAGAGGGCGTTTTTTTTTCAATGCCTTGGTGGATATTTTGATAAGACATCCGAAACCTTCAAGTGGGGTGCTCATCCGGAAGGACACCGTTGGAATTTTGAAGGTGAACAAGGGGCTAATCGTGATGAAAATGCCACTCTAGAAGACTTGAATAGTATGGCTTACCTCGACTCAACATACGGGCCTTATTACCAAAGCCAAGCACTCGATTATCTATTGGAGTTACACTCTCCGCAAACTAAAAGGACACTTGAAGCTCTCAAGAACTCCAATGTCTTGGAATCTATTTTACAAGCAGATGGACCTGCTTCAAGGACTCGTGCTAAGAAGAAACTCGTTGTTGGAGAGTCCAATGATTACAAACAAGGTGCAACGAGTGGTTCTCAAAACAATCCAATGGACTTGAACTAAACATTTCTATGAGATACTTACTTCAACGGTGGTTCTAGTTAATCGTAGTAGTATACAAGATGTAAGGCCCATAGTATAAGGGCCGTAGCATATCCATACTCGCACACTGTAGTACTCTAGCAAGAATTAGAGTTAAGATGTTGGCTTCTAAAACTATAACGCCTTGGCTGTGTATTGTACTACTGTGCTTATCGACAACAACCTTCTATTGCTTTGGTTTTGAAGGTTTGGGCATACTTATACATTTGTAGTCTAAAATGTAATTGGTGAAATGCAAATACATTTGTTGTAATGCCTCGCACAATGATTCCATACACGGTCCCCACAAAATTGCAATCTTCAAATCTTTTAATGAATTTTTTCCTTTTGGATTTTTTTCTCATACAACATGTTTTGGTTTACATGGAAAAATTTGATTCATTCCATTCAGATTTTTTATGAGAAAGTTATGGACCATTTTCTTTGGCGGGCAACTTGAGTCTACAGCTTCTTCTTTTAAAAGTTGCTTGTAGGATTTGTTTCTCCAGGCAATTTCTACAATCTAAAAAAAAATTAGGTCCGGTCACATAGTTAACTTCACTTGATAGCACACTCTCACCATTTTCATTTCATTTTAGAGATATTCATTATTTAAATTTTACAACTAGATCTTACCTACTTCTACTCAACAATTTCTTAAAGTATCCAAAATTGTTTTTGAAAATTGTTTTTTTCCCACATATAACCATAGGATCTTACACCTTACTAGTATGAGAATGTGTGGAAAAAATTTCAGAATTTTTCATCTTACAGATTGCAAGATATCCGCATTTAAAGTGAAAAAAACAATTTTTTCAGCACATTGCTGGACTACATTATTTGACTTTGAACATTTTTCACTTTAATTTCTTGCACTACAGAGTTTTGAGCTTTAAACAAATATAGTGGAGAATTGAGTTGAGAGTCTAAATAAAAAAAGGTTTTCAAAAAAACTTAATTTTCATTCTTAAAAAAATTGTAGAATAGAAGTACATATGAGATTGAATGAAAATCTATTTTCTTTCTAAGATAGAATTAAAATGCACTAATCCCCACGGTCAAATTGTTGTTGCAAGCAAACTAAACCATGTGAAACTTCTTTTCTTGAACAATTGCCAAAATTGCGTTCCTAAATTAATCTTACAAGGTATTTTTCCCACCAGAAGCTCTAATTGCCCAATAAACAAGATTGTCCATAACTTTCTCATAAAAAATCCAAATGAAATGAAAAAAAGCTTTCCGGATAGACAAAATTATAATCTGTGAGGGAAAAAAATTTAGAAAAATAAATTCAAATGCTTGTCACATTTTTTTGCTGCCCATTCTCCCCTGCTTTGGAGTTTGGACTATATGGGCATAACTTTTGTTCCCGGGCACCGATTGGAAAAAAAGTTATATTACCACAAAGGTAATCGTTTTTTCTATCTTCAAATAAAGTTTCAAAAATTCAGTCCAAAATTTCAGCCCATAGGTACCATCTCTGACATCCATTCTTGCAAAGACACCAAATTCATAGCCCTCGTATTCAAAATATAATAAAAACATATGTACATTTCAAAAACAAAGGTGTGAATTTCTTTATTCCACAAAACCTTTGGAAAATCGAAAATTGGAAGGCCAAAATGTTTTTTTCTACCACACTAGATCCAACCACTAAGCACTTTTTTCACTATTCACAAAGTCACTTTCTTTGGGCTCCGGTCCCATTCTTTGAAGTTCCGCACGGGTGGCACCTATGGCTTCCACACTCTACTTGCGCCATTCCTTAAAATAAAGGATGTGGCGCTCCAAGTCCAATATGCCCTCGTACAACAACTCTTGTTTTTTCTCCAGTAGCTTCACCAAATAAAAAAGCGTTGCTCTTTCTTCTGTATTGCTACCATAATCCGGAGCTAAAGCCAAGATGCCCTCTTTTTTGGCTTCTTTTAAGGCATCATCATAATATTCCATCTCTAGCTCACGTATTTGAAGATTCAAGCTTCTCCTTTCGCTTTGATGGGACCATTTATCACGTTGCAAAAGATCAAGTTTATTTTGAAGCATCGCTAAATCATTGGAAATGTGTGCTCGCCCGTCTTCGATCTTCTTGAAATAATTTACTCTACTTTTGTTTAACTTAGAGTAAATCTTCTCATTTTCAGCAATGGCGTTTTCAGTCGCCTCTAACTCCTTCTTCAACCCATCCACAACAGTTGGATTCACTGGAAGATGTTGTACCTTCTCTTTCAAATTCATAAGATCCGCTACTGTTGAAGTCAAAGCTGCTCGTGCACTTTCGATCTTAGTGCCCAACATCTCCAAATTGTCTTCCGAATCATTGTCACTGCTTCCGCTGGATCCAATGTCTGCACCAGAACGGTCCACATTGATCGGTACATGAACATCTAAGCTTTGTTTTTGAATCTTGGACAATGATTGCGGCTCCTCAAGCTTCCTTTTTCCCTTCTTGTCAACTTGAACGTCCTCAGCCGCCTCTTGTTTTTCTTTGCCAATGTCTTCGTCGTCACTCTCAAAAGAATATCCATCGTATTCGTGAGTGTGCTCATCTGAGCTAGAAGTTGAAGACCATTGAACTTGGTCATCACCAACAGCCAACTTGTCAGGCTTTGCTTCTAAAAGCTTCTGATTTGCTTGAAGAAGTCCTTCTTCATCCAGCACTATCGGTCTGTCCGGGCGGTCACCGATAGGAAGCTCCTTCAAGGTTGTCCAATCTACCTTTTTCTTCAATTGAACTTCAACGTACACCATTTGCACAAGATAGAAAGAGAAGTTGTCATTTCGATAAGGCTGGGACTCTAAATAGAGTTGCTGCCATACCTCCAAACACCTTCGCTGGAAGACAACACTCTTGCAGTAAGCCAAATTTGCCTTATTAGACTTCACGTGCAAAGGGTGTCGCCAAAACGGGAACAACTTGTTAATGTGGCACCAATCCACATATTTGTTTACAGTTTCATATGTCCAAGGCTCTGGTTCTACTTCCCATCCCAAAAAGGCCTTCATCTTTGGATGCAACAAGATGGGTACACGCTTCTTGCGAGGTTTGCCGCTCCTTTTACGATCCTTGTCACGAACCGCCTTTTTGGTGAGCCGAAGTCAGTATCTTGACATACTGTGTGGCGGTTGAGAGTCCTCGCCCTCCATAACGATCACTTCGTCTCAAAAATAGCCAACTAAGTACTATGCGGTTTAGGATTGCAAGCCTAAACCGTAGGTGTAAAAAATGCTAAACGTAATCCTATCACATTTAACATTTACAAAAATACAATGTTCTCGTGAAACACCCTATGTCATCCAAGCGTGAATAAAATGAGCCGTGCAAAGGGACAACCCCCCCCCACAACTGAAACCCCTAGCTTCTGTGCACGCATTCAGCCACATCAGCAGATGAAAGACAGTGCGCAGAATGCCAGGGAAAATTTAATGGCGACTGCGGGTGGAGGAGAACGCTGATGTACCCGAGGTCGCCCTTGGGGCTCGTGCGGGTCCTGAAGTGGGGCTCGTGCGGGTCAGCCCAAGTGCTCCAGGGCGACCACGGGTCCTAGAGTGGGGCGACTGCGGGTCTGGACAGGTGCTCCAACGCAACCGCGGGTCGAAGGATCCCGGGCGAATGGGCGACCGCGGGTCCAGGATGACCACGGGTCCACTTTGCGAAGGCGACAGCGGGTCCTGGGCGACCTCGGGTCCCAGGCGACCGCGGGTCCATCTATTAATGCATAGACTTTTCTTTTCTTTTTTAGTACATGTTTATAGATTGTGATATTTTTTTTTCCATTTTTCCTTGCGTTGGGAAAGTGGCAATACTAAATGTTACGGAGGGGCTCCAAGCTTCAACATTCATCCACGTACTGGATAGAAAATGTGATACTAAGTATCTAAAATTCTATTTTCATTTACATTGTGGCGATTTCATCGAAGACTTTTCTAGAAGTTGAAGTTTTTCTAGCAATTTCATCCAAAATTTTCCTAAAAAATTCCTATAGCTTATAGCTAGCCTAATTTTTTTGTTGCTTTTGAGCACCAAATCGCAAGGGAAAAAAAAAGGATTGTGAGCTCAATCCCATTTGTGTTGCAAAATTTATGGAATACTAGTTTATACTTTATACTATATTTGGGGAGCCATTAGGGTTGAGGTCGGTTGTGGTACAAATGGATTCCTTATTGATTATCTGAACAGAAGTTAAATCTTTGCAATTGTTTTAGAAGAAGTTGTTGTTAACTAATTTTTTTCTTATTAATTAATTTCATTGTTAATTCTTAATTTTTTTGTAAATGACTTATTTTATTGTTAATGACTAATTTTATTGTTAATAACTAATTCAATTGTTAATAACCAATGTTATGATTATTAACCATTGCAATTGTAACAATAATGTCTTTGTAATTGTTTTGACATGAGATGTTCATTATGTATTTTTGGATGTAGACTCAAATTACATACTATGTTACACACACTAATTTTGGTAAATTACATGCCTAATAACTAAATTTCTTGTATGGACACAAATCTATAAATGAAAGTCATTGTTGGACTTATATCATACTCCAACCATCTATGAAAGAATGTGTGTTTTTATCAATTTGGATGACATATACCAAAAAAAAGAATATGGTAGGAAAACATTATGCTACTAGGAATAATATATATGGTAAAACCAGATTTACATTTATTATTGAATTCATTCGAGTTTTCTCGAATTGCGTGTTTAATAAATGACAAAGCTTATGGCTACATATCTTTTTTGCAATATCCACTCTTGTTTCATTGTAAAAAAAAAAAAAATGGTGGCAAGAAGTCAATGAACTTCCTTTTTCCAAATAAAATAAATAGGAAGAGAGCGAAAAAGGTTAAATAAATAAATAAAAACATCTCTCATCTATTTTGAAATAGGTAAAGTACGAATAAGAAGGAAAAGTCTAAAAAAGTCTAAAATTTATGTTTCCTATATTTGAATTAGAATAAATAGGGAAAAAAAACCAACTTGCTTTTATTTTTGGAAATAGAAAAAATAATAAGAGAATGTAAATGATGTATGACTTACATTTTTTTAGGGATTGAAAAAACAACTATTTGAATTCAATGACCATGAAAGTAAAACTCATTTCAATTGCATACTAGCACATTTTATTCAAGAAATAATACAAGTCTTCAACATCAATTACCAACTAATTTATTTTCATTTTCTTATTTTCCTTGCGTCCATTATATACTACGGAATCAAAAAGGACCAAGAACATTTGAATTCAAAAGTTGTTACACTTTGCATAACAATGTGTAAAAGGCCATATTCAATATATACAATTTGACAAATAGCCCATTGAGTAATTGTTTTTCTAAAGACAAGGCGCGTAGCATAAAATTCCTTCATATATTATAGGAAAATATTACAAAGTAAGTAACACATAATTGGCCACCAAGCTCGTTGCTTGCACCACTAAACTCTTGCTCTAGACTATCCTATTACAAAGGTGAGTCTCGGAACACCAATTCGGGGGGCATCATGGACCATGGTGGAGACATAAGGGAATTTGTGATCTCTATACACATTGGTCTCTTCTTTGGGTCAGTGTTCACGAGTTCACGCAACTTCATTCCAAAGTACATTGATCCCTTGTGGTTCTTGAACAAATCCTTGTCCCAATCGTCCATATCACCAATTCTCATCCATTCGGTCAACTTCCCAATAGAATACGAGTCTGACTATTGCGTATATTTATACCGTTGTTGCATGATCGGTATGCTTGTATCGGAATTTGGAGGTCCATATGCATAAAACAACTCCGGGGCAACCCACCAACGACCTTCTCGGTATTGATCCCTTTCGGCCTCAGATGGCTTTCCAAAATGTGAAGGCGCGTTTTTGTCAAAACGACTTGATATTCCAAAATCACAAATTCCAATGTTGATTATGTCGTTTGAATAATCCGGAAAATGCAACATGATGTTCATGGGAGACAAATCATTGTGTAGCACGCAGCAATTGTGCATGAGATTTGTCACATATACTAAAGCCCATGCCAACTTTGCCTTGTGCCTTCGGAAGAGACCAAGTTCTTTTTGTTTCTCTTCAGGAAGTCTTGTGGCTTTTTGCATTTCATGCCAGTCAATGGTTGGTGATACAGAACGATCTAAATGCCTCAACTCATTCAAATGGCACCCATTCCACCACAAAGTGTATGCTTCATTCGTGCGAGAATGAATGGCAAAAAACTTAATGATGCCAAGGTGGTTTAAGGGGCATGCAAGGGCCTCCATGGATCGTTGCGCTCTCCCCTCACGCGGGTTTATTGCCTTGGATACTTTCCCAGCAAAAGTGATGTAGCTTGGAATTGTATCCATTCCTTCAATGTGTACCTTACGCACTTTTGCATACCCCCCTTCACGTTCAAAAGCACTAAGGGGCACCACTTTCGCCGTATCGGGGATCCACGTGATATACAATCCACCATCTCGTGCAAATGCTGCCTGCACCGTTGCATTTTTGCACTTAAAACCCCTTGCCGAGCCTCTTGCCAATTTCTTCACTGCGCTGGACCACCACTCCATCTTTTAGTGGAATGCCTTGATGTCTTCCGATTCCTCTACTATTGGAAGTAACGGTCGATGTTCCTCCATCAATTTCTTGGTATTGAACATCACCGCTTTCAATGTGTTATCAAGCCATTCAAATAGTCTCGAAGAATATGTCAAGTCAATGTCTGCGAAATCATCGGATCCCTTTAGCTTGGTTAAAATCCGTGCCTGTAAATCGTTTGGCAAGGCCACACTACTAGTTGTAGGACACCTCAAATAGCTTGCCTCCAAGAATTGTACACTTTTCCCTACGTACCACTGGAGACACGCTTCGTATGCATATCGGGTATAACTCGGGGGAGGATAGTTGGAGTCCTTGTCATGTGCTGACTTCTGCTTCTTGCCCTTCTGTCGCTCTTGACTCCCTCCTTCTTCGTTTTCATTTACAGCTATCGGAACCTCGAAAAAAATTGGATCATCGAGGTCCAGATCCCATAAAGACTTTCTCCTTGTAGTGTTGCCTTCATTTGGAAAAGCCATGTTGTACTTAAAAACAATTCAAAACCGTAGTTCAAAATTCGTAAATTGAAAGGGCAAAAATTCCCCCCCAATTGAAACCCCAGCCCACGGGCACGCATCCAGCCACCTGAAGGTAGGTGAAAGACAGTGCGCAAGGCTAAAGTAAGGTGAGAATCGGAAGTGGGGCTAACGCTTAAGTACCCGAAGTCGCCTCAGGGCGCGTGCGTTTGGGTGACTGCGGGTCGGGAGGGGGCAACTGCAGGTCAGAAGAGGGGCGACTGCGGGTCTGAAGACAGCGGGAATGGGCGACTGCGCGTTTTTGGAGCACGGAAATGGGCGACTGCGCATCAAGGGCGACTGCGGATCGTGGGCGACCACGGGTACCAACTAAACCATCCCGAAACTTGCACACGCGGTCGCCCACAAAGAAGTCTCCTTGACTCGCATTCGTCCCCTACGCGCAGTCGCCGCACTGGAGATTGAGTTTGCATTTTCCAAAAAATTAGTCTCCCTCCTTGACCCGCAGTCGCCCCCTACGCGCAGTCGCCCTACTGGAGATTGAGTTTGCATTTTCCAAAAAATTAGTCTCCCTCTTTGACCCGTAGTCGCCCCCTACGCACAGTCGCCTTGATTCAAATGTGATTTTTGCTTCGTCGATGACCAGCGGTCGCCCCTAACCCGAGGTCGCCCTAAGCCAACAACCATTCTGACCCAACACTAATTAGCATCTGCAGCATATTCTAATTGATTTTCCTTATCTCACATACTAAATTGGTAATAAATGTTAGGCGTCAGTTCATATCAAAGACATGGCAAGGCAATGGAAGAATTATTCTCACAATGTGAAGGGGTTCCCAAACCCTAAACCCTAGACCTTAGAAAACAATAATAAAACTTTTATCCAGAATCAAATCCTTAAACCTACATAAAATACTTACACATCCTACACGAGATGTAGTGTTTTAGACCTAAAACAGAATCATGTCTTTTTGTCTTGTTGAATTTGTAAACAAAATGGAGGAAGTAACATATGATTAAAGGGAATTAGAAACCATAAGGGAGAGGTCCCAAAAAAAACACCATCTCGTGAAACATGCCCAAATAAATCTAATTACACCTCCCCACTATTAGAATGTACATAAAACTTTCATTTGGAACTTCTTGCCAAAGGAGTGTTGGAGAGCTAATGCAAAACCTAGGATTTGTTTGTCTTGTTGAATTTGTAAACAAAATGGAGGAAGTAACATATGATTAAAGGGAATTAGAAACCATAAGGGAGAGGTCCCAAAAAAACACCATCTCGTGAATCATGCCCAAATAAATCTAATTACACCTCCCCACTATTAGAATGTACATAAAACTTTCATTTGGAACTTCTTGCCAAAGGAGTGTTGGAGAGCTAATGCAAAACCTAGGATTTGTTTGTCTTGTTGAATTTGTAAACAAAATAGAGGAAGTAACATATGATTAAAGGGAATTCGAAACAATAAGGGAGAGGGGTCCCAAAAAAAAATTAATCTTGTGAAACATGCCCATACCCACAGTCGCCGAAAGCGCAGTCGCCCTAGAACCCCAGGTCTGATTTTGGAAGTGATATGGGGACCCGCAGTCGCCCCCTACGCGCAGTCACCCTGATGGAAGGGGGGAGATTGCATTTTCAAAAAGTTTGACCCGCACTCGCCCCCTACGCGCAGTCGCCCTGATTGAAGGGGGGAGATTGCATTTTGAAATAGTTAGGTTGCTCCCACCTTGACCCGCAGTCGCCCCCTACGCGCAGTTGCCCTGATTGAGGGCGGAAAATTATTTGGTGTCTCCCTCCCCCTCCATATGGGCGACTGCGCGTAGGGGGCGACTGCGGGTCAAGGAGTTTGCATTTTCTCCTTGACTTGCAGTCGCCCCCTATGCGCAGTCGCCCTGATGGAGGGGGGATTTTGAAATGTGTTTCCCCCTCGAGGACCCGAGGTCGCCCTGACCCGCGGTCGCCCTAATCCGAGGTCGCCCTTGAAAGACGCGAGGGATCCTTGGACCGGACCCGCGGTCGCCCCACACGAAGTCGCCCCATGCACAGTCGCACTAGTATCCTTGTTAGGGTTAGTGCATGCGCCCCTGGCAACCACAGGTATTTCATGGGTTGTTCCAGCCTATGGTCCATAATTTTCATAACTGCGCCTTGTAGTTCACTTGCCTTGTAGTGGCTGAATGTGGGCCCAATGTTGTGGAGGTCTCATGGTTTTTTTGGTTTCCAACAAACAACCAACAATACAGCAGACACTTCTTGTATACTTCAATGAACCCAAATCTTTTCCATTAGTTTAGGATAGTGAGAATATCAAAGCCATTTGATGTAGAGGGCCTTGAAACGGCAATTGCATTCATTGTGGCAAAGTTGTTGAATAATAAGGATGCACACACAAATGGGTGTGAAGTCACCGAAAAAGGGTACACTAAATTCACATTTAAAACAATTAGCAATTCAAATGAAAATGATTCATTTGGTTCTTCATTGATTCTCTTTCATTTTTGGGTGTTATAGTAACGTAGGGGGGCCTCAATTGTTATGTAGCCTATTCAAATTTAATCTTCTTGCATTGTTAATGATTAGTTATTTGGCTCCTTACAGGCTTAATGGCAGGTGTTCAATTTAGCAAGTGCTCAGAGGAAGTCATAATTATTCTTGACCATGAATATTTCCGGTAAAAATTTGTTTAGTTTGCCTTTGACTTCCTTATTGTCATCCACTTGTATTGTAGACAATGTCTTTTTAATAGGTGGGAGAATCACCATGACAATGACTATTCTATTGGAATTGATTTGTGATCTTTGAAATAGGATTAAGGACTTTTGGAAAGGCTACAAATTGTATTGCTTTGCTCATTATGGCCAGTGCAATGAGTCCAAAGGCCATTTCCAAGCCAGCAAAATGGGTGAGTAAAATATTGCCCTTCATTTTGTATAGGTGATTTGAATCCTTGAATAATGAAATGAACATGTATTAATGAACATTTCTAGTTGGATAGTTGGTGGTGGACATTTCATCTCACTATTAGTGCTTATTTGCTGCAGGACGAGTGATGTGTTTGATACAAAACACACGCGATATTGTTTGGAGAGCCAAATTTGATGAGGCCATAGGGAGGGGTGGGCCATGATGGAAGAATATGTGTGGGTTCGGCAAGGAAAAGATTGCACAAACCTTAGGTTCGGTTGTTCTAGTATAGAACTTGTATTATAAGATTATATGCTAAAAATACCCATATGTAGTTGTTATGTTTTAATATTCATTGATATGGGGGGCCGGGAGATGCAGGGCTTTATTAGAAGATTTTGAGGATATCGAGAAATTTTCCGAGTCTGAGAATGGATGCTTGTTGTTACAACTCATTAAGGTTAGTGCAATACCACAACACGAGTTAATATACTTGCTAGGTTAGTATTGTTTGTACCCCATTCTGTGAATATCATATGTACTAATGACAATTCCACCTTAGAATGATGAGCACGGGACGGAACGCGCATTTACACAATCTCTGAGCATTCAAATCAATACGACGGATATCTTTGAGCGGACCAATAATAGGTTAAACCAAGCTCACGCAAACTTGGACAACCTTGTGCCACGGGCAAATCGTTTGTGACTAGAGACATTGTTGTGGTGTATCAAACGGCAGCCTTGTACCATGGCATAAGACCCTATTTTGATTTTTGAGTTGGGATCATAAAAAGAAATAAGTTATTTATGAAGATAATAGTACTAAAGTCATGCTAGACATGTGAAATAGCAATGTGCTTGGCAAAGAACTTCATTTTACATTTCTATACTATGATTTTGCTAAACAATGCATGGATTGTTTATCTCAGATGGATGATCATATTTTGCTAAACAGTCCATGGTATATGAATGTTTAATTGATTAGTGTCCAATACTTTAATGGTTTACATATGTGACCCCTCCCAAAAAATATATACCCATAAATGTGACCCCCCCAATAAAATATATACCCATAAATGTTGTGGCTTGTTATTCTTGGTTCACAAGTTTGAAATCCCCAAATATTGAAAATGTACAAATGTATGCCCTTGATTTAATCCCTTTGTTTGTAAATATGATGGCTACACTTTTAATTAATATGAAACAAATTTTATTGTTTGGATACCTATGAATGTACACATAAATAAAATTTGAACAAAACCATGAAATCAGCTGGGAAATAGCTATGACAATTAATTGTGACAATTAGTTCCCAGCTACACCTTCACGGTGCTTGATGAAGCACATGATGAAAGTTATATGGGAACTCATGCTGTCACACCCAATCCTTATGGGATATTTGAACAACCATCTTACTCCACCTATCCTATGCATTGTATAATTGATTATATTGAGTTTTGTTCTCTCACTCAATTTATAATGTGTCAATCACACTTGACCATAAATGAATAAAAGGTATTTATCCCTCAATTCCCAAACCCCTTCTTTTGGAGCTCTCCGAAAGTGGTCTACATTGATCAAGAATCCCACATTCTTCATAGTTGGATCTTGTTTTACAATGGATTCACCATACAAATTCAAACTAAACATAATAGAGATTGCATTGGAAAATAAAACGCAACCATGTGAATCATGGATGGTAAATTTCTTATGTTTGATTATTTTCTTATTGAAATTGCAGAAGTGATGTTAGGGTGGGAATCCTCTTTTTGCATGTCAAATCTAATAAGTTGCAACAATAATTAATAAAATGGCTAAAGATACATAACTCGAATTTTTAAATAAAAGATGAAAAGGTGCAATACATTTTTATGAAGTGCATTGGTAACTAAAATTTATGTCCACAATTTTGTGTAAGAGAACTTCAAAGTGAGAGTCTTAGGGGTTCAAAAATTCAAAATCCCGCCCTGTACCCGCGGTCGCCCCACCCGCGGTCGCCCATCCCCACTAGCCCCAGACCCGCTGTCGCCCTACCCGCAGTCGCCCAGGACCCCTATACTTCTATAGCCTTCGACCCGCGGTCGCCCATCCCCAGTAGCCCCAGACCCACAGTCGCCCTACCCGCAGTCGCCTTCGCAGTCGGCCCCTTAGACCCGCAGTCGCCCTACCCGCGGTCGCTCTCAGACCTGCACGCGCCCCTTCCCGCACTCGCCCTAGGGCGATTGCGGGTTAATTAGCTGTCTCCCCACCCGACTTCGCCACTTTTCCTTCTTGCTGCGTACTGCCTTTCACCTACTTTACAGTGGCTGATTGCGTGCCCAGGAGCTTGGGTTTTGAGTTTCACTTACATGTGGCTCATGTTCTTGATTTTACTCCATCACTCACTAATCGCTAGATAATACTTTGCGGTTTAGGGTTAAGTTTAGATTCCTTGCCCCAAATCTCGAGACTCGAGAGCATCTCCAATGGCGGACCACAAGAAGAAGACCAAGGCAAAAGGAGCCATGCACCCTAGGCAACGACGCATCCTTTTGGACCCAACGTGTGCGGCCTACCGAGGTTGGGATCGAATTACGGGCCACTGGACCGCCAAGACTTGTAAGTCCTTCGTGGGGTGGTGCCACATCGACAAGTTATTCCCCTATCATCGGCACTACACGAATCGGCGCAACAATACGGCCAATTTGCATCCATGCTATAATGATGCATTTGTGCAACGTTGTATCGAAATTTATCGATAATTGTATGGCACATATTCAGTGCCCAGGAGCGAAGTCCCGTATTTCATATGTGCAATGGTGTATGCGGAACTCATTTTGTTTCGAAGCGTGGATTGGAGTTCAATCAAGGGAGTGAAGCATGCTCGCCTTCCACCGACAAAAGACATCCCAAGGGCGGCTCTATCTGCCAATCCACGTGAAGGGCTAGGCCAGAAGAAAAACTTGAAGGAAGGAGTGCCCGATGAGCAGTTTCATTGGACGTCATCTGATTCATCTTCGGGAGAGGAAGACAACCTTGGTGAAGACCCTCCAATGGAGCCCCAAAACATGGCGATGGTGGCTTCTACTTCACAAAATTTACCTCCCCCGAGAATGGAAGAAGAGGGTGAACCAGCTAGGCAACCACAAAATCTTGATATTTTGCCTCTTGCTATGGTGAATCCGATTACAGTCCCTCGCATTGAAGAAGACGAAGTTTTGCAGTATGTGCTTGCATGCATGCAAGAAGCAGAAGATGATGTTTTTTGGACAGAGATGGAAACAGAAGAAGATGTGAAGCCTTCTTTGTTCCAATTGGATTGTGTTGATGACATGTACCGAAGTGAGGAATTCGTTGAAGATGGAACTATCCCTGACACAGTAATGTTGGACACCAAAGTTGTTTACAAAGCTCAACTCAAGAAGCTTCTAAATGAGTTGGATGAAAAGCATCTAGAATGTGAGAAGCTTCGCAATCAAGAAACGCAAACTTTGAGTGGAGATATTGTAAATAGCTTACGTGTTGAACTTGAAAGTTGGCAAGTTCTTTTGTCAACGCAAATAACAAAGATTTTAGACTTGGAAGCATTTTACCTTAGATTCTCTTCTCGGCATGCTGGAGGATCTAGTTCTTCTAGCAATGAGTTTGCGAAAGAACGGCTTGCCAAAATTATGGAAGCATACAAGCTGGAGGAAGATCAGATAGACTTGGAGAAGCGAGGGGTGGAAGAAGCACGATCAAGATTAAATTCCTTGAAAGCATTAAAGGACAAAGCCCCCCTTGACCGTGTTGCAGAAATGTGTGGTTGGAAAGACGTGGCTACTAAACAAGCATTGTCTCTTACGGAAGTAGTTGACTTGAAAAAGAAGCTTGGGGTTTCTTTGTCATTGGATCCAAAATTGGAAGAACATGGGGATGCACTGAAGGCGCTTTTGAAGTTCAAAAAATCATACAAGCAATTTTGGTTGGAAAAGAAGTTGGGGAAGGATGACCGATACCTTAGGATTTTGCAGTTGGAAGGTAGGAAAGTCTTGTATGAGATGGAACGTGAGGCTCATGACCGCAAAGAAAAGGCCAAAATGGATGTTGAATGATTTTCATTTTTAGCACATTTTTGAGGACTATGTATATTCCATCTTATGTATATATAAAAGGATATTATCCATTTTGAACATTCCAATGCAAGCACATTGAATTCTATGTAGTTCCTTGACAAGAGTACATAAATATAGATATGAATTTTTGGTTATTTATGTTTGCAATGTTGTGAATACTTGAATATTCTAGGAATTTTGGCAGGAAAATGACCTTAGGAGTTCGGACTTTCGGAATTAAAAGAGAATTAAAAAAAAAAGGAAAATTCAAAACTTGTCGGATTGGACAAGAACTTGTTATTGAAGTTCAGAGCAATTGTCACGGCTAGGGTGAATTGACCTACTCATTGCCACACCAAGGCAAACACTAGAATTTTTTATTTTCCAGACTTATTTTTTTTGTGGAAATTCTGAATTCATAGTTTCAATCATAGGCCCCAAATTACCCCAGGGGATGCAAGAATTATCCAAACAAATGGCAGTCGCCCGTTCCTGGACCCGCAGTCGCCCATTCCTGGACCCACAGTCGCCCACTTCTGGACCCGCTGTCGCCCATCACCTAACTTATTTCAGGTTTTTGGACCCGCATTCTCTCATGGGGCGACTGCGGGTCCAAGGAGTTTTCTTGTATAAAGTTCTAGGGGTACCCCTTGTTTTATCACCTTGGCTCCGTTGATAAAACTCTTGTCTTGGACCTTCGAAAGAGGCTTCATGCGGACGTTTAACTTCTTCGGAGGACAACAACCGTGTTTAAAAGGGTTTACAAGACCACTCTAAGCGAGTTGCTTTGTCATTACATCTTCCATAGTATTAGTGTGATTATTGTAGTCATTTTCTTTGAAGACCCAGTGTTGATCTACTACATGGCTGGACAAGGTGTTGGGAGGGGGGGGCCATGAATGATACGCGGAGGTCCACAAAGGATTGGGACCCTTGGCTAGTACCCTGTACCCCAATTGATAATTCCCCCCATGCTCGAAAATGCGTGTTTTGTGGGTGGAGCAAAGCATTTGTACGAAAGAGAGCATTGATTCACTTTGGCTATGGCAACTCGACTACATCGGAGCGTTGTAAGGAGATCCCTAGAATTGTACGAGAAAAGTTTCGGACTAGCGAGGGGCAAGTTCCAAGGTCCATGAGTTACGAAGAGATGTATGATGCACCGACTAGACATGATGTACCAGTTAATGTTGCAGAGTCTATTGTCTCACCTGCGTTGGATGTTGAAGAAGAAGGATCTCTCAATCCCTTTGAATCAAATGCAAGACCAAATCCTACGCTTGATTCAGTAGATTCTACTGGAACAACGCTTGAGAGAAGGAGGAACATGCCATCTGTTTCTCGGCAAAGAAGCATGGATGAATCATTACAGACGGGTTGCAGACAAGATTTGGATAGGTTGTGGGCTTCTTTCTTTTATGAGGCGAACATTTCATTTAATGTTGTGCGCCACCTGGCCTTCGTGAATGCTGTTAAACAAACTGCAGCAGCTGGATTCGTGTACCAACCGCCACCGTATAATGCGATTCGCACGAAAATGATAGATGTTAAGAAGGCATCGGTTGAAGCCATGGTCTCGTAGCGCACGAGGGTTTCAATAAGTCAGTATGGAGCGACAATTTGTTCAGATGGTTGGTCCGATACTAATTCGCGGCCGTTACTAAATATGATGTTGGTGTGTCCCGCCGGGGATGTCTTTTTGGGATCAGTGGATAGTACTGGGGAGAAGAAGGATATATCTTACACGACTGAGACGATGATACGATACATTGAGGAAGTTGGGCCTACCAACGTTGTACAATTGTGTACGGACAATGCTGCAGTCATGACGGGGGCGATGGCAAAGTTGGAAGAAAGGTACCCTCACATTTATAGGCAGGATTGTGCGGCACACATTTTGGACTTACTCTTAGAAGACTGGGGAAAGGATCAAAGAGTAAAGGAGTTGGTAAAAAAGGCTTCATCAATTGTGAAGTTCATCAAGAAATACCAACATACTGTGGCGTTGCTTCGGAGATTTTCACCAAACAAAGTGTTGAGACTTCCAAGCAAAACACGTTTTGCCACAAATTTCTTGATGATTGATCATTTGGTAGACTGCAAGCAAGCAGTGCACAACGTGACACTGGATGAGACATACATGACGTTCGAGTTGAGTTTGCAAAACCGCAGAAATGGACATTTCATTATGGGCAAGGCCAAACTTGCAAGGCAAGGTATTTGTTCAGAAGAGTTATGGGTTCAGTGCGACAATTTCCTCCATATGGTAGAGCCCGTGTTGCTTTGTCTTCATCATTTTGATGGAAAAGTCCCAGCAATGCCGAAAGCTTTAGTAATGATGACAGCCTTGAAGGAGCACATTTATTCTCTCAAGAATGCTCCATTTTTCCTTGATCCAGTGGTGGCAACACGATATGAGAAACAATTTGATACTTGTTGGAAGTTGATGATTACTGACCTACACTATGCAGGGGCACTACTAAATCCATACTTGAGTGACGTGGAGGCTATTCATAACAATGGCTACACGAAGGGAGCTTTGAATCGAGTCATACGAAAACTGAGCGTACCATTGAACGTGTCAGTGATGGAAGCAATGCAGAAGCTAACTCAATTTGAAGAGAAGACAGGTGCATTCAATCCTTTACATGAGGCTCCCGATATCATTGAATGTCAATTATTGCCTCATCAATGGTGGAATCGTGGGGGGGGCAATGCTCTTCCAAAAATTGCAAAGCGAATTCTCGGTTTGACGTGCTCTGCATCTTTGTGTGAAAGGAATTGGAGCATGTATTCCTTTGTGCACAATAAAGTGCGAAACCGCTTGGCCACGACAAAGGCGGAGACATTGGTGTATATCTACGCGAATAGCAAACTTGAACGTCAAAAACGTGGACACAACCCAGCCATTTTTTACGACCAGATGCTTGCAGATGGAGACGATGAGGACGAGCGTGATGGGCCTTTGTCTTCAGGGGAAGAAGATGACATTGTTCCAGATTTTATGAGAGAACGCGAGCACCGCAGGGATGAAGAGGATCAATTGCGCAACAATCCTTGGAATGCAATGGTTAGGCCGCCACATAGTCCTCCACGACCAATATACGGGAATATATTTGACTTTAGTGACGATGGGTATGTTTCTCCTGGAAATTCACTTGTACGCAGTCCACTGCAGAACGTCGTGCACAATATGGATGCAATTTCGCCGGCACATGCATCACAGAGGAGGGAAAGCACCCCCGACAACAACGACGAAGGCGTACCTATTCCCACGGCACCCGTAGAGGAAGAAGGTAGATCTCCAATATCAACTAGTTCGCCTCCAAATATGGCCTGCAATTTAAGAAGCAGTGCACAAGTTCCAATGAGAAGCGAACATGAAGAAGAGGCCATCGAAGTCAATGAAGTTGTACACGAGGGAATACCAAATCTCGTTGTATTGAACGCATCTACCCTCGGAACAACTGTTACTACAGATGATGATGATGTGCCATTGGCATATGTTATGAATCGAAGTCGGAATGTGCCGTTGAATTCAGAGACGACTACAAATGTGGCAACAGTGAGGAGGTCTATCCCAACCCTTCCAACAAGGCCACCGGTGCGTGGAGGTGCTCTATGGACGGTTGATGAAGAGGTTCACGGCTCAGCTCCACAACCTACTCAACCTTCATCCGTGTCTGGCCCTAGCGAATCATCATTAGGAATCCAAGGGCACAACAGTAGAGGCCAGAAAAGGCGTATTAGGAGGGTTGACGAGAGGGGACCTCGAAACCCTAAACGACCCACTCAAATTGTCCAACGGTGTACCATTGGAGCGGGATGTTCCACCCAGAATGTTGGACAATCAAGTAGAGGAGGGCGACACCCTGCATCCAACATGGATGGAACTACGGATGCGTTGAGGCTCACGAAACGACTTGTGCAAACTGAAGGGTTAAGTGGTGTAGATACAGAAGTTCGAAATCTGAACTCAGAGGTAGAGCGTGAGGTACAAATCAAAGTAGTAACAAGGGAAGATGATGAAATCAAAAGCTCGAGCGACAACAGGAGCAACGAAGAGTCTTACGAAGATACAGACCCTAATGCTGATGAGGTGCCGAGCGATTCTACATTCACGCCTGGTGACTAGAGTACTAGAGAAGTAGACAATAATTATAGTTATAGTTATAGTTATAAGGTTTTAGCTTATATGTTAGGTAGCAAATCTTTGTAGTTCAAGCTTTGAGCCTTCATCCTGATGTGTAAGGATTTTGTAATGCTTCATCAAGCATATGAGCATATTAGAGTGAGGGACAGATTACCGGTTTTAAAATATATGTTGAGTTCTAATTGGTAGGCAGTTAGGTGATGACTGCAACGAGGTTATAAAAGTGCAATGCAAGTATGACTACATTTGAAGTCCGCCTCAAAGCAATATCGATGACTTATTAATATAATTGTTGTTGACATTATTATTGTAGCCTTATACTAGGTGAATTTTTGGGATTAGAGAAGTTTGTCCAATTTACATTTCATGGGCTCTATTATTTGCACTTGTAAATTGTAAACCCCAATATAACGTAGCACCTAATTCTGCGCTTATAAAACACCTATGTGACGTGTTACTTCAAAGACTGAATATGCCAAACTGAAATCCTAAACTGAACCTGCGGTCGCCCTGGAACACGCGGTCGCTGTCTGCTGCTCCGACCCGTAGTCGCCCTGTAACCCGCAGTCGCCCCTACCTGTTGGACCCGTGGTCGCCCTGAGTACCCGAAGCCGCGGTCGCCCCTTCACCCGAAGTCGCCCTAAAGCCCCTGACCCGCAGGCGCCCACTCACCCGCAGTCGCCTCTATTTTTTCCACCCGAGGTCGCCCCTTCACCCGAAGTCGCCCTAGCGCCCCAGACCCGCAGTCGCCCCTTCACCCGTAGTCGCCTTCCACCCTAAACCCGTAGTCGCCTCAATTTTTCCACCCGAGGTCGCCCAAGGCAGACCTGCACGAGCCCACACCCGCAGTCGCCCACGTTGGCTGTCCACGTCAGTTCTGAAGCCCTGCCACGTAGGCAAAATCTATTTACCATGGGGTAAAATTTTTTACCCCTCCGCGACGCGATGTCAAGTAAACTCGACACTTCGTGACACGTGACACGCGACGTCAGACGTCATACACGACGCCTAAACCCAAAAATATGTCAGACAAGACAACCCTGGACAAACGTCTGAGTTCGATATTCAAAGTGGTCTTTGGTCAAACCTTTGAAGCACGTCACCTGGCCTATACATAGGTCTTCATGGGATTTTTTGAAACTTTAAAGTAACTAATTTGTAATGATATAGAGTATTTTAGAATTCAATTGTGCTAAATCATTATTTAATTAGAATTGTTCGTCATTATGGACAATGACAAATAAGTACTTGCGAATGAAATTTGATTTTAGAAGAGGGGTGTTTGCATAATCTATTTAGAGTCAAAAGATAAGTTTAACTTAACAATTAGAGTGCATTACTAATGAACCCCTAAGTGCCTAAGCCTTTCCAAGTGTATTTTTCCTATCTGAAAAGAGTATGGACTTATAGTTATTCCCATTGAAGCAAGTTTTATGAAACAAAAATCTAACCATATGAATGTTTAATTAGCTTGTGTATTAGTATGCACGTTCCCTTTGAGTGCAAAATTGGATAAGAGTTGTGAGATGATAACCAAAAAAATTTACATTTTCTACTTTGAGTGTATTGCTTATAAAAAAAATTTGGGATTGGAGGTGAAATGAAGAACTACAAATTATATTGGCACACTAAAATGTTCTCTTCCAAAACTTAATATCACTTGAAAAGCTATTAAACTCATTACACGTTGGAAATATTTTTAATTCTTGTGGCCCACGATTTCACTACCACCTATTCATTGATACATAAATGTTTTTACTCATGCAAGGGTGTGCATTGAAGCATTTGACACTCAAGGAAACACTATCGTAAATATTTTTTTAGTTGGGAAGTTTCCCCAAATCTGACGTCCATTGGATTTCAAAGAGGGTTCCTCTCTTCATTTGTGAGGATGTGAAAGTGAAGATAAGGAAGAAGGCTCTGAAATGGAACGGGCATTAAAAATGGACCCTATAAGTGGCTTTGAAATGGACAAACTGTAGTTCATAAATTGACCTCCATAATCATTAAATGATTTGAGAACAAAAAATTATCAATTGTAAGAGCCAATTTATTCTCTTTACTTTCCCATTTTTCTTTAGAAGTTGCAAGTGAACGTTTTACGGAAGACCTAGGGGCATAAGTAGGGACCTATGACACAAGTCCTTTGGAAATTTATAAGTAATTAAAAAATACTTCAAAAAATATGAAACCACTTCTGTAAGATTCCTCTTTTATTTTTCTTTGTCTGAAAAATGATCTAAAAATATTTTCATTTAAGTAAATATATGAAAAAGGGAGATCAATCCTAAGATGAGCCATTTCTGAGGACCAGGGTGAATTGCCCCCCTCATTGCTCCTCCAGGGCAAGCCCTGGAAGTTTTTATTTGCAAGGCTTAATTTTTTTTTAAATTCTGAATTCATATTTGCAATCAGAGGCCCCAAAATTACTTTTGGAAGATGCAAGAATTAACAAAAAATTGGCACAACATAGGGGGCTTTTTTTTCGAACCTAAGTTGACTTAGGCAATGAGGTGCAGGGAGAATTGACCCCCTCATTGCCCCAGTCAACTTAGGTTTGAAAAAAAAGCGCCCTATGTTGTGCCAATTTTTTGGTAATTCTTGCATCTCCTTAGAGTAATTTGGGGCCTCTGATTGCAAATATGAATTCTAAATTCTAAAAGAAAATTAAGCCTGGCAAATAAAAAATTCTAGGGTTTGCCCTGGAGGGGCAACGAGGGGGTCAATTCTCCCTGCACATTTCTAAGTCTGCTACCTTTCCTAGGACCCGTGGTCGCCCTAAAGCCGTATACGCCCTTCTTGGACCTGTGGTCGCCCCACCCACGGTCGCCTTGAAGCCGTGCGCGCCCTTCCTGGATCCGTGGTCGCCCAGAATTTCCGAGACCCGTAGTCGCCCCACTTACTGCACTCGCCCTCTAAACCCTGATCCCGCACGCGTCCAGGGCAACTTCGGGTACAAATGCGGTCGCCAGGGACGTGAGCTGCCACTTTCTTTTCTAATGCTGTGCATCGGCTTCCATATGCCTTCAAGCGTTTAGATACGTGTTCGTGCACTGGAATCTTGTGTCTAGGACACTTTTTATTTTGTCGCCGATTGTGGAAGACCATACTTTTTGAGAATTTTGGAGGATACCATCACATCCTATATACACCATGGCCCCCTTTGAAGAAGGCAAAGAAGAAAAGAGAGCGCCATAGTCGTAATGTAGCCATCCTTTTGGATCCAACAGCGAGGGCATTTCCAAATTGGCAAAATGTGCAATTGGATTGGACGTTCAACACTTGCAAGGCATACGTAGGGTGGTGCCGTATCGATAAGCTACTGCCTTACTTTTAGCATGATGTCCATATTAGCCAAAACAATGCTCATCTTCACTACTACAAAGATGATGCATTTGTGCAACGGTGCATCGAAGTTTACCGGACATTATATAAAAAACAAACAGTGAAGGGGAGCCAAGTTTCATTGGGTATATGCCAAATGGTCTATGCAGAGCTACAATTGCGATGAACTGTGGATTGAAGGACCATTAAGAAATCCCCCAATAGCATAGTTCCTACTACCAAAGACATTCCAAGGGCAGATCCATCAAATAATCCAAGGGATGGGTTAGGGCCCAAAAAACATTTCAAAGAAGAAGTGTCGGATGAAGACTACGATTGGGGCCAGTCGTCCACCTCCACCAACTCGGATGAAGAAGACATTGTAGACCCCATGCCCCCAAATGAAGATCCAATACTTGAAGAAAATATGGCAGTGGTGATACCTTTCATTGGAGACTCAGAAGGGGAAGTAGCATTGCATGTCGCGCCTCTTAGATCGTTGGAGCCAATGCAATTCCGTCATCCTGAAGAAGACGAAGTTCTTCAACATGTATATGTACGCGTGCAAGAAATGGAAGAAGACATGGATGATGGCAAGATCAAGTTGCAACGAGATGCTGAACAAGCACTGGTGATTTTTCATTCATGTGAAGAACTACCTCTTCAAGAAGTAGGAAGGGAAGTATTATATCTTGAAGACACGAGGCGGCAAGGAAAAGAAGCTTATAAAGCCCAGTTGAAGGCTATTCTTGCTAGACTGGTAGAAATGGAATGTGAAAGCCAACGTGAATGCACTAGTGGTGACATTGAGGCCAACGATGTGCACACCCTTGAAGCACTGATCATAAGCGGGAAAGTTTGTTTATCAGTTCAACAAAAGGAAATGGACGAGCTAAAGGAATTTTATTTGAAATTCAATAAAGGCAAAGATGGAGGCTCCACCTCAAATTCCAACCCGTTCTTGGACAAACGAATGGCCGGAATAATGGAAGAGTGCAAGGCAGAAGAAAACCAATTGAATACTGAAAGGAAAGCTGTGGAGGAGGCGTAGTCAAGGTTGAATGACCTAAAAGAAACCACGGTTGTAGGCCTCATTGACCTTCCAATGGCTTTGAATGCATTATTAGTAGATGAAGAGCATTGTGTGCTGACATCAGAGGTAGCTTCCTTAAAGCGAAAGTTAGTTTATTTGAAGAAGCTTGAACACCAGTTTCAAGAGCACATAGAGTATCGGAATGCACACCTCGATTTTGCGAGAATGTTCAAGAATTTCTGGATAAAATACAAGATGTGTAACTATGACCTAACCCTTTTGAAGAGTGCTCGGAGAATTGCAGCCCATGAGTTTGAAGTCATGAAGAAGAAAAGCGAAGAGGAGGCCAATATGGATGTTGCATGATTTTGGGCTAAAGGTAGTCTTCTAGTAATAGACTAATAGGTAGTTGTTTTTCTAAACTTGTGTGTATCGGAAGGGTTGCTTTCACCTTTAGAACCACCTCATGTTGTACAATGGGGTCCATATTTTTTTTCTTCAATAAAGATATATATATTCCTATCTGAATCAGCCTTCATGTGTTTTGAAGATCTAATTCTTTATGATTAGACACACGTCAAATACATTTATTGCATGTGTTGTAGGTCAATTTTCTACATAGACTTTTGTGCTTTAATTTACACAAGATACCAACAATGTTATAATACAATTGTCTTTTTAAGAAATTCATACCGAACGTCCAAACAATTATTTATATTTGAACAACTTCATACAATTTCTAATTTGCCATGTTTATCAATTGCAAGATCTTCCTACAATGTGAAAATAAATAAAGTTTACTATAGATTTGAAGATATTCCTAAATCCTAAATCCGTAAGGAATGAAATAGTTTATTTTGGCATCATAGTGATATTTAGAAGGGGAACATGAATCGAATTTGTAATAATTTCCTTTGGACAACATTTTTTAAAGGATTAAATTCGAAGCCTACCAATTTTTAGAACTTCTCACTATGTGGTTCGAAAGTTTTTGTATGATAAGTAGTTTTCACTACTTGGCATTCAGTTGGTCCCCCAAAAAATTAATGATATTCTTCACAAATCACAAAGCATTTCAAAAAATAAAATTGATATTGAAATTGGTTCTTAATTTCTTATGATTTATATCTATGTGAAAAGCTTTGAATAATTTCATTTTGATTGCTCGAAAAAAAATATTGTTCATAACTTTCACATTACTAATCCAAATGGAATGAATCAAAGCTACACATGTAGACAAAAATATGACCTTTTAGAAGAAAAAAATTAAAAAATTAATTTCAAATTCTTGTAGATATCTTTTTCTGCCCGGAGACGTTCCTTACAAATTATGTTAAAGATGCCATAACTTTTGTTCCCGGGTACCAATTGAAACAAAATTTATATTTTTATAAAGGTAATCTGTTTTTGTATATTATGAGAAAGTTTTAAAAAAATTCATTAAAAATTGAGATCATAGGAACTTGCCCAAAATCCATTTTGTCCCTCAAGGGGACAATGGTCCTTTAGGGGTTAAGTTAATCTTTATGCACATGAAGTCGCCCTTCTTTCCCCCGAGGTCACCCATAGCACTCGAAGTCTCCCATGAAACCCAAAGTCACCCATCTGAGACTTGAAGTCGTCCATCTGGGACCCGAAGTTGCCCTATTTCGGACCTGAAGTCACCTGCTGGACCCACGTTCGCACCATGTGACCCGAAGTCAACTCCTACAAAGGCGCGCACCTCCATATGCTTGGAGGTGGACGAGCGGTCAGGTGGGGCGACCTCGGGTGTAATACAATTTTGTAGCAGCGACCTAAAACCATCCTTGGAGCGTGTGGAGGGCAAGACTGAAAGCACTATAAAGGTAGAGGAACAACATTGGATTTTCATTGCTCCGTTGATGAACATATGGCTTGGATCTTCTAAAGAGGCTTCATGCAATGTTATATTCTTCAGAGGGTAACAACCTTGCTTTGAGTGGTTAGAAAACTACTCGAAGCGGTGGCTTTGTCATAACTTCTTTTTTCAAAGCACTTGGGTAGATACACGTTTTGGATTGGAATAACGCATATCAAATAAACAATATGGCAAACCGAGGTGCAGGGAGGAGGACGAACATAAATGATACTCGAAGAGCCACAAAGGAGTGGGATCTATGGTTGGTTATTGAAACAAACCCCGCTCGTTCCGCAAATACGAGGACTTGTATTTTTTGTGGTTGGAACAAAGTTTTCGTGCGGAAGCGGGCATTTGGTCACTTTGGTTACCCCCGTACATCAACAGTGGAACGTTGTAAACGTATTCCATCCGCAGTCCTCGAATTATTCAGGAACTGTGAAGGGATTGTACTAAAAGAAATGAGTTTGGAAGAGATGCATGGAGCAGATCCTGAGGTTGATGTTGTTGCTGAGTCCGTTGCGGGGTATACTGTGGATGCATCAGTGGAAGGGTCTGTGGACCCAAGCGACAGGACAGAAACACCTAATGCACCGCCTCGTAATCCAGATTCAATGAATTCTACTCCTGTGACGATGAGAAGGATGCACTCAACCTCGATTTCTCGTCAACAAAGCATGGATGAATCATTCCGGGTCAATGAAAGACAAAACTTGGACAGACTATGGGCTTCTTTCTTTTATGAGGCTAACATTGCATTCAATGTGGTGCGGCACCCAACCTTTGTGAATGTTGTGAAAGCAACTTCGACATGTGGATTTCCATATTCTTTGCCATCGTACAATGCGGTGTGCACTAAACTACTTGATGTGAAGAAAGAGTCTATTACGAAAATGGTCAGTAGTCGAACAAGGAGTTCTATTACCCAATATGGAGCCACTATCTGTTCAAATGGATGGTTAGATACAAATCACCATCCCTTATTGAATATGATGCTCGTCTGCCCTACGGGTGATGTCTTCCTGGGATCGGTTGACACCACAGGAGAGAGGAAAGACATGGCGTATACGGTGAATACAATGGCTACCTACATAGAGCAGGTGGGACCAGGAAATATTGTCCAATTGTGTACAGACAATGCTTCCGTAATGATAGGGTCAATGTGCGAGTTGCAAGCAAGGTATCTCCACATGTATACGCAAGGATGTGCTACACATATATTGGACTTACTTTTGGAAGACTGGGGAAAGGAAAAAAGGATCAAAGATTTAGTGGATAAGGCTAGGGCAATTGTGAAGTTTACAAAGAAGTACCACTTGACTTTGGGTCTCTTCTGTAAGTACTCGCCAAAGAAGTCATTGAGACTTCTTGCAACCATACGCTTTGCAGTGCATTTTCTCATGATAGACTGTTTGGTAGAGTGCAAACAAGCGCTCCAATTCATGGTGGGGGACGAGACATATATGCCATTTGAGAATAATTTGGTTAGCAGGACAAACAGACTCATTACAAGAGAGCGGGCCCGTAAAGCGTGAGAGGACATAGTTTTGGAAGTGTTTTGGGTGGAATGTGGTAATTTCCAGCACATGGTTCTTCCAATGATCCTTGCTCTGCGCCAGTTCGATGGAAAAATATCGGCGATGCCAAAAGCTTGGATAATAATGAGTAGCCTTCAAGAGCATGTGTGCACTTTAAAGGAGGCTTTGTTCTTTCTTGATGAGCAGACTGCGACGAAGTTCCTGAAACAATTTGATGCTCGTTGGAAGTTTATGCGCACAGACCTCCATTAAGTAAGGGCATTGTTGAACTCATATTTGACAGATGTGGAAGAGCTTCATAACAATGGAGAGGCAAAGCGAGCATTGAATCGATTCATCAGAAAATTAAGCAGACCATTGAATGTGAATGAAGATGAAGCAATTGCTGAGTTGACGGAATTTGAAGAGAAGTCGGGTCCTTTTGATCCATTACAAGAGGCTCCAGATGTTACTCGATGTAACTTGTTGCCTCATCAATGGTGGATTCGTGTGGGTGGGAACGCTCTTCCAAAAATAGCAAGGAGAGTTTTGTCTCTGACATGCTTAGCATCATCTTGTGAAAGAAATTGGAGCATGTATTCCTTTGTACACAATAAAGTGCATAATCGCCTAGCTACAAAGAAGGTTGAGATGTTGGTATATATCTACACCAACAACAAATTGGAACGTGAAAAGCAAGGACACAATCCAACACTATTCTACGAAAAGTACCTTGTAGATGGATATACAAATGAAAAGAATGAGGAACTGTATTCTTCAGGGGACGAAGATGAAGTTAGGTTTAGAGATTTGAGAAAAGAACAGAGACGTATGGTAGTAGAAGAACGCCTCCGTGGAAATAGGTGGGCTAGTATGGTGCCTTGTGTAGGTAGTCCTCCACGACAACGTTGTTAGCACGTGAGCGGGGAGCGGGGAGCGGAGAATGAGGAGCGAAGAGCGGGGATGTAAGCAACATTAGGGAATAACTAAGGAAAAGAATAGTGAAAAGGTGAAATTTGACTAATAATTTGCTAAATTTTTAGGGAAAACTTGGATGCAAGTCAACAAAACTTGAAAATAAAATCAATGAAAAGTGGGATGAGAGTCAATGGAGGCACAAAAAAAAGTATATGAAAAATACCCTACAAAAAGAAGATGAAAGTAGAGTAGGCGGAGGATGAAAGCACATTACAAAAATGGATGAAAGTTGTTTGCAATTCAGATGAAAGTAGATGAAAATGTTGAATGAAAAATTTGGATGAAAAATTTGGGTGAAAACAATGGATGACATTACATTGCATTCCGGGAGACTGGAGGACCGCTTTGGCACTGTTCCTAGCTTCCTTCCCCGGGAACCCCATCGAATGCGACCGCAGATTTATTTATTTATTTCAAAAAAGAATTTTTTTTAAGTCCATAAAATGAGAAACAAAGTTAATTAATTAATTAATTTTTCAAAAACTCTGACCTGGCAATCGCTTGGCCAAGTCAGCACAGGCGGGTATCGGTGGGTATCAATAGGTATCGGCGGGTTTCAGACTAGTTTCGACTGATGAACGCATAGCCCTCCCCGATGGCTGAATCCCATCTAATGAAACATTAGAAGAGATTTCGGGCCAGGGGAAGGCCCTTGCGCGCTTGTTCCCCTGGCTATGAACCAAACGTACGCAGTCAGATAAAATAAAAATTAATAAAAAATAAAATTTTAGAAAAATAAAATAAAAAATTTTAGAAAAATAAAATATTAGAGTTTGACGTGGCCGAACTTTGGCCACATCCAACAGCGCATGTGGCTGAGTTCCCTGAGTTAGAAAACTCAGGGAACTCTAGGCCATGTAAAGCAACTGAATTTCTCCTAATGCAATAGATAAAAATTTTGGGTGGTAATTTTGGACAAAAACTGTGGATGAAAATTTCCCTTGGGACTTTTGGATGAAAACTTTGGAAGTAAATATTTGATCGAAGTAGTTCACAATGTAATGAAAGCAATGTATTATCATGTTCTAAACGGTTTAGAGTTTAGGGTACACGATAGCTCTTCATTACGATCATAGTACATTGCAAATGTTTAGTACTTCAGGACTCGCTTACAATACAAGTAAATTACAGAATAGATGAAAGTAGTTCTACATTAGGATAAAAATCCATCAAAGATGAGGATGCACATAGTCCTAGATTAAGGCGATTCGGACAGCACGAAGGGTATAGGGAACTTTCATGTGTGTACAACGACATATGCATACTTGGAATCCAGTGGAGGTAAAAGTGACCTCTGGAATATGTCAGAAGTACCCTAGAACCGTGGTGGCATGGAAGACAGTAGAATGGCAGTTATTTCGTAAGGAAACTGCAATAGACTTAGTTCTAAAGTAATTCAGAAATGTTGAAGGCATTACCAGTGTGCTTGCACATAAGCAATGAAGAGCTCGTTCTAAGGAACACATTCATTTTCTATATCGGTTTAGGATTTAGGGTGGATGCAAAATGTTTACCAAATCAGAAGACGACTATGAACATGAATACATCCATAACATACAAGAAGAAATTAGAATGCAAGCTCGATGTATTCATGTAGTGGCCCTTTAGTCTCACTACATTTTGATTCATGTATTCAATAAGGATCTTGAAAACTTCACTACAGTTGTGACGCTTCATATAATCCTAGTTTCATCTCAAGTGGTTCAAGATTCCACTAAGAAGAACTCGTTTTACCTCATTGAAACTGAATGTTGAAGCATGGATGAAGACATTTGAGGACGACTGAAGGTTACAGATGACATTGAAAACAAAGTACAGATGCTTGCAATTTGCCCAGGCTCCATGCCTCCCCAAGCACTTCAACTTCATCTCCTTGAAATAGGGGCAAGTGCAATCAGGAAATGAGGAAATAGTAAGCATGTACTTCTCAATCCGTGGCTCTATACCGGAGTCCATGGATACTATGCATCCAAATCCCGGGTGGGGAACCATAGTTACACATACAATGCGAGAATTGAGAGTTAGGGCCGATGCGCAGTTATTCTGGTGTTTTGTTGTGGGCCCCTTTGGATTTCGGTGAACAATCTTTCCAGTCCGAGTTGTAGGATGTTCGTCGGCGGAATCTGGAATAGGATATGTTTGCACAATTTCAATGCCTGCTTGTCCACCGAACAACCTCCGTGGGGAAATGACTTGGCGTTGTGGAAGTTGGAAACCAACTGTCTCAAGTGCTAGAATCTCGGCCATCGACAACTGGGGGCCTAATTTCACTGGCCAAATAGCAGGAACAGATGGTATGGAGAGTACCCATTTCTGCCGGGTCCCTTTAATACATCTTTCAATGTCGTCATTGCAGAAGAAAAATTGCATACGATCATTACGATTTTTCTTGTAATTGACCATCATACATGTATAGGTTGGTGCCGCTGTTGCAGTGTTGTTTTGTACAATTTGTGCTGTGCATTTTTTCTTTGTCAGTGCTTGAAGAGCAAAGCACACCTTTGCTGATGTTTTCGGAAGTCGTGAAATGTGCCACTACATCTCGTCACACATGCTTTCTTGAATCGCAGTCACATGAATTGAATTAGGAATAGAATTTAGCCTCAGATTGACCTCCACTGAAAAGTCGGTTTGAATTTCAACATCCTGAGCTGGAGAAGTGTCCTCCAATATAGTGTTCAAATCTTGAGCACTTGAACTCGCTTTCACAGATCTGGTTTGTCGACGAGGATGTGAAAAGTTAACTTTGTCGGGACGATGGGAGTCGTACTTACAACTGAGTGGCATGTCTGCTTTCCGCTTCTGCGATCCAAAAACTTCATGACCTTTGAGATGAGGTTCTCTATTGATGAAAGCTTCAATACTTGGAATAGACGAGATAGCTTCAGTGAGTGACTTTGGGTTACCAGTTCGCTCTATCAAACGTTGGGCAACTCTTAGCAATAATCCTTCCTTACCAGGTCCTGTCCCTCCTTCATTTCCCTTCAGATATTCGTAGTATTTTACCATTTGCATGAATGCCCTGACGAAATCATCAACAGTGGCTACATATAAGTTGTTTCCATGCTTTCCAGATTGCTGAAGCCACTTGTTGTGCACTGTTTCTGCGAGGTTGCAAGATGGCATTTCCGCTTTCTCTGAGGCAGTAAGATCCTGAAATCATATAGGGTAAAAACCTTTGTTAGCTCGTGTAATTTTCAGAAGACAAGTCTTCCACTTATGCTAAAGAATAAGAAAAAATATAGAAGTCACAAAGCACAGAAGCCGTAGGACCACGGTCGCAGTGCCGCATACGACAAAATTTCAGGGTAGTTTCAAGTTGCCTATGGTGTAGAGCACTGAGGTCATTGAATGTCGTCTCGGGACAGAGACGACTATAGAGGGGGACCTAATTCTACACCATTTCAAACCAAAGTGAAATATGGCGCTTTTGAGAAGAGAGGGTAATAGCTTGTTCATATTAATGAGCACACCAAAGGTACATGAATCATTTCATATAAACCATGGAAGACATTGTTGAAAATGATGGAGGAAATAGTGAGATGCCTTACAAGTTCCATGAAGCCTCCCCATTGGCGATAATGGAAATGCCAAAATGAAAGCCACAACTCTAAATTGCGCAACCCGTCCTCCGTAGTGGCACCAGATGACAACCACCACGCTCGTATGGCTAAGTACTGTTCTTCGGATTGTTGCGTTGATGTGGCATTCTTGTATTGCTTACATAGTAAATGGTGTTGATCTTGTAAGTCTCCTCAAATATCTGCCTTTGTATGCTTTTCCATGGATTGAGTCCAATGGAAAAGGCACGTTCTTTCACGGTTGAGCATAGATTTCGAAATGTCCCCAGACCCATAGACTGTCCTCACCACATTCCAGTTTGCTTGCGCACTGTCAGCCATAAAGCCTTTGAATACAACTTCTGTTACACCATGTCGTTCTACAACTGAATTTAGGTTTCTCCAAAAAAGAACTTGTGCAACGCTATCCTCAGATTGCATATCACAACAAGCAATGGTCATGACACGACAAAATAGTGAGTCATACACGTGACATGCCATAGTCGTCCAATCTTTAACACGCTTGACGTGATCAAACATGATCCAAGCCTCTTCCAAGTCACCTCCAGTTTGCATTCACTTGACCAAATCGACTCCACTACCTGGCCCTAATTCAGACATTTTGAAAAGGAAGACCTTATCGATGTCGGTTCCTTGACCTGGGAATTTGCTCTCCTGTACAAAAGCCCATGTGCTTGACCCCCTCAACCTAGTAATGCTATCTATCACTCCGAATTTACGCAAGAACTTGAAAGAAGTAACCTCATTTCTTATGCTCGGCGAGCTTAAGTATTTGCATTTCTCTAGCACTGGAACAAGGGTGGCAAGGTCCATACTCTTTGGATGCATTCCGTCAAGACATAGAAGAAGACCTCCTAACAATTCCTTGGATGCCTCCAGGACTATAGCGAAATTTGTAGCTGAAGGAGTCCTTTCCAATTGCTCCCCAATAAGCGTCCGTGTTAAAGCTTTTATATCTCTGAGTTCACCATCTTTAACAGGATGCTCGTGAAGACCAAGATGGATGTATGCCCTACTGAAACTGGATCTGCCTGCAACGTAATACACTTGCGCATAACAACGCGCAATGCAAGCAGGGGGCTCCTTACAAATCTTGCATACAAGCGTAGAACCTGGCGGATGTGGTTGATCAATATCTAATGGTACAGGACATAGGCCTTCCCACTCTAATTCATTTACTTCTTTCATTCTATGAACTCGATGAAGGAAATCGCATTCAGTATTCACACAACGAAGATGACCCAAACAAATAGATTTGCGGAACGTCAAGCCCATAGGATTGACTATGTTTGTGGTCATAGTCTTTGACCAGATGTGTCCATCGTACCGCTTATCCATACCAAACAGTTGTTTTGTGGAAGAAACGATAGTATTGTTATCAAGAGCAGGCAATTCGAATATGACGTTGCCATTAAACGATGAAGGTAGTACTTCTACAACACGAATTTGTATTTTACCATAGTCAAGCTTAGATAAGACGTTCCTACAACCTTTGAGAGTACGCAATCCTCTCAAGCAATCAACCACAGATGATCTTGAATCACTCGAAGGACCTAGCATTGGAGACTCGATGGACTGTAATACGGAAGAAGATGGCAATGATTCCTCCAAAGATGGAGCATTCATAGGAATGAGTGTCTCTGGAGAATATCCATCAGAATCAGAACTCAAGTTGGTGACCATGTCTACAGAAGTTTCTAGCTTGACATTGATCGAAGGCGGAGAATGAAATATAGAAGCGGAGGACATAGGCAAACTTCCGCTAGCTGAAGGCTTCGACTCAATGACAGGATGCACTCCGTATGCCCGATACCTTCCCGGTCTCAAGTTCCAGAAGGTATTCTCACCAACAATTGACGATGTCTGTCCTATAGTGTGAAGAAGCATACCATTATCAAATACCTCCTCATCTATATGAATGAAATCGTGCATAAAATTAAACCTCAGAGATAATCTCATGGCTGAAACAACAACAAGCCCATTTCCTCGTACTGCAAAAAGTACAGGTACTCCTCCATCGTTAGCTTTGACAACCACCATATCTTGAAAGTCCTCCATGTAAAAGGGACTACCTTTACGAAATGGAAACTGGTATCCCTAGGTAGAAACCAATTGATCTGAACCAGAGGTTTGATGTCTGTAAAGCACATCAAATTAAGAACAGAAACATAACGGCAGATGAAAGCATAGTAGAAAGAATACAACCACAAAGATATATAACGATCACCTCAATTCAAATGCACTTATGACATATGCAGTTTGAAATTCACGTAGCGCAATATTTGATACTGGCGGCGAAGTGCATTAATATGAGAAACCAGAGGTATGGAATTATTGAACTCGATACCTAAATGCCGAACGGAATTAATGCCATTCATCGACTTCTTGTAAGGAAATAGATCATAATATCTTGGAACTGACATGTCCTGTTATATTAGTTCATTAATTTGTGCATAAAATACTTCATTAATTTACTGACTCATGTCTAACACTAGGTTTTCAGATTGCCCCTTTAAAAGGATCTATGAATCGTCACTACTGAATATTCAGCTATAAGGAATGATCTATAATGAAGTGTAAGAAAGCGTAGTGTTTTATAAAGATCACTGTAGACATATACTAGATAATGTAAGTACTTGCATAATTTATGGAAGCTTAAGGAATAGGTTACATCTCTTCTAAAGATGGATGGTGTACGGTACCAAATGCCTTAATTCATTTGATGCACATATGGAAGAATTTCAACAAACTGTGAGTATAATGAGAATGAAGCACTTCAGTAGATGAAAAGAGTGCTTCTTCTCTAATTACTAGGAATGTCAGCAGACATGGTAGGACAACGGTTGTAGATGAATACTATGCTTCCCATAATAGAATGTAGCCTTGAACGTCGACATGGACAGTTTTTGTCAGATGGGTGACAAATCAGTAGCCTGATACTATTGTTTTCATCCGTATTCCAAATGAATGTGACCGTGGATACTAGCTACGCCATCTAAGGAAGAAGAATATGACATCATTGAATGCATTTAGATGTTGAAATATATCAGATTATACGAGACATTTATGTGGATGGCACAACTCCCCTTGATGCCCATCTAACAATTCATATGAGATTAGTCAACAATGGGAGCTTCAACAAGTCACTCCATTACAATATAATATGTTGGCATTATGTCCATGTATAAGCATCGGCTGGAATAGCTACAACTAGAAGGTCTTGTATGAACTAGCGAACTTCTTGGAGTCTAAGTTTCTCGGGCAAAAAAGCAAGGCATGCCAAATCTCAATGTCGTCATGTACATAAATCATATTAATGAATAATCACTATGACGACAAATACAATAGAGCAATGTGAAAAAAAATGAATAAATAACACACAAATAAATAGCACATGATCCTCTGGAATCCATAGTCATAAGCGAATAGCCGGTAGAAAGGACGTCAATGATGTCCTAATGGAAGGAAACTGGCAGCCTATTATTAGATCCACTTGCCATGAATAATGTTGTTCACGAATAACAATGCTGTTAATTGGCAGGACGTTCCATGAACGCTCTAGCTTAAGCACTCTGCATAGGTTTGCGTACAGATACTTTTCTCTCTGCGTCTCGATCATGCCATTTCATTATCACAAAATCTGTAATCATCAATCATGTCGTTGAATAAATTCTTCATTCCTGAAAAATCTGCACGATGTCTGTGCTCATTGGTAAGAGCAATAATTATACGTGGTCAGAGATTGTCTTGGACAAATATCTTCCCTCTATCAACAACCAGTTACCTCCCGAATCGTACAACGATAAAAACACCATATCCAACAATTTTTGGCGCAGTTGGAGGTACACAATCGACTTTTATATTATAAGTAAGTACGGTCCATGGTCCAGGAGTTCACGTACGACAAGCAACGATTAAAATTCTTGATGCTACTTTGATGAGGGTTTCAGAAATTGAGAAAGGCGTCCATTTCGATGCATTGCCGATTCATGGATAATCCAAGAGTAATATTCAAAATCAACAGCTTAGTCATCAAATACTGACAATATGAAATATGTTTATTGGACTAGGGATGGACATCGTCGACGTTGACCTAACCTAACGGATATCATCCATCATCGATGACGTGGCAGCGTGGTGATTGCCTTTCTGCACTCCTGAACCCTAAGACCCTCCATACGTAGTCTAAGGTGCCTCTGTGTGTGCGCCAGCCGCAATCAGTAGACTTCTCCACACAAATCTTATGGCATTCGGGCTGCTTCCCCCTTGAAGGCCTCCGACCTGCTATTCTAGAATCCGTGGCTAACCAAGCCGATACTCGAAGTGCATGCTACGTTGGGGAATTGGAGTTCTCATTTCAACTTAAGTTTTACGTTAGTCGCTATGGCGGATCGAAACTTGCGTTCCAAAAAGGGCGTGGCGGGGACTACCGGAAATGCAGATGGAGGTCGACAAATACACAAAGAGACTCATGAGGTATGGTATCATTTCGACATAGAGATTGCTAAATTTTGTTGGCGGGTACTTGAGATTTGGACCTCCAAGTCTGAAATCAGCGGTCGCAGAAGGTGAAAAGCGCAGTAGCTCTGTTCGGTCCGCTTGAGTCTCGATACCAAGACTAGTTTATCTGCAGCCTCCTTCCTACATAGTGTACAAGGTTGACAACCACTCATTCTCTTTGCACAATTAGATTTACAAATAGGGGTGTGGGAACTCTGGTCTAGTTTGGACAGCGTTTGGTCATCTGAAGAAGTCAATTCTCGAAATGCGAGAAAGTACAGGATTTAGGGTTTAGTTACTCGGCAGAAAATCGACTTCCTCTGTTTAGATACTATATTCCTCAGTTCTTGTGCTTCACCCGATTCACCAGAACTAGACCATCTAGCTCGGCGCCCTCGCTTTCTTGCATATCTTCTGTAAGGAACTAAACGAGTATATTCAATTTTAGGTCATCATTGAATGAAATATCTATTGGATATTACTTTGTCCCCATGATGAAGCCAAATGAATTTGGCTTGCTGATTATGGATCATGTGTCGAGGCAAAAGCCAAGAACATGCACACAGCGACCCACTAACTGCAGGTGGGGAACCAGGTTGATATATCCGTATGGATATCCAGGCACGATATGTACATGAGTTTAATATTTGACCGATATCATCATGACTGCACACAGGCACAGTTAAATTATATGAGATCATTTGGAGTGCATACAAGGCATTCGTAATGCAAGATATGTGATCGTGAGGTTACACAGACATCGGATAGTCAACATCCGTCTGGGTACCAGTATCACTTTGGCACTCATTATTGTAATCATTTGAATGATTATATGGATCTGCGGTGATGTTTAGTAATGCTACCTGCGAGCTTGGTTGTACAAAACTCACCCACAGGATAAAATGGTCTCGGTCCCGAGACCATTATTTCAGGATGACCGATCCTGCACGCCGACGTCATCAGTATCCCCGTGAGATCTTGTTGCACCGGTCAAATTTCTTTTGTTCCTCTGGGATCGCGGTTGGCTCATGTTCCTTGCACATAACTGACTATGCGGTTGGATGATCCTTTGAGCAGAACGCTTTAGATAATGAATGTCAATAAGTCATCTCGTAGGGCTCAGTGCAAGACGGGGCCTGGATACAATTAGGTCTTGGGGCCGAGACGAGCGAGATGCAGCGTCAGGATCTGCACAACGTGGTAAAGGCTCCCTCGCCGAGCCAGCCACGGGGAGTTCCAATAAACGGCGCAGTGCAAGTCGATCGGGTCTTCAACCCTAGTCTCGGAACGGAGACTTGCAGGGCTTGGTCCCGTCTCTTGCCCGTCGCGATTGATACGGAATGAATTTCACGAAAAAATTCTCGTGACGCTGCCATCGCATTTTTTGGAGGATAGTCTCGCGGAGTGCCATCGGGCTGTGAGTGCAGGCGGTGGCTGGGACCTCGTCCAGTCTCAGGGCCGAGACAAGCGAGATGCAGCGTCAAGGTCTGCACAACGTGGTGGAGGCTCCCTCGCCGAGCCAGCTACGGGGAGTTCCGATGAACGGCGTAGTGCAGGTCGGTCGGGTCTTCAACCCTAGTCTCGGTACCGAGACCTGCAGGGCTTGGTCCCGTCTCTTGCCCGTCGCGATTGACATAGAATGAATTTCACGAAAAAATTCTCGTGATGCTGCCATTGCATTTTTTGGAGGATAGTCTCGCGGAGTGCCATCGGACTGTGAGTGCAGGCATTGGCTGGGACCTCATCCAGTCTCGGGGCCGAGACAAGCGAGATGTAGCGTCAGGGTCTACACAATGCGGTGGAGGCTTCCTTGCCGAGCCAGCCACGGGGAGTTCCGATGAACGGCACAGTGCAGGTCGGTCGGGTCTTCAACCCTAGTCTCGGTACCGAGACCTGCAGGGCTTGGTTCCGTCTCTTGCTTGTCGCGATTGACACGGAATGAATTTCACGAAAAAATTCTCGTGATGCTGCCATCGCATTTTTTGGAGGATAGTCTCGCGGAGTGCCATCGGGCTGTGAGTGTAGGCGGTGGCTGGGATCTCGTCCAGTCTCGGGGCCGAGACGTCTCTCACAACGACACTAACGTTGCACATGGTCGTCATGCGTTGGTTGTGACTGATTAGAACCTAGCCTAGAGTTTTTGTTGGTGTTACCGTGAGGTTTGATTTTACATGTGTTACCATGCATCACATGTAGGACCTTGTGCATATTGAGGTCTTTGTCTCGAGACAGCACATCGTGGCCCGTGACTCTTGGTCGAGATCTCTAGAGTCTAGGGGCGCAATGCGATAGTTTGGATTGAGTTTAAAGTTGTCTCGATTCATCTTGGTGCTTGTGGAAGACAGACTTGTCGCGGATCCTCGTTGAGGATACGTTTATCTCACCACATGCCATTGATGGGTACAATATATGATCATGCTTACCTAAGTTCTTGTTGGAATGCAGGATGGTTTTGTAGGTCACGGAATGCAGCCCGAGGTGGATGTTCAGGCCGTCCCGACTCCTCAGATGGATGCTGAAGTGGATTCGGTCATTGTGAAAGTGGTGGAGGAGCTTGAAGGGTCCGAGAAGGAGCCAACACGAGAACTGGACATTCCACCGGCACCTGCACTAGTAAGATCATTTAGGCCACTTCGAACGTCAACCCATCCGGGAGATACTAGTTTAGTTAGTCCATTAGAAGCAGAGATGTCACCTAGATCATCTATTGGATCAACAGAGGAGAGTGACTCAACTGCCTTTCCTAGTTACAAGATTGAGTACTGTACTTGTGATCACAGGAAATTAGAGGTGACATCCGTAGAGGACATGGATGCGGATATTATGATTTGGTGTTGCGGACATTATAGAGCCCTCAATTCCAAATGCCAATGTGGCCTTTGAGTGACTATGCTATATATGATGGATGATCCTCATTTTCGTTAATATTTTGTATAGGAGTGCCAAGGAACTCCCATACCTATTGAGGTTTATTTATTTCCTATAATAATGATTGTTATTCTTATATTGACGCAGACGACCATTGAGACTGTGTTAGTGGAGTTGCCCTCCGCATCCACTAGTGCTGCAATTGTCGAGGACGCACCAGATTTGGAAATGATATCAGAATCAGAATCAGATGATATTGATATTCTTGGAGTGCGCAAGGATGCGTCAAAGGACAACATCAGGAAGTCGCAAAAGTTGGATACTGTTTCCATCCTTCACGGTTTGAGGTTGACATCCACGGAAGCATCACGTCTGAAGATCCCCTTGTGCAGGCTGGTGCCTATGCCGATAGTTCGACCCACTCTAGCATGCGATTTAACATTGTTGGAGCACCAGTTCTCGGGGGGTTATGAAGAGGGAGCGAGGGTTTTTTACGTTTCTATCTCGAATGAAGATGGGGATGGTGAGGTTTTCTCTACAGAAGAGAAGAGTGAATGGGACTGCTTTGGAATTCAGTCAATGATGAATTCAACAACTTCTTGAAGTCCAATCCTGTGCTGAAGCATTTGGTGGATCATAAGTTTTTCATTTGTGATGGTAACCACCGGAGAATTGCGTGGATGAACCTTATTACTCGGCTACATGCCTCGGAGAGGAGTTGGCACATCAATGTCGACTCCATAGTTCTGGATACAAGAGGTCGTATTGGTGTTGCAATGCAGGCTATGCACGACATCAACAAGTGAGCGTTTCGTTCTCGTTTGCTTTAATAGGTGTTGTCAATTGTTGGCATTGGTTTTCACCACATTTGATTTCATTCAGGGTCATGTTTTAAATTATTTCTCATATGTCATCCAAGCATACCAAAACCTATCATGTCAAGACCAATCTTGTACACACACTTTTCCGAGTTCAAAAATACGGGGTCATGGAGCTCGACAGGTTCACGGAGTTGTTATCTGCCGATGAGTTCAAGATTTGTCAAAACAATACTCGAACAAAATGGTATACTATGCCTTTGGAGGTTTTCACATCATTTATCTTCAAGGTAAGCATCTGCCATCACCATTATCAATTACCAAGTTACTACCTATGACTCTTTCTTTCTTTGCTAATGGGTGTGATGCATTGTCTCAGCAAGAGATTTCTGCGGCGGCGGAGGTGGCAATTCATAAATACAAAAAAGACGTCATAGCTGAGGAGGTGACGGTAGATGGGGTTGCCACTGCTATGAGGGTCTCCATCAAAGATTCAAATGAGAAGTATCAGAAGAAACTCTCAAAGATAGTTGCAGTCGCCAATCCAGCGCTCGGACCGGATTGGTTACTTGAGGTATACATAACTCCTAACTCAGTTGTTTGTTTTGTCATTCATTGAGATTAAAATTGTGATTAATATTTTTCTATTTAATTGATGCAGATTGAACGCCATTGGAATCTGTTCTCAGTTCTAGAGTTAACTCAGGAAAAGTTGCAGATGATGGCCACTGCGAATGCCTCTTCGGAGTCCAAAGTTAAATGGCTGAAGTGGATGAATGCGTCAGGTCCAACTCGAGAAGCTCGTCAATTTTCGCCTCGTCCCGTCAACGAGGAGAAATTGACATTGTTTCTGGCTAGGGCTTGTTGGTACTCGGGGGTATGGATTCAGTGACATATTGATAAATCTCCTTTAGTTTCTACTCTGCTTATTTATCTTTTAGTCTTCTCCGGATTCCATATCTAACTACTTTGTATTTTTGTGTGATAGTTAGAAGAGGCGGCTATTGAGGTGCTCGACTCCGTGCTCTGGGCAGATAATATTCCTTTGAACATGTCCGTTCCCTTTGAGCTGGAAACACTAAAGGAGTACGTAGAGGGCTGGAGAATGAAGGTCTGGGATATTGCCTACACGGGAATGTTTAGAGGGGGAGACGCATACAAGAAGTCCGACAACTTCAAAGAATACAAAGGGGCAACGCTTGCAGTCCAGCGCATCATTTATAGGTATTAAATACTCCTTTATTGATGTACTCCGTATGCTTTGACTTTTGAACTAAGGGTTTCATGTTTTCATCATAGTAAATTTGTTTTTTGTTCTTCTGTTGTGTATCTCAAATGTTTGAAAATGGTTCCCTGAAGTATATTTGAATTCACGTTATTGTCATATTGACTATTTCAATTGATTAACATGTACCATCCTTGTCTTGTTACTTCTTATGTGCACAGGTATTTCAAATTCGAGTTGTATGCCAAGAAGGCCATAGCCAAATCAGACTTGCCACCTTTTTTGACGACCTGGTTGGATAGATCTAGGGAGGACTGCATGTTCTCAACATGGCAGCTTCGAAATTGGACAACTCCACATCTTCAAGGCCTGCCCTTGGTACATCGAGTGCAACTTGGGATTCATTCCACCGGAGGAGGCAGCTTTGTTTAGAACACTGAAAGAAACCCTAATTCTTGAGACTGAGTTCGATGAATTTGCGGGACTTGATCCAGAAGCACAAGCCAAGGCCATTGCCAAACGGGATGTGTTTGACAAGAAGAAAGTGCAGAGGTTGGAGGAGGCTATGAAGAAGACGGAGGACATCAAGATCAAGCGACTGGCCGCAAAGGCCAAGAAGGAGCAAGAGAAGGCAAATAAGAAGGGGAAGAAAAGGAAGGCGGAGACTCAACTGCAGAAGCCCGCAACAAGCGCTGCAAACATGAAGGACACGTCTTCTAGCTTTTCACTCACTCAAGACCGACTTGTCCAAGGTGTCACGCCAGCAGTTCATCACTTGCATTCCGTCCCGGCCATCGACGAATGCATTTTGAATCTTTCGTTGATTAGTCTTACCCATGACGAGAAGGCCTTAGAGGCCGTCGAAGCTTTTTTGTCCATGGTATTGTAGATGTCTTCTATAACTTCTCTGAACTAAATTCTTTGCAGAATATGAAAATGAATATGATACATGTTTATTGCATGTTCACTTAGTTCATTATATGTAGTGAAATTACTTCATTCTCTAATGATATATTTGTTATTACTCAAAAACTCAATTTTGCTCATTTGTCTTCTTGCAGCATGCCGACGACAAACAGCACTACTTTGACGGAGTCTTGACTGCAGAGTCTGCGGTGGACTTGATCATTGTGGATGTTCTAGAAGGACTCCATGTCCCTACCGTGTCTGCTCCTCCTGCGCCAATTCCAAAGTGGAACCAGTTCTCAGAAGACTGGTTGATTCTAGTCTTTGACTTTGCAGGTGGTTATTTACATGACAATGGAGCACTTCTCATGATGTATCCATCTTCCTCCAAAGCACACAGAAGTCAACTTCTAGGATGCTGCAAGGAGTATGGATTTCGGATTCTAGTTGATTGGTAGGGTATGAACCATCTCCACTTGGCATCGCCACTTGATCCCAAGAAGACGGTAATAGCCCTTCCATCATCATTTCATCATCATCTTTCTTGTTTCTCACAAATTTCCAACTTCCATTTATTAATCCTTGAGTTGCTTCTTGCTCCAGACTCAGCGGTTTTCTATTTCACTTGTGGTAAAGAAGTCTGGCCCAATGACTGAGGCAGACTTCTCCTTCCAATATGTTCCTTTTCATGCAAAGGTTGGCGTCATCGTGGGCAAGGATGACTGCCTCCGGAATCTTTGCTTTGCTGAAGAAGTCACCATGAACGGGGAAAAACCGTGGTGCGGTCCTAGAGAGAAGGTGTCGGGTTTCATGGCGATGCTCGTGGAAGGATGTTGCGAACCCGGATCTGTTGTCGTCGACTGCACGGCGGGTACAAGTATATTTTTAAGGGAATTACATACTTCATGCATAAATCAAGAGTTTGGTTTACGAGTGATCTCATTGAATTATGAACAATGTTACAAATGTGCAGGAACTAGCATTCTAGCATGCCGAGCCACCGGCCGTCATATTTTGGCCTTCGAGGAAGATACATCTATCTTCGAAGCACTTATCAAACCGGTCATTCGTGAAGTTACGGTTCTGCCAGCCGTGGTGACAGCCGTCGTTGATCCCAAGATTCATATGGATGAAGTAGAAGTGTCGGCACAGCAGATTGTGAAAACTTCATTCTTCAGTAAGTAAGTCTTCAGTTCAGCATCTTCACTCTGTCTAATCTATAAATTCTTTTTGGACCTTCATCTAATGTAAACTTCAATTCATTATGTAGGGAAGCGGAAAAAATGAGATCCGGTTCACATGTTCCATTCTTCGGAAATCCGGCATTTTTTCCAAGCCCTCCGAAACAGTTTCATCTTCCTGAATACGTTGAATCTCTTTCGAGGCATTATGTTGTTGTTGACCCTAAGCCTAGTTATAGGGCAAATATAGTAGATCCTCGTGTACTTCACTTTATTGATGACTGTGCTGTTGAGTCAGATATGGATACATCAGGCAATGAGGCCAATTCCATATCATCTAACTGATGACATAGTCCGAACTTCATATCACTGTATTTTTTGTGCATACTGGTCATGCACATTATATTTTTCATATTTGTTGTTCAGGCTCTACGTACTATTCATTCGATAATTTAGCTTCAGCTCAGTCATGGTTCTTTGGCCTCTACATACATAGACCTAAATAGCGTTTCTCACTTGTTTTCGCTAACCTGTTGTCCAATTTCAGTCCTTCTCTACACATCATTGCTTCCACTGAAGGAGACGGACGCTATAGAATCATTGGTCTTGGTCCCTAGAGTTGGTCCACCCATGAACCTAGTCTTCCCTAAACACTTCTTCCCTGACTAGTACTTGACTTTCTTCACTAACAAAAACTTGCCCTGCAATGAAATATTTTGGACTACACTATGACTATTACTATTACAATCATAATTCATTTTCATTTACTATGAATATCATTTCTTACTTCATCAATATCATATTCTGATCTCAATGTTATTTCGAACATTTCTTAACGTCAGAAATGTAGGATGATGCAACTTAGCCAAACGCTATAGTTGTTATGTTAGTGCTATAGCGCCAATTTATTGTAGTAATTCAGACTGACAAGGTTGCCTTGCAAAATCTTATACGGTCATGACGATGGTGGTCATTCTGTGGCTTAATCTTATTCGCCTTCCTAGTATTGGGGATACAAAGTTGCTCCAATGTAGCTACCCAATGTCTACACTGTCTCCTCTTGGTGGCTCCCAGATTTGGATAACCCCATGGCAGACCATGGCGTACGTCTGTGCTACCCTCTACAGCCCCGCTGGAGAGCTCTGCTGCCCCAAGGAAGTCATACCTACTATTTGTGCTGCCCTAAAGCTGACCCCCTAGCGGTGATTGCGCTTGCCAGGGGGAGTGAAGTGCCCTCGGGGGACGGCCTTCCAGGGACTATGCACCCTTCAGGCAGCCCCTCGCGGGGACTGTCTGCCCCCAAGCTGCTCCTTGAGGGGTCTGTACTCCCCCTCGCGGGGTTTGTATTGCCGCGGAGCCGCCGCTTCGGGGGGTTGTGTTGCCCCGTGGCAACCCCTCGCGGGGATTGTGCTGCCCTGCGGTAGTTCCTCGCAGGGGGGTTGTGTTGCCCCGGGGCAGCCCCTCGCGGGGTTTGTGCTACCGTGGGGCAGCCGCTTCGGAGGGGCTGTGTTGCCCCGAAGCAGCTGCCTGCAGAGGGACTGTGTTGCCTCAGGGCAGCCCCTCGCGGGGTTTGTACTACCTTGGGGTAGCCCCTCGTGGGGGGGACTGTATTGCCCCGCGTCAGTCCCTCGCGGAGGACTGTACTGCCTTGGGGCAGCCCCTCGCAGGGTCTGGGCTGCCGCGGGGGACTGTGTTGCCCCACGGCAACCGCTTGCGGGAGGATTGTGCTGCCTTGGGGCAGCCCCTCGCGGGGGGGCCTGTACTGCCTCGCGTCAGCCCCTCGCGGGAGTTTGCGCTAAACCCACGGGTTTAGAAGCCAACGATTCTATTTTGCTACAATTTCTTATTGATTACAGTAAAGACAATAAATCTTCTGAAATTTCTAATGACTCGAGTCAATAAATCCTGCAAGTTCGACATGCGCGGTTCCATTGCGCGGTTAGGATCCGACGATTCTATTTTGCTACAGTTTCTTATTGACTACAGTAAAGACAATAAATCTTCTGAAATTTCTAATGACTCGGGTCGATAAATCCTACAAGTTCGCCTTGCGCGGTTAGGAGCCGACGATTCTATTCTGCCACAATTTCTTATTGATTACAGTAAAGAGAATAAATCTTCTGAAATTTCTAATGACTCGAGTCAATAAATCCTGCAAGTTCGACATGCGCGGTTCCATTGCGCGGTTAGGATCCGACGATTCTATTCTGCTACAGTTTCTTATTGACTACAGTAAAGACAATAAATCTTCTGAAATTTCTAATGACTCGGGTCGATAAATCCTGCAAGTTCGCCTTGCGCGGTTAGGAGCCGACGATTCTATTCTGCCACAATTTCTTATTGATTACAGTAAAGAGAATAAATCTTTTGAAATTTCTAATGAATCGGGTCGATAAATCCTGCAAGTTCGACATGCGCGGTTAGGATCCGACGATTCTATTCTGCTATAGTTTCTTATTGATTACAATATTGCATTGTATTTTCCGGTTTTCTTCTTGCATATCGCTTTCTTCAAATAGCACTGTAACCTTCACTTCAATTTTCATTATTCTTGTTCTCGGTGAATGTGGGTCCCTGCATCAATGCTCCTCGTGCCACGTGTTGCAATGTTGTAGCTTCTTCAAATGATAAGGTTATCTTTAAAGCTCTGATAGATCCGCAGGGACTGATTGCCTGTAGTTTGTCGATAGAATTTGTGTGACCTGGTGTCCAGACTATATATCTAGAGTTCTAGACGACACCACATATCCATTGTATGTTTTTTGAAGTCCTCGTTAACCAGTATGTCACCTTTTTCTTGATTCTCGTGAAGCCGACTACGTTCACAATGTATACATCTTATTATGTAACATTTCGTTTTCATGTTTGTGTAGGCGGAGCAGTGTTCCAACAATGTCTCAGTTGCATAGGGCCTGCCAAAGCATAGGTCTTTGTATGCCCAACTACAATGATTTTGCTACTGCTATACGGTACAGAGATACACCCGGATATTTCCCCCCTTGTGAGTTATACACCCCATTTGCTAAATACTTGCCTTGGTCTTCAATTACTTGGTATTGCACAGTACGATCTTGAAGTAGGATCCAAATACAGCAGTTTAGTATGGAATAACTGAAGCTCAATTACATGTACATCAATGTATTCCTAGCAATGCTTATTCACGTTACTTGCTTGTCCAGGTTGTTGGTCCGCTTCCAGCTTACAAACCGACTGTATAAGTTACATATGCTGCTAGAGAGGAAAAATATCATACAAGAACACCATCTTCTAAAATTCATCGTGCATTTTCTTCAGCCAAATGATGGAATTGTCCATTACAGCTTTTGAATTTTTGAATTATAGTTCGATATTGATCCCAACTCGCTTGATTTGGACTTTGTTTCCAAAAATTTTGCACAAAATTTGTTTTGTGATCTATCTCTTCTTCAATTCATTAGTTCAAGAGTAATAATAGCCAATATCGATATATGGCGAAGAAAGTGTATGATGAATGTTATAACATGGTGAGCTTAAAGATTTCAAGACGTATTCAATTCTGTAGTGTACTTATATTCAAATCTTTTGAAATTTGTTGAATCTTGGAAGTTCCAAGACATGTAGTTCGGGTTTAAAAACCCACCTATTTAATAAATTCCAAGGGCATGTATTGTATAGTCCTACGAGGTGTTTTCTTACAATGTAGCCTTCATTCTCTACACACAGTTCTCTGTTGGACATGGAGTTCCTGTTGGACCTTTTACAGCGTGCTATTCATGATTATAGTGTATGCTTTTCGTCACGGAGGAATTCTCTGTGATTTTCTTTGTATTATTTAGCGTCACTTATGCATGTTTTTAATCTCGTTAGAAGACCCTACATTGATTTCATGCATCCAATATCATCCATTATTTTCATCCACTTCCCCGAGTTACATCCATGTTTTCCATCCACTTTCATCATCTACATTCATCCATTTTTTTCATCCACTTTCATCATCTACATTCATTCATTTTTTTCATCCACTTTCATCAGTTTCTTTAAACTTCATGCATCCATTTTTTTAAGCACTTTCATTAGTTTTCCTTCAACCCTAAACCCAAAACTTTTGCCTTAAATCTCATCCATTTTACTGACCCTTCTATGTATTCCTTTTTTAACTTTCATAGATTTTTTTCTAAACTTTTGTTTCAATTATCATCCATTTTTTTCAATTTTTTTGATCAGAAATTCCAAAATGGTCCCTTCCCACTCACCAATCCCCGCTCCCCGCTCACGTACCAGCATTCCCCTCCTCCACGAGGACGATACCACAATACATTTGTGGATGATGATGATGGACGCAGCTCTCCAAAGGCGGAGCACCAACATAGAGACGAAGCCCCTCATGTGTCCACTTGGGATGCATTTCTGGTAATCAATTCATACCCAACAAGGAAAAGAACTCATAATGACAACAATGAAGGTGTAGATATTCTAGTGGCAGATGAAGTGGAGCTTGTAAGGTCTCCAATTGCCACATATTTGCCCCCTAGTATGCCAATGAACCTCCGAAGTGATGCATGAGTTAATATATAGGGTGAAAGGCAAGAAGAGGTGTCACATATTAAAGAAGTACCTGCAATTTGTCCAAGTTTAGCACCGTCCAACAACGTTGCAATAGAAGCTAGAGTGAATGATTCAGATGCACCATTGCAAGTGGTATTTAACGAGACCCGTACCCATGGGTCCAATCGCCCTACAAGTGTAGACATTGCCACAACATCGAGGATTGTACCAACTCCTCTAACAAGGTCGCCGACACATAATGATGTACGACAGATCGTTGATGAAGGAGTGCATGGCTCAGCTCTTGTCGTGATCCAAAAAGTCAAGATTAGCTTAGATACTATGTAATAGGGTTTCTTTTTTTCTTTTTTTCTTTATAAATTGTCGATTTCCTTAGACTTAAGTAGGTATATAGCATAGTATTTGAAACCGGAAGATAGGGAATCCGTAAATTGATAAAGTGGTTAAGCAGGAAATTAATTTTCTTGCACTAGAACCGGAACCGAATTACCAAATGCATCAGGAAATCTAAATTGGGACCGGAACTGGGAATTATTAGAAACGGAGACTATGAGTAGAATATCGGGAGCCAACTAGAGTTAATTAGGACACATCATTGGTACCCGACAATTAGGGAACGGTCAGATTAATGGGCAACAAACAAGAATGGTAGGATAAAACGGTAGGAAATAGGAGGAATTCCTGAACAGAGAGTTTAAGTCAGGCCGTTTAGGGTTCCTATGCCCATTTCTGATTTTCACTGTTGGTGTTTTCTATTCCTCTTGTGCATAGTAGTTTCCGGTTTTCCCAACATAGTTTCCGTTTCAGTTCAGTTTTAGTGGCAAAACTAGTGGGCGCTATGAGAGACTATTATAAGGGCTCTCGGAGTAAGGAAAGGAAGCCACTATGACCAGAAGTGAGTTCGAGGAGGAGACTGCGACCATGAAGGTGTCATTGAAGAACATCAGTCCAGTGATTCTAGATGATGCAGAGGAGCGGGTGGATCTGTTAGAAGATTTGAGCCAGCTAGGCTACACCAGATTGCTAGAGTGACCGTGGAACTTCAAAGACGAGGTGATGGTGCGGGAGGTGCTGCATCCGCAGTCGAATGAGTGGAAGAAGACCATGAGGGTTGTTCCGAACAAGTGGACCCCGGCAATTTGGCGGGAAGTTTACAGGTTTACTAAGGGAGGAGAAGGACCAACTTCAAGGATAAACAAGTATACGGTGGGTAAGTTCTTGAACCCTCTTCAACCTAAGGATGGGTACATAGTGAGCGAGTGCAAGAACGACCGAGAGAGAAGGGTACTAGAGTTTTTAGTTCCCATTCTCAATCCGGACAAGGGAACCCAGCTCACCATAACCTTGGATAATACAATTTTCGGTGCTCTGTCCGGAGACCGGAAAGTTGACTGGAATCTAATGTTGTGGGATCACGTAGAGAAACTCTGTAGGTCAATCGGAAAAACTAAACCGTCTAGTCTTTCCCCATTTCTCTTCCACTTATACCACGCACATGATTGTATGAGGGTACAAGAGCGACATGAGTATAAGATTCAGGAAGTAAAACTAGCCCATGGTATGAAGCTAGATTTAGAGGGAGAAGACATGGAGAGAAAGGAAGAGTCTTTCAGGGATACCGGCAAGGGAAAACCGGAACAACGGGAAAGATAAGAGAGACAGAGAGAGAAAAGAGAAGAAAGAGACCTAGTCTGGGAAAGTGATCCTCCTAAGACAGTCATCAAGAATCTCACCCAAGTTAGGGAGAGACACAAGAAAGAGAGGGGTACCATAATACGGGTGTGTAGGTTGTTAGGAGACATTCCTATAAGTCAATGCAAGGAACAGGTCCAGAATCTCATTTAGGACACTGAGGGAAGGGTCGGAAAGGCGGAAATTACAGGACTGATGGATGAGGTGATTGCCCTAAAGAAGGAGTTGAGTGAGAAGAAGCAGGAAAGTCTTAGAAGGGGAAGGTAAACTAGGAGACAAGGTCATCAGCATCCTAGTTACTTTCCATTCACAGATGGAAGAGTTACTTGTTCAGATGAGGGGAGTAGTGGGAGAGGTCAGTCAACCTCCAAAACCAGAAACAAAACTGGAACTCACAGAGAGGAAGGAAGGTACTCCCTCTAAACCCCTAAGGTCCGAGAGTCATCATTTGTCACCACTAGGTCAGGATAAGTCCGAAAAGTCTCCGGGAAGTGTGGATATTACCACACCAACCAAAGATAGTGTTATGCAGGAATCTGATGCTGAGCGTACATCCACACCCAGATCTCTGACTCGAGGTCAAGCTAAAGGCAAGGAAGGGGGACAGGAAACACCACAAAGCAAAACATCCAATGTTTCCCCCTCCCCCCAACTGAAGTAGCGAAGAGGAGGGCGGAATCCCAAAAAAGACCAATTGAGTTGGATACCGAAGAAGAGGAAGAAGAGGAGGATTCCGGTTCTAGAACAGGGGAGGAGTCCGAACCCTACTCGGATCCAGATCAAGAGTTGGTAGCCCCCAAATGGACGAAGACAAAACTGAAGGCCCAGAAGACCAAAATGAAGAAGCGTCGGGCTTCGAATATTTCCGGTTCTGCCCGGAAACAGCCAGCAAGGAAGGGCACCCCTACTTCAGTAAAGACTCCAACAAAGCGGTAGAAGAAGTAACTTTAGAATTAAGTAGAATAGTTAGGATGGCGGCTAAAAATCTAAGTTTTTGGTAGAAAGGTAGTTTCCAAGTTGCTTTTAGGTGAGAAGGAAATTTCTTTTGGACTTGCTTGGATCTGGATTTAGCGGATCTGAGATCCATTTTCCTTGGGCAGTTGTTGGACTTTAGTGAAAGTCAATGATGAAAAGGATAAGGAGAATGACACGTGTCATTCCCTTGGGTTTTGATTTTGATTCCCTTGGGCTATAAAGTCCCTTGGGTTGTAGACTATTTAGGATCCAGATTTTTAGTTGTTAGTGTGCATTTTCATACCTTATTTTCCTAGCATCGTGCAATTCAAATCAGCTTTTCTGATTCACATTTGGGTGGCTGCGTGTATTTTCCATGAGTAATGCTGTTGGAGTATGTTCGGTAGAATTGTAGGAATAAGTAGGGAGGAAGTGTGCCCGGATACTAGGTTTACCCGAATCCTTGGATTGTTAAGTGAGTCTGCATGTGATGATGATTTCCTGATCCATTAGTGTAATCGGTTCGTGTTTCCCGTGAATGGAGATAGTCCTAGTAGATTGAAGTTACAACTGTTGATTTGTCGGACAACTTCAGTTTCCGGGTGGATAGGTTCTCTAGTAACCGGATACACATAGGGAAGGTAACACTTTCCTAACTTGTCCGTCCCGGATTCTGCCAAGGGTTTAGACTAACTCAGTAGGTTGTCGTTGTAGTAATTAGTTAATCTCTCGATTCAGGATTTTTTGTGTAACCTACTGAACCGGATTCAAATCCGGTTTAGTTGTGAAGAAGTCTTGGTCGGGTCTATTTTAGGTGTTAGTATGTATGTTGTCCTTTTTATTTCTCAATGGCACTCTTGACACTTTAAAACTCAGAGGGTAGGGTTTAAGCTTCTTTAATCACAATACGCAGACCCTTCTTGGTTCAGAGTTTAAAGTTGATTCCAATTATGATTGTGAGGAAACCAAGATAACACCTTAGGGTGCAGGGAAGTTGGATTAGCTACCCAGTTTCCGGTTCCGGTTTTTGACTAAAGGTATATCCCAAATAGTGTAAGATTAGGAGAAAAGAGCTAGAATTAGGATTAGTAAAAATAAAATAGATAAGCTTAGATTCTTGACCGGATTTGAATAAGTTTTGCTTGGGGTTGTTGTGGTAATCATTGTCCGGATTTCTGGTTACTAGTAATTGGTGACAAATCTCTGTGAGAACGATAAACGAGTCACTTTAGGACCTTTTCCGGTCTTAGAGAAGGAACTTGGCTTTCTTGTGCTACGACAGCTCCACAACCTACTCTAGTCTCATTGATGTCAGGCCCTAGAGAATCATCCAGGCAATCACGTGAACACTCCAAATCAGGAAATAAACGAACCCGCAAGACGCAGGACAGAGTGACACAGAACCCCAAGCGTCAAAACCATGCTATCCATCCATTTGTCATTGGAGAACAAAATTCCACTCGAAACCCTTGGCCATCAAGCATTGCAGCAAGAGTAGAGTGTCAACATGTTGAGCAGCAGGTGCTTGAGCGACCGACTGGCCCTATTATCAATGGAACTACTGATGCATCGAGGCCGACAAAACAATTAGTGCTAGCCAAAGGTGTTCGTGGTTTAGAAACGTAAGTGCAAAACTTGAACTGAGGTTGAACGTGAGGTGATCCTTCAACCTACAAGCAGAGAGGATGATGAAAATAAGGTCTCAGGAGCTAGTGACAGTAGTGGGCCACATGAAGAGACTAACCCCGATGCAGATGAAGCGGAAAGTGATTCTACCTTCACAATGTAATGTGTTGCATTATAGATGTAGAGGCCTTGGAATAGTACTATAAGGATTTAACATCAATGCCTTGTAGTGAAGATTTGTTGCCAAAGCTTGTAATGAAATAGCTAGATTTTGAATTTTGTGTAGTCCATCATTTGGCTTCGCAAAGTCAAGAAGATTGTAAGAGGTACTTTGGTATTGACGATAATGATTAATGAAGGTATCCATAGTTTTTGCAAACAAGTGTGAAATTTCAAATAGGAGTGGTCCTCGTACTCAATTGTGAAGATCATCCCTATGTATGTACGCATTTACATTTAAATTAATATGATTATTGTGCTTGTTTTTATAGTTATTATGTTTAGGCTTATGAATTGATTGTCCCATGATATGTCATTACATTACACCAGTTCATTTGCTTTGGTACGTACTGAGCACATAATTCAATGCTTATATATTGCCGTGGAATGTGTTGGTTGAAGAAAAAATATTGAAAATAAAATGTTGTGGGGGCCCCAGACTTGTAGTTAGGTCGCCCCTGAATTTGGACCCGCGGTCACCCTAGATTTTGGACCCGTAGTCGCCCTAGATTTCAGACCCGCAGTCGCCTTGGATCATGGACCCGCAGTCACCCTAGATTTCAGACCTCCAGTCACCCTACCCATGGTTGCCCCCCTACTCGTGATCGCCCCTACCTATGGTCACCTCTATCTACGGTTGCCCCTACTCGTGGTTGTCCCTACCCGCGGTCGCCCCTTAGGAAGCACGCCACGTCACAGCCATGTAGGACAGTTCATTTTACCAAGGGATAAAAAAATTGGAAATCCGAAATCCATATACGACAACAAAAAATGCCCATACTCGACAACTCGACAATTTGACATGCGATGTCTATTAGACGCAAAAACCCGAAATCTTGTTAGACAAGACAACCTTGGTAATGGAATGAGATAGAAAACATACTTGATTTCCATTTTCAGTTATTGATTCCCATTTATTGGCTTCACAATGGCACAAATCTTTCACTAATTTTATAGCTACAATTATTAGTCACCCTTTGAATACATACAATCATTCACTATATCATATGTTATGAAAATAATTTTTTTTAATTAAAAAAAATGAACCTTGGAAATAAATTGGGTTTAGACTTCAGGTCTTTTAAAGACTTGTATTAAACCAAAGCATGCATTCTTGATGGAATCATTACTGATATATAAAAAATTACCATCTTCATCATCTCCCATTGTTAAACTCATTTGTTTACTGAGCATCAAATTTCATTTTGAAGTCAATTCTACGTTTTGCGATCTACGAAGCTATAATCTCCTTTGCTCGAGGAAAGTGGCCACAGGCAGGCAAGGACTTTCTTTGCAAAGGGAGTTTGGGCCCCACCTCCCAAACACCCTTGAGGAAGTGAAGCAAATAGTGTTTGCCTAGCATCTTAAATCAATCCCCCTTGCATGGGGGGAGCAAGCTAGGCTGCCCTATACCTCCATGCAATAAAGGTCAGGGCTGTCATGCCCTTTCCTACAAAGGGGGCAAGGACTACTTTTGTCCTTTATGAGAGAAGGTCGACCCAAGAAGTTGATGAGCTCATGGACAAAAAATGAATCTCTCTTCCTCACTGGCAGTGGGTGAATGGAAGAGAAATCAAATGCATTTGTCTAAAATATAGACTATTAAATTTGTAGATGCCTTGCTCTTCTGAAAATGGTATAAATGTAAGGCTTACTGTCGAAGTACGCAACATCTAGAAAAATAAAAATAATAGATAGTAGTGGCAATGTAGAGTAGAAATTTTCAAAATTTCCGTAATAGATAATGAATAGGAAGCCTAAAACCAGAAATAGGAAATAGAGTCTTTGCAGGAAACCTTAAACTGTAATTAGGGTTACAGTGGAATCCAAAAACCCTAACCGGAAATCCAAACCCTAATCTGGAAACCGGAAACTTCTGGCCGAGTAGGCCCTAGAGCCTAGTTCCAGCTAGGGAACTTACGGGAACACCGACCCCGAAACTACTTAATCCCCACTACCACCTTCATTCTTCCTCTTTCTCCCGCGGATTTATCGTGTGGCGCTTAGTGAGTGAAAATGTGGTGAGATAGGACCGTACTAGGGAGAGAAAGGGAGGCTGGTACCGATCGCACTGGAAGGTAGGACGGAAGGTGAGGCGGAAGTTAGGACGGGTGCCGGATATGTCGGTAGTAATGGCGGGGCCTAGTGTGCAGTGAAAGGCGGGGATTACTGCCCGGATGGTCAGTTCAGATATCCCTGAGAATCCAGAACACCTCCGGCAACTAGAGAACGACTTGACGGAGATGGGGTGCCTCAGATTCCTGAGTAGACCCTGGAGCATCCGGTGTGAGGAGATGATAGATGAGATAGTTTACGATGCTCCCAACCAGTATTACTTAACCGTCAAGGGTCGTCCAAAGTCTTGGATAGTAGAGATGTGGGTAGGGGTCTACTTCGCGTCTACTAGAGGATCCGGATGGACCGGGCGAACCGATAAGTTCGCAGCGAATAGGTTCCGGAATCCGGCCAACCCAAAGGAAGGATACGCTGCGACTGACTACCGGAACCCTAAGGATCAAAGGCTACTAGAGTTCCTCAGTCCCATCCTGTATCCGGAAAAGCCTAGCCGGATTACAATAATCGTAGCAAACACTATTTTCGGATCCCTAGGGAAAAGAAGACAACCAGCTCCTCAACTCATTAGCTGGGGACTCATTATCCACTCCATTGTGGATAAACTTTCCGGAAACCTGGTGGGGAAGAAGTCAAGTCCCATTAGTTTGTACCTTCTGCACTTGTACCACATGCAGGAGGTATTCAGCGATCCGGAATTCATTATTTACCGGCAGGGGGATAGCCTGTTGAAATATGGTCTTCCTCCGGATCAGGATCCGGATGTTTCCAAATCGGAAGAGGAAGAGAAGCCGGGTTCGGATCATGACTCGCCGGATAAGCACAAATCCCGGCGGAAAAGCACAAATCCGGATGCACGGGGGAAGAGCAATGTTCCGGACCCTGTTCCATTCCGAAACACTGAACCAGACCAAGACGTCTTCAAGGCCACGATCCCCTGGTTGCGGAGTTAGAAGGCCACGAACGAACGGATGGCGACACTAATCCAGAACGTCTACACAACATTGGGGGTGGCGGATGAAACGGAGGTCGTCGAGGCAATCAACAGCAGACCGGATCCGGAGATGGTCCGTTTGCTGGAAGGCAAGATCCGGAGCTTGGAGGCTGAACGAAACCATCTCCGAGACCGCGCAACATGGGCGGAAGCAAAGATGAACACTGCCAACAAGCGAGCGACATATGCGACAGAGTTGGTCCGGAAACTCAGAGACCTCATCGACCCACCGGCGGATGTCATCACCAGATCTGCGCTCTAGAACAACCAGACACTACTAGAAAACGCTTTCAACAAATTTTGGTTGTATAGTGACCGGAACAACTCGACCAAATCAATAGAATTGTGTTGAAATTTCAGCGTTTTCTAGTAGTGAAATGAGCCAAGAAAGGCACATATCCGGAACCAAGGTAGTGAAAATCCTGGTCGATTTCGAGGCACGAATCGAGATCGCACTGAAAGAGATGCAACAGTTGGTGGGCTACTTCGATCTGTTGATGGAGTTGGACACCTCGATATTTCCGGAAATTCCCGGAGGAGAGTTCACGGAGGCGACCCAACTGAACCTCGACACACGGACTTCGACCCAGCTAGTGCCCGCACCCGGAGGAACCCCAAGACAGAAGGGAATCACGGATGGAAGGAAGATTTCGGATCCGGTTCCTACACCACGGACCACTCCGATAAATCTATTCCCACCCCTTCCTATTTCTTCTGCAGAAGTTACGGCAGCAGTGGAAATTCGGAGTGGGATCATCCAGAATCTGGCTCGGACCCATTCGGAGGAGTTCACCCACATGCAACAGTAGACGCCTCCACGGACTCCACCGACTCTCTTGATCGACTTCATGGACCTCACATAGAAGAAGGCCTCCAGGCGGAAGGTTCTTAGCGATCCGGAAGAGGTCTTGGAGTCAGAAGAGGAGAAAGCGGAAACCAACTCCACTTCCGGATCGAATTACGCGGAGATGGATCCGGGTCCGCTAAGGACGCGATCCGCGACGAAGTCCACCCCGACGAAGCAGATTCGTCAGAAATCGGCAACTCGGAGTTCAAGGGGCGCAACGTCATCAAAGAAGGCCCGAAAGGGCATGTGACTCATTAGCGTAGTTAGTCTGATAGTTTTTGCATTTTGTTTCCGGCGCGGGTTTTCTGGATGTGGGACCTACAGTTCCGGAATTCTAGGAAGTTAACGGCTTTCCACTTTTCCCGGAACGGTCACTTGGCTGTAGTCCGTATTTTTAACTAGCCGTTGGCCGCGTTTTTCTTTTGACCATTTGGTCGTGTTGTTTTGCTTTTTAAGGGCAGGTCGGCTTATGGCCTATCATTCCATTTTGTGTCATTCAATCTGAGCACCCAAAAACAAACACCTTGGGAATCATTATCTTGCGTATCGCGTCTTGGTTACTTGTGGGTGGGTGTATAAGGAAGAGTGTACAAGGTAGGAATCCAAATTGGTTGGTATCCGGATACAAGCTAAGGGTGCCTTGCAGATAAGTTTAGAGTGCAAGTGAGGAGTTGTACGCGGTGCCTTTAAATTGCCGTAACGGTGATCCGGTGGGATCCGGTAGTGGTCAGGGAGCTAATCCGGAACTCGAGAGTAGTTCTGTGCGGAAGTCAGCAGCCGCCAAGTGGAACATTCCCAAACCATCGAAAGGTCTGCCAACCTCAGGAGCAGTCGATAGCTAGGAAGCAAATCCTTTAGTTTCGGAATCCAATTATCCGCGATTGTTTTGAGGTTGGGTCTAGTTTACAAGTGAAGAGCTATGCGCGGTGCCTTTAAATTGCTGTAACGGTGATCTGGTGGGATCTGGTAGTGGTCAAGGAGCTAGTCCGGAACTCAAGAGTAGTTTCGTGCGGAAGTGAGCAGTTGCCAGGAGGAATATTCCCAAACCACCGGAAGGTCTGCCAACCTCAGGAGTAGATGGAAGCTTGATCCGGAAAGCAGTTGGGTGTCGTTGTAGTAAGGGCGGATTTGGATGTATCTCTGTGTGACCTACCTTCCGGGTGGCCATCTGGAAAGTTGTGAGAGTGACCATCTTTCCTCCTTACCAGACTAAGAACTTTGAGATGGAGGTGTGTGTGTGCATGTTGTTTAGAAGTTGATGTATGTGTTACTTGAGTGGTGATGTTTCCTACCCCTCGGAAAGAGCAAGTGAGGACCCTTTGAGAGTAAAACAGAGGTACCAAAAAACCGGTGTGACGGATAAGAGGGAGTAGAAATCTGGATCAAGATGGATCCGGATTTGATTCCGGAAGACAGTATTTCTGGAACTTGGTATTTGTGTTGTGTCGGATCATACAGTGGAGTGTAAATTCCGGGTAGATCCGTAACTCCGGAAACCTATCTATTGAGGCAACGTCTAGAATTCCCTGGGACGATAACTTGTGTCATCTTAACGCTTTTGTGGTGTTAAAGATACCTACGCCTAGACTGCGCGTACGACACTTACTAAACCAAGCTTTCCATACCCCAAAAGTAAAAGCTTCAACCCAAACACCTTACAAATTACAGTGGAGTTACTCGCTAGAAAATTGTCATAGAAATAGACTTGTCCCTCCTCCATTGAAGAAGAGGTCTTCGGTTGGTGCCACATGTTGTCGCAGCACAGGATACGTAATTCCCATATTATACTACCAAAAACCACTCTAAAGTATAACAAAAGTGACTTTAAAGATCGAACCCACGAGATTCTGTGAAGTATTCACCCTATTTATGATTCTAAGCTAAGTCAGTCTCCAACTACACCTTTCCGGTCCTATTCTTGCAACTGGAAACAACAAAATCCACAGAAATAACTACCAGACTTCCTACAATCTTCCGGTCCCGGATGTAATCCGGTCCGTCACTCTACAACAAACCAAGACTTTCCCACTTCCGATCCTAGGTACAACTCTTACACCTCACACTTCGGGTCTACTCCCACTCACTCCAGTAACCAATCCGGTTTAATTTTGCCTCTGTTTTACCATCAGAGGGGTCGTCGCTTGAATTTGAGAGTGGCAAGCCCGCCGCTCCTTCCGTGACTTATAGTGGCTGAAGACCCACTTCTTCTACTCTATTCTCCTATTCTAATCCGGATCCGGTTTGATCTTTCATAGTAACCCGGAAACAGATTTGGACTACAAGTCACACAAAGACCCCCCGTACGATCCACTCATATTACAACGACAATGGTGCTGCGTTCCAGTAGTACGAAGCAAGGCAGCTACAAGTCTATCCGTCCGTTCCAATTCTACAAAGATTCTTCCGTTCGCCACTACAGCAATGAGACCTCAACAGGAGTTCGGACACTCAACCGGATCCCCTACCCAGGAGTTCTAGCGCGCCTAAGGATCCCTTCCCTATTCGCCTAGCCTAGCAACAACTTTCTCAACTGGAATATTGAATCTCAATAGAACTAAGGCACTAGAATAGACTCCCAACTCTTACTACCTACCCACATGCACTAAGAAACCGGAACACAAACACCAAAGGGAGAAACCCGAAGTCAAACTCTAAATGCACTCCTAACTCCTCACAAATCTGTCCTGCCAATCTTTGTGAGACCAAACAAACAAGAAGCAAATAGAATACAAAAGAAGTTTAAACAATGGAAGACTCCCATTCTCCATCTCAGAGAATGCTTTTATATACATTAAAAAGTTCCAAAAGCGCAAAAGCGTCCCAGAAAGTCCGCACAGAAAATCCGCGCTGGATTTCCGGGATAAGCCTCGCTGTCAAAACCGGATTTGATCCGGTTACAAAACCCTAACTAAAACCGGGAACGCATCCGGTTCCTAACTAACAGACCGGGAACTAATCCGGTCCAGTTACAACTAACAATCCGACTATACATCTAAATATTTACTAGCAAGGGGAACTCCTACTAAACTCCCGTACTCGCCCTCGGTGCGTCACTGTCAAGCTCTGGCGGCAGTTCATTGAAGATGTCCTGCAAATTCCGGGCTCGTTCATGAGTAGCAGGATCCGGCTTCTCTGGTGATGATTCCACCTTGATAAGTTCTGGCAATCCGGTTCTCGCTGCCGACCGTTCCTTCTTCGATTGAGGAGTGACGTCCACACCTTCCGGAAGTAACTCTGGCAAGGAGAGATCCGACAAGCGGAGACTCCTTAAGAGTACTGTTCCGGTCAACTTCACGCTGCTCCGGCTCATTTGGTCCGCAGCTTCCCGAGCTCCTACCAGAATCGTCTCCAACTTCTCGGAGAAGTCTGACAGAATCCGAACCATCCGGGAACCGGATGGCTTCTTGTCCGCTAGCCACCCTTCATCAAATAGCTTTGCCTTCGCTAGTAACATTCGGACTCCCCGAATGTTTCGGTCATAAGCTTTCCCTCACAGTGCATAACCGAAAAGCGACAACTTTGCAACTGCGGATTTCCAACCCCGCAGCGCACAAAAACAACAATCAATAGTTTCACACTTCCTCACAGATCTGACAAAAACACCAACTGGACAGCACAACAGCAGCTCCAACAGTGAGAGGGCTCCTACACACAGGTTGTGAAAAAGGGGAACTAACTGGCAGGGCGCTCCCTTATATACTGCCAGCGCCGCCAAATTAGGTCATCATTAACTAATCCGGTTACCCTAATCCGGTTAACCTAATCTAATCCGGTCAGAATTATTCCAGTCCTGAATTATTCCGGTTCAGGCATATTATCCGGTTAGCTACCTTACTTTATTCCTGTCCTAATTTCCGATTCTTACTTATCTGTAAACCGGATAGGAGTTCCTGCCAAGAACCTCTGATCCAAAATTTTAGATAACTTAAGAAAAAACCAAAAATCACGTTGCGACACATGTACAGTTATTATTGTTCAAGTTTGTCATGTTACATATCATCATATGATAGCACTTGAAGAGGATAAGAGTAATCGACGATGTCTTCATCACTTTGGCCATGCCAACAATTTTGGTTGGTCAAGCAGATCCGCCATGCTCTATTTTCAGAGAAAGGAGAAAAGATGAGGAACCTAACACAGTTGGTTTTGTATTTTCCAATCCTTTTTTAATTACTTATAAATTTTCAAAGATTCAGGTCAAAGCCACCTATTTGCTCACATAGGTCTCCCAAAATACGTCCACTTACAACTTGTAAAGACATGTGCGGAAATCAAAGACAATGATTAGCTCTTACAGTAGAAAAATAACCTTTTCCTTATTCATTCAATTGCTACAATGGTCCGTTTTAGAATCACACCATCTCTATTATTCACCTAAGAATAGGAGCAATTTGAAGAAGATGGGCACTTTTAGAACATTCTACCTTATAACTCTTCATTGGCTTTTAATTCGTCACAAAAACAATATCTGTATTTTTGGTAGCTACACATATTTTCTGTTATTATATATAATACATCTCTAGTAATTACTATTATCCCATTCTATTATATAGTAAATGTTTTGCTACATGGTACTTGGTCCAAAATGCCACTCGGTATCGAGAGGGGTCCATATAGGTCCTAGGTACGGTTTTTGGATCCTTGAAGCGGCCCCGCCTATTGGTTTTCTTGTTCTATGGATGACATTTGTGCCCCAAAGTGTATCTACATGTCCATTGGGTGAGCAGCCTATCTCTTATCCACTCCAACCCAAACGAAGATGGTCCACTCATTGAATTGCCAACGTATCTAGCCCGAAGACGGTCCTCATTGTAATAAAAGAGAAGGGTTCCTCTACCTCAAACCATTTGGTTCTTATCACGATGCAGCAAGAGGTACTGTTTCTATAGTCAATATGGTCGTGAGGGCGTGAATTTGAAGAGAGGTTGGTTGCCTTTGGTTGTGTCATCATGGTTTGCACAGAGGCAAAGAATTTTTTCTTCCATCATTTCTCTAAGACCATCATTCAGTGTTTTTAGCCCAAGTATTTTGGCTATACATTTACTTAGACCGAGATTTTTACACTACACATGTTTGTTTGTTTTAACATTTTTTCTTCTTTAGCATTCTACAGTTTATTACATCTAAGATCAAAAACCCTTTTTTATCATCCAATTTTTTCATCCAATTTGATTCATTTCATTGAACTACTTCCATCCACTATCTCGTAATTATCTTCAAAAAAATTTAATAAACTTTCATCCATTATTTCCTAAGACTATCATGAACTTTGACAATAAATTTATCCATTTTCTCTTCAATTTACATCAATTTCATCATACTTTTTTTCCAAATTCTTCAATAAATTTCCCATAATCCCGCTCACCACTCATCGATCCCCGCTCCACCCTCGCTACTCTACGCTCCACACTCGCATACCAACATTCCCCTCAATGTAATGGTGGAATGTGGACTTTGGAATTCCATAAATGATGTACCAAGCCATCCTGAAGACTTTAGCACATTCCAATGTCCTAAATTTCCACTTTCTAGTCTTGTCCGGCGAGTACACCTGCCTTTTGACTGCCATTCCTTATTCACGGCTTTCTTCAAATGACTTCAAGTAAAACCTTTGCCTTACCAAAAGAGTTTTGTCTTTAGGAAACAACTAGCAGCATCAGCTTTCGCAACATTTTATAGAACTGACATTCTGAATTTCTTCCACTACTGTTTTTTGACATACTATGAATCCTTCTCATGGAGACTGGGCTTACAAACAATGAAGCGATAACTAAGGCGCCTTCATTCTTCCTTCGAGATAAACAAGTGGATATTCAGCAATTGAAATGGATGCGAAATAATTCAAGGTTTTTCTCACCAACTGAACATTAGGGAGTCAACATTCCGACATGGACCACCAAGCATGTATCATTCTGTCATCCTCGATTCCAACAACATCTAGGTCTGTGACACCGACGTACTTTTCACATAGTGCTCCATCTTGGAAGTGATCGCCCGGCCTCGAGTAGTTAAGTTGTCCCCACGATAAAAGCTCTCTTAAAGAGTCCTTCGGTGCACCTCAAGCCCAATCCATGATTCCTGACAATTATATGAACACAAGTCCATAGGAACATGATCCTCTACCAAGCAAACATCGATTGTTTTCCATAACACTATCCTTCCCAACACATCTTCCAATGATCTAAAAACCCCTTGACAAGTACTCAGTTGTAATCCACGAGCATCCACAGTAAGTGAACGAGGTCGTAACAGAACAAAAATTCATGGCTCCAATGGTATCGCTACACTCAGCCATTGCCCTTAAAGACGGACCTCCACAACAGAAGCTTCTCCTACTGCACTAATTCCAGGAACAAGAAGCTTCACGAAATTGCCAATAGGAAATGGTGAAGATGTACTAAAAGATTCCTGATAATCATCCACTCTTGGCGACGCACCTACATATGGGATAATTGCATCATCAATAGAAACTGAGAATGAATCCTTCATCAATGTTCCTCAAGCTATAGATTTGAAATCGTAAGATCTCACGGTTGTCAAAACTCTTGCAAGTAATAGAAAACAAAATACACTTAGCAATGTTTTCATACATCAAAATGACAAAACCACAAGATATTTATTGAGAGTTGAGCGATTATTCCTATGTAATCTAATATAAAATATCAATATAACTTAGAGACAAAGGAAATATCTACTTATAAAAAACATCCTCTGAGTCCTACTTAGCTGTTGAACAACTTAAGAAGACATGCGCACCGATTACTATAACTCACCACATTTACATCAGAAGTTCTAAATGTCATTGGCTCAAATGATAGCTAACGACATAAAGGTATCCACCTACCCGAAACTACATCTACTGTTACATTTTGCAATGTCTTGTACTTCACGTTCCCCAGCGCACGCACCGCGAGAACTCACAGTGCATGCGTCGAAGCTATTTCATAGTGTAGATCTAGACGGACCTAAATATATACACGTTGCGGGTCATCACGAAGAAGACATCTTCAAATCTCACATTATAAGCACTGAGAGATATTTAGATTCAAGCATCAGGAGTTTTTACAATGCACCTATCACCAAATCTCACATTATAGCCACCAATATATATTCTGATTCAAGCATCGCGAGTTCTCACGATGCAGACGTCTTCAAATCTCACGTTATAGCCATCGAGATATATTTTGATTCAGGAATCAAGAGTTCTCATGATGGTTGCTTCCAATTCACGCTTGACAATGTGTACCACTGTGACATATGTATGAATATTATATACGCCGTGTTCTACGGTCATAAAACACCCTACTGGATAGTCGCGTTCCACACTAAAATTCATTGATATCACATAGTATTGACTGGAAACTAGAATAAGACCAGACCTCATTCAAATGATGAACCTTGGAGTGAGCTCAAGATATGGGATTGCCACAACCCGACTGCATGGAGGTTTGAATGCAGGAATATGCGGGTTTTTTCTAATTGAAGAATCTGCAAGGATGGCGGTCTACAATTCCTATGTTGGTAGGTAGATTAAATGCGTAACACAACTTTTAACGGCTGAAATTCTATGAATTAATCGGAGTCTTAGAATCTAGAGTTACCTTTGCGTCACAAACAACAACCTTCCATATATGCCAATGTACTCCCAAACTACTCATCCTAATTGGCTTACGATTTTGCCAAGACAAGTAATGGAACATGTAGTTTTCAAGCACCAAGTGCAAGGTGATGATATCATACCTCGCATAAAATGATGGACAAAGAGCTTCTTGTGTCTCCACCTACTCGCATTGATACAATGCGGCAACACCAAGAAATTGTTGCACATGAATCTCTGAAGCCTTCACAATGTCCTCATGTGTGCAAAAGAGAAAGCTCTAGTTACCTTGGGGGTTATGACAGAAGTTTGTGCAGCATCCTGGAGGTCTGGTTTCCCGCCTAAAATTTGAGAGGGACGTGCGGTTTTGTTTTTGGAGTTTCCAGTCCATCCTTGATGCATGCACTTCTTTGACCACGAAAAGAATCTACAGATGGGGTCCTTTTGTCAGAATATGGGTTGCATCCTTATTATTTTTCACATGTGAAACAAATGACTACATCATTCAAGATTTGCATGCACTGACACATGGAGGTCGTGCGTGCCGTCTTTATTCTAAATGTGAACTACATTCTTCCAATTTGTGCAGCACTGTCAAGGCGACGGAGGTGTGTGCCGTTATTCATTCCGAATCTTCAATGGACTGTTGAAATTCAGTGCATTCATGCAGAGTATCATTGCATCATGAACTGTTATCAAATTTATGGTTCATTGGTATTGGAATAAGCACTAAACAACCTTTGAACTACAATGCTACAATGATCCAATTTCGATGTTCATGTAACTAGTATCTTAAGAATCACCAAACTTCATTTAAAGTGACTAGATACCAAGGTTTAGAATATTCAGTTGTACCATTCCTTGTATTCCGTTATGGAATTTAGAGTTTTAGTGTGCAAAGTTCATGGTAATAGGGTCTTCGGGTAACCATATTTGGGTGTACAATTCAAGGTAGTAGGATGTACAAGGGTATCAGAGGTTTAGAGTATACAATTCACGTTATTTGTGTTCAGGATTCTACGATTTGCAGTTTTGGATTTCAATATAGGGCTCAAGGTTTAGAGTATTATGGGTCTTTAAAATGTGGTCTACCTTATATCCAAAAGTTGGGAGGATCTTCCCAAATTTTGAGGAAAAAAAATGTGGTATAGCTTAATATATCCAAAAGTTGGGAGGATCCTTCCAAGTTTTGGGAAAAAAATATGGTATAATTTAATATATCCAAAAGCTAGAAGGGCCCTTTCAAATTTTGGGAAGAAAATGTAGTATAGCTTACATCCAGAAGTTGAAAAAATGTGATGTATATTTTCTATTGAAAAGACAGGTGTATACTTTCTATTGACATAATATGAACTACGAAATCCTAATAAATATGAAGACAATTGGACAATATGTGCTCTAACATTTACCAATAATTTAAAAAAAATACTAACAATAAATTATTTGTAGACCACACTAATTCTAAATCATTGTTTCATTCTTCTCACGTGGTTCCTAACTAGTGTACCCTATACATGCAGATACTCAACTACTTTTGTTGGGAATATGATTTGTAGACTTCTCGATTCTCAAATTAAATTAAATATGCCTATTAACAAGAAGAACTTCTTCTTCTTAATAGGATAAATCACTATTGAATAGAAAAAGAGGGGTAGTTACAATTTACAATTGTTTTTGTAATTTAATACAACAACTACCAATAAATTTTAAGAATTCAGTCTAATATCAGTTTGGAGTTGTATAGAGTATAGGATAAAGTTGTAATTTGCATTTGGGACTGCCTAAAAATATAGTTTGAATTCTCTAGTACTCACACGTACTATATAGGCAAAAAAAATATATATCTTTAATTCCAAGGCACTAGGATGGGTTCGAAGGACAAAAAAAAATACAACAAATTATGTACTTCAAGTGTGTTTATACTATGATTTTTTGAACCCAATGTACTAATTACAAGTAATTACTTAATTTCATTTGATCCAATATGCCATTTGTATTAATATAATGGCACCATAGCTTAGAATTGAAGTTGAAATTGAAATTTGAAGTTAATTATATTAATATTTAATATAATTACATGAATTTTTTTTTTGGATATTAGAATTTCATTCACTTGAAAGATTATAATCTTGTGCACCACATTATTTTTTTCTCCACATTATTTTTTTTAGGAACATTATTTTTTTCACTAGATTATTTCTTTCTCTAAAAACGCTATATTCACTATTTTGGGAGTTTTCCAGAGAATTGAGAGTTTAATTCTAAGGCATTAGAATGTCCTGAAGCAAATTAAACGTCAGCAAACACATAGAAAGCAATCAATGGTAATGAAAACTATCATCGTATAGAAGATTTAGAAAAAATATACTCAAAATTATGCGCATTGCATCTCTATTAGTAAGGAAATTCATATCATTTACACATATTTGCTTTCCTATGTGTGCAATACATACTCGTCTATGCAATTACAAGTGTAGTATCCAAGTAATGATTGCGTGCCAATAGCAACCCTATGTTCCCACCTAAGTCAATAGTGAATTAGAACTCACAGAGACAAGCCTTAACATCATGTAACAGAAATGTACATATACGAAGCACAACTATCAACTGCACGATGTACTCTTCATCTTCTCGAGGGCCCTCAAAATTTCAGGCCCACGACTGTACCCCCCCGGACACTTGCACCTTCTTGACGCATATGCTCTCTTTTTTGTGCTAGTAGTGACCTTCTCTCCCAAGAGTCCCAAGTAGGAGTGGAGGACTGAGTACTACATGACCTCTCCGCATTTCTCTTTAATCTTGCTGATTGAGACAATGCATGGCAATGTGGCAGCAGAGGTCGAACGCCAGCAGGTCTAGTTTTTTTTTTCAAACGAGAGCGGGTCACTTGGCATATGGACTTTCACTTTTGGTGTCGTCATCAAATAATTAGCATCTCCGTAAAGCTTCCTCTGCGTCCCTTTCTCAGAAATAGTTGGCGATGTTGACGAATCCCTGGCTGCTCTAGAGCGCAGAGGAGATGGCGAGCACGAAATTGGCAAGCACGGCCTCTTGTTAGGGGGGCTGTTTACCACACCGTCTTCGACGTGCTTGACAGAGAAGCCCATGGTGGAATTAACAGTCGGGGCCGAGCAAAGGAAATTCCCCGTACTAAGTATGACGTATTGTCCATAGTCAAGAATAGAGTCCTCGGACGCTTGACACGGAAGAATCTCAATAATCCTGGAACTGGTAGACCCGTTTCTCATCTGGCAGAGAACAAAAACAAAATTAGCCGTAGAATTGTCAACGCATCATAAGTATAGATGGTTATGCTTGAACTTCAGATACATCAATAAGCCATTAAATTTCATGGAAAACATTATCCCAACTACATTTTAGCGCGAGCAGCGCTAAAATGCAATAGAGAAATGCGCCAAAATAAGCGTATTACATTCGATACAATTTCTCTGGACTCTAAAAACACGACTAGCTGCATACCTCCAAAAACACGTCTAACTAACACTAGTTGACCCACGGAGGACCTCTATAAGATTTTCATACTCTCGACGACCTCGTTCTTCGCACAGCATCCGTCTCCCAATCCTCCATTTTTTATTCTCTCTGAAGGACTTCAGACCATTGCTGCGGTTGACGTGCAATTGTTGGAACCAAGGAAGAAGGACCGTCAGAAGGAACGTGTCTTTGTCACCGTTTCCTCGGTTGCTCCAAGAATCCGCTAATATCACATTCTCAAGCTTGTTCATGATGTGTTTGCGCGGACTATCGTCCACAATCACTGTATTCTGAGAAGTGAAATTTCCGTGGAAGCTTGAGAAGAGGAAATCTAGGTTTTTAAAGAACAAATCTTTATTTGTTCCCGGTTCCTTGTAAGAGGTCAGCCTTCTGGCTCTATCCCTGCACTTAATAGTCTTGCAGGAGTCTTGCCCCAAAACGAGGAAGGGCCACCTTCCTTCTCGAAAGAGGTACACATAGATCTCATCGGTCATGGTTTTTTTCATGGAGCTCCATATAGTGATTTTAGCTATCTTCCCTATCTCCTTCAAGAACTCAAAGCAATTCGGACGGCCATAAACTGCTTTTGGTCCAACAATTGCACCGACCGTCGTAGAGTGCGGCTCTGACTCGTTTTGAAAATGCTTGATTGAACTGTTTGACTTCCAGTCCTCGCTGCGGCATAAAATGCCATTGAGGTCTAGGACGACGTTCATCCACTTCTCTGCCACCCCAGACCTCAATGGACGATGGATGCCCTCGGAAGTGCCCTCACGAACTACTGTAGGATTGGAGCCCTGCTAACAAACGTATGAAAGGGGAGCAGTTACGATCGTGAAATTGGCTTTGTTCGGCTGTCATGCGAAATCAAGTCATAGCCAGAGGGAAAAAATAGAAAAAAAAGTCTTATCACGCCGTAAGGGAACAAAGGATTATACCTTCTCCACTATCGAACTTGAAGGCTGATCATCATTTTCACAACCGGTATTCACAGGATCAAGAGGTGACGTATCGTCATCGAGTTCTAGGAGTTCAGTTGTCGTGACTGGATTATCATCCTCAGTTTCAAAATGTGATGTCGTCACTAGTTCATTTTGTGTAGAAGGGAGGACATAGACCTCAGGACAACTTTCCATATCCACATGGCTTGCAATTCACGATTTGGAAAAGTTTCTCTGTGAGATATATATTACATTTTCAGAGATAACTGTCTCTTACAATACAAAACTGAGTCCAGAATCGTCCAAACCAGAACTAATGCCTCTACCATGAACGTTCGATAAGCATCGATTACTTCTCCTATTTACAAAATTTGAGAACAATCTCTACCAAACAGTTTAGCGCGAGCCGCGCTAAATCTACACAAGGCAATGATGACTAAGTGTTTATTGGGCAGAACCTGTAGGTTGATCTTCGGTGGGCAGGGCATCACTTCCAAGCTCCACCTCGGAAGCATCACTGGACAGGTTATGCCCAATGTCCGTCTCTGAGGGCAAAATCGGTGCAGCCTTCGGGGAAGAGGGGTTATCAACATGATCATCATCGATCGGCAACGCAGGTGGAGACACCGACACAGGCAGCGACGGACTGGAGGCATTGCTGACGTTAGAGCTAGACGCCAGACCTTGCAGCTCCAACACTGGAGTCTCGGCAGGAGGTGGCAACGCTGCGATCGGCTCAACCCCGACCTTCTTGATCAAGATCTACAGCATTTCTCTATTTTGCTGGGCTAGCTCTCGGTTGGTTTGAGACTCCAACCGCATCCACTCTTGATTACGCTTGTGCATTGCAAGGTTTTCAGCCCTCTCCTTCATCTGTTCCGCCCTCAACTGCGCCAGTGCAAGCTCGTTTTGCTGTTGCGTCAACTGAGTTTGTTGCTGCAAATTAGCCAAGGAAACTGCATTTTGCGCTGAAATCTCAGCCAACTATTGCGCGATACTTGACATTGAATTGTGCTTCCTCTTTTTATGTGGCCGCCCAGACGGAGTAGTAGTCCTTGGCGTCCCAGACAATGGAGGTAACATAGAGCTCGCCGAAGAACCAGGTATATCTGTCGATGGTCGACTTGTAGGAGTTGCCATCTCATCGATCCCCAGAGGTCCATCTTCGTCGATGTCTTCCTCCTCCTCATCAGATTCCGAATCAGATGCAACATCATCAAAGCGTGGAACCTCCCTCCGCAGAGGATCACTCATTTCGGATGTCTGAGACGACCTCAGTTTTCTCTTTGCAGAGGGGGGTGTAGTACTTGGACCAGTTGCAGCAACAGCCTTCAGGTACCCACTGTCAAGAAAGTCTGCTATATCTAGTGTCATTGCCTTTCTACAAATGTCTTCCCACCATGCTGATTGAGTACCCATTCCAATGGCGAAGACGTTCACATTACTCATCTGCCAAGACAAAATCAAATGATTATTTCGATTATCAAGAAAGACCAGTCGCTTTAGCGCGGCCCGCGCTAAATCGGCAGTTGGTACTAATGCAGAAACATAAATTGAGTGATAACATCATTCAGATAAACTGACATTCACATGTTTGTTTAGCGCGACTCGCGCTGAAGTGCAGCCACATTACTTACCGCGGCCGCACACGTAAGTTTCCCCCCAGTGAAAGTAGAATAGATTGACATGCCACTCTTGCAGAAGGCTTTCACGAGCCACAAGTAAAATTCCATTCTCAACTCGGTGTTGTATATCCGATACTCAAGCTCACTGTAAGCGCGCACTTTCAGGTATCGTGCCGTCTCCGGACACTCGAATTCCTCTGGAATTTCCACCATGTTTTCGTTTTGGGGATCCTACAGGAAAATCAAGAACACTTTCTTCGGCGTCTTTGGTGTAGGAAGATCTCCAAGGCGATCGTTCTTCCCAGCAAAGTACACGGAGTACGAAATCGTATACGATTCGAGAACCTCGTCAGATTCAATATATTTGAGAACTTGGGCTTGCTCCTTCTCGTCACCACAAATGAAGAGCCATGATCAAACATCTTCAAGTGCAGGGTTTTTTTCCGCCTCCATTGACGCGAGTACTTCGACGAAGTACGGTTTGTCCACCGTAGAGCTCTCCTTCTTCTCAATTCCTGGCAAGGACCTGAAGTCAATTACCCCCAACGCAAGATAGTTTCTAGTCTCCGCAGTCCACACCTTCTTTGGCCATTCCTTAGTACTGTTTCCGAGGTACTCATAGGGCTGGTAGTGACCACTTGCTGTCGGTCTCTCAAATTTTGATTTGTGCAGGAGAAACATCTTGAAGAAATCATAGGCATCCTGGGACAACTCAGTGATCGTCTTGTTTCTTGAAGACTTGTTCTTCGCTTTGCCAAAGTAGGCTTCTCCTGGTCTGTCGAGGAGTACATCCATAGTGGCGCTGGAGAAGAATTGTTCCTTTTTGAAGGCCTTCCAGTTCTCATTGATGATCTCGTTACGAGCATTGATGAGCCCAAGTTGAGGTTTGATTTCATGAAGCTCCTTGATCACGAGGTTCTTCCGCTTACGATGTTCAACCCACTCCTTGGTGCTGAAGCAGTCATCTAGGACTGAGGTGATACTCTTGACCGTGACCTTTGGGTAAGCATGATTGCGTTTTCCTCCCGACTGATTTAGCAGATGTTTAGCAAGTTTTGCTATTTCATCATAGCTCAAATTACCCAGGTGCTTGAAGAATTCACGATTCAACATGCAACTCTCGGGATTCCAACCCGGTTTTTCATTGAACATCATGTCCGTGTTGGGGTTGAAGAGTTCTTCGTGCGCGGCAGCGGTGATCACCTCGCTCCAGAGTCTGTATACCTCATCGGGAGCCGTGATGAGTCTCAGTTCGTTGGTTAGCTTCAGCTTTTCCTCCTTCGACTTTGTTTTTGAGATTTTCAAATTCTTCACAACGTCAATCATGGAGAATCTGACGTACATTGCCTTCTCAAACACCTGAAACATGTTTAAGGAAATGTCATCAGAGTTGAAAACACGTTCATATATCCCGAGAAATTAATGAAATGAATTTTCAATGTTGCAATTTAGCGCGCCTCGCGCTAAAACGCACCTGGAATGCTTCTCTCTTGTGCCGGTTCTCGACAGTCCTTCTTGTGGCCGCTAGAGATCCAACGGACTTTGTTTGCGTTGGATTCTCGGGCCTTCCCATGTCTTCCCACACTTTCCATGCTCTGAGGATATTGGTCGCCCACAATGGTTGGACCGCCACAAAATGATTTGTTCGGTTGTAATACGCGGAGATGGCTCGCAACTTCTCAGCCTTTGTGACCACACAACGGAGCAGTTCCATTTACGGAAGTGCTCCCTCTCATCCACGTCCACGTTGTTGTCGTCATCGAACATGTATTTGCTTGCTTCAACACTATGTTGTCCGTTGATGATGTAAAATATTCCATCCTCAATGTCCTCCCACCTTGTTGGCTTGTAGCTGAAGCTGACGGGCATAACGCATAGTGTTTGTTTGGTACTCTTGTCAGGTATGTTGAGTAGATAATTCACCATGTCTTCGACAATGCGGTTTTCTTTGGAACGGACATTATATGTCGGAGGTGCCTCAATCAGCTGGGAAATGTCGATCTCCTTCTTCTCATCGAGAACGAAGATATAAGCATCGTCGCAGGTGCTCCAAAATTTCTTGTACACCTGGCTGACGTGCTCGTAGTCACGTTTGTTCTCTGTTGCCCGGGAGTGTGGCACATTTTCCATTTCGTCCATGTAACTTCCTTCTGCCACCTCTAATGTTTCAGATTCCTTTAGTGGCTTTGTCTTTTCGGGGGTTGGGGTAGCAGCTTTTTTCCCCTTCCGCGGTTGGGCCTTGGACGTTGGCGTCGCAGGCATCCTCTAACCTCGACTGGCATCGGGCTCTTGCTTAATCTTCAGTTTTGATGTCTGGCTGACTCCGGTATTCATGATCTCCTTTGATATAGATCGAGGTCTGTTATTTTCTTGCTACATCTCCATCTTTCCCATGAGTGTGAAAATCGTTGAAGAGCATGCGGATTTTACTGCATAGTTTCTTCCATGAAAGAGGAGTCCCATTGGCATTGTTCCACTCGTTGTTATCCAGCTTCTTTTCGAGCTCTTTGATCTCGTCGCGGTAGGGAGTTGGTTCGAGACTCGATAGGAAGGGGCTGAGATGAAAGGGAATCAAGACGGAGTTAATGCAAATAGCGAAATGGTATTGATCCTGCTGGCGAGATCCAGGAATTATTGTCATGCATTTGACTTTGATCATGGGATGCGTGTCAGCTTCTACATCCTTAATTTTCTCGTGGAAGGAGAGTTGTAGGTGGCACTGTGCATTCCTGAACTTGTAAGAGAAGCAGATTTGGTTTATGAAAGGAATCATGAAGAAGCTCCATGATTCTACTCTCTCTAGTTCTTTGAACTCCCAATATTCTCCTTCGATGAGGTTATCGTCCGCACTTTTATCGTCCTCGTGAAGCTGGACTTCGTACTTCTTGAAGTACATTTCCAAAGCCTTGATCTGGTTTTCCATTTTGCATCACACGACAAAGAAGTGAGATAATTTGTGATATGTTTGTTGTTTAGCGTGAACCGCGCTAAAGTGCATGGGGTACACTGTGTGCGAGTTTGTGTTTACAGGGTCTAAGCGGGTGCTTGCTGTTTAGCGCGGCTCGCGCTAAACAGCATGTGTATTATTCACTCTTCGGGTCTCTATGTTGTTTGGCTTGCTGGGTGTGCTCCCGGTATACAGTTTGTTGAGGTTTGTATCATTGGGTGCTTGCTTTTTAGCGCGAGTCGCGCTAAAGAGTATGGGTAGTTATTTTGTTGGTGTCGCTGTGTAGTCCGGGTGTCACGTATTTTATGGCTTTCTAGGTTCATATTGTGTGGATGAGTGGGGGTTTGTACTTTAGCGCAAACCGCGCTAAAGTGTTTAAACTTGTGGCTGCGGTAAGAACTCTGTTAGTTCTTGTGCACAGAGTTTTATGGGCATTCGTCTCCTCGTATACGGAATTCGGGATGTCGTTTATGCAGGGTTGAGGTGTTCTGCAAATGCGATGATGGAGTATGCGATTGAATTGTTTCAATCACAGTCCGGACTGGATGTGTAGTTTAGCGCGACTCGCGCTAAACAGTCAGATTTATGATTTTAGAATTTTTGAACTGTCATTTAGCGCGAATCGCGCTAAAATGACTCGTTCTATTCATGTTTCAGGCTTTAGGTTTATATTAGGGTTTCTAATTTACTTGGGCAACTTCTGAAATTTCGTAACCAACGGTTCAGAGCCAATAATTCATTCTCAGATTTTAGGGTTTCCTTCTAACTAGACAATTGGAACTAATTTTGCTAGCAATACAGTTGCAATCGATAAACAAATTTTCGATCTTGCAGGTTCACTTCGGTTGTGGAACTGAGTACGTATTCCAACTTCTGTCTATTACTGGACTCTAGATTGGGAACAACAAAACTGCATGCTTGAATCAGAAATGTCACTGAATCTCGAACCCTAGTTAAACTAGTGACATTTCTGGCACTAGTTGCTCCTAGTTCTGACATTTCTGACTCTCAGCAACGGTCGTATGATTCTGCAGTTCTGGCTCCTAATTTAAGCAACTGCAACTCTCAGTAACTCTCAGCAACTCCCGTATGTTCAGAAAAACAACGAAACCCTAAATTGAATCTCTAATCCTACTTCAAGTCCAGCAATAACGGGTAAAATGCAATTCAAGTGCAGCAATCACGAGTAAAATGCAATTCAAGTGCAGCAATCACGAGTAAAATGCAATTCAAGTGCAACAATAACGGGTTAAATGCAATACCTCACAAATTAGGTTACACTGACTGGTCGAAGCTGGTGTGCCGAGCTCCTCCAAGTCAGCAACTTCCACCGAGACCTCCCAATTTCACGAACTACCTTCCTTCATGAGCGCTCGAGCTGTTCTGCATGGCCACAAAAAATCAAGTTGAATTCAACGCAGCGACTGGCCCAAGCAAGAAGCAAAATTCTGAGAATGTGAGAATCCGCAGACTAGCAAATTCAATCACAATGCAGACTAGCAAATCGAATCCGTGCAAGCCAGAACTTCGGCGCAGAAAAAATTTCGTAACCTCGGACCCTACGGAACGGACCCTGCACGCGTGCTTACCCTAAACCTACGATGAAGGGAGTAACAACATAAACCCAAACGAAGCTACACCGCAAATGTGAGAATGACTTTACTTGTCTTGGCGGAGCTGGCGATGGACGGCCTACAAGCGGGGGGAGACTACCCAGCCAACCCACCGGACAACTACCGCGACAACCATCGAGTGAACCACCGCGAATTCCAAGAGCTTCAGTAAACCTCCTCCACCCACGATGTCGCGGTCCTCCTCTAAGCATCGCCAAGACCACGCTGATCTCACACAACAACAAATTTCGTAACCTGCGACCACGCCGAAGACCTTGCTGATCTCACACAAGCGATCAAGACCTCACTGACCACACAAACAATCAAGACCACAAACGATCGGACCAAAACATCGAGAGCGGAAAAAAACGAGTGCCAAACCCTAACTCGTTTTGGATGACGGACTTGATGCGGATGCGGACCTGATGCGATACGTACCTACCCGATACCCATACCCGCCCGAGGTCCATATCCGCCAATGCTTGTACCTACCCGATACCCGTACGTACCCGATGCCCGTGCCCATCGTTGTCCATATCCGCCCAATGTTTGTACCTACCCGATGCTCATACCCGCCCATATGTTTGCTTTGAATCGAAGCCTCCTTTATACGTAGGCCTTCTTCAACAATATTTAATACCTTAACGCATATATCCTTTTCGAAATTTTGACTCTTTTTGTTTTATACCTTTGTACAGTAATACTTTTGACTCTTCTTGTATTATACCTTTGTACTGTAATACCTTTCATTTTTTTTGTAATATACCTTCATACAATAACACCATTTACCAAAATTTCCTGAAATTGTACATAAAAGAAGGTTGTCTTCTGAAGATTCAAATATTACATTGGATGAATGACAAGGTAGTTGGAATTAAAGAACGTCTGCAAGACTTTGTTCATTGTGCACAATAAAAACGTAAAAGCGCTTAAAGGTATATGTCTGCTGTAACCTTTGATTGTGAACCACTTAGCCCTGTAACGCTACCGTGGACACTGAATGTCCAATGCATGACAGTGAATCCTTCTGTAATATATAGAAATGCAACTATTCATCCTTGAAATTGTGAAAAAAAAGGGAACATCTTCTACAGTATTTTTACTTTCAAATAATACTTTTCTATTAATTAAAACAATTGATTCCATGGTATTGATTTCTTTAAAAAACACCTTCAATCTCTTTCTGAAGTTAAGGAATTTGCGCTTGTATTTTTTCCGTATCAATGAGGTGTAAAAATTGTGTACCACGTATTAAGAAGATTTTCATTTCAAACATTTCATTTTTATGTAATAATTTTATTTCTACAATTGCCATTACTTAGAGTATTTGAGGACAATAGTTAGTCGAAACCTATAGGTCATATTTATAATTTTTGAATATCGATTGTTGAAGAAGTACTAAACTTTCCGTGTAGAGACCATACCCGAAATCCAAAATATGGGAATTTCATTTTTATTTTAACTCAAAGAACCCCTAAACTACTCTATTGGCCCACTTCAACAAATGAATGTTTTATTGCACATTCTTTTTGTGCTGAATGAAGTTCACAAACTTCTCACAATTGCATTGGATGTAAGAAAACTATAATTGAAATGAAAGCCCAAATAATTGTAAGGAAGAGTGATTTAATTTTTTAACCAAAAATTCAAACAACATGAACGTGAGGTTGGAGTAAAACAAATTATTAGCTATTAGAGGGAAAAAAAATACAGAGTTCTCATTTTTGAATTTAAAGTATATAGTTAATTATTGTAAGAAATAACTCAAATTTAAAATCATACGTAAGTTAAATTTACTTGTTCAATCCCTTTCACCACTCATTGAAAATAATTAGTCACCATAAATAGACATTCATTCTCATAATTGTCATTCATGATTCTACAAGATATTGAAAGTGTGCCACTAGGTACAATGATTTGTGACTTATGATTGGCATAATTGACAGTGCTCTCCTTATCTCTTTCAATGCTCCAAGTTTTTGAAACTTCTATAATTATTTAAAATGTACGCGCTCTTTCAATCTTTCTTCATGACATTTGACATTTCATGAACCCTAAATACAATGGACTGTATCAAATGTGGTATATATAATGTATAAAAAAAAATAGCTTGCACTCAATGTATTATATCCATGATTATTTTCTATTGTAAGTAAACTTACAACTTCAACATTTAGAACCCTAAACCTTTAAATAAATGATTTTTTATAGTTTGGGGAATTATACGTAAAGTATAAAAAGTTTAGAAAAACAAAAAAAAGTAATTCAATGGATTTTTGTACGCCAAGAACTTCTATTTTAATGAGCGATGTGCAGTAGTTAACAAAAACTAAATGTTAGCCCAGAAGCCATGGCAGGGATGAATCAAGTAAATGGAATGAAAAAAATATGTACAAGTTCTAAATAACTTGAACAATTACAATTCATGGAAATCATACATGTACGTTACTTTTATGCATTTCCATACGCTAGAGAACTTTTTGTTAAATGTGCCATGCGCTGTAGTTAACAAATACTAAAGCCCTAAATCCATGAAATAAATTAAGTAAATGGAATGGAAAAAATATGTACAAGTTCTAAATAAGTTGAACAATTACAATTCATATAAATCATACATGTACGTTACTTTTATGCATTTTTGTATGCAAAAGAACTTTTCATTTGCAGAGCATTGTGTTATAGTTTATACTTGAAGCCCTAATTAAAATCAAATGACGTACCATATTTAACAATTGCAACTTGCACAACACGTTTCCCATTTTGTTTTACGTGAATTTCATGACTTCATATGTTTTTGGACATCAAAATATAGGGTTTGGTCCTTTTCGAACATTTGATTTCACGTCCACCGTCATTCAAAGTTACTATTATTTATATATTTTTTTGAATCATTGAGTTTGTAAAGAATTGCAACTTGCACAACATGGTTCCTATTTACTTCTACGTGATTTTCATGAGATTCAATTTTTTTGGACACTAAAGTACAGGGGAAGGTTTGTGCCCCAATTTTTAATTCCACATAGTACGTCATTCAAAGAGACCATTAGTTACGTATTTTTTTGAATCCTAAATTTACATGGTGTTTAAAACTTCCATTGTTTTCCTTACATTCTTTTAAATTTATTTTTTCTTTTCTTGTTTAAAAAATTTAAACTACAGTACATAGCTTTTTCAATGCAAGTTCTCTTGGGTAGGAAGTTGCCTACAAGTAACAAGAATGAGTTTTTCTCCTCAATTTACAAGTTTATTGTATTTGCAACTTCTACATACTTTTTACTTTCATCTTATTAGTTTAGGGTTTAGGTTTAGAGCTTTAAAATTTTTTAACTACAACACACGTCATGTTGAAGAAGAAGTTCTACACGTGTGCCTTTGAAGTGCAACGAAGAATGACACTCAATTTTTTTCACACTCATTATACTTGACTTCTCAACAAAATAAAAATTATAATCTTATTGATTTCACCCCCAAGAAACTTTAGAAATGGATGCATAAATTTGCTCTTTCATTTGCTCGCAATTTTATTTCCAACACGTGAAGCTCGGAAGTATAATGAACCATCACTCCAAGTTTTTGTTAGAATGTGATGAATTTGACCTCATTTTTAGTAATGCCATGCATTATTAGTATTCCAAACCCTAAACCCTAAGCCTGACCCTAAATTTTTCTAAACCTAAAGTTTAAATATGACTACAGTAAAGTGGAATTTCAGCACTATAAAAAATAATTTTCCAGAGTCATATTTTGCACCATAAAATATGCCTTCCCTATAAAAGGAAAAGGAATTTCCCAAATTGTAGACACTATAAAATCGAAAAAAAAATTGGACTTCCAGAGGATTGGAATGTCATTTCAACAAAGCGAGAATCCTCTTAATATAATCAAAAGTATTTCACGTATGCTATTTAAGTACTTCAGAAAAGAAGCATGTAATAGGCGACTAAATAGGATGCGACTAAAAATTAAAATTCTGCCATGCGTCCATGACACTTTTCGAATTACAAGAAGACACGTCAGTGGACGAAAGTCAACAAGCATTAATATAGGGAATCCTCAAGATGCACCTCACCCCATAAAATCCGTTGGGACTGTGGTTTATTCTAGGATTAGTTGGTGCTTTATAGTGTAAACCTGCGCAAAGAATCAGGAATCCCGGGGTTTCTGAAATTAGACAGAGGGCTTTCAAAATCATAGAACGGGTTGGCGCAATTTTCTTCCCGCCAAGAATTCAAGTGTGCGTTGTCAACCAAGATGCACTCATCTCCTTCCACCTTTCTCTTCAACCGAGTCGATTTCTGTGCGCGTTGCTCTCGTTGTGTGCGTCTTGTACTTGCATTGTTAGTTTCTGTGCAGAATTCAAGAATTTCTTCTGGGGAACACAGATCCACCGAGTAGTTTGTGTCCCATTCCTCTTTCAGGAGGTACTTCATTGCATCTTGTTGATGTTACTGTACGTATACGTTCTGAATCAGTTTTTAAATATGGAGCGCGAACTTGAAGGAAGTCAAGTCAATTAACTTCAGTAGCTTCACAGGGGCAATTGTTAGCGTCCGTAATCACTTATGAAGTGTGCATATGATGTCGCATCTTTGCCAATACAATAGATTTCCATCACATAAGGTTGTTACACAAATTCCAATGACCATTTCATGATACTGTCTGGAAATATTGCCTTAATTTTCGGGCTTTTTAAAAATAGTAATTTCACTATTGTAAAATGAATGAGTTTCGCAAAACACGGGATTGTTGAGCAAATTAATATAAAACCCGTTGATTGCACTTTAGCGCTAGTCGTGCTGAAGTGCATGTCTCCTCTTTGTGAATCCATCGATTGCACTTTAGCGCTAGTCGCGCTAAAGTGCATGTCTCCTCTTTGTGAATCCATCGATTGCACTTTAGCGCTAGTCACGCTAAAGTGCATGTCTCCTCTTTGTGAATCGATCGATTGCACTTTAGCGCTAGTCGCGCTAAAGTGCATGTGTCCTCTTTGATAATCGTTTGATTGCACTTTAGCGCGACTAGCGCTAAAGTGCATGTCTCCTCTTTGATAATCGTTTGATTGCACTTTAGCGCTAGTCGCACTAAAGTGCATGTCTCTTCTTTGTGAATCGTTAGATTGCACTTTAGCTCTAGTCACGCTAAAGTGTATGTCTTCTCCATGTAAATCGTTCGCGCTAATGAACATATGCGACCTCTATGTGTAATTTCACTTTGACAGTAGTCGTGATAGTATAGATGTGGTTTCCAAGGAATCAGTAGAATGAACTTTAGTGCTAGTGACAAGGATGCCCACATATTTTCAGTGGAGTATCTCCCATTTGCACTTTAGCTATACTTGTCCATCCAGAATAAACTACACTTTAGCGCAACTCGTGCTAAAATGCATCTGTACCTCTTCTGTCCTCATTCAATTGTGGTATTGAAGAACAGATTTAGCGTAACTAATGTGACTTTCATGGATTATGTTATTCATTAGCCAAAGAACTTCAATTGTTGATTGTTTTGTACAGGTTCCATGGATCCTCTTGCGAACCCGGATATTGACATGGACTTGTCGGACGATGAGATACAAATGATTCAAGAGATGAATGTTGACATTCCTGAGTGTGAAGGGATTCCGCGTCTGATGTGGAATAAGAAGTGTGTTAAGCTGTATAATGCTGAAGGCTTACTTGTTGGTGAAGGTACTTGCCACAACGTGAGCTCTGATCTTGTTCTTGGTGCCAGTGGTCCTCTCGGTGATACTCATGTATCAGTGCATATTTCAAAGTCCCATTCTGAGGTGGACCTTCCTGAGGAACTGTTTTACTCGTTGGTAGCTTGGCCAATTGAACTAGTTCATTATCGTGGAGCAAGTCTTCACGACCATGAAACTAGGGACAATTTCAACTGTCTGCAAGCATCTCTTCTAAACCCGCCATCTGCATCATCTACAAGACCATATGCTAGTGCCATCAGAAACCCGCCTCAGGAGACTAGTGTGAAAGCTAAAGAACTCCTATCGCAGGAGTCAATTAACTTGGTGTCTAGCAAAGTGTGTTGCAGCAAGAATTGTGTCCAGCCGTTTCCTAGGGAGAAAATTCAAGCTTTCCGAGAACGCATGTACTGAAATTCAACTTTCAAGCATAGAGCTTTCATGAAAACTGATGTGCACAGACAGATTCATGAAGGTTCACACCGAAGGAAGATGGTGACAATTGAAGAGATAAATGTGTGTTTACGCGCATGGATGCATATTGCAGGGTTTGCTGAATTTACATTCTATCGATACTTGAAATACATGAAGGATGATCGGGAAGCAAGGGATCACGGCAATACTGGATTGTTGAAGCCTAGAGAACATACTCAACAAGCCACTGCTTCATTGAAGTGCATCCTAGACAAGGAGGCTGATTACATGCTTCATCGTACCTGAACTTTGAAGGCAGGTGAGAAGGTTGTGTCCAAGATTCTTCCGGCATCATTCCTATGGAAGGACCAGTTACAAAAGCTCAATGAAACCAATGCGGCTTTTGGTTTGAAGGAGATTTCAACTTCAACCTTGAGCAAGATAAGGTCCACAAAGTTTTCTGAATTTGATGTGAAGAAACCAGAGGATAATTTTGCTCGGTGTGCTACTTGTGACAAATATAATGAGCTCATCAAGGGTGCTATCAATGGCTCCCAAACAGCTATGAAGTGGTCAAGGAGGTTGAATAAGCATCTCACCGTCGCTCAAGCACACAGGGATGTGTATTACATAAACCGAGACTTGTCGTTCAACTCTCCGCATGAGTGTCTTACCATCATACACGACAAGATGGATCATGCAAAAACCGCTTGTCCTATCTTCTCTCACAAGAGTAAAGAACTTGATGGTCTCATGAAGCTACCTGTATCTGTGACCGGCATGATTGCGCATGGTCATGCGGATGTGTGCTATGCGCATTATGGCTTGGATGTCTTCTCGCATGACTCCAACTATACCATTGGTTCAATGGCAAAGTTGTTACAAGATTTAGAGTTAGCACCAAAGTCGTCTTCTAGGGAGTTGTTCACAAATGCAAAGTCCTCTAATTTGTTTAAGGCTGTGCTAGAGGGTGCAGACATGTGCCATGCATCATTACCGCTGTTGCCAAATATCTTAGCTCCAGCCACGCGACTACCGCCCATTTTAAATGTGCAAATGGACAATGCCACAGGAGACAATAAGAATAGATATGTTTTTTGTTTTTGGTCTCTTCTTGTAGCAAACAAGATCTTCCGGGAAGTTTATGTGAACTTCATGATCGTGGGTCATACGCACGATGACATTGATGCGTTATTTGGAAGATGGAGCATGGATTTGAAGAAAGAGAACTTCCCAACCGTACCAGCGCTAATGAAGTCCTTCATGGATGTGGATTTCGTCCCCACTATCCCTCACCTTATTGAAGAAGTACCCGATTTCAAAGGTTTTATAGCAGGGTCGTTTGTAGATGGTGATGACATTCTTGTTGGGCATACAAGGCCACATCAATTAAAGATCTACCTAGATTCAACGGGGTGCCCTGTCATGAAGTACAAACTTTTCTGCACTGATGCTAATTGGTTAGGGGAAGGAGGAGGAGGCATTAAGTTGTGGAAAGAAGATGCTGAAGGGCAAAGTTTGTGGCCACGCGGTTCACCATTGCCTGTTCCGCTGAAGCCTATGAAAGGCTTAGAAGACATCGTCAAAGGTGTGTCGGGGTTTGTAAAGTATTGGGAGAATTTATGCAATGCAGATGTCATTGGGGATTACCGAAGACGTTACAAACATTTGGTGAACTATTGGCGTGGCGTGAAGGTAGCGTTGATGGAACCGTTACCTACCTTTCATGTTTTGAAGGACGGTTTTTGGCCAATTACACGTGTTCAAGCAAGTCGAGTAGATGAATTAGACGATGATGGTGAGGATCGTGAAGAGTTTGGGGAGGATGACCCGTACGTCGGGCCATTGAGTGGTCGTCCGAATCCATCTTTTCGAGTGGCTTGAGATTTATTTGAAGGCTATTTTGTTGCAGTTCGGCCCGCTGATGGTGACTCGCACCCAGTTTGGATTGCAAGGGCATTGTCTGATCCAAACTCCAATCCAGAGTATCCAAATTGTGTCCTTCAATACTTCCGTCCAACATCAAGGAATCAGAATGTTCAAGATTTCTACACCGGATGGGACAGCGAAAGAGGTTTACGTTGGAGGGTTGATGAAACTGAACTTCCGGTTTGGCAACACACGGATGCTCTTATGACAGCGTGGAAGTCGAGGATCCAAAAAGACATTGTAGAGTGTATGATCAAGATCCCTGCTATACAAATTGAAGTCATCAACGAAAGCTTGACTTCTTATAATTGAGAAGCGATATCCACATATGTGTACATGTGGCATGTTCAGTTTTGTATTGAACATCCTTATATTCTGTGTAATGGATGGAATTTGTTTATTGCAGAAGATTGCATAGGTTTGAATTTTGTTTGGTTTGATTTATAGTTTGGTATTGCTTGTATGTTTTAGAATATACGTCTAATTTATATAAATAAGACTATTCAATTTCAATTTTAATGTATTTTTTTATGTACTTCTAAGTTTAATATCTTACATGTTTTTCCATTGTTTTTTTTTAATTTTAAATAGCATTTATGTTGTAAATATCTATGACCAGTTAAATTAAAAGTGTGAGGCAATTGAAAAAATGGTAGTGGGTATAACCACTTTGTTTTTGTTAACTGTATTAAGCACTTGTCACATTCCGGATAGGTGGGCAGTTGGTTGTTACAACATTCCTGCCTGAATAATTCACTAGCGGTACCAAGTCATGTATGTCTCTCAGCCGCTCATACAAGTTCAACAGGAATCGAACCCGGACCGCCTAATTGAGATAAACAACCCCTTACAACCAACTTTAGAGCTCATGACTTGGTGTTCTATATGGCATGATCTTATGTATTTTAATAAAAACATTAGTCACTCACAAATCCAAGTCATGGTAATAAAGGACTTTGTATGTCACTTCACTATCATTTTAATGGAAATTGCACTTGAATAACTAGTAATTCTATTAGTCCTGAACACAAATTATTTCCTGAAAATCATTTGTATTGGTATCAAAATTGACAATATTATTTTGGGAGGGTCCAAAACTCCCAAAATTTTGAATATAACGTTTAAATTTTTTTTCCTCTATTGATATTATTGTTATTATTTTTCTTTGTTTTACATATTTTTTGGGGTCTATTAATCACAAATGAAGAAGCAATTTTGCATTAAGTGAATAAATTCATTTAATACGGTCAATTGTTAAATTTTACTTATATTTGAATGTATTTCTCTTAAATTTTTCTTCTGATTTTTTTCCTCCAATTTTTTCCTCTTTTAATATTCATATTGTGTTAATTTTGTTTGTCATTGTTTTCATTTGAATTTCTATTTTTTGAATTTTTCTATTTTTTGAATTTAAAAAAAACTATAATAATTTATATTTGATACAGATCACGAATATATGAAATCATGGTATATTGATAGTATATTGAATCATGAATTTAATTGCACATAATCATATATTATTTTCACTTGATTGCATGTGATGTTCTTTTTGAAACATGAATCACTAATATCACTTTAAACAAAATAAGGTGTTTAAATATAAATTTTAACACTCTTTAGTGTAGGCTCACTATCCTCCCCTAAGTGTGAATTTAAAACATCTAAATGTGAGTTCAATATACCTTCCTAAGTGTGGTCCCCCCCCCTTTAGTATGAAAGACTTATATATGAATTGTTATTCTTTAGAAATTATGATTTCATTTGCTTGAGACATTAAAAAAAATTTTAACCCATTATTGTCTTCTTCCATTTGCATATTTTTTGGAGGCCACTACTCACATGTAAAAGCCTAATTATTTACCGCCCAATGTTGTTAAATCTCTCATCAACCTTAAGTGACAATAGCATTCAATTGCATTTAAGGGAAGTGGCACCTACTCATAAGTATGACTGTCGTTCCACCTAGCACACCCAAACTCGTGGATCCTCCCTACTCCTAGTAGTTTGAGTTTTTCCAGTTTTTTCCAGTTACGTTGATTTTGCTCTTTTGGCTACTATCACGTCTATCTGCTTTTATGGTTGTTTTCTAGTTTGTTGTTGTTGCATGAAGAAGGTCTGGAGGTGGAGGTGCCAAGGAAGGTCAAGAGGCGAGGTAAGCATGTGATTTGCAGGTGAGGTGTGGCAAGGGGAGGCGTACGAACTTTGAGGAGAGGCGCGGGTACACAACGACTTGGAAGGGAGCAGGTTGAGGTCTGCGCAGCAGTTCGTCAAGAGCGTCGATCAGCCCTATGATTGAGGTGCACCAGGCAAAGCAATGCGCAATGACTTGGAGGTGCAAATTAAGGCAAGTTTTTGTTCATTCCATTTCCTAGTTGAGTTTTGTAAGTTAGTTTAGTTGTGTAAGTTAGTTCAACGTGGAGTGTTCATAGAAGTTCAGTTGTCCAAGTTTCTCTATCGTGGAGTGTTCACAAAAGTTCAGTTGTGCAAGTTTCTCTATTGTGTAGTATTACTTCAAACAGTAGTATAACAAGTTCAAGGAAATTTGGTTCTACATTAGGAAACCGGATCTGATCGATTGCACTTGCTTGAACTCATTATCCTAATTGGATCTGATTTGCACTTGCCCGTCCAACAGTAGAACTTTGCATGTTCTTACAGGGTTGAGTATTTTCAACAGGCTAATGTGCACGCCGCAATTATTGTGACAATAGTTTTATACAATGGGTCGATTTCATGTTCTATTCAAGGGTTGGCAATTAAATTGCAGTTTTAAATCACCAAAGAATACAGATGTGAAGTATAATTCAAGATGTAATTGACATTGAATGCGCTAAATGGTAATCTTTATAGGAATCATTTGGAAATATACGACTGCTCCAAAGTCAACAAATACCAGGCACATATGATGGCAACTTCCACGGAGCAAGTAGGAGTTCTCTAGATGTGAAATAACCCATAAGCTTCTCATTCCTACCATCTTATAACTCTCAAAGTTTATGTCAGTTGATTGGCTTCAAATTGCCATTGGTAGTGCAAGTCGACATACAACTTTGTGACAATGTTAATATCCCTAAACTGAAGCGGATAGAAGCATAGGCCTGTATAGTAAGTAGTGAAGACGGAGGTTTAGAACTAGAAAACCCAGACTGGCCTTACTATTATGTTTTTTGTACATATGTTTTTTTGTTGGATTAGGTTAGGTGTACACAGCTCTTCATATGTGCACGTTGGTATATACTCTCAATATGTTGCAAGTAAGATAGGCATATCATCATTTTGTCATCTTGTGCACAAAGATATCTTCCGATACTAAGTATTTTGAATTTGTATTATACAGCATTGTTAGATGTCACCCTTGCATTGAGCACTATAGTGCCACCCTCAATAGACAATAGATTCAGTTATAGAAGAATATTGTAGGAAATCACATTGGATGTTGTCGCCACGGTATCAACACAAACTCGTAGTAGCTTTTTTCCATATACTCTGAGCAATAGGAAATCATTAGGAAAATGATGTTGGTCAATTTCCACCTTCAAACCATAGTGTCCTTATGTAGAGAAGTGTACTGATATGTCACGATACTTGTTTCTAATTTTTCAAACGTAAACATACTTAACTATAAATGACGATGTCGAACCAAGAGATCTCACGGTCTTTCATATCCATTTCAATTAACTTTGAACATGTAGTACATTAAACAACAACATTGAACCATGAGATCTATTAAGGGTGACGGATATCATGATCCTCCTATCGTAAATGCATAGAACCAAAACCTACTAGAGAGGACCGTGAGATATCACGGTCCCTTATGTCATAGTCCTCCTAATTTGAACATATTCTACCTATCAATTGTGTTACTCAGCTATAAGCGTTGGCGTTTAGTGATATCAACACTAAACCGCCTCTTAGTACATATAGTTGCATTAGAGGACCGTGAAATCTCACGGTGATTGATATCAATCTCCGTGTACGAATCCTTTATTTGTTGTAGGATACCTCTTGTTCAATAGAGGACCGTGAATAGTCACAGTGATTGATATCAATCTCCGTGTACGAATCCTCCATTTGCAGTAGGTTACCTTTTGTTCAACAGAGGACTGTGAAATCTCACGGTCATTGATATCAATCTCTTTGTATAAATCCCCTATTTTTAGTAGGGTACCCTCTGTTCAACAGAGGAACGTGAAATCTCACATTCTATAATTTCAATATTATATCAGCTTTGTCATAAGGTACCCTTAGTTGAAACAAAGGACTACCAAATCGCAGGTATTGAATTTAGTGCAGTATCCAGACCTAGTAGATCTTTGGCTATTGATAAACGATGGTACATGTCATGTTCACTCTATAGATAGAAATCACCATGGCTCTCATACTAACCATCATCTGTGCTTTTAGGCAGTGAGGACGTATTACGTAAATGGCCAGATGACTACTCGCTGAAGAAACTTGCAATTTTTGTCGACACATGGGTTCATACATTCCAGTACAGTGGTGATCATCATCCAGCGGTAGTATTCAAATGTGACCTCAAAGTTATAGCTTGGAGAATTGAGCAGAAAAAAGGTTATGATGGAATTGTTACCATCCTACCTAAACTGAAATATAATGAGAAGGTGCACCTGACGGTTGGGTTGAACATGCTTGAAATGCAAGGGTTGGACAACTGTAGTGTTCTTTTAGTTGTTCTAGAGAAGGTGCCGAAGTCTGAAGACTCAAAGACATATGGTCTGATTCTTGATTACAAAAAGCTCACTTTAAATATATGTGAGATTGTTACTAACAAAGGAATGCTGAACTTAGAAGACGATTCTCATTTTTTCACTCTCCAGCAAATGAAGACGGAATGGAACATCATTGATGAAGACCGGAACGACTCAAATCCATCAAAAGTCATTGTTGTTGTTACACTTGTAGCGCCATTCCCAAAGAAAAGAGGGCAAAAGCAAAAAGCCATTGTTGGAGCACCAGGAGACAATGTAGAAATTGAAGTAGAAGAGAAAGCAAAAAAGACAAGAGGGCCAAACCTGAGTATTCATAGATGCGTGAATATGACAAAAATTGAAGTGAAGAAGCTCATACGATCTTAGATGAAGTTGATGAACGCGCTATACAAGACGGTGTTCAAACCAATACGCGTGCACTACAATTTCTTGCACAAAGCACCAGCATGGAGATTGGTTTACAAATCTATTCAAGTGAATCGATTGGAAGGGATAATGAACCAATTTTGAATTGATGGCAACTACGAGTCCGCAAACAAGTTTATTACCATACTTCCTCTGAAAAGCGACCCTTATGGTTTGAATAAAGTTGTTGATTATTGGGGTGTTTGCTCGAAGAGAGAGAACCTTACACCAACAACACACTACTACATTATTGGTGGACAACACACAGTCGAGGCCCACAAGATACTCATAGAGAAGGGCGAGATTCCGGACTCTGATAAAAGTGTTGTGTCTACTTTCAACATTATTTCGATATGGGCAATCAATACAAACACCTTGGATATTATGCACCTCTTAAAGGTGTTAAACCAAAACATTGCTGGTGAGCAAAAGGAATAGACATTCCTCATGCAACTTGTATACGCTCGGTTGAAGTGGAGGGACATGGGAAGCTTGCAGCCATCCGTGATGAGAAGAATACACTCTCCAGAGTATCTTGTGAGTAGTATGACCATTTGTTTACTTTCAGTTGATTGATGTTCCATTTTTTGAGATGATTAACAATAGTGAGATTGAATTGTCAAACTTGTAGACTGTGAGATCTCACGTTTTAGAACTACAGCCTTAGGTACTTCTTCATCTCCTTGACAACAGAGATTGACAATATGTTTTTGCTTGGCCAGGCCTATTATCCAGTTATGTCAACAATCTTCACTAGTGTCAAGGGCAATGATTCCTCGAAGCTAAGAATTCTTTTGGTCTTCTTGGACAATGACTCTAATGTAGAGAAGTAGTTGAAGATTGAGAAAACATACCTCGACTACCTTCTTCCAGATGGTTCGCCAATTGAATCAAAAGCGAAATGTAAACCCCTATTGGCATTCGATTTCAAGCCACTATATGGACTCTGCATGGAGGATATTAACTATTTAGCAGAGCTTGTTGAGGCAAAGAAGGTATGCATTAAGAGTTCGAAGGCGAAGCATGACTCTCCAGGATTGCAGTTGACAACTCTCCCCTCTGCAGGTGCTAGACTGAGATTGGTCATGGGCATGCAGAATGAGCTTATGTGCCACTTTCGGTAGCATCCACTTCTTAGCAAGAAACCTGACTACATCCCTTACACAACCGCAAAATGGGATGATTTTGTGGAAGAGACCAAAATTAACCGTGAACAACTCAAATTCTGGATGGACAAAAGCATGGCCACGGTTCTTGGGAGGGAATGGTTAATGCAGCGTACGAGGCCATTGAACAAGACCTATGACCTAGACCAATGTCCATTGTTGGTTAGGGCGATGTCGGCATCATTTATGACTGCACATTCTGAAGTAGCAGTGGAAAAGTTGGTCGAAAATTAATTCTTAGAAAATTATTTGTATAAGGTCATGGAAGAGAGAAGCTAGAATATAAGCAGCATCCTTGCGGACCCTACTGTCAAATCATGGCAAGGACAAAATAAGACACATATGTATTTTTGGTTTCTATTCAAAGTCTCTATTGGTGGTCCTCGTGCAAAAATATTGGAGAATTATAAGTTGAAGAGACTATTCAATGCACTTGAATACAAAGACACTAATAGGAATAAATTGAAGGTACAATCTCTAGCCGTTCTCATTACTAATGCTCGAGGTTTCCATGACATTCTTTGTCACTTGCATAAACGTCAGGAAGAGACAAAGGTTAGGGTGTGGAATTGGCATGTCATTACGTACGTTCTATCAGTTGAGGATGACTTCCCTAGCTCTGCTATTGGGTTTGCGTACAATGTTTTTCTTATCTTTTTATTTGGGTACAACGAGGGCCTGGATGGAAAAAGATCCTTCAAAAGCTTCTTCATAGGCAAGACATCACCAATGAAAGCAATCTATCGAGCAGAGAACATGGAAGAAGTCAACTCTTTCTACAGGCGGCATGCAATGCCCTAGTTAATGATCTCCACTACGTTAGCCATATTTACTGACCACATAATTGATAACATGGTCATCGTGAGTATCAATGGAGGTTCCGAGTTCATTTAGCTCGGAATGGTATGTTTTGTATGTACTTCATTCTGTGAGTTTGAAGGAACTACTCTCTACATTTTCTTTGAGTCTCCCTAACGTGTTCTTCTTATCTGTCATTGGTGGGGTGTTGCAAAGGTACTCAAAGTTGTGGATTCAAAGGATGCCAAGTCCTCTGCACTATCCGTGGCGAAAGCGATTTGGGACACATTTCATCCAACACTACGATCTCCAAATTGCATAGAAGATGAAGCACTTTCCACAGCTTTTGTCGAGACGGAAGATGAACCTGACCAACAATATTCCGAGGACAACGAGGAATCAATGCCTACCCGCATTACTATAAAGGTTGGTTTACTTTCACTCACGCCGTAAGAGATTCTAGTTCACCTCCATTTGTCACCGTGAGAACTCACGATTCAACTACGTCTACTTCTAATTTGTAGATTTGCTTGTAACTTAGTGTCCTCTATGAATTGTTGCAAGACAAGTCTCCAAAGCTGCATAAATTTAAACGGATGAGGAAATCAAAGCATTTGACCGCTCCAAAGCATCCTCAGAATCCCACATCACTCAATCCATCACTGAGAGAGGAAGCACCAAAGACGTCAGTGAGGTCGGGTTCAGCATCAGCACAATGTTGAAGGAACTCGGGCCTTGTTGATGAGGAGACAATGGTTGATCTCTTGCAAATGTCTTCGGGCTCACCTAATAGTACTCTGCACTCTAGATTAGTGTAGAGGAAGATAGGAAATTCTTTGTCGTTTAAGGATTTAGCTCAGAATCCGAAAGACCGGGATGTGGCAGAAATTCTAGTCTCCTGTGCAACTAGAGTCGAACTTGTTGAAAATTCTAAATCCCTACTGTAGTCAGTTGGGGATGGCGAAAATTCAAGGGTTCTTACAAGGATTCAATCTCTGTCCATTAGTGTGGGGAATGGTACTCAACAACCAAGCATGAGACGCACTACATCAAGAGATATCACAATGTCCACTTATTCCCTACCATATCCTATTGATGCAATGGCTAATGACATTGTTGAGGACACTTTGACGGACTTGAATTAGATGAGTTCGGAGGTAGACACAATGAAGGTGAAAGTTGGATTATCCTCAGGAGTCATCAATTTGGAGAGGGTTTGTATTAGGGATAGGTTTAAAAATCTTGCTCAATTTCCAAATTTGAATCCAAAAATTCCCCATACAAAATCTACAATGTCAAAAGAAATTCAGAATATTTGGCTTGCAAATCAATTTATTTACAAAAGCGTTTTTAAAATTGCCCTTGAATAGAGTACGCGGGCAAAAGTGGTTGGCGAGGTTGAAGGGAAAGGGAAGGAAGAGGACAATGACCCTAAAGGAGAAAAGTCCATGGAGGGCAACGCCAAAGGTGCATAAGGTGACATCTTGCATTTCTTGAGGGCTGAGGTTTTTGGTAGTCATATGAAATAAACTATTTTCTAACAAGGTGATATTTAACTCGGTCAAAGATTGCGACCGGACTATGGCGACACTACCAAGGACATCAAAAAAGGTACTTTGCTAAAAGTATTCAGTGTTACTTGATTTGAATGGAGTTCTACTTCACTGGACCTTTACACGTACTAAATTCCATATTCAGCGTTGTCCGAGTATTACTAGGTTTCTGGATTGGTTGTATGAAAAGGCAAACGTTGTATTCTAGAGCAGTGTTAAGCCCAAAAACATGAATACTTTGTTGAACGAGTTGCTTGCAGATACTTCGTTTGGTCCTACAGACGTTGTTTGTCTTACTCAAGCAGCTTGCACAGAGTCGAGCTACAGAGCCCCCAGTGCGTCGAATAAACCAATCCTTTTGAAGGATCTTGGTACATTTGCATGCATGACTGTTTTATCCTCTTTAGAAGACGTTCTCCTAGTTGATGACAGTCTAGTTAAAAACCTTCCCAATGATCCACACAATGTTGTATTCCCTCAATCATAGTGCGGTGATAGACGTGACAACTATTTGGAGGAGCATTTGCGTCCTTGGCTTCATGGTCTTTTTAATTCAAATGTAGCTTTCCCGGTCTATGTGAAGAATAATATGTTGTACAGTGGCCAGAGTCCTATTGAAGTGGTTTCTACTAAGGACTTGAATATATTGAAAGGGACCTTACATAACTCACTCTCATAGTCCAGAGGCATCATATTAGATCTTCTTTTGAATAGTATTGCCTATTGTAAATGCTATTGTCAATTTTTGAGGAATTTTTCTTTTAAAATGATACATTTTGACAAGCTGACATAGTATTGAATACTTAGTTCTAGTCTTATTTTACTTGGTGATAAAATCATTGTAAATGCATATTCGTTATATGCTTTTCAATTGACTGTAAAATTACACCCATTCCAAATTGAATGTAAACTCTAGTTCACGACTTGGTATTCCTTCAAATTTGCATCTAGAGTTCTCATGGCACTTCATTCTATGTTTACCTTATATCTTGAAATTTGTGTACAAGTGTATAATTACAGTATTAAGAAGCATTTTTGAAGTCCTTAAAAATTGCATTTAGATTTGGGGGTAATGGCCATCATGTGTACTCATTTGGAAATTTCTTGCCTACACTTAGGAAATGAGGCATGATGAGTTAGTCGACCAAAAGACTTTGTTTTTGAAATCTTATATTCCACCAATACAAATGGAAATGCCAAGTTAGTCTTTTATTGTACTCTATGTTGTGTGACATGATCCATATTCATCAAGAGAACTCTACGAGATTGGAGGTTCTCTTTTCTTACAAGAATTGATTTGTGTGTTGAGGTTGATTCACGCAAAAGGCGTTGCTTGTTGTACTCACCAGTGATCTATGTGTTGAGAGCGGTGTTGCACTGTTGCGGATGTCCCTCATAATATTGAGATACCGGTTGGATTTCACAACCTTTTTCATCATCTTCTTGAACAGACTCAATACATCCTATGGGCGTGCATGGGTACTTTGACTTTATCAGAGCTTCTTCGACAACTTCTCATTAGAAGAAAACTGTGTTGGAACCCACAAAACCATGTGGGATTGGTTTTGTTGAATTCCTCGTTTCCAATGCTAATTTTTGTGCTGGAATGTGTTGGAATGCAACACAAAAATGCATCCCAACACATTCCAACGCAAAAATCAACATTGGAAACGAGGAACTCAACAAAACCAATTCCACATGGTTTTGTGGGTTCCAACGTAGTTTTTGACAGTTCCAATGCAGTTTTCTTTTAGTGTCTCCTGCCTAAGATTCTAAAGGGATTTTTGTACATTGTTGGTGTTAACAAGCCAACCAAGTGCAACCCCTATCCAAATCATTGTCAAATGCTGAAGCATCTTTTAAATTGTCCTCGAAAACGTAGGATTCTTTGGGATTACATTCTTGTAGTTCTTGAGTTAGATCCTCTAAAGTGGTCACATGTGCGTGTATTAGGACCTTCAATATGTGTGAGGGATGATGGAGATCCCCTCAAATTTGAAAAACCCTACTATATCATAAATGAGTTAAATGCTAGTAGGAAATCCTTCCAGATAGTAGAATAGTTTGGATATTGTAGGCAATCATTTCTTTTTTTGATTTGAAAGGCTCATGTCTATTATTGTTGGAATGAACATCAAGAAAATGACCCTAAACCACCTTCTTCATTAATTGAAAGTTGATTCTATTGTACAAAATGCCTTTAAGTTGTTTTTTGCCTTCATTACATTCCAAGGATTATATCAATAGATCTCTTGATTTCTAATTCCGAACAGATAGAAAAGGGTCTACAAGATGTGGCTCAATCATTTCAATTGCAAGAATCTGTTCTTCATTAGTTTAAAGTGTGGAGAATTCTAAATTCATAATAGTTACAAACAACTGGAAATCTCCCGATGACTCATTTCAATTACTACATTCAACTAAATATTAGTTGTAGGAGCCAAGTCCTCCAATTATAATGTTACTTGGCATCTTTTTATATATGAACCTAATAAATTATTCCATACCTACTTTGAATGGCATGGTGGTCTCCCAAATCTTACAACCAAAAGATTTCTCGTTGAATTGTACCTTGATCCTATTCAAATTTTCGCTTCAAATGTTTCTTTTCCTGCCTTGAATAACATGGAGATCTCTAAAATCCTTACATCAAAAGACCTCTTGATAAAGTAGACCCTTATTGAGTCCAAATTTCACCCTAAAGTCCAAAAGTAGTTAAATGTGGCATATTATATAGAATTGTTGTTTTTCAAATTATTGTTTTGTATTTTGTGATTTTATTAATTTATATTATTTTCTAATTAAAAAGTCACTTGAATCGTGCAACAACAAATTGTACTTACAACAGATGGTACAAAATGAAAGTGTACAACCCCGTTTGAGGAAGAACCCAAAACTCAGCATTGCAAAGGCCATGAATTGGGAGCTAAGAAAAAGTCCACCAAGTTGTACGTGAAGATGATCAAGTTAGTCATGGTAGGGAACTCTACTCACGGTCTTGAGTTCTTAGAAGAGGCTTGTACACACTTTAGAATTTTAGACTACATCACAACTATAGGTGACTATTGAATTGAATTACTATGGATTCTAAGTCTAATTTGCAAAATGAATCTTTGAACTAATGTATATGATATTAATTTCAAGTGTATCTATTATTGCTTGTTATAGCACGAGCTACTACATTGTGGCATTGAAAGAGGGTAAAAGCACACTATGGTTGTCCAAAATCATAGTCACGGCATAATTTCTGCACAGCATGAAAGTTTGGAATCAATTTTCTTATAGCTTTTGTGACTTAAAAAAAAAAAAAAAAATAGATCGAAGTCTTGCATCTTGCATACTTTGATAATTGCAAAACAAAAAGTGATTTTCATCTATTAATTTATCGTACAGAGTACAAACATTTAATGTTTGTACTATCACAGATTCAGCTTTAGCATTGTTGTACTTTTTTTGCCTAGTTTAGGGTTTCATTTTTACAATTCAAAGAGCTAAATTCATAGCTCTTATGTTTAGCTACTTAGCCTAGGCATTTAATGAGTGTTTTGGAATCTACATAAGAAAATATCCTAGCAAATGTGTGATTTTGGTATGAAGGCCAAATTTTGACCTTAAATTGTTTTTTTTTATTTTTTTATTTATTTTCTGGTAGAGAGCATCTTAGTTGAGATGGGCCAACATTCAATTATCAAAAAAATTATATTTTGCCTTCAAATTTCTCTATCGGAGATTTCTTCTCTAATTTCCAGCCTCAATCTGTTAGAACGTTTTAGGGTTTCTGGTTCTTACTTGTTTGTATTGTGCATACAGTTTGTACATCTTGGACCAATCATCGTCCGGCAAGTACTATCTAATTTGGGATTCAGCTGACACGATCCGCGGTATGCGGTGCTTTTTGCAACGCGATTTCCTCCTCCTAAACATTCCCTCCTCTATTCAAAAAAAATGTGGATCAACCGAGCTGCTTGTACACTTAGCGATTTCAGTTCAAAGAAGCGAAGAAGTGAGGAGCTGCATCTTTGCGTTCAAAGAAGCGACGGAGTGAGGCGGCATTGGAGCTCAAAGCAAGATTCAGGTTTATAACTCCGTCAATAGTTTTTTTGTAAATGTTGTTCTTCTGTTCTTCTTACCACTCGTGTAGACATTGTATTAGTTTGCAAATACAATCATTATACAATCTCTTAGAAATTGGAGTACATTTAGTCAGTTTTTAAATACAACTGGAGGTGCGTACAACAAGAAACAATGAGCGTAGAAACAATGAGCGCGAGAAACAACGACCACTTCTTGTTTTGTTTTGTTTTTCAGATCTTGAAAAAATTTACTTAGAGCAATTGAAAGAATCTCAAATGTGCACTCAGACACTTTTTGTCACTTTCATAGAGACAGATGCCCTGCTTAGTGCCACTGAGACTGTTGTTTCGCAAAGCCTATGCAACGACAGTGCCATTGGTAGTGACCACGGTCGGGGTGAGTTTGTACAACATCACGTACTTCCTGTACCCAAGTGTGTACGTCCTGAACGTCCTGTACTTTCAGGTCTACCGTCTATAGATGAAGTCGATTCTCCAGAGAAAGATGAGTATTGTGTTATGTCTTCCGAGGTAGGAATTGAGGCACTTGAGTTATAGGAACGCATAAGAAGATTGAAAGAGGAGGATGCCCAGTTTGAAAAAGTATTGAACTTGAGAGAAGAAGCTGCCGAATTAGAACGGCATAAGAAGTTGAGAGAGGAAGTTCGGGTTGAGGGAGCGACTAGGGCAGTGGTGAAGGTGCCCCAGCCCCCACCGCTCCCTCCAATTGATACTGACAACTTTGAAGTGTCCAAGCGGAAGACCATAACATGATTGCCAAAGAATCAGCAAAAGAAATCAAAGGAGCCAAGAAGAAACCGAAGAAATTGAAGAAGAGTCGGATTATGCCACTAGGTTACATTCTGTATAAATTTAGTACGCAATATGAATTTGGTACGCAACAAAGAAATATGTACTCTTTACAAAAATATATCTAAGTATGCGTTTGAAGTTTGAACCTTCCAAAATATGTATCAAAATGCAACACTGTGGAGTTCATTTACAGAACTTTAGAAAAAAAGTCACAAACAAACAAAAGAGTGCATTCAGTTTGTATTAAAACAAATTGGATCCAATGAAACTGAATGTAAGGAAATCCTAACTTTTTTCCTATTTTAATAAGCACAGGCTGGAACGATCTGGCGCCATTGAATTACTATGCACTCCGAAATTTCTGCAACGTCTTCTTGCTTTATGTACCAATTAGTACATTGCATACTGTCTTGTACAGAGGAAAACATTGACAATTGTTTATATAGTTCATAGGTAGACATTTTTTCAGGCCATGAATTTGAAGTGTATACAATACTTGCATCTTGTAACATAAAAAATTATTTTAGATCTTCATCTGCATCATATTCTCAATTATTGGTCTCTTTACAAGTTTAAATAAATGAATTTGGAAACCAGTGATCTCTGTTTGGAGGCATCTATTGCAACTCTCGAGGTTGTACATGAGTGTACACTTTGATATAGGCGACCAATAACCTTCCGCCACCATCTTATCTAAATACAGATTCACACATCGTCTTCCGCACATTCCAAAAAAAGGAAGACCTTTTTTTCTCATTTGAGCATTCAAAGATGGGAATCCCATGCGCATAGAAACACGTTGTCTGGGTACCAACTCTTCTGTTTATTTTGAGTTCACAATTTTCTTATTATAACCAGAGTCTAAATTATAAACCCTAAAAATCCTAAACCCTAAACCCTAAACCCTAACCCTGAGAAGCCTTATACATTTGATTGTGTCTCAATATTAGTGTTTTGTAAAGAACAAGTGTATAAAATGAGACATTCTTGTTTAAAAGAATGATTTGTTGATTTAAAAAATGTATATATATATACATATGTTTTCATTTGATATGGATTAGGTTTTGAGGTTCATGAGAAATTGAGAATTAACATACTTATCATGCATTCATGTATGTACATAGTTCAAAATTCAATTCATTGTTTTGTTTAGGATTGGATATTTCCATTCAAAATATAATGATTATTTTTCTCTTTTATAAGATTACATAATCTCAATATACAGAAGTAAAAATTCTTATTGAAGACTTAGTATGATTCAGTATTTTTTTTTAAATTAAAAAAATAGGTGTAACATCATATTCATTAAAATGGGAGTTTTCCAATGAAATGGGAGTTCTATGAGCTTCATAAACTAAGAATGCAAGAACAATTTCATGCCCACCACCATAAGAGAAGAATACATTAATAGACAAATATAGACAATATGTCTAGAAGTAAAATCATAATGACAATGTATTGAGTATTATGGAAGGTAGAACATGATGCTATTTGTATATACTATGAATGTGATAACGATGATGCTAACTCTACATGCTATGACTGTGACCTGCTCTTCAATATTTGCATTGCCTTTAATATTTCTGGCCCTCGACTATATCCTATACTCCTAGCCGATAATTGTCACGCATTCTCTCGCCGTTGTTTCTTTAAGGACCTCTGCTCCCAAGCATCCCATGTATGAGTCCTACAATAAAGAGGAGGCAATCCATCATTTCTTTTGCATTGTCGTTTTACAATATCCAAAGAAGACAGACGAGGCAGTGCGTCTTCAGCTACTACATTCCGCTTCTCCAATTGCATACTCTTCATGCCTTTGGAAGTATTGCCCAACATGGCAACAGATATAGGCATTGAATCCTCCACCTACCAAAACCAATAAAATAAGACATTCATAATAACCCACAACGTCTACAATGCAAAACATGAAGACAAATAGATTGATAAAACATTTCACTTAATCACTAGAAACACACCTCCATAAAGGCCACCACACCCACTTCTTCATCGTAGAGCTTCCTCTGCGTTTCCAAATTGACTATAGACCGATCCCGGGTAGTTTGTGAACGAGACTTCAGAGGAGATGGAGAGTTCATTACTTTGAGGCGCTTCCCTCCATTGGGAGGACTATCAACAACGCCATCGTCTATGTCCATCATTGAAAAATCCATTGTCGATTGTGCAGTGGCCTTTGAGTACATGACATGCCGAATTACAGGAGCCATAGCATTCCTTAACTCCTGAGCACAACACAGAAATATTCCACTGCAAATATGAATGATGAATTGTATTTGATATAAGCATTTTAATTACATTTTAAGGCGTACCCTCTCAACACAACTACGTCGTCTACAAATTTCTAGAGGTCCTATAGACAAGTTTTTTCGGGAGGCGGACAAGGACGGAAATAGATGTCTTCTTTGGTGAGCTCCTTCCACTTTGTTGCGCATGTTGCGCGTGGTTTCGGCAAAGGAATGACACGCCCAAAATCATCCACTCTCCATTCTCTATAAAGGCTATTGGAGACCGCGAGTGCCCTCTGAAGTTCCTTGTACTTTGATTGGTCGAGATCATGCTTGAGGTGGATCCTCCCCACATCATCATCTCTACGGAAAGGAAACAATTCCCACGGCCTCTCCAAATGCAGTCTCCTAATCCAAGGCAGGAGTTCAAATATGAGTACCCCGTCTCTTGACCCCTATCCGTCAAAACACCACGAGTCTAGGAGCACTACGTTCGTGGGATCATTCATGAAGTGTTTCTCGGGGCTGTCGTCCACTATTATAGTGTTGTCCTTAGTGAAGATGGACCCCTTTAGTGTGTACAACCTTTCCAATGGCTTGAGAAACATGTCCTTGTGCGATCCCCTCAACCTGTAGTTCTTTAGCATGTCATTTCCGTCCCTAAATTTCATGACGATACATTGTTCTTGGCCGAGGACATCGGAGGGGGACGTCAGGCCGTGGAAGAGGAAATTAGCAACGAGCTTGGCATAGGATTGGTCCATGGAGCTCCAGATTATGACGTTTGCGAAGGAGGTCAACTCCCGCACGAACCTTCTTACATGGGGTCGGAAAGTGACCCATTCCATTTCCATGATGAAGCTCTCCGCTCTCGGGACTACTTCATGAAGAGAGCATACTCTCCTTTCTTTTATGTGATATCTCATATCATCACAAAAGCACAGAAGTCCATTCAGATCCAGAACGACATTAAGCCATTTCTTATTGAATTTGGATGTGAAAGGACTACGAATTTGCACATCCGCCACAAAATCACCTACGATTCCTTCACTGGTACCCTGCTCATAAGGAACAGAGACACATCGAAAATTACACCGGGTCAAACTCAATTGCAAAGGCTATACCGAAGTCGGGCATAGCAGACTAGAGACCACATCGATGAGGCCAACCAATAAACAATGTTTGAAGTTTGAACCAAGGTCAGCAACCACGACCACGAAACGTAGAGCACTACAAACATGGCAAAGTTCATACCACATCTTCCAGCGAAGCATTTCGAGGAGACGATTCAGGATCTTCTCGTTCACCGCCAGGAACATCATCTATCACCACCTCCGCGACTTTGTGAATGACTTCGAGAACCTCCACGACATCGGGGATGACTTCGAGGACCTCTACATCGTGTTGAGGAAGAGGAACATCCACAACCTGATCTGCCGTGAGACATGAAGGAGACACTTCTAGTTGAGGATCATCCACAACAGGCCCAAGACATGGAGCAACATAGTCGATACATTCAGACCCTGTGACTATGGCAATTGAACACAATAAGGATGTGGTAAGAAAAAAAATATATTACAATGTCTCACGAAGAGAGAAAATGATACAAAATGCGTGTAGTTGGCCTATCCTAGAACTAACTGAAAGTCTCAGTGCTAGTCAAAACTAATACACGCACAGCGAAAGGAGCTTCAACTCGAGTCGAGTTGAAATACATGCTAAGAGAAGTCACGAGGAACAACCTGGAAGAGCATCAGTCACAAGGTCCCGTGACTGCTCCGCATGTACACCTTCCGCCGGCGTCCTGTCAACTACATCTTGGGTCTTAGGATCGAAAGGGATGGCTCCCGAGTCCTCTGCCATGTCGTCCTGACCTTCATTACCGATCTCGTGATCCGGCTCGATCGCATCATCTTCCGAATCTGTGGCAACGGAGGATGGAGTTGGCGCTGGCAGACAACCTTCGGATGTCGTCGTCTTGTGTAATGGATTCGGGGATGACGTCGGTTGCCGCATGGCACTGTCCGCAGATGTGTGAGGCATATTGCCAAGCATGAGCCGAGAAGATGTTTCTGCCGGAGACATCTGTTGCAATGGCGCAACCGCTAGCAGAAGGTCTGGGTGGATCTACCTCACGGTTGACACCACCAACTGCGGGAGGGTGGAGACGATGTCCTTAAAGAACTGCATGTTATCCTCTCTCGCCCTTCGGTTTTCCTCCCGTATCTCCTCAATCATCCATCTCTGGTTCTCCGAGACTGATTCAGATTCATGATTCTTCCTCTTCTTGGACGGGCGTCTACTAGAGACCGGGGTCTACTGAGGTTGAGTGGAAAAAGGGGTGGCATGCTTTTGCGCCAAGGTGTCTGAGGAACCCCTCATGTCGCTTGAGGCGGGGACACCCTCCGACAACCCTGTACCCTGTGGAAGCAACTCCCCAATGATTTTGGCAGCCAGATCTTTCCACTCCTCTTCCTTCTCGACATCATTCCCTTCATCTTCACCCAAGTTAATTGCAACGTCTCTCCGAGATCCCTGGATTGCGGCTTCCTCGACATCCGTCATCCTCTCCTTGCCTTTAGCAGAGTTGGAGGCACCCTTTGTGAACTTCCTTGCGTGAACTCTCTGATCCATGAAGTAACTTGAATCAAGGAAGTCATCCTTGTCAAGGTACTCGGAAGCTACAGCCAATGACAGGAACTTCTCATTGTACTTGGAGTCGCCAATGATGTAGTGCTCCAGTGACAGCATCTGAAAACGATCAAGGAAAGGTGGGATCAGATACCATTTCAACTCGACTCGAGATGAAACACATTCACAAAGCAACCTGGCAATTCAACTCGCATCGAGATAAATTACAAGACTGAACATAGAAACTTACCAACGCGGTACAAATTATTTTCCCCCCAGCGAAAATGGAGAGAATGTTCTCTTGAGCCCCAACAAACAGACTCAACACCTGCAAATAGAAATCCATGCGTAATTCGGTGTTGTAAATTTTGTAATCCAAGTCGTTGGTGGCCCTTGACCTGGAATACCGACCGTCTGGGAGGGCTTCAAATTTCTTGGGGATTTTCTTGATCAACTTCACCCCCTTCTTGATCAAGAAGATCAAGTGGACGGATTCCTTCGCCTTGTTAGATTTTTTGGGGGCGTCGCGAATCCGCTCCCAAACTTACGGAACGTACTCAGTAAAATGTACAGTGTACACCTCGCCGTACGCTGAGGTCCGGATGTGCGACCTGAGATCAACCTGAAGGTCCATATCTCCGCATATCCACAACCAGACACTCGGGTCCTTAACCGTGGGCTGGTCCATCGTCGCGAGAACACTCATGAAGGGCTCGAAGTACAGATCGGAGTCTCTCGTCCTCTCCCTATTGATGGATCCAGGGATATTGCGGAAGTCCATCACCGCCAATTTCATGCTGTCGTTGACTTCCTCCTCCCACACATTGGTATCCCATCCCACAAGCTCGTCGTCGTTCATGTTATACGGCCGATAGAACGCTCTCCCCTCGGGCTTGACGAACTTGCCCTTGTTGCCCATAAAAATCTTGAAAAATTGTGCAGCCATAGGTGAGAGCTCTTCAATACTCTTATTTTTATTGCATGGCATCTTCGTGAGGGAGTAGAATTCATCCGGCGGACCTAAAATGAGCGTGTTCTTCGTGGCCCTCGTCACATTGTACACCTTCTTAAATTCCTTCTACTTGTCCCTCCGAAAACTACCCTCGTTGTTGTACAAGCTCAGACTTTTCTTGAGGAAGAAGATCTGCCTCCGGATGATCTGCTTCCTCTTGCACCACTCGAGCCACTCCTTGGATGTGTAGCAGTCCTCAAGAACCCCGGTGGACTTCTTCATCATCACCTTCGGGTGGGCTAACTCTTTATTCGGCGTCCTGCCAAGGAAATGCAAAGCCAACCTCTTGAGATCCTCCTCACTGCAGTTTCCGAGCCACTTGAAGAACTCCTGGGACATGACCCCATCTCGTTCTTGATCCCATCCCTTGGTCTGCCTGAACTTTAGTAGGGTGTCTGGATCTGTGAGCTGCCCCTGGAAATTCATGGAGATCACCTCGCTCCAGAGGTCATACACTTCCTTGGAAGCAGTAATGATCTTCAGTTCGTTATAGATGTCAAGGTCCTTCTCCTTCTTTCTGCTCAATGCTCCTTGGGACTTCTTGACATCAATCATGGCAAATCTCAACCTCACTGCGTCCGTAAAATCCTACAGGTACATTCAGAGAAATTCCATCAATCTAGGTTCAATCAACTCGATCCGAGTTGAATGCAAGCACGAGGGTAATATATCAAAAATATTCATTAGATAGGAAATTCAACTCGACCCAAGTTGAATTACTGTACTTACCCTGAACCGCTTCTGGTTGTTCATGTCCTTGATGGTCTTGCGAGGCCTATCTGAGGCCCTGCCCAATTCAATGGGCTCTTTGTCTAAAGGAGGACAACCCATCTTCTCCCAGACAAATCGGGTTCCCATGATGTTGGTGGCCCACGTCGGCATGAAGTTCTGGAAATGGTTCATCCGGTTGTAGTACGCTGAGATTTTCCGTATGACGTGGTCGTTCTTGTTCCACACCACAAAACACTCCCACGACTTAAACTTCTCTACCTTTGCTTTGATCGCGGGCATCTACTGCATGTGCTTCGACGCAGCGACGGTGTGCTGCCCATTCACCATCCAAAAACGTATATCCTTGATTTCCTCGAAGGTTTGCGGCTTGCTCTTCAGGTTCTGGGGCATGACGCACAACGTCATCTTCTTGTCAGGGTCAGGCATGTTCAACAAGAAATTCAAGGACTTCATGATTCCTTGCTCTTCAAGGCCCCGGATGTTCAAGTTCTCGGGGGGTGTCTCCAACTGCTCTATTGGAATGACAAACTTCATTCCGATTGCCGGCACATACGAGTCAGTGCATTCTTTCCAGTATGCCTCGTATGTCCGGTTGGAGTCCTCAAAGTCTATTTCTTTGATGTCCCCTCCCAGGTCTTTGGGAATGTCCATGAGGTCTGACACCATACTCTCATCAGGTTGTTGAGATGTCCCGGCCTTGGCTATGCCCTTCGCAGCAACTCTTTTGCTTCCAAACGGAGGGGTCGGTGATGGTTTCCCTCTGGCAAACTTCTCAGTTTGCTTAAGTCTCGTGTGACTTCGCCCCGTTCCTGGTGTCCCGATGGCCAAAGAACTCGTACCAGGGTTCTGACTGTTGTAGTCTCTGACCACAGAAGTAGGTCTCATATCCTTCTTCTTCTGCATTAAGATCACGTGCCCCCTCTCGAAGTCCAACTTCAAATGGTTCAGACGGGATAGGAGAGTTTTGGGTGCCAAGGGTGCGCCGTTATTTGCCACCCACTTTTTCTGGTCAATGGCCATTTGGATTGGTGCTATGAGGTCTTCGTAATCAGTGTCCATTAGACTACAAAGATATTCCGAGATACTGAAGATTGTCTTGCGCGCATCGACCTTGTAGGAGAAAATATATGGTTTCTCCTACTCGGGGTGCACTGTCTCGCAGGACACAAATATCACCCCCCCCGGCCTGCTGCTGAACTCCGTTATTGACTCCGTCAGAGAAACGGGTAGGGTGGCGTCAGACCTCCTGAACTTTGTCCGAAATGTCAAATGATTGGTCATGGGTACTAGGACCATGGTCCAGTATTCGACTTCGTGGGGGTCCTGCCACTCCCAGTACTCGCCCAGAATTGTGTCATCGATTAGATCATTGACTTGTTCCGGTGGGATGTCGTAGTGCTTGTATGTTGCTTGGAGCTTTGACCTTTGGTCTTCCATATTTGAAGTATTCCCAACAAGAACATTGTCAGGTCCAACATATTTAACTCGATTCGAGTTAAATATACGCATCAGGGAGTATAAGTTGTTGTCCTCTTTCTTATTCAGTCTACACTCATACTGATTTTTTGATTTGTAATCTAGTATTTAACTCGGGTAGAGTTGAATACGACTGGGGTTATTTAAGGAATCGGCACAAGAAGACTAAATTTATTGTTTTTTTATCTTGTGAATCTAAGGCTTTCGTGTTGATCAACTCGACTCAAGTTGAATTCACAAGAATTGCATATTGTCTTTTATAATCATTCTAGTTTTTTTTGTTATTTATCTCGACCCGAGATGAATAGTGTCATTATTGTCTCCCATTTCGTTTTGAAATTGCTTAAATGCCTCATTGTTGTTGCATTCTGAATACCTGGAGCCGATTTTTACCCATATACTTATATTTCTTATGGCTGTGTTATCCAGCAATCGTGCAATTCAACTCGACTCGAGTTGAATTTCAGTGTTGGGGTTTATTTTTTGAGTTCTCGTTCGCTTGTTTTGGGTTCCATCGAGTTGAACTGACGTCGAGTTGAACTTATATCGACCTCAAGCCAAATTGGTACGAGGAATCACTGAAATCACGAGATCTTGATTTCATTCTTACCAATGCAACAAATGATACACAGAACCTAAAACCTAAATTACACAATGCAACCAAAAATGCAACAAGTGCAACACAGTATCCAAACTGAAATGCAGACTTTATGCCACACAATATCGAAACTGAAATCGAAAATCCTAAACCCTAAATCCAAGAAATGGAAGGATCATACCTAAAATCCTAAAGTGCCGCTTCGTCAAGCTGTGTGACGTAGCCGAATCCGATCAGAAAGAGCAGATCAACAAAGAATGGCACCCGAGCACAATTGCCGCAAAAAATCGCAGAAGGAAGACAGACTCACGAGAGGTCGATGGGTATTCACTCACACCAGCGCACTCACACGAGGTCACTGACGGAAACAAAAACCTAAATCCTGAATTCAAAAACAAGAACCCAGAAGCGATACTGAAGAACCCTACACCGAAAAACAAGAACCGGAGAACAAACAGAAACGGCGGTCACACGGAGAGCACACAGAAACTTGGCAAACCCCTGCCCACACACCGCAAACTCCTGCCCACACGTCGCAAACAAGCATGGAAACTCGTGCCAACACTCCGCAAACTCCTGCCAAGACTCCGCAAAGACGCCGAAAACTACTACCAACACGTCGCACAACTCCACAAAAGACAAAGTAAAACTTCAGGAAAAAAGTAGAAAACCCTAGATCGCAAAACTCCAGTCTGTAGGCAGACTCCAGTTTCGGGGAGGGGTCGTTCAATCTGGGCCCTCCATGGCAATGGAGCATCCGGATTTAAGATTGCTATCTCTAGCACATTTAGCCTTCAAATGGTAACATGCTCTAAATGTGCCCAACTTCTTTAAACCGCCCCTATTTTTAGGTGGAAAATGGAGATGGGGTGATCTTTAAGCCCTACACGTCTGGATTCATCTCCATAATTGACAATTTGAGAAAAAACATTATGAACTACAATTTGGAATAATATTTTGGAATTGGTATACAAATGGAAGTTGTACATTTTGATTTTTAAATTCTATCCGTACGGTTACATCTACTAATGCTATCACCAATTTTTTCTATAAATTTTGAAAAGGAAATTTGAGAATTCCTTTTAAATTGAATTTCAAGTAAAATTTTATCATTTTATAAATTTTAAAAAGTAAAATTTTATCATTTTTTGAGTAAAACTTGTTGGAATGGATTTGAAATAAGGTTCTATTCATGTTGTGATTTTTTGAAGTTTCTGTGACCTTTACAACTTTGACCTTGTTTTTGCACATCTAGTTTTGAACTGAAGTCAATGCAAATTGACCACTTGACATACTTTCACATTTGTAATTTTAGAAATGTATATATTCTAGTAAGACCAAATCCAACCGATAGATAGGACAAAAAAATAAGGATGACTTTCATAAAGTATTACCAAAAATTAGGGTGACTTTCATCCAAGCAAGAATGAAACAGGAACAAGGATTAGAATCTGTTCATCGTCCAAAAAATGGACGTCAAAGCGCTCTAAGGTGAAATGGACCACTTCAGCAATTCAATGCATCAAGGAATTTTTTTTTAATTGATTCTTATTATAAAAAAAATATACTACTGATCTGTATAAATAATGGAAGATATAAAATCTAAGATTAAAATATGAATAGTACTATTCAATCAGGCAATTTAATGAATTAATACAAAATTTGTATGAAATCACTATACTTATAGTGTTCTATTTCAACCCATCACAACTAATTTTATACATAGTTTGTCAATATTGTATTCATTATCATGTAAAAATCAGATGCAATTAAAATTTGAAGGGTTAATGAAATTTTATTTCTTCCATTATATCAATTGTGATTACTCTGACTTCTATTTAAGCAATCAATGACCATCTTTTGAATAAAGAATAAAGAATTTTAAAGAAACTTCAAGTGTGCTTTAGGTGTGCATGAGGAGTGCGTGAAGTGCTTGAAATGTGCATGAAGGGTGCTTCAAGTCTAGCTGAAGCACACCTGAAGTTCACTCTTTTAAAAAAATTAGTAAAGAATGTCAGCAAACTTTATTTCCATTGTTATCTAAATTCATTGCAGTGACAATAGTAATAGTGTGCTTCAGGTGTACTTGAGCTAGCCTTGAAGCATTCCTAAAGCACAGATAAAACTTGAAATATGTATGCATTTTATTTGAATTTCAATTGTATGGATGTCTTCTAAAGAGGATGACACACATAATTATACTCATTAGAGTTGAAGGTACAAAAATGTTACACAAACATTGTTTATAATAGCTTTTGGTATCGCCTAAAGTCTTCACTCTTTAGACACCTAGTATGGATTAATGTTTACAATAGTTTTAGGCCTAAAGTCTTGAAACACCTACGGATTAATTTACTTTTACCATATAAATTCATATTTAACTTTCAATCTTTTTTCTTTAAATGTTTCACTTCCATTTTCCTTTTATTACATGTTCAAATAAGCTTAAGGTTTGTAAAGAAATACTTTATATTTTATTAATGTGACAAACCCCTACTTCTGAGGTTAGTGTCATTAGTATCATGTGAATCCCTAAACTTTCTACATTATAAAACTTTTTATAACATATTCAAATAATAGTCATTAATATACATTGGAATTGCCACAAAACCATATGTACCTAAACTTTTTGAACCTGTATATGATGTTCATATAGTATTAAAGCAACCAATAAAAACATGATACAAAATAATTAATGTTACACATAATATATGCTAATACCATAACCAAAATAAATTCACAATCAAAAAACACTATTGAAGTACATAGCCAGCTTTGAATTCTAATTTTTAATTTCACGTGCAACGTCATTCAATTGATTAAGTATTTTTTGGGGATTCTTTAGTTTATGAATAATTGGAACTTGCACCATATGTTTTCCATTTTCTTTTTACGTGGAATTCATGACTTTGTAATTTGGGGGACATTTATGTACAAGGCAAACTTTGTGTTCTAAGTAATTATTAATTTCACGTACAATGTTATTCAATTGATTAAGTAATTTTTTGGGATTCTTGACTTTTTGAATAATTGGAGTTGAATGGGTCCAGCAAATGCAATTATACATTTTTTGGGGGTTAGGGAGAGTTTTCAAACTTCCTAACCGGATGGACCCCCAATAATGGAGGCCGAATTATTGTTCCCTAGCACCATTTCTCCAAAAAAGTTTAGGATTGAATGGGTCCAGTACAGACAATTATACATTTTTTTGGGTTAGGGAGTGCTTTTGTAATTTTAATTCAGTATCATAGGTTAATGTAGTGATTAAAGTATTTGGAATACTTGTAACTTTTACATCTTTTTTTTGCATTCTATAACGTACAAATACTAGACTCACATACCTAAATAATTCAATTATTTTATTATCACACAATTTTTTACAATGAAAGACATAAATATCTTGTAAATTATTACTGAAAATCCCCTCAGAAGGTCACTAATTAAAATGTTATCTCTAGGACTATACTTAAAACACCCCTCTTTCTTGTAGTGAAATTGAATGAGTATAAGGCAGGGTTTAGGGTTATTTTTTTGTATTCCCATGTATGTTTCAATAATTCTATGGAAATCAAGGAAATTGAAGAGTACATAGACACGAAAAATCTTTTTTTTAAAAGACCTATTATCCTCTATATTTTGAAGTGCCTGAATTTTAAATTCAAACAAATGAATATGTGAAAGAAGAAAAAATACAATTTGTAGAAGTTAAAAACCATCTAAAGACCTTTGGTATATGATACTTTTAGGATTGGATTGTGCATAAAAAATTGAAGCCTAAATAGAAATCAAACATGATTTTAGAAAGCCATCACTTATGTTTTAAGTTACTTCAAGTATTCTACATTCTATCATATTAATATGAAAAAGAAGGAAAAATATAGAGGATCATGGCTCTTTTGAAGTAATATGAAGATTTTCAACACTTGGAAATTTGTTGACTATGAAAAAAATGTGAAGCCTATATGGATTGTGGAATACTTATAATTCACTATTTATGTATTGTCACGTACGTATACGACCCACAACTAAATGATTCCGACAATTATAAATCCTTAGGATATTTGTTTCTTCCATATCGTTTTCGTTCATTTATATACAAATTCCATGAGTTCATCATTTTTAAGTCTCTTACATCATTTCAATTCTCCAAAATATTTGCATGAATATCAAGAAATTGCTACAAAGTCTATGTTATGATTTTTTATTAACAAGAACATTTCAATTCTCCAAAATATTTGCATGAATATCAAGAAATTGCTACAAAGTCTATGTTACGATTTTTTTTTACCAAGAATATGTGTATTTTAAATTATGGAGACCTTGAATCCAAGAACCAGAACCCTAAATCCTAAACCCTAAACCCTAAGATCATCAATTAAAAAAAAGACCAGCATTTTCGACACTCCATAAGGTCAAAAAGGATTGAACTTGCATTCAGAAAAGGACTCAACAGTCGCTTTCCCTAATTCCAGTCCACATGAAATGTACGGATCCTAAACCAGGAATGCGTTTACTTTCCGGCACTATTCATCAACATCTTATAGGGAAAAGAGATTCTTCTCCAAATTTGGCCCGCGACTTTCAGCGGTAGCCGTTTCAAATGTATTCCAACTTTTCCCGCTGAGGATATGCCGCCCAAGTGCGATGCTGCATCTCCTCAACAGCGAAACTTTTCCGTGCCATTCTTGAGTTTTGCATTTGTGTCTCCAGCTAGTATTCTTCACGCCGTTCATCGAGGTTCGCTGCCTTCTTCTAACGTCGCCTTTCATTTTGTTGATTTTCGTCCATTTCTGTAGTTCTCATTGACACGCTAGTGTATGGGGTTTGACTGAACGGCTGCACATTCTCAGTTCGGGAATTGCGATAGGTTTTCAGATCTCAAAGTGAATGCATTGTACCACACAGAGGTTTCGCATTGCGTGATTGAACATTTATGTTTTCCAGTGCTCTAGTCAGGTATCGTAATGGTAGATTGCAGCGTAGAATTTCCTTCAGTGTCATTGCATTTTTCCAATCCTTCTCACAGTATTGTACGCATCATACTACACATTGGTTTTGCAATGCTTGAATGAACTCTACGGTTTTGGAGTACTCTGACGAAGCCTCCTAATGGATATTGCAATGAAATATTACTCCATTTGCATTATGTGGTTCCAATCCTTCACATTGTGTGTATTGTGGAATTCACGTAATACTCACAAAGTAGTTTTCAGTCCTCCGATAATTACTCCGGGTTTTCCGGAAGAATGATTATTAATCGTGAATCATATAAATTCAATCCAAAAATTTCAATCTAAAATTCAACTTGACTTGAGTTAACAACATAACCATAGGTTAACAGTAATTAATAACTCTGTAACTAGTTCAACTCGACTCGAGTTGAATATCGCCTCTCCTAATGAATTTAATATATTAACTGTAATTAAAGTAAAATAAGTGCACCACTGTTTACGTACTATTTAACTCGGCTCGAGTTGAATAAATACCTTTGAGCTTCTGATTCTGTTTCCGTTAATAATGATGTTGATAATCCCCATCCTTGATACTTGTTAATGGATCTCCTCTTTTAACTCGACTCGAGTTGAAAGGCTGTCCTGTATAGTGTGATGTAATGATGGTCAATAGTGATTATTATTTATTTACAATCTTAATTTAATGAAGAATGTACGGATTGAACTATGACACTTGTGAATTAATTTATTATCAGTGAATGTCATGGTCAGCATGTGAGTGACGATTCTAACTTTACAGTTTCGAGGTATGTGCCTCTGACATTTTTTTCATTTCAAATGAATTTTTAACTCGATGCGAGTTGAACCTTGAAATCATAATTAATATCCCCTGATTTTTTTGATTTCAAAATAATCATCGAGGACATTCATACTTCAGGGGTACAGGAATGAATGGACACAATATGAATAAATAACATTATTATTGTTTTTATGTACCTGGATTTCTAGAGTAGAAGTTTTATTTGGCTGAGGTTAATTTTTTGTTTTCAACGAATTGCGGTGTTTGATGATTTATTTTTCTGTACAGGAAATTGTGTTCGTATTTATGAACTAGTATTCTATTATTTAGTGGTTTGAATGGTATCATTATTTTCTGGTAATTCAACTCAAGCCGAGTTGAATTATGGAGACTTTGGTGTCTTCCTTCTTCCAAATGATTTCTGGTATGTCTTGTTTTGGTCCACTTAGTTGTCTGCGGTTCTTTTACAGACGTAATGGAGATCGGAATGGTGGTGGTGCTAGAGTACTCCTCCAATGAAGGCGAGATTCACAATGATCTAGAGGAAACTTTCAACATTCCGGACTGTGAGGGTATCCCTCGGAGGCTTTAGATGACGCAGGTGGTCATCCTTCACAATGTGGATGGTTTGCCTGTAGCGGAGGGTCTTTGTCACAGTGTGAACTCCGACCTTGTCTTTGGTTCTGATGGCCCCCTCGGAGATTCTCTTATCGCGGTTCACATCTCTAAATCACTGCGTCCTGAAGATGTTCTAGTGGATTGGAGGTATTCTCTCCGCGCTTGGCCTATCGAACGTGTGTTCTTGAATGGATCAAGTCTTCGTGATCATGAACTTCGTGACGATTACAATCGTCGGGAAGCTAGTCGTGCACAAACTTCTTCTACAAGCTCGAGACCATATACATCCTCTATGAGGAATCCTCGTCCCGAAACGTGTGTGAAGGCTAGGGACTTGCTCACTTAGGAGTCAATCAATTCGGTGTCAAGCAAAACTTGCTACTTCAGCAATTGCATTCAACCTTTTCCAAGGGAGAAGATTCGTGCATTCCGTGAACGCATGTACCACAAATCAACATTCGAGTTCCGGTACCACATGAAACTAGATGTTCATCGTCAAGTCCATCGTGATGCCCAGGGGAAGAGAGTGGTCACTATCGAAGGAGTTGATGTTTGCCTGGCGGCATGGCGACATATTGTTGGTGTCTCGGAGACAACATTCCATCGTTTCCAAGGATTCGCTGCGAGAGGTGATCAAGCTCAACCTCATGGAAACTTCGGTACATAGAAACCTAGGAATCATACTGTGCAAGCCACCGCGACGTTGAAGTGCCTACTTGATAAGTCGGCGAATCACATGCTACATCGCACGTACACTCTTCCATCTGGAGAAAAAAAGGTGTCCATGATCTTGCCGGCTACTTTCACATGGAAAGAAACTATTCCTGAGGTCAATGCAGTAAATGCTATGTTCGGACTTAAAGAAGTTTCAGCTTCTAATGTCAATAAGATTAGGAAACTGAACTTCCCTGAATTCAGTGCCAAAAAGCCAGGGGACAATTTTACTAGGTGCTCAAAGTGTGATCAACTACAAACTTTGAGGAGGACCGCCGTTCATGGTTTACAAAGGAAGTGGACTCATTTATTAGACAAGCATCTGGCAAAGGCTCGAGCACATCGAGATCAGTATTACGCAAATCGCTACAAGTCAAGCGCGTATCCTCATGAATGCTTGACAATCATGCATGACAAAATGGATCATGCAAAAACGGCATCCCCTGTGTTCTCTCACAAAAGTAAACAACTGGACGGGCTCATGAAGTTACCGGTTTCTGTGACAGGTATGATTGCCCATGGACACGGTGATGTGCGTTATGCTCGTTATGGTTTAGACATTTTCCTTCACAACTCAAACTACACGATAGGGTCGTTAGCAAAACTCTTTCAAGATCTTGAGCTTCCATCGAAGTATTCCTTGCGGGAATTGTTTGCTGGATCCAGCTCCGCTCCTCTATTTCGTGTTGTGCTACAAGGATTAGATGTTTGCAAATCTTCGCTTCGTCCACAACCTGAAGTTGCAATTCTTCCCACTTCTCTTCCTTCGATTCTAAATGTGCAAATGGACAACGCCACGGGAGACAACAAGAATAGATTTGTGTTTGCGTTCTGATCCCTTCTTGTTGCTAAGAAGGTCTTTCGTGAGGTCTATGTTAGTTTCATGTTGGTTGGGCACACGCATGATGACATAGACGCCTTGTTTGGGAGGTGGAGTATGCAGTTGAAAAAAGAGAACTTCCCTACCATCCCATCTCTCATGAAGTCCTTCATGGATGTGGATTCCGTACCTACAATTCCTCACCTTATTGAGGAGGTGCCAGATTTTAAAGCCTTCATAGAAGGTTCCATTTTGGATGGAGAGGAGGCACTTGTTGGCCATATGAAGGCACAACAATTCAAGTTTTATTTGAACTCAGCAAGTGTTCCAGTTATGAAGTACAAGCACTATTGCACTGATAGTGATTGGCTCCCTGAGGAAGGTGGAGGGATCAAATTATGGCGAGAGGACATTGAAGGACGTAGTCTTTGGCCTCGAGGGGAGCCAGTGCCTGTAGTCCATCTCCCAATGCGAAGTTTGGATGAGATCTACAAAGGGTTATCAGGCTTCATCAAGTATTGGGAGGCATTGTGCAATGAGGATGGCAGTGGAGAATATCGGAGAAGGTTTGAACACTTAGTGTTCTATTGGCGGGCGGTGAATGTGGCCTTGAAGGACCCAATTGAACCATCAGTTGTGTTGAAGGACGGCTTTTGGCCTTCTACTCGCGTGGAGACGACAGAGGAGGATGAACTTGATGACGATGGTGAGGTGCGTGAGGAGTTTGCTGAAGATGATGCTTTTGTAGGGCAACTCCGCAATCGTCCATTACCATCTTTTCGTGTGGCCCGTGATGTTTTCGAAAGGTACTTCGTGGCCGTTCGGCCAGCGGATGGAGATGCAAAGCCGATATGGATTGCGCGAGCCTTGTCTGATCCTTTTGCAAACCCAGAACATCCTAACTGTGTATTGATTCAATACTTCCAGCCCACGTCACGTGAACAAACAGTTCAAGAATACTATACTAGGTGGGATTCCACTAAAGGATTGCGTTGGAAAGTGGATGAGACTCAAAACCCAATTTGGAAAGAAACAAATTCACTGGTGACGGCCTGGAAGTCTAGGGTGAAGAAGGACACAATTGAGTGTGTCCTTAAAATACCGTCTGCTCAGATCGACGTTATCAATGGTAGTTTGTCTGCGTACAATTCCGATTGAAGCTAGACGACTTGGGATAGACGGCATTCAAATTTTTATATATTGTATTCACTATTCTTATTACATGTGCTATTGTTTTGTTTTGTTCTTGCATAACTAAGAAGGATTTTAAATAATCGATTGTACTTGATTTAGATTAGATATATAGATTGCAGTTTTATGATTTGATTTTGTATTATGAAGTCACTTGTGCAACAAGTGTCTTTTTACATTCTATTCAATATATCTTTTATTACTTTATTTATAAAGTTGTCTCTACTCTCTATGTTTCAATTCAATTTCCATATTTATTGACTTTGTATATGTCATTTGAAAAAGAATTAGAATTGAGAAAAGGTGGTAGTGGATAAGACCACTTTTTATTTTGTTAACGTGTGAAGCACTTGTCACAATTTCGGATAGGGGGCTGGTTGGTTGTTACAACTTTCCTGCCTGCAAAGCTCACTTAGCAGTACCAAGTCATGTATTTCTTCAAGTCACTCAGACGAGTTCAATGAGAATCGAACTCGGACCACCTGAATGAGATAAACAGCCCCTTCCAACCAACCGTTCGGCTCATGACTTGGTGTTCAATACTAGAAACAATAGGCTCTTATATGAAAAATCACTTTCTTCTCTTTCTACTATACATTGTATTGTGACACTGTAAACTCCCATTTTAATGAAAATTACAACTTACAACTAAAGAATTGAGTTCCCATCAACTTAACTCGACATGAATTGTGAAGCCTCAAAATAGACAACATTATTTTGGGAGGCTCCCAATCTCCCATTTTAATGAATATGATGTTGTGTTCTTTGTTTATTATTATTGAAGAACATTATTTTGATAATAAAATAAAAAGTATTGTCTCTGAATTTTTTCATCTTGAGAATAAACACTTGTATACTTCTTTTAATTTTTGCTATCATTAAATCTTCCATTTTTATTGTCAATAAGAATACCATTTTTTCATTTTGTTGCTTAATGTTTCTTATATAACAATGAATACAAATCTTTAAGTTTTCCTTTCTTTATTAATCATTGCATATTTATTTTAGAATAATGAAAACACCCATTACCATTGAATCAAACCTTAATTAATAAAAATAACATTTGTCAAGTTTAAAGACATAAGAATAAAGATGCCTTTTTTTTCCATTATCAATTCATTTTATCATCTATTTCCATTTATTTACCAACGAGGATTATTTCTTTCATAAGAAAAAAGATACCCATTTTTTTATTATCCATTTCAGTTTTGTCAAAGAATATTTCTTTATAAAACAAGAAGAAAAAGAATTCTTTTTTTTTATATTGGTTTAAGGTTTTATGCTACCTTTAAGTACTTGTTTTATAAGAATACCAGTAGTACCCTATTTTTTTCATTACCTATTTTTTTGCATTACTATTAAATCCAAATGAATATTTCTTTTACAAGAATAAGAACATAGGTTACTTTGATTTAGAATCAAATCATATTTCTTTATAAAATAACAACATTAATACCATTTTTTAAAATTTGATTTAAATATCATTTGTTAGCTTTAAATATTTGTTTAAAAAAAATATGAGTATCCAATTTTTTTCATTGCCCATTTTTGTTCTATTACTAAGTTCAAATGAGTATTTAATGAGGATCCTAATACCCATTGTTTTTCATTATCCATTTATTTCTATTATATCACATTTAAAATAAAATCAAATAAGAACACCCATTGTCTTAATCTTATTATATGATGAACTTAAGCTATAACTTTTAAGGTACCATTGCTTGTTATAATGTGGAAGCCACCAATAACCAAAAATTCTACTTTTTAAAAACTTCCAATGCATCCAAAGAAATTATAATTTGAGATGCATCACATTCACAACACTTCCTTGCAATCATTGTTTGCTTAATCATAAAATTTACCGGTTTAGGGTAGGGGCAAGTAGTCACGTCCAACCAACCAAGATGTGACTGGTGGTACCCGGTTGGGGTTCCATGATGACCGATGATAGACTTCGGGGGAGGGTGTTTTCTCGTGCGTGAGTTCTTGGTCCTTTGTGTTTTGCGAAGTTTGCGTAGGCTCAATTGTCGTTGGGCTTTTGCGTTTGTGTTTTGCGCCTTTTCTGCTTGCCATGACTTGCAAATGGTGCGAAGAGTGAAAGAGGAGGATTTCACGCGTCGACATTCGGAATGATGTGCTGCACAATCACAGTGAGGTAAGTTGAGTTTGCACTGTGTTCTCATTTTGTTCTACCGTGTACTTTTTCCGTTCTCTCTGTTGCTGCCAATTTTGCAGCTTGTGCAGCTCCATCTTATTAGAAGTGTGTTTTGTTTTCGATTAGGGTGGCTTCATGAAGAACCCCAATTCCGTCTGTCGACATGCGTTTCATTTAGAAGCCCATTACTGCAAGTGTTATTTTCGCAGGTGCGCAATTCAATTCTAGATCTGTGATCTTGTCGTAATAGTAGGTGCTATTCCACAATTTAGTGCTCGTTATGTGATTTTGTTGTAAAATGTTGTCTTTTGCATTGGTGTACTGCTTTCTTCCTCTTGAAAAAAACTATCTTTGTTTAGGGTTCAGAAGTCGATGCCATTTTCTTATGTCACAGTCCTTGTGGTACACAATCCAATGCGTCAATGTCGCTTTAGGCTGTGGAGAAAGCCTATCCCTAAACCCCACTTCTGAGTTGTACTGAGCGTACAAATTTGTACGCGTTGTATTGGAATGTGTGCTGTTAGTCTTTCTTTCATATTTTGATTTCATTGGTTTCAAAAGGCAATGTTTAGTTGAGTATGAAGACCGATTTTATTGTTATTTGATGCAGCTGAAGCGAGATATGTCTAAGGTCAAAGGTAAAGGAGCTGCTGAAGTAAGGCAGGCACAAGCATTGTCTTCCAAAGCACCTGTTGTTGCCCGCGCCCCCCCTCCTCGTACTAGTCAATCCCAAGCAGCTGTTGCCCGCCATATGAGTGCTAGTTAAGCTATTGTTGCCCGCCCTGCTAGTCAATCCCAAGCAACTGTTTCCCGCCGTGCGAGTGCTAGTCCAGTTGTTGCCCGTCCTCCCGGTGCTAGTTAAGCTATTGTTTCCCGCCCTCAGCGTGTTGGTGAAGCTGCTGTTGCCCACCCTCCAAGTGTTGATCAATCAGTTGTTGCTCGACCTCCGCATGTTGGTGAAGCTGTTGTTGCCCATATTGCCACAGCTAATCGAGAGTCCGAACATGAAGAGAGCGACAAGGAGAGCAATTAGGAGAGCAGTGAGGAGAGCGGGCAGGAGGAGGGCAACAAAGAAGGTAGCGAGAGCAATGAAGGCAGTGAAGGAGATGAGGCGCCAATGCTACCCGAGCCACCGCCTGTGCTCAACAGAGAAGATTTTGTGAAGAAGTATGGTTTGAAAGATGAAGGGCACCTGCCAAGTCACTTAACAAAATGGGAAGGGGAACCTTTTGATGACACTCAATGTGTCAAACTTTTTGGGAAGCCGGTGGGCCGTGATGGTCGGTATGGTTACAATTGGAGGGATGTGAAGTCACCACGGATCCGGAAGACGGTCAAAGAGCTCCTTCAAGCTCTTTATCAAAGAAAGGAGCCTCACAGTCTGCTTCCTCATAAGATGGCCAAATGGATTGTTTTGGAGGAAAAAAAATCCCAATAAATTGGGCCGCGTATGGAGAAGACACGAACAAAGTTCAATGGGTAAGGGTCGCTAAGGACAACATTCATGTGCAGAAGGGGAAGGTGCCAAACACCGAGATGGTCACACGACAATGGAGGAAAATACATGTGGATAGAAGGGAGTTGCAATCAGAGGTTTGTGAGGGCAGAGGGAGCTCAATGGGAGGAATACTCTTGGAGGAGGACGACTGCAACTCCAAGTTGGAGTATTTGGGTCGGTTGTTGGCAGTGGAGAATGCAGAGCTTGAGGCTAGATTGGAGACTGAGCATGCTACTATTAGAGCCCAAGAGAAAAATGCCGCAAACATTGCTCTTCAAGAAGGGATGGTGAAGATTATGAAGCAGAAAATACGGTCTTATGAGAAGAAGCAACATGCAGCCAACACAGATGGAACGGAGAACTCCGACTTGGTGAAGTTGAGCATGACCAAAGGTTTGGTACGTAAAGCACAGAATCGGTTGAAGAAGGAGCAAAGGGAAGCGGTTAGACTGGAGGAGGCACTCAATTTGGAGCACCAATGAGTTGTAAAAATGCGTTTGCAGGTTTCTGCTTTGTAGGAGGAGCATGCATACCTCGGGCGTGCATCTGGCAGGTTTCACTTGCGACCGTTACCTCTAGTGTATGTTGCAGGGGAAGCAGTCACTGGAGAGAAGGACTTGTGTGCCTTGTGCGGTTTCCCCTTTCCTCATTCTGAAATGATTGTCTCCGCCTGTAGACACCTATATCACCCATGGTGTGCATTAGTTAACTTCACCGCAGGCATAGAGTGCTCTGCTCCAAATTGCAGGCAAGTTCAACCCATTGAATGGATCATGAGTTTTGGGTTTCGGGGTGTTCGTGGATGTGGGCGCCCTGGAGGCGGGAGTGAAGAGTAGACGAAGTTGAAGACAGAGTGTGCCACTGCTATCATTGGAGGATTAGCAGCTAGGAGTAACACTGCAGCACAAGTGCGTACAACCATCCAGCAATACTGAACAACCTCCATCGAGGAGGAGGAAGGTAATACTGTACAACTTCATTCTGATTGGTACACCATTGTACCAATTGGTACATATAATAGAAGGTATAGACAATTTTGTTACCGTCACGTGGCTTTTGTACTTGGAATTGGGAGAAAGATAGTTCTGTAACACCAGTCATATTGTTTGTATCATGCAATTCTGAAGTTTTGGGGACATCGTTACCGAAGGATGTTTGGAGTTCACTGATTTGTACTTGATTTGTTTTTTATGTTTACTATTCCACATGCAGTGATTTTGTTTGTATTCTTTGATATAAGTTTGTACAGTTCGATAACGTTTCTTCTACGTGCATATTTTATGGGTCTTGATTTGTATTTACATGTTCAGTATGGTCCTTCTTGTTGTACTTGTTGTAGTATAATTTCTACAGTTTGTATAGGTGTTTATGATGTGGGTACTTAATGTTTAGTATAATCCTTCTTGTTGTACTTGTTGTAATATAATTTTTACAATTTGTATAGGTGTTTATGATGTGAGTACTTAATGTTTAGTATGGTCCTTTTTGTTTTACTTGTTGTATTATAATTTGTACAGTTCATATAGGTTTTAAGGTTGTTAGTACTTAATATTCAGTATGTTTTTTTTTCATACTTGTTGTAGTATACTTCGTATACTTCGTATACCTTTTCATGTTGTTTGTACTTAGGCAGTTGTTGTGGTATTAGGGTTAATTTTGTGCTTACGTGGATTGTATAGTTTGTACTATTCGTATGTACGATTTGCAAGAAATTGTACTTTTTGTACTATTTATTGTATTATGTCATGTTTGCATATGTCATGTTTGCATGTTTGTGCCCAAATTTGGGACATTTGTTTACTCAATTCTAGATTGTGTTCTGGTGTAGGACTTGCTTCTTCCGAGGGAGGAGAGAGAGGAAATTCAGATTTAGAAATGGGTGACGATGAAGAGGGGGTTCAAGGCAAATACAATACCATATTTGCCCACGAACAGGGTGTTCCGTCTAAGCTAGAACAACGAGCAATGAAATCATTATTAGAAATTGGAACACCTAGTCCAGAACCAACAAGAACAACTAGGTATTATTTCTGTACTGTTTCCGAGTCTTCTAGTCGATTTGCTATTGTTTCTGTATTTATGAACCGGACAAAGTGCATTGCGTAATGGTGTGTTAGAATGTAGGGTGGAACCACTCCTAGAAACTGGTACGACAGAGGCGCTCCCATTCAATTTGGCCAATGTTGCAAACTCTACCGGAGAGGCACTCCAAGACACTGGCATGACACAGGCACTCCCATTCAATTTGGCCAATGTTGCAGCCACTGTTGGAGAAGCATTCGTAGACACTGACATGACAGAGGTGCTCCCATTCAATTTAGCCAATGTTGCAGCCACTACTGGAGAGGCACTCCTAGACACTGGTATGACAGAGGCGCTTCCATTCAATTCGGCTAATATTGCAGCCACTACTAGAGAGGGAGAGGTTCAGTCGCTCCCATTCAATTCGGCTAATGTTGCATCCACTGTCAGAGAGGGAGAGGTTCAAGTGGTGTTGCAGGGCTGTGGTGATCCCTTTTGTATAGAAGGTTGTAAGGACTGTGATGAAATGATTATGGATATGCGTAATTCAGGATTGGCGCTTCATCGGTAAATGATCCCTGAACCTTCTCTAATTTGGATCCTTTGTATAGAGTGTTTGTATTTTCACACCTATTTTTACTACTGATTGGATATATACAAATGTGCAGGTAACATTCTTTAAAGATATTTGATGCGTGTTTTTTGGGAATGATATAGGCAGGGTTCAAAGAAGAGATTTAGGTCAAAATCCCCATATAAAGCTTAATAGGTTAAGAGACTTATGTCATATTTGGGTACCTATTACATTATCACAAAGTACGTACCAAGTACCAAATTTACGAACTCTGCGTAAATGTGTTTTGTTTGGGATGTAGTGGAAAAATGTGTTATTTTTGGAATGTGGAAGCAGAACAGAAAAATGTGTTTCTTGTAAAAATTTCTACAGTTCGGTGTGTGTGGAATGTGTAAGCTAATGCACTCAACGAGAAGAGATCACTCGATGGATGCTAGCCGATAATGTTAACTTTGGTGCTGCTGGAGCCACGAGTGCTGGAGTCACCGCCACCATCCCCGTTCTTGATGGTCAAGAATCCAACATCCTTGTTGCTGTAGACATCCACATTGCTGAAGAGTCCCTTGTGGTCCATGAAGCCATGACTCATGAAGCCAACATCAATGACAAATCCATTGGCCCCATTGCTCAAGAATCTAGCGTCACCGTGGTTGATAAAGCCATTGCTGAAGACGTCATTGTTGCTCCCGAATCCACCATCACCGTGGTTGACGAAGCTGTTGCTCAAGACGTCATCGTTGCTGAAGTGTCCCCCGTGGTTGAAGTTGTGTCTGATGGAGCCAATGTCAACATTGTTGACGAATCCACTGTTACTGCGGTTGATGAAGTGGGGGGGAGGACCCTTGTACAGAAGAGGGACTGCATACAAATGACAACAAAGGAGAAGGTCAAGATGAGTTTGCTCAAGTGGGACCGATAACAAGATCAGGGTATGTATTTTATTTTCTGCCATTCTTTCTAGTCTTTTTATGTCGACAACATACTTGCAAAAATGTACCAGTGTTACACAGACGTGTTTCCTGTGGAATTTAGGAAGAAGAGGGGCAGGTCCTCAACAACAAGGAAGTCTCAAGACATGGGGAAGCAGAGAAGGAGTAAGAAACCCAAGCAGAGTAGACCCAAAGTGAGCAAATCAGCACCAGTGAATTATGCCCCGAGTCCACCCCGTCAACCCTTTTAATTTATAATTTGAAGTTACGTTTCGCTATAACGAGCTCACATATTTTTGGAGTTGCATCTTTGTCCATAGGAACAATTTTGGTATGATACAAGCGACTTGTCCAACGGATTAGAAAGAGTTCCAATCACGGTATTTGTTCCAAGTATGGAATTCTGTGCTTTTTCAGAATTTACTTATTGGCCTCAATCCAAGCTATCTACAGTTGCATCAAAGAATTTGGCTAAAGTGAAGATGGATTTTCCCACTTCTTGCCAATGTGTTGAGCATAATTGTCATGGGCATGCATATGGTTGTCGGATGAAAAAACTTTTTTGCTTGGCGTGTAACAAAAAAGGGCGTCTACGGAATTCCATCCTAAACCAACATGTAAGTATTGCTTGAATTGAGATGACAACGCTAATTCCATTGCGGTTTAGGTTTCTTTTTCCACTTTTGCAAGCATATAGTTTTACTCTTCTCTGTACCAACATGTATTTTGTATTGATTTATACAAGGAATACTGATTGTGCATTGATTTGTATTCTTCATAGGTATCGATGGAAGAAACATCATTTTGCACTGTACAATGTGTATTGGAGCTGGGTTCTGCATGTACTGGTCATACCAATAGGGTTTTTCTTCAAGAATGCAACAATTCTTGCACCTGCAGTAGTTCTTGCGGTAATAGAGTGGTTCAGAGAGGATTACACATTCCCATAGAGGTTTTTTGGACTAGACAGAAGGGTTGGGGATTGCGAGCGAAGCAAAAAGTTTCTAAAGGTACTTTTCTCTTTGAATACGTAGGAGAGATTGTTACAAATGTTGAGCTTATGAAGCGGAGGGCCTTTGGAGAATTGGGAAAATCGGAGTCTTTCACGTTAGCACTGGACGCTGATTGGAAATCTGAGGAGTTTGCGATCGATGATATGGCATTGTGCATAGATAGCACTGTTAAGGGAAATGTTAGTCGTTTTCTAAACCACAGGTATTTGCCACTTGTACTTTGTGATTTTAATAAATAATGTACAACATGATGGTTCACTGTGCTTGTGCTATGTCCAATCTCAGTGTTGCTGGTTTTTGTAGATGTGAAGATGCCAACCTTGTTGATGTACCCGTCAAAGTAGGCAATGAGGACCCCAGACTATACCGAGTTGCATTTTTTGTGAAAGAAAACATTTCAACGTTTGAAGAGCTCACTTGGGATTATGGTTGTAGGTTCGAAAAGCCAGAAGTTGATGTTGTAGATGCTGTAATGCTCTTCCATTGTAAGTGTGGTAGCACTCTCTGCCATGACAGAGTAATTGACGATCCCCTACTTCATCACATCACCAATTTTGTGTTACCACATGACCAAAGATGTGGAAAATGATTGTGGAGACGCTTTCACTATGGAGAATCTACTTTGGTGGATTTCTGGAAGAATTAACCAGTGTTGGGTGGATACCTCACATTTTTTAAACTTCTGTTGCAATACCATATTCACAGCAGTCTCACATGTCTGGGTAGCCGCCCAACACATGTTAATGTTTGTAATGCTTGTGGAAGGCAGTACGTTCAAAGACAAGTTCAGCACAAAGGCACGTCGTGATAGCAAAGGGAATGAGAGTGCCATTGTACATCTAGTACATTTGGTACATCTCTTGGTACTAAGAGTACATCTGGAACATTTTGTATCTAATTGTACGAAGAGTATGGTTTATGCATGTATTGCAAACTGACGGGAGAACACGGACCTGTGAATTATGTATATTCACATGTATAAAGCACATTTACTGATGAAAATGAATTCATAGGCATAGGCAAACAATGCAAAGCTTAGAAATGACCATACATTGTGTAAAGTAATTGCTCCATAACTTCTGTAAGTTTGTCTTTCAAAAAACAAAATCTCTCTAAGCACGAAATACGAAGACTGAAGATACAGACACAATTAATGGGCTCAAAAGACATTTGTGCTCTCCATTGTCAACTAAGTTGGTTCTAGACAAAGTATTGAACCCTCAAAATCACATCCATCCTCTAGCCATGCTCAAAATCACTCCATCCTCTAACCTTGAAACTGAAACTACAAACACCATTTTTTCCTCTACGCCGTATTACTCAAGAATTGACATTGCACTGACGATAATAACTCCCACTACTGCAAATACCTGTGTCGACATCTCTACTGCCTTGGAATGCAAGCCTATCTACAACAACGACGATCTCTGCTGCCCTAAATGCAAGCTTATGTACAACGACAATAACCTACCTCTTTGACAGTATCTCGTCACGAGTCCCTCCGTGCAATTGATGCCGCAACACTGAGACCAACCCTAAAGCCAAAACAAATATTATTGTAGGCGGGGTCACATTGGAAGGTATTGCCACCCTCTTGCCTCTGTAGCCTATACCACAGCGTCTACTATCCGTTGCAATTTAGGTGAATATCCCTCCCAAGTGACGGGGAAGTATCTTGGCTCTATATTGTCATCAGAATAATACACCGCGAATTCTTCGAAATGTATCTCCTCAAAGCTCTCGTCCCTCTCGTTGTATTGAAGTCCCGTATACGCCTCCATAGCCCTAAATTCGTAACTTGCAGCTGTGTTTCATTCCAATTTATTGCCATCTCCTCTTTCTCTTTGTAGAAGCGCCTTCAACTAATTAGAAGAAAAAGACGGAAGTTTTCCCTTCCGCCTCTCTACCTCCCTATCCACCACTGCAAGGTACCACCGCCGGTCAGCCTTCTATTTGGGAAGGGAAGACATCCTAAGTTCCTAACAATCTCTACAACGGAAGAACATAACAAAGAAGAAAGTGATTGAATATTTTATATTACTATCAAAACGAAAGGTCGGACTCAACGTACACAAGAACATACATGTCAAGAAACGTGCATTAGTACTTAGGTAAGTACTAGAAGTATAGCATGTAAGTACACACACTCCAAAGACTGCATTCTTTGAACTAATTGTAGTTCAAGAACTCTGATCCATGTACCTTGATAACAATTTGTACAGTCTGTAATGTCCAAGCATAAGATTGTACTGCAGCACAGTATGAACATTCTTGTCACTCACTACTAACGGTGCAAATGAAACTGTCGCAATACAAACAGTACAATCACTACATTCTTTGAACTAATTGTAGTTCGAGAACTCTGATCCATGTACCTTGATAACAATTTGTACAGTCTGTAATGTCCAACCATAAGATTGTACTGCAGCACTGTATGAACATTCTTGTCACTCACTACTATCAATACAAATGAAATTGTCGCAATACAAACAGTACAATCACTACATTCATTGAACTAATTGTAAAGTTGTTCAACTACAAACAATACAATCACTACATTCTTTGAACTAATTGTAGTTCGGGAACTCTTAACCCAATACCTTGGTAACAATTAGTACATTCCGATCTGCTCAAAGTTCGAACCAATTCCAATGTCAAGATGGTAGTGCAACACTATACGAACACTAACAACTATTGGTACAAATGTATTAGTCCAAGTACAACTGGTAACCTATAGTACAAAATTAGTAGATGAACCAATACATAAAATCATGATGTACTAGGAGACGAGGTAACTCACATAGTTCCTTTAAAGAAAGTACGTCCCGAACTTCAACTTCAGTCCTGCCAAAGTAGAAAAGTCCTGCCAAAGTAGAAAATGAGGTGAGTGCTTGAAATATGAAGCGTCCATTGCACGACTTGGAGGATACAACTAAAAGGAATTGGAATAACATTGAATTAGAACAACATTGAATGAAACTAAAAGATATAAACCTTCACTAATTAACTGAGTCACACGAGACTGTAGGGGCTCGCTCAAACAGTGCCTCGCTGCTCCGGACGACAATTGTACTAGACATACGCGGCATTCTACCAAATCCTAGGTAGTACGCAATGTTGCCTTGCTTGGACATTGGTGTTTCCGAAACATGCGATCCGTCCGTAGAAATAACCAACAAATCATTTCTAGTACTACAGAACGGGAAGTAATCGGTGATGTATTGTTGAATTAGAATAGAGGTGCGAAACGGGAAATAATCGGTGATGCATTGTTGAACAAGTGTATTACGGGTAGACATCCTAAACAGCAAGAAATAAGAAGGCAACACCCATGGCTATGTCTCGCACAAACACAGAAGCTAATGAGCTATCAAAAAGGGCAACAAAGCAAGAAATGAGAAGAAACGAGAAGACTAACACCCCTAAGTCTCTAGTTTAGGGTTCCACATATCACGATCTAAATAAAGATATTGCAGCTTCCAAGATGATTCGGATTGATAAGAACAAGAACAAATGAGTACAAATGAGTATGAAAAAGTATGAAATGTAGTACAAACAGTACTTAATTGTGAACAAAGAGTTGGAGAGGACCGTAAGTTGTTTTGAAACTAAAGTTTCAAAACTATTGACAGGTTCAAAACTTGAAGTTAAATTGATAAATTGATAAGTAAAATCTCCTGGAATTGAACTAGATTGATCTCAAGTAACGCTCAACCTCCCCTAGCTGTTTGAAACTTTGGAACTCTGAATTCCTGAAACCCTTCACCTCCCTCTCACATTCATGCCAACTACGGTATAATCCTGGATGATAGCTACGCTTAACAACGTAATACTTCTTTGTGTTCACCGCACCATTCGATGTAGAAATCGCATCGTGAAGCTCAACCCTCGGCTCAGCCTCCGTGTGAGCTTCATCTTCCATCACGTGAAGATTGGTTGAAGAACTGTCAAGAGCAAAGCAAGCATCAAAATCTCCACCTACAAGGGAACCACACCTCCAAATTATTAATCCCATGAACTGTCTTTGAATCTTAACAACTTGATACACATTCCTAGAATACTCACCATATTCATGTTTGCGGTTTGCGCCTGTTATTGCATGTATCTCTCACCTCAGCGCAAGACATTTAACCGTAGGTTATACTTTCGAAGATACCACGTTTAAAAACGCTTATCTCGGTGAAGCGGGTGTTAAAGAATATCAGTACACCTCGATATAACTTCCATTCATTACACATTCATCCATAGTCGTAGTACCTATATATAAGGTTCCTTCATTGACCTGATCTACTCTTTTGAGTTTATCTATGCTCCGTTGTAATGTCATTCTCTTTTGATTCTGTATGTTTGTTGTCGTCACGTGACTTGGTTTAACATATTCATCTTGCTTAAAATGCTTAAAATTTGACGCTTATAGGTATTGTAGTACGCTGACTTTTTTGAAACCAAAAACTAAACTTAAAATTTCCCTTTCTCTTTTGGAAAACCTAATCAAATGACAACATTCACAATAGATAAAATAAATAAGACCTATAATTTGTATTGACACAATAATAGTGTTCACTTGTCCGTTTTGTTCAACAAGTTCAAGCGACTCGGTTGACTGTTAGTTCTCCCTCTGCCACTCTCCAAAATCATGTTTGTGCCAATATAAGATGAGGCATGAGTACAGACATTATTGTAACGCAAATATGAAACCACAAGCTAAGACCTCTGTCGTAAGTGATGACTCAGAATAGATTAAAGAAAGTCATCTGATAGAATGGAGAGAACGCATCAAAAACAACAGTTGATTCCATGATAATTGAGTACAAATTACTTTGGAAAACCTTCTAATGTACATGAGCAGCCATGAAATGGTAGACATAGTGAATGGGCCAAAATAACATAATACAAATTGTACAAAGAGTATTAAACTCTACAAAATGTATGTAATTGTATAAAAAATATCTCTTAGTATTTAGTATCCAAAGTCTTGTTCCTCCCTAAACCGATGTAAGCCGGCACTAATAGTAGCTAGGTTGTCCTCACTTATGTCATAGGTAACCTCCCCACTTTTATGCCTTTCTGGCTTTGGAATCATAACAAATTTACCATGCACCACAAGATGTGCATCAATATGGGCTAGTTGAGAGTTGCCCAGATATACATACCCATTGTTCCACTTCTAATAGTATGTACCTTGTATGACAAAGTCACCAACTTCAAACTCCAGGCCCCAAGCACATTTGAACCCGTCCCGAACCTCATACTTTCCCCTGGAGCACTGAAGAACATAAAACTCCACTCCCTCAATGTTGCCCTCCACAGTAGGGACAGCAAAGTTGTCGCCTGGCCTAATGAGATCGCCAAATCCCTCGCCTTCCACGGCCTCCTCCCAGTCTTCGTCATCTGGAACGCCGTAGTCCGCCATGTGGTCAGCAACTTCTCAGAGATCATATGGCTTTAGCTTGACCAAATCCCAGTTCTCCACATGGGACTTGTTCATGCAGTTGACGAAATTGCCGTCAAGGCAATAGGCACAGAAGCACGATAATTTGCGAACAAATAGTTGCGTTGGGTCCGCTACAGCAAAAGAGTAGATTGAATGGAGGGACTGAGAGCCTTGGACAGTCTCGCAATGGTAACTACACTCCCTCGTAATATCCTTCGGTACTTCCCAGAAGTATCTCTAAACGTCTTTGATGCCAGTCTTCTCGAAGTTCATGTCAACAGTCCCTCCCATTGTCTCATTCAAGAAAGATACGGCATCATGAGCATTTTGCATCCTCCTCCACGTATTGTGCAGTTGGGATTGCCTTAGAGCGCGCTTCACGACAGCACCAGCTCTGTCCCACTCTCCTTTTCCGTGACCTGTTCCAAAAAAATTCCAATTCATAGTACAACCATTTGTCAAGCTAGGATATCTGGCCACAAAATAAAAAGGTCGAGCACCTTTGAACTGACCCGCACAACTGTCGGACCACACTACGTGGTGCTTTGGTCAAATCCCTGTACAACAATATATGTACAAAAATCAGTACATTTTGTATCATTTTCCAATTCGATACAAAATCAATACATTTGGAGCAATGTCAAATAGTACCTTGTGACTCTAACCATTTCTAGTGTTGCATCAAGCAATGCTGTACAAAAAGAGAATCATGGACCGAGTCATCAGTGATGTAGAAATGAGATTCTTTCATTATCATTCCATTTGGCTTAAACCGATACGTGATGTGGACAAGAATACTGATCTATGTGGAGCACCAATACATGCTCTGGATCTGGTTCTGAATCTCGAAAGTGTAGTTCTCGGCAAAATCAATGTGTGATAAAATCACATCTTTGCCCAAGAATTGCATGGAACGCTTGCATTGGTTGTTCTGCCACCTCGCAACGAAGTTGTACTTCATAAACTGGGGCAGTTTAGACTTAAAATATTCGAAAAACACTTGCGGAGAAGTCTCTTTGTATACCTCGACAATCCTCTTCCGGGGCTTCCCTTCTCGTGTGGTGCCAATTATCTCATTCTCAAAGCATTTCCAAGTGACAGTTGAAGTCGATGATAACTCAAGAGGGCAAATTTTAAGCTTCGAAATACCGCAGTCGGAACACGTACCCATAACACACTACAGTGCATGCCATTCTTCATTCTCTAGCTTAGGACAAACAATTTGTTGCCACAATGTTGTTGTACCTGCAAACGTCTGCAAATGTGCCTTACACTTTGCCTCTTCTTCTTCGAGTCGAAAGAAGCAGACATCACACACGCACTTGCATTTTTTTGAAAAGTGTAGACCCTTTGTGCCATCCCGAATCTGATTAAAGCCCTCCCTCAACATGTCGATCTCCACATGGTATCTGCAACAACAAACGTTCCGCTCGTTGCACGCTCTAACAAAGTAAGGCTTCAATTTCTCGAACGCTCTCTGTTTGATTGTCACATTTGGATGCGCCTCCATAAACCGATTGTAGAATACGGCCTACAGGGATCCAAAAAATAATGAAAAAATACTTGATGCTATGAGGCATACTATTATTTTTGTGCATAATGTATAGTAATTAGTACAAAATGTACCAAAACTGTTATAATGTGCATTCAGACCATCACTATCCGCAATTACAGTCGTACCTGACTTTCTAGTAGGTGCAGTGCTTGTCATATGTATTTGGACTCGTCCATTTTTGGACGATTTCCTTTCTATTGGGGCTAACACGAGTTTCTTCTATCCACCACTTCGTAACAAGGTCTTTGATCTCAGTAGGTAGCCTCGGCCTCTTTTTTCGTTTTGCAAGTGCAAAAGGTTTTGCAAGCAAACGTGCACTACTACGGCGGGTTATAGCCACCCTCAAATTAGCTGGATGAACTTTGAGAACCCGCGACAAAACTCTGGTGCTGGTCACACTAGTAGAAATAGCGGCGTCTAAGAGTACAACTTTTCTAGCGAGCATGTCTGCTGATTGAACCCCCTTCACAGTGTCCAACTCCAACCGATAATTTTTGAGGAATTCAAATTGAGCTTTTGCATCCTCTCCACGAGGATAATATTCAGGAAGAAATGGAGAGATTCGTTCATCCTCCAAAAAAAGTTCCATAATCTTCAACCTAGAAGATGCATGTGGACAGCCTTGCATCTTTAAAATGAAGAAATCCACAATTTCGGACAAAATAAACGACTGCTCCCGTGGAGACATCTCCCTTCCTACCTCCAATTCCTCATCCTACTCAACAAGCAAACGAGCTGCTACTTCTCTCTCCCTCACCAACTGACGACGTCGACGTTGCCTCTCTGCCTCCCCGTCTCTAAGACCCTCCCTCATTGCATTGTAATCCTCTGCCCTCCCACGAGGTCCTTTCCTCTTGAATCCAACACGTCGATCTGCAAGTCTCTTATTTGCCATTACCTTAAACTCAAACAAATAACTCTAAACACCGAAGTCCTAAAATCATCGCAAAGCAACCAGAGAAAACCATCGCAAAACAACCAAAGACCCTAAACCACAAAGGATGCTGGAACTCCAGCCTAAACCGAAGTCTTGAACCGACGGACCCGCTAATAGCAAACCAGAAAAACTGGCGCTTTTTTGTCAGAGTCCTAAGAAACAGCCGTAATACGCGGCATACTTAAAATTGTACAGGTTGTATAGTTTGTATTGGGATGTACATCGGGCCGGCAGGGCGACCGTAGTGTGCTTTCACCCAAGAGGACAAGGACCTTTTTCACACCATCATCAAACCCATGAGGAAATGCACCTTGGTTGAGGCAACAACATGACCACCACTTCCAGTTGCGATATCCCAAGATCTAAACACTACAACTATGGCACCTCTCAAGTTTGCTTAGAAGTCATAATTCTGCAAGTAAGCTAGCAATTTTTTGTATCTTTTTTTTCCATGTCAAATTTTAAGTTTTGAAAGTTTAACATTGTTTTACATCTGTTTGTAGCTATATAGAATTGACATTAGTAGATGGGATAATGAAGACACAAAATCTTTTCTTTAGTCTATAGAAGAATTTTCACCTTCATGTGTTTGTCGAGTAGATGGCATCAACATTTGTGGACTTTGATTGCTCTAAAACAAAACTTCATAAAAATACTTATGCTTTGAAAATTTTGGATATATAGATGGTAGTGCCTTCAAGGGTAGAGAGACTTCAAAGCCATCAACAACTGAGGGTTCTACAATAAAGTCCACTACGACTTAGACTTATGAGATTGACATATCTCTTGAGTCAAACTATAATGGGTGGATTTTAGAATTATGAGTGGATTTGTGTGTTTTATAGCTACATCTTGGACATTTGCTATTTCATTTAGATTTTTTGCATCATTATGTCTATCAAAAATGACTACATTTACTTGTGGCAAAAAATATCTTCAAAATACATTTGCAAATGCATCAAATTTCATTAAAATGACTTCACATTTCTTGAAATTTATAATGTAATAAACCCACGGTCATAGGTCCCAACTTTTTATACTATGAAAAAAAATTCCCGCTCATAGGTTCATACACTAGCAACCCTAAATGTACCTCCAAAGAAGTACCCATTTTTTTATTGAGAAGAATGGAAATTCACTCATCAACAAAACTTTGTACTTGCGGTTGTTTCATTAAGAAAAAGGGATTTGACTACTACATCGGAGCCAACAAGATTTGTAGCGTATCCTGTTGGAACGCTAGCACCTGTCATTTGGGGTTACCAAGCCGTGGGAAGTGACATGGCTTTGGAATGTCAAGGGCGAGTTTTGACTAATTGAAGTAGTTTTGGATCCATTCATGGTTATTTTATACTTCTTTGATTTCAGCAACAAGTTTTCTATTCATTCTTAGTTTTCAACAGCCAATGGTTGTCCCTATTTATAGAATACCCGACAATATGATGAATCTTTGGATGGCCCTTTTGTGGGTCTAATATTTTTCTAATGGCAACTGCAACTATATGGACTGACTCCCGCGCTCAAGATCAGAGTAATCCAGCAGCAAAAACAACTTCCGTCAATGCATTGAATCTACAGTTCCTGAAAAAAGGCTGCCAATCTCTAGGGCTCGCAGATAGGGCCGCTCAATACTGGTACCGTGCCTCTATGGGTATTCATTGGAAATGCTTTTAGTGTACGCTCTTCACAGGCTCTTTCAACTATTCGCTACCTGTTAGAATAATGTTTATTGGCTCTATCCTTTTGGACAGAGACTATGGCAACGACTTGCATCAACTTTGGTTTCTAAACTTTTCCAAATCTTATCTACTTTTCCATTCACACTGCGGTTTATCATATTCCAAATCCTAATTTTTGGTTGGCTGGGCGAAGGGTCTACCTTAACGAAAGGGGTTTGCTTGGGCGGGGGTTGAGGGGTTTGGCTGGGTGGCAGGGGGTTTGCCTGGGCGGGGGGTTGAGGGAGGCTTCTTGGGGTGGACCCTTGTTTAGGGATTTATTTTTTATTTTTTATTTTATTATTATTATTATTTTTTATTTTTTATTAAATTTTTATTTTTTGCTATAATTTTTATTTTGTTTATTTATATCTTTTTAATACCATCTATAATCTGAAGCAAATTGATAAGATTATCTAAACCTTGTAGAATTCTAGATTGATTGGAAAGATAGATTAGACTTATTAGACTTACACATAGGTTAGACTATTAGACTAGGTTAGAGTTATTAGACATTTTAGATTAGGTGAGATTTTTGTAATAAATCCAAAAAATATCCTTTTTTTATAATATAATGGAGATTTTAGTTTATGAAGTAAAATTTAGATTTTCTATACGATATCCCAAAGATGCTAGTTCACGTGGAGAGGCTATTTTTAAGTTAATTGACTTTATGACATGTGGACGGTGGAATAGCAACTAGAAGAATACCTTTCTTGTTTCATGAACTTCTTCATTTCTCTGACTCTGATTATGTTTCTTGATTTGTTGTACTTCTTTGTTTCTTATACTTCTTGTGCTTCTTTGTTTCTTTGTGATTGTAAGTTTGTTGGCTCTATCCTTAGACAGAGACTATACCATCGACTCTGCATCTCACATGAGGGTTTTGAAAACGAAGGATTCTGTCAGCCATTGCTTAGCCTCCAAGGGTTTTGACAATGAGGGATCGGAAGGGATGGTGCACCACCTGCACCAGAGAATTTCCTACTAAAATTTTCTTCTAAAAGGCGAGCTAGCAGAATTGGTGTTCTTTTGTTATGTCTTGGATTGATCATGTATGGAAAATGTGGAGTTCAATGAGGGTGAAGCTAAGGCCGATTACTCTCTTTCATGGGAAGCTCGTCTTTGATTTACCTTAGGTACAGATAGACATTTGACTTGCTTCCTATTTGGATTGCTATTAAATTTATTTGGTTCAATTTTGAGTTGATTGCTCAAATGTAGTTTTAAGGAGAATATCGAAAACGTCTATTTTGGGGGACATATTGTTTGGCTCTGTACTTGGAGATTTGTGCAAGTTTCATCTACCAGGTTTTAGTTTTGAAATATGAAGCCCTAAATTTTAGAACAGGGAACTTGGAGCTCTAGAACTTATTGCAATTGTATTTTTGACGGAATTCTATTTGAGACCTTGTTCAAATTCTCCATCGCCGTGAAGTAGGTGTATGGAAGATCGGTAGCATCTTCATCGCTTTGGTGGTGTTTTAGACCTCATGAAGAAGTAGAAGCTGGTGGAGGACAAGATGTACAAAATACCGGGCCAAAGCACAGAATAGAGGACCCCAAATTGCTCAAAAGGTTTGCATTCGTGATTTGTGAGATTGTTTGCTACTTTTGATTGATTGTTGCACTCATTGTGATGGACCCTAAACCCTAAATCCTAAATTGTTGCTCTCAAGATTGCGTGCATGTAGAAGAAGGAAGAAGAGGCTACGAGGGAGAAGGAATTGAATGAGTTGTTCAAAGTGACCATCAGTCAGATTTTCTGTTGAGTTGATTGATGTGGAGATTTGTTGGGAGAACAATAGGAAGCATTTATGGACAATTTATGGACAACAATCACTAGATAGTAACAATCATATGGTTGAGACATGGCCAAATTGTTGCAAATCAAGCAATGTTGCTAATGTTAATATCGCCTTCTCAGAAAAAAATGAGTAAAGACTTCCCTGTCAAACTCTAATCCGACCATGTATACATATTTGGTGCCAAGTGGTGAGAGTCTTTGTTAGTAGACTATTGTCAGGAAAGTTTATTTGGAAGTCCATTCGCAAGAAATACAAGATGGGGGCCTTATTACTTAAATGCATGGGTACATTGTCTTTGATTTTTAAGAAGTTGACTATGATGTTGTGTGATGCAACAGACCTGTTGGATTGTTGATATAAAATGGAGAAAATTTTGCAAAAACGTCATAGCTATCATGTTCTTGAAGTAGTTGGAGTATTCATTTTTTTTGCAATTATTTGGCTTATATTTGAATTTCAATTCAATGATTTGTTTTATCTATCTAACATTTTTTAATTTTTTTTGCAGGTTTATTTGTATATTTGTGCATTTGTACATTTGTACATTTGTACATTTGTATATTTGTACATTTGTACATTTGTACATTTGTACATTTGTATATTTGTATTGTAGCGACTTTGTATAGGTTTGTACAATTCGTGGAAAAATTTATATGAGAAATTTGATATGTCAAAATAATTGATTTTTAAATTATATATATATATATATACATAATAAAATTATATGAGAAATTAAATGTTATATTCTTTGGTACAATATAGGCTATATTATAATGTCGAAGATTATTTATTTGATTTAATTACATATTTACTACAATATATCTAATCATCATTAAATTTATGAATAAATGTAATACATTTTTAAAAACAATGTTTAGCAATGTAAAATTTGATCAATAGAATTAATGAATCTTTTTTGGATGATTTACATAATAGAGTGGTTTGAAATACAAATAACTATATAGAGAGCATGTCAATGACTTGTTGGAGAATCGTAGGGGGGATTTTCTACAACTTATTGGATATCTGATTACTAAAAAAATCAAATTAGTGTTTGAATTTAAAAAAAAGTATAATATTTATTATATTTGGTAGGAAATTTAGCAATGAAATATTGTATATAGTTTTTAGAAATACTCATTTTGAACCATTGAAGTTTTAGGTATATATCAACCAAAACAATGTAAAATAATGTTATAGATTTAGATTCACAATATAAAGACAATAAATTTAAAAGAATTGACAAAAGAACAAATAGAAATTGAATGAAATCTACAACATTCAATTTCATTTGTGATAGAAATTGAATTTTTTTAGTTTGTATAAGACCAATTTAGTATTATGTAATATAGAAATTGGTCTTACACAAACTAAAAAAATTCAATTTTTGTTTTTGAAACACTTAAAAATTGTAAATTAAAAACTAAAAAATATGAAATTTTATTAATAAATCATGTAATAATAAAAAAATGGCAGTAAAATATATTTATAAATCACTATCAACAATTATAAAACATTCTATTCATTTTAATGAACAAATAAATGATGTACAAAATTTGTGTGTGTTATGTATTTCAAATATTATTGTTTTTTAAACTTTCTAGCCCATTAACACTTACACTCATATTGCAACAAACAATCAAATCTTTATTACAATGTAATTTTACCTTATAAATAAATGAGTCATCAAATGTTTGTAATCATATTTAAATTTAAAATCCTAATATATTTTGTACACAACAATACATGTAGGAATTTTATTATAATTGTTTTAGAAAAAAAATCTTTTACTACAACAAACTTTTTTACCTAATATTGGTCTTTTTGCATCTAGTGAAGAATACCATCCTAAAAATATCTTTGAATATAAACTTAGTGAAAGAATTTAATTTTTCAACATATAGGTTGATCATCCTTGATATGAAAAAATATAAAGAAATTGCTCTTATCATAAAATACCAAAATTATAGAATATATGGCCTAAAAGTCATGATTTTACTATAAATATTCAAAACATTTTTTTGCAAAGTGACATAAAATTTTACAATAACACATGGTTGAATTTTTTTCACTAATTTTTTAGTAACAACTTACAATCAACAAATGTAAATAGTTCTAACACTTGCCACCTAAAATGAAATCATCTTTATCAATTTTCTCACTATTTACTTTTGTCTAAATATTTTTGTTTAATTTGCCCTGTATCTATTATCAATAAACTAATATTGTTGTTTACGTAGGACAGGGCCTCACGGTCACACCGTTCTTGTTTTAGTTCCGATTGTTCTCTGCAACACGTTTTCGTGCGTGATCGGCCGCTCCCCCACCTGCTCGAGGCCTAAGAACTTACTCTCGACGCCTCACTTTGCAATTAACGCCGTCAATAATCATTCACTGTGAGTCTTCTTAGCAACTTCCTGGTGATGTGTTGTATGGGGTAGACGTCGATTGGGTAGGTGGCGTTCAGTATCGCTGCTTCTGGATTCTCTTGCGTTTCTGATGTCTGGACTGGATCTTTTGTGGGTCATGCCAAGGCGTGGTGGACAGCGGAGTTGAAAAGTTTCAGTTTAGGTCACTATTGTGTCTGTTTGGAGTTGTCTAGGGTTACAATGCGGGGAGTTACTATCCTGGATTCTTGGAGATCAGTTGCATATGGCGTAATTCTTCGGTTTCACACCGGTATCTTGCTCCGACAGGCCATATTCTCTAAATTGCCGGAATTGACATAGCATCGCTCTGTGAAATGTGCATGGTGAAGTTTTCATTTAATCGGCCTCCTAGGATATTATTCGTGTAGTGAGGTTCCAAACAATCTGCAGTTTCGTATGTTTCGGGGATTTCATATTTTGGTTTCCGAGGAGTTCTTGACAGTCTTGGGTGGTGTCTTAATCTTGGATGTCAGGTTGATCTGAAGTGTTTATTGTTGGCTGCACATTCTACGAAGTGGCATTTCTTTTTATATTTGATGGTGTTTTTGTTGTGCTGCCTCTTGAGGTTTGGCCCGAGGGGATTCACGATTTTGGCACATGATCTTACCATTTGAGGTAATATTTTGCTCAAGTGTGAAACGTTGAGACTTTAGGTTTCACATATGACCCTGTGATTGCGCTAGTCTTCCGTGTTGGAACTTACTTTCTACTGTGTGAAGAGTTCAGCTATCAGATTATTACAGCAACCGAAGGGCAGTATTAAGGTTATTACAGGAGCTCCTGTCTTTGCCAAAAGAAACTAGTGCTTTTCTCTTGGTAATGTTTTTGTTCCGTTTTGCAGAGTAGAGAATGCCAGCCTTATTCACGTACAAGCCATATGTTTCATCAAGTACGCTCCGCTAACAGATCTGGAGGAAAATTCTTTCCATGGGGGGTGAATCTATTGGGGTGGAGTCAGCACCCTATGGTCCCAGGCGGTTTCCTCTACTCAAAGACCATATTAACCGACAGTCTAAAGGGTTGCTTGTAGAGGTTCTAGAATCCAAAGTACCGAAGTTTTGGACAGGTGCAAATCGTATGGACCCTTGTGCCTTCGGTTCACCAATGGCTACACTAGCGGGGGAGAGGTCCAAGTCTGAAGGCACCCTCTCGTCTTTACAAAATTCCAGTAGCAGCGTTAGATTTGGTGCGTCTGCTGGGTTCTCTTCTCTTTCCAGCACAGATGCAGGTTATGTGAATCGCACCGTTTCTGTCTCTGAGCTTTTGGCCTTTCATAATAAAGATGGGAAGGCCAGTGATAAACAGAACCCTATTGTATTTAAGGACTCCATGCCGGTCACTTCTTCGTTTCCGACTCTGAACTTCTCTAGCGGTGTTACGACTATCAACAGTTCGACAATTCCGGCTATCTCAAATATTCCTCCAAGTGTAGCTAGTAGTGGACTCTCTCTTCTCGTTGATGGACGGAAATCTTCTGCATCTGCTTCACAAGATTCGAAGCGTGCCACTTGTTGCGTCTCAGCGTATACGACAGGCTTGAAGTTGAGCACTTCCGGCCCTTTTGTATTCAGTGCTGGTGCATCGGATATAGGACCCTTGAAGCCTGGAACTCGAACAAACGTTTTTCCTGGTCATTTCTTTTCGGGACCTAGGCCTGCATCTCAACCCAACGTTTCTACGGATGGATTATTTTCTGGAAAATCTAGGCCTGGAGTTCAGCCAGATGTGCCCGCGGACAATTCACTCTTAGGGCCAATGAGGGTGGCAAGTCCTCCGAACGCATCGAACGACGCTTCTTTTATAGGTTCATCCGAGTCCACTGTACAGCTAAATGTTTTAAGGGGCAATTTATTCTCAGTGCCACCCGGGCCTGCTGCTCCAGTAAGTAGTTCAACAGCGCCTTCTTTTTGGGGTTCATCGAAACCTAGCTCCCAAGGCAAAGTTTCATTTGAAATGCAAGCTACAGGTTTTATTGATCCTAAGGGACAATCAGCTACTTCTTTAGAGGAGTTGTTGGGCTCCAATGCTGCACAAGGTGGGGTTGGAGGATTTTCGAAATGTACCATACAAAGAAATGCGTTCGCAGAGACTGATGAAGGTATTTCCGCGGATATCTCTCGGAAGCTAATCCAGTTGGATATTGATAGAGGCATTCATCTGTTTCGAAAGTTGAAAAAATTGGATCTTGATAAAGATGTAGAAAAGATAGTAAAACCGACTGCTTTTACTCCTAAAACTGAGGTTGAACGCGCACTGGAGAATTTGGATATTGGCAAGGAGGACAGCCTTCCACTGAAAATGGAAAAACTTGCCGTCAACATAGAAGGTAAAGACCCCTTTCCTGGGAAGAATACATTTGTATATCGTGGTCAAAGCACAAGTACGTCTGGAGACTGGACTCCGAGCAGTGCTACTTTTTTTTTTGGAGCAGCAAGTGCACGAGTAGGTAATTTTCCCGAGTGCACAGAAAATGAACGTTCGAAGTCACCTCCAGCAACGAATATTTCATTTTTCAAGTTCGGTGCAGAACCGGAGGTCAAGCCCCGGGTAACTAAAGTGAAAATGGGTAGGTTCCAACATCGTCCTTTTAGGTCATTTCATAGATCAAGAGGAAAGAAAAGTGCATCTACAACCTCTAGTGAAAGATCAGAAGCAGCAACTCCAAGCCCCAGTAGAGACAGTGTATCAATGGATATTCATTTAGGCCATCCTGATTTTAGCAAGTCGCTGATCCCGGAGAACGATGAAGGAGACAATGATAAGGGAATTGGTGGGGCTTTTGGTGGAGAATCAACGAACTCAATGACTGAGCTCGAAGCTTGCATTCAAGAAATCAGAGCAGCAGTCTCTGAGTTAAACTTTGGCGCTGGATTTAGTCGAGAAAATGAGACCTCAAGTGCTGTCCCTCTTTCCAATGTGTTGGAACAAAATTCCTGGTTGGATGGGAATCTGTACTGTAAAGGAGTTTCAAATTCTGCAGGTCAAGGTTGGGAGGCTACTTATACTGCTAATACTCGGTCTGTGGACAGAGCTGAGCATGAGAATTACTTAGTTGAGCAAGGCGATCCCGTGAATGTCGTGAATGACAGAGAAGATGAAAAAATTGTCATCGCTAAGAATTCAGTTGCTGGTAGGAATGAAGACGACACTGAGAATAGCAGTGGTCCACAGAGTTGTAATGTCACTGATGTTGGCCAACCTAGTGCTGAAGGTGAGGGGAAGGGTAGTCCCTTCACATTCACAGCCAATCTAACAGGAATTCCGATGTCCAACTTACGCCGGCGCACACACAAAGCCCAGAAGAGTGTGGGGCGGGTGTCACAGGGTGGTGAAGCTCACGTACCTCTTTTGCTACGAGACAGATGCAACTCTAGGTCACTGTCTATCGTGAAGTCTGCCACGAAGTCTGGTACTGCATCTCTTGGTGGTTTAGTGGGATCAGGTCATCGGGAGGGGGTGAAAGCTCCAGGAGTTGTAGCTGTTCGTGGTGTTGGTGCTGCTGCTGCTGAGCAGGTTTGTGAAAGGTGGAGGCTAAGGGGTAACCAAGCCTATGCGAAAGGGGATTTTGTCAAAGCAGAGGAGTTTTACTCTCTTGGTGCTGGGAGTGTTTCTCCACATGAAACTTCACAGAGTTGCATTCGAGCATCAATGCTTTGTTATAGCAACAGAGCTGCGACTAGAATGATTGCTGGTCGTATGAGGGAGGCTCTTGCTGATTGTATGTACGCTATGGCAGTGGATCCCTCGTTTTTCCGTGTTCACTTACGAGCCGCTGGTTGCCATCTTGCTCTTGGGGAGATTGAGCTGGCTGCAACAGCTTTCGAGGAGTGCCTGAGGCAAGCCCAAGGGGCAAGTAAGGTAGATTCGAAAGTTTTAGCAGATGCGTCAGAGGGCCTGAAGAAATCTCAACAAGTTGCGGAGTGCCTTACACAGGTACTAAGAGTTGGCATTACTTCGATATAATACTTTGCCGAACTTTATCAGATGACTCCTATGTCGATTCGTCTCCTTGCAGTTTTATTGGGATGTTAAAGTAGCAAATGTACCTAGAATCGGTCCCATATTATTTGAGAATATTATCCTTCTCCTTTGTATAGTGCTTGGTCAGTGATTTCTTTATGTTTCTACCGTTGAACCTTTTGTTCACCTACTTTGGAGATAGTAGTGACTTGAATTTGAGGTATATTGAGTGTCATTGCGTATTAACAAGATGCTTTGTAAATCAGGTACGAAATCTCCTCCAAAACAATTCATCACGGGATTCGGTTTCAGCATTGCAGCTCCTTAATGAGGCCCTTCTAGCCAGTCCTCAGTCTGAGTGGCTATTTGAGCGGAAGGCCTGTATGCTTATCTCTCTACAAAGATTCGCTGAAGCAGTTGAAGTATGCAAGGAAAGTTTTGCTTTGGCTGAGAGGAACTTTCCTACTTTGGAGAGGAACAGGTATGTGAACTCTCCTCTTGTTTGGAGGCGGAGGATGACTGTTAAGGCTAACTTCCACCTTGGCAAACTGGAGGAAGCCTTGGAGCAGTTACAACAGTTAGAAGAAGGTCCTTCCACGTTTTCTTCGAATTCAGATTTGCCCGGCGCATTTTCTGCGGAGATGATCCTGCCTTCTATAGATTTAATTCGAGACCTTCTGCATCACAAGCTGGAGGGTAACAAAGCTTTTCAAGCTGGAAAATTTACTGAAGCTTTAGACCATTACAATGCTGCTCTAGCACGGAATGGTGAGTCACGTCCATTTTGTGCCGTCTGTCTGTGTAATCGAGCAGCTGCCTCCCAGGCCCTTGGTCAGATCGCTGATGCTATAGCGGATTGTAGCCGAGCAATTGCCCTGGATCCGCGGTATGCAAAGGCCATTTCACGCAGGGCATCTTTGCATGAAAAAGTAAGGGATTATGGGCAGTCCAGTTGCGACTTAGGGAGACTGATAGTGATATATGAAAGTCAGCATCCCCAATTGCAGGGTGTGAGATCCCCAAGGGTAGATGTTTCAGCTGGATCAACATCTCGAAATGAGGAAGAATTGCAACAAGCCAAGGGGAGGCTTATGAAAGCTGAAGAGGAGATGAAGAAGCGTATTCCTCTTGATCACTACAGCATACTGGGATTAGAGTTGGGTTGTTCAGCCAGTGAGATAAAGAAAGCATACAGGAAAGCTGCGCTACGACATCATCCGGATAAGGCTGGTCAGTTTTTGATGCGTAGTGGAGACACGGGAGATGATCCCTTAAAGGATACTATAGATGGGACTGTTCGGAAAGATGGGGAGAGATTAATCGACGCAGTTCGCAAGGATTCAGAACAGCTGTTTAAGCTCATTGGAGAAGCATACGCGGTCCTGTCTGATCCTGCTAAACGGTCTCGATACGATTCTGAAGAAGATTTGAGGAAATTCAGAACAAGGTCAATCGATCCTTTAAAAAATGTGTATTCTGACCAAAATCATTCGCGGTCAAATGATGGAGCCAACGTTCAAGCGAATGGAGGGTGGAGTACCTCAAGTTCTGCGAGCGAGCCAGGGAGTCGGTCACGAGCAAGTCGGCAGCGTGATCGGTGGGAGGGTTTCAACTATCAGTATCAGAGGTGGCACCCTGGACCGGATGCAGCACAGCCAGACGTATATGCACGAAGGGGTCGGTCCACCGGCTCAACATATGGATCATCTCACAGGACCACTTCCTGGCGGTGGGAAGAAAATCCATGGGATGACGTTTAGTAGATTTTGTTTTGGTTTTTGTCTCGTGAATAGTGCTATATTCTCTTGGTCTTGTCTTCTGCAGTTCGAGCACCAATTTTGGTCTGGATGACCGACTTTCAGAAGCTAGTGTCTCTGTAGTTTACAACGCTTTTATCATCAGTTACTCTTTGCTCAGAATTCTGATTTTGTTCGCAAAATGTGTTTTTTATCACGTATCTAATCTTATAACAATCGAGACTTCTCGCATTTCGTGAATTTCCTTCAACCCAATCAACACGAACTTACTAAAATGGCCTTATGGTCGCTTGAGTTATTTCTGTTCGATCACTTCATATTTCATTCATCCAGCCTCTTGTAGATTGTTGTGTTAGTTTTTGAACATTTGCATGAATTTCCAACGTTCTTCTTTCCAAAAAAAATTATAATGCCAATAGTGGAGTATAATTTACCTAAAAATTGAGTTCTTGCTGAAATTATTCTTTAAACAACTTCAGTAAATAAGATAATAATAATTGAAAGTGATCATAATTAGAATCAGGCATATCAATCTCAAAAAGCAATCCTTGAAAAAGTTCCTCATTTTTAGTCTACAAATATTTTTAAAAGGAAACATTTAGTTTTGGTTTCAAATATTATTGGTGAATATTGGTTAATCCCTAAATGCTTGTTGCACCAAATTTTGATGTTGACAATACTTTGAAGTTAAATAAAACCTAACAAGTTATTATTTTTAGTAGTTTATACTTTAAAAAAATTCTTTTTGAAATTTAGTTTTAGCAAAAAAAAATTGATTATAAAAACGAATGATTATGATTTTTCTATTCAAGATTTTGTTCAAGGGTGTCCATTGCAATCTTGACTCTTCATAGTGTTGAGGGCTCTTGGAAATGAGCCTCAAATACACTAGATCTTGGAGAAAAAATTACATTAAAAATTCATTTAAAAACATTGTTGAGTAGATTTTGAGAAGTCATAAATTGATTGGGATTATGTTAGATGGCTCTAATTCAAACCCTCTTCTTCAAACTATCCCATAGGTGGCTTCAAAAGCAATAGTGAATGGATGTGAGTTAGAATGCTCATAATGTTAGAGTATCAATGAGATTTGTTCATACTTCTTTAATGGATGGAATAAAAGCCCAAAAGGGTCCATTTCGAAGCCAAGGTGTATCGACTTAATTTTTCTAAATGGGAATTGATTGCTCAATTGCCTTCTTACACATGTTAAAAGAAGTTTAAGTTTAGTAAGTTTAGTAAGAGTCGCATTTAGGAATCTTGTGTATTACTTTTTGAATGCCTCATTGCTTGTTTTTGGCCTAGCCATATCTTTTTTCAAACTGCAAGTATTGGTTTTGCAAGGCCTAGGATCAAGAATAGGTGCCTACTGCATAATTCTTTAGAAATTCATAAGTAAGTCATAAATGCTCCAAAAAATATGAAACCACTTGTGTTAGATTTTGCATCAATTTTCCTTCAAGTAAAAAATAAGTGAAAATATTTCCAGGCATCTAAAAACCACCAAAAAGGCCCAACAGCCCTTAAAGTGACGGTTTATGAGTACACTATCTTATGCATGTTCTACCTTTTATCCTTGTATTTTTTTGGTGACCAATTTTTTAGATTTGACATGTGAAAAGAGGATTGAAAGACTTCAAATCAGTTTCATAGTTTCAACACTTTTATGATCAAACATTATTAATCTTTAATTTATAAGCGATATTGTTAAGTTTTCTTTTCCTATGTGATCCCAAACATGTCTAGTTTGAATTTGTACGTTTACAATAAAAAAGAAATTGATAAAACTTATCAAAATGTTGGCTTTTAGTTCAATTTAGAGCAAGTTCCAAGAAGTTCAAAAAAGACCTTGGGCATTTAGGGGTTAATAGAGTGGCATACCTAATTACATGGCTATGTTCTATAGGTCATTCTTGACAAATTTCAATTGAAAATCATTATATATTTGGACTTTGAAACTACACCACAAACCTTTGGGCACAATGAAATTAAAAAGAGAAGTCTTCCCTATTTGTCCACTACACTGACTCACAAAAGTACCTGGCCACTCTTTGTAAATATGAAAATATGACAATATCTTCTGGACTAATGACAAATAATTGGTAAGATTAGTCATGGATACCATGTTTGTTGTCAAGAACATGTGGTCAAAATTTCATACAAAGAAAATTATATTGTAAGTAGAAATTAAAATAAGTGTGCAACAACCATGGCCAATAATTTATATTGATTACAAAGAAAATCATGATATTAACACAAACTAAATTTGAAACGGAAAGCTAGTAAGTAGCACATGATACATCCTATACAACTACTACAAGTCTACCAACATGTGTATCCATCCTTAACTACAAGAAGTTCAACTACCCTAATTGGCATTGTGCAGATGAGCTTCTATACATATACTACTTCAATGCTCTATTAAACAACTTGGATCTTCTTCCACAAGTCATCTCTACTTATTGGCAATTTATTAGACAATGTTCAATGTCTATCTATTTCATTCCACAAGAGCTTAATAGAATTTAGATCTAGAGATTGTGGCATTACAAAAAATCTGAACCCTATAGAGGGTTGTTAAGCTTTGATTTTCGGCCCCCTTATAGTACAAATATAGGAAAAAAAATGTTAAAATTTATTTTTTAAATTAAAAAAATTGCCAATCTGATGTGGCACTGATGTGGTACTAGTAGTGCTATGTCAGCTTCCAAATATAAAATATAAAAAATAATCTTTTTTCCTATAATTGCATTGTTGCCTTCCAAAACTCGCGGCTTCTTTGAGGCTTGAAATTTTTCCTAATGTGGCCACTTCATCTCAAAAAAATCTTGTTGTGTTAGCCATCGTTGCACAAGACTAAACGTGTGCTTTGGATCATTATTATGCTAGAAGATTACTTTTGCCTCTTTAAAACCTTGTCTCTCAATAGTATCTAACAATTGTAAATCCAAAATGCTAGCCAAAATGTCAAGATAAACTTACAAATTCATAATGCCATTAATGCGGTGGAGGTTTCCAACACTTGACCAATTCATGCATCTCCATACTATAATGCTACCACCACCATGACAATCACGAAGAGGCTTTGCAAGATTTTTCCAACCTCATTGATGGCCATTTGAACCAAAAACATTGAATTTTGACTCACTTGACCAAATTACATGGCTCCAGTCTTCTATATCACAATCCTATGAAGCCTTTAATTGCCTATCATCAACGCTTTTGTCAATGCTTCTTTGTAAACAAGGGTTTCCTTTTCTTCACTCTTGATCAGAACCCTTGCTGTTGGAAGCATTAATGAATAGTTTCATCACTAAAACGAAGTTCCTAAGCTCTTAATCTACAACCTATTGCTACTGCAATTCCTGAATTTGGTTCATTCAACATCTTCACAAGTCACTCATCACGAATGCTCAATAGACATGGTCTTCCTAATTTTAGACAATTAGGCACCTCTCCATCTTCTCTAAATCGCTCTAAAATGCTTCTCATTGTGCTATGAGGAATGTGCAAATGACCCGCTATGAAACGTTGTGAAAATACTTGCTAATCCAATGCTATTACTTGAGAATGCTCATAAATACTTGTTTTCTTTATCTTGACCATTGAAAAATGTGAAGAGTTTCAACATATGACTTTTCAAAGCTCTCAAAGCTCTCTATGCACATAGAAAAGATAAGTGAAAGAAGTCACTAGAACCAACATATAATTGGCCACCTTTAAGATCCATTCATCCACTCCCACAAAAGTGTAGCACTTGTATTACCCATAGGAAGTCAACTAATATTGCATTAAATGATATTGATTAACCATAATTAATTTGGACAATTGATTCATAATACTCTCTTTCAAATTGCATGCCAAGTGAACATGTGATGAATGGCCAAATACTTTGGTGAGTCACCATATGGAAAAGCATGCATCAAATTATCCCTTTGATATTGGTAGATTAACCCCTAAAGGACCAAGTGTCCCTTTGGGGGACAAATGGATTTTGGACAGGTACCTACGGGCTCAGGGTTACTAGCGTGCGAGCCTGTGAGTATGAGCCTGTGAGCAGGAATTTTTTTTGTAGTATAAACAAGTTGGGACCTATAACCGTGGGTTTATTACATTATAAATTTAAGGAAATGTGAAGTCATTTTAATGAAATTTGATGCACTTGCAAATGTATTTTGAAGGTATTTTTTGCTGCAAGCAAATGCAATCATTTTTTATAGACATCATGATGCAAAAAATCCAAATGAAAATAGCAAATGTCCAAGATGTAGCCATAAAACACACAAATACACTCATAATTCTAAAATCCACGCATTATAGTTTGGCTCAAAAAATATGTCAATCTCAAGAGTCTAAATCATAGTGGTTTTGGTTATAGAACCCTCAATTGTTGATGGCTTTAAAGTCTCTCTATCCTTGGAGGCACTACCATCTATAAATGACTTCACCTCGACAGACATAGGAAGATGAAAATGATTCTCTAGAGTGAAGAAAAGACTTTGTGCCTTCATCATCTCATCTACTGATGTCAATTCTATATGACTACAAATAGATGTAAAACAATGTTAAGCTTACAAAACTTAAAACTTGACATGAAAAAAAAGAATACAAAAAATTGCTAGCTTACTGTCAAAATTTTGACTTCTAAGCTAACTTTAGAGGTGCCATAGTCATAGTGTCTAGATGTTGGGATATTGCAATTGGTAGTGGAGGTCATGTTACTGCTACAATCGAGGTGCATTTCTTCATAGGTTTGACGATGGTTTGCAAAAGAAGTCACTCACTGGTTTATGCCATGCATGACTTGCATGATTAATTCAATCTTGTCTTTGGTATTGAGAATAATGTAATTTGTTGTAATGTGCCAGAACATCTTTGTTGAATGAAGTCTAGAAATATGACTCATCCACGCCAATAGACAATGATTTCCGTTCCACACAAAGAACTTTGACTTCCTCAAAGAATAGAATGGAGCATGACCTCAGTAGCTTTCTTAGTTGACTTGTTACTAAATATCTCGATGTTTGCATTTGTCAAAGTCATTGTTACGATGGACTTACCACATCTGCAACAAGAATTATATTATGATGCACCTTTGAGGTTGAAGCTTGACCTAAATTTCCTCCCTACACTTGAACAATTGAATCTACATGAGACAACAAGACAATGTTAACAATTGAACTCTAGACAAGAAAAACAAAATTCTTACAAAGCACAAAATGAAATGTATAATTCTAAACAAGAAAATTAAAATAAATTATAAAACAAAATCTCTAAGCTATGGTTCGCATCAAATAATCTTGGTAGCCCCCCAAAAGATTTGAAATTCTTTTTTTTTTTTTAATTTTTTTGACCGAAAATAGGGAGTTTGGCTGGTAGCTCGAAAACCTCGGTCAAACCCGACTGAGGTTTTCGAGCTACCTGGTGGTACCCCCGTTTTTTGTCCCAAAAAAAGAAACTGAAATTTTTTTTTTTTTTTTTTTTGACTGGTAGCTCGAAAACCTCAGTCGGACCCGATTGGTTGTACCCTCATTTTTGGTCCCAAGAAAAAAAATTGGAATTTTTTTTTTTTTTGGACCAAAAATAGAGGGTCCGGCTAGTAGCTCAAACAGGGTTGCTAGCATGCGAGCTTGTGAGTGTGAGCTTCTGATCCTGTGTGCCCATGAGCGGGAATTTTAAAAAAAAAAAATGTATGAAGGACAAATCACCGTAGGAGTAGTTAATTTTTTTGAGTTGTGAAATATGAATACATTATTTGAAAATTAAAGTCACCTACAAATGTTTTTCACGATTTGGAGATTGTAACATACAATTGTACGTGATGATGATTGAAATAATACAAAGCAAAACTATAAAGGAAAATATATGATACTAAAATTGTAGCCATAAAACACACAAATCCACTCAAATTAAAAATCAACACCCAATACAATAACCGACAAGATATATCAATCTCCTGGGTCTAAGTGATAGTGGACTCGGTTGCAGAATCCTCATCGGTAGATGACTCTGATGTCTCACCACCCTCAGATGCACTAACATCTACGAACTCTAAAACATTCAAAGCATAAGTCTCCCTACGTTTTTTTCGTTTAGAGCAACCAAACTCTACAAACGTTGATGCCAATTGCTCCGCATAAACAGGAAGATCAGAAGACCTCTTTGGACTAAGAAGAAGCCTTCTTTTCTACATTGTTGAATCTGTTGACATCAACCCCTGACGGTTGGAAAAAAAACAATAAAACATGTTACAATCATGAAACACATATAATTATATGTTTACATTCAATTCAAATATCTGAAAACTTACTTACTGGGTTTAGTCTTCCGAGTGAATTTGTGAACCACAATGTTCATTGCATCCGGATCTTGAGACGGTGCAACCTCCACTGACTTTTCTGTTGACTCTACAGTTGGATTGGTCCTCTACATGGGAAACAAAATGTCTTTGAAGATATCCTTATTCTCCTCTAAAGCTACAATGTGGCACCCAGTTCCACGACAAGCCATAATCGATGCACTTGTTGTAAACAACACGCAATTTATTAATTGAAAGATTTGTAAATGAAGTAAGATTTCAATATAGAATCAATGAATTGAATACTTATCCGTAGCTGCAGTGCAGTCGAGAACCAAATCCCCTTCAATTGTTGTCTCTTCAATGAGAAACTGCAAAAATCTTGCATCCTTCTCACGAGGCCCTCGCCATGGTACTCGGTCATTCATCAACATTGTATCCTCCGTAATATAGTTGATCAATGTGTCGTCATGTTTGAAGTTGACTTTTGCCTTCTTCATGGACTCGGTTTGATGGAAATTGAATTTTGATTTCACTACCCGATCAAGGTCTTTCACCAAAAGGGTTATCCCAAACTTCAGCGCCTACAAGAATTTAAAAACAACAACATCAAAAATGAATAACATAGTACTTTTGCATGATGTTACTTAAATTAATAAGAAAATTTTGAAGAATACCGTGTTTGAAGGGTCCACGCCCGAAGTCAAGTGCACATGATTAATGCCTAACCACTCTTTCTTCTTCACAATCGGGTACACCTCACACAATCCAGCAATGACACCTTTTGCTGTAGCACTCCATGAGTGAAATACCACAATACACCCATTGTCCTGTAAATGTTTCTCTGCAAAATGAAAAGCCTCTTGAATTCCCTTGTATTCTTTATCGGCGTTCCACTTTGGCACATGCTCTGGCGGAGACGACACCCTCGGGATGGGCAAATTCTCATGGCAGTCAAAGAAAATTAGATCTACTGCTGGTTGACAAGTCACTTCATCTTTGTACTTTTGAACTTTTGCAGCTGATAACTACAAACAAATTTTATCCCAAAGAACAAAAATTAATACATTACAATCATCACATGCAATGCAAATAATGCGCATCCACATCCTAAAGATAAATCTTTACCTTCTCTAAAAAGTCCATGAGATCTTTGTAGCATGTCTTCCTTTCTTTATCCTCGTTCTCCATCACATCATTGATGGAGACGTTAAGGATAAATTCGTCCGAGTTCACCTCATCATCATCGCCAATAACGATAACTTCCGTGCCTTGAGTAAGCATTTCCTTAGTGACCTCTGACAAAATGGCCTTCCGCTTCATTCCACTTCGTGTACCAGATTGCATTTGAGAGCCCTGGTCAACCATTGAAGACACCGGAACTTGGTCAGTGCCTTCAACCTTCTTCTTTCCTTTGCCTTTTCCCTTGCCCTCCTTCTCAGCATCTTTCTTTTTTTCCGCCAATTTTGCCAAACGCTCAGCTTCCTTCTTTTCTTTGTTAGCCCTGATCTCTTGTTCCTTGCCCTCCTTCTTTTTATCATCAAGCATTCTTCACGCAATTGCCCTCTTCTTTTGAATGTCCGACAAATTGGCAAACTCCGGAACCTCCAAATCAATAACACCAAGGCCATCAAATGATTTTCGAAGCCCCACTTCCGTTGGATGAGTGAATGTCATGGGGCAATCCAAATACCACCCTCCACCGATGAGATTTGCAGTTGTGAACGTTCGGAACTGGGTTGCAGTATACATGCATTCTTGCGAACTTCGATCCAACCACGAAGACAAGAAAGGAGGAAGATCCTCCCATAACAAAGCTTTTTTTGCTACAAGCTCAAGCTTCAAGTAACTGCCAAACAAACAAACATATTTAGAAGAGTCAACTTATAAACTATTACATTCACTATTACATTGTGCACTCCAATTATAGAACTAGTACTTTGAAATCAATCAACTAGTCCATGGATCACCGTGATGGCTTCTTCACATAAAAAATACTACACCTACAGAAAAATATTGTGAACGTATTCAATTATTGAAGGTTCTTCGCTTTCAATACTATTAAATACATCTACACCAAGAAACAAAACAAAACAATATTTATTTTTAAGTATTCCAATATGTTAGAGAGTCAATCATTAAAACTATGATTGAAATGCTAACTGACTTTTATTCATTACAACATCTCTACATCTATGACCAACAAATCACACGATCGAAAAAAAAAAAAAAAAAAATACCTGAGATAACCAAAAGTGGGAGTACTTGACACTACCCCCACTTTTGGTTTAGGGTTGCAATTCGAACTAAGGAAGTACTCATATGAACCAAAAAAATTTATAACTACAAATTACATTGCCTTTGCTTGCCAGAAAAGATGAAATCACAGAATCAAGAAGCTCCACAAACTAACCGAAAAAGAACTCTTCGCACAGCTAAGTCTGATCCTTCATAATTTGAGAAGGAGTCAGACTTTTTGAATGAATTCGCTCCCTTCAAATTCGGTCCAAAGGCTTGTTCCTATATTTTCCTTCTCCATCCCTCAATGTATTGACCAAGTGAATCCGGCTCAAGTGGGACATCCATGTGGATTTGGAGGTTGTCCTTACTAACCACAATCTCAAAGTACTCCTGAGCAGCATCCTCAATCTGCAAAAGTAATTTATTAATTCATGTTAACATGGTTCTTTTTGAAGTGGTAAAAAATAGGTCATCACAATTTACATATTTTCCATAAGATAATATGACATCAATGGTATATAAACTTGATTGTGTAGAAATTTACCCCAGACCACCACACACATTTGTTTAGAAAGGGTAACAATTTGTCTTCTGAAACTGGACGTGGTGGAAATTTCCGAGCCTCCCGTGAAGGTACAGATGAATTCCATCATTTCAAATACTTGACCTTCTGAGCTGTTGTGGTGTTACAAGTTGCAACCATTTGCAACTTCTCAAGTGTCATCTCCGGTACCTCATTCATTGTCCAGTGTTTTTCAACCTACAATAGGAAAACATGGTATTACCAAATAAATACTAGAAATGTCAAGAAAAAAAATCAATACAAGAGAAGGAATGACATACAAAACGTACCTCTTCAAGAAACTTGGGACCTAGTGCCGAGTTTGCCACTGACAGTAACTTCACCATCTTAACATACAACTTTGTTGACTTCTCTTTTGCTCCAACCCTCATTGCATTTGCTATCCCTTGCTCACTCTTTTCCTCGAATGGCGTGTTTTCATTGTATTTTCGTGCAGCACTATCCGCTGCATGAGATATCTCTTGTTGCAAGAGTGTTCAAACATTTTAATTTTCAAGTCTCTCAAGAATCACAACACATCAATGTCAAGAACAAAGATATACAATAACTTATAAAACTTTACTTTAAGAATGTAGTCTTCACCCTGAAGTTGAAAGCCGTAAAAACGTCAATTGGCATAGAATACCAAGTCTTCCTTCCTGTCTGGATTCCACAACGTTTTCTCTCAGAAGGTCTGAGCATCTCCATAAACTTCTCCAATGGTAGACGCCCGTATTTCTGCATGCGATAGAATGTGTGCACCAAATTTGTCTTCACATGGGAATCCTCTGTGGACCTGAAATAAAAAAAGTTGATAAGAGAAATAATTTTTTAATGCACAATGAAACACACTAGGTTTACAAAATTGAAAGCATTGAAAAATTCACCATTGTCAAAAAGTAAATTACTCACTTGTTGATGTCATGCATGATTTGCATGACCAATCCAATTTTGCCTTTTGTCTCAAGAATAATGCAGTCCACCGAGATGTGCCAATTTGGGTCTACATGATAACGCCTTGTAATATGGCTCATCCATGCAATTCGACGGTGATTTCCATCACACGAAAAACTTGAGGTTCTTCATGAACTTCAAGTCAGGGTCAAATTCAACAAATGCATTGAAATCATCATTTGCTTGCTTCCACCATGGGTCCCACCGGTTAACTTCATCCACTGTAAACTCTAAACTTTCTCCTACTTCATTCGTAGTAGAGACATAGAACACTGCTGCTCCCTCACGATAACCGTGTACAAACTCCTACTCTAGTTTCAATAGGTTAGAGGACAATGTTGGCCTCACCATAGGCATTGGAATAAGTCAGCAAAGCGGAATGTGCAGTCTTGAGTGTTTTGCCGGTTTGATTCTAAGACTGTCAATTGTGGCAACCGAATCCACCTTCTGCAGACGACGTAGTTCATCCTTAAGCAACTCTTTCTCTTCTTCATCATCATAATTAATGTCCTCCATTTGCAAATCCCCTTCTTCTTCAACTCCAATCTTTGGTTGTTGTGTATCATCCATCCCTGGTGTCTCTTGTTGTTCTTCATTTTGAAACAAAATGATTGGTGACTCTTCCAGCTGCAAATTTGAATGGAAACTTCAAATTATGTTTTACATTTAAATGGAAACTTTTGAAATAGAATATATCTATGCAAAATGTAAGGAAATAAAGCATATAATGAGTTTCAATCTCAACATAGCCAAGATTGCATACACCAATGACGTAGTATCTTGAATACGAGGAAAATCAATTATAGTTACATACTAGGTTGAATTTTATAACTGTCATATTATAAAAATGTTGTTTACATTCAATCAATGTCAATGCTACCCTCTGAATCCGAATCTAATTGGATGAATACAAACTTGTGTCTACGTGTGGTAGCACTACAAGCACCTTGACACAATTTTGGACCCCAACGGCTTGAAACAGAAACGGAAGACTCTGACTCTGACTCCCCCTTTCCATGTTCTTTAGAGCTATACTCCGTCTCAGAACTCTCATCAGAGAACACCGACAATCTCTTCTTCCTTTTCTTGGATACATTATTATGACTATTTATAGGCACTTCAAATTGATTTATGGCCCGATCACATGCATCCAAGATATCCCCTAGACTTACCACATCTGTCTCATCAACGATCAAGGAATTGTTGCAGACCTCCACTATTTCTGGTCTAGGAGTCTGAGGGATTGTGTTCTCCACCCCATCAAGGACTTGCTCAACCGTGGTTGTTGCTTTCGAAGAAGAAGCCTGTAAACCAATCACATCCCTCTGCACATTGAAATAATTTTCTCGAATAATTAGCTTTCATAACATAAATTAAAAGAAGAAAAGGTAAACTAATGAATTCAATTGTTCACAAGTAGTGGAGAAGAATGTAATCAATAGTAAGACATTGCAAAGATCAAGGAAGCATATAATAAGATAGAGGCTCTTCATGAAGGGCACATTATTTGTGTACTACCATGAACTTTGAAATACTCAAGTTCAAACTTTTCCATTAAAGTAATAATGCATTATGTGAAAGAAATATCAATTGCAAAACCTTCCTTAAAAAAAAAATGAAAATATTAAGGGATGTATATGAATTTCATCTTTCAATCTTACCCCCCCCCTAAAATCGTCCAATATTGGTTACATAGTAATTTATAATTTACTCCTTTTTTTATTCAATATTTTTTAAATGATTTCATTGACAAAATCGCAAGTTCAGATCAAATAAAGATAAAGACTAAAACTTTTGAACTCTTTATGTTTCGGTTTAAATTGTGTGATATCTTTCGTTTCAAAAATTATCTAATTTGATAAACTTTCTAGGACGGCTTATTCATATCAATAAATACTGAAGTGCATAGACAAACTTATATTATATTCTACATACATCTCTTATCCTCTCTTTAATTGACATTGAAGACATTAGTGGAAGTTACACAAGAGATTCCATCCATTATTCTTTGCTAGATCTCTTCATGATCATACAGAAATGGAGTTTTTTACGTATTTTATTACCTCACAAAATTTAATATATCCTCCAAATTTTCTTAGAAATGACTGATTTCAAGGGTACCGTGAGGTGCGTCAAAAACCTCAGTCGGACCCGACTGAAGTTTTTGGAGTACCTCATAGTACCCCCCAAAATGGTCAATATGAAGCAAATTCAAACTATTCATCCTTATTTTTTTTAAAATTCACAGGTAATAGTGGTTTAGATATAAAAAAAAGGAAATTGTTCCTATTTCTCAACGAAATGTCCTCAAAACACATATGAAAGATTATTTTAGGATAAAAACTCTACTGCAACCTCATGACAAACACATTCTCAAGGTGGATGAAGAATGTCATAACGACAATTCAAGGAATCAAAATGTTCAATATTATTTGAAATTAGTGATATATAAAAATAATGTGTAATTCATTTTACATTTTATTTCTAATTAATTAAATTTTCTAATCATTGCTATTAATGAATGATTATACATTATATTCATTCACTAGTTTAATTCCTTACCCTCAACACACTCACTTAACTACCTGGTAACTAGGAATCTAATTTAAATGGAAAAGTAAACATAACTTCCAAGAAGTGATAGCACTATACAGGTTCAGTAGATGAACAATGCCTAACTAGTATTACATCTTCCTGCAAAGCCCACCAAAAATGAAATAATAAGTACAAGAGCGACAAAGTCATCGTCACACTGGCCTCTTCCACTCAAACAAAGTCCTCGATACTTGAAGGAATCCACGATAAATGAGGAGTCCTCGACAGACGAAGGGGGGATCCTTGACAAGTCGTTGACGGACTCAACGGGACCAAATTCGACATTGGCCTCTTCCGATGACCAATTTCAGGGGAAGCTGACGCTACCCCCGAAACCGGTCATACAATAAACTATTTGTTCAAAAAATTTGTATTGAACGACCAAGTCCTATTTCTCTTCGCCAGTAGTCTTCCAAATAATTTGTTGTATGACCGGATTTGGGGGAAGCAGTCGCTACCCCCAAAACCGGTCATCGAAGAAGGTTGGCATTTAGACTTCTTGCATCATAAAGGCCCGATTGGCTACAGGTTCATAAATCAGTAGGGCGCTGAATGTAAGGATGCAGTTTCTCAGGGTTTAGGTTCCGAGAATCTCAGTACTCGGCTAAGAGTCTAAGTAGGGATATCTATCAAAAACTGTCAGCAAACCTTGTTCACGTTGTGAGCAATACGCTTTCCTGATGTAATTTCCAGAGTGGATCTCTGATATGCGAGGAGGAAAGGAAGAAATTTCGAAAAAAATAAGCGACTTAATTGAGAAAGAAATTGTTTATCCGCAGAACCTGCTCCTATCTAATGATCAGACGATCGATAACGTTAAAGTTGACTATTACGTGCGCGTATTTCAAGTAAGGCAGTTGAAATGCTATTATGAAATCTGAAATTCCCCATAGCACGCTTTCGTTGTACACCGTGAAATGCACAGACAGCATGTTCAACTTCGCCACGTCTGTCAAGCTCGATTGGAGGTATATTCAACGGTGATCCTCTGATTCACTTCAGGGTCCATAGTCTCGGCTAGAGGATCTATGTCCGACAGGGAGGCTGGAACTCACTCATCGAAGTCAATTTTCAATCTGTCAATCGATCTATCTAAGGTTCGGCACAAGTATCACAAGTCTATGGCTACTGATTTCAATATTGTCGAGCATGTACTGACGATACGGAATACATATGAGTCTGCTCTTTGACAATCTGCTCCTTCAGAATCTGTTTCACTCCCGCGAATTGAATACCAAAATTGCAGAGAATATTAACTGTACTAATGCAATCGAACTGTGCTTATTTTTCGGATGACTAAAACTAATGGATAACGAGCGGATACAGTTTCTTAGAAAAAGTAATCTGCAATTTCAAGTGCGCGTAAAACTTACCTGTTACGCTAAATACGTTTGTGAAAGACGTATTCAATGATACACCTCGCATGCAAATCTGTAGGAATAAGATGAATTCTATAAAAAAATCGCAAAAAAACTAAACGGTGCAAATCCTCCTTGTGAAATGCATTCCATTTTAGGTCCTAGTTGAAGGCAAGGAATCACATATAACGTACCTGCGCGAGGGTAACCAACATGCTTAGCAGGTACTTCGTAGAAAAAGAAACATACACAGACATTCAGGCTGGCTAGAGGAATAGCACCGAGTCGATGATGAGAAAAATTTATATATTGAAGCGGCAAAAGCAAATCATGTGCAAGATCAACATCAAGCAATATGAAAATGAAGACAGTCAGTATTGAAAAAAAAAATTTAGAAACATACCTCTGCCTCGAATGTCGGACGTTGCTGCGGTATAGGGGACGGTTCCTTTCGAGTAGGCTGAGAGTCCTCCGACTCCTCGGCAACATGCAGTGTAGAGTCTCTGTTCCTATGGCTTCGTGTGAAACGACTTGGTACCTCCTCGACTTCTCGCTGCGAAGTCATCGTCAGGCCGACAGTCAGTAAGCAGAACTCGCAGGCAACAGAAATCCAAAGATTGATGATATCAAATTTAGAATGTGCGTTCACGAGGGCGACTGTGGTGTTAAATAAGATCTAGTGGACTGAGCTAGTGCATTGAGCTTTGATATGGAAAGTATTTCCAGAGTTGCTGTTGCTAGTGGCCTCCGTGGTTCTGGATCTACGTTTGAGGTACTCCTTTTTTTGTGGCGGTTGCATTAAAATTTGCCGCTAAACTTGCCAGTCGATCATTCAGTGTTTGAAGCTGCAGGCTCTCCAAGTATAGGAATTTCTATTCTAATCAAGGAATGTTCTAAGCTTTTCAGTGATCTATTCTAATCTAGTACATGGCAGCTTGCATAACGGCTTTCATTTCAATCATGTTGATCAGGTGGCGCTAGGTGGGAGAATTTGATTGCTACACGAAATCACTAATCAAAGGTGCTGATCTTCATGTATCTGCATGTGCTTGCCTTGGTATCTTCGTGATCAAAAAGTTCTGTAATAGATCCACTTGCTGTGATAAAGGAATTAACGAAGCTGCGGATAAAATGTATTTTCATTGAGACATGGCAAGAGGATCATTTCATGATGATCTAGGGTGCAACTACATTTTAAATGTTTCTATGAATCGAATCCGTTGCAATATTCGAGCTAACTAAACACACAATCAGCGTTTCAGATTCTAGTAGCCGTTTTGCCAGGCAGCGTAATAAATCATCTAAAATAAGGTTGCCCATAACCGATCAAATAAGCATCTGTGGAACAGATGGGGAATAGTTGAGTGAAATGGAAATTTTTCTTGTATAGGAACGTAGAAAATAATGTGATTGGAAAAATTTCAAGACTTTATTTGCAAAACTGAAATTTCTGTGAATTGTAGAAGGCATAAAGTGTTCCCGACCCATACCCAACATTTAGAGTTATGCAATTCCAATCATAGACAAGATTACTTCTTGCTCTCCTATACTAATTTCAAAATAAACACATGGCATGTAATTATTGTACCTTGCAGCCTTGTATATTGTGCTCGTGATTACATCTCGTAGTCCACAAAAACAATTTACTTGGTTGAAATTAGATTACCTCTACATGTTGGGGACTCATCCTTGGTCGGGAATGGGTGATTCTACCTTAGAACGTACTTACGGCCAGGTAAACTAACCGCCTCACTAGGCCCTTTGGACAAAGTCTAGAATTATTTATTTTCCACACATGATTTTTTTGGCAAATTTTTAATGCATTTTTGTAATCGGAGACCACATATTAGTCAAGAGAGATTAAGAGTATATCCTAGATCGGCCCAAAATAGGGGGCTGATTTTTTACATGCGCCCCTCGTAAGACCAAGCATGGGGATCAATCTTTTGAATTGAGAACTCCAAACTTATGGAGTATTCTATAGTTCTGCCTCTTATAGAGTGATCCACATCATTCTTTCATTTAATATACACATATTTGAATGTATATTTCACTCAGAGGGATTAAAATTTTCATTGATCTTTTAAAAGACGGACCTAGATCTAGTGACTTCAGACTTTCTTTTCCATCACTCATTTCCTTTAATTTTTTAAAGTACATATGTATGAAAATTTAAAAAAAAAACATTATAAATCTCCCTCTACACATCCTTCAAGTCATCCAAATGCCTTGAAATAAATTCTCAAACGTTCTAGGGTATAAAATCAAAAATGTGCATTCAAGGTACTATAATCCATTTCTAAAACTCTCTGCACTAGTCATGGTAGTTCTACTAGGTCATTGTAATAGCCCCTTGAAGCCTCAGACATTTGAGCGTCCTACTAAAATCAAGAAATCAATTCTGAAATGAAAGTAAAGAGGGTGATCCATTTACACAATACAAGAAGAACTTAATGTTTGCAAATAAGGATGAAGAGTACAAGAATCATATATACTTAGGAGTGCTTAAAATGAATTCTATATAGACGGCATTGTCCAAGTACAAATTCAAATGTATTCAAAAGCATTAGAAGTACAGAATCCTTGTAAAGAAAAACTTACATGATGAAGTGCTTCTGATGAAACATTTCGTCCGCTCGCTTTGTCCTCTGCCATGTCTTGCGATGAGACTAAGTTTTGCACCTCCACATTCTCCTCCGCAACACTAGTTCCAGATTCATATTGAAGGACTTTCCGAAGGTTGGCTGCTATCGATTGAGCTGTCTTAGACACAGCTCTCTTTCCGCAATTCATTCTAGACCTCCTAAGTGCCTTGGGAGACGAGAAATACAAAGATGAATGCCTCTTACGCTTCTTAGATTGTACTGGGAGTAAGGTAGAAAGCTATAAGAATCTGTGAGTATGAGTTGAGAACATAGTGTATCCAACCTATCACTCTGAAATGGTAATGCTAATCCTCTTGCAAGCTTCAAAGACAAGTGCTTTTGAGAATTGGGCTGAGCTTATATCTCATTAGAAGCCATCTATATTTTGTGTACAACGCGTTACCCTATAGTAGGGTATTGACAAACACGTCCACCAGGAATGACAACTAATAAACCTGACAATGATTTTAATGCGCCGTCAATATTTGAATTAAAGTAAATATTAATAGCACCTTGACATTGTCCTTTGCCTTGTTGGTACATTCCAAAATGAATATATATGGTGTGCGGCATTCTGGCGCAGTCACTTATTGGAACACTCATTAAATTCTAATTCATAGAGTCACCAAACACTTTTATAGGATGCCTGACACAACCGAACTACGCATTTAATACATTTAAAAATGGCTTCACTAATGTTGTGCTAGGCAGGTGGTGTGGCAGATGCTCTCTTATCTTACTTGACATGATGAACTACTTCCTGACAACCTATTTTTTCCTTTTGTCACAAACGATAACGGTGCCGCAACATGTAAATGCTTGAAGACGTTGAGTTCTCTTCCATGTGGTACACTGAACTACTTTCTTTCATTTGCAGTTTCTTGTGTGTGTATTGTTCAAGATGGCTTGCATTCGTGTAGATGGTCATGATGTTCCCCTTGTCTTTCCTGTAGATGTTGGAGAGCGGACTAGAGTCATGAGCCATCTTCTTCATGTTCGCTTTAGGTTCATAGAGTCATCCATCTATGTTGAAGAAGAGAGGAAGTCCAAATCAGGAGAGCTAGAGCAGTCAATTCCAATAATGAGGTCTTCGGAAGAAATAGGGCATTGTTGGTACCTTGCATTTGGAAACTATAGAGCGTACAGGCTGCCTTTGACTATGCTAGGTGCTTCAACAGAGATTCGAAGTCAACAATCAGATGCATCTACAGTGAATATGCCATATGTCACTCACTTCGTATCACCAAATCCACCTTGTGAAGTCTTTCCAGTCCTTCAAAATAGTGCAATTCTTTGAACAGTGAAGGTTGAGAAACTAGATACAATCATAGAGTTGTCTAGTGAATCGAAAGGAGAGTCTTCAGATTTGACGCTTTCAAAGCAGACATGTCATGTGCCACCTGCATTGAATGAAACCGTTTTCTTAAAATCTGAATTCGTCAGCTTGTCAAATAGCCATACCCAATCTTTGTTGTCTTGTCCTCCTCTGAATCCGACTGCCGGCAACCATTTGAGCATAATGGAGTGTTTGAGGAGACTAGTGAATATGCACCGCTCGAGGAACGAATTGTCAACAATGGATCTCAGCAATATGAAACATCACCGTGTGCAGTATCTTCCACCCGTCTTTGATGGGGATGTTATTTTTGAGTTGCCTCCTTGTGGCTTTGCTTCATCTTCGTCGGCCGCAAGGAATTTGGAAGGAATAAATAAGCAGTATGATGGACACCCATGGTGCAAGTTGGTAACGATGAACATTCACAACTCTGACAATTTGAGGTTGCGTAAGTCTTACTGCGCTGGTCATCTTGTTTGTATAAATCCAGGTTGTGATTACTTGAAGAGAGCAGGAAAATGCAACGAAACAGAGTGGACTGGATATACAATGTTTCCTTTTGTTGTAGGGGAGATTCCTCCTAAAGATTGTATTCTACTTTGCAAACTTTGCAAAATAACCCCTACATGCCTCAATACATGCAATGGTAGGATTTACTACTGCTATTCAGAGAATCCAAAAATGAGTAGGGCCGCTATTCATTTTGGAGATCATACTCATCCTGTTGCGAAGGGCATGTATAGAGATTCTACAGAAAAGATTTGTGGATTAATAGCAGAGCAGGTGGCGAAGACCCCCATGGCTACGAGCTCTGCAATTGCACTCTCCGCTAGCAAGGATTTTCTAACAAACTACCTATTTCGTAGTGGAGAAGGTGAGAAGAAGATGTTGAAGGGCGAAGAATTGGAGGAGATGATGGATTGGTTCCAGTACTTGAGCAATCCAAACATACGAAATGTAATTTCTTCATTTCGCTCAAACAACTGAGGTATCATCAACAATATTATGACTATGAAGAAGGAGTCGAAGTTCGAATTCATACATGACAGTGTCTTCCCTGAACAAGGCAAAGAGAAGGTCTACATTTTTAAGATGCTCGCTGAAGGACTTGGAAGTGGAGTGGACCTGGTGAAGCGCATGCAACCTGGAGGAGATCTTCAGATTGGATGGATGATGTTTGACCACGTAAAGCGAGTGAATGAGTGGACTACAATGGCTTGCCACGTGTATGATCATGAATACAAGAAAATCATGACAATTGCAACGTGCGATATGCAATCGAAAGATACAAAGATCCAAGTGCAATTTTGGAGCTCCTTAAACACTGTGATGTCACGACATGGTGTGGATCACCCAAATTTCAAGGGATTTATGGCAGATAGCGCTATGGCCAATTGGAATGTGGTGCGTATTGTTTACGGTAGTGGTGTGGCCAACGAGAAGATGGAAAATTGTGAGAGAACATGTTTGCTACATTGGACTACTTCTCTGCAGAAGCACACACAAAAGTACATCAAAGAAGCATTTCAATCTCAACATATTATGTTATGTAAACAATATAAAGATGCAAAGACTATAGAACAAGCGGAGATACGATACTTAGTAATTCGGTCATGGTGGTTGTCATCTGGAGCTGCCAATGAAGATGGGCTTCATCACTTGGACCATTGGCTAGCCTTTTGGCATTTTCGTTACGGCAATGGGGAGGATTCATACAAATGGTGAGCACAATTGTTTTCCTTGAATATTTGTTTTGCATTGTGAAAAAGGATTTTTAGATTTATTCAGTTTCATTTTTTATTGAAATATGCATTTATTAGTTTTAGCAAACTTAAGAATTTAGATGTACCAATGACTTAAAAAAAATGTGGACTACATTTTTTTTTTACGCCTTTAAACAAAAAATGGGGGTATTGCAGGGCACCCCAAAAACCTAAGTCGGACCCGACTGAGGTTTTGGGGTTGCCTCTCGGTACCCCTAATATTGGTTAAAGGAGCAGAGAATTTTTTTTTAATAAAGGACTAACGTCTCAAAATTTAGGTGAAGTTTGCTGTTTTGTAGAAGGATATTTTGGAGGAGATGATTTGATTATTTCATTTTGATGTCCTAGAATTTAATTGAAATGATTTCAATATTACGTGAATTGATGTGTTGTAGTTCAAAGTTGTTCTAGTTCGGATTGTTTTGTATAGTAAAATGGTATTGAATGTCAATGCTTAAAACATTTTGTGGATGCTTTTGTAGGATTTAAATTTGGAGGAGATGGCGGATATGCCATCATGCAACTTGTCAGAAACAATGCATAACAAGTGGCTTCAAATGTCTGGGAATCGTGGAAACAATTTGTTTGACGCCACTTGCGATGACAGTATTCGTGCATGGATGCAAATGACGAACTATCGTGCATACTTGAAGGGACATGCATCTGGATCTAGTCCATCAAAGGGCGAGTTGAAGTTGAGAGCTGCAAGATGAAGCAGAGACCCTAAGAAGATTGTAGAGGCGCTGAATACATTACCTGGAAGTGAAGGTGTTGGAAGTCGTGTACCTCATTTGGAAGGAGAAGAAATCTTTGGAAGCACGAAGAGGAAGTTGGACGTACCAATTGGCAATGTTGGAGACTCACATAGACCAGATAAAGTCAACTTCTCCCAACCTCGTATTCGAACGTGGTCCTAAACGGCTTCTATTGATTCTTCTGGGGACAAAGGTAAAGTACCTAAAGTGAACACTTCTAGACATGTGACGGTTGCTTTTGAAAGTGATTGTGACACTTCAAAGTGGCACATAGCTAGAATCAGCCAAAAATCAAATGCAAAATGTTTTGCTCAACAGCGGGGTTCAAATATAAAGTGCACTGCAAAAATTGCAAAGGGGCAGAAGGGAACTCCTGCTCCCACATATCGTGGTAGAAAAGAAGATTATGGAAGTAATCGAGAGGTGGTGGTTGACTTTTGGTTTTGTGCTGACGACATTGAACGATGTGTAAAAGGAAGCAAGCGCAAGTGGGTTTTAGATTGGCCTGAGGTACCAGACGTCTGGCCTATTTTGATTGGGACAGACTTGAGCCGAGATGAGACTTTACTATTGCAACACGGTGGCTTTCATCTCCAAGAGCACCCTATACTAACTCCACGTCGTCTCTTCAATCTGTCAAACATATTTAAGAGTGTGTTGTATGATCATCCACCTCCAGCAGATGCAAGTGTATATCCAATAGTTCGAAACAATCGAACCATACAGCGAATTGCAAATGCACCAACTATAGAACAGCGAAACAAGTGGGAGAGTGCTGGCAATGTCAATGGAGAAATTTTGGGAGTTACATTGCTGCCTTTTCCGGGACTAGGTACAATTGTGTCACTACAAACCGGATTAGACCATAACAAGAACGTGTACCGAATCACAGTGGGAATGTACCCCTCATGCACATGTCCAGACTATATAAACATGGCTATTTCAGCCATTGGAGGCCGTCAACAATACGTAAATTGCAGGCACTTGTACTACCTATTTAGGTACTTCTACAAGATGGACATCCATGAGGACAAATTCATTCATGTACCAAGTTATAGCTTCAACGAGTTGAAGCTTCTTCTAGTTAAAGCAAGGATAATCACAATTTCAGAGTAGTTGTGGCTACATTGTCTTATGTAATTGAATGGTATTGTATTAATTTACATTTGGTTTAATGAAAATGTTTTTAAGCATATGGAATGGAACATGCTTATATCTCCTTCAATTTCTTGTTGTTTTTTCACTTCATTATCCTATTTACATTCCATTTTTGTATTTGGTTTTGGTTTACATTACATCGGAAAGTCAACAATTTTTTCTTCACTTCACAATTTGTTTTGCATTTGTGTTTTTGTGTTTCTAAAAGACTTTGACCTATAGTTTAAAAATTTATTTCTGTACATAATGGTCTGTTCATGAGATTTGAAAATTCCTACAAGAGTTTCATGAAACTATACCCACCTTTGTTTTTGTGAGACTGATTTACTTAACATATTATGTTATATTCTTGAAAAAAATTGTGAATGCCTAGATATACAAATTATAGTTAGTGAACTAAATGTTGAACTATATACCACAAATTGAAGTTGATGAACTATTGAAAAAAGCAATTGCCAAGCCATGAAAAAAAATTCTTCAAATCCATGGTAATAGGATAAGTGATTATAGGTCCCAAAATTTACTAAAAATAGTAAATTTTTTGGCACATGAAAAGAAAAAAAAAAATTTTAAATGGGGTTAAAAAGTTGAAATTTTTTTAATTTCAAGGCTCCACGCTCACAAGCTCCATGCTTGCAGCTCACAAGCTTGTTGCTCCAAGCTCACACGCTAGCGTTGTTGCCTACGGGCTGAATTTTTCTCCTGATTTTTTGAAACTTGTTTTGAAGATAGAAAAAATGATTACTTTGTGGGAATATAATTTTTTTTACAATCGGTGCCTGGGAACAAAAGTTATGCCCATATAGCTCAAAACAGGGGAGACCAGGTAGCAAAAATAATTGCAAAAATTTGAGTTTTTTTTTTCTAAATTTTTTTCCTTCATAGATTATATTTTTGTCTATCTGGAAAGCTTTGATTCATTTCATTTGGATTTTTTATGAGAAAGTTATGGACAATCTTGTTTTTCGGGCAATTAGAGCATCTTCTTGAAAAAATAACTTGTAGGATTCATTTCTGAATGCAATTTTGACAATTCTAAAAAAAATAAAATTCCACATGGTTTAGTTTGCTTGCTAGAACAATCTCACCATGGGGATTAGTGCATTTTAATTTTATCTTAGATATATTAATAAAATAGATTTCATTCAATCTCGTATCTACTTCTATTCTACAATTTTTTTAAGAATGAAAATTAAGTTTTTTTGAAAACCTTCTTTTTTCCTAGACTCTCAACTCAATTCTCCACTATAATGATTTAAAGCTCAAAACTCTGTAGTGCAAAAAATTTAAGTTAAAAATGTTCAAAGTCAAATAATCTAGTTCCGCAATGTGCTGAAAAACTTGTTTTTTTCTTTTTAAACGCAGATATCTTGCAATTTGTATGGTGAAAAATTCTGAAATTTTTTCCACACATTTTCATACTAGTAAGGTGTAAGATCCTATGGCTAGATGTGGGAAAAAAACAATTTTCAATTTTTTTTACTCTTTGCTGTAGAAATGGCAGTTTTGAGTGTTTTTTGACTGAAAAAAGGCCTTGGTCCTTTAGGGGTTAAGAATGGAGTTTGGAAGATTAAGAAACAATTATTTGGTTGAATGAAACTAAGTTTTATTGTAATAACTATCACTAGTAGAAAACACTGCAAGGGAAAATATATCCTAATTGACAAAAAATTGACATAATTTAGTCAATTGTGTCATCAATTAGGACTACCTAATTCGGACACTTAGTTGCCAAAATGTTTGTCTATTAGGACACTCATTTGACAAAGTTTTGTCAACTTGGTTGTCATCTAGGACTAAATCTAGTCTCTCCTAGTATATTATAAACAATCCCTTGTCCCCCATACTCACTGAACAGGAAGGAAATCCCAAATAGAAAGAATTGTGCAATAATAAGTTGAATGTGCATTATGTACTATTGAAATTGAAAATGAAATAGAGCTACTCTAAAGCTAACTAAAATGATTTTTTGCCCTAAACTAGCCAATGAAAGATCGGCCAATGGTGGTTGATCGATTCCATCATTTTAGGCTTAGACTTCAAAAAGGAATCACCTCCTGAGCACTTGCACTCTCCTTTTGACATCGGCTTGTTGCATGTGAACCTAAATGAGTCACTACCACCAAGCATTTGAATTTTCCACTTTCTTCTAAAGGGTGATTGCAAGAAACACTTGTCCTATTTCTTATCCCCGTGCCCTTAAAAATTGGCTTTTTGCTCATAACTTTTGTCCATTTGGCATGAAATTTGGAATGAAGGTAGATGCTAAAGTTATAGACCTTGAGTGATTTTAATTTTTTTTAAGTATTAGTTTATTATTTTTAACCTACCCCCAATTGGGTGTCTACCTTCGCCATTTTGGGGTATTTTAGTCCTATTTTTGACCCAAAAATGTAAATTTGAAGCCACAAATTAGACATATTGGAGGTCTACTAACACTAAAAGGGCTGACGATGAGTTTTTATGAAAATAGCATCATGTCAATTGCACATATGGGGTCAAAGTGACCTTCCTTTGCGTGAAAGCTGTGAAGAGGGAAAAAATTTCCTTCATGAATTTTTTGGTGCAATGCAAGCGCAATCTTCTCTAGAAAAATCGTTTTTTTATGGAATTTTTTTGAATTTTTTTTGAATTATTAAAAATGAAAATCTCTACAGATCCCTTTTTTGCTATTTTCTGCTCCTAGTGGCTTCTACAGTACTTTGTAGTAGTCCGTAGTATTGCATAGTACTGCCAGTCTTATGGCCAAAAAACACAGTTTTGAACGAAAAACGTGAAGTGTTTCTTGTAACTACCCTAAAAGAAAATTCAAAACTAGCGAATAAATATTTTCTTAATATAAAAAGGCAATTGATTAAGTAACCATTAAATATGCATATTCTATAAACAATAATTGCTTGACAAAAATCCAAATTAAACCAAATATGCTAGAAACCTCAATAAGCCAAGGGATACTATAATTCAAACATAAATACATTTAAGAAACCACAAATGTAAGAAAAACCTCTAAAAGCATCTCTTATTTAAACCCAAATATTCCCAAGTTCCAATCGTATTTAAACTAGATAATTTTTGAATTATATCAGAATATGAAAAGTGTACTTATCCAAAATGTAACAACAAATGAAAATCATACTTGCAACTACATTGATGGAGATTCTTTTCCATTTCCCTGGTTGTCACTTCAAGTCTAATATTACACCAAGACCCAAGTCCTCTTCATCTTCTTTGACAATGGTATATTTTCAGGTTGACAAATTGCACGATGTTTGGTTTAATAAAATCTCAACTTCATCAAAGACTATAGGTAATGGAAGATGTGTAAGAATCGAGAAAGAGGGTCTCGTCACGTTTCCTAGTCTCATTGATTGGCTATAAAACGCAACACAAACTAATAAAACCATATGTAGTGGACTAAGCAAGGCACTCTCAAGGTGTATCGATTGATTTACCTTTGTGGGAAGCGATATTATGAGATCCGTGAAAATGCTCAACAAGTTCTAGATGAATTTGAGTTCTTTCTAATTGTCCAAAAGGACCAACTTCTGAACCAGAAACATAGCCATGAGATAGTGAGACTGCAAGAGGCAAAGCAAGAAGCTCAAAACCATATTCTACAAATTCTTTACCAAGTCTCAAGCAGAGAGCACACTCCCATAAAATGTTAGTGCAAAACCCAATAATATTGCCCAATCTTCTTGACAGTACATTCCAATAATAGAGTTGAGAACAAAAACGCATTGCAATAATATAATCCTTTGCAACAAATATTCTCACCCCATGTCATTGAGTAGAAAGTAGGTTGTCCACCCAATTTGCATCAACTAATAAAGTTAGTGAGCTTTCTTAAAAAGGGCAATAGCAACAACTAGATGCTGCACGGTATTATCTTGTAAAATGAAGTGCGGCATGTATTTGGACTGCCATGCAATCCACATCAAAAAAATCAAACTCGTTTATATTCTCCTAATACAATGAAATAAACAAGCAAGTGATGTCACTCAAAGTTATTTCCAAAATCAGACCAACAATTATATCCAAGATATGTCGTCTTCTCAACTTGAAGTCTTCTCAATACACAAAGATAATAATGGAGTTGGCATTGAAGAAAAGAGATCCTTTACCTTTGGGCATGAGTCATTTCTTTGCTTTAGCAATTATGGAGCCTGCCCAACATATACAAGAGGCCCAACTTCTTCTAATGGCCCTGCTAGGACATTGACTGCATTGCTTTCTTCAAAAGTTTTAAGATGCTTGAAATGCTACTCTCCTTTTAACCATGTAAATGGCTGCAACCTACAAAACAAATGAAACAAGTGCTTCTGAACGTCATTCACTAATCTACAAAATAATTGAAAAAAGGCACATAATCTCTGATATATATATGTCAAATCAATATATATTGTTTGATGAAGACCTAAAAGTTGAACAAGTACCGAGGACTAGATAAAATGCACATGGTAGTAATGAGCTAATTGCAACTCACGCTCAGAAATTACAGGTTGACCTCGGATAGCAAAATTTGATGTAGGAGTGTGAGGTGTTCTTGTTTGTCTATTTTGAAGCAACTCATTAAACACCTGAAACTGCCTCCTAACCCAACTCAATGGAGAAAGGCTCTTTCAAAAGGTCCCACCATTTGCTTATATAAGGAAGTATAAGGATGATCACCTATTTCCGATCACTTAAGCAATTCAACCTATCTGCAACTTGGGGGAAGTCCAAAGAAAAATTTCCCTATGTAGAAAAATACATTTCAGTAGGGTTTTATAATTTTTTAAATCCTTTTCCTTGAAAACAAAATTACCATGATTTTTTTTTGTGAAGATTCTATTTGTTCCATTCTCAATATGTAGGCAAACCTATTTCCAACCATATGATGGTTACAAAATTGATGTAAGGCTATCAATGTACATGTTGTGATCATTGTATGCTCTCAATGAACACCTCCAAGACATTTTTGTTTCTCCCGTGGATCCTATAGTACGTGAGTTGTCACCTATAGTTTAGCTGATCAAAATTGAAGTAGTCTAAGCTACCAAAATGGGAGGTTGATTGGAAAAGGGATGATTTCCTTTATGCCCTCGAAACCACTGAATCGCCTCGATCTCTTTTGCACAAGACCCCACTAGTTCCAATCCAGAGAGCAAATTTTGATATAAATGTACCTGTAAAAAGATCCAATTATACTATGAACCTCATATGCCGAATTTCTTTTCCGAGACCTTTCACTTTATCAGTAACAGAGAGCTCAAAGACTATGCAATTTAGCTGATGTTAAGTCCAAAAATTTCTTTCATGATTTCATCACACTGAATAATCAATGTGAATTAGGAAACATATCATCAACGTACTTTTGAACTATTAATTAAAAAATACCTTGACTTGTATGCTTACACTATCATTTAGTGTCATTTTAAAGACAATGCTACTATTGTCAAATTGAGGTTTGCCAGCTCGTCCACTCATCTAGAGAATAAATTTGAGTGTTAGAACCTAGGTGTAAATATACTCTTTGTCTTCAAAACGTGTTGTAATGCTTAGCTAAGTGACCTACATTACAACACATAGAGGCTTATGCCATGAATTACCTGTAATATTGTTGAATGCTCATACTCAACATAGCAACTTTGGGTCTTATTACTAACAGAGTAACAAAGGTATTAGTAGTACAACCAAGAGTCTCCAAGTTATCTAAGCTTAAAACTATCAAGGAAGAAAACTCCTTAGCATTAACAGTTGGAATTGTACAGCATGAATGGCTTCTAAATCATACAAGTTCGACAGAAAGCTAGAGGTGTTTATGAAGACTTTGTGCTTCATGAGAATGGTTCTCGATGATTGCCATTCAATTCATTAGCAGATAATATTAGGTTCAATCTCCTCTTGTTGGCTCTTACTAATATTGAGCTGATTTGATGATGATTGCATGAGCTAGCTGGTTCACACCCTCCGCCAGTGTACTTGTTGTGCAGAGTACAAAAAGATCAAAGAAGTAAATTTGAGATCTTGAAATGTATCTACTCAGCAACTGCTTTCATCTCCATGATCCGCTGAATTAGTGGAAGCTCCATGGATGTGTTGGATTTAACCTGAAAAACGATTACCAAACTTGAAATAAAGATGCATTCTGGACAAAGTAGTTATCAAAAATCAAAAATTGCAAGAAAAACATCTATACTTCATCAATGTTGCACCTCCAGGGTTGCTAGCGTACGAGTCTGTGAGCATGAGCTTGTGAGCGGGAACTTTTTTTTGTAGTAAAAACAAGTTAGGACCCATGACCGTGGGTTTATTACATTATAAACTTCAAAAAATATGAAGTCATTTTAATGAAATTTCACGCTTTTGCAAATGTATTTTGATTTTTTTTTCCACAAGCAAATGTAGTCATTTTTTATTTACATCATAATATACAAAATCCAAATGAAAATAGCAAATGTCCAAGATGGAGCCATAAAACACACAAATCTAATCATAATTCTTAAATTCACACATTATAATTCAATTAAACAGATATGCCAATCTCAAAAGTCTAAGCCGTAGTGGACTTGGTTGCAGAACCCTAAGTTGTTGGTGGCTTTGAAGTCTCTCTACCCTTGAAGGCACTGCCATCTATAAAATCCAAAATTTTCAAAGCATAAGTATCTTTATGGAATTTTGGTTTAGAGTAGCCAAAGTCTGTAAATACCGATGCCATTTGCTCAGTAGACATGGGAAGGTGAAATTCTTCTCCAAACTGAAGAAAAGACTTTGTACCTTCATCATTCCATCTATTGACGTCAATTCTATATGGCTACAAATAGATGTGAAACAATGTTAAATTTGCAAAACTTAAAACTTAACATAAAAAAAGGATACAAAAAATTGCTTGCTTACTTGTAGAATTTTGACTTATAAGTAAACTTGAGAAGCGCCATGGTCGTAGTGTCTAGATCTTGGGATATAATAATTGGTAGTGGTGGTTGTGTTGTTGCCACGACCAAGATGCATTTCCTCATGGGTTTGATGATGGCATGGAAAATGTCCTTGTCCTCCGCCAACACCACAATGTAGAGGCCCATGCTATGACAAGCAATATTAGATACACCTAAAATTAACATCATATACATTAGTTCAAAGATTCATTTTGCAAAATTTGAATTAGAATCCATAGTAATTCAATTCAATAGTTACCTATAGTTGCGATGCAATTTAAAACTCTAGAATGTCTGTAAGCCTCTTCTAAGAACTCAAAACTGTAAGTTGAGTTAGCCACCATGACTAACTTGATCATCTTCACTTACAACTTGGTAGACTTTTGCTTAGCTCCCAATTCATGGCATTTGCAATGCTGAGTTTAGGGTTCTTCCTCAAATGGGGTTGTTTCATTACATTTTCATTTTGTAGCATCTGTTGCAAGTACAATTTGTTGTTGCACGATTCAAGTAACTTTTCAATTAGAAAATAATATAAATTAATAAATAAAATAAATAAAAAACAATAATTTTTGAAAAAAACAAACCCTACATAATTCAATTCTCACCTGGACAAGAAAGCCATAAAAATGTCAACTAGCATTAGGTGTCAAGTTTTTCTAGATGAAAGGAAAACATATTTTTTCACCTTTGAAGGCCTCAAAATCTTTATAAACTTGGTCAAGGATAGAAAGCTATACTTTTACATCTAGTACAATGTGTGAACCAAGTTGGTCTTTATGTGGGAGTCTCCAATGGAATTGGATTTCAAATGTGGTGATGAAAATCTTTTCATATATAGGGTTGTCTACCTGGACAACTTGACAAACTCGACGTTTAGTAGAGGGTCTCATCCGTCTAATAGAGTCAACTTTATCCTTTGACTTTTTTGAAATTTACCCCCCATTTATCTAGGCTTATTTGGCTGCCATGCGGCAGCCGCGTGACAAATTTAGGGCAACTTCGGGTGGGTGCGACTGTGGGTATGGGGCGACCGCGAGTATGAGGCGAACACGGATATGGGGCGACCGCGGGTATGGAGAGACCACGGGTATGAGGTGACTACAAGTCTGAGGCGAACACGGGTACTAGGTCGCGGTTGCCCCTACCCGCACCCATGGTCACACTTGCCCTCAAGTTCACCGCTCCAAGACCCGCACTCACCCTTCATCACCTACACACGCCCCCCCAGGACCTGCGGTCATCCCTCCAAAACCGTTGGTCGCCCCTCCAGAATCCGCGTTCGCCCCTCCGCGACCGCAAGTCGCCCCTCCAGGACCCGTGTTTGCCCCCCCAGGACCGCTGGTCGCCCCTCCAAGACTGGTGGTCGCCTAGGTGACCCGGACACGCCCACTTTGCATCCACACCCGGGTTTGCCTATATATGAAGTCGCCAAATCTTCATTCTCCCATGTTCATCACTAAGGCTTCTTGGCTTGTATCCCTTTCTGGCTACATGCATAAGCATTTGGTGGTGAAAATTTACTATTGACTACTTTCATTCAAGGTTCTTGTTCTGGTGGTTTGATTTCAACAATCCCTCTACATATTTTTGGCACCTTACTTTCAACAATCCACTATGGCCAGTGGAGACAATACCACTAGAAAATTTCTTGCTGAAACCCCTCCACCGGCTCCACGTCGTGTTGTGGGATTGCAAAAGCTTCAAAAAGACAAGGAACGGAAGCATAGGGGTACTTGTCACCGAAAGCGGTTGCATGTGTTGAATAGTGCTGACCACATTGCTTTCAAGAGGTGGAACGAGGAGCCTAAGCCATGGTCAATACAAACTTGCGAAGATTACATTGAGTGGTGCCACATCAACAAGTTCTTTCCGGCATGGCGTCATCATCAACATCGACACACCAACAAGGCAAACTTGAAGTTCTATGAGAACGAAATATTTGTGAACATGTGCATTGAATTGTGGCAAGTTTTCTACAATACGGCCTTTGTAGAAAGGAATGAGGCCTCTCTTTTCCTTGCTAGAGGAGCCTATGCTGAGGTGGCATTGAGGAAAGAGGTTGATTGGAGCACGATCAAATCCAGTCCTTACATAAAACGTCTAGATGACGGTTGTATACCAAAAGGAATTCTCCTTTTTTTAGAGGGTGGATTGGATCCTTTTCGAAGTGTTCCTAGGAATCAGGCCCTGGTTGAAATTGACAGAGAGTCATCACAAGAGGATGACAATTCAAATGGTACGCAAGTTCTTAGGCTAGAACGAGTCATGGAACTACCCATTGGCCTCCCCCAAAATCAGAATGAAATTGTCCACGACGTCGGAACATCACGGGGACACAAATCTGGACAATCGTCAAGAGTGCGACATTCCACTAACCACAAGGGGCTTCTCCATCAGCTTTAAATCCACCATTGCCTCCACAAAACCCAAGTGATGTTTTTGAATTCAGTTGCAACAATGAGGTGCCTAGTGAAACAATTGTTCGTGCGCCAACTCTTCAATCCCGAGTGGATGTAGGTCACAATACTATGACCCTAGCAAAGGCTCAAAACCTCTTACAGATCAAAGACAACAAGATTGCTTCATTGGAAAGTGACTTGAAGAAATTGCAAGGATAGTGCAAATTGAAAGATGCTCTCATTGCATGACAATCTACCGAGCTTCAAGCCCTCCAAGAAAATCAGGCTAGCACTTTCACTTTATCAAATATAAATGAGGCTTTTGTTGACCATGATCCACATCATCTAGACAAAGTTGTGGGGGACCTTACCCACAATGTCCCTTGCCATCCACCCCCTTCCAAGCGTGCTAAGGTTTTGCAAAATAATCGAAATGCATTCCTCACTACGATTGGCGGAGACATGACTACTGACACGAACGATATTCATGGGACCCAAGATTCACTCTCATTTCCAGCAATTCAACAACCAAGGCAGACTGACAAAGAAAGAAACCTTGAAAAACAAAACGAAAAGCTTCAACGACGGTTGGATCAAATGGTTGCCACGTACTACCATTGGAAGGTGGCGTGCATTCTCTCTGTGGATAGATCGCAGCAAATAGCCAAGGAATTAGATAAGGTTTCAAAGAATTTTGTTGCAGCTTTACCTAAACGTGAGAATGGACTCACGTCCTGGGCACTCTTAGATGACATGTTTCCTGAAAACATGCCGATGTTGCTAGACACAAATATTATAGATTGGGCACAACAGGGCTGGGATCATGCAAAACAAATGTCTAGTCACATGGAGGTGAAGGACCAAAAGCTACTATGGCCACAACCTGCAGCTTTCGTACTCCACCATACAAAATGCCCCATTTGTCAAAAGCAATTTGGCCCTGAAGGTGGTTGGGTTCTCGGGTCATGTACACATGTGTACCATCCTCAATGCCTCCTTATGGGATGCCTCATTAGACGACGTTGTGTACTTTGTTCAGCACCATTCCATAATCGCTTGTATGCCATGTTCAACTTGATGACGTACATGCCACCTTCTTGAGAACATAGCGCTGAAACGACAACTAATACGACATTGTGGGATCGTAACCACGTTTGGAGCTGGCGTCAAGGGCTATATGATGATGAAAAGGCACCTAGTAGCTTTCAATTGAACTGGAAAACTGACCCGACTGAGATTGTCAAAGTGGCATCGAAGTTGATGGGAAAAGGTCCATACAACGAAAGAAGGAGGGCATTCTTCTACCAGTGCCTTGGTGGATACTTCGAGAAGAGCTCTGGAAAATTCAAATGGGGTCCTCATTCGAAAGGACATTGTTGGGATAATGAAGGTAAAAGGGGACCCGATCGCAATCAATTTGCCTCTCTTGAAGACATGACAAAATTGGTTCCTAGACTCTACGTATGGACTTTATTACCAAAGTCAAGCATTGGACTATCTTTTGGAAGCACATTCTCCACAAACGACAAGGACCCTACAAGCTCTCTAAGATTCCAATGTCTTGGAATTCATTTTGAATGCAGAAGGATCAGCTTCACGAACTCGTGCAAAGAAGAAGATAGTCCTTGAGGAGGCACTTCAACCTTCACATGGCGAAGCAAGTTCTTCTAAGAAGTAAAAACAATCCAAATGGATTTGTCGTCTAAGAATTTAAAGATGGACTTCATTTCTCCTTTAGTTATTTGGTTTACGTCCAAGGATATATAATGTCAAACCCCTAGTATATAGAAGCGTATTATATATGATAGAAGCGTGTAGCTCTCAATGCTTTTGTTTTGTTGCATATAGGCCAACTTCTAGCCTTCTATGATTGTGTGCTACACATTTGTATTGCAATATTACAGTGCCTTTATTTTTGAAATATATTCTACATTATTTTCTACTCCAAATACTTCACTGTCTTCAAACAAAATCAAATATGTTGTACAACTAATTGTATGAAGCTTATTATCAAAGAGCTGAAGTTGAAGTTCACTTTGACATTGTTATTTGCATTGACATTTAAGCTTCTAAAATTGGTTCAACTCTAAACCTTAAATTTTATTACTTAGAATTCAAAATTGTATATCATTGTAAGCAATCCCATTATCTCAATTCATTTCATGGAAGATTGTAATTGTTATCATTTTAGTTGCATAAATAGAAAAAGTGAACATGATGAACCCCTTAAGTCCCATTGTACCCTCTATAGACAATTTGGAATTTGGGCACGTTTCTATGGGCTGAAATTGTACACTAATTTTTTGAAACTTTTTGTGAAAAGAGAAAATCTGATAAGCTTTGAGGGAATATAATTTCTATTTCAACTGGTGTCCGGAAGCAAAAGTTACGCCACAAAATACCTAGAACTAAACTCGGCGGGCAATACAAAAAATATTGCAAAAATTCAAAATAAATTAAATTTTTTTTTTTTTGCTAACATTATGTTTTTTTCTACATAAAAAGCTTTGATTCGTTCCATTTTGATTAGTGATGTACAAGTTAAGAACTCTCTTATTTTTAAGGCAATGTAAACAAATTTTTGAAAAAACAACTTATAAGATTCATTTGAAAATGCAATTTTCAAATTTTCTCAAATTTGTTTATTTTAAAAGGGGAAGTTTGCTATCTAGAACAATCTCACCGTTGGGACTAATGGATTATTGTGTTTCAATCCCATGTAAGAGCTAATATCAATTTTGGACCTACTTCTACTTGACAATTTCTTTAAGTATAAAAATGAAGTTGTTATTTTTTGAATTTTTTTTCCTACACTCCCAACTCAATTCTTCAACACAATAAATTTTAAATTCAAATTCCATAGTGCACATTTTTGGAAGAAATAGCAATCAAAGTTGTCTGAAAGTGCAGTCAAGTGTTCCCAAAAACTTGCTTTTTCAACTTTGAATGTTCATATCTCTCAATCTGTACGGTCAAACATCATACAATTTTAACCACATAATCTTAAATAAGTGAAGTTCAAGATCCTATGGTTGAGTTCCACAAAAGTTTAGTTTTTTTTAGACAAATGCAGTAGAAATGGCAATTTCGATTTTTTCTTCACAGAAAAATGGCCTTGGGACTTTAGAAGTTAAGAAAAAACTTAAAATGGAAAAGATCTATTGGAATTATTTGAAAATTTTCCAAGCCATGCAAGTAGCGATGGAAATTAGCTAGAAATAGAAGCAATTGGTTATTTAAGTTGTATAGGGTTAGGTCTTTAGGGCTATGTTTTCACCCAAAAAATACCAAGATAAACATTTCTAGTACAAATTCAGAAAAAAATTACATAACAAAATTGATTTGACCAACATTAGATCTTGTGTTTTTGTACTACATTGGTTTGAGAAGATGTGACAAAATATTTGAAAGTACACTAAGTTCATAAATCTTGAACACACATTACAAAGTGTACAATAATTATTAAAAATCCACATGAACTTTGAATACAAAAAAAATTGTAGCATTTTCTTTACTAAGTCACAAGAGAGCTGCAATATCCAAAATTGGGGCTTACTTACAAATTTACAATATTGTTCACCAAAATGCTTTACACTACTTTCTAGAAACCTCTTTTTGGTTTAGGAAGTCACTCATAATAGGTCGCGGACCCACTTTCTAGTATTCTTCACCTATCTTTCCCATTGTATCCTTACTCCACTTCATCCATTGCATATAATACTCGCTTTCGGCTCTCATATCCACAAATTCGTCTTCCAACACTTGTACTCTGGTCTCATGAAACTTCACCAAATTCCAAATCATTTCTAACTCCTCTGGAAGATTACCATATGTCAAGGCAGTTGCCAAAACCTCCACCTCTAAGACATGTTTTCGGGCCGCATTGTAGCTTTCCTACATCTACGTTGTAGGGTTTCCAATTTTGATTCCTAGAGTAAACAATGGTCAGCTTGCGACAATTTCCCGGTGCTCTGCTTAGCTAAATATTGGTCTCCATTCTTCTTGAAAGCAGCAAAATCGTCATCTCTCTCTTTCAGTATTTCGTTGAGAGACCTCAATTGCTACTTCAAATAAGCTTCAGTGGTAGAAGACACTTCGCGTTCCTTCAAATTCTTCAATTCCTCACTCTTTGTACTCAATGATAAATGTACACTCTTGATTTTGGCAATCAAGGTCTCCTCATTGTTTGATGAATCACTATCACCTTCTAGCATCGCACGCTCTATGGAAAAGTCCTCCACTTCCATGGGGTCAACCTTTTCCAAGACTTCTTCTTGGGGGTTTGAGGTAATGGGCTCTTTTCCATGTTATTTCTTCTCGTGAAGGCCTACATCCAAAGACTTCCTGGACTCGGTGACGAAAACATCTTCATCATCGCTAGAGAAGGAATATCCGTTATACTCATGGGTGTGCTTGTCTAAGGAAGAAGTGAAAGACCAAACTACTTTTTCATCAGCAACAAATGATACTCCATGCTTAATCAATGTCATCATCTTGCTTATATTAAGAGGATCCTTTGCCCACAAGCTAGAGGCTTCCTCCCACTCTTTTTTGTCCGGACGAACTGTGATAGGCATTTTTGGGAGTGTTGTCCAATCCACTACCTTCTTCAAAACAACTTTGGCATACACCATTCGTACAAGAAAGAAACTGAAATGATCATTTCTATATACTTTAGTCTCGAAATATAGAAGAGTCCATACCTCGCAACATCTACGCATGAACCTTGTGTCCCCAACATACGCAAAGTTAACCTTCTGTTTTTGCACATGCAAAGGGTGACAACACAACGGAAATAACTTGTTGATGTGGCACCAGTCCACATACTTCGCAACAGTCCGGTAACTCCAAGGCTCTGGTTCATGCCTCCAACCCTTAAAAGCCTTAATCTTAGGATGAAGTAATATGGCCACATGCTTCTTGTGCTTCTTGCCTGACCATTTTCGACCCTTGTCCTTCATCGCCCTTTTCTCTTGTGGAGTCAATGGGGTAGGTATGGTAGGAGGAGATGGTGAGGTTGTATGCTCCATGTTTTTACGATGTATGTATAACTAAACAATATATACTATATGAAAGTCTTGATGCCAAATACTTACTCTAACTAAGTGAAACTAGTAATTATATGTGTATCACATTTACAAATATAGAACCAAAAGTCATGGCGGTGTAGATGTTCAAGGTTAAAAGATCGTGGATTGTATTTTCTGGTTTACAAAACACTACGGTTTAGACATGTAGGGAATGACAAGAATGGAATCCCTTCATTCTCCAATCCCTGCCTCATGTACATGCAGTTAGCCACTTGAAGATGGATGACAGCCTTTGCACAGAAGTAGGGGGACTGACAACTACAAGTCCATCCCACCCCATTTGTACAGGGACTAGCGATCGCATAAGGGCGAGTGCAGGTGCTGGAATCAAGGCGACTTCGGATCCACGCAACCGCACAAGGGCGACTTCGGGTGTAGGCACCCAGGCGACCACGGGTCCACAGGGTGACTTCAAGTGTGAGTACCTGGGCGACTTCGGGTGTGAGTACCTAGGCGACTTCGGGTGTAGGTACTTGAGCAACCGTAGGTGCGGGTACCTGGGCAACTTCAAGTGTAGATACCTGGGTGACCGCGGCTCCACTAGCCCAAACATGAGTGACTTCGGGTGCGACTTAGGCGACTGTAAGTCCACATAATGTGTAGGTGCTGGCATCTAGGTGACTGCGTATGCCTGCGACTGTCCAAGGACTATTTTGAGTTTTGAGACTCTTTTTTTAGCTGTTGGTCTAAATTGAATCCAAAACAGACATCTTTGGAAGTAGAATCAATTTGAAAAAATGAAAAAATACTTGTTGGAAGACAAATTACTATAGATGATCTTCCCTTTCCACACAAATTTTGGAGGATGAAAAGTTGCATTTATGTCCTACACAGAGACATACTTTGTCATTCATCGACCGAAAAACATCCTCCGCAACATTTATGGGTTAAAAAGGACATTGCAAGCCTCTTGCCATGGGCATTTTGGAAGTCAAAACTTGAAGTTTCACATTGTTATTGATTTTGAATGTTTTTTAAGCTTAATCAAGAAAATGTAGCTCCACTAATCTATTGTTTTTACTGCATTTTGATTTTCTTCAAAATTGTTTAAATTGTAATTTTTGTGGCACTTTGAAGAAAGCATCTTAAAAAAATACCACTTTTAAACCTTCTTTCTTAAATTTCCCTTGGTGTGAGCTGAAAGAGTACATCAATTACACCATGGTGTTTGTCACTATTCTTTTCATTTTTATTTTAAATATTTTATACTACTTCTAGCATTTTTTTAATTTCTATGATTTTTTATAAAGAAATTTCTTTAAAAGATCATATAAATTTTGTCACTTCCCAATTTAAATTTATCCGGCAGAAGTGCAACTAATCCAATCTACAAATATTGCTTGCAATTCAAATGAAGTCTACTTCTAAACCAAAATCATAACAAGGAGAAGTCTAATTTCCAGTACAAACTATAACAATTATCTATTAGAGAGAGTGAAACCTCAGAAGAAAGACCTGGACTATTAAATTCTTACAACTCATTTGAAATTTCTCTATTGAATTTCTCTTGGTGTGAGCTACAAGAGTACATTAATTACACCATAATGTCAGTCACTATTATTTCCATTTTTCCTAAAAAATTCCACACTATTTTAAACATTTTTGTAATTACTATGATTTTTATAAAGAAAATTCTTTAAAAGATCAAATAAAATTCAATTTGATGTTTTTAATTATGAAAAAAAATGAGATTAAATTTGAGACATATATTAATTCATGTAAAAAATATCAAAATTTTTGGAATGTGATTTAATATAAAAATCTAATGAAGTTTGACCAAGCCTGGATATGAAATGTCTTGTAAGGGTTAACTATTAAAGAAGGAGACCTATCACCAATGTACTTTGTCATTTGAAAAGTAATTTGAAAAGTCATCTATTGACCACCTTTTGGTGTGTGCAATGCTTCACATTCAACTTTGTAATGACACCAAGGACTAAAAGTGGCCCATGAATCACTTTTTAAAAAATTGTAGAAATAAATAGTGCACTTATTCATCCAAGAATCTGAAATTATTTTGCTAACCACCTTAGGTAATACGATGGTGGCCTTCCAAGGTTATACTAAGGTAATTTTACATGAAATCATCCAAATAAGTATTGGAGCATGGTTTTTATTATTAAATTGAATCTTTTGGGAAGTGGAAAAACAATTTGAGATTCCCTTGGCATGCATGCAAATTTAGGACTTTAGCAACTTAAGTGGTTCCATATGGAAAGTTTCAAAAAAATTCACGTACAAATAAAGTTTAATTTCAAGTTTTGAAGGCATTTCTTTCTTTAACCCCTAAAGTCCCATTCTCCCTACAGGGGACAAAATGGATTTTGGTCAAGCTCCTATGATCTCAATTTTTACTAAAACTTTTTGAAACTCTCTCATAAGATAAAGAAACGTATGGGCTTTTTGGAAATATAAATTTTACTTCAATTGTTGCCCAGGACCAAACTTATAGCACAATAACCTCTAAATGAGGCCTAGAAACGAGGGAGACCAAGCAACAAAATAAATCCACAAATAATTGAAACAAAAACCTTCATATTTTTTTCCTTGTACACTCTATTTTTTTCTAAATGGGAAGCTTTGAATCATTCCATTTGGATTAGTGATGTGAAAGTTATGAAGCTTCTTGTTTTGTGGGCAACCAACAACTTCTTGAAAGATTTTTTGAGCTTCCACTTTGAATGCTAATATCTTTCAATGTATAAGGTCAAGCATTACCAAAAAATTATTACATCATCTAAGGCAAGTGTAGAAATAGATCCTATGATAAAATTATAAAAATTATTTCATAGGTGAACGTAGCTAAAGTGATGATTTTGAGTGGTTTTGATAGAAAAATGGCCTTTGGACTTCAGGGGTTAAATTCACATCTAAAGAAGCTTTTATTAGTTTTTGATCATGGCTCAAACATATAGATCTTGCAATAACTTTTTGACCATGTACTCAAAAATAATGAACATGGAAAAAGCCTTCAAGGTAGTCCTTGTAAAAATGTTTTGTGAAACATTAAAAAGAAAATACAAAATTTAATTTTTAATTCACGGACCAAAATGGTTTTGTTGCGAGAAAACGGAATTTTTACATATAGGGATTAAATTAACTTCACCTAAAAATGGTGTAACGCATTTAACCCTTATGTTCCCAATTTTTCTGGCCCATCGAAACCAATTGAGAATTGTCATTTTTATTGCCAAAAACTTATTAAGATTATAAGAAAGTCATCCGTTTTTCTCGGATGAACCAATACAAGTGCCGATTGTCAATGCTTTTTGGAAGGAAAATGGTCTCCATTATTCCAAGGCTATATATCTTACTGTAGGATATCTTATTAGAACATTGAGCCTATTTAATTCATTCATTGCAACAAAATACAGACATTGATATGAGAGATTCAATACAACATACCATGAAGACTAGATCCACAATATTGCCAATTTTGGAAAAATGGCACTTCATATTAAAATTTGATTACATGTACTAGAAGTACTACTCCAAAATGATACTATGGTATTCTTCTATCACACTACAACACAGAGTCCCGAAAAACTAATTCTGGAGGCTTCATGTTCCAGGGTGGAACCATGACTGAAGCTACCACCTCAGAACATGTGAGTCTCATTTGTACGTCAGCATCCATAAGCGCACGTAACTTCGTAGTAAAGAACTTCCCTGATTCAGGGTTTTTGAATAGTTCCCTGTCATATTCACCCATATAACCAATTTTCATGTTCCCAATCAATTTACCAATAGAGAACAAATCAGACTTAATTGTATACTTGTGCATGGCTTGCATCTTGTCAAGGCTCGTTTTTGAATCCTTTGGCCCAAACACATAGAACAACTCCGGAGCCATCCACCATCTGCCTACCAACATGTCATCCCTCTCTTTTGTGGTTTTGTATCCAAAATGTGAGGGAGCTCCTTCTTGTATACAACTGGCAATTTTCCAATCGCAAATCCTAATGTTTATAACATCATCCAAGTACGACGGATAATGGATTAATATGTTGTTGAGAAACAAATCGTTGTGTAGAACACCTTCATTGTGTACAAGACTTGTCACATAAACAAGGGCCCATGCCAGCTTCACCTTGTACCTTCAAAAGAGGCTAATTTGCTTTACTTGTTCTTCTCAAAGTTCCTTCACCAACTTGATTTCGTGCCAATCGGCATGTGGCACGACCTTCTCATTCAAGCGAAGAAGTTTGTTCAAATTAACACCATTCCACCACAACGTGTAGGCCTCCATTGTATTGGCGTGGATAGCCACAAATTTAACAATGGCTGGGTGATTTAAAGGACACACCAAGGCCTCAATGGATTGTTCATATCTTGCATCACGCGTGTTTGTTTGCTTTGACACCTTCCCCGCAAAATGTACATGCTTGGGTATTGTAGACATGCCATCAATGTATACCTTTCGCACCTTTCCATACCCCTCTTGTCGGTCATATCCACTAAGGGGAACCACCTTTGTAGTAGAATTGATCCACATGAGAGACAATCCACTGTTTTGAGAAAGAGCAGCCTTCAATGCGTCCAACTGCCACCCCATAGCCCTAGATACAGTCTTTGATAGTCTAAAGGCCACTTTCTACCACCATGCCATTTTTGCGTGGAATTCGATGGTCTCCTTATTTTCATACCCAGGAACTATAGATCGGTGCTCTACAATGATTTTTTTGGTATTGAAAATGATTTCCATGAGCACATTCTCCATCCACTTCTCGTAGTTGTCAAAGTACGTTTCGTCCACGTCAGCATATTTTGGGGATTCTTTGCACTTTTTCAAAATAAAAGTGCTCAAATCTCTCTTCAACAGTTCAACTTAATGATGCATGATTCTTTATGCCTCAAATATGTAGACTCGAAGAATTCTACAGTGCGTTCCTCGTACCATTCGAAATACACTCGCTGTGCAAATATTGAATAATCCTGTGGAGGATAAGTTGGGTCCTTATCATGTGCCGTCTTTGACTTCTTTGACTTTGATGATGACTCTATACCTGTTGACCCATATGAGTCAATAGTCACTTGGAACTCCACAGGATTGTCAAGGTCGGTGCCCCTCACATATTTCCTTGTAGCATTCTCCCATTCCCGTGGGTCATTGTGGTTAATATCCTATAGGGACGGATGCATTGCACTACTCCCTTCCCCTATATTAGACATAGCTCTTCCTTTACAAAGTTACCCATGGTTGCTGAATAAATAGAGTCGTGGAAAAAAAAAGCAATAAGTCCCCCCCCAATCACCGCCTTGGCCCACAAGCTCGCATTCGGCCACTTCAAGGTGGATGAAAGCCGTAGCATAGGACCAAGAGCGGCGAATGCGGGTGAGGGCGACTGCTTAAGTACCCGCGGTCGCCATAGGGGCACGTTTGGGTAAAAAGGCGCATGCGGGTGTGGAGTGACCGTAGGTACTAGTATTCTGCTGAAACCCTAAACTCGAGGTCACCCCCTACTCAAGGTTGCCCCATACACGCGGTTACCCGAGGTTGCCTTGGAACTTGGAATTTCCATCCAAGACTTCTGAATTCCCTCTTCTGTGGTGCAGGGACAACCTCGACTGGGCGACATCGAGTAGGCGACTTCGGGTGGGGCGACCTCGAGACTATTTTGTGTTGGGCAGCTGATGGTATTTTGAAGCACCATTGAATCAAAGAAAAAAAAAGAATAAAGATGGGATGGAGAAGGAGCAGTGCATCAAAGGTAATTCCCGATGTGACCAACGGGAAGGTGAAGTAGTGGAAGGAATTCTCACACAAGGGTCGACTTCTTTGAACTCAAGTGAAGTCAAGCAGGTTTGGGGTTTGATTCCCAATCTGGTGTACATGATGTACGAGGTTCTAGTTTGGTCTTATGGGTTCGGTCAAACCTTTGAAGCATGTCACCTGGCCTATACAAAGGTCTTCACGGGATTTTTTGAAACTTTTAAGTAACTAATTAGTAATTATGTAGAGTATTTTAGAAGTCAATTGTGCTAAATCTTTGTTTAATGAGAATCGCGAATCGATACAGCCAACGACAAATAAGTACTTGTGAATTAAATTTGACTTCAGAAGAAGGGTGTTTGTATAATCTATTTAGAGTCAAAAGATAAGTTTAACTTAACAATTAGAGTGCATTACTAATTAAGCCCTAAGTGCCTAAGCCTTTCCTTCTTGTATTTTTCGTATGAAAAAAGAGCATAGACTTATAGTTATTCCCATTGTAGTAATTTTTATTTATTTTTAAATCTAACCGTATGAATATTTAAACAGCTTGCTTGTTAGTATGCACATTTTCTTTGAGTGCAAAATTGCATAAGAATTGTAAAATTATAACAAGAGAAATGTACATTTTTTTATTTTGAGTGTATTACCCCTCTCCACAACATTTCCAAAATTTGCACAAAAAAATGTTCTTGGGATTGAAGGTGAAATGAAGAAGTACAAAGAAATTGATTCTATAATTCAAAATGTTGACTTTTTGTTCAAGTTTGAGCTAATTCATAAAAGCTCCAAGAATGCCTTGGGCATTTAAGGGTTTAGATTTGGGTTCTAGGGTTTTAGTTTGCGAGGGCTTTGTAGGGTTTTCAGTTGATGATTGTAGGACTTGTGGACATTGAAGCCTTGTTAGGGACCATTTAATAAAATGATCATGTGATATAATTGTAAGCTATCTTGAAAATATTCTATGATCTCACCTACCATTACTGCAATTCTATAGAAGTGACTCTTTCAAATAGTGATGTAGAGGCGACCTCGGGTGGGGCGACCGCGGGTCCAGAGAAGGCGGAAATTGGGGACTTCTTAATTCCCTTTTTTGTGGGGCTAGGGCGATCTTGGCTGGGGTGACTTCGGGTACAGCGACTTCGGATGGGGCGGCCGTGGGTCCAGAATGGGAAGACTATTTTCTGTTGGACGACTGATGGTATTTTGAAGTACCATAGAATGAAAGAAAAAAAGATTAAAGATGGGATGGAGAAGGAGCTGTGCATCAAAGGTGATTCCCGATGTGACCAATGGGAAGGTGAAGTAGTGGAAGGGATTCTCATACAAGGGTCCACTTCTTCGAACTCAAGTAGAGTCTTGGAGGTCTAGGGTTCGATTCCCAACCCGGTGTGCATGATGTACGAGGTTTTGGTTTGGTCTTACGGGTTCGGTGAAGGACGACTTCGAGCTCAGAACCGAGATGACAAACATCTCGGTTCTAAACTCGAAGTTGTCCTTGGCCAAATCCTCGAAGCATGTCACCTGGTCTATACAGAGGTCTTCACAAGATTTTTTTAAATTTTCGAGTAACCAATTCGTAATGCTATAGAGTATTTTAGAAGTCAATTGTGCTAAATCTTTATTGAATGAGAATTGTTAGGCGCTATGGACAATGATGAATAAGTACTTGATAATGAAGTTTGACTTCTCAAGAGGGGTGTTTGCATAATCTATTTAGATTCAAAAGATAAGTTTAACTTAACAATTAGAGTGCATTACTAATTAAGCCCTAAGTGCCTAAGCCTTTCCAAGTGTATTTTTCCTATTTGAAAAGAGCATGGACTTATAGTTATTCCCATTGAAGCAAGTTTTATGAAACAAAAATCTAACCATATGAATAGCTTGTGTATTAGTATGCACGTTTCCTTTGAGTGCAAAATTGGATAAGAGTTGTGAGATGATAACAAGAGAAATGTACATTTTCTACTTTGAGTGTATTACTCATAAAAAAAATTTGGGATTGGAGGTGACATGAAGAACTACAAATTATATTGGCACACTAAAATGCACTTTCCCAAAACTTAATATCACTTGAAAAGCTATTAAACTCATTACACATTGGGAATATTTTTAATTCTTGTGGCCCATGATTTCACTACCACCTATTCATTGATACATAAATTTTTTGCTTAGGCAAGGGTGTGCATTGAAGCACTTGACACTCAAGGAACCACTATCATAAATATTTTTTAAGTTGGGGAGTTTCTCCAAATCTGACGTCCATTGGATTTCAAATATGTTCCTCTCTCCATTTGTGAGGATGTGAAAGTAAAGATAAAGTAGAAATGGAGCGGGCATTAAGAATGGACCCTATAAGTGGCTCTGAAATGGACAAACTGTAGTTCATAAATTGACCTCCACAATCATTGAATGAATCGAGAAAAAAAAAATTATTAATTGTAAGAGCCAATCCATTCTCTTTACTTTCCCATTTTTCTTTAGAAGTTGCAAGTGAACATTTTATGGAAGACCTAGGGGCATAAACAGGGACCCATGACACAACTCCTTTGAAAATTCATAAGTAATTCAAAAATACTTCAAAAAATATGAAACCACTTTTGTTAGATTCCTCTTTTATTTTTCTTTGTCTGAAAAATGATCTAAAAATATTTTCATTTAAGTAATTACATGAAAAAGGGAGATCAGCCCTGAGATGAGCCATTTCTAAGTCTCCTACTTTAGTTGTTATGGATCATGGGAGGTAGTGCCCTCCCTAGACCTGTGGTCGTCCCACACCCATGTTTGCCAGGAATCCGCATGCGCCCTTGCAGGACCCGTGGTTGCCCTGAAGCCGTAGGCGCCCTTCGTAGACCCTCGGTTGCCTACCCACGGTCGCCCAGAAATTCCGGGACCTGCAATCACCCTACTTACTGCACTTGCCCCTTGCACGCCTGGTCCTGCACGCGCCTAGGGCGACTTCGGGTACAAATGCGGTCGCCAAGGACGTGAGTTGCCACTTTCTTTTCTAGTGTTGTGCATCAACTTCCATATGCCTTGAAGCGTTTGGATGCGTGTTCATGTACTAGAATCTTGTGTCTAGGACACTTTTTGTTTTGTCGCCCATTGTAGAAGACAATACTTTTCGAGCATTTGGAGGATATTAACACATCCTACATATACCATGCCCCCCCCTTGAAGAAGACAAAGAAGAAAGGAGAGCGCCATAGTCGTAATGTAGCCATCCTTTTGGATCCAACAGCGAGGGCATTTCCAAATTGGCAAAACGTGCAATCGGATTGGACGTTCAACACTTGCAAGGTATACATAGGGTGGTGCCATATCGATAAGCTATTCCCTTACTTCCGGCACAATGTACATATCAACCAAAACAATGCTAATCTTCACTACTGCAAAGATGATGCATTTGTGCAACGGTGCATCGATGTTTACCGGACATTATATAAAAAATCAACAGTGAAAGGAGCCAAGTTTCATTGGGTATATGCCAAATGGTCTATGCAGAGCTACAATTGCGACGAACTGTGGATTGGAGGACCATTAAGAAAATCCCCAATAGCATAGTTCCCACTACCAAAGACATTCCAAGGGCAAATCCATCAAATAATTTGAGGGATGGGTTAGGGCCTAAAAAACATTTCAAAGAAGTGTTGGATGAAGACTATGATTGGGGCCAGTTGTCTACCTCCACCGACTCGGATGAAGAAGACATTGTAGACCCCATGCCCCCAAATGAAGATCCAATACTTGAAGAAAATATAGCAGCGATGGTACCTTTCGTTGAAGACTCAGAAGGGGCAGTAGCATTGCATGTCGTGCCTCTTAGATTGTTGGAGCCAATGCAATTCCGTCATCCTGAAGAAGACAAAGTTCTTCAACACGTATATGCATGCATGCAAGAAATGGAGGAAGACAAGGAGGATGTCGAGATCGGATTGCAACAAGATGTTGAACAAGCACTGGTGATTTTTCATTCATGTGAAGAACTACCTCTTCAAGAAGCAGGAAGGGAAGTATTATATCTTGAAGACACAACGAGGCAAGGAAAAGAAGCTTATAAAGCCTAGTTGAAGGATATTCTTGCTAGACTGGTAGAAATAGAAATGGAATGTGAAAGCCAGCATGAATGCACTGGTCGTGACATTGAGGCCAACAATGTGCACACCCTCGAAGCACTAATCATAAGCGGGAAAGATCGTTTGTCAATTCAACAAAAGAAAATGGACGAGCTGGAGGAATTTTATTTGAAATTCAATAAAGGCAAAGATGGAGGCTCCACCTCAAATTCCAACCTGTTCTTGGACAAATGAATGGCCGGAGTAATGGAAGAGTGCAAGGTAGAAGAAACCTGATTGAACACCGAAAGGAAAGCTGTGGAGGAGGCGTAGTCAAGGTTGAATGACCTAAAAGAAACCACGGTTGTAGGCCTCATTGACCTTCCAATGACTTTGGATGCATTGTTAATAGATGAAGAGCATTGTGTGCTAACATCAGAGGTAGCTTCCTTGAAGCAAAAGTTAGTTTCTTTGAAGAAGCTTGAACACCAGTTTAGAAGTGCATAGTGTACATGAATGCACACCTCGGTTTTGCAAGAATGTTCAAGAAATTCTGGATCAAAAACAAATGTGGAACCATGACCTAACCCTTTTGAAGAGTGCTCAGAGAATTGCGGCCCATGAGCTTGAAGTCATGAAGAAGAGAAGCGAAGAGGAGGCCAATATGGATGTTGTATGATTTTGGGCTAAAGGTAGTCTTCTAGTAATAGACTAATAGGTAGTTGTTTTTCTAAATTTGGATATATCGAAAGGGTTGCTTTCACCTTTAGAACCACCTCATGTTGTACAATGGGGTCCATGTTTTTTTTCTTCAATAAAGATATATATATTCCTATCTGAATTAGCCTCCATGTGTTTTGAAGATCTAATTCTTGATGATTAGATACATGTCAAATACATCTATTGCATGTGTTGTAGGTCAATTTTCTACGTAGACTTTTGTGCTTTAATTTACACAAGATACCAACAATGTTATAATACAATTGTCTTTTTAAGAAATTCATACCGAACGTCCAAACAATTATTTATATTCGAACGACTTCATACAATTTTTAGTTTGCCGTGTACACCAATTGCAACATCTTCCTACGATGTGAAAATAAAAAAAAAGTTTACTATAGATTTGAAGATATTCCTAAATCCTAAACCCCTAAGGAGTGAAATATTTTTTTTGGCATCATAGTGATATTTAGAAGGGGAACATGAATCGAATTTTTAGTAATTTTCTTTGGCACAACATTTTTTAAAGAATTAAGTTCGAAGCCTACCAATTTTTAGAACTTTTCACTATGTGGGTCAAAAGTTTTTGTATGATAAGTAGTTTTCACTACTTGGCATTCAGTTGGTCCACAAAAAAATTAATGAAATTCTTCACAAATCACAAAGCATTTCAAAAAATAAAATTGAAATTGAAATTGGTTCTTATGATTTATATCTATGTGAAAAGCTTTGAATCATTTCATTTTGATTAATGAGATGAAAGTTATGGGGAGATTTAGTTGTGTGTAGTTTGCGGGTAGTTACTAAATTTGTACTGTAGAATAAACTTTAAAGTCCCTTATTTAACTAAATTTTAAACTAGGAGAATGTGGTAGAACTACATAATTACATTTGGTATAGATTGTGAATTACAACATTTCACCCATGTCGCTTGGTATTTTTCAATCCCATAAATAAATGGTTTACAATTCCATATTTAAAATCATTCATTATTTATTTGTACTTATATTTTTTTCCTAGATGTTGTATAATTTGGAATTTTCTATATTTTTACAAGCATGTAGCCAACTTGTCTTGATGAATGACTCCAATGAATTTTGCCATTTTTTCATCCAAATGTAACCTTGTAAAGTGCATTTGCCCTTTTCTTTGCAGGGTTGCAAAAGGAGTTTAGTCTCTACGCTCACTATTGTATTGATAACTATACAATGGAAATTTCTAAATTCTTTTGGACATCTTTTCTCACTAGCTTACTATAAGATCCTACCATTACATGTTTTGGATATTTTTTTATTTGTCCTAAATGTGGTACATGTACTAGGAATGGCAGATGTGAAAATTTTCTTCTGTAAACTACGGTAAGAGGTCCAAAAAGCGATGAAATTGAATTTTGGAGAGGTAAGATTTCTTGAAATATTTTTTTAGTAAATTTTTCTTGAAAGACAAGAAGAAATGACATCTAATCCAAGTTGTTTCATATTTTTGGGAGCTTTGTGGAATTAGTTATAAAATTTTGAAGTCAAAATGCCATAGCGCTCTAAAAGCGACCACCTCCTAAAATGTACACAGTTTGTACATTGAAGAACATTGAAGAAAACAAAATGTACCTCTCTGTCATGTTTGGTTCAAAATGCCAATCAAAGTTCGAGCCTTCTACCTTAACCCCTAAAGGACTAAGGCCATTCTTTTATCAAAATTGCATTCAAAATTGAATCCTATGAGTTATTTTTTCAAGAAGATGCTCAAATTGCCCGAAAAACAAGATTGTTCATAACTTTCACATTACTCATCCAAATGGGATGAATAAAAACTACACATGTAGACAAAAATATGATCTTTAAGAAGAAAAAAATTTCAAATTTCAAATTTTTGTAAATTTCTTTTTCTGCCCGAAGACGTTCCTTACAAATTATGTTTAAGATGCCATAACTTTTGTTTCCGAGCACCAATTGAAACAAAATTTATATTCCCATAAAGGTAATAAGTTTTCGTATATTATGAGAAAGTTTCCAAAAAATTCATTAAAAATTGACATCATAGGAACCTACCCGAAATCCATTTTGTCCCTCGAGGGGACAATGGTCCTTTAGGGGTTAAGTTAATCTTTATGCACATGAAGTTGCCCTTCTTTCACCTGAGGCTGCCCATCTGGGATCCAAAGTCACCCATTTGAGACCCGAAGTCGCCCATCTAGGACCCAAAGTCGACAATCTGGAACCCAAAGTCGCCCATCTGAGACCCAAAGTCACCCATTTGAAACCCAAAGTTGTCTATGTGGAACCCACGGTCGCCCTATTTCAAACCTGAAGTCACTTGCCGAACCCAAAGTCGCCCTCCCTATACCAGCGGTCACCCTATTTCGGACTTGAAGTCGCCTGCTAGGTCCGCGTTCGCACCATGTGACCCGAAGTCGATTCTTGCAAAGGCGCGTGCCTCCATATACCTGGAGGTGGACCAACGATCAGGTGGGGCGACCTGGGGTGTAATAAAGTTTTGTAGCAGTGACCTAAAACCATCCTTTGAGCTTGTGGAGGGCAAGACCGAAAGCACTATAAAGGTAGAGGAATAGCATTGAATTTTCATTGCTTCGTTGATGAACATATGGCTTGGATCTTCTAAAGAGGCTTCATGCAATGTTATATTCTTCGGAGGGCAACAACCTTGCTTTGAGTGGTTAGAAAACTACTTGAAGCAATGACTTTGGCATAACTGCTTTTTTCGAAGCACTTGGGTAGATATGCGTTTTGGATTGGAATAACGCATATTAGATAATCAATATGGCAAATCGAGGTGCGGGGAGGAGGACGAACATAAATGATACTCAAAGAGCCACAAAAGAGTAGGATCCATGGTTGGTTATTGAAATAAACCCCGCTCGTCCCGCAAATACGAGGATTTGTATTTTTTGTAATTGGAACAAAGTTTTCGTGCGGAAGCGGGCATTTGGTCACTTTGGTTACCCCCGTACATCAACAGTGGAACGTTGTAAATGTATTCCACCGGTAGTCCTTGAATTATTCAAGAATTGTGAAGGGAATGTACCAAAAGAAATGAGTTTGGAGGAGAGCATGGAGCAGATCCTGAGGTTGATGTTGTTGAATCGTTCTCTCAATGGCCTCTACACAAGCATCTTCTTTTTCTGATAGAACTTTTTCGTTACTCATGAACCTATTTCCATCTACAAATCTAGCTATGGAAGGTACATGTTCATCATACCCATCATTATCCTCATCCAATGGAAAGTCATAGATGTCTCGATCATTGCCTCCAAGATCTTCATTGAACCGACTTAGGCTATCGAACATTTTATCATCAAAATTGTGCCTGTTGTAATTCATGGCATCTTCGTCATCCAATAGAGGCCCAACTGACCCACCATCCTCCTCGTCTTCCAAGATAAATCCCTCTGAATCTTCCGAATCCACATTGTCTTCGTACCATTTCTTCTCATCATTTTCCTTTGATGCTGCCTAGACCTTAGAATTGGTATACACATACACCAAGTCTGCTGCCCTTTGCGTTGTCAACTTATTCCGAGATTTGTTGTGAAAAAAAGAATAACTACTCCAATTTCGTTCACATGAAGACGAGGATATCGGTTGTGCCAAAATTCTCTTGGCTATTGGAGCAATGAGCTTCCCGCATGCACCTTCAAAATCCCACCAAGCATGCGCCGACTATTGTTGCTCATCCGGGTTCAACATATTGTGAAACGGAGGTTTCCTATGGCGGAAGGCTACAAATTCTTTTACCACTGAGGCGTACTCTCCTTGTTTGCAAATTTTCATTAGAACACGCTTACATGCGTCCATTGCATCTTGGTCGTTGGCTAATTTCTTATCATGCAAAAGGTATGGATTCAAAAGAGCTCCTGCATAATGTAAATTTGTCTCCCCTATTTCACGGCGTCTGAAAAAAGATCGCTCCAATGGTTCAACCAGGTTTGCTGCCAAACAAAAAGGATCCCCTTCTAGACTAAGGACATGTTTTTCTAAATTCCTCATAATATGCAACACCTTACCCATGCATGACGTCTTTACATCCAAATCACGTAGACCATACACAATGGGGGCCACCAATTCCCGCAAATTTATCTATCGGTCCCAATAATGTTTCTCTAAAATGTACCTCTTCACATCACGAGACTTCGTGCAAGATTTGGCTTTGCCATTGTCGTTTAGTATATTCACATATGCCACCCACTATGGGTCCACCACACTTTGTTGCAATGCTCTTTTGACTTCTAGCAAATGATCAATCATGATAAACATAGAGGCGAACCTTGTTTCTACCGGCTTCAACAAAGTGTACTTCGCCTCATACTTCTGAAATATAGCAAGTGGCATGTGTCTTTTTTTGAAGAAATTCACTACGGTTTGGGCTCTCTTTACCGACTCTTCAATCCATTTCTCCTTTCCCCAATCTTTGAACAACAAATTCAAGACATGCACCACGCATCCTTGAAAAAAAATGTGTGGATATTTATTGGATACCAAATTCCATGCTGCCGGATTCACTAGAGCATTGTTTGCGCTCACTTGCACCACATTTGTGGGACCCACTTGTTCTATGAATTTTTCTAAAATAGTGGCCAAATATTGTGCTGTCTTTTCAACCTCACTGGTATCTACCAATCCAAGGAATTGCTCACCCGCTGAAGATATAAGCATGGCATTTATCAGTGGACGATTTATAACTGATCTCCATCCATCAATGGACAATGTTGCTCCAAACTTCCTAACGCTATCTTCAGTCCTTCTATGCACCTTCCCCACGACATCTGCCTTGGCTTGATCAAGCAATTTATGTTGTAGATCATGATATGATGGCGGAGTGTAGGACGTACTATACTCGGAGGGTTTTTTCACCGCTTCTCTAAAAGCTATGTTTCGAGCCACAAAAAATGGTATATTTTCTGCATAGAAGAAATGGGCCCACATTGCATTCAATTTCTGTTTTTTTGCTTCTTGAAAGCCATCCCAAAGCCTACATTGTGTTGGAGGCCTATTGCTTGAGGCCTTGTGAATGTCACGTGCGCTATATGTTTGCATACTTGGGGTTACTTTAGAATCCCCACCAACGACTTCTACCGGTGTTGTATAAAAATCTTCTTGCGTAGAACGTGGCATGCCCCTCCCACTTGACATATCGCTTTCAACCATAGGCGTGTTGTTGCCATCCACATTTGCGCCAACAGCTCTTCGTGGAAATGCCCCATTGTATCGAAGAAATAAAGTTTAAGTTTCCAATGACAATTTAGAACACAAACTCACTCCCATATCATGAAAACCGGTCGCTGATTCATATCCTAAGTGACTCAACATACGGCTCGTTTTCCTTGCAAACACAAAGTTGCAAGCCTTACACTATATTTTACCCGCCGACGGGACAACATACCAAGAGGAAAAATCCTTGCTCATGGTGACAAGTTCTGAACTTCAACTTCTTCAAATTCACAAGTTCTTGAAAACGTAAACACAAGTGAACCAATGTTTAAAATTGGATGATAGGTTCGTGCACAAAGCCTTGAAATTCAAGGCCCCCCTTCCACCGAACGATGCATTATCAAGCAAAGGGCACAAAATAAATTGCAGCAACTAACCCTTAGAAATCGTAGTTTTAGTGGATTTGGAGTGCTTTCATGTGCCTTGTTTCTTCTACTTCTACTTTGCAACTCAATACAGGTGGCGATGACTATTATTCAGAAATATGAATTTTTAAAACAATACCAATGGACTCATTATCCCCAAACTAGCCCGTCCGATCGGGCCAACCCGTCCAAACAGACCGTCCGAACAGGACGTCGAATCTAGCCAATCCATCCGAACAAGCTGTCCAATTGGGCCAACCCGTCCGAACAGGTCGTCCGAATTGGCCGTCGGAACATCCCGTCCGAACAGGCCATCAGATTTGGCTAAGTCGTCCGAACAGGCCGTCGAATGTGGCCAGCCCGTCTGAACATGCCGTCTGATCGGCCCAACGCGTTTGAATAGGCCGTCGGATCTGGCCATCCCATCCGAACAGGCCATCGGATCGGGTTAGCCTGTCCGAATAGGTTGTCGGAACATTGCGTCCGAACAAGCCATCGGATCGAGCTAGCTCGTCCGAATAGGCCGTCGAATCTGGTCAGCCTATTCGAACAGGCCGTCGGATCAACCCGTCCCACAAATGAATAGACTTCAGGTAGGTTCAGTATCAAATACTATTGTTTGACGTTCAACTAGCACAAGTTTTATCCAAGCATTTGGGTATGCCTTCTTCCTTTCGGGGAGGTTGCGGGTTCAAATCCTAGCTCTAGTCAATTCCTTCAAGAGTGCTAATCAAATTTAGATTAACAAGTTTGTAGGAGTTGATTAGAGCTTTTGTACTACAATTTTTTGGGTTCATAATTTTTGCAACGAAATAATTAATGGATGGAAAAGAACTACATATAATATGAACAAATCATCATATCATAGTGAAGAAGTTAGAGGCAACATTGGACCATGAGGTGTAACCAAAGGACTTGGACTCCACTTGTTTCTTTCGGGGAGGTCGCGGCCTTGCAGGTTCAAATCCCAGCTCTAGTCAATACTTTCAAGCATGCTAATTGTCCAAAGTTAGACTAGCAAGCTTGAATGTATTAATTAGGGCCTTTTGTGTCAAAATTTTTGGAGTTCATATTTTTGCAATGAAATAATGAATGGATGAAAAAGGACTATATATAATATGAACAAATCATTATATCATTGCAAAATGCAAAAGAAGTGAAAGGCGACATTTGACAAAATGGTTCAACAAATTAGTATGAATTGAAACTTGCAAGAAGATCAAAACATATCATGAATATTAAAATATACATATATATATTAAAAAAGAAGACATACATATGTAGATATAAAAGCCAAAACAAGTCCTTCTGTTTCACCAAAAAAAAAAAAAAAAGACATACCGTGATTAAAATTATTTACTAGTATTTTTTTTGGGTGTTAAACACATGGACAATTTTCATTGCAAGGGAAAATAGTACACAGAACTAAAGGGACAAGCCCTCGGCAAAAATATTTAAGTTCTTCAAAATCTAATGATCAACCAACCAAAGCATAGAACCCAAGGGAAAAAAAGAATAGATCCCAAGGTCAAAGGACAAGTCGAAGCCAAGTGCCCAACCAAGTCACATGAAGACAGGAGGCAAGTCCTACACACACTAATGATGATATTTAGTGTTATGTTACAAATAGTGTTACCTAATTTTTACCAGACCCATTTAGAGTTTTACTTTCCGCCTCTTGTGAGCTCATTTCTGATATGAAATTACCTTTAACACTAAATGAAGTCTTGTTAAAAATTTATATCCCAAAAAATTCAAGAAGTTGTCAAATAGTGCCTATATTGACATTTAGTGTTAGTAATACTAATAAAATTGTTGACATTTAGTGTTGTACTTTCTAATTAGTGTTGCCAACACTATATACCATAATTAGTGTACTATAGTATTGAACAGACTAGTCCGTCCGATCTAGCCCGTCCAAACAGGCCGTTGGATTAGCCCGTCCGATCTGTTAGTGCGGACTTGGGACTTCACGTAGTTGAGTTTCAAATACAATTGTTTCACATTAATAATACAAGTGCCTAGGCTTATCCAAACATTTGGACTTGGCTTCTTCCTATCGGGGAGGTCACGGGTTCAAATCCCGGCTCTTGTTAATACTTTCAAGCATACTAGTTGTCCAAAATAATACTAACAAGCTTGTAAATATTGATGAGAGCCTTTTGTGTCAGAAAATTTTGGAGTTCATATTTTTGCAATGAAATAATGCTACAATGGAAAAAAAACTACATATACTATGAACAAATCATTATATCATAGCGAAAGAAGTGAAAAGCAACATTTGACAAAACAATTCAACAAACTAGCATGAATTGAAACTTGCAAGAACATCAACACATATTATGAAGATCAAAATATATATATATATATATATAAAAGGCAAAACAAGACATACCGTGATTACAATTATTCACTACTATTTTATCCTCGTGACATTAAAACAAAAGTCTATAGAGTATAGAGTTCTATTTCTTCTATTGCAATAGACCTATTAAGGGCATATTCATTAAAATGAGACAATTTGCAATCTCACTTTAATCTTGTTTCTAAATTTAGTATACAAAAGAATTCATTAAATTGAGACAATTCAATAAAGTGAGACTGTAATATACCAAGAGATTTATTAATTTAGCCTTTTACAAGAAATTATTTGTTAACTTTAGAATGCAGGACAATTGAGGTACGGTTTTCTAATTTGAGATTGGTCAATTTTATAATAACTATTGAACTAGAAAAATGAAGTTATCGCTTTCTAGCACATGCCTAGGTATTAGAGTTTCCAAATGAATTCATTATAGATGGATAGAAATTCGGGTCTTTGAATAAGGCTGGCGTGAATAAAGTGTCTATTTTGTAATGACAATGATTGAGCCAATGTCCACCTCATTGAGGGCCATTGATGCAGCACTACTTTCCCTTTTTGAAATAGACACTTTAGTATCCAATAACTAAATTAAAGAAACCAGAATTAAAGTTGTTAAGTGAATATGGATTATAAATGCAATGTACATGGGCGGAGGGTCACCAAGTCATGAGTTCAGAGGTTGGTTGGATAGGAACTAAGTATCACGATTATGAGGTCCGGGTTTGATTCCCGTCAGATCCGTTTGAGCAATAGCGTGATGGACATGACTTGGTACTGCTAGTGAGTGATCATTAGGTAGGAAAGCTGTACCAACCAACCAGCCCCATCCCACATACTTGAGACAAGTGCTTAAGCCAGTTTAACATGAACAAATAGTGATCTTCATCACTACTCCCCCCCCCCTTTTTATTCGTTTTATTTTGTATACTTTTTGTTCTATTGGAAGTAGCTGGTTCATCATACAATACATTACTGCACCTAGTCTTCGATATGAAACGTAATAGATAACAAAAATACAATTAGAAAGCAAAAAATAAATTATGCAATAAACAAATATAAATATAAATATATTATATTGCACACTATTTATAACATCAAATTGTGAAATAACAAGAAAATTACATCAATATAATAAACTACAATATTTTGCTAACTACATCTACTTCCTCCTTCTAAACCTTTATTTTATTTTTCGTACTTAAACATACGTATAAAAAAACTTTGAAATACTACAACTCCTAACAAATATATATTTTTTTTTTTTTCAAAAAGTAAGAAAATAACCAACAAAATCCTAAAACTTCTGATCACTTTCTATGCCTACTAACTATTCAGACACCCTCACTCTGTAGATGTATTGTTGTTTTCACCGGTCAAATAAGCATCCACTGATGCCTTGATAATAGCAATTTGATTTTTTGGAATTTTGACTTTTGGATCAGAAGTCCCTATTCTGACACGCGGCTTCCACGCTGTCATAATACAGTTTGTATGCGTCCAACTCGGGGAGATAGCCTTGTCCTCGCACCAAGAATTCCCTTGTTTCGTGTCCCAACCTACGTAAGTGTCCTCGATAGTGTGCTGAAAAGATGTTGGGGTCCAATATTGGAGCTGAATGGAATTTACATGACCTGGATCTGGATTCGGGTTAGTAAGTGCACGAGCAAGCCAGAAGGGACGGAGGTCACCATCAGCAGGTCGCACTGCCACAAAGTAACCCGCATACACATCACGGCCAACACGGAATGAAGGAGCTGGACGGTCACGCCTACGGCCAACGAAAGGTGCATCTTCTGCAAACTCTTCACGCATTTGACCACCGTCTAGGTACTGGTCTTCTTCCCCCTCAGCAATTTGAGATTGAGGCCAAAATCCATCTCGCAATGTTTCTTGTGCTACAAGAGGTGCATTGAGAGCGCTTCTCACACCTTCCCAGTACTTCTTCACTGGTGCATTCTTCCTTTGGTAGTCTCCAGACAAATCTTGATTTGCCATTGCCCCCTACAATGCAATGTATTCGTCCAAATCCTTGCAAACCTCATCGAAGCAACACATCTGCTGTGGTGCCAATGGTGTAGATTTACCCCTTGGTACTTTAGGGGCCCCTTCTGTTGTCTCCTTCCACAACCGAATCCCCCCACCTTCTTTTGGCAACCAATCGACATCAGTGCACAAGATCTTGTATTGCATCAACGGCCAACATTGGAATCTTTATAAAATTTAAATTGTTGTGCTTGAGAATGGCCTTGTAGAGAATCATCACCTATATGCAAGTACCCTTCTACAAAGCGCTTGAAATCAGGAACCTCCTCAATGAGGTGAGGAATGACAGGTTGAGTTTCACAATCCATGAACAACTTCATCAACCTTGGAATGGTGAGATAGTCATTCTCCTTCAACTTAGAGCTCCATCGACCAAATAGAGCATCAATGTCTTCATGAGTGTGTCCAACGATGAGGAAATTGATGAAAACCTCTCGAAAAATAGCTCTATAGACAAGGAGAGAACAAAATGCAAAAAACCAATGGTTTTTATTGTCGCCAAAGGCATTGTCAAGCTGTAGAGTCAATGTTGGAGGAAGAGGTTTAGCCTCGGCCAATTCTTCAGGAATTGATCCAAGGGAATCCGCACAAATATTTGAGCTTGACAATACAGCTCGCATCAATTCTGAATGACCACCTCCTACTAGCAATTCACGAGATGAATGCTTGGGCTGCGACTCGAGATCTCGTAACAATTTAGCAATGGACCCGATGGTATGGTTGGAGTCCGTGAGAAAGATGTCCAAGACGTAATGTGCATATCGCACGTCTCCATGCCCATGAGCAATCATGCCCGTGACCGCAACAGGCATCTTCATATAAGAATCATTTCCTTTACTCTTGTGAGAGAAATGGAGAGAAGCTATCTTTGAATGATCCATCTTATCATGGATTATTGTAAGAACTTTGTCAGGATACATCTCAAACATTCCACGGTTCCCATAATAAAGGTTCCTATGCGCCTTCTGTTCGTCAATGTGAATCTTCAATTTTTTAGCCCAAATTTGTTGAGACCAAGAACCAGGAGTACAAGCATTCTTGAGCTGCTTCAGCCTATCGCAACATCCACAACGTGCAAAACTATCACCTCTAGCTTTGGGGGCATACTCTGGAAAAGATTGACGTCGGATGTTACTCAGTCCACTAGTTGAAATATGTTGTAATTGTAATGACAAATTCACATTGTTGATTTCCGGCCATTTGTCCTTCCACTTGAATCCAGACGAAAGAACCATGGAGGGAACTTTTTCTCCTGACTCGAGGGTCCTAGTTTTGTATGGCATCGCGTCAGCTTCATTATCCACCAATAAACGAAGAGTCGCTGTAGCTTGCAAGGTGTGAGTTCGAGGTTTCTTCATACCCAAATTCCCATGATGTTCTGGTTTCTCCTCCCTCCTTGCTTTCTCCTTGTATCTGTAGAAGGTGGCCTTCGATACTCCATGGATGTGGCACCAAGCCAATGGACAAACTTCATGCTTTGCTAAGGTAATCATGTCACTTCCATTTTCATCACAGTGGATTTGACCGTGCACGTCTAGTAAACGCAATTTTCGACTGTATACACTTCCGTCAACATACATAAGAGAACGAACGGCTTGAATTTGCCCACGTGGAAATGGTTGTACGCAGTTTTTAGAGCAACACTCTTTGTTGGACACCTCCGCGATGGACTGGGGGGTCAGTAGGACATCCTTCTTCGGAAGGTTGATAGGTTCCGTCCTCTTTCAAGAGCTCTCATATGAACGAACTCCAATTCGAGGACGCCGTCTAGACCCGTTTAGTGCGGCTCTATAGAGATGTGTCTGCTCATGATCATATAGACTAGCACCATTCAAGTATACCCTCGAAATGGGCTAAGAGTGCATAGACCACATCCACTCTGAAGGAACTTCTTCCTCGCATAGAGACTTTGCTATATGAATTGCAACCCGGTTGTCACCGAGCGGCTCCCCATTGCTATCAATAACGAGATCTACATCGACGTTGTGGCAAATTCCTCTGGCCACTTCTGTTCCTGCTTCGTTTGTGAGTGTCACGGCCTTGGTAAACCAAGAAGCACGAGGGATACCCTCGTATGGTGCCACCCCGGGCAGGAGAGTTGGCACCGGAAGTGTAAACTCATTAGTATCTCGGACAGTATCCATCCTGCAAATAATACAACAGATATGAGATTATTATATTGGAATATATCCTCGCTTCGAGGATAAAGAAGCATACATGTGTGTACGAACTTATACAAATATGAACTACAACAAGAAGTAATGATTTATCACTAATTAGGCGGGAAGGATTAAGTTTTACAAACAAAAGCATTGTCATTTAGTTTTTCATATTCTCAAGAATCAACTCATTACGATACAACTATCTTCGAGTTGAAGATAAATATCAAATGAAGCAACCCCAAGAGATAGTCAAAGGTAAATCTTCTAAACAGCATACTTCACCTATTACAATTGGTCCAGATAACTATAGGTTATGTAACCCCACAATATAATTTTGTCCTCGATTCGAGGATCAGATTGTCTCGAAGATAATCATGATTGGTCTTAGGGATCAACATTATCCTCATGACGAGGATAATGGTGTCTAGGTTGGAATCCACTGGAAGATGATTGACATTTTCTTCGTCCCGAGAAAATTGAACGTTGTAGGGGTATTAATTTTATCCTTGTCTCAAAGATAATGATCTCATAGAAGTTTGTACTGAAGACAATTTAATTTATCTTCGTCTTGAAGATAAGTACGATTGATAAAAGGGTTGACAATGTGCTCGAGTCCAGGATAATGATCTGTTGGATTGTCTCTACTAAAGACAATGAACTTTATCTTCGTCTTGAAGATAAGTATGATTGATAAGAGGGTTGGTATTATCCTTGTGTCAAGGATGACGATCTGCTAAATGTTCGTCACTAAAAGGCAATAAAGATTATCTTTGTCTCGAAGATAAATGGGAATCATAAGAGGACTGAAATTATCCTCTATTCGAGGATAATTGTCTAATGGATGGTCTCTATTGTAATCAAATGGTATTTATCTTCGTCTCGAAGATAAATAGCAATGGTATCGGTGAAGCAATTTATCCTTCTTTCAAGGATAATGACTTGGTGATTAGTATGTTGTGAAGGCTAATGCAATTTATCTTCGGCTCGAAGATAAATATGGTTGGGATAGGGGTTCAAATTAACCTCTTCTCAAGGATAATTGATGGAAAACGCAGTCAGGAATCACTTCTCCGCGTTTCACGGCATAATAATCGGGATCTAGCGTCTGCGCTTTAGTTGGCACTCACTATGAACATTGATTGCTTAATCTTCATGCTGAGTGCTCAAACATCACTTGCAAATCTGAGACTCAAAACAATGCAGTGCATTTCCTATAACACTACGGTATAGTAACAAAGAACTCTGAATAAATGACATGAATCTCACAACTATAATAGAAGGAGGATAACATCGGAACATAAAACTTACGAGAACTCAAGCGAAATGATGCTCCCTACACACTACTAACGTCATCGACAAAGACAAACAAATAAACGCAGGAGCTTAGAGCTCTCACCAGAGCAATGTCTGCGAGCGCGGAGTGGAGAATGGAATGAACACAACAAATGGGTTTTCGGTAGAGAGGGACTTCGCGGGACGAATTCGGCGGGAAATTTGAACCGTTGAGAAGCTGAAGGGTCCAGGGGCAAAGTACCTCCACGCTTTATGGCCCTTGACATTCCGATTGCTCCATTTAGAGGTACTCGGGTGAGATATGGAATCACAGCTGTCTTTTGTCAGGGAATCTGACTTTACACAAATTTCGTAGCTGTCTTTTGTGAGGCAATTTTGGATTACCTTAAATTAAAGCTACCTTCGTAGCCGTCTTTTGTGAGGGAATGGTGGATTAACTTAAAATTAAAGCTGCCAAGTGCCAAGTGGAGGATTTTCCTTCATTTGAGAATCCAAGTAGGAGCTCAAGTCCACCTTATTTTTAAATTGTGGACCCCACCTCCTGATTTTAGTGTTGTTTAAGAGAATTTGACCCATGATAGATGGAGGATAAAATTAGTTTTCAGTAGGGTTTAGGGCCTAAGGTTAGGGTTTAGGGTTTTCAGGGTTTAGGGTTTTCAAGGTTTTCTAGGGTTTATTGTCAATTCAAAAATTCTTCAGAAAATGAGGTCATTTATTCAACATTTCTGTTGGAACATAAAAAGTCATTGTTTTGCTTTATCATTTTTTTCACATCCATTTCTGCCTATGTTTCAACTTGTTTTCATTTACTTCAATTAGTTCTTTGAAAGGTATGAACTATCTTACTTCTTGGGTAATTTGAGCATTTCCTTGGAAAATATCTTATAGGATGAATTGTTTTCATTCGATTTCCTATATTTTAAAAAATGAAGGCAAATTTTACTACTATTACATTTTCTACCTATAAAACAATGTCACCATTGACATTATTGTATTTCAATTCCATTTAAAAGGTATTAGCAATTTGAATTTCCTTCTCAGACATATTTGTGGTAATGAAATTTTTAAAATAAGGAATCTACGTCTATTTCTTTTGAATTTTTTTTCCTACATTTTTAAATTGTTTTAGCAACATTTTAAAATCATTTGCTATACATAGAACAAAATATTTTTTCAAATGGAGGTGAAAGTGAATTCAAATCCTCAACCACAATCCAAGAAAAACTTAAGACAAGACGAATATTAATATCTTTTAATTGTAATAGTCGAACACAATGAAAATTTCATGGCATAATTTCAAAAATCTGAAGTACAAGATCCTATTGTTTTATAATGGTTTATAAGATATTTTTATGAATCATACAATTTTATGATGGTATGTACTTGAAGTTTATCAGAATTATGAAATATTTCTTAAAGTTAGACAACAAATGGAACTAAGCATTCAATTTTTAGGAATTATTTTTTTTCCCATTTATCATTCTTAAGAGGTTTAAAGAAGAAGTCATCATGTTGAACTTTATGTCTAAATAACACAATACTAATGAATTCATGCTTTGGAGCATGTCTGGCCTAAAGAGTACCATCCTTGAGTTGTTACTTTTAGCATAATTATGAGTGCCAAAAAAATAGTACAAATAAACTATGAAGAAGTACAAAATCATGATTATTTCCACATACTAAAATCAAATTTGTAGGGCACATTAATGTGTTTCAGATGTACAACGCCATCATGTTATGAACACCATGAGTAATTAATTGTCAACATAAAAAACAAACATAATTATCGATGATGCTTAACAATTAACTTGCAAACCGACTTTACAATGAACTAGTACTAGAACTGAAGATGTAAATATTTAATTCCATTTTCTTTTCTTAAACATTCAACTTCAATGAATTTTCCCTTATTGTACTCATTTGAAAAGTACTTTTTAGTACTAGTAACTCAATTGTTTTTTTCTAATAGTAAACTACATCCTTTGCATATTGTGTGTATTCTTAGAGTGCACTCTAACTTATAAAAAGATGAAATTCATTTTGTGTACTCTTGAAAAAATAAGTTTTTACATGACAGTATTCCATTCAATACTCATGATTGGCATTCAAAGAAATTAAACTATTATAAGATAGAGAATTGGGAATGTAAACTTAATTAAAACACATGCCTAACTTTTGAAACAACTATGAAATTGTGATAATTACTAGTAAAAAATTAATAATACACTTTTGGAATGACCTATTATTTTGATTTGGTTTAGGATTCAATAAAAAAAGATTTATTACTCTATAGTTTTTGTGATCCTACTATGTAATCCTTCTTCTTCATATATTCAATTTCAAAAGATTTTTTCCTCCATTTCCTCAAAAATTGCATAACGTTTTTTTGTACATTCAATTCTTCATACAACAAGAATTGTCAGTATAATTTGTAATTTATTACAGGATTGTGTGGTCTAAGCAAAACATAGTAGCGTACATTTGTTTTGTCAAAATGCCTTAGTCTTCTAAATAATTTTGGTTAGCTTCCTCAACTTCAACCACTTCATGACCATTTTAGGATGCTCACGGTTTCACTACCAAATACTCATTGATTTCATTCAAATTTTTTTTGGCTTGGATGTGCTTCCACACCCAAGTATACCATCATAAGTTTAGGGAAGATGATTGTACACTTTTCAAAGTCCTTCATGGATCATGCATAATTTTTATTTCACTCAATGACTACGAGAAAATATAACAACACTGTAAAAATCAATGGCCAATTCAAAGAATTCACCAAAAGTAAAATGTTCTTTTTTAAATAATTTTCTAGAAAAATCATATTGTTGTCTATATATGAAGCATAATTTTCATTCATTCTAATTGGACTAAATAATAATTATAAAATTATGGACAATACTAGTTCTTTGGACAGTCCAAGCATCTTATTAAAAAACCTTATAATTAGGATTAATTTTTAAAACTTCTATTAAATGTGGTCTTCCTCTAACTTCACTATCATGCAAATTACGATACTTTTGAAGTTTTAGTAACATAAAGTATTAAAAGGAGAACAAGCCTTCTAATTATTGTAGGCACTACTAATTCAAAATTATGAAGAAATTAACTTCTATGCTTCTAGAATATCAAATTGTACAAAATGATGTAGAAAAGATTCCTAAGTTTTAAAAAAAATATATTTAGTTTTCTGGTTTTATCGTCTACAACTTTAGGGCCAATACTTTTGAATCCAACAAAATTTATTATGCATTTTCAATATAGAGTTACACAATACGTACTTTTGAAAATGCAAGTTATAGTTCAAGTCATCCATAATTGCATTGCAATAAAATCATTTACTTACAACCATTCGTGTGGGAGGGAGTTTACTACATGTAGGATTTGCATGAAGAGTTATAAAATTGATAGATGGGAACATTTAAATAGCTAAAATAGAAAAAAAAGAATGTATAAGATCCAAAGAATGATCTATAATATTTTAGGAATGTCATATTAAATATGGGCATTCTTGCAGTACTTGAAATGAAAGTTTGTAAGCCAAAATTCATTGTGAAAACTTGTAGTCACTTGATTTTTCTTTTTTCTTGACAATTCGTCTTTGGTAGTGTAAATAGGACCAATTGCCAATTTAAACTCTTACTGTTAGCACAATATAGACGATTTGTCTTTATAAAGCAGGTTTGGAACGATGTGATTGATTTGGCTTGTAGTGTTGCAGATGTGAATAGTTGTCTGCTACAATGCATATAGCCCAGACAATTCATCATTTTCTTTGCCCAATTTTTATCTTTCTAAGTCTTGAACAAATTGTCGTGTACTTATATATATATCTTGCAATAGAATCGTAATTTCTAACTATTTGTCGATTTTGTTTGTTGTGCGTTAATTGTTTAAAATCCAGTGATTGGATACTTGTTTGGCTTGGGAGTTTGCCAAGCTGCGGGACGTGACACCAGTGATTGGGTCACATTTCTTGACAAATTGTCAAGTTGTTATTGCGATCCAGTGATTGGACGCAAGTGTGTCTGGGAATTTGTTTGGAAATATTCGGGTGATAAATTGTAGTTGTGTAAGTGTGTGTAACTGAAATACTATGTATGACGAATTGATTTGGAATTGCTGAGTTGTTTGATGTGTGTTGTAATTGTTTGTACATCAACTCGCTGTGACTGTGAGTATGTGCGAGGACAAAGACAATTTGTCAAGCGTTATAGTTTCGGTAGATTGTTGCAGTTATGATATCAATTAAAGACAATTTGTCGGAGTATGCTGTGATTGCGTAAGGACAATTTGTCAAGTTAACTGGTCATCATTGTAGTAGACAAATTGACTGTGTTGTTAATAGAAACGATCGAGATAAATTGTTATATTGGTTACTGCGATGGGAAGCATACAAATTGGTGGAAAAAGAAAGACAAATTGTCATCGGTGATCATGATTGCTGCCAAGAAATGGGAGTTCAAATCAAGAAAGACAAGTTGCCGCGGAGTTAAGATCTTTTGATAGACAATTTGACAATTTTTCAGCGATACAGATAAGTACAAAAGTTCTTCAAGTTGTAATTGTGATAATTTGTTTTCGATACTTGAATTGAAGTCTTTTGCTGCCTAAGATAGAATTGTTTATAGGATAAGTTTCGAGTGTTGAATATGAAAATTGATTCTGTCAAGTTGTTTTATTGAACAATGAAAGAATCGATATGGAAGTCTGAATAGGAATTGCCAAAATTTGAAATAGTGTAACGACAAATTGTCTAAAGAGTTACACAGTTATATTACCATTAATTGCAACGCATTGAATAACCAAATTATTATTCGAATAGGTTTCGTTGGAAAGGAAAACTGGACTTGGAATCCAGGTAAGACAAATTGTCGTGAATTTATGTTTATTGATTTTATATCGTTTTGAAATTATCTGTATACTTTTAAGTATAGTTGATTGATATGGAACTGATATGGAAACGACAATTTGTCATAGTGTATGAATTGTTTTGAATTAATTCCAGTTCTGGAAGGGAAACTATTAATTTAGGGATTACTGAAAAGACAAATTGTTTCGACTCTTGGTATTCAAACCACACCTGGTTGACCTTTAAATTGACAATTTGTCTCTAATTACAAAAAGATACCAAGCCGAGAAGACAATTTGCCTTTGTGGTTTTCTCTCTTATCGACTAATGAACTGATTAAATCGGTTATTGTAAGACAATTTGTCATGAACCGGGACTGTACTGAGTGAACAGAGAGGGACAATTTGTCAAAGAATTTGATGTGGTTAACGACAATTTGTCCTGGTTGTTTGTTGTAAATAAATTGAAATGCGTATTGTGTATAATAGATGAATGTATAGTTTTGGAATGCAAATAGGCTCAAGGTATTAAAAGAAGAGATTGGAATAAATATTGAATTGTATTGTGATGATGTGTTAGATAGAATTGCCTTGTGTTGTTATTGTTGTAAATGTAATGCATCACACACTCATGCCCTTGCATTTAGTTAAAGACAATTTGTCGTAGGACTGAGACGGATTTCCTACTCATGATAATTTAGTAAATAGGCTAAATAAGTAGTGACTGCCCGACAATTTGTCTCACACGATAAAAGATCACTTTAATTAACGAACATATATCTCTATACGTATCTATATATTATTTGTACTTAAAGGTCTAGATCATGCATGACAATTTGTGGTCTATCTTGACAATTTGTCGGAAATACCCCTAGAACACTAGTCTAGGACTGGGACTGCATTCATATGTCCAATAGCATTATTAACGGACTGCCACCCAAATTGATTCTTGGGAATAAGAGTGAAATCTACGTATTTACCCTTTGTTTGTGTATTTTAGAAGTATTTATCTATAAATCCCACATCATTCTAGAAAACAAGTGACCTCAGCCACAATACATTAGACTATTTGATCATTCCCTAGAAATAGAACCCCTATACTATATTCCTGGGTTTTTGGGTTGAAGCAAAAACCTAGTTTACAAAACTTTGTTAACCTAATACTTGAAATTTGAATATATTTCTTGGATATAAACATTATTATGCAATTTGCCATAATATTCCCCCCAGAAGCTATATATTGGCTTCTTTAGAATAAACTGCTTCTGTCACAACATATGAAAAAAATAGAGTAGGTGAAGACTAACGTTCAGGACTATGTATAATATTCCTAAAGCATTATTTTCACTGTTCTAAGTGTGCTCTTCCATTTGAAGATAAGTTTTTATTAAACAAAATTTTCATGGCATTTTCTAAAACCTTTGTATAAAGCAAGGAGTTCTACCTTTCCTACTATACAAGTTAGAATAAAAATAATTTGTTGATTGTTAGTCCCAAATGCACTTTCAATTGGAGCAATTATACTACAAAATAACATTTGTTGAATATTAATCTAGATAAATTAAAAATTTTGGAATTACATTTGTCACATCAATTATAGAATTTTGTACTTAAATTAAATGTATACTATTCCATGAATTTGTAGACCTGCTTCTTTACCATCTGCAAGATCATAATGTTCAAAGTAGCCTGTCTATTTTTTTATTGGAGACTATGTTTTTACAGACGAGGTTACTTACCTACAACATATTACTAAACTACGACGTAGATGTTTTGTGTCCAATGAATGACAAAGAATCTTTTTTTGTAAGACAATAGTGCAACTACTCGTCCTGAAGATTTTATTGAGATAATTATTTTCAAGAGTAGTTTGACTTCCACTGAATGGTTTTTTATTTTTTTTAAGCTACTAATTTCCGAGGTAAAAAAAGGGATGATTTCCTTAGTTACCAATCTTTCCTTTTAAGGGTTAAACATTTTGACAACGGATTTTAAGAAGAGCTATATAAGTGTAGTTTTATCCATTATTGTCAATACCCTAAACCCGTCACCGCCTATGCTGGGCGCCAATGTCATAGTGCCTTCTACAGACCTTAAATTCTTGAACAACAAGCAGGTCACTGTAGAAATCATCCCTTCTCATACCTTGGAAATCATTACCTTAACCCCTAAAGGTCAGAGACTATGTTTTCACTCAAAATGCTCCAAAATTGTCATTTTTAATACAAGTACTGAAATATTGAAAAAACACATTTTTGGGCACATGTAACCATAGGATCTTGTAGTACGCTGGTTTCATAAGATGTGGAAAATATTTCAGAAATTTTCACTACGTGGATTGCAAAATATTAGCATTTGAATTCATAAAATTCCCTTTTTTGTCCCTGCAAAAACTGGACAACTGCACTTCACAAGGTCACATTTGTATGAAAAAATGTCCCAAATGGTAGTTACTCGTAAGTATCAAGAAGTAGAGGATGATTAAAAATATAAAATTGTCAAGAGTTTTAATTATGGAATTGAAAAATGCCAATCCCAATGGTTGTAATGCTGTAATAAACAATCTACACCTAATGTTTTATTTCTTTTAAAAAAATATTGAAAATTGAGTAAAATAAGAGACTTCAAAGTTTATTTTAGAGTAGGTAATCTATAACTACCTGCAAACTAAAACTCTTCATAACTTTCATCTCATTAATCAAAATGGAATGATTCAGAGCTTTTTACATACATATAGATATAGAAAACCAATTTCAAATTTTTATTTCTTAAAAAGTGATTTCTTAAAGAATTTTTAAAGTTGCCCACCGACCAATGAAAACTATATATAATACAATAACTTTTTGACCATGTCGTGAAAAGTTATAAAAACTTTAGGGCCTTGAAGCTACTCCTTGGGCACATTTTCTACGAAAATTTCAAGGGAAAAAGATAAAAATTTTGTTCATTGTGAGTGGCTCCAAAACGCCATGTTGCCCCAAAACGGCGTTTGGTCCTTCAGGGGTTAAAATAATGTAGAAACAGTGATTGGAAGTCCAACTACTATACATGACCTTTTTTTTTAAACAATATCTCGAGGATGAATAGTTGTACTTTCATTGTGCGTGGAGAGATTATTTGTCATCCATCTTTGGGCGGCTTGGCTTACTGAACCTATAGGTTTGGTCTTCAGGGTTCTTGCTCTGTTCGGTGTCGAACCTGAGGTTGGGCGTAGCTCTGGGATATCGTCTCCCTTCTTTCGCCGGTGAAGCAACGAGTCTGTCCAGTTGTGCGGGTTCATGCTTTCGTGCGGGTTCATACTTTTATGCTTTTGTGCGAGTTCTTGCTACCCAACGCTGGTGTGCTTGCTCGCTGCATTGGTGCGCTGCTGGAGGTGTGGGCGACTATGCAGTGCGATGCGGTGCGGTGTTGGAGGTGCGTGCGTTTTTTGTTGAGCCCAGGTTTTGTGCGGACTTCAGCTCCTGGGTGCGTAACTGGGTTCAACTCTTTGTTTAGGGTTTAGGCTGTTGTGAATGTAGTGGCTTTGAGTGTGCGCCTTCTTCGGGATTTTGCATCCATTACTTGAATACCCTTGTTTGTTTGTGTGCTAGTGTTTGTTCCACACAGCGTTCAAGTTTCCACTCCAAGATTTTAGTAGACAGCATTTTCTTTTGTTCACAAAGAATCATTGTACAATCTTGCAAATCTGGATTGATCTATTTGACGCTCAGTTTCTTCCGTGTTGAGGAAGGCTTTGTTGCTGCAACGCAGATTTTCTTCAGCTCGCACCTGGAGGTCGGATTGCACTCCGGTGAGCTGCCGGTTCCCCTAATTATGAATATTGTGTTCCTAATCTGCTTGTTAGTACTGTGCTTAGTTCTTTGCTTGCTTGTTTGCTTATTGCTTGCTTGCTTGTTTCTTTATGTATTGGTTTTATGCAGAGTAGGAGGAGTCCATACACATGGTTGAGAACTCTGTAATACTAGGTCTTGAATATGGATTCAAAACTTCAGTCTGGTTTAATAATTCGTGGGTGAGCTGCATCGAATTTGGTGTATCATGTGCATCCCCTTGATCAGAATGCAGGAATGCCAGATTCTGTGACATTCATGTGATTTTGATTTAGGATTTTAAATTACTAGATTGTGTCCCGAAAGCAACCACATAAATTCCAGAGTAACAGTAGTTCAAATTAGGGTTTCAAACCAATTAGTAAGAATATAACAGCAGAAATCATCCAATATGAGCCAATCCTTGAAGATAGTTATCTTCGCCTCGAAGATAACTATGTTTGAGGCGAAGATAGTTATCCTCGCCTCGAGGATACTTATCTTCGCCTCGAACATAGTTATCTTCAAGGCGAAGATAACTTTCACTGAGGCGGGGATAACTATCTTCACCTCGAAGATAACTATGTTCGAGGTGAAGATAAGTATCCTCGAGGCGAGGATAACTATCTTCGCCTCAAACATAGTTATTGTCGTACGCGTAATACTGTAGTAAACGCTCTTAACCACAACAACGTGGCAAGATGACACGGAATATCGTCCCAGGGAACCCCAGAGGGTGTTCTAAATTCCGTCTAATCCGGTTTATTGTAACTATTTCAAATTTCACTCCCTACCCGGATTCTTTCTCTATCCGGACTCTCTACCGGATCCGGATTATCACAAACACCAGATCCGTAACTTAACACATGGTTTTCGATACCTCTGTTTTACCTTCAGAGGGTCCTCACTGACTTTTCCGGAGGGGTAAGGACAACACCACTCCTTGTATTTCACTAACTCTAACTCCCTAATCACACGTACCCAAAGATCTTTCCGTCACAAACAAGGAACAGACTGGCTGACCCTCACAACTTCGGATTTCTCCAGAAGCAGGTCACTTAGAATACAACCCGACTCCCCTTGCTACAACGACAAATACAAGACTTACCCGGAAACTGAGACGGGGTCCGGTACTAGCACTCCAACTTGTGTTTGCAGACGGACGGAACTTTCTGGGTGAGCGGGGATTTTCCACAGACGGTTGCTTATCTCCGCACGGAACCCTCCCTGGCCTTCCGGACTCGCACCCACACCACCAACGCCGGACTCCACACCACTTCCTACACACGCTAAAACCGCTTCCTTGGACAACACACAGTTCACAGACCCGGGAAACCCTGAATCCGGACTCCTCCTTACCACCTCTCTACTCTGTAGCCACAACCTTCAAGCAAGCGCCCAAGCAACCTTAAAACTCTCAATGAAAAAGAAACCAAGGACCCACAAAGAAAACTACAACAATGAATAAAAAGACAATAAAAAATGCAAACATATATTTACTGCTCAAAATAAGGAATAGCAAGAAAAGGAATGAAGGACCACAAGCGGTCCCTTCCTTTAATAAGCAAAACAACATGCCGTAAAACCCGCGGAAAGTGCCACTAAACACCATCCTAAACTGCCCTAAAAGTCCGGGCGGATAAGTTTAACTAAAACTTACCCCTGAAAATCCGGAATCCGGGTTCTGATTGAAACCCGGAACTCCTAGTCTAACTAAAAGATAACTGAAAAACTATCAGTCAAACTAACTACTTTCCCTTCTGCTGTTTCTTCGAACTACTGTTAAATCCTAACTGTCCCCGGGTGTTGGTCTTCCCTTGGGGTGTACAGAGGGATGCCCGGGTGATGATCGACGTCTTCCGGACAGGGGGACTGTCAGAATCCGTCTCGTCCGTATGGACTAAAGATTGGTCTGCCTCCTCCAATGACTTCGGATCATCCTCCACTTCCGCCTCCTCCGATATCTCAATGGGATCCGATGTAGGCATAGGCATCGGTGGAGGTGGTTCGATATCCTCGAACTGCTCCGGATGCGTACGCGCCGGATTCTGGACAAGGTCGATCCGGGCATCCAAACTGCTCCGGACCAGCATATCCTGACCCAGAAATCCGGAAGAGTGCCCCCCTTGAGTGACGATGTTGATCAGTGACCCAAACTAACCTGTTCGTTTGATGGGTGAGATGGGAGGTTGCGTTGCCGGAGTTGCGATGACATCCGGAACTTTCGGAAATCCCCCAAAGTCGAGAGGCTTGTTCGGATCCATGTCCGCCATCATGGACCGGAACTCCTTCAATGATGCCTCCATTCTGCCCGACATCTCCACCATTACCTGGACTATCTTCGTGTTGGTGAGGGCCGCGGACGTCTTCTGCATCTCATCGTAAAGTGCCGCCTTGTGATAGAGGTCCGCCGGACTGACCATCCATTTCTGGAAGGTCTGGAACGCTTGATATGCCTTCTGCGTTGCCCCTTGAGATTGGTGCAGCTCTCCTTCCGTCCAAGTCAGCTTCCCCTTGAGCTCGTCCCGTTCCGTCTTCAAGTTCCGGATTTCCGTCCTCATCTCGTTCCATTCCAACTCGGCCGGTAACGCCTTTAATGCGTCTACTAGGTTTTCCGGTTCACATTTCACGACTTCCGCGGACCGGAGTACGATCTCTGTAAGCCTGTCGTGGTAATCCTTTGCGGTCCGGATCCACTCTTCTCCGCACTCGAAGAAGCGTGGTCCTTCCCACTCCTGTTTATCCTGGGTGAAAAAGGGACCCGAGAATTTACCTCTAGCTGCCGGAATCGTAGACTTCTGTCTTTTGCTTCCCAATGGTTGCTCCCATTCCTCCTTCTCCCTCTGTGTTTGCTTCGGTTCCGGATCCGGCTTCTCTTCCTTGACTTCCGGCTTGACTTCCGACTTGGCTTCCTCCTCCTTGTTCTCAAACTCCTGCGTCTCCTGCTCCTCCTCATCAGAGCAGTTGTATTGGAGCATGATGAGCCCGGTCTCATAATCCGTCGCCTCGTCTTCCGTCAGCAGTTCCCGGTGTTGGTACAGGTGGAGGAGGTACGTGCTGAGTCGGTTCGGCTTGTTCTTCGTTAAGTTTCTGGTGCAGTGCCCCACTACGCTCGCCACGATCCGGCCCCAGTTTACGACCCGGTCTTGAAACACCCCAAAGATTGTGTTGGCCATGGTTACTGTAACCCGGGAACTCTTGTTCGGGTACAGAATCGGAAGCAGGAACCGTAGCAGTCGCATGTGCCTTTTGTCCCGGCAGTCCTTGATTGCGTAGCCCTCCTTCGTGTGTGGTGGGTTCATGAACTTGTGCTAGTGGTACTGGTCCGTCCGGGCAGCGAATCCGCTTCCGGTTTGCGAGAACCCGTACACCTCCGCCTACAACTCCTCCGTCCACTGGTCCAGATGTCCACGTACGGTCTGGTCGTACTGGTTCGGAGCACCTGCCGCCAACTCCCGGAGCACCTAGTCACTCTGGACATTCCAGGGTTTCTTCAGCAGACCTGCACACCCCAAGACGATCAAGTCGTCCTCTAACTGCCGCAAGTGCAGCGGATCTTCCGGATATACCGGACTAATCTTCCGGGCCGGTACTATATACCAAGTACTAACCCCTGCCATCCGTCTCACCTCTCCTATCGCCGTAACCCTAACTCACCACACTTTCTCTCACTATCAGCCAGATGCGGAGCAACTGAAAGAGGGCGAGAAATGAGGAGGAGCTCGATTTATATAGAATTCCTGCGCCCAACGTTCACTGTAACGGGAACGCAGGCTACGGAACGCCGTAACGTATCCCTAGTCTACCGCCGCAAGCTACTGAATTTAATGATTGCGTTCCGGTTTCCTGCGTTCCGGCTCCTGAATCCGTCCACTCGGATGTCAAGTTCCGTCATGCTCCCGTACTGGTTCCGGAACGAAGTCTAAACTAATTCTAAGTGTTTATTTGTTTCCGCTAGTCTATGCCTAAACTAATTTTTTTTCAAATTTGATCTATTTTAATTTTTCTTAGTCTATTAAGGTCCGTACTAAGCTATTACGGATTCCGACAGTTATCTTCGAGGCGAAGATAATAAAACCAAAAGAAACTTCATTGACACCAAAGAACCAATCAAAATAACAAACACAACAACGACAAAAATTAACATAAGCAAAGTTTCATCGAGAAAAAATAAAAACAACACTACAAAAAAAAAAAAAAAAAATCATAGAAATAATAATTGAGGGAAAATAAAAAAAACGGTAAAAATAAAAATAAATAAATAAAATAAAAAAACTTAAAATAAAATAATAAAAAAGAATCATTTTTTTGGTACATCCTGAACTAGTCAGGCACTTATCTACTTCTTCCCAGTTGAAAAAATCGTATGACTGGAGCTGTCGTACGCGCAGTCTAGGCGTAGGTATCTTTAACACCACAAAAGCATTAAGATGACACGAGTTATCGTCCCAGGGAATTCCAGATGTTGGCACGATAGATAAGCTTCCGGAACTACGGATCTACCCGGAAATGACAATCCGCAGTAGGATCCAACACAACACAAACCCAAGTTCCGGAAATATTGCCTTCCGGAATCAAATCCGGATCCACCTTGATCCGGATTTCTACTCTCACTATTCGTCACACCGGTTTTTGGTACCTCTGTTTTACCCTCAGAGGGTCCTCACTTGCTCTTTCCGAGGGGTGGGGAACATCACCCCTCAAGTAACACACGTATCAACTCCTAAACAACAAACAACTATCTGTCCTCAAAGTTCTCAGTCCGGTAAGGAGGAAAGATGGTCCCTCTCACAACATTCCGGGTGGCCACCCGGAAGGTAGGTCATGCAGAGATACACCCTCACCCGCCCTTACTACAACGACACTCAGCTACTTTCCGGATCAAGCTTCCGCCTACTCTTGAGGTTGGCAGACCTTCCGGTGGTTTGGGAATATTCCACTAGGCGGTTGCAGACTTCCGCACGGGACTACTCTCGAGTTCCTAGACTAGCTCCCTGACCACTACCGGATCCCACCGGATCACCGTTCCAGCGATTTAAAGGCACCACGCACAGCTCCTCACTCGTAAACTAGACTCAACCGCAAAACAACCGCAGATAGTTGGAATCCGGAACTAAGGGACTTACTTCCTAGCTGTCGACCGTTCTTGAGGTTGGCAGACCTTCCGATGGTTTGGGAATGTTCCACTTGGCGGCTGTTGACTTCCGCACGAAACTACTCATGAGTTCCGGATTAGCTCCCTGACCACTACCGGATCCCACCGGATCACCGTTCCAGCGATTTAAAGGCACCACGCATAGCTCCTCATTTACATTCTAAACCCATCCATAAGACACCCTTAGCCTGGATCCGGATACCAACCAATCCGGATTCCTACTGTCGGAATCCATAATAGCTTAGTACGGACCTTAATAGACTAAGAAAAATTAAAATAGATCAAAATTGAAAAAAATTAGTTTAGGCATAGACTAGCGGAAACAAATAAATACTTAGAATTAGTTTAGACTTCGTTCCGGAACCAGTACGGAATCATGACGGAACTTGACATCCGGGTGGACGGATTCAGGAGCCGGAACGCAGGAACCCGGAACGCAGGCATTAAATTCAGTAGCTTGCGGCGGTAGACTAGGGATACGTTACGGTGTTCCGTAGCCTACGTTCCCGTTGCAGTGAACGTTGGGCGCAGGATTTCTATATAAACCTAGTTCCTCCTCATTTCTCGCCTTCTTTCAGTTGCTCCGCATCTGGCTGATAGTGAGAGAAAGTGTGGTGAGTTAGGGTTACCGCGATAGGAGAGGTGAGACGGATGGCAGGGGTTAGTACGTGGTATATAGTATCGGCCCGGAAGATCAGTCCGGTATATCCGGAAGATCCACTGCACTTGCGGCATTTAGAGGACGATTTGGTTGTTTTAGGTTGTGCAGGTCTGCTGAAGAAACCCTAGAACATCCAGAGTGACCAGGTGCTCCGGGAGTTGGCGGCAGGTGCTCCGAACCAGTACGACCAAACCGTACGTGGGCATCCGGACTAGTGGACGGAGGAGCTGTGGGCGGAAATGTACGGGTTCTCCCAAACCGGAAGCGGATTCGCTGCCCGGACGGACCAGTACCACCAGCACAAGTTCGTGAACCCACCACACGCGAAGGAGGGCTACGCGATCAAGGACTGCCGGGACGAGAGGCACAGGCGGCTGCTCCGGTTTCTGCTACCGATCCTCTACCCGGATAAGAGTTCCCGGGTTACGGTAACCATGGCCAACACGATCTTCGGGGCATTTCAAGATTGGGTCGTGAATTGAGGCCGGATCGTGGCGAGCGTGGTGGGGCGCTGCACCGGGAACTTGGCGAAGAACAAGCCAAATCCGCTCAGCACGTACCTGCTCCACCTGTACCAGCACCGGGAACTGTTGACGGAAGACGGGGCGACGAATTACGAGATCGGGCTCATCATGCTCCAATGCAACTGCTCTGACAACGAGGAGCAGGAGACGTAGGAGTCTGAGGATGAGGAGGAAGAAGCCAAGCCGGAAGTCAAGCCGGAGATCAAGGAAGAGAAGCCGGAACCGGAACCGAAGCAGACACAGAGGGAGAAGGAGGAACGGGACCAGCCATCGGGAGCAAAAGATGGAAGTCTACACTTCCGATTGCCAGAGGTAAATTCCCGAGTCCCTTTCTCATCCAGGATAAATAGGAGTGGGAAGGACCCCGCTTCTTCGAGTGCGGAGAAGAGTGGATCTAGACCGCGAAGGATTACCACGACAGGCTCACGGAGATCGTACTCCGGTCCGCGGAAGTGGTGAAGTGCAAACCGGAAAACCTGGTGGACGCGCTGAAGGCGTTACCGGCCGAGTCGGAATGGAACGAGATGAGGACGGAAATCCGGAACCTGAAGACGGAACGGGACGCGCTCAAGGGGAAGCTGATCTGGATAGAAGGAGAGCTGCACCAGTCTCAAGGGGCGACGCAGAAGGCATACCAAGCGATCCAGACCTTCCAGAAATGGATGGTCAGTCCGGCGGACCTCTATCACAAGGCGGCACTGTATGACGAGATGTAGAAGACGTCCGCAGCCCTCACCAACACGAAGATAGTCCGGGTGATGGTGGAGATGTCCGGAAGAATGGAGGCATCATTGAAAGAGTTCCGGTCCATGATGGCGAACATGGATCCGAACAAGCCTCTCGACTTCGGGGGATTTCCGGAAGTTGCGGATGTCATCGCAACTCCGGCAACTCAACCTCCCATCTCGCCCATCAGACGGACAGGTCAGTTTGGGTCACTGATCCATATTGTCACGCAAGGGGGTCCCTCATCCGGATTTCTGGGTTAGGATATGCCGGTCCGGAGCAGTTTGGATGCCCGGATCGACCTTGTTCAGAATCCGGCACGGACGCATCCGGAGTAGTTCGAGGATATCGAACCGCCTCCACCGATGCCCTTACCTACACCGGATCCCATCGAGATATCGGAGGAGGCGGAAGTAGAGGAAGCGGAAGCAGAAGAAGCAGAAGTGGAGGTGGATCCGAAGTCGTTGGAGAAGGCGGACCGGTCTCTCGTCCATACGGACGAGACGGATTCTGACAGTCCTCCAATCCGGAAGACGTCGATCATCACCCGGGCGTCCCTCCGTACACTCCAAGGCAAGACTAGTACCCGGGGGCAGTTAGGATTTGACAGTAATTCGAAGAAACAGCGGAAGGGAAAGTAGATAGTTAGACTCATTGTGTTTTTAGTTTTCTTTTTGTTAGACTTAGAGTTCCGGGTCTCAGTCAGAACCCGGATTCCGGATTTTCAGGGGTAAGTTTTAGTTAAACTTATCCGTCCAGACTTTTAGGGCAGTTTAGGATGGTGTTTAGTGGCACTTTCCGCGGGTTTTACGGCATGTTGTTTTGCTTATAAAAGGAAGGGACCGCTTGTGGTCCTTCATTCATTTTCTTGCTATTCCTTATTTTGAGCAGTAAATATATGTTTGTATGTTTATTGTCTTTTTAGTCATTGCCTTAGTTTCCTTTGTGGGTCCTTGGTTTCCTTTTCCTTGGGAGTTTGAAGGTTGCTTGAGCGCTTGCTTGAAGGTTGTGGCTACAGAGTAGAGAGGTGGTAAGGAGGAGTCCGGATTCAGGGTTTCCCGGATCTGTGAACTGTGTGTTGTCCAGGGAAGCAGTTTTAGCGTGTGTAGGAAGTTGTGCGGAGTCCGGCGTTGGTGGTGTGGGTGCGAGTCCGGAAGGCCAGGGAGGGTTCCGTGCGGAGATAAGCAACCGTCTGTGGAAAATCCCCGCTCACCCGGAAAGTTCCGTCCGTCTGCAAAACACAAGTTGGAGTGCTAGTACCGGACCCCGTCTCAGTTTCCGGGTAAGTCTTGTATTTGTCGTTGTAGCAAGGGGAGTCGGGTTGTATTCTAAGTGACCTGCTTCTGGAGAAATCCGAAGTTGTGAGGGTCAGCCAGTCTGTTCCTTGTTTGTGACGGAAAGATCTTTGGGTACGTGTCATTAGGGAGTTAGAGTTAGTAAGATACAAGGAGTGGTGTTGTCCTTACCCCTCCGGAAAAGTCAGTGAGGACCCTCTGAAGGTAAAACAGAGGTATCGAAAACCGTGTGTTCAGTTACGGATCTGGTGTTTGTGATAATCCGGATCCGGTAGAGTCCGGATAGAGATAGAATCCGGTTGGGGAGTGAAATTTGATGTTGTTACACTAAACCGGATTAGACGGAATTTAGAACACCCTCTGGGGTTCCCTGGGACGATATTCCGTGTCATCTTGCCACGTTGTTGTGGTTAAGAGCACTTACTACAGTATTACGCGTACGACACCTACCTTGCACACTCTTCCGGATACACCCACACACAAGTAATTAAGACGCGATACGCAAGATAATGATTCCCAAGGTGTTTATTCTTAGGTGCTCAGATTGAATGACACAAAATGGAATGACAGGCCACAAGCCGGCCCGCCCTTAAAAACCAAAACAACACGACCAAAACGGTCCAAAGAAAAAGCGGCCAACGGCCAGCTAAAAATCCGGACAATGGCCAAGTGACCGTTCTGGGAAAAATGGAAAGCCGTTAAATTCCTAGAAATTCGGAACTACTTAGCATTCCGGATCAGCGGGTCCTACATCTGGATAACCCGCGATGAAGACAAAACACAAAAACTATCAATCCAACTACGCAACCTAGTCATTTACCCTTCCGCACCTTCTTCGCTGACGTTCCGCCCTTTGAAATCCGGGTTGGCGCCTTCGGCCGGATCTGCTTCGGCGGGGTGGACTTCGTTGCGGACCGAGTCCTTGGCGGACCCGGATCCGTCTCTGCATACTCCGACTCGGAAGACGAGGTCGTCACCGCCTCCTCTTCATTCGACTCGAGAACCTCCTCCGGATCGCTGCTGACCTTCCGCCTGGTGGCCTTCTTCTTCTCCAGGTCAATGATCTCAATGGGGGTCGACGATGGTGGCTGCGGAGGAGTCTCCTGCTGCATATGTGTGAACTCCTCCGGATGGGTCCGGGCCGGATTCTGAATCCCAACCGGATCCTCCGTCATCGCTGTCACGTCTGTAGTGGCATCCGGAATGGGTGGGAAGAGGTTTACCGAAGTATTCCGGGGTGTCAAAACCGGATCCGGAATCCTCCTCCCATCCGTAATCTCCTTCTGCACCGAGGATCTTCCGGGTGCTTGCTGGGCCGACGATCGTGCTCCCAGGTTGAGTTGTGTTGTCTCTTGGAACTCTCCTCCGGGTATTTCCGGAAATAGCGAGGCGTCCAATCCGCTGAGTGGATCAAAGTGGCCGACCAACTGGCGCATTTCCTTCAATGCGACCTCGATCCGCGCCTCGAACTCTACCAAGATCTTCACAACCTTGGTTCCGGAAATATGGCCTTCCCGGGTCATCTGGTTGTTCCAGAGTGCGGATCTGGTGATGATATCCGTTGGCGGGTCGATGAGGTCCCTGAGCTTCCAGACCAGCTCCGTCGCATCCGTGGCGCATTTGTTGGCGGTGTTCATCTCCCTCTCTACCCACGATGCGCGGTTTTGAAGATGATCGCGTTCCGCCTCCACTGCCCGGATCCGTCCCTCCAACAGGCGAACCATCTCCGGATCCGGTCTGCTCTTGATCGCCTCCACGATCTCCATCTCGTCCACTACTTTCAATGTCGTGTAGACTCTCCGGATCAGAGTGGCCATCTGGTTGTTTGATGCCTTCTGACTCCGCAGCCAGGATGTTGTGGACTCGAAGATATCCAGATCCGGATTAGTGTTCCGGGATGGAATAGGGTCCAGAAGTTGGTTCTTCCCTCTTGATTCCGGGTCCATGCTCTTCCGGCGGGAGTCGTGCCTGTCCGGTGAGTCATGCTCTAGTTCCGGCTTCTCCTCCTCTTCCGGCTCATCATCCGTCGGATCCAAATCCGGAGGAAGATCGTACCAGAGCAAGCTATCTCCCTGCCGGTAGATGATGTCTTCCGGACTACTGAGTACCTCCTGCTTGTGATACAAGTGGAGGAGGTACGGACTGATGGGACTTGATTTCTTTCCCACCAGGTTTCCGGAAAGCTTATCCACTATCGACTGGATAATAAGCCCCCAGCTAACTGGTCTAGGGGCCGGTTTCCCTCTTTCCCCTAAGGCTCCAAAGACTGTATTTTCCAGGGTTACTGTAATCCAGCTAGGCTTTTCTGGATACAAGATGGGGCTCAGAAACTCTAAGAGTCTCTGGTCCCTAGGGTTCCGGCAATTAGACGTAGTGTAACCCTCCTTCGGATCCGTTGGGTTCCAGAACCTATCCGCGGCAAATTTCTCTGTCCGGCCGGCCCATCTGGATCCTCTAATGGACGCGAAATAGACTCCGGCCCATATCTCTACTGTCCAGGACTTTGGACGACCCCTAACGGTCAAGTGATACTGATTCGGAGCGCCGTAGACTAGCTCGTCTATCATCTCCTCGTTCCGGATGTTCCAGGGTCTTTTCAGAAACCCTAGACACCCCATATCCGTCAAGTCGTCCTTCAGCTGATGGTGGTGTTCCGGATTCTCAGGGATTTCCGGACTGATCATCCGGGCCGTGATCCCTGACTTCCGTAGCACACTGGGCCCTGCCATAACCACCGACATACTCTATCCTCACTTCCGACTCACTTCCGCTAATGTATCCGCTAAGTTTCCGTCGCCTGATCCACTAAGTTTCTGCTAATCTTCCGTCCTACTTTCCGGTGCGATCGGCACCGGCCTCCCCTTCTCTCCCTAACACGTTCCTATCTCACCACACTTTCACTCACTAAGCGCCATCGCGATAATCACGCGGAGAAAGAAGAAGAATGAAGGAGATAGCGGGGGTTAAGTAGCTTTTGGGCCTGGCGTTCCTGCAAGTTCCCTAGCCGGACTAGGCTCTAGGGCCTACTCGGTCGGAACTTTCCGGTTTCCGGATTAGGGTTTGGGTTTCCGGATAGGGTTTCCGGATCTGACTATAACCCTAATTACAGTTTAAGGATTTTTGTAAAGGCTCTAATTCCTATTTCTGGTTTTAGGCTTCCTATTCCCTACCTATTACGGAAAATTTAAAAATTTCTACTCTATATATTTACTATTGACTATTATTTCTATTAATGTAGATAATGCGTACTTCCACAGGAGCAAGCTTAATTTCCAGCACATTGTCATACAAAGTTCTGTAAACTATAGTTTCCATTCATTGTCTATATATGACTAGCTATGATAGACAAGAATAGACAAGACTTTAATCGAAAGTGGTAGAATCAACAAAATAGAATAAATCTATGTAATAGAGTTTTGGCATAACCATTTGAACATGGAGAACTTCTAAAACATTTAAGTAACATCAAAGTATGAGAGTATTGTAGATAATCGCAATTATCTTGAGTCCAAAATTCCTCCAAGAGGTTTGGGGCCTCACCTGTGCCCATCCCAAAAATCAACACACAAAAATGCAAGATTAGTGAAGATACAGCAGGTGTCTTAAGCCCACAAACGTGTGTTATAGCTTTCGCTTGGAAAAAAACATAAACAACATGTATGCAATAAACTCAATCAATCAAAAAAACCTGTGAAGCAGTGGTTTGGGAGGAAGCCATGTGTAGCAGTTAGGTGAAAATCCACAACAGCTAGCAGTTAAGCGAAAATCCACAGCAAGTAGCAGTAAGCAGAAAATTCTGAAATGCCCTCTTCATAGTTCTACTACTAATATGCAGCAGTGCTGCATCCAGGCATTCAGGCCGAAATTGCCTCAAGTCACAATAAGGCAGTCAAGTCCAGTACTGGCTTGTGCAGGCATAGTTTGACATAACGGCTAGTTATTGTAAATGCTTCCATAATCAATTTCATAACTCTTGCTGATGTGCTTAGATACCACTAAGCATCATATACAGATATTCAAGATCTGAAAAATAAATGCGTTTAGCTGTGTTGGTTAATTGCTAGCATAACCTCTCATAAATCTTTAAGCAAGCGGTAGAGTGGCAATTAGTAAGCCATGTTACTAATATGTTTAGTAAAGAGGCTAGAAGCATATAGTTATCATTTCAAGTTTATTAGCACAATCAGCCCTATGAGGTCTTCAATGTACCAACAAACTAGTAGTTTACTTGCTAGCAGAGCCTTTAAAGAAAAAAAATAGGGAATCAAAAAAATGTAAAATCATTGTTCAAACACATTCTATTTAAAGAAATAGAATGTAAAAAAATAGGGAATAAAAAAAAAAGTGTAAAATCATTGTTCAAATACATTCTATTTGAAGAAATAGAATGTAAAAAAATAGGGAATCAAAAAAATGTACAATTATTGTACAAACACATTCTATTTGAAGAAATAGATTGTAAAAAGGCTCTTGTGGATATTTAATTAAATTTTAGGGCTTTATTCCTCCAAGTGTTAGTTTTGGGAAATTAAATCCCAAAGCTTTTGTCACCATCTTGCTATTGTTAATTTCTAGTATTCTATCTTAAACACATGTCATGTGACTAGTGCTTAAAAATGAAATCTAGAAAAAAAGAAAAAAGACTTTCAATAAAAAGAAATAAAAGAAATAAAAAGAAATAAAAGAAATAAAAAAAAGAAGCAAGAAAAAGTTATCCTCGAGTCGAAGATAACTAAGAAGCATATAGAATTTTCTTATAGCTATCAAGATTCATACCACAACCATAAGGAAATACTCTGCAGGATAAAAGAAAGGGAATATCTTCGCCTCGAAGATAACTCATATAACACCGGAAGAACTAAATACGCCACAGGGTACCGGTACATTAATGCCCATAGAGAACTCATTTGAAAATAGAATACAGGGAGGTCATGTCCTTGGAACATCGATAACCCCGCACCTAATTATCTTCGGTCCGAAGATAATTCAGTTAACAAAAGTTCTAACCAGAGTCTTGATGCCTATAGAGATAAAAACATGGTAGACAATACTACCTACGATTACTCGGCCACTGAACCGTTCCTTGAACCGTTCACAAAATGGGAGGGAGAAGAGCCCTTCATCAGCGACATGCTAGAACTCTATGGAGTACTCTGGCAACTCAAGCCCGTCGTCGCAGATTGGACATTTGGAGTGAACCGGTCAAAAGACTATGTATTCCTGCTATACAGGATTCTAGACTCGACGACCTTTCTGAACTGGAACATAAATGAAAAGGTGGCAAGAATCGAAAACCACTAGGGTGACTACATAGTCGTCACCCTAGAAGTGGTCAATAACAACGGGGACGGGGTGAACCATTGCCACTCCATTGTCATCCCAAACGGTGATAGCAGAGGGCAGTTTGATCTCGAAGAACTAGTTAGCTCCCTCCACGCAGCTAACCTAGTTGAATTAGCAAAGGACTTCACTCGGTTGTTCAGCCCATGGGAATGGAAAGCAGCAATGTTCATGATGAAGAGACTGAACAACATCCTGAAATGCCTTGACAAGCACGTTGTCTCGGCCAAGAGGGCGGACCCAAGAAGAGTGCAACAAATGCAGGAACCAGAGCACGATACCCAAGAACCATCAAGAGGACGAGGCAAATTTGGTAGCCGGGGGGCCAGCCGAGGGGTCAGTCGGGGTGCGAGTCGGGGAAGTGGGAGAGGGCAGTCTCAAGTACAGCAACCAAAGAGAAAACCAGAAGAAACCAACACGAGTCAACCAAACTCTAAGCGGCCAAAGTCATCCCAAGTCAGCAGGCCTACTGCAGCAGCAAGGAGTTTGGGTTATGCCCTAACCAATGTACAAACAGGGAGACTAGATGAAAGCGATGCGATTCAACACTACGAGCTCAAGGGAGCATACCAGAAAATTTTTCAAAAGAAAAATAAAGATTGTTTCATTTTTGACCCAGAAACATTCATGGTGAACATAAACCAGTGTTATTTACCTAGAGCAAAGTATATCATTCGAAGGCTAGAAGAGAAAATAGTGTGCAAGCAAGTGCAAGAGTTAATTGAATTGTCAGACGAAAGGCAAAGGCAGACAATCTGTTTGACTCCTGTTGACGATAATTTCAGACTCCTCAAAGTGCGTCCAAAATCATGGGACGAAATCAAGGACGGGAAATTCTATATCATCAACGGGCAGCATAGCATTACTGCATCGAAGAGGTTACAGAAGGGAAGGTGTGTGGAGGAACGGAAGATCGAGCTGCACACCTGGAGAGCCACAATTGTTTACAATCTAGACGCCAATCAGCTGACAGAAATCTCTCGGTGGTTTAATTCTACAAACCACCTAACCCATAGTCAGCCAACATGGGGGAATCAGATTTTGAATTGCCGATTGGTTTGGCTGGCCAATAGACGGGCGGCCGGATACAAGGGTGAAGCCGCCATAAGAAATAATGGTGCCGTGGAGGATGATGCAGCGTATTGGGTAAGGAATCCGCATAATTCTGACGATTCATTACATCTTTGAGATACTTCATTCTATAAATTTTTGCCATATTTCTTCAATGCCTCTGGATGCATTCAGATGCTACATTATCTTCGAGTCAAAGATAATGAAATGCTTGCGTTCTTTGTTCCATTGACTTCAATGAAATTGACTTGTCTCCTGCACTCTGGACCTGCATAGAAATTTGTTGAAGGAGTAATGTACAGGCTGTAGAACATCAATCCAAAGGGAGAGGGTGCAAAGGTGAAGCTATACTCTGACATCAAAAATGAAATAAAGCTGGTGACCCTACTAGATGAAATCTACAAGCTTTGGGACGAGTTCATCCGATTGCATATGAAGGGGGGGCTGATTGATCCTGTAACCCACAAGCGTTACAGTGAAGGCAAAACATTCGACTCTAAGAAATTTAGCCTTAGAAGGGAGTTCTTCAAGCATATGGGGCACCTCACAAACAAAGACCTCGAGGAGTACGTCCTCCATTTGCTTGGAAGAACTGTCGGCCGAACCAGAGACTACCCCAAAGTCTCTATCGGAAGAGCAAGGGTTTTGGTAGCGGATAACATGGCAGCAACCGACTAGGTGGAGAGAAGGAAGCGCAAAAATATCATGTGCCAGGAGCTGCAGGCCATGGATAAGTCCTTCCACTTTGTGGACGCAAACGGCAACACAAAAGAGGAGGCATGGAGGACATTCAAACTCAATTGCCGTTTCATAGGAGCCTCTTGGGACTTCCTATTGACGGCCATCCCGAATGCATTCTTCGTGAAGCGGCTGACAAACGAGGCTAAGAAGAAGACGGCTGTTGATTTAAAGGGAGATGATAAGTTCCCCACGGTCTTCCCCATGCTCACTCGCTTTGTGCAAACAAAGATGACTCCAAAGAACGATGGCAGAGATGTCTACATTCGGGGGCACGAGTGCTGTCCCCAAGCATTTTGTACAAGTAACCCACGGTCATATTTTGAGAGGAATCTGCCGTTGGCCGTCATTGACTTCCGGCAACTATCGAGGCCCGCACCTGGCGCTGGTGGTGCACTACAGGCAGGACCCTTGTTGACTTTTCTCCAGAACCATTTGAGGCCTTGTTTGTCAGTGCCCGACGTATGGTTGTGGATAATCGGAGATGACTATGACGCCGAGACTATAATATGCTTTGCAAGGAAGCATATGAAGGAGTACGTACTGAAATTGTCCAAATATATATCTGCCAAATCAGAGAGAAATGAAGAAGTCGTGAACCATGTGCAAACACCCGCAACAATCAAGATGCTATTCTTATTCAAGAAGGTCTTGATGGTGTGGGCAAGGGGGTCACCTCCATGAAAGACAAATATGTGACATCGGATACCACTTATTACAGTGAGTGGTGGAAGAACACAGAGGCAAAGTACAGGGTTCATCACTCCAAGCTCCGCATGGAGTTCTACATTGACATACTCCAAAGCTTTTGTGTCACTGGTGAAAATGTCATCGGTATATATCCGGGAGCAAAATTCATGATAGCAGCTAAGGTACGGGATATGGCCTTGATGAGTTTATCTTCGGGTCGAAGATAATTTTTTATGTCTTGTAGCTTTGACAGCAGCTACCTCTGAATTGTTGACTTTGATAAGTTTCATTTATTTTGTCTCCTAGCCATTATCTTCGCCTCAAGGATATCACTGCAGTATGCTCAGTTCTCAGAGATAATAATTGATTTTTTTGCGGTTGTATGGACTCTACTGCTACGCTTTATCAGAGAGACATTTGTCTCAGAAGTATCGAGAGATGGTAGCAAAGTATGGGAAAAGGTTGGACATCAACGATTTCTGTCATGACAACTCGCCATACCTCCCCAATTATATTCGACCTCGACTTCTCGGTACCCCGGAGCTTCACTCGGATAATCCTCCACCAAGAGATGAGTATCGAGAAGAGGCCGTCGGGGCGCAACAATTTGCTGGTGAGGACGATACGACAATCATCCTCAACGAATTCGGGTCAAACGAAAACCTCATAAACAGAGGAAATATCTCCGTCCATGTGGAGGACTTCCAAGGGCTCGACCAAGATCCTGTATTGCCGTTCGGCAAAGGCTCTAGCAGGCGGCAGAAAGAAAAGTTGCCCGCCGAAGAGATCATTCCAGATATTGATCTCAGCGACAACGAAGACAACTATTCCGATCTGGAGAACATCAATTATGACAGGGAGTTTGAAGGCGCAGGTCCATCAGGTCTCGGGGGCAATGAAGCCCAATCTAGTAACCCACCATCAGAACCTCTATCATCTTCCAGTGTTCCGGTTGTTTCTGGACAAGTGCCACTCGTTCAAGTCAAGCAGGAGAATATAGATTTTTGGAGGGAAAGGGAAGAGAGGAAGGCCAGAAAGAAGAAAGAGGGCAAGATTGAAAAGGAGAAGGTGAAGGCATTAGAAGTCGAGAATGCTAGGTTGAAGGCCATCGATGCAGAGAACTCCAGGCTGAAGAAAATTGAGGAGGAGATGAAGGCGATGAAGGCTGCTCAATCATCTCAGTGTAATCCCGTCCTAGAGGATTCTGGAAGGCTAAAGTGTGTTGAAGCTGCGAGAGGGGCTTTGCTAGCTCCCTGTCAGCAGTCAATTCCTCCTCCCCCTGTTGATTATCTTCGACCCGAAGATGATCATGACATTATCCCTAACGAAGATGATGGTGTTGCTCTTCTCCCCCAATGCAAAAGGAACAAAGCTGATACTGGACTTGATGATGGTGGTCTACCGGGTTCTCAAGAGAAGGTGAATCCAAATCTAGAGGAGCAGGTAGAGCCGAATCGGTTGGAGGAGATTTAGTCCGATCATGACTTGGAGGACCTTCCTCCTATTTCACCAAGAGAGGACAGGCCAGCTACTATTGATTATCCTTGAGACGAGGATAAACAAGGGCAGCATATCGAATTGGACTCTCAGGTGGAATCCATCCAAGAGACTCAAGCAGAAGAGGATAGTCTACTGGATCCCACCCCTCCGCGGAGAGTATCACATGTGCATGAGTTGGTGGTCGAGTCGCAAAATCCTCCGGATGACTTTGACGACGATGCGGGTGAGCACGGGGTGTGCGCTGCGGAAGATTCCCAAGCCCTGAAGTTTGATGAGGTAGAGCCTCATAAATCATCAGACCCCTATGATTTCTCCTAATCAAGTCAGTCGAATGCCTTGTAATGGATGTCTGTGCTGTATTTTTGAATGCCATCGATGCCGAGTGAGAGACTCTTATGTCGATTCATTCTGATTAACAAGAGGGAGTCAACAGTCTCTAATTGTATGGTGTTGACGAGCTTCCCCTCTTTCACTGCGTATTGTAGAATAGTGTAGATACTCGAGAAAAATGTAGTGAAAATTTGCTCAAAATCAGGTACTGATTAGGAAATCCGTTTTTTGAGATGTACCTTGAATTATTTTGAAATAAATATACCGAAAATAGTTTTGTCAAAGGATCTCCTACCTAATGAACTGTTTTTGACCATGTCTGTGCTCAGCGCAAAGAAATTAGAAGCGTGCTTCGGCCGTTGGCACTCACACAATCTCTTAGTGAACGAGTTCTATTGTCGCTTAGTGGGGGGCAGGGGCAGTTGCCGTTTTGTGAGTCAACGGATTCCGCTTTTGAACAGGTACTACATTTTTTTTTTTGTATTCTGTATGATCAGGTAGTAGTGAGGGGGTGCGCGAGTGTTCCCCGGAGTGTGTCCGATGTAGTTCCCCAACCGCAACAAAAGTGGTTAAATGTGGTCTTCGATTTGAACGGGTTGCTCTGTAAGAGCGAGGGTCAAGGGCCTTACTTGAAAAAGGAGCATTATACAATTCACAATAATATTTTCTCCGATCGGATTCCTACCATCATTGGGACGAAGGCCGTCTTCGTTCGTCCCAACTTGAGGGAATTCTTAGACAAAGTTCATAGGTTCTCCAATCGCGTCGTAGTGTGGAGCTCCATGGTTAAGAAAAATGTGGAACCAATCGTTGGTTTCCTGTTCCAGAACTGCAGGGCACCATCAGGGTTGTCATACCAGATGGGTCAGAGTGATCGGACGGGACGGACGGACGGGAAACCGGACCAGACGGACGGACGCTCCGGATGCTCCGGACACCTTTCATTTTTGAAATTTTCCAACACTGAAATCAGGGCGCAGACATTTCCGTCAGGGCGCAGACATTTCCGTCAGGGCGCAGACATTTCCGTCAGGGCGCAGATGTTTCCGTCATGGCGGGGACGTCTTGGACAGGGCGGGGACGCATCAGTTTAATTCGAATTTTTGTAGAATTTTTGTACTTCATTTACGAATTCTTGCTTTCATAGGGTGAAAAACATTCTCTGCTGCCATCTTTGATGCCCTACCTAAGGCTGAAAAATTGTTATTTCAACATGAATTTTTTTTCATTAAATGACCTCTTTGCTATTAATATGTTGTACCAAATTAGAAGGCCAAAAAATTTACACATAAAAAGATATTCACAATCTACCAACATATGTACTTGTGTGGTTCAGAGAAACAATTTCAATACTACCAACTCCCGGAAATTGAGAAATTAGAATTTGGCCATGAAATTTGTGGCATGAGATCATGACTTTGTTGATAACATTTGTGTCAAATTTCAAGTTCAAAGGATTTGTCCATAAAAAGATATTAAAAATCTACCAATGAACAAATGTATTTGAGACTTGAGAGAAACAACTTCAGTGGTGTCCACTTTGACACCTTCCGAGGGACACAATTTTCTTTTTTATATCATGAAATTTTTGTCATGAGATCACCTCTATGTTGATAATATGCGTGCAGAACTTGAAGTTCTAAAGATTTTTCTAGAAAAAGATATTTGAAATCTACCAACATGTGTGGGTGTGAAATAATTTCTAGGAACTACCTCTGTTGGTAGATTTCCAGTATCTTTTTATAGGCAAATCCTTTGAACTTCAAATTTGACCCACATGTTATCAACATAGACATGATCTCATGCCAAAAAATTCATGGCCGAATTTTGATTTCTCAATTTCTGGGAGTTGGTACTTGGTAGCATTGAAATTGTTTCTCTGAACCACACAAGTACACATGTTGGTACATTGTGAATATCTTTTTATGTGTAAATCTTCTGGCCTTGAAATTTAGCACACATGTTATTAGCAAAAAGATCATTTTGTGAAAAGAATTTCATGTTTAAATAACAATTTTTCAGCCCTTCGGAAGGCATCAAAGATGATAGTAGTGAATGTTTTTTTCTACGTGAATGCAAGGATAGTAATAAATTTAGTACACCTTACTTACAACATTTAAACTATACAATATAATTACACTCATGAATGTCATCTTCATGCATGGCAAATGTGATAATTCTACAAACACAATTGGAAACTTTTTTATTTTAGATAACCAAAACATTTTTATATTTCAAGCGTTGTTCAGTACAATAACAAGTTCACAACACAATGAATATACTGCTCTCAAGATATGCCTCCTCTTCTACTGGTTATCTAAGACTCTCCTTCTTCTTCTTGTAGATCTTCATTACTTCATGTTTCAATTGGTGCAACTGTCTTGAACTCATGATGAATGAAGGTCTACAGAACACAAATGCTGTCAGGTGCCCCTCAATTGTTGAAACGACTTCATCTGCGAACTTCTTGTGTACCCGGATCTGGTAATGCAACATCTCGAATGACCACATCATCATCTGCTGGTGCCTCATCACAATCAGGGTCGTCTTCATCATCACCAACTTTACTAGTTCCACGTTCATCTTCTCCATCGTCACCATCTGTGGTCCACTAGTTTTCCACTTCCGAGTTCTCATTTCGAAGCTCCACAGCTATTTGACCATGCCTACGACTGCGTTTAAACCTCTTGTGCCGTTGAGTTCTAGGGTCCTCCGCGTCAGAATTTATAATGGGGCCTCCTTGTACTCGAGGAACGACATACGCTGGAGTGGACAAAGTTGGTCCTGGGACATACGTATTAAAAAATGGCTCTATCACCACATTCAAGTCTCGGACCCCAATTCCTAAAAGAGGGCGTTTAGGGGGCCTCAATGACGACACTTCGTTATTGTTTCGTCCACCTCTAATATCACGGCCTCCAATCGTTGCACGACCTCTTGCTCTTTTACGGACGAAACTCCTTCCACGTCCTTGTTGATATTCACCCATAGTGTGGTGAATTGCGGGTTGAAGGGCGGTACGGTGTCTACCACCCGTTGTAACATTTGAAATGCTTTGAGGTGTCATTGCAACATTTCCCACTGAGCCTAGCACTTCTTCGGAAGGTCGACAAGGAGCACTCGAAGTTGCGGGAGATGAAGGGTTAGAAATAATAGTATGCACTGCAACTGGTGGTGGTATATGGGCTTCGTCTTCAAGTGGGTCAGTAAACGCAAAAACATCATTGTGATCTAAATGTTCAGGGTCAAAACGTGTTCTTCCCACTGCATTAACCTCAACAACATGTCTTGTGATTGGTCGTGCCATCCTTGTATTTCCAATGTTCTGGCCATGGCGTCCTCCAAAAACTCTGTTGCTATCGCGGCCCCCCACTCCTCTGGGCCCCCTATTGTCATCACGATCGCAAACGGATCCTTTAGTATTCTGAGTTGCATTGTTCTTCAGATTCTCACTGCCATTTCCATTTCCCCCTTCGTTTTCCGAAGGGAGGTTGTCGTCATTGTTCGAGATAACATTATCATCATCGACGTCCACTGCGGCCGGGTGATCACTCTCGGAAGACGATGACAAAGGTTGCACTTCAGAAACAACTACATTTTCATCGCCAATGGGTGTAGGACTTCGGCAAGGATCGGCTCCCCAAGGGCCCCAACGACCAGAGAGGACTTCCTCTTCCACTTCATGACCATCTCTATAGTAATTTCTAGCTTCTGCAAGGTGATCAGCCCCCGCCCTCCACAACTCTGGATTTGGTCGGTATTCTCGGGGTACTCGGTTAGCTTCCACATCAGCCTCTTCTTCTTTCTCAGCTACCATCGCGTCAAATTCATAATTGCGTTCAGCCACTGGAACAGGGCCAAGGGCATCTGGATCAGAATCCTCCGAGAGGATATTAGCATCATACCAACGAACAGGATCGGCCCCTGGTCTTTGCTGAAGTACACGACTATTGGTATAAATATATACCAATGACTCAGCCTTCTCGGGGGCTAACCGATTCCAGACCTTGTTGTGGACAAAGGAATACATACTCCAATTCCTTTCACATGAACATGTTGAACACGTCAATGACAAGATATGAACGGCAATCTTAGATAGTGCTCGATCTCCAACCCTGTGCCACCATTGGTAAGGAAGCATCTGTGTCGCTCGGATGTCATGTGTCTCTACTGCACTGTATGGCCCCGTGCCCTCCTCGAATTCTGTTAATTCTGCCAACATGTTGTTAAACTCCACACCCACTACATTTTCCATTTTGCAGATGACTCGATACAATGCACGGAGGGCAACTCCATCAGCCCTAAGTGCCACGTTATCCAAGAGATACGGATTCAGAAGGGCCCCAGCATAGTGAACATCCGTGAACACCATGTCCCACCTGGATGTGAAAGACTCCTCCATGGTGGTGGCTATGTCATCTCGTAGTTTGAAGGGTGGCCTCTTAAAGAAAACACATGGGCTCTCAAATTGTGCATTACGAGCCACGCCCGACCCATAGCTGGTTCTCGGCCATCAAATATTCGCAATGCCTTCAACACGTCTTTAGTCATGTGCACGTAATTTGCACATTGTTGCCAGAAGCCCACGTCTTCGATAGTTGACACCACATTACGTGAAGCTGTAGCTGCTTGCTCCGCATTTTGTCTGTCTCGCAGACCATCAAAGTAATTTTGAACGCGCGCATAGTCTTTTAACCGCAACAGTACTCCGCGAAGTTTCTCCAATCGGTGCAACATGAGAAAATGACAAGCAAAGCGGGTTTTGCTGGGCACTACTAATTGAAGGGTCGGACTCAACATCCGGAATACCGACATAGTCGCGTGATGGTTCCGAATGTACTGGCACAATCTTCTTGCCCTCTGAATTAAATCTTTGAATTCTAGTACTTTGGCCCAATCTTCCAACATGAGATCCAAAGCATGTGCCATGCACCCCTGCTTGAAAATGTGTAGATACGTGCGAACGATATCATCCAATGCTCCAAGCATATTCGCTGCATTATCCGTACAAACTTGTATCACGTGCTTCGAATCCACTTTCTCAATGAATACCTTCATCTGGTCCGCTATGTAGCGCATGGACTTCTTTTGCCCGGTGGTGTCAATGGCCCCCCAAAATACATCACCGGTAGGGCACGACATCATTACATTCATTAGAGGCCTCCGGTTCACGTCATCCCAGCCATCAGTGCATATTGTCACCCCATAATGTTTCACTGCAAAACCAACTTTGGTTTCAATTTGCTTCTCGATCTGCAACCTCTTCAGTTCAATCAATTTCGTCCTGAACTGATGGTAAGAAGGTGGACTGTATTCAAACCTTGCCACTGAGGTTGCCCTCACAGCCTCAATAAAGGCTGGATTTCTTGCCACATTAAATGGCACGTTCGCCTCGTAAAAAAACGATGCCCACTTGTCATCCAACTCCTTCCTCTTCGCAACATTAAAAGCATCCTTCATACATTATTGAAGTAATGACCCAGATCTTGTGGAATTTGATGCAGCGAGACTTTGGGACCTCTGTACTGCATCATTCGTTTTAGGGAGAGTAATCCCTTCAGCTTGGGCGTCACCTGAACCCCCTCCCGTCACTTCGTTTTGAAAGGATTGGCTTGAACTTGCAACTGGAGTTGCTCTTGATGGACTAGTGGGAATTGATTCTCCTTCATACATGTCCTCGGGGCTCAATCGTTGAGGAACAAAGTTTGCACAATTTGCAAATCGGTGGCACACGGCTCGCGGCGCATTACGACAAATTGATCTCTCGGACTTCGCGCCATATTCAAAGTGAGCAAAAGCATGCTCGCGTTTATAGCTGAATGTTGCATTGCAAAATACACAACTCACTTTACCCCCGTTCTCAGAGAAATTATACCACGGTTCCCATTCTTTTGTTTGCTTTCGTTGACTTCCCATCGCGTTCACGACGAATGCAAACGTTTTCTTGGAGGAGGCAGAACTGTAGAAGAGGCTATTATACCAAATGAAAAGGACAAAATAGTAGTTAGCGCCAATCAACTGCTTGAACTGACTTTTACATCACTTCAACAGCTAACTAGGGCCATTTGTCACCCAAGTAGACTCCCAAGGAACTCAAAGTGAATTGAAGTCCAAGATGATGAGGCCAAGATGACAAATGTAAAGAAGTCAATCCGACAAGGTTGGCTTTATAGCCTGGGAGTGCAAGGGCGTGGACCTCTTCTGCAAGGACGGGGACGTCAGGGAAGGGCAATTTTAGTACTCGAGGCGCGGACGTCACACAATTCCGACGCGTCCACGCCCCGGCGCGACGCGTTTCCGGATGACAGGGCGCAGACGGCAGGGCGCGGAGGTCCTACGATAGACTTTGGTATGAATTTAGTTGTGGGATTCTTCCTTCCTATAGAGAGAGGAGAACCAATTAATGTAGTCAGCCCTTAATTTGAGCACGGGGAATATCTTCAAGTCAATGGCTGCATTGAGAGGTCCAACTACTTTTTGAATTCAATGACAACGTATTAAAGCATGTCACTCCCTTCTTGAGGCCAAACTTCAAGTTCTGGCCTTCATCAAGCACTTGAGAAGTAGGACCCATGTAAAGTTGGAACCCAAAAAAAAAATAGAAAATGAAATTGAACTTCCAAACAAGAAAGACTAAATTTGTGTAACTAAAATCCCAAAAGATTTCGAGTCCTAATGAAAGTCAAGGTACATAATTGTTTAAATTCAAGTTCAAAGTTTATATTTCATTCTTATTAAAAAAAGGTATTTGTGATTTTGGATTTGAAGTTTACAAATCAAACTATTACCAACGTATACTTCTCAAGCTTTTGATTTAAGTCTTCATTTTTTAAATACAAAGCTACAAGGTTTTGGATTTAAATCAAATATAAATCATAATGCTTTAGAATATGCTTGAAGGGTTTTTTTCCGTGAAAAAAGGGTACAAGGATTTAGGTCTTAGAGACTTTAACCAAAATTTCTTGTAATGGGTAAAATAGGAGGGGTGGGTATTGAAATGAAATACTAGTTAAGTGATTTTTTAATTCAAGGGCAACGGTTCATTTAATTATTTTGGGTATGGGGATAGCAAAGCGGTTTGGGTCTTTGGGAATGAAATGAAGCAAAATTGTTTATGATTTCAAATATTCAATCATTAGACTCCACCCTTTAATTTGTGTAATGGGATCCTAGAGCTCTAAACTCTAAAGTAAGTCTAGGACTTAGGAGGGATGGGTATTGAAATGAAATACTAGTTAAGTGATTTTTTAATTCAAGGGCAACAGTTCATTTCATTATTTTGGGTATGGGGATAGCAAACCCTTGGAGGGAGTTCAAATTTGACTTGGAGGGAGTTCAAAATTGGCTTGGAGGGAGTTCAAGGAGGGAGTTGAAGACTGGGTTCAAAATTCGAATTGTAAGTGGACGTCCGCGCCCTGGCGTCCCCGCCCTGACTTCACGTCCCCACCCTGAAGTCCCCGCCCTGACGGGACGTCCACGCCTTGACGTCCACACGTCCGTGCCCTGACCCTCGGATGCAAGAACTCTCTCCACCAACGACAAGGGGGAATGGAATTGACCTTGAGATTTGAAATTAGCATGGGATTCTTCCTTTCCATGGAGAGAGGGAAAGTGGGAAACCAATTAATGTAGTCAGCCATTAATTTGAGCTCAGGGAATTTCTTGAAGTCAATGGTTGTATTAAGAGGTCCAACTACTTTTTGAGTTGAAAGAGAATTCATGGAAAGATGTGTCTCCTTTCATGTATCGCCCTTGGTCTTCTTCGCTTCTCCAAGGACTTGAGAAATAGTCCCCACACTCCAAAAATGGGATTTCTAGAGAATTAAAACTAACTTGCACACTTTCAAGAAAACAAATATAATAAGATGCTAGAAGTTTTAGGATTTGTAACGGTAAACAAGGTACTCGTTTTTGAAAATTCAAGTTGAAGACTTAAAGGATGAATGTTATTAATAGTTCTCCAAAATAGAAGCTAAAAGGGTTTGGAAATCCCAAAAAAAAGGGTTTTAGAAATGTTTCGATGAAATTTAAGAGAATTTGAGCAAGTATGGAAATTTGGGGTATTCAATGATAACAATTTAAGAAAATTTGAGCAAGTATGGAATGTATTTGAATTTTTTTATAGAAGCATACAAAAAAAAATCCTACTATATTTAGGATAGTAGGATGTGTGTAATTAATTATAACAAATATTGACTGTTCAAATTTTAGCTTATAAAAATTTCGGATGATGAATGGTGGAGGCAAAAAATGGTGGTTATTCTATGAATTCATTCTTCATTGCAAGTTGGCTAAATGAGTACATGCTTCAAAATTTTTAGAACAATACAACTTTCCCAAAACAATTCCACCCTACATTCTTAATTTAAACTTTACACTTTACAGGCTTACAACACAAATTATGGATTACTCTAATATATATTTTGTAATTCATATAATTTTATTTCCACCTTTACCTTTAAGAAATCAGAATAATTTTACTTTTATTCCTAAATTATTGTAAAAACAAAAAATAAGAAGAAAAATTATTTTTGTACTAGCAAAATGTATATAAATTTTGTATACCAATTACATAAAAGGATTCATTTGGTTTCAACTTTAAGTTCAAGACGTCAGGATGGAATTCGACTTCAAGTTGTTTCACTTATTTGATACTTTGATGTGGCTTTCTTTTGTGTGAAAAATAAAATAAGAAATTGGAATATTTTTTGGTTCACCTCCATTACTACTTGCACCTCCTCCCAAAATTTCAAATTAACCCCTAAAGTCCCATTGTCCCTTGAGGGGACACTTTAGAATTCGGGTAGGTTTCTATGGGCTGAAATTTTATCCTAATTTTGCAAAACTTTTTTTGAAGATAGAAAATGTAATAAGCTTTGTGGGAATATAATTTTTATTTCAATCGGTGCCCGGAAGCCAAAGTTATACCACAAGATGCCTAGAACTGAATTCGGCGGGCAGCAAAAGAAATTGAATCTTTAGAATGCAATTTTCAGATTTTTGGTTTTTTAAAAGGTTATGTTTGCTTGCTAGAACAATCTCACCATTGGGATTATTGTATTTCAATCCCATCTAAGAGCTATTAATTGTTTAGTTTTTCTTTCAATTTTGAACGTGCTTCTACAATTCTACACTTCTACTTGACAATTTCTTGAAGTATGAAAATGAAGTTGTTATTTTTTGAATTTTTTTTCATAGACTCCCAACTCAATTCTTCAACACAATAAATTTTTAATTCAAATTCCATAGTGCACATTTTTTCTACAAATAGCAATAAAAGTCATCTAAAATTGCAGTTTAGTGTTGAAGAAAACTTGTTTCTTAAACTTTGAATGCTCATATAGTCATATCTCTCAATCTATACGGTCAAACTTCATGAAATTTTAACCACATAATTTCAAGCAAGTAAATTTCAAGATCCTACGGTTCAGTTTCAAAAATAGAATTTTGTTGGAATCTTGGACAACGTAGTAGAAATGGCAGTTTTTATTGTTTTTAGACAGAAAAAATGTCATTAGGGGGGTGATTGAATTGTTTTCCTCTTTTTCCTCATATATGATTATATGCTGATTTTCTGCAATAGAAAGTTAGAAATGATAACAATTAGAAACATTCGCGAACAAAATTGCAATTTCTGTAAATGATATAGAATTCAAAGTTTTAAGCAGTAAAAATACCTGATTGTTATTCAAGCTAAAATAAGAAATTTTACCATTTTTGGATGGATCAAGTCATTCAAAGGTTAATGTATCCCTTCATACATTAACATTAATATATTTGTAACAAAATATACATTAATGTTAAATTGTTAATATCTTTTTATACACATACAATAATATTAATACATATATATTTACATGAATATATACTTTCATACACTCAAAATCTGAAATGCACTTATTCTTAGGCCATGAGTACATTATTATATCCACATATCACACATGCCATATCATGCAAAGGAATTCAACAATTGAATATATATATTTCATATGCATCATGTACTACAAAAATTGAAAAGTATACAATACTTTTTCCACGATAAAATATGCATATCCACGAGTCTTTGTCTAATACTGTTTGTAGTACCGAACTACCAAAGTAGCAACTCTATAAGCCTCGGTAATGATAAGTGCCAAAGTCTATAACTGTATATGCAAAATATGCTTTGCTAATTAGTAATTACTAGTTTAGCACACTAAAAAATGCACTCAGTCGATGTTCATTGGACTGTTTGTAGTGCCACTAGGTCCAGCCTTGTCGTCGTGTGCGCCGTGTTGCATTGGAAAATCTTCGTTGGAGCCTAGTTGAAGTCTACGAACCGCAGACCGAGTTCTCCTTGCTGGTCCGTCTTCTTCTAGAATGGCCCTCATGATTTGTGATTGCTTGAGACTCTCCAGAGCTCGGCGTGTATTCGGGCTATGTTGTTCAAGCAAAAAATCCAACCCTTCATTTCTAAAAGTTTCCCTCCACTCAAATTCCAATAATTGAGCAAGCTCCGCGGGGTCGGGCATGTCAGGGTCCTACCCAATACAAACCCCATTGTCATCGGTGACTCGAATTCCATCAATGCCCGATAACCATCGTTGAGGGTGAGGTCCAAATTGAAACTTGAGTCCAACCTCGTCCCAATGTCCATTGAAGCATTGAAAGAAAAAATTCCGCCGTCCTTGGCTATGCTTGTCTTTCATCGGAATCAAATGGTGGCAGACTTGGACAATTTGATCGGGGTCAATCTCCCAACTACATTCAGCAGCGACCTGTGTTTCGTCCAACGATGTCATTTGTAATTTCCAACTCCACACCAAGTCTGTTCCCCACATTCTACGGTGATCTGGGGCATTCGTGGCATTGTATTCCCAATGTGGTGGCATGTATGGGACCAAGCCAAACAACTCGTACAAGCGCTCGTGGAAGGGAGCCTTGCACATTGCGCACCGACGACGGACAATCATGAAACTGATGAGGCAAAATGGGTGGTATACATGGTTGCACGTGCCCAACTACATTCCACCTTCAGGGCCAAATGGATTCATACAAATGGGACATGTGGTCCCGTCGTGCACAAAACTTGAAGGATTTGGCCACTCCAACAACGGGTTGCCTTTGTAGTCGACCTTCGACCCAAGTTCGTTTTTGAAATCCCAATTGTATTTGGACCAATCAATGATTGTTTTTCCACCATCAAGCTCAATGATTGCCATGTTGGGACTGAAAAGATCATCCACAAGGGCCCATAAAGTCAAGCCAAATACCCTTTTTTGATTGTGCTCACTGTAATAGTGGTCCAATTTCTTGAACTCTGCTACCAGCTGTTGTGTCTTGTCAACGGTGAACACGCATGCCAACTTTCACTGGTAGTACTGCTCCACCAAGGCATGCAAACGACTTTGTAATGTTTGATTTTTGCCTTGCAAGTTGTTGAGCTCAAGGTTGTTGTCCATAACCATGCCCCGAACTTCAGTCTACATTAGTACGTTGCCGGTGGCAATTACTTCGGGAAAGGCTAATGAATCTTCTTGTGTAGACATGGTAGCATCACCTGGAGCATCTTGAACCGGAATTTGAAAATCCCAAGGAGGTCCTTGTGCATGTCCTCGTGGATCCTGACCTTCGTTCATCATTTGTGCTGCTTGTAGAGCTTGCCGAAGCTCTTCTATGTCACGTGCTTGTTGAGCAATTACTTTGTCTTTGAGCGTGATTTCTTCTCGTAACTTGCCCACATCTTCATATAGAGAATGTAGTTCATCACCTTGGTCTTGTAACTGCACCCTCAAGCTTTGTATGGTGTTTGCAGCAGCCATGACATCAACAACTCCAAGAGTTGGTTCATCAGGTGCTTGGAATTGCGCCTCAACAACTCCAAGTACTGGTTCAGCGGGGCCCTGGACCTCTACACGAATATTTGGTTCTGGAAGTTGTTCACGAGGTGCACGTTGCGCCCTCCTCCTTTGTGCACGTTGTTGTCCTCTGGGGGTTAATTCCACCACAACATGAGATCCATTAGATTCATTGTCAGTAGTAGAATCCGCCGTCTCATATGTGTCAGGCGGCTCAATATGTATGATGACCCTGCCCAACCCTCCTTCGGGATATCTCATAAACCCCCTTGGAATCATTCCATTTGCTGGTGTTGGTATCTTGATACCATCTGCTGTCGTTGGCGTACCCTTCAAAGTGGACCAATCCACCCGCTTGTTCAATCTCACCTCCGCATGTACACCTCGTGCAATGAAAAGGTGAATTTCATTCCTTTTCACAGTGGATTTTTCGTATAACACTTGGTATACTTCGATGCATCGTTGTTTAAAGGCCTCATCGATCCAGTGTTTCAAATTCACTTTATGAAATCGGCGGTGGTAGTTGTATCGCTTTTCAGGGAAGGCCTTGTCAATGTGGCACCATTCTATATAAGTGATGCAAGTTTCGAAACTCCGCGGTTCTGGCACGTCATTCCAACCTTTAAATGCTAGTTTTTCGGGGTTTCGAAGTACATGTAACCTCTTCTGATGTTTGTTACTCGGCCTTAGTCAAGTCCTGTCTCGTTCAGCCTTGTTGGTTCTTGGTGGTGTCGCCATTGTGAATTTTTTCGGCAAAAACCTGTATACTGTAAAGGGCCCTACACAACGCCAACAACCAGCTCAATGAAGAGGTGGAGGATTTGGAATACGCAAGGCGGGGACTTATGGGGCGGGGACGGAATTTTATAGTCCTCAAATTTGCCTGTCAAGGCGGGGACGTGTCCGAGCCAGGGCGGGGACGGCTCGGACGGGGCGGGGACGTGTCCGAGCCAGGGTGGGGACAGCTCGGGCCGAGGCAGGGACGTGTCCGAGCCAGGGCGGGGACAGCTCGGGCCAAGGTGGGGACGGGTCGGGCCAGGGCGAAGACGGGTGGCGGCCAGGGCGCGGACGTGGGAGGGGCGGGGACTATAAATCCCAAAGGATCCCTCATTTTTTCTTTGCCAAGTCCACGCCCTACGCCTCACACCTTCGTTTGCGCAAGCGACCCTTGGAAGTGAGTTTGGTGGGTGATTGGACTTGGCCCACATATAGCACCCGGTTTTTTTTATTTTCTCCGAAACTTTGGTGGTTCCGAAATATTGTACAATGGCAAGACAAGGGAGTGGGTCATCGGGTCACCGCTCGGTGTTTGAAGACTTGGATGCAATGTTTGAGGTGGTGCCTCCAGCCACGAATGTGTCAGGGGCTTCAAGGTCATCCAATCCCTCATCATCCAGTAGGTCGAAGCGTAAAAACCAACCCAATCCTGACATGCCCCCTCACGAATATGTGCTCGAGGTTAGAGCAATAGCGGTCAATTTTTACACGCGACGAAGTGTGGGAATGATGTGCAGAGAATACGTGAATTTCAACGAAGAAGTGTACCACAAGTTGAATGCTGAAGTGCGGCAAGAGTTGGAGACCAAATTTAGAGCATCCGAGCGATTCAACAACTATCAAGATTACTAGTTGCACTCTGAGTGGTTGGATAAACAAGTGTCGCAGCTAACCACCAATATTGTGGCAAATTGGTGTTATCACACGAAGAAGAAAGAGGATGGTAGTGATTGGGACACGCATGACAAGGAATTTGCTTCAAGATTGTACCAAATTCAGAAGTTCTCCCAACAATTTTCTTCCTCGCGTAGAAAGAAACAAGCACCATGGAAAGCGACGCTTGAAGATCAAATACGAGCTCATTGTGTGAGTGGAACATTCAAGTGGTTGGAAAGTTGCGTGAAGTGAATCCCATGCCGAATCAAACTATGACTGGATCATATGGGACTGTGAGGAAGGTGGTGCTCACGAGACTACAAAGCATTTCCAGTTGGATTTGCTTCGCCGGGAAGACTTTGAAGACCTCGAATAAGAAGGAGAAGCGCCAAGCTATTGTAAGCGAGGCGGGGGGGTGTCCAGTGATACATCCTAGTATCGTAAGACTTGCGTAAATCCATCCAAAAATAATGGAAGGCTATATGCTATGGTGGAATGGAGGGTCTTTGATTTCTTTCTTGGCCAAGTACAACTCAAAAATGAGTGAATCATTGGATGTGGATGACATCACGAGACAACATGATGCAGGGTTGACGCAGGAAGAACTCGGTTGGGCTGCAATTTATCGCCGAAACCGCGTGAATTTGGCTTTATCATTGCTTGTCATAGTGGGAAAATGCCATGAAGCAAAATATTTACACAATGACATTACTCCATCCATCGTTTTGCTCCATTTTGATGAATGGAAAGAGAACACAGTGTACATTGGGATTTGCGATTGGGGGCTTTCTGGTCGAGTTGTAGAGAAGGAGCCATCAAGGTATGGTTATCGAACCATGGAGGAATTTGAACGGGAGAAAAAACAACGAAAACATACAACCCCTGAGTTGTTCTACATGTATGGAGAGAAGGGGTCAGAGACCTCACTTGAAGTCATGCAGAAAAAACACTTCTACTCCATGGCTGTTGATGCATATGCAACTGGATGGATAGCATATCAAATTTGGAAAGAAGAGTGGGATCCAAAGTATTTTACGACCAAAAACCCAGAGCAGTATCAGCATTTGAGGATTCAACTACTGAGCCTCCAGAAAATAGATGTAGGCGAGAGGGCATCTGTGCCTGATGTTCTAGACACTTTGAGGAAGGCACCTCACTGTTGGACTATGCCTGACTGTTGTTATCGTACATAATATATTGTTTTTACTTTTTGAGCTCTAGTATGTGATAGTTTTATAGGTAGACCACACATTTTTGGTTAGAAGAGCATCAAGCATGTGTATTTCATGGTTGCTACACATTTCATACATAAAGATATGGACATATGGTGAAAATCTTGTAATATGCAATTTGGTCTTTCTTCCATCAAGACAGTTGTATGACTTCTGTGAATTTGTGAATGTGTAGTAAACAAAGTAGCAAACAACTAATTAGATTTGAAATTGATTTTTTAGAGTTTGATATACGGAAAAAGGCAAAAAGCTTAGAATCATTCCGTTTTGATCAATGAGTCAAAAATTATGAGGATTATGAGGATTTTCTGTTTGCGGGCAGTTTTGGATTTCTTGCTCTAAAATAAACTTTGACATCCTTTATCTTATCCAATTTTCAATATTTTTGGACAAAAATAAAATTATAGGATGTACATACATTATTACAACATTTCGACCATTGGAATTGTAAATTTTCAATTCCATATTTAAATTGTAAATAATTTAGTATTTTTAATCATTCTCTAGTACTATCTACTTACTATTTTTTTCCTATATGTTGTACTATTCCAAATGATCTGAAAATTTTCAAGCATGTGGCCAACTTGTCTAGGAAAACAAATCCAAAGAAGCACCACCATTTAGGTCATTTTTTCATAGAAATGTGAGCTTGTGAAGTGCAGCTGCCCTGCTTTTCGCAGGGTCAAAAAAATGATTTTAGTTAATTTCAAATTTTGAATGCTTATATCTTGCAATCCACCCGGTGGAAATGTCTGAAATTTTTACCATAAGTTTTTGATACTATATAATACAACATCCTACGGTTAGATATGTCAAAAAAAGTTTTTTATCAAAATTTTGGTAGTTGTACTAGAAATGACAGTTTTAGAGAGTTTTTGGTGAAAACATAGTGTCGGTCCTTTAAGGGTTAAAAAAAGTCAACTTAGTGTTGACCACATCGGACGGGCGAGACCTCTATCGGACGGGCGAACCGGACGTCGAATCCTCTGCACGAACTTGCTGAATTGTCATCCGCCAACTGTGTACGCACTGTTCAAACAACGGATCTTTGAAATAGTTAAATCACTGTTAAAAATAACCAATGAATGTAGAAAGCATCCAATGTCTGAAAGCTTATTGTTCATTTCCTTCTCCACATTGTATTACTCTTTCCAATGCTAAACCCTATACCCTAAACCCTAAACCCTAAATCCTATATATTATGAATTCACATATAAATTTTTCATGTGCTCAACAAAAAATTCGTGTAGCATGCGGCATTGCTTTGACAGTTTCACCTTGTATTCCCACCATCCCAATATAATCTTGTAGCAATTTTGGCTCACCCTCTATACATGGTTACATGGATACATTATTACATTGCAATTTGAAGACATTTCTTTTTTATGATCCACAAAGTAGAGGACTTCTTTTCTGATTTTAAGATATGATTTAAAAAGTCAATGTGGAAATGTTGGTTGAAATGTAATTTGAATGTAGAAACCATTGTGTAATTGATCCATTGAACTTGTAGTCTACATGTAATAATTTAAATGTAATATACATGTGAACCTCATCGACTAATTAGTTATTCATTTCTATGTTTCTAGGTATGAATTATTACATGGCACTATGCAAATTGCAAAAGTGAAAGGTTGTCCCACGAAATTGACAATTGAATACGATGACCACTCATGTACGAGAATTAATAGAAGGAGAACCTCACATATGATCATTTGAACGTTTTTTATTTATATGTAAAATGTACATGCAAAATGTACTACTCATTCATGAATTCATGACATTGTAATATGGAAAATTTGAACCATATACCCTATATTGATATATTTTTTCATTTCATTGAGAAGGGGGAGAGAGGGGTCAACTTTAAGGCCTTCACCAAATTTTCTAAACTTGAATTCATTAATCTATTAATTTTTGTCTCATTAATTATATGTATAACGAAATGTTAAGCTTTCATACCTTGCAATATTGCACAAGTATTTGTTATGAGAGAATTATGGATAATCTTTTTATTCAAAGCTCTAGCCTATTAGAGCATGTTCTTGAGTGTTGACAAAATAAATCTATAAATTTTTAGTGTTCATTTGTGCATGCAATTGTTCATGAGATTGATAACTATTAACTAGAAAAGAAGTTCTACATGTTTTTGTGGAACAGAAGAGAGTAGGCACACCCGAACAAAAAAAAATTATTTCTTCGAATAAATTCTTTTAGGTAGGTTTTCTACTTTTACATGGACAACAATTATTAAATCTCTCTTTTTTTACTCAAAAAATGCAGTTGTAAGTGCCCTATAACCGTAGTTGATGAATTTCTACAATTCTTTCAAGAAAACAAATTAGAGGATGTACATGATTTATTAAAAAAATTACAAATTTTAGAGCAATGGGATCCTAATTTTTCAAGGGCATAGCAAAACCCTATTGAATTTTGGAATTCAATAATTCCATATTTCTTTCTTATTATTATTTTTCTTCTTTATGTTATACAATTTCAATTAAAGAACCATATAATTTATATTGTATAGCATTTTCTATAAATTATCACAAAATAACAAAACATTGCACAAACACCTCCATAGTAGACAATTTTTAATAGTGTTATGACTTATGACATGCTCACAAGGGGTCCTAAAAAGGGCACGGTGAACTGTCCCCCTCATTGCCCCTGTAGGGCAAACCCTGCAAAAAAAAATTTGGAAGGCTTAATTTTTTTCAAACTTCTCCTTGTCGGACGGCCCATCCACCCTTCCGACGCCCCGTCCGACTTGTTCGTCCACCTGTCGGTGCGTCCACACTTTCTCGGTGACCGTGTGATCTAGCTGGTGACGGTTTCTGTCCGCACGATGGGGACGTCGGATGCTTTGCCACCCGATTCGGACGGACCCTAAAGCGCCGTCGGAAGCCATAAATACCGTTTCGGATGCCTCATTTTTCTACAGCCGTTTCCCTCCTAGAGTGGGTTTTCCAATGCCCGATGTGAATCCATGACTCTACTCGCCCCTTCCGGTTTGGTGTGTGAACGGTTGTGCTTCGATACTTGATTGTTTTAAGTGATGTGGTTTGAATAATTATTTGGATGTAAAGAGTTGTGAACTGTAAAACCGTTTGACTCCATTGCATTCGAAGTGAGAAGCACTTGGTGCACTTGGTGCAATTTTTTTTGAAAATTCGAACATCAATTATCTTCATTGTAATTAAGGTTACCATGTCTCGCCCTAAACCATCGAGTAAAAGTAAGAAAGGCAAATCTCAAGACATGAATTGGGAAGACTGGAAAAATACTAATTGCGTAGCTGAAGATGGATGGGAAGAAGAGCCAAAGAAAGTTTGGAACTGCACAACATACAAGAAGTACATAAAAATGACTCATCTCTCCAAAATGTGGCCACAAGAATGCACTGAACAACAAGTTCGTTGATGGGAAGGACAAATGTCCACATGTACGAGCAAACACTTTGTTCCCCGTTACGAAGAAGTAACGCGTTCAACGGGTTTACGTGACTCCAAATCTAATATAATGAACTATTCTAACATGGCTATGGTTTGGACAGAGATTGTACTCCACAAAGATGTAGATTGGCGTACAATTTATGGGAAACATGTAAATAATCTGAATTGGAATGATGCAATGATTTATACTAGCTAGATTGTTGCAAGTGATTGCCAGCTAGAGTGGTCCAATCGAAAGCAATTTGGATTTCTTGCAGTTGTGGTGCCACATGGAGAAGATGAATGGACGAGTGATGATGATGAGGGTGGAGCTCCAGTACTTATGACATTGGGAGAGAAGCATGAGTGAAGAAAAGATCGAGAAGACATTGAATACGAACAACAAATGCAAGAAGCAATGAGTAGAAGCGTAGAGGACTGTGGTCGACAAGATGGGTATGATGGATTCTACCAACGTGACCGTGGTGCATATGACCCACAAAATGGGCCCTATGGTTCACACTATGGCCATGACCCCCAACATGGCTTTCAAAACGTTGGAGGTTCTTATTATGGCAGTTCAACTCAAAGAAGATCAAACCATGGTAATTCAATTCCTCCTCTAACTTTTGGAGGTCCTTCCTCTACAAATTATGGACAAGGAGGTGGGCGAAGCGGATATGTTCCCGACTACTATGGCAGAAGACCATATCTCGGTGTTTATGGTTGTGGTCCTACAGGCCCAAGCCAGAGAGATGACACGGATTCAGATTCTGAATGAAGCCAAATCAAACACTATTGTAGTGTTTGTCTTACAATATGGGCTCTTGATTGTAATTTAGTTGTTTGCCATACAATGATGCAATATAGAATGTAGCAAGCATAGTGTAATGATGTCAATGAGTGGTCGTCACGTACAGTGCAAAACCGCTACAAATATAATGTATTGAAATATATTATTAGAATGATAGATTTCTCACGTTCATGGTATTATTGATTGCCATTGATGTGCAATGGATTAAGCCATAGTGTTTTGGAAGCTAAGTATAGCAATGGCCTAGCTTTTACCATTTTGTCATTCGAATGTGAAAATGTGAATGCATCATCGTAGATGGCATGTTTATCCCAAATGTTCATGGAAAATATTGAAGTGCTTCGAACCTGTTGTATACAATTTTTATTTTTTTTAAAACATAAGGTAGCATGTTATATTTTGTAGACCCTCTGTCATAAAGTAAATTGTCACTTATTAGTACATCTATGTCCAACACACACCTTGACCCTTGTGAATTGTAATGGACAAAAATATTTGGAGTCACGGTTTTAAGATTTGGTAATCTTTCTATTCTTCCTATTAAAAACATAAAGAAAGAGTGCTTAAATTTAACTAATATAAATTTATTCCTATTTTTTTTATTCCCAAAATTGCATTCAAAATTTCATAACTAATTCCATGAAGCTTCATGTAATTAGAAAGGACTTGATTTACATGTCAATTTTCTTTGTCTATCAAGGAAATTTCATTGAAAAATACTTCAAGTTGTTTCACCTCTTTGAAATTTATTTGCAGCCTTTACATGGTCTAATTTTGCTTTGTGGACCTCCTACTTTAACCCCAAAAGTGATTTTGTCAAGTAAAGGGGGACAAAATGAATTTCAGACAGGATCCTTTGATCTCATTTTTTACTGAAACTTTTTGGAATTTTTTCATAAGATAGATAAATTGATGAGTTTTTCGGGAATATAATTTTTATTTCAGTTGGTGCCCATGGGCAAAAGTTATTGCACCATAACCTATGAACTTCAAAACGGGTGAGACCGGGCAACCCAAAAAATCCACTAGAAATTTGAATCAAAATTGAATATTTTTTTTCTTGTACATTATATTTTCTTCTAAATGGGGAGCTTTGATTCATTCCAACTGGATTAATGATGCAAAAGTTATGGATTTTCTTGTTTTGTGGGCAATCATAGGAATATCTTGAAAGAAATTTTTTCTTCCACTTGGAATGCTAATATTTTTCAATCTATATGGTCAAACATCACCAAAAATTAATAACATGATGTAAGACAAGTGTAGGACAAGATCATTCTAATTTTTTTTTCAAAATTTTACTTCATAGTAAAATTGACAATTTTCAATGGATTAGGCCCAAAAATAGCTTTTACAATTGGGACTTTATGGGTTAGGAATAATTCTACACAGCATGTTATAAAATAAACATAAATGTATATATCATGTTGAAATTTATATATGTATATATAATATTATATGAAAATGATAGTTATCGGAGCCGTCCGATCTGTTGGCCTGCCGAGCGTCCGATCTGTCGCACAGCAGACCGTCCGACTCACAGGGGCCATCCAATTGATTGGACGCCCAAGGTTTCGTCACATGAGGGCCGTCGAATCAATCGGACGGCCGATCAGCCAAACGCGTTGTAGGCGTCGGATTTCCGACGCGGACCGTGCGTCGGAAAAAGTGCATCCGAAAGGTATAAGAGCGTCGGACGGGCCCATCCGATCCTCACTTTTGTTTTCCCCCTTGCATATTACAAGAGTGAAGCGGAGAGCTTGGTGGTTCATGCCCCCATTGGTTCTTCTTCTCGAGAAAGCAAGAGTGCAATTTTGGGGGCCCCTTATTGCCATTTTTTTTAGTATTGGTGCAAGTTTCACTTGAACTTGAAATTATCATTTCACTTTGCGAATATTCATTTGTACAAAAAGTTCATCAAGATGCCATGAACAAAGAAGGCTGCAAAGAGAAAACCAATGGAGTACAAAAGAGGTTCAAACAATGAGGCAAGTAGGGGCATTCCCTTTGATGCATGCAAGAGATTTCTGATCAAGTTGATCGTCAATTTCTATGAATCGGAAACCACGATGTCACTACACAACAAATATGTTAGGTACAACGAGGAGTGCTCGCAGAAATTCAAGGCGGACATGTGGCAACTAATGATGAATGCGCTTAGCATTCTGGAATGGCACCACAAGACGGAGAAGAAAGGCTTTCCAAAATTCTTGGAGAATAGGGTCCACGATGCATTGTGGAATGCATCAATGGTGCTCAGAAGGTATGGCTCTTAATATCAAGAAAATGATGAGGCTTTTCGTGAAGTCATTCTGAAAGCTGACTTGTTTGTTGCACGATGCAAGCCATTTGCAAGAGCCGTAACAGACGAGGATCTTTGGATTGGTGGAATAGCACTGATGGAGTGGCTGAGCTGAATCGGAGCAGACAACACCTCATAGCGCTTCTAGACACAGCACGAGTAATTGCTCAAGACCAGAAAATCATGAAGGGTGGATATGCAACAATTCATAGGATTCGAATTGAAGGGTATCCAGGATAGCTACATTTTGGGAGTTCGCAGCAAAGCTATCCAATCAACACCGCATACAGCCTCATCTTGCGAGATTGGAACACCAAAACGAGTCAATGGCAGTGTGGATTCCAGACCCTGGAGTTATATGGTTTGCTGCAATTCATGGAACAACAAATGAAGGGTATTTATATTGGTAGAATGGCGGAACACTACGGCACATGATGAACCTGGATAATGATTATCCAAACAACATTGCCATTTGGTTGCAGTATTCGAGGCCAACAGAGATAGAGTTGATTGAAGCTTACCGTCTCGGACGATTTAGAAAGAAGCGCACGCAGCTCGCATGGGCATTGTTGCACATCATGAATGCGGTGCACATTTCTGGACATCTTCACAATGACATCTCTCTAAACAACATAATGTTTCACTTTTCGGAGGACGAGTCATGTGTGTACATTGGAGTCTGCGATTGGAGCATGACTACCGTAGCTTCTGAACCAATGAAGTCTTTATACACGTTCACATGTGCAAGTGACATGGAGGAGACTTAGAGAAAGAGGTGGTGGGTGGATCCGAAGATCGCATATGTACACAAAAGAGATGCAGACGTGTTAATCATTCCAAATCTATCACGTGCATTAGAAGAATATGTGGTTTGTAAACTCACTCAACGTATCAATAAAGATTGCATGTCCGAAGAATACTACAAGTTGCATCGAGAATCAGCTGAACTGACAAAGTTGAGCCACCACGTTTTGGCCCTTATGTTTCACTCGTACATGGAGCAGCCTTGCGGTGAAGGTTCGAATTACCATGGCGGTTTGTCCCACATCATCAATTTCTTTCCCAGTAGGTGCAATTGACCTGTGCCGGATGAGCACTTCCACCATTCATATTAATAGTTTAGCATACTTTATAGTAGCATAAAACTATAGAGGTATGTAGTAAATATAGAATGCGGATGTACGAGTGCACACTATATAGTGCCTAATTATGCAATGTGGATGTATGACCATATATGTGGAATATGATAATTATACATTTTGAAAGTCCGATGTATTTGAATAACTACTGATTATGATTTATTGTCACATGAAAGATATATATGACTTGAATGAAAAGGGCACTACTTGTTGTTGAATGTTGAGGTGGCAATTAGCAAGGTTGTGTGGAGATTGTCTTCATTGTATGCTCTATTAACCCCATCGTGCAAGCAATTTCAAACTTCAGAAGGTTATAGAAATCTTAGATTTTCATATTTTTCAAAAAAAAAAATTGTACTTGTCAAATATAAGTATGTCTTTCTATTCACTATTTTGATTTTCAATATCTTAAAGTATGTGGTGGGAAAACTGATTCGAAGATGACTTAGTGCATTGTCAATTTCTGGGACATTGTGGCATTGCAAGATTTTTTTGGAGGTGTTAGGTGTGTTGGATTGCTTTGAAAATTGGTATGCATATGCCTAACTTCAATACCTATAAGAAATTTTTTTAACTTTATGCTGTGTAGTGCAAAAAAATTGAGCATGAGGCAGTCAAAGGCATCTGAAATTCTGGGGCACAGTGAAAAAAAAAAAAAAATGACTTTGAATGCAAATATCTCTTTATCCGTACGGTGAAAAATCACAAAAAGTTTACCACACCCTCTCATACAAGTTCACTTCAAGATCTTACAGTTACATTTTCAAAAAAAACATTTTCAAAACATCGTGAATGATCGCAGCAGAAATGGCAGTTTTCAGTGATTTTGGATCCAGAAAATGGCTCGGTCCTTTAGGGATTAAGAAAGAAATGGTTAGAATAAAAATGTGTTGAATTCTACATTTGGGAACGATACAAAATTTTTATGAATTTTAATTTTTTTCAAAGTCAATTTACTTTCATGAGTTTGAATGGGAATTATTTCAAACTCCCTAAAGTACAAGAATGGGTTAATTTTTGGGCCTAAATCCTTGTTAATTAAAAAAATGGCATTTCTATAAAAATATCAAAAACAGTACAATCGTGCATTTTGACGCTATTTCGTACTTAGAACTTGTACCATTTTTTTTTTTTTTGTTAGAATAATTTTCGTGACCGTAAATAGGGGTTATAACAAAACTTATTGTATCCCGAAGTTCAACAATGGGTTCAATTTCTTTTCATAGCTCATTTTAACCCCTAAAGGACAAAGCGTCCCTTCGGGGGACAAATGGATTTCGGGTTGGTACCTATGGGCTGAATTTTTCTCCTGATTTTCTTAAACTTTTCTTGAAGATAGAAAAATGGATTACCTTTGTGGGAATATAATTTTTTTCTCAATCGGTACCCCTCTACAAAAATTATGCCCATGTAACTCAAAACTTGGTAGACTGGGCAATACGAAGAATTTTCAAAAAATTTGATTTTTTATTTCTAAATTTTTTTCACTCATAGATTATACTTTTGGTAGGAAAAGGGCTTGGTTAAGAACCATTTGAGTTCTTAATGTCTAAATCAAACCTTGTCGTCCGATCAAGCCGTCGGATCGGAAGTGGCCATCCGATCAGCCCGTCTGATTAGGCCGTCGGATTGGACCTACCCGTCCGATCAGACCATCCAAAGAGCCCATCGGATCAATAGTGGCCGTCTGATCAGGCCATCGGATCGAAAGAGGCCGCCCAATCAGGCCATCGAAAAAGGCCGTCCAACTAGGCCGTCCGATTGGAAGTGGCCATCTAATTAGCCCGTCCGATTAGGCTGTTGGATCGGACCTACCCGTCTGATCAGATCGTCGAAAGAAGCCGTCCGAAGAGCCCGTCAGATCTGCAGTGGCCGTCCGATTAGTTCGTCCAATCGAAAGTGGCCGTCTGATCGGACCAAGCCGTCAGAAGACCCGGACAAACCGTCCGGTGTCGGGCGTAGTAACTTTTTTTTACCCTTGGTAAAAAATGAAAAATTCGGACGTCTGGGGGGGTGCGGATGTGGACGCGGGACATCCGCACGCGAATCTCGGCGTCTGGACGCCTTGGCAACCCTGACACCACCAATAAATTGGAACATGAAAAGCAAGGACACAATCCAGCACTATTCTACGAAAAGTACCTTGTAGACGGATATACAAATGAAGAGAATGAGGAACCATATTCTTCAGGGGACGAAGATGAAGTTAGGTTTAGAGATTTGAGAGAAGAACAGAGACGTTTGGTAGTAGAGAAACGCTTCCGTAGAAATAGGTGGGCTGGTATGGTGCCCCGTGTAGGTAGTCCTCCACGAGGACGATACCGCAATACATTTGTGGGTGATGATAATGGACTCAGCTCTCCAAAAGTGGAGCATCAACGCAAAGACAAAGCCCCTCATGTGTCGACTTGGGATGCATTTTCGGTAATCAATTCAGACCCAACGAGGGAAAGAACTCATAATGACAACAATGAAGGTGTAGATATTCCAGTGGCAGATGAAGTGGAGCTTGTAAGGTCTCCAATTGCCACATGTCTGCCCCTTAGTATGCTAATGAATCTCCGAAGTGGTGCACGAGTTAATATACATGGTGAAAGGCAAGAAGAGGTGTCGCATATTGAAGAAGTACCTGCAGTTCGTCCAAGTTTAGCACCGTCCAACAGTGCTGCAACAGAAACCAGGGTGTACGATTCAGATGCGCCATTGCAAGTGGTATTTAACAAGACCCGTACCTGTGGGTCCAATTGCCCTGCAAGTGTAGACATTGCCACAACATCGAGGATTGTACCAACTCCTCTAACAAGGGTGCCGACACATAATGATGTACAATAGATCGTTGATGAAGGAGTGCATGGCTCAGCTCCACAACCTACTCCAGTCTCATTGATGTCAGGCCCTGGAGAATCATCCAGGCGATTGCGTGAACATTCTAAATCAAGAAATAAACGAGCCCGAAAGACGTAAGACAGAGTGACATGGAACCCCAAGCGTCAAAACCATGCTATCCACCCATTTGTCATTGGAGAACGAAATTCCACTCAAAACCCTTGGCCATCAAGCACTGCAGAGAGAGCGAAGCATCAACATGTTGGGCAGCAGGCGCTTGAGCGCCAGACTGGCCCTATTATCAATGGAACTATTGGTGCATCAAGACTGCCAAAACAATTAGTGCTAGCCGAAGATGTTCGCGGTTTAGAAACGTAAGTGCAAAACTTGAACTCTGAGGTTGAACGTGACGTGATCCTTCAACCTACAAGCAGAGAGGATGATGAAACAAGGTCTCAGGAGCTAGTGACAGTAGTGGGCCACATGAAGACACCGACCTTGATGCAAATGAAGCGGAAAGCGATTCTACCTTCACAATGTAATGTGTTGCATTATAGATGTAGAGGCCTTGGAATAGTACTATAAGGATTTAAACATCATATTCATTATTTTGGGAGATTGAGGACCTCCCAAAATAACATTGTCCATTGTTGGGTCCTTTAAATGAAGTCGAATTGAAATGAACTTGAAATTGTGGAAACTAAAATTTCCAATTGTGTAAGACAATTTCCATTAAAATGATAGTTTCTTGTACTTTGGGAATTTCAAGCATTTATTGGTTGCAGTGATTATAGTCATTTTGGATTTAAATGCAAAAAATGGTTTGCATTGACTACCAAATCATGAGCTGAATGGTTGGTTGGAAGAGGCTACCTACGTCATCTAGGTGGTCCAAGTTCCAATCTCATTGAACTCGTGTGAGCGGCTATGACACAGACATGACTTGGTGCTGCTAGTGAGCATAGCAAGCAGGAAAGTTGTAACCACCAACTGGACCCCTACCAGAAATTGTGAAAAGTGCTTTACACGTTAACAAAATAAAAAGTGGTCTTAGCCACTACCAATTTTTTCAACTCACATTACTTTTTTTAAAACATTGAGTTCCAAAACCAATTAATACTGAAAAGAAACCAACATACATAATGTGCCACGAATAATATAATAAAAAATATATTAAATAAAAGAAATATTAAGTTCACTCACTCTTCAAGTGACTACACACAAAATATAGAAGTACTTCTATATCAAATCTATGAAATTTAATCATAATATTCCAATCCACACCATCTATTCAACACAACACGCGTTAAATAATTATATAAAATCGTCTACACTTATGCAATAGCATTACCATACCATAAAACTAAACATATCGTCTATCAAACTTTAATTCAAACACTATCTTGATGTCTTCGTAATCCCCCATTAGTCCATTAGAGATCAATCAGAAGTGTGTGATGCCAAACTGTCATAGATGACTTCAATTTGAGTAGTAGAAATCTTAAGGACACACTCCACTATGTCCTTCTTCACCTTGGACCTCCATGTAGTGACAAGAGAGTTTGTGTCCTCCCATATGGGATCTTGTGTCTCATCCACTTTTTAATGTAATCCTCTTATAGAGTCCCAACTAGTGTACAATTCCTGAACACTTCGGTCTCGCGAAGTGGGCCGAAAGTACTGAATTTGGATATAATTTGGATGCTCGGGATTAGTGAAAGGATCAGATAAAGCCCTTGAAATCCATATAGGCTTTGTATCAGCATCTGCTGGTCGAAGAGCAACAAAATAATGCTTCTGAACATCACGCCCAACACGGAAAGACGGCTACGGTCGGTCGCAGTGTTGCCCTACGAAGGGATCATCCTCAGCAAACTCCTCACGAACCTCGCCATCATCATCAAGTTCATCCTCCTCTACTACCTCAACTCTAGTATATAGCCAAAAGCCATCCATCAAGGTCTCATTTGGCACGATTGGCTCTACCAAATATGCTTTCACATTCCGCCAATAGAATATCAAATGTTCAAACCATCTTCTATACTCCAAACTCTCGTTGCATAATGCTTCCCAATATTTGATGAAATCGGATATGTCCTTAGAGATGTCTTCCACGCCCCACATTGGAAGGTGGGCGACAGGTAGAGGCTCCCCACGAGGCCATAGACTACCTCCTTCAGAATCTTCTTTCCACAATTTGATCCCCCCTTCTTCAGGGAGCCAATCACTATCCGTGCAATACCTTTTGTACTTCATGATTGGAACACCCAAAGAGTTGAGGTAGAATTTAAATTATTGAGCCCTTGTGTAGCCAACAAGTACTTTGTCTCCATCCAGAATTGCACCTTCTATAAAGGCTTTGAAATTTGGTACCTTTTCAATCAAGTGAGGAATCGTAGGCACATAATCCACATCCATGAAAGACTTCATAAAGGATGGGATGGTAGGGAAGCTTTCTTTCTTCAACTGCATGCTCCATCTCCCAAACAAAGCATCTATGTCATCATGTGTATGGCCGACCAACATGAAACTCACATACACCTCCCAAAAGATTTTCTTTGCAACTAGGAGGGACCAAAATGCAAAGACAAACCGGGTTTTGTTGTCTTCAGTGGCGTTGTCCATTTAAACATTGAGAACTGGAAGAAGAGAAGTCGTTGCAACAGGGACATCCGGCGCTGGGCGCAGGGATGACTGACAAATTTCTGATCCTTTCAACACCACTTCAAAGAGAGGAGTAGATCATGATCCAATAAACAATTCTTGAGAGGAGTACTTTGGAGGGAGTTCTAGATCTTGCAAAAGCTTCGCTAAAAGCTATTTAGTCCATAATGCGCGTAACGCACATCACCATGTCCATGTGCTATCATTCCAGTCACTGACACAGGCAACTTTGTGAGCCCATCAAGTTGCTTGCTCTTGTGGGAGAATACCGGTGATGCCGTCTTGGCATGATCCATTTTATTATGCATGATTGTTATGCATTCGTGAGGGTATGCGCTTGAGCTATATCGATTTGCATAGTACAAATCTTGGTGAGCCCGAGCACATGCATTATGTTTTTCCAGTTGCTTGTCCCACTTCTGTCGAGATCCAACTGGACATGCCCGCCTCATTGTATAAAATCTATCACAAACGGCACATTGAGCGAAATTATCTCCAGGCTTCTTCACGCTGTACTCAGGAAAGTTCAATTTCCTGATTTTGCTTATATTAGAAGGAGAGACTTTTCCCAACCCAAACACTGCATTTGTAGCGTTGACATCAGGAATTGTTTCTTTCCAAAGGAATGTAGCTAGCAGAACCTTGGAGACCACCTTCTCCCCAAATGGAAGGGTGTGCATGCGATGTGGCATATGGTTTGCTTCCTTCTCAAGCACACACCTCAATGTTGTACGGGCTTAACAGCGTATGCTTTCGAGCCTTCTGAGTCCCTATATTCCCGTGTGGTTGAGCTTGTTCACCTCTAGCTGCATATCCTTGAAACCGGTGGAAGATGGATTCTGAGACACTTGCAATATGCCTCCACACCGCCATATAGACATTGATGCCTTCAAGAGTGACTACTCTCTTACCGTGAGCATCACAGTGGACCTGTCGATGAACATCCAATTTCATGTGGTAGCGGAACTCGAAGCTCATCTTATAGTACATTCATTCACGAAAAGCTCGAATCTTCTCTCTAGGAAAAGGTTGCACACAATTGTTTGAGCAACAATCTTTGCTGGATACAAAATTAATAGATTCTGGTGTGAGTAATTCGTTGGCTTTCACAGGTGCTTGAGGAACAGACGGGTTCCTCACAACGCTTGTGTATTGTCTTGCACTTGATGAAGATGGCCGCAACAATCTCGCTTGATGTTTGTAGTACTCATCCTTGAGCTCGTGATCGTGTAGACTTGAACCATTCAGAAACACATGTTTAATGGGCCACGCTCGAAGAGAATACCTCCAATCCTTCAGAATGTCCTCAATGCTCAGGGACCTAGAGATGTGCACAACTACAAGGGAATCACCCAGTGGACCATCACCACCTACAACGAGATCAGAATTCACGTTGTGACAAATGCCTTCTCCCATTGCAAGGCCGTTGACATTGTGCAAAGTCACTACTTTCGTACTCCAGGACAACCTAGGGATGCCATCGCAATCTGGAATGTCCATAAATTCTTTGGGAACATTTTCAACCTCATCTAAGTCAGAGAGGTCATCCAGTAAAGGTTGAAGTGCCTCCGCCATGATGCCTAAACATTCATAAAAAATAATTAAAATACATCAGTCTTATCAATCAATGTGTCCATGTAGTTTAACTCGGATCGAGTTAAATGTTCAGCTAAACTTGTTTTAACCCCTAAAGGACCAAAGCCTTTTTTCTGCTAGAAAACACTCAAAACTGCCATATCTATAGCAAGGAGTAAAAAAAATTGAAAATTGTTTTCTTTTCATATATAACCATAGGATCTTACACCTAACTAGTATGAGAGTGTGTAGAAAAAATTTCAGAATTTTTGACCGCTCAGATTGCAAGATATCTGTGTTTAAAGCGGAAAAAACAAGTTTTTCAGCACATTATGGGACTAGATTTTTTGACTTTGAACATTTTTAACTTAAAATTTTTGCACTACAAAGTCTTGAGATTTAAATCTTTATAGTGGAGAATTGAGTTGAGAGTCTAGGTAAAAAAGAAAAATTAAAAAAAAATTAATTATCATTCTTGAAAATATTGTTAAGTGGAAGTAGGTATGAGATAAAAGGAAAATCTAAAATATTCATATATTTTAGATGGAATTAAAATGCACTAATCCCAAGGGTGAGATTGTTTTAGCAAGTAAATCAGACCATGAAAAAAAAGAAAATTTGAAAAATTTGAAAAATTGCATTCAGAAATGAATCCTACAAGTTATTTTTTTCAAGAAGATGCTCTAACTGCCCGAAAAAGAAGAATGTCCATAACTTTCTCATAATATATCCAAATGAAATGAATCAAATCTTTCCAGATAGACAAAATTATAATCTATGAGAAAAAATAAAAATAAAATAAAAACTAAAAATTTTGTCCATTTTTTTTGGGCTGCCCGAGCTGCCCGCCGTCCCCTCGTTTGAGCTTATTTGGTCATAACTTTTGTTCCCAGGCACCGATTTTGAAAAAAATTATATTCTTACGAAACTAATCAAATTTTCTACCTCCAAAAAAATTTCAAAATATTAGAAGAAAATTTCAGCCCGTAGGTACCTGCCCGAAAACGCATTTGTCCCCCAAAAGGACACACTACAAGAAAATGGGGGTATAAATGACTTGTCCACAATGACTCCATCAACAACAATGACTACAAATTAGTCATTTTGTAGTCACTTTGAAGTCGTTGTTGTTGGTAGAGTCATTGTGGACAAGTCATTTATATCCCCATTTTCTTGTAGTGACAATGGTCCTTTAGGGGTTAATTACATTAATTATTTATTAAAAACTGTTGAGAGAGACATCAATTCATTACCTCCGGAAATCTTAACAATTATAAGATATTCAATGTCGACAAGATGTTAGAAATTTAACTCGATTTGAGATGAATATCCGGCAATTTTATTCAGTCACTACTTCCTTGTACCACGATTGGTGTAATCATTATGCAGCCTCCACTATTGTATATGTAATCCTCAAAGCGAAAAAATTCACAATTAATAAGTAATTTATTAACATGTATTTTTCATCTCTTTATGAGAATCAACAGAATACATTTTATCACCTATTATTATAGTTGAGGAGAATTGGATATGTGGTTTAACTCGAGTCGACATGAATTGAGACTATCTGGGGGTTCATTTGAACTTTTTCAAATATTAAAAGTTATTTTATTCTCGTCATCACTCTAAAACTGATACCATTTCCTTCAATTTAACTCAATGTGAGTTGAATTGCAAGAGAAGAGACCATCCTGAAGCGAAATGAACCAATCTTAACAATTATTCCGTAAATTCCGGCGGTAATTTCAGAGCTATGAAAACCCTGATTCAATTGAAACCATCAACCACAAGAGCTGCAAAAGTCAACATCGACGCAAGGGAAGCTCACTATGACGGGAAAAAGAATTGGTTGCACGACAGCAAAGTACATTACAACGTCTAGGATGATTACAATATGAATCCTCTGGTTGCGCGTGCTCTCAACAGAAAATAGTATGTAAACAAGTGTTTCGGGAAAACATAGCAAAGAAGATAGAAGAGTCTATCTTTGCATACGCAAAACCTGAGAGATATAGAAGTTATCAATCGTAGAGCATGCTACTGTAATCTGTACCTTGAAGTTCCTTAATGCAATAACTGTCAAAGAAAGAATAGAACGCAAACGGATAGCAAGCCGAAACGAAGAGCAGAAACTAATGAAATGCTTAGCTGAGGAGGAGGCTGGCATGGTAGAGCAGCATGGTGAAAGGCGGGAAGCAAGAAGCGGGAATGCGAGGCTAATTCGGAGGAATTTCAAAATGCTGTCAACTTGCTGGTATTCTAGGGAGTGTAGAATATCCGACGCACATGAATACCATGCTATTGTCGACATTGTAGAATTTTCTAGAAAAAGGACACAATCGAACTTGTAGTGAAGGAATTTTTATTTGGCATTAAAAGGCGACCTAATTCTGTATTCTCTTTTCCAGAACTTCAGAGAAAGCAAAGATGCCATTATGTCCTTTTTGTGCGTGGTAGCATGATTGACTGTAAGAGACTCCCGACTTGTTGTCACCAAATTCTCCAACATGGCGGAAATTAGAAGGGAATATTATTTGCTGTATTGCTTTCCCAATGTTCTCCAATACCTTTCACCGCTTTCCACCAAAAAATGAGGGACTTACGGAATGAATTCCAACGTCTACAAATAGTAATCAGGGTCTCCAATTTAGGGAACCCTCGGGAGGGTGGGTGGGACATCCCTTTTCAGGGTTGTTCCTATCATTTCTTACAATCCATTTTACACATATGTCAAGCAAAGACAATCCCATCAATGAAAACATCATCAATTATCTTTTTCAAAAAGTGTGTCACACAATTTTTATAGCAATTTTCTAGGCTTATCAAGGTATTTATGTGCCTCTAAAACTACTTCTCATGTCTACTCCAATCTTTGTCTAATCATAAAAATACATATCATAGACTTGAATGGTATATCCCTAAGTTAGTCATTTGTAGTCATTGGACGCTCCAGATTTGACAAAATAGTCTCCAAAGCAGTGGACCTCACCTGTCCCCATGAATCAACCCAACATAACAATGTGAGGTTAGTTCGTAGACAAGGTGTCTTAAGTCCACTTGCAGCTTGTTATTGCAGCCATGAAATACTATAGAATCAAACCAAAGCATAAATCCATACAAGATATAGCAAAGAACTAACTCATGAAAAAGGTCATAACAGAAATAACAAGGTTTTGTGGACCTGTGATGCCGCCATCCCAAATACCCAATTCCCGCAAACTCCAATAATCACAGATCAAGTAGTAGTAAATTACGCCAGTTTAGCTAATAACTATGGCTTAATTAAGCTTTTTATTTGTTGCAGCTTGCATGGGGGGTAATCATCCCGACGAGCTGGTCCAGTACCGGCTGCCTGTAGGGACAGTCCGTTATGAGCTGCAGTCCTGCTGATTGCTTGAACTGGCAGGTACTCTAGGCAGTTCCTATTGATCCTTACTGGGCTTGGTTACTCACCATTACACCCACTAATCTTGATTTAGTATGCTTGGTATCTTGTTTGGTCAATACTGAAGTTTGATTAAGTACTTCCAAACCTGAAGTATTACTTAATAATTATCCCTATCAAAAATACAGATAGTAACTTGATGGGTGGGTGGGTGGGTGTTACAAAAAAGGACATTTAAAATCTCTTTTCCTTTTCTAAGTGTTATATAATACCCATGCTTGTAGTATTATATGTCATGTTTCACATTATCTATAACAAAAAATATATTTGTATGTTTATAGATATGGAACATTTGCGTGGCATTTTTTCTTTTTTCCTCTTTTTTCCTTTTTCCTTTTTCCATTTTTGTCTCATTTAGCATAAGTTTATATTTTCCCAATAACTTATACTATGAGACACCCGTCCGTTTTTTGTTACTAATTCAAACAAAAAAGGAGGGTTTAGGGTTTAGGGTTTAGGGTTTAGGTTCTGGATTCAAGTGTTTAATGACACTGGCCATAAAGAACTCAATAAACTCCTGAAGTCAAGTTCATATTCTGGCGATTTGTTGATAATTTGGACCTAAATACTTTGTGGAGGTCTAATTGTATAGAAAGAAATGGTTTTAAGCGAGTGCAAATTTGCCGGACAACTTCAAACAAACAAGAAGAAGAAAGAAAATAATATGTCCAAGTTTTAAATTCTTCCCTGAGTGCCTACTTGACCTTGAAGTTCATTTTTGTCTTATTTTCAAGTTAGTGTTGTGTATAAAATGGCCCAAAGGGTTGTGTTCTAGAGGCTTCTATCAACCTCCAAGCAATTCATGAAAAAAATATAAAGTGAAGAAAAATAAAAATTAATACTATATTCCTAGTTCTAAAACCTTCCTCCAAGTGCAAGGCATGACCTTGAAGTTCATTTTTGTCTTGTTTTTGAAATTAGCATTGGAGAACATAAAATGTTCCAAAGGGTTGCAATGTTCTCAAAAAGGCTTCCATCAATTACCAGGCAACTCATGAAAAAAATATAAAGTGAAGAAAAAAAAGATATTAATACTATATTCCTAGTTCTAAATCCTTCCCCCAAGTGCAATGTATGACCTTGAAGTTCATTTTTGTCTTGTTTTTGAAATTAGCATTGGAGAACATAAAATGTTCCAAAGGGTTGCAATGTTCTCAAAGAGGCTTCCATCAATTACCAAGCAACTCATGAAAAAAATATAAAGTGAAGAAAAAAAAGATATTAATACTATATTCTTAGTTCTAAATCCTTCCCCCAAGTGCAATGCATGACCTTGAAGTTTATTTTTGTTTTGTTTTTGAAATTAGCGTTGGAGAATATAAAATGTTCCAAAGGGTTGCAATGTTCTCAAAGAGGCTTCCATCAATTACCAAGCAACTCATGAAAAAAATATAAAGTGAAGAAAAAAAAGATATTATTACAATATTCCTAGTTCTAAATCCTTCCCCGAAGTGCAATGCATGAATAGTTGACTAAGACTGTGCCATGGTACTTGTATTGTATATATTAATAAAAGTTAAATGTAAAATGTAAAACATAAACTAAAAATAAGAAAATTATTACGTTGTATGAATAGGGAGTTTTACCGTAGACGGTTCAACAAATTGAAAATTGTACAATACAAGAATAGAATAAATAGTCTTTTGAAATTTAATTTTTATAGCCATATTAGATAATCACACACATATCGAATGAGTGTTTTAGGGTAATTATAGTTTCATTATGAATTCTAAAATGTTCAATGTTGTGAACTCCTAAAGAGTAGAGGTTATTGGTGAAGTTAGACCAAAAGTCCGAAATTACCTAGTACTTTGATGCATTGTCTAAAAAAAAAGTATATTTTATAGTTACGAAAAAAAAGTAGTGGTTATTGGTGAAATTAGACCAAAAGTCCGAAATTGCCTAGTACTTTGATGCATTGTCTAAAAAAAAAGTATATTTTATAGTTACAAAATGATGTCCTACAGATGCTTAGATTTCAAAGGTAGCCAGAAAATTTTGGGGCGGATGAGTTTTATATTTTCACTTATAGGATGCATGTTTACATCTTCTGTCCAAATTTTATAAACCTGTGATCAAAATTGACTTCTTACAATAGGAGCCTAGATCCAAAGTGTCAATTTCCATTGAATATACAATTCACCTTTATAGTAGGTGTTCAAAATTGCCACTTGAATTCAATTGATTATTGTTTTTTTTTTGCACTAAACCCATACATAGAAGCACAATATCAAACGAATATTTGTGAACAAGGTTGGGGGCGGGAGAATATTGAACACTTAAATTCTATATGTAAAATAGGCCTATTTTAGAAGAATTATATACAAGACGATAATGTTTTAATTATTTAAGACATGGATTGTTCGAATTATTTGAAACATGATGGAAAAAATTGCTATGGTTACTATTAAATTTTACACTTGGGCTTGAAAGAAGCCCTTTTTTGAAGGAAACTTTTATGTAGGAAATATGTAGGAAACTTTTATTTCAATAGACTTTTGCATTAAGCCTTTATTGAATGATTAGTACAGAACTTCAGTTTCAAGAGGGTTCTTCAATTATTAATTGAATTTGAAAAAGCCTTTTTTTAAAGGCTCTTCTTAGATTTGTTTTGGTAAAGAGTCTAGGACTTACTAAATGGGCTCCAAAGAGGCCGTTTTTATAGAGAGGTTGGTAACTTTAATTTCAAGAGAGTTTTGCACTTAGTACATGCGTTTGAAGGAAGCCCTTTATAAAGACAAGTACATAACTTTCATTTCAAATGAGTTTAGGACTTTCCAAATGGATTTGAAATAGGTGTAAGGTTTAGAGGAAAGTACGAAATTTATTTTCCTAAAGAAACAATATGCTCTTAAACCACTTAGGGTCCCTTTTATGGCCGGGAAAATGTTGTGGGGTCTAGTTTACGATCCCCAACACATCTGGGTATATCTTTTGGGGTTTAGGGTTCTCAATTGGTCCTAGCCGGGTATCTGTTGGGGCACTTCGTCTCTCTCCTGGAAATCCGTGGAATCAGTCGCTAGGGTTTCACTGAGCATGCCAAACCTTCCAACTGTGCGGCCATGTGTTTGTGAGTGATTTTGAGTGTTCATGAGTGCTTCATCGTATTCACGGCTTGTACAGAAAAGTAGTTCCCTTGTTCTTAATACTTCAATTTGTGTGTACAAAGACTTCGTAGAAAATTGGCATGATCGGAGTTGTGTTTTGCATTTCCATGGTTTCTTGAGTCTTGGGGCGGCATAGGCGGCAGTAGCAGTCAGCATGGCTCGTTTGAGGATTGGGCTTGCGTCACCATCGGCAGCTATCGCGAGCTCGCAAGGATTGGAGTTAGAGGATTTCTGCAACACGCGGCAATTGTGGGGGCAAGTTTTTAGGTATTCTTCTTCCCTTCTTTTCGCAATGTTGTAGGCATGTTTGCTTTCTTTTTAGGGTTAGGAATAGAACCCTAAACTGTGGCTTTGCACATTGTGGGCTTTTTGCATTCGGCCACCAAGAATTGTTTGCGTTCACAGAATACATTTTTGATTGTTTCTAAGCGTTTCGATGTGTGTTGTTTGCCAATTGGCGACCAGAACTGCCTGCTTTTGTTTGCCTTCCCGGATTTAGGGTTTGCTTTCTTTCGATGTGTCTTGTTTGCAAATGGGCAACCAAAACTGGCTGCGGTTGTTGCCTTCCCGGATTTAGGGTTTGCTTTCTTTCGATGTGTCTTGTTTGCAAATGGGCAACCAAAACTGGCTGCGGTTGTTGCCTTCCCGGATTTAGGGTTTGCTTTCTTTCGATGTGTCTTGTTTGCAAATGGGCAACCAAAACTGGCTGCGGTTGTTGCCTTCCCGGATTTAGGGTTTGCTTTCTGTATCAGGGTTTTGCAATCTCGTGGACTTGCATGATTGTAGCCTTTTTTTTTTGCATTTGGGTTTAGACAACAACCTATCGTTGTCTTGAATCCATAGAGTTAGCATTTCAGGCTTAGAATTTTGCATTGATTGTCTAAATTGCTATATAAATGGGTTGAATGCTAGGATGTGTTTGTTTTTAGCATTTGGGTTTAGGAATCACCTATCGTTGTCTTGAATCCGTTGAGCTAGTATTTCAGTGTTAGTTGCATGGATTGTCTAAATTGCTGTATGAATGGGTTGAAAAGTTTTTGAATGCTACGAATGCACGGATCAATAAGTGCTCATAGATTTTGGTTCTTCTGATGTAGGTAGCAGAATTTTAGGAGCAGACAATCTTCTGCAGTTCCATTACGCTGCATGAACACCAAGATTCGTTGTAGGTATGCACAGGAGTGGCCATTGTATTACCAGTTGATTGCATGAGTAACAAAAATGTCAGTGACATAGTTAGCAGAGGTAGTAATCGTTACTAAACAAATTAACTCAGAGGGAGACAATTTAACTCAAATGGAGTCAATTTAACTCGAAGGAAGCCCTTTTTCGACATATACAGCATAGAATTTCCACCATAGAACCCTTCATTTTAACTCGATTAAAGTTAAATAGCATCCCAGTAGAGAGACTGAAGTCCCTGAAAATGCCAATTTAACTCGATTCGAGTTAAATCTCCTTCACATAAGGAGAAAGAAGTACCTCAAAAGATAATTTTAACTTGATTCGAGTTTAAATGCATCAAATAAAGAGCTAGCACACCTTGGAAGGACCAATTTAACTCGATTCGAGTTAAATTGACGAGCATGGACTATAATAGTAGACATCCAGATCCCCATATTATCTCAATAAATGTTAAATGAACTGACCAGAAGTTCAAAAATGATCTTTTCTCCAAACCCTACTCAGTAACGCAACAAAGATAGAAAGAGAATCCCAAATCAGTCTATCTCGAATCGAGATAAATTGAATGACTAGTTTTAGTAGTAGAAAGAATACAAAGCCAAATATAAAAGATTGTAGAGAGAACCTTCTACTGATAGAATAAAAAAACCTTATTCCTAGTGACATAGTTCAACTCGATTCGAGTTAAATTGTAGAATTGAAGAAAGCACTTTATGAAAAATTTCTAAGATATAACTATCAACTAAATTAAAATAAGGTGAACCAAAAGATAAACTACAATATCAGAAAACACTTTGAGAAAAAAACATGAACGACTAATTTCCCCTCCAACTTAATGATAATTCGAGTCATACGGTCACGAGATTTAACTCGAGTCGACTTAAATTGATTACAATCTCTGTGATATGATCTAACCATTTCTGTCTGCCATGTTACAGAAATGGAAGACCAAATTCGACAATTATCGGTGTTCTTCAAGCCATTCAACATTGATCCTTAGCTGAAGAATGCATACGGAGACGAAAAAGTTTTGGGAGAATGTTGGGAGTGGTTAGAGCCTGAGAGAGTAGAGTATTGGACCATTATTTTGGTTCCACTTACCAACCACTTGGCATTTAGGACTAAATACCATAACTCCAATGGCAATCTACCCGTCTCCTTGACAGAATCAGTGACAAAGTTCAGTGGAGGTCCTAATGGAGAGATTTTTGTATCTTGCGAGACCTAGGACCCTGATCAACAAGAGCCCTACATTTTCTCGTACGTGGTAGACGCTAACAAGATACGATTCAGCGTATCAGAGTACGCGCAAAGCCTCATGGATATGGACTACGATCCACTTCTTTGCAATCTGCATAATCACATTGACGAGAAACGATGGGAATCCACAGATGGAGGAGAATTACCCCCTCAGGTTCTTCTTTCAAGGCTAAATCATCAAAAAATGGCCTTCAAGCGCATGCTCATAAAATTCGTAGAGAAGAAGGACATGAGACCCCTTATTGTCGGTCAAGACTACAACAGCTAGGGAGATGTACAGTCTTCAATGGTGATTGCCACTCCTGAGATTCGTCGCAGTGTCACAAGGCTAAAGAAGACGCAGGAATTCTCAAAAGGAATTCCACGGGACACACCGCCATCAGGGTCTAGGGGAAGAGCGAAGAAGGTTTCCGAGTCAACGGAGAAGTCGGCCGGGAGGAATGACAGCCTCGTGACAGACCTGTCAAACATACCCTGTGATGTCGGCAAGGACGTAAAAGACATTGACTACGATGAAGCTATAAAATCGTACAAGGCATACTGTCGTACGCGCAGTACGGTAGTAAGCGCTCTTAGCCACAACTACGTGGTAAGATGACACAGAATATCGTCCCAGGGAACCCTAGAGGGTGTTCTAAACTCCTTCTAATCCGGTTTAACGTGAATACCTTCAAATCTCACTTCCCACCCGGATTCTACAACTTTCTGGACTCTCTACCGGATCCGGATCTCACCCGTCACTAGATCCGTAACTCCAAACACATGGTTTTTGATACCTCTGTTTTACCCTTAGAGGGTCCTCACTTACTTTTGAGAGGGGTGGGGATAGCACCACTCCTTGTATCTAACTTTAACTCTCTCTTCTTAATGATACGGATCCAAAGAACTTTCCGTCATAAACAAAGTACGGACTGGCTCACCTTCACAACTTCGGATTCCTCTAGAAGCAAGTCACTCAGAATACTACTCGACCCCCCTTGCTACAACGACAGATATAAAACTTACTCGGAAATTGAGACGAGGTCCGGTACTAGAACTTCAACTTATTTCGAAAGCCAACAGACCTTCCGGGTGAGTGGGGTTTTTCCTAAGACCGTTGCTTATCTCTGCACGGAACCCTCCTTGGCCTTCTGGACTCGCACCCACACCACCAACTCCGGATTCCGCACAACTTCCTTCACAACTCTAAATCCCTTCCCTGGACAAACACACAGTTTACAGACCCGAGAAACCCTGAATCCGGACTCCTCCTTACCACCTCTCTACCTTTTAGCCAAAACCTTCAAGTATGCGCCTAATCAACCTTAAACACCCAAGAAAAAAGAAAAGTAAGGACCCACATGAAAAACTAAGGCAATGAATAAAAAGACAATAAAATGCAAACATATATTTACTGCTCAAAAATAAGGAATAGCAAGAAAAGGAATAAGGGACCACAAGCGGGCCCTCCCCTATTAAAAGAAAACTACAAGCCGGAAATCCCGCGGAAAAGCACCGCTCTGCCCAATCCTAAACTGCCCTAAAAATCCGGGCGGATAAGGTAACTGAAACTCAAGCCTAAAAATTCGAGATCCGGTCTTGCATGAAGACCTAGAACTCCAGTCTAACAAAATGATAACTGAACAACTACCAATCTAACTACCTACTTTCCCTTTCGCGGTTTCTTTGAGCTACTATCAAACCCTAACTGTCCCCGGATACTAGTCTTGCCTTGTAGTGTCCGGAGGGATGCCCGCGTGATGATGGACGTCTTCCGGACAGGAGGACTGTCAGAGTCCGTCTCGTCCGTGTGGACCAGAGTTTGGTCCGCCTTCTCCAAAGACTGAGGATCCTCCTCTACCTCTACCTCTTCCGAGATCTCTATGGGAAAGAGATCCGGTGCAGATATTGGTGCGGGTGGAGGAGGCTCAATATCTTGAAACTGCTTCGGATGTGTACGCGCTGGATTCTGCACGAGTTCGATCCGGGCGTCCAGGCTACTCCGGACCGGAATCCCCGGATCCGGAAATAGAGGACTCTGCCCTCTTGTGTTGATGATGTTCAGCAGAGACCCAAACTGACCTGTCCGTTTGGTAGGTGAGATTGGAGGTTGCGTTGACGGAGTTGCGATGACATCCGGGACTTCCGGAAAACCACCGAAGTCGAGGGGCTTGTTCGGATCCATGTTTGCCATCATGGACCGGAACTCCTTCAGCGACACCTCCATTCTGCCTGCCATCTCCACCATTACCCGGACGATCTTGGTGTTGGTGACGACCGCTGATGTCTTTTGCATCTCGTCATAGAGCGCTGCCTTGTTGTAGAGGTCGACCGGACTTACCATCCACTTTTGGAAGGTCTGGAACGCCTGGTAGGCCTTCTGTGTTGCCTCCTGAGACTCGTGCAACTCCCCTTCCGTCCATCTCAGCTTCCCCTTGAGCTCCTCATGTTCCGTCTTCAGGTTCTGGATCTCCGTCCTCATCTCGTTCCATTCTAACTCTAGCGGCAGCGTCTTCAACACGTCCAGTAGGTTCTCCGGTTCGCAGTGCATCATCTCCGCGGACCGCAACACAATGTCCGCGAGCTTGTCGTGGTAGAATTTGGCGGTCCGGATCCACTCTTCTCCACATTTGAAGAAGCGCGGTCCTTCCCAGGTCTTCACATCCTGCGTGAGGGAGGGACCCAGAAGTTTACCTCCAGCTGCCGGATCCGGAGACTTCCGTCTTCGACTTGCAGATGTTTCCTCCTGGTCTTCCTTCTCCTTCTCGGGTAACTTCTCTTGCGGCTCCACCGAATTGTCCTTCCCTTCCGGTTTGACGTCCTCATCTTCGTTCTCCGACTCTTGCATCTCCGGCTCCTCATCATCCAAGCAGTTACACTGGAGCATGGTCAACCCGGTCTCGTAATCCGTTGCCTCGTCTTCCGTCATTAGCTCCCGGTGCTGGTACGTGTGGAGGAGATAGGTGCTGAGCGGGTTCGGCTTGTTCTTGGCCAGGTTTCCGGTGCATCTCCCCACTACACTCGCCACGACCTGTCTTCAGTGAACGACCCGGTCTTGGAATGCCCCAAAGATGGTGTTGGCCATCGTGACTGTAACCCGGGAACTCTTGTCCGGGTACATGATCGGAAGGAGGAAGTGCAGTAGCCGCTTGTGCCTCTCGTCCCGACAGTCCTTGATGGCGTAGCCTTCCTTTGCGTACAGCGGATTGATGAACTTGTGTTGGTGATACTGGTCCGTCCAGGTGGCGAATCCATTTCCGGTTTTCGGGAATCCGTAAACCTCCGCCCACAACTCCTCCGTCCACTAGTCTGGATGCCCACGTACAATCTGGTTGTACTAATTCAGCGTGCCTACCGCCAACTCCCGGAGGACCTGGTCACTCTGGACGTTCCAGGGTTTCTTCAATAAACCTGCACACCCCAAGACCTTCAAGTCATCCTCTAACTGGCGCAGGTGGAGCGCATCCGTTGGGATCACCGGACTGAGTTTCCAGGCTGGGACCGTATACCACGTACTAACCCTTGCCATCCGTCTCACCTCTCCTAACGCTGTAACCCTAACTCACCACACTTTCTCTCACTAACAGCCAGATGCGGAGCAACTAAAAGAGGGTGCAGGAGATGCCTAAATTGAGATTCAAGGCTGAGAAGTTTAAGAAATGGGAGTGCTTTATCGTCTGGAACAAAGACGACCGAATCATTCAGAAGATCTCGGCTTATTACAACTGAGTGAACCATTTTCAAAACTTCACACCAACATGGGCAACAAACATCATCGGAGCCAGATATGTTTGGGAAAAGGTAGGTTGCCCACCTCCTAACAAGGAGCCCAATGAGTTGGGAAGAGTTTTGGAGAAACCCCGGAAATCCATCTCTGAGGCATTGGCTCAGAAGAAGTTCAAGGTAGGCATCCAGTTTAACTCGAGTTGACATAAATTGTTTCCAGAATCTCACGGTTTCATTCAATGCAATTTAAGTCGATTCAAGATGAAATGATATGATGGGCATGACTAATTATTGATCTATATATGCAAGATTTTGCGGACCAGGTGAAGCTTCGTTTTGCAATGATCGACGTCAAGAAGAACCAGACGGCATTAAGTAGAGGGAAAGGGAAGGAGATTGATATTCATAACGAGCTTAAGATTATCACTACATCTAAGGATGTCTATGAGCTCTAGGCTGAACTTATTTCAGCTCACTCGCTGGGAGAGCTCACCGATCCTAAGACGTTGCTGAAGTTTCAGTAAGTCAAGGGATGGAATCAGGAAAGATATAGTGTGTTGACGCGGGAGTTCTTCAAGCATCTCGGTAATTGCTCCGCAAATGACTTGAAGCGTTTGGCATTGCACATGCTCAACAAGACACCAAAGCGAGGTCATTCCCATCCTAAGGTGATGTTGAAGCAAATCAAATATGTCCTTCCGTATTGCTACTCAGCGAAGGAGTGTCTGGAGCGGTGTAAGCAGAAGCAGATTATCAAGCTCCAGTTCCATGAGTTGAAGAAGGACTTGAACCTCGTCAACAACACTGGGTACTTCCGGAGGGACAAGTGGAAGGACTTCAAGAAATCCTACAGCGTCACAAAGGCGACGAAGAACACACTCATTAACGGCCCTCCGGATGAATACTTCTCGCAGATGAAAATGCCTTCAAACAAAAAAAAAAGCATTTCTGAGCTCTCTCCCTACGCCGTGGAATTCTTCCGTATTTTCCTCACGAGTAAGTGCAAGTTTGTGAGGCCAGATGCCACCGCCTCATACCACACATACGACATGGAGAAGGACGAAATCAGAATGTGGGGAGATCATATTTGGAAGGACAGCTCGAGCTCAAACTTGAAGCTGGCAGTGCTGGACTTCTGACAAATTCCGGGGTCATAAACAAGGAGGGATCCAAGGATGGGAATGCGTATTTCTTGAATTTCCTGAAGTACCTTAAAGGCGACGCATATCCAGCAATAACAGATCCTCAGGTATGGCTCTAGATTTGCGGTGAGAAGGAGGTTGAAGTCGATCTCCGCCAGTACATCCGGACGACGTCGTTTGGCGAAGCGTACGTTGTTCACTATGCGGAGTATCTTCCTGGACCACATGAGAGGATCGGGGATTTGTCCGAGAGGTCCACCAAGGCAAAGGAAGCAATTCAGCTTATCTTCCTTATTCAGAAGGACTTCAGGCCTAAAGCCAAGGAGATCCCTAAACGGTTCGAGATACTAGCTGAGGGTAGATACGCGAAGTCCAAGTCAAGCAACGATGTAGACTTCAGAATCTACAACACTGACTTGCGCATGGACTTCTACATTCATGTGCTAGATTTCTTTGCCTCGCCAAGGGAGGATGTTGTATCATACTTTGCAGGAGGAAAGGTTATTTGTACGGCTTGGGTATGTGATTTATGTAAATCTGTAAATTGTAATGATTGGATTGAAAGTACTGTGATGAATGTTTAACTTGGATTGAGTTAAATAATTGCATTTCAAATTAGGGGGATTCAACTTGATGCAAGTTAAATTGCTGATTTTGAACACTCTTGTTTGATTGCAGATGCTATCCCTTAACCATTTCATCGTCGGTAACACAAAGTGGAAGGATTGGTTCCAATCTTTGACGCAAGACTCCGAGAAATTGTCCAAGGACGATTTCATGGATGGCAGCTACTTCATTGACTCAAAGATTCACCTGAGGAGGGCGCCCAAGGATGCGTCCCGATCTACAAAAGGGAAGAGGAGGATGACGGACGAAGAGGAAGCAAAGGAGGAGGCTCCGATTCATCTAGACACAGAGGAAGAGGAGAATGACGAGGACAATGTACAAGAGTTAGATAGCTAGCAAGATCCTGTTCCCGGGATTATTGACCGGATGGAGAGTTCCGGTGTAGGGACCTTGGGTGCGGGTGCTGCTAGTGAGAGGCCTCTTGAGTTCTTGAGGTCGCATCGTCAAAGTTTTCGGGGAGAAGTGAACACCGAGAGACCTTCGATGCGTCTGCTCAAGTGCCCCTCACGCCCACGCCAAGTTAGCCTTCTCAAATGCAACCAAGTACACGCTCCTTGCAGAAAAGAAAGAGGGACCCAGTGATTCCTTCATCGCAGAGGTGGATTGTTGACTTCGTCACCGCCTCAAATGCACAAAATGAGAGAAATTGGGAAGCCGATTTCAAGATGCATAGAAGGGCTCGGGAGGCAGACAGGGAAGAAGACAAAAGGCTTTGATTGGAAGCTAGGAAGGAGAACAATGAGATGATGGTTTCCATCCTACAAACCATAGTCCTAGACATGGTGGCCAAAGCAGTCCAATTCATCAACAAGAAGCCCCTCTCCGTTGTCGAGCCTTCATCGATGTCCCCGCAACTCATGATTGGGCAGCATGCGTACGCATCATCTGACAACATGACGAAGCCGAGATCAGCATCACACAATCCCTCTCTCAATTTCACCCCCGCTTCCACCCCAGCACTAGCTTCACACCAGTCATCCCTTATTCTGGATACCTCACCATCGCATTTGAGGGACGTCTCAAGTGTTCCATTGGCCGAGGGTAATGCAACGGGGGAAGTACAGCCTAAGAAGACTGCAGCGGATGAATTTCAGGCTGAGGATAATGCAGCAAGGGTAGTACAACCCGAGGAGACTACAGCGGATGAATTTACGGATGAGGAGACTGCAGCGGGGGAAGTACAGTCTGAGTAGTCATAGGACCCTGTGACTGGTGATCCTCCAAGTTGTTCCCTATGACTCTCTCAGATTGTATTTCAACTCGATTCGAATTGAATTGCATTCTGCTGCATTCAATTTTTTCCTAGGAGGTAGTTTTGGAAAGGGGAGAGGTCAGGCCAGATATTAGGTTCTTCATATGTAAAACTATATCTCTTTTGAGATAGTGCAATATATCTTTTTCCTTACTCTGTGTTTTGGTGTTCATCATTTTATTTCGCAGAACACATTGTCGTGGAACCAATCCTTCCCAACATCTTGTTGGATGCTGGTAACTCTACTTCACAATTTAGTCCCGTGCGTTCTATCTCGTTGTTGCTAGGTACACCGGATTGTTCTCCTCTGGACGTTTCGATTGAAGAGCCTATTCCAAACGTGGGCAGGGATGTGGTGGATGTGAGTATAAAAACAAATACCGAACCCAATGACGAAACACTACCAGAGTTTGAGAGTCCACGAGAGCCAGAGGTGGAGCGGGATGAGGTAAATTTGAATCTGGAACTGAACGTGGATGAAGAAATTCCTGACAAAAAGGTTCTAGAAGTGGAGGAGCTGCGAGAACCTGATGTGGAATGGGAAGGTCCTAGTTTGCCTAATGAAATTGAGGGAGATGTTGATGTCGATAAGTCCACGGAGACACTTCAAAAGAACGAGGATGTATCAACCGATGTTATTCCTGAGAAGACGCCGTCCGACGCTCTGGTGAACTTCCTTACCGACCTAAATTTGTTGTTGAATCCTTGTTTAAGTGTCTCGCGTGTTTGTATCCGCTTTGCCCTATAGCGCCTTTAGTTTTGAACCAGCACGGGCCGCTGCACTTAATTAACACTCCAAAAATTTGGGGTTATATCATGGTCAGGTTAGCAGTCAGAGAACGAATCCTATAGGTGGGGAGGGGGAACAGGTTCCTGCACCATTTAAGTCCAGGTCCACAAGAAAGTGGCTTAATGTGATTCTGGATCTGAATGGCCTCCTCTGCTTCTGTGAGATATCACATAGGTGAGAGGAGATTGTGCACTCTCGATGAGAAAATTCTAGAGAAAAAGGTCTTGTCATTGGGAAGGGTTGTTGCGCGCTCCCACCTCAAGACTTTTCTGCAAGAGTTAACTTCGATCGTGAACGTCTTGGTGTGGAGCTCTATGAACCGGTCATACGCCCAAATTGTATGTAATTTTCTGTTCTATCGAATGGATCCCCCGGTGTGTATTCTCGAACAAGAACAATGCAATGTCTTGAAACAAAGAGCCAGGAATGGGAGGCTTGTAAACTACAAAGTGAGGGGGGCAACAAAAGACCTATGGGTGAAGCCGTTGGAGAAGTTGTTCAAGATTAAGAAGACCGTCCTCACCAAACATAATACTCTGATAGTCGATGGTGTCCTTGAAAAATACTTCATGAATGATCCAAGGAATGTGGTGCTTTTTGAATCGTGGTCGTTTGAAGGATGGGGTGCCAGGGAAGGGCTTCTCATTGACCACCTACTTCCATGGATCAAAAAACTGCACTTCAATTATCGTAAGGAATTGTATCGGTTTCGGACAAACAATCCAATGGGACGCTTCCACCTTATGGACGAACCAGATTAGACACAATACCAGGATCTACGGAGGGCACTAGATGTCTCCTATTCTCTGCGAGCATAGTGGATTAAAGAAAATCCGGACTGTCGCGTGAATCCGTGGATGACAGGAGGGTCAGAGCGCAAGGACCTTAAGCAAGAGGATGTTTGGTTCCTTCCATATCCTCCTCCCCCAAAAGAGGATCCCCAGACTTCGGATGATTTGTAAACAGAAGATGATTTCCAATTAAATCGGATGATCTCTTCTTGTTGTATAAATGGATTCTCTTGTGTGGGCACATCTTTACTTATAGAGGATCGGATGATGTCATGGTCCAATCCATTGTAACTTGTCGGAGATTGACAATTTTCCCGAACTTTGTTTGTTCCCAAGGTTTGCATGCTACTACAGTCAATGAAATTCAGTGTCCCTACACATATGTTGCCTCTGCTGATTCGTTCTCTGACTATAGACAGTTTGACATATCGGAAGGCGTGTTGGGGCACCATGTATTCTGCAGCCTCGGCCCAATCGACCATGGATTTCTCAGTCATGCTTGTTGATGATGGTGTTGTAGATAGTCCGCCGAATGGGGGGAAGTGTTCCGTTCCTGTTAGCTTGCCTTCTCCTTTAAGATGCCGTGTGCATTCTCCTTCAACTGCGGATCGTGATGGGATGAATCCTGTGACCCAGAGGAAGTTGTATGGTGGTGGACACGGTCGTTTAGGTATGGTGTTCTTTCACCAATGTAGCATTTCTTTCAATAGAACTCATATTACGTCATTGGTATGGTAAACTTATGATCTCATGTTGTTGTGTAGGGAGATTGCTAGAACGTCGCTAAGTCCATCATTGATGTCAATGAGATACAACCTACAAAACTTCCTTTTAAAGAGCGGCATATGGCATCTAAGGGCTCGTTGCCTCCTCGACTCAAAAGCAATGTCCTTGCTGTAGCAGACCGTAAATGCAAGACTCATGATGGACAACTTCATAGTTATTCCCCTCGTCGTCTTTGGGATGTTTCGGAGCAAAGGTCCTTGAAGAAGCAACGGCGAGAGTTTCTACACCAAAGATCCGCTAATAACAATGGATACAACTGAGGGCCTGAGATATTGAAGGCATTGATGATTTTGAAGAGTAGGTTGCACTCCTAGTACCTAGATTGAAGGCCATGGAGGACATTGGACTCTCAGTGAGGTGGATGACATATAGAATGATGTACAATTCCGATGTAAAACTCATATACTATTCAGTGATATAAAATACAATACTCATACCACTCTACTATTATGTGGCAATGATAAGAAGTCAAGTTTTACATAGCACTAGGAATTTCAAATTGTAGATATCATTCTTGCTAAATACATGTAACTACTCATTTTGCAAACTATATGTAATTACTTCATGTATGGACATTCAGACTTCGTACATGCTTCGGTTGTGATTGTATTGAATTTCGTCTATTTTGATGAATAAATCCATAAATTTTTCAACCTTACCCTTGCCCCTAAACTCCCATTTCATTGGAAAACTCCCAAAATAATGAATATGATGTTTTAACATCAATGCCTTGTAGTGAAGATTTGTTGCCAAAGCTTATAATGAAATAGCTAGATTTTGAATTTTGTGTAGTCCATCACTTGGCTTCGCAAAGTCAAGAAGATTGTAAGAGGTACTTTGGTGTTGACGATAATGATTAATGAAGGTATCCATAGTTTTTGCAAACAAGTGTGCAATTTCAAATAGGAGTGGTCCTCGTACTCAATTGTGAAGATCATCCCTATGTATGTACGCATTTACATTTAAATTAATATGATTATTGTACTTGTTTTTATAATTATTATGTTTAGGCTTATGAATTGATTGTCCCATGATATGTCATTACATTACGCCAGTTCATTTGCTTTGGTACGTACCGAGCACATAATTCAATGTTTATATATTGCCGTGGAATGTGTTGGTTGAGGAATAAATATTGAAAATAAAATGTTGTGGGGGCCCCAAACTTGTAGCCAGGTCGTCCATAAATTTGGACCCGCGGTCACTCTGGATTTCAAACCCGCAGTTGCCCTACTCGTGGTTGCCCCCTACCCGCGGTCGCCCCTATCCGTGGTCACCCCTTAGGAAGCATGCCACGTCACAGCCACGTAGGACAATCCATTTTACCAAAGGGTAAAAAAATTTGAAATTTGAAATCCGTACACGACAACAAAAAACGCCCATACTCGACAACTCGACAATTCGACATGCAACGTCTATTAAACGCAAAAACCCGAAATCCTGTCAGATTAGACAACCTTGTTCATATACCTTGAATAGCAAATAAATTGTAAAAAAAGTAAAATCCAAAATTTATTGGATGGATTTGTAAAAAAAGTCACTCACTTGTTTATGTCATGCACGACTTGCATGATCAATTTGATCTTGTCTTTGGTATCAAGAACAATGTGCCAAGATGCCTTCTTGAGATGAAGCCTAGAAATATGACTCATCCATATCAATAGAAAATGATTTCCATCCAAACAAAGAACTTCGACTTCCTCAAAAAATGGAATGGAGCATGAATTTAGTAGCTTTCTTAGTTGACTTGTCACTAGAAATCTCAATGTTTGCATTTGTCAAAGTCATTGGTTGCAATGAACTTGCCACATCTACAATAAGGACTATGTCACAATGCACCATTGAGGCTAAAGCTTGACCAACATCTCCTCCCTACACTTGAACAATTGAACCATCTTTGATCCACGAAAGTATTACTAAATACTAATGGCCCAAAAAAACTAAATTAAAATTTGAAAGCATGATGCACCACGCTTATAGCACCCCTGTTGCGCCTTGCCAATTGACTCCAACATAGAAAATTCCTAAATTCTTAAAAAAGGTACAAATTCTAGGGGGCCTAGCAAAGGCTTATCCAAAGTCAGTCGCATTCGACTGACCTAGGAAAAGACTTCAATGCACCTCTAAAAATTGGTAAACAATTGGTTTTTGTTTAAATTTTCATACATCCATTATGGGTACAATGACAAACTACCACCTTTTTCATCTCCACAGATTGTTTGTGAACAATAGTGTTATATCTTTTAATCTTTGTAATCTCCCTTATCAAAAATTGAATATTTCATTCTACTTTGAGCTACTTTATTTAATTTCAATGTCTTGATATAAGTCTTCTCCTTTGATTGCCCTTTGTCAATTAAACTTTACTATTGATCGACAACCATTCAACTTTCTTTCAAGATAATGTATGTTATCTCTTAGGACATCTAAATTTTTTTCCGACTTTTCATGCTCAATATAGCCTTTAGAAATGCCAATAGCTTGTTCACAAATCAAGAATGGAATAGTGAGCTCCAAAAAAATATTGTTAATCCATTACAAAATTCAAACAATGGAAACAATCCAAATCAACATATGTGGAAAACAAAAACAAGTAAATGTGAAAACCTACTTGCATCTTCTATTCAAGTATCGCCTATGCAACTCTCTGGAACTTTGGTTGGAATTGTACTACTTTATTTACATTTTCTCTTATTGCACTAAGACAATCATCCATGTTAAACTTTAATCCAAGAAGCTTGTCTGTGATTTTTATATTAAACTTCTATGGCTCTATCCATTTAACTTACTCTTGGCAATCACAAAAATTTCACTCTCAATTTTAGCAACATTCCAAACTAGATCTAAATCACTTTGTAAAACCTAGTAAGGACAAAGGTTGTTAAAAAGATCACAAGACCTAGCATTGTTTGGCATAACCTTTTCTCCCTCTTTTTTTACCATTGCTCCCATACTACTAAAGCTAACTCCGCGTCATTGGGATGTAAGGTAACTTAAGCCTATGATAGGCTAACTTTGGACCAACCTAATGCAGACAAAAAAATTCTTGTGAAGTAAATTTCACAAGACACATGTAAAATGAAAGATTTTTTGGGATGTCATCTTCAAGTTGCGTCCATGTCGTTCATCTTTTACTTCATCAACAACCCACATGGAGGGAATGGACAAGCGATACAACGGACACTTGTGGTACAAGTTGGTGACGACAAACATTCACAACTCTAACAACCTTAAATTCCATAAGTCATACTACAATGGTCATCTTACTTGCAGAAATCCAGAGTGTGATTATTTGAAGAAGACTTTTAAACAAAACAAAATAGAATGGACTGGTTATACAACCTTCCCTTTTGCAATAGGGGATAGTCTTTTCAAAGATTGTACTCTAGTTTGCAAGCTTTGCAAAATAAGACCTACATGCCTTAGCACATGCAATTCAAGGATTTACTACTACTATGATGAGAATCCAAAAATGAGTAGGGCCACTATTCACTTTGGAGATCAGTCACATGGTAGTAAAGGGCATGCATAGAGATTCAATGGAAAAGATTTACGAGCTCATTGCGAAGCAGGTGGCAAAAACATCGACGGCCACTAACTCCGCTATAGCTCTTTTTGCTAGCAAAGACTTTCTAACTACCTATCTATTCCATAACAGAGAGGGAGAGAAAGAGATTTTGAAAGGCAAGAAACTAGAGGAGGTTATAGATTGTTTCCAATATTTAAGCAACCCAAACATTTGAAATGTAATTTCTTCATTTTGCTCTAACAATCAGGGAAGGATTATCGACAATATGATAACTATGAAGGAGTCAAAGTTCAAATTTATACACGACAGGGTCTTCTCTGGCCAAGGCAAAGAGAAGGTGTACGTCTTCAAGATGCTCACCAAGGAACCAGAAAGGGGAGTAGACCTCGTCGGACGCATGCAACTAGGAGGTGATCTTGAAAATGCATAAATGATGTTTGACCATGTGAAGCATATGAAGGATTGGACCATGATGGCTTGCCACGTATATGATCCTTAGTATAAGGTCATGACCATTTCAACATGCGATATGCAATTAGAAGATACAAACATCCAAGTGCAAATTTGGAAGTGCTTGAATGTTGTTATGTCATAGAACGGAGTGGATCACCCAAACTTCAAAGGATTCATGGCAGATAGCACTATGACCAATTAGAATGTAGTTTGCATAGTCTACGCCAATGGTTCTACAGATGAAAAAATTGCATTTTGGCATTTTCAATACAGATAGTGGGGAGGCTTCAAGCAAATGGTAAATACATATGTAATTTGAAATTTTCTTTTTTTGCACTTGTAAATGAAAGTTTGCAATTTTTTTGGTTACTTTGGGATTGAAGTATATATGTGTAATTTTTGTTTAATTAAGTATGAAAATGCATTATTTTATTTTTTCTAATTTTTTGTTTGCTTGAACTAAAAATGGGGGTAGTGCAAGGTAGTAAAAAAAAACCCGTCGGACCCAACGGTAATTTTGTGCTACCTAACAGTATCTCCATTTTTGGTTTATCTAATAAATAAATAAATAAACAAAATAGAATTCAAAATGGATAGTGGTTGTTAGCAACAAGTAGTCTCTTTTGGTAATGTCTTATTGTATTGGAGTTATAAATTCATTTATTTCATTGTTCTTTAAATGTGTTTGATCTTATGTCAATTGTATGTGAATTTAGTTGTTTTGAATCAACATTGCTGATACCTAGGACATTCAAAATTGAATTTGAAAAATAATATTTTATTGTGCATGGATTTATAGGATTTAAGTTTGGAGGAGATGGCGGACATGCCATTGTGCAACTTGTCAGAAACTATTCATAACAAGTGGCTTCAAATGTCCGAAAACCGAGGAAACAATTTGTTTAACACAACTTGTGATGACAGTATCTATGTATAGATGCAAATGACAAACTATCGTGCATACTTAAAAGGACATGCATCTGGATTTGGTCCATCATAGGGGAAGTTGAAGTTGAGGGCTGCAAGGCAAAGCGGTGACCCTAAGAAAATCGCAGAGGCGATAAACACATTAACTAGAGTTAAAGGTGTTGGAATTCCCATATCTCATTTGGAAAGGGAAGAATGAAGAGGAAGTTGGATATACCAATCAGCAATGCAAGAGACTCTTATAGACTAGATAAAGTCAACTTTTTTCAACGGCGTGTTTGAACACGGTCCACAATAGTTGTTGTCGAGTCTTCTGGGGACAAGGGTAAAATGCGTGAGTTGAACACTTCTCAACATGTAACAATTGCATTTGAAAGTGACTGTGACACTTCAAAGTGGCACATAACAAGGATCGACCACAAATCAAACGCTAAATGCTATGCTCAGCAATGGGGGTCGAATATTAGGTGTACTACTAAAATTTTGAAAGGACAGAAGGGATCCCTTGCTCCCACCTATCATAAGAGGAAGGAAATTTATGGGAGTAAGCGAGAAGTAGTAGCAAACTTTTGGTTCTATACAAATGACATTGAACGATGTGTGAAAGGAATAAAATAGAAGTGGGTTAGAGATTGGTTAGAGATACCAGAGGTATGGCCTATTTTGTCTGAGACAGACTTGAGCCAGGAGAAGACATTATTGCTGCAACATGCTAGCTTCCGACTCCAAGAGCGCCCTACATTGTTGCCACGTCGACTTTTCAATATGTCCAAAATATTCCAAAGCATCCTCTATATTTAAGTACTTGTACTTGATACACAGCTATATCCAATAGTCTGAAACAACCGAACCATATGATAAATCGCAAATGCACCAACTATAGAACAACGGAACAAGTAGGAGATTGATGGCAAAGTCAAAGGACAGATACTTGAAGTAACATTGTTGCCTTTTTCAAGTCTAGATGTAATTATATTGTTGCAGACTAGGACTGATTATAACCAAAACATGTATCGAATTATAGTGGGTATCTACATTTTTTTTATTGTATTCTCATTTTTGTCCATTACTCTTTATTCTTACTCCGCTTTTCTGGGGGTTTGTTTTTGTTTTCTTTCCTTTCTTTTGTGTAGTCTCTATATTTAAAAAAAATTCCATTATTGGTTTACCGTTTATTTTTGTCATTTAAGTGTTTTTTTCCAAAGTAATGGTAACTCCTTTTAGTTGGAGTATATTTGTAAGAGGTCAATGAGACTTGAATACGGTGGATTGGATTTGAATCCTATGAAGCTCTGCATTATGCTAGAGGGCACAATTACAACCACATTCCTTTATAATTTAGCGATTATATAGAATAGCAATAGTAAATTCTAAATCCATACCCACTTTTGTGTTTGTGAGTAATATTTGCTTGACATATTATATTATGTTCATTAAAAAAATTGCAAGTAGGTAGACATGAGAATTGTAGTGGGTGAACTAAACTATTGAACTATGAACAAATGCTTGAAGTTTTTTCCCACATTAAATGACAATTGTCAGCACATGGAAACAAATTCTCAAAATCCACGGTAATAGGGATAGCAATCATAGGTCATAGAATTTGCTGAAAATAGTAAGTTTTATTCTAATTTTCTAATTTTTTAAGAAAAAAACGTTTTTATGGTAAAAAAGTTAAAAAAAAATTATTTCAAGGCTCCATGCTCGCTGCTCCAGGCTCACACGCTAGTGTTGTTGATCATGGTCATAACTTAATCCGGAGTACCAACACTTCCGAACGTGCAAATTCAAGCATAATATTTATATTTTTCACCATCTAAAAAGTGAACCAGTACAGTGGTTCACAACAAGGTTCAATTTTCTTGCTAGAACAATCTCATCATAATTGGGATTGATGTGTTTCAATTCCACCTTAGAGCTATTAACAAGATAGTTTTTTCTTCTATCTTGTACCTATATTTATATAATAGTTTCTTAAAGAATGAAAGTCAAGTTTGTTATTTTAATTTTGTTTCCTAGACGAGTTCATAGACCCTCAATTTAGTTCATCAACATAATAATTAGAAATGCAAAATGTGTAATAAAAAAAATTTAAGTTAAGAAGATTCAAAGTCTTCTAATCTAGTTACACAAGGTGCAAAAATCTTGTTTTCTTCACTTCAAATGCAAATATCTTACAATCTATAGGGTTTAAGGTTTTGAAATTTCTTCTATAGATTTTTATACTAATCTAATGGAAGATTCTATAATTAGATATGCAAAAAATTAAAGTTTTAAAGTTTTTTACTCTTTGCAATAGAAATGATTGTTTTGAGTATTTTTTGATGAAAAAAAGGCCTTGGAACTTGAGAAGGTAAGTCCCACTCCAAGATTTACATTACGATTTTCCTTTGACTTTGAAAAGTGTAATTAATAATCAATAGAGAATATACTACCATCTTTTACTAATTGCACTCTTTGGACTCAATTTAATCAAGTTGAACATTAAAGGAATAGATTAAAAGATGTAGAAGTTTGAAGTTCATAACCCCTCAAGGACCAACAAAATATAATGTCCTTTTCAGATTTTCAATGGCAAATTTTGAGTAGGGTGAAACAAATCTCAATATTTTGTAAATTAGGATCTTGTAGAGTAACAAGTTAACATACTTGTTGCATTTTTTTATTTTCAAAACTTAAATGAGAGAAGTATATAAATTTCTTTCAAGGAAATCTAAACTAATAGCAAATATAATGTTTTTCCAATGAAAGGAACAATAGGGATGGAAAAAAACATATTTTGGACATTTCTAGTCTTTACTTTGTACAAATAAACTAGGTCTTGAGGTTGTTATTTCAAATTTGTATTTAGAAATAAACAATTCAATTTAGTGTGATTAAGAACAAAAAATAATTAGAATGATTCCAAATTTTTTGAAGATGTTCCAAACAATATGTTAATAATATCAATTGTTAAACTTTTTTTATTTCTCAATTTAAAAAATTAAAAAATACTACATTTGCCATAGATTCCAATACAATTTTTTTGGGGGGATAAAAAAGCATTATTCATCTTATAATTTTTCTTCCCCAAAGCTACATTTTTTGCCTTAAAATTTGATTGTCCAAAATTGTTATAATCTAAAAATCTAATGGTAAAAAAAATTCTATAATTAATTCCATGTATACTAGACAAATTGATCTTTACTTTTGTATGGTTATTAAAAATTTCAAGCACATCTATGTGCCAAAAAATATCAAAGTAGAACAACTCATTGAAAACCTTCATTATCAAAAAGTTTGTGCAATTTTGAAAGTTGCATTAGAAACAAAGCAAAATATATCCCATTAGCTTAGATGCAACCTTGCAAATATAAACAAACATTCAATTTCAAAGTCCTTGTAAAGGACTGGAGTCTTCTCTAGTCTGTTTTGTGAACAAATGAAACTCAAATCTCAAAACAAAGAATACTTTTACAAAAGAGTATTCAAAATCCATAGGGTAGAAATAGCACTCTCCAAGAAAAATTTAAATGGACAAAATAACAACTCTAAGTAGCTAGGGATAAGCCCCTGAAGTGCCTAGCTTAGTCAGGATTCATAATATGCCTAGCTTAATCAGATTCCTTTGAACACAAGCACAATGTTGTGACACATGATAATATTTCAAAATTCCATATTATTATGTGCACTTTATTTGTTTAGGGCATTACAATAAGGGAGAAGCAGCCTCAAGAACAAGGAGCTGCTACGCAGCGAGGCTCTGTCCTTGCAGCACTCGCTCACTCTCTGAGCACTCACTCGCTTTTGGAGTGAGGTAGCTACTGAAACGCCCTCACCGTAGGTTCTATGGATGCAACGCCTCCTCCGCCTCGGTCTAGAGCCAATAAAGGTGCTATTTTGGACACTCTATTTGACGCATTAGTGTTGAAAACCAGAATCCAACACTCAGGACAATGAACTCAAATACGAAACATATGTGGACGGTCCTAATTAATGAGTTATTTTTCGTTCCAGATCCAAGAATAAATAAAGGTACTCCTGGACCCGAGAAGGCCAACAAATCCTTCAATTAAGTGCGTGATCTAATTACAATATTCATGATTTAGATGATATCTGGCAAACTGTGAGACTTCTGACAGCGCCCATCAGTTGCTTGCCAACACATTGTACAAGAGAGTTTTCAACCAGCAAATCTACTTAGATTCGTGAACTGCAGTCTAGTTTGAGGAGAACCACAAACTTCTGCAAGGTTTACTTCGCCATAAAAGCAACCATCTTCAACGAGTTAATGCAAATGTTCTCATCACTTTCACCATCCTATTTTGCCATACAGCTGACTACTTTTCGTCTCCTGCATTCACAAAGCCACTAAACAAACAGAGCCGCCATTACTTACCAAATCCCCTATATCACCAACCATACTCGCATTTCAACTACATACCGTCGTAGGAATAAAAAAGTGTCCACATTCTGTGGCAAACCAGTGTATAAAGCTCTTTTAATCACTTTCCATCAATATGCTTTGGATATTCTTTGCAGTTCGACTTGGAAATTTTATGAAGTGTAACTGGGAAATTCGTCTAGAATATTGATTTTGGATCGGAAAATGAACCCAATTCATTTATTCGGTTCTCCCAATTCATTAGCGGGGAGCTCGAGATTAGAACTCCCTAGCGTCCAAGGAGCCCGGAATTGGGTCTCTGAAATCATTTGAGCTTAGTACGAACGAATGGAACGCATTATCAGATGTTGCAACCAGAAGAAAATGCTTACTTAAGTCAAATTTCCGATGCAATTAGTATTGTTGAAGTTGGAACAGCAAAAGATTTTAGCGACAAACAGTTCAAATAAATTAAGAAACTTTGACTACATTGATTTGTCCTATTTGTAACTGCGACACTAATTTACTAAAATCACACTATTTGTAAAATACTTAAATTAGTGTCGGCGGAAATATTACTATATTATACCAATTTCCACAGAATTTTTTTTTGTAGTGAAACTAATTTCTTAGGTTAAACTAATTTTGCGCCCTCACTAGGACAATTAAGTTCTAGGGTTCCTTTTCATGTACACCATGATCCCAAATTTAAAAAATAGTAAAAAATAAAAGAACTCTATGGACCAAAACGAGTTTAAAAAATGAGAAGATACGTTCGATTTTTCTAAATACGAATGAGACAATAAAAACATACTAAAGCGCGCATTTAAAGGTCGGATGACTAACCATGAGCTTTAGGTTGAGCTGTTGCCATCACACGAAGTTCACTTGCGACCTCAGAGAAGCTGGGTCTGGAAGCAGGCTCCGCTGACCAGCACCTCTCCATCAGCGATTTCCAAAGTGGATCACACCAGGTGGGTATCGATGGTCTCAGGGTGTTGTTGACAATACCCCCTGAATAGAAAACATAAAAATGAATAACACATATAACTAAATGCAAATACATTTAATAGCAAGAATATAGTCCAAGAAAGTAAGAACCAATTAAAACACAAACTGGACCTACAATTGACGAATAGTCACTACTATCATCAACTCTGCAGTGCTCTGAAAATAATGCGTTTATCAGAGGTAAGGAAACATCAGCAGAAGCGTATGGGGAGTTTCAGACCAATGATAGCTCCATAATGCATATTCGCATACGGCTCCTCCCCAGTCAGTAGCTCCCACATAACTATTCCAAACGAGAATGCATCTACCTGCACAAATTGAAAGAGGTTTCCATGAGAAAAAGAAGACTACCCTAGGAAGAATCAAAACATAAAACGAAAGGCCTTGCTATGAGCTAGCAAATATCCCTCAGAATTTCATACGTATCATCACATTCGTTCTCGGGTGAGCATTACAAAACTCTTTCGGCATCTCAAATTTTTATCCCTTTGACGCTCAAATCCATTCTTAATTTTTTGCGTACTTTGCTTATATCCTTATAGAAATACACTGCTTACCTCAGTTTGATCAAACTGGTCATAAAGAATTTGTTACTTTTGAAAAATCAAGCATTAGTTTGGATGAATGAGAAGTTGCTTGAATAAAACGTCAGCCAATAGTACTCTGTTCATCATCCAGAATATGAATTTGGAACGCTTAGGGGTTAATGTGGAAGGGTTCACTGTTTTGTAGATATTCTTATAATGAAGATCCGTAAGTAATATGAATATTCGCACAAAGCAAATCGATTTCAGTAAACTAAAAAATGAACCAAGTCCCGCACTTTCTCAGTGACCAGAGTGCTGCTCCCATTCAATAACTCTGGTGCCATCCATGGTAGAGTCCCTCGCACACCACCTGACACCATGGTTTGATGCTTCACTTTTGACAGTCCTAGATCCCCAACCTGAGGATGAAACAAAAGCATAAAATCATTTCTGGTACGTAACCCAAAATCGTGTTCACTAATTGCATTATAAGCATTCTATAATAAAACATACTAGATAACAGTTGTATACCAGTGGAAAACATGTTCCAGAACGACATTCGTAGTGCCATACCTTACAAATAGGTCGGTGTGGATCTCTCATGTTAACAAGCAGATTGTCACATTTTAGATCAAAGTGCACAATATTTTTACTGTGAAGGTACTCCATCCCAAACGCTGCATCCATCGCTATGAGCAATCGCTTTCGGCGGTCAATAGTTCTAGAGGGGGAGCCCAAAATTAGTCAGAGGCATGCTGAAAACATCTTAGGACTTGTAGAAAATAGTGACAGGCACTAATAGGTCCTAAAAGAACAACAAATTAAGAGAAAAGAGGTGGTCTTCTCAAGACAGTACCTGTCTTTCTTTTGTAGGACCTGCTTCAGTGACCCATTCACCATGTACTCAGTTACAGTCGCAAGTGTTCCTCCAGGACCATCACGAACTACTCCATAAAATGCGACAACGTTAGGATGATGCAATTGACTCAGAGTACAGGCCTCTCTCCAAAAATCAGCAATCTGCAAGAGGCACCGCCTGTTTCACATGACAATCCTTGAAATACAAAGGCAACCCACAGAGGCAAACCAAAAAGAAACAGATTGTAACTTGTAAAATTCCAAATGAGTAATCGAAACTGCACTCAAATTTCGTACCAAGCGATCTCTTTCTGCAGGCCGACCGGCAAAACAGCTGGCCTTAATTCGCTTAATAGCAACATCTGTGCCTCTCCATTTCCCATGGTACACAGTCCCAAACGTACCAGAACCAAGTTCACGCATTTCTTCAAGATCAGCATTCAGGATGGTCTGCAGAGGGACGATTCTGATCAGACTAGCTTCTAAGACTTCTCAAAAGAATTTTGGCAAGTGCTAATGTATCATGCAAGTTGCGGTAGCTAGGTATTGTACTGAAGCCGACAGCATGTTAATCACCTGCAGACCACTTCTGATAGCTTCTGCCTCAGCGTCCTCTGCCGTGCCAGTGCTACTGGAGCCCTGCCTCAAATCTTCGTAAGTTCGGACTGCAGCCTCAGCAACACCGTCCTGCAAGAAAACAACCATTTAAAAGACAAGTCCAGACCTTGAAAAATGAGAAAACAGGAAGAAATCCACAAATTTGCAGATACATTAAGCACACTACAACATATTTTAAGTCTCACCTCAGTTGACGTTATAGCTGTTAACTCCTCTGTTACTGTAAGAGGAGGCTTTGTAGCCAAATCTTCATTCTCTACAGAAACATTGGGCGTACCGGTTTGGTTGTCATCAACTTCTACATTAACATCTGTACCTTTCTGCACTCTGTCCCAGTTCGACGCACTGAAAGTGGGCGCATGGGCCAGATTAGGTGAGATGACTGCAGTACCGTCTCGAGAAAAGGGCAGCCATTTATTGCCCTTTTTATCGACCTGCAAATTCGCAGAAGGTAACGGTGCAACCATTTCTCTTGTGGGACTAACTAGTACTGAAGAGGCCACGTCCTCAGCAAGATGTCCTGTGGCAGAAAACTGTGACGTAAACAAATTGTTGTCCTTCCTCCGAAATTCCGCGTTCTGCCCCAGCAAATCACTAATGTCGCCTTCCGATATCCTTGGAGCTAGGGATCCTGGCTTGAAGAGCAGGGAGCCCATAGAATTGACTTCCTGCTTCATATTAGAAGTACCAAGACAGGTACTTGGGTTAGTCGCACTCGGCATTACCGGAGACGATATCTCCGTTGAAGTCATAATTGAGAGAGTGGGGATGGTGAACGACATCACTCCAGTAGTTACTCCGGTGGGCGGCAAAATATGTGTTTGATCTGTTGAAACAGAAAGCTGAGCACTGGGCGGAGACATCCCATCAGTCAAAATCAGATTATGAAAATCATAATCCGAGGAGTTAGACTTCATCTCTTTCAGGGAGCCATCGTCTACGGTAAAATTTAAATCAATTTCCAATACCTGCGCAACCTCTTCAGAAGCTTCCACCCTAGTTCCTCTTGAAGATTCACATTGTCGGCCTTGTGGAATTCCAGACAACTCTTGATTAGTACTCCCATGCAGTGCCAGCACATCCACTCTCAACTCATCGACATCATTAAGCCCCGCCCATCGCAACTCTGAATTATTCGCTGCCTCAGTGTTCCCCAATCTCGTGTTTGCTGTGCTAGAAAGATGGGGAACCAAATTATTTAAGAAACCAGTTTCTGCCTTGCCATCCACATCCTTTTCAGACGCCAATTTGTTGGAAGGACTCTCAGAAGGTAGATGAATAACCTCTGCTAATGCAGGTGAACTCGCAAGAGCTGGCAAACTTCCTACAGATCTTAGCACTGGTTCATCAAACACACATGATTCACTTTCTCGTCCAACCTGCAGAGGCACCTGAGGCACATCCACAACTACTTGAGCAAATGTAGACGGAAAAACAGGTAACACATGTGATTGGGTTACAATACTCCTAGGTAACTGATTGATAGCGCTCAGTGGCTCAGCCACACCAGCATTCCTATGCAGGTAGGAGACCGACATCGCAATTGTACCATCAGAATCTTCAGGTAAATGAAGAAAACCTTCACCAAGTGCTTCCAGATCTGCCCCACTGCCACCAGGCCAAGACCGGATCTCGTCCAAAACACGGTCACGCTGATGTGCACCCCAATCGATAGGTTTCTCTTGGCACCTTGAGTGGACCAAGAGTGGCTCTGCAGAGGGAGTGTTTTGATCTTGTAAATCTTCTCGCGAAATGAGATGGGAAGAAAGAAACGACTGTTGAGCACTCCTCTCTCTCGGGCGCCTAACATCCCCACCACCTTGTGTGTTCGAATAGCTAGACTCTGAAAAGCCGCTGAGGCCGTCTTGGAATGGATTATGCCCTAGGTACTGCGGTACTTGACCCCTAGGTATACCTTCTGCATACTGGTGGTGTGTACTATTGTGACCATCATACAAAAAAAGTTCCTGATGCACTATGTCCGCATTTCCGACGACTGCCTGCTGAAGCGGTCGAAGGGCCCTGTCATCCGTTTGACCGAGATGATCCCTGTAACGTGGAGGTGAAGTCACCGATCTTAACCTAGTTGTACCGTCACTATGTGGATGGTGTATAACGCCATGCTGATGATGATCAGTGTAATTTGGAGCAGCATACGTGCGAAGAACCTGCTGAAGCTGCAACTGAGGCAGTTCAGTTGTGCGCATGTTCAACGGATCCCTGTAGGTCATCCTTGGTGAAGACGGAGCCGAACCTGCTCCAACATTGTACCCGGCAGTGGCGCCAACAGGGCCCATTGTGTCCGCCGATATAGATCGGTGCATGAATGGCGCAAAAACCTCTTCCCCCAGACTGTGGTGGTCAACAGGCCTATATATGGACTGATCAATGGTCGGAATTGCCATTACATCTTGAAAAGAACCCCTAAAATGAAGCGGTTCTGGCTGCTGTCCTGGCGCAATCGGCTGCGCAACTACATCACTCGCGGGCTGCATCAGTTCCACCCGCCTGCTATATATATGCGTGTGGTCCTCGAATGAGTGTGGTGGCCAACAGCCCTGTTGCTGAGGCTGTTGTGGTTTCTGGTAACCGTGACGCTGCCTGGGCGATGGAGTCGCCTCAGAATGGTGATCTGAAAGGCGAGTTAACTTACCATGAGAAGGCACCCGCGGCATTCGAACCTCAGGAAGACGGCGTACATCGTCGCGAGCAACAACCTCCTGATGACCACCCAAGAGGTCAATCTCATGCTGCAGCTTCTTGGGAGACTCCGATCCCCTTTGCAAATCAGAATTGCTATACAAGTGCTCATGCACATTCGCAGAGATAGCCAAGTTTACTCCAAAATTATCTCCCTCGAGGACAACTCCATCTGCTTGAACAATATTGTATTGATGCCCATATGTTTGAGAATGTAGATCGGAAAGACGCATTTCAGGTAAGAAGCCTTGGTTCAGAACCCTGGGTAAAAGTGGAGGAGAAGAGGGCGCAGATGACGGAGAAGACACTGGTAGGATAGACGAAACAGGCAACGCCACTGGGACATGCTGGATCAAGGAGGCGACATCCTGAGATATCTGAGGAGCCAACATAGCCACAGGTACGGTGTCTTGATGCCGGTTGAAGCCCCAAGAATCCCCAACATCAGTCAAGCTGTCGATTATGATAGGGGCAATAGCAACCGAGCCTCCATCCCCTGAGTGTTTCCTAGAACCAGGCTCAGAAATGCCATTAACAGCATCAACATAACGCTGTTCAGTACTCCTCTGGTCCCCCAAGGACTCATTGAGATGCACGGACTCATGATCGACGTCAGAGAAAAGAAAGAGTCGCAGCCGTGTAGAAGCTTCTGAAGACTGAAGCCGGTCGAACTCCTCCATCATATTAGCAACGTCCTCATTGGAGGAAACAGAAACCAACGCATCAAGATCTTCCTCCGGTAACTTGTATTTAATGGTGTGAGCTTGAGCATATAATTCCGCCATCTTCTGAAGAAGCTCATTATAGTGTATATCTCTGCTCACTGTTATCAGTCTAGTGTCACCTCCGACGTAACGCAGCTGGTTATCAGTAGGCCTCGGCAAAATCTTGCCGGCATAGCTGCATAAAAGTTTCACGCGATAGAAAGAATAGTCTTCTGAATGCGTAGATATTTCATCTGGAGTTGCTGCTTCCATCCAACAGAAACAAAGCCAACATCAGTATCTCAGAGTTTTCGTACATCCAAAACTGGTTGCCATGGGGCACAAAAAAACTTTTCGAGTGCAAAGTTTGTGGGCAACAAAACATGTGTATATTAGGATACCAAACACTCCAAATAATGTTTCGGCCACCTAAGTTGATCAAGGGCGGATAATCCCTGATCACATAGCCCGGATGATCGCTGCTCAGTACAATCGAAAGAAAAAGGGCAAAAAGTTACACAAGCGATAATATGAGCAATATATATTCACCTTTCAAAAAAAGTGACAAGAATAAAGTCGAAGAAACCAGCAGAAGGATGAATAGCACCAAAGGTTAAGCAATACAATGACAAGGCCTATTCATTCGGGAAAACTAACATCCTCGTAGTTTGATTGGCAAGTAAAATAGGAAAATATAGTTGACTCACCATCATTTAGATTGGTAGACACATTTAAATGTGCCACTGAATAACCAGCATGCTTCCGCCGTCTGCTATGTGACACAGGTGAACCATCCTGAATCGGATCCAGGGCATCCTCGTCTTCTGAAAACGGAGACAGGTCTGCGAGGTGAGTGGCACAACCTCTCAATTTTTGAAACGTTGGTAAGGATACATCCGTGGAGGGATAGACTAGATCTCCAACGGCTGCATTTTCAACTGATGAAGGGGATCCCTCATCAACACCAGGCTGCCAAGATAAAACCATATGACGCCTATTCTGGAGGCCATTATCTGCCGACTCATTCACATTTTGGTCCATGGGCGAAGGTCGCAAAGACCGATCTCCCGAGTACTCTCCTATTCGCGAATTGACGCTTCCTTGCCGGGCCATGCGAATATCATTGATGTATTGCACCACTGAGGAAACAACCAGTACTTCTGCGACAAAACCCGGAATTCTCCGCGCAAGTCATCCTGCTTCATTCGTATTGTTAATGCCGAACTCTCTACTACATCATCCCTAATCTTATTTTCAAGTCGTTCAACCCAGAGTACATTTTCAATCCCTTGATTGTCGGTATCTGATTACAAATACGCCTGCAGAACGGAATTGGCCAGGATGAATGGTATCAATCAAGAATTCACGCTTGGCTTTGTCAATATCTCATATTAGTAGAACAGATGACTCGCACCTACAGAAAAGACAAGTGACGTCGCAACAAATATGGCCTGTAGAAGACTTCAGATTGTGGAAAAACGACAGAAGCCACCAATGGAGCTGCCAACGATCAACCCCATGATAAATTTCCTGAGGCATTCCCACAATTCTCACACGTATGAACGAAAGGACAAACCAGTACAAATGTGAGATCGCAATTACTTTCACAAGCTTCTCGGAACAGAAGCTAAAGGACAGAAACCTGGATCGAAACCAATGTCCACTCAAAATTCCTGACTGAAACATAACTATTGCCACAACGTTATAAACGGCGTAGCTAATCGATAGACAAATACCGGAGAAAAGCGAACCGATATGCACCAAACCCAGAATTCAACGAGGCCTTTCTCAAAGATCAATCAAACAAAAGCCTAATCAAGCTCCAACGACCACCACCCCTCTCCTTTACTTCGTGTAGACGGCAAAAATTTATGTCACAATTGCATCGCAAAACCGCCAGATGCGCGTCCGCACTATACCGATAAATTCAAGTTCAACTAAGACCAACCACAGCGAATCCCCAAGCCAAAACAAACCTCCCCGCATACCTCCACCACACGCTCCACCGCAATCAGAAAACTCCCAACAAACGTCACCCATTGTCTCCTGCCAATCGCAAACAAACCCTCGCACCACTCACGCCGACCTGACCCATCACTGTTTCCAATCCGCGTGACACTTGCCTAATGCCTGCAACCCGAGGCAATCCGACCCGACCAGATCCACGCCAGTAAAGCGAGATTCCGAAACCTGACGTACCGGGAAACGTCTCCGCGATGGTAAATGGTCCAAAACGGAAAGCGATGCTGCCTCGTCACAACCAGCACGCAGCTGTGCTCTTCGCGCTCTCAGATGGCGATGGCGATGGCGAAAGCAATATTAGGGGTAAGGTGATCTTAAAGCGACCATTTAAGCCTACCTAACTCATCATTGACAGTAATAGATATTTCAAGCAACATGTCATCCATTCTTAACAAGGGTTGCATTTAGAACATGGTCACTTTTAGAGCAAACTACCTTAGTCATACCTTCTTCACTTGGCACTTGGAGAATGGAGAATGGAAATGTGGTAGCTGGGGGTTGGCTTCATGTTGGTAGAATATTCTTAGTTGGATATATCTTCCACACTCCTAGTCTTCACCTCTGGAGGTGAAGATTAGAAGTGCGGAAGATATATCCAACTAAGAATATTCTTTTGTGTTCTATACTTTCACCTTTTCATTGTTACTTTTACCTTTGTTGTTGCCGATTTCCCTCCAACTTTATATCTAATCTTACGTTTAGGTAAATGGACTCTCTATTTTTTTCATTCTCCACTCTCAACACATCTTTTAGGGGTGTCACACCTTCTTCATCCACCGCAACTTCCCATTGGCTCCTCCAAACCTTCACCAACTTCTCATTCTCCATTCTCCAAGTGCCAAGTGAAGAAGGTGTGACTACCCCTATTAGGCTAGTGCACATGGCCAGGCTTCGTCCCTACTTGCATGACTCATTTGAATATCTGCCTATCCACTTCTTTTTTTCTATTTGTATTTCATGCAAACTAATTTAATTGGCTCTGTCTTTAGGATAGAGGCTATGGCAACGACCCCACATCCATTTTGGTTTCATAATCTGAGTTTCCAAATGTTATCTACAACTGCATTCACACTATGCGACAACGTGGTCCATAGTTGGAATATTGGAGTGGAGATTTGGGCGGATCTTTGATATGTACTTGACATAGTGGATTAGCTTTTTTCCCAAAGTTTAGGTTTTGGAGAATAAAGACAAGGACAAGTAGTCTTCTTGCATTTGTTCTATCAATTGCTCAACTCTCCCCAATACAATGAAGGCCAATTGGATGTCAACATTTGATGCTTTGATTTGGATTTGACATTTTGGTTTTTGTACTTAGGAATCTTGTTTACCATGTAGGATTTTTCTTGATGCAATTACCCTACTATAAGAATGTTTTTGAGCATTGCCAAAATATTTATAAAACTATCCATGTGGTGAATTCACCTCTGAAGTGGTCTAAAATCACCACATTCATACAAAGCTCTTGTCAAATACCACAAACTAGATGTAGAAGACACAAAGCAAATTCAAGTTGACATTGAAATTGCAAGTTGGCCGTCATTCACCATCTAAATCCTAAAATCTCACCTCTTGAGCATTACATCAATGATTGGCAAAAACTTGTCGTGTAAAATTACAATTTTACTTCATTAGAGAAAATGTCGGGCCTCTAGAGGGCCACTCCACAAGAAGATAAGGGAGGTCTGACTTGAATTTAATTTGTACTTTTGAAGAGGAAAGGGATATTTTTCCCCTATTCTCGCTTAGCTACCATACAAAAGTGCAGAGTGACATGATTGGAGAGTTATAATAATAGTTGTTGATTTGAATTGGTTAATGTGGATTTACTTGAAAAGCTATCAGAAATGGGTGCAATGCACGAGGAGATTTAAATTGTTTATTGTGGACCCTTCTTTGAATATAATTGTGCCATTGATGAACAAGTATATTCAATCAAATCTGGAGTAAACAATTCTGATCAGCTTGTACACTACAATTATTATTTATAACGTGTCACAATAGAATCTAATTGCATTTGGCAATATTCACCCAAGCTGACACTACAAATTTGATATTTTTCATAGGCTTCCTAATACTCCTTTAATAGCTGTGTTTGTTACAACAAAGCGGACCTTTGGAGGCCTCAAACTTTCTCTAATGCTAGCGCTTTTTTTTTCTTTTCCAATTCCTGCACCTTTTGCAACAATTCCAACATCAATAATGTCCATGATTCTACATATTTACATCGATACTATTGTAACATGATCATTGTATGTGAATTTTGAATGCTTTTTCAACACACAATTATGAATGTCTCACGTGTGCTAGGCTTAGAATGGTCGGGTAGTTAGTTTACAATGAATGAATGCTCAGCACATTGACTTACAGTCCAATTTCAATGAATGTTTGCTTACTTCTTGTGGATTGTAGGGGCTCATTGAGATTATAAATTTTGAATCTATATTGGGGTTTGGATGGTTGTGTACTTAGTTCATGCCATATTTAACTACTTTTGGACTTTAGGGGTACTTTTGGACTTTTTGAGGGTACTATCAACCGGGAGATCCCCCGACCTTATGTAAAATGAGGTTGTAGTGGCTTTGAAAGTAGATAGAAAATCTTTTATTTGATTGGAGTGAACTTCAAAAAGATGGTGAAAACACATTATTATCACCCTACACCCATATTAGGGTTCTTATTATTAGTAAGTGAGATGAATCACCAGAGGATTTCTTGATCCAAGGGAAATGAACCTCCAATTTGGAATTAAGGGTGTTGGAATACATCGAAGAATTTAGGTTTAGGGTGAACTCAAATATTAATTGTACGCAACTTTAAACCGTTGTACGGTTGAATTTAGGGTGCAACATTATCAGTTGGGAGATCTTCAAATATAATTCCTAGCTATTACAAAAACAACTACAGAAAGGAAAAGACAAACGAAATTACAGAACATTTGCTAAAGTCTAATCAAGGTCATAATGTAAAAGTTAGCTTTACTATTTTGGAATCATTTGGATACAATATAAAACAAATAGGTGCCAACCATTTCAAATCAAATGAAGGCATTATGTTGAGTATCCAAGGTAGTACACCTCAACGATGCGTTTGGGGGGATCCTCGGACATGTAACTCCGATCCTATAACGTGAGAGCATTGCCCTCTACAGGGTCTAAATCATCCCTCACATGCAACGGTTGGCGAAGTAAATGCGGATATTCTCAATTTAGAGGATCTACAACAAGCATTACAATTGTGTCATTCAAAAGTATCCTCCGCGAGCAAGGATTACACAAAAGAGTCTTCGGTATTCGACGACAATGGGGATATGGGTGATTCTTCCGTGGATTTTGGGATCCGGCAATAAAAATAAACCTTGAAAGAATCTCTGGTGGAAAAATACGTTGAAGAAGTGTGGCCAATGTTCAAGGTTGCACTGCCAACCATAAACCACAGTGAGTTTCTTCAACCAACTGTCGAAAGAGACCATGAAAGCTGGGTCGGATTTCAATGGTTTGTGGGAGATCCGCAACACTGCCTTGAACGCATAGACCTCTAGTCAATACTACAAGCAATGCCTTCTGCAAAAGACTCGGTGAAGCTTAGTACAGAAAGAAATGTAAGAAGAGAATAGAGAACAACCAATCATCGAGTGATCCCCTGACTAATATGCACTACTACACGAAACTGATCGTTAAGTACACTACCTGTTGAATATTATAAATGACTCACTCATATTATATTGCTTGCATACCGCTACAAGAAGAAAAAAACCCATGATAAGGGTGTGATTGTTATTCCATGGAATAGCAGTAAAAGTTGCACAAGTATTATGCACAGAAGCTGAGACTTCAAAACCAGAGGAGAAGGAAGGAAGAGTGTAATGGAGATAAGAAGGTCTACATTAAGCAAGCATTCCTAATTGACCGACCTAAAAAAAGTCCCAAACCACAATTGACATGTATGCCAAAAGATCAAGAATACTCGGGCTCAACAAGTTACAAATTCTTTGGATCCCTATCTAGTTCTTATCTCTTAGATGCAAGGAAAAAAATGATCGTGAGATCCCATGATCGTATCTCCCAGATGCAGGGAAAATGGATCGTGAGATCCCTTGATCAAGCGACATAGAGAGGATTACCTATCCATATAAATTGAGAATTCAACAAATCAAAAATTCTTAAAGATTACAGACAACATGTATATTTTGCAATAGGAACATCATAGTGATCCTAAACCAAAAATACAATGCTAGAAAATTTAAAGCAGAAATGCATAATCAATATTATAGAGAGGTCCAAAAACATGTTGTATTTAAAATCTGCGATGTCCTTTGACAAATGCCGTACACCATGTAAATCAAGTATCGAGCGATCCCTTGATCAAACCTCAGTTTGAGGCATGTGCACTTGGGTTGGAAGGTTCTATTTAACTAAGGTACATAATTAATAACAAGGCAATGGTTATAATAGACTCTAATAGTTGTACACTACAAATCCAAAAATACAAGGAGGAACTATATATACATAGGGCTATTATATGATTTCAGAATATGACACCCGCACTCTTTCCATCAAAATAAATTTTTATAAATTTCACAATACAAAGGGAATATGAATGAAAGAACATGAAATACAAATTAATAAAACACCCTTCAATAGGAAACAAAGCATGAAAACAATAGATTACGTCGTCAACTGAAAAATATTTCATCTAGGCACTAGAATTGTAGTAAGTGCATGTGCATAAAAAATTATTCCTGTAGATTGAACTTTGGTGAAAACAATGAACAATCCGTTAGGGGATCTCACAACCAAAAAGACCCACCATTGAATACCAAAAGAGCACCAGATACTCACACATGCAGATACTTGGTAAAGCCAAAGCGATCCGTTGGAATTCATCAAATGTTTACTATTATCAAAAAATATTTGTACATGAAAACAAACTACAAAAACACATTCAGTGTGTTTGTTCTACCAAGATATATCACAGATTTAAAAGCCTATACAAACTAATCAAAGTAAATTTTCAGTAATTCCAATACATTGAAAAGTATTATAGTGTACACTAATTGTCCAAAATGATATTTGGTATGCCAAGAAGTCCACCATGCAATCCCCTAATGAAACCTCTTGTACAAAACTTGAAGCCTATCGAATGCCCCTTACAATTTTTGCCACTAGCGATGTTGATGGGTCGATTGGATGCAGACCATGATGGAGTGGATTCTTCTTGACATACACCGGGACCAATTCATTTGATTTAAAAAGACCAGTAAGATAAGGCACAAGCACCCCCGTCAATCCTTGGTCTTTCGTATCACTAGTCCAAGCTTTGGGAAAAATAGTGCTATAAACATCGTTCAAGAGATTTTTAAGTGAATTATCATCAATTAGAAGAATATTCTCCGTTAGGACAAAATGCACAAGATTCAAGAAAGTCCTGAGATCCTTCAAAAAATAAGGTATCTCCGATTCGTGCTCATCCCTATATGATGACACTATGCACTCATCATGCGAAAGGATAGTGACTTTGTTTGCCTTGAATGATGTCGAGGAAAGCACTTGGCTCATTACAACTGAGACATTCTTCCTTGCCATACAACTCTAGAAACCAATGCTCGCATGTCTATAAAGCCAATCAAGAAAATTCAAGCAATCCGGCCTTAGTCGGAAAACGTGCCTTTGGTCAACGAATGTTTTGTGAACTAGAATTTTAATTAAGTCTAAAATTACAAAGTACCGGCGTGGAGATACCTTGGGCAATGCCCTCCACGGCAGCAAAGACAGAGTTATCGTTTGAAGACCCGCAACAGGAAAAGGACTCACTAGTAATGACAAAATCTCAACACTGCGACAATCCACTTCCGTTGAAGGACTCGCATTTGATAGAAGATTGTCTTATTTATTTGTTCAAGACAAGCAATTCACGGGCTTAGATGGAATTTCAATTCATAAAAACCTTGAAAACCAATGTGAAGAAAAAGAATGCAAAGTGCGTTACCTAATTCACTATCGAGTTCTATGACCACCTTCCCCTTCCACATAGCGTCCATTACATCAGGAAGACCCAGTAGAGCGATGTCAAAAGGTCCGACATGGTCCACATCATTTCCTTCTTGGGACTCTTTTTGAAATGACCAGTCAAATATAGGTCGGTAAGTGAATTGATTGGTTTGCCTAAAGGCATCTAGATGTTTGGACCACGCATTAAGAAGGATCCGCCTCATATTTAAAAATAGACTTAGCAACTAACAGACCTCTCTAAGCTCATCTACATAACAGACCTTCAAAGCACATTGCCATTATAGGGTATAGCATCAAGGACTTTAGCGTCCACCCCACCTTCATCGTGTGGATTAACTTTCGTGGCAACCGCCATTTTGATGGTCTCGAATGTGGAATAGCCAATCCTCTGCAATGGTCTAGCCCCCACAAGACTAAAAAAAGGGCGGTTTGACATTGTGTCTTATTGGACATCAACAGTCATGCCAACCACAGGCTGAACAGGCACTATAATTGTCATGGGAAACCTTGAAGTAGCTTCAACTCCCACCACCTCATAAACACCCGTACCATCAACACTTGACTAATCCTTCTGCCCTGTAGATGTCCGCATTTCCTTCACAATCGAGGGAACTCTCGATCAGTCTGCATACGTGCCCCCCTTCTTCAATGGTGAAATCTCTTTAGAGGAATGCATTGGCATTGTGAGATCCCCTGATGTATCCATGATGTTGTCCTTAGCCTTGATTCCAGCTGCTTTGACAAACGATCACTATAAGAAATCCACATTTTAGTTTGGCATTTTGTAATTTTTTCAGACGATTTTAGTTGCCGTTGAAAAAAAAAACTTGTGTTTTTTCACGTCCAATATAACATCTGGATGCTATATTGGACGTGAATAAAACACAAGTTTTTTTTTTCGACGTCACCAAAAATCCGTCTAAAAAAATTACAAAATGCCAATTAAAACGTAGGTTTCTTATAGTGGATACATCATTCCGCAGAGACATACCTACCCTAGAACCAGAATTGCGGAGACGGTCAGGGGTTAACTCTTCAATCCAGAAGGGTACAAACTTTGAAGTATATGAGACCAAAATGTCTGCCGTGTCCAATGCATCACATTTGGCAACACTCCTTGGTGTCCTAGGTTGCGACCATTGTTTAGGATCCAGCATATTGTAACCCTCATTTGACGATGTCATGCCCAATTGCTTCTTTTTAGTTAGACAATCCAATAGTTGGGCACCGACGTTTTACATGCAGTTTAGGTCTCGACTTCACAGGAGGTGTGGTAGACTTTGCCTTCTGCAAATAAACTGTTCTCGTTGGATCCACAAGTGGAACCTCTGATTCCGTATTGTTTGAATCCACATCAGCATGCGGAAATAACCTATAGGGTGGTCTGGATGCTGTCGACAGATCTTGCGCCATCTCGGAATCTGCTGGAAGATCATATTGAGATGACTGAACTTTTGCGTCCTTACTCCTTCCTTGCTCCCGCGAGGATTGATTGTTCACCACCATGGCATTATCCTCCTACGTGGATTGCCAAACTTCAGCACATCAAACGTACCATTGCCATTCCTAAATCTCATATCACGAATGCTAGTCAACGGACGTTCAAAGATCTCACGATCTTTCAGTAAGAAATTCACACTAACCTTGCTAAGCAAAGGGTTTGGGGTTCTCCCTTGGTTTGAAGTGGAGTCGTTCCTATGACTTGAGCTATGATCCTCTATCAGGTCATCTAAAACATCATCGTCATTTTTAGGAACCGGCTTTGGGTGGAAGTGATCCCAAAATAATTTGCTTGGAATATATTGTGGCCTCCACTAATGCTTCCTTGGAATCCACAATTTCAAGAACTTTAACACGAGGCCAATGTTGAAAGACAATTAGTATTTGTTAGTAATAGTGTCGATTAGAATAAAAAAAGTAATATCATTACATGAAGAAATAAAACGTGGTTTAAAAGGCCTACCAAATCGAGGTATGTGATCATGGGCCCTTCGTTGACATTTACAATGACATGCTAATCGCATGAGAGTCCTCCAAATATCTTCATTGTAGTGCTAATCTTCATGTCATATGCGTAATCTAGGCGTAGGTATCTTTAACACAAAATTGTGGAAAGATGACACGAAATATCGTCCCAAGGAATTCCAGACAATTGTTGTAAGCTTAGGAGTATCCAGATCACTTCCAAAACACCAAAGCAACTCTCTCTCTCTCTCCCTCTTTCGGATACAAATACTTTCTGGATTCAATCCGGATTCCGTATTACAACTTGACACTGTGTTGATTTTGGGTACCTCTGTTTTATCCTCAGAGGGTCCTCACTTGCTCTTTCCGAGGGGTAGGAAACTTCACCACTCAAGTTTCAATTACTTTCTAGACTCTATACACCAAACACACACACATACACACAAACCCAAGAATTATACCCTCACAGCTTTCCGGATTAGCAGAAAACAGGTCACGCAAGATGCTCTAAGTCCCATGTACTACAACAACACTATATTCAATATTTTGGGAGTATTCCAATGAAAGGGGAGTCATCATCAAATGACTTGAGAATGTCTGGAAGCACCTTAGTGATAAATGGAGCTAATTTTAAGGTTTGAAAATACATAAAACACAATGCAAAGACATCCAAAAGAAGTTAGCAAATGCAAGATTGGAAATGGTTTTTAGAATTGGCAATATGCCATTCTATTAATAGAAAGCATTCACCTAATGTATACTTAATTGATGAATACATTGCAAAATGAAATGTAATTATATGGAAGCCTAGCCCACCGTTACACTCCTAGTAGCAAAATGTCACATCACTACCACCTGTGTTAGCCATTACAAATAGATTGCTTGAGCGGGCAATCACATGATTGAATAATGAAGTGCATGTTCAATTATAACATGGTTCTATACACAGAGATTATAGAAACAAATCAGGCAACAACCACCCTAGTAGAGTGCCATTCATGTATGTTCTTAGGGCTGCGCCTGCCTTTTTTTGTTTCTATAATATTTGTGCCCAGAACCATGTCACAACTGAACATGCACGTCAATCTTCAATCAACATGTGATTGCTTACTCAAGCTTCTATTCGCATGACTATCACAAGCAATGAAGATGCGACATTTTGACTACCCGGTTTGTAATACTAAACGGTTTGCTTTGCTTAGCATCTAGTCTATATTGCCGTGTAACATGACATACAATGTTATAAAACATCGTTACCAAGCAATCCTAAATGTATAGTATTTGAACCTCTAGTATTGACGTTCTACGATATACCTATACGAAACTTACAAAATTGTACATTACTTCAACATGTGCTACAAACAAGTATTTCAACTCTGCAATACATTCTTCATTTTCTCCAGGGATTTCAAAATCTCCGGCCCTCGACTGTAACCATTGGCAATCTTTCCACCTTGGTAGCATTGTTCTCTCCGTTGTGCTTGCAATGGCCTCCGCTCCCATGAATCCCAACTAGGATTGGAGCTTTGACTACATGAAGGCCCATCATATTTCCTCTTCATTCTATCCACTCTAGATGGTGCATGGTGACGTTGGTGGAATAACTAGGACATGGACGACTGCCTTACGAGTTTCAATGGGAGCCTCCAGTGTCATCTTCGGGATAGATATTGGGTAGTTTGCATCTTCGTAGAGCTCCTTTGGGTCACCCTTTCTGAGGCTGACGATTGTTGCGAGAAAGCATTGACATCCCTTGAGCGCAGGGGCAATGGGGAGCAGGATACCGGCAAGCGCAGGTTCCGATCTGGTGGATTGTCCACCACCTCGTCGTCAATGGGCTTCATAGAGAAGTCCATAGATGAATTGACGGTGGGTGCTGAGCATAAGAAATTCTCCGTACTAAGGATTACATATTGCCCATAGTCGAGAATAGAGTCCGCAGAAGCTTGGCATAGAAGGTGTTCATTTGGTTCAAGAGACGTGGACGTACTCACCACCTGAAACGCAACAACTATGTATTAGAAACCACATCCCACACATTTACAAAATAGGAGAGGCTTAGAGTGAGGGCCGATAACGAAGTAAGCGTGAGATGCTTCCCCATCATAGGAAGATTTACCAAGCTACATATCAACTCTACTCGAGCTGAAGCGCAAGATAACTACCAACTGATGGATGCATATGCCATAGATCAAGTTGATCTAAGCTGAACTACATACCTCTAAGCACTGAGCTAATTAAAACTAGCGGACCCACGAACCACCTCCATGAGCTTTTCGAATTCCTTCTTACTCCTTTCTTCACAGAGCATCCTTTGTCCAATTCTCCCTAGTTCATGTGTGCGGAACGCCTTCAGATCCTTGTCGCGATAATTGTGCAATTGTTTAAACCAAGGAAGGAAGACATTGAGTAGAAACGTATCCTTGTCCCCATTTCCCCGATTGGTCCTTGAATCCGGAAGTATTACGTTCTCCGGTTTGTTCATGATGTGTTTTTTAGGGTTGTAGTTGACTACGATGGTGTTGTTACACGTGAAACTCCCTCGAAAGCGACTGAAGATCGAATCTAAGTTTTTAACACTATAAGAAACCCTCGTTTTAGGTGATGTTTTGTAATTTTTTCAGACAGATTTTAGGTGATGTCAGAAAAAACAACTTGTGATTTGTTGTCAATAATCACGTTCAATATAACATCCACATGTTATATTTGATGTGATTTTCGACATAAAAACACAAGTTGTTTTTTCTGACGTCACCTAAAATCCATCTGAAAAAATTACAAAACATCACCTAAAACGCGGGTTTCTTATAGTGTAAGGAACAGGACCTTTTTAGTTCCCAGTTCTTTATAGGACGTCAACCTCCCCGCTCTATCCCTACACTTAAGTGTCTTGCAAGAATCCTACCCCAGAATGTGGTCTGGCATTTTCCCATCCTGGAAGAGATATATGGAAATCGCTTCAGTAGTGGATTTCTTCATGGAGCTCCACACAGAAACATTTGCTATTTGTTCTAACTCTATGAGGAAAGTTGAGCAATTTGGCTGGACATATACTGCCTTCAGCCCCACAATCGTGGCAATCGTTGCAGAGTGCGGGTTAGACTAGTCATTGAATTGCTTCATTGATCCTTTGGACTTCCAATCTTCCGTCACACAAAGAATTCCATTGAGGTCCAGGATAACGTTGAACCACTTCTCTGCCACCCCAAACCTCAATGGACGATTGATGCTCTTTGACGATCCTAGAAGAGGTACAATAGGATCGGATTCCTGGTAAAATAAAAAAAGACAAATGCGCAGCCAGTTATGATTGATAAATTGACTTTTGTGGACGCCAAAAAAAAAGGACTTTATAGAACAATGTAATGAATCCAAGAAGATAGTATCACAACAACAGCGCGAAGTACCTTTCGATGCGTGGAACCTAAAGGCTCGTCATTGCCTTCAAGACTGGTAGGTGGAAACTCTAGAACAAGCAGTGCATCATTGATATCCTCCACATGGCCACGGCGTAACGTCATATCATCCACCACAAGAGGATCATACAAAGATTGTCGTAGACTTTGTGCAGAGGGCGACTGACACGGTTCAGGAAGACTATTGAGATTCATAAGGCCTGCAATTGAAGAATGAGGAAATAGTTGTCCGTAAGAAATCCATATATTACGTGCTTATGAATGCGTTTAGAAATCCAGAATTCAGTACAAAAATTGAAAACTCTAGTTGGCACCAGTTTAAAAGGGTGCTCTGCTGGACAACATTTTCTGCATTTTGGAAAATATCTACAGCTATTGTCCTATTACGCATATTAGCTCAAGCCGAGCTGAATCTACAATAGAAAAATGAAAATATTATTAAGCACAATCTGTTGGGAGATCTCCAGTGGCTTTGGAACCACTTTCGAGTTCCACCTCACAAAAAACAACGGTCAGGTTGTACCCAACCACGATCTCTTTGGTCAGGGTAGATGTCGCTTCCTCTTGTCTGCAATTATGCTCATTGGCTTCCACCAAATTGTTTCTAACTACTTGAATGGTCTCCGCGACAGGTTCCTCCGATGGATGAGGAGGGGGCGGGATCTATGCGTCGGCAGGCAATGGAGGGGGCACGTTTGGCGCTTCCTGATGGCTCGATGCACCATTGTTGTTGGAGCCATATGTTTGGCCTCCAAGTAGCAATTGATGTAATGGCCCCTCGGGCTATTGCGAAGCAATTGGAAGAACATTGATTCTCTGGAACAAAGAAGCCATAAAATCCCTGTTCATTTGAGACTCCCTCTACATCCACTCCTGCGTGCTCCTGTGCATCTCTTGGTTTTGAATCCGCTTGTTTGCCTGCTCAGCCCTCAACATTGAAAGCGACAACTCAATCTGCTTCTAGGCCATCTCCTGCTGCTACTGCATTTTGGCAAGAGCCTCTACGGTCTAGGACTGAATGTTTGCCATTTGCTTGACGACACTGGCAATCGTTTCCTTCTTCTTTTTCTATGGCCGCCCAGGAGGAGTTGAAGTCCATGGTGATTGTGATGCCGAAGGTAGCATTGACGATGCACATGACATTCGCACGTCTCCAATAGCACGACTGGTCGGCGTAGGAATATTGTCTAGACCTCTTCCATCACCGAAGTCCGTGTCCTCATCATCGTTATCGTTTTCTGAGGACAACTCCTCAATCTCTTCCATTGGAAGAGCAAGCTTCTTCCGGGTAGGGGAATCCTGGCTTGACCTTAAAATCCGTCTTAAAAATGATAGCACTGACTCCAGTTCATGGGCGGAGCTGGTCCCTTTCAATGCGTAGCCGTTCTCCAGAAAATCGCACTTGTCTAGACTCATGGCCTTAGTGCAAATGTCCTCCTACCAGTCGGCAAACTCTACAGGTCCTTACACGTAAACGTCGACGCAACTCATCTGCAGCCGGAAGACAAACATGGAATTAGGAAATATGAAAATCTAGCATATCAGCTCGACTTGAGCTGAACAGGCAAATCATATTATCACACACAGTCACACTAATGTTCAGACAAAATAAGAAGAGGTAATCAAACAGAGTGCACATCAACTAGTATGCAGATCAACGAATTAGAGTGAATGTGCAAAGATGTTCTTACCATTGCTGCACAAGTGAGCTTGCCGCTCGCAAATCCAGAAAAGATACATTGCCTCGACGTACAAAACTTCTTGATGAGCCATAAGTAGAATTCCATACGCAATTCTGAGTTGTGAATTTGATATTCAAGCTCACTATAGGCGCGGGCCTTCATGTACCTTGTAGTGTCTGGATAGCTCAATACTTCTGGAATCTCTACTTCCTCCACATTGTCTTCTCTTTGAAGGAATAGGAAGAACACCTTCTTCGGCGTTTTTGACGCTAATTGATTGTTCAAGTGATCGTTCTTTCCTATGACATAGAAGGAGAATTGCAAGTTATATTTGTTCAAAACTTCATGTTCCTCGATAAAAAATAGTACCTGCACCTATTCTTTCTTGTCCTACAGATGAAGAACCAGGACGAAACTTCCTCAAATGACGGCTTCCCTTTGTCACACAAAGACTTCATCACCTCAACAAAATAAGGTTCGTTGACAGTTGAAGTACTCTTATTGTCAATACCGGACAAATTCTGGAAGTCAATGACACCGAACATCATTCTCTCAATGGTGTCCCCAGTGAATGATTGTGCCTTCCAATCAATGTGAGTATTCTTCAAGATGTTGTAAGGGCGATAGTATCCCCTCCCCGTGGGCTTAATGAAGCTCTTCCGGTGCTTCAGAAACACTTTAAAGAATTTGTGTGCATGTGCAGATAACTCGGCAAAACTTTTGTTCTTTGCCCTCACGAGTTTGGCTTCAGTGGAGTATGCCTCCCCCGATCTATCAAGGAGGACATCCATCGTGGCTCTGGTAATGTAGTAATCCGCCTTAAACTTCTTCCAGTTGTCCACGATGACCTCGTTCACGGCGTTCATTAGACCAAGACCGAGCTCAATCTTATGAAGTTCTTTCTTCATGAGGTGTTTGCGTTTCCGCCGCTCTACCCATTCCTTAGTAGTGTAGCAACTATCAAGAACGGAGGATATTGCCTTGATAGTCACCTTAGGATACGCATGCTTGCGCTTCCCTCCTGTCTAGTTCAAGATATGTCTTGCTAGCTTCTTCAATTTGTCATAGCTGAGATTCCTAAGAAACTTGAAGAACTCCCGCACTAGCATGCAATTTTCGGGGTTCCAACCCTCTCTCGCATTGAACTTCTTATCCGTGTCCGAATTGATGAGCTCCCCATGAGCAGCATTGGTAATAACGTCGCTCCACAGCATATAAACATCCTCTGGCGCGGTTATTAACTTCAACTTGTTTGTGAGTTTCAGTTTCTCCTCCCTGTCTTTCTTTTGGGTCATTTTTAGGCTCTTGTTCACGTCTATCATAGAGAACCACACGTACACAGCTCTTTCAAATTCCTATGACCAACAATTTAGGAATTGCGTATCACAATTAGCTTGACTAGAACTAATCTGCATACCACAAATATGAAAATGTGCAGAGACAAATTATGCATCATATAAGAACAAATGGACGCTCTAGCTCGACTCGAGCTGATGTACGTACATGAAACAAATCAGAGTTCCGCGCGTTCTCCGTTGTGCGTCTCGTGATATTCACAGTCCCCACGGATGATGCTTTAGTTGGATTCTAGGGACACCCCATCTCCTCCCAAACTGCCCTTGCTTCAAGGATATTTGTCGCCCACGAAGGTTGCACTGCTACAAAGTGGTTGGTACGATTGTAGTAGGCTGAGATCTTTCGTAGCTTCTAGGCATCCTTGGACCAAACAATGAAGCAATTCCACCTTTGGAAGTTCTTCTTGATATCCTCGTCAACTCCGTTCTCTTCAACCATCATGAATTTGCTGGCCTTGATACTATGGTGACCGTTTATATTGTAAAATTGGCCTTTCTCAATCTCTTCCCATGATTTCGGTTTTGATGTGTGTCTGATTGGCATCACACATAATGTTTGTTTTGTGCTCTTGTCGGGAATATTGGTGAAGAAGTTGACCATATCTTCACGATCTTGTTCTCCTTGGATTGAATGTTGTATGTTGATGGGGCACGGATAAGCTACGATATGTCAATCTCCTTCTTCTCATCAACCTCGAGAATGTAGGCGTCTTCACAAGTGGACCAGAACCTCTTGTACGCTTCATTCACCACCTTGTAGTCAATTTTGCAGTCCGTGGCTCCCGAGTAAGGGACATTTCCCATCTCCTCAACAATACTGCCTTCGACTACAATGGATTGTTCTGAGGACCTCTAGAGAGGCTGTTCAATGGACGAGGTCTCGACTGATTTCTTGCCCACCTTTTGTTTTGGAGGATTCTCCTACACCTGTGCTTTTTACTTCCCTCGATCGGCACCAGAAGCCTGGGATGTATTTCTTTGAGAACTCTCCTTACTTCCGGTGTTGGCTGGATCCCTTGTCACCGCTCTTGGCTTGTTAATTGTCTTCTCCATTTTCAGCTTCCCTTTCAGCATATCCATGTCATTAAAGAAGGACCAGATCTTCAAAGCAAGTTTTTTACCATTGAGTAGTGACTCATCTACATTCCTATAGTCATTATTATCAATTTTCTTCTCCAGCTCCTTGATTTTTTCTCTATATGGTGTGGGTTTGAGACTCCGCAGGAAGGGCGTCATTGTAAATGGAATCACGAGTGTGTCAATGCAGATGCTGAAGTGGTACTGATGTTCTCGTTTGATTCCAGGTATCGCAGTTACGCACTTAACTTTTATTATGGGATGTGCATCTGATTCAACATCTTTCACCTTTTCTTCATACGACAGGTGAATGTATGCCTGCGTGTTTTTGAACTTATATGTGAAGCACATGAGGTTCATGAATGGAATCATGTGTAAGCTCCAGGCCTCAACTTTGTCGAGATCCTTGAATTCCCAGTACTCGCCTTCAATTAGCATCTCGTCCTGTCCTTGTGTGTCTTCTGGGTATTGGACCTCACACTTTTTGAAATACATGTTCAAGATTTCCATCTCGTCTTCCATTTTGCAATGTCATAAATTCATGCAAGTAGATCAACTCTATTGACCAAATCATTAGATATAATATTGTCGTCTACAGATCAATTCGAGTTAAGTTGATCCGTTGTTCCAATTATTGATGTCCAGCTACAGGGACTCAACTAACACTTGAGCTTTACATGACACGTTTTCTTGACTCTTAAAAAATAAAGCCTATTGATCAGCTCAAGCCGAGCTGATCGGCTACATCGCATTTGCAGCCTGATTACTGATAATGGTTCATTTTGTTTTTCTGTTAGCCGCGTAGCTGATCTACAATTCATTGGAGTTCTATATATTCATGAAAGCTGAATCTGCCAACCGATCAGCTCAACTTGAGCTAATTGGTAGCATTTGCCTTGAGCTCATCCATCTAATTGCCAATGCTAGTGCTTGCCTTTACTTTCGAAGACGAGGGTTCTATTGGCCAATTAGCTCCAGTCGAGCTAATCAGTAGCTCATGTTCTTCAGGCTAACTATGCCACTAATTAGCATTAAATTAAAAAAATGTAAAGTGATGTGTTGGCAATCAACTCGACTCGAGCTGATCGGCATCAATCTTACTTAGTTCTATTTCTTTTGCCAACGATCAAGTCGAGTCAAACTAATTGGCAACATATTGTTAGGTTTTTAAAAAAAAATGGGTTTCTTCTGTAGTTTTTTCAGGGCTCTTAGAATACCCTAGGCAAACCCTAGGCAAACCTTGTCTGAATCCTAAGCAAACATACCAAATCCTGAATGAACCCTAACCAAACCTTTACTAAACCTATCAAACCCTGACTAAACCCTAAGCAAACCCTTTAGCACACACTAAAATCATTCTTTACAAACGTAAGCGAAGTCAAAGAAAATTGTATACAAACCTTTATGGTCTTTTATAGAATCCTAAAATATGTACAAAACGGTTTCACAATTGAAGTCCCAATAATTATGATATGAAATTCGAGACAAACTTCAAGAATAAGCAACCACCAAATGCTCTTACCTTGTTGTAGGGCTGCAGTACTCACAATAATCCCTTCAATCGAGGTTCACTAAATCCAGACTTGCATTCATAAACAAATCCTTCCATACAAGCCAAGCTTGAAGCTAAAACCCAAACAAATTTTCACATAAAGAATAGTGAGTAGGAGAAATTAACACCATGTACTTACGTTGATAGGAAGGGAAGTACGAATTCCAACAACAATGCAGAGAAACAACAACATGAAGAAGATCATATGTGCTTGTAATCTTCAACATGAAACCTGCAGAACCAATGAAAAAATGTTTTGGGACTCTCAGCCGGGGTTTAACCTAAAAATTGCAAGCTTACAAAACACAGTTGTCGGATTATTTTGACCCAATCCATGAAGACACAATTCACCCTTTACATACATACATTGAGATTCACAACTGCACCCAAACTCTGCCAATTTGCGACTTCACCCAAACTTTGCAAATTCCCTATCGATTTTCGACTGCAACCAAACTCTGCCAATTTCCTGCATATTCCTTGCCAAATCTTGATTTTGTTCCGTCACAACACTATTTGATTAAAAGTACAAGCTATAAAATCTTCAAATCATCCTTGATTCCCCCACAAGGGGTTTTTCTCACATCCTCCTCGAAATCATGAACAGGTCAATTGAAATTCATCATGAACTTTAGTAGTGAACATGAAACCCTCAAACCCTAACGCATTGAACGCATAAGCCGAAATTGTGCCAATTTATGAACTCGCAGCTGAATGAACTCCCACCCGAAATTGCGCTAGTTGATGAACTCCCACCCAAAATCGCTTCAATGCTGCAAGTTCAATTCAAGCTCCAAAATCGCAACTCCGAGAATACAAAATCACGCCAATTGATGAACTTCCAACGGAATCACTTCAATGCTGCAAGTTGAAGTCAAGCTCCAAGATCGCAACCCCAAGAACACAAAATCCTTTCAATGCTGCTCCTCAATCGCACCTCCCAAAGGAAACTCTACACCCTAAATCGAGATCAATACAAGGGTTCTCCTGACAATAAATTCAACGCATCCACTACACGAGTTATAGAAACAAGAATGAATGCGACACGGCCCTGAACTCACACAGCACAAGCTACAGAAACCCACGGCCTACAATTCACATAGTACAAGCTACAGAAACAAGAATGAATGCCACAAAATAGCTTGGCGCGGTGAAAATGCAAGAAATTGCGCGTGTGGAGAGACGACAAGTCAAGCATGCCCGAGCAAACACGTCAAACCTGCCAAACCTAATTAGGGCTGCCGAACCTGCTACGATTGCCAAACCTGGTAGCCAAACCTCCTTTTTGTTTGCCGAACCTCCTTGTTGGTTGCCAAACCTCCTTGAAAGTTGTGGAACTTGCTAGTTGGTTAACTAACTTGCTTGTTGGTTGCCTAACCCACAAGTTTGTTTCAAACCTTAAAAACATGTTATGGACCCTATTCATAAAAGTAAAGCGTGGTATAAGAGGTTTGTACACTAATACCTTGAAAAAAAAATTCTTTTAATTTCTTGAGAAGGTGCTATTTTTAAGTAAATTCTAGAATGAGAATTATTTAAAATGTAGTAAACCATTGTAAACCTATTCATCTTTCCATCTTTTGCGAGATGAACTAGGACTTTCAAATTTATAGTTGAAAAATTATTTGCATAACAATAAAATGTTAAATGAAATTGTAAAATAGTAAATAGAAGCATAATTATGATAGTAGACTGAATTATAATTATGGGTATCAAATATGTCATATATGCAATTTGATATTTTCTATCCAATATATGCATGAATTAAATTATCAAAAAAATTGTTCTATTGCAATGTTGCAATGACATGTAAGACATTTCAATACATCTATTAGACGCATACTTCATATTGTTACAAGATTCTATAAGAGGACTTGTTGTTTTGTAAATTTTGAAACAACCCAACTGCATAGTTGTTCCTTTAAAAATTTGTCTTCATCATTGATAAATTTGGATCCTAATAAAATATTCCAAAGTTCTTGCTTAGAAACTTAGGATTTCTTTAGAGTTATGCTTGGTCATTGCTTACTCCTTGCTTTAGAACTTTGGATTTATGATTACCCTCATTTACTTGTTTGAAGTGACAATATTAATCAAATTCATTCTCAAACTTCACTTTATGAATTATTATTATTTTATTTAAAATAGTAAGAAGAATAAGCATATTTGAAAAAACTGTCCATACATATATTTCTTTAAATTCTCAAATAACAAGTAACACAGACATCTAACTAAAAAAAATTATATATGCAAAAAAATATTAGACAATAGTAGGCAATAAGGTACAAAAGAATCGGTTACTGCTTATATTAGAAGTTATCTTCTTCTTTAAATAAAATAAAAATAAAATTACTAAAATAAAATAGAGAGAGCGACAATTGGCACAATCAATTAACACTCATATATATTTAATGATGAAATATGTAAAAAAAAAAGAATTAAATAAAACATAAATAAAAATTGAAAAGCACTACATAAAACAAAAATAAAAAATAAATAAAAAATGAGGCATACGTCATGGCCAAATTTGTAAGTACAATTGAAATATGAGAATGTAAACTTGAAATCCTTCTAAATACATTTATCCGCATCCATTTTAATAGTGGTTTAAGGTCTCAGACCTATAAAAGGACAGGGTTGCCATTTTTTTAATCCAACTAGGGAATGGGCCATTTGTACACATGAAATTAAGTTTCATTATAGAAAATGAATGATCTATGATATTGCAACTTCTCTATATTTTTTTGGAAACTCATCCATGTCAGTTTCATGACATTTGGAGTTTTATAGTTTAGAAACAAAAATTGGAAGGGTTGCCATTCTTTTAATCCAACTAGGGAATGGGCCACTTGTACACATGAAATTTAGTTTCACTATAGAAAATGAATGTTCTATGATATTGCAACTTCTCTATATTTTTTTGGACTCTCATCCACGTCAATTTCATGACATTTGGAGTTCTATAGTTTAGGACAAAAAAATCGGCATGGTTCCCATTTTCTTAATTCAACGTGGGAATGGGCCATTTGTACACATGAAACTTAGTTTGATTATAGAAAATGAATGTTCTATGATATTTCAACTTCTCTATATTGTTTTGGACTCTCATCCACGTCAATTTCATGATATTTGAGGTTTTATAGTTTAAATCCAAAAAATGGTATGATTACCATTTTCTTAGTTCAACTTGGGAATGGGCCACTTGTACACATGAAATTTAGTTTCATTATAGAAAATGAATGTTCTATGATATTGCAACTTCTCTATATTTTCTTCGACTCTCATCCACGTCAATTTCATGAAATTTGAGGTTTTGTAGTTTAGGATCAAAAAATGGCATGGTTGCCATTTTCTTAATTCCACTTGGGAATAGGCCAATTGTACACATGAAATTTCGTTTCATTATAGAAAATGAATGTTCTATGATATTGCAACTTTTCTATATTTTTTTGGAATCTCATCTACGTCAATTTCATGACATTTGGAGTTTTATAGTTTAGGTCCAAACAATGGCATGGTTGCCATTTTCTTAATTCAACTTGGGAATGGGCCATTTGTATAAATGAAATTTAGTTTGATTATAGAAAATGAATGTTCTATGATATGGCAACTTCTCTATATTTTTTTGGACTCTCATCCACGTCAATTTCATGAAATTTGGAGTTTTATAGTTTAGGTTCAAAAAATGCCACAGGTGCCATTTTCTTAATTCCACTTGGGAATAGGCCAATTGTATAAATGAAATTTTGTTTCATTATAGAAAATGAATGTTCTATGATATAGGAACTTTTTGATGTTTTTTTGGACTCTCATCCACATCAATTTCATGACATTTGGAGTTTATAGTTTAGGACCAAAAAATGGCGTGGTTGTCATTTTCTGAATTCAACTTGGGAATGGGCCATTTGTACACAAGAAATTTAGTTTGATCATTGAAAATGAATGTTCTATGATATTGCAGCTTCTCTGTATTTTTTTCGACTCTCATCCACGTCAATTCCATGAAATTTGGAGTTTTATAGTTTAGGTTCAAACAACGACAGGGTTGCCAATTTCTTAATTCAACTTGGGAATGGGCCATTTTTAGACATGACGTTTAGTTTCATTACTGAAAATGAATATTCTATGATATTTCAACTTCTCTTTATTTTTTTGGACTCTCATGCACATCAATTTCATGAGATTTGGAGTTTTATAGTTTAAGTCCAAAAAATTGCAGGGTTGCCATTTTCATAATACAACTTGGGAACGGGCCATTTGTACACATGACGCTTAGTTTCATTAAAAAAAATGAATATTCAATGATATTTCAACTTCTCTATATTTTTTTGGACTGTCATCCACGTCAATTTCATGAGAATTGGAGTCTTATAGTTTACATCCAAAAAATGACAGGGGTGCTATCTTGTTAATTCAACTTGGGAATGGGGCATTTGTACACATGAAATTTAGTTTGATTAAAGAAAATGAATATTCTATGATATTGCAACTTCTCTATATTTTCTTCGAACTCTCATCCACGTCAATTTCATGAGATTTGGAGTTTTATAATTTAGGACCAAAAAATGGCAGGGTTGCCATTTTCATAATTCAACTTGGGAATGAGCCATTTGTACACATGAAATTCAGTTTGATTATAGAAAATGAATGTTCTATGAGATTGCAACTTCTCTATATTTTCTTCGAACTCTCATCCACGTCAATTTCATGAGATTTGGAGTTTTATAATTTAGGACCAAAAAATGGCATGGTTGCCATTGTCTTAATTCAACTTGGGAATGGGCCATTTGTACACATGAAATTTAGTTTGATCATAGGAAATGAACGTTCTATGATATTGCAACGTCTCTATATTTCTTTGCACTCTCATCCATGTCAATTTCATGGCATTTGGAATTTTATGGTTTAGGATTAAAAATGGCATGGTTCTCATTTTCTTAATTCCACTTGGGAATGGGCCATTTGTACACGTGAAATTTAGTTTGATCATAGAAAATGAATGTTCTATGATATTCCAACTTCTCTATACTTTTTGGATAGTTGCAAAAAAAACTTCACGTTTTTCGTTCAAAATTGTGTTTTCTGGCCCTAGGATTGGCAGTACTATACAATACTACTAACACTACGTTTTAGAAGCGCCCCGACAAATTTGTACCGTTGATTGAAGGTGCCTGCAAATATACACCGTTGATTTAGTACTATGTGGTACTATGCAGTAGTACAGTCTATTACAAAGTACTGCAAAAGCCAGTGGGAGCAGAAAATAGCAGAAAAAGGGTCTGTAGAGATTTTCATTTTTAGTAATTCAGAAAAAAATTCAGAAAAATTCTATAAAAGAAGCCATTTTGCTGGAGAAGATTGCGCTTGCATTGCACCAAAACATTCATGAAGGAAATTTTTTCCCTCTGCATAGCTTTCGCGCAAAAGTAGGTCACTTGGACCCCATGTGTGCAATCAACATGATGCTATTTTCATAAAAACTCATCATCAATCCTTTTAGTGTTAGTAGACCTCCAACATGTCCAATTTTTGGCTTCAAATTTTCATTTTTGGGTCAAAAATAGGACTTGAAACCCCCAAAATGGCCAAGGTAGACACCCAATCGGGGGTAGGTTAAAAATATTAAACTAATTTCTTAAAAATTTTAAAAATTACTCAAGGTTTGTAACTTTAGCATCTACCTTCATTTCAAATTTCAAGCCAAATGGACAAACAATGCAAAAGTTATGAGCAAAAAGTCAATTTTTTAAGGACAAGGGGACAAGAAATAGAACAAGTGTTTCTTGCAATCACCCTTTTTTGGAATCTCATCCACGTCAATTTCATGTCGTCTCGAGATTTATAGTTTAGGTTTATAAAATGGCATGGTTGCCATTCTCTTAATTCAACTTGGGAATGGGCCTTTTAAACACATGAAAGTTACTTTGATTATACAAAATCAATGTTCTATAATATTGCAGCTTCTCTATATTTTTTTTGGACTCTCATCCACATCAATTTCATGACATGTGGAGTTTTATAGTTTAGGACCAAAAAATGGCATGGTTGCCATTTTCTTAGTTCAACTTGGGAATGGGCCATTTGTACATATGAAATTTCATTTGATCATAGAAAATGAATGTTCTATGATATTACAGCTTCTCTATATTCCATTGGACTCTCATCCACGTCAATTTCATGACATTTGGAGTTTTATAGTTTAGGACCAAAAAATGGCATGGTTGCCATTTTCTTAGTTCAACTTGGAAATGGGCCATTGTACACATGAAATTTTGTTTCATTATAGAAAATGAATGTTCTATGATATTGCAACTTCTCTTTATTTTTTTGGACTCTTATCCACATCAATTTCATGACATTTGGAGTTTTACAGTTTAGGTCCAAAAAATGGCATGGTTGCCAATTTCTTAATTCAACTTGGGAATGGGCCATTTGTACACATGAAATTTAGTTTGATTATAGAAAATGAATGTTCTAGAATATTTCAACTTCTCTATATTTTTTTGGAATCTCATCCACGTTAATTTCATGACATTTGGAGTTTTATAGTTTAGGTACAAACAATGGAATGGTTACCATTTTCTTAATTCAACTTGGGAATGGGCCATTTGTACACATGAAATTTAGTTTGATTATAGAAAATCAATGTTCTATAATATTGCAGCTTCTCTACATTTCATTGGACTCTCATCCACGTCAATTTCATGACATTTGGAGTTTATAGTTTAGGTCCAAACAATGGCATGGTTCTCATTTTCTTAATTCCACTTGGGAATGGGCCATTTGTACACATGAAATTTTGTTTCATTATAGAAAATGAATGTTCTATGATATTGGAACCTCTCTATATTTTTTTGGACTCTCATCCACGTCAATTTCATGACATTTGGAGTTTTATAGTTTAGGTCCAAAAATGGCATGGTTGCCAATTTCTTAATTCAACTTGGGAATGGGCCATTTGTACACATGAAATTTAGCTTGATTATAGAAAATGAATGTTCTAGAATATTTCAACTTCTCTTTATTTTTTTGGAGTTTCATCCACATTAATTTCATGACATTTGGAGTTTTATAGTTTAGGACCAAAAAATGGCATGAAGGCCATATTCATTAAATTGAGACAAAATGGTCATTTTGAGAACTTAAGGCCCCTCGATTCAAAGATAAGTTGTTGAAGGCTAGGATAAAAATAGGCAAATAGTTAGAAGGCTTAGAACAATCTTACATCAAAACAATTAGGTCACGTGAATATGGAAAATGGAATTCCACATGAGTTGTGTTATAAGATGTGATATTTATAGAAGGGGACCCCCTTTACATTGAAGAACATGACTTTACTTGAATCAATTTATCTCACTCCTCTATATACTTCACTTCCTAGGAAATGAAATCCCAGTAAATTTAAGCTTGCTAATTCTAATGATTGAATGTTCTATGTAAAAATGTAGAGGCTATATACATAGAGAGTACTTGCCTTTGCTAAAAATTGGTTTCCGTATATGAATGACTATTCTATTAATAGTAATGATCCTTCCACAAAAGAAAGACCACTATGAACGAGGATCACTCGGCAAGCCATCATTCTTGGATGAAGAACTGCTATTTGTTGTCTCCTTGGCAACATCCAAAGCTTTTAACTTGGCCAATCCTCTGAAGATATCCTCGTGTCGAGAAGGCTTAGGTGATCCACTATCTTTACTGAAAGTATTGAATATCCCCATTATCATTAAATCCTTGGCCTCTCTCTTCCGCTTTCGTTCAAGTCGCGGAATCTTGGTATTCGAAAGAGACCTAGAACCTCGAGGAGGCAGCCGTGGTATCGATCTATTTATAATGCTTATGTACGGATCGGCAATTGTTGTCGATCGTGTGTAATTTGACCGCCGTAGGTCTCGAAGAGTTGTTTGGTGGGAAATAGGTACAACAGAAGGTAAAGACACTCCGCTTATGGATTTGGAGGGGAATGAGATAGGAATCTCTATGAAGCGTGGAACCTACTATGCACTACATGCACCCAATGGTACCTCATTTATTCGATCCCCATCCCTGGGATCTATATTGAGCTCCTCGCTTTGGACACCGTGATGTGCGATTGTCACCGGCAACAACACTCCATCCTCGAGACAAGGATCCATACCCTGCTCTTCGTCATCCGTATACAATTTCTTGTGTAGGGTGTTTGGGATTCGCAAAGTCGGCGACTGTGAACGCAATCGACTTGGGGTGGAGCTCGCCCTCTTCATCGGCGACGGTGAGCAAATCGGGGTCCTCACGGGACCCTGACTAGGTGGGCTATCTACCACGCCTTCCTCTACATTCCCCTTCGAGAAGTCAATGGCCGCCGAAGTTGCATCGGTGGCCGAGTTCAAGTCCCTAGGAGGTAAGGCTTAGAATAGGAGGACGGCACAAAGCTCCCTCCAATCGAGCTGGACCTCATTGAAAGTGACATGTCCGATCCAGACAACAAGCTCCTCGTTAGTGGTTCCCTTCGTTGGAGAAAATGTAGAATGGATCCTCCAACCTACAGCAATGGCAGTGAACAAACATCTTTCACAATTATCCTCGACCCAAAGATAAAACACATCCTCCACAATTATCCTCGATCCAAAGATAACACACATCCTCTTCAATTATCCTCAACCCAAAGATAACTCAACATAGAAGACAAATACATGTTGAACAAAATAGTACCCCCAAAGAGGCCAAAAACCTTGATCAAATTTCAAAATTTTACTAACATATATGAATGAAATGTACATAAAAATCCGTATTCACAAAAATAATGTACAACGAGTTCTATGATTGACTAAGAGATGGAGAAGTCTATTTCTTCCTTTGTCTCTCTTATTCAATCACTAGATTCATCCCCCGCAACACGAATAGAGACTCGAATGCCTTCACGGACATTCTCATCCTTTCCAATATATATTCCGCTTGATCATCTTATACGACCAAGGGCGCCACACCTATGTGGTTCCGATCTACGAACTCACAAAGGCGTCCGAGTGGACATTACTCGTGTAGTTTCTTCAGCCACGGAATGAGAGTGCCCAAGAGTACTTTGTCTCCACGCATGTACGGGTTCCAACTCTCAAGGTATATGCAATTCCCATTCTCATTGATGACGCCCTTTTGCGGAGAATCGTCAATGAGAATAGTATTGTCCTTGTTGAAGGAAATGGGATCATGAGGGTCTAGGAACAATTTCTCATCAAGCACTTTGAAAAGCAGATTCTTCCACGGACTCCCAACCTGATGAAGAAATTTTCCTTTGGAGATTTCTACCCTCCTGCGGTTGTCCTGACCTAGGATGTGGTAGGGAGCCTTGCAATTCTAGAAGAGGAAACTTGCAACAGGCTCTACCATCTTCTTGAACATCGAGCTTCAAACTACGACGCGATTCGAAATCTTTGAAACCTTGTCTAAGAACTCGCGGACATTGGGACGAATGAAGACGGCCTTCGTTCCAGTGAGAGTGGGGGTACGATCGGAGAATATATTATCTTATACTATGTAATGTTTTTTCTTCTTATAGGGCCCTTGACCCTGGCTCTCACACAGTACTCCGTTCAAATCGAACACGATATTCAACCACTTCTATCGTGGTTGGACCACTAACGAGGACACACTCCACGGCACTCTCTTTTTGTGACCAGTTGTTACTACTTGATCAAACAAAACAAGAAAGAGATGGAGTTACTTGTTGAAAGGCAAAATCAAGTGACCCATAAAACAGAGAAAAGCATTGAACCCCACTAAGTGACTACAAAATCCCTCCGTTAAGTGATTGTTTGAGTGCCAACGGGCGGTGCACACTTCTAAGTTGTCCGCGCTAGGTACAAATATGGACAATATCAATTCATTAGACACTACATCCATTGAAGAGAAGTGTCAAGTATATTTATTTCAAAATAATTTATGATACACCCAGTTCAACAGTTTTGTTGATCTCTAGCCGATTGTATACAAGTACCAACTACAGTCCGTTCCGGTATCTATACTATGCTACAAACGCAGTCACAGAGTGGCAGTCCGTCCACGCTTCACAATCAGAGACTGTACACTCTCTTCTGTTAAACAGAAGAAATCGATCTCGTGTACCAAAATGAAGGATGTAGGTTTGTTAGGAAGAAAGTAGGAACAATTTGGGAGTATTAGCAAAAAATTTCGTTGATCGAATGGATAATTAAGGAATATTCCCATATTTATTATTTCATTACTATGAGGGTAATAGTAAAAAGATAAAAATGATAAGAATGGGAATTAAGTTTCCCAGTCCTAACCGGAAACCAGAACCGGATCCAAATCCGTCAAACAAAGAAGTAAATACTGAACCAACCGGATATCGATTGTAGACTGCTACCGGAGGATAATGGAACCCTACCGGGTTCCTATTTGATAGACTAGGGTCTATCGGCCCTATCGGAGAAGTAGTGAGACCGTTCAGACGTGGCGGATTCTCTTCTTAATGACGGAAACAATTGTCTTCCAATAGACTATTCCCAGGAAACGAGTTTAGGATTAGCTAAGTTTACTTAACTTGTAGTTTAGTAAACTAGTAGTATCCTTCCGAGCATTCAGAGTGGATTTTTGCGCTTGGAGGAGTGATGAGTTGATTTTCCGCTTTCGTAGGAGAGGAAAGGGATCCAGTAGTCTACAAGCGTGTAGTAATCATCTGTTGCAGCAACTGAGGGACCAGCATCTGTGAACGATGGTGAAGGCAAAAGGAAGTGGTTCTACTTCTCTCAAGATCAAAACGGTCTATCTGGCCATACCCAAGAACGAGGGAGAGCAGAAACAGTTGGAGGAGGATCTGAGCCAGTTGGGATGTTTTGGATTTTTGCATCGACCTTGGAGTTTGAAGGACGATAAGATGATCCTGGAGCTGATGGGGGTGCAATCGAATGAGTGGGCGAAGACCAACCGTGCTCTTTCGGCGAAGTGGACAATCAAAACCTGGAAGAGGGTTTACGACTTTCCGCGCACAAGAGGGGATGGCTTCCTGAACCGATAAGTTCACGGAGGGTAAGTTTGTAAACCCGCCAAACCCTAAGGATGGTTATGCATTCGCAGACTGCAAGGCAGAAAGAGATAGAAGTTTGTTAGAATTCATAGTCCCAGTTCTATATCCGGAACAACCAAACCGGATTACAGTGATTTGGGCGAATACGATTTCTAGAGCACTGAGTGGGGAGAAGAAAGTCTTATGGGGAGGATAGTGAAGGATCTAATAGGGAAAATGGTAAGTACCCTAGGAAATACCAAGGGTACTTCTATTGGCCCTTTCCTTTTCCATTTGTATGATTATCTGGGGACGCTCAGAAGTCAGGAGAGGATCGTATATAAGGCGGCAGCCACTTTAGTGAAACTAAATATTACTCCACCCCGAGAGCGTGACGAAGAAGAGAGGAGGAAAGGACTGGATGAGGATTCCAGAAAGGCCTCGTCGGAGAAGAAGAAAGGGTCATCTAGGAGGAAAGAAAGGTCAGAGAGGATCCCAACCTCCACAAAGAAGAAAGGTCCCAAAAAAGACGAGAGGGATTCGGGTGTGCCGGAAGTGCACACTAGTAGAAAATTGTGTCCAAATCAACAGAAAATCATCAAAAACTTGTTGATTTGAATACTGCATTGACTGTTTTTACATTTTTTTGTTGATTTGAGCCCAAGCTAACACAATGGTTAACAAATTTTTGTTGATTTGAGCACAAGTTAACAAAATGGTTTAACAAATTTTTGTTCATGTGAATAGTGCAACAACCAAATCAACATGTTTTTGTTCAATGTTTTAGGGTTGTGTTGGGGTTGTTTTAGGGTTGTTTTAGGGTTGTTTTGAGGTTGTTTTGGGGGTTGTTTTGAGGTTGTTTTGAGGTTGTGTTGGGGTTGTTTTAGGGTTGTTTTAGGGTTGTTTTGAGGTTGTTTTGGGGTTGTTTTGGGGGTTGTTTTGGGGGTTGTTTTGGGGGTTATTTTGAGGTTGTTTTGGGGTTGTTTGGGAGTTGTTTGAGGGTTGTTTGGGGGGTTGTTTGGGGGTTGTTTGGGGGTTGTTTGGGAGTTGTTTGGGGGTTGTTTGGGAGTTGTTTGGGGGTTGTTTGGGGGGTTGTTTGGGGGGTTGTTTGGGAGTTGTTTGGGGGTTGTTTGGGAGTTGTTTGGGAGTTGTTTGGGAGTTGTTTGGGGGTTGTTTTGGAGGTTGTTTGAGGAGGTTTGAGGAGGTGTGGGGAGGGGGGAGGATTTGGATTTTTTGAGGGTTTTTTTGGAGTTGTTTTTGGATTGTTTGTGGAATGTTTTTGAAATCTTTAAGAATTTTTCAAAAATTATGAATTTAGAGTTCAAATCATATTTTATTTTCAATTATATTTTGAATTTGATTGAAGTTCTAATTAAATTCATAATGTAATTCAACTTTGGTTGTATCAAGGTTTTTAACATATGAAAGGCCCGTAATTGCTTCTAAATATCAGTCTTCAAAGAAGGCTTAAATCTTCATTTATATTTATTTTTTCAATAGATTTAACTAAATGATCTAACTTATATTTATTTTGACCTATTTTCCATCTTGAAATTGTAAAATAAAAAACTTCACCAATTGCAACATCATGATGCTTGGATTTAAAAAAAAATAATGTTTCATTCATACCAAATGATTATATTTCATTTTTCCAAAATTTTATTTGAAAAATTTAGATACATATCAATTCTACAATTTGTAATTTTCCATCATATGCTAAAAAAATATGTTAAAGAATCTATATTAAAAATTGCAACAAAAAATATTTTATATTCATGCTTGGAGAAAATAATAAGTGGATATAAATAGAGATTGATTTACAACATTCAATGAAAAGAATTCTAGTAATGAAACTAAAGATTTCCAAACCTAATGGTTGTAATGTACTAATGTACATGTTGTAGTCAAAAATTTGCATCCTATTTAGAAACTAATTTGAAATTCTATTTGCATCCTATTTTAGAAACTAATTTGAAATTCCTATTTATTTGAAAAATACATTCAAATCTACTTGGCTAACATGCATACATATCTAGAAAATCTATACATCATACAATAACTTTCTCATGATGTAATCAAAAGTTATAAAAATTGTGAGTCCTTCAAACTATCCCTTCACCACATGTTGTGTAAAATTTTAAAGGAAAAAAAAGGGAAATCAATTTCTAAATACATGAATAAAAACACTAGAAATATTGTCAAAAAATTCTACTTTGTTCTTTAGAGGTTTAAATTTAAATTTAAATTTTTCTGACCCCTAAAGGACCATTGTCCCCTCGGTGGACAAAATGGATTTCGGGCAAGTTTGTATGATCTTAATTTTTAGTTAAACTTTTTGAAACCTCCTCATAAGATAGAAAAACTTATTAGCTTCGTGGTAATATAGATTTTATTTCAGTTGGTGCTCGGGAGCAAAAGTTATGGCATCTTAACCATAAATTTCACGTTACTAGGCAGAATAAGAAATGTACAAAAATTTGAAATTAATTTTTTAATTTTTTCCTTCTTGAAAATCATATTTTTGTCTACATGTGAAGCTTTTATTCATTCCATTTGATTAGTACTATGAAAGTTAAAAACAATTTTGTTTTTCGGGCAATTTGAACATCTTCTTGAAAAAATAACTTATTGGATGCAATTTTGGATGCAATTCTCACAATTTTTCAAAAAAAAATGTTTAACAACTTTAAGTTTCCTATTTAGAACAATCTCACCGTTGACATTATTGTATTTCAATTCCATTTTAGAGCTATTAATGCTTTAGTTTTTCTTTCAATCTTGAACTTGCTTCTACTTAATAATTTAAAAAAAAATGAAAATCAAGCGTGTTTTTAAAAAAACAAAATTTAATTCTAAACTTTCAACACAATTCTTGAACACAAAATTTTTTAAATATTTAAATTCTAGATGAGCAATTTCCAAATTCTAATTTAGAGCTATTCAAATTGTATGTTCTACATTACAAAAAACTTGAATAGGAATTGTGTCCAAACCACCTCCTAGTAAAATGTTTGCCAAATATTTAAAATATCTTTAATTGAATTGAAGTTTTTAACACTAAAATTTCATGTGGAAAATTTTTAAACCACCAAGTTTGACATTGTATAAGCAATAGAAATATTTTCTATTAACTACTTAACTCACAATTCAGTCTTTTTCCAATTCAGCAGACTTTGGAGGCTGTTTTTGCATAGTACAGTCTTTTTTTTCAAAAAACTTCAAACTAGTAAAAGTTGGAAGATCAAGTAAACTTTAATCTCCAAAAATCAGTTTGTGATTTTGAGTTTTCAGTAAAAAGTTATGGGCAAAATTCAGAGAGAGTGTTTGTAAATATCAAAAAATAATTTCATTCCAAACCCTCTCTGAATTTTGCCCATAACTTTTTACTGAAAACTCAAAATCACAAACGGATTTTTGGAGATGAAAGTTTAATTGATCTTTCAAATTTTACTAGTTTGAAGTTTTTTGAAAAAAGGTACTATACTATAAGAAATTAGCCTCCAAAGTCTGCTGAATTAAACCAAAAATGACCAAAATTTGAAAACCGAAATAAATAACTTTTTTTTCCCATTGTGGTCATGTAATATTTCGCATGGTGCAATGGGTAAGACCTTGCACTCCTAGCCAAGGGGTGCAAGGTTCAAACCCCATTGCACCCCGCCCGCGTGGGGTGCCACCTAGGCGCTGCCCGCGTGGCGGTGCCACGTGGCGCCCGCATGGCAGTTTTTAAATTTTTTTTTTTCAAAATTAAAAAATTGAAAAAAAATTAACAAATTTTTGTTGAAAATTATGTACAAATCAACAAGTTTTAGTTGCAATTTTTGTCCAAATCAACAAGTTTTAGCTAGAATTTTGTCCAAATCAACAAAAACTTGTTGATTTTTGTCCAAATCAGCAGGTCCAAATCAACACAAACTATTTTGTCCGAATCAACACTTTTTTGTGAAGTTGGACGCTGAATTTTCTACTAGTGGCAAGAAGTCGATTCATTGGGGAGGATTATCTCGGATCTTAAGGTGATCTGAGAGGAGGTAGATACGGAAAGAGGAGCAGTTAGGAATGTCTGCAAATTGCTTGGTGGGATTTCCGTGTTTGAGTTAGCAAAAAAGATCGAGGGTTTGATCTGGGATTTGAATACCCGGAAGTTGAAAACCCGGATCTAGGAACTAACCGATAGGAACAAGGATCTCCATTGGCAGTTAGAGAAGAGTTTGGAGAAGTGTAAGGAAGTGAGGGAACTTTCTTTGAAGTCTGAGGAAACCCTCAAGAAGGTTAGGAGCTTTGTTTTCCATTCCGGGGACGTTTTGAACAAAGCCAAGTTTTATGATGAGGAGATACACAAGGTTGGTGAAGAAGCAGCAGCAAAGGTAGTAATGGTGCTAGTAGAGTACTCAGAGCAAATAGAGAAGTTTATGTACGAGATCCGGGACAATCTTCAACAAGTTGGGTACTTTCCGGGATCCGACAAGGAAGAAGCAACACCAATACGGCCAAAACTAGATATGCCTCCACCCTCACCAATACCTCCGAAGGAGTGGTCAGATACAAAGAAGATGCCATCCAAGAGTTCCCCCATGGAGAAGAAGGAGACGAGGTCGGGATCCCTGCTCAGATCTGGTTCAAAGGAGCGAACCTGGAAGTCGCAATTAGACCTAGGAATGCCTCAAAGTAAAGGTTCTAAACCTTCTTCCAGTACTCCCAGCACTACCAAGAAGAAGAGCACTACCAAGAGAGCCAAAGAGGAGTCACCAAAGAAGATACAATTTGAGGAGGACAAATCGCCCGAGGTCTCAGCGAAGGAAGAGATTGGATCAGAATCTAGTTCCGAAGAGGATTCGGATGTTGTGGCGATTTCTCCCACGAGTTTCAAGGAGAAGACTGCGACTTCATCAAAGAGTAAGGTGATAGACAAGGGAAAGCCACCAACCAGCAGGAAACAACCGCCAAGGAAAGGGGTCGTGAAAATCGAGGAACCTTCTCCAAAACGGGCAAGGAAATAGTAGTTAGCTTTAGTTAGTTTGAGGTAGTTAGAAAAGTTTCTTAAGTTAACCCTAGCTTGGTTAGATAAAAACTTAAGTTTTTGATAGAAAGAAAACAATTAGTTCAGTGATTTTAGAAACATGCACTTTTAACTGCAATTAGATTGCAGTCTTCCGGATTTTCCGGGATAGGATCCACGTTTTGCGGATTAGATCGGATGATAGGCAAGTCAGCTTAGAAGGATAAGAAAGACAATTGTCAATCTCATGTCCTCTACTTCTTGATCCTTGGGGCCTTTTAGGATTCCTGAGAGTTAGTATTTAGGGGCTGAAATTAGTTGGAAGCCCCGGGCGTTCTTACTTATGTTTTCTTCATCTTTTGCAAATTGAATTATAGAATTCCATTTCATAAACGCTGGTCTGAAAAGTCTTGGCTTTGTAATTAATATGCCTTATAGTGCTAGTATTGCATGTGCGGATAGCTGGTCTTTACAAAGTATTGATAAGAGAAAGAATCCCCCGGATCCTATCTGGATCCGATTTCAAGAGTATTAGAATTTGGTTGTTAAATCTTTGTGTATTAGGAGGGAGTTCTCGTTGTTGAAATTTCTCAAGTGTCTTCCAAGCAGGAAAGCCATTCTTTGGCTGGGTAAATCGTTCAAGAGTGAAGGGTGAATGCTAGCCGACATTTGAGAGGTTCTACTGAATCCGGGAGAGAGGAACGGGAAGATAGTTGAGATCCCCTAGTTATCAAGGTACCGGATTTGACTCTTGGGGTTTTGTCCAGATAAGTCTGTCGTTGTAGCAAGAGAGGATTGTGGGGGTTTCTTGAGTGACCTACCAGTCTAGACTAATTTCTGGGCTGGCTGTGAAGAAGAATTCGCATCCCAGTTTTGTGTGTGCATGTCTATGTGTTGTTTTAGTGAAACTTCGATCACTTTAATCTATTAAAGGGTAGGGTATACGTTCCCTTCCTCAACTCCAAGAGCAGAACCTTCTGATATAGAGGTTAAACTATTGGTTACTTTGGTTATAAGGATCACCAAATCCAGATTCGGGAAAGGTACAGGATAACGACACTCCTCCCGAATCCGTTTTTGCATGATAGGATGAGGAGGTTATAATTGTTTATGAGGATGATACAGACTTGTTAGACTTTGGGGTCTGTGAAAGTTGCAATATGGTAGTTGATTGACTCAAGAAGAGAAGGAAGTTTAGGATGAGTAGGATAAAGAAGTGCAGTTCCTAGTTCAAAAATCCAAATTCCTTTGACTTGAGTTATTTTGTGTTTTTCCGTATTTTTATACCCGGAATTTTGAGGAAACTACAAGCGAGATCCTTTGGGAACGATACACGAGTCACTTAAGGTGTTTTACGTCAATTTAACGCCTAAAAGTGGGATTTGTGCTTTCCTATGCTATGACAATCGACATGAGAGTCTCTCACTATGAATATGAACATGATGGAAGCCAAAACAAACATCCATCACATCACATTGGACAAACTCATGAGATATTGTAGGGGTCTGAGGATGGATGAGAGTATACCTAGCCAAACTCATCATCCAAATAATCCCCGTAGTCGACAGTCTCTTCTTTGTCATTTGGGGGATTTTCCAGCTCTATCTCCATCTCCGGTACATGCGGCTTAGTCGGAGGGGGGATAGGATCTGGAACAACGTCACCCTCTTCTTGCGTCTTTGGGACCGATTCCGCTTGTGCCTCCAATGTAAGGGGCTGGCTCAAAATATCCTCGCCTCGAGGATAATCCACAACACTATCAGCTCCCTTAGTCCCAATTCCAGAAGGAGAAATCTCTTCCTAGATCTGTTGATCTGATCCAACTAGAAGATAGGACCTCTGCTCTTGTTCCATTGGAGGAAGAGAAGGGGGAGCAATATCCTCTTGGGCAGGAGGTAGAGGGTCATCTTTGCCTCGAGGATAACCTTTAGTGTTCAAATCAGTGGACTGCTGACTAGTAGCTTCTGAAGCACCACTAGCGTCATGCGCATCAGGTTGAGAAGCAGAGGGATCCTGTGATCACGTTCTCAGAGAAACATTCTCTTCATGCAATTTCTCAAGTTCCTTCTTCAAAGCCTCTTTCTCCGCTAGCTCCTCTGCCCTTCTTCTTGCCTCCTTTGTCCTCTTGAAGGCCTTCCTCTACTCTTTCTACCTCCAAAAATCCTTAAGTTCCTCCTTCATAGGACGAAGAGGAACATGAGTTGGGTCTGAAGACTCTCTGGACTCGGAAAAATGGCCAGGGGATGCCTCGGCAGATGCGTTCGGATCATGGGTTTCCCGTGACGAACCTGCGCTACCATCATCCGGACCATCATAGTTAAAGTCCTCCATATCGGAATAGGAGTCCTCCACGTCGCTGATGATGATGTCCGGTATGATCTCCTCCACGGGCTTCCTTGCCATCTTCTTATGCTTGCGATCGACTGCATCTGACTCTTTGTTCCCCTTCGACGCAGATTCAGGTCCACGCTTCTCTACGTGGAAGTCCTCTGCGTTGGTTACCACATTTCCTCCATGGACAATATTGGTGTTTATTCCAAATTCATCGATCCCCAGATTGGCTGCCCCCTCGTTACTAGGAAATTCTCATAGGGCGTCCACGTTGCGATCAATCGAGGGTGTGGAATCCGAGTCCAAGTTTGGAGTTTCAAGGTTATGCGGACGCTCGTAACCTGGAAGATATGGCGAGTTTTCATGGCAGAAATCGTTAATGTCTAATTTACTGCCATACGTCGCTATCTCTCAAAGTTTTTGGAATGCGTGCCTCTCAGTTAGGCCATAATAATAGAGGCCATACATCTACAATACAACAAGCAGTTGTTAATACTTATTTTCCAGATATAATGAAACTATCTTCGGCTCGAAGATAACACAACAACAAACATAGATGCATCCAATAGAACGAGCAAATATAATAATACACCAAAAAGCGATTAGCAACATTTATCTTCGAGCTGAAGATAAATCACATAGTTGCACCTTAGCAGCGATCACAAACTTTGAGCTTGTGTAAACGCCGATGACGTTCTCTCCTGTCACAGCGAAACTTTGGAGAATGTCAATATAGAACTCCATCCTTAGCTCACTTGGATGGACCCTATATTTCGCCTCCATATTCTTATAGAAATCAGTGTAGTAAGGTATGTCATCGGTGGAGTATACCTTCTTCACTACCTCCTTGTATTTTGGCTCCCCGTCATTGGTTTCTTCATGACAAAAAGGAGCTTCACGGGGGGTAGCACTACTCGGTTGGTCAAGTTGTCCAACCTTTCAACCTTACTTGGCAGGTAGGTGGACACCTTGACTTCGTACCCTGACATCTTTGACGCCACAAATTTCTTTGCCGCATCCATATCATATGAATTCCCCACAATCCATAACCAGATATCTGGAGTAGACAATATCGGCTTCAGGTGATCATCCAGAAAATTCAATAATGGCAAGCATGGTGGACTATCACCGGATCCTGGATTCAGCCTTGGAAGGATTCAGAAATCAATCACAGCGAGGCCAAGTTCTCTAATGACATAAGGCCATATGTGGGTTGTCACAAGAGCCTAGGGATAGCATTGGTGGCCTCGGATAAACACATCTCCTCCCAATGGCTCCACTCGCTTCTTCATCTTCAAGAAAGTCTTGAACATGGGATAGACCAGGGTTGCTAGGATGCCAAGATGCCGAGACTCTCGTCCGGACGTCCCGCATCCACGTCCGCACCCCCTGGGACGTCCTGTGACATTTACAGTGCCAAAATACAATATATTATATGCATCTCTAACGTCCGCCCGGCCCGATAGGTCTGCCTGTTCGCAACGTCCGATCTGACAAGGCGTCCTATTCTGACAACTCATCCAATCAGACAGGGCGTCCGATTCCGACGGCCCGTCCGTAGTGTCGGATCCAAAAGGCTCGTCCACACTGTCATCCATTATCGTCTGATGCCCCTGTCAACTTTTCTATGCCTCATAATATATCATTAGATAGATATTCTTGAGAGCTTTCCAACGATATATAATGCATCCAATTCAGACAAAAACTCCAACTATGGGACTTCTTCAAAGATTGAAGTCCACCTAGTCATCTGATCGGACGCCCTGTCCGATTGGACATGCCGTCGGAATAGGACGCCCTGTCTGATCATTTTGTGTGCTTTATAATATATCATTGGAATGGTATTGTTGAGAGCTTTTCAATGATATATTATACGTCTGATTTGAACAAAGACTCCAAGTGTGGGACTTCTCCAAAAGATTAGGTGCTAGATATTACTTTAACTTTTCATTGTAATCTTCAACACTCTTAGATTCCTTATCTTCACACAAAAAGATCAAGTTGGTCATTATTCAATTCACTTCTAAACATTAGAGACTATATTTTCACCAAAAATGCTCCAAAAATGCCCTTACATTTACAAGCACCAAATTTTAGATGAAAAACATTTTTAGACATATAAAACCGTAGGACCTTGTAGTAAAATAGTTTGAAAAGTTGTGAATTTTTTTTTAGAATTTTCCATCATGTAGATTGTAAGATATTAACATTTGAAGTGACAAAACCCTTTTTTGGGGCCCTGTAAAACATATGGGCAACTGCACTTGACAAGGTTACATTTGTATAAAAAATATCCAAAATGGTAGTTACTCTTTGGATTCATTCCGCAAGTTAAGTTGGCTACATGCTTGAAAAATTTTAGATCATTTGGAATTGTACAATATGTAGGAAAAGAATAATAAGTAGGAAGCAGTAGAGAATGATTAAAAATACTAAATTGTTAACAATTTATTTATAGAATTGAAAAATGCCAATCCCAATGTTTGTAATGTTTTAATAAACAATATACACCTAATGTTTGGGTTTTTTTTCAAAAATATTTAAAATTGAGTTAAATAAAAGACTTCAAAGTTTATTTTAGAGTGGAGATTCCATATCTAACCACAAACTAATCTAAACTAAAATTCCTCATAACTTTCATCTCATTAATCAAAATGGAATGATTCAAAGCAGTAGAAAATGATTCAAAGCTTAATATATATATATATATATATAAATCTAGAGAACCAATTGCAAATTTTTATTTCTTTTAAAGTGATCTTCAAAGAATTTTTTTTCTGCTCGCGTTGCCCGCCGAACATTGAAAATTACATATCATGCAATAACTTTAAAACCATGTAGTCAAAAATTATGAAAATTGTTGGAACACTATATTCATTAAAATGAGAGTTTTCCAGGGAAATGAGAGTCGTAGCAATCATAGAAATTCTAAACTTATAGGATAATTTCTCTCATGAAAACAGAAATGCAATGGAGTGACATACAAAACACGTAAATGATGGCAAAAGTCACAATGACATGGAAAGAATTCAGAAATATTAACGCATATCACGTATAAAAGAAGAAGAGTGCCACAACAATGATGAAGAATGATATATATACAGCATATTGTGGACAAGTTTCATGTACATACTTCTACGCAATATGTATCCAAGACTACCAATCGGGATTCTACTACAGTCATCTGTCAACAATTCAAGTTAGTCCTCAATTTCTCTATGGCCTTTAGAATCTCAAGTCCTTGACTATAAGTTTTGTTAGATCCTCCCTGTTGGCGGAAATGCTCCCTCCGTTGTGCTTGCAAAGACCTTCGCTCCCAAGAATCCCAACTCCGACTAGAGCTCTTGGTAGTACATGATCGTCCATCATCTCTTCTTCTGAACCTCTTCACATGAGACGGTCCACTATGACGAGGGAGCGTGGGTGGAATAACTGAGGCCTTCAGAGCATCCTGACATGCATGAGTGGGAATCTGTAGATTCAACTCCGGCACAGACATTGGATAGTTGGCGTCTTCGTAGAGTTTTCTCTGTGTCAATTTGCCTGATGCAGACGTCGACTTAGGTGACCCATTACGGTCGTTAGAGCGCAACGGCGATGGTGAACAAGACACCGGCAAGCGCGGCCTTCGATCAGGAGGACTATCCACGACCCCGTCTTCAATGGGCACCACAGAAAAGTCCATAGACGAGTTGACAGTGGGAGCAGAGCACAAAAAGTTCCCGGTACTAAGGATGACATATTGCCCGTAGTCCAAAATAGAATCGGCTGACACATGGCATTGGAGGTGACCATGAGATGCGGAGGCCGTGGACGTGCTAGCCGTCTGGATTGCAACAAGTGTAAATTAGTAATCCACATACCACCCATTCGTAGAGGAACAATGAGGTACAATGATTGCGAAAAGATATGTCTAGGTACAACAATGTATCACACATTAGCTCGACCCGGTCTGAACTACATATCTCTAAGCCTAGCACTAACTAACACTAGCCGACCCACGAACTACTTCTAGGAGCCTGTCGTACTCCCACCGCCCCCTTTCATCGCAGAGCATTCTACGACCAATCCTCCCTGGGCCGTTCGACCGAAAAGACCTTAGCCCCTCGCTGCCGTTCACATGCAATCGTTTGAACCAGGATAATAGTACATTCATGAGAAATGAGTCCTTGTCCCCATTTCCCCGATTTGACCATGAATCCGGAAGTATTACATTCTCTGACTTGTTCATGATGTGCTTTCGGGGGCTATTGTCTACTATAATGGTATTCTCGCAAGTAAACCACCCTCGGAACCCCGAGAGGAGCGAATCCATATTCTTAAGGAACAAATCCTTCTGAGTCCCCGGTTCCTTATAGGACGTCAATCTTCCGGCCCTATCCCTGACCTTAACAATTTTGCAAGAGTCTTGTCCCAAAATATGAATGGGCATGACTCCGTCACGGAATAGGTACTTGGAAACCTCATCAGTGGTGGATTTCTTCATGGAGCTCCACACTGAAATAAATGCAATCTTCTCTAATTCAATTAGAAACGTAGAGCAATTGGGCCGGACGTACACTGCCTTCGGCCCCACAATCGCGGCAACTGTCGCAAAATGCGGCTCAGAGTAGTGGTTGAATTGTGCCACCGGCCCCTTGGACTTCCAATCTTCGGCTACACATAGAATCCCATTGAGGTCTAGGACGACGTTGACCCACTTCTCCACCACCCCGGACCTCAATGGATGATGGATGGTCTCAAAGGTTCCCTCAAGAGCTACGATAGGATCGCATTCCTGCTAGGAAACGGACAAATTGTAGAACCAGTTACAATCAAAATATTGGCTTATTACATCCAGGAGAAACAGATCATTCAAAAAATCAATGGTGATCAACAATAAAACGCGATGCCGAAATATCCTAGGATCAGATATAATTGTAAGAGACTTATTGTACCTTTCTCTCCGTGGCATCCGATGAGTGATCCGCATCTACAAGTCTAGCAGGTGCAGTACCCAAATCAGAGGCTTGGGCGATATGTTCATTGGAGCAGTTAGTGGGTGTAGAGATGTCATTGATGATCGGTGGTGCTTGCATACAAGTGTAAGTGCAGGGGGATTGACAAATATCATTCACAATTGGAAGATTCAGAGGGCCTGCCATTGAACATAGAGTACATAACGGTCCGTGAGAAAATCATACATTACATGCTCTTAAAATGAGTTCCAAGATACAAAACTCAGATCAAAACATCTGAACTCTCGGACCCACAATCCTTGGGCATGGTGGTCCGCCAAAAATGAATGCTATATCTACACCTGCCGCACAACCACTCAAATCAGCTCGATTCGAGCTGAAACTACAAAACAATGCACGGGTGATCATTGGGCACAATCTGCTGGTGGATCATCGGCGGGTTGCACACTACTTCCGACTTCCACGTCGGAAGCATCTAAGGTCAGGTTGTGCCCAATGGCAACATCCGCTGATGATGACGCCACTTCCAATCCACCAAAGGGCTCATCTGACGGAGAGTCAAGTGTAGCAGCCGACGCCGACGGATCACTTGATGGAGGACAAGGTGGAGACTGAGGTGCATCGGCAAGTAAAGGAGGACGTTGGCTCAGCGGCACCGGATGGCTTGATGCTCCGCTAACGTTGGACGTAGTCGGATGTTCCCGAAGCAACAACTGTATTGACGACTCCGGCGGAGCAATTGATGCTAACGGTGAAATCACTTTCCCTGTCAATAGGGCCTGAAAGAAGTCCCTGTTCGTTTGAGACTCGTTCTGCATCCACTGCTGCGTATTCTTATGCATTTGCATATTGAGTTCCCGCTGTTTGGCTTGTTCGGCTCGCAATGTCGCAATAGCGAGCTCAATTCGCTTCTACGACAACTCATTCTGCTCCTGCATTCTTGCGATGGTCTCGTTATTCCTCTGGTTTATATCCGCCATCTGCTGTACGACGCTTGCCATGGTATCTCGTTTCCTTCTCTTTTGTGCAGCCCCAGATGGAGTCTGTGACGAGGGCGGCAGCATCGACGAACCAGACGATCCCGGGACATCACCAAATATGCGACTTGTTGGCGTCGGCATGTCATCTAACCGCTCAACTTCCATCAAATCAATATCTTCTCCATCATTTGCGTCGTCTGAGGATAACTCCTCAACACTATCGACTACTGGAGTAGGCGGCCTCCTCAGGTGAGTGCGAGGCGACTCCTGACTGGATCACAGTATACGCCGTGACGATGAAGGGGTCTGTAATCCTGGAGGGACGATTGAAGATTTCACAAGGTATCCACTCTCTAAAAAGTCCGACTTGTCTAAAGTCAAGGCCTTGGTACAGATATCTTGCCACCAGGGTCCAAGCTCAGATGGACCTGATGCGAAAATATCAACCGAACTCATCTGCACAACCGAACACTAAATGTTAGACGAAGGGTAGAATCAAGTAACGAATCAGCTCGAGTCGAGCTGATCATACACATGAAAGAACAAAAATGATCATAAGTCAATACAATCACAATGAATGAATTGGTTGCGACCATTATTTTGGGACTAGTTCGTACCATAGCAGTGCATGTAAATTTTCCACCTGCAAATCCTGAGAATACGCACATGCTAGGATTGCAGAACTTCTTAATGAGCCATAAATAAAATTCCATGCGTAATTCCATATTGTAAATACGGTACTCAAGCTCACTGTAAGCCCTTGCCTTCATGTAGCGAGCTGTTTCAGGGCAGCCAAACTCTTCTGGAATTTCAACAAGATTCGTATTACTTGTGCATTGTAAGAACAGGAGCAACACTTTCTTCGGCGTCTTTGACACTGGAAGATTGCACAATCTATCGTGCTTGCCCGCGCTATACATTGCAAAGTCAGCAGTATATGAGCTCAAGACTTTGTTCGATTCTACGAAGCTAAGTATTTGAGCCTGCTCTTTTTCATCTGCGCAGATGAAGAGCCACGATGGAACTTCCTCGAATGTCGGTTTCTTTGCTTTGCACAAAGATGTAATAACTTCGATGAAGAAAGGATTATCGACTGTTGATTTCTCCTTCTTCTCAATCCCAAGCAAGTTCCTAAAATCAATCACACTGAGGGCCATTCTCCTCGGTGTATCCGATACCCAGGCGTACTTCATCCAATCCGAGTGAGTATTCTTCTCGGTTCCGTACGTTCGGTAGTATCCAGCCGCCGTGGGCTTCACAAAGTTCTTCCTGTGCTCTAGGAAGACCTTGAAGAACTCATAGGCGTGCTCCGATAGTTCTGCACAGCTCTTGTTCTTCGATCTGACTTGCTTTGCTTGAGCAAAGTACGCCTCTCTAGGCCGGTCGAGAAGAACATCCATGGTGGCTTTTGTAACGCACCAGTCCTTCTTGAACGCCTTCCAATTTTCAGTTATTATTTCATTTCTAGCGTTGAGTAGACCGAGATCTGGGTTGATTGTATGCAATTCCTTCTTGACTAAATGCTTTCGTTTCCGCCGCTCTGCCCACTCTTTTGTTGTATAGCAACTATCTAGGACCGATGAGATCGCCTTGATAGTTACCTTCGGATATGGCAGATTGCGCTTCCCACCAGATTGGTTAAGAATATGCATTGCAAGCTTCCCAAGTTCATCATAACTCAAATTCTCGAGAAACTTAAAGAATTCTCTCGTCAACATACAGTTCTCGGGATTCCAATCTGTCCTTGCATTGAACTGCTTCTCCGTGTCCACGTTGATGAGCTCTCCATGTGCGGCATTTGTGATAACATCGCTCTAGAGTTTATAGACGTCCTCTGGAGCTGTTATCAACTTTAACTCATTTGTGAGTTTTAGCTTCTCCTCCTTGCCTTTCTTCTTGGAAATTTGTAAATTCTTGTTGACGTCGATCAAGGAGAACCGAACGTATACAGCCTTTTCAAACTCCTGCAAACAATGAGGAAGGGGATCAACAATTGCATATTAGCTCGAGTCGATCTGATTTGCAATCAATTTGGAAGTTTTTATTCAACCAATTCAAGAAGATTGAAGGAAGGCATTTCAGTTCGAATCGAGCTGATGTACATACATGGAATTTTGCTACGTTACGAGAGTTCTCAACTGTCCGTCTCGTTGCTGTGACTATTCCCACGGACTGAGCTTGCACGGGATTCTTCGGACTCCCCATCTCCATCCACACTGTGCGTGCGCCCAGTATGTTAGTTGCCCACGACGGCTTAGCTGCGACGAAATGGTTGACTCGGTTGTAGTAGGCCGAGATATTTCAAATAACATCATATTCATTAAAATGGGAGTTTTCCAATGAAATGGGAGTTCTATAAGCTTCATAAACTAAGTATGCAATAAGAATTTCAGCCACCACCACAAGAACAAAATACATTAATAGACAAACATAGACAATATGTGCAGAAGTAAAATTATAATAGCAATGTATTTATTATTATGGAGGCCTAAACATGATGCTATCTATATATACTATGAATCGATACGATGATGCTAACTCCACACGCTATGACTGTGACCTTCTCCTCTATATTTGCATTGCCTTTAATATTTTTGGGCCTCGACTATATCCTGTACTCCTAGCGGATAATTGTTGCGCAATCTCTCGTCGTTGTTTCTTTAAGGACCTCTGCTCCCAAGCATCCCACGTAGGAGTTCTGTAATGAAGAGGAGGCAATCCATCATTTCTTTTGCATTGCCGTTTTACGATATCCAAAGATGACAGACGAGGCAGTGCGTCTTCAGCTATTGCAGTCCGCTTCTCCAATTCTATACTCTTTATGCCTTTGGAAGTGTTGCCCGTGATGGCAACAGATGTAGGCATTGAATTCTCCACTTCAGCTATTGCATTCCGCTTCTCCAATGGTATACTCTTCACGCCTTTGGAAGTGTTGTCCAACATGGCAACATATATAGGCATTGAATCCTCCACCTACCAAAACCAAGAAAATAAGACATTCATTACCCACAATGACTACAATGCGAACCATGAAGACAGACACAATTGCTGAAACATATCACTCTATCACTGATAACACACCTCCATAAAGGCCACCACACGGTCCACACCCGCTTCTTCATCATAGAGCTTCCTCTGAGTTTCCAAATTGACAACAGGCCGATCTCGGGTTGTTTGTGAACGAGATTTTAGAGGAGATGGAGAGTGCATTACTTTGGGGCGCTTCCCTCCATTGGGAGGACTATCAACAACGCCATCGTCTATGTCCATCATTGAAAAATCCATTGTCGACTGTGCAATGGCCTCGGAGTACATGACATGCCGAATTACTAGAGCCACAGCATTCCTTAACTCTTGGGCACAACACAAAAATAATCCAGTGCAAATATGAATGATGAATTTCATTTTATTTTATTTGACAATAAATACATTTTAAGGCGTACCCTCTCAACACAACTACGTTGCCTACAAATTTCTAGATTTTCTGTAGACATCGTTCAGGAGGCGGACAAGGACGGAAATAGATGTCTTCTTTGGTGAGCTCCTTGCGCTTCGTTGCGCGCGTCGTGCATGGTTCCAGCAAAGGAATGACACGCCCAAAATCATCCACTTTCCGTTTAGTATGAAGTCTATTAGAGACCGCGAGCGCCCTCTAAAGTTCCTTGTACATGGATTGGTCGAGATGATGCTTGAGGTGAATCCCCCCCACAGCATTGTCTCTACGGAAAGAAAAAAATTCCCACGGCCTCTCTACATGCAGTCTCCAAATCCAAGGCAGGAGTTCAAATATGAGAACCCCGTCTCTCGACCCCTATCCGACAAAACACCACGAGTCTAGGAGCACTACGTTCGAGGGATCATTCATGAAGTGTTTCTCCAGGTTGTCGTCCACTATTATAGTATTCTCCGGCGTGAAGATGGACCCCTTTAGTTTGTACAACCTCTCCAATGGCTTGAGAAACAGGTCCTTGCGCGATCCCCTCAACCTGTAGTTCTTTAGCATGCCATTCCCGTCTCTCGATTTCATGATGGTACATTGTTCTTGGCCCAGGACACTGAAGGGGGGCGTCAGGCCGTGGAAGAGAAAATTAACAGCGAGCTGGGTGTACCATTGATCCATGGAGCTCCAGATTACGACGTTCACGAAGGAGGTCAACTCCCGCACGACCCTTCTTACATGGGGTCAGAAAGTGACCCTTTCCATCGGGAAGATGAACCTCTCCGCTCTCGGGACTACCTCATAATGAGAGCACACTCTCCTTTCTTTTATGTGATATCTCATATCATCACAAAAGCAAAGAAGTCCATTCAGATCCAGAACAACATTAAGCCACTTCTTATTGAATCTGGATGTGAACGGACTACGAATATGCACATCCGCCACAGTATCACCTATGACTCCCTCACTGGTCCCCTGCTCATAAGGAACATAGACACATCCAAAATTACACCGGGTCAAACTCAAATGCGAAGGGTACACTGAAGTAGGGCTTAACAAACTGGAGAACACATCAATGAGGCGAACAAAAATTCAATATTCTGAAGATTGATCCAAGGTCAGCCACCACAACATGCACAACACTACAAACATGGCAAAGTACTTACCGCGTCATCCAGCGAAGCATTTCGAGGAGATATTTGAGGACCTTCTTGTTCACCGCAAGGAACATCATCAATCAAAACCTCCGCCACTTTGTGTATGACTTCGAGAACCTCCACGACATCGGGGATGACTTCGAGAACCTCTGCATCGTGCTGAGGGAGAGGATCATCGTGAACCTGATCTGCCGCAGGACGCGAAGGAGACGCCTTTGGTGGAGAATCATCCACAACAGGCCCAAGACATGGAGCAACATAGTCGACACATTCAGACCCTGCGACTGTGGAAATTGAACACGACAATGCTGCGGTAAGAAAAAATATATATTACAATGTCTCACAAGGGGAGAAAATGATACAAAATGTGTGTGGTCGGCCTATCCTAGAACTAACGGAAAGTGTCAGTGCTAGTGAAACTAATATACGCACAGTGGAAGGAGCTTCAACTCGAGTCGAGTTGAAATACATGCTAAGAGAGTCACGAGGAACAACCTGGAGGAGCATCAGTCACAGGGTCCTATGACTGCTCCGCATGTACCCCTTCCGCCGACATCCTGTCCACTACATCCTCGGTCTCAAGATCGAAGGGGATGTCGGCTGAATCCTCTGCCATGTCAGGCTGACCTTCATCCTCGACCTCTTGATCTTGCTCTACCGCATCATCTTCTGCGTCTGTGGCGACGGAGGATGGAGTTGGCGCTGGCAGCACACCCTCGGATGCCGTCGTATTATGTGACGGATTCGGGGACGACGTCGGCTGTTGCCTAGCACTGTCGGCTGATGTGTGAGGCCGGTTGCCGAGCATGAGCCGGGAAGATGTCTCAGCCGGAGACATTTGTTGCAATGGCGCAACCGCTAGCAGAAGCTTCGGGTGGATCTGCCTCACAGTTGACACCACCAACTGCGAGAGGGTGGACACGATGTCCTTAAAGAACTGCATACTATCCTCTCTGGCCCTCCTATTTTCCTCCCGCATCTCCTCCCTCACAAGTCGGTTTTCCTCCCGTATCTCATCAAACACCGATTTCTGGTTATCGGGGAGTGATGCAGGCTCGGGATTCTTCCTCTTCTTGGAAGTGCGCCTATTGGAAACCGGGGTCCCCTCCGGCTGTGAGGAAAGAGGGGTGGCATGCCTCTGCGCTGAGGTGTCCGATGAACCTCTCATGTCGCTAGAGGCGGGGACCCCCTCCGACAACCCTGTCCCCTGGGGAAGCAAGTCCCCAATGATTTCGGCTGCCGGGTCCTTCCATTCCTCTTCCCTCTCGATGTCGTCGCCTTCATCCTCACCAAGGTTGATGGCAACATCTCTTCGAGATCCCTGGATGGCGGCTTCCTCGGCATCCGTTATCCTCTCCTTGCCTTTTGCAGAACTGGAAGCACCCTTGCTAAATCTCCTTGGATGAACTCTTTGATCCACGAGGTAACTTGAATCAAGGAAGTCATCCTTGTCAAGGTACTCGGATGCCAACGCTAACTGCAGGAACTTCGGATTGTACTTGGAGTCGCCAATGATGTAGTGCTCCAGTGACAGCATCTATTAATGATCAGGTAACGATGAGGTCAGAGAACTTTCAACTCGACTCGAGATGAAAGGGATTTACAAAGCAACTAGGCAATTCAACTCGCATCGAGATAAATGACCAAACTATACTTAGGAAACTTACCAATGCCGCGCATATTATTTTCCCCCCAACGAAAATGGAGAGAACATTCTCCTAAGGCCCAGCAAACAGACTCAACACCTGCAAATAAAAATCCATGCGCAATTCGGTGTTGTAGATTCTGTAATCCAAGTCGTTTGTGGCCCTTGACTTGGAATACCGTCCGTCTGGGAGGGCCTCAAATTTCTTGGGAATCTTCTTGCTCAGCCTTACCCCCTTTTTGATCAAGAAGATCATGTGCACGGACTCCTTCGCCTTATTTGATTTTTCGGGGGCATCGCGAATCCGCTCCCAAACTGAAGGAACGTACTCAGCAAAATGTACGGTGTACACTTTGCCGTACGCTGAGGTCCGGATATGCAACCTGAAATCGACCTGAAGGTCCACCTCTCCGCAAATCCATAACCATACATTCGGGTCCTTCACCGTGGGCTGGTCCATCGTCAAGAGAATATCCATAAAGGGCTCGAAGTAGAGATCTTTGTCCTTTGTCCTCCCCCTATTGATGGTTCCAGGGATGTTGCGGAAGTCCATCACTGCCAACTTGAGACTCTGGCCGACTTCCTCCTCCCACACATTTGTATCCCAGCCCACCAGCTCGTCGTCCTTCATGTTATAAGGCCGATAGAAGGCTCTCCCCTCGGGCTTGACGAACTTGCCCTTGCTGCCCATGAAAATCTTGAAGAACTAGGCGGCCATCGGGGAGAGCTCTTCAATGCTCTTATTTTTGTTACAAGGCATTTTGGCGAGGGAGTAGAATTCAACAGGCGGACCAGAAATAAGGGTGTTCTTCGTGGCCTTCGTTACATTGTATACCCACTTGAAATCCTTCCACTTGTCTCTGCAAAAACTGCCTTCGTTATTGTACAGGCTCAAACTTTTCCTAAGGAAGAAGATCTGCCTCCGGATGATCTGCTTCCTCTTGCACCGCTCGAGCCACTCCTTGGCTGTGTAGCAGTCCTCCAGAACCCCGGTGGACTTCTTCATCGTCACCTTCGGGTGCGCCAAGTCTCTGTTTGGGGTCCTGCCGAGGAGATGCAAAGCCAATCTTTTGAGATCTCCCTCGCTGCAATTCCTGAGCCACTTGAAAAACTCCTGGGACATGACCCCATCTCGTTCTTGATCCCATCCCTTGGTCTGCCTGAACTTCAGCAAGGTGTCGGGATCTGTGAGCTGCCCTTGGGAATTCATGGATATGACCTCGCTCTAGAGGTCATACACTTCCTTTGAAGCAGTGATAATCTTGAGTTCGTTATGGATGTCGAGGTCCTTCTCCTTCTTCCTGCTCAATGCTCCTTGGGACTTCTTCACATCTATTATAGCGAACCTGAGTCTCACTGCGTCCGTGAAATCCTACACGTTCATTCAGAGAAATTCCATCAGTCAGGGTTCAATCAACTCAAGCCGAGTTGAATACTAGCACGAGGTTAATAAGTCAAATATTTATAGCAGCTAGAAATTCCAACATCAGTTCAGGATGTAATCAAATCGACTAAATTGAATGATACAGGATTTAAATAATTCAAACATTATGAACACAGGATAAGTTCAACTCGACCCGAGTTGAATTGCATTGCTTACCTTGAACCGCTTTTGGTTGTTCATGTCCTTTATAGACTTGCGAGGCCTGTCTGCGGCCCTACCCAACTCCGTGGGCTCTTTGTCCGGAGGAGGGCAACCCATCTTCTCCCAGACAAATCTGGCTCCCATGATGTTTGTGGCCCACGTCGGCATGAAGTTCTGAAAATGATTCACCCGATTGTAGTACGCGGAGATTTTCCTGATGACGTGATCGTCCTTGTTCCACACCATGAAACACTCCCACGACTTAAACTTCTCTGCCTTTGCTTTAATCGCGGGCATCCGCTGCATGCGCTTCGATGTAGCTACGGTGTGTTGCCCATTCACCATCCAGAAATGCATATCCTTGATTTCCTCAAAGGTCTGTGGCTTGCTTCTCAGGTTCTGGGGCATGATGCACAACGTCATTTTTTTGTCGGGGTTTGGCATGTTCAACAAGAAGTTCAGAGACCTCATTATTCCCTGCTCTTCAAGGCTCCGGATGTTCAAGTTCTCGGGTAGGGTCTCCAACTACTCAAGCGGAATGACGAACTTCATTCCGATTGCCGGCACGTACGAATCAGTGCACTCTTTCCAGTAGGCCTCGTATGTCCGGTTAGAGTCTTCAAAGTCTATTTCCTTGATGTCCCCACCCAGGTCCTTCGGAATGTCTGTGAGGTCCGACACTATACTCTCATCACGTTGATGAGATGTCCCGGCCTTGGCTGTGCCCTTGGTGGCTGCTCTCTTGCTTCCAGACAGAGGGGTCGGTGATGGGTTACCCCTGGCAAACTTCTCAGTTTGCTTAAGCCTCGTGTGACTCCGCCCCGTTCTTGGTGTCCCGATTGCCAAAGAACTGGTACTGGGGTTCTGATTGTTGTAGTCTCTGACGACAGAGGTTGGTCTTATGTCCTTTTTCTTCTGCATTAAGAGTACGTGACCCCTCTCGAAGTCCAGCTTCAGATGGTTCAGGCGAGACAGGAGAGTTTTGGGTGCTAAGGGTGCCCCGTTATTTGCCACCCACTTCTTCTAGTCGATGGCGGTTTGGATTGGTACTATGAGGTCCTCATAGTCAGTGTCCATCAGACTCCGGAGATACTCGGAGATGCTGAAGATTGTCTTGCGCGCATCGACCTTGTAGGAGAAAATGTAGGGTTTCTCCTGGTCGGGGTCCAATGTCTCGCAAGATACGAATATGACTCCACCTGGTCCACTACTGAACTCCGTTATGGACTTCGTTAGAGATACGAGTAGGGTGGCTTCGGACCTTCTGAACTTTGTCCTGAAAGCCAAATGATTGGTCATGGGCACTAGGACCACGGTCCAGTACTCCACTTTGTGGGGATCCTACCACTCCCAGCACTCTCCCAGAATCATGTCATCGATGAGATCATCGACTTGTTTCGGGGGGATATCGTATTGCATGTATGTTGCTTGCTAGGGGAGGACACTCCCCGCGCTTTACAAAGTGACCTGCGGCGAAAAATAGGGTGGATTTAATTCATCATAGGTAAAATTTATAAAGATTTTACATTTAAAGAAGGGGACTTAAAAAGTGACATGTCTTTTATAAGTAAAATAGATACCCGAAAATTATGGTCCATTAATTATTTTTTAAATGTAAAATAGGGGCCAAAGAATAGGATCCAAGGAATTCTATTTACTAGGTTCAGTTATGGTTATGCTACAGTACTAGTAAGATACAGGTACTATACAAATCTGAAGTATAACTACAACATATCTTGTAGTCAGTCGATGAATGGGGTAGTTTCCATCTGTTCTGTCTGTTAAGTTTAACGACTACTGCTAGGGTTTAGGCGCGAACGATAATTTCGAGGTTGGGAGGGAGGCGCGGCAGCGTGTGTTCACGAATTTGTTTGCAAATCTGGGTGCGGTTGAGGGTTAATCACGCGATGAGTTCTCCAGCTTCTTGAGTGACGGCAGCGTGTGTTCACGAATTTGTTTGCAATCTGGGTGCGGTTTAGGGTTAATCGCGCGATGAGTTCTGCTGCTTGTTGAGGGACGGCAGCGTGGAGATGGTGTTTCCGATTCGCGCGATCAGTTCTTCGGCTGAACCGTGGAGGCTGCTCTTGGGGATGGCATGCGCTTGGTTGTGGGTGCGCGATCAGATTGGTGGTGGGCTTAGGGTGAGGAGGTGAACGAAGGGGTCGGCGATTCCTTGTGCGGGGGCGCTTGCTTGTGTGTGCGCGATCAGTTGTTTGTGCCCGATCAGTTGTTTGTGCGCGACCAGTTGTTTGTGCGCAATCAGTTGTGGAATTCTGTTTTGGGGTCAGCGGCGTGACAAAGGTGTTCTCGATTCCTGGTGCGGGGTTTGCTTTTGAGGGGTGCGCGATCACCGATTCCTGGCGCGGGGTTTGCTTTTGCGGGGTGCGCGATCACCGATTCCTGGTGCGGGGTTTTGCTTTTGCGGGGTGCGCGATCAGTTCTGCCTGGTGCGGGGTTTGCTCTTGCGGTGTGCGCGATCAGTTCTGTCTGGTGCGGGGTTTGCTTTTGCGGGGTGCGCGATCAGTTCTGCTGGGGTGTGCAAGGTTCACCAGCGTGGAGGATGGTGTTCGGGATTGTTTTAGCTTGCTCGTTTGTGCGCGATCAATTGTGGTGGTGTGTTCAGGTCAGCGGCGTCACGGAGTGCGGGTGTTGTTCGTGTGTTCGTTTGTGCGGGTGTGTTTGTTTGTGCGGGTGTGTTTTCTGCTAGTGTGTTCACGACGGTGCTGGGGAATCTTCGGGCGGGGGTTCTGTATGCCTGCGATTTGTTCTGGACTCGTGTTCACGGCACGGCAGCGTGACGAAGGTGTTTGCTATTGCTTGTGGAGGGGTTGTTTGGGTTTAGGGTTGTTTGCAGCGGTACTTGTTGAACGAGATGGCGACTTGTATCAAGCTATGGACGATGGAGGAAGACTTCGGTGTTGCAACTCTGTACAGCAAGGTGAAGGTTTCAGCCGATGAAACCTACGCGTCTTTGAGGCTGCGTCTGGAGGACAAAGCGGCGCTCGAATGGCCATTCGAATTCTGGGACAACGATGATCAAATCAGAGTTCCGCAGAGGATGGAATCCTTCAGCGACATGCCTGGACATGTTTATGTGCTGCCCCTGCGTGCTGCGGGCGAAGACAGATCTTCCAAGTGTGGATGATGCACAAGTGAAGGATGAGTTGTGGAGGATCGCATGAATTGCATGGACCGTGAGGATTGGTGGAGTCGCTGAACATGGCTGTGGGCACAAACCAGTTGAAGTGCTTCTTCAAGTGCAACCGGTTGGCCCTAAACCAAATGCTATTCCTTATGCAATTTTTTTGAATGCATGTGCACATCTTGGGGCCTTGTAGAGCTGAAAGTAGAGCTGAAAGGAGGACTTCAGTCACATTTGTGTGTGAGGGATGCACTTGTTCACATGTATTGGAAGTGTGGCATCTTTTTTGATGCATGACTGTTTTCTGAGAGGCTGCTGGTTTTGTCAATCAGACTTGTGACTTGTGATTTATGGGGTGCAGTGTAATCACTTGGAATGTGATGATTGGTGGATTTGCAGAACATGGTTGTAGGAGTGAAGGAGCTGATCACTTCTCCAATTGGTTTGGGGTGACTATGAGTCTCATGTACAAGTAGACATTTGTGTCATAGACTCTAAATTTTTTTTCACATGTGTTGGATGGCTTAGAACTGCAGCTTGTTGCCATAGTTCTTGTAAATGATTTGTAATGTTGTGTTTTTTAACACCTTTAGTACATTAAACTCTTTCATTACTTTTTCATTTGTAATGTTTGTGTTTTTTAATACATTTTGTACATTAAACTCTTTCATTACTTTGTCATTTGTAATGTCTTGCTTTTATTTAGCATTTGTGCATGTATTTGTCTTCAAGTATGCATTCTAATGTAAACACATCCATTTTTTGCCTTAAAGTTGAATCTTGTGGGTGTACAGGGCATATCTTGTCACTTTAATTCTCATTACTTGTTAAATTAGTTTTGTTCTTTATAAAGAAAATAGCCTCCAATAAATTCAGCCTATGTACGTATTATAAGTAAAGATAGGCATGATAATATGGGCTCTAGGGGGGTTTATAAGTAATTATAGGGGCCTGAAAATTCAAAAAAATAAATAAATACCCCCCCTAAAAATACCCCAGCGCCGCACGTGGTATCCAGAAAATACGAAGAGTGTCCCCCCCGTGGTTGCTTGAAGCTTTGATCTTTGATCCTCCATATCTGCATTATTTGCAGGAAAATAATTATCAGGTTAAGTATTTTAACTCGAGTCAAGTTAAACATATGTATCATGGGTTATATATTTTATTTTCTTTCTTCTTCAATATACCCCTGTTCTCATTATTTGAGTCTGTATTGTAGTGTTTAACTCGAGTCGAGTTGAACACCATTGTGGTTATTTAATTATTTTGCGTGAGTAGTCTCATATCTTTGGTATGTAGTCATTTGAATATGAGGTTCGGGCTGATCATCTCGACTCGAGATGAATTAACATATAATTATCAGTTGTTGGCTTGTTTATTCTATATTTCTTGTGATTTAACTCGATCCGAGTTGAATTGTGTCCTAAATGTCTTCATTGTTTGGTTTGAGTTTACTTAGATGTTTCATTTTTGTTGCGTTCTGATAATCTGAAGCCAATGATTCCCCTGTACTGACATTTTTATGGCTGTCTATCCAAAAAAACGTGCAATTCAACTCGGCTCGAGTTGAATTTTAGTGCTGGGGTCTGGTTTTAGTAGTTCACATTCGTTAATTTAGCGTTCCATCGAGTTGAATTGACATCGAGTTGAACTTACGTCGAGCTGAACTTACATCGGCCTCAAGCTGAAATTTTAGTAGAATTCACTGAAATCACGAGACATTCATTTCACTCTTACAAATGCAACTCTTACTTGTTGCATATATAAAATGCAACAAAGAATGCAGCATATACTGCAGAATTCACCTAAAGCGCACAATTGTTGTTGCAGTATGCAACAAAGAATGCAAGAAATGCAACAACTGCAAACTGAAATCGGAAATCAAAGAATTTGAAGCAGCAAACCTGGATTCTTGAAACGCGGCTACGGCACAGAGCTCGGACGGCAGCAGCGGCAACACCTACCAAAAACAATGTGACCCAAGCAATAAAGTGACGCAAACACTCGCAGAAATACGGTGGATGCCAATGAATCCCGAAACGCAGAAAACGAGGGGGAACTCACAACACCGCACTCAAGGCACTCCCAGAAACGAAGACTTTAAACCCTAAACAGAGAAGAACCAAAAACCCTGAAGAACAAGAACCCAGAACAAGAATCACAGAACAAGAACCTAAAACAAGAACCGAATCAATCAACCCGGAAGAAACCGTAATCAGAAGTAGAATCACAAGAAACGGAAACAAAAAAAACGGAATCACAAGAAACCCGCGGAATCACAAAAAACGGAATTGCAAGAAACGTAATCACAAGAAATGGACCCGGAAGAAACGAACCCGCAAGAAACGTAATCACAAGAAACGTAATCACAAGAAACCCTAAACTAGAGAACAAGAAGAGAGACAGCGAATGACGAAAACACACAAGAAACAAGAACCAGCAGAAACCCGGAAGAAGAAAGAACCCAGAACCCGAAAAACAAGAACCCGCCAAGACGCCGCAAACCCTGAAGCCAGCACGCCGCAAACTCCGTCGCACAACTCCTGCCAACAAAATCCGTCGCACAACTCCAAAGCCAACACGTCGCAGAACTTTGAAGAAGACGACAGGAAACTTCAAAAAAAAAGCACAGAACCCTAGATCGCAATTTGCGAAATCCTGGCAGACTCTAGTTCTGGGCAAGGGTCGTGCAATCTGGGCCTTCCATGGCAATGGACCGTCCGGATTGAAGATTGCTGTCTCCAGCGCATTTAGCCTTGTTTAGCCTCCATTTAGCCAGGACATAAGGTAAGATGCTCTAAATATGCCCAACTTCTTTAAACCACCCCTATTTTTAATTAGAGGGGAAATGGAGATGGGGTGATCTTAAGTCCAAAACATTTGGACTCATCTCCAAAATTGACAATTTCAGTAGAAAACATTGTGAACTACAATTTGGAAGAATATTTTGGAATTTGTATACAAATGGAAGTTGTAGATTTTGATTTTAAAATTCAACTGCGTACAGTTACATCTACTAATGCTATCACCAATTTTTTCCTATAAATTTTGAAAAGGAAATTTCAAAATTCCTTTTAAATTCAATTACAAGTAAAATTTTATCATTTTATGGGTAAAACTTGTTGAAATGGATTTTAAATAAGGTTTTGTTCATGGTTTGATTTTTTGAAATTTTTGGACCTTCACATCTTTGACCTTGTTTTTGCACATCTACTTTTGAAATAAAGTCAATGCAAATTGACCACTTGACATACTTCCACATTTTTAATTTCAAAAACGTATATATTCTAATAACACCAAATCCAACCGATGGATAGGAAAAAAAATGAGGATCATGACCTTCATGAAGTATCACCAAAAATTAACATGACTTTCATCCAAGCAAGAATGAGAGAGGAACTTACAAGGATTTGAATCTGTTCATCGTCTTGAATATGGACGTTGGAACGCTTCAAGGTTAAATGGACCACTTTAGCAATTGAATGCATCAAGGAATTTTTTTTTAATTGATTCTTATTATAAAAAAAATATACTACTGATCTATATAAATAATGGAAGATGTAAAATCTAAGATTAAAATATAAATAGTACTATTCAATTAGGCAATTTAATGAATTAATACAAAATTTGTATGAAATCACTATACTTAGAGTGTTATATTTCAACCCATCACAACTAATTTTATACATAGTTTGTCAATATTGTATTCATTATCATGTAAAAATCAGATGCAATTAAAATTTGAAGGGTTAATGAAAAAAAAATTCTTCCATTATATCAATTGTGATTACTCTGACTTCTATTTAAGCAATCAATGACCATGTTTTCAATAAAGAATAAAGAATTTAAAGAAACTTCAAGTGTGCTTTAGGTGTGCATGAGGAGTGCGTGAAGTGCTTGAAATGTGCATGAGGGGTGCTTCAAGTCTAGCTGAAGCACACCTGAAGTTCACTTTTTAAAAGAAATTAGTAAAGAATGTCAGCAAACTTTATTTCCATTGTTATCTAAATTCATTGCAGTCACAATAGTAACAATGTGCTTCAAGTGTACTTGAGCTAGCCCTGAAGCATACCTAAAGCACAGATAAAACTTGAAATATGTATGCATTTTATTTGAATTTCAATTGTATGGATGTCTTCTAAAGAAGATGACACACATAATTTTACTCATTAGAGTTGAAGGTACAAAAATGTTACACAAACATTGTTTATAATAGCTTTCGGTATCGCCTAAAGTCTTCACTCTTTAGACACCTAGTACGGATTAATGTTTACAATAGTTTTAGGCCTAAAGTCTTGAAACACCTATGGATTAATTTACTTTTACCATATAAATTCATATTTAACTTTCAATCTTTTTTCTTTAAATGTTTCACTTCCATTTTCCTTTTATTACATGTTCAAATAAGCTTAAGGTTTGTAAAGAAAAACTTTATATTTTATTAATGTGACAAACCCCTACTTCTGAGGTTAGGGTCATTAGTATCATGTGAATTAACAAACTTTCTACATTATAAAACTTTTTATAACATATTCAAATAATACTCATTAATGTACATTGGAATTGCCACAAACCCATATGTACCTAAACTTTTTGAACTTGTATATGATGTTCATATAGTATTAAAGCAAACAATAAAAACATGATACAAAATAATTAATGTTACACATAGTATATGCTTATATCATAACCAAAATAAATTCACAATCAAACAACACTATTGAAGTACATGGCTAGCTTTGAGTTCTAATTTTTAATTTCACGTGCAACGTCATTCAATTGATTAAGTAATTTTTTGGGATTCTTGACTTTTTGAATAATAGGAGTTGAATGGGTCCCAACATACAATTATACATTTTTTTTGGGTTAGGGAGAGTTTTTGCACTCCTTTACCGGATGGACCCCTGATAATGGAGGCCGAATTAGTGTTTCCTAGCACCATTTCTCCAAAAGAGTTTGGAGTTGAATGGGTCCGGCACATACAATTATACATTTTTTTGGGGTTAGGGGGTGCAAAAACACTCCCTAACAGGAGGCACCCCTGATAATTGAGGTGCAGTTAGTGTTCTCTAAAATAATTAATGTTACACATAATATATGGTAATACCATAACCATAATAAATTCACCATCAAAAACGCTAGAATTTAAATCTTTGTTAAATGAATTACACCAAACAACTAGTTCTGTGATGGTTTACAATGTAGCACTCTAAGATTACTGATTTTATGCACACTTTTTATTCAATAATTACTTGGTGTAATTGAATAGCACTATTCGCATTTTTAATCTTAGATTTTATCTCTAACTTCCATTATTAATACATTGTAGTACTAGGTACTCTTAAGAAGTAAAGAAATGAACATTCAAAAGTATTCAAAAGCAATAAAGTAAATCTTGTACACTATGATAGGGATAGGGAAGGTTTATGGATAGATAACGTCATAATCAAGAAATTTAAAAATTGATTTTTGTCATACCTTCACAATAGTCATGACTATATGTGAAATATTAAGAATCCAACATTTCATGGAAATATAAATCCGTAGACTCTTTAAAGGTTTCACATTCAACCTTTCGATTGATTTTCATTGTATCCCTTACAAGGAATTGAAGTGTGCCTCAATGTAAATGACACATGGGGTACATCATAATGAGGTTTTCCAAACACTCATTGAACTCAAGTGCTACATTTATGTTAGTGAAAGCCAAATGAGGACTATTTGAAAGCATGGCCTAGTATTGTATTCCAAGTAACTACCAGTAGGTATTCATGAGCAATCATATAAATTTTGTATGAGTGCTTCCATTGTTTTTAGTGTTCCAATAATGGGATTGCCATGAAAGAACATAAATTTCACAACATGATTTTTTTTTTAAATGCATTTCATATACTGCAATGATTCATTTTATAGTATATTGTTGTCGTTCTACATGTTAAAAGTACATGTACAGACTTATGATTCTTCCATGAACCTCAAATATTTTAATTCGGTATTATAGATTAATGTAGTGATTAAAGTATTTGGAATACTTCTAACTTTTACATTTTTTTTTTGCATTCTATAACGTAGAAAGACTAGACTCACATACCTAAATAAGGAGTGTAGGGATACTAGACTCACATACAAATTTTTTTTTTTAAAAGACCTATGATCCTCTGTTTTTTTGAAGTGCCTGAATTTTAAATTCAAACAAATGAATATGGGAAAGAAGAAAAAATACAATTTGTAGAAGTTAAAAACCATCTAAAGACATTTGGTATATGATACTTTAAGGATTGGATTGTGCATAAAAATTTGAAGCCTAAATAGAAATCAAACATGATTTCAGAAAGCCATCACTTATGTTTTAAGTTACTTCAAGTATTCTACATTGTATCATATTAATATGAAAAAGAAGGAAAAATATAGAGGATGATGGCTCTTTTGAAGTAATATGAAGATTTTCAGTACTTATAAATTTGTTGACTATGAAAAAAATGTGAAGCCTATATGGACTGTGGAATACTTATAATTCACTATTTATGTATTGTCACGTACGTATACGACCCACAACTAAATGATTCCAACAATTTTAAATCCTTAGGATATTTGTTTGTTCCATATCGTTTTTGTTCATTCATATACAAATTCTATGAGTTCATCATTTTTTAAGTCTCTTAGATCATTTCAATTCTCCAAAATATGTGCATGAATATCAAGAAATTGCTACAAAGTCTATGTTATGATTTTTTATTACCAAGAACATTTCAATTCTCCAAATATTTGCATGAATATCTAGAAATTGCTAGAAAGTCTATGTTACGATTCTTTTTTAACAAGAACATGTGTATTCTAAATTATGGAGACCTTGAATACAAGAACCAGAACCGTAAACCCTAAACCCTAAACCCTAAACCCTAAATCCTAAGATCATCCATTAAAAAAAGGACCAGCATTTTCGGCACTGCATAAGGTCAAGAAGGACTAAACTTGCATTTTGAAAAGGACTCAATAGTCGCTTTCCCTAATTCCAGTCCATGTTAAATGTACGGATCCCAAACCTGGAATGCGTTTACTTTCCGGCACTATTCATCAGCGTCTTATAAGGGAAAGAGATTCCTCTCCAGATTTAGCCCGCGACTTTCAACGGCAGCCGTTTCAAATGACTTCCAACTTTTCCTGCTGAAAATATCTCGCTTGTGTGCGATGTTGTGTCTCCTGAGCAGCGAAACTTTTCCGTGCCATTCTTCAGTTCGACATTTGTGTCTCCAGCCAGTTTTCTTCACGCCGTTCATCGAGGTTCGCTGCTTTCTTCTAACGTCGCCTTTCATTTTGTTGATTTTCGTCCATTTCTGTAGCTCTCATTGACACGCTAGTGTATGGGGTTTAACTGAACGGTTGCTCAATATCAGTTCGGGAATTGCGGTAGGTTTTCAGATCTCGAAGTGCAGGCATTGTACCACGCAAAGGTTTCGCATTCCGTGATTGAACATTTATGTTTTCCAGTGCTCTGGTCAGGTGTCGGAATGGGAGATTGCAGCGTAGAATTTCCAGAACTCCCATGGCATTCTTTCAATCCCTCTCACAGTATTGTATGCATCGTATCGCACAGTGGTTTTGCAATGCTTGAGTGAACTCTACGGTTTTGGAGTACTCTGACAAAGCGTCGTAATGTATATTGCACTGAAATATTACTGCATTTGCATTATGTGTTTCCAATCCTTCACATTCTGTGTATTGTGGATTTCAGTCCCCGATAATTACTCCGGATTTTCCGGAAGAATGATTATTAATCGTGAATCATATAAATTCAATCCAAAAATTTCAGTCTAAAATTCAACTCGACTCGAGTTAACAACATAACCACAGGTTAACAGTAATTAATAACTCTGTAACCAGTTCAACTCGACTTGAGTTGAATATCGCCTCCCCTAATGAATTTAATATATTAACTGTAATTAAAGTAAAATAAGTACACCACTATTTACGTACTATTTAACTCGGCGCAAGTTGAATAAGTACCTTTGAGCTTCTGATTTTGTTTCCGAGGAAAAAGGTGATGATAATCCCCATCCTGATACTTGTTAATGGATCTCCTCTTTTAACTTGACTCGAGTTGAAAGGCTGTCCTGTATAGTATGATGTATTGATGGTCAATGGTGATATGTTTTTGTTTACAATCTTAATTTAATGATGATTGTACGGATTGAACTATGACACCTGGGAATTAATTTATTATCACTGACTGTCATGGTCAGAATGTGAGTGACTATTCTAACTTTACAGTTTTCAGATATGTGCCTCTCAGATTGATTTCATTTCTAATGAATTTTTAACTCGATGCGAGTTGAACCTGAAATCATATTCATTCCTCTGAATCTTTAGATTTCAAAATATTCATCGAGGACACTCATACTTCAGGAGTACAGAAAAGAATGGATACAATATAAATTTTTAACATTATTATTGTTTTTATGTACCTGTAAATCTAGAGTATAAGTTTTTGTGGCTGAGGTTAGTTTTCTGTTTTCAGTGAATTTTGGTGTTTGATGATTTATTTTTCTGGTACATTAAATTGTATTCGCTTTATTCGGGGATTTGAATGGTATCATTATTTTCTGGTAATTCAACTCGGGCCGAGTTGAATTATGGATACTTTGGTGTCTTCCTTCTTCCAAATGATTTCTGATATGTCTTGTTCTGGTCCACTGAGTGTCTGCGGTGCCTTTACAGACGTAATGGAGAACGGAATGATGGTGGTGCCAGAGTACTCCTTCGATGAAGGCGAGATTCACAATGATCCAGAGGAAACTTTCAATATTCCGGATTGTGAGGGTATCCCTCAGAGGCTTTGGATGACGCAGGTGGTCATCCTTCACAATGTGGATGGTTTGCTTGTAGCGGAGGGGCTTTGCTACAGTGTGAACTCTGACCTTGTCCTTGGTTCTGATGGCCCCCTCGGAGATTCTCTTATCGCAGTTCACATCTCTAAATCGCTGCGTCCTGAAGATGTTCTAGTGGATTGGAGGTATTCTCTCCGCGCTTGGCCTATCGAACGTGTGTTCTTGAATGGATCAAGTCTTCGTGATCATGAACTTCATGACGATTACAATCGTTGGGAAGCTAGTCGTGCACAAACTTCTTCTACAAGCTCCAGACCATATACATCCTTTGTCAGGAATCCTCATCCCAAAACGTGTGTGAAGGCCAGGGACTTGCTCACTCAGGAGTCAATCAATTCAGTGTCGAGCAAAACTTGCTGCTCCAACAATTGCATTCAACCTTTTCCAAGGGAGAAGATTCGTGCATTCCGTAAACGCATGTACCACAACTCAACGTTCGAGTTCCGGTACCACATGAAACTAGATGTTCATCGTCAAGTCCATCGTGATGCCCAGGGGAAGAGAGTGGTCACTATCGAAGTAGTTGATGTTTGCTTGGCGGCATGGCGACATATTGCTGGTGTCTCGGAGACAACATTCCATCGTTTCCAAGAATTCGCTGCGAGAGGTGATCAAGCTCAACCTCATGGAAACTTCGGTACACAGAAGCCTAGGAGACATACTGTGCAAGCCACTGCGACGTTGAAGTGCCTACTTGATAAGTCGGCGAATCACATGCCACATCGCATGTTCACTCTTCCATCTGGAGAAAAGAAGGTGTCCATGATCTTGCCGGCTACTTTCACATGGAAGGAAACTATTCCTGAGGTGAATGCAGCAAATGCTATGTTCGGACTTAAAGAAGTTTCAGCTTCTAATGTGAGTAAGATTAGGAAACTAAATTTCCCTGAATTCAGTGCCAAAAAGCCAGGGGACAATTTTGCTAGGTGCTCAAAGTGTGATCAACTACAAACTTTGAGGAGGACCGCTGTTCATGGTTTACAAAGGAAGTGGACTCAATAATCTATTAGACAAGCATCTAGCAAAGGCTCGAGCATATCGAGATCAGTATTACGCAAATCGCTACAAGTCCAGCGCGTATCCTCACGAATGCTTGACAATCATGCATGACAAAATGGATCATGCAAAAACGGCATCCCTTGTGTTCTCTCACAAAAGTAAACAACTGGATGGGCTCATGAAGTTACCGGTTTCTGTGATAGGTATGATTGCCCATGGACACGGTGATGTGCATTATGCTCATTATGGTTTAGACATATTCCTTCACGACTCAAATTACACGGTGGGGTCGTTAGCAAAACTCTTTCGAGATCTTGAGCTTCCACCCAAGTATTCCTAGGGGAATTGTTTGCTGGATCCGGCTCCGCTCCTCTATTTCGTGCTGTGTTACAAGGATAAGATGTTTGCAAATCTTCGCTTCGTCCACAACCCGAAGTTGCTATTCTTCCCACTTCTCTTTCTCCGGTTCTAAATGTGCAAATGGACAACGCCACGGGAGACAACAAGAATAGATTTGTGTTTGCGTTCTGGTCCCTTCTTGTTGCTAAGAAGGTCTTCCGTGAGGTCTACATTAGTTTCATGTTGGTTGGGCACACGCATGATGACATAGACGCCTTGTTTGGGAGGTGGAGTATGCAGTTGAAAAAAGAGAACTTCCCTACCATCCCATCTCTCATGAAGTCCTTCATGGATGTGGATTCCGTACCTACAATTCCTCACCTTATTGAGGAGGTGCCAGATTTTAAAGCCTTCATAGAAGGTTTCATTTTGGATGGAGAGGAGGCACTTGTTGGCCATATGAAGGCACAACAATTCAAGTTTTATTTGAACTCAACAAGTGTTCTAGTTATGAAGTACAAGCACTATTGCACTGATAGTGATTGGCTCCCTGAGGAAGGTGGAGGGATCAAATTATGGCGAGAGGACACTGAAGGACGTAGTCTTTGGCCTCGAGGAGAGCCAGTGCCTGTAGTCCATCTCCTAATGCGAAGTTTGGATGAGATCTACAAAGGGTTATCAGGCTTCATCAAGTATTGGGAGGCATTGTGCAATGAGGATGGCAGTGGAGAATACCGGAGAAGGTTTGAACACTTAGTGTTCTATTGGCGGGCGGTGAATTTGGCCTTGAAGGACCCAATTGAACCATCAGCTGTGTTGAAGGACGGCTTTTGGCCTTCTACTCGCGTGGAGACGACAGAGGAGGATGAACTTGATGACAATGGTGAGGTGCGTGAGGAGTTTGCTAAAGATGATGCTTTTGTAGGGCAACTCCGCAATCATCCATTACCATCTTTTCGTGTGGCCCGTGATGTTTTCGAAGGGTACTTCGTGGTCGTTCGGCCAGCGGATGGAGATGCAAAGCCGATATGGATTGCGCGAGCCTTGTCTGATCCTTTTGCGAACCCAAAACATCCTAACTGTGTATTGATTCAATACTTCCGGCCCACATCACGTGAGCGAACTATTCAAGAATACTATACTGGGTGGGATTCCACTAAAGGATTGCGTTGGAAAGTGGACGAGACCTAGAACCCAATTGGGGAAGAAATAAATTCACTGGTGACGGCCTGGAAGTCGAAGGTGAAGAAGGACACAATTGAGTGTGTCCTTAAAATACCGTCTGCTCAGATCGACGTTATCAATGGTAGTTTGTCTGCGTACAATTCCGATTGAAGATAGACGACTTGGCATAGACGGCATTCAAGTTTTTATATATTGTATTTACTATTCTTATTACATGTGCTATTGTTTTGTTTTGTTCTTGCATAACTAAGAAGGATTTTAAATAATCGATTGTACTTGATTTAGATTAGATATATAGATTGCAGTTTTATGATTTGATTTTGTAGTATGAAGTCACTTGTGCAACAAGTGTCTTTTTACATTCTATTCAATATATCTTTTATTACTTTATTTATAAAGTTGTCTCTACTCTTTATGTTTCAATTAAATTTCTATATTTATTGACTTTGTATATGTCATTTGAAAAAGAATTAGAATTGAGAAAAGGTGGTAGTGGATAAGACCACTTTTTATTTTGTTAACGTGTGAAGCACTTGTCACAATTTCGGATAGGGGGTTGGTTGGTTGTTACAACTTTCCTGCCTGCAAAGCTCACTTAGCAGTACCAAGTCATGTATTTCTTCAAGTTGCTCATACGAGTTCAATGAGAATCGAACTCGGACCACCTGAATGAGATAAATAGCCCCTTCCAACCAACCGTTCGGCTCATGACTTGGTGTTCAACTCTAGAAACAGTAGGCTCTTATATCAAAAATCACTTTCCTCTCTTTCTACTATACATTGTACTGTGACACTGTAAACTCCCATTTTAATGAAAATTACAACTTACAACTAAAGAATTGAGTTCCCATCAACTTAACTCGACATGAATTGTGAAGCCTAAAAATAGACAACATTATTTTGGGAGGCTCCCAATCTCCCATTTTAATGAATATGATGTTGAAGTTTCTCCCCGTCGGTGGACCAAACAATGAAACAGTTCCATTTCCGAAATTGGTCTTTGATGTCATCAGGAAAATCACTATTCTCTGAGACAATTTGTTTGCTCGCATCTACATTGTGCTGTCCATTTATTATATAGAACTTTCTTTTTTTGATTTCATCCCAACTTGTTGGCTTAATGCTGACGCCTACTGGCATAACACATAGTGTTTGCTTCATCGACATGTCTGGCATGTTGACCAAGTATGTTACCATATCCTCGACAAGTCGGTTCTCCTTCGATCAAATATTGAATGTGGCCGGAGCTCCAATAAGCTGTTCGATCGGTATTTCCTTCTTGTCGTCCACCTTGAAGACCTATGCGTCCTCATAGGTTGTCCAGAAGCGCTTGTACGCTTCGCTCACAAGCTTATAGTCTGGTTTCCTGTCTGTGGCTCGGGAGTGAGGGACATTCATCATTTCTTCTACATAACTTCCCTCAGCCAGTCCAGATTGATCTGAAGCTCTCTCCAATGGCTTGGTCGTTGACGGAGACGCCTCATTTCTCTTTCCACTTTTTCACGGTGGTGGCCTCTCCTGTGCCAGGGATTTCCTCTTTCCGCGACCGGAACCAGATGCTTGGGGAGCGTTCCTACGAGAGGCTTCACTACCACCTCCGCTGACTATGTCAATTGATACAGACCGTGGTTTATTCAAAGTTGTCTGCATTTCTAGCTTCCCCTTCAAAGTGTTGAAGTCATTGAATAGCGCTCGAATTTTAGAGCACAACCTTTTTCCATTCAGGGGTGTCCCGTCAGCGTTCTGATATTCCCTTCTGTCAATTTTCTTTTCCAGCTCCTTTATCTCGTCACTAAATGGAGTAGGCTCAAGGCTCTGAAGGAAGGGGGTCATGGAAAATGGAACGAGGAGAGAATTAATACATATTGTGAAGTGGTATTGCTCGGCACTTGGGATCCCTGGTTTAGCGGTGACACACTTAATTTTTATTATTGGATGGGCATCAACTTCAACGTCTTTGACTTTCTCCTTGAATGACAACTGGATGAAGACCTGGGCGTTCTTGAATTTGTAGGAGAAGATTATCAAATTTGTAAACAGAACCATGGAAAGACTCTAGGATTCAACTCTTTCGGGTTCTTTAAATTCCCAGTATTCGCCTTCAATAAGGATTTCGTCTAGTCCTTCGCATTCTTCGGAGAACTGAACTTCTGATTTCTGGAAGTACATGTTCAAGCTCTCAAGCTGATCTTCCATCCTGCATATTCATTTGCAAATAATTAGTGACAATTGTGATTCAGCTCGACTCGAGCTGATCCGTTATTTTAAGGCATCTGTTAATTTCCGAACGAGTAGGACTGTCCAATTTCATTATGATATGTTTGGTTTCGTAGTATGTATGTTGGTTAGTGGATCAGCTCGAATCGAGCTGATTCACATGGTTGATTGTTTAACCGGTTTTGTTTGAAAACATTATACTTCGTGCATTAATATTTCGAGAAATTTAACACTGACTTGTTGTTGCGGGTGAGCTCGACTCGAGTTGATCTTCTTGGTTTATTTTTATTTATTTAATTGATACTTGGTCAGAAGGGGAATGTGAGTACAAAATTGTCGCAGCAGATCAGCTCGAATCGAGCTGAACTGCAATTACTGGACTCGGTTTTTTGGTCGGGTTTAGCAGTGACTCTTGCATTGAGTTCTCTGTTTTAATTAGGGTTTCGACCTAAACCCTAAACCCTGATCGCTAAACCCGAAACCCTAATCGCTGAACCCGAAACCCTAATCGTTGAACCCGAAACCCTGAACCCAAAGTGAGAACCTAAATGGAGACCCTAAATGCCAAGCTGAACCTTGGACATTGAACCCCAAGTCCACTACCCGAAGTGAGAGCCTATACAATTGCTAGAGAACTGAGAATTGAAACTCACTTGCAAATTTCAGAATCCGAAAACCTTGACTGTCAAAATCCTAAAATGTAGAAGACAAATGGAGCTCCAAATCTTGCAACATTGTCAAGATGAACAACAAATTAATCACTCAACATTTGCAAGGAATTGCTGAATTTAGACAGACAGAAGCTCACATGAGCACTTGCGCAATTGCCAAGTACGCACAACATTTGCAAATAACAACTTCAAATTTACAAAGAAACTCATACACTTGCAAGAATCACACATTCACAAACTCATAGACATTTCAAAACAACGAATACCTAAACTCACACATTCACTAAGTCACAAAAATTTCAGGACCACAAAAATTTCAGAACCTCAAAAATTTCAGAACCACTAAATTTCCGACTCAGGCGACCCTCGTTCGATTATGTAGTACATCACCTCAGTGGTTGGATATGTTCAATATGCTCATGCAAGCAAGGTTCCAAAAAAAGGACAATGTAATGCTAAAGAAGAACATTCAAGATCATGAAATCTAACATTGCCCTATCTCCACATCAAATGCTTGGTTGTCACCTTTACAGAAACACAGAAATTAGGTTATGAACGTCGTTACTTACCAAGGGATTGCGGAGGAAGCGTTGCTGAATCCTGGCGGTGGCTTTGTCTTCTTCACTCGAAGTGCTGTCAAATAAGACGCAAGTGGAATGGTGCGCTCTACAAGACCATCCGCAGTCAATTCCTCCCTGAGGAAAATTCTAAACCCTAAACCAAGACATCACACCGAACACCAGTCACCAAATCCTCCACTGCGAAATCACACACAAGCCATTCAGTTGAATCTCAAGGTGTATTCTTGCTGATCCTCACACTCCTGTTCCACATCATGGTTAAATAAAAATTCTCAAAGTACATAACGTCGCATCCGGTAACGCAGGTTTGATCAATCAAATTTGTTGAAGCTTCCACACTCCTACAAATGTGAAGACAACAAACCACCCTAATCGCCTCAACGTCTAGCATACGTGCCCAGCAAGTGCAAAAAAACCAATCGCCTCAACGCCTCAACGTCCAGCATATGTGCCCAGCAAGTGCAACAAAACCCGGAAACCAAACATGCAGTGCCCAGGAAGGAAACAATCAGCGCCTTTCTAGGAAACCAAACACGCAGCAAATGCAACAAACCCTAGCGCCCAAGAATTGAAGTACATTACCACTCACTAAAGTTGGCCGAGCCTCCTCAATTTCGCTCCGTGAAGACCGTCCGGAAGCTCCTCAATGTCACGAACCCGAACTCAATCTCACTCCGTGAAGACCATTGGCAAGCGCCTCGCCGCCTGAATCTCACCCTAACGCTTCTGGCGCGCGGTTTGAAAAGCCCCCCTCCAGCAGGAGGCCCTTCCAGCAGAAGACCCGCCCCGAAACGAAACCCTAACACAAGAAGAAGCCCCGCCAAGAAATCTAACCCTAACAGCAGCAAAAAAACCCTCTAGCAGAAGCCTCGCCAAAGAAACCAAACCCTAACGCCAGCAGAAGCCCCCACGCTCGCAAGCATGCACGACGGTTTACTACAATGCAGGGGAAAGGGAAACAAACAATCGCGTCAAAACAATGCGCGAGAAATCACAAAACCCTAGCTCCGTCACTGCCCGGACATGCTGGAGTTGCGTATACCCGGACCTATCTGCTATACCTGAACTTGTCTGCCATACCTGGACGTGTCCGAATACCCGGACTTGTCCAGTCCTACACTAACCTTTTGGAAGATACAAAAAAACTTTAATGCAAGCAAGTAATAATACAATGCATAGCTGGAAGCATAAAATTGTGGATCACTGAGTCCTTTTTCTTTAGTTAACCTTATGATCATAAAACCTTAAACCTTCGTTGAATGTCATAATACTCTAGAAATCATTTACTTCTTACACCAAATTTGGAAGTGAGACGCACAGTTGCACTTCTCTCTTGCAGGGATTGTTTTTTGGTCAATCTTTCATGAACCGAAAATCATTCTTTACATGCTTTGTATGTTTTACTGTAAAGATGCACTGCACGAGGCTGGGAGGGTTCATGACTAATTTCACTATTGTTTGTACACAATGAGATTTAACAAATCAGAGAAGCAGTAGCAAATATTTAACTTTCGTGTGACGGAGGCAACCACGTTATTATGACACAATTAAAAAGCTCATTGGTTCGAGACTTCATAAATCAATTTCGGTTTTAGAGTTCTATGTAACATTAAATAATGTCATCTAACAGACATCATTCATTTCGCATCATTGTAACTAGTACTACACGGTTTTAGTAGTCAAGTCACCTAGTTTTCACGTAGTAGCGTTTCACATGAATTTCATATTTAGATTTGAGGTTGTTTACGGGTTGAGGGTTTAGGGTATAATGTACAATGACCGATTCATACCCCTAAATTATAATTTAACATACAAGGTCAAAATAAGCACCAATGAAAGAAATCGCACATTGAATTCAAAAGTTTTGGAATAATTGCAACTTGTGCAACATGTTTTATCATTTTCTTTACGTGAATTTTCATGACATTATATTTTTTTGGACAGTCATTAAAGTACAGGGCAAGACCGTTGCCCCAATTTTTAGTTTCACGCACAAAATCATTCAAAGTGACCACCCAAATGTGCATATCCTTTTGAATGCATGAGTTTAGGAATAAATGCAACTTGCACAAACATGTTTTACCATCTTTGTTACGTGAATTTTTGTGACATTATATTTTTCTGGTCAGTCATTAAAGCATTGCCCCAATTTTTAGTTTCACGCACAAAATCATTGAAAGTGACCACCCAAACGTGCATATCCTTTTGAATGCATGAGTTTAGGAATAAATGCAACTTGCACAAACATGTTTTACCATTTTCTTTACGTGAATTTTCATGACATTATATTTTTTTGGACAGTCATTAAAGTACAGGGCAAGACCGTTGCCCCAATTTTTAGTTTCACGTACAAAATCATTCAAAGTGAGAGACTACGAAGTGCATATTTTTGGGAGTTCTTGAGTAGGTTGGGTGCTTAAGTTTTTGTTTCATAAGTTCGTTGGTTTATATTTTTACATTAGATTAGAGGTATATAATCAATAATGAAAACACTTGTTTCTTTGCAGAGAAGCTTTGTTATTAGAATTAGCTACATATGAAATAAGTAGTGAATCTTCTTCTCTATCTATGATCGATATTTGTGGAATTTCAAGTGCAAGAAATCATTGCATAAAGAGAAGCAAAAATGAAATGGCTTCCCAATTGAAAGCATTTGCATTCATTTGTTTCAAAACATTTGTCACTCAAATTCTAATTTTTACTAAACCCGAAAATCGTGTTTTTATTGGATTATGCAAGTGTTTTGATGATTCCTAGAGCCAATCCAAAACAATGATAAACCCTACCTCTAAACCCGAAACCCTAAACTCTAAACCCTATACCCTAATCCAACAACTACTAAAAGTTACTATGAATCCTTCATTATCAATTTATTTATGGAAGATTTAAATTGCCTTTTTTTGGGGGGGGGAACCCCGAAAGTTACTCATTTTTTAAAAACTAGACACAAAGATATTCCAACTTACTAAAAATTGAAAAGGTACTCCTAGGCAACTGTTATATTACTTTTAATACATGGAATGTGAAGATCTCGTGATATTGACGTTGTAGATAACCGAGAGGCCGCGGACCCGAAGTAGAGCCACGATAGTTCGAAAAGTCAACATTTTCTTTTAAAAGGAGTCTCATCAACCTTGCTAACACCTCAATTTTCGTGGGGTCAACTACTGTATCAAACATTTTGTGTCGTTTCCTGGGGTAAAGGTGGGCAGGTCCATGGTATTCAAGGATTCTCCACTTTCAGAAATTCTCATTTCAAAACGTCCTGAAGATGGCGCTCTTTCTTCCTGCCATACATTGAGGTGTATGTCGTCACCCCAATTCCAAACCTCATTTCCCGCTTCTTCTTCAATTGTATGAACCTCTCTGTGCATTTCTTCTTTCCGGATTGTATTCAGCATGTAATGATTAGTTTTGTGCATGTTTGGGGAGGCTAGAAGAGGTCTTTAGGAGTACGTTGCTTTCTGTACCATTACATTCTGAGAGGAAGTGTTTCACCGCACTTCGATTACTGTAAGTCAGTCGCAATTCCTCAGCCACTGCACTGCTCTACGTTCATAGAATTCACAGAATTATTTTTGAGATTATTGTTCGTTGATTTTGTATTCATATTCGCGACTTATTTTTGAGATTTTTGTTCGTTGATTCTGTATACTTCTATTCAACCTGTGCATTTCAAAAACGATAATGATGTTGCATTCAGGGTGCAATTCATTTTGATTTCCTAGCACATTTCTCCACAATCGAATAATTGTAGTGTGAATTGAACTCCGAGAACTGCGCCGCAAACCCTGGGTACTATTAATAGAATCATGTTCTAATGGGCCAGCATATCAGCTCGATTCGAGCTGATGTGTAGTTTATTCATATAAGAATCCCATGCGGAAGGAATAACAAAGGTCGAGAATAATAATCTATCTCACTAATCAGCTCGACTCAAGCTGATTTACAAATCTTAATATATTCTTTACGTTGGCAAGACATTATGTATCATCTCAATCTATTTATGATCCATTTGAACTTAAGAATCATTGTGTGAATATTGATCGACTATGTACAATGAACCTGAATACATTGAACTTAAATACATTAATTTATTATATACAATGAACTTGAACGAGAAGGTGTTAATCAGCTCGAGTCGAGCTGATACACAAATCAATGCAAATCGTCTCTAATAATATTGAAGGTCAGTGAGACTGATATATTGTCCTTGCATATCAGCTCGACTCGAGTTGATATGCAGTATGATACGAAAGTGGGTGAAATATTCCATACTTTAATCTATCTAATATGCCTTTATGTTTACATTACGTTTCCACATGTTTTGATTGCATATCTACTCACCTTTTGCTTAAATATCAAATCATGAACTCATATGTAATTGAGTAAGATGTTCTGGATTATGATCAGGAGTCAACTTCAATATGTTCGTTTCTAATTTCATAGGAAGACTTGATAATTTGGGAGATCTACAGATCAGCTCGAATCGAGCTGATCTGTCTCTCGATTGTGGCCTGTTTTATTGAAACTGAATTCTTTATAGTACTATTTTGTAAATTTTCATATGAATAAAGTTCTTATCATTATTCATTCTGACATTGTAATATACAAACATCATGAATTCCACAGCTGAGGATTTCAGTGACATGGACTTCTTGGACGCTGAGGTACAAGTGCCTTAGGTAGCAGTTGTGGACGTTCCCGAATGCGAAGGTCTTCCTCGTCGTCTGTGGAACACAAAGTGTGTAACTCTATACAACGTTGAAGGAGTACTTGTTGGTGAAGGTACTTGTCATAGCGTGAACTCGGACTTGGTGCTTGGAGCGAATGGTCCGCTTGGGGATGAGAACGTGGCTGTTCATCTTTGTAAATCATTTTCTGAGGTTGACATCCCCGAAGAGCAAGTGTACTCATTGATAGTCTGGCCAATCACATTAGTGCACTGCCGAGGAGCAAGTTTGCATGACCATGAAGCCCGAGATAATTATAATCGTTTGCAAGCGAGTCTTTTGAATCCACCATCGAGAACATCTGTTCGACCGTATGCAAGTGACATTCGGAACCCGCCTCATGAGACATGCATAAAAACAAGAGGCCTACTCACTCAAGACTCTATCAATATAGTTTCAAGCAAGGTTTGCTGTAGCAGAAATTGCATGCAGCCGTTTCCGAGAGAGAAAATTCGAGCCTTTCGGGAACGCATGTACCAGAATTCTACATTCAAGCACAGAGCTTTCATGAAGACTGAGGTGCATAGACAAATGCATCGTGACTATGCAGGGAGAAGGATGGTGACAATTGATGGGATAGATGTTTGCATGCGAGCGTGGATGTTTATTTCTAGGGTCCCAGAGTCTACCTTCTACCGCTACCAAGCATATAAGAAGGACGGTCGTGAAGCAACGGTTCATGGCAATACTGGGCAAGTGAAGACTAGGATGCATACTCAACAAGCTACAGCTACGTTGAAGTGCATTCTTGAGCAAGAGGCGGATCACATGCCACATCGTACTCGGACTCAAGTCAGGAGACAAGGTTGTCTCCATGATTCTCCTGGCAACTTTTCAATGGAAAGGACAGATGGCAAAAATTAACGAAACCAATGTTGCTTTCGGACTGAAGGAGGTCTCTTCATCAAACTTGAGCAAGATTAGATCTTCCAAGTTCCTAGAGTACGATGTAAAGAAGCCTGGAGATAATTTTGCCCGTTGTGCGAAGTGTGACAAACTACGAGAGCTTATTAAGGGTACTTTATCTAGATCACAAACTTGTTTGAAGTGGCAGATGTTACTTAATAAACATCTAGCTATAGCTCGAGCACATAGGGAGTTGTACTATGCAAATCGGTATTGATCGCATAATTTTCCACACGAGTGTTTGACAATTATGCATGACAAGATGGATCATGCCAAAACAGCTTCTCCGGTCTTCTCTCATAAGAGTAAAGAGTTGGATAGCCTAATGAAGTTGCCTTTGTTTGTGACTGGCATGATTGCACATGGTCATGCTGATGTGTGGTATGCACATTACGGCTTAGACCTTTTCCCCCATGATTCAAATTACACCATTGGTTCAATGGCGAAGTTGTTGCGGGACCTCGAACAACCACCAAAGTCTTCTTCTCGGCAGTTGTTCATGAATTCAAGGTCTACCTCTTTGTTTGATGCGGTCTTGAAAGGCGTAGAGATGTGTGAAGCCTCACTACCCCCACCAACGGACACATTGGTTCCTGCAACACCATTGCCACCCATTCTCAATGTGCAAATGGATAACGCTACTGGGGACAACAAAAATAGATTCGTTTTTGGTTTTTGGTCTCTACTTGTGGCAAATAAAATCTTTCGTGAAGTTTATGTAAATTTTATGATTGTTGGCCACACATGATGACATTGATGCGTTGTTTGGAAGATGGAGCATGCTATTGAAGAAGGAGAGTTTTCCAACAATCCCTACTCTCATGAAGTCCTTCATGGATGTGGAATCCATTCCCACTATCCCTCACCTTATAGAAGAGGTGCCAGATTTCAAGGGATTTATTGAAGGATCATTTCTTGATGGTGATGACAGGCTCATTGGACACACGAAGCCACAACAAGTCAAGTTCTACCTAGATTCAAGTGGGTGTCCAATCATGAAGTACAAATTGTTGTGCACTGACGTAGAATGGCTAGGGGAAGAAGGTAGAGGCATTAAGTTGTGGAAAGAAGATGCAGGAGGGCAAAGTTTGTGGCCTAGTGGGGCACCTTTGCCAATTCCACAGAGGGCAATGAGAGGCATGGAGGACATTCTAAAAGGGATATCTGGATTCGTGAGATATTGGCAGAATTTGTGCGATTCAGATGTAAGTGGAGAGTATCGAAGACGGTATGAGCATTTGATATACTATTGGCGTGGTGTGAAGGAAGCATTGCTAGAACCAGTAGATCCATCCTTGGTTTTGAAGGATGGTTTTTGGCCGACTACTCGTGTTGAAGCAACTACTGCTCACGAATTAAATGAAGATGGTGAGGTTCGCGAAGAGTTCGGGGAAGATGACGCCTACGTCGGGCCTTTACGAGGACGCCCAAAACCATCCTTCAGGGTCGCTCGAGATCTCTTCGAAGGCTACTTTGTTGCAATTCGACTCGCAGATGCTGATACTTGACCAGTTTGGATTGCAAGGGCTTTGTCTAACCCTTTTTGTAATCCAGAGAAACCAAATTGTGTGCTCATTCAATACTTTCGTCCAACATCCCGAAATGAGGATGTTCAGAACAACTACATAGGATGGGATAGTGAAAGAGGTTTGCGTTGGAAGGTCGATGAAGCTGAACCACCGGTTTGGGAGGAAACAAACGCCTTGATGACAGCATGGAAGTCTCAAATCAGAAGAGATATTGTGCAATGCATGATTAAGATTCCGGCGGCTCAAATTGAAGTCATCAACCAAAGTCTTGCATCATACACATGATATTTGAAGTTTTATATGAATTGATGGTGTGAATTTGGTTTAATTATGATTTTACCAACTTCTTCATTCATATAACAGATTTGTTTTTATATATTTATGTGGTGTAGGTTTCATTTGATTTTTTCCTAATTTAATTTTTGTTGTTGTATAGATGTTTTGGAGTGCGATTAATGTTTTTAGATGACAATGAAATGTTCATACCATATCAATATACTTCCTATTATATTGTCGTGTTTCATTTATCATAGTTTTTCGATTTGTTTTTTGTTTTTTGTATCATTGAGTATATTTCATTTCAAATTATAGTAGTAATTATTACAAAAAAAGTAGAGTGGACATATCCACTTTTTATTTTGATAATGTGTAAAGTACTTGTCACATTTTGGGTAGGGGTTGGTTGGTTGTTACGACTTTCCTACCTGCAAAGCTCACTTAGCAGCACCAAGTCATGTATTTATGTCATGCGCTTATACAAATTCAACAGGAATCGAACCCGGACCGCGTGGATGAGATAAATAACCCCTTACAACCAACCACGGAGCTCATGACTTGGTGTCTAGCGTAGGACCTAATCTTTACTTATATGAATTTGAAGACTAATGTTACACAGAACAAAATCAATTGTACATTCATGACTATCAAAACTCTCATTTTAATGGAAACTACACTTTGCAACTAATAGATTTTGTGTTTATGAATGGATATTGGCTAGAATTAAAACTCAATTGTTAACGTCTACATGGACTACTTCATTTTGAGAGGGTCCGATCCTCCCATTTTAATGAATATAGTGTTTGGGGCCTTAAAGCTACTCCTTGGCCACACATTGTGTGAAATTTCCAAAGAGAAAAAATAAAAATTTCGTCTGTAATGAGCTGCCCAAAATTTTAATGTTGCTAAAAAACATTGTTTGGATGTTTAGGAGTTAAATGTGAGATTTGCTTGCAATTGTATTGTTAGAACCTTAATATGCTTGATTAGTTTTATATTATTAAGAATATGACCAATTGACCATAGACACTTCTGACGGCCTACTTCGGACGCCTAGATTTTTTCACATTTCCTAGCACCCCCTCAGAAACTTGTCCATAACTTCTTGGTGGAAGGTCCAAAACTTCAAATGGATTGTTGGAGATGAAACCTTGCTTGATTTCCAAACTTTTTCTAGTTCAAAGTTTTTCAAAAAAATGTATTCTACTATGCGGAAATGAGGTCTGAACATTGACTTTTCTTACATTATATTTCGGATGGCTAGTCCAAATTTGGAAGGGGGGAAGGCTAGTTGCCTGGTTCTACTTGGACACTTCTGACGGACACTTCCGACGCCTAGATTTTTTCACATTGCTAACACCCCCTCAGAAACTTGTCCATAACTTCTTGGTGGAAGGTCCAAACTTCAAACGGATTGTTGGAGATAAAACCTTGCTTGATTTCCAAAGCTTTTCTAGTTCAAAGTTTTTCAAAAAAATGTATTCTACTATGCGGAAATGAGGTCTGAACATTGACTTTTCTTACATTATATTTTGGAATGATGGCTAGTCCGAATTTGGAAGGGAGGAAGGTTGGTTGCCTGGTTCCACTTGGACACTTCTGACGGCCACTTCCAACGGCCACTTCGGACGCCTAAATTTTTTCAAATTTCCTAACACCCCCTCAGATACTTGTCCATAACTTTTTGGTGGAAGGTCCAAACTTGAAACGGATTGTTAGAGATGAAACCTTTCTTGAATTCCAAACTTTTTCTAATTCAAAGTTTTTCAAAAAAATGTATTCTACTATGCGAAAATGAGGTCTAAACATTGACTTTTCTTACATTTTATTTCGGACGGCTAGTCCGAATTTGGACAGTTGGTCTCAGTTGGCCACTTTGGACGGCCCACTTCGGATGGCCTTGTTTAGATGGCAAATTCGGACGGCAAATTTCGGACGCCCATTTTTGTCTTATTTTTAAATAGTTGTCCACCTTGTGTAATTGTTGACTGCTCGTCGAGTTGTTTGACAATTGACTGCTGGCTTGTTTGACAGCTGACTCCTGACTTGTTTACACAGCTGTCCACTTGTACAAAAATAGTGTATTCTAAGAAGTGTAGATTTGCTTTCTAAGATTGCTATTTAATGCTATAAGCATCCTATGTAGTAAGAATGTTTTTAAAGAAAAGGTAATTCAAGTTATTCTTTCTCACATTTAAATATGCATTTTAAACCCTAAACCCTAAACTTTCAATTTTACATTAGTTACCAAAAACATTGGTGTAATGTGTGGAATATTTTTTATTTCTTTATTTCTTTAAGATGTGATTATCATGATGTACAACATATGTTCTTATATAGACCTCATAGATTTATTTATATATGTTTTCAATGTATTTTTAGTTTTTCTACATCAATTATGATGTGCCACTTTACAAATGTAGAACATACAATTATAACTTGAAGTGTTCTTTAAGTTTTGTTGTAAAATGCATTAATAGTTTGAAACAACAAAATATACATAATACAAGCAATTGTATTATTTTGTTATTGTATTAGAGGATGTTACAAAAAATGCTTTAAGCAATTTAATGTAATTTAATGTAGTTTAATTTAGTTCAAGATTAAATATTGCATTTATACAATAAAATTGTAATTGAAGTTATTTTGATATTTTCCTACACCCTTATACTTATATTTACATCTTAAAATGTAAATTGTCAACAATATATCTCATACAAAAAATATTGGTGCTTATGTAGTGAAAAATATGATTCACTTTCAAATATGATGACCCCTCATGTATCACAATTATGGTCTTATGGACCTTATTTATGTATGTTTGTAACGTATTTCTACATCAAAAATGATATTTTCAATTCATCTTGTTGTAAATGTGAAACATGCAATATTGCAATTGTGATTTAATAACTTGTATTATTTGTATATTGTTTGGGACATCTTTAAAATATTTGGATTCATTTTTATATATTTTGTGTTCTTCATCACACTAGGTTGAACCTATTATTTTTAAAATTGCTAAAAATACAAATTTAAAAAAAATTCTTCAAACACAATTTATTTGTATAAAGTAAAGACTAGGATTGTTTAAGGAAATGTTTTTTTTTTCTATTTCTACTATTTCTTTCATTGGAAAAACATTGTATTTGCTCCTTTTTTCTAGTAGACCACATTTTCTAAATAATTTTTGTAAATATTTCTCACATTCAAATTTTCAAAATCAAATAATGCAACAAGTATGTAAAATTTCAATTCTATAGATTCTAGTTTGTAAAATATTAAGATTTGTTTCACCCTATCGAGAATTTTCCATTGAAAATTTGAAGAGGACTCATTGCGTCTGCTTTGTACTTGAGGGATTAATGATTACAAGTAGGTTTCATCTCCAAAAATAATTTTTCTAAAACTTCCCAAACAAATTTCAGTACTACTATCAATATCAATTAATAAGTTCCAAAAAATTAGTTTAATTAGAATTATAAATGTATGCTACAAACTTATAGCCACAAAATTGTAGTAACAATAAGAAATAATGCATATACAAACGATTTTATAGCAAATTACGTAATCTAAACCTTAGAGATTACAATATCGAATTATCGATTGAATTGAAAGAAGAAAAAAAAACTCTAAATGGGACCAACCTTCCAAATTCAGATGAATCGTCCGAAATATAATGTAAGAAAAGTAGATGTTTAGACTTCATTTCAGCATAGTAGAATACCTTTTCTAAAATACTTTGAACTAGAAAAAATTTGGACATCAAGTAAGGTTTCAAGAAAAAGCAAGGAAATCAAGTAAGGTTCCAAAAATCCATTCGAAGTTTGGACCTTCCACCAAGAAGTTATGGACAAGTATCTAAGGGGGTGTTGGAAAATTTGAAAAAAATTAGGCGTCCAAAGTAGACCGTTGGAAATGGGCCGTCCGAAGTGGCCTTCGGAAGTTTGGCATCAGAAATGTCCAAGTGGAACCAAGCAACCAGCCTTCCCCCCTTCCAAATTCGGACTAGCCATCCGAAATATAATGTAAGAAAAGTAGATGTTCAAACCTCATTTCCGCATAGTAGAATACATTTTTTTGAAAAGCTTTGAACTGAAAAAAGTTTGGAAATCAAGCAAGGTTTCATCTCCAACAATCCGTTTGAAGTTTGGACCTTCCACCAAGAAGTTATGGACAAGTTTCGAAGGGGGTGTTAGGAAATGTGAAAAAATCTAAGCGTCCGAATTCGGAGTTTGCTTTCGGACGCATTGTCTGAATTCCGACGCTGCTTTCCGACGGACCGTCCGAATTCGGACGCTGCTTTCCTACAGGCCATCCGAATTCCGACGCCACTTTCGGACGAGCTGTCCGAATTCTGATGCTGCTTTCTGACGGGCCATCTGAAATCCCTGTACCGAGACCCGGTATAATTTTTCGACGCCGTCGTTCAATGCGAACGTAGAGTCCGTTGAGTCCAGACGTATTCACGTCTGGACATCCGGTTATTGGACGCGATTTTGGGCTGGACGTTGCAATTTGTCAACCCTAGGATAGACCATTGACAATTTTTGATTGTCCTTGTAGTCTATGGCTGTCTTCTTCGCCTCATTGGTAAGGCGTTTTACAAAGAATTGGTTGGGTGTTGCCGTGAGGAGGAAATCCCACAATACCGAGGAAAAGAAGTTGTCAAGCTTCCATTGCCTCCACACCACGTCGATGACATCCCCATTTCTGTCCTTGAATTTCAAGGACTTATTGAGGGCCATGAACTCCTCCACGATGACCTTCTTACGCGTCTTGCGCTCTACCCAGTGCTCGGCTTTATAGTTGTCCTCGCACAAGATCTTTGTTACCCCCATAGAGACCTTTGGGTAGTCTTGTGTGCATCAATCTGTTCTCCCGAGTAGATGGAGGACATAATCCTTCAGATCTTTGTTCGTGAAGTGTCCCAAGTGCTTGAAGAACTCCCTTTTGAGCAAGAAGTTCTTTGCGTTGAAGGTCTTCGCACTATTGTAGGATTTTCGCGTCACGGGATCAATCAACGATCCATCAGTGTGCTTCGTGAGGAACTCCTCCCACATCTGATAGGTCTCATCAGCCAAGGTTATTACATCGAACGCAAGCTTGACTTGAGCGCCCTCCTTGTCCGGGTTAATGCTACCATACTGAATCATGACAGCGTCCACAAACTCCTGGTCAAACAGATATACACGATATCAGCAAGCATTTTAATGCACTCAGAAGATTTACAGATTATCAGACAATTATCCTTGGCCTGAGGATAACTCTTACGGAGACCACATAATAATTGTTTAGAAATTACAGTCCTTCTATAAGGAATACGTAAAGACAACTAGAGCATGGTCATAAATTTTATCATCACCTCGAAGATAATAGAGGAGTACCTTATACGCTGCGACGTTGTAGACTGCTTTATTCCCTCTCACCAGCCCCTCACTGTCTGTGTTGGTAGGCTGCTTAAGCGCTTTCCAAACCTGCCTACATGCGGATATTTGATTTCCCCATGTTGGCTGACTATAAACTAGGTAATTGGAGGCATTGTACCACTTCAAAATATCTATGAGCTGTGTCGGGTCTCTAGTCCAGACGATCACAGCCTCCCACGTCTGCAACTCGACTTTACGAGTCTTGCAACATCCTCCATTTTGAAGTAGCTTGGCTGCAGTGACACTATGCTAGTCGTCGATAATGTAAAAGCCTTCGTCCTTGATAGAATCCCAATCTTTAGGACACTCCTTCAAAAGCTTCTTATTGGCGTCTATAGGTGTCAAGCAAAGTTTTTGTCTTTGCTGCTATGAACCAAGATGAATGAGGGTCTCCTTTTGCTCATTCACCAATTTCTTTTCCAACTTCCGGATAATGTATCTTTCTTTGGCTAGGAAGCATTGCTTGATATTTACAGTGAATACCTGGGGATGAAAAATGAAGCACTTGCCATTTTTCTTCCAAAATTCCGATTGATATGCAGCAGCAACTTCGTGTGTTTCGATCGCCTGCTTACTGGCCGGCTTCCTGGGATTCACGTTTGTGAGTATTGACCCTGAACTACCAGCGGTAGTAGGACGACTGTCCATGACGGGTTTTCTGTGTTTCTCATTAGGCTCACCGGTACTCGTGTCTGGGTTTTTTCTCTTCGAGGCCTGCGCACGGGCCGTTCTTCTCCCACTTCCTCTGCTCCTTGTGCGACCACGCACACCAGACCCTAACCTAGTCTTAGCGGCAGCTTCATGCCTTTGTTGACCACGACCTTGATTCGCTCGAGCAGAACCTTTCTAGACATGTTCCTTAGCTTGCTCTGTCAACTTATGGAACATATATCCAACTTTCCTCGCCATGACCCTGGCATTCCTTTTAAGCCATGGGTGGTATCTTGAATGAAAATCTTCTGCCAAGGCATCGAGGTTTACCGAGTGCAAGTTGACGATGAGGTTGTCAAAGTCAAAAATTCCCATAGGGTCGTCTTTATGGCACACAATTGAATGGGTATGTTTGGTTTCGTTTCCTACATTGTCGAGGCCTTGCAAAGTGATGACAATGTACTTGTCCTGATGGTTCTCTATGAAAGCGACCTTCTCACTAAAGTTCCAATTAACGTACATCCATGTATCTTGCACTCGGTGACACAGGTAGACGTAGTCCTTGGACTGGTTGACACCGAATGTCCATGACTCAATGACGGCTTTGAATTGCCAGAGCTTGCCGTAGAACTCTGGCATCTCCAATATGAAGGGCTCTTCTTCCACCCATTTGTTGAAAGGCTCGAGGAACGAGAGAGTAGCTGAGTAGTCGTATTCAGACTCAGCCGCCTTGTAGATATATTTCTATGCAGAGTAAACCAAGAAGATCAGAATTATAATTCAATTTTTATCTTCGAATCGAAGATAATAGACTTGAGAATTGTTGACTAATGCATTTTGACTAAATCATTATCAATGCAGGCTACACATCATATCTAGGGCAGTGTACATTGTACAGACTACATTCGTAAATGATAACTACGGTTCATTATCTTCGGCCCAAAGATAATACTTAACGATCTCTTCTTTTAGTTTTACTATATTGTATTTGTATTTTATTTGGTTGTTTTAATCCTCATGTCGAGGAAATAGTTCATTGTTCTTATTCTTTGGTCTCTGTTTTAGTTCTGTTATACAGTATTTGTGCTCTTTTGTTTCCACTTTATCCTCGGCCCAAGGATAAATGGTCGTCATTTAATTTAGTTCTATTGTATTTGTGTTATTTTCAATGCTATTTATCCTCGGGACCAGGATAATTGGTCTTTACTTAATTTAGTTAGATTGTATTCGAGATTTTGTCGTTGCTATTTATCCTTGGGACGAAGATAAATGATCCTTATTTAATATAGTTATATTGTATTTTTTGTTATTCTCGATGCTATTTATCCTCGAGCCGAGGATAATTGGTCTTTATTTAATTTAGTTAGATTATATTCGAGATTTTGTCATTGCTATTTATCCTCGACTCAAAGATAAATGATCTTTATTTAATATAGTTATATTGTATTTTGTGTTATTTTTGATGCTATTTATCCTCAGGCCGAAGATAATTGCTCTTTATTTAATTTAGTTAGATTGTTTTCGAGATTTTGTCGTTGCTATTTATCCTCAGGACGAGGATAACTGGTCCTTCTTTTAAGTTAGTTATATTGAATTTGAGATTTTGTTGTTGCTATTTATCCTCGAGCTGAGGATAATAGCTTAGAAGAACAACTAATTTAACAATTAAAACTCCTAAATCCTAAACCAGCAATTCAGAACATGAAAGAACAAGAGAACCTGATTGAAGAATTAGAGCTCCCTAAACCCTAAATCCAAACTTGCAAACCAACAAATACAAGAAACTAGAAAAGGAACAGGACTGCTAATACAATTTTCATTATCCTAAACCCTAAGACTGAGTTCCAAAACTACAAAGATATGTAGAGTATGCAAGTTTTTCTACGATCTTGCAAAACTCTAAGCCTTTTCTAATAACAACAAAACATTTCCACAACAAGTAAATTCAAAACACACTAAACAATGCAAAGATCAATTTTAAACCTTAATGCTAAGAAGACAATACCTACGAACAACCTAAACCCTAAACATGTTAGTTGTAACAAGATGATTGTGAACACGAAACGTATGACATTCAAGCAGAAACAACAAGCACCAACAAATCCAACAAATTGAAAAATTAATGCGTAAATCCGAATCTGCTTGCAACCCGAAATTGCAGTAGCGACAAGTAGTAGCGAATGTTGAATCCGAATGAACGCAGCGATTGAAACCCCTCCTCCGATATGCAGCAGCAACAACCTCGCTCACAGAATCCGAACATCAACCTCGCTTGTTGAATCCAAACGTCTTTGCAAGCTAGACAAACAGGTGAAACCACAATGCCCCACACCCGAACCCTAAATCCTACAAAGCAAGGCAGAGACTAGAACCCCTCCTCCGATATGCACAGCAATAACCTCGCTCACAGAGTCCGAACAAAGCAGCTAGTGAAACCACAATGTCCTACACCGAACCCTGAACCCTACAAAGCAAGGCACAGAATCGAACAAGCGCTTCTTCACTCACCACCTTGCGTGCCTTCCAACTAAACCAAACCCTATACTCTTTCTGCACAGGGTGACATGGAAGCCTGCTTGCAAAGCCTACTTTGCCTTGCAAAGCAAGGACGCCGAGTTGCACGCAGAACACAAATAATTCAGCAACTTCGAACGGAGCTCGAGAAACCAAGCGCAAGTGACAGGCTAGTGTTTCCGCGCACAGATGACCTAGCCCTCCCCTGCATGGAGATCCAAAACCGCGGTGTCAAGGTCCTATACCCGCATCTGCTACCTATAGTTGTGAATTCAAATTAGACTCTATTACTACTTTTTTGCCAATATTGCAATGTTCCAATTTTAATATTTTATTTTTGGCACATTAAAAGAATTTAGAACTCAAATCATATCTTTTTTTGGAGCCCTCTACATCTAAGATAACAAAATTTGCATTTCTAAACCTTGGAAAGTGCTTAGAGTTTTGAACTACATCTTCTACTTTTATGCATACGTAGTTCAATAGAAGTTCACACACCAAACTGTACCATTTCGAAAACATTTGTTTATAAAATAGTTCATTGCATATAAAGATATGTATTAAAGTATAGGGTAAGGTTCGTGCGCCAATTTTTAATTTCACGTACAAGGTCATTCAAAGTGACCACCAATTATATATTTTTTTGAATCATTGGATGTATGAATATTTGCAATGGATCATGCACACACCCTAAACCCTAATCCAAGAACAAATGAACAAAAAATTCAAATCCAAATTCTAGAATGTAGGCCCATCACACTTGCCTGGAAATTGGAACAAGGTGAAGAATTCATAAACACAACAACAATTTGAAACAAGAACAAGAATAATTGCAAACTAAACATGTCACTAGAAGAAAGCCTTGTTTAATTGGATGTTCTTGCATCAAAGTTACATTGGATGTCATTGTTGACATAAACACATGAAGATGTTACATTGGATGCTTAAGAAAATTCGTCAACTTTGACGCAAGAACTTCCAATTAAACAAGGCTTTCTACTAGTGTGTCCAAAGAACAAAAATCGGAACTGAATACCTTAAATTGTCCAAAGTGTGTTTGATATCTTCTCATTCCATAATTCATCTCTTTTAGACTTTTTCATGTAATGTAGACTTTCCCTTACTATAAGAATTTAGGAAAAAATTCCATATCCATTGGAATTTTCCATATTTTCTAATTTAAACAAATTTGAATAGAATTTGAAATCAATGGTATTTCTAATTTGTAATATATCTAATTCTCTAAATAACCAACGGGTTTTTTGAGCTACTTAGAATTCACTGTAAGTTTCAAATTATGAATCGAGCATCTTTAGAACTTATACCCCAAAACACAATTTCCAAATTCCATACCCTATTCAAGGCTTACGTTACATTTTTAGCATTCCATATACTAAAATTTTATATGAAATACAAAGTTTAGTAAATTTTGCTAAACTTCTAAAGTATTGTCATGAATAAAAGAATAATTAAATAATAAACAATTTAGTTTTTACCATTTGATTTTTTTTAAATTATAAAGAACTTTTACTTTTTAGATGATTCTAACCCGTAAAGGTCTAAATTCCATTTTTTAAAGATTTAGCATCTCAAAAGGTATGGAATAACCATTAAATGGGACAAGAAATAAAATGTAGAAGTTGAAAATATTTTGAACTTGAATTTATGATTCTTGTGAGAATTAATTTGGTTCCATTTGTTTGGTACTTCACAACAAAACACTAAAATTAATTATTCATATTTTGTAGTTTAAAGAACTATTATTTCTGAATTCATGGAATAGGGTTTAGGATGGAATGACGAAAAAAATAAAACTTCTACATTTTTTTCACTTGACCCTATTCATTAAAATTCCATGATTGTTGTGTATTGAGTTTAGTTTTTAAAGTACAATGTACGCTTGGCTTATTTTACTTCTTCATTCCATGTTTAAGAATTAGTTCGATATAATATTTTGTTTATTGAAAAGTTATCATGACAAAATTATAAAAGTATAGCACTCAAAATTATTTATAGTAGTTAAAAGATAGGCCTTTCATTCATACATAATTTGCACTTTTCGAATAATTATGAGTTTTAAGTACACAAGATGTAAAGAATTTCTAAAACTTGTAGAGTATAGTATTTTCATACAATTTAGGGACTAGGGAGTCATTGTATGGGATATATTATAATACATTCATTTCTAGGAGGTGCACCTCTCATAATGATTATTTATGAGACATTGAATTTGGTTCAAGTCTCTAAACCATGATGGAGTTAATAATAATGATTGGTAGCAAATGAATGCAAAGTCCATCATTCATTTCAATGTATTAACAAAGTAGTCCCATTTGAAGCCAATTATGCTTCAAATCATGCTTTGGAATAATGGGATGCCATAAAGGTGGACATGACGACCTCTTAGACCATGGGTCTTTGAATTTAGTACTCTTCACATAATTACTAAGCTTTTAAAAATATGGATCCTACTTTGTATAACATTGGTCTCATACTTTCTTTTTGAAATATTTTAAGCATGTGCTTTTATTTCTTTCATCTTCATAAAAGGGTTTTTTTTTGTCATTGTAGTTCTTTATAGTGTTTTGCATACTTTATGTTTAGGCATCCAAATCATTCTAATTTAAAAAACAATTGAAGAAAATTATGTACTATACTGAATGATCATAATTTTTTCAAATTTTTACAACAATTTAACTAGTATATTATTTTGTTGATCTCCTATAGTTATCTTCATTAAAATTTCATAGCTTTTTGTGATTTTAATTCTATAAAAACAGCATAAATAACTTCATTTTTCCTTTGGTTTCCAATGTACTCTAGAAGATGAATTGCAAGAATTTAATGTGCTCATACATAAATGCAAATTCCTTAGAATGTGTTAAAACATCCATGGAAAATAAATTATAACAAGTACCGCATTTTGAAGACTTTGTTGTTGCTCCTAAACTAATAAACCTTAAACCTTAAACCCCAAACCCTTCTTTTTGTTACTTTTTTGTAAACAATTAACTTTTTGCTCAAGATTATATAACTTTAGCAAATAGTGATAGAGTGGTGATATATATGGAACGAAAATAGATTGAGTAAATATTATTTGGAAGAAAGGTATGGGTGATGATGAAAAATTAGAAAATAGGATATATCCTTTTTTTTGTTTCCTTTTTTCCAATTATGTATTAGGGATCATGGAGCTTGATAATTAGCATTTGAAAGTACCTCTTAAACTAGTAGGTACTCATGGAAAAAAATGGAAAGCTAAAAAATATGTAACTCCTTTTCCATTTTCATGCTAATCATTAAAGAATAATGAACCTTATGGATCATACCTTAATGTGTACCTTGTATTTATTAGGGTACTATATTAGATTATCATTAATTGGTGATGTATTTACACTAATTACAATGTTCCTTTCTGTCCCACCCACCCTCCCATTACCTTCACCAGTTATGAAGCAACTCGTGAGTTTTCAATTATATTATGCACGTAGGATAAAGGACCACCCAAAGATGTAAACTACAGCAGTAGTATCGCTCCCTATACAGTCAAATCGACTGGGGAGACCAATGAACCCCCAATGCGGAAGTTGATACCCGAGGGACTCCAACTTATGGCCGAGCTCGGTCCTGACTGCATCGAGGACCAGACCAGGCTTTGCAGATCAGAGGGTCTCATACTCCGAGGATCCCGCCTACCATATAGCCTGGATGATCACCAGCACTGGACATGGGGATGGAGACAGTCACGATCTCGCAGGAACGTATCGACACTAGACTGGTTGATAGATTCATGGTCTCGCAAAGAAAGTACCGACCTGCCGGGCCTCGCTTTTTGATTGCAACTTGGATGACTGACTTTTTGGGCTTTATAAACCTTTAGCCTTGGTTCACCAGATACTGCGGGTTTTGGACGTATTCCACTTGCGATTATCTACGGGTGCCTTGTTAATTTCAGCTTACTGATCTGTATCTACGATGGCTGCGGTAGAGGTCTTGTAACTTTTTTATTTTCGTCTTCAGGAATCTGTATTGGTTCTTTCATTTATATATCTTGATTTTATGCTTTGTTTGGTTGTTTATTAATTGTGAAATGCGATAACAAGCTGTTGTGGGCTGCAGACACCTAATCTACGACACACTAATATTTTTTGTGATGTTGGGTGTGCCATGGGGACAGGTGAGGTCTACAGCCTCTCTCAAATATTCTACCACCAAAGCTTTCATCAAGATTATTGAAGACCAACTACCTGGGTCACCATAAGTCATGATACATAGTGTACATGAAAATTATGGTTTTTAGTCACTAGTGATTGACAAGTTAGTTATATATATATATTTTGACTGCAAGTACTTTGCCAGTTAGACATCGTATGGCAATATTACTTATGGCTTTGAATTTACTCCACAACAATATTATGAGATATATGAGATATAAAAGCATTGTGGGAAGTTTGTCCCTTACTTTCACTATTTGTAATTTTTAGCAACTGGTCTGTCAAATGTTTGATAAGGATCGCTAGGAAAAGCCTCGATATCGAGGATGTCCCACCCGCCTTCCCGGGTCCCCTAAAGTCCCAACTTCATTCCCTATTGAAAGCTTACATTAGGTACAATTCTGTTTATAGCCAATGCACATTGGACCCAACATGTGCCAAATTTGTGTGGTCCCCTAAACATTCATCTAAAGTTGCATTAGAATAAACTATTTTAAAAAAAAGGTTGGTTGGTGGGTGGTGTAAGAATTGCCAAATTTGTCAAATCCGAAATTCCGTTGTGATTTCAAAGAATATTTCCACATTTTCCGAGAAAAGGTGACTGCCAAAAATTCCTTAAACTATAAATCGCCCTATTAAAATCTTAAAAAGATTGGCTCCGTCAGATCCCATTTCTACTCATGAAAAGCTCCTTCATATTCCACATCGTTGTCATTATTTGGGGGATGAGAATGTCAACGGCCCCCTAATCCGAGGAGGTATTTCTCCTCTATGTCTTAAAAGTCATGAAGAATTCAAATGCCGTTGTATTTCCCGCTCATTTTGTCCCGCTCGTGTGTACATTGTCTCTCTTCGTCAAGCACCTCATTTCCTCTCTCCTATTTTCCAATTTTCCCTCCTCTGCGGCCTGTTGCAGACATTGCTACCGCACGGCCTTTGAACTTATATTTTGCATTTCATTTACATGTTGAAGTGACTAGGTGGCTTAGTTTCGCACGGGTTGTCGTAAATTCCTCTATTTCCCTTCTTCCCTTCTCACTGAATGCTAGATTCCTGCTCTTACTTCGCAATGTTAAGCAAAGGTGCATGCAGTATTACATAGACCTTCGATTCTTGGAGTATTGAGAATTCCGGTGTCACGTCTCAAATGTTGTCCTTTGTATGTTATGTTCAATAAAGAACAACCGATTTTTACGTTGTAAATATCGAAACTATAAATTTGTCTATCACATACCTACATGGAGGTTATCCTCGACTCGAGGATAATCACAGACATGCATGGAGGTTATCCTCGGCTCGAGGATAATTAGAAACATACATGGGGTTATCCTCTGCTCGAGGATAATTACAGACATGCATGGGGTTATCTTTGGCTCGAGGATAATTCATAGACATGCATGGAGGTTATCCTCGGCTCGAGGATAATTCATAGATAGGAATAGAGGTTATCCTTGGCTTGAGGATAATCACAAGCATGCATAGGGGTTATCATTAGCTCAAGAATAATCACACACATGCATGGAGGTTATCCCCGGCTTGACGATAATCACAGACATGCATGGAATGTGAATGATAATCATAGATAAGCATAGACATTCATTGACATTTGAGATGATATAAAGGGTTGATATACATAATCACTTTGACACTCTAATGTCGTCTGTGGGAATGCATAATATCTCTCAATATTTGACCTCTCGTATCTTTGAATCGATGATACCTTTGTGTTTTTTACTCCTAGGTAGGAATGTTCGATAGATGAAGTAATAAAATTCTTAATTATTTTTCTAGGGAATGCAAAGATATTAGATTGAATTTTGTTTTATGGCTTTGTGGTACTAATTACACTACAAGAGAAAGGGTGTTTTAAGTAGTGTCCTAGACATCACGTCTTTTAAGTAATGTCTTTTAAGTAAGTTTTTAAGTAAAATTTTACTAAAAAGACAATTTTTTTAGTAAAATTTTACTTAAAAACTTACTTAACCCCTGAGTGCCCCAGCGACGGAATTCCGTCTCTCCAAAATGAAAGTTTGTTGGTTTTGACTATCATAAGCTTTTGAAGGGTACGAACAAATCATTTGTCTTTTTCCCTATTGATGAAGGGTTATTCCTACTTTCAATCGATACGGTTAGTTTTTTTGGATTTTTTTTTGAATAATAGTGTGATTGACATTAGTTGTGAAAGGTCTGAATTTTGATAAATATGAGCTGGGCGCTTAGAGGTTAAAAGACATTACTTAAAAGACGTGATGTCTAGGACACTACTTAAAACACCCCTTTCTCTTGTAGTGATTCTTTGCATTTTCACTACTTTAAGTCTAGGTGGATGGATTATTACATATAATCACAAAATGGTTTACAAATTTTCCCTCCAGTCGAGGGCACTTTGCTCCTGATTTTGTCAATGTGTCGTACTTATTTATTATCCTCACCTCGAGGATACTTACAATAGTATTAATTAATTGGTGTTCTTTCACGCGTAGAATGGATACTTTAGATGCCAACAAGTTTACAATTCGAGTGCCAACTTTGCCGCCGGGTGTCGCTGCCTGCAAAGGATTTCCTCGAGCTTCTTGGTATACCAAATGCGTCACACTCATAAATGAAGAGGGGGTAGAGGTGGCAAAAGGAATTTGTCATAGTGTTGATGCAGATCTCGTCATTGAAATGGACGGACAACCATTTGGTGATGACCGGGTTGCAATTCAAATTGTAGAGTCTTTGTGTGAGGCAGATGTTCCGTTGGAGTGGATGTGGTCCATGCACTCTTAGCACATTTCAAGGGTCTACCTCAATGGTGCCAACTTATATGATCACGAGCAAACGCATATCTTTAATATTGCTGTCTCTTCAAACGATTCGAGGCGACGTGTTCGGACTGGAATTCGTTCCTACAAAAGCTCACGTGAGAGGGTTGAGCCTACCAATCTCCCGAAGAAAGAAGCCCTCCTCACAGAGCAAGCAATTGCTGATGTTTCTAGTATGAAATGTTGCCAGAATAATTGCTTGCAACCATTTTCATGTGGGCAGATTCAAGCCGTTTGGTCTCTATTTCATATTGACGGTGGAGTGTTCTGGCGCAAGTCACGTCTGCTTGACGTGCACAAGTAAACCCACAGTGATTCCAATGGAAGGGACATGATCACCTTGGCAAACCATGAAATTTGTTCGGTTGCTTGGTGCGCCATCCATGGAGTATCGAAGGCTACCTTTTATAGATACAAGAAGATGGCAAAAGATTACCAAAAACCGAAGCATTATGGCAACCTTGGAATGAAAAAACCTCGGACACACACTTTGCAAGCTACAGCAACTCTTCAATTATTAGTGGAGAATGAAGCAGATACGATGCCCCACAAATTGAGGACCCTTGAGTTTGGGAAGAAAGTCCCCTCCATGGTCCTACCGTCTGCATTTCATTGGAAGAACAAGTTGCCACAGATCAACAATGTCAATTCTTCACTTCAATTGCAATATATTTCGGCTAGTGGATTGAGCAACATTCGACGTCAATTTTTTCCAGAGTATGCTCTGAAGGCTAGAGGAGATAGTTTTGCTCGTTGTGGAACCTGCGATAGATATAGGCAACTCAAGAGTGCTTGCACTCCACGTTCACGAGCGCAAGAAGTGTGGTCTAACAAATTGAGAGTGCATCTATCAAAATAGAAGGCACATAGGGACTTGTATTATGGAAACCGCTCAATATCTGAGATGTACCCTGACAAAGTTTTGACTATAATCTATGACAAGATGGATCACTCCAAGACCGCTTTGCCCCATTACTCTCATAAGAGTAAAAGAAATGATTCATTTATGAAGATGCCTGTCGCTGTTACGGGCATGATTGCTCACGGTCATGGAGATGTGCGATATGCACACTATGGCTTAGACATCTTCCCAACAGACTCCAACCATACTATTGGGTCCATTGCAAAATTATTGTGAGACCTAGAGTCACAACCAAAGCATTCATCTCGTTAATTGTTTGTAGGAGGAGACCGTTCAGAATTGACAAAGGCTTTGTTAACAGGCTCAGAGATTTGTGTGGAATCCCTCGAGTCTCCCCTTAAAGAGTTGGTGGAAGCTCAACCTCTTCCTCCAACATTGACTCTTCAGCTTGACAATGCTTTTGGCAACAACAAGAATCGGTGGGATTTTGCATTTTGTTCTCTCCTTGTCTATAGAGCTATTTTTTGAGAGATATACATCAATTTCCTCATTGTTGGACACACTCATGAGGACATTGATGCTCTATTTGGTCGTTGGAGCACCAAATTGAAGACGAATGACTACCCCACGCTTCCAAGGTTGATGAAGTCTTTCATAGATTACAAAACACAACCCGTGATTCCTCATCTCATCGAGGAGGTTCTTGATGTTAAGAGATTTGTGGAAGGGTACTTGCATACAAGTGATGATTCTCTACAGGGTCATTCTCAAACGCAACAGTTTAAGTTTTATAAGGATTCCAATGAGTGGCCATTGATGTAGTACAAGATCCTTTGTACCGATGTTGATTGGTTGCCGAAAGAGGGTGGAGGGATTTGCTTGTGGAAGGAGACAATAGATGGGCACCCTAAAGTACCGAGGGGTAGTCCTCTACCTTTGGCACCGCAAAAAATGCGTTGCTTTGATGAGATTTGCAAGGGTTTAGATGGGTACATTGCATTGTGGAGGGCAAGGGGCAATCAGGACTTAACTGGCGAGTTTAGGAGGAAGAATGAGCCGGTGCTAAAATATTGGGAGAGTGTAAGAAGTGTTCTCAATGCTCCACTTGTGGTGCATGAGACATTGAGGAATGGTTTTTGGCCAAATTCTCAAATTGTCGATGAGGTGGAAGACCAATACCTAGATGATGGCATGATGCGTTAGGAATTTGCGGAAGATGCACCTTTTGTTGGTCGTAGGCGTGATTGTCCACCTCCTTCATTTCGTGTTGGCTGTGATGTATATGCAAGTTACTTAGTTGTTGTGCGAATCACTGACAGTGACCTCTGTCCATTTTGGCTTGTTCGGGCTTTAACAAATCCTAATTGAGATCCAGGGCATGTCAATTCTATTCAACTGCAATATTGGACATACATCTTTTCACCACACCAATGAAGAAACATATGCTGGGTGGGACACAAAACAAAGGAATTCTTGGTGGGAGGATAAGGCTATCTCTCCAAGTTGGACGCATACAGACTGCATTATGATTGCTTGGAAGCCACGTTTCAAAAAAGGCACTTTTGATCCAAGAGTTAGAATTCCCAAAACACAAATTGCTATCATCCAAACATCGGTGGATGCATATGTATCTGGCGCAACGACGCTAGCGTGCGAGCTAGGAGCGGTGAGCGTGTGAGCTGTGAGCATGGAGCATGTGAGCGTAGAGCCCCTGAAACCACAGGAAAATGGAAATTTCTCCTCAAAATTAATTTTTGCCATTTCTTGCCCCCCAAAACGAGAAGAATGTGTATTGGGTGACCTATTACCGTGTACCCTATAACCGTGGATTGTGTAAAATTGTATAATTTAGTGTCCAGGGTTTAGGATTAAATTGTGTTTAAGCTTTCAAGTTTTTATGCACAACCTTAGAACTTTTTACATCCATTTCAGTATAAAACATGTAAATTGGTCTAAGTCCTTTAGATCCACGGCATTCTTGCATAACTTCATGGTTGTTCTATTGCTACCTGAATCTAATATAGAATATATGGCTCATTTAGAAATGCCAATCATTATGGAACATGTGAAAAGTGACCTCTAAACATGTGCAAGCTTTCAGCATCCGTCTTCTTCAATCTTTAGTTCTTATAAATGCAATGAATCATATGAACTTATTTCATAATATTATAGTAATGAGCCATGCTTCCATGCTTCATGAAGGAATAAGATTTTTCAATTCCATGTACTTGAAATCATTTCATTTATAAAATATGTAAATGGGTGCAATATGCATGAATTACACTTGAAAATACCACCATGCCTACTCTGGAACTATGATAATCCCTGCTTTAACTAGAAGCAACTTCAACTCATGAAAACTATAGTTGGGTGCATGAATAAATTTGTTCTCGTGGATATCCATCTTGCAGAAGTACCTGTACAAATAGTACAGGTGTTTGCAATTCACATACTGTTGTCGACCTCCAATGGCGGATACAACCATATTCACAAAGTCCGGGCATGTACAATTCGGGAACATACCCAGTGTAATGTGATAGACATTTAGGTTAGGTTCTACCCCTGTCTCCAATGCCACAATTGCCCCAAGGCCTGGAAAGGGGAGCAAGGTCACTCTCAGAATTTGACCTTTAATGTTTCCTGCACTCTCCCACTTGTTTCGTTGTTCTGTAGTTGGGGCATTTGAAATCCTCCGAATTGTTCGATTGTTTCTAACCGTTGGATATGCACTTGGATTCTTTGGAGATGGTTGGTCAAACAAGATAGGCTTGAAAATCTTTGACATGTTGAAGAGTTGACGTGGCAACAATGTAGGGTGCTCTTGGAGGCAGAAACTTGCATGCTGTAGTAGCAAAGTCTCCTCGCGCTTGAGATTGGTCCCACTAAGAATTGGCCAAACCTCAGGCAACTGAGGCCAATCTATGACCCACTTCCGTTTTGTACCTTGCACACATCGTTGAATATCATCCCAATAGAACCAGAAGTCCACTACCACCTCTCGCTTACTCCCATAATCTTCCTTTCTCCTGCGGTAGGTAGGAGTTGGGGTTTCTTTCTGCCCCCTTGCTATTCTCGCAGTGCATTTCAAGTTTGACCCTCGTTGTTGAGCTTGACATTTTGCATTTGATTTGTGGCTGATTCTTGCAATGTGCCACTTGGACGTATCACAGTCACTTTCAAATGCAATCGGCACATGTCGAGAAATGCTTGATGTAGGCTCTTTACTTTTATCCCCTAAAGACTCTATAGAATCCACAGTAGACCTTGTTCGAACACGGGGTTGAGAAAAGTTCACTTTATCGGGTCGATGTGAATCTCCTACATCGCCAATGGGTACGTCCAACTTTCTCTTGGTACTTCCAAAAATTTCCTCTCCTTCCAGGTGCGGTACTCGAGTTTCAACACCCTCTGCTCTTGGAAGAGTATTCAGCGCTTCTGCAATTTTTTTCGGATCTCCACTTCGTCTTGCAACTCTCAACTTCAATTCCCCTTTAGATGGACCAGATCTGGACGTATGCCCTCTCAAGTATGCACGGTAGTTTGTCATTTGCATCCATGCCCGAATACTGTCATCACAAGTGGCATCAAACAAATTGTTTCTACAATTTTCGGACATTTGAAGCCACTTGTTATGAACAGTTTCTGACAAATTGCATGAAGGCATGTCAGCCATCTCCTCCAAACTCAAACCCTGAGGATCAAGATAAAAAATATATGAGACACCATGTGAAATTTTATATCTCAATACAAGAAGTGAATAACATTAAAGTATTAAAATGTACAACTCCTACAGAAGCTCCTGCTGTAAGAAATCGCCACCTTACCATCAACAATATGCTACCACTTGTGTCGGAATTTCTAAGAAATTGTACTTTTGCCTTTGGGTACCAAAAAGAGGAGGACTACCAGAGATCACTAAAACACTCGTCAGATCCGACTTAAGATTTGGGGTATTTGTTATTACTCTTAATTCCCATACTTGGACATTTATTCCATAGATTTTTGATAATGATGGATTGAATTGCTAATTTACGGGACTCCAACATGTGAAAACAAAACTAAAACAGAGATGATATTTTGGGAATTATACAAAAACAATAACAAACATGCCGAAACTGTAAACAATAGTTACTTACCATTTGCATGAAACCGCCCCACTGCCGGTAGCGGAAATGCCAAAAGGCCAGCCAGTGGTCCAAGTGATGAAGTGCTTCCTCGCTTGCAGCCCCCGATGATAACCACCATGATCGAATGGCAAGATAACGTGTTTCTGCTTGCTCCATAGTTTCAGAATCCTTATACTGTTTGCACATTGTATTATGCTGGTGTTGAAATGCCTCTTTGATGTGCTTCTGTGTGTGCTTTTGAAGAGAAGTAGTCCAATGTAACAAACAAGTCCTCTCACGATTCTCCATCTTCTCATTGGGCAAACCACTGCCATAAACAATTCGCACCGCATTCCAATTGGCCATGGCACTATCTGCCATGAATCCCTTAAAGTTTGGGTGGTCCACATCGTTTCGTGACATCACTACATTTAAGCTCTTCCAAACTGCACTTGGATCTTTGTATCTTCTGATTGCATATCACATGTTGCAATTGTCATTACCTTTTTGTATTGCGGATCATACATGTGGCACGCCATTGTGGTCCACTCCTTCACACGTTTCACATGGTTAAACATCATCCACGCATTCTGTAGATCACCTCCAAGTTGCATGCGTTTGACAAGATCCACTCCACTTCCAGATCCTTCTGTGAGCATCTTGAAGACGTATACCTTCTCTTTGCCTTGGCCAGGGAAGACGCTGTCCTGTATGAATTCAAATTTGGACTCCTTCTTCATAGTCATGATGTTGTCGATAATCCCTCCTCGTTTGTTTGAGCGAAACGAAGAGATTACATTTCTGATGGGACTGCTTAGATACTGAAAGCGATCCATGACCTCTTCTAATTCCTTGCCCTTCAACATCTCCTTCTCTCCCTCTCCATTATGGAACAAATAGTCAGATAGAAAGTCCTTGCTTGCAGAAAGAGCAATAGCGGAGTTGGTGGCCATGGGTGTTTTCAACACTTGCTTTGCAATGAGACCACAAATTTTTTGTGCTGAATCTCGGTACATGCCCTTTGCTACCGGATGAGTATGGTCTCCAAGGTGAATAGCAGCCCTATTCATCTTTGGATTCTCACTATAACAGTAGTAGATTCTAGCATCACATGTGTTAAGACACTTTGGTGTTACTTTGCAAACCTTACATACTAGAGTACAATCTTTGAGAGGACTGTCTCCAACTACAAAAGGAAACATTGTGTAACCACTCCACTCTGTTTCGTTCTTTCTTGAAACTCTCTTCAAGAAATCACAATTGGGATTCTCACAAGTCAGGTGACCAGCGCAGTAAGACTTACGAAACTTCAAATTGTCACTATTTTGAATGTTTGTGGTAACTAGCTTGCACCATAGGTGACCATCGTACCGCTTGTCCATTCCCTCTAAATTCCGTGCCGCTGATGACGAGGAAGAAGACCAACACGGAGGGAGCTCGAAGACCACATCTCCATTGAAAACTGCCGGCAAATACTGCACACAATGGTGCTTCACGGAGTCCAAGTCCATTGATGACAACTCGTTGCGAGTACGGTAAATGGTGGCTAGTCTTTTCAGACACTCCATAATGCTCACTTGACTAATGGGAGTTGGGTGCAACGGTGGACGTTGCAATAGAGATTGGCTAACACTATTTGATGGAGTAGCCGACAAAGACTTCGAGAATGCAATATCATTTGACCCATTTGTGACTCTAAGTGGAGACTTCACACGTCTCAAACCAGGCAACTTTCCATCTGACTCACTTGATAGTTCGATAATTGGATCTAGATTCTCAAGTTTCACTTTACGTAGAACTCTATTGCTTGGTGGCACCGTCAACACTTCGCAAATTGGACTACAAGATACTACTTGAACTATGTAAGGCATGTTCACTGTAGAATCATCAGACTCACGACTTGCTACATCAGGAGATGTTCCTAGCATGGACAGAGGAAGCCCATATGCTCTATAACTTCCCAAAGAACACGATATTCGTTATTTTGGGAGAATTCCATGATTTTGGGAGTATGCAGTTCAGGTCGGTTCAAGCTGATCTGCACCACAGATTGAAAAACTGGAATTTTCAAATGGCCATAACTTACTCAAATTTTGTCCAAACTGGGCATATGAGGTGTTTTTTGAAATCTACAAAATCTGTAGATGTCAAAAAACACCTCATATGTCCAGTTTGGACAAAATTTGAGTAAGTTATGGCCATTTGAAAATTCCAGTTTCCCAATCTGTGATTCAGATCAGCACAAACCGACGTAAATTGGGAGATAGGAAAACTCCCAAAATAACGGATATCGTGTTAAAGGAAGATACCAGCAATGACCTTCTGATTCAATAGACTTCATAATAGGAATAGATTGTTTCAATTCACCGCTCTCTGACTTCCTCTCTTCTTCAACATAGATTGATGACTCTAGAAACCTAAACTGGACATGAAGGAGGTGACTTTGAACTCTAGCAAGACCACCTGCATCTACTGGAAAAACAAGGGGAACCTCATGACCGTCAACTCTAATGCAAGCCATCTGAAGGAGACAAGTCTTGTAGCACCCCAGCAAAAACAATGAGTCCTTCTATTAAATTAAAGATCACTTGTAGCACTTTCACTATGAACCATTTATCATGATAGTATAACAATAAACTGTACTTTGATAGTACCCTTCAATTATTAGAGTTCTTTTGAGTTAGCTGTCTACTTCCTTGATAAGCCCTATTTATTTGAATATGGTATAAGCAGTAATGATGTCTCTGTTCAAGATACTTCATGTGGGTTCAATTCAAATAATAGCGCTCCAATAAGAAAAATAGAAGATTAGAAAGGCGGCACACTTTCATAATGGGAATAGTCCTAGGCAACGTACATGCAATGTGCGATAATGGAAGTAGTCACACGCAAAGGGCAACGCATTTATGTTGATATTAGGGTCATACGTTTGAGCCTCCAATTGGATAGTGCCATAATGGTCATAGTTATAGGTAGCGGAAATTGGGAATCCATTAATCATTAACTACTGGTTTAGGCGGCGTGGTAAGTCCGGCGATAATTACCTAGGGTCTTACGTGACTATCCGTAGTTATACATTGCCTTCAAGGACAGCGTCAGTGCCGGCTGTTTTTGAAATTTTGTGGTCAATGAATGCAAATATAGGTGGCGCAATTAAGAGGATCTTACAGTCATAGATGTCAGTTAGCACATAGTCCACCTTCTTCTACCTAAGTGCATAATCTACACTATCTAAACGAACCAGAACTTTGGGATGCTTTGGAAGGTATATAAGGCGTGTAGGGCTCCTCTCAGCAATCATTTCTGTATGTTTGATGAAGACAAGCTTGTAGTGTTCTGTAGAGAAGCTCTAGGTCTTCTTTTGTCACCTTATGCTTTTAGAGGATACAAGCAAGTCGTTTCTTTATCCGAGTTGCTCAAGGAATAGGAGGCGTACTGCTTTTTTTTTTCTCTTCTTGTAAGGAATTGAGGAGATCTAGGATGACCAAGGCAAGGAAAGTACAGTCCAAAACAACACAGTTGGTAGATGGAGACCTTCGCAAGTCACTTCGCTTTGGAGGAGGAAGTTCTACTGGGGAGGAGGACGTGATAGGGCATTCTTTAGAAGCAACGCACGAAGTGTCGAAAGATACAAGGACCTCAAAGTCCATCACTGGACAGGTGAGCGCTTCCATTTCGAACCCATTTTATTCCATCTTTCATTGTTCTAAGTAGTTTGCATTCAATGAATTTGGGAACAAACTTTAGCATCACAAGACGTACATTACCTAGGGGTGCAGTCCATTAGGTGGAATATTAAGGGCTTCCCCTTATGTTCCAATTCTACTTCCTTTGGCTTTTGAGACTTCCATGTCTTTGTTTATCAAACCTCTTTGGCTTGGCCGTTTCTTTCGGGAGCTTTTTTATACAATGGTCGTCCATTTGTTATCAAAAAATATAAAACAATTCAATTTAGAAGTTAATCATCTCTGGCAATGACTTATTACCAGAAATGGCCAACGTTATTTTCCTTTTGGAATTTACTAAATACGAAGATAGGAATTGCTTTCGTATCTACACTATCTTTCTAAAACCTAAACTCCCGAACCCATACCCTGTCTAGGAGATTTACTAACTCTTTTTCTAAAATGAGAACTCCTGAACCCATACCCTGTCCAGGAGATTTACTAACTATTTTTCTAAAATGAGAACTCCCGAACCCATACCATGTCCACGAGTTTTCCTAGTTCGTATCGTGGAGATATTGCTGTTCATCCGGAAAAGCTCAACGGCGCTTCGTTGGATAATGAGAACCACACCTACTGCGTTATCTTCACGAAGTTCCCGCTCGTCCAATGCATAAAGATCAGCACACATCAGTATCCCCGTGAAGTATCCCCACCATTCCCGATCTGATCCTGTCTACGGTGGTGATCCTGTGGTGGTGACCCTATGGTGGTGAGCCTATCTACTGAGTGATCTTCGATCGGTGCTTGGGCTACGTGAATTTTTCACGCTGGATTCGAATGCTTAGTGCTGATGTCGGGTTGCTGTATTCAAGCATTCAGTGTGGAATCTTTGTCTTCCAACGTTTCAAAACTGTAAGTCCATATGAGCCAGTCTTCGGGGGTTGAACTCACTCCCGCAGTTAGAAATCGGTATTCTTGTCGTTCTGATTTCTTTCAAAAGTAAACTTAGAATGCCAATGGGTTAGGCGTGTTCACTGATCACTTTGAGTTTGGAATAAATGCGTTGGTGACCTTGTCATCAATGGTATGGAGTCTGCGGTGGTGACCCGCACAACTCGGAATTCGTGAGAGTTGTTTCTCAGCTGTGTACTAGTGTTGTACTTGACGTGGTGAATCCAGTCCTCGGACTTCTCTTCGTTTTCGTGACTTCTGTTTGAAACCGCTGACAAGATATGACTTACTTGCCATTCTCACCCTGTTGGAAACCGTCATCTACAACGTGAATGCACATCTGGGACGATGAGGCAAACCAGGAGCCGCATTAGATCGAGAGATCGGCAATCTGCTGAGGATCACACATCAAGGCGGCGACCAGATGAAGCTGCTGAATCTCAGGTATGTTTTCTTGCACTGGATGGTGCCTTCTGGTCGACAGTCTGGTATAGGGCTGCTTGAGTCGTCATCTGCCTGCGCTAGGGAGACTGCATTTGCCGCGTTGGAGAGTTCAGCCTTGATTGCGGGGAGCCTGCGGGGGAATTTCAATGTTGGTCGTGGGGAGACTGCGCTGGAGGGTTCAGCCTTGATTGCGGGGAGCCTGCGGGGAAATCCAGCCTTCATCGCGGGGAGACTACGTTGGGGGGTTCAGCCTTCATGAGGGGAGACTACAGGCGCGCGGTTTTCATGATTCGGTGGGGTTGACAAACCGCTGGCCCTCATTCAGGGGTAATGTGGCAATGCACCGGAGGAGACGTCGGATCCGACGGGCCTTCATGAAGTATCTCGAGTTACCCCTGAATTAAGGTCAACTTCCTTATGAGGCGCTTGACTTCAGCTTTTTTCGTGTTATCTGCAACTGAAGACACACCCGCAGCAGTCGTTTCCCCAAACGGTCCTCCCCGCATGATCGTTCCCTCGATCAGCCCTCCCACGAGCAGTCCTCCCCCTACCAGGGGTTCGGCAAACTGTCCTCCCAGCAACAATCCTCAGACGAAAAGACCTCCCCGCAGCAGTCCTCCGGAGAAAAAACCTCCCCGCAGAAGTCGTTTTGCCGATAAGTCCTCCCCGCAGAAATCGTTCCCCGAGCAGTTCTCTCCTTAGTAGTTGTCATCCCGAGCAGTCCTCCCCTTTACAATCAAACCCGCAGTTGTAATGGAGTACCAGAATTAGGGGTAGCTTGAGCTTCCAGTGGATGACCAGTCGGATCTGACGGCATGTCTAGTGGGACCTCGAGTTACCCCCAATTCCGGTACTTTGATTAGAGAATCACTGTTTTTAAGAGAAAAATCCATCAATTATACCTCTTTGATGAAATTCAGCCTTTTTTTTCTTGTTTCATCTTGTATTTAGAAGATAGGAGCAGATTTATCGGTTCATATTGTTATTTGGCATTAAAATTGAAAAAAATTTAGAGCATGTAATATAGTCTTTTATATTACAGAATTAGGAATATAGTCTTAATACATACTTAGTTCACAGGAAGTGACGTATAGATTCAAACAACGTAAATTGGATTCTCAAAGATTCACACTAAGTGATATATATTCCCTCTGATATCACAGTTCTTAGAAGAGTGAGAAAACATAGATGTTTTCCCGTTAATATCACTGCACCTAGGAGAATGATAATTCACAGTTTATTGCCAGTAATATCAGAGTATTTCGAGGCGTGATAATAAAGATATTATTGTCTAAAATATCAAAGTCACTAGGCTTATGCTAAAAAGTAGGTATTTTCCTTTAGTATCATATGTAAACAAGAAGTGTTAATAAGGTGTTGTTTCTCTGTAACATCAAAACTGATTAGAATGTTGTAATAACGAGTTGATTCTCCGTAATATCACATTGGAATAGGAAGTGATAAAATGGAGGTGATCCTTTGTAATATCGCATTTATAAAGAAGGAGATAATTTTGAAAAAATTTAATTACTTTTATATTACAATAAAATTTATTAAAATAAATTAGTCTTCATTTGGGTGACCAAAAAGAGAGGTACCTTGAGATACCTGTTGAAGGTCCGTTGGATCCGACGGGGCCCCAACAAATTTCTCAAGGTACCCCTCTTTTTGGTCACCCAAGTGGTCTTGGGAATATATAATATGCTTTTTGAGTACAATTCGTTTATTAAGATAACCCCTTCTGCTCAACAATCAAGATTTTAGTAATTATACTAGATTTTGTAATTGGATTTGTATTTCCTGAATTTCATTATTATTGAAGATATTGCGTATTCCAATATTAATAATGAATAGTCATTTCAACCTTAAAGAATATGACATATATTGAGTTTGAAATAAGTGCATTCTATCCTTCATGATTCTGAGTCCAAGAGTTTATTGAAGTATTGTTTTTGGAGTAAATTCTATACATTACACGCTTTCTTGCCGTTTATGATTATTTGATATCAATTTCATTCTATTTGAATGACAAGTTCTAATCTCTTGAAGTTACATATTCATGTGCAGATGCCAGATAATGATTTCGGACCTCAACACCCTTCTTCATCAAGGGGTCCAAATCTAGAGGTTGGAGGTTTATCTGACCCGTTGAATCTTGAATCTACTAACGTAGAGATCTGCATTGTATCACTTCCTCAGGAAGTTGAAGAACCAGACTTGGTAAGTTTTGATGACGTTATGGATGCTGTTGACCGTGTTGTGGATGAGTTGGAGCAATCTAAATGTAGTCATTTCAGTTTCCAAATCAAACGCAAGAGACAGCCCATTTTCTCATACGAGAGCTCTGAGACTGAGTATAGCTCAGACAAACTATCTTTTGAATCTGAAGACATCTCTCAATCCATTTGTAGCCCAAATTTTGATGGTTTTGGTGATACCGCCTCTAGTGCTAGCGTAGGGTGTGAGAAGGTGGTTATTCTACACCTTTGTTCAGACTCTGATTGTAGTGTAGATATTGTTTCGTAGAGAAGAGCGCTTCTGTCTTTGGAGAGTTATTGAAATCTTACATTTCTCGTAGATTCATTTTATATGACTATCTTCATTGTATTGATATTCCAATCCTCTTGGTCATAATCAATTTATATTTCAAAAGTAAACCATTCATTTTGTCTTCTAATTTGATACATGGCATATTGCTAATATTCTTTGTGTTCCATTCGTTTGGAAATTAAATGCTCTCTTACTTTGATATGTAGATGGAGCAATCCCCTGTGACTGAAACACAAGAGGACAGGATTCTGGAAACTCCGGGAACTGATGACACATTGCAACCCAAAATTGGAGTTGAAGAAGAGGAAGAGTTCATTGATGATGATTTGGTGGAAGACGAAGAGAAGGAATTACTTGAAGATGAGTTGCGTCGACTACAGAAGGTGGATTCCGTTGCTACACTCTCTTCTCTCCGGATGAAGCCAGAGAAGGTCTTTCGACTTCCGATACCTCTTTGTAGGCTTGTGGCCATGCCCATGGTGAGGCCTACTCTTTCATGTGACATTAAAAAGCTTGAGCAAGAATTTGTGCATGGCTATCGAGACGGAGCGGCAGTATTTTATGTGAGTACTACCAATGAATCCGGTGAGTGTTTAGAGTTCACGGCGGAAGAAATTGATGGGTGGGGACCTCTATGGAAGAAAGAGAACGACGTCTTCATGGATTATGTTGAGTCAGTGGCGGCTCTGAAGTTCTTGAAAAACTTAAAGTTCTATGTTTGCGACGGAAATCACCGTCTGTTAGCTTGGATGGGCCACATTTCCAGGCGATATTCGGCAAATCCATCTTGGCATTTTGTAGTGGATTGTATTTTGCTTGACACTAAAGGGAGGATTGAGTTGGTCATGCAAGTGATGCATGACATCAACAAGTGAGTACATTTTTCCTTTCTTTTTGTTTTGAAGAAAATGTTTTAGTGGCGAGTAGCTTCATATATTGATATTGGTATTTGATGTTTGAACCCTAAACTATGGTTTATTTTTTGTAGGTCTACGGAGGACTCTCATGTGAAAACAAATTTAGTTCACACATTGTATCGGGTCCAGAAGTACGGGCTACTGCCAATGGCCAAAGTTGAAGAGATGATGAGACCTTCTGAGAAGAAACGTTGTAGTATTCAACCACAACGTAGGACTTGGTATTCAATGCCAATAGAGGTGTTCACCGCCTTTATTTTCAGGGTGAGATAAGCCATTAGCCATTTTTTTTTAAATGTATTGTATTATTTGTTTTTATTATTAAGTTAAATTACTAATTGAATGGATGTTCTCTTTTGGCAGCAAGAGATTTCTGCCGCAGCGGATGCCGCTGTACGAAAATACCATGAAGTCACGTCAGTTGAGGACAAAAGTGATGCTGGTGTGGCAAATGCCATGAGGGCAGGATCTAAGGAAAAGGCTTTGAAGTTATATGTGAAGATGGGAAAGCTACTAGCCGTGGCGAATCCTGCTAATGGACCTGGTTTCCTTCAAGAGGTTTGTTTTTTTGGCACGACTAAATTATTGTATTTGTTGTATTGTCATAGTACTTTTTGGTGTGACATTTTCTTTTACCTTATTTCAGGTGGAGAGGCATTGGAGCACTAACGAAGTCCCAGAAATGACATTGGAAAAACTTCAAATGGTTGCAACATGCAACACAACATCCTACCATAAGATTAAGTTCCTTGGGTGGTGGAACTCGTCTCTGCCATCTCGTGACGCAAGAAAGTTTCCTGCAAAGCCTGTTTCGGAGACTCATCTTGGTCCATTTTTGAACATATGTGTTTGGTATGCAGGGGTAAGGTTTTTATTATTTAAATTGATTAGTTGATGTGATCATTTTTTGTAAGTAATTGTAAGTAGTTTGAAATTGCAACAAATCAATGGAGTTCATCCATGATTTAGAGAATGTCATTGTTGTTCATTTTCTACAGATTGAAGATGTCGCTACAGAGTACTTCGATGCGGTGGTGAGGCAAGACAACATTATGATAAATATGAAAGTCCCTCAACGTCCGGAGTACTTAGCAGACTATGTGGAAATGTGGAAGAGGAATATTTGGGATCAAGGTTTTGGGCGTTATTTCAGAGGAGCTAATTACTTCAAGAAGGGTGATTCCTTCATGAATTACGAAGGGTCAAACCTAGTAGTCCGAAGAGTTCTCTTTCAGTATGTTCTCATCGAAAATGCACATTCATTTTTTTCTATATTCATAAGTCCCAGAAGCTTTGTATGTTCTTGTTATTATTTTGATGTAATGTTCATATCAAAATATTGAGAGAAATTAATTGAGGACACGTATGATGGAGGTAGGTAGAGGTATCTCTAGAACCTCCGTCGGGTCCGATGGAGGTTGTAGAGGTTTCACAAGGTACTCCTATTTTGGGGTCTTAGGTCTTAAGTCTTAAGGTTGTTCTATTTTGGGGAACTTTCCAAAAATAGAAATAATTCACTAAGGAAGCTTGTAATTCGACATCAAATAGTTTTGTAGACATCGATGATAGAGTAGAAACCCTATTGGATTTTGATTGAAAAGAAAATGTATATATTGTTTTTGTGGATTCTTAAGGCTATTCTGTTGGTGTAATTATTGGTGGCTATTGTGATGTAGTTATTTCAAGTTTGAGCTGGAAGCGAAAGGTGCAATTGATCGGAAAGATCTTCCTCCTTTCTTGTCGACATGGTTGGATCGGAGTTCCGTGGATTGCATGTACAGTCCTAGTCAGATGCGCACATTCACAACAGCTCATCTCAGTGGTGGGGGATGGTACTTAGATTGTATCATCTCCTTTATCCATCCATCGGAGGTTGACCTCCGCAAATCTTTTGATGGGCTGGGTGCTATTGACTTGGAAGTAGATGAGTTTTCGGGAATGACTGACAGAGAGAAAGAGGGCCATTGCAAGGAGGGATGCAAATGATAGAAAGAAGGAAGCACGGGTTCAAGATATTCTTATCACAAAAGAAAAGAAAGAAGCGGATCGGTTGGCAAAGTTAGTGGAGAAGGAGAAGGAGAAAGAGGAAAAGACCAAGGCCAAAGGAAAGAAGAAGGGAGAGGATGAAGGTGTTGTTCCTGCTTCTTCAACAGTGGAACAAGGCTCTCACATGCCGATTGGAACTCAAAGCGGAGTAAAAAGAAAGGCAACATTGTCGCAGCTAACTGAAAATGTAATTACTCACGGCACTCAAGTCATTGTACTTGGTGAAGATGAGGTAGACAACAGTGAGGATTTAATCCTGAACATCTCTGTAGAGGACCTTATGGAACACACGGAGTCCGGCACTCCAACGTGGTACACGGAGGTCATGGAGTTCTTGAGAAAGGTATGTATTTTCTAAATATTGTTCATTCATATAATAATTGGATGGTATGTATTTTCTAAATATTGTTCATTCATATAATAATTGGATGGTATGTATTTTCTAAATATTGTTCATTCATATAATAATTGGATGGTATGTATTTTCTAAATATTGTTCATTCATATAATAATTGGATGGTATGTATTTTCTAAATATTGTTCATTCATATAATAATTGGATGGTATGTATTTTCTAAATATTGTTCATTCATATAATAATTGGATGGTATGTATTTTCTAAATATTAGTCATTCATATATTCCGTGCAGTTGCCATTCATTTTTGGAATTATTGTTTGTTTGTAGTTATCGATAGGGAAGCCTCGTATGTATATGGGTGTATTAAACCGTAGGCCAGGAGTGGACCTTGTGCTCTTTGACTGCCAAGAGAATTTGCCAGTGCCAGGCATGTCATCTCCAAGAACTAAAATACCGGCATGGAACGTAGACGAGGAGTACGAGGCTCTGCAATCTGCATTTGCTTTTGCCGAAAAACATCTATAAGACGACGATTGCATGATAGTCTTTCATTCATGGTGTGCTGATTCAAAGGGCAATGTTGCTGGATTGTGTGACACATATTCTATGGTGAAGATCAAAGAATTAATGGGCATGAACCGTCTCCACTTGACCTCGACTGTGGATAGCACAAAAACAGTAAGTGTATTTAAAATCTTTGAATTATATTTTTGTTCCATTTGGTCTTGTATATTGCTTGTTTACATTTTTTTGGGTATTTTTGCAGACGCAAAAGTTTGGAATCAGCATCTTAGTGAAGGACCTTGGGGAGAAGGGGAAATCAAATTTCTCTTTCAAACGTTCAACAATGATGAAGAAGGCTGGTATTGACATTGGACGAGACGACATCATCATGAATTACACCAAAGAAGATGACATGGCAATGAATGGCCGTAAACCGTGGTGAGCTGCTCGTGAAAAGGATCCCCGTTTTCTGCAGATTCTACTAGAAGCAACCACCGTTGAAGGAGATTTGGTTCTTGACTGTACTGCTTCTACAGGTGAATATTCAATTTCTGTAGTATTTTTGAATTCGAATTTGCAAGATGATTTATTGAAATAATAAAACAAAAATTGCAGGTGCATCAATTACCGCTTGTCGTGGTACGGGCCGCCACATTGTGGCATTGGAGGAAGACAAAGAGATTTATGACGCCATCCTCAACCCTATGAAGAGAACCACTCCAATTGCGGGAACAACTCAAACACCACCAGCAGTATCTGCATCACAAGATCCGGACGACGTTCCTATTGTAGCAAAAAAGTTTGCTCGGAAGTCTAAATTCAGTAAATAAGTTTGCACTTTTCTAAATTTTAGAGCATGGTAATGTGACTAATTTCTATGTTTTCAAACTCTAACATTATATTGTATTTGTTTGCAGTCATAGAAGATTGACGTTACCAAATGAAATGATGAACACACGAACTTCTTTCTATAGTCTGGAGAAGAGTTTTGAGCTTCCAGTGTATGCGGAAAAAATGGCATCCGCGTTTGTAAAGTTTGGTTCCTTGAAACCAAAACGTCATAGGGAAACATATGCTCTTAATGTTCTAGAGTTTATTGATGCTAGTGCATCCGAGGGTGGAGAGACTTCTGAGTCTTCTACAACTGAGGATTCTGTAAGTGAATCCAGTGCAACTTAGACGCATGAGATTGACACATCTCATAAGTCTAATTATCATATATTGGTTTTTCAATGATTGGATTAGTGTGCATAATTACCCTCTAATTATTGCATTGCGTGATTTTTATAAAATCAATGATTGTAGTAAGATATATTAACTTAAGTGTCTTATTCAAAAAAATTGGGTGTGGAAATAGAAATTCAATGACAACATCCAAAGTGCCTTATTCAAAAAAATAGGGTGCTTGAATAGAAATTCATTCACAACATCCAAAGTGCCTTTCCCACAAAAATAGGGTGTGGAAATAGAAATTCAATGACAACATCCAAAGTGCCTTATTCAAAAAAATAGGGTGCTTGAATAGAAATTCATTCACACCAATACAAGTGTATGAGGAAAAAAATAGTGTGCAAAAAAATAAAATTCATTCACACCAATAGAAGTGTTTGAGGGAAAAATTAGGGTGTTAAAAATTAAAATTCATTCACAACACACTAAGTGTCATATTTAAGAAAATAAGGTTAAAAAAGAAAAGTTCATTCAAAGCATCCAATTATCCTAAACCCTTACCAGCTAAAATAGGGTGCAAAACTCTAAATCCTAACCCTAAACCAACCAATCCAAAGTATCTTATCAAAACAACCCTCCCCCCATGAAAAAGTGTTCCATGGGGGGGAATGAGGTCATACAACAAACTAAGAGTAAGCCAACTGTGTACAAATGATGGGGACATTTTTTATACCTTGATATTTATGTAAGTACCCTACATTTTGGAAAAATAAACTGAAATTTCTTGCAAATTAATGTTTGTTGTGCCCACGGTCATAGGTCCCTTATTCACAGTTCTTACAAAAAAAATAAAAATTTACAAGCTCACAGGCTCACAGGCTCACAGGCTCACAGGCTCACGCTCACAAGCTCGCACACTAGCAACCCTGGTATCTGGCGAAAGCAATAATGTATCTTCGGAGTGAAGATGAATAGTTTGTAGGCATAGAAAGTCATTAGGAATTTTTTGAGTTTGTAGGTTATTTTCTTAACTTTACGAAAGGTGAAAAAAATAATGGAAAAAAAAAATTGTAAGGAGTTGTAGAAGTTGATAGTTTTTTTTAAATACGTCTAAAAAAAATATAATAAAAAATTGTTAGAAAAAAATAGGTGGAGAAGATGAAATAGATTTTTCTTTTATTCTTTTAATTCATTGTTTTGATCTTTTTATATTATTTTAGAATTTGATGTTATAGATGTTGCACAATATAATATTTTTTTATTTTTTATTCTTGTATTGTATTGTGTATTTTGTAAGTTCTTCATTGTAATTCTATTGTCAATGACATTTGTTTTGGAACATTAGTACTCCTAATGTTTCCTATACAAAGTAATTATGAACTTCTCTATCTAAGCATATGTCAGATTCTTTACTTTGACATTGTAGTTTTTTGTAAGGCTAGGTGTACATAAGTATTCTATGATGGATGATTTCGAAATTCTCTACCTCACCATATGTCAAACTATTTACTTGAATATTTTAGTTACTTATTGATTATAAATGGTTCAAGTTCAAGTCCAAAATCCCTCCTTTCAACGTCCTTCACTACTATTTTTTTTCCCCCAATTTCTTATAATTGTAGAAATTCTTCATTCATCTAGCATTTTATGGTCTCAATTTATTGAATTGTCTTAATTTAATGAACTCTTCTATATACTAAATTTAGGAAGATGTTTAAAACGAGAGTCTACATTGTCTCAATTTAATGAATATGGCCTTTATAGTTGCCATTTCCTTAATTAAACTTGGGAATGGGCGATTTGTACACATGAAATTTAGTTTGATAATAGAAAATGAATGTTCTATGATATTGCAACTTCTCTATATTTTTTTGAAATCAAATCCACATCAATTTCATGACATTTGGAGTTTTATATAGTTTAGAACCAAAAAATGGCATGGTTGCCATTTTCATAATTCAACTTGGGAATGGGCCATTTCTACACATGAAATTTAGTTTCATTATAGAAAATGAATGTTCTATGATATTGCAACTCCCTTATATTTTTTTGGACTCTCACGCACGTCAATTTCAAAAGATTTGGAGTTTTATAGTTTAGGTCTACAAAATGGCCTGGTTGCCATTTCCTTAATTCAACTTGGGAATTGGCCATTTGTACACATGAAATTTAGTTTGAACATACAAAATCAATGTTCTATGATATTGCAACTTCTCGATGTTTTTTTGGACTCTCATCCACGTCAATTTCCTGACACTTGGAGTTTTATAGTTTAAGACGAAAAAATGGCATGGTTGCCATTTCCTTAATTCCACTTGGGAATGGGCCATTTGTTGACATGAAATTTAGTTTCATTATAGAAAATGAATGTTCTATGATATTGCAACTTCTATATATTTTTTTGGACTCTCTTGCACGTCAAATTCTTGAGATTTGGAGTTTTGTAGTTTAGGTCCAAAAAAGGTGGCATGGTTGACATTTTCTTAATTCCACTTGGGAATGGGCCATTTGTACACATGAAATTTAGTTTGAACATAGAAAATCAATGTTCTATGATATTGCAACTTCTCTATTTTTTTTTGGACTCTCATCTACATCAATTTCATGACATTTGGAGTTTCATAGTTAATGACTAAGAAATAGCCTCGTTGCCAGTTTCCTAGTTCAACTTGGGAATGGGCCATTTGTACACATGAAATTTAGTTTTATTATAGAAAATGAATGTTCCATGATATTTCAACTTCACTATATATTTTTGGACTCCCACCCACGTCAATCTCATGAGATTTCGAGTTTTATAGTTTAGGTCCAAAAAATGGCATGGTTGCCATTTTCTTAATTCAACTTGGGAATAAGCCATTTGTACACATGAAATTATGTTTGATCAAAGAAAATGAAAGTTCTATGATATTGCAACTTCTCTATATTTTTTTGGACTCTCTTGCACATCAATTTCATGAGATTTGGAGTTTTATAGTTTAGGTCCAAAAAAGGTGGGATGGTTGCCATTTTCTTAATTCAACTTGGGAATGAGCCATTTGTACACATGAAATTTAGTTTGATCATAGAAAATGAATGTTCTATGATATTACATCTTCTCTATATTCTTTTGGACTCTCATCCATGTCAATTCATAAGATTTGGAGTTTTATAGTTTAGGTCCACAAAATGGCATGGTTGCCATTTTGTTAATTGAACTTGGAAATGGGCCATCTATACACATGAAATTTGGTTGGATTGTAGAAAATGAATGTTCTATGGTTTTGCACCATTTCAATATTTTTTTGGACTAACATCCACGTCAATTTCATGACATTTGGAGTTTTATAGTTTAGAACCAAAAACTGGCATCGTTGCTAGTTTCTTAATTCAACTTGGGAATAGGCCATTTTTACACATGAAATTTAGATTCATTACAGAAAATAAAGGTTCTTTGATATTGCAACTTCTCTATATTTTTTTGAATTCTCATCCACGTCAATATCAAGAGATTTGGAGTTTTATAGTTTAGAAATAAGATATGGCAGGGTTGCCATTTTCTTAATTCAACTTGGGAATGGGCCATTTGTTCACATGAAATTAGTTTGATCATAGAAAATGAATGTTCTATAATATTGCAACTTCACTATGTTTTTCTAGACTCTCATTGACATCAAGTTCATGACATTTGGGGTCTTATAGTTTAGGACCAAAAAATAGCAAGGTTGCAAGTTTTTTAGTTCAACTTGGGAATGGGCCATTTGTACACATGAAATTTAGTTTGATGAAAGAAAATGAATGTTCTATGATATTGCAACTTCTCTATATTTTTTGGACTCTAATGCACGTCAAGTTCATGTCATTTGGAGTTTTATAGTTTAGGACCAAAAAATGGCATGGTACCCATATTCTTAATTCAACTTGGGATTGGGCCATTTGTACACATGAAATTAACTTTCATAACAGAAAATAATTGTTCTATGATATTGCAAGTTTTCTATATTTTTTTGGACTCTCATCCACGTCAATTTCATGACATTTGGAGTTTTACAGTTGAGGACCAAAAAATGGCAGGGTTGCCATATTGTTAATTGAACTTGTAAATGGGCCATTTGTACACATGCAATTTAGTTTGATTCAAGAAAATGAATGTTCCATGATATTGCAACTTCACTATGTTTTTCTGGACATTCATTCACGTTAAATTCATGACATTTAGAGTTTTATAGTTTAGGTCCAAAAAATGGCAGGGTTGCCATTTTCTTAGTTCAATTTCGGAATGGGCCATTTGGACACATGAAATTTAGTTTAATTATAGAAAATGAAAGTTCTATAATATTGCAACTTCTCTATATTTTTTTGGACTCTCATCCACGTCCATTTTATGAGATTTGGAGTATTATAGTTTAGGACCAAAAAAAGGTTAGGTTGCCATCTTCTTAATTCAACGTGGGAATAGGCCATTTGTATTCATAAAATTTAGTGTAAATATAGGAATTGAATGTTCCTTGATATTGCAACTTCACTATATATTTTTGGACTCCCACCCACGTCAATCTCATGAGATTTGGAGTTTTCTAGTTTAGAAACAAAAAATGGCATGGTTGCCATTTTCTTAATTCAACTTGGGAATGGGCCATTTGTACACTGAAAATTTAGTTAGATCATAGAAAATGAATGTTCTATGATATAATAACTTATCTATATTTTTTTTCACTCTCATCCATGTCAATGTCATGAGATTTGGAGTTGTATAGTTTAGGACCAAAAAATGGCAAGGGTGCCATCTTCTTAGTTCAACTTGGGAATAGGCCATTTGTACACATGAAATTTAGTTTAATTATAGAAAATGAATGATTTATAATATTTCAACTTCTCTTTATATTTTTGGACTCTCATGCACGTCAATTCATGACATTTGGAGTTTTACAGTTGAGGACCCCAAAATGGCATGGTTGCCATTTTCTTAGTTCAGCTTGGGAATGGGCCATTTGTACACATGAAATTAAGGTTCATAACAGAAAATGAAAGTACTATGATATTGCTAGTTTCCTATATTTTTTTAGACTCTCATCCACGTCAATTTCATGACATTTGGAGTTTTACAGTTGAGGACCAAAAAATGGCATGGTTGCCATTTTCTTAATTCAACTTGTTAATGGGCCATTTGTACACATAGAATTTAGTTTGATCATAGAAAATGAATGTTCTATGATATTGCAACTTTTCTATATTTTTTTGGACTGTCATCCACGTCAATTTTATGACATTTGGAGTCTTACAGTTGAGGATTAAAAAATGGCATGGTTACCATTTTCTTCATTCAAATTGGGAATGGGCCATTTGTACACATGAAATTTACTTTCATAACAGAAAATGAATGTTCTATGATATTGCAACTTCACTATATTTTTTTGGACTCTGATCCACGTCAATTTCATGAGAGTTGGAGTTCTGTAGTGTAGAAACAAAAAATGGCATGGTTGCCATATTGTTAATTCAACTTGGGAATGGGCCATTTGTACTCATGAAATTTAGTTTGATCTTAGAAAATGAATGTTCTGTGCTATTGCAGCTTCTCTATATTTTCTTAGACTCTCATCCACGACAATTTCATGAGGTTTGGAGTTTTATAGTTTGGGTCCAAAAAATGGCGGGGTTGCCATTTTGTTAATTGAACTTGAGAATGGGCCATTTGTACACATGCAATTTAGTTTGATAAAAGAAAATGAATGTTCCATGATATTGCAACTTCACTATGTGTCTTTGGACTCTCATTCACGTTAAGTTCATGACATTTGGGGTTTTATAGTTTAGGACCAAAAAATGGCATGGTAACCATTTTAATCATTCAAATTGGGAATGGGCCATTTGTACACATAAAATTTAGTTTCATAATGGAAAATGAATGTTCTATGATATTGCAACTTCTCTATACTTTTTTGGACTTTCATCTACGTCAATCTCATGAGATTTGGAGTTTTATAGTTTGGGTACAAAAAATGACAAGGTTGCCATTTTGTTAATTCAACGTGGGAGTGGGCCATTTGTACACATGAAACTTAGTTTGATCATAGAAAATGAATGTTCTATGATATTGAAACTCCTCTATGTTTTTCTGGACTCTTATCCACGTGAATTTCATGAGATTTGGAGTTTTATAGTTTAGGACCAGAAAATGGCAAAGGTGCCATTTTCTTAGTTCACTTTGTAAATGAGTCATTTGTACATATGAAATTTAGTTTCATTATAGAAAATGAATTTTCTCTGATATTGCAACTTCTCTATGTTTTTTTGGACTCTCATCCATGTCAATTTCACGACATTCAGTGTTCTATAGTTTAGGACCAAGAATGGCAGGGTTGCCATTCTCTTCATCCACCTTGGGAATGGGCCATTTGTACACATGAAATTTAGTTTGATTATAGAAAATGAATTTTCTATGATATTGCAACTTCTCTATATCTTTTTGAACTCCCATTCATGTCAATTTTATGACATTTGGAGTTCTATAGTTTTGGAAAGAATAAATGGCAAAGTTGCCATACTGTTAATTGAACTTTGGAATGGGCCATTTGTAGACTTGAAATTATGTTTGATTATAGAAAATGAATGTTCTATGATATTACAGCTTCTCTATATTCTTTTGGACTCTCATCCACATCAATTTCATGGCATTTAGAGTTTTATAGTTTAGGTCCAAAAAATGGCATGGTTGCCATTTTCTTAATTCAACTTAGGAATGGGCCATTTGTAGACATGACAATTGGTTCATTACAAAAAATGAATATTCTATGATATTGCAACTTTTCTATATGTTTTTGGAATCTCATCCACGTCAATTCCATGAAATTTGGAGTTTTATAATTTATGTCCAAACAATGGCATAATTGCCATTTTCTTAATTCAATTTGGGGATAGGCCATTTGTATACATGAAATTTAGTTTCACTATAGAAAATGAATGTTCTATGATATTGCAAGTTCTCTATATTTTCTTGGACTCTCATCCACGTCAGTTTCATGAAATTTGAGGTTTAGTAGTTTACACTACAAAAGAACCCTGTCCTAAATGACTTCGCAAGTGACTACAAAATGACTGCGTAGGAGTCATTTAGGACATTTTTTACTATAAAATGACTGCAGGGCTCCAAGTCATTGTGGCCACGTAATGACTCAAAAATGACTCCGGGTATTATCACCATCTCTCATGTACTTGGATGAAAAAGCGGGTGTCAGGGTCTGAAGTGTCAGAGGGGATTTTCGGGCAATGGGGGGAGAAATTGGGGGCAGTTGCCCGTTTCAAGCCAAAATTTTCGTGACGCAGCATGACGTCAGCAATTTCAGAGTCACGTAGAAGTCACCGTGGAGTCATTTAGAGACCATCTTGTAGATTGACACGTCAGCACTCTGCATTTATTGCTAAGTCATTCTGCAGTCACGAAAAGTGCCCCGGATGGTTTTCGTGGAAATTTCCTGAAGTCATTTCTGAGTTTACGGTGAATTATTTAATAGTCATACTGCGGATATGGAAAATCTCGCAGAATCTGACAGGTGGCAATGGGACTTTTTTGGGCAGTCGTTGTGGAGTTATTTTGCAGTCACTTCAGGTGGTGACTAATATCCCTGTTCACACGTTTTTATTAACGAGTTATTTGCGAGTTCCGTTTCAGTTATTTGTGGGTCGTCATTTGGATACGGTACGAGTCATTCTACAGTTCAAATAGAGTTATTCCTACTCTCCTCGCTTCTAGTCACCTTAGAGTCATTTCGAAGTTCGCCGCCTTTTTTTTAGCTTCCCAGTGACCTCAGCAGTAGTCATTTCCTAGTAATTTCTATGGTGGTGAAGGAACTCCTTAATTAGTGACCTTTATTCTTGTCAATCAGCACCCACTTACATATGCGTTGCACAAATGGAATTCAATGGTGGGCTGCCTCTGCATTGTAATCTAAGTCTGGTAACTCAAATTAGAAACGACTTGGACATCTACACGGCTACATGCCCATAACTCATGCATTGCACAATCCACACATGCAATTGGAAAGGGGTCAAACATAAAAGAAAGGCCTTAGGTGCAAAAGAAATGATGCATTCAAAGTACTCCGTTCCTGACGAAAGACTGTACATAGAACTACAAGCCTATATGTACGCAACGTCAAAAATAGAGTGTGGAAGGCCCCCTTACATTGTAAGCTTCAAGTACTTCTGGTTCCATATGGTAGACAACCCTTTCACATCTTGAACCACTTCCGCCTCAGCTTGATAATTAGGAAACATGAGTGCCACTTTACCTTGTAGAACCTTATGGACATTCACCTTGAACCAACAGTCGGGGATGTCGTTACAGTGGTATTTGTGTTTGCCCGGTAATCCACTGATCCTACCCACTGCCACTCTTTGCTTCGACGCTCTTGGATTCAAAAGAAATACTTCGTCTCCGACGCGATACTGCAAGAAGGCCACCGATAAAAAAAACATACATCAATGCACAATGCATATAATACATTCAACTAGTAAGATCCAAATATAGTCTTACTGTAGGCCGACTCTCATCTGTCTTGGACATGATTGACATGTGACTGCGAGATGACTCAGATGTGACTACGAGATGACTGAAATGTGACAACGAGACACTTCTCATTCAACCATTGCTAAAAAGGACTTCTGCGTTTGAGAAGTTGTAATTAGGACATGATGAAAAATTCAAAATGATGCACATTGGACACTGCACAATTCACGACCAGTCACAGGGCTGAACTTACTGATTTCAAGGACGGAAGGAAAGCTTTCTTGACTGCCGCCGATGCAATCTTTGGTCGGGCATCCTGCGACTGTCCCTTGACCTGCACACGTATGAATTGATCATCAAAAAAGAAGATCAAAGGAAGGTGAGGGGCGCTTTTACATGTGCAAGCCCGGGGGTAGCTAATCCCCTCACCTTCCACAATGTCCATAAACTCATATGCATGTCCAGCACGGCGTTTGTGGAGCATTTCTGACATGGATTCGTTGACAATTTCGGGGAATTTGGATCGAAACTCAGCAATGTCTGTGCAGCCATACAAAGCCTCCAACAATGGCCACAGGTACCGTTTGAGGTACTCCTTGTCATCTGCCAATGAGCAAATCCACTTCACGTAGAATGGGGTATTGATGATCACATTAGCCTCTGGATTGCACTAGACCCTACTATGTTTACTGTCTACTATCACTGTATTAGCTGCACAAAAACGAGGCCATGCTGCATAGACTGCCTCTAACTGTTTACCCCAGTCCATTGGACAGCCATCTGCCATGTCCGAATCCTCAATAATTTGAGCTGACCAAGCAAACAAGGGGGTTGCGTACTGTAAACCGTTCATATCGGCCAAGACTGCGGACAAAACGTCCTCCATATGCAGCAAACTACCGCTACTCCAAAAGCCCACACAGTAATTGCTAAAGCAACGACAAAGAAAGGTCTTCAACCATGGTCAAAATACTACTCTACAAAGCGCAGTTTTGTAGGTACTTCAAATTCCAGGGTTCGGGTTCTGTTCAGATAATTGACTACAATCCAACAATGTCTCATGTACGTTGAAAATAATTAATTTAGAGTGACCACAGTGGCGAAATGGAGGCATGAGTCTAGAAGTTCCGGAAGGTTTCACCTCACTCAACGTCACTGGACAAACGCCGAGCGGGGTAAATACCTTCAACGGCGACTTTGGTGGTTTTAGGGACTTCTTCTGTGCTGCTCCTATGGCTAGTTCTTGTGACTTCACCCTCTCCCCAATTGCAGTCGACGCTTTCGCTGTGCCCACATGTGCCTCACTTGTTCCAATTTGGGCCTCACCGTCTTCTTCATGTGCTTGCCCTTCCACGCCGCCACTGTGGGCCGGTTTCGGTCCTTCGCTATCAGGTGTACCCGGCCGCCACTCTCCCGCTTCGGTGTCCTCATTCACCCCTGCTTTAGTCTCGGGTGCCGCAATGTCTTCCCGTCTTTCGGGCAAGTTGTACTTACTGATTTCCACGGTTTCCTGTGGTTTACGTGAAACTCTGTCCGTCGGAGCTGACACTGGAGGCAGACATTCACACACCTGCTCTACAGCGGACTCCAACGGCGCCTTCGTCACTACCACTGGGTCCACCTGCGTTTCATAGATCAAAAGATCCTCAGGGAGGGAGTCAATGACAACCCGTTCAGACACCTTCCACTCTTTGGGAGTGTGTTCAAGGTCAACCACTGTGGCTTCAGGTGGGATCCCCCGTTTGCCTTCACATGGGGTGAACGGAAGTTCATCGTCATCAAACAAGGTGATGTCAGCAGCCTCTGCGGTCACCTGCTTGGCAGCTCTCCTTCGTGATTTGCCCCCCTTCCCTCTTCTCTCTTCAATTCCCGATGGGTTCCATTCATCCCCATGTGATGAATTCTTCATGAAGCTGGAGAACATTGAACGCAACTCCACTATGGCCTTTGATGTTGATGTCGAATTTGCTACGAATTGCTCCATCTTCACGTCCACGTCCTTCCTCCACAAGTCCATCGCCTCCCAACGACTTGAATCACCTGTCCCTCCCAACTATTCACAAGCACGTACATGACAATGAGGTCAGAACATCCCGAGTCACCGTAAAGACACAAAATGTGACTGGCAGCATCCTCGTGACTAAGAAACGACTAAGCTAAAACTGTCGACAATGGAAAGTCATGCCAGACTTTGCCATACACGGTGTACCATGAGGGTTGGGCTGAGCAACTTCATGATGTGAAAGCGGCATGTCAAAATCGAGAGAAGAAAGAGGAACATGGAGACGCGTTACTGAACACACATACTCCCAATATTTTGCAGCTAAGTGGAAATTGCGGTTTAGGGTGACACTATACCGCCACCAAAAAGAAATGCAAATCCTAAGTGTGCCGCCACCAAAAAAAAATGCAAATCCTGAGTGTGCCCCCACCAAAAAAAAATGCAAACCTTGAGTGTGCCGCCACCAAAAAAAATGCAAATCTTGAGTGTGCCCCTACAAAAAAAAAATGCAAATCCTGAGTGTGTGTCTTCGGGCACGAAGACGCACACAAATACAGATCCCTTATAGCTGAGTTCATTTTCCATGGCATAGGTCACTGATCAATGTAGACCCTACCTCAAGTGCAAAGAAGGGACGTGGAAGGACAACTCCATTGTGCCGTGAAATGAATAGAAGAAAAAAGGCAACCCACGAAAATAAGGAACGGAATTCAATCCCCCACTCCGTGCTTGGAAGACTTCTGATTCTAAGCACCATGACTCAAAAATGACTCTCCCGTGACTGGTTGACTTGAAAATGACTGAAAGATGACACCGGATTGACTGCTCCGTGCCTGAGTACGTACAGCAATGCAACTGCAAAGGAATCCGAAAACATAGCACAATGGTGGGTCATGCTTCAACTGACTCTCAATTATGCCAATTCTTCTGCATTTGGAACACGAGCATCCACTCGCGTGAGAAGCAATTTTTCCAACTGAAGACTCTTATCAAATAGCCTAAGAACTCTTAGAAAACAAGGCTTCACAAGTGTATCCCCTTGTAGTGACTACTGAAAACACCTTGTACATTGTTCCCCCAGTCAGCCTACTGCAAGTTTGCAATAAGAGAAGTCGGCCAAAGCAATGGCATTACAAATCGAATTGGCAGAACGTGGCCAGTGCAAATGATGGAGAATGAGCAAATGCAAGCACAGAGGGTGCACCAAAGAACCGGAAGGGTATCTCACCGGGCTTACTAGTCTTGGCCGTGCAATTGAAAGGCTCCCCTCGCCATCATCCATCATGCCCTCGCTTGTTTCAGGCCCCCCTCCCTATCAGCATACAAAGAACTTGTACTCATTAGGTTCGGACTGTAAGCCCAAGGAAAGTAACTAGCAAGCTTAACCTCGACCCTACAGACGCTTGCATTTCACAATGAAAAAAACAGACTGAACAAGAACATTGGACACTTACCATCGAGGATGCTCGACTGGATTTGCCTCTCCTCCCCACCAACGACAGATTCTTCACACTTTGCTGTGCAACAGACATCTTCCGGGATTTGTCTTTCTGCTTGTCTGTGCTCCAATAGTCCTTCAGGCGGTCCCACTCCTGTTTGTCGACATGCACAGGAGGACTATCACATCCCCTCAAATATCGACTCTTGAGGCGACATCTTTTTGCCTTTAGGAACTTCGACACGCCAATCTAAATCCCACCATACTCAACAGCTGCCCCAAGTACTCGAATTCGTTGTCCAATGCGGCTCTGAGCTTCTGCAACCTATGTGGCTCATGCTTGGACTAGTGCACTACATTGATGTCCAGACATTTCGGGACCAGGGAGCGCAAAGCTTCATCCCAGGCATTCTTCCCTTTGCAAGTGGCATCCACTTCGCCGCCCGGTGACACAAACACTCGGTTTGGCTTCACTCCCGACGTGGCACATTGGCGACTGGCCAAATCGTAATTAGCTTTCCGCTTCCTTCGACCACTGCGATCGAGAATGTCTTCTTCAAGTGCCTCTACATTCTGTCCAGCCCACACATCTGGGACTGAGGGGATACCTCCTGAGCTCCACGTAGGTTGGGATTGCGGCTGCACTGGCATGTAGTGGCCCGGCACCCACGCGAGGTTCGGTTGCCTGGATTCGATTGGTGGAGGAGGACGCCCTAGTGGTGCGATGTGCCCTACTGCACATTGCACCGACGTTGTCTTCTTCCTCTTCGTCCTCTTGTCAACCAGAGGTTCTTCGTCCTCGAGGTCAAGGTCGTCTTCTGAAGAGTCCATGAACTCTTCCTCTGATCCTACCAATGAAGCCGTGACTTTTCAAATTGACTAAAAAAAAACGCCGGGGTATGCAACAGTGAAAATGCAAGTGTCATAGGAAGGTGAATCCCGCAATTTCCAACCCAGAACCCAGAACCCTGAAACACTAAACCCTTGATGACACAACAACCCTAAATCCTAAACCGGCAAAAAGAGGACATTTTCCGCTTGTCGGATTGCTGCTCAACATGTCTACAAGCAATGGTGAGGTGCTTCATACCTGTACCGATGGCATTGCCATCAGATTTTGTCGCCTCCGACGACGAGTCTTTGGCGGACCTCATTGCACGGCTCCCCTTGCCTCCCTTTGCCTCCCTTGCTTTCCTAAGTGGAACGCCTTCCCGCCGTAAACTCCTGCGCACAACTCTGTTGCCTCTCTTGTTGCAAGTAGGAGGCAATTTACCACCTTGGGCCTTCGCAATAGCGCTATCCCTGCCCCAACATCATGAAAATTTGACACGGCCTCGACATTAATCGGCACAAAAACACAAGCGACCACGTTTCCTCTTACGGGACAAATCACGTCATGCTGGTACGTACATACTCTAAGCAACACGTTTCCTCTTACGGGACAAATCACGTCACACTGGTGTGTACATACTCTGAGCGACAAGGCAGAGTCAAGCAAGTGTTTTCCTAAAATACAGGACACAGTTTCCAAGGGAAGAAAATGACCATGGCAGATCCTACGTGGCGATTTTAGGGTATATGATTTCCTTGTTCTAGAATGTTCCTGTCCAGTGACTAGTTACGGACTTGCAAGTGACTTCCATGTAACTCTGACAGAGTCACCGACAAGTCCACAGTCATACAATGCAACTCCGAGGTTTCTCTCGTGGGCAAACAAATCCTTGGGACACAACGTTGGGTGTGGGAAACCCTATGACTGCGCCGCCTTCGTGTTTCAAAAAAAGTGCAAAGTACAGGGAGGGACAGAACCGCTAAATTGCTCATCTGCAGGTTGACTAAGGAGTCCTTTGTGTCCTTGGACTCGTGCATAAGCACACTCTGATGTCAAACCCGTGGAGCTCTAATTCCAATGCTAGCAAGAACAATTCCGCCAGTCATGAAAGTGAAGGACTGACTTGAAGAAAATGAGAGAGCTCTGTTGAGGGGAAGGGGTCGGAAACTTACAGCTCCGCTCTCGTTGCCTCGGCTGGAGCGGCCATTTGTCATACCCCGAGGACGTTTTGGTCCCGCAGCAACTCGTAAGCTCCCTTCTCTGGCGGTGGACTATCTGGCTGCACTTCCATGGTCCACTGCAAGTCTTCTCACCGCTCAGCCATCACACTTTGGTTCACGATGAACCGTGATCTCCCGTCAATTTCCAATCGATGAGGTCTGACGCTTCAGTACTATCGTCGTTGGAGGGCGGCCACTCTTCTTGCTTTGCAGTTGTCTGAGAGAGAGAGTGAGGCGAAGCTGGAAGCGCAATTTGGGAAGCAGGAAATGAGCTACCGTGGCGATAGTAGGTGAATTGGTGATTACTGCATGTCATGCAACGCTATCTCATGAATCATGATGAGCATTGTTGCGGTTTGGCGGCGCATCAATTAATTGGGGATTCTGACAGTAGTAATCACGACAGTGAAGATTAGTGACTAGTAAGTGTCTTTTATGGAACTATTACACAGCGCAAGTCGCTTAATAGTCATTTATCTTGTCTTTAGAAAATTCCAGAGAAAGGAAATGACTAATACGTGTCTTCCAAGCAACTACTGCCGTGCGCTAGTTGCGGGGTAGTCATATAATTCGTCTTTACAACATACTTGAGACAATCAACGTGTGAATGTAGTTTGCTTCTGGACGACTGTGGGATTCCACACATCTCCAATACTACCGTGATCCGTCACTGCTTATGAGAGTATACCGGTGGCTTTCCTAGTCATGTACACAGGCCTTCAGTAGTTGAATTTGAAGTTTCAGATTGTAGCGAGGCTAAGTATGTTGAGCTGCCAGCAAATTATTTTCATGTCATTCAGGAGGCTTATGGCGTACCCAACACATAGTATGCTGTGTGGCTACTGCAATGCATCTCGTTGCAACCGAGGGCCATGCTTGCTTTGTAATGCTGAATATGTGCATTTTGCCAAATGATGCTGTCACTTTCCATTCATTGCCTTTCATCAAATTTGTCTCTGCATGTTTGTGGACAGAGTCCATTGTTACCCTGCCTCCATTACCAATCGCCTGTTAGGTGGAACGTCTTACACTGAATTCATTCACACGAGTCATATGTCAGTCATTCACCTGTGTATTTTTTTGACTATGTAGTGATTGGTGGAGTCATTCAGGAGTTACTAGAGACGCAAGTCAGTGCTGAAGGCAGCACCGTGATTCACATTTATCAGAAACAAAAGGTATCGCCGTTGGAGGCTAAGGAAGTCCACATAGGGCCGACCCTTCAGAGGTTCTAGTCCATCACCCTCTCGCTTTCGGCTCTATGCATGACGTGGTAACAAATTTTCCAACCCGTTGAAGATGATTTCCGCTCGGCTTCCATTGTCCGACAGTGCCAAATAGAGACTTAGAGATGAGCGCCTCTGGTTGAGGGAGTTACAACGAGCCAGAGAGTACAATGTGAAGAAACTGCATTGTCCTTGCACGAAGTGCAAGGGTCGTAAGAGACTTCTCGTGCACAACATTCACGCTCACCTTGTACGTCATGGAAAGCATGTAGATTGCCGCATCTAGAGGGGCCCAGGCACAAGGGATTCCTCTGATGAGGAGTGGGAGCACGAATTTTGGCAACCGAAACGAGAGGCAACAGAAGGCATGGACGGCTTAGATGCGGATGTTGACACAGTGGGCATGCTAAATCAGGCATTGCATCCAATGGACGCTCCACCATTTTGGGTGAAAGAGTTCAAGAGGAAGTGAGGAATGCGTTTTCGACAGCGGACTCTATCCACGAGGAGTGCATGGAAGTGTTCAACGGTGACGTAGCGGAGTCTAAGGAATGTCGTGACGAGCAGCATCCTCCCTCCATAGGGACTAACGGAGTTGGTAGTGACGACCAGCACCCTCTAGCTCCAGGCACTAACGGATCTCACAATGACAGAAACTTTGATGCCAGGGCGTTGCAAGAGTGCATGGAGCCTCTGTACGATGAAGCTGCTCCGAGCAAGCTTGCAGCGACGATGTTGTTGATGAATTTGTGCACTGTGCATGGTGTAAGCAACCATTGCGCCAACGAATTGTTCAGTATTTTGCACTCTCATCTCCTACCGAGGAACAATAAGTTGCCTCGAAACTACTACACTGCGCACGCTTTGACAAGGAAATTGGGTTTGACATATAATACCATTCATGCATGTGAACGAGGTTGTGTGCTTTTTCGAGGGCCCTATGAGCAAGAGCTACGGTGCCCCAAGTGTAGGGGTCGCAGGTACCGGGACGAGGAGCGGCATCGTTTTCCATTGAAGGTGCTGCGGCACTTCCCCATCATTCCCAGACTGCAGCGTATGTTCATGAGTCCAAAAATCTCAGAGCTCATGGTTTGGCATGCAAAGAATCGGAGCAACCGTGCCAGAGGTGATGGCCTCGTCAAGCATCCCTGCGACTCCAAAGCTTGGCAGCATTTCGAGGAAAATGTGGATCCCTCTTTTGCCCAGGACCCTAGGAATGTTCACTTTGCCTTAGCAGCCGACGGAGTGAACCCTTACAAGCAGAATCGGACATCATGGTCAACATGGCCAGTGTTGCTATTGAACTACAACTTGCCACCTTGATTGAGCATAAAGAAGTTCTTCATTTTGTTGGCACTCTTAATTCCAGGGAGGGAGTCAGTGACAGGTGACGTGTTTGACGTATATTTAGAGCCGGTTGTGGAAAAGTTGTTGGAGCTTTGGGCCGGGATCCCTGCCCATGACGTCACTAAGGATGCAGGTGAAAAGGTTTTTCAGTTGCGTGCCATGTTGCTATGGACTATACACGACTTTCCGGGGTATGGCACCGTTGGAGGATTCTCTCATCAAGGGTATGCAGCATGTCCGTGGTGTGGTGAAGACCTTGGTGCTGAGCATTCTACTGAACTGTCCAAGCAAACTTACGGTGCAACTCGTCGATGGCTACCTGAAGATCATCCTTATAGATCAAAAGGTATGAAGGACCGGTTCAATGGATTAATGGAACACCGCTCGAAACCCCGGGCTATGACTGTAGAAGAACAAATTCAGCACGCACTATAGTGTGAGGCATGGAAAGTAGCCGAAAGTAGAGAGGGTGCCATAGGGGACCCCTCCAAAATTCATGGCGTCAAGCAGTTGAGCATTCTGTTCAGATTGCCATATTGGAAGGTAAGTGTCTAATTTCTGCCCTTTTTGAGCAGAACGCCTTAGAGGGGACTCGTATGTGACTTTCCAATCACTCGTAAGTTCCTCCCAAGTCATGTACGAGTTACCATGATAGGGATATGACTGAAGAATGACTACTAAATTACTAGTATGTAACATTGTAACCAGGTTGTGACCTTCGACTTGTACCTAATTTGTTGGTGATGTCTGTGCTGCCAGTATCTTCTCATTCGCTACACGTTGGACCTCATGCACTGCGAAATGAATCTTGTGAAGAACTTTCTGAAATCCATTTCGGGGAAGAAGGACACAATCAAAGTGTGGAGGGACCTACAGCGCCGCAATGTCAGGAGGCACCTGTGGCTCGTTCCACACCCACGTAAGGTAGGCAAGATGGTGAAGCCACGAGCCTCTTATGTATTGTCCGAGCAGAAGTTTGAGAAGTTCGTGAAGTGCATAGAGGATTTGAAAACACCTGCAGGGTATTCCTCAAACTTTGGCAAGTGTCTCCGCAAGAAGAATTTTGGTGGCCTGAAGTCGCATGATTACCATATTCTGATATAGCAGCTCATGCCACTAGCTCTTTGTGATCTGATGGAACAAGGACCTTGTCTGGCTATTATGAGAATGTGCAGGGTCTTTCGTCGCTTGGGCACAAAGGTATGGAATCCCGCAGACTTTCCAGCTCTAACAGCAGATGTGGCAGAGAGCATGGCCCTCTTAGAGATTGAATTTCCACCTTTTTTTTTTGACATAATGACTCATCTCCCATACCATTTGGCGAAGGAGCTGGATTTGTGTGGTCCAGTGAGTGCAAGGTGGATGTATCCCGTAGAGCGATACATGAAAGTACTGAAGAACCACGTCCAAAACATGGCACGACCAGAGGCATGCATGGCAGAGGGGTACTTGAAAGACAAGTGCATTGGCTTCATTACAGAGTACCTGCACAGTTTCTCGGGCTCTCAGAGGCGTGTGTGGGATGAAGACGAAGAATACGGAGATGTTGAGGAAGTTTTACAAGGGGCAGGAAGGCCGCACGTGATGAGTTCTGAGTTGAGAGATGTGGCCCACCAGTATGTGCTCTCCAATGCTGCGGCCTTACAAGATGAATTCGTGTAAGTTAAGGAGGTCAGTCTTCCATGTGACACTGTCATCTATGTAGTGACAGAACTGTGAACTCCTCTGCGTACGTTAGGGACAGTCTGAGGTAGAATCATGCGTAGTTCCGCATTAGGTATCGCATCTTCATTTTGAAGTTTTGCAGACGTAGAGTTATTCATAATCGACACAGAAGTGACTTCTGCAGTCATGTGGAAGTCATATATCTTCCACTGCACGATGAGAAATAATCCTCAAGTCTAGACAATGCGTCTTGTTGGGTCTTCTTTGCATGGCGGATCATCTGCTCGCGGGTTTAATTGTATTTCCGGGCCTTGGGTAGGACGTAGAGGACTGAATCGCAAGCGAACCCGAAAACCCCATCCTTAGCTGACTGGATGCAACGCAGAGTGGGAGCCTCGGACTTGGATTTAAGTAACCTAGAACATATGGACCGCTTTCTCCTTAGTAAGAAGCCGTCCCAGAGAGCTACTAGGTATTCACGAGTCACAGCATTTGGCAACCACTTTTGAGTGGAGGATAACAGTACCAGATACTTGTTGAGTTACAATAGCGGGGTAGCGTCCGTGTTCCACGAGACTGTTGGAAATGTTGAAGAATCCTCAGTGAACTACGTGGAAGTACTTCAAGACGTACTTGAGCTAGATTATGGTGCATTGACTACAAAGATAATTCTACTGCGTTGTGAGTGGGAGAAAAGTCAAGACAATCGAGGTAACCCTACGTACACGAAGGATGAGTCTGGATTCCTTGTAGTGAACTTCCGACACAAATTGCCTCGCTTGGCAGAACTGTTCATGTTCCCGAGCCAAGCTACTCAAGTTTTCTTTTCAGACGTTCCAGGAAGACCAGGTTGGAAAGTTGTGCTACGTAATGAGGCACGAGCACAACGAGAGGTCGTTGACACAACCGATGCATTTATGAACACAACAGTGGAGAGTGCAGGGCTAAGAGCTCCCCATAACCTGCCAATTCCAACCCAAACGGTAAATTTAATTGGGGCCATAGAATTGTCTGAGGAAGAGAACTTGTTAGTACAAGCAGCATATTAGTGTCATCCAGATGCACGTCGTGCTCATACATACTGCCATACTTGCGGTTTAGAGAATTGGTGATTAGAGTAGCAGTTTTTGAGCACAGAATTTTGAAGAAGCTTATACTTGAAGTCCGTCAAAGGAATGGCATAATTTTAGTGGGAATCTCACCATTTAATTCAACGTGTCCTACATAACTTCTAGATGACTTCAAAAATAATGACTACAGTAGTGAATTAGTCATATAGAAGTCATGGACAAGTCGTGGCTGACTTTTGTTTGTAGGAGTGAAATTGGGAGTCTTCTTAGAACCCTCACACCCGAACATAAGTCCTTCAAGAATGTCTAAGAAGCCTTGAACGAGTACAGAGAGCAATTAGAAGAAGCTCAAATTCTACATCGCCATCTGTCAACGTTATATGACACCTTACTCGAGCAGAATCTGTACTGTTTGTTTCGTTGCTTTTCCTGAGGGGAGATCTCTCACATCTCCAACCTTATTGTCCTCCCAAGTGAAAATCTTGAGAAGTAGCTCCTGCCCGGGAATTAGGAGCGTGTATCGTAAAACGCCAAAACAATGGCGTAATTTTTGTGGTGCTCGATCTTTGTTAGTGACCTTTGTTCCTATCAAATGTTTATAATGTACTAGACGTACACTTTCAAAACTGTGCTCACATGCCATTCATGGTGGAGTAGCCCTAGACTACATATGTGCTCATCATTTTTTAATTTCTGCCCGAAGTCCGCCATAGCAGGCAGCATTACCCAACCAAAATTCCAAAGTCATTGCTAAGTCATTCTACAGACACGGGGAGTAGTATTTCGTGACTTCGAGTCACTCTTTAATGGCTGACACTTCTGCCGTTGCCTTCATGCAGTTTCCAATGTAATGTCATTCCCATGGAGAACTGAAAATCGTGGATGAAAGTCTACAAAGGGTGCACCCTCGTTCGCGGTTCTAAAAAATGACTTGCAAATGACTGTAACATTTTCACTGGTGCAATTATGGAATTCCAAGTCATTTTTTAGTTGTTCCAGCCACATAGTCACGTTTCAGTCATTTCCCCCAGTCATTTAGGACAGGGTTTTTTTGTAGTGTTAGGACCAAAAATCGGCATGGTTGCCATTTTCTCAACAACGCTAGCATGTGAGCGTGTGAGCGTGAGCCTAAGAGCGGTGAGCAAGGATTGTGTGAGCCTAGAGCCTAGAAATGTAAAACATGATGTAATTTGTAAATATTTTTGGTTAAAAATTTAAAAGACTGAATTTTTTTCACCAAAATCGCTATGTCTAGAAAAAAAATGACCTATTACCATGGGAACTATGCCCGTGAATTTTATATCTAAAAGCTTGGGAAGTTGGTGCTAGTGCATGTTTTGAAATTTATATTACATTCTAAGAGGTTGTTTGAGGGTGGATTGATCAAGTGAGATTACATATAATTTATAGTGAATTCTAAAGATAAGAGGAAAACAAATGCACTGAAAATATCGTAGGATGTAGAGCATTGTGTACATAATAAAATATTCTTTCATTGCAACAAAGAATACATATTGGAATATGAAAATAATACTTTTTTACTCGAATTTAGAGATTTTGAAGATAATATATTGATACTACGTATCTACTTCATATCATCCTATTATCTACCAACTAACTTGAATACTCGTACGTCTTGATGATTCTAGCAACAACAATTACTTGCTTTATTTCATCCAAGTTGAAGGTAAGAGCGTAGATGAATGTGTCTATCTTATAATCAAATTTACACAAATAATGAAAGATATAATAAACGTGTTTGTAGTTTATGTATATGTCACGTTTTCCAATAAAGGCCTCATTTATATTTCCATAATGAGGACAAGTACAAGCTCATGAAAAATTGCAAAGTGTAATATTATAAACCTTATGGTTAGGGTTTGTACCAAACAAAAATATAATAATAGCACCTACATGCTAGAAGTTCAAACAAGATAGTAAGGAAATAATTACCCCAATTGATATTAACTTTAAATGTATGTGTAATTTTTTGTTAAAGACAAATTTTGAAACTTTATATCATTTCCTACACTTTGAAAGCACGATTCCAATGGTATATAGCATATAAAAAACGGATGCATATTGAGTCATTTATGACCTCAAAACTACAATAGCATCTTGAAATTTAGCTTGAAATGTTTAAATTTCAAAGATTTTAAGGTGCCTTGCTACCCCCAGTCGTTGATGGGTGCAATTTTCAGGGTTGCAATTTAGGGCAACAAATGTTAGGATTTAGTCAAACATTGTAGTTCATGTATTCTTTGCTATCCTCCGTCGTTAACGGTTGCGCTTTTAGAGGATCCAACTTCGCTTCTTCGATGGCCCTTGCTACCCCCCGCCATTAATGGCTGTACTTTTAGAGGATCCAACTTCGCTTCTTCGACGGCCCTTGGTACCCCCTGCCGTTAACGGCTGCGCTTTTAGAGGATTCAACTTTGTCTTTTTATGGACCTTTCTACCCTCTGCCATTAACGACGAGGGATATAGAGATGCAACTTTGTTTTTTTTATTGACTTTGTTACCCCCCACCGTTAATGGCGGGGGTTTGGAGATGCAATTTTTTTTCTTAAAAAACCTTGTTACCCTCCGTTGTTAACGGCGGGGGGTTTGGAGATGCAACTTTGTTTTTTTATGGACCTTGCTACCCCCCGCCATTAACGGCGGGGGTTTGGAGATGCAATTTTATTTTATTTTTTTATGAACCTTACTACCCCCCGCCGTTAACGGTGGGGGTTTGGAGATGCAATTTTTTTTTTATGGACCTTGTTATCCCCCGCCATTAACAGTGGAGGTTTGGAGATGCAATTTTTTTTTATGGACCTTGTTACCCCCCGCCGTTAACGGCGAGGGTTTGGAGATGCATGTTTTTTATATGAACCTTGTTACCCCCCGCCGTTGACGATGGGGGTTTGGAGATGCAATTTTTTTTCTTAAAAAACCTTGTTACCCTCCACTGTTAACGGCGGGGGGTTTGGAGATGCAACTTTGTTTTTTTATGGACCTTGCTACCCCCCTCCGTTAACGGTGGAGGTTTGGAGACGCAATTTTTTTTTTTTTTTTTTATGAACCTTACTACCTCCCGCCGTTAACGGTGGGGGTTTGGAGATGCATTTATTTTTATTTTTATGGACCTTGTTACCCCCCGCCGTTAACGGCGAGGGTTTGGAGATGCAATTTTTTTTTTTAATGAACCTTGTTACCCCCCGCCATTAACGGCGCGGGTTTGGAGATGCAATTTTGTTTTTTAATGAACCTTGTTACCCCCCGCCGTTAATGGCGGGGGGTTTGGAGTTGCAACTTTGTTTTTTTTATGGACTTTGCTACCCCCCGCCGTTAACGGCTACGCTTTCACAGGATCCAACTTTGCTTCTTGTATGGACCTTGTTACCCCCGCCGTTAACGGCTGGGGTTTTAAAGACCACAATTTTTTTTCTACATACCACCATAAGTGAAGGACAAGGTTGGCACTTTCATGATGAATATTTTGGAAATTCAACATTATATTGAATAAAATCCAAAATGTCCATTGCAAAACCTCAAGAGTCACTTATTTGGATGTTTGTAAAATTGAGGAAGATAAGATCTTTATACAAATTGGATGGTAGGAGGTGAAGCAACGCATGTGGGATATATTAATCGTTAAGATTAATAGGAGTTCAATCTTCAAATTATCCCATATCCTTTGAAGGTTCATAAGGAACAATGGATTTCATTATAAAACCACCTCTTTACCCTCCATCCTCACAAAGTATCACTGTAAAATTTCCTTTAGATTTTCACCAAGAATTTATTTGATTATTCATGATCTTTGAACGTTTTGACTTGTATTAAATTTTTTTTTTTTTACAACAATTAACTCAATTAATTCTTGTTGAATTCGACAATTTCTTCTCTTCATTTTATTTATTTTTCCGCATACTTCAAAATAATTATTTTCCACTAATCTTATCTTTCACCTATAATAGAATCCGTATATTGCATGCTGAAATTTTTCACCTTACTACCTCTAGCCATTAATCGCTTTATTTTCATGATTTGATATTTGATTTCTATTGTCTTGTTTCTCAAATTGAATTGACCTCTGTATGACGTAGCAATAATTTCATTCAATGCCTAAAACTTCATCCTGTGCCCAAATTGAACAATAAAACATGAGTCTTAAATCACACTCCACTCTTGAACTTTATGAAATTCTAGAAAATGAAATTTAACTTAGAATTCAATTAAACTACTACCATTGAATTAATCATGTTTTCTATTTATTAAAAATGTTTTTTATTTAATAAATAAATAAAATTTAAATAAAGATAGTTAAAAAAAAAGGGACATCAATTAGCAAAATGGTCATTTAGAATATTAAGGGTTAATACATTTATTTGGTGTATAATATATATAAGGGCTTATTCATTAATTTGAGACAAGTTGGGGTCTCATTTTAATGCATTCTATATTTAGAAAAAAATAAGTATTCAATAAATTGAGACTCTTCAATAGATTAAGACTTCAAAATGTTAAAATATTTTTTTATAGATTTTTCTAGTTCTAGAAAAAGTATCTCCAACCAACAATTCACTATTTCATTCCTTAATTTATTCATTAATATCTATATACAATAGACCATGAACTTATAAATTGAAACATTTCTTTAAATTGAGACTACCTTTAATCCCAAAAAATCATCCCCTTACTTCTTACACCAAACTTTTTAAATGAAAGACTTCAACCAAATACAAATTGAAGGCACAAGTAAATGTAATATATACAAAAGCTATAAGAAAGGGGAAATATTTTCTATTAATAGCAATAAAAATGTTACATATCTGCCACATCATTATAGAAACAATTAAAGAAACAACTACAAACATTGAAATGTAAAACCACATGGAACTTCACTTCCTAAAATAAACCACCAACAGAACTACAAACTATTCCTCGCCTTCCACGGAAGACACTTCGTTCTCCGAATTAGAGTTAAAGGCCGTCAGGGATGATTTGATGATGTTCATTTGCATCTTTGGAATTGTAACTTTTGTAATAACTTGAGGTTGATCTTCAGCCCTCCTTCTTCCACGTGGCTTGAAAGCTGTCATGATACAGTCTGTGTTGGACCAGCACGGAGGGATTACATGATCCTCGCGCCACACATTCCCAGCTTTAGTGTCCCATCCAGCATACGTATCCATATTGATGTGACGACTTGAAGTAGGCGTCCAATACTGGATTTGGATCAAATGAACATGTCCGGGATTTGGATTTGGATTTGTAAGAGCCCTTGCAAGCCAAAATGGTTTTGGATCGTCATTGTCGTACGCGTAATACTGTAGTAAGCACTCTTAACCACAACAACGTGGCAAGATGACACGGAATATCGTCCCAGGGAACCCTAGAGGGTGTTCTAAATTCCGTCTAATCCGGTTTAATGTAACAACTTCAATTTTCACTCCCCAACCGGATTCTATCTCTATCCGGACTCTCTACCGGATCCGGATTATCACAAACACCAGATCCGTAACTTTAACACACGGTTTTCGATACCTTTGTTTTACCTTCAGAGGGTCCTCACTGACTTTTTCGGAGGGGTAAGGACAACGCCACTCCTTGTATTTCACTAACTCTAACTTCCTAATGACACGTACCCAAAGATCTTTCCGTCACAAACAAGGAACAGACTGGCTGACCCTCACAACTTCGGATTTCTCCAAAAGCAGGTCACTCAGAATACAACCCGACTCCCCTTGCTACAACGACAAATACAAGACTTACCCGGAAACTGAGACGGGGTCCGGTACTAGCACTCCAACTTGTGTTTTGCAGACGGACGGAACTTTCCGGGTGAGCGAGGGTTTTCCACAGACGGTTGCTTATCTCCGCACGGAACCCTCCCTGGCCTTCCGGACTCGCACCCACACCACCAACGCCGGACTCCGCACAACTTCCTACACACGCTAAAACCGCTTCCCTGGACAACACACAGTTCACAGACCCGGGAAACCCTGAATCCGGACTCCTCCTTACCACCTCTCTACTCTTTAGCCACAACCTTCAAGCAAGCGCCAAGCAACCTTAAAACTCCCAAGGAAAAGGAAACCAAGGACCCACAAAGAAAACTAAGGCAATGAGTAAAAAGACAATAAAAATGCAAACATATATTTACTGCTCAAAATAAGGAATAGCAAGAAAAGGAATGAAGGACCACAAGCGGTCCCTTCCTTTTATAAGCAAAACAACATGCCGGAAAACCCGCGGAAAGTGCCACTAAACACTATCCCTACTGCCCTAAAAGTCCGGGCGGATAAGTTTAACTGAAACTTACCCCTGAAAATCCGGAATCCGGGTTCTGACTGAGACCCGGAACTCCAAGTCTAACAAAATGTTAACTGAAAACACTATCAGTCTAACTACCTACTTTCCCTTCCGCTGTTTCTTCGAACTACTATCAAATCCTAACTGTCCCCGGGTGCTGGTCTTGCCTTGGGGTGTACGGAGGGACGCCCGGGTGATGATCGACGTCTTCCGGACAGGGGGACTGTCAGAATCCGTCTCGTCCGTATAGACTAGAGACCGGTCCGCCTCCTCCAATGACTTCGGATCCTCCTCCACTTCTGCCTCCTCCGATATCTCGATGGGATCCGGTGTAGGTAAGGGCATCGGTGGAGGTGGTTTGATATCCTCGAACTGCTCCGGATGCGTCCGCGCCGGATTCTGGACAAGGTCAATCCGGGCATCCAAACTGCTCCGGACCGGCATATCCTGACCCAGAAATCCGGATGAGTGCCCCCCTTGAGTGACGATGTGGATCAGTGACCCAAACTGACCTGTCCGTTTGATGGGCGAGATGGGAGGTTGAGTTGCCGGAGTTGCGATGACATCCGGAACTTCCAGAAATCCCCCGAAGTCGAGAGGCTTATTCGGATCCATGTTCGTCATCATGGACCGGAACTCCTTCAACGATGTCTCCATTCTGCCCGACATCTCCACCATGACCCGGACTATCTTCGTGTTGGTGAGGGCCGCGGACGTCTTCTGCATCTCATCGTAAAGTGCTGCCTTGTGATAGAGGTCCGCCGGACTGACCATCCATTTCTGGAAGGTCTGGAACGCTTGATATGCCTTCTGCGTCGCCCCTTGAGACTGGTGCAGCTCTCCTTCCGTCCAGGTCAGCTTCCCCTTGAGCTCGTCTCGTTCCGTCTTCAAGTTCCGGATTTTCGTCCTCATCTCGTTCCATTTCGACTCGGCCGGTAACGCTTTCAGTGCGTCCACCAAGTTTTCCGGTTCGCATTTCACGACTTCCGCGGACTGGAGTACGATCTCCGTAAGCTTGTCGTGGTAATCCTTCGCGGTCCGGATCCACTCTTCTCCACACTCGAAGAAGCGTGGTCCTTCCCACTCCTGTTTATCCTGGGTGAGAAAGGGACCCGGGAATTTACCTCTGGCTGCCGGAATCGTAGACTTCCGTCTTTTGCTTCCCAATGGTTGCTCCCGTTCTTCCTTCTCCCTCTGTGTCTGCCTCGACTCCGGATCCGGCTTCTCTTCCTTGACTTCTGGCTTGACTTCCGGCTTGGCTTCCTCCTCTTCATCCTCAGACTCCTACGTCTCTTGCTCCTCCTCATCAGAGCAGTTGCATTGGAGCATGATGAGCCCGGTCTCATAATCCGTCGCCTCGTCTTTCGTCAGCAGTTCCCGGTGCTGGTACAGGTGGAGCAGGTACGTGCTGAGCGGATTTGGCTTGTTCTTCGCCAAGTTTCCGGTGCAGCGCCCCACCACGCTCGCCACAATCCGGCCCCAGTTCACGACCCGGTCCTGAAACGCCCCAAAGATCGTGTTGGCCATGGTTACCGTAACCCGGGAACTCTTATCCGGATATAGGATTGGTAGCAGAAACCGGAGCAGTCGCCTGTGCCTCTCGTCCCGGCAGTCCTTGATCGCGTAGCCCTCCTTCACGTGTGGTGGGTTCATGAACTTGTGCTGGTGGTACTGGTCCGTCCGGGCAGCGAATCCGCTTCCGGTTTGCGAGAACCCGTACACCTCCGCCCACAACCCCTCCGTCCACTGGTCCGGATGCCCACGTACGGTCTGATCGTACTGATTTGGAGCACCTGCCGCCAACTCCCGGAGGACCTAGTCACTTTGGACGTTCCAGGGTTTCTTCAGCAGACCTGCACACCCCAAGACGATCAAGTCGTCCTCTAACTGCCGCAAGTGCAGCTGATCTTCCGGATATACCGGACTAATCTTCCGGGCCGGTACTATATACCATGTACTAACTCCTGCCATCCGTCTCACCTCTCCTATCGTCGTAATCCTAACTCACCACACTTTCTCTCACTATCAGCCAGATGCGGAGCAACTGAAAGAGGGCGAGAAATGAGGAGGAACTAGGTTTATATAGAATTCCTGCGCCCAACGTTCACTGTAACGGGAACGCAGACTACGATACGCCGTAACGTATCCTTAGTCTACCGCCGCAAGCTACTGAATTTAATGACTGCGTTCCGGCTCTTGAATCCATCCACCCGGATGTCAAGTTCCATCATGCTTCCGTACTGGTTCCGGAACGAAGTCTAAACTAATTCTAAGTATTTATTTGTTTTCGCTAGTCTATACCTAAACTAATTTTTTTCAATTTTGATCTATTTTAATTTTTCTTAGTCTATTAAGGTCCGTACTAAGCTATTACGGATTCCAACAGTCATCTGTGGGGCGCACTGCAACAAAATAACCTGCAAACACATCACGATCAACACAAAATGAAGGACGTGGGCGGTCATGCCTACGTCCAATGAAAGGTGCATCCTGTGCAAACTCTTCACGTATTGTACCATCTCTCTGCATTTGGTCTTCTGGTTCATTAGTGATCCTAGAAGTTGGCCAAAATCCATCTTGTAATGTCTCACGCACCTGTAGAGGGGCATCTAGGGCAGATCTCACACCTTTCCAGTAACTTTTTATAGGGTCAATCTTCCTCATAAATTCTGCAGATCGGTCGTCGTCTGACATTGCACTCCAATGAGCAATAAAACCATTCAAACCCTTTTTGATCTCAAGCAGTGCTTTCATATGTTGTGGAGGCAGCGGGAGCGGACTACCGCTTGGTACTAGGGGACGCTCGTCTTCAGTCTCCGACCACAAGCGAATCCCTTTCTTATGTAGTGGTAGCCAATCCTTGTCGGTACAAAGATATTTATACTCCATAATCGGCCAATCACTAGAATCCATGTGGAAACTTGAATTGCTGGCCCGAGGAATGACCTTCTAAAAAATCCCCACCTGTTCCCAAGTACCCGTGCACAAATCTTTTGAAGTCAGGGACTTCCTCGATGAGATGAGGAATTACCGGGTGGGATTCACAGTCCATAAAGGACTTCATGAGTCTTGGAAGTGTCTGGTAATCATTGGTCTTCAACATGTTGCTCCATCGACCAAACAAAGCATCAATGTCTTCATGTGTGTGTCCAACTATAAGGAAGTTGATGTATATCTCGCGGAAAATGCCTTTGAATACAAGTAGAGAGCAAAAAGCAAAAACCCATCGGTTCTTGTTGTCTCCCGATGCATTGTTCAATTGCAAAGTCAATATAGGCGGTAGGGGCTGAGCGAGAATAGGTTCTTGTAGAGGAACGAGGGAGTCCAAGCAAATTCCCCGGCCTGCTAGCACAGCCTTGGTTAACATGGATTGGTCATCGTCCTTAGAAAATAAGATCCTTGATGTATTTTTGGGCGGTCCTTCAAGATCACGCAACAATCTAGCAATGGAGCCAATGTGTGATTCGAGTCTGTTGGAAAAATGTCTAACCCATAGTGCGCATACCAAATGTCACCATGACCATGAGCAATCATACCGGTCACAACAATAGGCATTTTCATGAAAGAATCCGTCACTTTAGTCTTGTGAGAAAAGTGAGTAGAAGCAGTCTTGGAGTGATCCATTTTATCATGGATGATGAAGAGCATCCTCTCAGGATACATCACGGAATACTCTCTATTTCCGTAATAGAGTTCCCGATGTGCCTTCTGTCCTGAAAGGTGTGTGGTTAGAATTCTCTCCCATTTGTCTTGCGCAGTAGATAGAGGAGTACAAGCGCCCTTCAACTGCCTATATGTATCACACATACCACACCTCGAAAAAGTATCTCCTCGTGCCTTTGGAGCAAACTCAGGGAAAGACGCACGACGGATGTTACTCAATCCACTAGAAGAAATCAGTGACAAATTAAACGCAGCATTTGCCTCATTGATTTTTGGTAATTGATCACTCCAACGGAAGGCTGACGGCAATACCATTACAGGGACTCTTTCCCCAGATGCTAAAATTCTTGTCTTGTGCGGCATTGCTTCAGCTTCACCTACAATCAGCATTCGAAGTGTGGCAATAGCTTGTACAGTTTGCGTGCGTGGTTTTTCAACCCCAAATTCCCATGGGCTTTAGCTTGCATCCCAGATTTGGCCTTCTCTTTGTACCTGTAGAATGTAGCTTTCGAAATCCCATGTATTGTCCACCAAGCAGTGGGACACACTTCAAAGTTCTTCAAGGTAATCCAATCCTTCCCATCCTGGTCCTTGTGCATTTGTCGATGAACTTCAAGAAGGCACTTCTTGCGATTATACACACCATCAATTACATGGAGTTGAGAACGTATGGCTTGAATTTCTCGACGCGGAAACGGCTGCAAGCAATTCTTGGGGCAACATGGCTTTGTGGACACTTCAGTGATCGTGCGTGTTGTGAGAAGCGATTCTTTTTGGGGAGGAACGTCTACCTCTGACCTCACACGAGAACTTTCATACGATCTAATTCCCACACGACCACGGCGGTTCAAAGCATTGACAACATTGTTATAAATGCTAGTTTGATCATGGTCGTATAGACTAACACCATTCAAAAACACTCTTTTAATGTGCCAGGAGTGCATGGACCACATCCACCCCGATGGTACTTCATCCTCGCACAAGGACTCGGCAATCTGAATTGCCACACGGTCGTCACCAAGAGGTTTACCATCCATGTCAATGACGAGGTCCGTGTCAACGCTTCGACAAATCCCATTCGCAACGTCATCACCAGCATCGTTCCTCAAGGTGACGCACTTCGAGATCCAAGACGGACGAGGAATACCATCGCAAGGTGCGACACCATCAGGAAGAACAGGCACCGGAACGGTAAAGTCATCTGGACCATGGATGTCCATTCTACAATACAAAGAAGTTATCCATGTCAGAAGCAAGAGACAAATGATAAATGAAGTCATACAACTTATCCTCGACCCGAAGGTAATAATGAATCAACAGAACCGACGGAATTCCGAACTACACAACGAGCATCTCACAAAGGATCTCCAGCATACACCATAGACTGACAAGCAATATTCTCATCGATGCAAAGAGAATGTCATGATCACAACAAGGAAATATGAAATAGAAATCCAACAACAAATAAACCCTCACAGTCATATTAATACCAATGAACTCAAGGTACATTGAAATCGTCCACATTACCTGACAGACTAAAACTATCCCAACAGGCATATCAATACCAATGAACTCAAGGTACATTGACATAGTGAACACATAGCCGTCGAGGACCAGTCCATCTACATTTTACCTTCGAGTCAAAGGTAAGTCAAGGATCTAGTAAATTAAAATCAGGACAGATACCTTCGACTCAACGAAAAGTCAAGAAACTAGTAAGTGAACATGAGATCACTCACCTACCTTCGACTCGAAGATAACTAGGTCATGGAATGTACACTACAATTGTTAAACTGTTGGGAACACAAAGTTTCAACAATAATACTAACTGTGTTTGGTAAGGACTGACAACATTACTACATGTATAGTGTAATTGGGTCATTCCAACATTATTACGAGTGTCATACGAAAACAAAATTTAGAACTTTGAATTAAATAAAAGGAACTACACTAATTATCACCCAACAATATGTCAGTCTTAGTGCAGTTCAGATTCACTAATTATCCTCGACTCGAGGATAAACTGGTGTGTCCCACAGCAAGTCGGTTGTTTCTTACACCAATTTTTATTTCAAAAAATATCGGAATACGACAATTTCAAATGTATTTTTGTCAAGAGAACAGAAATGGGGGAAAATGAACAAGTAACTTCTGTATTCTGATACAATGACCTCATGATTGCACCATAGAGTGAGCTCAAAAATATTCTACCTTCGACTCGAAGATAAATTACAATATGAAATGGAAGGCAAGCGATTCAAAATTTAGACAATACTGAATGATTAATATTTCAAATTAATCCTTATCTTTGACACGAAGGTAAATGTACGCAGTCCTTAGATACCTCTATCTTCGACTCGAAGATAAAGTATCCAACTCTACGGAGTCGCTCACAATGATTCCCTAAATTTACGCCTTAATATTCGGAACGTTGGATTTGGGTTCTCAGAAAATGACTCTAATTACAATGAAAACGGTTTCATGACCAAGATATCGATTGCGTGAACTTCTAACATGTGGTGACCTATCTGACTAGTTTAACATACTCAAATCAAGAAATATGGAATGGAGAAGGGAAACAGAAGGGACACTCACGCAGAGTCCTTCGATATGAAATCAAATGCGGCCTCAGAAACTCGTCAATTCTCCGCAAAATCATAAGCACACACTTAGAAATGAATGCAAAACTTCCTACTAAAACTAAGAACTATATATTCAAAGCAGTAGCGACATGATACATGTTTGCACGAATTATTCTCAGCACGGCGGACCTCGTATGTGAGCAACGGAATGAGAACACTGGCAACAATTGGGAAACAAATTGGAGAAGACTAGGCGGGGAACAAATGAGGCGGCAAAACCTGAAAATTCAAATTGAGAGGACTCGTCAGAGAATATGTCAGTCATGAATTCATGGAAAAAGCGATAGTAGATGCCACACTGTTTTCTACTAGAAATGCGCGACTGCGCAATAGTTCGAGTGAATTAGGCAACGTGAGCTGGAAAGAGAATGTACAAGTCAAACCTGGCTTTTTTTGGAGCAGATTTTGTTGGGCATTCGCTTAATTCTTGGTGGTAAATGGAATTGCACGTTGGCAGAAAGTTTCTGAATTTGAAGCGATCTTTTTCAGGATTGCCGACAATATATTCTTTTGCATAAAATAGGGTTTCCACCAATAAATGTTGAAAAAGAAAGATTCACTGGGATCCTCTTGTAATTCCTTCCACAGTGAAATAGGGTTTAGGGTTTAGGGTTTAGGGTTTGGTGTTTAGGGTTTGGTGTTTGGTGTTTGGTGTTAGGGTTTTTTGTGATTAAATTTCTCCACGTTTTAATTCTAAGACTTAAAAAAACTTACAAGACTAAATACCTTATTCCTATCACTCATGAAACCTCCCTATCAACTTTGATTATTAATGAAAGATAAAAATAATTAGTTTAAGCGTACTATTGATCATAGTCAGTGGAAGTGACTATGACTATGATTCATACTAGTACCTAATTCAAGGAAAGGTCAATCATGATTTATACATTGCAATGTCATAGGACAATAATGGTGCAACTTGATGCCAATTAAACGTCAGACTAATAACGTCTTCCATAGACACAATGAATGATAGACAATCATATTAAAATAGTGGGAAAACAATTCTTATAAATATTTGTTTTGGAAATGAAAATAGTACAATTATAATTGTAATGCCACTAAACCCATTGCGTAAGGCAATATTGATAATCATTCATTCAAACAATAGTGAGGCTTAAACAACAAAAATCATACCCAACAATTTTCTGAACCCCAAATCATTAATGCCATGGAAGTTGCGTGAAAAAAAAAATAGAAAAAAATTAATAGTTACGATTTAGACAATAGTATTATTATAAGGCCTACAAAACAAAAACCATGCCATACAATTTCCTAAACCCCAAATCATTAATGCTATGGAATTTGTGTAGGAAACAATCAACGGAAATAGATTAATAGTTACGTACAAGTTGCAAATGATTGTGTAGGAGGTGTAGGATGCATGGCCGTCTCAAATAAACTTAAAGCACTACTCATTTTTTTTCTTTGAGATTTTGCATACTATGGATTGGAAAAGATGTTGTGCAAGTTGCAATTATTCCTAAACTAATTCACATAAATATGCAATTCATGATCACTTTAATGACCTTGTACTTGAAACTAAAAAATAAGGCAAGAATCAGCCCTTGTTAATACGATGTACTTCAATAACCATAAAAATATAAAGTCATGAACTTCATTTAAAAAAAAATGAGAAACATGTAAGTTGTGCAAGTTCCAATTATTCCTAAACTCACGAATTCAAAAAAATATATAATTGGTGGTCACTTTGAATGGCTTACTCCGTGAAATGGAAAATTGGTGCATGAACCTTGCCCTGTACTTTAATGTCGAACAAGTTGTAATCTCATGAAATTGACGTAAAGAAAAATTGGAAACACGTTGTGCAAGTTCCAATTATTCCTAAACTCACGAATTCAAAAAAATATATAATTGGTGGTCACTTTGAATGGCTTACTCCGTGAAATGGAAAATTGGTGCATGAACCTTGCCCTGTACTTTAATGTCGAACAAGTTGTAATCTCATGAAATTGACGTAAAGAAAAATTGGAAACACGTTGTGCAAGTTCCAATTATTCCTAAACTCACGAATTCAAAAAAATATATAATTGGTGGTCACTTTGAATAACCTTCTCCTCTAAACTATAAATTAGGACTATAATATTGGAAACCATTTACTTAAAATAATGTTCCAAAATATATAAAGTCATGAAATTCATAGAACTTGCAATAGAGTAGGTGTAGGATCCGTGGCCGTCCGAATTAAATTCAAAGTAACCACTATCTACTAACTTTTTTGCTAGACGTGTTACATGAGGTGGACCTTCTGTAAGGTTTTAGGGGAGAAATAAGAATGTCTGTGTTTTTAATCATTTTTAAAAGTTAGGAGTTGAAGTTTATTAGCATGTAGAATTTTGAGTCTAGTTTAGTATGTATAATTAGGACAAAAATGTATGTATTCATCTTCGAAATCAGGGATGGAAGAATGAATCTTCTACAATTTTTTGCTTCCAATGAATTTTCTTGATTTTTATAACTAGATGTCGTTACACGGTTTCAAAAAGAGTTTAGGGTTTCTATGGTGGCCAATCTAATGTTGAAAAATTAATATTAAGAACCCCAATCTGAATAACTTGTTTACAAACCTGCATCACTAATAATTTTGCATTTTTGAGTAACTTGGATTTTTAACCTACATTATCTCCGAACTTGTATCATGAACTTGCATCCGAACCTGCATTGCGACCATCCATTCATAATCTGCATTCCGAACTTCCATATTGAACTTCTATTTTGAACTTGCATCCCAAAGCAACATTTAGAAATAGTATCGAATTTAGAATTTGCATTCGTAACTTTGCATCCCTAACCCCTAAATCCGAGCCTGATCCGGAACCTACATTCCGAACTTGCATTGGTGGTTCGGCAACGCACACCTGTGTCCCGAACCTAGAACCCGAACAAATGTCCCGAACCTAGAACCGACCCCGAACCTCTGATCCCGAACCACATTTGGCGGCTCGGCGAAGGTTTGGGGGTTCATCACCCTCCGCGACTCGCGGAAGGTGATCTCCCCGCTGTCCTGCACGTCGTCGCAAGTCCGGATACCTCCCGCCGATTTGCATTTTGATCTTCTCGTTTCTCCCCGCGGTTCCTGACGTCGCTCCGTCATTGCTGAGCGCATGGTGCTACGGAAGTGCTGTCCTCGCTTGCTATCCGCGCGTCGAGATTCTGAACTCTTGTCCCTGCGTGGTGATCCCGAAGTTCTCCCTTGGAATTGGTAAGAGAACACACTGTTTTCTCTTGTACGTAGTGATCTTCTTTGTGTAGGTGTTTCGGTGTTGGGTTGGGTATGGGGTAAGTGTGTGTGAGTATGGCAAGGTGTCTGATTTCTGTGTTTTTGGCGGTGTTTTTGAGTGGCATTGTAGGGAGTTCTACTCGTCGAAGGCGTAGTTTGTTGAGGATGTAATGGGGTTTAGGGTGTGCTGGGTTCAAGTAATCCTGGGAGTTTTCTCTTGAGTGTTCATTTCTATTTTGTGTGCGTCTTCATCTGCGGTGTTTTGGAGTGTTGTTCTCGTGAGCATAATTCTCGGCAGACTACCACAGACGTCAGGAAGCTCGCAGTCTGTGAATATCGGAAGCTGCAGACCTCTGGATTCTTGGCGGGTTCATTTTTGCGGCCGTTCAATTCTTCATCTGGATTCTTCCTCAGTTTGAGGTTCTCGCAAGTCAGGACGCCTCAACTTGGATGAGGTTCGCTGAAGAATTTCCAGTGTTGGTGGAGGTAGACGGCGTTCTCGTGCTGCTACAGGAAGTCCAGGTTTGCTTTTTTGCTTTCTCTTTTCCTTACCTCGTTTCCACATGTGCTTACTATGCAAAGCCGAAGCACTTACTGTTCATATTTTTAGTACATTGTAGTTACATTCTAGTTTAGGGATTAAGGTACAGTGAGACAAGGGAGGTAGTTGTTTGTGGAGGTGCTTGTTTGTGGAGGTGCTGTGAAATTCAGCAACTCAGTTTACTTATGCAGTCTGTCCATTCCTGTTTTCAGCTATGTTCATGTCTCTGGCTTAGGGTTTACAAGTGTATTGTTGGTGTATTTCACGCATTGCCAATTCATGTTTAAGGTTGAGCTGAATGTCTGCAACCAAACAGACCTACAAGAATCCAATTGCACTATATATACATTTAGGTTCAGGGTATGCATTATTGTAGGTTGAGGGTTTAAGAGCTAGGGTTTACGCAGGAGACATTGAATTTTTAAGTGAAGATCACATAATTGAAAACACAATGCTCGGAATGAATGTAAATTATCCTCGACTCAAAGGTAAATTAGAGTTGAGGATAATCATTTCATGGTGTATGATATGCAGCCAATTCAGCAATTCAGTCTGCAAATCGATTACCCTCGAGTCGAAGATAAAAGACGGGCAATATAAAACCCAGCAACAGACCGAGAATATCACAATAATTTTAACATTACCATACTCACCATCGGGTTTACGGCCTTAAATAGAAGTAGAAATGCTCTTCTAAAATAGAAAATATTGAAAGCGACAATTTTTAACATATAATATCATACAATCAAGTTACCTTCGAGACGAAGATAACATGATTAAAACGGAAAATAACCACAATTAGTCGGTCTATAAATTCAAGTACTAAATTTTAATTAATGGGGAATGACAATTAAAATGCTAAACACCATAAATATATTTTGAGGTCATGAAATTCGTGCACACAAATGTAATAAATACGACATTAAAACATTACAATGATTTTGCAATTTATCTTCGCCTCGAAGATAATTCTGAAGTATCTAGTTACATACTGTATTGCCGCCGCCATTAGTAAGTGCTCCGAACATTCTATGCACAACTAAATTACCCTTGACTCGAAGATAACTAACAATCGCCTCCTAATTCTACAGACTTGATAACGTAGCAATATGGCGGAAGGAGTGGATTATAACTACTCCAGCACGCTGGCATTCATGGAACCATTTATAAATCCGCTTGGAGACGAGCCCTTCATTGAAGAAATGCCAGAAACATTTGGAGACCTTTGGCAGTTCAAGGAGCATGTAACCGCGTGGTCATTTGGCTTGAACTGGTTTCAAGACTTTGTCCATCTACGGTACCGTGTTCAAAATCAGTCGGATTTCTTCCCATGGCATTGTCAAGGAAGGTCACGAACATTGAATCCGTTCGCGAGAACTTCGTCATCATAATGCTGTAGGAGGCACGCGAAGATGGCACAGACGGGAAGCACATTCACTCAATCGTAATGGATGTGAACGCAGGGAGGTTGAAGTTTGACATGGAGGAGTTGGAGTCATTTCTCCAAATTGCAAAGTTAGACTACCTCATAAACACATTTAGAACTGCCAAATACATACCATGGATTGACAGAACTGCTAAAGTAAACTGCCGCCGGCTTCTCAACATTTGGAAATCCATGGACAAGCATGCTCGACAATATGTAAAGTCATGACCGCCTATAGGTAACCAAATGAAAAAGAAGCAGAGGCCATCTCTTGAGGGGCAGCCCAGTAGGTTAGCTCCCCTACTGTCGGGCAGCACAGCCACCGGTCAGGGACAAGTTCGGTCAGAGTCGCGGAAACGTGCAGCGACTCAGTCCGTTGACGGAACGCAGGCTGGAGGCTCCAAATCTAAGCGACCGAGGGCAACTGGAGCTGCCACAGTAACTGCTGCTGGAAGCTCCGGATCAGCTCTGACGAATGTTGCACAGCCAGAGGAACCCATGAGTCCCAAGGATGACGCTGATAAGTTTGGCCGCATACAGCGAGACTTCTGGGCTATGCATAGAGGTTGCTATGTTCTGGGTCAAGATCCGAAAGTCGTCGATATAAAGCAGTGCATCCCAGTGAGAGACGACTATGTCATCCGGGGTATGGAGGACTGGATTTTAGAATCCGTGAAGCGCAACCTCATTGCGTTGGGCCACATTCGGGAGCGTCAACAATTGTGTCTGACTTCGGTAGACAAACGCAACAATCTCCTGAAGGAGACACCCAAGAAATGGGAGGAGATAAAGGATGGGAAGTTCATGATCATCAATGTTCAGCATAGTGTGCAAGCTTCTAAGGATTTGCAGAAAGAAAAGTGTTGTGAGCAACGTCGAGTTGAACTCAAGACTTGGGAAGCGTACATTGTGTGGACCCTTGATTCATCTAAATTGGTGAATATATCGGAGTTCTACAATTCGATGAATCACCTAGACCACGCCCAACCAACATGGGGTAGCCAAATCATAAGCTCCCGCAACGTCTGGATCAATTGCCTTCGACCGACTCACCTTGTCGATGAGCCGGTGAAGCGAAGAAATGCGTCCGTTCTCAGCGAAGGGCAATGGAAGGTATGTTCTCCTGCCCATTTACCCTCGACTCGAAGGTAAATTTCTCAGTTCTACGATCACTTCTATTGATTCATTCGTTTACTAGTTCGGCTTTCTATGAAATTGTGAATGAGTTGCATTATCTTCGAGTCGAAGATAATTGCAGAAGTACTCTAAGCTCACAGACTGCCTTTTTTGCTGCAGAGTTTCACTAATGTAGTGGTTAAGCGATTCCAAAATATTAATCCCGAGAAGGAAGGCAAGAATATAAAACATGCCGGAGATCTCAAGAGCGAGATCAAGATTATCACCCTTCGTGATGATATTTGGAGGCTCTGGAAGGAGTTCCTCACCAAGTACCCTGAGGGCTATCTTGTCAAGCCTGTCACCCGGCAGCTCTTTCGGGACTTGGATGACTTCAGTCGGAAGTCATTCTTCTTGAAGAGAGAGTTCTTCAAGCATTTGGGTCACTTCACGGACTGCGATCTCGAGACTTTTGCAAAGCACCTCCTCAATCTAACCAAAGATCGAAGGCTGAAGCACCCGAAGGTATCCGTCGGCAAGACAAAATATCTTGTCCCGGATAACCAAACAGCGCAAGACTGGGTAGAGCGAAGAAAAAAGAAGAAAATCATCCATGAGGAGTTCATGACAATAAAACCCAGTCTGAAATTGCGTGATGAAAACAACGACACAGACTTGACTGTTTGGAGGTCGTGGAAGAAGAGGCACAGCTTCTCGTCGTCGACGTGGGACTTCCTCCTATCCTATCCAAAGCCGTCATACTTCAGTAAATGGCTTACAAACGACGCTAAGTTGAAGCGGGCCAAGGATCTTGGCGAAAAGTTCGCAGACGAGGCAACGATGTTTGAGAGGTTCATGAAGTCCAAATATTGCCTCGAAAAACAAACTGGCGGATTTGAGTTCAGAGGCTTGGACGCAAAGTCCAGAGTGCTGGTCACCACTGGAATGTACAATTACATTAGTCGGCGGCTTCGCCTCGCCGTACTGGACGTCAGATACATGAGCAGGCCTGCCGTCCCTGATAACACGTCGAATTTGGATCCGTTCCTAGAGTACGTGGTTGGCAGTCTGGAGCCCCAGGCGACAGAGGCAAGTGTCTGGCTATGGATTCTCAGCGGAGAAGAGGACTTCAACGCCGCATACAAGTTTGCGACGGTCGATATGCCGGACTTCGACATCATGAAGTCCGTTTATATTACATCCCGCACGAAGCGGTTGGACAGTGTGTCCAATCGGTTTAAAACCGCTCCTGACGTGCGTATGCTCTTCCTTTTTAAGAGAGGTGATAGGCATGCCAACCGAGTGCGCGACAGAGTGAAGGCGGAATACCGTCCTGCCAAAATCCTATATTATCAGGAAAGTAGGTACAACAACGAGGCAAAGTGGAGGATATATGCCTACGAACTCCGAATGGAGTTCTACATCGAGATGCTCCAGTGCTTTGCAATTCCTGAGGAAAACATCCTGGGTATTTTTGCTGGAGCAAAGATTGCGTTGGCGGCGAAGGTGTGTTTATCTTCGACTCGAAGATAATGAGTGACCTTCTCATGCTAATCTCATTTAATTATTCTCATCTATAGGCAATCCTTTATCTTCGTCTCGAGCGTAATAGCTCTCATGAATCCTGCACCCTAAACTTCGTGTGTTGCTGTCTACTGGCCTTGACTCTCCTAAGTTTCCCGATAACTCATATGAAAATGCTAATTACGGTATTGCAGATCTCTTGCGATTTTGTAGGTCCGTAGTTTATCTTCGTCCCGAAGATAAATTCTGCAATCTAACATTTGCGTGTTTATATGGTTTTCAGATGTTCGGGTCATACTATTATGGCCTGGTCGATACGGACATGGGTACGGTGCATCGTGCTATGACCAAATCAGCTGAGTACTTGGATTTGAATGATTTCCTGCATTCAAATTCACCGTACTCGGTCAAGTACTTGAGGCCTCTGTACATCGAAGCGCCTGTACTTACATCTGTTTCTCCGCCCTCGGTAGAGGATCTTCAGTCTCCCATTACCAGTAGTGATGAGACTGATAGTGTAGTTGAGGAGGGGCGGAATGGAAGTGGTGACGAGGGGGATAAGTCAAGGAGTGGGGATAGCGGCGACTCACCTTGTTTAGAACCAGCTGACTTATCTAGAGATTCAACGCCACCGGTGGATGCTAGTTACGCGGGAAGAAATGACGAGTCACCCCCTCAAGAACATAGGGTCTCTGACGTTGGCATCGGAGGCCTAGACGAGTATGGCACCAACGCCGATGCCATGGTGCGATGGGAAGCTCAGCCTCGATTGGATGGTGAGTTGCCCAACCGTGTAGTCAAAGATATGGAGACGGACACGGAGTTCCAAGAGCAGCAACGCTTGGAGCGCTTGCGGGAGAGTCGCGAGTTGGAGAAGAAGTCCGCTTCGAAGACCTCTGGAGGCGCCGAGGGCCATAATCGTCAGGGTCGCGAGGGTGCAAGAAAGCTGAAGTCGAAGGTGGAGCGAGTCGTCGAAAATCTGAGCGACATTGACTCAGACACGCTTCCGCACTCGTCGGATTTCGATGACAGTGACAACGATGACGGCAACATTCCCGACGTCCCCCCGACTCCCATCCTCGGAAAGATTCAGACTGGGTGGTGGCAGGCGATGGTCGAGCAGAAAGCCAGGAAGGCGGCGAAGAAGATGGCAATCCAGGTAGAACTGGACAAAAAGGACAAGTAGATCGCAGACGCTCTCCTCGCCAGCAAGGAATCGGAGGCCAAGAGCCAGGCCACAACGGAACGGCTGGAGGTTCCGGAAAAACAAATGCACGACTTCTTTGCATTTAAGGTATCCGAGACAGCTCCAGTTCCAAGCCTGACACCCTCAGAGTCTGCCCGTATCCCCCCTCCCTCCACACCGGGTCTGTCGCAGCAGGCCCGTGAATTGGTCTCCGGGATCATGGATCCTCGACACGAGGGTACTCCAACCGAGAATCCTCCACCTATACAGGCAGGTGATGGACTCGATCCTGGGAGTCGTCCTGTTCCCTCTCCGACATCAGCTGGTCAAGTTCCTGGGATTTATCCTTAAGTTGAGGATAAATCTGAAGTGGGACCTTCCTTGCCCCTAGATGAGAGGGTTGGTGATGCTGCTGAGGATGCTCCCCAGCGCACACCGTCCAAGTAGGAGATGGATGACATGAATCCTACTAGTATTGCCGACCAGAAACAAGTCGACTACGGCGACTACGACGACTTCTTGCAGGACAATACTATCGACGGGGGAGACAAAATTCCTTCTGATGCTCCATCACAGGATGGAGGAGATCAGCAGCCTGACGGCTCGGTTGAGGTATGCTCTCCTGATTTGATTTTACTTTCTTAACCTGTGTACATTGTCAATACATAGAGGTCACCTCTTCTTTGTCGATCCCGTAGTCTCCGCATTCTGATCTGATTATCCTCGACTCGAGGGTAAAATTAAGAGATGTGGGTGAGTCGCTCTTCTTGTCACTTATAGTCTATGTATTTTGCTTGACAGGACGGTCCTCTTTGATTGTTGGGCGTTGATATCCTGACGAAGTCGTCTTCGCAATGCCCCGTATAGACTAGTGTAGCATAGAAATCACTTGTGATGTTTTCCGGCCTCAAATGTGGGTGGCATCGTCGAAATGTATCTCTCTAATATTTGTAAATAAATATGTATGCGATTCAGTTTCCATACGCGTCGATCTAATTGTATTTCCCTGACAATGTTATGTTGCTCAGCCAAACATTCCTAGAAGTTTGCACCGCCCGATGGCAATGAAAGCTTTTCCTAAGGGGAGCAAGCAGTCGATTAGTGGATTTCAGTGCTCCTTCCCATTGTCTGGCTCACCTGATTCTGCATTCAAACAGGTAACTCCATTTCTATGTTGTCTTGACTTAATCAGGTAGGATCTGAGGGAACCGGAGAGCTCGTGCCGCGGAATGTCTCGCCGATAGTGCCAGACCGGAGGAAGTGGCTGAATATAGTGTTTGACCTAAACGGAATCTTGTGCCATTGCGAGCCCAGATCATACTCTAAGAGATTTAAGCCATATAGTGTCGAACAAAATAATCTCTGCCACTTGAACCCCACCCTCGTAGGACCCAAGGCGGTATTCGCCAGGCAAAATCTCCGCGACTTCCTACATGAGGTCTCGGAGATCACGGTGAGGGTCGTTGTCTAGTCCTCCATGAAGCACTCCACTATGGAGATGGTGGTGGAGCACCTATTCAAGGGGATCAGGGCCCCATTCGAAGTTCTGGGACAGGACCATTGTAGGAAGATTGAGACCTTCCGGGGGACTTTCTTCCACTTCGATAAGAAGCCAGTCTTCCTGAAGGTCCTGGCCGAGTAGGTGTTCATGATGGTGGGTGGGGATGAGGCCTTCACCACAGACAACACCCTTCTCATCGACGACTCTCCCGTAAAGAGTGTCTGCAATGAGAAGGGGAATGCCATATTCCTTCGCTCCTTGCGTCATAGTCATCGGTTGGACAACTTCCTCGTGAGGGAACTTTTGCCGTGGCTCGGGCGTTTGGAAATGGAATGTGAACCCGGTCGTCTGCGGGAGTATGTGCAAGTCAACCGGATAGGGGAAAGGCCGTTGGCCTATGTATCCGGGTATGTCCAAGGCATTGTCTCGGTGATGAGAGATACCGCTCAGAATCTCGGCTCGCGTTTCAAACTTCCTGGGTTCAATGTAGTTATAGAGCCGGATGGACATAGGCCTTAGACTAGTCTTCTGCCCCGCCATCCGACAGTGCACATTTTGTAATTTGTGATTGTATATTCTGTACATTTGTATCATTTGTAAATAAATATGTATCCGGTTTGGAATTTACATTAAAAGTTGCGCGTTTCTGTCGTCTTGGATTTGGGTTCGTGTCGTTTGGATTGGGACTTTTGGGTGGAGAATGTATAGGAAACTTCTGTAATTTCTATCTTCTTGCAGGTGGGAGCTCAGAATGTGGGAGACTCGCCCAAGAGGCTGAGGATGACAAAGAGACTCCTCTCTGGATCAGAGAAGTCGCTCTCGATGTCGTCCGAATCGAAATCGGAATCCAAATCTCATGGAGGGACGTTCATGCCGTTAGTGTTCTCCGGCCCTTTCATGATGTGCACGGCCGAGGACGCTGCTTCTGCAACCATTGACTTCTCCAAGGGGGACGTGGAGGACGGCGCCGTGGACAGCCCTCCAAGCCGAGGTCCGGGGAGGACCCCCGTTTGTTCCCCATCCCCGTTGAAGCGCGCATCCTCGAATCGAGGATGCTCGTTCTCCCCAACACCACAGAATGAAGCGGGGACCAGTCGAAAACTGCATCTTCCCGTTCGCGGGGGCAGTCAAGATCCTCCACTGTAGGATACTATTTTCATGGAGCTCGACCGCCCAAGTGTCCCCGTCACAGCCACGAAGACGACGTCATTTGAGGGAAGGTATACAAAGAGTGACGAAGTAGGTCCTTCAAGGCCGGCTCGTTTGCCTCGCCTCGAGGGTAATCGGCCAAGTCCTTCACTATCTGGAGGAGCTAGACGGTCGCCCTCAACCGACTCCCTATTCCGTCAAAGGATTATACGAGACCAAAGGCGATCTCTGGACTCCAAATCAACTGGATCTGGACTCCCGTATATAAGCAATGTGAAGTCAATGCTCCCAAGGCCGCGTCCTCATGGGTCAAAATCTTTGTCCACTTTAGAGGTTCCACGAAGCACCCTCAAGTTGAAGCGGAAGGAGAGTGACTCTCAAAGTGTGGGCTTCTGCGGAGCGGTGGATGGTGGAAGTGGGCCCCATTATCACTCTCGGCGCGAGGATATATTTAGAGGGTTGGCGAAGCTGAAAGCGTTAGAGGCAGCTAAGAGCAATTGTACAGGCAAATAGTGACTCCTTGGGATGCGATAATATTTTTGGAAGCTACAAGCTTCAAAGCATCCCTTACTATAAATAGCATGGTAAATAAAAAATACAGAAAGAAGACGGACGATAGTTGAGTGGTTGCATGAACACTAAGCATCTAATTTTGTAGGTCATTTAGATTTATATGACATTGTTAGATTTACTTTGTCCATTGGATAAAATTACTTTTTGAGACAGTTAACAGTAGTGAATGTATATTCACCCGCATTTCCATCTACTTCTCAATTCTTGACACTAAACATCTGAATGTTTTACATCATGTCCATCCTTTTAATTCCACACTGTTTTTATTTGGGAAGGGGACAAGTATGTTAAGGAATTACACTACAACTGTTTGCTCTCACATGAGAGGTTCGTTACAAAGTAGATAAGAACCCACTACCACGGCATTAGATTTTGGCACCTCACAACCATCACCCACCCTATTGTAAAAATAGGTTCAATATTTTCTATTTTTCTTTGAGTTTGACAAGTATTACTTCATTAAAGCTTCACAACCTTATTTTCACAGTCTCAAAATTGCCAAATTGTCTCAAATTAACGAATAAGGCCTTATATCTACTATGTTCATTTTATATTTTTCATATTCAAGATATTTCTAAAAAATTTAAAGCATAGTTAAAAAAATAAAATAAAATAGGTGGACCATTTTCATCCTTTAAATTTATATAAAGGCTTGTGGTTCAATGTTTTCGTACAAAATCATTAGTAGCATATTGATTTGTTGTTTAGTCGAACTATAGATCCTTTCATCTAATTCTACGGTCATAGGTCCTTAATGGATTTACAATTTCTAAATAAAAAATAAAAAATTGGAGGCTCACAGGCTCACAAGCTCATAGTCTCACAGGCTCATAGTCTCACAGGCTCATGCTCTTAGGCTCACATACTAGCATCCCCGCCATTTTCTTAATTCAATTTGGGAATGGGCCATTTGTACACATGAAATTTAGTTTGATCATAGAAAATGAATGATCTATGATATTGCAGCTATTCTATATTTTTTTGGACTCTCATCCACCTCAAGTTCATGAGATGTGTAGTTTTATAGTTTAGATTTGACAAATGGCGGGGTTGCCGTTTTGCTAATTGAACTTGGGAATGGGCCATTTGTACACATGAAATTTAGTTTCATTATAGAAAATGAATTCGTGACTTTATGAATAATTGCAACTTGCACAATATGTTTCCCAATTTTTTTTACGTGTATTTCATGAGATTACATTTTGTTGGACATTAAAGTACAGGGCTAGGTTCATGCCCCGACTTTTACTTTCACGTACAAGGTCATTCAAAGTGACCACCAATTGCAATTTTTTTTAATTTTGTGACTTTATAAATAATTGCAACTTGCACAACATGTTTCTCATTTTTTTTTAGATGAATATCATGAGATTACATTTTTTGATACATTAAAGTACACGGCTAGGTTCATGCCCCTATTTTTACTTTCACGTACAAGGTCATTCAAAGTGACCACCAATTGCTTGAATTCGTGACGTTATGAATAATTGCAACTTGCACAACATGTATCCCATTTTTCTTTATGTGTATATCATGAGATTACATTTTGTTGGACATTAAAGTACAGGGTTAGGTTCAATCCCCAATTTTAACTTTCACTTAGAGGGTCATTGAAAGAAACCACCAATTGCAAATTCTTTTTGAATTCGTGTCTTTATGAATAAATGCAACTTGCATAACATATATATATATATATATATATATATATATATATATATATATTTTCTTTTTTTTTTACGTGTATTTCATGAGATTACATTTTGTCAGACATTAAAGTACAGGGTTGGGTTCATGCCCCAATTTTTACTTTCAGTTAGAAGGTCATTCAAAGTGACCATGAATTGCACATTTTTTTTGAGTTCATAACTTTATGAATAATTGCAACTTGCACAGCATGTTTCCTGTTTTTATTTACGTGTATTTCATGAGATTACATTTTGTTCGACATTAAAGTACAGGACTGAGTTCATGTTCCAATTTTTACTTTCATTTAGAAGGTCATTCAAAGAGACCACCAATTGCAATTTTTTTAAGACTGAATTCATGACCGTATAAATAATTGCAACTTGCACAACATGTTTCTCATATTTATTTACGTGTATTTCATAAAATTACATTTTATTGGACATTAAAGTACAGGGCTGGGTTCATGCCCCAATTTTTACTTTCACTTAGAAGGTCACTCAAAGTGACCACCAATTGCAAATATTTTTGAATTCGTGACTTTATGAATAATTGAAACTTGCACAACATGTTTCCCATTCATTTTTACGTGTATTTCATGAGATTACATTTTGTTCGACATTAAAATATAGGGTTGAGTTCATGCACCAATTTTTACTTTCATTTAGAAAGTCATTCAAAGTGATCACCAATTGCTTGAATTCGTGACTTTATGAATAAATGCAACTTACACAACATGTTTCTCATTTATTTTTACATGAATTTCATGAGATTACATTTTTTTGGACATTAAATCACAGGGCTGGGTTCATGCCCCAAGTTTTAGTTTCATGTATAAGGTCATTCAAAGGGACCACCAATTGCAATTTTTTTTGAATTCGTGACTGTATGAATAATTACAACTTGCACAACATGTTTCCAATTCATTTTTACGTGTATTACATGAGATTACATTTTGTTGCACATTAAAGTACAGGGCTGGGTTCAATCCCCGATTTTTACTTTTACATAGAAGGTCATTGAAAGTGATCACCAATTGCAAATTTTTTTGAATTCGTGACTTTATAAATAATTGCAACTTGCACAACATGTTTCCCATTTTTCTTTACGTGAATTTTATAAGATTACATTTTTTTGGGCATTAAAGTATACGGCTAGGTTCATGCCCCTATTTTTACTTTCACGTACAAGGTCATTCAAAGTGATCACCAATTGCTTGAATTTGTGACTTTATAAATAAATGCAACTTGCACAACATGTTTCTCATTTATTTTTACATAAATTTCATGAGATTACATTTTGTTGGGCATTAAAACAGAGGGCTGGGTTCATGCCCCAATTTTTACTTTCACGTACAAGGTCATTCAAAGTGACCACCAATTGCAAATTTTTTTGAATTCGTGACTTTATGAATAATTGCAACTTGCACAACATGATTTCCATTCATTTTTACGTGTATTTCATGAGATTACATTTTGACGCACATTAAAGTACAGGATTGGGTTTACGCCCCAATTTTTACTTTCACTTAGAAGGTCATTCAAAGAAACCACCAACTGCAATTTCTTTTTGAATTCGTGACTTTATGAATAATTACAACTTGCACAACCTATTTTTTATTTATTTACGTGTATTTCATGGGATTACATTTTGTTGGACATTAAAGTACAGGGTTGGGTTCATGCCCCAATTTTTACTTTCACGTACAAGGTCATTCAAAGTGATCACCAATTGCTTGAATTTGTAACTTTATGAATAAATGCAACTTGCACAACATGGTTCCCAATTTTATTTACGTGTATTTCATGAGATTAAATTTTGTTAGACATTAAAGTACAAGGGTTGGGTTCATGCCCCAATTTTTATTTTCACGTACAAGGTCATTTAAAGTGATCACCAATTGCTTGAATTCATGACTTTATGAATAAATGCAACTTGCACAACATGTTTCTCATTTATTTTTACATGAATTTCACGAGATTACATTTTTCTGGACATTAAAGTACACAGCTAGGTTCATGCCCCAACTTTCACTTTCACGTACAAGGTCATTCAAAGTGACCACCAATTGCAAATTTTTTTGAATTCGTGACTTTATGAATAATTGCAACTTGCACAACATGTATTCCATTCATTTTTATGTGTATTTCATGAGATTACATTTTGTCGCACATTAAAGTACAGGGCTGGGTTCACGTCCCAATTTTTACTTTTACTTAGAAGGTCATTCAAAGTGACCACCACTTGCTTGAATCCGTGACTTTATGAATAATTGCAACTTGCACAACACGTTTCCCATTTTCTTTTACATGAATTTCATGAGATTATATTTTGTTGGACATTAAAGTACAGGGCTAGGTTCATGCCCAATTTTTGTAGTCACGTAGAAGGTCATTCAAAGTGACCATGAATTTCAATTTTTTTTGAATTCGTGACCTTATTAATAATTGCAACTTGCACAACATTTTTCTCATTTATTATTAAGTGTATTTCATGAGATTACATTTTGTTGGTCATTAAAGTACAGGGCTAAGTTCATGCCCCAATTTTTACTTTCACGTACAAGGTCATTCAAAGTAAGCACGAATTTCAATTTTTTTCGAATTCGTGACTTTATGAATAATTACAACTTGCACAACATGTTTTCCATTTTTCTTTATGTGTGTTTCATGAGATTACATTTTGTTGGACATTCAAATACAGAGTTGGATTCATGCCCCAATTTTTACTTTCACGAACAAGGACATTCAAAGTGACCACCAATTGCTTGAATTCGTGACTTTATGAATAATTGCACATTGCACAACATTTTTCCCATTTTTCTTTACGTGTATTTCATGAGATTACATTTTGTTGGACATTAAAGTACAAGGCATTGTTCATCCCCCAATTTCTACTTTCACTTACAAGGTCAGTCAAAGTGACCACTAATTGTAAATTCTTTTGAATTCTTGACTTTATGAATAAAAGGCCTTATTCATTAAATTGAGACAAGGTCGAGTCTCATTTTAATTCGTTCTATATTTAGAGTAAAATTAGTGTTCATTAAATTGAGATTTTTCTATAAATTGAGAATGTAGAAGGTAGAAATATTATTTTAATTACTTTGTTAGTACAAAATAATAAGGTGAAAATCCACAACTAACAATTTTATTATTTCAATTCATTACAAACATAGAAGTGAAATAGATGAAAAAATAATAAAATACAGCATCTTAAATTGAGACTTGTTTGTGTCAAAACGTTATTCTAAATACATTGTAAAACAAAAAAAATTGCAATTTGCATGAAGATTGAAGAACATTCCAACCAAAAAAAATTTAGGAAGAAAATGCAAATGCATTTTACACGAATGCAATGGAAATTTAAAAAATTTACTATTAATAGAAATGAATACTATTACATGGCTACAATATCATGATATAAACTACTAAACATATAGTTGCAAACCTCTCAAAACATTTAAAAGCAAAATACATGGTATATGAGTTTTACAATAATAATTCAGTAACTGAACTACGAACTACTCTTCGCCTTCACCTGAAGACGCATTGTTACTTGAATTAGACATGAAGACCGCCACTGATGATTTGATGATGTTCATTTGCGGCTTAGGAATTGTAACTCGAGTAATATCTTCAGCCCCTTTCTTTGCACGTGGCTTAAAAGCCGTTATGATACAATCCGTGTTTGACCAGCATCGAGGGATCACATGATCCTCACGCCAAACATTCCCTCCTTTTGTATCCCATCCAACATATGTGTCCATATGAATGTGACGGCCTGAAGCGGGTGTCAAATATTGGATTTGGATTTGATGAATATGCTTCGGATCTGGATTCGGATTTGTAAGTGCTCTAGCAAGCCAAAAAGGCTTAGGGTCATCATTTGCAGGACACACAACTACAAAATAACTTGCAAATACATCACGTGCAACATGGAATGAAGGTTTAGGCCGATCACGCCTACGTCCAACAAAAGGTGGATCCTCTGCAAACTCTTCACGCATTGTGCCATCTTCACGCCTTGTGTCTTCCGGTTCCTCCGTGATTCTAGAAGCTGGCCAAAATCCATCTTTTAAGGTCTCACGCACCACTAGAGGTTCATCTAGAGAGGCTCTTACACCCTTCCAATAATCTTTTATAGGATCATTAATCAACCCAAAAGATCCAGAGTCTTCATTGTTGGCCATTCTGCTCTAATGTGCAATGAAATCGTCCAAACCTTTTTTGATCTCACCTAATGATTTCATTGGATTAGGAGCGAAAAGTGTAGGACTACCATTTGGCACTTTGGGGCGCCCATCCTTTGTCTTTGACCACAAACAAATCCCCCTTCCGTGTTCTGGCAACCATTCTTTTTCCGTACACAAATTTTTGTACTCCATCAAGGGCCATCCACTTGAATCCATGTAGAACTTGAATTGTTGCGATCTAGAATGACCTTCTAAAAAGTCCCCGCCTATGCCCAAGTACCCTTGTACGAACCGCTTAAAATCAGGAACTTCCTCAATGAAATGAGGAATGATGGGGTGGGTTTCACAATCCATAAAGGATTTCATAAGCTTTGAAATTGTTGGGTAGCTCTTGCTCTTCAACATCGAGCTCCATCTACCAAAAAGAGCATCAATGTCTTCATGAGTGTGGCCAACAATGAGGAAGTTGATGTATATTTTACGGAAAATCCCTTTGTAAACCATAAGAGAGCAAAAAACAAAAACCCAACGATTCTTATTGTCTCTAGACGCATTGTCCAACTGCAAAGTCAATATAGGCGGCAATGGTTTAGCTGGGAGATGTTCCTCAAGAGGAGGAAGTAGAGAATCCAAACAAATGTCTGTGCCCTCCAAGACCGCTTGGATTAAAGATGATTGACCCTCTCTTTCCGAAAATAATGTGCGCGATGAATTTTTGGGCTCTCCTTTGAGATCACGCAACAACCTTGCAATGGACCCAATGGTATGATTTGAGTCCATCGGTAAATTGTCCAAGCCATAGTGAGCGTATCGAACGTCGCTGTGACCGTGGGCAATCATGCCCGTTATTGCTACGAGCATTTTCATAAAAGAATCCGTTGCTTTTGTCTTATGAGAGAAGTGAGGTGAAGTGGTCTTCGAGTGATCCATTTTGTCATGGATGATACATAACATTTTCTCAGGAGAAAGTATTGATATTTCTCTAAACCCATAATAGAGGTACTTGTGGGCCTTTTGACCATCCAGATGAGTATTCAAAATGTTATTCCACTTTTCCTGAGCAATGGACATTGGAGTGTAGGCACACCTCAGTTGCTTGTAAGTATCACATAGACCACATTTTGCAAAAGTGTCACCACGAGACTTTGTAGCATATTCAAAGAAAGAAGCACGCCGAATGTTGCTCAAGCTACTAGAAGAAATCGGTGGCAAATTTAATGCCGCATTGGACTCATTGATTTTGGGTAATTGGTCACTCCAACGAAATGTGGATGGCAACACCATTGCTGGGACTTTCTCCCTTGAACATCATATTCATTATTTTGGGAGATTGGGGACCTCCCAAAATAATATTGTCCATTTTTTGATCGGGAAATTGAATTTGCGTTGAAGGAAATTCAAGTGAAGCATAATTAAATTTTTCCATTTGGTAGTTGTAATTTCCATTAAAATGACAGTTTCATTTTTTTAGCGCGTGTTTGACAAATTATTGGTTAGTTTGATAATATTTCTTTCCATATATATGTTATGAAACGTCTTTATTGAACACCAAGTCATGTGCTGGATGGTTGGTTGTAAGAGGCTATTTATCTCATTCAGGTGGTCCGAGTTCGATTCTCATTGAACTCGTATGAGCAGCTATATGATATACATGACTTGGTATTGCTAAGTGAACTTTTCTGGCAGGAATGTGAGAACAACCAACCGGCCCCCTATCAAAAATTGTGACAAGTGCTTGACATGTTAACAAAATAAAAAGTGGTCCTACCCACTACAAATTTTTGCAATTCATATTTTTTTTCAAGTCAAAGACATACAAAGTAAATGTTCTTTTAAAAGTCAATGACATACAAAGTGAATTAATAATCAAATGATGCCATCATATAGATTGTTACATGTATAATATGATAAAAAAAAATATATTAAATACTATAAGTATTAGGTGCACTTCGCTATAAAAGTGACAACACACAAAGTATAGGAGTAATTCTAATACAGAACTATGAAATCCAATCCACACCAGGCACGCTCTACAATACACGCTAATAAATCATATAAAATTGTCTATGGTTATACAATACCATTGCTCTGGAATACTAACTACTAAACTTAACTTCAAATACAATAAAATAAGTCCACTACAATTAGTACATGTTCAATCCAAATTATACGAAGATAAACTCTCATTGATGACATGAACCTGAGCAGTAGGGATTCTAAGGACACACTCTACTGTGTCTTTCTTGACCTTGGACCTCCATGCCGTGATGAGGGAATTTGTGTCTTCCCAAATAGGTTCTTGGGTCTCATCTACTTTCCAACGCAATTCCTTTACAGAGTCCCAACCAATGTAAAAGTCTTGAACATTTTGGCCCCTTGCTATGGGCCGAAAATACTGGATCAGGATACAATTTGGATGCTCCGGATTTGTGAAAGGATCAGATAAAGCTCTAGCAATCCATATGGGTTTTGTATCACCTTCAGTTGGACGAAGGGCAACAAAAAAGTCTTTCTGAACATCACGACCCACTCGGAAAGATGGCAATGGCCGATCGCGGCGTTATCCCACAAAAACATCATCCTCAGCAAACTCTTCACAAACATCGCCATTATCATCAAGTTCGTCCTCTACAGTGGCTTCCACTCAAGTGTGAGGCCAGAAACCATCATTCAACGTCTCGAATGGTACTATAGGTTGCACCAAGCATGCTTTTACTGTACGCCAATAGAACAACAAATGCTCGAAGCATCTCCTATACTCTCCACTGTCGTCTTCGTTACATAATGCCTCCCAATATTTGATGAACCCCGATATCCCTTTAGAGATGTCTTCCACACACCGCATGGGAACGTGGTGAACTGGAAGGGGTTCACCACGAGGCCATAGACTCTGTCCTTCAGGGTCTTCTCGCCATAATTTGATTCCCCTCTCTTTTGGAAGCCAATCACTATCCGTGCAATACCTCTTATACTTCATAATTGGAACACTTGCCGAATTGAGGTAGAACTTGAATTGTTGTGCCTTCGTATGGCCAACAAGTGCTTCATCTCCTTCCAAAATGAAGCCTTCTATGAAGGCTTTGAAATTTGGTACCTCTTCAATCAAGTGTGGAATTGTAGGTACAGAATCTACATCCATGAAGGACTTCATGAGAGCTGGGATGGTGGGGAATGTTTCCTTCTTTAATTGCATGCTCCATCTTCCAAACAAAGCGTCAATGTCGTCATGTGTGTGACCAACTAACATGAAACTCACGTAAACCTCTCGGAAGATCTTCTTTGCTACAAGGAGGGACCAAAACGCAAAGACATATCGATTCTTATTGTCTCTAGTAGCATTATCCATTTGAACGTTTAGAACCGGAGGAAGGGGAGTGGCTGCAATAGGGACTTCAGGCGGTGGCTGAAGTGACGATACGCACATTTCAGACCCTTTCAACACTGCTTCAAATAAAGGAGCCGAGCCCGATCCAACGAACAACTCACGGGAGGAATACTTTGGAGGAAGTTCAAGGTCTCTTAACAACTTCGCTGACGACCCCACAATGTAGTTAGAGTCATGCAAGAAGACATCAAGACCGTAATGAGCATAACGGACGTCACCGTGCCCATGAGCAATCATTCCGGTCACTGATACCGGCAACTTTGTGAGGCCATCAAGTTGTTTGCTTTTGTGTGAGAACACTGGAGACGCTGTTTTGGCATGATCCATTTTATCATGCATGATTGTGAGGCATTCATGAGGGTAGGCGCTTGACCTGTACTGATGGGCATAGTATAAATCTCGATGAACTCGAGCACAGGCATTGTGTTTCTCCAGGAGGTGGTCCCACTTCCATCGTAATCCAATAGGGGCTATTCTTCTTTGTTCATGGTATCTATCACAATTTGAACAACGAGCAAAATTATCCCTAGGTTTCTTCACACAGTATTCAGGAAAATTCAACTTCCTGATTTTACAGATATTCGATGTAGAAACTTCCTTCAACCCGAACACAACATTTGCAGTGTTGACTTCGGGTAGTGTATTTTTCCAAGTGAAGGTGGCTGGGAGAATCTTAAAGACAACCTTCTCTCCAGACGCAAGAGTGTGCATGCGATGTGGTATATGATCGGCTAACTTCTCAAGCACACACTTCAATGTTGCAAAGGCTTGCAACGAATGCTTTCGAGCCTTCTGGGTTCCCAAATTTCCATGTGGTTGAGCTTGATCACCTCTTGCAGCATATCCTTGGAAACGGTGGAAGGTAGATTTGGAGACACCCACAATATGCCGCCATGCCGCCATACAAACATCAGTCCCCTCAAGAGTGACCACCCTTTTCCCTTGAGCATCACGGTGAACTTGTCGATGAACGTCCAACTTCATGTGGTAGCGGAATTCAAAGGATGTCTTGTGGTACATACGTTCACGGAAAGCCCGAATCTTTTCTCTTGGAAAAGGTTGGACGCAATTTCCGGGACAACACACCTTGCTCGATACTAAATTGATAGACTCTTGACTGAATAGATTGGTTGCTTTAATAGAAGCTTGAGGAGGAGGAGCATTCCTCACAGTGCTTGTGTATGGTCTGGCACCTGAGGAGGACCCCTGAGACAATCTTCCTTGCAGTTGATTGTACTGGTCTCGAACCTCGTGATCATTGAGGCTGGCCCCATTTAGAAACACCTGGTCAATGGGCCAAGCATGAAGTGAGTACTTCTAGTCTTCAGGAACTTCAGTAGGCCTCAGTGATTTGGATATCTGAACGGTGACAAGGGAGTCTCCAAGGGGACCAGTGCTACCCACAACATGTTCGGAATTCACGCTATGACAGATTCCCTCAACAACCACATCTCCATCAACATTGTGGAGGAGGACAATTTTCATCCTCCATAGCCTCCAAGGGATGCCTTCACAATCTGGAATGACGAAGTCTTGTATCGTATCATTTTCAATCTCTCCTTCATCAGAAGAGTATTCCTGAAGAGTTTGGCGGTGAGCAGCCATTGGTTCTGTAGGTGCAGAAAAACATATTATCAGACATGGACATTTTCAACTTGAGGCGAGTTAAATAATCTAGTATCTAGAGCTCATGTCACTATCTTCAAGAATAATTTCACTAAACATCCTTCCTAGTTAACTTGACTCGAGTTAAAGTATATCAATGAAAAATTCTTCTGCATGTATATGTAATCAGATGCCTAAAAATCCTGGGATCCAAAATTATATAATTATTTATCCTCCGGTAATGCAAAGTTCTCAGCTCAAGGGACAGTCAACTCGATTCGAGTTAAACGAGTGACCACATTGTTAACTCGACTTGAGTAAAAATATCGTTGCGAAGATTTTCTGCAGGTATATGTAATCAGCTGCCTAAGTATTCTGGGATCCAGGATATTAATAATATTAATAACCTCCGGTATTAAAATGTTCTCAGGTCAAGGGACAGTCCACTCGATTCAAGTTAAACGACTGACCACAGTGTTAACTCGACTCGAGTAAAACTTTCATTGCGAATTTTTTTTGCAGGTATATATAATCAAATGCCTAAATATTCTGGGATCCACGATTTTATTAATATAAATATCCTCCGATATTAAAATTTTCTCAGGTCAAGGGATATTCAACTCGATTTGAGTTAAATGAGTGACCACAGGTACATTAGATAGTTCATGATCAAGGTTATTTCAGTAAATAATTCTCTGAGTATGATTTAACTCGGGTCGAGTTAAACCGCCTCGTCCAACCCTTTTCGCACTCTTTAACTCGATTCGAGTGGAAATCCATTCCCATATTTTACGGAGAGCTCATATATTATGGTTTTATATGATAATTCTGAAAATGCGGCGGGCATTGTGGAATTCCTCTCCCACAGACCACCCCATGAGCGACGGAATGTCATACACACAATTGACGGAATCACGACTATGTGTCCCGCACTCGATATGAAAATACTGAAATATACCTAAACCTACAGAACATTACAGGTACTGTCCAAAAACTTTCCAATAGGTCTACACAATCCGTGTATTCTCCAAATTCCAACAACAGGCTAACCGAAAATTAATCGGAAAACAAAAGTTCAGAACTTGCGCAATATAGATAAGGGGAGTCGGGGATCGAACTATGACGGAGGTCACATGAGAGATAAAACAACAAATCATGCGACAGAAAACGGAATCATGAATGCTGGAGGAAACTGAAGAGAGATTGTGGGACATGTATTGCGTACCCGAACCCGAAATCTTGTCAAATAATTTGTCTGCTGCAACCCGGCGTACAAAAATTTGAGAAACCTCATTGCCGTAGAGATGTAATAAAATGACGATCGCCACAGCAGACATGAAGCATACAACAAAAAGAGATTTAGAATTCTCAGCGCAGACGCCGAGAATGACAATGCGAAGCTGTAAGGGAGGGAGGACTCTGAGTGACGACGGTGAAAATGACAATGCAAAGTTGCGCACGCGGGAGGATTCTGAGTGTAGATGGCGGAAATGACAATGGACAGTTTAGCATGAGGGAATGGGGGAGGATCACCTTCGCCGCTAAACGCGTCATGCAAAGTTCAACGAAGGTTATCCTAGGAACAAGGCACGGGATTTTCAAACGTTCCTCATGAATCCCGGATAGAAATAGGGGAACACTATTTTCAACCGTTGACAGATGCATTCACTAAAAGCTGGCGGCCTTAGAATCTTCCAAAATGAGTTACTTTAGAATAATTAGGTTGATGCCAACAAAGAAGCTTTTCTACCCAAAGAAGGTCCTATTTCCAGAAACTAATGTCGATATTAATTAATTGTTTTGTCGGGTACAAAAAAATTATCGAAAGAATCCTATGAACTTTGTGGCCTTCTGGGTAAAGTTCCATTTACGATTGACGGGTTAGGGTTTAGGGTTTAGGGTTTAGGGTTTAGGGTTGAGAATTCAAGAATTCTACATTTCAGGGATTAGGAATACAAACTTTTTTTAAACATTCGGGGTTCTGTGGAACTAATTTTTTTGAGTAGCCCTCCTCATCTTGTTCTATGGACATACTTGTTCAAAAATTTGAATACATATTTCAACCCTACATGTTCATGGTTTAGGGTTTTTTTCTAAAGAACTTTCAAGTTCAATAAACCCTTACATGATTGCTTTTTTTTAAGTTTATATTTTTGGAATGATGTTTTGGAAGTATACTTTGACTAGTAATCCCATTTTTAAAGGTTGCAATAGAATCCTTGCCCTACATCTTAAATAGAAAAATTCATTTCACAAAAATGTATAGTACATCTTTAGAAGCCATAAATTGATTAGGCATAAATTGATTGGGCTTTCCAACCTTGCATGATTTAGGTAACAAACTTCAATTTAATTTTAGACTTCACATGCAAAACGAGAATTGAATTGAAAATTTTCTATAGTTTTAATGTTCACCCTAAATACTATAATCTTGAATAAATACTATAATCTTTGAATCCTCAAATTATGATATTGTTGTGTTTTCTTCTCCTATGTAATCTATAACATTTCTATTTCAAATTTTGAAGGCTATAACTAAATCTTCTTAAAAATGATTCAATCTATAAAAATGTTGGAAGACGACAAAAAATAATATCAAGAGATTCAGTTGTCGTTATTTATTTTTAGTAACATGTGTTTTGACTATGAAAAAAAAGTATGGGCTTATAGTTATCCTCAATGACGCTAGCATGTGAGCGTGTGAGCGTGAGCCTAAGAGCGGTGAGCAAGGATTGTGTGAGCCTAGAGCCTAGAAATGTAAAACATGATGTAATTTATAAATATTTTTGGTTAAAAAGTTAAAAGACTGATCTTTTTTCACCAAAATTGCTATGTCTAGAAAAAAAAATGACCTATTACCGCGGGACCTATGCACATGGATTTTATATCTAAAAGCTTGGGAAGTTGGTGCTATTGCATGTTTTGAAATTTATATTACATTCTAAGAGGTTGTTTGAGGGTGGATTGATCATGTGAGATTACATATAATTTATAGTGAATTCCAAAGATAAAAGGAAAACAAATGCAGTGAAAATATCGTAGGATGTAGAGCATTGTGTACATAATAAAATATTTTTTTATTGCAACAAAGAATACATATTGGAATATGAAAATAATACTTTTTTACTCGAATTTAGAGATTTTGAAGATAATATATTGATACTACGTATCTACTTCATATCATCCTATTATCTACCAACTAACTTGAATACTCGCACGTCTTGATGATTCTAACAACAACAATTACTTGCTTTATTTCATCCAAGTTGAAGGTAGGAGCGTAGATGAATGTGTCTATCTTCTAATCAAATTTACACAAATAATGAAAGATATAATAAATGTGTTTGTAGTTTATATACATGTCACGTTTTCCAATAGAGGCCTCATTTATATTTCCATAATGAGGACAAGTACAAGTTCATGGAAAATTGCAAAGTGTAATATTATAAACCTTTTGGTTAGGGTTTGTACCAAACAAAAATATAATAATAGCACCTACATGCTAGAAGTTCAAAAAAGATAGTAAGGAAATAATTACCTCAATTGATATTAACTTTGAATGTATGTGTAATTTTTTGTTAAAGACAAATTTCGAAACTTTATATCATTTCCTGCACTTTGAAAGCACGATTCCAATGGTATATAGCATATAAAAAACGGATGCATATTAAGTCATTTATGACCTCAAAACTACAATAGCATCTTGAAATTTAGCTTGAAATGTTTAGATTTCAAAGATTTTAAGGTGCCTTGCTACCCCCTAGTCGTTGACGGGTGTAATTTTCAAGGTTGCAATTTAGGGCAACAAATGTTAGGATTTAGTCAAACATTGTAGTTCATGTATTCTTTGCTATCCTTCGCCGTTAATGGTTGCGCTTTTAGAGGATCCAACTTCGCTTCTTCGATGGACCTTGCTACCCCCTGCCATTAACGGCTGCGCTTTTAGAGGATCCAACTTTGTTTTTTTATGGACCTTTCTACCCTTTGCCGTTAACGGCGGGGGATATAGAAATGCAACTTTGTTTTTTTATCAACCTTGTTACCCCCCGCTATTAACGGCGGGGATTTTGGAGATGCAACTTTATTTTTCTTATGGACCTTATTAAGCCCCGCCATTAACAGTGGGGGTTTTGGAGATGCAACTTTATTTTTCTTATGGACCTTGTTACCCCCCGCCGTTAACGGCAGGGGGTTTAGAGATACAACTTTGTTTTTTTTATGAACCTTATTACCCCCCGCCGTTAACGGCGGGGGTTTGGAGATACAATTTTTTTATTTTTATAGACCTTATTATCCCCTGCCATTAGCGGGGTTTTTAGAGATGCAACTTTGTTTTTCTTATGGACCTTGTTACCCCCCGCCGTTAACAGCGGGGGGTTTGGAGATACAATTTTGTTTTTTTTATGAACCTTGTTACCCCCTGCCATTCACGGCAGGGGTTTAGAGATGCAATTTTGTTTTTTTTATGGACCTTGCTAATCCCCGCCATTAACGGCTACGCTTTCAGAGGATTCAACTTCGCTTCTTGTATGGACCTTGTTACCCCCGCCATTAACGGCTGGGGTTTTAAAGACCACAATTTTTTCTCTACATACCACCATAAGTGAAGGACAAGGTTGGCACTTTCATGATGAATATTTTGGAAATTCAACATTATATTGAATAAAATCCAAAATGTTCATCACAAAACCTCAAGAGTCACTTATTTGAATGTTTGTAAAATTGAGGAAGATAAAATCTTTATACAAATTGGATGGGAGGAGGTGAAGCAACGCATGTGGGATATATTAATCATTAAGATTAATAGGAGTTCAATCTTCAAATTATCCCATATCCTTTGAAGGTTCATAAGGAACAATGGATTTCATTATAAAAACCACCTCTTTACCCTCCATCCTCACAAAGTATCATTGTAAAATTTCCTTTAGATTTTCATCAAGAATTTATTTGATTATACATCATCTTTGAACATTTTGACTTGTATTAAAAGAATTATTTTTTTACAACAATTTGCTCAATTAATTCTTGTTGAATTCGACAATTTCTTCTCTTCATTTTATTTATTTTTTGACATACTTCAAAATAATTATTTTCCACTAATCTTATCTTTCACCTATAGTAGAATCCATATATTGCATGCTGAAATTTTTCACCTTACTACCTCCAGCCATTAATCACTTTATTTTCATGATTTGATTTTTGATTTTTATTGTCTTGTTTCTCAAATTGAATTGACCTTTGTATGATGTGGCAACAATTTCATTTAATGCCTAAAACTTCATCTTGTGCCCAAATTGAACAATAAAACATGAGTCTTAAATCACTCTCCACCATTGAACTTTATGAAATTCTAGAAAATGAAATTTAACTTAGAATTCAATTAAACTCCTACCATTGAATTAATCATGTTTTCTATTTATTAAAAATGTTTTCTATTTAATAAATAAATAAAATTTAAATAAAGATAGTTAACAAAAAGGGACATCAATTAGCAAAATGGTCATTTAGAATATTAAGGGTTAATACATTTATTTGGTGTATAATATATATCTACTATGTTCAATTTATATTTTTCATATTCAAAATATTTCTAAAAAATTTAAAGCATAGTTAAAAAAATAAAATAAAATAGGTGGACCATTTTCATCCTTTAAATTTATATAAAGGCCCGTGATTCAATGTTTTGGTACAAAATCATTAATAGCATATTCATTTGTTGTTTAGTCGGACTATAGATCCTTTCATCTAATTCTACGGTCATAGGTCCCCAATGGATTTATAATTTCTAAATAGAAAAAAAAAAATTGGAGGCTCACAGGCTCATAGGCTCACAAGCTCATGCTCTTAGGCTCACATACTAGTATCTCCGTAGTTATCCCCGTTGAAGCTAATTGATTTTCTTTCAATATCTAATCGTATGGATGTTTAAAGAGCTTGCTTATTAGTATGCACACCAATTTTGAGTGCAAAATTGCATAAGAGTTATGATATTATAACAAGAGTATATATGTAAAGGGAAAGCTTAATCTTATTTAAACATGTAAAGGGAAATAGAAGTGAAACATTTAAAAAAAAAAGATTGTGCGTACAATATGAATTTATATCAGAAAAATAAATGAACTCATTTCTAAAACTATTAATACGTAGGTGTCTAAAGACTTCAGGCGATACCGAAAGCGATTATAAACTATGTTTGTGTAACATTTTTTTAGCTTCCATAAAGAGTATATATGTGTCATTCTCATTAAAAGACATCCACACAATTGAATTGAAATTCAACTATAATGCATAGATATTTTGGGGTTCAGGTGTGCTTCAGGTGTGCTTCAGGCCCAGCTCAAGCAAACCTCAAGCACATTTTTTATTACTATTGTCATTGCAATGAACTTAGAAAACAATGGGAAAGAAGTTTGTTGAAATTCTTTACTCAATTTTTTTTTTTAAAAGTGTCCTTTAGGTGTGCTTGAGTTAGACTTGAAGCACACCTCATGCTCACCTCTCAACACACCTCAAACACACTTGGGGGTTTATTTTAAAAGAATTTGCTTAAGTTCTTTATTCAAAAGATGGTTTTGCATTAGGACAATAGTGTTGTAATTGCATGTTACTTAATTTTGAATAGGTACAAATTTTTATTATTACAATGTTCTGTTGGGGTAGATAGTCATTTAGGCATTATGCTTAAAAGTAAATGTCAAGTTTGATTACTGTCATTGACTGCTTAAATAGAGGTCACACTAATCACAATTGATATAATGGAAGAAATAAAATCGCATAAACCCCTCAATTTTTAACTGCACTTGATTTTTACATGATAATGAATACAATATTGACAAAGTATGTATGAAATTTGTTGTGATGGGTTGAAATGTAACACTCTAAGTATAGTGATTTTATACAAACTTCTTATTAGTTAATTAAATTGCCTAATTGAATAGTATTGTTCATATTTTAATCTTAGATTTTATCTCTTCCATTATTTATACACATTAGTAGTATAATTTTATTATAAAATGGAACTATAAAGAATGAGGACATTTGGCATTGTTAATTTAATACAATTAAATTTAGTAAGAATCAATAAAAGAAAAGCCAGTCTTGAGATGTGAAAAAAAGAACTGACATTGAAAAAAATTTATGAGCATTGGAGAAAATCTTCTAAATTGTAGTAGGAATAGAAAGTCTAGTAATGTGTGGATGTGTGTAGTAAAGTTTATAATTTATTTAACTATCTTCAAACCTTATTGTAATTTTTGTCATACCTTTTCAATATTGATGACTATCAATGAAATATTATGAATCTTACAATGTGATATATCAAGTATGCAAAATTCATTTAGACTTCACATTAGGGGTTTAGAGTTCATGTATTGACAATTTGAGGATGAAATGTACTAAGGTAGGAGGTTCTAAAATGTATACTATTTGTACATGTTGTTTTTTCATAGCCCTTAGTAATGTATCCAAAGTGTACATTCTAGGAGGTGAGCCATTTTGGGGCCCTATGCCATTTCAATTGCAAAATTTAATAACTAATTACACAAAGCTCCAAAAAATATGAAACATTTTGGGTTAGGTGAGAATTCCACTTGTCTTTTAGAAAAAAGTTTATTGACTTTTTTTTAAAGATGTTTCACCTACCCAAAATTCAACTTCAGCCCCTTACAAAATCCATGTATAGACCTCCTACCATTTGTGTCAAAAGAAAAATTCAAAAAATTCAAAATTCAAAATTAGCATGCCCCAAGCCCAAATGAGCATGCCAGCATGCTCATTAAACTTATGTCCTGCCATACTTGAAGGCTAACTTATGTCCTGCCATACTCATCATACCAGCATGCTCATTAAACTTATGTCCAGCCATACTTGAAGGCTAAATGCGCTGGAGACAACAATTGTTAATCTGGACGCTTCATTGTTGTGGAGGGCCCAGATTGCACGAGCCTTCCCTGAAACTCGAGTGTGCCTAGAGACTTGGGTTCCCGCGCCTTCCCTCTCTCCGCCGCGCCTTCCTTGCCCGCCGCGCCTGTTGTTCCACCGCCTGCTGCGATGCTCTTCTCCGCCCAGGCCTGCTATTCCTCATTGTGGCGATTGCAATGTTAGGGTGTCTTTGAGTGTTTGAGAAGTGTGGTTAGGGTTTAGGGCGGTAACTCAACTGTTGAAAATTTCTTGGGAGCGCAACATTTACTGCCTCGTCGAATTTTGGGAGAGGTTGTGTGTAAAGCTCGTTTTTGGTTTCGTGTGAAGCTTGTTTTTGGTTCCCGCGCCTTTCCTCGCCTTCCCGTGCCTTCCCTCTCTCCATCCACAGTTGAAGTTTGCAGGTATGGAGGATTTGAAACTTTTGCTGATTTTTTGTTAGTTTGTTAGTGCATTGCAATGCATAGCTCTTGAATTCTCAATTTTCAAGCTTTTAGTTCGTATAGGGTTTAGGTCTGAGGTTTTGGTCACTTAGTTTTGGAGCATTGCAATTTCATTGATGAGAGATTCTCTACGTTGAATTGGTTGTCTGCTGTTGCGCTGAATTGGTTGTGAATTTGTTTAATTTGTGTGCAAGTCGTGGCTCAGTCTTGCAACATTGCAATTCTTCCATTCAAAGCTCGTACATTTTTTGATGTGTGCAACTGTTGTGGTCTTGGATTCAGTTGATTTTCTGACGATTCAATTTTTTTTTAGAATCCTACTCTACAATATTTTGAACTGTTGAGAGTCCAGGGTTTAGTCATTTGAAATTGGTGTGACAGTATTCAAAAATTAGTTGTTCATGGCAATTTAAGTCGATGGTAATTTAACTCAATGGTAGTTTAACTCGATAATGCATTTTTTGAAGGTTTTCAGTTGCAGAACCGTCAGATTTTAACTCGATTCGAGTTAAAATTCTAAGGAAACTCACTCACAGACGTAATCGGACATGACAATCATCCAAACCACAAGAGTTGAAAGAGACAAAAATAATTTTTTTAACTCGAGCCAAGTTAAAAAGCCGACAAAGATAACTCTGCTTGCAATATTTAACTCGAGCCAAGTTAAATGAAAGAAAAGCCAATTTATGAAACCAATTTAACTCGAACCGAGTTAAAGAACAAAACCGCCTACAAACATTTAACTCGAACCGAGTTAAATAACTAATTCATTACAAAGGAACCTGGCATGACAATTAATACTCACATTCTCATACCCTCGAATTACATGACACTCTGAAACATAAGAAAAGAGAAATAGATGACATTTAACTCGAGTCGAGTTAAAACACTGAAGCACACAATATACGTATAAAGAGTAGCAGAAAGAAAATGATTTCAATAATTTATGAAACAATGTTTAACTCGAGTCGAGTTAACACTGTCAGTTGTTATATGGTTGTGCAGCAATGGAGGCACAAGTCATTGGCTTGGAGGTGTACCTGAAACGTTTTATCATCCTAGAAGAAAACCAAGACGAGTACGGAGACGCCGACATGCTTGGTGAATGCTGGGAGTGGCAAGAACCTCACGAAGTTGAGTACTAGACAATTGTCCTCGTTCCCATGAACCAGCACCTCTCTTTCCGAACCAAATACAAGAAGGTCGAAGGCAACCTTCCCGTCACACTGACGGAGGCTGTGTGAGGTTTTGACTGGTCCAAATGGACTTCTCTTCATTTGCTGCAAGACAGTCGACCTCCAGCAAAAAGAGGAGTACATATTTTCATACGTTGTGAACAGCCGAAAAACAACATTCTCCGTGGCTACCTACTACAGGTCATTGGAAAACACCGATTACCAAGCACTTCAGAAGATCATCGAGAAGCAGCTTGAGGAGAAGAGATGGAAAACCAAAGATGGAGGCCCTCTGCAGTTAGTGACATTGGCATCCAGGGTGAACTCCCTCGTCACCGGATTTGATCAGCTGAAGGCTTCACTGGCTAGCAGAAGCAACAGACTGCAGCCAGTCTCTCTCACGCGTGATTACAGCAATCAGCCAAGTCACGGATCCCTCGTAATAGTAACACCCGAGACAGGTCGAAGCCACACCCGTCTCAAGCACACGGAACGTTTTGGTTGGGGAGAACCATCTAGGGCGCCATCTAGGGCGCCATCTAGGGCGCCTAAACCACGAGGAGTCGCGAAATGAAAGGATTCCCTGGTACCCAAAAATAGCTTGTTCTCTGAAGATTGTAGACATTCCGGAGGACATTGGTGGAAAGGTTAAGGACATCGACTACGAGGTGTCTTGTAAATCATATTCCGATTACTGGTCAACATACACAGAATCTTACGTTGGAGGGATTGGGGAGAAGTTGAGATTTCCATAGACCAGTTGGAGAAGCCGCCCCAAAATCTCAACATTCGAGAGCTAGAAGAGCAGGGTCTGATGAGTTCGCTCAACTTCTTCCTCAATATGCCTGACCCCGACAAGAAGATGACGCTCTGTGCTTATCCTCAAGGTCTCAGATCCAAACCTGCAAAGTTTGAAGACGTGAAGGATGGAAAGTTCTGGATGGTGAATGACCAGCACTGTGTAGCAGCCTCCCAAAGAATGCAAGGGATGGAGCAGATTCCTGATGAGAAGAAGGCGAAGTTCAAGAAATGGGATTGCTTTGTCGTCTGGAACAAGGACGACAGTGTGATCAGGAAAATCTCGGCATATTATAACAAGGTCAATCATTTCCAGAACTTCATGCCAACATGGTTGACCAACATTTTGGCATCGAGGTCCGTCTAGACAAGCATCGGAAGTCCAACACCGCCAAGAGAACCCACAGAGTTTGGAAAGATGGTAACCCCGACTAGGAAGTCGAAGGCTAACGGCAACAATCAGAGATTGTTTGCGGTAAGTTCATCACCTTATCTCGAGTCGAGTTAAAATCCTGAATTGTCTTCCTAGTCCGCTTCTCTCCAGTCTTAACTCGGATCGAGTTAAGATTTTCCACTGACATCGTGGATCCGTGAATTTGCAGGAGTTTAAAATCGCCATCAAGCTCAAGTTCTCTATGATTGACATCAAGAAGATCCAGGGCTATCTGAGCAAGAAGAACTAGAGAGAAATTGACATTCACAATGAGATCAAACTCATTACAGCTTCTCAAGATGTCTACGACCTCTGGGCCAAGGTGATCTCTAGTCAGTCACAAGGGGGGCTTATCGACCCAGACACATTGATGGCATTCAAAGACGTCAAAGGCTGGGACGCAGATAAAGATGGAGTCATATCTTGGGAGTTCTTCAAGTGGATCGGGAACATTACCGAGAATGATCTAAGAAGGCTTGCGTTGCATCTCCTGTTCAGAACAAAGAACAAAGCGCACGGGCATCCAAAGGTTGTCATGAAGGCACCTAAGTCAGTCCTCCCTGACTGTTACACTGCGAAGGACTGGCTTGAACGAACCAAGAGGAAGGCCGCTGTGAGGATTCAGCTTTACAACTTAGACTCAAAGCTCAGGTTGTTTGACAACAATGGGAACTCCAAGAGGAAAGCATGGAAGGACTTCAAACGTGACTATAACGTGACAAAGGCCACAAAGAACACGCTGCTCACGGGGCTAGAGGAGACCTTCTTCATTCAAATGAAGATGCCTTCTAATAAGAAGAAGACCATCGATGAGCTGTCTCCTATGGCCAAGGAGTTTTTCAAAGTTTTCTTGCAGAGCAAGGGTCGGTTCTTGAAGCCGGAGGCGAGCGCTTTTTTCAGACCCTACGAAATGAATGACGATGAGCTCGGAAACTGGAATGCAAATGTCTAAGATGAGGAGGTGCAGTCGAGGATCAAGTTGGCGGTTATCGACTTCAGAAACGTCCCTGGTGTCATCAACAAGGGTCCGAATGACAGCGAGTCTCTATACTTCGAAAAATTCATGGGTATTCTTGGAGATGACCCTGAGACCGACCTCACCGATCTAGAGGTGTATTTGTGGATCGCAGGGGAAAAGGAGGTTGAACTGGAACTCCGTGGATTTGTCTGGACTTCCATTTTCGGGAAGAACTACTCGGTGCACTACGCCGACTACATTCCGTCGAATTTCAAAAGGATTGGTGACGTCCTAGAAAGGAGTACTCGCGCAAGGGATCCTATCCAATTGCTCTTCCTTGTGAAGAATGGGGCCACCATGAAGAGTCGCCAAATTCCGAGATTTTTTTTCGTATTCCCGAAATCGCACTACAACACCAGAAGGCAGACAGTGGAGGTTGAGTACAGGATCTACGACACGGAACTCCAAATGGAGTTTTATTTGAGAGTGCTGGACCACTTCGTCAATGCAAGGGATGTCGTGCTGTCGTATTTTGCTGGAGGCAAATTCACATGTGCTGCGTAGGTGAGTGTCTAGCCATACCAGAATATGTATATGTGAATCCCCCTACCAACACTTTATCTCGAGTCGAGTGAAAATTATTTCTGGTATCTGATTATCTGATAGGCTTCTCTCGTTACTCCCAATGCTTGTCCTAAATGAACTTGGTTTAACTCGAGTCGAGTAGAATCTGTTGTTGATATCTTTTGTTCAGATTGGTTGCTCCAGTTTCCCCCAAGTTTTGTCTGACTTGAAATCACTTTAACTCGAGTCGAGTGAAAATGAGTTGTTGGGATCTGCTCATCTGATAGACTGCTCTTGCCCCCCCAAGTTCTGTCAGACTTGAAATCACTTTAACTCAAGTCGAGTGAAAATGTATTGCTAAGATCTGCTCATCTGATAGACTGCTCTTGCCCCCCCAAGTTCTGTCAGCATTGAAATCACTTTAACTCGAGTCGAGTGAAAATGTATTGCTAAGATCTGCTCATCTGATAGACTGCTCTTGCCCCCCCAAGTTCTGTCAGCATTGAAATCACTTTAACTCGAGTTGAGTGAAAATGTGTTGCTGGGATCTGCTCATCTAATAGACTACTCTTGCCCCCTCAAGTTCTGTCAGCACTGAAATCACTTTAACTCGAGTTGGGTAAAATCTTTTGTTCTGATGTCTTGCTCTTGTCCGTCTTCTGCAGATGCTGTTGCTGGATCATTTCGTTGTCGCGGATAGCAAAAAGAAAAATGAGTTCCTAGCCTTGTGCGTCGAGTCCAAGAACATGGACAAGGATGATTTCCTTGACTCTGTTTACTTCCTAGATGAAGAAGACTTCGAAGGCAACAAGGCACGGCCGTCGCCATCCTTGCGAAAGGGGAAGGAGCCTGCTCGACAATACCGCAAAAAGATCCCTGATCTGTCACAGGGAGATGAGGTGATCGAATTGGCGGACGACGCCAAAGAAGGCCCGGCAGAATGGACTGATCCGATTGAGACTGCCGTAGGATTGAGTGTTGGAATGCCAAATATTTCGGTTCCCAATCTTGAATCGAGTGAGATGAAGGGATCCTCAGGTTCTTCGGCTCAAGAGCATCGGACGCCAGTCTCGTGGCCTCGGGTCTCGCAGAAGAGGAAGGCCCAACCCCCTTCGTCTGAAGTACCGGTCAGTCAGCAGTGGATCTTGGATGTGATCTAGAAGAACAATGAAGTAGAGGAAAGAAAACGGAGGGAAGAACGTGAGGAGATAAAGGAGGAGAATAAACGGGCCCGTCACGAGAACAAGAACATGATCACCCAATTGGTTGGGTCATTGCCGGATGTCATGATGAAGATGATAGCCGCACGGCTGATGATGATGTTTGATCCGACTACAGTGCCATCGCAGCTCTTGATAGCAAATCAAGCGTAGGGGTCGATTGATAGTGTAGGGTTGACGCAAACGCTGTCACTTAATGTCACGGAGGTGCCGTCCGCATCCGAGAATTTGATGGCGCAAGCGTCTCCGGAATTTGCACCTAATCAAATCGAGTCGAGCTTTGTGCCAGACCAGGTGGAAGCTGGACCTGACCAGATCGAAGCTGGACCAGACCACGACGATGCAACACCGGACCAGGACGAAGCTGGACCTATGGATGAGCCCGAGGAGTCACAGGACCCTATGACCAGTATATCTCCAGGTTGTTCCCTGTGATTCCCTGAGCCTAGGTTTCAACTCGATTCGAGTTGAATTGCTTCCGAGTTTTCATAGACAGTGTAGAACAATGATTAGCAAAATAGGCTGAGCTTTCATAGTCCATTGCAAGTATTGTACCATTTTTTCTTTCATAGACATTGTAATATATATTTTTCTCACAAATCATTGTTTGGCTTGAATTCCGCAGTGGAGGCCTCCATGTGTGTCACAAATGTTGCTCTCCATGTTGCCTCCGATGCTACAAACACTATGCCAGAGGCATCCCCTCAACACGTGATTCACTGATTCACGAGTCTGTGGGTCTCAATGATGATCCGCCACAAGAGACGTTTCCTGTGAAAGAGAGAATCAAGGATGATGGTCTTACAGGCCATGACGCTGAGGTGCTCAAAGTCATTCCAGAAGTCCCTCATGTTATCGAAGTCCAGGAGGGTATGGAAGTCATCCCCGATGTTCCTGAGATGTAGGAAATCATTGCCCATGAACCTGAGGTGCTCGAAGTTATTCCGGGTGTTGCTAAGGTGGTGACAGATGATGTTCCTTGCGATGAACAACAAGATACAGAAATGTCGCCTCCCAATGTTTCAGTGGAAGATGCGGTATGTACTTTGTCTTGTATGTAGTAGTGTGTGTTGTCGTGGTCGCTGTGTCTGACATTGGTTGAATACATTGGTTGTTTTTTGCCTTCCCTATCGACTTTGCCCCGGTTTAATTTTCGATTTGTCTCTGTTCCTTATGAGTAGGGTGCTAGTGAGGGGATCATAGGTGATTTAATGGCGGATGTTCAAATTTGTAGTCCGTTCACATCCAGATTCAATAAGAAATGGCTCAATGTCGTTCTAGATCTGAATGGACTTTTGTGCTTTTGTGATGATATGAGATATTACATAAAAGAAAGGAGAGTATGCTCTCTTCATGAGGTAGTCCCAAGAGCGAAGAGTTTCATCATGGAAATGGAAAGGGTCACTTTCCGACTCCATGTTAGAAGGTTCGTGCGAGAGTTGACCTCCTTCGCAAACGTCGTTATTTGGAGCTCCATGGACCAATCCTACGCCAAGCTCGTTGCTAATTTTCTCTTCCACGGCCTGACACCCCCCTTCGGTGTCCTCAGCCAAGAACAATGTATCGTCATGAAATCTAGAGACGGGAATGGCATGCTAAAGAACTACAAGTTGAAGGAATCACGCAAGGACCTCTTTCTCAAGCCATTGGAAAGGTTGTACAAACTCAAGGGGTCCATCTTCACGAAGGAAAACACTATAATAGTGGACGACAGCCCCGAGAATCACTTCTTGAATGATCCCACGAACGTAGTGCTCCTAGACTCGTGGTGTTTTGACGGATAGGGGTCGAGAGACGGGGTTCTCATATTTGAACTCCTGCCTTGGATTAGGAGACTGCATGTAGAGAGGCCATGGGAAATGTTTTCTTTCCGTAGAGACTATGCTATAGGGGGCATCCACCTCATGCATGATGCTGACCAATCCAAGTACAAGGAACTTCAGAGGGCACTTGCGGTCTCTAATAGACTTCATAGAGAACAAAAAGTAGATGAATTCGGGCGTGTCATTCCTTTGCCAAAACCACGCGCAATGCACGCAACGAAGCGCAAGGAGCTCACCCAAGAAGACATCTATTTCCGTCCTTGTCTGCCTCCAGAACAAACTTGTCTATAGGACTTCTAGAAATTTGTAGACGGCGTAGTTGTGTTTGAGAGGGTACGCTTTAAAATGTAATTATTATTGTTTTATCAAATACAATTCATCATTCATATTTGGAGTGGAATATCTCTGTGTTGTGCCTAGGAATTAAGGGATGTTATGGCTCCTGTAATTCGGCATGTCATATATTCAGAGGCTACTGCATAATCAACAATGGATTTTTCAATGATGGCGTTGTTGATAGTCCTCCCAACGGAGGGAAGCGCCCCAAATTAGTGCACTCTCCATCTCCTCTGAAATCCCGTTCGCAAACTCCACGGGATCGGTCCATAGTGAATCTGGAAATGCAGAGGAAGCTCTATGATGAAGAAGTGGGTGTGGTGGCCGTTGAGGAGGTGTGTTATCATTGATTGAGTGAAATGTGTGTGCAAACATATCTTTCTTTATGTTTTGCTTTATAGTTGTTGTGGGTGATTGCAAGAAAGACCGAACGATTTTGGTAGCGTTTGGTCAAAAACTGCGTTTTTTCTGCCCAGTACTAGGAGTACTAGGAGTACTACAAATGGAGCAATCTCAACCGTTGATCTGGAAAATCAACGGCCAATAATACTTTTGAGTACTTTATAATATTGAAACAGTACTACTTAAAAAAAATGACAGTTTGTCATAGAAAGTAGATAAAACTAAGTATAAATTAATAAAAATTAGAAAATCATGAATAAAAAAAACTAAAAATTGGCCATTTATAAAGACTTGATAGTGATTACATTTCACCAAAAACTAGAAGTTGGAACCATCATAAATGTTTGGAGTGGTATACACAAGGGACCCCTATTTGCATGCATGTTGAGGACAAAAAATTGTGTTTTTTTGAATGCCCTTTGGTGGGCACATGCTCATCTAGTGTGGAAATAGCCCACAAAAAATTCAAGTGAACATCATAATTTTTGGATGCTCCACAGTACTAAAAACCCCTAAACTGCAAAGTGTGACAAATTAGCTAAATTGACATTTAATTATAAAATTGTTTTTCAAAATTTATGAAAAATAATGAATCTCATGATTTCTCAGTTAGCCATCTTCAATAAAAATTTCAAGTCTATCGGCTTCATTTTCCAAAAGTTATGATTGATGGCAACTTAGTCACTTCAATTTGTGACGCCAAATAGGACCGGTCTTTCTTGCAATCACCCTTGTAGGTTGTGAATGTCTTATTTTATTGGTTTTGGCAGGTGCAGGATTCAATGCCTACCATGTTGGGCAACACTTCAAAGGGCGTTAAGAGTATACAATTGGAGAAACGGACTGCAGTAGTTGAAGGCGCATTACCTCGTTTGCCTTCTTTGGATATCGTAAAACGACAATGCAAAAGAAATGATGGATTGCCTCCTCTTTATTGTGGTAAGTGGGATGCTTGGGAGTGGAGGTCCTTGAAGAAACAACGACGAGAGAATGCGCGCCAATTATCCGCTAAAAGTACCGGATATAGTCGAGGGCCAAAAATATTAAAGGCAATGCAAATTTTGAAGAGTAGGTCGTAGTCATAGTATATAGAGTTAGCATGATGTTTAGGAAATATTAAAGGCAATGCAGATTTTGAAGAGTAGGTCGTAGTCATAGTATGTAGAGTTAGCATCATGTTCAAGCTACCATAATGTTGAGTATAACACGATCATATGCCATTATGATCTTACTTTTGGAAATACTATGTATATTTGTTTGTTTATGTATTCTTATCTTGTCTTATCTTGTGTTTGTGTGTATAAAAGGGTTCTTGCGTTCTTAGTTTATTAAGCTCGTAGAACTCCTATTTCATTGGAAAACTCCCATTTTAATGAATATGATGTTTTTGACTCTAGTGTTCTTGACTTGTATGGAATTTCATCAACTTCACCTACGATCAAGTTCCAAAGCATGGCGGTGGCCTACACAATTTGCATGCGTGGCTTCTTTGACCCCAAATTCCCATGTTGCTCTACTACCATCCCCGCTTTGGCTATGTGTTTGAACCTATAAAACGTAGCTTTTGAAATCCCGTGAATGGTCCACCAAGCAATGAGACATACATCAATGTTTTTCAAAGTTATCCATTCCTACCCGGAAGTGTCTTTGCGCGCTTGCTTATGTGCCTCAAGAAGGCAAAGCTTGCGGACATACACGCCACCAATAACATGTAGTTGACGACGTATGGTCTCAATTTCGTGACGCGGGAAATGTTGTGTGCAATTCCTCTGACAACATGGTTTCATAGACACTTCAATAATTGCCTGTTGTGTAAGAAGGGATTCTTTTTTGGGAAGGAGGTCTGCCTCCCTCTTCTCCCAAGTGGTTTCATATGAACAAACTTCTACCCATACTCAGCGATTCAATGCACTTACAGCCATGTTGTAAATATGTGTGTGGTCATGGTCATAAAGTCTGACACCGTTCAAACACACTAGTTTAATGTGCCATGAATGCATAGACCACATCCAACCTAAGGGAACTTCTGCCTCACACAAAGATTCTGCAATTTGCACGGCGACATGATCATCACCCAAGGGTTTTCCATCCATGTCAATGACGAGATCCACATCAACACTCTGACACACTACTTTTGCAACATCATCTCCTACTTCGTTTTTGAGGATAACTCCTCTTATAATCCAATACTTCCAAGGTAATCCTTCGCAGTCAACAACATCAACTGGTAAAATGGGCACTTAAAACGCAAAGTTGCCAAGCCCATGAACATCCATTCTGTACTTCAAGAAATTCACACTTTTAATTTTTATCTTAGAATCGAAGATAAATAATTCAACAAACAAATCATCGAGACAAGAAACTTGATCCAAGTGTTCATGATCACTTCTCGGTTTGCATACACACGAAAACACGGAGCCAACTATTAGATGACAAGTAAAACTGTGCACATCCTTCGCACTAAAAATCTTATTCTCATATGTAAACGATTTAGACAGTAAATTCACCAACTATATCTTCAAATGAATCATCGAATCGATGATAACTAATGTCAGTCTGAACAACCTTTAGACAGTACTCAGTGGTACTTGTCGAGTTGGTGAAGGGTATCGTCGAGTCGACCATGCCCATCTACAAAAGTTGATAAGTCGCCCTTACCAGAATTGACATGGGATATATTCCAGTCAACACTAACCATTAAGTTCTAAGTGGAATTGATCGTAACCACAACAAAGGGGATTTGTAACGAGAGTGGAAACAACATTATTCTCGAAACATGGAGTTACACAAAGCGGAGGGACAACTTCCTAATGGGAGACGTCTTGCCGTGGCTACGGCGTTTGATCTCGGAGTACCAACCGGGGAGACTAAGAGAATATGTTGAGGCCAATCGGATTGGCTTCAAGCCGCTTGTCCTTAGTGATGACAATCACCAACAAATCGTGAGTGCCATGAGAGAATTTGCGAGGGAGGTGGGGTGCGCTACGAATTGCCAATTGAGAATTTAGTCATAGGTAGAGGCCGTAGGAGGCCGTGAATACACACGCCAAACCCGAATCATGATTGGTTGTAATATGTTTATGTATTTTATAATCTTTGTATGCTACATTCGTCTATAAATAATATACCGACTTCGGACTTAGATCTCCATTCGTACCCATTCGTGTTTGCAAACTCCTGTTCTCTAATTGGTATTCTTGTACTTGTGGACCCCTTAGTCCCAGAGATAATGTGTGGGGCTATGGAACTTTGCATCTTGCAAGTCCATTGTGGTGATTTGAAACTTCACTTTCCAAAACAGAGGATGGTCAGGAGCTTGCTGTTCGGGTCCGAAAAATCCCTCTCCAACAGCTCCGAATCCGTTGGAGGGAGTTGTAGTCCCGCACCCGTGTCCAAACCGTATATACTGCACTCTGTTGCAGATGCAGCATCCGTGGTCATAGACTACTACAAAGGTGACATAGAAGACGGCGTGGTGGACAGCCCTCCGAGTCGAGGGTCCGTTAGGACCTCCATCTACTCTCCGTCCCCGCTGAAACGGCCATCATCGAGTCAAGGGGGATCGTTCTCGCCTTCTCAGAGACCAGAGAGTGCCACAAATAGGAAGCTCCATATGCCTATTGGGGATGCTTTGGAGGATCCTGGAGTCGAGGATGTAACTGTAGTCGTTGCGGCGCATTTGTCCGTCCCTATAGGAGACCTGAAATCGATGGTCTCATGGGATGGGGATGCAATGACTGAACAAGTTGAGACCCAATCTGAAACTTGGTTATCTCGACTTGTGGATGATCCACCACCACCTTCAATGTTTGTGGGTGCCAGGCAGTTGCACTCCAATGACTCGCTTTTTTGTCATAAGATTATCAGAGACCAACGACGCTCTCAACACTCTAAATCAACTGGAATTGGACTTCCGTACTTAAACAATGTCAATATATCGGTGCCATGACTGCCTCCTGGAGGCTCACGGTCTCTTTCCACTTTCGAAATTCCTCGAAACAGCCGCAATTTGAAGCGTAAGGGAAGTGAATCTCATAGTCTGGGCTTATCCGCGTCACTGGATGACGGAAGTGGGCCCTACTTTCATTCTCGATGTGACGATATCTTCAAAGGCCTTGCAAAACTCAAAGCGGTAGAGGTAGGGAAGAGCAACTGCAACCTATAGTGATGCGTAGGGGATTGGCCAAAATTTAGGAGCCATGGCTTCTACGCATTTTTTACTATTAATAGCAACGTAAATAGTGCATATACATCAAAATTTAGAAAAGTAGAGTGCTTCATGTACAGTAAGCCTCTACGCTTCTACAAAGATTTCATAGGTTTAACGGATGATACTTCGTACACTTCAAGTACTATTGTGAGAAAGAGTTACTTTTTTTGGTCTATTTAAATTCTTGTGTAATTTGAGCTTATTGAATGTAAATGGACTTGCTTTTCAATACATAGCTTGATTCTTGGTACATCATATCTCTCGTGTTCGTAATTGTTTGTGTCATTCTCTTCACTACTTCTATCTGATTTTCAGTACACATTCAGAAAAAATTATCGTCATTGTAAGTGGGGCTCTATATATTGTTCGGTTTAAAAAATATTATTTGGAAGAGCTCTGCAATCCATTTTTCAAAGTCTCAAAATGACCATTTTGTCTCTATTCAATGAATAATTGCAAATTTCTCTATCCAATTGCAAATTTTCTTCAATTGGTGACCTTATGAATAATTGCAACTTCCACAACATGTTTCCCATTTTTTTTTACGTGCATTTCATGAGATTACATTTTATTGGACATTAAAGTACATGGTTGGGTTCATGCCCCAATTTTTACTTTCAAGTACACGGTCATTCAAATTGACCACCACTTGCTTGAATCCGTGACTTTATGAATAATTGCAACTTGCACAACACGTTTTCCATTTTCTTTTATATGAATTTCATGAGATTATATTTTGTTGGACATTAAAGTACAGGGCTAAGTTCATGCCCAATTTTTGCAGTCACGTAGAAGGTCATTCAAAGTGACCACGAATTTCAAATTTTTTGAATTTGTAACTTTATGAATAATTGCAACTTGCACAACATTTTTCTCATTTATTATTATGTGTATTTCATGAGATTACATTTTGTTGGACATTCAAGTACAGGGCTAGGTTCATGCCCCAATTTTTACTTTCACGTACGAGGTCATTCAAAGTGACCACCAATTGCAAAATTTTTGCAATTTGTGACTTTAAGAATAATTTCAACTTGCGCATCATGTTTTCCATTTTCTTTACGGTGAATCTCATGAGATTATATTTTAATGGACATTAAAGTACAAGGCTAGGTTCATGCCCCAATCTTTACTTTCAAGTACACGGTCATTCAAAGTGACCACCACTTGCTTCAACGACGCTAGCATGTGAGCTTGGTGCGTCGAGCTTGTGAGCGGTGAGCGGTGAACTTGTGAGCGGTGAGCCTTTGAGTTAGTTTTCTTAGACTTTTATACTGAAAACACATATTGTTTGGAAAAGAAATCAAAATTTGAATTTAGTATTGTTATATCAAGCAAATTAGAGGACCTATGACCGCTACCCCTATTACCGTAGATTCTAAGAATTATGAGTAGGAGCTACCAAGGTCCATTTCTTGTGGGAAAAAATCCTTAAACCTTTCTGTATAATAAAGCATTTATTTCCCCCTAACATTGTTTACATATTTATCCACTTCCAAATTTTGCTGGAGATTTTAATATAAGGTATTAAGCAAAAAATACTGACAAAAACAAATTTAGGTATAACCTTGCCTCTACTAGTGCTGCTCTTCCACATCTTCATTAGAATTGAATATAGAGACCACATTTAATGGAATAATAGAGAGAGACATGGGATTCGTAATCGGGCCACCACATTCAAGGTCAAGAACCTCTTCCACATATAAGGTAGGTACACCCAAATGTTCCTCAGACCTTAAAGCACCATCTTTACTAAGTGTACATTTCCAAAATCAGTTAAGAACCTATGCGGAAGAAACATGTTTAGAATCAAACTTTGTTCCTTAATAACTTTTGCATGTAATATCCAAATGCCACATTTTCTGGTGTGTTGCAACCTCAATTCACTTGCGAACAACAACATGTAAAAATTTGACCAGTGTAATAACCATAGATAGTCTCAGTAGCAGAAAGTGGTGGTTTAGGGTGTAACCACCTTCATCCATCTTTAATGTTTTACCAGTACTTTTGAAAAAATAATTGAATGATAGAAGGTATTTAATAAAAAAATGGTGAAGTAATATTTAAATTTTTTTTTAAAGAAATAATAACTACACAAAGAAAAGGAAAAAAAATTAAAACGGAAATCAACTCATCCGAAATTCAGATATAGAGTGATAAAAACAATGAGAATACAATGAACAATCCATAGAAGGAAAGGAAAAAACATGAAATGAAGACCAAAGAAATAAGGGAAGCAAACAAAAAAAATGGCTAAAAAATAAAAGATAGAGTGACTGAAACATGGCTATAAAGGTTATCATATTTAGATGAACACCTTTGGATTAGTGGTTCGGGATCATGGTTAAGCCATTTGTAATTTCATTTGCAGATAAATGTATTTGTGGCACATACTCCTATATTTCAAAAATACATGGACGTTTTCTAATTCATGTGCTTCAAATCATATAAATTGTACCAAATGGTAGTTCATACAAGAAGAATGCAATACTCATTGCTACTGGAGCCATTACTACTCTAGAACTGTGATGATCCCTGTTTTTACAAGGAGAAGCTTCAATTCATTGAAGCTAAAACTTGGTGCATGAATGAATTTGTCCTCATGGATGTCCATCTTGCAGAAATACCAAAATAGGTAGTACAAGTGCTTGCAATTCACATATTGTTGACACTACAAGAGAAAGGGGTGTTTTAAGTATAGTCCTAGAGATAACATTTTAAGTAATGACCTTTTTAAGAGATTTTCAGTAAGAATTTACAAGATACTTGTGTCTTTCTAGTAAAATTTTACTATAAGGACACAAATATCTTGTAACACTAGAAGAAAAAAGGGGGTTTTGCGACTGCAAGTTTTGAGTCACTGTGGACACAAATTACGATAGTTGCAGTGTAGTTGTTTTCTAGTTGCATCGTAGTTGTTTTCACAGGCTCAACCTTATATAATTTTTCTCAGCAGAGTTGACAAAAGCGGTTGTAAACCTCGTTCGAACACGAGGTTGAGAGAAATTTACTAGTGGAATATTGGTGGAAGGAATTGCACATGATGGTGTTCCATAGCATTTAGGTCCATCATAGATAGTTCATTTCGAGATCTATGCATGGTCGCTAGTCTATTCAAACACTCCATAATACTCACTCTATTAGCTGGAAATGGATGCAATGGAGGACGGGAGAACAAAGACTTTGACTGACTTTGTGAAGGGGTACTGCATCCTGAATTCACAAGAGTCATTTTCACTGATGTATTCTGGTTGGAACCTGCTTTGTTTTGAGGAATGAAGTTAGGAGACTCTCCTTCTGATTCACTAGACAATTCTATAATTCCATCTAATTTCTCAAGTTTCACTTCACGAAGTACTACATGCTTTGGAAAGTACGGCGAAACGTCATGAGGGAAACTAGGTGAAACGGCATGAGCAATGTAAGGCTTCTCAACTGTTGAATTATCAGATTGGCGGCTAGGAATCTCAGTAGATGGAACTAAAATAGAAAGAAGAAGTCCGTATGCTCTATAGTTTCCCGAGCCAAGGTACCAACACTTCATTCCATCTTCCACAGACCTCATAACAGGGACAGACTGCTGCACTTGACCTGATTTAGACATCTTTTCCTCTTCAACATAGATGGAGGCTTCTACAAACCTGAAACGGACATGGAGAAGGTGTAATATAACTTTAGCACGTCCTCCCTCTCCTAGCGGAAACACCACCGGGACCTCATAACCATCAACTCGAATGCAAGCCATCCTCTGAATCTCCTAAGAGACCACTACAAAGAAGGGCAATGAATCCTACATGTGAAACAAGGTACCAAAGACCTTTTCCAATATCTCAATACCCTCACTACCTATTTCAATGCTACACTTATTAGTTTGTATTGAAATCATATTTCTGGGTTCCCGTGTCCTAGGGTACCTTCATTTAATGCTATGCTTATTCCAATGCTCCTTTGGGAGTAATAATTGTGTTCAAGGAATTCAATTCTGTAAAAATCTCTAAAACGCCGAAGACAATTATATTGTCTGGTTCAATATTACATTAATAGAGTCACACAGAATCTATTGAATCCATCTACAATAAATTTATTTCCCACTTTCATTAAGTGTTGTTGATGTCCAATATTTTTAATGATTTCTTGTGGAGATTGAGGTTTACGGTCTTGCGTTCCAATCCATCGGAGTACTTTATTGAGGCGCTTGGAATCCAAACCATAATGATGTAGTCTACCTAAAAACTGTCATAAAACAATGGATATGAATTGCCGCATGTGGGAGATTGGACTTACACATGGGTAACATGCTTGGACTACTTCACTAACGCAGTTGGGAAGCAGGAAGAAATGGCCAGGTCTACTTCAATAAAAACTATTGCATGCAAACCGACGGCGATATTATGACACATAGATCTTTAAGAATCATGAAGATGGTCAATTCACACACGGATGAAATACAATCTGACAAGAGCTTTGCGGCGGTTTAGGCCTAGTGAACTGCCAAAGCCACCATTAAATGTCGGCTCCTCGGGGCTTGGGGTTCCAAACTTAATTTTGAATTCCAATGACACATCTAAGTACCCTACACCCTACATCAACCGTCAAGTTCCACATCCACACACTTGTCATTGATTTACATATAATACTCATTGGTTTGTCTTGGAACACATAAGAGGGATCAAGTGCTCTTCATTTTAGCCATCATCCTGCCGTAGTTAGAGACACATGATTTAGTTCAAGTCCATTTCTTCCATGTAGTCATGTCTCACTACATGCTTGTAGAGACTCAAAGACCTCCTATTCATAGTCCAAAGCTTAGGAAGAGGCAGAAAAGACATACATCATTGTATTTCTCTTCTTCGAAGACATTGAAAAAGAGCTAGGATGACTAGGGGAAAGAGAGTGGTTTCGAGAACAGGTCAGTCCGTAGGTGGAGACTCTTGAAAAGTACTCCGATTTGGAACTGCAGCTAGTGGTGGAGAGGAGGACACTGGAGTCCTCAACAAAGATGTAGTTGAAGAGATGTCTAAGGATGCTACTAGTGGACAATGTGAAGGGAGAGAATTTGACACCGCGAATGTAAGAACTTCTGCCAATGCTCATGTAATTCTGATAAGTCCTCTTTCATTGAAATTCACCAAAGAACAGCAACCTGTAGGGTATGTGCCACTTAAGAATCTCGATATCTCTCTATTGCAATTCATTCTAGAGTGTATGCGTTTTAGTCCATCTTCTTGTCAAGGTTTTAGCTCATTAATTATTCATGCATGATTAGTGGGGCACCTCCTATGCATGAATTCTATCCATTAAATTTTTAAAATTTTTTTTGCCAACAATACCCAAACCCTATTCAAATATGGACGTCATAGATGTAGGGCCCAATACCATAACATCTCTAAAGGTTCTAACCGAATTTCTGGTTGAAACAAAATATGTAAAATAATGAAGAGTAATGTCAAATTGAAGTCCTTTTAGAAAATTACCATAGTCGGGCTGCTTCATCCCCACAGTCGGGATGCTTAATCCCCATAGTTGGGCTGCTTAATCCCATAGAAAATGTTGCTTAATCCCCACAACCGCGCTAGATTACCACGAACGTGCTTAAACACCACAGTTGGGAGCCGGTCTGGATTCCAGTAGTCGGGCAGCATGCCTGGATACCCACTCTGGAGCATGGCCCAACTTGACTCGGCACCTACTGCATCGGATAAGGGTCGACGATGGAGGAATCTCGGCATGCATGCGTCCATGCTGCGGAAGCTTCCCATTCTCTGAAACTTGCCGCGCAGGGAGCCATACAAACGATCAGAGTGGGATTCCCCTCCAAAATAATAACCACCCCGAGCATAACACGGACTTGGCATTTCTTGAAAGTTACATGATTCTCACATACGGAGTTGTGCGTGTAGCAGGGGAGAATGACTCGGAACAAGAAGTCGCGGGAGGGAAGATTCCACCGTGCAGAATGCGGTGGGGAGGGCGACACCACAACAACGGCATGAGGAGGTACAGTTTTAAACTTTGAAAATTTTGTGGATTTGGGCGGCTGAGGTACACGCCGGATGCGGAATTGCATTCTGTGCCTGTGTCTTTGGCATTGTTTCAAAATCCCAGTTCCTCCCTAAATGAGTGCCTATGTCCACGGCATTGGACTTGCTATTTTGAAATTTCTGTCACAAGTCGCAGAGCTAGTTTGGACCACCTCCCTCACACGAGTACGAGTTCCTCGAGCTCAGTAGCGCCGGACACCGAGCCCTCCCCGAACTGCAGCGCCGCAGCCACCTCGTCGATTCGTCGTACTTGGGTACCTGTTTCTGGGGGTCCCCCAACTTCACCTCCGACCTCAGTCGGATCCGACTGACTGCTAGTCTTTGGTGGGAGGACCCCCCAGAACTAGTACCCGTCACCCCGAAACCTTGTTGGCATTCTTCAAAATTTCTGTCACAAGTCGCAGAGCTAGTTTGGACCACCTCCCTCACACGAGTACAAGTTCCTCGAGCTTAGTAGCACTAGACACCGAGCCCTCCCTGAACTGCAGCGCCACAGCCACCTCGTCGATTCGTCGTACCTGGGTACCTATTTCCGGGGGTCCCCCAACCTCACCTCTGACCTCAGTCGGATCCGACTGACTATTGGTCTTCGGTGGGAGGACCCCCCCAGAACTGGTACCCGTCACCCCGAAACTTTGTTGGCATTCGTTGGAATCCTGGGCCAGGAAGAGTGTCTCGATCTTGACAAGATGAGTGAGCCGGCCAAATTGGCTTGAATTCACAAACGGGGTGCAAAAATTTGACGGGCTGTGGATTGTTCAGGCAGTGGCTTGTTCGAGTGTGACGGGTTTGTTCGAGTATGTCGGGCTGTGGCTTGTTCGGTTGAAGTCAGCTTGTGACGGGCTTGTTCAGTTGAAGTCGTTCCTACGACTTCTCGAGGATCTCTTAGTTGTACTCGATTTTTTGTAAGGAGGGTCGCGCCGTTGGAGACTGTAGGGACAGTGGTGTTAGAATTCTCAAAACGTTACCACTTGTCAGGGGTTCCGCTGACTGTCCTCAGGTATCAGTCGGATCCGACTGAACCGAGGTCGATGTTGGCTTGACCCCCCAAAAGTTGGAACTCCACTTGCATTTTTAAAGAAATTTAACAAAAAAAGCTTGTCTTCCTTTTCACTTTCATTTTTTGGTTGTTTTTCTCTAAGTAGGCTTTGAATCCAGTTGATAGACTGTACATTTCAGCATTCTTGATGTACCTATCTGTAGTGTTGCCAAAGTTCTCACATTCCCGTAGTCTTCTGGAATCCAGTTGTTGAACAAAACTTTTTCTATGCTTTGTGAGGGTACCAATTTTGGGGGGTCAAGCTAACTCTTGCTGGGAATCAGTTGGATCCGACTGATCAGTGGAGGGAGTCAGCGGGACCCCCTAAAATTGGTACATTATATAGTCTCTCGTTATTGAGCGTCTTTTTTTGAGGGGTAAGTTTGGGCCTCCGTTGAGAAAGTATGGTATAGACTTTACACAAAGATTAGGAGATCTTGTCTTTTGTTTGAAAAAGTGATTCATCAATATCTTTGGGTGCATGAAATAATTGATTTGGTTTTGGGACTGCCCCTAATGATGAAAATAGACTGCTTGTTCTCCATGGGCATGCATTGTATTGCATCTTCTTTGAATTGGCCATAAATTTGGACTTAAGTATTAGTTGATTGTATTTTGTAAGTGAAGCCAAAGATTGTCTTTTTTATTTAAATTGACTAAGGATTTGTGTTGGTGTATTCTCAATTTACAAGAAGGAGATGACCGGCATGCATCAGCATCAATTATATTGCCTACTATTGCCCCTGTCTCTCAAGCGCTTGGACCTTCTCAGCCTTTCATACCCGCAAATACCATGATGGAGGTCTCCAGTGATTCAAAAGAAGAAGAGCCTGCAAATGAAGACCTAGTAAGCTTCGATGATGTTATGGATGCTGCAGATTGTGCTGTAGATGCTCTAGAGCATTCTGAGCTTAGTCGAGTCAGTGACCTTGAAGGACATTCACATTCTATTCCTGAGCTTAAGAAATGGCGACGCCAATGTAGGACACCTGTGTTCTCCCCGGAGAGTTCAGAGATTGAATATAGCTCAGATAGTGAGATACCTTCTTTGATTGATGGTCCAATGTTTCTGGACACTTGTCAGTGCACTTGTAGTACTAGTCAAGGTGCACGTGAGGTTGTGCTCATTCTCTTGAGCTCAGATGAAGATGATGATGTTGACATTGACTAATTCCATTTGATTGGAATTAACTTTCAGTCATAATCTAGTAGACCCTAGCATGTCTAATGTACCTATAACTACTTTTTTTTTCCAAATTCAAAAATACCTCATTCTTTATATGTTGGTGCACTTCCACACTCATTGTAATGATTTGTGTTTAATTTTGGAGCATTTATATCTTATTTTCAATTTGGTTTTTTATATTCGTAATTTGGTCAATCTTGAACAATCTTCTGTTTTGAATTCTCAGATGGATGTGTCTCCTATCAATTTATCACAAGTGGAGAAAATTATTGAGACTCTAGAAACAGATGATACCGAGCAACCAGAGATCGGAGATGAGCATGAAGGTGAAGAAGACTTTGTGGAAGACGAAAAGAAGGAGTTGCTGGAGGATGAGCTCCGGAGACTCTAGAAGGTAGACTCGGTGGCTACAATCGTATCCCTTAGAATGAAGCCCGAAAATTTGTTTCGGCTGCAAATCCCACTTTGCAGACTTGTGCCGATGCCTAAGGTACAACCAACCCTCTCTTGCGACCTTATAAAGCTAGAGCAAGAATTCATCAATGGGTATAGAGATGGAACAGCTGTATTCTATATGACGACAACAAATGAGGCCAGAGAAAGCTCAGAGTTTACAAAGGAAGAAATGGATGCATGGGGCCCGCTGTGGAAAGAAAAGAGTGACATCTTCAACAAGTATTTGGAGTCTATGGCTCTGCTCAGTTTTTTGAAGAACTTGAAGTTTTACGTTTGTGACGGGAATCACCAATGCTTGGCGTGGATGAACCATATTTCTAGACTTCATTCCACTTCACGAGATTGGCATTGTAGAGTTGACTCCATTGTGTTGGACACGAAGGGGAAGATTAAGTTGGTCATGCATGTCATGCATGACATCAACAAGTGAGTATTGCAATTTTTTTTTAATTCTTCATTTGTTTTGTGTGAATTATAAATGTTTGGATGAGTCATGACTAAGTATCCTTGTATGAATTGCAGATCGACAAAAGACTCCCATGTGAAGACTAATCTGGTACACACATTGTATCGCGTTCAGAAGTATGGTCTTTTCCCCATGGAAAGGTTCAATGAGATGCTCAAACCATCAGAGGTCAAACGCTGTGGAGTTTTAAAAGTGAAGAAAACTTGGTATTCAATGCCGGTGGAGGTCTTTACGTCATTTGTTTTTCGGGTGAGAACTACTTTGTTCACTTTTGCCTTTGTCAATTATTCTACTATACTTCTTGTTATCGTTACAAAAATTGTTTTCTAATTCTTGAAACCTTGGATTATCGCAGCAAGAGATTGCACAGGCAGCAGATGCTGCAATGAGAAGGTACAATGAGGTCACTCCCTTTGAAGAGAAGAGTCATGAAGGTGTTGTAAATGCCATGAGAATTGGAGCCAAAGAAAAGAATACGAAGTTGTATGTGAAAATGATCAAGTTGGTGATCGTGGCCAATCCCGCTTACGGACCTGAGTTCCTAGCAGAAGTAAGTGATTTCCTACCAGTATGACTTTATGGTTCTGTTGTGTGTTGAATTTCTAATCTTTATTGAAACTATAAATATGATCTTATATAGGTGGAAAAGCATTGGAGCACTAATGAGGTTCCAGAGATGACTCTGGAAAAACTGCAAATGGTGGCCACTTGCAATACAACTTCATTTCACAAGATCAAGTTCTTTAAGTGGTGGAACTCTTCTTTGCCATCACATGACACTAGGCGGTTTCCGCCATGGCTTGTATCTGAAATGCTGCTCGGGCCCTTCTTAAAAAGATGTGTTTGGTATGTTAGAGTGAGTGCTCGCGTGTATGCTGTTCTTGATCCTTTCAAATTCCTATTATTCTAATTCATTTCCTAGATTTTAAATTATTGAAATTTTAGCACTACGCTCTAAAGCCCTAAAATTTAAAATTGGTTCTGTCTTTCCACAGATTGAAGATGCAGTAGTGGAATACTTTGAAGATGTAGTGAGGCATGATAATATCATCATCAACATGAAAGTTCCACAACAGCTTGAGTTTTTGGCAGATTACATAGAAGGATGGAGAAGAAAGATCTAGAATCAAGGATTCTTGGTGGTTCTTAGAGGAGCCAACTATTTCAAGAAAAGTGACTCTTTCATGAATTTTGATGGATCCAAACAAGCGGTTCGAAGAGTTCTTTTCCGGTATGTTTCTTCCTCTTTGTACTTGGTTCATCCCCTTTGTACTTGTTTCATCCCAAGTACATGGAAATTCTGTAGATTCAATCTTTTGACTCGTATTGTAAGCTTGTAATGGCATCAGTTCCATACTGAAATGAGGTGGAATATTGGTTTTGACAATGCCTCAATGGACTCCAATTGAGGTGTTATTAGTTTCTACACGCCTTCCTGATTCTGGATCTTTTTGTTTTTTGAATTCATTTTCTCATCATTGAATTTATTGTATTTGTTGTTGAGTCAATATTCTTTCTTAATCTAACACGGTAACTGAAGAAGCCATCTACCTTGCTTATCTAATAGAAATATGTTCTACAATGATTGTGCTTGTTTCACGTTGTAGTTACTTCAAGCATGAACTCGAAGCAAAAGGAGCAATTGGACGGACCGATCTTCCTCCATTCCTTTTCAGTTGGCTGGACCGTAGTTCTACGGACTGCATGTACAACCCAAATCAACTCCGCACCTACACAACCGCTCATCTTAGTGGTGGAAGGTGGTACATTGACCGCCCAGTCTCTTACACTCATCCTTTGGAAGTACAATTCCGGAACTCTTTGGAGGGCACTAGTGCTATTGACATGGAGGTGGATGAGTTTATAGACTCACCAATAGATAGAAGAACAAGGCCATTGCAAAGAGGGAAGCCAACGATAGGAAAAAAGCGGCTCAGCTCTAAGTGCTTTTGGAAATAAAGAATAAGAAGGAAGCTGAACGTTTGGTCAAGTTGGCAGAGAAGGAGAAGGAGAAAGAAGAAAAGCTCCTAGCCAAGGGCAAAAAGAAAGACAATGGTGGTGCCATCGTTCCAGCATCATCGACAGTGGACCAACCCTCTCACATCAAAGATGGAGCTCAAAGCGGGGTCAAGAGGAAGGTACTCACGCAGCTAACTGAGGACGTCATCACTCAAGGGACACAAGTCATTGTTCTTGGTGATGATGAGTTGGAGAAGAGTGAAGACTTGATCATCAATATCTCAATTGAAGACCTCATCAAAGACATGGAGACGGAGACGCCAACTTGGTATAGAGAGGTCATGGACTTCTGAAAGAAGGTAAATTTCGAAGGACTTTCTAATTTCAAAATCTTTTATAAATTTATAAACTTGAACATTACATGCATGGTTAATTGATTGGATTAAGTATTGCGTGTTTCCAGTTGTCGGTGGGGAAGCCTCGCGTGTTTTACGGAGTGCCAAATGCCAGGCCTAGAGTGGACCTAATATTTTTTGACTGCCCGGAGAACTTGCTTGTTCCGGGACTGTCTTCTCCAGCAACGAAAGTACCGACTTGGAACGCAGACTTGGAAAATGAGGCTCTTCAAGTGGTATTTCAATTCGCATTCAAACATTTACAAGACCATGGATGCATGATAGTATTTTATTCATGGAGCATTGATGTTAGGGGCGATATTGCGGGATTGTGTAAGACTTACCGGATGGTCAAGAAGAAGGAATGGTGGGGCATGAATCGTCTCCACTTGACTTTGGTAGTAGATACTACTTCTACGGTAAATTCAACCGTAAGGCTCTTGAAGTTGTGACTGCCTTTTTCTAATAGAAATTTTATATTTGTTTCTAATGTATATTTTGTTTTCATGATTGTAGACACAAAGGTTTGGAATCACCCTCCTCATGAAGGACTTCGGCGGGAAAGGGAAGTCCAACTTCACTTTCAAATGCACATCGTTAATGAAGAGTGCTGGTGTGAACATTGGTCGAGATGATATGTTGATGAACTACATGAAGGAGGATGATATGGCAATGAATGACGGAAAGCCATGGTGGGATGCTCGTGAAAAGGATCCTCGGTTTTTTCAACTCATCATCAAAGCTACAACTGTCGAAAGAGATTTAGTTCTTGATTGCACCACATCAACAGGTGAATATTAAATTTCATTATTGTCCATTCAAGTAGCAATATTTCAAATCATTCAATTCACTAATATTTTATATTCCATTGACTTCAGGTGCATCAATTACTGCTTGTCGTGGTACAAGCTGACACATTGTGGCTTTGGAGGAGAACATTGACATCTTTGAAGCCCTCCTCAAACCCATGAAGAAGCCTACTCCAGCTTCGATGAAGGCTCGTGCTAAACCACCAACACTTCAAGCACATGATTCAGATGATATGCTAGTGGTGCCTCAGAAATTCGCTTGAAGGGGAAAATTCAATAAGTAAGTTTGCATTTTTTTTAAGTATTTATTTTTATTGAAATCTTTATGTTCTACAATTCTAACACTGTCATATTTGTTTGTAGCCATCGAAGATTGATGTCCTTAGGTGCGATGTTGAACAAACAAAGTCTTTTCTATAGTCCTGAAAAGAGTTTTGATCTTCCAGTCTATGCAGAGCAAATGGCATCAGCCTTTGCAGATTTTGGTTGTCATAAACCAAAACACCGTAAAGATACATACACTCTAAATGTTTTACAATTCATAGATGGATCAACATCTGAGGGTAGAGAGACTTCAGAATCCTCTACCAATGAGGATTCTGCGACCGAGTTCACTGCAACTTAGACTGATGAGATACATATATCTCATAAGTCGAACTACTATGTATGGATTTGCTTTCTAATTGGATTTGTGTGTTTTATGGATACATATGGAGCGTCATTTAATTTCATTTGCATTCTTGAATGGCGTTATTTCATTCAAAATGGACCCCACTTACTTGTTGCAATGAAGTCTCTTATTAAAAAGCAATGAGTGACTGTAATTTTGAATAAATGAGCTCACTTATTTGGATTATCAAAATTTCCTACTAACACACAAACAAACCTTCACACTAACAAACAGTGCCTCACTACTCCTCAAAACAATAGAAAGAGAACACCCTAAAACATGCTTTGACATCTATCAGTGTTTGAAAGCCATATCTAAAACCGTTGTTCTACTCCAATGTTGACTAATGTGTCAAACCAAAGAATCAAACTACGCAACCGGAACACCAAAGATTGAAAACAAAGAATCAAAGCTACACAACCTAACCACCAAAGACCTGGACACCTAACCAGTGAAGCAGCAACAAAGAAGCAATGACTGTGGATGCCCTTGAACTCAGAAACCTTTTGTCAGTATACCAAGAAAGTCGCCGAAATACATGGCATACCAAAAGTCGTACAGACTGTATTGATCGCATTTGGTTGTACATCGGATGGGGGGGCGACCGTAGCGTGCAATCTCCCAGAAGACCTAGTTAGTAGGATTGGATGGGTGATGTTTTCTTTTCTTTCTTTAAGTGGCACTCTTGACACTATAAAACTCAGAGGGTAGGTCTTAAGCTCCCTTCCTAATCACAATATGCAGATCCCTCTAAGATAAGAGGTTAAACTCAAATTCGGATACTTAATAAAAAAAGACCAGAAATAGGAAGATTGGATTAGCTACCCGGATTTCAGCTCTAGTCTACAGTTAGCATAGAAGTTAGATAGAAAGAGTTTAGGAAAGAATTTAGAATCACAATATATTTAGACCTTTTGACCAGATTAGAGTATGTTTGTCTAGGGTTTCTGTAGTGTTTTGATTCTTGTTTTCCAGTTACCAATAAATTTGTCCACTAAGTCCTTGTGGGAACGATAAATGGGTCACTTTAGGACCAATTCCGATCTCAAAAAAGCAACTTGACTTTAGTATCCTGCCGATTGTATTGTCCGTATTTTTGTATCTTAGGTTTGTACATCTTGGTAAGATGTCGGATACATTGTTACTTGCAAGTGATATGGATTCCTTGATTTGTACTTCATGTTTATTGTCGTCCTTCTTATTGTACTTGATCTTTCGGGTTGCCCTTTCGGTTCAATTGTCTCTATTTTTGTATCTAAGGTTTGTACTATTTGGTAAAGTTTTGGATACATTGTCCCTTGTTTGTACTTCATGTTTACTGTGTTCCTAACATTGTACCTATTGTAATATATTTGCGACAGTTTGTACAGGTTTCCATATTGTTAGTACTTAGGCAATACTTTAAAGGAAGTTGTTTTATTCCAATATTTCCTATTGTTCTTGGAGTTGTACAATTTGTACAACTTGTATGAAGTTGTACATTTTTGTACTATGACATGTAACATGCTAATATGTTTGTACCCGATTTAGATACAAAACTTGGTTTATAGGGTATTAAAGACGGTGTATTTGTGCAGCGTGTGTTTCCTCGGATGGAGGAGGAGGGGGAGATGGCAATGAAAAAGGGATCCCTGTGGAACAACCCAGCTTATTTTGGGGAAGCAGTGGAGTACATGGTCCTGCATCTAGGCTCGAAGAACAAGCACAGGCTGCATTATCAACAAGAACAACAACAACAACAACAACTGGGTATTGATTTTGTTTCTTTGAATACATTTGTTGTTGTTTTTGGTTGTGTACCCGCCACAACACGTTGCGTACTGGGTTTAGAATATGCTCTGTCGGAATGTAGGATGGAGCCACTCCGATCCACTATAGACACTACCGGAGATGGAGAGGAGGGTTTGGTGGTACGAGGTTGTTGTGACAGTTTTTGTATGGGTTGTGAAGAATGTACGACGGCAATTCAGACATCCGAAGTGCACACAATTGGGTATAATCCGTGAACCTTACCTTATGTTGGTTCTTTCAATCCTTTCTTGTAGGGTATTTGTATTTTTCACAACTTACTCACTATATTGCAATGTGCGTTTTGGTTTCTACATATATTTGATGTGTGTTTCTAGGATGTAGGGAGGGTCGAAGGAAGAGACATAGGTCAAGATCCCTAGATGAAACTTGATAGATTTAAATCATTCTTGCTAGACATTACATTTTTCAACGAAATCGGAACAAATGTATAAATCGAGAATTTTTTTTGAATGTATTCTGTTTTGAATGTAGAGGTGTAGTGGTAAACTATATTTTGTGTACCTCTTTTGTATATATTTTACTAAATATGAGGATAAATGCATTTTGAAAATCTGCTCTTTCTGAAATGTAGACCCATATCTAGAAAATGTATATTGTGTACAAACCTATACAGTTCGTTGTGTTTGGATTGTGTAAGCCGGTCCACTTTCCGGATAGTATCTCGGAAAACAAACCAAGATGGTGATGGTAGACGCTGCGGGAATGAGGAATACCTTGATAGTGAGGGGAGGATTGAGTCCACCGTTGTGGAAAGGGCTTACGACGGCGAGGGGAGGGTCGAGTCCACCGCTGTTGAAGAACACCCTAGCAAAGAGGGGAAGGTTGAGTCCACCGTTGTGGAAGCGGCTTACGACGGCAAGGGGAGAGTAGAGGCCACTGTTGTGGAAGGGGCTTCAACGGACTGCATGCCACAAGTCATTGATTGTGAAACCATTGTTCCCGTTCGTAATGAATGCAATGTCACCTCTACTGACAAAGCCCATGTGATAGTCATTGTTGCTGCTGAAGCCAGTGTTAGGACCTTGGGAGAAGAGGCCATTGCCAAGGTAGTGGAAGGCATATTAGCGGTCAGTCAGGGAGGTGTACCTGTAGAAGCCCCTGTTGGCACAGCGGATGTCGTGGACGGTTTAGGAGGGGAAGTTGGAGGGGAAGAAGGCCCTAACACCGAGAAAGACAAGGATGACAAAACCACGGGTGGAATTGGGGGAGGCAAGGACACTAATATCGGAGAGGGAGGGGATGCAGAAGCCCGCAGAAAAGAAGGCGAAGATGAGGCTGCTAAATCAACACCGGAAAAAAAATTTAGATAATCTATCCTTTGAGACCTTTGTCATTTTTTTATGTCTACAACATACAAGCAGAACGTACAAGTGTTACAAATATGCTTTCTGTGGAATGTAGGAAGAAGAGGTGGAGATCTAAAGATACGGGGCAGAAACCATGGACTAAAACAAAGTTGAAGTCCAAAAGACCCAAAGTGAGCAAATCAACACCAGCCTCGACACCAACCTCTCGCCCCCATAATGTTTAATTTACAGTTCCCTTAACCTAGAATATTAAATTCTCTACTAGAAGCTTACATGTTTTTGAGGGTGTATTTCTGTCCATAGGAACAATTTTGGTATGATGCAGGCAACTTATCCAATGGATTAGAAAGAGTTCCAATCATGGTATGTGTGACAAGCATGGAATTCCATGCTTTAAAAGAATTTACGTATTGTTCTCGGTCCAGACTATTTACGGTTGCATCTAAGAATCTGGCTGAAGTAAAAGCCGATCTCCCCGATCCTTGCCAATGTGCTGAGCGTACTTGTCATGGGCACGCATGCTGCTGTGGGGTGAAAAAACTTTCTTGTTTGGCATATGACAAACGAGGTCGTTTATGAACATCCATCCTAAACCAAAATGTAAGTTTTTCTTGAATAAAAAGGGTAGAGCTAATTTCGTAGTTGTATACATTTTTTATTGGCTACCTATACAGTCATACAATGTAGCTTGCATATTGATATTGTAGTGATTTGTACAATTTGTACAATTGGTATTGACTGTAATGACTTGTACAGGTATTGTCGGAAGAGACGTCTTTCTACAATGGACAATGTTTTGGGGAGCAGGGTTTTGCTTGCTCTAGTCATATCAACAAGGTTTTTGTTCAAGAATGCAATGACTCTTGTAGCTGCGGTAGTTCCTGTGGCAATAGAGTTGTTCAGAAGGGATTGCGCATTCCCATTGAGGTTTTTTGGACTGGAGAGAAGGGTTGGGGCCTACATAGGGTTGTCTATCCGGACGTGACGTGGGCTTTTCACGTCTAGATGTCATGACACGTCCGTCCTGACGCGTCAGTATTGCCGTTAGTCCAAAAAAAAAAAAAAAAAATTTTTTTTTTTGACAGCCAGTTTGTCACCCTGGAGCAAACCAGTGAACAGCCAAGTCGTCAAAAAAAATTTTTTTTTTTTTTTTTTCTTGGACGGTCTATCCGTTGACTTGGATGGCCAGTCCGTCCACCGTTCAAGTCGACAATCTGACCGTCCCAGTGGACGGACTACCCGTCCAGGTCGACACACCACCCGTCCAGGTCGACGGGCGGACCGTCCAGCGAAAAAAAAGAAAAAAAAAAAAAAAAAAAAAATTTTTTGTAATCCCGACGGACGCCAGGGTTGAATCCTTACGTCCGTCCGGACATCCTGACGAACGGACAAGACTTGACGGGGACAACCCTGGGCCTACGGACAAAGAAGCAAATCCTCAAGGGGACTTTTCTCTTCGAATATGTAGGAGAGATCGTTACAAATGCTGAGCTCATGCAACGCAAGGCTTTTTCAAAGTTGGGAAAATCAGAGGATTTCACGCTAGCACTTGATGTTGATTGGAAATCTGAGGAAGTGGCAACCAATGAGGTGGCATTGTGCATAGACAACACTTTTTTGGGAAATGTCAGTAGATTTCTCAACCACAGGTATTTGCCATACTTTGTACTTTGTGATTTTGAACTGCTTTTGTTGCGACGAGTATTATGCAAATTCAGGATTGAATGTACTTGTGTTGTTTTGAATCTCATTATATGTAGTGGCTTGTTTGTACGTAGATGTGAAGACGCCAACCTCGTTGATGTGCCAATCAAAATGAGCAGCTCAGACCCAAGACTCTACCGTGTTGCATTCTTTGCACAAGTAGACATTCCACCGTTGGAAGAATTGACTTGGGATTATGGCTAAGCTTCAAAATGCTAGAAATCAAAGCTATAGATGTTGTAGTTCCCTTCCATTGTAAGTGTGGTAGCACTCACTGCCATGACACAGTAATTGACGATCACTCAATTCATGCACTGATGCCATAGGCTGTATTGTAGATAATCTAATGTGGTGAATTTCTGAATGAACAATAGTCTCGGATGTATGGATAATCGCCAAAAACATGTTGATATTTGTGTTACTTTTGGAAAGCTTCAACGTTGAAAGACAAGACGTTCCTATGCCAACAATAAGGCAGCTAATGACAAGGATTGCTTACAGAAGGCATTGCCATGTTTCATTTTGTACATCTTAGCAAGGTTTGTATATTTTGTACAAAATGGTACGTAGGTTATAGTATATGCATGAGTTGCAAAGGACCATGACAACTCAGACTTGTGAACAACGTGTATTCACATCCTTCGAGTATATGTTTATTGAAGTGTCAAAAATTTACTGATGAATTCTAAACATACATGCACTCTATGAACCAACTCTACAACTTCTTTGAGATTGAACTTTAAAAAAACAAAATCACCCTACCATGTGAGTCATAGTGAGGGGCATTTTGACCCTTTTGCTACTACATCCCATACTACAGAATCTACCAATAATTGTTGTTAAGGTGTATAAGGACGAGGAAGTACTGTTGTAGCCCCCCTGTGATAGTCATTGAAATAGTACTTCGATTTCCTATGCTCAAACACTTTGTCTTCATAGCTTGGTACATTCCTATTATCTTACTGAATGTTTGTACAGAATTCTATAGACTTGAACTCATTAGTTGCAACTACTGTCCACTCTAATTTCTCTCCGTCTCCTCTCAATAGAAGCGCTCTGAATTCATCACAACAAAAATAGGGAAGTTTTCCCTTGCGCCTCTCCACCTCTAGAAGGTACCAACGCAACTGAGTCTTCCAATTGGAAAGGGGAGACATTGTAACCTCCACAGCAATCTGTCCAACGGCAAAATCAAAGAAGACAAAACAAGGTTAGCCTCGCAATTTGGAAGGGAAGGCAAAAGAAAAAAAGGGCATCGGAGTAGAAAAAAAGGAACCAGGAACCACATACCAAGACATCTCCTTGGCAGAAATTGAATGTCACCTGCAATTCCAAATCCATAAGAAAAATGATAGACTGTGAGTGCAAGCTTCCCGACAATGGACATTCCACTTGTAATTGGTGTACTAGTACTAGAAGTTCATTTTGTACTACTACTAGTACGACTAAGGTCCGACTCAACATACTTTAAAACATACATCTACAGTTTTCGTACTCTGATTGTTCTCTGAGGATTGACTTGTACTAAAGTAATTACATATACTACAGACATTACAATAATGTAGTTCAAGAACTCTAAACTCTAAACCTCTATTACGATTCGTACAGTATTTACTATTGGAAGCATATAATGGTAGTACAGCAACATACGAACATTCTTTTCACTCACTACTATCAGTACAAATGCAATTGTCCTACTACAAACACTACGAACACTACAATTTTAGAATTGATTGTATTCCAACAATTCTAAATCCTAATACAAACACTACAAACACTACAATTTCAAATTTGAATGTTTTCTAACCATTCTGAATCCTAATACAAACACTACAAACATTGCAATTTCATAATTGAATGTATTACAACAATTTTGAATGCTGAACTTCAGTTACAATTAGTACATTCCTTACTGTTGGAACCATTGGATGATAGTGCAACACTCTAAGAACATTCTTTTCACTCACTACTGCAGTACAAATGAAGTAGTCATAGTACAACAAGTATCCCACGTATGAAACTAGTACATGAACCACTACAGAAATTGACGACGTATAAGGAGATGAGGAAACTGACATAGTGGTTATAGATACTACATCCCAAACCTCACCTCCACTTCTGCCAATGTACAGTGTATAAGCACTTGAAAGTATACGCTATGATCATCCTACATTCAAGTTCACTCAAGTTCAATGCAATGAACGACTACAATGGGTATAGCATAGCACCCTAAAAATTAATGCAATAGGTAAGTTGAAATTTAAGTGAAATGAAACTAATAGGAATTGTGTATACAAACCTTTACATACTTTGATTAACGGACTCAGTCATGACTGTAGGGTCTTTAGTCGCCATTGCTCGCTCAAACAGTGCCTCGTTGCTTTTGACGACAGTAGTAGTAGACATGTGTCTAGGACTACAAAGTCCTAGGTAGTACGCAATGTTGCCTTGTTGGGACCTTGGTGTTTCTGAAACATACGATCCTTCCATTGAAGTAACCAAAGAATCAAACTCTCTAGTACTACAAAATGGGAAGTAAGCCGTGATGCATTGTTGAACTAGTCTAGTGGTACGAAATGGAAAGTAATCTGTGATGGATTGTTGAACAAGTGTACAATTACGGCTAGACATCTCCACACCGCAAATTCAACTACTAAAAGATTGAAAATAAGAAGCCAAACTTAGGTACAAGACTAGAAAGGAGAAGGCGAACACCAAAGCGAATGACATATCTAAAGTAGCGACGACAGTGAATTGGAAACGAGAAGGTGAACATCAGTTAGTGGTGAGTAGGAAGCAAGAAGGCACATGGGGCGTAGTGAGGGCTCGGTTTGCCTTCCCACACTTGAGGCGGGACCCACCAACCTCGCTCCAGCTCAAACGGCCTAGAGCTTCGGGTTTTTTTCACCTGCCCTATTTGCACGCCACTTGGCTCCGATGTACGAAGGTAATTTGCATTTCCCATATCAGCCTAGAATCCGGAATGAAGTTGCGTTTCCTTTGTAACTTTACTAAGCGGAATTCAAATAAATGGGAGCTTTGTTGGTTGGAGTTTGGAAGAGCGGTTTTGAGTTCGGTTTTGAACCCTGTGCTCTGTGCTGCAAGAAGATAGAGACTAAGGAAGAGAGACGTAGTGAGGAGTCTTCTGAGAAGGCCAAGTTTAGTATGCAGGGTTTCACCTTTGTCAAATTTGTATAAAAAGTACAAAACTGTAGATGAAGAGTCAGACAGGACCGTAAGTTGAATTGGAAACGAGTAAATATTACTTTGGACGTCCTCTACTGCACTTGATCAGCCAGATTAGGAGCAGCAATGGTAGATTCAACAAATAGACAAAAATAACGAGTACAGTTGTATACAAAGAGTATGAAATTGTGCAAAATGTATGGAATTGTATAAAACGTATCTCTTAGTATTTATAAAAAAAATAGTTGTGCACAGTTTCCACACTATGCAAAGAAAAATTCAATGCACTGGTCGACACCACAATCCTGCCTATTGAATTGATTTACTCCGCGTCTTTTCCATCGCATTTGGTTCAAAAAACACATGGACATGAACAACAATTAAGCTTTGGAGTTGCAACCTTAGACTTAGCGGACAAACCCAAATAACCAAGTACACAATTTTACAAAGCGTATAAATTTATAAAAAATGTAAGGAATTGTATACAAAGTATCTCTAAGTACTTATAGAAGTAAAGTCACTAGTCCTCTTCCTCCCTAAACCGATGTAATCCGGCTCTGATAGTAGCAAGGTTGTTGTCACTTATGTCATAAGTAACCTCCCCACCTTTCCGCCTACCTAGCTTCAGAATCATAACAAATTTTCCATGTACCACAAGGTGTGCATCAATATGGGCTGGTTGTGAGTTGCCTAGATGAACGTACCCATTGTTCCACTTTTGATAGTAAGTACCCCGTATGATGAAGTCACCAGCTTCAAACTCCGGGCCCCAAGCACATTTGAATCCACGTTCTACCTCATACTTTTCCCTCGTACATTGTAAAATATAGAACTCCACTCCCTTGCTATTGCCTTCTACAGTAGGGACAACAAAGTTGTCACCTAGCCGAATGAGATCGCCAAATGCCTCGCCTTCCACGCCCTCCTCCCAATCTTCACCATCTGCAGCGTTGTGGTCCGTCATTTGGTTAGCAACTAGTTGGAGATCGTATGGCTTCAACTTTACCAAATCCCAGTTTTCAACATGAGACTTGTTAACGCAGTTGATGAAATTGCCGTCAATGCAATAAACACAGAAGCACGATAATTTACGCACAAAAAGTTGCATTGGGTCCACAACAACAAAAGAGTAATTGAATGCAAGGCCTGGGAGCCTGAGATAGTCTCGCAATGGTAACTGCGCTCTCTTGTGGCGTCCTTCGGTATTTCCCAGAAGTATCTCTGAACCTCTTTGATGCCAATCTTTTCGAAGATTGTATCCACAATCCCTCTCATAGTCTCATTCAAAAATGCCACTACATCGTGGGCGTTTTGCATCCTCCTCCAAGTATTGTGCAATTAGGACTGCCTTAGAGCGCGCTTCACGACAGCACCAGCTCCGTCCCACTCTCCCTTCTTGTGACCCGTTCCAAAAAAATTCCAGTTCATAGTGCATCCATTTGTCAGGCCTGGATATCTGGCCACAAAATAAAATGGTCGGGCACCCTTGAACTGCCCCGCACAGCCGTCGGACCAAACGACGTGGTGCTTCAGTCAAATCCCTGTCAATGCAATCTACAAATATCAATACACTCCGTAACATTTACAAATGTTATACAAAATCTATACAGAGCGAAACTTTTACAATATACACGCATCATAGTCAAAGAGTTCCGTGCCACCCACAATTAACTATTTCATGTAAGAACTATGCATGTAGAGCGAATGAGAAAGCGATATGGTCAATGCAGAACTTGGGACAATGTTAAGCGTACCTTGAGACTCTAGCCATCGCCAATGTTGCATCAAGCAATGCTGTACAAAAAGGGAATCGTGCTTTTCATCATCAGTTATGTAGAAGTGGGATTCCTTCACCATAACTTAGTCTGGTTTAAAGAGATACATGATGTAAACAAGGATATTGATTTGTGTGGAGCACCAATACATGCTCTGGATCTAATTTTGAATCTCAAAAGTGTAGTTCTCAGTGAAATCAATGTGTGACAAAATCACATCTTTGCCCAAACTTTGTATAAAACGCTTGCAGTGGTCGTCCTTCCACCTTGCAACGAAGTTGTGCTTCACGAACTAGGGCAGTTTGGACTTAAAGTATTTAAAGAACACTTGTGGAGAGGTCTCTTTGTATACCTCGACAATCCTCTTCCAGGGCTTTCCATCCCGTGTCACTCCAATGATTTCATTCTCAAAACACTTCCAACTTACATTTGAAGACGATGATAACTCAAGTGCGCAAATCAGAAGCTTTAAAATACCACAATTTCCGCACGTACCCATGACACATTGCAAAGCATGCCACTCTTTGTTCTCAGGCTTAGGGCAAACACTTTGTTGCCACAACGCTGTTGTGCCTGCATATGTCTTCAGATGTGCTTGACACTTTGCTTCTTCTTCCACTCGAAAGAGGCACACATCACACACGCACTGACAATTCTCAATGAAGTGGATTCTTTTTGTGCCATCCCGAATCCGATTAAACCCTTGTCGTACGCGCAGTACGGTAGTAAGCGCTCTTAGCCACAATTACGTTGTAAAATGACACGGAATATCGTCCCAGGGAACCTCAGAGGGTGTTCTAAACTCCTTCTAATCCGATTTCAACGTAAATCTCTTCAAATTCCAATCCTCACCCGGATTCTACACCTTTTTTAACTCTCTACCGGATCCGGATCTCACCCATCACCAAATCCGTAACTCTAAACCAGTTTGTTATACCTCTGTTTTACCCTCAGAGTGTCCTCATTTGCTTTTCTAAGAGGGGTAGGGACATCACCACTCCTTTTTATGTCACTTTAACTCTAACTTCCTAATGACACGGACCCAAAGATACTTTCCGTCATAAACAAGGTACGGACTGGCTCACCCTCACAACTTCGGATTCCTCCAGAAGCAGGTCACGCAGAATACGACTCGACCCTCTTTACTACAACGACAAATACAGAACTTACCCGGAAACTGAGACGGGGTTTGGTACCAGAACTTCAACTTGATTCGTAAGCCGGCAGACCTTTCGGTTGAGTGAGGGTTTTCCACAGGCAGTTGCTTATCTCCGCACGAAACCCTCCCCGGCCTTCCGGACTCGCACCCACACCACTAACTCTAGATTTCGCACAACTCCTTTACAATTCTAAATCCCTTCCCTAGACACATACACAGTTCTCAGATTCGGAAAAACCCTGAATCTGGATTCCTCCTTACCACCTCTCTACCCTTCAGCCAAAACCTTCAAAAGACGCCCCTCACAACCTTATATGCACAAGGAAAAGGAACCCAAGGACACACATGAAAAATTAAGGCAATGAGTAAAAAGATAGATAATGCAAAAATATATTTACTGCTCAAAACAAGGAATAGCAAGAAAAGGAATGAGGGACCACAAGTAGGCCCTCCCTTTTAAAAGAAAACTACATGCCGGAAATCTCACGGAAAGCACCGCTCCACCCAATCCTAAACTGCCCTAAAAATCCAAGAGGATAAGATAACTGAATACAAAGCCTAAAAATCCGGGATCCGGGTTCTGCATGAATATCCAGAACTCCAGACTAACAAAATGAACAACTGAAAATACTAACAATTTAACTACCTACTTTCCCTTCCGCTGTTTCTTCGAACTACTGTCAAACCCTAACTGTCCCCGGGTGCTGGTCTTGCCTTGTGGTGTCCGAAGGGATGCCCGGGTGATGATCGAGGTCTTCCGGACAGGGGGACTGTCTGACTCCATATCGTCCATATGGACCAGAGATCGGTCCGCTTTACCAAAGACTTCGGATCCTCCTCCACCTCCACCTCCTTCGAGATCTCTATGTGAATAGGATCCGGTGTAGGCATTGGTTCGGGCGGAGGAGGCTCGATATCTGCGAACTACTCCGAATGCGTGCGTGCTAGATTTTGTACGAGTTCAATCCGGGTGTCCAGGCTGCTACAGACCGGAATCCCTGTATCCGGAAATGTGGGACTCTGTCCTCCTCCGGTTACGATATTAATCAGTGACCCAAACTGACCTGTCCGTTTTGCTAGTGAGATTGGTGGTTGCGTTGATGGAGTTGCAATGACATCCGGGACTTCCGGAAAACCACCAAAGTCGAGGGGCTTGTTTGGATCCATGTTCGCCATCATGGACCGGAACTCCTTCAACGACGCCCCCATTCTGCCAGCCATCTCCACCATAATCCGGACTATCTTGGTATTGGTGAGGGCAGCGGATGTCTTCTACATCTCATCATAGAGTATTGCCTTCTTATAGAGGTCGACCGGACTCACTATCCACTTCTGGAAGGTTTGGAATGCCTGGTGGGCCTTCTGCGTTGCCTCCTGGGACTGGTGCAGCTCCCCTTCCGTCCAGTTGAGTTTCGCAATCAACTCCTCCCATTCCGTCTTGAGTTTCCGGATCTCCATCCTCATCTCGTTCCACTCTTTCTCTAGAGGCAGCGTCTTCAGCACATCCACCAACTTCTCCGGATCGCATTGAATCACATCTGTCAACCCCAATACAATGTATGTGAGTCGGTTGTGGTACATCTTCGCGGTCCAGATCCACTCTTCTCCGCACTCGAAGAAGCGCGGTCCTTCCCAGACCGTTACATCCTGCGTGAGGAAGGGACCCGAAAGTTTACCTCTGGTTGCCGGATCCGTAGACTTTCGTCTCTGGCTTGCAGATGCCTCCTCCCAGTCTTCCATCTCCTTCTGTGGCACCTTCTCTTCTGGCTCCACCGGCTTGTCCTTCCCTTCCGGTTTGACGTCCTCTTTGTTGTTTTCTGAGTCCTGCGTCTCCGGATCCTTGTCATTCGAGCAGTTGCACTCCAACATCACCAACCCGGTCTCGTAATCCATCGCCTCATCTTCTGTTAGTAGCTCCCAATGTTGGTACATGTGGAGGAGGTAGGTGCTGAGCGGATTTGGCTTGTTCTTCGCCAGGTTTCTGGTGCACCTCCCTACCACGCTCGCCATGACCCGTCCCCAGTGAACAATTTGGTCCTAGAACGCCCTGAAGATGGTGTTGGCCATCGTGACCGTAACCTGCAAACTCTTGTCCGGGTACATGATCGGAAGGAGGAAGCGGAGCAATCGCTTGTGCCGCTCGTCCCGACAGTCTTTGATGGCGTACCCCTCCTTCGCGTGCGGCGGGTTGACAAACTTGTGCTAGTGATACAGGTTAGTCCGGGTGGCAAATCCGTCTCCGATTTTTGGGCATCCGTAAACTTCCGCCCACAACTCCTCCGACCACTGGTCCGGATGCCCACGTACAGTTTAATCGTACTGATTCAGTGCGCCTACCGCCAACTCCTGGAGGACCTGATCACTCTAGACGCTCCAGGGTTTCTTCAAGAAACCTGCACAATCCAAGACCTTCAAATCGTCCTCTAACTGGCGCAGGTGAACCGGATCTGTTGGGATGATCAGATTGAGTTTCTGGGCCGGTACAATATACCACGTACTAACCCCTGCCATCCGTCTCACCTCTCCTATCATCGTAACCCTAACTCACCACACTTTCTCTCACTAATAGCCAGATGCAGAACAACTGCAAGAGGGTGAGAAATGAGGAGGAGCTTGGTATATATACCATTCCAGTGCCCAACATTCACTCCATCGGGAATGCGGGCTACGGAACGCCATAACGGATCCCTAGTCTAGCGCCGCAAGCTACTATCTTAATGACTGCATTCCGGTGACTGTGTTCCGACTCCTAAATCCGTTCCACCCGGATGTCAAGTTCCATCAAGTTCCTGTACTGACTCTGGAATTAAGTCTAGACTATTTTTAGGTATTTATTTGATTCCGTTACTCTATGCCTAAACTAATTTTTTCAAATTTGTACTACTTTAATTTCTTCTAGTCTATTAGGATCCGTCTTAAGCTATTACGGATTCCAACAACCCCTCCCTGAGCATGTCAATCTCCATGTGGTATCTACAATAGCAGATGTTCCTCTCGTTGCACGCTTTAACAAAGTAAGGCTTCAGTTTTTCAAAGGCTCTCTGTTTGATTGGCACGTCTGGGTGCGCCACCTTAAATCGCTGGTAGTATGCGGCCTACAAGAATGCAAATGTTTTTGAGAAAGCAAAGCAGGTAATACAAAAGAGGTAATGAAAAGTATAAAGGTTGTTCAAAACGTAACCTAGATTGTAATACCCAGTAGAATACGTCAAGTACAAACCTCCAACAAAGTAGATCACCCGACAGCAAAGGCTTTCTGATTACTCAAATGTGAGACCCCATGGTACTCTTTGTACATGATGTACAGTTACTAATACAGTATGTATTTGCAACATTGTAATCAACGTATTCTAGAGTACACATTCTAACCATCAGAGAAAAGGGAGATACAACAAGGTGCGCAGTGTACATGATGGATGGAAACAATGTCTAGGATAGTATATTTGACAATGCAACAATTGTACATGGGGCTACAACACTGCAGTCAAATCGATTCGTACCTAACTTTCAAGCAAATAATGAGTGCAATGTTTGTCATAAGTATTCGGACTAATCCACTTCTGTACAATTTCCTTCCTATTGGGACTTACACAGGTCTCTTCTGTCCACCACTTCGTAACGAGGTCTTTAATCTCACTAGACAATCCTGACCTCTTTCTACGTCTTACAAGTCCAAAAGGTGAACCTTGCAATCTTACAATACTACGACGAGTTATAGCCACCCTCAAATTAGATGGGTGAACTTTCAAAACCCGTGAAAAAACTTTTGTGCTTGTAACCCAGATACAAACAGCCGCATCCAGACGAACAGCCTTACTAGCGAGCATATCTACCGATTGGACACCCTTGACAGCATCTAACTCCAATTGATAGTTTTTTAGGAATTCAAATTGAGCCTTGGCATCCTAACCGCGAGGATAATACTCAGGAAGAAAAGGAAAAACACACTCATCCTCCAAAAATTGTTCCATAATTTTTAATCTAGATGATGCCTCTGGAAAACCTTGCATCTTCATTGTGAAGAAATCCACAATTTCGGACAAAACCTCCGCAAGTTGTTGAGAAGACATCTCCTTTCCAACTTCCAATTCATCCTGCATAGCAAGTAACCTTACTGCTTCTTCTCTCTCCCTCAACAACTCTCTACGTTTACGTTGCCTCTCTACATCCTGTCTCTTAGACCGTCCCTCACCGCATTGTAATCCTCCACCCTTCCACGAGGTCCCTTCCTCTTAAACCCAACATGTCGCTCTCCAAGTCTTTTATTCGCCATTACAAGAAATTGTCACGCAAACCTTTACAAAAGAATCCAGAACTAACTAAAAGAATGGAAAACAGTGAAGAATCGAAGCATTCCAGGCGACTATTTGAGACGCCGGAGTTTATGGTTCCATTGCCCAAGTTCACGGGTCCTTTGTCAGGGTACCAGAGAAAACGCTGGCATATCAGGCGTACCAAGTTTGTACTGTTCGCACTTGTTTGTACATCGGGCCAAGAGGATAACGTAGTGTGCGATCATTCAAGCAAGTACCAAAATGTATGAAACTATGAAAAGAGAGTTTGGAACCGTAAGTTGAATTGAAACCAAAGTTTCAAAATTATCTACAGGTTCCAAATCTGAATTTCATTGATGAACAAAGATAAGTAAAACCTTCTGAAATTGAACTAAATTGATCTCAAGTAACACTCAGCCTCCTCTATCTGTTTGAAACTTTGAATTCCTAAAACCCTTGACCTCCCTCTCACATTCTTGTCAACTACAGTGCAGTCCTGGGTGATAGCCACATCTAACAGCGTAAAATTTGTTCGTGTTCACTGCACGAGCCAATTAAGAAATTTCATTGTGAATCTCACCCTCCAGGTCATCTTTTTCTTCCATTACGTGAAGATGGGTTGAACCTTGCATTCTGGCGAATCGTCCGAGGCAAAAATCTAAGACTCGTTGAAGAACTGTCAAGAACAAAGCCAGCATCAAAATCTCCACCTACAAGGCAACCAAACATCCAATTAGTAATTAATTGCATCTTTGAATCTTATAACTACTTGATTCACGTTCTTCGAATACTCACCACATTCATGTTTGCGATCTGTACTATCAACTGGATCTATCTCTCACTTCAACGTCGAAATACAATGTTCTAATCCCATTCCGTGGTTTTCTGGCCCTCCGAACGGCTGCGAGTTTCCAGAGTCTTCTCAGCCTATGCAATAGCTTGCCCATAGTGTTCCCAGCCTTTGCAGCAACTACTTGACGTGGCCAAGCGATGTCATTTTTTTTTAAATTAAAAAAATGCTTCTTTGCTTTGTATGTTCTCGAGCTCTGAACATACTTTGGGGCATATGAACTAAATCAACAATTGTCAATGTTTTCCTCTGTACAACTGTACAAGACGGTATGCAATGTACTAATTGGTACATAAAGCCAATTTCAATTGCAGAAATATTAGAGTGCATAGTAATTCAATGGCACCAGACCATTGAATTCCAGCCTGCGCTTACTAAAATAGAGAAAAAGTTAGGTCTCCAGTACATTCAGTTTCATTGGATCCTCTCAAAAGTACCTTGTATTAACATGATGTAAAAAAAGGCTAGCCAGTCATGTCACATGCACCAAACACACTCAACAGTACGCATCATGACATTTTTAAGTAATTGTAAACCACACACTGCTTACAAATGTACTCATTAGTACATCGGTACATTATGTATTGTACAAAGTAAATACTTAGCAATGGTTTATAGAGCAGCTGTCAGCTTAGTGTTTTACTAAACCCTCAAGTTTTTCGTTTTTCCTGAAGCTTTCTCCTTGCATCCGCTCCGCAATGGCACAAGTCAAAACGACTCCCCGGGTCCGGCGATCGAGGAAACCGACATTGGAAGCACGGCAAGGTGTTGAGTTCCAGCGGTCAACGACACCGACATTGGAAGCGCGGTAGGGCGTTGAGTTCCGGCGGTCGCCAAAACTGACTTTGGAAGCGCGAGAGGGCATTGAGTTGCGGCGATTGAGGAAACTGTACTTCGAAGCGCGGCAAGGCGTTGAGGTGTGGAGGTGGAGGAAACCGCCCTTGCAAGGGCTGTCGTTTGATAAGTCCGTCACCAAGACCTCATTCTTGCAAATGGTCAATTCTGGGTTTTTTTAAATTACTTTTATTTAAATCTATAGTCACTTCCTTTAAGTTGTTGCACTTTCTCACATCTTAGGGTTTTATGTGAATTGGTTTCAGACTATGCCCTTGGCTTTTGTGCGACGACATGGACACTACATCCGACAGAGGAGTGTTCTCATGATTGTTGAAGAAAGTAGGAGGTGGTATGTGAGTCTCAAGGGTTTTTTTAGTGGCAAACAACCCCAAGTTAAGTTTACATCTAGGTTTTTGCAATTTGCAAAACATTACAATGTTGTTCAAGGTGATCAAATGAGGTTCACTTTAGTAGCTCCATCAATTTTCAAGGTGGAAATCCTCACACACATCTCATAGCCACGTCGTCTAATTCAATTGCCAAATTTTGTTGAAGCTGTTATTGTGGATTTGGACGCCGAACCCTGAAGTAGTACAAATTAGGACACTACGTACCGGATTAGTACAAACTGAATGCACTCTTTTTTTGGTTTGTAACTTTTTTTGTACAGTTCTGTAAATGAACTCCACACTGTTTCATTTTGAAACATATTTTGTAAGGTTCAGACGCATACTTAGATATATTTTTGTAAAGATTACATATTTGTTTGTTGCATACCAAATTCATATTACGTACCAAATCCATACAGAATCTAACCTAGAGACGTAATCTGACTCTTCTTCAATTTCTTTGGTTTCTTCTTGGCTCCTTCAATTTCTTTCGCGGATTCTTTGGCAGTCATGTTTCTTGTCTTCCGCTTGGACACTTCAAAATTCTCAGTATCAATTGGAGGGAGGGGTGGGGGTTGGGGCACCTTCAGCACCGCCCTAGTCACTTCCTCAACCCTAACATCCTCTCTCAGCTTCTTCCGCCGTTCTAATTCGGCAGCTTCTTCTCTCAAGTTCAATACTTTTTCAAACTGGGCATCCTCCTCTTTCAATCTTTTGATGCGTTCCTGTAACTCAAGTGCCTCAACTCCTACCTCGGAAGACATAACACGATACGCATCTTTCTGTGGGGAGTCGACTTCATCTATAGACGGTAGACTTGAAAGTACTGGACATTCAGGACCTACACACTTGGGTACAGTAAGTACGTGATGTTGTACAGATTCAACCCGATCATGGTCACTACCAGCGGCACTGCTGTTGCATAGGCTTTGCGAAACAATAGTCTCAGTGGCACTAAGCAGGGCATCTGTCTCTGTGAAAGTAACAAAAGGTGTCTGAGTGCACATTTGAGATTCTTTCAATTGCTCTAAGTAAATTTCCTCAAGATCTGAAAAACAAAACAAAACAAGACGTAGTTAGTTACCATAATGTGATGGACTTCCAGTGTTGCGTACTAATTGAACAGAAGAAACTTTGAACTCTAAAATTTCATGTACATTTACATACCTCACGTACTAAATTCTACACATTCAATTTTGAATAATATACTAGTTTGGACAATTACATGAGGATTTAGGGTGAGGAATCGTACCAATATGCGGATGCTTTTCTAAAATTGTTGATGTCAAGGCTTGTAGGAGCCTTTTTTGCTCTTCTTCTAATTTCAAATTTTGACCCAGCTGCTCCAGCCTCCAACGGCAAATGTAATTTGCCAAATCCGAAGCTCTTGAATTAGGATGGGTGCACTGTTTCATCGCACGATTTCTTTATACATTTGCTATGAACTCTAAACCAAATCCCTGCGCACCAGGGATGGTACAAATGACCACATGTGCATACGATTATGTCGTTGAGGAGAGACCTGCTCAAGCATAACGCACAAGGTGACAAAGAAATGGTACCCAACCCTAAAACAATACTTGGATCAAATTGGGATGCACAAGGTTTAGGTTTTAAGGAAAACTCAGTGTCCCCTCTCGTAAGACGAGTAATCTGAGTGGACAAAGCCTCAAACTGTCTCTTTAAACATACCTGTGTATTTTCAAGTAGTTCATACCTTGAATTGCACTATTCGAGTTCTAGTATAACTGCCTCGAAATCGGCAACTACGTCCTTTATCATTTCGTCGTACGCTTGAAATTTGTTCGACAAAACCTCCACCTCATGCCCATGTTCGGTACGCAGCTTGACAACTTTTGCCTTCATTCCGTGTAGCACTCCTTCTTCTTGTGATGCCTTTGTCAACAGCTGAAGTTTCTCCTTCCCGACATTGACGTAATCTTGGGTTACCGCATGCATCCGTAACCCGATCAACTTCAATAGGCACATGAGGTATTCCCTTTCTTCTATACAGTCTTGTCCATCTCGTACAAGTCGTCCATCTTGTACTTCAGTGTACACCTTCTGTTCAAAGTGTTGTGGGCTCTTCCAAAGTGTGGCAGTAGGGTCATTCAGAAGGTCATCAATGCCTTCTGCTGCGTAAATTTCTTTGTCGTCAGAGCTTGTGAGGTTTGCAATGTTGGCCAAACACAATTTGACCTTCTTCAACCATTTGCTACACTGATTTCGATTTGAAGTCCCAACAAACTCCGCCCAACTAACCGGCTTCTTCTTCCGCTTCTCCATAACGATACCCCTAGCAAATTACTTCGCAATGACCTTAGATTTTGGCAAATCTCTTAAATACACAATAGGAAAGATTTCAAGAATGTGTGAAAGTATTTCTTCATCTGTACATTCTGAATACGCGTATTTAGCCCTCCCTTGTCTCCCCTTAGTTGGTCCAAAAATGTCTATAAGGTTTGTCTCCGCTAAGTCAAGTGGAATTTTGAGTTTATGTGGATTTTTACCGATTTTTGGTAAACCGTACAGTGTCTCAAAGTCCTGTACAATCAAGGCGCGTGGAGGAGGATGCTTCTTCAAAGATGCCAATTTATCGAGTTCCTTGTGTAAGGAAATCTTATTTGGATTTGCGTCGTTGTCTTCTGTCCGTCGCGACATGGGCGACGAGGGAGCCAAGTAATCATCACAAAAAACTCCGTCTTCGCTGAAGACGCTGGAAAAGTCAGTGTCTTTGGAGAAACTGTGGCTCCGAACAAACCAGTCTTCGTCGGACGCCATCGTATCCTAAAACACAAATCAAAAAGTTTCGTAAGCGCATCTAAAAATGTACTTGATGTACCCTTTATTGTACATATTGTATATTTATTGTACACTGCACTCATCGTTTCTTGTTGTACGCACCTACAGTTGTATTTAAAAACTGACTGAATGTACTCCAATTTCTAAGAGATTGTATAATGATTGTACTTGTGAACTAATACAGTGTCTATACGAGTGGTAAGAAGAACAGAAGAACAACATTTGCAAAAAAACTATTGACGGAGTCATAAACCTGAATCTTGCTTCGAGCTCCAATGCCGCCTCACTCCATCGCTTCTTTCAACGCGGAGATGCAGCTCCTCACTCCATTGCTTCTTTGAACTGAAATCGCTAAGTATACAAGCAGCTCGGTTGATCCACATTTTTTTTGAATAGAAGAGGGAATGTTCAAGAGGAGGAAATCGCGCTACAAAAAGCACCACATACCGCGGATTGTGTCAGCTGAATCCCAAACTAGATAGTACGTGCCGGACGATGATTGGTCCAAAATGTACAAACTGTATGCACAATACAAACAAATACAAACCACAAACCCTAAAATGTTCTAACAGATTAAGGCTGGAAATTGGAGAAGAAATCTCCAATAGAGAAATTTGAAGGCAAAATATAATTTTTTTGAAAACTGAAGGTTGGCCCATCTCAACTACGATGCTTTCTACCATAAAACCAAAAAAAAAAATTAAAAAAAAAAATTTAAGGTCAATATTTTGCCTTCATACCAAAATCCCACATTTGCCAACATTGGAGTACTAGGGCATTCGAATACTTTACGTCAGCATGTTGTAGTTGCGGGATTTTTGAATCCTGCTCTATCTTTCTATTGCTGATTGCTGAAGATGCAACAATGAGACAGGGTTTTTTTCACGCGAAGAAGACATTGGTCCATGGTCACTCTATCAAACTTATTGTTTTGGATTGGGCACTGCAGTTTTAGTCTCCATTTTGTGCGTTCACACACTTGGTTTGCCATATGCTGGGTTTAGGATTGTAGCACGTCTATTTTGAAGGTTAGGGGGATGGGAAACAAGGAGAATGCGGCCCGTCGTACTGGGCAAAAGAAACCATGGGTGGTTGAAAGAGCAAGGGCTTGTACACAGGCGGATCCAGCTGAGCGACAAAGAAAATGTCGGGCGAAACAGCGGACTCATGCGCTTGCAAGTACTATTGAGCCAAGTTTGGTTGAGGTCTCTGCTTGTGACATCCGGGGGGGCGCACAATGTATCCTTCAGAGTCTCAATGAAACCTTACAAGATTTTACTTCTGCTGAAGATCGAGGGAGTATTCTGCAGAGGGTTTTCAATCATGCAAGTTCTTCAACCAATTTGCTGAACACTTCTTTTCATATAGGGTCTCATGGTAGAATTCACTTAGATATTGTTAGCGGATTAAAGCAATCTCTTTCTAAGGTCAAAGTTAAGAGAACGGCTTCACAATTGGATACAAAACATGCTATTCTTACTGCAGTTGTTAGTGGGAGCTCCAACTCGTCCGTGCGCGGCCAGGCCAAGCTTTTAGATGTTCATTTGCAAAATATTGCACTAGCATTAGCTCGTAGGAAGGTTATGGAAGCAAGCATAGTGTTCAAATGGAACTTGTCCATACGAAAACAAAGGTCAGATATTTTGGATGAGGACACAAAGGCAGTTGTATTGTTGTAGTGGACTTGTGAGACTCGAAACAGTCCAAACAGAAAGGAAGTCGTGCGGAAGAGATTGTGGGACGGTGTCATTGATACAAAGCCAACACAATACTTGATGGAATCTCAGGTAATTCTCTTCAATTTACATTTTCTTCTTCTGCTTGGGAAGTTTATAGTGTTTACAGTGCATTCAGACATGTGATTGAGGGTGGTGGTGTTCACTTGCACCTTCATTTTCTGTCAGGTGCTTGCATGAGTTGAATAGGTTTATTTTACAAGATATAAGTTGGGTTTAGGGTGAGTCTACGGTGTCATTTGTGGCATACAGGACAAGTTCAAGGTGAATGTGGTGGGTGTTTAGGGACCACACTGTCATTTGTGGCATACTGGGCAAGTTCAGGGTAAATGTGGTGGGTGTTTAGGGACTACGGTGTCATTTGTGGCATACTGGGCAAGTTCAGGGTGAATGTGGTGGCATACTGGGCGAATTCAGGGTAAATGTGGTGGGTGTTTAGGGACTACGGTGTCATTTGTGGCATACTAGGCGAGTTCAGGGTGAATGTGGTTGAAGATTGGGCACATCTGGATTGTTTCTTTCAATTCTGACCGAGTTGCACCTCGTTGGGACAGTTTTCTGGACTATTGGATGAGTTTGGGGGGCAGTTTCTGCTACTCTTGTCTGATTTGAGGATATTGAGCGTGTTTAGACATTTGATTTGCTTCACCCCTTGCCATTGGCTTCCAAATCATGAATAAGGATGTTGGGTGGTTCTAGACTTCCAAGATTCATTTTTGTTGTTTTGTTGTTGTTTGTAGATGGAATTTTTTTTGCAGTTTCAAAAAGCAAGTCCTCATGTAATCATTGGTAAAAGATCTTTTGACCTATTGCGTCCTTTTTGGGTGAAGTGTATGAAAGAGCGGAATGTATGTTGCTGCATTTATCACATAGAATTTCAAGAATTACTCTAGAGTTTGAACTACATGAGGATGCAGTCAAGGATCCACTTCGCCTATACTTGTACTTGCGATTGCGATGAGGTGTGCGCGGCTCCAAGTGCCGATGGGACTGGTTGCCATGGTAAGACTATAACATATTCTGGGACTACAGCCTTGTGGAAATCTGTAGTATGTCCCAAAGGTGAGTTTGACTAATGGCATTGTAGAGATTGTTTGTATGGAGATTGTGAAATTTGTGGTGTCGATTACTTGCCAGTGTGTCCTGTTGAGGAAGCTGGTTCCTCTCCTCTCATGGTTTCCTGGAAGAGATATGAAATGAAAGAAATTGTAACTAAAAAGGGACTTGAAAGGAAGAAGCTTTGTCTCACTTATAAGACCACATCATTTGCTGAATTTTTAGAGTACTTGAAGCCTAAATTGCAAGGTTTTATTAAACATAACTTTGTAGCCAGGTGGGAAGATGCGCAATTCAAGAAGAGTTTGGAAAACATACTGGCAGATGGTATTGTCTCTGTGATTGATTTTGCAAAGAATTACAGTTTTGAGGTGCAGAATGAAGTACAATCAATGCATTGGCACAGCTACCAGGTTTCCATCCTAGTCCAAATTTTGTGGACTAGAAACCCAAATCCAGACCCTATGGATCCTAGTACGAACACAGTGATGAGGTACAATTTTTACATTTCAGATGACAAAAGTCATGATAGCTATTACGTACAGCATTGCTTGAACTTACATTGGAAGAATTTGCATGAATCTGGCTTCTATCCAAAGGAGCATTGGATTTGGTCAGATGGCTGCTCTAATCAATTCAAAAGTAAAGTGCCATGTTAGGCGGTACCCTACCCTTACTGCTAGCTGTGTGTATGTTTGGAGTTTTTTTGGTTCCGGCCATGGTAAAGGTCCCCACGACGGGGCTGGAGCTGTGGTGAAGAGGTACATTCACACTGCTCAATTAGATCCAGATGTGACAGAGTTAGCAAATGCGGAGCAAGTGGTGAACTTGTTGACGGAGAAGCTCTCAAGTAGGCCTGAAACTTCGTATTCGGGGACTAATAAATCTATTGTTTTCAAACGTTTTTGGCATGTGACCAAAGCAGCACTAGAAACCGAGAAGAAGACCCCATATATGTGTATGCGTATTGCAGGTACAAGGGACTTGCATCAAATTCGGTCAGTGGGTGCAATGGAAACTAATCGATTGTTTACTAAGAGCCTAGCTTGCTTCTGTTTTTTTTGCCTTGATTGTAAGTGGAACCACTGTGAGAACCTTCAGTGGACTCGTGGGTGGAAAGTAGAAGCTTTGATTCCAGATAATGCAGCTCATGTCCGCGAAGCAATTGCCCAGACCTACGATGGTGCGCAATGGACTGATTACAGAGCAGACGGGGGTCACTTGGCATCTTGTGTAGAGCTTGGTCAAAATTTTGCCACTAATGTTGTTGACGAGAATGACGCAGGTGCTGATTTTGAGGTGCTCATGTGCACAAAGGTAGCCTACACTATCAAGAAAGCTTTCACATGCGCTTAGGGCCAAGAATTTGAGGTGGATGATTTGTGTATAGCTGGGCTATACTATCAGCAATACGGTACTGATGAACGGAACTATGTACTACTTTGGAACTCACAAGTTGCCCACATTCATGCTTGGCAAGTTCAGGCACTAAAATTTTCTATGGAACCGCAAGACCACAAAGTGTCGGGAAACGACATGGTATACAGACTTGGTAGCCATGCCGAAACTAGAATCCGCAGTGCATTGGCTTCATTAAGCTAAGTTGTTCCACATCGTAATTGGGTGGGTTGGGGAGGGGGGCAATCACGTTGCTGTGGGTAGTTTTAGAGGTTCAACTCCTTTGTGATTGACTTGCATGTGAATTTTTCAGGAGACACGGGATAGGCGGGAGCATGTAGGGATATCTTACAAATTTTTTGTAGAGACATGGAAGCATGCAGGGCTATTGTAGTTTAGGTATCGACAAGGCTTTTGAAGGATGGTTTCGGATTTGCCTAGAGGCCGTTCAAGGATTAATGTAGACCTTGCTTGAAGCGGTACTTTGGATTGTCTAGATTTTGCATTGGCAAGAAGCCATGGCCGTGTACAATTGAGCAACATTACTGCAAGCTTTTTTTTGCAATAAAAGGAAATGAACCTGATGGGCAGGTTGATTATTTGTTAAGTGACTTCATTTTATTAAATTTTATGAGTCTTTATCATGGGTACACTTGCAAATGAAATGCCCCAATGCAAGAATGCCTTGATTGAAAACAAATGACTGAATGACTACTTGCAATGTTCAAGAGAGTTTTGGCTTCCCTCTTTTATGTTTTTTAATGCACAGCATCTTCCAAGTTCAAAAAAGGAAAAATCAGTATAACTGTAGACATGACATTTGTAGTGATACGAGAATCTGCAGTGAAGGCAGCTGCAAATCCTGTCAGTAGAATGAAATGAATGGGGTTGGTAGGCTGATTTTACTTTTATGAGGATGCATTTGGGTGTTGTGACAGAATCCAATGTTCTCTAAACTGAATGGCTTGGGCCGGCAGCCACAAGGCAAAGTTTTCTTTAAATTTTCAGTTAAGTGGCTTGCTACTATTGCTTTCAGAATGTGCAAATTACAGCTTCTCTTCTTGTAAAAAATAGGTTTGAGCCTCCTCCCACTATTTAATGGCTTCCCCATTTTCTGGAGTAACAAGCCTCAATCTTCGTGACTAGATGAGAAATATTAATAAATGTGTTCATGAACTAGTGACTTTGTAGACGGTCATATTGGTGAATTCATTTTTAAATCCTTCAAAGGGAGTATCCACAAGAATTCTACAAACATTGGTAGTTTGTCAGGGTCAATAAAGCTTGATGTGGATACAAGTACTTAACAAAATTTGGCCACAAAGGCAACCATTCAAATTCCCTCATAATTTGGCTAGAGGCATTTGATTCTTCTATATTTGGAGGATACACATGAATGGGGAATTATTTGGCTAAGGGCATTTTATGTAATTTTACATTTTTTTGAACACACAATTCTCCCATTACTTGGCTAGGGGCATTTGATTCTTCGATATTTGGGGGGTACATATGAATGGGGAATTATTTGGCTAAGGACATTTAATTCCTTTATATATTTTGGGTTTAGAATTGAAGGAAGTAATTGTGCCCCCTTCAATAAATAAATAAATTGCAGAGTGCATGATTTGGTGGCCCAAACGTCATGTGATAACTAGGTCAAAGGTCATTCACTCTTTTACCTTACATGGAATTTACTTGTCATTGAAGTAATGGTAATCCATATTGGTGTATATACATATGAGTGTTCATTTCTCTGAGTGATCTTGAAATTTGTGTTTAAACACAATTGTTTCTTCCTTTGTTACACAAATATTTAATGAGGCCTAAAAAATGGTCATGCACTTGGTTTCATGGACAATATTACTTTACATTTATATTACTTCTTTCCATCCCCATATGTAGCAAAATTCACCAATGTGGCCAAATTTCTTTAGATTTTAACAAGGGTGCCCGGGCTCCTATGGAGCCCAAACCCAAAAAATCAAAGAATTAAAATTAACAAGGGGGGCTCCCATGGATCTTTGATTCAAAATATCAAAGAATTAAAATTAACAAGGGAGGGCTCCCATGGATCTTTGATTCAAAAAATCAAAGAATTAAAATTAACAAGGGGGGAGCTCCCATAGATCTTTGATTCAAAAAATCAAAGAATTAAAATTAACAAGGGGGGGCTCCCATGGATCTTTGATTCAAAAAATCAAAGAATTAAAATTAACAAGGGGGGGGGGGGGCTCCCATAGATCTTTGATTCAAAAAATCAAAGAATTAAAATTAACAAGGGGGGGCTCCCATGGATCTTTGATTCAAAAAATCAAAGAATTAATATTAACAAGGGGGGGTCTCCCATGGAGCCCTAAACCAAAAAATCAAAGAATTAAAATTAACAAGGGAAGGGGGCTCCCATGGAGCCCAAATTCAAAAAATCAAAGAATTAAAATTACCTATCATGGTATTCTACTTTAGATTTCAACAAAAAGGGGGGGGGGGGATCCCCCATGTGGCCACTAGGGCTATCCCTCATGAGGATTAGCATGATTGGTATGTCCTAACTGGCCCTTGGGGGACAAGTAAGCCATGTAAATTATGCCTTCTTATAGTACCTAATCATCCCACAACCAAAGATTATGGGATATGTAAATGGATTTAAGACCTCTGAGCACATATTGACCTCTTATGCTATATATTCTATTCACACAGTTATTAATTATTATGTGACTTAGTATTTTATTTTTATTTTGGTACTTCTTAAATCTTAAATTGTCTTTAATTAGTCCAATTTGACATTCCATTTTAAAAGTCAAGTTTAGGATTTAGGTTTTGGTAAATATATCTTCAACCAGTATTATTATCCTTGTATGTCAAAGAGCTATTTATTTTGCTTTTAGCATCACTGGAGCATGAAATTAAAATGTTATGATGTCTAATTAGCCATGTGAAATGGCCAATTAATTTAATTTAGTTATTTAGTTGGAGAGGTCAATGGTCATGCTAGGGAATTTGAATGGTTGCCTTTGTGGCCAAATTTTGTTAAGTACTTGTATCCACATCAAGCTTTATTGACCCTGACAAACTACCAATGTTTGTAGAATTCTTGTGGATACTCCCTTTGAAGGATTTAAAAATGAATTCACCAATATGACCGTCTACAAAGTCACTAGTTCATGAACACATTTATTAATATTTCTCATCTAGTCACGAAGATTGAGGCTTGTTACTCCAGAAAATGGGGAAGCCATTAAATAGTGGGAGGAGGCTCAAACCTATTTTTTACAAGAAGAGAAGCTGTAATTTGCACATTCTGAAAGCAATAGTAGCAAGCCACTTAACTGAAAATTTAAAGAAAACTTTGCCTTGTGGCTGCCGGCCCAAGCCATTCAGTTTAGAGAACATTGGATTCTGTCACAACACCCAAATGCATCCTCATAAAAGTAAAATCAGCCTACCAACCCCATTCATTTCATTCTACTGACAGGATTTGCAGCTGCCTTCACTGCAGATTCTCGTATCACTACAAATGTCATGTCTACAGCTATACTGATTTTTCCTTTTTTGAACTTGGAAGATGCTGTGCATTAAAAAACATAAAAGAGGGAAGCCAAAACTCTCTTGAACATTGCAAGTAGTCATTCAGTCATTTGTTTTCAATCAAGGCATTCTTGCATTGGGGCATTTCATTTGCAAGTGTACCCATGATAAAGACTCATAAAATTTAATAAAATGAAGTCACTTAACAAATAATCAACCTGCCCATCAGGTTCATTTCCTTTTATTGCAAAAAAAAGCTTGCAGTAATGTTGCTCAATTGTACACGGCCATGGCTTCTTGCCAATGCAAAATCTAGACAATCCAAAGTACCGCTTCAAGCAAGGTCTACATTAATCCTTGAACGGCCTCTAGGCAAATCCGAAACCATCCTTCAAAAGCCTTGTCGATACCTAAACTACAATAGCCCTGCATGCTTCCATGTCTCTACAAAAAATTTGTAAGATATCCCTACATGCTCCCGCCTATCCCGTGTCTCCTGAAAAATTCACATGCAAGTCAATCACAAAGGAGTTGAACCTCTAAAACTACCCACAGCAACGTGACTGTACTATTGCATGACCATAACCAAACACCGATGTTCAATAAAGCAGAATTGTAATCAATGAAGTGAACTTCCAACCGCAAATGAACAACGAAATCCACTTGGCTGAATCATTCTGTGCACAGTATGATTCAACATTATTAGTCACCTAACAAACATTTGATCATCAATTACAACTTTGAAAACTTAGTAATGAATGCTCAACTTAGGAAGCATGTGCAATATACATCTTCCAATTTGCAAAGAACTATCATTAGAGGAGTTTTCGGACCCTTGGAGGGCCGTTTCAAGCAGCTGCGGGAGAACTATCCCCCTGCAGTTTTCGGGGAACGGCTGTTCCCGATAAAAAAATTTCAAAAAAAAAAAAAAAAAAAAAAAAAGTTTTACTCTTGAAATGCAAAAAGAAACAGAAAAAAAATAATTTTTTTCTGACGTGGAAGTCGCCATTCCACGTCTACAAGCTGCTGCGGCCCCCTGCGAACCAATTCCCGCAGTCTGGGAACTCACAACCCTCCAGGGGGCTAAAATCTCCTCTAATGACATTTGCAACTACAATGTAAGCTTATACTTACTGGAAGGTCCAAGTTAAATAAAAAAATTGCAGTTCTAGCATACATAAAAAAAGAAAATAAGTTAAACAGTAAAGCAGGAACATAACTACAGTGCTTACAAAATACTAAACCTTCGATTTAGTGGCCGCCCTTCTTGATGTCCTAGACATAGACATCGGCTCTGAAACTAAAGTCGTGGTGGCCCCTTTTGTTGTCCTTGCCATGGACACACGCTCTGAAACACGATTCTTTCCGCTCCTGCCTGCCTTATCGGCACCTTCATCAGATACTCCTGCGCCACTCAATTCTTGTCTTTGACTGGAGGTGCCTATCTTTTGGCTGGAGGTTCCTGCTCTAGGTTCCGACGGATGATGCTATTTTGCGTGCGGTGAGCATAGAGCGTAGAGCGGTGAGCGTACTTTTGCGAGCCTAAGGCCCTCCCAAAATGTGCATATTTTATAAAAGTAAAAGTTGAAGATGAAATGTAAGCCAAAAAGAATATAAAATATAAAACTAAAGTACAATAGTAGGGCCCTATAGCCGTGTTTTTTTCCGAATGTGAGAAATAATTGACCACGGTAATAGGCCACACAGGTGGTTAAATGGTAAACTAAAACAATTCATTGAATAAATTGACTAGTTATCCTATGGCCATGGATACCCTATAGCCGTTGTTACTCGGAGGCCACAAGAGGAGTTCCGAAAAATAAAGTAAGGTACCTTTGGATATTATCACACCATTAATCCAAATAGAACCATTTCATATTCTTTAAAAAAATTGCAACCATGACTCCATGAGGCAGTTTCCAACAGTTCAACAATAATTGGAAATTATTGTTGAATTATTCACGTACTGAAGAGAAAAGAAATGAACTCCGCAAACATGCATTCATAAAAAATAAATTCTGAATGCATTGACCGATGATAGAGCAAATAGACTACAATATGAGTTAGAGACTAAGCGACGATTCAAATCATGGAGACTTCACATGAAGTTCCTCAAATTTTGGAGGGTTCGAGTTTCAATGCAATGTATATTAAATTATTCCATAGTATTTGGGAGCATAGCCCAAGGCAGAAAGACTTTGAAGAATTGAGATATTTAAGGTGAACAACTCGATTCAATTGCACTCTGAATGGACTCTAAGAAGAACCATTACATTGACATATACAGATGCTAAGCATTACAAATGGAAACATAAGATGGGGGAAAAGAATTCAAACAATAAATCCGGGTGATATTTAAATTATCAAAATGAAAAAGAGGAGGAACTACCAGAAGATGCTGGTCTTGGTTCCATATCAACGTCTGCCTCGTCATCAATAAAAAGACAAGGGCATCGAACATAACATCGAGCACTAGTCGTGGAGGTCGAAGAAGACTTTGCCGCTTGCAAGTTGGCAACGTCTGAGTCCCACGACACCATAAAATAGTCTTTGGGCGGAGATCGAAGTGCAGTCATCACTCTGAACCAAAGGAGTTTGTGTTAGTGAATTGATCATGAAGTGAAGAATGAAAGATGATAGGATCAAGCAAGAGACGTACTTACTAAATCTGTTCTTCTTCGTGATATGCCGAATAGGGACGTCCAGTGCAATCTGTGATGGAGGCTCGGAAGCGTTAGGTTGCATTGGAACTGTATCTTCGACTTGTTGGAGCTGGTGCAACTTAGCCTGGAAGATCATGATGTCGTCTTCGAGGGCCGCAATGTGTCGTCCACTAACTTTGCAAGCTTGAATAGCATTACCTGAATTTGAAAGAAGGAATTTAGTATTATACATGACCCGGAAAATGAGAGAAAATCATTAGAAGACAGTAGAGTACTCACCAAGAGAAGCAAATGCATCGAGGATGATAGATCCCGGCTTGGTGAAAGCCTTGATCAGCATTTGAAGGAAGATTGGATCTTTCTCACAGGCGCCTCTCCATGGAACAGATCCATTCATGGATTGAGTGGCCGCAGTTGTGAAATTGAATAACACATCGGATTCAGCAACTCTCATTCCAAACTCCACTAGTGATTGGCCGGCCACTATAGTGAATTCGTTAGCATCCATGGCACGGTGAACGAAGAGTTGAATCCGGAATCCTCTGCTCTGGAAATGGAGATAGCGATGAAACATTATGAGAATATGCCAAAATTGAATTACAATGGATTTCAAACAATGGATTTCAAACAGTAGATAGTAGTTACCTTATTTGATGCATTGTAAAACGATGCAGAGGGATGGTCATTAATTTCCCACCACTCTCGATGCAGAATGAAGTTGTATCCGTTTGCATAGGAGAGCACATCAGTCCGAATCTTTGGAACATCTGGGACAAACAACAGAATTGCACCCGCACCATGAAGAAAATGTTCCGCAAACTCAAACACACTTTCAGTGTGTTGCTCTGAGTACTCATTCCAAGAAGGGACATCTCCGGGGTTCACTGAAATGGACGGAACCCAAAGGCCATCTTTAATATCGCCAAGAATCAAATCAAAGCCACTATGTGGACATGACTTATTCAAAGCCTTGGCACCGTCTTTTTTCTTAACCTGAAGATAAAGAAGATGGAAAAGATTAGTTCAGAATGATCCCAAAAAAATGCACTAAGATTGGCACTTGCCTCACGCCGCACAGAAACGGGAAGACTGTAGCACCAACACGACGTGGACACCAAAGACGAAGAATCTCTTGAAGCCAACATATGGCAGTGATTTCGAAGCGTTAAATGGCAAGGCATCAGAACAGCAACAAACCATAACTTAGCATCCTAATTTGGAAGAATACATAAGTTTAACAGGTGAATAAAAAGCCAAACCTTGAGAACAAATTTGTTAACCGTCTCGAGGTAAGAGTGCACTTCTGGAAGAGCCTCCATAATCTAATAGAGGCTGGAATTTTGAACACACACCAACGATTTCTAGGATGATCCAGATGACAAAGCTTCTTTCTGAGAGGCCATTGTGATCTTCAACTTTTGCATAGTATACGACAACGGACTTGATTGCCCATGAGGATCAAGAACATCCAGATTTCGAGCATCACGAGGAGTTGTCTGCGGAGCTCTAGGCTTCACCACCTCCAACACTTCCATATCCACATTTGGCAACGGATTTGCAGACGGTCTAGAAGCCTTCTTGGCACTCTCTTGTGCGACTGCAGCCTCTGAGTCAGCCTTCTTCTTGGCACTCTCTTGTACAGCCGCAGCCTCTGAGTCAACTTTCTTCTTCGCTTCTTCCTCGGCCTTTCTCTTTGAGCCCCTAGTCTTCTTTGTAGGTGCCTCCTTCTGCGGTGAATCATGGACCATCTTCAACCCAACCAAATCCGGTTGCACCTGGTTCCTCAAGTCAATCTCAAAGGGAGGAGGATTGTTCAGAGGGCAATCAATGTACCACCCACAAACTTCCCAATGTTCCTTCTTCCACTTCTTGGTGATCTCCTCCGATATCATGCAATTCTCGGCTTGAGTGTCCAAGTAGCTTGGGAAGAACGACGGCGTCTTTGATGTGGCCTTTCGTGCATACAACACGAACCTAAAATATCGATAGAGGACCCTAGCCACAGCCTTATCCAAACCGACCTAATATTCAGGAGGAGGATTCTTGTGAACTCCCTTGCCATCAAACTCATGGGCAAATGCGGTGTCCCAAAGTTGGATCCGATTCTGCTCCACATAATCAGCAATGCTAGGAATAGGACTTTCACCAAATGGCTGGTAATTGATTGTGACGTCCAGCTTAGAGAGCGTCGCATCGAACAGTTCCTGCACAACACTTGCCAACTATAACAGGGAAGGCCTTATTCATTAAAATGAGACGAAATGGTCATTTTGAGACTTTGAAAACGAGTAGCGCTGTTGTATAGAGCATAGAGTTGTTGAACCCTATGAAAAATTGAGCCGATCGTCAACAAGAATTATAAACTTTGACTTAAATGTCTTAAACCAAAGGTGCGGATGTGCACAATCACACGAGAAGTCATACATTCAAACGATATGCTCGAGTAAAAGAGAAGTCACTTGTAGTGGCAAGTTCAATATATTCAATTCACTTGGTCCTTAGAAAATACATAGAGTAAGTGACTTTTGCTCCCAAAATGCATTGAAGTCTACGATACCGATGAATAAGATATACAATTTTGTATAATCGAAGTACAATTGAAGAAGCATATTATTTTTTTGCTAAAACCTTTTTATGTCCAAAATTTACATTCTATTTATAGTAAGCAAGGCTTAGAATCGGATGGTTGTCTTACATGAAGTCTTGCACTTTTATAAGCACTTTCAATGTGTATTTACCACGGTAATTATTTAAAAAAATCATAGAAGCAGGAGGCTTCAAAAATTAGACAAGCTATCCTAAGTATTGCTCTTGGATGTACAATTGCTCTTCTCAATCTCTTTTGCCTTCAGCTTTGCTCGGCCTCTCAAGATATCCTCGAGTTGAGAATGATATTGCGGCCTGCTTGCACTATCCACAGCATCACATAGCCCTAGACTATGAAATCCATTGGCTTTCCTTTTCAAATTGTATGTGGCATGAGGAACTTCCGAAGTTGAATGAGACTTTGATCCTCGCGGAGGCACGGTTCGCAGCGATACTTTCGCATTGTTTCCGTACGGAAATCCAGTACTAGTTGATTTAGAGCCTAGAGACCGTCGAAGTTCTCTAAGATTTCGATGACGGAAAAGACTGTCGGCAGATGGTAACCGTCTGGGGATCGTCAACTTGGACGAGGAAGTCCAGTTATCATCGAGTCGAGGTAACCGTCTCGCAGCACACGGCCCGGGACTTGGAATCGTCATCTCGTCCTCAACCCCATCCGATGACATCACTCCAACCTTGAGGACTGTAGGCAGTGCGGACGGATCGGAGACGACATCCTCGCCTCGAGGATGACCGAGTGTGTCTTTGAGAGGAAGTTGCAGTTTGCGGCTCGTCCCTCCGTCCGTCCGCAAACCTGGCGACAACGACGGCCCACGACTCAAGGATACGTGCTTCAACGGCGAAGGGGAGCAGATGGGAGTCCTGCCCGGTCCGCGACTGGGGGGCTGTCTACGACCCCGTCCTCGATGTTCCCCTTCGAATAGTCTATGGCAGTCGAGGCGGCGTCTATGGCTGAACGCAACATGTAGGGCTTAGACAGGGGAACCGTATCGCAGCTTCTGCCTTTCGATTCGGACTTCGTGGAAACCGACTTCAAGGAACCGGAAAGGAGACTCCTCGTGAGCTTCTGCCTTTTCGCTGTTTTAACAAAACAGAGACCTTCAACTTGCAATACATAATTGCAGAAACCCACACACATTTTCTTCCAGTTGTTAAAGGATGAAAACATGGAATACAACACAGAGTCCAAGAAAAAGCGAAGAATACAATAAAAGATGAAAAAGAACTCAAAATATATTATTTACAATTTATAAATGTTGAATACATGAATATAAAATACAAAATACAAAATACGATATGCTTGGGCCCCTGAATGCGCGTCTATACGGAAGTCTATTTTTTTTAGCTGCGTTTCTTTTCTATCACTAGGCCTATACCCCGAAGATCAAATCGCGAACCCATGACCTTGGCGGACTCCATCATGCCCTCCATGACCTCCTTCATGTTATAGTCATCACATTCGAGCGGGTTTAAACCAATTCGGTTTTCGTTGACATATTGCAACAATCCGCCGTCCGGACAAGAAGAATGCAACCGCCGAAGCCAGGGAAGGAGGGTGCCCAAGAGAATGTCGTCCCTTCGGTAGGTGTGATCCCAGGACTTGAGGAATATCGCATTCCCATTCTCATTGCAGATACTCTTGTGAGGACTATCGTCAATGAGAAGGGTGTTGGACGAGTCAATGGACGGCCCCCCACCATTACTCGTGAACAAACTGTCCGAAAGCACTTTCATGAAATGCACTTGTTTATTCAAATGGAAGTATTTTTCTTTAGCGATTTCTATTTTCGTGCTCTGCTCTTGACCTAGGATATCATATGGGGTTCGGCAACCCGAAAACAAGTACCCCACGATTGGTTCAGCGTTGCGCTTCAACATGGTCGTCCACACAATGACCCTATGTGCAATCTCCGAAGCCTGCCGGAGGAATTTGCCGAGATTCTGCCGAGCAAATACCGCCTTGGGCCCGATGATCGTGGGGTTCCGATGACAGAGAAGATTGTCTTCGAGCCTGTAGGGCTTCATTTTCTCCCCGTATGATTTTTGCGCCGTCTGGCACAACATGCCGTTCAAGTCGAAGACAATGTTCAGCCATTTCCTCCGAGGTGGAGGCATCATAGGATATTCAATCCTGGCCTCCACCTCTTTCGACCCCTCCGATTCTACCTGATCAAAACAAAACAACGAAGAATGGGAGGTACCTAGTTAAATGTAGAAGTTGCAGAGCCAGAAAGCTGAGAGATGCATTTAATTCCACTAATCGACCGGGGGCTCCCGAGAGGAAGTGCTTTCATTTGTAGTGGACGGTGTACGCTTTCATGTTTTTGTAGCTGAGCCAAAAAAACATGGACAGTGGGATACAATTAGATGGACTTGCACCTTATATAAATAAACGCGCGTATTTTATTTACATAGATTAAATAATACATGTCGAAAACTCATCTTTCTATTAAGCCGCCAAAAATGCAGAGTCAACACTATGCTACACTATTGTACAGACGGAATCTCCGTCAACGCCGTGTGCGCCAGGTAATCAAGGACGGGGCTCGCATTCCTGTCACGAAGCAGGAGTACAATTAAGGTCAGGAAACTACGAACACATTGGACCAGAAGAATTCCTTCAATTAATCAAATTTATAAGGGTCAGAGGTTTGTACCTGTGTAGTATCAGCCTGTCAAGAATCAGTCCTCCCTTCTACAGGGACCTCCAACGAGCCACCCCCGGATTCCATCGGGATATCGTCCTCTGGATCCTTCTCGTCTTCTCCATAGTCCACTCTCTCCTCATCGTCAAGATCAGAAGGCGGTTGGATTTCCGGCATGACTTGCTCCGATACCTGACACGGGTTCTGTAAACCTTTGCCTCTTGATGGTCCAAGGACCGCTTCGACAGTATCACCGAGTTGAGGATAATCTTGAGCAAGCTTTGCAACTTTCTGGAGTTTTGGGAGGGCCTCGACCTTGCTCTGGTCATAGGAGGAGACGTTTGGAATTTGAGATGTCGGTGTTGACTTGATAAACTCATCATGTCCTAATGGATCAGTGAATGAGGAAGGAGGAGGTGGTGGCGGTGGCGCCTGAGATGCAGCAGAGGAATCTGGCACTCCTTGACTCCCTTGTGAACTAATCATTTTCTTGAGCTCTACAAGCTGAGAAGTGATACTGTCCATCTCTCTCCGCGAATCCAACTGCATTTGAACAATCTTAGCATTTGCCTCAGCTAGTGCTTTGTCCTTCGCCTCCTTTTCCAATTTCTCGGCCTCTCTTTGCTTGAAACGGTCGATCCTCCTCTTCCTCCTCTCCTCTTCATTTTTCCAGAAGTCCTTTTCCACCTTCACAACGGAGCCAGAAGGTAAAACGAGAGGCTTTACTTCCTTCACCTTGGGAAGGCCGTCTAGATCTTCCTCGTCCTCGTCCGACTCTCGAGGGTGTTCTAATTCGTCATCGTCATCGCCCAGGTCAATGATCTCAGGCGCTTTCTCTTGTGTGCCCTCTTGCGTAATGAGGGGTTCGTCGCCGAGAGCGTCGGCATCCTCCTGCCCTTGAGTTTCCCTTTGCCCCCCTCCTCCGCTCGCTGCACGCTGCCAATCGAACTCGGAGTCCGTCTCCATGCCCTCATCAACCGGAAACTCATTGACAGGTGCAGCAGGTACATCGGACCCTACAGGCACAGAGGAACTAGCAGGCGCTGAGGTTTCTAGAGGTGTATTGGTCCTTGCACGTCGAGTGGACCTTGGAGGGGCAGCCGGCTCCGTCGCCGTTTCCTCAACCGTAGGATCGGCTCTGTCAGAGGGTAAGACACCAAGAGAGGCCATCCACGTGAAAATGTGGAACGTGTTTGTTCCATACTCATCGATACCCTCGACAACAAGGTTAGATCTCGGCTGCGGTCCATCAGTCTCCCTGTCACTATGAACCGTCGGAGACACGAGAGTCATCGGTGGCGATGCGGGGGGACTCGAGTCATCCGCGACAGGTTCACGAGTAGGTGGCTTCTCATACAGCATCGAATAAGGTGAATTGGACATCATGAAATCATTTTTGTCCATCTTATTTGCCAAGTATGAGACGCTGAGGTAGGTCTTGACGTCTTCCTTATCAACAAATCCATAGAAGAACGCCCCGAACATTTGCCACATACAGGACAGGTCATTAAGTAGGACAAGGGGTATCCTTGATTCGAGGATAAGTCCGGCCTGTGAACCACATGAGATAGATGAAAAAACATGTAGTAATGACATTCAAATGGAAAATTCTAGGAGGCTTATCCCTGACAAGGTGATAACAGAAGCCTATGTGGCAATGTCTTATACCTTGGCGGCCAGCATGAACTTGGCTCCCGTATAGATGCCCAAAACGTTTTCCTTGGGCTGCGCAAATAGCTGCAAGATCTCGAGGTAGAACTCCATTCGGAGTTCGGAGGCCTCGAATCTCCACTTGTCCTCCGTGTTCCTACCGAATTCGTAGTAGTACACGTTGTGGTCCGACGTCACGTACCTCGTCTTGAACAAAGTACGAGCCGCTTCCGCAAATTTGTTTCCTTTTTTGAAAAGGAAAAGGAGTGGCACGTCTGAAGCGGTCACGCACGTTGAGATGTTGTCTAGCAGCTCTGCTCTGCTCGGTACGTACTTCGACATCGCACACTCATACTCGTTGAGGTGCAAACCTGCAAAAACTGTTGCAGTCTTGATATCTTTTCTTCGCTTCAAAATGAATAGCCACACGTTTGGCATTGTCATTTCTGGCTCGAGTTTATTCTTCAGGAAGTGGAGGAAGGGCTCCATGGGGTTGCCTCACTGTTTGTGGATAGGGATTTCTCTCATATCCACGATAGCCAGGTTGACCTCCAGGGGGTGGTATTGGTAACTGGAACTCGTCATCAACGCCTTCGCGCTGTAATCTATCCCCCTGATCTGCACCCCTCCAGCAGGTTCAAGAAGTTGGTACTTCAGCTTCATGAACCGCACGAACATGTGATGGACCTCGGGAAACTGATTCTCGAGGTCCTTCGCCCGCTTCAGCCATGCATCATTGCGCAAACGCCGTTTGAAGTACTCTGCCTTCGGGTGCGTGAGCAGGAAATCCCACAAGACTGAAGTGAACTTGTGCCTTGCCTTCCAAGAGTGCCACGTCTCATGGACAACATTACCTGCACTATCAAAAAAATTTAAGGCGAGCTTGATTGCCATCAAATCCTGAAGCACAACTTTTTTGCGCTTCCTCCGATCCACCCTGTCTTTGTGCGTCATATTGTCGGGAACAATAAATTTGGGAACCCCGACGGATACTTTCGGGTACAAAGCCTTCCGCCTCGGGGTTTGACCGATTAGGTGCTGCGCATTGACCCCGTAGTCTTTGTCAGTGAAGTGCCCAAAATGTTTGAAGAACTCTCTTTTCAGAGAGTGATTCTTGAGCTTGAATCCCTTCACGTCCTTGTGCATTGTCAGGTAGAATGGATCAATCAATTCACCCTCAGAGTGCTTCGTGAGAAACGTCTCCCACATTGCCCAAAGATCATTAGGCAACGTAATGATCTGGATTTCAGGTTTCAGATCCGCGGTTCCATTAATTAAGGCACCATCCCTCTCGGGATTAATATTCTGGAACCTCTCGATTACTGCGTCAGTAAAACTCTGCAAGATCCGGTAGTAGATAATGTTAGAATGAACATATCATATTGAATAGCCAGAACAGGTTATCCTCGACTCGAGGATGAGGTTAGCATATTGAAACAAGCACATTAACACTTGCTAAGTGAAATTAACACTGGCTGAATCGTATTCTATTCATGTTGAATGTCCAATGAAATGTTTTTATCGATTGTTCATTCGAATTGACGGTTCTTATTATCACCGAATCGGTGATAACGTGGCTGTACCTTGAAATTGCTTAGGTGAAACACGGCTTCATTTTTCCGTGTCTAAGCTTCGCTACAAGTGTCTGTTGGCCGCTTGTAAGCCATCCATATCTGCCTGCAACTGATCATTTGGTTCCCCCAGGTTGGTTGGGCGTGGTCCAAATGATTGGTGATGTTGTAGAACTTCGAGATACCCCTGAGTTTAGCGGGATCGAGCGTCCACACAATATAAGCATCCCATCTCTGAAGTTCTACCTTCCTGGCCTCTCCACATCCTCCTTCCTGGAGTTCTTGGGAAGTTGTTATGCTGTATTGGCCGTTGATAATCATGAATCGACCATTCTTAATATCATCCCAGTTCTCAGGCTTTTTCTTCAATAATCTATTTCTGCCGTCAACTGGAGTGAGATACAGCTTCTGCCGTTGTTTGATGTCAATGTACTGAATGAGTTCTTTCTTGTTGGCATCGACAATGTCCCGTTGTAAGGTCCGAATGACATACTGGGGAAGAGCCAATATGCATTGGTCGATGTCAACCTGTAAGGATTGATTATTGAATAGGAAGCAGTTCTTGTGCTCCGCCCAGAAGTTCTTCTGAATCTCTGCAAACTTCTCATATTCAAGCACTGGAGCTGACGAAGTGGTTGGACCAGCCCACATTGTCGTCAATGTTGTTCTCGAACTACTTGCACCAGCAGGTCCACTTGGATGACTTTTCCTCCTTTTCTTAGATGGCCCTACTTCTTTAGAGGGTGCTGAGTCTCGTTTTTTAGGCTCGGATCTGATTTGTCCCGGCCTTGCAGCTCTCCCTCCCGACACACACCCCGACAGTTGCTGGTGTTGTTAGTGACTTGGCCTCCTTCCGTTGCAGCGCGACCTATTGCCGATTCCGCCTCAACATGTTGAAGTGCATATCGATCTAGCATCTGGAATATTATACGCAGTCTCGTGGCAATCGACTTCGCCGTGGTGTTCAACCAGGGAATGTATCCTGATTTCACAAATTGGTCGTTCAGAAAATCCATTTGTGATCCCTTGAGAAAGTCCATGAGGCTGTCCAGATCAAATTTTGCGTGCTCTGAATTTACGTCGATGACAATTGAGTGGGAATGATCTCCAGGATTTCCTTTGTCATCGCACTCATGGAGCACTAGGACAACGTAGTCTTGATTGTGCTCCTCAATTAACGTGATTTTTTCCTTAATGTTCCAGGGCATGAAGGTAGTTGTCCCTCGGACACGGTAACGGAGGAAGACGTAATTCTTGAACCGATTCACTCCGAATGACCACGTCGAGATGTAGTCCTTAAACTCCCAGAGTGTTCCATACGTGTCCTCCATCTCGACAATGAAGGGTTTGTCCTTCATTGGATTCTCAAAGGGAAGTAGATGGTGCCCGCTCGCCGAGTAGTCATACCCATCTGTTGGTTCCATCGTGATGTACCTGCAATCAATGTACATGTCGGTCATTCAGTGATGCATTATCGTCGATGCGAGGATAATGAATTCTTAGTATTGGGTTTCATTTATTTTAAAATGTTTCAATATTTTTCGAATGCTTTCGTCCCTGTGCTTTTTCTGGTGATTGTGTTGTGTTTGGTGATTTCTGGGATTGCATTAATTCTAATTTCTACAGTGGGTCGAGATAGTTGCTCATGAGTTTGATTATCATCGTATCGATGATAATTTCCTTCTTATTTATTTTGGCCGGATTGTTTATTTGTCAGTTTTTTTATCCTTTTTTAATAATGGCGCGAATCATTTCGTCTGTTTTTATCCCCATACGACAATACGAACATTCTAATCTTTGCATCTCTTGGTTGTTATGTTATCGGTTCTATTATCACCGACTCGAGGATAAGGTCTTACAATTTAGGTGTGCCTCAACTATTTATGATTTAATTTTAAAAATTTAAAAATTTGTTTTTTTAGTGTTGTTCATTGGTATTTATATAAGTTAGAATCCTATGTTCGTTTGTGTGATTTGAATCTATAAATCACTCGGATTATCGTCGATTCGGAGATAATCTTTGTTTTGGTTTTTTTCTTTGTATGTTTTATTAGTCTATAATTTTAATTTCTTTTATTGGATTGTGAGTTATATAGAATGAGAATTGTAGCAGTAATCGGTTTGTATGTTATCCTCGAGTCGAGGATAATTAACGGAGTTCTTTGTTCCTGTTCTATTAGTCGGTGACTCCATTTTCCACTCTTGTGACCATATCTGCCTTTTGAAGAAAGGGTTTTATCGTCGCATCGGGGATATATTTCCGTGTAGGTTATTGTGGTCGTATTTGGTAAATTCTAAACCCTAATTTGGATGCCTAAACCCTAATTCCTATTCAAGCAACTGACTTACCTGGAGCCAATAGTCGACAATGTATGTGTAAACGCTGATCAACAACACAATTGTGTTTTTGTTACACTGACCTGCAAACGTGCAAGCATGTCAAAAAAATTTAATAAAATTTGTTGTGCAGTGGAAGATTTCCTGGTACCCCGACAACAATTTCACAGCAAAACATAAAAAATAGAGTTCCAAACATTGACACCCATCTGAACAAGAGATCTCACAACTTCTTGAAACCCAAGCGCACAACCGTGAGGTTTGTGTACAACCTCAAAAACCCAAGTCATACCATTGGCGTTTGTGTACAACCTCAAAAACCCAAGCGCACAGCAACACTTATGGAAGATCACACACTACTCACGGAAGATCACATACATGCAATTAAAAAATAACGAAACCCACGTCGCACAGCAAACTCACGGAGGATCACACAAGGCGATCGAAAACAATGCAAACACAACTTGCTTAAGGTTTTCAAGCAGACTACTACAATTCAAACACAAACACAACTTGCTTGCGTCCCTCAAATAACGTAATCTTGAAAACCCAGTCGCACAGCACCGAAGATCCCATACTCCTAAACCAAAGCCATAAAATTTAAACGCAAATCTAACGCGAAGTCCGAACTAGCTTGTAAGAGAACCGAATTCACAGAGTGCTTGAAACAGTCGAAGCTGCAAATTCGAAGCTTGGACTGCAAGCTACAATTGGATTTTCAGCTTCTAAGTTGTGCCAAAAATATTCACAGCCTACCCTAAACCCTGGAAGCAGAAAAATGAACTCCCCAAAATCAAGCGCCCAAAACAATCCGCGAGAAAGACTATACCTCACAAATCAGATTCGAAGTTGCTTCCACCAAGCTGCGCTAATTCTGCCAAGCTGCGCTGAGCTCCTCGAAATCCTCCAAGCTCTTCCAACCTCCACGAAGACCTTACTCCAACCTCCACCAAGACCTCACTCCAACCTCCGCCAAGACCTCACTTCACACGACAGAGAATATGAACTCCCACGGCAGAAAACAGCAAGCGCAGCAAAAAAACAGAAAAAAGCAGCAAAGAAAACTTGCGTCCAGACGCAGCAAAGACGGAGCGCCAAACCCTAATGCCTGACACACATTCCCGCCCGTACCCACCCATACCCGCCCCCATACCCGCCCCCCTCACTCATACCCGCCCTCTATTAATCATACCCGCCCTGCTATCAATCATACCCGCCCGTTGTAGCGGTATTTATACCCGCCTGAGGTTGATACTCGGACCTGAGGGTATATTCGCTTTGAGGGGTGAACCCTCCTTAGTACAAAGGTCTCACTTCTTCATCGATATTTAACCCCTTAACAAATAGATTGTTTTTGAAATTTGGACACATTTTTGCTTATACCTTTGTACAGTAACACCATTTACCAAATTGCTTATATCTTTGAAAAGTAACACCATTCACCAGAATTTCATGAAATTGTGCATAAAAGAAGGTTGTCTTCTCAAGATTCAAAAATTACATTTGTTTTAATGATAGGGTAGTTGGATGAAACAACGCTTGCAAGACCTCTGTTCATCGTCTAGAATATAAACGTAAAAGCGCGTAAGAGTTCATGTATGTTGTAACCTTTGATTGTGAACCACTTAGCCCTGTAACGCTACCATGGACACTAAATGTCCAATGCATGATAGTGAATTCTTCTATATAGAATAGAAATGCAACTATTTATCTTCGAAATTCTTTAAAAAAAAAACACATCTTGTACAGTATTTTTATTTTTCTGAAGTTAAGCAATTTGCGCATGTGTTTTTGCCGTATGAGGTATAAAAATGTATACCACGTATTAAAAAGGTTTTCATTGAAAACAATTCAGTTCTATGTAATTATTTTAGTTCTACAAGTGCCATTACTTAAAGTATTTGAAGACGTTAAGTACTTGAAACCTATAGGTTATATTTATAATTTTTGAATATTGATTGTTGAAGAAGAACTAAACTTTTCACACTGTAGAGACCATACCCAGAACTCAAAATATGAGGATTTAATTTTTATTGTACCCCAATGAACCCCCAAATTACTCTATTGGCCCACTTCATAATAGAGCATGATTTAGTGTCTTGCGAGAAAGAACACATTGAAAATTTATAAAGTCCAAAAAAAAGATAAAGAACTTACGTTAGAATTTGTTGTACTTTTAATTGCATGATGTTCTGAGAAATTGGTGAAAAAAAGAATCCAAGTTAGGTATGTATTTAAGAAAATTAGAGAATGTGAAGGCAAGATCAAATGTTAGTCCAAAATTCTTCCAAATAAACTTTAGCCCTCCACCTAAACAAAAGTTGATTCTACACTATTTTTTTTTTTAGAGGAATTTTGGTTCTTAATTATCCTTAATTATGAATCCTAAATGGTTTTATTTTTTCTACTCTACAGTAATTACAAAGTGTCCATTGAAAAATATAAACCAATGAAATAGACTATTTCCAAATAATCAAATAATCAGACTTTGTTCTTTAGAAATTAGAATGAATCAATTATAATTTTTTTTTAAAACTACAATTTTTTAGAATCATAGATTATATTGTTCAAAAATGGCCTTCAGATAATTTTACAAGAATGAAAATACTTTAAAATATAATTCTAAACACATATAAATAATGCTACTAGTACCTTATTAAAATTGAAGTTCCACAATTCAGGTATCTTTAGCATGTATTTTGTAGCAGAAATGCAAATGAATATTTTGTTGATTTCTTTTCGTGCTAAATGAAGTTCACAAACTTATCAGAATTGCATTGGATGGCAAATGAATATTTTTGGATTTAAAGTATATAGTTATTTAATATAACAAATAATTCAAATTCACAATCATATGTAGTAGTTTAAATTAACTTGTTCCGTTTCACCACTCAATCAAAATAGTTAGTCACCATAAATAGACATTCATTGTTATAATTGTCATTCATGATTGTACTAGATATTGAATGTGTACCACTAGGTACAATGATTTGTGACTTATGATTGGCATAATTGATAGTGCTCTCTTTGTCTCTTTCAAAACTTCTATTATTTAAAATCTACATGCTCTTTCAATCTTTCTTCATGACATTTGACATTTCCTGCACCCAAAATATGATGGACTGTACCATTTTTGTTATATATAATGTATAAAAAAAAATAGCTTGCACTCAATGTATTCAATTTATGATTATTTTCTAAATAAACTTTCAACTTTTGACAACATTTACAACCCCAAACCTTTAATGAGGTTTTATAGTTTGGAGATTTATACGAACACTAAGAAATATTTAGAAAAAATAAATCAAACTACTTATATGGATTTTTGTACACCAAGAATCATATCTTTCAATGAGCCCTCTACCCTAGTTAACAAATACTGAAGGTTAGCCAAGAAGCCATGGAATAAATTAAGTAAATGGAATCATAAAAATATGTAGAAGTTCAAAATTAGTTGAACATTTAGAATTCATGGAAATAATTAATTTATGGTACTTTCATGCATTTTTGTACGCCAAGGAACTTTTATTTAATTGAACCAGGCGCTCCCAAAAGCCATGGGATAAATGAAGTAAATGAAATCAAAAAAATATGTAGAAGTTCAAGATTAATTGAACATTTAGAAATCATGGAAATAATTAATTTATAGTACTTTCATGCATTTTTGTACACCAAGGAACTTTTATTTAATTGAACCAGGCGCTGTAGTTAAGGGTGATTGCAAGAAAGACCGAACGATTTTGGTAGCGTTTTGTCAAAAACTGCGTTTTTTCTGTCGAGTACTAGGAGTACTACAAAATGGAGCAATCTCAACCGTTGATCTGAAAAATCAACGACCAGTAATACTTCTGAGTACTTTATAATACTGAAATAGTACTACTGAAAAAAAATGAAAGTTTGTCACAGAAAGTAGATAAAATTAAGTATAAATTAATAAAAATTAGAAAATCATGAATAAAAAAAAACTAAAAATTGGCCATTTATAAAGACTTGATAGTGATTACATTTCACCAAAAACTAAAAGTTGAAACCATCATGAAAGTTTGGAGTGCTATGGACAAGGGACCCCTATTTGCATGCATGTGGAGGACAAAGAATTGTGGTTTTTTGAATTCCCTTTGGTGGTCACATGTCCATCTAGTGTGGGAATAGGCCACAAAAAAGTCAAATGAATATCATGTTTTTTGGATACTTTACAGTACTAAAAAACCCTAAACTACAAAGTGTGACAAATTAGCTAAATTGATATTTAATTATAACATTATTTTTCAATTTTTTTGAAAAATAGCAAATCTCATGTTTCCTGAGTTAGCAATCTTCCATAAAAATTTCAAGTCCATTGGCTTCAATTTCCAAAAGTTACGGCCAAAACCAACTCCGTCACTCCAATTGTGACGCCAAATAGGACCGGTCTTTCTTGCAATCACCCTTAACAAATACCAAAGCCCACAAGCCATGGGATAAATTAAGTAAATGGAATCATAAAAATATGTAGAAGACTAGAAGTTCAAGATTAATTGAACATTTAAATATCATGGAAATAATTAATTTATGGTACTTTCATGCATTTTTGTACGCAAATGAACCAAGCGTTGCAGTTAATAAGCCCTAAAGTCCTAATTAAAAGCCATCAAGTGTATATATATATCTTTTAAATGATTTTATTTCAATTAAAAGTTACGATTTCTAGACAATAACATATGGCATATGTAAGTAGAATTCTTTGGCGGATTGAAGATTGCATACAAGTAGCATAAAATTAGTTTCCTCATGAAATTTTAATTATTCTGTACTTTACAACATCGACATATTTCTTTTATTTTCTTGTTTTCAATTTCTCTTTTATTTTTTGGCCTTTCGTTTCTTAAACTACAACAGTTACACATGGCCTAATGAAATTAAATAGTAAAAGTTATTTTGCGAAAGGAAAGGGTCACTATTGTTTATTATCCAATTTTGATGCTTGCAAAAAAGAATGACTCATGCCCTGTATTTAAGAAAAACTAATCAAACTCTATATCCCATACAATGCACATATAAGAAGATGCCAAATGCTTCGAATAAGTTACTAATACTTGAAGGATGTTGCATTCATGACTACATAATTTCTTCGTCACTTATATTTTATATTTGTCATGAATTTAGTTATTTTCATTCTTCTATATGTTTTTAGAAAATGATCAAGAGCAAATCAAAGATTTTAATGGATTACAAATCTAAAATTATTTGCAACTTGTACATATGCTTTCCAAATTCTTTCACGTGAAAAACTCATGAGTTTATAGGTGTTGGAATTTAAAGTAGAGCGCCTGCTGTAATTTTTTATATTTTCATTCTTGTATATGTTTTTAGAAAATGGTCAAGAGCAAAAAAATTTTATGGATTACAAATCTAAAGTGTATTTGCAAACTTGTACATATGCTTTCCAAACTTTTACATGTAGAAATTGGACTTATGAGATTGACAAATCTTATAAGCCAGTGTATTTTGTATTGATTTTAATTATTACTAAAGAGTCATGTGTCGTTGCCACAATGAAAACAAACTTAAAAGTAATTTTCTAAATTTTGTAATGTACGAATGACTTCATTCGTGTATCATGAGTCTAAACATCAAGAAACAAAATGTATGCACCACGGCCTCTTTGCAAAGGGTTTTCTAACGGAACCAAGCACATTGAAATCAAGAATAAAAATAATTTTAAAATTTTTTTAATCCATAAATAACTTCAGAATTAAAGAATTTTTGCACTATGTGTCCAAACGTCACAAAAAAATGTCCTCGCCGAGGGCTTTCCAACGGTATGCAACATGCAATCGGGGGATCCTTCAATTTGGGAGGTTTGAACATAACAAACAAACAAACAAAGATTGCTTTGAATGTTTAGTGCCTACATGTACTTCAGGATTCATTTTTGTTTACACTTTTTTATAGAAATCTATAACATTTGCATACTACAATTTTCTTTATTTTCAAAGGTTTGTAATTCATTCGAAATTTAGGAAAATCAACTAACATTTATGTTACTAAAAAATTAACTAAATCCACGATCATAGGTTCCTATCTTTTTCTTTTTTTTTTTCTTTTTTTTTGACACAAATGAATCTTTTTTTCTTTTCTTTTTTCCTTTTACTTCTTTAGAATTTTTTTCCCGCTCGTAGGCTGGCAACCACGGAATTTCCTCCAATTGTAGAATCCGTGGACTAGAGCAGCCTTCTTGGAAGGACTTCTCCGTATCCAAAATTAGGTGACATCGTTAATGGAAGCACCTTTTAGAGACCGGAATATCGGCCAAAGTTGAAAGCGGATCTAAATCTAAACTTGGAAACTTCCGTTTGAATTTGTGTTTCCCGCCTCATACATCCCGCCATATCTCACTCCCGCCCTCTCTCTCTTTCTCTCCCTCCGTATTCGGAAGCAAGTTCAACACCACCAACTGATGCGCATCATTTTCAGTCGTTTGGAGTGAAGAGTAGTGCATGTTGTCGTCGAGTGATTGTGTTTGGGTATGATTTTCTGCACTAAACGAATGGTGTTGCTCATTTATGGTTCCTACTTGATGTTGTTTTGTTTGTATGTGATGTATTATAGGTTTCTCCAGTTCGCATTGACAAAGTCATTATGTCATTGGAGTCATTATGTCATTTGCGTTGTTATAGAACTGCATTGGGTTTACATAATAACCTTGTAGTGAATGTAGAGAGATGTGGAGGTTGATAGTGTGCACTATGTCATTGGTTTTGAAAGTACTGTATAGGATGGGAGTATGGAAACATTTTTGTAGTGCAGTCTCTCAGGTGTAATCATTTCCTCATGACGAAAATGTGAAGAATGTATGAACATGGAGGCTTCCGAATATTTAGCCGCATTTATCGGGATCATCAACTCGAAGATAACAAACTGACAACAATATTGTGATTTTGAATTAGAAAAAATTATCATCGACTCGACAATATGATAATGACCCTGTCTGCTAGACAAACTTAAGAAGTATATTATCATAATTAATAGTGAAGTTACATAATAGCTTCTAGGTTGAGAGTCAGTATATTATCCTCAAGTCGAAGATAATTTTCCTCTTGTCAGAGAGATTACTATTGTCAAGAAATTGCTAAACAATCCAACATCATTATCGAAATCAACTAATAGCAATCACAGTACATGTGTGGTTTATTGTGAAATAATAATTTATCATCAATTCGATGATAAATTGGAATCCTACTATAAACCCTACAATTGTGGGTATACTTTGTCATCGAGTTGACGATGTAGTATTGACCTCTGTCCTTTACACGATATGCTGAAACATCTGTATCATTTTCTCTTACTTTGCATTTGCCATGTACTGAGGAATTTACTTTTCCTGTATATTGACTTTTTGCATTGAAATTTGTCATCCTCGAGTCGACAATAATTCTAACTATTTGTCTTCGTATTTTCAGAATGGATTTTCATAGACCTCATGAGTTTGTAAATCCAATTCCTACACTTGCAACTGGTGTTCAGGCCTGCAAAGGAATTCCTCGTGCAAAATGGGTGTCATTGCCCGTCACTCTAAGAAATGAAGAGGGGTTGGACATCGCAAGGGGTGTTTGTCAAAATGTTGACCCGGACTTGATCATTGACATGGATAAGAAGCCTCTTGGTGATGATCGAGTTGCCATTCAGATTGCAGAGTCTTTGAATGAAGAGTTGTTCTCGTCTACAAATATGTGGTCGTTGCGCTCTTGGCACATTAAACGAGTGTTTCTCCACGATGGTGTAAATTTGTATGACCATGACCAGACCTATATATACAACATGGGTGCAAACGCCTCAAACAGAAGAGTTCGTAAAGGGGTTCGATCATATGAAACAACTCGTGAGAAGGTTGATCCTGTTGTGCCTCCTAAGAGAGAGTTTCTCCTCACTATGGAATCCATCACAACAGTTTCCACGAAAACATGTTGCACAAGAAATTGTGTGCAACCTTTTCCTCGTGAGCAAATTCAAGCAATTCGGACTGACCTCTATGGAGGTTATGACTTCAAGGCTCGCAACAAGACACTTTTAGAGGTGCATAGGCAAATCCACAAAGACGTTGATGGCAAGGAGTGGATAACTTTGAAAGGTAGGGAAGTGTATCCCACAGCGTGGTGGATCATTCATGGGATTGCAAAAGCTACCTACTATAGGTATAAAGAAAAGGCCAGAGTTGGAAAGCAATCTGAGGTCCATGGAAATGTGGGATCAAAGAAGCCCCGCATGCATACTCTTCAAGCTACTGCCACACTTCGACAACTTATTGAGTCTGATGCAGATAAAATGCCACACAAGACAAGAACATTAGAGTCTGGGGAGAAAGTCCCATCAATGGTTCTACCTTTTGCATTTCATTGGAGTGAGAAATTACCAAAAATCAATGAGTGTAATGCATCACTTGACTTGAAACCAATTTCTTCTAGTGGCTTGAGCAACATTCGCCGTGCTTCTTTCCCAGAATTTGCTGCAAAGGCTCGTGGAGACACTTTCGCTAGGTGTGGCCTTTGTGATACATACAAGCAATTGAGGAGTGCTTGTGTGTGTTCGAAGACACAAAATAAGTGGACTAATCTTTTGAATATCCACGTTGCCGGGCAGAAGGCCCATAGGGAATACTACTACGGAAATCGGTATTTTTCCGAGACATACCCAGAGAAGATGTTGTGCATCATTCATGATAAAATGGATCATTCAAAGATGTCTTCTCCACACTTTTCTCACAAGACCAAAGTGACAGAGTCCTTCATGAAAATGCCCATTGCTGTTACAGGTATGATTGCTCATGGTCATGGAGATGTGCGATATGCACACTACGGTTTGGGCATTTACCCATTTGATTCAAATCATACCATTGAATCCATTGCAAGGTTGTTGCGTGATTTGGAAGGACCGCCAAAGAATTCATCGCGCACGTTATTTTCTATCGAGAGAGACCAATCCACCTTGACGAAGGCACTTCTAATTGGAATAGAGAATTGCTTGGACTCCCTCCTTCCACCTCTACAAGAACCGATTCCGGCTCAACCTCTCCCACCAGTATTAGTATTGCAATTGGATAATGCTTCAGGGGACGACAAGAATCGATATGTTTTTGCCTTTTGCTCTTTGCTTGTATATAAAGGCATTTTTCGTGAGGTGTACATCAACTTCCTCAGTGTAGGACACACTCACAAAGACATTGATGCTCTTTTTGGTCGATGGAGTTCAAGATCGAAGACAAATAACTACCCAACACTTCCTTTACTCATGAAATCCTTCATGGATTGTGAAACGCATCCCGTGATTCCTCATCTCATTGAGGAGCTTCTTGATTTCAAGAAATTTGTGGAGGGTTACTTGGGCTCTCGCAAGGACTACCTTGAAGGACATTCGAAGTCCCAACAATTTAGTTTTTTCATGGATTCTTCAGGATGGCCTTTGATGGAGTATAAGAATTTGTGTATAGACGATAAGTGGTTGCCAGAGCATGGCAAAGGAATTAGGTTGTGGATTGAGAGTGAAGATGGACTTCCCATAGTGCCAAGTGGTAGTCCTCTACCTTTGGCTCCTCAACCGATGAAAGCTCTTGATGACATAAAAAAGGGCTTGAATGGTTATGTTGGACATTGGAACAAAATGGCAAATGACGATTACACTGGAGAGTTTAGGCGGAAGAATGGCCCACTACAAGATTATTGGAAAGGCGTCAGAGGTGCTTTGGATGCTCCTCTTCAAGTGCATGAGGTGTTACTTGATGGATTTTGGCCAGCTTCGAGGATCACCTCTAACGAGACAGATCGAATGCAAAGAGATGGCACATTGCGTGAAGAAGATGCAGAGGATGCACCCTTTGTTGGACGTAGACGTGATCGTCCACGTCCTTCTTTTCGTGTTAATCGTGATACGCACGCAAGTTCTTTTGTTGTGGTGTGTCTCGCAGATCATGACCCGAAGCCATTTTGGCTTGCCAGGGCCATTACGGCTCCCAGCCCAGATTCGGGGCATATGCATAAGATCAAATTCCAATATTGGACACCTACTTCGGATCGGCACATTGATATGGTGAACTATGCTAGATGGGACACCAAAGAAGGGAATGTGTGGCGTGAAGATCGCGTAATACCTTCAGATTGGACAAATACAGATTGTATCATGACAGCTTGGAAGCCACGTTTTCGTGAAACAACTAAACATCCAAAAGTGACAATTCCAAGTTTGCAAATTGATATCATAAAGGCATCAGTGGCGGCCTTTACAACAACTGCACTAATGATGACTCTATGGAAGAAGATTGATTAGTTCATAGTTCTATTACTAGTAGACTATTGTTTTGATAGTTCAATTACAATTAGAATGATCATTGCAACTGATCAATGATCATATATGTATTTGTTTTATTATGATAGTGTGGCTATGTAAGTGAGGAAATCCTATTTCTATTAATAGTAAACTTGTTTCATACTATTGCATCTTCAAGCTTTATATTTAACTAATTTTTTGATATATTTTGTTTATTTTTCATGTGTTTCATATCAAAGTTGGACATACCTCGAATATGTAGATTAGTTCTTTGACATTTTTAAGTCTCAATTTAAAGAAATGTCTCACTTTATAATGTCTTTGAGTATTTTTTTCTCCTTTTCACAAATAAGTTTGTGAATCCAAATGTGATTTCGAATTTTAACCATTATTTTTTAATGGTTGAAAAATAATCAAATACATATTTTGACATTTCTAAGTCTCAATTTAATGAAAGATTTCTTGAACCTAAATATAGGAATGAATTAAAATGAGACTGCAACTTGTCTCATTTTAACGAATAAGGCCTTAGGGAATTAATAACAACTCTATCGAGTCCAGTATCAAATCCCAAAAGATGAAGTGAAGGTAAAATGAAGTACCTGAGCCCACCAGGTGGCTTTGTGAAGCCACTCCGGAAAAGCATGATCAGGAAACTTGGTTTTTGGGAACGTCATTGCTTCCCTAAGCAAGGCAGGCTTGTTCCATCTCTCCAACCATTTCACTTTCATCGCCGCGTCCATGACTGAGGTTGACAGATACCACAACTTTTCTTGCGACATCTCTGGATCATCTTCCCGGTTCTCATAGTGAATCCGAACTTGCTCCAGGAATTGTGGTGTTTGCCTTGGATCAGCAATGAATAGTTGTTTCTTCACATCAGATGACATGTCCTTCTTTACTTTATCAACAACCTTCCCAATGACGTCGTACAGCTTCCTAGTAGTCCATTCACTTGACTTCTCCGGATATTTCTCCTTCAATTTCTTGGTCGCATGATCTACTGCCTTACCCAGCTCTTGTTGCAAGACCAAGAAGAAGCCCAAATACGAAGTTAGCGGTGGAGAAATCACGGTCAAATGCCCGAGGACAACCATGAAAAAAAGAATGCAAACATTGGCGGTTGATCAAACAGGAGTGCCGACATCGGCAGCCAGTTCCACAGTAAGCATTGTCCTCCACCGACTCGTTTGTGATGTCCACAACCAACGGAGGTGCCGATATCGGCACTCCATATTACGACCCCGAAAGGAAACTACTGTCGCAAAAAAGCATGAACTAAGTAGCAACTAAGCAACAAATAAGCAGCAACTAAGTAGCCACTAAGCAACGACTAAGCAATGACTAAGCAACGACTAAGGAGCGACTAAGCAGCGACTAAGCAGCGACAAGCTGCAACTAAGCAACGACTAAGGAGCGACTAAGCAGCAACTAAGCAGCGACTAAGGAGCAACAAAGCAACAACTAAGCAACAGCAAAGCAACGACTAAGCAACGACTAAAGAACAACTAAGCAGTAGAATCATGTAAATCACTAAAGCATAAAACATGACTGTACTTGATACAGGAACCCCAATTAAGCCGTCTAACGTCAAGGTGTACCAAGTTCGAGTCTTTGACTTCTACTTCTTCTCGGCATTAGCTAGCTCTTCTTTGGAAACTAGATTCTTGTAATACGACAAGGGTTGGCCAGCAATACTTTGAAGTCGGTAGAGTTTATGGACAAGATTCAACTTCACATGGCACGTCTGGTTTCTCCTGTTTCAACACATTGATGTTAGAACAAAATAACAATCACAATTCCTACATAAGCATCATCAAAATAGATCTTTGACTTGTGGATTACCAGTTTACTTGGTGCAATGCGGTGAGAAGTGGCCTGGTCTAGCTGTTGCCCTCCAAAACTATTGATTCAACCACATAATGCCAAGCTGGATCGTCTCCATGGTCTTTGTTAATGATTGCACTATAAGAAACCCGCGTTTTTTGTGATGGTAGCAAAAAATGCAACATGTTTTTTCAAACGAAGAGGTGTTATAGAGATGGAAGTATTAGGTGGCACAATTCAAAAGGATGTCGTGAAAAATGTGTGAAGGAAGCTGATGACAATTATGTCGTGTGAAACATCAAAGAAGAAAATGTAATGTTGCTGATTGCGTGGAGCACAATGTGAGAATATGATGTCGACTAAGTCATCTGATTTGAATGAAGGTTACTTTCTGAAAGTCATAGGACATTAACAAGAAATGCATGAATATTATGTTTGCATGAAAGCATAGTGGTTTTCGAGAAGGAACATACACTTAGAGCTTGTAGTCCGAAATTGAATTATCACATTTACAAACATAGTATGTATGTACAATTGAATTGAACATTTGGATAATGAAATGCTATTTTTTCCCCATGTCTGTAGAATGGTGAATTTAAAAGCACAGCATACATTATAAGGAAATGGCTTGTGCTATCATCCCTTCAGGTCACTGTGATAAATTGAATTACCAATTCATTTCTGTACAATTAGGTACTTCATGTTCAAATTTTATGAAGCCACATCTGAGTTCAAAATCATTTCGAGTTCATTACACTTCTGTTTTTCTTTTCAAGTTCCAAGTAGCAATAAACATTTTAATCCCTAAAGGACCATTGTCCCTTTGGGGGACAAATGCGTTTTCGGGCAGGTACGTATGGGCTGAAATATTCTCCTAATTAAAATTTTTTTTAGATAGAAAATTTGATTAGCTTCGTGGAATTTTTTTTTTTTCAAAATCGGTGCCCGGGAACAATAGTTATGACCACATAACTCAAACAAGGGGATGGCGGGCAGCTCGGGCAGCCCCCAAACAATGGACAGAAATTTTAATTTTTTTTTTAAATCACTTTTCCTCATAGATTTTATTTTTGTCTATCTGGAAAGCTTAGATTCATTTCATTTGGATATGTTATGAAAAAGTTCTGGACATTCATGTTCTTTTGGCAATTAGAGCATCTTCAAAAAAAACACACTTGTCGGATTCATTTCCGAATGCATTTTTTCAAATTTTTCATTTTTTTTTTTTTTCAGGGTCTGATGTACTTGCTAGAACAATCTCACCATTGGGATTAGTGCATTTTAATTCCATCTAAAATATATGAATATTTTAGATTTTCCTTCTATCTCATACCTACTTCGACTTAACAATTTTTTTAAGAATGGTACTTTATTTTTTATTTATTTATTTTTAGCTAGACTCTCAACTGAATTCTCCACTATAAAGATTTAAAGCTCAAAACTTTGTAGTGCAAAAATTTTAAGTTAAAAATGTTCAAAGTCAAAAACTCTAGTCCCGCAATGTGATGAATTACTTGTTTTTTCCACTTTACACGCAGGTATCTTGCAATCAAAGCGGTCAGAAATTCTGAAATTTTTTCTACACACTCTCATACCAGTTACGTGTATGATCCCATGGTTACATATGAAAAAAAAATGTTTCAATTTTTTTAACTCCTTGCTACAGGTATGGTACTTTTCAGTGTTTTGTAGCTGAAAAAAGGCCTTGGTCCTTTAGGGATTCATACGAAGTACTACTGTTTCTTTTGGGACATTTGGTATGACGTACATATGTATGTCAGACACATCCATGAAGAAATGATTTATAAAAGTATTGTATATTATGCATGATGTACACACTCAATATCATTTGCAACATCATACTATGAATACTTGCGTATTATATAGTTTCCACAACGTCTTGTCGCTCTTTGGTCTCCTCTGATGCTATGATGTATGTACCGTCTGTTGTTGATGCTACTCGAATTGGATCAGACTCCATCATTTGTGGTTGTAGTCCTATAAATTTAACGTTGTTTCCGACATCCATGACGTTGGGTTGGGACAACAGAAACTGTACTTGCCCACGTCTTCCCCTGGCATTTGTTTTGTAAACAACTTTCCACCCACGTCTATGTGGGTCGTCGGAAAAAAAAAATTGTTGACAATGTAGAGGAAAAGCAAAAGAGTTCACATGCACCTTCCCATCCATGTGGTCGAAGTTCGCCAATGTGAACCTATACTTATCTCGTCTTATGTTAGGGTATCGAGTATCATCATTGTTCCTCACCCAATCACACACTAAGATTGTTGTGCAATGATTTCTGTAATCCAACTCCAGAATTTCTTCAATGTACCCGACATAATCATCAGTTTGTTCAATCAGTCTTCCATTCTGAAGGCCCCAACGAAGCTGACGTGTAAAAGACGCAACCACACAAGAGTCACGTGTAACAAGACCGACCTTTGAACTACGAACCCGCAAATGCATTCCAAAATAGTACATCTCACGATTGCATATCGCTCTGGTGGTTGAGTATACTGTATAATGTCATTGTCGATGTGTTGCCCTACATCTTGTGCGTGCTGCACGCGTGCTCGTAACCAATCTGGAAATGCTGGAAGCTCACTCAATTCAGAGGGGTACTACGTTCTTCCTGAAGCATTACGATGACGTGGTTGTTGACGGAACAATTCACGCTCTTCCTAGCGACGTCCTTTTGCAAGTACGTATTCCCTATGAGACAAAACGCAATATTATAGCCAGTACATTGACATTACACCTAACCAATAAAAGAAGCAAAGACACTTCAAATGTTGGACGTCATGTCCATCATGCACAGAAGTTCATTTTAAACACTCCCTCTCTAGAAGCAATTGCTGCTTGCACTAACAATACGTTTTCATGAAGACAGTGCCTTTCTGGACCACTTGTACAACTCTGTAATAGTTCTGCAAACATTTCTATGATTCAGTACATGTACAGATACAAACTTCCAATGCTGTTGTACAATGCGGCATGAACTGAAAGGTAGAGCTCAGTAGTTTTGCACTCACTGTCGCCAAACTTCCAAAGATGCTGCATTGTCCAATACAAATGCATGTGCATACGTACGCACATCATTCGACATCTTTCGTCTCTTCGACTGATCACCGCATAGTACCTCATCATTCATGCGGGCATCTTCTTCAGGATCCCACACTCGGTGTGTTGTTCCTTCATAGTCCTTCATGTACTCCTTGCAGAAACCGAGTGTGTCTTCCATGCGGTAACCTTCCGCTATGCTCCCTTCGGGATGCGCGTATGTCCTCACATAATCTTTCAATATTTTCATGTATCTTTCAATAGGGTACATCCATTGGCAATGAACCGGACCACAGTCAAGTGAATAATTGTTGAACGAGATGCACGGGCAAATGTGTCATGATATTCAAGAATGTTGTTGGGAACTCCTTCTCCAGCATGCACATAGCTATTATAACATCTGACATCATGGCATCACGATCTGCTTGGCGGATCTCTTTTTCACAGAGTTTTTGAAAGACTCTGCATGTTCTGATGATTGCTATACGCACGTTTTCATCCAGAACATTGCGCACTACCACTGGAAGAATCTGCACAGTTGTTCACATCCGATTCACATGCTACCTTCCGCACTGTATAAATAGTACATATATGTTCAAGCATTTTGTTCAGTATATATGTTTTCATAGACATTTCAGTTGTACTCCAATTTCAATGATGACCAACGTGCCCTGGTCCTCACAAGATGTTTGTTGTGTAGCACGGTGTTGCAATGCACATACAATAGAAGATTCTATATAACATCGCATTGCTTTCTTTGTATTCCATGTCTTAGCAAACATTAAGGTGTACATTTTTCAAATATATTAGATGTGCTACGTCAAATTTCTAAATTCTTCTGTATAACGCCTTGTCATGCAAAATTTGTACGAGTGCCAACCGTATCTGCTGCATGAGGACATGATAGTCATGTGTCTTCATATATTGCAGTTTCCCATCCTTCAAACGTTTGTGGATAGAGCCTACATAGTTCGAAGGCATCCGTATCTGGGAGATAATGTCCACAAACTCTTTTCGCTCATCAGGTTTCAGTATGTACTGCGCGTGTGGCATGTAGAATGCATCTTGTTGTCGACATGTAGGTTGCAGCCATATTTCTTCACGAATTCCCAAATCCTGAGCATCTTGGCGACTTCTGGGGCTATCGTTCATACCCAGACACCCAATGCTGTTTTCAACATGTTCTCACACAAATTCTTCTCGTAGTGCATCACGTCCAAGATGTGGCGCTCCAGAAGATACTGTTCAAAATATAACTTCAAGAGTATGAGTACATACATGACATTCTAATTGATGAGCTTCTACATGATACTATAGTAATGTACACTTCATGTGAGGTGCAGTGCATGTACTATATTTCTATCACCTCTTCTGCATCCTTGTACTTCTACATTTATTATAGGAAAACTAAAAAACTGCTTTCATTGTACGTGTAACACTCAATTTGTGAAGTATGGACTTGCACATTCTAGAAGAAATCGAAACAATTTAAAACGCTTGAGCTCTATGTCAGTGCTTCCGTAGTCTCTTCAAATTGCCAAGCAATCACCGTTCAACTATGCAACAAATGGAGCTACACGTTCCTGTGTTGACGTACCTGCCAGTACGGGAGGGAATAAAGCTCACTCAAACGCTTCACATCGGTCACATGCACGGGGTCATCTTTTCCGTTTTCCTTTCCACCCAAATCCAGGTAAGATTGTCGCCATGCGGCATATCTTATGACATCTTGCCCAGACATTACAAGAAGGCTACCTCGATGCTCGACAGTACCATTAAAACATCAATTTCGATGATAAGGATGATTCCGAGGCAGATATCGGCGAATGCCACCATAAACTATCTTTGAGCCTCGTACGTGTCGTTTTCCTATTACTTGGCCTGTCTTTGCCATTTTGGCATTTGTTTCTGGTCCACAAGGCGGACAACCCTTGTAACCCTTACAACATAAGTCGGAGATGAGCCCGTACGCTGGGAAATCAGATATGGTCCACATGAGTAGCGCATGTAACGTAAAACGCCTGGAACCTTGTACTTGCGAAAAATCCTGTGCCGCAACACCGTCCCACAAAACAAGTAGCTCCCTCAGCAGTGGACGGATGAAGATGTCAATGTTCTTCAAAGTTGGTGACATTTTCCCGGATATCAAAATACACAGCGAAATGAAGAATTTCTTCGTCACAAACCACGGTTTGAAATTGTAAATCAGAATGAGCACCGGCCACGTTGACCAGTTCGTGTTGCTTAGTTTGAAAGGATTCACACCATCCAATGCTAAGGCCAGACATAGATTTCTAGAATTTGCTCTGAAGTCTCCAAACGCAGAATTCTCATCAATGTGCTTGCAAGTAGGGCTGTCCACTACAGAACGCATGATGCCGTCGTCACTGACATGCTTCTTGTAACCGGTCAACATGCCGGCAAGGTCCTTCGAACGCCACATTCTTTTCAATCAAGGTATGAGGGGAAAATGACAAGTAACCTTCATTGGAATGACGTTGCTGCCATCCACCCAACGTGACTTTGAGCAATTTGGGCACATCTCTAGCAAAGCATTATCCTCTTCATAAAGCACGCACCCATCTGGACATGCATGAATGCTGTTGTAATTCAAGCCCAGCTTCCGAATGGTCTTCCGTGTGACATAATGACTACTTGGCAATTTGTTTCCTTCTGGTAGCAAATCACGTGATAAATACTTGAGCAACTCGTCCTTAAATTTGTTGCTAACACGAAAAACTACACACATGTTCATGATGATAATGGTCGCTGACACCACGCTCGTTTTGGCGCCCATATACAACGGTGTTGTAGCTTGTTCATACAACTCTTCCAGACCATCCAAAGTGTCCATATCAACATCATCATTCTCTATTGGTTCTCCAGCTTCTGTGTCCTCCATATGCAACGCGTCCCCTCTATCAAATGCCTCCATTACTTGGCGGTGCACCTCATGATATTCGTCAATGTGCACTTCATTCGCACCGGCATCATCATTGTCAGGAATGCTCGGATCCACGTTCCTATGATTGGGACTCTCCACTGGTGCACTTTCATCATGCACAATGTCATTGTCATATGCAATGTCTTCTACCCAGAGACCTTGTCGTGGATAGCCATCTGGAGGGTCTCCACCAATCATGGACTTTAACAAAAATGGATCTCGTCCAACAGCTGCTAGGTGGCTTCTGATCGTCTCAATACGTTTGCGCCGACCACCATGACAATCATTGCAAGGGCATGGATACACCCTCACATCTTTCTCTGTAGCGACGCACAGCTCCGTCTGCAATATCAGATCCTCAATGGGAATGTGCCTCTGCACACGTCCATCAACAGTTAGACGAACTGTGCTGTTGCGGTTCTGGGATGCGGTATTCATGTGTATTGTTTTGCAAACACAATGTTCATATGCAGCACACACTACTTCCATTCAGCAAATGCAACGACATAAAAAACAAAACATGCTTCATAACTACAAATGAATGGAGCTAGAAACATGTACCAATGAATACGTTCATAAAAATTACTATATGCAATACTGACATGAACGGAAACAAATGCTTCGTGATTGTTATGGATACAAAGTGAGTTCCGCTAGTCTGGTGCAGAAATTCACAATACAGTGCCACATACAAGACATACTCTTCCTTGGCCGATGTTCAGAAGGAAAAACCAATGCATGTACTAGAACATGCCGTGCGCACTGAAGTTCACAAATAACAGTGTACATTGACAGATAACCAATTTCTTTTGTAATACACATACTTCAAATGTTATTAAACATGTAGTATGTCATCGTCGAAGTAAACATACATATACTACATAGTCTATCTCATGTACAACTGAACATGCGGCACATGCGTAGCTCACTCATGCAGATGCTGAATATACATTACATTCATACTATGCAGGTCGCTGTTTCTCATTTTAGGTCTTCCATGCAAGACATTCATGTACATGCCCTTCGCAAGTGATCATGCTCTATATGTAGAACATTATGTATAGCTTTCTCAAATTTTACAGGCTCTGACTTTCATGTCAAGCAATGCCCTCCACCATTGCAAAATACACTTGTTCTGCAAGCCAGTTTTCGTAATCCTCTTCCCAACTATCAAATGGATAGAAACCATCATAATGAAGCGACATGATGTACATGTTGTTGTGGTATACATCATCTGCCAAGAAATGATGTGCCCCAACTAAACCCCTGACATACCACTGTATGTATACCATGTGTTGGAAAACTAGATGCTCCAGGTACTTTGAATGTTGGACATCGTACTCCTCGAAAGGATACTGTTCTAAAGGATGATCACACTCCCCCACCGATTCACGCACATCACACTCTCCTATTGATTTAACGTCCCATTCATCTTCTCTATTCGAAAACAAGGTTGGCATGGACATTGTGCTCTGAGAATGGAAATGATGGGACTTATCAGTAGCCAATATTTGTGTCTTGCTCTACATTCGACTGACATGATATATGTTCTTCAAATGAATAAGATACAAAACAACATCTTCGTGGAACTGCTAGTGCACAAAATGCGTATAGAAGCATTGAACGTTTCACTTGGTCTTAACAATACATAACTAATGCTATAGGAACTCACCGACAAATGCGTGTTGCTCTTTTCTTCGTTGCTGACGTCTGCACGTTCACAATGTAGATGTTCAGGAAATACAGGTATGCATCCTTCAAGCACGCGTCTTGTGCTGACAATGACGTCTCCTGCAGTACGAAATGCACAAGTACATGTCTTACTACCCTTACTGCAAATGAAAAAAAATTGGAAGTCAAAAACGGACATGGCCATAGTTTCATTCACTATCGTGCACCTTCCGCACATGTGGCACGTTCTTCATGCAATATAGAGAGCACATCAATGTATGCACACCTGCAAAGACCGAATGCATTCCAAGAAATGTCATGATACAACAGCGATGACACAATTTTTCGTGCTTCGAAGTGTGTATATAGTTTGCATTGTACATGTACAATATTGTATGTATGCCAACTTCACACATGCCCACTACATTTTGTGCTTCACGTACAATACATGTACTGAAACAACTACATACTACTACAAATTGAAATATTAATCCAAACCTATTCATATGTGAAGCATGCATGCAGGTCATTCATTGCAGTGAGTAAGCATTTTTTCCTAATGCTTCCTTTAGAAGACATTGTTCAATGACCCTCATGCCTATGAAAAAGAAAAGTGCATACATCTTGCACTCTTGATTCTATGGGACTTTTAGTGTAATGCTGTACAAGTAATGATGATATAGGATTCCTATGCTCACATTTTCTGAAGCAAGTTAAAACTCCTACAAATATAGATGAGCGTTGCGGTATACAGTCTACATTAACTGCTCTGAATATCGAGTCACTACATGTTCAAGAAGCTTCAAACACATGCTCCAGTTCGGTTTAGCATTTTCAAAAACATGCTTCAGTTCTGTTGAACATACAAGCCATTGTACTGCAGTTGTACATATTTTCACTAGAAATTCAGTATGTTCTAATGTTCATGCCCACAATTCTGACAGAAGTCAACTCTGCCGTCATACAGGACTACTGTGTCATTATACCTAAAACGCAATGAAGTGAATCACAGTTTATACACTTCCTTTATATGTCGGAAGACTACGCCGTTTAGAAAACAAGTGGCACATACTACTGCGAGAATGAACATTAATTTCAGTGCATTTGTTACATACGGTTGGCAACACTGCAGGGTCCTGCATGGACAAGTTCCAATGACCATACTTCTTGAAATCTGAATAGAAGACCTACAAGTCTCCTGCACGGTGAAGCATGCTCACATAGACATCCAATGTGATATGAATGAGTCATGTGAGACAGAGGAACGCATACGCGGACGTTGTATAGGACGTCAAGCCAGTCATACAGAGGTTGGTGGAGGTTTTATGAAGGCTCCTACATCGCCCGTCACACGTAGTAGGCGCCTGCTACAACCGTTGTGTTTACCACGGGAAACAATGCCAATTGAGTTTTGTAACGGAAACCCTAGGTCCTTGGGAATTGTCGGTTGCGGATTGCTCATGCAAGGCTCAATCTCATGGAAATTTCTCAGATTTTGCCCGAACACGATACAATACTGGACTTCCATGAGAGGTTATCCAGCAATACATTAGTGCACGTCGGTGTTACTGGCGAAGCAATCCATGTTTTCGAGAATTTCGTCATGCACGCTTTGGCGGCAGCTTCTGAGAAGACAATGACGCAGACCGAGGACGGTGTACAGAAAGCGCAAGCGCACTTACGGAGAAGTGAACGACTCCGTCAAACCCTGGAATGGCAGCGAAGTAGTCGAGCTTCCGACATCGCCGCTTCACCAATCGTGCATCCTCCACGTCTGCCCGCAAGTATTGTCATTCAAGTTCGAACACGCAACTCGTTACTGTCACTAGAACTCTCAATCCATGCACAGGTGTCAGTTTCGCAACATCGTATGCTTGTGCTTGAATGTGAGACGCTTCCATGGTAGAGGACGACGGTAGGACCGGTGCGCCGTCTACCGCAACAAAGGCACACGGACATAGGCGTGGCATGGTCTTAGGTGCATACACTGCGTGGACCTACGATTGTAGTCTACGTCTACATTTCTGTATTTGCTTGCCATGCTCATGCTTGCACTGCTGTTGTTGTCAACGTCTGCTTCTACCGGACAGAGGTGCGAGGAGAAGGTGCTCGTCAATTGCGTGGTGGCAGAAGACGTCGTTGGTGAATTCAAGTTGCTAAGTGAACTGTAGTGTGTTGTAGTAGGTTCGTTTCCAGAAAATGTGTATGTCGCATTGGATCAGTCTAATGGCAGCCGTCTGTACTTTTGGAAGAAAAGAACTCATTCCTCCTGTAGATTGTCAATTGTCCATGGAATCCTTGTCGCACAGTTTCCAGATAGGGTTGACAGGGCGTCCGGACGTCCACAGTCCGCGGACGTTGACCCCAGGACGTCTTTTGACATACCTGGCGGTAGATGGCGTCCGACTGCTAGACGGGCGGATGGTCGATTCTCCTGACAGGACAGGAACAGACGACCCAACGGAACAGAAGCGGATGGCCCGACGGTACAGGAGCGGACGGCCCGTCGAATCAGAAGCGAACGGCCCGACGGAACAGGAGTGGACAGGCGACGGGGCAGGAGCGGACGACCCGACGGAACAAGGGCGGATTGGCGACCGGATGTCCGTCCGCCCATCGGGGGCCCGTCCGCTTTTGACGGTAACCGTGCGATGTGACGGACGCCAATTTTCCACCGCTCGATTTTGCCGTCCGCCTGTGTGCCGTCAGATGCTCCCGTACGTGGATTCATGCCGTCTAACTACATAAATAGCGGAGAGCACGACTTATTTTGCCACAATCGTTTCCCTTGCGGAGTGGGTGATCTAGTGCCTAAGGCTCTGTGCGCCTCTTCCGTTTTGGTGTGCAAATGATTGTGATCGAATCCTAAATTGTTTCAAGTGTAAGTGCGAATCATTAATCATTTAAGCAAGCTTACCATGCCTCGCGATAACAAATCGAAGTCCAGTAAGAAGGGCAAATCCCAAGACATAAATTGGGATGATTGGGAAAACCAAATGTGCATAGCTGAACCGGGATGGGAAGAAGAACCCAAAAAATCTTGGGACTGCACAACGTGCAAGAAGTACATCAAAATAACGCACCTCTCCAAAATGTGGTCAAGAGAACGGGCAGAGGTGCAAGTTCGCCATTGGGAAGGACAAATTTCCACATGCCAAAGCAAACACTTTGTTCATCGATACGAGGAAGTAACACGTTCAGCTCAAATACGGGACTCCAAACCGAATTTAATGAACTATTCCGACATGACCATGGTTTGGGTGGAGATTATACTCCACAAAGATGTAGATTGGCGCACAATTTACGGAAAAGATGTTACCCACTTGAATCGCAGTGATGCGGTATTTTATACCAGTTGGACTGGATCGAGCGATTGCATGCCAGAGTGGTCTAATCGAGGCCAGTTTGGATTTCCACCGGTTGTATTGCCAGATGCAGAAGATGAATGGTCAGGTGATGATGATGAGAAAGACACTCCAACACCCGTGAGGATGGAAGAGAGGCACGAGCGTACAGAAGATCGAGAGGACATTCAATACCAACAAGAAATGCGAGAGGCAATGCAAAGAAGCCTAGAGGACCGTGGTCAACAATATGGCCATCATGGGGTGTACAGACCCGATCGTGGTGCATATGGCTTGCAAGATACCCGAAGTATTTCACACTACGATATTGACCCTCAAGGGAGGTATCACAGTTCAAGGACAAGCCACGGAACCACACATCATTTTGAAGGTAATCAGAGAGGCTCCCAATACAACTTTACGTCTACTGGAGGTGGTTCTCATGAACCTCAAGGAGGCCCTTCTTATGGCAGTTCAACTCAAGGAGCATCTACTTACAATGATTCAATTCCTCCTCTAACTTTTGGAGGTCCATACCAAGGAAATTATGGACAAGCAAGTGGACAAAACAGATATGGAGACGACTACTATGGCGGAGGACTATTTCTCAATGTTTATAGGTCTACTAATACAAGCCCAAGCCAAAAAGATGACACCAAATCAGAATCTGAGTGAAGTAGATTGGACTATTGGACATTTGTAAGATTGTAGTTGTTGTCTCACAATACAATCAAGTGATTGTAAATTTGTAATCTCTTGCCACATAATATAGAAAGTGACAAGCACGATACAAAGATATTGGCTCTTAACAAATAGTATTTTCCTATTTGTAAATTATGAATAAAATATATTGTAATTAAGCCCTAAAGCCCTATGGATGTTTTTAGAAAAATGGATTTGTTCGGACCACTTCTACTTTATATACCGTAGAAAAACATAAACATCAATTTTTTGGGGGAATTTAAATAAAGTATGTTGTACATAACTTATTTGAGAGCATGGCGCCAAAATTTCAAAAATTTTGACTGCATAGATTGAAAGATATGGCATTCTAAGCACTACATTTGAAATTGAAAACGCCTTTAATCTCAGACAAAATTTGAGTAAAGAATTTTTTACAAATTAAAATCTGCAATTTTGGTTTAATTTACAAGACCACAACCCAATTATGCTTTGGATTTTTAATTTCATTTAGGGTTCTAGAATAATGAACGGAAAATTGATTCAAGGAGTTCGGCACTTAAGCTTCTCCTAAACAAAATCAACTTCGCAAAACAACATATTGTATAATTGTATTATTTCAATACAAATGGTGTTGTTACTTTGTTGCCCCCCAATGAAAATTTGGGGGATTCTCTTGCATGTGCCATGTACATTTACATGATAGATCATACAATTTAGCACACCACCTTGCCAACCTAGGTGGCTAGGTACCCAACAATCCAACATCAATGATCCATCAAGAAGAAGAACTCCAAGTCTACATTTCTCATCCACCCGAAAAAGATGTTTTGTATTTAAATAGTTTGTGTTCCGAAAAATACAAAATGTTCAAAACGGAAAGCCAATTTCACATATATTGGCATACATTGATGGTGCATATATAGTCTATAGTTAGCACACATAGTAACGTACATCCTCACTGATACATATATCGATTACTTCTATAATCTATAGTACTGTGTAGCACACTCATATACTAATATGAGTGACGGAAGTGGTCATCTGGAATAGGCCAATTGTAAGAATTAGTAAATTGTTGGATGATTTTGGAAAAAACTTCCACGCTCCGCAATCACTGGATTGCAAAGGCGATCCAAGTAGAGGTGAAATACCCTTGCCAAATCGTGGTGGCTAAACCTCGTATGTCCTTCATTTTCACGATGAAGCAATGTGTAGGCCTCTGACATGCATAGTTTGTTGATCCGTTGAGCTATTCGACCAACGGCATATTCCTCCGATTTACGTGACAAAGTTGGAATCATTTTCACATCCGCATCTTTGCGGTGCACGTATGCAATTGAAGGGTCCACCCACCACCTTTGGTTCAAAACTGCATCCCGATCTACCACGGATGTGAACGTATACAAAGACTTTATTGGTTCAGTACAAACCGTAGACATGCCCCAATCGCAAACTCCAATGTAAACACGTGATTCATCCTCAAGAAAGTGAAACATGATATTGTTGGGAGAAATATCATTGTGTAGATGACCCGCATTGTGGACCACATTCATGATATGCACCAATGCCCATGCCAACTTGGTGCGCTTCTTTCTCCATCGACCAAGACGGAAAGTTTGAATCACCTCTTCCGGCATTGGTCGTGAATTAGACAATCGAATGGCAATGTTATCTGGATAATCATTATCGAGGATCAACATTTGCCACAATGTACCACCATTCCACCAATATGCATACCCTTCATTGTTTGTTGCATGGACAGCAGCAAACCGAATAACTCAGTCATGTGGAATCCTCACTACCATTGATTCGTTTTGGTGCTCCAACTTTGCAAGTTGAGGACGAATCCATTGTTGATGAGATATCTTTGCAGCAAATTCCCAAAATGACGGAATCTCATGACATCCTTCAATTCGAACCCTGCGAATTGTTGCGTATCCGCCCTTCAAGATTTTGTCATCTTGTAGAATCACCCTTGCTGTGTCTGGTAGTGCTATGAGATGCCGTCGTCCACGTTGCAATTCTACATCTCCTTCATCCGAAATCCACCAACCCAATGACCCTCGCCGATTCCGTCTCTTTGCAAACAGAGCGCAACGACGAACAAACAAGTCAGCTTTGAGAATGACTTGTTCAAAGCTTTCATCACTTGCACGGTGTTCCCTCCCGTATTTTTCTAGGATCACCTTCGCATTCCACAATGCGTCTTGCACCCTGTTCTTTAGAAATTGTTGGAAGCCCTTCTTCTCCATTTCATGAATCCATTCTGGAACGTTTAGAGCATCCGTGAACTTCTGTGTCATATCCATCTTGAATTTGTCTACACATTCCTCTTGGTATCTCACATATTTAGTGTCAAGAGACACAGTAGTTTCCGCCTCATAAAACTTCACAATGTATTCAATCAAGAATGCTTTGCAAGCATTGGAAGGAAGTTCACGTGCTGAGTCAATATCGGGCACCACATTCTTCCCCTTCGCCACTCTCTTCGGTCTCGGCATCGTAGAAAGTATTAATTTTTAGTCCCAATTTAATTCATAAAAAATTAAAGTGCACCAAGTACACATAAATTGGAAAAAACGGGCAAAATATAGGCCCCCAAAACCAACACTCCTACCTTCCCTACGAAAGGAGCCAATGGAGGATAAACCACCAAGCTCTCCGCTCTCTCTTGCAAAGCACAAGGGGGAAGGCAAAAGTGAGAGCAAACGGGCCGTCCGCGCCGCCTTATATGAGGCGAACGGCCGCGAGGTCTGCACGAGCAGACGGACCCCAAAGCGGACGGCCAACGGTCCGCCTCGCTTCGGCCGTCCAATCAAACGGACGGATCGACAGTCCGCTTCATCGGACAACCAGAACAGACCGCCCAGGCGGATGGCAACGCCGAAATCGCGGACAGCGATCAGCAGGCGGACAGGGGCCCCGACAGGCGGACGGCGGCTCCGACGGGCAGACGAAGGCTCCAGCAGGCGGACGGTGGCTTCGACGGGCGGACGGCAACGTGGGAACAGAGAACGGCAGGGTCCGCCTAAGCGGACGGGGGAGGCATTTTGAAGTGCATCCCGCCTAAATTGGTCATTAGGGCCTTAGGGGTCTTTGAATCCTTGATGTCACCAGTTGGCAGGCCCTCCGGTTCAATTTCATTTTTAATGTGGTTCTTTTGTGCCAATGGCGCTGGGATTTCATTTGATCTAAAAATTAAAAAATAAATAGAAAAATGGATGTGTGAATTTAGGAATTATCTAAAAGATTCACATATTTTTGTATGTTGTTTTTACGTGCATGCATTGAGTTTATAATTTTCTCTTATTTTCTAGGGATGGAATTGAGTTTCCTATGAAATAAATTTTTAAATGAAATAAAGAATTGAACACATGGTAATTTAATTCTACTTATTTGAACTTTGAGAAAAAACTTAAAGCTTTTCATTGTCCAAATGAAGCTACGAGGTTTTTTTCTTGTATGTCAATACCTCATAAAATGGTCATTTCAAAACCAAAGACAAAAAATCTTTTAAATGGTATTTTGGGTTTAGGGGATATTAGGGGCTGGCAAAGGTTTTGATACTCTAGCATGAAAATGTGTGGAAGTAGATTTCTAGAAGTCTCCCCCCCCCTTTGAGTTGAATGAATTTATTGATTTCCAATGTATTGATTTCCATTCTTTAAAGAATCATAAGGTGCCAAAATATTAGTGCCAAAAATATCAAGTTAAATTAATTCTAGTATGAAATTATAACTTGCTCAATCACTAGGGTGGGACAATGTGCTATGAAAATAGTGCATACACTTGTCTTCTTATAACCTCACAAGTCCATGGTCATTTCACTCTCCAAGTTCATGTGCACCCTACTAGGCATTCAAGCAAATTTTTTAAAGTCTAAACATCTACATGGTTAGGGAATGCAAGGACAAATGTTTCTTTCATTGTGACTACTAAAAGGCCATGTTTTTTTTTCATACGTACAACACACTTTGAATGGCTTGGGCACTCAAACCCCTAAAAGATTTGATCCATTGGAAAATGAATCAACTTTGAATATTACATGAATTGGACCTTCGGAATTGTTTGCAATTCAATAACTCCTTTCCATTTTGTTATTAGTTCTATTTGGAATTTTGAAGGGCATATTTGTTTATCCAAAATCAAAGACAAAGGATTGTGATTGTCACCCCCATTTTGACAACGAAAGGCCTAAACCCTATACCCTAAACCCTAACAAGGGTTTGGAGGCATTGAATTAGTCAAAATACTACCTTTGAGTCGGTGGATTGCCTTGACATTTATGAAAACTAAGTCAATGCTTCGAACATTGAAACATTCCTTCATCAATGAGCACCCGGTACTAGTACAACGTCTCTACATTCCCAAATGAAAGAATCCTATGCTTCTGAAAATCAGGAGAGGACTAGAGGACTCAAGAGGGTGAAAACAAGGCCCAAACTCCCCAAAGTGTGCTTGGGCGGACCTCGAGGAGGGAAGGGCGGATGGCAGCATCGGAGTAGGCAGACGGCCCATCGGAAATGCGGACGGCAGCGTCGGAATCACGGACGGGGGGCAGCAGGCGGACGGCAGCGGCGGATTTTGAGACGGATGGGCCGTCTGATTGAGCGAACGTTCGGGTCCGCTTCGCGTTGTTCGGGGGAGGCTCAGTGGCGGACGATTTTAGGTTTGGTTTCGGACGGCTATAAGGGCGGACAACCTTCTTGTTTTTTCTCACTTCCCTCTCCTTCCTAGGACTCACAACCGTGTTGGATGTGCTACTGTTGCTTCATTGTGCCAGTTGCTCCTACATGGTGGAGAGGTGGGGTTATTCATCTTTCATTATTGGTTCACATACAAACATTCATTGAAACTTGGGTGGATTGAAGACACATACTTTTGGTGACTATTTAAATTCAATTGGGGACAAGTTCAAATTGACAACCATGAGTGGTCAAGGCGTTGAAGGTAGTGGTGGGTTGACCGGCGGAGGTGACAATAGTAGGAGGCCTAAACCAAAGGGAACCGCCCATGAGCTCCACTATGAGATTTTAGATGATCCCAACATCAAAGCAGAGGGTGGTTGGGAAGCGGAGGAAGCGGAATATTGGTCCTCCAAAACGTGCAAGAAGTATGTGAAGATGTACCACATTGACAAGTTGTGGCCTAGGGAGGCCCACATCATTCATACTTGTGGTTTTTGTTGCAAACCAGGGAATTGCAACAATGCGCATTTCATTCATCGAGCGCATGAAGTTTGGCGGGCCCTCTTCGGAGATAAAGCAATGTCCAAGGGGTATATAAACTACAGCTTGGCTTCTATGGTGTATGCAGAATTGATATTGGCACGCAAGGTGGATTGGAGCACGTTTCCAACGACAGCGAATGCTCCACGTGTGCTTGAATGTAATCGGAAAGATATTCCCGATTTGTACAATCTATAGGCAGGGCCAAGTGAGGCATTTAAATCCAAAAGAGAGGTCAAACCAATGACAATGACTATGACCAAGGACGTGGAGGTTACAAGTTCGGCAATGCAATTGGCTTCAACACAAAACCGTACGGCAATGATAGATTTCAAAGGCGAGCATGTGGAGGGAGACATATTTTTAACTCCTCCAACGGATTTGATATGCACACCAAATGGAACAACAATGGTGGAGCACGTGGCCCCATCCGCACCACATAAACGTCAGGATGATGTCATTGAGGGAGAAGTTGCTAATGCTAATATTGCCATTCGGAATCTTATAGATAGCAATGCTTTAAATCATTTGGCAAGTACTTCGAAGCAAAGTTTGCCGAAGACACCGAGCCCAACATTGAATCTAGGAGTTGAGGGGCATCCTTCATCTCATCATGGAGAACAATCGGATGGCGTGCCACCAAATGAGACCATTCTTGGCGGATTTATCGATTCCAAGTATCCACATTTGTCATCTTTGAGGACATCAAAATGGCAAATTGTTCGTCGAATGCCCTCGGTTGCATTATTAGAATCTTTGTGTAAAGGTTCACATTTGTGGCGGTCACACGAAGAACATTTAAAGAACATGGAGCCCACCAATGAGGATGGCACGAGTAACGAAGGCGCGGAAACCAGGGTTGTCTACCCGGACAACTCGACAAACTCGACGTCGAAGACGTCTAGTAGAGGGGCCCATCCGTCTAATAGAATCAACTTTACCCTTTGACTTTTCTGGAATTTACCCCCCATTTACCTAGGCTTACCTGGCAACAGCGTGGCAAATGTTGGGCGACCTCGGGTGAGGGCGACTTCGGGTAGGGGGTGACTTCGGGTGAGGCGACCTCGGGTGAGGGCAACTTCGGGTGGGGCGACTTCGGGTGGGGGCGACTTCGGGTGTGAGGCGACCGCGGGTCCGGGGCAACTTCGGGTAGGGGCAACTGCGGGTATGGGGCGACTACAGGTCTTAGGCGAACACGGGTACTAGGTCGCGGTCGCCGATACCCGCACCCGTCGGCGCACTTGCCCTCATCCAAGACCCGCACTCGCCCTTCGTCACTTGCACACGCCCCCCCAGGACCTACGGTCGCCCCCCAGGACCTGCAGTCGCCCCCCCCAGGACCCGCAGTCGCCCCCCCAGGACCGCTGGTCGCCCCTCCAAGACCGCTGGTCGCCTACGTGACCCGCATGCGCCCATTTTGCATCCACACCCGGGTTCGCCTATGTATGAAGTCGCCGAATCTTCATTCTCCCATGTTCATCACTAAGGCTTCTTGGCTTGTATCCCTTTCTGGCTACATGCATAAGCATTTGGTGTTGAAAATTTACTATTTGACTACTTTCATCCAAGGTTCTTTTTCTAGTGGTTTGATTTCAACAATCCCTCTACATTTTTTAGGACCTTCATTTCAACAACCCACCATGGCTAGTGGAGACAATACCACTGGAGAATTTCTTGCTGAAGCCCCTCCACCGGCTCCACGTCCACGTCGTGGTTTGGGATTGCGAAAGATTGAAAAAGACAAGGAACGGAAGCGTAGGGGTACTTGTCACTGAAAGCGATTGCATGTGTTGAATAGTGCTAACCACATTGCTTTCAAGGGGTGGAACGAGGAGCCTGAGCCATGGTCAATACAAACTTGCGAAGATTACATTGAGTGGTGCCACATCAGCAAGTTCTTTCCAACATGGTGTCATCATCATCATCGACACACCAACAAGGCGAACTTGAAGTTCTGTGAGAATGAAATATTCGTGAACAGGTGCATTGAATTGTGGCAAGCTCTCTACAATAGAGCCTCTGTAGAAAGGAATGAGGCCCCTCTTTTCCTTGCCAGAGGAGCCTATGCTGAAGTGGCATTGAAGAAAGAAGTCGATTGGAGCACGATCAAATCTAGTCCTCACGTAACCCGTCCAGAGGACGGGTGCATACCAAAAGGAATTCTCCTTTTTCCAGAGGGTGGATTGGGTCCTTTTCGAAGTGTTCCTAGGAATCAGGCCCAGGTTGAAATTGACACAGAGTCATCAGAAGAGGATGACAATTCAGATGGTACGCGGGTGCTTCGGGTAGAACGAGCCACGGAACTACCTATCGGCCTCCCCCCAAATCAGAATGAAATTATCCACGGCGTCGGAACATCATGGGGACGTAAATCGGGACAATCGTCAAGAGTGCGACGTTCCACTACACGAATTGGACCACAAGGGGCTTCTCCATCAGCTTCAAATCCACCATTGCCTGCATAGAATCCAAGTGATGTCTTCGAATTCAGTTGCAACGATGAAGGGCCTAGTGAAACAATTGTTGGTGCACCAACTCTTCAATCCCGAGTGGATGTAGGTCACAACACTCTGACCCTAGCAAAGGCTCAAAACATCATACAGATCAAAGACAACAAGATTGCTTCATTGGAAAGTAACTTGAAGAAATTGCAAGGACAGTGCCAACTGAAAGATGCTCTCATTGCACGACAATCTACCGAGCTTCAAGCCCTGCGAGAAAATCAGGCTGGCGCTTTCACTTTGTCAGATATGGATGAGGCTTTTGTTGACCATGATCCACATCATCTAGACAAAGTTGTGGGGGACCTTACCGACGATGTTCCTTGCCATCCACCACCTTCTAAGCGTGCTAAGGTTTTGCAAAATAATCGAAGTGCGTTCCTCACTACGATTGGCGGAGACACGACCACTGACACGAACGATATTCATGGGACCCAAGATTCACTCTCATTTCCAACAGTTCAACAATCAAGGCAGAGTGACAAAGAAAGAGACCTTGAAAAGCAGAACGAAAAGCTTCAACAACGGTTGGATCAATTGGTTGCCACGTACTACCATTGGAAGGTGGCGTGCATTCTCTCCATGGACAGATCACAGCAAATAGCCAAGGAATTAGATAAGGTTTCAAAGAATTTTGTTGCAGCTTTACCTAAACGTGAGAATGGACTCACATCCTGGGCACTCTTAGATGACATGTTTCCTGAAAACATGCCGATGTTGGCAGACACAAATATTATAGATTGGACACAACAGGGCTGGGACCATGCAAAGCAAATGTCTAGTCACATGGAGGTGAAGGACCAAAAGCTACTATGGCCACAACCTGCAGCTTTCGTACTCGACCATACAAAATGCCCCATTTGTCAAGAGCAATTTGACCCTGAAGGTGGTTGGGCTCTCGGGTCATGTGCACATGTGTACCATCCTCAATGCCTCCTTATGGGATGCCTCATTAGACGACGTTGTGTACTTTGTTCAGCACCATTCCATGATCGCTTGTATGCCATGTTGAACTTGATGACGTACATGCCACCTTTTTGGGAACATAGCGTTGAAACGACGACTAATACGACACTGTGGGGTCGTGACCTCGTTTGGAGCTGGCGTCAAGGGCTACATGATGATGAAAAGGCACCTAGTAGCTCTCAATTGAACTGGGAAACTGACCCGGCGGAGATTGTCAAAGTGGCACCGAAGTTGATGGGAAAAGGTCCACACAATGAAGGGAGAAGGGCATTCTTCTACCAATGCCTTGGTGGATACTTCGAGAAGAGCTTGGGAGAATTCAAATGGGGTCCTCATCCGGAAGGACACCGTTGGAATAATGAAGGTAAAAGGGGACCCGATCGCAATCAATTTGCCTCTCTTGAAGACATGACTAACATGGCTTGCATGGACTCTACGTATGGACCTTATTACCAAAGTCAAGCATTGGACTATCTTTTGGAAGCACATTCTCCACAAACCACAAGGACCCTACAAGCTCTCCAAGATTCCAACGTCCTGGAATTCATTTTGAATGCGGAAGGGCCAGCTTCACGAACTCGTGCAAAGAAGAAGATAGTCCTTTAAGAGGCACTTCAACCTTCACATGGTGAAGCAAGTTCTTCTAAGAAGTAAAAACAATCCAAATGGATTTGACGTCTGAGAATTTAATGATGGACTTCATTTCTCCTTTGGTTACTTGGTTTACATCCAAGGATATATAATGTCAAACCCCTAGTATATAGAAGCGTATTATATATGGTAGAAGCGTGTAGCTCTCAGTCTTTTTGTTTTGTTCCATATAGGCCAACTTCGAGCCTTCTATGATTGTATGCTACACATTTGTATTGCAATATTACCGAGAATATTACAGTGCCTTCATTTTTGAAACATATTCTACATTATTTTCTACTCCAAAGACTTCACTATGTTCGAACAAAATCAAATATGTGGTACGACTGATTGTATGAAGCTTATTATCAAAGAGCTATTAAAGTTGAAGTTCACTTTGACATTGTCATTTGCATTGACATTTAAGCTTCTAAAATTAATTCAACTGTGAACTTTAAATTTTATTACTTAGAATTCAAAATTGTATATCATTGTAAGCAATCTCATTATCTCAATTCATATCATGGAAGATTGTAATTGTTATCATTTTAGTTCCATAAACAGAAAAAGTGAACATGATGAACCCCTTAAGTCCCATTGTCCCCTCTAGAGACAATTTGGAATTTGGGCAAGTTTCTATGGCTTGAAATTGTACCCTAATATTTTGAAATTTTTTGTGAAAAGATAAAATCTGATAAGCTTTGAGGGAATATAATTTTTATTTCAATTGGTGTCCGGAAGCAAAAGTTACGCCACAAAATACCTAGAACTAAACTCGGCAGGCAGTACAAAAAACATTGCAAAAATCCAAAATAGATTTAATTTTGTTCATGTTTTTGTCTACATAAAAAGATTTGATTCATTCCATTTTCATTAGTGATGTGCAAGTTAAGAACCCTGTTCTTTTTAAGGCAATGTAAACAAATATTTCAAAAAATAACTTATAGAATTCATTTGAAAATGCAATTTTCAAATTTTCTCTAATTAGTTTATTTTAAAGGAGAAGTTTGCTTCCTACAACAATCTCACCGTTGGGACTAACGGATTTTTGTGTTCCAATCCCATGTAAGAGCTATTATCAATTTAGTTTTTCTTTTAACCTTGGATCTACTTCTACTTGACAATTTTTTGAAGTATGAAAAGGAAGTTATTATTTTTTGAATTTTTTTTTCCTACACTCCCAACTCAATTCTTCAACACAATAAATTTTAAATTCAAATTCCATAGTGCACATTTTTGGAAGAAATAGCAATCAAAGTCGTCTGAAAGTGTAGTCCAATGTTGCAAAAAAATTGTTCTTCAACTTTGAATGCTCATATCTCTAAATCTGTACAGTCAAACATCGTACAATTTTAACCACAAAATCTTAAACAAGTGAAGTTCAAGATCCTCAGCTTCAGTTCCACAAAAGTTTATTTTTTTCTTTGGACAAACACAATAGAATTATAGAAATGACAGTTTTGATTTTTTCTTCACCTAAAAATGGCCTTCGGACTTTATGGGTTTAGAAAAACACTGAAAATGGAAAAAACCTATTGGAATCATTTGAAAATTCACCAAGCCATGTAAGTAGCGATGGAAATTAGCTAGAAAATGAAGCAATTGGTTATTTTAACTATAGAGGGTTAGGTCTTTAGGGCTATGTTTTCACCCAATAAATATCAAGATAAACATTTCTAGTACAAATCCAGAATAAAATGACATAACAAAACTGATTTGAGCAACATTAGGTCTTCTATTCTTGTACTATTGAATGCCAAAAAAATTGTAGCATATTCTTTACTAAATCACGAGAGAGCCGCAATATCCAAAATTGGATCTTACTTACAAATTTACAATATTGTTCACCAAAATGCGGTACACTACTTTCTAAAAACCTCTTTTTGGTTTAGGAAGTCACTCATATTAGGAGGAGGACCCACTTTCTCGTATTCTTCACCTCTCTTTCCCGTTGTATCCTTCATCCACTTCATCCACTGCGTATAATACTCGCTTTCGGCTCTCAGATCCACAAACTCGTCTTCCAACACTTGTACTCTAGTCTCATGGAACTTCACCAAATTCTGAAGCATTTCTAACTCCTCTGGTAGATTACCGTATGTCGAGGCCGTTGCCAAAACGTCCACCTCCTTGACATGTTTTTTGGCCGCTTCGTAATATTTCTTTTCTTCTTCAGTAATTTGAACACGCAATGCTCGCCGCTCATTCTGTGCTTTCCTACGTCTGCGTTGCAGGGTTTCTAATTTTGATTCCCACAATAAACAATGGTCAGCTTGCGACAATTTCCCGGTGCTCTGCTTAGTTAAATACTGGTCTCCATTCTTCTTAAAAGCAACAAAATCGTCATCTCTCTCTTTGAGTATTTGGTTGAGAGACCTCAATTGTTGCTTCAAATAAGCTTCAGTGGGAGAAGACACTTCGCGTTCCTTCAAATTCTTCAGTTCCTCACTCTTTGTACTCAATGATAAACGTGCACTCTCGATTTTGGCAATCAAGGTCTCCTCATTGTCTGATGAATCACTATCACCTTCTAGCATCGCACACTCCTCTGTGGAAAAGTCCTCCACTTCCATGGGGTCAACTTTTTCCAAGACTTCTTCATGGCTGGTTGAGGTAATGGGCTCTTTTCCACGATCTTTCTTCTTCTGAAGGCCCACATCCAAAGACTTCTTGGACTCGGTAACAAAAACATCTTCATCATCGCTAGAGAAGGAATATCCGTTGTATTCATGGGTGTGCTCGTCCGAGGAAGAAGTGGAAGACCAAACTACTTCTTCATCAGCAACAAATGATGCTCCACGCTTAATTAGTGTCATCATCTTGCTTATATCAAGAGGATACTTTGCCCACAAGTTGGAGGCTTCCTCCCACTCTTTTTGGTCCGGACGGACCGCAATAGGCATTTCTGGGAGTGTTGTCCAATCGACTACCTTCTTCAAAACAACTTCGGCATACACCATTCGTACAAGAAAGAAACTAAAATTATCGTTTCTGTACACCTTGGTCTCCAAATATAGAAGGGTCCATACTTCGTAGCATCTACGCATGAACCTTGTGTCCGTAGCATACGCAAGGTTAACCTTTTGGTTTTGAACGTGCAAAGGGTGACGACACAATGGAAATAACTTGCTGATGTGGCACCAATCCACATACTTCGCAACAGTCCGGTAACTCCAAGGCTCTGGTTCATCCCTCCAACCCTTAAAAGCCTTAATCTTCGGATGAAGTAATATGGCCACGCGCTTCTTGTGCTTCTTGCCTGACCGTTTCGACCCTTGTCCTTCATCGCCCTTTTCTCTTGCGGAGTCAATGGAGTAGGTATGATAGAAGGAGATGGCGAGGTCGTACGCTCCATGTTTTAACAACGTATGTATAACTAAGCAATATATACTATATAAAAGTCTCAATGCCAAAATACTTACTCTAACTAAGTGAAACTAGTAATCATACGTGTGACACATTTACAAATATCGAAGCAAAAGTAGATGTTCAAGGTTCAAAGATCGTAGCGGATAGGGTCAAGTTTACGAAACACCGCGGTTTAGACATGCATGGAATGAGAAGAATGAAATTCCTTCATTCCCCAATCCCTGCCTCACGCACATGCAGTCAGCCACTTCAAGGTGGATGACAGCCTTTGCACAGAAGCAGGGGGACTAACGACCGCAAGTCCACCCCACCCCATTTGTACTGGGACTAGCGGTCACGGGAGGGCGAGTGCGGGTCCTCCAAGTAGGGCGAGTGCGGGTCCCCCGACCGAACAAGGGCGACTGCGGGTACCCAGGCGACCACGAGTCCACAAGGCGACCGCGGGTGCGGATCCCTGGGCGACTTCGGGTGCGGGTCCCTGGGCGACTTCGGGTGCGGGTCCCTGGGCGACTTCGGGTGCAGGTCCCTAGGCGACTTCGGGTGCGGGTCCCTGGGCGACTTCGGGTGCGGGTCCCTGGGCGACTTCGGGTGCGGGTCCCTAGGCGACTTCGGGTGCGGGTCCCTGGGCGACTTCGGGTGCGGGTCCCTGGGCGACTTCGGGTGCGGGTCCCTGGGCGACTTCGGGTGATTTTTCAGGCAAAGACAAATAAAAGAGGAATCTAACACAAGTGGTTTCATATTTTTGGAAGTATTTTATAATTACTTATAAATTTCCAAAGGACTTCTGTCATAGGTCCCTATTTATGCCCCTAGGTCTTCTGCAAAATGTTCACTTGCAACTTCTAAACATAAATGGGAAAGTAAAGATAATGGATTGGCTCTTACAATTCATAATTTTTTTTTCTCGAATCATTTAATGATTATGGAGGTCAATTTATGAACTACAGATTGTCCATTTCAAAGCCACTTATAGAGTCCATTATTAATGCCCGCTCCATTTCAAAGTCTTCTACCTTATCTTTACTTTCACATCCACACAAATGGAGAAAGGAACCCTCTTTAAAATCCAATGGACGTCGGATTTGGAGAAACTCCCCAACTAAAAAAATATTTACGATAGTGTTTCCTTGAGTGTCAAATGCTTCAATGCACACCCTTGCCTGAGCAAAAAAATTTATGTATCAATGAATAGGTGGTAGTGAAATCGTAGGCCACCAGAATTAAAAATATTCCCAACCTGTAATGAGTTTAATAGCTATTCAAGTGATATTAAGTTTTGGAAGAGAACATTTTAGAGTGCCAATATAATTTGTAGTTCTTCATTTCACCTTCAATCCCAATTTTCTTTTATAAGCAATACAATCAATAAAGAAAATGAAAATTTTCTTGGTTATCATCTCACAACTCTTATCCAATTTTGCACTCAAAGGAAACGTGCATACTAATACACAACTACACAAGCTAATTAAACATTCATACGGTTAGATTTTCGGGTTTAGGGTACTTGCTTCAATGGCAATTACTATAAGTCCATGCTCAATTTTCATAGGAAAAATACAAGAGGGAAAGGCTTAAGGCACTTAGGACTTTATTAGTAATGCACTCTAATTGTTAAGTTAAACTTATCTTTTGACCCTACATAGATTAAGCAAACACCCGTCTTGTAAAATCAAATTTCATTCAAAAGTATTTATTCGTCATTCTCCATAATGACGAACAAATCTAATTAAATAATGATTTACCACAATTGAATTCTAAAATACTCTATATCATTACAAATTAGTTACTTTAAAGTTTCAAAAAATCCCGTGAAGACCTCGGTATAGGCCACGCGACGTGCTTCGAGGATTGAGCCAAGGACCACTTTGAATTCCGCACCGAAATGTTTTTCATCTCAGTGCGCAATTCAAAGTGGTCCTTGACCAAACCTGTAAGACCCAACCATAACCTCCTATATCATGCACATGGAGTTGGGAATCGAACCGTAGACCTCCCAGACTCCACTTGAGTTCGAAGAAGTTGACCCTTGTGTGAGAATCCCTTCCACTACTTCACCTTCCCGTTGGTCACATCGGGAATCACCTTTGATGCACCACTCCTTGACCATCCCATCTTTATTCTTTTTCTTCTTTGATTCTATTGGGCTTCAAAATACCATCAGCTGCCCAACACGAAATAGTCTCAACGTTTGGACCCGAAGTCGCCCCACCCGAAGTCGCCCTACCCGCGGTCGCCCAAGTCCCAGAAAAGAGGGAAGCAAAAATGCGTGAGTTCTTCCCTCCTCTCTGGACCCGCGGTCGCCCTACCCGAAGTCGCCCTACCCGCAGTCGCCCCACCCGAGGTCGCCCCAGCACCACAGAAAGAAGTCCCTAGTTTCCCCCTTTTCTGGACCCGCGGTCGCCCCTACATTGGTATTTGAAAGAGTGACTTACAGAAGACTGCAGTCATGGTAGGTGAGATCATAGAATAATCTCTAGATAGCTTACAATTATATCACATGATCATTTTATTAAATGGTCCCTAACAAGGCTTCAATATCCTCAAGCCCTACAATGATGAACCAAAAACCCTACAAAGCCCTCGCAAACTAGAACCAGAAACGCAAACCTAAACCCTGAAATGCCCAACGCATTTTAGGATGGTTTATGAATTTGCTTGAACCCCAAAATGACCCTGGAATTTGCTAAGCTTCTAGAATTTGCTCTAAATTGAACAAAAATCCAACATTTTGATACGTTCTATCCATTCTTTTTGAATTGTAACCGTGTAAATTCAAACTAGACGTATTAGAGATCACATTAGAAAAGAAAACACAACAATACCTCTAATTTATTGAAAGATTATAATGTTTTATCATGAGGGTGTTAAATCTGTGAAAGTGATTTGAAGTATTTCAATCCTCTTTTCAAATGTGAAATCTAAAAAGTTCGTCACCTAAAAAATATGAGCTTAAAGGGCCTAAGGTGCATAAACCCAATCAATTTATAACTTCTCAAAATCTACTTTATCATTTTTTTAAATTTCATTTGTAATGTGATATTTTCTCAAAGATTTAGAGTGTTTGAGGCTCATTCCTAAGAGCCCTCAACACTACAAAAAGTCAAGATTGCAAGTGTACACCCATGCACAAAATTTTAAATAGAAAAATCATAATCAATCATTTTTAAAATCAGATTTTTGAAGCTAAAACTAAACTTCAAAAAGAATTTTCCAAAAATATGAATTACTACATATAGTAATTTGGTAAGGTTTTGTTTAACTTAGGAAATTGGTTGAGGACCCATCCTGTCCTCGGGGTCACTTAGGGGTTCACTTGAACAAGAAGCCAACATCTTGAATTATAGAATCAATTTCTGTATACTTCTTCATTTTTCCTCCAATCCCAAGAAACTTTTTTTCTGCAAACTTTAAAATTGTTGTGGAGAGGGGTAATACACTCGAAGTGAAGAATGTACATTTCTCTTGTTATAATCTTAAAACTCTTCCGCAATTTTGCACTCAAAATGAATGTGCATACTAACAAGCAAGTTGTTTAAACATTCATATGTTTAGATTAAAAAATAAATAGGAAACTTGCTTCAATGGGAATAACTACAAGTCCATGCTCTTTTCAGAACAGAAAAACTAAGGTAGGAGGTTGTGAAAGAGTGCGGGCATTAAGAATGGCTCCTATAAATGGTTGTGGAATGGTGCATCTAAAGTTCTGAAATTGACCAATACATTCATTGAATGAACCAAGGAAGAAAACATTATTAATTGGAAGAGCCAATCATTCTCTGTGTTTTCTCCATTTTTATTTAGAATTGCAAGTGAACCATTCATGAAAGATCTAGGGTCACAAATAGGGACCTATGACCCAACTCGTTTGAAAATTCATAAGTAATTCAAAAATCTTTGGAAAAATATGAAACCACTTGGGTTAGATTCCTCATCAATTTCTCTTTGTCTGAAAAATGAGCTAAAAATATTCCCGTCCAAAGAAATACACGAAAAAGGCAGACCAGCCCTTAGGTGCACCATTTCTGAGCCTCCTACCTTACACTTGGAAAGGCATAGGCTCTTAGGGGTTCATTAGTAAATAATTCACTCTAATTGTTAAGTTAAACTTATCTTTTGACCCTACATAGATAAAGCAAACACCCCGTATTGTAAAATCAAATTTCATTCACAAGTATTTATTCGTCATTGTCCCTAATGACGAACAATTCTAATTAAATAAAGATTTAGCACAATTGAATTCTAAAATACTCTATATCATTACGAATTAGATACTTTAAAGTTTCAAAAAATCCCGTGAAGACCTCGGTATAGGCCACGTGACGTGCTTCGAGGATTGAGCCAAGGGGCACTTCGAATTTCGCACTGATATGTTTTTCATCTCAGTGCGAAATTCAAAGTGCCCCTTGACCAAACCCGTAAGACCCAACTATAACCTCCTACATCATGCACACGGAGTTGGGAATCGAACCATAGACCTCCCAGACTCCACTTGAGTTCGAAGAAGTTGACCCTTGTGTGAGAATCCCTTCCACTACTTCACCTTCCTGTTGGTCACATCGGGAATCACCTTTGATGCACCACTCCTTGTCCATCCCATTTTTATTCCTTTTTTTCTTTGATTCTATTGGCTTCAAAATACCCGAAGTCGCCCAACACAAAATAGTCTCCCAGTCGCCCCACGGCTCCATAGCCCCACCCGAAGTCGCCCCACCCGAAGTCGCCCCACCCGAAGTCGCCCTACCCGAAGTCGCCCCACCCGAAGTCGCCCCACCCGAAGTCGCCCCACCCGAAGTCGCCCTACCCGAAGTCGCCCCACCCGAAGTCGCCCCACCCGAAGTTGCCCAATCCCCCAAAGAGGATTACAAATGCGTGAATTTTCCACGACTTCTGGACCCGCAGTCGTCCCACCCGAAGTCGCCCACCCGAAGTCGCCTACCCGAAGTCGCCCTAGTCGAGGTCGCCCCAGCACCAAAAAAGCTGGAAGTCCCAAGTTCCAGGGCGACCTCGGATGTAGGGGGCGACCTCGGGTTCAGGTTTCAGGACCGCTTTGGTACCCGCGGTCGCCCTTACCCGCACGCGCCCTGTCACCCGCACGCGCCCCTATGGCGACCGCGGGTACTTAAACGGTCGCCCCACCCGCATTCGCCAGTCTTGGTCCTGTGCTACGGCTTTCATCCACCTTGTAGTGGCTGAATGCGAGCTTGTGGGCCAAGGCGGTGATTGGGGGGTGGACTTGTTGCCCTTTTTTTCCACGACTCTATTTATTGATCGATTGTAGGTAACTTTGTGAAGGAAGAGCTATGTCTAATCCAGGAGAAGGGAGTAGTACAATGCGTCCGTCTCTATGGGATATTAACCACGATGACCCCCGGGAATGGGAGAATGCTACAAGGAAATATGTAAGGGGCACCGACCTTGACAATCCCGCGGAGTTCCAAGTGACTATTGACTCATACGAGTCAACGGGTGGAGAGTCATCATCAAAGTCGAAGAAGTCAAAGACGGCACATGATAAGGACCCAACTTATCCTCCACGTGATTATTCAATATTTGTACAGCGAGTGTGTTTCGAATGGTACGAGGGACGCACTTTGGAATTCCTAGAGTCTACATACTTGAGGCATAAAGAATTAGGCATCATTAAGTTGAAGAGAGATTTGAGCACTTTTATTCTAAAAAAGTGCAAAGAATCCCCGAAATATGCTGATGTGGATGAAACGTACTTTGGCAACTATGAGAAGTGGATGGAGAACGTGCTCATGGAAATCATTTTCAATACCAAAAAAATCATTGTAGAGCACCAACCTATAGTCCCTGGGTGTGAAAATAAGGAGACCATCGAATTCCACGCAAAAATGGCATGGTGGCAGAAAGCGGCGTCTAGACTATCGAAGACTGTATCTAGGGCGATGGGGTGGCAGTTGGACGCATTGACGGCTGCTCTTTCTCAAAACAGTGGATCGTCTCTCATGTGGATCAATTCTAGTGCAAAAGTGGTTCCGCTTAGTGGATATGACCAACAAGGGGGGTATGGAAAGGTGCGTAAGGTATACATTGATGGCATGTCTACAATACCCAAGCATGTACATTTTGCGGGGAAGGTGTCAAAGCAAACAAACACGCGTGATGCAAGATATGAACAATCCATTGAGGCCTTGGTGTGTCCTTTAAATCACCCAGCCATTGTTAAATTTGTGGCTATCCACGCCAATACAATGGAGGCCTACACGTTGTGGTGGAATGGTGGTAATTTGAACAAACTTCTTCGCTTGAATGAGAAGGTCGTGCCACATGCCGATTGGCACGAAATCAAGTTGGTGAAGGAACTTCAACAAGAGCAGGTGAAGCAAATTAGCCTCTTTCGAAGGCACAAGGCGAAGTTAGCATGGGCCCTTGTTTATGTGACAAGTCTTGTACACAATGAAGGTGTTCTACACAACGATTTGTCTCCCAACAACATATTAATCCATTATCCGCCGTACTCGGATGATGTTATAAACATTGGGATTTGCGATTGGGGAATTGCCAGTCGTATACAAGAGGGAGCTCCCTCACATTTTGGATACAAAACCACGAAAGAGAGGGATGACATGTTGGTAGGCAGATGGTGGGTGGCTCCAGAGTTGTTCTATGTGTTTGGGCCAAAGGGTTCAGAAACGAGCCTTGACAAGATGCAAGTCAGGCACAAGTATACAGTTAAGTCTGATTCGTTTTCTATTGGTAAATTGATTTGGAACATGAAAATTGGTTATATGGGTGAATATGACAGGGAACTATTCAAAAACCCTGAGTCGGGAAAGTTCTTTACAATGAAGTTACGTGCGCTTATGGATCTTGACTTACAGACGAGACTCACATGCTCTGAGGTGGTAGCTTCACTCATGCTTCCACCCTGGAATATGAAGCCTCCAGAATTAGTTTTTCGGGACTCCGTGTTGTAGTGTGATAGAAGAATACCATAGTATCATTTTGGAGTAGTACTTCTAGTACATGTAATCAAATTTTAATATGAAGTGCCATTTTCCCCAAATTGGCAATATTGTGGATCTATTCTTCATGGTATGTTGTATTGAATCTCTCATATCAATGTTTGTATTTTGCTGCAATGAATGAATTAAATAGGCTCAATGTTCCAGTAAGATATCCTACAGTAAGATATATAGCCTTGGAATAATGGAGCCCATTTTCCTTCTAAAAAGCATTGACAATCGGCACTTGTATTGGTTCATCCGGCAAAAAAGGATGACTTTCTTGTAATCTTAATAGGTTTTTGGCAATAAAAATGACATTTCTCAATTGGTTTGAATGGGCCAGAAAAAATGGGAACATAAGGGTTAAATGCAATACACCATTTTTAGGTGAAATTAATTTCACCTTTATATGTAGAAATTACGTTTTCTCTCAACAAAACCATTTTGGTCTACAAATTAAAAATTAAATTTTGAATTTGCCTTTTAATGTTTCACAAAACATTTTTACAAAGAGTACCTTGAAGGCTTCTTCCAGGTTCATTACTTTTGAATACAAGGTCAAAATATTCTTGCAAGATCTATATGTTTGAGCCATAATCAAAAACTAATAAAAGTTTCTTTAGATGTGAATTTAACCCCTGAAGTTCAAAGGCCATTATAGGTTCAGAACCACTAAAAACCGTCACTTTGGCTACTTTGAGAAAAAATCTTGAAGTGCATTACAATAAGAGTGCATTAATTATTAAGCCCTATGTGCCTAAGCCTTTCCCTCTTGTATTTTTCCTATGAAAAAAAAGCATGGACTTATAGTAATTGGGATTGAAGCAAGTTTCCTATTTATTTTTTAATCTAACCGTATGAATGTTTAAACAACTTGCTTGTTAGTAGGCACATATAATGTTGACTTCTTGTACAATTTAAAGCAAATTCATAAAACATCCTAAAATGCATTGGGCATTTGAGGGTTACGGTTTGGATTCTAGGGTTCTACTTTGCGAGGGCTTTGTCGGGTTTCCGGTTCATGATTGTAGGGCTTCAAAATATTGAAGCCTTATTAGGGACCATTTAATAAAATGATCATGTGATATAATTGTAAGCTATCTAGAAAATATTCTATGATCTCACCTACCATGACAACAGTCTTCTATAAGTGACTCTTTCAAATACTGATGTAGGGGCGACCGCGGGTCCAGAGAAGGGGGAGATTGGGGACTTCTTTCTGCGGTGCTGGGGCGACCTCGGGTGGGGCGACTTCGGGTGGGGCGACCGCGGGTAGGGCGACTACGGGTCCAGAGAAGGGGGAAATTGGGGACTTCTTTCTGCGGTGCTGGGGCGACTTCGGGTGGGGCGACCACGGGTAGGGCGACCACGGGTAGGGCGACTACGGGTCCAGAGAAGGGGGAAATTGGGGACTTCTTTCTGCGGTGCTGGGGTGACCTCGGGTGGGGCGACTTCGGGTGGGGCGACCGCGGGTAGGGCGACTACGGCTCCAGAGAAGGGGGAAATTGGGGACTTCTTTCTGCGGTGCTGGGGCGACTTCGGGTGGGGCGACCGCGGGTCCAGAGAGGAGGGAAAAACTTACGCATTTGAAATTCCCTCTTTTTTGGGACTTGGGCGACTTCGGGTGGGGCGACTTCGGGTCCAAAACTAGGAGATTAATTTGTGTTGGGCGGCTCATGGTGTTTTGAAGACCCGTACAATCAAAGAAAAAAAAAGAATAAAAATGGGATGGACAAGGAGTGGTGCATCAAAGGTGATTCCCGATGTGACCAACGAGAAGGTGAAGTAGTGGAAGGGATTCTCAGACAAGGGTCGACTTCTTCAAATTCAAGTGGAGTCTGGGAGGTCTATGGTTCGATTCCCAACCCAGTGTACATGATAAAGGAGGTTATAGTTGGGTCTTACGGGTTCGGTCAAGGACACTTTCGAATAGAGAACGGAGATGACAAACATTTCCGTTCTATACTCGAAAGTGTCCTTGGCTCAATCATGGAGGCACGTCACGTGGCCTACACCGAGGTCTTCACGGGATTTTTTGAAACTTTAAAGTAACTAATTTGTAATGATATAGAGTATTTTAGAATTCAATTGTGCTAAATCATTATTTAATTAGATTTGTTCGTCATTATGGACAATGATGAATAAATACTTGCGAATGAAATTTGATTTTACAAGAGCGGTGTTTGCCTAATCCATTTACAGTCAAAAAGATAAGTTTAACTTAAAGTGTATTATCCCTCTCTACAACATTTTGATAATTTGCACAAATAAATTTTGTGGGGATTGGAGGAAAAATGAAGAAGTACAAAGAAATTGATTCTATAATTCAAAATGTTGATTTCTTGTTGAAGTTAAAGCAAATTCATAAAACATCCTAAAATGCATTGGGCATTCAAGGGTTTAGGTTTGCGTTTATGGTTCTAGTTTGCGAGGGTTTTGTAGGGTTTGGAGTTCATGATTGTAGGGCTTGAGGATATTGAAGCCTTGTTAGGGACCATTTAATAAAATGATCATGTGATATAATTGTAAGCTATCTAGAAAATATTCTATGATCTCACCTACCATGACAGCAGTCTTCTATAAGTGACTCTTTCAAATACTGATGTAGGGGCGACCGCGGGTGGGGCGACCGCGGGTCCAGAGAAGGGGGAAATTGGGGACTTCCTTCAGCGGTGTTGGGGCGACCTCGGGTGGGGCGACTTCGGGTGGGGCGACCGCGGGTCCAGAGAAGGGGGAAATTGGGGACTTCCTTCAGCGGTGTTGGGGCGACCTCGGGTGGGGCGACTTCGGGTGGGGCGACCGCGGGTCCAGAGAAGGGGGAAATTGGGGACTTCCTTCAGCGGTGTTGGGGCGACCTCGGGTGGGGCGACTTCGGGTGGGGCGACCGAGGGTAGGGCGACTACGAGTCCAGAGAAGGGGGAAATTGGGGACTTCTTTCTGTGGTGCTGGGGCAACCTCGGGTGGGGCGACTTCGAGTGGGGCGACCGCGGGTAGGGCGACTATGGCTCCAGAGAAGGGGGAAATTGGGGACTTCTTTCTGCGGTGCTGGGGCGACCTCGGGTGGGGCGACCTCGGGTGGGGCGACTTCGGGTGGGGCGACCGCGGGTCCAGAGAGGAGGGAAAAACTCACGCATTTGAAATTCCCTCTTCTCTGGGACTTGGGCGACTTCGGGTGGGGCGACTTTGGGTCCAGAACTGGGAGATTAATTTGTGTTGGGCGGCTCATGTTGTTTTGAAGACCCGTACAATCAAAGAAAAAAAAAGAATAAAAATGGCATGGACAAGAAGTGGTGCATCAAAGGTGATTCCCGGTGTGACCAACGGGAAGGTGAAGTAGTGGAAGGGATTCTCACACAAGGGTCGACTTCTTCGAATTCAAGTGGAGTCTGGGAGGTCTACGGTTCGATTCCCAACCTGGTGTATATGATGTACGAGGTTCTGGTTTAGGCTTCTTGGTTCGGTCAGGGACCTCTTCGAACTCCGCTATGAGATAAGAAACAGGTCATAGTGGAGTTCGAAGAGGCTCCTGGTCAAACCTTCGAAGCATGTCATGTGGCGTATACCGAGGTCTTCACGGGATTTTTTGAAACTTTAAAGCAACTAATTTGTAATGATATAGAGTATTTTAGAATTCAATTGTGCTAAATCTTTCTTTAATTAGAATTGTTCGTCATTATGGACAATGACGAAGATGTACTTGCGAATGAAATTTGATTTTAGAAGAGGGGTGTTTGCATAATCTATTTAGAGTCAAAAGATAAGTTTAGCTTAACAATTAGAATGCATTACTAATGACCCCCTAAGTGCCTATGCCTTTCCAACTGTATTTTTCCTTTATGAAAAGAGCATGGACTTATAGTTATTTCCATTGAAGCAAGTTTTATGAAACAAGAACCTAACCATAGGAATGTTTAATTAGCTTGTGTATTAGTATGCACGTTTCATGAAGGTGCAATATTGGATAAGAGTTGTGAGATGATAACCTACCAAATTTACTTTTTCATGGTTGAGTGTACTGCTTATAAAAATAAATTTGGGATTGGAGTTGAAATGAAGAACTACAAATTATATTGGCACACTAAAATGTTCTCTTCCAAAACTTAATATCACTTGAAAAAGCTATTAAACTCATTACATGTTGGGAATATTTTTAATTGCGGTGGCCCACGATTTTACTACCACCTATTCATTGATACATAAATTGTACTTCCTTTCTCCATTTGTGAGGATGTGAAAGTAAATATAAGGTAGAAGGCTCTAAAATGGACTGGGCATTAAAAATGGACTCTATAAGTGGCTTTGAAATGGACAAACTGTAGTTCATAAATTGACCTCCATAATCATTAAATGATTCGAGAAAAAAAAATTATCAATTGTAAAAGCCAATTCATTCTCTTTACTTCCCCATTTTTCTTTAGAAGTTGCAAGTGAACGTTTTACGGGAGACCTAGGGGCATAAGTAGGGACCTATGACACAAGTCCTTTGGAAATTTTCAATTAATTAAAAAATACTTAAAAAAAATGAAATCACTTGTGTTAGATTCTTCTTTTATTTTTCTTTGTCTGAAAAATGATCTAAAAATATTTTCATTGAAGTAAATACATGAAAAAGGGAGATCAGTCTTGAGATGAGCCATTTGTGAGGGCCAGGGTGAATTGACTCCCTCATTGCCCATCCAGGGCTTGCCCTAGAATTTATTATTTGCACTGCTTAATTTTTGGGGGAATTCTGAAATCATATTTGCAATCAGAGGCCCCAAATTACTTCTAGGAGATGCAAGAATTACCCAAAAGTTGGCAGAATATAGGGGGCTTTTTTTTAAAATCTAAGTTGACGGGGGCAATGAGGGGGTCAATTCTCCCTTTGCATTTCTTGAGTCTACTACCTTTCCCTGGACCCGCGGTCGCCCTGAAGCCGCACGCGCCCTTTCTGGACCCGCGGTCGCCCCACTTAACGCACTCGCCCCCCTGAACCCTGATCCCGCACGCGCCCAGGGCGACTTTGGGTACAAATGCGGTCGCCTGGGACGCGAGCTGCCACTTTCTTTTCCAGTGCTGTGCATCGGCTTCCATATGCTTTCAAGCGTCTGGATGCGTGTTCGTGCACTGGAATCTTGTGTCTAGGACACTTTTTGTGTTGTCGTCGATTGTGGAAGACCATACTTTGTGAGCACTTGGAGGATACCAACACATCCTATATTCACCATGGCCCCCCCCTTTAAGAAGGCAAAGAAGAAAGGAGAGCGCCATAGTCGGAATGTAGCCATCCTTTTGGACCCAACAGCAAGGGCATTTCCAAATTGGCAAAACGTGCAATCGGATTGGACGTTCAACACTTGCAAGGCCTACGTAGGGTGGTGCCATATCGATAAGTTATTCCCTTACTTCCGGCACGATGTCCATATCAGCCAAAACAATGCTAATCTTCACTACTGCAGAGATGATGCATTTGTGCAACGGTGCATCGAAGTTTACCGGACATTATATCAAAAACCAACAGTGAAGGGGAGTCAAGTTTCATTGGGTATATGCCAAATGGTCTATGCAGAGCTACAATTGCGACGAATTGTGGATTGGAGGACCATTAAGAAAACCCCCAATAGCATAGTTCCCACTACCAAAGACATTCCAAGGGCGGATCCATCAAATAATCCGAGGGATGGATTAGGGCCCAAAAAACATTTCAAAGAAGAAGTGTCGGATGAAGACTACGATTGGGGCCAGTCGTCCACCTCCACCGACTCGGATGAAGAAGACATTGCAGACCCTATGCCCCCAAATGAAGATCCAATACTTGAAGAAAATATGGCAGCGGTGGTACCTTTTGTTGGAGACTCAGAAGAGGCAGTAGTATTGCATGTCGCGCCTCTTAGATCGTTGGAGCCAATGCACTTCCGTCATCCTGAGGAAGACGAAGTTCTTCAACATGTATATGCACGCATGCGAGAAATGGAGGAAGACAAGGAGGAGGGCGAGATCGGGTTGCAACGAGATGCTGAACAAGCATTGGTGATTTTTGATTCATGTGAAGAACTACCTCTTCAAGAAGCAGGAAGGGAAGTATTATATCTTGAAGACACGAGGAGGCAAGGAAAAGAAGCTTATAAAGCCCAGTTGAAGGCTATTCTTGGTAGACTGGTAGAAATAGAAATGGAATGTGAAAGGCAGCGTGAACGCACTGGTGGTGACATTCAGGACAACGATGAGCACACCCTTGAAGCACTAATCATAAGCGGGAAAGTTCGTTTGTCAGTTCAACAAAAGGAAATGGACGAGCTGGAGCAATTTTATTTGAAATTCAATAAAGGCAAAGATGGAGGCTCTACCTCAAATTCCACCCCGTTCTTGGATAAACGAATGGCCAAAATAATGGAAGAGTGTTTGGCAGAAGAAAACCGATTGAATACCGAAAGGAAAGCTGTGGAAGAGGCGCAGTCAAGGTTGAATGACCTAAAAGAAACCACGGTTGTAGGCCCCATTGACCTTCCAATGGCTTTGGATGCATTATTAGTAGATGAAGAGCATTGTGTGCTGACATCAGAGGTAGCTTCCTTGAAGCAGAAGTTAGTTTCTTTGAAGAAGCTTGAACACCAGTTTCAGAAGCACATAGATTTCCGGACTGCACACATTGGTTATGCGAGAACGTTCAAGAATTTTTGGATCAAAAACAAGATGTGGAACCATGACCTACCCCTTTTGAAGAGTGCTTATAGAATTGCGGCCCATGAGTTTGAAGTCATGAAGAAGAAAAGGGAAGAGGAGGCCAATACGGATGTTGCATGATTTTAGGCTAGAGGTAGTCTTCTAGTAAATAATAGACTAATAGGTAGTTGTTTTTCTAAACTTGTGTGTATCGGAAGGGTTGCTTTGACCTTTAGAACCACCTCATGTTGTACAATGGGGTCCATGTTTTGTTTCTTCAATAAAGATATATAAATATTCCTATATGAATTAGCCTTTATGTGTTTTGAAGATCTAATTCTTGATGATTAGACACATGTCAAATACATTTATTGCATGTGTTGTAGGTCAGTTTTCTACGTAGACTTTTGTGCTTTCATTTACACAAAATACCAACAATGTAATAATACCATTGTCTTTTTAAGAAATTCATACCGAACATCCAAACAATTATTTATATTTGAACAACTTCATACAATTTCTAGTTTGCCATGTACATCAATTGCAAGATCATCCTATGATGTGAAAATAAATAAAGTTTACTATAGATTTGAAGCTATTCCTAAATCCTAAACCCGTAAGGAGTGAAATAGTTTGTTTTGGCATCATAGTGATATTTAGAAGGGAAACATGAATAAAATTTGTAGTATCTCCTTTGGCACAACATTTTTTAAAGGATTAAATTCGAAGCCTACCAAATTTTAGAACTTCTCACTACGTGGTTCAAATGTTTTTGTATGATAAGTAGTTTTCAATACTTAGCATTCAGTTGGTCCCCTGAAAAATTAATGATATTCTTCACAAATGATAAGGCATTTCCAAAAACAAAATTGATATTGAAATTGGTTCTTAATTTCTTATGATTTATATCTATGTGAAAAACTTTGAATCATTTCATTTTGATTACCTGCCAAACAATATTGTTCATAACTTTCACATTACTAATCCAAATGGAATGAATCAAAGCTACACATGTAGACAAAAATATGACCTTTAAGAAGAAAAAAATTAAAAAATTAATTTCAAATTCTTGTAGATTTCTTTTTCTGCCCTGAGACGTTCTTTACAAATTATGTTAAAGATGCCATAACTTTTGTTCCCGGAATCCCAGGTACCAATTGCAACAAAATTTATATTCCCATAAAGGTAATAAGCTCTTGTATATTATGAGATAGTTTCCAAAAAATTCATTAAAAATTGAGATCATAGGAACCTGCCCAAAATCCATATTGTTCCTTGAGGGGACAATGGTCCTTTAGGGGTTAAGTTAATCTTTATGCACATGAAGTCGCCCTTCTTTCCCCCGAGGTCGCCCTTCTTTCCCCCAAGGTCGCCCATGGCACTCGAAGTCTCCCATGAAACCCGAAGTCGCCCATGTGGGACCCGAAGTCGCCCATTTGAGACCCGAAGTCGCCCATCCGGGACCCGAAGTCGCCCGTTTGAGACCCGAAGTCGCCCATCCGGGACCCGAAGTCGCCCTCCCTGGACCCGCGTTCGCCCTATTTCGGACCCGAAGTCGCCTGCCGGAACCCGCGTTCGCACCATGTGACCCGAAGTCGACTACTGCAAAGGCGCGCGCCTCCATATGCCTGGAGGTGGACCAGCGGTCGGGTAGGGCGACCTCGGGTGTAATAGAGTTTGGTAGCGGCGCCCTAAAACCATCCTTGGAGCGTGTGGAGGGAAGACCGAAAGCACTATAAATGTAGAGGAACAACATTGGATTTCCATTGCTCTGTTGATGAACATATGGCTTGGATCTTCTCAAGAGGCTTCATGCAATGTTATATTCTTCAGAGGGCAACAACCTTGCTTTGAGTGGTTAGAAAACTACTCGAAGCGGTGGCTTTGTCATAATTTTTTTTTCCGAAGCACTTGGGTACATATACGTTTCGGTTTGGAATAACGCATATCAGATAAACAATATGGCAAACCGAGGAGCGGGGAGGAGGACGAACATAAATGATACTCGAAGAGCCACAAAGGAGTGGGATCCCTGGTTGGTTATTGAAACGAACCCCGCTCGTTCCGCAAATACGAGGACTTGTATTTTTTGTGGTTGGAACAAAGTTTTCGTGCGGAAGCGGGCATTTGGTCACTTTGGTTACCCCCGTACATCAACAGTGGAACGTTGTAAACGTATTCCATCCGTAGTCCTCGAATTATTCAGAAACTGTGAAGGGATTGTACCAAAAGAAATGAGTTTGGAGGAGATGCATGGAGTAGATCTTGAGGTTGATGTTGTTGCTGAGTCCGTTGCAGGGTATACTGTGGATGCATCAGTGGAAGGTTCTGTGGACCCAAGCGACAGGACAGAAGCACCTAATGCACCGCCTCGTAATCCAGATTCAATGAATTCTACTCCTGTGACGGTGAGAAGGATGCGCTCAACCTCGATTTCTCGTCAACAAAGCATGGATGAATCATTCCGGGTCAATGAAAGACAAAACTTGGACAGACTATGGGCTTCTTTCTTTTATGAGGCTAACATTGCATTCAATGTGGTGCGGCATCCAACCTTTGTGAATGCTGTGAAAGCAACTTCGACATGTGGATTTCCATATTCCCCGCCATCGTACAATGCGGTGCGCACTAAACTACTTGATGTGAAGAAGGAGGCTGTTACAAAAATGGTCAGTAGTCGAACAAAGAGTTCTATTACCCAATATGGAGCCACTATCTGTTCAGATGGATGGTCAGATACAAATCACCGTCCCTTGTTGAATATGATGCTCGTTCGCCCTGCGGGTGATGTCTTCCTGGGATCGGTTGACACCACAGGAGAGAGGAAAGACATGGCGTATACGGTGAATACAATGGCTACCTACATAGAGCAGGTGGGACCAGGAAATATTGTCCAATTGTGTACAGACAATGCTTCCGTAATGACAGGGTCAATGCGCGAGTTGCAAGCAAGGTATCCCCACATGTATACGCAAGGATGTGCCGCACATATATTGGACTTACTTTTGGAAGACTAGGGAAAGGAAAAAAGGATCAAAGATCTAGTGGATAAGGCCAGGGCAATTGTGAAGTTTATAAAGAAGTACCACTTGACTTTGGGTCTCTTCCGTAAGTACTCGCCGAAGAAGTCATTGAGACTTCCCGCGGCCACACGCTTCGCAGTGCATTTTCTCATGATAGACCGTTTGGTAGAGTGCAAACAAGCGCTTCAATTCGTGGTGGGGGACGAGACGTATATGCCATTTGAGAATAGTTTGGTCAGCAGAACAAACGGACTCATTACAAGAGAGCGGGCCCGTAAAGCGCGAGAGGATATAGTTTCGGAAGTGTTTTGGGTGGAATGCGGTAATTTCCAGCACATGGTTCTTCCAGTGATTCTTGCTCTGCGCTAGTTCGATGGCAAAATACCGGCGATGCCGAAAGCTTGGATAATAATGAGTAGCCTTCGTCAGCACGTGTGCACTTTAAAGGAGGCTCCGTTCTTTCTTGATGAGCAGACCGCGACGAAGTTCCTAAAACAATTTGATGCTCGTTGGAAGTTGATGCGCACGGACCTCCATTATGCAGGGGCATTGTTGAACCCGTATTTGACAGATGTGGAAGAGCTTCATAACAATGAAGAGGCAAAGCGGGCATTGAATCGAGTCATCAGAAAATTGAGCGGACCATTGAATGTGGATGAAGATGAAGCAATTGCTGAGTTGACGGAATTTGAAGAGAAGTCGGGTCCCTTTGATCCATTACAAGAGGCTCCAGATGTTACTCGATGTAACTTGTTGCCTCATCAATGGTGGAATCGTGTGGGTGGGAACGCTCTTCCAAAAATAGCAAGGAGAGTTTTGTCTCTGACATGCTCAGCATCATCTTGTGAAAGAAACTGGAGCATGTATTCGTTTGTACACGATAAAGTGCGTAATCGCCTAGCCACAAAGAAGGCTGAGATGTTGGTGTATATCTACACCAACAGCAAATTGGAACGTAAAAAACAAGGACACAATCCAGCACTATTCTACGAAAAATACCTTGTAGATGGAGATACAGATGAAGAGAATGAAGAACCATATTCTTCGGGGGACGAAGATGAAGTTAGGTTTAGAGATTTGAGAGAAGAACAGAGACGTGTGGTAGTAGAAGAACGCCTCCGTGAAAATAGGTGGGCTGGTATGGTGCCCCGTGTAGGTAGTCCTCCACGAGGACGATACCACAACACTTTCGTGGGTGATGATGATGGATTGAGCTCTCCAGAGGCGTCGCACCACCGCAGAGACGAAGCCCCTCATGTGTCGGCTTGGGATGCATTTCCGGTAATCAATGCAGACCCAACGAGGGAAAGAACTCCTGATGACAACAATGACGGTGCAGATATTCCAGTGGCAGATGAAGTGGAGCTTGTAAGGTCTCCAATTGCCACATGTCTGCCGCCTAGTATGCCAATGAACCTCCGAAGTGGTGTACGAGTTAATGTACAGGGTGAAAGGCAAGAAGAGGTGTCGCATATTGAAGAGGTACCTGCAATTCATCCAAGTTTAGCACCGACCAACAACACTGCAACAGAAACTAGGGTGTACGATTCAGATGCGCCATTGCAAGTGGTATTCAACGAGACCCGTACCCGTGGGTCCAATCGCCCTGCAAGTGTAGACATTGCCACAACATCGAGGATAGTACCAACTCCTCTAACAAGGTCGCCGACACATAATGATCTACGACAAATCGTTGATGAAGGAGTTCATGGCTCAGCTCCACAACCTACTCCGGCCTCGTTGATGTCAGGCCCTGGAGAATCATCCAGGCGATCGCGTGAACACTCCAAATCAGGAAATAAACGAACTCGCAAGACGCAAGACAGACTGACACGGAACCCCAAGCGTCAAAACCATGCGATCCATCCATTTGTCATTGGAGAACGAAATTCCACTCGTAATCCTTGGCCATCAAGCGCAGCAGCGAGAGCAGAGCGTCAACATGTTGGGCAGCAGGTGCTTGAGCGACCGACAGGCCCTATTATCAATGGAACCACTGATGCATCGAGGCCGACAAAGCGATTAGTGCTAGCCGAAGTTGTTGGTGGTTTAGAAACGCAAGTGCGAAATTTGAACTCTGAGGTGGAACGTGAGGTGATCCTTCAACCTACAAGCAGAGAGGATGATGAAAATGAGGTCTCAAGAGCTAGTGACAGTAGTGGGCCACATGAAGACACCGACCCCAATGCAGATGAAGCGGAAAGCGATTCTACCTTCACAATGTAATGTGTTGCATTATAGATGTGGAGGCCTTCAAATAGTACTATAAGGATTTAACATCAATGCCTTGTAGTGAAGATTTGTTGCCAAAGCTTGTAATGAAATAGGTAGATTTTGAATTTTGTGTAGTCCATCACTTGGCTTCACAAAGTCAGGAAGATTGTAAAAGGTACTTTGGTGTTGACGATGATGATTAATGAAGGTATTCGTATTTTTTGCAAATAAGTGTGCAATTTCAAACAGGAGTGGTCTTGGTACTCAATTGTGAAGATCATCCCTATGTATGTACGCAGTTCCATTTAAATTAATATGATTATTGTCCAAGGTTTTTATTATTATTATGTTTTAGGCTTATGAATTGATTGTCCCATGATATATCATTACATAATGCATGTTCATTTGCTTTGGTACGTACCGAGCATATAATTCAATGCTTATATATTGCCGATTTGCTGTGGAATGTGTTGGTTGAAGAATAAATATTGGAAAAAAAATGTTGTGGGGGCCCCAGACTTGTAGCCCATGAAGTAGGACCCGTGGTCGCCCTGGATTTCGGACCCGCAGTCGCCCTGGATTTCGGACCCGCAGTCACCCTGGACTTCGGACCCGCAGTCGCCCTGGACTTCGGACCCGCAGTCGCCCAGGATTTTGGACCCGAGGTCGCCCTACCCGTGGTCGCCCCCTACCCGTGGTCGCCCCCCTACCCGCGGTCGCCCCTACCCGTGGTCGCCCCCTACCCGCTGTCGCCCCTACCCGTGGTCGCCCCCTACCCGTGGTCGCCCCTACCCGTGGTCGCCCCTACCCGTGGTCGCCCCTACCCGTGGTCGCCCCTACCCGCGGTCGCCCCTCAGGAAGCACGCCACGTCACAGCCACGTAGGACAGTCCGTTTTACCAAGGGGTAAAAAAATTTGAAATCCGAAATCCGTACACGACAACAAAAACCGCCCTTACTCGACAACTCGACAATTCGACATGCGACATGCGACGTCTATTAGACACAAAAACTCGAAATTCTGTCAGACAAGACAACCCTGGCGGAAACCCAAGATGAGCCTTCCGAGAGTCAATGGGCTGATTTTGTGATGACCGCATCAAAATTGGCAATTACAGCTCAATTTGTAGCAGAAGTCGCTCCAAGGCTGCAAGAAGTTGCAACGGATTTTTCCAAATTAGCGCCTGAATTGTTGAGTGGTGCCTTGGACTTCGTGAAGTTCAGCCAATCTATGACACCATTTCTCGACGAGCGTGTTACAGATTTGAAGGTTTTGAGTGAATACCAAGAGGAGATCAAGAAGTATAAGGGTATAGATGTTGAGAATCTCAAGTTGGCGGCGGATGCTTCGAAATTGAAAGAGAAGCTAGAGACATTGGAGGCTCAATCAGAGTGTCGACATAATACATTGCCTTTCCAAAGGAAGTTTATTGAAGACTTGGAGTACGAAATTGTAGCGTTGAAGAAGAAAATCCGAGAAGGTGAAGTAGATGTTGAGAAGGGAAAGGAGAAAGTGGAGGACATACTAGATGGCATTGAGGAAAACAACAATCCGGATTTGTTGTATTTGACCCCCATCGGTAATACTAATTCCACATTCCACGATGCTTCTATGCAAACGGAAAGCAATGAGGTCGAAGAATTGAAGCAAAAATTGAACGAGGTCACCGAAGAAAACACGCGTTTGGAGGCCGAGTTGAAACGCCTGCAACGGATAGTGCAATTGGATGAATGTATGCCGAAGAGCACTTTGGACTCTCGATGGTTGGCATGGGTGAAAAAACTCAAGGACAAACCGTCTGTAGTATCACGAGCAATGAAAGGGCTACTCAAATTGGCAATGAAGTCGGATGAAGAATGCGATAGCGTGGAGTCCTCTCTTTGGTGTTTGAAGAAGATGTTTGATTTACATCCAACGGGGTCCACCGAAATCACATATTGGAGAGACATGGATGCAATGTTCGAGCGTTTGAACCACATGAAGAAGGAAGAGGTGGCCTCCATTAATTGGGCCTTGGAACTAGAAGAAGGTTGGGTCCCTTATCCCACGCTTTCGGCACACATCAAGAAAAATGACAATTCAGTGGTGCATGCTTGTGATCCTTCGGCCTTAATATTGGAGGGTCATTGTAGCCTTTGTCGAGTTCATTTTGGGCCCGAGGGAGCCCTCACCATGGGCCAATGTCCCCACACTTTCCACGTCACATGCATAATCAAAGCATTCTTTGTTTGTTCGGTGTGCCTCGAGTGTCGTTCTCCCTTGCCTCCTAGGTTCTACGAAATGCTCGGGATCTTGGAAGCTATGCCCCCCGGCCATGAATACAATCGATGGACCCTTCTGGTAGACCAAGCGCCATTCAAATTTCAAAATTATGCGCATTGGGGAAAAAGTCTAACGTGGGATTCGGTAAATTCTACACATGGGCTATACGAATCATCGGAGGTGCCGATAGATTCTTTGGTGTGGATGACCCACGATCGAGAGGTGGAGTTGCGAGCTAGAGGTATTGCCAATGAGGAGGATCGAGAAGTATTTTGTCGTAGTATGGGGGGCCATTGGAGCATGCAATTCCACAAATTCTTTCGATTTCCCGAAAAGGAAGTGAAGAAAGGACTAGATGGCAATTGGATAGAGGTGGAGCCTACACAAGAGTTTAATGAGCAATACGGGGATTACAATCACACTTTGCTAGGGAGGGCCCTCTTTTTATCAAAGTTGGAGGAAGCTGCACAAGTTCGTGCCTTTGTGGAACTAGATGGGCAATCAAGCACAGAAAATTCAATGGTGGAGGTGGCAGGGGCATTTGATAAGAGGATGGGCGAAATCATAATGCATTGGAGGGCATTTTTAGTGGGGGGAGAAGAACCAAAGTGGTTTTCCATGCAAAATGATGATGACGTGGTCAACTTTTTGGTAGATAAAGTGGATGCTGCTTTGAGAGCGTTGAAGGCAGAAGACGTGGATTTGACTCCAAAACGGAAGAATAAACGGAAGATTGAAGACGAGGATGACTACTCTCCGGATACGAAACGACACTTTTCCGCAGTAGACATGGAAGCTGCTTCCAGGGGGCCCATGAGTGGCGGTGGTCTTGGTCCTCAAACACGCCGCGCAAGTGCAAGGCTGAAGGATAAAGAGGGTTCATCGTGTCTTTCTGAGGGAGGTAGCAATGATAATATATAGGGTAGTTACACCTTGTTTGTATTTCGATATGACATTATGAAGTGTTGTTTATTTATGAATCTCGAGAGGATTCAATACTATTAATTCACAACACTCATAGTATGCTATGAGTTGCTTTTCATTAATATAAAAATATGTGGGTTACTCAAATGTTTTTGAATTTACTCTCCTAAATTTTTGATATTTTATGCAATACTTTTTTGTCAAATATGATTTTGGACATGCCTATCTCTCAACATAATTTTATCTCATTAATTTCTAAATTCCTAAAATATCACGCATCTCTAAACTAAGTCCCTAAAATTAAAACTTGTAGAATTAGTCAAAATCCAGCAGCCGTCCGCTAGTCCGCCACCCGCCTACAATTTCGACGATGTTGTCCGCCTGTCGCAGCTTGCCGTCCGCGATTCTGTCGTTGCTGTCCGCCTGTCGGAGGTCGTCGTCCGCGATTTCGACGCTGCCGTCCGCTTGTCGCAGCTCGCCGTCCACGATTCCGTCGCTGCCGTCCGCCTGTCGGAGGTCGCTGTCCACGATTCCGACGCTGCCGTCCGCCTGTCGCAAATCGCCGTCCGCAATTCCGACGCTGCCGTCCACCTGTCACAGGTCGCCGTCCGCGATTCCGTCGCTGCCGTTCGCATTTTTGTTCTTGGACCCGTTGGGGCTTTAGAAATGTTTTAGTTTTTGCTGCTCAACGGTCATGAGTAATGGGCCTGATCTGAATTCTATAAGTTCTTAGAATTTCAGACTAACAAGCACTCCTGAGAAACTGAACGCTAAGATTTCCAAGGGCTAGGAGCTGCAATTTATTTTGTGTCCCTTGCTTGGTAATGTATAGTTCAGTGGACAGGGGGGCTTTGGTTTCCAAGGCTTCATTCACACATTGTTTCTAATATTTTTTACAAATCTTATCTAACGGTTACATTTTTAATTTGAATCCAATTTACGGAATCGGAGGTGATCACTATGAGCAAGGATTGGTCTTCTTGGTATGGCTTCCCGGAGGTTGGTAAAGTGCAATGCCGGTTTTGCAACTTGGTGTTTGCCAAGAAAGTAAGCCGGTTGTTTAGCCACTTAGGATACCAAGGCACATCGGGGTCTCATGACAAAGGAATTAGCCTTTGCGCAAAAATGACATCTGAAGTTCGAGCTTTATTTTTGGGTTGCCAAGGGGCGATCCCACGAAGATCGTCTCTAAACAATGTGGATGGCAGTGGCACACCTATGGCTATGTGGGAATGCGATAATTCAAATGGAAGAAACATGGCACGTCTTCATGTGAACGAAATTGGAGTAGCTATTCATTTGTTCACAATAAATTTTGAAACAAGTTGAAGCCACAAAGAGCCGAAGATTTGGTGTATGTGTACACCAATTCCGAAGTCCTTTCTACATCAAAGGAAAACAATGAGAAGAAGTGGTACACCGAGAATGTGGAGTCGGAAGATTCTATGTCGGAGGACGAGTGTGATGAAGATGGTGAAGATGGTGATCCTCTATTCGATGACAAAGATGCTATGAATGATGACATCACCAATTTGGATGATGAGCCGCTCCGGAGCCCAAATCGGAACAATGAAGACAGGGATAGAAATGCGGAAGACATTTACAACTTTCCATTGGATGAGGACAATTGTGAATATGATGAAGGTGGCCCTTCTATAGCTAAATTTGTAGATGGAACCAGGTTGTTGACTAGCAAAAGGATTCTAGCCAATACGGAAGACACTCATGAGCAAATAGTGGAGGAAAATGAGGAAATGTTTGTCAATGATTGCATCCCCCAAACAGATGAAGTGATTCCAATTCTCGAGAGTCTACCCATGACAATGGCACTTGTAGAAGAAAATCCTGAAGTCAATGACATGGGAGAGTGTGGGGTGAAGTTTGACATGAATGTGGATAATACAAGTGTTGAATGTGTGGAAGTACCATCGAATGTAGATGCACGTGTGACGGAGTTTGGTCGCCCAATGCTAGTTCACAACGTCGAAGCCCAGAAGCAGATTGTGCAAGATCTCCAATTACGACCACGTAGCGATCGTCCATCAGCACTACATACAAGAGGTAGTACAACTTTGAATGGTCCCGGAGGCTCAAGATTTGGGAAACAAGTTGAACAACATTTGACCAGTCCAACCGGAATGCACCTTCGTGTCAATCCAGATCCATTCAATTCATCATGGAGCAATGATGAGAAGGACGAGACATTGGCATCAATGTTTGGTCAACGTTCTGACCAAACAAAACGTGATTCATTCAAATCGTCTGATAAAACATTGCAGTAGATGAATGGAGCAAAGATACCCAATCATGGAGGATCGCAAGTAAGACCACCAATGGTGAAAGAGTCCTACAAAGCTCGAAATAAAAGATTAATGGAGGCTTTTGCAATTTCCCCATCAAAGAGACAAAGTCTTGGTAAAAACCCTCTTGATGTATATCAACCAATTTCAGCGAGGAAATTAAAACCGATTCATGGCCTTAAAGAAGGCATAGGAAAGTCTATACTAAGAGCCAAACAGGAGCAGAGGAAGGGCCGACCAACGAGGTCAGTTGCATCCAAGCAAGTTTAAGGAGGGACAATTGTACAATCTTTATCAGAGGATATGGAAAAGTCAGACAACGATGAAGATGAAGATTCAGGATGGGATACTAGAGGTCATAGTAGCGGGGCAGAGGTGAAAGGAGATAGTGATTACCAGCCTTCAGGATGAAAGGGATGTATAATTCATTATTCAAGTGTTCATGATGAATTGTTATATGGAAGCATGTAACGGCAATTTATTTTTTGAACCTATCATTGTAATGCACATGAACTTAATGATGTTCAAAATATCATCAAGGTTTTTTGGTTTTTCAATAGTCAAGCACTATTGACTGAAATTACATTGTGTGCATCATTTTTTGGATCAAGTATTACCTACAAAAATGTAATAGTATAATGCATCAAATTTGGCTTCATGTATTGTTGTTTTATGGATGTCCGCCCGTCCGCGCCGTCCGCGGCTTCCGTCCGCCGTCCACGCGGTCCTGTCCGCGCGGTCGTGTCTGCCGTCCGCCGTCCGCGCCTTTTGTCCGCCGACCACTCCGACCGCCTGTTCGCGTCGTCCGAACGACCGACGGATGCCGTCCACATCGTCCGCGCTTCCCGAAAATGTGGACGTCCGGACGTCCGGATGTCCAAAAAATGGATGTGATTTTGCCCCGAACGTTGAAATTCGTCAACCTTGTTTCCAGAGCTGTTGTCTATATAGAAATGAGGAAAACATTTTCGTATACTTTCCTACCGAAGTCACTACATTGGTCTTGCCGATATATGTGTAGAACTTGTGTCTCTTGTACTGCCATAGCGCATGGGAGTCCTTCTATTCGTAGAGGGAATGGAAGGTTGTATACTGAGTGCAGTTGTAGTACATAGTTCTTGTTTTTCGAGGTTGCCCGTACTTGTAGTGGGCCACAATGACATTTGCCTTCTACTGATGCTATTACCTCTGGCAGTAAATGTTGTTTTCTTTCGTACAGAGAGAAGGTGCAGAATTTGTCTCCTGGTGTGCACCGCGACTCAGGATGCTGCAACCAAAGAGAAAACTCATCAACCGAAGGGTGTCACCACCACGTCGCAATGCAGAAGAGTGTAGACCGCGGCCCCAAAGTCTGGGGCATCCGAGAACGGCAATGCAGCAGCGTGCAGAAGGCGAGCGACGCAGCAAGCACTTCAATGATACACTCCTACAAAGAAATACTGCATCCAAGAGTATGGGAAAACCTTCCAGTTCAAAACTGGCAGTGAAGAAGCAAAAGATCGTGGAAGTGGTTTCAGCTGCATCTTCGGAGGATACGCCGAACGAGAACCTTTCACTGGATGACTTAGACATGCAGCAGCATTGGAGGTATGATTCATTCTATGTTGTACGTGTAGCGATACCATGTCTGTAGCTAGTCCATGGCATAGGAGAGTAATGTACTTGTCTCTAACGGTTCTGTAGTAGAGAAGTGACCTGAGACGTGTATAGCAAGGCATTATAACTACACGGAAGAGGTTAGTCCTTCGCGTACATGGTTACGCATGTCCAAAAGGATGTGTCTGCACATGTACTGAAGTCTTTGAGCTGTAGGGTACGTATTAGCGACGTTATCGTACACATTGTCGAGAACGTCTGTGCGTTTTGTCGAACGTCCAGAACGACATGGAAGTCAATCTTCCATGGCTGAACTTCGTTACCTGCGGTCAAGCTTTCATGAACATTACACATCTGTGTATTGGGATGTTTCAATCCGTTCGTGAAAACTGTGGAACCTCTGCGAGGATGTGCTTTGGCATTGCAGTAGTGCAGCGTACTGTGCGCTTGTGTATGCTCCTTCTTTTGTCGGAGTATTCTGCGGTAATCGCACAAACATGAACGGACATAGCGTTCGAAGGAATTCAAGCAAATGAGACATGTATTCAGTGCCGTCCACAGGAAGTTCAGCTATGATGGACGTTGATCATACACCACTCACATCAATTGAGGAAGACAAGCACTTCTGCTGGCGCTGGTATGCATCCCTATATCATGGTTTCCCTTGCTTGCATATGCCTAGATGCAGTATCATGTGTGTTTGCTTGTCTTCTATTCAAAACATATCGTGTTCTAGGCATACTTGGAATTGTGAAGGGACTTTGCGAAAGACTGCGGTAGTTCAGGGAAGTCTATGTATGCAAAGACTTTTTCAGTTGCAGCAATTGCAAGAGCTATTACAACGACAGAGGTCTTTGAAATTTTACGACGTGCATAAATAAAAGTCCATAATGAAGCTTTATTCTTGACGTGTCATGTGCTAAGCTTGACGTTTACAAGGAAAAGAAGTATTCCAGCGCTCTATCAGAATTATAGCAGACTAGTGCCTTCATTTTTGTATACAAGTTATTTATGTTGTGTCTAGTAACGCAGCTAATGATAAGCAGAAATATGTGGTACGTTTTTCTTACCGCTCTTGTCTTGGAAGGTGTAGGTAGACGCTCTGGATGGCCTTGCACTTCTAGCATCGTCGACCTTCACATGCCGTCTCCAAGACAGTGGAATGTAAATTTATAGCTCTCTCATTTGCTGTACTGTGGATGATAATTCTGCGAGATGTGCTTCTTCTGTCCACAACTAATTCCTCTTCAATGACTGAAATTTGAAGAAGGCGAGCTATGTCTGCTTCTAAGTTCTCCAGTATAGTGCATGCTTGAATAGTAAGCGTTTGCATACAACAGCAGGCTCTGTTGCCATGTTGACCAAGCAATGAGAAAATCAGCCTTCCACGTGGGTTGTGCACTTCAATGCGGTTCATGTTTGTCTAAGTTGGTGTACAACATTTACATTGCAGAAGTGTGGGACGGGAGGCATTACTTTCTTAGGCATAGAGAAGAGCTTGTACAAAGTTTCCAATTTTAGAGAAGTGGTCAGTGTAAGTCGTAACATTGCGTGTACTGAATGCTTCCTATTTTTGTACATTTAGGGGCCTTTTGCATGTCTTGCTAACGGAACAACGGGCAATCACGTGCAGTCAAGGGCGCACTTGTCCGCACAGAATTCTGTGTGAGTCCGTTGCAATGCATATGAAATAGTTGACGAGTTCCTTCATGTAGTTCAGTAGAGTACAGGAATACAGAAAGCAGTGGACAACACTGAAGTCGCTGTTACTTGGAATGTACTTTGACGTTCTCTTTTTCCAAAGCCATGTCATGGTCAGTGGCACTTGCTGTACTATAGGTGGGATCAAGAAAGAGTACTTCGGAAATGGCAACAATTTAAGTAGAAACGTGTGACGTACTTGTGGAGGAGTTGGTAATGCAACTTGACCTTGCAGATACGTTTTATTTCATTCATTTTGATGCAAGTGTTTGTTGTTGGTAAAGCACAGAAACATCATACTTTTTGATTCGGAAGACAGTATGGAATCTTCGTACAACCATGACAACGTTTCCAAGGCTTCCGGGCAAGCACATTTACATATCGCTCTCTTGGTCGCTGGTCATCTTTAGTACTGAATGACTACCTATAGTAGGTATGTTTTTACACAACTTCAGTGAGGCAGAGTGGACTTATTCAGAAATGACAATCAAGAATTTCTGGTAACATGTGAAGAAAATAATGGAAAATTGTGATTGAATTAGAAGTGCAGAATGTTCTTGTGTACGAAGTCATGGATGGATTGCACAATTTCTGACAGTGCATTTGTTGTGTGCACTATCATAGATTGGCAGGACGCTTGTCTGAGCATTTGTGGTTGTAGTTGTTTTGTTCATGACGGTCTTCAAATTGTTTCAGTACGTCGGACTGTTATTGGGGTCATGTAATGCAATGAGTACATAGCATATGTTAGAGTATATACCCAGCCGAGAATGTCGTAGAAGTAAGTATTGTTAGTGGACTCAGACCGTAGTTCGTGTGCAAGCTTGTGCGTATTGAAAGTGGCCGAGGTCGCCCACTTCTCAGCATTCACGACGCAGCACAAGTTTGCACAGGGTGTAGGACAAAAATTGAATGCTAGAATTTTTCGAAAATGACAACAATAACGTTGAGGGCAAGCATATATATGCTGCAATGATTTTGATGTTAGTGATGACGTTCGTATTTTGTAATTTTTAAATTCCGTTGCTAAGATGAGGTTGGTAGAGGAACAGAAAGCAGGAAGTAGAGAAAGATAGCAATGGACGAGGACTATGCATATTCAGCAATCTAACAGGGCAGGCATTACCAAAAGTACTTGTACATTGAAATGTCAACGGAAGTGTGCTTGTACTTGGATGCATGGACAACCGCAAAGAATCCGTCTACATGCCATTACAATGAAGTGTTCATGTGCTTACAGTGGACAGGAAGTGAGTTTTGAACCGACTACAGGAGTATTGTTTGTAGAAAGACTTTGTGTCTTGAATTTCTAAGATGTGGTATTCCAATGGAAATTGAAGTACTCATGCTCTTGTTTGTAGTACCGTAGCTCTTTCTGTTCATGTCACTCTACAAGAAAAAGATAGTTTGTGCAGCAAACTGTGGTATAAAAGTCATTGCTGTATATGAATCATAATTAGTATTTGAAAGAAGAACTATACAATGAAGTATTGCATGTTCATGCATGGAATGTTAACTTCTGCGTACGTTGTGTGGCCTTGCTTTTCTTTGTTCTAAATTTCGATTATGTACAACGCATGTCATGCTGCCCACAAAGATAGCTGTGGTTGACCTGAAGTTCCACACAGTTCTGTTTCTGTATTTTGAATTATGAAGGCTCGCTATAGGCAAACTGCATTTCAATGTACTGAATGTTTTTCTTGCGTGTGGTAATGTAGGGCACTCCGTCTGAAAATGACAGTGTCGTACGCTGTCTGCCGAAAGACATTGAATGTCACAGGGCTCATCGTCTGCTTCGACATAGCACTGAAGTGATGACTATCAACATTCAGGTCAGTTTGTAGGCGTCAAAGAAAAAGGCGTTTGTGCAGAACGACGTGTACTGCACTCATGTACAGAATAGGGCAATACGCGTACAAGATGAATATGAATGTCAGATGTTATGAGGTGTGCTTCGACTTCGTTTGACGTCATCATGGAGTATAGAAGTCTTTATGAAAGTATATGAATAGCTTTCACTATACACTTCTAAGTAGAAGCGAACATGTACATGTAAAGCTTGCATTGCAGCTATTTCATGCGTGTGCAAGAATAGCAGTTTCTAGACTTTGTAAACATAGCGGCAGTTGCGTATGAACTGTGCACTTCCATTCCATGTCAGCAAGTGAGAATGTCCACAATATTATTGCAGGTTCGGCATGTGGGATGATAGGAAGTGGATGACCGCAGTGCTCTTCTAAAGGCTTGTTGTGAAATAGCCTTCTGTATCATGTGTAGGCAGAATTAAAGAGGATGGCTGTCATGATGTTCTCCAGCAATGCATTTGGAATGTGTTGTCGTTCTACTGACATGTGTGACATATTGGCATGTATGTGGGAACTACAGTCTTCACTGTAACTAGTACTTGGACCTTTTTTCGGTACTCGCAGACCATTAGGACGCAACATAGTATTCCGTTGTAGAAGCATAGTACAGTTCTATCATAGTAGGTTTCAGGCTTTTAGCAAGGGTCCCAGATCTTCGAAGCATGTTGTATCTGTAGACATCATGAAGTTGTATTCATGATGTTATAGTGCATGTACATTGCATTTGTTCTGTAGGATTGTGAGTGAAGATAGTTCCGTAAAAGCACGTCTGAGGGCTACAACGCAGGAACTTCTACATGGACCAACAGTCAGTCTTGCTTTAAGGAGTCTTTGTAGTTGAAGCACTGTGAACAAATGTTTTCATTTGTAGGACATCTATCACGATCAACGCTGCTTTTCTGTACTGCTTCTGGCATACTATTCTGTCATGTCGATGACTTCCGACTGCAAAGAATTATTTCTGATGACAGTGCTTGTCATTTGTAGTGAAGGATATGGCACGCCAGCTTCGGTGAAACAAGATGATTTGGACGACGCATCAGAAGAAGATGGTGACACGGACGATAGTGAAGGGGAACCTTGGCAGGCACAAGTGCAAAGCATGAAGAAGCCCATTCAGGTAGACGGTGAAGGCACGCCTTGCGGTAAAATGAGGAAAGCCCTCATAGCAAATGTCAAACTATTTGCAAGTGATTTGGATCCCACTTGCAGTTGGGAGGCGCAACCTCTGACTTACAAGAAGCGCTTTTTCAATCGACTTTATGATGGTATGGTATCTTGTCTTGTAGTTCCCGGCAGCTCTTATAGATGCAGGTAAACCAAGACCCCTTGAGATTAACCCACAGCATTGGGACACAATGTGCGCTCGGCGCACATCAACAGCAGGAATGGAGAAGTCTGAGAAGATGCGCTACATATCAAAAGGCAAAGCTGCGAAGGCTGTCCAGCTACAGGTGATTAAAACATCGGTGATATCCAAGGTGGTGAGACAAACTTCTGTTACTGTCATCTTGGAAGGCAGTGAACATGGTTCAATAATCAGGAAACTCACGCGAATCTCAACCGCCACGCTCGCTTTGATCCTGAAATCCATACGACAACCGGAATTGCCGAACTGCATTCCCTGCATGCCGTATACAAACACAGATGTTACCGCTTTTATTTGACGTGGCCGTAGAACTTTGTAGTTCTTGTAAATGTTGGACAGTCATACGTTGCATTCATAGTCTAACTTCATGTTCTGAACCTTGTACAGGCTCAATCTCTTAAGCGAGAGCCATATCCAATTGAGATAGAAGAAGAAGTTGCTAAAGAATATAAGTGATTGGAAGTAGAGAAGCAGAGCACAATAATGAATGATGGGAAAAGCATGTCTGAAGTGCCCATGCGTATGACAGATTTAGAGGGCAGTGTGGTACGCCTGGAGAGTAAAATGGATGCATCCCAGAAGCGACTGGAGGGAATGCTTGTACAACTTCTGGGCAATCAAGGGCTCAGGATGAACATGGCAGTCCCGAACGTGAGCAAGGTTCCAAGTGCTCTAAACTTGCCGAGAATGTTGATGCAGGCTGCATTTGGAAGTGAACCCACCTCACCGTCGCCAAACAGTCTATTGCCCTCAACTATGCTAGACAAAGACGACCCAGTCCAAGTCGAAAGCAATGACTAGTTTCAAGTGCCATTCTCGAAAGAGCCGTCGGATGTAGTACTTCCGCAGCATGAAGTACTTCTAGTTTCTGTACCCGCTACAGTGCAGGTCTCATCTACAAATCACGTCATAGAAGCATTGGAAACTCCCTTGAATGATATACATGAGGAAGACATTCAGAAAAACTGTGATGTGTACGCTTTGTATGACGTAGTCCCAACCTAGGAGGCATGCCCCGTAGAAGAACCGGAGCGTCCTAAGCAGGTGAGGGACGAAGCTACATGATAGAAGAATTAAATGTCTTGGAGGTGCCATGTAATTGTTAGTAAATATTAGCTTCATTTTCTGCCGTGTTTAATACAAAGTCCAACATTACATAAAATGGATTTGTATAGAATCTGACATATCCTGTGTAGCGTAGCTGGATGTCTGGAAACTTGCATGTGACTTCTGTGAATGCTATGGTAACTATGCAATTGTGTGATCATTTTATGAAGGATAGTTTCGCATGCTCACATGCTTACTTCGACGTCGGTGAAGTTCTACTACATATATGTGCAGTGACTGCCGTCAGTACTGTCATGATTCTACGTACTATGTAGTGTCTGTGAGGCTAAGTCATGAAAGTTTGTTACTTCATTACGAAGAATGAGTCTGAAGCTCAACGTTGCTACCTTCAATATCGTTCAATAACGTATACGTGGGATGACATATATTCGCAGGAAGAAGTTGACAGACGTACTCGTATAGAAATGCGGACCAGGATGACCGCATACATGGCTGCCAATAAGAAAAATGGAAAGGCAAATGACGGAGTACAAACTCAGAAGCCAACTGCATCCAAAGCAACTGCAATACTGAAGCCAACAAAGGTTGCACCAAAGGTTCACATTCTTCCCAAGTAGTTAAAAATTTCGAATATGGCCAGTAGTATTCAGTACTTGTCTTAGCTTTTGTCATGCTCAGTTCAGAAATTTCAAATGCAAGTGACAATGGAAGAATTGAAGGTCGTGTCTTCGTGCTATGCATTCAGCACGTAATAGTTTGATACCAATTGCATCTCACGGAATATTTTATGCATGAGCTACGGAGCTGACATATTGGGTGTACATTTGCGGAGCAACGTGCAGGACACTGGAGCATGGAATTTTCTCTTCTGTACAGCCATAAACATCAAAGTAGTTGTCGAAATCCGTAATAGCTTAGTACGGATCCTAATAGACTAGATGAAATTAAAATAGTACAAATTTATAAAAAAATTAGTTTAGGCATAGACTAACGGAAACAAATAAATCCTTAAAACTACTTTAGACTTAATTCCGGAACCAGTACGGGAGCATGACGAAACTTGACATCCGGGTGGACGGATTCAGGAGCTAGAACACAGGAACCCGGAACGCAGTCATTAAATACAATAGCTTGCGGCGGTAGACTAGGGATACGTTACGGCGTTCCATAGCCTACGTTCCCGTTGTAGTGAACGTTGGGCGTAGGAATAGTATATAAATCCAGCTCCTCCTCATTTCTCGCCCTCTTTCAGTTGCTCCACAATTGGCTGATAGTGAGAGAAAGTGTGGTGAGTTAGGGTTACGACGTTAGGAGAGGTGAGACGGATGGCAGGGGTTAGCAATTGGTATACGGTCCCAACCCGGAAAATCAGTCCGGTGATCCCAACGGATCCACTGCACCTGCATCAATTAGAGGACGATTTGAAGGTCTTGGGGTGTGCAGGTTTGCTGAAGAAACCCTGGAACGTCCAGAGTGACCAGGTCCTCCGAGAGTTGGCAGTGGGCACACCAAATCAGTACGACCAGACCGTACGAGGGCATCCGGACTAGAAGACAAAGGAGTTGTGGGCGGAGGTTTACGGGTTCCTGCAAAAAGGAAACGATTTGCCACTTGGACGGACCAATATTACTAGCACAAGTTCGGGAATCCGCCGCACGCAAAGGAAGGCTACGCCATCAAGGACTGCCGGGACGAATGACACAAGCGACTGCTCCGGTTTCTCCTACCAATTCTGTATCCGGACAAGAGTTCCCGGGTTACGGTCACGATGGCCAATAAGATATTTGGGGCATTCCAGGACCAGGTCATTCACTGGGGCCGGGTCATGGTGAGTGTAGTGGGGCGGTGCACTGGAAACCTGATGAAGAACAAGCCGAACCCGCTTAGCACGTATCTCCTCCACCTGTACCAACACCGTGAACTGCTGACGGAAGATGAGTCGACGGATTACGAGACCGGGTTGATCATGCTGCAATGCAACTGCACGGATGACGAGGAGTTGGAGACGCAGGAGTCTGAGAACGAGGACGAGGATGTCAAGCCGGAAGTGAAGGAAGAGAAGGTGGAGCCGGAACAGAAGCTGACACAAAGGGAGAAGGAAGAACGGAAGGAGGCATCTGCAAGCCGAAGACGGAAGTCTACGGATCTGGCGGCCAGAGGTAAATTTCCGGGTCCCTTCCTCATACAGGATACAAAGGAATGGGAAGGACCACGCTTCTTCGAGTGCGGAGAAGAGTGGATCCGGACCGCGAAGATGTACCACGACAGGCTCGCGGAGATCGTACTCCGGTCCGCAGACATGATGCACTACGAACCAGAGAACCTTCTGGACGTGCTGAAGACGCTCCCCCTGAGTCGGAATGGAACGAGATGAGGACGGAAATCCGGAAACTGAAGACGGAATGGAAGGAGCTCAAGGGGAAGCTGAGCTGGACGGAAGGGGAGCTGCACTACTCTCAGGAGGCGACGCAGAAGGCCTACCAGGCGTTCCAGACCTTCCAGAAGTGGATGGTGAGTCCGGCCGACCTCTACCACGAGGCGGCCCTTTATGATGAAATACAGAAGACGTCCGCGGCCCTCACCAACACAAAGATCGTCCGAGTTATGGTGGAAATGTCAGGCACAATGGAGGCGTCGTTGAAGGAGTTCCGGTCCATGATAGCGAATCTAGATTCGAACAAGCCCCTCGACTTCGGTGGATTTCCGGAAGTCCTGGATGTCATCGCCACTCCGTCAATTCAACCCCCCATCTCACCCATCAAACGGCAAGGTCAATTTGGGTCGTTGATCAACATCGTCACCGGAGGACAGAACCCGTCACCTCAGGATCCGGGTATGCCGGTCCGGAGTAGCCTGGACGCCCAGATCGAGCTTGTGCAAAATCCGGCACGTACACACCCGGAGCAATTTGAAGATATCGAACCGCCTCCGCCTGCCCCAATGCCAATGCCGGATCCGATCCCCATTGAGCTCTTGGAGGAAGTAGAAGTAGAGGAGGATCCGTAGTCTCTAGAGAAGGCGGACTAGACTTTAGTCCACAAAGACGAGACGTATTCCGACAGTCCCCTAGTCCAGAAGACTTCCATCATCACCTGGGCATCACTCGGACACCCCAAGGCAAGACTAGCACTAGAGGTCAGCTAGGGTTTGATAGTAGCTCCAAGAAACCGCGTAAGGGAAAGTAGGTAGTTAGACTGGTAGTTTTCTAGTTATCTTTTTGTTAGACTAGGAATTCCGGGTCTTCGTACAGAATCCGGATTCCGGATTTTCAGGGTTGAGTTTCAGTTAAACTTATCCACCCGGATTTTCAGGGCAGTTTAGGATTGGGCGAAGCGGTACTTTCCGCGGGTTTTCCGGCATGTTGTTTTTCTTTTAAAAGAAGGGACCGCTTGTGGTCCCTAATTCCTTTTTTTGCTATTCCTTATTTTGAGCAGTAAATATATGTTTGCATTTTTATTGTCTTTTTACTCATTGCCTAAGTTTTCTTGTGGGTCCTTGCTTTCCTTTTCCTTGGGAGTTTTAAGGTTGCTTGGGTGCATACTTGACGGTTTTGGCTAAAGGGTAGAGAGGTGGTAAGGAGGAGTCTGGATTCAGGGGTTCCCGGGTCTGTGAATTGTGTGTTTATCCAGAGACGGGATTTAGAATTGTAGAGGAAGTTGTGCGGAATCTGGAGTTGGTGGTGTGGGTGCGAGTCCGGTGTCGCGTCGTATATGTGTACATTATATGAAATCCATAATTGTGTGTAAAAGCGGAGGGTTTTTTTTCCTTAAAGTTTCAAGAGACATTTGGAGTGATGATCCTCTTGAACTTTAATTTTTTTTAACTTTGTTAGACAACTACTTAATCTTATTTCTTATATTCTTGTACTTAGAGATGTTTTGAAGCTTTATTTTGTTAGGTTAGAATTGTTAAAAATGAAAGGTGAAACTTGTTTTACCTTTTGTTTAATTTTAAATGGATTAGAAGTCCACGTAGGGGATAAGGATAGAGTTATGGGGACAAAGGGACGGCCAATGGATGAAAGATAGTCCATGTGGCGTTTTAGAGGCCAAAATTCACTTGCTTAGGTGGATGGCATGGAGGTTGAGGTGGCAGATGAGGTGGAGGCTCTTCTTCTTCCACCTCCAAGTTAGTTTAGGAGAGCCGTGTTTTTGGAGAAGGAGAGCACTTTGTACATGGGGAGTTTGGCTATGAAATTTTGGGAGGATGTTCATCTTGTTTTGGTGATTCCGAAAACCTATCATTCTCTCAAATTGGAGTTTTTGTGTGAAAGTTATGCTTGATGGAGTGAGAGAAGGAAATTTGTCATGAAGTTTGAGGGCAGAATTTTCGAGGGCTCATATCTATCTGATTATGAAGTTTTTGCTTTTGAGATTTGGCGTGATTATTTATTGAGTTATTAGCTTTCCAAAAAGCTATCATTCTCTTAGTTTGGAGTTAGGATGCAAAAGTTATGGGCTTGAAGGTGAAGTAGTGAAGAGCTGCCTTTTGAATTAAAGAGGGTGAACTTGGATCGACTATAAAAGTCGGACAGTACCTTAGTTTTGAGTGAAACTTTTAAGTGTTGTATATATTTGTGTTACCTTTTCAATGAGATACTATATGGTCAGTTTGGAGTTAGTATGTGAGAGTTATAGCCTTGGAAGTCAAGTAGTAGTGAGTTGCCTTTGAGTTGAAGAGAGTAAACTTTGACCGGCTATAAAAGTTAGACAGTATGAGGTTTTGAGTTGAAATTTGGATGTGTCATAGTTCTTTGCGTTAGCTTTCCAGAGAGATATCATACTCTCATTTTGAACTTTTGTGGAGGTTTTGGCACTCATATTAGTGTCGGGTGCACTTTTGGAGGACTTTGTGCGGTTTATGCACAACTTATACCACTTTGTACAAACATGTGATACTTTATTTGACCTCTATGGTCCATGATGGGGTTACATGAGCATGATTATGAGGCAAATTATGGGGTTTAATTATGAGTATATTTGATTTTGGGATCTTCCGTATTTTGAGCCATTTCTAGTTGCAGCCAAGAACCCCGCGTTTTCCCAAGGCAAGGCCTCTCTACCTGACACCGGAAGGCCAGGGAGGGTTCTGTGCGGAGATAAGCGACCATCTGTGGAAAAACCCCACTCACCTGGAAAACTCCGCAAGTTTACAAACACAAGTTGGAGTTTTGGTACTGGACCTCGTCTCAGTTTCCGGGTAAGTTTTGTAACTGTTGTTGTAGCAAGGGGGGTCGGGTTGTATTCTGAGTGACCTGCTTCTGGAGAAATCCGAAGTTGTGAGGGTTAGCTAGTCCGTACTTTGGTTGTGACGGAAAGTACTTTGGGTCTTTGTCATTAAGAAGTTAGAGTTAAAGTGAGATACAAGGAGTGGTGTTGTCCCTACCCCTCTTAAAAAGTAAGAAAGGACCCTCTGAGGGTAAAACAGAGGTATCAAAAACCATGTGTTTGAGTTACGGATCTGGTGACTAAAACGATCCGGATCTGGTAGAGAGTCCGGAAAGTTATAGAATCCGGGTGGGGAGTGAGATTTGAAGTTATTCACATAAAACCGGATTAGAAGGAGTTTAGAACACCCTCTAGGGTTCCTTGGGACGATATTCCGTATCATCTTACCATGTTGTTGTGGTTAAAAGCGTTTACTACCGTACTGCGCGTACGACAATAGTCATAGAGTACTGTGCTGTTTGCTTCATTTCAGAGTAGTTATGAACTTGCCGTAGTTACAGAGGTTACGTTCGTTTTCTTGGAATGCAGTAGTTCTTATAGTTCTTTGAAATTCGAAAAGAAAAGTGTCATTCACGGACTGTAGTGAATAGTGCTTTGGAATGGGTACTTCATCCTTCAAAAGGAAACCTTGTACAGTACAAGGCATGTTGTGCTTTTCTATATGGAAGTGCTTCTTTGAGGATGGAAGTGAATGAGTGTTGTTTAGTATTTCTAACTTCTGTACAGCACTTCCTCTATTGCAGCTCATCTAATGATTTTGAAGTACCACTGTGTATGGCCAGGAATACGAACAGTTGTAGATGTGTCTTACATAGAACATAGGGAATAACAGTGCACTTCGAAATGCAGAGGACACAGTAGGTGTCAGTGCCTCTTATTTTCTATGCTTGCGAAAGCAATGTCAAGATCGTTTGCAATGAATAGTGATTTCTATGTAGACGTGTCGTTTGCCTTCGAAGGTGGACAATGTAACAACGTCCGACCTTATCAATTGCACAGGTACCAACCCCGAAGAAAGTTGAGCAACCGAAGAGGAAGTGACAGTACTAAGGAAGGCAATCAATGTACATACGGGTCAGTGATGTGCAGCACTAGGAACTTGTAATTTTATTTGAATTTTGCTGAGATGTTGTCATTGCAAATGAAATTCAAAGTCCTTGTTTATAGAGTTATACAGCCGTACTAGTTGCATGTGTACTGTACGTCTGCGAGAACGGCGGGATCATTTTTGAGCTGTAGCATGGGCCACGGTACAGCTTCTAATGGATGTGAGACTGCACATGAATTCTATGCATACTATAGCGTGTAGTACTGATGTCTGCCAATACTGTCATATTTCATATGAAGTGCACAAGTCTTAAACTGAACTATGCAATGCGTGTTTTCTTTGCGCGTAGGCGTTCAAGTATGCGACGACATACTGTAGTACTTCACATGCATCGGGCGATCGGCACACAATGTTTCTGTACACAATGTATAGTCACGGATTCTGGATTAGCAATAGCCATACAGTATGCTCTTGCATGCATACTTAGTGGCGGCAGTCGTGCCTGCAGAAGGCCACGAAACTTTTTTCCAATATTCTGGTTCCTAGCTCTGGAACGTAGAAGGACCATTTTGGTGTTTTCGTACTCTTGTTTTTCATTTGAGAAATCTGCAAGTCATTACTACATCTTCTTTATTGACTTCTTGAGGTATGCTTCATTTTCATGTGCATGATGTAGAAGCAAATGCAAGAATTTCTTTCAATGAAGGACAGTACATTCCATTGCTCATGCAATATGTCTCTGTTGAGTTCACAATAAGAATGTCCAATATACTTGCATGATGAGGACTTCACTAGTTTGTTGGTATTGAACAACTGTTTTTACCGAACTACATACGTGTCTAAGAGTTGGTACAACTTATACAAATGTTCAGTCAAGCACACACGCTAGGAAGCACCTCATTTTCAAGCAATTTGGATGCATTACCGTACATCAATGAAGACTTACGGAATGCAAGGCATGTAATTTGAGACAACGACAAACATGTCTATAGAGACGGAAATGCTCGTACTTCAATGCATGCAGTCATAGCAAATGACGTCCACTTAGACATTCTTCATATATATGCAACTGCTCTATTGGTATCATATGACATTCAACCGAATGTTCACTATATGAGACGCTCTACAAGTACGCATTCTGTATAATAGAATTGCCCAACGGTAATGAGAGTTCGTGAGCCCACCGTCTGTTCAAAATGAAACCACGCTAAACAGTACCGTAAACCATGATGACAGTATACATGATCGCCTTGTCAAGATAATGTCAATGCACATGTTTTTTCCTCTCCTAATATAACACAACACGGTTTACTGTATATATGGCCTGTCTGTTTGGCTCACTGCTCCATAAACATCACATCTTCTATAACGGATAAATAACAAGGAGAAAGGAAGATGGGATGTTCGCTACACTTTGAGCTTCATTGTCGGAAACTGAGCGTGTCTCACTTAACAAGCGCTGTTCGCAGCTGCTATGTTTTGAAGTACAGCTTCCAAATTATTTCATGCCGTTAGGCATGCCATATACCGAAAGGAACATGATTAAAAAATGCACAAAGACGACTAAATTGTACAGAAAGACGTTACGAAGAATAAGTGATTACCGCAGAAGACACGCTGTTCGACATGGCGATGGACACAACGAACTGGAATTCAGCACTTATAGGAACTGCATGCGGTAGACACGTGGCAATGACGTCATCACAGACATCATTCATAGAATGGATGATAAAGTTGCTGAGGTGGCACTCCTGGCCTCGTCATCGATGAGGTGGCCGCCACATGGCAAGTTTTTACATCATGGAAGACCATCTTTTTCATGACATCTTCCGAAATCTTCATCAAATCCCATCATGTTTTTCCAGATTTTGCATGTTTTTCAGCTTGTCAATCCTTCCTCATTTTTTTTGATGTCAAAGTTGACGCAATTGATGTCCACACATACATGTCTACCATGTTTTAGGCATGTTACAAAAAACGAGGGTTTCTTCTAGTGTTGGCAGCCAGGCCGCGAGCCGATGGTTACCATCCCAAACGAAGAACATTTTACCCGAGAATTGCTTCCACGTGTCTTCCTTCTGGAGCTCCCTCTCAAAGTTCTCATTTGCAGCAACCCATAACGGACTCCAACTGGCTACCTTGGCTTCGGTCACATCTTGCGTTTTTCCCTCGTTGTCCTGCAAGGCAACATAGAAGACACCATGGCCATCCATGTATCCGGTACTAACAAAATGTGCGCCAAGTGCCATCACATCGTTCTTCAAGTATGGGCGCACAGCAGCTAGAGCTTTCATTTGGCAGAGCGGGATGTTGAGTTTGGACTTCTCCCTTGGCTTGAAACAAAGCTTGTCCAACACCACGTTCGTATTCACCGACTCCTGCACGACCATCTTGTCCATTTCCTTGCCAAGCTCCTCGACTGTCATCTCCGTCGTTGCCTTATCAGCCTCATGAGCGTCTTGGGAGGTCTGCACATCCTCATTGTCTACTTCCTCTGTAAATACAAACTTCATTAGCAACGGGGCCGCAAAAAAAATATCTTAATAAAACGTGTTTAAAAATACTCACTCGACTTGAGAATGTCAGACTGTGATGATGATTCCAGGCCAGACCTTAATGGATTCCTTCCAGCATCTGTCATATCCTCCAATTAACCTACAGAACGACAAAATCTCAGTGCAAATGACAAGTGTGACCAGTTGTCAGTGGTTCCATCACGAGGTAGGACGCAAACACACACACCTCGGAAGGGGTGCCGCCATCGGCTCTCCCTCTAAGGAGGTGCTATCGAATCAAGTAGCACTTCCCTGGAGGGAGTGTTGCTTGCACAATTGGCACCCCCTTGGAAGGGGTGCCGATGGCGGCACTCCCTCCAAGGGGGTGCCAATCGCATCCTGCACAAGTAATGTAATGTAGGTGTTGCAGGGATTTACCTCCCGTGGTGGTCGTCGTCTCCTCTTGATTCCCCTCGTTCCCCTGCACCATTTGCGCTTCCGTCATAGTCATTGGGGTAGGATTTACCACTTCCATTTCCTCGTCTGCTTTCACGGCGCTTTCTGTGGTTTGTTTCAGCCTTGTAGCACCTGCTGGAATCCAACATTCAAATGTTAGTGCGATCGTGGACGTCAATGGTCAAGTCGACTAGATGCGCATACATTTACTTGTGTGCTTCACGTATCAAAGGCGATTCAAGTCGACAGTGAAAATTGAGAAAACCAAATTGTTGCGCCTCCGAAGCCCTGACACAACCCCGTAACCGAGCATTGAGTCCTAAACCCCGAACAACATTACAGACGCTGCCTTAGAGCTTAGACACTGTCAGAACCCCTAAACCCTAAATCAATAAATCCCGTGACCCCGCCGTGAATCCTAATGCCAGTCCGTAAATACAAACCCAACCTTGGAGCTCGAACTCTGTCGTGACTGTGAAATCATGGCGGAAATAGAAATGCCTGCCTTGTATTCTGTACCTCCCAATAGAATGCAAATCCCTTCACGGCTGTAATGCTCTTGCGGGAACCCATCCCCTTGCCGCGTAATATAACTCCCGTTGCGACCGCAATGCACCCACAGAAATCCAAACCCTGCCGCGTAATATAACTTTCGTCACGACAGCAATATACTCGGTGGAATCGAAAACCCTGCCGCTCCACTCCAAACTCAATTTTGGGTTCTTCGAAGAACACTGAAAATAGACTTCCTCTCCTAGCTCACGGTTCTCGGTTCTTTAGTGAAACAAATGTCTTTGTCTCTAGGCAGTTGTTTATGGGGCATTCAGACCGCAAAACTCGAGATAAAAAATACGGTGTTCCTCGGTGGACCAAAAAACTGACTTGCAGTCTAACTCATTACTCTACACATGACGCAATGAAACTGTAAAACACATCTTCTGCGTGTCTCCAGAAGAAAACAGTGCCCACAAGACGCGAGCTAGACCATTACATAAACATGATATCACTACTAGAAAAACAGTGCCCAAATTAACAAAACATTAACAATTTTTTGTTAATTTGGGTACTACAACGTCTACTTTCACAAATTTTTGTTAACTGTGCCCTAATTAACAAATTTTTTTGTTGATTTGGATAGTGCAATTACCACATCAACAAAATTTTGTTAATTTTTTGGGAATCTTTTGGAATCTTTTAGAATCTTTTGAAATCTTTTAGAAATCTTAGAAATCTTCAAAAATCTTTAAGAATCTTCAATATACAATGTAGATTTAAGAACAAAATAAGTACACAATTCGGTGTTTATTAAAGTCAGCAGACTTTAGGGGCAATTTTCACCTTGAAAAATTATTTTTTTCAAGAAACTTTGGACTAATGAAAGTTGTAAAATTGATATATCTTTCACCTCCAATTTTATTTTTGAGATTTAGATCTTCTAATCAAAAGTTATGAACAAAAATCAGAGAGGGGTAAAAATGGACATTATTTTTTATATTTTGAAACACCTTCTCTGATTTTTGTCCATAACTTTTTATTTAAGGATTTAAATCTTAAGCGGATTGTTTGAGGTGAAAGATGTTTTCATCTTAAAACTTTCATTAGTTCAAAGGATGTTTTGAAAAGTTTATCTTCTAGGACAAAATTGCCACCAAAGTCTACTGACTTTTAATGGGAAAAACATTAAAGAATAAAGTAAATAAAATTATATACCTCAACTCCAAATTCAAATATAAGTATATTTTAAATCTTTTTTTTCTTAAGAAGCCTTTGGAGTCTTAATTTTACAATGTAGATTTTAAAAAAAATTAAGTCATCACTAATCGATTTTCTAAAAAGTCAGCAGACTTAAAAGGCAATTCAGACCCAGTAAAAGAACATTTTTGGAAAATATTTGAACTTAAAAAAGTTGAAAAATTAAGTTATCTTTTGCCTCCAACAATTTTTTTGAGATTCGTACCTACCAATAAAAAGTTATGGACGAAAATCAGAGAGGGAGTTTAAAAATTTTAAAAATAAATATTCATTTTCATCCCTCTCTGATTTTTGTTCATAACTTTTGATTGGTAGGTCCGAATCTCAAAAAAATTGTTGGAGGTGAAAGATAACTGGATTTGTCAACGTTTTCTAGTCTGAAGTTTTTCCAAAAAATGTCTTTTACTGGGTCTGAATTTCTCCTAAAGTCTGCTGACTTTAAAAAAGAATGAAAAAAATCCGAAAAAACTATCTAAATGGATTTCTATTCCCTAAGTAATCAAACAACTTGAAAGGTTGGTGTGTTGGCAAGAGCCTTGGCCTCTAACCATGAGGTCCCGGGTTCAAACCCCGGTGGCTTCATTTCCATGGTAGCCACTACCATGTGGCAATTGGCTAGGTTGCCACGTGGTAGTTGGATTGCCGGCCATGTGGCACTACCCTAGACGTCAAAAAATATATTTTATGAATTTTTAAAAAAATATTTTAAAAAAAATGTCAAAATTAACAAAAAAATCAACACTTTTTTGTTAGAAAATGAACAGATTTTTGTTAAGATTCAGCACTATTTTGTTAAAAAATCAACACTTTTTTGTTAAGATTCAACACTGTTTTGTTAAAAAATCAACACTTTTGTGTTCAAATCAACACGTCCAAATTAACCAAAAAAATCAACACTTTTGTGTTGAGTTTTGTTAATTTGGTCACTGTTTTTTTCTAATAGTGTATGCTGGAGTAATACCCTTTACGCAATGCAGAAGGTAATGCGTACTAGACCTTAACGAAATCCAACAATGATGATAGGAGTCAAACCAAAAATTAGAGCATTTCGCATTACCTCTCTCTGGAGTGGTCTCTCTACTCGATCCTTCTGCATGATCACCAGCATCTTCATCAGGTGTACTTCCGCTTTCACTGCGGGCTGGGGAGGAACTCTCTGGAAGTCCTTCCCCCATCGTCTCCTCTGCAATTCTAGTAAGGCTAACTGAAGGAAGACCCTAAATCGTGCTAACTGATGGTTCTACGCCAACAAATTCTAGGACTCTTGCAGTCTCTCCAGCATCGACTATCCTAGCATTTGATTGCAACTCCCTCATAATCCGAGACTTCTTCAAGCGCTTCAGGTTTGTAAAATACAGAGCTTGTCGTTTTCTTCTCTTTGGCATTCTAAAGGATGTAGGAATTGATTACCATTTCCACTCCTCACAATACTAATTACCCTACTCCATTTTATATATGATAACTGCTAGTCACGTTTTATTTCAAGTGCGGGCGGCATAAAAACTTAGTAACTCAGTCCAACGGGGTATTAAACCCATCGGACATGCCAATAAACACGAATGATTGCAAGTTTAAAATTCAAGTTACAATCACTCATGGCATCATTCCATTCTTGCGGGCCTCCTTTGAATAATGGTTGGACAGTCTCTGGAATCCGTAGGGCCGCCAAGGCTCATTTAAAATGAAGCTGAAAATCATTGAGGCTGTTTCCATTCTGTGGATTTAGTCCCTCCTCCAATTTGCGGGTTTGAATATTCTAACACATCAATTGACGGTCGTCCGCTGGCAATACAATAAACGGAACGAAATGTAGTAATGGGCCTAGAGGCTCCAAATTACATTTGGAGTAGTTCAATCTATTCAAAGAGTGTTTTTCTATTCCATAATAAACATAGCGACTGCGCATACAACCACGCCTACTTTTAACATCTAGTCTAATTAAATTATTGTAAGTTTTGCATTTAAATATCTTCCCAGTTGCAACTACCTACGGATCCTATTGTGTTCACTATAACTAGGAACGGATACTAATTGAATTGAACATGTACCACCAGGCTTGGTTCAGTACTACATTGCCTTCATGAATGACTACATGGCGGCTTGTCTGGAGTTTTGACATGGGAAGACTGTATTGACGTAGTCCTAGAATCCTACATTATTTATGTAAGGAATCTAGTACCTACATTTAACCTGTTCCTCGTTTAGCACTTCGGTTACAGGTTTGTTGTATTGCGTCCTCCAGAGATTAGGTTGCCATGGCTACCTAGGTCGTTGCCATCTCCAATGCAGTTCTAATTCGAGGAGATGGAGCAACAGTGCCTATTTCGTTTGTAGTGGGGGAGGATGGCTTCGCTAGAGTTACTGGGTCTCGCTTAGCTTTGAGGTTTCAGATTATGGAAGGTACTTTGCATTTGGATCTGGACGTTATGAACTCAGTCTCGAGGCAGGTCTCTCACACTATAGCACAGTTGTCATGTGACTCTCTTGGCGGTGAGGTGTGGTCTTTGTCACCCGGAAACTATCGCGTTTATGGAATGAAGGACAATGCAGTCAATTCTACAGCTAGACGTGGGATGACATTGGATGTCACCCCAATGCTTCGGAACGTCAAATTAGAACATGTCGACAGTCCAATCTTTGTTCTTAGTGATGATTCTGATAGTGACTACATCCTTCCCAGGCCTGACTTTACCGCTCCCGACCTTGTAGGCCCCCCGGTTGTGCGTGCACCTTTTGTTCTTGAGTCATGTCCTACCCGTCGTTCAGGTCCATCCACTTGTAAACCTCCCTTGCCAGCTGCTGAGAGTATCGTCCACTACCTACGCCAATTGAATACTAGCAAGGGCGCTAGGTCAATTCTTAGCAAGTTAGATTACAATTCAATTATGATAAAGAAGGTAGAATGTCTCCCTCCAGATTTTAATGACAACATTATTTTCGAGCTCCCTCCAATGGCTAAATATTCGCTATCCACCAAGGCCGGTCAACTGCATGGCATGGATAAAAAGGATGACAGACACGCTTGGACTCGAACGGCTACTACGCATATCCAATCCTTATCACAACTTTTGTTCAGATTGTCTAATTGCTTGGGACATCTACGATGCACAAATACTGCTTGCGAATATGTAAGTCGGCCCAATCGTTTGTCTTCGTCAAATGAAATTGAGTGGGACGGTCTTGCCTCCTTTGTCTTCGTTCCCGGATCGGATCCCCCTCTAATTCTACTGTCGTCTATGCCCTCTGCCTTGTAAAGCCTACTTGCCTACACTAGTAGAAAATTGTGTCCAAATCAACAGAAAATCATCAAAAACTTGTTGATTTGAATACTGCATTGACCGTTTTTACATTTTTTTGTTGATTTGAGCCCAAGCTAACACAATGGTTAACAAATTTTTGTTGATTTGAGCACAAGTTAACAAAATGGTTTAACAAATTTTTGTTCATGTGAATAGTGCAACAACCAAATCAACATGTTTTTGTTCAATGTTTTAGGGTTGTGTTGGGGTTGTTTTAGGGTTGTTTTAGGGTTGTTTTGAGGTTGTTTTGGGGGTTGTTTTGAGGTTGTTTTGGGGTTGTTTTGGGGTTGTTTTGGGGTTGTTTTGGGGTTGTTTTGGGGTTGTTTTGAGGTTGTTTTGGGGTTGTTTTGGGGGTTGTTTTGGGGGTTGTTTTGGGGGTTATTTTGAGGTTGTTTTGGGGTTGTTTTGGAGTTGTTTGGGGGGTTGTTTGGGGGTTGTTTGGGGGTTGTTTGGGGGTTGTTTGGGGGTTGTTTGGGGTTGTTTGGGGGTTGTTTGGGGGGTTGTTTGGGGGGTTGTTTGGGGGTTGTTTGGGGGTTGTTTGGGAGTTGTTTGGGGGTTGTTTTGGAGGTTGTTTGGGGGGTTGTTTTGGGGTTGTTTAAGATTGATTTGGGGGTTGTTTGGGGGGTTGATTTGGAGGTTGTTTTGAGGTTGATTTTGGAGTTGTTTTTGGATTGATTTGAGGAGGTTTAAGGAGGTGTGGGGAGGGGGGAGGATTTGGATTTTTTGAGGTTGTTTTTTGAGTTGTTTTTGGATTGTTTGTGGAATGTTTTTGAAATCTTTAAGAATTTTTCAAAAATTATGAATTTAGAGTTCAAATCGTATTTTATTTTCAATTATATTTTGAATTTGATTGAAGTTCTAATTAAATTCATAATGTAATTCAACTTTGGTTGTATCAAGGTTTTTAACATATGAAAGGCCCGTAATTGCTTCTAAATATTAGTCTTCAAAGAAGGCTTAAATCTTCATTTGTATTTATTTTTTCAATAGATTTAACTAAATGATCTAACTTATAATTATTTTGACCTATTTTCCATCTTGAAATTGTGAAATAAAAAACTTCACCAATTGCAACATCATGATGCTTGGATTTAAAAAAAATAATGTTTCATTCATACCAAATGATTATATTTCATTTTTCCAAAATTTTATTTGAAAAATTTAGATACATATCAATTCTACAATTTGTAATTTTCCATCATATGCTAAAAAAATATGTTAAAGAATCTATATTAAAAATTGCAACAAAAAATATTTTATATTCATGCTTGGAGAAAATAATAAGTGGATATAAATAGAGATTGATTTACAACATTCAATGAAAAGAATTCTAGTAATGAAACTAAAGATTTCCAAACCTAATGGTTGTAATGTACTAATGTACATGTTGTAGTCAAAAATTTGCATCCTATTTAGAAACTAATTTGAAATTCTATTTGCATCCTATTTTAGAAACTAATTTGAAATTCCTATTTATTTGAAAAATACATTCAAATCTACTTGGCTAACATGCATACATATCTAGAAAATCTATACATCATACAATAACTTTCTCATGATGTAATCAAAAGTTATAAAAATTGTGAGTCCTTCAAACTATCCCTTCACCACATGTTGTGTAAAATTTTAAAGGAAAAAAAAGGGAAATCAATTTCTAAATACATGAATAAAAACACTAGAAATATTGTCAAAAAATTCTACTTTGTTCTTTAGAGGTTTAAATTTAAATTTAAATTTTTCTGACCCCTAAAGGACCATTGTCCCCTCGGTGGACAAAATGGATTTCGGGCAAGTTTGTATGATCTTAATTTTTAGTTAAACTTTTTGAAACCTCCTCATAAGATAGAAAAACTTATTAGCTTTGTGGTAATATAGATTTTATTTCAGTTGGTGCTCGGGAGCAAAAGTTATGGCATCTTAACCATAAATTTCACGTCACTAGGCAGAATAAGAAATGTACAGAAATTTGAAATTAATTTTTTAATTTTTTCCTTCTTGAAAATCATATTTTTGTCTACATGTGAAGCTTTTATTCATTCCATTTGATTAGTACTATGAAAGTTAAAAACAATTTTGTTTTTCGGGCAATTTGAACATCTTCTTGAAAAAATAACTTATTGGATGCAATTTTGGATGCAATTCTCACAATTTTTCAAAAGAAAATGTTTAACAACTTTAAGTTTCCTATTTAGAACAATCTCACCGTTGACATTATTGTATTTCAATTCCATTTTAGAGCTATTAACGCTTTAGTTTTTCTTTCAATCTTGAACTTGCTTCTACTTAATAATTTAAAAAAAAATGAAAATCAAGCGTGTTTTTAAAAAAACAAAATTTAATTCTAAACTTTCAACACAATTCTTGAACACAAAATTTTTTAAATATTTAAATTCTAGATGAGCAATTTCCAAATTCTAATTTAGAGCTATTCAAATTGTATGTTCTACATTACAAAAAACTTGAATAGGAATTGTGTCCAAACCACCTCCTAGTAAAATGTTTGCCAAATATTTAAAATATCTTTAATTGAATTGAAGTTTTTAACACTAAAATTTCATGTGGAAAATTTTTAAACCACCAAGTTTGACATTGTATAAGCAATAGAAATATTTTCTATTAACTACTTAACTCACAATTCAGTCTTTTTTCAATTCAGCAGACTTTGGAGGCTGTTTTTGCATAGTACAGTCTTTTTTTTCAAAAAACTTCAAACTAGTAAAAGTTGGAAGATCAAGTAAACTTTCATCTCCAAAAATCCTTTTGTGATTTTGAGTCTTCAATAAAAAGTTATGGGCAAAATTCAGAGAGAGTGTTTGTAAATATCAAAAAATAATTTCATTCCAAACCCTCTCTGAATTTTGCCCATAACTTTTTACTGAAAACTCAAAATCACAAACGGATTTTTGGAGATGAAAGTTTAATTGATCTTTCAAATTTTACTAGTTTGAAGTTTTTTGAAAAAAGGTACTATACTATGAGAAATTAGCCTCCAAAGTCTGCTGAATTAAACCAAAAATGACCAAAATTTGAAAACCGAAATAAAAAACTTTTTTTCCCCCTTATGGTCATGTATTATTTCGCATGGTGCAATGGGTAAGACCTTGCACTCCTAGCCAAGGGGTGCAAGGTTCAAACCCCATTGCACCCCGCCCGCGTGGGGTGCCACCTAGGCGCTGCCCACGTGGCGGTGCCACGTGGCGCCCGCACGGCAATTTAAAATTTTTTTTTTTTCAAAATTAAAAAATTGAAAAAAAATTAACAAATTTTTGTTGAAAATTATGTACAAATCAACAAGTTTTAGTTGCAATTTTTGTCCAAATCAACAAGTTTTAGCTAGAATTTTGTCCAAATCAACAAAAACTTGTTGATTTTTGTCCAAATCAACAGGTCCAAATCAACACAAACTATTTTGTCCGAATCAACACTTTTTTGTGAAGTTGGACGCTGAATTTTCTACTAGTGCTAGATAGCTGCCCTGCAAAGATATATTATGTTTACGGCCCAAGTCACATGACCCGTGCATGTATTCATCTTGGATTCCATTCACATCCTGTGAGACAAGGAAATTATCGAGAGTCAAATTCCAAACTCCGTAGTCTGATTGGCGAACATGTAGAAAGGACTCCCTTGGCAACAAACTCTGCCATTGTCCAGGAGGCGACTAAGGAGTACCTAGGCGAAATTCTTTTGTGTCCGGATGGTGTGCCTCAAAAGACTTTGGCAATCGAGGAACTAATCCCTGTCCTAGACAAATTTAAGCAAATGTCATCCCTGAGTATTCGAAACCAAGTCACCACTTTCCGATACCTCCGTCGTTTTGGAGTCCTCGATAGCATCACTAAACTGAGAGGGTCTAGCAACTGGGCCTTCATCCAGGAGAACAGGTTTCCGGGACAAGGAGCGGACTCTAACAAGGTCTTCATTTTCAAAATGGTGGAAGTGGGCGCCGAAAGTGGGGTTGACTTGGTTAGGCGTATGCAACCTGGAGGTGATTTGGAAAATGCATGGATGATGTTCGACCATGTCAAACGGGTGAAGTCATGGACCACAATGGCTTGTCACGTGTATGATTCTATATACTGCCGAGTCATGACTATTGCTGTTTACAATATGCAATCTAAAGATGTGGCAGCTCAGCAAGTGTTCTGGAAGAATCTGAATGTTGTGTCTTCTAAACATGATATTACTAATCCAAATTTCAAAGGGTTCATGGTGGATAGTGCACAAGCAAATTGGAATGTTGTTTGTATTGTGTATGGCTCTGGTGACTCAACAATCCCCATGGTCAACCGCGAAAGGACTTGCCTTTTCCACTGGACTCAATCATTGGAGAAACACACCAAGGCAGATATCAGAGCAGACCTACAGAATCAACATCGACGCCTCTATAAACAGTATAAGAACTCTGCATCATTAGAAGAGGCTCAGAGTAGGTATTTGGCCGTCCGTGCATGGTGGTTATCATCTAAAGCTTCAACTGATGAAGGACTTCCAAGACTCGACTTATGGCTAGCATTCTGGCATTTTAGATACCGGCAATGGGGAGGGTTCATGGAATTGGTAAGTGCAAGCTTCAGTTGGTTCTTCTCTTCGTTTTGCCCACCATGCAATCATCATGGCGATATCGGCACTACTCCATACTTGTGACAGTTCCTACTTCTCTTCTTCTCCATTCACCTAATGTTTCGTATTCTTGTTCTTCGTTTCAACACTCATCATGTAGGATTGCGTGCAGGACCTTTCACCAACCGAGTTGGCCGAGATGCCATCATGTAATTTGGTAGAGTCAGTCCACAACAAGTGGTTGCAACAATCAGGCAAAAGAGGGAATGATCTATACGTTGCTTCCGTCAATGACATGGTCAGAGCATTCATGCAGGTTGTTTCTTACTACCAATTCCTCAAGGGTGGGAAGCCAGGTACTAGGCCATCGAAAGAAGAACTCTGTCTTCGTACAACCCAACGCACTGCTCAACGCTCCGGAAATTCAAAGGTTCTTCATGTTGCCCTCGCCAATATGCCTAATGTTGAGGTCTTCTGCACACGTGATCCTCATCTGCAGGGGAAGGAAGTTTTCGTTTCCTTAAAGCGAAAGGCAGATCTCCCTCTGGGATCACAATTCGACTCGCACCGCCTTGACAAGATCAATGTCTCCCGCCCAAGGCACAAGGCCCAACGACTCGATCCGGAGATTGTTGATATCACTGTTGAGGATCTACCATCAGAATTCGAACTTGGCCTAGGAGAAGGCACTGCTCCCTTACTAAAGTCACCATTGACTCATTCTCCGGCAATGCATGTCAAATCAGTTCAGGAGACTGTTTGCAATGAGCAGCAATGGCATATTGCGAGACTCCCGAGGACGTTTGTAAAGGCTTGCTTTGCTATGCAGGTGAAGACCAAAAAGAAATGCGTGGCTAGGATTGTGCAGGACAATCGAAGTACAACTGCCCCTACTTACACCGGATTGATGGACAATTACAAGAAGGTTAGATTGGAGAAAATGCAGTTCTTCTTTTGCAATGATGACATCAATCGCTCTGTCAATGAAACACGCCGGAAATGGGTAGTTTCTAAACCTATCGTCCCTGATGTTTGGCCTGTTAAAATGGGCACAAACTTGACAAGGAAAGAGATTCTAAGTCTCGAAAATGCCGGATTCCACCTTATGGAGCGTGTCAAGCTATCCCCTCGTAAGCTGTTTGGAGAAGCCATTTCTGGGCGACTATCCTCCTCCTCCAAATCCTTCAAATCATCCCACCAAGCGGTACGGGAAGAACATTCGGAGGAACCCTGTCGCTCCAACTAAGAAGCACCACAACAACTGCGCTTCTTCTTTGTCTATTGTCGGGGAGATCTGCAGTATTCTAATGGTTCCTCCTCCAGCTCTCAGCTGCATTGTTACATTGGAGTCTAGAAATATTTCTAAGGTATCTAGGTATTTGCTAATGATTGGTCAGTTTCCAAGCTGCGACTGCCTAGCGTTCAAAGACATGTCACAAAAGTCACTGGGCAAGCGAGGAGCATGGACGTATTGTAAGCACCTGTACTACATATTCGTCATTGTTTGTGGGTTAGATCCTGAGGTCAATATCTTTACGCACGCTCCGAGTTTTAGCTGGATTGAGATAAAACAGGTTCTACAAATTCTGCTACTGAAACACTACGGTGCATAGCGAGCATGAATAGTCCTATTACTGCAATGTGATCCTCTCCACTATTTTAAAGAGAAGGTGGTGAGACTTAAATGGCCACCGCCAGAGTTTGTGCACGCAGTTTTTGTTGTTTGAATCCCTAAACCCATTTTGCTGTCGGGGCAAACTTCCTCTGCATTCCAAGTGTTTCGGAATCACCCTAAAACCCTGAACCACCAAAAATCTGTTCCTCTACCACCACAATAGCTGCTCTCTCTCACTCCTCCGCGTTCGTTACCCATCACAAACTCTCCCTAACTTTTGCAATCCCCTCAATAAGACCTTGTCACTCTCACTCGGCTTTCCTTCCACTATTCTTTTCTCTACAATTGTAAACCATAGATATTATATCTTCTCCCCTCTTCTAACCCCTATCACCACGGTTATAGGACCCTGTGACCGATACTTGCGACTTCCGTCTTCTTGATGGTATGTGTACTGACCAAAAAAACTCCTCTACACCATATTCCTACAACCTACTCCACGGTCATAGGTCCATCATTATTATAAATTTCAAGTGTATCCACCCTTAAAATGTTCTATAACTTTTACTTTATCGCACACATTCCAGAAAATTTCTAACTTCTAGCGCTCTACGCTCGCAAATCTACATTCTACGCTCTACGCTCGCATCTCTACGCACGCAAAATAGTAATCCCCAGGTTCCGACAAAGAAAGCAGGCTTTTCTTTTTCTTTGTACCTCTCCGAGTCTCACGCCCATCAAACCCACCAAAAGACTTGCATTTCCCCGATGCTGGGTCTTCGGTGTTTGGCGATCGTTGTTCCTGCTTTTCTTCAGACAAGTCCTCCTCGGAGCTCCCCTCGACAGAACCGTACTCCAATTCTTTTGCAACAACCTCTATTGTCAGTGAAAGACATTTCTTCACAGACCCTTTTCTTTTCTTCTCACTTGATGCAAGCAATGTGGCTATAAGATCTAATTTCCCCTGCATTTGCCCACCGTCTTTGCGCTTCTTATTCGGCGATGTGGGATTTATGGGACCAAATGAGGTGGTGTTCACATCCAACACCCTGCTGCCCACCGATGGACTCACAGTGACAGATCGTGCCTGCCTCAATGTTTGTTGTATGGACACAGATGTAGACGGCGTCATGGTCTCTAAACATGCACACAAACCACCCAAAGACACCTTCATCAGAAGAAATGAAATTCAAGAATATAAGAGCAACGCTCATTGGAAGGGATACATGTAAGTCAAAAGGAAGTGGAAGCCTAAGAATGACACCTAAACAAACATACACTATCTGAAAGTCATCTCAAAAAATGACAAGGTCTCTCAAATTCACAAAATTGTCACATGTACTCTCCGATACTCATCAAACAAACTTGAATGTTCATGTAATTACGTGCACATAACCCCACACCCTCAAAGTCACTTGAACACATTAGACAGTCCCTTTGAGTCAACGTTAAAATGCAAGTAGCACATGTTTAGAGTCACTTGAATCGAATAGAATCACTTAAACCCAGTGGAAAGTCTCCTATAGTCATCCGAAATGAAACCAACAAGCGTCAAGTCAGTTCAACCCATTAGATAATCCCTAGCATCACCCAAAATGTTACTAGAACACTCTTACAATCAACTGAACCCATTAGAAAATCCCTTATAGTCACCCGTAATTCTCAGAAGTCACCCAGGGTGGCGCCGTGGCCTTAGTAGTCACCCGTAATTCTCACAAGTCACCTAGCATGGCCTCAGTAGTCACCTATAATTCTCACAAGTCACCCAACGTGGCTTGAATTCTAACACAATCACCCCTAAATGCATGTTACTCCTAGGAGTAACAGAATACCATTAGAAAGATCCCGGTTGCCTAGTAGTGACAGTAAGCCATTACAAAGATCATGATTACCCATGAAGTGCTTGGTGTTCCTGAAAATCACTAGCATCCTACGCATTAGTCCATGTCAATAAACTGAAAGTACTTGGTTGCCCAAAACGAGACGTATACCAGTTTCAAGCAACTTCTGCCACCATTAGCAAGTTCCTAAACTACTGATGTACTCTCACCGTGCAGATGGTACTTCAAGGCGCAACACCCTAAACTCAAGTTACCCCCTAGGAAAGTTCTACATCATTCATGAACTTCAACTATAATTGTAGGTAGTAAAGCAAATTTAAAGAGTGCCTAAACACTCCAACCCATCCCTAAGTGACTAGAACCAAACTCATCATGACCAATGCAGCAGAGAAGGAAATTCAAGGCATTGTAACTATAAGGTAGGACATCAAGATTCTTTTGCTTTAATTGTAATTGTGACCTTAAACCCGGAATTATAAACCTAGACAATACGCGGCAAGTGAGATAACTCACCCTGTCCAACAAAACTCACCGTGACCAAAGCAACAGAGACAGAAATTCAAGGCACTCACTATAACTGTAAGGAAGGGCATCAAGATTCAAACGCTTCTATTGTAATTGTGACCCACAACCCGGAATTATAAACCTAGACAATATGCGGAAGTGAGAAAACTCACCCTGTCCAACGGGGGTTCCTTCACGCTGTTTGCTTTCTCCTTCAACTGAAGGAGCCATCGAAAGTCCAAAAAGTGCCCACCAACTAGGGTGCATTTCCACTTACGGAACTTTTAAAGAAAGATACGGAATTTGTTTGGACCGGAAGACGATAGGAGGCCTTCGAAGATCTGAAGACTCAGTTGTCCAAAGCGCCGATCCTTTCTGTTCCGGATTGGACGAAAGAATTCTATGTTACCATTGATGCATTTGGTTCGTGTCTGGGATCGATTCTTTGGCAGTATGATGAAGAGAAGCAAGAGAATCCGGTTTACTACGCTAGCAGACAGATGAGTATAGCAGAACGAAATTACACAACCACAAAACGAGAGGCGTTGGCGGTGGTCTACTCGTGTAAGAAGTTCCGCCACTATTTACTTGGATACAAGGTAATTTTTCACACGGATCATGATTCTTTAAAGTACCTTGTAAACAAACCGGATTTGTCTAGCCGGATTGCTAGATGGATTTTGCTTTTACAGGAATTTGACTATGAAGTTGTAGTGAAATCCGGTAAAGCAAATGTAAACGCGGATTATCTGTCCAGACAAAGAGGACAGAAATCCATAGCGGATATTTCTGCTGAGTTTCCGGATGAATTTCCTGATCCCTTACCGAATCCGGTAATAGAAGGAAATCCGGATTCTATTTTGACAGAAGTCTTTCATCTCAGTACAGAATCTGTTTCCGAATTTCAGGATATCATAGACTACTTGGTACAATCTAGATATCCGGAACAGATGAGTATAGAGGAAAAAGAGATATTTCAAAGAAAGGTGGCTCCTTATACTTTGATAAGGGGAGTCCTCTTTAAGTTAGGAGCAAATGACATTCTCAGGAGGTGCTTAGAGCCTCCGGACCGGAAGAAGGTGATTCAAGCCCTTCATTCCGGAAGTTCGGGAGGGCACTTTGCCTTTGTTAGTACAGTAAACCGGATCCGATCAGCCGGATATTGGTGGCCGTACCTACATCGAGATGTTAGGAATTTTGTACGGAGTTGTGATCAGTGCCAACGGACAGGAGCGCCATCCTTCCGGAATCATTGGCCGCTTATTCCAATCATTCCTTTAGCACCATTTGAGAAATGGGGGATAGATTTTATTGGACCAATTTTTCCGGTCAGCAAACGGAAAAAGAGGTACATCATTCTAGCCACGAATTATGCGACTAAATGGGTGGAGGCCAAAGCAACACGGAAGAACAATGCGGAAACTTCAGCAAACTTTTTGTTTGAAGATATCCTCATGCGGTTTGGACACCCACTGGAATTAGTCAGTGACCGGGGAACTCATTTTCTCAATGATGTCATTGTTGACCTAACTAACAAGTATCTTATCAAACACCGGAAGACGACTCCATACAACCCGAAGGCGAATGGATTGACGGAGCGTGCCAACGGAATTATTGGTAAGATCTTGAACAAGATGGTTTCCGCTCACAAGACAGATTGGGACCGGAAACTACCTTCGGCGGTCCATGCATACAACACCACCAAGAAGATGACAACCGGAAAGACACCGTACTTTTTAGTATTTGGACAAGAAGCAGTTCATGGAGTGGAGTTAGAGGTGGAAACATTCCGGGTTCTAGCAAACCGAATGCGGAATCAAGAATAGACACACTTCCACGACTGCTTGCCATTGAAGAATTGGAAGAGAACCGGAATGAAGCTTTGGAGAGAACCCTGGGAGTGCAGCAAAAACGGAAAGAAAATTACGACCGGAAACTTCTAGCGGATCACGGTGTATGGGAAGGAGGACTGATACTCCTTTACGACAACCGACACAAGGATTTTCCATGTAAACCTCATACTAGATGGATGGGACCTTTCCGGGTCAATCAGCTTTTTCAAAATGGATCTTGGTAGCTTGAAAATCTGCAAGGACAGTGGCTGGATACTCGGATGAATGGATCAAGGGTGAAGAAGTATATTGTAGCTTCTTCATCAGATGACTCTCAATAATGTTCGCGGGGACGCTCACAAATGAAGAGGGGGTAATGTCGCAACGTGATTTTTGTTTTTTTCTTAAGTTATCTAAAAATTTGGATCAGAAGTTCTTGGTAGGAACTCCTCTCCAGTTTACAGATAAATAAGGACCGGAATTTAGGACAGGAATGAAATAAGGTAGCTAACCAGATAATAAGTCTGAACCGGAATAGTTCGGGACCAGAATAATTCTGACCGGATTAGATTAGGTTAACCGGATTAGGGTAACCGGATTAGTTAATGATGACCTAATGTGGCGGCGCTGGCAGTATATAAGGGAGCGCCCTACCAGTTAGTTCCCCTTTTTCAAACCCTGTGTATAGGAGCCCTCTCGCTGTTGGAGCTGTTGTTGTGCTGTCCAGTGGGTGTTTTTGTCAAATCTGTGAGGAAGAGTGAAACTATTGACTGTTGTTTTTGTGCGCTGCGGGGTTGGAAATCCGCAGTTGCAAAGTTGTCGCTTTCCGGTTATGCGCTGTGAGGGAAAGGGAGATACGGGACGTGCGGCTAGGAGTGGAAAGGAAGGTAGAATCGGTAAGAGTTTTTGAGCGGAGTGCGTCCATGCCTTAGTTACGTAGGCCCCGACAGAGCATAGCCACGGCGGAGATCAAACTAAAGAAGGTGATTCCGGTCATCCCCGCACGGGAACCGAAAAAGGCCGCTCTCATGGAGGATCTCGTCACTTTGGACTGTGCGGGTCTGATAGATAAACCCTGGGGGTTTAAAGAGGAGAAGGTAGTTCGGGAGATATTGGGGAAAGTCTCGAATGCCTTCGACAACACCGTCAGAGGCAACCCAGGCCGCTGGACGGAAGACAAGTGGAGGGAAGTATACGGTTTCCGGTCAGGGGGTTTGGGTACCGCCAGCCGGAAGGACGAGTACATTAAGGGGAAGTTTGCGGAACCAGCCAACCCGAAGGACGGATTTGCGGTGGACGATTGCATGGATGAGCGGAACCGGAACCTACTCAAGTTCCTGATTCCGATATTCCATCCGGAGCGGCCGACGAGGGTAACAGTGACCCTCGGAAATACAATCTTCAGTGCGCTTTCCGGTCAGTGAAAGATGGATTGGGCCCGGGTACTAAGTGACCTGGTGAACAGTCTGGTACCCCGGATAGGGAAGAGTAGGCCAACACCTCTCTCTCCCTATCTCCTTCACTTGTATCACCATGATCAGGTCTTGACGGAGACGGAGGAGAAGACCTGGAGAGCTCAAGAGTCCATCCTGAAGTACGGGGAGTCGGAGACCGACAAAGAACTGGAAGACGAAGGGACGGAAACTGAAGAAGAAGACACGGAGGACGAGGATGAGCAGTTGAAGCGGGTGAAGAGGCAGAAGACGATGCCTCCACACGGAAGAGGTACACCGACCCGGGAGACAACAGAACCGGAACGGAAACCGGAAAAGAGACCGGTAACCGGAGAAGGTAGCTCGACTAACCTCTTCAACACTCTAGTGATAGCCATCGCTGACATCCGTGTGGACTGGGAGTGTAAGCGGATTACACTCGAGAAGATCGGGAAGTTGGCAGGAGTATCACCGGATCGCCAGCTACCCAAGGTAATAGTGGACCTTATCAGCAATCCGGACGAGGACCGGAAGCTGAGGGCTGACAATGGTCGACTACAAAATGAAGTCAACATGCTGAAGGGGGAGATTGCCACCTTCAAGGAAGACATGACCGCCACGAGGGAGATGGTGGATGCGACCCAGAAGACAGCAAAGCTCATGACCGAAACGTTCGGGGAGTCCGGAATGGTATTAGCGAAGGCGAAGCTGTTTGATGAAGGGTGGCTAGCGGACAAGAAGCCATCCGGTTCCCGGATGGTCCGGATTCTGTCAGACTTCTCCGAGAAGTTGGAGACGATTCTGGTAGGAGCTCGGGAAGCTGCGGACCAAATGAGCCGGAGCAGCGTAAGGTTGTCCGGGACAATACTCTCGAGGAGTCTCCGCTTGTCAAATCTCTCCTTGCCAGAGTTACTTCTGGAAGGTGTGGACGTCACTCCTCAATCGAAGAAGGAGCGGTCGGCGGCGAGAACCGGATTGACAGAACTTATTGAGGTGGACTCATCACCAGAGAAGCCAGATCCTGTTACTGGTGAGCGGGCCCGGAATTTGCAGGACATCTTCAATGAACTGCCGCCAGAACCTGGGAGTGACGCACCGAAGGCAAGTACGGGAGTTTAGTAGGAGTTCCCCTTGTTGGTAAATATTTAGATGTATAGTCGGATTGTTAGTAGTAACCAGACCGGATTCGTTCCCGGTCTGTTAGTTAGGAACCGGATTCGTTCCCGATTTTAGTTAGGGTTTTGTAACCGGATCAGATCCGGTTTTGACGGCGAATCTTATCCCGAAAGTTTTGCGCGGATTTTCTGTGCGGACTTTCTGGGATGCTTTTGTGCTTTTGGAACTTTTCAGTGTATATAAAAACATTCTCTGAGATGGAGAATGGGAGTCATTCCATTGTTTAAACTTCTTTTGTGTTCTATTTGCTTCTTGTTTGTATGGTCTCCCAAAGATTGGCAGGACAGATTTGTGAGGAGTTAGGAGCGCATTTGGAGTTTGACTTCGGGTTTCTCCCTTTGGTGTTTGTGTTCTGGTTTCTTAGTGCATGTGGGTAGGTAGTAAGAGTTGGGAGTCTATTCCAGTGCCTCAGTTCTATTGAGATTCAGTATTCCGGTTGAGAAAGCCGTTGCTAGGCTAGGCGAATAGGGAAGGGATCCTTAGGCGTGCTAGAACTCCTGGGTAGGAAATCCGGTTGAGTGTCCGAACTCCTGTGAGGTCTCATTGCTGTAGTGGCGAACGGAAGAATCTTAGTAGAATTTGAACAGACGGATAGACTTGTAGCCGCCTTGCTTCGTACTACCGGAACGCATCACCATCGTCGTTGTAATATGAGTGGATCGTACGGGAAGTCTTTGTGTGACCTGTAGTCCGGATCTGTTTCCAGGTTATTGTGAAAGATCAAACCGGATCCGGATTAGAATAGGAGAGTAGAGTAGAAGAAGTGGGTCTTCAGCCACTATAAGTCACGGAAGGAGCGGCGGGCCTGCCACTCTCAAATTCAAGCGGCGACCCCTCTAATGGTAAAACAGAGGCAAAATTAAACCGGATTGGTTACTAGATCGAGTGGGAGTAGACCGGAAGTGAGAGGTCTAAGAGTTGTACCCAGGACCGGAAGTGTAAAGGTCTTGGTTTGTTGCAGAGTGACGGACCGGATTACTTCCTGGTCCGGATTACGTCCGGGACCGGAAGATTGTAGGAAGTCTGGTAGTTATTTCTGTGGGTTTTGTTGTTTCCAGTTGCAGGAGTAGGACCGGAAAAGTGTTGTTGGAGATTGACTTAGTTTAGAATCGTAAATAGGGTGAATACTTCACAGAATCTCGTGGGTTCGATCTTTAAAGTCACTTTTGTTATGCTTTAGAGTGGTTTTTGGTAGTATAACATGGGAATTGCTTATCCTGTACTGCGACAATCTTCAATGAGAAATATCTACTTCATTGGTGGTCCCAATCTCTAACCATCGCCTGCCAACCTCTTGCATCCATTTTAGTATATTTTGAACTTCATGTCATGTTCCGTGTTGTTGTTGTGTGGCATCATAGCATAATGTGATTTAGAGCTCTATGGATATTAGAAACTAATACTAGACTTCACGTGTAGGTATTTCAAATTTGAAAATGTAAACTCGTGTCGGCGTGTTCGTAGTACCTTGAATGCAACTTCGGAATCACTCCACCGAAGAGGAGGCACTATTTCAGATGCTCAAGGAGTCAGCAACTGTGGAGCCGGAGTTTGATGAGTTCAAAGGATTGGATCCGAAGGCTAGAGACAAAGCTCTTAAGAAATGGGAGGTCTCGAACAAGAGGAAGGTGGAGAGACTAGAAAAAGCCAAGAAGAAGACCAAAGAAAACAAGAGAAAGAAGTTGGAGGCCCAAGCAAAAAAAGAGAAGGAGATGGCAAACAAGAAGGGTTCCAAGAGGAAAGTTGAAACACTAGTGCACGAAATTGTGCAAGGACCTGCACAAGAACCAACAACAAGCATGGCCAACATTAAAGAAGGATCATCTGGCTTATCACTCATGCAAGAGTGCTTGGAGTATGAGCTCATGCCAACAGCACATACTATCCACCCTATTCCAGATACAGACGAGTGCATATTGAACATGTCGGTTGGTATTCTTCCCGGTAATACTAAGGCCTTTGACAACGTGAAGGCCTTCTTGTCCTCGGTAAACGCCTTTTCTGTTTTCATACTACAATTATTTCTTTGTAGTATTTCAATTGGACTTTGAATTTGTAATCTATGAATTTTTCCTCCTTTGTACATCAGTGCCATGTATTGTTGTAAGGTGAGCACAACATTCGTCTTGCATCTGTATACCCTAGTCCAATTGCTAAATTATGTCTACGGAATTGAATCCTGCAACATTCTAAAGACAAAAAACATTGCTTCAACGATGTGAGTGGTAACCATAGTGTAGTGGATTTGATGTTTGCGGATGTGCTTGAGGGTCTCCATGTTCCTACTATTTCCACTCCACCTAGACCGATTTCTAGGTGGAACCAGTTTCACGACAAGTGGTTGTTGTACGCGTAGTACTGTAGTAAGCGCTCTTAACCACAACAACGTGGTAAGATGACACGGAATATCGTCCCAGGGAACCCCAGAGGGTGTTCTAAATTCCTTATTTATCCGGTTAATGTGATTACTTGAAAATATCACTCCCCACCCGAATTCTATTACTTTCCGGACTCTCTACCGGATCCAGATCATTACCATCACCAGATCCATAACTCAACATACGGTTTTCGATACCTCTATTTTACCCTCAGAGGGTCCTTACTGGCTTTTTAGGAGGGGTAAGGACAACACCACTCCTTGTATCTCACAAACTCTAACTTCCTAATGACACGTACCCAAAGATCTTTCCGTCACAAACAAGGTATGGACTGGCTAACCCTCACAACTCCGGATTTCTCTAGAAGTAGGTCACTCAGAATACAACCCGACCCCCCTTGCTACAACGACAAATACAAGACTTACCTGGAAACTGAGACGGGGTCCGGTACTAGAACTCCAACTTGTGTTTGCAGACTGGCGGAACTTTCCAGGTGAGCGGGGGTTTTCCACAGACGGTTGCTTATCTTCGCACGGAACCCTCCCTGGCCTTCCGGACTCACACCCACACCACCAACGCCGGACTCCGCACAACTTCCTACACACGCTAAAACCCCTTCCCTAGACAAACACACAGTTCACAGACCCAGGAAACCCTGAATCTGGACTCTTCCTTACCACCTCTCTATTCTTTAGCCACAATCGTCAAGCAAGCGCCCAAGCAACCTTAAAACTCCCAAAGAAAAGGAAAACAAGGACCCACAAGAAAAACTAAGGCAATGAGTAAAAAGACAATAAAACGCAAACATATATTTACTGCTAAAAAATAAGGAATAGCAAGAAAAGGAATGAAGGACCACAAGCGGTCCCTTCCTTTTATAAGAGAAACAACATGCCGGAAAACCCGCAGAAAGTGCCACTAAGCCCAGTCCTAAATTGCCCTAAAAGTCCGGGCGAATAAGTTTAACTGAAACTTACCCTTGAAAATCCGGAATCCAGGTTCTGCATGAAACCCGGAACTCCTAATCTAACAAAAAGATAACTAAAAAACTATCAGTCTAACTTAGCTACTTTCCCTTCCGCTGTTTCTTCGAACTACTGTCAAACCCTAACTGTCCCCGAGTGCTGGTCTTGCCTTGGGGTGTTCGGAGGGATGCCCGGGTGATGATGGATGTCTTCCGGACAGGAAGACTGTCAGAATCCGTCTCGTCCGTATGGACTAAAGACCAGTCCGCCTTCTCCAACGACTTCGGGTCCTCCTCAACTTCTGCCTCCTCCAATATCTCAATGGGAGCTGGATCCGGTGTAGGCATAGGGGCCGGTGGAAGTGGTTCGATATCCTCAAACTGCTCCGGATGCGTACGCGCTGGATTCTGCACAAGCTCGATCCGGACATCCAGACTACTCCGGACTGGCATATGCGGATCCAGAAGTCCGGAACCCTGTCCCCCTGAAGTGACGATGTTGATCAGTGACCCAAACTGACTTGTCCGTTTGATGGGCGAGATGGGAGGTTGCGTTGCTGGAGTTGTGATGACATCCGGAACATCCGGAAATCCCCCAAAATCGAGAGGCTTGTTCGGATCCATGTTTGCCATCATGGACCGGAACTCCTTCAACGACGCCTCCATTCTGCCCGACATTTCCACCATCACTCGGACTATCTTCGTGTTGGTGAGGGCCGCGGACGTCTTTTGCATCTCATCGTAAAGAGCCGCCTTGTGGTAGAGGTCGGCCGGACTTACCATCCACTTCTGGAAGGTTTGGAACGCTTGGTAAGCCTTCTGCGTTGCCTCTTGAGACTGGTGCAGCTCTCCTTCCGTCCAGGTCAGCTTCCCCTTGAGCTCGTCCTGTTCCGTCTTCAAGTTCTGGATTTCCGTCCTCATCTCGTTCCATTCCGACTCGGCCGGTAACGCCTTTAGCGCATCTAGAAGGTTTTCCGGTTCGCAATTTACCACTACCGCGGACCAGAGTACGATTTCCGTGAGCCTGTCGTGGTAATCCTTCGCGGTCCGAATCCACTCTTCTTCGCACTCGAAGAAGCATGGTCCTTCCCACTCCTGTTTATCCTGAGTGAGAAAGGGACCCGGAAATTTATCTTTGGCTATCGGATCCGTAGACTTCCGTCTTTTGCTTGCTGATGCCTACTCCTGTTCCTCCTTCTCCCTTTGCGTCTGCTTCGGTTCCGGATCCGGCTTTTCGTCTTTGGCTTCCGGCTTGGCTTCCGGCTTGGCTTCCTCCTCCTCGTTCTCAGACTCCTGTGTCTCCGGCTCCTCGTCATCAGAACAATTGCACTAGAGCATGATGAGCTCGGTCTCATAATCCGTCGCCTCATCTTCCGTCAGCAGTTCTCGGTGCTGGTACAGGTGGAGGAGGTACGTGCTAAGCGGGTTCGGCTTGTTCATCGCCAAGTTTCCGGTGCAACGCCCCACTACACTCGCCACGATCCGGCCCTAGTTAACGACCCGGTCCTGAAACGCTCCAAAGATCGTGTTGGCCATGGTTACCGTAACTCGGGAACTCTTGTCCGGATATAGGATTGGTAGGAGAAACCGGAGCAGTCGCTTGTTTCGCTCGTCCCGGCAGTCCTTGATGGCGTAACCTTCCTTCGGGTGCGGCGGATTCACGAACTTGTGCTGATGATATTGCTTTGTTCGAGCAGCGAATTCGGTTCCGGTTCACGGGAACCCGTACACCTCTGCCCACAACTCCTCCGTCCACTGGTCCGAATGCCCTCGTACGGTCTGGTCGTACTGATTCGGAGCACCTGCCGCCAACTCCCGGAGGACCTGGTTACTCTAGACGTTCCAAGGTTTCTTCAACAAACCTGCACACCCTAAGACGATCAAGTCGTCCTCTAACTGCCGCAAGTACAGCTGATCTTCCGGAATTACCGGACTAATCTTCCGGGCCGGTACTATATACCACGTACTAACCCCTGCCATCCGTCTCACCTCTCCTATCGCCGTAACCCTAACTCACCACACTTTCTCTCACTATCAACCAGATGCGGAGCAACTGAAAGAGGGCGAGAAATGAGGAGGAGCTAGGTTTATATAGAATTCCTGCGCCCAACGTTCACTGTAACAGGAACGCTGGCTACGGAACGCCGTAATGTATCCCTAGTCTACCGCCGCAAGCTACTGAATTTAATGACTGCGTTCCAGTTTCCTGTGTTCCGGCTGCTGAATCTGTCCACCCGGATGTCAAGTTCCGTCATGCTCCCGTATTGGTTCCGGAACGAAGCCTAAAGTAGTTCTAAGTATTTATTTGTTTCCGTTAATCTATATCTAAACTAATTTTTTTCAAATTTGACCTATTTTAATTTCTCCTAGTCTATTAGGGTCCGTACTAAGCTATTACGGATTCCGACAGTGGTTGATGCCTATTTTTGACTTTGCAGAAGAATACCTCCACAACAACGGTGGACTTCTGGTCATGTATCTAGCTTCTTCTCAATCACACCAAAGCCACCTCCTTAGATGTTGCAAAGAATACGGTTTCAAGATATTGTTCACTTGGTTTGGCATGAACCATTTCCATTTGACATCACCTACAAACCCAACCAAGACAGTAATTTCCTATTGATTTCAATTCTATGCTTGTACATCTTTTTTAATTTCCATTATTGTGGGCATCGATTCTCATTATGCTACTTTTACAGACTATGTGGTTTTCAATTTCTCTTGTCATTAGAGAATGTGGACCACAAATGGAATCAGAGTACGCTTTTCAGTTTGTTCCCTCTCATGATGCGATTGGCGTCAATGTTGCCCATGATGACATCCTACAAAATTTCTATAACAAAGAGGATGTCACCATGAATGGGAATATACTTTGGCGTGGACCTCGTGAAAAGGCCCGCCAATTCATGCAAATGCTTGTTGAAGCATGCTCTCAACCTTGAGACGTTGTGGTGGACTGTACCACGGCTATAGGTGACATTGACTTCTCGTAATGCTTTGTTTTCATGATTCATACCAAGCCATTTCCGTTTGCAGTTCCAGGTCTCACATATATTTTTCATATGTGTAGATGCTTGTATTCAAGCTTGCCGAGCGACACGTCATCACATTGTGGCATTTGAGGAGGACAAGGCAATATTCAACGCTATCATTGTTCTAGTAAAGTAGAACGTAGCAGTGTCGACCGCCGCATCACCACTTCCTGCTGCACCAATAGATTTGGACAACGATGATGCCCTAGTTGAAAAGATAGTGAAGACATCACGATTCAATAAGTAAGTTTTCTCGTGATTTGTTTCTTTTGAATGAAGCTTCTAAACACAAATGACTATGATCTAACATAATGTTTACTACATTGTGTAGAAAAACCCAAGAATTGAGACATGTACCATTTTTTGCAAATCGTGCATTCTTTCCACGCTCGCCAAAATCATTCAAATTACCTGTGTATGCAAAGGCTTATTCTCAGGATTATATTGCCAACAACCCCATGCCAACTTCTAGAGCATGTTTAGTAGATCCACGCATTCTTCATTTTGTATGTAATGAGGCTGTAGAGTTAGGTTCTCAAGTATCAGATAGTCATACTAGTACGACATTAGACAATGAGGGCAGTTCGACACCAGTCCACTCTCGATGACAAATGACAAGGGTGGGCAGTATGTTTCAATTCATGTAATTCCATGTGGGAAGATGGTCTCTTATTTTTGTGTATTATACTCTTGTTTCACCTCTTGTATATGATTCTAGATATTTGTCATCAAATATCCTAGACACAATACTAGTTGAGGCTTACACTATTTCTGTAATCTTTGTTTGTGATTGTCTGAATTGCCAAAATGTACTCATGTATCTATGCAAGTTGAAGCCTATAATGCGTGTCTACTTTATAACCACGTAGACACGGTTTTGATGAATTGTATCACGCACTAGCCCTTTTGGTCTACCACAGGGCCCACTTTTTGGCTTTATCTTTAACCTTGCGATCAGCATTGACTATTCATCACAAGACAGGAGCCCCTACCCTCATTATAAATTCTTTACTTATTGTCTTTTAATTGGATTTCTGATTTATTTTAAATCTAGACAACTCTGAATTGGTGTGGTTGGCAGTCTACAGATCAATCTCGGTACCAAGAGTCATGATAGTAGAATGAAATAGTTCCTCACTATTTTCTATGCTTTAGCAGGATGAAATTAGATGGAATCGTAAAAAAGTGCGCAAAATCCAATAACTGTGTAGTTTCATCGTGAACTACACAATGCCGCTAAAAACAATACAAACCCGCATGGTTATGCGCAATTGATCTAAATGACCTTAATCCAAAATAATTCCCATCCATCTTTTCCATCAACAATCATATTATCATCCACCCACTACCATCCATTTTGTCATTCACTTTTTTATTTAAAATTCATCCACTTTCAACCATTTTGGGGGCGACTTTCATCCATTATTTTTGTCCACTGTCACCCATTTTTTTAATCCACATTCATCCATTTTCAAGGTGACTTTCATCCATTCTTTTTGTCCACTATCACCCATTTTTTTCATCCACTTTCATCCATTTTGGAGGCAACTTTCATCCATTCGTTTCGTCCACTGTCACCCATTTTTTTTCATCCACTTTCATCTATTTTAGGGGCAACTTTCATCCATTTCTACCATCCTCTTTCATTGATTTGTGCCATCTACTTTCATCCAATTTTGCCATTCTTTTCCATCTATTTTTTCAACTAATGTCATATTTTTTTACAACCTATGCCTTGATTTTTTCTTTGTTTCTCTTCAAATATTGTTGCTCCTCTTTCATAAATCCACACTCTCGCTCTACGCTCGTATACCAGCATTCCCCCTCCAAATATTGGTGATGGTACAAAGTTGTTCAATATTGTATGTTGAATTTTATTTGGCGCTATGATTGGTTAAATTTTGGATCTTACTTTTGAAAGCATGTCATTGCTAGATTGAATAATGACATGACACCTTCCATCTACAAAAACTAATTTCATTGGTGCTTAGAAATGCATTTTCACTTACTTTCTTCAATGACTTTGGTTAGGTCAGTTGTTGTGTTTCACTTTGGTAGTAGATTGTACTTATAAGGAGAACAACGCTTTCAAGGTATTAAGTAGAGAATCATTAAAGGACAAATTGCAACAATTGCAGCATGCAAATTTGAAACATTACTCAAGCCCCAATTGTTTAGGTTAAAAAAGAAAAAAGGCTTTTGCTTAGAACACAAGTTGCTAATAGGCGATTGTATTTGGACTGCATTTTTGGTGCAGGTTCCTAACTTCTTTTGCTTTTGACGGAGAATACTTGAAAATAAGCATACTCATAATGAATTTCTATGCATGCAAATAGGAAACTTAAGGACTTTATGGTGAATGGCACTGCAACATGTACTAGAGAGCTATCTGCGACTATTAGTAATACTAGTTGGATGATCTGTTTGGTTTTGGAACATCAATATTGACAACATAGTTTCAGGAATTGAATTCCCAAGGCAAAGACTATTTGACTGATCTTCTTTTTTTTGGAATACTCTTTATTGTATACATTTTTGTGTTGCAAAACCTAAGAAATTGATGCACTTCTACTATGTGGAAAAAAAGATCAATGCAATGGCAAAAGCTAGTCTATGTAGAAAATTGCATAACAATCTACTAGGCAGGGTTGTCATACCGGACGGGTCGGAGTGATCGGACGGGATGGACGGACGGGCGAACCGGACCGGACAAACGGACACCTTTCATTTTTGAAATTTTCCAACACTGAAATTAGGGCGGGAATGTCTCTGCCAGGGTGGGGACGTTTCCGTCAGGGTGCGGACATTTCCATCAAGGTGGGGACGTTTCCGTCAGGGCGGGGACGTCTTGGACAATGTGGGGACGTCTTCATCAGGGCGGGGACGTCTTAGACAGGGCGGGGATGTCTTGGACAGGGCAGGGACGCATCAGTTTAATCCGAATTTTTGTAGAATTTTTGTACTTCATTTACAAATTCTTGCTTTCATAGGGTGAAAAACATTCTCTGCTGCCATCTTTGATGCCCTACCTAAGGCTGAAAAATTGTTATTTTAACATGAATTTTTTTTCATAAAATGACCTCTTTGCTATTAATATGTTGTACCAAATTAGAAGGCCAAAAAATTTACACATAAAAAGATATTCACAATCTACCAACATATGTACTTGTGTGGTTCAGAGAAACAATTTCAATACTACCAACTCCCGGAAATTGAGAAATTAGAATTTGGCTATGAAATTTGTGGCATGAGATCATGACTTTGTTGATAACATTTGTGTCAAATTTCAAGTTCAAAGGATTTGTCCATAAAAAGATATTAAAAATCTACCAACGAACAAATGTATTTGAGACTTGAGAGAAACAACTTCAGTGGTGTCCACTTTGACACCTTCCGAGGGACACAATTTTCTTTTTTATATCATGAAATTTTTGTCATGAGATCACCTCTATGTTGATAATATGCGTGCAGAACTTGAAGTTCTAAAGATTTTTCTAGAAAAAGATATTTGAAATCTACCAACATGTGTGGGTGTGAAATAATTTCTAGGAACTACCTCTGTTGGTAGATTTCCAGTATCTTTTTATAGGCAAATCCTTTGAACTTCAAATTTGACCCACATGTTATCAACATAGACATGATCTCATGCCAAAAAATTCATGGCCGAATTTTGATTTCTCAATTTCTGGGAGTTGGTACTTGGTAGCATTGAAATTGTTTCTCTGAACCACACAAGCACACATGTTGGTACATTGTGAATATCTTTTTATGTGTAAATCTTCTAGCCTTGAAATTTAGCACACATGTTATTAGCAAAAAGATCATTTTGTGAAAAGAATTTCATGTTTAAATAACAATTTTTCAGCCCTTCGGAAGGCATCAAAGATGATAGTAGTGAATGTTTTTTTCTACGTGAATGCAAGGATAGTAATAAATTTAGTACACCTTACTTACAACATTTAAACTATACAATATAACTACACTCATGAATGTCATCTTCATGCATGGCAAATGTGATAATTCTACAAACACAATTGGAAACTTTTTTATTTTAGATAACCAAAACATTTTTATATTTCAAGCGTTGTTCAGTACAATAACAAGTTCACAACACAATGAATATACTGCTCTCAAGATATGCCTCCTCTTCTACTGGTTATCTAAGACTTTCCTTCTTCTTCTTGTAGATCTTCATTACTTCATGTTTCAATTGGTGCAACTATCTTGAACTCATGATGAATGAAGGTCTACAGAACACAGATGCTGTCAGGTGCCCCTCAATTGTTGAAACGACTTCATCTGCGAACTTCTTGTGTACCCGGATTTGGTAATGCAACATCTCGAATGACCACATCATCATCTGCTGGTGCCTCATCACAATCAGGGTCGTCTTCATCATCACCAACTTCACTAGTTCCACGTTCATCTTCTCCATCGTCACTATCTGTGGTCCACTAGTTTTCCACTTCCGAGTTCTCATTTCGAACCTCCACAGTTGTTTGACCATGCCTACGACTGCGTTTAAACCTCTTGTGCCGTTGAGCTCTAGGGTCCTCCGCATCAAAATTTATAATGGGGCCTCCTTGTACTCGAGGAACGACATATGCTGGAGTGGACAAAGTTGGTCCTGGGACATACGTATTAAAAAATGGCTCTATCACCACGTTCGAGTCTCGGACCCCAATTCCTAAAAGAGGGCGTTTAGGGGGCCTTGATGACAACACTTCGTTATTGTTTCTTCCACCTCTAATATCACGGCCTCCAATCGTTGCACGACCTCTTGCTCTTCCACGGACAAAACTCCTTCCACGTCCTTGTTGATATTCACCCATAGTGTGGTGAATTGCGGGTTGAAAGGCGGTACGGTGTCTACCATCCAATGTAACATTTGAAATGCTTTGAGGCGTCATTGCAACATTTCCCACTGAGCCTAGCACTTCTTCGGAAGGTCGACAAGGAGCACTCGAAGTTGCAGGAGATGAAGGGTTAGAAATAATAGTATGCGCTGCAACTGGTGGTGGTATATGGGCTTCGTCTTCAAGCGGGTCAGTAAACGCAAAAACATCATTGTGATCTAAATGTTCAGGGTCAAAACGCGTTCTTCCCACTGCATTAACCTCCACAACATGTCTTGTGATCGGTCGTGCCATCCTTGTATTTCCAATGTTCTAGCCATGGTGTCCTCCAACAACTCTGTTGCTATTGCGGCCCCCCACTCCTCTGGGCCCCCTATTGCCATCACGATCGCAAATGGATCCTTCAGTATTCTGAATTGCATTGTTCCTCAGATTCTCACTGCCATTTCCATTTCCCCCTTCGTTTTCCGAAGGGAGGTTGTCGTCATTGTTCGAGATAACATTATCATCATCGACGTCCACTGCGGCCGGGTGATCACTCTCGGAAGACGATGACAAAGGTTGCACTTCAGAAACAACTACATTTTCATCGCCAATGGGTGTAGGACTTCGGCGAGGATCAGCTCCCCAAGGGCCCTAGCGACCAGGGAGGATTCCTCTTCCACTTCATGACCATCTCCGTAGTAATTTCTAGCTTCTGCAAGGTGATCGGCCCCCGCCCTCCACAACTTTGGATTTGGTCGGTATTCTCGGGGTGCTCGGTTAGCTTCCACATCAACTTCTTCCTCTTCCTCAGCTACCATCCCGTCAAATTCACGATTGCGTTCAACTACTGGAACGGGGCCAAGGGCATCTGGATCAGAATCCTCCGAGAGGATATTAGCATCATACCAACGAATAGGATCGGCCCCCGGTCTTTGCTGAAGTATACGACTATTGGTATAAATATATACCAATGACTTAGCCTTCTCGGGAGCTAACTGATTCCGGACCTTGTTGTGGACAAAGGAATACATACTCCAATTCCTTTCACATGAACATGCTGAACACGTCAATGACAAAATAAGCACGACAATCTTAGATAGTGCTCGATCTCAACCCTATGCCACCATTGGTGAGGAAGCATCTGTGTTGCTCGGATGTCGGGTATCTCTACTGCACTATATGGTCCCGTGCCCTCCTTGAATTCTGTTAATTCCGCCAACACGTTAAACTCCACACCCACTACATTTTTCGGATGACCCAATACAATGCACGGAGGGCAACTCCATCAACCCTAAGTGCTGCGTTATCCAAGAGATACGGATTCAGAACGGCCCCAACATGGTGAACATCCGTAAACTCCATATCCCACCTCGTTGTGAAAGACTCCTCCATAGTGGTGGCTATGTCATCTCGTAGGTTGAAGGGTGGCCCTCTTAAAGAAAACACATGCGCTTTCAAATTGTGCATTACGAGCCACGCCCGACCCATAGCTGGTTCTCGGCCATCAAATATGCGCAATGCCTTCAACACGTCTTCAGTCATGTGCACGTAATTTGCACATCGTTGCCAGAAGCCCATGTCTTCGATAGTTGACACCACATTACGTGAAGCTGTAGCTGCTTGCTCCGCATTTTGTCTGTCTCGCAGACCATCAAAGTAATTTTGAACGCGCGCATGGTCTTTTAACCGCAGCAGTACTCCGCAAAGTTTCTCCAATTGGTGCAACATGAGAAAATTACAAACAAAGCGGGTTTCGTTGGGCACTACTAATTGAAGGGTCGGACTCAACTCCCGGAATATCGACATGGTCGCGTGATGGTTCCGAATGTACTGGCACAATCTTCTTGCCCTCTGAATTAAATCTTTGAATTCTGGTACTTTAGCCCAATCTTCCAACATGAGATCCAAAGCATGTGCCATGCACTCGTGCTTGAAAATGTGTGGATACGTGCGAACGATATCATCCAATGCTCCAAGCATATTCGCTACATTATCCGTACAAACCTATGTCACGTGCTTTGAACCCACTTTCTCAATGAATACCTTCATCTGGTCCGCTATGTAGCGCATGGACTTCTTTTGTCCGGTGGTGTCAATGGCCCCCAAAAATACATCACCGGTAGGGCACGACATCATTACATTCATTAGAGGCCTCCGGTTCACGTCATCCCAGCCATCAGTGCATATTGTCACCCCATAATGTTTCACTGCAAAACCAACTTTGGTTTCAATTTGCTTCTCGATCTGCAACCTCTTCGGTTCAATCAATTTTGTCCTGAACTGATGGTAAGAAGGTGGACTATATTCAAACCTTGCCACTGAGGTTGCCCTCACAGCCTCAATAAAGGCTGGATTTCTTATTATAATAAATGGCACGTTCGCCTCGTAAAAAAACGATGCCCACTTGTCATCCAATTCCTTCCTCTTCGCAACATTAAAAGCATCCTTCATACGTTGCTGAAGTAATGACCCAGATCTTGTGGAATTTGATGCAACGAGACTTTGGGACCTCTGTACTGCATCATTCCCTTTAGGGAGAGTAACCCCTTCAGCTTGGGCATCACTTGAACCTCCTCCCGTCACTTCATTTTGAAAGGATTGGCTTGAACTTGCAACTGGAGTTGCTCTTGATGGACTAGTGGGAATTGATTCTCCTTCATACATGTCCTCGGGGCTCAATCGTTGAGGAACAAAGTTTGCACAATTTGCAAATCGGTGGCGCACGGCTCGCGGCGCATTACGACAAATTGACCTCTCAGACTTCGCGCCATATCCAAAGTGAGCAAAAGCGCGCTCGCGTTTATAGCTGAATGTTGCATTGCAAAATACACAACTCACTTTACCCCCGTTCTCAGAGAAATTATACCACGGTTCCCATTCTTTTGTTTGCTTTCGTTGACTTCCCATCGCGTTCACGACGAATGCAAACGTTTTCTTGGAGGAGGTAGAACTGTAGAAGAGGCTATTATACCAAATGAAAAGGACAAAATAGTAGTTAGCGCCAATCAACTGCTTGAACTGACTTTTACATCACCTCAGCAATTAACTAGGGCCATTTGTCACCCAAGTAGACTCCCAAGGAGCTCAAAGTGAATTGAAGTCCAAGATAATGAGGCCAAGATGACAAATGTAAAGAAGTCAATCCGACAAGGTTGGCTTTATAGCCTGGGAATGCAAGGTCGGGGACGTCAGGGAAGGGCAATTTTAGTACTCGGGGCGCGGACGTCACACAATTCCGACACGTTCCTGGACCTAGGGCGCGGAGGCCTACGATAGACTTTGGTATGAATTTAGTTGTGGGATTCTTCCTTCCTATATAGAGAAGAGAACCAATTAATGTAGTCAGCCCTTAATTTGAGCACGGGGAATATCTTCAAGTCAATGGCTGCATTAAGAGGTCCAACTACTTTTTGAGTTCAATGACAATGTATTAAAGCATGTCACTCCCTTCTTGAGGCCAAACTTCAAGTTCTTGCCTTCATCAAGCACTTGAGAAGTAGGACCCATGTAAAGTTGGAACCCAAAAAAAAATTAGAAAATGAAATTGAACTTCCAAACAAGGAGGACTAAATTTGTGTAACTAAAATCCCAAAGGATTTCGAGTCCTAATGAAAGTCAAGGTACATAATTGTTTAAATTCAAGTTCAAAGTTTATATTTCATTCTTATTAAAAAAGGTATTTGTGATTTTGGATTTGAAGTTTACAAATCAAACTATTACCAACGTATACTTCTCAAGCTTTTGGTTTAAGTCTTCATTTTTTAATACAAAGCTACAAGGTTTCGGATTTAAATCAAATACAAATCATAATGCTTTAGAATATGCTTGAAGGGGGGTTTTCCGTGAAAAAAGGGTACAAGGATTTAGGTCTTAAAGACTTTAACCAAAATTTCTTGTAATGGGTAAAATAGGAGGGGTGGGTATTGAAATGAAATACTAGTTAAGTGATTTTTTAATTCAAGGGCAACGGTTCATTTAATTATTTTGGGTATGGGGATAGCAAAGCGGTTTGGGTCTTTGGGAATGAAATGAAGCAAAATTGTTTATGATTTCAAATATTCAATCATTAAACTCCACCCTTTAATTTGTGTAATGGGATCCTAGAGCTCTAAACTCTAAAGTAAGTCTAGGACTTAGGAGGGGTGGGTATTGAAATGAAATACTAGTTAAGTGATTTTTTAATTCAAGGGCAACGGTTCATTTCATTATTTTGGGTATGGGGATAGCAAACCCTTGGAGGGAATTCAAATTTGGCTTGGAGGGAGTTCAAGGAGGGAGTTGAAGACTAGGTTCAAAATTCGAATTGTAAGTGGACGTCCGCGCCCTAGCGTCCCCGCCCTGACTTCACGTCCCCACCCTAACGTCCCCGCCCTAATGGGACGTCCCCGCCTTGACGTCCACACGTCCGCGCCATGACCCTCGGATGCAAGAACTCTCTCCACCAATGACGGGGGGGAATGGAATTGACCTTGAGATTTGAAATTAGCATGGGATTCTTCCTTCCCATGGAGAGAGGGAAAGTGGGAAACCAATTAATGTAGTCAGCCATTAATTTGAGCTCGGGGAATTTCTTGAAGTCAATGGCTGTATTAAGAGGTCCAACTACTTTTTGAGTTGAAAGAGAATTCATGGAAAGATATGTCTCCTTTCATGTATCGCCCTTGGTCTTCTTTGCTTCTCCAAGGACTTGAGAAATAGTCCCCACACCCCAAAAATGGGATTTCTAGAGAATTAAAACTAACTTGCACACTTTGAAGAAAACAAATATAATAAGATGCTAGAAGTTTTAGGATTTGTAACGGTAAACAAGGTACTCGTTTTTGAATACTCAAGTTGAAGACTTAAAGGATGAATGTTATAGTTCTCCAAAATAGAAGCTAAAAGGGTTTGGAAATCCCAAAAAAAAGGGTTTTAGAAATGTTTCGACGAAATTTAAGAGAATTTGAGCAAGTATGAAAATTAAGGGTATTCAATGATAACAATTTAAGAAAATTTGAGCAAGTATGGAATGTATTTGAATTTTTTTATAGAAGCATACAAAAAAGAATCCTACTATATTTAGGATAGTAGGATGTGTGTAATTAATTATAACAAATATTGACTGTTCAAATTTTAGCTTATAAGAATTTCGGATGATGAATGGTAGAGGCAAAAAATGGTGGTTATTCTATGAATTCATTCTTCATGGCAAGTTGGCTAAATGAGTACATGCTTCAAAATTTTTAGAACAATACAACTTTCCCAAAACAATTCCACCCTACATTCTTAATTTAAACTTTACACTTTATAGGCTTACAACACAAATTATGGATTACTCTAATATATTTTTTGTAATTCATATAATTTTATTTCCACCTTTATTTTTAAGAAATCAGAATAATTTTACTTTTATTCCTAAATTATTGTAAAAACAAAAAATAAGAAGAAAAATTATTTTTGTACTAACAAAATGTATATACATTTTGTATATCAATTACATAAAAGGATTCATTTGGTTTCAACTTCAAGTTCAGGACGTCAGGGTGGAATTCGACTTCAAGTTGTTTCACTTATTTGATCAACGACGCTAGTTTGTGAGCCTAAAAGCGTGAGCTTGAGAGCGGTGAGCAGTGATTTTGCGAGCCTAAGTATTCAATATGAATAACTTGTTGATTTTTTAGTTCTGAGCTAAAAAAACTTGGATGTATATGGATTTTTGGTTTCGAAATCCTAAGACCAAAATTGCATAAAGGGGGCAGGGTTGACGAATTTCAACGTTCGGGGCAAAATCACGTCCATTTTTCGGACGTCTGGACATCCACATTTTCGGGACGCGCGGACGATGTGGACAATGTCCATCGGACGGCATCCATTGGCCGTTCGGACGACGCGGTCGGCGCGGTCGGCGGACGAATCGACGGGCGGACGGGCGGACAGAAGGCGCGGACAGCGGACGGATGGCGCGAACGGCAAACATGTCCGCCCGGATGGCGGACGGAACGCGCGGACGGCGGACGATGGACGGATGGCGCGGGCGGCGGACATGTCCGCGCGGATGGCAGACGGATGGCGCGGACGGCGGACATGTCCGTGCGGACGGCGGACGATAGGCACGGACGGCGGACAGTGCGGACGGGCGGACATCTATAAAACAACAGTACATGAAGCCAAATTTGATGCATTATACTATTACATTTTTGTAGGTAATACTTGATCCAGAAAATGATGCACACAATGTAATTTCAGTCAATAGTGCTTAACTATTGAAAAAACAAAAAACCTGGATGATATTTTGAACATCATTAAGTTCATGTGCATTACAATGATAGGTTCAAAAAATAAATTGCCGTTACATGCTTCCATGTAACAATTCATCATGAACACTTCAATAATGAATTATACATCCCTTTCATCCTGAAGGTTGATAATCACTATCTCCTTTCACCTCTGCCCCGCTACTATGACCTCTAGTATCCCATTCTGAATCTTCATCTTCATCGTTGTCTGACTTTTCCATATCCTCTGATAAAGATTGTACAATTGCCCCTCCTTGTACTTGCTTGGATGCAACTGACCTCGTTGGTCGGCCCTTCCTCTTCTCTTGTTTGGCTCTTAGTATAGACTTTCCTATGCCTTCTTTAAGGCCATGAATCGGTTTTAATTTCCTCGCTGAAATTGGTTGACATACATCAAGAGGGGTTTTACCAAGACTTTGTCTCTTTGATGGGGAAATTGCAAAAGCCTCCATTAATCTTTTATTTCGAGCTTTGTGGGCTCTTTCACCGTTGGTGGTCTTACTTGCGATCCTCCTTGATTGGGTATCTTTGCTCCAATCATCTGCTGCAATGTTCCATCAGACGATTTGAATGAATCACGTTTTGTTTGGCCAGAACGTTGACCAAACATTGATGCCAATGTCTCGTCCTTCTCATCATTGCTCCATGATGAATTGAATGGATCTGGATTGACACGAAGGTGCATTCCGGTCGGACTGGTCAAATGTTGTTCAACTTGTTTCCCAAATCTTGAGCCTCCGGGACCATTCAAAGTTGTACTACCTCTTGTATGTAGTGCTGATGGACGATCGCTACGTGGTCGTAATTGGAGATCTTGCACAATTTGCTTTTGGTCTTCAACGTTGTGAACTAGCATTGGGCGATCAAACTCCGTCACACGTGCATCTACATTCGATGGTACTTCCACACATTCAACACTTGTATTATCCACATTCATGTCAGACTTCACCCCACACTCTCCCATGTCATTGACTTCGGGATTTTCTTCGACAAGTGTCATTGCCATGGGTAGACTCTCGAGAATTGGAATCACTTCATCTGTTTGGGGGATGCAATCATTGACAAACATTGCCTCATTTTCCTCCACTATTTGCGCATGAGTGTCCTCCGTATTGGCTAGAATCTTTTCGCTAGTCAACAACCCGGTTCCATCTACAAATTTAGCTATAGAAGGGCCACCTTCATCATATTCACAATTGTCCTCATCCAATGGAAAATTGTAAATGTCTTCCGCATTTGTATCCCCGTCTTCATTGTTCCGATTTGGGCTCCGGAGCGGCTCATCATCCAAATTGGTGATGTCATCGTTCATAGCATCTTCGTCATCGAATAGAGGATCACCATCTTCACCATCTTCATCACGCTCGTCCTTCGACATAGAATCTTTCGACTCCACATTCTCAGTGTACCACTTCTTCTCATCATTTTCCTTTGATGTAGAAAGGACTTTGGAATTGGTGTACACATACACCAAATCTTGGGCTCTCTGTGGCTTCAACTTGTTTCGAAATTTGTTGTGAACAAATAAATAGCTACTCCAATTTCGTTCACATGAAGACGAAGATACCGGTTGGGCCAAAATCCTCTTAGCAATTGGAGCAATGAGCTTCCCTTACGCACCTTCAAAATCCCACCAAGCGTGCGCCGACAATTGTTGCTCGTCCGGGTTCAACATGTTGTGAAATGGAGGTTCCCTGTGGCGGAAGGCTACAAATTCTTTCATGACCGAGGCGTACTCCCCTTGTTTGCAAATTTTCATTAGAACACGCTTGCATGCATCCATTGCATCTTGGTCGTCGGCTAGCTCTTGGTCTTCAAGAAGGTAGGGGTTCAACAAAGCTCCTGCATAATGTAGATCGGTCTCCACCAATTCCCGTCGGGCATAATACGGTTGCACTAGTGGAATGGCAAGGTCTGAGGATAAACGAAAAGGCGGTTTATCTAAAGAGAGGACATGTTTCTCTAATTTCTTCATTATGTGCAACACCTTGCCCATGCATGGCCTCTTTGCATCCAAGTCACGTAGACCATTTACAACGGGAGCCGACAAGTCCTTGAAATTCTGACAACGGCGCCAAAAATGCTCGCTCAAAATTATCTTCTTCACCATCCGACATTCATTGCGGGATTTGGAGTTCCGCCCAAACTTCCTTGCGTATTCATCCCATTGCGGGTCCGTCACTGTTTGTTGCAACTTCCCATTGATCTTTAACATGCGCCCAATCATGTTGTAATTAGAGGCAAACCTTGTTTCCACCGCCATCAACAAATTATATTCCGGTGAGTACTTCCGAAATATTGCAAGTGGCATGTGCCGCTTCTTGAAGAATTTCACCACGATACGGGCATTTTCCACGACCTCTTCAATCCATTGTTCATTCCCCCAATCTTTCAGCAACAAATTGAGGGCGTGCACCACACAACCTTGAAAAAAAATGTGGGGATATTTACTAGATATCAAATTCCATGCTGCAGGGTTCACTGACGCATTATCTGTACTCACTTGCACCACATTGTTGGGGCCTACTTGTTCTATGAAGCTCTCAAGTATGCCAGCCAAGTATGTTGCATTTTTTTCGTGCCCTGTCGTATCCACCGCTCCCAAGAATTGCTCACCCACAGAAGACACGAGCATGGCATTTATCAACGGCCGATTCGTAACCGACGTCCATCCATCAATAGACGATGTTGCTCCAAACTTCCTAATGCTGTGTTCGGTCCGCTTTCGGAGATTGACCTCAATGTCTGCCTTTGCTTGGTCAAGCAATTTATGGCGTATGTCGTGATAAGACGGTGGGATATAAGGCCGTTGAAACTCGGCGGTTCGCTTCACCGCTTCTTTGAATGCTGGGTTCCTCGCAACAGCAAATGGTATGTTTGCAGCATAAAAGAAATTGGCCCACACCGCATTCAACTTGCGTTTATTTGCTTCTTCAAATCCATTCACCAGACTACTTTGCTTCTGACTAATCAGAGGCCTATTGCTTGATCCTCGCGGAGTACCATGCTCACTTGATCTTTGTGTACTGAGGTTCACTTGAGAAGACAATGGATCCTCCGGTGTAGTGCATGAGTCGGAATGTGTAGACCGTGCCATGTTTCTTCCATTTGAATTATCGCATTTCCGCATAGCCATAGGTGTGCCACTGCCATCCACATTGTTTAGAGACGATCTTCGTGGGATCGCCCCTTGGCAACCCAAAAATTTGGATCGAACTTCAGATGTCATTTTTGCGCAAAGGCTAATTCCTTTGTCACGAGACCCCGATGTGCCTTGGTATCCTAAGTGGCTAAACAACCGGCTTACATTCTTGGCAAACACCAAGTTGCAAAACCGGCATTGCACTTTACCAACCTCCGGGAAGCCATACCAAGTAGACCAATCCTTGCTCATAGTGATCACCTCCGATTCCGTAAATTGGATTCAAATTAAAAATGTAACTGTTGGATAAGATTTGTAAAAAATATTAGAAACAATGTGTGAATGAAGCCTTGGAAACCAAAGCCCCCCTGTCCACTGAACTATGCATTACCAAGCAAGGGACACAAAATAAATTGCAGCTCCTAGCCCTTGGAAATCTTAGCGTTCAGTTTCTCAGGAGTGCTTGTTAGTCTGAAATTCTAAGAACTTATAGATTTCAGATCAGGCCCATTCCTCATGACCGTTGAGCAGCAAACACTAACACATTTCTAAAGCCCCAACGGTTCCGAGAACAAAAATGCAGACGGCAACGACGGAATCACGGACGGCGACCTGCGACAGGCGGACGGCAACGTCGGAAGCGCGGACGGCGACCTGCGACAGGCGGATGGCAGCATCGGAAGCGCGGACGGCAGCGACAGAATCGCGGACGGCGAGCTGCGACAGGCGGACGGCAGCGACAGAATCGCGGACGGCGAGCTCCGACAGGCGGACGGCAGCGGCGGAATCGCGGACGGCAAGCTCCGATAGGCGGACGGCAGTGTCGAAATTGTAGGCGGGTGGCGGACTAGCGGATAGCTGGTGGATTTTGACTAATTCACTAATTCTAGAAGTTTTAATTTTAGGGACTTAGTTTAGAGATGCGTGATATTTTAGGAATACAGAAATTAATGAGATAAAATTATGTTGAGAGATAGGCATGTCCAAAATCATACTTGACAAAAAAGTATTGCATAAAATATCAAAAACTTAGGTGAGTAATTCAAAAACATTTGAGTAACCCACATATTTTTATATTAATGAAAAGCAACTCATAGCATACTATGAGTGTTGTGAATTAATAGTATTGAATCCTCTCGAGATTCAAAATTAACAACACTCCATAATGTCATATCGAAATACAAACAAGGTGTAACTATCCTATATATTATCATTGCTACCTCCCTCAGAAAGACGCGACGAACCCTCTTTATCCTTCAGCCTTGCACTTGCACGGCGTGTTTGAGGACCAAGACTGCCCTCACTCATAGGCCCCCTGGACGCAGCTTCCATGTCTACTACGGAAAAGTGTCGTTTCGTATCCGGAGAGTAGTCATCCTCGTCTTCAATCTTCCGTTTATTCTTCCGTTTTGGAGTCAAATCCACGTCTTCTACCTTCAACGCTCTCAAAGCAGCATCCACTTTATCTACCAAAAAGTTGACCACGTCATCTTCATTTTTCATGGAAAACCACTTTGGTTCTTCTCCCCCCACTAAAAATGCCCTCCAATGCATTATGATTTCGCCCATCCTCTTATCAAATGCCCCCACCACCTCCACCATTGAATTTTCTGTGCTTGATTGCCCATCTAGTTCCACAAAGGCACGAACTTGTGCAGCTTCCTCCAACTTTGATAAAAAGAAGGCCCTCCCTAGCAAAGTGTGATTGTAATCCCCGTATTGCTCATTAAACTCTTGTGTAGGCTCCACCTCTATCCAATTGCCATCTAGTCCTTTCTTCACTTCCTTTTCGTGAAATCGAAAGAATTTGTGGTGTTGCATGCTCCAATGGCCCCCCATACTACGACAAAACACTTCTCGATCCTTCTCGTTGGCAATACCTCTAGCTCGCAACTCCACCTCTCGATCGTAGGTCATCCACACCAAGGAATCTATCGGCACCTCCGATGATTCGTATAGCCCATGTGTAGAATTTACCGAATCCCACGTTAGACTTTTTCCCCAATGCGCATAATTTTGAAATTTGAATGGCGCTTGGTTTAACGAAAGGGTCCATCGATTGTATTCATGGCTGGGGGGCATAGCTTCCGAGATCCCGAGCATTTCGTAGAACCTAGGAGGCAAGGGAGAACGACACTCGGGGCACACTGAACGAATAAGGGATGCTCTGACGATGCATGTGACGTGGAAAGTGTGGGGACATTGGCCCATGGTGAGGGCTCCCTCGGGCCCAAAATGAACTCGACAAAGGCTACAATGACCCTCCAATATTAAGGCCGAAGGATCACAAGCATGCACCATTGTCTTGTCATTTTTCTTGATGTGTGCCGAAAGCGTGGGATAAGGGACCCAACCTTCTTCTAGTTCCAAGGCCCAATTAATGGAGGCCACCTCTTCCTTCTTTGTGTGATTCAAACGCTCGAACATTGCATCCATGTCTCCCCAATATGTGATTTCGGTGGACCCCGTTGGCACAAAGGCAAACATCTTCTTCAAACGCCAAAGAGAGGACTCCACGCTATCGCATTCTTCATCCGACTTCATTGCCAATTTGAGTAGCCCTTTCATTACTCGTGATACTACAGACGGTTTGTCTTCGAGTTTTTGCACCCATGCCAACCATCGAGAGTCCAAAGTGCTCTTCGGCATACATTCATCCAATTGCACTATCCGTTGCAATCGTTTCAACTCGGCCTCCAAACGCGTGTTTTCTTCGGTGACCTCGTTCAATTTTTGCTTCAATTCTTCGACCTCATTGCTTTCCGTTTGCATAGAAGCATCGTAGAATGTAGAATTAGTATTACCGATGGGGGTCAAATACAAGAAATCCGGATTGTTGTTTTCCTCAATGCCATCTAGTCTGTCCTCCACTTTCTCCTTTCCCTTCTCAACAACCACCTCACCTTCTCGGATTTTCTTCTTCAACGCTACAATTTCGTACTCCAAGTCTTCAATAAACTTCCTTTGGAAAAGCAATGTATTATGGCGACGATCTGATTGAGCCTCCAATGTCTCTAGCTTCTCTTTCAATTTCGAAGCATCCGCCGCCAACTTGAGATTCTCAACATCTATATCCTTATACTTCTTTGATCACTCAAAACCTTCAAATCTGTAACACGCTCGTCAAGAAATGGTGTCATAGATTGGCTGAACTTCACGAAGTCCAAAGCACCACTCCACAATTCAGGCGCTAATTTGCAAAAATCCGTTGCAACTTCTTGCAACCTTGGAGCAACTTCTGCTACAAATTGAGCCATAACTGCCAATTTTGATGCGGTCAAAACAAAAGTACCCCTTCGGCAAACTTTGCTTCGATGCGGTCAAAACAAAGTACTTGCCAAATGATTTAAAGCATTGCTGTCTATAAGATTCTGAATGGCAATTCCCGCATTAGCAACTTCTCCCTCAATGACATCATCATGACGTTCATGTGGTGTGGATGGGGCCACGTGCTCCACCATTGTTGTTCCATTTGGTGTGCATATCAAATCCGTTGGAGGAGTTAAAAATATGTCTCCCTCCACATGCTCGCCTTTGAAATCTTGTATTGCCGTACGGTTTTGTGTTGAAGCCAATTGCATTGCCGAACTTGTGACCTCCATGTCCTTGGTCATAGTCATTGTCATTGGTTTTACCTCTCTTTTGGATTTAAATGCCTCACTTGGCTCTGCTTGTGGATTGTACAAATCGGGAATATCTTTCCGATTACATTCAAGCACATGTGGAGCGTTCGCTGTCGTTGGAAATGTGCTCCAATCCACCTTGCGTGCCAATATCAATTCTGCATACACCATAGAAACCAAGCTGTAGTTTATATACCCCTTGGACATTGCTTTATCCCCGAAGAGGGCCCGCCAAACTTCATGCGCTCGGTGAATGAAGTGCGCATTGTTGCAATTCCCTAGTTTGCAACAAAAACCACGAGTATGGATGATGTGGGCCTCCCTAGGCCACAACTTGTCGATGTGGTACATCTTCACATACTTCTTGTACGTTTTGGAGGACCAATATTCCACTTCCTCCGCTTCCCAACCACCCTCTGCTTTGATGTTGGAATCATCTAAAATCTCATAGTGGAGCTCATGGGCGGTTCCCTTTGGTTTAGGCCTCCTACTATTGTCACCTCCGCCGGTCAACCCACCACTACCTTCAATGCTTTGACCACTCATGGTTGTCAACTTGAACTTGTCCCCAATTGAATTTAAATAGTCACCAAAAGTATGTGTCTTCAATCCACCCAAGTTTCAATGAATGTTTGTATGTGAACCAATAATGAAAGATGAATGACCCCACCTCTCCACCATGTAGGAGCAACTGGCACAATGAAGCAACAGTAGCACATCCAACACGGTTGTGAGTCCTAGGAAGGAGAGGGAAGTGAGAAAAAACAAGAAGGCCGTCCGCCCTTATAGCCGTCCGAAACCAAACCTAAGATCGCCCGCCACCGAACCTCCCCCGACCAATGCGAAGTGGACCCGAACGTCCGCTCAATCGGACGGCCCGTCCGTCTCCAAATCCGCCGCTGCTGTCCGCCTTCCCGCCGCCGTCGTCCGCCTGCTGCCCCTCGTCCATGATTCCGACGCTTCCGTCCGCATTTCCGACGGGCCGTCCGCCCGTCAGAGTCACCGTCCGCCTGTCGGAGCCGTCGTTCGCGTGCTGCAGGCCGCCGTCCGCCATTCCGACGGGTCCGTTTGCATTTCCGACGCTGCCATCCGCCATTCCAACGGGTCCGTCCGCATTTCTGACGCTGCCATCCGCCATTCCGACAGGTCCGTCCGCATTTTCGACGCTGCCGTCCGCCCTTCCCTCCCCGAGGTCCGCCCAAGCACACTTTGGGGAGTTTGGGCCTTGTTTTCACCCTCTTGAGTCCTCTAGTCCTCTCTTGATTTTCAGAAGCATAGGATTCTTTCATTTGGGAATGTAGAGACGTTGTACTAGTACCGGGTGCTCATTGATGAAGGAATGTTTCAATGTTCGAAGCATTGACTTGGTTTTCATAAATGTCAAGGCAATCCACCGACTCAAAGGTAGTATTTTGACTAATTCAATGCCTCCAAACCCTTGTTAGGGTTTAGGGTATAGGGTTTAGGCCTTTCGTTGTCCAAATGGGGGTGACAATCACAATCCTTTGTCTTTGATTTTGGATAAACAAATATGCCCCCCAAAATTCCAAATAGAACTAATAACAAAATGGAAAGGAGTTATTGAATTGCAAACAATTCCCAAGGTCCAATTCATGTAATATTCAAAGTTGATTCATTTTCCAATGAATCAAATCTTTTAGGGGTTTGAGTGCCCAAGCCATTCAAAGTATGTTGTACATATGAAAAAAAAACATGGCCTTTTAGTATCCACAACGAAAGAAACATTTGTCCTTGCATTCCCTAACCATGTAGATGTTTAGACTTTAAAAAATTTGCTTGAATGCCTAGTAGGGTGCACATGAACTTGTGAGGTTATAAGAAGACAAGTGTATGCACTATTTTCATAGCACGTTGTCCCACCCTAGTGATTGAGCAAGTTATAATTTCATACTAGAATTAATTTAACTTGATATTTTTGGCGCTAATATTTTGGCACCTTATGATTCTTTAAAGAATGGAAATCAATACATTGGAAATCAATAAATTCATTCAACTCAAAGGGACGGGGGGGGGGGGAGACTTCTAGAAATCTACTTCCACACATTTTCATGCTAGAGTATCAAAACCTTTGCAAGCCCCTAATATCCCCTAAACCCAAAATACCATTTAAAAGAATTTTTGTCTTTGGTTTTGAAATGACCATTTTATGAGGTGTTGACATACAAGAAACAAACCTCGTAGCTTCATTTGGACAATGAGAAGCTTTAAGTTTTTTCTTGAAGTTCAAATAAGTAGAATTAAATTACCATGTGTTCAATTTTTTATTTCATTTAAAAATTTATATCATAGGAAATTCAATTCCATCCCTAGAAAATAAGAGAAAATTATAAACTCAATGCATGCACGTAAAAACAACATACAAAAATATGTGAATCTTTTAGATAATTCCTAAATTCACACATCTTTTTTTCTATTTATTTTTAAATTTCTAGATAAAATGAAATCCTAGCGCCATTGGCACAAAGGAACCACATTAAAAATGAAATTGAACCGGAGGGCCAGCCAGCTAGTGACATCAAGGATTCAAAGACACCTAAGGCCGTAATGATCAATTTGGGCGGGATGCACTTCAAAATCCCACCCCCGTCCGCTTAGGCGGACCCTACCGTCCTCCGTTCCCACGCTGATGTCCGCCCGTCGGAGCCGCCGTCCGCGTGCTGCAGGCCGCCGTCCGCGATTTCGGCGCTGCCGTCCGCGTCGCGGAGTCGGCGTCCGGCTGGGCGGTCTGTTCTGGCCATCCGATGAAGCGGACTGCCGATCCGTCCATTTGATCGGACGGCCGAAGCGAGGCGGACCGTTGGCCGTCCGCTTTGGGGTCCGTCCGCTCGTGCGGACCTCGAGGCCGTCCGCCTCATATAAGGCGGTGCGGACGGCCCGTCCGCTCTCACTTTTGCCTTCCCCCTTGTGCTTTGCAAGAGAAAGCGGAGAGCTTGGTGGTTTATCCTCCATTGGCTCCTTTCGTAGGGAAGGTAGGAGTTGGGTTTTGGGGGCCTATATTTTGCCCGTTTTTTCCAGTTTATGTGTACTTGGTGCACTGTAATTTTTTATGAATTAAATTGGGACTAAAAATTAATACTTTCTACGATGCCGAGACCGAAGAGAGCGGCGAAGGGGAAGAATGTGGTGCCCGATATTGACTCAGCACGTGAACTTCCTTCCAATGCTTGCAAAGCATTCTTGATTGAATACATTGTGAAGTTTTATGAGGTGGAAACTACTGTGTCTCTTGACACTAAATATGTGAGATACCAAGAGGAATGTGTAGACAAATTCAAGATGGATATGACACAGAAGTTCACGGATGCTCTAAACGTTCCAGAATGGATTCATGAAATGGAGAAGAAGGGCTTCCAACAATTTCTAAAGAACAGGGTGCAAGACGCATTGTGGAATGCGAAGGTGATCCTAGAAAAATATGGGAGGGAACATCGTGCAAGTGATGAAAGCTTTGAACAAGTCATTGTCAAAGCCGACTTGTTTGTTCGTCGTTGCGCTCCGTTTGCAAAGAGACGTAATCAGCGAGGGTCATTGGGTTGGTGGACTTCGGATGAAGGAGATGTAGAATTGCAACGTGGACGACGGCATCTCATAGCACTACCAGACACAGCAAGGGTGATTCTACAAGATGACAAAATCTTGAAGGGCGGATACGCAACAATTCGCAGGGTTCGAATTGAAGGATGTCATGAGATTCCGTCATTTTGGGAATTTGCTGCAAAGACATCTCATCAACAATGGATTCGTCCTCAACTTGCGAAGTTGGAGCACCAAAACGAATCAATGGCAGTGAGGATTCCACATGACGGAGTTATTCGGTTTGCTGCTGTCCATGCAACAAACAATGAAGGGTATGCATATTGGTGGAATGGTGGTACATTGCAGCAAATGTTGATTCTCGATAATGATTATCCAGATAACATTGCCATTCGATTGTCTTATTCACGACCAACGCCCGAAGAGGTGATTCAAGCTTTCCGTCTTGGTCGATGGAGAAAGAAGCGCACCGAGTTGGCATGGGCATTGGTGCATATCATGAATGCGGTCCACAATGCGGGTGATCTACACAATGATATTTCTCCCGACAATATCATGTTTTACTTTCCTGAGGATGATTCACGTGTTTACATTGGAGTTTGTGATTGGGGCATGTCTACGGTTCGTACTGAACCAATGAAGTCTTTGTATACGTTCACATCCGCGGTAGATCGGGATGCAGCTTTGAACCGAAGGTGGTGGGTGGACCCTTCAATTGCATACGTGCACCGCAAAGATGCTGATGTGGAAATGATTCCAACTTTGTCACGTAAATCGGAGGAATATGCCGTTGGTCGAATAGCTCAACGGATCAACAAACTATGCATGTCAGAGGCCTACACAGCGCTTCATCGTGAAAATGAAGGACATACGAGGTTTAGCCACCACGATTTGGCAAGGGTATTTCACCTGTACTTGGATCGCCTTTGCAATTCAGTGATTGCGGAGCGCGGAAGTTTTTCCGAAATCATCCAACGATTTACTAATTCTTACAATTGGACTATTCCAGATGACCACTTCCGTCACTCATATTAATATATGAGTGTGCTACATAGTACTATAGATTATAGAAGTAATCGATAAATGTATCAGTGAGGATGTAAGTTACTATGTGTGCTAACTATAGACTATATATACACCATCAATGTATGCTTAAGTGCCAAACTCCTTGAATCAATTTTCCGTTCATTATTCTAGAACCCTAAATGAAATTAAAATTCCAAAGCATAATTGGGTTGTGGTCTTGTAAATTAAACCGAAATTGCAGATTTTAATTTGTAAAAAATTCTTTACTCAAATTTTGTCTGAGATTAAAGGCGTTCTCAATTTCAAATGCAGTGCTTAGACTGCCATATCTTTCAATCCATGCAGTCAAAATTTTTGAAATTTTGGCGCCATGCTCTCAAATAAGTTATGTACAACATACTTTATTTAAATTCCCCCCAGAAATTGATGTTTATGTTTTTCTACGGTATATAAAGTAGAAGTGGTCCGAACAAATCCATTTTTCTAAAAACATCCATAGGGCTTTAGGGCTTAATTACAATATATTTTATTCATAATTTACAAATAGGAAAATACTATTTGTTAAGAGCCAACATCCTTGTATCGTGCTTGTCACTTTCTATATTATGTGGCAAGAGATTACAAATTTACAATCACTTGATTGTATTGTGAGACAACAACTACAATCTTAGAAATGTCCAATAGTCCAATCTACTTCACTCAGATTCTGATTCGGTGTCATCTTTTTGGCTTGGGCTTGTATTAGTAGACCTATAAACATTGAGAAATGGTCTTCCGCCGTAGTAGTCGTCTCCATATCTGTTTTGCCCACTTGCTTGTCCATAATGTCCTTGGTATGGACCTCCAAAAGTTGGAGGAGGAATTGAATCATTGTGAGTAGATGCTCCTTGAGTTGAACCGCCATAAGAAGGGCCTCCTTGAGGTTCATGAGAACCACCTCCAGTAGACGTAAAGTTGTATTGGGGGCCTCCCTGGTTACCTTCAAAATGATGCGTGGTTCCGTGGCTTGTCCTTGAGCTGTGATACCCCCCTTGAGGGTCATTATCGTAGTGTGAAATACTTCGCGTATCTTGCGAGCCATATGCACCACGATCGGGTCTGTACACCCCATGATGGCCATATTGTCGACCACGGTCCTCTAGGCTTCTTTGCATTGCCTCTCGCATTTCTTGTTGGTATTGAATGTCCTCCCGATCTTCTGTACGCTCGTGCCTCTCTTCCATCCTCGCGGGTATTGGAGTGTCTTTCTCATCATCATCACCTGACCATTCGTCTTCTGCATCCGGCAATACAACCGGTGGAAATCCAAACTGGCCTCGATTAGACCACTCTGGCATGCAATCGCTCGGCCCAGTCCAACTGGTATAAAGTACCGCATCACTACGATTCAAGTGGGTAACATCTTTTCCGTAAATTGTGCGCCAATCTACATCTTTGTGGAGTACAATCTCCGCCCAAACCATGCTCATGTTGGAATAGTTCATTAAATTTGGTTTGGAGTCCCGTATTTGAGCTGAACGTGTTACTTCCTCGTATCGATGAATAAAGTGTTTGCTTTGGCATGTGGAAATTTGTCCTTCCCAACGACGAACTTGCACCTTTGCGCGTTCTCTGGACCATATTTTGGAGAGGTGCGTCATTTTGATGTACTTCTTGCACGTTGTGCAGTCCCAAGTTTTTTTGGGTTCTTCTTCCCATCCCGGTTCAGCTACACACATTTGGTTTTTCCAATCATCCCAATTTATGTCTTGGGATTTGCCCTTCTTACTGGACTTCGATTTGTTATCGCGAGGCATGGTAAGCTTGCTTAAATGATTAATGATTCGCACTTACACTTGAAACAATTTAGGGTTCGATCACAATCATTTGCACACCAAAACGGAAGAAGCGCACAGAGCCTTAGGCACTAGATCACCCACTCCGCAAGGGAAACGATTGTGGCAAAATAAGTCGTGCTCTCCGCTATTTATGTAGTCGGACGGCATGAATCCATGTACGGGAGCATCGGACGGCACACAGGCAGACGGCAAGATCGAACGGTGAAAAATCGGCGTCCGTCACATCGCACGGTCACCGTCCAAAGCGGACGGGCCCCCGACGGGCGGACGGTCACCGGTCGCCAATCTGCCCCTATTCCGTCGGCCTGTCCGTTCTTGCTCCGTCGGGCCGTTCGCTTCTGATCCGACGGGCCATCCGCTCCTGTACCGTCGGCCCGTCCGCTTCTGTTTTGTCGGGCTGTCCGCTTCCGATCCGACGGGGCGTCCGCTCCTGTACCGTCGGCCTGTCCACTCCTGTTCCGTCGGGCCGTCCGCTCGTGTTCCGTCGGAAGAATCGTCCATCCGCTCGTCCAACGGTCGGACGCCATCTACCGCCAGGTATGTCAAAAGACGTCCTGGGGTCAGCGTCCGCGGACTCTGGACGTCCGGACGCCCTGTCAACCCTGAAAGGGGGGCCTATTTCCGTGGACCTATTACCGTGGATTTAGGGTGCGTTTAAAGTATTGGATTTAGGGTTTACGGGTCTGTTTTCTACATGGAAATGATTGGGGAAAATTTAGGGTGGGTTGCTCTGACATGCTTAGTTAAGGTGGAAATAGACTTACACACATGATTGTGGTATAGGGGTTTAGGGTTCATTAAGCAATTTGGACTTTTAAGTTGAGATTGAAGTTCTAGAAATTCATTTGTTGACTTCATAGTACATATTTAGTATCACATTTAGTTGTTTTAGAGTAAATCACCACTTGTCACCTCTTGAATGAATAAAGGTGACATGGTCCCCTTAGCATGTGACATGGCAAATACATTATGGCAGCTGTCACAGTTTTTTCCATGGTTCTAAGCAAACAAAAATAAATTATGTTGCAATTGAATACAATTGTTGTGTGCTTGAAAATAGAGTAATTATTTCCAACTTCTTTCTTTTTATGAACACAGGCTATAAGGGAGGCAACTGAAAGCACCTTTTCACATGTTTTATTCTTTTCACACCTAAAAGAAAAAAGAAATCAGTGGAATTTGGTGCCATTTTTTGGAGATGATTGCGGTTGAGGAGAACCGCAAGAGCCGTCTCGCTACCGAGATAACAAATACTGTAGTTGGACATTGGGTCCCATTCATGTTTTCCAGGCATCTAAAACAAATGAGTCAACAATGGAGCATTATCCATACTGTATGGGATATTTACATTGACTTCACAAATAACTATATCTTGGTATCAACACGTAGTCTCATACATGTAATTAATAAACTCATAGTCTCATCCATATATAGTAGAACAGTCTATTTTAGGCTTACACTTGTTCTATATATTCCTACTGCAATACCAGACTCAAATTCTGATCATCCCTGCCTTTTCTAGAAGTTTGAGCACTTCGTCCATGCTAAGGCTTGGAGCGTGGATGAACTTGTCCTTCTTGGAGTCTACTTTGCATAGATAACGAAAAATATAATACAGATGTTTGCAATTGACATATTTTCCTCGCTTACCGATGGATGCTGACACCATACTACTGAAGTACAGACATGTGCAAGATGGAAAATTTGAGATAGTGACCCGATACACCATGTGCTGAGGTTCTACTCCCGACTGTAGAGTGATGACAGCTCCAAGGCCCGGATAAGGCAAAATGTTAACTCCCAGAATGCTTCCGGTTACATTTCGGGCACTCTCCCATTGATTCCGATGCTCATCAATAGGTGCTTTTTCATTTCTGCATATGTTCTTACCATTACAAATACATGGAGGTTTGTCAACATGTGGTGGTCTTGCATAAGTCCATTCCACAACCTTGAAGAGTTTTGAGGACGTGAAGAGCCGTCATGGAGACAAGGATGGACGCTCTTGGAGGCGGAAACCTGCGTCTTCAAACAATATTATCTCATCGGGAGTGAAGGCAGTACCAATCAGCACTGGCCAAATATTAGGGATCTCTGGTCGACTGAGAACATGAGACCTTCTTGGACCCATCACGCAACGCTTAATATCATCTGGGCAGAACTAGAACTCATCTATCTCCACCCTTGAACCCTTGAATTCGTGCTTTTGACCCTTATATAATGGAGCGGCAGTGGCTTTAGAACCCCTTACAATGATCATGTTGCACTTTGACTCCGTTTCAGACTAGATGGCATGGCACTTTCTTTTAGACTTCACAGAAATACGAGCAATGTGCCACTGTGAAGTGGCACAATCTGTCTCAAGAACATACTTGACATGAGGTATTATTGGATTGTCCCCTAACATATTTTCAATGTGCCTTTCTCTAGAGCAAATTTGTACTCGTGGATGCGAAAAGTTGACCTTATCTGGACGATGTGAATCTCCTTTAGATCCAATAGGAACGTCCACCTTCCTCTTCATAGATCCGAATACTTCCTCCCCTTCTAAATGTGGGATGCGTGTACAAACAGCCTCGGCACCTGGCATACTACATAGGGCATCTGTAATTCGTTTGCCATCCATTGAGGCAACTGCCCTCTTCAACTTTAAGTCATGGCATGATGGTCCGTGTTCTGATGGCCCGCCATTGAGATACACCTGGTAATTGGTCATTTGCATGAAGGCACGGACCCAATCATTACAAGTTGCAACGTATAAGTCTGTACCGCGCTTACGGGATGCTTGAAGCCACTTGTTGTGAATCGTTTCAAAGAGGTTGCAAGATGGAATATCCGCAATTTCATCAATTCATAAGTCCTGCATTAGTAACAACGATTTATTAGTTATAATTTGGAGGTAATTGAGAAATTCAAATCGTAAATGTAGATGGTCATACAAAAAATAAAATAATAGTACTCACTATTTCCATGAAGCCATTCCACTGGCGATATCTAAAATGCCAGAACGCTAACCATAATTCAAGCTCCATGAGAGATTCCTCCGATGCTGCACCAAAAGAATACCACCATGCCTTGATTTGGAGATATCTACTTTCAGCTTCCTCGAGTGTCTTTGCACCTTTGTAGTCCCTACAAAGCTTCACATGCTGACTTTGAAGTTCCCTCTTTATAAGTCTCTCGGTGTGTTGCTTCATTGAAGTAGCCCAGTGGAAAAGGCACGTGCGCTCTCGGTCTATCATCTTCAATTTTGGATCACCAGATCCGAAAACAATTCGGACAGCATTCCAGTTGGCTTGGGCACTGTCCGCCATGAAGCCTTTAAAGTTGGGGTTAGACAAGCCATTTTGCTCCATTACTCTGTTTAGACATCTCCACATAATGACTTGCCCTTCAGTATCTTCTGATTGCATGTCACACACTGCAATTGTCATTACCTTACAATAAATTGAATCATAAACGTGACAAGCAATGGTCGTCCATCCCTTAACGCGTTTCACATGGTCAAACATCAACCAGCAATTTGATAAATCCCCACCCGGCTGCATTCTCCTAACAAGATCAACACTGCTCCCAGGTCCGTCAACGAGCATCTTGAAGAAGTACACTTTCTCCTTTCCTTATCCAGGGAAGACACTATCATGAATAAACTCAATTTTGGCTTGCTTCTTCATTGCGAATATCCGATCAATCTCCCCTCCTCCAATTCCAGTGCTCCGGAAGGATGCAATAATATTTCTCACATTAGGAAAACTGAGAACTTGGAATTTATCCATAACATCATCAAGTGCCTTCCCGTGTAGCATTTCTTTTAGACCATCTCCCGTGTGAACCAAGAAGGTGTCTAAGAACTCTTTACTAGCAGCCAACGCGATGGCAGATGCTTTAGTTGTAGGGGTCTTTGAAACCTCAAGTGCAATTAGTCCTGAAATAGTATCGACTGAATCTCTGCACAGTCCACCCGCAACAGGGTGGGTGTGAGTGCCTAGATGTATGCATGCCCTGGACATGTTAGTTGGACCTATGACATAGTAAATCCTACTTTCACAGAAGTTGACACAAGTAGGTGGAAGTTTACAAACTTTACACACTACGGTTGAGTCTTTAGGAGGCGCTATTCCGACGTGGAATGGCGTGGGGGTATTCCCCGACCACTTTGTTTCGTTTCTATGCTAGCAACGATTCAAATAATCGCAAGAAGGATTCACACATGCCAAATGACCAGCGTAAGACGACTTCCTGAACTTTAAACCGAGATCATTTTGAATATTTGAGGTAATTGTACGACACCACATGTGGCCATCATACCGTTTATCCATGCCACCCATGTTCTTCGAAGAACTAGAGGAAGATGACAACCTGCATGGGGGGAGCTCGAAGACAATGTCACCATTAAAATGAGTTGGAAGGAACTGGACCTTTTCATATTCTATTGACTGGAAGTCCAAATTCGCAAGCTCGTTTCTAGATCCTCTGATATTGGCTAATTTGCGAAGACAGTGCATCACACTCTCGAATTTGTTGTCTATAGGATACAGAGGAGGTCGTGAGAAGATTGAACTACTGGCACTACTTTCACGAAGACAAAAGATTGTGTATTCTCTACTTTGGTGGAAGTATCTCCCGATGCAGATGTGACGGATTGACGACTGACATTCATGTCGTCTGGATCCGACTCGCTAAACAGCTCTACTATAGGACTTAGAATCTGTCGGACGCCTCTATTTGCAATGTGAGTAACATCGACGTCATCTGACTGTGATAGAGAGTTCGGTTCTGATTTCACGATTCTAATGACTAGAGCTTGCACAGTAGAAACGACGGAAAAATCAGTGAGAATCTTAGTGGAAGCCTCCATTACAACGGGCAATAAACCAAACGCTCTATAACATCCTGCTGGAAGACTCCAAATGTACCCGTGGACATTACTTGTCCGAGTCATGAGAATAGACTGGAGAAGTGATCCTGTGTCAGAGTAAATTTCTTCCTCAACATATATAGAGGACTCCACGAAACCATACCGGACATGGAGCAAATCAGTAGACACTACAGCTACACCTGAACTATTTATTCAAAGAAGAAGCAGCACCTCAAACCCATTCGCTCTAATGGATGCCATGACAAAACAAGGAGTAACAGTATCTTGCGTAACTAAGACTTGGAGAATGCCAGGAACACACGTTGTTAAATAGAAGAGAGAAGGATCATTAATGATCTTGCAATAGTAAAGCCCGCCAATTTTGGTCATTCAAGACATGATTGAAAAAGATATTTCTAAATCAACAATTCTTAGAGAATCTCCCGATCATTAAATATTATATTTAATACCTAGAGCGATTTCGAAAGTACCGAGATGAAGACATATTCAAATTTGTAGAAGATAAGCAGTGTATGGACATGATTATTGAATATGAAGATTTTAAAGTAGTCTACCTAAATTTCTATCAATCATCAAGTAAATACAAGAAGGTGGCTAATCATGTCTGTGTGCTATGCCGCACCGTTATAAGAAGTACAATGCAATATGTATTCCAATAGTACATCAAGTGAGAATATGAAGACAATAATGTTTAGGCAGGTCACCTGCAAACTATAACCAAACTAAGTACCCTAATTTGCTATGCACTATGACAAATTTGAATAGTTATAGAACGATGAATTGAAACATTCATCGGTGATATGATTCTATCACACCCAGAATTGTCCACATAGTAGAACATAAATAAGATTACACAATGTGCATCCCAGAAGTCCTTCTAGTTTCCATAATACATCATCTTGTTGTCAAATTCTTGCATCTGTTCATGTCCTCATATTCGCGTATGGTGCAGATAGAAAATCTAGAGCCATAGATGCCACCTAGTCCTAGGAAATCATGTCCTGAAGATTGTCGTGTGAAGAAAAGGAAGAGGACCAAGCATTCTTTCTTTTTTAGTAGTGAGAAGGAGTTGAAGAGGGCAAGGATGAGTCGAAGGAGATTGATTCGGAAAGGTCCAGTATTCTCAAGTCAGGATCAAGCAGCTGAAGAAATAGCCGAAGAAGGATTGCTTCAAGAGCTTCCAAGGATCAATGCGCAATCGAACAGGAGTGGTGAACATGCACAGAGTGCGGATGTAGGCATGAAGGAGAAGAACTCAGAAAACACTAGCCCACTCACGTTGTCATTCATTGAAATAAAGTTTTGAAGTCACAATGCCCCTTCCAGATGCTAGCCCAACCCACCTCCCAACACGATCCATGCCGATTTACACCTTGCGCCGGCAAAAATAAATTTCGCATGACGCAACATTATTACAGTTTCGCCCACTCAGAGTACTGCATGTCATTCCACCTGAAACGCTGTTTCCCCCCTCCACCGCATTTCTTGTCTACTAAGAAGGGAAGTAAAAGCTCTTTCCAAATCAGCGACGACGGGAGTTCTTCAAAATCAAAACACCGTGAAGAGAAATGGAGACATGACACGCAAGGGATCTCGCGCGGCGGGAGATGGAAAATGATGCCGAGCATGCAAATGTCGACTTATCAAAGGTCAGTTCTGTTTCGAACTAGAATCTCCAAATTAGATTTCAAAAACTTCCGTGAAAGACGAGGTCCATGCGAGTCTTAGAATTAGGTTGAAACCTCACGGCAGAGGCTAAGACGGTCACACCGAGAGCATTCGTTTTGGAGGTAGGGCCAATTAATCCGCTTTCCCTGAAGTCAGTCCCCTAGGGTTGGCGAAGGGGATAAACCTGGCATCTCCTGCATAGCGCACAAGGAGGAAGTAGGCAACAACACTATTCTCAAAAGGTCGGACGATCAAGATAGAGGGTAAGTATGATTCGCATTTGTATTTGCAAAGGCTAGGGTGATCAATCCCCCAACCCGTTTCTAAGTTTGCTCCGACTCTGGGGGAGGCAAGGGAGCCCTCTCGCTGCGGAGAGCACCCCATTTGGAATGGTCAGTCCGGACGGGGCCTCGTGGAGGGCCGCACTCATTTTCTATTTGGCAGGCCAGGGTGGTGAATCCCCCGACCTGCGTGTGTGTAAGCTCCGACCTCGCAGGAGGCATCCGTGCCCTCTCGCTGCCGAGAGCACCCCAATAGCATCGGTTAGTCCGGACGGGGCCTTGCGGAGGGCCGCACTCGTTTTTTTATTTGGCAGGCCAGGGTGGTGAATCCTCCGACCCGCGTGTGTGTTTGCTCTGACCTTGCGAGAGGCAAGGGAGCCCTCTCGCTGTCGAGAGCACCCCAGTAGCATCGGTCAGTCGGGACGGGGAGTGAAGAAGGGCCGCACTCATTTTTTATTTGGCAGGCCAGGGTGGTGAATCCCCCGACCTGCGTGTGTGTTTGCTCCGACCTCGCGGGAGATAAGGGAGCCCTCTCGCTGTCGAGAGCACCCCAGTAGCATCGGTCAGTCGAGACGGGGAGTGAAGAAGGGCCGCACTCGTTTTTTATTTGGCAGGCCAAGGTGGTGAATCCCCCGACCCGCGTGTGTGTAAGCTCTGACCTCGGGGGAGGCAAGGGAGCCCTCTCGCTGACGAGAGCACCCCAGTAGGAACGATTAGTCGGGACGGTTTCGTAATCATCATGGCATGTACTAGCTATGTGTTGTTTCCAATATTGATGGTCTCCAATTTGTTCAATTCGATTTCCTCATGCTAGTGAATTGCTTCTGCAGGATATTCATATCATGGAGCACGGACCTCCAGCTACTGAGGAGACACTTGAGGAATTTCCAAGGCTTCCAGAAAGACGAATGGTAAATCTTGACGCCTTGTTGGCGGACTTGGATGCTGACGGGGGTGCATCATCTCCAACATCGTGCTGCACGTCTGTGGGCACTGACGAATTAGTTGTTTTGCTTGATGATTCCCCTAGAGATTTCGTTGTAGAGGGACTCAGCATTCACGAGGTTGAGGTCCCAATGGGACTTAGTAGAGGGGACCGGTTCTTGTGTACCGTTTGTGGACTTTGGATGTCCGTGAATTACACTTGTGGTTGTAGGGATCAGTGACCTCTGTGATCCACGTTTCTGTATTATTTCCGTGAGATATATATTGAGAACCTTCTTTATGCTACTCAAATGATGCCTACAAATCAATGTCAACTGTATTATGTAATGGAATACAAATCCTCTGCCTAATATCAATCTTTGTTTCATTGAATTGTATATTCAGATGGATTCTACCACAGTCGGCGATGCAGTAGATCGGATGGATTCTGATGGTCATGAGACTGGTGATGAAGAGCAACCGCCCATTTATTTAGACGAGGAGGCGTCCAAGACTGTAGGCGAAGATAATGAACATTCTCCCAATGAGAATGAGGACGGTGAAGATGAAATACGCAAAGCCCAGAAACTGGACTTTGTAGCAACTATTTCAAGTTTGCGAATCCAACCGCATGACCTCTCCCATTAGTCCCGTATGAGAATTCCACTCTGTCGGCTTGTTCCGATGCCAATGGTGCGACCGACTCTAAGCTGTGACTTGACGAAGCTCGAGCAAGAATTTGTCCATGGTTACGAAGAGGGAGCTCGTGTATTCTATGTTTCCATTTCAGATGAGCAAGGCCAGACCGGGGCATTTTCCGATGGAGAAAAAGTTGAGTGGGGGGGGCTCTGGAACACAGTCAATGATGACTTCAATGTCAAACTTCGAAGTTCTCCAGAGTTGAAGCACTTGGTGGATGCTAAATTCTACGTTTGTGACGGAAACCACCGGAGAATCTCATGGATGCGGCACATCAAGAGACTCCACAATAATGACATGGCCAGATGGCCTGGCATATTTTGGTGGACTCGATCATTTTAGATACCAAAGGCCGTGTAGGTGCTGCTATGCAAGTCATGCACGACATCAACAAGTAAGCTTAGACTTCCATCATTTAAATATCAAGCATGTCCGTATGCATGTAAGCCTTGTACTAACTTTTTTTACTTTTTGATTAGGCACACCGAGAACTCCCATGTTAAGAAAAATTTGGTTCATACATTATATCGAGTGCGAAAGTACAGGTCCATGCCTCTTGAGAAGTTTAATGAACTTCTGAGTTCCGAGGAGGTCAAGGCTTGTCAGCAAAGTTCGAGGAAGACATGGTACTCGATGCCCTTGGAAGTCTTCACATCATTCATCTTCCAGGTATGTCCGATCCTATGTGCAGGAGTCATCGGTTTCAATAAAATACTTTCATCTCGAACAGTAGGGATGGACAATCCCCCGATCCAATGTCGTTTCAGTCCTGACTCTTCCTTGCTGGCCTAAGCCGTCTCGCCACCGAGACTCCCCACACGGGACAGCTCAATCGGGACACGAGCCAGCGGTTCCAATAATTTCTATTTTTTTCGGTCAGTCTAGGTGGTCTTTCCCCCAACCCAATGTCGTTGCAGTCCCGACTCTTACTGGCTGACCTGAGCCGTCTCGCCACCAAGACTCCCTACACGTGACGGCTCAGTCGGAACAGGAGCCAACAGTTTCAATTAAATATTTTTTTTCCGGTCAGTCTGGGTGGTCTGTCCTCGGAACCCATTCGATTAAATTTCAGTTGCGTAATTTGTCTACAGACTCGTATAGTTGAGAAGGCACCACGTACTGGTTGGGCCTCCCTGGTCACCTAGTACGTTCGGACATATTATTTGGTAGCTTCATTTTGGTAACTTGTTGTTTTGATACTATATACATGATATCAGTTTTCCACCAACAATCAGACTTCCATTAATTTGATAATTAACATCATGTGTTCTTCAGCAAGAAATTGCAACTGCGACAGATGCAGCTGTGCGGAAGTACCACGAGGACACACCTTTGGAAGAGGTGACCACAGAAGGAATCGCACTAGCAATGAAGACTTCCACAAAAGAGGCAACGCACGTCCTCTATAAGAAACTATCCAAGATAGTTTCTGTAGTACATCCTTCATTGGGTGACGAGTGGCTTTAAGAGGTATAGCTCAATCTAGTTGAATCTTTCCTATCCATCATTTATATTTTGATCAATGCTATACTCATGTCATTTGGCTCTTCCAGATTGAGAGGCATTGGAGTATGTATGCGGTCCAAGAGTTGACGCTAGACAAGCTCCAGCTCATCGCCACTGCAAACGCGGATCGAAGCCACAAGGTGAAGTGACTGAAGTGGCTCAATTCATCTGCCCCAACACGTGAGGCCTGACGTTTTCCTCCAAGACTTGCTAACGATGACCGAATCATCACTGTCCTTTCCAAGGCTTGCTGGTACGCAACGGTAAGTGTCTCCTAAATGAAAACAATTGCTTTAGCTGATTTCATTTTGAGACAGATAAAGGAACTGAAATGCGTTATGTCTTTCTCAATATTCAGATACAGGACGCTGCCATCGATTTGTACGAGAGCATAATATGCTCCGACAATATTCCCGTGAATATGGCGGTGGCAGAGGACCCTAAAGCGATTCAGGATTACATTGAGGGGTGGAGGATGAAATTGTGAGACCATGCATACGTAGGAGTTTTCAAGGGAGCTGACGCTTATAAGAAGTCAGACTCGTTTTAAGGACTTCAAGGGCTCCAACCTCGTCGTCAAGCGGATCATTTACAGGTCCAAGCTTGAAGTTGAATTATTGTTTGTTCTACTTATCAGGCTTATTTTGGGACTCAATCTTGTTGCAAATTGCTGAACACTGTGATTTGGCTATAGATATTTCAAGTTCGAGCTTTTCGCCAAGAAAGCCATTGCGAAGGCTGACCTACCGCCCTTCCTCAACAGTTGGCTAGACCATTCATCACCTGACTGCATGTTCTCGCCCTCCCAACTAAAGAACTGGACAAGTTCTCACCTTCAATCAGTTGCATGGTACTTGGAATGCAGTCAGGGCTTCACCCCACCCCAAGAGATTCCATTATTCTAGTCTATTAAAGACAGTGCAGTTGTGAAGACGGAGTTTGACGAATTTGACGGACTCGATGCTGATGCACGAGAGAAGGCCATAAAGAAGAGGGAGACTTCCGATAAGAAGAAAGAAGAGAGGTGGGAGTCAGCGAGAAAAAAATCAAAAGAAAACGAGGCAAAGAAGAAAGCTCGTGAAGTAGAGAAGGCTAAGTCGGATGCCAAGGGGAAGCAGAAGGGTCAAAAGAGGAAAGCGGAGACAGAGGCCCCAGAGCATGCTACGAGTGATGGTGCCATGAAGGATACCTCTTCCGGTTTCTCACTTACGCAAGAGAAACTTCTTCATGGCCTTCCACCCCAGGTCCAAGACTTACAGGCTCTACCTCCTGTGGATGAAATCATCCTTTGCGCTTCAGTCTCGACGCTTATTGGATCAAAGAAGGATTCTGTGCCGTCCGCATTCAATGACATCACCGAAATGTTGGAGAAGGTACTAAGACTACTGACATTGGCTTCTTCTTTTGATGTTGTTCATTTCACATAGTACTCTGGAGTTATTTTCTAATATGTCACTTCCAACATTGACGACTGATTTCTGACTTTTTTATCTCCTAATTGCTTGCTATTGTGGACGCAGCATGCCTCTGACAAAGAGAGGTTTTTCAATGGCGTGGTTATTGGTCAAGTTGTTGTGGACCTTATCATTGTTGATGTCCCGGAGGGTTTACCGGTACCGACAGTATCCAATCCTCAAGAATCGGTCCCACAATGGAATAAGTTCTCAGAGGATGGACTAAAAGATGTCTTTGACTTTGCTGAGAACTACCTACATGATGGCGGTGCTCTTCTTGTGATGTATCCATTCAGTCGTGACATCAAATCATATTTGCTAGGAAACTGCAAATCATTTGGCTTCATGTCCCACAAGGATTGGTGGGGCATGAATAGGCTCCATCTTACGTCTCCCTTGGATCCTAAAACCACGGTATACATATTTTCATCTACTACAATATGCATCTTAAATCCAGTTTGACCTTTCATGTCAACTTACTTTTGGTTTTAATTCACTGCAGACAATGCGTTTCGCTATTTCACTTTACATTAGAGCTCCAGGTGGTCGCTCTAGGAGACGGTTTTCATTTTAAAGCGTACCTGCGCACAATGCCGTAGATGTGAATGTGGGACGTGACGACATATTGCAAAACTTTTGCGGTAAAGATGATGTGGCCTTAAATGGCAACATCCCTTGGCGCGGTCCAAGAGAGAAAGCACGCCCATTTATGCAAATGCTAGTAGAGGCAATTACATCTCCGGGTGATATCGTTATGGACTGTACAGCATCTATAGGTTTGTATTTCTTCCACCGTGTACCAAAACCCTAAACTACTTGTACTTATGGTTCACTGACCTCGCTTGGAGTATCTACATTCCAACTTAATTTTTTCTAATTTTCAGCACGTCTATGGATTCCGTTTTCTATCTTTGCTAACTTTATTTCAATGTTCTGATTTCATGATTTTGACAATATCTTAGTATTATCTTAAGCTAGGCCGCTTGTGAATGTCGTCTCGTTATCGAGACACCGTTTTGATATACCGTGTTCCTGATTCTATTTTTTGAGAATGGGTGTGTCAGTACCTAATTCTATAGAAAATCCCAATCTCTCAATTGCACATGACATTTTTATTCGAAAGCTTACCTTCGCTTCTTGTTCTTCAGGTTCAGCCATCTATGCTTGCTATGCTACAGGTCGCCATATTGTGGCCTTGGAAGCAGAGAAGTCCATCTTTGATGCCCTCCTTGCCCCGTTCACTCGAACTATTGCCAATCCTCTGTCCCAATCGGAGCAGGATGCAGCTCCGCCGCTTGATCTAGACGACGAGGCAGTTCCCATCCGCCATGTCATGAAGACTTCCAAATTCAGTAAGTAAGTTTATCCCTAAGCTCTTTCTAGATACCCTTTAGAATTCGTCATGTACCTTGATCTAATCAATGGTTTTGTTTATTGTGTAGGCAAGCAGAGAAAATGAAGTTGTCACAACGTCGACCGTTTCATGGGGCCCGGTCATACCTCAGTAGCCCCCCAAAGCCATTCATATTGCCACCGTATGCGGAGGCATTAGCTTTGCAGTACGATATGTTTGATCCAAAACCATCTTGTAGGATCCGTACTGTTGATCCTCGAGTTCTATTATTTATAGATGATTCGGCTATAGAGTCTGATGGTGATTCATCAGATAGTCATGAGAGTTTTGCATCCAGATCTTCTAGCAGTATTGTACACGAATCCATTCTATAAACTCTATCTACACTATTTCTTTATATTTCTTCAATTCCATGCTCTACTCTTCTTGCACATTACATTGATACCATCTTTGTCTTTTGTTACTAGACTACTACTATTGCCTTATTGTTTTATATTCTCCCCATAATACCCTATACCACGGTCATAGGTCCACAAGATGAAAACTGCAAAAAAATCCAAAAAAAATCCCTGCTCACAAGCTCACAGCTCACAACTCACGGCTCCAAGGCTCACAAAATAGCACCCCCGCTTATTTGATACTTTGATGTGGCTTTCTTTTGTGTGAAAAATAAAATAAGCAATTGGATTTTTTTTGGTTCACCTCCATTACTACTTGCACCTCCCCCCAAAATTTCAAATTAACCCCTAAAGTCCCATTGTCCCCTGAGGGGACACTTTAGAATTCGGGTAGGTTTCTATGGGCTGAAATTTTATCCTAATTTTGCAAAACTTTTTTTGAAAATAGAAAATGTAATAAGCTTTGTGGGAATATAATTTTTATTTCAATCGGTGCCCGGAAGCCAAAGTTATACCACAAGATGCCTAGAACTGAATTCGGCGGGCAGCAAAAGAAATTGAATCTTTAGAATGCAATTTTCAGATTTTTGGTTTTTTAAAAGGTTATGTTTGCTTGCTAGAACAATCTCACCATTGGGATTATTGTATTTCAATCCCATCTAAGAGCTATTAATTGTTTAGTTTTTCTTTCAATTTTGAACGTGCTTCTACAGTTCTACACTTCTACTTGACAATTTCTTGAAGTATGAAAATGAAGTTGTTATTTTTTGAATTTCTTTTCATAGACTCACTAGTAGGAGGGCTTGTATTTTTGGACGTTTTGGTACAGCGAGACCGTTCATTTGAACAGCAAACAGATTTTCTGATTCCGGCCATGGGAGTTCGATTTACAAGTGATGTTGTACAGAGTGGGTGTATGTCAGAAGAAGAACAAGTGCATGTCGAACGGAACGCATATGTTGTAGGAGACGTCGACAAAAATTAATATCGTTTGTTCTGAACGTCAAAGAGAACAGGACTATGCCACGTCGGCAAGTGACTTCCGCTCACAGCAAGTAAGTCCCAGTAACAATTTTCGATCTGAGGTAAAAGTCTGCCCGTGTCTTCTACACAGACAGGAGGACCGGCTTTCACACTTGCTTGGTAAAAAACGCCATATGGACAGATGGAGTACCATAGTCTGGACCCCTGATGTTTTGGAGTTCTTATATTCCGATAATACCATTTACAAGTCTTGAATAAAATGTCGACCAATTTCCATCACACTAAATTTTATTTAAAAAAAAAAATTCTCCCCAGTGCTGTACGGTGGACTCACATTTGAGATATCCCATCGACAATGATCGATATTAGGGGAATATGCCCTTCCAAAAATTCAATTTTCAGTGATTTTAATGAAAAAGATACTCGTGCCTACATAAAGAATTATTGTTTCTTTAATTAGAGAAATGGTAAGGAGATGGACAGTTCGAAAGTGCAACTGAAATATTCGAGAGCTTTCTTTTAATAAATCAAAAATATAGAAGCAATTGAAGCTTTATGACATGCAAAATTGACTGCATGTGTAAAGCTGACAAACTTTCAATTCATAGAAGTTTCAAGAGGAACAACAAAATTTAATTGAAATCCACAGGCAGAAGTAAGTAGCACGTGCGCTTAGGTTTATTCAAACAAATATGACCATTATCAGTAAAATCTGCCTGTACATTCCTACCTACTGAAGGTAAACTTTAGCAAAAGGCATAATTTCATCTTCGCAGTTTCGATTAATGTACGGTCAGTGTTCGCCCGGAGCGAGAACCATGTTCTCATTGCTTTTCTAGTCCATTTTCTATTTACATCTTCTGAGCTCCCATTTTTTCCCCTTCAACTTCTGTTGATCAAAAGAAGGGTGTTGCATGCATTGAAAAAAGAAACTACAGTTGAACTGGTTTTAGTATGTATTCATTGATTTTAACGAAATGAAGGACACGCCATGAAGAATTAGCAATTCCATAGTATTGTTGACCTCAGTATATCAAATGTGCGATGTTTTACTATTGTACGGTGCAATATGTCAGTTGCTCATGTCAAATTTCCAAAATGTTATGGAAATATTAGACCTTCTGAATTTTTTTTTACATGTCTACGTTATTATTGACAAAAATAAAAATAGAAAAATGGTAAATGCATTTTCTCGCAGTTCCAATGTGCACTGTTTCTAGAAATAAAATTGGCATAGTTGTACATGGTGCACGGAGCACGTGATTCACATTCGAAGAGAATTGAAAATGTGTACACTAAGTGCGAAACAGATGTTAGTTCTACCACTTATGCTTTTAGCAGTCTTAGTTGCTGTGTCGTGCAAAAAAGACGTTTCATATCAAGAATTCGAAAGGCTACGAGAATGATTATTGACAAAATCTTTCGATTTATGTATAGTTGTATAGCACTGTCCTTTGTTGCCCCGGACAAAGTTCCAAGCATAGACAACCTATCTTCCAACACTGTCCAAATAACATCTATATTGCGATAGGAAAAAAGGATGCACACGTGTTGTGAGGAGGGAAGGGTGTGGGGAATGACACATGTGTGTTACAGAACACTCATAGCGATGACATCGTTAATGTGCTTTCAAACTATGCAAAAGCCTTATCGAAAACGCAGATACTGGCACCTAATCATGCAATTTGACATATTATGCGTACAATCTGTTGTTGTAGTATGCGTACGTAAATGCATTTATATTATATGCTGGCAAACTTCGCAATGTCTTCTACAAGTACATTGATCTGAACAAAACAGTATTGCATATGTTGCACAGAGTAGGCATGTCCACAAAAGTCCTCCTCATCTTTCCCAGTCATCCATTGCAGTGTCCTCTTCGGCAGCAGTACCTGCTACGACTGTAATATATTGCCCACCTACAGTTGCAGCTAGCCTTGTTGGCTCAACATCCAACATTCGTGGTTGCAGACCTACAAAGTTGTCATCATTGCCTACATGGATGACGTTTGGAGTTGATTCAGCGAATTGCACTTCGCCACGTCTACCTCTGATGTCGGTCCTACATATAATCTTCCATCCATGTCTATGTGGATCGTCAGAGAAGAACACTTGTTGGCAATGTAGGGGGAACGCAAAGGAGTCGGCATGCACGTTGCCGTCCATGTGGTTGAAATTAGCCAAGCTGAAGCCATAACGATCTCGTTGAATGGTTGGGTAACGGATGTCATGGCTTGCCTTTATCCAATCACAGACGAGCACTGTGGTGCAATGATTTCAGTAATCCAATTCCAAGATTTCCTCTATGTACCCAACATAGTCATCAGTACACTCCGCGGGCATCCCATTCACCAGACCCCAACGTAGTTGGCGTGTGAATGTTGCAACAACACAGGAATCTCTCGTGACAAGGGCATGTTCAGAACTTCGTACTCGTAAATGCATTCCAAACGCATGCATGTGTCTATGTGACACGGCGTACCTCTCCGGCGGTTGTGCATACTGCGCTACGTCTGCATCCACGAGTTCTCCTGCACGTTGTGCGTTCCTAATTATAGAACGTAGCCAATCTGCAAAGCTGGGCAAGTCTGTCAACTCGGGTGGATAGCTCACAGCATGTCTGCCACGGCCCCTACGTGATTGTACACGGAATGCTTCCCGTTCAACCCATCTACGTCCCTTTGCTGCTATGTATTGCCTACAGTTTAATGCAATACCAATGAATGAGTAGCCTCACAACTGCATGGTCATCTAGAAATGTTTACATGACAAGTGTATAGTGAAGTACACATAAATTTCATTAGAGATGAACCACATGTGCAGAACGCGGTTGTAGTAAGCACTCTCAGAAGTGTGCCTGACGGGCTGGACAGTTCAGCATGTTCAAGTTTGATGCGGAGCACACATGCAAGAAGTTGTAGAGTAGAAAGGATGCAACATAAAAATAGCATTGCCTCCTACTCAATGCGAGTAATGGTCGGCCAGAAAGCATGGAGTTATAGTAGGAGGCACTCACTGTCGCAGAGGTTCAAGTGTTGCTGCATTGTCAAGAACAAATGCATGTGCGTATTGACGCTCGTCATCTGTCAATTTGCGCTTCTTCACAACATTTGCATGTAGAACCTCATCATTCATGCTGGCATCTTCCATGGCATCCCACACACGGTGTGTAGTTCCCCTATACTGTTTCAAATACTCGGTACAAAATCCTAATGCATCCTCCATTCGGTACCCCTCTGCAATGCTTCCCTCAGGATGTGCTAGTGTACGAACGTGGTCCTTCAATGTCTTCATGTACCTCTCAATGGGATACATCCATCGACAATGAACAAGACCGCATGTGAATAATTGTTGAACAAGATGCACAGGAAGATGTGACATAATGTTCAAAAACGTCGGTGGGAATTCCTTTTCCAGCATGCACGTTGCTAGAACCACATCTCGTAGTAGCTGTTGCTGTTCCGATTGGCGTACTTCTTTCTCACATAGTTTTTGAAAGACTCTGCAGATTTTTATGATTGCCATCCGAACATTCTCATCCAAGATGTTTCGAACCGCCACTGGAAGTATCTACACAATAAGAGTAAACGAACAATACCAATTACATATTCTGTTCCAAAAGGAGTAATTCCCTGATATGACAATATCAGGAATGTTGCAATCACAACGCATGCTTCTTTGCTCTACAATGCCCCTTCCAGTTCATTGTCATGTTTTCATTATTGTTATTTAGAATGTTACGAGCACGAGTAGACGTTCTCCACCATGTCCGCTTCTCAAACAGTATGCAGTATGCAACGCTACAAATGCGGTGTTTGGAAGCAATAGCTATTGTTCTGGCCATGAACAACAACCTGTACTGAATACGCCAAATCTTGCATGCAATGACATAGTTTGTACACAGATTATAGATGCAGCATTGCCGTACCTGTTGCATTAATACATGGTAGTCATGGGTTTTCATATATTGTAGTTTCCCGTCTTTCAAACGCTTGTGGATGGAGCCCACATAGTTTGTTGGTGTGCGAATATTGGATATTATGTCCACAAACTCCCTTCGTTCCTCTGGTTTTAGTACAAAAGGTGCAGGTGGCATGTACAACTCCTCTCGGTGCTGCCTTCCTGGTTGCAGCCAAATCTCTTCCTTTACTTGTAAATCTTGTGCATCTTGTCGACTTCCAGCGCTGTCATTCATACCCAGAATACTCTTCAAAATGTTTTCACACAAATTCTTCTCGCAATGCATGACGTCCAAAATGTGTGGCGCTAACAGATTCTGCGCCATACAGTACAATGCGTACATTAGGTTCAACAAAATTTAGTTTTTGTACACATTTGTGAATGACATGCATCAATTTCGTTGAAGTACATGCATTCGGAACATGCATTTGGAACATGCATTGTGCTCTCCATGTACGGCACAGAGTGTATTGTGCAAGAGGTGCATTTGCATTATGTAAAGGTTTTGTATCATTTGTACAGTATACTGCATCTTCATAATGGGACATCCCTACACGTAGCATGTGCACAATATAATTTGCATACGCTATTGCTACCGGCAAGTACAGTTCCGTACTGTGTCATACTATACTTCTATGCATGCGCTACGCTATTTCACATGGACTTCTAAATGGGTTCAATAATACATACCTGCCAATATGGTAGCTCAAATAATGCCGGTAGTAATTTCACGCCTGTGCAATGCACTAGATCATCTTTTGCATTCTCCTTTCCACCAAGGTCGAGGTACAATTGTCTCCACGCTGCATACCTGATCACATCCAAGCTTGACATGATAGGAGGCTCACATCGATGCTCGACTTTACCATTAAACCTTTTGTTGCGACGGTACGGATGATGTCGTGGTAAGTACCTTCGCATACCGCTGTATACGACCTTCGAACCTCGACTACGCCCATCTGCTAGAACATCACCTGTTTTTGCCATTCGCGAGTCCGTCTGTGGTCCACAAGACACACAAGCCTTGTATCCTTTACAACATACACCTGCTATAAGTCCATATGCAGGGAAATCAGAGATTGTCCACATGAGTACAACGCGAAGTAAAAAACGTCGGGAGTCCTCAGGCTGTGTGAAATCCAATGCTGTTACGCCATCCCATAATTCATTCAACTCCTTCAACAATGGCTGTAGAAAAACACCTATGCTCTTCGTTGTTGGAGAATGCTTTCCGGAGATGAGAATGCACAATGAAATGAAAAATTTCTTTGTAACAAACCATGGCTCGAAGTTGTATATCAGTATGAGCATTGGCCACGTTGACCAGTTCGTATTGCTCAACTTGAAAGGATTGACGCCGTCCAATGCTAATGCGAGGCGCATGTTCCTCCTCTCAGCGCCGAAGTTGCCGAATGCGATATCATTATCAATGTGCTTCCATGCAGGGCTGTCGACTACAGACCTCATCACACCATCGTTGCTGACATGTTTTGTGTAACCGGTCAACATCTCAGCTATTTCTTTGGATCGCCACATCCGCTTCAATCGAGGTATGAGTGGAAAGTGGCGAATGACCTTTGCTGGAATTGTTGAGCTGCCTTCCAACCATCTTGACTTCTGACATTGTGGACATCTTTCCAATGACGCATGTGCATCGTCATACAATATACATCCATCAGGGCATGCGTGGATATTGTTGTAGTTCAAACCCAACCGTCGAATTGTCTTCCGTGCTGCGTAATGACTATCGGGAAGCTTGTTGCCCAGGGGCAACAAGTCTTCCGACAAATAATGCAACAACTCGTCGGTGAATTTGTTGCTCACCCAGAATACGAGGCACATGTTCATAATGACCACTGTTGTAGAAACGACACTTGTCTTCGCACTTGGATACAATGGGGTTGTTGCTTGCTCATACAACTCTTCCAAACCGTCCAAGTCCTCAGTCTCCATGTTCTCGTTGTCCTGCACAGTGTCAGCTGGCAAGGTGTCCCTATGTAAAGCATCTCCTTGGTCCAGGGCCTCCATGACTTGCCTTTGTACGTCGTGGCACGCATCCAACGAAGGCTCAACTGTACTTACTGGGTCGTCCCCCTCCACATCTGGAACATCGTCAAGTACATCTGCATCTAGTACATGTAAAGCTTCTTCAATCTCAACAACGTCATCATCATATGCAACATCTTCAACCCAAATGCCGTGAGGTGGATATCCCTCGGGTGGATCTCCTCCTATCATGGACTTCGTCAAAAATGGATCGCGTCCAACACAAGCATGATGTTTTCGAATTATTGCTATACTTTTGCATAAACCTCCATGGCAGTCTTGGCAGGGGCAAAAAAACGCATGCACATTTTGCTCTGTGGCCACTCGCAGCTCAGTTTGTAGAATGAGGTCGCCTGCTGGGATGTGTCGTAGCGTGCGACCGTCGTTGGCAATGCGCACTCTAGTAGCACGCTTTTGCAATTGAGGCATGTTGATGAAATGTGCTCTTCCATCGTTCCTATGCACTCCAATAGACGTTGTCGTTGTTCATCAACACGGACGCATTGCATATGAAAAAAGAGCACCTACTACAGCACAATATTGAAATGCTTGTCAGCAACTGAGCATGTATGCCTTGAATACTACATCATTTTCTTAGTGTACACATTGCATCGACAAAATTACTACACGCATTTACTGTATGCTGCATGCCTAAGTAACTGCATTGTCATATAAAAGATGCATTAGGAAAAGCTACTACAATCATTAATACTGACGTGCATCTGTTGTACACATGAGAGGGCTCAAGAACATTGATGATTCCTATAAAAGCAAATCCCATGAAGCTCTGGGAACCAAAGCGTGCACACTGCTGTTGTCCAAGAAAGGTGTGTTCATGTCAGAAACATGTTATGCAGTTCTCTGTTACGTTATATGAGTACGTTCAGAAGAATGCGCTGACTGTGCGCTCAGGCAACAATTCAGCTCTCAATGTGGCCTCTCATACACATTGTGATGACAATCTCTAGAGGCAGTCATCTGCATATACAAAAACGTTATATTCTGTTGTGCTCATTTATTTTCAAGAATATTAGTATACACTAATTCTTCACACTTCTGTACTTGTAGTAACGTCTAACCACCAAGAAAAAAACAGAACATACTGCTTGGAACTTCAGTTCCCTTTGAAGTTCTGCTAAGAACCAGTACAATGCATATGTACATTCCATCGAGATACTGAATGTCTATGGAATCAGTTCAGAGGAAAAACGAACATGTAGAGATATGTGAACCTCTACCGATTAGCCTGTCAGACATCCCTTTAGAAATTTTGCTTATCTTCTGCCTCCCCTCTCTTGTGTTCCATGCCCATCACCAAATTGATAGATTCATTTCGAGTAATTAGTAATGGGATCATGGCACCGCTTTCATTGACATTCACGTGGGATTAATTGCTACAGATTGCCCTACGTTGCCTTGTCAATGGCACAATTTGCACAGAAGGTACAAATCCTGCACAGGTTCTGTGACCCCTGTACCGATGTCCAGCAACTAAGTTTCTAATAATGACCATCACAGCAGCAGCATTTGCTTGGAACAGGAAGACATGATTCCTTGCAGCCAATCCAAAGTGACAGAAATGCCTTCTTTTACGCATAACGGATCGTCACTTGGAAGAGAGGAAGACATTTTCTAAATGTCGTGCAAACACTTACTTGCACATGCCCCAGTCGACTGTGGATGCGATTCAGAGTCACTTCAAACGCAGCATCATCATGCAGTTCTGGACTTCTGGCTCACATACGACAGGACGACGTCCCCCTGCTCCTTCCCAATTCCAATTTCTGCTGCAAGACGCATTGTAGTCAACAAGTCCTGCACTCGGGATATATAAAATGCCAAAACTGTGTAGCGTACGCACTTACAAATTTCTGGCTCGTCATGCACTCACAGAAGCAGATGCAGCACTGGTGTCTGCTTATGTGTATCACATACTGTTTTCATGAAATCATATATTGTACTACAAGGGGACAGCCATTCCAGAATGGTAGTTGAATGCTGCAAATTAATGTACGTTGCAAATTCTGTACCTTGAAGCAATAGTCTATTACATGAAAGAAATATTACACAACGCACACATTGTTCATGTCCAACATGATTGAGCGACATGTTTGTGTATACCTTCCACTCCAAATTCACAACAGCTTGCACATCCAAAGAGTATGCACAGTACATGTTACGAACATTGTGATAGCAGTAAGGGAAATACCCGGTACAAAAACAACAGTGCACACAGCCTGGACGTAGCAAGAACTTGACATTCCTGCCTAATACCTAACGTCTTACAATGAATCGCCTTCTATGTGCACGTACTGAACTACTCCTCCGCCATTGCTGCACATAATTGATCGTATAACCAATTCTCATAGTCTTGTTCCCACTGGTCGAAGGGATAACAACCATCATAGAACCATGACATGCAATACAGGTGTTGGTTGTACATGTCGTCCATGGTGCTTGGCATAAAATCGTTTCCCCCTACAATACCACGCTCACAGTAGTACATGTGCGTTGTGTAATGGCAAACTAGGTTCTCCAAGTAAGTGTGAAATCCAGCATCCATGTCATCTGCTAACGTGTCGTCGTAGACGTTCGTACATTCTCCAACACTACTGCTGATGACATCGTCGTCAGTGTACACTGTGGCCAGCCCTGTGCACATCTGCTGCAAACATGCAGCGAATGTCATGTCGGCACTTACAGTGTGCATGCCCGTATAGAAGTTATCATGCATATCTTTGCATGGACGCAACTATTACCTATTCTGCATGGCACTACCACATTTTGGACGGCCAAGAAGATGTTTGCTTTTATGTCATGTAAAACAATTGATGCACAACTGTAGTAATATAAAACATGTGTCCCAAAAAACCTGTGTACAATGGGAAGCTGCGAGTGCCATTGCTCCTGAACACATACTAGGAAGCGCGATTAATGCCCAAGATTACACTATCGTTCGACATGACGTGCACGTTCAGCAGTATATGACGTGCAACACTTTTGAAGGATAAGGCAACTGGCAACATTGCCTACGGCACGCACTAATAAACGAGGAATATACTTATGTAGGCACGTTCTTAAGCAGACTACAGAAGGAAACAAACAGAACCAGTAGAGTTCTTGACATCAGCAGTGCCGCTTATACAATAAAGGAACTGCAGCTGGGCAAACCTGCCTTGCCACTTGGAATCTCTCATGAAGTTCTATGTGCACATCCTCTATTTGTTCATGGTTGTACAAAGAGAAGTGCATAACGTGTGAGGGGCGCGACTTCTTCATTAAAGAACAACAATACATATGCAAGCAAATAAAAAAAGAACAGCATGACATATAGACATGTGTGTTCATAGTGCATGTACTGTAAATCAGTGCATACAATGGACACTTCTCATGTCGGCCGTCTACCCGTATATGTTGCATTGAAGTGGTTGTACATTTGGACATGACCAGCGATTTCGTAGAGTAGTCTCTACACTTAATGCAAGCAAGTGCAGAGACGAAATAATTGTGCTGCGCTCTACTCTGATCGTTTCATGTTGAGGAGAGTGTGGATTGACAATACGACCTCACTAGGCCTGAAGCTGCACCCAAAAAGACGTTTCTGTCAACGTCCTCAAGAACATGATGATGTTCTGATGAACGGAAGGACGTCTCCTACAACGTCTCAGAAAACGTAACATCCGACGGGTGTGACAACTATGTTGTCCCTCGTCGCACCTTTTTTTATAGAACCACGTGTCCAACACTGCCCGTAGTCTTGTAGAAAGGTAGCCTGCACTTCTTTTCATGTCCACTGAAACACTACCTTCCCGTGACTGACTCTGTAGAGCAGAATCTTCGTAGTTTGCAATGGCTGTGAATTCAGCAATGCGTGACGGGAATCCAGTAGTAGGGTGTCAACGATGTTTACCTCACACAAAGGAAAGTGAGATTTGCGTGACGGATGCTGCGGTGCATGTCTTCGACAACTTTGTTCAACAAATCGCGTTGTTCACGTCCAGTGCGGGTCACACGCGAGGTTGTACACCTGTCTTCAGGAGTGCAGATCGCGCACAGGCAGCGCAGCTTTCGATTGAACGGAGCGCTGGTACGTCGTCCAAGAGAATTCCCTGCGCCGCCAAACCTATGTCTAGGGTATGTGAAATGTTGGAACCCTAGCACGCCTTCCTGAACATGTAAATGCTTTTGATTTTTGCGTGACTGCGCAGAAGTCATTACCAGGTGTGTTGTGCACGGATTCGTGGGTCGCACCACTAGCGTCCCAATTATGTCCATTACTGCGCCATAGCCCGTAGTGTTTGAGCATGCACGGTTATAGGGTCCCTGGTTATAGCAGGGCCACCACTGTAGGTGCCTACATTGCTCTATTGTTGCCCACAATGTTGGGTTTATATGTTGAGCAGAACAACATATAGCATGCCATTGCTGTTAGTATTTGTTCTTTATCTTGCATGTAGGACGTAAGCGGCCTGAGGTGCACAACATTCCACAAAAGGTGTTCTCCACGTTGACGTCGTCCTCTTCTGCTGAAGGAAATTGTTGGTGCTGTGTTGGGTAATGTGAATCTAGTGTGCATGACCTTTTCAACCGTGAATTGGGCCTTGTATGGTTGGCACTTCGTATTGCATAGTTGCACCTCCTCTTCTAAAATCCATTCGTTGCAAATACGTGGACCTGAAATTTGTGGGTGTCATGGTTCTGTATGCATATAGCACTGTTTCGTACACGAAGCGCATCTTTAGTACGTTGTTTGATTTGCACTATGTCATCCGCTTTGCTACACTAGCTGTTGCAGAATGTCGTGAACGTAGCCAATTCCGCATTTGTGTTCTCTTGGCGCACTCCAGTACTTAGTGTGTGTCAATGCCCAGAAGGCCATTACAACGAAATACTACAAGTATGACAGGCACACTTTGGTGCTACACAAAGAAAGCGGCATTCATGCATGCGGAGTCGCTGACAATGTATGTGTCCGAGTGTTCAAAGCAAGCGCCCTTGCACACAGTAATTTTGATTGTGAAGTAATGTGATGAGGGGCTATTGTTTTTGCAGGTCGCAGGGCAGAAGACTGTGAGGTGGCCGTCAAGCCCATCGCAAATGGCACCCCGTCGTGCAACACCAATAAAGCGAGCAGAACTTACTTCCTGACCACATGCCGAAGGAAGTAGTGACGATGAGGACTTCCAGCAAAACCCCAGGGAGGTGAGAATGCGTGCTGTAGGTGAGGTGCGTAGCAAGAAAATGCACGACAAACAAGTGATGAATAGTGGCCAAGCAAAGGGAAAGGCCAGAGCTTCTTCATCAATGGCAAGACCAAAGAAGCGGAAGGCTTTGTCAGTGGAAAACCGGTCGTCCTCGGAAGAAGACCGACCTCTATCGCGCAGAGAGCAAGCTGACGCCGTTGCTGCAAATGACAGGTAAGTGTACACACGTTTCCTTTGCCATGCACATGTTGCGTGTCATACCACGACGGTAGTCCTGTGCATAGGTAGACGTTTTCATCGTACAAGGCACGGACGTGCTACTGCTCTGTTAGCTGTCGCGCGCAACAGGAGGCCAACAATCCATTATTGTGGAGGGGTAAGCATGGCGGCTCCGCTAATGAGGACGTTGCGATGGACATCATAATTGTCGTGCTTGACGTCATACGTGTTTTGTTGGACGTCCTTGTCAACGTTGTCTACGTTTCTTTGGACGGGGACATGGACGTCTCAGCAAATGAACGCTCCCTCCATCGTGCATGTTACAGAGGGGGAGGGCTGCAGCGTGTCGTTCTGTTTGGTAGTGTGCAAGAAATAATCGTTGTTTTGGAAGGTGTTCACGGCAGCATGAAGGGCCCTGTGCGTCAACATTTAAGCACAAGAATATGAATTCTGAAACACATTTTGTATGTATGCAGCCTGCCGTCTGGGAGTGCAGACGAAACGGATGAAGAAATTGAAAATATAAGTGACGAGGACGACAAGACAGAGGTGCGTGTGCCGCAGCTCATGGACCTGGGGGGGAAGGTCATTAAGAAACCGGTTATGGTGGACGACATAGGCTTTCCGCACGGGAAAATGATGAAAACCTTGCGGGAGGACGTCCGCTTGTTTGCTGCCGATCTGGATGTCACAATGGGTTGGGAGCAGCAAGACAAGCAAGACCGCAGACGCTTGTACGACAGACTATATGCAGGTATGCCCTCACTTGTCGTTTTCTCCATGTCCAATCTGTCATGCAGTTGTTGTCGTGGACGTTGTTCACGGGATGCTTGTGTCATAGACAGTAGCATCATAGACCAGCAATGTCAGTGAACATGTACATGAGGACATACGGCACCTTCTTTTACCTTAAATCATTGTATGACATATGTACGCACATTGCACGTTGATGAGTACGTTCGTTCTGGCATTGCAAAGTATAACTATGTGTAAATGAAAACAGAACTTGACAAGCGTTTCATGCAATATGCACTTGTACTTGCAGAGTGGCGTCTGATTGGCCCGTCCACAAAGATTAGTGACCATTGGCTTGCACCACTAATCACGAAGGCTCTGATTCACGCTCGTTGGAAAATCAACCAGCTCATAGATGCTGGTAAAAAAAGACCTGCTGACGTCGACCACGAACAATGGAATGTACTATGCGCGAAGCGGAAAACAGAGGAATCGAAGCAGCTATCAGAGCACATGCGTTCTATTTCCAAAAGCAAGGTCTCTAGGGCTACACCATTGCAGGCAATCGAGAGGGACATGCTCGTGCAATTGGTGAGACTCTTTGCTGAACTACTATGCTACTGTTGTAGTGGATGTGGCACCTCCACTGCAGAATGCAAAGGACGGCCTTCTCAATGAAGATGTGAAGGACTGCACAGTCAATTGCAGTTGGGAATGATGTGGTCTCAATCTAGTACAATAGCATTTTCCAATGTTGTGCCCATCTAGAATGGTCGTTTTCTTCGTGTTTGCAGACATTATCAAAGAAGCGTCCTCCGCTTCCTGCGGAGGTAGAGGCTGCAGTTGCGGTAGAATTCACCCGACAGTAGGAGGAGAAACGCAGAGGTCCTCCTGATCCCACACCAGACATGGACGACGTACGCACACGGCTGAATGCCATCGAGCTGTCTATGGCCCTTCACCAGTCTAAGGTTGATGCATCTCAGCAACGGTTGGAGGCCTTACTCATGGATGCGCTCCATAGTCATGGTGGTAGTGCAAGCAGAACTGTACCTGACTTGCTTCAGCCAAGCGTGTTGGAGACCGTCACTGATAGACTTCCTGTTTCGAAAGAATGCACAGGCTTCACCTCTACAGAAATGAATGCCCTTCTTGCAAGTGGTGCTGACGATGAAGCATAAGAAGGCACAGTAGTAGTGCTCAGTACTGTTGTAGGAGCTGTTGCCGCAGGGGATGTGGTACCCATGACAGGAATGACGGACGGCACAGATGATGCATCTGTAGCTGCTCCCAACTGTCACCAAGAAGCGCCAAATTCAGTGGAGACTGTTGTTCCGAGGAATTCCAAAGAGAATGCCGCAGAAGAGGTGGACGTGTACGCGCTTGTTGATGAAAGCGGCTCCGGCGATCCAGTAGACTTGCAAGTCTCTGCCAATGACAATGCCATATCTACAAAGGTAAGTTCCATCGGTCTTGCAAACAATTCATGGAAATGTTTTGCAACAAAGTTCCATGAATAGTCGAGGCAGAGGAAGCTATGGCCTAGTTCGTATAATAGTTCGAATGGACCCCTTTTACAGTGTCAGGAAGATGGCACTGACAATGGAATTCCAGCACGTCGTCTGCGACGTCTTCAGTGAGGAGGTTACAATAGAATAGCCTCTTTACTGACGGTAGTTTGGAATGTTCATCTGTTACAAACGTAGTGTCTCATCCTGCTGACATTTTAATGGAATTCTTTTGCAGCACTATGCTTCGGACAAAGCGCATACGGTTTTGCGCTGTGCGTATGTGTTCACTTGTTCATGTATGTGTTTGTGACAAGGTTTTTTTATTACATTCCCTGCCCATGTGAATTTGAAGACGCTTATTGTGTACCCTATGTTCAACGTGGTATTGCACACGTAGGAAAACCCGACTGTGAGAGTCCCAGCAGATTCAGCGATGCATGCAAAACGCATAGGAAGGAGTCAGCCGAAGGGAGTTCCGACAAAGCCGACGACAACATTCAGAACGCCGAAGGCCACCATTGTGAAAGTGCCGGCGGCATCCAAATCTGCTGATAGCACCCCTAAGGTCTTTCACAGTCATGGCACTTTTCTTTTGCCTATTCAGGTCCATGGTTTGTATTACTGCACTTGAACTGTAGGTCCGCAGACATTGGTAGCACTGCTGCTCAAAATATACTCAGTAGTATCCGGAAGTTGTCCTCACAAGAAGTAGAAGCCGTAATTCTGAAATTGTGGAATTGCAGACTGCAGCCGTCAAAAAAGGCGACACATCCAAGAAGAAGGGAACAACTGCATTTCTTAGTGAAAGCTCTGTACACGAGGTCACCGTACATGGCGATGACAGGGATCCAGTAAGCATGATGGAGACATGCAAGTTTTCCGAAGCTACATTGTTTTCGTGGATCTTCCACGCAGAAAGTAATGGGTGCCTCTTCTATCCCTAGTTCCCTACATATGAAGGACGTAGCAATGCATAAGTGCATATACACTGTACACGCGGACTATCCGCAATTTTGGAATGGGACTCATTGTAAACAACATTTTTGTGCATCCATGTACATTGTGAACAATGTGAAGGCAGTAGGATTGATTTTCTATAGCTTGCATGTTCAGCAATTCCGGGACACGTGCGATGGTATTGAACAGTACATGGCAATCTGTCCCATGTGTTTCACTTTGCTTTTAGGTAGTACAGCAGTAGCATACAGAAGAGACTTGAAAATAAAAACGCAAGGCACTGTTGCAATACCGTTTCTGACAATTAGGCCATGCTTGCAGCTATGTAGTAAAGTTCAGCACAAAACAGATGGAATTTCCACTTCCATGTGCAATATGTGCACTTGTTTAGGTTCATGTATCATGTTTTCTATGTTGTAAATTCTATTTTGTTACGTAGTAGAAACTAACGTACCAAAGACTTCATTGTGCCACTGCGTTTGCATTGGCCACGTTGAATGGCATAGCGGACGCCTGCCATTATGTCGTTTCACTTCAGCAATTTGTAACCGTCTTGGTCCACGTCTTCATACATTGACAGAGAAGACAGGTTGAGGCAAGTTAGCTCACCAGAAGTGTTCACTGGAAACCATGCCTTCTTTGTGAAATGTAACGGTAGTATTGTTAGTTTTGTCCAGTGAATTCCATGACTCTAATCCATTAGTGTCTGCATCTTGCATGAAGGAAACTATGGAAGGACTGCAAGTATGCCGTGCCAAGTTGTTGTCATAGCCGATGTGCTGCCTTCGAAGAACAGAAAGCAAAGAAATAGGCAAATCCATTCCGAAAATGGAAGTGCAGAAATGCATTCGTGACAACACGTCGGTGATGTGGTCACCATAGTTCTCAACTGATGACTGCCTCAGTGTTCACATATGACTGTCCGCATACATAGTGTGCTATCTCCATTTGTGCACGGAGTTTCAGTTGTCCTGTACTAGGTCTGTTGCGCAATGGAAGAAAACCTTTCATTCCGAAGTTCTAATCCGTGAATGGGATGTATCGTTTGTGCAGCCACGGGATGCAGTCATCAGAAGATGAACCTCTGCGTATTCAATGTCAGAGAATTTGCTAAGATCTACACATTCAGTTCATTCCCTTCATAGTGCTTGCAGAAGTTTTGGAAGTGCACCTGTAGCTTCTACAAAATTGTAGCTCTTTGGAATTGCACTGATTTATTCATAGCAGTCATGCAGTACTTGACAGATATGTACGAGGGCATTGCAAATATGTGGATGACCCTTAGTCAGTCAATGTGTCCACTTGTCCCAGACAGAGTACAGTGTGTTTTGGTCGTGCGTTTTTGACATTAACTTCCTCATGTTCGATTGCCCAGATTGGAAGACAGTGTTGCGTCATGCACTTCGTGAAGCATGGCAATTACAGAAGGAATTCAATGAAAAGGAGGCATAGTCTTTGTGCAGGTACTAGAACTTCTCCATGTTTAATTGTTAAGCGTTGCCAACAACACACATCCCATTTGAACGAAAAGAGCAACTCCTTTCGTGCGGTATGTGAAGCTGAATGTTTATTCTGCTATACTGCATTCCGACATGCTTGTTTATCAAAATAAACCTTGAAGTATGAGGACTGTGAAAGCGGTTTCTATTGTGCACTGTATTAGGCAGTTGAATAGAAAGACGAAAAGACAAGCATTGACGGCCATGTTGGCAAGGCTTACAACCTGGTCCTCACAGTCTGTGAATACATTGCAGTGATTGGTATGTATTGGGGGGAAGTCAGCTCCGTTGTACTTTAAGAGGTGTCTTTTTTTCATGTCTAGTAATAGAGGCCTTTCAGTAAACAATGTGGGTTGTACGTTTTCTGTGTTCCATGACTGAGTGTGCTGTCATGGTCTTCTTCTCTATACGTTGACTATGAACATTTCTCAACAGATGTAAGAAATTCTGGACAGGACTTGTAGTGCTCCAACAACAAACATCTTCAAGTAGCCATCCGGAGGAGGAAACAAACATCATGTACACTTAGTTTTATGTTGCCATTAAAAATGGTAGAGAATGACATTGCTTGCCGTACTGATGCTGCTTTTCCATCTTGAAATTCACAACATGGCAGACATGTGTCAGCCTTCTTCTGTTTTGTCTAATTGTCAATCGTGTACTTGTTGGCAATGTAGGGCGAAACAACTGTGCAAGGTAGCTTGAGGTATTGCCGAATAGCGCCACGTTCGAACATGACGGTGCACACTCCGATCCTTCTAAGAAGAGTAAGCACTTTCATCTGTAACATGCCAATATGGTAGCACACATTTTTGTTTCAGTGTTGCGTTCCGCTGTGCATGCCCACCATTCTCAGCTGTCATGGCAACTTCAATGTATAGTTCCGTGCTGAGCATGTACAACTAGTGGATGGCGGATTGAAGAACTGCACGAGTACATGGGTTTGTAGTAGTAGTCATCAAGCAAATGCGCGTGCGTTTGACCAAGATGTGGCAGTCTTTGCGAAAAGCGGCATTTTTTAATCCATAGCCACCTATAAGGCATGCAGGAAGAGTTCTTCTAATGCATGTACTATTTTACAAACTGTAAGGACCGTTGCCTTCTCTCGTGAATTTGGTTGTCCTTATTACAGTTTTCTTGACGAAGCATCACGAATGAATGAAGTCAGTGAATTACTTGCAAGCAGAGGCTGAATGATTTGTTACTAGTTCTATAAATTTATGGGAAGGCATACATTTAAACAGCATGGTTTTGTGGGAAGACGCTAAAGTGCTCGCACATATCATGTGCCGCTGGAAGAGCGAAACAACTATACACGAGATGACTTCCGTCATGAGGTGCAAGTGCGACCATTTTAGTTCTCATGTTCAGGTTGTTCTGTTCAGGCACAATTTGAAAGGACAAGCTTGTTGGGGTCACAAGGTCTCCGTGTACAATGTGTGCTTCCACTAGCTCGACAAAGTGGAAGTCTGCAAGCCATACATACGTACAACGTCCATGGTAATGGCCACAATGCTTTCCATTATTGAACTAGCTGTGGCTAATACAAGCTTCTGTGGCCTACAGTGACATGCAAGGTCTAGTTGTTTTGAAGAACTTGTATTGCAGCATATGATCAATGCACTGATACAATGGAACGCGAAACGTCTACAACTATTGGCATGTTGTAGTATACCTCAGTTCCGCTACTGTACGTAAGTGACAGGCTTTTGAAAGTTCTTGTATGCACTGTATACATTTAAGAACAGATCATTACACATTGCATAGCATGTGACAGAGTAACCACGTTGGGGTTGTTCATGCGGAGATAGTAGTGGACAGTAGACGGCACTACGGACCTATGCAGTTTCTATGACTAAGCGACTGTGAAGTAACTATTGTACAAAGGTAGAATACCTTTCAATCACTCTCATGAGCTTCTTATGCAAGAAATTGTAGAGTAGTAACTTCTGCAGCTGAATGTTACCTTCAGCACGGAATGAATACTATGCCTCGTACAGCACTGTGATGTACTGTAGAGAAGCAATGTTTTTCGTCTCGCTGATCAAAACAAAATGTAATAACATAACCCCAATTGAACTTGGTCTGGCATGTGGTCGTTTCTGTTGCCACGTATGCGGAGGAAGGGTTCAATGTCGTTCAACTGAACGCCAAAGCAATCCAATTCATGGTGACATTGTTGCATACATGCTCAGGTGTGGCACATATGTTCAGCAATGGCCAATCGTCCACTTCTTTGTCACAGAGGTCACACGAAAGGGAGAAGATGGCATTCAGGTTTGTACATAGTTCACGTTGTGCACATTGACGCGTAACTAATATTTGCAGTACTATACATTAATGCACATTTCTGAATTCCATCTTCAACTTCTTAGTCCGATTTCGTATTTTCCAATAAGAAGATGTCATTGTAGCCGAGGTCTTCTTCCTCAACTGTGAAGACGTTTTACATTTCATGACATTCTTCATTTTCTGTTGGTGTACGTACTGATCATGTCCTCTATGTATCCAAGAAATACACTTGTATTCTGGTCATGTTCGGTGGTCTTCACTCCTTTCATCTATACTGTTGCTTCTGTTATTCAAGTGGACAGTCATAGCATGCTGCACGTAGAATGATGTCATCTCATTCCGACATCAGTGATGAGGCATAACAATCGTTTCATGGGCGTCATAGTTAATAGGAAACATACTAGTGGAAGTCGGCTATATTATGTGGTCACTGGATTTCATAGTTGAATAAGACTGTCTACGTCTGCATTTTTGTTGTTTTCAAGTGGAGCTGGAAATAGAAATAAGTGTATTGAATTTGTATTGACTATTGAACAGGAGCCTCAGTGACGCACAGTAGTGGATGCCTTCACCCAGTCGCCGCTGAGACCAGTTGGTACTTTGTGTGAGCACTTGTACAGGTATATCACTGATTCTGTTATAATTATAATAAGTTTCCATTTTCTTGAATTAGCAATTCTTCCCGGTCACACCTTCAGCATACGCTTCTACGTATTGCATGCATTCGTAATGTAACGGCCTTCCTACAATGTTCCAGTCTATGTCTTGTCATTGGCATCTGCAGAAGAACTTGCTGTTCAAATGCCAAAACAGAAAATGTAGGTGCTGAACATCGGAAATGCAAAATAACCTGCATGTCAAGACTAGTACAATGTCAGTGTATATCAAACGACATTCACTTCTGCTGTGTTTTCTGTAGGTTCTAACTTGAAGGACAATAGCAACTATTTGTAGGGGGAATGCAGTCGTTGTATGCGGTATGCCATCATCATATGCTTCCGGTGAATGCAAACCATTTGAAATCGCACTTGCAATTTGGAATGCAAGCATGCGCTCTACAAGCAACAACAATGCTGCCATTGTTAACGATTCCATATTTCCACCTATGCATGCAGACGACATACAACGAACGGACGGATGATGTGCACTTGCACTATAAGGTCACTCAACTCTTCGCAGGAAGTATGCGTACAATAGATCCAAAAATCCTGTAGTTCTGAGGGGATCTTCCAATGTCTTTGACAATGGGATAGAAGCTACGTTTTACACCTTCTTCTGTAAACTGTACTACCATTCATTAAGTGTGCATGCAACAATCTACAATAAATGTTCTCTTCTCTATGAACAAACACTGTGCACTTTGGTGATTGCACATGCGCTCTGACGTGTGCACACCAATGCTTCAAAAACATCGTCGTAGATGTTTGCAAGTTCTACCTTACGGAATGTGCATTGTTTCTATTTCTTGGAAACAAACTGTGACATAGAAGCGTGCATTTGAAGTATGACGCCTACATGCTCAGTGCAGCAGCATTTTGTACATGTTCCTACAGAATCTGACGTTCATGAGAGACAGGACTTCACATGTCCGCACAGCACTGTACAGCTAGCCTTTTGTAAACAGGTTTCGAAGCATGTCAAAAAGCATGTGAATCGACAGCTGCCATAAGCACTTCAAAATGCACTATGACGACTCCATAGTTCGAGGTCTATGTCCACTCATACATCTGTAGTACCAGGATGGAAGCCTTTCTTTAACATGGCTTCACATTTTCAGAACAAGTGAACTATATGAATACATGTCACCTCCGACAAAACTCATGTCTTGAAGAAGGCGTGTACAAATGAGTAGTACTATTACAAAGAACGTATGAGAACGTGACACAAAACAAGGCAATTTATCCGAAGTACATGTTCACTACGCATACAAGAATGCCATTTCCGACATTACAAGTCATTCATTAAACATGTCGTAGGACAGGCACCCTCAGGAAAAAACATCACCCTATACAAAGTACATGTTCTTCAGCACAGATTTGAAAACGTCTTCCTGCCAGGTACAACGTCCTCGTGAACGCCATGTACAGTGCAACCACCGGTCACTAATAGTGGACACGGGATGCCATGTCAGACTTTATATATTAAAAAAAAAAAAAAAAAAAAATCCACGTCATTTTCCATGAAAACAGCAGGCTACGTCCAAAATTATTTCGAGGGCAGTCCAGACGCACGTGGCGCTGAAGTGCTTGCCACCTGTCGAAGATTTTGCCAAAAAATTGACCACGTCTCCTATGGTGTTCTATTGAAAACAACGGACGTTTTTCAAGATTGGCTCATGTTTTTGCCTCGTCAAGATCGACGGATTTTCCTAGACATTCACAGTAGACATGCAAAATGTCAAAGTGAACATGTACCCCCGTTCTTGCACTCGTCCAAAAAAACAAGACTTCCTCATAGTGACTCCCAACTCAATTCTTCAACACAATAAATTTTTAATTCAAATTCCATAGTACACATTTTTTCTACAAATAGCAATAAAAGTCATCTAAAATTGCAATTTAGTGTTGAAGAAAACTTGTTTTTTAAACTTTGAATGCTCATATAGTCATATCTCTCAATCTGTACGGTCAAACTTCATGAAATTTTAACCACATAATTTCAAGCAAGTAAATTTCAAGATCCTACGGTTCAGTTTCAAAAATAGAATTTTGTTGGAATCTTGGACAACGTAGTAGAAATGGCAGTTTTTATTGTTTTTAGACAGAAAAAATGGCATTAGGGGGGTGATTGAATTGTTTTCCTCTTTTTCCTCATATATGATTATATGCTGATTTTCTGCAATAGAAAGTTAGAAATGATAACAATTAGAAACATTCGCGAACAAAATTGCAATTTCTGTAAATGATATAGAATTCAAAGTTTTAAGCAGTAAAAATACCTGATTGTTATTCAAGCTAAAATAAGAAATTTTACCATTTTTGGATGGATCAAGTCATTCAAAGGTTAATGTATCCCTTCATACATTAACATTAATATATTTGTAACAAAATATACATTAATGTTAAATTGTTAATATCTTTTTATACACATAATATTAATACATATAATAATAATACATATATATTTACATGAATATATACCTTCATACACTCAAAATCTGAAATGCACTTATTCTTAGGCCATGAGTACATTATTATATCCACATATCACACATGCCATATCATGCAAAGGAATTCAACAATTGAATATATATATTTCATATGCATCATGTACTACAAAAATTGAAAAGTATACAATACTTTTTCCACAATAAAATATGCATATCCACGAGTCTTTGTCTAATACTGTTTGTAGTACCGAACTACCAAAGTAGCAATTCTATAAGCCTCGGTAATGATAAGTGCCAAAGTCTATAACTGTATATGCAAAACATGCTTTGCTAATTAGTAATTACTAGTTTAGCATACTAAAAAATGCACTCAGTCGATGTTCATTGGACTGTTTGCAGTGCCACTAGGTCCAACCTCGTCATCGTGTGCGCCGCGTTGCATTGGAAAATCTTCGTTGGAGCCTAGTTGAAGTCTACGAACCACAGACCGAGTACTCCTTGCTGGTCCGTCTTCTTCTAGAATGGCCCTCATGATTTGTGATTGCTTGAGACTCTCCAAAGCTCGGCGTGTATCCGGGCTATGTTGTTCAAGCAAAAAATCCAGCCCTTCGTTTCTGAAAGTTTCCCTCCATTCAGATTCCGGTAATTGAGCAAGCTCCGCGGGGTCGGGCATGTCAGGGTCCTCCGCAATACGAACCCCATTGTCATCGGTGACTCGAACTCCATCAACGCCCCATAACCATTGCCAAGGGTGAGGTCCAAATTGAAACTTGAGTCCAACCTCGTCCCAATGTCCATTGAAGCATTGAAAGAAAAAATTCCGCCGTCCTTGGCTATGCTTGTCTTTCATTGGAATCAAATGGTGGCAGACTTGGACAATTTGATCAGGGTCAGTCTCCCAACCACATTCAGCAGCAACTTGTGTCTTGTCCAACGATGTCATTTGTAATTTCCAACTCCACACCAAGTCTGTTCCCCACATTCTACGATGATCTGGGGCATTCGTGGCATTGTATTCCCAATGTGGTGGCATGTATGGGACCAAGCCAAACAACTCGTACAAGCGCTCGTGGAAGGGAGCCTTGCACATTGCGCACCGACGACGGACAATCATGAAACTGATGAGGCAAAATGGATGGTATACATGGTTGCACGTGCCCAACTGCATTCCACCTTCAGGGCCAAATGGATTCATACAAATGGGACATGTGGTCCCGTCGTGCACAAAACTTGAAGGATTTGGCCACTCCAACAACGGGTTGCCTTTGTAGTCGACCTTCGACCCAAGTTGGTTTTTGAAATCCCAATTGTGTTTGGACCAATCAATGATTGTTTTTCCACCATCAAGCTCAATGATTGCCATGTTGGGACTGAAAAGATCATCCACAAGGGCCCATGAAGTCAAGCCAAACCCCCTTTCTTGATTGTGCTCACTGTAGTAGTGGTCCAATTTCTTGAACTCTACTACCAGTTGTCATGTCTTGTCAACGGTGAACACGCATGCCAACTTCCACTAGTAGTATTGCTCCACCAAGGCTTGCAAACGACTTTGTAATGTTTGATTTTCGCCTCGCAAGTTGTTGAGCTCAAGGTTGTTGTCCATAACCATGCCCTGAATTTCAGTCTGCATTGGTACGTTGCCGGTGGCAATTACTTCGGGAAAGGCCAATGAATCTTTTTGTGTAGACATGGCAGCATCACCTGGAGCATCTTGAACCGGAATTTGAGAATCCCGAGGAGGTCCTTGTGCATGTCCTCGTGGATCCTGACCTTCATTCATCATTTGTGTTGTTTGTAGAGCTTGCCGAAGCTCCTCTATGTCACGTGCTTGTTGAGCAATTACTCTGTCTTTGAGCGTGATTTCTTCTCGTAACTTGCCCACATCTTCATATAGAGAATGTAGTTCATCACCTCGGTCTTGTAACTGCACCCTCAAGCTTTGTATGGTGTTTGCAGCAGCCATGACATCAACAATTCCAAGAGTTGGTTCATCAGGTGCTTGGAATTGCGCCTCAGCAACTCCAAGTACTGGTTCAGCGGGGCCCTGGACCTCTACACGAATATTTTGTTCTGGAAGTTGTTCACGAGGTGCACGTTGCGCCCTCCTCCTTTGTGCACGTTGTTATCCTCTGGGAGTTAATTCCACCACAACATGAGATCCATCAAAGTCATTGTCAGTAGTAGAATCCACTGTCTCATATGTGTCAGGTGGCTCAATACGTGTGATGACCCTGCCCAGCCCTCCTTCGGGATATCTTATAAACCCCCTTGGAATCATTCCATTTGTTGGTGTTGGTATCTTGATACCATCTGCTGTTGTTGGCATGCCCTTCAAAGTGGACCAATCCACCCGCTTTTTCAATCTCACCTCCGCATGTACACCTCGTGTAATGAAAAGGTGAATTTCATTCCTTTTCACAGTGGATTTTTCATATAACACTTGGTATACTTCGATGCATCGTTGTTTAAAGGCCTCATTGATGCAGTGTTTCAAATTCGCTTTATGAAATCGGCGGTGGTAGTTGTGTCGCTCTTCAAGGAAGGCCTTGTCAATGTGGCACCATTCTCTGTAAGTGATGCAAGTTTCGAAACTCCACGGTTCTAGCACGTCATTCCAGACCTTAAATGCCAGTTTTTCGGAGTTTCAAAGTACATTTAACCTCTTCCGATGTTTGTTACCTGGCCTTAGTCAAGTCCTGTCTCGTTCAACCTTGTTGGTTCTTGGTGGTGTCGCCATCGTGAATTTTTTCGGCAAAAAACTGTATACTGTAAAGGGCCCTGCACAACGCCAACGACCAGCTCAATGAAGAGGTGGAGGATTTGGAATACGCAGGGCGGGGACTTATGGGGCGGGGACGGACTTTTATAGTCCTCAAATTTGCCTGTCAAGGCGGGGACGTGTCCGAGCCAGGGCGGGGACGGCTCGGGCGGTACGGGGACGTGTCCGAGCCAGGGTGGGGACAGCTCGGGCCGAGGTGGGGACAGCTCGGGCCGAGGTGGAGACGGGTCGGGCCAGGGCGGAGACGGGTGGCAGCCAGGGCGCGGACGTGGGAGGGGCGGGGACTATAAATCCCAAAGGATCCCTCATTTTTTCTTTGCCAAGTCCACGCCCTACGCTTCACACCTTCGTTTGCGCAAGCGACCCTTGGAAGTGAGTTTGGTGGGTGATTGGGCTTGGCCCACATATAGCACGCGGGTTTTTTTATTTTCTCCGAAACTTTGGTGGTTCCGAAATATTGTACAATGGCAGGACAAGGGAGTGGGTCATCGGGTCACTGCTCGGTGTTTGAAGACTTGGATGCAATTTTTGAGGTGGTGCTTCTAACCACGAATGTGTCAGGGGCTTCAGGGTCATCCAATCCCTCATCATCCAGCAAGTCGAAGCGTAAAAACCAATCCAATCCTGACATGTCCCCTCACGAATATGTGCTCGAGGCTAGAGCAATAGCAGTCAATTTTTACACGCGACGAAGTGTGGGAATGATGTGCAGAGAATACGTGAATTTCAACGAAGAAGGGTACCACAAGTTGAATGCTGAAGTGCGGCGAGAGTTGGAGACCAAATTTAGAGCATCCGAGCGATTCAACAACTATCAAGATTATTGGTTGCACTCTGAGTGGTTGGATAAACAAGTGTCGCAGCTAACCACCAATATTGTGGCGAATTGGTGTTATCACACGAAGAAGAAAGAGGATGGTAGTGATTGAGACACGCATGACAAGGAATTTGCTTCACGATTGTACCAAATTCAGCAGTTCTCCCAACAATTTTCTTCCTCGCGTAGAAAGAAACAAGCACCATGGAAAGCGACGCTTGAAGACCAAATACGAGCTCATTGTGTGAGCGGAACATTCAAGTGGTTGGAAAGTTGCGTGAAAGTGAATCCCATGCCGAATCAAACTATGATTGGATCATATGGGACTGTGAGGAAGGTGGTGCTCACGAGACTACAAAGCATTCCCAGTTGGATTTGCTTCGTCGGGAAGACTTTGAAGACCTCGAATGAGAAGGAGAAGCACCAAGCTATTGGAAGCGAGGCGGGGGGGTGTCCAATGATACATCCTGGTATCGTAAGACTTGCGTACATCCATCCAAAAACAATGGAAGGCTATACGCTATGGTGGACTGGAGGGTCTTTGATTTCTTTTTTGGCCAAGTACAACTCAAAAGTGAGTGAATCGTTGGATGTGGATGACATCACGAGACAACATGATGTAGGGTTGACACAGGAAGAACTCGGTTGGGTTGCAACTTATCACCGAAACCGCGTGAATTTGGCTTTATCATTGCTTGTCATAGTGGAAAAATGCCATGAAGCAAAATATTTACACAATGACATTACTCCATCCAACGTTTTGCTCCATTTTGATGAATGGAAAGAGAACACAGTGTACATTGGGATTTGCGATTGGGGGCTTTTTGGTCGAGTTGTAGAGAAGGAGCCATCAAGGTATGGTTATTGAGGAGGAATTCGAACGGGAGAAAAAACAACGAAAACATGCAGCCCCTGAGTTGTTCTACATGTATGGAGAGAAGGGGTCAGAGACCTCACTTGAAGTCATGCAGAAAAAATACTTCTACTCCATGGCTGCTGATGCATATGCAACTGGATGGATAGCATATCAAATTTGGAAAGAAGAGTGGGATCCAAAGTATTTTACGACCAAAAACCCAGAGCAGTATCAGCATTTGAGGATTCAACTACTGAGCCTCCAGAAAATAGATGTAGGCAAGAGGGCATCTGTGCCTGATGTTCTAGACACTTTGAGGAAGACACCTCACTATTGGACTATGCCTGACTGTTGTTATCGTACATAATATATTGTTTTTACTTTTTGAGCTCTAGTATGTGATAGTTTTATAGGTAGACCACACATTTTTGGTTAGAAGAGCATCAAGCATGTGTATTTCATGGTTGCTACACATTTCATACATAAAGATACGGACATATGGTGAAAATCTTGTAATATGCAATTTGGTCTTTCTTCCATCATGACAGTTGTATGACTTCTGTGAATTTGTGAATGTGTAGTAAACAAAGTAGCAAACAACTAATTAGATTTGAAATTGATTTTTTAGAGTTTGATATACAGAAAAAGGCAAAAAGCTTAGAATCATTCTGTTTTGATCAATGAGTCAAAAATTATGAGGATTATGAGGATTTTCTATTTGCGGGCAGTTTTGGATTTCCTGCTCTAAAATAAACTTTGACATCCTTTATCTTATCCAATTTTCAATATTTTTGGACAAAAATAAAATTATAGGATGTACATACATTATTAAAACATTTCGACCATTGGAATTGTAAATTTTCAATTCCATATTTAAATTGTAAATAATTTAGTATTTTTAATCATTCTCTAGTACTACCTACTTACTATTTTTTTCCTATATGTTGTACTATTCCAAATGATCTGAAAATTTTCAAGCAAGTGGCCAACTTGTCTAGGAAAACAAATCCAAAGAAGCACCACCATTTAGGTCATTTTTTCATAGAAATGTGAGCTTGTGAAGTGCAGCTGCCCTGCTTTTCGTAGGGTCAAAAAAATGATTTTAGTTAATTTCAAATTTTGAATGCTTATATCTTGCAATCCACCTGGTGGAAATGTCTGAAATTTTTACCACAAGTTTTTGATACTATATAATACAACATCCTATGATTAGATATGTCAAAAAAAGTTTTTTATCAAAATTTTGGTAGTTGTACTAGAAATGGCAGTTTTAGAGAGTTTTTGGTGAAAACATAGTGACAGTCCTTTAAGGGTTAAAAAAAGTCAACTTAGTGTTGACCACATCGGATGGGCGAGACCTCTATCGGACGGGCAAACCGGACGTCCGTCCGGTATGACAACCCTGCTACTAAGAATATAATTTTATCATAATAACTTTTAAATGTCAAAAGTTGCATATCACATAATATCACCCCCTCTATATTTTAATAGCTAGCTATTTGTCCATTCTTGGTATTTTTGATATTAATGGACCTAATGGAACTAGTAGAGCAAGTTAGAACTAGGATTCATGCACTTATTGACTCGCAGCAAAAAATTGGAAGTCTTAGCTGTCATGTTGTTTGAGGTAGTTAGAGTATTCATTTCTTTTGCAATCATTTCAACAATTATAAATGCTAACCTTTAGAAGAGATCGATCTTTTTAGAGGGATGGAACCTCCTAGTCAAATTTTGTTTTTGCATTAAGGCTCCATGTTTATTGAAAAAGAAGAGGTCATCTTAGAATCAATTTCTAAATGGGACAATTTTTGTAGCTTCATTAATTGCAAGAATCTAGTACTTATTCCGCAAATTAAGGCTTGACAACTTATCCATATGAGACATACTTGATGTGAATTCAACATCTCTCTAAAACCATTTTTATATATTTTATATCAATTGTGCACTCAAAACTGCCATTTCAATAGCAAAGAGCAAAAAAAGTAAATGTTTTCTTTGCATATCTAACTATAGAATCTTGTACTAGACTAGTAAGAATGTGTGGAAGAAATTGCAAAAACTTTGACAATGTAGATTGCAAGATATTTGCATCTAAAGTGAAGGAAACAAGTTTCTTTGCACCTTGCTCAACTACATTTTTTGGCTTTGAACCTCCATAAACTTAAAAAATTTGCTTTCTTGATTTTGAATTTCTAATTTTATATGATGAAGAATTGAATTGAGAGTCTAGGAAAAAAATTCCCAAAAAACACACTTAGTTTTCACTCACTAAAAAATTGTTAAGTAGGAGTAGGTTCAAGATTGAAGGGAAAACCAAATTGTTTATAGTTCTAAGGTGGAATTGAAATACACTAATCTCAACAAGTGATTATTCTAACAAGAGATCTCAACCTTGTGAAACTTTTTATATTAAAAGATTAAGAAAATTGAATTCAGAAATGACTCATATAAGTTATTTTTTCAATAGTATGCTTTGATTGCTCAAAAAACAAGATTGCTCATAATTTCACATAACAAATCTAAATGGAATAAATCAAAGCTTTCCATGTAGATAAAAATATAATATATACAAAACAAATTTTTAAAATTTTTAATTTTAAGTTTTTTTGAGGGTTTTTTCCTACCCACTAACAAAAAAGGGGTCTATTTGAGCCATAAATTTTGCTCCCAAGCACTAATTGAAATAAAAATTATATTTTTGGAAAACTAATGTATTTTTCTATATTCACAAAAAGAGTTCAAAAAATCATAACAAATATTGAGACCGTAGAAGCTTGCCCAAAATCCATTTTGTCCCCCAAGGGAACAACAGGACTTTAGGAATTAATGAAGAAAATAAATGATGTACATCAAAGATATATGTCATGTTTGTCAAAGATTCATTTTTTTGAAACTTTGTAGTATATTATTTAATAACAACAAACAATCAAATGTTTAGTACAGTGTGATTTTGCTTTATTTATAATGAGTCATTGAATGTTTGCAATCAATGTTTAAATGTGATTAAGAAAAACAAAATTCCATAATATTTTGTGCTTAATGATGCCATACATCTACAAACAAAAATTGAAAATGACATTTTTGAAGATAATATTGCAAAACCAAGACAATTTTGAAATTTAATATAGAATTTTACAGTCATACTTTTTTAATTTTTTCACTAATTTTTTAGCAACAATTTACAATCAGCTAATGTAAATAGTTTCAATACTCACCACCTAAATGAAATTATCATTTATCAATTTCCCCACTATTTATTTTGTTTGAATACTTTTTTTAATTTCCCTTCTATCCATTATCAATAAATATTGATGACAGCCTCACAGTAACACTGATCTGTCCTTGTTTTGTTCTCACAACCATAATAACTTACTATTAACAAAATATGAAACGAATTTAGTAGAACTACCGAAGTCATTTGTAAACGACGAAAAATTCTCATCCACATCACACATTTCGTGAATTACATGGATTTCCATACATGCAAGAAAGTTCAATCCAGGACAGGAAGGCAAGTGCACGAGGATCCTAAAGGGGTTTAAGGATTGCAATCGAATATTTAGCTGGATTATGCAGTTGAAAATCTCAAGATCAGCAAAATCGTGAAGTTTGAGCATCCCAAACTTTCTACACTTAAAAAACACTCCAGAAGCTGTACGACTTCATTGAAGACTACATCTACTCTTCCAACAATCTCAGTTTTGACAAATTCCTGGTGTAAGTGCAGTAGAGGTGTAAGGGAAGAAGACCAGTAGGGGAAGGAGACCAGTAGAGGAAGTCGCTGATGTCTACACAGCATCCCATCAGAACGAACATGAAAGGACCAACATCGAAGAAGAATAAGGACGTCTAAGCAATTCCGACATCCATTCCATAAAACCGAATGTTCACATTCCAGATTTCACATGCAAAACGCAATCAGAAGCCGAACATCCTTCGCTTCTTCAAAGTTCAATGGCATTAGCCGGTGTTGATGCTGGGTCCAGCTCCAGACACTCAGCGGGCACTCCTTTGATGTTTTCTTCTGTTACAAGTAATGCAGGTACACGATGTGAAAATTTATGCAGGTCGTATTTTACTGTCAGCGGGTACGCATCTCCGTTAGGAACCCACAGGGTTTTGAAACCTGCAAGCTTCTCGAGTCTCACCACTCTTCCTCCGCCAGTAATTGCTGAAAAATCGCTTCTGATTAATACGAAGTCATACCGAAATTGAACTCTTCCGACAGCATTTGAGATCGCCAGCTCATTATCGTAATCTCTGTAAATTGCCCAGACTTCAGCTCTCTTTGGGTAGACCTCGTATCCATTCTTGTATCTCTTGATCGTCATCGGATGTGAAAACATATTTATCGAGTCGAATTCAACTTCATCACCAAGTTTGAACTCACCACAGCTGATAGAAAGATCACGTTCATTCAACCATTGAAAGGAGTCTTTGAATGGATGAACTGGCTCCAGCCATACTGCTTCCACGGCGAATGGATCTCGACTTACTTTATTCACCTGACAATAGAACCGCGGCATACCATCTGTTTCGTCAAAAACTGTCCATACCTGGTTCTTCCTCACATGGCGTTCAGTACGATCTGCATCAAAGTCATGGAAATCGGGATCAGGCACAACTATAGCTTCTTCTCCAGAAGCTGGGGAGGAGGAGCAATTTGTCCCAATGGCTGCTTCCTTGTCATGTCCACCAGCACCATTAATCTTGCCATGGCAAACAGAGGAATTCCCCAAATGCTGCACCGACATAGCATCACTTGAATTGACAGCCTTTCGACTCCATCCATCATCCATCTTCGCTCGTGAGACTCGTGTAGAATCACGAGTTGGAATGCCTAATTTTGCTGCAAGCTCTCTTCTGAACCTTTCGGCCAATTGCTCCTGCAAGGGATCCTTCGATCTATCTCCTACAAATCCAGGTTTAGGGCCTAAACTACCACCATCACCCCATATATCCTCATTCTCATCCTCATTATCATCACCACCATCATCATCACATACCAAAGACTTGCCCTTCTCCATCCTACTATCGGTGTGCGTCTTTGCCACTGGGCTAGCTTCAAATTCATTGTCGCTTCCACCGAGTTCGTACGCCACATACCTTCTGTGACGGGAAGACTTTCTTGCAAAATCTGCACGACACCCATGAGCTGAATTGGATCGTTCAAGATCCGCTTCGTCCTCGTCCTCGTCCTCGTCCTCGTCATCACTGTCTCTCTTCCGCTTCTTTAGTCGTTTCTTAGTCCCAGCCTTCATAGCGACTTTCCTTATGGCTTCTTCCCGCCTCTTCATTAACCGCTCCATAGCCTCGTGTGTCTTGGCATTCTCACGAGCCTTTTTTACAGCCTCTCTCTCTTGTTGCCGGAACAGTTTCTCCTTCTCTTTCTCTTTCCTCTTCAATTCCCTCTCTGCATCTACTCTGTCTCTCTGAGCCTTACGATATGCTTCATGCACCAGGCTTGCAGCAGTTGCGGCTGAAGCACCCACACCTGCAGTGCCTCCTGGTGCGTTATTTCCAACACCCGCTGTGGGAGTACCTCCAGGGAAATGTGTATATCCATTTCCAGTCACATTGCCTGGTGCCACTCCACCATTTCGTACCCAGGATTGAAAATTAAATGCGTTTTTCTTAGGAACAAGAGGAACTGGGCCAGCCTGGAATGAACCGTTGTTCCCAAACGACCCACGGGGCCACGCGAAAGCACTCGCCCCGTTTGCAGGGTGAACATTGATGTCATTTGCAAGGAATGGTTTGTGGCATTTCTGGCAAAGAAGTTGATAGCCCAAGTAGGTGCGCATGTATTGGTACTGCATTCGACAGAGGGGACAAGCCGTCCAGAATGTGTTGGAGGCTTGAGGTGTCTGAGCTCCTGTAGCTGTGGTTGTCTGCGCAGTTGCTTGATATTGCGCTTGATAAGCAGAATACGTAGGTTTCGGTGGCTCCGTTGCCTGGGGCATCTGAGAAACCCTGGACTCTCCACCTCGTTTCGAATCGTGCAGAAACCTTTTAGCCTTGTCCGACAGAACTCCAAAAGCCTCCCCAATCAACTTAAATGCAGCCTCCGCTCCCATTGACTTGTTTTTGTCAGGATGCAGCATTAAAGCGAGTTTCCGATATTGCTTCTTGATTGTGCTATCATCCGACAGTGGCTCCACCTGAGACAATGTGCTCACGAGGTTTAAGGACCGACCCTGATCCTGCCTCACTGCCGTCACTGATCCCAGTAAAGTTATGATACGATCTATCTAATTAACTGATAGTGACGACACGGGCAAATTAAGTAATTATAACCACACTGTTAACGATGCCACAGCCATCCTAGGTCAAGGATTTCTCTGTTCTCACCACCGGAAGTACCACTCCCTGCCAACAACAGCAAACAGAGAGGAAATGACAGCAAAACTCTCATGAGACTAGTACAAAGAGAAAGCTTACAATCAAGAAGTACTTCAGATTTAAAAAGGTACCTGAAGAATGCCATACCAATCCGTCTCATTGATCCCGAGTTTCACCTGAGCTGCGATATGAACATCCAAGACGGCCAACATTTGAACAGCACCATCCAGAGGAGGATACAGCTGTTGAGCTTTAATAATAAACTTCTTCGCACCCGCAAAATCCAGCATTGCAAATTTCTGCTCTGCAATGTCTCTCGCCCGAATTGCTTCATCTCTGTTGCACTCCATCAAGCCTCAAGCCAGCGAGGCGACAAGTGCCACCTTGCCGCCCCCACTTACACACTCTCAATTTGCGCGTTTACTCACCTGTACACTTTTGGACCTCGCACTCCAACAACACCATGCAAAAGGTGATACAATAGGATTCAAGTTCCACACTCCTTGGAGAGATATCCCGTCACACAGGACCACCGATAACTAGAAAAAACTGCTAGGCTTGGTCGCCGAGCGCATCTCTAGGAGAACCAACCATAAAGACACTTAAAATCCTACTACTCCCGAAACACCGCCACCTCATGTCCCATTCTGAACACCTCCTCTCCAATTCAGTACCTCTACAAGTGCCCCTGCCATGATCCTCCCCTACCTGCGAGAAATTCCTGACGCTCAGCATGGCCTAGCATTCTAATTCCCCAATGAAATACAGCGAACGACTCCAAAAATCGACACTCCAAAAATCAAATCCTCATATCACACCCGCTAACACGAAAAAACCCCGACATCCATCTTCGCCTCTCCACTAATTACATTTCAAACCCTAATGAACCACCGAAATTTCTCCGCCACTGAAAAAACCGTAAGCTACACCAAAAATCCCACTCCTGCAACCCTAAGTCCACCATCACTCTATTATCATCCTCCTCGTCGTGTTTGAAATACAGCCAATCTCCCCGTTCCCGTATGCACCATGCCAAAAAAGCTACTGCACAATAACTACCCAAACTTCAGTCACTCAGCAAAGTGGAGCCTAATCTAGCAATCCCGGCACTCACTGGAATGCTCGCAGAGTCTTTGATCGAGTCCAAATTGACAACTTACACATCATCGCCGTTGCGGGAACACAGGCACCCATTAAGCTTAGATGGCCTTGAACATGCGGCGTCGTGATGAGGCTCCCAAGACGCTCACCGAACCTATTCCTTCTCCGGATCTATCGTAAATCCGAGCCTACCTTGGCCCAAACCTAGCACTCAAAACGGCGGCCCGTAATATTTTGCAGCCCTTAGAGCAGTCCCAATGCAGCCAGGACCCAGCACGCCAAAGGCATAATGAGGGGGCACTAAAAAAAACATGTCCCAATGCAACCAGCGTTTATTCCCAACCCCACCATTTTCCATTCCCGGCCTAGCAATTTGGCAAAATATGAAGAACCTCCAAGTTGGCTCACAATAGGAAAAGTCATAAATGTTAAATCTTTTCAAGCTTTGTTAGTTTATTGATCAAAATTCCCTTTTTTGCATGAAAGGTCTTTTTTTAATGTAGAATCTTTTCCTCTCCTTTTTGTAATGTAGAAAAATCCATTTGAGGTTTGGATTGCCAACTTTGCATTGGTCCACGTACCTCCACTTCAAAATCTAGATACTATGTCTATTTCCATCTCCGGATTAGAGATGCTCTTAGAACAGGTCCAATGCAACCAAGATCCAATACACCAACAATATAAAATGATGGGGCAACTAAAAAAACATGATCCATTGCAATTGACATTGGTCTCTCTTTATTCTTGGCCCCTTCACTTTTCATACTTGGCTTGGCAATTTGGCAAAATATGAAAAGCCCGTGAATTGGCTTACAATAGGAAAAGTCATAATTGTTAGACCTTTTTAACCTTTGATAAGTGTGCCAATAAATTGAAATTCTCCTTTTTGTATGAAAGGTCTTTTTTTAAGTAGAATCTTTTCTTCTCCTTTCTATAATGTGGGAAAGTCCATTTGAGATTTGGATTGCCAACTTTGCATTTGGTCAATTGAGGTCTACCTCCATCCACTTTAAAATCTCTATACTATCCTTCCTCTCGTCTTTGCATTGGAGATGCTTCTAGGCCTTCTTTAGGGCACGACCTTGATGCATTCTTCTATAAATTTCTAACTTTCACCATTTTTAATTAGAACTTGACATTTTATATTTTTATCATTAAAAGTTCTAATTATATACCAACAAAAAATTAGAAGTTTATTTGGAGGAGCAATTGGAGGAATGGATTGAAGATGTCTTTAGAATCCTCGTTATGAAGGATAAAATACAATGGTTCTCATAAGTTTTCATACACTTCAAAATTGCCATGACTACATGAAAAATTATATTTTTTTTGACAAATTTTACACAGGTAGAAGTAAACACATTTATATTAAATTATTTTTCAAATTATTTAAATAAAAATTTGAAAATTTGAAATTTTAACCCAAATTTAATAGTCAATTTTTTTTTAATTCAAATGAATAAATTTCAAGATTCTTTAGTAAGTATGATGATAACTCATTTTAGAAATTTGAGGTAAGAATTTTTTTTAATTTAAGATTTTATTGATTAAAATATTGTTGATTGAATATGACTCAAAATATTTATATTTTTTATAAATTATTTCAAAACAAAAATTTGTAAAAAATTTGAAAAGTGTATAAAACATTTACATATTTATTTTTACGAGTTCTTAAAGATTTTCAGGGTGAATTATTAAAAAACTATATTGAGTCATATTTCAATCAATAATATTTCAATCAATAAAATCTTAAAATTTGTAAAATTCTTATCAGAAGTTTCCAAAAAGAAATCTCATTACAAATTAATTTTATTAAAAGTTCTTTTTCACTAATAAATTTGATTAGATTTTAAAAAAGTCAAAACCCTCTTTAAAAATTTTGAATTTTTTTATGCAAAGTAGGTCATTTGTACTATGACATGTTTAAATTCTATTGGAAATTTCTAAATCTTCCCTTAGCTATAACAATTTTTATAAGTGTATAAGACATTTAAGAACCACTAATGCCACATTTAATTACTTTGGACTTTAGAAAGTCTAGAATTAGTAATGGTCATTGGGAGAAAAAAAAATGGTCATCAATAGAGAATGCAAAACATTGGGAGATCAATATGAAACATTAGGGGATTAATACAAAACATCAAGAAATCTATACAAACATCAAGAGATTTAGACAAACATTGGGAGATCTCCCGATGTTACAATTTGGAGATCTCCAGATGTTTTGTCCAAAATTCACTAAATAGTCTAAAAGTAGTTAAATGTGGCATCCATAGATCAAGTGCTTTTTGGATAAAATGATTTAAGATCAAAAATGAATTTAGCCAAAAGATCTTCATTTTTATAAATATATTTGTTATCTTTTCATCCCTACATGAACTAAATTAAAACTTTGCATCAACGTTATGAAGCGATGATTAACCACACTATTTACATCCCTAAAGTCTAAATAAATGTTTTTTTAACACAATTGGATGAACTTCGTTCATTCATGTAGTAAAACATTTCACTCTTCAAAGCAATCATAATCCACTTAATGGATGCAATGTCTCTTACAAATTAACAAATCTATAACCTCTAGCTTTCATTTCAAAAAACTTCCCTCAATGTGCTCCTGTAGATGTGAAATTTTCAATTCTAATGTCTAATAGCAATTTTTGTATGAATAAACACTACAAGAGACTTTGCGGTTTAATTGACAGAAATTTGACAGATTTCTATCAACTCCTCTATCAATTTGGAGGGACTGATTTAGATGATTAGTTGATAAAAATGTGTCAAACTTTTGTCAATTTGGACAAATTGACAACATTCGGAGGGACTGATTCAGATGATTAGTTGATACAAATATGCCATCATAGAACAACATCAAGTTTTGCACATGAATAACATGAAATTTGAATTACAAAATAGTAGAAGCACAATAATACGTAGACATTGTCATACCATGCGACTATACATTACATTATGCATTCACTGTCATGGTGAACATATAACTTTCTTTTGACATACAATATTTCCTATTGCTATCAAGGAACGCAATTTCCAAAGTCATGGGTAGGTTTGCGCCATCTATGCTACAATGCAACCTCAGTTGTTCCAATGTTGTACTCCACATATTTCATTTCACTGGACTCTAAAATGATTATTCACATTGCTGAACTTTCACCACTTCACCCACTTTCATCCTAATGCTTATCTCTATGTGCAAACAACCAACAACATGTAACGGATTTCGATCAATCCTCTTCATTACACAATACTTTGGCCCATGATAGTGTTCGTTCGACCATTCATTCCCGCACTCCGTTGCTTTTAATCAAAATACTTAGTAGGCAAAAGACTTTCCTCGTTAAATTTCTCTTCGTCTTCTCTTTTGCATCCGTGGGGATTCTGTTTTTTTCTGGAAGTTTGTTTTCTCCATTATCCTACACAAAGGCAGACATATAATAATAATCCTCTCCAAAGGTTCATGTACAAACAATGAACCACCTCAATAAAACATCGCTTTTTTACTTAACATATGTCACTGCTCTTTCACAATGATAATGGTGTCTGGCTAGTACAACCACTTCTGAGTGCATTGTGCATTGTGACACTTTTGTCATAATGTAGTCAGAATTTTAATTAATTAATTTAAAAAAATTTAAACTCCCCCCTGACCACCCTACCCTGGGTTTAAAAAAAATTATTAATTAAAATCAATTTCTTAATTCTTCATCCCCTTCCCCCTCACTTGTAATTTTTTTAATGAGGTTACCATGACAAACAATATGGGACAATGAAAATCCCACCTGTATTGTATCCGCACCTGTATTGTACCATATTTGCACCTATATTGTATCCATATTGTATTGTATCCGCACCCGTATTGTATCATATCTACACCTGTATTGTATAGTATTCTAATATCAAGTATCCGTATCTATATTTTGGTTTGTATCCATATCCGTATTCTGATTCTATATTTGGATGGATGGCTCATATCAAATCTCAAAGATCAACGGCTTCAGAAATTTTGACAAATCGACGGCATTCTAGAGGGGGAAGCATTTAAAAAAATAATAATCAACGGCTTTTAAATTTTTTGGGAGGGGGGGCAACTGATACAAAAGAGGCTGGTACAACCTCTTTTCATTGCATTGTCATTGCATTGTGTCACTGCTCCTTCACAACAAGACTACAACGTCTATGTGCCCACTACAAGCTCATTTACCTGTACGTCATGTCGAACCTCACGTCTCCCAGAACTTCCAACGACATCAAAGGAAGTGTTGTTTTGGTCCATCGCAAATGCATTCAGTTGCCAAAAATGCCCTCCTCCTCGGGCATTGCCCTATACCTCCAATGCTTCCAACCGTTGCATCATCTTCATCACAAGTGGATGCTGCGAAATCAGCTCCTCGGACAGACCAGGGACACCTCCTCCAACGACGTCGTCGGGATTTCCTCTTTCATCCTCTTCCTCACCTCCATCGTTTTGGTGCTGATGTCTTCCGCTTTGTGGACTTTGGCCATTCTGTAAATTGCCACTAGGTCGTTTCATGTGGCTTGACTCCTTTGGCACCAGTGCATGCAATGTACTACCATGCATGATATCCATGTTGACCTTGTTCATCTGGGAACGCCCGCCATACCCTTTATTACGCGCCATTTCAAACATAATCTTTTTGGGATCCGGTGATCTACGAAGCCACTTTCGAAGTCTTTCTCTGACACCTACCTCGCCTAAGGGCCTGGTTCTGCCGAAGTTCAATCTACTGGCATTGGCTGTACTGCAATTCTCTATCTTCCTCACTATTGGCGGACTACGCAATTGCTTCTCCAATGTACGCCACGCTCGGTCCGACACACCATCAAGTTTCGGTTCATTATTCCTTATTTTCTCCATAAGTCTGATCGCCTCAAGGCTACACCTCGAGCTACTGCTTCCTTCACACAGTCAAAGCGAATGGATTCACTATACTCCCACGTGAGTTGAATCCACTCAGCAATTTCAGCCACAGCGCCTGGTGGATGTCAATTGATGATTCCCACGCTAGGATCGAGATCCTTTGAGAGGAGCATCAACTTCTTCCATTCCCCAAGCCCTGGTCCGTAGGGCTTCTTTGTGTACTCGTCAACCATAAGAAAATTTCGTAGAAGTCGTTCCTTACGACGTCGATTACCTTCTTTTTCACGCTTTGCATGTGCCTGACGCCTTTCTCTTCTCTTAGACGACTCATTTTGAAGTTCAAAAGCTTTCACGTCTCTCATATGGTTTGCATCTTCGTTGCCCGCTTCATTGACTTGTTCCTCCGTTTCTCTTTCTCTTTCCTAAAAAGTCAGTGCCATTGTTAACGACTTCATTTTCACTAGGGTACTGGTGGTCCTCATCTTCCTCTTCAACACTGTCTACCCTATCGTACACGGCCTCTTCGTCGCCTGCGTTTGAGCCCTGCAGAGGACATCCATGTATACTAACGTCAAGAATAACAACATCAACCTTCGAAAAGATCAGTCCACAGCAGAACAAGTAGTATTACAATATAGAACAAACCTTCTTCATCAAGCACAACACATACAATCCACCACTAACATTTAAGCCTACAACAACATATGCCATTCAAACATGTTAAATCATGTACTACAATTGTTGCAACTCACATTCTTTTCATGGAGCATACGCGCATTGATGTCACTCCTGTTTCGACCTTCTAGCTCCTCTTCTTCTCGACATATCACTGTGGACGGAACTGACTCCGCATCTCGACCAGGTCCTCTGTGTGGAGATACTGTTCGTGAGTTCCGTTGTCCCACTATATCGTGCAGATGCCGCAAAGTATTCGACTCACCTGCACTACTGTGAAAGTCATTTTTACGTTCCACCCTTTGCACTGCACTAGTCGACATTGCTCTCACTGGAGACTCCCTTGCATGTGAAACGTCTCGCCAAGTATGCCGAGAAGGTCTACTGCTTGATCCTTCTTCCACACTTACATACGCTTTTCTAGGAATTCTCGTAACTACAACAATAAAAAGAGTCAATGGACTGCAGTATGCGACGTTAGAATGCAACTTTTGAGATCAAGCATGCTTTTTCACTTCTCAGCTTCAAGATTCCAAATCAATTTGAAAGCTAAGAAACCATCGACTTCAATAAAACAATGCCAAAACCAATTCATCCTCGCTTTCACTTCAAAATAATGTCTTCTACTTTATGTTCTGCTATTCTAACTTGTCATTTTGTCAACGAACATGGCTTCATTGCTTCCTGCTGAAAGTCCAGACCATGAAAAACTTCTTACTTGCCCTTCATCGGACCTCAGAGGATTGGGAGAAACGTGCACAGGAGTTGGCACTCAAGCAACGACATACACGTACACAATGCCACTTACTCCCCCCATGTTCATAGAGAACACGTTGTGATGTATACGTAATCCAATTTTTTGGCAATGCTAGCTTCTGCTGATTATTTAGTATTTTAGCTATATTTTTCACTGTGTGTCCACGCTTTTGGCATGCGTACTTAAAACTCTATTTCCGGTCAAGAAATTTTGCCTCCAAGAATACATAGTACCTAGCGTCACAGGCATTTCAAGTCAATTGCCACTACAACTGTGACAGGAGGCGCATGAAGACACAAACCTATGCATTGCATGTCTAGTACCAATACAAAAAAGGAGCAATGTCGTGTGAGATTCGAAAAAATGAAACTAATTGCTCAGGTGATCATAGTTTACTACATAAACTTCCTAAGTGAAATTCAGATGACTCACTCTACATCAACCCAATATGACACCGATGTTTTCTGTACGATCTTCGTTTTCAAACACTTTCTTCACTGAGCGTGCTTATCCACTTTACTTTGAACCTCCTCTACAAAGAAAGCAATAAATGAAAATCATCGGGTACTCTTGATGGCAGTGACAAAAAAAACTCACATTCCCTTTGATTTACTGAAAAAGCCACAGTTCTTAACCTTACATTAGCCTTATCATCGACAACAATGACACTCTGGGAAACCTGCCATTTCTTGTACTATAGCTTCTTAACACTTCAATAGCACCACTGAACTATATAGGTAGTCACGACATAAACATGAAATCCAAAGCTCGAAATGATGTTCTTCATCTGTAGTAGAGAAACTTGTTGTCCACAGACCCACGGTCTTGCACAACAAAACTAAATCCTACACCACGTTGCGTCAATCACAAGTAGTACGAGTCCACTATTAGTTCGTAGGAAACATATAGATTGCAAGCATTTTGTTGTAAAAAATGTGCGACCTGTGTGTGTACGACGAAGGAGGAAAACATATACGACCTCCATGGCTCAACGTAACTACCCAATCGCATTTTACCACTACTTCTCGTGGACTGCATTCTGCTGAACAAGGGATGATATGAATGATTTCCAAACTTGACTCATTTGAGAGCGCCCCGCTCCGTAATGACAATGCCGTAGAACTAGAGGAATTTGATGTTGACTTCCTCCTGCCTATACCTCCTGATCCGAAGTCCACACGATTTTCTGTTCCTCCTCGTGCGTCTGCATTACGACTATCCTTCCATGAAACATATCCCTTTGACAATTTTCTTGCATTACTTCGATTACGCATCACCTGCGTACACATGGCCCACCGTTTTCCATCCGACTGAATTGAATGACACGATTCCCACATTCCACAAGACATGACTGCATAAAAACTTAGAGTCCACGTGACAAACAGACCAAAATTGTCATACAAGGTCAATACATATTATTTCCTGCAAATGCCATAGCTGAAGTGTGTCATACATACCTTTGATGTCTCAAGCGATTTCTCCGCTTCCCATATCTTTTAAAGACAAAAAGAATTTCAGTGACTACCACGTACTGCCACTATAACAAGATGTAATACTGTCCACTGAGGATTCTACTATCTACAGTCACGAATGCATTCGATGCTCTAGCACATCATTGAAAATAACCAAAATTCTACGACATCTACCATGATTGCCTCAAACGTCTCTACCTACAGATTCAAATCACAAGCTGCCCATACTTTTGAATATTAAATTGATATGAATTTCTATTTGGTCTTCTGGGACCACAATGCTCGCTCTTTCTATTCTTCTTCCTGGCTCATAGAGCATTTCATAGCGCACATGAACTTGTCAAGCTTGGTTGCAACAAACCGCATCAACATGTCAAAAATTGGGCATGAAGTTAAATTTGCCGACGAATGGAGTTGGCATAAATTATGAACTCTCTTGACTCAATTCAGCGTTAGGAACTTAGTCTGTAGCATCCTCATGTACAATAATATGTTCAACCAGAACAGTCTCGTACTCGGCTTCGAAATCAATACCAAAGTCAACAACACTATTTACTACTTCAATAGGGCAGGGAATTTAAGTTCAGTTAGATCATTGACTTCTTCACTTGTAGGTGGGTTCGGCATACACTATTTTAGGGAAGCCGTGATTGAACCGCCGTAGCTGACAACTGTCTTGGTAAGAAAAAAAAGACAACTAAAGCAAATACAACGTCACGTAATCAGTTCATAAAGGATAATAATCTCATAGTATTTTCTTCGATGTAGGTTTTGAATGTCTCCACACTCTCGCAGCATACCAAGTGGTTTATGTGCATTATAGTTGTTCAACAAGTCTTAATTAAAAGCTTACATTTTAGTTCGTCATTTCCTTACGTTCTTTGGTGTTTTCTTTAGGAATTGCTTGTAACTTTTGATAGTTGCCTCTACTTCTCTTGGATAATGAGAACCTTCTACGACGTCGTAGTTCGAGACACACAGCTCACTTATTTACCACTTGACACATTTTGTAGGACATGTTATGCTTTACTCCTAAATACTTCAGAGTTCCAGCTATATCCCCATGCATAAGTGACCTAATGGACAACGGCAATGAATTTCAAGCGGTTATGGGCAAATGTTCTTTTCCAGCAGCTACTTCCAAGCACTCAATTAGACATGAGGAAATGCATATCACACACTTCGTGTGGTACTTCTCACTGTTGCAGTGACACTTATCGTCCACACGCCAGTTGTCCACTCCCTACACCGTAGACTTGCTTCTTGCACGTCGTGCAATGTCCGCACTTCTTCTTCAGCTATTCCAGACTCCTTCACGATTGCATTCGATTGCGAAGCACCCTACGCAGCCCAAAAACATTGCTGCTAAAAGAACAGATTGTCGCTGTAGCTTTCTTATTAGTTTGATTAGAGAAGTTACTCATATTTGGCACTCCGTATGAAATAGAATAGACAATCTAACAAACAATTTTTATTAAAAGGGACAGCAATATATGATTGTGCATTTGACTACTTAATAGACACTATACTCATGGTTAAGAGTTGCTATTAGGGCTGGCTACCTTCTGCGTTGTCTAAGTGGACTTGCAAATACACGAAATTCTTCGTGTTTGAAATTTTAACCACACCTTATTGGGACATAACCTACATGCAGTGCTCCAAAACTTTTGCACCAGGTAGCTAAATAATGCAATCTTCAGTGAATTCAAATCTACTTGGATTCCTCAACAGGAATACATTTGAAAATTTAAACATTCTGACGACAGAAAATACGCTCATCTCTTCAGTATTGCAAATCGGTGTGGCTCAATAACATGTTGATTATGTGTGCAAACCGAGATTTGGTGCTTGAAAAATTGAACTGACTACAGATTCCTCAGAAATGTTTCGGGCTAAATGTCACAGTTGAATGCATGCGGAACGTCTGATGGCGTCCACCTGTATGCTCCTTGAATTGGAAACAATTCATAACAAATCCCAACGTCAGCGAAGCTACAATTGTAAAACAATTGCAAGAAATTCGGAGTCAACCATACACAGGGTCTTGTATCTACTTATTAATGTCAAGTTTCCAGATGCACATGCACATGCACATGTAAGGAGAGAAAAATGTCGGAATACATATAGTTCAGAGGGATTTGTAAAATGGGACCAATGGATTGCCGAAATGGAAGCAAAGGATTGCTGTAATGGGACCAAAGAGTTCCTCACTGCAATTGTACGTACCGGTGCGTGAGATGCACAGGATCCGTTAGACATATTCCTGGGATTTGGGTTTGTGTAACCTGGGCTTTAATTTGGTCCGCATCGATCGTTTGGCCTACATTGATGAGTTCAAGATTTGCTTCACTATAGACCATGCAGGCCTCAACGAATACTTCGTTAAATTGGTAGAATTTTCCATTGACATACAACGACATTGACGCCACATAGAATTCCATATGAAAGGGCAAGTCTATCAAGGTTCGAAGGCAACAATATCAAGGCAACAGTGTCATTCTACTAATCAGACCAAGGTAATACTGCATAGCCCTCCCGCTAATTGAGATCATATTAACGACCAAAATGAACAAATCTAGACGGTACTGTTTCAACAAAGATTGTCCGAGATGGCCATAAACCTCTCAAATGTTATTAGATACGTGATGTATCCAAAACTCTCTACATCTTCCTGTCGAATGTGATCAGACTCAGTGAACACGACATGCTGCGTGCAAGAGATACATAATCTGGTTGACAAGAACACAAACTTCTTTTGAAACAAGACAATGTCATCCACTTCAAATGACAAAAACCTACTATTCCAACCCAAAATGGACCTCCACATTGTCGAAAGAGTAGTACTAAAAAACTTCCAAACGCCAGTACTGTTTATTTCAGTGACTGTCGTTTAGGGTATTAGATTCAACGTCACTGAGTTGCACAAGCTAGTAGATGAGAGGGCATGATCTTCATATCAGTGTATAGACGCAAGTACTACTTTTCGAATATGCTCCTCTCCCATTTTTGTGCGGATTGCATAGATCAACTACATCCCATATCCCTGTCCCCTGCTACTGCACTTTTTATTTTAGCAACCACCACATGTGACAAGGAAGTTCTTACAGTAGCTCGACTTTTTGAACTCACCTCACTTTTTAACCGCTGGAAGAACAGTCCTCTGAAGAAGTGCAGTCCTCTTCGAAATCTTCTAGAAATTGCCTTTTATCAATGCAAGAAATCTCTGATTCTTGTGAGTTTTCCTGGTCCTTTCATGCGAAGCTAACTTCGTTGCCGTTGTGGGAGTCCTCTTCCCTGACATTGTCTTTTTCACCACTGTCGTCGGACGAAGTCGATGCAGCCGGTTTCCCAATGCCAACAATGACGCTCTGTACATGTTTCTTCCTCATCTGCTGACTCCACGCTCACAACATATGGGGTCCATCTGTCGCCGTTCAAGACAGCCGTCGCAACGTCTTCCACAACCCTAGCAGTGTGAGCCGCATTTCTGAGGAGCAACTGTAACGGAACAGAAGGAGGATTGAGACGCATGGAACACAGAACGAAGCATTCTAAACTAAGTAAGTTTTCAGATGCCAGTGACATTGAGGTACGAATTTACATGCTCTTAATGCGCATGCAAACACGTTTGCTATTTTTTCATCCAAAGTTGCCCTAAACTTCCTTTAACTCTGAAATTTAGTCAAAATTCCTATACAAAATTAGCGGTTAGTCTTGTCATGCTTTGCATTTGCCCTGTTGCATTTTAGCTTGAGCCTCTCGTGAACAACGACGACAGTGCAGCATCGTCAGAGGCAGTTGAGAATACTACGCAAAAGAAAAATTTGACTGGCGCCCTCCGAGCACTTGCATTCCTTCAGATGACCACATACGGCGCACAAAGAGCACTGCTTTCCCAAAATAGCGCGTTCAACTTCGATACAGAAAGATTTGGGTGTGCGCATTACTGAAATCATCGTCTGCAAGCCGGCTGGCTTCTTCCTCAGTTTTTCGTTCTCCGCTAGTCTTCAGTTGTAACGCAAGACTTGGTTCTCGAGGACTTTCATCTCTCAATTTTGCAAAGGAGGTCCACCACTGCAGCGAAGAAGTGTTCTCACTTGTCGTGGTGACACCTGCAAGCTCTTCGCTGAAAACATTATCTCTCTAGTGATCCGTCTCTCAGGTTAGTGATTCCTCTTAAAAAATGAGTTTGTAATGACCTTCCTTTCTGATTTGAAAGTTTGCCTCAAAAAACTGACGGTCCACCATTACTGTTGTCAACCATTATTGTCACGTCACTATTAATTGTAAAATCATGTTCGCAATTGAATCAGTCTATTTCAGATGAGGCCAAATCATAGCTAACGCTTGCTGCATTTAAAGTAGTAGTAAATGACGGAAACTAATAAACAAACTGGCTCTTCTTCATTATCAAAGGATATTGACCTAGCCATATATTCACGTTCTTCATCTAATCAGACAAGGCACTACCAGTATGTGGGTCCACAAAAAAAATTTAAAGGTATGTTGTTGAACTTCCTCTGTCATTTCCTTTCTCTCGACCTACACAACTCCAAACGGCTGAAATGTGTGTCAACTCTTTGCCCTGGGGTTCCAATGCATAGAAGGGCCTGCTTGGTGTCATTGGCTAAATTCTATCAGTTGCTTATAATTTCAACAAGCTGTTTATTTCTGAACCTGAGACGGAAGGGGAAAACAATGCAGGATTATTCAAGTGCGCCGAAACTTTGATCAAGAATCTCCGTAGGTCTGCATCAACAAGTGCTTCATATCGTCTCTTCTTTCTTTGATATCATTTTTAGTGTGTACTGTTTGGTAAGCCATGTTCATATAATGAACATTCAAGACTAACAATTTCATCGGTATTTTCTTTCCATTGGCAAACCATGCTTCTTTCGTGTGACTCACTGCTCTGAATTGTTAGAATTGCAATGAACACTTGCATATGCACAGTTCTGCTAGTGCCATGTACGTCAAATACTCCTTGTAGTGTCATGTAGGCCAAACAACTTGTACAATATCTCTGGCAATTGAGTTTCCACTCATAGTCTCCTTGTTTTTTGGAATTTGTAAACAGTGTACAAGGGCCTATCACGCAAGTTAAGGAGGACCCCATTTGCCGTTGCAATTCTGGAAAAAAAGAACTCCTGTTGCTCGGAGTTCAGCAGTCCACCTTCGGCCACTACAAAGCATTTTAAAGGACCTTTGGCCCTTGAAGGAGCCCTTTCTGTGCTCAACGACTTGACTTTTTCACTCCGTAAGTGTTTCGTGAAGAACATCTCCTTCCCATTGAAGCCATTTCTAGTAATCATGATCGCCATTAAAGAATCACTAGTCGTTCCTGTATGCTTGAACACCGTATCTTGTGGGACTCAGTAGGACAATGTCATTTGACATATTGCTCAATTGCCACCGATACAATTGGATATGAACAAGTGACGTAACAGACAAGTGCATGTCGTATTAAATTGTCTTCACTGAGTTCTTCATTGGGTAACACCATAACCATTCTATCTTTGCACTAATTGGAATTCCTTACATGTGTAGAGCACAGTAGGTCAACTGAACCCCACCTCTTCAGATTACTACAACCGAGTCTATTGCAACAAGCAACAAAGTTTATAGTGCACTCCAATTCTTCTGGTGTGTGCTGTATATATACTAGATGTGGTGAAAACAACTTGCTTTGTTTGCATCTACAGTGTCTCCGAATACTGTTGGTCTTCTCTGTGGCCTTGCATAACAAGTTGACCCTGATTTGTGGAGAACAGACATCTGATAGGAATGCCGGACCCACAATGTTCACTAATGCATGGTTGTAAATACAGGAGGAATTGGGGAAGTCTCAGAGATATATATGGACATTTATTGTAAGCTCAGCCTATCCTTACTTTCTTTTACTATATGAATTGCCGTAGTGCACCATTGAGAGTAACCTACATCAATTGTTAATTGGAGGAGTGGGAGTCTTTGTTTTAAATTCCCATGTCCAAATTCTTTACTGTGCTAGCTAGTACTACAAAGTGATTTAATTTTGATGCATTCCGACTATTGGAATGCATCTCCTTATGCCTGCCTGCACTGTTTTGTTCTCTGTTGTGGCTTCTTGGAGAGTAGCGACTTCATCTTTTGTTGAATGTAATGTTCAAGTGGCGAGCAGATCACCAAATATGGATGTGCTAATTTTGCTTGTCTACAAGAAGCCAATTCTGAGGTTCTGAAGGTAAGTGACTTACACATGATAAATTTTGGTACAAGTATGTGAAAGTTCAAGATTCTTTTCAAAGCAAGGAATAAGACATGGCCCCATTAGGCATGCTATCTTCTGTTTTTTGTAGTCTTCTGCATTAGTATTTACAACTGACAGGACGGAACTTCTGAGGCTCTAGGACTCTTCCTCCGAGGCGTTCATTGTTTTAATTAGCATGTTTGTGAACTTGGGGTTCGGGATGCTTTGATGTGAGGACGTTTTGTTTCCCCCTACAAAACCCCATACGATGTAGAGGACGGAGTCCTTTAAAGTAACTTAAATGCGTCGTTTAATTCAAACCCGTGTCCCTTTCCCGAGAAGTACTTCTTCCATGCTCTTCGGAACTAGACATAAGAATAATGTTATTTGAAATGGTGAACCACATGTGTTATAACACTGCATTCAAAGTCAAGTAACATTGCAAGCTCTTTTTACATACAGCCAGCAGCCAATTGGAACAGCCAATGGTTTATTTTCGGGAAGGGAAGGTGATTGCATTTTGCAGGAAGGCCGGCAAAATTAAACCATGAGTACGTACGTATGCTCTTCAGGTTATATAATGGGATTGTTGTGATCATGGACAAATTCATATTTGCTTATATGCTTGCGCCTGATTTCAAGAACTTTTAATAACTTTTCTAATGTTAAGGTGAGATTCAACATAATGTGAGGAAAGAGGTTCCATTGACCATGCAGTTGTGACTTTGAACCATTTCGTATAACAAAAATCTTGCAAGTTGCCCTTTTTGCCACCTTTATCCAATTACTTATCAGTGAAACTAGATAATAATTTGCAAATAAGTGTATCTCTATAGATGAAGAGTTTGTACATTTATGCAACTGGGGAATTCTGATCCTCGAAGCTTGTAATGTAGTGCACAGTAATTGAATAGGCGACGTCAGTGAAGAAGGTATTTCAAGTTTTTTGTTAATTTTGGCATTACTTAGGAATGTAGTGGATATTGTTCCTCACATCGTAAGTGTTCCAAACAACTTTTACGAGTGTCGTTTCATTTAAAGATCAGTCAAGCATTGACAATATCGATAGCAGTCATTGAAATTGTTAGTAATTGTTCATACGTTTGTCTATTACCTTCATCGTAGACAGATGTTAGTTCAACTGAAACAATTCGAAATTCAAGAGATGCTTTTTTTTCTTTTTTATTGTGCACGAGCGTTGTTACAGTCCGCTCCCTACTTTAGTGGAGCCATTTATTCATTTGTATGCGTAGTATTTTGATACGGGAGAGCAAATGAATTTATTCAGGCCACGATAAATAACATATTCAGGGAATTCCAGCTTTTTCTGAAAAAACACATTTCCTCTTTTCATAGCTGGGTTCCTTTATTATCCTTTGAATCCTGCTAGGAAAAGTCAGTGCACATTCACCGTTATATCCGAGAAGTGTCCACGCTGATCTAATTCCACATTGTTTCTTTGCTTGTCATTAGGAAAATTGAAAAAAAACCTTTCAAGTGAAGGCCTACAGTGATGAATGCAGTAGTTGGAGGTTCACGAGTAGAAAGATTCAGACGGCATAATCAAGTACAAGTATGCACGATGATGCGCTAGTGAATTCTGCAAGGTTAGTTTTCCACGTTGTCCCTTTATAGACCGCCATTGTTTACTATCTTTTGGTAGTGGAGATCCTTTTCATGCATATGTATTAATGGTTGTCACTTTCAGTGACTTCTGAGATATTATTTTTTTATAGTTCTATGTACAAGTGCATGTCTTTCTAAGTGAGACAGTTATGAGTACTACTTGTGACATTCACTTTACCAATGGTAGGATGTTCAGATTGCTCTATTGCCATGTTGTGAACGTCTATGACTGAATACATTTCAATGTCACAAATAATGTCACAAATATAGTCATATCTACATAGGGTATTGTATACATGACAAAACATGCGGTTGTATTCTATGCAAGTGGTTACAATGTATAGTATGTTTTGATATTTGTTTCCTAGAAGTCAGGTGTACAAATATTTTGTTTGGTTTATAATTGTGAATTGGTGAGGACTTCTATATTGAGCTGAAATGCCATAATTAGGGTTGACAGGGCGTCCATATGTCGAGGGTCATGTCTAGATGTTCGTCATTTAGCGTCTGCTACCTTTAAGACATCTCGTGACATCTAGTGTTCCGAAATTTATTGGGGATAGTAAATTGAGTGCATCTCTAGTGTTTGCCTAGTTGTCAATTTTGTTCGAATTGTTTGCCCTGTCTAACTCCTTGTCTGCTTGTCTAGATGATCGACTATCTGTTTGTACCCCTTGGTCGATGACTTGTCCACCTATTCATCCATTCGCTCATCCATCCGTTTTCATGTGCTTCATAATATATTATTGAAAAGGTATCGTTGAGAGCTTTTCAATGAAATATCATGCGTCCGATTTGGACAAAAATTATAGTGGTGAAACTTCTTTAAAGATTGGGTATTAAACATTACATTAATTTTTGTAATCTTTAGCACTTTTAGATTCCTTATTTACACCTAAAAAGATCAAGTTGGTCATTATTCAATTAGATGAGAGATTCACTTGCAATTATATTGTTAGAGTTTTAATATACTTGATTAGTTTTATATTACTTAGAACTTGATCAAATAGTTTTTTTTCTTTCAATTCAATTGATATCATTAGAGCAAAATTCAGATCTCTAGATGCTTGGTACTTTTGCCTTGGAAATGAATTGTTTGATATTAGTAAAAGCCTTAATTCCATATATATAGTTATTTACAGATGTTGCCATTAATTTCGTGGGCCAATGGGAATAGGATGGTGTAGGTTGAGTTGGCAACGGCGTGGCAAAGTTCTGTCTAGGTGGCAATGGTCGTGTGTACCTTCTGTATACCAACAAGGTCCATTTTGGTAGTACCTCAGCACTGGCCGTAATGAACATATCTAATTGCATATAACATTTTAGGGAACTATTTTATTACAACCTACAAGTACCAAATGACTTTGGATGCAGGTGTAGACAAGGTTTTAGGAGTTGGGATTTAGAATCCACTCTCTAAAATTATTGTACTCACATTGTACCCACTACTTCATCGACAATGGCAACATGAATGAGAGTAGGTCAACGTGGAGATGCTCGCAAGGAGTACATTGTACAATGCGTTGAAATTGTTTTCCACCAAATGAACTGGCCTCATAGACATTGCCACAATCGCTCATTGACGTCCTTCAATTGTGCATGAATTTTGCTATGTTTCTACACTTGATTTGAGAGGGTTTGGAAAGATGTCACTTCAAGATATTACCAACATCGAAAAGTGTAGTTCGTATACAACAAGTGTAGTATTGGATAGTAAATTCGCACCTGTTGTGAAGAAAGGTGTTCGAATTGATTAACAATTGTCGAAATCAGAGTTTTTAGCCTTGAGAGATTCTGGAGCCACCAACATTGATTTATGGTTGGATGGCAACTTATACCCAACAGATCCTTTTACGGGGAAGCCACCACAGTTTCACACAGTAAAGAGTTACTTAGAATTTCTCTGTCACGGTAATTCTAGACTCCTAGGATATTGTAGACACCTTGTTAGCACCTGTAACTAAGTGAAGGGCTTAGAACAACAATTAGGGGAGACACAAGCTGATGCTCTTCGAAAAACAGTGGGCTTATAGAATTCCATCGCGTTTCTGAAACAGAAACTAGACGTTGCTAACAACAATTGGTTCCAGTGTTCAGAGGAACTTCTTGCGAGTAGTAGAGAAGAGATTACAACATTGAAGAGTGAATCCGACTTATTGAGGTCTTGATGTGTAGCACTCGAAGAAGACTTGCAGAGGAATGAGTATAGTTACAACAGCAACCTTCTTATAGCTAAGGAACATGGACGACAAGCTGCGGATCAGGAGTTCATGCGATTGGAACATGAACTCATGGAAGCAAGAAAGGCCTTACTGAAGTTCCAAAAGAAAATGGAAAGAATGGTGAGTACTCCAATAGGTGCACAATTAAAAGCATCCAAGGGTCTTGCTGAATTAGCAAAGACTGGTGGCATTGCAAGGGCTCGTATAGACAAAATTCAAAGTTTGTTGCACCCGCAGGTAGTTCAATCTATACATGCTGGAAACAAGATGTCTAACAGAAGGAAACGTCTGTGTGGCGACAAGAATATCCAAGATGGAACAGGGCAAGCAATTGGCCGATTAATGTCAAAAAGAGAGATACTAGCCTTGGTGTCAAGTTTGCAAAATAGTAATGCTACAACCAGTATGACTAACTACTACCTCAATAAAATTGGGATGGAATTGAAAACAGGCGCAATACTAGCAACGTGTGATGACTGGAGTGTCACACAAAGGCTGCGGTGAGATCTACAAGACAATCAAAGGGTGAGTACAACTTGTTGACAAGCGCTTCAAGCCAACATTCCTGCCAAACCCGCACAAGGTACCTACTTACTGTCCCCATTCCATGAATTCTATCTATGCCTTGTTGGAAACAAGTTGCTCAAGTTCAAAGTATAGCATATTCTAGGGTTGTTGCATTAGTCTAGTCGATTTGTACACTATGCTAGAGAATTGTAGCTAGTTGGACACAACCGTTGCTGTTTAGGGTGCATAGATCATGTAGTTACAACATGCAGTTTAGGATTTAGGATTTTGTATATGGTGCATAAGTTCAATAAGGAAAATCTAAACACACCATATCAAGTTTAGAGTTTAGGGTTACATTGTGTTCTAACAATATGGAATATGTTGAGCAAGTCAGTTTGTTGCAAACAAAACTAAATTCGAAGTTGAGAAATCTTGTTGGTGACTATTACCATATTGATAGTACATTGGAGTTGGTGGCGCAAGCTTTAGTTACCAGTGGAAAAGGAAGGAAGAAGAAATCAGAGATATCAAGAGTTGTCCTAACAACAAAGAACTCTTTATTTGTTGATATCGAAGTTGTGCAACGGACTATGGTGAAGCTATATGGATTCACCACCAAAGGTGAATAATCTTCTTTTTCAAACCTTCATGTTCAAACGGTATAGATTTATTATGTTCTTTTATTGACTTATTTATGTCAAGCATATTGCTAAAACGTTGGAAACTGAATTTACATGTGTAGAAGTTGGAAACAAGCCTTTAGTTTTTGTATTGAAGATGAACAAAGGCAAAAATTGTGCATGGGAGGAAATTTGAAAGGGTTAGGGTGACGCTCATGAATCGTGCGTTAGACACCAGCATACAAAAAACCGATGACAGGTATTTTTCAGTCCAATCTGAAACTAAAATATGGCCTATTGCATGCTTTGAGGTTGTCAAGGAGTCTTATGAAGTTCTCCATTGGGTGTTCCAACAAACTCAGTTCCCTACGCTCATCAAAGCACAAGATGGAGGTTAGCTGCTAAAAGTTGAGGGTGTTGGAAACTTCAAAGTAGAGTGGCATTTGTCAGCAGACATGAAGACAATAAAATGTTTGTACGGGCTGAAACATGGAGCCAATGCCATTCACTCATGCATCTACTATAACCAACAGCGGACAAAACCAATGGTGGGAACAACGGCATGTGCTACTACAAAGGCTAGGAGAAGAAAACATACATGGCATGGAGGTTTGTTTGTTGGTAATGTCCTCTGTAAACCACTAGCCATTGATAGAGAATCACGGTAGAAACCTATTCTACCCATTCCACTTGAGAGGGTATATATTTGTACGTTGCATGCGTTAACAAGAATGATGGAGAAAATTCTTCACCCCCACTTCATGTTCATTTGGAACATGAAGAATGAGGCGCGTCAAGAACATGCCATACAGAATATGGAGAAGACTTTGTCAGCAGCTGGTCTTCACGGTGGCAATGTGCGCATCATGAAGGACCCAACACTCAGTGGCGCTTCCAACAGTGTCCCCATCAAACCGTCCCTCAGTGGGGTGACTGCGGCTAGGATGTTCCAACCATCGACTTGGTCAGGGCAAGATCAAGTATGGAAGGATGTCTTGCGCTCAGAAAATAACACCGTTGATCAAGGTAGGCAATATCTAGACAGGGTAGAAATGTGGAAGGCATTGGAAAAAGTGTTTCCATACTTAGTTGGACGTACTTTCCTTAGAACAAGAGCAAAGGGAAACTTTCAAAGGTAAAATTGAAAGTTGGCAGAGCCTTTACATGAAATGCTTCGGGGAAGACCACATTACTCATTATATGGTAAGTGTTGTCTGTTGCTAATGTTTACAATTTGCTCGTGGAATGCTTCTGGTCATGTAGGAAGTTAAGGTGGTGTAATTTAGGTTTTTTTTGGAGGGGGGGCATTAAAGTGAATTTGACAAATTTGATTGGATCTCGTTTCTTTGAGAACCATATTCTTTTGGATGTTTTCCTAATTTACTTCAATGTTGTGGCTTTGTAGCATAACCTAGTGCGGCATGGTCCTTGGTATGTGGAAACGTACGAGAGCCTTGCTATTTGGAACAACCAGGCCATGGAAAAATCGCATCATGCAGCTAAGGTTGCTAATCAACATCACACTCAGCATGGTGGTACTAAAGATAGAACAAGCTCCATTGTTCAACAATACCATCATTGGTACATAAACATACAACACAGGTTTGCAAAGCAAGAATGACTAAAGAACGTCCCTAACAAGAGGTCAATGAAAGATGATGCGATTATCACAGCAGCAACAGAGAAAATGAGGATGGCCTACAACACATCAAATGCAATGGATGCAGCTAGAAGGCGGAGGGAAGGTAGATCACGAGTAGGCCGAGCTTAGGTGAGAGAAGTTGAAATCCAGGATGTGGCAGATAGTATTAGTGATGAGGCGAACATAAGCAGTGGCAGTATGTAATTGAAGAGTGTAGGGTGTTGGCAACGTAGTGGGACCGGTTTATATAACAAGGCTATTTATCAACGGTTTAGTCTTTTAGGGTTTTGGTGATACATGTTGAGTGTGAGCATACATATGTGCATCAATTTAAGAGCAACAAAAAACAAGCTATAGTAGTGGCATTGACAATAAAATAAATTTATTATATATCTTATACTTTGTATATTCACAAGTTTGCATCACCAAAAAAACAATACAAATGGCTAAGCACCTTGCACCTGTACATACACTAGTTGCACACAATTCAGTCTTCCATATGTACACCTTCCAATTGACATAGGTACTTGCACACGGTTAGGCAGTTTCTGTTGCCAATGTGCACAGTTCCCTAATGACTAGGAGGGGTAATAGAAATCTCTCCATCTTGTCTAAAAGAAACATTGAATTCTAAAGGGTGTGGTGTCAAGGTGGCAAATGGGCTTTGACATACTTCATGTGATGAGGTCAAAGTAACATTTGGAATGAGGCGGAAGTTGGCACCAGCGGGAGAATTCAAAGATATAGCCAAGCACACTGTCCCCTGAGGCAAGCTTGGCTTCGTCGTTGTCAGTTGAAGGTCTTGTTCTGTTCAAACCTCAAGAGACAATCTTGGAATCGCCCATGCACTACTGAGTGCAGTGCTGCTCTCTCCCATGACTACATCCTTACAGTCTTTGTTAACCACTCCTTCTACAACAACTTGCTTATTGGCTGCAAGACATTGACAAATATTTAGCATTTACACAGTGCTCTGCGATCACAAAGCAAAAAAGCGTGGAAACCAAATATAAAATCAAATCAATCTCACCTAAGTGTGCAATGGCCTCCGCCTCCAACGTTTTTTTCATGTTGGCAACGTCCTCCTCCATGTGCGGTGTAAGAGGGTAACCAAATTGAGCCAGCCAAGCTCCACTAAAGTTCTCCTCACAACGTGGGCAACACTAGTTCTGTTTGGCCAACAATTGGGTGATGCATATTAGCTGAAACTCACAACCACAAGATGCAATAATAACAGCACGAGCTACAAAACCTTGTTGTGCACAGCCCGCACAGACCTTGGGTTCAATTCTCCACATTGTTGGGACAAATTTTCCTGTTGGATACTGGAATGGATTTCTTAGTCGCAGTACCAACTTATCACTCTCAATTTTCGTAATTTCTCCTCGGCTTCTGCAATAGCGGTATTGGTGTAGTCAATAGTCTTCATTGATAGTGCCAACGCTTCACCTTCTGTAGCTCGGATGGACGCCTCGGCTTTCTCTTGTGTCTCAGAGAGTTCGATCAGTTTAGCAAACAAATCTTGTCCTTCTAGCAACTTCTCCAATGACAACGCATTGCTGCCTTGGCGTTTTAGCTCCACTGCTGTTTCCATCATGGTGGTATGCTTCGCCTGCAAATCTTCGAGGTCTTGCACTACTATTAGATTGGCCTCCTTTGATTCCATCAAGGACCTCAAGAGGCTATCGTGGGCAACAACTGCTTCATCGCGAATTTGCCGTAGCTCCTTCAATTCCAATTCTGCCGTCGTTATTGCTGCAGAACCTCTTGAGGTACTTGAAGGTTTCTTCGAGCTCCTGTGGCCACTTGCACTTGTAATGTGACTGTTGAAAACGGTGCACAAGGAGGCTAGTTGCTCTCGAATTGCCACAGGGCCCAATTTGTGGCAGTTTAGCATCCTCTAGTCCATTCGCATGTTGCGCCTCTTGATTGCCTCGGTCACCCAGTCGACCTTAAGTTTGTGCACAAATGTGGCAAAGCAAGCGTGTAAGAACCTAATTGAGAAGGCATCATTGCAAGGCTGCCCTCCATATACGAGTGTGTGGTGTTCCAAAAACTGTTTGACTTGCTCGGTGTCAACACACATGTTCATTGGAAATTTGTATTGATCTGAACATGTTCTCCATTTTGTCAAGATCTCCTTGTCAGTAACTGGTGTTTGTTGCAAATGAGATCTACTTGAATGCCATGCTTGCTTAATCCAACAACTGCAGTGAAGAACTACTCATCATATACACCATGATATCCTAGAAGGACGAGGCACTACAAGAGAAAGGGGTGTTTTAATTATATTCCTAGAGATAACATTTTAAGTAATGACCTTTTTAGGAGATTTTCAGTAAGAATTTACAAGATATTTGTGTCTTTCTAGTAAAATTTTAGTAGAAAGACACAAATATCTTGTAAATTCTTACTGAAAATCTCCTAAAAAGGTCATTACTTAAAATGTTATCTCTAGGAATATAATTAAAACACCCCTTTCTCTTGTAGTGAGGGCAACAACAACCATTTCTTGCTTCAAGGCTTCAGGAATTCCATCCATTGGAATTGGCTCTTGAAATTCATCGTTTGCCATTTCTACTACGCCCATACCGATAGGGCTCTGTGAATCCTCAACCAAATCCACTCGTTTGGGCTTAATCTTGGGGGACATTCCCCTATCCCGTAGGTTCTTCCTTTGGACTATCTCAGAGTGCCTACCCTATCTCCCCATGTTGCGTGAACAGTGCATGTGAGCCTTGGATTTCTCTAACATGACGTTACCAATGCTATAATTCATTGTTTCCACGCCAAAACTACAAAACTAGAGCCAAAATGGGTAGAAGGCTGAGGTCCTCTCATTGCATATCACCTTTAGTGGAGGGTGACCATGAACATTAAATGACATCAGTACTGAATGAATCCATCATGTTGGCAATGGCTAAAGGTGCATTATCACACTAGTAGAGAACGCAAGAATTTTGACAGAATTTTGTTGATTTGGTCGTGTTGATTTGGTCACTGTTTTGTTGATTTCAACAGATTTCAACAAATTTTTGTTGATTTTGACAGAAATCTATTGAAATCAACAAAACAGTGACTGAATCAACGCGACCAAATCAACAAAATTTTGTCAAATTTCCTTCATTTTATACTAGTTTGACCACATCATCATCTATTGGTACCTCATCACAATTAGGGTTGTCTTCATCATCACCGACTTCACTGGTTCCACGTTCATCTTCTCCATCATCACCGTCTGTGGTCCATTGGTTCTCCACTTTCGAGTTCTCATTTCAAAGCTCCACAGCTGTTTGACCATGCCTACGACTGCGTTTAACCTCTTGTGTCGTTGAGCTCTAGTGTCCTTCGCTTCAGAATTTATAATGGGGCCTCCTTGTACTCGAGGAACAACATACGCTGAAGTGGACAAAGTTGGTCCTAGGACATACATATTCAAGAATGGCTCTATCACCATGTTCGGGTCTTGGACCCCAATTCCTAAGAGACACTAGTAGAAAACAATGTCTAGATCAATAAAAAATTGTCAAGTTTTTGTTGATTTGGGTAGTGTGTTGACCGTTTTAACAATTTTTAGTTGATTCAGCACAAGTTAACAAAATGGTCACCAAATTTTTGTTGATTTAAATAGTACAATGTCCAAGTCAACAAAAAATTCAACACTTTTTTGTTCATTTTGGTTAAAGAAGTTTCACATAAGTTTTCAATATTTGAACAATGTTAAAATGACCATGGTTGAAATTCTATGTACAATGAAATTTTATTTATGTAATTTAATGATTCACAATTCGGTGCTTTATAAAATCAGCAGACTTCAGGGTCATTTAGGCATAGTAAATCAACTTTTTTTCCAAAACTTTTGAACTAAGAAAAGTTGGTAAATCAATTTAACTTTCATCTCCAACAATCCGTTCGAGATTTTGACTCTCCGATCAAAAGTTATAGACAGAATTCAGAGAGGGGTTGGAATGGACATTTCTTTTGACATTTTTAAACATCCTCTTTGAATTTTGTCCATAACTTTTGATTGGAGACCTTAATTGTCAAACGGATTTTTGGAGACAAAATTTAGCTTCATTTTAAAACTTTTATTTAGTTCACATTTTTTTGAAAAATATTATTCTACTATGCCAAAACGTCCTTTGAAGTCTGCTGATTTTTAAAAGTAGAAAATGGTGTCCAAATGAACAAAATAGTGTTGATTTTTTGTTAATTTGAATACTGTAATGACGATTTTCACAAATTTGTGTGAATTCAGAAAATGTAAGTACTACTAGTAACAACTATTGTCCAAATCAACAAAAATTCAACACTTCACTATTGATGATTTTTGGAAGATCTTTTTTGAATCTTTTGAATCTTTTTTGAATCTTTTTATAATATTTGAAATCTTATAAGTAAATTTAGGATCTTTTGATTATATTTGGAATCTTTTGAGTATATATTTGGAATCTTTTGAGTATATGTTTGAAATCTTTTAAGTATATATTTGGAATCTTTTGAGTACATTTAAAGTGTTTTAAGTAAATTTGATATCTTTTGAATGTATTTTGAATATAAGTATAATCTTTTGAAATCTTTGTATAATCTTTTTAGGACCTTTAAATTATAAGAGTAATTTTTTTAAATGTATGGAAAATCGTTTGGATTATTTCGGAATATTTTGAGGATATGAATCATCTTTTTATATATATGTAAAATTTGTTTGGAATCTTTTGAATCAATTGATAATCTTTTGGAATTTTTGGAATGGTATTATAAGCTTCCAAAATATATATTTATCTATTTTGTGTATATGACAATTGTAATAATTTATTGGTATTATAAAATGCAATTCTAATGTTATTTTTTTAAAGTGCTTGAACCCCAAAATGCACAAGGACTTTTCTATATTTGTTATTTTTGCAAAGATGTATTATAATATGCAACTGAAAGGAACATTTTGGACTTGATATGTGAACAAAAGTTGTACATTATGAATTGTGGATTCTATCCATACGATTAGGTCTACAATTGCAATGAACAATATTTTTGTATAAAATTCAAAAAATAGAACTCAAAATTATTTTGTAATTCAATTACGGATAAAATATTGACAACTTGTACATGAAACTTTTTCTACTTGGTTGAAATGTAATTTTCTAAGGGTGATGATTTTTGAAGATTTTTGAAATGTTTATTTTTATAAGTTCACTTTTTAAGGTACACTCTTCAAGAATTTATGCACTAAGATCTTAGAATTTTTTGGTGAAACACTAGAAAACAAAATGAGGCATAAAATCTTTACGATTTGTTGTTTTTCTACTCCATCACACAAACATGAAGTTGACTTCCTATAAAACCTATGCTTAAAAATTTCCACTTAAAAAATGGCATTATAAATAAGATAATGTGGATGAAATTTGTCCATTGTCCAATATTTGAATGCTTAGGTAGTTAGGATTTAAAGCTCAGAACATTAAAATTTATATTTGAATTCTTTTATGTAAATTGAAGAGGTGTGCTACTTATAACTTATAATTCAATACTAATATATGTGTTTTTCCTATATAAAAAATTTGTACAATTACCATGAATTTTAGAAGAAAATGCTTTAAAATTGTTATTTGATTCATTTTTAGTTCCATATTTATGAAAACATCAATGTAGTTGAATGAACAATAGATTATAAGCAAAAATTACCATAAAATTATAAACAATTGATCAATATGCCCTTTAAGTTTATATTCCTTTGGTTACCAACTTTTTAGGTTTAACCTGTAAAAACTGGATTAGAACAGTACTAGAAATTTTGTTGTTTTGTTGATTTGGTTCACTTCTTTGTTGATTTGAACAATACTCTTATAATTTGGACATAAATCAACAAAAAAGTGAACCAAATCAACATGACCAAATAAATAAATAAATAAATTTTTTTCTAGAAGTGAATTTTCAGAGACTTCCTATCACTTTTGCAGTTTTAACATCTTTATAATCAAATATTATAATCTATTAATGCATAAGTGATATTGTTGTGTTTCATTTTTCTATGTGATCTATAACATGTCTACTTTGAATTTGTACAGTTACAAGTGAAAAAAATATTGATGAAACTTATCAAAATGTTGGTTTTGTGTTCAATAGAGAAAATTTAAATAAACTTTAAAAAAAGCTTTGGAAATTTACATGTTCAAGGTTTGATGAAGAACAATTTGGAATTTGAAATAAGACCAATCATTAAATGATACTATTATTAGTTTAATTTCCAAAATAGTTTAGAAATCTTTAAATTTAAATAGTGCAATTGCCCAAAGCTGACCTTTTACGTATTAATTTTCTCTATTACCATTTGACTTCTTTGACTTCTTAAATAGATTGTTGGGTGGTATAAAGAATATGCTATCATTTTAAGAATATATTATCGAAACAACGAAACTATCCTATTAAAAATAATATTTTATGAAATCTTCATCAATACACCAAATTTCAATTTCAATAATTAAAATTTTTCATTTTTGGTAAATTATTTTGTGTACTTTAATTGAATTACATAATAATTGATTGAGAAAAAAATTTCACAAATTTTTCAAATTTTATTGTAGAAACCTTTAATAAACATCAATGTATTCATCTCATTATGTAGAAGAATTCACATTATCTAAGCAAAAATTTAAACTAGAGAGAATTCAATGTCAAGGTGTTGCCTTCCCAAATTTTATTAAATAAGTACTTCTAAATTATAATTACATTTTACTAATTGACCCTTATATTATGACTACTTCTATACATTTAAGCATGATGGTTCTATTGGTTTGTCAAAAATAATTATAATTTTGGAAAATTTGATGAACTAATCTTTTAGAAGACTTCATAGTGGGGTTGCACTTCTTGAAGAATAATATAAAATAGAATTTATTTATTTAAACTAAATCATTCACAATTCGGTGATTTTTAAACTCAGCAGACTTTGGAGGCCGTTTAGGCATAACAAAACAACTTCTTTTCAAAAACTTTGGACAAAGAAAAGTTGCAAAATCAAGCTATATTTCACCTCCAAAAATCCGTTTGTGATTTTGAGTCCTCGATAAAAAGTTATGGATAAAAATCAGAGAGGGTGTAGGAAAATGCCCCAAGAAATATTCCTTCCTACACCCTCTCTGATTTTTATCCATAACTTTTTATTGGAGACTCAAAATCTCAAAAGAATTTTTGGAGGTGAAATAAAAATTGATTTTTCAACTTTTCTTAGTTGAAAGTTTTTTGAAACAAGTTGTTCTACTATGCCAAAACGGACTCCAAAGTTTGCTAGTTTTACAAAGCAAACGAGAAGTAATAGAAAAACTAGTTAAAATGAATTCTATGCCCATCATACACATGTGAAGCTTGGAGTAGTGCATTGGCAAAAACCTTGGACCATACCCAAGAGGTCCAAGGTTTGAACCTTGTGGGCGACGCTCGCCATGTGGCGGGGCTTGCCTACGTAGATTGCCTGTGTGGCAGGGCTTGCTTGCATGGGCATTTCCAATTTTTTTTGTTAATTAGGAAAATTTAAAAACCAACACAAAAATGAAAACAAAAAGTAACACTTTTAAATTAAAATCAACATAAATGTGTGAGAATTTTCAATAAAATCAATACTTTCTTGTTCAAAAATCAACATTTTCTTGTTTGAATCAACACTTTTTTGTCAATTTTGATGTCCGAATCAACACTTTTTTGTTCCATTGTGTCCAAGTCAACACGTCCAAATCAACAGTTCACTATGTAGACACCGTACCACCCCTCAACCCGCAATTCACCACACTATGGGTGAATATCAACAAGGATGTGGAAAGATTGTCATCCGTGGAGGAGCAAGGGGTTGTGCAGCGATTGGAGGCTGCGATATTAGAATTGGATGAAACAACAACGAAGCGTCATCATCGAGGCCCCCCAAACGCCCTTTCACTACTAGAAAATTTGTGTCCAAATTAACAAAAAATAGACAAAAAAATGTTGATATTATTTGCCATCCACTCCTTCGGGCCCCCTATTGCCATCACGATTACAAACGGATCCTTCAGTATTCCGAGTTGCAATGTTCTTCAGATTCTCACTAACATTTCCATTTTCCCCTTTGTTTTCCGGAGGGAGGTTGTCGTCATTATTGGAGATAACATTATCATCATCAACGTCCACCGCGGCCGGGTAATCACTCTTGGAAGACGATGACAAAGGCTGCACTTCATAAACAACTACATTTTGAGGGCTAGTGGGTCAAGGGAGCTAGCATGTGAGCATAGAGCGTGGAGCGTGGAGCATGGAGCTGGGATTGGTGAGCAGGGAGCGCGGATTTTCTGATTTAGAAAAATAAATTAGCCAAAAAAGTATAAAATATTGGATGACAATTTAGGAAAAAATGGATGAAAAAGTGGATGGAAAAAGTGGAAGAAGTAATTGGATGAAAAAAGTGGATGAAAAAATTAGAAGACAAAATTGGATGAAAAAATTGGATGAAAAAATTGGGAGGAAAAATTGGATGAAAAAATTGGAAGAAAACAATGGATGAAAATAGTGGATGGAGAAAGTGGATGAAAACAATGGATGAAAAGAGTCGATGAAATCACTGGATGAAAACATTGGATGAAAATATTAGATGAAAATCAATTTACGATGTATTTTTTGGCCCAGCACCACATTTAAACCATTGAACATTACAAGAGAAGAAACCCATGGCCCTTGCATGAGATCCTGAAAGCACTCTCAACTTTTGCCATGTCATAAACAATATTACAATTGCGGAGCACTTTGAGGCTAAACATTCAATGGTGCCATCTATTCATACACGGCACATGGTAATGAGCTCTTTTAGCATTCTTCTGAATACTGTGCACACTAACAATGAGGTATGCATTGTCTACTAACTATACAAAGGAGTTATCAGACATTAGGATCTCAAACTTGGCAAAGAAAAGTTTTAACTCAATATAAAAAATGTATTCGAATTTTATTGTTGATAATAGTGAAAGGATACAATAATTCAATTACATCAATCTACTTGGCATGGTGTGTTGATGCATTGTCACCAGTCCAAATGTGCTCACATGCAGTTGCAACGATACGTAAGAACTCAAAAAAATTAGTAGAATGCTCACCATCAAGTCGTATGCGTGTGTGATGGTTGTAGTTGGTGAAGTTGTTACACGGGCTCTCACTAACAATTAAATGTAAGCCACAATACTTTGATACAAGATTGCTCAGGACATTTCTTCTAAGTTATCTCACATCTTGATAGTCTAGTTTAAGATAGCCTTTATGATTGGTTAATGCCCACCATGTCTGCAAGTAATGCCGGGCTCCCTCTATGACCTCCGTGGTTTACTTCCCAACCTTTTGACAAAGTACTTCATCTCCTTCTATTTCTGAAAACAAAGACAGTACTTTGATCACCTTTAGGAATTTGGTCTTCAAAATAGAAATGGGAGAAGCCATTGTATATACAGAAAAATTGTTATCAATAACGATTACTTCATTGGCTACCAAATAGTGAAGCCATGCACAAGTCTACATCAACGTACGCTGCTTTTAGGAGAAATATTCTATCTACATCTAGGCCTCTTAAATATAACAGCTTTGCGTGTAATGAACCTGATGAAACGAACATTGAGACTCACAAACAAGGAGTACATAAGCTTCCATAGACATATCAGGTAGCATTGGTAATTTTCTCTAGCCATGACGAAATCTCAATGGAAGTGACAATCACCACGATACTTCTATCTCCACGCTCACCACTCCGTTCAGATTGGTCCCGATCATGTGAAGAGCTACTTCAGCTACTGCAATCGCTGAAAACAACGACAATACCTTCATCCCCTTTGGATAAATGAGCTTAAAAACAAAAAATTGATAAGCCACAATGTAGACAGGAATCCTACTTCCTAATGCTTTGTACCCTCATGTATGGCTAAAGTAGTGCTTGAAATGATTTGGGTTCAATCCCAACATTGCCTACATCATCCGCATAATCTACAAGACAACTTGAAGTGGCAATACTCCGAAACTCAGAAATAGACCAAGATTCCCTGAAATAGATTACCTAAACCAGATTGCCACAAAAGCCTTGAATTATAATTGCACAATCATGTATTTTGCATTAATGCCACCATGTCCAAAGGGTAGAATATAGGGTAGACATGCCTAAGCTTCTGCACAATTGCTATGACATTTCAAAACAACATTGTTAATTTCTTGAAAAGACATATACACACTATCAACAAGATATTTACAAATCCGTTACAATTATAAAAAACTAGTTCATCCCAAAGCACACATTCATATGTAATAAAATAATCCTTTATGTTTTCCAAGAAGACCATACCTATTAATGAGTCTATGCTATACAATTTCGACCAACAACTTAAATAATGATTATCTCTGTATCATTTTTTGGGTGTCCATTGAAAAGAAGCCATTTGAAAGAGAATAACCAGTACCTAAAGGAAATTGAGACAACCTACTATCATGCTTAATGTTCTTTTGGAAATTCCTATCAAACACAAAGAATAAAGAAGCTAGCTTATGTTTGAAAACAAATCATCTCCCTGGAAAGTTAGACGCATTAAAAATTATCATTCCATTGGAGAGCACAAAAAAACGTGGCAAGATATGGACTAACCCACGAATTCGCAATGTACAAAGTAAAAACAATTAATCACCTGAAAGCAACAAGAAAGAGTAATATATGAAATCCAATAAAGTTTGGTGTTCAATAGCCTATCCAGACACAGTTCGATAGCTAAAGTGCAGACATGGAACTACCCTCACTATCAGATGTATCCACATCTGATTGTACTGCCTCTTCATCAACAAACTCCAGAATGCGAGGACTCACGAATCGGGCCCTAGAAGCAGCTCGAGGGTTCTGTGCAACATAATTCCGAGAAAGAACCTCCGCATACGGAGGTAGCTGAAACGATTTCGGGGGGCTCGGAAAAAAACGTGGATTCGCAAAAAATGGGACAACCTTGGAGGATGTCACTTCTTGGCTTTGCCTACACGAATTAGTGAACCACATGTTAGAATATTGTGAGGTCAAGGTGAAGCAATATGCCTAAATTGCGGTATTAGGGGTGACTTACTTACTGAATCGAAGTGTTGTCTTGACCTTCTGGACTACGACTTCCTCGTCATCTTCGTCGGCAAGGTCAAGCGCGAAGATGGCCGGCATTGCTTCAGGAACCACAGTTGGTCGAAGTATTGGAGCAATAAGGGCATCATAGATGTCCTTATGTTCCTCAAATGCAAGAATATGACGATGCGTTGCACGGCAAGCATGGATGGTGGATCCTAAGATACAGAAAACCCTTAAACCGAGTTCACAATGAAGGGTATTTGTAAAATGCAGCATAGTGAATTTGAGTGATTGTAAGAACCATACCAGTGGCCGCTGTGCAGTCAACAACTACGTCCCCTAGTGTTGTACATGCCTCAATGAACATCTGCATGAATTCACGAGGACAACCCTTTTCCCGAGGACCACGCCATGGCACGTCCCCATTCATCGTCACATCTTCATTGAAAACAAGGTTTCGAAGGATGTCGTCCTTAGCCAGGTTTACACCCACCTTGGCCTAAGACAGGACAAGCTGGAACGGGAAGTCTTGAAGTGTCTTCGGCCCACCATTTTGCACGAGTAAGGAGATGCAAAACCGCTGAGTCTGCATAACCAACGATATTAATATTGTAGAATGGAATGCAAAAATCTTACAATTCAATGCAATTGAAGTTAGGGAGATCTACCGTTTTCTTCTAATCTGCAGCTGATGTCAGGTGGAGATGATTGGAGCCGAGATACGTCTCTAGAATGCGAAATTTGTAAGATTGACAGCATCCAAGAATGTGACTTCGGTGTACAGGAGAGGATGCTGGATAAATCAAGATAAGTGCACCAGTGTCATGGAGGAATTCCCGGGCGAAATCGAACACAGGAAACAAGTAGTCGGTTTTGAACTCGTTCCACTTTGGAACAAGAGCAGGTGCTGCCGAGATAGTAGGAATGGGGAGTCCTTCAGGCATATCAACAATCATGAAGTCTACACCTGGATCGGATCTATTGACTCCGTCAATGGAGCGTGTCTTGTCACTGGAATGCTGCATGATGCGATGAATGTAGGACATTGTCAATGCATTATTAGTTTTCAGAGTTACATTGACAGTGGCAATGGTTCCAAGTAAATGTAGAGATCATTATGATTTACTCAGATTCTATAATTTAATTTAGGATTGCAATACAAAAGAATAAGGATGTAAGAGAATTACCATGGCTAAGAAGGCTTCAACATCCTTGAAAGCCGGCAATTCCATGTCAAGATTCTTCAAGCCAACGTTGAGAACACACTCATCGATGCCGGGTGCGGGTATCACAATCTTAGTGGACAGGGTCTTGCCTTGCCCCAAGCGTTCTTGGATGAGGGAGAAGCCAGACGATGAAAGGTTTGCATCCGCTACACTTGTAGCTGGTTCGGGCAAAGGTGTGTCATCCTTTGACAACCGACGCTTCTTCCTCTCCTTCTTTTGCTCCTTCTCAAGTAGCCGCTTTTTTTTCTTCTCCTCGACCCGCTTCAGGTTCTCCTCAGTTTTCCGCTTCGCCTCCTCCAATTTTTCCACCTTCTTCTTATCTGAGATCTCCCGTTTCTTGATGGCCTTAGCCCTAGCCTCCGCATCCAGTCCCGCAAACTCGTCGAACTCCGCATCAGTGACCACAGAATCCTTGAGTGTCTGAAATAGGGCCTCCTCCTCGGGTGGTATAACGCCAAAGTTACACTCCAAATATCGAGGATAAGTCTACAAATGTGGACTGGTCCACTTCTGCAACTACGTGGTGGAGAACATACAGTCGGGTGACGACCACTCTAGCCAAGTAGTAAGAAAGGGGGGTAAGTCCTCCTTCTTGATGGCCTTCTTCCCATACAACTTGAACTTGAAGTACCTGTGCACGATAGAGGAGGGGCCACAAAATTTGCTTAAGTCAGTCAAACATGATATTTACTATCTTCATATGGTAGTTAGAAATTGATCACACGATACTGTCATGACACCAGAATCATTTGGTTGTGGTCGTGATCTACGAATGGTACTCTAGTAATCCAATATGCAATACATGTAACACCAAACATAATAATCATCATATCATACATAGAGTATAAACACAACGTATTTAGGAATGCAGAACTGTACCTATAAATCAATCTCTTTACTGTAAGGTTGGTTCCCCTATACGATGCAAACGAGTCCGACTTCTTGAAGGCATTCGATCCCTTGAAGACTCCTGTGTAGGCTTGATCCCAAAGCTTCATCCGCCATGTTTCAATGTACTCCAGAAGTGACTGGGGCTCCCCTGGAACATTCATGTCGATGGGGAGGCTATCATTGTGGGTGATGTTCTCAAACATCTCCATAGCTTCCTCCTCCAACTGCACAATTTAATGAATCATTAGATATTGTATATTATATGAGGCACAACAAAATGTGTAGCACTAAATACATGAAGCGGTAAGAAATCATACCCCTGCATAGTAACAAGCCTTCGCCAGAAATATCGACAATTTCTCCTCATTCACCGGGCGTGGTGGAAACCGCCGAGCTTCCCTCGTGTGAGTACTGGCGTTCATCCATTTGAGCCACTTTACCTTATGTCGAGGCTCTACTGCAGCAGTCGCAATAAGTTGCAGCTTCTCAAGTGTCAATTCAGGTACTGCATTATGACTCCTGTGCCTCTCAATCTGCATGAGACCAAACATAAATAAAACGGCAAGGTATAATACATCATAGACAGGACCAGTGACTTACACATGGAAGATCACATACCTCCTTAAGCCATTCCGGAGTAAGTGCGGGATTGGCGACGGCCACAATTTTAGAGAGTTTCTTGTAATGCCTATCCGTGGAGTCCTTTATAGCCGACCTCATCGTGGCTGTGATTGCCTCCCGAGACACCTCAACATTTGGGTTTTCCTCTTTCAGTTTGCGTATCGCCGCATCAACCGCAGCAGAAATTTCTTGCTGAATGAATGAAACCACAACATAAAAGGTTAGGGTCAAGTCATATCCAGTTGGGGATGAAGTCACAAATGCAAATATAGAATCAAATTTACACATGATTAGTAATGTCGTATGACTTACCTTGAATATGAAACCACTAAATAAATGCAGTGGCATAGTATACCAACTCGTCTAAGTGTACGACTTGCATGATTGCACCTCTTCCTCTGTCAAGAGCTCTTGGAACTTCTCCAGTTCCATGACGCCATACTTCTAGACATGGTATAGGGTGTGGACTAGGTTTGTTTTCACGTGCGAGTTCTTTGTGTGCCTGTCATAGCACAACAATGTTAGACTCCAACGCAAGTATTGAAAAAACAATGTGAACCATCCAATGTAGGCATTGGATCTACTCAACGAAGAATGGAACATATGAAGACTAGAAGAGCTTACATATTTATATCATGCATAGCCTGCATAGCCACACCGATTCATTGTCTTGTGTCCAAGACTATAGAGTCCACACTCACATGCCATGGGGGTTCAAGGCTGTGCAACCTCTGGATATGATTCATCCAAGCAATTCTCCTATGATTGCCATCGCAGACAAAAAACTTGTAGTCCACGAGGTGCTTCAAGGACGAAATTGACTTCAAGTGAGCGTTGAAGGTGTCATTCACGGAGTTCCAAATGGGACCCCACTCCTTCTTCTCATCTTCACTAAATACCTCCGTGTTCTCCTTCTCGTCAGAGAAGGAAACATAAAATACTCGCGCATCCTCGTCGTATCCTCTAGAGAACTGGTTGTCAAGTTGTGTCAAATCGCAGGTTAAGGTGGGCCGCACCATAGGCATTGGCACCAACCTGCAAAGTGGAATCTTCATGCGTGAGTTACCATTAGACGTCATTTTCAAGCTGTTGATAACCGTGACTAAATCGAATGTTTGAACACGCCGAATGTCCTCCTCCATGAAGCCTGGACCAACTCCTGGTATTTGATCTTTCTCTGAATCATCTTCCTCTGTGGGGAACTCAATGACATCTTGGCGGATAGATTTATTAGCCACGTCTAGAGAACTCTAAGCACTTGGGCCTTGTCCCTGACGATACAATTGGAGTAAAGAAGTTAGATTCAAATTGAGATGACAGATTGTAAAAGTCCAGAAGCTGAAATGGCGATGAGAATATGAAATTTCAGAGAGTACATAAATCAAATATAGCTAGAGTGAGAAGGTCCAATGTACGACCACTAAAGTGGACATACTATAGTGTGATCTAAAAACTGGTACACAAACAGGCCTCTATTGGGGACCTAAACATTCCGCAACAAAATATGAGGACGTCATCGTCTGACATGGGTCCGGAGTCGACATCGTCATCATCGCAATAATCATCCCTATTTTGAGACACTGTAATTTCTAAGTCCCATGACCCTAACGACGTGCAGCATGATGATTGTGGTGATACTACACTCTCCCAATTCCGCAATCCAACTCCATCATCTAGGTCACGAATGAGGTCATCAAGGTCGCCTACCATCTGCCTCGGTGACGTAGGTGGGACATCAATATCGCCTGCCCCAGGTAATGGAGCATCTACTAGGGGAGCATCAACCATTGCAATGTCCACCCCTTGTAGACGAGGAGGGGCCTCCTTCGTATTTTCAATGCGGTGAGCTTCACCTGCCACATATTCATACATCTGCACAATAAAAACAAGAATTCAATTATGGTATTAGAATTAATTAATTTTCATACAAAGTCTTCTAATTCAAAAAAAAGCTGTCAAAGAAACAACACCCAATCAATCTGTTCCATCACAATCTCGAAACATATAATACTTTTTCACAGCTACTATTCTATGAGCTCATAGATAGATGGAACGGTACACAAGCAAGATCGGAAAGACAAGCAAAAACGATTGAAATGAAAATACATAAGAATAAGGATATACATTAATGAAACCGAGAACAACCAACAAAAATCCTAGATGCACAGAGTCCCTCTCCATGAGCTTAGTCACACGTACAACAAGGCCCCTCTCGATACCGAGAGGGCCTTTTTCCTCTACCTAGTCTTCCAGGCACAGTCAATAAAACCCAGTCACACGCAATAAAAGCAATTACGATAAACTACAATAGACCTCAATAACACTGAAGAAGTAATCAACAAAGACAAACCCGATTTTCGAGCACAGTATGAAGAGGTTCAGACCCCCTCTCGATACCGAGAGAGTCCTTCTCGGCCATCTGGGCTTGCATAACTCGTCAACCCCGAATACAAGGGATAACTTGAGCTTGCCTCAAAACCCTAGAGGGGCAAGGCCAACATTCGCAACGCCAGTCTCAGAATTTGAAAAACAAATATATAGGGAACCCAACCTACAAAGCAAGCGGCCAGCAGGGAAGGATTCTTGAGCTTACCTCGACAACACTCAGACCCCCTCTCGGCCCCGAGAGGGCCTTCCTCGGGAGATGAGGCTTGGCCAACTCTCGCAAAGCCAGTCTCAGCATTTGAAAAACAAAAACACGAGGAACCCAAACCGCAAAGCAAGCGGCCAGCAGGGAAGGTTTCCTGAGCTCACCTTGACAGCACTCAGACCCCCTCTCGGCCCTGAGAGGGCCTTCGTAGGCTGAACGGGCTTGGCCAACTCTTGCAAAGCTAGTCTCAGCATTTGAAAAACAAAAACACGAGGAACCCAACCCGCAAAGCAAGCGGCAAGCAGGGAAGGTTTCTCGAGCTCACCTCGTGAGCACTCTGACCCTCAAGAGGGCCTTCGTAGGTAGGGAGGGCTTGTCCAACTTTCGCAAAGCTAAGGACTAGATTGAAACGAAAGAAAATGGAGAGCAACGGCACCTGCCCTGGACACTTATACGGGGTCGCACGGCGAGGGAGACGAGATATCGTGAGCTCGCCTTTGCCATACTGAGAACCCTTCAAGATTCCGAGACTGACTTCCAAGGACGGGGGGGCTTGCGCAACTTACACAAAGATAAGATCTGGACGGAAATCAACATAATTCGGAGCCATACAATCAAGCTGGCGGTAAAATGGAGGCCAGAAATTGAGAGCTCACGTATGCGTGCTTTGGTTCCTAGAGATGGGCAGTCCTTAGCAGGGCAGGCTTGCTCAAGTGATCAATTTACGCAATGAAAATGTATGGATTCAAATGAAAAAAATTGGAGAGACACACTACTTCAACTGGACACAAACAGAATGCCGCATGGCAAGGGAGACCAGATATCGTGAGCTCAACTCAAGTTGCTTCAGCCCCCCACAGGGCCTTCCTCGGCAGAGAGAACTTAGCCAGCTTACGCGTAGCTAGGATCTGGATTCAAACAACAAAAAATGGGGAGCCACAACTAAAAGCAGGCGGTACATGGTGACCAGATATCGTGAACTCACCTCCGCGTGATTTTGACCCCCGATAGGGCCTCCCTCGGCAGTGAGGAACTGCTCAACTTACGCAAAACTAATTATTAGATTCAAACCAAAAGAAATGGAGACAAACCTCAGGCTCATCTTTGCGGACTGGAAGCGGTTGAGAATCCGGGTCTGGCGCGTCAGGTTGGTGGCGCCGCGACCTCAATTTTGGGCCTTGCCGGTCCATCTCGAGTTCCCTGTGCCAGTACAGATGTAGGAATTTAGCAATGAACCGAATTGGAAAACCTAGCATCAAGTGCGAGAAGAGAATGCAATCCCATACATTGAAGTGCAAAAACACAGAAGCTAGTTCGAATAGTACTCTGGGTGGAGAGACGGCACTGTGACAGGGAACTAGGCGACTGAACTCGAAAAGGATGAGTCTTGTGGCGCGAATACCCATAATACGAGATACCGTGGTTCGAGAGACAGGGCTGCTACGGGTCGGTGGTGGCGGTGCTCGTATCGGGATTAGGTTCGGCCTTCGGCTTTGCGGCGTTCATTAATATCACGTTCGGGTACTTTAATGTATAGTCATTCTTGCGAGTCGTGGGCAACTCATTCCATAGTCGCCCTAAGACTTTTTGAAGTCCCTGACTGAAATATTAGCTTACTTAGCTGGTACTGCTAGTCTATATTAAGCATGTTATGATACAGTCAATGAATATCCCCCTCCCTAACTTATGAATGACCATGAAATGATTGTTGTTCTTGTCAGAGTCTACTTTGGACTCTAGTCGTCAGAGTCTCCACGTCAGAATGGATCCGACGTGTATGCGGGTCATTCGCGCCTTCTATAGTTTCTATTCTTTACAAATCAGTTGTGGATATGGATTGGAATTTGTAATGCGAGCACTAGTTTTGAATGGTGGAATAATAATCCGCCTTGATAATAATATTTTTTTGATTTTTATTTGATCACATCCCTTTTATGTATTATCTTACGGAATTTTGTTTCAGAATATCCATATTCTTCTATGAGTGAGAGACTTCCAATCTAAATCCTCATTTCAGTTCTAGTTTAGGACCTTGCATATAATCTACTTATCAAATCCATTGTTCAATTCAATACAGACTTACAGATTTAATGTTTATATATTCAGTCCATTGGACATCAACATGGACTAAATATAGTTGACGATGAAGGAGTATAATGTCACACCTTCTAGCCTTCGATGTGTTTGAGAGTTCGGTTAATATAAACGATAATGTTCCTGTGATGAAATTGGAATATGGATGCCTGGTTAAGGGCTCTCTGTTATATTATAATTGTGTCTTCCTTTGATTAGTTGACATCAAGATGTGCACTATACAGACTATATCTTTGATTAATGAATTCATTGACTACTGTTCTAATATAATGCTCTCTCCTTCTCTTGATGATGATTATGTTGATTGGATATCTCCGCCATATATGCTAATAGGTCCATATGTGGCGCTTGTCCTAAAGGGCAATAGTTATTGACCTTTTTACTTTGCATTTGTAATATTTTTTCATTGCCATCAACAATGTACAATCCGCGTACATTCCAAGTGTTGTGCCAATTTGGGATCTGTGCCATTTAATTTTGAATTCACACAAAAAATCGTCGATGTACATCGCAACCAACTTTTAGAGAATATTTACTTTCCCTATATTGGACAAGATTTTATGACGTCCCAAGTCACTAGATGTCATTAGTGGTGCTCAGTTTGTTCGATTCCAGTCATGTTAGCTCAGGGTGCTTTTCTCCAGTTTGGTACATGTGTTGCGCTTCAGTTATTCTTGATGCATCGATTACATTTTCCATAGATGAGTGTTATTTGGTATGGATATTGGAGACTTTGAACAGTCCTATTCATATATCACCGTGAATTTTGTTTAGACTATTCTTGTAATTGTTGTGTACACTTTCTTCTTCATATTCTACCTGGATGTCACGGTCGTCCAACTTACTTGCATAGTTGGGATGGAGGACATTTCAAATTCGGTCGTCGTGAGTGCTGACGGTGCTGGAGTTCCAATTATATTTCCGGTGCATGATGATGGCATGGCTGTTGTTTTGGCTACTCGATTAGGTCTGAGGTTTCAATTGAGGGAGGACTCAATCTACGTTGACGAAGAAGTTTTTGAATCGGAATCAAGGATCCTTGTTCATACTATAGGGCAACTTTCTAGCTCAGTAGATGGGACTAGTGCATGGCAACTGAAACCCGGAAAGTATAGAGCTTACGGAGTTCATACTCACTTCATTCCGGCTGATAAAGTGATTGGTACTCCGCGTCAGTCGTCTATGGCTTCGTATCAGACACCTCCCTTGATTCCTATGAAAGTAGAATGCCGGAAGGACTATGTAACCATTCTAAGTTCAGACTCTAACCAAAATTCGCCTGAGCTTAGCTTGAATTTAGAGACACCTTCCTTGGTGTCAACTTTGCCTAGCCTAAGTAGCCTTCCAAAATCTGTGGCGGAGAGTTCTGCTGCAAATGGTGCATCAGTAATCCATTATTTGCGTCAATTACGGGCACAAAAGGGATGTCAGAATGTACTGTCTAAAATAGATTATGAGTCGATTTCCATAGAGAGAGTTCATACGTTGCCTTCGAGCTTCAACGAAAATATTATCTTCGAGTTGCCTCCTTTAGAGACTAACCGACCTCCATCTCATGCTCATCAGATGGTGGGCATGGATAAGCGATACGATGGCCACGTCTAGACCAAAACAATGACAACAAATATTAGTAATCGTATGGGCTTGACATTTCGCTCATCGATATGTGTGGGGCATCTTAGATGCATGAATGCGAGTTGTGAGTTCGTCAATCGTGGTAATCGAAATGATGCTGTGAATGAGTTGGAATGGGAAGGTATGTCTCCCTCTGCGTTCAATGTTGAAGACCTACATCCATCGGGATCATCTCTTGTCTGCAAAATATGCAAACAACCTCCTTCGTGTATTGCCATGTGTGCTGTGAAAGCATACTATGTCCTTGGAATTCTAGGAATGACTCGTACGTTCGTACACCTTGGAGTTCGCAAACACCCAGTTAAGGATGGTGAACTCCGAGACTTGAAGGATAGAACTCGAGTCCTAATTGGTGAACAGATGGAGAGAACCCCGACCGCAACAAATTCTTCTATTGTGCTTGAGGCTACAAAAGAACTGTTAGGCGAACTGCTACTCAACTAAGATGGGGTACATCCAAAGCAGCTTGACTTCGTTGACCTAGTTCCCGTTTTGGACAAGTGCAAGTACTTTAGCTCTCCAAGTATTCGGAACGAAGTCACATTGTTCAAATGTCTTAGGAAATTTGGTGTCATTGATAGTATTACAAAGTTGAGGGGTTCCAGCACGTGGGCTTTCATTCAGGAGAGCAAATTTTCAGGTCAAAGAACAAAATCAGATAAAGTTTTTCTTTTCAAAATGTCTGAAGTGGGTCCTGGAAGTGGAGTGGACTTAGTGAAGCATATGCAAAATGATGGAGATCTTCGAGACTCATGGATGATGTTTGATCACGTGAAAAGGGTGGACCACAATGGCATGCCACATGTATGATTCTATGTACTGCCGCGTGATGACAATCACAATTTGGGACATGCAATCCGAGGACACGTCAGCCCAAATTCTGTTCTGGAGGAATTTGAATTCAATTCTAGAGCGACATGGTGTGGTCAACACCCAGTTCAAGGGATTTATGGTTGATAGTGCGCAAGCGAATTGGAATGCTGTGAGGACCATCTATGGATTGGGAAATAGTAGCAAGGCAATGGAAAACCGTGAAAGAACTTGCCTCTTCCATTGGACACAATCAATGGAAAAGCATATGAAGGCTGACATCCGAGGAGACTTCCAAGATCAGCATCGATTGCTATGCAAGCAATATAAGAACGCCACTTCTCCGAATGAATCTGAATCGAGGTACCTTGCCATTAGAGCATGGTAATTGTCCTCAGGTGCCACTTGCGAAGAAGGGAAACGTCGATTAGACCTATGGCTGGCATTTTGGCATTTTCGTTATCACCAATGGGGCGGCTTTCTGCAACTTGTAAGTTCTCATGTCTTTGTTCTCAAGTTCCTGTAGTTTTATTTATTGTCAATGTGCTTAGACTCTTTAGTAACGAGCAATGTATGCATGCATTGGTGCTTTTGAAATGCACAGCTGATACCGAATGGGCCTTACTCTTGAAACTCATTATGGACTTCTGAGACTTCATGTTCTCACAATGTCTTTGATGTGGTAGCTAGTAGTCTGCATCTCTATTCTAGTGTGTCACTGATTGTTTGTCATTGTTAATGCTTTAAGGATGATTTTTGTTCCAACATCTTATGTCAATATTTGATATTGATTATTCAAGATCTAAATGAAATCGAGCTTGCGGAGATGCCGTCTTGCAACCTTGCAGAGACAGTACACAATAAATGGCTTCAGCAATCCGGCAATCGAGGAACCGATTTGTACATTGCCACTGTAGATGATTTTGTTCGAGCTTTCATGCAGATGGTGAGGTATTATCAATATCTAAAGGGTAATCAAGCTGGAACGGGTCCGGGGAAGGAAGAACTAATGCTTCGTGTTGCACAAAGGTCAGCAGAACAAATTGGGAATCCTAAGGCCTTGGTGGAAGCTATTTTAAGCATTCCTGAAGTTGAGGAGTTCGTGAATAGGGAGCCTCAATTTGAGGGTGAGGAAGTCTTTGGTTCTCACAAACACAAGGCAGAAATGCCACTAGGATGCGAGCAGGATTCTCATAGGCCGGATAAAGTAAATTTTTTGCATCCCTGCATTCAGACTAGATCCTCAAGAGCGTCAACAAGTGCAGCTCCTCTGAATCCCATTAGGGAAGACGACTCTCCAAGTGTGGATGTGGAAATGCAACATGTCATGGAAAATGATCTAAATTTGGAACCTCAATGTACTCACCGGCCTACTAACGTGTCATGTATTCAGGAGAGCACATGTGACGAAACCCAATGGCATATTGCCAGATTATCCAAAACGTCCGCAAAGGCATGCTTTACCGACCAAGCTATTACCAGGAAGAAGTGTACTGTCCAAATAGTCCAGAACAATCAACCTACAGTTACGCCAACATATACAAGTATGATGGTGAATTACAGAAAAAATTGTAATGATCGTATGCAATTCTTTTTTTGCAACGACGACATCGAACGTTGCGTGAAAGGATATCGACGGAAGTGGGTGTTATCTGTACCACTTGTTTCATCTATTTGGCCCGTTCAAATAGGTACCAAACTATCAAAAGCCGAGATTTTATCGCTGCAGGCAGCCGGTTTCCAACTTCCACAACAACAAGTTATTTCACCCCATAGACTTTTTGGTGGAGAAGGAGGAATCGAATCAGTACATGCCTATCTTGTTCCACCTAATCCAGATGTGTATCTGAAAACTCGAGCTGGGAAGGTTATTAGACGAAACCCGAAGGCTCCAACTGTTAAGCATCAGAACAACTATGCTTCGTCGTTGACTTTAAATGCGCGCATAGAAAGGGTAACCATGGTCCCCCATCCAGGATTTGGCTGCATAATTTCCCTCATATCCGGTGTGGAGCCTCGGACAGAGAAGTATATGCTCACTATTTCGTCATTTCCCAATTGTACCTGCCCTAATTTCAAGGAGACGAAATTGAAGTGCTTGGGGAAGCGTGGAACCTGGGCAAATTGTAGACATCTCTACTTTGTTTTTACAGTCATCTGCAATCTACAATGCAACTCTGATGCCTTTATTCATGCTGCGAGCTTCAGTTTTATTGAAGTGAAGGCAGTTCTTTTCAGTGGAATACTAAGTTATATTCAGTGAAGGTTTAGTTTTTTTGTGTTGAACAAGAATACTCTTTGTGTTTACCATACTCTTGAATGAATATGTAGTAAGACTACAAGGGCCACTACTTGCATATCATTAGCCTCGCTATATTTCCAACTGAATGTGCCGTCCTTTTAGACCCTAAGTGCATTAAGTTTCTATGTATGTAATCAAGTGACTTAAACCTCTTGTCCATTCCATTTCTATCCTTGCTTGCTTCCACCAAAGTTGCGAAACCTAAACCCTCAAAATAAGTGTTTGTCTACACAACAAATGGAAATTCTATCAATGAATTTGCAACCAACATGGACTGACCTCTATGCACATGCAAATTTCATGTGTAATGTGTGTATGAGTTCTAATGTTATAAAGATGTTTAAAATAACCCTTCCATCCACTATAGTAATAGGAAATCCTATTAGCATGGTCGTTAGCCTATTAGAAGTTTTTATTTCTGCAAAGTATCTGATGTTGTTTCTATACTTTTTTTTATGTTCACACTAGCACCCTTCTTGCATACCCTTACCCTACACTCAAAAAAACCCCTTCAGATCAGTACACCCCCCTATACATGAACCATGGAATTTTTCATCTCTCTATTTAAAAGTTTCACCAACTATCTTCTATTGTTTTCATTCACTATCACCGACCTTGGTCTAAACCACATAAACCGCCCTCCTTGCCCTGGTCGATTGGGTGGACAGCCCCTCCTTCTTTGCCCACCTCGATGAGCTGAGGAGCCCCCCATATCCAACTCGCCGGACTTAGCATCCCCTTTCCTTTTGCCAACTCCACAAGCTATGCAACCCTCCCTCATGCCATACCCGCCCCCTTGTCCAAGTTAGCAGGCTAGGCCCCCGCTCTCATCCAACTAGATGGACTTAATCCCCCACCCTCAGCCACTACCCACTCTCGCTACCCAGTTTGATTGGGTGCCCTGCCTGTCCCCCATATTGAGCTCAAGGGGTTAAACAACCCCTACCCAGCTGACCGAGATAGCCCCCCTTCTATGCCCACCTCGTTTTTTTTTCGTTTCGAAAAATTCCAATAGAAGTGAATCCTCGGCCACATGTATATATCTTATTATAGTTCAAGGCCTTCGGATGCTGCTACTTCGAAGGTTCTACTACCTAATGTCATTGCATTGTGCCCTTTCAGGAGGGTAATCCTAATTTTGCCCACTTTATTGTTGAATGGCACGTGTTGTGTAGTTCGCCCATTACAGTCGGATAAGGCAATCTTTGGCAAACTTATAGGTGTGGGCCACATGTTGCCATAGTGTGGCATTTGAAGAAGATGAAGTTATCTTTGTCGCCCTTTCCCTAAAATCCGAAGCTTCTAGTTGTGATAAGGTTTGTGTTGTAGAGCTCAAGTCGTGCTCATTAGATAGCAAGGATAGTGTCGCAACAACTGAAGTAGTACGAGGTGATGTTACAGTCTAGTAGTTAGAGTGCATGTAGTCGACAGAGAAATTGCAGATTTCTGTTTTTTTCATATTTGGGGGCGCGTTATTCATTTGAAGTGTTCAGTCTTCTTGTTTATGAAAGATTATTACTAGTGATCTTTACTTGAATCATTATCCAACACGCTTGTCATCTTTGTGATATTCATCATGCATTTTCTTCAGCCAGATTACATATTCTTCTATGACCACATTAGACTTCATGACTTGCTTGCCTTTCCAACCACAAGAAGAGTTCCTTCTCAAATGGTATCGGAGTGGACATGCAACTCATGAGCCTAATGGTATTCACGGATGAGTGCGTTGTCTACTGTAGGCAGGGTTGTCGCTGTCACGTCTTGTCCATCCGTCAGGATGTCCGGACGGACGTCAGGATTCAACCCCGGCGTCCGTCAAGATGAAATCTGGACGAGAACCGTTAATAGAGGATGAAAACTACGGAAATGGATGGACGTTCTTCGTCAACAGGCGCGCCGGACGGGCGAGCTTCCGTCGACGGGCATGTGGACGGGAGGGTGGGCGGTTGTGTGGACGGGTATCTGGACGGGTGGGATGGACGGGTATGTGGACGGAAAACTGGACGGGTATGTGGACGGAAAACTGGACGGGCATCTAGACGGGCATGTGGACGGAAGGGTGGGCGGTTGTGTGGACGGGTATCTGGACGGGCGGGATGGACGGGTATGTGGACGGAAAACTGGACGGGCATCTAGACGGGCATGTGGACGGAAGGGTGGGCGGTTGTGTGGACGGGTATCTGGACGGGCGGGATGGACGGGTATTTGGATGGAAAACTGGACGGGCACTTGGACGGGCATGTGGACGGGCATCTGGACGGGTAAGTGGACGGTTCTGTGGACGGAAAAATAGACGGGCATCTGGACGGGTGGGATTGGATTTTTTGCCTAAATGCCCGAAGCACCCAAATTTGGTGTTGGCAAAACTTCGAAGTTAAATAAAACCTAACCAAATTGCTATTTTTAGTAGTATCCAAGTTGCTATTTTTAGGAAGTTCTTCTTGAAGTCTAGTTTTAGCATCAATAGTCTATTCTTAAAAATAAATGATAGTGATTTATCGTTTCAAGACTTTGTGCAAGGGTACCCATTGCAATCTTGACTTCTTGTAGCATTGAGAGCTTTTTGAAATGTGCCTCGAAAACACAACAAGATCTTGGAGAAAACATCACATTCAAATTTTTTTTTTAATTAAAAAAATAATATGGAGTATACTTTTAAAAGCCATAAATTGTTTGGGGTTATACATGTTAGGCAATTTAACCTCATATTTTTTGGGTCTAAATTTTTTTTAATTTTACTTGTGAAAACTGAAAAGAGGATTGGAAGACTTTACATCATTTTTGTAGTTTTAACACCCTCATGTTCAAACATTATAATCTTTTATTCTATAAGTGATATTGTTGTGTTTTAGCAACCTATGAGATTGCTAACATGTCTTGTTTGAATTTATACGGTTACAATTTTTTTTAATTGATACACCTAGTCTCCTAATCAAAATGTTGACATTTTGTTCAATAATGCTATAATGCCATTTGAGAAAAAATGGAAAATGTTAAATACTTTAATTTGTAAACTTTGGATTTTAAAAAAAAATGAGGGAGTAGTCAATCATGTGTCCAACTAAAAAAAGATTCAAACTAATAGAAAAGAAGTTACAAAACCTGAATTATTTAGGGTTTAATTCTAAAGATTGAAAGGAGATTTCATCAAAAATGAAGCAATAAAATAATTTGTTTATTATTTTAGGCTTTGGTAAAGAATTTCCATTGTTTTTATTTCTTAGACCCTAAAGTAACATACTCTCATTGTCCTTGCTGCAAGGGACAAAATGGATTTTCGATAGGTGCCCATGATCTAATTTTTTACTCAAACTTTTGAAAACTTTTTCATAAGAATGATAAAATAGAATGATAGATAAACTTATGAGTTTATTCATAATACAATTTCTATTCCAATCGGTGCCTAGGAGCAAAGGGTTAGGGATATGCCACAATAACAGAATAACCTCAAACAGGGGAGATCGGGACACTGGGTGGTCCAGGACTCCGGGTAGACAAAAAAATCCACAAAAAAATGAAATACAAATTTGTATATTTTTTTCTAGTTGCATTATATTTTCTTTTAAATGGGAGGCTTTCATTCATCCCATTTGGATTAGGAATGGAAAAGTTATGGATTTTTCTATGGAGCGGGCAATCCTAGCCACTTCTTTAAATAGATTTGGAGCTTTCACTTCGAATGCTAATAACTTTCAATCCATACGGTCAAACATCACAAATTTATTATCACGTCATCTAAGACAAGTGGAGAACAAGATCCTTTGGTTCGATTCAAAAAAAAATTGGAAAATTTAATTCATAGGTGAACATAGCAAAAGGGGTGGTTTAGGGTGGTTTGGGCCAAAAAATGGACTTCGGACTTTAGGGCAACATCCAAAATAAAGATAGAACACTCTTTTACCTACCATCTAAGCATACAAGCTTCTTCTATACTATTACAAAAAGGTACAATAGATTACAAAAATAGACAAAGGCGAAGCAACAATACACAAGGTGGAAAGAAAACGATAAATGTACATACTTTATAAATCCGCTGAAGTACATAGTAAACTAATAAAGGCTTTATATAATTACATATGTTTGCTTTGTACAACTTCCGGTATTTAATTCTATACATCTATCTAGTTATACACAATCTAGTCCAAAACTATCTATTCTACTTCTTCGATTACAACGCCTCGTGCTATGCTGTTTCTCAAAAATTGTTGCAATTCTCGTCGTGATTGCAAAGTCGTGAAAAGCTGAAATGCATCGATGTCGTATCTATTATGTAAGTGGGAATAAATGGCACTCACGAGAGCTGGCTCATAGAAAGTATTGTCTTCAATGTACGTCATTTGTTCCTCAAAACTCAGTTCACCCTCAAATCCGTTCACTCTGCCAATGTATCTCAGCGACCGTTCCTGCCGGGAGGTGTCGGTTGTCGTGGCCCCACTTCCAAAGCCATGTCACGTCCGACCCCCAATGTACTCTATTACCGAGGCCCGGTAAATTTTCTTCAGTGTACTCGTAATGTGCAGGCATGTGGTCTTGAAGGCCAAACGTTTTGTACAGTCGTGCATGAAATCGAGCTCTACATTGCGCACATCTCTTTCTGGTGACCATGTGAGGAATGAGACACCTGGGGTGGTATAGATGGCCACATGTACCAAGATTCCATCCACCTTCTGGGCCAAACGGTTCTTGGCAAATTATACATGTTGTTCCATCTTGTACAAAAGTTGGAACGGAAGGCCACACTAGTGGTGTAATGCCATCGCGGTTGGGTGGCCCGTACTATTGGCGCTCGATATTGTACTGGAATTCCAAGTCTGCACGGGCATTCCAATCGATGCTTGAATTCTCGACGAACATTGGCAAATCGTCGGTGAACATTTCTTCCACCCGAGGCCGTGAGGTCAAGCCAAAATAACGTTGACCGCCATCATTGAATTCCGCAGCCACTCTCCTCACTTCACGTTGCATTTGCTCAGCCTCGTTTAGCGCCATGCTGCATGTCAACTTCATGTTGCACATTTGAAGCAGCATCTGTTCTTTCTAAGGATTGTGGACCAACCGCATGTTTTGAGCACTCATTGCGGTCATGGTCTGTTCCATGTCAGTTCGAGCTGCAGTCAACACCGCCACATCTGCCTTAGCGTTGTTGGCACGGAGTTCCAAAGCACGCATGGTGCTTGTTAATTCTTCCATGCTTGTGCGAGTACTTCCAACCTCTGCTTCAGCTCGCTCAGCACGTGCACGCATAATATCCAATGTGGCACTTTCTGCACTTGGAAAAATGGCCCGTGGTCGTACCACAAACTCAGGTGTATTGCTCGGGCCTGGTCTGTCTTCGTCTGCCTCGTATGTAGCACGTTCCACTACAACATCGAGTGGTGGAACTGAGTCTGTGTTGAACCGCCTATTGCGTTCTACGAGCTCTGTTTCACGTGCGATGAGACGCACATTTTCATCTACAAGGGCCCGCATCCTTGCACTTTGAACTTCAAACTCTGTTGCATGTTGTCGTAGCGCTTCTTCTTTTTCCGCTTGCAGTGTTTGTACTAATTGGCGCAAGCGAATTAGTTCTTCACTGTCAGCTTGGGCTCCACCAATCACATTTTGTTGGTTGACATTTGCACCGCTGCTCTGACCAACTTCTACTTCCATCAACTCCGTCCTTGGCTGCTCCACGGGTGGAACCACATCCATTTGCACATTTTGAGTACCAACCAATGGCACGGCAGGAATTGGTGCATTGTCCAGTGGCACGGCAGGATTTGTTAGAATGTGGCGAGTTCTATTTGGAAACTTGTTATCCCACTATCTGCCCAAAAAGCTTCTCCAATCCACATCCTTACCAAGAAAAACCTCCGCATATGCCATTTGGTACAATGAAAGTGTCCTGTCTTTCTTAGATCTTGAACCCCAAAGTGCCAATGACACTTCAATCATCCTCTTCTTGAAGTGCGGATGGGTGCACTAGTCAATATTCACCACGCCAGATTTCACGTGCACCTCGTACCGGTCGTGTGGCCAATGGTGGTTGATGTGGGCCCAATCTATATACCGCCGACATGTCGCTCTTGTCCATGGTGATTCTGCCTCCAACCACCCAGGGTTTACCATAATCGCTGGGGCATTAAGTGTGCCCCAATCCAAAGTTGCTCTATTTCCTCTGTTCTTTCTACCGCTTCCCTCACCTCCAGATCCCTCACCTCCTGCTACATCCTCTGCATTCATTCTTGAGACCTGCACAATGACACACACGATACTGTATGCAAATACAATGACAGTTTGCTTTGCCTTCTGTTGCGTGAAGGCAACTGAAATGTGGCAAAACAATGTCAAATGTATAACACTTCCCCTCAAATTGCAATGCGAAGCTTTCTCAAACTAGGACAGTGCAACTCAAAAAAGGAAGCAAGGGCAAATGTGAAAAAAACTTCACTTATACCCTCCAATTACCAACTCGGTTAGCAAGGGTAATTAACACATAATCAGCCCGTCCACCCTGAATCCAGACCGTCCAGGGTAGGGGACGGCCCTGGAATGGACGGCCGATCCGTCCCCGGACGTCCGGCCTCGGGTCGGAACGCCGTCAACGGGTTCGGGGCGCCGTCTCCACGTTCAGGGAATGATTACATCGCCGCCCGAGAGTTCGATGGACGGCCTTTCCGTCCTCTAGATGGGCTGCCCGTCCCCTCGACGGCCTGGATGTGGGAGGGGACGGGCTTTCCGTCCCTTGGACGGCCTGGATCTGGTCCTAGACAGCCTTTCCGTCCCCTCAACAGCCTGCCCGTCTTTTCGACGGAAAGGCCGTCCAGGAGGACGGTCTGCCCGTATCCTCGACGGCCTGTCCCTGGTCGGGAACGACTTGCCCATCCTCACGACGGCCTATTCGTGGTCTAGGACGGCCTTTCCGTCCTCTGGACGGCCTGCCGAAGGCCTTGGACGGCCCTTCACAATATATATATATATATATAAATATATATTTTTTTTTTTTTTTTTTTTTTAATTTTTAAAATTGGTTTAGGGTGGAAGTTTTGACAAAATCACGTTAAATAGAAAAATAATTTTCAAATTTTCAATTTTTCACCATGTATATATATCACAAGGACAATGACATTAGAATTCATCATAGTGTAAACTTAATTTCCATTTCATGATATATTTGTTTTGTACTCAATGTAGTAGACATTAAAAACACATTCGAAGTTCAAATCGCAATAATGAAATTTCAATTTAGGGTTGTGTTGGGGGATTTTACATAAAATAGGAACTAGAGAAAAGGACCTTTTGTTTGATAGTTAGACTCAAACTCACAAAATATCAATTTTGGGGAGAAATCTTAGATCAAGAGTAAGGAGCAACAACTTCCTAAAATACACTAAAGGAGCATATTTTTTATTTTTTATTTTTTCTAAACTCGGAATTACTTGGAGGCAAATATTGGAAAGACTACAAAATCAATTGGATACACTTTGTAACTCAACATGGCAGGTCCCAAGAAAATGAAATGAACGCTTCCAACTTCTTTCCATTTCATTGAAGTGATTGAACTGCCATTAAATTGGCACTAAATGATGCCGTTGGGTGTTCAGAGGTTGAAGTTTATTGTAAATATCTTGCAATCTACAATTCTACATAGGTCAAGTTTGTGAAATTTCTTCCGATCAATTGAACACTAGTCTAGTACTCTAGTATGAGATCCTACATACTACAAGCAAAGGTGCACCTTAGAGGCCTAAACACATTCATTTTTTTTTTTAATTCTTTGCTATAGAAAATTAGAAATGGCAATTTATTCAGATTTAGGATGGAAAAGACTCAAAAGAGGCCTTGGGACTTCAGTCAGTTTAGTGGCTAACATACGATACTACATAAGCAATTAATAAACAATCCATAAGAAAAACTATAGTAATTCACCGCTAGTTGCATTATAATTTAGAAGCCATAAAAAAAATATAGACACCACAAAAATGTCAAGTTCATGTACTCAATGTTGCATTTTGATTTTGAGAATAAACATAAAAGGCAAATGCCATATGTTATTATGTTATTGTTTTAGAGTTTCCCTTTGTGTGGAAGACTACATGGAACATTAGAATCCATTTGTCCTTTTTTTTCCTTTATCTTACGGACTTACACCAATCCTCTCTTATTTGTCATAGTTACATAAACTTGAACATCAAATTCTCTTAAAATTGCAACAACGTTTAGGGTTTAGGGTTTAGGATTTAGGGTATAGACCTATAGGATTTACTTCAAAACCTAGGTTAGACCGGAAACTACGAAACATGTCCTTCATTTCGGTAGTTGGCATTACAAGTGCAAAACTCAATCAAGATGTAGTCTTTGAAGTTTGAATTGAAAAAAAATAGATTAATGATTTTAATTCAAAGTTTTAGAAAACATATTGAAGACACCAAAAAATGGCATAACAATATTTGTAAAAGGTAAAACATTCTTAAGTATAGATGTATAGGGCTACATTCTTTTTATGTAATGTATGAATGGAAAGAAGAAACAATGTTTTACATGAATCAATGATATGCATATGACATATGTTGTTTAGGAGGTCTTTCACTTATTTCATAATTAACCATTTCAGAGTATTAATCTTACTACCTTTAACTGGAGCATTAGAGGGTGGTTTTTGTCTTGGTCTTTGTATATTTGATCCGGGCTCAGTAAGTTATTGAATGTTTGTACGATTGAGACTTTGAATTGAGTATACTAGTATAGACAGGGTTTAAAATTCAACAAAATACTAAATTGTCAAGTGCACGTACATGCAGGGAAGGATGGAATCAAAATACAATAATTCCAAAGGTGAAATTGTTCTACGTATAATTGATAAAATTCATTTGAATTCAAATTTGAGCCCTGTAGATTATAAATTATTTTAAGGGATTGCGAGATTCTGAGGTTTTGGGAATAAAAACATTGCCCAATGCCAACGACTTTCGTGAAAATGGGTGCAATTAGAATCAATAGAATGAATCAAATGTTAACATGAACATCCAAATAGAACATTAAAGGACCGACATTAAGAAGTTTTCAATTTGACCTTCTATGATTTTTTTCTATGTATCTCCCATTATTTACGTGCAACAAAATAGAATTCCATTCTAAATGAGCAATAAACCTCGTTTTCAGCATTTGAATGTCATCCCTGGTATTTATTTGTCCTCTAATTGAAACAAATAAATACATTAAGTTAGCACTCCTAAACTACTCGCCCCCGTAGACTAATGCCCGATTGAGAGGAAGGACACCTGTCCTGACAAGTCCGAGAGTGCCGAACCACATAAATGAAAAATTCGTGGAACAAGGATTAGAAATGAATTCCACTTGTTTCGAACGTCCTGCTCGACGACCTTCCCGCCCTCTCAACGGCCTTCCCGTCCTCTCGACGGCCTTCCCGTCCTCTCGACGGCCTTCCCGTCCTCTCGACGGCCTTCCCGTCCTCTCGACGGCCTTCCCGTCCTCTCGACGGCCTTCCCGTCCTCTCGACGGCCTTCCCGTCCTCTCGACGGCCTTCCCGTCCTCTCGACGGCCTTTCCGTCTCTCGAGAATCTTCCTGTCCTCTCAACGACCTTGTTGTCTCTCGAAAGTCTTCCCGTCCTCTGGACAGCCTGGCCCCCTGGACGGCTGGTCCGTGGGGGGACGGCCTTCCCGTCCTCTGGATGCCCTGGGTTTAGGCTGGACGGTCTCAGCCCCTGCACCTCTCGACGACTGGTCCGCGGGCTGGACGACTTGTCCTCCTAGACGGCCTTCCCATCCTCTGGACGCCCTGGGTTTAGGCTGGACGGTCTCAGCCCCTGCACGGCCGGCCGTCCTCTCGACGGCTGGTCCGCGGGCTGGACGGCCTTCCCGTCTTCTAGACGGCCCTGGACGGCCCTGGACGCCTTGTCCGTCCTCTCGACGGCCTTTCCGTCGACGTGAAATGGGTATATAAAGACTGTTTTTAGGGTACTTTCACCACAGTCTCTCCTGCTCTGATGGTGCTCTCTTGTCTTGGATTGGTTGCAGTCCTTGCTTGCGAGCGTGGGTGCTGGGTAGAGGCTAGTTTGAGGAATAAGGGGGGCGGTTTTTCACTTTGTGGAAGCCGAATTCCTAATTCCTATCATTTTGATTATTTTTTACTTGTTACTGTCACGATGGCTGGTCGAGATTTCTCAAAGAGAAAAGTTGATGATTGGTACATAGGTATTGGAAATGCACCGATGATGGACCCGGATGCGGAATCACCAGAGCCCGTTTCAAAGGCCGTAGTTGCAGAAGGGTCCGTAGCTGCAGAAGGGGCCACAGCTGCTAGGGGGGGCGGAGAGTCTTCGAAGGGGAAAAAAAAAAAAAGGAGGCACAAGGCTACAAACCCGGAGAAGTGGCCAAGCAAGGGTGCAACGCGAAAATTGCATGAAGTGGCGTTTGATTTTTTTGAGCAGTATTCGATTTCATAGTTGAACACAACATACGTCTCGCGCGGATTACAGGGAGTGGATGTCATTAAACAAAAGTTCCACCACATGTTTTGGACAACAATGAGCGCGGATGAGTGGCATGAAGACCGCACGAAAGAATACTTTGATCATTGGTTGGAGTCACAAGTGCAAACGTGTATCTTCAACCTTGCCCAAGTTGCGGAAAAAATAAAAGGCTTTCAGAAGAGTGTAGTGCCCAGACAACAAGCATTGAATTTGTTGCACAAGAAGGTGTATTGGTGGCATGAAGCAATGCGTGGACTGTCTTCAAACAACATCCGTTCCGCTCCGTGGTTTCAACGAAGTCAAAATTTGGCCTTTGGTCAACAGGCTGCAGGAGGAGTGGTTTTTCTTGAACGCGGAGTGGTGGTGGTTCTTTTGTCTGGCCATAGCAAACAAGGGGGGCATGGGAGGGTGCGCAAAGTATGTGTTCAAAATTCAAAACATATTCCGGAGAATATGGAATTAGCTGGGAAGTTAGCTTTGCGTGTGGATGAATTGAAGAAGTCCAGGGAGAAGTTGTCCATCGAGGCATTGGTATGTCCATGCGAGCATCCAGGGGTCATCAAATTCTTTGCTATAAATGATATGACCATGGAGTGTTATTCGTAGTGGTGGAATGGCGGTACTCTCGGCGCCATGTTTACACTGGATGAGAAGAACCGAGATCCAGATGAAATTGGAGAGGTGGCTTACAATGCAACTCCACAAACAATGCAAGCCATGAAACGACTCATGGCATATAGACGCAAGCGCACTGAACTTGCGTGGGCAATGATTTGCATTGTGGATGCAGTGCAACAATGCTCTCTATTGCACAACGACATCACACCGGAGAACATTATGCTTCATTTTCCGAATGATGATGGCAGAACCGTGTGGATTGGTCTATGTGATTGGGGAATGGGTAGCCGCATCAACGAAGAAACCCCTTCTCTTTACCAATTCAATTGTCCAAGGAAGTTGCAGGCAACCCGAGCGCAACGTTGGTGGGTGGCTCCTGAGTTGATGTACTTGACTGGAGAGACAGGAACTTCATCATCTCCTACTCGCAGGGTTAAGCCACCGTGTGTTAGTATACACACAGATGGATACTCCATAGGCAAATTGGCTATGAAGGTATGGAAAAAAGATCGCGGAAATCTAGAGATGATTCCGGACCTTACGGCATTTGGTGCATTTCAAACCATGTTGGGTGAATTGTGCAAGGTGGAGCCACTACAACAACGCTCGGTGACATACGTCGTGCAACGTCTAAGTGGTGCTCCAACGTTTTGGACACCACCTGTGGATTGCTATCGCGAGGCTCGCAAAGAACAAGACCTTCAAGAAGAGCAGGCGCGCAATGAAGATTAGATAATAGTGTATTACCATATAGTTGCAAAGTTAGTGTTTACTTAGCACATGCGGTTATTATAATGTAGGTTTGAGGACATACGTAGCAATGTAGCACACTTTGTGGCTTCAATGCATTTTGTACTCATTTTGGTTTATATAAAGATATAAAAGTATTTTACCTAAACATTGAGTTGTAAAGAACTTATTGTCTTTCCTAACTTTATCATTTAAATTGAGTTTAAACAAAAATCTTATATCTTTAGTACTAAAAACTTTGAATTGTATATCATTACAAGAAATTCCAATTAGTTTTGTGCACAATTGTAATTGTCATCATTTTTGTTGCACTTCATGCCATAAATAAGTAAAAATAGAAAAAACAACTCACAAGATTCTAAATTTTTAGTTTTTTACAAGAGGTACAAATATCAATAGAGATTTCTAGTCGAACCAATTTTCAATTGGTTATTTTAGTTTTCACACCCGAAACTAATAAACAACCACAAAGAAAGGCTTGAAGTCAAATTTCACTATCAAACCAAATTTTTATTTTTATTGAAAATCAGCATAATATTTTAATATTTCTCCCCACATGTAAGAATTTATTTTAAATTTATTTTATTTTTTTCAGAAAATTTAATGGAAAAATGAATTTATTGTGATTTTATAAAGCTAAACGTGGAAATCAAATTTTATCAATTATAATATGTATCAGAATAACCAGAAACTCTTATCATAAAGTCATAAACGAAGGAATGAATGAAAAACATAGTTTTATAATTTTAATTTAAATTAAATTTGAAAAAAAGAAAACATACATGAAAAAAACACCAGACTGTCAGATTGTGTTATTTGGATTTTAACACATGGAGTTTTCAATTGCAATAACTCTTTCAAATTTTGACCTCGATTCTTTCGTATTCACAAAAAATAATTCAAAAACAATAGTGCTCCAAACTCCAGAGGCCTAATTTTCCATAAATCGTAGTGAAAGTTAATTTGAAATTGCAAAGCCCGCATTCAGAAAACTAGTTCTTCCAAGTTTGAATGCTAATATCTTTCAATCTATTCGGTCAAACTTCATGAAATTTTTTCCACGTGATAAAAAACATGTGAAGTATAAGATCTTACAGTTAGATGTTGTAAAAAACATTTTTTTTCCACATGTTGAGGCAAATGCAAGAGAAAAAACAGTTTTGCGTCCCTTTTTGTGTAATGACTTTGGGACTTTAGGGGTAAATAGTTCCATGAGAATGAACGGAACAAAAGTCATATTTCATATTAATGCTGATTTCAATATGCAAGGTATTGAGCCTCTAAAAAATTTGCATTTGAAAATGTGAAGACCCTATTGTCTTTTCAAAAGCATTCAACGTCTTCCATGCCTAAGAATGCACACAGAAGTATTTGCATTTGCTTCTTGTACTATTGGTTCATTACCACCAATTTCTTCGAGTGGACCTTGTCGAGGCACCGGCCCCCTGTAATCACTATCTCCTGGAACCTCACCATCTTTACCTATAGTACCACCGATGGATGCACCATCATCATTGGAATGATTGGATGGTGCACAATCACTTTCGCTGGAGGCCTCAGAATTGCGGTTTCGTTGTGGTCGAGCTATAGAAGACAACGTCTGAAGAGGTCGTTGGCCCGTTGCGTCCATAATGCCATCTGTATTGGTCCCTCCCGTTTGAACTTCTCTTAAAAATGGTTGGGAAGCCGCTTCTTCCCTCCTCAGCCTTCTACGTGCTCTAGTATTCACACGTTCACTGGTAGTACCTTGTGGTCGGGGACGCTTCCCTCGATTATTGGCATGTACAGGTGGCCGCAATGAATTCGTATTTCTAGTCACATGTTGTGACACCATTCCAGCCAATCGTGTACCTACCGACGAAGTTGGTTCGTGTGGACGAACTTCGGAACTAGACGGCCTTGATGAACTTTGGATTTGTAGATTTTCCAATACTGGCATCTGCCGTTGTGCAACCGAGACTCGATTTGGAGGGGGCATATGTGCTTCTCCACCTTGAGGGGGCCCTTCTCTACGAGTGGTCCTCATGGGCAAGGACGGTGGTACTACTACTTCTTCTTCACGTCCTCTTCCAACGTCAACCCCATCTTTGTCTATTGTGGCATCAATTTGTACATCCATAGGGTCTGGACTTAGTGGTCTCGGTGCCACAACGTCCTCATTTATATTGCCCCTACTTGGCCCAGCATTCCACGTTTGTGGCATTCATGGTGGACTTCCTTGATGTCCCTCAGAGTCATTGTCGTTATTATCTCCCTCTTCAAAGTCAAATACGGATGCATCAATTAGAGGACGCACTCCTCCCGCCCCACGAAATCTATCAAACAATGGCTCATCATCGTCATTGGAACTATCATCTGAATCGTCATCATCTGGATCAGAGCGAACCGAACCACGGTCTAGACCATCAGATTGATTTGTCATGGAATCCTCTGACATCATGTTCTCAGTGTACCACCTTGTCGGATTTGTTGCAGCCCTTTCTCTAAGAGTCTTGGAATTGGTATAAATGTAAACCAATTCCTGAGCATGCTCAGATGTCAATCTATTGTGTGATTTGTTGTGGACAAACGAATACATGCTCCAATTGCGTTCACAGGACGATGTAGAACACACTTGCGCGAGGAGCTTTTTGGCAATTGATGCAAGTGTACGAGCACCGGCTCCGAGAAGGTCCCACCATTCGTGAGGCTGCAAATTCAAGGTATTTACATCAGGAAGTCCACCGAAAATGCCTCGACGATCTCTAAATGCTTGGTACTCAGACAAAGCTGAAGCAAATGCTTGATCTCCAACAGCCAATTTGCGCAAAACTCTCAATATGGCTTCTCTTGCCTCATCATCATCCATTAGCAAGACTTCGTCAAGTAAAAAGGGATTCAATAGAGCCCCGGCGTAATGCAAATCCGTCCTGAGCATGTCTATGAGCCCCAAATTCGTCACTTGGGACTCATTGTTTTCTTTTTTTTAGTTTATTACAAATTAAGGCATAAAGTAGTACAAAAAGCCCAAAAAAGAGTGTAGAACCAAAATAGGTATGTCACGTACCAGTATAGCATTTGGTCATAAATAGCCTTTTATCCATAGATTACCCATAAATCCCACTTGTATATAGATTAGAACCCGTAATTAGTGGGAAAGAATAGGGCTACTGGGAACTTACCCAAAATAGCCCAAACCCTAGTGCATGTGACCATGATAGGCTAAATTAAGTCTTAGGAGAGTGGGGGAGGTCCCCACGTAAGATAGGTTCTAGTTTCCCCATTCCACCGATGAAACATTAGAAATCCACATTGTTAGCTTGCAGGTGTTACTTGTCCCAAGACAGGCCGCATGGAGGAATCCACAGCCGCCGGATGGTGTTCTCGGATCTGGAACATGTCGGGACATCCACGGCAAAACCCATTCGCCCAGATTCCCTCACATGTGAAAGATTCCCTGACTGCCGGTGATTCAACCGAAGTCAGTTTTCACCTCGCCACCAACTGTGTGCCAGAATAGCCTAAGATTTGGCACGTGGCTTGGGGGACTCCATGAGAGTTTCCCCAAAAAGTCTCGGTTTTTTCTGATCTCCAAAGGATCTTTTTCCGAGCAGTCAACCGCCAAAGGCCACGTTGGGAAATTCATAGAAAATACCCAGGCCGCGGTAAAATCTCACTAAAAATTAGACTAGCATCTTTTATGTTAATAACGCGCCCCGACAAAATTCATGGAGTTCCAATAGCGGGAAGCAGCCGAAACTGACAACATCCCCCCAATTAATATTTACGGCAGGATCTTTACGGGGTTGACCGGCGTCCCGGGAGCGTACGAAGTCGGAACGAAGACATCAAGGAGCCTTTTCTTACTCCCTAGAGCCGCCCCAACAACCCTAGCTAGTTACCCAAGCCACAAGAGGTAAACCCCAAAAGTTAGGTTTTTACCCTTTTAATTGGCTCCAGTTGGCACTAGTTTCCGAGGGGTTTTTGGTGATAGAAATAGGGGGTAGGGGATCCCTTAGGCTAAAAATGGCATTCTGAAGCCATTGGCGCAATCCATTTGCAATTCCGAGCTAAACTCCAAAAGTTAGAAACTAGGACCAGCGTAAAACCCAAGATTAGGTGAAAATCTCAAAGTTGGATGAAAATCCGGATGGATGAGGTTACTCGTCGAGGGGGGGAGTGGGCCCTTGGAAACCTATAAAAGGGGGCCCTTCTCTCTCCCAAAACACCCCCAATACTTGTTTTGGGTCCGTGGGTCCAAGTTATCTTATAATTTTTGGCGTTTAGGCCAAAAAACCTCTACGGTGTTTTTGGAGCACTTTTGGCTCTCGTTGTTGTTCTATTTGCAGCTTTTAAAGGTCCTTGGAGTCCTTCTTCTTGTACGTATGTACTTTGTGAGTTTTCTTTGGCTTTCTTTTGGTCCCATTTGAAGAGTCTTTGGTGAAGTTTATCTTGTGTCGTGCACTAACCCCCGAGTAACCCCCCACCGTACCTTGGCAATGCCGCTTTGGGGGGCCTTTGGTGCATAAGTCCTTTAACATTATCATCTTGCGTGTACGTGTGCCTTGGAAGTAAGTGCTAACCATAGTAACCCCCTTCTTTGTTGTTGACAAGTGGACCCACCCTTCGGGGGACGGCGAAGCTTTGACCCTGTGACCCCTTAGTCCTAAAGAGTGTGTTAAAACGAGTCCTAGACGGCGGAGCTTTGAACCCCAATCCATTGCAAGTCCTAAAGTCGGTGTTAAAACCGATTCTACGGCGAAGCTTTGGACCCCGGTAGGTCTAAAGTCCAAAGTTTAGTTCCCAAGATCTTCTTGGGAAAAATTAAAGTTTAGTTCCCAAGATACCCCTAGGTAGTAGAAACGCGGAAGAAACCCCCCGCCATGAGATAGATTGGTCAACATCCAAGTTCTTTCCCCCACGGCGAAGCTTTGACTTCAACACATCAAAATTAGTCTAGCCTCTTGTTTTACCTTGACCATAATCCGTAACGTCCGGTTTAGTTTTTAGTTAAGTGGGTTCCCATACGGGAACCCGAGGTTAGGAAAGGAGTGTAAGGCCAGGGCCAGCCAACCAGGGCCAGCCAGGACCCTAGCAGCGGACCCCAGCAGCGGGCAACCCAAGCCAGCGGGCAACCCAGCTAGCCGGGCGACCCAAGCAGCGGCAACCCAGCCAGCCGGGCGACCAGCAGCGGGCAACCCAGACAGCGGGCGACCCAGTAGCGGGCAACCCAGACAGCGGGCGACCCAGCAGCGGGCACCCAGACAGCGGCACCCAAACAGTGGGCTTTGGGGGAGGGGGGCCAGGGCTTCGGGGAGATTGGACAGGGCTTCGGGGAGATTGGGCCAGGGCTTTGGGGAAAGGGGGGGGGTCCAAGGGTTTCGGGGGTGGGGAAGGGAAAGAGAAATCATAAGGGGGGGGCAAGGGGAAATCAAAACAAAACATACAAAAGGAGGGGGGGGGGGGAAAGAAAAAAAGACAAACTCCAAGCGGCGCCCTGCAAACCACATCCTCCACCTCTCAAACCAAACCTCACACAATGATGACAAAATTAGGAAGAGGGTAGTTATAGGAGAGGAAGAAGGGAGAGACGATAAATAGTGTTGCGTCATAGGATTAGGTAGGAAATCTCCAAAGCTTCTTGCAACCATTAGGAAAGAGATTAGGATGACACCAAAATGACGACGTAAGAGAATAGGTGACTCTTCCATTAGATTAGCGTCATATGGTGTAAGGCCTCATTTAAGGGGTTGGTAGGAATAGTGTTGAAGGAAAAGAAAAAGAGATAAGGAGAAAGGAAGGGCCCATTACGGGTCTTAGAGTGTACTCCTTCGCCAAAGACTAAGCCGTAGGCAGTTTACTACTTCAACCTACATGTCGACTATGGAATACGAGCACGCGGCCAGAGGTATGGAGGAAAAAGTCGCGCATGCCAACTTCGATCAGGTGAGTCAGTAAATTAGCCCCCAGTGCTTTTTTTCTTTTGATTTGTGCTAAATTCTGTTAAGAGGTGGTCAATGTCGATTAGCAATTAGGAATTAGACTACAAAACAAGGTAGAACAGGATAGGATAGGACTAGGGATTAGTAAACCGTTAGGGTCAAAATTCAACCAAGAAGTTAAAAATTAGATGAGGACAAAATAATCCAGTTAGGAGTTAAGGTTAAAATAGCCAATCAAAATTACCTTAAATAATAACGACATAGGGTCAAGGGTAGAACGTAAAAAGATAGTCTAATTAGGAAAAACTAAATTAGATTAGAGGATTAAATTAGAAAGATAAAGTAAATTAGATAAATTAAATTAGGAGACAAATTAGGAAAAAAGACAAATTAATTTAGAAAATTAGATTAGGAGATAAATTAGGAAAAAAGATAAATTAATTTAGAAGATTAAATTAGGAGATAAATTAGATAAATTAAATTAGGAAAAAAGATAAATTAATTTAGAAGATTAAATTAGGAGATAAATTAGATAAATTAAATTAGAAAAAAAGATAAATCAATTTAGAGGATTAAATTAGGAGATAAATTAGATAAATTAAATTAGGAAAAAAGATAAATCAATTTAGAGGATTAAATTAGGAGATAAATTAGATAAATTAAATTAGGGAAAAAGATAACTTAGATTAGGAAAAAAGCCCAATCAACTTAGGAAACCATGGAAGGGACTTAGGTAATCCCTCCTCAGTCTTAGGAAGGGTCAGTTAGCCTCAGATTCCCATAGATTAGAATAGATTCGGTAGTAGTTCGTATAGGCTGCCGTTAGGGGACGGTTAGCCCGAACTATTCCCTCGCCAATTGGGGCAACCCCATTGTCACCTGCGGAAACTAGGAACTTAGTAAAGAAGATCCATTGCTTGGAAGGCACAATGGACCGACGCTTAGTCACCCGCTAGGTTAGAATTTAGTTAACCCCTAGAACCTGGTTGTGTCCGATTAATTACCAAGGGTGGGTAATTTAGCGCCCACAATGTCCCAGCGCTTGTAGAAATCATCGATGGCGGAAATTGCATACCGTGGCTCTAATGAAAATGGTGGATCCCTCAAAGATAAAACATGCTTTTCCACCTTTTTCATCACAAGCCATGCCTTGTCCAAGCACGGGTGCTTTCCATCAAACTCTCGAAGAGCCATCAACACGGGCTCCACTATGTGCACAAAGTTTAAACATCTCCTCCAAAATTCATCTGTTCGCACATATCGTCGCACATCATTAGCTTTTCTTTGCTTTTGATTGGATGCCAATCTTCGCGTGTACTCATTCCACTGCGGATCGTGGACTGTCGATTCTACCGCTTCCCTCACCTCCACCAAACGTTCGATCATGAGGAACATGGTTGCAAAGCGTGTTTGAATGGGATTTTTCAAAACGTGATTAGGAGAATGTCGTCGAAAGATTGCAAGTGGCATGTGATGCGTTTGAATGTATTTCACAATTGACTTGGCTTTCTTGACCATACTTGTAATCCAATCTTGTTTTCCCCAATCTTCAAGTAGAAGGTCAAGTGCATGTGTTGAACACCCTTGAAAATATATGTGTGGAAATCTACGAATTAATAGAGCGCCAGCGGCCAACATGTTTGCTGCATTGTCTGTACAAACTTGTACTACGTTCTGTGCCCCTACCTCGTCAATGTAATCACCCATGCAATTAGCCACGTAAGTAGCATCTTTGCATTTGCTTGTTGTGTCTATCGATCCAAGAAATACCTCTCCACTTGTACATGCCAACATGACATTCATCAATGGTCGATGTGTCACATTGTCCCATCCATCAGAGCATATTGTAACGCCATACTTGTGGATTGGTGCCCTTGTCTTCTCTACTACAATTGCTGCCACTTCATCTTTTGTACATTTTATGAGCTTTGTATGAAGTGCATGGTACGCTGGAGGTTTGTAGCCAACTCTTGATTCCGATGTTGATTTCACTGCATTCAGAAAAGCAGGATGCCTCACTACATTGAATGGTATATTGGCTTCATAGAAAAACTTAGCCCACTTCTTGTCTAGTACTTGCTTGTTTGATGCGTTCATTCCATCTTGTACAGACAATTGCCTCATCGATCGACTGTGGGTCAAATTAGGAATGGGCGCCTCCGATGATCGTACTTGAGAGCTTTGCCCCCCAGTGTTTTCTCCTCCATCATTTCCTGAGATTGAAGCATTAGGTTGTTGCTCACCACGTACTACACTTGGTAGTATCGTTGATGGTGATGTCACTTCCACGTTGCGTCCAGGTCCATGCGAAGTGTCCGTAGGTATATGTCCTCCACAATTCCAAAACATTACCTTCACGGCTGCATTGACTTTAGTGCACGCTCTCACTCTCTGGACGGTGTCATTTTGTCTATATCCCAAATGGAAAAGCAACCGATCCTTTCGATAGCTTAGTAAAGTTTCGCAAAACTTGCAAGCAACTTTTCCATCTGGCCGTAGTGTGTACCAAGGTTCCCACTGTGATCTTCCTCCACCCATTGCTCTTATCTGTCCTCCTCTACCTGCCCCTGTACCAAAAAAAAGATTAGTATTCTGTTTGAAATGTGATGTGGCAACAACACTTGTTGCTCTCACAACAAGTGCCACCACAACACACTCTTCTTGGACTTCGCTCTACCGCAATGGTTGTACTCCAACCAAGTCATGAAAGGCAAAATCAGCAAGGGAAAGTAATCTTGAATAGGCGGAAGTCCTTAATATACACCTTGAAGCCCTCCCTAAAACCCTAAAGCCTAAACCCAGCTAGACGGACATCCGGCTGATGGGGTGGACCCTAAACCCGCAGCCCCGCCAATGAAATCGTCCAAGCGGCGACTGTCCCGTCCAGCGATATTTTGGTCCAGGGGACGGGACGGATTCCCGTCCTGTGGACAATTTCCCGTTCAGAGGACGGATTCGCGTCCAGGGGACGGATTACCGTCCTAGAGACGAGAATTCCGTCCAAGAGACGACCTCTTCGTCCAGAGACGGGCTCTCCGTCCAGGGGACGGCTTACCGTCCAGGGGACGGATGGGCTCTCCGTCCAAGAGACGGATGTCCATTCGGCGACGGAATGACCGTCCAGGAGACAGCCCGACGCCGTCGCAGACTGGACAGACTTTATCCGCACCGCGGATGGTCCCGTCAGTATCGGCGATGGGCTGTGACGCGTCATGACATCCGAACGTAAAAAGCCAACGTCACGTCCGAATAGACAACCCTGGCTGTAGGAGATGCATGATGAATGTCTAGCAGATGGTGAGCTAGTTGGAATGTAATGATGATAAGAGGAAAGTTGATGCTCTAATGCTGAACTAAACATCGACCACGAAACAACGGCCTAAAGACTCTTAGAATCAAGAATGGTGATATTGCAGCACTCAATTGTACAGTGATGCTCCAAGTGCTTATCCTACCGTGAAGGCATAAGTAAACAACAGCGAGTAGGTCTACTAGATTTGTAGGAGGCGATCTTTGAAGAGTTCATAGAAAAAATAAGAGGTACCATAGGATAATTATAGTGACTGAAATTCTGAGAGTGAAGCAATAATGTTTAGCACCTTCCCTATAGGAAGCCCTAAATCATATTGTGTTGGTGCACTTCACCCTAAACCGCTTGTCTTAGTCTCTTGTGTTGATGCAATCCAATTTTGTTCACTTGTCCCAATCTCTTGTGTTCATGCAGTTCAATTCCGTTTGCTTGTCCCAGTCCATTACCGCCACGCGAGCATGATTTTGTAAAAGTAGCCCCATGCAGATTCAAGCAAAATTTGAAGCCCAAGATCAGAGGTCCAACAGTTCAGAGGGCGAAAGTCTCCTTTGCTACTGCCAAATCACCACTCATCTTGTGATCTCTACGTATAGGTCGCAACCGAGAAGTTCATTGCAAAATCCAAAATGTATCGTTCTCCTGAATCCATTGTTGTAGGAATCCTTCATGGTCCTAAAATAAGTTATTTCCACTAAAATCATTTTCAACTGAATGGTTCTTTTAACAACACTGTAACCCTTCTATCTTCTATGTCTTCCCTCTCATTCCACTATTTTTCAACCATGTGTCATCCATTTTCTGAACCCTAAACCCAAATCAATATCCCCTTCTAGTGAAATTAATTTTTTTCACCCATTTTTCAATCTATTGTCATCCATAATTTTCATATACTTTCATCTATATTTCTTCATCCACTGTCATCTATATTTTTCATCCACCTTCATCCATTATTTTTCATCTTCTTTCATCTATTAATTTTCATCCATTTTCATCCAAAAATTTTCATCAACTTTGATCCATATTTTTCATCCAATTTTTCAAACCACTTCATTCATTTCTTCCAATTTCTTTCATTCATTTTCTCCCAAAAACAAATTTCATTTTCTCCAAACACTTTTTTACAATTTTTGCATCAAATTTTTTAAATTTTTTTTTCAATTTGGTCCATTTATTCTTGACCTTTCATCTACTTTTTCATCCATTTTTTTCCACTTTTTTGGTTTTCCTTCCAATATTTCAGCTCCCCGCTCACCAATCCCCGCTCCTTGCTTGCCGCTCACTGCTCGCCGCTCGCTTCCCAGCATTCCCCGCTAGTGGGTGGAGGAATTTGGTGAAGATCGACTCCCCAAGGGCCCTAGCGACCAAGGAGGACTTCCTCTTCCACTTCATCATCATCTTTGTAGTAATTTCTAGCTTCTGCGAGGTGATTGGCCCCTGCCCTCCACAACTCTGGATTTGGTCGATACTCTTGGGGTGCTCGGTTTGCTTCCACATTAGCCTCTTCCTCAGCTACCAGCACGTCAAATTCACGATTGCGTTCAGCTATCGGAATGGGGCCAAGGGCATTTGGATTAGAATCCTCCGAGAGGATATTAGCATCATACCAACGAATAGGATCGGCCCCCGGTCTTTGCTGAAATACACGACTATTGGTATAAATATATACCAATGACTTAGCCTTCTCGGGGGCTAACTGATTCCGGACCTTGTTGTGGACAAAGGAATACATACTCCAATTCCTTTCACATCAATATGATGAACACGTCAATGACAAAATAAGCACGACAATCTTAGATAGTGCTTGATCTCAACCCTGTGCCACCATTGGTGAGGAAGCATCTGTGTCGCTCGGATGTTAGGTTTCTCTACTGCACTATATGGTCCCGTGCCCTCCTTGAATTCTGTTAATTCCGCCAACACGTTGTTAAACTCCACACCCACTACATTTTCCATTTTGCGGATGACCCAATACAATGCACGGAGGGCAACTCCATCAACCCTAAGTGCCGTGTTATCCAAGAGATACGGATTCAGAACGGCTCCAACATGGTGAACATCCGTAAACTCCATATCCCACCTAGTTGTGAAAGACTCCTCTATAGTGGTGGCTATGTCATCTCGTAGGTTGAAAGGTGGCCCTCTTAAAGAAAACAAATGGGCTTTCAAATTGTGCATTACGAGCCACGCTCGACCCATAGCTAGTTCTCGGCCATCAAATATGCGCAATGCCTTCAACATGTCTTTAGTCATGTGCACGTAATTTGCAAATCGTTGCCAGAAGCCCACGTCTTCGATAGTTGATACCACATTACGTGAAGCTGTAGCTGCTTGTTCTACATTCTATTTGTCTCGCAGACCATCAAAGTAATTTTGAATGTGTGCATGGTCTTTTAACCGCAGTAGTATTCCGCGAAGTTTCTCCAATCGGTGCACCATGAGAAAATTACAAGCAAAGCAGGTTTCGTTTGGCACTACTAGTTGAAGGATTGAATTCAACTCCTGGAAAACAAACATGGTTGCGTGATGGTTCTGAATGTACTAGTACAATCTTCTTGCCCTCTGAATTAAATCTTTGAATTCTAGTACTTTGGCCCAATCTTCCAACATGAAATCCAAGGCATGTGCCATGCACCCTTGCTTGAAAATGTGCACGTACATGTGAACGATATTGTCCAATGCTCCAAACATGTTTGCTGCATTATCCGTACAAACCTGCGTCACGTGCTTCGAATCCACTTTTTCAATGAATACCTTCATCTGGTCCGCTATGTAGCGGATGGACTTCCTTTGCCCGGTGGTGTCAATGGCCCTCCAAAATACATCACCGGTAGGGCACAACATCATCACATTCATTAGGGGCCTCCAGTTCACGTCATCCCAACCATCAGTGCATATTGTCACTCTGAAATGTTTCATTGCAAACCAACTTTGGTTTTGATTTGCTTCTCGATCTTCAACCTCTTGAATTCAATCTATTTCGTCCTAAACTAATGATAAAAAGGTGGACTGTATTCAAACCTTGCCAATGAGGTTGCCCTCACAGCCTCAATAAAGGCTGGATTTCTTACCACATTAAATGGCACGTTCGCCTATCACAACACAAGGCAAGCAATTTCCCAGTTATACCCCCCAAAATCACTCTAGAGCATAACAAAATGACCCTAAAGATTGAACCCATGAGATTCTGTGAAGTATTCAGCCTTATTAAGACTCTAAGCTAAGTAGGTATCCAAATTCCACATTCCAGTCCTAGATCTAAAACCGGAAACAACACAACACACAGAAAACTACCACCGGATCTCCAATCACTTTCCGGTCTATCAAACTATCCGGTTCGTAAAACTATCTTACCCCTAGGATCCTCTCAATTTCGATTCTGGATACTCCTCTAGACCAATCCGATCCGGTCTATAATCTCAGACACCTATCTGGTTTAGTTTTGCCTTTGTTTTACCATCAGAAGGTTCGCCTCTTGATTTTGAGAGTGGCAGGCCCGCCGCTCCTTTCGGGACTTATAGTGGCTAAAGACCCAGGGTTGCTAGCGTGTGAGCCTGTGAGCATGAGCCTGTGAGCGGAATTTTTTTTTTGTAGTATAAACAAGTTGGGACCTATGACCGTGGGTTTATTACATTATAAATTTCAAGAAATGTGAAGTCATTTTAATGAAATTTGACGCACTTGCAAATGTATTTTGAAGATATTTTTTTGCCACAAGCAAATGCAATCATTTTTTATAGACATTATGATGAAAAAAATCCAAATGAAAATAGCAAATGTCCAAAATGTAGCCATAAAATATACAAATCCACTCATAATTCTAAAATCCACACATTATAGTTTGACTCAAGAGATATGTCAATTTCAAAAGTCTAAGTCGTAGTGGATTTGGTTATAGAACCTTCAATTGTTGATGGCTTTAAAGTCTCTCTACCCTTGGAGGCACTGCCATCTATAAATCCAAAATTTTCAAAGCATAAGTATCTTTATGGAGTTTTGGTTTAGAGCAGCCAAAGTCCGCAAATGTTGATGCCATCTGCTCGATAGACACAAGAAGGTGAAAATTCTTCTCTAGACTGAAGAAATGACTTTGTGCCTTTATCATCCTATCTACTGATGTCAATTCCATACGGCTACAAATAGATGTAAAACAATGTTAAACTTATAAGCTTAAAACTTGACATGAAAAAAAAGGATATGAAAAATTGCTAGCTTAAGGCCTTATTCGTTATATTTGGACAAATGGTAGTCTCAATTTTATCTTCGAGTCGAAGATAAATAGTCATAACTATTCAATTCTGAAACTATCTGGAAATTTGAGACTTTAAAATATTACTATGCATAAAAACCTTTCACTGCCAAAAGGTTGCAGTCTCAACTTATCCTCGACTCAAGGATAACTCCATAAAATTGTTTTAGGGCAAAAGTCTCAAAATCTGTCGATTGTCCAATTATAATGAATAAGGCCTTGCTTACTTGCAAAATTTTGACTTCTAAGCAAACTTAAGAGGTACCTCGTAGTGTCTAGATCTTGGAATATCACAACTAATAGCGGCGGTCATGTTATTGCTACAACTGAGGTGCATTTCTTCATGCGTTTGACAATGGCGTGAAAAAGGTCCTTGTCCTCTTCCAATGCTACAATGTGGTAGCCTATGCCATAACAAACAATAATAGATACACTTGAAATTAATATCATATACATTAGTTTAAAGATTCACTTTGCAAATTCGACTTAGAATCCATAGTAATTGAATTCAATAGTCACCTATAGTTGCAATGCAGTCTAAAATTCTAAAGTGTGTGTGAGCCTCTTCTAAGAACTCAAGATCGTGAGCAAAGTTACCTACCATGACTAACTTGATCATCTTCAAGTACAACTTGGTGGACTTTTGCTTAACTCCCAATTTCATGGCATTTGCAATTATGAGTTTAGGGTTCTTTTTGAAACGGGATTGTCTCATTACACTTTCATTTTGTAGCATCCGTTGCAAGTACAATATGTTGTTGCACGATTTAAGTGACTTTTCAATTAGAAAATAATATAAATTAATCAAACCACAAAGTACAAAATAATAATTTGAAAAACAACAATCCTACATAATCTAAATCTCACCTGGAACATGAAAGTTAGAAAAATATCAATTGGCATCCAGTGTCAAGTTTTTCTAAATGTATAGAAAACATATTTTTTCACATCTAATGTCCTCAACATCTTTATAAACTTGGACAAGGATAGAAGGTTGTACCTTTGCACTCAATATAATATGTGAACCAATTTGGTCTTTATATGGGAGTCCTCAATGGATTTGGATTTCAATGTGGTGATGAAAAACCTTTTTATATACCTTGAATAATAAATAAATTGTAGACGAGTAAAATCCAAATGGGTTTGCAAAAGAAGTCACTCACTTGTTTATGCCATGCATAACCTGCATGATCAATTTGATCTTGTCTTTGGTATTGAGAACAATACAATTCACTGTAATAGGTCAAGACATCTTTGTTGGATGAAGCCTAGAAATATGACTCATCCACGCCAATAGACAATGAATTTTGTTCCATACAAAGAACTTCGACTTCTTCAAAGAATAGAATGGAGCATGACTTCAATAGCTTTCTTAGTTGACTTGTTACTAGATATCTCGATGTTTGCATTTGTCAAAGTCATTGTTATAATGGACTTGCCATATCCGCAACAAGAACTATGTTATGATGCACCTTTGAGGTTGAAGCTTGTCCCACATTTCCTCATTGCACTTGAACAATTGAATCTACACGAGACAACAAGACAATGTTAACAATTGAACTTTAGACAAGAAAAAAAAATTCTTACAAAGTACAAAATGAAATGTATAATTTTTAAGAAGAAAATTAAAATAATTTATAAAACAAAATCTGTCAGCTATGTTTCTCATCAAATAATCTTGGTTTAATATACAGTCACTATAAAGATCATCTATAATATATGCAAAGATGTCACATTAAATGAATTTAAGAAAATCCAAGAATTAATCAATGTCAACAAAAACTATCTTAGTACCACAAACTTCTCAAATTTGCCTATAACTAGAAAAAATTAATGAATGAAACCATCCTTGGCCCACAAAAGTATCACTAAATAGTAATGGCCCAAAAAAAACTAAATTCAAATTCAAAAGCATGACGCACCACATGTGTGATGTACCATGCTTATAGCCCCCCCGCCGTGTCTTGCCAATTGACTCCAACATTCAAAATTCCTAAATTCTTGAAACAGGTATCAATTCTAAGAGATTTAGCAAAGGCTTGTCCAAAGTTAGTCGGAGGCGATTGACCTAAGAAGAGACTACAAAGCCTCCCTAAGAATCAGTAACCGATTGGTTTTTATTTAAATTTCATCCATCCATTACATTTCATTTTCAAAAACATATTAAACTTTAATCCAAAGTTACTGAGCTTCATACTCTTCAATCCAAACCACAATCACTAATTTGAACTAAAATTTAAAACTAGTAATTCAAATTCTTCTAGCCTTGAAGCAAAACAAAGAGGCATTTTTTTATTTTTTTGACCGAAAATAGGGGGTCCGGCTAGTAGCTCGAAAACCTCAGTCGGACCCGACGGGGTTCTTCAAGCTACCTGGTGTTACCCCCGTTTTTGGTACCCAAAAAAAAAAAAAAAAAAAAAATTCTTTTTTTTTTTGACCGAAAATAGGGGGCCCGGCAGGTAGCTCGAAAACCTCAGTCAGACCCGATGGGGTTCTTCGAGCTACTTGGTGCTACCCCCGTTTTTGGTACTCGAAAAAAAAAATTAAAATTAAAAAAAAAAAGAATTTTTTTTTCTTTTTTTTTTGACCGAAAATAGGGGGCCCGACTGGTAGCTCGAAAACCTCAGTCGGACCCGACAGGGTTCTTTGAGCTACCTGGTGCTACCCCCGTTTTTGGTACCAAAAAAAAAAAATTTTAAAAGAAATTTTTTTTTTTTTTTTTTTTGACCGAAAATAGGGGTCCCGGCTGGTAGCTCGAAAACCTCAATCGGACGCGACAGGGTTCCTCGAGCTACCTGGTGCTACCCCCGTTTTTGGTACGAAAAAAAATAAAAAAAAATAAAAAAATAAAAAATAAAAAATAAAAAATTTTGACTGAAAATAGGAGGTCTAGCTGGTAGCTCGAACACCTCAATCGGACCCCACAAGATTCCTCGAGCTACCTGGTGCTACCCCCGTTTATAGTACTCAAATAAAAATTTAAAAAAAATTGGAAAATAATAATAATAATAATTTTATTTATTTATTTATTTTAATTAAAAATAGGGGGTCCAGTTGGGAGCTCAAAAACCTCAGTCGGGTGTAAGGTAGCAATGTTTAAATCAAGTTTGTTTGTCAATGCTAGATGGGTTGTTTGTTTTGGGTATAATGACAAACTACAACCTTTTTCCATCTCTACAGATTGTGTGTGAATAATAGTGCTATATCTTTTAATCTTCATAATCTTGCTTCTCAAAATTTGAATATTTCACTCTACTTTGAGCTATTGTATTTCAATGTCTTGATATAAGTCTTCACCTTAAGTTTGATTGCCCTCTCTCAATTTAACTTTAGTACTCATTGAGAACCATCCAACTTTCTTTCAAGATATTGTATGTTGCCTCCGACTTTTCATGCTCATCATAGCCTTTAGAAATTTCAATAGCTTATTTATGAATCAACAATGCAATAGTGAGTTGCAGAAAAATATTGTTAACCCATTACAGAATTCAAACAATAGAAAGAATCCAAATTTACACACGTGGAAAACTATAACAAGTAAATACGAAAACCTACCTTCATCATTTATTCAAGTATTGCCTTTGGAACTCTCTAGAACTCTAGTTTGAGTTGTACTACCTTATTTGCATTTTCTTTTATTGTATTCGTACAACAATCAACCATGTTAAATTTTAATTCAAGAAACTTGTTTGTGATTTTTATACTCTACTTCTATGGCTCTATACATTTAACTTTACTTGTGGCAATCACAAGAATCTCATTTTCAATTTCAGCAACATTCCAAACTAGATGCAAATCACTTTGCAATACCTAGTAATGAAAAAGGTTGTTAAAAAAATCACAAGACCTAGCGCTATTTGGCATAACCTTTATGATTTTTTTATTACCATTGCTTTCATATTACAAAAGCTAATTCTGCATCGTTGGAATGTTAGGTAATTTAGCCTATAACAGGCCAACTTTGGACCAACCTAATGTAGGTGAAAAAAAATTTGTGAAGTAAATTTTAGAAGATACATGTATAGCTAAAGAATTTTTGGACCTACAATAAGGTGATAAAAAATTGGCTTGTCAGAGGTTGAGTTATCTTACAACGACTATGGTTGCCACCTAAAGTTGTTATATCCCCATTAGTAGATTTGAATGCCGAAATATGAGCTGTTGCACTTGATAAGTTTTTTCTAAAGTGGTTGTTCAAGCTCTCAATGTCTAATTAACCTTCTTCTTCTTTTCACATTTGTAATGTAGCCCTTCACCAACCAAACAACAAATTCATCATTGGTAACCTACTTAGATCCATAAATTTTAGAGTATAACAGTATAAAAGTATAAAAGTACAACTATATGGAAACAAAATTTGCATTGGGATTCAACAATGTATAGGTTGTGCTTGGTTTGGAGCACTTTCCAAACACGTCCTCAATATTTGCGTCAGTAATGAAAGCAATATTTTCAACAAACGTAGGATTAAGTTCATTACTAATCAATGGTGTTAGTATGTGAGCTTATAAGCCTTGAGTCTAGACACATAGGTACTCTACAACTATTGGAGATGTCTATAACATACATATTTATAATATAAACATCCTTAAACTATAGAAAGTGCGTATAATATAGACACCTATAATATAATTAGGCATCTATAATGTAAATATCCTATAATCATAAAAGGTGCTTATAACATAAGTACCTACAACATTGACACCTATAATATAAACATCCTAAAACTATGAAAGATGCTTAAAACATGGGAGTCTAGGCTTCTATATTCATGGACTCGAGCTCCCTAGGTTCACAAAATAGCAATCATGATCTACTACCTATTGTAACCCCCTTTCTTCTTAAAAAAACCTCTTTATTTGTGCGTTGTGAAAGGCAATCTCTTCTTCACATTGATTAGGACAAATCTTAGTTGAGATGAGACATTAGTACATTACTATTGCAACATGTTGGCTTATGTCTGCAAGAATACTTTACTTTGTCACCATATCGAGTGTTCAATATGATTAACATATTCAAGACTGTGTTGTATATTCAACCACCTCTACATGATGCAAATGTGTATCTAACGGTCCGAAACAATCAAACCATATGACAAATTGCAAATGCACCAACTACAAAACAACATAATAAGTGGGAGAGTACTGGGTATGTCAATAAAAAATACTAGGAGTAACATTGTTGCCTTTCCTAGGACTAGGTACAATTGTTTAACTAGAGATTGGATTTGACCTTAATAAAAACGTGTATTGAATTACAGTGTGTACATAATCCTCATGCACATGCTCAAACTTTACAAACATGACAATTTTAGCCATTAGAGGTTGTCAAAAATACATTAATTGCAAGCACAGTAGCACACATACTACCTATACTGGTACTTCTGCAAAATGGACATCTATGAAGATAAATTCATTCATGCACCAAATTATAGCTTCAACGAGGTGAAGTTTCTTTTAGTTAAAGTAGGATTCATCATGATTTTAGAGTAGTCTTGGCCATATTTTTTTATGTACTTCTTTTGTATTGTATTAAAATTTAGTACGATTGAAATGATTTAAAGTGTATAGAATGCAACAATCCTATGCATCCTTGAAATGTAAGAGTGTGTTTACAAAGTTAAATATTTTTTAAAAAGAAGTTATATAGTCCTAAAACCTGTAATTGTGAATCCTAATTTGAAAAAGACACATGAATATATATCCATTTAAAAAAATAATAATTTGGTCTCTCTTTTTTATTTCAGATATTTTTGTTGTTTGTTTCTATTCTTTTTCTTTTATTCCTTTTTAAATCATTATTTTTCATTTTCTTTTTCATTTTTTTCATTTTTTTTACTATGCTCTCATTTTTTCCCTTCATTTTCCAATTTAGGAGAAGTAATTATTTTTAATAATGATTCTCTTACAATCCACTGCTTAGTCATTACTTTTTTATTTATTAGTCTATTATTTGTATTCCAATTTTTTTCTATTTTTTGGGAAAGATGCCTTTTTCCATTTATATATATTTTTTCTTAAATAATGGTCACTACATTAGATTGGAATACATTTGTAAGAGATTCGTGCGACTTGAATGTGGTGACTGAGGTTTGAATCCTATGAGGCCTCAAATTATACTGGTGCATACGATATCTATAATGAGCTACAAGCAAAGCGTTGATGTAGAGTAGCATTAATGGATGCTAGGTTATACTTATTATTGTGTTTGTGAGTCACATTAGCCTAATATATTCTATTGTGTTCTCAAAATAACTTATGAGTGCCTCGACATAAAAATTGTAGTAGTTGAATTGAATACTGAATTGTGTACCACAATATAAAGTTGTTTTCTGCTAGAAATGAATAGTGACAATTTTTGAAAATAATATTGAAATCCACGATTATAGGAATAACGGTCATAGGTCCTAAAATTTACTAAAAATAGTATATTTTCTTCTCCATTAAAATTATTTTTCCAAAAAAAATACTTTTTGGTAAAAAAGTTGAAAAAAATAAATTTCAAGGCTCCCCGCTTACAAGCTTCCCGCTCACAGCTCACAAGCTCCCCGCTCCCCGCTCGCACGCTAGTGTCGTTGGCTGAAGACCCTCTATTCTATCCTTCGATCTCCTATACTAACCCGGATCCGGTTTGATCCTTTACAGTAATCCAGATAATGTTCTAGATTACAGGTCACACAAAGACCCCCCATACGATCCACTCATACTACAACGACCTTGACGTCAAGTTTTATCCGTGCGAAGTTAGGTGATTACAAGTGTACCCGTCCATTCCAACGATAATTAAAGTCTTTCCGTTCACCAACTAGGGCAGTGAGATCTCACAGGAGGTCGGACATTCAACCGGATTTCCCACCCAGGAGTTCTAGTGCGACTAAGGAATCCCTCCCTATCCGCCTAGCCTAACAACAACTTTCTCACCCGGAATACTACACTTTGAAACGCTGAAGAACTGGAATCCACTTCCAACTACCTACTTACATGCACATAGTTTCAAAACAAGAACATCTAGGGGAAAAACCTTTCCCAAAACACCATGTGTGCTCCTAACTCCTCAATACACGACTCTGCCAAACACCGGGAAGACGCACAAGGAAGAGAAAATAGAATATACAAAAGAATTTCAGAAAATAGATCATCTCCCCTTCTCCCTCGCAGAGAATGGTTTTATATACATTTGAAAATTTACAACAGCGAAAAGGTCCCCCGAAAATCCGCGCGAAACTTTTGGTTTGTTCCTAACTATCCGATCAGACTAACATCCGGTCTGGTTCTATCTATACTTTACAAAACAAAATGGTTCCTAACTACTCTGCAATTCCCGTATTTAGCGTGGGGCTTCCGGGCTTGGCTCCAACTGATCAAACACCTCTTGCAGATTCCGGTTCCGCTCTCTAGCTGTAAGATCCGGACTCTCGGGCAACGCATCTAGATCAATAAGCCGATTTGTTGCTCCAGTTCGTGCTGAACTTCGGTCATTCTTCTTGGACTGAGGGATAAAGCTCTTCCCTTCCTTTGGTTCCGTTCCTTCCAGAAATAACTCCGGTAAGGAAATGTCGAAAAGGTGCATCTCGTTAAACATAGATCCGGTCAACCTCTGGCCTCCCTTGCTCCCGTCATTGTTGTCTCTACTTGCTTGGTGAAGTCGGTTAGGATCCGAACCATCCGGGAACCGGATAGCTTCTTCTCGTGGAGCCATCCCTCATCGAACAGCTTGGCCTTGGCGACCGCTATTCCGGATTCTCCAAAAGTTGCCTTCACTTGCTTGGCGATCTTGTGCGTCTCTATCGCCATAACCCTAGTGGCGGCCATGTCTTCCTTGAGGGTAAAAACTTTTGCCTTCAAGGTATCGACTTCCTCCTGAAGTCACCGAATCTCGGCCTCCCGTTTTTGGTTTTCCTCGAAATTGGAGATGTAGTCTGCAACCCTTCCTGGAAGCATGTTGTTTGGTGGCACTCCCACCATCTTTGCGATTGTTGCAAGACTAATCCGCTTGCACTCCCAATCCCCTCGTGTATTGGAGAGGATGGTCATCAGGTTGTTGAACAGATCATCGAAATTCTTTTCTTCCGAGACCGTCTTCTCTACTTCCGGTCCCTTCTCTGGAGCAGACTTGTCTCAGGGAGGTGTCCCTCTCCTATGCGGAGGTGTTGTCTTTTGCCGCTTGAACGGCTTCAGACCCTCCTCCTCGTCCTCTTCTTTCGTTTCCGGATCGGATCCGGATCCTTCTTCTTCTTCATTGTCCGTTTCCGATTCTCCATATTTCAGGAGAGTTTTTTGCATCCTCCAGGTCTTCTCCTCCGTGTCCGTGAGGAGCTAGTTATGCTAGTAGAGGTAGAACAAGTAGGGGCTCAATGGTGTGGCCCTACTATTTCCAACCTTACCAACCAGTTGGGACACCAGATCAAATATGATCCAGGCCCAATCCGCCTTCCAGTCTCCGCTCAGAGCACCGAAAATTGTGTTGCCGAGGATTATACTAACCCTTGTTGGCTTCTCCGGGTGGAGGATTGGAATCAAGAACTTTAACAAGTTCCGGTTCCGCTCATCTTCACAGTCCTCTACCGCGTATCCGTCCTTCGGGTTCACCACTCCTCAAAACTTCCCTCGGACGTACTCATCCTTCCGGCTTGCCATCCTCAAGCCTACTAACCAGAAGTTGTAAACTGCCCTCCACATTTCTTCCTTCCAACACGATGGACTCCCCCGGACAATGTTGTCAAACTGGTTTGACAATTCCCGATCAGTTCTCTCACCATCCGTTCCTCCTTGAACCCCCAGGGTTTATCTGCCAACCTAGGCAACCCATGGTGGCGAGATCGTCCATCATCTGACTCCTCTCCGGCTTTGTAGAGGGAATAACTGGAATCACCTTCTAGAGTTTCACCTCATTGGCACTAGAAGGTCTACTTCTATACAGCTAAGGCATAGGCATGGCACTGGGAAACCTTTTCGATTCTACCTCACTTTCTCTCCTAGCCGCACATCCCGTTCCTCACTGTCTCTCTTCCGATCTCAACCGGAACACCCTAAATCCCTGTAGCACATAGAAACAAACGCACACAAATTTGCATAAACTGCACTCTACTCTTCACACACACACAGTCGCAGCGCTGAAGCGAGAAGCGAAGCACGTGTAAGAAAACGTCTTAGCGAGCAAAGTTATAAATGGAGCTCCCATGGACGGTCCAACCCTTATATAGCCTAAAGGACCCAGTTTAGGTCATCATGACTCAATCCATTTTGACCTAATCCGGTCCTCAATCTATCCATTCTAAACCTAATCTGCTCTAACATAATCTGGACAAACATGTTCTAGATAGATTCCGTTTCCGTATTTGGATTGGATTAGATCCGGTTAGATTACTACTTCATTTCCTTTGCTTATTTCTAGTTCTTCATCATTCCCTAAACCGGATTAGAATTCCTAGCAAGGATTTCCGATCCAACTTTTGGGTAGTTCAAACAAAACCAAAAATTTAGGTTGCGACATCACCTCATAAAAAAATAATGCCCACTTGTCATCCAACTCCTTCTTCGCAACGTTAAAAACATCCTTCATACATTGCTGAAGTAATGACCCAGATCTTGTGGAATTTGATACAATGAGACTTTGGGACCTTTGTACTACATCATTTCCTTCAAGGAGAGTAGCCCCTTCATCCTGGTCGCCACCAGGGCCCCTTTCCATCACTTCGTTTTGAAAGGATTGGTTTGAACTTGCAACTAGAGTTGCTCTTGATGGACCAGTGGAAACTGATTCTCCTTCGTACATGTCCTCAAGGCTCAATCATTGAGGGACAAAGTTTGCACAATTTGCAAATCGATGGCGCACAGCTCCTAGTGCACTACGACAAATTGACCTCTCGGACTTCGCACCATATCCAATGTGAGCAAAAGCGCGCTTGCGTTTATAGCTGAATGTCGCATTGCAAAAAACACAGCTCACTTTATTCCCATTCTCAGAGAAATTATACCACGGTTTCCATTCTTTTGTTTGCTTTCGTTGACTTCCCATTGTGTTCACGACAAATGCAAACATGTTCTTGTAGGAAGTAGAAGAGGCTATCACACCAAATGAAAAGGACAAAATAATACTTAGTGCCAATCCACTACTTGAATTGATTTTTACATCACCTCAACAACAAACTAGGGCCATTTGCCACCCAAGTAGACTCACAAGGACCTCAAAGTGAATTGAAGTCCAAGATGATGAGGCCAAGATGACAAATGTAGAGAAGCCAAGCCGACAGGGTTGGCTTTATACCCTGAGAGTGTAAGGGCACGGACCTATTGTGCAGGGGCGAAGACGTTAGGGAACTAAGGGAAGGGCAGTTTTGGAAAGCTTCTTTCTACCGGTGCACGGACTTCACGATAGGGCGTGGATGGCAGGGCGCGAATGTCCTACTCCCTAGCGACAATGTAGAAGGTCGAATTTGGTTTGAACATAGTCATGGGATTCTTCCTTCCCATGGAGAGAAGAGAACCAATTAATGTAGTCAGCCCTTAATTTAAGCATGGGGAATATCTTCAAATCAATGGCTACATTAAAAGGTCCAACCACTTTTTGAGTTCAAAGACAACGTATGGAAGCATGTCACTCCCTTCTTGAGGCCAAACTTCAAGTTCTTGCCTTCATCAAGCACTTGAGAAGTAGCATCCATATAAATAAATAAAAAAATTAGAAAATGAAATTGAACTTCCAAACAAGGACAAAATTTGTATGAATAAAATCCCAAAGCGTTTGGAGTCCTAATGAAAGGCAAGGTACATATTTGTTTAAATTCGAGTTGAAGGATTTATATTTTATTCTTCTAAGGAAAAGCTATTTGTGATTCTGGATTTGGAGTACAAATCAAACCATAACCAATATATACTTCTCAAGCTTTCTGTTTAAGGCTTTATTTTTGAAATACAAAGCTATAAGGTTTCGGATTGAAATCAAATACAAATTATAATGTTTTGAAATATGCTTGAAAGGGTTTTTTCCGGGAAAAAAGGCTACAAGGATTTAGGTCTTCAAGACCTCAACGAAGAATACTTGTAATGGGGAAAACAAAAGAGGTTGGTATTGAAATGAAATACTTGTTAAGTTATTTTTTAATTCAAATTCAACGGTTTATTTTGGATATGGGGTTAGCAAAGCGGTTTGGGTCTTTGGGAATGAATTGAAATATTACCCAAATTGTTTATGAATTCAAATATTCAATCATTTGACTCAAACCTTTTATTTGTGTAATGGGATTCTAGGAGTCTAGGAGGGGTGGGTATTGAAATGAAATACTTGTTTGTTTGTTTTTTTATTCAAGTTCAACGGTTTATTTTGGGTATGGAATCCTCAAAGTTTTTTTATTTTTATTTTGCTGAGAACAAATAGGACAAACCCATTGCATAAAAAATCAGCCACAAACATGAAGCCCAAGCCAAAGGCTAGACAAATGAAGAGATGATGAGCACAAAACATCCTACAAAGGTTTGGCCATTTGGGATTGAAATCAAATACTACTTAAGTTATTTTGGAATTCAAGGTCAATGGTATATTTCTATAATGGAGATATCGAACGGGTTTGGGATTGAAATGAAATACTAGTTACACTCTCTTGGAATTCAATCATTCCGCTTGAAAATTTTATTTGTGTAATAGCATACTAAAAAGGTTTGGTATTGAAATGAAATACTAGTTACGCTATCTTGGAATTCAATCATGGAGATTGAAAATTTTATTTGTATAATAACATACTAAAAGGGTTTGGTATTGAAATGAAATACTAGTCACGCTATCTTGGGATTCAATCATGGAGATTGGAAAGAGTTCAAATTTGGCTTAGAGGAAGTTCAAATTTGGCTTGGAGGGAGTTCAAAATTGGCTTGAATGGACTTGAAAATTGGAATTTGGCTTGGAGGGAGTTCAAGCCTGTCATCACTATAAGAAACCCCTGTTTTATGTTGTATTTGTGAAGAAATGAAAATATGTTTTTTTAGATTTTGGATGTGTCAACTCTGATGTCACCTAAAATTCGTCGTAGAGTGCATTATTACAGACGCTTGAAATCCATGGAAACAATCTCTAATATCAATAAGTTTCACCAAAACAAGTGCAAATAACACATGTTTTGAATGTCCAATATGGAGTGAAGAAGCTACCACTTGACAGCCACATCAACAAAATTTGGGCAGGCATTTTTTTTTTTTTTTTTTTTGGACCCGTATCCACGATGACGTGGCACGGGAAGAAAGAGATGTGGCAATTTTGCATTGCCCAGAACTTAGTGTCTCTTGTGATGTACTCTTGTTTTACGATTAGTCTTTTAAAACAAAGATGTTTTTCTATAAGCGTTCATTCAAACAGAGTCATGTTTTTGTAAATGTCCATAGAAAATGCTCTTGTTGGATTTGTGCGTTTCCAACGTGCATTGCAGCCTGTGCATATGATAAGCTGTACACTACGAACGTCCTCAACGTTAGTATGCAGCAAGCTTAAAATTCATATCCAACATGCTTTTGTGCTACCAATAAAGTCGAAAAGGATCTCCAACTGTGACATCCATGTTTCTTCACACATGTCACTAAGGAATGTGTTGTTTTTTGACTTCTTGTAGAGCATTCAGCATATCTAGTATGACACATGCTTCAATATATAGGAACGCATTGTTGATAGTGTTCAATGTTCTTGAAAATGTACATTTACAATGATCACTGCTGCGCGCTGTAGCTGTTAACATGCAAGTACCACATTGCATTGTCCCCTTGAGCATCACTTTTGACAACATTCTACAATCCTTAATTGTGCATATTGCACTCGATGTAAGTCCATAGAAACATCTGTTTCAATGGAATGTGTTTTTTTCAGTGTCGTGGTAGACGTGAACTTTGATGTCTTGGTTTGGATATTGCAGCTATTTAGAATAATGAATGGGCTGTTCAGAATGTTATAGATAGTAGTCACTAAAGCATGTTAAAATGAGCCACCCGCAATGAAAACATGCCCATATGGACATGGTATTGCTTTCCATCTTCGACTGTTGCAATTGATGTCATGATCATTATTTTGGCAACAACACTGACATTTGTGACTGCATTTTTTATTGTAAATGTTACGTAGTGCACAGAGAAAGACTTTGTTTTGCATTGTCAACAATTGACAACATAGTTGACACCATGACATTTGAAAAAGGGGAAGCTCAAATTAATTTGCGTCATACAAAATACCATTCCAATGGAAATGATGCTCTAACCTGCAAATTATAATTGTACTTGCATTCACAGCAAGTAACAACTACAACTTGTGCTTTCAATTGGAGAAGTTGAATTTGGCACCTTCATTTGGTTTCGGAAGTAGCCATGTTATTTATACTTGCATGTACAGTCTAATAGTGGGAACAATAGTATAGGACTCCATTCTACATTTAGCAATAGCATACTACTTATACCTTGAAAGAAGCCTAGTCATGCCTCTTTTGTATGTCACATACCTAGAAGATTGTACGCATTCAATTATAATGCACTTCCATATGCAAGAAAATGAGGCAATAGTTTGTAATGTTCCCAATTGAACTCCTGCATGCTTGGTTGCCCACCTCTTTTGTAGTACTTCCTATTAAGTCGAAGCAATTCCTTCAAAAAAAAAGAAACAAGTCAAACACTTGGTACACTATGGTAGTCCACCACTACTTTATAGCATAGTCCACAACAGTGATGCCTGTACATATAGTTGCATCCTCACTTGCCTATAGCTATTTCCAATACAGTAATGAAAATGCCGACAATATAGTTGTGCTATTAATTTTTTAATTTCACAAATATCCATTGTGAACTAATTCGTGTGAGAAGGGTAGTAGACGATTGTAATGCTTCTCTCGTATCCACAATTTAAAATTTTTTGCACATTTAGCACAATATTCATTACATCCATGGGAAATGAGGAAAACCAGTTCACTCCCGACATTGCGGTCTACAGAAAGTACTGTTCACACTTATTTGCAAAATTGCCATACTCATCAACGTTTGCTTCGATACTTTACTAACGAGACATTCGTACATATGTAATATAGCTATCACTGACAAAAAAAGTTCTGCAAGTATTGCAAGTTCATTGTTTGCTAGAAGTGGCTAGGTACTTGCACAAAGAATTTTGTAAAGAACTTAAAATATGACGATGAGAATCACTGTCATCATATAAAAGTGATGATCCATTACCAATAATATGTGCTCCATTCAAGATGATTTTCAATGCACATGCGTTAGTAGCAAACAAATGGAACGTGTTTACCTATGTGCCAAGACCTGTGCCCGCTGAAAATGAAGTTGGTCTTCCAACGTGTTGCCATCACCAACCCACATGTACTGCTTTTCATAATGAATCTACTATGAAAATTCAAAAAGAAAGAATATTAGCATTCGTCTCAAATAATGTTCCCACAGTCTTCATAGTTTTAGTTGAATGTTCCTCTCTATAAAATGTTGCATTGGCTAATTGATGTACACTTTAAAGAGGACTAATCCTCCAACAATCCAACATCCTAAAAAATGCATAGTGAAGAGAAAGTGGACATTTTCATAAGCACTTCTTCTTTAGTGAGTGACTTCTCTTCCTTCACCCTGTAGTGCAAAGCCTTTTTTTCCTAGATTTGAGCACAGACTGGAATGACATTTTCAATGACAGGTGCAAGATATCAGCATGAGAAGTCCTTGTGTCCCCCCTTCGTAAGCCACAGTAGTGACGAACCTACAATAACAAACATTTCCGTGAGATTAGCTATGTACTTGGTCATCTCCCAATATAGACAGGTTTGTAGTAGAGAACAAAGATTTTTGCCATTCCAACAGAAGCTAGACTTTCGTAATGTTGTCTTCCTGAAGTATGCATGACTACATGCATGCCTTATACACAAATATAGGTTGCATGTACGTAGAAAACTAGTTTTGCAGTGTCCAAAAGATCCACATGTGCTTCAAGAAGAGAAGAAACTGACGGTCCAAAAATGAAGAAGTAGAACTTCTCTTCATAATGCCAAAAACGTATGTCTAATACATACCTTCTATGACAATACCAGTTTGTTGTACCTATCATGCACTGTGTCGCACATTACGCCTCTCATTATACTGCAAGGCTACAAGTATTGCAAACGGAATTAAAAGACTTGTCAGAATTGTTGTTGCATTTCTTGTTCCCATGGGTGCTCACGCCATTGTCAAGCATGCACTATACACAGCCTATGTTGCCATAGTACACAAGAAATTGGGAGTGCTTGAACCAATTACAAGAGAGTATCACTCTTACGAATGCAACCGGCTATGCATGCTATCACTAGAAGAAACTCATGTTTTTTGTGACGAGCCCTGATTTTTTCTAACGGATTTTTTTTTATGTCTAAGTTGACATTTAGCTATTTTTATGTTTTTAATGGCATCCAAATGATCTAATGAATATCATTAAAAACATAAAAACAGCTAAATGTCAACTTAGACATAAAAAAAAATCCGTCAGAAAAAATCAGGGCTCGTCACAAAAAACATGGGTTTCTTCTAGTGTATACAAATAGAGCGACACAATTAGCAATCCTGAATTGCTTCAGGTTTTTCTGGCATCCACGCTTAGAACAACTTCTATGACAACGACAAAAGATTGATATACAAAGTAGATTTCATTAAATACATACTATACATATAAAAAAAACATGTTCTAGTGATTGGAGTATGCCCAAGCCACGGAGCAATTAAGCCTCAGGTAGTGAGGTTTGCAAAAAAGACCAACTACAAAAGTTGGGAGGGTCACTTGTTTCACTTCTTCGAAGTATGGGCTTGCACTTCCTGTACACTGCATGCAACATTGTAGTCTATGACCTCCGTCATTTTATGAAGTATGCATTCTTCCGATTCATATATGCTACTATTTAGAAGTCCGTAGGACTGGAAGTAGCCCGAGTCTAAGAGAAACATCTCATATGATATGTATAGTTGTCCATGAAAGTACTCAGAAGTCCACAACGTGGTAAAACTCACTAGAATGTTGATGCCAACAATATAAGACGGGCATGCTATTCATCCTTCACAACAGTCAGTACAGATGTGCCATGTCCACGACGTATCCATTTGTACACCCAACCAGAAATTGACAACATCACTTTAGAAAAAACAATGCAAAAACAGAAGTACATGTCACTTACTGTTGAACAAATTCGAGCAACTGACAGTACACTCTTCATACTAGTCTTCCACAAGGTGTGAAGTTCCTATTTTTAAAAGAACAATGTTCATATTAACAGGCCTAGAAACCCTCACATGACAATACTTACATCAAGGCAGAAAGCAAGACAATAGCTGTCACATGCACATAATGCAAACAAGTAGGCAACCAAATGAATTCACCACAATTCATTATCTGCAAGCAATCACTTTTTTCGACCAACTTCAGATCTTTTCATGTTTTGCAGCTACGATAATTATGTTCTATTCGTTAGCAAACTAGTACTTAGGAACATACAACTTCATGACTCTTACGTAGCCTCCTTGTAAAACTTGAGGCATTGGCTGTTGTTGACAAACAGAAGGACAAGTTTAGGCTCACAAAGTTCATCATTTACTATACACATTGAGTTACAAAAGTACTAGCACAAAAGTTTCATCACGTACCTTTGTTGCTGCTTGGGTACCTTTGGTGAGAGCCACCGGCTTTGTCACATTCCCTTGAGCAGTCTTTGGCAGTCCAACATTCTTGAAGGCGGTAGTCATGCAACCTGTCTTTGCCAGACGTCTAGGATGTCCAACGCCTTCCCCGTTGACATGAATGTCGTCCTAGAATACCACTACTCTGGTGAATACAAAATTCAAAAAAGAAGAGACATACCTACATAGCCATTTTGCAATCATTTTCATAGCAAAGGCCACATATCCACAAAGTTGTGAAGGCAAGGCCAGAGAATCCAACAACAACAAATCCGCATAATTATGGAAGCACACAGACGTATGTTTTCAACTACATTGAAGGCATATCACGCATTTGAAGCTGCATTTCTCAATTGGCGACAAAAGTGGACACCCAAGTTGTTGTTTCTTAAGATTGAACAAACATCACAGCAATGGCATCATAGCCATGACATACCAAGGAAGGTCGACGACAACATCATGTCCTTGACACTATTACCATAGTGACATGAAAGACTTCAATGGCAGCGGATTAAAGCTTCCAAATGACTTGTTGAAAAGTACCTATTGCAAGCGCTCACAGTCTTGGCCGCCATTGGAAACGTAGGAACGTAGGAACGTGGAAAGAAACGTAGGAATGTGGAGCAGTTACAATCGTGAAACTGGCTCTGTTCGGACATCATGCAAAATCAAGTCATTACCAAAGGAAAAAAATAGAAAAATAAAAGTCTAATTATGTCGTAAGAAAACAAAGGATTATACCTTCTCCATTGTCGAACTTGAAGGCTGATCAACATTTTCACAATCGGTTGCCACATGATCAGCAGGGTTGACGAATTTCAACGTCCGGGGCAAAATCACGTCCATTTTTCGGACGTCCAGACGTCTAGATTTTTGGGACGCACAAACAATGTAGACGGCGTCCATTGGATGGCATCCATCAGCCGTTCGGACGATGCGGACGGGCGGTCGACGCGGTCGACGCGATTGGGCGGACGGGCGGATGGGAGCCGCGCACGGCGGATGAAAGGCACGCACGGCGGACGCGACCGCATGGATGGCAGACGGAAGGCACGAATGGGTGGACAGAAGGTGCGGGACCCGCAGACAGGTGGACGGATGGCACGGACGGGCGGACATCCATAAAAAAACAGTACATGAAGCCAAATTTGATGCATTATACTATTACATTTCAGTATGTAATACTTGATGCAGAAAATGATGCACACAATGTAATTTCAGTCGATAGTGCTTGACTATTGAAAAACAAAAAAACCTTAATGATATTTTTAACATCATTAAGTTCACGTGTATTACAATGATAGGTTCAAATAATAAATTGTTGTTACATGCTTCCATGTACCAATTCATCATGAACACTTGAATAATGAATTATACATACCTTTAATCCCTAAGGCTGGTAATCACTATCTCCTTTCACCTCTGCCCCACTACTATGGCCTCTAGTATCCCATCCAGAACCTTCATCTTCATCGTTGTCTGACTTTTTCATATCCTCTGATAAAGATTGTACAATTGCCCCTCCTTCTTCTTGTACTTGCTTGGATGCGACTGATCTCGTTGGTCGACCCTTCCTCTGCTCCTGTTTGGCTCTTAGTATAGACTTTCCTATGCCTTCTTTAAGGCCATGAATCGGTTTTAATTTCCTCGCTGAAATTGGTTGACATACATCAAGAGGGGTTTTACCAAGACTTTGTCTCTTTGATGGGGAAATTGCAAAAGCCTCCATTAATCTTTTATTTCGAACTTTGTGGGACTCTTTCACCATTGGTGGTCTTACTTGCGATCCTCCTTGATTGGGTATCTTTGCTCCATTCATCTGCTGCAATGTTCCATCAGACGATTTGAATGAATCACGTTTTGTTTGGCCAGAACGTTGACCAAACATTGATGCCAATGTCTCGTCCTTCTCATCATCGCTACATGATAAATTGAATGGATCTGGATTGACACGAAGGTGCATTCCGGTCAGACTACTCAAATGTTGTTCAACTTGTTTCCTGAATCTTCAACTTCCGGGACCATTCAAAGTTGTAGTACCTCTTATATGTAGTGCTGATGGACGATCGCTACGTGGTTGTAATTGGAGATCTTGCACGATCTGCTTCTGGTCTTCGACGTTGTGAACTAGCATTGGGCGACCAAACTCCGTCACACGTGCATCTACATTCGATGGTACTTCCACACATTCAACACTTGTATTATCCACATTCATGTCAAACTTGACCCCACATTCTCCCATGTCATTGACTTCGGGATTTTCTTCTACAAGTGCCATTGTCATGGGTAGACTCTCGAGAATTGGAATCACTTCATCTGTTTGGGGGATGCAATCATTGACAAACATTGCCTCATTTTCCTCCACTATTTGCGCATGAGTGTCCTCCGTATTGGCTAGAATCTTTTCGCTAGTCAACAACCCGGTTCCATCTACAAATTTAGCTATAGAAGGGCCACCTTCATCATATTCACAATTGTCCTCATCCAATGGAAAGTTGTAAATGTCTTCCGCATTTCTATTCATGTCTTCATTGTTCCGATTTGGGCTCCAGAACGGCTCATCATCCAAATTGGTGATGTCATCATTCATAGCATCTTTGTCATCGAATACAGGGTTGCTATTGTGCGAGCCTAGGAGCGGGAGCCTGTGAGCCTGTGAGCCTACGAGCATGAAATTTTTTTGATGGAAAAATTTGTGTTGGAATTTGTATTTGATCAAATAATCTGTGACGAATCCATGACCGTGGACTTTGGGACAACTGAAATTCTATGACCGTGGATTTAGAAAACATTTGAGGTCCGCCAAATTTAGGATCATTTGTGCACATTTAGAGGCACTTCCATTTTTGTTTGAGAACATGTCTAATATAAACTGGCTTTTAGCGTGTTCAGGGATTTAGCTAGTGTTGTAGGAATAGGAAGGTAAAGAAATGACCCCAAGATGTACGCACTCCTTTCCGTACTACTATTGATAATTTACCATTGGAGTTCTTTTTTAATTCTTTTATATTTTTATTTTTATCGTTCCACTACTTAGTACTTTGCAAAACCATGAAAACAGCTGGGAAATAACTATGACAATTAATTGTGACAATTAGTTCCTAGTTGCACCTTCACGGTGCTTGATGAAGCACATGATGAAAGTTATATGGGAGCTCATGCTTTCACACCCAATCCTTATGGGATATTTGAACAACCATCTTCCTACACCCATCCCATGCATTGTATATTGCATTAACTGTACCTCGTTTTCTCCAATTTTTTTCCAATACTAAATACTTATCGGTGAAGTTTAAGGTTTAAGGTGTAAGGGTTCATTCTCCACATTTGTCCACTAATTAGTCTGTATCATGGGAGATGTTTTTTCATTACATTTTTTTTATGTAAGAGAAATATCAAGCATCAAACACATTGCACCGAACTTGTAGCCATAAAACACACAAATCAAATCAACATAAAAAGAGTATACACATAGTTCAACTCATAAGATGTGTCAATCTCATGAGTCTACGTCGCTGTGGACTCTATCATAGAAACCTCACCCGAAGATGACTCTGGAGTCTCTTCTCCCTCAGAAGCTGAAACATCTAAAAAATGAACTACATTTGCAGCATATTTGGGTAAGCGAGGTTTTGGTTCTCTACAACCATTTCGTTCATACTGTGATGCCATCTTCTCGGCATACACTGGAAGATCGTAAGACTTTTCCGGACTCAAAATAAGTCTTCGTATCTTCTTCATACGATGTCCGTCCGTCACTCGTTCGTTCCTTCAAATACAAAGATCTCAATGTTAAATCCTTGGAATTCTTGAAATGCAAGACATATTGAATACAAAAACACACAAGTCAGTATTGAATACAAAACTTACTTACTAGGTCTAATGTTGCGTGTAAACACCATTGGCTCCACGTGCACAGAATCTAAGTCAAGAGCGGCGAAAACTTCTTCTGGAGCTCGTGTCACCCCTTCCATTGGAGTGGCTTTTTTCATCGGCAAGAGAATCCCATTGAAGATATTTTCATCCTTCATCAAAGCCACAATATGCCGCCCTGTGCCACGACATGCAGTAATCGATGCTCCTACAACAGAATCATGTGAAGATTAAAACTTCAATATGTGAAGGCAACATGCGAGGTACATGGTAAGGTTGTTCACAAATAAACATTTAACATCAAAACTATCATTTGAAAGCATGAACTAACCTGTAGCTGCGGTGCAATCGAGAACTACATCCTCTTCGTCGGTGCACCCTTCAATGAAGAATTGTAGAAACCTTGCATCCTTCTCTCGTGGTCCGCGCCAAGGCATTTTGGATTCCTTCTCAACCAACATTGTCTCCTCTGTGATATAATTGATGACCATGTCTTTCTTCTGAAGATTCGACTTTGCTTTCGTCATGGCCCTAGTCTGCCTAAACTTGAAATCTGATGGCCCTTTCTCACCTAGGTCCTTCACGAGAAGGGTAACTCCGAACTTCACAGTCTGCAAAAATGAAAACAAAATGTTAAGTACAAAAATGAATGTTTCCAAAACAATTGACATTCACATTGCAAAGTTAAACAAACTTACCATTTGTCCAGGGTTAATACCCGATGCTAGGTCCAACTGGTTGAATGCCAACCACTCCTTCTTCATCACCAATTTCTTGAATACATTCCTTAATCCTGCAAACATACGACGCGACTGAAGGCTGTACGAGTGAAATACAAGAATACAGCCATTATCTTGTAAGTTTTCCTTGGCAAAGTGAAATGCATTTTGCATTCCCGCATAGGTTGGGTCCGAGTTCCATGACGGAACGCGCTTTTCAGAGATGAGTGGCATGGGGAGGTTCTCTTGGCAGTCAAAAATAATGAGATCCACCAAAGGCTCCCGGCTGACCCTACCGTCGAACGAGCAAACTTTTCCTGCATTCATCTACAATCAAGTGATTGTTCATGTTATTAAAAAACTCACACTATAACAACTTGCTTCCAAATAAAAATTGAAGTTATAAATTGAACTTGAAGTTTAGGCATACCTTTTGAATGAAGTCCATGACTTCAATATAGGAATTTGGTGTTGAACTCCCCAAATTGTCCATGATGTCAACAATTGACATGTTCAAAATCAACTCCTTCGATTTCACATCATCATCGTCTAGTACCACGACCTGCGTACCTTGCGTGACCATCTCCTCCGTCCACTCTGCAAGAACAACCTTCCTTTTGATCCCACTCTGAGTTCCTTCCACCAGCTACGAGCTCTGATCGACCGTCGATGATGCTGGAATGCTGGTATCGCCATCTTCATTTTTCTTCCCCTTGGCCTTTGCTTTCTCCTCCTTCTCTAGTTGCTTCTCCTTCTCCTTCTCCTCCAGCTTCGCCAAGCACTCCGTCTCCTTCTTCTGCTTGTTCTCCAAAGCGATTTGGAGTCGTGCCGCTTTCTTTTTGTCAGCTAGGTCCCTCTTGGCAATTGCCTTCTTTCTTTGATCTTCGGTGAGGCTTGCAAACTCATCCACATCTAGATCTACTGCTCCGATGCCCTCCAAGGAATTTCGGAGTTCTACCTCTGACGGATGTGTGTATGAAATTGGGCAGTCAATGTACCATCCACCGCCATTGAGATGAGCGGTGGTGAACGTTCGAAGTTGATTCGACATGTACATGCAACTAGCAGAAGTGCGATCTAGAAAGACCGAAAGGAATGGAGGAAGGTCAGCCCTCTGAATTGCACCTTTTCCTTCAAGCTCGAACTTGAAATATCTGCACCGTCGGTTACCAAAAACATTAAAAAAGAACTAAGAAAATCAAGTAAGTCAAAACAAAATGTCAAACCCATGTACTTCAATCACAAATCAAGAATTTTAACCAATCACGAAATTTGAGGTTAGAAACATTCATTCTATAGCTTTTAGGGGACAAAATGGGGGTCCTTGCAGAACCTCTCAAACATGCCTTGGATCCGAGGGAAGCTTTGTAGACTGTCCACGGACCACCTACACTGCTTCCTTCCTTTACTACTAACCAATTTTCTTCTTTGAGATTGTCATTCGTAGCCATTCAAAAAGGACATGTTGAATTCATTGTTTCATTTTTAAACCAGTATTAGCATTTTGTGTTTGCTATGCTACGCATAGCACATACTATATAGTATATATATTTGTAAAAAATTGTATATTTGAAAAGAAAAGAAAAGTGGTAATATCAATAAGTCTTCAAACGAAAATATTTTTTTGGATTTTATACTTATATTGTAAACCCTATATACATTGAAATGTACAATATTGATTTTAATGAATGAAGTATATGCAACACGAAATCTTCAAACAAATATTCATACATTGGAATGTAGAACAATCGAATGATTATTAGCAATAATGATAAAAGTTTTATTAAATTGAATTTTTTGATTTTAAGCTTATAAAATCAAAAGAGTTTAATTAAAGGCCAACCAAAATTTAAAACTACACTTCTACAATCTTACTTTGTTTGACCATCATGACATCATTAAACGTTTATAATATTAATTTCTTACACAATTCATCTTATAGTGGGTGAACTTTGTAATATTGCAATATGGAAAAATGAGATACACTAAAGGGTGTTGCAGTGTTTTCAAGTTGAACAATATCTTAGGGTATTAATGACGTACCGGAAAAGAACCCTTTTCACAGCCTGCTGTGAGCTGTCGCAACGTGAATTTTTGGTTTTGTAAAGTTATCTTGAAATTTGGAGCGGAAGTTCTCTACAGGAACACCAATCCGGTTTAGGGATAAGTTAGAATCGGAAATTAGTTAAGGAATGCAGTTAAGGAACTAACCGGATTCTAGTTTGATACGGAATCTGTTTTTGGACCGGATTGGTTTGGATCGGATTGGGCAGTCCGAACCGGATTGGTTCTGTCCGGATCAGATCTGGAGGACCGGATTAGGTCAGGAGCGGATTAGGGTTAACCGGATTAGGTCATTTGACCTAATTTCTGGCGGCGTTGAGAGCCTGGGACTATATAAGGAGAGGCCTTGCCAGTTAGTACCCCTTTTCTACCTTAAGCGCTGAGGCTTGTTTTCACGCTTGGGGCTGTTTTGTGTTTCCTCTTTGTGATTTCTCTTCAGATTTGTGAGGTAGGGCGTCATTAGTGAGTAGTTCTTTTGGGCGCTGTGGGGTTGGACATCCACAGTTGCAATTTGTTGCTTTCCGATTAGGATCAGGAGGGAAAGTAAGGAACGGGGCGTGCGGCTAGAAGTTGAAAGTGAGGTTGTCTCAGGGAGATTCTTGAGTGCCTCAGAAATGCGCCCATGCCACAGTTATGTACAAGAAGCTATCCGGTTCCCGGATGGTCCGGATCTTGACAGACTTCACCGAGAAGGTTGAGGCAGTTATGAGGGAAGCTCCGGAAGCTGCGGACCGGATGGAGATGAGCAGCGTGAAGCTGACCGGAACTGTACTCTCAAGGAGTATCCGGCTTTCGGATATTTCCTTGCCTGAGTCGTTTCCAGGAGGAACAGAGTTAAACCGGGGGAAGGATGTTACTCCCCAGTCGAAGAAGGAGCGGAAGCCGAGAGGGACCGGATCTGCTGAGCACATCGAGTTGGATTCATCGCCAGAGCGACCGGATCCTCCTACTGGTGAGAGGGCCAGGAACTTGCAGGAGGTCTTCGACGAGCTTCCGCCTGAGACCGTCAGCGTCACATTGAAGATGGGCATGGGGTCTTAGTGTAAAGTAGTTTTGTAAATACCGGGTGTTATGACCGGATTGTAGTTAGGAACCGGACCAGATTGGATCCCGGTCTGTTTGTTAGGGACCGGATTAGTATTCCGGTCTGCTAGGGTTTTGAACCAGGTTAGCGTTCAGGTTTTGCCAACGAGGCTTATCTCGGAAATCCAGCGTGGGTTGCCTGCGACGATTTTCTGGGGCGCTTTTCGCTTTTTGGCGCTTTACAGTGTATATAAATTCATTCTCTGCGGAGGAGAATGGGAGTCTTCTTTTGTTCAAACTTCTTTTGTATTCTATTGGCGCCTTGTTTGTGTGTTCTCCCGCAGTTGGCAGGGCAGATTTGTGAGGAGTTAGGAGCGCATTTAGAGTTTGGATTGGTATTTCTCCCCTTTGTGTTCTTGTTTTGGTTTTGAGTACATGAAGGCAGGTAGTAAGAGTTGGGAGTACTTTCTAGTGCCTCAACACTGCTAGGATTCAGTATTCCGGTTGAGGAAGTCACTGCTAGGCTAGGCGTATAGGGAAGGAGTCCTTAGGCGCGCTAGAACTCCTGGATAGGAAATCCGGTCGAGTGTCCGAACTGTTGTGAGGCCTCATTGCTGTAGTGGCGAACGGAAGAGTCTTAGTTGATGTTGGTATGGACGGTTGTACTTGCAGACACCTACCTTAGTACGGCCGGAACTTGGCATCAAGGTCATTGTAGTATGTGTGGATCGTACGGGGGGTCTTTGTGTGACCTGTGATCTGGATTGTTTTCTGGATTATTGTGAAAGATCAAACCGGATCCGGATTAGAGTAGGAGAGTAGAGGAGAAGAAGTGGGTCTTCAGCCACTATAAATCACGGAAGGAGCGGCGGGCTTGCCACTCTCAAATTCAAGCGGCGATCCCTCTGATGGTAAAACAGAGGCAAAATTAAACCGGATTGGTTACTGGATCGAGTGGGAGTAGACCAGAAGTTATAGGTCTAAGAATTGTACCCAGGACCGGAAGTGTAAAGGTCTTGGTTTTGTTGCAGATTGACGGACCGGATTAGTTCCTGGTCCGGATTAGGTCCGGAACCGGAAGGTTGTAGGAAGTCTGGTAGTTATTTCTGTAGGTTTTGTTGTTTCCAGTTGCAGGAGTAGGACCGGAAAGGTGTAGTTGGAGACTGACTTAGCTTAGAATCGTAAATAGGGTGAATACTTCACAGAATCTCGTGGGTTCGATCTTTAAAGTCACTATTGTTATACTTTAGAGTGGTTTTTGGTAGTATAACATGGGAATTGCGTATCCTGTGCTGCGACATGAGCCTTCATACGTGTTGAAGTTGTAGCTTTTCTTGAAGTAATTTGCTCCTCTTAGATGTGCAAGGAACCCTTGATCCCATATTTTCCTCCTCCACCCTTCCAAGTATTCTGTTAATGTCTCTGGTTGTAGCGGAACGTTCATTTTGATGATGATGTTGTCCTGTTTGACAACTTCCTCAAAGTATTTCACAACTCCATCTTCGATCTGTGAAAAAGAAAGACATATTATCAATTTTGGCACAAGTAGTGCAATGCAAGAACTTGAAAATTTTATATGTAATTGAATACCAATTTTGATGGCTATCAAAATGAAAAAAAGGACAAATTATGCACTTACCCCAGCGTACCAAACACAACGGTTCAAGAAAGGACCGAGCAATGTCTCCGATACTGGCCTAGGTGGAAAGCGTTTGGCATCATGAGATGGTGTAGAGGAGTTCCACCACTTGAGGAACTTGATCTTGTGATCTGCTGTGGTATTGCAAGTGGCCACTATTTGAAGCTTTTCCAGAGTCATCTCTGGGACCTCATTGGAGCTCCAATGCTTCTCAATCTTTACAAAAATAACAACGATGTCAATTAATTTTCAAGTCAGAACAATATCAATGGCAATCATTCATGATGAAGGTAATAATTTCACCTCTTCTAGAAAGCCTGGCTTGTTAGCCGGATGGGCCACGGCAACCAACTTTGACATTTTGACATTGAGTTTGTTGGTCTTTTCATTTGCTCCACATCTCATTGCATGCGCAAGTTCCTCTGCAGTTTTGTCATCCTCCATTGTCGTCTCATTGTACCTCCGAACTGCTGCATCAGCGGCATGGGCAATCTCTTGCTGCAAAAGTAGTATAGAAATTATATTTTTAAATATTGGTAAAACAAGTCCAAAACTAATGAAATTTTTTGAAATGGGAAATGCAATTGAATAGATCCTCACCCGGAAGACAAACGAAGTGAAAACTTGCAATGGCATAGATTACCAAGTCTTCTTAGTTTTATATGCTCCACACAATCGGAGCTCCGAGGGCCTCAACATCTCCTTGAATCGCTCTATAGGGAGGCGGCCATATTTCTGAACCCTGTACAATGTGTGCACCAAATTGGTCTTCACATGCGAGTCTTCATTGGACCTGGAGAATATAGAAACAATTTCAAGTTAATTTGTGACACGAACTTGGTAATATTTATAAATCCGTGAAAACAAATTGAAAGTGATGGTTTTTATGAGTAGAACAATATACTTACTTGTTTATGTCATGCATGACATGCATGACAAGCTCCGTCTTGCCCTTTGTATCAAGTACAATTGAGTCAACCGCATAATGCCACTCCTTCTCTTTGGAGTGTCTCTTGTTGATGAAGTTCATCCACGAGATGAGTCGGTGATTACCATCACAAACATAGAACTTGAGGTTCTTCAAAAACTTTAGGTCCGATACAGAGTCAATACTAGCATTGAAGGAGTCATTTACTTCCTTCCATAGCGGATTCCACTTCGCCATCTCCTCTTCAGTGAATTGTGAGCTCTCTCCAGCCTCATCCGTAGTGGTGACATAGAAAACTGCTGCTCCGTCTCTATAACCTTTACTAAATTCGTGTTCTAAAAAATCAAGATCACATGAGAGTGTAGGCCTCACCATGGGCATAGGCACCATTCGGCAAAGCGGAATCTAGAGCCGGAAAAGGTGATCTAGCTTCATCCTCAGTGACGCAATAGTGTTCACCGAGTCCACCTTGTGATATTGCCGGAGATCGTCTTCTAGGAAGTCCTTGTCGTCTGCCTCCAACACATCATCAGCCTCGTCTTCTTCCATGATGTCTTCTTCCCCTTCCCCATCCCCTTCCCCTGCAATGGGCGGCTGATTTGACTCTTCAGTATTTGGAGTTTCTTGAATGGTCTCTTCAAGCCAAAGATTTGTGGGAGTCCCACCCATCTGCAAGTTGAAATTGTAAAATTAACCAATGTGCACTGACTTGCATCCTCAGATCCAAACTAATACATAAATAAAAATATAACGGTGAACCATATATGAATGAACAAAAAAAGAGTCAAACACTCAAAGGCAAAGGTTCAAGTACAAAATAGATATCTTCAATACAAAATGCTCTCAAGCAATATGTCCCCAAAACAACACTTGTATAATGAAATTAGTCAATATCTACATCTTCCTCTGAGTTTGAGCTCAAGTGAATGAAGATGGGTTCTCCTAATCCTTGAGGTGCGCTACGTGCACAATCACAAGTCTCCTCCATCAATGGACTGTCAATGGTAAAGGACATCTAAGTGTCTGAGGTATACTCCGTGTCTGAACTCTCGGGAGACAAGAACATGACCGGATGGTCTCTAGCTCCACTAAGGGTTAACTGAAGATGTCTACGCTTTAATGTTGGCGTAAAGGAACGTTCACAATTTGTTGCTTGTGTATCACTGACCCGACTCTGCACAGAGCTCTCAAATGCATCAATGGCACGATCAGCAGCATCCATCACATCATCAAAACTTACAAGTACATCTTCGTCAACTTCTTCCTCTTGAGCACCCTTCTCTTCTTCAAAATCTTTAGACACCTCCATGTTTGCATCCAGTGGGGTTAGAGGCTGAGATGGGCCTGCCTCAAGAGTGACTGGGATAGGAGGAGGCCTAGGCGTTGGTGAAGATGCATCTTGACCTCGTCTTGCCCTCTGTATAAATGAAACATTGACAAAGTATAAAATCATTGAGTACGTATATACATATTGATATTCCTTTAGCTAATGCAAATCCTAAGAGCATTGGCAGCTCCTCCAAGGACCCCTGAAATTTGCAAAAGAAAAATGACTCCACGTTCTGAACTCCAATAAAGTGGATGCCCGGAATTGAAAACGGAATAAGGCACCCTTGGGCCATCCCTGGACTGCCAAATTGAACGTTACTCACTCACAGTCTGATCTGAGGCTGTACGTGCAAGCTCCAGTCACGACCTCGGGACCGTGAGGTCCTCCTGTGGGCAGCCAATGCAACCTTGAATCCGAGACTAAATCAGAAACTCAAGGGCCCCTAGAACTTAAAAAAAAGAAGGGAAATTACGCCCAAACTACAGTGATCGAAATGGGATGTCCACTGCCCAAACTACAGTGATCGGAATGGGCCCCCAGAACTTAAAAAAAAAAGGAAATCACTTCCAACCTTTTGTCGTGTGAATGGGAAGCCAGCTTCACAGGGGTGGACTGGTTCTCCTGTAAGGGAATTCCCCGAGCGTACACAGAAGGCACCCTTGGAGCATCATGTGGCTGCCCCCCCACAAGAGGGGTCGACTCATTTGAACTAGCTCGAATCAGGGGTGGTCCCCCACGGAGCTGCGAGTGCACCCTCGGATCCGAGAGGGGATCACCAGCTAGTTCGGAGACCCCAAAAATTTGAAAAAAAAAGGAAATCACTTCCAACCTTTTTTCATGTGAATGGGAGGCCAACTTCACAGCGGGTGGACTGGTTCTCCCGTAAGCCTCCCGAGCGTACACAAAAGGCACCCTTGGAGCATCACGTGGCTACCCCCCCGCAAGAGGGGTCGGCTCATTTGAACTAGCTCGAATCAGGGGTGGTCCCCCACGGAGCTGTGAGTTGTCGCAATCGGAATTTTCAATTTTTTTAGGAATCAAGAGTTTAGGTATTAAATCCAGAAGAACTAAACTGGAAGAGCTTAAAGTTTAGAACCCGGTTTTGAATTAGGACAATTAGAGAAGTAAAATAAATTGTTAGCCGGAATCAAAGTAGAAACCGGAAAATATTCTAGTTCCGGACTGAGACCGGAGGACCGGAGGACCGGAAGATTAGAAGATCGGAAACCGGAAGGGAAATCCGGACGAAGTTTTCAGGGTATATAAACCCTGACTTAGGGTTTCAGAGTTCATTCTCACTTTGGCGCCTCAACTCTTTTTCTCTCTCTCTCTCAGACTCTCTCCAACTCTTAGATGTGTTTGTTTCTCTTTGTGTGGAGTGTTGGAGCTCGTTCTTTTTCTTAGGCGCTGTGTGATTTGAGGAGGCGCTTGGCAATAGGAAGGCGCGCGGATTGATCGGTAGGCGCAAAACTTTAGATTGGGTTTTGGGTGGGATACGAGACGTGCGGTTAGAAGAGAGAAAGCGAGGTAGAAAGTAGAAGTGAGGACGGATGCCTAAGCGTAGTGGCGCCGCCACTAAACCAAATGCGCCTCAGAGAGAAGTGAAGTTGAGAGGGGTGGCGCCGGTAGAACCCAAGACGGATCGGGAGCTGGCGGAGCTAATCGACGACCTGACGGCCATAGGCTGTGAGGGGCTTCACGGGAAACCCTGGGGGTTCAAAAATGAGGAGGTCATCCGGGAGCTGCAACTAGGAGCTCTAAATCAATTTGCAAAAACGATCCGGGCAGCACCGGATAAGTGGACCGAAGAGATCTGGAGGGAAGTCTATAATTTTCGGGAGGGAGGGACGTCAAAGGCCAAATCCTGGGACAATTATGTGAAGGGGCTGTTTGCCCAAGGAGCGGATTCCAAGGACGGTTTTGCTGTGGCGGACTGCATAAACTCGCGGCATCGGTGTCTGCTGGAGTTTCTGCTCCCCATCCTCTATCCGGAAAAACCGACAATATTGACCCACTCGGTGGGCAATACTATTTTCGGAGCTCTGAGCGGGGAGATGCGAGTGGATTGGGCGAAGTACATGTGCCTGCTGGTGGCCGGACTCTACGCCAATACCAAGAAGAGCAGACGAACCCCACTCTGCCCCTACCTTTTCCATCTCTACCGGAAACAGGGACTCCTCACGATAACCGAGGAGAGTGAATGGAGGGCCCAGATGGCTCTTGCCAAGTTCGGAGTGTCGGACGATGAGAGTTCCGACACCGAACACGACAGTACTCCGCCAGCTGGAACACCTAAGGAGAATATGCGGAACTGGCAGGAGGAAGATGAGGAGGACGATGGAGTACCGCTCGTCCACCGGAAACGCCTGAAGACGACGGTGGGGAATCGAGGGTCTCCGGCTGACAAGAAGTTGGGAGGTCAGCAAGCAGGAAAGCCGTCTCAACCGGATGGGAAGGGGATGGCCACCCGGACCAAGACCAGTCCGGAAGGAGGGGCTCTTCCGGCTAAAACCGGAACACCGAAGAATGGATCCCGAGAAGCGGACAAGGGAAAAGCCGAAGCTTCTGGATCCAACGACATCGGAATGAATCCACTTTTTGGTAAGTTGATTCATGTTTTGGGGGAAATTCAGGCCCGATGTGTTATCAGGCATACTGCAATTTCTTCCATAGCCGGTCTGGTAGGAGGAAAGATTGACAGTTCTCTTCCGGAAACGGTAGCGAACTGCATCAACAATCCAGATGAGGACCGGGAGAAGGAGGAGAGGTTTCTAAAGCAGACCATCACCCTCCGGGAAATGGATGAGTTGATGCTCAAGCTGAGAGGCGAGATCCAAACTCTTGAAGAGGGACCGGGAAGTCAGCATGGAGGAAGTGAGAGCTGCCCGGAATCTGCAAGAGGATACCCAGAAGGCCATCAACACGATGACTTCCGTGGTGGCGGCATCCGGAGACGCGATGGCCAAGGCCAAGTTATTTGACGAGGGCGTGCACATGGAGAAGAAAATCTCCGATGGGAGAATAGCACGGATACTTGCAGAATTTGTCGGTCAAATGGAGTCGTCGTTAGAGGAATTCCGGAAGGCAGCCAAGATGATAGATGATAGCAGTAAAAGGCTTCATCTACATCATCCGGTTTCCTTGTCCGGAATTTCCTTTCCGAGTCTGTGTAGGGATTCGGATGTGCAGGAGGTACCGAAACCCGGATCTCCAGGATCCAATCACAACGTTCTTGCACCCGCACCACCAACAGAAGATGGAGAACCTTCTACTCCAGTTCCGGAACGTATTCCGGAAGGGGGAGAGAAGGAAGGCAGCATCAGTAAAATTACTGAGCAGATTACACCAGATAGTGGTGGGCCTTGAGATTTTTCTTCAAAGAATAGAGTGTATATTTTTAGGACCATTTTTGTTAGGAACAATTTTGTAGCGAGAAATCCGGGAGGATCAGATCCTACAATCTCGGCCGGAAACAGTGCCGGTTTCTTAGGATTTTTCCCCCCATTTTGTATGAACTTAATTTTGTATATAAACCCGTCTCTCAATGGAGACGGGGAAGCGAATTTCCACCAACTGGTTTTGTATACTGTGCATTTTTCTGTTATCTCCTTGTCTTCCCATGCTTTGGCCGGATGAGTGAATAAGGAATTTATTGCTAGTGAGTGGACTTGGAGAGAATTCTTCTTCCCTTTGGTGTTCTTTTATCTATAGTTGTGTGCAGAGGTTGTAAGTGCTGGGAGTGAGTCATAGCACCTCAGTAGGATCTAGATCTTGTATTCCGGATGAGATAACCATTGTTAAGCTAGGCAATTAGGGAGGGATTTCCTGACTGCGCTAGAGCGACCGGGTGGGAGATCTGGTTCGCGTCTGACCCTTGAGAGGTCTCATCAACTTAGAAAGTAAACGGAAGAGATACCGGATTCTATTGGTACGGGCGGATACACTTGTAGTCACCTTAGCTCCATACAAGTTGAAAGAAAGTCGAAGTCGTTGTAGTATGATAAGGGTCGTACGGGGGGGTTTTGTGTGACCTCTGACCAGATTCATTTTCCGGTCATTGTGAGAAACCAAACCGGACTCTAGTTAGATAGGAGATTGAATAGATTAGAGTGAACTCTTCCATCACTTTAAAAGTCCGGAAGGTGTGGCTAGCCGACCACTCTACTAAATCGAATTGGCGGATCCCTCTGATGAGTCAACAGAGGTTAAATTAAACCGGAAATTAGTAAAAAAGACGGACACCAGTAAAAGGGAGGGAGTCCGGTATCATAGAAGAAAACCCGGAAGTATTCAGGAAAGTCTGGGGGGGGTTTGTTGGTTGCTGATTCAAGGATATCCGGATTGTAGTCAGTAACAGTGGGACATAGATTCCGGATATGCTATGTAGGAAGGATTTCCGGATCGAAGAATCCGACATCCGATTAGGGAAATCTTTGAAAGAAACCGACTATTGACCTCTAAATTCCTAATAGAGTTTAAACACTTCACAGAATCTCGTGGGTTCGATCTTTAGAGTCACTTTGTTATACTTTAAAGTGGTTTTTGTGAGCATAATAGGGAATTTACTTACCCTGTGCTGCGACACGAGTGCACCCTCCGATCCGAGAGGGGATCACCAGCTAGATTGGGGACCCCAAAAAAAATTTAAAAAAAAGGAAATCACTTCCAACCTTTTGTCTTGTGAATGGGAGGCCAACTTCACAGCGGGTGGACTGGTTCTCCTGTAAGCCTCCCGAGCGTACACAGAAGGCACCCTTGGAGCATCACGTGGCTGTCCCCCCACAAGAGGGGTCGGCTCATTTCAACTAGCTCCAATCAAGGGAGGTCCCCCACGGAGCTGCGAGTGCATCCTCGGATCCGAGAGGGGATCACCAGCTAGATTGGGGACCCCAAAAAAAATTTAAAAAAAAGGAAATCACTTCCAACCTTTTGTCTTGTGAATGGGAGGCCAACTTCACAGCGGGTGGACTGGTTCTCCCGTAAGCCTCCCGAGCGTACACAGAAGGCACCCTTGGAGCATCACGTGGCTGTCCCCTCGCAAGAGGGGTCGGCTCATTTCAACTAGCTCGAATTAAGGGGGGTCCCCCACCGAGCTGCGAGTGCACCCTCGGATCTGAGAGGGGATCACCAGCTAGATCGGGGACCCCAAAAAATTTTAAAAAAAAAGGAAATCACTTCCAACCTTTTGTCTTGTGAATGGGAGGCCAACTTCACAACGGGTGGACTGGTTCTCCCGTAAGCCTCCCGAGCGTACACAGAAGGCACCCTTGGAGCATCACGTGGCTGTCCCCCCGCAAGAGGGGTCGGCTCATTTCAACTAGCTCAAATCAAGGGAGGTCCCCCACGGAGCTGCGAGTGCACCCTCGGATCCGAGAGGGGATCACCAGCTAGTTCGGGGACCCCAAAAATTTGAAAAAAAAAAAGAAATCACTTCCAACCTTTTATCTTGTGAATGGGAGGCCAGCTTCACAGCGGGTGGACTAAAAATCTAGACGATGAGGTTGTTGAGGATGTAGAGAATACCTGTGGGATCGGAAGAGCGCCTGTTGGCGGCACAGTGGGATCTTGGGAGCCTCCCCGGACGTGCCTTCTCGTATTCCGGGTCATCGTTCTCTACGCAAAGGGAAGATCAATGAGTAAGTGAGTGGTGCCGTGTGTGAATCTCGCGGTGTGCGTGGTAGCAGATTCGAAAATGTACTGGAAGCAGTGGTCGTAGTGGACACCAAAATTTCAGGTGCGAGGCAACACGATATCCAAGCTGGGATCTTTCCGTTTTGCTCCTAGGTACCACTGAATTTGTCCTACGCTGAGTGATATTTTCAAACTCGGCGGGTAGTCTTTTCCGATTAGTGGGATGATCCTGGACACGTGTCGCGGGGGCTGAGTGGCCTGCATGACCGAATCCACAGGAGCAGCTATAGAAGGTTCCTTGATGCTCTGAAGGCGCCATGAGAGAGAAGGCACTTGGAGCACTAGTTATGTAGCTTTCTAATTTGGTATTGAAGAAATCTAACGTGGGAGTGGCGCATTCAATTCAGGCAGCAAAGCATTTAGTTCAAGGCAGCAAAGCATGTAGTTCGAGGCAGGAACATATTAAGCTCAAGGCAGAAAAGCATTCACTAATGAGGCATCAACTTCTTTTTTTCAGACGCAAATGCCTCCGTTCGGCTAGGCCCATTCGCGCTGGTGACGTTCATGCTGTAGTTCGCACAGTTGATCCCCACCCGGTCGAGAACATATTGACAGAATGATTACATATGGTGATTTAAATTAAAAAATTCTTTCTCACAGTGCATGATCTGCATGCCCCAGAACTCTTGCGGGCTAGCCTTGTGTGCAGGTTGAATAAGTTTTATTTTCTTCATATGATCTACAAGCCCATGAACTCATGCGGGCTAGCCATGTCTATAGGTTTAGTTATTTACATTTTCTTCACGTGTAGTTGATTATGATATTATTGCCCTTTGCATAGGTGACATGGGCAAATCTAATCCAATGGTGAGTGCCGTATTCAGGAATTGGCCATTTTATATCTTGAACTCATTATTGAGGAGATTAAACTTCGTGAAATGTTTTAGGCTTAATCATCCTTCAAAGTCAAGTGGATTTGGCAGGTTCACCAAATTGTTTCATATTTTCTGATGCTTCTTGACATTAGTTATGAATCTTAAAAGTTCAAGTGAAATGGGAACTAAAATTTCCCACCGCTTGAAACATACAGAAGAAAGATTTTGAATTCCAAGAAAGTTGAATTCTGGAGACCACAAAATTAGCTTGGTTTTTCATTTATTCTGAAGGAATTTTACTAGAAACAAAAATAAGGTCTAACTAAGTATTCTATAGGTTACAAGGTTTCCAGTTTCAGTCCTCTTTCAACCCACACAATGTTTTATTGAAAGTTGTCAATGACAAAGAGTAAGCTTATGACATTTGAAGAAGCCATGTACTCAACTGCCACGGTATGCCCTATGCTTAAGCATGGAATGGCTTGTTTTATTCTTCTATGTCAATAATGCACCATAAATTTAAACTATTTGAAAACACCGATCAATGCTCTATGGACCTCTATATATTTGATGCTCAAGATCTATAGACATTTAGTCTAGATGATTTGAAGTCCAGACTAAACTAGTAAAAGAGTTCCTCAAACATCTCTCTGACTCTATTCACAAGTGAATGCAATCCTTATAACCAGACTCCTCAAAGAAAAGAAGAAATGAAATGACTCCATCAACTTTGTTGTGGAAATCAGTGTCTGCAAGGCCCTTCCATGAATATCAAACCATAGGGTTTAGGGATATTTGAAAAGCAACCACAAATTATCTTACATTTGAGACGTCCGCTGCCCTTTTGCCGCGCTGTAAACTTCTATTTTCCGGTGACACCTCCTGAGTTGTCCCAACACCATCAGCTGGAGCCTCCTCCTCTCCACCAGTACTACCAATTCCATAGCGCAAAACTCTCCGGAGATCTGCAGATGAAGGCTCGGTAGTCTTGGGCGGCACTCTCCCTCCTCTTGTCATCCTGGATCGTTTCAACGCCTTGGCAGACGAAAAATACAATGATCCACGTTTCTTTCTTCTCCTACCTTGCTTCAAACTAATCAAATCAACAACAACACTGTCTACAAGCATGAAGGGAGAAGAGAATGTCTGAACCTTGACACTCTCAACTACAAGATGTAAAAGGAAACGAAACTACAAGAATGAGGACAATGGACACAAATGGCCCTTTGTATGTTTGGCCAAGTACGTCAAGGAAGAGCCGTCACATTTATTTCGCAAGTGATGAGATGCGAGAAAATAATTTCTCATAGTACCTACTTCTGTCAGGTTCATAGAGGCGCCGTCAAAATAATATCTACAAACGAGGCCCTAACATTGGGGGCTATGTCAGTTTTAAGGAATTTACCCTCGGTACTTAGATCAAGAAATAAAAATTCGTCTATTCCGATGTAGGTACAAGTTCCAAGATTCACATATACCAATGCATATTCAAAATGCCGTGTGTTGAAATGACGTAAATGATGTACCTAAATTGAATGTTGCAGTCCTTAATTCATTTGGTTCTATTTAATTCACTATGGTTTCAAGACATAGGAATCATAGATTAAAAAAGTGGGTTCAGGTTAATGATACTTGTTTGATGATCTATGAAATACAATAATAGTAATTGGAAAAACTTTAAAATTTCAATCTCGTTGCATAGTACCATAAATGAATTTTAAAAATTAATTAGAAGCAAATTTGACGTCATATGCAAAAGTATTGAAGGAACTTGTATGGATGTGTTCCTACCTACTTAGGTCAAGCGTAGTTTTCATTTTCCCCATTAAAAAGCATTCACATTAATTGAAAAAAATGTATATAGATATCCCTAATCCGCCGTAAACATTTATTAAGCATTCACCTCTAAATCACTGATGTTGAGAAAGAGTTGATTATGTTCTATTGTCACGTAGTAAATTCAATTCAGTTTTCAAAAATATATTATTGTTTCCATAATAATATCAGTGCCATTGCAATAAAGATCTACACAACCAAAATATGACGCATAGTATTGATTGAACAATGAATACATAAGAGTAGCCAAATAGAAGGCCACGAGGAACTGCAATCATACAAGACCCAAAGTTTGGTTGTTTACCTCATCTCTTGTGTTGGATTCAATTGTCAATGTTGTTGAAGTGTCTCTGTAGGGTTTAGCAATGGCTTGGCTTAGAGTTGATGGTCACGACATTCCTCTTGTGTTTCCAATAGTAGACGGTGGATGCGCTAGAGTTCCTTGTCACCTTTTGCACGTCCGTTTTAGATTTGTAGAAACCTCCATCTATGTCGAGGAAGAGAAAAATACGGAATCAGGGGAAGGGCTACAATCTATCCCAATTCCGAGGTCAATGGAGGATGGAACGCATTGCTGGTACCTTGGTCCTGGGAACTATAGAGCATATGGACTTCCACTCTCTATGCTAGGTGCATGTACAGAAATCCAGAGTCGCCAATCTGATGGTTCTACGGTCGATATGCCGTGTAGTCCTCATGCCGTGTCACCCAGTACACCTAGAGTTGCTCTGCCAGTCCTACACATGCCTACAATACTTCCTATCGTGAAAGAGGAGAGATTAGATCCAATTATAGAGTTGTCTACCGAATCAGAAGGAGAGTCTCCCAATGTCAATGCTGAAAAGCAAAGTTCTTCTTCCCGGATTGCATCTGACGAGACAAATATTGTGAAATCACTATCTTGTAAGGTCCCATGTAGAAGTCTCTCTAATTCCTCAAAGTCACTATCCTTACCTCGACAAGATGTAGTAGCGAAAGAAAGCATAATGGATTGTCTAAAGAGACTTGCCACTATGCATCATTCTCGAAACGAATTGTCGTCAATGGATCTAAGCACCGTGAAGCACCAGCGGGTTCCATTTCTTCTACCTGTATTCAACGGGGATGTCATCTTCGAATTGCCTCCTTGTGGGTCATCTTCATCTTCATCGGGGGCCAAGAACTTAGAAGGAATGGACAAGCGCTATGATGGACATCCGTGGTGCAAGCTAATGACCACGAACATTCACAACTCGGACAACCTCAAAATTCTTAAGTCGTACTGTGCTGGCCATCTTGCTTGTTAGAATGACAATTGTGAGTATTTAAAGAGAGCTTCAAAGCGAAACGAAACTGAGTGGAGTGGCTATACTGTGTTTTGTTTTACTGCTGGTGGGTGTCCTCCAAAAGAATGTACCCTAGTTTGCAAGGTTTGCAAGATGGTACCTACGTGTCTTAACACATGCAAAGCTAGGATATACTTTGTGTACACTGATAACCCAGAAATGACTAGGGCCGCTATTCACTTTGGAGAGCATGGCCACCCAATTGCTAAAGGCATGTATAGAGATTCTACTGAAATGATTTGCGGACTCATTGCGGAACAAGTGGCCAAAACACTGATGGCCACGAACTCTGCAATCACTCTCTTTGCTAGTAAAGACTTCCTGGCAAGCTACCTATTTCACGATGGAGAGGGGGAGAAAGAGATGCTGAAAGCGGAAGAAATGGAGGAGGTCATGGACCGCTTCCAATATTTGAGTAGTCCAAGTATTCGCAATGTGATCTCCACTTTCCGGTCTAACAACCGAGGAGGAATAATCGACAACATTATGACCATGAAAAAGGAGTCAAAGTTTGAGTTCATACATGACAGCGTCTTCCCAAGTCAAGGCAAGGAAAAGGTATACATTTTCAAGATGCTTACTGAAGGACCAGGAAGTGGAGTCGACCTTGTAAGGCGAATGCAATCGGAAGGGGATCTGCAGAATGCGTGGTTGATGTTCGACCACGTGAAGCACGTGAAGGAGTGGACCACAATGGCCTGCCACGTGTATGATACCGAGTACAAGAAGGTAATGACTATTGCATTGTGCGACATGCAATCCGAAGATACCAAAGTTCAAGTACAATTTTGGCAAAGCTTAAACGCGGTCATGCATCGCCACGGAGTGGGAAACCCTAACTTTAAAGGATTTATGGCAGACAGCGCTATGGTCAATTGGAATGCGGTCCGCATTGTCTACAGAAGTGGTTCTGCCAATGTTGAAATGGAGAATCGCGAGAGGACCTGTTTGTTGCATTGGAGTACCTCTCTTCACAAGCATACACAAAAATACATCAAGGAAGCATTTCAACAGCAACATATTACTTTGTGTAAGCAATACAAAGATTCAAAGAATATGGACCAAGCCGAGGTCCGTTACCTTGCTATACAATCTTGGTGGTTGTCATCTGGAGCTGCCAACGAAGAAGCTCTACATCACTTACAACACTGGCTAGCTTTCTGGCATTTCCGGTATTGCCAATGGGGAGGCTTCATGGACATGGTGAGTGAATCTTGAAATTGAATTAGTAAAAGTGTTTAAGGTTGTAAGACTCATATTCTAATTAGAAGTTGAACTTCCTTGATTTTTATCTTTTATTTCTTATTTTTTTAAATTCATTGGGCCCTTTTTATTTCCGTGGTACCAAAAAACGAGGGGTCTTCAGAACGCTATAATAACTTGCCTCGGCTCCGACGGATGTATTTCTGTTGTCACCATGACCCCCTAATTTTTGTTCTTGGATAAAAAATATCCAATGTTGGTAGTACAGAATGTTAAATGTCACTAATTTTTTGAATAGATAAGGATTTAGGGAGTAGCAATAGCAGTCATTGCTCGTCCTTCTTCTTCTAAAACTATAGAGTGAATGAAGATAAATTATTTATAAGTTGCCAATTACTACTTTTGTGAACGTCCTTTACTAACTATTTTATGGTCCTGTTTGAAATATTTAGAAACTAAATTTGGAAGAGATGTTGGACTTGCCATCGTGCAATTTATCCGAAACGGTGCACAACAAGTGGCTACAAATGTCTGGAAAGCGAGGAAACAACTTGTTTGACGCCACATGTGATGATAGTATCCATGCTTGGATGCAAATGACAAACTATCGTGCATACCTGAAAGGATACGCATCGGGATCAGGGCCGTCAAAAGGGGAGCTGAGATTGAGAGCTGCTAGAAGAAGTGGAGATCCCAAAAAGATTGCAGAGGCGCTAAACACATTGTCTGGAGCAGAGGGGGTGGGAACCAGAGTACCACACTTGAAAGGAGAAGAAATATTTGGCAGTACAAAGAGGAAGTTGGACGTGCCCATTGGTGATGTAGGAGATTCACATAGGCCGGACAAGATCAATTTTTCTCAACCCCGTGTGAGAACGAGGTCCAACACAAGTGTTTCTGAATCTTCTAGAGATAAAGGTAATACCCTTGTTGCAAATACTTCTGGCCATGTTACGGTAGCATTTGAAAGCGATTGTGATACATCAAAATGGCACATTGCGAGAATCAGCCACAGATCTACCGCCAAATGTCAAGCTCAACAACAAAGATCAAACATCAAGTGCACCAGCAAGATTGCAAAAGGGAAGAAAGGAACTCCAGCCCCTACCTACCGCGGTAGAAAAGAAGAGTATGGGAGTAAGCGACAGTTGGTGGTAGATTTTTGGTTTTGTTGGGATGACATCGAACGATGCATGAAAGGTACAAAACAGAAATGGGTTCTCGATTGGCCGGAGGTACCAGAGGTTTGGCCTGTTTTGTCTGGAACTAACCTAAACCGAGAAGAGACATTGTTATTGCAACATGCAGGATTTCGCCTCCAAGAACGACCAATACTGTCGCCACGTCAATTGTTCAACATATCAAAGATTTTCAAACCTGCTTTGTATGACCACCCTCCATCGAAGAACACAGATGTGTATCCAACTGTGAGGAACAGCAGAGCCATTCGAAGGATTGCAAACACACCTACTGCAGAACAACGGAACAAGTGGGAAAGTGCAGGTAATGTGAGAGGGCAAATTTTAGGAGTAACATTGCTCCCTTTCCCAGGCCTTGGTGCAATAGTGGAGTTAGAGACAGGGTTAGAGCCAAACAAAAATGCATATCGAGTTACAGTAGGCCAATTCCCCGCGTGCACATGTCCAGACTTTGTTAATATGGCAATTTCTGCTATTGGAGGTCGGCAGCAGTACGTGAATTGCAAACACTTGTACTATTTGTATAGGTATTTTTGCAAGATGGATGTCAACAAAGATAATTTCATTCATGCACCAAGTTATAGCTTCAATGAGTTGAAGCTACTACTAGTTCGAGCTAGAATGATCACACTTCTAGAATAGGCATGGACACATGTTCCAATGTACTTCAATTGTAATGCACTCATTTTTATATATTACAATTGAAATGATTTGATGCATAATTTTTTCATTTAAATTCCATTTCCATTTCTAGTTGGGTATCCATTTTGTCCATTTTCTCCCTAATACTCTCCATTTTGAAGGTCCACTTTTATTCTTCACTATGGCCCTCCATTGCCCTCCTTTTCTTCATTTGTCTTTTGAGATCCAAGCCATGTTTTACATTTTTTTCATTTTTTTTTCTACAAGGTCTCCTAGAATATCAAAATTGGCCAATCCATTACCCTAATGAAACCCATAAAATGCACCTTTTAGTTATTTTTAAATCCAATAAGAAGAGATGAAGGAATGCACTTGAAGATGATAGTAACATGCCTACCACTATGATTTAAAATAATCATGTCACCCTACCAATCTATGCAATAATGATAAACATATGACTGTATTTGTATGATCATGACATTGATTTGAATTCAATAGCAATTTACCATGTTAAAACTACATGGCCAATGGAAAGCTCCAATCACAATTAATTATAATGGCCCAATGAATGCACTGAATTGTGATAGTTGACTTCCCATTGGTTTTGTAGATGTATGTTGATTTGAACTCAGTCCTTTTATAGCATCTCATGTAGCCAACCCCAACCGGTATGGGATATGTTGCACGCAACAATGCTAGTACGTGACTGCGTGAGCGACAAGTGCTTATGAGTGCTAACAATGTAGAAGTCCAATGTTCTAAGTCCCTATCCATGTGTCCCAAAATGATTGGCATTTTGGAACATGCCACTACAAGACTGTTCAGACCCTAAACCCTCAAACCTTAGCGTCAATGAGAAATGACTCCCACCCTCAACTTGACCCCTCATTTCTTTTTCTATTTTTTTGGACAACACTGCGGGCACCAATCCACTTTTCTATTTTGGGGGGACGCTAAGGTTTCCCCTAAACCTTAGCCTCAATTAGAAATGACTTCCAATGTCAAATTGACCCTCATCCTTTTCCTATATTTTTCCCTTAACCGCCGTGGTCACCAACACACTTCCCCATTTTATTGGGAGCTCAAATTACCCTAAATATTAGCCTCCATACAAAATGACTGTCGGTCTCACTATTTGGTGGATTATTTGTACTACAAAGAATTCGAACACCATATAAAATATTTATTGATCCACGGTAATAGGATACACGATTATAGGTCCCAAATTTACCAGTAATAGCAAAAAAAATTCAACTTCTTGATTTTTTTGGTGTAATAATGGGAATTTTTTTGTTCTAGGCTCTACGCTCACAGGCTCCAGGCTCCACGCTCACAGGCTCACGGCTCCAAGCTCGCACGCTAGCATCGTTGCTTCTCTACCTGAGCAGCAAGTCTCTTCTTCTGGATCTCCTCAGATTTTTTCTTCGCCTCGTCCAATTTCTCAATCTTCTTCTTGTCCGATATCTCCCGTCTCTTCATGGCCTTGGATTTGGCCTCCTCGTCAAGTCCAAAAAACTCATTCAGGTCCACTAGTAGAAAATTGTGTCCAAATCAACAGAAAATCATCAAAAACTTGTTGATTTGAATACTGCATTGACTGTTTTTACATTTGTTTGTTGATTTGAGCCCAAGCTAATACAATGGTTAACAAATTTTTGTTGATTTGAGCACAAGTTAACAAAATGGTTTAACAAATTTTTGTTCATGTGAATAGTGCAACAACCAAATCAACATGTTTTAGGGTTGTGTTGGGGTTGTGTTGGGGTTGTTTTAGGGTTGTTTTAGGGTTGTTTTGAGGTTGTTTTGGGGGTTGTTTTGAGGTTGTTTTGAGGTTGTTTTGAGGTTGTTTTAGGGTTGTTTTAGGGTTGTTTTGAGGTTGTTTTGAGGTTGTTTTGGGGTTGTTTTGGGGTTGTTTTGGGGGTTGTTTTGAGGTTGTTTTGGGGTTGTTTTGAGGTTGTTTTGGGGTTGTTTTGGGGGTTGTTTTGGGGGTTATTTTGAGGTTGTTTTGGGGTTGTTTGGGAGTTGTTTGAGGGGTTGTTTGGGGGGTTGTTTGGGGGTTGTTTGGGGGGTTGTTTGGGGGGTTGTTTGGGGGGTTGTTTGGGGGTTGTTTGGGGGGTTGTTTGGGGGTTGTTTGGGGGGTTGTTTGGGGGTTGTGTGGAGGTTGTTTGGGAGTTGTTTGGGGGTTGTTTGGGGGTTGTTTGGGAGTTGTTTGGGGGTTGTTTGGGGGGTTGTTTGGGGGTTGTGTGGAGGTTGTTTGGGAGTTGTTTGGGGGTTGTTTGGGGGTTGTTTGGGAGTTGTTTGGGGGTTGTTTTGGAGGTTGTTTGAGGGTTGTTTGGGAGTTGTTTTGGGGTTGTTTGAGATTGATTTGGGGGTTGTTTGGGGGGTTGACTTGGAGGTTGTTTTGAGGTTGATTTTGGAGTTGTTTTTGGATTGATTTGGGGAGGTTTGAGGAGGTGTGGGGAGGGGGGAGGATTTGGATTTTTTGAGGTTGTTTTTGGAGTTGTTTTTGGATTGTTTGTGGAATGTTTTTGAAATCTTTAAGAATTTTTCAAAAATTATGAATTTAGAGTTCAAATCGTATTTTATTTTCAATTATATTTTGAATTTGATTGAAGTTCTAATTAAATTCATAATGTAATTCAACTTTGGTTGTATCAAGGTTTTTAACATATGAAAGGCCCGTAATTGCTTCTAAATATTAGTCTTCAAAGAAGGCTTAAATCTTCATTTATATTTATTTTTTCAATAGATTTAACTAAATGATCTAACTTATATTTATTTTGACCTATTTTCCATCTTGAAATTGTAAAATAAAAAACTTCACCAATTGCAACATCATGATGCTTGGATTTAAAAAAAATAATGTTTCATTCATACCAAATGATTATATTTCATTTTTCCAAAATTTTATTTGAAACATTTAGATACATATCAATTGTACAATTTGTAATTTTCCATCATATGCTAAAAAAATATGTTAAAGAATCTATATTAAAAATTGCAACAAAAAATATTTTATATTCATGCTTGGAGAAAATAATAAGTGGATATAAATAGAGATTGATTTACAACATTCAATGAAAAGAATTCTAGTAATGAAACTAAAGATTTCCAAACCTAATGGTTGTAATGTACTAATGTACATGTTGTAGTCAAAAATTTGCATCCTATTTTTGAAATTTAAAAAATATATATTTGAAATTGCATTCAATAAAGAAACTTAAAATTTACTATACAATGCAATTTCTACTTTAAATTGGAAATTGAAATTCTTCATGAGTTTCACCTCCCTAATCTATATAGAACAATCCAAAAATTCTCACAAGATTAATATTTTAGAAACTAATTTGAAATTCCTATTTATTTGAAAAATACATTCAAATCTACTTGGCTAACATGCATACATATCTAGAAAATCTATACATCATACAATAACTTTCTCATGATGTAATCAAAAGTTATAAAAATTGTGAGTCCTTCAAACTATCCCTTCACCACATGTTGTGTAAAATTTAAAGGAAAAAAAAGGGAATTCAATTTCTAAATACATGAATAAAAACACTAGAAATATTGTCAAAAAATTCTACTTTGTTCTTTAGAGGTTTTAATTTTAATTTTAATTTTTCTGACCCCTAAAGGACCATTGTCCCCTCGGTGGACAAAATGGATTTCGGGCAAGTTTGTATGATCTTAATTTTTAGTTAAACTTTTTGAAACCTCCTCATAAGATAGAAAAACCTATTAGCTACGTGATAATATAGATTTTATTTCAATTGGTGCTTGGGAGCAAAAGTTATGGCATCTTAACCATAAATTTCACGTCACTAGGCAGAATAAGAAATGTACAGAAATTTGAAATTAATTTTTTAATTTTTTCCTTCTTGAAAATCATATTTTTGTCTACATGTGAAGCTTTTATTCATTCCATTTGATTAGTACTATGAAAGTTAAAAACAATTTTGTTTTTCGGGCAATTTGAACATCTTCTTGAAAAAATAACTTATTGGATGCAATTTTGGATGCAATTCTCACAATTTTTCAAAAGAAAATGTTTAACAACTTTAAGTTTCCTATTTAGAACAATCTCACCGTTGACATTATTGTATTTCAATTCCATTTTAGAGCTATTAATGCTTTAGTTTTTCTTTCAATCTTGAACTTGCTTCTACTTAATAATTTAAAAAAAAATGAAAATCAAGCGTGTTTTTAAAAAAACAAAATTTAATTCTAAACTTTCAACACAATTCTTGAACACAAAATTTTTTAAATATTTAAAATCTAGATGAGCAATTTCCAAATTCTAATTTAGAGCTATTCAAATTGTATGTTCTACATTACAAAAAACTTGAATAGGAATTGTGTCCAAACCACCTCCTAGTAAAATGTTTGCCAAATAATTAAAATATCTTTAATTGAATTGAAGTTTTTAACACTAAAATTTCATGTGGAAAATTTTTAAACCACCAAGTTTGACATTGTATAAGCAATAGAAATATTTTCTATTAACTACTTAACTCACAATTCAGTCTTTTTTCAATTCAGCAGACTTTGGAGGCTGTTTTTGCATAGTACAGTCTTTTTTTTCAAAAAACTTCAAACTAGTAAAATTTGGAAGATCAATTAAACTTTCATCTCCAAAAATCCGTTTGTGATTTTGAGTCTTCAATAAAAAGTTATGGGCAAAATTCAGAGAGAGTGTTTGTAAATATCAAAAAATAATTTCATTCCAAACCCTCTCTGAATTTTGCTCATAACTTTTTACTGAAAACTCAAAATCACAAACGGATTTTTGGAGATGAAAGTTTAATTGATCGTCCAAATTTTACTAGTTTGAAGTTTTTTGAAAAAAGGTACTATACTATGAGAAATTATCCTCCAAAGTCTGCTGAATTGAACCAAAAATGACCAAAATTTGAAAACCGAAATAAATAACTTTTTTTTCCCATTATGGTCATGTAATTTTTCACATGGTGCAATGGATAAGACCTTGCACCCCTAGCCAAGGGGTGCAAGGTTCAAACCCCATTGCACCCCGCCCGCATGGCGGTTGCCACCTAGGCGCTGCCCGCGTGGCGGTGCCACGTGGCGCTCGCATGGCAGTTTTTAAATTTTTTTTTTTTCAAAATTAAAAAATTGAAAAAAAATTAACAAATTTTTGTTGAAAATTATGTACAAATCAACAAGTTTTAGTTGCAATTTTTGTCCAAATCAACAAGTTTTAGCTAGAATTTTGTCCAAATCAACAAAAACTTGTTGATTTTTGTCCAAATCAACAGGTCCAAATCAACACAAACTATTTTGTCCGAATCAACACTTTTTTGTGAAGTTGGACGCTGAATTTTCTACTAGTGGTCTGGGTTGACAACCACTGAATTCTTCAATGATTCGAAGAGAGCCTCTTCTTCAGGTGGAAAAGTGCCGAAGTTGCACTCTAGATACCACGGGCATGCAATTAAATGTGCGCTACTCCACTTCGCCTGCTGCGTTGCGGTGAACATGCAGTCGGAATTAAACCGATCTACCCACGTTGTAAGAAACGGTGGTAAATCATCCTTCGAAATGGCCATCTTCCCATATAATTCGAATGTGAAGTACCTGGACAGAGAAGACAACTGTTAGGGTTGAGACACTCATATACTTCCATAATCCAGAGTGGGATGAAGGTAAATCAAGTACATTATGAGGGTAGTACCTGTACAGGACCTACTTCACTGCTAGCAATCCTGTCGTGCGCTCCTTGAACGTCTCCGACTTCTTATATGCATCAGCACCCTTGAACATGCCCGTGTAAGCGTGGTCCCAGAGCTTCATTCTCCAACCTTCCACGTACTCCAGCAATGTTTGAGGCTTGCCAGAAACAGTGTAGTCTATTGAAATATTATCAGCTCGTACAATTTCGTCGAACATCTCAGTAGCTGTCTCCTCAATCTGAACGTGTATAACAAAAAACACAACCAATCAAAGACAACAAATAAATGGAGATCAAATAATCCCTAAAACAAACGTGATCACAGTAGACACGGACTTCAATAAAAATGTAGAGATGAGAAACCTACCCCCGCATACCAACATGCCTTCACAAGGAATTGCAATAGCCTTTCCTCGTTTACAGGACGTGTCGGAAATCGCCGTGCCTCTCGAGATTGGGATGAGCCATTCATCCACTTGAGCCACCTAGCCTTGAATGATGCACTGACATTTGAAGTTGCAATCATTTGCAACTTCTCTAGAATCAACTCCGGGGTTGAGTAAATATTCCAGTGTCGCTCAATCTGCGATCCCATCATTAGGTAAGAGCTCGAAATAATATTGGCCCCTAAACCTAGAAATGATTGCATGTAAATAAAGAGCATAATTTAACTCCGCTAACCACTGTGGACCAAGCGCAGGATTGGCAACTGCCACAATCTTGGATAGCTTCTTGTATGATTTTTCTGTTGACTCCTTGATTGATAATCTCATTGCTGCGGCAACACCCTCTTTCGTCACCTCAGTCGCTTGTGTGTCCTCGTGATACTTGCGGACGGCAACATCCGCGGCCGATGCAATGTCTTGCTGTTACTCACGATTCCCATGAAAAGGAAAGGAGATGTGAGATTTAGGTTTGATAATGCAGAAGACAAGGTCAACAGAATATTAAACAAAAATCATTTCTAGGATTTATGCAACATACCTTGAAAATAAAGGATGTGAAAATCTGAAGTGGCATACTGTACCACGTCTTGCTTGGGTGGGCGCTACACGTGCTTGCCTCCTCTGGACTTAGCAACTCATGGAACTTCTCCAGCCCCATGAGACCATACTTCTGGACTCGATACAGAGTATGTACCAAGTTCATCTTGATGTGCGAGTTCTCAATCTGATTATGTGAAACAAACAAGGAAAAGTCATTGGACATTGATAATAAAAGATATTAAGTATTCTTCGATAAGTTCTATAAAGAAATGACAATATGCATTAGCAATTTTCAACTTACTTGTTGATGTCGTGCATAGCCTACATAGCGACTCCAATTCGATTCTTTGTATCAAGGATGATGGAGTCCTAAACCCTAAAGATCGAACCCACGAGATTCTGTGAAGTATTCACCCTATTTATGATTCTAAGCTAAGTCACTCTCCAACTACACCTTTCCGGTCCTATTCCTACAACCGGAAACAACAAAACCCATAGAAATAACTACCAGACTTCCTACAATCTTCCGGTCCCGGATGTAATCCGGACCAGGAAGTAATCTGGTCCGTCACTTTGCAACAAACCAAGACTTTCCCACTTCCGGTCCTGGGTAATACTCTTAGACCTCACACTTCGGGTCTACTCCCACTCACTCTAGTAACCAATCCGGTTTAATTTTGCCTCTGTTTTACCATCAGAGGAGTCGCCGCTTGAATTTGAGAGTGGCAGGCCCGCCGCTCCTTCCGTGACTTATAGTGGCTGAAGACCCACTTCTTCTACTCTACTCTCCTATTCTAATCCGGATCCGGTTTGATCTTTCACAGTAACCCGGAAACAGATCCGGACTACAGGTCACACAAAGACCCCCCGTATGATCCACTCATATTACAACGACGATGGTGCGGCGTTCCGGTAGTACGAAGCAAGGCGGCTACAAGTCTATCCGTCCGTTCCAATTCTACAAAGATTCTTCCGTTCGCCACTACAGCAATGAGACCTCAACAGGAGTTCGGACACTCAACCGGATTCCCTACCGAGGAGTTCTAGCGCACCTAAGGATCCCTTCCCTATTCACCTAGCCTAGCAACGACTTTCTCAACCGGAATACTGAATCTCAATAGAACTGAGGCACTAGAATAGACTCCCAACTCTTACTACCTACCCACATGCACTAAGAAACCAGAACACAAACACCAAAGGGAGAAACCCGAAGTCAAACTCTAAATGCACTCCTAACTCCTCACAAATCTGTCCTGCCAATCTTTGGGAGACCAAACAAACAAGAAGCAAATAGAATACAAAAGAAGTTTAAACAATGGAAGACTCCCATTCTCCATCTCAGAGAATGCTTTTATATACACTAAAAAGTTTCAAAAGCGCAAAAGCGTCCCAGAATGTCCGCACAGAAAATCCGCGTTGGATTTCCGGGATAAGCCTCGCCGTCAAAACCGGATCTGATCTGGTTACAAAACCCTAACTAAAACCGGGAACGCATCCGGTTCCTAACTAACAGACCGGGAACTAATCCGGTCCGGTTACTACTAACAATCCGACTATACATCTAAATATTTACCAGCAAGGGGAACTCCTACTAAACTCCCATACTCGCCCTCAGTGCGTCACTGTCAAGCTCTGGCGGCAGTTCATTGAAGATGTCCTGCAAATTCCGAGCTCGTTCACCAGTAGTAGGATCCGGCTTCTCTGGTGATGATTCCACCTCGATAAGTTCTGGCAATCTGGTTCTCGCCGCCAACCGCTCCTTCTTCGATTGAGGAGTGACGTCCACACCTTCCGGAAGTAACTCTGGCAAGGAGAGATCCGACTAGCGGAGACTCCTCGAGAGTACTGTTCCGGTCAACCTCACGCTGCTCCGGCTCATTTGGTCCGCAGCTTCCCGAGCTCCTACCAGAATCGTCTCCAACTTCTCGGAGAAGTCTGACAGAATCCGGACCATCCGGGAACCGGATGGCTTCTTGTCCGCTAGCCACCCTTCATCAAACAGCTTCGCCTTCGCTAATACCATTCCGAACTCCCCGAACGTTTCGATCATAAGCTTCGCTGTCTTCTAGGTCGCATCCGCCATCTCCCTCGTGGCGGTCATGTCTTCCTTGAAGGTGGCAATCTCCTCCTTTAGCATGTCGACTTCATTCTGTAGTCGACAATTGTCCTCCCTCAACTTCCAGTCCTCGTCCGAATTGCTGATGAGGTTCGCTATTATCTGGGGCAGTTGGTGATCCGGTGATACTCCTGCCAACTTCCCGATCTTCTCGAGTGTAATCCGCTTACACTCCCAGTCCACTCGGATGTTAGCGATGGCTAACACCAGTGTGTTGAAGAGGTCAGTCGAGCTACCCTCTCCGGTTACCGTTTTCTTGTCCGCTTTTCGTTCCAGTTCCGATGTTTCCTGGGTTGGTGTACCTCTCCCGTGTGGAGGCGTCGTCTTCTGCCTCTTCACCCGCTTCAACTGCTCATCCTCGTCCTCTGTGTCTTCTTCTTCAGTTTCCGTCCCTTCGTCTTCCGGTTCTTCGTCGGTCTCCGACTCCCCGTACTTCAGGATGGACTCTTGAGCTCTCCAAGTCTTCTCCTCCGTCTCCGTCAAGACCTGATCGTGGTGATACAAATGAAGGAGATAGGGAGAGAGAGGTGTTGGCCTACTCTTCCCTATCCGGGGTACCAAACTGTTCACCAGGTCGCTCAGTACTCGGGCCCAATCCGCCTTTCGCTGACTGGAAAGCGCACCGAAGATCGTGTTTCCGAGGGTCACTGTTACCCTCGTCGGCCGCTCCGGATGGAAGATCGGAATCAGGAACTTGAGTAAGTTCCGGTTCCGCTCATCCACGCAATCTTCCACCGCGAATCCATCCTTCGGATTGACTGGTTCCACAAACTTCCCCTTAATGTACTCGTCCTTACGGCTAGCGGTACCCAAACCCCTTGATCGGAAACCGTATACCTCCCTCCATTTTTCTTCCGTCCAGCGGCCTGGATTGCCTCTGACGGTGTTGTCGAAGGCGTTCGAGACCTTCCCCAATATCTCCCGAACTACCTTCTCCTCCTTAAACCCCCAGGGTTTATCTATCAGACCCGCACAACCCAAAGTGACGAGATCCTCCATGAGAGCGGCCTTTTCCGGTTCCCGTGAGGGGATGACCGGAATCACCTTCTTTAGTTTGATCTCCGCCGTGGCTATGCTCTGTCGGGGCCTATGTAACTGTGGCATGGACGCACTCCACTCAAAAACTTCTTATTGATTCTACCTTTCTTTCCACTCCTAGCCGCACGTCCCGTATCTCACTTTCCCTCACAGTGCATAACCGGAAAGCGACAACTTTACAACTGCGGATTTCCAACCCCACAGCGCACAAAAACAACAATCAATAGTTTCACACTTCCTCACAGATCTGACAAAAACACCTACTGGACAGCACAACAGCAGCTCCAGTAGTGAGAGGGCTCCTACACACAGGTTGTGAAAAAGGAGAACTAACTAGCATGGCGCTCCCTTATATACTGCCAGCGCCGCCAAATTAGGTCATCATTGACTAATCCGGTTACCCTAATCCGGTTAACCTAATCTAATCCGGTTAGAATTATTCCGGTCCCGAACTATTCCGGTTCAAGCATATTATCCGGTTAGCTACCTTACTTTATTCCTGTCCTAATTTCCGATTCTTACTTATCTGTAAACCGGATAGGAGTTCCTGCCAAGAACCTCTGATCCAAAATTTTAGATAACTTAAGAAAAAAACAAAAATCACGTTGCGACAACACTAACATGCCATTCCTGATCAATACTGTGTAGCCTCTCAATGTGTCTCATCTAGGAAATTCGTCTATGATATCCATCACAGACGAAGAACTTGTAATTCACAAGGTGCTTCAATGCTAGAATTGTCTTCAAGTGGTGATTGAATTGGTCGTTGACGGAATTCCACAAGGGACCCCAACCATGTTTTTCAGCATCTGAAAACACCGCAGACTGTCCTTGTTCATTCGATGTCGAGACATAGAAGACACGGGCACCCTCATCATATCCGCCACTGAATTGATTCTCCAATATTGTCAAGTCACACTCCAAGGTCGGGCGAACCATCGGCATTGGGACCATTCTACAGAGAGGAATCTTCAGGCGAGACTGATCGGAGAATGTTAGCCTCATACTAGAAATCAGAGACACTATGTCCATCATTTGGGATCTCCTTATATCATCCTCCAGGTAATGTGGCTTCAATCCCGGAATGTCGTCTACGTCCTCATCTTCCGTCTCCGCGGGATCAGTAGCACATTGACCACCCAGAGGAGATTCTGCCATAGTCCCCTACATGATCAACAATATTCAAGACAAAAATTGAGGAAAACGACACGGCATTCAAAATGATAAATTTACGATCACGTATATCATATTCCGCAATCACAAGTCTCAGAGAGGGTTCTGTACTCTCCACAGCAAAGGATCATGACATCTCCATCAGATTCATACCCAGATGTGACCTCCTCAAGTTCAATGTCACAAGTGCAATATTGTATGATCTCTACATCATTGGATCCTAACGAAGTGCAACATGATCGGGGAGGGGGCATTCGATCCTCCCTCCACATGTCGTCTATCCCTAGGTCTATATTCCGTATTAGATCATCTAGAGGCTGTGGTAGAAGATTTACACGCAAGCCTGGGGCAATGTCTCCAGGAACATCCTCACGATGGATGAGCTCCAGACGAGGGACTTCCACATCTCCCATGTTATCACCTCCTTGTACCTGGATTCATTACCATTTATATATTAATAAGCCAATCCTAAGAATTATACGCATACATTCATTTACCACATTTTCATGAAAAGAGTTATAATTGCATGACACTATAACCTAAGCCAATCAATTCAGGTAGGTAAGCCCCCCCTCCGAGATGGTCGTCTCGGCCCCGAGAGGCGTGGGGACTCGGTGAAGCCATGCTGGGGACAACCACCTCAGCAGCAGATACATCCCCGATCATGCTACTAGCACGCGCGGGACTAAAGTGTGTCCTCATGACCAACTGTTTCAGCCCTTCTCCCCTGACGCTAATCGGCACTGACTCCCTGATCTCTCCCCGAGGTGGCGTGCTTGCGCGCCACCCGACCATCAAAAAATTCGAAATAGAATAATACCAGCGCGTAAGCGAAAACATCTCAGTGATTATACAAACAAGCCCCCCCCTCCGAGATGGGCCTCTCGGGGCCGAGAGGGGTGGCGCCACGGGCCAGCTATGCATGGGGATGTACCCGTGGAGCTGGTGCAGCCTGACGAATACACAGGCGGGACGGGGCTGCCACGACGGGTGCCTGCGGCTTGACCCCTCTCTGTTGACACTCACCAGCACTGACTCCCTGATCTCTCCCCGAGGTGGCGTGCTTGCACGCCACCCGACCATCAAAAAATTTAAAACAGGATAAAACCAACGCGTGAACGAAAACATCTCAACGATTTTACAAGCAAGCCCCCCCCCTCCGAGATGGGCCTCTCGGGGCCGAGAGGGGTGGTGCCATGGGCCGGCTATGCATGGGGATTTACTTGGAGAGCTGGTGCAGCCTGACGAACTTGCACTTCTTGCACATGGACCACACTCTCACGACGAGTGCCTACGGTCAGATCCCTCTTAGTCCACGCTCATCGGCACTGACTCCTTTATCTCTCCCCGCGGTGGCGTGCTTGCGCGCCACCCGACCATCAGAAAATTTAAAACAGGATAAAACCAGTGCGTAAACGAAAACATCTCAGCGATTTTACAAGCGAGCCCCCCCCTCCGAGATGGGCCTCTCGGGGCCGAGAGTGGTGGCGCCATGGGCCAGTTATGCATGGGGATGTACCCGTGGAGCTAGTGCAGCCTGACGAATACACAGGCGGGACGGGTCTGCCACGACGGGTGCCTGCGGTCGACCCCTCTCCATTGACACTCACCGGCACTGACTCCCTGATCTCTCCCCGCGGTGGCGTGCTTGCGCGCCACCCGATCCCAAAAGAATACGAAACTGGATAATTTTCAAAGCGTTTAGAAAACATCTCAACGATGAAACAAGCCCCCCCTCCGAGATGTGCCTCTCGGGGCCGAGAGGGGTGGCGAGACGGTCCGGCTATACATGGGGACACACCCGGGGAACCCGTGCAGCCAGTAGAACACACAGGCAGGACAGATTGGTGATGACGAATACCTGCTGCCTGACCCCTCTTCGTTCACACTCATTGCACTGACTCCATGATCTCTTCCCGCGGTGGCGTGCTTGCGCGCCACCCGACCATCAAGAAATCCGAAACAGGATAATACCAACGCGTAAGCGAAAACATCTCATCGATTATACAAGCAAGCCCCCCCCCCTCCGAGATGGGCCTCTCGGGGCCGAGAGGGGAGGCGCCATGGGCCGGCTATGCATAGGGATTTACTTGGAGAGCTGGTGCAGCCTAACGAACTTGCACTTCATGCACATGGACAGCACTCTCACGACGAGTGACTACGGTCTGATCCTTCTCAATTCTCGCTCATCGGCACTGACTCCCTTATCTCCCCCCGCGGTGGCGTGCTTGCGCGCCACCCGACCCCCAAAAAATCGAAACTGGATAGTCCCACAAGACGGGGCCTTTTTGTCTAACCCTTGCTCGGCACATGCACATCGGCACCCCCAAATATCAAATACTGAATTAGAAAGTGAGTGTCTTACCTTAAGCGCCTGCTCTGCCTCTGAGGCCTCCATTCCCTGCGAGACATCACCAACCTCCAAGCGCGCTCGCGAACGTAGTTCTGGAGCCATCGGCCCTCCAACAGTCGTGAGTAGCAACGGCCGGTGGTGTCTTGTTCCGCGTTCTCCAGGTGAGCAGAACACAGTGCGCAACAAGCGGCGTTGGAGGAGAGAGAATGACTAGGCGACTTCCAAGTTCAAGGCTTCCTTGAATTTCTAACCCTAAGTCGCAACCCTAATCCTCTAGAAATTTCATTGAATTCTTTCAATCATTTTGTGTGAACCATTAAATTACTGAATTCATTTTAAATAATCGGATTTGATACATGTTGGCAAGCGTACAATGGAGAATTGGCATGGATTCACATTCGTTGGAGGTTGTCAGACAGAAGGCTGGCAATTATATCTTTGATTTATCTGATATGGATCTCCTTTGGTGTGAGAAAATCATATTCATGCATCTGTTTCATGTTTCATAATGAATTAGAAACTTTCATTGGATGGTCTTTGACACGTGTCATAATGTTATATCCTCTCTTCACTATGATTGGATAAGGAGGGTATTTGTCAGAACACACATTTGAATTCAACTCCAGGATCCAACTGCGGCTAACTAACTACACTTCACCTCCAATGTGAGATGCATCATCATTAATTTACATGACTCACTACAGCATATTTTAATGAAGAACCATCTTTTGGAAACCGCCTACTTCAACAACCATCCACATTTATGCAGGCAGATACATTATTACAAATCGCGCAGAAATTAATGTAGTATTGGCTTCTTCATTAAATATTTCCCATTCATGATCTTTAATGACCACCAATTTTGTTTCCATTTCCAATGGTAGGGACACACATCTCAATATATTTTATTCTGTTTCATAATTCTCCAATTCATTCCGTGCATACCACAACATCTCAACGTATCTTGATTATAGTCTTATATGAAGCTTCTATAAAGTGGCATTCTTGTCAATTGTTGCAGGTGGAGCGACCATGTTGTCCAGTTTAGTTGCAGTGGTGAGGGTGGATGGGGAGACAATGCCTATAGTCTTCCCTGTAGGAGACCAAGGATTTGCTGTGGTTAGTGCATTTCAATTGAGTGTTCGTTTCTCATTATCGGAGAACAGTATTCATATTGATGAAGAAGTTTTTGACTCTTCTACTGGAGATACAATTCATACTATTGGCCAGGACCATATTACGGATGGTTCTCTTCGTCAGTGGCATTTGCGATCAGGGAAATACATAGCGTACGGGTTGTCTGAACTGCCCACTTGTGGCGGGGAGCAGCGAGAGTATTCCTATGTGTACTAGTACTAGATCTCTCCACACTGGCTTGCCTACTCGTGTGAAGATTGAGCCTGGTGTAAATGTCATAGTTCTAGAAAGTGACGATTCCGACGATGCCTCACCTCATTAGAGAGAATGTGAGGCCACAATAGGGCCCTATCTTTTAAACTTTGCATTAAGATAAGTGCCATGCAATCACTGTTTTGAGGTTGGCATGTCCCATGCCACTGTGCACTTAGCGGAATCACGTCATCATGAGAGCCCACCCTCACAGCCAATCAAGGAGCAGCTGCCGTAGTTCCTTGTCTCCATCCTCGCACTACAGGACATGGCCACTTTTACCGCTATGGAGACGGGCAAGTTACTGGATTGCTCAATGATCACTTGAACAGCTAGATACAAATTCAAGGCCATACAATAACTAGATCCAACATGACTCATACACATGAAAATGTAAACCAGTGGCACTTTTGAAGAATCACTAATACAAGATGCGAGTACAGTGCCATGAGCCTATTATAATCAGATGAAATTCAAAAACAAAGTTTGTTGATTATGCAAAAGTATTTGGGAAAGAACATATGACCACAGTTGTTGAAAAACTATGGCCAAGGAGACTTGTAAGACCTAGTGAAATTCAAGGAGAGGTGAACAAATTGGTTAACACTGTGTTCAACTCCTGCTCTTCTTCTTTTGTTAGTTCACTGGAGTGTACTATGTCTGCATCCAACAATCTTGAAGTAGCCGAAAGTGGTCCCGGGAGTGGTCCACCCAATGGCTGCTCTGCATCCAACAATCTCGAAGTAGCCAGAAGTGGTCCCGGGAGTAATCCACCCAATGGCTGCTGTATCTTTGGATCCGAGTCCCTTGCATCCAACGGGTACTCTTCAACTTTCTTCTCATTTGATACCTTTTCTTCCGAATCCCCTGCATCCTCATTGGCATCTCCAAGTTTCTTCTGCTCTGGTAACACCTTCGATTTCAGCTCCTCTGCAACCGCTTCAAGTTCTTCATGGGTCTTCTTTGTCTTTGGTACCTCCAAATCCCCTACATCCAATGATCCGTTTGCTAGCTCTTGCACCTTTAGATTCGAGTCCCCTACAACTAGTGAGTGCTCCGTCAATTCTGCCTCATTCGACTCTTGTATAACCAATGAGGGCTCTTCAGATTGATGCTTTGGCTTTGCCTGACTTGTAGCCTCCACTGAAACTGAAGATAGCAAACACTTAGCACTGGAACTGAAAATACCATCCTGGATGATGCCATATAGTTTCACCATTGTTCTCTGAACTGCCTCAATGTCAACAAACATAGTATTTTTGTCATTAAGAACAATCCTCTCTATTTGCAGGCCCTTCCCCTTGGACTTGTCTTTAGAATTCTTTGAGCTTGTTGGAACCTCCAAGACATTGCAGACATGTTTGTAGTCTCCAACCATGTCCCTCAAATTTCCATTCAACTTTCTTCGCAACAAACTGACCTGAAAAAGTAGAACATCACATTTGATGAATCCAGCATCCATTAGGAAAACGTAGAATGATTGGAAAAATTTACTGTAAAAAACTGTACAAATTCTACATCGAAATCTCACCTGAAATGGATTTGGTAGGAGTCCACGCCCCTTCAGCCTCTTATCTGCCAATGAGATCCGGTTTTGTACTGTCTTCACAATTAGACCATAGCCTCTTTGAGACACCCCTGATTCATCACAAGCTGCAAGCATGTCCTCGGCATCAATGCTAGCTCCAATCTTCCCAATTGTATCATTTGCAATTTAAGTGGCCACAAACTGAAATCTAGGCGAATCGAGCAATGAACGTCTTTCTTGACGTGACAACATTTTCGCAAGGGCAGTAGCATTAACAACTTGACTTCTATTGTCTCCCCAAACACGCTTTCTCTTTTTAGCCTCCATGTTTGCTTTTTGCGTTTCTTCCACCTCCCGAGGATTCAACAAAGTTCGAATCTCAACCCTCCTCTTTTTGGCATTTCCACTGGTATGTACAAGGCTACCAAGTGGAGCTCGGCGCCTTGTTCTCAACTCTAGTGCTCTTTTGCTAGAAGCGAGTTGTCGTTGCAAGTAGCGCATGCTGGATCTAGTATGTGCGTGTTCACTTTCCACTCTCATCAAAGCACTCTGATGTTCCACCTTTAGCGTCCTTAAAATATCTTCATGCAATGCTGATAAGGTTTGCATTTGCATGACCAACTCATTAGTAGCCGTTGCACCATCTACTTGTAATTGGTGCTTCAAATTAGCACATTTGTCTTGCAACTCTTCTCTCACAATTCTGTCGCTCATCAAACTTCGTTGTAGCCTCTCAACTTCTACAGCTGATGCATTTCTAAGCGATTTAGAATATCCTAGCAATCCGTTTTCCCCATGACAACAAAATTCTACGAAACCTTTTAAATTTCTAAACCACGGTGAGACACCGCTAACAGGATCAGCTGGATACAACGACCCATCTATCCAAAGATCGATATTCTTGCACCCCAACAAACGCTTTGTTGGAAACTCTTTGGGAGAGCACTGCAAATGCAAAGGTACACCCCTCTTGATAATTGGTGCAAATTCTGGATCCAACAACACATGTGCCTTGTACTTCCTCTGGGCTCTAATGCCGTTGACAACAGGATTCAACGCCATGTTGACACCACACCTTGCTTGCTACTCTTGTGGTAAATACAGAACGCCACAATTACCTTCCCACTAGACAACACAGATTGATAGCAAGCCAACGCGGCAATTTTGGCGCCCAGTCTGGGTTGCCACATCTGAATTCCAAGGCGGGAATCCATAAATCTTGTTGCCACCTCGGAAGTCATGAGTACCTAGGAAGCGCCACCTCGGTAGTAATGAGTTTACAGAAGCGCCACCTCCGCAGTCATCATCCCGTTTGTACAGTGCTATCATCCCTTTTGAAGCATATCCAAACTCATGATGCCGCCTTAAGAGTGATTTCAAGGCTTCAAAGCACACACTCAAGCACTTCTTAATCCTCTTTCCCCACTAAGCAAAGGGCCCTATTCTAGTCCCATTTCTCCTCTAATGCCTAGGAAGCTATTGAAGCATACCGTATCTCCTCTATCTCAAGCTACTTGCACCCCCTCCGTGCCCATTCTAGATACAATTACGGAATCTAATTGTGTAGGGTTATCGATCATTCTTTATCTTCGCAAGCTCTGTCATAGTAAAGGATCTCGGAATCCTTTTAAGAAGGTGGATTATAAATCTATTCCTATTCAACAGGTTAACTTTGTTCCACCAGTATTTAACGGTGATGTTATATTTGAATTACCGCCCCTAGGACCCTCTAATTTGAATTCTCAAGCAAAGCTCTTAGGCGGAATGGAGAGACGCCATGACGGTCATGTCTGGGCCAATACTTACACCACAAATATAAAAAATGATGATGGACTTACCTTCCGATTAGCTTCATGCGTGGGCCACCTTCGATGTGACAACTCATCTTGCGACTATCTGCATCAGAAGCACCGTATGTCAATCGTGAATGAAACCGAATGGGATGGGTCTTCACCTACTCCCTTCGAGGCCTCATGTAGTCCTCCTCCTGGGTCGACCATCACTTGCAAGAGTTGTTCAGCCATTCCAACATGTGTTACAAGTTGCCAAGCAAGAATATACTATGTCGTCAGGAACTGCAACGTGCGTCGTGCTTATGCTCACTTTGGATTTCACTCACATCCAGTGAAAGATGGTGACTACCGTGATTTCAAGGAGAGGACTAAATCATTGATTTCAGACCAGGTAGAACGGAATCCTGCAGCAACAAATTCCGCTATTGTTCTAGAAGCTAGTAAGGAATTAGTAGGAGAGATGCTCCTCAGACCTGAAGGAGCGCCACCTGCATAGTTTGGTTTAGTCGAGCTCATGCCAATCCTAGAGAAATGCAAGTTTATGAGTTCACCAAGCATTAGAAACGAGGTGACCTTTAAGCATTTTCGACGCTTTGGATGCATGGATAGCATTACAAAGCTCAGGGGATGTAGCAATTGGGCTTACATACAGGAGAACAAATTCCCGGGACAGGGCTCTGAAACAGACAAGGTTTACGTATTCAAAATGTCTGAAGTTGGTCCTGGTAGTGGCGTAGACTTAGTCACGAGAATGCAACCAGGTGGTGACTTGCAAGACTCTTGGATGATGTTTGATCATGTGAAGCGTGTTAAGCAGTGGACAACATTAGCATGCCACGTTTATGATCCAATCTACTGCCGTGTGATGACCATTGCAGTGTGCGACATGCAATCTAAGGATACAGTTGCTCAATGCCATTTTTGGACAAATTTAAACGTGGTGATGTCTAGGCACAATATTGCATTACCGTATTTCAAGGGTTTCATGGCAGATAGTGCACAGGCCAACTAGAATGCAGTCAAGCAAATATACGGAAGTGGTGAACCGTCAAAACCCATGCTCAACAGAGAGCGCACTTGCCTATTTCACTGGACACAGTCTTTAGAGAAACACACAAAAGCTGATATTTGGGCTGACATGCAGGATCAACACCGCAGACTATGCAAGCAATATAAAGACGTCGCTTCCTCTAGCGATTCAGAGATTTGCTACCATGCAATTTGTGCTTGGTGGCACTTTTCTAGTGCAACAACATCTGAGGAGGTTCAACAATTGGATTTGTGGTTATCGTTCTGGCACTTTCGTTACAGACAATGGGGCGGCTTCATGCACCTAGTGAGTTCTTCTTACTTTTTGAACAAGATTGTCTGTTACAAATAGGTAAATTTCTTTGTGACGATATTCAATTCTAATGTTTGATAGGATGTTCTTTGTATATTCTACATGTTCATGTGCACAATGTTCTTGCGTCCAAAGTCACTCTCCAGCCAGTGACAATCCTGGAAAGAGCACCACCCCTCCACATGTCGGCTATTCCATAGTGGAAATCAAGGATTTCTTTTGATAATTGATGTGCACAATGTCATTGTGTCGTAGAATCCTCTCGGAGCCAAGACAACGTGGATAGTGCAACACCCCTATAACAGGGAAATTCCAGTAGTGGATCGTTAGGATTTCTTCACTTTCATGATGACTTTATTAGATTTCTTTATTTGTGTCATTTTGAAAGGTAACGAAGTCTCTATATATGATTAGGTCGACTGCTTCTAACTATACTTTGGTAATCAACAACGTCATGTTAATTCCTTGTGGTCTTATTCTCTTGTTGTATTGTTGGTCTTCGAGTTGTTGTACTGATTTTCTGTAGTAATGTACACATCCTTCTGTAGGAGTGTGTTATTTAACAATTATATTTATAATGTTGATATGCTACAGGATCTCTCCCTCGAAGAATTGGCGGAGATGCCATCTTGCAACCTAGCCGAGACAGTTCACAACAAATGGCTACAACAGTCCGGGAATCGCGGAAATGACCTATATGTGGCGACTGTGGATGATTATGTGCGTGCATTCATGCAGATGGTTCGATACTATCAATTTCTGAAGGGAGAGAACCCAGGAAGAGGTCCTGGAAAAGAAGAGCTACTCCTCCGTGTTGCTCAACGATATACTAAACGCACTAGAAATCCAAAAGGATTAAACGATGTCATGGCAACGGTATCGGGTGTTGGTGTATATTGCACGCGGGATCCTCATCTCGAAGGAGAAGAAGTGATTGGATCTGAAGGTTGCATGCCTAATTTACCACCAAGATCACAACACGATTCGCATTGTCTTGACAAAGTCAACTTCTCGAGGCCACGCAAGAATGTGAGGACCACTCGAGCTACTGCAACGGTGATTCACTTGGATTCTGTTTTTGAGGACGTCCCACTTTCAAGCAATGAACAAGTAGAGGTGGAAGATTCCTTAGGACATAGAACTGCACCTAGTACTTCGGAGGCCTTTCGAGTGATGCATGTTGAAGAAACAGTATGTGATGAGGCTGAGTGGCACATTGCTCGCTTGTGTAAGAATTCGGCAAAGGCATGCTTTGCATTGCAAGCCGTCAGAAGAAAGAAATGTGTTGCAAAGATTGTGCAATGCAATAAGGGGACAGCTGCACCCACTTATACCGGCAACATGGACAATTACAAGAAAACTAGAATTGAGAGGCATCAGTTCTTTTTCTGCAACGATGACATCAAGCGATGCGTCAAGGGTTCAAGGAGGAAGTGGGTTCTTTCGAGACCTGATGTGCCTACCATTTAGCCAGTGAAGTCTGGGACAAACTTAAGACCTACAGAGATACTGCAACTTCAAAATGCCGGCTTCCGTCTCCCTCAACGTTCTGAAATCTCACCCCGGCGGCTTTTTGGAATCAATGATGGACAATCATATGTATCAAACTGCCATGTTCCACCATTTCCCGCAGAGCACCCAAACACAAGGTCAAGTAAAAAAATTCGAAGAAACCCTAGCGCACCTATAGTAAAACAATCAAACAACTGTACTTCAGCGCTCACTTTGAAGGCCTCTATCTGTCAAGTGACAGTGATTCCACATCCTGGCTTTGGCTGCATTGTGAAGCTAAACTCTGGTGGGGAGCCACATCAATGTCAATACATCTTGACTGTAGGTTCATTTCCAGAATGCTCGTGCCCTTATTTCAAAGAAATGGCAACCAAGGCTTTAGGAAAAAGGGGGCAGTGGGCAAACTGCAAGCATCTTTATTATTTATTTGTAGTCATTTGCCACTTAGACTCAATTGCAGATGTCTTTATTCATGCTCCAAGCTTCAGCTTCAATGAAGTCCATAGATTGCTCGATTGCGGAATCCTGGATTCTAGTACAATTGTGTAGTAAATTGCATAATCGTTACACAGGTGTTTTCAATACTTTCCACCGTGTCAGTCATAACATTTATATATGTAGATGTTATTATATATTGTAGTGAGACAACAAGAGCCACTACCTCATTCCTGATGTGCTGAATAACATGCATGGTTTAAGTCTTCATGTAATTGTAGAGTTAGTTTCTTTACTGTACGTTGATTTCCTAATCCATGGGCAATATTCTAAATCCATCATTTACTTAGCCTTTTTTGAATGTAAGTCATAAACGGATGAAAGTATTAGATGGAGAATTGCAATGTCTTCCTAAACCGCTATTTTTATATACCTGGACCTTGCATAGTACCTCCTTCTATCCTATTTCTTCAAGTCACTAGCAATTGATTTAAACCCCCCAAAAAATATGTCTGAACCACTTTCATTCACATTTCCACCCAGTTTCATCTACTTCTTCAATTCACGTGCATGCCCATTTTCCATCCATCATCATCCATTTTGTAATCTTCTTTCATCCATTCTCACATCTATTTTCATTCATTTATGTCATATACTTTCATCCATTGTACTCATATACTTTCATCCATTTCTGGGATATACTTTCATCTACTATTTTCATCTGCTTTCATCTATTGTTTTCATCTATTTTCATCCACTACTTTCATCTACTTTCTCCATCTATTTCTTGAATTATTTTTTTCATCTTTTTCCTATAATATATCGAATCAAATTTTATCATCCACCTTCATCAAATTTCTAAATTAATTTTTTCAATCCTACAACCTATTTCATCAATTTTTTCCCTCCTTTTTGTTTAATATAGAAGCTCCACGTTCCAAATTCTACGCTCTACGCTCCATGCTCACGCTCGACGCTCGTATACTAGCTTCGTTGCCTGCTACAGTCCACCGTCCATAATTCCAACACAGCCGTCCGCATTTCCGACGGACCATCCGCCTGTTGGAGCCGCCATTCGCCTGCTGCAGTCCTCGTCCGCCCGTCAAAGACCATCCGCATTTCCGACGCTACCATCCGCCCTTCCCTCCCCGAGGTCCGCCCAAGCACACTTTAGGGAGTTTGGGCCTTGTTTTCACCCTCTTGAGTCCTCTAGTCCTCTCCTGATTTTCAGAAGCATAGGATTCTTTCATTTGGGAATGTAGAGATGTTGTACTAGTACCGGGTGCTCATTGATGAAGGAATGTTTCAATGTTCGAAGCATTGACTTGGTTTTCATAAATGTCAAGGCAATCCACCGACTCAAAGGTAGTATTTTGACTAATTCAATACCTCCAAACCCTTGTTAGGGTTTAGGGTATAGGGTTTAGGCCTTTCAAGGTCAAAATAGGGGTGACAATCAAAATCCTTTGTCTTTAATTTTTGATAAACAAATATGCCATCCAAAATTCCAAATAGAACTAATAACAAAATAGAAATGAGTTATTCAATTGCAAACAATTCCAAAGGTCCAATTCACGTTATATTCAAAGTTGATTCATTTTCCAATGGATCAAATCTTTTAGGGATTTGAGTGCCCAAGCCATTCAAAGTGTGTTGTACGTATGAAAAAAGAACATGGGCTTTTAGTATCCCCAATGAAAGAAACATTTGTCCTTGCAACACCTAACCATGTAGATGTTTAGACTTTAAAAAATTTGCTTGAATGCCTAGTAGGGTGCACATGAACTTGGAGAGTGAAATGACCATGCACTTGTGAGATTATAAGAAGACAAGTGTGTGCACTATTTTCATAGCACGTTGTCCCACCCTAGTGATTGAGAAAGTTATAATTTCATACTAGAATTAATTTGACTTGATATTTTTGGTGCTAATATTTTGGCACCTTATGATTCTTTAAAGAATGGAAATCAATACATTTGAAATAAATAAAGTCATTCAACTCGAAGGGGGGGAGACTAGACATCTAGAAATCTACTTCCCCACATTTTCATGCTAGAGTATCGAAACTTTTGCAAGCCCCTAATATCACACACCCAAAATACCATTTAAAAGTTTTTTTCTCTTTGCTCTTGAAATGACCATTTTATGAGGTGTTGACATACAAGAAAAAGACCTCATAGCTTAATTTGGACAATGAGAAGCTTTAAGTTATTTCTCGAAGTTTGAATAAGTAGAATTAAATTACCATGCGGTAAATTCTTTATTTAATTTGAAAGTTTCTTTCATCGGAAACTCAATTCCATCCCTAGAAAATAAGAAAAAATTATAAACTCAATGCATGCACATAAAAATAACATGCAAAAATATGTGACTCTTTTAGGTAATTCCTAAATTCACACATCCATTTAATTTTTTAATTTTTTTAATGTGATGCCGCCATCCGCCTGTCGGAGTCCCCCGTTCGGCATTTGCGCCCCGTCCGCGTGCTGGAGTCTGCCGTCCACGTGTCGGAGGCCCCCGTTCGCCTGTTGCCCCTCGTCTGCGTGCTCGAGGCCGCCGTCCGCGATTTTGGCGTTGCCGTTCCGGTCGCGGAGTCGCCGTTCGCCTGTTGGGATTGTTCTGGCCGTCCAATCAAGCGGACTGCCGATCCATCCGTTTGATCGGACGGTCGATGCGAATTGGACCATTGGCCGTCCGCTGTGGGGGGCCGTCCGTTCATGCGAAGCCCGAGGCCGTCCGCCTCATATAAGGCGGCACGGACGGCCCGTCTGCTCTCACTTTTGCATTCCCCCTTGTGCCTTGCAAGAGAGAGCAGAGAGCTTGGTGGTTTATCCTCCATTGGCTCCTTTCGTAGGGAAGGTAGGAGTTTGGTTTTGGGGGCCTATATTATGTCCTTTTTTTCTAGTTCGTGTGTACTTGGTGCATTGTAATTTTTTATGAATTAAATGGGGACTAAAAATTCATATTTTTTACAATGCCGAGATGGAAGAAGGCGGCGAAGGGGAAGAACGTGGTGCCCGACATTGAGTCAGCCCGTGAACTTCCCTCCAATGCTTGCAAAGCATTCCTAATTGAATACATCGTGAAGTTTTATGAGGCAAAAACTATTGTGTCTCTTGACACTAAATATGTGAGATATCAAGAGGAGTGTGTAGACAAATTCAAGATGGATATGACACAGAAGTTCACGGATGCTCTAAACGTTCTAGAATGGATTCATGAAATGGAGAAGAAGGGCTTCCAACAATTTCTGAAGAATAGGGTGCAAGACGCATTGTGAAATGCAAAGGTGATCCTAGAAAAATACGGGAGGGAACACCGTGCAAGTGATGAAAGCTTTGAACAAGTCATTCTCAAAGCTGACTTGTTTGTTCGTCGTTGCGCTCCGTTTGCAAAGAGACGGAATCGGTGAGGGTCATTGAGTTGGTGGACTTTCGATGAGGGAGATGTAGAATTGCAACGTGGACGACGGCATCTCATAGCACTACCAGACACAGCAAGGATGATTCTACAAGATGACAAAATCCTGAAGGGCGGATATGCAACAATTTGCAGGGTTCGAATTGAAGGATGTCATGAGATTCCATCATTTTGGGAATTTGCTGCAAAGATATCTCATCAACAACGGATTCGTCCTCAACTTGCAAAGTTGGAGCACCAAAACAAATCAATGGTAGTGAGGATTCCACATGACGGAGTTATTTAGTTTGTTGCTGTCCATGCAACAAACAATGAAGGGTATGCATATTGGTGGAATAGTGGTATATTGCGGCAAATGTTGATCCTTGATAATGATTATCTAGACAACATTGCCATTTGATTGTCTTATTCACGACCAACACCCGAAGAGGTGATTCAAGCTTTTCGTCTTGGTCAATGGAGGAAGAAGCGCACCGAGCTAGCATAGGCATTCGTGCACATCATGAATGCGGTCCACAATGCTGGTCATCTATACAATGATATTTCTCCGGACAATATCATGTTTCACTTTCCTGAGGATGAATCACGTATTTACATTGGAGTTTGCGATTGGGGCATATCTACCGTTTGTACTGAACCAATGAAGTCTTTGTATACGTTCACATCTGCGGCGGATCGGGATGCAACTTGAACCGAAAGTGGTGGGTGGACCCTTCAATTGCATACTTGCACCGCAAAGATGCAGATGTGGAAATGATTCCCACTTTGTCACGTAAATTGGAGGAATATGCCGTTGGTCGAATAGCTCAACGGATCAACAAACTATGCATGTCGGAGGCCTACACATCGCTTCATCGTGAAAATGAAGGACATACGAGGTTTAGCCACCACGATTTGGCAAGGGTATTTCACCTCTACTTGGATCGCCTTTGCAATCCAATGATTGTAGAGCGCAGAAGTTTTTCTGAAATCATCCAACGATTTACTAATTCTTACAATTGGCCTAATCCAGATGACTGCTTCCGTCACTCATATTAGTATAGGACTGTGCTACAAAGTACTATAGATTATAGAAGTATACGATAAATGTATCGGTGAGGATGTACGTTACTATGTGTGCTAACTGTAGAATATATATGCACCATCAATGTATGCCAATATATGTAAAATTGGCTTTCCGTTTTGAACATTTTGTATTTTTTGAAACACAAACTATTTATATACAAAACATCTTTTTTGGATGGATGAGAAATGTAGACTTGGAATTCTTCTTCTTGATGGATCATTGATGTTGGATTGTTGGGTACCTAGCCACCTAGGTTGCCAAGGTGGTGTGCTAAATTGTATGATCTATCATGTAAATGTACATGGCACATGCAAGAGAATCCCCCAAATTTTCATTGGGGGGCAACAAAGTAACAACACCATTTGTATTGAAATAATACAATTATACAATATGTTGTTTTGCGAAGTTGATTTTGTTTAGGAGAAGCTTAAGTGCCAAACTCCTTGAATCAATTTTCCGTTCATTATTCTAGAACCCTAAATGAAATTAAAAATCCAAAGCATAATTGGGTTGTGGGCTTGTAAATTAAACCAAAATTGCAGATTTTAATTTGTAAAAAATTCTTTACTCAAACATGCAAGAAAACAAACAAGTTTTTATTGGGGGGCAAAAAAGTAACAACACCATTTGTATTGAAATAATACAATTATACAATATGTTGTTTTGAGAAGTTGATTTTATTTAGGGGAAGTTTAATTCCTTGAATCAATTTTCAATTAATTTTTCCAGAAACCTAAATGAAATTAAAAATCCAAAGTGAAATTGAATTGTGGTCTTGTAAATTAAACCAAAATTACAAATTTTAATTTGTAAAAATTTCTTTTAGCAAATTTTGTCTAAGATTAAAGGCGTTCAAATGTAGTGTTTAGAATGCCATATCTTCCAATCCATGCGGTCAAAATTCTAGAAATTTTTGCGCCATGCTCTCAAATAAGTTATGTACAACATACTATGTTTAAATTCCCCAAAAAATTGATGTTTATATTTTTCTACAGTAAATAAAGTAGAAGTGGTCTGAACAAATCCGTCTTTCTAAAAACATCCATAGGGCTTTAGGGCTTAATTACAATATATTTTATTTATAATTTACAAATAGAAAAGTATTATTTGTTAAGAGACAACATCTTTGTATCGTGCTTGTCACTTTCTATATCATGTGGCAAGAGTTTACAATCACTTGATTGTATTGTGAGACAACAACTACAATCTTACAAATGTACAATAGTCCAACAATCCAACAGTCCAATCTACTTCACTCAAATTCTGATTCCGTGTCATCTTTTTGGCTTGGACCTGTATCAGTAGACCTATAAACACTGAAAAATGGTCCTCCGCCATAGTAGTTGTCTCCATATTTGTTTCGCCCACTTGCTTGTCCATAATTTCCTTGGTATGGACCTCCAAAAGTTGGAGGAGGAATTGAATCATTGTGGTTAGATCCTCCTTGAGTTGAACTGCCATAAGAAGGGCCTCCCTGAGGCCCATAAGAACCACCTCCAGTAGATGTAGAGTTGTATTGGGAGCCTCCTTGGTTACCTTCAAAATCATGCGTGGTTCCGTAGCTTGTCCTTGAGCTGTGATAACCCCCTTGAGGGTCATTACTGTAGTGTGAAATACTTCGGCTATCCTGTGAGCCATATGCACCACAATCAGGTCCGTACATCCCATGATGGCCATATTGTCGACCATGGTCCTCTAGACTTCTTTGCATTGCCTCTTAGATTTCTTGTTGGTATTGAATGTCCTCCCGATCTTCTGTACGCTCGTGCCTCTCTTCCATCCTCGTGGGTGTTGGAGTGTCTTTTTCATGATCATCATCTGACCATTCATCTTCTGCATCTGGCAATACAACCCGTGGAAATCCAAACTGGCCTCGATTAGACCACTCTGGCATGCAATCGCTCGGTCCAGTCCAACTGGTGTAAAGTACTGCATCACTGCGATTCATGTGGCTAACATCTTTTCTGTAAATTGTGTGCCAATCTACATCTTTGTGGAAAACAATCTCTGCCCAAACCATGGTCATGTTGGAATAGTTCATTAAATTCGGTTTGGAGTCCCGTATTTGGGCTGATAGTGTTACTTCCTCGTATCAATGAACAAAGTGTTTGCTTTGGCATGTGGAAATTTGTTCTTCCCAACAGCGAACTTGCACCTCTGCGCGTTCTCTTAACCACATTTTGGAGAGGTGCGTCATTTTGTTGTACTTCTTGCATGTTGTGCAGTCCCAAGATTTTTTGGGCTCTTCTTCCCACCCCGATTCAGCTACGCACATTTGGTTTTCCCAATCATCCCAATTTATGTCTTGGGATTTGCCCTTCTTATTGGACTTCGATTTGTTATCGCGAGGCATGGTAAGCTTGATTAAATGATTAATGATTCGCACTTACACTTGAAACAATTTAGGATTCGATCACAATCATTTGCACACCAAAACGGAAGAGGTGCATAGAGCCTTAGGCACTAGATCATCCACTCCGCAAGGAGAACGATTGTAGCAAAATAAGCCGTGTTCTCCACTATTTATGGAGTCGGACAGCATGAGGCCGCGTACGGGAGCATCGAACGACACACAGGCGGACAACAAGATCCAACGGTGGAAAATCGACGTCTGTCACATCGCACGGTCACCGTCAAAAGCGGACGGCCCCACGATGGGCAGATGGAGATCCAATCACCAGTCCGCTCCTGTTGTGAAGGGTAGTCCGCTCCTGCACCGTCGGCCTGTCCACTCCTGCTCCATCGGGCCGTCCGCTCATGTTCCGTCCGCCCGTCCGCTACTATTCCGTCGACCCGTCTGCTCCTGTTCCGTCGGAAGAATCGCCCGTCCGCCCGTCCAGCGCTCAGATGACATCTACCGCCAAAGATGTCAAAAGATATCCTAGGGTCAGCGCCCGTGGACTCTGGACGTCCAAACGTCCAGCGTCACATCTGAACGCCCTGTCAACCCTGACTTGCACAACATGTTTCCCTATATTTTTTACCGTGAATTTCATGAGATTACATTTTGAATGATATTAAAGTACAGGGCTAGCTTCATCCTGCAATTTTTACTTTCACGGATAGGCTCATCCAAGTAACCACCACTTGCAAAGTTTTTGGAATTCGTGATTTCATGAATGATTATAACTTATACAACATGTTTCCCCATTTTTTTTACCGTGAATTTCATGAGATTACATTTTGAATGACATTAAAATACAGGGCTAGGTTCATACCGCAATTTTTACTCACAGATAGGGTCATCCAAAGTACCCACCAATTGCAAAGTTTTTGGAATTCGTGATTTTGTGAACAATTGCAACTTGCACAACATGTTTCCCTGGGTTTTTTTCAATGAATTTCATGAGATTACATTTTGAATGACATTAAAGTACAGGGCTAGGTTCATGCCCCAATTTCTACTTTCACAGACATGGTCATTCAAAGTGACCACCAATTGCAAATTATTGGGAATTCGTGACTTTATGAATAATTGCAACTTGCACATTATGTTTCCCATTTTTATGTACATGAATTTCATGAGATTACATCTCGTTGGACATTAAGGTACAGGACTAGGTTCATGCTCCAATTTCTACTTTCACAGACATGGTCATTCAAAGTGACCACCAATTGCAAATTATTTGGAATTCGTGACTTTATGAATAATTGCAACTTGCACAACATGTTCTCCATTTTCTTTTTAAGTGAATTTCATGAGATTACATCTCGTTGGACATTAAAGTACAGGGCTAGATTCATGCCCCAATCTCTACTTTCACAGACATGGTCATTCAAAGTGACCACCAATTGCAAATTATTTGGAATTCGTGACTTTATGAATAATTGCAATATGCACATCATGTTTCCCATTTTTATGTACATGAATTTCATGAGATTACATCTTGTTGGACATTGAACTACAAGGCTAGGTTCATGCCCCAATTTCTACTTTCACAGACATGGTCATTCAAAGTGACCACCAATTGCAAATTTTTTGGAATTTGTCACTTTATCAATAATTGCAACTTGCACAACATGTTTCCCATTTATTTTTACGCAAATTTCATGAGATTACATCTTGTTGGACATTAAAGTACATGGCTAGGTTCATGCCCCAATTTCTACTTTCATAGACATGGTCATTCAAAATGACCACCAATTGCAATTTTTTTGGAATTCGTGACTTTATCAATAATTGCAACTTGCACAACATGTTTCTTATTTATTTGTACATGAATGTCATGAGATTAAATTTTGTTGAACATTAAAGTATAGGTCTGGGTTCATGCCCCAATATTTACTTTCATGGACAAGGTCATTCAAAGTGACCACCAATTGCAAATTATTGGGAATTCGTGACTTTATGAATAATTCCAACTTGCACATCACGTTTCCCATTTTCTTTTTATTGTGAATTTCGTGAGATTACATTTTGTTGGACATTAAAGTACAGGGCTAGGTTCATGCTCCAATTTCTATTTTCACAGGCAAGGTCATTCAAAGTGACCACCAATTACAAATTCTTTGGAATTCGTGATTTTATGAATAATTGTAACTTGCACATTGTGTTTTCCTGTTTTTTTTACCATGAATTTCATGAGATAACATTTTGAAGAACATTAAAGTACACAGCTAGGTTCTTGCCCCAATTTCTACGTTCACGTACAAGGCCATCCAAAGTGACCACCAATTGCAAATCTTTTTGAATTCGTGACTCTATGAATAGTTAGAACCTACAGAACATGTTTCCCATTTTCTTTTACATGAATTTTATGAGAATACATTTTGTTGGACATTAAAGTACAAGGCTAGGTTCAAGCCTCAATTCCTACTTTCACAGACAAGGTCATTCAAAGTGACCACCAATTACAATTTTTCTAGAATTTGTGACTTTATGAATAATTCAAACTTGCACATCACGTTTCCCATTTCTTTTTACTATGAATTTCATAAGATTACATTTTGTTGGACATTAAAGTACAGGGCTAGGTTCATGCCCCAATTTTAATTTCACGTACAAGGTCATTCAAAGTGACCACTAATTGCAAATTTTTTGGAATTCGTGACTTTAAGAATAATTTCAACGTGCACATCATGTTTTCCATCTTTCTTTACCGTGAATTTCATGAGATTACACTTTGTTGAACATTAAAATATAGGGTTGGGTTCATGCCCCAATATTTACTTTCACGTACAAGGTCATCCTAAGTCAACACCAATTGCAAATTCACTAGAATTCGTGACTTTAAAAATAATTGCAACTTGCACAACATGTTTTCCAGTTCCTTTTACGTGAATTTAATGAGATTAAAATTATTGGACACTAAAGTACAGGGCTAGGTTCATGCTCCAATTTCTACATTCATGTACAAGGTCATCCAAAGTGATCACTAATTGCAATTTTTTTGGAATTCGTGACTTTATGAATAATTGCAACTTGCACAATATGTTTTCCCAGTTTTTTTTTGCATGAATTTCATGAGATTACATTTTGTTGGACATTAAAGTACAGGGCTAGGTTCAAGCCCCAATTCCTACTTTCACAGACAAGGTCATTCAAAGTGACCACTAATAGCAAATTTTCTGCAATTCGTGACTTTAAGAATAATTTCAACGTACACATGATGTTTTCCATCTTTCTTTACCGTGAATTTTACGAGATTACATTTTGTTGGACATTAAAGTACAGGGTTGGGTGCATGCCCCAATTTTTAATATCCCGGACAACGTCATCAAAGTGAGCACCAATTGCAAATTCTTTGGAATTCGTGACTTTATGAATAATTGCAACTTCCACAATATGTTTCTCAGTTTTTTTTATGTGAATTTCATAAGATTACGTTTTGTTGGACATTAAAGTACAGGGCTAGGTTCAAGCCCCAGTTCCTACTTTCACAGAAAGGTCATTCAAAGTCACCACCAATTGCAAATTTTTTGGAATTCGTGACTTTAAGAAAAATTTCAACTTGCACATCACATTTCTCATTTTTCTTTACCGTTAATTTCATGAGATTACATTTTGTTGGACATAAAAGTACGAGGCGAGGTTCATGCCCTAATTTCTACTTTCACGTAGAAGGTCATTTTAAGTCAGCACCAATAGCAAATTCATTGGAATTCGTGATTTTATGAATAATTGCAACTTGAAAAACATGTTTCCCATTTTTTTTTACATGAATTTCATGAGATTACATTTTGTTGGACATTAAAGAACAAGGCAATGTTCATGCCCCAATTTTTACTTTCACACACAAGGTCATTCAAAATGACCACCAATTCCAAACTTTTTGGAATTCGTGACTTTAAGAAAAATTTCAACTTGCACATCACGTTTCTCATTTTTCTTTACCGTGAATTTCATGAGATTACATTTTGTTCGACATTAAAGTATGAGGCAAGGTTCATGTCCCAATTTCTACTTTCACGGACATAATCATTCAAAGTTACCACCAATTGCAAATTTTTTGGAATTCATGACTTTACGATTAATTAGAACGTGCACAACGTGTTTCCCAGTTTTATATACATGAATGTCATGAGATTACATTTTGTTGGGCATTAAAGTACGAGGCTGGGTTCATGCCCCAATATTTACTTTTATATACAAGGTCATCCAAAGTGACCACCAATTGCAAATTCTTTGGAATTCGTGACTTTATGAATAATTGCAACTTGCACAACATGTTTCCTAGTTTTTTTACCGTGAATTTCATGAGATTAGATTTTGTTGGACATTAAAGTACAGGGTTGGGTTCATGCCCGAATATTTACTTTCACGTACAAGGTCATCCAAAGTCAGCACCAATTGCAAATTTTTTGGAATTCGTGACTTTATGAATAATTGTAACTTGCACATTATGTTTCTTATTTTTTATAACATGAATTTTATGAGATTACATTTGTTGAAAATTAAAGTACATGGCTAGGTTCATGCCCCTATATTTACTTTCATGTACAAGGTCATCCAAAGTGACCACCAATTGCAATTTTTTTGGAATTCATGACTTTATGAATAATTGCAACGTGCACAACATGTTTCTCATTTTTATGTACATGAATTTCATGAGATTACATCTTGTTGGACATTAAAGAATAGGGTTAGGTTCATGCCCCAATTTCTACATTCACGGACAAGGTCATTCTAAGTGACCACCAATTGCAAATTCATTGGAATTCGTGATTTTATGAATAATGGCAACTTGAACAACATGTTTCCCATTTATTTTTACATGAATTTCATGAGAATATGTTTTGTTGGACATTAAAGTACGGGGCTAGGTTCATGCCCTAATATTTACTTTTATATACAAGGTCATCCAAAGTGACCACCAATTGCAAATTCTTTAGAATTTGTGACTTTATGAATAATTGCAGCTTGCGCATCATGTTTCCATTTTACTTACGGTGAATTTCATGAGATTACATTTTGTTGGACATTAAAGTACGAGGTGAGGTTCATGCCCCAAATTCTACTTTCACGGACAGAATCATTCAAAGTTACCACCAATTGCAAATTTTTTGGAATTCGTGACTTTACGAAGAATTGGAATGTGCACAACGTGTTTCCCAGTTTTATATATATGAATGTCATGAGATTACATTTTGTTGGGCATTAAAGTATGGGGCTGGGTCATGCCCCAATATTTACTTTCACGAACAAGGTCATCCAAAGTCAGCACTAATTGCAAATTCACTAGAATTCGTGACTTTAAGAATAATTGCAACTTGCACAACATGTTTCCCAGTTCCTTTTACGTGAATTTAATGAAATTACATTTTGTTGGGCATTAAAATACAGGGCTGGGTTCATGCCCCAATATTTACTTTCACATACAAGGTCATCCAAAGTCAGTACTAATTGCAAATTCTTTGGAATTCATGATGTTATGAATAATTGCAACTTAAACAACATGTTTCCCATTTATTTGTGAGAGAATTTCATGAGATTACATTTTGTTGAGCATTAAAGTATAGGGCTCGTTTCATGCGCCAATTTCTACTTTCAAGTACAAGGTCATTCAAAGTGACCACCAATTGCAAAATTTCTAGAATTTGTGATTTTATGAAGAATTGCAACTTGCACAGCATATTTCCCATTTTTTTTCACCTTGAATTTCATGAGATTAAATTTTTTTGGACATTAAAGTACAGGGCTGGGTTCATGCCCCAATTTCTACTTTCACAGACAAGGTCATCCAATGTGACCACCAATTGTAAATTCTTTGGAATTCGTGACTTTATAAATAATTTAACTAGCACATTGCATTTTCCATTATTTTTTACAGTGAATTTCAAGAGATTACATTTTGTTGGACATTAAAGAACAATGCAATGTTCATGCCCCAAATTTCTACTTATAGGTACAAGGCATCCAAAGTCAGCACCAATTGCAAATTTTTTGGAATTCCTAACTTGATGAATAAATGCAATTTGCACATCATGTTTCCCATTTTTTTTTACAGTGAATTCCTAGAGATTACATTTTGTTAGACACTAAAGTACGAGGCTAGGTTCATGATCCAATTTCTACTTTCACGTACAAGGTCATCCAAGGTGACAAGCAATTGCAAATTCTTTGGAATTTGTGATTTTGTAAATAATTGCAACTTGTTCATTATGTTTCTAATTTATTTTTACGTGAATTTCATGAGATTACATCTTGTTGGACATTAAAGTACATGGCTAGGTTCATGCCCCAATTTCTACATTCACGGACAAGGTCTTTTAGATTGACTACCAATTGCAATTTTTTTGGAATTCCTGACTTTATGAGTAATTTGAACTTACACATCACGTTTCTCATTTTCTTTTACGTGAATTTCATGAGATTAGATTTTGTTGGACATTAAAGTACAGGGTTGGGTTCATGCCCGAATATTTACTTTCACGTACAAGGTCATCCAAAGTCAGCACCAATTGCAAATTTTTTGGAATTCGTGACTTTATGAATAATTGTAACTTGCACATTATGTTTCTTATTTTTTATAACATGAATTTTATGAGATTACATTTGTTGAAAATTAAAGTACATGGCTAGGTTCATGCCCCTATATTTACTTTCACGTACAAGGTCATCCAAAGTGACCACCAATTGCAATTTTTTTGGAATTCGTGACTTTATGAATAATTGCAACGTGCACAACATGTTTCTCATTTTTATGTACATGAATTTCATGAGATTACATCTTGTTGGACATTAAAGAATAGGGTTAGGTTCATGCCCCAATTTCTACATTCACGGACAAGGTCATTCTAAGTGACCACCAATTGCAAATTCATTGGAATTCGTGATTTTATGAATAATGGCAACTTGAACAACATGTTTCCCATTTATTTTTACATGAATTTCATGAGAATATGTTTTGTTGGACATTAAAGTACGGGGCTAGGTTCATGCCCTAATATTTACTTTTATATACAAGGTCATCCAAAGTGACCACCAATTGCAATTTTTTTGGAATTCGTGACTTTATGAATAATTGCAACGTGCACAACATGTTTCTCATTTTTATGTACATGAATTTCATGAGATTACATCTTGTTGGACATTAAAGAATAGGGTTAGGTTCATGCCCCAATTTCTACATTCACGGACAAGGTCATTCTAAGTGACCACCAATTGCAAATTTTTTGGAATTTGTGACTTTATGAATAATTCCAACTTGCACATCACGTTTCCCATTTGTTTTTACCGTGAATTTCATGAGATTACATTTTGTTGGACATAAAAGTACAGGGCTAGGTTCATGCCCCAATTTCTACTTTCACATACAAGGTCATCCAAAGTGACCACCAATTGCAAATTCTTTGGAATTCATGATTTTATGAATAATTGCAACTTGCATAGTATGTTTCCCATTTATTTTTACGTGAATTTCATGTGATTACATTTTGTTGGACATAAAAGTACAGGGCTAGGTTCATGCCCCAATTTCTACTTTCACATACAAGGTCATCCAAAGTGAGCACCAATTGCAAATTCTTTGGAATTCGTGATTTTATGAATAATTGCAACTTGCATAGTATGTTTCCCATTTATTTTTACGTGAATTTCATGTGATTACATTTTGTTGGACATTAAAGTATAGGACTGGGTTCATGCCCTAATATTTACTTTCACGTACAAGGTCATCTAATGTCAGCACCAATTGCAAATTTTTTTGGAATTCCACTAGAAGAAAAACGTGTCAGCTTTAATCTATTGGAATGCGACTATGTGTCCTGTACAACCGTTGCCCTCTATACTTGCACCAAATTGGTCGTGTACTTTGTTCTAGTTGCAAAGTAGTTGTAGAATAATGTGTAACTTTGCAAGACAGTAACATAAGAGTAGATGTGAAGCATTTTACATCCGAAGTACATCAATGTTGTCAATGTACGGTCCTAGACTTCAATGTATCAGATGTAGTTTGAAAAATGACTATAGTTCAATTAGAATGTTTTATGAGAGAGTGACAGAAGTGTAGATGTGAAGCACTCTACATTCTACATCCAAAGTTCATCAACGTTGTTGATGTATGGTCCTGGACTTCAACGTATAAAACTATAGTCAGATATAGTTTGAAAAATGACTAAAGTTCAACTACAATACAACTATAATACAACTATAAAACAACTACAATGCAACTATAGTGCAATTACATGGCAACTACAATGCGACTGCAAACTAATTATAGTGCAACTACAAAACAACTACAATGCAGCTACAATGCAAACAACTGTAGTGCAACTACAATGCAATTACAAAACACTTCAACTATACAACTACAATGCAACTATTATGATTCAGATCTCGCACTATCACAAACATTTACAAAATAAATAGATATTAGGCATCTATGACTCTTGTAGATGTTATGAATCTAGGATTGATATAGATTTCTAACTATGCCATATAAAAAAATCGGGTTGTTGTAGATTTCGTATATGTAGGACAAGTTCACATTTTAAAGATCCTAAAGAGTTATAAGTTTAAATGAAATTTCACCATACTACTATTACAAAACAACTACAATGCAACAACTCAACTACAGTGCAATTAGAAAACAATTACAATGCAACTAAAAAACATCTATAATGCAACTAGAAAACAACTATAGTGCAACTAGAAAACAACTACGATGCAACTAGAAAACAACTACAGTGCAACTGAAAAACAAGTACATTGCAACTATAGAAACAATTACAATTCAAATAAACAACAATGAGGATGCAACTAGAAGATGACTTCATTGCCAAAAAAACAAACTAAAATTTGAATACCAAATGATTACAGTTCATATGCAAAACATCTACAATTCATAAATGCTCTCAATATCTTGCAGTTGCTAAAACACTCTCTTCCATAGATAATTCTATGGCTCCAACTAAAGATGGAATAGTAGGTAGTGGAGGCACATCCTCTGGGGTAGCTAAACCAGAAGCTTGTATAGTAGTGCTCACGAAGACATCTGATGTGTCGACAAATTCTCGTCGAGCACGAGCTTCTTTATACAAAACTACTTTCCAACCATCTTTCCTTACATCAGCAGCAAAGAATACTTGAGTTGCTTGGCTTGAAAATATGAAAGGATCAAGCATCCTATGCATTTTGTGGCGAAAGTTCACTACAAGAAAACCAGCCTCATCTCTAATGTATGTTGGATTTCCTCAATTGTCTGTTTTCTTCACCCATTCACAACGCATTAGTATCACAGGGGTGCTAAGAGACCCATGATCTAGTTTTAGTATATCTTTCAGTACTCCGACATAGTACACTGATACATCCCAAACATCAGGAGCTGGAATCTGGAACACAAATGCAACACCGCAATCATATGTCTGCAATTAATTTGAGGCATTGTCATCAACCCTGAAATGGTTTCCAAAAGCTTTCATTCGAGAATATCGAAGTGCTTTTTGCGATGGTTTCCTGCATAACAACATCATATCGTTGTCTTCTATAGTATGTGCATCAATATGATTGTTGCAAATAGCTGTTTGGATCCAAACTTCAAGGATTGTTGTGTTTGGATCTATTTGACTCTCTTCCTTCCACTTTCTACAAGTACATCACAGAAGTTAAAACCAAAACTATCAAAAGGTGCTAAACAATAACTAGTGAAGTGCTTGATGTACAATTGTCCTAGATATTTTTTTATCACAATAGTTAAATGCATATGATTTGCATATTTTTTTTAATAATTGGACTATCTGAGATGAAGAGGCATGTGCAACTTACTTCACGACTGGCTCTATAACCGCAACATTGTTTAGCACATAATTATGCGCTCCATCCTGCATTGTAGTAGATATAAGAAATTGATGACCCGCACCTTCAAGAACTTCTTCAGCATTACCATATTCCTCCTCAGCGTCCCAGACACGCCTTTTGACAATATCAAATCTTTGTAAATACTCAGTTATAAAACCAAGACATTCTTCCTTCAAGTACCCTTCTGCCATGCAAGCCTCTGGCCTAGCCATGCTTCGAACATAATTCTTTAATGTTTTCATATACCTTTCAATTGGATACATCCACCTCGTGCTAACAGGCCCACACAAGTCCAGTTCTTGCACTAGATGATATGGAAGGTGTATCATCATGTCAAAAAAAGATGGTGGAAATTCCATTTCCAATAGTGCCATACTTTCAGCCACATCCAATTGAAGAGACTCAAACTCCGCTGGATTATAAACTTTTGTACATATCCTCCTAAATACCTTACACATCCGCATGACAGCCATCCATGCTCCAGGCTTCAACAGACCCCGCAATGCCAATGGCATCAATTGTTGCATTAAGACGTGATAATCATGCGATTTGAGGCTTCCAAATTTTTTAGCTTTAATATGCTTGCCAAATGACGAAGAGTACTCTGAGGTTAGCTTCACAGAGACAATTATATTTGAAAATTGCAAATACTCTTCTTCTGAAAGCACATATCCTACTGTTGGTTTCAACATCTTACCAACTCTACAAGGGTTTGGAATCAGCCACAAATGTTGTCGTATACCTCTTCTTTGTAAATCGCGTCGCACCTTCACTGTATCTTTTTTCCCACTTATTGTTTTCAGAAAATTCTTGGCAAGATTCATCTCACAATGCATGACATCTAATGTATAGCGAATAAAAAGCCTCTATTCATACAAACAATCTTTTTAAGTAAACATGAAATTGATTGAGGACAATTACAAACATAACAGACATCTAGCTACACATTCATTTATACATCTATCTCCTTATTGCTTTCACTATCACTTAATCTCTATCAGAAAACATTCTAGTAGAACTTGCCAAAAAATCAAATTCATTTCTTGTATACTATAGATGCTTTGATATTCACTGTAGTTGCTCATCACAAACACAATGTCACCATACGCATATATATGTGACTACAACACAACTAATATGAAACTACTACAATGTCATATTTTTCAATTACTTCCCATAGTTGCAACTTAGTCATTCAGTTAGATAAAGCATTGCAACCCACCTTCCAATAAGGCAACTTGAAAAGAATACTAGTCCGCTTCACTCCATGCAATTTGGATGGATCGCCTGGAGCACCATCTCTATTTCCTACTGCTTTCCAAGTCTTGTATTGGTGTGCATATTCCAATTGATCTTCTACAGATACAACTTTGGGCCTTCCACTGGTCACTAGTTGCCCATCAAAGTGATTTTTCATGTGCTCTGATCGATATGGATGACTAGTTGGCAACCATCTACAAGTCCCACAATAAATTTCTTTAGATAGCTCTATAGAGTGCTCTGCTCCTAAGTCATTACCACACCATGCACAGCCTGCATAGCCTTGGTGGACAAATCCTCCAACAGTGCCGTATTCTAGATAGTCATATATTGTCCACATAAGAACTGCTCTTAGGTTGAAAGAACGGGCACCAACTTCCTGTACTACATCATAGGCTGGCACTCCCTTCCATAATTCTAGCAATTCATCGACCAAGGGCTCTAGATACACATCAAATACTTCAGTAGTTACAGATTGCTTTCCAGGAATCAATAAAGCCAACATCATAAAAAACTTTTTGGTGCACAACCATGGAGGTAAATTATAATTCAACAATGTTACTGGCCAGGTAGACCAACTTGAGCGGGTCTGCTTAAAAGGATTCACTCCATCTGCAGCAAGAGCAAAATGGACATTTCTAGAATCTTCTTGAAAGCTTGGATCTACATTTTTATGGAACTGATGCCATGCTTTTGAATCGCATGGATGTCGCACTAGATTGTCTCCTCCTGGACGATTACTTCCATTCTCTCAGTGCCATAGCAACAATTTTGACAATGCCGGACTGCAAAACATGCGCTGCAATCTTGGAATGATAGGAAAATGCCTCAATACTTTTATAGGAAACTTCTTCCTGATCTCATCCCTATACCTTGGAAGATTACACTTCGGACAATTTGTAGCAGTTTTGAATTCTCCTCTGAACAATACACACCCTTTTTCACATGCATGGATGTTATTGTAAGACAACCCTAATTTCTTGGTTAGGCTTCGAGCTGCATAGAAGTTTTTGGGCAATATATTGCCTTGCGGTAGAATATGTCCATGCAAAAGAGTAAACAATTCATCATCAAAATTGTTACTCACTCCATGGACAGTGCACACATTCATGAGAAGAATGGTGGTAGCCAACTTGGTACACTGAACATCTTCATATAATTCATGCAGAGCATCCTCCAAAATTTCAAAGTCAAAATTACTGTTATTGACCTCTACTTCAGCATCCACACTTGGTCTAGAGCTGCAGTTGTTGTTGACATCATTTGCTATTGTAAAGGCTTCAACTACTGTATCACGTAGTTGTTCTTCAATGGCCTCTGGGTCTTCAAAGTCTTGGAACAAATTGTCAAGCATGTTCCTAGTATCCACTTCATTATCTATTTGCACTTCTTGACCTCCTTCAGACCTCCAAAAATCAACCTCCCATTCGTCATCTGATGCCTCCCTACTTCCAGGTCCTCGCCACACTCAAAATTTTGAATCCCTTCCATTTTGAATTAGATGATCCCTCACTGTAGAAGCAAGCCACTTCCTGCCACCTTTACATTTACAGCATGGACAGATCATTCTTTTCAAATTTAGAAATCGAGCTCGGCGATACTCTCTCACTCAAAGTCTATCATTACGTTGTTGCTTCCATCGCTCCTCTTCAACTCAAACCTCGTCATTTTCTCTATCCATCCAATCTTGGACAACTTTGAATCTGACCCCGGGACTATGGTTGCCTTCAGAATGTAGTTGTATTGAAATAACAGTAGAAGACAAGCAACTAAACTAGTCTTTAGTTTATAAAACCTAAACCACCTAAAATACAATAATAACATACCCAACCCAAGCACGTTGAATACCTTGGTTAAAAGCAAAAACATACTTTAGGAGCAACAAGTCCTATTCTACCATTTTCATACACTATCATTGAAGTTGAGACATCGCTAGGGGTTGGCCAAAGATGTTGTTCGGGACATGGAGCGGAACGCAACTAAAAGGATTGTTTTGAAAACAAACCCTGAATTTACTTTGTGATGGAGGGGAAAGTAGTTGTTGTCCTCATAGATAGGGTACATAGAGTAGGGTTCTTCATTTGTAGATGCTTTACAATTAATGTACTTGGCTTAAATTTGAACTTTGCGATTCTTTTCAACTGTAATGTGTAATGGTATGCAACCTATATGCGACTAGTATGCCACTGATTTGCAACCTATATATAACTCAATTACAATGTATATGCAACTAGTGTGCGACTCATTTTGCAACTACTAATATGCAACTAATTTTGCAATCTACATCCAACTAGTATGCAACTCATTTTACAAAATGCAACAAATATCCAACTCTTTTTACAACTAACATCCAACTCTTTTTATAACTTGCATGCAACTAATATCCAACTCATTGGGCAACCTATATGCATCTAGTATACAACTAGTTTTACAACTTAATACAACTAGTATGTAACTTATTTTGCAACTAATATGCAACTCATTTTGCAACCTATATGCAACTAGTATACAACTCAATTTGCAATGTATGTGCAACTAGCATGCAACTGATTTTACAACTTGCATGTGACCTATATGCAACTCATTTGCAACTGGTTTTACAACTATGCAACAAGTATACAACTCAATTTTCTTAAATGAACATTTTCTTAGAAACTTTTAATCTTGATTAATTCCATTGAACAGGTACGCATGTATCCCACCCAATGGACTCCCAGGTGGACTCAGTAGTGCCATATGTCGATGAAAGTTGTTTACTTTGTCATTCATCCTACATGTGTTGGGATGATGAGGTGAAACATGTGGACTAGAGCAACCTAGTGTTTATCTTCTCCGTCTCCTTCACCACCGCGCTTTGTTGTGTTCTTGCCGCCGCCGCTTTGCTGTTCTTATCTATCATCTTTGCGTGATCCATACTAGTACTAATGTTAGTTTAGTGTTAGTTCACTCTTGAGGGAATATTAGTTTAGTACTACATTAGTATTGGTTCTTTTTGGAGTGAACGCGAGTTTAGTGGTACTCTAGTGCCAAAACTGTGGTTGCAGGATTGTGCTGCGAGGTAAAGAAGGTGAACTTGGAAGTAGCTAGTTATGCACAGATTCAAAGGAACACTCGTCGTGGCATTCTTGGTGTTCAATCTGCATCTTTGTGGGCGTGCACCTTTGCTGGGCGTGATATACATCACTTATTGGTTTGTTTCTTCTCACTCACGTTCATGATTTATGAGAGAAGAAAGATTTCATGTACACTAGGTTAGCTAGGTTTGAGGGTTTTGGGGATTAGCAAACTTCGATTCCAGATGTGGAAATCAAAAGTAGGCCGGATTTATTGGATTCCTCTTCCTATGGTTTTGCATATTGACAATTTGGATTCCGACTCTCTACTGTTTACTTTTCTTCTTGTTTGGGCTTCAATTCTTCATTTTGGCAGATCTCTTGATCTGCTTGCAGAGAATGACATCTTAGCTAGGTTATTAATTCAAAGAGGGAGTGTCTTCTCGTTTTGTGTTGATGATGAAAGAGATTTTGGTTCTTAATTGAGGAAGTTCTAATGGATGTAGTTCACAATTCACGAGAGATTCCGATCATTTGTACTCTTGATCGAGAGATTGTAGATATTCAAAGCAATTTGAGAAGATTCACCACTCTTTCCTTTTAAAGATATATAAATTTGCTTAATCGATCATGTTGTGAAGTTGCACATGAGTTCCTAAAGGTTGTTTTTAGTTATTCTCATCGTTTCTAGTTATAATGTAAGATTTGAAGGCGATTAGGTTGATGACATTTAAGACATAAATTTATTGCATAATTGCATGAAATTGATTGGCAGGTAAATAGACAGAAATGGAATTGTGTCGACATGCAAATGCAACAATCCAGGAGTAAGTGAAAATTATCTTTGATGGACCTTGTAATTGCATGATAGTTACATCATAGTTGTGTCATAGTTGCGTTATAGTTGCATCCAAGGTAGTAGTTGCAATGTAGTTGAAAATTAATTGAAAATATATCTAGCAAAGACTAATTGATATTTTAATTGTTGCAGAGCATCTTCTAAGAAGAAGAAGAAGACATTGGATCCAATGCCTTCTCCAAGTTTTGGAGGTAACGAAGTAATGTCAGATCCCCTTTCTGCCTCAAGTTCAAAGACCAATGATTCAAGCAGTAGCAAAGGTTAGTGGTTAAATTTTTTTTAAATTGATTTATTACAAAATTTCAAATTCATTAAGTAGGTTTATTTGTTTGTCCACTTTTTGTAGTACTATTAATGCCATTTACTTGTTGCATTTGTAGTACTATTAACATCATTTACTTGTTGCATTCTTTTAAGGAGATGAGGACCAAGATGAAGAGAATGGATCAGAAGAAGAAAGTGGCTACAAGCGTATGAAGCTTGCACCTCCTCATCCAGTACAACATCCAGTACAACAACCAGGGCAGTGGCAGTGGATGCCGCCACCAACATCTACATCGTGGGTAGGGCCTCTAGGACCTCCATATTTTGGAGCGATTGGACCGTCATATTTACCGATAGGACCTCCATATCCATCATGACAAGGTTCTATAAAAGAAGAAAGCATTGGACAATCTAGCAAAAGAAAAAAGAAAAAGGAATTGGAAAAGAACTCAACAGTGAGGACAAATAGTGGTCTAAAACCTAATGAAGTGCATGTGCAATCAAATGGAGAGATTGATACATCTTCAAGTGGGAAGAATGCATGGGATCAATCAATGATGGCATATGCCCCCTTATGCCTTGATATGAGTGTCATTGAGTGAGATAAGCATAAGCTAGAGTCTTTGAAGAAGTTAAGAGACTCTATGGATGCAGAATTTGCATATGTTGGGAATCCCCTTAGCAATAAGGGTTTTCGGAATGCAGTGAAGTGTTTTTTGAAGGGTGAACGTTGTAGATTGAAAAAACTAAGTGTTCTAGGAAGTGAAGAGGATTGTCCTATGCAGATTGACTTGGACTAGTGGAAACGACTAAAGGCTTATTGGAGTGGAAGCGCCCAAGTTAGAAAATCTGAAGTAATGTCTAATGTCTGAAAGCAAGTCCAAAATGTATCAAAGCATGGTCGTAGAAGGAAAGCAAGCGTTGACGTGGTGAGCCTTCTCAATATTATAGGCTTTCAATTAGTTTTGACTTACTTCAAAAATTTGTTATTCATTCTAATAAAGTTTGTTTGTTGTACTAGACAAAAGTGGAGGAAAAAAGTTCAGGGCTTACAACATCTGCTGTGGTGGGAGGATCATCAGTAAGTCTTCATTTTTGTAGTTGATTATGAACTTTATAGTGGCATATAAGTTGCAATGAAATGTTAATATATTATATTTGAAGTTGCAAGAATGTTGCCTTGTAGTTGCAAAGGTTAATAGTAGTTGAATATTAGTTGCATAGTAGTTGAGAAGATTAGTAATTGTTACACATTAATTGCATAGTAGTTGAAATGGTTAGTAGTAGTTGTATATTATTTGCAAGGATTACTAGTAGTTGCATATTAGTTGCAAACTAGTTGTAAGGATTAAAAGTAGTTGTATACTTGTTGCATATTAGTTGCATATTAGTTGCAAACTAGTTGTAAGGATTAAAAGTAGTTGTATACTTGTTGCATAGTAGTTGCATATTAGTTGCAAACTAGTTGTAAGGATTAAAAGTAGTTGTATACTTGTTGCATAGTAGTTGCATGGATCATTAATAGTTGTCTAATTGTTGCAAAATAGTTGTAGGATTAGTAGTAGTCACAATTTTATGTAAATAACCTAAACCATTACAACCATTGTTTGTTTGTGGTCAAAAGGTTGTGTCCTCAGGATTTCAAGATGAATTAGACAAGTTCAAAGTCGAAATACGTACAACTACAAAGCGGAATACGAAAGCTGTTGAAGCAATGCAGAAAATGTTGATGAAGTTTTTGCAAGGAATAGTAGTAGCCAAATTCATGAGCCAATGTCTACTGAGAATGATCCAAGGGCCATTGAAAATGAGCCAGTGTCTACTGAGAAGGGGGTCATTGATCCATCAGATCCTGCATCAAAGAGCAACACTATACCATTAGATCCTATACAAAGCGACCCTATATTAGAGAGCAACATTGTGGGCTCTAATGTGGAACCTATTGACCATATTGCACCACCTGAAATTGGTGTAAATCCTACCTTGGTGTTAGGAGGTCAGCAATCCTACCTTGGTGATGGAAGTGTGGAGAAAGGCCCTAAGGACAAAGAACCAGGTGAGGATGAAGGTGAGGGCGAAGATAGAGCCGATGATGATGTACTATTATTGGATGGCTCTACTTCTAAACCACCAAAGAATTCAAAGAATCCTAATACAAGAACGCAGTTAAGAAGAAAGGAGCAAGAGGTGAGGACAACTACCTAAGTAAACAATTTGAAGTTAAAATTTTCTTGGTAACTTTTGATATTGATAAATTACTTATAATGATTGTGGTTAAATGTTGCAGAAACCTTTTGCCAGGAAGGAGATCTTGAGGAAGAAGAGGGTTCAGACAGAGGTTCAACCTAAATCCAAATCTAAACGGAGGCCAAAGGTGGCATTTCCAAAGGTAGTCCCTACATTTCATCATTTATATATTATATGTTAAAGTTCGCTAAATAGTTGATGTATACATATTTATTTATATATATTTATGTTTGCTCATTAATGTTTTGTTTTGTATTGTGAACAACTACAGTTTTCAATTGGCCAATATGTTTCCCTTCTAAATCCAACAGCACCTAGAGTTGTGGCAGCTGGATATGTTACTGGTATTGGAGGAGAAGGTTTTCATCATATGAAGCCTATACCACAAGGGTGGTATAAGCTCGATATTGCACATGCACCAGGTGGTTTAGTGGACTTGAAGTGTCCTAATCCAGCAGGAGACCAATTAAAGTTAAAGGATGTTGTAGGAGCTAATACCATATGGGATGAGCAATTCATGGTCGTTCTTGGACGTAATGACAAGTGAATTATTAACTATGTTTTTTGGACTAGCAATGTACATACTTATCTAATATATGGATTTTGTATTGTTTTGTGTGAATAATGATTGTCTCTATCTGTATTGTGTTTTCTATTGCTTTTTGTGAAAAATGATTGTCTCTGTCTCTATTGGCTTGTAGTAGTTATTCCCTTAATTGCATATAGGTTGCAAATGATGGAAATTAGTTGCATATAGATTATATAGTAGTTGCATATACTAAATCAATGGTAAAAGTAGTTGCATACTAGTTGCATGTGGAATATATAAAAAATTGAGAGTTAGTTGTACAGTAGTTGCATATGAGTTGCACTTATGTTGCAAAATAATAATAATATATAAATGTTGAGAAGTAGTTGCATATAGGTTGCAAAAGAGTTGAAAAATGAGTTGCATAGTAGTTGCATGTAGGTTGCAAAAGAGTTGAAAAATGAGTTGCATAGTAGTTGCATGTAGGTTGCAAAAGAGTTGAAAAATGAGTTGCATAGTAGTTGCATGTAGGTTGCAAAATGAGTTGCATAGTAGTTGAATGTAGGTTGCAAATTGAGTTGCACACTAGTTGCATTTAGGTTGTAAAAAGATGAGGTGAAACATAATGAGTTGCATATTAGTTGCAAAATGAGGTACACAATGAGTTGCATGCAAGTTGTAAAAAGAGTTGGATGTTAGTTGTAAAAACAGTTGGATATTAGTTGCATTCAGGTTGTAAAATGAGTTGCATACTAGTTGGATGTAGATTGCAAAATTAGTTGCATAGTAGTTGCAAAATGAGTCACACACTAGTTGCATATACGTTGTAATTGAGTTATATATAGGTTGCAAATTAGTGGCATACTAGTCGCACATAGGTTGCATAACATCACACATTACAATTGAAAAGAATCGCAAAGCTCAAATTTAAGCATTAATACATTAATACATTAATACATTAGTACATTAATTGTAGAGAAGTAGTTGAGCAGTGATCATTGAATTCATTAGTTTCACACGGCAATGCGTATCTCGTCAGAAGATATGTAGGATGAAGTTTCAAAGAAAATCGTCCGATATGATGTGCACTTACAACTCTCTTGCAACTCGTGCAACTTGTCCACTGCGACTACAAGCTCCAAATTATCACCTAGTCGCAAATGTCCTTCGCAACTCTAAAACCAGTTGTTAACTGTAGTCGCAAAACCCCCCGATTTCTTCTAGTGTTCGTGACTTTATGAATAATTGCAACTTGCACATTATGTTTCCAATTTTTTCTAAAGTGAATTTTATGAGATTACATTTTGTTGAACATTAAAGTACAGGGCTAGGTTCATGCCCCAATTTCTACTTTCATAGACATGGTCATTCAAAGTGACCACCAATTGCAATTTTTTTGGAATTTGTGACTTTATAAATAATTGCAATGTGCACAACATGTTTCCCAGTTTTTTTTTAAGTGAATTTCATGAGATTACATTTTGTTGGACATTAAAGTACAGGGCTGGGTTTATACCCCAATATTTTCTTTGACGTACAAGGTCATCCAAAGTGACCACTAATTGCAAGTTTTTTGGAACTTGTGACTTTATGAATAATTGCAACTTGCACAACCAACGACGCTAGCGTGTGAGCTTGGAGCGGTGAGCTTGTGAGCGGTGAGCCTTGGAGTTAGGTTTAAGAGACTTTGATACTGAAAACACCCATTTTTTGAGAAAGAAATCAGAATTTGCCATTTTTTTGGTTAAATCAAGCAAATTAGAGGACCTATGACCGCTACCCCTATTATCGTAGATTCTAAGAGTTATGACTAGGACCTATGATGGTCCATTTGATGTGGGAATAAATCCTTAATCCCTTGTGTATAATGAAGCATTAATTTCCCCCTAACATTGTTCACATATTTACCCACTTTCAAAGGGTGTTGGAGATTTCAATATAATTTATTAAGCAAAATATACAAACAAAAACAAATGTAGAGTTAACCTTGCCTCTACTATTGATGCTTTTCCACAACTTCATTAGAAATTGAGTACCGAGATGGACCACATTCAATGGAATAATACAGGGAGGCACTGGATTTGTAACCGGGCAATCCCATTGAAGGTCAGGAACCTCTCCCACATAAAAGATAGTTACACCCAAACGTGCCACTGACCTTAAAGTGCCATCTTGAGTATGTGTACATTTCCAAAATTAGTTTTGAACCTAGGTGGAAGAAACACGGTTAGAATCAAACTTTGTTCCTTAAAAACTTTTGCATACAGTATCCAAATGCCACATTCTTTGCTGCGTTGGAACCACCTTCATCCATCTTTAAGGATTTACTAGTACTTGTGAAAAAATAATTGAATGATAGAAGGTATTTAAAAAAATTGGTAAACTCATAGTAAAACAAACATTTAAAGAAATTAGTACAACACAAAGGAAAAGAGAAAAAACTGAAATAGAAACCAACTCATCTGAAATTAAGATATACAATGATAAAAACAATGAGAGTACAATGAAAGATCCACGGAAGGAAAAGGAAAGGAAAGGAAAAAAGAAATGAAGACCAAAAAAAAATGGGAAGCAAAAAAAAATGAATAAAAAATAAAAGGGAGAGTGACAAAAATATGGCTAAAAAGGTATAGGGTTTCATATGAAGACCTTTGGATTATTGGTTTGGTTCATGGTTCAGCCATTCATAATTTTATTTGCAAAAAGATTTATTTGTGGCATACATTCTCAAATTTGAAAAATGCTTGGACATTTTATAATTCATATGCTTCAATCATATAAATTGTACCAAATGGTAGTTCATACAATAAGAATGTAATACTTGTTGCTACTACAGCCATTACTACTCTAGAACTGTGATGATCCCTGCTTTTACAAGGACAAGCTTCAATTCATTGAAGCTAAAACTTGATGCATGAATGAATTTTTCCTCATGGATGTCCATCTTGCAAAAATATCGGAACAGGTAGTACAAGTGTTTGCAATTCACATATTGTTGACGACCCCCAATAGCTGAAACACACATGTTGGTAAAGTCTGGGCATGTGCATGAGGGGTACATACTCAATGTAATTCGATACACATTTCGGTTATGATCACTCCTAGTATCTAGAGACACAATTGCACCTAGTCTTGGAAAAGGCAATAATGTAACTCCAAATATTAGTCCTTTGACATTGCCAACACTCTCCCACTTGTTTCATTGTTTTGTAGTTGGTATTGCTGAGATTTGCCGTATGGTTTGACTGTTTCGAACCGTTGGATACGTATGTGCATCATGTGGAGGTGGCTGATCATAAAATACGCTTTTGAAAACGTTGGACATATTGAATAGAAGACGAGGAGACAACATAGGATGCTCTTGGAGTCGAAATCAAGCATATTGTAGGAGTAATGTCTCTTCTCAGCTCAAGTCTATCCCGGTTAGAACATGCCATACTTGTGGCAAATCCGGCCAATCTATAATCCACTTGCGTTTGGTCCCCTTCACACATCGTTCTATATCATCTGTATAGAACCAAAAGTTCATCAACACTTCGCGCTTATTCCCATAATCTTCTTTTCTCCCACGATAGGTGGGAGTAGGGGTTCCCTTCCGTCCTTTTGAAATTCTGGCAGTGCACCTGATATCTGACCCCTGTTGTTGAGCATGACATTTTGCGTTTGATTTGTGGCTGATCCTCGCAATGTGCCACTTTGATGTGTCACAGTCACTTTCAAACGCAATGGATACATGCGGTGAAGTGTTCACTTGAGCCTGTGTATACTTTTCCTCACTAGAGTTCACAAAAGCGGTTGTAGACCTTGTTCAAACACGAGTTTGAGAGAAATTTACTTTATTTGGTTTATGTGAGTCTCTAGCATCACCAATGGGTACATCTAACTTCCTCTTTGTGCTTCCAAATATTTCTTCTCCTTCCAAATGGAGTATGCGACTTCCAACACCTTCAGATTTGGATAGTGTATTCAGCGCCTCTGCAATTTTCTTTGGATCTCCACTCCGTCTTGCAACTCTCAATTTCAACTCCCCTTTTGATGAACCAGAGCTAGATGCATGTCCCTTCAAGTAAGCGTGATAATTTGTCATCTACATCCATGCAAGGATACTGTCATCGCAAGTGGCATCAAACAAATTGTTACCTCAATTTCCAGACATTTGAAGCCACTTGTTATGCATTGTTTCCAACAAGTTGCATGAAGGCATGTCAGCCATCTCCAAACTCAATCCCTGAAAATGCCCCCCCCAAGAAAAAATCACGTTCTATGGAAAAGAGTAGAAGCAAGAACCATTGGGATTTCAAAAACGTAGAGCTCATGTAAGGCACACATGAGATTAAGGAAACGTAAATAAAATAAAATAAAAATTTAATGGAGTGCTCTTCAGATTTGCAATCCTAGACCTTCATAACTAATTAGAATAAATTCACAGTTACATACTATAAAACACTGAAGACCCAGAAATTCTAACAATTATTTGGCATTGCAAAAACAAGCAAATAATAAGAGTAGTGCATTGAGCTTACCATTTGCATGAAGCTTCCCCACTGCCTATAACAAAAATGCCAAAATGCAAGCCAATGGTCCAAGTGATGAACCGCATCTTCTATGGTTGCTCCAGAAGATAACCACCATGACCGAATTGCTAGGTATTTTGTCTCCGCATCCTCCATACTCTTTGCATCTTTGTATTGTTTACATAATAAAGTGTATTGTTGTTGTAATGCTTCCTTGATATACTTTTGCGTGTGCTTTTGAAGTGAAGAATTCCAATGCAACAAGCAAGTCCGCTCCCGATTTTCCATTTTTTGATTGGCAGAGCCACTACTATATATGATACGAACCGCATTCCAATTGGCCATAGCACTATCGGCCATAAACCCCTTGAAGTTTGGGTGTTCTATTCCGTGTCGTGACATGACAACATTCAAGCATTTCCAAAAAAGCACTTGAATCTCGGTATCTTCCAATTGCATATCGCATGTGGAAATGGTCATCACCTTTTTGTACTCGGGGTCATACACGTGGCAAGCCATCGTGGTCTAGTCCTTCACACGCTTCACGTGGTTGAACATCATCCACGCATTTTGTAGATTCCCTCCCGGTTGCATGCGCTTCACCAGATCCACTCCACTGTCGATTCCTTCCGTAAGCATCTTGAAAATGTACACCTTCTCCTTCTCTTATCCAAGGAAAACGTTGTTGTGAATGAATTCAAACTTTGCCTCCTTCTTCATGGTCATAATGTTGTCGATAACGCCTTCATGGTTGTTTGAGTGGAATGAAGATATGACGTTGCGGATGTTCGAATTGCTTAAGTACTCAAAGCGGTCCATGACCTCTTCTAGTTCCTGTCCTTTCAACATCTTCTTCTCTCCCTCTTCATTGTGAAACAAATAGGTTGTTGAGAAATCTTTGCTAGTAGAGAGAGAACAATTGTGGAATTGGTAGCCAAAGGTGTTTTGGCCACCTGCTCCGCAATGAGTCCACAAATCTTCTTTGCAGAGTCTCTGTACATACCTTTTACTACTGGGTGACAATGATCTCCGATATGAATAGCCACCCTAAGTATTCATTTTTGGATTTTCACTACAACAGTAGTAAATTCTAGCACTGCATGTGCACAGACACGTAGGTGTTACTTTGCAAAGCTTACAAACTAACGTGCAATCTTTGGAAGCAGTATCCCTATTGCAAAAGGAAAGGTAGTATACCCGGTCCACTCTGTTTCATTGCATTTTTTAGCCCTGGTCAAGTAATCGCATTCCGAATTCAGACAGGCAAGATGACCAACACAATATGACTTACGAAACTTCAGGTTATCGTAGTTGTGGATGTTCGTGGCCAAAATTTTGCACCAAGGATGCCCATCATAGCGCTTGTCCATCTCTTCTAAGTTTTTGGCTACAGAGGAAGAGGAAGATGACCGGCATAGAGGCAACTCGAAGATAACATCACCATTGAATATTGGTGGAAGGAATTGCACATGATGGTGTTCCATAGCATTCAGGTCCATTATAGACAGTTCATTCCGAGATCAATGCATCGTCGACAATCTCTTCAAACACCCCATAATGTTTATTCTAGCGCTTGGAGATGGATGCAACGGAGGAAGTGAAAACAAGGACGGTGATTGACTTTGTGAAGGGGTACTACAAATTGACTTCATAAGAGTCATATCCACTGAGGGAGTGTGGATAGAGCTTGTCTTCTTTTGAAGAATGAAGTCAGGAGACTCTCCTTCTGATTCACTAGATAATTCTATGATTGGATCTAATTTCTCAAGTTTCACCTTTCTGAGTACTACGTGTTTTGGAAAGACTGGTGTTGTGCGCGCAGTACGGTAGTAAGCGCTCTTAGCCACAACTATGTGGTAAGATGACACGGAATATCGTCCCAGGGAACCCTAGAGGGTGTTCTAAACTCCTTCTAATCCAGTTTAATGTGAATAACTTCAAATCTCACTACCCACCCGGATTCTACAACTTTCCGGACTCTCTACCGGATCTGGATCTCACCCATCACTAGATCCGTAACTCCAAACACGATTTTTGATACCTCTGTTTTACCCTCAGAGTGTCCTCACTTACTTTTTCAGAGGAGTAGGGACAACACCACTCCTTGTATCTCACTTTAACTCTAACTTCCTAATGACACGGACCCAAAGAACTTTCCGTCATAAACAAAGTACGGATTGGCTCACCCTCACAACTTCGGATTTCTCCAAAAGCAGGTCACTTAGAATACAACCCGACCCCCTTGCTACAACGATAGATACAGAACTTACCCGGAAACTAAGACAGGGTCCGGTACCAGAACTTCAAGTTGTTTTGTAAGTCGGCAGACCTTCTGGGTGAGTGGGGGTTTTCCCAAGACGGTTGCTTATCTCCGCACGGAACCCTCCCTGGCCTTCCGGACTCGCACCCACTCCACCAACTCTGGATTCCGTACAACTTCCTTCACAATTCTAAATCCCTTCCCTGGACAAACACACAGTTCACAGACCCGGGAAACCCTGAATCCGGACTCCTCCCTACCACCTCTCTACCCTTTAGCCAAAAACCTTCAAATATGCGCCCAACAACCTTAAACACCCAAGGGAAAAGGGAAGCCAGGACCCACATGAAAAACTAAGGCAATGAATAAAAAGACAATAACATATATTTACTACTCAAAATAGGAAATAGCAAGAAAAGGAATGAGGGACCACAAGCGGGCCCTCCCCTTTTAAAAGAAAACTACAAGCCGGAAATCTTGCGAAAAAGTACCACACCGCCCAATTCTAAACTTCCCTAAAAATCCGGGCGAATAAGGTAACTGAAACTCAAGCCTAAAAATCTAGGATCTGGGTCCTACATAAAGACCCAGAACTCCAGTCTAACAAAATGATAATTGAAACTACCAATCTAACTACCTACTTTCCCTTTCGCGGTTTCTTCGAGCTACTGTCGAACCCTAACTACCCCCGGATACTAGTCTTGCCTTGTGGTGTCTGGAGGGATGCCCGGGTGATGATGGACGTCTTCCGGACTGTCAGAGTCCGTCTCATTTGTGTAGACCAGAGTCCGGTCTGCCTTCTCCAAAGACTGAGGATCCTCCTCTACCTCCACCTCCTCCAAGATCTCTATAGGAAAGGGATCCGGTGTAGGTATTGGTGCGGGCGGAGGAGGCTCGATATCTTGAAATTGCTCCGGATGTGTGCGCGCTGGATTCTGCATAAGTTCGATCTGGGCGTCCAGGCTACTCCGGACCGGAATCCCCGGATCCGGAAATACGGGACTTTGCCCTCCTGCGCTGACGATGTTCAGTAGAGACCCAAACTAACCTGTCCATTTGGCGGGTGAGATTGGGGGTTGCGTTGACGGAGTTGTGATGACATCCGGGACTTCCGGAAAACCACCGAAGTCGAGGGGCTTGTTCGGATCCATGTTCGCCATCATGGACCGGAACTCCTTCAACGACGCCTCCATTCTACCCGACATTCAACCATCACCCGGACGATCTTGGTATTGGTGAGGGCTGCAGATGTCTTCTTCATTTCGTCATAGAGCGCTGCCTTGTTGTAAAGGTCGGCCGGACTCACCATCCACTTCTGGAACATCTGGAAAGCCTAGTAGGCCTTCTGTGTCGCCTCCTGAGACTGGTGCAGCTCCCCTTCTATCCAGCTCAGCTTCCCCTTGAGCTCGTCCCGTTCCATCTTCAAGTTCCGGATCTCCGTCCTCATCTTGTTCCATTCTGACTCTAGCGGCAGCGTCTTTAGTACGTCTAGTAGGTTCTCCGATTCGTAGTGCATCACCTCCGCGGACCGCAGTACAATGTCCGCGAGCCTCTCGTGGTAGAACTTGGCGGTCCGGATCCACTCTTCCCCACATTCGAAGAAGCGCGGTCCTTCCCAGGTCTTCACATCCTACGTGAGGGAGGGACCCGAAAGTTTACCTCTGGCTGCCGGATCCGTAGACTTCCGTCTCCGGCTTGCAAATGTCTCCTCCCGGTCTTCTTTCTCCTTCTCGGGTACCTTCTCTTCCGGCTCCACCGGATTGTCCTTCCCTTCCGGTTTGACATCCTCGTCTTCGTTCTCCAACTCCTACATCTCCGGCTCCTCATCATCCGAGCAGTTACACTGGAGCATGATCAACCCGGTCTCATAATCCGTCGCCTCGTCTTCCGTCAGTAGCTCCCGGTGCTGGTACATGTAGAGGAGATAGGTGCTGGTACATGTGGAGGAGATAGGTGCTGAGCGGGTTCGGCTTGTTCTTTGCTAGGTTTCCGGTGCATCTCCCCACTACACTCGCCACGACCCGTCCCCACTGAACGACCCGGTCCTGGAATGCCCTGAAGATGGTGTTGGCCATCGTGACCGTAACTCGGGAACTCTTGTCCGGGTACAGGATCGGCAGGAGGAAGCGCAGCAGCCGCTTGTGCCTCTCGTCCAAGCAGTCCTTGATGGCATACCCTTCCTTTGAGTGCAGTGGATTGATGAACTTGTGCTGGTGATACTGGTCCGCCTGGGTGGCGAATCCATTTCCGGTTTTCGGGAATCCGTAAACCTCCGCCCACAACTCCTCCGTCCACTGGTCCGGATGCCCGCGCACAGTCTGGTCGTATTGATTCGGTGCGCCTACTGCCAACTCCCGGAGGACCTGGTCACTCTGGACGTTCCAGGGTTTCTTCAGTAAACCTGTACACCCCAAGACCTTCAAGTCGTCCTCTAACTGGTGCAGGTGGAGCGCATCCGTCGGGATCACCGGACTGAGTTTCCGGGCTGGGACCGTATACCACGTACTAACCCCTACCATCCGTCTCACCTCTCCTAACGCCGTAACCCTATCTCACCACACTTTCTCTCACTAACAGCCAGATGCGGAGGAACTGAAAGAGGGCGAAAAATGAGGAAGAGCTTAGTATATATACCATTCTAGCGCCCAACGTTCACTTCATCGGGAACGCAGGCTACAGTATTAATGACTGCGTTTCGGTTCCTATGTTCCGGCTCCTGATTCCGTCCACCCGGATGTCAAGTTCCGTCATGTTCCCGTACTAATTCTGGAATTGAGTATAAAGTAGTTTTAAGTATTTATTTATTTCCGTTAGTCTATGCCTAAACTAATTTTTTTCGAATTCGTGCTATTTTAATTTCTTCTAGTCTATTAGGATCCGTCCTAAGCTATTACGGATTCCGACAACTGGTTGAACTTTACGAGGTGGACTAGATGAAACAGCGTGTGCAACATAAGGCATGTCTACTATTGAATTATCGGATTGGCGGTTAAGAATCTCAGTAAAGGTAGCTAAAATAGAAAGAAGAAGTCCGTATGTTCTATAGTTCCCTAGAGCAAGGTACCAGCACTGTGTTCCATCTTCCACAATCCTCATAACAGGGACAAACTGTTGTACTTTACTAGATTCCGACATCCTTTCCTCTTCGACATAGATGGAAGCTTCTACAAACCTAAAACGGACATAGAGAAGGTGTGATAGAACTTTGGCACGTCCTCCATCCTCTAACGGAAATACAAGAGGGACCTCATGTCCATCTATTCGAATGCAAGCCATCATGTACATCCGCAGAGGGACTTCTACGAAAAACATCAATAAATTCTACGTGTGAGATGAGGTAAAAAACAACTTCTGGTGATGTTTGTTCCCTCTCTTCACTTTATAGTTGCTATTCTTATTTGTTCATTAACAAGGCTTTTATTGGGCCGCATTTTCTTTGCCTCTTTTGATTCTATCATGTAATGTTGCATAGGGAATATCTTCCGCATTCCTTTAACGTTAATTAAGTTCCTTCATTGACAAATATGTAGGATAATATCAAAAAAGAAATAGGTGGCTAGTCGAGGATGGTACTGCACCCACGCTCCTTTAAATCAACCTCCAAAGTAGACATGCCTATTACCAGAATTGTAAGCCTAAATACGTCAAGGAACACTAAAAGAACACAACATATTTTTAATAGGATTACAAATGGATCCCAAGTGAAATAGTAATTACTACATTAGAATGGGAATTAATTTGATTTCTTCAAGAGATGTGCCTTGAAATTTCAAATGTACCCATAGACTGTGGTCATATTTATTACCCAATTACCAATAATCCGCCAACGTCCATAATTTAGAATGCTTAATTACTGGAACTTGACAATATCCTTTGTCATTGAGAATCTCATTTGGTCATACCAATGACATCTGACTACAAAATCTAATTTAGATTTTGTTGGATGTTGCACCCACTAATTTATGATAGAAGCGGGCTGCTTTGTTGGCACTCTACGGAATCAAATAATCACGAGGTACCGTAACTCATGAACGCCTTAAATGAATAGAAATTTATTGTTCCAAGTGTGAAATCTAGCTAAAGATATAGGGATTCACCCGTGCAAATTTATTGCACAACTATAGAAGCAAATCCTAGTAGGCTAGGGTTCATCATTAGCCAAGAATTAAAATTTCATTGATGGCAATATACCTGTTAATGTTTATGAGCATGTATTCCCTTCAAAGGACAGATTGATGTGATAAAGGTGGACATGTACCTTGTGCCAGCACGTTCTCCTATACTATGGCAGCCAACATTGTTTTGGGGAGATTCCACCATTCGAATTTGAAAGGGCCAATTAGGAACCATACAAAAGCCGCCCATTCCCTAACACGCGAACGTCATCCGCTCCCACCTATCACACACTTCATTGCATTGAATTACATAATAGGAAGGCAATCTCTATGAAGTATTCATTCTTTTGAATCAGTCCCCGAATCTGCTTGTTGTTCAAAACCTTTTATTCTATGTAGTCACATTTTACCACATGCATGTAGAGGCCCAGGTAGCCTATATCTTTAGTCCTAAGTTCCAGAAGAGGCGCAAGAGACATAGTTCACTTTATTTCACATCTACCAAGGCATTGAAAAGATCTAGAATGACGAGAGGTAAAAGAGTGGTTTCGAGGACAACTCAGGGAACGGGAGAGGATTCTCGAAAAGTTCTTACATTTGGATCCGGAGTTAGTGGCGACCAGGAGGATGTGGGAGTAAACAACGTTGATGCAATGCAAGAGATGTCCAGGGAGGCTAATAGTGCAGAACATGGAGCAAGAGAAGTGGACACTATAAACGTAAGACTCCTTCATCTTCCTTCCTATTCTTTTAGAGAGTCCGTCTTTGAGTTTCAACAAATGATATAGGCATATTGTATTATGGGTTTACAGCGAACTATGTGCTCTTCCCACACATACTACCAGGGTTGTTCGCTGCGACAGCGCGACACTGCGACAGACAAACGTCGCGCGACGTCTAGTAGAGCCCGCGCGACGTCACGAAAAGTCAAATTTACCTTTGACTTTACAGGAAATTACCCCCCTCCAGGTGGATGCCACATGGCATCCACTTGGCAAACTAGAGGGCGCGTACGGGTAGGAGAGTGCGGGTAGGGGCGATTGAGGGTGGGCGACTGCGGGTGGGCGACTGCGGGTGGACGAGGGCGACTGCGGGTGGGCGACTACGGGTGGGCAAGGGCGACTGCGGGTGGGCGACTGCGGATTTCTGAGGGAGACCGCGGGTGGGCGACTGCGGGTTTGGCAGGGAGACCGCGGGTTCAGGAAGTGTTCTTGGGTGGGCGACCGCGGGTGCGCAAGTGTTCTTGGGTGGACGACCGCGGGACCGCCCGATCCGACTTCGGGTTTGAGAAGGGGCGACTGCGGGTCTGAAGACAGCGGGAATGGGCGACTGCGCGTTTTTGGAGCGCTGAAATGGGCGACTGCGCATCAAGGGCGACTGCGGATCGTGGGCGACCGTGGGTACCAACTAAACCATTCCGAAACTTGCACACGCGGTCGCCCACAAAGAAGTCTCTTCGACCCGCAGTCGCCCCCTACGCGCAGTCGCCCCACTGGAGATTGAGTTTGCATTTTCCAGAAAATTAGTCTTCCTCCTTGACCCGCAGTCGCCCCCTACGCGCAGTCGCCTTGATTCAAATGTGTTTTTTGCTTCGTCGATGACCCGCGGTCGCCCCTGACCCGAGGTCGCCCTAAACCAACAACCAATCTGACCCAACACTAATTAGCATCTGCAGCATATTCTAATTGATTCTTCCTTATCTCACATCCAAAATTGGTAATAAATGTTAGGCGTCAGTTCATATCAAAGACATAGCAAGGCAATGGAAGAATTATTCTCACAATGTGAAGGGTTTCCCAAACCCTAAACCCTAGACCCTAGACCTTGGAAAACAATAATACAACTTTTATCTAGAATCAAATCCTTAAACCTACATAAAATACTTACACATCCTATACGAGATGTAGTGTTTTAGACCTAAAACAGAATCATGTCTTTTTTGTCTTGTTGAATTTGTAAACAAAATGGAGGAAGTAACATATGATTAAAGGGAATTAGAAACAATAAGGGAGAGGTCCAAAAAAAAAACACCATCTCGTGAAACATGCCCAAATAAATCTAATCATGCCCAAATAAATCTAATTACACCTCCCCACTATTAGAATGTACATAAAACTTTCATTTGGAACTTCTTGCCAAAGGAGTGTTGGAGAGCTAATGCAAAACCTAGGATTTGTTTGTCTTGTTGAATTTGTAAACAAAATGGAGGAAGTAACATATGATTAAAGGGAATTAGAAACAATAAGGGAGAGGGGTCCCAAAAAAAAAATTAATCTTGTGAAACATGCCCATACCCGCAGTCGCCCAAAGCGCAGTCGCCCTAGAACCCCAGGTCTGATTTTGGAAGTGATCTGGGGACCCGCAGTCGCCCTGATGGAAGGGGGGAGATTGCATTTTCAAAATTTCTGGTGTCTCCCACCTTGACCCACAGTCGCCCCCTACGCGCATTCGCCCTGATGGAAGGGGGGAGATTGCATTTTGAAATAGTTAGGTTGCTCCCACCTTGACCCGCAGTCGCCCCCTACGCGCAGTCGCCCTGATGGAAGGGGGGAGATTGCATTTTCGAAATTTTTGGTGTCTCCCACCTTGACCCGCAGTCGCCCCCTATGCGTAGTCGCCCTGATGGAAGGGGGGAGATTGCATTTTCGAAATTTTTGGTGTCTCCCACCTTGACCCGCAGTCGCCCCCTACGCGCAGTCGCCCTGATGGAAGGAGGGAGATTGCATTTTCGAAATTTTTGGTGTCTCCCACCTTGACCCGCAGTCGCCCCCTACGCGCAGTCGCCCTGATGGAAGGGGGGAGATTGCATTTTGAAATAGTTAGGTGTCTCCCACCTTGACCCGCAGTCGCCCCCTACGCGTAGTCACCCTGATGGAAGGGGGGAGATTGCATTTTCGAAATTTTTGGTGTCTCCCACCTTGACCCGCAGTCGCCCCCTACGTGCAGTCGCCCTGATAGAGGGCGGAAAAGTATTTGGTGTCTCCCTCCCCTTCCATATGGGCGACTGCGCGTAGGGGGCGACTGCGGGTCAAGGAGTTTGCATTTTCTCCTTGACCTGCAGTCGCCCCCTATGCGCAGTCGCCCTGATGGAGGGGGGATTTTGAAATGTGTTTCCCCCTCGAGGACCCGAGGTCGCCCTGACCCGCGGTCGCCCTGATCTGAGGTCGCCCTGATCTGAGGTCGCCCTCACCCGAGGTCGCCCTCACCCGAGGTCGCCCTTGAAAGACGCGAGGGATCCTTGGACCGGACCCGCGGTCGCCCCACGCGCAGTCGCCCCATGGGCTATCGCCCTAGTATCCGTGTTAGGGTTAGCGCATGCGCCCCTGGCGACCGCGGGTATTTCATGGGCTGTTCCAGCCTGTGGTCCATAATTTTCATAACTGCGCCTTGTAGTTCACCTACCTTGTAGTGGCTGAATGTGGGCCCAATGTTGTGGAGGTCTCGTGGTTTTTTTGGTTTCCCACAAACAGCCAACAATACAGCAGACACTTCTTGTATACTTCAATGAACCCAAAATCTTTTCCATTAGTTTAGGATAGTGAGAATATCAAAGCCATTTGATGTAGAGGGCCGTGAAACGGCAATTGCATTCATTGTGGCAAAGTTGTTGAATAATAAGGATGCACACACAAATGGGTGTGAAGTCACCGAAAAAGGGTACACTAAATTCACATTTAAAACAATTAGCAATTCAAATGAAAATGATTCATTTGGTTCTTCATTGATTCTCTTTCATTTTTGGGTGTTATAGTAACGTAGGGGGCCTCAATTGTTATGTAGCCTATTCAAATTTAATCTTCTTGCATTGCTAATGATTAGTTATTTGGCTCCTTACAGGCTTAATGGCAGGTGTTCAATTTAGCAAGTGCTCAGAGGAAGTCATAATTATTCTCGACCATGAATATTTCCGGTAAAAATTTGTTTAGTTTGCGTTTGACTTCCTTATTGTCATCCACTTGTATTGTAGACAATGTCTTTTTAATAGGTGGGAGAATCACCATGACAATGACTATTCTATTGGAATTGATTTGTGATCTTTGAAATAGGATTAAGGACTTTTGGAAAGGCTACAAATTGTATTGCTTTGCTCATTATGGCCAATGCAATGAGTCCAAAGGCCATTTCCAAGCTAGCAAAATGGGTGAGTAAAATATTGCCCTTCATTTTGTATAGGTGATTTGAATCCTTGAATAATGAAATGAACATGTATTAATGAACATTTCTAGTTGGATAGTTAGTGGTGGACATTTCATCTCACTATTAGTGCTTATTTGCTGCAGGACGAGTGATGTGTTTGATACAAAACACACGCGATATTGTTTGGGGAGCCAAATTTGATGAGGCCATTAGGGAGGGGTGGGCCATGATGGAAGAATATGTGTGGGTTCAGCAAGGAAAAGATTGCACAAACCTCAGGTTCGGTTGTTCTAGTATAGAACTTGTATTATAAGATTATATGCTAAAAATACCCATATGTAGTTGTTATGTTTTAATATTCATTGATATGGGGGGCCGGGAGATGCAGGGCTTTATTAGAAGAATTTGAGGATGTCCAGAAACTTTCCGAGTCTGAGAATGGATGCTTGTTGTTACAACTCATTAAGGTTAGTGCAATACCACAACACGAGTTAATATACTTGCTAGGTTAGTATTGTTTGTACCCTATTCTGTGAATATCATATGTACTAATGACAATTCCACCTTAGGATGATGAGCACGGGACGGAACGCGCATTTACACAATCTCTGAGCGTTCAAATCAACACCACGGATATCTTTGAGCAGACCAATAATAGGTTAAACCAAGCTCACGCAAACTTGGACAACCTTGTGCCACGGGCAAATCGTTCGTGACTAGAGACATTGTTGTGGTGCATCAAACGGCAGCCTTGTACCATGGCATAAGACCCTATTTTGATTTTTGAGTTGGGATCATAAAAAGAAATAAGTTATTTATGAAGATAATAGTACTAAAGTCATGCTAGACATGTGAAATAGCAATGTGCTTGACAAAGAACTTCATATTACATTTCTATACTATGATTTTGCTAAACAATGCATGGATTGTTTATCTCAGATGGATGATCATATTTTGCTAAACAGTCCATGGTATATGAATGTTTAATTGATTAGTGCCCAATACTTTAATGGTTTACATATGTGACCCCTCCCAAAAAATATATACCCATAAATGTGACCCCCCCAATAAAATATATACCCATAAATGTTGTGGCTTGTTATTCTTGGTTCACAAGTTTGAAATCCTCAAATATTGAAAATGTACAAATGTATGCCCTTGATTTAATCCCTTTGTTTGTAAATATGATGGCTACACTTTTAATTAATATGAAACAAGTTTTATTGTTTGGATACCTATGAATGTACAGATAAATAAAATTTGAACAAAACCATGAAATCAGCTGGGAAATAGCTATGACAATTAATTGTGACAATTAGTTCCCAACTACACCTTCACGGTGCTTGATGAAGCACATGATGAAAGTTATATGGGAGCTCATGCTGTCACACCCAATCCTTATGAGATATTTGAACAACCATCTTACTACACCTATCCTATGCATTGTATAATTGATTATATTGAGTTTTGTTCTCTCATGCAATTTATAATGTGTCAATCACACTTAGGTATTAGTTCTAATTGGTAGGCAGTTAGGTGATGACTGCAACGAGGTTATAAAAGTGCAATGCAAGTATGGCTACATTTGAAGTCCGCCTCAAAGCAATATCGATGACTAATTAATATAATCGTTGTTGACATTATTATTGTGGCCTTATACTGGGTGAATTTTTGGGATTAGAGAAGTTTGTCCAATTTACATTTCATGGGCTCTATTATTTGCACTTGTAAATTGTAAACCCCAATATAACATAGCACCTAATTCTGCGCTTATAAAACACCTATGTGACGTGTTACTTCAAAGACTGAATATGCTAAACTCAAATCCTAAACTGAACCTACGGTCCACCTGGAACACGCGGTCGCTGTCTGCTGCTCTGACCCGCAGTCGCCCTGTAACCCACAGTCGCCCCTACCTGTCGGACCCGCGGTCGCCCTCAGTACCCGAAGCCGCGGTCGCCCCTTCACCCGAAGTCGCCCTAAAGCCCCTAACCCGCAGTCGCCCACTCACCCGCAGTCGCCTTCAAGCCTAAACCCGCAATCGCCTCTATTTTTTCCACCCGCGGTCGCCCCTTCACCCGAAGTCGCCCTAGCGCCCCAGACCCGCAGTCGCCCCTTCACCCGTAGTCGCCTCAATTTTTCCACCTGAGGTCGCCCAAGGCAGACCTGCACGGGCCCACACCCGCAGTCGCCCACGCTGGCTGTCCACGTCAATTCTGAAGCCCTGCCACGTAGGCAAAATCTATTTACCATGGGGTAAAATTTTTTACCCCTCCGCGACGCGATGTCAAGTAAACTCGACACTTCATGATACGCGACACGCGACGTCAGACGTCATACACGACGCCTAAACCCAAAAATATGTCAGACAAGACAACCCTGCATACTACTTGTGCTACTTATGGTGACCTTTGCAATGAAACAATGATATGTGCTAAGGTAGGATTTCTTATAATAGAGCATGCTCTAAATTGGCCTACCATGTTAAGCATACAATATTCTTGGAACATTATTATCCATAGCCTTCACCAATGTAGAATTATTGCTCCACTAGACCTGGTAAACCATATTAATAGGAGAATTTAAAAAAAAAATAAAGTTGTGGTACTGAAGTTTGAGAGCTAAGCCTACTTGTCCAGCTAGCCAGGTATATGTTCGCGTCAGGGTATCAATCCAAACAATCGGGTCTCAGTAGCATTCCCGTGCCCGTGCCTGTGCCCGTGCCTATGCCCGTTCCCGTTCCCTTGATTGTAGCCATGCCTGTGCCCGTTCCGGTGCCTGTGCCTTTGCCCGTGCCCGCGCTTGCCTGCCTGCCTCGGTCACTGAAAGGCTGGCCTTGCTAGATCTCAGAATGCGGCCGCCAAAAGAGTGATTGCTTTCGACGACTGAGATCTGCGCACCCCATGCTTTAACGAAGGTCCTTGATTTTGTTTCTAAAATTGAAAGTTTCTATATTTCCGCTTAAAAGATGCATGCCGCATGTCGACATTCTTTACATGTCATGAAGCCAGAGTTCCCGCTCTTACCAGATGTTTTATGTGGAGAACAAATCCCCCCAGATTCGAACTTATTGTTCAGTAGATATCGCGTAAAGGGCATTGGCAGTCCGGAATCGCATTTCAAGAAGTATGTTTGCAGCTCTTTCCTTTGTTTTCACGTCCATTCCTCATTGTGTTTTGAAACTATTTTTCAACAGCAGGGAAGGATGACGAGGAGCAGTAGGAGCCGCTCCGTGCTAGGGTTGACAGGGCGTCCGGACGTCGAGAGTCCGCGGACGCTGACCCCAAGATGTCTTTTGACATACTTGGCGGTAGATGGCGTCCGACGGTTGGACGGGCGGACGGTCGATTCTTCCGACGGAACAGAAGCGGACGGGCCGACGGTACAAGAGTGGACGGCCCGACGGAGCAAGAGTGGATAGGCCGACGGGCAAGGAGCGGATGGCTCGACGGAGTAGGAGGGATGGCCCAACGGAACAGGGGCGGACTGGCGACCGGATGTCCGTCCGCCCGTCGGGGGCCCGTCTGCTTTGGACGGTGACCGTGCGATGTGACGGACGCCGATTTTCCACCGCTCGATCTTGTCGTCCGCTTGTGTGCCGTCCGATGCTCCCGTACGTGGATTCATGCCGTCTGACTGCATAAATAGCGGAGAGCACGGCTTATTTTGTCACAATCGTTTCCCTTGCGGAGTGGGTGATCTAGTGCCTAAGGCTTTGTGCGCCTCTTCCGTTTTGGTGTGCAAATGATTGTGATCGAATCCTAAATTGTTTCAAGTGTAAGTGCGAATCATTAATCATTTAAGTAAGCTTACCATGCCTCGCGATAACAAATCGAAGTCCAGTAAGAAGGGCAAATCCCAAGACATAAATTGGGATGATTGGGACAACCAAATGTGTGTAGCTGAACCGGGATGGGAAGAAGAACCCAAAAAAACTTGGGACTGCACAACGTACAAGAAGTACATCAAAATGACGCACCTCTCCAAAATGTGGTCCAGAGAACACGCAGAGGTGCAAGTTCGTCGTTGGGAAGGACAAATTTCCACATGCCAAAGCAAACACTTTGTTCATCGATACGAGGAAGTAACACGTTCAGCTCAAATACGGGACTCCAAACCGAATTTAATGAACTATTCCAACATGACCATGGTTTGGGCGGAGATTGTACTCCACAAAGATGTAGATTGGCGCACAATTTACGGAAAAGATGTTACCCACTTGAATCGCAGTGATGCGGTACTTTATACCAGTTGGACTGGACCCAGCGATTGCATGCCAGAGTGGTCTAATCGAGGCCAGTTTGGATTTCTACCGGTTGCATTGTCGGATGCAGAAGATGAATGGTCAGGTGATGATGATGAGAAAGACACTCCAACACCCGCGAGGATGGAAGAGAGGCACGAGCGTATAGAAGATTAGGAGGACATTCAATACCAACAAGAAATGCGAGAGGCAATGCAAAGAAGCCTAGAGGACCGTGGTCGACAATATGGCCATCATGGGGTGTACAGACCCGATCGTGGTGCATATGGCTCGCAAGATACACGAAGTATTTCACACTACGATAATGACCCTCAAAGGGGGTATCACAGCTCAAGGACAAGCCACGGAACCACGCATCATTTTGAAGGTAACCAGGGAGGCTCCCAATACAACTTTACGTCTACTGGAGGTGGTTCTCATGAACCTCAAGGAGGCCCTTCTTATGGCGGTTCAACTCAAGGAGCATCTACTCACAATGATTCAATTCCTCCTCCAACTTTTGGAGGTCCATACCAAGGACATTATGGACAAGCAAGTGGACAAAACAGATATGGAGACGACTACTATGGCGGAGGACCATTTCTCAATGTTTATAGGTCTACTAGTACAGGCCCAAGCCAAAAAGATGACACCGAATCAGAATCTGAGTGAAGTAGATTGGACTATTGGACTATTGGACTATTGGACATTTGTAAGATTGTAGTTGTTGTCTCACAATACAATCAAGTGATTGTAAATTTGTAATCTCTTGCCACATAATATAGAAAGTGACAAGCACGATACAAAGATGTTGGCTCTTAACAAATAGTATTTTCCTATTTGTAAATTATGAATAAAATATATTGTAATTAAGCCCTAAAGCCCTATGGATGTTTTTAGAAAAATGGATTTGTTCGGACCACTTCTACTTTATATACCGTAGAAAAACATAAACATCAATTTCTGGGGGGAATTTAAATAAAGTATGTTGTACATAACTTATTTGAGAGCATGGCGCCAAAATTTCAAAATTTTTGACCGCATAGATTGAAAGATATGGCATTCTAAGCACTGCATTTGAAATTGAGAACGCCTTTAATCTCAGACAAAATTTGAGTAAAGAATTTTTTACAAATTAAAATCTGCAATTTTGGTTTAATTTACAAGACCACAACCCAATTATGCTTTGGATTTTTAATTTCATTTAGGGTTCTAGAATAATGAACGGAAAATTGATTAAAGGAGTTTGGCACTTAAGCTTCTCCTAAACAAAATCAACTTCGCAAAACAACATATTGTATAATTGTATTATTTCAATACAAATGGTGTTGTTACTTTGTTGCCCCCCAATGAAAATTTGGGGGATTCTCTTGCATGTGCCATGTACATTTACATGATAGATCATACAATTTAGCACACCACCTTGGCAACCTAGGTGGCTAGGTACCCAACAATCCAACATCAATGATACATCAAGAAGAAGAACTCCAAGTCTACATTTCTCATCCACTCGAAAAAGAAGTTTTGTATTTAAATAGTTTGTGTTCCGAAAAATACAAAATGTTCAAAACGGAAAGCCAATTTCACATATATTGGCATACATTGATGGTGCATATATAGTCTATAGTTAGCACACATAGTAACGTACATCCTCACTGATACATTTATCGATTACTTCTATAATCTATAATACTATGTAGCACACTCATATACTAATATGAGTGACGGAAGCAGTCATCTGGAATAGGCCAATTGTAAGAATTAGTAAATCGTTGGATGATTTCGGAAAAACTTCCGCGCTCCGCAATCACTGGATTGCAAAGGCGATCCAAGTAGAGGTGAAATACCCTTGCCAAATCGTGGTGGCTAAACCTCATATGTCCTTCATTTTCACGATGAAGCGATGTGTAGGCCTCTGACATGCATAGTTTGTTGATTCGTTGAGCTATTCGACCAACGGCATATTCCTCCGATTTACGTGACAAAGTTGGAATCATTTCCACATCCGCATCTTTGTGGTGCACGTATGCAATTGAAGGGTCCACCCACCACCTTCGGTTCAAAGTTGCATCCCGATCTACCGCGGATGTGAACGTATACAAAGACTTCATTGGTTCAGTACGAACTGTAGACATGCCCCAATCGCAAACTCCAATGTAAACACGTGATTCATCCTCAGGAAAGTGAAACATGATATTGTCCGGAGAAATATCATTGTGTAGATGACCCGCATTGTGGACCGCATTCATGATATGCACCAATGCCTATGCCAACTCGGTGCGCTTCTTTCTCCATCGAGCAAGACGGAAAGCTTGAATCACCTCTTCGGGCGTTGGTCGTGAATAAGACAATCGAATGGCAATGTTATCTGGATAATCATTATCGAGAATCAACATTTGCCGCAATGTACCACCATTCCACCAATATGCATACCCTTCATTGTTTGTTGCATGGACAGCGGCAAACCGAATAACTCCGTCATGTGGAATCTTCACTGCCATTGATTCGTTTTGGTGCTCCAACTTCGCAAGTTGAAGACGAATCATCCTTGCTGTGTCTGGTAGTGCTATGAGATGCCGTCGTCCACGTTGCAATTCTACATCTCCCTCATTCGAAGTCCACCAACCCAATGACCCTCGCCGATTCCGTCTCTTTGCAAACGGAGTGCAACGACGAACAAACAAGTCAGCTTTGAGAATGACTTGTTCAAAGCTTTCATCACTTGCACGGTGTTCCCTCCCGTATTTTTCTAGGATCACCTTCGCATTCCACAATGCATCTTGCACCCTGTTCTTTAGAAATTGTTGGAAGCCCTTCTTCTCCATTTTATGAATCCATTCTGGAACGTTTAGAGCATTCGTGAACTTCTGTGTCATATCCATCTTGAATTTGACTACACATTCCTCTTGGTATCTCACATATTTAGTGTCAAGAGCCACAGTAGTTTCTGCCTCATAAAACTTCACAATGTATTCAATCAAGAATGCTTTGCAAGCATTGGAAGGAAGATCACGTGCTGAGTCAATATCGGGCACCACATTCTTCCCCTTCGCCGCTCTCTTCGGTCTCGGCATCGTAGAAAGTATGAATTTTTAGTCCCAATTTAATTCATAAAAAATTACAGTGCACCAAGTACACATAAACTGGAAAAAACGGGCAAAATATAGGCCCCCAAAACCCAACTCCTACCTTCCCTACAAAAGGAGCCAATGGAGGATAAAGCACCAAGCTCTCCGCTCTCTCTTGCAAAGCACAAGGGCGAAGGCAAAAGTGAGAGCGGACGGGCTGTCCGCACCGCCTTATATGAGGCGGACGGCCTCGAGGTCCGCACGAGCGGACGGACCCCAAAGTGGACGGCCAACGGTCTGCCTCGCTTCGGCCGTTCGATCAAACGCACGGATCGGCAGTCCGCTTCATCGGACGGCCAGAACAGACCGCCCAGGCGGACGCCGACTCTGCGACGCAGACGGTAGAGCCGAAATCGTGGACGGCGATCAGCAAGCGGACGGTGGCCTGCAGCACGCGGATGGCGACTCCGACAGGCGCACAGGGGCTCCGACGGGCGGATGGCAGCGTGGGAACGGAGGACGGCAGGGTCCGCCTAAGCGGACGGGGGAGGGATTTTGAAGTGCATCCCGCCCAAATTGGTCATTAGGGCTTTAGGGGTCTTTGAATCCTTGATGTCACCAACTGGCAGGCCCTCCGGTTCAATTTCATTTTTAATGTGGTTCCTTTGTGCCAATGGCGCTGGGATTTCATTTGATCTAGAAATTTAAAAATAAATAGAAAAACGGATGTGTGAATTTAGGAATTATCTAAAAGATTCACATATTTTTGTATGTTGATTTTACGTGCATGCATTGAGTTTATAATTTTCTCTTATTTTCTAGGGATGGAATTGAGTTTCCTATGAAATAAATTTTTAAATGAAATAAAGAATTGAACACATAGTAATTTAATTCTACTTATTTGAACTTCGAGAAAAAACTTAAAGCTTCTAATTGTCCAAATGAAGCTACGAGGTTTGTTTCTTGTATGTCAACACCTCATAAAATGGTCATTTCAAGAGCAAAGAGAAAAAAACTTTTAAATGGTATTTTGTGTGTGTGTGATATTAGGGGCTTGCAAAAGTTTCGATACTCTAGCATGAAAATGTGGGGAAGTAGATTTCTAGATGTCTAGTCTCCCCCCCTTCGAGTTGAATGACTTTATTTATTTCAAATGTATTGATTTCCATTCTTTAAAGAATCATAAGGTGCCAAAATATTAGCACCAAAAATATCAAGTTAAATTAATTCTAGTATGAAATTGTAACTTGCTCAATCACTAGGGTGGGACAACGTACTATGAAAATAGTGCATACACTTGTCTTCTTATAACCTCACAAGTTCATGTGCACCCTACTAGGCATTCAAGCAAATTTTTTAAAGTCTAAACATCTACATGGTTAGGGAATGCAAGGACAAATGTTTCTTTCGTTGTGGATACTAAAAGGCCATGTTTTTTTTTCATACGTACAACACACTTTGAATGGCTTGGGCACTCAAACCCCTAAAAGATTTGATCCATTGGAAAATGAATCAACTTTGAATATTACATGAATTGAACCTTCGGAATTGTTTGCAATTCAATAACTCCTTTCCATTTTGTTATTAGTTCTATTTGGAATTTTGGAGGGCATATTTGTTTATCCAAAATCAAAGACAAAGGATTGTGATTGTCACCCCCATTTTGACAACGAAAGGCCTAAACCCTATACCCTAAACCCTAACAAGGGTTTGGAGGCATTGAATTAAGCAAAATACTACCTTTGAGTCGGTGGATTGCCTTGACATTTATGAAAACCAAGTCAATGCTTCAAACATTGAAACATTCCTTCATCAATGAGCACCCGGTACTAGTACAATATCTCTACATTCCCAAATGAAAGAATCCTATGCTTCTGAAAATCAGGAGAGGACTAGAGGACTAGAGGACTTAAGAGGGTGAAAACAAGGCCCAAACTCCCCAAAGTGTGCTTGGGTGGACCTCGGGGAGGAAAGGGCGGATGGCAGCGTCGGAAATGCGGACGGACCCGTCGGAAAGGCGGACGGATCCGTCGGATCCGTCAGACGGCGGCTTGCAACACGCGGACGGGGGCTCCGACGGGCAGACGGCCCGTCGGAAATGCGGACGGAAGCGTCGAATCGCGGACAGGGGGCAGCAGGCGGACGGTGGCGGCGAGAAGGCGGACGACAATGTCAGATTTGAAGACGGATGGGCCGTCCGATTGAGCGGACGTTCGGGTCCGCTTCGCGACGTTCGGGGGAGGCTCGGTGGCGGACGATTTTAGGTTTGGTTTCAGACGGCTATAAGGGCGGACGGCCTTCTTGTTTTTTCTCACTTCCCTCTCCTTCCTAGGACTCACAACCGTGTTGGATGTGCTACTGTTGCTTCATTGTGCCAGTTGCTCCTACATGGTGGAGAGGTGGGGTCATTCATCTTTCATTATTGGTTCACATACAAACATTCATTGAAACTTGGGTGGATTGAAGACACATACTTTTGGTGACTATTTAAATTCAATTGAGGACAAGTTCAAGTTGACAACCATGAGTGGTCAAGGCGTTGAAGGTAGTGGTGGGTTGACCGGCGGAGGTGACAATAGTAGGAGGCGTAAACCAAAGGGAACCGCTCATGAGCTCCACTATGAGATTTTAGATGATCCCAACATCAAAGCAGAGGGTGGTTGGGAAGCGGAGGAAGCGGAATATTGGTCCTCCAAAACGTGCAAGAAGTATGTGAAGATGTACCACATCGACAAGTTGTGGCCTAGGGAGGCCCACATCATCCATACTCGTGGTTTTTGTTGCAAACCAGGGAATTGCAACAATGTGCACTTCATTCATCGAGCGCATGAAGTTTGGCGGGCCCTCTTCGGGGATAAAACATTGTCCAAGGGGTATATAAACTACAGCTTGGCTTCTATGGTGTATGCAGAATTGATATTGGCACGCAAGGTGGATTGGAGCACGTTTCCAACGACAGCGAATGCTCCACGTGTGCTTGTATGTAATCGGAAAGATATTCCCGATTTGTACAATCCACAAGCAGGGCCAAGTGAGGCATTTAAATCCAAAAGAGAGGTCAAACCAATGACAATGACTATGACCAAGGACGTGGAGGTCACAAGTTCGGCAATGCAATTGACTTCAACACAAAACCGTACGGCAATGATAGATTTCAAAGGCAAGCATGTGGAGGGAGACATATTTTTAACTCCTCCAACGGATTTGATATGCACACCAAATGGAACAACAATGGTGGAGCACGTGGCCCCATCCGCACCACATGAACGTCAGGATGATGTCATTGAGGGAGAAGTTGCTAATGCTAATATTGCCATTCAAAATCTTATAGACAACAATGCTTTAAATCATTTGGCAAGTACTTCGAAGCAAAGTTTGCCGAAGACACCGAGCCCGACATTGAATCTAGGAGTTGAGGGGCATCCTTCACCTCAGCATGGAGAACAATCGGATACAGTGCCGCCGAATGAGACCATTCTTGGCGGTTTTATCGATTCCAATTATCTACATTTGTCATCTTTGAGGACATCAAAATGGCAAACTGTTCGTCGGATGCCCTCGGTTGCATTATTAGAATCTTTATGTAAAGGTTCCCATTTGTGGCGGTCACACGAAGAACATTTAAAGAACATGGAGTCCACCAACGAGGATGGCACGAGTAACGGAGGCGCGGAAACCCAAGATGAGCCTTCCGAGAGTCAATGGGCTGATTTTGTTTTGACCGCATCAAAATTGGCAGTTACGGCTCAATTTGTAGCAGAAGTCGCTCCAAGGTTGCAAGAAGTTGCAACGGATTTTTCCAAATTAGCGCCTGAATTGTTGAGTGGTGCCTTGGACTTCGTGAAGTTCAGCCAATCTATGACACCATTTCTCGACGAGCGTGTTACAGATTTGAAGGTTTTGAGTGAATACCAAGAGGAGATCAAGAAGTATAAGGGTATAGATGTTGAGAATCTCAAGTTGGCGGCGGATGCTTCGAAATTGAAAGAGAAGCTAGAGACATTGGAGGCTCAATCAGAGCGTCGCCATAATACATTGCTTTTCCAAAGGAAGTTTATTGAAGACTTGGAGTACGAAATTGTAGCGTTGAAGAAGAAAATCCGAGAAGGTGAGGTGGATGTTGAGAAGGGAAAGGAGAAAGTGGAGGACATACTAGATGGCATTGAGGAAAACAACAATCCGGATTTGTTGTATTTGACCCCCATCGGTAATACTAATTCCACATTCCACGATGCTTCCATGCAAACGGAAAGCAATGAGTCCTCTCTTTGGCGTTTGAAGAAGATGTTTGCCTTTGTGCCAACGGGGTCCACCGAAATCACATATTGGGGAGACATAGATGCAATGTTTGAGCGTTTGAACCACACAAAGAAGGAAGAGGTGGCCTCCATTAATTGAGCCTTGGAACTAGAAGAAGGTTGGGTCCCTTATCCCACGCTTTCGGCATACATCAAGAAGAATGACAAGACAATGGTACATGCTTGTGATCCTTCGGCCTTAATATTGGAGGGTCATTGTAGCCTTTGTCGAGTTCATTTTGGGCCCGAGGGAGCCCTCACCATGGGCCAATGTCCCCACACTTTCCACGTCACATGCATGGTCAGAGCATCCCTTATTCGTTCGGTTTGCCTCGAGTGTCGTTCTCCCTTGCCTCTTAGGTTCTACGAAATGCTCAGGATCTTGAAAGCTATGCCCCCCGGCCATGAATACAATCGATGGACCCTTCCGTTAGACCAAGCGCCATTCAAATTTCAAAATTATGCGCATTGGGGAAAAAGTCTAACGTGGGATTCGGTAAATTCTATACATGGGCTATACGAATCATCGGAGGTGCTGATAGATTCCTTGGTGTGGATGACCCACGATCAAGAGGTGGAGTTGCGAGCTAGAGGTATTGCCAACGAGGAGGATCGAGAAGTGTTTTGTCGTAGTATGGGGGGCCATTGGAGCATGCAATTCCACAAATTCTTTCGATTTCCCGAAAAGGAAGTGAAGAAAGGACTAGATGGCAATTGGATAGAGGTGGAGCCTGCAAAAGAGTTTAATGAGCAATACGGGGATTACAATTTCACTTTGCTAGGGAGGGCCCTTTTTTTATCAAAGTTGGAGGAAGCTGCACAAGTTCGTGCCTTTGTGGAACTAGATGGGCAATCAAGCATAGAAAATTCAATGGTGGAGGTGGCAGGGGCATTTGATAAGAGGATGGGCGAAATCATAATGCATTGGATGGCATTTTTAGTGGGGGGAGAAGAACCAAAGTGGTTTTCCATGAAAAATGATGATGACGTGGTCAACTTTTTGGTAGATAAAGTGGATGCTGCTTTCAGAGCGTTGAAGGCAGAAGACATGGATTTGACTCCAAAACGGAAGAATAAACGGAAGATTGAAGACAAGGATGACTACTCTCCGGATATGAAACGACACTTTTCCGCAGTAGACATGGAAGCTGCGTCCAGGGGGCCCATGAGTGGCAGCGGTCTTGGTCCGCAAACACGCCGTGCAAGTGCAAGGCTGAAGGATAAAGAGGGTTCGTCGTGTCTTTTTGAGGGAGGTAGCAATGATAATATATAGGGTAATTACACCTTGTTTATATTTCGATATGACATTATGGAGTGTTGTTTATTTTGAATCTCGAGAAGATTCAATACTATTAATTCACAACACTCATAGTATGCTATGAGTTGCTTTTCATTAATATAAAAATATGTGGGTTACTCAAATGTTTTTGAATTTACTCTCCAAAGTTTTTGATATTTTATACGATACTTTTTTGTCAAGTATGATTTTGGACATGCCTATCTCTCAACATAATTTTATCTCATTAATTTCTGAATTCCTAAAATATCACGCATCTCTAAACTAAGTCCCTAAAATTAAAACTTGTAGAATTAGTCAAAATCCAGCAGCCGTCTGCTAGTCCGCCACCCGCCTACAATTTCCACACTCCCGTCCGCTTGTCGAAGCTCGCCATCCGCGATTCCGTCGCTGTCATCCGCTGGTCGCAACTCGCCGTCCGCGACTCCGTCGCTGCCGTCCGCCTGTTGCAGCTCACCGTCCGCGATTCCGTCGCTGCCGTCCGCTTGTCGCAGTTCGCCGTCCGCGATTCCGTCGCTGCCGTCCGCCTGTCGGAGGTCGCCGTCCGGGTTCCGATGCTGCCGTCCGCGTGTCGCAGGTCACCGTCCGCGCTTCTGACGCTGCCGTCCGCTTGTCGCAGGTCGCCGTCCGCGATTCCGTCGCTGCCGTCCGCATTTTTGTTCTTGGACCCGTTGGGGCTTTAGAAATGTTTTAGTTTTTGCTGCTCAACGGTCATGAGTAATGGGCCTGATCTGAATTCTATAAGTTCTTAGAATTTCAGACTAACAAGCACTCCTAAGAAACTGAACGCTAAGATTTCCAAGGGCTAGGAGCTGCAATTTATTTTGTGTTCCTTGCTTGGTAATGCATAGTTCAGTGGACAGGGGGGCTTTGGTTTCCAAGGCTTCATTCACACATTGTTTCTAATATTTTTTACAAATCTTATCCAACGGTTACATTTTTAATTTGAATCCAATTTACGGAATCGGAGGTGATCACTATGAGCAAGGATTGGTCTTCCTGGTATGGCTTCCCGGAGGTTGGTAAAGTGCAATGCCGGTTTTGCAACTTGGTGTTTGCCAAGAAAGTAAGCCGGTTGTTTAGCCACTTAGGATACCAAGGCACATTGGGGTCTCATGACAAAGGAATTAGCCTTTGCGTAAAAATGACATCTGAAGTTCGAGCTTTATTTTTGGGTTGCCAAGGGGCGATCCCACGAAGATTGTCTCTAAACAATGTGGATGGTAGTGGCACACATATGGCTATGCCGGATTGCGATAATTCAAATGGAAGAAACATGGCACGGTCTACACATTCTGACTCATGCACTGCACTGGAGGATTTGGATCCATTGTCTTCTCAAGTGAACCTCAGTACACAAAGATCAAGTGAGCGTGGTACTCCGCGGGGATCAAGCAGTAGGCCTCTGATTAGTCAGAAGCAAAGTAGTCTGGTGAATGGATTTGAAGAAGCAAATAAACGCAAGTTGAATGCGGTGTGGGCCAATTTCTTTTATGCTGCAAACATACCATTTGTTGTTGCGAGGAACCCAGCATTCAAAGAAGCGGTGAAGCGAACCGCCGAGTTTCAACGGCCTTATATCCCACCGTCTTATCACGACTTACGCCATAAATTGCTTGACCAAGCAAAGGCAGACATTGAGGTCAATCTCCGAAAGCGGACCGAACACAGCATTAGGAAGTTTGGAGCAACATTGTCTATTGATGGATGGACGTCAGTTACGAATCGGCCGTTGATAAATGCCATGCTTGTGTCTTCTGCGGGTGAGCAATTCTTAGGAGCGGTGGATACGACAGGGCACGAAAAAAATGCAACATACTTGGCTGGCATACTTGAGAGCTTCATAGAACAAGTAGGCCCCAACAATGTGGTGCAAGTGAGTACAGATAATGCGTCAGTGAACCCTGCAGCATGGAATTTGATATCTAGTAAATATCCCCACATTTTTTTTCAAGGTTGTGTGGTGCACACCCTCAATTTGTTGCTGAAAGATTGGGGGAATGAACAATGGATTGAAGAGGTCGTGGAAAATGCCCGTATCGTGGTGAAATTCTTCAAGAAGCGGCACATGCCACTTGCAATATTTCGGAAGTACTCACCGAAATATAATTTGTTGATGGCGGTGGAAACAAGGTTTGCCTCTAATTACAACATGATTGGGCGCATGTTGAAGGTCAATGGGAAGTTGCAACAAACAGTGACGGACCCGCAATGGGATGAATACGCAAGGAAGTTTGGGCGGAATTCCAAATCCCGCAATGAATGTCGGATGGTGAAGAAGATAATTTTGAGCAAGCATTTTTGGCGCCGTTGTCAAAATTTCAAGGACTTGTCGGCTCCCGTTGTAAATAGTCTACGTGACTTGGATGCAAAGAGGCCATGCATGGGCAAGGTGCTGCATATAATGAGGAAATTAGATAAACATGTCCTCTCTTTAGATAAACCGCCTTTTCGTTTATCCTCAGACCTTGCCATTCCACTAGTGCAACCGTATTATGCCCGACGGGAATTGGTGGAGACTGATCTACATTATGCAGGAGCTTTGTTGAACCCCTACCTTCTTGAAAACCAAGAGCTAGCCGACAACCAAGATGCAATGGATGCATGCAAGCGTGTTCTAATGAAAATTTGCAAACAAGGGGAGTACGCCTCGGTCATGAAAGAATTTGTAGCCTTCCGCCACAGGGAACCTCCATTTCACAACATGTTGAACCCGGACGAGCAACAATTGTCGGCGCACGCTTGGTGGGATTTTGAAGGTGCGTGTGGAAAGCTCATTGCTCCAATTGCTAAGAGGATTTTGGCCCAACCGGTATCTTCGTCTTCATGTGAACGAAATTGGAGTAGCTATTCATTTGTTCACAACAAATTTCGAAACAAGTTGAAGCCACAGAGAGCCCAAGATTTGGTGTATGTATACACCAATTCCAAAGTCCTTTCTACATCAAAGGAAAACGATGAGAAGAAGTGGTACACCCAGAATGTGGAGTTGGAAGATTCTATGTCGGAGGACGAGTGTGATGAAGATGGTGAAGATGGTGATCCTCTATTCGATGACGAAGATGCTATGAACGATGACATCACCAATTTGGATGATGAGCCGCTCCGGAGCCCAAATCGGAACAATGAAGACATGGATACAAATGCGGAAGACATTTACAATTTTCCATTGGATGAGGACAATTGTGAATATGATGAAGGTGGCCCTTCTATAGCTAAATTTGTAGATGGAACTGGGTTGTTGACTAGCGAAAAGATTCTAGCCAATACGGAGGACACTCATGCGCAAATAGTGGAGGAAAATGAGGCAATGTTTGTCAATGATTGCATCCCCCAAACAGATGAAGTGATTCCAATTCTCGAGAGTCTACCCATGACAATGGCACTTGTAGAAGAAAATCCCGAAGTCAATAACATGGGAGAGTGTGGGGTGAAGTCTGACATGAATGTGGATAATACAAGTGTTGAATGTGTGGAAGTACCATCGAATGTAGATGTACGTGTGATGGAGTTTGGTCGCCCAATGTTAGTTCACAACGTCGAAGCCCAGAAGCAGATTGTGCAAGATCTCCAATTACGACCACGTAGCGATCGTCCATCAGCACTACATACAAGAGGTAGTACAATTTTGAATGGTCTTAGAGGCTGAAGATTTGGGAAACAAGTTGAACAACATTTGACCAGTCCGACCGGAATGCACCTTCGTGTCAATCCAGATCCATTCAATTCATCATGGAGCGATGATGAGAAGGACGAGACATTGGCATCAATGTTTGGTCAACGTTCTGGCCAAACAAAACGTGATTCATTCAAATCGTCTGATGGAACATTGCAGCAGATGATTGGAGCAAAGATACCCAATCAAGGAGGATCGCAAGTAAGACCACCAATGGTGAAAGAGTCCCACAAAGCTCGAAATAAAAGATTAATGGAGGCTTTTGCAATCTCCCCATCAAAAAGACAAAGTCTTGGTAAAACCCCTCTTAATGTATGTCAACCAATTTCAGCGAGGAAATTAAAACCGATTCATGGCCTTAAAGAAGGCATAGGAAAGTCTATACTAAGAGCCAAACAAGACTAGAGGAAGGGCCGACCAACGAGGTCAGTTGCATCCAAGCAAGTACAAGGAGGGACAATTGTACAATCTTTATCAGAGGATATGGAAAAGTCAGACAACGATGAAGATGAAGATTCGGGATGGGATACTAGAGGTCATAGTAGCAGGGCAGAGGTGAAAGGAGAAAGTGATTACCAGCCTTCGGGATGAAAGGGATGTATAATTCATTATTCAAGTGTTCATGATGAATTGTTACATGGAAGCATGTAACGGCAATTTATTTTTTGAACCTATCATTGTAATGCACATGAACTTAATGATGTTCAAAATATCATCAAGGTTTTTTGGTTTTTCAATAGTCAAGCACTATTGACTGAAATTACATTGTGTGCATCATTTTCTGGATCAAGTATTACCTACAAAAATGTAATAGTATAATGCATCAAATTTGGCTTCATGTACTGTTTTTTTATGGATGTCGGCCTGTCCGCGCCGTCCGCCGTCCACGTGGACACGTCCGCCGTCCGCGCCTTTCGTCCGCCGTCCGCGCGGACATGTCCGCCGTCCGCGCCTTCCGTTTGCCATCCACGCGGATACGTCTGCCGTCCGGCCGTCGATCCGTCCGCCGACCGTCCGTCTGCGTCATCCGAACGGCCGACGGATGCCATCCTCATCGTCCGCGCGTCCTGAAAATGTGGACGTCCGAAAAATGGACGTGATTTTGCCCCGGACGTTGAAATTCGTCAATTCTGCTCCGTGCATGAGGAGGTTTATTCTCAACTTGTTCGTGCAAGACAAACTCTAACTCATCCACGCGCACAAGTATGAACACTTTTCTAGATGCTTGGTTTTGGATCTGGGAGGCCTCGGGTATTGCTGAACAGAAACTGCTGAGTTTCGTGAAGTCCCAAATCTTGACTTGAGCGAAATTACCAAGTTCTAGAATGGCTGACATACCCATCCCTGGTTCGAGATTTTGATTCCTTGCATCGACAGAAGTTCTTTCATGTGGGGACAAGATACAGAAGTTCTTGTACTTCAAGAAATCTATCTCTCTGTAGCCCATCAACCTACCGAACTAAATCTTCATTCTCGTGTCGTAAGTCTGCTGTAGATTTTGGGAGCTCGTGAGTGTGGCAGCGCAGTTCATTTCACTTTGGCTGATTTCTATTTGAGAGTCCGGGTGATTTTAGGTTAGGTGTCGTGATTTTAGGTCGGGTGTCTTGATCTTGAATGTGGATACTAGTTCAGGTCTTCAAGAAACTCTGATCTTTATACCGGACGTTTGTAGAATGTGATTGCATATCCGAAGTTAGTGTCTCAGCATTTTTTATTTCAGTCTGGCCAAAGCCTACCCGTTCAGGAAGCTCAGATCTTTAGTACCGGACGTCTGAAGAATGTGATTGCACTCTGTAGCCTGAGTATTACATTTTTTATTTTGAATCGAGATTGTGGATACTTGTTCACGAAGCTCTGATCTTTAGTACCGGATGTCTAGAGGATCTGATTGCTCTCCGTAGCCTATGCCTTATTACTTTTCTTTTCAATCAAGACTCTCGGTCGTCAAGAATGTTTCATTTAGTTTCTAGGCGAATCAGTCGCAGGTTTCTAGACAAATCAGTTGCAAAAATGTTTCACGTAGTTTCTACCTCAGAGGACGTTTTTGCTAGGGTCAGGCTAAGCCATGGAGGACCTCAGTTGGATCCGACTAATGGTGGGCGATCATCAACTGGACCCCTCATATTCCAAACCAGGCACTCCCATCTCCCAAAAGTACAAGTCATGTGTACTTCTTGTTCCAAGAATGAAAAAAAAACAATAAGAATATTTTTACACGGCTGTGGTACCTGTTTAGGGGGGTCAGCCATTCCCACCGCAAAGGTCAGTCGGATTTGATAGATCATGAAAAATGATCTGTGGAACCCCCTCAAAATGGTACTTCAGGTGAAGTTTTTTGAAACTTTCTCTTCCACCTTGTGGACACTTGTAGACTTCATCAATTTTTCAGGGGGACGACATTTACTGTCCTTGTTCGTTTAGTTTGGTTCCATTTTCTTTGTCATCAATGGTGTTTATTTGGGTTTGGTTTGGTGCTTCTTGGTCTATGATGAGTCGTTATAGTTTTATGTTTATCCAAGAACTCCTATTTAATCCACGTAACTATGTCCATCCTTATTCATCTATGCTTCTCAATCAAGTGATGATAAATTATTGGAAGAAGTATAGATGATCATCAACAACAACCCCAATTTGGAAGGGGTCTAGTTGACACTTTTAGTGCATTAGTCGGATCGACTGATGTTTTATATGTTTTAGCTTGACCCCTTAAAAATTGGTAACCTGTTTGGACCATTAAAAATGTTAGTACAATCAAACACTCAAAGATCGTTTATTTGATAGTTGTAGTTAGATGATGGAATCAAAAAATTTGTGAGGTTCCTCTAGTTCATGCTAATTTATGCATGGTGATTCAAAAAGTAACTTTTTAGAAATCATATTTTACAAATAAATTTTTAAATTTAATACTCTTATTGAAATGATGATGTCTCCGATTTCTACCTATACTTAATTTGTTGGTTGTAGATTATTTGTTTTGTTACTATTTTGGGGGGGGTCAAGGAAAAGGTCTATTGGGATCAGTCGAATCCGACTGATCCCTTGTGGCATCCAAGAGGACCTCCAAAATTTGGTCCTCGTCTAATATTTTTTTGTAGAATGAAAGGGCGAGGTTTAATAGCTCTGCTAACATTACAATGCCATTTATTGTTTTTATTTCAAAATCCATCTAGACTTTTAGTTAATGTGCGTAACTGACATTGTACTTATGTATTTTTTTTTTTTTTGATAGGGCGAGGACGGAAGGCATGGATCATCGATATTGCCTATCATTGTTCCGATGTCTCAAGTAGCAAGCCCTTCACAGCCTTTCACTCCTACCAACACCAACATGGAGGTCTCTAGCGATTCAAAGGACAAAGAAAATGCAGTCGAAGATTTGGTAAGCTTTGACGATATTATGGATGCCGCTCACCGTACTACAAATGCTCTTGAGCATTCCATGCTTAGTCGGATTAGTGACCTTAAAGCATCGAGACATCATGTTAGTGAGCCAAAGATAACCCTTCGGAATCGTAGGATGCCGGTGTTCTCACCGGAGAGTTCCGAGACCGAGTATAGCTCGGATAGTGATCTATCTTGCTCGATAGATGGTCCAATGTTTGTAGACACGTGCCAATGTGTCTGTAGCACTGGTTAGGGAACGCGTGAAGTTGTCCTAATTCTTTTGAGTTCAAACGAGGATGATGATGTGGACATAGATTGATTCCATTTTACTGGAATTGCTTTTTGGTCAAACTCCATTACACTCTTTGATGTCTGATTTACCTTTTATAATTTATATAATAATTATATTTATCCGAAAATGTTTGTAAACTTATGTATTTACAGTGCAATTGTGGTCTCATTTTGAATCACATGCTTTGTATTTTGTATTTATCTTGTTCTTCCATTTCCATCAATTTTGATCTCTTGGCTTTTATGCTTGCCTAGATGGATGTGTCCCTGGTTGATTTGTCACATGTGGAGAAAATTATCGAAACTCTCAGAACAGATGATACAACTCAACCTAATATTGGAGGTGATGAGGACTTCGAGGAGGACGAAGAAAAGGAGTTACTGGAGGATGAGCTTTGGAGACTCCAGAAAGTAGACTCCGTGGTTACAATTGCGTCTCTTCGAATGAAGCCAGACCGATTGTTTCGTCTCCAAATCCCACTATGCAGACTTGTCGTAGCACAAGAAAGCACAATTGTCCTAGTAAGTGTTTAAAAATGACTAAAAACACTTTTAGGATGACTCGTATATCGTTCCCTAGAGATTTATCCGTAGTTTCCTGAGATTGACCGGATTAGGATGTAGAAGCCCACAAAAACACACTATAACCGGATCTGAGACTGGAAATGGTTTAAACTCACCAATTGTCACTAAACCTATTTCCCCTCAAATCCCACAATCCAAACACCATCTCGAAACAAGGAGGAGTGTCATAATTTTGTTCCTCTCCCTATCCGAGAAAATAAAAGAATGTCTAGCTAGACGTATGCGGAACCAGAAGGAGTGTTATAATTCTGTTCCTCTTCCGGGTCCGGATCCGTATCTAGCAATCTTCCGTAACCAAAGTATGAAGTTTAACCTCTATCTCAGAGGGGTCCGCTCTTGGGATTCTGGAAGGACACGTAAATCCTACCCTTCAAAGTTTTAGAGTGACTGAAGTTCCACTTTAACCAACAAAACACAAGACCCACAATAGGTAGCAATTATTCCCTCACAATTGATCCGGATGTGGATCCAGTCCAACAGGTCACGCAAGGAATCCTCACCAACCTCTCAATACTACAACGACAGATTCTACCTAAATTCGGATCCCTAGACAGAGCTTGGAACCGGATAATTGAAAGGTTCAAAATACCAATTTAATTCCTTCTTCCGGGCACAATAGGACCTCTCAACTCTTCAATTGACCCAAGACTGGTCGCTACCAGATCTCATCCAACCTAGGAGTGGCTATCGCACACAGAAGTTCCTAAGGCAATCAGATGATACTCAAAGTCCCTCTAGTACACGCAATCCTCTTACCAACCCACTTTAGTTCCCGGAATCGGATTCAGACAAAATCCTGGGACTCACTCTTATTCTCTATCCCTACAAACACAGCTACCTTGGACAAGTGATGATTCAACACCCAAATCCCACCAACACAATACCAAGACTTTTCAGACTTAGCACATGATAGAATGGAAATCTAAAATTTTGCATAAAGGAAATAAAAACAAAAGTGAAATGATGCTCCCGGCTACCATCAAAGGCAGCCCCTACATACCAACCCAAGGGAAACCCTAAAGGTCCCTAGGGAATAAAGCAAAGGACAGGAGAATGACAGGTGTCATTCCTTATCCACTACCCGTTGACTTCCCACCACACGGCAACTTCCGCAAAAAGTGGATCTCAGATCCTAAAAATCCGGATCCGGATGTCCAGGTGCATCCAACTTAAAAGCAGCTAACTAGTAGCTTCCTACCTATCAAAAACTTAGGTTTTCGGCCCATTGACCTACGTCTAACTATGAAATTTCCTACCTACTTCTTAGGCCGCTTAGGAGAAGGTTCCTCATGCTTGGCGGATCCTTTCCTAGGTGGCTGTTTTCTACTTGCTGATGCCTTCCCATCAGATGGCGCTTTCTTCTTTGACGGCGTCTGAGTCTTTTCCTTGAAACTCGCGGGAGAGATGCGGATCGTATCGGAGTCTTTTTCCAATCCCGATTTCTGGTCTTTGACGGCGTCTGAGTCTTTTCCTTGAAACTCGCGGGAGAGATGCGGATCGTATCGGAGTCTTTTTCCAATCCCGATTTCTGGTCTTTGTCCAGATTGGATCCGGGTTCTGACTGGCTGCCTTCTTCCTTAGAATTGCTTGGCAACTCATCCTCTTCCGATTGTTGACTGATGGGGGAATCCTCCCTTGCTTGCTTGGGCGTAGATTTCTTCTTTATCGTGCTGGGTACCTTTGGTGACGGTCTCGAGCTCGTGCTCTAGGGTGTACCCAAGTCTGATCCGGACTTCCGGGTCTAAACCTTGGATCCGGATCCAGGTGTAGACCCTTCTCCCTTCCCCAGATTCAGTTTGGGAGCCTTCCTCGATGGAGTCTTCTCCTTCTCCGTCTTGTCTCTAGGCTTCACAGGTGCAGGTGGAGACATTTCGAATGTCTTTGAAGTCGGGGTAGCATCCTTCCTCGGGCTATCTTTCCCCTCCTCTCGCGGATCTGGATAGTGACCAGTACGTTGGAGAACGTCTCGGATCTCGTACAAGAGTTTCTCCATCACCTCTAAGTACTCGACCAATACTGTCACTGACTTTACTGCTGCCTCATTGCCGGCCTTGTGGATTTCTTCGTCAAACATCTTGGCCTTGTTCACCACGTCCCTGGAAACTTCTACAAAGTTGCGGATTTGCTTAAGCGTGATTCCCAGCTCTGAGGAAAGCTTTTTCTCATCCACACTTTGTTTTGACTTCTTATCTAACTGACGTTGAAGCGCCTCATTCTCTTTTGCGACTTAGTGAAGCTTGAGCAGGAATTCGTGAATGGATACCGAGATGGAGCGGCTGTATTCTATGTAACAACAACGAATGAGGCTGGAGAAAGCTCGGAGTTCTCGGAGATAGAAATGGAAGAGTGGAGGTTGTTGTGGAAAGAGAAGAATGACGTCTTCAACGACTACGTGGAGTCTGTGGCTGAGTTGAAGTTCTTGAAGAACTAGAAATTTTATGTTTGTAATGGGAATCACCGTCGCCTGGCTTGGATGAACCACATTTCCAAACTTCATTCCACCAAGAGAGATTGACACTGTACAGTTGATTCTATTGTGTTGGACACAAAGGGGAAGATTGAGCTTGTCATGCATGATATAAATAAGTAAGCATTGCATTTTTAGATTTTATGTTTTGTTCTTTTTCCACTTAATTTTGGTTTGTATTAATTTAAATTGTGTTTGTGAACAATGACTAAGTGTGATTGTACAAATTGCAGATTGACAGAAGACTCACACGTGAAGACTAATCTTATTGACACCTTGTATCGAGTTCAAAAGTATGGTCTTCTACCCATGGAAAGGTTCAATGAGATGTTGAGACCATCGGAGGTCAAACGGTGTGGAGCCTTGAAAGTCAAGAAGACATGGTACTCCATGCTAGTGGAGGTCTTCACATCCTTTGTTTTTCGGGTGAGAACTAAATCAGCACTTTTACCTTTTTGAATTATTCTACTATGTTTCTTATTGTCATTACTCAAATTAGTGTGTCATCCCTTAAACCGTGGGCTTGCGTAGCAAGAGATCGCCCAGGCAGCTGATGCTACAATGAGAAGGTACAACAAGGTCACTCCATTTGAAGAGAAGAGTCATAAAGGTGTTGCAAATGCAATGAGAGTCGGAGCAAAAGAAAAGAACACCAAGCTGTACGTGAAAATGATCAAATTGGTAATCGTGGCCAATCCAGCTCATGGACCTGACTTCCTAGCAGAAGTAAGTGCTACATTTTCTAAGTATTTTTCTGTCTATAGTGTATGATGAAGCAATGTTTATAATTCCAACTTCAAAATGTTTTGGTACAAGTGGAAAAGCATTGGAGCACTAATGAGGTTCCAGAGATGACTTTGGAGAAACTCCAAATGGTGGCCACTTGCAACACCACTTCCTACCACAAGATCAAATTCTTGAAGTGGTGAAATTCTTCATTGCCATCACGTGATGCCCGACAAATTCCAACGCGACTTGTATCTGAGACATTGCTCGAGCCCTTCTTGAATAGATGTGTATGGTATGTTGGGGTAAGTGCTCATGTGCACCCATTCAATAGTGTCGCAACTGGAATTTTCAATTTTTTTCTAGGAGTCGAGAGTTTAGATTCTAAATCAAGAGGAATTAAGCTGGAAGGGCTTAAAGATTAGAAAATTGTTTGAACTTAGGACAATTAGGAGAGTAAACCAACTGCCAACCGGAATCAGAATGGAAGCCGGAAAGTATTCTAGTTTTGGACTGAGACTGGAGGACCGGAGGATCAGAAGGCCGGAAACCGGAAGGGAAATCCGGACTAAGTTTTCGGGGTATATAAACCCTGACTTAGGGTTTGAGAGCTCATTTTCACTTTGGCGCCCCAGCTCTCCCTCTCTCTCTCTCCAGCTCTTAGGTTTGTGTTGTTTCCTCTTTGTGTGTGGTGTTTGAGCTCGTTTTCACTTAGGCGTTGTGGGATTTGAGGAGGCGCTTGGCTGAAGGAAGGCGCGCGGATTGATCAGTAGGCACAAGACATTAGATTGGGTTTTGGGTGGGATACGAGACGTGCGGCTAGAAGAGAGAGCGTGAGGTAGAGGTAGAAGTGAGGACGGATGCCTAAACGCAGTGGCGCCACCACTAAACCAAATGCGCCTCAGGGAGAAGTAAAGTTGAGAGGGGTGGCGCCGGTAGAACCCAAGACCGATCGGGAAAGGGCGGAGTTGATCGACGACCTGACAGCCATGGGCTGTGAAGGGCTTCACGGAAAGCCCTGGGGGTTCAAAAACGAAGAAGTGATCTGGGAGTTGCAAGTGGGCGCTCCAAATCAATTTGCAAAAACTGTCCGGGCAACGCCAGACAAGTGGACCGAAGAGATCTGGAGAGAAGTGTACAATTTCCGGGAAGGAGGGACGTCCAAGGCCAAATCCCGGGACAGCTATGTGAAGGGGCTGTTTTCCCAAGGAGCGGATTCCAAGGACGGGTTCGCTGTGGCGGATTGCATCAACTCACGGCATTGGTGTCTGTTGGAGTTTTTGCTCCCCATCCTATATCCGGAAAAGCCAACGATATTGACCCACTCGGTGGGCAATACCATTTTCGGAGCTTTGAGCGGGGAGATGCAAGTAGATTGGGCAAAGTACATGTGCCTATTGGTGGCCGGACTTTGCGCCAATACTAAGAAGAGTAGAGGAACCCCGCTTTGCCCCTACCTCTTCCACCTCTACCGGAAGCAAGGACTCCTCACAACAACCGAGGAGAGTGAATGGAGGGCCCAGATGGCTCTCTCCAAGTTCGGCGCGTCGAACAATGAGAGTTCCGACACCGAACACGACAATACTCCACAAACCGGAACGCCCAAGGAGAATATGAGGAACTGGCAGGAGGAAGACGAGGAGGACGATGGAGTACCCCTCATACACCGAAAACGGCTGAAGACGACGATGGGGAATTGAGGGTCTCCGGCTGACAAGAAGTTAGGAGGTCAATAGGGAGGAAAGCCGTCTCAACCGGACGGGAAGGGGATGTCCACCCGGACCAAGATTAGTCCGGAAGGAGGGGCTCTTCCGGCTAAAACCGGAACACCCAAGAATGGACCCCGGGAAGCAGATAAGGGAAAAGCTGAAGCTTCCGGATCCAACGATACCGGAATGAATCCACTTTTTGGTAAGTTGATTCATGTTTGGGGGGAAATCTAGGCCCGATGTGTGATCAGGCAGACCGCACTTGCTTCAGTGGCCGGCCTGGTAGGAGGAAAAATTGACAGTTCTCTTCTGGAAACGGTAGCGAACTGTATCAATAATCCGGATGAGGACCAAGAGAAGGAGGAGAGGTTTTTGAAGCAAACCATCACCCTCCGGGAGATGGATGAGTTGATGATTAAGCTGAGAGGCGAGATCCAACTCTTGAAGAGGGACCGGGAAGTCAGCATGGAGGAAGTGAGAGCTGCCCGGAACCTACAGGAAGACACCCGGAAGGCTATCAACGCAATGACCTCCGTGGTGGCGGTGTCCGGAGACGCCATGGCCAAGGCCAAACTGTTTGACGAAGGCGTACACAGAGAGAAGAAAATCTCCGATGGGAGAATAGCACGGATACTTGCGGAGTTTGCCGGCCAGATGGAGTCTTCGCTAGAGGAATTCCGGAAGGTAGCCAAGGTGATAGATGACAGTAGTAAAAGGCTTCATCTACATCATCCGGTTTCCTTATCCGGAATTTCCTTTCCAAGTCTATGTGGGGATTCGGATGTGTAGGAGGTACTAAAGCCTGGATCTCCAGGATCCAATCACAAGGCCCCTGCACCTGCACCACCAATAGAAGACAAAGAACCATGCACTCCAGTTCCAGAACGTATTCCGGAAGGGGGAGAGAAGGAAGGCAACATCAGTAAGATTACTGAGCAGATTACACCAAATAGTGGTGGGCCTTAGGAATTTTTGGAAAATAGAATGTATATTTTTAGGACAATTTTGTTAGGAACAGTTTTGTAGTGAGAAATCCGGGAGGATCAGATCCTATAATCTCGGCCGAAAACAGTGCCGGTTTCTTAGGACTTTTCCCCCCATTTTGTATGAACTCAAACTTTGTATATAAACATGTCTCTCAATGGAGACAGAGAAGCGAATTTCCACTAGATTGTTTGTACTGTGCATTTTCTGTTATTCTTGTGCCTTCCCATGCTTTGGCCGGGTGAGTGAATAAGGAATTGATTGCTGGTGAGCGGACTTGGAGAGAATTCTTCTTCCCCTTGGTGTTCTTTGATCTGTAGTTGTGTGTAGAGGTTGTAAGTGCTGGGAGTGAGTCATTGCACCTCAGTAGGATTTGGATCTTGTATTCCGGATGAGATAGTCATTGTTAAGCTAGGCAATTAGGGAGGGATTTCCTGACTGTGCTAGAGCGACCGGGTGGGAGATCTGGTTAGCGTCTGATCCTTGAGAGGTCTCATTAACTTAGAAAGTAAACGGAAAAGGTACCGGATTCTACTGGCACGGGCGGATACACTTGTGGTCACCTTAACTTCATACGGGTTGAAGAAAAGCCAAGGTCGTTGTAGTATGATAAGGGTTGTACGGGGGGGTTTTGTGTGACCTCTGGCCAGATTCACTTTCCGGTCATTGTGAGAAACCAAACCGGACTCTAGTTAGATAGGAGATCGAGTAGAGTAGAGTGAACTCTTCCATCACTTTAAAAAGTCCGGAAGGTGTGGCTAGCCGACCACTCTAGTAAATCAAATTGGTAGATCCCTCTGATGAGTCAACAGAGGTTAAATTAAACCGGTAAATAGTAAACAAGACGGATACCAGTAAGAGGAGAGAGTCCGGTTTTAAAGGAGTAAAATCCAGAGTTATTTAGAAAAGTCCGGGTGGTTTTTGGAGGTGTTGATACAAAGGTATCCGGATTGTAGTCAGTAACCGGGGAATAAAGGTTCCAAATATGCTATGCTGAAGTAAGAAGGGTTTCCTGATTAAGAAGCGCTACATCCAATTAGGGAAATCCTTGAAGAAACCGACTATCATCCTCTAAATTCCTAATAGACTTTAAACACTTCACGGAATCTCGTGGGTTTGATCTTTAGAGTCACTTTGTTATGCTTTAAAGTGGTTTTTGTGAGCATAATAGGGAATTTACTTACCCTGTGCTGCGACAAATAGTTTCATATAATTTTTTTTTCAATGACATTTCAAATTATTCAAATTCTAACACTAAGGTCTGCACCACCAAAATTTGAATTGATCTTGCATTTCCATAGATCAAAGATGCAGTTGTAGAGTATTTCAAGGACATAGTAAGGCAAGACAACATTTCAATGAAAATGAAAGTTCCGTAGCAGCCTGAGTTTTTGGTGGATTATATCGAGGGCTCTTATATCATTTGGAATCAAGGGTTTCTGGGGGTACTGTAGGGAGCCAACTATTTCAAGAAAAGTGATTCTTTCATGACTTACGATGGATCCAGACAGGCAGTTAGAAGAGTTTTTTTCCGGTATTTCTCTCATTTTTTGTACTTGTCTCATTTTGAATTTTGTAAATTCTAATGAGTGATTCTTGATTGAAGTTCATCATTAGTTTAGCTAACAATTTACAGTGAAACTAAGAACTAGAATTAGAGGGTTGTAAGGCTACTTGTAGAAGTCTATGGGGCTCTAACTAAGGTTTTATTGGTCACCATAGCCTCTTCTAATTTGGGATCTTTATGTATTCCAATAGCGTGCTTCATCATTCAATTCATTCCATTGATGCTTAAGTCCTTTTTTCTTAGTTGAACATAATATTATATTAATCCATGTACCTTGATTTTTCAATTGAAATGTCTTGTAAAATGACTTGTGTGGAGTTATGTTGTAGTTACTTCAAGCATGAGTTGGAAGCAAAAGGAGCAATTGCGAGGAACGATCTTCCTCCATTCCTTTTCACTTGGCTAGACCGTAGTTCTGCAGATTGCATGTACACCCCAAACCAACTCCGCACTTATACGACGGCTCATCTAAGTGGTGGAGGGTGGTACATTGATTGCCCCGTCTCCTACACTCATCCGTTGGAAGTTCATTTCTGGAACTCTTTGGAGGGCATCGGTGCAATTGACATGGAGGTGGATGAGTTTGCAGGACTCACAAATAGGTAGAGAAGCAGGGCCATTTCAAAAAGGGAAGCCAACGATAGGAAAAAAGCGGCTCGGCTCCAAGTTCTCTTAGAAACAAAAGACAAGAAGGAGAAGGAGAAAGAAGAAAAGATGAAGGCCAAGTTGGCGGAAAAGGAGAAGGAGAAAGAGAAAAAGCTATTGGCCAAAGGAAAGAAGATGGCCGACGATGTTGTTGTTCCAACATCATCGATGGTAGACCAAAGCTCTTAGATGGAAGGTCGAACTCAAAGCGGAATGAAGAAGAAGGCGACACTCATGCAACTAACGGAAGACGTCATCATACATGGGACACAAGCCATTGTTCTTGGCGATGATGAATTGGACAAGACTGAGAATTTAATACTCAATATTTCTATTGAGGACCTTGTGGAGGACATGGAAACCGAGACGCCGACTTGGTACAGAGAGGTCATGGACTTCTGGAAAAAGGTAATACTTGGATAACTTTGTAATTGCAAAGTCCTCTACAAAGTTTACAGCGGAGAATTGTGTAGATGGTTAATTGATAAAAACAAAATATCCTATGTTTGCAGTTGTCAGTGGGGAAGCCTTGCATGTTTTACGGAGTACCCAATGCCAAACCTAGAGTGGACCTAGTATTTTTCGATTGCCTAGAGAACTTGCTTATGTCAGGCCTATCTTCTCTACCAACGAAGGTCCCGACCTAGACGCAGATTTGGAGAATGAGGCTCTTCAGGCGGCATTTCAGTTTGCATTCAAACATTTGCAAGACCATGGATGCATGATAGTATTCTACTCATGGAGCACTAATGTTAGAGGCGATATCGCAGGATTGTGTGAGACTTACCGCATGGTTGTGAGCCCCAAATTCGTCACTTGGGACTCATTGTTTTCTTTTTTTTAGTTTATTACAAATTAAGGCATAAAGTAGTACAAAAAGCCCAAAAAAGAGTGTAGAACCAAAATAGGTATGGCACGTACCAGTATAGCATTTGGTCATAAATAGCCTTTTACCCATAGATTACCCATAAAACCCACTTGTATATAGGTTAGAACCCGTAATTAGTGGGAAACAATAGGGCTACTGGGAACTTATTCAAAATAGCCCAAAACCTAGTGCATGTGACCAAGATAGGCTAAATTAAGTCTTAGGAGAGTAGGGGAGGTCTCCACATAAATCTCCAAAGATAGGTTCTAGTTTCCCCATTCCACCAACGAAACATTAGGAATCCAATTTGTTAGCTTGCAGGTGTCGCTTGTCCTAGACAAGCCGCATGGAGGAATCCACAGCCGCCGGATGGTGTTCTCGGATCTGGAACATGTCGGGACATCCACGGCAAAACCCATTCGCCCAGATTCCCTCACATGTGAAAGATTCCCTGACTGCCGGTGATTCAACCGAAGTCAGTTTTCACCTTGCCACCAACTGTGTGCTAGAATAGCCTAAGATTTGGCACGTGGCTTGGGGGACTCCATGAGAGGTTCCCCCAAAAGTCTCGGTTTTTTCTGATCTCCAAAGGATCTTTTTCCAAGCAGTCAACCGCCAAAGGCCACGTTGGGAAATTCATAGAAAATACCCAGGCCGCGGTAAAATCTCACTAAAAATTAGACTAGCATCTTTTATGTTAATAACGCGCCCCGACAAAATTCATGGAGTTCCAATAGCGGGAAGCAGCCGAAACTGACAACATCCCCCCAATTAATATTTACGGCAAGATCTTTGCGGAGTTGACCGGCGTCCCAGGAGCGTACGAAGTCGGAACGAAGACATCAAGGAGCCTTTTCTTACTCCCTAGAGCCTCCCTAACAACCCTAGCTAGTTACCCAAGCCACAAGAGGTAAACCCCAAAAGTTAGGTTTTTACCCTTTTAATTGGCTCCAGTTGGCACTAGTTTCGGAGGGGGTTTTGGTGATAGAAATAGGGGGTAGGGAATCCCTTAGGCTAAAAATGGCATTCTGAAGCCATTGGCGCAATCCATTTGCAATTCCGAACTAAACTCCAAAAGTTAGAAACTAGGACCAGTGTAAAACCCAAGATTAGGTGAAAATCTCAAAGTTGGATGAAAATCCGGATGGATGAGGTTACTCGTCGAGGGGGGGAGTGGGCCCTTGGAAACCTATAAAAGGGGGCCCTTCTCTCTCCTAAAACACCCCCAATACTTGTTTTGGGTCCGTGGGTCCAAGTTATCTTGGAATTTTTGGCGTTTAGGCCAAAAAACCTCTACGGTGTTTTTGGAGCACTTTTGGCTCTCGTTGTTGTTCTATTTGCAGCTTTTAAAGGTCCTTGGAGTCCTTCTTCTCGTACGTATGTACTTTGTGAGTTTTCTTTGGCTTTCTTTTGGTCCCATTTGAAGAGTCTTTGGTGAAGTTTATCTTGTGTCGTGCACTAACCCCCGAGTAACCCCCCACCGTACCTTGGCAATGCCGCTTTGGGGGGCCTTTGGTGCATAAGTCCTTTAACATTATCATCTTGCGTGTACGTGTGCCTTGGAAGTAAGTGCTAACCATAGTAACCCCCTTCTTTGTTGTTGACAAGTGGACCCACCCTTCGGGGGACGGCGAAGCTTTGACCCTGTGACCCCTTAGTCCTAAAGAGTGTGTTAAAACGAGTCCTAGACGGCGGAGCTTTGAACCCCAATCCATTGCAAGTCCTAAAGTCGGTGTTAAAACCGATTCTACGGCGAAGCTTTGGACCCCGGTAGGTCTAAAGTCCAAAGTTTAGTTCCCAAGATCTTCTTGGGAAAAATTAAAGTTTAGTTCCCAAGATACCCCTAGGTAGTAGAAACGCGGAAGAAACCCCCCGCCATAAGATAGATTGGTCAACATCCAAGTTCTTTCCCCCACGGCGAAGCTTTGACTTCAACACATCAAAATTAGTCTAGCCTCTTGTTTTACCTTGACCATAATCCGTAACGTCCGGTTTAGTTTTTAGTTAAGTGGGTTCCCATACGGGAACCCGAGGTTAGGAAAGGAGTGTAAGGCCAGGGCCAGCCAACCAGGGCCAGCCAGGACCCTAGCAGCGGACCCCAGCAGCGGGCAACCCAAGCCAGCGGGCAACCCAGCTAGCCGGGCGACCCAAGCAGCGGCAACCCAGCCAGCCGGGCGACCAGCAGCGGGCAACCCAGACAGCGGGCGACCCAGTAGCCGGGCGACCAGTAGCGGGCAACCCAGACAGCGGGCGACCCAGCAGCGGGCACCCAGACAGCGGCACCCAAACAGTGGGCTTTGGGGGAGGGGGGCCAGGGCTTCGGGGAGATTGGGCAGGGCTTCGGGGAGATTGGGCCAGGGCTTTGGGGAGATTGGGCCAGGGCTTTGGGGAAAGGGGGGGGGTCCAAGGGTTTCGGGGGTGGGGAAGGGAAAGAGAAATCATAAGGGGGGGGGAAGGGGAAATCAAAACAAAACATACAAAAGGAGGGGGGGGGGGAAAGAAAAAAAGACAAACTCCAAGCGGCGCCCTGCAAACCACATCCTCCACCTCTCAAACCAAACCTCACACAATGATGACAAAATTAGGAAGAGGGTAGTTATAGGAGAGGAAGAAGGGAGAGACGATAAATAGTGTTGCGTCATAGGATTAGGTAGGAAATCTCCAAAGCTTCTTGCAACCATTAGGAAAGAGATTAGGATGACACCAAAATGACGACGTAAGAGAATAGGTGACTCTTCCATTAGATTAGCGTCATATGGTGTAAGGCCTCATTTAAGGGGTTGGTAGGAATAGTGTTGAAGGAAAAGAAAAAGAGATAAGGAGAAAGGAAGGGCCCATTACGGGTCTTAGAGTGTACTCCTTCGCCAAAGACTAAGCCGTAGGCAGTTTACTACTTCAACCTACATGTCGACTATGGAATACGAGCACGCGGCCGGAGGTATGGAGGAAAAAGTCACGCATGCCAACTTCGATCAGGTGAGTCAGTAAATTAGCCCCCAGTGCTTTTTCTTTTGATTTGTGCTAAATTCTGTTAAGAGGTGGTCAATGTCGATTAGCAATTAGGAATTAGACTACAAAACAAGGTAGAACAGGATAGGATAGGACTAGGGATTAGTAAACCGTTAGGGTCAAAATTCAACCAAGAAGTTAAAAATTAGATGAGGACAAAATAATCCAGTTAGGAGTTAAGGTTAAAATAGCCAATCAAAATTACCTTAAGTAATAACGACATAGGGTCAAGGGTAGAACGTAAAAAGATAGTCTAATTAGGAAAAACTAAATTAGATTAGAGGATTAAATTAGAAAGATAAAGTAAATTAGATAAATTAAATTAGGAGACAAATTAGGAAAAAAGACAAATTAATTTAGAAAATTAGATTAGGAGATAAATTAGGAAAAAAGATAAATTAATTTAGAAGATTAAATTAGGAGATAAATTAGATAAATTAAATTAGGAAAAAAGATAAATGAATTTAGAAGATTAAATTAGGAGATAAATTAAATAAATTAAATTAGGAAAAAAGATAAATCAATTTAGAGGATTAAATTAGGAGATAAATTAGATAAATTAAATTAGGAAAAAAGATAAATCAATTTAGAGGATTAAATTAGGAGATAAATTAGATAAATTAAATTAGGGAAAAAGATAAATCAATTTAGAGGATTAAATTAGGAGATAAATTAGATAAATAAAAGGGAAAAAGATAACTTAGATTAGGAAAAAAGCCCAATCAACTTAAGAAACCATGGAAGGGACTTAGGTAATCCCTCCTCAGTCTTAGGAAGGGTCAGTTAGCCTCAGATTCCCATAGATTAGAATAGATTCGGTAGTAGTTCGTATAGGCTGCCGTTAGGGGACGGTTAGCCCGAACTATTCCCTCGCCAATTGGGGCAACCCCATTGTCACCTGCGGAAACTAGGAACTTAGTAAAGAAGATCCATTGCTTGGAAGGCACAATGGACCGACGCTTAGTCACCCGTTAGGTTAGAATTTAGTTAATCCCTAGAACCTGGTTGTGTCCGATTAATTACCAAGGGTGGGTAATTAAGCGCCCACAATGGTCAAGAAGAAGGAGTGGCGGGGAATGAATCGTCTGCACTTGACTTCCGCATTGGACACTAGGGCTACGGTAAACCGACGACACGAAGTTGTTGAAGTTGGAATTGTCCTTTCTTTTGGATAATGTTATATTGGCTTCTCATATGTATTGTTTTTCTAATTGCAGATGCAAAGGTTTGGAATTAGCCTCCTTGTGAAGGACTTCGGAGAAAAAGGGAAATCCAATTTCACTTTCAAACGCACCTCGATGATGAAGAATGTTGGTGTTGACATTGGTCGAGATGACATCTTGATGAACTACACAAAGGAGGATGATATGGCTATAAAAGATGGAAAGCCATGGCGGGGGGCTCGTGAAAAGGATCCCCGACTTTTTCAACTCTTCATTGAAGCTACAACTGTTGAGGGAGACCTGATTCTTGATTGCACCGCATCAACAAGTAAATGTTATATTTCTTTCTTGTCTATTCAAGTAAAAATTCTGTAAATAATTCATTTTACTAATATTTTATATTCCCTTGACTTCAGGTGCATCTATTACAGCTTGTCGTGGCACAGGCTGCCACATAGTGGCTTTGGAGGAGAACATTGACATTTTTGATGCCCTCCTCAAACCCATGAGGAAGTCTGCTCTAGTCGTGGTAAAGGCCCCATCTAAAGCACCAACACTTCAAGACTCACATGATTCAGATGAAATGCCCGTGGTGCCTCGCAAATTTGCTCGAAGGGGAAAATTCAATAAGTAAGTTTGCATTTTGTAAAGTCTTTCTTTCTATAGAAATGTTTGTGTCTAAAATTTTCTAACATCATGTCCTATTTGTTTGTAGCCATCGAGGATTGATGTCATCAGATGCGATGATGAAGAAACGAAGTCTTTTCGACAGTCCGAAAAAGAGTTTCCATCTTCCACTGTATGCTGAGCACATGGCCACAGCCTTTGCGGATTTTGGTTGTCATAAACCAAAACGCCGTAAAGATACATATGCTTTGAATGTTTTGCAGTTTATAGATGGATCAGCATCGGAGGGTAGAGAGACTTCAGAATCGTCTACCAATGACGATTCTGCGACTGAGTCCACTGCAATTTAGACTCATGGGCTAAAAATATCTCATGAGTCAAACTATTATGTTTGGATTTTATTTATTATTGCATTTGTGAGTTTTATGGCTACATATAAGGGGTTATTTATTTTCCTTGTTTTTCTGAATTGCATGATGTCATTCAAAATTGATCACTACTACTTGTTGCAAGGAAGTCTCATAACATAAAGTTTTAATTGACTTCGAATTTTATTAAATGAACTCCCAATTTTGGAAAATTAAAGTACCCTAAATCCACAGTAGTAGGAACCTCACCGTTTTTTCTAAACAAAAAAAATCTAGGCTCACAAGCTCATGCTCATACACTAGCAACCCTGCTTGCACAACATGTTTTCCATTTTATTTTACGTGAATTTCATGAGATTACATTTTGTTGGACATTAAAGTACAGGGCTATGTTCATGCCCCAATATTTACTTTCACGGACAAGGTCATCCAAAGTCAGCACCAATTGCAAATTTTTTGGAATTCGTGACTTTATAAATAATTGCAACTTGCACATTATGTTTCCCATTTCTTATAACGTGAATTTTAGGAGATTACATTTTGTTGAACATTAAAGTATAGGACTAAGTTCATACCCCAATTTCTGCTTTCATAGACATGGTCATTCAAAGTGACCACCAATTGCAATTTTTTTGGAATTCGTGACTTTATGAATAATTGCCACGTACACAACATGTTTCCCAGTTTTTTTTTACGTGAATTTTATGAGATTACATTTTGTTGGACATTAAAATACAGGGCTCAGTTCATGCCCTAATTTCTACTTTTACGTACAAGGTCATCCAAAGTGACCACCAATTGCAAAGTTTTTGGAATTCGTGACTTTACGAATAATTGCAACTTTCACAACATGTTTCCCATTTTTTTCTACGTGAACTTTATGAGATTATATCTTGTTGGTCAATAAAGTATAGGGCAAGGTTCATGCCCCAATTTTTACTTTCACGTACAAGGTCATCCAAAGTGAGCACCAATTGCAAATTGTTTGGAATTCGTGACTTTATGAATAAATGCAACTTGCACGACATGTTTCCCAGTTTCTTTTTACGTGAATTTCATGAGATTACATCTAGTTGGACATTAAAGTACAGGGCTAGGTTCATGCCCCAATTTCTACTTTCACAGAAAAGGTCATTCAAAGTGACCACCAATTGCAAATTGTTTGGAATTCGTGATTTTATGAATAAATGCAACTTGCATGACATGTTTTCCATTTTATTTTACGTGAATTTCATGAGATTACATTTTGTTGGACATTAAAATATAGGGCTAGATTCATGCCCCAATTTTTTCTTTGACGTCCAAGGTCATCCAAAGTGACCACCAATTGCAAATTTTTTGAAACTTGTGACTTTATGAATAATTGCAACTTGCACAACATGTTTTCCATTTTACTTTACTTTGGATTTCATGAGATTACATTTTGTTGGGCATTAAAGTACAGGGCTAAGTTCATGCCCCAATTTCTACTTTTATAGACATGGTCATTCCAAATGACTACCAATTGCAAACTTTTTCGAATTCGTGACCTTATGAATAATTGCAACATGTACATCACATTTCCCATTTTTATTACTTTGAATTTCATGAGATTACATTTTGTTGGACAATCAAGTACAAGGCTGGGTTCATGCCCCAATATTTACTTTCACGTACAAGGCCATCCAAAGTGACCACCAATTACAAAGTTTTTGGAATTCGTGACTTTATGAATGATTGCAACTTGCACATCATGTTTCCCATTTTTATGTACATGAATTTCATGAGATTACATCTTGTTGGACATTAAAGTACAGGGCTATGTTCATGCCTCAATTTCTACATTCACGGACAAGTTCATTCAAAGTGACCACCAATTGCAAATTGTTTGGAATTTGTGACTTTATGAATAATTCCAACTTGCACATCACGTTTCCCATTTTTTTTACCGTGAATTTCATGAGATTACATTTTGTTGGACATTAAAGTATAAGGCTAGGTTCATGCCCCTATTTCTACTTTCACGGACAAGGTCATTCAAAGTGACCACGAATTGCAAATTTTTTGGAATTCGTGACTTTATGAATAATTGCAACTTGCACAACATGTTTCCCATTTTTTTCTAAGTGAACTTTATGAGATTACATCTTGTTGGTCAGTAAAGTACAAGGCTAGGTTAATGCCCCAATTTTTTCTTTGACGTCCAAGGACATCCAAAGTGAGCACCAATTGCAAATTGTTTGGAATTCGTGACTTTATGAATAAATGCAACTTGCACGACATGTTTTCCATTTTATTTTACGTGAATTTCATGAGATTACATTTTGTTGGGCATTAAAGTACAAGGCTAGGTTCAGGCCCCAATTTCTACTTTTACGGACAGGGTCATCCAAAGTGACAACCAATTGCAAAGTTTTTGGAATCTGTGACTTTATGAATAATTGCAACTTACACATCATGTTTCCCATTTTTATGTACATGAATTTCATGAGATTACATTTTGTTGGGCATTAAAGTACAAGGCTAGGTTCATGACCCAATTTCTACTTTCACGGACAAGGTCATTCAAAGTGACCACCAATTGCAAATTCTTTGTAATTCGTGACTTTATGAGTAATTGCAACTTGCAAAACATGTATCCCATTTTTTCTTACGTGAATTTTATGAGATTACATTCTGTTGGAAATTAAAGTACAAGGCTAGGTTCATGCCCTGATTTTTACTTTCACGTACAAGGTCATTCAAAGTGACTACCAATTGCAAAAATTTTGAAATTCATGATTTTATAAATAATTGCAACTTGCACAACATGTTTCCCATTTCTTTTACCGTGAATTTCATGAAATTTCATTTTGTTGGACATTAAAGTATAAGGCTAGGTTCATGCCCCAATTTTTACTTTCACGTACAAGGTCATCTAAAGTCAGCACCTATTGCAAATTTTTTTGAATTTGTGATTTTATGAATAAATGCATTTTGCACATCATGTTTCCCATTTTTTTTTATCGTGAATTCTATGTGATTACATTTTGTTAGACATTAAAGTACAGAGTAGGGTTCATGCCCCATTTTTTACTTTCACGTACAAGGTCATCAAAAGTGACCACCAATTGCAATTCCTTGGAATTCGTGACTTTATAAATAATTGCAACTAGCACATTGCATTTCCCATTTTTTTTTACAGTGAATTTCAAGAGACTACAATTTGTTGCACATTAATGTACAGGGCTGGGTTCATGCCCCAATTTCTACTTACACGTACAAGGCATCCAAAGTCAGCACCAAATGCAATTTTTTGGGAATTCGTGACTTTATGAATAATTGCAACTTGCACATCATGTTTCCCATTTTTCTTTACCATGAATTTTATGTGATTACATTTTGTTGGACATTAAAGTACAGGGGAGGAAATTCCTTTTAGGTGAAAATGATACACCAACAATAAGCCTTGATTTGCAAGATCGTTCAGTCAGGAATCACCTTTGGCTTCAAGAAAGTATTCATGGAAGTAACAAATTCACCATGCCAGATGTTGAATATGTATTGTCAAATGCTGATAGGGCGTCATTTTTCTAGACATTACGGACAATGAGAACTCCAAGTGGATATGTATCCAATCTTCGCAATAGAATTGAAAAAGGGAAGCTGAGAGGTCTAAAGTCTCATGATTTTCATGTTATATTTCAACAGGTTCTGCTGTTGTATATACGAAATATTGAAAACCAAGAACTAGCTTCAGCCATCATTCAATTGAACAAGATATTTCAAAGAGTTTGTGAGAAGGTTATAAGTAAGGACTCTAAAAGTGAACTTTTGCAAGATCTAGCAGAGACTATGGTGTTACTGGAAAGACAACTACCCCTAGTAGCGTTTACTATTATGATGCATTTGCCATATCATATTGTGCAGGAACTTTTCATTTGTGGTCCTGTTCAAAATCGTTGGATGTATTCGTATGAATGGTACTACAAGGGACTGAAAAGTTACGTGAGAAACCTAACAAAACCTGAAGGCAGTATAATTGCCAGTTATGAGCTAGAAGAAGCGGCGGGATACGTGACAGAGCACATGCTCAACTACAATTCAACTCATAGTAGGGTGTGGGATTCTCAAGAGGATGCCAGAATAGTCAACGAAATTTTGGAAGGGAAAGGATTTAGAAGGAAACTAACTGAAGAAAGGAAAGAGTTTTTTCACAATTTTGTGATCGACACGTCGGGATGTTGTGAAGAATATCGTTAATAAGTCATGTGCTTGACCTTATTAGAAAAGAATGATTTAAGTCATTGAATAGTAGTGTGAACATGAATGAAAAATGAAGGACCTTTGTATGAGAGAGTCTACTATCAAAAACATAGAGTATCAAACATAAAGAGTCATGTGCTATTGTTGTGATTTCAGCAATATAGGCTTTCTTCTCTTTAATATGTCATGGATAGGAGGGGAAGAACTCCAAGTCTTAGCATAGTATGAAAAGCATGTGAGATTTTGACACAACATACATATGTAGTGAAGTCTAGGAAAGCATGGAGCGAGGAATATAGAATTTCAAAAAGGAATGAGGTTGAATTTGAATGTTTAATGAAAGGGGTGTATTGCTATGGAGAGACCAAAGTATTAGTTGTTGCATACATAGAATAGCAGTAAGAAAGTAGGATTTTCAGGTATTTCACTTTCCTTTTTGGAAATAAAAAAGTGAATTTTTTGTTTCAGACGATACAAGGAATTAAAGGCAGACATAGAAGAACAAAGGAGACATTGGCGTCAAGAGCATCCGCATAGAAAAAGAAGGACAGGGGCTCCATTTCCAGAGTATATATGTGAAGTTCCATCATTTGCTAAGTGGTTGGAAGATGATGTACTAGCAGCAGAACAGGCAGGTGAAGAAGTTGAAGACATTGTGAAGGACATTTCTGTTTTGCCGAAATTTGATTGCAAGAAATTTAAAAGCATGTGGCTTTTGGTTCTCGATTATGAGTGGCAAGTTCTGAGAGGAGCTTACAAACACAAGACTCTGGCATGGCGGCCACATTCACGAGATTGTGGCATTCAAGTGCAAGAGATCACAATCTTATAGAAGTTGATATGGAGTATATAGGTGAATTGGAGGAGATAGTAGAGCTCAACTACCGGCGAACTTGTGTGGTTGTTTTTGTCTGTAGGTGGGTCAAAGCTAACTATAGGGGACCACATGCAACTGTGAAAAAGGATAGGTGGGGATTCACCCTAGCTAATTTTGAAGTGTGTGAGCATTTTGGAAAAGAGTCGTTTGTCTTTCCAAAACACTATGAACAGGTATTTTACATGGACGCCTTAGAATTGCCAGGGTAGAGAGTTATATTACAACGGGATGTCCAAGGTAGATGAGTGGATAATAGTACTGGTTAGCAAGACAATTCACTTATTTCTGGAAGAGAAAGGGATGATGAGTACGAAGGGCTTCGTCTTCCGGACAACATATCAAAAGACAGTTTCAATAGGTCATCGACAGGAAGGGAGATCTGCAGAGAGGATATATTCCAACAAGTAGTGACGGAGAATGAACTCTTCGATCAAAACGTAGGCGACTCTTCAGGCTCTGATTGATTGCATGTACGTAGCAATATCCTCATGAACTATTTTTTGTTATAATTTCCCTTTTTGAAATGCCATGATCTTCTTTTTTATGCTTTTCATTCCTTTATGTATATAGATGCAAATGAAATGAGTGGAATGCAATAAGAGAATGAATTCACATTTGTGTGTTGCTCAGAAATTGTATATAGTAGTAGAAGTATTTATTCTTGTTTATGTATTCCATCATGAAAAAAGAACTGGACCCCCAAATGTAGCACTTGGGACCCCAATTGTAGTTGTTTAATAAGTTTCATTTTTGCAAAAGAAATGAAGGAAGGACAGCTAGTGATGAATATAAATGAAATCAGAAAGGGAATAGAATTGTCATTATGGAAAAAATGCCCATGAGCATCGGCAAATTATAATGTTGTTGCATGAAAGTATGATGCTAGTGTAACTGTAGACGTTGTAGGTGACATAGTCACTGGTGATGACAAAAGCAGTTACATATAACGCGTGACATGAAGCACTGCCGGCAAGTCTTTGCTCCAAAATTGCGTAGGAAAGCACAGCTGCAATGAATTTGGCATGTTCATGAATAGGTAAATTTCTATGGATTCCGAGTTTAATATCAAAGTGTGTCCAAAATTAGGAGTAGTGATATTTTTGTAGCAATGGATTTTTTTTTGGTGTAGGACGTGGTTGTAGAAAATATGGTATTACATGAGTGCAATCTTCCACATTTGAAGAAAGTGGTTGGATAGATAGGAAAATAAGTTTTCCATAATTTTAATTAACTTCTAAAGAACAAGGTAAGGGAAAGAAAAATTTGCTTACCATAGAAGTTGTATAGGCATTACGAATTTAGGGGAGACAAAGAAGAACAGGAAATTATTTAATATTCATAGAAGAAGGGTTAGCACATTTTTAAAAGTGTAAAATTGCCTAGGCTTCATGTCAATTTTACACACTCTGAGTGTAGGAAGCCAACATTGTTGTATGCAAATGTAGCTTGTGTATTGTTGTAGACTTAATTACATTGTGGAGGACATGTATAGGGCTGACAAGTTCAGAGTATGGAATTCCAAGTTTGCAATGGCCGCTGAAATACGTAGTAGTTGTTAGGAACAGAAGATCGTCAATGTGGAACGACTACATCCTCATCTTTGGTATACAGCGGTAGGTCATCCTTGCCAATGGTAATACATAATCGAGGAACAAAAATTATATTGGTCTTATTGCACTGCAGGGGTATTTAGAAAATATTCCCACTTTCGTTGTATCTGGTTCTGAAGCCTGTGGATGATGAAAGTGTCCTTCAATGACTAGTTCAAATATGTAGTACAGAAAATCTATACATTCAAAGGTAGACTACAATGTAGGAGAATGGATGATGTAGGAGGAAATGCTTCAAAAGAAAGACAATAGAAAATATTGCATCAAAGTGGAAGACAATGGATGAATCACTGGAGCACAAAGATAATGGAAGTGCGTCGTATCACACATGCAGGTAATGTGAAATGCTTGGAATGTATGCAGTATCTTGTTGGAATGTATATTGTTAAATGTGAAAGTCAGGAACAGACATTATTAACAAAATAGAATGTATAACAATTCTGATGGTGAATAAGAACAAGGTAAGATGTCCTGGGAGAAATTGATGCTCAATGCCAATATATGTGAAGAGTTGCACTATTTTAATTATAATAGAACAGCATGGGTCGTCTTTCAAAGTTTATTTCTAGCGTCTATAAAATTCAACAACGCAAGTTTTAGTAATTGGCCACGTGCCACATGTTTAAAAAGTAAGATGGCAAAATTTCATTACAAAATTTTTCTTTTGTTGGAATTGAGGAGGGGGGTTTCGTTGCACAAGGAATAATCCATGGAGTTAATAGTATCCATGCAGTCAACAACACAAATGGAGACATGCTAGCAAAGACATAGGCCAACTCTGAAGAGGGAGCTTCAAGAATCCATATGAAGAATGTGTGAATCCATTCATTATGTTGGCTTTTTTACAAGCACCAAAATTATATTCTTTTGGAAATTGGAACATGAGGATTGAGGAAGACGTAGACTTTAGTATTTACGAAGTCAATCAGATATGGTTTTCATGTCTATAATTGAAGTGTTGCTTTGGCGAATGATTGTGAAATTCCAATGTATCAGGAACTGTATCCTAGGTTAAAAACTGATGGGCTGAAAAATTACAAGTGCTACAGGAAGTTGGAGGCTTCGAAAGCATGTTCACAACAGAGTACATGGAATGAAGTAGTGGACTGTCAACAAAGTGAAGTTCAAGAATTTTAGAAGAACATCAGTGAAGTTGTTTTAGATAGTGTAATGCATCTGTAATGTTATTGAAGTCATTTTTTCAAGAAGATGATGACAATTTTCTATAGTACAACTATGATTATTGTACAACATTGACAATTCTCATGTTGTGGTCATTGACAAGGTTTTATTTTCAAAGAAAGATATACGTAATTGTTGGTTTTACTCCTTGTTTAAGCAATTGTAGATGGCCTGTACATATCGGCAAAGGTGACTGTGAATGAATGTTTTGAAGGTGCATTGCTAATTGTATGTGTGTTTTGATTTTGTACCTGAAAATGAGACATGTCTCTGATAGACTGACAAGTGCCTTATAAATGAATAGAACATATGTGTAGGAAGAAGGTATTTAAAGTTCAAAAAAATTTGAAGTGGATCGGATGAGTATTGCAAGGGAATAGCAAGTAATATAGGGATTGTTTTTTAAATTAAATGGTTTCTATGTGTGCTTCAAAATAGTTCTTAGAATGTGGCAAACAATTGAATATGAGTTAAAGGCATTATGCAATATGGCACGCATTTTAATTTTCTTGCAACACAATTTTTATTCAGTGCAAGTGCATGTAGTCTAGAATAGAGAAACAATATTCAATGCATGTATGCAATATTTTGTATCATGGAACGAAGGAAAAAATGAAGAGGGAAAAGGCTTGATCCCACAATATTCATACGTTGTTGTGCAAGACACTTGAGGTATCGTCAAAGATTTCGTGGCCTCAAACCAAGAGAAACCTGTTGGCACATTTAATAAATAAAATTTCACTACCTAAACTAGAATTTGTGTTGGTACCAATAGGCAAGTCTTGATTTGGTCTTGGTTTTCAACGGCTTTCTAGTAGTGTCTAAACTTAAACAATCTCCAAGTTCAAAATTGTGCAAAGAAATAGGACTGCATTAGCAAATTTTAGGAGCTTGAAGTATCCAAACTAAATTGCAGACCCCTACTAACCCTTAAACTTCCAAATTCACTGATCAAAGTGGAACTGATTGCCTCTAATTACAAAACAATGTTACAATACTTAGGAATAGGGGATTTGGGGACTCACCTTCATTGGAAACTGTGGAAGGAAGTTTTTATTGTTGGTCCTTCCTTGGCTTATAACTAGATTGAATCCACCAACTAGGGTGCATTTCTTGGCCACAATCCTTGAAACAACATTTTCTTGAATTTGAGAAATGGGCATTCGCACACCAAGAATGATAACCATGTCTACAAGATGCAACCTTAATTACAATTCCACTCAAGCTCAAATGATTTACCACAAAAAGCACAAGGATGAGAGATGATACAACACTCTTCAACCCCTGCAAGGCTGTTGTTCAGGTTGTCATCTTGTCGCGGACGTGGGAGCGGAATTCCCAAATCATGGCCATTCTTGAACAAGAGCAGCTGGCCCTTCACGGCGCACTTCCGTTTGCCGGTGGAGCACCTGAAAACTCTCCTTTGCAGCATTTTTTGCATTGACAGCAAAATTGGCTTTTTCACTGGCCTTCTCGTGCTCCACCTCTCTGTCAACCAACATCTCCAAAAATGCATCAACCACTCCAAATTGAGCATCCAATAACCTCATCAAAGGACCAGCATCGGGTAGACTGTCGAATTGGACCTCGGGATCCTCAAGTGCAGAGGCCTTCATTACATTCACTTCAGCTTCTAATTGTTGAAGTTTGGTAGAGGCTGCTCGAAGCATCTGTCAGTGATTTACAAGCTGCACATCCACCTGTACAAGCTTTGAAGCACTTTGTTCCCTCTTTTGAGTAAGCACCTCCAAAGTCGTTGAAGCGGCAGTGACTTCCTTGTCCAGTAGACTCAAAAATTTGGACCACTCAATAATAAGACACCTAGTATCCAATCAACTAAGCGCGCTTGGAGGAGGCATGGCGACAATGCGATTGTTCTTCTCACCGCATTCATGCTAAACTTGTTTTTTGCAAATCTTGGGCTTCTCCTCGTTGTTTGTATCGGAGTCAATGTGCACGACTATAGTGAGAGCGGACCCTAACCCTTGACCTTGCTTCCTCGCCAATCTCTCTTCTCTACGAATGCGGTCCCATATGCACCACTTTCTGAAAACCACCCAATTCACAAGTACAAGAGGGTCTTTCTTCATGCATGTGAAGCCTCGTGCCTTTGCTTTGTTGATGGTGCATATCCCTGGTACTACTGTCTTCTGGTGACAAATCATCCAAATCTGTTTGATCTCCTTGCAAACATCTTAATTGTCATGGTGATTGTAGTGATAGGCATTCTTCCCGTTCACAGACTCGAACCATCTTTCAACTTCAGCCTCTCTACAATCTTTCCCTATCTTCGATTTCTTTGGAGACTTTCCTCTATTTGACAGTCCATACACTGATTCAAACGTTTTCCGAGAAACAGATAAATGTCTATCAAAAACAAGATTGGGCTCCTTGGCATACATAGGTGGAACCCAAGCACTGACAGCATTCTCAATTTTTACTTTGACACTGTGCTCCTCAACCGCAACTAGATCATCCTCACAACCCTCATTGCCGCTATCTTCAAACATTGAAAAAGAACGCTAACGTCTCACACTCCAAATTTAAACTTGGAGAAACAAGCAAGAAACCATCAAAATCTCACGTACAGGAGGACCTACAAAATTCCACATACAAGCGCAAAACGTGACGGAGAAGAAGATTAAACCCTAAACCCTCCGTGCTCTAGACCCTAGTAGCCGATTGGCCCAATCTCGCCACACATCTCCCATCCCATCGACGGGCTGCAATAGCCCAACTACTTGAACAAGATCCTGAACCGCCTATTTCGGCTAGCATTTAATTTTTCACTTGATTGTGATAATGGCCATCTAGTTGCTCATCACTCCATACATCAATGGCTAATAAAAGTTCATTCAAGATCGAGAGTACATCAGATGTACATTAAATGTATGTATTCCACCCATACAAGGTACTTTAGGGACAATGACTTTTGCCAAAAATGAGCCACTCAACTATGCATTCATCCAAATGATATCTTCAATTCATCTTGTTGTAAATGTGAAATGTGCAATTGTGATTTAATAATTTGTATTATTAGTATATTGTTTGGAACATCTTCAAAAAATTTGGAATCATTTTTATATATTTTGTGTTCTTTATCAGATTAGTTTGAACCTATTATTTTAAAAATTGCTAAAAATACAGATTTGAAAAAAAAATCTCTAAATCCAATTTGTTTATATAAATTAAAGACTAGAAATGTCTAAGAAAATGGTTTTTTTTCATCTCTACTATTTCTTTCATTGGAAAATCATTCTATTTGCTCCCTTTTTCTATTAGACTACATTTCCTAGATAAATTTTTTAAATATTTATCATATTCAAATTTTGAAAATCAGATAATGCAACAAGTATTTAAACTTTTAATCCTACAAGATCCTAGTTTGATTAATATTGAGATTTGTTTCACCCTACCAAGAATTTGCCATTGAAAATTTGAAGAAGACTCATTGTGTCTTCTTGGTACTTGAGGGATTAATGAATACAAGTACTAGGTTTCATCTTGAGAAATAGTTTTTTTAACTTCCCCAAAAAATTTCAATACTACTATCTATATCAATTAAAAAGACCCAAAAAATTAGTATAATTAGAATTATAAATGTATGCCACAAACTTATAGCCAAAGAATTGTAATAACAATAAGAAATAATGCATGTACAAATGATTTTATACAAAGTTACGTAATCTAAAACCTTGGAGATTACAATATCGATTGAATTGAAAGAAGAAAAACAATATGGTCAGATTCTTAGTAATATATAAAACTAATTAAACATACTAAGGCTTTGACAATACAATTGCAAGCAAATATCTCGTCTATCTGAATAATTACCAACTCGGTCTTTTTAAGTGAAGATAAGGAATTCAAGAGTGCTGAAGATTACTAGAATTAAAATAGTGCCTAGCATCCAATCTTTGGAGAAGTCCCATCGTTGGAGTTTTTGTTCAAATCAGATGCATGATATACCATTGAAAAACTCTTAACAATACATTTTCAATGATATTATAAGGCACACAAAAATAGACAGATGGGGCATTCGACAACAAGGGCAATGCAAGACAAGCCATTGGATCAGTCAATTGGATCGGACAAGTTGACGGATCGGACAATGCGGACAGATCAATCGAATCGGACGGTTTGACAAATCAATTGGTTGGATTGGACATTGTAATTGAGCAGGACTACCAAGCCGGGAGGACATTGGAGATGTATACAATTTATTGTCCTCCGTTAAATTTCAGGACACTGAATGTCACAAGACATCATGGGGGAGCAGACGTTGGACACTAGACATGCGGACACCCTGTCAACCCTACTTGTCCACAATGATTCCAGGAACCTCAAGTCATTTCACCATTTTATGTATTTGGAATGACTATTGTGTAGTCATTTTTGCAAATCATTTAGGCCCTCATTTTCTTGTAGTTTAAATAAACAAAATAATATTCACTTATATGAGAAATCACTATTGTTTAACTAAACAATAATTGTCCAAAATACTTTAACTATGCAAAACTGTCACTTTGATGCAAACTGTACTTTAAAACTAATGGATTCAGTGTCTTAAATCCAATTGGATATAACTCAACTTCAATCTTTGAGAACACAAATGTATAATATTATTTTGAGAGCACTAGAAGAAATGTGCATTTTAGGTGACGAGCCTTGATTTTTTAGAACAAATTTCTTTTTTACATCTATATTGACATTTAGCTGTTTTTGTGTTTTTCATGATGCTCATTGGATGTTATTGTTGACATAAAAATAACTAGAAGGCTTGTCACCTAAAATACGGGTTTCTTATAGTAGAGGTTCCCATTCTTTCATTTTAATGGATACTAGTGTAACCCTATGTTGTTGGCCCAATTTTTGTGTTGATTTAGTCATGCTTTTCTTTTAATTTTATGTTTTGAATCATATATCTATAGTTTAATTTAAAAAATTACAAAGACAGTTTTTTGAATGAAGGAATGCAAGGGCTTTGTTGCAATGTGAAAGGTTGCATTCTTGATACGAATAGAAAGTTTTATGTACAAAAGAATACCAAGGCTTTGTTGCAATGCAAGAGGTTGCGTTCTTGATACATATACAAATTGTATGCATGAAGAAGTGCAAGGGCTTTGTTTTGTGGCATTTGGATATGTGATGTCAATGTTATGATTTTTCTAAAATAAAAGATAATATGAATAATTTTTTTAATTTAAAAATAATTTAAAAATTCATAACTTTTATTCCGTAGGTCCAAATACCATAAAACAAAGTCCATACACCTTTCTTCATGGAGAGCTTTCCAACAATATAAGAAATGCAGACGAAAGATTTATATTTTTTTAGATCTCACCATATCAAATTAATAAATAAATAAACAAAACAAAACAAATCAAGCAAACAACCTAATTTAAGGTAGAGATAATGGTATATAATATTATGTGCAAGTGCTAGAACTTAGGAGAATGAGTGTACTATGCAAATGTATGGAACATTATATTGTAGAGAACTGGAACATTATATTAGGATTTCGAGCTACATGATACTATGGCAAATATAACATTCTACACTTTTGTAGACATAAATTCAACTATGTGCTATATATAAATATTCTTGTTTTATAGATGAAGCTTGAACATTGTGTTGCATGTGCTACAAATTGAGCAAGGAACATTGTTATTACTGAGTATACATATGCAAGTAGATGCATGAATTTTTTTGATAAATAATATAAATATTCTAAATTTTCCATACTCATAATAATTGATCTAGGAAGTGTGATGAATAACAACACAACCAATGAAAGAAAAGTAGAAAGAGAAAGAAAAAAATTAGGAATAAAAATATGAAAAAAAATGAAAAAATGAAAAAAATGAAAATTTCCAACCATGAAAACAAAGGTGTAACTATACCTTATAGCACACATGGTTGTTGTTGGTGGAATAATTATTCACTCCTATAAAATAAAATGCATCCCTTAATACAGGTGGTGCAAAATTCAAGCAACCCATTTGTAGACACCTATCATTTAAATACCACTTAAATTCCCAAAATTTGTGCCTAACCTATTGAGAGGCCTTCAAAAGTTGAAAGTAAATCTTAGCCATGCTATCACTTCACTGTGGTAGGTTCTATAAGTCTAAATTTAATGTGGCATCAATCAACTGAAATGAGTATTTTCTTGTCCAACCTAACTGACCACACCAATGTATTTTTTTACTTTTCATATTGAAATGGATATTGAATTTTTAGTAGTGTATATTTCCTTGGAGATAATTACATGAGGAATAAAAAACCTAAAAAAGCAAGGAACTTTAGAAGGTATGAAGACCTCTTCTACTACACCTAACAAATAATGATAATTAGGTGCCTCAATTGAACATAAGTTAGCTTTGTACGTTCTATAAATAAGGCATGATCATGAACACTAGGAAGGGACCAATGTTGGCTTAGTAAATCAATTGTGGATAAAAACTTCCTCTAAAGGTATAGCTTCCATGCCTTTACTTCTTCACAATATGTCATAGCGAAGAAAAATGTCCACTTCAATACAACCCCCTCTAGACTTGAGTCCACTTGAACCTCCACCTCCTTAATTGCAAGTAATATCCGTACACAATGATTACTAGTTTTCAAATCTCTAATACAAGGGTGAATTCATCAATGGCATATACCTTATTGCAAAGAGAGGCTAAACAAATGACTCTACTAGATCATTAAGAAGTTCTACAATAAGGACAGAACTTGCATCTTAAGATTCACAAGTGGGACTAAGATGAACAGTCTAAACTCATGCCAGCCTCAAAAGTAAGTTGGAATTCTTCTTCATCTTCCAAGGCTGGGATTTGCAGATGGAGATTAGGATGCCGAAGTAACTAATTTGCAAATAAAGTAAACTAGCCCATTACCACCCTGATTTGCAATCTGAATATCTTGGGGTCAACTTCAAAAGGGGCATAAATTTTTCAGAGGTGTGCACATGTTTCACAAATCAAACCCAAGTGGAATTATAATTTTTTTGATTAAAATTGTAATTTTTGTGAATTTTTGAAGTGGTTTGTCTTAAAGTTACAAAATTACCTATTGACTAGAGTCATAAATGTTCCCTAACTAACTCATAAGCGCCTAAGTCAAGTACTAAGTATTTGCAAGTGCCACGTTACCCTTCGTTGTCATAAAAAATTCTGATTTTGTATAGAACACTTTAATTTTTGTTATATAAAGAATGGATTTGGATGTTTTCTTAACAGAATTGGACCCAAAGTTAAATGATGGAATTGGTCTAGTCTACTAACTAAATTGGGAAGCAAATAGTAATGGATTGGCTTACCTTATTGTAATGAAGGGTTGTGCTTAGATTAAGGTCTTTTTTGTTAAGATTTTGGTGAAGAAAATCGTTGAGGAGGAGCAATGAGAATAGAGGTAGTCACACCTTCTTCACTTGGCACTTAAAGAATGGAAAATGAGAAGTTGATAACGGTTTGGAGGAGCCAATGGGAAGTTGGGATGGGTAAAGAAGGTGTGACACCTCTAAAAAATGTATTGAGAGTAGAGAATGAAAAAAATGGAGAATCCATTTATCTAAACTTAAGATTAGATATAAGATTGGAGGTAAATTGGCAACAACAAAGGTACAAGTGTAGAGCACAAAAGAATACTCTTAGTTGGATATATCTTCTGTACTCCCAATCTTCACCTTTAGAGTTGAAGACTAAGAATGTGGAAGATATATCCAACTAAGTATATTCTCTTGTGGAGAGTCAACAGAAAACCAACCATAAGTTGCCACATTTCCGTTTTCCATTCTCCAAGTGCTAAGCAACATTTCCAAAACCTATTTATGAGATTTCGATTGGAGGCTATAGTCGTGCCATAATAAAGAGCTATTTCCGCGATTCCTATTTCCATTGATGGAACAAAAAAAAAATTGAAATTGGAAATATGGACTTTTGCATAAAAAAAATTTGGTGGTAGAATAAAAGTTGCAACATGTTCGAGAATTTGGTGCAAACATGAAGCTATTTTTGGTGCAAATTTGAAGCTTGCAATTGCTAAGTGGAAAGAAAAAATGTTATACATTAGTGAATTTTTGAATCAAAGGCAAAACATTCATGAACAATCACATTGTATTGCAAAAAAATTGTTACATACTTTCATTTTCATAGTGTAAGTGCCAAATTCTAATAGACATTACTAATAAAGGAATGGAACCCTTCTAGACTATCCAATTGCAATGTTAGTGTCCTACACAACACAACACAAGACACATTAGGAAAAAAAAGAAAAAAGAAATGTATGTCTTGCCAAGGATACTTCCAACGCTCCAACTGCAACAATGCAACATCATCACCAATGAAACAAGCCCTAGCAATGTTGTTGAAGAAACCAACAGCGTCCAATCACCAAAGTACTCCAATCTCTGTCTCGATGTCGCCAAAGAAACCAACAACACCCGATCACCAAAGCACTCCAATCACCGTCTCAAGCAAGAGGATCTGCTAAGTCTTCAGTAAAGGGAAACTTGAATTGCAAGGTACACCTAATTTCATGAAAACTAAGGAAAATTTTGGTTTAATGAGGATACCGGTCCTATGCAACATCTACTTTATACATCCCCTTTCTAGCCAACATTTAGCGCACTTTTCCAAGATTCGATGGCTTCTTTGTAAGGAAAATTTCTCAAGCAAAAAGTATTTTTGGCCATATATGAATACAACAAGGGAAAGATGCTTCCCTAATCTATTTCTCTGGCAAGAATTGAGAAATTTGAGAGTGAAAAAGCACCTCTCATCCTCCATTGAACCAACAACTAGACAAAAGCCTATTTCAAGAAATTTAAAGTACTTTGGAATAAGCTTATTCAAATGTCGTGATTGGAAGAGTTTCTGCCATAATGTAGTGATGGCATTCAAGGTGAATGGCAGACTATAAGTAGCCTCTACATTTGCTTTCATTGTTACTTTTGTTGTGGCAGAAGAAAGCACAAATCTTCCCATAGGTGTTAAAATGTAACTAAAACATCGTACAAGTGACTCATGTATCGTTCCCAAAGGATTTAGTTTGTAGTTTCCCTGAAGATAACTCGAACACGATATGGAAAACAACCCAATCCTAACAAAACTGAATGTAGAACCGGAAAATATCTCCACATACCATTATTCTCTTAAATCTTCTTTCTCTCGTATCTCACAAATCTCGTACAATCACCAAACAGGGAGGAGTGATCTAAGCCTGAACCTCTCCCTGTCTAAGATAGGAAAGCAATAATCCGACTAGACGTATCTGAAACTAGAAGGAGTGTCAAACCCCGTCTTCTTCTAGATCCGCTACTTAATCTTGTCTAAAGTAGCCAATATAAGAAGTTTAGCCTTTATATCAGAGGCATCCGCTTTTGGAATTCAAGAAGAAGGTGTTGAATCCTACCCTTTTAGGGATTAAAGTGATTGAAGTTCCTCTAAAAGAAAAATAACAAAAGACAAAGGAAAATAGGCTGCAAGTTCTTTCTCACAACTATTCCAGAATCTAATCCGTACTAGCAGGTTACATAGGAAATCCCTACAATTCCCACATTACTTCAATGATAGATCTATCCAAATCCAAGTTCTCAAGCAGAATTTGGTAACTAGATAACCAGATGACCCCAATTAATTGCTCATCACTCACTTCCGGTTGTAGTAGAACCTCCTCAACACATCAATTAACATACTTTTGTCTCCCCATAGATGGTATCTAATCTAAGAGTGGCTATCATATAGAAAAGTTCCTAAGTAACTACAATCAACCAGACTTCACTCCTCATACATTTAGTTTTCCAACCAGCTTACTTTGAATCCTGAAACCGGATCCAAAAATAACTCGGGGGATACTCCTCCTTCCTACCCCTACAAACACAGCTACCCACACTAAACAATGGTTCTAACATTGTTGGCATACCAACACAAGACCAAACTATTCAGCCTAGCCTTCATGAAGTGGAAATATTGAATTCAATTTGCAAGATGAAGGGAAAACAAGGATATAAGAATGCCTAGGGCTTCAACCTAACTTCAACCCCTAAATAACTAGCCCCTAAGGAACCCTAAAAGTCCTAAAGGGATAAAACTAAAGACTAGGGAATGACACGTCACATTCCCTATCCATAAAACCCTTGACTTCCCACCACGCAGCAGATTCCGCAAAAAGTGGATCTCACATACGAAAAATTTGGATCCAAATGTCTAGGTGCATTCATTCTAGCAAGTAACTTCCTACGAAAAACTTGAGTTTCTAACTAACTTTCTACATCTCACTACAACAAAAGTAGTGTTTTATGACTGCAGTGAATCGTAAAATTAAAAAATATGACTCACGCAGAAATCACTGTAGATGACTGGTAATATGACTGACTGCAGTCGTTTAGAAGTAGTCACTTCAGATATCAATCATATTACTAATCATATAAGTTGAGGGGTATAAATAGCTATAATTAGCCATAGTATGCCAACAAGGCGTATATTCTGACTATCTTTGACTTTTTCTTGAGCTGCCCGGATAAATGAAAAAATCCTACGTGGAATATGACTACATTGAGTCATATTTTTTGATGACATGGAATATGATTGTAGTGAGTCATATTTTTTGTTATTATGAAATATGACTGCAGTGAGTCATATTTTTTGTTAATGTGGAATATGATTACAGTGAGTTATATTTTTTGTTGATGTAGAATATGACTGCAATGAGTTATATTTCTTGTTGATGTAGAATATGACTCAAGTGAGTCATATTTTTAGCTAATGTTGGAGTATGACTCTCTTGAGTTATATTTTTGAACGATGTGGAATATGACTCTTATAAGTCATATTCTCGATTGGCATGGTAGTTCATGTGGATGTCATTGGTAATTTTATGATTCATTGCAATCATGTTTTGAGAAGCATAGTCATATTTTGGTGTACATAACAATAAACATTATATGACTATAGATAGTCATATTTGGGCCAATATATATTATGAAATACAACTCAAGCAAGTGATATTCAAGATGATTAACAATCATATTTCTTAGATTTGTGTGTGCTATTTGTGATTGAGGTGATTGAGGTTCAAAATACCTTCAATTACAAACTACAATAATGTTTTCCATACATTTTAAATGGATTTGACACATTGCAATCATACATTAAAATGATTTAACAATTGAATAAAAGATTTCATGTAGTTAAAAAAAAATACATATGATTTTAAAGATATACAAGAAACAATTATATTAGAGAGGGAATATATAAGAAGGAATGTGACTCCTTTCAATGACATTTATAGTTTATTAGTCACAAATATAAAATATGTATATCACAATGAATTATTTACACAAGTCAATAAAGACTATATTTCTTACAATAATATGAAGTGAGTTGCAAGTAGTCTCCAACGACTTTGTTCCAATTTTGTTGCCTGCATATACAATTAAAGAAATAGGAGGCTAATTTTTAATGAACATACAACAAAGCTCAATCTTCAAAAGTTTACAACAATAGAAAATATGTAATACAAATTTAGGGTAAGAAGAAAAACAATGGTGATGCAAGGAACAAGAAAAAAAAAGGCAACAAGTGCTAAAAGATAACAACAAATACAAGTTAAGATGCACAAGAAACAATAAGGAGCAACTACTAAGAGGTAACAAGAAACAAAAAGTAAGAAAGAAGAAATAAGAAGAAGAAAGAATTAAGATGCAAGAAAAAATAAAAAAAAAGTAAGAATGAAGATGCAACAAAAGACAACAATTCTAAGAAGTAAGAGTAATTCAAGATGCAACAAAAGACAACAACTAAGAAACAAGAGTGAACTCAAAATGCAACAAAACACAACAACTAAGAAACAAGAGTGAACTCAAAATGCAACAAAACACAACAACTAAGAAACAAGAGTGAACTCAAAATGCAACAAAACACAACAACTAAGAAACAAGAGTGAACTCAAAATGCAACAAAACACAACAACTAAGAAACAAGAGTGAACTTAAAATGCAACAAAACACAACAACTAAGAAACAAGAGTGAACTTAAAATGCAACAAAACACAACAACTAAGAAATAAGAGTGAACTCAAAATGCAACAAAATACAATTAAGAAGCCAGAGTAAAGATACAACAAAACACAACAACTAAGAAGCAAGAGTGAAGATGCAACAAAAATAACAACTAAGAAGCAAGAATAAAGATGTAACAAAAAACAACTTAGAAGTAAAGAAGAAGAAGCAACAATAGGTAAGAACTAAGAGACAACAAAAGGTAAGGAAGAAGAGTCAAAAGAAGTAGTGGCTAGGGGTTCAAAATCCTAAAAAAATGACGGCTAGGGTTTCAAAACCTTGAAAAGTAGTGGCTAGAGTTTCAAAACCCTTAAAAAGTGATGATTAGGTTTCAAAATTTTAAACAATGGCTTGTCTATATTTTTTTTGATTGCTCATGTTTTTCTTAGGTTGCCCCAAAACAAAAAAAATGTTACTACCATGAAAATATGACTAATAATATAACTCAATGTTCTCAAACAAGTTCCCTACCGTTCCCTATGAAATACTTTGATGTTCCCAACAGACGAATAATATATGCCCATGAAGTACAAGGCTCAAAATCGACTGGCAATCATATTTTGCAGTCATATTTCTCCCCAAGGTATTGACCTCCAAGAATATGACTGCGAGTAATCGCCAGTCATCTTTAGTCATATTTTTGCAATTATAAAACATTGCCGTTGTTGTAGTGTCTACTCCTTCAAATCCTACACCTACTTCTTCCTAGGCCACTTTTGAGGTATCTCCACTTGTTTGGCTGCCCCTTTTCTAGTTGGCTTCTTCCTATTGGCTGAGGCCTAGGTGATACGCGTCACCTTGCCCTTGTTGGGAGTTTGAATCATTGTCGCAACACAGGGCAAGCAATTTCCTAGTTATACCCCCCAAATCACTCTAGAGCATAACAAAATGATCCTAAAGATTGAACCCACGAGATTCTATGAAGTATCTAACCTTATTAAGACTCTAAGCTAAGTAGGTACCCAAATTCCACATTCCGGTCCTAGATCTAAAATCGAAAATAACACCACACACGAAAAACTACCACTGGATCTCCAATTACTTTCCGATCTAAGAAGTTATCCGGTTCTACTTCAATCCCATGATCCTCCCACTTTCAGTTCTGAGTACTCCTCTAGACCGATCCGTTCTGGTCCATACTTTCACACACCTATCCAGTTTAGTTTTGCCTTTGTTTTACCATCAGAGGATTTGCCGCTTGTTTTTTAGGGTGGCAGGCCCGCCACTCCTTCTGTGACTTATAGTGGCTGAAGATCCATTATCCTATCTTCCAATCTCCTACACTAATCCGGATCTGGTTTGATCCTTCATAGTAGCCCAGATGCTAATCCAGATTACATGTCACACAAAGATCCCTCGTATGATCCACTCATACTACAACGACTTTGACGTCAAGTTCTGTCCGTGCAAAGTCAGGTGATTACAAGTGTACCCGTCCGTTTCAACGACAACTAAAGTCTTTCTGTTTGCCAAATAGGACAGTGAGATCTTACAGAAGATCGAACACTCAATTGGATTTCCCACCCAGGAATTCTAGCGTGACTAAAGAATCCCTCCCTATTTGCCTAGCCTAGCAATGGCTTTCTCACCCAGAATACTACACCTTAGAAACGATGAGGAATTGAAATCCATTCCCAACTCTTACTACCTGTTCACATGCACTTGGATTCAAAACAAAAACACCAAGGGGAAAAAGCACCTCCAAAACCGCATGTGCGCCCCTAACTCCTTACCACGCAAATATGCCAAACACCGAAAAAACGCATAAGAAAGAGCAAATAGAATACACAAAACAATTTTAGAAAAATGACCATCTCCTCCTCTCCTTCGCAGAGAAAGGTTCATATACATTTGAAAATTCCCAAAAGCAAAAAGGGCCCCAGAAAGTCCGCGTGGAACTTTCGGGCTGATTCTAACTGGCAGACCAGATTATCATCCGGTCCGATTTATACTATCCGCTATTTACAAAAAAAAGGATTCCTAACTATTCTACAATGCCCACGTTCAGTGTGGGACTCGTGGGCTCGGGCAGCAGTTGGTCGAAAACCTCCTGCAGGTTCCTGCTCCACTCTCCGGCCTCAGGGTTCGGAACCTCTGGCGACGAATCCAACTCTATATGCTCAGGAGTTCCGGTCCACTCCAGCTTCCGTTCATTCTTCTTCGATTGGGGAGTTAAATCCTTCCCCTCCTTCAATTCCGTTCAGTCCGGAGATGACTCCAGCAAGGAGATATCCGAAAGACGGATCTCCTTGGAGAGCACTATCCCGGTCAACTTCTGGATGCTCTTCTTCATTCGGTTCGCAGCCTCTCGAGCTCCTACCATAGTCATCTCCACCTGCTGGGTGAAGTCTGTCAAGATCTGAACCATCCGAGAACCAGATAGCTTTTTGTCCAGGAGCCATCCCTCGTTGAATGGCTTTGCTTTGGTGACGGCCATTCCGGTCTCAACGAAAGCTTCCTTCACCTACTTGGCTATCTTTTGAGTCGCATCCGCCATCTCCCTAGTGGCGGCCATATCTTCCTTGAAGGTAGCAATCTCCCCCTTCAACATGTCGACTTTCTCCTGAAGTTGACGGATCTCACCTTCCTGCTTCCGGTTCTCTTTCGGATTACTGACGCATTCTGCTACTTTTTTTGGCAATAGACTATTTGATGGCGCTTCTATCAACCTTACAATCTGCGCAAGGGTCAACCTCTTGCACTCCCAATCTCCTTGGATGTGAGAGAGAATATCGATTAGGTTGCCAAATGGATCATCCAGATCCATTTCTTCAGAGACCAGTTTCTCAACTTCCGGTCAGGTCTCCGGTGCTGCGTGTCCCTAGGAGGTGGTCCCCTTCCGTGCGGAGGTGTCGTCTTCTGTCGCTTGAACGGCTTCAGCGACTCCTCATCCTTGTCTATTTCCTTCGTTTCCGGATCCGTCCTCTTCTTTCTCATCCGTCTCCGATTCTTTGTACTTCAGGAGTACTTCTTGGGCTTGCTAGGTCTTCTCTTCCGTGTCCGTGAGGAGTTGATTATGTTGATACAAATGGAAGAGGTAGGGCAACAGAGGTGTGGCCCTATTCTTCCCAACCCGGGTTACCAGACTGGATACCAGATCTGAGATGATTCGGGCCCAATTCGCTTTCCGTTGTCCGGTCAAAGCGCCAAAGATAGTATTACCGAGGGTTATTGTCATCCTCATTGGCTTCTCTACATGGAGGATCGGAATAAGGAACTTCAATAGATTTCAGTGCCGATCGTCCTCACAATCTTCGATCGCGTATCCGTCCTTCGGATTTACTACTCCCCAGAACTTGCCTTTGATGTACTCGTTCTTCCAGCTTGCCATCCTTAAGCCCCCTAACCGGAAATCATAAACTACTTTCCATGCATCCTCCATCCAATGGGATAGACTCCCTTGGACGGTATTGTCAAATTGGTTGACAATTTCTCCAATAGTTCCCGGACTATCCGCTCCTCTTTAACACCCTAGAGTTTCTCCGCCAACTTGGAACACCCCATGATAGTGAGATCCTCCATCAGTTCGGCCTTTTCCGGTTCCGAGGATGGGATAACCAGAACCACTTTCCAGAGCTTCACTTCAGTCGTGGAGGAGTTGGCAAATCTAAACCTATATAACTACGGCATGGGCATGGCTTGAGGCACTCAAAAACCTCTCCAAGACTACCTCACTTTCTCTCCTAGCCGCACGTCTCGTTCCTCACTTTCTCTCTTCCGATCTCAACCAGAACCCAACAAATCCTTCAAGCGCGGAAGTCCAATCCCGTAGAGCACACAAATCCTCACTATTGACACTCTGCACTTCACACACTTGAAGAAAATCACAGCACGGAAGTGTAACACAACGTATGCGCAAGTACGAGTCTCAACAAACAAAGTTGAGAAAGGGGGAGCAACTGGTCTAACCATCCTTTATATAGCCCCAAGACCCCAATTAGGTCATCATGACCTAATCTGGTTCAATCTAATCCGCTCTAGTCTAATTCGATCTGGACAAACCTAATCTGCTCTTAACAGAATCCGGACATACTTATTCCAATTAAACCTATTCCAGCTAGATTCCGTTTTCGTGTTTTAACTAGATTAGATCCGTTTTGGATACTCCTTCATTTCCTTGGCTTATTTCCGATTCTTCCTCATCTCTAAATTGGATATGAGTTCCTTGCAAGGACTTCCGATCCAATTTTTGAGATAACTCAACAAAACCAAAAATTCTCATTGCGACAACCATTCCTTTACCTTTTCCGCACGGAGGAGAAGCAACATCCGGTTTCAATATTTTCCAATTCCTCCCAATGCTTCAAGACAGCTATACTTGATTTCGGTTTCCGGTTAGGATAGAAATTATAATTTTCATCCTTAACCATTTTATCTAAACTAAAATACTCTACATTTGGCTAATCCATAAACCTAGTAATTCCTCTACTTATTAATCATAGAAGCTAAATTTTTGCTAAAGATGGATTCCTTACTTCTAATTCTTCTTGAACTACTCAAACTTTGTTTTCTAGGTTCTTACAACTTTCAAAAGGCCTTGTTGATTATTCAAAGCAAATGTTGAAAGCATTTCAAAACAAGTGTATGGCTCCCCCCCGTCATACAAAGGGTGGCTTCTATTTACCACTTTTGAATTGGAAAAAAAATCTTTCATCACTGCCAAGTAATGTCTAATGTTGACATTGGCCACATCTTGCCTCCAATATTGGGGGTAGGTGATGCCGAAGGCATCTAAGAGCTCCTATTGAGGGAACTTGTAGTCAAACTTGTAGAAGTAATTTATGCACAAATGCAAGTAAATAGATTAGATAGAGTACATTGAAGCATACAAGCATGCACATAATGAATTACAACTTACAATATTCAAACATACATTTTGAACATGAACTAACCATGTGATTCCAATTTGGCCTGCAAAAGCGGTAGTAATTCAAGTTGCATTGGAAAAAAAAATGGGAACCATAAAGCAACCTAAGTCTAAGCACAAACATTGAATGAACCAAAGCCAAGATAAGCAAACATTCAACAAAGATTAAACCTAAATGTAATTAGCCAAACACTTGGGGGGTTCACTTAGAATGTCCATTAGAAACCATGTGCGAACAAAACTTTGGCCCCCCTATATACTTTTTGAATTTTAAATAAAAATAAATAAATAGAATATGAATAGATTTTCCTACTTTTGAATTTTATGTTTTGAATTATTGATATTTTTATTTGTTAATAATAATTAGCTACAAATTTTTGAAATAAAAAGATATATTGTAGAATTGAAAAATAACTTTCACACCCCTATATTATATAAAAAAAAAATGAAAAAAAATGAAAAAAAAAATCCTAAAAATAACTCTCTATTGAAAGCTCATTTTGAGTTGAATATTGATTCAATGGTCATCTAAATGTGTTCTCTATAATTATTTGAGTTGAAAAACATGCCATTTTAGTTCATTTTCAACCTCTTCTAGAAATCATTTCATATTTTTTTTAGTTGAAAATTTCATCAATAGAAACCTAGTCATTATTAAACAATGATCAAAATTTTAGGTTGAAATTATAGTTTATTAGAAACCACTTGTTCACATGTGGTTTGTTGTAGTAGAACTAACTCAACTAAGCACACACCCCAAGGCCAAACACAACCAAACACAAGTAGCCAAAGCAAAGCATAAATTTGTACAACCAAACATAAACAACGAGTTAGCCACCCAAACACTAGCAACCAACTCAAAGCATAAGCAAGTGACAATGAACTTACATTACCAAAAGAAAATGGGAAACAAATATTGAAAGAACTAAACATAAGCAAACATAAGCAAATAGCCAAAAACAAACTCTCTATAAACTTACCTGAGAATTGTTGTTCCACATTGTCTTGCACCCAGGTAAACTCCTCATGTGTCACAAACAAATGCTGACTACTTTGTTTATTATGGTAGTGTATAAAAACATGAGTTTCTTCAAAATTAAATAGCAAATGAAAAATGCCTTTGTCCCCAAGCAATGGAGACCATTGCAGGAGAATGTCCATGCTAGAAAATACCACTAGGTCATTGTAATAGTGGAAGTCAGCTTTGTTGAAAGTAGTCGTAGCATCAACAAACATGCATGCCAATTCGTCTTGGCACAACTTCACCATGTTCAAGAATTCACAATGAAAATATCACGAGATCATGAGCATTTAATGAGGCAATCGACAACATTGACAAGGGGTACAAAGAGAGTCAAAGAAAGCAACGCTACAATATCAATAAGTAGTCAAAGTTGTTTTTAGCCCTAGCTTGAGATTTTGAACCAGGTCCTGACGTCATGTCCATGTTCATCTTCACAAGTAAAGTGCAATACTCTAATAAAATTCTAGTCACAAGACTTATAAATGAAAATCCATCAAATTTTCACATTTCACACCATTTTGTTACTCGTAGTTTCCATAAGATCAACAAGCCTTTGCAATTCAACAAGATGCTTGTTGCTTTGACAGGAGTACGCATACACCGTCTAGAAGAGATCCTCAAGTCTGGACACCATAGAAAATTTTAACATTGTTACAACCATGTGATGATTGACACAACTAGCACTAATAAAAAACGGGGCCCATTTCTCCCGAATTTGGGTTGTGACTCTCATACTCGAACCTTGAAATGTACTAACTCCATCGGCGCCAAAGCACACTAACTTTCTTGCAATTTTCTCACACGTCAACCCTCCCTTGCTCATCAAAGCATGCATGATCAAATCATTCAAGTGAACCGCAGTACCACTCTCAAAAGTAGAAGACAAGAGTAGGAGATGTGGAATTCTCTTCCAATGGTCCATGGCGTAAACATAGACCCCCAACTAAGAGCTATTATCAATTGTTGGCACTTCATTGACACTCATGGAAATCATAGAGGCAAATTGTACAACAACCTTCAAGGCTACCAAAATAGAACCATGGAGATGTTCACTCATCTTCTAACTCATCGTCTCCGACCAATGTTTCTTGGAAAGATTTCTTACTTTAAATTGCTTTAACAACTATTAATGATGCTTGTAATAGCACATTGGGCGACCATAACTAAAAATATGAAAAAGAGTTGAGGATTGAACCTACTTTTGCCTAAACTCACCATCCAAGCCTCCTAGCAATACTTGTTGATTGCTTTCGTCCAGCCCACAATTCCACCAATTGCAAGTGCTTGCAATCATGTTTAGTGAAAATGTCACCTTTCTTCAGATGAGGTAGGGGAATGCCGTCCTCGAGATAGGTGCAATTACCCTCGTGTTTTTCTAAATTGTTTGCCTTCGGAGTGAGGAGCTTGCGTCGCCCCGTAATGGTAGTACAACTGCGACAAAGAATACCAACCACGACTCCATCGGAATTGAATTCACCCTCTACCCAAGCAAATTTACATGTCCAAACTTCTTGCCCTCAACGGGTTATGTTGGTGGAGACAATTTTTGTCCTCTTATGCCTCAACACTCCAAACGTTTTGGTCCTCTTCTTTTACGCATGTCCCTCGCCATTGCTCGTAGGTTGAGTCGGATCGATAATTGGAAAAATCACTATTACTTCAGAAGTGGGGCCATCACGAGACAACAAACATGTAAGAAATTGAGACAAACACGTCTTTGATACATGACTGATCTCGAAGCAGTCAAGAGCAATGGGATCACTATTGGGTACCAAATACTCCCCTAGACCACTTGTGTTGTGGTTGGACTCGAATGTGCGCATCCAAAAATTGTCTGGGAGTTTTAATTGTGGCACCATCAAAAGAAGCCTGCACCCCAACACCCCAAGCCAACAATACAAAGGAACAAGCTTGGAGCCCCCCCAAAATGCAATAAGAAAATAAAAGTACGACGGAATGGTAAGTAAGAAAAACTCGTAGCTTGATGGAGCACAAGAGCATCAGCATCAACATATGGAGACAACAAGAAAGTGAGGCAATACGTAAAGCACAGTGACAACCTCATAGAGCACCAATCAAATTCCCAATTTCAAAAAATAGCCATTCAATCATAGCCTCCATTTCTAGATTGTGGAAGTCAAACCGTCAACATTTCATAAAATCCAATATTCCATCGTAGCAAGGAAGTGGCGCAATGGCGGCAATGGCATTCAAGACATCCAAAGGCAGGATTCAAAGCAGGGAGCGAGGGAATTTTGTTTTAAAAAAAAGGAGTAATGGCGAGCCTAATTTGGAGAATCCGCGATATAGTGGCAATGGCAAAATGACGGCAATTTGATAAAAGATCCCACTAATCTCAATTAATGTAAGTGAAATTGCAAAGACAAGTTAATGCTAAACTTTTGCAAGTTGAAGGAGAAGGAGACGCTAATCCCTCCAAGCGCAGCTCCCCAAATCCTAGCCTTTGCGAATGCGAACCCTTCGATTGTGTTGCTTGGCTACTAGATCCATGATCAAGGTTGCAAGTTGGCAAATGGATGAAACTTTTTTTTCTGAAATTTGTGCTGTTTTGCAACTAGATGAATAAGCAAAATGATGATTGGATGTCACTGCTTTTGTAGATTTTTGCTCAAAATCTTTTCTAGGAGTTCATTTCAAAAATGTACCTTTAGTGGCTAGATTCAAAAGGTAGATTTGTGGCACAAATTAGCCAGTTCTGGGAACAATGGTGCCAAGTGAAGATGGTTGACTACCCCTAATGATGAGGTTTTCGAGGAGAATCGGCAAAATTCTAGGGTATAAGGTAGTATGCTGTTAAATGGCACCTAACCTTAAAGCGCCATCTAGAAGGTTTGTACATTTCAAATTTCAGTTATGTACCTATTTGGATGGAGTGCTTTCAGAAACAAACTTTGACCCTTAATAACTTTTGCATACAATATCAGAATGTGGCGTTCTTCGGTGTGTTGGAACTTTCCTTCACTTGCCAACATGAATATGTGAAAATTTGACCAGTTTCATAATAGCAACTAGGCTCAGTGGTAAAAAGTGACGGTTTTGGGTGTACCCACCTTAGTTGGTGTGCAGGGGGTAGTTTGTGTTTTACAACATGTGTCCGAGTTTGGAAAAGGATTCTGTGAAAGTTATAGGGGTACAGTTCGTCTGCTTCTCAGAGGAAGATGAATCTTGAGTTGCGAGAACTTTTCGGTTGCAGTAGACTGTACGAGCCCAAGCTCATTTTCAGCGCTTTGACCACGCCTCTGCGATGATCAGAGAAATAGATGAAGATTTACAAGTTTTGCGGATTTCTCAATGAGAGCCATTTTGGTGTTGTTGCTTACAAAGATTGCCGAATTTGGGAATGAGAAGGCATTGAATGAAGCAGACAGACCAGTGCAGATGTAACTGTTTGTTTGGTGATTTTTTTTTAAGTCGAGAGATTCTTCGCTTGAAACCCTGGTAAGGAGAGGAATTACTGCGGAGTTGCAAATGTCCTTATTGGCATATGGCCAGGGGATTCTTGCAGGAGACATAGGTGTGGGAGCCGGACTTACAGAGCCTTGGGCAAGTAGAGAGGCCCACTACCTATGGAGTGGAGATGGAATAATGGATTCTGAGAGGGATTCGGATTCCTTAAATATTCACTGTGAGGGCGGGCCTGACATTCCCCTGGCCGGCCATCACTTCTTGAGTTTGCTTATAGAAGGAACACCTCATGATGAAGTTTCCGAACCAGACACTCCGAGGCCTATCAGGAGAGAACTCCACTGGGACTCTCCTCCGCAGTCACCAGGTGCTGTTTTTGTTAACCTGCCATATAGCGTCCTGCAAATTGTGGCCACTTCTGCCAAGGCGGATCTTGTTTTAGTAGGTATTTTACAGAATAATCAGGAGCGTATTATGGAGACACTTCTTTGTGTGCCGAGAACTTATACTTGTGCAGAACTCATAGAGTTCAAAACAGAGTTTTTTGCTTGTGTAAACGGAACAGTTCTGGCAGTAGATGGGTCAATTTTGCCAGGGGAGTTCTCAGAGGTACTTGGAAGAGAACCGCAAGCTTTCATTGGGCGCCAGTTTAATTTGGAAGCATATGAGGGCATCTTCTTCGGTTTGTGGTTGGACAAGTCGAAAATACCTCAGACAGCAGAATCCATTTTCTCTGAGGCTGTACAGTCTTTACCAATGCTTTTATCAACTCGAATCGAAGCGCGCAAGTATGAGCGATTGGGGAAACGTTTTGATGCTATCTTGAAAATGATGCCTCAAGCTGTGGTATTTGTGGATGATGAAGTGGGGCAAGTGCTTATTAATCCTGCTGCAGCAGCCTTGTTGGATCTACCTACCCATGGTGAAGTGGAACCATCTAGAGTTGCCAGTGCCATGAAAAGGTTGGCCGCTAGTAGTGGGACCCGAACTGATCCTCAGAAGTGGTACAGAGCTATGACAGGGGTGGAGGAGCCTCAAGAGATTGAGGAAGAATGGGTGCTGAAACAACCTCGATGTGTTCTTCATGTGCGATCATTTCCTGTAAGTAGTGTCTCAGCTCACGGCCGCTTATGGCTATATGAAGATGTCACAACTGACAGGGATGCTTGTGAGGCTATTCGAGCAGCAAATCGGGCAAAGTCACAGTTTTTGGCTATGATGAGTCATGAGCTTCGTACTCCTATGACAGGTGTTCTTGGAATGCTTGATCTCTTGCACTTGACACAGCTGGTGCCTCAACAACAAGAGCTTGTGAAAATCATGCAGGAATCAGCTGAAGGCCTCATGCAGGTCATCAACAACATCTTGGACTTTTGCAAGATGGAAGCTGGCCGTCTCTCTTTAGAGGAAATTGATTTCTCTCTTAGCGATCTCTTTGAACAGGTTGTGACAATGCATGAGAAGAAATTAGCCGAAAAGAGTCTGAAACTACATATCAAACCTATGGAAGGGGCTACTATTGCTGTTCGTGGTGATCCTGTCCGTCTCCGGCAAATCATTCTAAATCTTGTTAGCAATTCAATTAAATTCACCGAGAAAGGAAGTATCACAGTTTGTTGGCGGTATGTCCCATGTCCTCCCCTCATTGTCAAGCCGCTTCAGGGCAAAGGAAGAATGAAAAGGAGCGCCAGTGGGAGTCTTCGTTATAGCTATCCGGGACTTGAGTCATCAGTGGCAGAAAAAGGACTTGCAGTTGGGAAAAGTCGTATGAAGGATAAGCTGTATCTTGAGGTCAAAGTAAGTGATACAGGTGTTGGTATTGCTAAGGAGCAGCTCGAGACCTTATTTGCAGCAGCTCAGGCAGGTGCGCTTAGAAGAGATGCATCTGGGACAGGTCTCGGACTTGCAATCTGCAAGGGATTGCTTCTGTTGATGGGAGGGAGAATGCTGCCTGTGAAAAGCCAGTCTGGTCAAGGCACAGTGGTGACCTTTGTCTTACCTGTGTTACCTGCTGAAGACTCTAGCAAGCTCCTTCTGGAGCTTTTGGGAGACAAACCTTCCACGGCTAAATCATCTTTGCCTCCTCCGGGAGCATGCGTCAAAGAAGAGACAAAGACTATCAGCGTGCTAGTTGCAGAAGATAACAAGGTCAACCAACTCCTCATTCGTAAAATTTTTCGGCATTACGGGCACGATGTTGAATTGGTCAGCAACGGGAAGCTAGCTGTCGAGGCCGTTCAAAGAAATTCGTATGACCTTGTACTCATGGATCTACAGATGCCCGTTCTCGATGGTTTGAGTGCAACGAGAGCAATAAGGGCCTTACCCACGGCAATGGCCACTGTTCCTATATATGCTCTCTCTGCTGATGCGCTGGCACCAGAAAGTGGACCTATGGAAGAGACTGGCTTAGATGGTTACCTTAGTAAACCCATAGTCTGGGAAGACATGTCTGAGGTTGTTGACAAAGTCTTAGCATCCAAAACTCATTAACGAGACAACTTGATGGAAATATTCTCATCATCTGTGCACGATGAAATCGAAGACCACTTTTTTGAAAGCAGTCGTTTTGGAGACCAGCAAGCATTTTTTCAATCAGATGCTGACAACGAATGAAGGTGTGCAGTCCCAGTTATTTTCTGTATTCTTGACTGCCGTGGAACTTGCTAGAAATCTGGCCGTCATCAGGTGGTGTTCACAGGCTGGATGATGACTGGTTGCACTCTTCATCAACGGAGGTTTATCTTGAACTTCAGTTCTGTTTTAATTTGAAATTAACTATTTAGTATCGTAAGTTCTTTTTTTATTGGCTGAGCTGTATGGACTGTTGTGCCCGGATTTCCAATTTCATTGTATCCGCACGGCCAGTTGTTGGGGACTTCACCACCTTAATGTATTTCATGAAAAACCTCTTGTTTGATCATTGTTCGGAAAGTCTTATGTTTCGAGTAGTGCAAATGGTCAATATAGTCAGTTGTGTTATCAAGAGATCGCATCGACAATCTTATCGGAGGGTGGAGAAAATTGAAGCTTTTGTACAATGCAAATGGAGTTGTAATATATCGGAGGTAGATTCTGGGCACTCACTACTCTTGCGCTTAAGTTGAGCTGAATACTCTTTCTTTTCTTTGAAGTTTTATCTTTAGTGGTATAGACACCATTATGACTGTTTTCCTCTCCTATTGAAAAGGGTAGGAATATTCCGTTCCATCAATGAAGGAGAGTGTTAGCTTCTTTATTGTCAACCTGTAGTGCAGCTGTACGATGTTGATACTTTTCAAGGTTCTCTGAGTTTTTATGGGTCTCCTATCTTACTTCAGTTATTCAGTGTAGTGTGAAGCACGTCCATGATGGTCTACACTGTTCAAACGGTTTTGCATTAATAGTGCTACCTGACTCGTCATGTTTCTGTGTCAGCCCGCTTTCTGGAAGGCGCGGATTTCATATTGTGGATCGACAAGCCTGCAAGCTGGTGCCTTTAAGTGGTTGTCCGTTTCTGTAGAGGTTCGCGATATTCAAGCTTTTACATCTTATTTGTTACATGTGAACATCTTGGACATGGTTTTTGGTTCTCCTTGCTGGTTGTATCTGGAACCACTCTACGGTAGAAGCGTTTCTTCGTCAATTCGCACCCTCGGTGAAGGGTTTATTGCGTAGCTCTCAAGTGAAACATTGTGCAGTAAACAATGTGAAGATTGTGGATGAATTACTTACCTGTGCCTCCCCCCATACTAAGATTATAAGATCTCGGAATTTGCATTTAAGTTAGGGAACCATTTTAATGTCTTTCAGCTTTTTCTTAGGGATTTCTATTATTAGATCATGAACACTTTCTTGGGATCATGTCCCCATTTCTGCAAGATTCGAATGCTTTTGAGGCCTTGGATCATGAAGATCAAATTGTTTTATCTTAGTTTTGATCTTGGTAATATTGGTTTGCAAAAAGCTCAAAATAAAATGAAATTCAAGTTATACATTAGGAAGGATGATTATAGAGGAGTAAATTAGAGTCACCTAAAACCCTTGTTAATGTGATGCCTCTTTCTATTTATATTCTATAAACATTTGAATTTTAATTCAATTTGATTTTTATTGGCATGACAACAAGTCATGGTTGCATGCAATCCAAGTACATGGAGTTGTCTTCCTTCTAAATGGAGATTTAGGTCTCATCTTTTCAAAAAGAAGGGTTTAAACACAAATGAATACTTCAAGTGGTAAGAGTTTAATCCACTCACTCTTTTTGCAAGGGTAGGATATAAATCTCCATTTAGAAGGAAGATAGTGACATGTGATTAATCCTAGAGCGTCGTGATTCATTGCAGCAATTCAGTGGAGTTTGAAAAGTGGGAAGAATTTAGGAGCCCCAAGCTACAAAGTAGGTGTGGGAATTTGATGGAGTAACTGTAAGATCTGAAGCGTAAGGTTGCCAAAAATGTAAATCTGCAATAAAATGGAGTAATGGTAAGATCTGAAGTGTAAGATTGCCAAAAATGTGAATCTGCAATAAAATGGTGGTAATTTATAAAGGGTGTGAAGATCATGAGGTTTGACTAAAAATTGAGCATTGACCATAATGGGCAGCTAGTCTTCACCGTACAAATCATGTTAAAAATACCACGTGATGGCTTGGAAAAATGTGGAGAAAATTGTTGTGCATGTGTTTGGGATTGTTGAATCAGTGCATATATAATTGCAAGAGGGTGATTCAAGGTCTCAATGAATGTGAAGCTTGCAATAGACTTGCCTTCCAAAACATAGGAAAAATTGGTGATGTTTGAAGAAGTAGTTTGCATCCAGTAGTTGCCTGGCTGGATACATATGACAATTTCAGCAATTCTACATCACGGTCACTCTACAAGCACAGTGGTCAAGGGAAAAAACAAATCCAATAGATGTTACATGCTTTACTTTCATTATGTCCATGCAAGAAGAGGAGCTCATCAGCCCTTTGTATTTCAGAAATTTACAAAAACTACAAATATGTTGTTTGTTTTGCCTGTAGATTCCAACCGAATTTATAGAACCAAAAGATGTAGTTATGTATAGTCCTTTGAAATGAAAGTACATACATAATGTACAAGGTGGACAAGATGACCTTCAACTAAGCAACTACACACCATTGACAAAAGCGACGCAATGAAGTTAACAGAGCAATGTCTACATATTGTGCAGACAACTCAATCTAAGAGACAAACAAGCCCTGTCCGACTACCAAGAGAAACAACATGCAATTTACATAACCAAAATACAAAAACGTATACATGTCGACAACTTCAGTAGCTAGTCATTATGAATAGCCGAATTCAAGTGCACAGAAATTGCAATGACAGGCACCATCCCTTCCTGAAGCCTGACTTCGTCCTCCAGCAAGGGTATCCCTGTGATTCTATAAATCAAGAATGGAGGGCCAAGTTGCACCATTGTAGAAGAAATTGACACCACCCTTTCGTAGATAACAACAGTAAGCTTCTAACAACGCAAAGGATAGTGGCAACGTAAAAAACAATTGCCCATGTGAAGATGGACACCACTACATTGTAAGTAAGACAAATTCGTATGTGTACTCCCCAAACAATAGTGGCACTTCCTCTGCTTGTTGGTCTACACAAGACAGTGAACAATTGGTTCAGCAAGCCTGAAACATGACACACAACCTCTTTTCACCGTCTATGGTTTGCATAAGGCTTCAACAAGTAGTAGCTGGAAGTCCACACGATTGATAGGATCTTGAACCAAGCGCCTTATACAAAATGTAACAATTGACAACAGAAGTGTCCAACAACAAAAAAAAAACCTTGTGCCACTATTTGTGGCTTTGGATTTGACATGAGTAAACGCCACGCATTTGATTGGCCACCTCGAATTGCATGTAACCTTTGTGCACAGGAGAGGTAATGACGTCCTTCTTTTTACCACGAACTTGCTAGGGAACAGTTGGCCAATCCTCTCCTAATCATGGAAGAAGACTGAAAAACAAAGACAAAAGCAACATGGCCTTCCAATCCACCCACACGACGCAACAAACCTTCTTGCTCTCGTACATGCGCTAGACCATGGTGCCTTGAGGCCCACCAACAAAATTTTGCCTTTGAGTGAGGGCTTGTGGCAAACCAACACGATTGGTCATCACAGTATTAGTAGCGTAAGTGCCTAAAGCAACCAAATCCACTATTAACTTGACAGAAGTGAAGTAGCAATTTGTGACCATGACATGACCTCGTCCGTAAAGGCCGCGAAGTAAGAGCATGATAACCTCGTATCTCGACTTTGCACCACCTCCCTTGCATGTTGTTACTAGACTTCGTTGTAAAGAACCCGTGTAGATGTCAAAGGCATATATGTATTTCGTTCAAGCATCAGCCAATGCCCACACTTTGATGCCCTACTTGGTCGGCTTCTTGGGCAAATACTATCAAATTGGATAGTAACTACCCTTGTAATGTGTCATGCACTTGTCCACGGTCACCTCCTGATGCAAGTTCCAATTCAGCTTGCATCATCGTTGTATCTCCGTGATCAACCAACCTAACTTTGTTAACTTTTGCGCTCTAGTTTGCCAAACATCTTCTTCAAAGGCTCTATCATCTAACACGTGCAAGCATCTCGTAAGTTCTATCTTCGTACTGTGACTTTGACATCGTCTTTGTGATAATGTGGTAGTAGAGAAATGAAAATTGCTTACTCTAGTAAGCTCTATGGTTTGGAAGCCTTTTGATTCCCATCAATAGTGACACACCAAAAAAAGCACACAACTTAATTGAAGTCAAAGTCTACCAGAAAGGTTCGCTGAGTGGCAACTGCGTATCAGGATCAACCTTGTTGGCATACCTATTAGTTTCATCACAGATGCTTGTAAGCATATTTTTACTCCAATATCAATCAAACAAGGACATCTTCATGGGCATGCGTTGGAACGGAAAATTCAGTTATGCTGTAGGACCACTAAAACAAATAGGATCATGGACAAATGTGCTCAGTGATGTGGTCCACGTTTCCTCCGCAAAAGTGGCGGCAAAGGTGCGCACTTGGGTAGCTGCAATAGCACCAATAAGCCAATCCCTACATATGCCACCACTTTCACTAGTAGGTAGTACCCTTGGAAGAGGTTCAATGGACATACTTCCTTTAGTAGGCAATACAGGAGGACCACACATGTAGAGATTTCTCCCGCAAATTTTGTTGGAGCTTTTACGAGGCACGCAAAAAGTTGCAGTACTTACACCATTGAGAATTCTCTTGGCCAACGACTTTCCTGCTAATTGTCTAGCTTTATTAGTTGTACTAATAGTGGCATTGCCACCATGTCTACACTGCTTGTAGTTGGCACCTTGTGATTATACACTGGCTAGCCGGTTCAAGAGAGGTGCTTTCCTAATGGATTGGGCGCCACTCGCGGAAAGCCGTTGGACTTCTTCGATGCTGACTCAACCATGGAGGCTACAATAAGGCCGTTCACCATCCAATCCATCACTCCAACAAGGTTGCCCATTACAATGGCAACATTTCCCTCGCGACAACGGCTATCATCAATTGTTGAAATATATAGATTTGCGGCGGGGAGTTTGAATGTCTTTGGCGCATAGAAAGGTGTCAGTTGATCGCAGACCACGTCATGGAATAGCTTGCTAAAGGTTGGCCGCATCTTTCCATCTTCTTCTGATGTGCACTCACGTGCACAAAACAAGCAAAAACAATGCTAGAAATTGAACCCAGAAAGCACAAGTGATGACTCAGAATAGGAAATAGAATATGAAAATAAATTGCATTTGGATGGAATGAGAGGGAAATAAGCCTGCCTTCCCTTTAAAAACAAAATGAAAAGCCCAAAAGGGCACTTCAAAACTAGGGTGACTACACACTGACTTCCGAGATAACAAAAAAAGTCACAAAGCCATTGTCCCTAAAAATCCAGATTTCGAGCCTACATATGGAAACTCGTTCCGGAACAATCACCAAACTAAAAACTAACTATTGTGAAAACAAACTAAGTTCCAACTATCACTCCCGAGCTTTCTTGAAACTGTTGTCACCTTGCTTGATTGGAGCCCTGATGGCTGCTTTGGGAGGTGTCGACTTGATTATCGACTGGTTCATTATCTTGTAGGAAGGAATTGACTATATCGGCGAGGACGAATCACCTCAATTTTGGATCCCGTTTTGTAGTCCTCCTCCTCGGAATCCTCAATTTGATCCAACTTCTCTTTTGATGGTAAAGGATTGTCCAAGTCCATTAAGTTGGTTTCCTCCTCGGTGATTGTCGGAATCCGTAATAGTCTACGATGGATCAAGATAGACTAGAAAAAGGTAAAAGTAATAAAAATTTCAAAAAAATAAATTAGGTATAGAGAAACGGAAACAAGTAAATACTTAAAAATAGTTTAGATCTAATTTCGGAGTCAATATGGGAAAATGACGGAATTTGACATCCGGGTAGGACGGATCTAATATCCGGAAAGGAACCGGAACGCAGTCATTAAGATAGTAGGTTACACGGATGGATCAGTACCACTTGCACAAGTTCGCGAACCCGCTGCACGCGAAGGAAGGGTACGCGATCAAGGACTGCCGAGACGAGCGGCACAAGCGGCTGCTCCAGTTCCTGCTCCCGATCCTATACCCGAACAAGAATTCCCGGGTTACAGTCACGATGGCCAACACCATCTTCGGGGCATTCCAGGACCGGATCATGCACTGGGGGAGGGTCATGGCGAGCGTTGTTGGAAGGTGTACCGGGAATCTGGCGAAGAACAAGCCGAACCCGCTTAGCACCTACTTGCTCCACATGTACCAACACCAGGAGCTATTGACGAAAGAGGAGTCAACAGATTATGAAACCGGGTTGGTGATGCTGCAGTGCAATTGCTCGGATGACGAAGATCCGGAGACCCAAGAGTCAGACGACAAGGACGAGGATGACAAACCGGAAGTGAAGAAGGAAAAGGTGGAGTCGGAGGTGAAGGAAGATCAGAAGGAGGCATCCGCAAGTCGAAGACGGAAGTCTACGGATCTGACATCTCGAGGTAAACTTCCGAAACCCTCCCTCACGTAGGATTTGAAGACCTGGGAAGGACCGCATTTCTTTGATGCCGGAGAAGAGTGGATCCAGATCGCGAAGATGTATCATGACTAGCTCGCCAACATTGTATTGGGGTCGGTGGATGTCATGTAGTGCGATCCGGAGAAGTTGATGGAGGTTCTCAAATCGCTGCCTCTAGAGAAGGAGTGGGACGAGATGAGGACGGAAGTCCGGAACCTGCAGAAGGAACGGGAGGAGTTGACCTCCAAGCTCAATTGGACGGAAGGGGAGCTGCACTAGTCCCAACAAGTAGTACAGAAGGCCTATTGGGCAATGCAGACCTTCCAGAAGTGGATCGTGAGCCCAACCGACCTATACTCCAAGGCAGCCTTGTACAATGAGATGAAGAAATCTTCTGCCCCACTCACCAACACCAAGATGGTCCGGGTTATGGTAGAGATGACTGGTCAGATGGAGACATCTCTAAAGGAGTTCCGGGCATTGGCAGCAACGATGGATCCAAACAAGCCTCTCGACTTTGGCGGCTTTCCGGAACTTCCAGACATCATTGGAACTCCAATGCCACATCCGGAAGTCTCACCAACCAAGCGTATGGGTCACTTTGGGTCTCTGATCAACATCGTGACTGGAGGACAGAGTCCCCCACTTACAAAGACGGGGATGCCGGTCCGGAGTAGTCTGGATGCCCAGATTGAACTTGTGCAGAATCCGGCACGCACTCATCCGAAACAATTCGAGGATATAGAGACTCCTCCACCCGAACCAATGCCTAAACCGGATCCTATCCACATAGAGATTTCAGAGGAGGTGGAGGTAGAGGAGGATCCAAAATCCCTGGTCCATACGGATGACACGGAGTCGGATAGTCCCCCACCCCAAAAGACCTCAATCATCACCCGGGTGTCCCTCCGGACACCACAAGGGAAGTTAGGGTTCGACAGTAGCTCCAAGAAACAGAAGAGGAGTAAATAGATAGTGTAAGAGTTAAACTAGTTGATTTGCCATTGTTTATTTTGTAAGACCGGAATCCGGGTCTTCATGCAGAACTCGGATCCCGGATTTCTTGTCTTTTTCTTCAGTTATCTAATCCTCCCGGATTTTCAAGGCAGTTTAGGATTGGATGGAGCAATTCTTATCGCGTGATTTCCGGCATGTAGTTTTGTTTTAAAAGGGAGGGCCCACATGTGGTCCCTCATTCCTTTTCTTACTATTCCGTTTTTGAGCAGTAAATATATTTTTGCATTATCTGTCTTTTATTCATTGTCTGAGTTTTTCATGTGCGTCCTTGCTTTACTTTGCCCTGTATGTATAAGGGTGTTAGGAACACGTTATTTGAAGGTTTGGGCTAAAGAGTAGAGAGGTGGTAAGAAGGAATCTGGATCCAAGGTTTTGCCGGATCTGTTAGTTGTGTGAATCTAGGGAAGGGATTTAGAATTGTGAAGGAGGAGCTGTGCGTAATCCGGAGTTAGTGGTGTAGATGCGAGTCTAGAAGGCCGGGGAGGGTTCCGTGCGGAGATAAGCAACCGCCTGTGGAAAAACCCTGCTCACCCGGAAGGTTTGCCGACCTCCGGATCAAATTCAAGTCCTAGTACCAAACCGCCTGTCAGTTTCTTGGGTGGTTCTATATCTGTTGTTGTAGTAAAGAGGGACAAGTTGTATTCTGAGTGACCTACTTTTGGAATATTCCGGAAGTTGTGAGAGTGGACCAATCCGGACCTTGTTTATAACGGAAAGTATTTGTGTGTCCGTGTCATTAGGAAGTTAGAGTTTGTGTGAGAACAAGGAGTGGTAATGTCCCACTACAACAATGGCAGTGTTTTATGACTGCAAAAATATGACTGAGGATGATTGGCGACTACTCGTAGTCATATTCTTGGAGGTCAATACCTTGGGGAGAAATATGACTGCAAAATATGACTGCCAATCGTTTTTGGGCCTTGTACTTCACAGGCGTATATTATACGTCCATTGGGAACACCAAAGTATTTCATAGAGAACGGTAGGGAACTTGTTTGAGAACATTGAATTATATTATTAGTCATATTTTCATGGTAGTAACATTTTTTTGTTTTTGAGCAACCTAAGAAAAACATGGGCAATCAAAAAAATATAGACAAGCCATTGTTTAAAATTTTGAAACCTAATCACCACTTTTTAAGGGTTTTGAAACCCTAGCCACCACTTCTTTTTACTCTTCTTTTTTACCTTTTGTTGTCTCTTGTCTTTTGTCTTTTGTCTCTTTGAATTCACTCTTATTTCTTAGTTGTTGTGTTTTGTTGCATTTTGAGTTCACTCTTGTTTCTTAGTTTGTTTTTTTGTTGCATCTTGAGTTACTCTTACTTCTTAGAGGGTTTTTTTTTTGTTGCATCTTCACTCTTGCTTCTTGTTTTTTTCTTTTTGCATCTTAATTCTTTCTTCTTCTTATTTCTTACTTTTCGTTCTCTCTTTTTGTTTCTTGTTTCTTTTTGTTGCATCTTAACTCTTTTTTGTTGTTTTTTGTTACCTCTTAGTAGTTGCTTCTTATTGTTTCTTGTGCATCTTAACTTGTATTTGTTGTTATCTTTTAGCACTTGTTGCTTTTTTTATTCTTGTTCCTTGCATCACCATTGTTTTTTTTCTTACCCTAAATTTGTATCACATATTTTCTATTGTTGTAAACTTTTGAAGATTAAGCTTTGTTGTATGTTCATTAAAAATTAACCTCCTATTTCTTTAATTGTATATACAGGCAACAAAATTGGAACAAAGTCGTTGGAGGCTACTTGCAACTCACTTCATATTATTGTAAGAAATATAGTCTCTATTGACTTGTGTAAATAATTCATTGTGATATACATATTTTATATTTATGACTAATAAATTATAAATGTCATTGAAAGGAGTCACATTCCTTCTTATATATTCCCTCTCCAATATAATTATTTCTTATATATCTTTAAAATCATATGTATTTTTTTTTAACTACATGAAATCTTTTATTCAATTGTTAAATCATTTTAATGTATGATTGCAAATATGCTTAGGTATCCTTCAACTGTTGTATGATTTGTTCAATTCATAGTTCAAACTTCAAAATACATATCAATAAAAATGACTAGGTGCTCTCAATATGACTGAAAAATATGACTGAAAAGAGTCGTTTTACAAATCATCAAAAAATATGACTGAAAAGAGTCGTTTTACAAATCATCAAAAAATATGACTGAAAAGAGTCGTTTTACAAATCATCAAAAAATATGACTCACCGCAGTCATATTCCACATGATTGCAAAATATGACTCATTGTCGTACGCGCAGTACGGTAGTAAGCGCTCTTAGCCACAACTACGTGGTAAGATGACACGGAATATCGTCCCAGGAAACCCCAGAGGGTGTTCTAAACTCCTTCTAATCCGGTTTCAACGTAAATCTATTCAAATCTCAATCCTTATCCGGATTCTACAACTTTCCGGATTCTCTACCGGATCCGGATTCCTCCCATCACCAGATCCATAACTCCAAACCAGTTTGTTTTACCTCTGTTTTATCCTCAGAGTGTCCTCACTTGCTCTTTTACAAGGGGTAGTGACATCATTACTCCTTCTTATCTCACTTTAACTCTAACTTCCTAATGACACGGACCTAGAGTAATTTCCGTCATAAACAAGGTATGGACTGGCTCACCCTCACAACTCCAGATTCCTCCAGAAGTAGGTCACTCAGAATATAACCCGACCCTCCTTACTACAACGACAGATTCTGAACTTACCCGGAAACTGAGACAAGGTCTGGTACCAGAACTTCAACTGGATTTGTAAGCGGCAGACCTTCCAGGTGAGTGGGGGTTTTCCATAGGCGGTTGCTTATCTCCGCACGGAACCCTCCCTGGCCTTCTGGACTCGCACCCACACCACCAACTCCGGATTCCGCACAACTCCTTCACAGCTCTAAATCCCTTCCCTAGACAAACACACAGTTCACAGACTTGGGAAACCCTGAATCCGGATTCCTCCTTACCACCTCTCTACCCTTCAGCCAAAACCTTCAAATAGGCACCTAACCACCTTAAACACACAAGAAAAAAGGAAAGCAAGGACCCATATGAAAAACAAAGGCAATGAGTAAAAAGACAATAAATGCAAATATATATTTACTGCTCAAAACAAGGAATAGCAAAAAAAGGAATGAGGGACCACAAGCGGGCCCTCTCTTTTAAAAGAAAACTACAAGCCGGAAATCCCGCGGAAAGCACCGTTCCGCCCAATCCTAAACTGCCCTAAAAATCCGGGCGGATAAGGTAACTGAAAATAAAGTCTCAAAATCCGGGATCCGGGTTCTGCATGAAGACCTGGAACTACAGTCTAACAAAATGACAACTGAAAAACTACCAGTCTAACTTCCTACTTTCCCTTCCGCTGTTTCTTTCAACTACTATCGAACCCTTACTGTCCCCGGGTGCTAGTCTTGCCTTGTGGTGTCCAAAGGGATGCCTGGGTGATGATTGACGTCTTTCGGACAGGGGGACTGTTGGAGTCCGTGTGGACCAGAGTCCGGTCCGCTTTCTCCAAAGACTGCGGATCCTCCTCTACCTCCACCTCCTCCGAGATCTCTATGGGAATAGGATCCGATGTAGGCATTGGTGCGGGCGGAGGAGGTTCGATATCTTCAAACTGCTCCGGATGCGTGTGCGCTGGATTCTGCACGAGTTCGATCCGGGCGTCTAGGCTACTCCGGACCGGAATCCCCGGATCCGGATATATGGGACTCTGTCCTCCTACGGTGACGATGTTGATCAGTGACCCAAATTGACCTGTCCGTTTGACGGGTGAGATTGGGGGTTGCGTTGACGGAGTTGCGATGACATCCAAGACTTCCGGAAAACCACCGAAGTCGAGGGGCTTGTTCAGATCCATGTTCGCCATCATGGATCGGAACTCCTTCAGCGACGCCTCCATTTTTCCAGCCATCTCCACCATAACCCGAACGATTTTGGTATTGGTGAGGGCCGCGGAAGTCTTCTGCATCTCATCATAGAGTGTTGCCTTGTTGTAGAGGTCGGCTAGACTCACCATCCACTTCTGGAAGGTCTAGAAAGCCTGGTAGGCCTTTTGCGTTGCCTCCTGAGAGTGGTGCAGCTCCCCTTCCGTTCAGTTCAGTTTAGCCTTGATCTCCTCTCGTTCCGTCTTGAGTTTCCGGATCTCCGTCCTCATCTCGTTCCATTCTGACTCTGGCGGCAACGTCTTCAGGACGTCCAGCAGATTCTCCGATTCGCAGTGCATCACCTCCGCGGACCGCAGTACGATGTCCGCGAGCCTGTCCTGGTACAACTTTGCGGTCCGAATCCACTCTTCTCCGCACTCGAAGAAGCGTGGTCCTTCCCAAGTCTTTACATCTTGCGTGAGGGAGGGACCTGGAAATTTACCTCTGGCTGCAGGATCCGTAGACTTCCATCTCCGGCTTGCAGATGTCTCCTCCCGGTCTTCCTTCTCCTTCTCAGGTACCTTCTCTTCCAACTCCACCAGATTGTCTTTCCCTTCTGGTTTGACGTCCTCTTCGTCGTTCTCGGACTCCTGCGTCTCCGGCTCCTCATCATCCGAGCAGTTGCACTAGAGCATGATCAACCTGGTCTCGTAATCCGTCGCCTCGTCTTTCGTCAGTAGCTCCCGGTGTTGGTACATGTAGAGGAGATAGGTGTTGAGCGGATTCGGTTTGTTCTTTGCTAGGTTTCTGGTACACCTCCCCACAACACTCGCCACGACCCGTCCCCAGTGAACGACCCGGTCCAGGAATGCCCCAAAGATGGTGTTGGCCATTGTGACCGTAACTCGGGAACTCTTGTCCGGGTACAAGATCGGAAGGAGGAAGCGCAGCAGTCCCTTGTGCCTCTCGTCCCGCCAACCCTTGATGGCGTACCCCTCCTTTGCGTGCAGCGGATTGACGAACTTGTGCTGGTGATACTGGTCCGTCCGGGTGGCAAATCCGTTTCCGGTTTTCGAGAATCCGTAAACCTCTGCCCACAACTCCTTCGTCCAGTGGTCTGGATGCCTACGCACAATCTGATCGTACTGATTCGGTGCGCCTACCGCCAACTCCCAGAGGACCTAGTCACTCTGGACGCTCCAAGGTTTCTTCAGGAAACCTGCACAGCCCAAGACCTTCAAATCATCTTCTAATTAGCGCAGGTGGAGCGGATTCGTCGGGATCACCAAATTGAGTTTTCGGGCTGGGACCGTATACCATGTACTAACCCTTGCCATTCGTCTCACCTCTACTAACGTCGTAACCCTAACTCACCACACTTTCTCTCACTAACAGCTAGATGCGGAGCAACTGAAAGAGGGCGAGAAATGAGGAGGAGCTTGGTATATATACCATTCCAGCGCCCAACGTTCACTTCATTGGAAACGCTGGCTACGGAACGCCGTAACGTATCTCTAGTCTAGTGCCACAAGCTACTGTCTTAATGACTGCGTTGTGGTGATTGTGTTCCGGCTCCTGAATCTGTCCACCCGGATGTCAAGTTCCGTCATGTTCCCATATTGGTTCCGGAATTAAGTCTAAAGTAGTTTTAAGTATTTATTTGTTTTCGTTACTCTATGCCTAAACTAATTTTTTTCGAATTTGTACTATTTTAATTTCTTCTAGTCTATTAGGATCAGTCTTAAACTATTATGGATTCCGACATTCACCGCAGTCATATTCCACATGACTGCAAAATATGACTGACCACAGTTATATTCCACGTCATCAAAAAATATGACTCAATGCAGTCATATTTCACAAAATATGACTGAGAAGTCATATTCCACGTCATCAAAAAATATGACTTAATGCAGTCATATTCCACAAAATATGACTGAGAAGTCATATTCCACGTCATCAAAAAATATGACTCAACGCAGTTATATTTCACAAAATATGACTGAGTAGTCATATTCAACGTTATCAAAAAATATGACTCAACGCAGTCATATTCCACATAGGATTTTTTCATTTACCCGGGTAGCTCAAGAAAAAGTCAAAGAAAGTCAAAATATACGCCTTGTTGGCATACTATGGCTAATTATAGGTATTTATACCCTTCAACTTATATGACTACCAATATGACTGATGTCTGAAGCAACTGCTTCTAAACGACTGTTGCAATCATATTCTGAGTCATCTGCAGTGATTTTTGCGCCAGTCATATTTTTTGATTTTACGACTAACTGCAGTCATTTTTTGCAGTTATAAAACATGGCTTTTGTTGTAGTGTCCCTACCCCTCGTAAAAGAGCAAGTGAGGACACTCTGAGGGTAAAACAAAGGTATAACAAACTGGTTGGAAGTTACGGATCAAGTGACGGGTGAGATCCAGATCTAGTAGTGAGTCCGGAAAGTAGTAGAATCCAAGAAAAAGAGTGAGATTTGGAGTGATTTACGTTAAACTAGATTAGAAGGAGTTTAGAAAACCCTCCGAGTTTCCCTAGGACGATATTCTGTGTCATCTTACCACGTGGTTGTGGCTAAGAGCGCTTACTACTGTACTGCGCGTACGACAGTGACTTCTGCTGCATATAGGTGAACTCGTTCAGATGGATCCGAGCCAAATTTGTTAAAGCACCAATCTACTCTTTGAGATCGCTCTGGATCCTTGTTGCAGGGACCTTGAAAGATCCTTCTTCTTGCATTTGGGTGGGTTGATCCTCCAATTGAGTGAGAACTTCTGGCTGCTCTAGAGATGGTCTCGAGCTTAGGTCCTTGATTGTTCCGGTTCTAATCTGCCCACTTGCCTACTAAGTTACCACAGAAGACCCTCCATGCTATTAAAGCAATGATTTTAGACCCTCGGGTGTTGGCATGGTTGAAATAATAGGACCTGGCCTAGTTGAAGTTTCTAAAAACATGGGAACTTTCAGAAACTACGAGAAGTCCATTAGTTTGTTCGGGTCAAGGTGCCCCAACAAATGCCGTATATCTTTTAGTACTACCTCCATTCTAGTTTGGAAATCAACTAGGATAGTTACCACTTTCAATCCAGATAAGTAGCCCTCCTTAATCAACCGAGAGGTAAATAGTTTGGATCTCACTATGACGTCCAACAATGGCGCAACTAACTTGCTTAGGTTCCAAACTAGGTGGAAAGCTTCCGTCTCCTTTTGCCTTGCAACGCTTAGTTCGCTTTCTGTCCAGTTCAGTCAGATTTAGAGATCGTTCCGTTCTTTCTCCAACTTCCAGATCTCCTCGTCCTTTGCTTGTATGACTTCCGATCTCGGCCGTTGCTTGAACTCGTCACATATTTGGTTGGTTGGAACTCCTTCCAAGTTGTCACTGATGGCAAGTATGAGGTCCTCTATTTTGTCGTATAGTTCCTTGACTTAATCCATCCATTTGAATTCGTCCTTATAGATTCTTGAATGCTTACTTGTTTCTCCTTTCTCCGGTTTTGGCAACTAGGAGCTCGGATCGGTGGACTTCCTTTGTCTTTCCTATCGCTCAACTACATCATGCTTCTCCTTCGGAACTACCTCGTCCTCCGATTCTGGATTTTTCGTCTCGACTTCATCTATGAGGTCATATTTGAGAATCTCAGCTCCGGACCTCTAATAATACACTTGATCACCTCCTAATTGTTTAGGACCTCCTTGTGGTGGTAGAGGTGGAACAAATAGGGGGTGATTGGGCTGGTCTTGTTCCGTCCTACATGCTCCACCAGTTTTGCTACCACTTCCATGATCACTCTACCCCAGTGCACAATTCTATCCCCTAGTGACCCAAAGATAGTATTGGCCTTAGTGATCGTAACCTGAGTAGGCTTTTCCGGATACAAAATGGGAATAAAAAAGTTCAATATCTGTCTATGCCTATCGTTCTTGCAATCACTAATGGTGTATCTTTCTTTCGCATTTGCTGGATTCTAGAACTTTCCATTGGCATACTTATCCGTCCAGAAAGCAAATCCGGATCCGGTCTTTTTGAATGAATATACCTCTGCCTAGATATCCTTGGTCCATGCTATCGGTCGTCCTCTCAGTGTCAGTTTATATTGATTCGGAACTCCTCCAATGATTTCTTGAACCCTCTCGTCACTCTTGAGGTTTCATGGTCTTTCTATCAATCCTAAACAACCCATCCTAATGAGATCTTCGTCTAACTGCTTCCGGTGTTGCGGATCAGAAGGAATTGCTGGAGATACCATTCGGGCCGCAATTTGGGGTTTCGGATTGCCGCTCTACTCCATCAAGTACCGACACCAAGCAAGAGATTGAATCTGATGCAATCGGCACTGACCTCGCCTTTCTCCCCCTAGCGCAATTCCTATCTCACCACTCTTTCACTCAACTATATGCGCACAATAGTGTAGAACTGAGAGTAAGAAAAAGTGAGGAGGGGGCCTTAAGTACCTTCAAGGTGACTGCAGACTATCAAAAGGCCTTATTCGTTAATTTGAGACAATTTGGCAATTTTGAGACTTTGAAAATAAGGATGTGAAGCTCTCATGTAGTAATACTTATCAAACTCAAAGGAAAATGGAAATTATTGAACCTATTTTTACCAAAAGGTGGGTGATGGTCGTGAGGTGCCAAATCTAATGCCGAGGTAGCAGGTCCTTACCTAGTGTGAAATGAACCTCTCGTGTGACAGCAAACACTTGTAGTGTAATTCCTTAACATACTTGTTCACCCCCCCAAATAAAAACAATGTGGAATTACAAGAATGGACATCATGTAAAACATTCACATGTTTAGTGTCAAGAATTGAGTAGTAGATGGAAATGCGGGTGAAAATACATTCACTAATGTTAACTGTCTCACTAAGTAATTTCATCCAATGGACAAAGTAAATCTGACAATGTCATATGAATCTAAATGATCTACAAAATAGATGCTTACTGTTCATGCAACCTCTCAACTATCGTTAGTCTTCGTTTTTTATTTTTTATTTACTATACTATTTATAGTAAGGGATGCTTTGAAGCCTATGGCTTCAAGAAATATTACCGCATCCCAAAGAGTTGCTATTTGCCTGTACAATTGTTCTTAGCTGCTTCTAACGCTTTCAGCTTCGCCAACCCTCTAAATATATCCTCGCGTCAAGAGTGATAATGGGGCCCACTTCCACCATCCATTGCTCCGGAGAAGCCCACACTTTGAGAGTCACTCTCCTTCCGCTTCAACTTGAGGGTGCTTCGTGGAACCTCTGAAGTGGACAAAGATTTTGACCCATGAGGACGTGGCCTTGGGAGCATTGACTTCACATTGTTTATGTATGGAGTCCAGATCCAGTTGATTTGGTGTCTAGAGATCTCTTTTGGTCTCTTATAATCCTTTGACGGAATAGGGAGTCGGCTGAGGGCGACCGCCTACCTCCTCCAAATAGTGAAGGGCTTGGCCAATTACCCTCGAGGCGAGGCAAACGAGCTGCCCTTGGAGGATCCACTTCGTCACTCTTTGTATACCTTCCCGGGAACGACGTCGTCTTCGTGGTTGTGACGGGGACACCTGGGCAGTCGAGCTCCGGGAAAATAAGATCCTGAAGTGGAGGATCTTGAGTGCCCCTGTGAACGGGAAGATGCAGTTTTCGACTGGTCCCCGCCTCATTCTGCGGTGTTGGGGAGAACGAGCATCCTCAATTCGAGGATGTGCGCTTCAACGGGGATGGGGAACAAACGGGGGTCCTCCCCGGTCCTCGGTTTGGAGGGCTGTCCACGGCACCGTCCTCCACGTCCCCCTTGGAGAAGTCAATGGCCGCAGAAGCAATGTCCTCGGCCGTGTGCATCATAAAAGGGCCGGAGAACACTAACGGCATGAACGTCCCACCATGAGATTTGGATTCCGATTCCGATTCCAATTCCGATCCGGACGACATTGAGAGCGACTTCTCCGATCCAGAGAGGAGGCTCCTTGTCATCCTCAGCCTCTTGGGCGAGTCTCCGACATTTTGAGCTCCAACCTGCAAGAAGATAGAAATTTTACAAGTTTCCTATACATTCCCCCCCAAGGCCCAAACCAGACGACACAAGCGTAGATCCAAAACGACAGAAACGTGCAATTTGTTAACGTAAATTCTAAACCGTATACATATTTATTTACAAATTGTACAAATGTACAAAATATACAATCACAAATTACAAAATGTCCACTGCACGGATTGCGGGGCAAGAGACTACTCTTAGGCCTATATCCATCGGGCTCTATAACTACATCAAACCGAGGAAGTTCAAAACGGGAGCCGAGATTCTGTGCGGAATCTCTCATCGCCGAGACGATGCCTTGCACATACTCGGATACATACGCTAACGGCCTTTCCCCTATCCGGTTGACCTGTACATACTCCCGTAGGCGACTGGGTTCACACTCCATTTCCAGACACCCAAGCCACAACAGAAGTTCCCCCATGAAGAAGTTGTCCAGCCGCTGACCATGATGCCAGGAGCGAAGGAATATGGCATTCTCCTTCTCATTGCAGACACTCTTTTCGGAAGAGTCGTCGATGAGAAGGGTGTTGTCTCTGGTGAAGGCCTCATCCCCACCCACCATCGTGAACACCTGCTCGGACAGGACCTTCAAGAAGATCAGCTTCTTATGGAAGTGGAGGAAAGTCCCCCGGAAGGTCTCAATCTTCCTGCAATGGTCCTGTCCCAGAACTTCGAAGGGGCCCCTGATCCCCTTGAATAGGTGCTCCGCCACCATCTCTGTAGTGGAGTGCTTCATGGAGGACCACACAACGACCCTCGCCGTGATCTGGGAGACTTCATGCAAGAAGTCGCGCAGATTTTGCTTAGCGAATACCGCCTTGGGTCCTACGAGGGTGGGGTTCAAGTGGCATAGAATATTTTGTTCGACACTATACGGCTTAAATCTCCTAGAGTATGATTTGGGCTCGCACTAGCACAATATTCCGTTTAGGTCGAACACTATATTCAGCCACCTCCTTCGGTCAGGCACTACGGGCGAGACATTCCACGGCACGAGCTCTCCAGTTCCCTCAGATCCTACTTGATTAAATCAAGACAGCATAGAAATGGAGTTACCTGTTTGAATGCAGAATCAGGTGAGCCAGACAATGGGAAGGAACATTGAAATCCACTAATCGATTGTTTGCTCCCCTTAGGAAAAGCTTTCATTGCCATCGGGTGGTGCAAACTTCTAGGAATGTTTGGCTGAGCAACATAACATTGTCAGAAAAATGCAATTAGATTGACGCGTATGGAAACTAAATCGCATACATATTTATTTACAAATGTTAGAGAGATACATTTGGACGATGCCACCCACATCTGAGGCCGGAAAACATCACAAGTGAATGCTATGCTACACTAGTCTACACGAGGCACTGTGAAGACGATTTCGTCAGGATTTCAACGCCAAACAATCAAAGAGGACCATCTTGTCAAGCCAAATGCATAGAGTATAAGTGACAAGAAGAGCGACTCACCCACATCCCTTAATTTTACCCTCGACTCAAGGATACTCATATTAGAATGCGGAGACTACATGATCGAAGAGGTGACATCTACAACGAAGAGACAATGAAGAGACAACGAAGAGACAATGCGGAGACTACAACGAAGAGGTGACATCTACGCATAGATAATGTATAGACGTAGATTAAGTAAGAAGAAATCAGGAGAGCATACCTCAACTGAGCCGTCAGGCTGCTGATCTCCTCCTTCCTGCGATGGTGCCTCAGAAGGCATTTCGTCGCCTCCGTCAAGAGTATTGTCCTACAGGAAGTCGTCGTAGTCACCGTAGTCGGCTTCTTCCTGGTCGGGCACATGAGCAAGAGTTGTGTTTGCCATCTCCTACCTGGATGGTGTGCATTAAGGAACATCCGCAGAAGCATCGCCAACCCTCTCATCTGGGGGTAGGGAAGGTCCCACTTCAAATTTATCCTCGAGTTGAGGATAAATCCCAGCAACTCGACCAGGGAATGACGGAGAGGGAACAGGATGACTCCCACGACCAAGTCCATCACCTGCCTGTGCAGGTGGAGGATTCTCGGCAGGTGTATCTTCGTGTCGAGGATCCGTCATCCTAGAGACCAATTCACGGGCCTACTGCGACAGACCCGGTGTAGAGGGAGGGGGGATACGTGTAGACTCGGAGGGTGGCAGGCTCGGAATAGGAGCTGACTGGGATTCCTTTAATGCAAAGAAGTCGTGCATTTGTTTTTCAAGAACTTCCAGTCGTTCCGTTGTGGCCTGGCTCTTGGCCTCCGATTCCTTGCTGGCGAGGAGAGTGTCCGCGATCTGCTTGTCTTTTTTGTCCAACTCTTCCTGGATTGCCATCCTCTTTGCCGCCTTCCTCGCCTTCCTCTCGACCATCGCCTACCACCACCCGGTCTGAATCTTTCCGGGGATGGAAGTCGGAGGGACGTCGGGAATTTTGCCGTCGTCGTTGTCGCTGTCATCGAAATCCGACGAGTGCGGGTGTTAATGTCATTGAGATTTTCCACGACACGCTCCACTTTTTATTTCAGTTTTCTGCCTCCCTCGCGACCCTGATGATTGGGACCCTCGGTGTCTCTAGAGCTTTTCGATGCCGACTTCTTCTCCAACTTCCGCCTCTCCCGCAAGCGCTGCAGGCATTGCTACTCCTGGAACTCCGTGTTAGTCTCGACATCTTCGAGCACGGGATTGGGCACTTCACCATCCAATCGAGGCTGAGCTTCCCATCGCACCATGGCATTGACATTGGTGCTATGCTCGTCAAGACCTCCGATGCCAACACCGGAGTCCCTATTTTCTTCAGGGGGAGAGACGTCGTCCCTTCCCGCGTCCCTAGCTTCAACAAGAGGTGACGAATCCCTAGTTGAGTCAGTTGTTTCGGAACTAGAAACGTCGTTGCCATCCCCACTCCCTGACTTATCCCCCTCGTCTCCACTTCCAGACCCTCCCTCCTTAGATGCAGTGCTAGTCTCATCACTACTCGTATAAGGAGACTGCAGGTCCTCTTTCGAGGGCGGTGAGACAGATGTCAGTATTGGCGCCTCGATGTACAGAGGCCTCAAGTACTTGACCGAGTACGGTGAATTTGAATGCAAGAAATCATTCATATCCAAGAACTCTACCGATTTCGTCATGGCACGGTGCAGCGTGCCCTTGTCCATATCGACTAGGCCGTAGTAGTATGTCCCGAACATCTAAGAACAAAATTTCGATAAGCAAATGTAAGATTTTAGAGCAAGTTAGAATTTACCTTTGACTCGAAGCTAAACTCTGGATCTATAGTAGCACTCGAGGACCACGATACCGCTATAAGCATTTAAATATAAATGGGATACTGAGGAATGCACGATTAGGTGGACAACAACAATGAAATAATTAATCATGATTCATGACAGCAATTATCCTCGAGTCAAAGATAATCAATTGCCTCCAGAAGAGAATAATGAAATATTAGTGGAGGCAGAAGATGATAGACAGTATCCTCGAGTCGAGGATAAACTCACCTTGGCGGCTAATGCAATCTTTGCTTCAGCGAAAATTCCCAAGACGTTTTCCTCACGAATTGCAAAGCATTGGAGCATGTCGAAGTAGTACTCCATTGGGAGTTCGGAGGCATATATCCTCCACTTTGCCTCGTTGTTGTACTTACTTTCTTGGTAATACAAAATTTCGGCAGGACGGTATTCAGCCTTCACTTTGTCCCGCATTTTGTTGGCATGCCTGTCACCTCTCTTAAAGAGGAACAACATACGTACGTCAGGAGCGGTTTTAAACCGATTGGACACATTGTCCAACCGCTCCGCACGGGACGCAATGTACACAGACTTCACGATGTCGAAGTCCGGCATGTCGATAGTCGCGAATTTGTATGCCGAGTTGAAGTCCTCGTCTCCACCGAGAATCCAAAGCCAGACGCTTGCGTCTGTTGCCTGGGATTCTAGATTGGTAGCCACGTACTCAAGGAATAGGTTTAGATTGGACGTGTTATCAAGGACGGCGGGTCGGTCCATGTACCGGACATCCAGGATGGCAAATCAAAGGGGTCGGCTGATGTACTTGTACATTCCAATCGTTACCAACACTCTGGACTTCGCGTCCATACCTCTAAACTCGAACCCTCCAGATTGTTTTTGAAGCCGATATTTCGACTTCATAAACCTCTGAAACATCGTTGCCTCGTTCACAAACTTCTCGCCAAGATCCTTGGCCCGCTTCAACTTTGCATCGTTTGTAAGCCGTCTACTAAAGTATGACAACTTTGGATAAGAGAGGAGGAAATCGCACGTCGACGACAAGAAGTTGTGCCTCTTCTTCCACGACCTCCAAACATCCAAGTCAGTGTCGTTGTTCTCATCTCCCAGTTTCAGACTGGGCTTTATTGTCATCAATTCTTCGTGGATGATTTTCTTCTTCTTCCTACGCTCCACCCAGTCCTGAGCTGTTTGGTTATCCGGCACAAGATATTTTGTCTTGCCGACGGACACCTTTGGGTGTTTCAGCCTACGATCTTTGGTTAGATTGAGGAGATGCTTTGCAAAAGTCTCCATATCGCTGTCTATGAAGTGGCCCAAATGCTTGAAGAACTCTCTCTTCAAGAAGAATGGCTTTCGACTGAAGTCATCCAAATCCCGAAAGAGTTGTCGGGTGACAGGCTCCACAAGATAGCCCTCATGGTACTTGGTGAGGAACTCCTTCCAAAGTCTCTAGATATCATCACGTAGTGTGATAATCTTGATCTCACTCTTCAGGTCACCGGCATGTTTTATATTTTTCCCTTCTTTCTCGAGATTAATATTTTGGAATCGTTTCACCACCGCAGTAGTGAAACTCTGCAGCACAGTAGACACATTGTGTGAGCATCGAGTACTGCAGCAGTTATCTTCGCCTCGAAGATAATACAACACGTACACAAATTCATAGAAAGACAAAGTAGTAGTGAAGCAATAATCAACCAAACAATCACTGTAGTGGCGTACCATGAAGTCAGAAATTTATCTTCGAGCCGAGGATAACGGATTAGGATGAGAACCCACCTTCCATTGCCCTTCGCTGAGAACGGACGCATTTCTCCGCTTCACCGGCTCATCGGCAATTAGAGTTGGTTGGAGGTAGTTGATCCAAACGTTGCGGGAACTTATTATCTAGCTCCCCCATGTTGGCTGGGCGTGGTCTAGGTGATTTGTCGAGTTGTAAAACTCGGATATATTCACCAATTTTGATGAATCAAGGGTCCACACAATGTAGGCTTCCTAGGTCTTTATTTCAACTTGACGTTGCTCACAGCATTTCTCTTTCTGCAAGTCTTTGGAAGCCTGGACACTATGTTGACCATTGATGATCATGAACTTCCCATCTTTGATCTCCTTCCATTTCTTGGGCGGCTCTTTCAAGAGATTGTTGCGTTTATTGACAGGAGTCAGACACAATCGTTGGCGCTCCCGAATGTGGCCAAGCGCAATGAGGTTGCGCTTCAACGATTCTAGGATCCGGTCTTCCATACCCCGAATGACATAGTCGTCTCTTGCAGGTATACACTGCTTGATGTTGACAACTTTTGGATCTTGACCCAGTATGTAGCATCCTCTGTACATAGCCCAGAAGTCTCGCTGAATGCGGCCAAACTTGTCAGCGTCATCCTTGGGACTAATGGGTTCGGCTTGTTGGGCAACATTCGTCAGAGCCAAACCTGAGCTTCCAACAGCGGTTATTGTGGCAGCTCCAGTTGCCCTCGGTCGCTTAGATTTGGAGCCCCCTATCTGCGTTTCGTCAACGGACTGAGTCCCTGCACGTTTCTGCGGCTTTGACCGAGCTTGCCCCTGCCCGGTGGCTGTGCTGCCCAATAGTAGGGTAGTTGACCCACTGGGCTGCCCCTCCAAAGATGGCCTCTGCTTCTTCTTCATCTGATGGCCTATCCGTAGTCTAGACTTCACATACTGTCGAGCATGCTTGTCCAACGATTTCCAAATGTTCAAGAGCCTTTGGCAGTTTACTTTGGCAGTCCTTTCAATCCACGGTATGTATTTGGCTGTTTTAAATGTGTTTATGAGATAGTCTAATTTTGCGTTCTGGAGAAATGACTCTAACTCCGCCATTTCAAACTTTGCCCGCATGGCATTCACGTCCATTACAATTGAGTGGATGTGCTCCCTGTCTAAGCCATCCTCTCGTGCCTCCTGCAAGACGATCACGACAAAGTTGTCACGGATGGATTCAATGTTTGTGACCTTCTCCTGAAGGTGCCATGGAAAAAAGTTTGGCTGATTGTGGACCCGGTACCGTAGATGCACGAAGTCCTAGAACCGGTTTAGGCCGAATGACCACGCAGCGACATGTTGCTTGAACTGCCAGAGGTCTCCAAATGTTTCTAGCATTTCGTCAACAAAGGGCTCGTCTCCAAGCGGGTTTATGAATGGCTCCATGAAGGGTAGCGTGCTGGAGTAGTCATATTTTGCACCTTCCACCATCCTGTTGCCAAGTCTGTAATAATTGAGGCCATTCTTAGTTATCTTCGAGTCGAGGATAATATGATAGTGTGCTTGGTTTCATCATGAAATACAGTGGAAAGGAAATGGCGAGACAGGAAATGGCAGGACAGCTATGCTTGTAATCAGTTCAATCACAATTACCTTCAAGTCGAAGATAATTGATAGTATTATTCTATCACGTTTTAGTGACGTTTTAATTAAATTTTGTGTTCAATAATTTATTGACCTCAAAATTTCTCTACGGTGAGTATTAGTATGATATTGTTTTTGCATCTTACATTAGATCATGAACTCAGTAGTACTTGTTTTTTAAAACTTCAATACTAATATTGGTGTAATTTTCTCTAGACTGACCATTGATATTTCATTATCTTCGACTCAAAGGTAACAGTATTTGGAGGTAGTAATTTTTATTACTCATCTTTGCTGCTTTTAATCATTTTAATTTCAGATGTGCATTGTTACTTCACTAGCGTCGACCTGATGGTGATTAGGGCAATGGTCATTGTTTTCTTGTCAGTGCTTCTAGAATCTATAATGCTTGTCTCTTTTATCTTCGACTCGAGGGTAATCGAGTCGAAACTCTAGTTCTGGGTAGACAGTTTGGTTGGTCAAAGTAACTCTGATAGTCCGTTTATCTTTATCTTCGTGTCGAGGGTAATTAACCTTTATTAGTCCGTTTAACTTTATCTTCGTGTCGAGGGTAATTGACTTTGATAGTCCGTTCAACTTTATCTTCGTGTCGAGGGTAATTCATGACATGAATCCTGAATGTCTAATGCGTAAACCCTAGCTCATAAACCCTGAACCTAAATGTTTCTTTAGTGCATTTGAATTCATGCAAGTTGAATTTGTTGCAAACATTCAGTGCTTCTCAGCACTTGAATTGCCAATGTGTGAAGTACAGCAACACAGAAACCCTAAACCGTAAACCTCAAGCATGAGCACACAAAAATTGACAGAATGCATAACTAAATGGAGTTCCTGATTTTCACAGTTGCTTCTTTAGAAGTTCCTCCCTGGCTCACTCTCCACAACATTCCTAAACTTGAATCTAGACAAAACTGAAACCTGAAGTACTAGAACCCTAGAACCTGGAAATCCGAGAGAAAAAAGAACACAGAGAATAATTGCAAAATTATATGTGGCAGTGAATGAAAAATCAGGCCATGGCCATTGGCAAAAAGCCCGCCTGAAAACTCAAACTGTAGAATCCCAAAACAAGGACAATAAAATGAAATGAAAAGAAACATACCTGAACTTCCTATCGTCAACATCTCCTCAAATGCTGAAGAATGCATATGCAGAACGAGTGCCCTCAAGAATTTCCAATAAACTAACCGGATCTTTGCAACTTCCCGACTCAGGCAGATGACGTTCGAACAAGGTGGAACTGGGCTCTATTCACAGTGAACGAGGTCAGACTGGGCTCCATCCAACGAAAGAATCCTTCAGCAGCAATTGCCAGGAATTAGCGATTTTGTAAATTATGTACGCTATCACTTCTTTGCATATCCCACAACCATTGCAACCCCTTCCATAAACTTTTGCAGCCCAAGAATCACAACACATGCCAATAACAAAAAGGCTGAGATCACAATGCATACAACGACAAGCGACAAGCAAAACTGAGTGGAAGGCAAATTGAGTGGAAGGCAAACAATTCCCTTGAGAGAGGATTACAAAATCCGTAAACACAGAAGTAATGAGGTGCAAGGTGCGTACTTGTGATCCCCCTGGCGACTCAAATGGTTCCGTCCCGATGACAGATTCTCATGAAACGAACAGGCAGGGAACAAAAATGGTGTGCCCTCTCTCCAGCTCTTGCAAATCACGACAAAGTCACCGCAAGTCTCGACGCATACAGCGCAAATCACCGCAAGCCACCGAAGTGACGACGCAAACCGCACTCGCTTAGACGCAAACAGGCGGGCCGCAAAACAAATGAGGACGCGAGGTGCAAAACAAACGAGGACGCGGGGTGCAAAACAAACAAGGAAGCGAAGGAACACACGACAACAGTCCAGCCACTCTCTGCGACTCACAGAGGGAGATGAATGCCGAACCCCCGCCGAGCCGCCAACGCAGCTTCGGGACCTCCTGTTTGATTTAGGTTCGGTAAGTTGGTGTGGGATGCCGAGCCGACAATGCAAGAAGGAATGCAGGTTTGGTTTAGGTTCGAATCGGGCTAGGAAAGAAAGTTTGGGATGCAAAGTTGCAAATGCAAGTTCTAAATGTAAATTCGAAAACCGGTACAATTTCTAAATGTTGGTTTGGGATGCAGGTTCAAAATGCAAGTTCAAAATGCAGCTTAGAAAATGATGGTCACAATCTCAGTTTGGATGCAGGATCATGATTAAAGTTGGGAAATAATGTAGTTTTAAATTGCAAATTACTTAGGAATGCATATTATTTAGGGATGCAAGTCTGTAAACAAGTAATTCATAATTACTAAGCTTTCAATTCTTAAACATATAAAGGAATTTCATGAGATTACAATTTTGTGGACTTTAAAATACAGGGCAAGGTTCGTGCACCAATATTTTATTTTCATGTACTAGAAAGTCATTCAACGTGACCACCAATTATATATTTTTTTGAATAATTCATGAGTTTAGGAGCAATTGCAACTTGCACAACCTCTTTCCCATATTTTTTTAAATGAATTTCATGAGATTACAATTTTGTGGACTTTAAAATACAGGGCAAGGTTCGTGCACCAATATTTTATTTTCATGTACTAGAAAGTCATTCAATGTGACCACCAATTATATATTTTTTTGAATAATTCATGAGTTTAGGAGCAATTGCAACTTGCACAACCTCTTTCCCATATTTTTTTAAATGAATTTCATGAGATTACAATTTTGTGGACTTTAAAATACAGGGCAAGGTTCATGCACCAATATTTTATTTTCATGTACTAGAAAGTCATTCAATGTGACCACCAATTATATATTTTTTTGAATAATTCATGAGTTTAGGAGCAATTGCAACTTGCACAACCTCTTTCCCATATTTTTTTAAATGAATTTCATGAGATTACAATTTTGTGGACTTTAAAGCTCACATTAAAGTGATAATTAAAGTACATGGCAAGTTTATGGCATGGCATGGCTTGGCATAATTAAAGTACATGTCAAGTTTGTAGTCCTAATTTCTAGTTTCAAGTAGAAGATCATTTGAAGTCACCACCAATTGCATGTGTTTTTTGAATTATTGTGTTTAGGAATAATTGGAACTAGCACAACATGTTTCCTATTTTTTTTTTAACATGAATTTAATGACTTTGTATTTTTTTGAACATTAGAGTACTACATCGTAAGGTTTTTGCCTTACTTTTTAGTGTAAGTGCAATATCATTAAAAGTGACCACCAATTGTACGTATTATTTTAATTCTCCTTGATTATTTCTCACACAAATTCCATGGCATTCTGAATTTGGCGTTTAGGAAATAAAAAGGCATGGTTCATGTTTTTTAGTCCTTACTGTTGATTGAATGAATGATTACGAATATTTTGTTATTCGAAGGGTTTAGGGTCATTACAATTTTAATTCTACTATTTTAATTTAAGAAACACATATTTATAAGAATTGTTTTACCACTATTTAACATGATTCTCTATCATTCATTGTGTCTTTGAAAGACATTATTAGTCTGATGTTTAATTGGCATCAAGTTGAACCTTTATTGTCCTACGACATTGCAATGTATAATTCATGATTGACCTTTCCTTTAATAAGGTAGCATTGAATCATAGTCATAGTGACCTCAAGTGACTATAAATGATACTTAGTAACAATGCTTTAACTAATCATTCCATCCTTCATTAACAATCAAAGTTGACAAGGAGGTTTAAACACTTCAAAATGATTGTCAATTATCCTATGCATCCATTTACGAAAGCCTTATGTATAAAAATAAATAATTTATTGTACAAGTTTCTAAAGTTAATTATTGATGTTGTATTTACTTAAAATACGAAGTTAAAGAAAATTATACCTTAGTTAGTTCAGAGAAGGCTTCAATTTGCAAATTCTTGTGGTCTACATTTCAGAATTCACCTCAATTGATACATATTTCTTCTATAATAATTCAAAGAGGAAGTTTAGGTGTCAATGAAGAGAATAAACAAAATTATTGTTATTTTTGATGTTCATCGAGTACACTCTGAATGCGTAGGCCCAGAATAAAGTATTTATCCATGTAAGTTTCAAATTCTTTGTGGATTAAAACTTTGCAAAATTTCATCGCCCTAAACCCTAAACCCTAAACCCTCCTTATATGTTCCATAATACGATAAAGTATGGGAATAGTCTTTTTCTTGTATGGATTTATGGTACAAAAAGGAAAAAGAAAAAGGAGAAAGGAAAATAAGATGAAAAAAGATAGCCCTCAAAATTAAAAATGTATGTCTACTAAGGGAAGATTAGGGCCCCTTATAGACAAAAAATACTTGTAGACTTAGTAATTGGATCACGAATTACTTAGTCACAAGTTGATGGGATATTAAGACACCTTTTAGGTCCTGTTCCCACCCACCCTCCCTTATTAGATTTGTCAATAAGTGATGGGATGGTCAAAATAGTCAGTTACAAAAAGCACACCAAATAAGGTACCACTTAAGGCCAGATTAAGTGACTCCACCTAGCACTAACCCAGGTAATTAAAATTAATAGTGGCTGGTGTTACATATAAGTAAGCATGATGGCTGGCCTGTTATAGAAGCTCCCACATGACTTAACCATGCCAATAAATAAGCAGGCAGTTGATCCTTCAATCATCTGAGTAGGCAAGCAAATAGTGACTGCTCCCCTGCGACCTACGTGCTTCATCAAAATTACAGACACGCTGATGGCTGCTCCACAGGTGTTGGATACTACTGACGACCGCCTGGTTCCTTCGAACTTTTCACAATTAATGCTATTCTTTATTTCAGCTCTTATTCCCTTTGACATTTATGCATGCTTGCTTACATTTACGCACGAATGCCTTCATATGCCACAGCTGGTTGTTCAAATCGCTTTAGATTATTCTAATTGCTTGAATTATCTTGAAGTAATTACATAAATATTGTTTTTTGGCTTAATAGCACTTGTGACAGTGATAACAAGCTGCATGCAGACTGAAGACACCTTGTCTACGAAAGTATCTAACATTATTATGTGTGGGTGTTTCGTGGGGACAGGTGAGGTCTGCAGCCTCAGTGACTATTTCTACCAAATACAAATCTCTCCAAATTACAACAACTAGAGAATGGGGTTATTCAGTCATGATTTTCTTTTTCATGACTCATGAGATATAGTTAGTAGAAAGATTAGATTACTGTAATGATACAATAGAACTGCTACATATATATATTTTTAGCAGACCTCTTTAATGTATTGATGCATAAGGGTAATGGAAGTATCAATATTGGAATGAAATAAATTGTATCTTGCAATGTATAAGTTGTACCTTGCATGCTATGTAATACCATGAGTTGAGTGAATATGTATTTGGAAGGATTAATAGGAACTGCCCTTGACAGGGATGTCCCACCCACCCTCCCGAGGGTTCCCTATTTTACAGTGGAAGGTAGGACAAGAGGATCTCAGTGAATCCTTTTTTTCAACATTTTATCGTGGAAACCCTATTTTATGACAAAGAATCTATTGTCCGCAATCCTGAAAAAGATCACTTTCAATTTAGAAACTATCTTCAATGTTCCATTCCATGTATCACCCAGAATTTAGCTAATGCCCAATAAATTTTCCTCCAAATAAAGCCCAGTTTGACTTGTATATGGTCTCTTTCCACCTCAGGTCACGTAATTCACTCGAGTTATTCTGCAGTCCCGCATTTCCAGTGGAAAATAGTGCACACATCGTGGCATCTGCTTTCGCTTTTTCCATGAATTGATGACTGACAGATTGGCTGACAACTCCTCTCAATTTGAAATTTCATTTTTTGTCGCCTCTTTTGTTCCGCGCCTAGTCTTCTCCAGTTTGTATCCCTATTGCTACGAGTTTCCCCATTCCGATGTTGTCATCGCAGGTCCGCAGTGCTAAGAATATTTCGTTCAAAATTGTATCATGTCGCTCCTTCCTTGAATTTATAGTTCTTAATTTTGGTAGGAAGTTTTGCATTCATCTACAAGTCTGTGCTTACGATTATGCGGAGAGCCAAGGAGTTTGTGAAGCCGCAAACGATTTCATTCCGTAGGATTGTCTGTGAGTGTCGGTTCTGTTTTCCCTCTCCATTCAGTTTTTCTTCGTTTCAGCATTATAAACTAGTGAGATTGTTGTCCACTTATTAGAATTTCATACACTTGATGTGTCGGTCATGAAACCATTTTCATTGTGTTTACAAATTCCATTTGCAAGAATTCAAATTCAAGCCTCCAAAAATTAAGGCGTAAATTTAGAACATCATTCTGAGTGTGTGGAATTTGATACTTTATCTTCGTCTTGAAGATAGTGAGGTACCTCAAGTCTGCGTACATTTATTTTCGTATCGAAGATAAGGATAAATTTGAAATGATCTTCTTTGAGTACTTTCAAAAGCACAAATAGCTTGCTTTCTTTTTTCTATTCTGATTTATCTTCGACTCGAAGATAAAGTAGCTCACAGTATGGTGCAATTGTGATGTTAGTGGTTTAGGGATACGTAAGTTTCTTGTCCATTTACTCCCATTTCTGGGTTTTCCGGTGGCAACACACATGAATGTGTTGTTTTTAAATATTTGTTTGCAATCAACATTGTTGAGTTTGCAACAACTGATTTGCGTAGGGAGACACCAATTTATCCTCGAGTCGAGGGTAATTACCGAATCTAAACTACACAAACTGATAGATAAAATTATGAGAAAATTAGTGTAGTTCCCTATTGTTTAATTCGAACTTCTATATTTTGTTTCCGTTTAGCAATTAATTACCAATCGTAAAAATATTGGAATGACCGAAATATGCTATGCAATTAAAAATGTTATCACTAACTTTGCCAATCACAATTAGTGCTGTTGTTGATAGCTAGTGTAGCCAATATTATTTACCAATTTTAGAGTGAACACTCCATCTGATTTATCTTTGTGTCGAAGATAAGGATAAATTTGAAATGATCTTCTTTGAGTACTTTCAAAAGCACAAATAGCTTGCTTTCTTTTTTCTATTCTGATTTATCTTCGACTCGAAGATAAAGTAGCTTACAGTATGGTGCAATCGTGATGTTAGTGGTTTAGGGATACGTAAGTTTCTTGACCATTTACTCCCATTTCTGGGTTTTCCGGTGGCAACACACGTGAATGTGTCGTTTTTAAATATTTGTTTGCAATCAACATTGTTGAGTTGGTAACAGCTGATTTGGTTAGGGAGACACCAATTTATCCTCGAGTCGAGGGTAATTAGCGAATCTAAACTACACAAACTGATAGATATTATTGTGAGATAAGTAGTGTAGTTCCTTGTTGTTTAATTCCAGCTTCTATATTTTGTTTTCATTTAACATAAAATTACCAATCGTAAAAATGTTGGAATGAACGAAATATACTATGCACCTAAAAGTGTTGTCACTAACCTTGCCAATCACAATTACTGCTATTGTTGATAGCTAATGTAGCCAACATTAGTTACCAATTTATGTGTGGACATTCCATCTGGTTATCTTCGAGTCGAAGGTAAGCTCTTCAGTTGTTAACATACTAGTTCCTTGACTTACCTCACTGTTGAATGTAAAATCTAGATTGACTTGTTATCGAAATCTATGAGTCCACTATTTCAATGTACCTACACAGTGTAATTTTGGTATTCGTAAGCCTGCTCTGATGGTTTTAGTCTCTGAGGTAATATAGACGATAGCAGGAAGTTCGAATGGCAGGGTTTATCCCAAGCATGATTTCGTTTTCATATTCTCTTGTTGTGTGAATGACATTATCTTTGCAACGATGATAAAATTCTTATCAGTGTGATCTGAGCTTGATATCCTTTGTCAGATGCTCGTCTTCTATTTATGAATTCTGTCCGTTCTATTGACCCTACCTTATCTTCGAGTCGAGGATAAGTTGGATGACTTAATTTATCATTGAGTTCTTGTTTATGACATGGAGTACTTCTTTGTATTGTAGAATGGACATCCATGGTCCAGATGACTTTACCATTCCGAACACTATATTCATTAAAATGAGAGTTTTCTAGGGAAATGAGAGTCGTAGCAATCACAAAAATTCTAAACTTATAGGATAATTTCTCTCATGAAAACAGAAATGCAATGGAATGACATACAAAACACATAAATGATGGCAATAGTCACAATGACATGGAAAGAATTTAGAAATATTAACGCATATCACGTATAAAAGAAGAAGAGTGCCACAACAATGACGAAGAATGATATATATACGGCATATTGTGGACAAGTTTCATGTACATACTTCTACGCAATATGTATCCAAGACTACCAATCGGGATTCTACTACAGTCATCTGTCAACAATTCGAGTTAGCCCTCAATTTCTCCATGGCCTTTAGAATCTCAGGTCCTCGACTATAAGTTTTGTTAGATCCTCCCTGTTGGAGGAAATGCTCCCTCCGTTGCGCTTGCAAAGACCTTCGCTCCCAAGAATCCCAACTCCGATTAGAGCTCTGGGTAGTACATGATCGTCCATCATCTCTTCTTCTGAACCTCTTCACATGAGACGGTCCACTATGATGAGGGAGCGTGGGTGGAATAACTGAGGCCTTCAGAGCATCCTGACATGCATGAGTGGGAACCTGTAGATTCAACTCCAGCACAGACATTGGATAGTTGGCGTCTTCGTAGAGTTTTCTTTGTGTCAATTTGCTTGATGCAAACGTCGACTTAGGCGACCCATTACAGTCGTTAGAGCGCAACAGCGATGGTGAACAAGACACCGGCAAGCGCGGCCTTCGATCAGGAGGACTATCCACGACCCCGTCTTCAATGGGCACTATAGAAAAGTCCATAGACGAGTTGACAGTGGGAACAGAGCACAAAAAGTTCCCGGTACTAAGGATGACATATTGCCCGTAGTCCAAAATAGAATCGGCTGACACATGGCATTGGAGGTGACCATGAGATGCGGAGGCCGTGGACGTGCTAGCCGTCTGGATTGCAACAAGTGTCAATTAGTAATCCACATACCACCCATTCGTAGAGGAACAATGAGGTACAATGATTGCGAAAAGATATGTCTAGGTACAACAATGTATCACACATCAGCTCGACCCGATCTGAACTACATATCTCTAAGCCTAGCACTAACTAACACTAGCCGACCCACGAACTACTTCTAGGAGCCTGTCGTACTCCCGCCGCCCCCTTTCATCGCAGAGCATTCTATGACCAATCCTCCCTGGGCCGTTCGACTGAAAAGACCTTAGCCCCTCGCTGCCGTTCACATGCAATCGTTTGAACCAGGGTAATAGTACATTCATGAGAAATGAGTTCTTGTCCCCATTTCCCCAATTTGACCATGAATCCGGAAGTATTACATTCTCCGGCTTGTTCATGATGTGCTTTTGGGGGCTATCGTCCACTATAATGGTATTCTCGCAAATAAACCACCCTCGGAACCCCGAGAGGAGCGAATCCATATTCTTAAGGAACAAATCCTTTTGAATCCTCGGTTCCTTATAGGACGTCAATCTTCCGGCCCTATCCCTGACCTTAACAGTTTTGCAAGAGTCTTGTCCCAAAATATGAATGGGCATGACTCCGTCACGGAATAGGTACTTGGAAACCTCATCAGTGGTGGATTTCTTCATGGAGCTCTACATTGAAATAAATGCAATCTTCTCTAATTCAATTAGAAACGTAGAGCAATTGGGCCGGACGTACACCGCCTTCGGCCCCACAATCGCAGCAACTGTCGCAGAATGCGGCTCAGAGTAGTGGTTGAACTGTGCCACCGGCCCCTTGGACTTCCAATCTTCGGCTACACATAGAATCCCATTGAGGTCCAGGACGACGTTGACCCACTTCTCCACCACCCCGGACCTCAATGGACGATGGATGGTCTCAGAGGTTCCCTCAAGAGCTAGGATAGGATCGCATTCCTGCTAGGAAACGGACGAATTGTAGAACCAGTTACAATCAAAATATTGGCTTATTACGTCCAGGAGAAACAGATCATTCAAGAAATCAATGGTGATCAACAACAAAACGCGATGCCGAAATATCCTAGGATTAGATATAATTGTAAGAGACTTATTGTACCTTTCTCTCCGTGGCATCCGATGAGTGATCTGCATCTACAAGTCTAGCAGGTGCAGTACCCAAATCAGAGGCTTGGGCAATATGTTCATTGGAGCAGTTAGTGGGTGCAGAGATGTCATTGATGATCGGTGGTGCTTGCATACAAGTGTGAATGCAGGGGGATTGACAAATATCATTCACAATTGGAAGATTCAGAGGGCCTGCCATTGAACATAGAGTACATAACGGTCCATGAGAAAATCATATATTACATGCTCTTAAAATGAGTTCCAGGATACAAAACTGAGATCAAAACATCCGAACTCTAGGACCCACAACCCTTGGGCATGGTGGTCCGCCAAAAATGAATGCTATATCTACACCTACTACACAACCACTCAAATCAGCTCGATTCGAGCTGAAACTACAAAACAATACACGGGTGATCATTGGGCACAACCTGCTGGTGGATCATCGGCAGGTTGCACACCACTTCCGACTTCCACGTCGGATGCATCCAAGGTCAGGTTGTGCCCAATGGCAACTTCCGCTGACGATGACGCCAATTCCAATCCACCAAGGGGCTCATCTGACGGAGAGTTAAGTGTAGCAGCCGACGCCGACGGATCACCTGATGGAGGACAAGGTGGAGACTGAGGTGCATCGGCAGGTAAAGGAGGACGTTGGCTCAGCGGCACCGGATGGCTTGATGCTTCGCTGACGTTGGACGTAGTCGGATGTTCCCGAAGCAACAACTGTGCTGACGACTCCGGCGGAGCAATTGACGCTAATGGTGAAATCACTTTCCCTGTCAATAGGGCCTGAAAGAAGTCCCTGTTCGTCTGAGACTCGTTCTGCATCCACTGTTGCGTATTCTTATGCATTTGCATATTGAGTTCCCGCTGTTCGGCTTGTTCGGCTTGCAATGTTGCAATAGCGAGCTCAGTTTGCTTCTGCGACAACTCATTCTGCTCTTGCATTCTTGCGATGGTCTCGTTATTCCTCTGGTTCATATCCGCCATCTGCTGTACGACGCTTGCCATGGTATCTCGTTTCCTTCTCTTTTGCGCAGCCCCAGATGGAGTCAACACTGTCGACTACTGGAGTAGGCGGCCTCCTCAGGTGAATGCAAGGCAACTCCTGACTGGATCGCAGTATACGCCGTGACGATGAAGAGGTCTGTAATCCTAGAGGGACGATTGAAGATTTCACAAGGTATCCACTCTCCAAGAAGTCCGACTTGTCTAAAGTCAAGGCCTTGGTACAGATATCTTGCCACCAGGGTCCGAGCTCAGATGGACCTGATGCGAAAATATCAACCGAACTCATCTACACAACCGAACACTAAATGTTAGACGAAGGGTAGAATCAAGTAACGAATCAGCTTAAGTCGAGCTGATCATACACATGAAAGAACAAAAATGATCATAAGTCAATACAATCACGATGAATGAATTGGTTGCGACCATTATTTTGGGACTAGTTCGTACCATAGCAGCGCATATAAATTTTCCACCTGCAAATCCTGAGAATACGCACATGCTAGGATTGCAGAACTTCTTAATGAGCCATAAATAAAATTCCATGCGTAATTCCGTATTGTAAATATGATACTCAAGCTCATTGTAAGCCCTTGCCTTCATATAGCGAGCTGTTTTAGGGCAGCCAAACTCTTCTGGAATTTCAACAGGATTCGTATTGCTTGTGCATTGTAAGAACGGGAGCAACACTTTCTTCGGCGTCTTTGACACTGGAAGATTGCACAATCTATCGTGCTTGCCCGCGCTATACATTGCAAAGTCAGCAGTATATGAGCTCAAGACTTCGTTCGATTCTACGAAGCTAAGTATTTGAGCCTGCTCTTTTTCATCTGCGCAGATGAAGAGCCACGATGGAACTTCCTCGAATGTCGATTTCTTTGCTTTGCACAAAGATGTAATAACTTCGATGAAGAAAGGATTATCAACTGTTGATTTATCCTTCTTCTCAATTCCAGGCAAGTTCCTAAAATCAATCACACCGAGGGCCATTCTCCTCGGTGTATCCGATACCCAGGCGTACTTCATCCAATCCGAGTGAGTATTCTTCTCGGTTTCGTACGTTCGGTAGTATCCAACCGCCGTGGGCTTCACAAAGTTCTTCCTGTGCTCTAGAAAGACCTTGAAGAACTCATAGGCGTGCTCCGATAGTTCTGCACAGCTCTTGTTCTTCGATCTGACTTGCTTTGCTTGAGCAAAGTACGCCTCTCCAGGCCGGTCGAGAAGAACGTCCATGGTGGCTTTTGTAACGCACCAGTCCTTCTTGAACGCCTTCCAATTTTCAGTTATTATTTCATTTCTGGCGTTGAGTAGACTGAGATCTGGGTTGATTGTATGCAATTCCTTCTTGACTAAATGCTTCCGTTTCTGCCGCTCTGCCCACTCTTTTGTTGTATAGCAACTATCTAGGACCGATGAGATCGCCTTGATAGTCACCTTCGGATATGGCAAATTGCGCTTCCCACCAGATTGGTTAAGAATATGCATTGCGAGCTTCCCAAGTTCATCATAACTCAAATTCTCGAGAAACTTAAAGAATTCTCTCGTCAACATACAGTTCTCGGGATTCCAATCTGTCCTTGCGTTGAACTACTTCTCCGTGTCCACGTTGATGAGCTCTCCATGCGCGGCATTTGTGATAACATCGCTCCAGAGTTTATAGACGTCTTCTGGAGCTGTTATCAACTTTAACTCATTTGTGAGTTTTAGCTTATTCCTCCTTGCCTTTCTTCTTGGAAATTTGTAAATTCTTGTTGACGTCGATCAAGGAGAACCGAACGTATATAGCCTTTTCAAACTCCTGCAAACAATGAGGAAGGGGATCAGCAATTGCATATTAGCTCGAGTCAATCTGATTTGCAATCAATTTGGAAGTTTTTTATTCAACCAATTCAAGAAGATTGAAGGAAGGCATTTCAGTTCGAATCGAGCTGATGTACATACATGGAATTTTGCTGCGTTACGAGAGTTCTCAACTGTCCGTCTCGTTGTTGTGACTGTTCCCACGGATTGAGCTTGCACGGGATTCTTCGGACTTCCCATCTCCATCCACACTATGCGTGCGCCCAGTATGTTAGTTGCCCACGACGGCTTAGCTGCGACGAAATGGTTGACCCGGTTGTAGTAGGCCGAGATATTTCGAAGTTTCTCCCCATCAGGGTTGTCTTGTCTAACATATTTTTGAGTTTTGGTGTCGTGTATGACGTCTGACGTCGCATGTCGCGTGTCACGAAGTGTCGAGTTTACTAGACATGTTGTCGAGTAGGGCCATTTTCACAGCCAAAAAAACTTTGAAATCTCACTATAATTATGAACTTGAATTTAAAATGTTATGTGTATTTATTAAATTGAGACACTTTATAAGAATAAGACTTGAATATGTCAAAATCGTAAACAAAGAAGGATTTTTTTTAAAGTCAACTTGACGTTTGGTCAACTTGACATCGCGTGGGCTCTACTAGACGTCGCGCAACGTCTGTCTGTCGCAGTGTCGCGGTGTCGCAGTGTACAACCCTGCTCCCCATCAGTGGACCAAACAATGAAACAGTTCCATTTCCGAAATTGGTCTTTGATGTCATTAGGAAAATCACTATTCTCTGAGACAATTTGTTTGCTCGCATCTACACTGTGTTGTCCATTTATTATGTAGAACTTTCTTTTTTTGATTTCATCCCAGCTTGTTGGCTTAATGGTAACGCCTACTGGCATAACACATAGTGTTTGCTTCGTCGACATGTCTAGCATGTTGACCAAGTATGTTACCATATCCTCGACAAGTCGGTTCTCCTTCGATCGAATATTGAATGTGGCCGGAGCTCCAATAAGTTGTTCGATCGGTGTTTCCTTCTTGTCGTCCACCTTGAAGACATATGCGTCCTCACAGGTTGTCCAGAAGCGCTTGTACGCTTTGCTCACAAGCTTATAGTCTGGTTTCCTGTCTGTGGCTCGGGAGTGAGGGATATTCATCATTTCCTCTACATAACTTCCCTCAGCCAGTCCAGATTGATCTGAAACTCTCTCCAATGGCTTGGTCGTTGACAGAGACGCCTCATTTCTCTTTCTGCTTTTTCGCGGCGGTGGCCTCTCTTGTGCCAGGGATTTCCTCTTCCCGCGACCGGAACCAGATGCTTGGGGAGCGTTCCTGCGAGAGGCTTCACTACCACCTCCGTTGACTATGTCAATTGATACAGACCGTGGTTTATTCAAAGCTGTCTGCATTTCTAGCTTCCCCTTCAAAGTGTTGAAGTCATTGAATAGCGCTCAAATTTTGGAGCAGAGCCTTTTTCCGTTCAGGGGTGTCCCGTCAGCGTTCTGATATTCCCTTCTGTCAATTTTCTTTTCCAGCTCCTTTATCTCGTCACTAAATGGAGTAGGCTCAAGGCTCTGAAGGAAGGGGGTCATGGAAAATGGAACGAGGAGAGAATTAATACATATTGTGAAGTGGTATTGCTCGGCACTTGGGATCCCCAGTTTAGCAGTGACGCACTTAATTTTTATTATTGGATGGGCATCAACTTCAACGTCTTTGACTTTCTCCTCGAACGACAACTGGATGAAGACCTGGGCGTTCTTGAATTTGTAGGGGAAGATTATCAAATTTGTAAACGGAACCATGGAAAGACTCCAGGATTCAACTCTTTTGGGTTCTTTAAATTCCCAGTATTCGCCTTCAATAAGGATTTCGTCTAGTCCTTCGCATTCTTCGGAGAACTGAACTTCTGATTTCTGGAAGTACATGTTCAAGCTCTCAAGCTAATCTTCCATCCTGCATATTCATTTGCAAATAATTAGTGACAATTGTGATTCTCGAGCTGATCCGTTATTTTAAGGCATCTGTTAATTTCCGAACGAATAGGACTGTCCAATTTCATTATGATATGTTTGGTTTGGTAGTATGTATGTTGGTAAGCGGATCAGCTCGAATCGAGCTGATTCGCATGGTTGATTGTTTAACCGATTTTGTTTGAAAACATTATACTTCGTGCATTAATATTTCGAGAAATTTAAGGCTGACTTGTTGTTGCGGGTGAGCTCGACTCGAGCTGATCTGCTTGGTTTATTTTTATTTATTTAATTGATACTTGGTCAGGAGGGGAATGTAAGTACAGAATTGTCGCAGTAGATCAGCTCGAATCGAGCTGATCTGCAATTACTGGACTCGGTTTTTTGGTCGGGTTTAGTAGTGACTCTTGCATTGAGTTCTCTGTTTTAATTAGGGTTTCGACCTAAACCCTAAATCCTGATCGCTAAACCCTAAACCCTAATCGCTAAACCCAAAACCCTAATCGTTGAACCCGAAACCCTGAACCCAAAGTGAGAACCTAAATGGAGACCCTAAATGCCAAGCTGAACCTTGGACATTGAACCCCAAGTCCACTACCCAAAGTGAGAGCCTATACAGTTGCTAGAGAACTGAGAATTGAAACTCACTTGCAAATTTCAGAACCAGAAAACCTTGACTGTCAAAATCCTAAAACGCAGAAGACAAATGGAGCTCCAAATCCTGCAACATTGTCAAGATGAACAACAAATTAATCACTCAACATTTGCAAGGAATTGCTAATTCAGACAGACAGAAGCTCACATGAGCACTTGCGCAATTGCCAAGTACGCACAACATTTGCAAATAACAGCTTCAAATTTACAAAGAAACTCACACACTTGCAAGAATCACACATTCACAAACTCATAGACATTTCAAAACAACGAATACCTAAACTCACACATTCACTAAGTTACAAAAATTTCAGAACCACTAAATTTACGACTCAGGCAACCCTCGTTCGGTTATGCAGTACATCACCTCAGTGGTTGGATATGTTCAATATGCTCATGCAAGCAAGGTTCCAAAAAAAGGACAATGTAATGTTGAAGAAGAACATTCAAGATCATGAAATCTAACATTGCCCTCTCTCCACATCAAATGCTTGGTTGTCACCTTTATAGAAACACAGAAATTAGGTTATGAACGTCGTTACTTACCAAGGGATTGCGGAGGAAGCGTTGTTGAATCCTGGCGGTGGCTTTGTCTTCTTCACTCGAAGTGCTGTCAAATAAGTCGCAAGTGGAATGGTGCGCTCTACAAGACCATCCGCAGTCGATTCCTCCCTAAGGAAAATTCTAAACCCTAAACCAAGACATCACACTGAACACCAGTCACCAAATCCTCCGTTGCGAAATCACACACAAGCCATTCAGTTGAATCTCAAGGTGTATTCTTGCTGATCCTCACACTCCTGTTCCACATCATGGTTAAATAAAAATTCTCAAAGTACATAACGTCGCATCCGGAAACACAGGTTTGATCAACCAAATTTGTTGAAGCTTCCACACTCCTACAAATGTAAAGACAACAAACCACCCCAATCGCCTCAACGTCCAGCATATGTGCCCAGCAAATGCAACAAAACCAATCGCCTCAACGCCTCAACGTCTAGCATACGTGCCCAACAAGTGCAACAAAACCCGGAAACCAAACATGCAGCGCCCAGGAAGGAAACAATCAGCGCCTTTCTAGGAAACCAAATACGCAGCAAATGCAACAAACCCCAGCGCCCAAGAATTGAAGTACATTACCACTCACTGAAGTCGGCCGAGCCTCCTCAATCTTGCTCCGTGAAGACCGTTGGCAAGCGCCTCGCTGCCTGAATCTCACCCTAACACTTCCGGCGCGCGGTTTGAAAAGCCCCCCTCCAACAGAAGCCCCGCCCCAAAACGAAACCCTAACACAAGAAGAAGCCCCGCCAAGAAATCTAACCCTAACGGCAGCAGAAACCCCCTCCAGCAGAAGCCTCGCCAAAGAAACCAAACTCTAACGCCAGCAGAAGCCCCCACGCTCTCAAGCTTGCACGACGGTTTACTACAACGCAGGGGAAAGGGAAACAAACAACCGCGTCAAAACAGTGCGCGAGAAATCACGAAACCCTAGCTCTGTCACTGCCCGGATATGCTAGAGTTGCGTATACCCGGACCTGTCTGCTATACCCGGACCTGTCTGCCATACCCGGACGTGTCCGAATACCCGGACTTGTCCAGTCCTACACTAACCTTTTGGAAGATACAAAAAAACTTTAATGCAAGCAAGAAATAATACAATGCATAGCTGGAAGCATAAAATTGTGGGTCATTGAGTCCTTTTTCTTTAGTTAACCTTATGATCATAAAACATTAAACCTTCGTTGAATGGCATAATACTCTAGAAATCATTTACTTCTTACACCAAATTTGGAAGTGAGACGCACAGTTGCACTTCTCTCTTGCAGGGATTATTTTTTGGTCAATCTTTCATAAACCGAAATTCATTCTTTACATGCTTTGTATGTTTTACTGTAAAGATGCACTTCACGAGGCTGGGAGGGTTCATGACTAACTTCACTATTGTTTGTACACAATGAGATTTAACAAATTAGAGAAGCAGTAGCAAATATTTAACATTCGTGTGACGGAGGCAACCACGTTATTATGACACAATAAAAAAGCTCATTGGTTCGAGACTTCATAAATCAATTTCGGTTTTAGAGTTCTATGTAACATTAAATAATGTCATCTAACAAACATCATTCATTTCGCTTCATTGTAACTAGTACTACACGGTTTTAGTAGTCAAGTCACTTAGTTTTCACGAAGTAGCGTTTCACATGAATTTCATATTTAGATTTGAGGTAGTTTCAGGGTTGGGGGTTTAGGGTATAATGTACAATGACTGATTCATACCCCTAAATTATAATTTAACATACACGGTCAAAATAAGCACCACTGAAAGAAATCGCACATTGAATTCAAAAGTTTTGGAATAATTGCAACTTGCGCAACATGATTTACCATTTTCTTTGCGTGAATTTTCATGACATTATATTTTTTTGGACAATCAGTAAAGTACAGGGCAAGACCGTTGCCCCAATTTTTAGTTTCACGCACAAAAACATTCAAAGTGAACACCCAAACGAGCATATCCGTTTGAATCCATGAGTTTAGGAATAAATGCAACTTGCACAAACATGTTTTACCATCTTTTTTACGTGAATTTTCGTGACATTATATTTTTATCAGCAGTCATTAAAGTACAAGGCAAGACCATTGCCCCAATTTTTAGTTTCACGCACAAAATCATTCAAAGTGACCACCCAGACGTGCTTATCCTTTTGAATGCATGAGTTTAGGAACAAATGCAACTTGCACAAACATGTTTTACCATCTTCTTCACGTGAATTTTCGTGACATTATATTTTTCTGGTCAATCATTAAAGCATTGCCCCAATTTTTAGTTTCACGCATAAAATCATTCAAAGTGACCACCCAAACGAGCATATTCGTTTGAATGCTTGAGTTTAGGAATAAGTGCAACTTGCACAAACATGTTTTACCATCTTTTTTACGTGAATTTTCGTGACATTATGTTTTTATCAGCAGTCATTAAAGTACAAGGCAAGACCGTTGCCCCAATTTTTAGTTTCACGCACAAAATCATTCAAAGTGACCACCCAAATGTGCATATCCTTTTGAATGCATGAGTTTAGGAATAAATGCAACTCGCACAAACAAGTTTTACCATTTTCTTTACGTGAATTTTCATGACATTATATTTCTTTGGACAGTCATTAAAGTACAGGGCAAGACCGTTGCCCCAATTTTTAGTTTCACGCACAAAAACATTCAAAGTGAACACCCAAACGAGCATATCCGTTTGAATCCATGAGTTTAGGAATAAATGCAACTTGCACAAACATGTTTTACCATCTTTTTTACGTGAATTTTCGTGACATTATATTTTTATCAGCAGTCATTAAAGTACAAGGCAAGACCGTTGCCCCAATTTTTCGTTTCACGCACAAAATCATTCAAAGCGACCACCCAGACGTGCTTATCCTTTTGAATGCATGAGTTTAGGAACAAATGCAACTTGCACAAACATGTTTTACCATCTTCTTCACGTGAATTTTCGTGACATTATATTTTTCTGGTCAATCATTAAAGCATTGCCCCAATTTTTAGTTTCACGCACAAAATCATTCAAAGTGACCACCCAAACGAGCATATTCGTTTGAATGCTTGAGTTTAGGAATAAGTGCAACTTGCACAAACATGTTTCACCATCATCCTTACGTGAATTTTCGTGATAGTATATTTTCCTGGCGAGTCATTAAAGCATTGCCTGAATATTTAGTTTCAAGCACAAAATCATTCAAAGTGACCACCCGAACGTGCATATCCTTTTGAATGCATCAGTTTAGGAATGAATGCAACTTGCACAAACATGTTTAATTATCTTTTTAACGTGAATTTTCTTGACATTATATTTTTATGGACGATCAGTAAAGTACAGGGCAAGACCGTTGCCCCAATTTTAAGTTTCACGCACAAAATCATTCAAAGCGACCACCCAAACATGCATATCCGTTTGAATGCATGAGTTTAGGAATAAGTGCAACATGCACAAACATGTTTTACCAACTTCTTTACGTGAATTTTCATGACATTATATTTTTTTGAGCAGTCATTAAAGTACAGGGCAAGACCGTTGCCCCAATTTTTAGTTTCACGCACAAAATCATTCAAAGCGACCACCCAAACGTGCATATCCTTTTGAATGCATGAGTTTAGGAATAAATGCAACTTGCACAAACATGTTTTACCAACTTCTTTACGTGTATTTTCATGACATTATATTTTTTTGAGCAGTCATTAAAGTACAGGGCAAGACCGTTGCCCCAATTTTTAGTTCCACACACAAAATCATTGAAAGTGACCACCCAAAAGTGCATATCCTTTTGTATGCATGACTTTAGGAATAAATGCAACTTGCACAAACATGTTTTACCAACCTCTTTACGTGAATTTTCATGACATTATATTTTTTTGAGCAGTCATTAAAGTACAGGGCAAGACCGTTGCTCCAATTTTTCGTTTCACGCACAAAATCATTCAAAGCGACCACCCAAACTTGCATATCCTTTTGAATGCATAAGTTTAGTAATGAATGCAACTTGCACAAACATGTTTTACCATCTTCTTTACGTGAATTTTCGTGACATTATATTTTTGTGGTCAGTCATTATAGCACTGCCGCAATTTTTAGTTTCACGCACAAAATCATTCAAATTGACCACCCAAACGTGCATATCCTTTTGAATGCATAAGTTTAGTAATGAATGCAACTTGCACAAACATGTTTAATTATCTTTTTAACGTCAAATTTCGTGACATTATATTTTTTCGGACGGTCATTAAAGTATAAGGCAAGACCGTTGCCCGAATTTTTAGTTTCACGCACATTATCATTCGAAGTGACCACCCCAACGTGCATATCCGTTTGAATGCATGAGTTTAGGAATAAATGCAACTTGCAAAAACATGTTTTACCAATATCTTTACGTGAATTTTTATGACATTATATTTTTTTGAGCAGTCATTAAAGTACAGGGCAAGACCGTTGCTCCAATTTTTAGTTCCACACACAAAATCATTCAAAGTGACCACCCCAACGTGCATATTGTTTTGAATGCATGAGCTTAGGAATAAATGCAACTTGCACAAACATGTTTTACCAACCTCTTTACGTGAATTTTCATGACATTATGTTTTTTTGAGCAGTCATTAAAGTACAGGGCAAGACCGTTGCCCCAATTTTTAGTTTCACGCACAAAATCATTCAAAGTGACCACCCAAACGTGCATATTGTGTTGAATGCATGAGTTTAGCAATAAATGCAACTTGCACAAACATGTTTTACCATCTTCTTTACGTGAATTTTCGTGACATTATATTTTTGTGGTCAGTCCTTAAAGCGATGCCCCAATATTCTGTTTCAAGCACAAAATCATTGAAAGTGACCACCCAAACGTGCATATCTTTTTGAATGCATGAGTTTAGGAATAAATGCAACTTGCACAAACATGTTTTACCATCTTCTTTACGTGAATTTTCGTGACATTATATTTTTGTGGTCAGTCATTATAGCACTGCCGCAATTTTTAGTTTCACGCACAAAATCATTCAAATTGACCACCCAAACGTGCATATCCTTTTGAATGCATAAGTTTAGTAATGAATGCAACTTGCACAAACATGTTTAATTATCTTTTTAACGTCAAATTTCGTGACATTATATTTTTTCGGACGGTCATTAAAGTATAAGGCAAGACCGTTGCCCGAATTTTTAGTTTCACGCACATTATCATTCGAAGTGACCACCCCAACGTGCATATCCGTTTGAATGCATGAGTTTAGGAATAAATGCAACTTGGACAAACATGTTTTACCATCTCCTTTAGGTGAATTTTTGTGACATTATATTTTTGTGGTCAGTCATTAAAGCATTGCCCCAATTTTTCGTTTCACGCACAAAATCATTGAAAGTGACCACCCAAACGAGCATATCCGTTTGAATTCATGAGTTTAGGATTAAATGCAACTTGCACAAACATGTTTCACCATCATCCTTACGTGAATTTTTGTGACAGTATATTTTTCTGGTCAGTCATTAAAGCATTGCCAGAATATTTAGTTTCACGCAGAAAATCATTCAAAGTGACCACCCAAACGTGCATATCCGTTCTAATGCATGAGTTTAGGAATAAATGCAACGTGCACAAACATGTTTAACCAACCTCTTTACGTGAATTTTCATGACATTATATTTTTTTGAGCAGTCATTAAAGTACAGGGCAAGACCGTTGCTCCAATTTTTCGTTTCACACACAAAATCATTCAAAGCGACCACCCAAACATGCATATCCTTTTGAATGCATGAGTTTAGGAATAAATGTAACTTGCACAAACATGTTTTACCATGTTCTCTACGTGAATTTTCATGACATTATACTTTTATGGACAGTCATAAAAGTACAGGGCAAGACCGTTGCTCCAATTTTTAGTTCCACACACAAAATCATTCAAAGTGACCACCCCAACGTGCATATTGTTTTGAATGCATGAGCTTAGGAATAAATGCAACTTGCACAAACATGTTTTACCAACCTCTTTACGTGAATTTTCATGACATTATATTTCTTTGGACAGTCATTAAAGTACAGGGCAAGACCGTTGCCCCAATTTTTAGTTTCACGCACAAAAACATTCAAAGTGAACACCCAAACGAGCATATCCGTTTGAATCCATGAGTTTAGGAATAAATGCAACTTGCACAAACATGTTTTACCATCTTTTTTACGTGAATTTTCGTGACATTATATTTTTATCAGCAGTCATTAAAGTACAAGGCAAGACCGTTGCCCCAATTTTTCGTTTCACGCACAAAATCATTCAAAGCGACCACCCAGACGTGCTTATCCTTTTGAATGCATGAGTTTAGGAACAAATGCAACTTGCACAAACATGTTTTACCATCTTCTTCACGTGAATTTTCGTGACATTATATTTTTCTGGTCAATCATTAAAGCATTGCCCCAATTTTTAGTTTCACGCACAAAATCATTCAAAGTGACCACCCAAACGAGCATATTCGTTTGAATGCTTGAGTTTAGGAATAAGTGCAACTTGCACAAACATGTTTCACCATCATCCTTACGTGAATTTTCGTGATAGTATATTTTCCTGGCGAGTCATTAAAGCATTGCCTGAATATTTAGTTTCAAGCACAAAATCATTCAAAGTGACCACCCGAACGTGCATATCCTTTTGAATGCATCAGTTTAGGAATGAATGCAACTTGCACAAACATGTTTAATTATCTTTTTAACGTGAATTTTCTTGACATTATATTTTTATGGACGATCAGTAAAGTACAGGGCAAGACCGTTGCCCCAATTTTAAGTTTCACGCACAAAATCATTCAAAGCGACCACCCAAACATGCATATCCGTTTGAATGCATGAGTTTAGGAATAAGTGCAACATGCACAAACATGTTTTACCAACTTCTTTACGTGAATTTTCATGACATTATATTTTTTTGAGCAGTCATTAAAGTACAGGGCAAGACCGTTGCCCCAATTTTTAGTTTCACGCACAAAATCATTCAAAGCGACCACCCAAACGTGCATATCCTTTTGAATGCATGAGTTTAGAAATAAATGCAACTTGCACAAACATGTTTTACCAACTTCTTTACGTGTATTTTCATGACATTATATTTTTTTGAGCAGTCATTAAAGTACAGGGCAAGACCGTTGCCCCAATTTTTAGTTCCACACACAAAATCATTGAAAGTGACCACCCAAAAGTGCATATCCTTTTGTATGCATGACTTTAGGAATAAATGCAACTTGCACAAACATGTTTTACCAACCTCTTTACGTGAATTTTCATGACATTATATTTTTTTGAGCAGTCATTAAAGTACAGGGCAAGACCGTTGCTCCAATTTTTCGTTTCACGCACAAAATCATTCAAAGCGACCACCCAAACTTGCATATCCTTTTGAATGCATAAGTTTAGTAATGAATGCAACTTGCACAAACATGTTTTACCATCTTCTTTACGTGAATTTTCATGACATTATATTTTTGTGGTCAGTCATTATAGCACTGCCGCAATTTTTAGTTTCACGCACAAAATCATTCAAATTGACCACCCAAACGTGCATATCCTTTTGAATGCATAAGTTTAGTAATGAATGCAACTTGCACAAACATGTTTAATTATCTTTTTAACGTCAAATTTCGTGACATTATATTTTTTCGGACGGTCATTAAAGTATAAGGCAAGACCGTTGCCCGAATTTTTAGTTTCACGCACATTATCATTCGAAGTGACCACCCCAACGTGCATATCCGTTTGAATGCATGAGTTTAGGAATAAATGCAACTTGCAAAAACATGTTTTACCAATATCTTTACGTGAATTTTTATGACATTATATTTTTTTGAGCAGTCATTAAAGTACAGGGCAAGACCGTTGCTCCAATTTTTAGTTCCACACACAAAATCATTCAAAGTGACCACCCCAACGTGCATATTGTTTTGAATGCATGAGCTTAGGAATAAATGCAACTTGCACAAACATGTTTTACCAACCTCTTTACGTGAATTTTCATGACATTATGTTTTTTTGAGCAGTCATTAAAGTACAGGGCAAGACCGTTGCCCCAATTTTTAGTTTCACGCACAAAATCATTCAAAGTGACCACCCAAACGTGCATATTGTGTTGAATGCATGAGTTTAGCAATAAATGCAACTTGCACAAACATGTTTTACCATCTTCTTTACGTGAATTTTCGTGACATTATATTTTTGTGGTCAGTCCTTAAAGCGATGCCCCAATATTCTGTTTCAAGCACAAAATCATTGAAAGTGACCACCCAAACGTGCATATCTTTTTGAATGCATGAGTTTAGGAATAAATGCAACTTGCACAAACATGTTTTACCATCTTCTTTACGTGAATTTTCGTGACATTATATTTTTGTGGTCAGTCATTATAGCACTGCCGCAATTTTTAGTTTCACGCACAAAATCATTCAAATTGACCACCCAAACGTGCATATCCTTTTGAATGCATAAGTTTAGTAATGAATGCAACTTGCACAAACATGTTTAATTATCTTTTTAACGTCAAATTTCGTGACATTATATTTTTTCGGACGGTCATTAAAGTATAAGGCAAGACCGTTGCCCGAATTTTTAGTTTCACGCACATTATCATTCGAAGTGACCACCCCAACGTGCATATCCGTTTGAATGCATGAGTTTAGGAATAAATGCAACTTGGACAAACATGTTTTACCATCTCCTTTAGGTGAATTTTTGTGACATTATATTTTTGTGGTCAGTCATTAAAGCATTGCCCCAATTTTTCGTTTCACGCACAAAATCATTGAAAGTGACCACCCAAACGAGCATATCCGTTTGAATTCATGAGTTTAGGATTAAATGCAACTTGCACAAACATGTTTCACCATCATCCTTACGTGAATTTTTGTGACAGTATATTTTTCTGGTCAGTCATTAAAGCATTGCCAGAATATTTAGTTTCACGCAGAAAATCATTCAAAGTGACCACCCAAACGTGCATATCCGTTCTAATGCATGAGTTTAGGAATAAATGCAACGTGCACAAACATGTTTAACCAACCTCTTTACGTGAATTTTCATGACATTATATTTTTTTGAGCAGTCATTAAAGTACAGGGCAAGACCGTTGCTCCAATTTTTCGTTTCACACACAAAATCATTCAAAGCGACCACCCAAACATGCATATCCTTTTGAATGCATGAGTTTAGGAATAAATGTAACTTGCACAAACATGTTTTACCATGTTCTCTACGTGAATTTTCATGACATTATACTTTTATGGACAGTCATAAAAGTACAGGGCAAGACCGTTGCTCCAATTTTTAGTTCCACACACAAAATCATTCAAAGTGACCACCCCAACGTGCATATTGTTTTGAATGCATGAGCTTAGGAATAAATGCAACTTGCACAAACATGTTTTACCAACCTCTTTACGTGAATTTTCATGACATTATGTTTTTTTGAGCAGTCATTAAAGTACAGGGCAAGACCGTTGCCCCAATTTTTCGTTTCACGGACAAAATCATTCAAAGTGACCACCCAAACGTGCATATCTTTTTGAATGCATGAGTTTAGGAATAAATGCAACTTGCACAAACATGTTTTACCATCTTCTTTACGTGAATTTTCGTGACATTATATTTTTGTGGTCAGTCATTATAGCACTGCCGCAATTTTTCGTTTCACGCACAAAATCATTCAAATTGACCACCCAAACGTGCATATCCTTTTGAATGCATAAGTTTAGTAATGAATGCAACTTGCACAAACATGTTTAATTATCTTTTTAACGTCAAATTTCGTGACATTATATTTTTTCGGACGGTCATTAAAGTATAAGGCAAGACCGTTGCCCGAATTTTTAGTTTCACGCACATTATCATTCGAAGTGACCACCCCAACGTGCATATCCGTTTGAATGCATGAGTTTAGGAATAAATGCAACTTGCAAAAACATGTTTTACCAATATCTTTACGTGAATTTTTATGACATTATATTTTTTTGAGCAGTCATTAAAGTACAGGGCAAGACCGTTGCCCCAATTTTTCGTTTCATGCACAAAATCATTCAAAGTGACCACCCAAACGTGCATATCTTTTTGAATGCATGAGTTTAGGAATAAATGCAACTTGCACAAGCATGTTTAACCAACCTCTTTACGTGAATTTTCATGACATTATATTTTTTTGAGCAGTCATTAAAGCATTGTCTCAATTTTTAGTTTCACGTACAAAATCAATGAAAGTCACCACCCACAACGTGCCTATCCTTTCGAATGCATGAGTTTAGGAATAAATGCAACTTGGACAAACATGTTTTACCATCTCCTTTAGGTGAATTTTTGTGACATTATATTTTTGTGGTCAGTCATTAAAGCATTGCCCCAATTTTTAGTTTCACGCACAAAATCATTGAAAGTGACCACCCAAACGAGCATATCCGTTTGAATTCATGAGTTTAGGAATAAATGCAACTAGCACAAACATGTTTCACCATCATCCTTACGTGAATTTTCGTGACAGTATATTTTTCTGGTCAGTCATTAAAGCATTGCCTGAATATTTAGTTTCACGCAGAAAATCATTCAAAGTGACCACCCAAACGTGCATATCCGTTCTAATGCATGAGTTTAGGAATAAATGCAACGTGCACAAACATGTTTAACCAACCTCTTTACGTGAATTTTCATGACATTATATTTTTTTGAGCAGTCATTAAAGTACAGGGCAAGACCGTTGCTCCAATTTTTCGTTTCACGCACAAAATCATTCAAAGCGACCACCCAAACATGCATATCCTTTTGGATGCATGAATTTAGGAATAAATGTAACTTGCACAAACATGTTTTACCATGTTCTCTACGTGAATTTTCATGACATTATACTTTTATGGACAGTCATAAAAGTACAGGGCAAGACCGTTGCTCCAATTTTTAGTTCCACACACAAAATCATTCAAAGTGACCACCCCAACGTGCATATTGTTTTGAATGCATGAGCTTAGGAATAAATGCAACTTGCACAATCATGTTTTACCAACCTCTTTACGTGAATTTTCATGACATTTTATTTTTTTGCGCAATCATTAAAGCATTGCCGCAATTTTTCGTTTCACGCACAAAATCATTCAAAGTGACCACCCAAACGTGCATGTCCTTTTGAATGCATAAGTTTAGTAATGAATGCAACTTGCACAAACATGTTTAATTATCTTTTTAACGTGAATTTTCATGACATTATATATTTTTTTGGACGGGCATTAAAGTATAAGGCAAGACCGTTGCCCGAATTTTTAGTTTCACGCACATTATCATTCAAAGTGACCACCCAAACGTGCATATCCGTTTGAATGCATGAGTTTAGGAATAAATGCAACTTGCACAAACATGTTTTACCAACTTCTTTACGTGAATTTTCATGACATTATATTTTTTTGAGCAGTCATTAAAGTACAGGGCAATACCGTTGCCCCAACTTTTAGTTTCACGCACAAAATCATTCAAAGTGACCACCCAAACGAGCATATTCGTTTGAATGCTTGAGTTTAGGAATAAGTGCAACTTGCACAAACATGTTTCACCATCATCCTTACGTGAATTTTCGTGATAGTATATTTTCCTGGCGAGTCATTAAAGCATTGCCTGAATATTTAGTTTCAAGCACAAAATCATTCAAAGTGACCACCCGAACGTGCATATCCTTTTGAATGCATCAGTTTAGGAATGAATGCAACTTGCACAAACATGTTTAATTATCTTTTTAACGTGAATTTTCTTGACATTATATTTTTATGGACGATCAGTAAAGTACAGGGCAAGACCGTTGCCCCAATTTTAAGTTTCACGCACAAAATCATTCAAAGCGACCACCCAAACATGCATATCCGTTTGAATGCATGAGTTTAGGAATAAGTGCAACATGCACAAACATGTTTTACCAACTTCTTTACGTGAATTTTCATGACATTATATTTTTTTGAGCAGTCATTAAAGTACAGGGCAAGACCGTTGCCCCAATTTTTAGTTTCACGCACAAAATCATTCAAAGCGACCACCCAAACGTGCATATCCTTTTGAATGCATGAGTTTAGGAATAAATGCAACTTGCACAAACATGTTTTACCAACTTCTTTACGTGTATTTTCATGACATTATATTTTTTTGAGCAGTCATTAAAGTACAGGGCAAGACCGTTGCCCCAATTTTTAGTTCCACACACAAAATCATTGAAAGTGACCACCCAAAAGTGCATATCCTTTTGTATGCATGACTTTAGGAATAAATGCAACTTGCACAAACATGTTTTACCAACCTCTTTACGTGAATTTTCATGACATTATATTTTTTTGAGCAGTCATTAAAGTACAGGGCAAGACCGTTGCTCCAATTTTTCGTTTCACGCACAAAATCATTCAAAGCGACCACCCAAACTTGCATATCCTTTTGAATGCATAAGTTTAGTAATGAATGCAACTTGCACAAACATGTTTTACCATCTTCTTTACGTGAATTTTCGTGACATTATATTTTTGTGGTCAGTCATTATAGCACTGCCGCAATTTTTAGTTTCACGCACAAAATCATTCAAATTGACCACCCAAACGTGCATATCCTTTTGAATGCATAAGTTTAGTAATGAATGCAACTTGCACAAACATGTTTAATTATCTTTTTAACGTCAAATTTCGTGACATTATATTTTTTCGGACGGTCATTAAAGTATAAGGCAAGACCGTTGCCCGAATTTTTAGTTTCACGCACATTATCATTCGAAGTGACCACCCCAACGTGCATATCCGTTTGAATGCATGAGTTTAGGAATAAATGCAACTTGCAAAAACATGTTTTACCAATATCTTTACGTGAATTTTTATGACATTATATTTTTTTGAGCAGTCATTAAAGTACAGGGCAAGACCGTTGCTCCAATTTTTAGTTCCACACACAAAATCATTCAAAGTGACCACCCCAACGTGCATATTGTTTTGAATGCATGAGCTTAGGAATAAATGCAACTTGCACAAACATGTTTTACCAACCTCTTTACGTGAATTTTCATGACATTATGTTTTTTTGAGCAGTCATTAAAGTACAGGGCAAGACCGTTGCCCCAATTTTTAGTTTCACGCACAAAATCATTCAAAGTGACCACCCAAACGTGCATATTGTGTTGAATGCATGAGTTTAGCAATAAATGCAACTTGCACAAACATGTTTTACCATCTTCTTTACGTGAATTTTCGTGACATTATATTTTTGTGGTCAGTCCTTAAAGCGATGCCCCAATATTCTGTTTCAAGCACAAAATCATTGAAAGTGACCACCCAAACGTGCATATCTTTTTGAATGCATGAGTTTAGGAATAAATGCAACTTGCACAAACATGTTTTACCATCTTCTTTACGTGAATTTTCGTGACATTATATTTTTGTGGTCAGTCATTATAGCACTGCCGCAATTTTTAGTTTCACGCACAAAATCATTCAAATTGACCACCCAAACGTGCATATCCTTTTGAATGCATAAGTTTAGTAATGAATGCAACTTGCACAAACATGTTTAATTATCTTTTTAACGTCAAATTTCGTGACATTATATTTTTTCGGACGGTCATTAAAGTATAAGGCAAGACCGTTGCCCGAATTTTTAGTTTCACGCACATTATCATTCGAAGTGACCACCCCAACGTGCATATCCGTTTGAATGCATGAGTTTAGGAATAAATGCAACTTGGACAAACATGTTTTACCATCTCCTTTAGGTGAATTTTTGTGACATTATATTTTTGTGGTCAGTCATTAAAGCATTGCCCCAATTTTTCGTTTCACGCACAAAATCATTGAAAGTGACCACCCAAACGAGCATATCCGTTTGAATTCATGAGTTTAGGATTAAATGCAACTTGCACAAACATGTTTCACCATCATCCTTACGTGAATTTTTGTGACAGTATATTTTTCTGGTCAGTCATTAAAGCATTGCCAGAATATTTAGTTTCACGCAGAAAATCATTCAAAGTGACCACCCAAACGTGCATATCCGTTCTAATGCATGAGTTTAGGAATAAATGCAACGTGCACAAACATGTTTAACCAACCTCTTTACGTGAATTTTCATGACATTATATTTTTTTGAGCAGTCATTAAAGTACAGGGCAAGACCGTTGCTCCAATTTTTCGTTTCACACACAAAATCATTCAAAGCGACCACCCAAACATGCATATCCTTTTGAATGCATGAGTTTAGGAATAAATGTAACTTGCACAAACATGTTTTACCATGTTCTCTACGTGAATTTTCATGACATTATACTTTTATGGACAGTCATAAAAGTACAGAGCAAGACCGTTGCTCCAATTTTTAGTTCCACACACAAAATCATTCAAAGTGACCACCCCAACGTGCATATTGTTTTGAATGCATGAGCTTAGGAATAAATGCAACTTGCACAAACATGTTTTACCAACCTCTTTACGTGAATTTTCATGACATTATGTTTTTTTGAGCAGTCATTAAAGTACAGGGCAAGACCGTTGCCCCAATTTTTCGTTTCACGGACAAAATCATTCAAAGTGACCACCCAAACGTGCATATCTTTTTGAATGCATGAGTTTAGGAATAAATGCAACTTGCACAAACATGTTTTACCATCTTCTTTACGTGAATTTTCGTGACATTATATTTTTGTGGTCAGTCATTATAGCACTGCCGCAATTTTTAGTTTCACGCACAAAATCATTCAAATTGACCACCCAAACGTGCATATCCTTTTGAATGCATAAGTTTAGTAATGAATGCAACTTGCACAAACATGTTTAATTATCTTTTTAACGTCAAATTTCGTGACATTATATTTTTTCGGACGGTCATTAAAGTATAAGGCAAGACCGTTGCCCGAATTTTTAGTTTCACGCACATTATCATTCGAAGTGACCACCCCAACGTGCATATCCGTTTGAATGCATGAGTTTAGGAATAAATGCAACTTGCAAAAACATGTTTTACCAATATCTTTACGTGAATTTTTATGACATTATATTTTTTTGAGCAGTCATTAAAGTACAGGGCAAGACCGTTGCCCCAATTTTTCGTTTCATGCACAAAATCATTCAAAGTGACCACCCAAACGTGCATATCTTTTTGAATGCATGAGTTTAGGAATAAATGCAACTTGCACAAGCATGTTTAACCAACCTCTTTACGTGAATTTTCATGACATTATATTTTTTTGAGCAGTCATTAAAGCATTGTCTCAATTTTTAGTTTCACGTACAAAATCAATGAAAGTCACCACCCACAACGTGCCTATCCTTTCGAATGCATGAGTTTAGGAATAAATGCAACTTGGACAAACATGTTTTACCATCTCCTTTAGGTGAATTTTTGTGACATTATATTTCTGTGGTCAGTCATTAAAGCATTGCCCCAATTTTTAGTTTCACGCACAAAATCATTGAAAGTGACCACCCAAACGAGCATATCCGTTTGAATTCATGAGTTTAGGAATAAATGCAACTAGCACAAACATGTTTCACCATCATCCTTACGTGAATTTTCGTGACAGTATATTTTTCTGGTCAGTCATTAAAGCATTGCCTGAATATTTAGTTTCACGCAGAAAATCATTCAAAGTGACCACCCAAACGTGCATATCCGTTCTAATGCATGAGTTTAGGAATAAATGCAACGTGCACAAACATGTTTAACCAACCTCTTTACGTGAATTTTCATGACATTATATTTTTTTGAGCAGTCATTAAAGTACAGGGCAAGACCGTTGCTCCAATTTTTCGTTTCACGCACAAAATCATTCAAAGCGACCACCCAAACATGCATATCCTTTTGGATGCATGAATTTAGGAATAAATGTAACTTGCACAAACATGTTTTACCATGTTCTCTACGTGAATTTTCATGACATTATACTTTTATGGACAGTCATAAAAGTACAGGGCAAGACCGTTGCTCCAATTTTTAGTTCCACACACAAAATCATTCAAAGTGACCACCCCAACGTGCATATTGTTTTGAATGCATGAGCTTAGGAATAAATGCAACTTGCACAATCATGTTTTACCAACCTCTTTACGTGAATTTTCATGACATTTTATTTTTTTGCGCAATCATTAAAGCATTGCCGCAATTTTTCGTTTCACGCACAAAATCATTCAAAGTGACCACCCAAACGTGCATGTCCTTTTGAATGCATAAGTTTAGTAATGAATGCAACTTGCACAAACATGTTTAATTATCTTTTTAACGTGAATTTTCATGACATTATATATTTTTTTGGACGGGCATTAAAGTATAAGGCAAGACCGTTGCCCGAATTTTTAGTTTCACGCACATTATCATTCAAAGTGACCACCCAAACGTGCATATCCGTTTGAATGCATGAGTTTAGGAATAAATGCAACTTGCACAAACATGTTTTACCAACTTCTTTACGTGAATTTTCATGACATTATATTTTTTTGAGCAGTCATTAAAGTACAGGGCAATACCGTTGCTCCAACTTTTCGTTTCACGCACAAAATCATTCAAAGTGACCACCCAAACGTGCATATCCTTTTGAATGCATGAGTTTAGGAATAAATGCACCTTGCACAAACATGTTTTACCATCTCCTTTAGGTGAATTTTCGTGACATTATATTTTTCTGGTCAGTCATTAAAGCATTGCCCCAATTTTTAGTTTCACGTACAAAATCAATGAAAGTCACCACCCACAACGTGCCTATCCTTTTGAATGCATGAGTTTAGGAATGAATGCAACTTGCACAAACATGTTTAACCACCCTCTTTACGTGAATTTTTATGACATTTTTTTTTTAACAGTCATTAAAGTACAGGGGAAGATAGTTGCCCCAATTTTTAGTTCCACACACAAAATCATTCAAATTGACCACCCAAACGTGCATATTTTTTTGAATGCATGAGCTTAGGAATAAATGCAACTTGCACAAATATGTTTAACCACCCTTTTTACGTGAATTTTCATGACATTATATTTTTCTGGTCAGTCATTAAAGCATTGCCCCAATTTTAAGTTTCACGCACAAAATCATTGAAAGTGACCACCCAAACGTGCATATCCTTTTGAATGCATGAGTTTACGAATAATTGGAACTTGCACAAACATGTTTTACCATCCTCTTTACGTGAATTTTGATGAAATTATATTTTTTTGAACAGTCATTAAAGTACAGGGCAAGACCGTTGCCCCAATTTTTAGTTTCTTACACAAAATCATTCAAAGTCAATAGAGAGAAATTCGGGTCTCTGGATGCCCAACTTTGTTTTTGTAATTTTGGGATCGGAAATTCCTGAAATTGCCACCTTGGACGTTGCCAGTGTGGCATATAAGATGGTGACATCATATTGAAGGGCCGTTGCCACCAATGGCAGCAAGGGGTTCGATATTGCATTCTAATGGTGTACCATTTGTCCCTTGTCCTAACTTGTTAGTAAAAAAAGAATTTGTGTACCGCATCCGGACTAGTCCTGAGAATGTATACCGGTAGTGGAGCCGCCTTGATTTCAACCATTGACGTGATGTTTTATCCAGGATGGGGGGAATTTCAAACTTGGTATGAATTTGGCCTCTTGCTACCAAATTTGCCAAAATGAAAGAAGTTGGTGTTGAGTGGTGTTAAGTGGAAAGTGTTCGTGTGATCAAAGGCAGCTGTTGGTAACTACTTGCTGGTGTGTGAGGAATGGAGAACCGTCAACCGCGCTCGGAGGTTACAGTTGTGATGCCCCACAATACGCACAACGATCAAGGAGAATGGATTCCTACACGATACGAAAGGTTGTCGTGGGTCAGGTTAAATCCTGGTAGAAATGGAACTTGGGCTCGAGAAGCTCGCCGGCATGGAGGTGACACCATGCGGGGTTCTTACAAAGCCCAAATTATTGACTTCAGGTTCAAGGTTGATGGCCGGAGACTTGTTTCCAACAAGGCAAATTTGGAGTCTGTGTTGGTTTGACATGCTTACCACAGGAATCAAGTGCTCCTGGATCCAGAAATTCGTCATGACCGGGTTCCATGCAATTGTGAGAGTAGATTGCATCTTTGTTTCCACATTGAATGAGTTTCAATTTTTTTCATGGAAGTTTGCTTTCCTTTTAAGTTCATATAGCTACATCTTTTTCCTGGTTGTTAATTCTTTTTGTTGGGGTGTCTGTTGGAAACAATTCTGTACCAGTCATTTTTTGAAGACTGGGTGGATCCAGCATCTATACTTGGAGTCATTTTGGTTGTGCACAGCAAGATTGGAGAAGCCACTCGCAATGGGAGGTCTCACAATGAACTTCTTGACAACGGTATATTTTTCTCTAACCTGGTCTATGTTCCACCTACGCCGGGCTTCTTTACGGATCAGTGGAGCCATTGCTGTTGCCATCTTTCACTGATCCGGAGTGGCCACTCCTGGATATGCACACGAGCGAAGCTTTTCACTTCAAACTGCGCCAGGATTTCCAAACGGTCACCAAGGCTACCACTGGAAGTAGAATGGGACACCTCCAGTGGTTTGTACCACTCCATGTTTTTGTAAACTTGTTTGCGCCTGTTGAGGACAATATCAGACGCACTGCTACATTGTACGTTGTAAACAGGCCCTCCGATGAGCTCTTCACTAGCCTCATGGATCCGGGGTGGCATGAAAAAGTCATGTTCGGCAAGGATATAGTCAAGTGCACTATATTAATGCACATTGTGACCTTCAGGTAACAGTGTTTTCTTGGAAGAGCCATTTCATTGTGTTCTTGCGGTTTCCATACAAGAACTATTGCCAACGTCAGATTAAGGGTTGTTTTAAAGTGTGTTGTGTGGCTCAGGTACCATGTAGGGCGATCAATGTTATACGCAAATTTCAAGTACGGTAGAGAGCGTCTCGGTGAAGATGGTGTGAGTTGGCAAACTATTGATCAAGTGCAGGAGGAAGACATGGTGGTTTTACCCTGTTTATTTCAAAGTGTGACGGTGGCAAGGTTTGAAGTCGGAAGAACATGGCCGTTGTCACACGTTCGCCGAGAGGTTTGTATCACCTTGGGCGATGTTGTTCCAAAGGAATTTTGCTTCAGGCTTCATCAAATTGGAATACCAGACGTCAACATAAATCGTAGGCACGAGAATGCCAATACAATAGCACAAGTCCTACCTCCATGGACTTTTGAAATAGTAGCAGTTACCAACTAGGACAGCTTACTTAGTATTTCTAGGAAACACTGAGAACTATTTCTACAAGTGACTGTCTGGCATGGTGGAAACAACTTGGTGCTTAAAAGGATATAGGGTTAGAAACGAACTTATATGTGGCTAACAGTTGTGATAGGAACTACTCAAAGGCTGGATTTTTGATATCTGGACATTGTTTTTTCTCACACAATGCCATGCCTATTTTTATAAAGGCGCCCTCGTTTCAAATTATGTTGCCACTTGTTCCAATGGTGTTATTTGAATATATGGTTCGGCGAAGGGTTAAAGTAAATGCAATGAGTATCAACAGAGCACTATGACATTATGTTTCCAATGGTTGCCAGAAGAGGGCTCTTGTATTTGTTACCATTGCTCTCATGAGTAATTTAGGAAGCCAATGCAAATAGCCAGTCAAGAAAGATGGGAAATAGTCAAGGTGTCAAAATGCGTATTTGATTAAAAAAGAGTGTTCACAGCACAACAATGCAATGAGGACACTTCACTATGGTTGACCTATTGGAACATGAAAATTGTCACGGTGAAGTAGTTTCCAACTTTGCCCTATATTGCACTTACTAAAACTACGCTCTTGTATTTAGTATAACTCCGCTCCTGTACTTAGTATAACTTTGCTCCTATCCAAAGTCAATCACATATGGCGTCAACTAGTGCCTCCAGGGTTGTTGCCGATGGAGAAAGCTTTGTTTCGGAAGGCGTTGCGTCAGAAGATTCGGAAGAACTAACTTCCTCGACTTCCAGTTCTGATGTCGTTGCCTCTGCGGCTGATGGTTCAACCGTTGGTTTAGGTCGTGAGGGATTATCTTCAAGCCCCTTTTTCCTCTCTTCCTTCTCGTTGTCTTCTATTATTCGATTTGCTGTTTCAGGCATAGCACATCCAATATTAATGTCAGTGAGTGTGCTGCTTTATAGACACAACACAATTCCAACAAACGCAAATACAAGGCAAAGGTGCTAACAAACAATCTTAACCTCCAAAGTACAACATGAAAACCATACAAGAGCAGTTTTGGATATAAACATTACTCTGTAATGAACGTACTGTAATGGACTAAGGTTGCAATAGCCGCAGCTACAACTTCTATTTTGTCGCTTCCATGAGGTCCGTTAGTAAGTAGAGGAAATGGACAAATCGGGTTAAGTTTAGTCACACCAGCACCGTCGGAGTTTGCCTTACCGGACAAGGGCGATGGCCCCTTAATTGAAAACTTTGGCTTTGACAACTTTGGAGGAGGTTGACCCTTAGCACTGTTAGTAGCTTCTCTCTTGCGTACCACAAATGGAAACGAGTTCGGCACAACGACTCCTTCCTTTGGGGATTCAGTGTTTCCCTTGGCTGTTTCTAACACGTCAAAACCCCACGATTCCAACCACTGAGAGTCACCTTCTTTCTTGCACAGAGGACAAATGCGACATCCTGAAAGCAATTCTGACCACAAGCACCAAGGATGAAATAAGCAACCACAAGAAAATGGTATTGCACTGTTGGAAACAAAAAGGAGCGAGCAGCTTCCACACGGTGCGTCCACTTTAATATCTAGTGGAACACCCGTTTCCAACACCTTGTTCCCAGCAGGCTCTTTTGGCTTGATGGAGTATTGACTTGCTCTCTCTGCTGCACACTTCTTGTGCAGCTCATTTAACGCCTTTTCGGCAATCTTGTGGAGGGCAGTGTCTTTCTCAAGGCATTTCGCCATCTTCGTAGCACAATCTTGGCTTTCCTCCAATTTGTCATTGTTAGCCGCAATGTCCTTGCTAATCTGTCGCTGCTCTTTGTCGACAAGAGCTTTCTCCTCCACCTTCCCAGCTTTTGCAAGCTCTTTGCTCCTTTGGCGCAAGTCACCATACAAAGAATTGAGGCGCTCATCCTCGACTTCCAACTCTTCCCGACGCACTTCTAGTGCGGCAATGCCTTCACTCAATTCGGCAATTACGTTCTCTCCGCTAAGGTGATCAGCAGTCTTCGTGTTGATCTCCTGCAGCAATTCCTCCACCTTCCGTGCGCTGGTGTCTCTCCCTCCATCTCCACCATCTCCACCGTGCTTGTTTCCGGCATGCTCGTTGAAATACCGGCAGCACTCTCTCATAATTCCCGCAAGCTGCCGCTTTAATGCTGGAGGTCCCAACTTCAACGGATTATTGCCAGGGTGAGCTTGGCGTTCCTCTGTCACCTTCGCAGCTGCCGCTGCCCAATTGACTGGGTTCTTGCGCCCTCCATCGTTGTGGTAGTATACACATGCGCGTAGAAACGTCTGGCTGAACGCTTTGTTGTCGGGACAATCGCCATATACTCTGCAGTACATTCTCAAGTATGAGGCACGGGCTTCAATGTCCCTACACCTATCCAATAAGTACCTTGTCTTGTTGGCACCATGCCCACAAGGCCAATTGTCCTCATACAAATTTGACGGGACCATGCTCTCCGTCACTTCTTTCGGCAAAAAACCATACTTGCAAAGTCCCACCACCCTATGGAAGAAATCCGCATCATAAACCGCTTTTGCTCTCCCTAACAAACACGGTGCCAACATAACTAGCTTCTCTCTCAAGGCTGCTGGAATCCCCTCTAAATTGAACGGCGCCTCCCATGACAAGTCACTCGGAAGTGAAATGGAAGGAGCTGGAGAATTGGATTTTCTAGGAGACTCCTGCTCCTTTGCTTGCAGAGCAACTTTGCCTTTGACCAAGCTTTTCGAGCGATTACCTTTGCTGGCACTCATTTTGAATGGACTATACGCAAAAAACTAAAGTGCAAGAGAAGTGCAGAAGACAGCTCGTGTGATGGAAACAAACTATCAACCCGGTTAGGTATGCTGGCCGCAGGAGAAGGGTGAAGGGGAAGGAAGCCAGCCTGAACACATTTGGCCGTAAACTCTAGCCTAAGCGTGATGGCAACGATTGATGACAGAGCCGCCACACGCCGCAATGAGTATTACTGCAAGTACATTGACTGCTGACACCTTTCCCACACGATCATGACTTCAACTTGCATGGATTGATGTGACAAGAGGATTATCATGACTTCAACTTGCAAGACACGGTGAGAGCAATTAACCCCTAAAATTATTTGACTATGTTTCCACTAAAAATGTTGCAAAATTGTCATTTTTATTACAAATATCAAAGTTTAAGAAAAAAACAATTTTTTAACGCATTTAACCGTAGGATCTTATAGTATATTAGTTAAAAAAGACGTGGAAAAAATTTCAGAAGAATCTACCCTGTGGATTGCAAGACAAAATGATTATAACTTTGGTGGCAACTGATTTGAGACTCCAAGCATGTAGAATTCATTAATTGTTGACCTCATTTCACTTTCATAATGACCTTGTTGAGAGTGAAAATGCAAGTCTTTCACTTTGTTCCCACCATTGTAGCAGTTCATTTATCTGCCTTCCTCTTGACCTTTGAGCGTAGGAACGATTGTAGCAGGTTCAAGCGTATTTTTCCTCACAGTTCTACGTTTCCAACAGGATGAAGAGACAACCGACTCGCGCTTGCGTCGCCAACAGGAAGAATTTGTGGGATCCTGATACGCCCCCCAAAATTGAGAAAAACCTTGGCGATTTGATTGAGGACTCCGATAGCCCTGCCGGCTTACGTGCAGGAGTACTGGACGACGAATTCCAGGAGCCAATTCCAATGGAGGGAATTCCTGACGCGTTGAAGTAGCAAATGGTTGTTGTTGCTCCTGTGCTTCAAGGTCGTTATGGTGTGTACGATGCTCGTTTTTTCACTGTTGTTGTTGGATTATGCCCTCGAGGGTTTCAAGTAGACCACATTATAGAGCAGACACCAGTTACTGATGAAGAGATCTTCACGAAATGGAAGACACGTTTAGATCCATACAGGTTTCCAGTTAGCTTGTGTGTTGACAACGAGCAAGTGTCACAGTTCTTAGAACAACACAGACTAGTGTATGGAGGCCAGCCTTGTAACAAGAGGCTGTCGTGGGAAGTACGTGCGTCAAGGCAGAAGCATCAATTCGTCATATTGAAAGTGAGATGTTGGTAATGTCAGCAAAGGCTTATGAGAACTCCAAGCTAACTATTGTGGAAGCCAAGGAGAAACTACAGAAATTGAAAAGTACATCCTTGGTGTTGCGTCCGAGGGCTCCATTCTTATATCCAACAGAGAACCCTGTCCCGGCGATGTGGAGAACAGAACCCAAGTTCTGTGCAGGTTGTACGAAGCACAGTTTTGTGGCCCGTGCTGTGATTATTGCTTCTTGTGGTTGTGAGTTTCATCCAGCATGTATTGCCCAGTTGCTAGCAGATCATAAACACAAATGCCCACGTTGTGAGGAAAAGTTCAATGGAGCTTGGATGGCTCAATTTGGATACCCTCTTACATCTCAAATGGAGAAGGATGTTTCCAACATGAAAACAAGATTGGAGACAGAAGCTGCTTCAAAATTAGGTGACAGGCATTTTTCGGTAAACTACATTTTTCTTGCTTCTAAGTTTTTGTTACTCAATTTTTGTAAGACTGAAGCATTTATCAAATGTCTTGCAGCTAATAAGGCAGTTCTCCTAGAAGGAGTGGTCCAAAATGATAGTGAAGATGTGGTGATGGGAGAAAATACCGGTTTGCACATGAGTGGAGGGACGTTTCCAACAATGTCCGTTGGAGCATGTACTGAGCCGGCCCTTGAGATGACACCAACAGTGCCAAGCTTGTCTTCAAGAACAATGCATTGGGCTATATCCGTGAATTTGCCCGGTGGTGCCAACCTCCGCCTCTTTCCAGATGGAGCTTCGACCTCAAAGCCTAACCCATCTGAAAGCCCCTCTACTATTGCGGCACCACGCAAGTGTGAATTCAATGTTTTGTTAGGACAAGGGGGAGAGATTTCCATCAACAGGACCCCTTCTACTTGAATGTGACTGTGGGCCAATAGCATAGGTGATCTGGAAGTTGTGCGTAGTTAAGACTTCAATATCGGATTTGTGTTCTGTTTAGATAAGGTACAAACTGCACCAAGCTGTTTATCAATTTTGGCAAAAAACGTAAAGATGTGTAATCATATGAAGTCTTTAATGTAAATATACTTGTTTCCAACAACTTGAACCTTACAGCTTCTACACTGTAGCACACATGTATGCTCTAGAAAGTGCATCTTCGAGTAACACCCTAAACAACCACTGGTGAATGACCTCGTTGTTCCTCCGACCTATCTATGTTTCCAACATCGTTGTGGATTCAATAGTACCACTATTGCTACTCGGCAAATCAGTGGCACGGTTTGCTACATCCTCAGGTGCAAGTTCTTTCATCCAAGCTCTGCCAACTCGTGTTCTATCTTCCCTCCACCTTCTAGCTGCATCCATTGCATTTGAAGCATTATAGGCCATCTTCTTCTTCTGCACTGTTGTTGCCATAGCCGCTTCAATTTCCCTTGACTTCAAATTGAATGCCCCCTTCAGTTGTTCCTGCTTTGCAAACCTGTGATGTATGTTTCTGTACCAGTGTTGGTATTGCTGAACAATGGCACTTGTTCTGTCTTTAGTACCACCATGTTGAGTGTGGTGCTGATTAGCAACTTTCGTTGCATGGTGAGACTTCTCCATTCCCTGATTGTTCCAAACAACGAGGCTCCCATATGTTTCCACATACCAAGGACCATGCCGCACAAGGTTATGCTATGACAAATGACAACAATGAAATAAATTAGAAGCACATCTACAGATTTTCCACAAAGTATACAACTCTTCCCACATAGCAACAAATTTCCCAACAATCAACTATAGATGTTTCCAACAGTCACGGCTTACCATATAATGAGTGACGTGGTCTTCCCCAAAGCACTTCACGTAAAGGCGCCCCCAATTCTCAATTTTGCCCTTAAAAGTGTCGATTTGTTGTTGATCCAAGGAAAGGCCCACCAAATATGGATACACAGTTTCCAACGCTTTCCACATTTCCACCCTGTCCAGATATTGCCTACCTTGATTCAAGGTATTGTTTTCTGAGCGCAAGACATCTTTCCATACTCGATCTTGCCTTGACCAAGTAGACGGTTGGAACAGCCTTGATGCGGTTACGCCACTGAGGGAAGGTTTGATCGGAACACTATTGGAAACACCACTCAGTGCTGGATCCTTCATGATTCGCACGTTGCCACCATGAAGCCCAGCTGCTGATAACGTCTTTTCCATATTGTCTATGGCACCTTGTTGACGTTCCTCATTCTCCATATTCCAAATAAACATAAAGTGTAGATGAAGAATCTTTTCCATCATTCTTGTTAACGCATGTAGGGTACATATATGCACCCTCTCAAGAGGAATGGGTAGAATGGGATGCCACCGTAATTCTCCATCAATGGAGAGTGGTTTAGATTGGACATTACCAGCAAAAAAGCCTCCGTGCCAGGTGTGTTTTCTTCTCCTAGCCTCCGAAGTAGCACTTGTTGTTGTTCCTACCATTGGCTTGGTCCGCTGTTGGTTACAGTAGATACAAGAATGTATGGCATTGGCTCCATGTTTTAGCCCATAGAGACACTTGATAGTCTTCATATCTACTGACAAATGCCACTCTACCTTAAAGTTTCCAACACCATGAACTGCTAACAACTGTCCAGCATCCTGTGCCTTGATCAATGTAGGGATATTTGTTTGTTGGAACACCCAACGCAAAATTTCATGTGACTCCTTTGCAACTTCAAAGCAAGCAATAGGCCATATCTCAGTTTCAGACTGAACTGAAAAATATCTATCATCGGTTTTTAGGATGCTTGTGTCCAACGCACGATTCATAAGGGTCAAGCTGACCCTTTCAAACTTCCTCCCATGTTCAATCTCTGCTTCATCCATCTTCAAAACAAACACCAACGGCTTGTTGCCAACTTCTGCACATTATAACAATATGCAACATTTAGCATCCTAGACCCTAAACTAGTAAATAACAACACACATCATAAATATCAAGTACCCTTTCACAACCTAAGGGATTCTAAACTAGTCAATAAAAACACAGAACAGAGAAATCCAGCACCCTTTCATAGAACTCAAGGTTTAAGTAGGAAGATTCCAAACCTTCAGTGGTGAACCCGTACAAATTCACCATGGTCCTCTGTACGTTTTCGATGTCCACAAACAAAGAGTTCTTTGACGTCAGGACAATTCTTGTTTTTTCTGGTTTCTTCTTCCTCCCTTTGGTCATTGGAACTTGCGATTCAATCTCCAGCGTACTATCGAGGTGGTAATATTCACCAACAAGATCCTTCAGCTTTGAATTAAGCTCTGTTTGCAACAAACTGACCTGATAAACGTATTGCATGTTGTGAAGACACGATATACCTAAACACTGATCAGCATGCATCTTGTATGGAGTTTCCTTGCCGAATTCTTTAGTGTTGTGTAGAAACTGAATTCATACAACTTGTTCCAATGCAGTAACTACACATTGAACTAAAGGAGCCTATTTTCAAACACGTTACACATTAAACTCGTGGAAAACAATTTCCGGCAGGATATACATTGAATTCAAGAAACTTGTTTCCAACACGCTTTACAGTCAACTTTAGGTTGTTTTTTTCCAACACAATGTACACTGAACTCAAAGAACTTGTTTCCAACATGGTGTACATTGAATTCAGGAATTGGATAGAATGAGTACGTACCTTATGCAGATTTGGCAGAAATGTTGGCTTTAAGCGCTTGTCAACGAGTTGCACTCGCCCCTTAATTGTCTTGTAGATCTCACCGTATCCCTTGTGCGACACTCCAGTCATATCACACGCTGCTAATATTGCTTCTGTTCCCAACTCCTTTCCTATTCTATCAAGATAGTAGTTTGTCATTCTGGTTGCAGCAAAACTATTTTCTAGATTTGACACAAAGGCCAACGTCTCTCCTTTTGACAGTAAACAGCCAATCGCTTGCCCTGTCTCGTCTTGTGTATCTTTGTCACCGCACAGACGCTTCCTACCTTTGGACGTCTTATTCCTACTTTGTATAGATTGAACTGCAACCGGTTGTAGCAAGCTTCGAATTTTGGCTATACGAGCCCATGCAACGCCACCACTCTTGGCTAATTCAGACAAGCCCTTTGATGCTCTTAATTGTGCACCTAGTGGAGTACTCACCATTCTTTCCATTTTCTTTTGAAACTTCAGTAAGGCCTTTCTTGCTTCCATCAGTTCATGCTGCAATCACTTCAACTCCTGATCTGCAACTTCTCGACCCTGTTGTTGGGCCATTAGAAGGTTGTTGTTGTAACTTGCCTCATTCGTATGCAAGTCTTGTTCGAGTGCAACACATTTAGACCTCAACAAGTCGGATTCACTCCTGAATATCACAATCTCTTCTCTGCTACCCGCAAGAAGCTCCTCTGAACGCTGAGCCCACCTGTCGTTAGCAACAACAAGTTCCTGCTTTAGCAATGCCACGGAATTTTGCAAGGCCACAGTTTCCCGAAGACAATCAGCTCGTGTCCTCCCTAATTCATGTTCCAAACCCTTCACTGCATCACTGGTGCTAATAAGATGTTTCGCATATCCCATGAGGCCAGAATCACCGTGGCAAAGAAATTCCAAAAAACTCTTCAACGTTTGAAAGTGTGGAGGCTTTCCAGTGACAGGGTCTGTTGGGTACAGATTACCGTCCAACCATAAATCGATGTTGGTGGCTCCAGAATCTCTTAAGGCTGGAAAATCAAATTTAGACTGTTGGTGATCAATTCGAACACCCTTCCTCACGACAGGTGCAAATTGACTAGCAAGGATTGCAATGGCTGTATAAGAACTACCTTTTCCGGTATTGGTAACATCTTCTAAAGCCATCTCTCCCAAAATTCTTGCACAGACCCAATTCCAAATTTTTGTGCACTTTCTGAACTAAGCAACTGTAGCAACGTCAATGATGCCAGGTCATTTGGCGGGAGCCCCCCAGTGTAATGGATTCCCATGTTCTTAGTTCGAGCATCTCCACGTTTACTTTGTCTCATTCCTTCCACATTCCAGCACTCAAGTCAAATAAACTGTACTATGCGAGACTGCGTGTACAATGATTTGCAGTAGTTGACCCTCTTCACTCAACTAGTAATTCCTATTTACTGGTTAGCCCAAAGGCAGTTGGTACTTGTGGATTATAATAAAATAGTGGCATCCATACATTACTTTATTTGCCATCTTGAGTGCTTGAAGTGGTAAGTTGCCCACATGGACTGCGTTTGTACAGGAAAGGGACGCTCAAGTGTTGCCACTTAGGCCGAGCATGAGTGCTTCAGTGCCAACTCAAAGTGTACAGCCCACTTTTCAATGGGCCAACTGCCTTGATGAGGACAATTAAAATGGATCATATGTATGGATTAAATCCTTTTCTGAATATCAAATAATTAATTTTCGTGCCAAAAGTACTAGGCATCCGGAGACCAGAAATTTGCTCTAATGTGACCACCCAAACGTGCATATCCGTATGAATGCATGAGTTTAGGAATAAATGCAACTAGCACAAATATGTTTAACCATCTTCCTTACGTGAATTTTCATGACATTATATTTTACAGGTCAGTCCTTAAAACGTTGCACCAATTTTTAGTTTCACGCACGAAATCATTCAAAGTGACCACGAAAACGTGCATATTGTTTCGAATGCATGAGTTTAGGAATAAATGCAACTTGCACAAACATGTTTTACCATCTTCTGCACGTGAATTTTCATGACATTATATATTTTTGGGCAATCATTAAAGTACAGGGCAAGACCGTTGCCCCAATTTTTAATTTCACGCACAAAATCATTGAAAGTGACCACCCAAACGTGCATATTGTTTTGAATGCATGAGTTTAGGAATAAATGCAACTTGCACAAACATGTTTAACCATCTTCTTTACGTGAATTTTCATGACATTATATTTCTCTGAACAATCATTAAAGAACAGGGCAAGACCGTTGCCCCAATTTTTAGTTTCACACAAAAATCATTCAAAGTGACCACCCAAACGTGCATATCCGTTTGAATGCCTGAGTTTAGGAATAAATGCAACTAGCACAAATATGTTTAACCATCTTCCTTACGTGAATTTCCATGACATTATATTTCTCTAGTCAGTCCTTAAAGCGATGCCCCAATTTTTAGTTTCACGCACAAAATCATTCAAAATGACCACCGAAACGTGCATATTGTTTTGAATGCATGAGTTTAGGAATAAATGCAACTTGCACAAACATGTTTTACCATCTTCTTTACGTGAATTTTCATGACATTATATTTTCTCGAACAGTCATTAAAGTATAGGGCAAGACCGTTGCCCCAATTTTTAGTTTCACGCACAAAATCATTCAAAGTGACCACCCAAACGTGCATATTGTGTTGAATGCATGAGTTTAGCAATAAATGCAACTTGCACAAACATGTTTTACCATATTCATTAGGTGAATTTTCGTGACATTATAATTTTTTGGACAATCATGAAAGTACAGGGCAAGACCGTTGCCCCAATTTTTAGTTTCACACACAAAATCATTCAAAGTGACCTCCCAAACGTGCATATGGTTTTCAATGCATGAGATTAGGAATAAATGCAACTTGCACAAACATGTTTTACCATCTTCTTTACGTGAATTTTCATGACATTATATTCTTTTGGACAATCATTAAAGTACCGAGCAAGACCGTTGCCCCAATTCTTAGTTTCACGCACAAAATCATTGAAAGTGACCACCCAAACGTGCATATTGTTTTGAATGCATGAGTTTAGGAATAAATGCAACATGCACAAACATGTTTTACCATCTTCTTTACGTGAATTTTCATGACATTATATTTTTTTGGACAATCATTAAAGTACCGAGCAAGACCGTTGCCCCAATTCTCAGTTTCACGCACAAAATCATTGAAAGTGACCACCCAAACGTGCATATTGTTTTGAATGCATGAGTTTAGGTATAAATGCAACATGCACAAACATGTTTTACCATCCTCTTTACGTGAATTCTCATGACATTATATTTTCTTGGTCAGTCATTAAAGCATTGCTCCAATTTTTAGTTTCACGAACAAAATCATTCAAAATGACCACACAAACATGCATATTCTTTTGAATGTATGAGTTTAGGAATAAATGCAACTTGCACAAACATGTTTAACCATCATCCTTACGTGAATTTTCGTGACAGTGTATTTTTCTGGTCAGTCATTAAAGCATTGCCTGAATATTTAGTTTCACGCACAAAATCATTCAAAGTGACCACCCAAACGTGCATATCCTTTTGAATGCATGAGTATAGGAATAAATGCAACTTGCACAAACATGTTTAACCATCTTCTGCACGAGAATTTTCATGACATTATATTTTTTCGAACAGTCATTAAAGTATAGGGCAAGACCATTGCCCCAATTTTATGTTTCACGCACAATATCATTCAAAGTGATCACCCAAACGTGCATATCCTTTTGAATGCATGAGTTTAGGAATAAATGCAACTTGCACAAATATGTTTCACCATCTTCTGCACGTGAATTTTCGTGACATTATATTTTTTCGAACAGTCATTAAAGTATGAGGCAAGACCATTGCCGAAATCTTTAGTTTGATACACATTACCATTCAAAGTGACCACACAAATGTGCATTTTGTTTTGAATGCATGAGTTTAGGAATAATGCAACTTGCACAAACATGTCTTACCATCTTCTGTTTGTGAATTTCCGTGACATTAATTTTTTTTTGGACGGTCATTGAAGTATAGGGTTAGACCGTTGCCCCAATTTTTAGTTTTACGCACAAAATCATTCAAAGTGACCACCCAAACGTGCATATCTATTTGAATGCATGAGTTTAGGAACAAATGCAACTTGCACAAACATGTTTAACCATCTTCTTTACGTGAATTTTCATGACATTATATTTTTCTCGTTAGTCATAAAAGCATTGCCTCAATTTTTAGTTTCACGCACAAAATCACTCAAAGTGACCACCCAAACGTGCATATCTATCTGAATGCATGAGTTGAGGAATAAATAAAACTTGCACAAACATGTTTTACCATCTTCTTTACGTGTATTTTCGTGACATTATATTTTTTTGGACGGTCATTGAAGTATAGGGCAAGACCGTTGCCGCAATTTTTAGTTTCACGCACATTATCATTCAAAGTGACCACACAAACGTGCATTTTGTTTTGAATGCATGAGTTTAGGAGTAATGCAACTTGCACAAACATGTCTCACCATCTTCTGTACGTGAATTTTCGTGACATTATATTTTTTCGAACAATCATTAAAGTACAGGGGAAGTCCAATTCCCCAATATTTAGTTTCATGCACAAAATCATTCAAAGTGATCACCCAAACGTGCATATCCTTTTGAATGCATGAGTTTAGGAATAAATGCAACTTGCACAAATATGTTTCACCATCTTCTGCACGTGAATTTTCGTGACATTATATTTTTTCGAACAGTCATTAAAGTATGAGGCAAGACCGTTGCCGAAATCTTTAGTTTGATACACATTACCATTCAAAGTGACCACACAAATGTGCATTTTGTTTTGAATGCATGAGTTTAGGAATAATGCAACTTGCACAAACATGTCTTACCATCTTCTGTTTGTGAATTTCCGTGACATTAATTTTTTTTTGGACGGTCATTGAAGTATAGGGTTAGACCGTTGCCCCAATTTTTAGTTTTACGCACAAAATCATTCAAAGTGACCACCCAAACGTGCATATCTATTTGAATGCATGAGTTTAGGAACAAATGCAACTTGCACAAACATGTTTAACCATCTTCTTTACGTGAATTTTCATGACATTATATTTTTCTCGTTAGTCATAAAAGCATTGCCTCAATTTTTAGTTTCACGCACAAAATCACTCAAAGTGACCACCCAAACGTGCATATCTATCTGAATGCATGAGTTGAGGAATAAATAAAACTTGCACAAACATGTTTTACCATCTTCTTTACGTGAATTTTCGTGACATTATATTTTTTTGGACGGTCATTGAAGTATAGGGCAAGACCGTTGCCGCAATTTTTAGTTTCACGCACATTATCATTCAAAGTGACCACACAAACGTGCATTTTGTTTTGAATGCATGAGTTTAGGAGTAATGCAACTTGCACAAACATGTCTCACCATCTTCTGTACGTGAATTTTCGTGACATTATATTTTTTCGAACAATCATTAAAGTACAGGGGAAGTCCAATTCCCCAATATTTAGTTTCATGCACAAAATCATTCAAAGTGACCACCCAAACGTGCATATCCTTTTCAATGCATGCGTTTACGAATAAATGCAACTTGCACAAACATGTCTTACCATCTTCTTTACGTGAATTTTCATGACATTATATATTTTTGGGTAATCATTAAAGTACAGGGCAAGACCGTTTCCCCAATTTTTAGTTTCACGCACAAAATCATTCAAAGTGACCACCCAAACGTGCATATCCTTTTGAATTCATGAGTATAGGAATAAATGCAACTTGCACAAACATGTTTTACCATCTTCTTTACGTGAATTTTCGTAACATTATATTTTTTCAAACAGTCATTGAAGTATAGGGCAAGACCGTTGCCCCAATTTTTAGTTTCACGCACAAAATCATTCAAAGTGACCACCTAAACGTGCATATCCTTTTGAATGCATGAGTATAGGAATAAATGCAACTTGCACAAACATGTTTTACCATCTTCTTTACGAGAATTTTCGTGACATTATATTTTTCTGGACGGTCATTGAAGTATAGGGCAAGACCGTTGCCGCAATTTTTAGTTTCACGCACAAAATCATTGAAAGTGACCACACAAACGTGCATATTGCTTTGAATGCATGAGTTTAGGAATAAATGCAACTTGCACAAAAATGTTTAACCACCTTCTTGACGTGAATTTTCGTGACATTATATTTTATTGGACGGTCATTGAAGTATAGGACAAGACCGTTGCCCCAATATTTAGTTTCACGCACAAAATCATTCAAAGTGACCACCCAAACGTGCATATTGTTTTGAATGCATGAGTTTAGGAATAAATGCAACTTGCACAAACATGTTTTACCATCTTCTTTACGTGAATTTTCATGACATTATATATTTTTGGGTAATCATTAAAGTACAGGGCAAGACCGTTGCCCCAATTTTTAGTTTCACGCACAAAATCATTCAAAGTGACCACCCAAACGTGCATATCCTTTTGAATTCATGAGTATAGGAATAAATGCAACTTGCACAAACATGTTTTACCATCTTCTTTACGTGAATTTTCGTAACATTATATTTTTTCAAACAGTCATTAAAGTACAGGGCAAGACCGTTGCCCCAATTTTTAGTTTCACGCACAAAATCATTCAAAGTGACCACCCAAACGTGCATATCCTTTTGAATGCCTGAGTTTAGAAATAAATGCAACTTGCACAAGCATGTTTTACCATCTTCTTTACGTGAATTTTCGTAACATTATATTTTTTCAAACAGTCATTAAAGTATAGGGCAAGACCGTTGCCCCAATTTTTAGTTTCACGCACAAAATCATTCAAAGTGACCACCCAAACGTCCATATCCTTTTGAATGCATGAGTATAGGAATAAATGCAACTTGCACAAACATGTTGTACCATCTTCTTTACGTGAATTTTCGTAACATTATATTTTTTCAAACAGTCATTAAAATATAGGGCAAGACCGTTGCCCCAATTTTTAGTTTCACGCACAAAATCATTCAAAGTGACCACCCAAACGTGCATATCCTTTTGAATTCATGAATATAGGAATAAATGCAACTTGCACAAACATGTTGTACCATCTTCTTTACGTGAATTTTCGTAACATTATATTTTTTCAAACAGTCATTAAAGTATAGGGCAAGACCGTTGCCCCAATTTTTAGTTTCACGCACAAAATCATTCAAAGTGACCACCCAAACGTGCATATCCTTTTGAATGCCTGAGTTTAGAAATAAATGCAACTTGCACAAACATGTTTTACCATCTTCTTTACGTGAATTTTCGTAACATTATATTTTTTCAAACAGTCATTAAAGTATAGGGCAAGACCGTTGCCCCAATTTTTAGTTTCACGCACAAAATCATTCAAAGTGACCACCCAAACGTGCATATCCTTTTGAATGCATGAGTTTAGGAATAAATGCAACTTGCACAAACATGTTTTACCATCTTCTTTACGAGAATTTTCGTGACATTATATTTTTCTGGACGGTCATTGAAGTATAGGGCAAGACCGTTGCCCCAATTTTTAGTTTCACGCACAAAATCATTCAAAGTGACCACACAAACGTGCATATTGTTTTGAATGCATGAGTTTAGGAATAAATGCAACTTGCACAGACATGTTTTACCATCTTCTTTACGTGAATTTTCATGACATTATATATTTTTGGGTAATAATTAAAGTACAGGGCAAGACCGTTGCCCCAATTTTTAGTTTCACGCACAAAATCATTCAAAGTGACCACCCAAACGTGCATATCCTTTTGAATTCATGAGTATAGGAATAAATGCAACTTGCACAAGCATGTTTTACCATCTTCTTTACGTGAATTTTCGTGACATTATATTTTTTTAAACCGTCATTAAAGTACAGGGCAAGACCGTTGCTCCAATTTTTAGTTTCACGCACAAAATCATTCAAAGTGACCACCCAAACGTGCATATCCTTTTGAATTCATGAGTATAGGAATAAATGCAACTTGCACAAGCATGTTTTACCATCTTCTTTACGTGAATTTTCGTGACATTATATTTTTTTAAACCGTCATTAAAGTACAGGGCAAGACCGTTGCTCCAATTTTTAGTTTCACGCACAAAATCATTCAAAGTGACCACCCAAACGTGCATATCCTTTTGAATGCCTGAGTTTAGAAATAAATGCAACTTGCACAAACATGTTTTACCATCTTCTTTACGTGAATTTTCGTAACATTATATTTTTTCAAACAGTCATTAAAGTATAGGGCAAGACCGTTGCCCCAATTTTTAGTTTCACGCACAAAATCATTCAAAATGACCACCGAAACGTGCATATTGTTTTGAATGCATGAGTTTAGGAATAAATGCAACTTGCACAGACATGTTTTACCATCTTCTTTACGTGAATTTTCATGACATTATATATTTTCGGGCAATCATTAAAGTACAGGGCAAGACCGTTGCCCCAATTTTTAGTTTCACACACAAAATCATTCAAAGTGACCTCCCAAACGTGCATATGGTTTTCAATGCATGAGATTAGGAATAAATGCAACTTGCACAAACATGTTTTACCATCTTCTTTACGTGAATTTTCATGACATTATATTTTTTTCGACAATCATTAAAGTACCGAGCAAGACCGTTGCCCCAATTTTTAGTTTCACGCACAAAATCATTCAAAGTGACCACCCAAACGTGCATATTGTGTTGAATGCATGAGTTTAGCAATAAATGCAACTTGCACAAACATGTTTTACCATATTCATTAGGTGAATTTTCGTGACATTATAATTTTTTGGACAATCATGAAAGTACAGGGCAAGACCGTTGCCCCAATTTTTAGTTTCACACACAAAATCATTCAAAGTGACCTCCCAAACGTGCATATGGTTTTCAATGCATGAGATTAGGAATAAATGCAACTTGCACAAACATGTTTTACCATCTTCTTTACGTGAATTTTCATGACATTATATTCTTTTGGACAATCATTAAAGTACCGAGCAAGACCGTTGCCCCAATTCTTAGTTTCACGCACAAAATCATTCAAAGTGACCACCCAAACGTGCATATTGTGTTGAATGCATGAGTTTAGCAATAAATGCAACTTGCACAAACATGTTTTACCATATTCATTAGGTGAATTTTCGTGACATTATAATTTTTTGGACAATCATGAAAGTACAGGGCAAGACCGTTGCCCCAATTTTTAGTTTCACACACAAAATCATTCAAAGTGACCTCCCAAACGTGCATATGGTTTTCAATGCATGAGATTAGGAATAAATGCAACTTGCACAAACATGTTTTACCATCTTCTTTACGTGAATTTTCATGACATTATATTCTTTTGGACAATCATTAAAGTACCGAGCAAGACCGTTGCCCCAATTCTTAGTTTCACGCACAAAATCATTGAAAGTGACCACCCAAACGTGCATATTGTTTTGAATGCATGAGTTTAGGAATAAATGCAACATGCACAAACATGTTTTACCATCCTCTTTACGTGAATTCTCATGACATTATATTTTTTTCGACAATCATTAAAGTACCGAGCAAGACCGTTGCCCCAATTTTTAGTTTCACGCACAAAATCATTCAAAGTGACCACCCAAACGTGCATATTGTGTTGAATGCATGAGTTTAGCAATAAATGCAACTTGCACAAACATGTTTTACCATATTCATTAGGTGAATTTTCGTGACATTATAATTTTTTGGACAATCATGAAAGTACAGGGCAAGACCGTTGCCCCAATTTTTAGTTTCACACACAAAATCATTCAAAGTGACCTCCCAAACGTGCATATGGTTTTCAATGCATGAGATTAGGAATAAATGCAACTTGCACAAACATGTTTTACCATCTTCTTTACGTGAATTTTCATGACATTATATTCTTTTGGACAATCATTAAAGTACCGAGCAAGACCGTTGCCCCAATTCTTAGTTTCACGCACAAAATCATTCAAAGTGACCACCCAAACGTGCATATTGTGTTGAATGCATGAGTTTAGCAATAAATGCAACTTGCACAAACATGTTTTACCATATTCATTAGGTGAATTTTCGTGACATTATAATTTTTTGGACAATCATGAAAGTACAGGGCAAGACCGTTGCCCCAATTTTTAGTTTCACACACAAAATCATTCAAAGTGACCTCCCAAACGTGCATATGGTTTTCAATGCATGAGATTAGGAATAAATGCAACTTGCACAAACATGTTTTACCATCTTCTTTACGTGAATTTTCATGACATTATATTCTTTTGGACAATCATTAAAGTACCGAGCAAGACCGTTGCCCCAATTCTTAGTTTCACGCACAAAATCATTGAAAGTGACCACCCAAACGTGCATATTGTTTTGAATGCATGAGTTTAGGTATAAATGCAACATGCACAAACATGTTTTACCATCCTCTTTACGTGAATTCTCATGACATTATATTTTCTTGGTCAGTCATTAAAGCATTGCTCCAATTTTTAGTTTCACGAACAAAATCATTCAAAATGACCACACAAACATGCATATTCTTTTGAATGTATGAGTTTAGGAATAAATGCAACTTGCACAAACATGTTTAACCATCATCCTTACGTGAATTTTCGTGACAGTGTATTTTTCTGGTCAGTCATTAAAGCATTGCCTGAATATTTAGTTTCACGCACAAAATCATTCAAAGTGACCACCCAAACGTGCATATCCTTTTGAATGCATGAGTATAGGAATAAATGCAACTTGCACAAACATGTTTAACCATCTTCTGCACGAGAATTTTCATGACATTATATTTTTTCGAACAGTCATTAAAGTATAGGGCAAGACCATTGCCCCAATTTTATGTTTCACGCACAATATCATTCAAAGTGATCACCCAAACGTGCATATCCTTTTGAATGCATGAGTTTAGGAATAAATGCAACTTGCACAAATATGTTTCACCATCTTCTGCACGTGAATTTTCGTGACATTATATTTTTTCGAACAGTCATTAAAGTATGAGGCAAGACCGTTGCCGAAATCTTTAGTTTGATACACATTACCATTCAAAGTGACCACACAAATGTGCATTTTGTTTTGAATGCATGAGTTTAGGAATAATGCAACTTGCACAAACATGTCTTACCATCTTCTGTTTGTGAATTTCCGTGACATTAATTTTTTTTTGGACGGTCATTGAAGTATAGGGTTAGACCGTTGCCCCAATTTTTAGTTTTACGCACAAAATCATTCAAAGTGACCACCCAAACGTGCATATCTATTTGAATGCATGAGTTTAGGAACAAATGCAACTTGCACAAACATGTTTAACCATCTTCTTTACGTGAATTTTCATGACATTATATTTTTCTCGTTAGTCATAAAAGCATTGCCTCAATTTTTAGTTTCACGCACAAAATCACTCAAAGTGACCACCCAAACGTGCATATCTATCTGAATGCATGAGTTGAGGAATAAATAAAACTTGCACAAACATGTTTTACCATCTTCTTTACGTGTATTTTCGTGACATTATATTTTTTTGGACGGTCATTGAAGTATAGGGCAAGACCGTTGCCGCAATTTTTAGTTTCACGCACATTATCATTCAAAGTGACCACACAAACGTGCATTTTGTTTTGAATGCATGAGTTTAGGAGTAATGCAACTTGCACAAACATGTCTCACCATCTTCTGTACGTGAATTTTCGTGACATTATATTTTTTCGAACAATCATTAAAGTACAGGGGAAGTCCAATTCCCCAATATTTAGTTTCATGCACAAAATCATTCAAAGTGATCACCCAAACGTGCATATCCTTTTGAATGCATGAGTTTAGGAATAAATGCAACTTGCACAAATATGTTTCACCATCTTCTGCACGTGAATTTTCGTGACATTATATTTTTTCGAACAGTCAATAAAGTATGAGGCAAGACCGTTGCCGAAATCTTTAGTTTGATACACATTACCATTCAAAGTGACCACACAAATGTGCATTTTGTTTTGAATGCATGAGTTTAGGAATAATGCAACTTGCACAAACATGTCTTACCATCTTCTGTTTGTGAATTTCCGTGACATTAATTTTTTTTTGGACGGTCATTGAAGTATAGGGTTAGACCGTTGCCCCAATTTTTAGTTTTACGCACAAAATCATTCAAAGTGACCACCCAAACGTGCATATCTATTTGAATGCATGAGTTTAGGAACAAATGCAACTTGCACAAACATGTTTAACCATCTTCTTTACGTGAATTTTCATGACATTATATTTTTCTCGTTAGTCATAAAAGCATTGCCTCAATTTTTAGTTTCACGCACAAAATCACTCAAAGTGACCACCCAAACGTGCATATCTATCTGAATGCATGAGTTGAGGAATAAATAAAACTTGCACAAACATGTTTTACCATCTTCTTTACGTGAATTTTCGTGACATTATATTTTTTTGGACGGTCATTGAAGTATAGGGCAAGACCGTTGCCGCAATTTTTAGTTTCACGCACATTATCATTCAAAGTGACCACACAAACGTGCATTTTGTTTTGAATGCATGAGTTTAGGAGTAATGCAACTTGCACAAACATGTCTCACCATCTTCTGTACGTGAATTTTCGTGACATTATATTTTTTCGAACAATCATTAAAGTACAGGGGAAGTCCAATTCCCCAATATTTAGTTTCATGCACAAAATCATTCAAAGTGACCACCCAAACGTGCATATCCTTTTCAATGCATGCGTTTACGAATAAATGCAACTTGCACAAACATGTCTTACCATCTTCTTTACGTGAATTTTCATGACATTATATATTTTTGGGTAATCATTAAAGTACAGGGCAAGACCGTTTCCCCAATTTTTAGTTTCACGCACAAAATCATTCAAAGTGACCACCCAAACGTGCATATCCTTTTGAATTCATGAGTATAGGAATAAATGCAACTTGCACAAACATGTTTTACCATCTTCTTTACGTGAATTTTCGTAACATTATATTTTTTCAAACAGTCATTGAAGTATAGGGCAAGACCGTTGCCCCAATTTTTAGTTTCACGCACAAAATCATTCAAAGTGACCACCTAAACGTGCATATCCTTTTGAATGCATGAGTATAGGAATAAATGCAACTTGCACAAACATGTTTTACCATCTTCTTTACGAGAATTTTCGTGACATTATATTTTTCTGGACGGTCATTGAAGTATAGGGCAAGACCGTTGCCGCAATTTTTAGTTTCACGCACAAAATCATTGAAAGTGACCACACAAACGTGCATATTGCTTTGAATGCATGAGTTTAGGAATAAATGCAACTTGCACAAAAATGTTTAACCACCTTCTTGACGTGAATTTTCGTGACATTATATTTTATTGGACGGTCATTGAAGTATAGGACAAGACCGTTGCCCCAATATTTAGTTTCACGCACAAAATCATTCAAAGTGACCACCCAAACGTGCATATTGTTTTGAATGCATGAGTTTAGGAATAAATGCAACTTGCACAAACATGTTTTACCATCTTCTTTACGTGAATTTTCATGACATTATATATTTTTGGGTAATCATTAAAGTACAGGGCAAGACCGTTGCCCCAATTTTTAGTTTCACGCACAAAATCATTCAAAGTGACCACCCAAACGTGCATATCCTTTTGAATTCATGAGTATAGGAATAAATGCAACTTGCACAAACATGTTTTACCATCTTCTTTACGTGAATTTTCGTAACATTATATTTTTTCAAACAGTCATTAAAGTACAGGGCAAGACCGTTGCCCCAATTTTTAGTTTCACGCACAAAATCATTCAAAGTGACCACCCAAACGTGCATATCCTTTTGAATGCCTGAGTTTAGAAATAAATGCAACTTGCACAAACATGTTTTACCATCTTCTTTACGTGAATTTTCGTAACATTATATTTTTTCAAACAGTCATTAAAGTATAGGGCAAGACCGTTGCCCCAATTTTTAGTTTCACGCACAAAATCATTCAAAGTGACCACCCAAACGTCCATATCCTTTTGAATGCATGAGTATAGGAATAAATGCAACTTGCACAAACATGTTGTACCATCTTCTTTACGTGAATTTTCGTAACATTATATTTTTTCAAACAGTCATTAAAATATAGGGCAAGACCGTTGCCCCAATTTTTAGTTTCACGCACAAAATCATTCAAAGTGACCACCCAAACGTGCATATCCTTTTGAATTCATGAATATAGGAATAAATGCAACTTGCACAAACATGTTGTACCATCTTCTTTACGTGAATTTTCGTAACATTATATTTTTTCAAACAGTCATTAAAGTATAGGGCAAGACCGTTGCCCCAATTTTTAGTTTCACGCACAAAATCATTCAAAGTGACCACCCAAACGTGCATATCCTTTTGAATGCCTGAGTTTAGAAATAAATGCAACTTGCACAAACATGTTTTACCATCTTCTTTACGTGAATTTTCGTAACATTATATTTTTTCAAACAGTCATTAAAGTATAGGGCAAGACCGTTGCCCCAATTTTTAGTTTCACGCACAAAATCATTCAAAGTGACCACCCAAACGTGCATATCCTTTTGAATGCATGAGTTTAGGAATAAATGCAACTTGCACAAACATGTTTTACCATCTTCTTTACGAGAATTTTCGTGACATTATATTTTTCTGGACGGTCATTGAAGTATAGGGCAAGACCGTTGCCCCAATTTTTAGTTTCACGCACAAAATCATTCAAAGTGACCACACAAACGTGCATATTGTTTTGAATGCATGAGTTTAGGAATAAATGCAACTTGCACAGACATGTTTTACCATCTTCTTTACGTGAATTTTCATGACATTATATTTTTTTGGACGGTCATTGAAGTATAGGGCAAGACCGTTGCCCCAATTTTTAGTTTCACGCACAAAATCATTCAAAATGACCACCGAAACGTGCATATTGTTTTGAATGCATGAGTTTAGGAATAAATGCAACTTGCACAGACATGTTTTACCATCTTCTTTACGTGAATTTTCATGACATTATATATTTTCGGGCAATCATTAAAGTACAGGGCAAGACCGTTGCCCCAATTTTTAGTTTCACGCACAAAATCATTCAAAGTGACCTCCCAAACGTGCATATGGTTTTCAATGCATGAGATTAGGAATAAATGCAACTTGCACAAACATGTTTTACCATCTTCTTTACGTGAATTTTCATGACATTATATTTTTTTCGACAATCATTAAAGTACCGAGCAAGACCGTTGCCCCAATTCTTAGTTTCACGCACAAAATCATTGAAAGTGACCACCCAAACGTGCATATTGTTTTGAATGCATGAGTTTAGGAATAAATGCAACATGCACAAACATGTTTTACCATCTTCTTTACGTGAATTTTCATGACATTATATTTTTTTGGACAATCATTAAAGTACCGAGCAAGACCGTTGCCCCAATTCTTAGTTTCACGCACAAAATCATTGAAAGTGACCACCCAAACGTGCATATTGTTTTGAATGCATGAGTTTAGGTATAAATGCAACATGCACAAACATGTTTTACCATCCTCTTTACGTGAATTCTCATGACATTATATTTTCTTGGTCAGTCATTAAAGCATTGCTCCAATTTTTAGTTTCACGAACAAAATCATTCAAAATGACCACACAAACATGCATATTCTTTTGAATGTATGAGTTTAGGAATAAATGCAACTTGCACAAACATGTTTAACCATCATCCTTACGTGAATTTTCGTGACAGTGTATTTTTCTGGTCAGTCATTAAAGCATTGCCTGAATATTTAGTTTCACGCACAAAATCATTCAAAGTGACCACCCAAACGTGCATATCCTTTTGAATGCATGAGTATAGGAATAAATGCAACTTGCACAAACATGTTTAACCATCTTCTGCACGAGAATTTTCATGACATTATATTTTTTCGAACAGTCATCAAAGTATAGGGCAAGACCATTGCCCCAATTTTATGTTTCACGCACAATATCATTCAAAGTGATCACCCAAACGTGCATATCCTTTTGAATGCATGAGTTTAGGAATAAATGCAACTTGTACAAATATGTTTCACCATCTTCTGCACGTGAATTTTCGTGACATTATATTTTTTCGAACAGTCATTAAAGTATGAGGCAAGACCGTTGCCGAAATCTTTAGTTTGATACACATTACCATTCAAAGTGACCACACAAATGTGCATTTTGTTTTGAATGCATGAGTTTAGGAATAATGCAACTTGCACAAACATGTCTTACCATCTTCTGTTTGTGAATTTCCGTGACATTAATTTTTTTTTGGACGGTCATTGAAGTATAGGGTTAGACCGTTGCCCCAATTTTTAGTTTTACGCACAAAATCATTCAAAGTGACCACCCAAACGTGCATATCTATTTGAATGCATGAGTTTAGGAACAAATGCAACTTGCACAAACATGTTTAACCATCTTCTTTACGTGAATTTTCATGACATTATATTTTTCTCGTTAGTCATAAAAGCATTGCCTCAATTTTTAGTTGCACGCACAAAATCACTCAAAGTGACCACCCAAACGTGCATATCTATCTGAATGCATGAGTTGAGGAATAAATAAAACTTGCACAAACATGTTTTACCATCTTCTTTACGTGTATTTTCGTGACATTATATTTTTTTGGACGGTCATTGAAGTATAGGGCAAGACCGTTGCCGCAATTTTTAGTTTCACGCACATTATCATTCAAAGTGACCACACAAACGTGCATTTTGTTTTGAATGCATGAGTTTAGGAGTAATGCAACTTGCACAAACATGTCTCACCATCTTCTGTACGTGAATTTTCGTGACATTATATTTTTTCGAACAATCATTAAAGTACAGGGGAAGTCCAATTCCCCAATATTTAGTTTCATGCACAAAATCATTCAAAGTGATCACCCAAACGTGCATATCCTTTTGAATGCATGAGTTTAGGAATAAATGCAACTTGCACAAATATGTTTCACCATCTTCTGCACGTGAATTTTCGTGACATTATATTTTTTCGAACAGTCATTAAAGTATGAGGCAAGACCGTTGCCGAAATCTTTAGTTTGATTTACATTACCATTCAAAGTGACCACACAAATGTGCATTTTGTTTTGAATGCATGAGTTTAGGAATAATGCAACTGCACAAACATGTCTTACCATCTTCTGTTTGTGAATTTCCGTGACATTAATTTTTTTTTGGACGGTCATTGAAGTATAGGGTTAGACCGTTGCCCCAATTTTTAGTTTTACGCACAAAATCATTCAAAGTGACCACCCAAACGTGCATATCTATTTGAATGCATGAGTTTAGGAACAAATGCAACTTGCACAAACATGTTTCACCACCTTCTTTACGTGAATTTTCATGACATTATATTTTTCTCGTTAGTCATAAAAGCATTGCCTCAATTTTTAGTTTCACGCACAAAATCATTCAAAGTGACCACCCAAACGTGCATATCTATCTGAATGCATGAGTTGTGGAATAAATAAAACTTGCACAAACATGTTTTACCATCTTCTTTACGTGAATTTTCGCGACATTATATTTTTTTGGACGGTCATTGAAGTATAGGGCAAGACCGTTGCCGCAATTTTTAGTTTCACGCACATTATCATTCAAAGTGACCACACAAACGTGCATTTTGTTTTGAATGCATGAGTTTAGGAGTAATGCAACTTGCACAAACATGTCTCACCATCTTCTGTACGTGAATTTTCGTGACATTATATTTTTTCGAACAATCATTAAAGTACAGGGGAAGTCCAATTCCCCAATATTTAGTTTCATGCACAAAATCATTCAAAGTGACCACCCAAACGTGCATATCCTTTTCAATGCATGCGTTTAGGAATAAATGCAACTTGCACAAACATGTCTTACCATCTTCTTTACGTGAATTTTCATGACATTATATATTTTTGGGTAATCATTAAAGTACAGGGCAAGACCGTTCCCCCAATTTTTAGTTTCACGCACAAAATCATTCAAAGTGACCACACAAACGTGCATATCCTTTTGAATGCATGAGTATAGGAATAAATGCAACTTGCACAAACATGTTTTACCATCTTCTTTACGAGAATTTTCGTGACATTATATTTTTCTAGACGGTCATTGAAGTATAGGGCAAGACCGTTGCCGCAATATTCTGTTTCAAGCACAAAATCATTGAAAGTGACCACCCAAACGTGCATATCGTTTTCAATGCATGAGTTTAGGAATAAATGCAACTTGCACAAACATATTTTACCATCTTCTTGACGTGAATTTTCATGACATTATATATTTTTGGGCAATCATTAAAGTACAGGGCAAGACCGTTGCCCCAATTTTTAGTTTCACGCACAAAATCATTCAAAGTGACCACCCAAACGTGCATATCCTTTTGAATGCATGAGTATAGGAATAAATGCAACTTGCACAAACATGTTTTACCATCTTCTTCACGTGAATTTTCGTGACATTATATTTTTCTAGACGGTCATTGAAGTATAGGGCAAGACCGTTGCCGCAATTTTTAGTTTCACGCACAAAATCATTGAAAGTGACCACACAAACGTGCATATCGTTTTCAATGCATGAGTTTAGGAATAAATGCAACTTGCACAAACATGTTTTACCATCTTCTTGACGTGAATTTTCATGACATTATATATTTTTGGGCAATCATTAAAGTACAGGGCAAGACCGTTGCCCCAATTTTTAGTTTCACGCACAAAATCATTCAAAGTGACCACCCAAACGTGCATATCCTTTTGAATGCATGAGTATAGGAATAAATGCAACTTGCACAAACATGTTTTACCATCTTCTTTACGTGAATTTTCGTGACATTATATTTTTCTAGACGGTCAATGAAGTATAGGGCAAGACCGTTGCCGCAATTTTTAGTTTCACGCACAAAATCATTGAAAGTGACCACACAAACGTGCATATTGCTTTGAATGCATGAGTTTAGGAATAAATGCAACTTGCACAAAAATGTTTAACCACCTTCTTGACGTGAATTTTTGTGACAGTATATATTTTTGTGGACGGTCACTGAAGTATAGGGCGAGACCGTTGCCCCAATTTTTAGTTTCACGCACAAAATCATTCAAAGTGACCACCCAAACGTGCATATCCTTTTGAATGCATGAGTATAGGAATAAATGCAACTTGCACAAACATGTTTTACCATCTTCTTTACGTGAATTTTCGTGACATTATATTTTTCTAGACGGTCATTGAAGTATAGGGCAAGACCGTTGCCGCAATTTTTAGTTTCACGCACAAAATCATTGAAAGTGACCACACAAACATGCATATCGTTTTCAATGCATGAGTTTAGGAATAAATGCAACTTGCACAAACATGTTTTACCATCTTCTTGACGTGAATTTTCATGACATTATATATTTTTGGGCAATCATTAAAGTACAGGGCAAGACCGTTGCCCCAATTTTTAGTTTCACGCACATTATCATTCAAAGTGACCACACAAACGTGCATTTTGTTTTGAATGCATGAGTTTAGGAGTAATGCAACTTGCAAAAACATGTCTCACCATCTTCTGTACGTGAATTTTCGTGACATTATATTTTTCTAGACGGTCATTGAAGTATAGGGCAAGACCGTTGCCGCAATTTTTAGTTTCACGCACAAAATCATTGAAAGTGACCACACCAACGTGCATATCGATTTCAATGCATGAGTTTAGGAATAAATGCAACTTGCACAAACATATTTTACCATCTTCTTGACGTGAATTTTCATGACATTATATATTTTTGGGCAATCATTAAAGTACAGGGCAAGACCGTTGCCCCAATTTTTAGTTTCACGCACAAAATCATTCAAAGTGACCACCCAAACGTGCATATCCTTTTGAATGCATGAGTATAGGAATAAATGCAACTTGCACAAACATGTTTTACCATCTTCTTTACGTGAATTTTCGTGACATTATATTTTTCTAGACGGTCATTGAAGTAGAGGGCAGGACCGTTGCCGCAATATTCTGTTTCAAGCACAAAATCATTGAAAGTGACCACCCAAACGTGCATATCCTTTTGAATTCATGAGTATAGGAATAAATGCAACTTGCACAAACATGTTTTACCATCTTCTTTACGTGAATTTTCGTAACATTATATTTTTTGAAACAGTCATTAAAGTACAGGGCAAGACCGTTGCCCCAATTTTTAGTTTCACGCACAAAATCATTCAAAGTGACCACCCAAACGTGCATATCCTTTTGAATGCATGAGTATAGGAATAAATGCAACTTGCACAAACATGTTTTACCATCTTCTTTACGAGAATTTTCGTGACATTATATTTTTCTGGACGGTCATTGAAGTATAGGGCAAGACCGTTGCCGCAATTTTTAGTTTCACGCACAAAATCAATGAAAGTGACCACACAAACGTGCATATTGCTTTGAATGCATGAGTTTAGGAATAAATGCAACTTGCACAAAAATGTTTAACCACCTTCTTGACGTGAATTTTTGTGACATTATATTTTTTTGGACGGTCACTGAAGTATAGGGCGAGACCGTTGCCCCAATTTTTAGTTTCACGCACAAAATCATTCAAAGTGACCACCCAAACGTGCATATTGTTTTGAATGCATGAGTTTAGGAATAAATGCAACTTGCACAGACATGTTTTACCATCTTCTTTACGTGAATTTTCATGACATTATATATTTTTGGGCAATCATTAAAGTACAGGGCAAGACCGTTGCCCCAATTTTTAGTTTCACGCACAAAATCATTCAAAGTGACCACACAAACGTGCATATGGTTTTCAATGCATGAGTTTAGGAATAAATGCAACTTGCACAAACATGTCTTACAATCTTCTTTACGTGAATTTTCATGACATTATATTTTTTTGGACATTCATTAAAGAATAGGGCAAGACCGTTGCCCGAATATATAGTTACATGCACAAAATCATTCAAAGTGACCACCCAAACGTGCATTTTGTTTTGAATGCATGAGTTTAGGAAAAATGCAACTTGCACAAACATGTCTTACCATCTTCTGTTTGTGAATTTTCGTGACATTGAATTTTTTTGGACAGTCATTGAAGTATAGGGCAAGACCGTTGCCCCAATTTTTAGTTTCACGCACAAAATCATTCAAAGTGACCACCCAAACGTGCATATCCTTTTATATGCATGAGTTTAGGAATGAATGCAACTTGCACAATCATGTTTAACCATCTTCTTTACCTGAATTTTCGTGACATTATATTTTTCTCGTTAGTCATTAAAGCATTGCCTCAATTTTTAGTTTCACGCACAAAATCATTCAAAGTGACCACACAAACGTGCATATCCTTTTGAATGCATAAGTTGAGGAATGAATGCAACTTGCACAAACATGTTTTACCACCTTCTTTACGTGAATTTTCATGACATTATATTTTTTTGAATAGTCATTGATGTATAGGGCAAGACCGTTGCCCCAATTTTTAGTTTCACGCACATTATCATTCAAAGTGACCACACAAACATGCATATTGTTTTGAATGCATGAGTTTAGGAACAAATGCAACTTGCACAAACATGCTTTATCACCTTCTGTACGTGAATTTTCGTGACATTATATTTTTTCAAACGGTCATTAAAGTTTAGGGCAAGACCGTTGCCCCAATTTTTAGTTTCACGCACATAATCATTCAAAGTGACCACACAAACGTGCATTTTGTTTTGAATGCATGAGTTTAGGAGTAATGCAACTTGGACAAACATGTCTCACCATCTTCTGTACATGAATTTTCGTGACATTATATTTTTTCCAACGGTCATTAAAGTACAGGGCAAGAGCGTTGCCCCAATATTTAGTTTCATGCACAAAATCATTCAAAGTGACCACTCAAACGAGCATATCGTTTTGAATGCATGAGTTTAGGAATAAATGCAACTTGCACAAAAATGTTTTACCACCTTCTTTACGTGAATTTTCGTGACATTATATTTTTTTGGACAGTCATTGAAGTATAGAGCAAGACCGTTACCCCAATTTTTAGTTTCACACACAAAATCATTCAAAGTGACCACCCAAACGTGCATATCCTTTTGAATGCATGAGTTTAGGAATAAATGCAACTTGCACAAATATTTTTTACCATCTTCTTTACGTGAATTTTCGTGACATTATATTTTTTCAAACGGACATTAAAGTATAGGGCAAGACCGTTGCCCTAATTTTTAGTTTCACGCACAAAATCATTCAAAGTGACCACTCAAACGTGCATATCGTTTTCAATGCATGAGTTTAGGAATAAATGCAACTTGCACAAACATGTTTTACCATCTTCTTTACGTGAATTTTCATGACATTATATTTTTTTGAATAGTCATTGAAGTATAGGGCAAGACCGTTGCCCCAATTTTTAGTTTCACGCACATTATCATTCAAAGTGACCACACAAACGTGCATTTTGTTTTGAATGCATGAGTTTAAGAATAATGCAACTTGCACAAACATGTCGTACCATCTTCTTTACGTGAATTTTCATGACATTATATTTTTTAGGACATTCATTAAAGTACAGGGCAAACCCGTTGCCCCAATATTTAGTTTCATGCACAAAATCATTCAAAGTGACCACCCAAACGTGCATATCCTTTTGAATTCATGAGTTTAGGAATAAATGCAACTTGCACAAACATGTTTTACCATCTTCTTTACGTGAATTTTCGTAACATTATATTTTTTCAAACAATCATTAAAGTACAGGGCAAGACCGTTTCCGCAATTTTTAGTTTCACGTACAAAATCATTCAAAATGACTACCCAAACGTGCATATTGTTTTGAATGCATGAGTTTAGGAATATATGCAACTTGCACAAAAATGTTTAACCACCTTCTTTATGTGAATTTTCGTGACATTATATTTTTCTGGTCAGTCATTAAAGCATAGCCCCAATTTTCAGTTTACAGACAAAATCATTCAAAGTGACCACACAAACATGCATATTGTTTTGAATGCATGAGTTTAGGAACAAATGCAACTTGCACAAACATGCTTTATCACCTTCTGTACGTGAATTTTCGTGACATTATATTTTTTCAAACGGTCATTAAAGTATAGGGCAAGACCGTTGCCCCAATTTTTAGTTTCACGCACATAATCATTCAAAGTGACCACACAAACGTGCATATTGTTTTGAATGCATGAGTTTAGGAATAAAGGCAACTTGCACAAACATGTTTTACCATCTTCTTTACGTGAATTTTCATGACATTATATTTTTTTCGACAATCATTAAAGTACAGGGCAAGACCGTTCCCCAATTTTTAGTTTCATGCACAAAATCATTCAAAGTGACCACCCAAACGTGCATATCCTTTTGAATGCATGAGTTCAGGAATAAATGCAACTTGCACAAACATGTTTCACTATCTTCTGTACGTGAATTTTCATGACATTATATTTTTTCGAACAGTCATTAAAGTTTAGGGCAAGACCGTTGCCCCAATTTTTAGTTTCACGCACAAAATCATTGAATGTGACCACTCAAACCTGCATATCGTTTTCAATGCATGGGTTTTGGAATAAATGCAACTTGCACAAACATATTTAACCACCTTCTTTACGTGAATTTTCGTGACATTATATTTTTCTGGTCAGTCATTAAAGCATTGCCCCAATTTTTAGTGTCACGCACAAAATCATTCAAAGTGACCACATAAACGTGCATATCGTCTTCAATGCATGAGTTTAGGAATAAATGCAACTTGCACAAACATGTCTTACCATCTTCTTTACGTGAATTTTCATGACATTATATTTTTTTGAATGGTCATTGAAGTATAGGGCAAGACCGTTGCCCCAATTTTTAGTTTCACGCACAGAATCATTCAAAGTAACCACCCAAACGTGCATATCCTTTTGAATGCATGAGTTTAGGAATAAATGCAACTTGCAGAAACATGTTTTACCATCTTCTTTACGTGAATTTTCGTAACATTATATTTTTTCAAACAGTCATTAAAGTACTGGGCAAGACCGTTGCTCCAATTTTTAGTTTCACGCACAAAATTATTCAAAGTGACCACCCAAACGTGCATATCCTTTTGAATTCATGAGTATAGGAATAAATGCAACTTGCACAAACATGTTTTACCATCTTCTGTACGTGAATTTTCGTAACATTATATTTTTTGAAGCAGTCATTAAAGTACAGGGCAAGACCGTTGCCGCAATATTCTGTTTCAAGCACAAAATCATTCACAGTGTCCACCCAAACGTGCATATCCTTTGGAATGAATGAGTATAGGAATAAATGCAACTTGCACAAACATGTTTTACCATCTTCTTTACGTGAATTTTCGTGACATTATATTTTTTCAAACAGTCATTAAAGTACAGGGCAAGACCGTTGCCGCAATATTTAGTTTCAAGCACAGAGTCATTCAAAGTGACCACCCAAACGTGCATATCCTTTGGAATTCATGAGTATAGGAATAAATGCAACTTGCACAAACATGTCGTACCATCTTCTTTACGTGAATTTTCGTAAAATTATATTTTTTCGAATAGTCATTAAAGTTTAGGGCAAGACCGTTGCCCCAATTTTTAGTTTCACGCACAAAATCATTGAAAGTGACCACGAAAACGTGCATATTGTTTTGAATGCATGAGTTTAGGAATAAATGGAACATGCACAAACATGTTTTACCATCATCTTTACGTGAATTTTTGTGACATTATATTCTTTCAGACGGACATTAAAGTATAGGGCAAGACCGTTGCCCTAATTTTCAGTTTCACGCACAAAATCATTTAAAGTGACCACTCAAACGTGCATATCGTTTTCAATGCATGGGTTTTGGAATAAATGCAACTTGCACAAACATATTTAACCACCTTCTTTACGTGAATTTTCGTGACATTATATTTTTCTGGTCAGTCATTAAAGCATTGCCCCAATTTTTAGTGTCACGCACAAAATCATTCAAAGTGACCACATAAACGTGCATATCGTCTTCAATGCATGAGTTTAGGAATAAATGCAACTTGCACAAACATGTCTTACCATCTTCTTTACGTGAATTTTCATGACATTATATTTTTTTGAATGGTCATTGAAGTATAGGGCAAGACCGTTGCCCCAATTTTTAGTTTCACGCACAGAATCATTCAAAGTGACCACCCAAACGTGCATATCCTTTTGAATGCATGAGTTTAGGAATAAATGCAACTTGCAGAAACATGTTTTACCATCTTCTTTACGTGAATTTTCGTAACATTATATTTTTTCAAACAGTCATTAAAGTACTGGGCAAGACCGTTGCTCCAATTTTTAGTTTCACGCACAAAATTATTCAAAGTGACCAGCCAAACGTGCATATCCTTTTGAATTCATGAGTATAGGAATAAATGCAACTTGCACAAACATGTTTTACCATCTTCTGTACGTGAATTTTCGTAACATTATATTTTTTGAAGCAGTCATTAAAGTACAGGGCAAGACCGTTGCCGCAATATTCTGTTTCAAGCACAAAATCATTCACAGTGTCCACCCAAACGTGCATATCCTTTGGAATGAATGAGTATAGGAATAAATGCAACTTGCACAAACATGTTTTACCATCTTCTTTACGTGAATTTTCGTGACATTATATTTTTTCAAACAGTCATTAAAGTACAGGGCAAGACCGTTGCCGCAATATTTAGTTTCAAGCACAGAGTCATTCAAAGTGACCACCCAAACGTGCATATCCTTTGGAATTCATGAGTATAGGAATAAATGCAACTTGCACAAACATGTCGTACCATCTTCTTTACGTGAATTTTCGTAAAATTATATTTTTTCGAATAGTCATTAAAGTTTAGGGCAAGACCGTTGCCCCAATTTTTAGTTTCACGCACAAAATCATTGAAAGTGACCACGAAAACGTGCATATTGTTTTGAATGCATGAGTTTAGGAATAAATGGAACATGCACAAACATGTTTTACCATCATCTTTACGTGAATTTTTGTGACATTATATTCTTTCAGACGGACATTAAAGTATTGGGCAAGACCGTTGCCCTAATTTTCAGTTTCACGCACAAAATCATTCAAAGTGACCACTCAAACGTGCATATCGTTTTCAATGCATGGGTTTTGGAATAAATGCAACTTGCAGAAACATGTTTTACCATCTTCTTTACGTGAATTTTCGTAACATTATATTTTTTCAAACAGTCATTAAAGTACAGGGCAAGACCGTTGCTCCAATTTTTAGTTTCACGCACAAAATTATTCAAAGTGACCACCCAAACGTGCATATCCTTTTGAATTCATGAGTATAGGAATAAATGCAACTTGCACAAACATGTTTTACCATCTTCTTGACGTGAATTTTCGTAACATTATATGTTTTCAAGCAGTCATTAAAGTACAGGGCAAGACCGTTGCCGCAATATTCTGTTTCAAGCACAAAATCATTCAAAGTGTCCACCCAAACGTGTATATCCTTTCGAATTCATGAGTATAGGAATAAATGCAACTTGCACAAACATGTTTTACCATCTTCTGTACGTGAATTTTCGTGACATTATATTTTTTGAAACAGTCATTAAAGTACAGGGCAAGACCGTTGCCGCAATATTCTGTTTCAAGCAAAAAATCATTCAAAGTGTCCACCCAAACGTGCATATCCTTTCGAATTCATGAGTATAGGAATCAATGCAACTTGCACAAACATGTTTTACCATCTTCTTTACGTGAATTTTCGTAACATTATATTTTTTGAAACAGTCATTAAAGTACAGGGCAAGACCGTTGCCGCAATATTTAGTTTCAAGCACAGAGTCATTCAAAGTGACCACCCAAACGTGCATATCCTTTTGAATTCATGAGTATAGGAATAAATGCAACTTGCACAAACATGTTTTACCATCTTCTTTACGTGAATTTTCGTGACATTATATTTTTTTAAACCGTCATTAAAGTACAGGGCAAAACCGTTGCCCCAATTTTTAGTTTCACGCACAAAATCATTCAAAGTGACCACCCAAACGTGCATATCCTTTTGAATTCATGAGTATAGGATTAAATGCAACTTGCACAAACATGTTTTACCATCTTCTGTACGTGAATTTTCGTAACATTATATTTTTCAAACAGTCATTAAAGTACAGGGCAAGACCGTTGCTCCAATTTTTAGTTTCACGCACAAAATTATTCAAAGTGACCACCCAAACGTGCATATCCTTTTGAATTCATGAGTATAGGAATCAATGCAACTTGCACAAACATGTTTTACCATCTTCTTTACGTGAATTTCCGTGACATTATATTTTTTTAAACCGTCATTAAAGTACAGGGCAAAACCGTTGCCCCAATTTTTAGTTTCACGCACAAAATCATTGAAAGTGACCACCAAAACGTGCATATCCTTTTGAATGAATGAGTATAGGAATAAATGCAACTTGCACAAACATGTTTTCCCATCTTCTTCACGTGAATTTTCGTAACATTATATTTTTGCAAACAGTCATTAAAGTATAGGGCAAGACCGTTGCTCCAATTTTTAGTTTCACGCACAAAATCATTCAAAGTGACCACCCAAACGTGCATATCCTTTTGAATTCATGAGTATAGGAATAAATGCAACTTGTACAAACATGTTTTACCATCTTCTTGACGTGAATTTTCGTAACATTATATTTTTTCAAACAGTCATTAAAGTACAGGGCAAGACCGTTGCCGCAATATTCTGTTTCAAGCACAAAATCATTCAAAGTGACCACCCAAACGTGCATATCCTTTGGAATTCATGAGTATAGGAATAAATGCAACTTGCACAAACATGTTTTACCATCTTCTTTACGTGAATTTTCGTAACATTATATTTTTTCAAACAGTCATTAAAGTATTGGGCAAGACCGTTGCTCCAATTTTTAGTTTCACGCACAAAATCATTCAAAGTGACCACCCAAACGTGCATATCCTTTTGAATGAATGAGTATAGGAATAAATGCAACTTGCACAAGCATGTTTTACCATCTTCATGACGTGAATTTTTGTGACATTATATTTTTTCAAACAGTCATTAAAGTATAGGGCAAGACCGTTGCTCCAATTTTTAGTTTCACGCACAAAATCATTCAAAGTGACCACCCAAACGTGCATATCCTTTTGAATTCATGAGTATAGGATTAAATGCAACTTGCACAAACATGTTTTACCATCTTCTGTACGTGATTTTTCGTAACATTATATTCTTTCAAACAGCCATTAAAGTACAGGGCAAGACCGTTGCCGCAATATTTAGTTTCAAGCACAGAGTCATTCAAAGTGTCCACCCAAACGTGCATATCCTTTGGAATTCATGAGTATAGGAATAAATGCAACTTGCAGAAACATATTTTACCATCTTCTTTACGTGAATTTCCGTGACATTATATTTTTTTAAACCGTCATTAAAGTACAGGGCAAAACCGTTGCCCCAATTTTTAGTTTCACGCACAAAATCATTGAAAGTGACCACCAAAACGTGCATATCCTTTTGAATGAATGAGTATAGGAATAAATGCAACTTGCACAAACATGTTTTCCCATCTTCTTCACGTGAATTTTCGTAACATTATATTTTTGCAAACAGTCATTAAAGTATAGGGCAAGACCGTTGCTCCAATTTTTAGTTTCACGCACAAAATCATTCAAAGTGACCACCCAAACGTGCATATCCTTTTGAATTCATGAGTATAGGAATAAATGCAACTTGTACAAACATGTTTTACCATCTTCTTGACGTGAATTTTCGTAACATTATATTTTTTCAAACAGTCATTAAAGTACAGGGCAAGACCGTTGCCGCAATATTCTGTTTCAAGCACAAAATCATTCAAAGTGACCACCCAAACGTGCATATCCTTTGGAATTCATGAGTATAGGAATAAATGCAACTTGCACAAACATGTTTTACCATCTTCTTTACGTGAATTTTCGTAACATTATATTTTTTCAAACAGTCATTAAAGTATTGGGCAAGACCGTTGCTCCAATTTTTAGTTTCACGCACAAAATCATTCAAAGTGACCACCCAAACGTGCATATCCTTTTGAATTCATGAGTATAGGATTAAATGCAACTTGCACAAACATGTTTTACCATCTTCTGTACGTGATTTTTCGTAACATTATATTCTTTCAAACAGCCATTAAAGTACAGGGCAAGACCGTTGCCGCAATATTTAGTTTCAAGCACAGAGTCATTCAAAGTGTCCACCCAAACGTGCATATCCTTTGGAATTCATGAGTATAGGAATAAATGCAACTTGCAGAAACATATTTTACCATCTTCTTTACGTGAATTTCCGTGACATTATATTTTTTTAAACCGTCATTAAAGTACAGGGCAAAACCGTTGCCCCAATTTTTAGTTTCACGCACAAAATCATTCAAAGTGACCACCAAAACGTGCATATCCTTTTGAATGAATGAGTATAGGAATAAATGCAACTTGCACAAACATGTTTTACCATCTTCTGTACGTGAATTTTCGTATCATTATATTTTTCAAACAGTCATTAAAGTACAGGGCAAAACCGTTGCCCCAATTTTTAGTTTCACGCACAAAATCATTGAAAGTGACCACCAAAACGTGCATATCCTTTTGAATTCATGAGTATAGGAATCAATGCAACTTGCACAAACATGTTTTACCATCTTCTTTACGTGAATTTCCGTGACAATATATTTTTTTAAACCGTCATTAAAGTACAGGGCAAAACCGTTGCCCCAATTTTTAGTTTCACGCACAAAATCATTCAAAGTGACCACCAAAACGTGCATATCCTTTTGAATGAATGAGTATAGGAATAAATGCAACTTGCACAAACATGTTTTACCATCTTCTTTACGTGAATTTTCGTAACATTATATTTTTTCAAACAGTCATTAAAGTAGAGGGCAAGACCGTTGCCGCAATATTCTGTTTCAAGCACAAAATCATTGAAAGTGACCACCCAAACGTGCATATCCTTTTGAATTCATGAGTATAGGAATAAATGCAACTTGGACAAACATGTTTTACCACCTTCTTTACGTGAATTTTCATGACATTATATTTTTTTGAATAGTCATTGATGTATAGGGCAAGACCGTTGCCCCAATTTTTAGTTTCACGCACATTATCATTCAAAGTGACCACACAAACATGCATATTGTTTTGAATGCATGAGTTTAGGAACAAATGCAACTTGCACAAACATGCTTTATCACCTTCTGTACGTGAATTTTCGTGACATTATATTTTTTCAAACGGTCATTAAAGTTTAGGGCAAGACCGTTGCCCCAATTTTTAGTTTCACGCACATAATCATTCAAAGTGACCACACAAACGTGCATTTTGTTTTGAATGCATGAGTTTAGGAGTAATGCAACTTGGACAAACATGTCTCACCATCTTCTGTACATGAATTTTCGTGACATTATATTTTTTCCAACGGTCATTAAAGTACAGGGCAAGAGCGTTGCCCCAATATTTAGTTTCATGCACAAAATCATTCAAAGTGACCACTCAAACGAGCATATCGTTTTGAATGCATGAGTTTAGGAATAAATGCAACTTGCACAAAAATGTTTTACCACCTTCTTTACGTGAATTTTCGTGACATTATATTTTTTTGGACAGTCATTGAAGTATAGAGCAAGACCGTTACCCCAATTTTTAGTTTCACACACAAAATCATTCAAAGTGACCACCCAAACGTGCATATCCTTTTGAATGCATGAGTTTAGGAATAAATGCAACTTGCACAAATATTTTTTACCATCTTCTTTACGTGAATTTTCGTGACATTATATTTTTTCAAACGGACATTAAAGTATAGGGCAAGACCGTTGCCCTAATTTTTAGTTTCACGCACAAAATCATTCAAAGTGACCACTCAAACGTGCATATCGTTTTCAATGCATGAGTTTAGGAATAAATGCAACTTGCACAAACATGTTTTACCATCTTCTTTACGTGAATTTTCATGACATTATATTTTTCTGAATAGTCATTGAAGTATAGGGCAAGACCGTTGCCCCAATTTTTAGTTTCACGCACATTATCATTCAAAGTGACCACACAAACGTGCATTTTGTTTTGAATGCATGAGTTTAAGAATAATGCAACTTGCACAAACATGTCGTACCATCTTCTTTACGTGAATTTTCATGACATTATATTTTTTAGGACATTCATTAAAGTACAGGGCAAACCCGTTGCCCCAATATTTAGTTTCATGCACAAAATCATTCAAAGTGACCACCCAAACGTGCATATCCTTTTGAATTCATGAGTTTAGGAATAAATGCAACTTGCACAAACATGTTTTACCATCTTCTTTACGTGAATTTTCGTAACATTATATTTTTTCAAACAATCATTAAAGTACAGGGCAAGACCGTTTCCGCAATTTTTAGTTTCACGTACAAAATCATTCAAAGTGACTACCCAAACGTGCATATTGTTTTGAATGCATGAGTTTAGGAATATATGCAACTTGCACAAAAATGTTTAACCACCTTCTTTATGTGAATTTTCGTGACATTATATTTTTCTGGTCAGTCATTAAAGCATAGCCCCAATTTTCAGTTTACAGACAAAATCATTCAAAGTGACCACACAAACATGCATATTGTTTTGAATGCATGAGTTTAGGAACAAATGCAACTTGCACAAACATGCTTTATCACCTTCTGTACGTGAATTTTCGTGACATTATATTTTTTCAAACGGTCATTAAAGTATAGGGCAAGACCGTTGCCCCAATTTTTAGTTTCACGCACATAATCATTCAAAGTGACCACACAAACGTGCATATTGTTTTGAATGCATGAGTTTAGGAATAAATGGAACATGCACAAACATGTTTTACCATCATCTTTACGTGAATTTTTGTGACATTATATTCTTTCAGACGGACATTAAAGTATCGGGCAAGACCGTTGCCCTAATTTTCAGTTTCACGCACAAAATCATTTAAAGTGACCACTCAAACGTGCATATCGTTTTCAATGCATGGGTTTTGGAATAAATGCAACTTGCACAAACATATTTAACCACCTTCTTTACGTGAATTTTCGTGACATTATTTTTTTCTGGTCAGTCATTAAAGCATTGCCCCAATTTTTAGTGTCACGCACAAAATCATTCAAAGTGACCACATAAACGTGCATATCGTCTTCAATGCATGAGTTTAGGAATAAATGCAACTTGCACAAACATGTCTTACCATCTTCTTTACGTGAATTTTCATGACATTATATTTTTTTGAATGGTCATTGAAGTATAGGGCAAGACCGTTGCCCCAATTTTTAGTTTCACGCACAGAATCATTCAAAGTGACCACCCAAACGTGCATATCCTTTTGAATGCATGAGTTTAGGAATAAATGCAACTTGCAGAAACATGTTTTACCATCTTCTTTACGTGAATTTTCGTAACATTATATTTTTTCAAACAGTCATTAAAGTACAGGGCAAGACCGTTGCTCCAATTTTTAGTTTCACGCACAAAATTATTCAAAGTGACCACCCAAACGTGCATATCCTTTTGAATTCATGAGTATAGGAATAAATGCAACTTGCACAAACATGTTTTACCATCTTCTTGACGTGAATTTTCGTAACATTATATGTTTTGAAGCAGTCATTAAAGTACAGGGCAAGACCGTTGCCGCAATATTCTGTTTCAAGCACAAAATCATTTAAAGTGTCCACCCAAACGTGTATATCCTTTCGAATTCATGAGTATAGGAATAAATGCAACTTGCACAAACATGTTTTACCATCTTCTGTACGTGAATTTTCGTGACATTATATTTTTTGAAACAGTCATTAAAGTACAGGGCAAGACCGTTGCCGCAATATTCTGTTTCAAGCAAAAAATCATTCAAAGTGTCCACCCAAACGTGCATATCCTTTCGAATTCATGAGTATAGGAATAAATGCAACTTGCACAAACATGTTTTACCATCTTCTTGACGTGAATTTTCGTAACATTATATGTTTTGAAGCAGTCATTAAAGTACAGGGCAAGACCGTTGCCGCAATATTCTGTTTCAAGCACAAAATCATTCAAAGTGTCCACCCAAACGTGTATATCCTTTCGAATTCATGAGTATAGGAATAAATGCAACTTGCACAAACATGTTTTACCATCTTCTTTACGTGAATTTTCGTAACATTATATTTTTGAAACAGTCATTAAAGTACAGGGCAAGACCGTTGCCGCAATATTTAGTTTCAAGCACAGAGTCATTCAAAGTGACCACCCAAACGTGCATATCCTTTGGAATTCATGAGTATAGGAATGAATGCAACTTGCACAAACATGTTTTACCATCTTCTTTACGTGAATTTTCGTGACATTATATTTTTTTACACCGTCATTAAAGTACAGGGCAAGACCGTTGCTCCAATTTTTAGTTTCACGCACAAAATCATTCAAAGTGACCACCCAAACGTGCATATCCTTTTGAATTCATGAGTATAGGATTAAATGCAACTTGCACAAACATGTTTTACCATCTTCTGTACGTGAATTTTCGTAACATTATATTTTTCAAACAGTCATTAAAGTACAGGGCAAGACCGTTGCTCCAATTTTTAGTTTCACGCAAAAAATTATTCAAAGTGACCACCCAAACGTGCATATCCTTTTGAATTCATGAGTATAGGAATCAATGCAACTTGCACAAACATGTTTTACCATCTTCTTTACGTGAATTTCCGTGACATTATATTTTTTTAAACCGTCATTAAAGTACAGGGCAAAACCGTTGCCCCAATTTTTAGTTTCACGCACAAAATCATTGAAAGTGACCACCAAAACGTGCATATCCTTTTGAATGAATGAGTATAGGAATAAATGCAACTTGCACAAACATGTTTTACCATCTTCTTTACGTGAATTTTCGTAACATTATATTTTTGCAAACAGTCATTAAAGTATAGGGCAAGACCGTTGCTCCAATTTTTAGTTTCACGCACAAAATCATTCAAAGTGACCACCCAAACGTGCATATCCTTTTGAATTCATGAGTATAGGAATAAATGCAACTTGCACAAACATGTTTTACCATCTTCTTTACGTGAATTTTCGTAACATTATATTTTTGCAAACAGTCATTAAAGTATAGGGCAAGACCGTTGCTCCAATTTTTAGTTTCACGCACAAAATCATTCAAAGTGACCACCCAAACGTGCATATCCTTTTGAATTCATGAGTATAGGAATAAATGCAACTTGTACAAACATGTTTTACCATCTTCTGTACGTGAATTTTCGTAACATTATATTCTTTCAAACAGCCATTAAAGTACAGGGCAAGACCGTTGCCGCAATATTTAGTTTCAAGCACAGAGTCATTCAAAGTGACCACCCAAACGTGCATATCCTTTGGAATTCATGAGTATAGGAATAAATGCAACTTGCAGAAACATATTTTACCATCTTCTTTACGTGAATTTCCGTGACATTATATTTTTTTAAACCGTCATTAAAGTACAGGGCAAAACCGTTGCCCCAATTTTTAGTTTCACGCACAAAATCATTCAAAGTGACCACCCAAATGTGCATATCCTTTTGAATTCATGAGTATAGGATTAAATGCAACTTGCACAAACATGTTTTACCATCTTCTGTACGTGAATTTTCGTATCATTATATTTTTCAAACAGTCATTAAAGTACAGGGCAAAACCGTTGCCCCAATTTTTAGTTTCACGCACAAAATCATTGAAAGTGACCACCCAAACGTGCATATCCTTTGGAATTCATGAGTATAGGAATAAATGCAACTTGCAGAAACATATTTTACCATCTTCTTTACGTGAATTTCCGTGACATTATATTTTTTTAAACCGTCATTAAAGTACAGGGCAAAACCGTTGCCCCAATTTTTAGTTTCACGCACAAAATCATTCAAAGTGACCACCCAAATGTGCATATCCTTTTGAATTCATGAGTATAGGATTAAATGCAACTTGCACAAACATGTTTTACCATCTTCTGTACGTGAATTTTCGTAACATTATATTTTTGCAAACAGTCATTAAAGTATAGGGCAAGACCGTTGCTCCAATTTTTAGTTTCACGCACAAAATCATTCAAAGTGACCACCCAAACGTGCATATCCTTTTGAATTCATGAGTATAGGAATAAATGCAACTTGTACAAACATGTTTTACCATCTTCTTGACGTGAATTTTCGTAACATTATATTTTTTCAAACAGTCATTAAAGTACAGGGCAAGACCGTTGCCGCAATATTCTGTTTCAAGCACAAAATCATTCAAAGTGACCACCCAAACGTGCATATCCTTTGGAATTCATGAGTATAGGAATAAATGCAACTTGCACAAACATGTTTTACCATCTTCTGTACGTGAATTTTCGTAACATTATATTTTTTCAAACAGTCATTAAAGTATTGGGCAAGACCGTTGCTCCAATTTTTAGTTTCACGCACAAAATCATTCAAAGTGACCACCCAAACGTGCATATCCTTTTGAATTCATGAGTATAGGAATAAATGCAACTTGCACAAGCATGTTTTACCATCTTCTTGACGTGAATTTTTGTGACATTATATTTTTTCAAACGGTCATTAAAGTATAGGGCAAGACCGTTGCTCCAATTTTTAGTTTCACGCACAAAATCATTCAAAGTGACCACCCAAACGTGCATATCCTTTTGAATTCATGAGTATAGGATTAAATGCAACTTGCACAAACATGTTTTACCATCTTCTGTACGTGAATTTTCGTAACATTATATTCTTTCAAACAGCCATTAAAGTACAGGGCAAGACCGTTGCCGCAATATTTAGTTTCAAGCACAGAGTCATTCAAAGTGACCACCCAAACGTGCATATCCTTTGGAATTCATGAGTATAGGAATAAATGCAACTTGCAGAAACATATTTTACCATCTTCTTTACGTGAATTTCCGTGACATTATATTTTTTTAAACCGTCATTAAAGTACAGGGCAAAACCGTTGCCCCAATTTTTAGTTTCACGCACAAAATCATTCAAAGTGACCACCCAAATGTGCATATCCTTTTGAATTCATGAGTATAGGATTAAATGCAACTTGCACAAACATGTTTTACCATCTTCTGTACGTGAATTTTCGTATCATTATATTTTTCAAACAGTCATTAAAGTACAGGGCAAAACCGTTGCCCCAATTTTTAGTTTCACGCACAAAATCATTGAAAGTGACCACCAAAACGTGCATATCCTTTTGAATTCATGAGTATAGGAATCAATGCAACTTGCACAAACATGTTTTACCATCTTCTTTACGTGAATTTCCGTGACATTATATTTTTTTAAACCGTCATTAAAGTACAGGGCAAAACCGTTGCCCCAATTTTTAGTTTCACGCACAAAATCATTCAAAGTGACCACCAAAACGTGCATATCCTTTTGAATGAATGAGTATAGGAATAAATGCAACTTGCACAAACATGTTTTACCATCATCTTTACGTGAATTTTCGTAACATTATATTTTTTCAAACAGTCATTAAAGTACAGGGCAAGACCGTTGCCGCAATATTCTGTTTCAAGCACAAAATCATTCAAAGTGACCACCCAAACGTGCATATCCTTTGGAATTCATGAGTATAGGAATAAATGCAACTTGCACAAACATGTTTTACCATCTTCTGTACGTGAATTTTCGTAACATTATATTTTTTCAAACAGTCATTAAAGTACAGGGCAAGACCGTTGCTCCAATTTTTAGTTTCACGCACAAAATTATTCAAAGTGACCACCCAAACGTGCATATCCTTTGGAATTCATGAGTATAGGAATCAATGCAACTTGCACAAGCATGTTTTACCATCTTCTTTACGTGAATTTCCGTGACATTATATTTTTTTAAACCGTCATTAAAGTACAGGGCAAAACCGTTGCCCCAATTTTTAGTTTCACGCACAAAATCATTCAAAGTGACCACCCAAACGTGCATATCCTTTTGAATGAATGAGTATCGGAATAAATGCAACTTGCACAAACATGTTTTACCATCTTCTTGACGTGAATTTTCGTAACATTATATTTTTGCAAACAGTCATTAAAGTATAGGGCAAGACCATTGCTCCAATTTTTAGTTTCACGCACAAAATCATTCAAAGTGACCACCCAAACGTGCATATCCTTTTGAATTCATGAGTATAGGAATAAATGCAACTTGTACAAACATGTTTTACCATCTTCTTGACGTGAATTTTCGTAACATTATATTTTTTCAAACAGTCATTAAAGTACAGGGCAAGACCGTTGCCGCAATATTCTGTTTCAAGCACAAAATCATTCAAAGTGACCACCCAAACGTGCATATCCTTTGGAATTCATGAGTATAGGAATAAATGCAACTTGCACAAACATGTTTTACCATCTTCTGTACGTGAATTTTCGTAACATTATATTTTTTCAAACAGTCATTAAAGTATTGGGCAAGACCGTTGCTCCAATTTTTAGTTTCACGCACAAAATCATTCAAGGTGACCACCCAAACGTGCATATCCTTTTGAATTCATGAGTATAGGAATAAATGCAACTTGCACAAGCATGTTTTACCATCTTCTTGACGTGAATTTTTGTGACATTATATTTTTTCAAACGGTCATTAAAGTATAGGGCAAGACCGTTGCTCCAATTTTTAGTTTCACGCACAAAATCATTCAAAGTGACCACCCAAACGTGCATATCCTTTTGAATTCATGAGTATAGGATTAAATGCAACTTGCACAAACATGTTTTACCATCTTCTGTACGTGAATTTACGTAACATTATATTCTTTCAAACAGCCATTAAAGTACAGGGCAAGACCGTTGCCGCAATATTTAGTTTCAAGCACAGAGTCATTCAAAGTGACCACCCAAACGTGCATATCCTTTGGAATTCATGAGTATAGGAATAAATGCAACTTGCAGAAACATATTTTACCATCTTCTTTACGTGAATTTCCGTGACATTATATTTTTTTAAACCGTCATTAAAGTACAGGGCAAAACCGTTGCCCCAATTTTTAGTTTCACGCACAAAATCATTCAAAGTGACCACCCAAACGTGCATATCCTTTTGAATTCATGAGTATAGGATTAAATGCAACTTGCACAAACATGTTTTACCATCTTCTGTACGTGAATTTTCGTATCATTATATTTTTCAAACAGTCATTAAAGTACAGGGCAAAACCGTTGCCCCAATTTTTAGTTTCACGCACAAAATCATTGAAAGTGACCACCAAAACGTGCATATCCTTTTGAATTCATGAGTATAGGAATAAATGCAACTTGTACAAACATGTTTTACCATCTTCTTGACGTGAATTTTCGTAACATTATATTTTTTCAAACAGTCATTAAAGTACAGGGCAAGACCGTTGCCGCAATATTCTATTTCAAGCACAAAATCATTCAAAGTGACCACCCAAACGTGCATATCCTTTGGAATTCATGAGTATAGGAATAAATGCAACTTGCACAAACATGTTTTACCATCTTCTGTACGTGAATTTTCGTAACATTATATTTTTGCAAACAGTCATTAAAGTATAGGGCAAGACCGTTGCTCCAATTTTTAGTTTCACGCACAAAATCATTCAAAGTGACCACCCAAACGTGCATATCCTTTGGAATTCATGAGTATAGGAATAAATGCAACTTGTACAAACATGTTTTACCATCCTCTTGACGTGAATTTTCGTAACATTATATTTTTTTAAACAGTCATTAGAGTATAGGGCAAGACCGTTGCTCCAATTTTTAGTTTCACGCACAAAATCATTCAAAGTGACCACCCAAACGTGCATATCCTTTGGAATTCATGAGTATAGGAATAAATGCAACTTGTACAAACATGTTTTACCATCCTCTTGACGTGAATTTTCGTAACATTATATTTTTTTAAACAGTCATTAGAGTATAGGGCAAGACCGTTGCTCCAATTTTTAGTTTCACGCACAAAATCATTCAAAGTGACCACCCAAATGTGCATATCCTTTTGAATTCATGAGTATAGGAATAAATGCAACTTGCACAAGCATGTTTTACCATCTTCTTGACGTGAATTTCCGTGACATTATATTTTTTCTAACGGTCATTAAAGTATAGGGCAAGACCGTTGCTCCAATTTTTAGTTTCACGCACAAAATCATTCAAAGTGACCACCCAAACGTGCATATCCTTTTGAATTCATGAGTATAGGATTAAATGCAACTTGCACAAACATGTTTTACCATCTTCTGTACGTGAATTTTTGTGACATTATATTTTTTCAAACGGTCATTAAAGTATAGGGCAAGACCGTTGCTCCAATTTTTAGTTTCACGCACAAAATCATTCAAAGTGACCACCCAAACGTGCATATCCTTTTGAATTCATGAGTATAGGAATAAATGCAACTTGCACAAACATGTTTTACCATCTTCTTGACGTGAATTTTCGTAACATTATATTTTTTCAAACAGTCATTAAAGTATAGGGCAAGACCGTTGCCGCAATATTCTGTTTCAAGCACAAAATCATTTAAAGTGTCCACCCAAATGTGCATATCGTTTCGAATTCATGAGTATAGGAATAAATGCAACTTGCACAAACATGTTTTACCATCTTCTTGACGTGAATTTCCGTAACATTATATTTTTTCAAACAGTCATTAAAGTACAGGGCAAGACCGTTGCCGCAATATTCTGTTTCAAGCAAAAAATCATTCAAAGTGTCCACCCAAACGTGCATATCCTTTCGAATTCATGAGTATAGGAATCAATGCAACTTGCACAAACATGTTTTACCATCTTCTTCACGTGAATTTTCGTAACATTATATTTTTTGAAACAGTCATTAAAGTACAGGGCAAGACCGTTGCTCCAATTTTTAGTTTCACGCACAAAATCATTCAAAGTGACCACCCAAACGTGCATATCCTTTTGAATTCATGAGTATAGGATTAAATGCAACTTGCACAAACATGTTTTACCATCTTCTGTACGTGAATTTTCGTAACATTATATTCTTTCAAACAGCCATTAAAGTACAGGGCAAGACCGTTGCCGCAATATTTAGTTTCAAGCACAGAGTCATTCAAAGTGACCACCCAAACGTGCATATCCTTTGGAATTCATGAGTATAGGAATGAATGCAACTTGCACAAGCATGTTTTACAATCTTCTGTACGTGAATTTTTGTGACATTATATTTTTTCAAACGGTCATTAAAGTATAGGGCAAGACCGTTGCTCGAATTTTTAGTTTCACGCACAAAATCATTCAAAGTGACCACACAAACGTGCATATCCTTTTGAATTCATGAGTATAGGAATAAATGCAACTTGCACAAACATGTTTTACCATCTTCTGTACGTGAATTTTCGTAACATTATATTTTTTCAAACAGTCATTAAAGTATAGGGCAAGACCGTTGCTCCAATTTTTAGTTTCACGCACAAAATCATTCAAAGTGACCACACAAACGTGCATATCCTTTTGAATTCATGAGTATAGGATTAAATGCAACTTGCACAAACATGTTTTACCATCTTTTGTACGTGAATTTTCGTAACATTATATTCTTTCAAACAGCCATTAAAGTACAGGGCAAGACCGTTGCCGCAATATTTAGTTTCAAGCACAGAGTCATTCAAAGTGACCACCCAAACGTGCATATCCTTTTGAATTCATGAGTATAGGAATAAATGCAACTTGCACAAACATGTTTTACCATCTTCTTGACGTGAATTTTCGTAACATTATATTCTTTCAAACAGCCATTAAAGTACAGGGCAAGACCGTTGCCGCAATATTTAGTTTCAAGCACAGAGTCATTCAAAGTGACCACCCAAACGTGCATATCCTTTGGAATTCATGAGTATAGGAATAAATGCAACTTGCACAAGCATGTTTTACCATCTTCTTTACGTGAATTTTCGTGACATTATATTTTTTTAAACCGTCATTAAAGTACAGGGCAAGACCGTTGCTCCAATTTTTAGTTTCACGCACAAAATCATTCAAAGTGACCACCCAAACGTGCATATCCTTTGGAATTCATGAGTATAGGAATAAATGCAACTTGCACAAACATGTTTTACCATCTTCTTGACGTGAATTTTCGTAACATTATATTCTTTCAAACAGCCATTAAAGTACAGGGCAAGACCGTTGCCGCAATATTTAGTTTCAAGCACAGAGTCATTCAAAGTGACCACCCAAACGTGCATATCCTTTTGAATTCATGAGTATAGGAATAAATGCAACTTGCACAAACATGTTTTACCATCTTCTTTACGTGAATTTTCGTGACATTATATTTTTTTAAACCGTCATTAAAGTACAGGGCAAGACCGTTGCTCCAATTTTTAGTTTCACGCACAAAATCATTCAAAGTGACCACCCAAACGTGCATATCCTTTGGAATTCATGAGTATAGGAATAAATGCAACTTGCACAAACATGTTTTACCATCTTCTTGACGTGAATTTTCGTAACATTATATTTTTTCAAACAGTCATTAAAGTACAGGGCAAGACCGTTGCCGCAATATTCTGTTTCAAGCACAAAATCATTCAAAGTGTCCACCCAAACGTGCATATCCTTTCGAATTCATGAGTATAGGAATCAATGCAACTTACACAAACATGTTTTACCATCTTCTTGATGTGAATTTTCGTAACATTATATTTTTTGAAACAGTCATTAAAGAACAGGGCAAGACCGTTGCTCCAATTTTTAGTTTCACGCACAAAATCATTCAAAGTGACCACCCAAACGTGCATATCCTTTTGAATTCATGAGTATAGGAATAAATGCAACTTGCACAAACATGTTTTACCATCTTCTTGACGTGAATTTTCGTAACATTATATTTTTTCAAACAGTCATTAAAGTATAGGGCAAGACCGTTGCTCCAATTTTTAGTTTCACGCTCAAAATCATTCAAAGTGACCACCCAAACGTGCGTATCCTTTTGAATTCATGAGTATAGGAATAAATGCAACTTGCACAAACATGTTTTACCATCTTCTTGACGTGAATTTTCGTGACATTATATTCTTTCAAACAGCCATTAAAGTACAGGGCAAGACCGTTGCTCTAATTTTTAGTTTCACGCACAAAATCATTCAAAGTGACCACCCAAACGTGCATATCCTTTTGAATTCATGAGTATAGGAATAAATGCAACTTGCACAAACATGTTTTACCATCTTCTGTACGTGAATTTTCGTAACATTATATTCTTTCAAACAGCCATTAAAGTACAGGGCAAGACCGTTGCCGCAATATTTAGTTTCAAGCACAGAGTCATTCAAAGTGACCACCCAAACGTGCATATCCTTTGGAATTCATGAGTATAGGAATAAATGCAACTTGCACAAGCATGTTTTACTATCTTCTGTACGTGAATTTTTGTGACATTATATTTTTTCAAACGGTCATTAAAGTATAGGGCAAGACCGTTGCTCGAATTTTTAGTTTCACGCACAAAATCATTCAAAGTGACCACCCAAACGTGCATATCCTTTTGAATTCATGAGTATAGGAATAAATGCAACTTGCACAAACATGTTTTACCATCTTCTTGACGTGAATTTTCGTAACATTATATTTTTTCAAACAGTCATTAAAGTATAGGGCAAGACCGTTGCTCCAATTTTTAGTTTCACGCTCAAAATCATTCAAAGTGACCACCCAAACGTGCGTATCCTTTTGAATTCATGAGTATAGGAATAAATGCAACTTGCACAAACATGTTTTACCATCTTCTTGACGTGAATTTTCGTAACATTATATTTTTTCAAACAGTCATTAAAGTACAGGGCAAGACCGTTGCCGCAATATTCTGTTTCAAGCACAAAATCATTCAAAGTGTCCACCCAAACGTGCATATCCTTTCGAATTCATGAGTATAGGAATCAATGCAACTTGCACAAACATGTTTTACCATCTTCTTGATGTGAATTTTCGTAACATTATATTTTTTGAAACAGTCATTAAAGAACAGGGCAAGACCGTTGCTCCAATTTTTAGTTTCACGCACAAAATCATTCAAAGTGACCACCCAAACGTGCATATCCTTTTGAATTCATGAGTATAGGAATAAATGCAACTTGCACAAGCATGTTTTACCATCTTCTTGACATGAATTTTCGTGACATTATATTCTTTCAAACAGCCATTAAAGTACAGGGCAAGACCGTTGCCGCAATATTTAGTTTCAAGCACAGAGTCATTCAAAGTGACCACCCAAACGTGCATATCCTTTGGAATTCATGAGTATAGGAATAAATGCAACTTGCACAAGCATGTTTTACAATCTTCTGTACGTGAATTTTTGTGACATTATATTTTTTCAAACGGTCATTAAAGTATAGGGCAAGACCGTTGCTCCAATTTTTAGTTTCACGCACAAAATCATTCAAAGTGACCACCCAAACGTGCATATCCTTTTGAATTCATGAGTATAGGAATAAATGCAACTTGCACAAACATGTTTTACCATCTTCTTGACGTGAATTTTCGTAACATTATATTTTTTCAAACAGTCATTAAAGTACAGGGCAAGACCGTTGCCGCAATATTCTGATTCAAGCACAAAATCATTCAAAGTGTCCACCCAAACGTGCATATCCTTTCGAATTCATGAGTATAGGAATCAATGCAACTTGCACAAACATGTTTTACCATCTTCTTGATGTGAATTTTCGTAACATTATATTTTTTCAAACAGTCATTAAACTATAGGGCAAGACCGTTGCTCCAATTTTTAGTTTCACGCTCAAAATCATTCAAAGTGACCACCCAAACGTGCGTATCCTTTTGAATTCATGAGTATAGGATTAAATGCAACTTGCACAAACATGTTTTACAATCTTCTTGACGTGAATTTTCGTAACATTATATTCTTTCAAACAGCCATTAAAGTACAGGGCAAGACCGTTGCCGCAATATTTAGTTTCAAGCACAGAGTCATTCAAAGTGACCACCCAAACGTGCATATCCTTTGGAATTCATGAGTATAGGAATAAATGCAACTTGCACAAGCATGTTTTACTATCTTCTGTACGTGAATTTTTGTGACATTATATTTTTTCAAACGGTCATTAAAGTATAGGGCAAGACCGTTGCTCCAATTTTTAGTTTCACGCACAAAATCATTCAAAGTGACCACCCAAACGTGCATATCCTTTTGAATTCATGAGTATAGGAATAAATGCAACTTGCACAAACATGTTTTACCATCTTCTTGACGTGAATTTTCGTAACATTATATTTTTTCAAACAGTCATTAAAGTATAGGGCAAGACCGTTGCTCCAATTTTTAGTTTCACGCTCAAAATCATTCAAAGTGACCACCCAAACGTGCGTATCCTTTTGAATTCATGAGTATAGGAATAAATGCAACTTGCACAAACATGTTTTACCATCTTCTTGACGTGAATTTTCGTAACATTATATTTTTTCAAACAGTCATTAAAGTACAGGGCAAGACCGTTGCCGCAATATTCTGTTTCAAGCACAAAATCATTCAAAGTGTCCACCCAAACGTGCATATCCTTTCGAATTCATGAGTATAGGAATCAATGCAACTTGCACAAACATGTTTTACCATCTTCTTGATGTGAATTTTCGTAACATTATATTTTTTGAAACAGTCATTAAAGTATAGGGCAAGACCGTTGCTCCAATTTTTAGTTTCACGCACAAAATCATTCAAAGTGACCACCCAAACGTGCATATCCTTTTGAATTCATGAGTATAGGAATAAATGCAACTTGCACAAACATGTTTTACCATCTTCTTGACGTGAATTTTCGTGACATTATATTCTTTCAAACAGCCATTAAAGTACAGGGCAAGACCGTTGCTCTAATTTTTAGTTTCACGCACAAAATCATTCAAAGTGACCACCCAAACGTGCATATCCTTTTGAATTCATGAGTATAGGATTAAATGCAACTTGCACAAACATGTTTTACCATCTTCTGTACGTGAATTTTCGTAACATTATATTCTTTCAAACAGCCATTAAAGTACAGGGCAAGACCGTTGCCGCAATATTTAGTTTCAAGCACAGAGTCATTCAAAGTGACCACCCAAACGTGCATATCCTTTGGAATTCATGAGTATAGGAATAAATGCAACTTGCACAAGCATGTTTTACTATCTTCTGTACGTGAATTTTTGTGACATTATATTTTTTCAAACGGTCATTAAAGTATAGGGCAAGACCGTTGCTCGAATTTTTAGTTTCACGCACAAAATCATTCAAAGTGACCACCCAAACGTGCATATCCTTTTGAATTCATGAGTATAGGAATAAATGCAACTTGCACAAACATGTTTTACCATCTTCTTGACGTGAATTTTCGTAACATTATATTTTTTCAAACAGTCATTAAAGTATAGGGCAAGACCGTTGCTCCAATTTTTAGTTTCACGCTCAAAATCATTCAAAGTGACCACCCAAACGTGCGTATCCTTTTGAATTCATGAGTATAGGAATAAATGCAACTTGCACAAACATGTTTTACCATCTTCTTGACGTGAATTTTCGTAACATTATATTTTTTCAAACAGTCATTAAAGTACAGGGCAAGACCGTTGCCGCAATATTCTGTTTCAAGCACAAAATCATTCAAAGTGTCCACCCAAACGTGCATATCCTTTCGAATTCATGAGTATAGGAATCAATGCAACTTGCACAAACATGTTTTACCATCTTCTTGATGTGAATTTTCGTAACATTATATTTTTTGAAACAGTCATTAAAGAACAGGGCAAGACCGTTGCTCCAATTTTTAGTTTCACGCACAAAATCATTCAAAGTGACCACCCAAACGTGCATATCCTTTTGAATTCATGAGTATAGGAATAAATGCAACTTGCACAAGCATGTTTTACCATCTTCTTGACATGAATTTTCGTGACATTATATTCTTTCAAACAGCCATTAAAGTACAGGGCAAGACCGTTGCCGCAATATTTAGTTTCAAGCACAGAGTCATTCAAAGTGACCACCCAAACGTGCATATCCTTTGGAATTCATGAGTATAGGAATAAATGCAACTTGCACAAGCATGTTTTACAATCTTCTGTACGTGAATTTTTGTGACATTATATTTTTTCAAACGGTCATTAAAGTATAGGGCAAGACCGTTGCTCCAATTTTTAGTTTCACGCACAAAATCATTCAAAGTGACCACCCAAACGTGCATATCCTTTTGAATTCATGAGTATAGGAATAAATGCAACTTGCACAAACATGTTTTACCATCTTCTTGACGTGAATTTTCGTAACATTATATTTTTTCAAACAGTCATTAAAGTACAGGGCAAGACCGTTGCCGCAATATTCTGATTCAAGCACAAAATCATTCAAAGTGTCCACCCAAACGTGCATATCCTTTCGAATTCATGAGTATAGGAATCAATGCAACTTGCACAAACATGTTTTACCATCTTCTTGATGTGAATTTTCGTAACATTATATTTTTTGAAACAGTCATTAAAGAACAGGGCAAGACCGTTGCTCCAATTTTTAGTTTCACGCACAAAATCATTCAAAGTGACCACCCAAACGTGCATATCCTTTTGAATTCATGAGTATAGGATTAAATGCAACTTGCACAAACATGTTTTACAATCTTCTGTACGTGAATTTTCGTAACATTATATTCTTTCAAACAGCCATTAAAGTACAGGGCAAGACCGTTGCCGCAATATTTAGTTTCAAGCACAGAGTCATTCAAAGTGACCACCCAAACGTGCATATCCTTTGGAATTCATGAGTATAGGAATAAATGCAACTTGCACAAGCATGTTTTACTATCTTCTGTACGTGAATTTTTGTGACATTATATTTTTTCAAACGGTCATTAAAGTATAGGGCAAGACCGTTGCTCCAATTTTTAGTTTCACGCACAAAATCATTCAAAGTGACCACCCAAACGTGCATATCCTTTTGAATTCATGAGTATAGGAATAAATGCAACTTGCACAAGCATGTTTTACCATCTTCTTGACGTGAATTTTCGTGACATTATATTTTTTTAAACCGTCATTAAAGTACAGGGCAAGACCGTTGCTCCAATTTTTAGTTTCACGCACAAAATCATTCAAAGTGACCACCCAAACGTGCGTATCCTTTTGAATTCATGAGTATAGGATTAAATGCAACTTGCACAAACATGTTTTACCATCTTCTTTACGTGAATTTTCGTAACATTATATTCTTTCAAACAGCCATTAAAGTACAGGGCAAGACCGTTGCCGCAATATTTAGTTTCAAGCACAGAGTCATTCAAAGTGACCACCCAAACGTGCATATCCTTTGGAATTCATGAGTATAGGAATAAATGCAACTTGCACAAGCATGTTTTACTATCTTCTGTACGTGAATTTTTGTGACATTATATTTTTTCAAACGGTCATTAAAGTATAGGGCAAGACCGTTGCTCCAATTTTTAGTTTCACGCACAAAATCATTCAAAGTGACCACCCAAACGTGCATATCCTTTTGAATTCATGAGTATAGGAATAAATGCAACTTGCACAAACATGTTTTACCATCTTCTTGACGTGAATTTTCGTAACATTATATTTTTTCAAACAGTCATTAAAGTATAGGGCAAGACCGTTGCTCCAATTTTTAGTTTCACGCTCAAAATCATTCAAAGTGACCACCCAAACGTGCGTATCCTTTTGAATTCATGAGTATAGGAATAAATGCAACTTGCACAAACATGTTTTACCATCTTCTTTACGTGAATTTCCGTAACATTATATTTTTTCAAACAGTCATTAAAGTACAGGGCAAGACCGTTGCCGCAATATTCTGTTTCAAGCAAAAAATCATTCAAAGTGTCCACCCAAACGTGCATATCCTTTCGAATTCATGAGTATAGGAATCAATGCAACTTGCACAAACATGTTTTACCATCTTCTTGATGTGAATTTTCGTAACATTATATTTTTTGAAACAGTCATTAAAGTATAGGGCAAGACCGTTGCTCCAATTTTTAGTTTCACGCACAAAATCATTCAAAGTGACCACCCAAACGTGCATATCCTTTTGAATTCATGAGTATAGGAATAAATGCAACTTGCACAAACATGTTTTACCATCTTCTTGACGTGAATTTTCGTGACATTATATTCTTTCAAACAGCCATTAAAGTACAGGGCAAGACCGTTGCTCTAATTTTTAGTTTCACGCACAAAATCATTCAAAGTGACCACCCAAACGTGCATATCCTTTTGAATTCATGAGTATAGGATTAAATGCAACTTGCACAAACATGTTTTACCATCTTCTGTACGTGAATTTTCGTAACATTATATTCTTTCAAACAGCCATTAAAGTACAGGGCAAGACCGTTGCCGCAATATTTAGTTTCAAGCACAGAGTCATTCAAAGTGACCACCCAAACGTGCATATCCTTTGGAATTCATGAGTATAGGAATAAATGCAACTTGCACAAGCATGTTTTACTATCTTCTGTACGTGAATTTTTGTGACATTATATTTTTTCAAACGGTCATTAAAGTATAGGGCAAGACCGTTGCTCCAATTTTTAGTTTCACGCACAAAATCATTCAAAGTGACCACCCAAACGTGCATATCCTTTTGAATTCATGAGTATAGGAATAAATGCAACTTGCACAAACATGTTTTACCATCTTCTTGACGTGAATTTTCGTAACATTATATTTTTTCAAACAGTCATTAAAGTATAGGGCAAGACCGTTGCTCCAATTTTTAGTTTCACGCTCAAAATCATTCAAAGTGACCACCCAAACGTGCGTATCCTTTTGAATTCATGAGTATAGGAATAAATGCAACTTGCACAAACATGTTTTACCATCTTCTTGACGTGAATTTTCGTAACATTATATTTTTTCAAACAGTCATTAAAGTACAGGGCAAGACCGTTGCCGCAATATTCTGTTTCAAGCACAAAATCATTCAAAGTGTCTACCCAAACGTGCATATCCTTTCGAATTCATGAGTATAGGAATCAATGCAACTTGCACAAACATGTTTTACCATCTTCTTGATGTGAATTTTCGTAACATTATATTTTTTGAAACAGTCATTAAAGAACAGGGCAAGACCGTTGCTCCAATTTTTAGTTTCACGCACAAAATCATTCAAAGTGACCACCCAAACGTGCATATCCTTTTGAATTCATGAGTATAGGAATAAATGCAACTTGCACAAGCATGTTTTACCATCTTCTTGACATGAATTTTCGTGACATTATATTCTTTCAAACAGCCATTAAAGTACAGGGCAAGACCGTTGCCGCAATATTTAGTTTCAAGCACAGAGTCATTCAAAGTGACCACCCAAACGTGCATATCCTTTGGAATTCATGAGTATAGGAATAAATGCAACTTGCACAAGCATGTTTTACAATCTTCTGTACGTGAATTTTTGTGACATTATATTTTTTCAAACGGTCATTAAAGTATAGGGCAAGACCGTTGCTCCAATTTTTAGTTTCACGCACAAAATCATTCAAAGTGACCACCCAAACGTGCATATCCTTTTGAATTCATGAGTATAGGAATAAATGCAACTTGCACAAACATGTTTTACCATCTTCTTGACGTGAATTTTCGTAACATTATATTTTTTCAAACAGTCATTAAAGTACAGGGCAAGACCGTTGCCGCAATATTCTGATTCAAGCACAAAATCATTCAAAGTGTCCACCCAAACGTGCATATCCTTTCGAATTCATGAGTATAGGAATCAATGCAACTTGCACAAACATGTTTTACCATCTTCTTGATGTGAATTTTCGTAACATTATATTTTTTGAAACAGTCATTAAAGAACAGGGCAAGACCGTTGCTCCAATTTTTAGTTTCACGCACAAAATCATTCAAAGTGACCACCCAAACGTGCATATCCTTTTGAATTCATGAGTATAGGATTAAATGCAACTTGCACAAACATGTTTTACAATCTTCTGTACGTGAATTTTCGTAACATTATATTCTTTCAAACAGCCATTAAAGTACAGGGCAAGACCGTTGCCGCAATATTTAGTTTCAAGCACAGAGTCATTCAAAGTGACCACCCAAACGTGCATATCCTTTGGAATTCATGAGTATAGGAATAAATGCAACTTGCACAAGCATGTTTTACAATCTTCTGTACGTGAATTTTTGTGACATTATATTTTTTCAAACGGTCATTAAAGTATAGGGCAAGACCGTTGCTCGAATTTTTAGTTTCACGCACAAAATCATTCAAAGTGACCACCCAAACGTGCATATCCTTTTGAATTCATGAGTATAGGAATAAATGCAACTTGCACAAACATGTTTTACCATCTTCTTGACGTGAATTTTCGTAACATTATATTTTTTCAAACAGTCATTAAAGTATAGGGCAAGACCGTTGCTCCAATTTTTAGTTTCACGCACAGAATCATTCAAAGTGACCACCCAAATGTGCATATCCTTTCGAATTCATGAGTATAGGAATCAATGCAACTTGCACAAACATGTTTTACCATCTTCTTTACGTGAATTTTCGTAACATTATATTTTTTGAAACAGTCATTAAAGAACAGGGCAAGACCGTTGCTCCAATTTTTAGTTTCACGCACAAAATCATTCAAAGTGACCACCCAAACGTGCATATCCTTTTGAATTCATGAGTATAGGAATAAATGCAACTTGCACAAACATGTTTTACCATCTTCTTGACGTGAATTTTCGTGACATTATATTTTTTTAAACCGTCATTAAAGTACAGGGCAAGACCGTTGCTCCAATTTTTAGTTTCACGCACAAAATCATTCAAAGTGTCCACCCAAACGTGCATATCCTTTTGAATTCATGAGTATAGGAATAAATGCAACTTGCACAAGCATGTTTTACCATCTTCTTGACGTGAATTTTCGTAACGTTATATTTTTTGAAGCAGTCATTAAAGTACAGGGCAAGACCGTTGCCGCAATATTCTGTTTCAAGCACAAAATCATTTAAAGTGTCCACCCAAATGTGCATATCCTTTCGAATTCATGAGTATAGGAATCAATGCAACTTGCACAAACATGTTTTACCATCTTCTTGACGTGAATTTTCGTAACATTATATTTTCTGAAACAGTCATTAAAGAACAGGGCAAGACCGTTGCTCCAATTTTTAGTTTCACGCACAAAATCATTCAAAGTGACCACCCAAACGTGCATATCCTTTTGAATTCATGAGTATAGGAATAAATGCAACTTGCACAAGCATGTTTTACCATCTTCTTGACGTGAATTTTCGTGACATTATATTTTTTTAAACCGTCATTAAAGTACAGGGCAAGACCGTTGCTCCAATTTTTAGTTTCACGCACAAAATCATTCAAAGTGACCACCCAAACGTGCATATCCTTTTGAATTCATGAGTATAGGAATAAATGCAACTTGTACAAACATGTTTTACCATCTTCTTGACGTGAATTTTCGTAACATTATATTTTTGCAAACAGTCATTAAAGTACAGGGCAAGACCGTTGCTCCAATTTTTAGTTTCACGCACAAAATCATTCAAAGTGACCACCCAAACGTGCATATCCTTTTGAATTCATGAGTATAGGAATAAATGCAACTTGTACAAACATGTTTTACCATCTTCTTGACGTGAATTTTCGTAACATTATATTTTCTCAAACAGTCATTAAAGTACAGGGCAAGACCGTTGCCGCAATATTCTGTTTCAAGCACAAAATCATTCAAAGTGTCCACCCAAACGTGTATATCCTTTCGAATTCATGAGTATAGGAATCAATGCAACTTGCACAAACATGTTTTACCATCTTCTTGACGTGAATTTTCGTAACATTACATTTTTTGAAACAGTCATTAAAGTACAGGGCAAGACTGTTGCCGCAATATTTAGTTTCAAGCAGAGAGTCATTCAAAGTGACCAAACAAACGTGCATATCCTTTTGAATTCATGAGTATAGGAATAAATGCGACTTGCACAAACATGTTTTACCATCTTCTTTGCGTGAATTTTCGTAAAATTATATTTTTTCAAACAGTCATTAAAGTACTGGGCAAGACCGTTGCTCCAATTTTTAGTTTCACGCACAAAATTATTCAAAGTGACCACCCAAACGTGCATATCCTTTTGAATTCATGAGTATAGGAATAAATGCAACTTGCACAAGCATGTTTTACCATCTTCTTCACGTGAATTTCCGTGACATTATATTTTTTTAAACCGTCACTAAAGTACAGGGCAAAACCGTTGCCCCAATTTTTAGTTTCACGCACAAAATCATTGAAAGTGACCACCAAAACGTGCATATCCTTTTGAATTCATGAGTATAGGAATAAATGCAACTTGCACAAACATGTTTTACCATCTTCTTTACGTGAATTTTCGTGACATTATATTTTTTGAAGCAGTCATTAAAGTACAGGGCAAGACCGTTGCCGCAATATTCTGTTTCAAGCACAAAATCATTCAAAGTGTCCACCCAAACGTGCATATCCTTTGGAATTCATGAGTATAGAAATCAATGCAACTTGCACAAACATGTTTTACCATCTTCTTTGCGTGAATTTTCGTAAAATTATATTTTTTCAAACAGTCATTAAAGTACTGGGCAAGACCGTTGCTCCAATTTTTAGTTTCACGCACAAAATTATTCAAAGTGACCACCCAAACGTGCATATCCTTTTGAATTCATGAGTATAGGAATAAATGCAACTTGCACAAGCATGTTTTACCATCTTCTTGACGTGAATTTTCGTAACATTATATTTTTTGAAACGTCATTAAAGTACAGGGCAAGACCGTTGCCGCAATATTTAGTTTCAAGCACAGAATCAGTCAAAGTGACCACCCAAACGTGCATATCCTTTGGAATTCATGAGTATAGGAATCAATGCAACTTGCACAAACATGTTTTACCATCTTCTTGACGTGAATTTTCGTAACATTATATTTTTTCAAACAGTCATTAAAGTATAGGGCAAGACCGTTGCTCCAATTCTTAGTTTCACGCACAAAATCATTCAAAGTGACCACCCAAACGTGCATATCCTTTTGAATTCATGAGTATAGGATTAAATGCAACTTGCACAAACATGTTTTACCATCTTCTTGACGTGAATTTTCGTAACATTATATTTTTTGAAGCAGTCATTAAAGTACAGGGCAAGACCGTTGCCGCAATATTTAGTTTCAAGCACAGAGTCATTCAAAGTGACCACCCAAACGTGCATATCCTTTGGAATTCATGAGTATAGGAATAAATGCAACTTGCACAAACATGTTTTACCATCTTCTTTGCGTGAATTTTCGTAAAATTATATTTTTTCAAACAGTCATTAAAGTACTGGGCAAGACCGTTGCTCCAATTTTTAGTTTCACGCACAAAATTATTCAAAGTGACCACCCAAACGTGCATATCCTTTTGAATTCATGAGTATAGGATTAAATGCAACTTGCACAAACATGTTTTACCATCTTCTTGACGTGAATTTTCGTAACATTATATTTTTTGAAGCAGTCATTAAAGTACAGGGCAAGACCGTTGCCGCAATATTTAGTTTCAAGCACAAAATCATTTAAAGTGTCCACCCAAATGTGCATATCCTTTCGAATTCATGAGTATAGGAATCAATGCAACTTGCACAAACATGTTTTACCATCTTCTTGACGTGAATTTTCGTAACATTATATTTTCTGAAACAGTCATTAAAGAACAGGGCAAGACCGTTGCTCCAATTTTTAGTTTCACGCACAAAATCATTCAAAGTGACCACCCAAACGTGCATATCCTTTTGAATTCATGAGTATAGGAATAAATGCAACTTGCACAAGCATGTTTTACCATCTTCTTGACGTGAATTTTCGTGACATTATATTTTTTTAAACCGTCATTAAAGTACAGGGCAAGACCGTTGCTCCAATTTTTAGTTTCACGCACAAAATCATTCAAAGTGACCACCCAAACGTGCATATCCTTTTGAATTCATGAGTATAGGAATAAATGCAACTTGTACAAACATGTTTTACCATCTTCTTGACGTGAATTTTCGTAACATTATATTTTTGCAAACAGTCATTAAAGTACAGGGCAAGACCGTTGCTCCAATTTTTAGTTTCACGCACAAAATCATTCAAAGTGACCACCCAAACGTGCATATCCTTTTGAATTCATGAGTATAGGAATAAATGCAACTTGTACAAACATGTTTTACCATCTTCTTGACGTGAATTTTCGTAACATTATATTTTCTCAAACAGTCATTAAAGTACAGGGCAAGACCGTTGCCGCAATATTCTGTTTCAAGCACAAAATCATTCAAAGTGTCCACCCAAACGTGTATATCCTTTCGAATTCATGAGTATAGGAATCAATGCAACTTGCACAAACATGTTTTACCATCTTCTTGACGTGAATTTTCGTAACATTACATTTTTTGAAACAGTCATTAAAGTACAGGGCAAGACTGTTGCCGCAATATTTAGTTTCAAGCAGAGAGTCATTCAAAGTGACCAAACAAACGTGCATATCCTTTTGAATTCATGAGTATAGGAATAAATGCGACTTGCACAAACATGTTTTACCATCTTCTTTGCGTGAATTTTCGTAAAATTATATTTTTTCAAACAGTCATTAAAGTACTGGGCAAGACCGTTGCTCCAATTTTTAGTTTCACGCACAAAATTATTCAAAGTGACCACCCAAACGTGCATATCCTTTTGAATTCATGAGTATAGGAATAAATGCAACTTGCACAAGCATGTTTTACCATCTTCTTCACGTGAATTTCCGTGACATTATATTTTTTTAAACCGTCACTAAAGTACAGGGCAAAACCGTTGCCCCAATTTTTAGTTTCACGCACAAAATCATTGAAAGTGACCACCAAAACGTGCATATCCTTTTGAATTCATGAGTATAGGAATAAATGCAACTTGCACAAACATGTTTTACCATCTTCTTTACGTGAATTTTCGTGACATTATATTTTTTGAAGCAGTCATTAAAGTACAGGGCAAGACCGTTGCCGCAATATTCTGTTTCAAGCACAAAATCATTCAAAGTGTCCACCCAAACGTGCATATCCTTTGGAATTCATGAGTATAGAAATCAATGCAACTTGCACAAACATGTTTTACCATCTTCTTTGCGTGAATTTTCGTAAAATTATATTTTTTCAAACAGTCATTAAAGTACTGGGCAAGACCGTTGCTCCAATTTTTAGTTTCACGCACAAAATTATTCAAAGTGACCACCCAAACGTGCATATCCTTTTGAATTCATGAGTATAGGAATAAATGCAACTTGCACAAGCATGTTTTACCATCTTCTTGACGTGAATTTTCGTAACATTATATTTTTTGAAACGTCATTAAAGTACAGGGCAAGACCGTTGCCGCAATATTTAGTTTCAAGCACAGAATCAGTCAAAGTGACCACCCAAACGTGCATATCCTTTGGAATTCATGAGTATAGGAATAAATGCAACTTGCACAAACATGTTTTACCATCTTCTTGACGTGAATTTTCGTAACATTATATTTTTTCAAACAGTCATTAAAGTATAGGGCAAGACCGTTGCTCCAATTCTTAGTTTCACGCACAAAATCATTCAAAGTGACCACCCAAACGTGCATATCCTTTTGAATTCATGAGTATAGGATTAAATGCAACTTGCACAAACATGTTTTACCATCTTCTTGACGTGAATTTTCGTAACATTATATTTTTTGAAGCAGTCATTAAAGTACAGGGCAAGACCGTTGCCGCAATATTTAGTTTCAAGCACAGAGTCATTCAAAGTGACCACCCAAACGTGCATATCCTTTGGAATTCATGAGTATAGGAATAAATGCAACTTGCACAAACATGTTTTACCATCTTCTTTGCGTGAATTTTCGTAAAATTATATTTTTTCAAACAGTCATTAAAGTACTGGGCAAGACCGTTGCTCCAATTTTTAGTTTCACGCACAAAATTATTCAAAGTGACCACCCAAACGTGCATATCCTTTTGAATTCATGAGTATAGGAATAAATGCAACTTGCACAAGCATGTTTTACCATCTTCTTCACGTGAATTTCCGTGACATTATATTTTTTTAAACCGTCACTAAAGTACAGGGCAAAACCGTTGCCCCAATTTTTAGTTTCACGCACAAAATCATTGAAAGTGACCACCAAAACGTGCATATCCTTTTGAATTCATGAGTATAGGAATAAATGCAACTTGCACAAACATGTTTTACCATCTTCTTTACGTGAATTTTCGTGACATTATATTTTTTGAAGCAGTCATTAAAGTACAGGGCAAGACCGTTGCCGCAATATTCTGTTTCAAGCACAAAATCATTCAAAGTGTCCACCCAAACGTGCATATCCTTTGGAATTCATGAGTATAGAAATCAATGCAACTTGCACAAACATGTTTTACCATCTTCTTGACGTGAATTTTCGTAACATTATATTTTTTGAAGCAGTCATTAAAGTACAGGGCAAGACCGTTGCCGCAATATTTAGTTTCAAGCACAGAGTCATTCAAAGTGACCACCCAAACGTGCATATCCTTTTGAATTCATGAGTATAGGAATAAATGCGACTTGCACAAACATGTTTTACCATCTTCTTTGCGTGAATTTTCGTAAAATTATATTTTTTCAAACAGTCATTAAAGTACTGGGCAAGACCGTTGCTCCAATTTTTAGTTTCACGCACAAAATTATTCAAAGTGACCACCCAAACGTGCATATCCTTTTGAATTCATGAGTATAGGAATAAATGCAACTTGCACAAGCATGTTTTACCATCTTCTTTGCGTGAATTTTCGTAACATTATATTTTTTGAAACGTCATTAAAGTACAGGGCAAGACCGTTGCCGCAATATTCAGTTTCAAGCACAGAATCATTCAAAGTGACCACCCAAACGTGCATATCCTTTTGAATTCATGAGTATAGGAATAAATGCAACTTGCACAAACATGTTTTACCATCTTCTTGACGTGAATTTTCGTAACATTATATTTTTTCAAACAGTCATTAAAGTATAGGGCAAGACCGTTGCTCCAATTCTTAGTTTCACGCACAAAATCATTCAAAGTGACCACCCAAACGTGCATATCCTTTTGAATTCATGAGTATAGGATTAAATGCAACTTGCACAAACATGTTTTACCATCTTCTTGACGTGAATTTTCGTAACATTATATTTTTTGAAGCAGTCATTAAAGTACAGGGCAAGACCGTTGCCGCAATATTTAGTTTCAAGCACAGAGTCATTCAAAGTGACCACCCAAACGTGCATATCCTTTGGAATTCATGAGTATAGGAATAAATGCAACTTGCACAAACATGTTTTACCATCTTCTTGACGTGAATTTCCGTAACATTATATTTTTTCAAACAGTCATTAAAGTATAGAGCAAGACCGTTGCTCCAATTTTTAGTTTCACGCACAAAATTATTCAAAGTGGCCACCCAAACGTGCATATCCTTTGGAATTCATGAGTATAGGAATAAATGCAACTTGCACAAACATGTTTTACCATCTTCTTGACGTGAATTTTCGTAACATTATATTTTTTGAAACAGTCATTAAAGTACAGGGCAAGACCGTTGCCGCAATATTCTGTTTCAAGCACAAAATCATTCAAAGTGTCCACCCAAATGTGTATATCCTTTCGAATTCATGAGTATAGGAATCAATGCAACTTGCACAAACATGTTTTACCATCTTCTTGACGTGAATTTTCGTAACATTACATTTTTTGAAACAGTCATTAAAGTACAGGGCAAGACCGTTGCCGCAATATTTAGTTTCAAGCAGAGAGTCATTCAAAGTGACCACCCAAACGTGCATATCCTTTGGAATTCATGAGTATAGGAATAAATGCAACTTGCGCAAACATGTTTTACCATCTTCTTTGCGTGAATTTTCGTAACATTATATTTTTTCAAACAATCATTAAAGTACTGGGCAAGACCGTTGCTCCAATTTTTAGTTTCACGCACAAAATTATTCAAAGTGACCACCCAAACGTGCATATCCTTTTGAATTCATGAGTATAGGAATAAATGCAACTTGCACAAACATGTTTTACCATCTTCTTGACGTGAATTTTCGTAACATTATATTTTTTGAAGCAGTCATTAAAGTACAGGGCATGACCGTTGCCACAATATTCTGTTTCAAGCACAAAATTATTCAAAGTGACCACCCAAACGTGCATATCCTTTTGAATTCATGAGTATAGGAATAAATGCAACTTGCACAAGCATGTTTTACCATCTTCTTCACGTGAATTTTCGTGACATTATATTTTTTTAAACCGTCATTAAAGTACAGGGCAAAACCGTTGCCCCAATTTTTAGTTTCACGCACAAAATCATTGAAAGTGTCCACCAAAACGTGCATATCCTTTTGAATGAATGAGTATAGGAATAAATGCAACTTGCACAAACATGTTTTACCATCTTCTTTACGTGAATTTTCGTAACATTATATTTTTTGAAACAGTCATTAAAGTACAGGGCAAGACCGTTGCCGCAATATTCTGTTTCAAGCAAAAAATCATTCAAAGTGACCACCCAAACGTGCATATCCTTTGGAATTCATGAGTATAGGAATAAATGCAACTTGCACAAACATGTTTTACCATCTTCTTTGCGTGAATTTTCGTAACATTATATTTTTTCAAACAGTCATTAAAGTACTGGGCAAGACCGTTGCTCCAATTTTTAGTTTCACGCACAAAATTATTCAAAGTGACCACCCAAACGTGCATATCCTTTTGAATTCATGAGTATAGGAATAAATGCAACTTGCACAAGCATGTTTTACCATCTTTTTTAAGTGAATTTCCGTGACATTATATTTTTTTAAACCGTCATTAAAGTACAGGGCAAAACCGTTGCCCCAATTTTTAGTTTCACGCACAAAATTATTCAAAGTGACCACCCAAACGTGCATATCCTTTTGAATTCATGAGTATAGGAATAAATGCAACTTGCACAAGCATGTTTTACCATCTTCTTGACGTGAATTTTCGTAACATTATATTTTTTGAGACGTCATTAAAGTACAGGGCAAGACCGTTGCCGCAATATTTAGTTTCAAGCACAGAATCATTCAAAGTGACCACCCAAACGTGCATATCCTTTTGAATTCATGAGTATAGGAATAAATGCAACTTGCACAAACATGTTTTACCATCTTCTTGACGTGAATTTTCGTAACATTATATTTTTTCAAACAGTCATTAAAGTATAGGGCAAGACCGTTGCTCCAATTCTTAGTTTCACGCACAAAATCATTCAAAGTGACCACCCAAACGTGCATATCCTTTTGAATTCATGAGTATAGGATTAAATGCAACTTGCACAAACATGTTTTACCATCTTCTTGACGTGAATTTTCGTAACATTATATTTTTTGAAGCAGTCATTAAAGTACAGGGCAAGACCGTTGCCGCAATATTTAGTTTCAAGCACAGAGTCATTCAAAGTGACCACCCAAACGTGCATATCCTTTGGAATTCATGAGTATAGGAATAAATGCAACTTGCACAAACATGTTTTACCATCTTCTTGACGTGAATTTCCGTAACATTATATTTTTTCAAACAGTCATTAAAGTATAGAGCAAGACCGTTGCTCCAATTTTTAGTTTCACGCACAAAATTATTCAAAGTGGCCACCCAAACGTGCATATCCTTTGGAATTCATGAGTATAGGAATAAATGCAACTTGCACAAACATGTTTTACCATCTTCTTGACGTGAATTTTCGTAACATTATATTTTTTGAAACAGTCATTAAAGTACAGGGCAAGACCGTTGCCGCAATATTCTGTTTCAAGCACAAAATCATTCAAAGTGTCCACCCAAATGTGTATATCCTTTCGAATTCATGAGTATAGGAATCAATGCAACTTGCACAAACATGTTTTACCATCTTCTTGACGTGAATTTTCGTAACATTACATTTTTTGAAACAGTCATTAAAGTACAGGGCAAGACCGTTGCCGCAATATTTAGTTTCAAGCAGAGAGTCATTCAAAGTGACCACCCAAACGTGCATATCCTTTGGAATTCATGAGTATAGGAATAAATGCAACTTGCGCAAACATGTTTTACCATCTTCTTGACGTGAATTTTCGTAACATTACATTTTTTGAAACAGTCATTAAAGTACAGGGCAAGACCGTTGCCGCAATATTTAGTTTCAAGCAGAGAGTCATTCAAAGTGACCACCCAAACGTGCATATCCTTTGGAATTCATGAGTATAGGAATAAATGCAACTTGCGCAAACATGTTTTACCATCTTCTTTACGTGAATTTTCGTGACATTATATTTTTTTAAACCGTCATTAAAGTACAGGGCAAAACCGTTGCCCCAATTTTTAGTTTCACGCACAAAATCATTGAAAGTGTCCACCAAAACGTGCATATCCTTTTGAATGAATGAGTATAGGAATAAATGCAACTTGCACAAACATGTTTTACCATCTTCTGTACGTGAATTTTCGTAACATTATATTTTTTGAAACAGTCATTAAAGTACACGGCAAGACCGTTGCCGCAATATTCTGTTTCAAGCACAAAATCATTCAAAGTGTCCACCCAAACGTGCATATCTTTTGGAATTCATGAGTATAGGAATCAATGCAACTTGCACAAACATGTTTTACCATCCTCTTTACGTGAATTTTCGTAACATTATATTTTTTGAAACAGTCATTAAAGTACAGGGCAAGACCGTTGCTCCAATTTTTAGTTTCAGGCACAAAATCATTCAAAGTGACCACACAAACGTGCATATCCTTTTGAATTCATGAGTATAGGATTAAATGCAACTTGCACAAACATGTTTTACCATCTTCTTTAAGTGAATTTTCGTAACATTATATTTTTTCAAACAGTCATTAAAGTACAGGGCAAGACCGTTGCCGCAATATTCTGTTTCAAGCACAAAATCATTCAATGTGTCCACCCAAACGTGCATATCCTTTTGAATTCATGAGTATAGGATTAAATGCAACTTGCACAAACATGTTTTACCATCTTCTTGACGTGAATTTTCGTAACATTATATTTTTTGAAACAGTAATTAAAGTACAGGGCAAGACCGTTGCCGCAATATTTAGTTTCAAGCACAAAATCATTGAAAGTGACCACCCAAACGTGCATATCCTTTTGAATGAATGAGTATAGGAATAAATGCAACTTGCACAAACATGTTTTACCATCTTCTTTACGTGAATTTCCGTGACATTATATTTTTTTAAACCGTCATTAAAGTACAGGGCAAGACCGTTGCCGCAATATTCTGTTTCAAGCACAAAATCATTCAAAGTGTCAACCCAAACGTGCATATCCTTTTGAATTCATGAGTATAGGAATAAATGCAACTTGCACAAGCATGTTTTACCATCTTCTTTACGTGAATTTCCGTGACATTATATTTTTTTAAACCGTCATTAAAGTATAGGGCAAGACCGTTGCTCCAATTTTTAGTTTCAAGCACAGAATCATTCAAAGTGTCCACCCGAACATGCATATCCTTTTGAATGAATGAGTATAGGAATAAATGCAACTTGCACAAACAGGTTTTACCATCTTCATCACGTGAATTTTCGTAACATTATATTCTTTCAAACAGTCATTAAAGTACAGGGCAAGGCCGTTGCTGCAATTTTTAGTTTCACGCACAAAATCATTCAAAGTGACCACACCAACATGCGTATCCTTTTGAATTCATGAGTATAGGAATAAATGCAACTTGCACAAACATGTTTTACCATCTTCTTGACGTGAATTTTCGTAACATTATGTTTTTCCAAACAGTCATTAAAGTACAGGGCAAGACCGTTGCCGCAATATTTAGTTTCAAGCACAGAATCATTCAAAGTGACCACCCAAACGTGCATATCCTTTTGAATTCATGAGTATAGGAATAAATGCAACTTGCACAAGCATGTTTTACCATCTTCTTTACGTGAATTTCTGTGACATTATATTTTTTTAAACCGTCATTAAAGTACAGGGCAAGACCGTTGCCGCAATATTTAGTTTCAAGCACAGAGTCATTCAAAGTGACCACCCAAACGTGCATATCCTTTGGAATTCATGAGTATAGGAATAAATGCAACTTGCACAAACATGTTTTACCATCTTCTTTACGTGAATTTTCGTAAGATTATATTTTTCAAACAGTCATTAAAGTACAGGGAAAGACCGTTGCTCCAATTTTTAGTTTCACGCACAAAATTATTCAAAGTGACCACCCAAACGTGCATATCCTTTTGAATTCATGAGTATAGGAATAAATGCAACTTGCACAAACATGTTTTACCATCTTCTTGACGTGAATTTTCGTAACATTATATTTTTTCAAACAGTCATTAAAGTATAGGGCAAGACCGTTGCTCCAATTTTTAGTTTCACGCACAAAATCATTCAAAGTGACCACCCAAACGTGCGTATCCTTTTGAATTCATGAGTATAGGAATAAATGCAACTTGCACAAACATGTTTTACCATCTTCTTGACGTGAATTTCCGTGACATTATATTTTTTTAAACCGTCATTAAAGTACAGGGCAAAACCGTTGCCCCAATTTTAAGTTTCACTCACAAAATCATTCAAAGTGACCACCCAAACGTGCGTATCCTTTTGAATTCATGAGTATAGGAATAAATGCAACTTGCACAAACATGTTTTACCATCTTCTTGACGTGAATTTTCGTAACATTATATTTTTTCAAACAGTCATTAAAGTATAGGGCAAGACCGTTGCTCCAATTTTTAGTTTCACGCACAAAATCATTCAAAGTGACCACCCAAACGTGCATATCCTTTTGAATGAATGAGTATAGGAATAAATGCAACTTGCACAAACATGTTTTACCATCTTCTTGACGTGAATTTTCGTAACATTATATTTTTTCAAACAGTCATTAAAGTATAGGGCAAGACCGTTGCTCCAATTTTTAGTTTCACGCACAAAATCATTCAAAGTGACCACCCAAACGTGCGTATCCTTTTGAATGAATGAGTATAGGAATAAATGCAACTTGCACAAACATGTTTTACCATCTTCTTGACGTGAATTTCCGTAACATTATATTTTTTCAAACAGTCATTAAAGTATAGGGCAAGACCGTTGCTCCAATTTTTAGTTTCACGCACAAAATCATTCAAAGTGACCACCTAAACGTGCGTATCCTTTTGAATTCATGAGTATAGGAATAAATGCAACTTGCACAAACATGTTTTACCATCTTCTTGACGTGAATTTCCGTAACATTATATTTTTTCAAACAGTCATTAAAGTATAGGGCAAGACCGTTGCTCCAATTTTTAGTTTCACGCACAAAATCATTCAAAGTGACCACCCAAACGTGCGTATCCTTTTGAATGAATGAGTATAGGAATAAATGCAACTTGCACAAACATGTTTTACCATCTTCTTGACGTGAATTTCCGTAACATTATATTTTTTCAAACAGTCATTAAAGTATAGGGCAAGACCGTTGCTCCAATTTTTAGTTTCACGCACAAAATCATTCAAAGTGACCACCTAAACGTGCGTATCCTTTTGAATTCATGAGTATAGGAATAAATGCAACTTGCACAAACATGTTTTACCATCTTCTTGACGTGAATTTCCGTAACATTATATTTTTTCAAACAGTCATTAAAGTATAGGGCAAGACCGTTGCTCCAATTTTTAGTTTCACGCACAAAATCATTCAAAGTGACCACCCAAACGTGCGTATCCTTTTGAATTCATGAGTATAGGAATAAATGCAACTTGCACAAACATGTTTTACCATCTTCTTGACGTGAATTTTCGTAACATTATATTTTTTCAAACAGTCATTAAAGTATAGGGCAAGACCGTTGCTCCAATTTTTAGTTTCACGCACAAAATCAATCAAAGTGACCACCCAAACGTGCGTATCCTTTTGAATTCATGAGTATAGGAATAAATGCAACTTGCACAAACATGTTTTACCATCTTCTTGACGTGAATTTTCGTAACATTATATTTTTTCAAACAGTCATTAAAGTATAGGGCAAGACCGTTGCTCCAATTTTTAGTTTCACGCACAAAATCATTCAAAGTGACCACCCAAACGTGCGTATCCTTTTGAATGAATGAGTATAGGAATAAATGCAACTTGCACAAACATGTTTTACCATCTTCTTGACGTGAATTTCCGTAACATTATATTTTTTCAAACAGTCATTAAAGTATAGGGCAAGACCGTTGCTCCAATTTTTAGTTTCACGCACAAAATCATTCAAAGTGACCACCTAAACGTGCGTATCCTTTTGAATTCATGAGTATAGGAATAAATGCAACTTGCACAAACATGTTTTACCATCTTCTTAACGTGAATTTTCGTAACATTATGTTTTTCCAAACAGTCATTAAAGTACAGGGCAAGACCGTTGCCACAATATTTAGTTTCAAGCACAGAATCATTCAAAGTGACCACCCAAACGTGCGTATCCTTTTGAATTCATGAGTATAGGAATAAATGCAACTTGCACAAACATGTTTTACCATCTTCTTGACGTGAATTTTCGTAACATTATATTTTTTCAAACAGTCATTAAAGTATAGGGCAAGACCGTTGCTCCAATTTTTAGTTTCACGCACAAAATCATTCAAAGTGACCACCTAAACGTGCGTATCCTTTTGAATTCATGAGTATAGGAATAAATGCAACTTGCACAAACATGTTTTACCATCTTCTTAACGTGAATTTTCGTAACATTATGTTTTTCCAAACAGTCATTAAAGTACAGGGCAAGACCGTTGCCACAATATTTAGTTTCAAGCACAGAATGATTCAAAGTGACCACCCAAACGTGCGTATCCTTTTGAATTCATGAGTATAGGAATATATGCAACTTGCACAAACATGTTTTACCATCTTCTTGACGTGAATTTCCGTAACATTATATTTTTTCAAACAGTCATTAAAGTATAGGGCAAGACCGTTGCTCCAATTTTTAGTTTCACGCACAAAATCATTCAAAGTGACCACCTAAACGTGCGTATCCTTTTGAATTCATGAGTATAGGAATAAATGCAACTTGCACAAACATGTTTTACCATCTTCTTAACGTGAATTTTCGTAACATTATGTTTTTCCAAACAGTCATTAAAGTACAGGGCAAGACCGTTGCCGCAATATTTAGTTTCAAGCACAGAATCATTCAAAGTGACCACCCAAACGTGCATATCCTTTTGAATTCATGAGTATAGGAATAAATGCAACTTGCACAAACATGTTTTACCATCTTCTTGACGTGAATTTTCGTAACATTATATTTTTTCAAACAGTCATTAAAGTATAGGGCAAGACCGTTGCTCCAATTTTTAGTTTCACGCACAAAATCATTCAAAGTGACCACCCAAACGTGCATATCCTTTTGAATGAATGAGTATAGGAATAAATGCAACTTGCACAAACATGTTTTACCATCTTCTTGACGTGAATTTTCGTAACATTATATTTTTTCAAACAGTCATTAAAGTATAGGGCAAGACCGTTGCTCCAATTTTTAGTTTCACGCTCAAAATCATTCAAAGTGACCACCCAAACGTGCATATCCTTTGGAATTCCTGAGTGTAGGAATAAATGCAACTTGCACAAACATGTTTTACCATCTTCTTGACGTGAATTTCCGTAACATTATATTTTTTCAAACAGTCATTAAAGTATAGGGCAAGACCGTTGCTCCAATTTTTAGTTTCACGCACAAAATCATTCAAAGTGACCACCCAAACGTGCGTATCCTTTTGAATTCATGAGTATAGGAATAAATGCAACTTGCGCAAACATGTTTTACCATCTTCTTGACGTGAATTTTCGTAACATTATATTTTTTCAAACAGTCATTAAAGTATAGGGCAAGACCGTTGCTCCAATTTTTAGTTTCACGCAGAAAATCATTCAAAGTGACCACCCAAACGTGCGTATCCTTTTGAATTCATGAGTATAGGAATAAATGCAACTTGCACAAACATGTTTTACCATCTTCTTGACGTGAATTTCCGTAACATTATATTCTTTCAAACAGTCATTAAAGTATAGGGCAAGACCGTTGCTCCAATTTTTAGTTTCACGCACAAAATCATTCAAAGTGACCACCCAAACGTGCATATCCTTTTGAATTCATGAGTATAGGAATAAATGCAACTTGCACAAACATGTTTTACCATCTTCTTGACGTGAATTTTCGTAACATTATATTTTTTCAAACAGTCATTAAAGTATAGGGCAAGACCGTTGCTCCAATTTTTAGTTTCACGCACAAAATCATTCAAAGTGACCACCCAAACGTGCGTATCCTTTTGAATTCATGAGTATAGGAATAAATGCAACTTGCACAAACATGTTTTACCATCTTCTTGACGTGAATTTCCGTAACATTATATTCTTTCAAACAGTCATTAAAGTATAGGGCAAGACCGTTGCTCCAATTTTTAGTTTCACGCACAAAATCATTCAAAGTGACCACCTAAACGTGCGTATCCTTTTGAATTCATGAGTATAGGAATAAATGCAACTTGCACAAACATGTTTTACCATCTTCTTAACGTGAATTTTCGTAACATTATATTTTTCCAAACAGTCATTAAAGTACAGGGCAAGACCGTTGCCGCAATATTTAGTTTCAAGCACAGAATCAGTCAAAGTGACCACCCAAACGTGCATATCCTTTTGAATTCATGAGTATAGGAATAAATGCAACTTGCACAAACATGTTTTACCATCTTCTTGACGTGAATTTTCGTAACATTATATTTTTTCAAACAGTCATTAAAGTATAGGGCAAGACCGTTGCTCCAATTTTTAGTTTCACGCACAAAATCATTCAAAGTGACCACCCAAACGTGCATATCCTTTTGAATGAATGAGTATAGGAATAAATGCAACTTGCACAAACATGTTTTACCATCTTCTTGACGTGAATTTTCGTAACATTATATTTTTTCAAACAGTCATTAAAGTATAGGGCAAGACCGTTGCTCCAATTTTTAGTTTCACGCTCAAAATCATTCAAAGTGACCACCCAAACGTGCATATCCTTTGGAATTCCTGAGTGTAGGAATAAATGCAACTTGCACAAACATGTTTTACCATCTTCTTGACGTGAATTTCCGTAACATTATATTTTTTCAAACAGTCATTAAAGTATAGGGCAAGACCGTTGCTCCAATTTTTAGTTTCACGCACAAAATCATTCAAAGTGACCACCCAAACGTGCGTATCCTTTTGAATTCATGAGTATAGGAATAAATGCAACTTGCACAAACATGTTTTACCATCTTCTTGACGTGAATTTTCGTAAAATTATATTTTTTCAAACAGTCATTAAAGTATAGGGCAAGACCGTTGCTCCAATTTTTAGTTTCACGCACAAAATCATTCAAAGTGACCACCCAAACGTGCGTATCCTTTTGAATTCATGAGTATAGGAATAAATGCAACTTGCACAAACATGTTTTACCATCTTCTTGACGTGAATTTCCGTAACATTATATTCTTTCAAACAGTCATTAAAGTATAGGGCAAGACCGTTGCTCCAATTTTTAGTTTCACGCACAAAATCATTCAAAGTGACCACCCAAACGTGCATATCCTTTTGAATTCATGAGTATAGGAATAAATGCAACTTGCACAAACATGTTTTACCATCTTCTTGACGTGAATTTTCGTAACATTATATTTTTTCAAACAGTCATTAAAGTATAGGGCAAGACCGTTGCTCCAATTTTTAGTTTCACGCACAAAATCATTCAAAGTGACCACCCAAACGTGCGTATCCTTTTGAATTCATGAGTATAGGAATAAATGCAACTTGCACAAACATGTTTTACCATCTTCTTGACGTGAATTTCCGTAACATTATATTCTTTCAAACAGTCATTAAAGTATAGGGCAAGACCGTTGCTCCAATTTTTAGTTTCACGCACAAAATCATTCAAAGTGACCACCTAAACGTGCGTATCCTTTTGAATTCATGAGTATAGGAATAAATGCAACTTGCACAAACATGTTTTACCATCTTCTTAACGTGAATTTTCGTAACATTATATTTTTCCAAACAGTCATTAAAGTACAGGGCAAGACCGTTGCCGCAATATTTAGTTTCAAGCACAGAATCAGTCAAAGTGACCACCCAAACGTGCATATCCTTTGGAATTCATGAGTATATGAATAAATGCAACTTGCACAAACATGTTTTACCATCTTCTTGACGTGAATTTTCGTAACATTATATTTTTTCAAACAGTCATTAAAGTATAGGGCAAGACCGTTGCTCCAATTTTTAGTTTCACGCACAAAATCATTCAAAGTGACCACCCAAACGTGCGTATCCTTTTGAATTCATGAGTATAGGAATAAATGCAACTTGCACAAACATGTTTTACCATCTTCTTGACGTGAATTTTCGTAAAATTATATTTTTTCAAACAGTCATTAAAGTATAGGGCAAGACCGTTGCTCCAATTTTTAGTTTCACGCACAAAATCATTCAAAGTGACCACCTAAACGTGCGTATCCTTTTGAATTCATGAGTATAGGAATAAATGCAACTTGCACAAACATGTTTTACCATCTTCTTAACGTGAATTTTCGTAACATTATATTTTTCCAAACAGTCATTAAAGTACAGGGCAAGACCGTTGCCGCAATATTTAGTTTCAAGCACAGAATCAGTCAAAGTGACCACCCAAACGTGCATATCCTTTGGAATTCATGAGTATAGGAATAAATGCAACTTGCACAAACATGTTTTACCATCTTCTTGACGTGAATTTTCGTAACATTATATTTTTTCAAACAGTCATTAAAGTATAGGGCAAGACCGTTGCTCCAATTTTTAGTTTCACGCACAAAATCATTCAAAGTGACCACCCAAACGTGCATATCCTTTTGAATTCATGAGTATAGGAATAAATGCAACTTGCACAAACATGTTTTACCATCTTCTTGACGTGAATTTTCGTAACATTATATTTTTTCAAACAGTCATTAAAGTATAGGGCAAGACCGTTGCTCCAATTTTTAGTTTCACGCACAAAATCATTCAAAGTGACCACCCAAACGTGCGTATCCTTTTGAATTCATGAGTATAGGAATAAATGCAACTTGCACAAACATGTTTTACCATCTTCTTGACGTGAATTTTCGTAAAATTATATTTTTTCAAACAGTCATTAAAGTATAGGGCAAGACCGTTGCTCCAATTTTTAGTTTCACGCACAAAATCATTCAAAGTGACCACCCAAACGTGCGTATCCTTTTGAATTCATGAGTATAGGAATAAATGCAACTTGCACAAACATGTTTTACCATCTTCTTGACGTGAATTTCCGTAACATTATATTCTTTCAAACAGTCATTAAAGTATAGGGCAAGACCGTTGCTCCAATTTTTAGTTTCACGCACAAAATCATTCAAAGTGACCACCCAAACGTGCATATCCTTTTGAATTCATGAGTATAGGAATAAATGCAACTTGCACAAACATGTTTTACCATCTTCTTGACGTGAATTTTCGTAACATTATATTTTTTCAAACAGTCATTAAAGTATAGGGCAAGACCGTTGCTCCAATTTTTAGTTTCACGCACAAAATCATTCAAAGTGACCACCCAAACGTGCGTATCCTTTTGAATTCATGAGTATAGGAATAAATGCAACTTGCACAAACATGTTTTACCATCTTCTTGACGTGAATTTCCGTAACATTATAGTCTTTCTAACAGTCATTAAAGTATAGGGCAAGACCGTTGCTCCAATTTTTAGTTTCACGCACAAAATCATTCAAAGTGACCACCTAAACGTGCGTATCCTTTTGAATTCATGAGTATAGGAATAAATGCAACTTGCACAAACATGTTTTACCATCTTCTTAACGTGAATTTTCGTAACATTATATTTTTCCAAACAGTCATTAAAGTACAGGGCAAGACCGTTGCCGCAATATTTAGTTTCAAGCACAGAATCAGTCAAAGTGACCACCCAAACGTGCATATCCTTTGGAATTCATGAGTATAGGAATAAATGCAACTTGCACAAACATGTTTTACCATCTTCTTGACGTGAATTTCCGTAACATTATATTCTTTCAAACAGTCATTAAAGTATAGGGCAAGACCGTTGCTCCAATTTTTAGTTTCACGCACAAAATCATTCAAAGTGACCACCCAAACGTGCATATCCTTTTGAATGAATGAGTATAGGAATAAATGCAACTTGCACAAACATGTTTTACCATCTTCTTGACGTGAATTTTCGTAACATTATATTTTTTCAAACAGTCATTAAAGTATAGGGCAAGACCGTTGCTCCAATTTTTAGTTTCACGCTCAAAATCATTCAAAGTGACCACCCAAACGTGCATATCCTTTGGAATTCCTGAGTGTAGGAATAAATGCAACTTGCACAAACATGTTTTACCATCTTCTTGACGTGAATTTCCGTAACATTATATTTTTTCAAACAGTCATTAAAGTATAGGGCAAGACCGTTGCTCCAATTTTTAGTTTCACGCACAAAATCATTCAAAGTGACCACCCAAACGTGCGTATCCTTTTGAATTCATGAGTATAGGAATAAATGCAACTTGCACAAACATGTTTTACCATCTTCTTGACGTGAATTTTCGTAAAATTATATTTTTTCAAACAGTCATTAAAGTATAGGGCAAGACCGTTGCTCCAATTTTTAGTTTCACGCACAAAATCATTCAAAGTGACCACCCAAACGTGCGTATCCTTTTGAATTCATGAGTATAGGAATAAATGCAACTTGCACAAACATGTTTTACCATCTTCTTGACGTGAATTTCCGTAACATTATATTCTTTCAAACAGTCATTAAAGTATAGGGCAAGACCGTTGCTCCAATTTTTAGTTTCACGCACAAAATCATTCAAAGTGACCACCCAAACGTGCATATCCTTTTGAATTCATGAGTATAGGAATAAATGCAACTTGCACAAACATGTTTTACCATCTTCTTGACGTGAATTTTCGTAACATTATATTTTTTCAAACAGTCATTAAAGTATAGGGCAAGACCGTTGCTCCAATTTTTAGTTTCACGCACAAAATCATTCAAAGTGACCACCCAAACGTGCGTATCCTTTTGAATTCATGAGTATAGGAATAAATGCAACTTGCACAAACATGTTTTACCATCTTCTTGACGTGAATTTCCGTAACATTATATTCTTTCAAACAGTCATTAAAGTATAGGGCAAGACCGTTGCTCCAATTTTTAGTTTCACGCACAAAATCATTCAAAGTGACCACCTAAACGTGCGTATCCTTTTGAATTCATGAGTATAGGAATAAATGCAACTTGCACAAACATGTTTTACCATCTTCTTAACGTGAATTTTCGTAACATTATGTTTTTCCAAACAGTCATTAAAGTACAGGGCAAGACCGTTGCCACAATATTTAGTTTCAAGCACAGAATCATTCAAAGTGACCACCCAAACGTGCGTATCCTTTTGAATTCATGAGTATAGGAATATATGCAACTTGCACAAACATGTTTTACCATCTTCTTGACGTGAATTTCCGTAACATTATATTTTTTCAAACAGTCATTAAAGTATAGGGCAAGACCGTTGCTCCAATTTTTAGTTTCACGCACAAAATCATTCAAAGTGACCACCTAAACGTGCGTATCCTTTTGAATTCATGAGTATAGGAATAAATGCAACTTGCACAAACATGTTTTACCATCTTCTTAACGTGAATTTTCGTAACATTATGTTTTTCCAAACAGTCATTAAAGTACAGGGCAAGACCGTTGCCGCAATATTTAGTTTCAAGCACAGAATCATTCAAAGTGACCACCCAAACGTGCATATCCTTTTGAATTCATGAGTATAGGAATAAATGCAACTTGCACAAACATGTTTTACCATCTTCTTGACGTGAATTTTCGTAACATTATATTTTTTCAAACAGTCATTAAAGTATAGGGCAAGACCGTTGCTCCAATTTTTAGTTTCACGCACAAAATCATTCAAAGTGACCACCCAAACGTGCATATCCTTTTGAATGAATGAGTATAGGAATAAATGCAACTTGCACAAACATGTTTTACCATCTTCTTGACGTGAATTTTCGTAACATTATATTTTTTCAAACAGTCATTAAAGTATAGGGCAAGACCGTTGCTCCAATTTTTAGTTTCACGCTCAAAATCATTCAAAGTGACCACCCAAACGTGCATATCCTTTGGAATTCCTGAGTGTAGGAATAAATGCAACTTGCACAAACATGTTTTACCATCTTCTTGACGTGAATTTCCGTAACATTATATTTTTTCAAACAGTCATTAAAGTATAGGGCAAGACCGTTGCTCCAATTTTTAGTTTCACGCACAAAATCATTCAAAGTGACCACCCAAACGTGCGTATCCTTTTGAATTCATGAGTATAGGAATAAATGCAACTTGCACAAACATGTTTTACCATCTTCTTGACGTGAATTTTCGTAACATTATATTTTTTCAAACAGTCATTAAAGTATAGGGCAAGACCGTTGCTCCAATTTTTAGTTTCACGCACAAAATCATTCAAAGTGACCACCCAAACGTGCGTATCCTTTTGAATTCATGAGTATAGGAATAAATGCAACTTGCACAAACATGTTTTACCATCTTCTTGACGTGAATTTCCGTAACATTATATTCTTTCAAACAGTCATTAAAGTATAGGGCAAGACCGTTGCTCCAATTTTTAGTTTCACGCACAAAATCATTCAAAGTGACCACCCAAACGTGCATATCCTTTTGAATTCATGAGTATAGGAATAAATGCAACTTGCACAAACATGTTTTACCATCTTCTTGACGTGAATTTTCGTAACATTATATTTTTTCAAACAGTCATTAAAGTATAGGGCAAGACCGTTGCTCCAATTTTTAGTTTCACGCACAAAATCATTCAAAGTGACCACCCAAACGTGCGTATCCTTTTGAATTCATGAGTATAGGAATAAATGCAACTTGCACAAACATGTTTTACCATCTTCTTGACGTGAATTTCCGTAACATTATATTCTTTCAAACAGTCATTAAAGTATAGGGCAAGACCGTTGCTCCAATTTTTAGTTTCACGCACAAAATCATTCAAAGTGACCACCTAAACGTGCGTATCCTTTTGAATTCATGAGTATAGGAATAAATGCAACTTGCACAAACATGTTTTACCATCTTCTTAACGTGAATTTTCGTAACATTATATTTTTCCAAACAGTCATTAAAGTACAGGGCAAGACCGTTGCCGCAATATTTAGTTTCAAGCACAGAATCATTCAAAGTGACCACCCAAACGTGCATATCCTTTGGAATTCATGAGTATAGGAATAAATGCAACTTGCACAAACATGTTTTACCATCTTCTTGACGTGAATTTTCGTAACATTATATTTTTTCAAACAGTCATTAAAGTATAGGGCAAGACCGTTGCTCCAATTTTTAGTTTCACGCACAAAATCATTCAAAGTGACCACCCAAACGTGCATATCCTTTTGAATGAATGAGTATAGGAATAAATGCAACTTGCACAAACATGTTTTACCATCTTCTTGACGTGAATTTTCGTAACATTATATTTTTTCAAACAGTCATTAAAGTATAGGGCAAGACCGTTGCTCCAATTTTTAGTTTCACGCTCAAAATCATTCAAAGTGACCACCCAAACGTGCATATCCTTTGGAATTCCTGAGTGTAGGAATAAATGCAACTTGCACAAACATGTTTTACCATCTTCTTGACGTGAATTTCCGTAACATTATATTTTTTCAAACAGTCATTAAAGTATAGGGCAAGACCGTTGCTCCAATTTTTAGTTTCACGCACAAAATCATTCAAAGTGACCACCCAAACGTGCGTATCCTTTTGAATTCATGAGTATAGGAATAAATGCAACTTGCACAAACATGTTTTACCATCTTCTTGACGTGAATTTTCGTAAAATTATATTTTTTCAAACAGTCATTAAAGTATAGGGCAAGACCGTTGCTCCAATTTTTAGTTTCACGCACAAAATCATTCAAAGTGACCACCCAAACGTGCGTATCCTTTTGAATTCATGAGTATAGGAATAAATGCAACTTGCACAAACATGTTTTACCATCTTCTTGACGTGAATTTCCGTAACATTATATTCTTTCAAACAGTCATTAAAGTATAGGGCAAGACCGTTGCTCCAATTTTTGGTTTCACGCACAAAATCATTCAAAGTGACCACCCAAACGTGCATATCCTTTTGAATTCATGAGTATAGGAATAAATGCAACTTGCACAAACATGTTTTACCATCTTCTTGACGTGAATTTTCGTAACATTATATTTTTTCAAACAGTCATTAAAGTATAGGGCAAGACCGTTGCTCCAATTTTTAGTTTCACGCACAAAATCATTCAAAGTGACCACCCAAACGTGCGTATCCTTTTGAATTCATGAGTATAGGAATAAATGCAACTTGCACAAACATGTTTTACCATCTTCTTGACGTGAATTTCCGTAACATTATATTCTTTCAAACAGTCATTAAAGTATAGGGCAAGACCGTTGCTCCAATTTTTAGTTTCACGCACAAAATCATTCAAAGTGACCACCTAAACGTGCGTATCCTTTTGAATTCATGAGTATAGGAATAAATGCAACTTGCACAAACATGTTTTACCATCTTCTTAACGTGAATTTTCGTAACATTATATTTTTCCAAACAGTCATTAAAGTACAGGGCAAGACCGTTGCCGCAATATTTAGTTTCAAGCACAGAATCAGTCAAAGTGACCACCCAAACGTGCATATCCTTTGGAATTCATGAGTATATGAATAAATGCAACTTGCACAAACATGTTTTACCATCTTCTTGACGTGAATTTTCGTAACATTATATTTTTTCAAACAGTCATTAAAGTATAGGGCAAGACCGTTGCTCCAATTTTTAGTTTCACGCACAAAATCAATCAAAGTGACCACCCAAACGTGCGTATCCTTTTGAATTCATGAGTATAGGAATAAATGCAACTTGCACAAACATGTTTTACCATCTTCTTCACGTGAATTTTCGTAACATTATATTTTTTCAAACAGTCATTAAAGTATAGGGCAAGACCGTTGCTCCAATTTTTAGTTTCACGCACAAAATCATTCAAAGTGACCACCTAAACGTGCGTATCCTTTTGAATTCATGAGTATAGGAATAAATGCAACTTGCACAAACATGTTTTACCATCTTCTTGACGTGAATTTTCGTAACATTATATTTTTTCAAACAGTCATTAAAGTATAGGGCAAGACCGTTGCTCCAATTTTTAGTTTCACGCACAAAATCATTCAAAGTGACCACCCTAACGTGCGTATCCTTTTGAATTCATGAGTATACTAATAAATGCAACTTGCACAAACATGTTTTACCATCTTCTTGACGTGAATTTCCGTAACATTATATTCTTTCAAACAGTCATTATAGTATAGGGCAAGACCGTTGCTCCAATTTTTAGTTTCACGCACAAAATCATTCAAAGTGACCACACAAACGTGCATATCCTTTTGAATTCATGAGTATACTAATAAATGCAACTTGCACAAACATGTTTTACCATCTTCTTGACGTGAATTTTCGTAACATTATATTTTTCCAAACAGTCATTAAAGTACAGGGCAAGACCGTGGCCACAATATTTAGTTTCAAGCACAGAATCATTCAAAGGGACCACACAGACGTGCTTATCCTTTTGAATTCCTGAGTGTAGGAATAAATGCAACTTGGACAAACATGTTTTACCATCTTCTTTAAGTGAATTTTCGTAACATTATATTTTTTCAAACAGTCATTAAAGTATAGGGCAAGACCGTTGCTCCAATTTTTAGTTTCACGCACAAAATCAATCAAAGTGACCACCCAAACGTGCGTATCCTTTTGAATTCATGAGTATAGGAATAAATGCAACTTGCACAAACATGTTTTACCATCTTCTTGACGTGAATTTTCGTAACATTATATTTTTTCAAACAGTCATTAAAGTATAGGGCAAGACCGTTGCTCCAATTTTTAGTTTCACACACAAAATCAATCAAAGTGACCACCCAAACGTGCGTATGCTTTTGAATTCATGAGTATAGGAATAAATGCAACTTGCACAAACATGTTTTACCATCTTCTTGACGTGAATTTTCGTAACATTATATTTTTTCAAACAGTCATTAAAGTATAGGGCAAGATCGTTGCTCCAATTTTTAGTTTCACGCACAAAATCATTCAAAGTGACCACCCAAACGTGCGTATCCTTTTGAATTCATGAGTATAGGAATAAATGCAACTTGCACAAACATGTTTTACCATCTTCTTGACGTGAATTTCCGTAACATTATATTTTTTCAAACAGTCATTAAAGTATAGGGCAAGACCGTTGCTCCAATTTTTAGTTTCACGCACAAAATCATTCAAAGTGACCACCTAAACGTGCGTATCCTTTTGAATTCATGAGTATAGGAATAAATGCAACTTGCACAAACATGTTTTACCATCTTCTTAACGTGAATTTTCGTAACATTATGTTTTTCCAAACAGTCATTAAAGTACAGGGCAAGACCGTTGCCGCAATATTTAGTTTCAAGCACAGAATCATTCAAAGTGACCACCCAAACGTGCATATCCTTTTGAATTCATGAGTATAGGAATAAATGCAACTTGCACAAACATGTTTTACCATCTTCTTGACGTGAATTTTCGTAACATTATATTTTTTCAAACAGTCATTAAAGTATAGGGCAAGACCGTTGCTCCAATTTTTAGTTTCACGCACAAAATCATTCAAAGTGACCACCAAACGTGCATATCCTTTTGAATGAATGAGTATAGGAATAAATGCAACTTGCACAAACATGTTTTACCATCTTCTTGACGTGAATTTTCGTAACATTATATTTTTTCAAACAGTCATTAAAGTATAGGGCAAGACCGTTGCTCCAATTTTTAGTTTCACGCTCAAAATCATTCAAAGTGACCACCCAAACGTGCATATCCTTTGGAATTCCTGAGTGTAGGAATAAATGCAACTTGTACAAACATGTTTTACCATCTTCTTGACGTGAATTTCCGTAACATTATATTTTTTCAAACAGTCATTAAAGTATAGGGCAAGACCGTTGCTCCAATTTTTAGTTTCACGCACAAAATCATTCAAAGTGACCACCCAAACGTGCGTATCCTTTTGAATTCATGAGTATAGGAATAAATGCAACTTGCACAAACATGTTTTACCATCTTCTTGACGTGAATTTTCGTAACATTATATTTTTTCAAACAGTCATTAAAGTATAGGGCAAGACCGTTGCTCCAATTTTTAGTTTCACGCACAAAATCATTCAAAGTGACCACCTAAACGTGCGTATCCTTTTGAATTCATGAGTATAGGAATAAATGCAACTTGCACAAACATGTTTTACCATCTTCTTGACGTGAATTTCCGTAACATTATATTCTTTCAAACAGTCATTAAAGTATAGGGCAAGACCGTTGCTCCAATTTTTAGTTTCACGCACAAAATCATTCAAAGTGACCACCCAAACGTGCATATCCTTTTGAATTCATGAGTATAGGAATAAATGCAACTTGCACAAACATGTTTTACCATCTTCTTGACGTGAATTTTCGTAACATTATATTTTTTCAAACAGTCAATAAAGTATAGGGCAAGACCGTTGCTCCAATTTTTAGTTTCACGCACAAAATCATTCAAAGTGACCACCCAAACGTGCGTATCCTTTTGAATTCATGAGTATAGGAATAAATGCAACTTGCACAAACATGTTTTACCATCTTCTTGACGTGAATTTCCGTAACATTATATTCTTTCAAACAGTCATTAAAGTATAGGGCAAGACCGTTGCTCCAATTTTTAGTTTCACGCACAAAATCATTCAAAGTGACCACCTAAACGTGCGTATCCTTTTGAATTCATGAGTATAGGAATAAATGCAACTTGCACAAACATGTTTTACCATCTTCTTAACGTGAATTTTCGTAACATTATATTTTTCCAAACAGTCATTAAAGTACAGGGCAAGACCGTTGCCGCAATATTTAGTTTCAAGCACAGAATCAGTCAAAGTGACCACCCAAACGTGCATATCCTTTGGAATTCATGAGTATAGGAATAAATGCAACTTGCACAAACATGTTTTACCATCTTCTTGACGTGAATTTTCGTAACATTATATTTTTTCAAACAGTCATTAAAGTATAGGGCAAGACCGTTGCTCCAATTTTTAGTTTCACGCACAAAATCATTCAAAGTGACCACCCAAACGTGCGTATCCTTTTGAATTCATGAGTATAGGAATAAATGCAACTTGCACAAACATGTTTTACCATCTTCTTGACGTGAATTTCCGTAACATTATATTCTTTCAAACAGTCATTAAAGTATAGGGCAAGACCGTTGCTCCAATTTTTAGTTTCACGCACAAAATCATTCAAAGTGACCACCTAAACGTGCGTATCCTTTTGAATTCATGAGTATAGGAATAAATGCAACTTGCACAAACATGTTTTACCATCTTCTTGACGTGAATTTCCGTAACATTATATTTTTTCAAACAGTCATTAAAGTATAGGGCAAGACCGTTGCTCCAATTTTTAGTTTCACGCACAAAATCATTCAAAGTGACCACACAAACGTGCGTATCCTTTTGAATTCATGAGTATAGGAATAAATGCAACTTGCACAAACATGTTTTACCATCTTCTTGACGTGAATTTCCGTAACATTATATTCTTTCAAACAGTCATTAAAGTATAGGGCAAGACCGTTGCTCCAATTTTTAGTTTCACGCAGAAAATCAATCAAAGTGACCACCCAAACGTGCGTATCCTTTTGAATTCATGAGTATAGGAATAAATGCAACTTGCACAAACATGTTTTACCATCTTCTTGACGTGAATTTCCGTAACATTATATTCTTTCAAACAGTCATTAAAGTATAGGGCAAGACCGTTGCTCCAATTTTTAGTTTCACGCACAAAATCATTCAAAGTGACCACCTAAACGTGCGTATCCTTTTGAATTCATGAGTATAGGAATAAATGCAACTTGCACAAACATGTTTTACCATCTTCTTCACGTGAATTTTCGTAACATTATATTTTTTCAAACAGTCATTAAAGTATAGGGCAAGACCGTTGCTCCAATTTTTAGTTTCACGCACAAAATCATTCAAAGTGACCACCCAAACGTGCGTATCCTTTTGAATTCATGAGTATACTAATAAATGCAACTTGCACAAACATGTTTTACCATCTTCTTGATGTGAATTTCCGTAACATTATATTCTTTCAAACAGTCATTATAGTATAGGGCAAGACCGTTGCTCCAATTTTTAGTTTCACGCACAAAATCATTCAAAGTGACCACACAAACGTGCATATCCTTTTGAATTCATGAGTATACTAATAAATGCAACTTGCACAAACATGTTTTACCATCTTCTTGACGTGAATTTTCGTAACATTATATTTTTCCAAACAGTCATTAAAGTACAGGGCAAGACCGTGGCCACAATATTTAGTTTCAAGCACAGAATCATTCAAAGGGACCACACAGACGTGCTTATCCTTTTGAATTCCTGAGTGTAGGAATAAATGCAACTTGGACAAACATGTTTTACCATCTTCTTTAAGTGAATTTTCGTAACATTATATTTTTTCAAACAGACATTAAAATATAGGGCAACACCGTTGCTCCAATTTTTAGTTTCACGCACAAAATCATTTAAAGTGACTACACAGACGTGCATATCCTTTTGAATTCATGAGTATAGGAATAAATGCAACTTGCACAAACATGTTTTACCATCTTCTTAACATGAATTTTCGTAACATTATATTTTTCCAAACAGTCATTAAAGTACAGGGCAAGACAGTTGCCGCAATATTTAGTTTCAAGCACAGAATCAGTCAAAGTGACCACCCAAACGTGCATATCCTTTGGAATTCATGAGTATAGGAATAAATGCAACTTGCACAAACATGTTTTACCATCTTCTTGACGTGAAATTCCGTAACATTATATTTTTTCAAACAGTCATTAAAGTATAGGGCAAGACCGTTGCTCCAATTTTTAGTTTCACGCACAAAATCATTCAAAGTGACCACCCAATCGTGCGTATCCTTTTGAATTCATGAGTATAGGAATAAATGCAACTTGCACAAACATGTTTTACCATCTTCTTGACGTGAATTTTCGTAACATTATATTTTTTCAAACAGTCATTAAAGTATAGGGCAAGACCGTTGCTCCAATTTTTAGTTTCACGCACAAAATCAATCAAAGTGACCACCCAAACGTGCGTATCCTTTTGAATTCATGAGTATAGGAATAAATGCAACTTGCACAAACATGTTTTACCATCTTCTTGACGTGAATTTTCGTAACATTATATTTTTTCAAACAGTCATTAAAGTATAGGGCAAGACCATTGCTCCAATTTTTAGTTTCACGCACAAAATCATTCAAAGTGACCACCTAAACGTGCGTATCCTTTTGAATTCATGAGTATAGGAATAAATGCAACTTGCACAAACATGTTTTACCATCTTCTTGACGTGAATTTTCGTAACATTATATTTTTTTCAAACAGTCATTAAAGTATAGGGCAAGACCGTTGCTCCAATTTTTAGTTTCACACACAAAATCATTCAAAGTGACCACCCAAACGTGCGTATCCTTTTGAATTCATGAGTATAGGAATAAATGCAACTTGCACAAACATGTTTTACCATCTTCTTCACGTGAATTTTCGTAACATTATATTTTTTGAAACGGTCATTAAAGTATAGGGCAAGACCGTTGCTCCAATTTTTAGTTTCACGCACAAAATCATTCAAAGTGACCACACAAACGTGCGTATCCTTTTGAATTCATGAGTATAGGAATAAATGCAACTTGCACAAACATGTTTTACCATCTTCTTGACGTGAATTTTCGTAACATTATATTTTTTCAAACAGTCATTAAAGTATAGGGCAAGACCGTTGCTCCAATTTTTAGTTTCACGCACAAAATCATTCAAAGTGACCACCCAAACGTGCATATCCTTTTGAATTCATGAGTATAGGAATAAATGCAACTTGCACAATCATGTTTTACCATCTTCTTGAAGTGAATTTCCGTAACATTATATTCTTTCGAACAGTCATTAAAGTATAGGGCAAGACCGTTGCTCCAATTTTTAGTTTCACGCACAAAATCATTCAAAGTGACCACACCAACGTGCATATCCTTTTGAATTCATGAGTATACTAATAAATGCAACTTGCACAAACATGTTTTACCATCTTCTTGACGTGAATTTTCGTAACATTATATTTTTTCAAACAGTCATTAAAGTATAGGGCAAGACCGTTGCTCGAATTTTTAGTTTCACGCACAAAATCATTCAAAGGGACCACACAGACTTGCTTATCCTTTTGAATTCCTGAGTGTAGGAATAAATGCAACTTGCACAAACATGTTTTACCATCTTCTTTAAGTGAATTTTCGTAACATTATATTTTTTCAAACAGACATTAAAGTATAGGGCAAGACCGTTGCTCCAATTTTTAGTTTCACGCACAAAATCATTTAAAGTGACTACACAGACGTGCATATCCTTTTGAATTCATGAGTATAGGAATAAATGCAACTTGCACAAACATGTTTTACCATCTTCTTCACGTGAATTTTCGTAACATTATATTTTTTCAAACAGTCATTAAAGTATAGGGCAAGACCATTGCTCCAATTTTTAGTTTCACGCACAAAATCATTCAAAGTGACCACCCAAACGTGCATATCCTTTTGAATGAATGAGTATAGGAATAAATGCAACTTGCACAAACATGTTTTACCATCTTCTTGACGTGAATTTTCGTAACATTATATTTTTTCAAACAGTCATTAAAGTATAGGGCAAGACCGTTGCTCCAATATTTAGTTTCACGCACAAAATCATTCAAAGTGACCACACCAACGTGCATATCCTTTTGAATTCATGAGTATACTAATAAATGCAACTTGCACAAACATGTTTTACCATCTTCATCACGTGAATTTTCGTAACATTATATTTTCTCAAACAGTCATTAAAGTATAGGGCAAGACCGTTGCTCCAATTTTTAGTTTCACGCACAAAATCATTCAAAGTGACCACACAAACGTGCATATCCTTTTGAATTCATGAGTATACTAATGAATGCAACTTGTACAAACATGTTTTACCATCTTCTTGACGTGAATTTTCGTAACATTATATTTTTTCAAACAGTCATTAAAGTATAGGGCAAGACCGGTGCTCCAATTTTTAGTTTCACGCTCAAAATCATTCAAAATGACCACCCAAACGTGCGTATCCTTTTGAATTCATGAGTATAGGAATAAATGCAACTTGCACAAACATGTTTTACCATCTTCTTGACGTGAATTTTCGTAACATTATATTTTTTCAAACAGTCATTAAAGTATAGGGCAAGACCGTTGCTCCAATTTTTAGTTTCACGCACAAAATCATTCAAAGTGACCACCCAAACGTGCGTATCCTTTTGAATTCATGAGTATAGGAATAAATGCAACTTGCACAAACATGTTTTACCATCTTCTTGACGTGAATTTTCGTAACATTATATTTTTTCAAACAGTCATTAAAGTATAGGGCAAGACCGTTGCTCCAATTTTTAGTTTCACGCTCAAAATCATTCAAAATGACCACCCAAACGTGCGTATCCTTTTGAATGAATGAGTATAGGAATAAATGCAACTTGCACAAACATGTTTTACCATCTTCTTCACGTGAATTTTCGTAACATTATATTTTTTCAAACAGTCATTAAAGTATAGGGCAAGACCGTTGCTCCAATTTTTAGTTTCACGCACAAAATCATTCAAAGTGACCACCCAAACGTGCATATCCTTTTGAATGAATGAGTATAGGAATAAATGCAACTTGCACAAACATGTTTTACCATCTTCTTGACGTGAATTTTCGTAACATTATATTTTTTCAAACAGTCATTAAAGTATAGGGCAAGACCGTTGCTCCAATTTTTAGTTTCACGCACAAAATCATTCAAAGTGACCACATAAACGTGCATATCCTTTTGAATTCATGAGTATACTAATAAATGCAACTTGCACAAACATGTTTTACCATCTTCTTGACGTGAATTTTCGTAACATTATATTTTTTCCAACAGTCATTAAAGTATAGGGCATGACCGTTGCTCCAATTTTTAGTTTCACGCTCAAAATCATTCAAAGTGACCACCCAAACGTGCATATCCTTTTGAATTCCTGAGTGTAGGAATAAATGCAACTTGCACAAACATGTTTTACCATCTTCTTGACGTGAATTTTCGTAACATTATATTCTTTCAAACAGTCATTAAAGTATAGGGCAAGACCGTTGCTCCAATTTTTAGTTTCACGCACAAAATCATTTAAAGTGACTACACAGACGTGCATATCCTTTTGAATTCATGAGTATAGGAATAAATGCAACTTGCACAAACATGTTTTACCATCTTCTTGACGTGAATTTTCGTAACATTATATTTTTTCAAACAGTCATTAAAGTATAGGGCAAGACCGTTGCTCCAATTTTTAGTTTCACGCTCAAAATCATTCAAAGGGAACACACAGACGTGCATATCCTTTTGAATTCCTGAGTGTAGGAATAAATGCAACTTGCACAAACATGTTTTACCATCTTCTTTAAGTGAATTTTCGTAACATTATATTTTTTCAAACAGACATTAAAGTATAGGGCAAGACCGTTGCTCCAATTTTTAGTTTCACGCTCAAAATCATTCAAAGTGACCACACAAACGTGCATATCCTTTTGAATTCATGAGTGTAGGAATAAATGCAACTTGCACAAACATGTTTTACCATCTTCTTGATATGAATTTTCGTAACATTATATTCTTTCAAACAGTCATTAAAGTATAGGGCTAGACCGTTGCTCCAATTTTTAGTTTCACGCTCAAAATCATTCAAAGTGACCACCCAAACGTGCGTATCCTTTTGAATGAATGAGTATAGGAATAAATGCAACTTGCACAAACATGTTTTACCATCTTCTTCACGTGAATTTTCGTAACATTATATTTTTTCAAACAGTCATTAAAGTATAGGGCAAGACCGTTGCTCCAATTTTTAGTTTCACGCACAAAATCATTCAAAGTGACCACCCAAACGTGCATATCCTTTTGAATGAATGAGTATAGGAATAAATGCAACTTGCACAAACATGTTTTACCATCTTCTTCACGTGAATTTTCGTAACATTATATTTTTTCAAACAGTCATTAAAGTATAGGGCAAGACCGTTGCTCCAATTTTTAGTTTCACGCACAAAATCATTCAAAGTGACCACCCAAACGTGCGTATCCTTTTGAATTCATGAGTATAGGAATAAATGCAACTTGCACAAACATGTTTTACCATCTTCTTCACGTGAATTTTCGTAACATTATATTTTTTCAAACAGTCATTAAAGTATAGGGCAAGACCGTTGCTCCAATTTTTAGTTTCACGCACAAAATCATTCAAAGTGACCACCCAAACGTGCGTATCCTTTTGAATTCATGAGTATAGGAATAAATGCAACTTGCACAAACATGTTTTACCATCTTCTTCACGTGAATTTTCGTAACATTATATTTTTTCAAACAGTCATTAAAGTATAGGGCAAGACCGTTGCTCCAATTTTTAGTTTCACGCTCAAAATCATTCAAAGTGACCACACAAACGTGCATATCCTTTTGAATTCATGAGTGTAGGAATAAATGCAACTTGCACAAACATGTTTTACCATCTTCTTGACGTGAATTTTCGTAACATTATATTCTTTCAAACAGTCATTAAAGTATAGGGCAAGACCGTTGCTCCAATTTTTAGTTTCACGCTCAAAATCATTCAAGGTGACCACCCAAACGTGCGTATCCTTTTGAATTCATGAGTATAGGAATAAATGCAATTTGCACAAACATGTTTTACCATCTTCTTGACGTGAATTTTCGTAACATTATATTTTTTCAAACAGTCATTAAAGTATAGGGCAAGACCGTTGCTCCAATTTTTAGTTTCACGCACAAAATCATTCAAAGTGACCACCCAAACGTGCATATCCTTTTGAATTCATGAGTATAGGAATAAATGCAACTTGCACAAACATGTTTTACCATCTTCTTGACGTGAATTTTCGTAACATTATATTTTTTCAAACAGTCATTAAAGTATAGGGCAAGACCGTTGCTCCAATTTTTAGTTTCACGCACAAAATCATTCAAAGTGACCACCCAAACGTGCATATCCTTTTGAATGAATGAGTATAGGAATAAATGCAACTTGCACAAACATGTTTTACCATCTTCTTCACGTGAATTTTCGTAACATTATATTTTTTCAAACAGTCATTAAAGTATAGGGCAAGACCGTTGCTCCAATTTTTAGTTTCATGCACAAAATCATTCAAAGTGACCACCCAAACGTGCATATCCTTTTGAATGAATGAGTATAGGAATAAATGCAACTTGCACAAACATGTTTTACCATCTTCTTCACGTGAATTTTCGTAACATTATATTTTTTCAAACAGTCATTAAAGTATAGGGCAAGACCGTTGCTCCAATTTTTAGTTTCACGCACAAAATCATTCAAAGTGACCACCCAAACGTGCGTATCCTTTTGAATGAATGAGTATAGGAATAAATGCAACTTGCACAAACATGTTTTACCATCTTCTTCACGTGAATTTTCGTAACATTATATTTTTTCAAACAGTCATTAAAGTATAGGGCAAGACCGGTGCTCCAATTTTTAGTTTCACGCTCAAAATCATTCAAAATGACCACCCAAACGTGCGTATCCTTTTGAATTCATGAGTATAGGAATAAATGCAACTTGCACAAACATGTTTTACCATCTTCTTGACGTGAATTTTCGTAACATTATATTTTTTCAAACAGTCATTAAAGTATAGGGCAAGACCGTTGCTCCAATTTTTAGTTTCACGCACAAAATCATTCAAAGTGACCACCCAAACGTGCGTATCCTTTTGAATTCATGAGTATAGGAATAAATGCAACTTGCACAAACATGTTTTACCATCTTCTTGACGTGAATTTTCGTAACATTATATTTTTTCAAACAGTCATTAAAGTATAGGGCAAGACCGTTGCTCCAATTTTTAGTTTCACGCTCAAAATCATTCAAAATGACCACCCAAACGTGCGTATCCTTTTGAATGAATGAGTATAGGAATAAATGCAACTTGCACAAACATGTTTTACCATCTTCTTCACGTGAATTTTCGTAACATTATATTTTTTCAAACAGTCATTAAAGTATAGGGCAAGACCGTTGCTCCAATTTTTAGTTTCACGCACAAAATCATTCAAAGTGACCACCCAAACGTGCATATCCTTTTGAATGAATGAGTATAGGAATAAATGCAACTTGCACAAACATGTTTTACCATCTTCTTCACGTGAATTTTCGTAACATTATATTTTTTCAAACAGTCATTAAAGTATAGGGCAAGACCGTTGCTCCAATTTTTAGTTTCACGCACAAAATCATTCAAAGTGACCACCCAAACGTGCGTATCCTTTTGAATTCATGAGTATAGGAATAAATGCAACTTGCACAAACATGTTTTACCATCTTCTTGACGTGAATTTTCGTAACATTATATTTTTTCAAACAGTCATTAAAGTATAGGGCAAGACCGTTGCTCCAATTTTTAGTTTCACGCACAAAATCATTCAAAGTGACCACCCAAACGTGCGTATCCTTTTGAATTCATGAGTATAGGAATAAATGCAACTTGCACAAACATGTTTTACCATCTTCTTGACGTGAATTTTCGTAACATTATATTTTTTCAAACAGTCATTAAAGTATAGGGCAAGACCGTTGCTCCAATTTTTAGTTTCACGCTCAAAATCATTCAAAGTGACCACCCAAACGTGCGTATCCTTTTGAATTCATGAGTATAGGAATAAATGCAACTTGCACAAACATGTTTTACCATCTTCTTCACGTGAATTTTCGTAACATTATATTTTTTCAAACAGTCATTAAAGTACAGGGCAAGGCCGTTGCTCCAATTTTTAGTTTCACGCACAAAATCATTCAAAGTGACCACCCAAACGTGCATATCCTTTTGAATGAATGAGTATAGGAATAAATGCAACTTGCACAAACATGTTTTACCATCTTCTTCACGTGAATTTTCGTAACATTATATTTTTTCAAACAGTCATTAAAGTATAGGGCAAGACCGTTGCTCCAATTTTTAGTTTCACGCTCAAAATCATTCAAAGTGACCACACAAACGTGCATATCCTTTTGAATTCATGAGTGTAGGAATAAATGCAACTTGCACAAACATGTTTTACCATCTTCTTGACGTGAATTTTCGTAACATTATATTCTTTCAAACAGTCATTAAAGTATAGGGCAAGACCGTTGATCCAATTTTTAGTTTCACGCTCAAAATCATTCAAAGTGACCACCCAAACGTGCGTATCCTTTTGAATTCATGAATATAGGAATAAATGCAATTTGCACAAACATGTTTTACCATCTTCTTGACGTGAATTTTCGTAACATTATATTTTTTCAAACAGTCATTAAAGTATAGGGCAAGACCGTTGCTCCAATTTTTAGTTTCACGCACAAAATCATTCAAAGTGACCACCCAAACGTGCATATCCTTTTGAATTCATGAGTATAGGAATAAATGCAACTTGCACAAACATGTTTTACCATCTTCTTCACGTGAATTTTCGTAACATTATATTTTTTCAAACAGTCATTAAAGTATAGGGCAAGACCGTTGCTCCAATTTTTAGTTTCACGCACAAAATCATTCAAAGTGACCACCCAAACGTGCATATCCTTTTGAATGAATGAGTATAGGAATAAATGCAACTTGCACAAACATGTTTTACCATCTTCTTCACGTGAATTTTCGTAACATTATATTTTTTCAAACAGTCATTAAAGTATAGGGCAAGACCGTTGCTCCAATTTTTAGTTTCACGCACAAAATCATTCAAAGTGACCACCCAAACGTGCATATCCTTTTGAATTCATGAGTATAGGAATAAATGCAACTTGCACAAACATGTTTTACCATCTTCTTCACGTGAATTTTCGTAACATTATATTTTTTCAAACAGTCATTAAAGTATAGGGCAAGACCGTTGCTCCAATTTTTAGTTTCACGCACAAAATCATTCAAAGTGACCACCCAAACGTGCGTATCCTTTTGAATTCATGAGTATAGGAATAAATGCAACTTGCACAAACATGTTTTACCATCTTCTTCACGTGAATTTTCGTAACATTATATTTTTTCAAACAGTCATTAAAGTATAGGGCAAGACCGTTGCTCCAATTTTTAGTTTCACGCTCAAAATCATTCAAAATGACCACCCAAACGTGCGTATCCTTTTGAATGAATGAGTATAGGAATAAATGCAACTTGCACAAACATGTTTTACCATCTTCTTCACGTGAATTTTCGTAACATTATATTTTTTCAAACAGTCATTAAAGTATAGGGCAAGACCGTTGCTCCAATTTTTAGTTTCACGCTCAAAATCATTCAAAATGACCACCCAAACGTGCGTATCCTTTTGAATTCATGAGTATAGGAATAAATGCAACTTGCACAAGCATGTTTTACCATCTTCTTCACGTGAATTTTCGTAACATTATATTTTTTCAAACAGTCATTAAAGTATAGGGCAAGACCGTTGCTCCAATTTTTAGTTTCACGCACAAAATCATTCAAAGTGACCACCCAAACGTGCGTATCCTTTTGAATTCATGAGTATAGGAATAAATGCAACTTGCACAAACATGTTTTACCATCTTCTTGACGTGAATTTTCGTAACATTATATTTTTTCAAACAGTCATTAAAGTATAGGGCAAGACCGTTGCTCCAATTTTTAGTTTCACGCTCAAAATCATTCAAAATGACCACCCAAACGTGCGTATCCTTTTGAATTCATGAGTATAGGAATAAATGCAACTTGCACAAACATGTTTTACTATCTTCTTGACGTGAATTTTCGTAACATTATATTTTTTCAAACAGTCATTAAAGTATAGGGCAAGACCGTTGCTCCAATTTTTAGTTTCACGCACAAAATCATTCAAAGTGACCACCCAAACGTGCATATCCTTTTGAATGAATGAGTATAGGAATAAATGCAACTTGCACAAACATGTTTTACCATCTTCTTCACGTGAATTTTCGTAACATTATATTTTTTCAAACAGTCATTAAAGTATAGGGCAAGACCGTTGCTCCAATTTTTAGTTTCACGCACAAAATCATTCAAAGTGACCACCCAAACGTGCGTATCCTTTTGAATTCATGAGTATAGGAATAAATGCAACTTGCACAAACATGTTTTACCATCTTCTTGACGTGAATTTTCGTAACATTATATTTTTTCAAACAGTCATTAAAGTATAGGGCAAGACCGTTGCTCCAATTTTTAGTTTCACGCTCAAAATCATTCAAAGTGACCACCCAAACGTGCGTATCCTTTTGAATTCATGAGTATAGGAATAAATGCAACTTGCACAAACATGTTTTACCATCTTCTTCACGTGAATTTTCGTAACATTATATTTTTTCAAACAGTCATTAAAGTACAGGGCAAGGCCGTTGCTCCAATTTTTAGTTTCACGCACAAAATCATTCAAAGTGACCACCCAAACGTGCATATCCTTTTGAATGAATGAGTATAGGAATAAATGCAACTTGCACAAACATGTTTTACCATCTTCTTCACGTGAATTTTCGTAACATTATATTTTTTCAAACAGTCATTAAAGTATAGGGCAAGACCGTTGCTCCAATTTTTAGTTTCACGCTCAAAATCATTCAAAGTGACCACCCAAACGTGCGTATCCTTTTGAATTCCTGAGTGTAGGAATAAATGCAACTTGCACAAACATGTTTTACCATCTTCTTGACGTGAATTTTCGTAACATTATATTCTTTCAAACAGTCATTAAAGTATAGGGCAAGACCGTTGCTCCAATTTTTAGTTTCACGCTCAAAATCATTCAAAGTGACCACCCAAACGTGCGTATCCTTTTGAATTCATGAATATAGGAATAAATGCAATTTGCACAAACATGTTTTACCATCTTCTTGACGTGAATTTTCGTAACATTATATTTTTTCAAACAGTCATTAAAGTATAGGGCAAGACCGTTGCTCCAATTTTTAGTTTCACGCACAAAATCATTCAAAGTGACCACCCAAACGTGCATATCCTTTTGAATTCATGAGTATAGGAATAAATGCAACTTGCACAAACATGTTTTACCATCTTCTTCACGTGAATTTTCGTAACATTATATTTTTTCAAACAGTCATTAAAGTATAGGGCAAGACCGTTGCTCCAATTTTTAGTTTCACGCACAAAATCATTCAAAGTGACCACCCAAACGTGCATATCCTTTTGAATGAATGAGTATAGGAATAAATGCAACTTGCACAAACATGTTTTATCGTCTTCTTGACGTGAATTTTCGTAACATTATATTTTTTCAAACAGTCATTAAAGTATAGGGCAAGACCGTTGCTCCAATTTTTAGTTTCATGCACAAAATCATTCAAAGTGACCACCCAAACGTGCATATCCTTTTGAATGAATGAGTATAGGAATAAATGCAACTTGCACAAACATGTTTTACCATCTTCTTGACGTGAATTTTCGTAACATTATATTTTTTCAAACAGTCATTAAAGTATAGGGCAAGACCGTTGCTCCAATTTTTAGTTTCACGCACAAAATCATTCAAAGTGACCACCCAAACGTGCATATCCTTTTGAATTCATGAGTATAGGAATAAATGCAACTTGCACAAACATGTTTTACCATCTTCTTCACGTGAATTTTCGTAACATTATATTTTTTCAAACAGTCATTAAAGTATAGGGCAAGACCGTTGCTCCAATTTTTAGTTTCACGCACAAAATCATTCAAAGTGACCACCCAAACGTGCGTATCCTTTTGAATTCATGAGTATAGGAATAAATGCAACTTGCACAAACATGTTTTACCATCTTCTTGACGTGAATTTTCGTAACATTATATTTTTTCAAACAGTCATTAAAGTATAGGGCAAGACCGTTGCTCCAATTTTTAGTTTCACGCTCAAAATCATTCAAAGTGACCACCCAAACGTGCGTATCCTTTTGAATGAATGAGTATAGGAATAAATGCAACTTGCACAAACATGTTTTACCATCTTCTTCACGTGAATTTTCGTAACATTATATTTTTTCAAACAGTCATTAAAGTACAGGGCAAGGCCGTTGCTCCAATTTTTAGTTTCACGCACAAAATCATTCAAAGTGACCACCCAAACGTGCATATCCTTTTGAATTCATGAGTATAGGAATAAATGCAACTTGCACAAACATGTTTTACCATCTTCTTCACGTGAATTTTCGTAACATTATATTTTTTCAAACAGTCATTAAAGTATAGGGCAAGACCGTTGCTCCAATTTTTAGTTTCACGCTCAAAATCATTCAAAGTGACCACCAAACGTGCATATCCTTTTGAATTCCTGAGTGTAGGAATAAATGCAACTTGCACAAACATGTTTTACCATCTTCTTGACGTGAATTTTCGTAACATTATATTCTTTCAAACAGTCATTAAAGTATAGGGCAAGACCGTTGCTCCAATTTTTAGTTTCACGCTCAAAATCATTCAAAGTGACCACCCAAACGTGCGTATCCTTTTGAATTCATGAATATAGGAATAAATGCAATTTGCACAAACATGTTTTACCATCTTCGTGACGTGAATTTTCGTAACATTATATTTTTTCAAACAGACATTAAAGTACACGGCAAGACCGTTGCTCCAATTTTTAGTTTCACGCACAAAATCATTTAAAGTGACTACACAGACATGCATATCCTTTTGAATTCATGAGTATAGGAATAAATGCAACTTGCACAAACATGTTTTATCGTCTTCTTGACGTGAATTTTCGTAACATTATATTTTTTCAAACAGTCATTAAAGTATAGGGCAAGACCGTTGCTCCAATTTTTAGTTTCACGCACAAAATCATTCAAAGTGACCACACAAACGTGCATATCCTTTTGAATTCATGAGTATACTAATAAATGCAACTTGTACAAATATGTTTTACCATCTTCTTGACGTGAATTTTCGTAACATTATATTTTTTCAAACAGTCATTAAAGTATAGGGCAAGACCGTTGCTCCAATTTTTAGTTTCACGCACAAAATCATTCAAAGTGACCACACAAACGTGCATATCCTTTTGAATCCATGAGTATTGGAATAAATGCAACTTGCACAAACATGTTTTACCATCTTCTTGACGTGAATTTTCGTAACATTATCTTTTTCCAAACAGTCATTAAAGTACAGGGGAAGACCGTTGCCGCAATATTCTGTTTCAAGCACAGAATCATTCAAAGTGACCACAGAAACGTGCATATCCTTTTGAATTCATGAGTATAGGAATAAATGCAACTTGCACAAACATGTTTTATCGTCTTCTTCACGTGAATTTTCGTAACATTATATTTTTTCAAACAGTCATTAAAGTATAGGGCAAGACCGTTGCTCCAATTTTTAGTTTCACGCACAAAATCATTCAAAGTGCCCACACAAACGTGCATATCCTTTTGAATTCATGAGTATAGGAATAAATGCAACTTGCACAAACATGTTTTACCATCTTCGTGACGTGAATTTTCGTAACATTATATTTTTTCAAACAGACATTAAAGTACACGGCAAGACCGTTGCTCCAATTTTTAGTTTCACGCACAAAATCATTTAAAGTGACCACCCAAACGTGCATATCCTTTTGAATTCATGAGTATACTAATAAATGCAACTTGTACAAATATGTTTTACCATCTTCTTGACGTGAATTTTCGTAACATTATATTTTTTCAAACAGTCATTAAAGTATAGGGCAAGACCGTTGCTCCAATTTTTAGTTTCACGCACAAAATCATTCAAAGTGCCCACACAAACGTGCATATCCTTTTGAATTCATGAGTATAGGAATAAATGCAACTTGCACAAACATGTTTTACCATCTTCTTAACGTGAATTTTCGTAACAATATATTTTTCCAAACAGTCATTAAAGTACAGGGGAAGACCGTTGCCGCAATATTCTGTTTCATGCACAGAATCATTCAAAGTGACCACCTAAACGTGCATATCCTTTTGAATTCATGAGTATAGGAATAAATGCAACTTGCACAAACATGTTTTACCATCTTCTTCACGTGAATTTTCGTAACATTATATTTTTTCAAACAGACATTAAAGTACAGGGCAAGACGGTTGCTCCAATTTTTAGTTTCACGCACAAAATCATTTAAAGTGACTACACAGACGTGCATATCCTTTTGAATTCATGAGTATAGGAATAAATGCAACTTGCACAAACATGTTTTATCGTCTTCTTGACGTGAATTTTCGTAACATTATCTTTTTTCAAACAGTCATTAAAGTATAGGGCAAGACCGTTGCTCCAATTTTTAGTTTCACGCACAAAATCATTCAAAGTGACCACCCAAACGTGCATATCCTTTTGAATTCATGAGTATAGGAATAAATGCAACTTGCACAAACATGTTTTATCGTCTTCTTGACGTGAATTTTCGTAACATTATCTTTTTTCAAACAGTCATTAAAGTATAGGGCAAGACCGTTGCTCCAATTTTTAGTTTCACGCACAAAATCATTCAAAGTGACCACCCAAACGTGCATATCCTTTTGAATTCATGAGTATAGGAATAAATGCAACTTGCACAAACATGTTTTACCATCTTCTTCACGTGAATTTTCGTAACATTATATTTTTTCAAACAGACATTAAAGTACAGGGCAAGACGGTTGCTCCAATTTTTAGTTTCACGCACAAAATCATTTAAAGTGACTACACAGACGTGCATATCCTTTTGAATTCATGAGTATAGGAATAAATGCAACTTGCACAAACATGTTTTATCGTCTTCTTGACGTGAATTTTCGTAACATTATCTTTTTTCAAACAGTCATTAAAGTATAGGGCAAGACCGTTGCTCCAATTTTTAGTTTCACGCACAAAATCATTCAAAGTGACCACCCAAACGTGCATATCCTTTTGAATTCATGAGTATAGGAATAAATGCAACTTGCACAAACATGTTTTACCATCTTCTTGACGTGAATTTTCGTAACATTATCTTTTTCCAAACAGTCATTAAAGTACAGGGGAAGACCGTTGCCGCAATATTCTGTTTCAAGCACAGAATCATTCAAAGTGACCACAGAAACGTGCATATCCTTTTGAATTCATGAGTATAGGAATAAATGCAACTTGCACAAACATGTTTTATCGTCTTCTTCACGTGAATTTTCGTAACATTATATTTTTTCAAACAGTCATTAAAGTATAGGGCAAGACCGTTGCTCCAATTTTTAGTTTCACGCACAAAATCATTCAAAGTGACCACACAAACGTGCATATCCTTTTGAATTCATGAGTATAGGAATAAATGCAACTTGCACAAACATGTTTTACCATCTTCTGTACGTGAATTTTCGTAACATTATCTTTTTCCAAACAGTCATTAAAGTACAGGGGAAGACCGTTGCCGCAGTATTCTGTTTCAAGCACAGAATCATTCAAAGTGACCACCCAAACGTGCATATCCTTTTGAATTCATGAGTATAGGAATAAATGCAACTTGCACAAACATGTTTTATCGTCTTCTTGACGTGAATTTCCGTAACATTATATTTTTTCAAACAGACATTAAAGTACAGGGCAAGACCGTTGCTCCAATTTTTAGTTTCACGCACAAAATCATTGAAAGTGACTACACAGACGTGCATATCCTTTTGAATTCATGAGTATAGGAATAAATGCAACTTGCACAAACATGTTTTACCATCTTCTTCACGTGAATTTTCGTAACATTATATTTTTTCAAACAGACATTAAAGTACAGGGCAAGACCGTTGCTCCAATTTTTAGTTTCACGCACAAAATCATTCAAAGTGACCACCCAAACGTGCATATCCTTTTGAATTCATGAGTATAGGAATAAATGCAACTTGCACAAACATGTTTTATCGTCTTCTTCATGTGAATTTTCGTAACATTATATTTTTTCAAACCGTCATTAAAGTATAGGGCAAGACCGTTGCTCCAATTTTTAGTTTCACGCACAAAATCATTCAAAGTGACCACACAAACGTGCATATCCTTTTGAATTCATGAGTATAGGAATAAATGCAACTTGCACAAACATGTTTTACCATCTTCTTGACGTGAATTTTCGTAACATTATCTTTTTCCAAACAGTCATTAAAGTACAGGGGAAGACCGTTGCCGCAATATTCTGTTTCAAGCACAGAATCATTCAAAGTGACCACCCAAACGTGCATATCCTTTTGAATTCATGAGTATAGGAATAAATGCAACTTGCACAAACATGTTTTATCGTCTTCTTGACGTGAATTTCCGTAACATTATATTTTTTCAAACAGACATTAAAGTACAGGGCAAGACCGTTGCTCCAATTTTTAGTTTCACGCACAAAATCATTGAAAGTGACTACACAGACGTGCATATCCTTTTGAATTCATGAGTATAGGAATAAATGCAACTTGCACAAACATGTTTTACCATCTTCTTGACGTGAATTTTCGTAACATTATATTTTTTCAAACAGACATTAAAGTACAGGGCAAGACCGTTGCTCCAATTTTTAGTTTCACGCACAAAATCATTCAAAGTGACCACCCAAACGTGCATATCCTTTTGAATTCATGAGTATAGGAATAAATGCAACTTGCACAAACATGTTTTATCGTCTTCTTCACGTGAATTTTCGTAACATTATATTTTTTCAAACAGTCATTAAAGTATAGGGCAAGACCGTTGCTCCAATTTTTAGTTTCACGCACAAAATCATTCAAAGTGACCACAGAAACGTGCATATCCTTTTGAATTCATGAGTATAGGAATAAATGCAACTTGCACAAACATGTTTTACCATCTTCTGTACGTGAATTTTCGTAACATTATATTTTTTCAAACAGTCATTAAAGTATAGGGCAAGACCGTTGCTCCAATTTTTAGTTTCACGCACAAAATCATTCAAAGTGACCACACAAACGTGCATATCCTTTTGAATTCATGAGTATAGGAATAAATGCAACTTGCACAAACATGTTTTACCATCTTCTTTACGTGAATTTTCGTAACATTATATTTTTTCAAACAGTCATTAAAGTATAGGGCAAGACCGTTGCTCCAATTTTTAGTTTCACGCACAAAATCATTCAAAGTGACCACACAAACGTGCATATCCTTTTGAATTCATGAGTATAGGAATAAATGCAACTTGCACAAACATGTTTTACCATCTTCTTGACGTGAATTTTCGTAACATTATCTTTTTCCAAACAGTCATTAAAGTACAGGGGAAGACCGTTGCCGCAATATTCTGTTTCAAGCACAGAATCATTCAAAGTGACCACCCAAACGTGCATATCCTTTTGAATTCATGAGTATAGGAATAAATGCAACTTGCACAAACATGTTTTATCGTCTTCTTGACGTGAATTTCCGTAACATTATATTTTTTCAAACAGACATTAAAGTACAGGGCAAGACCGTTGCTCCAATTTTTAGTTTCACGCACAAAATCATTCAAAGTGACCACACAAACGTGCATATCCTTTTGAATTCATGAGTATAGGAATAAATGCAACTTGCACAAACATGTTTTACCATCTTCTGTACGTGAATTTTCGTAACATTATATTTTTTCAAACAGTCATTAAAGTATAGGGCAAGACCGTTGCTCCAATTTTTAGTTTCACGCACAAAATCATTCAAAGTGACCACAGAAACGTGCATATCCTTTTGAATTCATGAGTATAGGAATAAATGCAACTTGCACAAACATGTTTTATCGTCTTCTTGACGTGAATTTCCGTAACATTATATTTTTTCAAACAGACATTAAAGTACAGGGCAAGACCGTTGCTCCAATTTTTAGTTTCACGCACAAAATCATTTAAAGTGACTACACAGTCGTGCATATCCTTTTGAATTCATGAGTATAGGAATAAATGCAACTTGCACAAACATGTTTTACCATCTTCTTGACGTGAATTTTCGTAACATTATATTTTTTCAAACAGACATTAAAGTACAGGGCAAGACCGTTGCTCCAATTTTTAGTTTCACGCACAAAATCATTTAAAGTGACTACACAGACGTGCATATCCTTTTGAATTCATGAGTATAGGAATAAATGCAACTTGCACAAACATGTTTTATCGTCTTCTTGACGTGAATTTTCGTAACATTATATTTTTTCAAACAGTCATTAAAGTATAGGGCAAGACCGTTGCTCCAATTTTTAGTTTCACGCACAAAATCATTCAAAGTGACCACACAAACGTGCATATCCTTTTGAATTCATGAGTATAGGAATAAATGCAACTTGCACAAACATGTTTTACCATCTTCTTAACGTGAATTTTCGTAACAATATATTTTTCCAAACAGTCATTAAAGTACAGGGGAAGACCGTTGCCGCAATATTCTGTTTCAAGCACAGAATCATTCAAAGTGACCACCCAAACGTGCATATCCTTTTGAATTCATGAGTATAGGAATAAATGCAACTTGCACAAACATGTTTTACCATCTTCTTGACGTGAATTTTCGTAACATTATATTTTTTCAAACAGACATTAAAGTACAGGGCAAGACCGTTGCTCCAATTTTTAGTTTCACGCACAAAATCATTTAAAGTGACCACACAGACGTGCATATCCTTTTGAATTCATGAGTATAGGAATAAATGCAACTTGCACAAACATGTTTTATCGTCTTCTTGACTTGAATTTTCGTAACATTATATTTTTTCAAAACAGTCATTAAAGTATAGGGCAAGACCGTTGCTCCAATTTTTAGTTTCACGCACAAAATCATTCAAAGTGACCACCCAAACGTGCATATCCTTTTGAATTCATGAGTATAGGAATAAATGCAACTTGCACAAACATGTTTTACCATCTTCTTGACTTGAATTTTCGTAACATTATATTTTTTCAAACAGTCATTAAAGTATAGGGCAAGACCGTTGCTCCAATTTTTAGTTTCACGCACAAAATCATTCAAAGTGACCACATAGACGTGCATATCCTTTTGAATTCCTGAGTGTAGGAATAAATGCAACTTGCACAAACATGTTTTATCGTCTTCTTGACTTGAATTTTCGTAACATTATATTTTTTCAAACAGTCATTAAAGTATAGGGCAAGACCGTTGCTCCAATTTTTAGTTTCACGCACAAAATCATTCAAAGTGACCACAGAAACGTGCATATCCTTTTGAATTCATGAGTATAGGAATAAATGCAACTTGCACAAACATGTTTTACCATCTTCTTGACGTGAATTTTCGTAACATTATATTTTTTCAAACAGTCATTAAAGTATAGGGCAAGACCGTTGCTCCAATTTTTAGTTTCACGCACAAAATCATTCAAAGTGACCACACAAACGTGCATATCCTTTTGAATCCATGAGTATAGGAATAAATGCAACTTGCACAAACATGTTTTACCATCTTCTGTACGTGAATTTTCGTAACATTATCTTTTTCCAAACAGTCATTAAAGTACAGGGGAAGACCGTTGCCGCAATATTCTGTTTCAAGCACAGAATCATTCAAAGTGACCACAGAAACATGCATATCCTTTTGAATTCATGAGTATAGGAATAAATGCAACTTGCACAAACATGTTTTATCGTCTTCTTCACGTGAATTTTCGTAACATTATATTTTTTCAAACATTCATTAAAGTATAGGGCAAGACCGTTGCTCCAATTTTTAGTTTCACACACAAAATCATTCAAAGTGACCACACAAACGTGCATATCCTTTTGAATTCCTGAGTGTAGGAATAAATGCAACTTGCACAAACATGTTTTACCATCTTCTTCACGTGAATTTTCGTAACATTATATTTTTTCAAACAGTCATTAAAGTATAGGGCAAGACCGTTGCTCCAATTTTTAGTTTCACGCACAAAATCATTCAAAGTGACCACACAAACGTGCATATCCTTTTGAATTCATGAGTATAGGAATAAATGCAACTTGCACAAACATGTTTTACCATCTTCTTGACGTGAATTTTCGTAACATTATCTTTTTCCAAACAGTCATTAAAGTACAGGGGAAGACCGTTGCCGCAATATTCTGTTTCAAGCACAGAATCATTCAAAGTGACCACCCAAACGTGCATATCCTTTTGAATTCATGAGTATAGGAATAAATGCAACTTGCACAAACATGTTTTACCATCTTCTTGACGTGAATTTTCGTAACATTATATTTTTTCAAACAGACATTAAAGTACAGGGCAAGACCGTTGCTCCAATTTTTAGTTTCACGCACAAAATCATTCAAAGTGACCACCCAAACGTGCGTATCCTTTTGAAATTCATGAGTATAGGAATAAATGCAACTTGCACAAACATGTTTTATCGTCTTCTTGACGTGAATTTTCGTAACATTATATTTTTTCAAACAGTCATTAAAGTATAGGGCAAGACCGTTGCTCCAATTTTTAGTTTCACGCACAAAATCATTCAAAGTGACCACACAAACGTGCATATCCTTTTGAATTCATGAGTATAGGAATAAATGCAACTTGCACAAACATGTTTTACCATCTTCTGTACGTGAATTTTCGTAACATTATCTTTTTCCAAACAGTCATTAAAGTACAGGGGAAGACCGTTGCCGCAATATTCTGTTTCAAGCACAGAATCATTCAAAGTGACCACCCAAACGTGCATATCCTTTTGAATTCATGAGTATAGGAATAAATGCAACTTGCACAAACATGTTTTACCATCTTCTTGACGTGAATTTTCGTAACATTATATTTTTTCAAACAGACATTAAAGTACAGGGCAAGACCGTTGCTCCAATTTTTAGTTTCACGCACAAAATCATTTAAAGTGACTACACAGACGTGCATATCCTTTTGAAATTCATGAGTATAGGAATAAATGCAACTTGCACAAACATGTTTTATCGTCTTCTTGACGTGAATTTTCGTAACATTATATTTTTTCAAACAGTCATTAAAGTATAGGGCAAGACCGTTGCTCCAATTTTTAGTTTCACGCACAAAATCATTCAAAGTGACCACACAAACGTGCATATCCTTTTGAATTCATGAGTATAGGAATAAATGCAACTTGCACAAACATGTTTTACCATCTTCTTGACGTGAATTTTCGTAACATTATCTTTTTCCAAACAGTCATTAAAGTACAGGGGAAGACCGTTGCCGCAATATTCTGTTTCAAGCACAGAATCATTCAAAGTGACCACCCAAACGTGCATATCCTTTTGAATTCATGAGTATAGGAATAAATGCAACTTGCACAAACATGTTTTACCATCTTCTTGACGTGAATTTTCGTAACATTATATTTTTTCAAACAGACATTAAAGTACAGGGCAAGACCGTTGCTCCAATTTTTAGTTTCACGCACAAAATCATTTAAAGTGACTACACAGACGTGCATATCCTTTTGAAATTCATGAGTATAGGAATAAATGCAACTTGCACAAACATGTTTTATCGTCTTCTTGACGTGAATTTTCGTAACATTATATTTTTTCAAACAGTCATTAAAGTATAGGGCAAGACCGTTGCTCCAATTTTTAGTTTCACGCACAAAATCATTCAAAGTGACCACACAAACGTGCATATCCTTTTGAATTCATGAGTATAGGAATAAATGCAACTTGCACAAACATGTTTTACCATCTTCTTCACGTGAATTTTCGTAACAATATATTTTTCCAAACAGTCATTAAAGTACAGGGGAAGACCGTTGCCGCAATATTCTGTTTCAAGCACAGAATCATTCAAAGTGACCACCCAAACGTGCGTATCCTTTTGAATTCATGAGTATAGGAATAAATGCAACTTGCACAAACATGTTTTACTATCTTCTTCACGTGAATTTCCGTGACATTATATTTTTTGAAACCGTCATTAAAGTACAGGGCAAAACCGTTGCCCCAATTTTTAGTTTCACGCACAGAATCATTCAAAGTGACCACACAAACGTGCATATCCTTTTGAATTCATGAGTCTAGGAATAAATGCAACTTGCACAAACATGTTTTACCATCTTCTTGACGTGAATTTTCGTAACATTATATTTTTTCAAACTGTCATTAAAGTATAGGGCAAGACCGTTGCTCCAATTTTTAGTTTCACGCACAAAATCATTCAAAGTGACCACACAAACGTGCATATCCTTTTGAATTCATGAGTATAGGAATAAATGCAACTTGCACAAACATGTTTTATCATCTTCTTGACGTGAATTTTCGTAACATTATATTTTTCCAAACAGTCATTAAAGTACAGGGGAAGACCGTTGCCGCAATATTCTGTTTCAAGCACAGAATCATTCAAAGTGACCACCCAAACGTGCATATCCTTTTGAATTCATGAGTATAGGAATAAATGCAACTTGCACAAACATGTTTTATCATCTTCTGTACGTGAATTTTCGTAACATTATCTTTTTCCAAACAGTCATTAAAGTACAGGGGAAGACCGTTGCTCCAATTTTTAGTTTCACACACAAAATCATTCAAAGTGACCACCCAAACGTGCATATCCTTTTGAATTCATGAGTATAGGAATAAATGCAACTTGCACAAACATGTTTTACCATCTTCTGTACGTGAATTTTCGTAACATTATCTTTTTCCAAACAGTCATTAAAGTACAGGGGAAGACCATTGCCGCAATATTCTGTTTCAAGCACAGAATCATTCAAAGTGACCACACAAACGTGCATATCCTTTTGAATTCATGAGTGTAGGAATAAATGCAACTTGCACAAACATGTTTTACCATCTTCTTGACGTGAATTTTCGTAACATTATATTTTTTCAAACAGTCATTAAAGTATAGGGCAAGACCGTTGCTCCAATTTTTAGTTTCACGCACAAAATCATTCAAAGTGACCACACAAACGTGCATATCCTTTTGAATTCATGAGTATAGGAATAAATGCAACTTGCACAAACATGTTTTACCATCTTCTGTACGTGAATTTTCGTAACATTATCTTTTTCCAAACAGTCATTAAAGTACAGGGGAAGACCGTTGCCGCAATATTCTGTTTCAAGCACAGAATCATTCAAAGTGACCACACAAACGTGCATATCCTTTTGAATTCATGAGTATAGGAATAAATGCAACTTGCACAAACATGTTTTACCATCTTCTTGACGTGAATTTTCGTAACATTATATTTTTTCAAACAGACATTAAAGTACAGGGCAAGACCGTTGCTCCAATTTTTAGTTTCACGCACAAAATCATTTAAAGTGACTACACAGACGTGCATATCCTTTTGAAATTCATGAGTATAGGAATAAATGCAACTTGCACAAACATGTTTTATCGTCTTCTTGACGTGAATTTTCGTAACATTATATTTTTTCAAACAGTCATTAAAGTATAGGGCAAGACCGTTGCTCCAATTTTTAGTTTCACGCACAAAATCATTCAAAGTGACCACAGAAACGTGCATATCCTTTTGAATTCATGAGTATAGGAATAAATGCAACTTGCACAAACATGTTTTACCATCTTCTTAACGTGAATTTTCGTAACAATATATTTTTCCAAACAGTCATTAAAGTACAGGGGAAGACCGTTGCCGCAATATTCTGTTTCAAGCACAGAATCATTCAAAGTGACCACCCAAACGTGCGTATCCTTTTGAATTCATGAGTATAGGAATAAATGCAACTTGCACAAACATGTTTTACCATCTTCTTCACGTGAATTTCCGTGACATTATATTTTTTCAAACCGTCATTAAAGTACAGGGCAAAACCGTTGCCCCAATTTTTAGTTTCACGCACAGAATCATTCAAAGTGACCACACAAACGTGCATATCCTTTTGAATTCATGAGTATAGGAATAAATGCAACTTGCACAAACATGTTTTACCATCTTCTTGACGTGAATTTTCGTAACATTATATTTTTTCAAACTGTCATTAAAGTATAGGGCAAGACCGTTGCTCCAATTTTTAGTTTCACGCACAAAATCATTCAAAGTGACCACACAAACGTGCATATCCTTTTGAATTCATGAGTATAGGAATAAATGCAACTTGCACAAACATGTTTTATCATCTTCTTGACGTGAATTTTCGTAACATTATATTTTTCCAAACAGTCATTAAAGTACAGGGGAAGATCGTTGCCGCAATATTCTGTTTCAAGCACAGAATCATTCAAAGTGACCACCCAAACGTGCATATCCTTTTGAATTCATGAGTATAGGAATAAATGCAACTTGCACAAACATGTTTTATCATCTTCTGTACGTGAATTTTCGTAACATTATCTTTTTCCAAACAGTCATTAAAGTACAGGGGAAGACCGTTGCCGCAATATTCTGTTTCAAGCACAGAATCATTCAAAGTGACCACCCAAACGTGCATATCCTTTTGAATTCATGAGTATAGGAATAAATGCAACTTGCACAAACATGTTTTACCATCTTCTGTACGTGAATTTTCGTAACATTATCTTTTTCCAAACAGTCATTAAAGTACAGGGGAAGACCATTGCCGCAATATTCTGTTTCAAGCACAGAATCATTCAAAGTGACCACACAAACGTGCATATCCTTTTGAATTCATGAGTATAGGAATAAATGCAACTTGCACAAACATGTTTTACCATCTTCTTGACGTGAATTTTCGTAACAATATATTTTTCCAAACAGTCATTAAAGTACAGGGGAAGACCGTTGCCGCAATATTCTGTTTCAAGCACAGAATCATTCAAAGTGACCACCCAAACGTGCGTATCCTTTTGAATTCATGAGTATAGGAATAAATGCAACTTGCACAAACATGTTTTACCATCTTCTTCACGTGAATTTCCGTGACATTATATTTTTTGAAACCGTCATTAAAGTACAGGGCAAAACCGTTGCCCCAATTTTTAGTTTCACGCACAGAATCATTCAAAGTGACCACACAAACGTGCATATCCTTTTGAATTCATGAGTATAGGAATAAATGCAACTTGCACAAACATGTTTTACCATCTTCTTGACGTGAATTTTCGTAACATTATATTTTTTCAAACTGTCATTAAAGTATAGGGCAAGACCGTTGCTCCAATTTTTAGTTTCACGCACAAAATCATTCAAAGTGACCACACAAACGTGCATATCCTTTTGAATTCATGAGTATAGGAATAAATGCAACTTGCACAAACATGTTTTATCATCTTCTTGACGTGAATTTTCGTAACATTATATTTTTCCAAACAGTCATTAAAGTACAGGGGAAGACCGTTGCCGCAATATTCTGTTTCAAGCACAGAATCATTCAAAGTGACCACCCAAACGTGCATATCCTTTTGAATTCATGAGTATAGGAATAAATGCAACTTGCACAAACATGTTTTACCATCTTCTGTACGTGAATTTTCGTAACATTATCTTTTTCCAAACAGTCATTAAAGTACAGGGGAAGACCGTTGCCGCAATATTCTGTTTCAAGCACAGAATCATTCAAAGTGACCACACAAACGTGCATATCCTTTTGAATTCATGAGTATAGGAATAAATGCAACTTGCACAAACATGTTTTATCGTCTTCTTGATGTGAATTTCCGTAACATTATATTTTTTCAAACAGACATTAAAGTACAGGGCAAGACCGTTGCTCCAATTTTTAGTTTCACGCACAAAATCATTTAGAGTGACTACACAGACGTGCATATCCTTTTGAAATTCATGAGTATAGGAATAAATGCAACTTGCACAAACATGTTTTATCGTCTTCTTCACGTGAATTTCCGTGACATTATATTTTTTGAAACCGTCATTAAAGTACAGGGCAAAACCGTTGCCCCAATTTTTAGTTTCACGCACAGAATCATTCAAAGTGACCACACAAACGTGCATATCCTTTTGAATTCATGAGTATAGGAATAAATGCAACTTGCACAAACATGTTTTATCATCTTCTGTACGTGAATTTTCGTAACATTATCTTTTTCCAAACAGTCATTAAAGTACAGGGGAAGACCATTGCCGCAATATTCTGTTTCAAGCACAGAATCATTCAAAGTGACCACACAAACGTGCATATCCTTTTGAATTCATGAGTATAGGAATAAATGCAACTTGCACAAACATGTTTTATCATCTTCTGTACGTGAATTTTCGTAACATTATCTTTTTCCAAACAGTCATTAAAGTACAGGGGAAGACCATTGCCGCAATATTCTGTTTCAAGCACAGAATCATTCAAAGTGACCACACAAACGTGCATATCCTTTTGAATTCATGAGTATAGGAATAAATGCAACTTGCACAAACATGTTTTACCATCTTCTGTACGTGAATTTTCGTAACATTATCTTTTTCCAAACAGTCATTAAAGTACAGGGGAAGACCGTTGCCGCAATATTCTGTTTCAAGCACAGAATCATTCAAAGTGACCACACAAACGTGCATATCCTTTTGAATTCATGAGTATAGGAATAAATGCAACTTGCACAAACATGTTTTATCGTCTTCTTGATGTGAATTTCCGTAACATTATATTTTTTCAAACAGACATTAAAGTACAGGGCAAGACCGTTGCTCCAATTTTTAGTTTCACGCACAAAATCATTTAAAGTGACTACACAGACGTGCATATCCTTTTGAAATTCATGAGTATAGGAATAAATGCAACTTGCACAAACATGTTTTATCGTCTTCTTGACGTGAATTTTCGTAACATTATATTTTTTCAAACAGTCATTAAAGTATAGGGCAAGACCGTTGCTCCAATTTTTAGTTTCACGCACAAAATCATTCAAAGTGACCACACACACGTGCATATCCTTTTGAATTCATGAGTATAGGAATAAATGCAACTTGCACAAACATGTTTTACCATCTTCTTAACGTGAATTTTCGTAACAATATATTTTTCCAAACAGTCATTAAAGTACAGGGGAAGACCGTTGCCGCAATATTCTGTTTCAAGCACAGAATCATTCAAAGTGACCACCCAAACGTGCGTATCCTTTTGAATTCATGAGTATAGGAATAAATGCAACTTGCACAAACATGTTTTACCATCTTCTTCACGTGAATTTCCGTGACATTATATTTTTTGAAACCGTCATTAAAGTACAGGGCAAAACCGTTGCCCCAATTTTTAGTTTCACGCACAGAATCATTCAAAGTGACCACACAAACGTGCATATCCTTTTGAATTCATGAGTATAGGAATAAATGCAACTTGCACAAACATGTTTTACCATCTTCTTGACGTGAATTTTCGTAACATTATATTTTTTCAAACTGTCATTAAAGTATAGGGCAAGACCGTTGCTCCAATTTTTAGTTTCACGCACAAAATCATTCAAAGTGACCACACAAACGTGCATATCCTTTTGAATTCATGAGTATAGGAATAAATGCAACTTGCACAAACATGTTTTATCATCTTCTTGACGTGAATTTTCGTAACATTATATTTTTCCAAACAGTCATTAAAGTACAGGGGAAGACCGTTGCCGCAATATTCTGTTTCAAGCACAGAATCATTCAAAGTGACCACCCAAACGTGCATATCCTTTTGAATTCATGAGTATAGGAATAAATGCAACTTGCACAAACATGTTTTATCATCTTCTGTACGTGAATTTTCGTAACATTATCTTTTTCCAAAGAGTCATTAAAGTACAGGGGAAGACCGTTGCCGCAATATTCTGTTTCAAGCACAGAATCATTCAAAGTGACCACCCAAACGTGCATATTCTTTTGAATGAATGAGTATAGGAATAAATGCAACTTGCACAAACATGTTTTACCATCTTCTGTACGTGAATTTTCGTAACATTATCTTTTTCCAAACAGTCATTAAAGTACAGGGGAAGACCGTTGCCGCAATATTCTGTTTCAAGTACAGAATCATTCAAAGTGACCACCCAAACGTGCATATCCTTTTGAATTCATGAGTATAGGAATAAATGCAACTTGCACAAACATGTTTTATCGTCTTCTTGACGTGAATTTTCGTAACATTATATTTTTTCAAACAGTCATTAAAGTATAGGGCAAGACCGTTGCTCCAATTTTTAGTTTCACGCACAAAATCATTCAAAGTGACCACACAAACGTGCATATCCTTTTGAATTCATGAATATACTAATAAATGCAACTTGTACAAACATGTTTTACCATCTTCTTGACGTGAATTTTCGTAACAATATATTTTTCCAAACAGTCATTAAAGTACAGGGGAAGACCGTTGGCGCAATATTCTGTTTCAAGCACAGAATCATTCAAAGTGACCACCCAAACGTGCATATCCTTTTGAATTCATGAGTATAGGAATAAATGCAACTTGCACAAACATGTTTTACCATCTTCTTCACGTGAATTTTCGTAACATTATATTTTTTCAAACAGTCATTAAAGTATAGGGCAAGACCGTTGCTCCAATTTTTAGTTTCACGCTCAAAATCATTCAAAGTGACCACCCAAACGTGCGTATCCTTTTGAATTCATGAGTATAGGAATAAATGCAACTTGCACAAACATGTTTTACCATCTTCTTGACGTGAATTTTCGTAACATTATATTTTTTCAAACTGTCATTAAAGTATAGGGCAAGACCGTTGCTCCAATTTTTAGTTTCACGCACAAAATCATTCAAAGTGACCACCCAAACGTGCATATCCTTTTGAATTCATGAGTATAGGAATAAATGCAACTTGCACAAACATGTTTTATCATCTTCTTGACGTAAATTTTCGTAACATTATATTTTTCCAAACAGTCATTAAAGTATAGGTCTAGACCGTTGCTCCAATTTTTAGTTTCACGCTCAAAATCATTCAAAGTGACCACCCAAACGTGCGTATCCTTTTGAATTCATGAGTATAGGAATAAATGCAACTTGCACAAACATGTTTTACCATCTTCTTGACGTGAATTTTCGTAACATTATATTCTTTCACACCGTCATTAAAGTACAGAGCAAGACCGTTGCTCCAATTTTTAGTTTCACACACAAAATCATTCAAAGTGACCACCCAAACGTGCATATCCTTTTGAATTCATGAGTATAGGAATAAATGCAACTTGCACAAACATGTTTTACCATCTTCTGTACGTGAATTTTCGTAACATTATATTCTTTCAAACCGTCATTAAAGTATAGGGCAAGACCGTTGCTCCAATTTTTAGTTTCACGTACAAAATCATTCAGAGTGACCACATAGACGTGCATATCCTTTTCAATTCCTGAGTGTAGGAATAAATGCAACTTGCACAAACATGTTTTACCATCTTCTTGACGTGAATTTTCGTAACATTATATTCTTTCAAACAGTCATTAAAGTATAGGGCAAGACCGTTGCTCCAATTTTTAGTTTCACGCTCAAAATCATTCAAAGTGACCACCCAAACGTGCGTATCCTTTTGAATTCATGAGTATAGGAATAAATGCAACTTGCACAAACATGTTTTATCGTCTTCTTCACGAGAATTTTCGTAACATTATATTCTTTCACACCGTCATTAAAGTACAGGGCAAGACCGTTGCTCCAATTTTTAGTTTCACACACAAAATCATTCAAAGTGACCACACAAACGTGCATATCCTTTTGAATTCATGAGTATAGGAATAAATGCAACTTGCACAAACATGTTTTACCATCTTCTTGACGTGAATTTTCGTAACATTATATTCTTTCAAACCGTCATTAAAGTATAGGGCAAGACCGTTGCTCCAATTTTTAGTTTCACGCACAAAATCATTCAAAGTGACCACCCAAACGTGCATATCCTTTTGAATGAATGAGAATAGGAATAAATGCAACTTGCACAAACATGTTTTACCATCTTCTTGACGTGAATTTTCGTAACATTATATTTTTTCAAACAGTCATTAAAGTATAGGGCAAGACCGTTGCTCCAATTTTTAGTTTCACGCACAAAATCATTCAAAGTGACCACACAAACGTGCATATCCTTTTGAATTCATGAGTATAGGAATAAATGCAACTTGCACAAACATGTTTTACCATCTTCTTGACGTGAATTTTCGTAACATTATATTTTTTCAAACAGTCATTAAAGTATAGGGCAAGACCGTTGCTCCAATTTTTAGTTTCACGCACAAAATCATTCAAAGTGACCACACAAACGTGCATATCCTTTTGAATTCATGAGTATAGGAATAAATGCAACTTGCACAAACATGTTTTATCATCTTCTTGACGTGAATTTTCGTAACATTATATTTTTTCAAACGGTCATTAAAGTATAGGGCAAGACCGTTGCTCCAATTTTTAGTTTCACGCACAAAATCATTCAAAGTGACCACCCAAACGTGCATATCCTTTTGAATTCATGAGTATAGGAATAAATGCAACTTGCACAAACATGTTTTACCATCTTCTTGACGTGAATTTTCGTAACATTATATTTCTTCAAACAGTCATTAAAGTATAGGGCAAGACCGTTGCTCCAATTTTTAGTTTCACACACAAAATCATTCAAAGTGACCACCCAAACGTGCATATCCTTTTGAATTCATGAGTATAGGAATAAATGCAACTTGCACAAACATGTTTTACCATCTTCTTGACGTGAATTTTCGTAACATTATATTCTTTCACACCGTCATTAAAGTACAGGGCAAGACCGTTGCTCCAATTTTTAGTTTCACGCACAAAATCATTCAAAGTGACCACCCAAACGTGCATATCCTTTTGAATGAATGAGAATAGGAATAAATGCAACTTGCACAAACATGTTTTACCATCTTCTTGACGTGAATTTTCGTAACATTATATTCTTTCAAACAGTCATTAAAGTATAGGGCAAGACCGTTGCTCCAATTTTTAGTTTCACGCTCAAAATCATTCAAAGTGACCACCCAAACGTGCGTATCCTTTTGAATTCATGAGTATAGGAATAAATGCAACTTGCACAAACATGTTTTATCGTCTTCTTCACGAGAATTTTCGTAACATTATATTCTTTCACACCGTCATTAAAGTACAGGGCAAGACCGTTGCTCCAATTTTTAGTTTCACACACAAAATCATTCAAAGTGACCACCCAAACGTGCATATCCTTTTGAATTCATGAGTATAGGAATAAATGCAACTTGCACAAGCATGTTTTACCATCTTCTTGACGTGAATTTTCGTAACATTATATTCTTTCAAACCGTCATTAAAGTATAGGGCAAGACCGTTGCTCCAATTTTTAGTTTCACGCACAAAATCATTCAAAGTGACCACCCAAACGTGCATATCCTTTTGAATGAATGAGAATAGGAATAAATGCAACTTGCACAAACATGTTTTATCGTCTTCTTGATGTGAATTTCCGTAACATTATATTTTTTCAAACAGACATTAAAGTACAGGGCAAGACCGTTGCTCCAATTTTTAGTTTCACGCACAAAATCATTTAAAGTGACTACACAGACGTGCATATCCTTTTGAAATTCATGAGTATAGGAATAAATGCAACTTGCACAAACATGTTTTATCGTCTTCTTGACGTGAATTTTCGTAACATTATATTTTTTCAAACAGTCATTAAAGTATAGGGCAAGACCGTTGCTCCAATTTTTAGTTTCACGCACAAAATCATTCAAAGTGACCACACACACGTGCATATCCTTTTGAATTCATGAGTATAGGAATAAATGCAACTTGCACAAACATGTTTTACCATCTTCTTAACGTGAATTTTCGTAACAATATATTTTTCCAAACAGTCATTAAAGTACAGGGGAAGACCGTTGCCGCAATATTCTGTTTCAAGCACAGAATCATTCAAAGTGACCACCCAAACGTGCGTATCCTTTTGAATTCATGAGTATAGGAATAAATGCAACTTGCACAAACATGTTTTACCATCTTCTTCACGTGAATTTCCGTGACATTATATTTTTTGAAACCGTCATTAAAGTACAGGGCAAAACCGTTGCCCCAATTTTTAGTTTCACGCACAGAATCATTCAAAGTGACCACACAAACGTGCATATCCTTTTGAATTCATGAGTATAGGAATAAATGCAACTTGCACAAACATGTTTTACCATCTTCTTGACGTGAATTTTCGTAACATTATATTTTTTCAAACTGTCATTAAAGTATAGGGCAAGACCGTTGCTCCAATTTTTAGTTTCACGCACAAAATCATTCAAAGTGACCACACAAACGTGCATATCCTTTTGAATTCATGAGTATAGGAATAAATGCAACTTGCACAAACATGTTTTATCATCTTCTTGACGTGAATTTTCGTAACATTATATTTTTCCAAACAGTCATTAAAGTACAGGGGAAGACCGTTGGCGCAATATTCTGTTTCAAGCACAGAATCATTCAAAGTGACCACACAAACGTGCATATCCTTTTGAATTCATGAGTATAGGAATAAATGCAACTTGCACAAACATGTTTTATCATCTTCTGTACGTGAATTTTCGTAACATTATCTTTTTCCAAACAGTCATTAAAGTACAGGGGAAGACCGTTGCCGCAATATTCTGTTTCAAGCACAGAATCATTCAAAGTGACCACCCAAACGTGCATATCCTTTTGAATTCATGAGTATAGGAATAAATGCAACTTGCACAAACATGTTTTACCATCTTCTGTACGTGAATTTTCGTAACATTATCTTTTTCCAAACAGTCATTAAAGTACAGGGGAAGACCATTGCCGCAATATTCTGTTTCAAGCACAGAATCATTCAAAGTGACCACACAAACGTGCATATCCTTTTGAATTCATGAGTATAGGAATAAATGCAACTTGCACAAACATGTTTTACCATCTTCTTGACGTGAATTTTCGTAACAATATATTTTTCCAAACAGTCATTAAAGTACAGGGGAAGACCGTTGCCGCAATATTCTGTTTCAAGCACAGAATCATTCAAAGTGACCACCCAAACGTGCGTATCCTTTTGAATTCATGAGTATAGGAATAAATGCAACTTGCACAAACATGTTTTACCATCTTCTTCACGTGAATTTCCGTGACATTATATTTTTTGAAACCGTCATTAAAGTACAGGGCAAAACCGTTGCCCCAATTTTTAGTTTCACGCACAGAATCATTCAAAGTGACCACACAAACGTGCATATCCTTTTGAATTCATGAGTATAGGAATAAATGCAACTTGCACAAACATGTTTTACCATCTTCTTGACGTGAATTTTCGTAACATTATATTTTTTCAAACTGTCATTAAAGTATAGGGCAAGACCGTTGCTCCAATTTTTAGTTTCACGCACAAAATCATTCAAAGTGACCACACAAACGTGCATATCCTTTTGAATTCATGAGTATAGGAATAAATGCAACTTGCACAAACATGTTTTATCATCTTCTTGACGTGAATTTTCGTAACATTATATTTTTCCAAACAGTCATTAAAGTACAGGGGAAGACCGTTGCCGCAATATTCTGTTTCAAGCACAGAATCATTCAAAGTGACCACCCAAACGTGCATATTCTTTTGAATGAATGAGTATAGGAATAAATGCAACTTGCACAAACATGTTTTACCATCTTCTGTACGTGAATTTTCGTAACATTATCTTTTTCCAAAGAGTCATTAAAGTACAGGGGAAGACCGTTGCCGCAATATTCTGTTTCAAGCACAGAATCATTCAAAGTGACCACCCAAACGTGCATATTCTTTTGAATGAATGAGTATAGGAATAAATGCAACTTGCACAAACATGTTTTACCATCTTCTGTACGTGAATTTTCGTAACATTATCTTTTTCCAAACAGTCATTAAAGTACAGGGGAAGACCGTTGCCGCAATATTCTGTTTCAAGTACAGAATCATTCAAAGTGACCACCCAAACGTGCATATCCTTTTGAATTCATGAGTATAGGAATAAATGCAACTTGCACAAACATGTTTTATCGTCTTCTTGACGTGAATTTTCGTAACATTATATTTTTTCAAACAGTCATTAAAGTATAGGGCAAGACCGTTGCTCCAATTTTTAGTTTCACGCACAAAATCATTCAAAGTGACCACACAAACGTGCATATCCTTTTGAATTCATGAATATACTAATAAATGCAACTTGTACAAACATGTTTTACCATCTTCTTGACGTGAATTTTCGTAACAATATATTTTTCCAAACAGTCATTAAAGTACAGGGGAAGACCGTTGGCGCAATATTCTGTTTCAAGCACAGAATCATTCAAAGTGACCACCCAAACGTGCATATCCTTTTGAATTCATGAGTATAGGAATAAATGCAACTTGCACAAACATGTTTTACCATCTTCTTCACGTGAATTTTCGTAACATTATATTTTTTCAAACAGTCATTAAAGTATAGGGCAAGACCGTTGCTCCAATTTTTAGTTTCACGCTCAAAATCATTCAAAGTGACCACCCAAACGTGCGTATCCTTTTGAATTCATGAGTATAGGAATAAATGCAACTTGCACAAACATGTTTTACCATCTTCTTGACGTGAATTTTCGTAACATTATATTTTTTCAAACTGTCATTAAAGTATAGGGCAAGACCGTTGCTCCAATTTTTAGTTTCACGCACAAAATCATTCAAAGTGACCACCCAAACGTGCATATCCTTTTGAATTCATGAGTATAGGAATAAATGCAACTTGCACAAACATGTTTTACCATCTTCTTGACGTGAATTTTCGTAACATTATATTCTTTCACACCGTCATTAAAGTACAGAGCAAGACCGTTGCTCCAATTTTTAGTTTCACGCTCAAAATCATTCAAAGTGACCACCCAAACGTGCGTATCCTTTTGAATTCATGAGTATAGGAATAAATGCAACTTGCACAAACATGTTTTACCATCTTCTTGACGTGAATTTTCGTAACATTATATTCTTTCACACCGTCATTAAAGTACAGAGCAAGACCGTTGCTCCAATTTTTAGTTTCACACACAAAATCATTCAAAGTGACCACCCAAACGTGCATATCCTTTTGAATTCATGAGTATAGGAATAAATGCAACTTGCACAAACATGTTTTACCATCTTCTGTACGTGAATTTTCGTAACATTATATTCTTTCAAACCGTCATTAAAGTATAGGGCAAGACCGTTGCTCCAATTTTTAGTTTCACGTACAAAATCATTCAGAGTGACCACATAGACGTGCATATCCTTTTCAATTCCTGAGTGTAGGAATAAATGCAACTTGCACAAACATGTTTTACCATCTTCTTGACGTGAATTTTCGTAACATTATATTCTTTCAAACAGTCATTAAAGTATAGGGCAAGACCGTTGCTCCAATTTTTAGTTTCACGCTCAAAATCATTCAAAGTGACCACCCAAACGTGCGTATCCTTTTGAATTCATGAGTATAGGAATAAATGCAACTTGCACAAACATGTTTTATCGTCTTCTTCACGAGAATTTTCGTAACATTATATTCTTTCACACCGTCATTAAAGTACAGGGCAAGACCGTTGCTCCAATTTTTAGTTTCACACACAAAATCATTCAAAGTGACCACCCAAACGTGCATATCCTTTTGAATTCATGAGTATAGGAATAAATGCAACTTGCACAAACATGTTTTACCATCTTCTTGACGTGAATTTTCGTAACATTATATTCTTTCAAACCGTCATTAAAGTACAGGGCAAGACCGTTGCTCCAATTTTTAGTTTCACGCACAAAATCATTCAAAGTGACCACCCAAACGTGCATATCCTTTTGAATGAATGAGAATAGGAATAAATGCAACTTGCACAAACATGTTTTACCATCTTCTTGACGTGAATTTTCGTAACATTATATTTTTTCAAACAGTCATTAAAGTATAGGGCAAGACCGTTGCTCCAATTTTTAGTTTCACGCACAAAATCATTCAAAGTGACCACACAAACGTGCATATCCTTTTGAATTCATGAGTATAGGAATAAATGCAACTTGCACAAACATGTTTTACCATCTTCTGGACGTGAATTTTCGTAACATTATATTTTTTCAAACAGTCATTAAAGTATAGGGCAAGACCGTTGCTCCAATTTTTAGTTTCACGCACAAAATCATTCAAAGTGACCACACAAACGTGCATATCCTTTTGAATTCATGAGTATAGGAATAAATGCAACTTGCACAAACATGTTTTATCATCTTCTTGACGTGAATTTTCGTAACATTATATTTTTTCAAACGGTCATTAAAGTATAGGGCAAGACCGTTGCTCCAATTTTTAGTTTCACGCACAAAATCATTCAAAGTGACCACCCAAACGTGCATATCCTTTTGAATTCATGAGTATAGGAATAAATGCAACTTGCACAAACATGTTTTACCATCTTCTTGACGTGAATTTTCGTAACATTATATTTCTTCAAACAGTCATTAAAGTATAGGGCAAGACCGTTGCTCCAATTTTTAGTTTCACACACAAAATCATTCAAAGTGACCACCCAAACGTGCATATCCTTTTGAATTCATGAGTATAGGAATAAATGCAACTTGCACAAACATGTTTTACCATCTTCTTGACGTGAATTTTCGTAACATTATATTCTTTCACACCGTCATTAAAGTATAGGGCAAGACCGTTGCTCCAATTTTTAGTTTCACGCACAAAATCATTCAAAGTGACCACCCAAACGTGCATATCCTTTTGAATGAATGAGAATAGGAATAAATGCAACTTGCACAAACATGTTTTACCATCTTCTTGACGTGAATTTTCGTAACATTATATTCTTTCAAACAGTCATTAAAGTATAGGGCAAGACCGTTGCTCCAATTTTTAGTTTCACGCTCAAAATCATTCAAAGTGACCACCCAAACGTGCATATCCTTTTGAATTCATGAGTATAGGAATAAATGCAACTTGCACAAACATGTTTTATCGTCTTCTTCACGAGAATTTTCGTAACATTATATTCTTTCACACCGTCATTAAAGTACAGGGCAAGACCGTTGCTCCAATTTTTAGTTTCACGCACAAAATCATTCAAAGTGACCACCCAAACGTGCATATCCTTTTGAATTCATGAGTATAGGAATAAATGCAACTTGCACAAACATGTTTTACCATCTTCTTGACGTGAATTTTCGTAACATTATATTCTTTCAAACCGTCATTAAAGTATAGGGCAAGACCGTTGCTCCAATTTTTAGTTTCACGCACAAAATCATTCAAAGTGACCACCCAAACGTGCATATCCTTTTGAATGAATGAGAATAGGAATAAATGCAACTTGCACAAACATGTTTTACCATCTTCTTGACGTGAATTTTCGTAACATTATATTTTTTCAAACAGTCATTAAAGTATAGGGCAAGACCGTTGCTCCAATTTTTAGTTTCACGCACAAAATCATTCAAAGTGACCACACAAACGTGCATATCCTTTTGAATTCATGAGTATAGGAATAAATGCAACTTGCACAAACATGTTTTACCATCTTCTTGACGTGAATTTTCGTAACATTATATTTTTTCAAACAGTCATTAAAGTATAGGGCAAGACCGTTGCTCCAATTTTTAGTTTCACGCACAAAATCATTCAAAGTGACCACACAAACGTGCATATCCTTTTGAATTCATGAGTATAGGAATAAATGCAACTTGCACAAATATGTTTTATCATCTTCTTGACGTGAATTTTCGTAACATTATATTTTTTCAAACGGTCATTAAAGTATAGGGCAAGACCGTTGCTCCAATTTTTAGTTTCACGCACAAAATCATTCAAAGTGACCACCCAAACGTGCATATCCTTTTGAATTCATGAGTATAGGAATAAATGCAACTTGCACAAACATGTTTTACCATCTTCTTGACGTGAATTTTCGTAACATTATATTTCTTCAAACAGTCATTAAAGTATAGGGCAAGACCGTTGCTCCAATTTTTAGTTTCACACACAAAATCATTCAAAGTGACCACCCAAACGTGCATATCCTTTTGAATTCATGAGTATAGGAATAAATGCAACTTGCACAAACATGTTTTACCATCTTCTTGACGTGAATTTTCGTAACATTATATTCTTTCACACCGTCATTAAAGTACAGGGCAAGACCGTTGCTCCAATTTTTAGTTTCACGCACAAAATCATTCAAAGTGACCACCCAAACGTGCATATCCTTTTGAATGAATGAGAATAGGAATAAATGCAACTTGCACAAACATGTTTTACCATCTTCTTGACGTGAATTTTCGTAACATTATATTTTTTCAAACAGTCATTAAAGTATAGGGCAAGACCGTTGCTCCAATTTTTAGTTTCACGCTCAAAATCATTCAAAGTGACCACCCAAACGTGCGTATCCTTTTGAATTCATGAGTATAGGAATAAATGCAACTTGCACAAACATGTTTTATCGTCTTCTTCACGAGAATTTTCGTAACATTATATTCTTTCACACCGTCATTAAAGTACAGGGCAAGACCGTTGCTCCAATTTTTAGTTTCACACACAAAATCATTCAAAGTGACCACCCAAACGTGCATATCCTTTTGAATTCATGAGTATAGGAATAAATGCAACTTGCACAAACATGTTTTACCATCTTCTTGACGTGAATTTTCGTAACATTATATTCTTTCAAACCGTCATTAAAGTATAGGGCAAGACCGTTGCTCCAATTTTTAGTTTCACGCACAAAATCATTCAAAGTGACCACCCAAACGTGCATATCCTTTTGAATGAATGAGAATAGGAATAAATGCAACTTGCACAAACATGTTTTACCATCTTCTTGACGTGAATTTTCGTAACATTATATTTTTTCACACCGTCATTAAAGTATAGGGCAAGACCGTTGCTCCAATTTTTAGTTTCACGCACAAAATCATTCAAAGTGACCACACAAACGTGCATATCCTTTTGAATTCATGAGTATAGGAATAAATGCAACTTGCACAAACATGTTTTATCATCTTCTTGACGTGAATTTTCGTAACATTATATTTTTTCAAACGGTCATTAAAGTATAGGGCAAGACCGTTGCTCCAATTTTTAGTTTCACGCACAAAATCATTCAAAGTGACCACCCAAACGTGCATATCCTTTTGAATTCATGAGTATAGGAATAAATGCAACTTGCACAAACATGTTTTACCATCTTCTTGACGTGAATTTTCGTAACATTATATTTTTTCAAACAGTCATTAAAGTATAGGGCAAGACCGTTGCTCCAATTTTTAGTTTCACGCACAAAATCATTCAAAGTGACCACACAAACGTGCATATCCTTTTGAATTCATGAATATACTAATAAATGCAACTTGTACAAACATGTTTTACCATCTTCTTGACGTGAATTTTCGTAACAATATATTTTTCCAAACAGTCATTAAAGTACAGGGGAAGACCGTTGGCGCAATATTCTGTTTCAACCACAGAATCATTCAAAGTGACCACCCAAACGTGCATATCCTTTTGAATTCATGAGTATAGGAATAAATGCAACTTGCACAAACATGTTTTACCATCTTCTTCACGTGAATTTTCGTAACATTATATTTTTTCAAACAGTCATTAAAGTATAGGGCAAGACCGTTGCTCCAATTTTTAGTTTCACGCTCAAAATCATTCAAAGTGACCACCCAAACGTGCGTATCCTTTTGAATTCATAAGTATAGGAATAAATGCAACTTGCACAAACATGTTTTACCATCTTCTTGACGTGAATTTTCGTAACATTATATTTTTTCAAACTGTCATTAAAGTATAGGGCAAGACCGTTGCTCCAATTTTTAGTTTCACGCACAAAATCATTCAAAGTGACCACCCAAACGTGCATATCCTTTTGAATTCATGAGTATAGGAATAAATGCAACTTGCACAAACATGTTTTATCATCTTCTTGACGTAAATTTTCGTAACATTATATTTTTCCAAACAGTCATTAAAGTATAGGTCTAGACCGTTGCTCCAATTTTTAGTTTCACGCTCAAAATCATTCAAAGTGACCACCCAAACGTGCGTATCCTTTTGAATTCATGAGTATAGGAATAAATGCAACTTGCACAAACATGTTTTACCATCTTCTTGACGTGAATTTTCGTAACATTATATTCTTTCACACCGTCATTAAAGTACAGAGCAAGACCGTTGCTCCAATTTTTAGTTTCACACACAAAATCATTCAAAGTGACCACCCAAACGTGCATATCCTTTTGAATTCATGAGTATAGGAATAAATGCAACTTGCACAAACATGTTTTACCATCTTCTGTACGTGAATTTTCGTAACATTATATTCTTTCAAACCGTCATTAAAGTATAGGGCAAGACCGTTGCTCCAATTTTTAGTTTCACGTACAAAATCATTCAGAGTGACCACATAGACGTGCATATCCTTTTCAATTCCTGAGTGTAGGAATAAATGCAACTTGCACAAACATGTTTTACCATCTTCTTGACGTGAATTTTCGTAACATTATATTCTTTCAAACAGTCATTAAAGTATAGGGCAAGACCGTTGCTCCAATTTTTAGTTTCACGCTCAAAATCATTCAAAGTGACCACCCAAACGTGCGTATCCTTTTGAATTCATGAGTATAGGAATAAATGCAACTTGCACAAACATGTTTTATCGTCTTCTTGACGAGAATTTTCGTAACATTATATTCTTTCACACCGTCATTAAAGTACAGGGCAAGACCGTTGCTCCAATTTTTAGTTTCACTCACAAAATCATTCAAAGTGACCACCCAAACGTGCATATCCTTTTGAATTCATGAGTATAGGAATAAATGCAACTTGCACAAACATGTTTTACCATCTTCTTGACGTGAATTTTCGTAACATTATATTCTTTCAAACCGTCATTAAAGTATAGGGCAAGACCGTTGCTCCAATTTTTAGTTTCACGCACAAAATCATTCAAAGTGACCACCCAAACGTGCATATCCTTTTGAATGAATGAGTATAGGAATAAATGCAACTTGCACAAACATGTTTTACCATCTTCTTGACGTGAATTTTCGTAACATTATATTTTTTCAAACAGTCATTAAAGTATAGGGCAAGACCGTTGCTCCAATTTTTAGTTTCACGCACAAAATCATTCAAAGTGACCACACAAACGTGCATATCCTTTTGAATTCATGAGTATAGGAATAAATGCAACTTGCACAAACATGTTTTACCATCTTCTTGACGTGAATTTTCGTAACATTATATTTTTTCAAACAGTCATTAAAGTATAGGGCAAGACCGTTGCTCCAATTTTTAGTTTCACGCACAAAATCATTCAAAGTGACCACACAAACGTGCATATCCTTTTGAATTCATGAGTATAGGAATAAATGCAACTTGCACAAACATGTTTTATCATCTTCTTGACGTGAATTTTCGTAACATTATATTTTTTCAAACGGTCATTAAAGTATAGGGCAAGACCGTTGCTCCAATTTTTAGTTTCACGCACAAAATCATTCAAAGTGACCACCCAAACGTGCATATCCTTTTGAATTCATGAGTATAGGAATAAATGCAACTTGCACAAACATGTTTTACCATCTTCTTGACGTGAATTTTCGTAACATTATATTTCTTCAAACAGTCATTAAAGTATAGGGCAAGACCGTTGCTCCAATTTTTAGTTTCACACACAAAATCATTCAAAGTGACCACCCAAACGTGCATATCCTTTTGAATTCATGAGTATAGGAATAAATGCAACTTGCACAAACATGTTTTACCATCTTCTTGACGTGAATTTTCGTAACATTATATTCTTTCACACCGTCATTAAAGTACAGGGCAAGACCGTTGCTCCAATTTTTAGTTTCACACACAAAATCATTCAAAGTGACCACCCAAACGTGCATATCCTTTTGAATTAATGAGAATAGGAATAAATGCAACTTGCACAAACATGTTTTACCATCTTCTTGACGTGAATTTTCGTAACATTATATTCTTTCAAACAGTCATTAAAGTATAGGGCAAGACCGTTGCTCCAATTTTTAGTTTCACGCTCAAAATCATTCAAAGTGACCACCCAAACGTGCGTATCCTTTTGAATTCATGAGTATAGGAATAAATGCAACTTGCACAAACATGTTTTATCGTCTTCTTCACGAGAATTTTCGTAACATTATATTCTTTCACACCGTCATTAAAGTACAGGGCAAGACCGTTGCTCCAATTTTTAGTTTCACACACAAAATCATTCAAAGTGACCACCCAAACGTGCATATCCTTTTGAATTCATGAGTATAGGAATAAATGCAACTTGCACAAACATGTTTTACCATCTTCTTGACGTGAATTTTCGTAACATTATATTCTTTCAAACCGTCATTAAAGTATAGGGCAAGACCGTTGCTCCAATTTTTAGTTTCACGCACAAAATCATTCAAAGTGACCACCCAAACGTGCATATCCTTTTGAATGAATGAGAATAGGAATAAATGCAACTTGCACAAACATGTTTTACCATCTTCTTGACGTGAATTTTCGTAACATTATATTTTTTCAAACAGTCATTAAAGTATAGGGCAAGACCGTTGCTCCAATTTTTAGTTTCACGCACAAAATCATTCAAAGTGACCACCCAAACGTGCATATCCTTTTGAATTCATAAGTATAGGAATAAATGCAACTTGCACAAACATGTTTTACCATCTTCTTGACGTGAATTTTCGTAACATTATATTTTTTCAAACAGTCATTAAAGTATAGGGCAAGACCGTTGCTCCAATTTTTAGTTTCACGCACAAAATCATTCAAAGTGACCACACAAACGTGCATATCCTTTTGAATTCATGAGTATAGGAATAAATGCAACTTGCACAAACATGTTTTATCATCTTCTTGACGTGAATTTTCGTAACATTATATTTTTTCAAACGGTCATTAAAGTATAGGGCAAGACCGTTGCTCCAATTTTTAGTTTCACGCACAAAATCATTCAAAGTGACCACCCAAACGTGCATATCCTTTTGAATTCATGAGTATAGGAATAAATGCAACTTGCACAAACATGTTTTACCATCTTCTTGACGTGAATTTTCGTAACATTATATTTCTTCAAACAGTCATTAAAGTATAGGGCAAGACCGTTGCTCCAATTTTTAGTTTCACACACAAAATCATTCAAAGTGACCACCCAAACGTGCATATCCTTTTGAATTCATGAGTATAGGAATAAATGCAACTTGCACAAACATGTTTTACCATCTTCTTGACGTGAATTTTCGTAACATTATATTCTTTCACACCGTCATTAAAGTACAGGGCAAGACCGTTGCTCCAATTTTTAGTTTCACGCACAAAATCATTCAAAGTGACCACCCAAACGTGCATATCCTTTTGAATGAATGAGAATAGGAATAAATGCAACTTGCACAAACATGTTTTACCATCTTCTTGACGTGAATTTTCGTAACATTATATTCTTTCAAACCGTCATTAAAGTATAGGGCAAGACCGTTGCTCCAATTTTTAGTTTCACGCACAAAATCATTCAAAGTGACCACCCAAACGTGCATATCCTTTTGAATGAATGAGAATAGGAATAAATGCAACTTGCACAAACATGTTTTACCATCTTCTTGACGTGAGTTTTCGTAACATTATATTTTTTCAAACAGTCATTAAAGTATAGGGCAAGACCGTTGCTCCAATTTTTAGTTTCACGCACAAAATCATTCAAAGTGACCACACAAACGTGCATATCCTTTTGAATTCATGAGTATAGGAATAAATGCAACTTGCACAAACATGTTTTACCATCTTCTTGACGTGAATTTTCGTAACATTATATTTTTTCAAACAGTCATTAAAGTATAGGGCAAGACCGTTGCTCCAATTTTTAGTTTCACGCACAAAATCATTCAAAGTGACCACACAAACGTGCATATCCTTTTGAATTCATGAGTATAGGAATAAATGCAACTTGCACAAACATGTTTTATCATCTTCTTGACGTGAATTTTCGTAACATTATATTTTTTCAAACGGTCATTAAAGTATAGGGCAAGACCGTTGCTCCAATTTTTAGTTTCACGCACAAAATCATTCAAAGTGACCACCCAAACGTGCATATCCTTTTGAATTCATGAGTATAGGAATAAATGCAACTTGCACAAACATGTTTTACCATCTTCTTGACGTGAATTTTCGTAACATTATATTTCTTCAAACAGTCATTAAAGTATAGGGCAAGACCGTTGCTCCAATTTTTAGTTTCACACACAAAATCATTCAAAGTGACCACCCAAACGTGCATATCCTTTTGAATTCATGAGTATAGGAATAAATGCAACTTGCACAAACATGTTTTACCATCTTCTTGACGTGAATTTTCGTAACATTATATTCTTTCACACCGTCATTAAAGTACAGGGCAAGACCGTTGCTCCAATTTTTAGTTTCACACACAAAATCATTCAAAGTGACCACCCAAACGTGCATATCCTTTTGAATTCATGATTATAGGAATAAATGCAACTTGCACAAACATGTTTTACCATCTTCTGTACGTGAATTTTCGTAACATTATATTCTTTCAAACCGTCATTAAAGTATAGGGCAAGACCGTTGCTCCAATTTTTAGTTTCACGCACAAAATCATTCAAAGTGACCACCCAAACGTGCATATCCTTTTGAATTCCTGAGTGTAGGAATAAATGCAACTTGCACAAACATGTTTTACCATCTTCTGTACGTGAATTTTCGTAACATTATATTTTTTCAAACAGTCATTAAAGTATAGGGCAAGACCGTTGCTCCAATTTTTAGTTTCACGTACAAAATCATTCAGAGTGACCACATAGACGTGCATATCCTTTTGAATGAATGAGAATAGGAATAAATGCAACTTGCACAAACATGTTTTACCATCTTCTTGACGTGAATTTTCGTAACATTATATTCTTTCAAACCGTCATTAAAGTATAGGGCAAGACCGTTGCTCCAATTTTTAGTTTCACGCACAAAATCATTCAAAGTGACCACCCAAACGTGCATATCCTTTTGAATGAATGAGAATAGGAATAAATGCAACTTGCACAAACATGTTTTACCATCTTCTTGACGTGAATTTTCGTAACATTATATTTTTTCAAACAGTCATTAAAGTATAGGGCAAGACCGTTGCTCCAATTTTTAGTTTCACGCACAAAATCATTCAAAGTGACCACACAAACGTGCATATCCTTTTGAATTCATGAGTATAGGAATAAATGCAACTTGCACAAACATGTTTTACCATCTTCTTGACGTGAATTTTCGTAACATTATATTTTTTCAAACAGTCATTAAAGTATAGGGCAAGACCGTTGCTCCAATTTTTAGTTTCACGCACAAAATCATTCAAAGTGACCACCCAAACGTGCATATCCTTTTGAATGAATGAGAATAGGAATAAATGCAACTTGCACAAACATGTTTTACCATCTTCTTGACGTGAATTTTCGTAACATTATATTTTTTCAAACAGTCATTAAAGTATAGGGCAAGACCGTTGCTCCAATTTTTAGTTTCACGCACAAAATCATTCAAAGTGACCACACAAACGTGCATATCCTTTTGAATTCATGAGTATAGGAATAAATGCAACTTGCACAAACATGTTTTACCATCTTCTTGACGTGAATTTTCGTAACATTATATTTTTTCAAACAGTCATTAAAGTATAGGGCAAGACCGTTGCTCCAATTTTTAGTTTCACACACAAAATCATTCAAAGTGACCACCCAAACGTGCATATCCTTTTGAATTCATGATTATAGGAATAAATGCAACTTGCACAAACATGTTTTACCATCTTCTTGACGTGAATTTTCGTAACATTATATTCTTTCACACCGTCATTAAAGTACAGAGCAAGACCGTTGCTCCAATTTTTAGTTTCACACACAAAATCATTCAAAGTGACCACCCAAACGTGCATATCCTTTTGAATTCATGAGTATAGGAATAAATGCAACTTGCACAAACATGTTTTACCATCTTCTGTACGTGAATTTTCGTAACATTATATTCTTTCAAACCGTCATTAAAGTATAGGGCAAGACCGTTGCTCCAATTTTTAGTTTCACGTACAAAATCATTCAGAGTGACCACATAGACGTGCATATCCTTTTCAATTCCTGAGTGTAGGAATAAATGCAACTTGCACAAACATGTTTTACCATCTTCTTGACGTGAATTTTCGTAACATTATATTCTTTCAAACAGTCATTAAAGTATAGGGCAAGACCGTTGCTCCAATTTTTAGTTTCACGCTCAAAATCATTCAAAGTGACCACCCAAACGTGCGTATCCTTTTGAATTCATGAGTATAGGAATAAATGCAACTTGCACAAACATGTTTTATCGTCTTCTTCACGAGAATTTTCGTAACATTATATTCTTTCACACCGTCATTAAAGTATAGGGCAAGACCGTTGCTCCAATTTTTAGTTTCACACACAAAATCATTCAAAGTGACCACCCAAACGTGCATATCCTTTTGAATTCATGAGTATAGGAATAAATGCAACTTGCACAAACATGTTTTACCATCTTCTTGACGTGAATTTTCGTAACATTATATTCTTTCAAACCGTCATTAAAGTATAGGGCAAGACCGTTGCTCCAATTTTTAGTTTCACGCACAAAATCATTCAAAGTGACCACCCAAACGTGCATATCCTTTTGAATGAATGAGAATAGGAATAAATGCAACTTGCACAAACATGTTTTACCATCTTCTTGACGTGAATTTTCGTAACATTATATTTTTTCAAACAGTCATTAAAGTATAGGGCAAGACCGTTGCTCCAATTTTTAGTTTCACGCACAAAATCATTCAAAGTGACCACACAAACGTGCATATCCTTTTGAATTCATGAGTATAGGAATAAATGCAACTTGCACAAACATGTTTTACCATCTTCTTGACGTGAATTTTCGTAACATTATATTTTTTCAAACAGTCATTAAAGTATAGGGCAAGACCGTTGCTCCAATTTTTAGTTTCACGCACAAAACCATTCAAAGTGACCACACAAACGTGCATATCCTTTTGAATTCATGAGTATAGGAATAAATGCAACTTGCACAAACATGTTTTATCATCTTCTTGACGTGAATTTTCGTAACATTATATTTTTTCAAACGGTCATTAAAGTATAGGGCAAGACCGTTGCTCCAATTTTTAGTTTCACGCACAAAATCATTCAAAGTGACCACCCAAACGTGCATATCCTTTTGAATTCATGAGTATAGGAATAAATGCAACTTGCACAAACATGTTTTACCATCTTCTTGACGTGAATTTTCGTAACATTATATTTCTTCAAACAGTCATTAAAGTATAGGGCAAGACCGTTGCTCCAATTTTTAGTTTCACACACAAAATCATTCAAAGTGACCACCCAAACGTGCATATCCTTTTGAATTCATGAGTATAGGAATAAATGCAACTTGCACAAACATGTTTTACCATCTTCTTGACGTGAATTTTCGTAACATTATATTCTTTCACACCGTCATTAAAGTACAGGGCAAGACCGTTGCTCCAATTTTTAGTTTCACGCACAAAATCATTCAAAGTGACCACCCAAACGTGCATATCCTTTTGAATGAATGAGAATAGGAATAAATGCAACTTGCACAAACATGTTTTACCATCTTCTTGACGTGAATTTTCGTAACATTATATTCTTTCAAACAGTCATTAAAGTATAGGGCAAGACCGTTGCTCCAATTTTTAGTTTCACGCTCAAAATCATTCAAAGTGACCACCCAAACGTGCGTATCCTTTTGAATTCATGAGTATAGGAATAAATGCAACTTGCACAAACATGTTTTATCGTCTTCTTCACGAGAATTTTCGTAACATTATATTCTTTCACACCGTCATTAAAGTACAGGGCAAGACCGTTGCTCCAATTTTTAGTTTCACACACAAAATCATTCAAAGTGACCACCCAAACGTGCATATCCTTTTGAATTCATGAGTATAGGAATAAATGCAACTTGCACAAACATGTTTTACCATCTTCTTGACGTGAATTTTCGTAACATTATATTTTTTCAAACAGTCATTAAAGTATAGGGCAAGACCGTTGCTCCAATTTTTAGTTTCACGCACAAAATCATTCAAAGTGACCACACAAACGTGCATATCCTTTTGAATTCATGAGTATAGGAATAAATGCAACTTGCACAAACATGTTTTATCATCTTCTTGACGTGAATTTTCGTAACATTATATTTTTTCAAACGGTCATTAAAGTATAGGGCAAGACCGTTGCTCCAATTTTTAGTTTCACGCACAAAATCATTCAAAGTGACCACCCAAACGTGCATATCCTTTTGAATTCATGAGTATAGGAATAAATGCAACTTGCACAAACATGTTTTACCATCTTCTTGACGTGAATTTTCGTAACATTATATTCTTTCACACCGTCATTAAAGTACAGGGCAAGACCGTTGCTCCAATTTTTAGTTTCACACACAAAATCATTCAAAGTGACCACCCAAACGTGCATATCCTTTTGAATTCATGATTATAGGAATAAATGCAACTTGCACAAACATGTTTTACCATCTTCTGTACGTGAATTTTCGTAACATTATATTCTTTCAAACCGTCATTAAAGTATAGGGCAAGACCGTTGCTCCAATTTTTAGTTTCACGCACAAAATCATTCAAAGTGACCACCCAAACGTGCATATCCTTTTGAATTCCTGAGTGTAGGAATAAATGCAACTTGCACAAACATGTTTTACCATCTTCTGTACGTGAATTTTCGTAACATTATATTTTTTCAAACAGTCATTAAAGTATAGGGCAAGACCGTTGCTCCAATTTTTAGTTTCACGCACAAAATCATTCAAAGTGACCACCCAAACGTGCATATCCTTTTGAATTCATAAGTATAGGAATAAATGCAACTTGCACAAACATGTTTTACCATCTTCTTGACGTGAATTTTCGTAACATTATATTTTTTCAAACAGTCATTAAAGTATAGGGCAAGACCGTTGCTCCAATTTTTAGTTTCACGCTCAAAATCATTCAAAGTGACCACATAGACGTGCATATCCTTTTGAATTCCTGAGTGTAGGAATAAATGCAACTTGCACAAACATGTTTTACCATCTTCTTGACGTGAATTTTCGTAACATTATATTCTTTCAAACAGTCATTAAAGTATAGGGCAAGACCGTTGCTCCAATTTTTAGTTTCACGCTCAAAATCATTCAAAGTGACCACCCAAACGTGCGTATCCTTTTGAATTCATGAGTATACGAATAAATGCAACTTGCACAAACATGTTTTACCATCTTCTGTACGTGAATTTTCGTAACATTATATTCTTTCACACCGTCATTAAAGTATAGGGCAAGACCGTTGCTCCAATTTTTAGTTTCACGCTCAAAATCATTCAAAGTGACCACCCAAACGTGCGTATCCTTTTGAATGAATGAGAATAGGAATAAATGCAACTTGCACAAACATGTTTTACCATCTTCTTGACGTGAATTTTCGTAACATTATATTCTTTCAAACCGTCATTAAAGTATAGGGCAAGACCGTTGCTCCAATTTTTAGTTTCACACACAAAATCATTCAAAGTGACCACATAGACGTGCATATCCTTTTGAATTCATGAGTATAGGAATAAATGCAACTTGCACAAACATGTTTTACCATCTTCTTGACGTGAATTTTCGTAACATTATATTTTTTCAAACAGTCATTAAAGTATAGGGCAAGACCGTTGCTCCAATTTTTAGTTTCACGCACAAAATCATTCAAAGTGACCACACAAACGTGCATATCCTTTTGAATTCATGAGTATAGGAATAAATGCAACTTGCACAAACATGTTTTACCATCTTCTTGACGTGAATTTTCGTAACATTATATTTTTTCAAATTGTCATTAAAGTATAGGGCAAGACCGTTGCTCCAATTTTTAGTTTCACGCACAAAATCATTCAAAGTGACCACCCAAACGTGCATATCCTTTTGAATTCATGAGTATAGGAATAAATGCAACTTGCACAAACATGTTTTACCATCTTCTGTACGTGAATTTTCGTAACATTATATTCTTTCAAACCGTCATTAAAGTATAGGGCAAGACCGTTGCACCAATTTTTAGTTTCACGCACAAAATCATTCAAAGTGACCACATAGACGTGCATATCCTTTTGAATTCCTGAGTGTAGGAATAAATGCAACTTGCACAAACATGTTTCACCATCTTCTTGACGTGAATTTTCGTAACAATATATTCTTTCAAACAATCATTAAAGTATAGGGCAAGACCGTTGCTCCAATTTTTAGTTTCACGCTCAAAATCATTCAAAGTGACCACCCAAACGTGCGTATCCTTTTGAATTCATGAGTATAGGAATAAATGCAACTTGCACAAACATGTTTTACCATCTTCTTGACGTGAATTTTCGTAACATTATATTTTTTCAAACTGTCATTAAAGTATAGGGCAAGACCGTTGCTCCAATTTTTAGTTTCACGCACAAAATCATTCAAAGTGACCCCACAAACGTGCATATCCTTTTGAATTCATGAGTATAGGAATAAATGCAACTTGCACAAACATGTTTTACCATCTTCTTGACGTGAATTTTCGTAACATTATATTCTTTCAAACCGTCATTAAAGTTTAGGGCAAGACCGTTGCTCCAATTTTTAGTTTCACGCACAAAATCATTCAAAGTGACCACACAAACGTGCATATCCTTTTGAATTCATGAGTATAGGAATAAATGCAACTTGCACAAACATGTTTTACCATCTTCTTGACGTGAATTTTCGTAACATTATATTTTTTCAAACAGTCATTAAAGTATAGGGCAAGACCGTTGCTCCAATTTTTAGTTTCACGCACAAAATCATTCAAAGTGACCACACAAACGTGCATATCCTTTTGAATTCATGAATATAGGAATAAATGCAACTTGCACAAACATGTTTTACGATCTTCATCACGTGAATTTTCGTAACATTATATTCTTTCAAACAGTCATTAAAGTACAGGGCAAGGCCGTTGCTCCAATTTTTAGTTTCACGCACAAAATCATTCAAAGTGACCACCCAAACGTGCATATCCTTTTGAATTCATGAGTATAGGAATAAATGCAACTGGCACAAACATGTTTTACCATCTTCTGTAAGTGAATTTTCGTAACATTATATTTTTTCAAACGGTCATTAAAGTATAGGTCAAGACCGTTGCTCCAATTTTTAGTTTCACGCACAAAATCATTCAAAGTGACCACCCAAACGTGCATATCCTTTTGAATTCATGAGTATAGGAATAAATGCAACTTGCACAAACATGTTTTACCATCTTCATCACGTGAATTTTCGTAACATTATATTTTTTCAAACAGTCATTAAAGTATAGGGCAAGACCGTTGCTCCAATTTTTAGTTTCACGGACAAAATCATTCAAAGTGACCACACAAACGTGCATATCCTTTTGAATTCATGAGTATAGGAATAAATGCAACTTGCACAAACATGTTTTACCATCTTCTTGACGTGAATTTTCGTAACATTATCTTTTTCCAAACAGTCATTAAAGTACAGGGGAAGACCGTTGCCGCAATATTCTGTTTCAAGCACAGAATCATTCAAAGTGACCACCCAAACGTGCATATCCTTTTGAATTCATGAGTATAGGAATAAATGCAACTTGCACAAACATGTCTTACCATCTTCTTGACGTGAATTTTCGTAACATTATATTTTTTCAAACGGTCATTAAAGTATAGGTCAAGACCGTTGCTCCAATTTTTAGTTTCACGCACAAAATCATTCAAAGTGACCACCCAAACGTGCATATCCTTTTGAATTCATGAGTATAGGAATAAATGCAACTTGCACAAACATGTTTTACCATCTTCATCACGTGAATTTTCGTAACATTATATTTTTTCAAACAGTCATTAAAGTATAGGGCAAGACCGTTGCTCCAATTTTTAGTTTCACGCACAAAATCATTCAAAGTGACCACCCAAACGTGCATATCCTTTTGAATTCATGAGTATAGGAATAAATGCAACTTGCACAAACAAGTTTTACCATCTTCATCACGTGAATTTTCGTAACATTATATTTTTTCAAACAGTCATTAAAGTATAGGGCAAGACCGTTGCTCCAATTTTTAGTTTCACGCACAAAATCATTCAAAGTGACCACACAAACGTGCATATCCTTTTGAATTCATGAGTATAGGAATAAATGCAACTTGCACAAACATGTTTTACCATCTTCTTGACGTGAATTTTCGTAACATTATCTTTTTCCAAACAGTCATTAAAGTACAGGGGAAGACCGTTGCCGCAATATTCTGTTTCAAGCACAGAATCATTCAAAGTGACCACCCAAACGTGCATATCCTTTTGAATTCATGAGTATAGGAATAAATGCAACTTGCACAAACATGTCTTACCATCTTCTTGACGTGAATTTTCGTAACATTATATTTCTTCAAACAGTCATTAAAGTAGAGGGCAACACCGTTGCCCGAATTTTTAGTTTCACGCACAAAATCATTCAAAGTGACCACACAAATGTGCATATCCTTTTGAATTCATGAGTATAGGAATAAATGCAACTTGCACAAACATGTTTTACCATCTTCTGTACGTGAATTTTCGTAACATTATCTTTTTCCAAACAGTCATTAAAGTACAGGGGAAGACCGTTGCCGCAATATTCTGTTTCAAGCACAGAATCATTCAAAGTGACCACCCAAACGTGCATATCCTTTTGAATTCATGAGTATAGGAATAAATGCAACTTGCACAAACATGTTTTACCATCTTCTTTACGTGAATTTTCGTAACATTATATTTCTTCAAACAGTCATTAAAGTAGAGGGCAAGACCGTTGCCCGAATTTTTAGTTTCAAGCACAGAATCATTCAAAGTGACCACAGAAACGTGCATATCCTTTTGAATTCATGAGTATAGGAATAAATGCAACTTGCACAAACATGTTTTATCGTCTTCTTCACGTGAATTTTCGTAACATTATATTCTTTCACACCGTCATTAAAGTACAGGGCAAGGCCGTTGCTCCAATTTTTCGTTTCACGCACAAAATCATTCAAAGTGACCACACAAACGTGCATATCCTTTTGAATTCCTGAGTGTAGGAATAAATGCAACTTGCACAAACATGTTTTACCATCTTCTGTACGTGAATTTTCGTAACATTATATTCTTTCAAACCGTCATTAAAGTATAGGGCAAGACCGTTGCTCCAATTTTTAGTTTCACGCACAAAATCATTCAAAGTGACCACATAGACGTGCATATCCTTTTGAATTCCTGAGTGTAGGAATAAATGCAACTTGCACAAACATGTTTTACCATCTTCTTGACGTGAATTTTCGTAACATTATATTCTTTCAAACAGTCATTAAAGTATAGGGCAAGACCGTTGCTCCAATTTTTAGTTTCACGCTCAAAATCATTCAAAGTGACCACCCAAACGTGCGTATCCTTTTGAATTCATGAGTATAGGAATAAATGCAACTTGCACAAACATGTTTTACCATCTTCTTGACGTGAATTTTCGTAACATTATATTTTTTCAAACTGTCATTAAAGTATAGGGCAAGACCGTTGCTCCAATTTTTAGTTTCACGCACAAAATCATTCAAAGTGACCACCCAAACGTGCATATCCTTTTGAATGAATGGGTATAGGAATAAATGCAACTTGCACAAACATGTTTTACCATCTTCTTGACGTGAATTTTCGTAACATTATATTCTTTCAAACCGTCATTAAAGTATAGGGCAAGACCGTTGCTCCAATTTTTAGTTTCACGCACAAAATCATTCAAAGTGACCAGACAAACGTGCATATCCTTTTGAATTCATGAGTATAGGAATAAATGCAACTTGCACAAACATGTTTTACCATCTTCTTGACGTGAATTTTCGTAACATTATATTTTTTCAAACAGTCATTAAAGTATAGGGCAAGACCGTTGCTCCAATTTTTAGTTTCACGCTCAAAATCATTCAAAGTGACCACACAAACGTGCATATCCTTTTGAATTCATGAGTATAGGAATAAATGCAACTTGCACAAACATGTTTTATCATCTTCTTGACGTGAATTTTCGTAACATTATATTTTTTCAAACAGTCATTAAAGTATAGGGCAAGACCGTTGCTCCAATTTTTAGTTTCACGCACAAAATCATTCAAAGTGACCACCCAAACGTGCATATCCTTTTGAATTCATGAGTATAGGAATAAATGCAACTTGCACAAACATGTCTTACCATCTTCTTGACGTGAATTTTCGTAACATTATATTTTTTCAAACCGTCATTAAAGTATAGGGCAAGACCGTTGCTCCAATTTTTAGTTTCACGCACAAAATCATTCAAAGTGACCACACAAACGTGCATATTCTTTTGAATTCATGAGTATAGGAATAAATGCAACTTGCACAAACATGTCTTACCATCTTCTTGACGTGAATTTTCGTAACATTATATTTTTTCAAACCGTCATTAAAGTATAGGGCAAGACCGTTGCTCCAATTTTTAGTTTCACACACAAAATCATTCAAAGTGACCACCCAAACGTGCATATCCTTTTGAATTCATGAATATAGGAATAAATGGAACTTGCACAAACATGTTTTACCATCTTCTTGACGTGAATTTTCGTAACATTATATTCTTTCACACCGTCATTAAAGTACAGGGCAAGACCGTTGCTCCAATTTTTAGTTTCACGCACAAAATCATTCAAAGTGACCACCCAAACGTGCATATTCTTTTGAATTCATGAGTATAGGAATAAATGCAACTTGCACAAACATGTTTTACCATCTTCTTGACGTGAATATTCGTAACATTATATTCTTTCACACCGTCATTAAAGTACAGGGCAAGACCGTTGCTCCAATTTTTAGTTTCACACACAAAATCATTCAAAGTGACCACCCAAACGTGCATATCCTTTTGAATTCATGAGTATAGGAATAAATGCAACTTGCACAAACATGTTTTACCATCTTCTTGACGTGAATTTTCGTAACATTATATTCTTTCACACCGTCATTAAAGTACAGGGCAAGGCCGTTGCTCCAATTTTTAGTTTCACGCACAAAATCATTCAAAGTGACCACCCAAACGTGCATATCCTTTTGAATTCATGAGTATAGGAATAAATGCAACTTGCACAAACATGTTTTACCATCTTCTGTACGTGAATTTTCGTAACATTATATTCTTCCAAACCGTCATTAAAGTATAGGGCAAGACCGTTGCTCCAATTTTTAGTTTCACGCACAAAATCATTCAAAGTGACCACATAGTCGTGCATATCCTTTTGAATTCCTGAGTGTAGGAATAAATGCAACTTGCACAAATATGTTTTACCATCTTCTTGACGTGAATTTTCGTAACATTATATTTTTTCAAACAGTCATTAAAGTATAGGGCAAGACCGTTGCTCCAATTTTTAGTTTCACGCACAAAATCATTCAAAGTGACCACCCAAATGTGCATATCCTTTTGAGTTCATGAGTATAGGAATAAATGCAACTTGCACAAAAATGTTTTACCATCTCCATTACGTGAATTTTCGTAACATTATATTCTTTCAAACAGTCATTAAAGTACAGGGCAAGACCGTTGCTCCAATTTTTAGTTTCACACACAAAATCATTCAAAGTGACCACCCAAACGTGCATATCCTTTTGAATTCATGAGTATAGGAATAAATGCAACTTGCACAAACATGTTTTACCATCTTCTTGACGTGAATTTTCGTAACATTATATTCTTTCACACCGTCATTAAAGTACAGGGCAAGGCCGTTGCTCCAATTTTTAGTTTCACGCACAAAATCATTCAAAGTGACCACCCAAACGTGCATATCCTTTTGAATTCATGAGTATAGAAATAAATGCAACTTGCACAAACATGTTTCACCATCTTCTGTACGTGAATTTTCGTAACATTATATTCTTTCAAACCGTCATTAAAGTATAGGGCAAGACCGTTGCTCCAATTTTTAGTTTCACGCACAAAATCATTCAAAGTGACCACATAGACGTGCATATCCTTTTGAATTCCTGAGTGTAGGAATAAATGCAACTTGCACAAACATGTTTTACCATCTTCTTGACGTGAATTTTCGTAACATTATATTCTTTCAAACAGTCATTAAAGTATAGGGCAAGACCGTTGCTCCAATTTTTAGTTTCACGCTCAAAATCATTCAAAGTGACCACCCAAACGTGCATATCCTTTTGAATTCATGAGTATAGGAATAAATGCAACTTGCACAAACATGTTTTACCATCTTCTTGAAGTGAATTTTCGTAACATTATATTTTTTCAAACTGTCATTAAAGTATAGGGCAAGACCGTTGCTCCAATTTTTAGTTTCACGCACAAAATCATTCAAAGTGACCACCCAAACGTGCATATCCTTTTGAATGAATGAGTATAGGAATAAATGCAACTTGCACAAACATGTTTTACCATCTTCTTGACGTGAATTTTCGTAACATTATATTCTTTCAAACTGTCATTAAAATATAGGGCAAGACCGTTGCTCCAATTTTTAGTTTCACGCACAAAATCATTCAAAGTGACCAGACAAACGTGCATATCCTTTTGAATTCATGAGTATAGGAATAAATGCAACTTGCACAAACATGTTTTACCATCTTCTTGACGTGAATTTTCGTAACATTATATTTTTTCAAACAGTCATTAAAGTATAGGGCAAGACCGTTGCTCCAATTTTTAGTTTCACGCACAAAATCATTCAAAGTGACCACGCAAACGTGCATATCCTTTTGAATTCATGAGTATAGGAATAAATGCAACTTGCACAAACATGTTTTATCATCTTCTTGACGTGAATTTTCGTAACATTATATTTTTTCAAACAGTCATTAAAGTATAGGGCAAGACCGTTGCTCCAATTTTTAGTTTCACACACAAAATCATTCAAAGTGACCACCCAAACGTGCATATCCTTTTGAATTCATGAGTATAGGAATAAATGCAACTTGCACAAACATGTCTTACCATCTTCTTGACGTGAATTTTCGTAACATTATATTTTTTCAAACCGTCATTAAAGTATAGGGCAAGACCGTTGCTCCAATTTTTAGTTTCACACACAAAATCATTCAAAGTGACCACCCAAACGTGCATATCCTTTTGAATTCATGAGTATAGGAATAAATGCAACTTGCACAAACATGTTTTACCATCTTCTTGACGTGAATTTTCGTAACATTATATTCTTTCACACCGTCATTAAAGTACAGGGCAAGACCGTTGCTCCAATTTTTAGTTTCACACACAAAATCATTCAAAGTGACCACCCAAACGTGCATATTCTTTTGAATTCATGAGTATAGGAATAAATGCAACTTGCACAAACATGTTTTACCATCTTCTTGACGTGAATATTCGTAACATTATATTCTTTCACACCGTCATTAAAGTACAGGGCAAGACCGTTGCTCCAATTTTTAGTTTCACACACAAAATCATTCAAAGTGACCACCCAATCGTGCATATCCTTTTGAATTCATGAGTATAGGAATAAATGCAACTTGCACAAACATGTTTTACCATCTTCTTGACGTGAATTTTCGTAACATTATATTTTTTCAAACAGTCATTAAAGTATAGGGCAAGACCGTTGCTCCAATTTTTAGTTTCACGCACAAAATCATTCAAAGTGACCCCACAAACGTGCATATCCTTTTGAATTCATGAGTATTGGAATAAATGCAACTTGCACAAACATGTTTTACCATCTTCTTGACGTGAATATTCGTAACATTATATTCTTTCACACCGTCATTAAAGTACAGGGCAAGACCGTTGCTCCAATTTTTAGTTTCACACACAAAATCATTCAAAGTGACCACCCAAACGTGCATATCCTTTTGAATTCATGAGTATAGGAATAAATGCAACTTGCACAAACATGTTTTACCATCTTCTTGACGTGAATTTTCGTAACATTATATTCTTTCAAACCGTCATTAAAGTATAGGGCAAGACCGTTGCTCCAATTTTTAGTTTCACGCACAAAATCATTCAAAGTGACCACATAGACGTGCATATCCTTTTGAATTCCTGAGTGTAGGAATAAATGCAACTTGCACAAACATGTTTTACCATCTTCTTGACGTGAATTTTCGTAACATTATATTCTTTCAAACAGTCATTAAAGTATAGGGCAAGACCGTTGCTCCAATTTTTAGTTTCACGCTCAAAATCATTCAAAGTGACCACCCAAACGTGCATATCCTTTTGAATTCATGAGTATAGGAATAAATGCAACTTGCACAAACATGTTTTACCATCTTCATCACGTGAATTTTCGTAACATTATATTCTTTCAAACAGTCATTAAAGTACAGGGCAAGGCCGTTGCTCCAATTTTTAGTTTCACGCACAAAATCATTCAAAGTGACCACCCAAATGTGCATATCCTTTTGAATTCATGAGTATAGGAATAAATGCAACTTGCACAAACATGTTTTACCATCTTCATCACGTGAATTTTCGTAACATTATATTTTTTCAAACCGTCATTAAAATATAGGGCAAGACCGTTGCTCCAATTTTTAGTTTCACACACAAAATCATTCAAAGTGACCACACAAACGTGCATATCCTTTTGAATTCATGAGTATAGGAATAAATGCAACTTGCACAAACATGTTTTACCATCTTCTTGACGTGAATATTCGTAACATTATATTCTTTCACACCGTCATTAAAGTACAGGGCAAGACCGTTGCTCCAATTTTTAGTTTCACGCACAAAATCATTCAAAGTGACCACCCAAACGTGCATATCCTTTTGAATTCATGAGTATAGGAATAAATGCAACTTGCACAAACATGTTTTACCATCTTCTGTACGTGAATTTTCGTAACATTATATTCTTTCAAACCGTCATTAAAGTATAGGGCAAGACCGTTGCTCCAATTTTTAGTTTCACGCACAAAATCATTCAAAGTGACCACATAGTCGTGCATATCCTTTTGAATTCCTGAGTGTAGGAATAAATGCAACTTGCACAAATATGTCTTACCATCTTCTTGACGTGAATTTTCGTAACATTATATTTTTTCAAACAGTCATTAAAGTACAGGGCAAGACCGTTGCTCCAATTTTTAGTTTCACGCACAAAATCATTCAAAGTGACCACCCAAATGTGCATATCCTTTTGAGTTCATGAGTATAGGAATAAATGCAACTTGCACAAACATGTTTTACCATCTTCATCACGTGAATTTTCGTAACATTATATTCTTTCAAACAGTCATTAAAGTACAGGGCAAGGCCGTTGCTCCAATTTTTAGTTTCACGCACAAAATCATTCAAAGTGACCACCCAAATGTGCATATCCTTTTGAGTTCATGAGTATAGGAATAAATGCAACTTGCACAAACATGTTTTACCATCTTCATCACGTGAATTTTCGTAACATTATATTTTTTCAAACAGTCATTAAAGTATAGGGCAAGACCGTTGCTCCAATTTTTAGTTTCCCGCACAAAATCATTCAAAGTGACCACCCAAACGTGCATATCGTTTTGAATTCATGAGTATAGGAATAAATGCAACTTGCACAAACATGTTTTACCATCTTCTTGACGTGAATTTTCGTAACATTATATTCTTTCACACCGTCATTAAAGTACAGGGCAAGGCCGTTGCTCCAATTTTTAGTTTCCCGCACAAAATCATTCAAAGTGACCACCCAAACGTGCATATCCTTTTGAATGAATGAGTATAGGAATAAATGCAACTTGCACAAACATGTTCTACCATCTTCTTTACGTGAATTTTCGTAACATTATATTTTTTCAAACAGTCATTAAAGTACAGGGCAAGACCGTTGCTCCAATTTTTAGTTTCACTCACAAAATCATTCAAAGTGACGACATAAATGTGCACATCCTTTTGAATTCATGAGTATAGGAATGAATGCAACTTGCACAAACATGTTTTACCATCTTCTTTACGTGAATTTTCGTAACATTATATTTTTGCAAACAGTCATTAAAGTACAGGGCAAGACCGTTGCTCCAATTTTTAGTTTCACGCACAAAATCATTCAAAGTGACCACGCAAATGTGCATATCCTTTTGAATTCATGAGTATAGGAATAAATGCAACTTGCACAAACATGTTTTACCATCTTCTTTACGTGAATTTTCGTAACATTATATTTTTTCAAACAGTCATTAAAGTACAGGGCAAGACCGTTGCCCGAATTTTTAGTTTCACGCACAAAATCATTCAAAGTGACCACCCAAACGTGCATATCCTTTTGAATTCATGAGTATAGGAATAAATGCAACTTGCACAAACATGGTTTACCATCTTCTTTACGTGAATTTTCGTAACATTATATTTCTTCAAACCGTCATTAAAGTACAGGGCAAGACCGTTGCCCGAATTTTTAGTTTCACGCACAAAATCATTGAAAGTGACCACCGAAACATGCATATCCTTTTGAATTCATGAGTATAGGAATAAATGCAACTTGCACTAACATGTTTTACCATCTTCTTGACGTGAATTTTCGTAACATTATATTTTTTCAAACAGTCATTAAAGTACAGGGCAAGACCGTTGCCCCAATTTTTAGTTTTACGCACAAAATCATTGAAAGTGACCACTGAAACGTGCATATCCTTTTGAATTCATGAGTATAGGAATAAATGCAACTTGCACAAACATGTTTTACCATCCTCTTGACGTGAATTTTCGTAACATTATATTTTTGCAAACAATCATTAAAGTACAGGGCAAGACCGTTGCTCCAATTTTTAGTTTCACGCACAAAATCATTCAAAGTGACCACACAAACGTGCATATCCTTTTGAATTCATGAGTATAGGAATAAATGCAACTTGCACAAACATGTTTTACCATCTTCTTGACGTGAATTTTCGTAACATTATATTTTTTCAAACAGTCATTAAAGTACAGGGCATGACCGTTGCCTCAATTTTTAGTTTCACGCACAAAATCATTGAAAGTGACCACCGAAACATGCATATCCTTTTGAATTCATGAGTATAGGAATAAATGCAACTTGCACAAACATGTCTTACCATCTTCTTGACGTGAATTTTCGTAACATTATATTTTTTCAAACCGTCATTAAAGTATAGGGCAAGACCGTTGCTCCAATTTTTAGTTTCACACACAAAATCATTCAAAGTGACCACACAAACGTGCATATCCTTTTGAATTCATGAGTATAGGAATAAATGCAACTTGCACAAACATGTTTTACCATCTTCTTGACGTGAATATTCGTAACATTATATTCTTTCACACCGTCATTAAAGTACAGGGCAAGACCGTTGCTCCAATTTTTAGTTTCACACACAAAATCATTCAAAGTGACCACCCAAACGTGCATATCCTTTTGAATTCATGAGTATAGGAATAAATGCAACTTGCACAAACATGTTTTACCATCTTCTTGACGTGAATTTTCGTAACATTATATTCTTTCACACCGTCATTAAAGGACAGGGCAAGACCGTTGCTCCAATTTTTAGTTTCACGCACAAAATCATTCAAAGTGACCACCCAAACGTGCATATCCTTTTGAATTCATGAGTATAGGAATAAATGCAACTTGCACAAACATGTTTTACCATCTTCTGTACGTGAATTTTCGTAACATTATATTCTTTCAAACCGTCATTAAAGTATAGGGCAAGACCGTTGCTCCAATTTTTAGTTTCACGCACAAAATCATTCAAAGTGACCACATAGTCGTGCATATCCTTTTGAATTCCTGAGTGTAGGAATAAATGCAACATGCACAAATATGTCTTACCATCTTCTTGACGTGAATTTTCGTAACATTATATTTTTTCAAACAGTCATTAAAGTATAGGGCAAGACCGTTGCTCCAATTTTTAGTTTCACGCACAAAATCATTCAAAGTGACCACCCAAATGTGCATATCCTTTTGAGTTCATGAGTATAGGAATAAATGCAACTTGCACAAACATGTTTTACCATCTTCATCACGTGAATTTTCGTAACATTATATTCTTTCAAACAGTCATTAAAGTACAGGGCAAGGCCGTTGCTCCAATTTTTAGTTTCACGCACAAAATCATTCAAAGTGACCACCCAAATGTGCATATCCTTTTGAGTTCATGAGTATAGGAATAAATGCAACTTGCACAAACATGTTTTACCATCTTCTTTACGTGAATTTTCGTAACATTATATTTCTTCAAACCGTCATTAAAGTACAGGGCAAGACCGTTGCCCCAATTTTTAGTTTCCCGCACAAAATCATTCAAAGTGACCACTGAAACGTGCATATCCTTTTGAATTCATGAGTATAGGAATAAATGCAACTTGCACAAACATGTTTTACCATCTTCTTTACGTGAATTTTCGTAACATTATATTTTTGCAAACAGTCATTAAAGTACAGGGCAAGACCGTTGCCCCAATTTTTAGTTTCACGCACAAAATCATTCAAAGTGACCACCCAAACGTGCATATCCTTTTGAGTTCATGAGTATAGGAATAAATGCAACTTGCACAAACATGTTTTACCATCTTCTTTACGTGAATTTTCGTAACATTATATTTCTTCAAACCGTCATTAAAGTACAGGGCAAGACCGTTGCTCCAATTTTTAGTTTCACGCACAAAATCATTCAAAGTGACCACATAGTCGTGCATATCCTTTTGAATTCCTGAGTGTAGGAATAAATGCAACTTGCACAAATATGTCTTACCATCTTCTTGACGTGAATTTTCGTAACATTATATTTTTTCAAACAGTCATTAAAGTATAGGGCAAGACCGTTGCTCCAATTTTTAGTTTCACACACAAAATCATTCAAAGTGACCACCCAAACGTGCATATCCTTTTGAATTCATGAGTATAGGAATAAATGCAACTTGCACAAACATGTTTTACCATCTTCTTGACGTGAATTTTCGTAACATTATATTCTTTCACACCGTCATTAAAGGACAGGGCAAGGCCGTTGCTCCAATTTTTAGTTTCACGCACAAAATCATTCAAAGTGACCACCCAAACGTGCATATCCTTTTGAATTCATGAGTATAGGAATAAATGCAACTTGCACAAACATGTTTTACCATCTTCATCACGTGAATTTTCGTGACATTATATTTTTTCAAACAGTCATTAAAGTATAGGGCAAGACCGTTGCTCCAATTTTTAGTTTCCCGCACAAAATCATTCAAAGTGACCACTGAAACGTGCATATCCTTTTGAATTCATGAGTATAGGAATAAATGCAACTTGCACAAACATGTTTTACCATCTTCATCACGTGAATTTTCGTAACATTATATTCTTTCAAACAGTCATTAAAGTACAGGGCAAGGCCGTTGCTCCAATTTTTAGTTTCACGCACAAAATCATTCAAAGTGACCACCCAAATGTGCATATCCTTTTGAGTTCATGAGTATAGGAATAAATGCAACTTGCACAAACATGTTTTACCATCTTCTTTACGTGAACTTTCGTAACATTATATTTCTTCAAACCGTCATTAAAGTACAGGGCAAGACCGTTGCCCCAATTTTTAGTTTCCCGCACAAAATCATTCAAAGTGACCACTGAAACGTGCATATCCTTTTGAATTCATGAGTATAGGAATAAATGCAACTTGCACAAACATGTTTTACCATCTTCTTTACGTGAATTTTCGTAACATTATATTTTTGCAAACAGTCATTAAAGTACAGGGCAAGACCGTTGCCCCAATTTTTAGTTTCACGCACAAAATCATTCAAAGTGACCACCCAAACGTGCATATCCTTTTGAGTTCATGAGTATAGGAATAAATGCAACTTGCACAAACATGTTTTACCATCTTCTTTACGTGAATTTTCGTAACATTATATTTCTTCAAACCGTCATTAAAGTACAGGGCAAGACCGTTGCTCCAATTTTTAGTTTCACGCACAAAATCATTCAAAGTGACCACATAGTCGTGCATATCCTTTTGAATTCCTGAGTGTAGGAATAAATGCAACTTGCACAAATATGTCTTACCATCTTCTTGACGTGAATTTTCGTAACATTATATTTTTTCAAACAGTCATTAAAGTATAGGGCAAGACCGTTGCTCCAATTTTTAGTTTCACACACAAAATCATTCAAAGTGACCACCCAAACGTGCATATCCTTTTGAATTCATGAGTATAGGAATAAATGCAACTTGCACAAACATGTTTTACCATCTTCTTGACGTGAATTTTCGTAACATTATATTCTTTCACACCGTCATTAAAGGACAGGGCAAGGCCGTTGCTCCAATTTTTAGTTTCACGCACAAAATCATTCAAAGTGACCACCCAAACGTGCATATCCTTTTGAATTCATGAGTATAGGAATAAATGCAACTTGCACAAACATGTTTTACCATCTTCATCACGTGAATTTTCGTGACATTATATTTTTTCAAACAGTCATTAAAGTATAGGGCAAGACCGTTGCTCCAATTTTTAGTTTCCCGCACAAAATCATTCAAAGTGACCACTGAAACGTGCATATCCTTTTGAATTCATGAGTATAGGAATAAATGCAACTTGCACAAACATGTTTTACCATCTTCATCACGTGAATTTTCGTAACATTATATTCTTTCAAACAGTCATTAAAGTACAGGGCAAGGCCGTTGCTCCAATTTTTAGTTTCACGCACAAAATCATTCAAAGTGACCACCCAAATGTGCATATCCTTTTGAGTTCATGAGTATAGGAATAAATGCAACTTGCACAAACATGTTTTACCATCTTCTTTACGTGAATTTTCGTAACATTATATTTCTTCAAACCGTCATTAAAGTACAGGGCAAGACCGTTGCCCCAATTTTTAGTTTCCCGCACAAAATCATTCAAAGTGACCACTGAAACGTGCATATCCTTTTGAATTCATGAGTATAGGAATAAATGCAACTTGCACAAACATGTTTTACCATCTTCTTTACGTGAATTTTCGTAACATTATATTTTTGCAAACAGTCATTAAAGTACAGGGCAAGACCGTTGCCCGAATTTTTAGTTTCACGCACAAAATCATTCAAAGTGACCACCCAAACGTGCATATCCTTTTGAGTTCATGAGTATAGGAATAAATGCAACTTGCACAAACATGTTTTACCATCTTCTTTACGTGAATTTTCGTAACATTATATTTCTTCAAACCGTCATTAAAGTACAGGGCAAGACCGTTGCTCCAATTTTTAGTTTCACGCACAAAATCATTCAAAGTGACCACATAGTCGTGCATATCCTTTTGAATTCCTGAGTGTAGGAATAAATGCAACTTGCACAAATATGTCTTACCATCTTCTTGACGTGAATTTTCGTAACATTATATTTTTTCAAACAGTCATTAAAGTATAGGGCAAGACCGTTGCTCCAATTTTTAGTTTCACACACAAAATCATTCAAAGTGACCACCCAAACGTGCATATCCTTTTGAATTCATGAGTATAGGAATAAATGCAACTTGCACAAACATGTTTTACCATCTTCTTGACGTGAATTTTCGTAACATTATATTCTTTCACACCGTCATTAAAGGACAGGGCAAGGCCGTTGCTCCAATTTTTAGTTTCACGCACAAAATCATTCAAAGTGACCACCCAAACGTGCATATCCTTTTGAATTCATGAGTATAGGAATAAATGCAACTTGCACAAACATGTTTTACCATCTTCATCACGTGAATTTTCGTGACATTATATTTTTTCAAACAGTCATTAAAGTATAGGGCAAGACCGTTGCTCCAATTTTTAGTTTCCCGCACAAAATCATTCAAAGTGACCACTGAAACGTGCATATCCTTTTGAATTCATGAGTATAGGAATAAATGCAACTTGCACAAACATGTTTTACCATCTTCTTGACGTGAATTTTCGTAACATTATATTTCTTCAAACCGTCATTAAAGTACAGGGCAAGACCGTTGCCCCAATTTTTAGTTTCCCGCACAAAATCATTCAAAGTGACCACTGAAACGTGCATATCCTTTTGAATTCATGAGTATAGGAATAAATGCAACTTGCACAAACATGTTTTACCATCTTCTTTACGTGAATTTTCGTAACATTATATTTTTGCAAACAGTCATTAAAGTACAGGGCAAGACCGTTGCCCCAATTTTTAGTTTCACGCACAAAATCATTCAAAGTGACCACCCAAACGTGCATATCCTTTTGAGTTCATGAGTATAGGAATAAATGCAACTTGCACAAACATGTTTTACCATCTTCTTTACGTGAAGTTTCGTAACATTATATTTTTGCAAACAGTCATTAAAGTACAGGGCAAGACCGTTGCCCCAATTTTTAGTTTCACGCACAAAATCATTCAAAGTGACCACCCAAACGTGCATATCCTTTTGAATTCATAAGTATAGGAATAAATGCAACTTGCACAAACATGTTTTACCATCTTCTTTACGTGAATTTTCGTAACATTATATTTTTTCAAACAGTCATTAAAGTACAGGGCAAGACCGTTGCCCGAATTTTTAGTTTCACGCACAAAATCATTCAAAGTGACCACACAAACGTGCATATCCTTTTGAATTCATGAGTATAGGAATAAATGCAACTTGCACAAACATGGTTTACCATCTTCTTTACGTGAATTTTCGTAACATTATATTTCTTCAAACCGTCATTAAAGTACAGGGCAAGACCGTTGCCCGAATTTTTAGTTTCACGCACAAAATCATTGAAAGTGACCACCGAAACATGCATATCCTTTTGAATTCATGAGTATAGGAATAAATGCAACTTGCACTAACATGTTTTACCATCTTCTTGACGTGAATTTTCGTAACATTATATTTTTTCAAACAGTCATTAAAGTACAGGGCAAGACCGTTGCCCCAATTTTTAGTTTTACGCACAAAATCATTGAAAGTGACCACTGAAACGTGCATATCCTTTTGAATTCATGAGTATAGGAATAAATGCAACTTGCACAAACATGTTTTACCATCTTCTTTACGTGAATTTTCGTAACATTATATTTTTGCAAACAATCATTAAAGTACAGGGCAAGACCGTTGCTCCAATTTTTAGTTTCACGCACAAAATCATTCAAAGTGACCACCCAAACGTGCATATCCTTTTGAATTCATGAGTATAGGAATAAATGCAACTTGCACAAACATGTTTTACCATCTTCTTGACGTGAATTTTCGTAACATTATATTCTTTCACACCGTCATTAAAGGACAGGGCAAGGCCGTTGCTCCAATTTTTAGTTTCACGCACAAAATCATTCAAAGTGACCACCCAAACGTGCATATCCTTTTGAATTCATGAGTATAGGAATAAATGCAACTTGCACAAACATGTTTTACCATCTTCTTTACGTGAATTTTCGTAACATTATATTTTTTCAAACAGTCATTAAAGTACAGGGCAAGACCGTTGCCCCAATTTTTAGTTTCACGCACAAAATCATTCAAAGTGACCACACAAACGTGCATATCCTTTTGAATTCATGAGTATAGGAATAAATGCAACTTGCACAAACATGGTTTACCATCTTCTTTACGTGAATTTTCGTAACATTATATTTTTGCAAACAATCATTAAAGTACAGGGCAAGACCGTTGCTCCAATTTTTAGTTTCACGCACAAAATCATTCAAAGTGACCACCCAAACGTGCATATCCTTTTGAATTCATGAGTATAGGAATAAATGCAACTTGCACAAACATGTTTTACCATCTTCTTGACGTGAATTTTCGTAACATTATATTCTTTCACACCGTCATTAAAGGACAGGGCAAGGCCGTTGCTCCAATTTTTAGTTTCACGCACAAAATCATTGAAAGTGACCACCGAAACGTGCATATCCTTTTGAATTCATGAGTATAGGAATAAATGCAACTTGCACAAACATGTTTTACCATCTTCTTGACGTGAATTTTCGTAACATTATATTTTTTCAAACAGTCATTAAAGTACAGGGCAAGACCGTTGCCCCAATTTTTAGTTTTACGCACAAAATCATTGAAAGTGACCACTGAAACGTGCATATCCTTTTGAATTCATGAGTATAGGAATAAATGCAACTTGCACAAACATGTTTTACCATCTTCTTTACGTGAATTTTCGTAACATTATATTTTTGCAAACAATCATTAAAGTACAGGGCAAGACCGTTGCTCCAATTTTTAGTTTCACGCACAAAATCATTCAAAGTGACCACACAAACGTGCATATCCTTTTGAATTCATGAGTATAGGAATAAATGCAACTTGCACAAACATGTTTTACCATCTTCTTTACGTGAATTTTCGTAACATTATATTTTTTCAAACAGTCATTAAAGTACAGGGCATGACCGTTGCCTCAATTTTTAGTTTCACGCACAAAATCATTGAAAGTGACCACCGAAACATGCATATCCTTTTGAATTCATGAGTATAGGAATAAATGCAACTTGCACAAACATGTTTTACCATCTTCTTGACGTGAATTTTCGTAACATTATATTTTTTCAAACAGTCATTAAAGTACAGGGCAAGACCGTTGCCCCAATTTTTAGTTTCACGCACAAAATCATTGAAAGTGACCACCAAACGTGCATATCCTTTTGAATTCATGAGTATAGGAATAAATGCAACTTGCACAAACATGTTTTACCATCTTCTTTACGTGAATTTTCGTAACATTATATTTTTTCAAACCGTCATTAAAGTACAGGGCAAGACCGTTGCCCCAATTTTTAGTTTCACGCACAAAATCATTCAAAGTGACCACCCAAATGTGCATATCCTTTTGAATTCATGAGTATAGGAATAAATGCAACTTGCACAAACATGTTTTACCATCTTCTTGACGTGAATTTTCGTAACATTATATTTTTTCAAACCGTCATTAAAGTACAGGGCAAGACCGTTGCCCCAATTTTTAGTTTCACGCACAAGATCATTCAAAGTGACCACCCAAATGTGCATATCCTTTTGAATTCATGAGTATAGGAATAAATGCAACTTGCACAAACATGTTTTACCATCTTCTTTACGTGAATTTTCGTAACATTATATTTTTTCAAACAGTCATTAAAGTACAGGGCAAGACCGTTGCTCCAATTTTTAGTTTCCCGCACAAAATCATTCAAAGTGACCACCCAAACGTGCATATCCTTTTGAATTCATGAGTATAGGAATAAATGCAACTTGCACAAACATGTTTTACCATCTTCTTTACGTGAATTTTCGTAACATTATATTTTTGCAAACAGTCATTAAAGTACAGGGCAAGACCGTTGCCCCAATTTTTAGTTTCACGCACAAAATCATTGAAAGTGACTACCAAACGTGCATATCCTTTTGAATTCATGAGTATAGGAATAAATGCAACTTGCACAAACATGTTTTACCATCTTCTTTACGTGAATTTTCGTAACATTATATTTTTTCAAACAGTCATTAAAGTACAGGGCAAGACCGTTGCCCCAATTTTTAGTTTCACGCACAAAATCATTGAAAGTGACTACCAAACGTGCATATCCTTTTGAATTCATGAGTATAGGAATAAATGCAACTTGCACAAACATGTTTTACCATCTTCTTTACGTGAATTTTCGTAACATTATATTTTTTCAAACAGTCATTAAAGTACAGGGCAAGACCGTTGCCCCAATTTTTAGTTTCACGCACAAAATCATTCAAAGTGACCACCCAAATGTGCATATCCTTTTGAATTCATGAGTATAGGAATAAATGCAACTTGCACAAACATGTTTTACCATCTTCTTTACGTGAATTTTCGTAACATTATATTTTTTCAAACCGTCATTAAAGTACAGGGCAAGACCGTTGCCCCAATTTTTAGTTTCACGCACAAAATCATTCAAAGTGACCACCCAAATGTCCATATCCTTTTGAATTCATGAGTATAGGAATAAATGCAACTTGCACAAACATGTCTTACCATCTTCTTGACGTGAATTTTCGTAACATTATATTTTTTCAAACAGTCATTAAAGTACAGGGCATGACCGTTGCCTCAATTTTTAGTTTCACGCACAAAATCATTCAAAGTGACCACCCAAATGTGCATATCCTTTTGAATTCATGAGTATAGGAATAAATGCAACTTGCACAAACATGTTTTACCATCTTCTTTACGTGAATTTTCGTAACATTATATTTTTTCAAACCGTCATTAAAGTACAGGGCAAGACCGTTGCCCCAATTTTTAGTTTCACGCACAAAATCATTCAAAGTGACCACCCAAATGTGCATATCCTTTTGAATTCATGAGTATAGGAATAAATGCAACTTGCACAAACATGTTTTACCATCTTCTTGACGTGAATTTTCGTAACATTATATTTTTGCAAACCGTCATTAAAGTACAGGGCAAGACCGTTGCCCGAATTTTTAGTTTCACGCACAAAATCATTGAAAGTGACCACCGAAACATGCATATCCTTTTGAATTCATGAGTATAGGAATAAATGCAACTTGCACTAACATGTTTTACCATCTTCTTGACGTGAATTTTCGTAACATTATATTTTTTCAAACAGTCATTAAAGTACAGGGCAAGACCGTTGCCCCAATTTTTAGTTTTACGCACAAAATCATTGAAAGTGACCACTGAAACGTGCATATCCTTTTGAATTCATGAGTATAGGAATAAATGCAACTTGCACAAACATGTTTTACCATCTTCTTTACGTGAATTTTCGTAACATTATATTTTTTCAAACAATCATTAAAGTACAGGGCAAGACCGTTGCTCCAATTTTTAGTTTCACGCACAAAATCATTCAAAGTGACCACACAAACGTGCATATCCTTTTGAATTCATGAGTATAGGAATAAATGCAACTTGCACAAACATGTTTTACCATCTTCTTTACGTGAATTTTCGTAACATTATATTTTTTCAAACAGTCATTAAAGTACAGGGCATGACCGTTGCCTCAATTTTTAGTTTCACGCACAAAATCATTGAAAGTGACCACCGAAACATGCATATCCTTTTGAATTCATGAGTATAGGAATAAATGCAACTTGCACAAACATGTTTTACCATCTTCTTGACGTGAATTTTCGTAACATTATATTTTTTCAAACAGTCATTAAAGTACAGGGCAAGACCGTTGCCCCAATTTTTAGTTTCACGCACAAAATCATTGAAAGTGACCACCAAACGTGCATATCCTTTTGAATTCATGAGTATAGGAATAAATGCAACTTGCACAAACATGTTTTACCATCTTCTTTACGTGAATTTTCGTAACATTATATTTTTTCAAACCGTCATTAAAGTACAGGGCAAGACCGTTGCCCGAATTTTTAGTTTCACGCACAAAATCATTGAAAGTGACCACCGAAACATGCATATCCTTTTGAATTCATGAGTATAGGAATAAATGCAACTTGCACAAACATGTTTTACCATCTTCTTGACGTGAATTTTCGTAACATTATATTTTTTCAAACCGTCATTAAAGTACAGGGCAAGACCGTTGCCCCAATTTTTAGTTTCACGCACAAAATCATTCAAAGTGACCACCCAAATGTGCATATCCTTTTGAATTCATGAGTATAGGAATAAATGCAACTTGCACAAACATGTTTTACCATCTTCTTCACGTGAATTTTCGTAACATTATATTTTTTCAAACAGTCATTAAAGTACAGGGCAAGACCGTTGCTCCAATTTTTAGTTTCCCGCACAAAATCATTCAAAGTGACCACCCAAACGTGCATATCCTTTTGAATTCATGAGTATAGGAATAAATGCAACTTGCACAAACATGTTTTACCATCTTCTTTACGTGAATTTTCGTAACATTATATTTTTGCAAACAGTCATTAAAGTACAGGGCAAGACCGTTGCCCCAATTTTTAGTTTCACGCACAAAATCATTGAAAGTGACTACCAAACGTGCATATCCTTTTGAATTCATGAGTATAGGAATAAATGCAACTTGCACAAACATGTTTTACCATCTTCTTTACGTGAATTTTCGTAACATTATATTTTTTCAAACAGTCATTAAAGTACAGGGCAAGACCGTTGCCCCAATTTTTAGTTTCACGCACAAAATCATTGAAAGTGACTACCAAACGTGCATATCCTTTTGAATTCATGAGTATAGGAATAAATGCAACTTGCACAAACATGTTTTACCATCTTCTTTACGTGAATTTTCGTAACATTATATTTTTTCAAACAGTCATTAAAGTACAGGGCAAGACCGTTGCCCCAATTTTTAGTTTCACGCACAAAATCATTCAAAGTGACCACCCAAATGTGCATATCCTTTTGAATTCATGAGTATAGGAATAAATGCAACTTGCACAAACATGTTTTACCATCTTCTTTACGTGAATTTTCGTAACATTATATTTTTTCAAACCGTCATTAAAGTACAGGGCAAGACCGTTGCCCCAATTTTTAGTTTCACGCACAAAATCATTCAAAGTGACCACCCAAATGTCCATATCCTTTTGAATTCATGAGTATAGGAATAAATGCAACTTGCACAAACATGTCTTACCATCTTCTTGACGTGAATTTTCGTAACATTATATTTTTTCAAACAGTCATTAAAGTACAGGGCATGACCGTTGCCTCAATTTTTAGTTTCACGCACAAAATCATTGAAAGTGACCACCGAAACATGCATATCCTTTTGAATTCATGAGTATAGGAATAAATGCAACTTGCACAAACATGTTTTACCATCTTCTTGACGTGAATTTTCGTAACATTATATTTTTTCAAACAGTCATTAAAGTACAGGGCAAGACCGTTGCCTCAATTTTTAGTTTCACGCACAAAATCATTCAAAGTGACCACCCAAACGTGCATATCCTTTTGAATTCATGAGTATAGGAATAAATGCAACTTGCACAAACATGTTTTACCATCTTCTTTACGTGAATTTTCGTAACATTATATTTTTTCAAACAGTCATTAAAGTACAGGGCAAGACCGTTGCCCCAATTTTTAGTTTCACGCACAAAATCATTGAAAGTGACCACCAAACGTGCATATCCTTTTGAATTCATGAGTATAGGAATAAATGCAACTTGCACAAACATGTTTTACCATCTTCTTTACGTGAATTTTCGTAACATTATATTTTTTCAAACCGTCATTAAAGTACAGGGCAAGACCGTTGCCCCAATTTTTAGTTTCACGCACAAAATCATTCAAAGTGACCACCCAAATGTCCATATCCTTTTGAATTCATGAGTATAGGAATAAATGCAACTTGCACAAACATGTTTTACCATCTTCTTTACGTGAATTTTCGTAACATTATATTTTTTAAAACCGTCATTAAAGTACAGGGCAAGACCGTTGCCCCAATTTTTAGTTTCACGCACAAAATCATTCAAAGTGACCACCCAAATGTGCATATCCTTTTGAATTCATGAGTATTGGAATAAATGCAACTTGCACAAACATGTTTTACCATCTTCTTTACGTGAATTTTCGTAACATTATATTTTTTCAAACCGTCATTAAAGTACAGGGCAAGACCGTTGCCCCAATTTTTAGTTTCACGCACAAAATCATTCAAAGTGACCACCCAAATGTGCATATCCTTTTGAATTCATGAGTATAGGAATAAATGCAACTTGCACAAACATGTTTTACCATCTTCTTTACGTGAATTTTCGTAACATTATATTTTTTCAAACAGTCATTAAAGTATAGGGCAAGACCGTTGCTCCAATTTTTAGTTTCCCGCACAAAATCATTGAAAGTGACTACCAAACGTGCATATCCTTTTGAATTCATGAGTATAGGAATAAATGCAACTTGCACAAACATGTTTTACCATCTTCTTTACGTGAATTTTCGTAACATTATATTTTTTCAAACAGTCATTAAAGTACAGGGCAAGACCGTTGCCCCAATTTTTAGTTTCACGCACAAAATCATTGAAAGTGACTACCAAACGTGCATATCCTTTTGAATTCATGAGTATAGGAATAAATGCAACTTGCACAAACATGTTTTACCATCTTCTTTACGTGAATTTTCGTAACATTATATTTTTTCAAACAGTCATTAAAGTACAGGGCAAGACCGTTGCCCCAATTTTTAGTTTCACGCACAAAATCATTCAAAGTGACCACCCAAATGTGCATATCCTTTTGAATTCATGAGTATAGGAATAAATGCAACTTGCACAAACATGTTTTACCATCTTCTTTACGTGAATTTTCGTAACATTATATTTTTTCAAACCGTCATTAAAGTACAGGGCAAGACCGTTGCCCCAATTTTTAGTTTCACGCACAAAATCATTCAAAGTGACCACCCAAATGTCCATATCCTTTTGAATTCATGAGTATAGGAATAAATGCAACTTGCACAAACATGTTTTACCATCTTCTTTACGTGAATTTTCGTAACATTATATTTTTGCAAACAGTCATTAAAGTACAGGGCAAGACCGTTGCCCCAATTTTTAGTTTCACGCACAAAATCATTGAAAGTGACTACCAAACGTGCATATCCTTTTGAATTCATGAGTATAGGAATAAATGCAACTTGCACAAACATGTTTTACCATCTTCTTTACGTGAATTTTCGTAACATTATATTTTTTCAAACAGTCATTAAAGTACAGGGCAAGACCGTTGCCCGAATTTTTAGTTTCACGCACAAAATCATTCAAAGTGACCACCCAAATGTGCATATCCTTTTGAATTCATGAGTATAGGAATAAATGCAACTTGCACAAACATGTTTTACCATCTTCTTTACGTGAATTTTCGTAACATTATATTTTTTCAAACAGTCATTAAAGTATAGGGCAAGACCGTTGCTCCAATTTTTAGTTTCCCGCACAAAATCATTCAAAGTGACCACCCAAACGTGCATATCCTTTTGAATTCATGAGTATAGGAATAAATGCAACTTGCACAAACATGTTTTACCATCTTCTTTACGTGAATTTTCGTAACATTATATTTTTGCAAACAGTCATTAAAGTACAGGGCAAGACCGTTGCCCCAATTTTTAGTTTCACGCACAAAATCATTGAAAGTGACTACCAAACGTGCATATCCTTTTGAATTCATGAGTATAGGAATAAATGCAACTTGCACAAACATGTTTTACCATCTTCTTTACGTGAATTTTCGTAACATTATATTTTTTCAAACAGTCATTAAAGTACAGGGCAAGACCGTTGCCCCAATTTTTAGTTTCACGCACAAAATCATTGAAAGTGACTACCAAACGTGCATATCCTTTTGAATTCATGAGTATAGGAATAAATGCAACTTGCACAAACATGTTTTACCATCTTCTTTACGTGAATTTTCGTAACATTATATTTTTTCAAACAGTCATTAAAGTACAGGGCAAGACCGTTGCCCCAATTTTTAGTTTCACGCACAAAATCATTCAAAGTGACCACCCAAACGTGCATATCCTTTTGAATTCATGAGTATAGGAATAAATGCAACTTGCACAAACATGTTTTACCATCTTCTTTACGTGAATTTTCGTAACATTATATTTTTTCAAACCGTCATTAAAGTATAGGGCAAGACCGTTGCCCGAATTTTTAGTTTCACGCACAAAATCATTCAAAGTGACCAACCAAACGTGCATATCCTTTTGAATTCATGAGTATAGGAATAAATGCAACTTGCACAAACATGTTTTACCATCTTCTTTACGTGAATTTTCGTAACATTATATTTTTGCAAACCGTCATTAAAGTACAGGGCAAGACCGTTGCTCCAATTTTTAGTTTCACGCACAAAATCATTCAAAGTGACCACACAAATGTGCATATCCTTTTGAATTCATGAGTATAGGAATAAATGCAACTTGCACAAACATGTTTTACCATCTTCTTTACGTGAATTTTCGTAACATTATATTTCTTCAAACCGTCATTAAAGTACAGGGCAAGACCGTTGCTCCAATTTTTAGTTTCACGCACAAAATCATTGAAAGTGACCACCCAAACGTGCATATCCTTTTGAATTCATGAGTATAGGAATAAATGCAACTTGCACAAACATGTTTTACCATCTTCTTGACGTGAATTTTCGTAACATTATATTTTTTCAAACCGTCATTAAAGTATAGGGCAAGACCGTTGCTCCAATTTTTAGTTTCACGCACAAAATCATTCAAAGTGACCACCCAAACGTGCATATCCTTTTGAATTTATGAGTATAGGAATAAATGCAACTTGCACAAACATGTTTTACCATCTTCTTTACGTGAATTTTCGTAACATTATATTTTTTCAAACAGTCATTAAAGTATAGGGCAAGACCGTTGCTCCAATTTTTAGTTTCACGCACAAAATCATTGAAAGTGACCACCCAAACGTGCATATCCTTTTGAATTCATGAGTATAGGAATAAATGCAACTTGCACAAACATGTTTTACCATCTTCTTTACGTGAATTTTCGTAACATTATATTTTTTCAAACAGTCATTAAAGTATAGGGCAAGACCGTTGCCCCAATTTTTAGTTTCACGCACAAAATCATTCAAAGTGACCACCCAAACGTGCATATCGTTTTGATTCATGAGTATAGGAATAAATGCAACTTGCACAAACATGTTTTACCATCTTCTTTACGTGAATTTTCGTAACATTATATTTTTTCAAACCGTCATTAAAGTATAGGGCAAGACCGTTGCCCCAATTTTTAGTTTTACGCACAAAATCATTGAAAGTGACCAACCAAACATGCATATCCTTTTGAATTCATGAGTATAGGAATAAATGCAACTTGCACAAACATGTTCTACCATCTTCTTTACGTGAATTTTCGTAACATTATATTTTTTCAAACCGTCATTAAAGTACAGGGCAAGACCGTTGCTCCAATTTTTAGTTTCACGCACAAAATCATTCAAAGTGACCACACAAATGTGCATATCCTTTTGAATTCATGAGTATAGGAATAAATGCAACTTGCACAAACATGTTTTACCATCTTCTTTACGTGAAATTTCGTAACATTATATTTCTTCAAACAGTCATTAAAGTACAGGGCAAGACCATTGCCCCAATTTTTAGTTTCACGCACAAAATCATTGAAAGTGACCACCGAAACATGCATATCCTTTTGAATTCATGAGTATAGGAATAAATGCAACTTGCACAAGCATGTTTTACCATCTTCTTTACGTGAATTTTCGTAACATTATATTTTTTCAAACAGTCATTAAAGTACAGGGCAAGACCGTTGCCCCAATTTTTAGTTTCACGCACAAAATCATTCAAAGTGACCACCCAAACGTGCATATCCTTTTGAATTCATGAGTATAGGAATAAATGCAACTTGCACAAACATGTTTTACCATCTTCTTTACGTGAATTTTCGTAACATTATATTTCTTCAAACCGTCATTAAAGTACAGGGCAAGACCGTTGCTCCAATTTTTAGTTTCACGCACAAAATCATTCAAAGTGACGACATAAATGTGCATATCCTTTTGAATTCATGAGTATAGGAATAAATGCAACTTGCACAAACATGTTTTACCATCTTCTTTACGTGAATTTTCGTAACATTATATTTTTGCAAACAGTCATTAAAGTACAGGGCAAGACCGTTGCCCCAATTTTTAGTTTCACGCACAAAATCATTCAAAGTGACCACCCAAACGTGCATATCCTTTTGAATTCATGAGTATAGGAATAAATGCAACTTGCACAAACATGTTTTACCATCTTCTTTACGTGAATTTTCGTAACATTATATTTTTGCAAACAGTCATTAAAGTACAGGGCAAGACCGTTGCCCCAATTTTTAGTTTCACGCACAAAATCATTCAAAGTGACCACCCAAACGTGCATATCCTTTTGAATTCATGAGTATAGGAATAAATGCAACTTGCACAAACATGTTTTACCATCTTCTTTACGTGAATTTTCGTAACATTATATTTCTTCAAACAGTCATTAAAGTACAGGTCAAGACCGTTGCCCAATTTTTAGTTTCACGCACAAGATCATTGAAAGTGACCACCCAAACGTGCATATCCTTTTAAATTCATGAGTATAGGAATAAATGCAACTTGCACAAATATGTGTTACCATCTTCTTTACGTGAATCTTCATCATTTTATATATTTTTCTTTTCATCCTTTGGATTTGAGGTTTATAGACTATTTCCAACATCTACAAATTTTACTTGCACGTCTTTTACGTAAAACTTTCATGAGATTTGAAATGTGAGACCCTCAAATTACAGGGCATGTTTTTGGTAATTTCTTCTTGCAAAGGGCAAGGGTACAAGCCTTTTCTATATTTCTTTTTTCATCCTTTTGATTTGGGGTCTAGAGATCACCTTTAACTTCCACAAATTTTACTTGCACAAGTTTTACGTAAAACTTTCATGGGATTTGAAATGTGAGACTTTCAAATTCCAGGGCAACGTTTTGGAAATTCGTTCTTGCAAAGGGCAAGGGTACAATCATTTGCTATATAATTTTTTTCATTCTCTTGATTTGGGGTCTACAGATCACTTCCAACTTCCACAAATTTTAATTGCACGTGTTTGACGTAAAACTTTCATGGGATTTGAAACGGGAGACCCTCAAATTACAGGGCAACGTTTTGGAAATTTCATCTTGCAATGGGCGAGGGTACAATCATTTTCTATATAATTTTTTCATCCTCTTCATTTGGGGTCTACAGATCACCTCCAACATCCACAAATTTTACTTCCACGTGTTTTATGTAAAACTTTCATGGGATTTGAAATAGGAGACACTCAAATTACAGGGCATGGTTTTGAAAATTTCTTCTTGCAAAGGGCATGGGTACAATCATTTTCTATTTTTTTTTTCATCCTCTAGATCTGAGGTCTATAGATCACTTCCAACTTCCACAAATTTTACTTGCACGTGTTTTACGTAAAACTTTCATGGGATTTGAAACGGGAGACCCTCAAATTACAGGGCATGGTTTTGGAAATTTCTTCTTGCAAAGGGCAAGGGTACAATCATTTTCTATTTTTTTTAATCATCCTTTGGATTTGAGGTCTACAGATTACTACCAACTTCCACAAATTTTACATGCACGTGTTTTACGTAAAACTTTCATGGGATTTGAAACGGGAGACCCTTAAATTACACGGCATGGTTTTGGAAATTTCTTCTTGCAAAGGGCAAGGGTACAATCATTTTCTATTTTTTCTAATCATCCTTTGGATTTGAGGTCTACAGATTACTACCAACTTCCACAAATTTTACATGCACGTGTTTTACGTAAAACTTTCATGGGATTTGAAACGGGAGACCCTCAAATTACACAGCATGGTTTTCGAATTTCTTCTTGCAAAGGGCAAGGGTACAATCATTTTCTATTTTTTCTAATCATCCTTTGGATTTGAGGTCTACAGATTACTACCAACTTCCACAAATTTTACATGCACGTGTTTTACGTAAAACTTTCATGGGATTTGAAACGGGAGACCCTTAAATTACACGGCATGGTTTTGGAAATTTCTTCTTGCAAAGGGCAAGGGTACAATCATTTTCTATTTTTTCTAATCATCCTTTGAATTTGAGGTCTATAGATTACTACCAACTTCCACAAATTTTACTTGCACGTGTTTTACGTAAAACTTTCATGGGATTTGAAACGGGAGACCCTCAAATTACACAGCATGGTTTTCGAAATTTCTTCTTGCAAAGGGCAAGGGTACAATCATTTTCTATATAATTTTTTTCATCCTCTTGATTTGGGGTCTACACATGACTTCCAGCTTCCACAAATTCTACTTGCACGTGTTTTACGTAAAACTTTCATGGGATTTGAAACGGGAGACCCTCAAATTACAGGGCATGGTTTTGGAAATTTCTTCTTGCAAAGGGGAAGGGTACAATCATTTTCTATATAATTTTTTTCATCCTCTTGATTTGGGGTCTACACATGACTTCCAGCTTCCACAAATTTTACTTGCACGTGTTTTACGTAAAACTTTCATGGGATTTGAAACGGGAGACCCTCAAATTACAGGGCATGGTTTTGGAAATTTCTTCTTGCAAAGGGCAAGGGTACAATCATTTTCTATATAATTTTTTTCATCCTTTGGATTTGAGGTCTACAGATTACTACCAACTCCCACAGATTTTACATGCACGTGTTTTACGTAAAACTTTCATGGGATTTGAAACGGGAGACCCTCAAATTATAGGACATGGTTTTGGAAATTTCTTCTTGCAAAGGGCAAGGGTACAATCATTTTCTATATAATTTTTTTCATCCTCTTGATTTGGGGTCTACAGATTATTTCCAACATCTAAAAATTTTACTTGCACGTGTTTTACGTAAAACGTTCATGGGATTTGAAACGGGAGACCCTCAAATTACACAGCATGGTTTTCGAAATTTCTTCTTGCAAAGGGCAAGGGTACAATCATTTTCTATTTTCTTTAATCATCCTTTGGATTTGAGGTCTACAGATTACTACCAACTTCCACAAATTTTACTTGCACGTGTTTTACGTAAAACTTTTATGGGATTTGAAACGGGAGACCCTCAAATTCCAGGCCATGGTTTTGGAAATTTCTTCTTGCAAAGGGCAAGGGTATAATCATTTTCTATATAATTTTTTTCATCCTCTTGATTTGGGGTCTACACATGACTTCCAGCTTCCACAAATTCTACTTGCACGTGTTTTACGTAAAACTTTCATGGGATGTGAAACGGGAGACCCTCAAATTACAGGGCATGGTTTTGGAAATTTCTTCTTGCAAAGGGCAAGGGTACAATCATTTTCTATTTTTTTTTAATCATCCTTTGGATGTGAGGTCTATAGATTATTTCCAACTTCCACAAATTTTAGTTGCAGGTGTTGTACGTAAAACTTTCATGGGATTTGAAACGGGAGGCCCTCAAATTACACAGCATGGTTTTGGAAATTTCTTCTTGCAAAGGCAAGGGTACAATCATTTTCTATTTTTTTTAATCATCCTTTGGATGTGAGGTCCACAGATTACTACCAACTCCCACAAATTTTACATGCACGTGTTTTACGTAAAACTTTCATGGGATTTGAAACGGGAGACCCTCAAATTATAGGACATGGTTTTGGAAATTTCTTCTTGCAAAGGGCAAGGGTACAATCATTTTCTATATAATTTTTTTCATCCTCTTGATTTGGGGTCTACAGATTATTTCCATCATCTAAAAATTTTACTTGCACGTGTTTTACGTAAAACGTTCATGGGATTGGAAACGGGAGACCCTCAAATTACACAGCATGGTTTTCGAAATTTCTTCTTGCAAAGGGTAAGGGTACAATCATTTTCTATTTTTTTTAATCATCCTTTGGATTTGAGGTCTACAGATTACTACCAACTTCCACAAATTTTACTTGCACGTGTTTTACGTAAAACTTTCATGGGATTTGAAACGGGAGACCCTCAAATTCCAGGCCATGGTTTTGGAAATTTCTTCTTGCAAAGGGTAAGGGTACAATCATTTTCTATTTTTTTAATCATCCTTTGGATTTGAGGTCTACAGATTACTACGAACTTCCACAAATTTTACTTGCATGTGTTTTACGTAAAGCTTTCATGGGATTTGAAACGGGAGACCCTCAAATTGCACGGCATGGTTTTGGAAATTTCTTCTTGCAAAGGGCAAGGGTACAATCATTTTCTATATAATTTTTTTCATCCTCTTGATTTGGGGTCTACAGATTACTTCGAACTTCCACAAATTTTACTTGCACGTGTTTTACGTAAAACTTTCATGGGATTTGAAACGGGAGACCCTCAAATTACAGGGCATGGCTTTGGAAATTTCTTCTTGCAAAGGGCGAGGGTACAATCATTTTCTATATAATTTTTTTCATCCTCTTGGTTTGGGGTCTACAGATCACTTCCAACTTCCACAAATTTTACTTGCACGTGTTTTACGTAAAACTTTCATGGGATTTGAAACGGGAGACCCTCAAATTACAGGGCATGGTTTTGGAAATTTCTTCTTGCAAACGGCAAGGGTACAATCATTTTCTATTTTTTTTTAATCATCCTTTGGATTTGAGGTCTATAGATTATTTCCAACTTCCATAAATTTTAGTTGCAGGTGTTGTACGTAAAACTTTCATGGGATTTGAAACGGGAGACCCTCAAATTACAGGGCATGGTTTTGGAAATTTCTTCTTGCAAAGGCAAGGGTACAATCATTTTCTATTTTTTTTAATCATCCTTTGGAATTGAGGTCCACAGATTACTACCAACTCCCACAAATTTTACTTGCACGTGTTTTACGTAAAACTTTCATGGGATTTGAAACGGGAGACCCTCAAATTATAGGACATGGTTTTGGAAATTTCTTCTTGCAAAGGGCCAGGGTACAATCATTTTCTATATAATTTTTTTCATCCTCTTGATTTGGGGTCTACACATGACTTCCAACTTCCACAAATTTTACTTGCACGTGTTTTACGTAAAACTTTCATGGGATTTGAAACGGGAGACCCTCAAATTACAGGGCATGGTTTTGGAAATTTCTTCTTGCAAAGGGCAAGGGCACAATCATTTTCTATATAATTTTTTTCATCCTCTTGATTTTGGGTCTACAGATCACTTCCAACTTCCACAAATTTTACTTGCACGTGTTTTACGTAAAACGTTCATGGGATTTGAAACGCGAGACCCTCAAATTATAGGACATGGTTTTGGAAATTTCTTCTTGCAAAGGGCAAGGCTACAATCATTTTCTGTATAATTTCTTTCATCCTCTTGATTTTGGGTCTACAGATCACTTCCAACTTCCACAAATTTTACTTGCACGTGTTTTACGTAAAACTTTCATGGGATTTGAAACGGGAAACCCTCAAATTACAGGGCATGGTTTTGGAAATTTCTTCTTGCAAAGGCAAGGGTACAATCATTTTCTATTTTTTTTAATCATCCTTTGGAATTGAGGTCCACAGATTACTACCAACTCCCACAAATTTTACTTGCACGTGTTTTACGTAAAACTTTCATGGGATTTGAAACGGGAGACCCTCAAATTATAGGACATGGTTTTGGAAATTTCTTCTTGCAAAGGGCCAGGGTACAATCATTTTCTATATAATTTTTTTCATCCTCTTGATTTGGGGTCTACACATGACTTCCAACTTCCACAAATTTTACTTGCACGTGTTTTACGTAAAACTTTCATGGGATTTGAAACGGGAGACCCTCAAATTACAGGGCATGGTCTTGGAAATTTCTTCTTGCAAAGGGCAAGGGCACAATCATTTTCTATATAATTTTTTTCATCCTCTTGATTTTGGGTCTACAGATCACTTCCAACTTCCACAAATTTTACTTGCACGTGTTTTACGTAAAACGTTCATGGGATTTGAAACGCGAGACCCTCAAATTATAGGACATGGTTTTGGAAATTTCTTCTTGCAAAGGGCAAGGCTACAATCATTTTCTGTATAATTTCTTTCATCCTCTTGATTTTGGGTCTACAGATCACTTCCAACTTCCACAAATTTTACTTGCACGTGTTTTACGTAAAACTTTCATGGGATTTGAAACGGGAAACCCTCAAATTACAGGGCATGGTTTTGGAAATTTCTTCTTGCAAAGGGCAAGGGCACAATCATTTTCTATATAATTTTTTTCATCCTCTTGATTTTGGGTTGTACAGATCATTTCCAACATCTATAAATTTTACTTGCACGTGTTTTACGTAAAACTTTCATGGGATTTGAAATGTGAGACCTTCAAATTCCAGGGCAACATTCTGGAAATTTCTTCTTGCAAATGCAAGGGTACCATCATTTTCTATATTTTTTTTTTCGTCCTCTTGATTTGGGGTTTACAGATCACCTCGAACTTCCACAAATTTTACTTGCACGTGTTTGACGTAAAATTTTCATGGGATTTGAAACAGGAGACCCTCAAATTCCAGGGCAACATTTTGGAAATTTCATCCTGCAAAGAGCATGGCTACCATCATTTTATATATTTTTTTTTTCATCCTTTGGATTTGAGGTCTATAGACTATTTCCAACTTCTTCAAATTCTACTTCCACGTATTTTACGTAAAACTTTCATGGGATTTGAAATGGGAGACCCTCAAATTACAGGGCAAAGTTTGGGAAATTCCTTCTTGCAAAGGGCAAAGGTACAATCATTTTTTATATTTTTCTTTTCATCCTTTGGATTTGAGGTCTATAGACTATTTCCAACCTCTACAAATCTTACTTGCAAATATTTTACGTAAAACTTTCATGGGATTTGAAACGCGAGACCCTCAAAGTACAGGGCATGGTTTTCGAAATTTCATCTTGCAATGGGCGAGGGTACAATCATTTTCTATATAATTTTTTCATCCTCTTCATTTGGGGTCTACAGATCACCTCCAACATCCACAAATTTTACTTCCACGTGTTTTATGTAAAACTTTCATGGGATTTGAAATAGGAGACACTCAAATTACAGGGCATGGTTTTGAAAATTTCTTCTTGCAAAGGGCATGGGTACAATCATTTTCTATTTTTTTTTTCATCCTCTAGATCTGAGGTCTATAGATCACTTCCAACTTCCACAAATTTTACTTGCACGTGTTTTACGTAAAACTTTCATGGGATTTGAAACGGGAGACCCTCAAATTACAGGGCATGGTTTTGGAAATTTCTTCTTGCAAAGGGCAAGGGTACAATCATTTTCTATTTCTTCTAATCATCCTTTGGATTTGAGGTCTACAGATTACTACCAACTTCCACAAATTTTACATGCATGTGTTTTACGTAAAACTTTCATGGGATTTGAAACGGGAGACCCTTAAATTACACGGCATGGTTTTGGAAATTTCTTCTTACAAAGGGCAAGGGTACAATCATTTTCTATTTTTTCTAATCATCCTTTGTATTCGAACTCTACAGATTACTACCAACTTCCACAAATTTTACTTGCACGTGTTTTACGTAAAACCTTCATGGGATTTGAAAAGTTAGACCCTCAAATTACACAGGATGGTTTTCGAAATTTCTTCTTGCAAAAGGCAAGGGTACAATCATTTTCTATTTTTTTTAATCATCCTTTGAATTTGAGGTCTATAGATTACTATCAACTTCCACAAATTTTACTTGCACGTGTTTTACGTAAAACTTTCATGGGATTTGAAACGGGAGACCCTCAAATTACACAGCATGGTTTTCGAAATTTCTTCTTGCAAAGGGCAAGGGTACAATCATTTTCTATATAATTTTTTTCATCCTCTTGATTTGGGGTCTACACATAACTTCCAGCTTCCACAAATTTTACTTGCACGTGTTTTACGTAAAACTTTCATGGGATTTGAAACGGGAGACCCTCAAATTACAGGGCATGGTTTTGGAAATTTCTTCTTGCAAAGGGCAAGGGTACAATCATTTTCTATATAATTTTTTTCATCCTCTTGATTTGGGGTCTACACATGACTTCTAGCTTCCACAAATTTTACTTGCACGTGTTTTACGTAAAACTTTCATGGGATTTGAAACGGGAGACCCTCAAATTACAGGGCATAGTTTTGGAAATTTCTTCTTGCAAAGGGGAAGGGTACAATCATTTTCTATATAATTTTTTTCATCCTCTTGATTTGGGGTCTACACATGACTTCCAGCTTCCACAAATTTTACTTGCACGTGTTTTACGTAAAACATTCATGGGATTTGAAACGGGAGACCCTCAAATTACAGGGCATGGTTTTGGAAATTTCTTCTTGCAAAGGGCAAGGGTACAATCATTTTCTATTTTTTTTAATCATCCTTTGGATTTGAGGTCTACAGATTACTACCAACTCCCACAGATTTTACATGCACGTGTTTTACGTAAAACTTTCATGGGATTTGAAACGGGAGACCCTCAAATTATAGGACATGGTTTTGGAAATTTCTTCTTGCAAAGGGCAAGGGTACAATCATTTTCTATGTAATTTTTTTCATCCTCTTGATTTGGGGTCTACAGATTATTTCCAACATCTAAAAATTTTACTTGCACGTGTTTTACGTAAAACGTTCATGGGATTTGAAACGGGAGACCCTCAAATTACACAGCATGGTTTTCGAAATTTCTTCTTGCAAAGGGCAAGGGTACAATCATTTTCTATTTTTTTTAATCATCCTTTGGATTTGAGGTCTACAGATTACTACCAACTTCCACAAATTTTACTTGCACGTGTTTTACGTAAAACTTTCATGGGATTTGAAACGGGAGACCCTCAAATTCCAGGCCATGGTTTTGGAAATTTCTTCTTGCAAAGGGTAAGGGTACAATCATTTTCTATTTTATTTTAATCATCCTTTGGATGTGAGGTCTATAGATTATTTCCAACTTCCACAAATTTTACTTGCACGTGTTTTACGTAAAACTTTCATGGGATTTGAAACGGGAGACCCTCAAATTACAGGGCATGGTTTTGGAAATTTCTTCTTGCAAAGGGCAAGGGTACAATCATTTTCTATTTTATTTTAATCATCCTTTGGATGTGTGGTCTATAGATTACTTCCAACTTCCACAAATTTTACTTGCACGTGTTTTACGTAAAACTTTCATGGGATTTGAAACGGGAGACCCTCAAATTACAGGGCATGGTTTTGGAAATTTCTTCTTGCAAAGGGCAAGGGTACAATCATTTTCTATTTTATTTTATTCATCCTTTGGATGTGAGGTCTATAGATTATTTCCAACTTCCACAAATTTTACTTGCACGTGCTTTACGTAAAACTTTCATGGGATTTGAAACGGGAGACCCTCAAATTACAGGGCATGGTTTTGGAAATTTCTTCTTGCAAAGGGCAAGGGTACAATCATTTTCTATATAATTTTTTTCATCCTCTTGATTTGGGGTCTACAGATTATTTCCATCATCTAAAAATTTTACTTGCACGTGTTTTACGTAAAACGTTCATGGGATTTGAAACGGGAGACCCTCAAATTACACAGCATGGTTTTCGAAATTTCTTCTTGCAAAGGGCAAGGGTACAATCATTTTCTATTTTTTTTAATCATCCTTTGGATTTGAGGTCTACAGATTACTACCAACTTCCACAAATTTTACTTGCACGTGTTTTACGTAAAACTTTCATGGGATTTGAAACGGGAGACCCTCAAATTCCAGGCCATGGTTTTGGAAATTTCTTCTTGCAAAGGGTAAGGGTACAATCATTTTCTATTTTATTTTAATCATCCTTTGGATGTGAGGTCTATAGATTATTTCCAACTTCCACAAATTTTACTTGCACGTGTTTTACGTAAAACTTTCATGGGATTTGAAACGGGAGACCCTCAAATTACAGGGCATGGTTTTGGAAATTTCTTCTTGCAAAGGGCAAGGGTACAATCATTTTCTATTTTATTTTAATCATCCTTTGGATGTGAGGTCTATAGATTATTTCCAACTTCCACAAATTTTACTTGCACGTGTTTTACGTAAAACTTTCATGGGATTTGAAACGGGAGACCCTCAAATTACAGGGCATGGTTTTGGAAATTTCTTCTTGCAAAGGGCAAGGGTACAATCATTTTCTATTTTATTTTAATCATCCTTTGGATGTGAGGTCTATAGATTATTTCCAACTTCCACAAATTTTACTTGCACGTGCTTTACGTAAAACTTTCATGGGATTTGAAACGGGAGACCCTCAAATTACAGGGCATGGTTTTGGAAATTTCTTCTTGCAAAGGGCAAGGGTACAATCATTTTCTATATAATTTTTTTCATCCTCTTGATTTGGGGTCTACAGATTATTTCCATCATCTAAAAATTTTACTTGCACGTGTTTTACGTAAAACGTTCATGGGATTTGAAACGGGAGACCCTCAAATTACACAGCATGGTTTTCGAAATTTCTTCTTGCAAAGGGCAAGGGTACAATCATTTTCTATTTTTTTTAATCATCCTTTGGATTTGAGGTCTACAGATTACTACCAACTTCCACAAATTTTACTTGCACGTGTTTTACGTAAAACTTTCATGGGATTTGAAACGGGAGACCCTCAAATTCCAGGCCATGGTTTTGGAAATTTCTTCTTGCAAAGGGTAAGGGTACAATCATTTTCTATTTTATTTTAATCATCCTTTGGATGTGAGGTCTATAGATTATTTCCAACTTCCACAAATTTTACTTGCACGTGTTTTACGTAAAACTTTCATGGGATTTGAAACGGGAGACCCTCAAATTACAGGGCATGGTTTTGGAAATTTCTTCTTGCAAAGGGCAAGGGTACAATCATTTTCTATTTTATTTTAATCATCCTTTGGATGTGAGGTCTATAGATTATTTCCAACTTCCACAAATTTTACTTGCACGTGTTTTACGTAAAACTTTCATGGGATTTGAAACGGGAGACCCTCAAATTACAGGGCATGGTTTTGGAAATTTCTTCTTGCAAAGGGCAAGGGTACAATCATTTTCTATTTTATTTTAATCATCCTTTGGATGTGAGGTCTATAGATTATTTCCAACTTCCACAAATTTTACTTGCACGTGCTTTACGTAAAACTTTCATGGGATTTGAAACGGGAGACCCTCAAATTACAGGGCATGGTTTTGGAAATTTCTTCTTGCAAAGGGCAAGGGTACAATCATTTTCTATATAATTTTTTTCATCCTCTTGATTTGGGGTCTACACATGACTTCCAGCTTCCACAAATTTTACTTGCACGTGTTTTACGTAAAACTTTCATGGGATTTGAAACGGGAGACCCTCAAATTACAGGGCATGGTTTTGGAAATTTCTTCTTGCAAAGGGGAAGGGTACAATCATTTTCTATATAATTATTTTCATCCTCTTGATTTGGGGTCTACACATGACTTCCAGCTTCCACAAATTTTACTTGCACATGTTTTACGTAAAACATTCATGGGATTTGAAACGGGAGACCCTCAAATTACAGGGCATGGTTTTGGAAATTTCTTCTTGCAAAGGGCAAGGGTACAATCATTTTCTATTTTTTTTAATCATCCTTTGGATTTGAGGTCTACAGATTACTACCAACTCCCACAGATTTTACATGCACGTGTTTTACGTAAAACTTTCATGGGATTTGAAACGGGAGACCCTCAAATTATAGGACATGGTTTTGGAAATTTCTTCTTGCAAAGGGCAAGGGTACAATCATTTTCTATATAATTTTTTTCATCCTCTTGATTTGGGGTCTACAGATTACTTCGAACTTCCACAAATTTTACTTGCACGTGTTTTACGTAAAACTTTCATGGGATTTGAAACGGGAGACCCTCAAATTCCAGGCCATGGCTTTGGAAATTTCTTCTTGCAAAGGGCAAGGGTACAATCATTTTCTATTTTTTTTAATCATCCTTTGAATTTGAGGTCTACAGATTACTACCAACTTCCACAAATTTTACTTGCACGTGTTTTACGTAAAACTTTCATGGGATTTGAAACGGGAGACCCTCAAATTACACAGCATGGTTTTCGAAATTTCTTCTTGCAAAGGGCAAGGGTACAATCATTTTCTATATAATTTTTTTCATCCTCTTGATTTGGGGTCTATAGATTACTATCAACTTCCACAAATTTTACTTGCACGTGTTTTACGTAAAACTTTCATGGGATTTGAAACGGGAGACCCTCAAATTACACAGGATGGTTTTCGAAATTTCTTCTTGCAAAAGGCAAGGGTACAATCATTTTCTATTTTTTTTAATCATCCTTTGAATTTGAGGTCTATAGATTACTATCAACTTCCACAAATTTTACTTGCACGTGTTTTACGTAAAACTTTCATGGGATTTGAAACGGGAGACCCTCAAATTACACAGCATGGTTTTCGAAATTTCTTCTTGCAAAGGGCAAGGGTACAATCATTTTCTATATAATTTTTTTCATCCTCTTGATTTGGGGTCTACACATAACTTCCAGCTTCCACAAATTTTACTTGCACGTGTTTTACGTAAAACTTTCATGGGATTTGAAACGGGAGACCCTCAAATTACAGGGCATGGTTTTGGAAATTTCTTCTTGCAAAGGGCAAGGGTACAATCATTTTCTATATAATTTTTTTCATCCTCTTGATTTGGGGTCTACACATGACTTCTAGCTTCCACAAATTTTACTTGCACGTGTTTTACGTAAAACTTTCATGGGATTTGAAACGGGAGACCCTCAAATTACAGGGCATAGTTTTGGAAATTTCTTCTTGCAAAGGGGAAGGGTACAATCATTTTCTATATAATTTTTTTCATCCTCTTGATTTGGGGTCTACACATGACTTCCAGCTTCCACAAATTTTACTTGCACGTGTTTTACGTAAAACATTCATGGGATTTGAAACGGGAGACCCTCAAATTACAGGGCATGGTTTTGGAAATTTCTTCTTGCAAAGGGCAAGGGTACAATCATTTTCTATTTTTTTTAATCATCCTTTGGATTTGAGGTCTACAGATTACTACCAACTCCCACAGATTTTACATGCACGTGTTTTACGTAAAACTTTCATGGGATTTGAAACGGGAGACCCTCAAATTATAGGACATGGTTTTGGAAATTTCTTCTTGCAAAGGGCAAGGGTACAATCATTTTCTATGTAATTTTTTTCATCCTCTTGATTTGGGGTCTACAGATTATTTCCAACATCTAAAAATTTTACTTGCACGTGTTTTACGTAAAACGTTCATGGGATTTGAAACGGGAGACCCTCAAATTACACAGCATGGTTTTCGAAATTTCTTCTTGCAAAGGGCAAGGGTACAATCATTTTCTATTTTTTTTAATCATCCTTTGGATTTGAGGTCTACAGATTACTACCAACTTCCACAAATTTTACTTGCACGTGTTTTACGTAAAACTTTCATGGGATTTGAAACGGGAGACCCTCAAATTCCAGGCCATGGTTTTGGAAATTTCTTCTTGCAAAGGGTAAGGGTACAATCATTTTCTATTATATTTTAATCATCCTTTGGATGTGAGGTCTATAGATTATTTCCAACTTCCACAAATTTTACTTGCACGTGTTTTACGTAAAACTTTCATGGGATTTGAAACGGGAGACCCTCAAATTACAGGGCATGGTTTTGGAAATTTCTTCTTGCAAAGGGCAAGGGTACAATCATTTTCTATTTTATTTTAATCATCCTTTGGATGTGAGGTCTATAGATTATTTCCAACTTCCACAAATTTTACTTGCACGTGTTTTACGTAAAACTTTCATGGGATTTGAAACGGGAGACCCTCAAATTACAGGGCATGGTTTTGGAAATTTCTTCTTGCAAAGGGCAAGGGTACAATCATTTTCTATTTTATTTTAATCATCCTTTGGATGTGAGGTCTATAGATTATTTCCAACTTCCACAAATTTTACTTGCACGTGCTTTACGTAAAACTTTCATGGGATTTGAAACGGGAGACCCTCAAATTACAGGGCATGGTTTTGGAAATTTCTTCTTGCAAAGGGCAAGGGTACAATCATTTTCTATATAATTTTTTTCATCCTCTTGATTTGGGGTCTACAGATTATTTCCATCATCTAAAAATTTTACTTGCACGTGTTTTACGTAAAACGTTCATGGGATTTGAAACGGGAGACCCTCAAATTACACAGCATGGTTTTCGAAATTTCTTCTTGCAAAGGGCAAGGGTACAATCATTTTCTATTTTTTTTAATCATCCTTTGGATTTGAGGTCTACAGATTACTACCAACTTCCACAAATTTTACTTGCACGTGTTTTACGTAAAACTTTCATGGGATTTGAAACGGGAGACCCTCAAATTCCAGGCCATGGTTTTGGAAATTTCTTCTTGCAAAGGGTAAGGGTACAATCATTTTCTATTTTATTTTAATCATCCTTTGGATGTGAGGTCTATAGATTATTTCCAACTTCCACAAATTTTACTTGCACGTGTTTTACGTAAAACTTTCATGGGATTTGAAACGGGAGACCCTCAAATTACAGGCCATGGTTTTGGAAATTTCTTCTTGCAAAGGGCAAGGGTACAATCATTTTCTATTTTATTTTAATCATCCTTTGGATGTGAGGTCTATAGATTATTTCCAACTTCCACAAATTTTACTTGCACGTGTTTTACGTAAAACTTTCATGGGATTTGAAACGGGAGACCCTCAAATTACAGGGCATGGTTTTGGAAATTTCTTCTTGCAAAGGGCAAGGGTACAATCATTTTCTATTTTATTTTAATCATCCTTTGGATGTGAGGTCTATAGATTATTTCCAACTTCCACAAATTTTACTTGCACGTGCTTTACGTAAAACTTTCATGGGATTTGAAACGGGAGACCCTCAAATTACAGGGCATGGTTTTGGAAATTTCTTCTTGCAAAGGGCAAGGGTACAATCATTTTCTATATAATTTTTTTCATCCTCTTGATTTGGGGTCTACACATGACTTCCAGCTTCCACAAATTTTACTTGCACGTGTTTTACGTAAAACTTTCATGGGATTTGAAACGGGAGACCCTCAAATTACAGGGCATGGTTTTGGAAATTTCTTCTTGCAAAGGGGAAGGGTACAATCATTTTCTATATAATTATTTTCATCCTCTTGATTTGGGGTCTACACATGACTTCCAGCTTCCACAAATTTTACTTGCACATGTTTTACGTAAAACATTCATGGGATTTGAAACGGGAGACCCTCAAATTACAGGGCATGGTTTTGGAAATTTCTTCTTGCAAAGGGCAAGGGTACAATCATTTTCTATTTTTTTTAATCATCCTTTGGATTTGAGGTCTACAGATTACTACCAACTCCCACAGATTTTACATGCACGTGTTTTACGTAAAACTTTCATGGGATTTGAAACGGGAGACCCTCAAATTATAGGACATGGTTTTGGAAATTTCTTCTTGCAAAGGGCAAGGGTACAATCATTTTCTATATAATTTTTTTCATCCTCTTGATTTGGGGTCTACAGATTACTTCGAACTTCCACAAATTTTACTTGCACGTGTTTTACGTAAAACTTTCATGGGATTTGAAACGGGAGACCCTCAAATTCCAGGCCATGGCTTTGGAAATTTCTTCTTGCAAAGGGCAAGGGTACAATCATTTTCTATTTTCTTTAATCATCCTTTGGATTTGAGGTCTACAGATTACTACCAACTTCCACAAATTTTACTTGCACGTGTTTTACGTAAAACTTTCATGGGATTTGAAACGGGAGACCCTCAAATTCCAGGCCATGGTTTTGGAAATTTCTTCTTGCAAAGGGCAAGGGTACAATCATTTTCTATATAATTTTTTTCATCCTCTTGATTTGGGGTCTACACATGACTTCCAGCTTCCACAAATTCTACTTGCACGTGTTTTACGTAAAACTTTCATGGGATGTGAAACGGGAGACCCTCAAATTACAGGGCATGGTTTTGGAAATTTCTTCTTGCAAAGGGCAAGGGTACAATCATTTTCTATTTTTTTTTAATCATCCTTTGGATGTGAGGTCTATAGATTATTTCCAACTTCCACAAATTTTAGTTGCAGGTGTTGTACGTAAAACTTTCATGGGATTTGAAACGGGAGACCCTCAAATTACACAGCATGGTTTTGGAAATTTCTTCTTGCAAAGGCAAGGGTACAATCATTTTCTATTTTTTTTAATCATCCTTTGGAATTGAAGTCCACAGATTACTACCAACTCCCACAAATTTTACATGCACGTGTTTTACGTAAAACTTTCATGGGATTTGAAACGGGAGACCCTCAAATTATAGGACATGGTTTTGGAAATTTCTTCTTGCAAAGGGCAAGGGTACAATCATTTTCTATATAATTTTTTTCATCCTCTTGATTTGGGGTCTACAGATTATTTCCATCATCTAAAAATTTTACTTGCACGTGTTTTACGTAAAACGTTCATGGGATTGGAAACGGGAGACCCTCAAATTACACAGCATGGTTTTCGAAATTTCTTCTTGCAAAGGGTAAGGGTACAATCATTTTCAATTTTTTTTTAATCATCCTTTGGATGTGAGGTCTATAGATTATTTCCAACTTCCACAAATTTTAGTTGCAGGTGTTGTACGTAAAACTTTCATGGGATTTGAAACGGGAGACCCTCAAATTACAGGGCATGGTTTTGGAAATTTCTTCTTGCAAAGGCAAGGGTACAATCATTTTCTATTTTTTTTAATCATCCTTTGGAATTGAGGTCCACAGATTACTACCAACTCCCACAAATTTTACTTGCACGTGTTTTACGTAAAACTTTCATGGGATTTGAAACGGGAGACCCTCAAATTACAGGGCATGGTTTTGGAAATTTCTTCTTGCAAAGGGCGAGGGTACAATCATTTTCTATATAATTTTTTTCATCCTCTTGATTTTGGGTCTACAGATCATTTCCAACTTCGACAAATTTTACTTGCACGTGTTTTACGTAAAACTTTCATGGGATTTGAAACGGGAGACCCTCAAATTACAGGGCATGGTTTTGGAAATTTCTTCTTGCAAAGGGCAAGGGTACAATCATTTTCTATTTTTTTTTAATCATCCTTTGGATGTGAGGTCTATAGATTATTTCCAACTTCCACAAATTTTAGTTGCAGGTGTTGTACGTAAAACTTTCATGGGATTTGAAACGGGAGACCCTCAAATTACAGGGCATGGTTTTGGAAGTTTCTTCTTGCAAAGGGCAAGGGTACAATCATTTTCTACTTTTTTTAATCATCCTTTGGATTTGAGGTCTACAGATTACTACCAACTTCCACAAATTTTACATGCACGTGTTTTACGTAAAACTTTCATGGGATTTGAAACGGGAGACCCTTAAATTACACGGCATGGTTTTGGAAATTTCTTCTTGCAAAGGGCAAGGGTACAATCATTTTCTATTTTCTTTAATCATCCTTTGGATTTGAGGTCTACAGATTACTACCAACTTCCACAAATTTTACATGCACGTGTTTTACGTAAAACTTTCATGGGATTTGAAACGGGAGACCCTCAAATTACACAGCATGGTTTTCGAAATTTCTTCTTGCAAAGGGCAAGGGTACAATCATTTTCTATTTCTTCTAATCATCCTTTGGATTTGAGGTCTACAGATTACTACCAACTTCCACAAATTTTACATGCACGTGTTTTACGTAAAACTTTCATGGGATTTGAAACGGGAGACCCTTAAATTACACGGCATGGTTTTGGAAATTTCTTCTTGCAAAGGGCAAGGGTACAATCATTTTCTATTTTTTCTAATCATCCTTTGTATTCGAACTCTACAGATTACTACCAACTTCCACAAATTTTACTTGCACGTGTTTTACGTAAAACTTTCATGGGATTTGAAACGTTAGACCCTCAAATTACACAGCATGGTTTTCGAAATTCCTTCTTGCAAAAGGCAAGGGTACAATCATTTTCTATTTTTTTTAATCATCCTTTGAATTTGAGGTCTATAGATTACTACCAACTTCCACAAATTTTACTTGCACGTGTTTTACGTAAAACTTTCATGGGATTTGAAACGGGAGACCCTCAAATTACACAGCATGGTTTTCGAAATTTCTTCTTGCAAAGGGCAAGGGTACAATCATTTTCTATATAATTTTTTTCATCCTCTTGATTTGGGGTCTACACATAACTTCCAGCTTCCACAAATTTTACTTGCACGTGTTTTACGTAAAACTTTCATGGGATTTGAAACGGGAGACCCTCAAATTACAGGGCATGGTTTTGGAAATTTCTTCTTGCAAAGGGCAAGGGTACAATCATTTTCTATATAATTTTTTTCATCCTCTTGATTTGGGGTCTACACATGACTTCCAGCTTCCACAAATTTTACTTGCACGTGTTTTACGTAAAACTTTCATGGGATTTGAAACGGGAGACCCTCAAATTACAGGGCATGGTTTTGGAAATTTCTTCTTGCAAAGGGCAAGGGTACAATCATTTTCTATTTTTTTTAATCATCCTTTGGATTTGAGGTCTACAGATTACTACCAACTCCCACAGATTTTACATGCACGTGTTTTACGTAAAACTTTCATGGGATTTGAAACGGGAGACCCTCAAATTATAGGACATGGTTTTGGAAATTTCTTCTTGCAAAGGGCAAGGGTACAATCATTTTCAATTTTTTTTTAATCATCCTTTGGATGTGAGGTCTATAGATTATTTCCAACTTCCACAAATTTTAGTTGCAGGTGTTGTACGTAAAACTTTCATGGGATTTGAAACGGGAGACCCTCAAATTACAGGGCATGGTTTTGGAAATTTCTTCTTGCAAAGGCAAGGGTACAATCATTTTCTATTTTTTTTAATCATCCTTTGGAATTGAGGTCCACAGATTACTACCAACTCCCACAAATTTTACTTGCACGTGTTTTACGTAAAACTTTCATGGGATTTGAAACGGGAGACCCTCAAATTCCAGGCCATGGTTTTGGAAATTTCTTCTTGCAAAGGCAAGGGTACAATCATTTTCTATTTTTTTTAATCATCCTTTGGAATTGAGGTCCACAGATTACTACCAACTCCCACGAATTTTACTTGCACGTGTTTTACGTAAAACTTTCATGGGATTTGAAACGGGAGACCCTCAAATTACAGGGCATGGTTTTGGAAATTTCTTCTTGCAAAGGGCGAGGGTACAATCATTTTCTATATAATTTTTTTCATCCTCTTGATTTTGGGTCTACAGATCATTTCCAACTTCGACAAATTTTACTTGCACGTGTTTTACGTAAAACTTTCATGGGATTTGAAACGGGAGACCCTCAAATTACAGGGCATGGTTTTGGAAATTTCTTCTTGCAAAGGGCAAGGGTACAATCATTTTCTATTTTTTTTTAATCATCCTTTGGATGTGAGGTCTATAGATTATTTCCAACTTCCACAAATTTTAGTTGCAGGTGTTGTACGTAAAACTTTCATGGGATTTGAAACGGGAGACCCTCAAATTACAGGGCATGGTTTTGGAAATTTCTTCTTGCAAAGGGCAAGGGTACAATCATTTTCTATTTTTTTTAATCATCCTTTGGATTTGAGGTCTACAGATTACTACCAACTTCCACAAATTTTACATGCACGTGTTTTACGTAAAACTTTCATGGGATTTGAAACGGGAGACCCTTAAATTACACGGCATGGTTTTGGAAATTTCTTCTTGCAAAGGGCAAGGGTACAATCATTTTCTATTTTTTCTAATCATCCTTTGGATTTGAGGTCTACAGATTACTACCAACTTCCACAAATTTTACATGCACGTGTTTTACGTAAAACTTTCATGGGATTTGAAACGGGAGACCCTCAAATTACACAGCATGGTTTTCGAAATTTCTTCTTGCAAAGGGCAAGGGTACAATCATTTTCTATTTCTTCTAATCATCCTTTGGATTTGAGGTCTACAGATTACTACCAACTTCCACAAATTTTACATGCACGTGTTTTACGTAAAACTTTCATGGGATTTGAAACGGGAGACCCTTAAATTACACGGCATGGTTTTGGAAATTTCTTCTTGCAAAGGGCAAGGGTACAATCATTTTCTATTTTTTCTAATCATCCTTTGTATTCGAACTCTACAGATTACTACCAACTTCCACAAATTTTACTTGCACGTGTTTTACGTAAAACTTTCATGGGATTTGAAACGTTAGACCCTCAAATTACACAGCATGGTTTTCGAAATTCCTTCTTGCAAAAGGCAAGGGTACAATCATTTTCTATTTTTTTTAATCATCCTTTGAATTTGAGGTCTATAGATTACTACCAACTTCCACAAATTTTACTTGCACGTGTTTTACGTAAAACTTTCATGGGATTTGAAACGGGAGACCCTCAAATTACACAGCATGGTTTTCGAAATTTCTTCTTGCAAAGGGCAAGGGTACAATCATTTTCTATATAATTTTTTTCATCCTCTTGATTTGGGGTCTACACATAACTTCCAGCTTCCACAAATTTTACTTGCACGTGTTTTACGTAAAACTTTCATGGGATTTGAAACGGGAGACCCTCAAATTACAGGGCATGGTTTTGGAAATTTCTTCTTGCAAAGGGCAAGGGTACAATCATTTTCTATATAATTTTTTTCATCCTCTTGATTTGGGGTCTACACATGACTTCCAGCTTCCATAAATTTTACTTGCACGTGTTTTACGTAAAACATTCATGGGATTTGAAACGGGAGACCCTCAAATTACAGGGCATGGTTTTGGAAATTTCTTCTTGCAAAGGGCAAGGGTACAATCATTTTCTATTTTTTTTAATCATCCTTTGGATTTGAGGTCTACAGATTACTACCAACTCCCACAGATTTTACATGCACGTGTTTTACGTAAAACTTTCATGGGATTTGAAACGGGAGACCCTCAAATTATAGGACATGGTTTTGGAAATTTCTTCTTGCAAAGGGCAAGGGTACAATCATTTTCTATGTAATTTTTTTCATCCTCTTGATTTGGGGTCTACAGATTATTTCCAACATCTAAAAATTTTAGTTGCAGGTGTTTTACGTAAAACGTTCATGGGATTTGAAACGGGAGACCCTCAAATTACACAGCATGGTTTTCGAAATTTCTTCTTGCAAAGGGCAAGGGTACAATCATTTTCTATTTTTTTTAATCATCCTTTGGATTTGAGGTCTACAGATTACTACCAACTTCCACAAATTTTACTTGCACGTGTTTTACGTAAAACTTTCATGGGATTTGAAACGGGAGACCCTCAAATTCCAGGCCATGGTTTTGGAAATTTCTTCTTGCAAGGGGTAAGGGTACAATCATTTTCTATTTTTTTAATCATCCTTTGGATTTGAGTTCTACAGATTACTACCAACTTCCACAGATTTTACATGCGCGTGTTTTACGTAAAACTTTCATGGGATTTGAAACGGGAGACCCTCAAATTACAGGGCATGGTTTTGGAAATTTCTTCTTGCAAAGGGGAAGGGTACAATCATTTTCTATATAATTTTTTTCATCCTCTTGATTTGGGGTCTACACATGACTTCCAGCTTCCACAAATTTTACTTGCACGTGTTTTACGTAAAACATTCATGGGATTTGAAACGGGAGACCCTCAAATTACAGGGCATGGTTTTGGAAATTTCTTCTTGCAAAGGGCAAGGGTACAATCATTTTCTATTTTTTTTAATCATCCTTTGGATTTGAGGTCTACAGATTACTACCAACTCCCACAGATTTTACATGCGCGTGTTTTACGTAAAACTTTCATGGGATTTGAAACGGGAGACCCTCAAATTATAGGACATGGTTTTGGAAATTTCTTCTTGCAAAGGGCAAGGGTACAATCATTTTCTATATAATTTTTTTCATCCTCTTGATTTGGGGTCTACAGATTATTTCCAAAATCTAAAAATTTTACTTGCACGTGTTTTACGTAAAACGTTCATGGGATTTGAAACGGGAGACCCTCAAATTACACAGCATGGTTTTCGAAATTTCTTCTTGCAAAGGGCAAGGGTACAATCATTTTCTATTTTTTTTAATCATCCTTTGGATTTGAGGTCTACAGATTACTACCAACTTCCACAAATTTTACTTGCACGTGTTTTACGTAAAACTTTCATGGGATTTGAAACGGGAGACCCTCAAATTACAGGGCATGGTTTTGGAAATTTCTTCTTGCAAAGGGCAAGGGTACAATCATTTTCTATATAATTTTTTTCATCCTCTTGATTTGGGGTCTACACATGACTTCCAGCTTCCACAAATTCTACTTGCACGTGTTTTACGTAAAACTTTCATGGGATGTGAAACGGGAGACCCACAAATTACAGGGCATGGTTTTGGAAATTTCTTCTTGCAAAGGGCAAGGGTACAATCATTTTCTATTTTTTTTTAATCATCCTTTGGATGTGAGGTCTATAGATTATTTCCAACTTCCACAAATTTTAGTTGCAGGTGTTGTACGTAAAACTTTCATAGGATTTGAAACGGGAGACCCTCAAATTACACAGCATGGTTTTGGAAATTTCTTCTTGCAAAGGCAAGGGTACAATCATGTTCTATTTTTTTTAATCATCCTTTGGAATTGAGGTCCACAGATTACTACCAACTCCCACAAATTTTACTTGCACGTGTTTTACGTAAAACTTTCATGGGATTTGAAACGGGAGACCCTCAAATTATAGGACATGGTTTTCGAAATTTCTTCTTGCAAAGGGCAAGGGTACAATCATTTTCTATATAATTTTTTTCATCCTCTTGATTTGGGGTCTACACATGACTTCCAACTTCCACAAATTTTACTTGCACGTGTTTTACGTAAAACTTTCATGGGATTTGAAACGGGAGACCCTCAAATTCCAGGCCATGGTTTTGGAAATTTCTTCTTGCAAAGGGTAAGGGTACAATCATTTTCTATTTTTTTAATCATCCTTTGGATTTGAGGTCTACAGATTACTACGAACTTCCACAAATTTTACTTGCACGTGTTTTACGTAAAACTTTCATGGGATTTGAAACGGGAGACCCTCAAATTACAGGGCATGGTTTTAGAAATTTCTTCTTGCAAAGGGCAAGGGTACAATCATTTTCTATTTTTTTTTAATCATCCTTTGGATGTGAGGTCTATAGATTATTTCCAACTTCCACAAATTTTACTTGCACGTGTTTTACGTAAAACTTTCATGGGATTTGAAACGGGAGACCCTCAAATTACAGGGCATGGTTTTGGAAATTTCTTCTTGCAAAGGGCAAGGGTACAATCATTTTCTATATAATTTTTTTCATCCTCTTGATTTGGGGTCTACACATGACTTCCAGCTTCCACAAATTTTACTTGCACGTGTTTTACGTAAAACTTTCATGGGATTTGAAACGGGAGACCCTCAAATTACAGGGCATGGTTTTGGAAATTTCTTCTTGCAAAGGGGAAGGGTACAATCATTTTCTATATAATTTTTTTCATCCTCTTGATTTGGGGTCTACACATGACTTCCAGCTTCCACAAATTTTACTTGCACGTGTTTTACGTAAAACATTCATGGGATTTGAAACGGGAGACCCTCAAATTACAGGGCATGGTTTTGGAAATTTCTTCTTGCAAAGGGCAAGGGTACAATCATTTTCTATTTTTTTTAATCATCCTTTGGATTTGAGGTCTACAGATTACTACCAACTTCCACAAATTTTACATGCACGTGTTTTACGTAAAACTTTCATGGGATTTGAAACGGGAGACCCTCAAATTATAGGACATGGTTTTGGAAATTTCTTCTTGCAAAGGGCAAGGGTACAATCATTTTCTATATAATTTTTTTCATCCTCTTGATTTTGGGTCTACAGATCATTTCCAACTTCGACAAATTTTACTTGCACGTGTTTTACGTAAAACTTTCATGGGATTTGAAACGGGAGACCCTCAAATTACAGGGCATGGTTTTGGAAATTTCTTCTTGCAAAGGGCAAGGGTACAATCATTTTCTATATAATTTTTTTCATCCTCTTGATTTGGGGTCTACACATGACTTCCAGCTCCATAAATTTTACTTGCACGTGTTTTACGTAAAACATTCATGGGATTTGAAACGGGAGACCCTCAAATTACAGGGCATGGTTTTGGAAATTTCTTCTTGCAAAGGGCAAGGGTACAATCATTTTCTATTTTTTTTAATCATCCTTTGGATTTGAGGTCTACAGATTACTACCAACTCCCACAGATTTTACATGCACGTGTTTTACGTAAAACTTTCATGGGATTTGAAACGGGAGACCCTCAAATTATAGGACATGGTTTTGGAAATTTCTTCTTGCAAAGGGCAAGGGTACAATCATTTTCTATGTAATTTTTTTCATCCTCTTGATTTGGGGTCTACAGATTATTTCCAACATCTAAAAATTTTACTTGCACGTGTTTTACGTAAAACGTTCATGGGATTTGAAACGGGAGACCCTCAAATTACACAGCATGGTTTTCGAAATTTCTTCTTGCAAAGGGCAAGGGTACAATCATTTTCTATTTTTTTTAATCATCCTTTGGATTTGAGGTCTACAGATTACTACCAACTTCCACAAATTTTACTTGCACGTGTTTTACGTAAAACTTTCATGGGATTTGAAACGGGAGACCCTCAAATTCCAGGCCATGGTTTTGGAAATTTCTTCTTGCAAGGGGTAAGGGTACAATCATTTTCTATTTTTTTAATCATCCTTTGGATTTGAGTTCTACAGATTACTACCAACTTCCACAAATTTTACTTGCACGTGTTTTACGTAAAACTTTCATGGGATTTGAAACGGGAGACCCTCAAATTCCAGGCCATGGTTTTGGAAATTTCTTCTTGCAAAGGGCAAGGGTACAATCATTTTCTATTTTTTTTTAATCATCCTTTGGATGTGAGGTCTATAGATAATTTCCAACTTCCACAAATTTTACTTGCACGTGTTTTACGTAAAACTTTCATGGGATTTGAAACGGGAGACCCTCAATTTACAGGGCATGGTTTTGGAAATTTCTTCTTGCAAAGGGCAAGGGTACAATCATTTTCTATATAATTTTTTTCATCCTCTTGATTTGGGGTCTACGCATGACTTCCAGCTTCCACAAATTTTACTTGCACGTGTTTTACGTAAAACTTTCATGGGATATGAAACGGGAGACCCTCAAATTACAGGGCATGGTTTTGGAAATTTCTTCTTGCAAAGGGGAAGGGTACAATCATTTTCTATATAATTTTTTTCATCCTCTTGATTTGGGGTCTACACATGACTTCCAGCTTCCACAAATTTTACTTGCACGTGTTTTACGTAAAACATTCATGGGATTTGAAACGGGAGACCCTCAAATTACAGGGCATGGTTTTGGAAATTTTTTCTTGCAAAGGGCAAGGGTACAATCATTTTCTATTTTTTTTAATCATCCTTTGGATTTGAGGTCTACAGATTACTACCAACTCCCACAGATTTTACATGCACGTGTTTTACGTAAAACTTTCATGGGATTTGAAACGGGAGACCCTCAAATTATAGGACATGGTTTTGGAAATTTCTTCTTGCAAAGGGCAAGGGTACAATCATTTTCTATATAATTTTTTTCATCCTCTTGATTTGGGGTCTACAGATTATTTCCAAAATCTAAAAATTTTACTTGCACGTGTTTTACGTAAAACGTTCATGGGATTTGAAACGGGAGACCCTCAAATTACACAGCATGGTTTTCGAAATTTCTTCTTGCAAAGGGCAAGGGTACAATCATTTTCTATTTTTTTTAATCATCCTTTGGATTTGAGGTCTACAGATTACTACCAACTTCCACAAATCTTACTTGCACGTGTTTTACGTAAAACTTTCATGGGATTTGAAACGGGAGACCCTCAAATTCCAGGCCATGGTTTTGGAAATTTCTTCTTGCAAAGGGCAAGGGTACAATCATTTTCTATATAATTTTTTTCATCTTCTTGATTTGGGGTCTACACATGAATTCCAGCTTCCACAAATTCTACTTGCACGTGTTTTACGTAAAACTTTCATGGGATGTGAAACGGGAGACCCACAAATTACAGGGCATGGTTTTGGAAATTTCTTCTTGCAAAGGGCAAGGGTACAATCATTTTCTATTTTTTTTTAATCATCCTTTGGATGTGAGGTCTATAGATTATTTCCAACTTCCACAAATTTTAGTTGCAGGTGTTGTACGTAAAACTTTCATGGGATTTGAAACGGGAGACCCTCAAATTACACAGCATGGTTTTGGAAATTTCTTCTTGCAAAGGCAAGGGTACAATCATGTTCTATTTTTTTTAATCATCCTTTGGAATTGAGGTCCACAGATTACTACCAACTCCCACAAATTTTACTTGCACGTGTTTTACGTAAAACTTTCATGGGATTTGAAACGGGAGACCCTCAAATTATAGGACATGGTTTTGGAAATTTCTTCTTGCAAAGGGCCAGGGTACAATCATTTTCTATATAATTTTTTTCATCCTCTTGATTTGGGGTCTACACATGACTTCCAACTTCCACAAATTTTACTTGCACGTGTTTTACGTAAAACTTTCATGGGATTTGAAACGGGAGACCCTCAAATTCCAGGCCATGGTTTTGGAAATTTCTTCTTGCAAAGGGTAAGGGTACAATCATTTTCTATTTTTTTAATCATCCTTTGGATTTGAGGTCTACAGATTACTACGAACTTCCACAAATTTTACTTGCACGTGTTTTACGTAAAACTTTCATGGGATTTGAAACGGGAGACCCTCAAATTACAGGGCATGGTTTTAGAAATTTCTTCTTGCAAAGGGCACGGGTACAATCATTTTCTATTTTTTTTTAATCATCCTTTGGATGTGAGGTCTATAGATTATTTCCAACTTCCACAAATTTTACTTGCACGTGTTTTACGTAAAACTTTCATGGGATTTGAAACGGGAGACCCTCAAATTACAGGGCATGGTTTTGGAAATTTCTTCTTGCAAAGGGCAAGGGTACAATCATTTTCTATATAATTTTTTTCATCCTCTTGATTTGGGGTCTACACATGACTTCCAGCTTCCACAAATTTTACTTGCACGTGTTTTACGTAAAACTTTCATGGGATTTGAAACGGGAGACCCTCAAATTACAGGGCATGGTTTTGGAAATTTCTTCTTGCAAAGGGGAAGGGTACAATCATTTTCTATATAATTTTTTTCATCCTCTTGATTTGGGGTCTACACATGACTTCCAGCTTCCACAAATTTTACTTGCACGTGTTTTACGTAAAACATTCATGGGATTTGAAACGGGAGACCCTCAAATTACAGGGCATGGTTTTGGAAATTTCTTCTTGCAAAGGGCAAGGGTACAATCATTTTCTATTTTTTTTAATCATCCTTTGGATTTGAGGTCTACAGATTACTACCAACTCCCACAGATTTTACATGCACGTGTTTTACGTAAAACTTTCATGGGATTTGAAACGGGAGACCCTCAAATTATAGGACATGGTTTTGGAAATTTCTTCTTGCAAAGGGCAAGGGTACAATCATTTTCTATATAATTTTTTTCATCCTCTTGATTTGGGGTCTACAGATTATTTCCAACATCTAAAAATTTTACTTGCACGTGTTTTACGTAAAACTTTCATGGGATTTGAAACGGGAGACCCTCAAATTACACAGCATGGTTTTGGAAATTTCTTCTTGCAAAGGGCAAGGGTACAATCATTTTCTATTTTCTTTAATCATCCTTTGGATTTGAGGTCTACAGATTACTACCAACTTCCACAAATTTTACTTGCACGTGTTTTACGTAAAACTTTCATGGGATGTGAAACGGGAGACCCTCAAATTCCAGGCCATGGTTTTGGAAATTTCTTCTTGCAAAGGGCAAGGGTACAATCATTTTCTATATAATTTTTTTCATCCTCTTGATTTGGGGTCTACAGATTATTTCCAACATCTAAAAATTTTACTTGCACGTGTTTTACGTAAAACTTTCATGGGATTTGAAACGGGAGACCCTCAAATTACACAGCATGGTTTTGGAAATTTCTTCTTGCAAAGGGCAAGGGTACAATCATTTTCTATTTTCTTTAATCATCCTTTGGATTTGAGGTCTACAGATTACTACCAACTTCCACAAATTTTACTTGCACGTGTTTTACGTAAAACTTTCATGGGATTTGAAACGGGAGACCCTCAAATTCCAGGCCATGGTTTTGGAAATTTCTTCTTGCAAGGGGTAAGGGTACAATCATTTTCTATTTTTTTAATCATCCTTTGGATTTGAGTTCTACAGATTACTACCAACTTCCACAAATTTTACTTGCACGTGTTTTACGTAAAACTTTCATGGGATGTGAAACGGGAGACCCTCAAATTCCAGGCCATGGTTTTGGAAATTTCTTCTTGCAAAGGGCAAGGGTACAATCATTTTCTATATAATTTTTTTCATCCTCTTGATTTGGGGTCTACACATGACTTCCAGCTTCCACAAATTCTACTTGTACGTGTTTTACGTAAAACTTTCATGGGATGTGAAACGGGAGACCCACAAATTACAGGGCATGGTTTTGGAAATTTCTTCTTGCAAAGGGCAAGGGTACAATCATTTTCTATTTTTTTTTAATCATCCTTTGGATGTGAGGTCTATAGATTATTTCCAACTTCCACAAATTTTAGTTGCAGGTGTTGTACGTAAAACTTTCATGGGATTTGAAACGGGAGACCCTCAAATTACACAGCATGGTTTTGGAAATTTCTTCTTGCAAAGGCAAGGGTACAATCATGTTCTATTTTTTTTAATCATCCTTTGGAATTGAGGTCCACAGATTACTACCAACTCCCACAAATTTTACTTGCACGTGTTTTACGTAAAACTTTCATGGGATTTGAAACGGGAGACCCTCAAATTATAGGACATGGTTTTGGAAATTTCTTCTTGCAAAGGGCCAGGGTACAATCATTTTCTATATAATTTTTTTCATCCTCTTGATTTGGGGTCTACACATGACTTCCAACTTCCACAAATTTTACTTGCACGTGTTTTACGTAAAACTTTCATGGGATTTGAAACGGGAGACCCTCAAATTCCAGGCCATGGTTTTGGAAATTTCTTCTTGCAAAGGGTAAGGGTACAATCATTTTCTATTTTTTTAATCATCCTTTGGATTTGAGGTCTACAGATTACTACGAACTTCCACAAATTTTACTTGCACGTGTTTTACGTAAAACTTTCATGGGATTTGAAACGGGAGACCCTCAAATTACAGGGCATGGTTTTAGAAATTTCTTCTTGCAAAGGGCAAGGGTACAATCATTTTCTATTTTTTTTTAATCATCCTTTGGATGTGAGGTCTATAGATTATTTCCAACTTCCACAAATTTTACTTGCACGTGTTTTACGTAAAACTTTCATGGGATTTGAAACGGGAGACCCTCAAATTACAGGGCATGGTTTTGGAAATTTCTTCTTGCAAAGGGCAAGGGTACAATCATTTTCTATATAATTTTTTTCATCCTCTTGATTTGGGGTCTACACATGACTTCCAGCTTCCACAAATTTTACTTGCACGTGTTTTACGTAAAACTTTCATGGGATTTGAAACGGGAGACCCTCAAATTACACAGCATGGTTTTCGAAATTTCTTCTTGCAAAGGGCAAGGGTACAATCATTTTCTATTTTCTTTAATCATCCTTTGGATTTGAGGTCTACAGATTACTACCAACTTCCACAAATTTTACTTGCACGTGTTTTACGTAAAACTTTCATGGGATTTGAAACGGGAGACCCTCAAATTCCAGGCCATGGTTTTGGAAATTTCTTCTTGCAAAGGGCAAGGGTACAATCATTTTCTATATAATTTTTTTCATCCTCTTGATTTGGGGTCTACACATGACTTCCAGCTTCCACAAATTCTACTTGCACGTGTTTTACGTAAAACTTTCATGGGATGTGAAACGGGAGACCCTCAAATTACAGGGCATGGTTTTGGAAATTTCTTCTTGCAAAGGGGAAGGGTACAATCATTTTCTATATAATTTTTTTCATCCTGTTGATTTGGGGTCTACACATGACTTCCTGCTTCCACAAATTTTACTTGCACGTGTTTTACGTAAAACATTCATGGGATTTGAAACGGGAGACCCTCAAATTACAGGGCATGGTTTTGGAAATTTCTTCTTGGAAAGGGCAAGGGTACAATCATTTTCTATTTTTTTTAATCATCCTTTGGATTTGAGGTCTACAGATTACTACCAACTCCCACAGATTTTACATGCACGTGTTTTACGTAAAACTTTCATGGGATTTGAAACGGGAGACCCTCAAATTACAGGGCATGGTTTTGGAAATTTCTTCTTGCAAAGGGGAAGGGTACAATCATTTTCTATATAATTTTTTTCATCCTCTTGATTTGGGGTCTACACATGACTTCCAGCTTCCACAAATTTTACTTGCACGTGTTTTACGTAAAACTTTCATGGGATTTGAAACGGGAGACCCTCAAATTACACAGCATGGTTTTCGAAATTTCTTCTTGGAAAGGGCAAGGGTACAATCATTTTCTATTTTTTTTAATCATCCTTTGGATTTGAGGTCTACAGATTACTACCAACTCCCACAGATTTTACTTGCACGTGTTTTACGTAAAACTTTCATGGGATTTGAAACGGGAGACCCTCAAATTATAGGACATGGTTTTGGAAATTTCTTCTTGCAAAGGGCAAGGGTACAATCATTTTCTATATAATTTTTTTCATCCTCTTGATTTGGGGTCTACAGATTATTTCCAACATCTAAAAATTTTACTTGCACGTGTTTTACGTAAAACTTTCATGGGATTTGAAACGGGAGACCCTCAAATTACACAGCATGGTTTTCGAAATTTCTTCTTGCAAAGGGCAAGGGTACAATCATTTTCTATTTCCTTTAATCATCCTTTGGATTTGAGGTCTACAGATTACTACCAACTTCCACAAATTTTACTTGCACGTGTTTTACGTAAAACTTTCATGGGATTTGAAACGGGAGACCCTCAAATTACAGGGCATGGTTTTGGAAATTTCTTCTTGCAAAGGGCAAGGGTACAATCATTTTCTATTTTTTTTAATCATCCTTTGGATTTGAGGTCTACAGATTACTACCAACTCCCACAGATTTTACATGCACGTGTTTTACGTAAAACTTTCATGGGATTTGAAACGGGAGACCCTCAAATTATAGGACATGGTTTTGGAAATTTCTTCTTGCAAAGGGCAAGGGTACAATCATTTTCTATATAATTTTTTTCATCCTCTTGATTTGGGGTCTACAGATTATTTCCAACATCTAAAAATTTTACTTGCACGTGTTTTACGTAAAACTTTCATGGGATTTGAAACGGGAGACCCTCAAATTACACAGCATGGTTTTCGAAATTTCTTCTTGCAAAGGGCAAGGGTACAATCATTTTCTATTTTTTTTAATCATCCTTTGGATTTGAGGTCTACAGATTACTACCAACTTCCACAAATTTTACTTGCACGTGTTTTACGTAAAACTTTCATGGGATTTGAAACGGGAGACCCTCAAATTCCAGGCCATGGTTTTGGAAATTTCTTCTTGCAAGGGGTAAGGGTACAATCATTTTCTATTTTTTTAATCATCCTTTGGATTTGAGTTCTACAGATTACTACCAACTTCCACAAATTTTACTTGCACGTGTTTTACGTAAAACTTTCATGGGATTTGAAACGGGAGACCCTCAAATTCCAGGCCATGGTTTTGGAAATTTCTTCTTGCAAAGGGCAAGGGTACAATCATTTTCTATATAATTTTTTTCATCCTCTTGATTTGGGGTCTACACATGACTTCCAGCTTCCACAAATTCTACTTGTACGTGTTTTACGTAAAACTTTCATGGGATGTGAAACGGGAGACCCACAAATTACAGGGCATGGTTTTGGAAATTTCTTCTTGCAAAGGGCAAGGGTACAATCATTTTCTATTTTTTTTTAATCATCCTTTGGATGTGAGGTCTATAGATTATTTCCAACTTCCACAAATTTTAGTTGCAGGTGTTGTACGTAAAACTTTCATGGGATTTGAAACGGGAGACCCTCAAATTACACAGCATGGTTTTGGAAATTTCTTCTTGCAAAGGCAAGGGTACAATCATGTTCTATTTTTTTTAATCATCCTTTGGAATTGAGGTCCACAGATTACTACCAACTCCCACAAATTTTACTTGCACGTGTTTTACGTAAAACTTTCATGGGATTTGAAACGGGAGACCCTCAAATTATAGGACATGGTTTTGGAAATTTCTTCTTGCAAAGGGCCAGGGTACAATCATTTTCTATATAATTTTTTTCATCCTCTTGATTTGGGGTCTACACATGACTTCCAACTTCCACAAATTTTACTTGCACGTGTTTTACGTAAAACTTTCATGGGATTTGAAACGGGAGACCCTCAAATTCCAGGCCATGGTTTTGGAAATTTCTTCTTGCAAAGGGTAAGGGTACAATCATTTTCTATTTTTTTAATCATCCTTTGGATTTGAGGTCTACAGATTACTACGAACTTCCACAAATTTTACTTGCACGTGTTTTACGTAAAACTTTCATGGGATTTGAAACGGGAGACCCTCAAATTACAGGGCATGGTTTTAGAAATTTCTTCTTGCAAAGGGCAAGGGTACAATCATTTTCTATTTTTTTTTAATCATCCTTTGGATGTGAGGTCTATAGATTATTTCCAACTTCCACAAATTTTACTTGCACGTGTTTTACGTAAAACTTTCATGGGATTTGAAACGGGAGACCCTCAAATTACAGGGCATGGTTTTGGAAATTTCTTCTTGCAAAGGGCAAGGGTACAATCATTTTCTATATAATTTTTTTCATCCTCTTGATTTGGGGTCTACACATGACTTCCAGCTTCCACAAATTTTACTTGCACGTGTTTTACGTAAAACTTTCATGGGATTTGAAACGGGAGACCCTCAAATTACAGGGCATGGTTTTGGAAATTTCTTCTTGCAAAGGGGAAGGGTACAATCATTTTCTATATAATTTTTTTCATCCTCTTGATTTGGGGTCTACACATGACTTCCAGCTTCCACAAATTTTACTTGCACGTGTTTTACGTAAAACATTCATGGGATTTGAAACGGGAGACCCTCAAATTACAGGGCATGGTTTTGGAAATTTCTTCTTGCAAAGGGCAAGGGTACAATCATTTTCTATTTTTTTTAATCATCCTTTGGATTTGAGGTCTACAGATTACTACCAACTCCCACAGATTTTACATGCACGTGTTTTACGTAAAACTTTCATGGGATTTGAAACGGGAGACCCTCAAATTATAGGACATGGTTTTGGAAATTTCTTCTTGCAAAGGGCAAGGGTACAATCATTTTCTATATAATTTTTTTCATCCTCTTGATTTGGGGTCTACAGATTATTTCCAACATCTAAAAATTTTACTTGCACGTGTTTTACGTAAAACTTTCATGGGATTTGAAACGGGAGACCCTCAAATTACACAGCATGGTTTTCGAAATTTCTTCTTGCAAAGGGCAAGGGTACAATCATTTTCTATTTTCTTTAATCATCCTTTGGATTTGAGGTCTACAGATTACTACCAACTTCCACAAATTTTACTTGCACGTGTTTTACGTAAAACTTTCATGGGATTTGAAACGGGAGACCCTCAAATTACAGGGCATGGTTTTAGAAATTTCTTCTTGCAAAGGGCAAGGGTACAATCATTTTCTATTTTCTTTAATCATCCTTTGGATTTGAGGTCTACAGATTACTACGAACTTCCACAAATTTTACTTGCACGTGTTTTACGTAAAACTTTCATGGGATTTGAAACGGGAGACCCTCAAATTACAGGGCATGGTTTTAGAAATTTCTTCTTGCAAAGGGCAAGGGTACAATCATTTTCTATTTTTTTTTAATCATCCTTTGGATGTGAGGTCTATAGATTATTTCCAACTTCCACAAATTTTACTTGCACGTGTTTTACGTAAAACTTTCATGGGATTTGAAACGGGAGACCCTCAAATTACAGGGCATGGTTTTGGAAATTTCTTCTTGCAAAGGGCAAGGGTACAATCATTTTCTATATAATTTTTTTCATCCTCTTGATTTGGGGTCTACACATGACTTCCAGCTTCCACAAATTTTACTTGCACGTGTTTTACGTAAAACTTTCATGGGATTTGAAACGGGAGACCCTCAAATTACAGGGCATGGTTTTGGAAATTTCTTCTTGCAAAGGGGAAGGGTACAATCATTTTCTATATAATTTTTTTCATCCTCTTGATTTGGGGTCTACACATGACTTCCAGCTTCCACAAATTTTACTTGCACGTGTTTTACGTAAAACATTCATGGGATTTGAAACGGGAGACCCTCAAATTACAGGGCATGGTTTTGGAAATTTCTTCTTGCAAAGGGCAAGGGTACAATCATTTTCTATTTTTTTTAATCATCCTTTGGATTTGAGGTCTACAGATTACTACCAACTCCCACAGATTTTACATGCACGTGTTTTACGTAAAACTTTCATGGGATTTGAAACGGGAGACCCTCAAATTATAGGACATGGTTTTGGAAATTTCTTCTTGCAAAGGGCAAGGGTACAATCATTTTCTATATAATTTTTTTCATCCTCTTGATTTGGGGTCTACAGATTATTTCCAACATCTAAAAATTTTACTTGCACGTGTTTTACGTAAAACTTTCATGGGATTTGAAACGGGAGACCCTCAAATTACACAGCATGGTTTTCGAAATTTCTTCTTGCAAAGGGCAAGGGTACAATCATTTTCTATTTTCTTTAATCATCCTTTGGATTTGAGGTCTACAGATTACTACCAACTTCCACAAATTTTACTTGCACGTGTTTTACGTAAAACTTTCATGGGATTTGAAACGGGAGACCCTCAAATTCCAGGCCATGGTTTTGGAAATTTCTTCTTGCAAAGGGCAAGGGTACAATCATTTTCTATATAATTTTTTTCATCCTCTTGATTTGGGGTCTACACATGACTTCCAGCTTCCACAAATTCTACTTGCACGTGTTTTACGTAAAACTTTCATGGGATGTGAAACGGGAGACCCTCAAATTACAGGGCATGGTTTTGGAAATTTCTTCTTGCAAAGGGGAAGGGTACAATCATTTTCTATATAATTTTTTTCATCCTCTTGATTTGGGGTCTACACATGACTTCCAGCTTCCACAAATTTTACTTGCACGTGTTTTACGTAAAACATTCATGGGATTTGAAACGGGAGACCCTCAAATTACAGGGCATGGTTTTGGAAATTTCTTCTTGGAAAGGGCAAGGGTACAATCATTTTCTATTTCCTTTAATCATCCTTTGGATTTGAGGTCTACAGATTACTACCAACTTCCACAAATTTTACTTGCACGTGTTTTACGTAAAACTTTCATGGGATTTGAAACGGGAGACCCTCAAATTACAGGGCATGGTTTTGGAAATTTCTTCTTGCAAAGGGCAAGGGTACAATCATTTTCTATTTTTTTTAATCATCCTTTGGATTTGAGGTCTACAGATTACTACCAACTCCCACAGATTTTACATGCACGTGTTTTACGTAAAACTTTCATGGGATTTGAAACGGGAGACCCTCAAATTATAGGACATGGTTTTGGAAATTTCTTCTTGCAAAGGGCAAGGGTACAATCATTTTCTATATAATTTTTTTCATCCTCTTGATTTGGGGTCTACAGATTATTTCCAACATCTAAAAATTTTACTTGCACGTGTTTTACGTAAAACTTTCATGGGATTTGAAACGGGAGACCCTCAAATTACACAGCATGGTTTTCGAAATTTCTTCTTGCAAAGGGCAAGGGTACAATCATTTTCTATTTCCTTTAATCATCCTTTGGATTTGAGGTCTACAGATTACTACCAACTTCCACAAATTTTACTTGCACGTGTTTTACGTAAAACTTTCATGGGATTTGAAACGGGAGACCCTCAAATTACAGGGCATGGTTTTGGAAATTTCTTCTTGCAAAGGGCAAGGGTACAATCATTTTCTATTTTTTTTAATCATCCTTTGGATTTGAGGTCTACAGATTACTACCAACTCCCACAGATTTTACATGCACGTGTTTTACGTAAAACTTTCATGGGATTTGAAACGGGAGACCCTCAAATTATAGGACATGGTTTTGGAAATTTCTTCTTGCAAAGGGCAAGGGTACAATCATTTTCTATATAATTTTTTTCATCCTCTTGATTTGGGGTCTACAGATTACTTCGAACTTCCACAAATTTTACTTGCACGTGTTTTACGTAAAACTTTCATGGGATTTGAAACGGGAGACCCTCAAATTACAGGGCATGGCTTTGGAAATTTCTTCTTGCAAAGGGCGAGGGTACAATCATTTTCTATATAATTTTTTTCATCCTCTTGATTTGGGGTCTACAGATCACTTCCAACTTCCACAAATTTTACTTGCACGTGTTTTACGTAAAACTTTCATGGGATTTGAAACGGGAGACCCTCAAATTACAGGGCATGGTTTTGGAAATTTCTTCTTGCAAAGGGCAAGGGTACAATCATTTTCTATTTTTTTTTAATCATCCTTTGGATGTGAGGTCTATAGATTATTTCCAACTTCCACAAATTTTAGTTGCAGGTGTTGTACGTAAAACTTTCATGGGATTTGAAACGGGAGACCCTCAAATTACAAGGCATGGTTTTGGAAATTTCTTCTTGCAAAGGCAAGGGTACAATCATTTTCTATTTTTTTTAATCATCCTTTGGAATTGAGGTCCACAGATTACTACCAACTCCCACAAATTTTACTTGCACGTGTTTTACGTAAAACTTTCATGGGATTTGAAACGGGAGACCCTCAAATTACAGGGCATGGTTTTGGAAATTTCTTCTTGCAAAGGGCGAGGGTACAATCATTTTCTATATAATTTTTTTCATCCTCTTGATTTTGGGTCTACAGATCATTTCCAACTTCGACAAATTTTACTTGCACGTGTTTTACGTAAAAATTTTATGGGATTTGAAACGGGAGACCCTCAAATTACAGGGCATGGTTTTGGAAATTTCTTCTTGCAAAGGGCAAGGGTACAATCATTTTCTATATAATTTTTTTCATCCTCTTGATTTGGGGTCTATAGATTACTTCCAACATCCACAAATTTTACTTGCACGTGTTTTACGTAAAACTTTCATGGGATTTGAAACGGGAGACCCTCAAATTACAGGGCATGGTTTTGGAAATTTCTTCTTGCAAAGGGCAAGGGCACAATCATTTTCTATATAATTTTTTTCATCCTCTTGATTTTGGGTCTACAGATCACTTCCAACTTCCACAAATTTTACTTGCACGTGTTTTACGTAAAACTTTCATGGGATTTGAAACGGGAGACCCTCAAATTGCACGGCATGGTTTTGGAAATTTCTTCTTGCAAAGGGTAAGGGTACAATCATTTTCTATACAATTTTTTCATCCTCTTGATTTGGGGTCTATAGATTACTTCCAACTTCCACAAATTTTACTTGCACGTGTTTTACGTAAAACTTTCATGGGATTTGAAACGGGAGACCCTCAAATTACAGGGCATGGTTTTGGAAATTTCTTCTTGCAAAGGGCAAGGGCACAATCATTTTCTATATAATTTTTTTCATCCTCTTGATTTCGGGTCTACAGATCACTTCCAACTTCCACAAATTTTACTTGCACGTGTTTTACGTAAAACTTTCATGGGATTTGAAACGGGAGATCCTCAAATTATAGGACATGGTTTTGGAAATTTCTTCTTGCAAAGGGCAAGGCTACAATCATTTTCTATATAATTTTTTTCATCCTCTTGATTTGGGGTCTACAGATTATTTCCAACATCTAAAAATTTTACTTGCACGTGTTTTACGTAAAACGTTCATGGGATTTGAAACGGGAGACCCTCAAATTACAGGGCATGGTTTTGGAAATTTCTTCTTGCAAAGGGCAAGGGTACAATCATTTTCTATTTTTTTTAATCATCCTTTGGATTTGAGGTCTACAGATTACTACGAACTTCCACAAATTTTACTTGCACGTGTTTTACGTAAAACTTTCATGGGATTTCAAACGGGAGACCCTCAAATTACACGGCATGGTTTTGGAAATTTCTTCTTGCAAAGGGCAAGGGTACAATCATTTTCTATATAATTCTTTTCATCCTCTTGATTTGGGGTCTATAGATTACTTCCAACTTCCACAAATTTTACTTGCACGTGTTTTACGTAAAACTTTTATGGGATTTGAAACGGGAGACCCTCAAATTACAGGGCATGGTTTTGGAAAATTCTTCTTGCAAAGGGCAAGGGTACAATCATTCTTTTTCTTTTTTAATCATCCTTTGCATTTGAACTCTACAGATTACTCCCAACTTCCACAAATTTTACTTGCACGTGTTTTACGTAAAACTTTCATGGGATTTGAAACGTTAGACCTTCAAATTACAGGGCATGGTTTTGGAAATTTCTTCTTGCAAAGGGCCAGGGTACAATCATTTTCTATATAATTTTTTTCATCCTCTTGATTTGGGGTCTACAGATCACTTCCAACTTCCACAAATATTACTTGCACGTGTTTTACGTAAAACTTTCATGGGATTTGAAACGGGAGACCCTCAAATTACAGGGCATGGTTTTGGAAATTTCTTCTTGCAAAGGGCAAGGGTACAATCATTTTCTATTTTTTTTAATCATCCTTTGGATTTGAGGTCTACAGATTACTACGAACTTCCACAAATTAAACTTGCACGTGTTTAATGTAAAACTTTCATTGTATTTGAAACGTTAGACCCTCAAATTACAGGGCATGGTTTTGGAAATTTCTTCTTGCAAAGGGCAAGGGTACAATCATTTTCTATTTTTTTTAATCATCCTTTGGATTTGAGGTCTACAGATTACTAGGAACTTCCACAAATTTTACTTGCACGTGTTTTACGTAAAACTTTCATGGGATTTCAAACGGGAGACCCTCAAATTACACGGCATGGTTTTGGAAATTTCTTCTTGCAAAGGGCAAGGGTACAATCATTTTCTATATAATTCTTTTCATCCTCTTGATTTGGGGTCTATAGATTACTTCCAACTTCCACAAATTTTACTTGCACGTGTTTTACGTAAAACTTTTATGGGATTTGAAACGGGAGACCCTCAAATTACAGGGCATGGTTTTGGAAAATTCTTCTTGCAAAGGGCAAGGGTACAATCATTCTTTTTCTTTTTTAATCATCCTTTGCATTTGAACTCTACAGATTACTCCCAACTTCCACAAATTTTACTTGCACGTGTTTTACGTAAAACTTTCATGGGATTTGAAACGTTAGACCTTCAAATTACAGGGCATGGTTTTGGAAATTTCTTCTTGCAAAGGGCCAGGGTACAATCATTTTCTATATAATTTTTTTCATCCTCTTGATTTGGGGTCTACAGATCACTTCCAACTTCCACAAATATTACTTGCACGTGTTTTACGTAAAACTTTCATGGGATTTGAAACGGGAGACCCTCAAATTCCAGGCCATGGTTTTGGAAATTTCTTCTTGCAAAGGGTAAGGGTACAATCATTTTCTATTTTTTTTAATCATCCTTTGGATTTGAGGTCTACAGATTACTACGAACTTCCTCAAATTTTACTTGCACGTGTTTTACGTAAAACTTTCATTGTATTTGAAACGTTAGACCCTCAAATTATAGGGCATGGTTTTGGAAATTTCTTCTTGCAAAGGGCAAGGGTACAATCATTTTCTATTTTTTTTAATCATCCTTCGGATTTGAGGTCTACAGATTACTACGAACTTCCACAAGTTTTACTTGCACGTGTTTTACGTAAAACTTTCATGGGATTTGAAACACGAGACCCTCAAATTACAGGGCATGGTTTTGGAAATTTCTTCTTGCAAAGGGCAAGGGTACAATCATTTTCTATTTTTTTAATTATCCTTTGGATTTGAGGTCTATAGATTATTTCAAACTTCCACATATCTTACTTGCACGTGTTTTACGTAAAACTTTCATGGGATTTGAAACGGGAGACAGTCAAATTACAGAGCGTGGATTCGGAAATTTCTTCTTGCAAAGGGCAAGGGTACAATCATTTTCTATTTTTTGTAATCATCCTTTGGATTTGGAGTCAACAGATTACTTCCAACTTCCACAAATTTTACTTGCACGTGTTTTACGTAAAACTTTCATGGGATTTGAAACAAGAGACCCTCAAATTACAGGGCATGGTTTTGGAAATTTCTTCTTGCAAAGGGCAAGGGTACAATCATTCTCTTTCTTTTTTAATTATCCTTTGGATTTGAGGTCTATAGATTATTTCAAACTTCCACAAATCTTACTTGCACGTGTTTTACGTAAAACTTTCATGGGATTTGAAACGCGAGACCCTCAAATTACAGGGCATGGTTTTGGAAATTTCTTCTTGCAAAGGGCACGGGTACAATCATTTTCAATATAACTTTTTCCATCCTCCTGATTTGGGGTCTACAGATTACTTCCAACTTCCACAAATTTTACTTGCACGTGTTTTACGTAAAACTTTCATGGGATTTGAAACGGGAGACCCTCAAATTACAGGGCATGGTTTTGGAAATTTCTTCTTGCAAAGGGCAAGGGTACAATCATTTTCTATATAATTTCTTCCATCCTCTTGATTTAGGGTCGAGAGATTACTTCCAACTTCCACAAATTTTACTTGCACGTGTTTTACGTAAAACTTTTATGGGATTTGAAACCCGAGACCCTCAAATTACAGGGCATGGTTTTGGAAATTTCTTCTTGCAAAGGGCAAGGGTACAATCATTTTCTATTTTTTTTAATCATCCTTTGGATTTGAGGTCTACAGATTACTACCAACTTCCACAAATTTTACTTGCACGTGTTTTACGTAAAACTTTCATGGGATTTCAAACGGGAGACCCTCAAATTACACGGCATGGTTTTGGAAATTTCTTCTTGCAAAGGGCCAGGGTACAATCATTTTCTATATAATTCTTTTCATCCTCTTGATTTGGGGTCTATAGATTACTTCCAACTTCCACAAATTTTACTTGCACGTGTTTTACGTAAAACTTTCATGGGATTTGAAACGGGAGACCCTCAAATTACAGGGCATGGTTTTGGAAATTTCTTCTTGCAAAGGGCAAGGGTACAATCATTCTTTTTCTTTTTTAATCATCCTTTGCATTTGAACTCTACAGATTACTCCCAACTTCCACAAATTTTACTTGCACGTGTTTTACGTAAAACTTTCATGGGATTTGAAACGTTAGACCTTCAAATTACAGGGCATGGTTTTGGAAATTTCTTCTTGCAAAGGGCCAGGGTACAATCATTTTCTATATAATTTTTTTCATCCTCTTGATTTGGGGTCTACAGATCACTTCCAACTTCCACAAATATTACTTGCACGTGTTTTACGTAAAACTTTCATGGGATTTGAAACGGGAGACCCTCAAATTCCAGGCCATGGTTTTGGAAATTTCTTCTTGCAAAGGGTAAGGGTACAATCATTTTCTATTTTTTTTAATCATCCTTTGGATTTGAGGTCTACAGATTACTACGAACTTCCTCAAATTTTACTTGCACGTGTTTTACGTAAAACTTTCATTGTATTTGAAACGTTAGACCCTCAAATTATAGGGCATGGTTTTGGAAATTTCTTCTTGCAAAGGGCAAGGGTACAATCATTTTCTATTTTTTTTAATCATCCTTCGGATTTGAGGTCTACAGATTACTACGAACTTCCACAAGTTTTACTTGCACGTGTTTTACGTAAAACTTTCATGGGATTTGAAACACGAGACCCTCAAATTACAGGGCATGGTTTTGGAAATTTCTTCTTGCAAAGGGCAAGGGTACAATCATTTTCTATTTTTTTAATTATCCTTTGGATTTGAGGTCTATAGATTATTTCAAACTTCCACATATCTTACTTGCACGTGTTTTACGTAAAACTTTCATGGGATTTGAAACGGGAGACAGTCAAATTACAGAGCGTGGATTCGGAAATTTCTTCTTGCAAAGGGCAAGGGTACAATCATTTTCTATTTTTTGTAATCATCCTTTGGATTTGGAGTCAACAGATTACTTCCAACTTCCACAAATTTTACTTGCACGTGTTTTACGTAAAACTTTCATGGGATTTGAAACGAGAGACCCTCAAATTACAGGGCATGGTTTTGGAAATTTCTTCTTGCAAAGGGCAAGGGTACAATCATTCTCTTTCTTTTTTAATTATCCTTTGGATTTGAGGTCTATAGATTATTTCAAACTTCCACAAATCTTACTTGCACGTGTTTTACGTAAAACTTTCATGGGATTTGAAACGGGAGACCCTCAAATTACAGGGCATGGTTTTGGAAATTTCTTCTTGCAAAGGGCACGGGTACAATCATTTTCAATATAACTTTTTCCATCCTCCTGATTTGGGGTCTACAGATTACTTCCAACTTCCACAAATTTTACTTGCACGTGTTTTACGTAAAACTTTCATGGGATTTGAAACGGGAGACCCTCAAATTACAGGGCATGGTTTTGGAAATTTCTTCTTGCAAAGGGCAAGGGTACAATCATTTTCTATATAATTTCTTCCATCCTCTTGATTTAGGGTCGAGAGATTACTTCCAACTTCCACAAATTTTACTTGCACGTGTTTTACGTAAAACTTTTATGGGATTTGAAACCCGAGACCCTCAAATTACAGGGCATGGTTTTGGAAATTTCTTCTTGCAAAGGGCAAGGGTACAATCATTTTCTATTTTTTTTAATCATCCTTTGGATTTGAGGTCTACAGATTACTACCAACTTCCACAAATTTTACTTGCACGTGTTTTACGTAAAACTTTCATGGGATTTGAAACGGGAGACCCTCAAATTACACGGCATGGTTTTGGAAATTTCTTCTTGCAAAGGGCAAGGGTACAATCATTTTCTATATAATTCTTTTCATCCTCTTGATTTGGGGTCTATAGATTACTTCCAACTTCCACAAATTTTACTTGCACGTGTTTTACGTAAAACTTTCATGGGATTTGAAACGGGAGACCCTCAAATTACAGGGCATGGTTTTGGAAATTTCTTCTTGCAAAGGGCAAGGGTACAATCATTCTTTTTCTTTTTTAATCATCCTTTGCATTTGAACTCTACAGATTACTCCCAACTTCCACAAATTTTACTTGCACGTGTTTTACGTAAAACTTTCATGGGATTTGAAACGTTAGACCTTCAAATTACAGGGCATGGTTTTGGAAATTTCTTCTTGCAAAGGGAAAGGGTACAATCATTTTCTATATAATTTTTTTCATCCTCTTGATTTGGGGTCTACAGATCACTTCCAACTTCCACAAATATTACTTGCACGTGTTTTACGTAAAACTTTCATGGGATTTGAAACGGGAGACCCTCAAATTACAGGGCATGGTTTTGGAAATTTCTTCTTGCAAAGGGCAAGGGTACAATCATTTTCTATTTTTTTTAATCATCCTTTGGATTTGAGGTCTACAGATTACTACGAACTTCCACAAATTTTACTTGCACGTGTTTTACGTAAAACTTTCATGGGATTTGAAACGTTAAACCTTCAAATTACAGGGCATGGTTTTGGAAATTTCTTCTTGCAAAGGGCACGGGTACAATCATTTTCTATATAATTTTTTTCATCCTCTTGATTTGGGGTCTACAGATCACTTCCAACTTCCACAAATATTACTTGCACGTGTTTTACGTAAAACTTTCATGGGATTTGAAACGGGAGACCCTCAAATTCCAGGCCATGGTTTTGGAAATTTCTTCTTGCAAAGGGTAAGGGTACAATCATTTTCTATTTTTTTTAATCATCCTTTGGATTTGAGGTCTACAGATTACTACGAACTTCCTCAAATTTTACTTGCACGTGTTTTACGTAAAACTTTCATTGTATTCGAAACGTTAGACCCCCAAATTATAGGGCATGGTTTTGGAAATTTCTTCTTGCAAAGGGCAAGGGTACAATCATTTTCTATTTTTTTTATCATCCTTCGGATTTGAGGTCTACAGATTACTACGAACTTCCACAAGTTTTACTTGCACGTGTTTTACGTAAAACTTTCATGGGATTTGAAACGTTAGACCCTCAAATTACACGGCATGGTTTTGGAAATTTCTTCTTGCAAAGGGCAAGGGTACAATCATTTTCTATTCTTTTTAATCATCCTTCGGATTTGAGGTCTACAGATTACTACCAACTTCCACAAGTTTTACTTGCACGTGTTTTACGTAAAACTTTCATGGGATTTGAAACGGGAGACCCTCAAATTACAGGGCATGGTTTTGGAAATTTCTTCTTGCAAAGGGCAAGGGTACAATCATTCTCTTTCTTTTTTAATCATCCTTTGGATTTGAGGTCTATAGATTATTTCAAACTTCCACATATCTTACTTGCACGTGTTTTACGTAAAACTTTCATGGGATTTGAAACGGGAGACAGTCAAATTACAGAGCGTGGATTCGGAAATTTCTTCTTGCAAAGGGCAAGGGTACAATCATTTTCTATTTTTTGTAATCATCCTTTGGATTTGGAGTCAACAGATTACTTCCAACTTCCACAAATTTTACTTGCACGTGTTTTACGTAAAACTTGCATGGGATTTGAAACAAGAGACCCTCAAATTACAGGGCATGGTTTTGGAAATTTCTTCTTGCAAAGGGCAAGGGTACAATCATTCTCTTTCTTTTTTAATTATCCTTTGGATTTGAGGTCTATAGATTATTTCAAACTTCCACAAATCTTACTTGCACGTGTTTTACGTAAAACTTTCATGGGATTTGAAACGGGAGACAGTCAAATTACAGGGCGTGGATTTGGAAATTTCTTCTTGCAAAGGGCAAGGGTACAATCATTTTCTATTTTTTTTAATCATCCTTTGGATTTGGGGTCTACAGATTACTACCAACTTCCACAAATTTTACTTGCACGTTTTTTACGTAAAACTTTCATGGGAATTGAAACGAGAGACCCTCAAATTACAGGGCATGGTTTTGGAAATTTCTTCTTGCAAAGGGCAAGGGTACAATCATTTTCTATTTTTTTTAATCATCCTTTGGATTTGGGGTCTACAGATTACTACGAACTTCCACAAATTTTACTTGCACGTTTTTTACGTAAAACTTTCATGGGAATTGAAACGAGAGACCCTCAAATTACAGGGCATGGTTTTGGAAATTTCTTCTTGCAAAGGACAAGGGTACAATCATTTTCTATATAATTTCATCCATCCTCTTGATTTGGGGTCGAGAGATTACTTCCAACCTCCACAAATTTTACTTGCACGTGTTTTACGTAAAACTTGCATGGGATTTGAAACGGGAGACCCTCAAATTACAGGGCATGGTTTTGGAAATTTCTTCTTGCAAAGGGCAAGGGTACAATCATTTTCTATATAAATTTTTTCATCCTCTTGATTTGGGGTCTATAGATTACTTCCAATTTCCACAAATTTTACTTGCACGTGTTTTACGTAAAACTTTCATGGGATTTGAAACGGGAGACCCTCAAATTACAGGGCATGGTTTTGGTAATTTCTTCTTGCAAAGGGCAAGGGTACAATCATTTTCTATATAATTTTTCTCATCCTCTTGATTTGGGGTCTACAGATCACTTCCAGCTTCCACAAATATTACTTGCACGTGTTTTACGTAAAACTTTCATGGGATTTGAAACGGGAGACCCTCAAATTACAGGGCATGGTTTTGGAAATTTCTTCTTGCAAAGGGCAAGGGTACAATCATTTTCTATTTTTTTTAATCATCCTTTGGATTTGAGGTCTACAGATTACTACGAACTTCCACAAATTTTACTTGCACGTGTTTTACGTAAAACTTTCATGGGATTTGAAACGAGAGACCCTCAAATTACAGGGCATGGTTTTGGAAATTTCTTCTTGCAAAGGGAAAGGGTACAATCATTTTCTATATAATTTTTTTCATCCTCTTGATTTGGGGTCTATAGATTACTTCCAACTTCTATAAATTTTACTTGCACGTGTTTTACGTAAAACTTTCATGGGATTTGAAACGGGAGACCCTCAAATTACAGGGCATGGTTTTGGAAGTTTCTTCTTGCAAAGGGCAAGGGTACAATCATTTTCTATATAAATTTTTTCATCCTCTTGATTTGGGGTCTATAGATTACTTCCAACTTCCACAAATTTTACTTGCACGTGTTTTACGTAAAACTTTCATGGGATTTGAAACGGGAGACCCTCAAATTACAGGGCATGGTTTTGGAAATTTCTTCTTGCAAAGGGCAAGGGTACAATCATTTTCTACATAATTTCTTCCATCCTCTTGATTTTGGGTCTATAGATTATTTCTAGCTTCTACAAATTTTACTTGCACATGTTTTACGTAAAACTATCATGGGATTTGAAACGGGAGACCCTCAAATTACAGAGCATGGTTTTGGAAATTTCTTCTTGCAAAGGACAAGGGTACAATCATTTTCTATATAATTTCTTCCATCCTCTTGATTTGGGGTCGAGAGATTACTTCCAACTTCCACAAATTTTACTTGCACGTGTTTTACGTAAAACTTGCATGGGATTTGAAACGGGAGACCCTCAAATTACAGGGCATGGTTTTGGAAATTTCTTCTTGCAAAGGGCAAGGGTACAATCATTTTCTATATAAATTTTTTCATCCTCTTGATTTGGGGTCAACAGATTACTTCCAACTTCCACAAATTTTACTTGCACGTGTTTTACGTAAAACTTTCATGGGATTTGAAACGAGAGACCCTCAAATTACAGGGCATGGTTTTGGAAATTTCTTCTTGCAAAGGGGAAGGGTACAATCATTTTCTATATAATTTTTTTCATCCTCTTGATTTGGGGTCTACACATGACTTCCAGCTTCCACAAATTTTACTTGCACGTGTTTTACGTAAAACATTCATGGGATTTGAAACGGGAGACCCTCAAATTACAGGGCATGGTTTTGGAAATTTCTTCTTGGAAAGGGCAAGGGTACAATCATTTTCTATTTCCTTTAATCATCCTTTGGATTTGAGGTCTACAGATTACTACCAACTTCCACAAATTTTACTTGCACGTGTTTTACGTAAAACTTTCATGGGATTTGAAACGGGAGACCCTCAAATTACAGGGCATGGTTTTGGAAATTTCTTCTTGCAAAGGGCAAGGGTACAATCATTTTCTATTTTTTTTAATCATCCTTTGGATTTGAGGTCTACAGATTACTACGAACTTCCACAAATTAAACTTGCACGTGTTTAATGTAAAACTTTCATTGTATTTGAAACGTTAGACCCTCAAATTACAGGGCATGGTTTTGGAAATTTCTTCTTGCAAAGGGCAAGGGTACAATCATTTTCTATTTTTTTTAATCATCCTTTGGATTTGAGGTCTACAGATTACTACGAACTTCCACAAATTTTACTTGCACGTGTTTTACGTAAAACTTTCATGGGATTTGAAACGTTAAACCTTCAAATTACAGGGCATGGTTTTGGAAATTTCTTCTTGCAAAGGGCACGGGTACAATTATTTTCTATATAATTTTTTTCATCCTCTTGATTTGGGGTCTACAGATCACTTCCAACTTCCACAAATATTACTTGCACGTGTTTTACGTAAAACTTTCATGGGATTTGAAACGGGAGACCCTCAAATTCCAGGCCATGGTTTTGGAAATTTCTTCTTGCAAAGGGTAAGGGTACAATCATTTTCTATTTTTTTTAATCATCCTTTGGATTTGAGGTCTACAGATTACTACGAACTTCCTCAAATTTTACTTGCACGTGTTTTACGTAAAACTTTCATTGTATTTGAAACGTTAGACCCTCAAATTATAGGGCATGGTTTTGGAAATTTCTTCTTGCAAAGGGCAAGGGTACAATCATTTTCTATTTTTTTTAATCATCCTTCGGATTTGAGGTCTACAGATTACTACGAACTTCCACAAGTTTTACTTGCACGTGTTTTACGTAAAACTTTCATGGGATTTGAAACACGAGACCCTCAAATTACAGGGCATGGTTTTGGAAATTTCTTCTTGCAAAGGGCAAGGGTACAATCATTTTCTATTTTTTTAATTATCCTTTGGATTTGAGGTCTATAGATTATTTCAAACTTCCACATATCTTACTTGCACGTGTTTTACGTAAAACTTTCATGGGATTTGAAACGGGAGACAGTCAAATTACAGAGCGTGGATTCGGAAATTTCTTCTTGCAAAGGGCAAGGGTACAATCATTTTCTATTTTTTGTAATCATCCTTTGGATTTGGAGTCAACAGATTACTTCCAACTTCCACAAATTTTACTTGCACGTGTTTTACGTAAAACTTTCATGGGATTTGAAACAAGAGACCCTCAAATTACAGGGCATGGTTTTGGAAATTTCTTCTTGCAAAGGGCAAGGGTACAATCATTCTCTTTCTTTTTTAATTATCCTTTGGATTTGAGGTCTATAGATTATTTCAAACTTCCACAAATCTTACTTGCACGTGTTTTACGTAAAACTTTCATGGGATTTGAAACGGGAGACCCTCAAATTACAGGGCATGGTTTTGGAAATTTCTTCTTGCAAAGGGCACGGGTACAATCATTTTCAATATAACTTTTTCCATCCTCCTGATTTGGGGTCTACAGATTACTTCCAACTTCCACAAATTTTACTTGCACGTGTTTTACGTAAAACTTTCATGGGATTTGAAACGGGAGACCCTCAAATTACAGGGCATGGTTTTGGAAATTTCTTCTTGCAAAGGGCAAGGGTACAATCATTTTCTATATAATTTCTTCCATCCTCTTGATTTAGGGTCGAGAGATTACTTCCAACTTCCACAAATTTTACTTGCACGTGTTTTACGTAAAACTTTTATGGGATTTGAAACCCGAGACCCTCAAATTACAGGGCATGGTTTTGGAAATTTCTTCTTGCAAAGGGCAAGGGTACAATCATTTTCTATTTTTTTTAATCATCCTTTGGATTTGAGGTCTACAGATTACTACCAACTTCCACAAATTTTACTTGCACGTGTTTTACGTAAAACTTTCATGGGATTTCAAACGGGAGACCCTCAAATTACACGGCATGGTTTTGGAAATTTCTTCTTGCAAAGGGCCAGGGTACAATCATTTTCTATATAATTCTTTTCATCCTCTTGATTTGGGGTCTATAGATTACTTCCAACTTCCACAAATTTTACTTGCACGTGTTTTACGTAAAACTTTCATGGGATTTGAAACGGGAGACCCTCAAATTACAGGGCATGGTTTTGGAAATTTCTTCTTGCAAAGGCCAAGGGTACAATCATTCTTTTTCTTTTTTAATCATCCTTTGCATTTGAACTCTACAGATTACTCCCAACTTCCACAAATTTTACTTGCACGTGTTTTACGTAAAACTTTCATGGGATTTGAAACGTTAGACCTTCAAATTACAGGGCATGGTTTTGGAAATTTCTTCTTGCAAAGGGCCAGGGTACAATCATTTTCTATATAATTTTTTTCATCCTCTTGATTTGGGGTCTACAGATCACTTCCAACTTCCACAAATATTACTTGCACGTGTTTTACGTAAAACTTTCATGGGATTTGAAACGGGAGACCCTCAAATTACAGGGCATGGTTTTGGAAATTTCTTCTTGCAAAGGGCAAGGGTACAATCATTTTCTATTTTTTTTAATCATCCTTTGGATTTGAGGTCTACAGATTACTACGAACTTCCACAAATTTTACTTGCACGTGTTTTACGTAAAACTTTCATGGGATTTGAAACGTTAAACCTTCAAATTACAGGGCATGGTTTTGGAAATTTCTTCTTGCAAAGGGCACGGGTACAATCATTTTCTATATAATTTTTTTCATCCTCTTGATTTGGGGTCTACAGATCACTTCCAACTTCCACAAATATTACTTGCACGTGTTTTACGTAAAACTTTCATGGGATTTGAAACGGGAGACCCTCAAATTCCAGGCCATGGTTTTGGAAATTTCTTCTTGCAAAGGGTAAGGGTACAATCATTTTCTATTTTTTTTAATCATCCTTTGGATTTGAGGTCTACAGATTACTACGAACTTCCTCAAATTTTACTTGCACGTGTTTTACGTAAAACTTTCATTGTATTCGAAACGTTAGACCCCCAAATTATAGGGCATGGTTTTGGAAATTTCTTCTTGCAAAGGGCAAGGGTACAATCATTTTCTATTTTTTTTATCATCCTTCGGATTTGAGGTCTACAGATTACTACGAACTTCCACAAGTTTTACTTGCACGTGTTTTACGTAAAACTTTCATGGGATTTGAAACGTTAGACCCTCAAATTACACGGCATGGTTTTGGAAATTTCTTCTTGCAAAGGGCAAGGGTACAATCATTTTCTATTCTTTTTAATCATCCTTCGGATTTGAGGTCTACAGATTACTACCAACTTCCACAAGTTTTACTTGCACGTGTTTTACGTAAAACTTTCATGGGATTTGAAACGGGAGACCCTCAAATTACAGGGCATGGTTTTGGAAATTTCTTCTTGCAAAGGGCAAGGGTACAATCATTCTCTTTCTTTTTTAATCATCCTTTGGATTTGAGGTCTATAGATTATTTCAAACTTCCACATATCTTACTTGCACGTGTTTTACGTAAAACTTTCATGGGATTTGAAACGGGAGACAGTCAAATTACAGAGCGTGGATTCGGAAATTTCTTCTTGCAAAGGGCAAGGGTACAATCATTTTCTATTTTTTGTAATCATCCTTTGGATTTGGAGTCAACAGATTACTTCCAACTTCCACAAATTTTACTTGCACGTGTTTTACGTAAAACTTGCATGGGATTTGAAACAAGAGACCCTCAAATTACAGGGCATGGTTTTGGAAATTTCTTCTTGCAAAGGGCAAGGGTACAATCATTCTCTTTCTTTTTTAATTATCCTTTGGATTTGAGGTCTATAGATTATTTCAAACTTCCACAAATCTTACTTGCACGTGTTTTACGTAAAACTTTCATGGGATTTGAAACGGGAGACCCTCAAATTACAGGGCATGGTTTTGGAAATTTCTTCTTGCAAAGGGCAAGGGTACAATCATTTTCTATTTTTTTTAATCATCCTTTGGATTTGGGGTCTACAGATTACTACGAACTTCCACAAATTTTACTTGCACGTTTTTTACGTAAAACTTTCATGGGAATTTAAACGAGAGACCCTCAAATTACAGGGCATGGTTTTGGAAATTTCTTCTTGCAAAGGGCAAGGGTACAATCATTTTCTATTTTTTTTAATCATCCTTTGGATTTGGGGTCTACAGATTACTACGAACTTCCACAAATTTTACTTGCACGTTTTTTACGTAAAACTTTCATGGGAATTGAAACGAGAGACCCTCAAATTACAGGGCATGGTTTTGGAAATTTCTTCTTGCAAAGGACAAGGGTACAATCATTTTCTATATAATTTCATCCATCCTCTTGATTTGGGGTCGAGAGATTACTTCCAACCTCCACAAATTTTACTTGCACGTGTTTTACGTAAAACTTGCATGGGATTTGAAACGGGAGACCCTCAAATTACAGGGCATGGTTTTGGAAATTTCTTCTTCCAAAGGGCAAGGGTACAATCATTTTCTATATAAATTTTTTCATCCTCTTGATTTGGGGTCTATAGATTACTTCCAATTTCCACAAATTTTACTTGCACGTGTTTTACGTAAAACTTTCATGGGATTTGAAACGGGAGACCCTCAAATTACAGGGCATGGTTTTGGTAATTTCTTCTTGCAAAGGGCAAGGGTACAATCATTTTCTATATAATTTTTCTCATCCTCTTGATTTGGGGTCTACAGATCACTTCCAGCTTCCACAAATATTACTTGCACGTGTTTTACGTAAAACTTTCATGGGATTTGAAACGGGAGACCCTCAAATTCCAGGCCATGGTTTTGGAAATTTCTTCTTGCAAAGGGCAAGGGTACAATCATTTTCTATTTTTTTTAATCATCCTTTGGATTTGAGGTCTACAGATTACTACGAACTTCCACAAATTTTACTTGCACGTGTTTTACGTAAAACTTTCATGGGATTTGAAACGAGAGACCCTCAAATTACAGGGCATGGTTTTGGAAATTTCTTCTTGCAAAGGGAAAGGGTACAATCATTTTCTATATAATTTTTTTCATCCTCTTGATTTGGGGTCTATAGATTACTTCCAACTTCTATAAATTTTACTTGCACGTGTTTTACGTAAAACTTTCATGGGATTTGAAACGGGAGACCCTCAAATTACAGGGCATGGTTTTGGAAGTTTCTTCTTGCAAAGGGCAAGGGTACAATCATTTTCTATATAAATTTTTTCATCCTCTTGATTTGGGGTCTATAGATTACTTCCAACTTCCACAAATTTTACTTGCACGTGTTTTACGTAAAACTTTCATGGGATTTGAAACGGGAGACCCTCAAATTACAGGGCATGGTTTTGGAAATTTCTTCTTGCAAAGGACAAGGGTACAATCATTTTCTACATAAATTTTTCCATCCTCTTGATTTGGGGTCTATAGATTATTTCTAGCTTCTACAAATTTTACTTGCACATGTTTTACGTAAAACTATCATGGGATTTGAAACGGGAGACCCTCAAATTACAGAGCATGGTTTTGGAAATTTCTTCTTGCAAAGGACAAGGGTACAATCATTTTCTATATAATTTCTTCCATCCTCTTGATTTGGGGTCGAGAGATTACTTCCAACTTCCACAAATTTTACTTGCACGTGTTTTACGTAAAACTTGCATGGGATTTGAAACGGGAGACCCTCAAATTACAGGGCATGGTTTTGGAAATTTCTTCTTGCAAAGGGCAAGGGTACAATCATTTTCTATATAATTTTTTTCATCCTCTTGATTTGGGGTCAACAGATTACTTCCAACTTCCACAAATTTTACTTGCACGTGTTTTACGTAAAACTTTCATGGGATTTGAAACGAGAGACCCTCAAATTACAAGGCATGGTTTTGGAAATTTCTTCTTGCAAAGGGAAAGGGTACAATCATTTTCTATATAATTTTTTTCATCCTCTTGATTTGGGGTCAACAGATTACTTCCAACTTCCACAAATTTTACTTGCACGTGTTTTACGTAAAACTTTCATGGGATTTGAAACGAGAGACCCTCAAATTACAAGGCATGGTTTTGGAAATTTCTTCTTGCAAAGGGAAAGGGTACAATCATTTTCTATATAATTTTTTTCATCCTCTTGATTTGGGGTCCATAGATTACTTATAACTTCCACAAATTTTACTTGCACGTGTTTTACTTAAAACTTTCATATGATTTGAAACGGGAGACCCTCAAATTACAGGGCATGGTTTTGGAAATTTCTTCTTGCAAAGGGCAAGGGTACAATCATTTCCTATATAATTTTATTCACCCTCTTGATTTGGGGTCTAGAGATTACTTCCAGCTTCTATAAATTTTACTTGCACGTGTTTTACGTAAAACTTTCATGGGATTTGAAACGGGAGACCCTCAAATTACAGGGCATGGTTTTGGAAGTTTCTTCTTGCAAAGGGCAAGGGTACAATCATTTTCTATATAAATTTTTTCATCCTCTTGATTTGGGGTCGAGAGATTACTTCCAACTTCCACAAATTTTACTTGCACGTGTTTTACGTAAAACTTTCATGGGATTTGAAACGAGAGACCCTCAAATTACAGGGCATGGTTTTGGAAATTTCTTCTTGCAAAGGGCAAGGGTACAATCATTTTCTATTTTTTTTAATCATCCTTCGGATTTGAGGTCTACAGATTACTACGAACTTCCACAAGTTTTACTTGCACGTGTTTTACGTAAAACTTTCATGGGATTTGAAACAAGAGACCCTCAAATTACAGGGCATGGTTTTGGAAATTTCTTCTTGCAAAGGGCAAGGGTACAATCATTTTCTATTTTTTTAATTATCCTTTGGATTTGAGGTCTATAGATTATTTCAAACTTCCACATATCTTACTTGCACGTGTTTTACGTAAAACTTTCATGGGATTTGAAACGGGAGACAGTCAAATTACAGAGCGTGGATTCGGAAATTTCTTCTTGCAAAGGGCAAGGGTACAATCATTTTCTATTTTTTGTAATCATCCTTTGGATTTGGAGTCAACAGATTACTTCCAACTTCCACAAATTTTACTTGCACGTGTTTTACGTAAAACTTTCATGGGATTTGAAACAAGAGACCCTCAAATTACAGGGCATGGTTTTGGAAATTTCTTCTTGCAAAGGGCAAGGGTACAATCATTCTCTTTCTTTTTTAATTATCCTTTGGATTTGAGGTCTATAGATTATTTCAAACTTCCACAAATCTTACTTGCACGTGTTTTACGTAAAACTTTCATGGGATTTGAAACGGGAGACCCTCAAATTACAGGGCATGGTTTTGGAAATTTCTTCTTGCAAAGGGCACGGGTACAATCATTTTCAATATAACTTTTTCCATCCTCCTGATTTGGGGTCTACAGATTACTTCCAACTTCCACAAATTTTACTTGCACGTGTTTTACGTAAAACTTTCATGGGATTTGAAACGGGAGACCCTCAAATTACAGGGCATGGTTTTGGAAATTTCTTCTTGCAAAGGGCAAGGGTACAATCATTTTCTATATAATTTCTTCCATCCTCTTGATTTAGGGTCGAGAGATTACTTCCAACTTCCACAAATTTTACTTGCACGTGTTTTACGTAAAACTTTCATGGGATTTGAAACCCGAGACCCTCAAATTACAGGGCATGGTTTTGGAAATTTCTTCTTGCAAAGGGCAAGGGTACAATCATTTTCTATTTTTTTTAATCATCCTTTGGATTTGAGGTCTACAGATTACTACCAACTTCCACAAATTTTACTTGCACGTGTTTTACGTAAAACTTTCATGGGATTTCAAACGGGAGACCCTCAAATTACACGGCATGGTTTTGGAAATTTCTTCTTGCAAAGGGCCAGGGTACAATCATTTTCTATATAATTCTTTTCATCCTCTTGATTTGGGGTCTATAGATTACTTCCAACTTCCACAAATTTTACTTGCACGTGTTTTACGTAAAACTTTCATGGGATTTGAAACGGGAGACCCTCAAATTACAGGGCATGGTTTTGGAAATTTCTTCTTGCAAAGGGCAAGGGTACAATCATTCTTTTTCTTTTTTAATCATCCTTTGCATTTGAACTCTACAGATTACTCCCAACTTCCACAAATTTTACTTGCACGTGTTTTACGTAAAACTTTCATGGGATTTGAAACGTTAGACCTTCAAATTACAGGGCATGGTTTTGGAAATTTCTTCTTGCAAAGGGCCAGGGTACAATCATTTTCTATATAATTTTTTTCATCCTCTTGATTTGGGGTCTACAGATCACTTCCAACTTCCACAAATATTACTTGCACGTGTTTTACGTAAAACTTTCATGGGATTTGAAACGGGAGACCCTCAAATTACAGGGCATGGTTTTGGAAATTTCTTCTTGCAAAGGGCAAGGGTACAATCATTTTCTATTTTTTTTAATCATCCTTTGGATTTGAGGTCTACAGATTACTACGAACTTCCACAAATTTTACTTGCACGTGTTTTACGTAAAACTTTCATGGGATTTGAAACGTTAAACCTTCAAATTACAGGGCATGGTTTTGGAAATTTCTTCTTGCAAAGGGCACGGGTACAATCATTTTCTATATAATTTTTTTCATCCTCTTGATTTGGGGTCTACAGATCACTTCCAACTTCCACAAATATTACTTGCACGTGTTTTACGTAAAACTTTCATGGGATTTGAAACGGGAGACCCTCAAATTCCAGGCCATGGTTTTGGAAATTTCTTCTTGCAAAGGGTAAGGGTACAATCATTTTCTATTTTTTTTAATCATCCTTTGGATTTGAGGTCTACAGATTACTACGAACTTCCTCAAATTTTACTTGCACGTGTTTTACGTAAAACTTTCATTGTATTCGAAACGTTAGACCCCCAAATTATAGGGCATGGTTTTGGAAATTTCTTCTTGCAAAGGGCAAGGGTACAATCATTTTCTATTTTTTTTATCATCCTTCGGATTTGAGGTCTACAGATTACTACGAACTTCCACAAGTTTTACTTGCACGTGTTTTACGTAAAACTTTCATGGGATTTGAAACGTTAGACCCTCAAATTACACGGCATGGTTTTGGAAATTTCTTCTTGCAAAGGGCAAGGGTACAATCATTTTCTATTCTTTTTAATCATCCTTCGGATTTGAGGTCTACAGATTACTACCAACTTCCACAAGTTTTACTTGCACGTGTTTTACGTAAAACTTTCATGGGATTTGAAACGGGAGACCCTCAAATTACAGGGCATGGTTTTGGAAATTTCTTCTTGCAAAGGGCAAGGGTACAATCATTCTCTTTCTTTTTTAATCATCCTTTGGATTTGAGGTCTATAGATTATTTCAAACTTCCACATATCTTACTTGCACGTGTTTTACGTAAAACTTTCATGGGATTTGAAACGGGAGACAGTCAAATTACAGAGCGTGGATTCGGAAATTTCTTCTTGCAAAGGGCAAGGGTACAATCATTTTCTATTTTTTGTAATCATCCTTTGGATTTGGAGTCAACAGATTACTTCCAACTTCCACAAATTTTACTTGCACGTGTTTTACGTAAAACTTGCATGGGATTTGAAACAAGAGACCCTCAAATTACAGGGCATGGTTTTGGAAATTTCTTCTTGCAAAGGGCAAGGGTACAATCATTCTCTTTCTTTTTTAATTATCCTTTGGATTTGAGGTCTATAGATTATTTCAAACTTCCACAAATTTTACTTGCACGTGTTTTACGTAAAACTTTCATGGGATTTGAAACGGGAGACCCTCAAATTACAGAGCATGGTTTTGGAAATTTCTTCTTGCAAAGGGCAAGGGTACAATCATTTTCTATTTTTTTTAATCATCCTTTGGATTTGGGGTCTACAGATTACTACGAACTTCCACAAATTTTACTTGCACGTTTTTTACGTAAAACTTTCATGGGAATTGAAACGAGAGACCCTCAAATTACAGGGCATGGTTTTGGAAATTTCTTCTTGCAAAGGGCAAGGGTACAATCATTTTCTATTTTTTTTAATCATCCTTTGGATTTGGGGTCTACAGATTACTACGAACTTCCACAAATTTTACTTGCACGTTTTTTACGTAAAACTTTCATGGGAATTGAAACGAGAGACCCTCAAATTACAGGGCATGGTTTTGGAAATTTCTTCTTGCAAAGGGCAAGGGTACAATCATTTTCTATATAATTTCATCCATCCTCTTGATTTGGGGTCGAGAGATTACTTCCAACCTCCACAAATTTTACTTGCACGTGTTTTACGTAAAACTTGCATGGGATTTGAAACGGGAGACCCTCAAATTACAGGGCATGGTTTTGGAAATTTCTTCTTGCAAAGGGCAAGGGTACAATCATTTTCTATATAAATTTTTTCATCCTCTTGATTTGGGGTCTATAGATTACTTCCAATTTCCACAAATTTTACTTGCACGTGTTTTACGTAAAACTTTCATGGGATTTGAAACGGGAGACCCTCAAATTACAGGGCATGGTTTTGGTAATTTCTTCTTGCAAAGGGCAAGGGTACAATCATTTTCTATATAATTTTTCTCATCCTCTTGATTTGGGGTCTACAGATCACTTCCAGCTTCCACAAATATTACTTGCACGTGTTTTACGTAAAACTTTCATGGGATTTGAAACGGGAGACCCTCAAATTCCAGGGCATGGTTTTGGAAATTTCTTCTTGCAAAGGGCAAGGGTACAATCATTTTCTATTTTTTTTAATCATCCTTTGGATTTGAGGTCTACAGATTACTACGAACTTCCACAAATTTTACTTGCACGTGTTTTACGTAAAACTTTCATGGGATTTGAAACGAGAGACCCTCAAATTACAGGGCATGGTTTTGGAAATTTCTTCTTGCAAAGGGAAAGGGTACAATCATTTTCTATATAATTTTTTTCATCCTCTTGATTTGGGGTCTATAGATTACTTCCAACTTCTATAAATTTTACTTGCACGTGTTTTACGTAAAACTTTCATGGGATTTGAAACGGGAGACCCTCAAATTACAGGGCATGGTTTTGGAAGTTTCTTCTTGCAAAGGGCAAGGGTACAATCATTTTCTATATTAATTTTTTCATCCTCTTGATTTGGGGTCTATAGATTACTTCCAACTTCCACAAAATTTACTTGCACGTGTTTTACGTAAAACTTTCATGGGATTTGAAACGGGAGACCCTCAAATTACAGGGCATGGTTTTGGAAATTTCTTCTTGCAAAGGGCAAGGGTACAATCATTTTCTACATAAATTTTTCCATCCTCTTGATTTTGGGTCTATAGATTATTTCTAGCTTCTACAAATTTTACTTGCACATGTTTTACGTAAAACTATCATGGGATTTGAAACGGGAGACCCTCAAATTACAGAGCATGGTTTTGGAAATTTCTTCTTGCAAAGGACAAGGGTACAATCATTTTCTATATAATTTCTTCCATCCTCTTGATTTGGGGTCGAGAGATTACTTCCAACTTCCACAAATTTTACTTGCACGTGTTTTACGTAAAACTTGCATGGGATTTGAAACGGGAGACCCTCAAATTACAGGGCATGGTTTTGGAAATTTCTTCTTGCAAAGGGCAAGGGTACAATCATTTTCTATATAAATTTTTTCATCCTCTTGATTTGGGGTCAACAGATTACTTCCAACTTCCACAAATTTTACTTGCACGTGTTTTACGTAAAACTTTCATGGGATTTGAAACGAGAGACCCTCAAATTACAAGGCATGGTTTTGGAAATTTCTTCTTGCAAAGGGAAAGGGTACAATCATTTTCTATATAATTTTTTTCATCCTCTTGATTTGGGGTCAACAGATTACTTCCAACTTCCACAAATTTTACTTGCACGTGTTTTACGTAAAACTTTCATGGGATTTGAAACGAGAGACCCTCAAATTACAAGGCATGGTTTTGGAAATTTCTTCTTGCAAAGGGAAAGGGTACAATCATTTTCTATATAATTTTTTTCATCCTCTTGATTTGGGGTCCATAGATTACTTATAACTTCCACAAATTTTACTTGCACGTGTTTTACTTAAAACTTTCATATGATTTGAAACGGGAGACCCTCAAATTACAGGGCATGGTTTTGGTAATTTCTTCTTGCAAAGGGCAAGGGTACAATCATTTCCTATATAATTTTATTCACCCTCTTGATTTGGGGTCTAGAGATTACTTCCAGCTTCTATAAATTTTACTTGCACGTGTTTTACGTAAAACTTTCATGGGATTTGAAACGGGAGACCCTCAAATTACAGGGCATGGTTTTGGAAGTTTCTTCTTGCAAAGGGCAAGGGTACAATCATTTTCTATATAAATTTTTTCATCCTCTTGATTTGGGGTCGAGAGATTACTTCCAACTTCCACAAATTTTACTTGCACGTGTTTTACGTAAAACTTTCATGGGATTTGAAACGAGAGACCCTCAAATTACAGGGCATGGTTTTGGAAATTTCTTCTTGCAAAGGGCAAGGGTACAATCATTTTCTATTTTTTTTAATCATCCTTCGGATTTGAGGTCTACAGATTACTACGAACTTCCACAAGTTTTACTTGCACGTGTTTTACGTAAAACTTTCATGGGATTTGAAACAAGAGACCCTCAAATTACAGGGCATGGTTTTGGAAATTTCTTCTTGCAAAGGGCAAGGGTACAATCATTTTCTATTTTTTTAATTATCCTTTGGATTTGAGGTCTATAGATTATTTCAAACTTCCACATATCTTACTTGCACGTGTTTTACGTAAAACTTTCATGGGATTTGAAACGGGAGACAGTCAAATTACAGAGCGTGGATTCGGAAATTTCTTCTTGCAAAGGGCAAGGGTACAATCATTTTCTATTTTTTGTAATCATCCTTTGGATTTGGAGTCAACAGATTACTTCCAACTTCCACAAATTTTACTTGCACGTGTTTTACGTAAAACTTTCATGGGATTTGAAACAAGAGACCCTCAAATTACAGGGCATGGTTTTGGAAATTTCTTCTTGCAAAGGGCAAGGGTACAATCATTCTCTTTCTTTTTTAATTATCCTTTGGATTTGAGGTCTATAGATTATTTCAAACTTCCACAAATCTTACTTGCACGTGTTTTACGTAAAACTTTCATGGGATTTGAAACGGGAGACCCTCAAATTACAGGGCATGGTTTTGGAAATTTCTTCTTGCAAAGGGCACGGGTACAATCATTTTCAATATAACTTTTTCCATCCTCCTGATTTGGGGTCTACAGATTACTTCCAACTTCCACAAATTTTACTTGCACGTGTTTTACGTAAAACTTTCATGGGATTTGAAACGGGAGACCCTCAAATTACAGGGCATGGTTTTGGAAATTTCTTCTTGCAAAGGGCAAGGGTACAATCATTTTCTATATAATTTCTTCCATCCTCTTGATTTAGGGTCGAGAGATTACTTCCAACTTCCACAAATTTTACTTGCACGTGTTTTACGTAAAACTTTCATGGGATTTGAAACCCGAGACCCTCAAATTACAGGGCATGGTTTTGGAAATTTCTTCTTGCAAAGGGCAAGGGTACAATCATTTTCTATTTTTTTTAATCATCCTTTGGATTTGAGGTCTACAGATTACTACCAACTTCCACAAATTTTACTTGCACGTGTTTTACGTAAAACTTTCATGGGATTTCAAACGGGAGACCCTCAAATTACAGGGCATGGTTTTGGAAATTTCTTCTTGCAAAGGGCCAGGGTACAATCATTTTCTATATAATTCTTTTCATCCTCTTGATTTGGGGTCTATAGATTACTTCCAACTTCCACAAATTTTACTTGCACGTGTTTTACGTAAAACTTTCATGGGATTTGAAACGGGAGACCCTCAAATTACAGGGCATGGTTTTGGAAATTTCTTCTTGCAAAGGGCAAGGGTACAATCATTCTTTTTCTTTTTTAATCATCCTTTGCATTTGAACTCTACAGATTACTCCCAACTTCCACAAATTTTACTTGCACGTGTTTTACGTAAAACTTTCATGGGATTTGAAACGTTAGACCTTCAAATTACAGGGCATGGTTTTGGAAATTTCTTCTTGCAAAGGGCCAGGGTACAATCATTTTCTATATAATTTTTTTCATCCTCTTGATTTGGGGTCTACAGATCACTTCCAACTTCCACAAATATTACTTGCACGTGTTTTACGTAAAACTTTCATGGGATTTGAAACGGGAGACCCTCAAATTACAGGGCATGGTTTTGGAAATTTCTTCTTGCAAAGGGCAAGGGTACAATCATTTTCTATTTTTTTTAATCATCCTTTGGATTTGAGGTCTACAGATTACTACGAACTTCCACAAATTTTACTTGCACGTGTTTTACGTAAAACTTTCATGGGATTTGAAACGGGAGACCCTCAAATTACAGGGCATGGTTTTGGAAATTTCTTCTTGCAAAGGGCAAGGGTACAATCATTTTCTATTTTTTTTAATCATCCTTTGGATTTGAGGTCTACAGATTACTACGAACTTCCACAAATTTTACTTGCACGTGTTTTACGTAAAACTTTCATGGGATTTGAAACGTTAGACCTTCAAATTACAGGGCATGGTTTTGGAAATTTCTTCTTGCAAAGGGAAAGGGTACAATCATTTTCTATATAATTTTTTTCATCCTCTTGATTTGGGGTCTATAGATTACTTCCAACTTCTATAAATTTTACTTGCACGTGTTTTACGTAAAACTTTCATGGGATTTGAAACGGGAGACCCTCAAATTACAGGGCATGGTTTTGGAAGTTTCTTCTTGCAAAGGGCAAGGGTACAATCATTTTCTATATAAATTTTTTCATCCTCTTGATTTGGGGTCTATAGATTACTTCCAACTTCCACAAAATTTACTTGCACGTGTTTTACGTAAAACTTTCATGGGATTTGAAACGGGAGACCCTCAAATTACAGGGCATGGTTTTGGAAATTTCTTCTTGCAAAGGGCAAGGGTACAATCATTTTCTACATAAATTTTTCCATCCTCTTGATTTTGGGTCTATAGATTACTTCCAACTTCTATAAATTTTACTTGCACGTGTTTTACGTAAAACTTTCATGGGATTTGAAACGGGAGACCCTCAAATTACAGGGCATGGTTTTGGAAGTTTCTTCTTGCAAAGGGCAAGGGTACAATCATTTTCTATATAAATTTTTTCATCCTCTTGATTTGGGGTCTATAGATTACTTCCAACTTCCACAAAATTTACTTGCACGTGTTTTACGTAAAACTTTCATGGGATTTGAAACGGGAGACCCTCAAATTACAGGGCATGGTTTTGGAAATTTCTTCTTGCAAAGGGCAAGGGTACAATCATTTTCTACATAAATTTTTCCATCCTCTTGATTTTGGGTCTATAGATTATTTCTAGCTTCTACAAATTTTACTTGCACATGTTTTACGTAAAACTATCATGGGATTTGAAACGGGAGACCCTCAAATTACAGAGCATGGTTTTGGAAATTTCTTCTTGCAAAGGACAAGGGTACAATCATTTTCTATATAATTTCTTCCATCCTCTTGATTTGGGGTCGAGAGATTACTTCCAACTTCCACAAATTTTACTTGCACGTGTTTTACGTAAAACTTTCATGGGATTTGAAACGGGAGACCCTCAAATTACAGGGCATGGTTTTGGAAATTTCTTCTTGCAAAGGGCAAGGGTACAATCATTTTCTATATAAATTTTTTCATCCTCTTGATTTGGGGTCAACAGATTACTTCCAACTTCCACAAATTTTACTTGCACGTGTTTTACGTAAAACTTTCATGGGATTTGAAACGAGAGACCCTCAAATTACAAGGCATGGTTTTGGAAATTTCTTCTTGCAAAGGGAAAGGGTACAATCATTTTCTATATAATTTTTTTCATCCTCTTGATTTGGGGTCAACAGATTACTTCCAACTTCCACAAATTTTACTTGCACGTGTTTTACGTAAAACTTTCATGGGATTTGAAACGAGAGACCCTCAAATTACAAGGCATGGTTTTGGAAATTTCTTCTTGCAAAGGGAAAGGGTACAATCATTTTCTATATAATTTTTTTCATCCTCTTGATTTGGGGTCCATAGATTACTTATAACTTCCACAAATTTTACTTGCACGTGTTTTACTTAAAACTTTCATATGATTTGAAACGGGAGACCCTCAAATTACAGGGCATGGTTTTGGTAATTTCTTCTTGCAAAGGGCAAGGGTACAATCATTTCCTATATAATTTTATTCACCCTCTTGATTTGGGGTCTAGAGATTACTTCCAGCTTCTATAAATTTTACTTGCACGTGTTTTACGTAAAACTTTCATGGGATTTGAAACGGGAGACCCTCAAATTACAGGGCATGGTTTTGGAAATTTCTTCTTGCAAAGGGCAAGGGTACAATCATTTTCTATATAATTTTTTTCATCCTCTTGATTTGGGGTCGAGAGATTACTTCCAACTTCCACAAATTTTACTTGCACGTGTTTTACGTAAAACTTTCATGGGATTTGAAACGAGAGACCCTCAAATTACAGGGCATGGTTTTGGAAATTTCTTCTTGCAAAGGGAAAGGGTACAATCATTTTCTATATAATTTTTTTCATCCTCTTGATTTGGGGTCCATAGATTACTTCCAACTTCCACAAAGTTTATTTGCACGTGTTTTACTTAAAACTTTCATATGATTTGAAACGGGAGACCCTCAAATTACAGGGCATGGTTTTGGTAATTTCTTCTTGCAAAGGGCAAGGGTCCAATCATTTTCTATATTTTTTTTTTCATCCTTTGGATTTGAGGTCTATAGATTATTTCCAACTTCTACAAATTTCACTTCCACATGTTTTACGTAAAACTTTCATGGGATTTGAAACGGGAGACCCTCAAATTACAGGGCATGGTTTTGGAAATTTCTTCTTGCAAAGGACAAGGGTACAATCATTTTCTATACAATTTTTCCCATCCTCTTGATTTGGGGTCTAGAGATTACTTCCAACTTCCACAAATTTTACTTGCACGTGTTTTACGTAAAACTTTCATGGGATTTGAAACGGGAGACCCTCAAATTACAGGGCATGGTTTTGGAAATTTCTTCTTGCAAAGGGCCAGGGTACAATCATTTTCTATATAATTCTTTTCATCCTCTTGATTTGGGGTCTATAGATTACTTCCAACTTCCACAAATTTTACTTGCACGTGTTTTACGTAAAACTTTCATGGGATTTGAAACGGGAGACCCTCAAATTACAGGGCATGGTTTTGGAAATTTCTTCTTGCAAAGGGCAAGGGTACAATCATTTTCTATATAATTTCTTCCATCCTCTTGATTTAGGGTCGAGAGATTACTTCCAACTTCCACAAATTTTACTTGCACGTGTTTTACGTAAAACTTTCATGGGATTTGAAACCCGAGACCCTCAAATTACAGGGCATGGTTTTGGAAATTTCTTCTTGCAAAGGGCAAGGGTACAATCATTTTCTATTTTTTTTAATCATCCTTTGGATTTGAGGTCTACAGATTACTACCAACTTCCACAAATTTTACTTGCACGTGTTTTACGTAAAACTTTCATGGGATTTCAAACGGGAGACCCTCAAATTACACGGCATGGTTTTGGAAATTTCTTCTTGCAAAGGGCCAGGGTACAATCATTTTCTATATAATTCTTTTCATCCTCTTGATTTGGGGTCTATAGATTACTTCCAACTTCCACAAATTTTACTTGCACGTGTTTTACGTAAAACTTTCATGGGATTTGAAACGGGAGACCCTCAAATTACAGGGCATGGTTTTGGAAATTTCTTCTTGCAAAGGGCAAGGGTACAATCATTCTTTTTCTTTTTTAATCATCCTTTGCATTTGAACTCTACAGATTACTCCCAACTTCCACAAATTTTACTTGCACGTGTTTTACGTAAAACTTTCATGGGATTTGAAACGTTAGACCTTCAAATTACAGGGCATGGTTTTGGAAATTTCTTCTTGCAAAGGGCCAGGGTACAATCATTTTCTATATAATTTTTTTCATCCTCTTGATTTGGGGTCTACAGATCACTTCCAACTTCCACAAATATTACTTGCACGTGTTTTACGTAAAACTTTCATGGGATTTGAAACGGGAGACCCTCAAATTACAGGGCATGGTTTTGGAAATTTCTTCTTGCAAAGGGCAAGGGTACAATCATTTTCTATTTTTTTTAATCATCCTTTGGATTTGAGGTCTACAGATTACTACGAACTTCCTCAAATTTTACTTGCACGTGTTTTACGTAAAACTTTCATGGGATTTGAAACGTTACACCTTCAAATTACAGGGCATGGTTTTGGAAATTTCTTCTTGCAAAGGGCACGGGTACAATCATTTTCTATATAATTTTTTTCATCCTCTTGATTTGGGGTCTACAGATCACTTCCAACTTCCACAAATATTACTTGCACGTGTTTTACGTAAAACTTTCATGGGATTTGAAACGTTAGACCTTCAAATTCCAGGCCATGGTTTTGGAAATTTCTTCTTGCAAAGGGTAAGGGTACAATCATTTTCTATTTTTTTTAATCATCCTTTGGATTTGAGGTCTACAGATTACTACGAACTTCCTCAAATTTTACTTGCACGTGTTTTACGTAAAACTTTCATTGTATTCGAAACGTTAGACCCTCAAATTATAGGGCATGGTTTTGGAAATTTCTTCTTGCAAAGGGCAAGGGTACAATCATTTTCTATTTTTTTTATCATCCTTCGGATTTGAGGTCTACAGATTACTACGAACTTCCACAAGTTTTACTTGCACGTGTTTTACGTAAAACTTTCATGGGATTTGAAACGTTAGACCCTCAAATTACACGGCATGGTTTTGGAAATTTCTTCTTGCAAAGGGCAAGGGTACAATCATTTTCTATTCTTTTTAATCATCCTTCGGATTTGAGGTCTACAGATTACTACCAACTTCCACAAGTTTTACTTGCACGTGTTTTACGTAAAACTTTCATGGGATTTGAAACGGGAGACCCTCAAATTACAGGGCATGGTTTTGGAAATTTCTTCTTGCAAAGGGCAAGGGTACAATCATTCTCTTTCTTTTTTAATCATCCTTTGGATTTGAGGTCTATAGATTATTTCAAACTTCCACATATCTTACTTGCACGTGTTTTACGTAAAACTTTCATGGGATTTGAAACGGGAGACAGTCAAATTACAGAGCGTGGATTCGGAAATTTCTTCTTGCAAAGGGCAAGGGTACAATCATTTTCTATTTTTTGTAATCATCCTTTGGATTTGGAGTCAACAGATTACTTCCAACTTCCACAAATTTTACTTGCACGTGTTTTACGTAAAACTTGCATGGGATTTGAAACAAGAGACCCTCAAATTACAGGGCATGGTTTTGGAAATTTCTTCTTGCAAAGGGCAAGGGTACAATCATTCTCTTTCTTTTTTAATTATCCTTTGGATTTGAGGTCTATAGATTATTTCAAACTTCCACAAATCTTACTTGCACGTGTTTTACGTAAAACTTTCATGGGATTTGAAACGGGAGACCCTCAAATTACAGGGCATGGTTTTGGAAATTTCTTCTTGCAAAGGGCAAGGGTACAATCATTTTCTATTTTTTTTAATCATCCTTTGGATTTGGGGTCTACAGATTACTACGAACTTCCACAAATTTTACTTGCACGTTTTTTACGTAAAACTTTCATGGGAATTGAAACGAGAGACCCTCAAATTACAGGGCATGGTTTTGGAAATTTCTTCTTGCAAAGGACAAGGGTACAATCATTTTCTATATAATTTCATCCATCCTCTTGATTTGGGGTCGAGAGATTACTTCCAACCTCCACAAATTTTACTTGCACGTGTTTTACGTAAAACTTGCATGGGATTTGAAACGGGAGACCCTCAAATTACAGGGCATGGTTTTGGAAATTTCTTCTTCCAAAGGGCAAGGGTACAATCATTTTCTATATAAATTTTTTCATCCTCTTGATTTGGGGTCTATAGATTACTTCCAATTTCCACAAATTTTACTTGCACGTGTTTTACGTAAAACTTTCATGGGATTTGAAACGGGAGACCCTCAAATTACAGGGCATGGTTTTGGTAATTTCTTCTTGCAAAGGGCAAGGGTACAATCATTTTCTATATAATTTTTCTCATCCTCTTGATTTGGGGTCTACAGATCACTTCCAGCTTCCACAAATATTACTTGCACGTGTTTTACGTAAAACTTTCATGGGATTTGAAACGGGAGACCCTCAAATTCCAGGCCATGGTTTTGGAAATTTCTTCTTGCAAAGGGCAAGGGTACAATCATTTTCTATTTTTTTTAATCATCCTTTGGATTTGAGGTCTACAGATTACTACGAACTTCCACAAATTTTACTTGCACGTGTTTTACGTAAAACTTTCATGGGATTTGAAACGAGAGACCCTCAAATTACAGGGCATGGTTTTGGAAATTTCTTCTTGCAAAGGGAAAGGGTACAATCATTTTCTATATAATTTTTTTCATCCTCTTGATTTGGGGTCTATAGATTACTTCCAACTTCTATAAATTTTACTTGCACGTGTTTTACGTAAATCTTTCATGGGATTTGAAACGGGAGACCCTCAAATTACAGGGCATGGTTTTGGAAGTTTCTTCTTGCAAAGGGCAAGGGTACAATCATTTTCTATATAAATTTTTTCATCCTCTTGATTTGGGGTCTATAGATTACTTCCAACTTCCACAAATTTTACTTGCACGTGTTTTACGTAAAACTTTCATGGGATTTGAAACGGGAGACCCTCAAATTACAGGGCATGGTTTTGGAAATTTCTTCTTGCAAAGGGCAAGGGTACAATCATTTTCTACATAAATTTTTCCATCCTCTTGATTTTGGGTCTATAGATTATTTCTAGCTTCTACAAATTTTACTTGCACATGTTTTACGTAAAACTATCATGGGATTTGAAACGGGAGACCCTCAACTTACAGAGCATGGTTTTGGAAATTTCTTCTTGCAAAGGACAAGGGTACAATCATTTTCTATATAATTTCTTCCATCCTCTTGATTTGGGGTCGAGAGATTACTTCCAACTTCCACAAATTTTACTTGCACGTGTTTTACGTAAAACTTGCATGGGATTTGAAACGGGAGACCCTCAAATTACAGGGCATGGTTTTGGAAATTTCTTCTTGCAAAGGGCAAGGGTACAATCATTTTCTATATAAATTTTTTCATCCTCTTGATTTGGGGTCAACAGATTACTTCCAACTTCCACAAATTTTACTTGCACGTGTTTTACGTAAAACTTTCATGGGATTTGAAACGAGAGACCCTCAAATTACAAGGCATGGTTTTGGAAATTTCTTCTTGCAAAGGGAAAGGGTAAAATCATTTTCTATATAATTTTTTTCATCCTCTTGATTTGGGGTCAACAGATTACTTCCAACTTCCACAAATTTTACTTGCACGTGTTTTACGTAAAACTTTCATGGGATTTGAAACGAGAGACCCTCAAATTACAAGGCATGGTTTTGGAAATTTCTTCTTGCAAAGGGAAAGGGTACAATCATTTTCTATATAATTTTTTTCATCCTCTTGATTTGGGGTCCATAGATTACTTATAACTTCCACAAATTTTACTTGCACGTGTTTTACTTAAAACTTTCATATGATTTGAAACGGGAGACCCTCAAATTACAGGGCATGGTTTTGGTAATTTCTTCTTGCAAAGGGCAAGGGTACAATCATTTCCTATATAATTTTATTCACCCTCTTGATTTGGGGTCTAGAGATTACTTCCAGCTTCTATAAATTTTACTTGCACGTGTTTTACGTAAAACTTTCATGGGATTTGAAACGGGAGACCCTCAAATTACAGGGCATGGTTTTGGAAGTTTCTTCTTGCAAAGGGCAAGGGTACAATCATTTTCTATATAAATTTTTTCATCCTCTTGATTTGGGGTCGAGAGATTACTTCCAACTTCCACAAATTTTACTTGCACGTGTTTTACGTAAAACTTTCATGGGATTTGAAACGAGAGACCCTCAAATTACAGGGCATGGTTTTGGAAATTTCTTCTTGCAAAGGGCAAGGGTACAATCATTCTCTTTCTTTTTTAATTATCCTTTGGATTTGAGGTCTATAGATTATTTCAAACTTCCACAAATCTTACTTGCACGTGTTTTACGTAAAACTTTCATGGGATTTGAAACGGGAGACCCTCAAATTACAGGGCATGGTTTTGGAAATTTCTTCTTGCAAAGGGCAAGGGTACAATCATTTTCTATTTTTTTTAATCATCCTTTGGATTTGGGGTCTACAGATTACTACGAACTTCCACAAATTTTACTTGCACGTTTTTTACGTAAAACTTTCATGGGAATTGAAACGAGAGACCCTCAAATTACAGGGCATGGTTTTGGAAATTTCTTCTTGCAAAGGGCAAGGGTACAATCATTTTCTATTTTTTTTAATCATCCTTTGGATTTGGGGTCTACAGATTACTACGAACTTCCACAAATTTTACTTGCACGTTTTTTACGTAAAACTTTCATGGGAATTGAAACGAGAGACCCTCAAATTACAGGGCATGGTTTTGGAAATTTCTTCTTGCAAAGGACAAGGGTACAATCATTTTCTATATAATTTCATCCATCCTCTTGATTTGGGGTCGAGAGATTACTTCCAACCTCCACAAATTTTACTTGCACGTGTTTTACGTAAAACTTGCATGGGATTTGAAACGGGAGACCCTCAAATTACAGGGCATGGTTTTGGAAATTTCTTCTTCCAAAGGGCAAGGGTACAATCATTTTCTATATAAATTTTTTCATCCTCTTGATTTGGGGTCTATAGATTACTTCCAATTTCCACAAATTTTACTTGCACGTGTTTTACGTAAAACTTTCATGGGATTTGAAACGGGAGACCCTCAAATTACAGGGCATGGTTTTGGTAATTTCTTCTTGCAAAGGGCAAGGGTACAATCATTTTCTATATAATTTTTCTCATCCTCTTGATTTGGGGTCTACAGATCACTTCCAGCTTCCACAAATATTACTTGCACGTGTTTTACGTAAAACTTTCATGGGATTTGAAACGGGAGACCCTCAAATTCCAGGCCATGGTTTTGGAAATTTCTTCTTGCAAAGGGCAAGGGTACAATCATTTTCTATTTTTTTTAATCATCCTTTGGATTTGAGGTCTACAGATTACTACGAACTTCCACAAATTTTACTTGCACGTGTTTTACGTAAAACTTTCATGGGATTTGAAACGAGAGACCCTCAAATTACAGGGCATGGTTTTGGAAATTTCTTCTTGCAAAGGGAAAGGGTACAATCATTTTCTATATAATTTTTTTCATCCTCTTGATTTGGGGTCTATAGATTACTTCCAACTTCTATAAATTTTACTTGCACGTGTTTTACGTAAAACTTTCATGGGATTTGAAACGGGAGACCCTCAAATTACAGGGCATGGTTTTGGAAATTTCTTCTTGCAAAGGGCAAGGGTACAATCATTTTCTACATAAATTTTTCCATCCTCTTGATTTTGGGTCTATAGATTATTTCTAGCTTCTACAAATTTTACTTGCACATGTTTTACGTAAAACTATCATGGGATTTGAAACGGGAGACCCTCAAATTACAGAGCATGGTTTTGGAAATTTCTTCTTGCAAAGGACAAGGGTACAATCATTTTCTATATAATTTCTTCCATCCTCTTGATTTGGGGTCGAGAGATTACTTCCAACTTCCACAAATTTTACTTGCACGTGTTTTACGTAAAACTTGCATGGGATTTGAAACGGGAGACCCTCAAATTACAGGGCATGGTTTTGGAAATTTCTTCTTGCAAAGGGCAAGGGTACAATCATTTTCTATATAAATTTTTTCATCCTCTTGATTTGGGGTCAACAGATTACTTCCAACTTCCACAAATTTTACTTGCACGTGTTTTACGTAAAACTTTCATGGGATTTGAAACGAGAGACCCTCAAATTACAAGGCATGGTTTTGGAAATTTCTTCTTGCAAAGGGAAAGGGTACAATCATTTTCTATATAATTTTTTTCATCCTCTTGATTTGGGGTCCATAGATTACTTATAACTTCCACAAATTTTACTTGCACGTGTTTTACATAAAACTTTCATATGATTTGAAACGGGAGACCCTCAAATTACAGGGCATGGTTTTGGTAATTTCTTCTTGCAAAGGGCAAGGGTACAATCATTTCCTATATAATTTTATTCACCCTCTTGATTTGGGGTCTAGAGATTACTTCCAGCTTCTATAAATTTTACTTGCACGTGTTTTACGTAAAACTTTCATGGGATTTGAAACGGGAGACCCTCAAATTACAGGGCATGGTTTTGGAAGTTTCTTCTTGCAAAGGGCAAGGGTACAATCATTTTCTATATAAATTTTTTCATCCTCTTGATTTGGGGTCGAGAGATTACTTCCAACTTCCACAAATTTTACTTGCACGTGTTTTACGTAAAACTTTCATGGGATTTGAAACGAGAGACCCTCAAATTACAGGGCATGGTTTTGGAAATTTCTTCTTGCAAAGGGCAAGGGTACAATCATTCTCTTTCTTTTTTAATTATCCTTTGGATTTGAGGTCTATAGATTATTTCAAACTTCCACAAATCTTACTTGCACGTGTTTTACGTAAAACTTTCATGGGATTTGAAACGGGAGACCCTCAAATTACAGGGCATGGTTTTGGAAATTTCTTCTTGCAAAGGGCAAGGGTACAATCATTTTCTATTTTTTTTAATCATCCTTTGGATTTGGGGTCTACAGATTACTACGAACTTCCACAAATTTTACTTGCACGTTTTTTACGTAAAACTTTCATGGGAATTGAAACGAGAGACCCTCAAATTACAGGGCATGGTTTTGGAAATTTCTTCTTGCAAAGGGCAAGGGTACAATCATTTTCTATTTTTTTTAATCATCCTTTGGATTTGGGGTCTACAGATTACTACGAACTTCCACAAATTTTACTTGCACGTTTTTTACGTAAAACTTTCATGGGATTTGAAACGAGAGACCCTCAAATTACAGGGCATGGTTTTGGAAATTTCTTCTTGCAAAGGACAAGGGTACAATCATTTTCTATATAATTTCATCCATCCTCTTGATTTGGGGTCGAGAGATTACTTCCAACCTCCACAAATTTTACTTGCACGTGTTTTACGTAAAACTTGCATGGGATTTGAAACGGGAGACCCTCAAATTACAGGGCATGGTTTTGGAAATTTCTTCTTGCAAAGGGCAAGGGTACAATCATTTTCTATATAAATTTTTTCATCCTCTTGATTTGGGGTCTATAGATTACTTCCAATTTCCACAAATTTTACTTGCACGTGTTTTACGTAAAACTTTCATGGGATTTGAAACGGGAGACCCTCAAATTACAGGGCATGGTTTTGGTAATTTCTTCTTGCAAAGGGCAAGGGTACAATCATTTTCTATATAATTTTTCTCATCCTCTTGATTTGGGGTCTACAGATCACTTCCAGCTTCCACAAATATTACTTGCACGTGTTTTACGTAAAACTTTCATGGGATTTGAAACGGGAGACCCTCAAATTCCAGGCCATGGTTTTGGAAATTTCTTCTTGCAAAGGGCAAGGGTACAATCATTTTCTATTTTTTTTAATCATCCTTTGGATTTGAGGTCTACAGATTACTACGAACTTCCACAAATTTTACTTGCACGTGTTTTACGTAAAACTTTCATGGGATTTGAAACGGGAGACCCTCAAATTACAGGGCATGGTTTTGGAAATTTCTTCTTGCAAAGGGAAAGGGTACAATCATTTTCTATATAATTTTTTTCATCCTCTTGATTTGGGGTCTATAGATTACTTCCAACTTCTATAAATTTTACTTGCACGTGTTTTACGTAAATCTTTCATGGGATTTGAAACGGGAGACCCTCAAATTACAGGGCATGGTTTTGGAAGTTTCTTCTTGCAAAGGGCAAGGGTACAATCATTTTCTATATAAATTTTTTCATCCTCTTGATTTGGGGTCTATAGATTACTTCCAACTTCCACAAAATTTACTTGCACGTGTTTTACGTAAAACTTTCATGGGATTTGAAACGGGAGACCCTCAAATTACAGGGCATGGTTTTGGAAATTTCTTCTTGCAAAGGGCAAGGGTACAATCATTTTCTACATAAATTTTTCCATCCTCTTGATTTTGGGTCTATAGATTATTTCTAGCTTCTACAAATTTTACTTGCACATGTTTTACGTAAAACTATCATGGGATTTGAAACGGGAGACCCTCAACTTACAGAGCATGGTTTTGGAAATTTCTTCTTGCAAAGGACAAGGGTACAATCATTTTCTATATAATTTCTTCCATCCTCTTGATTTGGGGTCGAGAGATTACTTCCAACTTCCACAAATTTTACTTGCACGTGTTTTACGTAAAACTTTCATGGGATTTGAAACGGGAGACCCTCAAATTACAGGGCATGGTTTTGGAAATTTCTTCTTGCAAAGGGCAAGGGTACAATCATTTTCTATATAAATTTTTTCATCCTCTTGATTTGGGGTCAACAGATTACTTCCAACTTCCACAAATTTTACTTGCACGTGTTTTACGTAAAACTTTCATGGGATTTGAAACGAGAGACCCTCAAATTACAAGGCATGGTTTTGGAAATTTCTTCTTGCAAAGGGAAAGGGTACAATCATTTTCTATATAATTTTTTTCATCCTCTTGATTTGGGGTCAACAGATTACTTCCAACTTCCACAAATTTTACTTGCACGTGTTTTACGTAAAACTTTCATGGGATTTGAAACGAGAGACCCTCAAATTACAAGGCATGGTTTTGGAAATTTCTTCTTGCAAAGGGAAAGGGTACAATCATTTTCTATATAATTTTTTTCATCCTCTTGATTTGGGGTCCATAGATTACTTATAACTTCCACAAATTTTACTTGCACGTGTTTTACTTAAAACTTTCATATGATTTGAAACGGGAGACCCTCAAATTACAGGGCATGGTTTTGGTAATTTCTTCTTGCAAAGGGCAAGGGTACAATCATTTCCTATATAATTTTATTCACCCTCTTGATTTGGGGTCTAGAGATTACTTCCAGCTTCTATAAATTTTACTTGCACGTGTTTTACGTAAAACTTTCATGGGATTTGAAACGGGAGACCCTCAAATTACAGGGCATGGTTTTGGAAGTTTCTTCTTGCAAAGGGCAAGGGTACAATCATTTTCTATATAAATTTTTTCATCCTCTTGATTTGGGGTCGAGAGATTACTTCCAACTTCCACAAATTTTACTTGCACGTGTTTTACGTAAAACTTTCATGGGATTTGAAACGAGAGACCCTCAAATTACAGGGCATGGTTTTGGAAATTTCTTCTTGCAAAGGGAAAGGGTACAATCATTTTCTATATAATTTTTTTCATCCTCTTGATTTGGGGTCCATAGATTACTTCCAACTTCCACAAAGTTTATTTGCACGTGTTTTACTTAAAACTTTCATATGATTTGAAACGGGAGACCCTCAAATTACAGGGCATGGTTTTGGTAATTTCTTCTTGCAAAGGGCAAGGGTCCAATCATTTTCTATATTTTTTTTTTCATCCTTTGGATTTGAGGTCTATAGATTATTTCCAACTTCTACAAATTTCACTTCCACATGTTTTACGTAAAACTTTCATGGGATTTGAAACGGGAGACCCTCAAATTACAGGGCATGGTTTTGGAAATTTCTTCTTGCAAAGGACAAGGGTACAATCATTTTCTATACAATTTTTCCCATCCTCTTGATTTGGGGTCTAGAGATTACTTCCAACTTCCACAAATTTTACTTGCACGTTTTTTACGTAAAACTTTCATGGGATTTGAAACGAGAGACCCTCAAATTACAGGGCATGGTTTTGGAAATTTCTTCTTGCAAAGGGCAAGGGTACAATCATTTTCTATATAATTTTTTTCATCCTCTTGATTTGGGGTCCATAGATTACTTCCAACTTCCACAAAGTTTATTTGCACGTGTTTTACTTAAAACTTTCATATGATTTGAAACAGGAGACCCTCAAATTACAGGGCATGGTTTTGGTAATTTCTTCTTGCAAAGGGCAAGGGTCCAATCATTTTCTATATTTTTTTTTTCATCCTTTGGATTTGAGGTCTATAGATTATTTCCAACTTCTACAAATTTCACTTCCACATGTTTTACGTAAAACTTTCATGGGATTTGAAACGGGAGACCCTCAAATTACAGGGCATGGTTTTGGAAATTTCTTCTTGCAAAGGATAAGGGTACAATCATTTTCTATACAATTTTTTCCATCCTCTTGATTTGGGGTCTAGAGATTACTTCCAACTTCCACAAATTTTACTTGCACGTTTTTCACGTAAAACTTTCATGGGATTTGAAACGAGAGACCCTCAAATTACAGGGCATGGTTTTGGAAATTTCTTCTTGCAAAGGGCAAGGGTCCAATCATTTTCTATATTTTTTTTTTCATCCTTTGGATTTGAGGTCTATAGATTATTTCCAACTTCTACAAATTTCACTTCCACATGTTTTACGTAAAACTTTCATGGGATTTGAAACGGGAGACCCTCAAATTACAGGGCATGGTTTTGGAAATTTCTTCTTGCAAAGGGAAAGGGTACAATCATTTTCTATATAATTTTTTTCATCCTCTTGATTTGGGGTCCATAGATTACTTCCAACTTCCACAAAGTTTATTTGCACGTGTTTTACTTAAAACTTTCATATGATTTGAAACGGGAGACCCTCAAATTACAGGGCATGGTTTTGGTAATTTCTTCTTGCAAAGGGCAAGGGTACAATCATTTTCTATATAATTTTATTCACCCTCTTGATTTGGGGTCTAGAGATTACTTCCAGCTTCTATAAATTTTACTTGCACGTGTTTTACGTAAAACTTTCATGGGATTTGAAACGGGAGACCCTCAAATTACAGGGCATGGTTTTGGTAATTTCTTCTTGCAAAGGGTAAGGGTACAATCATTTTCTATATAATTTTATTCACCCTCTTGATTTGGGGTCGAGAGATTACTTCCAACCTCCACAAATTTTACTTGCACGTGTTTTACGTAAAACTTTCATGGGATTTGAAACGGGAGACCCTCAAATTACAGGGCATGGTTTTGGTAATTTCTTCTTGCAAAGGGCAAGGGTCCAATCATTTTCTATATTTTTTTTTTCATCCTTTGGATTTGAGGTCTATAGATTATTTCCAACTTCTACAAATTTCACTTCCACATGTTTTACGTAAAACTTTCATGGGATTTGAAACGGGAGACCCTCAAATTACAGGGCATGGTTTTGGAAATTTCTTCTTGCAAAGGACAAGGGTACAATCATTTTCTATACAATTTTTCCCATCCTCTTGATTTGGGGTCTAGAGATTACTTCCAACTTCCACAAATTTTACTTGCACGTTTTTTACGTAAAACTTTCATGGGATTTGAAACGAGAGACCCTCAAATTACAGGGCATGGTTTTGGAAATTTCTTCTTGCAAAGGGCAAGGGTACAATCATTTTCTATATAATTTTTTTCATCCTCTTGATTTGGGGTCCATAGATTACTTCCAACTTCCACAAAGTTTATTTGCACGTGTTTTACTTAAAACTTTCATATGATTTGAAACAGGAGACCCTCAAATTACAGGGCATGGTTTTGGTAATTTCTTCTTGCAAAGGGCAAGGGTCCAATCATTTTCTATATTTTTTTTTTCATCCTTTGGATTTGAGGTCTATAGATTATTTCCAACTTCTACAAATTTCACTTCCACATGTTTTACGTAAAACTTTCATGGGATTTGAAACGGGAGACCCTCAAATTACAGGGCATGGTTTTGGAAATTTCTTCTTGCAAAGGATAAGGGTACAATCATTTTCTATACAATTTTTTCCATCCTCTTGATTTGGGGTCTAGAGATTACTTCCAACTTCCACAAATTTTACTTGCACGTTTTTCACGTAAAACTTTCATGGGATTTGAAACGAGAGACCCTCAAATTACAGGGCATGGTTTTGGAAATTTCTTCTTGCAAAGGGCAAGGGTCCAATCATTTTCTATATTTTTTTTTTCATCCTTTGGATTTGAGGTCTATAGATTATTTCCAACTTCTACAAATTTCACTTCCACATGTTTTACGTAAAACTTTCATGGGATTTGAAACGGGAGACCCTCAAATTACAGGGCATGGTTTTGGAAATTTCTTCTTGCAAAGGGAAAGGGTACAATCATTTTCTATATAATTTTTTTCATCCTCTTGATTTGGGGTCCATAGATTACTTCCAACTTCCACAAAGTTTATTTGCACGTGTTTTACTTAAAACTTTCATATGATTTGAAACGGGAGACCCTCAAATTACAGGGCATGGTTTTGGTAATTTCTTCTTGCAAAGGGCAAGGGTACAATCATTTTCTATATAATTTTATTCACCCTCTTGATTTGGGGTCTAGAGATTACTTCCAGCTTCTATAAATTTTACTTGCACGTGTTTTACGTAAAACTTTCATGGGATTTGAAACGGGAGACCCTCAAATTACAGGGCATGGTATTGGTAATTTCTTCTTGCAAAGGGCAAGGGTACAATCATTTTCTATATAATTTTATTCACCCTCTTGATTTGGGGTCGAGAGATTACTTCCAACCTCCACATATTTTACTTGCACGTGTTTTACGTAAAACTTTCATGGGATTTGAAACGGGAGACCCTCAAATTACAGGGCATGGTTTTGGAAATTTCTTCTTGCAAAGGGAAAGGGTACAATCATTTTCTATATAATTTTTTTCATCCTCTTGATTTGGGGTCCATAGATTACTTCCAACTTCCACAAAGTTTATTTGCACGTGTTTTACTTAAAACTTTCATATGATTTGAAACGGGAGACCCTCAAATTACAGGGCATGGTTTTGGTAATTTGTTCTTGCAAAGGGCAAGGGTACAATCATTTTCTATATAATTTTATTCACCCTCTTGATTTGGGGTCTAGAGATTACTTCCAGCTTCTATAAATTTTACTTGCACGTGTTTTACGTAAAACTTTCATGGGATTTGAAACGGGAGACCCTCAAATTACAGGGCATGGTTTTGGAAGTTTCTTCTTGCAAAGGGCAAGGGTACAATCATTTTCTATATAAATTTTTTCATCCTCTTGATTTGGGGTCTATAGATTACTTCCAACTTCCACAAATTTTACTTGCACGTTTTTTACGTAAAACTTTCATGGGATTTGAAACGAGAGACCCTCAAATTACAGGGCATGGTTTTGGAAATTTCTTCTTGCAAAGGGAAAGGGTACAATCATTTTCTATATAATTTTTTTCATCCTCTTGATTTGGGGTCCATAGATTACTTCCAACTTCCACAAAGTTTATTTGCACGTGTTTTACTTAAAACTTTCATATGATTTGAAACGGGAGACCCTCAAATTACAGGGCATGGTTTTGGTAATTTCTTCTTGCAAAGGGCAAGGGTACAATCATTTTCTATATAATTTTATTCACCCTCTTGATTTGGGGTCTAGAGATTACTTCCAGCTTCTATAAATTTTACTTGCACGTGTTTTACGTAAAACTTTCATGGGATTTGAAACGGGAGACCCTCAAATTACAGGGCATGGTTTTGGTAATTTCTTCTTGCAAAGGGTAAGGGTACAATCATTTTCTATATAATTTTATTCACCCTCTTGATTTGGGGTCGAGAGATTACTTCCAACCTCCACAAATTTTACTTGCACGTGTTTTACGTAAAACTTTCATGGGATTTGAAACGGGAGACCCTCAAATTACAGGGCATGGTTTTGGAAATTTCTTCTTGCAAAGGGCAAGGGTACAATCATTTTCTATATGAATTTTTTCATCCTCTTGATTTGGGGTCTATAGATTACTTCCAACTTCCACAAATTTTACTTGCACGTGTTTTACGTAAAACTTTCATGGGATTTGAAACGGGAGACCCTCAAATTACAGGGCATGGTTTTGGAAATTTCTTCTTGCAAAGGGAAAGGGTACAATCATTTTCTATATAATTCTTTTCATCCTCTTGATTTGGGGTCTAGAGATTACTTCCAACTTCCACAAGTTTTACTTGCACGTTTTTTACTCAATACTTTCATGGGATTTGAAACGGGAGACCCTCAAATTACAGGGCATGGTTTTGAAAATTTCTTCTTGCAAAGGACCAGGGTACAATCATTTTCTATACATTTTTTTTCATCCTCTTGATTAGGGGTCTATAGATTATTTCCAACTCCTACAATATTTCCTTGCACGAGTTTTACGTTAAACTTCCATGGGATTTTAAACCGGAGACCCTTAAATTACAGGGCATGGTTTTGGAAATTTCTTCTTGCAATGGGCAAGGGTCCAATCATTTTCTATATTTTTTTTTTCATCCTTTGGATTTGAGGTCTATAGATTATTTCCAACTTCTACAAATTTCACTTCCACATGTTTTACGTAAAACTTTCATGGGATTTGAAACGGGAGACCCTCAAATTACAGGGCATGGTTTTGGAAATTTCTTCTTGCAAAGGACAAGGGTACAATCATTTTCAATACAATTTTTTCCATCCCCTTGATTTGGGGTCTAGAGATTACTTCCAATTTCCACAAATTTTACTTGCACGTTTTTTACGTAAAACTTTCATGGGATTTGAAACGGGAGACCCTCAAATTACAGGGCATGGTTTTGGAAGTTTCTTCTTGCAAAGGGCAAGGGTACAATCATTTTCAATATAATATTTTCCATCCTCTTGATTTGGGGTCTAGAGATTACTTCCAACTTCCACAAATTTTACTTGCACGTGTTTTACGTTAAACTTTCATGGGATTTGAAACGGGAGATCCTCAAATTACAGCGCATGGTTTTGGAAATTTCTTCTTGCAAAGGGCACGGGTACAATCATTTTCTATATAATTTTTTTCATCCTCTTGATTTGGGGTCAACAGATTACTTCCAACTTCCACAAATTTTACTTGCACGTGTTTTACGTAAAACTTTCATGGGATTTGAAACCCGAGACCCTCAAATTACAGGGCATGGTTTTGGAAATTTCTTCTTGCAAAGGGCACGGGTACAATCATTTTCAATATAACTTTTTCCATCCTCCTGATTTGGGGTCTACAGATTACTTCCAACTTCCACAAATTTTACTTGCACGTGTTTTACGTAAAACCTTCATGGGATTTGAAACGGGAGACCCTCAAATTACAGGGCATGGTTTTGGAAATTTCTTCTTGCAAAGGGCAAGGGTACAATCATTTTCTATATAATTTCTTCCATCCTCTTGATTTAGGGTCGAGAGATTACTTCCAACTTCCACAAATTTTACTTGCACGTGTTTTACGTAAAACTTTCATGGGATTTGAAACCCGAGACCCTCAAATTACAGGGCATGGTTTTGGAAATTTCTTCTTGCAAAGGGCAAGGGTACAATCATTTTCTATATAATTCTTTTCATCCTCTTGATTTGGGGTCTAGAGATTACTTCCAACTTCCACAAATTTTACTTGCACGTGTTTTACGTAAAACTTTCATGGGATTTGAAACGGGAAACCCTCAAATTACAGGGCATGGTTTTGGAAATTTCTTCTTGCAAAGGACAAGGGTACAATCATTTTCTATATTTTTTTTCCCATCCTCTTGATTTTGGGTCTATAGATTATTTCAAGCTTCTCCAAATTTCACTTTCACATGTTTTACGTTAAACTTCCATGGGATTTGAAACGGGAGACCCTCAAATTACAGGGCATGGTTTTGGAAATTTCTTCTTGCAATGGGCAAGGGTACAATCATTTTCTATATTTTTTTTTTCATCCTTTGGATTTGAGGTCTATAGATTATTTCCAAATTCTACAAATTTGACTTCCACATGTTTTACGTAAAACTTTCATGGGATTTGAAACCGGAGACCCTCAAATTACAGGGCATGGTTTTGGAAATTTCTTCTTGCAAGGGGCAAGGGTACAATCATTTTCGATATTTTTTTTTTCATCCTTTGGATTTGGGGTCTATAGATTATTTCCAACTTCTACAAATTTCATTTCCACATGTTTTACGTAAAACTTTCATGGGATTTGAAACCCGAGACCCTCAAATTACAGGGCATGGTTTTGGAAATTCCTTCATGCAAAGGGCATGGGTACAATCATTTTCTATATATTGTTTTTCATCCTCTTGATTTGGGGTCTATAGATTATTTCCAACTTCTGCAAATTTCATTTCCACATGTTTTACGTAAAACTTTCATGGGATTTGAAACCCGAGACCCTCAAATTACAAGGCATGGTTTTGGAAATTCCTTCGTGCAAAGGGCATGGGTACAATCATTTTCTATATATTGTTTTTCATCCTCTTGATTTGGGGTCTATAGATTATTTCCAACTTCTACAAATTTCATTTCCACATGTTTTACGTAAAACTTTCATGGGATTTGAAACCCGAGACCCTCAAATTACAAGGCATGGTTTTGGAAATTCCTTCGTGCAAAAGGGCAAGGGTACAATCATTTTCTATATATTTTTTTTCATCCTCTTGATTTGCGGTCTATAGATTATTTCCAACTTCTACAAATTTCACTTCCACATGTTTTACGTAAAACTTTCATGGGATTTGAAACCGGAGACCCTCAAATTACAGGGCATGGTTTTGGAATTTTTTTCTTGCAAGGGGCAAGGGTACAATCATTTTCGATATTTTTTTTTTCATCCTTTGGATTTGAGGTCTATAGATTATTTCGAACTTCTACAAATTTGACTTCCACATGTTTTACGTAAAACTTTCATGGGATTTGAAATCGGAGACCCTCAAATTACAAGGCATGGTTTTGGAAATTTCTTCCTGCAAGGGGCAAGGGTACAATCATTTTCGATATTTCTTTTTTCATCCTTTGGATTTGAGGTCTATAGATTATTTCCAACTTCTATAAATTTCACTTCCACATGTTTTACGTAAAACTTTCATGGGATTTGAAACCCGAGACCCTCAAATTACAAGGCATGGTTTTGGAAATTCCTTCGTGCAAACGGCATGGGTACAATCATTTTCTATATATTGTTTTTCATCCTCTTGATTTGGGGTCTATAGATTATTTCCAACTTCTACAAATTTCATTTCCACATGTTTTACGTAAAACTTTCATGGGATTTGAAACCGGAGACCCTCAAATTACAAGGCATGGTTTTGGAAATTCCTTCGTGCAAAGGGCATGGGTACAATCATTTTCTATATATTTTTTTTCATCCTCTTGATTTGGGGTCTATAGATTATTTCCAACTTCTACAAATTTCACTTCCACATGTTTTACGTAAAACTTTCATGGGATTTGAAACCCGAGACCCTCAAATTACAAGGCATGGTTTTGGAAATTCCTTCGTGCAAAGGGCATGGGTACAATCATTTTCTATATATTTTTTTTCATCCTCTTGATTTGGGGTCTATAGATTATTTCCAACTTCTACAAATTTTATTTGCACGTGTTTTACGTAAAACTCTCATGGGATTTGAAACGGGAGACCCTCAAATTACAGGGCATGGTTTTGGAAATTTCTTCTTGCAAGGGGCAAGGGTACAATCATTTTCGATATTTTTTTTTTCATCCTTTGGATTTGAGGTCTATAGATTATTTCCAAATTTTATAAATTTCACTTCCACATGTTTAACGTAAAACTTTCATGGGATTTGAAACCGGAGACCCTCAAATTACAAGGCATGGTTTTGGAAATTCCTTCGTGCAAAGGGCATGGGTACAATCATTTTCTATATATTTTTTTTCATCCTCTTGATTTGGGGTCTATAGATTATTTCCAACTTCTACAAATTTCATTTCCACATGTTTTACGTAAAACTTTCATGGGATTTGAAACCGGAGACCCTTAAACTACAAGGCATGGTTTTGGAAATTCCTTCGTGCAAAGGGCATGGGTACAATCATTTTCTATATATTTTTTTTCATCCTCTTGATTTGGGGTCTATAGATTATTTCCAACTTCTACAAATTTCACTTCCACATGTTTTACGTAAAACTTTCATGGGATTTGAAACCCGAGACCCTCAAATTACAAGGCATGGTTTTGGAAATTCCTTCGTGCAAAGGGCATGGGTACAATCATTTTCTATATATTTTTTTTCATCCTCTTGATTTGGGGTCTATAGATTATTTCCAACTTCTACAAATTTCACTTCCACATGTTTTACGTAAAACTTTCATGGGATTTGAAACCCGAGACCCTCAAATTACAAGGCATGGTTTTGGAAATTCCTTCGTGCAAAGGGCATGGGTACAATCATTTTCTATATATTTTTTTTCATCCTCTTGATTTGGGGTCTATAGATTATTTCCAACTTCTACAAATTTTATTTGCACGTGTTTTACGTAAAACTCTCATGGGATTTGAAACGGGAGACCCTCAAATTACAGGGCATGGTTTTGGAAATTTCTTCTTGCAAAGGGCAAGGGTACAATCATTTTCTATATAATTTCTTCCATCCTCTTGATTTGGGGTCTAGAGATTATTTCCAGCTGCGACAAATTTTACTTGCACGTGTTTTACGTAAAACTTTCATGGGATTTGAAACGGGAGACCCTCAAATTACAGGGCATGGTTTTGGAAATTTCTTCTTGCAAAGGGCAAGGGTACAATCATTTTCTATATAATTCTTTTCATCCTCTTGATTTGGGGTCTAGAGATTACTTCCAACTTCCACAAATTTTACTTGCACGTGTTTTACGTAAAACTTTCATGGGATTTGAAACGGGAGACCCTCAAATTACAGGGCATGGTTTTGGAAATTTCTTCTTGCAAAGGGCAAGGGTACAATCATTTTCTATATAATTTCTTCCATCCCCTTGATTTGGGGTCTAGAGATTACTTCCAACTTCCACAAATTTTACTTGCACGTTTTTTACTCAAAACTTTCATGGGATTTGAAACCCGAGACCCTCAAATTACAGGGCATGGTTTTGGAAATTTCTTCTTGCAAAGGGCAAGGGTACAATCATTTTCAGTATAATTTTTTCCATCCTCTTGATTTGGGGTCTAGAGATTACTTCCAACTTCCACAAATTTTACTTGCACGTGTTTTACGTAAAACTTTCATGGGATTTGAAACGGGAGACCCTCAAATTACAGGGCATGGTTTTGGAAATTTCTTCTTGCAAAGGGCAAGGGTACAATCATTTTCTATATAATTTTATTCACCCTCTTGATTTGGGGTCTAGAGATTACTTCCAGCTTCTATAAATTTTACTTGCACGTGTTTTACGTAAAACTTTCATGGGATTTGAAACGGGACACCCTCAAATTACAGGGCATGGTTTTGGAAATTTCTTCTTGCAAAGGGCACGGGTACAATCATTTTCAATATAACTTTTTCCATCCTCCTGATTTGGGGTCTACAGATTACTTCCAACTTCCACAAATTTTACTTGCACGTGTTTTACGTAAAACTTTCATGGGATTTGAAACCCGAGACCCTCAAATTACAGGGCATGGTTTTGGAAATTTCTTCTTGCAAAGGGCAAGGGTACAATCATTTTCTATATAATTTCTTCCATCCTCTTGATTTGGGGTCGAGAGATTACTTCCAACTTCCACAAATTTTACTTGCACGTGTTTTACGTAAAACTTTCATGGGATTTGAAACGGGAGACCCTCAAATTACAGGGCATGGTTTTGGAAATTTCTTCTTGCAAAGGGCACGGGTACAATCATTTTCTATATAATTTTTTTCATCCTCTTGATTTGGGGTCAACAGATTACTTCCAACTTCCACAAATTTTACTTGCACGTGTTTTACGTAAAACTTTCATGGGATTTGACACGGGAGACCCTCAAATTACAGGGCATGGTTTTGGAAATTTCTTCTTGCAAAGGGCAAGGGTACAATCATTTTCTATATAATGTTATTCACCCTCTTGATTTGGGGTCTAGAGATTACTTCCAGCTTCTATAAATTTTACTTGCACGTGTTTTACGTAAAACTTTCATGGGATTTGAAACGGGACACCCTCAAATTACAGGGCATGGTTTTGGAAATTTCTTCTTGCAAAGGGCACGGGTACAATCATTTTCAATATAACTTTTTCCATCCTCCTGATTTGGGGTCTACAGATTACTTCCAACTTCCACAAATTTTACTTGCACGTGTTTTACGTAAAACTTTCATGGGATTTGAAACGGGAGACCCTCAAATTACAGGGCATGGTTTTGGAAATTTCTTCTTGCAAAGGGCAAGGGTACAATCATTTTCTATATAATTTCTTCCATCCTCTTGACTTGAGGTCGAGAGATTACTTCCAACTTCCACAAATTTTACTTGCACGTGTTTTACGTAAAACTTTCATGGGATTTGAAACCCGAGACCCTCAAATTACAGGGCATGGTTTTGGAAATTTCTTCTTGCAAAGGGCAAGGGTACAATCATTTTCTATATAATTCTTTTCATCCTCTTGATTTGGGGTCTAGAGATTACTTCCAACTTCCACAAATTTTACTTGCACGTGTTTTACGTAAAACTTTCATGGGATTTGAAACGGGAAACCCTCAAATTACAGGGCATGGTTTTGGAAATTTCTTCTTGGAAAGGACAAGGGTACAATCATTTTCTATATTTTTTTTCCCATCCTCTTGATTTTGGGTCTATAGATTATTTCAAGCTTCTCCAAATTTCACTTTCACATGTTTTACGTTAAACTTCCATGGGATTTGAAACGGGAGACCCTCAAATTACAGGGCATGGTTTTGGAAATTTCTTCTTGCAATGGGCAAGGGTACAATCATTTTCTATATTTCTTTTTTCATCCTTTGGATTTGAGGTCTATAGATTATTTCCAAATTCTAGAAATTTCACTTCCACATGTTTAACGTAAAACTTTCATGGGATTTGAAACCCGAGACCCTCAAATTACAAGGCATGGTTTTGGAAATTCCTTCGTGCAAAGGGCATGGGTACAATCATTTTCTATATATTTTTTTTCATCCTCTTGATTTGGGGTCTATAGATTATTTCCAACTTCTACAAATTTCATTTCCACATGTTTTACGTAAAACTTTCATGGGATTTGAAACGGGAGACCCTCAAATTACAGGGCATGGTTTTGGAAATTTCTTCGTGCAAAGGGCAAGGGTACAATCATTTTCTATATATTTTTTTTCATCCTCTTGATTTGCGGTCTATAGATTATTTCCAACTTCTACAAATTTCACTTCCACATGTTTTACGTAAAACTTTCATGGGATTTGAAACCGGAGACCCTCAAATTACAGGGCATGGTTTTGGAAATTTCTTCTTGCAAGGGGCAAGGGTACAATCATTTTCGATATTTTTTTTTTCATCCTTTGGATTTGCGGTCTATAGATTATTTCGAACTTCTACAAATTTGACTTTCACATGTTTTACGTAAAACTTTCATGGGATTTGAAATCGGAGACCCTCAAATTACAAGGCATTGTTTTGGAAATTTCTTCTTGCAAGGGGCAAGGGTACAATCATTTTCGATATTTCTTTTTTCATCCTTTGGATTTGAGGTCTATAGATTATTTCCAACTTCTATAAATTTCACTTCCACATGTTTTACGTAAAACTTTCATGGGATTTGAAACCCGAGACCCTCAAATTACAAGGCATGGTTTTGGAAATTCCTTCGTGCAAAGGGCATGGGTACAATCATTTTCTATATATTTTTTTTCATCCTCTTGATTTGGGGTCTATAGATTATTTCCAACTTCTACAAATTTCATTTCCACATGTTTTACGTAAAACTTTCATGGGATTTGAAACCCGAGACCCTCAAATTACAAGGCATGGTTTTGGAAATTCCTTCGTGCAAAGGGCATGGGTACAATCATTTTCTATATAATTTTATTCACCCTCTTGATTTGGGGTCTAGAGATTACTTCCAGCTTCTATAAATTTTACTTGCACGTGTTTTACGTAAAACTTTCATGGGATTTGAAACGGGACACCCTCAAATTACAGGGCATGGTTTTGGAAATTTCTTCTTGCAAAGGGCACGGGTACAATCATTTTCAATATAACTTTTTCCATCCTCCTGATTTGGGGTCTACAGATTACTTCCAACTTCCACAAATTTTACTTGCACGTGTTTTACGTAAAACTTTCATGGGATTTGAAACCCGAGACCCTCAAATTACAAGGCATGGTTTTGGAAATTTCTTCTTGCAAAGGGCAAGGGTACAATCATTTTCTATATAATTTCTTCCATCCTCTTGATTTGGGGTCTATAGATTATTTCCAACTTCTACAAATTTTACTTGCACGAGTTTTACTTAAAACTTTCATGGGATTTGAAACCCGAGACCCTCAAATTACAAGGCATGGTTTTGGAAATTTCTTCGTGCAAAGGGCAAGGGTGCAATCATTTTCTATATATTTTTTTTCATCCTCTTGATTTGGGGTCTATAGATTATTTCCAACTTCCACAAATTTTACTTGCACGCGTTTTACTTAAAACTTTCATGGGATTTCAAGCCGGAGACCCTCAAATTACAGGGCATGGTGTTGGAAATTTCTTCTTGCAAAGGGCATGGGTACAATCATTTTCTATATATTTTTTTTCATCCTTTGGATTTGAGGTCTATAGATTATTTCCAACTTCTATAAATTTCACTTCCACATGTTTTACGTAAAACTTTCATGGGATTTGAAACCCGAGACCCTCAAATTACAAGGCATGGTTTTGGAAATTCCTTCGTGCAAAGGGCATGGGTACAATCATTTTCTATATAATTTTATTCACCCTCTTGATTTGGGGTCTAGAGATTACTTCCAGCTTCTATAAATTTTACTTGCACGTGTTTTACGTAAAACTTTCATGGGATTTGAAACGGGACACCCTCAAATTACAGGGCATGGTTTTGGAAATTTCTTCTTGCAAAGGGCACGGGTACAATCATTTTCAATATAACTTTTTCCATCCTCCTGATTTGGGGTCTACAGATTACTTCCAACTTCCACAAATTTTACTTGCACGTGTTTTACGTAAAACTTTCATGGGATTTGAAACCCGAGACCCTCAAATTACAAGGCATGGTTTTGGAAATTTCTTCTTGCAAAGGGCAAGGGTACAATCATTTTCTATATAATTTCTTCCATCCTCTTGATTTGGGGTCTATAGATTATTTCCAACTTCTACAAATTTTACTTGCACGAGTTTTACTTAAAACTTTCATGGGATTTGAAACCCGAGACCCTCAAATTACAAGGCATGGTTTTGGAAATTTCTTCGTGCAAAGGGCAAGGGTGCAATCATTTTCTATATATTTTTTTTCATCCTCTTGATTTGGGGTCTATAGATTATTTCCAACTTCCACAAATTTTACTTGCACGCGTTTTACTTAAAACTTTCATGGGATTTCAAGCCGGAGACCCTCAAATTACAGGGCATGGTGTTGGAAATTTCTTCTTGCAAAGGGCATGGGTACAATCATTTTCTATATATTTTTTTTCATCCTTTGGATTTGAGGTCTATAGATTATTTCCAACTTCTATAAATTTCACTTCCACATGTTTTACGTAAAACTTTCATGGGATTTGAAACGGGAGACCCTCAAATTACAGGGCATGGTTTTGGAAATTTCTTCTTGCAAAGGGCAAGTGTACAATCATTTTCTATATTTTTTTTTTCATCCTTTGGATTTGAGGTCTATAGATTATTTCCAACTTCTTCAAATTTCACTTCCACATGTTTTACTTAAAACTTTCATGGGATTTGAAACCCTAGACCCTCAAATTACAAGGCATGGTTTTGGAAATTTCTTCGTGCAAAGGGCAAGGGTACAATCATTTTATATATGTTTTTTTTCATCGTCTTGATTTGGGGTCTAGAGATTATTTCCAACTTCTACAAATTTCACTTGCTCGAGTTTTACTTAAAACTTTCATGGGATTTGAAACCCGAGACCCTCAAATTACAGGGCATGGTTTTGGAAATTTCTTCGTGCAAAGGGCAAGGGTACAATCATTTTCTATATATTTTTTTTCATCCTCTTGATTTGGGGTCTATAGATTATTTCCAACTTCTACAAATTTTACTTGCACGAGTTTTACTTAAAACTTTTATGGGATTTCAAACCGGAGACCTTCAAATTACAGGGCATGGTTTTGGAAATCTCTTCGTGCAAAGGGCAAGGGTACAATCATTTTCTACATTTTTCTTTTCATCCTTTGGATTTGAGGTCTATAGATTATTTCCAACCTCTACAAATTTCACTTCCACATGTTTTACGTAAAACTTTCATGGGATTTTAAACCCGAGACCCTCAAATTACAAGGCATGGTTTTGGAAATTTCTTCGTGCAAAGGGCAAGGGTACAATCATTTTCTATATATTTTTTTTCATCCTCTTGATTTGGGGTCTATAGATTATTTCCAACTTCTACAAATTTTACTTGCACGAGTTTTACTTAAAACTTTTATGGGATTTCAAACCGGAGACCTTCAAATTACAGGGCATGGTTTTGGAAATCTCTTCGTGCAAAGGGCAAGGGTACAATCATTTTCTATATGTTTTTTTTCATCGTCTTGATTTGGGGTCTATAGATTATTTCCAACTTCTACAAATTTCACTTGCACGAGTTTTACTTAAAACTTTCATGGGATTTGAAACCCGAGACCCTCAAATTACAGGGCATGGTTTTGGAAATTTCTTCTTGCAAAGGGCAAGGGTACAATCATTTTCTACATTTTTTTTTTCATCCTTTGGATTTGAGGTCTATAGATTATTTCCAACTTCTATAAATTTCACTTCCACATGTTTTACGTAAAACTTACATGGGATTTGAAACCCGAGACCCTCAAATTACAAGGCATGGTTTTGGAAATTCCGTCGTGCAAAGGGCATGGGTACAATCATTTTCTATATATTTCTTTTCATCCTCTTGATTTGGGGTCTATAGATTATTTCCAACTTCTACAAATTTCACTTCCACATGTTTTACGTAAAACTTTCATGGGATTTGAAACCCGAGACCCTCAAATTACAAGGCATGGTTTTGGAAATACCTTCGTGCAAAGGGCATGGGTACAATCATTTTCTATATATTGCTTTTCATCCTCTTGATTTGGGGTCTATAGATTATTTCCAACTTCTACAAATTTCATTTCCACATGTTTTACGTAAAACTTTCATGGGATTTGAAACCGGAGACCCTCAAATTACAGGGCATGGTTTTGGAAATTTCTTCTTGCAAGGGGCAAGGGTACAATCATTTTCTATATTTTTTTCTTCATCCTTTGGATTTGAGGTCTATAGATTATTTCCAACTTCTACAAGTTTCACTTCCACATGTTTTACTTAGAACTTTCATGGGATTTGAAACCGGAGACCCTCAAATTACAAGGCATGGTTTTGGAAATTCCTTCGTGCAAAGGGCAAGGGTACAATCATTTTCTATATACATTTATTCATCCTCTTGATTTGGGGTCTATATATTATTTCCAACTTCTACAAATTTCACTTGCACGAGTTTTACTTAAAACTTTCATGGGATTTTAAACCGGAGATCCTCAAATTACAAGGCATGGTTTTGGAAATTCCTTCGTGCAAAGGGCAAGGGTACAATCATTTTCTATATACATTTATTCATCCTCTTGATTTGGGGTCTATATATTATTTCCAACTTCTACAAATTTCACTTGCACGAGTTTTACTTAAAACTTTCATGGGATTTGAAACCCGAGACCCTCAAATTGCAAGGCATGGTTTTGGAAATTCCTTCGTGCAAAGGGCAAGGGTACAATCATTTTCTATATTTTTTTTTTCATCCTTTAGATTTGGGGTCTATAGATTATTTCCAACTTCTACAAATTTCACTTCCACATGTTTTACTTAGAACTTTCATGGGATTTGAAACCCGAGACCCTCAAATTGCAAGGCATGGTTTTGGAAATTTCTTCGTGCAAAGGGCAAGGGTACAATCATTTTCTATATTTTTTTTTTCATCCTTTAGATTTGGGGTCTATAGATTATTTCCAACTTCTACAAATTTTACTTGCACGAGTTTTACTTATAACTTTCATGGGATTTGAAACCCGAGACCCTCAAATTACAAGGCATGGTTTTGGAAATTTCTTCGTGCAAAGGGCAAGGGTACAATCATTTTCTATATATTTTTTTTCATCCTCTTGATTTGGGGTCTATAGATTATTTCCAACTTCCACAAATTTTACTTGCACGCGTTTTACTTAAAACTTTCATGGGATTTCAAGCCGGAGACCCTCAAATTACAGGGCATGGTTTTGGAAATTTCTTCTTGCAAAGGGCAAGGGTACAATCATTTTCTATATATTTTTTTTCATCCTTTGGATTTGAGGTCTATAGATTATTTCCAACTTCTATAAATTTCACTTCCACATGTTTTACGTAAAACTTTCATGGGATTTGAAACGGGAGACCCTCAAATTACAGGGCATGGTTTTGGAAATTTCTTCTTGCAAAGGGCAAGCGTACAATCATTTTCTATATTTTCTTTTTCATCCTTTGGATTTGAGGTCTATAGATTATTTCCAACTTCTTCAAATTTCACTTCCACATGTTTTACTTAAAACTTTCATGGGATTTGAAACCCTAGACCCTCAAATTACAAGGCATGGTTTTGGAAATTTCTTCGTGTAAAGGGCAAGGGTACAATCATTTTCTATATGTTTTTTTTCATCGTCTTGATTTGGGGTCTATAGATTATTTCCAACTTCTACAAATTTCACTTGCACGAGTTTTACTTAAAACTTTCATGGGATTTGAAACCCGAGACCCTCAAATTACAGGGCATGGTTTTGGAAATTTCTTCTTGCAAAGGGCAAGGGTACAATCATTTTCTACATTTTTCTTTTCATCCTTTAGATTTGAGGTCTATAGATTATTTCCAACCTCTACAAATTTCACTTCCACATGTTTTACGTAAAACTTTCATGGGATTTTAAACCCGAGACCCTCAAATTACAGGGCATGGTTTTGGAAATTTCTTCTTGCAAGGGGCAAGGGTACAATCATTTTCTATATTTTTTTCTTCATCCTTTGGATTTGAGGTCTATAGATTATTTCCAACTTCTACAAGTTTCACTTCCACATGTTTTACTTAGAACTTTCATGGGATTTGAAACCGGAGACCCTCAAATTACAAGGCATGGTTTTGGAAATTCCTTCGTGCAAAGGGCAAGGGTACAATCATTTTCTATATACATTTATTCATCCTCTTGATTTGGGGTCTATATATTATTTCCAACTTCTACAAATTTCACTTGCACGAGTTTTACTTAAAACTTTCATGGGATTTGAAACCGGAGATCCTCAAATTACAAGGCATGGTTTTGGAAATTCCTTCGTGCAAAGGGCAAGGGTACAATCATTTTCTATATACATTTATTCATCCTCTTGATTTGGGGTCTATATATTATTTCCAACTTCTACAAATTTCACTTGCACGAGTTTTACTTAAAACTTTCATGGGATTTTAAACCGGAGATCCTCAAATTACAGGGCATGGTTTTGGAAATTTCTTCTTGCAAGGGGCAAGGGTACAATCATTTTCGATATTTTTTTTTTCATCCTTTGGATTTGAGGTCTATAGATTATTTCCAAATTCTATAAATTTCACTTCCACATGTTTTACGTATAACTTTCATGGGATTTGAAACCCGAGACCCTCAAATTGCAAGGCATGGTTTTGGAAATTCCTTCGTGCAAAGGGCAAGGGTACAATCATTTTCTATATTTTTTTTTTCATCCTTTAGATTTGGGGTCTATAGATTATTTCCAACTTCTACAAATTTCACTTCCACATGTTTTACTTAGAACTTTCATGGGATTTGAAACCGGAGACCCTCAAATTACAAGGCATGGTTTTGGAAATTCCTTCGTGCAAAGGGCAAGGGTACAATCATTTTCTATATACATTTATTCATCCTCTTGATTTGGGGTCTATATATTATTTCCAACTTCTACAAATTTCACTTGCACGAGTTTTACTTAAAACTTTCATGGGATTTTAAACCGGAGATCCTCAAATTACAGGGCATGGTTTTGGAAATTTCTTCTTGCAAGGGGCAAGGGTACAATCATTTTCGATATTTTTTTTTTCATCCTTTGGATTTGAGGTCTATAGATTATTTCCAAATTCTATAAATTTCACTTCCACATGTTTTACGTAAAACTTTCATGGGATTTGAAACCCGAGACCCTCAAATTGCAAGGCATGGTTTTGGAAATTCCTTCGTGCAAAGGGCAAGGGTACAATCATTTTCTATATTTTTTTTTTCATCCTTTAGATTTGGGGTCTATAGATTATTTCCAACTTCTACAAATTTCACTTCCACATGTTTTACTTAGAACTTTCATGGGATTTGAAACCCGAGACCCTCAAATTGCAAGGCATGGTTTTGGAAATTTCTTCGTGCAAAGGGCAAGGGTACAATCATTTTCTATATTTTTTTTTTCATCCTTTAGATTTGGGGTCTATAGATTATTTCCAACTTCTACAAATTTTACTTGCACGAGTTTTACTTAAAACTTTCATGGGATTTGAAACCCGAGACCCTCAAATTACAAGGCATGGTTTTGGAAATTTCTTCGTGCAAAGGGCAAGGGTACAATCATTTTCTATATGTTTTTTTTCATCCTCTTGATTTGGGGTCTATAGATTATTTCCAACTTCCACAAATTTTACTTGCACGCGTTTTACTTAAAACTTTCATGGGATTTCAAGCCGGAGACCCTCAAATTACAAGGCATGGTTTTGGAAATTTCTTCTTGCAAAGGGCAAGGGTACAATCATTTTCTATATGTTTTTTTTCATCGTCTTGATTTGGGGTCTATAGATTATTTCCAACTTCTACAAATTTCACTTGCACGAGTTTTACTTAAAACTTTCATGGGATTTGAAACCCGAGACCCTCAAATTACAGGGCATGGTTTTGGAAATTTCTTCTTGCAAAGGGCAAGGGTACAATCATTTTCTACATTTTTTTTTTCATCCTTTGGATTTGAGGTCTATAGATTATTTCCAACTTCTATAAATTTCACTTCCACATGTTTTACGTAAAACTTTCATGGGATTTGAAACCCGAGACCCTCAAATTACAAGGCATGGTTTTGGAAATTCCTTCGTGCAAAGGGCATGGGTACAATCATTTTCTATATATTTCTTTTCATCCTCTTGATTTGGGGTCTATAGATTATTTCCAACTTCTACAAATTTCACTTACACGAGTTTTACTTAAAACTTTCATGGGATTTTAAACTGGAGACCCTCAATTTACAATGCATGGTTTTGGAAATTTCTTCGTGCAAAGGGCAAGGGTACAATCATTTTCTATATTTTTTTTTTCATCCTCTTGATTTGGGGTCTATAGATTATTTCCAACTTCTACAAGTTTCACTTCCACATGTTTTACTTAGAACTTTCATGGGATTTGAAACCGGAGACCCTCAAATTACAAGGCATGGTTTTGGAAATTCCTTCGTGCAAAGGGCAAGGGTACAATCATTTTCTATATACATTTATTCATCCTCTTGATTTGGGGTCTATATATTATTTCCAACTTCTACAAATTTCACTTGCACGAGTTTTACTTAAAACTTTCATGGGATTTAAAACCGGAGATCCTCAAATTACAAGGCATGGTTTTGGAAATTTCTTCGTGCAAAGGGCAAGGGTACAATCATTTTGTACATTTTTTTCTTCATCCTTTGGATTTGAGGTCTATAGATTATTTCCAACTTCTACAAGTTTCACTTCCACATGTTTTACTTAGAACTTTCATGGGATTTGAAACGGGAGATCCTCAAATTACAGGGCATGGTTTTGGAAATTTCTTCTTGCAAAGGGCATGGGTACAATCATTTTCTATATATTTTTTTTCATCCTCTTGATTTGGAGTCTATAGATTATTTCCAACTTCTACAAATTTCACTTACACGAGTTTTACTTAAAACTTTCATGGGATTTTAAACTGGAGACCCTCAATTTACAATGCATGGTTTTGGAAATTTCTTCGTGCAAAGGGCAAGGGTACAATCATTTTCTGTATTTTTTTTTTCATCCTCTTGATTTGCGGTCTATAGATTATTTCCAACTTCTACAAGTTTCACTTCCACATGTTTTACTTAGAACTTTCATGGGATTTGAAACCGGAGACCCTCAAATTACAAGGCATGGTTTTGGAAATTCCTTCGTGCAAAGGGCAAGGGTACAATCATTTTCTATATATATTTTTTCATCCTCTTGATTTGGGGTCTATAGATTATTTCCAACTTCTACAAATTTCACTTCCACATGTTTTACGTAAAACTTTCATGGGATTTGAAACCCGAGACCCTCAAATTGCAAGGCATGGTTTTGGAAATTCCTTCGTGCAAAGGGCAAGGGTACAATCATTTTCTATATTTTTTTTTTCATCCTTTAGATTTGGGGTCTATAGATTATTTCCAACTTCTACAAATTTCAGTTCCACATGTTTTACTTAGAACTTTCATGGGATTTGAAACCCGAGACCCTCAAATTGCAAGGCATGGTTTTGGAAATTTCTTCGTGCAAAGGGCAAGGGTACAATCATTTTCTATATTTTTTTTTTCATCCTTTAGATTTGGGGTCTATAGATTATTTCCAACTTCTACAAATTTTACTTGCACGAGTTTTACTTATAACTTTCATGGGATTTGAAACCCGAGACCCTCAAATTACAAGGCATGGTTTTGGAAATTTCTTCGTGCAAAGGGCAAGGGTACAATCATTTTCTATATATTTTTTTTCATCCTCTTGATTTGGGGTCTATAGATTATTTCCAACTTCCACAAATTTTACTTGCACGCGTTTTACTTAAAACTTTCATGGGATTTCAAGCCGGAGACCCTCAAATTACAGGGCATGGTTTTGGAAATTTCTTCTTGCAAAGGGCAAGGGTACAATCATTTTCTATATATTTTTTTTCATCCTTTGGATTTGAGGTCTATAGATTATTTCCAACTTCTATAAATTTCACTTCCACATGTTTTACGTAAAACTTTCATGGGATTTGAAACGGGAGACCCTCAAATTACAGGGCATGGTTTTGGAAATTTCTTCTTGCAAAGGGCAAGCGTACAATCATTTTCTATATTTTCTTTTTCATCCTTTGGATTTGAGGTCTATAGATTATTTCCAACTTCTTCAAATTTCACTTCCACATGTTTTATTTAAAACTTTCATGGGATTTGAAACCCTAGACCCTCAAATTACAAGGCATGGTTTTGGAAATTTCTTCGTGTAAAGGGCAAGGGTACAATCATTTTCTATATGTTTTTTTTCATCGTCTTGATTTGGGGTCTATAGATTATTTCCAACCTCTACAAATTTCACTTCCACATGTTTTACGTAAAACTTTCATGGGATTTTAAACCCGAGACCCTCAAATTACAAGGCATGGTTTTGGAAATTTCTTCGTGCAAAGGGCAAGGGTACAATCATTTTCTATATATTTTTTTTCATCCTCTTGATTTGGGGTCTATAGATTATTTCCAACTTCTACAAATTTTACTTGCACGAGTTTTACTTAAAACTTTTATGGGATTTCAATCCGGAGACCTTCAAATTACAGGGCATGGTTTTGGAAATTTCTTCGTGCAAAGGGCAAGGGTACAATCATTTTCTATATGTTTTTTTTCATCGTCTTGATTTGGGGTGTATAGATTATTTCCAACTTCTACAAATTTCACTTGCACGAGTTTTACTTAAAACTTTCATGGGATTTGAAACCCGAGACCCTCAAATTACAGGGCATGGTTTTGGAAATTTCTTCTTGCAAAGGGCAAGGGTACAATCATTTTCTACATTTTTTTTTTCATCCTTTGGATTTGAGGTCTATAGATTATTTCCAACTTCTATAAATTTCACTTCCACATGTTTTACGTAAAACTTTCATGGGATTTGAAACCCGAGACCCTCAAATTACAAGGCATGGTTTTGGAAATTCCTTCGTGCAAAGGGCATGGGTACAATCATTTTCTATATATTTCTTTTCATCCTCTTGATTTGGGGTCTATAGATTATTTCCAACTTCTACAAATTTCATTTCCACATGTTTTACGTAAAACTTTCATGGGATTTGAAACCGGAGACCCTCAAATTACAAGGCATGGTTTTGGAAATTCCTTCGTGCAAAGGGCATGGGTACAATCATTTTCTATATATTTTTTTTCATCCTCTTGATTTGGGGTCTATAGATTATTTCCAACTTCTACAAATTTCACTTGCACGAGTTTTACTTAAAACTTTCATGGGATTTGAAACCCGAGACCCTGAAATTACAGGGCATGGTTTTGGAAATTTCTTCTTGCAAAGGGCAAGGGTACAATCATGTTCTACATTTTTTTTTTCATCCTTTGGATTTGAGGTCTATAGATTATTTCCAACCTCTACAAATTTCACTTCCACATGTTTTACGTAAAACTTTCATGGGATTTGAAACGGGAGACCCTCAAATTACAGGGCATGGTTTTGGAAATTTCTTCTTGCAAAGGGCAAGTGTACAATCATTTTCTATATTTTTTTTTTATCCTTTGGATTTGAGGTCTATAGATTATTTCCAAGTTCTACAAATTTCCCTTCCACATGTTTTACGTAAAACTTTCATGGTATTTGAAACGGGAGACCCTTAAATTACAGGGCATGGTTTTGGATATTTCTGCTTGCAAAGGGCAAGGGTACAATCATTTTCTATATATTTTTCTTCAACCTCTTGATTTGGGGTCTATAGATCACTTCCAACTTCCACAAATTTTACGTGCACGTGTTTTACGTAAAACTTTCATGGGATTTGAAACGGGAGACCCGCAAATTACAGGGCATGGTTTTGGAAATTTCCTCTTGCAAAGGGCAAGGGTACAATGATTTTCTATATATTTTTTTTCATCCTCTTGATTTGGGCTCTATAGATTATTTCCAACTTCTGCAAATTTTACTTGCACGTATTAGTCATAAAACTTTCATGGGATTTGAAATGGGAGACCTTCACATTACAGGGCAACGTTTTGGTAATTTCTTCTTGCAAAGGGGAAGTTAGGGTACAATCATTTTCTATATTTTTTTTTTCATCCTCTTGATTTGGGGTCTATAGATTATTTCCAACGTTTGCAAATTTTATTTGCACGAGTTTTACTAAAAACTTTCATGGGATTTTAAACCGGAGACCCGCAAATTACAGGGCATGGTTTTGGAAATTTCTTCTTGCAAAGGACAAGGGTACAATCTTTTTTTATATTTTTTAATCATCCTTTGGATTTGAAGTCTATAGATTATTTCCAACTTCTACAAATTTTACTTGCACGTGTTTTATGTAAAACTTTTATGGGATTTTAAACGGCAGACCTTCAAACTTGAGGGCATGGTTTTGGAGATTTTTTCTTGCAAAGGGCAAGTGTACAATCATTTTCTACTTTTGTTTTAGTCCTTTTGATTTAAGGATTATAGATTATTTCCGACTTGAGTTGTGCCAATTGTACTTGCACATTTTATTTGAACGATCATTTAGTATATGGAATTTCTAGAGTTTGAATTCTTTTTTGGAGGTGGGGATCTTTGTAATAGTCATAATTATTTTCTACACATGCACTACATATGAAGCATGGGCCAGAAAGCTTATATTAACTGATATATGACGCAGTGCACGTGTTTTTGTCCGTGAATGACAAGGAATCTATGTTCGTTGGGCAAAAATACATGTTTGCATTCTCTAAAATTTGTGGTTTCTATAGGAGGATTACTTTTAAATGAATTCGTAGTCTGTTTTCCTGTAATTGTGTACTTCTTCAATTTATGTCAATTTAGACAACATTTCACATGTTGACAAACAAATGATTTCCACTGTTACTAATTCAACATTCACTGATTAAGCGATATAAAGTTTTTTTTTTTCCCAATACAAACTTCTTCATATTCTTAAGCCAACAATTCATATGGTTACAAAACAAAAGTTTTTTATGGTGACGGACTAACAAACCTAAGTGTCAAGGGTTAAGATAAATGAAAATGGATGCTCATATTGTCAAGGACAAAAAAAGAAAACTAAAGTTCCGGATTGTAAAGTTTGAGTGGAAATCACAGGCCCAAAAATCTGGAAGAAGGTTCACTCCCGGGTTGGTGGGTTCCAGGGTTCCAGGGTTGGGGGATTCAGGGTTTCATATGCTTGGCAGCGCAGCAATTATCCCCGCGCCTTCATTCCCGGAAGCTTCCATGCGGTTCCTTCACTCCGTGCTCGTTGGAGTTTGCTTTGCTGGAACTCGTCGCCCCCTCGTGCATGTTGCAGGCGGCGTGGAGCTTCGGAATTTTGCAAAATCTTCGTCTTCGACCCCTCATGCAGGTGAAATTTCCGCAGACGCTCCAACTTGGTGTCGCTGCGATCGAGGTGAAGAACACAGAGACTGGGGAAGTTTGTCGCAGTAGCAGCATCTTCGTTTTCGACCCCTCAACCAAGGTATGTACACGCAGCAGCAGTGTCTAGGGTGTTTGTCGTAGTTTTCTTGATGACGGTGTTTGTCGCAGTTTTCGTGATGAGGGTCTTTGTCGCAGTCTTCATGATGAGGTTCTTTGTTGCAGTCTTCGTGATGAGGTTGTTTGTCGCAGTTTTCGTGAGAGGGTGTTTGTCGCAGTTTTGTTGATGAGGCCGCGCGCTGGGAACTTTGGATCAATTAGCTAGGGCCAAACTAGGGTGATCTAGACCCAATTTTGAACCACTCTAACACTAGCTGAGAAGCGAGAGGGGCCAAATTTTTTGAACCAGTGGCCAGGCCTAAATGGGCAATGTTTAACCCCACAAGAATCCCAATAGCTGGAGCGAATTTGAGTCAATTTGGCCTCCCGAAATGTTTGGCCCAGGGGGCCACTCGTTCCAAAGTTAACACCCTAGGGTGTTTGTCACAGTCTTCGTGATGAGGTTGTTTGTCGCAGTTTTCGTGAGAGGGTGTTTGTCGCAGTTTTGTTGATGAGGGTGTTTGTCGTAGTTTCGTGACGAGGGTATTTGTCGCTGTTTCGAGATGAGGGTGTTTGTCGCAGTTTTCGTAAGAGGGTGTTTGTCGCAGTTTTGTTGATGAGGGTGTTTGTCGCAGTTTCGTGATGAGGGTCTTTGTCGCAGTTTTCATGATGAGGTTGTTTGTCGCAGTTTTCGTGAGAGGGTGTTTGTCACAGTTTTGTTGATGAGGGTGTTTGTCGTAGTTTCGTGACGAGGGTATTTGTCGTTGTTTCGAGATGAGGGTGTTTGTCGCAGTTTTGTTGATGAGGGTGTTTGTCGCAGTTTCGTGATGAGGGTGTTTGTCGCAGTTTCGTGATGAGGGTGTTTGTCGCAGTTTTCGGGATGAAGGTGTGATGAAGGTGTTTCTGGCAGTTTTGATTTGCATTGAAGTCTCACCCCCGCAGCACCTCACTTGCGCAACCTGAATGCAAGAAGTTTCGATTTTTCATTGAAGTCTCACCCCGCAACGCCTCACCTACGCAATTTTGATTTTGCGGTTTTTTTCTAGAGCTGAGGAAGCAAACTTCCAGATTACGAGAATACCTGCAGGTGTAGAAGGACTGCGGAGATTCGCACCACATTTCGCATTGAAGTTTCTTGTTTGTGTACAATCAAGTATTTCATCGTAATTCTTGGATTCTTTGTTTTATGAATTCCTTAATTCTCCCGCAATGTCCCTTTCGTAGAGACCAGCGATTTGCATTGAAGTTTTATGCACTTGCGAAGTGCATTGAAGTTTTTTGCTGTACTAGGTGTTTGTATTCAAGTTTCTTGTTGCATTTGCAGTGAAGTTTCTTGCACCAGCAATTTGCATTACTGTTTCTTGTAGTTTTGCTTTGCATTGCTTTGCATTGCGTACCGCTGCTTTGCATTGGTTTCAATTGTGTTTGTGGTCTGGTTTGGATTGGTGGTTAAATGTGGAGTTTCGTTCTTCTCACAATGAGATAGTAAATTCAGGTGTAGCTCTAGGAAGGATTAGGGTTTAGAATAGAATTTAGGGTTTACAGGGTGTACAATGCATCCTCGATTTGAAGATAGTTATCCTCGACTCAAAGATAACAGTCTTGGAGATAGACGTCCCTATCACTTGAGCTATCCTCGAGTCGAGGATAACTGTTTCCGATTCAGGATCACTATTAAAGACACCAGAATCACAATATCCTAAACCAAGAAGGCTATCCTCGAGTCGAGGATAACTGGTACCGAGACATAAATATGATAAAAAATAAACAAAACCAAAGTTCATGCCAATTATCCTCGACTCGAAGATAACTATATCATAGTCCCGAATCCCATCCATTAATAAAGGACCAAATTAACAAAGCATTACGACTATTCCCGTACGTTCTACAAATTGTTGCGTTCATACACAAGTAGCTAAAAATCTATTCCCGGACCGAAGATAGACATCCGCGAACAACGCATACCCGGAACTTAATAACACCATTATTTCTCCAGATATACATAATCTACGCTATAATGAGAGAACACTGGAGTCTAGTTTATCAAAGCTAAACTCATATGACACTACCACGCAGACTAATGAATTCCTCTGTTGGCGCAGAATCTCTCGAATGACAACATCCAACTATGACTAATCCGCAACAGCGCCATTTTTAGAACCATTCAAGAACCCATTTGACTATCGTGGCAATCGACTACCCCACACACACTCCATTGTTACCCGAGTTGGAGGTGAATGCGGACAGTTCAATATGGAGATTTTCCTTGAATTCATCACGTCAACGCACCTTGAATCAGTAGCACAAGACTTCACAGATAGATTCTGGCCATGGAACCCAGCCAACGTCAATGTCACGGCCCGCAAAATAGCAACAATCTTCTCGACATTGGACCGGTACGTTGTGGAGCTCGTGGAGAAAGAAGGTACCACGGCGATTAGGACACAGCGACCTCGTCAAAGTGAAGACGCTGCCACTTGATCAAATTCGGCGACGATGCCACCTGCTAGTGGAGGAAGCAGACAAGGGTAGGGACGGGGAGCCTAGAGAAAGAGAAAGGATCTTGAACCTGACACTGCTGGATCCAGTTCTAGACCGCAAAAGAAATCCACACACCAATGACCGGGAACGGGTGGAAGCTCTGGGTCTATACTCACCAGCATCAATTATGGAGATCAAACAGCAGAAGTAACGGATTACGATAAGTTTGTGGAGGAGCAAAAATCCTACTGGGAAATTCATGGTTCTTGATATTTGTTCGATCAAAGAACATATGAAGTTTCTATTCATCAATGCGTTGTTGCTCATGATCATTATATAATCCGCAAGTTGGAAGCCAAAATTCTATAAACGACAAAAAAGAACCTCATTCAACTTGGGGACAAGTCACAGAGGCAGAAAATATGCCTAACTCCAATAGGCGAAGACGGAGAGCTCCTGCCATCCCCACCAAGCAAATGGGATGATATTAAAAATGGGAAATTCATGATCATAAACGGTCAACATAGCATCATTGCATCACAACAACTTCAGAGTGGGGGATGCGGGATTACCAGGAGAAAAGAGCTCTCCAAGTGGGAAGTAGTCATCGTCTAGTCGTTGGATCCCGCAAAGCTGATGCAGATCTCTGAATTCTATAATAGCACGAATCATCTTAACCACGCCCAATTGACGTGGGGAAATCAAATCATCGGCTGTCGGAACTCGTGGACAAACCTCAAGCGTCCAAGTAATATTGTAAACGAGTCACGAACGCGGAAGAACAACTCATCTGTGAACCTCACGATGTATGAGGTACGATAATTCCCTGACCTCTATCCTCAAGTCGAGTCGAGGATAGCCATGCCTGTAGTCCCCATAATTGTAGTAATCCCCACAACACTGTCTGCGCACAATTTAGAGTAGATAGCACTGATTATTGAGGTTCAATTTATCCTCGAGTCGAGGATACACTCCGGCACGTTCATTGTGCATCGAGATGGTTAGGACTAACTGACTCCATTTTCCTGCAGAAATTTGTGGGCCTCATAATCAAGAGATTTCAGAACATTAATCCGAAGGATGGAGCCAACGTGAAGGGTCCACCTGACATTAAAAACGAGATCAAAATCATTACACTATCAGATGACATTTTTGCTCTTTGGGATGAGTTCTTAACCAAGCATAGAGAAGGCAAGTTGGTCGATCCTACAACATGCAAGCCGTTTAGGGAAGGCAAACAATTCAACCCGAAATCTTGTTCCCTCAAGAGGGAATTCTTCAAGCATATGGGTCACTTCACGGATGATGACCTGAAGGCTCTTGCAATTCATTTGCTTGGGAGAACACCAGGGAGAACATTGTCATACCCGAAGGTATCCGTAAATAAGACGAAGTATTTGGTTCCTCAAAACCAGCTTGCAGCCGATTGGGTAGAGCGCCGAAAACGCAAGAAGGTTGTCTTGGATGAACTCCAAGAATTGAAACCTACTCTCAATTTCAAGGACAATGCTGGAGATATCATACATGACAAGTGGAGCGCCTGGAAGCGGAGGCACCGGTTCTCGTCGACTACATGGGATTTCCTACTCAGTGAGATTTCTGGACAGTTCTTTAGCAAACGCCTTAGCAATGAAGGGAAGAACAAAACAGCCGAAGACTATTCTGACAAGTACGCCAATCTTTTGCCAATGCTTCAGAGGTTTCTTGAGGCAAAGTATCGGCTATCTGATCTCACCGGCGGAGTCCAAATTTATGATGACAATATGGTTTCCAACTTGCTCACGAAGAGTATCGCGCTGAAATACGAGTCGCAGACATTGAACTTTGCTTTGATGGATCTTCGTGAGGCCCCGAAAGGAAAATATTCCCCCACGAAGCTTGCGCCACTTATTCCATTTCTTGAGGGAATGGCGAAGAATTTCGAACCGGCTATGATTACTCCAAACGTATGGATCTGGATAGTTGGCAATAACTGGGACACCAAGACAGCCATAAACTTCGCCGTCTCCGAATTTAAGGGCTACAAGTGCCTGCTATCATCGTACCTTCCGTCCAAATCTAAATGTCTTAACAATGCAACGAGTCGGGGTAACATCCAGCAGGTACCGCTTCTGTTTCTCTTCAAGAATGGGAATGCCTATGCAGATGTGATGCAGTGCAAGATGAAGACGGAATATCATGCTGCTGAAATGCTGGAATATTACAACCCGAAAACAAACAAGAACAACGAGGCAAAGTGGAGAACCTCCGCTAGTGAACTTCGGATGGAGTTTTACCTCGAGGTGCTTCAGAGCTTTGCCTCAACCGAAGAGAACGTCATGGGCATATACGTTGGGACGAAGTTCATGCTTGCAGCCAAGGTTTATATCTAATGCAATAACCTGATCGTTATTTGAATTTGATCTCCGTTTGTGTTGAGCTCATTCACTTATCTTCGATTCAAGGATAATGAGATAGCATACTGACTTCCCGGATCAATGATGCAGATGTATGGAATACACTATTGGGGGATTGCTAACGACGTTCAAAGTGGGAGGCACAGGGAGTTAGCGCTCCTTGCTGACAAGCTTGATATGAACGACTTCCTACACGAGAACTCACCATATAAGTCCTTATACATGAGGCCCCAAAACGTCAAGGCTAACCGACCTAACTTGGTGGAGAGCCCGACAAGAGGTGAAATGGATATCAGCTCAAGTGAGACAAGTGAGTGCTCAGGGGAGGGTCCGAACACGCAAGGTTCAAAGAGTGGGTCGAAGGATGATCTTCCAGCTCTAGACAAATTCGGATCGAATCGTATAAACCATGGTCAGGCTTCTGAGGAGGATGATGAAGTCAACAGTGCCATCAATGACAATGTGCATGCCAGACGACTCAGTCTTAGGCTCCGACCGCATGGTTCCAGTCCAATCCATGATCATCAGTCCGTGGATGGGAACGAGCCTACATCGGGAGTTCGGGACGAGTGAAGGTGCCGGGAATCATTGAATTCTCTAAGGATCCCTCCGACTCTGTCGAGCATCATCTACTTCCACATCAACAGAAAGCCCAGGGACCATCATGTACATCAAATCTTGTGTCCCGGGAGTTGAATAGGTCAAAGAGAAAGAATGCAGAAATGGCCACCGAGAGAGAGTTGTTGAAGAAAGCCGTCGTCGAGTCTCAGAGCAAGGATGTTGAGATGGACAGGCTGAAGGCTCAACTAGCGACGCTTCAGGCAGAAGCTGTAGCCCAGACCGATCCTCGACACGAGGATAGAAGTCTGAATGCAACTTCTTCCTTTGAGGCAACCGGGTCCGATCCTCGACACGAGGATAAAAGTCATAATGCGACTTCAGTCGCTGAGACTGGTTCGCATGATAAGTCAACTGTTCCTGCTCGTTCTTCGTCTTATTCGGCTGAGGTGGATGTTCGAGATCCTGATGTGGAGACTCTGTGCAAGTCCCCTATCGTTCTCGACACTCAAGAGAGTTTGAGTCATCCTCGACTCGAGGATGACTCTAGCAAGGACTGCACCCCCGAAGCCCTCGACGTATTGGATGATCCAATCAATGAATTCGAGAATCATCCTCGGGACGAGGAGCTTGTGGATTACGAGAAGGAGGAGGGAGAGGATTTGGACATCTTAGATGTGCCGGAAATGGAATGCACAGCATTGGAGGAGAAGGCGGACGACTCCAATTTGATGGACACGACGAAGGTACTTGCTCATCAACTTTCTGACCCTTATGAGTACTAATGACTGAAGGCTAATCAGATTGATTGGCTTCCACCAAATTGTCATGTCCAATGAAGTGACTCTTATTCGTATGCATTCTCGTTTGAGAGGAGGGATCGACTACTCTATGATTTTGTGGCCTATGCATCCCACAGCTTGTTCACTACAGGTTGTAGCATAGAGTAGACTCTACATTTTGTGTAGCGTTATCTTGTACAAAACGCCGGCTTTATGACGGATACAGACTATGGATGTATAGTAATTTCACTACTATATAAAATTTTGTTCTCATAATTATTGTAACGGCCCCTAATAATTTCTTTCTTTCAATGTTTTTTGTGACCAGCCCAAAAGTGTTAGAAGTGTGCACCGTCCACTGGCCATGAAACCCCCAGTTATCCGTGGTGTTCCGCATTCAATTAGTGCAATTCATTGCATTCCCCCGCTGTATGGGTCACCTGGTTCTGCATTCATTCAGGTAACTCCTTTTCTATGGTGTTTTCCTATGATCAGGTGTTAGCAAGCGGCGGCAAAGACATTTTGCTCAAGGGTGTGTCTGTAGTAGTGTCCTGTCCTCAGCGGAAATGGTTGAACATCATTTTGGACTTAAACGGAATTCTCTACCAATGCACGTCTAAGTCGACCACTAGAGATTTGGTTTCTAAAGGTGTCTCCAACACTAGAGGGTCCGCTCGAGCACCTGCTATTGTCGGTTCAAAAGCCGTCAGGCCTCGTCCGCGGGTGGATGATTTCCTCCGTGAGATTTCCTGCTTCGCAGACCGTATTGTAGTTTGGTCCTCCATGATGAAGAGAATTGCGGAGAACGTTGCCGGGCACCTTTTCCAGGGATGCAAACCCCCTTACGATATTCTAGGACAAGAGCATTGTAGGAAGGTTGAAATGGCCAAGGGAAATTCCTACCGCACCCGGATAATCCAAAGAAACCTCTTTTCCTTAAAGTCGTGGAGGATCAATTGTTCTCCAACCCTACTGGCTCAACTTCCTTCAGTGTGGACAATACTCTTCTCATTGATGACTCAGCCGAGAAGAGTATCTGTAACGATAGAGGGAATGTGGTTTTTCTAAGACCTTGGACATCTTGTCAAGTAGAGGACGATTTCCTGATGGATATTGTTGCACGATGGCTTCGTCGGCTACATGAGAGTTGTGATGAGAGAGGATTACGGAACTATGTGAACGATAACCAGATAGGATATGACCCGGTCACTTCAAATTCAAGATTGAATTCTTATATCTTCGATGGAATGTGGGAGTCAGCTGAGAGGATGGGGACACGATTTGTAATTCCGTGGATGAATTATGTGATTGACTGCAAGAGTGATAGGTCTTGACGTTTCACATGTATGTGTCTAGGTTACCGAATCTATGGTTTTTGTACATAATCTTCAATGGTTTTTGAACATGTATCATACAATTTTCAGATCCTGGATAACAAAATTTGTAAATTCTACGATCTTGTTAATATATACCTTGTCTTTACGTTTGCGCGGGGAATGTTTATCGACTTCTTTGTCTCGAGTCAAGGATAATGGTTGCGCTACTTTGGTGTTGTTCCTTTGTTTCAGGTGGGTGCATCTACTTTCTCCTTGCAGTCCCCGGAGAAGCGACCGACAAAGAGTTTACGTTCTGTAACTAAGGCATCACTGTCGATGAGGTCTGATTCTGTTGGAGGGAGCTGCTTGCCGACTCATTATTCCAGGCCCTATGTGATGTGCTCCGCCACAGATGCGGCATCTACAGCCATTGATTTTTCTAAGGGCAATGTGGAAAAAGATGTCGTTGACAGTCCCCCAAGTCGAGGTCCGCCTAGGACACCCATTTGCTCGCCATCACCTTTGAAACACACAGCCTTCACGCCTCGTCGTGAGCATAATGAGGGGACGCCACACAGAAAACTGTATGCTGACATAAACGGACTTGCTTCAACAACGATGGAGCAAGGAATGAAGGTCAAAATGGCTTCATCCGTAGATGACCAATTAACTCGTCTCGAGGATAGAGGCGCCATCTCCTTGCAGTCGATGAGAATAGAGTCTACCACTTCAGATGGGCCTAGTTTTCGACGGAGGATTTTATGTGGAAGTAGACGATCAGCCAACTTCTCAATTCGGAAATGGACATGTGTATATAAACAATTCGTACAGGATGCAGACAAAGTTCCATCCTTGACGTTCTAGATCCCTTTCAAACTCTGAGATTCTTCCAATATCACGGAAGAAAATGGTGAAGGATAATAACTCACTCTTAGTTGGAGGATGTGGGGCGTTCATTAATACATGTGGGCCTCCAAGGCATTCTCGGCGTGAGGATATTTTAAGAGCAATGGCAAATTAGAAAGCAACAGAGTTAGCAAGGAATGTCAGCTTGGACCCAAGCAATGGTTAGGCGATTCATGCATATGAATCAATTCACGCATTTCTGATTCCGGGTTTTCCCTATAAATAGAAAATTGTTTACTATAAATAGTATGTAGCATATTATTCAAGATTCCAATGTGCTTTCTGTATAGTGAGCATCTTAGAAAGAGTTTTCAATTGATTTTCATCAATTGAGTTCATTTTTTTTTTGTAAATTTCTCATTTTTGTAGAATGGGAAGTACTTTGTGGCCTTCCCATCTAGAAGATAATTTCTCATTACATATTGTATAGGTATATTTGTAATTCACTTATCTATGATTTTGGACAAGCAAATTTCAATAATTTGAATTGGCGACATTTTTTTTGTGTTCATTTATCTTTGCTTTCAACAACTATCTTTGAAATGAAGCCCCCAATAAGTGCGCTACCATGTCTCAATGTAAGCATTTTCTCTCAATTTAATGAATATGGCCTTATTTGTACCCATTCGTGTTTGCAAACTCTTGTTCTCTAATTGGTATTCTTGTACTTGTGGACCCCCTAGTCCCAGAGATAATTTGTGGAGCTATGGAACTTTGTGTCTTGTAGGTCCATCGTGGTGATTTGAAACTTCACTCCCCAAAACAGAGGATGGCCAGGAGCTTGCTGTCCGGGTCCGAAAAATCCCTCTCCAAGGGCTCCGAATCCGTTGGGGGGAGTTGTAGCCCCGCGCCCATGTCCAAACCGTATATGCTGCACTCTACTGCAGATGCAGCATCCGTGGCCATAGACTACTACAAGGGTGACATAGAAGACGGCGTGGTGGACAGCCCTCCAAGTCGAGGGCCCGTTAGGACCCCCATCTGCTCTCCGTCCCCACTGAAACGGCCATCGTCGAGTCGAGGGGGATCGTTCTCACCTTCAGAGAGACCAGAGACCACCACAAATAGGAAGCTCCATATGCCTGTTGGGGATGCTTTGGAGGATCCTGAAGTCGAGGATGTAACTGTAGTCGCTGTGGCGCATTTGTCCGTCCTTGTGGGAGACCTGAAATTGATGGTCTCATGGGAGGAGGATGCAATGACTGAACAAGTCGAGACCCAATCTGAAACTTGGTTATCTCGACCTGTGGATGATCCATCACGACCTTCAATGTCTGTGGGTGCTAGGCGGCTGCACTCCAGTGACTCGCTTTTTTGTTTGAGGATTATCAAAGACCAACGACGCTCTCGACACTCTAAATTGACCGGAACTGGACTTCTATACTTAAACAATGTCAATATATCGGTGCCACGACCGCCTCCTGGAGGCTCACAATCTCTTTCCACTTTCGAAATTCCTCGAAACAGCCGCAATTCGAAACTTAAGGGAAGTGAATCTCACAATCTGGGCTTATTCGTGTCACTGGATGACGGAAGTAGGCCCCACTTTCATTCTCGACGTGACGATATCTTCAAAGGTCTTGCAAAACTCAAAGCGGTAGAGGCAAGGAAGAGCAATTGCAACCCATAGTGATGCGTAGGGGACTGGCCAAAATTTTAGGAGCCATGGCTTCTATGCATTTTTTACTATTAACAGCAACGTAAATAGTGCATATACATCAAAATTTTAAAAAGTAGAGTGCTTCATGTATAGTAAGCCTCTACGCTTCTACAAGGATTTCATAGGTTTAACAGATGATACTTCGTACACTTCAAGTACTATTGTGGAAAAGAGTTACTTTTTTTGGTCTATTTAAACCCTCGTGTAATTTGAGCTTATTGAATGTAAATGGACTCGCTTTTCAATACATAGCTTGATTCTTGGTACATCATATCTCTCGTGTTTGTAATTGTTTGTGTCATTCTCTTTACTACTTCTATGTGATTTTTAGCACACGTTCAGAAAAAATTATCGTCATTGTAAGTGGGGCTCTATATATTGTACGGTTTAAAAAATATTATTTGGAAGAGCTCTGCACTCCATTTTCCAAAGTCTCAAAATGACCATTTTGTCTCAATTTAATAAATAAGGCCTTAAATTTATTTTTAATAATTGCAATCTACTGTGGTTGTGCAGTTTAGGTGGCATCAAGCTGAATTACACAAGGCTAGGAAAATTGTTGTCATGCTACTTTTGTTATCCTCATCATTTAAAAAAAAAATTCTAGAATATAACTTGTGCAGCTCAGGTCTAACCCACCTAAATCACACGAGACAACAACGCATTTTTGCTCTCTTCTATGGTTATCCATAGAATACAGACACCTACATCCTAGCATATTGCTACTGTAGTGTAATCCTATTGTTAATGCTGTAGCAACCTTGTTGTTATAAGTATTTTACCCTGTCAATTGTTATTATTGGAACAAAACTTGGAATGGGCAAGTTGTATTCAAACCTTGTAGATAAACTTAGCAGTTTCACTTCACTTTTGTCTTCGAAAAATTCTTAGGAAAATCAGCGCTCTACAAGATATTCAACAAGATGAATTCAGATCGACATAATTCCATACATAAGCAATTGCAAAGCTTTGTCTTTTTTTAAAAGCATCAACTGCAACATGAAATCCTACATGCTAAATCCATATTGCCATAGAGCTGAATCCCACAGAGCTGAATCGCAATCCTACATGCTGAATCCCAATCCTACGTGCTGAACCCCAATCCTATGTGTTGAATCCCAATCCTACGTGCTGAATCCCAAACTGAGGAAGGTAGGTGGTAATTTTCAGATAATGATTGGAGGCCATTCAAATGATTGACTAAATCTTGAAACGCCGACAGACAAAAAAATGCAAGCTACATCTCTTTGTATAGATCACGTTCTCCCTGCTTCATATCAAAACTCTACTACCAAGGACGACCCAAGCATAATTCACTTACAGGCCATGAAGCAAACTTCTATCTTCAACTAACTGACTGAATCTTCAAACACATCAAGATCACCAGACCTTTACAGACTGGAATGTCCAATTCTAATAACATGATCAAAAACAACACTGATAACCCAAACCCTAAAGTCTTTTTCAAGGGCTATCCAAAAGCAGTTGACAAACCTCAAATACCAAATCAAGGTGAAACAGAATCTTTCGATACTCACAGTTAGATTTCATTTCACATTCTAATATACTTACTAATTTCTTACATATCTCCATTTTACGTTGTCAAATCCAATACATTCTACAAAATTCTTTATTCAGAATGATGCAATTAGCTTACTATTAAGTGCAAATCTGCAAAAAAACAAGGGTTTGGGCGTCATGCTAGAGTAAAATTCACTGAGATGGGAACTTGGAATTGGGCTCTTTTTGGCATGGCTACAGGAGATAACTCAGAAAAGAGTGTGTTTATTTTTTCTACTTTGTTATTATAAAGATTCTTCAAGCCAATCACAAATTAAATGAATCATGCAATGTACATCCATAAAACCGGACATGATTATGATAAGAAATCAAAGAACCCTAAACCACGATTCTAAAAATATGAAGCATTAGCGCACCAACTGCTCAAGCATCCTAAACCAACACAAGTCTAAAGTAGATGAATGGACTCAAACATTAACTCTGGCATTTGCAAGATATAACGGGCAACGTGCAATACCAACACATAAATAATTGATTATCTGTTTGAGTTTCATACAGTACCGGATTGAAATCAGAGCACGCAATTTCAGAGCAAATTTAGAGCATGCAAGACCGACCGCCTAGAGAAGAAACAAGAACAAAGGTTGTTGATTGGCAAGCACCATGAGAAACAACGCATGCAAAACCTAAAATCTAGCAAATGCCAGATGCTAAATCGTGCTAAAAAATCAACAAACCTATGGAAATTGACAGCCGTACCTTTCAACTTCCGCACTTCCTAACTCATTCGGCTTTGATTGTCTGCAACTTCCGCACTTCTTGACTCGTTTAACTTTGGTTCCTGACTCGTTCAACTTTGGTTCCTAGGGTGATTGCAAGAAAGACCGAACGATTTTGGTAGCGTTTGATCAAAAACTGCATTTTTTCTGCCCAATACTAGGAGTACTATAGAATGGAGCAATCTCAACCATTGATCTGAAAAATCAATGGCCAATAATACTTTTGAGTACTTCATAATACTGAAACAGTACTACTTAAAAAAAATGATAGTTTGTCACAAAAAGTAGATAAAATTAAGTATAAATTAATAAAAATTAGAAAATCATGAATAAAAAAAAGCTAAAAATTGACCATTTATAAAGACTTGATAGTGATTACATTTCACCAAAAACTAGAAGTTGAAACCATCATAAAAGTTTGGAGTGCTATGCACAAGGGACCCCTATTTGCATGCATGTTGAGGACAAAGAATTGTGTTTTTTTTAATTTCCTTTGGTGGGCATATGTCCATCTAGTATGGGAATAGGCCACAAAAAGTCAAGTGAACATCATGTTTTTTGGATACTTCACAGTACTAAAAAACCCTAAACCACAAAGTGTGACAAATTAGCTAAATTGGTATTTAATTATAAAATTATTTTTCAAATTTTTTGAAAAATAATAAATCTTATGTTTTCTGAGTTAGCAATCTTCTTTAAAAATTTCAAGTCCATTGGCTTCAATTTCCAAAAGTTACAACCAAAACCAACTCCGTCACTCCAATTGTGACGCCAAATAGGACCGGTCTTTCTTGCAATCACCCCCTAACTCATTCGGCTTTGGCTGTTTGACTTGTTCGGCTTTGGTTGTCTGCGACGTTGCAACAATGTGGCATGAGTGTGCACAGCAGTCAGAGGAGTGTACTACCCTAACCTAAAAATTCGAACACTATGGACGTACTCACAGTACATATCTTATCTCCGCCCCCACCCTTTGTATTTCCAGTAGTAGATTTGGAAGTCTCCGTAACTAAAGTAAGGTAAGCCGTATGCTCCTTTAACCCCTAAACGTCTGGATTCATCTCCAAAATTAACGATTTGACAAAAAACATTATAAACTACAGTTTGGAAGAATATTTTGGAATTGGTATACAAATGAAAGCTGTAGATTTTGATTTTTAAATTCTATCTGTACGGTTAGATCCACTTATGCTATCACCAATCTTTTTCTATAAATTTTGAAAAGAAAATTTTAGAATTCCTTCTAAATTCAATTACAAGTAAAATATTATCATTTTTTGAGTAAAACTTGTTGTAATGGATTTGAAATAAGGTTCTCTTCATATGGTGATTTTTTGAAATTTTTGTGACCTTCACATCTTTGACCTCATTTTTGCACATCTAGTTTTGAACTAAAGTCAATCCAAACTGACCACTTGACATACTTCCAAATTTGTAATTTTAGAAATGTATATATTCTAGTAACACTTAATCAAACCAATGGATAGGACAATAACTTGATAAATTATAACCAAAAATTAGGATGACTTTCATCCAAGCAAGAATGAGACAGAAACAAGGATTTGAATCTGTTCATTGTCCAAAAAATGGACGTCAGAGCGCTCCAGAGTTAAGTTAGTCCATATTCCATACTATACATCCCCTAATCATTGCTGAGCTTCATCTCTCATACTTTGAAGAATTCTAAGTTAAAAACCCAAATCTTCTGAAATCTCACTAATGACAGACAGAGTCTCTGCAGCTCATTGGAAATGTAATGAAATGAACGGGCCTACACAGTGGATTGGAGGAGGAATGCAAGCAGAGGAGTATCAAGTGGATCACAACTATCAATCTCCGCACAAATGCAAGCGCATGAGTATCAAGCTTCACACTTTAGGTCATGTGCTGCAAGAAGCAAGAACTGCCTCGCATCAAACCAATCCCTAGCTTGGAAATAAAAAAACTCCAAACCCTAGACAGAAGATGTCGTACGCGCAGTCTAGGCGTAGGTATCTTTAACACCACAAAAGCGTTAAGATGACACGAGTTATCGTCCCAGGGAATTCTAGATGTTGTCACGATAGATAAGTGTCCGGAACTACGAATCTACCCGGAAATGACAATCCGCTGTAGGATCCGGCACAACACAAACACCAAGTTCCGGAAATATTGCCTTCCGGAATCAAATCCGGATCCACCTTGATCCGGATCTCTACTCTCACTATCCGTCACACCGGTTTTTGGTACCTCTGTTTTGCCCTCAGAGGGTCCTCACTTGCTCTTTCCGAGGGGTGGGGAACATCACCACTCAAGTAACACACGTATCAACTCCTAAACAACAAACAACTATCCGTCCTCAAAGTTCTCAGTCTGGTAAGGAGGAAAGATGGTCCCTCTCACAACATTCCAGGTGGCCACCCGGAAGGTAGGTCACGCAGAGTTACACCCACACCCGCCCTTACTACAACGACACTAAGCTATTTTCCGGATCAAGCTTTCACCTACTCCTGAGGTTGGCAGACCTTCCGGTGGTTTGGGAATATTCCACTAGGCGGTTGCCGACTTCCGCACGAGACTACTCTCGAGTTCCCGGACTAGCTCCCTGACCACTACCGGATCCCACCGGATCACCGTTCCAGCGATTTAAAGGCACCACGCACAGCTCCTCACTTGTAAACTAGACTCAACCGCAAAACAACCGCGGATAGTTGGAATCCGGAACTAAAGGACTTACTTCCTAGCTGTCGACCATTCTTGAGGCTGGCAGACCTTTCGATGGTTTGGGAATGTTCCACTTGGCGACTGTTGACTTCCGCACGAAACTACTCATGAGTTCCGGATTAGCTCCCTGACCACTACCGGATCCCATCGGATCACCGTTCCAGTGATTTAAAGGCACCACACGCAGCTCCTCAAGTTCAATCTAAACTATTCTGCAAGACACTTTCAGCCGGATCCGGATAACAACCAATCCGGATTCCTACCTTGCACACTCTCCCGGATACACCCACACACAAGTAATCAAGACGCGATACGCAAGATAATGATTCCCAAGGTGTTTATTCTTGGGTGCTCAGATTGAATGACACAAAATGGAATGACAGGCCACAAGCCGGCCCGTCCTTAAAAACCAAAACAACACGACCAAAACGGTCCAAAGAAAAAGCGGCCAACGGCCAGCTGAAAATCCGGACAACGGCCAAGTGACCGTTCCGGGAAAAATGGAAAGCCGTTAAATTCCTAGAAATCCGGAACTGCTTAGCATTCCGGATCAGCGGGTCCCACATCCGGAAAACCCGCGATGAAGACAAAACACTAAAACTAACAATCCAACTACGCAACCTAGTCATTTACCCTTCCGCGCCTTCTTCGCTGACATTCCGCCCTTCGAAATCCGGGTTGGCGCCTTCGGCTGGATCTGCTTCGTCGGGGTGGACTTGGTTGCGGATCGGGTCCTTGGCGGACCCGGATCCGTCTCTGCATACTCCGACTCGGAAGATGAGTTCGTCACTGCCTCCTCTTCATCCGACTCGAGAACCTCCTCCGGATCGCTGCTGACCTTCCGCCTGGTGGCCTTCTTCTTCTCCAAGTCAATGACCTGGATGGGAGTCGACGGTGGTGGCCGCGGAGGAGTCTCCTACTGCATATGTGTGAACTCCTCCGGATGGGTCCGGGCCGGATTCTGAATCCCAACCGGATCCTCCGTCATCGCCGTTACGTTTGCAATGGGATCCTGAATGGGTGGGAAGAGGTTTACCGAAGTGTTCCGGGGCGTCAAAACCGGATCCGGAATCCTTCTCCCATCCGTAATCTCCTTCTGCACCGAGGATCTTCCGGGTTGTTGGGCCGACGATCGTGCTCCCAAGTTCAGTTGTGTTGTCTCCTAGAACTCCCCTCCGGGTATTTCCGGAAACTCCTCCAATCCGCTGAGTGGATCGAAGTGGCCGACCAAGTGACGCATTTCCTTCAATGCGACCTCGATCCGCGCCTCGAACTCTACCAATATCTTCACAACCTTGGTTTCAGAAATGTGGCCTTCTCGGGTCATTTGGTTGTTCCAGAGCGCGGATCTGGTGATGATATCTGTTGGCGGGTCAATGAGGTCTCTCAACTTCCGGACCAGCTCCGTCGCATCCGTCGCTCGTTTGTTGGCGGTGTGCATCTCCCTTTCCGCCCACGTTGCACGGTTTTGAAGATGGTCGCGTTCCGCCTCCACTGCCCGGATCCGTCCCTCCAACAAGCGAATCATCTCCGGATCCGGTCTGCTCTTGATCGCCTCCACGATCTCCGTCTTGTCCGCTACCTTCAATACCGTGCAGACTCTCCGGATCAGAGTGGCCATCCGGTCGTTGGAAGCCTTCTGACTCCGCAGCCAGGAGATGGTCGACTCGAAGATATCCAGATCCGGATCAGTGTTCCGGGTTGGAACAGGATCCGGAAGTTGGCTCTTCCCTCTTGATTCCGGGTCCGTGCTCTTCCGGCGGGAGTCGTGCCTCTCCGGTGAGTCATGCTCCAGTTCCAGCTTCACGTCCTCTTCCGGCTCCTCATCCGTCGGATCCGAATTTGGAGGAAGACCGTATCGGAGCAAGCTATCTCCCTACCGGTAGATGATATCTTCCGGACTACTTAGTACCTCCTGCTTGTGATACAAGTGGAGGAGGTACGGACTAATGGGATTGGATTTCTTTCCCACCAGGTTTCCGGAAAGCTTATCCACTATCGACTGGATAATGAGCCCCCAACTAACTGGTCTAGGGGCCGGTTTCCCCCTTTCCCCTAAGGCTCCAAATACCGTGTTTGCCAGGGTTACTGTAATCCGGCTGGGCTTTTCCGGATACAGGATGGGGCTCAGAAACTCTAAGAGTCTCTGGTCCCTAGGATTCCAGCAGTCGGACGCGGTGTATCCCTCCTTTGGATCCGTTGGGTTCCGGAATCTATCCGCGGCGACTTTCTCTGTCCGACCGGCCCATCCGGATCCTCTAGTGGACGCGAAATAGACTCCGGCCCATATCTCTGTTGTCCAGGACTTTGGACGACCCCTAACGGTTAGGTGGTATTGATTCGGAGCGCCGTAGACTAGCTCGTCTATCATCTCCTCGCTCCGGATGCTCCAGGGTCTTTTCAGAAACCCTAAACACCCCATATCCGTCAAGTCGTCCTCCAGCATCCGGTGGTGTTCCGGATTCTCATGGATTTCCGGACTGATCATCCAGGCCGTGATCCCTGACTTCCGTAGCACACTGGCCTCTGCCATAACTACCGACATACTCTATCCTCACTTCCGACTCACTTCCGCTAATGTTTCCGCTAAGTTTCCGTTAAGTTTCCGTTAAGTTTCCGTCGCCTGATCCGCTAAGTTTCCGCTAATCTTCCGTTTTACTTTCCGGTGCGATCGGCACCGGCCTCCCCTTCTCTCCCTAACGCGTTCCTATCTCACCACATTTTCACTCACTAAGCGCCATCGCGATAATCACGCGGAGAAAGAGGAAGAATGAAGGAGACAGCGGGGGTTAAGTAGCTTTTTGGGCTGGCGTTCCCGCAAGTTCCCTAGCCGGACTAGGCTCTAGGGCCTACTCGGCCGGAACTTTTCGGTTTCCGGATTAGGGTTAGGGTTTCCGGATAGGGTTTTCGGATCCGACTGTTCCCTAATTACAGTTTAAGGTTTTCCATAAAGCCTCTAATTCCTATTTCTGGTTTTAGGCTTCCTATTCCCTACCCATTACGGAAATTTTGAAAATTTCTACTCTATATAATTACTATTGTCTATTATTTCTGTTAATGTAGACAATGCGTACTTCCACAGAAGACTCAAAAAAATTCTACCGCAAATGCAAAAGACGGTTCTATGGTCCTCAATTCAACCACGGTCTTGAGGCTCACGTCTTCGTCTGTTGCTTCGTGGTCTCCGGTGGTGGCGGGAGCGAGCGAGCAAGCAAAGGGAAGGCAGGGGCATTAGATTCTCGCTTGGTTGTCGTTGAGTGTGGGGCGGGTGGGCTTGCTTCGTTGCCATCAATCGTCAAGAAGAAGGTGGGAGGTTTCGTTCGTCTGCAGGGGGAAGCTTTGAGGGTTTCCTGCGTAAACGACGTCAGTTAAGGAGAGTGAGTCTACATGGCACCTGATGGTCCAGTCACACCCTCCACATGTACTCTCATGCACTGTTGGCATTGCTCCACCGGATTGGCTGGTGGAAAAGCGTGCACCGCAAGGGGGATGTTATAATAATGGAGTTTATTTTGGATATTTGGAATGGGGGAGGGGGGCTGATTTCTATCTTTTGTTTCACTCCTGCCCTCGGGTGTTTTCCGGCCTTTGGGTGTTTTTTCGGTCCTCTGGTGCTTATTTATAAGGATCCACCCTTTTATGGATTTTCTCCAAAATTCAGAAGTACAAATTTGCGGAACTCGGTACAGTAGTGCATAGACCTTAGGAATCTATGGAATCTACAAAAGTGCAAATCTACGAAAGTGCACGGAACTTCCAAATATCCGGACCCCTTCCCATTACCTAGGCCAAACAAACCCCTAGCTTATAGATAACCGAGCCTACAAACCCCTTCCATTTTGTCACCTTGTCATGAAAGATGTTGCCTTATTTAATTAACTTGTATATACTAGAATCAAAATCCTTAGAAATTTGAACACGTCATTTTTCCTGGAAGCATTTATTAATTTCAACATCTATTGAAAGCTCAGTTTTTTTTAGTATTTTGTTTGAGGGGTTCATGGACAACAATCTTTGCACAAACAAATTCACTTGTTAAACTGGAATCTTTTAGTGGAGTAATCTAAGGAGTTGTACTTCTATATGCTTGATTATAGTTTTATCTACTTCATGGATGTGTTTCATCGCAAAACTGTAGAAGTTAGAGCTATGGTTACAAGTGTAGTTGTAGCTTATAGTGTCTATGAAATTAGAAAGCCTAAATAAGCAAAAAATTTAATTGTAATACTAAAAGTCTTGCAATAAAACCACAGCATTGCTCATTCTATCTATGAACATCTAATAGAATTGCATTCTAAAATACTAATAGAGAAATCCGAATCATATTCAAGATTGACATAACTTCAATATAAATGAATGACAATTGTTAATTATAGATTAATTCTGGATTCTCTCCAAAAGCATCATCAATGGCCTCCTAAATAAAAAAAGGACTCCAATCACAATCAGCCCAAAATTCAAATCCATCGCTGCAGTCCTACTTACTTTCTTAGTATTGAGGTGCTTCAACCCCCAAAAGGCCAAGACCATCTCTGAGCATTTTGGAACCTGCTCTAAATTGAACAAAAAGTTGCGTTTTGTTAAGTTTTATCAATTTCATATCTAACTTGTCTAAATATTTCTAGACATTAAAATACAACGCAAGGTTCATGCCTCAAATTTTACTTTCACAAACACGATCAATCAAAGTGACCACCAATTGCTAATTTTTTTTAATCCTTAAGTTTATGAATAATTACAACTTGCACAACATGTTTCCCATTTTTTTTTTCGTGAATTTCATGAGATTAAATTTTCTTGGACATTAAAGTACAGAGCTAGATTCATGTCCCAATTTTTACTTTCACGTACACGGTCATTCAAAGTGACCACCAATTGCTCATTTTTTTGAATCCTTGAGTTTATAAATATTTGCAACTTGCACAACATGTTTCCCATTTTCTTTTACGTGAATTTCATAAGATTACATTTTTTTGGACATTAAAGTACAGGGCAAGGTTTATGACCCAATTTTTACTTTCACATACACAGTCATTCCAAGTGACCAACAATTGCAAACTTTTTGGAATCCTTGAGTTTATGAATAACTGCCACTTGCACAATATGTTTCCCATTTTCTTTTACGTGAATTTCATGAGGTTACATTTTTTTGGACATTAAAATATACAGCTAGGTTCATGTTCTAATTTCAAATTTCACGTACACGATCATTCAAAGTGACCACCAATTGCTAATTTTTATGAATCCTTGAGATTATAAATAATTGCAATTTGTACAACATGATACCCAATTTCATTGTACGTGAAGGTCATGATCTTATATTCTTTGGGGCATTAAAATACAGGGCAAGCTTAATGCCCTAATATTTTGTTTCACGTACAAGGCCATTCAAGGTGACCACCAATTCCATGTTTTTTAGGTTCTTGAGTTTATGAACAATTGCAACTTGTACAACATGTTACCCATTTTCTTTGTACGTGAATTTGATGATTTTATTTCTTTAAGGGCATTAAAGTACAAGGCAAGGTTGTTGCTCTAATATTTTGTTTCACGAACAGGGCCATTCAAGGTGACCACTAATTGCATGATTTTTCAAGTTCTTGAGTTTATGAATAATTGCAACTTGTACAACATGTTACCAATTTCTTTGTACGTGAATGTCATGATTTATATACTTTGGGGCATTAAAGTGCAAGGCAAGGTTGTTGCCCCAATATTTTGTTTCACATACAAGGCCATTCAAGGTGACTACCAATTGCATGTTTTTTCACGTTCTTGAGTTTATGAATAATTGCAACTTGTACAGCATGTCACCCATTTTCTTTGTACGTGAATTTCATGACTTTATATTCTTTATGGCATTAATGTATTGTGCAAAGATTGTTGCCCTAATATTTTGTTTCACGTGCAAGGCCATTCAAGGTGACCACCAATTATACGTTTCTTCAGATTCTTGATTTTATGAATAATTGCAACTTGTACAACATGTTTTCCAATTTCTTTGTACGAGAATGTCACGATTTCACATTCTCTGGGGCATTAAAGTATAGGGCAAGGTTGTTGCCCTAATATTTTGTTTCACGTGCAAGGCCATTCAAGGTGACTACCAATTGCATTTTTTTCCAAGCTCTTGAGTTTATGAATAATTGCAACTTGTACAACGTGTTACCCATTTTCTTTGTACATGAATTTCATGACTTTATATTTTTTAGGGCATTAAGTACAGTATAAAGGTTGTTGCCCCAATATTTTGTTTTACGTACAGGCCATTTAAGGTGACCACCAATTGCATGTTTTTTCAAGTTCTTGAGTTTATGAATAAGTGCACCTTGTACAAGATGTTACCCATTTTCTTTGTACGTGAAGGTCATGATTTTATATTGTTTGGGGCATTAAAATACAAGGCAAGGTTGTTGCTCTAATATTTTGTTGCACGTACAAGGCCATTCAAGGTGACCATCAAATACATGTTTTTTCAGGTACTTGAGTTTATTAATAATTGCAACTTATACAACATATTACCCATTTACTTTGTACGTGACTTTCATGACTTTATATTTTTAGGGGCATTAAAGTACAAGGCATTATTGTCACCCTTATATTTAGTTTCATGTACAAGGCCATTCAAGGTGACCACCAGTTTTATGATTTTTCAGGTACTTGAGTTTCTGAATGATTGCAACTTATACAACATGTTACCCATTTTCTTTGTACGTGAATTTCATGACTTTATAATTTTTTGGACATTGAAGTTAAGTGCAAAGGTTGGTTCCATAATAATTTGTTTTACGTACAAGGCCATTCAAAATGACCAACAATTGCATGTTATTTCAAGTTCTTGAGTTTAAGAATAATTGCAATTTGTACAACATGTTACCCAATTTCTTTGTACCTGGATTTCATGACCATATTTTTATTCGGGCATTATAGTACAGGGCAAGGTTGTTGCACCATATTTCGTTTCACATACAAGGCTGTTCAAGGTGACCACTGATTGCATGTTTTTTTTGAGTTTTTGAGTTTTTGAATAATTGCAACTTGTACAACATGATACCCAATTTCATTGTACATGGATTACATGACTTTATATTCTTTGGGGAATTAAAGTTCATTGCCAAGGTTGTTGCCCTAATAGTTCGTTTCACGTACAAGGCCTATCAGGGGAACCAACGATTGCATGTTTTTTCAAATCCTTGACTTTATGAATAATTGCAATTTGTACAACATGTTACCTAATTTCTTTGTACGTGAATGTCATGATTTTATATTCTTTGGGGCATTAAAGTAGAAGGCAAGGTTGTTGCCCCAATATTTTGATTCACGTTCAAGGCCATTCAAGGTGAACACCAATTACATGTTTTTTTCAGGTACTTGAGTTTAGGAATAATTGCAACTTGTAGAACATGTAACCCATTTTCTTTGTACGTGAATTTCATGACTTTATATATTTTTTTGACATTAAAGTTCAGTGCAAAGGTTGTTGCCATAATAATTTGTTTCACGTACAAGGCCATTCAAGGTGACCAACAATTGCATGTTTTTTCTAGTTCTTGAATTTATGAATAATTGCAACTTGAGCAACATGTTACCCATATTCTTTGTACATGGATTTTATGACTTTATATTTTTTGGGGCATTAAAGTAGAGGGCATGGTTGTTGCCCCGATGTTTTGTTTTACGTACAAGGCCATTCAAGGTGACCACCAATTGCATGTTTTTTCAGGCAGGGTTGCTAGCATGTGAGCGTGTGAGCATGAGCCTGTGAGCCTCCCTTTTTTTTGGACAGAAAAGTGTAAGGAGCCTATTACCGTGGATTTATGGAATTTTGATCATCTAAAAAAGTGAGCTCATTTATTCAAATTTACTTCTTTTTTATAAGTGACTTCATTTCAATAAGTAAGAGTGGTCCATTCTGAATGAAATGACGTCATTAGAAAATGCTAAAGAAAGTAAACGACGCTTTATATGTAGCCATAAAACACACAAATCCAATCATAATGGAAATCCATACATAGTAGTTCGACATATGAGATATGTCTATCTCATCAATCTAAGTTGCAGTAGACTCAGCCGCTGAATCTTCATTGATAGAGGATTCTGAAGTCTCTCTACCCTCAGATGTTGATCCATCTATGAATTGTAACACATTTAGAGCATATGTATCTTTACGGCGTTTTGGTTTATAACAACCAAAATCCGCAAAGGCTGATGCCATATGCTCTGCATAGGATGGAAGATCAAAACTCTTTTCCGGACTGTAGAAAAGACTTTGTTTGTTCAACATCATATGTGATGACGTCAATCCTCAATGGCTGCAACTGGATATGACAGAATGTTAGATTTGTAAAACACAAAGATTTTGATAAAATTTAATACTTAAAGAAAATGCAAACTTACTTACTGAATTTTCCCCTTCGAGCAAAATTTCTGAGGCACCACCATCATTTCATTCGAATCATGTACTTTAAGTGTTGGTGGTTTAGATGGGGCCTTCATCGAAGCTGGAGTAGGCTTCCTCATGGGTTTGAGGAGAGCATCAAAAATGTCAATGTTCTCCTCCAAAGCCACAATGTGGCGGCCAATTCCACGGCAAGCAGTAATTGATGCACCTGAAGTTAAGGGAATATAAAATATTAGTGAAATGAATGATGTTCAGAAAACCACAAAGAATGGACAATAATGAAATTTAATAATCACCTGTTGATGCGGTGCAATCAAGAACCAAATCTCCTTCAACGGTTGTAGCTTCGATGAGGAGTTGAAACAACCGAGGATCCTTTTCATGTGCCCTCCGCCATGGTTTTCCATCATTCATTGCCATGTCATCCTCCTTGGTGTAGTTCATCAACATGTCATCTCAACTGATGTCCATACTAGCACTCTTCATTAACGATGTGCATTTGAAAGTGAAGTTGGACTTCCCTTTGTCGCCAAAGTCCTTCACGAGGAGGGTGATTCCAAACCTTTGAGTCTACAATCATGGAAACAAAATATATATGAGAAACAAATGTAACATAACCATTAGAAAAAGACAGTTACAACTTCAAGAGCCTTATTGGTTGAATTTACCGTAGAACTAGTGTCTAGTGCTGAAGTCAAGTGGAGGCGATTCATGCCCCACCACTCCTTCTTCACCATGCGGTAAGTCTCACACAATCCTGCAGTATCGCCCCTAACATTAGCGCTCTATGAGTAAAATACTATCATGCATCCATGGTCTTGTAGATGCTTGAATGCGAATTGAAATGCCGCTTGAAGAGCCTCATTTTCCAAGTCAGCGTTCCAAGTCGGCACCTTTGTTGGGGGAGAAGACAATCCTGGTACAAGCAAGTTCTCCGGGCAGTCAAAAAAGATTAGGTCCACTCCAGGCCTAGCATTCGGCACTCCGTAAAACATGCGAGGCTTCCCCAACAACAACTACAAACACACAAGACTTAATCCAATCAATGAACCCTGCATACAATGTTCATGTTCTAAAATTCATGTACGACATTGAAATTTGAAAGTCCTCCAGAAATCACCTTCTTCCAGAAGTCCATCACTTCTCTATACCAAGTTGGTGTCTCAATCTCCATGTCTTCGACAAGGTCCTCAATTGAGATATTCATGATCAAGTCTTCACTCTTGTCCATTTCATCATCGCCAAGAACAATGACTTGTGTCCCTTGAGTAATGAAGTCTTCCATCAGCTGCGTGAGTGCCTTCCTCTTCATCCCACTTTGAGCTCCACCTTCCATGTGAGAGGGTTGGTCCATTGTCAATGATGCTCTCACGCCCAGATTCTCGTCTTAGCACAGCCACTTCAACAAGTATAATGATATGCTTGAAGGGTCTTTCTGGTCTTCACCGTTCCCGAAATGAACTTTCTACATTAGACATGAGCGGTGTGACGCACCACCAAGTGGAGTATTTGCCACCTACTTATGACGGAGACGTCATCTTCGAATTGCCGCCGTGTCGAGCTTTTTCTTCTTCATCTGTAGCAAAGAACTTGGAGGGAATGGAAAAGCGCCACAATGGACACGCATGGTGCAAGCTAGTGACAACAAACATCCACAACTCTGATCATCTCAAGTTCCGTAAGTTGTTTTGTGCTGGCCACCTTGTTTGTGAGAATCCTACCTGCGAGTACTTATCTAGGACTTCCAAGCGAAATGAAATAGAATGGATAGGATCTACAATATTCCCTTTTGTTGTAGGAGTTGTGCCACCACAAACTTGCAAACTGCTCTATAAAGTCTGCAAAACAATACCTAAATGCCTTAGTTCCTGTGATGCAAGAATGTACTACTGCTACAGTGATAACCCTAATATGACTAGGGCAACAATTCATCTAGGAAATCACTCCCATCCAGTAGCAAAAGGCGTGTATAGAGATTCCGCAAAAGAGATTACGAAACTCATAGCAGAACAAGTCGCTAAAACCCCATCAGCCACGAACTCGGCCATAGCCCTATCTGCTAGCAAAGACTTCCTTACGAACTACCTTTTTCACCATGGAGAAGGAGAGAAGAAGATCTTAAAGGGAGATGAAATGGAAGAGGTCATGGAGCACTTTCAATCGCTAAGTAGTCCTAGTATACAGAATATTATCTCTTCTTTTCGCTCCAACAATCAAGGAGGGACCATTGACAACATTATGGCCATGAAGAAGGACTCGAAGTTCGAGTTCATACATGACAGTGTCTTCCCAGGCCAAGGCAAAGAAAAAGTCTACCTCTTCAAGATGCTCACAGACGGGCCCGGAAGTGGAGTGAACTTAGTAAAGCGGATGCAACCGCAAGGTGATCTAGAGAATGCGTGGATGATGTTTGACCACGTGCGCGCGTGAAGGACTGGACCACCATGGCATGCCACGTGTATGACTCACAGTACAAGAAGGTTATGACCATTGCAATTTGTGATATGCAATCAGAAGATACGGAGATTCAAGTACAATTTTGGAGGTCCTTGAATGCTGTGATGGAGAAACATGGAGTGGCCAATCCATATTTTAAGGGATTCATGGCGGATAGTGCAATGGCCAATTGGAATGCAATTCGCATTGTATATGGTAGTGGTTGTGCAAATGATGTCATGCTGAATCGGGAGAAGACATGTTTATTGCATTGGAGTAATTCTCTTATGAAGCACACCCAAAAACACATCAAGCAAACATTACAGCAACAGCATATTGCATTATGCAAGCAATATAAAGAATCCAAGACTTTGGATGAAGCGGAGGTTCGCTATCTTGCAATCCAATCATGGTGGCTATCATCTGGAGCAACAACAGAGGACGCACTTCATCATTTGGAGCATTGGCTAGCATTTTGGCATTTTCATTATTTACAATGGGGAGGTTTCATGACAATGGTACGTTCATTTTATTTGACGTGGATTTTTTTTTCTATTTTCAATGAAGTAGGCATCTATAAATTTGAACTATATACACAATTTTGTTTTCCAAATTATTACTTAAGCCTCTTGAGTTAAATGTTTTGATAGAGATTTTTTTTTTAAACTTTGTATAAAAAGGGTATAAATTGACGAAGATTTTTAATAAAAATATTTGTTCCAATAAAGTATGCATCCGTCGGATCCGATGGATGCAAATGTGACATGATTTTAAACACTCACATCCTAGAAGCTTGCATTCCAGAAATTGTTGAAAACCCTAAAGCTTCCAATTTCAATAGAATTGTTTTTATTTTGCATTGTGTATTTCTTTTTTTAAATCCGTGAGGAGTCGACAAATTCAATTGCCTTCTATTTGTTGAAATAGAATTTGATTATGCGGGTCTAATGTAGAAATTATTCCATGTTTGGATGATTGTACTGTGTTTTCAATTTCTTATTTTTAGTTGCTAGTAGTCCCTAAAACCAAATTTAAATGAAGTCTTTCTTAGTTTCCTTTCAATAGTACATTTGTAGAGTTGATAGATGCCTTTCATTCTTGCCAATTTATGAAGCAATTTGAAATATAAATGGCATGGTACTAGTAACTTGAGATTTATCTTAATTGCATCTGGTGACGGTTGTATTTTAGGGGCTTACTTTACAAGAGATGGTGGACATGCCTTCTTGCAATTTGTCCGAAACTATACATAACAAGTGGCTTCAAATGTTGGGGAAGAAAGGAAACAGTTTATTCGACGCCACTTGTGATGACAGTATTTGGGCTTGGATGCAAATGACAAACTACCGAGCTTACCTTAGAGGGCACACATCTGGGTTAGGACCATCTAAGAGTGAATTGAAGTTGAGAGTGGCTAGGCGCACTGGGTGTCCCAAGAAAATAGCAGAGGCATTGAATTTCTTGCTTGAAGGTCATGGCGTAGGATCTCGAGTACTCCATCTAGAAGGAGAAGAAATATTTGGGAGCACAAAGAGGAGCCTTGACATTCCTATTGGTGATGCAGGAGATTCACATAGACCAGACAAAATAAACTTCTCGCAACCTCGAGTGAAAACAAGGTCTACAAAGGTGGTAGAGGAATCAATGCAAGGCACCTTAAATTGTAGTGAAGTCAATAATTCTAAGTACGTGATAGTAGCATGCGAAAGTGACTGCGATACATCCAAGTGGCACATTGCTAGAATCAGCCACAAGTCAAATGCAAAATGTTGGGCTCAACAGCAAACATCAAACATCAAGTGTACCTCAAGAATTGTGAAGGGTGGAAAGGGAACCCCTGCTCCTACATATCGTGGTAGGAAAGAAGAGTATGGAACAAAGCGCCCAGTGGTGGTGGATTTTTGGTTTTGTTGGGATGATATTGAACGCTGTGTAAAAGGTACAAAACGGAAGTGGATCATTGATAGGCCTGAGGTACCTGAAGTTTGGCCAGTATTGGCAGGGACAAATTTGAATCGCGAAGAAACTTTATTGTTACAGCATGCCGAGTTTTGTCTTCAAGAACGGCCTACCTTGTCGCCCAAAGACCTTTTTGCCATGTCAAGAGTTTTTGAGCCAGTCTTTTTCACCCAACCATGTCCACCAAATCCAGATGCACATCCAACCGTGAGGAACAACCGAGCCATTAAAAGACTCGCAAATCTTCCAATTGTTGAGCATCAGAATAAGTGGGAGAGTGCTCGAAATGTTAAAGGGAAAATTCTAGGAGTGACCCTTGTCCCTCTTCCTGGACTTGGTGCAATAGTGGTGCTCCAAACCGGAGTGGAGTCCAAGGAAAATGTGTATCGAGTTACTGTGGGTACATTCCCTTCGTGCACATGTCCTGATTTTGTCAATATGGTGGTATCTACTATTGGAGGCCGAGCACAATACGTCAACTGTAAGCACTTATACTATTTGTATAGGTACTTTTGCAAAATGGACATTCATGATGACAAGTTCATTCATGCACCAAGTTATAGCTTTAATGAGTTGAAGCTACTTCTAGTTCGAGCTGGGATCATTTTGATTTCAGAATAGAAGTGAGTAATTTCTTGGAGGGTAGTATTTTCATGTTTGAATCTTGAACGTGTGCTACAGGTGAAATGATGATGTCACAGTCCTCATTTATAAAAATTGACTTTCTTGGGAGTACATCCAATATTCCCTATCATTTTTTGGGTCTACTTTTCTGAGTCAGACATTTCTATTCCACCCAATTTTCTGTGGAATAATTTCTAGTGAAATTACGTAAATCTTTGTTATTTACAAAGCCAGGATGCTCATTGGAAAGGTCTTTACTACAAATCACCGTAATTTAGAATGCATATCCAGAAGTTTTAGTTGACTCCACAAAATCACCCTTCATCTACATCCACGGTTATAGGAGACGCAGTCATAGGTACCAAAGTGAACTATAAATCCTAAATTTTTGTTGAATTTTTGGAGAAATCCGTCACTCCCACAAAAAATTTGTATAAATTTTCCGAGAAAAGGTTATTTCAAGCTCACCACTCGCAATTTTTAGGCTCACAGCTCACAAGCTCATCGCTCCACGCTTGGACCCTAGCGTCGTTGCTCACGGCGTGACTCTTTCCTTAGAAAAATGTTGGTAGTTGAATGACCTTTAATTTCCTGTAAGACCTTAATGTTTGTACGAAGTACTTCTCTGTGTGATTCGCAATTTCTGATTGGCAGTGTGTTGATGAAGTGCACTTCCTAAGAGTCATCGGAAGGTTTCCTTCACTCTCTGAAAGAAGAAGAAGGCAGTCTCATGCATTAAGTTCTAGTAAGAATTGGAGTAGAACATTTGAACGATGACTCATTATTAATTTAGCTTGCGAAATACAGTTGATCCCGTGAACGCAAAATAGTGTAGTAGGCATGTATAGTCTTTAGATATGAAACTGGCATGCACTTTGGAATTCTGTGGAACGATTGTATTCGATTGTATTGCCAACTGAAGAGCATGATGTCATAAATTTTTATTTCATGTAGTGTACGTCCCACAACATCTACATTTTTTTGCTGTTCATGTTGTTTAGATACTCCATGTGGTCCTAATTTTAATGAATGTCCGTCCGTTCTAGGTCATGCATTGTCTGAGCTTCTGTTCTTTCTAATTATTTCGTGGAACGTATTGAAAATTGTAGGTAACATCTGCAAATGTGGTAGTGAATGTTACTTATGTTTTCATCAATATTTCCATTGAATACGTTCATGAGGTCGTCTATCGAGGTTGTCAGAAACGGGCGACTTCCCGCAATGAAAATTCTGACATTGGAAGGGAAGATCATGCTGGACGGAGAGAACTTTGGGTACTGACTCCATTTCTTATCTAATGAGAGAAGTAACCTGCTTTGCACTTCATATATTGTTGTGAGGCCGTCGCTTTTTTTCAAACATCAGATGAAGACTTCATTATGTGTGATTTGATATGTAATGATGTGCAACAAGTCAAAGGATTTCTGGGAAGGCTACAAGCTGTACTGTTTCGCCAGTTATTCAGAGTGCACAAAGTCGAGAGGCAGTTTTGTATCAAGTAAAATGGGTGAGCGACAATCAGTTTTTTAGGAATGCAGTCTTTACTTTCCAAAACAGAAGTGACGGTAATTGTGTGATATTTCATGGAAATTGAGACGGATCCCGATATTCTCTTTAATGAAAAAGTCCCATCCATGTTAAATTGTCAACATTCATATCAACAACTCTCGAACTGCTACTGCTTCAGTTGTTGAGTTTTTCATTGTAACGTAAACCAAAATTTTCGCATGAATTGTGAACCACTCACTCTGCATATTTAACTGGATGTTGTGCTATGCCAGGTGGACTAGTTTCTATGATGCATAAAGAAAAGGATGTTCTATGGGGATCAGAATATGACCACACAGTTAGGCAGACGTGGGCTATGATGGAAGAATATGCAGAACTTTTCCATGGCTTGGACTGGAGAAACCTAAGGTGTGGTCAACATGGAAGGATAAGTGAAAGATCACTTATATTTAGAGAGGATATGCTTTGTTGCTCATTAGTAGGTAATTGGTGGAGTACTTTTTTGCATGCAGGGTTTTGATGGAAGAACATGATGATTTGAAGGAGCTGTATTCGTCGGAGAATGGGTCGTTGTTGGTACAGCTTGTTTATGTGAGTCCCACTTCTATATTTTTTGAATTGGAATTTTGAATGCGTAAGATGTAAGTATGACGGTGAAGAGAAGTGAATGTATTTGCCATAACAGTCGCATGACTGTCGTATCATTTTTTGACATCCAATAGTGTATATGAATGTGCACGAAGCGAGGTACTGAGTGCCATATTTGTGAAAGCCTTCTGTGAAATTTTTGAAGTGATGTCGTAGTGGATGAAGACTGTTGAAGTTAAATATTATGTTATTCCAATGTATTCGTAAAGAGACACAACAGTATTTATTTTCAGGATGCCGATCATGGAACGGAGCGCCTGCACAGACACTCGAAAAGCATTCGCGTCACACACACGAATATTTTTGAAGAGATGCATGCCCGGCTGAAGGATGCGGGTTTGAAGTTGCAGAGCATGATGGAAGATTCAAAGAAAGTTTCACCTTCTTCCGAAGTTGGCAAAAGGAAGCAGTCGAATCAAAGACACATGGCTCAAACTATTATTTCGAAGAGGTAGTAGTTACAATTAGCAGTGTTACACTGCCGAATTTCTGTAAACCGACTGTTTACAAAACGTGTTTCAGCGAATTCTGATAGGTCGTATCACACTTGAGAAATTTTAGAGACGAATGCAATACACAGTTGCAAGAATGATGTGTTATCGAAAACTAGAACTTCATTTTCAGAGTAGTGCTGTTGAATGTGTGTGTCAGTTTTGATGACCAATACTAGCATGCACTGCGGTGCACGTCTTGAACCATGATTTTGTTTTGGTGGTTTATTTGTAAGCAGTCATTGATTGAAACAAGATCACTGTATTTTTTACCATGGACATTTAGGAACGAACATTTCCTCTGAAAAGTGTGGCATTCTATGTACTGAAATCGTTGTCGTGGTGAGACAGGATTATTGAATTGCATTTGGTGTAACCAAGTCCGTAGAGCGCGTGCCATGTCATTAGAGAAGTGTGTTTGTTTGAAAAGAGATGTAACGAAAACTTCTCTATGTTTCAATCCTTTGGATCACATGTTGTCGAAGCTGTTTTTTATTTTGTTTTCTAATGTAAGTTTTCAAGTGTTCTCTTAGCTTTGAAATTGTAGGCTGAAATGTAGTTCCATTTTCATAGCTTCGGTGTTGTATTTACAGGGGAGACTGTCATTCCAGTGGAGGCATTTTTTTATTTGTTGATGCCATGCCTGTGCAATTATGAAAGGAATTTGAATTTCTTGTGTGCCATTTATGTGAATAGACAGAAAGATTATTGAATACTGCAGTAGTAGGCGTAGAATGAGAGCGTAGTGAATGTAGACAGAGTGACTTCTTTTCCATTACCATAATTGTTTGGGTCAAACGCTTAGCGAGTAGGTCGGTGTACAACTACTCAATTTGCCATATTGGGGTACTAGCGACTATCACGCACATTTCTGAATAAAAAAAGTACATTTTAGGGATTGGATCATGGCGCCAAGATGTGCTACATCGGCAGTTTTCAGCTAAAAATTAGCGGCGTATGAAGCCTATTTCTGTATGATGCACATTCATTGATTTAGCCAGGGATTGAATAGACGGCTGCAATTATAACTCTTTTTATTTTAGAAAATTCTGTTTTGTCTTGATTTAGAAGATAGTAAAACTATGTTATTTAAAAAAATAAATGACGTAGAAGGTAGTTGTAAATGTTGAGCTTGCCGAGTCAGTGAGGTGGTGATGGGCTTTTTGCTTAGGAGAGATCATTTTTCGCTTTCCTTTTCATTCTTTTTTTTCTTCAGTGTCGTATACGAACTTGAAAACTTGGGAAAGTTTGACGTGTGCGTCCTCACTCTGGTTTGTCAACGGTGAACCACTGGTTCGTTGACTTCGTGTACTAGTATTTGCCATTGCAGGTCTTGTAAGCAATTGCGTTGGAGCACTGCGGAAGCGATGGACTGCAATGCAGAGTCGTTGAACTTGTTTGACGTAGATATTGTGAAAGAAACGCAAGTTTTTGCAAATGAAGTACTACGCTTAGAAGTTCGTGGAGACGCAGAGGTAGTGTAAACAATGCTTCTTTCACTTCGTGAACTTCATTTAATGATTTCCGAATTTTTCTTTGAAAGCATTCACGACGTACAGATGGAAATGAACCTTATTTTCTGTTTGTTTGTGTTAGGGGTGATTTGCATACACTTCGACGGAGACCGCCGGTTGCAGTAATTCTCAGGTGAGTTCTTTGACGTTCATCATTGAAAAGTACAAAATTTCGAGACGTGTTGCTGTTATCCACAGTGTGCAAGGTGAATGTGAGCCAACGTAGCATTGAAACGTTTTCCGCACTCTGACATCGCAATTACATTGTATGCATGCGTCCAGGACGTTCATCATCCCGGAATGCGAGGAACTCAACTGAATAATTTTCAGGTGAATTGGAAAACTAACATTGGATATTTCTTCTGGAAATTGTGCACACCCTAAACCTTGAAGTTGTTCTCATTAGACACCAGTAGAATTGTCTTCAACTGAAGGGATACGTGGCCACATTCGAAGTTTTACCTCTTCACTTGTACTTCTGCATAAAAGTTATCCGAATGTTAACCATCCGCACAATACAGTAGTCACATGTGGTTTGGTATGGACTAACCTGTTAGAACTGCAGGAAACCAGTTGCCGTACGCCCTCACATGTTACATATGTACAACAACCAAGTTGGCCGAATTGCGGTCCGATGTTAGGATCTGCAGGATTCCCGATGCAACACGTCTTTGGAAATGGTTTTTTCCCACACTTTCCACACGGTCAGTACAGGGGTATGTCTCTAGCGTACGTCGTACCTTCTCAGAACTTAGGTAGCATGGGTGTCATCCATTCTCAAGGGGGAGCAATGGGAGGGTTCGACTCGAATGCTGCATGGTTTGACATGCGGAACACAAATCATCCGATTAATGACATATTGCAGCGGCAACCTATGTTTCCTCAGAATGAGCAAATGAAGGAACCTTAGACTCTATCGAGAAAGACACCTTCTAGCAGTGGAAGGATCTGTCATCCTCATAGAACGAATGAAGTAAAAGAAAGGGAGGGAAGTTCCGAAGGCCAGACGTAGGCAATGAAAGTGGACAGTGTTGTAGCTGGACAGAAGGACACATAGAAGCCCATGAGTACTTTACCACAGCATGAGTTACGACATTCGCCTCCACGGAACTCAGAAGATACAAATAACGGACCAATGGGTAGCGATAGCATATTAGCGTAGAAACAGAGAGGAACGTCTTCGGTACGCGGAAGCATTCCATGACGCCGTCAAAATTTCTAGTGGGTTTTTAGCGAGGCATCAGTGACTCAAGTAAGTCAAGTACACCTCCTTCTTTAACCAAACGGACAGCTAATAGAGGAGACGAAAGGTCTTATTTGAAGGAAATAAAATTGGCCATTTCGGAGGGAAGGGTACCGCAGGTGAAAGTAGATCAGGATGAAAATGGTAATATAGTCCGTTATAGGTCTCAATTCATGAATGCCCTTAAATTAGCCGCTCATGCCATTGTCCAGGGCGCTTACATAGACATAAATGAAGAGGACACAATGAATCAAATAATGGAGGAGGTTTTCCGATAGTTCATTTTGTCTCAACCATTGCCACCTAGAATGGTAGAGTCTTACTTGAAGGGTTATTTCAAAAGACTTAGATCTGAGTATCATCAGTTTTGGCTGAAACACGGAGATGAGAAGAAGCCTGATGATTGTAAGAAAGCGGTGTGGGTGGAATTGATAGAGTACTGGAAATTGGCCGACGAGAGTAAGGAATGCACGCAGAACAAAATGAATGCAGAAGCCCGAAGAAGGAATTCGGTAATATTCTGTCAGAGCTGTTTGTTTTCGTTGATGACAGACTGCCTTGCAAAGTTTTCACTTCATGTTTCTAGAAATAAAAATGTAGAATGCATTGTGTAGATTCACAAACTTTTGAACAGAGTGTTTGCTAAAGTCATTGGATGTAGCACTACACATTTCCCTGCATTGAACATAAACCGTGGAGTAGAAATCATGTGAACCGATACAAATTCATTATTACATGTAGTGATTTCGATGTACATGTATCGGATTTCATTGGTACACTTTCAAAAATAGTACACTGACATATTGCATGTCATCGCTTTTGTCCACTTCTGTTGTCCACGGAATGTAGTTGAAGGGGAAGACGAAGACCGAGGTGCAAAGCACGGCGGAGCAGGATATTGAAAACGTCAAAGGATCGGGTTCACCTACGTACGAGGGTGGAGGTTTTGCCTCAATGTGTAGGACTGTGAGTATTTCATTCGAGAATAAAACAATGTACAACGTATTGGTCGGATTGTAGTACTCATATGAATTAATCGATGAATTATGTCGTCGAAAACATGGAAAGAAAAGGACATGTACATATTCAGGAGACAAGTCATAAAAACCGTTGAATTAACGAACGTGTACCGCAGGACTCTCTCGGCTTTGATGAATATACGCCGAAGAATAGTAAAACGTGTAATGATGGAGCAATCCGGAACCCAATGGAAGACATCAGCAACAAATTGCACGATGTTGTAGACAACATTCTGGCGTCCTTTTCATCAAGGTCGCTGCCTTTGCAATTGCTGAGCAAAAAGTCGCTGGACAACAAAGCAAGACTGGAGGCACATGGAAGTCAGAATTCAGGAGCATCAAAGCATGTCGTCAAGACAACAAACGAAGTTATATTCAGTTTAAAGCGTCCAAATGACGAAGACACTTTTTTCCCGATGTCTACGAAGTATTCCACAAATACACAGGGTCATATTGAAGGGATTGAAAATGTGAAGAGTGAAGATAAAATGAAAACCGCAGACCGAGGAATTAAGCAAATGCAGTATACTGTCGGAATGGCGGGTTCCGTAAATGGTTTCTCGTGCAAAGGAAGAGTTTTGTTTACCGAGGACATTACAAAGGGTACATTACCAGCAAAGCCGAAATTTAACGTGCACGCAGATGGTGCCGTCACCAAAGTGGAGGTTCTCATGCTTTCCTCCGATGCATCCTCGGACGAGGAAGAGTTGAACTGTTTGGGGAAAGGACGGATGATTCGTTCACATGACGTAGTCCACAAATGCAGCCCAACGTACACGGTAGAAATTGAAGCATGGCCGCGGTTAGGATCAGTGAGCGAGAAAGCGGCAAGTGAGAATGTCACAGAAAGCATGAAGAAAATTGAGAAGATGCCCAGAAGTAATCACTCACAGGCGGAGATGTTGTCGAAGGTGAAGCAGAAAGTTCTATATGAAGAAGAAGCAGTGCATGTTGAGGAGTTTGATGAATTGTCGAAAGGAAATTCATCGATACATCCATACAAAATGTCTCAAAAATTGTAGACTGACGGGAACAACGACACGGCAAGGAGGTCAGACGAAGAGTTAGAGGAGCGAAAGTACGTTGACAAGGACTTTGACGGCCAAAGTGACGATGAAGAGCCGCCAGTTTTGTCGAGAGAAATAGTGAAGCGCAAACTTGTTGACGAACACGCCGGTAGTAGTGCTAGAAAAGAAATGAAAGGCAGATCTCTGAGGAAGATAACACCTGCTCAAGTGAAGAAGACAAAGATCAATGGAATGGACGCGGCTCTCATAAAGAAGTTACAGTTCTATAAGCGTCCGAAGAACGCGGTGAGTCGTATGACAATATATGTAAAGTCGTAGGGGTTCTATGCATGTCCACGGATGTGAGGTTATAAAAAAACTACAATTGGACATTACGAGTTTTGAATATGAAGCGGACATTAGGCAAAGCATATTTGACGTCACTTTGGAGTAAACACTGAACAGCATTGACGGAGTATGTAATAGCAGTTCACGGAATCTGTGAATAAGTCTAATGCTGCTTTACCGTGGTCTTCCTTATACAGAATCCCATCAAGAACAGAGTGAAGGTATGGGTGCTACATCCGAAATATGTCGGTAAGGTGGTTGCCGAGGGGCATGCAGGTGTTAACCAGAAATCAAGGTGCGTTGCGTCGGCAAACGAAGTGTGCAAGGAAGGTCAGCAGCTACTGTCAATCGCACGAGTTTTTTCAAAAATACACCCGTCATGTACGATGCACAATGTCGGTTTCCTAAGAATATCCACTACTTGGATCAAGTTGCGGGTCTGCCTAATGCGCAAGTTCTTTGGTGTATGTGTCACTTGATTGAGATTCCGGCACTAGATCAAGTGACAAGATTGCTAGGGGAAGTGATTCAACCACAGTCTCAAGAAATTGAAGATAGTGAATCAGACTTCGAGGACAGCATCCAAAAGAAAGATCCAAAGAAGAAGTCCGTTGTCGTGAAGGATATGAGGAAGGGCCGATCATCGGGTAACGTTGTACCGAGTGCAAGCGTTTCTATAGTATATAGAAGCGCTCGGAGGGAGTGAAAGTCCTTGGTTCAGTATTGCAGAATCATAAGAACTTATTGAAGAATAGACGTCTGTAATATGTGTATACGGGAAAATGTTATAGAAGATGTTAGTAGTGTGGAAATGTCACAGTGCGTGTTATATTGGTGCGTTGCTTGTCTTGTGAACGCCGTCCCGTAATTTTCCTTTGTTTACTTATATAAGCAGCGAACTATTTCAGTAAAGAACGTATTTCCATACTTCACTCATCTATGGTTTATGATGCTCTAATCTGCTAATGTGTACTAGTATACGGAATAAGAAATCGCTTTTCAGAATACAAATTTTGTTTTACTAACAATACGTGGATTCCAATAGAAAGATGCTTCAAAGGTTGAAGGCGCATGTATGTGTTGTCATTATACATACGGGGAAAAGTGGAATTAGTCCATCGCTGATAAAATCACGGAGGGCAAAGTTTTCTATTCTGTAGCAGAGTTTTATGGAGGTGAGGCATGCAGGGGTCGATGAAGTTTGCGTTTTAGTTTGTATTTTTTCATGTTTTGGAGGAACTATCGTGACTAATTCGTTTTCAAAAATGCAGGACAAGGACAGTGAATATTTTAAATTCAGTTGAAGTAAAACCTATCATAGTATTTCACAATGTAAGCGGGTTTTCGAACAACTGAATAGATGTAAAAGTGGATTCACTGTAAGAATTTGTAGAGAGCCTCATATGTTTTACGATTACTGCAGTTCATAGGGTTAATTACGAAGTGCTATTTGTTCTACGAATGGCGGTACGGGATAATACTGAACTTGAATTCACTATGGAATCATGCATTGTACGTACGGATCGACAGAATACTAATCTTTATTTCGGTCGTATGTCGTCAGTCATTGTTATTATCAGTGTTGATGCAGGTCGATGACAGCGAAGCTTGTGGCGCTTGACTGTATAATGAGGGGAGTGCATTCTTTTCACTTCTGAAGTTCTAATGGCGGAATTGGAGGTATGATATTTTTACATTCAGTTCAGGGTTGCCCGTGCAGGACGATGGAGAAGCAAATTACTTCATCCGCTTTTTTTTTATTTCTTTTAAATTTTCACAGAATTTGAATTTCACAATTATTTTACGCCTTGTCGTCGTTATCTTTTAGAAATTGGCGATGTCTTGGACAGGGGAAGCGCATGCACGTTGTCGATGCTTTTTGGAAATTGTCGGTGTCTTTGGAGGGAGGTGAATATTCAGATGTTGTCAGTACATCTAAGATGAAGTTGGAGCGCTTCACAACTTTTTGGCAGACTTTTCTATTGAGCGATGAAGATGGAGCGCATCACAACTTTTTGGCATCCTTTTATATTGAGCGCTGTTGTAGTAAAATGTTGATTTCAGTCGTAGCTAATGTAGGCATGCGAATGTGGTAATGAAGGAATGACTTGCGTTATGAATCATGACGTCTTCATGTATTTTTATGTGCATTGTATTGTGTACAGAGAAGTTTTTGCAAATCACGATGGAAAGAATTAGTATTTAAGAAAACTTCGTTGAATTCTGTAGAATGCGTTAGAAGAATTTTATATGCGAAGTGACAGTGTAATGAAATCCAAATGTCGCCGTTTTTTTAGGGAATTCTTGCGTACCGAATTCGCTGATGAAGTATTGGAAAGAGGAAGAAGACCTGAATACTCCATTGAATATGAAGAGTATTGTGCAGATGTAGTCGCTTCCATGGAACTGCTCACCGTGTAATGCAAGTGTCCAGGTGATTACGTGCAGTACTTGCATTGAAGTTATGTGAGTACATAAAGGGTTATTGTATGCGTACATGAATATTTATTTTGAGCTGTGACAGAGTCCGACGTCGCACACTTCATAGACTACGACATATAACATGGATTGTAAGTGGTTGCTTTGGTGGAATAAGTGTTGCGTGCACGAATGGGAGTGTACGTACGTGTAGTGCATGCGCAGGGGCTGTTGTGATGTGAATCCACTTGTATGTATATGTTCCGGAAGATCGTGCAACCTGGAAAGTTTGATGTCTTGCATGTCGGGTTATTCATGCATTACTTTATTTCAGAACCCAAATGACATTGGACATGTGAAACTGTGCATATTGTCATTGTGAGGTTCGACTGCGGACTTCAGCGCGCTGTACATAATATTACAATAGCGATTTTTACATGATTGTGTTGAAATCGTAAAAGTATGACTTGCACGTAGTGGAAGTGAATGACGACTAGCTGTCTGCGTGTACATTTTTGAAGCCAATAAGTACGAGTTTGCGGACGTATGAATTAGAGCTACATAATGTCTGCGCCTGTAGTGCGAGTGGATCTTGCCTTCTGCATGCACTGTGATTGCAACTTGTATATTCAGTTGACTACGAACAACTTGTAGTCAAAGATTGATACAAGTGCAACTTATAATGGAAATGGACTACAACTAGAAGTGGAGCTGGATGTCGACTACGACTACAAGTGGAATTCAACGTCGACTACAACTACGACTATAAGAGGTAGTCGACGTCGACTACCAATGGAAGTGGTAGTTGAAGTGAAGAAGTAGTGCAACTTGTAGTCGAAATCAAGTACGTACACTTGTAGTTGTAGTGGAAGTCGACTACGAGTGCAAGCGTAGTAGAATTCAACTAATTAATGAAGACATACTGTAAGCGCGAGTAATGGTATTCGAGTACGATTTGAAGGGAGTGGCAGTTCAGTACGTACGAGTGTAAGCATAGTGAAGTGGACTACTTCTCGAAGCAATTGTGGTGGGAGTAATATTACAGTGATCGAGTGCGCACTTGTACGTAGTACGCGGAAGCAAATTACGCTAGTAATATATAAATGAAGCGGACACAAACGACGTTTGCAAGTGAACATGCAGTACGTACGTCTACAATCTCCGTGCTTTAATGACCTGACTACGTTTGCAGTCTATGTATGTACTATATATATATGATCGAGTGCGTGCTGAATTGTGTATGCCAGAGCGATCGCGTGTCCATCTCATTTCTGTATGATTGTTTGTACGCGAAAGTACGTAATTAATGATCGAAAACTACATCAATGGAGTAAACAGTAGTTGAATGATCGAAGCAATGAAGCAATGTGTGCACAAATGTAGATGTACTGTAATGCATTGCGGGCACTTGATCGATCGAAGAGGTTGCATCTTCAATTCTGACATCAAATGTGTATGCCCTAAAACGCGAGTTAATATATGAAGCGTTAATTGAATAGGTACTGAATATGTTACTGTACATAAAAATACTTCAACGCTGAAGTACATGCAAGTGTTTCCGAAGGCTCTATATATTATACACTGGAACAGTTGAGCATGCGACAGTTAAAAAATTGAGTGACTACCGCATGAATTACGGAGAAAACGTAGATAAACCGACTGTCACAAACAAGTGACCAAAAAAAACGTATTGGCAAATTTACTACGGGTTTTTTTACCAGGTTCTGGTATAGTGAATACAACTACTTCCGGAGATACCGATGGCAACACATTCACTGTCCTGCAATGAGGCTATTCAGTAAGCGATGCATGCACTACCTATGAGGAAATTGGAGAAGGTGCTCTTCTGAAGAGTCGGAACTGTAATGAAATGAAGAATTACAATGCAGCAGAAGAAGTGACTTACCTATGGAAGTGCTCACAAGAAGTGAGAGGATGTCACACTTGCAATTCGGTGTGACCTTCAATGCCATACTCCACTGACATTTGAAGGTCACGCTCACTTCTTCTTGTACATATCTTCATGTTTTTAAAAACTCCATGTGAAAGTAGTAGAAATCCGTTCCTTCATCGTCATATTTAGTCATGAAATTGAATTCCATCAGCATAGATTTTACTTCAGCATGTACATTTCAGAAGCATGAGGCAAGTGAAGTATTTCTTTTGCTTTATCACTGACATTGGAATGACTGCATTGCGTTCCAAGTATAGCACGCTTAGCATCGGCATTCCAAGAAGAGTAGCTGTAGTATAGGTGACACGACTACAGAGCAACAAAGACCAACAAATGAGATGTGTGCATTTCTGATACAAGGAGTACATGATGAGTACCTACATGAACTCAGAATGAAGAGTGCCCGACAACAGACAACGTTCTGACAGTAGAAGAAGAAGATGCCGTTCGAAATGGCTACTTCTTATAGGGGACAAAATTGCTGCGCTTACAAGTTGAGGATGGAGTTACACACTGTGCATCAAAGTACAATATCGCCAATGTCAGACGCCACAAAGTACATGAGGTGAACCGTACACCAACCGGAATGTCATGTTTCCTCGGCACCAAAATCTTTGTCACGAAAAAATGGAGGAACGGCAACTGCTGAATATATGCATAGAAGATCCGTTAATGAGTTGCTATGCTTCGGCGTTGAATTAAATAGCAAGCGCCTCTTCTATCGCATACATGGCAGCAGAAATGGTAGTACGCCACCCTTTCAAATTAGGCATTTCCTTATTCGTTCTGGAATAGAAGACAGAGCTCGTCTTCAGTATATGACAGTCGTCCATGAGGCACGCCCTTCTATCCTTTCCGAAGGTTCGACTGCCCTCCATAACATTGTGCTCTACAACTTCCTGCATCACAAGTACTCGGCATTCATAGAAAGGTAATGTACCTTTTTGTAATTGACACTTCCGATCTGCTTATTCACAGGAATTGTTGACAGCATGGGTCCTATTCGACAGCGTTCCTTTGCTGTGCATAGCCGCCTCCACATGAACAGCTCCAATATGGTTCATCTATGAAACGCTGCAAATTGTGTACTCATTAGTAGTTACATGTACATACTACATATAATAATGATGGAAATGAATGCCGTCAGTGAGAGTGGCGTCAGGTATCGTTGAGCATAGCAGTAGGTGTATGTGCTTGTCGTTCCATTCAATGAACATATCGAACATGTGACGAAGTACATGTTTTTGAAAACAAATTGAGGTTGCGTGTCATCGCATGGACTATCACACTAACTGTGTGCAACTTTCTTCAGGATTCCAATGTGGCCATTACCATGGACTTTGGTCGCCATAGCACAAATGTATGCCCTGCAAACTGATAGTTTCAGGACGCACTACAAACTTTGCTTTTGCTTGGCAGCTCATGGCCTCACAAAGGTTTTCGCTAGACATCATGTCTGAACCTACTGAGCAGAAAAGCCTAACTAACATGAGAACAATTGCATTACATGATGGAAGTCATGTACTTCAGACTTGCTTTAGTCTTTGACCGGCACATGATGTGTGTTAGCAGTTCATCGTATTCTACAGAAACAATATTGTTGACATTAAGCCTTGCAAGACACTTATCTAACTGCAATGAAATCATTCTGCCCATGCTTGCCACTACTTCAGTGACCACAATCATCCATGATAATTCGTGAATTAGGAAGTAACAAGTACATACACATTTGAGACAGAAGGTAGCAGTCACAGGTAGACGCATAAACTGTACATGCATTAGAAGAATCCTTGACGCGTACCTTCTACAGGGCGATGAAATTATGCAGGACCATGTCAAGCGCCAAACCCACTTTCTCTGGAAGTGCACGCAAATTTGCGCGATGAATGCTACTGTCAAATAATATAATCATGCAGTCCTCGGATCCAGCATCAAACACTTCTGCATGATCAATATAGAATTGAACCTTTCAGTTGCCCTAACAATTATGTACTATTTCCAAAAATATAGCATGCACAATAGAGCACAACATTCTGGCAAGGATGTGTGCTTCGTCATAGCCATGTCCAAGATGAAAATTCTTACAATTGTTGGAAGTACTGTGCTGTATGTAGCATCATATTAGAATGTTGTCGCACATGGCGACACATGCTGCTACACTGAACTTCCGTGTGGGCATATGCGGAACACGTACACAATTGACATTTGCTTGCAAGCAAAGACGATTGAAGAAGTTACGCTATGCTGGTAATGCCAGAATTCATAAGCGGCATTACCACGCATGGAAATTAAATAGTTTGCAGTTTGCTATGGCCATAGAAAAATGAAAGGGAACTCAGGTGTGATTTGTCCTTTAGATGGCTACTTCTGCAACTCTGCGCGTCAACACTCGCAGCACTGTAAGCCATATCAAAATCGTCTTATACCTCCTCTATGCAGTTCACAGCTGACATATACAAAGTAAGAGCATGACAACAGTCTTAGTCATGAAGCATGGAGAATGTAGAGCCTATATTGTTCCCTCACATGTGTCTTCTACAATTTATGAATACGGCATACCTTTTCCAGTGAAACAGAACTGACTTGCACCCAATGCATTGCATTAATTGCAATCTACAAAGAAATGAAAAACATCTTACAGCCGTTGGCAACATGGCCATCATTTGTTCTGTTCCCTTCTTTTTGTACAGAGGTTTCATACTGTGGACAACAGGAAACACAGTCATGGTCATCATACTTGGAAAAGTTGCCTTCATAACCAAGCATGTCCGCATGCTGTTCAGCAGATTTGACATTGAACTTCATGTACCGCCGTGAAGGCATTTGCTATTGTTCTTGCAATGGAATTTCTCTCCCCGGAAACGCTGTGGAATTCAAGATGGTGATGTACCGTTCCGTAGCAGAAGACTGTGACTTTGTTCTAGTGAATTGCTTCTATAATTCCCATGCGAAAAGTAGTGTACATTACAACACTTTCTGTCTTCCAATGCGTACAATTGAACACGAGGAAGTACTGATCCCACAAGAAAGGCCGATGCACATTTCCCTTAGGGTTTTCCAACCGTCAATTCATCACCAAGTGACCGACGGCTTCTTCCTACACACATGTACATATCTATCCATGAGTAAATGAGCGCCATGAAAAAGTCCATGCACTTACAACCGGCGACAGATATAACGTACAAGCGTTGAAGTTCAGAAAAGACTTGAAGCAGTGGAAACGGGATGAAGCTGACGTCCTCACCACATTGCAAACGTCTTTCATGGTAAGGTTCATCCTCAGACAAGGTCATCTTCTCATTGCAGCAGCTGGAAGCACGCCATTCACTGATTAGTAGTTCGGAATGTGAGCTATTAGTCCATTGCGTTGCAGATGATGTGATTGTTCACTGATAAATCCTTCATAACTGTAGCTACCACAGAGCATCTGCGGACATATGTGAACACTAACACAGTTATAAGTTAGAAACCATGGCGACTACATCACCGATCCTGTGTGCAAGTGCACGGAAATGCGTTCCTGCTCTTCCATTTGTTCAATGCATCACGGAATGCATTACAGAGGTTCTTTGCTTTCTATTCTTGCAATGGTGTACAGAAGCATTAGAAACAAATTGGCACAACATACTTGCAGTCCTTGCAACTGTTACAGCAACGTAGTTGACCTTGCGAAAGATGCACTGACGAATGCATTGCAGTCTTGGAATCATGCGGACGGAGCTTCTGCAGCGTTACATTTCACTAATTGTGCATGGGTATCAATGAACAATGTCTATGAGGTTAGTATCCTCAGGCTTTGTGTATTTTGAATGCACTAAGACGCATATCGTGACAGATACAAAATGCTGAACGGGAAGAAAATGATGGAAAGTGTCACTTGTATCACTTACACCGACTTCCGATAGAAGTACTGCCACATTGAAGACTTCTCATGTGAGGTCGCCGTACGTACCAAAATTGTAATGAAAACAGACAGAACAGGACAGGAGAATACCAGAAAATGGACATGTTCCACAACAAACAGGACATTTGCTGCGTACTATGCTGAACATGAGTCGATAGGTGCGACCATGCCGTCATTATAAGTAACGCAATTGTAGCACTGTCTTTTCTATTAAGTTCCAATTGCCGTTACTAAGCACATTTAGTACTACCTCAAAACAAAACATCACACATCAAAAACAATGCTATATAATGTTCAATAGTCTCACAGGCGTCCAAAAATTGCTATACTTGCGAGGCATACAACCTCTCCTGCAATGCCTTCAATCTATATATGGATGCACATGTAGAACTTATGCTCAAGATAAGTCCCTTTTTACAAACACTTCTATTTTGCCGGTACAGTGTATTAGCAGTTATGCACTACTACATCCTTCATATATAGGGATACAGGAGGCACACAAAAGTTTTTACGTTTCAGAGCAAGAAATACACTACAGTGTCCGCCGAGTTCCGTCTGAACATTATGCTCATAAGATTTCAAAACGGCCTTCTCATTAGACTGTACTATACGGTGCGTTCACCTACACACCTTCCATTCAGAAGCGTAGTTGTTCACTTCCTCTTTGATGCGTCACCTTTCTTGCCTGTAGTAGCCTGCAATTCCAGAATTCAGCAGTTAGGGCTCCTGCTTTTCATGAAGACCAAGTGTGCCTAACAGTTAGTATATACTGACAAGTGTTGCTACCATTGTCTATTAACTACTGTAATGCAAAACATGCACATGGACAAGGTGGAGAACTACAGAATACACTTCCAAGACCTTGGCAATATTCTCTGCAGATTTGGATGCCGTTGGCCCTGTCACAATGGCGGACTTGGGAGTCCTGAATGCCGCTGTGGACTTCGTAGGAAAAACCTTCGACTGAGTCCTCACCGTGCTTCCTGCTTGCCCCGCTGCATTAGCTGCGCCTCGCATTGTTGGGTTCTCCTGCATGTGCAAGAGCACATTCAATATACGATGTTGCATAAGCATCCTCTAATTTACAGGCGCAAGGAAGGTAATGAGAACAACTTCACAAACATGTCTGCATGAAAGCGTACGCAAAGAAGAAGGACGCTTGCATCTGCTCCATAGAGCATACTGGTATGCTGCTGTACACTTCCTTTCAAATGTGACCACAAACAAAGAATACTACCGCAGCAACCTTTGATACAGAAGAAGGATATTTCATGACGCTTAGGTATACAAGCAAATCTATGAAGACATCGCAAAGAACATGCTGCACTTCCGACATGATTGCCAGCGACTGCACGTTGTATTCTAAGCTATTCATTCAAACTATTACACCATGTACACTGTAACTTCCTTTACCTGGAGTGTTCATGGACATTTGTTTTCATACGTTTCAGTGCACACTTTGCAAGGACGTTGAAACTAACCTTTGCAGACATGGAATTCTCTTCGCCGGAGACTTGCAAGTCTATTGAGTCACCTGTGGCAATTTCATCGCTGAGCGCATACATATCTACATCTTCCACGATATCATCTTTTGAATTGCTAGGAACAGGAGCCTCCACGGAATTCGCTATTTCATGTTGACAGTTTGAAGCACCTATAGAGGCACCTTCTCTACTATCCGTCAATGGAGGGATGGGTACGACGTCCACTATGTCAACAACTTCAACTGTACTACCGTCCAGTATTGTGTTGCCCCCTTGGGCTTCCTCGTCACCACCGCTGTGTAGAAGTGCATTCATTTCAACGGAGGTGAACGCTGCGCATTCTTTGGAAATCACAAGTCCATCGTCAACAGGCTCTAAGTTGGCTGGCTTGAGCAACTGCGGAAGATCTTTGCTTGCACTACCAGGACGATTCTGCAGCACATCCATCAATAAGGACTCCAGCCGTAGTTGGGATGCATCCACTTTTGATTGGTGAAGCACCATTGACAATTCAATGGCATTCAAGCGTTGTCGCACTTCATCCTTGTCTGGTTCGGGATCAGTAGGACCTCTGCGCTTCTCCTCCTCCTGGTGGGTGAATTCAATTGCCACTGCAGCCTCAACTTCCTCGGGATGTGGAGGCCGTTTCTTTGACAATGTCTACAAATAGCACAAAGAAGGCAATTATAGATGGGCGCACAATAAAAACATGCTAATATACTGCAGCAATCATACATTATTGCAAGTATTAGTTGAATGTGCACTAAATGACATGTTCTTCGAGAAGGCCGTCTTTTGCACGGGATGTGCAATAGGCAATACAGTAGTTCAACAAGACAACAACAACAACAGTTTATTGAAAAACCTCACCAACTGCACAAGCATATCCCGCTCGATTGCTTGTAGTTGTGTAGCCTTGGAGACCTTGTTCTTTGAAATAGAGCACATGTGCTCCGACATTTGCTTGGATTCCTTTGTTTTCCGCTTTGCGCTCAATACATTCCATTGTTCAGGGTCAACATCAGCAGGCCTTTTCTTACCTACATCTATGAGCTGGTTGATTTTCCAGCGAGCATGAATCAACGCCTTTGTGATAAGAGGTACAAGCCAGTGGTCGCTAATCTTTTTGGACGGGCCGATGAGGCACCACTCTGAAAGCAAAAGTGTTGGTCACATAAAATAGAATTGAACTATTCTGTTGACGCAGTCATTGTCATACTTTGCTACGATAGGACAAACATACTTCAAAGTGTGCATGCAACGTCTGTTATGGAACAAATGACAAGAAAAGACATCCATGCACAGTGGAGTCAGTCGTCTATTCCGCAAAGTCGGTGCTATAGATGCTAAGGTGTACAGCAAAAGTGTCCCCAGCAAAAGCTCCATGATAGTAGTTTTATGACATGTTCGACATGAATAGAACGACAAGGGCGCTCATACCTGCATATAGTCTTTCGTACAGACATTTGCAGTCTTGCTTGTCTTGCTGCTCCCAACCCATTGTGACGTCCAAATCCGCAACAAACAAACACACGTCCTCCCGCAATGTTTTCATCATTTTCCCATGTGGGAAACCTATGTCATCAACCATTATTGGTTTTTTGATGACCTTTCCGCTGACGTCCATGAGCTGCAGCACGGGGACCTCCGTATTCCCGTCCTCATCGCTTGTATGTTCCTGTTCTTTGTTTGTTTCTTCTGCACTCCCGGAGGAAAGGCTGCATACAGAGAACTTTCCTTTCAGAATTCCCATTATCATATTCAAATGCCTTCAGACATGCCAGTTCACACTGGTTTGAATTGCTTCCCAAGGTCACGTGTATACTTTTCCACAGCATAGGATCGCCACTACATGCTGCACAAGCACCTCCTTAAAGAAGGCAAGTACAAAGTTAGTATGTGGCCTCGGACGTTTGATGGAACGTTCCACCAAACAACAACGACGTCCACGGAAACAGGCATGATGTCCACCGCAACGTCCAAAAGTACTAATTTGTTTGTGTAATCCTTTCATAATACTCATGTTTTGGGACCGCATTCAGAGAGAGGACTAGAAGACCATTACTACACCACTACTAAAAACACAGACAACGTCATCCTACACAAGCAGTGCGTTGCTATGACATGGAAAACGTGGCTAGGCATAAGAAGGCGACGACATCTACCTGTAATTTCCGGCTATGGCATTAACTTCCTCCCGTAGCGACAAACGCCATTCTTCTTCTGAGGATGACTGGTCCTCCATTGCAACTACCTTGCGCTTTCTTGGCCGTGGCATCAACGGCAAAGCCTTTCTTTTTCCCTTTCCTTGGGCAATACTCATTGGTTGCTTGTTGTGTAGTCTTTTGCTACGCACCTCGCCTACAAGACGCATTTTCACGTCCCTGGGGTTCCTTTGAAAGTCATCATTCTCTCTGTCACTGCTATCTTGGGCATGTGCTTGGGAAGTTATTTCTGCTCGCTTCATCGGTGTCGCACGACGGGGTGCCATTTTCGACCGTGTGGACGTCCACCTGAGAGAAGTATGACCTACAACCTACGAAAACAATGCCACTTCAAGCGCAAAACCGAGTTCGTCATGACGTCAAATCACTTGACTATTACAAATACTACATGCAAGGCCGCCTATTTTGAGGCCAAGAAGGCTTTCACTGTCCACTTGCATGACTACTACTTTGTTTGTACACCAGCAAAGTGTGGACATGCCATTGCTAGTCCTTCAAAAGAACGGCATACTAGGCATTGACATGCAGTATTTGGAGTTGTGCATGAAGAGAACAGAAATATGGAATTTGACGTTTCCACGCTGTTCATCAAAAGACATGGTGCACTGCAGACAATGTATTCACAATGCGCTTACAATAAGAACAATTCATACGTGCATACTAAACAATGGACCTAGGTCTTTCAAAGTAGAAGGTAATGCAGAAACAAACATTTGACATAGTAGCTGCATCTATGGACTATGTGACATTAGAGAGACGAGTCCGAATTCCTGGCTCGCACTTGCAGAGACAGTGGATTTGGAGGACAACAGACACTGGGAAAACTCACCTTCGGTAATACAGGACGGCTTGGAGAAGAAGTGAAGGTCGACATTCTGCAATTTGAGGCGCTGAAGTCCTACATGCAAGTGAATACAACAATTGAAGCAACAGTGGCATGAGGAATGCTGTCCTACATAACATGCGGGCCCAACGTGGTCTATAGAAATATAGTAATGCAGGAACCCTATATTGTAGGATAGCCTATAACCGTCAGCCCTATCACCGTCCATAGCCCCATATTGCGGGCTAAGGCGCAATAATGGACTTAATTGGGATGCCAGCATTGCAGCCCAGTAATGTGTGCAGTCCACACTTTATAATGACGAATGCACAATTTCAAGAAAATTTAAAAGAAGCCAGCACTAAAGAATGCGTGCTAGGATTTCTGAATTTCACATACCCTACATAGAGGTTGAATGCTTCACGCTTTACTACTAGACGACGTGGAGGCATCTACTGTCATCGGAAGTAGACTTGCTTGTACGCGATTCGAAGTGCCGGAGAGCCTTGCATTGCTACGCGATTGAGCTGTAGGAGATGTAAAGACCGCTATGTGTTGGATGAAGTGGTCGAACACACACAGCGCGGCATCTGTGACACACATATCAAGTGGCGCACAGTGAGGTACTACGTCCTCTGAGCGTCCTAACCGATTGCCGTCTTGCACTATTGAATTCACAGCCATCGCTTACTACTAGTAGTCGTCTCTGAGAAAAAACCAGTGGCAAGGCAATGTTTCATAGTGCACAAAGGCATGTGAACGCTACCTTCTCAATTCAGTGTGTGCAGTGTTGGACACATGGTCATATGAGAAGTAACGCGCTAGGGGACAGCACAGTAGTCGAGGCTGTCGGCCATTGCATTCCGAGGGATGTCCAACGCAACGTCCTCACGTTCTGAAGAACATTGGCTTGTCCGGGATGATGTTCTTGTGGACGTCAGGTAGGACGCTCCATGACGGTTTGTCAAATCCTACTCTTACTGTCCTCTGTCTAGAGTATTAGGCCATGAGAACATCATGTTGTAGTCATAGTTTTCGTCTACACTTGATTCGACTGTGCTTAGAGGATACTCTACAATGGCAATGCTCATAAACAAATGTACAACCAATACAGGCTATACATGAAGAGGACATAAAAACTGTGCCTTGTCTGCACTAACTTGCACATGCTGCAAAGTGAGCGGAGAAGTCGTAATTGTTTTTTCCTTTTGGTATGTATCTCATATATTGTGCTGTAATGAAGAAGTGTCGACTTAGAGACATTGTGTCACTAGTAGAAAATGAGGCCCAATTTGTTGTTTTGGTCGCGTTGATCATCAACAAATTTCTGTTGATCAACAGAAATTTGTTGATGATCAACGCGACCAAAACAACAAATTGGGCCTCATTTTCTACTAGTGTGTGCAGACAAGCATTAAGGAATTGATGACAAGCAAACAAAACTCATAGAACATGCACATTGTAAGGCAAACTTCGAGGTCTGAGCGCGCTGATGCTGCACATACAAAAGTGCTCCTGTATAGAATGGTGTTTCTAACGTCTGTTTCCTCTTGGCTTCTGCAGTCACAATAAGTGTTGTACGTTCTGAGCACGCTCATTTTGGGCAAACTTCATGACGTACGCGACGTTGCCTTGTCCTTCAGGAAGGACGCACATCATGTACTCAGGAACGTGGATACCATACACAACGAAATTATCATAGCCAATCGTCATAGAAGTTTCCAACATGTGCGCAACAAGTAGAACAATTGGAAGTCGATGGTTTCCGCAGTTCTTGTGGGACACATGTATTACTATAGTAGTGGTACACGTGTTCCAGACGATGTTCTAATGGACGTCCTGTTCAGCGTCCGCGGTATACTTGTTTGCAACGACATTGCGGACAGTTGCATGCATGCAAAGACGTCCACTAGAACTTCAATGGGGACGTGCACAATGACCGTTAGGACATGACAGGCATCCTTTGCAGAATTGCAGGTCCTTTGCAGCACATTTCTAGTGGAGGGGATGCAGACGACAGTGACGATGTCATTGTCGTCAGCAGCGTTGGAGAATGTTCAGATGGCGACGATGACACTTTTTTAGAGGACATGGACGCCGAACTCCTGACGTACTTGGAGAACCTAGTTTCTCATTATACAACGCACATGTACTACGTTGAGCATGGTCTCGTAGGTGGAAACGATTTTTTACCAAACACCATGGACGACATGTACGTGCAGCACATATACTGCATTTCGTTGTTCAATGATGGTTGCTACCCCTTTGACCGGTGGGAGGAAGACTACGAGAACTGGCTATATGAGCGAGTGTGTGCAGCAATGGCGGAAGGAGACGTAGTTCAGTATGTGCACATGGAGGCCGCTTCGCTGTAAGAGATATTGTAGAAGGCAAGAATGGGAAGTTGTTGATACATGTCCTACATGTCTCATGATGCTTCTGTAGAAGATAGCCCCCTTTGTGATGTCACAATGCCAACGACCAGTAATGTCCACAGTCTCCAAACATGCCGACTGCTGTGGAATGCCAGTGGGACATGTACAGATGTGTTGTGAGCAATGACAACTAACATGAATAGTCTATGCGTGAACGAATATTTGTTTCACATATTGTAAATGTGTTTCGCTATACAAAAGTGGCAACAGATATGATACCACTCACTTCTAGAAACTGTTGTTTCCTTGCAATGTAGTATATGATTTTATAATCATAGTATGTGCAATAGAAAATAAGCCATGGCTGTTGCATGTGCTTCTTCAAGTGCATTTCTGGCACACAGTGTGTGACTGCATATTGTGCATACTTTACGCATATTCTGTATGCGGACTCCATGACCTTGTGAATACGATGCATATTGTAGCAGAGTTGGAAATTGGAAAGGAGCATTACCACATCATATTTCAGCAACAAGTGCACGGAAATGTTGCGTCCGATGTCGTTGTGAATGACATCCATCATTGACGTCAGCGTCTTCAAGTAAACGTACTAAAACCTCAAGAATTTTTCGTTTTGTCCTCCAAGCAATGCTGAGTTGTGCATGACAGAAGTAAGCACTATCCTTGAAGACAAGCTGCAAGGAGGGATGTGCTAGTATTAGCGGTGAATGCTATACCACTCACGTTCATTCCTGAGAATATATTAGTAGAGGGTTGCAATACGAATATTGATGCAGCTTGTACAGGTATTGTACGTTCTGTCCAAATGGCGTCAATGACAGGGAAATGCGAGGCATTCGATACAAATCACTCCGATGTCACTGTCAATGACAATGGTGCCATTGCTTCTGATGAATATGTAGCTTCTGTGATGTGCATGTGGCACCGAACAGAAGAGGAACCAAGGGACGGAATGTTGCAAAGAATATGTTAGTAGTTTCGGTTAGCAAGTCCACTTAGGCTTCTTCTCTATCTGAAATGATGAAGCACAAATGGAGTGGGACCTTGAATTCAGATATGCAGTGCATTGCTTTTCAGAAGAACTACGGAGAGAACGAAAGTTCAAAGTACTCTGTGTGTGAATTCCTGGTCGGTGCTAACACATAGTAGACGTATACAATTTCGAACACGAAATATATACTAATGTTTTCACAAATTGCAAAGCCGAAGAGAAATTGACGTCTGCGTACATGCACAGTATTTGTTCTATAACATATGAGAGGACTGTATTTCTAACAGTAGTAGCAGAGCGAACGTCTTGCCCAAGTGCACTGTGAGCACGTTCTGTACATCACAATTATGTTACAGAAACTAGAACATGTCAGTCACACTGTCGCTCATTTACTGGACAATTGCACCGTGCAAGAGTAGCGTCTGAAAGCATTCTAGGATTTACTATTCTAAGAATGAGTAGTGCTTGTCATACATGGTGGACATATTACTATAGTTGTTAGAGCCATATACAATGCTTATGTACAGCATGAATGGATTCACGTTCCAATTTTACATTGTAGTAGCACTGCGGACTGTGCAGCCATATTGAACTACAGCTACTTACACCTCTTGCATGCGTTCTATGGGTATACAATTTATGTGTGTACAATTCGTACATGAAGTAAGGTCTATAGTATTAGAGGCATGCATTTTGACAAGTTTTTCAACATTTTGTTGTACTAGGTGTGGACATTGCATATGCAATCCCTTGGCGTTCATCATCAACGACAACGTGCATACAAGTGCCTCTGAACAACACATTTCATAATGATTCCCTAATCGCAGAAGTGGGCTACTAGAGTGCGCATTGCCAGCGACGGGCGCACACTACGACACATCCCAGCAGGCGCCCTCATTCTACAAACTGAGCTGCGAGTGGCAACGGAGCAAAATGTACATGCCTTTTTTTGTCCCTGCTAAGAATGTCATGCTTACGAAAAAGTATTGCAATTATTTGAAAGCATCATGCTGCATTTGGACGTGATCAATTTCTAACAAAGTCAATGATAGGAGGAGACCCACCCGAGGGATATCCTTCTCACGGCATTTGGGTAGAAGATGTAGCATATGATGACGACATTGTTGACACTGAGGAAGCGTTACCTATACCAGATGCTCATGTAGTTGACGATGTTCCAGACATTGAGGGGGGCGACCCATCAAGTGCTGCAGAGCCTCCATTGGATGAGTACCATGACGTGCAAAGGCAAGTCATGGAGGCCCTCGATCGAGGAGATGCTCTACACAGGGAGAGTTTGCCAGCAGACACTATGGAGGACAACGACGATATCGAGACAGATTGTTTGGACGGTTTGGAAGATTTGTATGAACAAGCAACAACCCCGTTGTATCCAAGTGCTAAGACAAGTGTCATTTTTGCTACAATCGTCATTATGAACATGTGCCTTGTATTATGTGTCAGCAACAAATTCACAGACGAGTTGTTGCATTACTTGTCGGAAGACATGCTGCCCGCTAGCAACAAGCTTCCCGCTAGTCATTACGTTGCACGGAAGACAATCTGACAATTGGGTTTGAACTACCAGAATATCCACGCATGCCCTGATGGATGTGTATTGTACGACGGTGGTGAACACGTATCATTGCAAAGTTGTCCTCAATGGCGGAGGTCGCGTTGGTTGGAAGGCAGCTTCTCAATTCCAGCAAAGGTCATTCGGCACTTTCCACTCATACCTCGGTTGAAGCGCATGTGGCGATCTACAGAAATTGCTAAGATGTTGACTGGTTACACAAAACATGTCAGCGAAGATGGCGTCATGAGGTCAGTAGTGGACAGCCTTGCATGGAAGCATGTAGATAATGATGTCGCATTTGGCAACTTCGGCGTTGAGAGGAGAAACATGCGCCTCACTTTAGCATTGGATGGCGTCAATCCTTTCAAGCTCAACAATATGAATTGGTCAACGTGGCTAGTGCTCATTTTGATTTACAACTTCGAGCCATGGTTTGTGACGAAGAAATTTTTCATTTCGTTGTGCATTCTCATCTCCGGGAAGCATTCACCAACTACGAAGAGCATTCGTGTTTTTTTGCAACCATTGTTGAAGGAGTTGAATGAATTGTGGAATGGCGTACCAACATTGGATTTCACACAACCGGAGGGCTCTCGCCGTTTTGTACTACGTGCAGTGCTCATGTGGACAATTTCAGATTTTCCTGCATATGGACTGATAGCGGGCGTACGTTGTAAGGGATACAAGGCTTGTGTGTCTTGTGGACCGGAGACGGACTCGCGAATGGCCAAAACAGGTGATGTTCTACCAAATGGACGCAGCCGAGGTTCAAAGGTTGTATATGGTGGTATGCGGCGTTACTTACCACGACATTATCCCTACCGCCGCAACAAAAGGTTCAATGGCAAAGTGGAGCATCGTTGTCAACCTCCTACCATGTCTAGCTTGGATGTGATCAGATATGCTGCGTGGAGACAATCATACCTCGACCTTGGTGGGAAGGAGAATGCTCAAGATGATCCGGTGCATTACACACGCGTGAAATTACTACTAGCATTATTTGAACTTCCATATTGGCAGGTATGTATTATTGAAGCATTTAGGAAGCGCAAGTGCAAATGCTAAGCATTCACAAACAATTGTTGTGCGGTAGATTAGTGAAGAGTACTTACTACTTTCTATTGCATGTGCACACTCTACTGTGTATGTACTGCTTCTGTGGATGTCCCATTCAGAAAACCTTTGCAATTGTACAAATGAGATAATAGAACGACATCTTGGAAAGCAAATTCTTCTGCATTGTTGTATGTGCAATGAAAAAAAAGCCAAATATATATTTGTTAGGTGTTCTATGGAACTTAATGCATGTCCCTTCATAATGTGTATTGAAACAAGACTGCGTTTAACCTTATGTACATGTTGTACTCTATGGTGCAGCATCTATTAGCCCCGCACATTCTGGATGTCATGCATTGCGAGAAGAATTTGTGTAAGAACATTCTAAAGACAATTCTAGGTATGAATGATAGCGTTGGAAGTCGCCAAGATGCGCAAGACTTGTAAGTGTGTGAAGAGATTTGGTTACAACCGGCGAGGCGGAACCGAGACGAGTTTTACATGCCACCAGCACCTTATGTATTGAAACTAGACGAATGAAGGGAATTTGTGGACATTATTTCCAATATGCGTACACCAACTAACTACGTTGGCTCCATTCACAAGCGTTTGAAAGATGGGAAACTGCAGTACATGAAAACCCATGACTACCATGTACTAATGCAGCAGGTATGACAACGCTGCTTCCTTACTCTATATACGAACTATGCGAGTGCATGGGGGAAAACTCCTATTCATAATGGTTTGTGGTTTGTGGGGTGGACTATCACAATTGCTTTTAATAACTATATTTGTAGCGTTGTGTACAACACATGGAAGGAAAATTGGCCATGCTCAAGCATGTCCACTCATACTTCTAGCATTTTGTAGAACGAGAATATAAACAAGATTATGAATAGCTAGACACAGTGTTGAACAGTGAAGTGTGCCTCTTCATTACAACACCTTCTGGACACTGTTCTGTGTGAATTCTTGATGTTCAAACACAATAAGTAATTCCTGTTGTTCCTATGTTGTAATTGTGTAGATACTTCCAGTAGCGGTTCGAAACGTTCTGGACGAGAATGTCCATTTGGCAATAATAAAAATCTGCAGAGTTTTCCAAAACTTATGTGAGAAAGAGGTACGCTTGTCAGAGCAGCAGCAGTTGCTGCGAGATGTTGTTCTCGCAACGTGCATGCTGGAGAAGGAATTCCCACCGAAGATTCTGAACATTATGTCACATCTTCTTGTGCATCTCGTTCAGCAATTATTTATATGCGGTCCTGTTCATTGCCATTGGATGTATCCCACTGAGAGGTACATGAAGACACTGAAGGACCACGTTCGTACGTTAGCACATCCAAAGGGAAGCATCGCGGAAGGTTATCGAATGGAGGATGCATTAGGATTCTGTACGGAGTATTTGAAGCAGTACAGGGGAACAACACACTGCATGTGGGACCCTATAGAAGACGCAACCATGAATGATGAGGTACTGCGTGCAAATGAAACGAAGAAGCGCAAACTAACCGTCGACATGCGTCAGTACGCACATGCATTTGTTCTTGACAATGCAACAACACTGGAACCTTTGCGACAGTGAGTTCCATATACTACAAGTCTATGTTGTCTTGTCCACCATAACCATATGTGAATAGGAGGCAATGCTTTTCTCATTTTGAAATGTCCAATTAAAAATAGTAGTTGCATGTGTGCTCTGTAGGAAACAACAATCAGCTGAATTATACAGCATGCTTGTAAAACTTTGTAGAACAAGTAGCACAAGATCTCTCTAAATGTGGTCTGCATATTGTGTAATGATTTGTTGTATCTGACATTCATTAGAACAACCAATTACACATTGCTGGACGACCATGTCGTGTTTAGCGGATTCATTTCTTGGTATTCCATGAAATTGCAAGCAATACATAATTGAAAAGGGACGTAGATGGGCTGAACGGGAAACATTCCATCAACAATCACGTGGAGGCCGTGGTAGGCACGCTGTGAGTTATCCGCCCGAATTGAGAGACTTACCATGCTTTGCAGATTGGTTGCGTTCGTTCATTAGAAACGCCTTGCGTGCAGGTCAGCACGTGCATGCTGACATAATACAGTATGCACAACCTCCGGAGAGGTATGCCGTGTCGCATAGATACATGCATGCATTTGGAATGCATTTACGAGTACGCAGTTCCGAAGATGCCCTTGTCATGAGAGACTCTTGTGTCGTTGCAACATTCACACGCCAACTACGTTGGGGTCTTGTGAATGGCATGCTGGCTGAGTGTACGTTGGGTACATAGAGGAAATTCTGGAATTGGATTACCAAAATCATTGCACCACAGTCCTTCTCTGCAATTAGGTGAAGCCAAGTCATGACATTCGATATCCAACCGTTCAATGGGATCGTTATGACTTCAGTTTGGCTAATTTCAACCACATGGATGGCAACGTGCATGCTAACTCTTTTGCGTTCCCCCTACATTGCCAACAAGTGTTCTTTTCAAACGATCCACATAGACATGGTTGGAAAATAATATGTAGGACTGACGTCAGAGGTAGACGTGGCGAACTGCAATGTACAGAGAGTATCCCAAACGTCATCCATGTGGGCGATGATGAGAACTTTGTAGGACTGCAACCACAAATGCTGAATGTTGAGCCACCAAGGCAAGCGGCGACAGTGGGCGGGCAATACATTACAGTTGTAGAAGGTACTGCTACCGAAGAAGGCACTGCAGTGGATGACTAGGAAAGATGAGCCCTACGTACGTTCACATTCTTAGTGTGCTAAACGTATGACAGACAGTAATGTCCATTTGCATGTGATGCAAATGAACATTGTACAGTTCACCAATATGTAACACGATAGCATTTTTGTAAGCATACTAGTGCAACTGACTCTATGATGGGCATGTCAGATCGCATGTATGGGTGCTACTAGCAACATGGTTGAGAAGGCACTCACGTAGTTCAGGAGCTCTGTGTCTTCAATTTTCATTGCACTATGAGAAACCCGTGTTGTAGGCGACATTTTGTAATTTTCTGAGCCGGTTTGTAGGTGACAACGACAGAAACGACTTCTGTTATTTTGGCAATAATCATGTCCACTCTGACATGCAAATGTTAGATTGGACATGATAATTGCCAAAAAAAGACAAGTTCTTTTTTCGGATGTTGCCTCTCAATCGGCTAAAAAAATTACAAAACGTCACCTGAAACACAGTTTTCTTGTAGTGATTGGCATGCTTGTGGCCTGAACGGCACCCTCCACGGATGTAGAAACTAACAGAAGTATTTTCGGCTTACTTATAAATTTTCAAAGATTCAAGGCATAGGCACCTATTTGTGACCATAGGTCCCCCAAAATCTCTCGACTTGCAATTTGTAAACAGATGTGCAAAAATCAAAGGCAATGATTGGCTCTTGCAGTAGAAAACTAATTCTTTTCTCAATGCACTTAATTGCTAGAGTGGTCCACTTAAAGATCACCAAGTCTCCATTGTTCACCTCAAAACAGGGACAATTTGAAGAAGGTGGGCGCTTTTAGAGCACACTACCTTATATTAGATTTTAATGAACCTGCCACCATGTTTAGATATATTGGTGATACATTATGTGAAAGCAGGTATCTACATCATTCAATGTGTATATTTTGGGCAATTTGGTGCTCAAAAGCACCAAAAAAATTTGGGCCAACACAAGCTATAGGAAATTTTTAGTAAAATTTTGGATGAAATTGCCACTTACACTCCTAGTCCAAGAAAATCAGCACATTAAAAATGAAAATAGGATTATAGATGCGTAGTTTATAATTTAAAATCCAATACATGGATGAATGTTGAAACATAGTGCACAACTATAACATTTAATATCCACACTTTGCCATTTCATAGAAAATGAAAAAAAAAAAATTATCTAAATAAAACAAGAGGGGGACAGGTGCCAAGAATTAGTCAAGACCAAACGTGGACTCCTTCTGCAAATGCTACTATCTGAACTAATTATATCAATTGAATGCATAGAGGAAAGTAAAAACAAAATCACAGATCAGTTTGCATAAGCTTGCATCGTGTACAATACATTAGTTTGGTTAGCCACCGCAAAGCTATATTTAACTTAGGTCAAGATAGAGCCCAAAATTGGAGGCCAAACTTCACACATGGTTGTCCCGCCCTGTCCTGCCAAATCATTCCATCGAAGGTGAAGGTTATTCAAAAAAACATTTGTATTTAAATCTGTTTGCTAGAAGTAACAATCCATGAAGATAATTTTTTATTAAAATTTTCACATTCAGAGTTCAAGGCCCCTACTATTAGTATATACAATACTCTGAAGTTAAATCGAACCCAATGAAATTATTAGTTTGAGTAGTTTTAATATTTTAAATGTTCTTTATGACCACCAATTGCATATTTTTTTGGACATGAAAGTACATGGCAGCTTCTTGCTTCAAATTTTTGTTTCTAAAATAAGGTCATTGCAAGTGACCACCAATAGCATATTTTTTTGAATTCTTGTGTTCACGAATAATTGCAACTTCTACAACATGTTTTATGTAAAACTTTCATGGGTGAATTTCACGAGTTCCAATTTTCGTGGACATTAAGTTAGAGCGCAAGGTTTGTGCACTTATTTCTAATTTCATGTACAAGGTCATTCAAAGTTTTCACCAATAGCATATTTTTTTGGATCCATGAATTTAAGAATAATTGCAACTTAAGAATACTTGCACTTTAAAAATAATTGCCACCACATGTTTGCATATATTTTTTTGGATTCTTTAGTTTCTTCTTTATGAATTCTGAGTTCTTTTTTTTCCATTTAGAATATTTCAAGTAGTTTTTTTAAAAGAGATCCCTAACCCTAAAACCTAAAACCTAAACCCTAAGTTTGAAGCTTGAAATCAGAATTCTGAAATTTTGAAAAATTAACATTAAATTCAAAACAAAGTTTTTACTTTTGGAAATTCAAGTTGTATTTTACACTTGCTTTATTGGAAAGCGGAAGAAAAAATGCCTGGAAATGTATCATCTAATTTTGAAATGTATTGTTCTATTTATAAAATTGTGTAGTAATGGTGCTTTGTAGAGGCTGGTACTTCACGAAAAAGAGTTGACTTTGGCATTCTCCCTTACTGGAAATACAGAGAAGAATCTCCAAAAGAAAGTCTTTCCCGGAAAATATGTGTATAGTTTGCTGTTAAATGGGAGAAGAATCTTCCAAGGAATGACGGCTTGCACTTATCCCAAAAGTACTTTTGCGTGAAAACGTGCTGAAAATTAGAAGGCAAATCTTTCCAAAATAATTTTTGAAATTTGAACTATCTCTTCTGATTTGGCACGATCTTTCCCCCCCACGCCAAAACATTGTGCATTCGCTTGTGGCTTCTATGTTTGCGTACTCTCATTCCATTTTCTGTCGTCCACCTCTTCGCTCCCTCAAAATTTGGTTCAATTTCTAGTTTCTTGACGTTGTTGTTTCAATTTCTGGAGCAAGTCATTGTTGAAGTAGGCGTCTTGATCTTGCAGGTACTGATAATGTCCTCCCACATGAGATTGAATTCTAACACTTTGTTGGAGTGATTTCTGCGTTGCACTTGTGTTTTGTTCTACACATCGTACTCTTGATTTGTAGGTAGTCAATCAGTTGCAATGCATTCAAGGAATTTCAATTGTGAGATTCTTCTTTTCTGTATTCCGAGGAATGCCTAAGTGTGAATGGGTTTCCGTAAAATACGGATCTATTTTTAGAAATGATTTATGATTTATAAATGAAAACATGTTACTACACTAAATTCATAGAAATCCAATGTGCTAGACGAGCATTTCAGGTTGCACCGACCTGAATTGCATGCCTTCAATGTTGAGTCCTTCATCTAGATTTATATATGAAAAACCATAAGTATAGATGTGCAATTTAGGTTGGTCCGACCTGAATTGCATACCTTCAATTCAAAGTCTCACGACTAGGTTTCTATATAAAAAAGTTCATTAGTATATGAGTGCAATTCAAGTTGGTCCGACCTAAAATGTCATGTCGGAAATCAATAGTCTAGAAATGCGTTTCAGGTTGCACCGACCTGAATTGCATGCCTTAAATCTTGAGTCCCTCATCTGGATTTATATATGAAAAAACCATAAGTATAGATGTGCAATTTAGGTTGGTCCGACCTGAATTGCATACCTTCAATTTAAATTCTCACGACTAGGTATTTATATGAAAAAGTTTATTAGTATATGTGTGCAATTCAGGTTGGTCTGACCTGAAATGTCATTTCGGAAATCAATTGTCTAGAAATGAATTTAAGGTTGCACCAACATGAATTGCATGCCTTCAATTTTAAATCCCTCGTCTGGATTTATATATGAAAAAACCATAAGTATAAAAGTGCAATTTAGGTTGGTCCGACCTAAATTGCATACCTTCAATTCGAAGTCTCAAGACAAGGTTTCTATATGGAAAAGTTCATTCATATAGGTGTGCAATTTAGGTTGATTCGACCTCAAACGCCATGTCAGAAATCAATAGTCCACTAATGCATTTTAGGTTGGACCAACCTGAATTGCATATCTTCAATTCTGTGTCCCACACCTACATTACAATTTGAAAAAATCTGTAGTATTGGTGTGCAATTTAGGTTGATCCGATCTAAAAAGTCATGTTGGAAATCAACATTCTACTAATGCATTTCAGGTTGCACCAACCTAAATGGCATCCCTTTCTTTGCAATATAATGTTAAAAAATGTTATGTCTCATAATGTAATTCCATTAGGACCAATCTGAATTTCAAATGAAACAAATCTGAATGCCTTTCCTAATATTTATTCTCTACGTAGTTCTAAATTGTTTTATGTTATTTGGATTGTAGGCAAGATGGGCTCCAATTCTTTACCGGATGACATGATGGACTCATTAGAGGATGAGTTGCAAGCTCTTGAGCAAATGAATGTTGGGATTCTGGAGTGTAAAGGGCTTCCGCAACCAATGTGGAATACAAAATTTGTTACTTTGTATAATGGTGAAGCGGAACTTGTTGGAGAGGGTACTTGTCATAGTGTGAACTCTGAACTTGTACTTGGTGCCAATGGGCCTCTTGGTGACACTCATGTATCAGTGCACATTTCAAAGTCACATTCTGAAGTGGATATTCCTGCGGAGCACGTACATTCATTGCTGGCTTGGCCTATTACACTGGTCCATTGTCGTGGAACAAGTCTACATGATCATGAAGCTAGGGACAATTTCAATCGTCAGCGAGCGGCACTCTTGAACCCACCTTCCTCGAAATCTGCTAGACCATATACAAGTGCTTCAAGGAACCCACCTCGTGAGACTATTGTCAAAACAAAAAAACTCCTCACACAAGAGTCAATCAACGAGGTTTCTAGCAAAGTGTGTTGTAACCAAAATTGCATTCAACCCTTTCCTAGGGAGAAAATTCGGGCCTTCAAAGAACACATGTATCGAAATTCGACGTTCAAACATAGAGCATTCATGAAGACTGAAGTGCACAGACAAATTCATCGCGATGCGAGTGGTAAGCGGATGGTCACGGTTGAAGAGATAAATGTGTGTTTGCGCGCATGGATGCATATTGCGGGGGTCGCAGAGGCTACCTTCTACCGGTATTTGAAATACATGAAGGACAATCGAGAAGCAAGGGATCACGGTAACATGGGATTGCTCAAGCCTAGGAGAGCATACCGAACAAGCTACGGCTTCGTTGAAGTGCATTCTAGAGAAGGAAGCCGATCACATGCTGCATCGTACAAGGACTTTGAAGGCAGGTGAGAAGATTGTGTCCAAGATTCTCTCGGCCTCATTTCAATGGAAGGGTCAATTACTAAAACTCAATGAAACCAATGCAGCTTTTGGTTTGAAGGAGATTTCTACTTCGAACTTGAGCAAGATTAGGTCGACCAAGTTCCCAGAGTACGATGTGAAGAAGCCGGGAGATAATTTTGCTCGGTGTGGTACTTGTGACAAGTTGAATGAGCTTATGAAGGGTTCTATTGCTGGATCCCAAAGTTCTATGAAGTGGTCCAAGAGGTTGACCAAGCATTGTATCACTGCTCGTGCACACAAAGATTTGTATTACATAAACCGGAATTGGTCGTTCAATTTTCCACATGAATGTGTTACAATTATACATGACAAGATGGATCATGCCAAAACTGCTTCTCCAGTCTTTTCTCACAAGAGTAAAGAACTTGATGGCCTTGTGAAGCTACCTGTTTCTGTGACGGGAATGATTGCGCATGGTCATGCTGATGTGTGCTATGCGCATTATGGCTTGGATGTCTTTGCCCATGATTCCAACTATACCATTGGTTCAATGGCAAAGTTGTTGCGAGATCTAGAGTTGGAACCAAAGTTTTCTTCTCGGGAGTTGTTCAAGAATTCAAAGTCCACCAATTTGTTTAAGGCGGTGCTTGAAGGTGCAAGTATGTGCGAAGCATCGCTGCCGCCGGTGCCGATTACTTTAACCCCGGTGATGCGGTTACCACCAATTCTGAACGTGCAAATGGACAATGCCACTAGGGACAATAAGAATAGATATGTTTTCTGTTTTTGGTCTCTTCTTGTTGCGAACAAGATCTTCCGTGAAGTCTACGTGAACTTCATGATTGTCGGTCACACGCATGATGACATTGATGCGCTATTTGGAAGATGGAGCATGGATTTGAAGAAGGAGAACTTCCCTACAATTCCTTTACTCATGAAGTCCTTTATGGATGTGGATTCCATCCCCACTATTCCTCACCTCATTGAAGAGGTGCCTGATTTCAAGGGTTTCATTGCAGGTTCATTTGTGGATGGTGATGACATCCTTATTGGGCACACAAAACCACATCAAGTAAAGTTCTATCTGGATTCAACAAGATGTCCTGTCATGAAGTACAAGCTTTTGTGCACAGATGCTAACTGGTTAGGGGAAGACGGAAGAGGCATTAAGTTGTGGAAAGAAGATGCTGAAGGGCAAAGTTTGTGGCCACGCGGTTTGCCATTGCTAGTTCCACTGAAGCCAATGAAAGGCTTGGAAGACATCGTGAAAGGTGTGTCGGGGTTTGTGAAGTATTGGGAGAATTTGTACAATGCTGATGTCACCGGGGAGTATCGAAGACGTTATGAGCATTTGGTGAAGTATTGGCGTGGCGTGAAGGTAGCATTGATGGAACCATTTCCTACTTTTGATGTTTTGAAGGACGATTTCTGGCCAACTACCCGTATTCAAGCAAGTGAAGTGGATCAATTAGACGATGACGGTGAGGATCGTGAAGAGTTTGGGGAGGATGAAGTATACATTGGACCATTGAGTGGCCGCCCAAATCCACCCTTTAGAGTAGCACGAGATTTGTTCGAAGGCTATTTTGTTGCGGTTCGACCCACAGATGGTGACTCTCATCCAGTTTGGATTGCGAGGGCATTGTCTAATCCGAATTCCAACCCAGAGAATCCGAACTGTGTCCTCATTCAATATTTTCGTCCCACATCAAGGAATCAAAATGTTCAAGACTTGTATACTGGATGGGATAGCGAAAAAGGTTTGCGTTGGAGGGTTGATGAAACTGAACCACCGGTTTGGCAACACATAGATGCTCTTATGACTGCGTGGAAGTCCAGGGTTCAAAAAGATAGTGTGGAGTGCATGATCAAGATTCCGGCTATACAAATTGAAGTCATCAACCAAAGTTTGGCTTCATATAATTGAGAAGTCATAAGCACGTATGTGCATGTGTGGCATGTTTTGATTTGTATTTGACATTCGCATCTTGTGTGAAGTGGATGAAATTTATATTTTGCAGTAGGTGGTTTAGGTTTGGATGTTGTTGGTTTGGATATATAATTTGGTATTGCTTAGTTGTATGTTTTGGAAAGTTCATCTTGTTTTTTAAAAACAAGAAAATTTAGTTTTAATATTAATATATTTTATTTATGTACTCTTGTGTTTTATTTATTTATTTTCTACTCCAAAGTATTATTTTAATTGGTTATCAGAGCACATATGTTATAAAATCTCTTTAAAATTTCATTTGAAAGTGTGAAGTGATGATAAAAAGGGGTAGTGGGTATAACCACTTTGTTTTGGATAAACATATACTTTACTTGTCACATTCCGGATAGGGGCTGGTTGGTTGTTACAACTTTCCTACCTGTGTAAGTCACTAGCAGCCCCAAGTCATGTTTGTCTCTTAGTCGCTCATACGAATTCAACGTGAATCGAACCCGAACTGCCTGAATAAAGTATACAACCCCTTACAACCAACCATAGAGCTCATGACTTGGTGTTCTGAAGATGTTGTGATCGGTTAATATATTCATGAAAACATTAAACCTCAAATTCAAACAGAATTTATTTCAGGACTTTGTATATCACTATACTATCATTTTAATGAAAATTGCAATTCAAAATAGACAGTATTATTTTGAGAGGGTCCAAAACTCTCAAAATTTTGAATATAGTGTTCTAAAGGACCGGACTGTGTTTTTTGGCTGTATAGAAATTTTGGGCAGGTACCTATGAGCAGAGATTTTCATATTTGGGGCTGAAATTTTAATAAAATGTGGGGGAAAGGAATATCTTTCATATGCACCAAATTTCATGACATTTGGAAATACGAGTAAAAAGTTATAGCCTTATATGTTCATTTTTTTCCCAGCTGAGCAGTTTGGGCAGATCTGAAAAAATCACTTTTTCCAGAAAAAGAAATTTGGAATTGGTTTTCCAGAGTTTTATATACACAAAAAGATTTGAATCATTCCATTTTGATCAATGAATAAAAAGTTATGAGGAATTCTTGTTTGCGCGCTGTTTTGGATTTCCTACTCTAAAATAAACTTTGAAATCTTTTATGTTACCCAATTTTCAATATTTCTAGACAAAAAACAAATCGTAGGATGTAGATACATTATTACAACATTTTAACCATTGGGATTGAAAATTTTCAATTCCATATCTAAATTTTAAATAATTTAGTATTTTTAATCATTCTCTACTACTACCTACTTACTATTTTTTTCCTATATGTTGTACTATTTCAAATGATTTGAAATTTTTCAAGCATGTGGCCAACTTCTCTAGGAAATCAAATCCAAAGAAGCACCACCATTTAGGTCATTTCTTCATAGAAATGTGAGCTTGTGAAGTGCAGCTGCCCTACTTTTAGCAGGTTCCAAAAAATGATTTTAGTTAATTTGAATGTTTATATCTTGCAATCCACATGGCAGAAATGTCTGAAATTTTTACCACATGTTTTTGATACTATATAATACAAGATCCTAAGGTTAGATATGTGAAAAAAAAGTTTTTTTTCAAAATTTTGGTACTTGTACTAGAAATGACAGTTTTGGAGCATTTTGGGTGAAAGTATAGTGATGGTCCTTTAAGGGTTAAATGACAGAATGAACACTCTCATTTTCTTTATAAATTCGGATTTCATTGATTATCATTTATATTACATGTATTCAAAAATTATGATGCTCATACATGCAAAAAACTTTAATTTCAGGAAGCTTCATATGCTTGTACATTTCACCTTCGCTTTCATAGAACCCTCAAATAATAATGTTGCACTATTAAAGTGTCCATTTCCTTACAATTTCCATATTATAACCATGAACAACTTCTCCTGACATGAGTCCCTTCTTTCTCAAAAGAATGGAACAATACATTCATGGAAGGGTATTTTCCACTAATATCAAGCATTTTCTACGAGGGCTCTTGAATATCAACCCCACGTACAATGTTAGAGACAAACAGATATTATATTTATAAAAATAAAATATGATGGAAACGGTTCCAAATATGTACACGCTAGTTGTTGAAGATAAGAATTTCAACACAGAAATGGCCAAATACGCTAATATTCCATCCATCCATATGACGTTTTTTTACTAGCCAGTCTGAAAACGGAACGTCCTTTGCGTAAATAATAGGCGGGCAGACTTTTACCTGTGTTTGAACTTTTTTACTTCAACTTACCTGCAGTCAATAGAAGTAAGAAGCCAACGTGGCACTGTCGTTTTCTCCTCAACGTCCAAGAGAGCTTACCTGTATTTTCTGCGGCGTCTGCGGCAACATCTGCATTTCGTTTAACTTTTCCTCGTTCTTCTTCTGACATACAGATGTTCTGTACAACATAACTCTCAATTTTCACTCCCATGGCTAGGGACACAACTGTGGCTTCCTGTTCAAATAAACTGCCTTGTTGTACCCCTAATGTCCAAAAAAACAGGCACTTCTACTAGTGGTATAGCCAAATGGTCTATGCAGAGCTACAATTGTGACGAACTGTGGATTGGAGGCCCATTAAGAAAACTCCCAATAGCATAGTTCCTACTACCAAAGACATTCTAAGGGCGGATCCATCAAATAATTCGAGGGATGGGTTAGGGCCCAAAAAACATTTCAAAGAAGAAGTGTCGGATGAAGACTACGATTGGGGCCAGTCGTCCACCTCCACTGACTCGGATGAAGAAGACATTGCAGACCCCATGCCCCCAAATGAAGATCCAATACTTGAAGAAAATATGGCAGCGGTGGTACCTTTCGTTGGAGACTTAGAAGGGGCAGTAGCATTGCATGTCGCGCCTCTTAGATCGTTTAAGCCAATGCAATTCCGTCATCCTGAAGAAGACGAAGTTCGTCAACATGTATATGCACGCGTGCGAGAAATGGAGGAAGACAAGGAGGATGGCGAGATCGGGTTGCAACAAGATGCTGAACAAGCACAAGTGATTTTTCATTCATGTGAAGAACTACCTCTTCAAGAAGCAGGACGGGAAGTATTATATCTTGAAGACACGAGGAAGCAAGGAAAAGAAGCTTATAAAGCCCAATTGAAGGATATCTTAATAGACTGGTAGAAATAGAAATGGAATGTGAAAGCCAGCGTGAACGCACTGGTGGTGACATTGAGGCCAACGATGTGCGCACCCTTGAAGCACTAATCATAAGTGGGAAAGTTCGTTTGTCAGTTCAACAAAAGGAAATGGACGAGCTGGAGGAATTTTATTTGAAATTCAATAAAGGCAAAGATGGAGGCTCCACCTCAAATTCCAACCCGTTCTTGGACAAACGAATGGCCAGAATAATGGAAGAGTGCAAGGCAGAAGAAAACCGATTGAATACTGAAAGGAAAGTTGTGGAGGAGGCACAATCAAGGTTGAATGACCTAAAAGAAACCACGGTTGTAGGCCTCATTGACCTTCCAATGGCTTTGGATGCATTGTTAGTAGATGAAGAGCATTGTGTGCTGACATCAAAGGTAGCTTCCTTGAAGCAGAAGTTAGTTTCTTTGAAGAAGCTTGAACACCAGTTTCAGAAGCACATAGAGTACCGGACTGCACACCTCAGTTTTGCGAGAATGTTCAAGAAATTCTTGATCAAATACAAGATGTATAACCATGACCTAACCTTTTTGAAGAGTGCTCAGAGAATTGCGGCCCGTGAGCTTGAAGTCGTGAAGAAGAGAAGCGAAGAGGAGGCCAATATGGATGTTGCATGATTTTGGGCTAGAGGTAATCTTCTAGTAATAGACTAATAGGTAGTTGTTTTTCTAAACTTCTGTGTATCGGAAGGGTTGCTTTCACCTTTAGAAACACCTCATGCTGTACAATGGGGTCCATTTTTTTTCTTCAATAAAGATATATATATATATATTCCTATATGAATTAGCCTTAATGTGTTTTGAAGATCTAATTCTTGATGATTAGACACATGTCAAATACATTTATTGCATGTGTAGGGGGTCAATTTTCTATGTAGACTTTTGTGCTTTAATTTACACAAGATACCAACAATGTTATAATACAATTGTCTTTTTAAGAAATTCATATCGAACGTCCAAACAATTATTTATATTTGAACAACTTCATACAATTTCTAGTTTGCCATGTACATCAATTGCAAGATCTTCCTACAATGTGAAAATAAATAAAGTTTACTATAGATTTGAAGATATTCCTAAATCCTAAACCCGTAAGGAGTGAAATAGTTTGTTTTGGCATCATAGTGATATTTAGAAGGGGAATATGAATCGAATTTGTAATAATTTCCTTTGGCACAATATTTTTTAAAGAATTAAATTCGAAGCCTACCAATTTTTAGAACTTCTCACTACGTGGTTCAAAAGTTTTTGTATGATAAGTAGTTTTCACTACTTGGCATTCAGTTGGTCCCGAAAAAAATTAATGATATTCTTCACAAATCACAAAGCATTTCAAAAAATAAAATTGATATTGAAATTGGTTCTTAATTTCTTATGATTTATATCTATGTGAAAAGCTTTGAATCATTTCATTTTGATTGCCTGCCAAACAATATTGTTCATAACTTTCACATTACTAATCCAAATGGAATGAATCAAAGCTATACATGTAGACAAAAATATGACCTTTAAGAAGAAAAAAATTAAAAAATTAATTTCAAATTCTTGTAGATTTCTTTTTCTGCCCAGAGACATTCCTTACAAATTATGTTAAAGATGCCATAACTTTTGTTCCCGGGCACCAATTGCAACAAAATTTATATTCCCATAAAGGTAATAAGTTCTCGTATATTATGAGAAAGTTTCCAAAAAATTCATTAAAAATTGAGATCATAGAAACCTGCCCAAAATCCATTTTGTCTCTTGAGGGGACAATGGTCCTTTAGGGGTTAAGTTAATCTTTATGCACATGAAGTCGCCCTTCTTTCCCGCAAGGTCGCCCATGGCACTCGAAGTCGCCCTATTTCGGACCTGAAGTTGCCTACCAGACCCGCGTTTGTACCATGTGACCCGAAGTCGACTCCTGCAAAGGCGCGCGCCTCCATATGCCTAGAGGTGGACCAGCGGTCGGATAGGGCGACCTCGGGTGTAATACAGTTTTGTAGCAGCGATCTAAAACCATCCTTGGAGCGTATGGAGGGCAAGACCGAAAGCACTATAAAGGTAGAGGAACAACATTGGATTTTCATTGCTGTGTTGATGAACATATGGCTTGGATCTTCTCAAAAGGCTTCATGCAATGTTATATTCTTCAAAGGGCAACAACCTTGCTTTGAGTGGTTAGAAAACTACTTGAAGCGGTGGCTTTGTCATAACTTCTTTTTTCGAAGCACTTGGGTAGATACACGTTTTGGATTGGAATAACGCATATTAGATAAACAATCTAGCAAACCGAGGTGCGGGAAGGAGGACGAACATAAATGATACTCGAAGAGCCACAAAGGTGTGGGATCCATGGTTGGTTATTGAAACAAACCCCGCTTGTTCCGCAAATACGAGGACTTGAATTTTTTGTGGTTGGAAAAAAGTTTTCGTGCGGAAGCGGGCATTTGGTCACTTTGGTTACCACTGTACATCAATAGTGGAACTTTGTAAACGTATTCTATCGGCAGTCCTCGAATTATTTAGGAACTATGAAGGGATTGTTGTCATAGAACAATAAAGCACAAATCCTACTTTTAGGCATTAAATTGACGTAAAACACCTAAAGTGACTCGTGTATCGTTCCCAAAGGATCTCGCTCGTAGGTTTCTCAAAATTCCGGGTGTGAATATACGAAAAACACACAAAATAACCCAAGTCAAAGGAATCCGGATTTTCAAACTAGGAACTGCACTTCTTTGTCCTACTCGTCCTAAACTACCTTCTCTTCTTGAGTTAATCAACCACCATCTTGCAATTAACACAGACCCTAAAGTCTAACAAGTCTGTGTCTTTCTCATAGACAATTATAACTTCTTTATCCTATCATGCAGAAACGGATTCGGAAGGAGTGTTATTATCCTGTACCTTTCCCGGATCCGGATCTGGTGATCCTTGTAACCAAAGTAACTATTAGTTTAACCTCTATATCTGAGGGTTCTGCTCTTGAGATTGAGGAAGGGAACGTATACCCTACCCTTCAATAGATTAAAGTGACTGAAGTTTCACTAAAAACAACACATAGACAAAAACACAAAAACTGGGACGCGGATTCTTCCTCACAGCCAACCCGGAAACTAGTCCAGACTGGTAGGTCACTCAGGAAACCCCCACAATCCTCTCTTGCTACAACGACGGACTTATCCGGACAAAACCCCAAGAATCAAATCTGGTACCTTGATAACTAGAGGATCCCAACTATCTTCCCGTTCCTCTCTCCCGGATTCAGCAGAACCTCTCTAGACGTCGGCTAGCATTTACCCTTCACTCCTGAAAGATTAACCCAACCTCAGAATGGCTATTCTGCTCAGAAGACACTTGAGAAACTTCAACAACGAGAACTCCCTCCCAATACACAAAGATTTAACCACCAAATTCTAAGACTCTTGGAATCGGATCCAAACAAGATCCGGGGGATTCTTCCTCTTATCCACACAATGCAAAGACAAACTAGCCGCAAGGAATACCAACTGCACAGTCAAGACTTGTTCAGACCAACAAATGCAAAAGGATTTCTGAACTTTACAAAAATGAAGAAAACAAGAAGAGTAAAAACGCCCGGAGCTTCAAACAGTTTCCGCCCCTAAATATTCACTCTAAGGCACCCTAAAAGGCACCCAAAGATCCACTTAACTACTTGTTCTACTTACAAGCCGATCCACACAACGTGGATTCCTATCCGTGAAATCCGGAAGACTGCAGTTAGACTACAGTTCCGAATGCATGTTTTCTAAAAACATTGAACTAACTATTTACTGCCTACCAAAAACTTAAGTTTTCTCTAACATAAGTTGGAGTTACTTAAGAAACTCACCCTAACTTCTTCAAACTAACTAAAGCTAACTACTACTTCTTTGCCCGTTTTGGAGAAGGTTCCTCGGTTTTCACGACACCTTTCCTTGGCGGTTGTTTCCTGCTGGTGGGTGGCTTTCCCTTGGCCCCCGTACCCTTTGATGAAGTCGGAGTCTTCTCCTTGAATTGCGTTGGTGAAATCGCCACCGTATCCTCTTCTTCATCGAACCCGGATTCGGATCTTGTATCACTCTCTTCCTTTTCTGACACCTCGGGAGATTCGTCCTCCTTAGATTGTACCTTCTCGGGTGACTCCTCTCTAGCCCTCTTGGATGTACTCGTCTTCTTCGTAGTGCTGGGAGTACTGGGAGAAGGCCACTTGGAACCTTTACTTTGAGGTGTTCCTAATCCGGATTCTGAATTCCGGGTTCGCTCCTTAGATCCGGATCTGAGTACAGACCCCGATCTCGTCTCCTTCTTACCCAGGGGAGAACTCTTGGAGGGCGTCTTCTCTGCATCTAAACGCTCTTTTGGATTAACTGGCAAGGGAGGAGGCATATCTAATTTTGACTGCGTTGGTGTTGCTTCCCCCTTACCGGATACCGGAAAGTACCCAACTTGCTGGAGACTGTCCCGGATCTCATACATGAACTTCTCTACTTGCTCGGAGTATTCTGCTAGCACCATCACTGCCTTTGCTGCCGCTTCCTCGCCAACCTTAAGGACCTCCTCATCATAAAGCTTTGCCTTGTTCAACACATCCCCGGAATTGAAACAAAGCTCCTAACTCTCTTAAGGGTTTCCTCAGTCTCCAAAGAAAGCTCTCTCACTTCCTTTCCCTTCTCCAAACTCTTCTCTAACTGCCGATGGAGATCCTTGTTCCTATCAGTCAGTTCCTAGATCCGGGTTTCCGACTTTCGGGTATCTGAATCCCGGATCAAACCCTCGATCTTTTCTACTAACTCAGACACGGAAATCCCTCCAAGCAATTTACAAATGTTCCTAACTGCTCTTCTTTCCGTATCTACCTCCTCTCGGATTACCTCAAGATCCGAGATAATCCTCCCCAATGAGTTGACTCCTTGTACTTCCTGTTCTGTCGACTTCCGCTTCTCAGTCTTGAGACCTTTCTTCTTCGCGGATGCTGAGACCTTTCTTGACTTTGCTTTCCTCTCGAATGACCCTCTCTTCTTCTCCAACAAGGCATTTTCGGAATCCTCATCCGATTCTTTCCTTCCTTCTTCTCCACGCTCTCGGGGTGGAGCAATGTTCAGTTTCACTAAGGTGGCTGCTGCCTTGTACACGGTCCTCTCCTAACCTCTGAGTGTCCCCAGATAATCATATAAATGGAAAAGGAAAGGCCCAATCGAAGTGCCCTTCGTATTGCCTAGGGTACTAACCATTTTCCTGACCAGATCCTTCACTATTCCTCCCCAAAAGACTTTCCTATCCCCACTCAGTGCTCCGAATATTGTATTCGCCCAAGTCACTGTGATCAGGTTTGGACGTTCCGGGTACAAAACTGGGACTATAAACTCCAACAATCTCCTCTCTCTCCCTAACTTACAGTCTGCGACTACATAACCATCCTTAGGGTTTGGAGGATTTGCAAACTTACCCTCCGCGAACTTGTCGGTTCGGGAAGCCATCCCTTCTCCTGCGCGCGGAAAGTCGTAGACCTTCTTCCAAGTTTCGATCGTCCACTTTGCCGGAAGAGCGTGGTTGGTCTTCGCCCACTCGTTAGATTGCGCCTCCATCAGCTCCAAGATCATCTCTTTGTCCTTCAAACTCCAAGGTCGGTGCAGAAATCCAAGACATCCTAGTTGGCTCAGATCCTCCCCCAACTCCTTCCGCTCTACCTCGTTCTTGGGTACGGCTGGATAGATCATCTTGACCATAAATATGGGAATAGTTCTAATTTATCCATATGATCCATGAAATTTTTTGCTAATACTCCAACATTGTTCCTACTTTCTTCCTAACAAACCTACATTCTTCATTTTGGTACGCGACAATTGTACCAAAAGAAATGAGTTTGGAGGAGATGCATGGAGTAAATCCTAAGGTTGATGTTGTTGCTGAGTCCGTTGCGGGGTATACTGTGGATGCATCAGTCGAAGGGTCTATGGACCCAAGCAACAGGGACAGAAGCACTTAATGCACCGCCTTGTAATCCAGATTCAACGATTTCTACTCTTGTGACGGTGAGAAGGATGCGCTCAACTTTGATTTCTCGTCAACAAAGCATGGATGAATCATTCCAGGTCAATGAAAGACAAAACTTGGACAAATTATGGGCTTCTTTCTTTTATGAGGCTAACATTGCATTCAATGTGGTGCGGCACCCAACCATTGTGAATGCTGTGAAAGCAACTTCGACATGTGGATTTCCATATTCTCCGCCATCATACAATGCGGTGCGCACTAAACTACTTGATGTGAAGAAGGAGGCTGTTACGAAAATGGTCAATAGTCGAACAAAAAGTTCTATTACCCAATATAGAGCCACTATCTGTTCGGATGGATGGTCAGATACGAATCACCGTCCCTTGTTGAATATGATGCTCGTCTGCCCTGCGGGTGATGTCTTCCTGGGATCGGTTGACACCACAGGAGAGAGGAAAGACATGGCGTATACGGTGAATACAATGGCTACCTACATAGAGCAGGTGGGACCAGGAAATATTGTCCAATTGTGTACAGACAATGCTTTCGTAATGACAGGGTCAATGCGCGAGTTGCAAGCAAGGTATCCCCACATGTATACGCAAGGATGTGCCGCACATATATTGGACTTACTTTTGGAAGACTGGGGAAAGGAAAAAATGATCAAAGGTCTAGTAGATAAGGCCAGGGCAATTGTGAAGTTTATAAAGAAGTACCACTTGACTTTGGGTCTCTTTCGTAAGTACTCGCCGAAGAAGTCATTGAGACTTCCCGCGGCCACACGCTTCGCAGTGCATTTTCTCATGATAGACCGTTTGGTAGAGTGCAAACAAGCGCTTCAATTCATGGTGGGGGACGAGACATATATGCCATTTGAGAATAGTTTGGTCAGCAGGACAAACGGACTCATTACATAGTTTCGGAAGTGTTTTGGGTGGAATGTGGTAATTTCCAGTACATGGTACTTCCAGTGATCCTTGCTTTGCGCCAGTTCGATGGAAAAATACTGGCGATGCCAAAAGTTTGGATAATAATGAGTAGCCTTCGAAAGCATGTGTGCACTTTAAAGGAGGCTCTATTCTTTCTTGATGAGCAGACCGCGACGAAGTTCCTAAAACAATTTGATGCTCGTTGGAAGTTGATGCACACAGACCTCCATTATGCAGGGGCATTGTTGAACCCGTATTTGATAGATGTGGAAGAGCTTCATAACAATGGAGAGGCAAAGCGAGCATTGAATCGAGTCATCAAAAAATTGAGCGGACCATTGAATGTGGATGAAGATGAAGCAATTGATGAGTTGATGGAATTTGAAGAGAAGTCGGGTCCTTTTGATCCATTACAAGAGGCTCCAGATGTTACTGGATGTAACTTGTTGCCTCATCAATGGTAGAATCGTGTGGGTGGAAACGCTCTTCCAAAAATAGCAAGGAGAGTTTTGTCTCTGACATGCTCAGCATCATCTTGTGAAAGAAATTAGAGCACATATTCGTTTGTACACGATAAAGTGCGTAATTGCCTAGCCACAAAGAAGGTTGAGATGTTGGTGTATATCTACACCAACAACAAATTGGAACGTGAAAAGCAAGGACACAATCCAGCACTATTCTACAAAAAGTACCTTGAGAATGGAGATACAGACGAAGATGAAGTTAGGTTTAGAGATTTGAGAGAAGAACAGAGACATGTGGTAGTAGAAGAACGCCTCCGTGGAAATAGGTGGGTTGGTATGGTGCCCCGTGTAGATAGTCCTCCACGAGGACGATACCACAACACATTCGTAGGTGATGATGATGGACTCAGTTCTCCAGAGGCGAAGCACCAACGTAGAGACAAAGCCCCTCATGTGTCAGCTTGGGATGCATTTCCGGTAATCTATGCAGACCCAATGAAGGAAAGAACTCTTGATGAGAACAATGAAGGTGTAGATATTCCAATGGCAGATGAAGTGGAGCTTGTAAGGTTTCCAGTTGCCACATGTTTGCCGCCTAGTATGCCAATGAACCTCCGAAGTAGTGCACGAGTTAATGTACATGATGAAAGGCAAGAAGAGGTGTCGCATATTGAAGAGGTACCTGCAGTTCGTCCAAGTTTAGCACCGTCCAACAACGCTACAACAGAAACTAGGGTGTACGATTTAGATGCGCCATTGCAAGTGGTATTCAACAAGACCCGTACCCGTGGGTCCAATCGCCCTGCAAGTGTAGACATTGCCACAACATCGAGGATTGTACCAACTCCTCTAACAAGGTCACCGACACATAATGATCTACGACAGATCGTTGATGAAGGAGTGCATGGCTCAGCTCCACAACCTACTCCAGTCTCATTGATGTTAGGCCCTGGAGAATCATCCACGCGATCGGGTGAACACTCCAAATTAGGAAATAAACGAACCCGCAAGACGCAAGACAAAGTGACACGGAACCCCAAGCGTCAAAACCATGCTATCCATCTATTTGTCATTGGAGAACGAAATTCCACTCGAAATCCTTAACCATCAAGCGCTGCAGTGAGAGCGGAGTGTCAACATGTTGAATAGCAGGCGCTTAAGCGACCGATTGGCCCTATTATCAATGGAACCACTGATGCATCGAGGCCGACAAAGCGATTAGTGCTAGCCAAAGGTATTGGCGGTTTAGAAACGCAAGTGCAAAATTTGAACTCTGAGGTGGAACGTGAGGTGATCCTTCAACCTACAAGTAGAGAGGATGATGAAAACAAGGTCTCAGGAGCTAGTGACAGTAGTGGGCCATATGAAGACACTGACCCTGATGTAGATGAAGCAGAAAGCGATTCTACCTTCACAATGTAATGTATTGCATTATAGATGTGGAGGCCTTCAAATAGTACTATAAGGATTTAACATCAATGCCTTGTAGTGAAGATTTGTTGCCAAAGCTTGTAGTGAAATAGCTAGATTTTGAATTTTGTATAGTCCATCACTTGGCTTCGCAAAGTCAAGAAGATTGTAAGAGGTACTTTGGTGTTGATGATAATGATTAATGAAGGTATCCGTAGTTTTGGCAAACAAGTGTGCAATTTCAAATAGGAATGGTCCTCGTACTCAATTGTGAAGATCATCCCTATGTATGTACGCAGTTCTATTTAAATTAATATGATTATTGTACTTGTTTTTATAATTATTATGTTTAGGCTTATGAATTGATTGTCCTATGATATGTCATTACATTATGCCAGTTCATTTGCTTTGGTACGTACCGAGCACATAATTCAATGCTTATATATTGTTGTGGAATGTGTTGGTTGAAGAATAAATATTGGAAATAAAATGTTGTGGGGGCCCCAGACTTGTAGCCAAGTCGCCCATGAATTTGGACCCGCGGTCGCCCTGGATTTCGGACCCACGGTCGTCCTAGATTTTGGACCCGCAGTCGCCCTAGATTTTGGACCTGCGGTCGCCTTGGATTTTGGACCTGCAGTCGCCTTGGATTTTGGACTCGCAGTCGCCCTAGATTTCGGACCCGTGGTCGCCTTGGATTTCGGACCCGTAGTCGCCCCTACCCGCGGTTGCCCTTCAAGAAGCACGCCACATCACAGCCACATAGGACAGTCCGTTTTACCAAGGGATAAAAAAATTTGAAATCCGAAATCCGTACACGACAACAAAAACCGCTCATACTCGACAATTCGACATGCGACATGCGACGTCTATTAGATACAAAAACCCGAAATTCTGTCAGACAAGACAACCCTGCCGGTCATGGTTGTTTCCTCACTTCACACCCTTGCAACTGTCTCTCACAACGCCCACTGATTCAACTACTGTGCTGGAGCGAACATTATGTTGGGAAACCTCGGAAACTACTAAACGCGAGAGGAATAGGAAGCGCCAACGGAGAAGGTCGGAAATGTGTACAGGAACCCTAACGTCCTGACTTTAAACTTTCTATTCGGGAATTCCCCCAGTTTCCTACCGTTTGATCTTGCCGTTCCTACTAATTACCCGTTAATCCGACCGTTCCCTAATTGCCGGGTACCGTTGGGGGTCCTAATTAGCTCTAGCTGGCTCCCGATAGTCTACTCACCGCCTCTATTCCTAGTTCTGGTTCCGAATTGGATTTCCCAATGTATTCGGTAGTTCCGGTTCCGGCTAAAATGTAAGAATACTAATTTCCTGCTTAACTACTTTATCAATTTATGATTTCCCTATCTTCCAGTTTTGAATACTATGCTATGTACCCGATTAAATCTAAGGAAATTCGGATTTTATAGCGAAAAAAATAAAAAATAAACTATAATATATAGTATCTAAACTACAAGGGACATTTTAGGTCACGACACCAATAGCTCCTACCTTGGTTTAGAAGGATGGTTTCTAGCTGACTACTCGTGTTGAAGCAATTGTTGTTAATGAATTAAATGAAGATAGTGAGGTTTGTGAAGAGGTTGGAGAAGATGACACCCTTCAGGGTTGCTCGAGATCTCTTTGAAGGCTACTTTGTTGCAATTTGACCCGTAGATGGTGATACTTGACTAGTTTCAATCACAAGGGCTTTGTCTGACCCTTTTTGTAATCTAGAGAAACCAAATTGCATAATCATTCAACACTTTCGTCCAACATCCTGAAATGAGGATGTTCCAAACAACTACAGAGGGTGGGACAGTGAAAGAGGTTTGCATTGGAAGGTCAATGAAGCTGAACCATTGGTTAGGGAAGAAACAAATGCTTTGATGATAGTATGGAAGTCTCTGATCAGAAGAGATACCGTGCAGTGCATTATTAAGATTCCGACGGCTCAAATTGAAGTCAGCAACCAAAGTCTTGCATCATACACTTGATATGTAAAGTTCTATATGAATTTATGGTATGAAGTTGGTTTAAATATGTTTTTACCATCTTCTTCATTCATATAACAGATGGAATTTATATTTTAAATTATGTAGTGTAGGTTTCATTTGATTTCTTACAAATTTATTCTTTGCTACTAAGATGTTTTGAAGTGTATGTTTTGTTTTTAGATGACAATGAAATGTACATACCATATTTATATACTTCCTATTATATTGTCTTGTTTTATTTATCATAGTTTTTCAATTTGTTTTCTTGTTTCTTTATCATTGAGTATATTTCATTTGAAATTATATAAGTAATTATTTGGAAAAAAAGTAGAGTAGACATATCCACTATTTATTTTGAGAATGTGTAAAGTACTTGTCACAATTTGGGTAGGGGTAGTTGATTGTTACAATTTTCCTACCTACAAAGCTCAATTAGCAGCACCAAGTCAAATTTATCCCCCATGTGCTCATACAAATTCAACAAGAATTGAACCTGAACCACTTGAATGAGATAAAGAACCCCTTACAACCAACCCCGGAGCTCATGACTTGGTATTCAACAAATGACATAATCTTCATTTATTTGAATCAAAACATTTATTTTACACCATAATAAATTTATTCAAAGATATGGTCACTTGTAAAGACTCTCATTTTAATGGAAGTTGTACTAGTACAACTAATATATTTAGTGTTTTCCAGCTTGAATTGGCTAAAACTACATTCATTTTTTAGCATCTAAGTTTTCAATATTATTTTGAGAGGCCTTAAACCTCTCAAATTATTGAATATAGTGTTCTGCCATTTTGTTCCCAAGAGTTCCCGCGAATGAGTTGGGATAGACTATAACGCCAAATTCCGAAAATGTTCTTTTTTTCATTCATGTCATTTGTATCCGCTCCTATGCTAAACCATCTCTACTCTTGTGAACATTTCAGTTAGTGTTGCACTGTTGCATATGTTGTGTGGAGAGTGTATGTACTTTTGATAGCGAATTTCTATAGCCGACTAGTTCCTACAGTAGGTGCTTTATGGGATAGCGAATTTCTATAGCCGACTAGTTCCTACAGTAGGTGCTTTATGGGATAGCGAATTTCTATAGCCGACTAGTTCCTACAGTAGGTGCTTTATGGGATAGCGTTTGTGGTAAATCATTGCAATCTCTATCCAAGACTTATCAATTTTTGTTTTGTGATTTGAAAGATTCAAGAATTTGGTCTCTTGACGTTTGTAGTAGTGACAGAAGATTGAGGTCAATCAATTGATCTCGCGTGAAGAGGATTTCTTTAGATTTTATAGGTGTTATTATATGATGTTGTGTATCATTGAGAGATGAATCATGCATCTCATATCTCATTCCGCATCATTGGAAAATTGGTAAAACATGAGAAGAGTCCCCAAAGTTTGCACCGAAAAATTCGAAATTGTGTGATACATAAAAATCCTTGTCATTGTAAGCAGTTTTCATGTTCCGTAAATTTTGAAATGGCAGCTCAAATTGAGCTAATTATTCACCAATATATTAGTCCAAACAGATAGAGTTGATAGTACATTGAGCTCAATTCGAGCTGAATTGATCCCCAAAACTATTTTCAAATACTAAGATGTAGTCTTGAAACAAATACTAAATTGAACTGTCTAATGTAGAGAAGTACAATTACATTGAGTCCCTGGGGGGTGTAGTGATCGGGCAGAGTAGCAATATAGGAGCCAACAAATGATAGGGTATTTTTAAATCATTTGGTTAAAAAATTATAAAAGAATTTAAAGTAATATAGGATATAGAAAATGGCATTGGACGACTTTAAAGTACTATAGGATATGGAATAATAGGCCCCCTTAGAAAATGCAGTAGTACTAAAATAGCCCCCTTTATATTAAATTTTTTGGCCAAAAGTCTAAAATTGCTACTTTCTCGACTACTTTGAGAGTGGCATATTGGTCAGGATAAAATATTTAAATTTGCTATTACTATGAGTATAGTATTGTACTATAGGGAATATACTTCTTAGTTCATTTACTTCTTTCAGATTCCTACAGTGACTTAACTACTCTTACAACTAAGTTATACACTATATACAACACAAAATTTAATTATTGTCTGACTACTAGAAGTTAGTATTCTTTTTTTAGCATATAGTGCTCACGTCTTGCTGGATTTAACTTAGTTTTTGTTGGATTGAAAGATTTTGGCAATCTGGTTTAGATATACAGTATAGTTTGAAAAAAATACAGTTCAAATTGCTTCACCTAAACCTGACCGTTAACTACAAGAAAAAATGTCCGAATTGACAGAAACTGGTCCGAATCAACTAGTCCTAATTGACAGAAAATTGACAATTTTCTGTCAATTCCGACAATTTTTTGTCCAAAGTGACAAAAATTTGTCAATTTTCTGTCAATTAGGACTAGTTGATTCGGACCAGTTTCTGTCAATTCGGACATTTTTTCTTGTAGTGGTTGCATGTACATCGTTGCAAGGAGATGAGTTTGCTTTGGACAAGGTATTTACTAGGGTTTTCGAATGATTTGGTAGGGTCGTCAGAATAGCCCTCATTACAGTTTATTGCAGATCTATGTTTTACATAAAGGGTTTATGGTTTGGTGAATCGATCTTTTTGTATGGCTTCGACTTTTGTGAGAGCGTGACATGGTGCCTAGAGTTAGCATGCGATGAGAACTTTTTGCCGCCTTTTGCTTTCAAGTAATGCGATTATTTGAATTGGGCAATTGGATTTTGTATTGCGTGTGGTTTAGGATTGTCTTGCTAAATTTAGGGTTTACCTTTTAGGGTTTAGGCTACCTTTCTCTTGCGTTTTGGATCTAGATGTGGTTTAGGGTGTAACGACAAATTCTCTATGTTCAAGATAGGGTTTGTTGGTGTGGATGATGGCACTCACTTTCAAAATTAGACTGTACTCGATAGAAGATGATGTTGGGTAGCTAGAGCTACTGAGTCCCTTTTTTGCCATTCGGGTGACACTTACACGGATTAGCGCATGTGCTTGGAGAATGGAGGATGCAAGGAGTGGCCTTTCATTTTTTGGGACTTCGAAGATGAATGTTGAATACTGAAGAGGTTCAAGGCCATGAACCCTGTAACCGAACATGTTTATGTCATTCCTACGTTGGAGGGCAACGACGGACTTCACAAACGGTGTTGTGTTGGAAACTAGGCCAAAACAAGGAGCAACGACTTAGCAGTGAAGCCCCAAGTGCAAATTAGGGTTGGTGAAGCTGTCCAACTGTGTGGCGCGGATGTCTTGCAAGCCGGTGCTGTTCAAACATTGGAAGAGGCAGAAGTTGGTGCAGAACGGAATCCGATTCAAGTTCTTGAATTTCCTGAAGATGAGGAGACTTTGTTGTAGGTGGTCCAACTAGTTGTGGTTTGAGCATCTAGGTCTCCAAGGTAGATCTTATTTGTTGTATAGATCTTGTAAACAAGGACTACATCTACAACCAAAAATTTGTGATCACCCTAAGCATTGCATGTGGATTGGTAAGCCATTTTTTGTTGCATTGCTCCATGGTGTGTCATGGTTTTGTGTATATCATTTTGTAATCAATTCAAGAGAACACTTTGAAGGGTGACTTGTGTTGTTGAAAGGCTGCTACCTACGCTTTTGGATCCATTTTGGAGGGACCTTCGCTGGATAAGCTAACTACTCTTGTCCATGATGTTGCTCCCATTCATGTTGCAAGCAATGAAGGACGAGAACAACCATGTGAAGGACACTATAGCATGGACCCTACAAAGGATCTTTGAGTTCTTCGATGGACCTTCTCTCGAGGCTCTAGTTATCACTCAATCCAATTTGACCACAATTCTTCCTGTCATCCTGGAGGCCATTAAGGACACACCTAATGTTGTTGAGAAGGTCTGTGGAGCAATCTATTTTGTGGCACAAGGTTAACAAGGAGGTGGTTAGTTGTCGTACCCTATATCTTTGTTTTTCCAGAGCATTGTGCAAGCCTTGTTGTCAGATTCTCGGCTACGGACATCGGCATACGAGACTCTCAATGAATTTGTAAGAATCTCAATAGAAGACTGTCGCAACCTAAATTTTTGGTTTTGATTGAATTACCCAAAAGTTGGATTGAGAATCCTTACTAGGGATCATAATCCGGTTTAGGGAATGAGTAAGAATTGGAAATAAGCCAAGGAAATGAAGTAGTATCCAAACCGGATCTAATTCAGTTCAAATATGGAAATGGAATCTAACCGGAATATGTTAATCCGGAATAAGTATGTCCGGATTCTGTTAAGAGCAGATTAGGTTTAAAACGGATAGGTTGAAGACCGGATTAGGTCAGAACGGATTGAGTCATGATGACCTAATCTGGGTCCCCTAAGCTATATAAAGGTTGGCCAATCCAGTGGAGCTCCATTTACAACTTTGCTTGTTGAGACGTTTCCTCGCATGTGTTACATTTTCCATTTCAACATCGTGTTGTCTTTGTGTGTGTGAAGTATAGAGTACCTGCTGGCGCGGAAGTGTGTGTGTTTTTGTGTGCACTACAAGAATCTAGGGTGTTCCGGTTAGTGAGGAATGGGACGTGCGGCTAGGAGAGAAGAAGTAGACCTTCCACTGCCAACGAGGTGAAGCTCTGGAAGGTAGTTCCGGTTATTCCCTCCACGGAGCTGGAACGGAGCTAGTTGATGGATGACCTTACCACTATGGGTTGCTTAGGGTTGGCAGTCAAACCATGGGGGTTCAAAGAGGAGCGGATGGTGAGGGAGTTGCTCAGAAAGTTGTCGAACCAGTTTGACAACATCGTCCGGGGGAGTCCATCTCGCTAGAAAGAAGACATGTGGAGGGCAGTCTATAACTTCCGGTCCGCAGGTCTAGGGATTACCAACCGTAAGGACGAGTACGTCCGGGGAAAGTTTAGGAGAGCAGTGAACTTGAAGGATGGGTACACAATAGAAGACTACAAGGATGAGCGGAACCGAAACTTACTGAAGTTCCTAATTTCGATCCTCCACTCGGAGAAGCCAATGAGGGTTACTATCACCCTCGGCAACACGATTTTCGGTGCTTTGAGCGGAGACCAGAAAGCAGATTGGGCCCAGATCATATTTGATTTGGTGTTCCAACTGGTAGGTAGGGTTGGAAAAAGTAGGGTCACACTATTGAGCCCCTGCCTATTCCACCTCTACCACCATAATCAACTCTTGACAAACACGGAAGAGAAGATCTGGAAGACACAGGAAACTATTCTGAAATATGGAGAGTCGGAGATTGACAATGAGGAAGAGGAAGGATCCGGATCCGATCCAGAGATGGAAGAAAAGGACGAGGAGGAGGATTTGAGATCATTCAAACGGCATAAGACGACACCTCTGCAAGGGCGGGGACACCTCCCAAGGACAATTCCGCTCTGGAGAAGGGACCGGAAGTGGAGAAGACGGTCTCAGAAGGGACGGATTCCGAGGATCCGTTAAACAATCTCATCTTCATCCTCTCCAACATACGAGGGGATTGGGAATGCAAGTGGATCAGTCTTGCAACGATCGCGAAGATGGTCGAAGCACCACCAAAAGTATACTTTTAGGGCGGGTCGCGGATTGCATCTCCAATCCGGAGGAGAACCGGAAACGGGAGGCCAACATCTGTCGACTTCAGGACGAAGTTGATGCCTTGAAAGTGAAGAATTTTACCCTCAAGGAGGACATGGCTGCCACACGGGATATGGCGACGGAAACGTAGAAGATCGCCAAGCAAGTGAAGGCGACTTTTGGAGAATCCAAAGCAACAGTCGCCAAGGCCAAGCTGTTCGATGAAGGATGGTTCCAAGACAAGAAACTATCCGGTTCCCGGATGGTTTATATCTTGACCGACCTCACCGAGCAAGTGAAGACAGCAATGATGGGGACAAGGGAGGTTGCTGACCGGATGGAGGAATACAGCTAGAGGCTGACCGGATCTATGATCCACTTTTCTAACATCTCTTTACCGGAGTTGTTTCCAGAAGGAACGGAACCGAAGGAGGGGAAGAGTTTCACCCCTCAGTTCAAGAAGAATGAACGGAGTACGGCACGGACCGAAACAGAAGATCAACTCATCGATTTGGAGACGTTGCCTGAGAGTCCGGATCCTACAGTTGGAGAGCGAAACTGAATTCTGCAAGAGGTGTTCGACTAGTTGAGGCTAGAGCTCGGAAGCCCCACGCTGAACACAGGTATGGCAGAGTAATTAGGAACTATTGTGTTTTATAAAGTATAGATAGAACCGGACTAAATGTTAGTCTAGCTAGATAATTAGGAACGAACCGAAAGTTCCGCGAAGAATTTCAGGGATACTTTTTGCCTTTGTAAATTTTCAAATGTATATAAAACCATTCTCTGCGAAGGAGAATGGGAGATGGTCCTTTTTCTGAAATTCTTTTGTGTATTCTATTTGCTCTTCCTTGTGCGTCTTTCCGGTATTTGGTAGATTTGTGCGGTGAAGAGTTAGGAGTGCACAGAGATTTGGGGGATGCTTTCTTCCCTTGATGTTCTTGTTTTGAATCCATGTACATGTGAGTAGGTAGTTGGGAGTGGATTCCAGTTCCTCAGCATTTCAAAGTGTAGTATTCCGAGTGAGAAAGCTGTTGTTAGGCTAGGTAGATAGGGAGGGATTCCTTAGTCGCGCTAGAACTCCTGGGTGGGAAATCCGGTTGAGTGTCCGACCTTCTGTGAGATCTCACTGCCCTAGTTGGTGAACATAAAGACTTTAGTTATTATTAGAACGGACGGGTGTACTTATAATTACCTGACTTCGCACGGATAAAACTTGACGTCAAGGTTGTTGTAATATGAGTGGATCGTACGGAGGGTCTTTGTGTGACCTGTAATCTGGAATATTATCTAGATTACTGTAAAGGATCAAATCAGATCCGGGTTAGTATAGGAGATCGGGGGATAGGATAGTGGATCTTCAGCCACTATAAGTCATAAAAGGAGCGGCAGGCTTGCCGCTGTCAAAATCAAGAGGTGAACCTTCTGATGGTAAAATAGAGGCAAAACTAAACCAGATAGGTGTCTGAAATTATAGACCGGATCAGATTGGTCTAGAGGAGTACCTATGAGCCCTCAAGTTGGCACTTGGAACTCTGAACTTATTTTTCACGATTTTTAGTTAGTTTTTAGGTGAAAAATATGAAAAAAAACACATAAAAATACAACTATTGAGCATTTTGGTAGAAGTCCCTACCAAAGTAGTGAGGAATGGCCTTAAATGCATAAAACATGTAAAACTTTGCATTTTCACTAATTTTAGGTCTTATTAGTAATATTAGATAGTTAAGTCAGTAATTTTGAGTGAAGTAAGGATTTGAGAGTTAGCTAGTCCTAGTGTCATATTCATGTGGTACATCACCTATAAGTATGCATGCAACAAACTGGTTAAAAGTTAGAGTCTAGTCAGAGTTAGTCAAAATCCAATTCGAAAGAATTGGGTTTGTGGTTTGTAGATAATCTTGAGAATTTGAATCATTCACAGACCAAGATGGAGGAAATGATGATTGGAACATATAGAGAGGTGATTTTCTAGGTCAAAGCATGCCAGAAGGTCGAATAGAAGCTCGATCATCCAAAATTCCCTTGGTATCGAGAATAATTTCTCCCCTGGGTGGAAATTATCAAAGAATTGCTAAAAATAGCATCCTTATTGGAGATTTGGTTTTGCCTTTAGTTGATGAACATCTCGCAGAAGATTGCCCAAAAGTTTCGGGATTTTACAAAACTTCACGATGACTTTATGGGAAGTCAATCTCTTAAAACTGCATTCGTAAATTCCTAGAAATTACCAATGTTGTGGTAAAATCTCACTAAAAATTAGTATAGTATTTTGTGTGCCAATAAAGAGCCCTGTCAAATTTGAAGACATTCCAACATTCCCAACTACTAGAATTAGGACCGACAGCAAATTTTACAAGAATTTACAACTTGGCGGTGGGTTGACCGGCGTACCAGGAGCTAACGATGTCCGAATGGAGCGATTCAAGGGTCAATTCTTACTCCCACAAATATTCTAAACCACCCAAGACTGACTGTTTCATCAGAAAATGCAAACTCCAAAAGTTAGATTTTTTACTTTTGTTCTGAGTTATCGTGACTCAAATTTGCGCTTTAAAACGGGTGGAGAGGTAGGGATTAGGGGTCCTATAGGCTAATTGGGGTCTTCTGAATGCGATGGCAAAGTTTTTTTTTTCAGTTTCGAGTTGTCCCTCAAAAGATAGAGAGGGTCAGCCCTTAGTTTGACTTTTTTAAGGTAATTTTGGATTAATCTAGGTTGATTTTGCAAATATCTTTTGTAAAATCGAAGATTGGATTTGCCCAAGATACTTGTCTTGCATAAGAAGTCATCTTTTGGACTAAAGAAAGACAATTTAGAACTAACCTTAGATTAATTTGCAAAATATCTCGGTTAATTAGGTAGGTTTTCAAAATATCTTTGGGAAAATTTAATATTTGATTTGGGAAAAGATTCTAAGGCCATTTAGGGCCTAGAAGGAACTCGCTTGAGGACCTCCTTCCCATTAAACAAATATTATTTAGAAAACACGTTAGGTTAATTTAGCAAAATATCTAAATTGAAAGTAAGAAAATATTTACGAACAACTTATCGGGGGGGACCGGGAGTGAGTATATAAGGCCCTTCCTCGAGGTTGTTCGTGGCCCTCATTCTCATGTTTCATTCTTGTTGTTGCTCTCGTCATGCTACCGACACTTGTCGGAGCACTTTTTAATCCAGAATTTGGCTATTTTCTTCTATTCTCTTCTATTTTCTTGTACTTTGAAGGGCCCCTTCAAAGCTTTGTTTTCTTTTCTTGTTTGAATTTGGAAGCTTCAAGCCCAAAAACTTTGTTTTTAAAGAATTTAGGAGGAGGAAATCCCCTAACTCCATTATTGTTTGAGTTAACTAATTTCTTTCTTGAATTTGGAGGCTTTAAGCCTCAAAAATTTGATATTTTTGGGAGTTCTGGGATTAGTTCCCAAATTCTAATGGATTTTCTTGTTCTTTTGGACACTAACCAACTATTTGTGCGAATTGATAACAATTTGTGAACTTAAAACTTTAAAGCGGCAAGGCTAGACTTTGCCAAAAGGTTTTGAGCATCACCACGTGCCAAAACTCGTTGTAGAATGGGTGTTTGGTTTGACTAATTGTTAATGTTTGGTTAAACACTGTCATGTGTACCTCCTTTAATGATTAAACCTAGAACTTTGTTTGAAATTTTGGAAATTAGTTTTTAATATTCGGTTAAACACTGTCATGTGTACCTCCTTTAAAAATTAAGTTTTCAAAAAACTAGTTTGGATCCTTGGATACCATTATTTCCTGAGGTTGCTCCCGCACGGCGGAGCTTTGACTTTGAAACCTGGAAACGAGTACTTGAAACTCACGAGGAGGACACTTCCTACGTTTTAGCAACCTACGTGCGGCGGAAAAAATAATACAAGTAATGCACCTTAAAATTTAATATTTTTTTCAAAAAAAAAATTATGGATAGATTTTACTACTTTAGAAGTTTATGTTTTGAATTATTGGTATTTTTTTATGCTAATAGTAATTATTTATAAATTTTTGAAGAAAAAAAATACACTATAAAGCTAAAAATAACTTTCACACCTCTATATTATATTAGAAAAAAGATTTGAAAAATGAAAAAATAATTCTGTAGAATAGCTTTCTATTGAAAGTTCATTTTGGATGAATATTGATGCAATAGTCATCTTCATGAGAGCTCTATAAATTTTTTAGTTGGAGAACATGCCATTTTAGTTCATTTTTCAACCCTTTCTAGACAATATATCTTATGTTATTTGGAATTGAAATTTTTGTCAATAGAAACCTTTAGTCATTGTTAAACAAAGCTCAAAATTTTAGGATGAAATTATAGTTTATTCAAGGTGTATTACATGTATTACTTTTTCCACCGCCACACGTAGGTACCCCAAATGTAGTGAGAGTGTCCTCCCCGTGTTGAAACTTTAATTTGTTTGTTATTTCCTGGGGTTGCTCCCGCAAGGCAGAGCTTTGACTTGGAAACTTGGAAACGGGTTTTTGAAACTTTAATTTGTTTGTTATTTCCTAGGGTTGTTACCACACGGCGGAGCTTTGACCTTCTAGGGTTAAAATTTACCTTTGTGAAAAACACTAATTTCTAGTTTGTCTTGCATGCCAAAGCTTTGACTTACCAACTAAAATAAGGTTCTTTGGAAGCTTATTTAAGTGCCAACTTCGTTGATTTTCCTCCTTTCCGTGTTATATACATGGTGGAGGTATTTGATCCCCAATCTTGCCATTGGTTGTTCGTTTCATTTAAATTGTTTTGTTTCTTCTTTTTAAAACTTCATTACAAGTGGTTGTTTTATTTTATTTTGTTGTTTTAGTTTTCATCAAATTTATAAAGAAAAATAACTCTCTTATAATTATTAATTTAGGTGTGCTGATTTTTTGTGATTAGAAGTTAAGCATTCCAACAATTATTTAAGATTCCAGTTCATCAAAATTTAATTCATTGTTCAAAAATTTTCCCAAAGGCACCAAGGACAAGGAAGGCTGGTGACAGAAAGGAGACTGCATTGACGGAAGTTTGTTGATGGACGAGCACGGGCGGGCGTCAACCAACCACGCCTCGCCACGTGGCGAACCGATTGAGCATGGGGAGACCGCACTGACGGGGGCACTGGGCGACGAAGCTAGTGGCAGAAGAGCTTACAGACTGCAAGGAGACCACACTAAAGGAAAGAGGCGGTTGGTTGTATAACCAAGCTGTTCTTCTAACTGGGATTCACGGGATAGAACATATAATCCCATTCAATACTGAACTTTGGCAACAAAAACTTGATAGATACAAACAAAATTATAATCAAGCATAGGCGGTTGTTGCCACGCACCCCAATTTTGGGTTTTTGGAAGAAAAATCGAACACCAAGAATTCTCTCCAAACTCACAAGCCATAGCTTGCCAACAACAACAATTAAACACAAAGTGAAGGGAAAGGATATAAGAAGGGTTATAAGAAGGTTAGCCAAGGAAGACAAAGAATCAAGGTGGGCCTCTCACTATTTAATTTTTTGATTATTTTATTCTTTTCATTAGCATCTTACTATTGAAGTTAGAATTGTTTGGATTGTTCTATTCGCTTTACTATTCATTTGGATTGTCGTTCATCCTTTTATTCTTTTTCCTATTCATTGATAGATTTGTTTTTGATTACTTAAAATTATTTTATTAGATTACTATTCATTCGGTTGGTTTTAGTTATTAATTAGGATTCCAATTGTATTAGTTGGCAAAATTGTTGGTTAGTGTTTTGTTTTATTAGGCCCAATAAGCCAAATAGATAAAAACAAAAAACAATTAATATCTTTGGAATATTAAATTAAAAAACTATTTAAAATTTGGCAAGGGAATATTACTACTATTCATTGGAAACTTAGAAAATTTGATTAAATTATACAATTTAAATTAAATACCTAAGACCAAAGAACCACTTCTAATTTGCCAAAACTAATAACAATGTGATTTTTAGATAGGTTTAAAATAACAATTCTACAAATAATTACCCAACACTCACTAAAATTCGCAATCTCATGAAAGACAATGGAGGATTTTGGGAGACGATTATGATGGTATTTTGCGTCGACGGATCCACCGACATCTTCAATACTAAGGTATGATTTCTAACTTTGTTTTTTCTTTAAATTTGCTTTTCATTTAAATCACAATTAACATTTAGAATCTCAATTGATATGTGAAAGTTTGAACATTGCTAAAATTCTTAAAAAACCCTAATTAAAATTGTGGAAGTAATAAATGGAGGAATTTTGAATTAAATTGAAAAGGAAATAGTAATTTCATCCAAAAGAATCTCAAAAGGAATATTATTTAGGAATCTAGAGAATATTAGAATAATTGGGGAAAGTTAAAACCTAATTAATTCCCTTATTTTCTTTAAAATTATTGAAGGACCGAATTCCATCCAACTAAGGGGAATTTTCATCCGTTCATAAGTTTTTAACTAGAAATCCTAATCTCTTACTTTTTACCTTGGTAGAAAGGTAATTTATCACTTTCTTCATAAAAATAATAAAAAAACCCAAAACTACTAATTTTAGAATTATAACTTAGAATTAAGATTAATAAAGGAACAATTAGGAATACTTTTAAGGAATAACTAAGGAATCTTTTGAGATTAGAATCATTTAGAAAATCTTTTGAAGATTCCAAAACCAACTTTTACTTTAGAATTGCTTTAATTCTAAAGAAGTAAAGGATGGATGAAGTTTAGCCTAAATTTGGATGAAAAATCTAAAAATAGGTCAAAACTAGGTTTTTTCTCAAAAATTCATTAGTTAAATTAATTAACAAATTAATCCTGAAATTTAGGCTTATTTAGAATTTGATTACTATATTTAGTTAATGGATGAAGTTTTTAGAATAGAATTAGAGACGAATTTCATCCATCAATATCTTTGAGTAGGAACATCAGAATTCAACTTGCTTTACCATTCTGGGAAGGGCAAAGTGCATTCTACACATTAGCTTAGATAGAATTTTACATTAGATTAGTTTTTACTAACTCATCAAGGTCTTAAACGTTTTAACCTTTAGATTGTTTTGAAGTAGATAGAATTCAATTATTACCATAACAAACAAAGTGTCCATTGCTTGGAAGGCCAAAGAACACTAAGTTTACAATTCACCCATTTGAACCATTACTTATGCCACTAGAACTTGTGTGCAACTTTCTGACTTAAGGGTGGAGTTAGAAATACTTACAGTACCTAGGACCGGAATTGGAAGGATCCTAGGGGTAAGATAGTTTTACGAACTGGATAGCTTGATAGACCGGAAAGTGATTGGAGATCCGGTGGTAGTTTTTTGTGTGTTGTATTATTTCTAGTTTTAAATCTACGACTGGAATGTGGACTTTGGGTACTTATTTAGCTTACAGTCTTGATAAAGTTAGATACTTTATAGAATCTCATGGGTTCGATCTTTAGGGTCATTTTATTATGCTCTAGAGTGATTTTGGAGGTATAACCAGGAAATTGCTTGCCCTGTGTTGCGACAAGGACACTACTTCTATTATTATGCAACTATCATGCAGAAACTCAACATTACTTTAGAGATGGCTGTGCTTTCTTCCAATGACCGAGAGAAGCAGAGTGAATTGCAGGCCTTCCTATGTGATGTTCTACAAGTGAGTTACATTTGTGGTTCTTTTGTAGTTTGTTGATTGTCTGTTATGAGGCCATTTTTTCACTCTCATTGTAAGCTTGCCTTCTGTGTTATATATTTGACTTTGTAGTACATGTATCAAAGTTAAATTGGATGAAACTGTCAATATGTTTGCTTGTGGAGTCTACCTCTACCTCTATAATTTGGTCCTTGCCTGTGGAGCTACTAATTTAGTCAACAATTTTCGTCTTTGTGAGTATAAATATCGTATATGCTAGCATGAAATCTCAATAGTTGATTGTAAATCTGTATACTTTTTGAAATACTTGCAGTTGTTGTGTTTTGCTTATTGCTTGTTCATATACAATCAAGCTCACACGATCTTTTAAACTCTATATGCAGGTCATAATTCAAAAGTTAGGTGCAGCAGAGGTGACAAAGTATGGTGTGGTACAATATGCAAACAATATGATGGGATTGTTCCCTCTTGTCTTTACTTGCCGCAGTGCCACTGTCCATGAGGAAACTATGCTCTCAATCAAAGTGTTTACATATGCAACAAGTGCAGTGTTTGAACAGTATATGAGCAAATTTTAGCAGTACTTGAAAATGGGTCTCCAGAACTTTGAAGAATATTAGGTTAACACATTAATTGTTTTAGAAACTTGTCACCTTGCACTAACTTTGAATACATTTTGTTTTATCATAGGTGGTTTTAATTTCCATAACCTATAACATTAGGAAACAGGATTCACCTCATTTTGACCCTTTATTTCCACTATAAGAAATTTGCATTTTAGTTGGCGTTTTGTGATTTTTGTAGACGGATTTTAGGTGATGTCAAAAAAAACAACTTGTGTTTTTTCTGATGTCACCTAAAATCCGTCTGCAAAAATTACAAAACGCCAACTAAAATGCAAGTTTCTTATAGTGTTATGTTACTGTGAGGATAAGTGAAGTTGTTGTTTTCTTTCCTTCCTCACGATGTTATGCAACTGGTAACGAAAAAATTCACAAGACTGGATCTTGTGAAGGCACAATATATGCATGTGTGGCCATGTGGCATGCATTTGTGACCATGTGTGCTTGTGAAGTTGTGAACCCATTTCTTTCTTAGACATTTCAGTTGATGCAAGTGTGTTCGCTGCAATGTAGGTGAATTCTAGCAGAATAAATTCAAATGCTTTTCAGTGACACTATACGCAATTGCAAGCTCTCAGATTAGGTTGAATTTTGTGAGATATCAAGTCAAGCTTGATTCCAAAATTCTTTTACAATAAAAGCTTTCTTCAAGCCAACTTGAATTGTCATTGGGTTGAAATTTTCTCAAATTTTTTGGGATCCATGTTGCATTATATATTTTGAGAAAAATTTTAAAACCAAACTTGCCCCACTATAAGAAACCCGTGTTTTTAGTGTCGTTCCGGAAAAACGGTTATTGTTTTCCTTGACATCATGTTGTCAAAGGTTTTGAGGGTTTGGGAGGCACATTTTTGGTCCATGTTTTAGATGACACTTGGATGTCTGTGCACAAACATGATGACGTTTTGTCAGACGTTGCTGTTTTTGTAGACATTGCATTCAATGTCTTTATGTTTTCAAAAACGCAACTTCAAACAAGCCATTGCCACGTCAGCTGAGAGGTTCGATTTCACTGTAGTAAAGTTTTCTGAACTTACTGTGGGTTCATAGTAAGAGCTGAAAAATGGTAAAAAAAAATAGTGGCAGGTATTGCACTTGTATGCTTTGAAAATTTCGTTGCCTACATTGATGTAGGGTGGGACCACTTCACATTTAATTGTCTGTGAAGGCCCAAGCAATAAAATCTGTGCGGCTAAGGTAAGAATGAGACTCATTATTGAATGAATTATTTAAAACACATTTTTTGTATTCACTTCGCAACTCCTTTGACAAAATTTCTACCAATAATTATTGAAGTAATTATTTTATACATAATAGTATAAAGCCTAATTTGAAAAATAATTTTTCTCTACAACAATTACATATGCCTATTTAGAATTAGCAGTTTTTCATATGTGTGCCAACTTCTGAGCCCTTCCATACTCTCTTGTATACTCAAAAATAGGAACTAAAATATTTCTGTTCATATTAGTAGAGAAGGTCTCCAAGTCAATGAAGTTGACCTTTATTTTTACATAATTAAATTCACAAATCCTATGTTACATTTGTTGAATTGAAGTACCATGTCTTCATCAACAGTATTGAGCACATGTATGACAATTGCAATGATGGAAAGTTAAGCCGTGAATCATGAAGAAGGAACAACGTGTCCATTGTCTTCTTAATTAAATTGTTGAGATACAAATTATGTGGACCATAAAACCAATGTCAATATTCAGAAAATGAAGTTCATATCTATAAAGCAGTTAAAAAAATTGTTTGACTATATGATATTTTGAAAAAAAAAATTGGAGAACATTGTATTGATTTTTAAAGTAAATTTAGTTTATCCCTTGAATGGCCAAATCGTGTTTTTTGACAACAGAGCAATTTTGGGTACCTCATAACCTTCTCACGCATTTTTTTTCCCACACAATTTGCACACAACATGTGACCTTGGAGTAAATGTGAGGCCCAACATATTTAACATTTTCTTGACTACATGGTTCAGAACTTATAGCATGATATGTAGTTCAAAGTGTTTGGCGGGCAACCTGAGCAGAACGTAAATCTTCTTCAAAAATAACTGTTTAAGAAAAAGAATTTGAAATTCAATATTGAGATTTATATATATGTGGAAAGTTGTCAATCATTACATTCTAATTGCTATCTACGATGAAAGTTATGAAGAATTTCAGTTTTGGTTAGTTTTTGTGTAGTTACGACATTGCAGAAGTACTTGAATATGAACTTTGACAAATCTTCATATAACTCAGTTTTAAATATTTTTGGAAATAAATAAAAGAATAAGGTGTATATTGGACAATACAACATTACAACCATTGGCATTGGCATTTTCCAATTCCATAAATAAATTGCTAGGAATTCATTATTTTCTTAAATTCTCTACTTCTTTGCACTTAATATTTTTTTACTATATGTTGTACAATTTGACATGATCATAAAATTTTAAAGCATATAGCCTATTGGCGTTGATGAAGGAATCCAAATAGTAACAATCATTTTGGACCTTCTATAGTGCAGTTCCCTATAATTTAAAAGGGCCCAAAAAATTATTTTTTGGACTTCAAATGTTAATATCTTGCACTGTACAGTGTGCAAAATTCTGAAATTTTGCACACATTCAAAATACTTATACTAATAAAATATCCTACTGTTACATGTTTATAGAAAATGTAAGTTCGTTCAAGTGCGGTACTTGTCCTAGAAATGACAGTTCCGGACCGGAGCTGTTTTGGTGAAAATATGGCCTCTGGCGTTTACAGTTAAAAAAAAAAATAGGAATTTTTGAGTAATTATTGATTGTCTTCATGGAAATGATAAATAATGTGCACGCTTCTACGCTTCACTGTACCCATACATAGTGGCGGTGTATAGAAAATCTTCAAATTCATTCTTTCAGCAATCCTGAAGTTGCCTAGCATTGAAATCCTATGTGATCATAAAACCAAAAAAAGAAAAAGATTCGTAATGATTTTTGTAATATACATTGACCTCTATGCTATGAAAATGAATAGTGAAATGTAGGAGTTCATGTATAAATGAATGAAGGTACCACTACCTATAAGTCAAACTGCATTTGTAGATGTCAATTGCCACTAAATACTACCATTTCAGTTGTAGTCTCATTAGATGCACTAGAAGAAAACTGTGTTAGAAATTACAGTTTGGCGTGGGCTGAAATTTGTTGAAACCCACGTTTCCAATGCAGAAATTTGTGTTAAAATGCATTCCAACATAGATTTCTGCATTGGAAATGTATGTTTCAACAAATTTCAGCCCACGCAAAACTGTTATTTCCAACGCAGTTTTCTTCTAGTGCATCTAATGAGACTCCTCCACAGGGCCGTTAATTCCCAAATGCTAGAATCGCGAAAATGGCGTTCCTTGCGTTGCACAACAGCTGTCTGATGTGGCATGGAGACTGCCACGTCATTAAAAAAAAAAAAAAACCCCTTGTGTTTGGCATTTGAAGACTTTATTTTATTTTATTTTATTTTTTGACCCAAAAAATCCCTGATAGCAGCGTTGTTTCACTGCTGGGGGAAGAGTTCCGGGAATGGCCCTGAAACGGCGTTCTTGGACCCTAGAATCTCATCTAATGTTCAAGATTATACTTTATACATTCAAATGTACAAACTCTTATATTGTATTGAACTTTTGGAAAAGATGTGGGGAGGAGTACCATTCTTCAGGTTTGAATACCGTCTTGTTTTTACTGTACTGTATTATAAAATTCCTTTTACAAATTTGGACAATACTGTATATTTGTATTCATTATTACAACATGCCCATATTCACCCCTTTCACATGCACAGTAGCAGTACAGTTTGGAACATATTGTATTACACGCATACGTCTCTTACATTTGTTAGCAGAAGACATTTTTTATTTATTTATTTATAACAATCTCTTCATCTAGGAACAAAGACTATGATTGTCACCGTGCGCAAAAACTAATGAACAAACAAACTTTGCTTACAAATATGCGTTTCAAAATGCAGCAGTTAACGAGCCACTGTTTCATACATTATGACACTATTACAAGAGTACAACATTTTTGCTACTGCTGCACGTCTGCAGTTTCTTCTGTTGCTCTTTCAGAAGATACCGTGATGTACGTACCCCCTACCATTGCTGGTCGTCGTTCAGGCTCAGTTGCCAGCAGTATCGGCTGCAAGCCTATAAAGTCTGCGTCGTTTCCAACATCGATGATGCGGTTTTGTGAATCTGGAAGCTGTAATTGTCCACGTCTACCGCGAACATCAGTTCTACAAACCACCTTCCAGCCGAGTTTGTTGGGGTCATCTGAAAAAAACACCTGTTGGCAATGTAATGGGAATGCAAAGGAATCGGCGTGTACCTTTCCATCCATGCGGTTGAAGTTTGCAACAGTGAATCCATATTTGTCCCTCTGTACATTTGCATAGCGTGTGTCTTGAGAGTTCCGAATCCAATCGCACAATAGCACTGTCGTGCAATGATTGCGATAATCCAACTCTAAAATTTCTTCTATATACCCAACGTAATCATCAGTTCTCTCAATGGGGCATCCCTGCTGAAGGCCCCATCTCAGTTGACTTGTAAATGACGCCACCACACCCGAATCACGAGTTACAAGTCCAACTTCAGAACTGCGAACGCGCAGATGCATCCCACAAGCATACATGTGGCGATGCGAGGTTGCATACCGTTCAGGCGGACGACTGTACTGCAAAATGTCGTTTTCAATGTCTTCACCTGCTAATTCAGCAGCATCTACTTTTTCCCTCAACCAACTTGGAAAACTCGGAAATTCAGCTAATTCAGGTGGATATCTTGGTTGCTGTGGAGGACGGCGGCGGCGACACTCCAAGCGGAAGGCCTCCCGTTCTTCCCAACGTTTGCCCTTTTGAATGACATAATCTCTGCACATTAAACGTCATTTTCATACGTTGCTATAAGCGTAATGCACTCAATGTTATTCTGCACGTAACACTACAATCAGTTCAGGTATTGTTGTTATGGTCTGTGGAAGACATGTCATGTAATGCACTTTCCACAATACAAAACTGTGTTCCTATGTTAGTACACATGATGTCTACTATATGTTACATGCATGCTTTTGTTATTATGTTCTACAACTACAACCATATAAAAGGTAGTATTCAACGCAACACCAATGCATGTACAAGTATACATTCATTTAACATTGCATTGTATGGTATAAGTACTTACTGGCGCAAAACTTCCAAACTCACTGCATTGTCGAGAACAAAAGCATGTGCAAAGTTCCGCATCTCGTTCGACATTTTACGTTTCGCACGTTCACTAGAGCGGAGGACCTCATCATTCATAGTTGCGTCTTCCTCAGCATCCCAAACTCGATGTCTCGTTCCTCTATATTGCTTCATGTACTTTGTACAGAAGCCAAGAGTATCATCCATGCGGTACCCTTCAGCAATGCTGCCCTCAGGATGTGCGTATGTTCGGACATAATCCTTCAATGTCTTCATGTACCTCTCGATAGGATACATCCAACGGCAGTGCACTGGTCCGCATACAAAAAGTTGTTGCACTAGATGCACTGGAAGATGCGACATGATGTTAAAAAATGTTGGTGGAAACTTTTTTTCTAACTCGCATGTCGCCATGATCACATTGTGCATGAGTTCATCTTTCTCTGAATGACGCACCTCTTTCTCACAAAGCTTTTGAAATACTCGAGATATTCGAATTATTGCACTCCGTACATTTTCTGGAAGGACGTTTTGTACTTCCACGGGAAGAATCTGCAAAATAGAGAACATTGCCCTTTAGAACATTTAATTCAAGCGTCTTCTGAAGCCATGTACAAATGCATTGTTCTACACATAGTAGTGCTTCAGTTCAAATGTCCATATTCAACAACTACTATTATTAACATTAAAAGTTGTTTAATGAATGCACCTATGAAATGTTTACATCATATACTTACTTCAGTGTCATTGAGTTTGTAAGCAATGTAGCTCATACAAAGAATGAATTGTGCATACATGAAGGTTGGAAGGCTCATCCAATTTTCTACATAAACCATTATTCATGTGAACATGTGTTCAATCCATCTACGGCCCTAGTATAACAGTTAAATGCATACACTTATGGTTTTGTATTGTACCTGTTGCATGAGGACATGATAGTCATGTGTTTTCATGTATTGTAGTTTACCATCCATGAATCTCTTGTGAATGGAGCCAACGTAATTTGAAGGCGTGCGAATGTTTGTGATGATGTCTACAAACTCCTTCCGTTCTTCTGGTTTCATTATATATGGCGGGTGAGGCATGTAGTATTCATCGTGCCCTCGTGCTCCAGCTTGCAACCAAATCTCTTCCCGGATATCTAAATCTTGAGCATCTTGACGACTGCCTGCGTTGTCTTGAAGACCCATAATAGTCTTCACAATATTCTCACACAAATTTTTCTCGCAATGCATTGGATCAAGAAGGTGTCGCTCCAACAAATGCTGTTAACAATGATGACATTCTATACATTAGTACATTTCCTATGGCCTCTTTAGACATCATATGCCACATGCACGTTCAATGTAACACTTACTAATTAAATGCACATATAACACAATGTATATAGCCCCAAAACGTACTAGAACTTTAGTTTTTTATTGAATACAAAAAATATGACATACTCATGTTCACAATACATTGTACTTCCTACATTGAGGAGTTTGTACTTTGTAGTAGGCACACAAACAAGACATTTTCCCTAGCACTGGGTATACACTCAAAACATGTTATTCAGTTATGTTGTTAAAAAAAATTACTTTTGAATACAATGACATTTGAATAATATACAAACCTGCTAGTAAGGGAGTTCGTAGAATCCACTCAATCGTTTCACGCCCGTGCAATGTACAGGGTCTGCCTTTCCATTTTCCTTTCCGCCTAGATCAAGGTATGACTGTCGCCACCCTACGTATCTTATGACGTCCAAAGCTGACATTACCAGTGGTGTACAACGTTGCTCCACTTGACCATTGAATCTTCTGTTGCATCGATATGGATGTTGTCGACTAAGGTACCTTCTCATTCCACCGTATACAACCTTAGAACCACGAATGCGTCCATTCGCTAAAATATCCCCTGTTTTGGCCATTCTGGACTCTGTTTCGGGTCCACAACATGGACACCCTCTATAACCCTTACAACATAGGCCTGATATTAGGCCATATGCCGGATAATCAGAGATGGTCCACATCAACAATCCACGGACTGTGAATCCTCGAGAGCCTTCTGGTTGAGAGAAATCTACTGCTGGGACACCTGCCCACAATTCTTGCAACTCTTTCAGTAGTGGACGTACGTAGACGTCAATGTTCTTGGACGTTGGCGACATCTTTCCTGATATAAGAATGTACAACGAAATGAAAAACTTCTTTGTAACAAACCACGGCTAAAAATTATATATCAATATGAGCACGGGCCATGTTGACCAATTAGTATTACTCAATTTGAATGGGTTGACGCCATCCAACGCTAACGCCAAGTGCATGTTCCTTTTTTCCAGTCCAAAGTTGTTGAAAGCAGCATCCGTGTCGACATGCTTCCATGCTGGGCTGTCTACTACTGAGCGCATGATGCCGTCTTCACTAACATGCTTCGTATAACCAGTCAACATGCGCGCTATTTCCGTTGACCGCCACATGCGCTTCAGTCTAGGAATGAGTGGAAAATGTCGTACAATCTTCACTGGAATTGCATCCGTGCCATCCACCCAACGCGATTTAGAACACTTAGGACAGCAACTCAAATCTGCATACTCGTTGTCGAAAAGAACACATCCATCTGGGCACGCATGGATGTTTCTATAATTTAAGCCCAACCTACGAATGTTTCTTCTAGCCAAATAGTGAGTACCCGGCAATTTGTTCTCTGCTGGCAACAAATCCTCCGACAAATACCGTAGTAGCTCGTCCGTGAACCTATTGCTGACACGAAACACTGCACACATATTCATTATGATGATAGTTGCTGAAACCACACTAGTTTTGGACCCCACATACAGTGGCGTCGTTGCTTGATCATACAAGTCTTCTAGTCCATCCAATGTGTCTCCATTGTTGTCCTCGTTGTCTTCGACGTCTACGACTCCAACAGCATCGCGGTGTAGTACGTCGTTTCTATCCAAAGCCTCCATGACTTGACGTTGTACCTCATGTAATTCATCGAGTGCAGGGTTGCTACGATGCATACCTTCTTCTTCGAGCACGTTAGGTACATCGTCATTTGGTATGTCCTGGTTTTCATTGAATATTCCCTCCGCTTGTGCATCAACCTGGACGACGTCATCATCAAATACGTCATCTTCTATCCATATTCCTCGACGTGGATATCCATTTGGAGGATCACCTCCTATCATGGACTTCATTAGAAAGGGATCACGACCAACTGCAGTATGGTGCTTTCTAATTATGTCTATACTCTTGCGCCGTCCGCCATGACAGTCCCTACAAGGGCATCGGTATGCTCTTATGTTATGCTCCGTTGCTACTCGCAACTCCGTTTCCAAAATCAAGTCCCCCACTGGAATGTGACGTAGCGTTCGTCCGTCACTAGAAATGCGGATTGTCGCGGGTCGCAGAACAGAATGTACAGGCATATTGACAGTGCTTCCTATACGTCTTGATTTGAAGCCCGAAAAACAAAACTACGAGCTTTGCATTCTTCAAAGAACACTTGAACATGCAAGTGCTGCATGCATTTCAAACATAAAAGGCATTTAGTATGTCAGTCAAATGTAGTTCATTGCAGTTGTAGACTTGCTCATTTTCATTTGTGTATTACGTGTGCGTTCTGCAACTAATGCACATGCTCAGACTACAAATAGTAAGAGATATACAACATGTACGTCAATATGTAGTAGAAGGTGCATGTACAGAAACCAGTGTAGCTAGAAAACAAAATCAAGTATACAATTTTCCTTCTTGTAATCTAGTATTCTGTAAAGCTATTGTAATCATTATAGGTAATGTTGTGTTTCTGGAGTAGGACTGAAATTCTTCGGAAGCCTTCTAATTTTGAAAGAAAGAATCCATGAAAATCAAATTTTAGCTATAGTTCTCCTCCAAGTTCAAATGTAAACTTCTAAAGTTTTCCAATGGCATCGAAGGGGGATACTTTGTCATAATGAAATCAATGCAAATATGATTGAATCCTTAGGAAACAGTACTATATATAATCATATGATACAATTCATAAACAAGTGTTTGCTGCATTTCCAATTAACGAGAGCTCATGAGCTAGTTTTTGCTACAATTCCTGTACTTTCTAATGTGCAAGACTTTGCCGAAGTTTGAACATGTGCAACTTCTTCAATTCACCTGAAATCACGGAAATGATGATAGCGTTCTAATAGAAAATGTATATATTGTTGACAATCACGGCCAAATGTAAAGCATTTTTGCAAGTCATTGTCTTCATCTTCTTTGGATTAAGCTAGCGCTAGTGATATATATATATTTCATATGTACAGAAGTTCACGGTTCTGCGTCTTCAGTATTATTAGCAGAAGCCCTTTTTCATAGTTTTATGGTTTAGGAGTACCACACAACGTACACAAAAATAAACTTCTAAGTCCCACATTGTAATGCATACAGAATAATTTCAATTGCCATTGTTCATGGACATCCGTATGAGAATGCAGCATTTGAAAGTCTGCACAAAATTTCTCATAGGAATGCACTGCAATGGATGTGAAGCATGCATGTATGAATTAGTTTATAAATAGCACAAATTTTATCCCTCCTATATTTTCGAAAGTTACTGTCAACGTCGTTGCTGCCTACATCTGCAATACCTACCTTACTGTGTTATTTAATCCACATAGCGTTCAGAAGGTGCTGATACGGAAAATGTAATGGAACTTGCATTTCGTACCTGCTGTGCGCTCAAAGCAATTCGTGAACTTCCATGATAACTACTTCAAATCTGCAGTTCTTGAACGGAATCGGCAAGCAGCATCTGTAGTCCAGGCAACACACAATATACTGAGACATCACGAACATGTAAGTAATACATTGCTACCGTTAGACCATTCATACAAAGTTATCCAATGCAAGTATCCGTTCGTGAATTTGCTAATGAAAGGGATACACCAGAAATTGCTTCTTTGACTGATCAAAGCCTTTCCATATGCACATGCTCATTAAGGTATATGAAATTGAACATAGCAATGCAAGTTACCCATTATGTAAGGTACGATCATGAAAAGGTAGAAATGAAATTGCAATTGCAAAATGTGCTTCATATCTTATATATGCTTCATCATAGACTACATGTTCCTGCCTGCTAATAGACGTTCATACCGCGGTCATTTACAATATGTACAGTGTGCACTCGGACGTAGTGCTTCATTTCTCAACACTGCACTATGGACATGTGGACGTATTGGACTTCCTCACTGAACTGTCATACTAGTACGCATAGATAATGTCTTATACTATTTACTGCAAGCTTTCAATTAGTCATTGCTAATTGAACTTGTTCTTCCAACCACGAATCATATGCATCCTCCAAACTTTCAAAAGGATACACTCCATTATAGAACCATGACATAGTGTATGTGTTGCTGTGGTACACATTGTCAATAGTCTCGGGCATGAAGTTTTTAGTGGAAACCAATCCTAAGTCATACCAACGCATATGGTCTTTGTGGCAGAAAACCATGCACTCTAAGTATGCTATGAAATGAGTTTCCTGCTGACCTAGAAGATCAATGTCCTTTGCATCACCGAACTCTGCTTGCGACTCTACATCCACGCCACTAACGCATTCTCCCACAGATTCGGTTGATGATATAGGTAGCATTTGCACCTGTGCTTCTGTATTTGACATTTCTCTGAACATAGTCGGCATATGCACAGTCCTAAGTCTAAATCCACTAGAAAGGAGCAACACTACAATGCTCCTACTGTGTGGTCTCCCAACATCGTCACTCCTCATGTGGACTACCTGCAATGACTGCTACTTCTTTTCAAAACTGTACTACGACTGGGGCTTGGGGTGCAATAAGCTACCAATGTACATTAACATGCCAAAAATTTCAGTGATGTTACCTGATAGGGGTATTGCAAGCTCCTTCGGTCCCTTTTACTTGTACCCTCAGCTTCGTGTTCTTCTTGTGAACGTCAATGACAGGCACTACATCATGGATTCTGTGGACATACACTGAGAAGCTCGTATCAATCATGAATGCATTCACACGTCGTCATAGTAAGGAAAATATTGCTCGTCATAGAATTCATGCAGCTTGTCATTTGTGCTGTCATTCAGTACTTGCCACAATTACACAATAGAAATCATTCATGAATGGAACTGTCATATGTCCTGCATTTGAGTACGGAAGACCTCATTTTGTCTGTGCAGTACTCTTGCAATGGGCTGTTCTCCTCATTATATGCAATTTTTAGATGACAGTATCATTTCCTATTAACAAAAATACGTTCTCGTACATTCCATGTCCCAAAAACATGGACAACAATCTTCGCGAAATGACTATATAAAACGATTTACAATAGGAAAGAAGCATTACCCTTATAGATTTACTAAAATGCTACAGCTAGTATAGATTGCAGTCCTCATTCCGTGATTATAAATAATGACTGCCGATGAATTCACACCTAATCAATCCGGCACAAACCGGTTTTCTATGTAGCACATGCCTTGTGCAGCTATGAAAAAATATGCACAGTACATACAGAGGAAGCACTCATAAAGTACATTGCACAATGTTTTTAAGCCATCACATATTGTATCATGCTATGGCACGTCCAGTGTTATGCATGTTTGTCAATGAGGTAGGATATGAAGTATATACAATCATTGGGAATATATACTACTGTGGCTCATAGAACGCAGCCACTGAGGTCATGTTCTAAAATTCGTACATACCAGGTTCCTGCGTTGTCTGCGTTGACGTTCTCATTTACGTTTCCTCGTCCTAGAAAACACGCCTCCGTCTGAGAAAATGTCACAGAAAACAACGGATTTAAAGACAGACGAACCAATAAGCAGTGGCCGTACTGTCACGACACAAGTCCTACGTGTCTTGCACCTACACAGAAATAAATTGTTTCACTTTGGGAAAACAACTATCTTCATTCACTTCAAGCGAAGCGGAAATTCATGTGGCCTAGTACAGCTCTTATACTGCAGGAAGTAGGAAATGGCCGTGAACACTGAATTCGAAAGTGGTGAACGGATTTATGCATTGATACGAAGTTTACCTAATTCCGCCGTCAGTGATGTTGGTGTCACAGAGTCGGCCCTTTTTGTCTTCACGGATTTCTTGAAGCAGGTCAGTAGCTATTGTGGAGAGACTTCGCATACTGCGGAGATCAGTACTCACACAGAGATGGATGGACGCAAGCATAGCACACGATTGAAGACATTGGACGTAGCCAAATGCAATTTTCGCAAGACTGCATCAGCTGTCGTGAAGAGAAACTCCGCCGCCAATGAGGTGAACACCTAATTTCTTGCAATTTTCTTTCTTTTCTAATAGTAATGGAAGAAATCACACGCTGGGAGTTCATGCACTAAACACGCCACCATTACAGCACTGCGTCGGCTGCCGTGTACCCCCGCCGCCGGTTGTCCTTCGATAGCTTTTCTAGAACCAGGAACACGCTCTCCTACTTTTGGTCATAGGGGTCATTTGTCCACAGTAGTAGGATACGTGTACAACCACGTCTCTTCTCCCTTGGATGTAGGTCATGGGGCCTTCAGTTCTCTTGCCATCTCTGTCGTTTTCACTGACGTTCTGTAGTTATAAAAGCAACTGCAGCACGCACATTAGGAGACATCGGGCACATTTTAATTCAACAGTTCTCTATCGGTTCAGTGTGCAGACTCATGCTTTGCAGTGAACATTCCTTCAATTAGTCATCTTTGCTTAATTTTGGTAGTACTTCGGAAGCGTACTGTTGCTAGCGCTTAGGTGAGCATCGATGGCCACATCCATTGCATTTTGAACTTACTGCTGTGGTATACGAAATGCTTCTGCGTTTGCATTCTACATCACATGAATTGACAACACAACTGTCTTTGTATGAGCATTTTCTGTTATCGCTGTTGGGGACTTCTGCTGGCTACATTTATTCCATGAATTGAGAGGACTTTGATTGACGAGAGAGTATACCACTGACATTCATGGAAGTTGCTTCCGGTCCTTGTGTGTACACTGTGTGCGATCTGTATGCTTACGTGCATCCATGTTCTCTGAATCATTAGCTACAATACTCGTAAGTCAATATTTGTTTTCCTTATTCAGATATGCACTTCGTTAGTACTTGATGTTGCACATGTGTTCGTGTGCGCAGGTGTCAGGTGAGCGATTTGTTCCTTGGCGAAGTGCACGCAGAAGAATGGCACCAGCTCATGGTAAATCACTGAAGCGCAAGCCGTCTCCCACACGTCCCCATCGCGGCGACGACATTCCTGTTCCAAGGTCAACACAATTTCGGATGCGAGGCGATGACGAGCGCCGGTCAAAGATGAGGGAAGATATGCGCGCCATGAAAGGAAAAGGACCAGCGGTTTCAGCTATGCCAACACAGAAAAAAAAAAAACACTGACAATGCATGTGGAGACCTCCTCTGAAGATGAACGCGGACTTGCAGGCATGGAAGAGTCTGATAAGGAGGACGAAGTGGACAGGTATTTGGCCTTGTCCATGTCTTCTGAATTCATCACTTCATGTTGGATATCAATAGCTCTATTACGTTTGCATTGGTGCACGTGTTTTCGAGGACATGCTTGCCATACTCGACGTTCACTAGAACATATAGCAGAATGTTGGTGTGTTTTTCCTGGTCGCTTATTGTGACCACAGTGAACTCTTTGAGCATGTCATCGTTTCTAACTAGAACGTCTATGTTTTATGCACGTTTTCAAGAACGTGTAAACTTTTTCAAAAACGTATAAATGTTTTCAAAAACGTATAAATGTTTTCAAAAACGTATAAATGTTTTCAAAAACGTATAAATGTTTTCAAAAACGTATAAATGTTTTCAAAAACGTATAAATGTTTTCAAAAACGTATAAATGTTTTCAAAAACGTATAAATGTTTTCAAAAACGTATAAATGTTTTCAAAAACGTATAAATGTTTTCAAAAACGTATAAATGTTTTCAAAAACGTATAAATGTTTTCAAAAACGTATAAATGTTTTCAAAAACGTATAAATGTTTTCAAAAACGTATAAATGTTTTCAAAAACGTATAAATGTTTTCAAAAACGTATAAACGTTTTCCTGGACAGTAGTACGTTTCAGTGGACACGGCATTCTGTCAGGGTTTTGTTGATGTTTGCTTATTTTGTATTCTAGTCGCTTCATTCGTCGAAATGTTGTGGTGTGTACTAGTCCATACACATGTTGCAACAATGGAAAACTGATTGTGTTGAAGTGATATATTACAATGTCTCAATCGTGGAAAGCTGCAGGTGAATAACGCCTTTGATTTTCATAGTTTTCAACATGCTTTCTGTGCTTTGTTGGAAACTTTTTCTTCAACTGATGAACACTTCCGACTATAACGTCCATAGCTTCATATATTGTTCTGAATGTCTTCATAGAAATGTAATGTTGCTTGAGGCAAATGTCATGTGCAGTTGCCGTATTCTGTATCTGACATGTCATTCTGTAAATTATGCTTGCACAAAACTTGCAACAACTTCTGGGAAATAGTGATGCTTCTGGCTCGCAAGAAAATGAAGACAGTAGTGACAGCAGCGACGATGAAGACTGCATCCTCCATCCGATTCGCACAGGAAAGGACAGAGAAGAAGAGAAGCCCATCAAGTTACAATAGATGTAATTGGATTTCCGAGCGGACGAATGATGCCTGTATTGGCAGAGGACGTGAAGCGTTATGCGAAGGACTTAGATCCAACATGTAGTTGGGAAGCGCAACCATCCCAACAAAAAAAACGTTTCTTCAAGCGTTTATACAATGGTTTGCACTTTCTGCCTATCTTTATTGTACATTGAATGCATTGCATACATGTTCAGAAAATAGTTCACTGATTCATTGTTTGTCGTGGCAGACTAGGAGATGAAGGGGGGGAGCTCCAAAGTGAGTGACAAGTGGATTTCCCCCATCGTCACAAAGATCTTGATCAACACTCGATGGAGATTGAATGGCATGATCGACGCTGGAAAAGCTAAACCGGCAGAGGAGAATCCCGAGCAGTGGGACACACTCGTCAGGAATCGGCAGTCCCCAGCTTCACGCAAAATGTCGGAGCACATGCGTGCCATTTCTGTCGGGAAAGGGTCCAAGTTGGCACTGCTCCGGGTAATTGAGAGTGATGCCATCAGTAGTTTGGTAAGCTCCATTGCATTGGTCCTGCCTATGTCACTATGGTAGTCATCTTAGAAGTAATTGTCGTTGTCTGATGTCGGCAACTCTAGAACAGAAAGTTTATATGAAGGTCATAGAAGAAGAGCGCATGTGTAAGGTGAAGGTTCTATATAGATTTCAAAGCAATGCATGCAATTAGAGTAAGAGGATGAGTAGTAAGAATTGGTACATCTGAAATGTTTTTTACGAATTACCCATACATCTTGTTGGGCAAGTGGATAAATGATAAGGTTGTGCGGTGGCTGCTGTTGTCAGAGCATCAAGTTCGGTCGCAAACCAAAGCCAGAAGAAGTCAGCGCGGAGGTGGCAAGAGAGTACAGCCGACAGGAAGAGGCAAGGCGATCATCGATTGTGGATCGTGCTAAGGACATTGAAGACATGAACACCCGAGTCGGTGACCTAGAAGGGGTTCTCACTGGATTACAGCAGAAGCTTGATACATCGCATGGTCGTCTAGAAGACATGCTACGTGAAATGATGGGCAATCGTGTTGGAAACTTGCAGATTGCTGTTGACGGTGTCGGTACGTTGCCATTGCAGCGGACGTTCCCTGAAGTGGGGCCATCCTCTTCCGCTCCGGTAATTCCCATTACGGGCGTTGTAGACACCTCCAGCTTGCCGCAATCTCATAGGGATGAAGAGAATGCAGAGGGTGCTGTACTTGACCATGTTGAGGGAGAAATCCCGAATGAAGTGCAAGTGGAAGGCAGCGATCGAGACGATGTCGTCGGAATTTACATGGAGGACGTTCCCTTAGGAGACAACATAGACGAACTAGCACCACCGGTGAAGGCCGTTGTACCTACACTTGTACAAAAAGACGTAACAGAAAATGGCAATGACTTTGTGGTGACGGAAGTTGCTGTAGGCACAAATGGGTTCGGCGACGAAGATGGCCACCGTCTACAGCAGGTAATCCTTCCAATTATTTTATTCATTGCAATGTCACAATAGAAATAAGTGAATTTGCAAAGAATGTTGTTTTAAGGTCCATATTATTACTATTTTGGAATGTGGATTTGATTTCAGAAATTCATAGGCAGTAGGCAGTCATTATTTCTCCTATGCTTTTCAAGTCATTTTGTTAATGTCTACCGTTTTGGTAGGGCAGACGGTAAGTGCTGACTGCAAGTATGATACTAGTCATTGGAATATGGCAATACGAATTGTCCATGTAATAAGAATGCATAAACATGTTGGAAGTGTACATATTTTTCCTATTATAGAAGGCATAATAAATAACAGCAATGATAAGGCTTTATTTGTGCACGTAATTTTTGTCTTGAAATGTATCCATGTAGCCAGAGCTTTCCTTTAACATTGGGTGATTCAAAAAATGTTGAACATTTCTTTGCGTTCAAAATGTAGGATGAAAATGAATCCGGAAGAGAAGCTTGTAGACGTCCTCAGCGTCTGACGAAGACCATGCAGCCCAACGTAGTTTCCAAGAAAACAGTGACGTCCAAGTCTACAAAAGGAAGCAGTGAGAAACTGACGGGCATTGTCAAGCCAGGCTTACCTATTTCGAAGGTAAAATACAAATCATGTTGCATAGTCCTTGAAATGTGTGGAAGCAATTGTATACTACAGTATTGGTCTATTGGACATTGCATTCGAAGTATTGCAAGGCTGCTAAGTTCTTTGTTATTACATTAGACGTAGTACAATAAGGGAAGTAGGGCACAAGCGTTGAACCATTACTAGCACAGCAGCATGACAAAGTGACGATTACATTTGGTAATGGCAGTTGATGAACACCAAACGCACAGAGCCAAGTCGAAAGAAGTGACTCGCAATCAGCAATCGTCACGGGTGAGTTCCACTTAGTCATCGTTGTTACGTTGTATGCATACAATTGTATTCAGCAATGAAGATGTACCACTGGATACGGACGTCCATGCACTACTGTTATATATACTGCGCTATTTGAATGTAGAACTTGAACAGAAGGAGTGAGCACAAGGGACATGGTATTTTGGAAAGGTCCGTGTGTACAAGGTCAATGTGCTAATCATATACTTCAGTGAAGCATGAAGGTTACTTACTGTTAATTCCATTGATAGTGTCGTGGTATGCTGTTCTCCGGTTTTGTAGGTCAGCAATATGTACTGCACTGCTGCAGAAACGCATTGGAAAATTATGGCGTCGAACAAACTTGTTGTTGGCAAGGCACTTCAGAATGGAGGGTACAGAAGGCAAGCAGGAACGGCGGACGGCATTATAAAAATTTTGTTTTTCTTGTATAAAGTACTTTTGTGAATTGCGGATGTCGACTTGAATGTTCCTTAGCAGAACCGGCAGTTCAGTTCATTATTTTCTTGTACAGTAGCGCATGCGCAAGGTACAAATGAAAGCAAACTTTTGTAAAAGACTTTCATTAATGTAGGCCTGCATGGAGGCAGTTGAAATTGTTTTGAATTGCTAGTAACGCATGAAACTGTTGTCTATCGGCATTACCGTTGTTTCAGACTGGAATCTGGACATGCTGTCGTGAAAATTTGTATGCATGCATGCCATACTTGATTTCACAAATGCTAATTCCATGACTTGTTGTCCATGAAGAACATGACTTGGCGGTCACAATTGTATTCCGTCTCTACGTATTCCATGTCTACGGAATGTGCTGTCTTCTGTACATGTTGGATTCTATGAGGAGGCAACCCAGAGCATGCGAAGTTGATTTCCAGGTGCGTTGGAAGCAACCAGCACTCTCCAGTGCCGGTAATGAACAATTCTGCATTGCTTGACCTTCAATAACTGCTAATTCTGTTGAACTTCTGTAATGGCCTAAGACAGTTACATGGCATACACATCTGTTTTCTTCTTTCATGTACAAGCTCTGAGTGCATAGAAAAGAAGTAAAAGAAGTGGATAGCACATGAGGCCGTCGTGCACTTTGAATTCCTACATCCATCGCAAAGTTTGCATTTCTGAACTATGGAATAGGCAGAAGTTTCGACCAAAAATACAAGGTATGCGTGCACTGGAATTTCATAAGCCTTGTAATGGGCAATTACTAATTAATTTACTGTTTTTTGGTTTTTCATCCAAAAGTTGTTTGAGAACTGCAAAGCGTAAATGACAAACCATTTGAAAGCTATTTCAGGAAGTGCATATTGAACATCACCTTCAAGCATCGTACTACATCTGTGAATTGTCGTGTCTACACATGCAATGCACTTGTTGAATACTACTTAGATGACTTGTACACTTAATTGTTTGTGTAGGTTTTTTATTCAATGCTGCAAGGGGATCCAAAGTAAGAGAAGTGGTGCTCATGCCTCATGCGGTGCATGGTGCATTAGTTAGTGGCAAACAAATGTGTATTGAAATGAAAATGAGAATCTTCAGCTATTCCTGCGCAGGTCATATCTTCTGTATACATTTGCCAACTTCATTGTCAAGGGCGCTGTAAGGACTTCTCCTCAGTCATGTCCAATTGACTTCGACATCAAGTTCCGTATTAGAAAGGCAATTTGACAATTCTAACTTTGTGCGCATTGTGGTGCAGATCACTTTGTGTGAGACCACAGGCTTCCATGGATCACTTCAAAAGTGTGGTACCATTTAGCAAGGCAAGTGTAGAGGCCTTCTTTCTGTGAGTTTTCGTCTTCTGAAGGACAAGAATTCATTCATTGCCCAATATTTTTTCCAATTCTGTTATACATAGTCATGTGTACATTGGGTAATCCTACGAACTCAAGTAGGAATGAGTTGACACCAATGTCCATGCCTCTGTTGTTGTCCTCACTAATGCAGGTAATCTCGTACAAGTTTGTAGACATTTCTATCTTCCTAAACCATTACAACATTAAGCTTGCATAAATACTTATGGACAGAGTACTTCTAAATTGTGTAAATATATGTCTAAGAATTGTAATTGTACACTTATATTATGAGAGTATGCACAAGCACAGTGTGCAGTACTTGATAGTATTCAAGCAATACTACAATTGGTATGTGTGTATGTCCAATGAAATGAATAGCCCATGTCCTTTTCAATTGAAGCACTTTCACAGAGATTGTATTTGGCTTTTGCCAGAGACCTCGAACTGATGTGGTTGCACAACCGGCCCGTGATGGCTTGTATGAAGCAGGAGACATAGTATGTTGCAGTTAGCAACGTTATGCAAGGACGTATAATTGAAGGCGTCAAAATTATAAAGTACAAGAAATGATGGAGTAGCGTCAATGGAAGTGATTGTCTTCAAATTGCAATGTGCCAATTAGTCTGCAAGTATGACTGTCTTACCACAATCATACAAAACTTCTATAGGTATTATCGACATTGTTTTACTGAATTCTTGACTGAAATACAGAAAGAATGTAATATACATGTTATCATCTTCAAATTTACAAAACATATGAGCACTGTATTTGTAAGCAAGCATGACTATTGAGGGTATGTGCCTCATTGGACAAAAATTAACTTCTTGTCTTACTGTACTCATAATTCCTGTATTTTACTGTCCTTAGACTAGCATGTCAGATCGTCTGGTATTGGAGTAGTTCCTTATGTTGTAGTACTTCCATGTTGTAGCAATTTCTTAACAGACCGAAAGACGTTGGTAAATCTGCAAACGGCGAACTCAAATGATAGGTGCATGAGGTAGACCTTATTACTGCACATTCCATAGTAGTCTAACATTTTGTGTAGCATGCTGTGGACAGTGACTTACATTTGCTAAGCTGTACAAACGTCTTAGCGAGATGTGACAGTGGAGGAACCACAACATTTTTGGATCGAACGCAGTGTTACATGGTTCCACATCACTAACAAATTTATGAACAGAACACAATGCAACTTGGTTCTACTGTCTGCTTCATTGTGAATAGACAGTTTTCTGGGTTGACTGGGTTCACAAGAAAATGTAGACATGAGGTGTACATTTGTTATTCGTGGAAAACGGAATGTGGGCATGATATGTAGTCGTGCTTCTTAATAGGAAAATGGCTAAGTTCCACAATTCCATACGTGTACGCACTTTTTATGCAAGAAAAAATAAACATGCAAGTAGCAACAATGTTGTATGTTAGTTGCACCGACCAATAGGCTTGCTACTGTACTAGCACTTCCTACAATTCTTGAGGACTACATTGTAGAAGAACCACATTGTTATTTTTTTCGGAATGTTCCACTAACAGTCTATAACATGCAATTCATGAAGAGATGTTGATGACGTTTTGTGAATTCTCTTGTCGCCATGCAAGGTTATGGAGCACGACGCACTTGCAATCGTGGAAGCAACATTGCAGAAGTCGGTAAGCTACAGAAGCTCATGTCCTTCACTGTCGTACTTCATAATGAAAGAAATCATGCTACTACAATCATCTCCGCTATGGTGCACAATGTCCTCATAGCGTGCCTTGTTTTGACTTTGTTTCTCCCTACACTACCGCTACTGCGAAGCGAACTCACAGGTGTCCTGCAAAATATAGTTTGTACAATTACCATAGAACTTTGAGTTCTTCATTTTATAGATACTACATCATCGCAGAATTTTGTTGCACTGAGGACTTCATTTCTAAAACACTATAGTCAGGAGGCACTTCTTGCGTAAAGCTTCAAATGTATTTATATGTTGAACTAAAATTAAAGGACAGTGTTTGAATAGCCCGACAAATTTAGTGATGTATGTTATGTGCATTCTCTCTAAAGAGGAGGACATTGACAATGCGCTTACAGATTTGCAAGAAACCTGTGAAAACATGATGAATTGCTCTAGATTTTCTGGTGAAATGATTGACGTTTCAATAAAAACCTGTTTTTCTCATACTGAATGTTCTGTTGCTGTACACTTTCTTGACGACACATGCTACTTTACAGAAGAAGTCGTAGGATTGTTAAACTATAAAATGTTTACAATCGTGGTCAAGGTATATTGAACACTGTAGTGTTTTACAATGTATCATTTCTTTTTGTAATATACGGAGTGCAGAGCTACTTGGAACAAACTGCAATTGCTTGCAATTTAGGTGGTGTGCTACTAATGCTGTCATTCGTGAATAGCATATATCAGACAATGTGTAAGGAGTACAACAATTTGAACATCGACGAATCTGTCATTATTATTTCAATTTCCTCTTACACCGACATAGTTTGTGTGAGCTGGGAATAATTATATGCGAAATATCTGAAATCTGTGAATTGCATTGTATTAGAGTGCAGGAACTGCGGACAAGTTCTTCAAACTATTGATATCAACAACCGAACGTCGTGAGTACTGTTCTGCTGTGGCGAACGTCTTCGTAGATGGACAATATGCAGTTTCAGTGTACTGTCCTCATCAGGTACGCAATTCTAAGAATGTTTGCTTCAATATGTGTGTGAATGAGCCAAAGTAATGCATAAGTACACAGATATGAGGTAATGAAGAAAACTTCAGCATTGTTCCCCGCTATTGACAACTTGCCATTGCGTAATGGGAAGATTCCATTTTACTGTGACTGCTGTTGTTCACAGAGCTTCAGTGTATTCAATGATAATAGGCATAGTCGATATCAGAAGTTTAGTTCTTAGTTTGGATTCATGCCATTTTTCAGAAACTGTGAGACTGTACTTTCCCATTTTGGATTTTCACTGTTAGAAAGACGGTACTATGAAACCGTCAACACTAAAGGCAAACGCATATGCTAACATGAATAGTAGTTGTGGAACAACTAACAGTTTGTACTCAATGGTATAGAAACTAATATTAGGACTTACGAAGTAGGAGAACATTTCATGAAAATCTTATGGCGCATGCTTAGAACTTTTATCTGTCCACAGTACATGGTGTAAGGTTCAGCTACATAGTTGGATGAAATACCCATATCTACTGAATTGTGCGTGCCTAAACATGGACAACATTTCTGTCAAGATAGTAATTATAAGAAAACTTGCAGGTAGTGTATATAAAATGTACTTGGACAAAGGCTAAGTTTTTGTGGCATAGGTAGCATACCGTAGTACCGTACAGGTATGTTTCCCACTTCATAACATATATGCATTGGAATCATCGGGCTTCTTAATGTTGGCAGTGTTGCAAAGCATTATCATTCATGGCTCTACATTTTTAGTGGATTTTCACTGACACTGTAGTTATGTGCATGCAGATGCTTGCATTCTTCAAGTGAAGATGCAGAAAGGATTGTATGTGAGCAAAATTGTCAAAGAAGCATAACAAAATACGTACAGTGATTGCCTATGTATAGGGAGTAGCAATGCCTATTGAACATGAAGTTAGTATTGGCAGTATACCTCGTATGTGGAATGGGGTTCTCAGAATGCACGAACCATGCTGAGGCTACCGCTCCAACTATGAAAACCACTTTGTGCAGTTCATAATAGCAAGTACTATGTAGTTCAATGATGATGAGAAAAAAAATAGCTCTTGTAGTAGGTGACCGGAATGTTGTAGGCGAAATCAAATTCTGCTCGAAAAACAGACAAACTATGAAGTGCACGGCGTGACACCATATGAATAATGGAAGGACATGAAGCTATCAACCGCAGAGACCACAACTTCCAGTGCTTTAGCATGTACTGCTCCAGGTATTACAATGAATTCTGTTATACATGTTCATCATGTATGCATGAAGAATGACTGAGTTCCATCTTTGTTGGTAGTGGTGCATAACCAGATTTGCCCAAATAATGACTTGTTTTCTTGACCTTGGTTGTTGATGACCTCAGTGCATGTGCCACATTGCACTTCTACGAATTCCGGAGCTTCGGTTTCTTCAGGTTTGTCTTATACAACTCTACAATCTCATTATGTAGGTCCTACAAACTATAGAAGCATTCATGTCTGCAACTTCTTACATTATATAGCAAATGTGTAAGAATCGTGCTTCAAGTGTGCATTTTTGTAGTGAAGCATGTTGTCAAAGAAGACTGAAGCAGATTTACAGTATTTCTTGAGGAAAATATATTTGTAATTGATTTAGACATTTCTTTCATTGTTTTTATGAGAAGTGGTAGAACGTCGAGGCATCCCCAGAGAAATTTAGGAAAATGTTTGTAATGTGAAATATCTTTATCTTCTTCAAAGTTGTTGAGAATGACAACACTCTCTTCTTGATCAGAAACAAAACAGCGTGTGATGAAAGTATGCACTCCGCATGTAGTCAAAGTACGGGTACATGAATGCAATGGTATGGTACCATGAAAGGATGTGGTAAACTATAGAGCACTATCTGTACGGGTTATTTTTTTAGATGGCTCACATGCACTTGCTCTAATGTATCACTGAACGCAATTTATTTATTTATTTTGCATTTATAGAGGATGCAAGCGCAAAAGCATTTCGGTACGCCATTTACAGAATGGACAGCTTTGGAGCAAAATTCGCGTGCACAAATGAAAGCCACAGAAGCCATGCAAGAAGCCACGAACTTTGTCGACTATTACATGCACGGATTTGTGGCTCTTACAAGTTCACGGCGACTCTACATGCATAAAGTGAGAATCCCTGCCACTTCTGAAAACAGTTCTACTCTTATCTATGAACAGCGAAAGAGCGTCCAAAGAAGTAGAGGTACTGCTCAGCATTCATGGATACAAGACAGGGTCGTCACTGTTTGCTAGACTGAATTTTTCATCAGTTTCTACACCTTACAATCATTGATTCAAATGTCTTTAGAGGTCTGTAAAGTTCGACGAGACAAACACTTAGATTTCGAAGTAACTATATATTGTAAATGAAGTGACTTAGTGAAGTGAAGAAGAAAGCCCAGTATATATAAAGAACATATAAAAAAATGTTGTAGGCACTGACATTCAGATTTGCGGTTTGAAGAATATAGTTGTATGCAGGAAGAAATCTCAGTCAACAAATACCGCACAACTTTTTTAGTGGCAGGTACCTTCTATTATTGTTAATCGACAACTATAAGTTGTATAGTTCGTACACTTCTTTGGCTGAAAGCACCCTTGCTTTGCTTACATTGCTTATGACGCTTATTCTCACTGTTATGTCATCACTTGTAGCTGTCCTACGCAAACTGTCTGTGCTCATATGTCTTTAAAACTAGCAAAAAGTAAGGTCCATTATACGTTGTAGCAATTCATTTGCAAAGAAGACGTGAAGAGGAATAACGACAGTGCCTACTGCTAGCTACAGCGAGGCCCATTCTGGAGTCAAGCGGATCGAACAGAAATAGTGATACCGAAGTTGGGCAGGAGAAGGACGTCGTACTCATGTGGAACAACAAAAATGAAGACCAAGTTTTTAGAAGGTATGCAGTGCTCAATGCATACGTTGGGAGGCATGGCTTCTTCCAGAATATTATAGTAATTTTGACAGAGGCCTAAACAGAACACACATATGTGAGTTCATGTTACTCATAATGAGTAAAGAGATAGACTTAATTATGTTGTACATGGACCTCAAAAGTAGTGTGAGTCATGTGCCTTCTTTTTGTAGACCATTACTTTCTACAATCATCAATTTACAAGTCCAGCTTCATGTATGTCATCTGATAACAACCCTAGAAATTCCAATAGAAAACATCTATGGCAATGCGCTTTGTATACAGAAATATGAAAGGAGATGCCCAAAGTATGACATCCATGTTACCATACCTGCAATATTGTGTTGTGATGTGTGCATTTGTTGACGTTGGTGTTGTGAACATGACAACCTACGTGTAGTATTTGATGTCTTGAAAGCCATCTGTAAGACTAGTGAACGCACTGACGCACTCAGAAAAAGCTGATTGCATACATGAAGACATGTAGGAACTTGCCTTTCTTATGAAGGAGGGTAGCGTCCTCCAAACACTGGTTGTTTGAAATTGGCATTTCTTTTGACGGAGCCAGGCTAGCTTCTACACGTTGGTTGACTGAACAGTGCTGTCCAAAATATTGTTCTGTATGACATTGCACAGCAGCAGTGGTCCGTCCTATCAAGCAGCAATCACAATGGAACTTGTACATGAAAGCACTAGCTATGTTTCAAAGAACGCATACTTCTTGAGTGGGGAACAATGTCTCATGTCGTGCCATAGTTGTATAAACAAGGAACGGGACTACCTTGTCATTTAATGTACCATGAAACGCAGAACTCTAACATGGCCGCCATAGTTCCTGACGAAAAAGACATCAGAAAGGATAGAAAGTGCACGGGTTCCATGTCCATGCCAACAGTGGTTGTTCATGGCTTCTTTTGTCGGCAGTTGCTACTTATGGTGTAAAAACTCAGAATCCCATATGACGACGATGCTGACAACGTTTTCTGAAACAACATAACATTAGAGCAGACGTTTTGTAAAACACGAAATCGTCATACTGGACATTTCTGAAAACGAGCATTATATACAACAAAATTCCCAGAATTCATTACTACAACCTGCCACATCAGATACTGCAATATCCACGTCATAAAATGTATTTTCCACGTCAGAAATTCCGGCTGCCACATGAACCGCCACGTCATTGGACAAAATTTATTTCAAAAGCTGATGTGTCATTGCCCGCCATAAAATTGCTGATGTGGCATCCTAGTGGCATCCATGTGGCGCATTTGTACATACTTATAAGACGGAGTGTCAACACTTGTTGTCATGAAACACAATGACATTTTCCCGTGTTATAACTCATTTTAGGTGTTTGGAAAAACGCACACACCGACGGATTTTAGGTGACATTACAGTTGACACCTTTTTCCTCCATCCAAACATGTGGTCACGTCTTTCTAAACATCCCCTAAAACGAGGCTTTCTTCTAGTGCCCATTCAATGTATTAGGCCAAAAACTATAGTAGAATTTTTTTTTCAATCTAATTTACCATATCATTTATTCAGGATTATCTTGTCTGACAAGATTTTAGGTTTTGGCGTCTAATAGACGTTGCATGTCGCATGTCAAATTGTCGAGTTGTCGAGTAAGGATGTTTTTTATTGTCATGTATGGAATTTGGATTTCAAAATTTTTTACCCCTTGATAAAAACAATTTGTCCTACGTGGCTATGATTTAAGGTGACGTGGCTTGCTTCTTGAGGGGCGACCACGGGTCTAGGGGCGACCTTTGGTCCCTAGGGGCGACCTCTGGTTCCTAGGGGCAACCTCTGGTCCATAGGGAGACCTCTTTGTTGCAATTGTCCCAAAAACCTCTCAAAACTATTATTTCTAGTACAAAGAGGAAAAAAAATTAATGATATTTTTGAATATGTTACCATAGAATCTTAAAGTAGAATAATATGACAGTGTGTGGAAAAAATTTCAAACACTTTCACCACATAGATTACAAGGTAAATGTGTTCAAAGTGAAGAAATCACATTTGTGACATATTGGCAAACTACTTTAAATCTTCTTAACTTAAAAAAGTTTGCATTATAGTCTTGAATTAAAAAAATTTCATCATTCAAAATTGATTTGAAAATATAAAAAAATATAAAATTTAAAAATAATGTGGTTTCATTCTTTAAAAAATTATTAAGTAGAAGAAAGTACATTATAGAGAGAAAAAACTTTATCATTAATAACTTTAAAATGGAATTAAAACACACTAATCCCAATGGTGAGATTGTTCTATCAATCAAAGTTAATTTTTTGAACTTATTTGTTTTGAAAAAGTTTGAAACTTGAGTGGCCCAAAAGAATCCTATACCTAATTTTTTTTAATATGATACAGTGATTGCTCACAAAAGAAGATGCTCTATAACCTTCACACTATCAATCCAAAAAAAATGAACCAAAGCTTTTGAAGTACAAAAAAATTCCAATCTATGAGAACAAAAAAACTTCAATTTTTAATTCAAGTTTTTGTGAATTTGTGTTTCTTCACCTAATTTATATTTAGGCTTATTGTGGTATAACTCTTGCTCTTTGGTACCAATTAAAATACAAATTACAATTCTATAAAACTAGTAAGTTTGTCTATATCATGAAAAGGTATCAAAAGCTTCATAAAAAATTGACCTTATATGAAGTTGCCCAAAATCCATTTTGCAAGCTTCAAAGACAATTGAGACTTTAGAGCTTAGCATCCTAACAATGTATTCTCTACAAGAAAAAAGGATGTTTTAAGTACAACCTAGTAGTATAGTCCTACAATCTATGACCTTTAGGGAGATTTTTAGTAAATTTTTATTGAAAACAAATGTATTTCTAATAAATATTTACTAAAATTTGCTAAAAGGTCATAAATTATAGAACTATATTGCTAAGACCATACCTAAAACATTCCTTTTTCTTCTAGTGATTATTCATGAGGTGGATTTTAAAATACAAAATAATGCACGAAGATTTGTATAAAAAAACTTCCCCATTTGAGTTCTTCTTTTTTCCAAGTATTCTTGTACTCATGAATTATTTACTACCTTCATTTCTAACTAAAAATTTAGATAGATGGGATTTAAAGAAAAAAATTCCCTTTTGATTTAATTTATGCAAATCTCAACGAATTATCCTACTAAAGGGTATATAATTTATCAAGTGTATTTCAAAATATAAGATTATGCATGGAGATATTTGCAATATTTGTCCCATTTAATTTTCTTGATTCTCCAAACATCTTTGTACTCATGAATTATTTACCACCTTCATCTTTAATTTAAAAATTAGAGGGAAGGGATTTAAAGAAAAACTTCCCCTTTTGATTTAATTTATGCAAATCTCAAAGAATTACCCTGCGGGTGTATAACTTATCAACTGTATTTCAAAATACAAAATAATGCATGAAGATATTTGCAATACCTTCCCCAGTGAATTTTCTTGATTCTCCAAGCATGTTTGTACTCATGAATTATTTACCACCTTCATCTCTAACTTAAAAAATTAGTGGGGAAGGGATTTAAATGAAAACTTCTCCTTTTGATATAATTTATGCAAATCTCAAAGATTTACCCTATGGGTCTATAATTTATGAAGTGTATTTCAAAATACAAAATAATGCACGAAGATATTTGCAATACCTTCCCCATTGAATTTTCTTGATTCTCCAAGCATCTTTGTACTTATGAATTACTCACCATCTTCACCTCTAACTTAAAATTAGAGGGGAAGAGATTTAAATGAAAACTTCCCCTATGGATTTAAACAAATCTCAAATAGTCATTCTACAAATGTATAATTTATCAAATGAATTTTGAAATACAAAAAAATAGATGGAGAGATGTGTATGATCATTCTTATTTGATTTATTTCATATCATGTAATCACAATCAAATAAATGATAATGAACCATTGATATATATTTAACAAAATCGCATGTTTGCAAAAGTTAAGTGTTTAATGGAAGATGACGTCTTGTCATAAAATTTATATACTAGAGAGAATTAATGGATCAAACAAGATATTGTCAAATACAAGTAGTATAATAGAGAATCCAAAGCAACTAGATTTTTAGAGAAGCTTTCATTTTTAATAAATGAAATTAGATGTCTAAGCTAAGAAATCTGATCTCATCAAGGTCCATTTACTTAGCTCACCTAACAAGGTAGGTCCACTAATATACCTAGCAAACTAAAACAAAAGTAATTGCCTATAATGAAGTTGTCAATTTCTACCTTCATCATCCAAAAAATGCAATCCACTGCGTTCTTCAAGTGACTTTGAGTCTTGGGCGACTTCACTTGAAGAAGAACGCAGATCATGGCGACCTCTTAAGGGCAACCTCAGGTGAGGGGAGACCGCATGTGGAGGTGGGAAGAATTCGCCTCCGTTTGTCCAAAAATTGACAAATTTGGGCCTTTGGGGGATTCTACAGGTGACTTCGGGTCTTGGAAGAGAACGTAGGTTAGGGCGACTTCTTAAGGGCAACCTCAGGTGAGGGGCAACCTTGGGTGAGGGGCGACCGCGGGTGGAGATGGAAAGAATTGGCCTCCTTTTGTCCAAAAAATGCTAAATTTGGGCCTTTTGGAGGGTTCTAGGGGCGACTTTAGGTCTTGGGCAACTTCACTTGGAGGAGAACGCAGGTCAGGGCGACCCTTTAAGGGCAACCTCAGGTGAGGGGCGACCGTAGGTGGAGGTGGTAGAAATTGGCCTCCTTTTATCTAAAAATTGGCAAATTTGGGCCTTTGGGGGGGTTATAGAGGCGCCTTCGGGTCTTGGGTAACCTCTCTTGGAGGAGAACGCGGGTCAAGGCGACCTCTTAAGGGCGACCTCAAGTGAGGGGCGACCGTGGATGGAGGTGGGAAGAATTGGCCTCCATTTGTCCAAAAATTGGCAATTTTGGGTCTTTGGAAGGTTCCTAGGGGCTACTTCGGGTCATGGACAACCTCTCTTGGAGGAGAACGCAGATCAAGGCGACCTCGGGTGAGGGGCGACTGTGGATGGAGGTGGAAAGAATTGCCCTCCCTTTGTCCAAAAATTAGCAAATTTGGGCGACTTTGGATCTTGGGCAACCTTTCTTGGAAGAGAATGTGAGTCAGGGCGACCTCTTAAAGGCAACCTCGAGTGAGGGGCGACCGCGGGTGGAGGTGGGAAGAATTGGCCTCCCTTTGTCTAAAAATTGGCAAATTTGGGTCTTTGGGGGGGTTCTAGGGGCGACTTCGGGTCTTGGGCGACCTCTCTTGGAGGAGAATGCAGGTCAGGGCGACCTCAAATGAGAGGCAACCGTGGGCAGAGGTGGGAAGAATTGGCCTCCGTTTGTCCAAAAATTGACAAATTTGGGCCTTTGGGGGGTTCTAGGGGCGACTTCGGGTCTTGGGCGACTTCTCTTCTAGGAGAACATAGGTCACGGCGACCTCTTAAGGGTGACCTCGGGTGAGGGGCGACCACGGGTGGAGGTGGAAAGAATTAGCCTCCGTTTGTCCCAAAATTGGCAAATTGGGGCCTTTGGGGGGTTCTAGGGGTGACTTCGGGTCTTGGGCGACTTCACTTGGAGGAGAACGGGGGTCAGGGCGACCCCTTGAAGGCAACCTCGGGTGTGGGGCGACCGCGGGTGGAGGTGGGAAGAATTGGCCTCCGTTTGTCCAAAAATTGGCAAATTTGGACCTGTGGGGGGGTTCTAGAGGCGCCTTCAAATCTTGGGCAACCTCTTTTGGAGGAGAATGCGGGTCAAGGCGACCTCTTAAGGGCGACCTCAGGTGAGGAGCGACCGCAGGTGGAGGTGGGAAGAATTGGCCTCCGTTTGTCCCCAAATTGGCAAATTTGGGCCTTTGGAGGGGTTCTAAAGGCAACTTCAGGTCTTGGAGGAGAATAGAGGTCAAGGCGACCTCTTAAGGGCAACGTTAGGTGAGGGGCAACCTCGGATGAGGGGAGACCGCGGATGGAGGTGGAAAGAATAGCCCTCCCTTTGTCCAAAAATTGCTAAATTTGGGCCTTTTGGAGGGGGTTCTAGGGGCGACTTCGGGTCTTGGGCAACTTCATTTGGAGGAGAACGCGGGTTAAGGCGACCTCTTATGGGCGACCTCAGGTGAGGGGCAACCATGGATAGAGGTGGCAAGAATTGGCTTCCCTTTGTCCAAAAATTGGCAATTTTGGGGGGTTTTAGGGGCAACTTCGGGTCTTGGGCGATCTCTTTTGGAGGAGAATACAGGTCAAGGCGACCTCTTTAGGGCGACCTTAGGTGAGGGGCGACTGCGGGTGGAGGTGGGAAGAATTGGCCTCCCTTCGTCCAAAAATTGGCAAATTTGGGCCTTTGAGGGGGTTCTAGGGGCGACTTCGGGTCTTGGGGGGTCATTTAGAATGTCCATTAGAAACCACATGCGAACAAAACTTTAGACCCCCTATATACTTTTTGGAATTTAAATAAAACAAAATGAAAAAAATATGAATAGATTTTTCTATTTTGAAAGTTTATGTTTTGAATTATTGATATTTTTATTTGTTAATATAATTAGTTACAAATTTTTGAAGTAAAAAGATACACTGTAGAACTGAAAAATAACTTTCACACCCCTATATTATATATAAAAAAATTGTTTAAGAAATGAACAAAAAATTCCTAAAAATAACTCATTATTGAAAGCTCATTTTGAGTTGAATATTGACTCAATGGTCATCTAAATGTGTCTTCTATAATTATTTGAGTTGAAAAACATGCCATTTTAGTTCATTTTCAACCTCTTCTAGAAACCATTTCATATTTTATTTGAGTTGGAAATTCTGGCAATAGAAAGCTATAGTCATTATTAAACAATGTTCAAAATTTTAGGTTGAAATTATAGTTTATTAGAAATCACTTGTTTGCACATGGTTTGTTATAGTAGAACTAAGTGCACCCCCTAAGCTTCAGGTCTAGGGCAACCTCTCTTGGAGGAGAACGCGAGTCAGGGCGACCTCGGATGAGGGGTGAACACGGGTGGTAGTGGGAAGAATTGTCTTCCTTTTGTCCAAAAATTGCCAAATTTGGGCTTTTGGGGGGGTTCTAAGGGTGACTTTGGGTCTTGGGTGACCTCTCTTGGAGGAGATCACGGGTTAGGGCGACCTCGAGTGAGGGGTGATTGCGGGTGGAGGTGGGAAGAATTGGCCTCCCTTTGTCCAAAAATTGCCAAATTTAGGCCTTTAGGTGGGTTCTAGGGGCGACTTTGGATCTTGGGCGACCTCTCTTAGAGGAGAACGTGGGTCAGGGTGACCTCTTGTGTTGTGCGATTACGGGTGGAAGTAGGAGCCATTGCTTTTAGAATATCTTTTTTTCACAATTTTCTATATAAAGATGAGATTCTAAACATCTTTCTTCTTCTTCTTTTTGATTTTGAAAGTTTTATAATAATATTTTTTTTTTAGAGTCTTGATATTTCATATAAATTTTAAAATATATGTTTTTTAAATTAGTAAAAATCATTTATTCTTTATTTCTCCTTGATTTCTTTCATTACATTAGAGTTGGTAATATATATATGGCTTAGTTTTTAGGAACTCCATTGGGAATGTTTATAGAATTTCTTCTTGATTCCTAGTGTTTTTATAAGGGGGGTCTTTTTAAATTTCCCTTGTTTGTTGAATCTTCCCTAATTATAATGCAAAAATCGTTATTATGAGTTGCAAGTTCTTTCTTGTAATTATGCATTGAAAATAATCAATTTAGTTGTTCAATTGAAACTTTTGATGTCATTCAAGAATGAATGATTATCACCAAAAGGACATATTGGCTAATTATATGGGTTTACTGTTAAGTGCCTTGCTATCATTTTTGAGTCTCCTAAGATTCATTACAGATAACCTATTAAAGAAAAAAAGTTGGAGAACATGAAGAATTGTTGGCGGGTGGCTCTAACTTATGTATATAGGCTGCAACATTCAAAGAGGACTATAAAGATCATGCAAGAAAATCATAAATATACGATGAAATCTATCTTGTATTCTATTAGAAAAATTGACCACTTGATGAATATGAATGATATAGAGAAATACAACAATGAAGTATTTGAAAATACATTGACAGTGAGGTATTTTGTAAGGAAGTTAGGTGACCTTATTGAGCCTAATCTAAAGAAGCAATTAATAGGTGGATAGGTGGCAAACTTGCTCATTGATAAACCATGGTTGATGATGCCCCTTAAAGTAGTTTTCCGCACCAATGTTTTTGTAATAGGACATGATATTACTAGATTAGTCTGAATAGAAACGTAGGTCACATTGCATGCATCCAAATTTTGAAGAACAATGTAAATATATTAACTACTTTTTATACAATGTGACATTTTAAAAAAAGAATTGAATATTCTAAATGCAAAGTGCAAAAGTTATTGTATAGAATTTCAAATTTCAATTCTCTTGTGCAAATATTTTGTAATTTTTGTCAAACAATTAATTATAGTTTGTTTGCTTCTAAACTATTGTGTGAGAAATTTTACAAAAAAGAAGTTGAATTTTAACCCATAGAAGACCAAGAGTTCTCAAGGAATTCTCATCTTAGTTCACATAATGCCTAGAGTCTCAATTTTCATCATGATTTTTTGAAACTTTTTTTGAAGATAGAAGAATATATCATCTTTGTAGGAATATAATATTTTTTCAATTAGTGTTTGAAAGAAAAATTTATGCCACCCTAAAGTAAAAAGTGGAGGTCAGTGGACACCTCAAATATTATATATTTTGTCTACATGTGAAGCTTTGATTCATTGTAATTGGACTAGTAATGCAAAAATTATGGACAATCTTGTTTTTTGGGCAAACTTAGCATTTTCTTGAAAACAAAACTTAGAGGGTTCATTTTTTAATGCAATTTTCACAATTTTTCTAAATAATTGTTTGACAAGGTTAAATTTGCTCACTAGTCTAACAATCTCATCATTGGAATTATTGAGTTTCAATTCCATCTCAGAGCTCTTAACAATTTAATTTTTTTGTTCAATCTTGGACCTACTTCTACTTTAAAATTTCTTAACCCCTATTCCCCTAAAGGACCAAGGCCTTTTTCTTGCCAAAAAACATTCAAAATTGCCATTCTTATTGCAAAGAGTAAAAAATCTGAAAATTGTTTCTTTTGCAAATCTAACCATCTAACTATAGGATCTTATACATAACTAGTATAAAAATGTGTGGAATAAATTTCAAAATTTTTGGATTGCACAAATTGCAAGATATCTATGTTTAATCCCTAAATGCCTGGGCGACCAAATGTGGTCGATCTGAAATTTCAGGCTCATTTTGCAGCAGGCAGTTACATTCGTTTGACCGATTTAAAAAAAAATTTGGGCAGTTTTTAGGGTTAACTCATTAGAGGAGATTTCAGCCCCTCGAAGGGCTGTATGTTCCCAGACTGCGGGAACTGGTTCGTAGGGGGCCGCAGCAGCTTGCAGACGTGGCATGGCGACTTCGACGTCGGAAAAAAATAATTTTTTTTTCAAAAATAAAAAATGAATTTTTTTTTTCTGTTTTTTTTGCATTTCAAGAGTAAAACTTTTTTTTTTTTTTTTTGAATTTTTTTTATCGGGACAGCCGTTCCCCGAAAACTGCAGGGGGATAGTTCCCCCACAGCTGCTTGAAACGGCCCTCCAAGGGTCTGAAAACTCCTCTAATGATTGAAAACTTTCATTTTTCACTGAAAAAGGTATATATTTGATTGTTGAGAGATCTCCAAAGCCATATATGTCCATTAGTAGAAGAGTAAAGCTTGCTAATTTTACTTCGTTTTCCAACTTTGAGCAATTTCACTTGATTTGAGATCTAAAAACTTGTATGTATTTGTTTGCTTTGAAACTGGTCCCAATGGAAAGAGTAAAGTGTTTCATGATCTTCTCCAATGAAAATTTAAACAATAAAGTGTTGATTTGGAGTTATTTGTGATTTATACTTATAAAAGAAAATTGCATCTCAACAATTGCAAGGTGGATTGTGTAATGAGTTTAATAGCTTTTCAAGTGATATTAAGTTTTTTCAAAGGGTATTTTAGTGTGCTAACACAATTTGTAGTTGTTCATGTCACCTCCAATTCCAAAAAGGTTTTATGTGCAAATTTCTGAAACATTGTGGAGAGGGATAACATATTAAAATTAGAAAACGTACATTTCTCTTATTATAATCTCACAACTCTTATGCAATTTTGCACTCAAAATTGGTGTGCATACTAATAAGCAAGCTCCTTAAACATCCATACAATTAGATTTTGAAAAAAAATCATTTTGCTTCAATGGAGACAACTATAAGCCCATGTTCTTTCTTTCATGGGAAAAACACACTTGGAAAGGCTTAGGCACTTAGGGGTTGAAGTGAAAAAAACTAGTTTTTTTTGCACATTGCTAAACTAGATTATTTGACTTTGAACCTTCTTAACTTAAATTTTTTGCACTATAGAGTTTTGAGGTTTAAAAATTTATGTTGGAGATTGAGTTGAGAATCTAGGAGGACAAAAAATTCAAAAACCTAAATTCATTCTTAAAAAGAAATTTAAGTAGAAGTAGGTACAAGATAGAAAGAAAATCTAAATTATTAATATCTCTAAGATGAAATTAAAACACACTAATCCCAATGGTGAGATTGTTCTAGCAAAAAAACTAAAATAGGGTTGAATTTTTTTTTTAAGATTGTAAAAATTGCATTCAAAAATGAATCTTGCAAGTTATTGTAAAAATAAAGACTCTTAAATTGCTAGAAAAACAAGATTGTCTATAACTTTCACACGACTTATCCAAATGAAATGAATCAAAGCTTTCCGTTGAGAAAAAGATATAATATATGAGAAAAAAAAATTAAAATTTTTGAAATTTCTTTTGTTGCCCAATCTCCTTTGTTTTGAACTTATTTGGGCATAACTTTTGTTCCTAGGCACCACTTGAGAAAACATTATATTTCTACAAAGATAATTAGTTTTTCTATCTTTAAAAAAAGTTTCAAAAAATTATGACAAAAATTGAGCCTGTAGATACATGCCCAAAATCCAATTTGTCATCCAAAGGGACAATGGTCTTTTAGGGGTTAAAGAATGCAAATCAAATGCTTTTAATAGTGAATTTTTTTTCCTAGACTTTCAACTTGATTATTCAACATATGTGTCTTTTAATTCACAGTTTGTAGTGCAAATTTTTTCCACAAATGACAGTCAAAGTCAACTGAAATTGCAGGTCAAAGTTCAGAAACACTTTTTTCCAACTTTGAATGTAAATATCTTCCAATCTATATGGTCAAACTTCATGAAATTTTTACCACGTGATCTTAGACAAATGAAGTACAAGATCTTATGGTTAGATTTTAAGAAAATAAATTATATTTTTTTGGATGAATGCAGCAAAAATGGCAGTTTTGAATTGTAGTATAGAATTTGCCCCTACCCGCAGTCGCCCCTACCCAGGGTCTCTCCTACCCGTGGTCTCCCCTACCCATGGTCGCCCCTACCTGTAGTCGCCCTAAATTTGTCACATGGCTGCCACATGGCAGCCAAGTAAGCCTAGGTAAATGGGGGGTAAATCCGGAAAAGTCAAAGGGTAAAGTTGACTCTATTAGATGGATGGGACCCTCTACTAGACGTCTTCAACGTCGAGTTTGTCGAGTTGTCGAGTTGTCCGGGTAGACAACCCTGCATTTATTCATAGAAAATTAGGGGGAGCACTAATTCTCACCCTTTTTATTGCGGCTATTTATTATTCTGGCTCCCTGCTGCCGCAGCCTACCATCTGCTGGCCCTACTGGCCCCTCTTCCACGTGGTGGTTACGTTCAATGCCTGGCACAACACATCCACGCACTATTTTTTCCTACTTGACAAGGTCTGCTTGGGCAAAACTTCAGTGTTTCGTCTGTTGTGTTTTGGCATGCTGTAGAAAAGAAACGGCCTGACTTATCGCATGCATGGCCATGCGACGCCGCATGCATGGACATGGGCCATGTCACGCCGCATGCATGGGTATGTTCCAGCCACGCATGCCTCTGTGTTCCCCCCCCCAGTGTTTTGTGGTGGCGGTAGACTTCAGGCCTTCTCCTCTAGGGGTTTAGGGAGTTCACAAGAATTAAACATCGAACACAAGTGACATTTTCTTCAAGTAAACCATAGTTCCCTACCTAAGAAAGGAAATCATATCGTGAAACCCCCAGAAACTGACATTTTCAATGTTGAAAAAGGTAAAAAGAAAAAGAAATTAGGACTTCAAACAAAGAAGAAGACATACAATGAAACACTAATAATAAAAGGAAAATAACCAGATTATATTGTATGGTTTAGGGGATGAACAATATAAATCTGAATTAAAAAAATATAGAACTTCTTCAAAATTATAAGAAATTAAAACCCATTGAACTCCAAACTCTTTAGGGCAAATGGTTTAAGGGTTTAGGAATTGGGCCTCCATTATCACGGGTCCATCCGGTTAGGGAGTGCAAAAGCACTCCCTAACCCAAAAAAAATGTATAATTGTATGTGCCGGACCCATTCAACTCCAAACTCTTTTGGAGAAATGGAGCTAGGGAACACTAATTCGGCCTCTATTATCAAGGGTCCATCCGGTTAGGGAGTGCGAAAACACTCCCTAACCCCCCTAAAATGTATAATTGTGTGTGCCGCACCCATTGAACTCCAAACTCTTTTGGAGAACTGCTTTTAGGGAACAGTAATTGGGCCTCGGTTATAAGGGGTGCCTCTGGTTAGGGAGTGCTTTCGCAATCTCTAACCCCAAAAAATGTATAATTGTGTGTGCCGCACCCATTGAACTCCAAACTCTTTTGGAGAACTGCTTTTAGGGAACAGTAATTGGGCCTCGGTTATAAGGGGTGCCTCCGGTTAGGGAGTGCTTTCGCAATCCCTAACCCCAAAAAATGTATAATTGTGTTTGCTAAACCCACTAACCTCCATACTCTTTTGGAGAAATGGTGCTATGGAACGCTAATTCGGCCTCCATTATTAGGGATCCATCCGGTTAGGTAGTGCAAAAACACTCCCTAATCCAAAAAAAATGTATAATTGCGTGTGCCGGACCCAATCAACTCCAAACTCTTTTGGAGAAATGGGGCTAGGGAACACTAATTCGGCCTCTATTATCAGGGGTCCATCTAGTTAGAGAGTGCGAAAACATTGCTTAACCTGAAAAAAATGTATAATTGTGTGTGTTGGACCCATTGAACTCCAAAATCTTTTGGAGAACTGCTTTTAGGGAACAATAATTGGGCCTCGATTATCAGGGGTGCATCTGGTTAGGGAGTGCGAAAGCACTCCCTAATTCAAAAAAAATGTATAATTGTGTGTGCTAGATCCATTCAAGTCCAAACACTTTTGGTGAAAAGGTGCTATGGAACACTAATTCGGCCTCTATTATCAGGGATCCATCCGGTTAGGTAGTGCAAAAACACTCCCTAATCCAAAAGAAATGTATAATTGCGTGTGCCGGACCCAATCAACTCCAAACTCTTTTGGAGAAATGGGGCTAGGGAACACTAATTCGGCCTCTATTATCAGGGATCCATCCGGTTAGGTAGTGCAAAAACACTCCCTAATCCAAAAGAAATGTATAATTGCGTGTGCCGGACCCAATCAACTCCAAACACTTTTGGTGAAAAGGTGCTATGGAACACTAATTCGGCCTCTATTATCAGGGATCCATCCGGTTAGGTAGTGCAAAAACACTCCCTAATCCAAAAGAAATGTATAATTGCATGTGCCGGACCCAATCAATTTCAAACTCTTTCGGAGAAATGGTGCTATAGAACACTAATTCGGCCTCCATTATCAAGGGTCCATCCGGTTAGGGAGTGCGAAAACACTGTCTAATCCAAAGAAAATGTATAATTGTGTGTGCCGGACCCATTGAACTCCAAACTCTTTTGGGGAATTGCTTTTAGGGAACAGTAATTGGGCCTCGGGTATCAGGGGGGCATCCGGTTAGGGAGTGCAAAATGTGCTAGATTTAGAGGATGTAGCACGTTAAAACAATTCAAAATAGTGAAACATTAGAGTTCAGCTACATCCATGTTCTCTACTACTTTTAAAAGAAAATGAGTGAAATGGTAAATGTGCTAAATCCAATCCATCTAGCGCTTAGGAAGATGAAAAAGATTGAAAGACTTTCCGGGTTACATCCACATGCTCTACCACTTAAAAAAAATGAAAAATAGTGAATGGCATGAACTGTTAAATCTATTGGGTCTAGCAGTTAGAAAACTTAAAAAAAGAGAAAGGCTTTCCATGTTATATCCATATGATGTAGCAGTAGAAATAATGAAAATTAGTGAAACGTTAAATGGGCTACATCCATGTGGTGTAGCATGCAAAAAGAATTTAGAATAGTGAAAGGCCTTCTGTGTTAGATGAATATGATTGGAGCCCAATATGATCTAACACTTACAATAAAGGAAAAATAGTGAATGCCTTGGCCATGTAGAAGGATATGGTCTAGTACGGAAATAAAATTTATACATAGGCTTTGGGTGCCTTTTCCCCCTCTACGCGTAGTGTTTTGTACGGAAATAAAATTTATATAGCGGCTTTGGGTGCCTTTTCCCCCTTTGCGCGTAGTGTTTCGCATCACCTTCATCGCTTCTGCTGCCTTTTCCCAGAGTTCTGTGTCTGGCCCTAGAGTGTAAAGTGGCATTTCGGAATTGGACAAGCTATTGCAGGGGATGGCGACGAGTGGTCGTGGCGGCAATTGAGGTCGGATTTCCTGTAGTTACAGGGTAATGTGCTTTGAGTTCGCCCACTTCAATTCACGGTACGGTGAAGTCCTGTTGCAATCGCGGAACGTGCAGGAGGTTCGGAGCAAGGCGAGCGACGTTGGAGCTTTAGAGTGTGCAATCGTGAAACGTGCAGGAGGTCCGGTGCAAGGCGAGCGACGGCGGAGCTTAGCGCTTTACTCGTTCGGAGCTCCCGATCGTAAGGCCTTAGCTCACGAACTGCTTCATTTCAAGTGCGCCTCCCAACGGAGCGAAATTAGAGCATATACGCACAATGTCAATGTTGGTGTTGCCTTCTCGTGGCATTTTAGGGTTTAGGGGGTTTGTGAGCGCTTATGGCAGTTGTAGACGTGGGACAAGTGTGCAGAGAAACAGACAAGCATTGCACGCCGGAATCGGTAGCACCTGAGTACAATGCCAAACACTCGAGAGGGACGATGGAAGGAGGAAGAAGAGGAGGAAGAGGAGGAGGACTTCCAGTACGAAATGGGGGACAAAGCCGCATCAAAGGATACCAAAGAGATTCAGGGTTTCATACCAAAGAAATCTAGGTGAGATTCAGGGTTTCATTATATCAATTTTCATTTCCTTGCTTTGCAGTGATTGAGCGGCTTTCTTCGCTGTCTACGCAAAGTTCAGTGGTAACAGAAGTTTGCATTCATGCAAGAGTCCATTGCACCAAGGAAGAAAACGTTGGCACCTACCTTGGAACCAACAAAGGACGGCTTGGAGGAGGACGGGTTTTTCGCAGTCGTCAAAATCAACAAACATAAATGGAGGGTGAACTACGGCAGTGAGGAGGTTTACCAAGATCTCCTTCGAGAGTGGTCGATGGAGGCAGTTACGAATATCTCCAAGGAAAACAACTCGAATCGAAAATATTGCAAGTGCGTGCATTGCGGGGATAAAACCTTCAAGGGTAAGGTACGTCTAAACAAACACCGTTGGAAATCCCAGTGTCCTGCTGTGAAGGACCAGCGTGGGAAGCCGCAGCAACTCCTTCCCTATCCAGACCAAGGCATCGGACAAGGCAAGTCTTCAGAGATGATCCGGAAAGGGAAGGAGGATGTAGTTCTGGACCGGGCTGTCGGAAGGACTACAGTGACGCTGCGAACGAGGGCGGATAGTGGAAAGACGAAGATGGACCGCAGGAGTCGGGGAGGGGAGGACAGTAGCGCAGACTTAGGGCAAGGTCCACAAACAAGGGCCAGGAGTCGGGGAGGGGAAGACACTACCAGGGGCACAAGGCAATTAGTGCCGACAAGGGCCAGGAGCGCGCGGACAGCGGTGGACGGGGTGAAATCGGCGGGGCGCGCACCAACGCCGAATAGTGAAACTCGGCAAGAAGAGAACAGCGATGCGGAAGTAAACCAAGCTGCAGCCGGCGTGCAGGCACTCAGTGACAATGCTGGAACAGGAGACTGCACTCAGAGGTGCGTAGGCGGACCATTAACGGTCGAGGCGCTCGCAAGGGGAGGACACCCGGATCAAGAACGGAAGACTTGGACTCTCCGAACGAGGGCTGCAATGAAGAAAGTGCCTAAGGGTTGTTTGGTTTGTGCTTGATCAAACTCAGATTAGGACGAAGCCAACCCCTAGGTGAAAAAAAGGAAGACACAGTATTTAGTAGGCGGAGGAGGAAACATTGATCCCGCATGGCTGCTAGACCCAATGGAAAGCGTGCAGACGCTTGGCGACGCTACAGACGACGTGTACAGTCCGGTGGATACAGCGGCTTTTAGGAGCCCGGTTGGAGAGGACGACTTCGACGAAAACAACCCGTATGAGTTCAAGATGACACCGAAGAAGTCAGCACCTGCGGTCAAGGGCCTATTTGCTGCAGGTGTAGGCGGTGAAACATAGCAGACGATAACGGATGGACTGATATAGGCCGGGGAAGGCACCCCAAGTGCAGAAGATGAACGAGAGACACTTCAAAAACCAGACAACGCCCCAATTGCAGCGCGATAGGACGAGGCGAAGGATGGAGGTGTTTGTGAAGTGGCCTTTGCTGCAGCGGAAACCTGACAAATTTCCGGAGATGCAGTCCATACGAGAATAGCAGTAACCAAAACGGGAGAATTAGCAGGAACGCCCGCGCAAACACATTAGAACACACTACCTGCAACGCGTAAGGACGTGCCTATCGACGAAAAGCCAGAAGAGGACTTGGCCGCAGTTCAAAGACAGTAGATGTGTGTGGCGGCAGCGCGCAAGGTAGGCGATAGAACCGGCGCGAGAGAAGTTTCAGATTTCGTGCAAGGAACGCAGCATTTAGTGGGAGAATCAACGTGCACAGGCAGGGCAGTCATAATTATAGGGAGATGCGTAAAGGCCGTTCCTGGAGCACAGGAGAACACTAAAGTAACAAATGCAACACAACAGACAAGCACAAGAACGGACCTAGTGGTTCTAGGAAGCGAGGAGGGGGAAGACGAAGAAAAAACGCTCATGCAAGAACAACAAGCCGGAACCCCAGTGCAGCCGCAAAGTCCCGTTCAGGCGAGAACACTGGGAACTCAGAATCGCGACGGGGAACAGTGCCCTAGCTTGCGAGTAGACGAACAAGAAGCGCCAAAGCCGCGCCCACAACGAGAGAGTCAGACTAAAGCCATTCAGCAACAACAGACATTGCCGGCGGATCCGAAGTGCAGAAGAGATGCCAAACTCAGGCGATACTGGATGTGCGGTTTAGGGTCACCGGTTTTCACTGTTGCGTATGCGGACAGTGAGATTCGGGGTGCTGGACGTGTTGAACGACTCCGACTGGACGAGGAGGACGTGCGGGCGAAGGCCACATTAGAGGCGGATCTGGGTGCCGCGAAGTACCCGAAGGCTACTAAACCGGCATCTGTTCCAGCTCCCGCATTCTTTCATCTGTTGAAGGCAAGGCTAGAACTTCTGGGTTGGGACTTCGAAGCGTAGACGGCGGAGGAGTTCAAGTGTTCCTTTGCGAAAGCATGGGACTCGAAGACTTTCTAGAATCAGATGAAGGCCGCGGCCGTGTGGTGGGCTTGTGAGGCCAAGGTCAGTGTGCCTTGTAGCATTTGCGTCAGAGTTGTGTTTAAGTGGGAGGTCGACCAATGTTTGTGAAAAACGTTTGGTGTTCACTACATTGTTGACGGAGGTGACGAAAGCATAATATAGGGTTGACTTAAAGTTGGCGTTGTGCACAAGCGGAGGACTACCCTACTGTGAGGAAGCACATAGACCGTGCCTTGGTGGGAATTTGCCATAGTGTCAAGTACGGAAAGCCGCCGCAGGAAATTGAGATGTTTGTAGCGTATTTGGAGTATCTCCGAAACTGTAGAAATCATGAAGATCAGAAGAAGAAGTTGCAAGCGTAGAAGGACCGACTAGTCGAGAATGCCGTGCATAAGTTCAGGCGCGACATTGCGTTTCTGCGCGAATCCTACACTTGGGACTGGTGCCCAATCTGGTGGGTCGTGTCGCAGGCTAATGTCTTCCGCAAGCTTCCACCCGTGCCTTGGCGTCACGACGGTGAGTCTATCATAGAAGAATAGCCTTCACACCAATCATGTGTGCTAGTATTTTAGTGTTTCTCGTGTGGGTTTCATTTTTTGGTCCTTAATTGGGTGCTGCGTGGTTGTAGACGAAGAGGCCGACAAGGTCAGGCGAATACTCCTAGCAGGTCAAGTGACGCAGAGGAAGCCGGCACACATCGTGCGGGTTTTGCGGTTGGCATTCAACAATAGCTTCGGCCGCTTTCGACCCTTGTCGCAACGTGATTTTTGGTTTTTTCTTAAGTTATCTAAAAATTTGGATCAGAAGTTCTTGGCAGGAACTCCTATCCGGTTTACAGATAAGTAAGAACCGGAATTTAGGACAGGAATGAAGTAAGGTAGCTAACCGGATAATAAGTCTGAACCGGAATAGTTCGGGACCGGAAGAATTCTGACCGGATTAGGTTAACCGGATAAGGCAACTGGATAAGGTAACCGGATTAGTTAATGATGACCTAATTTGGCGGCACCGGCAGTATATAAGGGAGCGCCCTGCCAGTTAGTTCTCCTTTTTCAAACCCTATGTGTAGGAGCCCTCTCGCTGCTGGAGCTGCTGTTGTGCTGTCTAGTTGGGTTTTCTGTCATATCTGTGAGGAAGAGTGAAATTATTGACTATTGTGCGTTGCGGGGTTGGAAATCCGCAGTTGCAAATTTGTCACTTTCCGGTTATGCGTTGTGAGGGAAAGTGAGATACGGGACGTGCGGCTAGGAGTGGAAAGGAAGGTAGAATCGGTAAGTGTTTTGAGCAGAGTGCGTCCATGCCGCAGTTACGTAGGCCCAGACAAAGCATAGCCACGGCGGAGATCAAACTGAAGAAGGTGATTCCGGTCATCCCCTCACGGGAACCGGAAAAGGCCACTCTCATGGAGGATCTCGCCACTTTGGGTTGCGCGGGTCTGATAGATAAACCCTGGGGGTTTAAGGAGGGGAAGGTCATTCGGGAGATATTGGAGAAAGTCTCGAACGCCTTTGACAACACCGTCAGAGGCAACCCAAGCCGCTGGACGGAAGACAAGTGGAGGGAAGTATACGGTTTCCGGTCACGGGGTTCAAGTACCGCCAGCCAGAAGGACGAGTACATTAAGGGGAAATTTGCGGAACCAGCCAACCCGAAGGACGGATTCGCGGTGGACGATTGCGTGGATGAGCGGAACCGGAACCTACTCAAGTTCCTGATTCCGATATTCCATCCGGAGTGGCCGACGAGGGTAACAATGACCCTCGGAAATACAATCTTCGGTGCGCTTTCCGATCAGTGAAAGGCGGATTGGGCCCAGGTACTAAGTGACCTGGTGAACAATCTGGTACCCAGGATAGGGAAGAGTAGGCCAACACCTCTCTCTCCCTATCTCCTTCACTTGTATCACCATGATCAGGTCCTGACGGAGACGGAGGAGAAGACCTGGAGAGCTCAAGAGTCCATTCTGAAGTACGGGGAGTCGGAGACCGACGAAGAACCGGAAGACAAAGGGACGGAAACTGAAGAAGAAGACACGGAGGACGAGGATGAGCAGTTGAAGCGGGTGAAGAGGCAGAAGATAACGCCTCCACACGGGAGAGGTACACCGACCAGGGAGCCAGCAGAACCGGAATGGAAACCGGACAAGAAATCGGTAACTGGAGAAGGTAGCTCGACTGACCTCTTCAACACTCTGGTGTTAGCCATCGTTGACATCCGTGTTGACTGGGAGTGTAAGCAGATTACACTCGAGAAGATCGGGAAGCTGGTAGGAGCATCACCGGATCGCCAGTTGCCCAAGGTAACACTACAAGAAAGTGGTAACATAAATGACTGCGATAAATGACAGTTTTACAACTGCTAGAAGTCATTTATTCAACAAATGACTCCCAAATGACTGTTACCGGCGCAGTCGTGAAACTGTCATTGTCATTGAGCTAAAATCTACGTGACTAGAACATATAGTATCACCATCTTTTTCTTTGTAAGTAAAAAAGATAGTTAAAGATGGATGAAGAAGGTTGAGGTTCGGCAAGTCCTTCACCGATCCTACGTGGCTAGTCATTTGGCAGTCATTTTGTAGTTGCAAAGTACCCAAGAAAAATCTGAGGTGGACATGCACGTGTCCATTCCATTTTAGTTGACGTGGACCCTTACAATTCTGATGTGGATTGCCACATCAGCTGTCTGGATAGCTTTACTGCTGGTTGGGACCAAGTCATGCCGTAGTCGAGGCTCAGTCGGAAGTGCGATTTCAGTTGTCATTTACAAGTTGCGTTCCAGTCACAATATAGTGCTTATAGACAATTAGAAGAGGGCATTGGTTTTGGAATACTCTTTCTATAGTCGTCTGGCAGTACGACTTTGGTTTCCATTTGGTTTATTCACCAAACAATCTAGGCTGTATAGTCGTGCAATAGTTCACCTACTGTTGTGATGGTCATAGTGCTTGCTACAATTTCAGACAGACATGACAGATTTCGCAAAATATGGAATACCATTGCCCACACTCACAATGGCCACATTCACATAATACTACAGTTGAACCCCACATTTCATTCACAACACACAGTGGACACAAACAACAAGACTTACTCATCAAGCAAAGCATCCCTCTTAACAATAGCAATGCGAAAAGAGGAGTTCTGCATGTCTACAAAAAAAGAGCACTGTAGAAATTGTCCACATTCACAACCACATCCCTTGCAGTTCTACCTTCTACATAGGCTACCATAACTCCCTCTTGCAAATTCATCTCCTGAAATCAAGAAAGTTGCTTCAAGTGGTGAACTTAACGTACTTGCCGTGCCATAGTGCGCACGTCCCCATCGCGTCTTCAACGAATTCTTGATCCGCATTAGGCATAGGGACCATTAGCGGTACTCGCTTCGTCAAGATCTCAGTTACGTCCACCTTCAGCCATGGATCTGCAATGTCTTTGAAGTGGAACTTCTGTTCTCCTGGAAGTCCGCTAATTGTGCCCTTCGCCACTTTCTGCTTCACAGCCTGTGGATTGAATAGAAAGACTTCATCACCGATGTAGTCCTGCGAGGGCCATGCGTCAGGAAATCTTGTGAAGATACAATCACTACAATGACATCACAAATGCAAGGACGTCTGGGGACCCTGTCACTTCGCAGCGAGAACAAAAGAACTTCACGTTGATTTCTATCCATGACCATTTTCCCTACGCTATGACTTGAATGCGACAAGGAGATGACTGGCCCTTCCTATGACACCCCCCTCCAACCAACCAAGGACCACAAACCTGTCATTCCCTTTGTGGTTTGCGGTGCACCTCCAGATGGTTCATTGCATGGACGAGGTCAAACACCAGAAAACGCCACCTATAATTCCAGGTGGAGGATGACTTACTTTCATTGGGGTCTGCGTCTTTTTAAAATGCCAACAAGCATCCCTCATCATGCTCACTTCATCCGTTGGCCCTTCGGAACTCCGACTTCACTACAATGTGACTTCAGTACGACTTCTACACACATATGACTGTCATGACACTGCCGTGGTACTTTGACCCGACTCCTATGTAACTTCCACTAACTAACGACCTCCAAGTCTCTGGCAAAGCCTAAGGAAGCAAAAAAAACTACATCTACTTCGCTGCATTGGGGTTCAGTGCGGCACCTTCTTCGACGGAGCCTCACGCCTCTTTGCCGTCACGGTTGGTACCTTCTCCCTTGTCTCCCGCGCTGGCTGCTTCTCCTGCACAAACAAACTCTAGCAGTTAGACATTCTGCTCATGTAAAGGTGAGGGGACATTCACAGAATGCGACTCCTGCGCCGCTGGTCCCCTCACCTTCCACGATATCAAGAAAATCATAGGAGGATCCCTGTCGGTGTTTAGTAATCATGTCATCACTGCATTCGTTTAGTAGTGCCGGGTACTTGGAACGAAACGCAGGCACGTCTGGGCAAGCATGTAGGGCCTCCAAGAGCGGCTATAGAAACAACTTCAAATAATCTTTGTCGTCGGACAACGTTGACATTTCCGTGACATAGAAGGGAATATTCACAATGACATTCGTAGTAGGATTGCACCCGACCCTACACAGTTTATTGTCTACGATAACTGTGTTGTCCGTATTAAACTCGGGCCACTCTGCATAAACTCTGGATAAATTCTTCCCCCAACTAGTCGCTGCTCCATCTCCACCATCAAAGAACTCACACTGTTTACCGGACCACTCAAACAAGGGTTCAAAATTCGGTCCCCTCAATGGACCTTCCATCATTGCAGGGACTACATCTTCCATGAAGGATGTGCTCTTGCTACCCCAGAACGCCACTGTAAACTGACCAAAACATCGGGATAAAAATGGCCTCAGCCAAGGCCTCAGAACTACTCTTCGGAGGTTTGTTTTTGTTGTGGTCCTGATTTTGCTGTTGGGATTAGCCTCAGCAAACAAGCTACAATCCAACAAAGTCCCCTGCACATTGAACACAACTAACTTGGACCCCCCATGCGTAGGAGGTGCTGCCCCTTGTCGGCCCATCATTCCTGGACGTCCCTTTGTGAACATGTTTTGAGGTATCCCAGAGGCAGCATGTACCCTCACTAGAGACTTAGCCGTCTTCCGAGAGCTCTTCCTCGCTGCCTCCGCTGGTTTGGGTGCACCATGCATGGCTGCCGGAGGAAGTACTGCCGTACAAGCTGGTGCAGCATCCACCGCAGGAGCAACTTCGGCTCCCACCTCCATGGGTGTTTTCTGCACGTGTGCCGCCTGGGTGGAAGGATGCACCGGTTGCACAATGTCTTCCACGACGGGTGCGGCAAGCTCTTCGACGAGGGTCGTAGTAGGCTGTTTGACGGGGGTCGTGGTAGGCTCTTCGACGGGGGGCGCGACAAGCTTTTCAACAGGGATTGTGCCAAACTCTTCGACGGGGGTCGGGGTATGCTCAATGCACGGAGACTGAATGGATGCTGGGCCTCTGACTGCTACGACTTCCAGAACGTCCTCCTCTTCCATGTTGTAGACGTGTGAGTCTTCAGTTATGTTGCCAAGATCCTCGGTGTCGGGTGAGGCGCCGGCAACATCATCCTCATCAAGTTTCAGTGAGTTCTCAATGTGTGCCACTGATTGGGTTTCCGTGACAGCGTTCTCAACTACGAGCCCAGCAACCGGGGATGGAGATACAAGAAGTGCCGGAGTTGTTGGCAGTGGAGGTGCCTTACTGGCGGTGATGTCTGTTACTTCTTCTTGGCTGAGGTTCATGTGCAGGCTCAGTGCCCCGTGTTGCCACTTTCGTGCCCCGTGTTGCCACTTTTGACTTCCGCGACAGGGTTTGCTTAGTTGGCCTTGGAGGCACAAAGACCGACAGGTCGTCTTCGGAGGATAGTGTGAGTTCAGCCCGGATTGCCAACTGCATGCGAGCACACTTCCGCGATTCTACATTGTTGGCCGTGTCCTCATTCTCAAGTGCGGACTTTAACCGAGTGGGGCTGCCACCCAATGCATGCTCCGTCCGAGTCATGAAATTCGTGAACATAGAGCGGAGGTCCTCGATTGCCGTGGATTGCTTTGACGCCGTGTGGTTGAATTCCTTCAGAGTCTTCTCAACGTCCCTCTTCCAACTTGCCATGGTCGAGACCGTGACGAATTCATCTACTCCTGCACTCTATCAAATACGGAACATAGGCGACAGCAATGGAAATCAGGGACCTGCTGCACTATAGGTGTCATCTTTCTCTATTTCTACCTTCTCGAGGAATTGAAACCCACTGCAATTCTCACCTACACATGCAGAACAACTCTTTCCAATTACACCTTACCTTGTATGGACTCCAACGTGACTCATTCATGACTTGGACGTGACTTCATCTGGACTCCAGCACTGACGCGGCACTGAAGTCCGACTTCAATGTGACTCTATATGGACTCCATCACTAATTTGGCACTGAAGTGCGACTTCTGGACGACTACAATGTGACAATCAACATACTGAATGGACAAAGCGCTGTCATTCCATTTGGCTTCACTTAATAAGTGTACCGGCCTCGCCAAGACAATTCTCCCATGCACATGATGCTACACTAACTTGCAAACGTCAACAGCACATACTCACAGTCATCATACAGAACTTGGGCATGGACCCTCTCAAATGTATCGATGACAAGCAACAACAGTCCTCTAATCAAACAAAGAAGGAACCCACGACCGTCTAGGAGCAGAACCAATTAGAACAGGATAATGACGCATAAATGGTCGGTTTAAACTAACCGTGAATTGCACAGACCGCTCATTTTTCCAACCACCTTCCTTTGTACTTACCAACCCCGCTGCTGCATGCACTGGATTGCTGTCGCTACCCCCCGCGACGTCATCTGCTTCTTCTGGAGTGCTCCACGTGTGCTCGGTCTGTGCCCAAAGCACTCAACATACACAGAGGCATAGTGAACTATGAGAGGAAAGGACGACCACATTCTGTGCATTAAAGATAACAAATGAGGTTTGCCACTGAACGTGAGAGACATTGCTCCTAACTGCTCGGCTTTCCCACTGCAGTTTTACTTCGGGTCCACTTCAGAAGTAGTGCCTCAAAAGTTGGCAACTGCACAACTACTTCCTGACGACTGCGTCACGACTACAACCGTCACAAATACACAAAACAATAGGCCTCGAAACAAAAGGGACATAAAACGAGAAACACATTCCCTACTGTCGCTAGAGGAATGCACACACACATTCTGCAAATTTCTCAAAGAGCACGCAAGTGCTTACTTGCTCAGCTTCCTTGCCAACTCCTCCTTTCCTGCCCACTGTCTGGTAATTTGCTACACACTTCCAAGCTTTAGCCATCTTCAGAGACTTCTTTTTCTACGCGTTCGTCTGCCAATATTCCTTCAGACGCTTCCATTGCTCTCCATTGACATGAATCGGGCAACCTTCGTTGCCTTTGAGCCATTTCGCTTTGAGACGAGAGCGCTCAGACTTCATGAACCTTGTGATGATTGTCCGAAATCCAATCGTGCTCAATGGATTTCGCACGTACTCGAACTCACTGTGTAGTGCATCCCGTAGCTTCTGCACAGTGATGGGCTTTTGCTTGGCCCACTCCACTACGCTGAGGTCCAGTATTTTTGGAACAAAATTTCAAACTGCCTCGTCCCATGCATTCTTTTCCTCCGAGGTGCAATCAATGTTGCTATTGTCAAGGACTTCAATGCGAGCGGCTTTCTTCCCGGCAGCGAAGCACTTTCCCCTGTGCCCATATGTCTCCTCCGTTGCACCAGAACGAGACCATTCAGGAGCATAGGACGGAGGGCCCTTTGACCAATTGGCTACTCCCTGAGAAGATTCAAATGGCATGTAGTGTCCTAAAACCCATGTCAAAGTCTTTGGCGGATAGCCTCCCACTTTCGGAACTCGATCTTGCATAACAGATGTTGGTGCTGTTTTTCTGTTCGAAGATTTCCTTTCGAGGGTGGTCCCTCGTCGCCTCTTGCGCTTCGGTTGGGGAATGGGCTCTTCTTCCTTTGCTGACATGTTGTCGTCGGTGGAGTCAAAGAGAGCATCCTCTTCATTCTCTACACACGAAGGAAGTTGGGGTCAGGGTTTCAACAGAGTTTAAGGCTTTTGCTTCTACAAAAGCAACATCGTAGTCTGTTGTGTCTAAATGGCCAATTGCCCGCGGACATACCCTTGCGGATATGCATAATCGGAAGTTTGTGACGCAATCCACAAAAAACCGTAGAAACAGACGACTACATTGAAGACAGTTCAAGGAACCCTAAATGGAATGTAAAGGAGCGAGACGCCAAATTACCTTGCGCAACTGCCTCTGAGGTGGCCTGCTGCTGCACATGGGTACAAGGTATAGCTAAATTGAGCATACTTGCTGCAATGGACTCTTCATTGGCCTTCGTTGCCTCGGAGGACGAATCCGTGTTGGCGCTCATGTCGTTTGCAAAGCGCACACTTTTCCGCGTTGCTCCACCAGTGCGTTGCTTCGTCCTTCCCTGTCCTCCAAGGCCCCGCCGAGATTGCCTCAACTCCCCAAGTGGACGTGCTTCTCCTTCGGTTTCCTCAACACTCTTCTTCTTACCAGCAGCGACGTCCCTGTGCGACGCACAAGAACGGGAGAGCTTTCAAAGCCTAAATGGAGGCCAAGAAGGTGGGCGCATCAACAACAAGCAAGAGTAGTTCAGGTTTCAGAAACCGCGGTCCTCCTCCAAGGGGGTGAGCCAAAAACAAGAAAATACAAACTAGGGTTGTGGGAGACAGTGACGAAGTCCACGGTTGAAAAGAGAACAGGAAGTACGGTCCATGTAGCCATGTCCCACTTGTGGACGAAACCCTCACCGACGAGAACTGAAGTAAATGCACTTCAACTTCTACAGAACTTGAGAATGACTTCAACGAAGTGGCCAGGCAGTGACAAGTCACACAATGTGGCTTCAAGAGGACTGCGGCATGACTACAGAATAACTACTTTTTGATGCAGTGGCGGGAAAGCAAGCACTACATACAGAAACCCTACTGCGCTGCCTTTTTACTGGACAACAGTGACATCGAGAACTCATCACGCCTTCATGGTCTACTACACGGCAAGTCTACGAAGTTCCAAAGTTGACAACGTCTTGCACAGGAGCTGCTTGGAGAGGAAGTCCTAGCCATAGACATGGCTTGCTTCAATCGTGCAGAATGCTGCAACGCCCATGTACTAATCGTGTAATCAACTTGAGCATGACAATAGTTTAAGGTGTTAGTGGACTTACATTTCAGATCTGACCACGAGGGCTGGCTGCAGTAATGCCTGAACCTCTTTCACGTTCTGGTCTCGCCACAATTCGTACTGGCCCTTCTCCTGCGGCGGACTCTCCATTGACACTTCCGACTTGTTGATCGTCAACTTCGAAGCATCTACTACACTTCATGGGCCACAGAATTTGCACAACGGAGCTTCAGAGGAGAAGCAGGTGCATGCGGTGCCTTGCCTTACTATGGCGCAACTACGATAGAGTGGAAGCTATGCGCGGTGCCGTGCTTCATCAGTTGTTCTCCATTGAAGAACCAACTGCCTCAATTGCACGTCCTTAAGTGAGGTTACTCTTTCTAATTTTGTGCTTTATGAAGAAAGGCGTGTTTTTGATTAGGGAGGCCAATTTTGGCGGCTGAACTTTAATATCCAACTGTAGTAATTATGGTGGTCTTTAAAAGTTAAACAAGATATGATTGGGCTTCAATATAACTTAAAAAACCCTCATTTCATGCTCATTTTTTAGTTAGATTCGGATGAGGATGTATGATTGCCTTGGCTTCCTCAGTAATTCAGTGCAGGATCTGGGTTCTGTAAGGCAATGTCAGTTCCTAGAAGCAAGGAAGAAGTTCAAGATGTAATGTGCCTTACCCTTCATTGTTCAACTTTAGGAGAAGGGAGGAGGGGGCTTCTAAATTTCGAGCTAATATGTATACAAGTCTACATGTTCAAGGGGGGAGGGGGACTTGCAGTGGGAGGTAGTCGTGTGTTCTAGCGTGCTCGTGACTTCTGAAAGTCACGTGGAAGTCACAGGTGAGTATAGTGACTTAGCAGTGACTTGTAGAAGTCATTTTCGTCATGGAGAAGTCGTCACAACAAACCCGTCTTGGTTTGAGCGTAAGTTACGTCCATGGAGAGTGCGTAATTGACATCTACATGGCATGAATGCAGTACAAGAGGCTCATCTTCTTTGAAAGATTTGAAGTTTGTGATGCTACCAGCTAGACTGCCCCTGTCAGACAGACGTAGGCAGCAACTCCGAGATGATCGACTGTGGTCCAGAGAGGTGCAACGGGCTTGACTACACAATGTCAGCAGACTACATTGTCCATGCAGAAAATGTCAGGGACGCAAGAGACTACTCATACGAAACGTTAGGGACCATCTCATCCGCTATGGCAAGGATCCAACATTGCGTTGGTGGACTGGAGAAGGCACCCTCGACTCTTCTGACGAAGAGTGGGAACAAGACTTCTGGAAAGACTCTGAAAATACAACGCCTGAAGTGGATGCAACAATGGATGTGCGCGGTATGGTGGACCACATAGTAGTGGCTATGGACAAGCCCCCCTCTGTAGAGGAGCGCTTCCAGGAAGAGGTGCTGGAAGCCTTTGTAGTGGCTAACTCCATCCATGAAGAATCCTGCAAAGCGGATCTTCAAGATGGTGGACAAAGTCATGAGTGCCGTGACGAGCAGGATCCAGAAGAGGAGGATGCGGCGACCTTCAACCGGAGTGCACTCGAGGAGTCTATGCACGTTCTGTATGATGGTGCACGCTCTAGTACACTGGCAGCGACTGTGTTGCTAATGAACCTCTGTACAGTTCACGGAGTTAGCAATACTTGTGCCAACGAACTGTTTGGCATTCTGAGTAAGCACGTGCTACTAGAGAATAATGTGTTACCTCAGACTTACCATGCAGCGAAGACCTTGACCTCAAAATTGGGCTTGTCATACAACACAATCCATGCCTGTGAGAGAGGGTGCGTCCTCTTCCGCGGAGAACACGCAGAGGCAGTACGTTGTCCCAAGTGCGGTGGGAGGAGATTCCCAGACGAAAATCGTAAGGCCTTCCCCGTGAAGGTTCTCCGACACTTCCCTATAATTCCACGTCTACAATGGATGTTTAGGAGCCCCGCTCTAGCGAAGCTCATGGTGTGGCATCATGAAAACCGTAGCAACCAGGAGGGAGGTGACGGTCTAGTACGACATCCCTATGACTCAAAGGCCTGGCGACACTTCCATGACAACGTTGAACCCCAGTTTTGGTACAGATCCCCGGAATGTCCACTTCGCTTTGGCCGCAGATGGGGTCAACCCGTTCAAACAGAATCGGTCGTCGTGGTCAATATGGCCAGTGCTTTTGTTGAATTACAATGTCCCTCCCTGGCTTTGCACAAAGAAATTTTTTCTACTCTTAGCACTTCTAATTTCCGGGAGGGAGTTTGTCACGTCGGAAGTATTTGATGTTTACTTAGAACCTGTGGTGGAGGAGTTGCTTCAATTGTAGTCGGGAGTGACTGCATATGATGTCACAAAGGATGCTGGCAGTCAATCTTTCCAACTCCGCGCAATGTTATTGTGGATAATCCATGACTTCCCAAGGTACGGGACAGTCGGAGGATTCTCTCATCAGGACTACGCAGCATGCCCATGGTGCGGCATGAACCTTGGCGCTGAACATTCGGTGGAATTGGGTAAGCAAATCTACTGTGGAACCCGTCGGTGGTTACCCGAGCAACATCCATTCAGGTTAGAGGAAATGCAAGATCACTTCAATGGCGCTAGGGAAACAAGGGCGAAACCGAGAGCAGTGACAGTGGAGGAGTAGTTGGCACATGCAGCTGAATTTGAGGCTTGGAAAGCGAATGGGAGTAGAGAGGGTGCTGCGGGGGACCCCTCGAAAGTGCATGGTGTCAAGCGCGTGAGCATTTTGTTTAGGTTGCCATATTGGAAGGTCAGTATTATGCTTCAGTTTTGCGTTCGGTCAGTTTTGACTGTGGTATGACTTCTAAGTCACTAGGTCGCAACAGGAAGCTCACTTTGTAGTCAAAGGAAAGTAGCGCAGAAGTGGAATTCTCATTTCATTACCTTAGGCCTACCTCTCCTAAATAAGTCAGTGCATCTCCGTGCGAGGGTTGTTAGAAAAGTAGGGGGGAGGGATGGATGAGTCCTGTGGTCTATTTTTGCATCGGGTTAAGTGATTGGAGAGCCATTTGCAATCGTAGTGATTGAACGCCAGAGTTTGTTACAGAGCGGTAGTTAGACATTTTGAAGTTGGTTTTTTAATGGTGAGTATATATATGTTCATTGTATGCCCTTATGTGCAAGATCTTTTGATACGGAACACGTTGGACGTCATGCATTGTGAGATGAATTTGGCGAAGAACTTCCTGAAGACCATCACCGGCAAGAAGGACATAGTGAAGGTGAGAAGGGACTTGCAGAGGCAGAATGTCAAGAGGCACCTATGGTTGACCCCGAACCCGAAGAAGCCCATGAAGATGTTGAAGCCTAGAGCCTCATACGTGCTAACAGATGCAAAATTTGAGAAGTTCGTGACGTGCATCAAGAAATTGAGGACGCCGAGCGGGTATTCATCGGACCTTGGGAAATGCATTCGCAAGAAAAACTTTGGGGGGTTGAAATCACATGATTACCACGTGTTCATGCAGCAAGTGATGCCTCTAGCGCTTCGTGGTTTGATGAAGCCTGGGCCTCGTATGGCAGTGATGCGGATGTGCAAGGTATTTCGACGCCTGTGCACAAAGGTCTACAATCCCGCTTCTTTTGCCTCGCTCGAAGCCGATGTTGCAGAGAGCATGGCGTTGCTGGAAATTGAATTTCCACCGTCATTTTTTGACATAATGACGCATTTGCCGTACCATCTCACTAAAGAACTAGACCTGTGCGGACCAGTCAGTGCCAGGTGGATGTATCCCGTAGAGCGTTATATGAAAGTGCTGAAGAACCACGTCCGCAATTTGGCCCGGCCAGAGGCATGCATGGCAGAGGGATACTTGAAAGACGAATGCATCAGATTTTTGACAGAGTATTTTCAGAAATTTGAGCACACTCAAAGATGCGTGTAGGATGAAGATGAAGAGTACGGGGATGCCGAGGAGGTCTTGCAAGGTGGTGGGAAGGAATTTATTATGACTCCTGCACTACGAGACCTAGCACACCAGTATGTGCTAATGAATGCAAGTGTAATGGAAGATTTTTACGCGTGAGTGTCCCCTTGGCCCCTTTCAGTCTTTGGGAGTTCTTGTATTTGCGATGAGGCACTCTCAGTTTGTGCAGGACGTATGATGAAGGCGTTGTCCTTAGTTATTGCAGTCTAGAAAGTGTAGTTGCCACTTACAGTATTAGAGGACGGGAAGTTGTGAATGAGTCATGCAGGAGTGACGTTAATGTCATACGCAAGTCCGTAGTAACCATGAAGTCGATCAGGGAACTTGATGAAGTCATCGTGAAGTGAGAGAACGGTGCCCATGTCTACCAACGTTTTGTAATGCATGTCTATGGCAAATGAGCCCGCTATTTGTCTTCTTTGTGTGTCCTAGGCAATAATAGAAGTGGTTGGGTGTAATGGCAGTCAATGGAGGGCTGAATAGAATGACATTGCCAACATTCCATCGTTGGCAGAGTAGATGGCCACTGCCGTCCAGAATGCCAACCTGGATATGCGAAATCTTGAGGACCGGGACCGGCTGCTCCTAAATGTAAAGCCATCGCAAAGAGCCACGAGGTACTCCCGTATCTTAGCATTTGGTAATCATTTTCGAGTCGATGATGCAAGTAGCGCAGAGTTGAAGAGCTACAACAGCGGAGTAGCATCGGTATTCGAAACACCAGCACAGAATGACGAGCAATTGTCTGTGAACTACGTTGGTGTGCTCAAAGATATTTTGTTGTTGGATTATGGAGGGCTAAATACACAAATCATTCTATTGCGATGCGAGTGGGTGAAGCCACAAGATAGTCAGGGGAATGCAACATACACGCGAGATGACGCCGGTTTTTTGGTTGTGAACTTTCGGCATAAGTTAGCTCGCATGGCAGACCCCTTTGTTTTTCCCAGTCAAGCGACACAAGTGTTTTTTTCAGAGGTTGTAGACAAACCTGGATGGAAGGTTGTGCTACGGAAAGAAGCCTGAGCGAGGCGGGAGGTTGTAGATAAAACAAACGTCTTCATTAGTACTAGCGTGGAGAGTACCGGCATGATTGCTCCTCATAGCTTGCCAAGTCCCCCACAGGCTGCCAATCTTGTTAGAGCCATAGAATTGTCTGAGGAAGACAATTTGATAGCGCAAGATCATTACTAGTCGTGGCGAAGACGTGGTTCAGTCGTGTCATTGTGGCCGGTGATTGTACAAGTGGGTAGAGGAGTCCCTCGGCAGTCATGATGCCGTTAGTGGAAAGACTACTACCTCACGCAGCTAACTTTCCGGTATACTCCTTTCTTTTAACAAATTTGAATAGAAAAGAAACATCCCATTCTACAGTCAATGTGCCATGTCAGTCATGAGAGTGGATGCCCGCCTATTATCATCTCAAAATTTCAACTGACGTGAACTGCACCTTCTTCTGTAGACGTCCGAGTCATCAAATTGTTGTTACATATTATGTAAGAAAGGCTACCTGCAATGTTCATGTAGCATGGAAATTCATACCAAAGTCTTCAATGAGTCCCAAAATGGCCATGCTGGAGTCGCATGGCAATGAACCCTACAACCATCCGGATAGCCTACCTTCACTCAGAAATGACTGCCTCCTCTTTATACTACGGGCACCAAACTCCGTCATCCTCAACCATTGAAAACCACTTCCCTCAAACTTGTCAAAGGTTCACATAGGAACTGCCAATGACCTTTAAGTCGACTCCTGGGACGAATGAGTCATTACAGAGTAATATACAAGTAGTGTTTGAGTTGCAAACTGTGACTGAGTGACAGCGACATTCCCAAGCCTAAACCGAACGGACCATCAACATACCAAAGCTAAACCGCATCTTTTTCATCCACTGTGCATCTCGTAGTCATGACCGCAACTGCACTACGACTGGACGAACGTAAAAGAATATAGCAGCGTGCAATTACAGAGGGAGGAGTCATTTCGCAGTCGGCATGAAATGGAGGTAAATGACTATGCAGTCATTTATATGGCCATTTTCTTGTAGTGTAATAGCGAACCTTATCAGTAATCCGGACGAGGACCGGAAGCTGAGGGAGGACAATGGTCGACTACAAAATGAAGTCAACATGCTGAAGGCGGAGATTGCCACCTTCAAGGAAGACATGACCGCCACGAGGGAAATGGCGGATGCGACCCAGAAGACAGCAAAGCTCATGACCGAAACGTTCGGGGAGTCCGGAATGGTATTGGCGAAGGCGAAGCTGTTTGATGAAGGGTGGCTAGCGGACAAGAAGCCATCCAATTCCCGGATGGTCCGGATTCTGTCAGACTTCTCCGAGAAGTTGGAGACGATTCTGGTAGGAGCTCGGGAAGTTGCGGACCAAATGAGCTAGAGCAGTGTGAGGTTGACCGGGACAGTACTCTCGAGGAGTCTCCGCTTGTCGGATCTCTCTTTGCTAGAGTTACTTCCAGAAGGTGTGGAAGTCACTCCTCAATCGAAGAAGGAGCGGTCGGCGGCAAGAACCGGATTGTTAGAACTTATTAAGGTGGACTCATCACCAGAAAAGCCGGATCCTGCTACTGGTGAGCGAGCTCGGAATTTGCAGGACATCTTCAATGAACTTCCACCAGAGCCTAGGAGTGACGCACCGAAGGCAAGTACGGGAGCTTAGTAGGAGTTCCCCTTGTTGGTAAATATTAGATGTATAGTCGGATTGTTAGTTGTAACCAGACCGGATTAGTTCCCGGTCTGTTAGTTAGGAACCGGATTCGTTCCCGGTTTTAGTTAGGGTTCTGTAACCGGATCAGATCCGGTTTTGACGACGAATCTTATCCCTGAAGTTTTGCGCGGATTTTCTGTGCGGACTTTCTGGGACGCTTTTGCACTTTTGAAACTTTTCAGTGTATATAAAAACATTCTTTGAGATGGAGAATGGGAGTCATTCCATTGTTTAAACTTCTTTTGTATTCTATTTGCTTCTTGTTTGTATGGTCTCCCAAAGATTGGCAGGACAAATTTGTGAGGAGTTAGGAGTGCATTTGGAGTTGACTTCGGGTTTCTCCCTTTGGTGTTTGTGTTCCGGTTTCTTAGTGCATGTGGGCATGTAATAAGAGTTGGGAGTCTATTCCAGTGCCTCAGTTCTATTGAGATTCAGTATTCCGGTTGAGAAAGTCGTTGCTAGGCTAGGCGAATAGGGAAGGGATCCTTAGGCGCGCTAGAACTCTTGGGTAGGGAATCTGGTTGAGTGTCCAAATTCTTGTGAGGTCTCATTGCTGTAGTGGCGAACGGAAGAATCTTAGTAGAATTGGAATGGACGGATAGACTTGTAGCTGCCTTGCTTCGTACTACCAGAACGCAGCACCATCGTCGTTGTAATATGAGTGGATCGTACGGGGGGTCTTTGTGTGACCTGTAGTCCGGATCTGTTTCCGGGTTACTGTGAAAGATCAAACCGGATCCGGATTAGAATAGGAGAGTAGAGTAGAAGAAATGGGTCTTTAGCCACTATAAGTCACGGAAGGAGCAGCGGGCCTGCCACTCTCAAATTCAAGCGGCGATCCCTTTGATGGTGAAACAGAGGTTAAATAAAATCGGATAGGTTACTTAAGTCAGTAAGAGGAGATCGGAAAGGGTTGGTCTCAGAGTCGTACCCAAGACCGGAAGTTAGAAAGTCCTGGGGTTTTTTGTCGTAGATTTACTGGCCGGATTACTTCCAGGACCGGATTATGTCCTTGACCGGAAGTTGAATAGAATCTGGGAGTTATTTCTGCGGGTTGTGTGGTTTTCCGGTTGCAGGAGTAGGACCGGAAAGGTGTTGTTGGAGACTGATTTAGCTTAGAATCGTAAATAGGGTGAATACTTCACAGAATCTCGTGGGTTCGATCTTTAAAGTCACTTTTGTTATACTTTAGAGTGGTTTTTGGTAGTATAACATGGGAATTGTTTATCCTGTGCTGCAACAACCCCTCACCTGCCCGTTTCATGGTATCACGAGGTCGTCGGTATGGGACCTGTTTCGGAGAAACGATGATATCTTTTGGGCCTTGTGGACGTATGTGCCTGAGGCGCACACTACAAGAGAAAGGGATGTTTTAAGCAAGGTTTTAAGTATAGTCCTAGACACATGATATTAAGTAATGACCTATAAGTCAAATTTCAGCAAAAAATGACCTAAACACATGTCTTTTTAGTCATTTTTTGCTGAAATTTGACTTAAAGGTCATTACTTAATATCTTGTGTCTAGGACTATACTTAAAACCCTACTTAAAACCCCCCTTTCTCTTGTAGTGGCAGTTTCGTTTCTGCGGACTGTCAAAGTGGGACCCCAAAGCGGCGCATAACGAGGTGATGTTGGACGCCCAACTACTGTTGGATGGCCCGGGAGATAGCGTGGTGGAGGCCATAATGGAGTGGGTGGAGAACGTCCGCCTGCATGCGCTGTAGGACCTTGCTCTGCAACATCCCACTGTGTTCCAGACTTCATGGAGGACTATGGAGGTGGCAGAGTGGGGTGAGCAGGCGGACGTGTGGAGTCAGTGCCTACGGAAGCGAGAAGACACCGAACTTGGGTGGGTCTGCGTCCCAGAAAATGCCAAAAAGTCTAGACGAGGGTTGATGACTGGCGCCAAATCGTGGGCCTCGTACGTGATCTGGACGCTGCTCTGTAGGAAGATGATCAAGACACATGGACGCTGCAGATGGGGCACGTGGAACACTGTGACGATGCAAAGTCGGATGCACTGGATGTTGGTCAGGCGTCAAAGGCCGACTTGACTACGGTCGTGGTGGGCACTAGTGCGGATGAGTAGAACCCGGTCAGCATCTGTGAAAAACGAGTGGAGAGTGCTGAAGACGGAACTGTGGTAGACATTTCACAATGGGGTGACGAAGACATCACGATTTCACAGATCCGTCGAAGTGTCGCGGTGGACGACATCTAGACGCAGGACCTAGACATCAGCTTGCTTCCCGAGAGTGCGCTAAACACACTGCTAGAAGCAATGATTCGGAAAAACGCCATGGAATACGGGGGCGACAATCAATCGATCGAGGACAGTGGGTCACCGGGTAGGGAAGCTTCGCATCCGCGTGCGCCGAACTTGATTCCCCCCCACGATGACGAAGAAGTTCATCGATCTAATGTGCTTGTCAACGTTATCACGCTCATGCGTTCCCCCACTAGCGCAGACGCTCATTCAGTAGTCATTGAGGAAGTCACCGACGGACATCCCTAGTACAGCTCGGAGGACTCTTGCGACACGCTCTCACTGTTTCAAGAAATGCAGGTGGGTGCGGTCAGCAACAACGTTCTCAGTGTTCCGAGTGTAGTCGAATTGTTGCACCCGAGTATGCGACCAGCGATAGTCCCTTCACTCATGTCGGCTATGTGACGTTCCTGCCACGGATGATGACCGATGTACAAGTGAAAAACTAGTTGAAGCTTTCTATTCCGAAGGCCTACAATAAGCTAAAAATGGATGCTCTGATTGCGGAAATTCCCAAGTAAACTACGGAACACTTCACAACCACGATCGTTTGGATCCCCTTCATGGTCTCGTGAATGTAGATGTTTGTTCGAGAAGTTTTGTTGACGGTCTCAATCACTGTTTCAAGAAGGGCACAGGTTTTGAAGGCACTCACAACATTACGTTTTACAATAACGAATGGGATGGCGTCCCAATACCAGTGGTTGAGCTGCAAGACTTGAGGCGCACCTCGCGCTACATCGGGCAGAACCTGTTGGAGCTCCTCAGCCGGCGGCTCTAGTACAGCTTGTCCGACGCGGCTCGCAAGAAGGTATACGTCGGGTCTTCTTTGATGCAGGGCCCTTTCCAAAAAGCATGGGATGCAGGAACCGAGTCAGCTCTGCTGAAATGGGGCTGCAAATTTTTAGTACCCAGAAAGGTGTACATTGAGTGCGCGGAGGACATGGAGGTGCTCGTCCCCTACGTCAACGCAAAACATTGGTCCCTTTTTATTCTCACACGGTCGGGCATCATTCACCTGGACAGTGTAGGTTCACATGAAGAGAAGGAGGACCGCGAGTTTATCAGCCGTGTATGAGTAGTGTGGGAGATGGTGCATGAGCCACGCATTAAGGTCCCGGAGGAGTGGCAGCAAATGCCCTGCTTCCGGCTACCTACGAATTACGAGTGCGGCTTTTGTGTTTTGTGCCACATGGAGACGTACCTCCGTGTTTTCCACGGGGATGAAGCCATAGTCAACAATACAACGGCGTGGTCTAAGTTCAGGGTCCAGACGCTGAAAATAGACACCGAGACAATGATGCAGAAGGTTGTTTTGTGGGCAGTGTCGCAGGAGTTGGCGAAGGGACCAATTTCAGCGACATGTGTGACGCCGTTCATCGCTTCGTGAGAAGAGTGCGAGCAAGGCTTCAGCTACATATGCATGTTAGTTCTCTGGTTTAGGGTCATGTGTATTTTTGCTTTATGTATATGTTTTTGTACGACATTCCACCAAAGTAAAGGAACTCTCCCTTTGTACAGATATCAAATTCTTGGGTACACAAAGACAGAAGGCCTCACTGTCCTTAGGTTGTCCAGCGTCGGACGTTTTTTGTCTTATGGCATGTCTAACAGTGTTTCACCTTCACTCAACACATTGTTTCAAAGACCCGGTACTTCCATTCTTTCATTTATTTACTTTCAGCTTAACGAGCGAAGGCAATTCAATTATAGGGGTTTACGCCTCTTGCACAATGTGGAATGTGACATTTCCTTACTACCGTTATTATGAACCTTCGTTGAGGCTATGTGGACGTAATCATAACATCATCATTAGCCATACCGTAGTAGGACTTCATCCATGTAATATTTAGGGTACATTCTTTAAAATAGAGAACATAGGCAGTTGTGTTAGAAGTGATGGCCATATACCTCACAGACGTAAGAAGTTGTACTCTACGCAAACTACAGAAGCCGGATATGTTTTTGAATTGTGCAGCTGTCTCCATGTACAGACGTTGTTTTGGTTCGTGGCGAAATCCTAGGCATTTGACATGCCGGCACAAGAGAAAAATGTGCCGCCGCTTCGCGTAGTGTTTCTGGCAATCCAGCGGGCCGAAATTGGAATTAACGCCAGTTAGAGCGTGACACGCAGCCTGCGTATACATGTGCGCTTTTGCTTTGAGACTGTGCCTGCCGCCTTCTGGTAATGGCTTTGTTGGGTGTGTGGTTGCCGCAGTCGCGGATTAGGGTTCCGGGCGCACTCGAGGAAACTTCAGATTATCCTTGTCGAAAGACGGCGTAATCATTGTCGTACGCGTAGTCTAGGCGTAGGTATCTTTAACACCACAAAAGCGTTAAGATGACACGAGTTATCGTCTTAGGGAATTCCAGATGTTGTCGCAATAGATAGGTTTCCGGAACTACGGATCTACCCGGAAATGTCAATCCGCTGTAGGATCCGGTACAACACAAACACCAAGTTTCGGGAATACTGTCTTCCGGAATCACATCCGGATCCGTATTAATTCGGATTTTTACTCCTATCCGTCACACTGGTTTTCGGTACCTCTGTTTTACCCTCAGAGGGTCCTCACTTGCTCTTTCCGAGGGGTGGGGAACATCACCCCTCAAGTAACACACGTATCAACTCCTAAACAACAAACAACTATCCGTCCTCAAAGTTCTCAGTCCGGTAAGGAGGAAAGATGGTCCCTCTCACAACTTTCCGGGTGGTCACCCGGAAGGTAGGTCACACAGAGATACACCCTCACCCGCCCTTACTACAACGACACTCAACTTATTTTCCGGATCAAGCTTTCGCCTACTCCTGAGGTTGGCAGACCTTCCGGTGGATTGGGAATATTCCACTAGGCGGTTGCCGACTTCCGCACGGGACTACTCTCAAGTTCCCGGACTAGCTCCCTGACCACTACCGAATCCCACTGGATCACCGTTCCAGCGATTTAAAGGCACCGCGCACAGCTCCTCACTCGTAAACTAGACTCAACCGCAAAACAACCGCGGATAGTTGGATTCCGGAACTAGGGGACTTGCTTTCTAGATGTCAACTACTCCTGAGGTTGGCAGACCTTTCGATGGTTTGGGAATGTTCCTCTCGGCGGTTGCTGACTTCCGCACAGAACTACTCAAGAGTTCCAGACTAGCTCCCTAACCACTACCGGATCCCACCGGATCACCGTTCCAGCGATTTAAAGGCACCGCGCACAGCTCCTCATTTACATTCTAAACTCATCCATAAGACACCCTTAGCCTGGATCCGGATACCAACCAATCCGGATTCCTACCTTGCACACTCTCCCGGATACACCCACCCACAAGTAATCAAGACGCGATACGCAAGATAATGATTCCCAAGGTGTTTATTCTTGGATGCTCAGATTGAATGACACAAAATGGAATGATAGGCCACAAGCCGGCCCGCCCTTAAAAACCAAAACAACACGACCAAAACGGTCCACAGAAAAAGTGGCCAACGGCCAACTGAAAATCCGGGCAACGGCCAAGTGACCGTTCCAGGAAAAACGGAAAGCCGTTGACTTCCAAGAAATCCAAAACTACCTAAAATTCCGGATCAGCGGGTCCCACATCCGGAAAACCCGCGTCGGAAACAAATTACTAAAACTAACAACCCAACTACGCTACTAAGTTATTTGCCCTTTCGGGCCTTCTTCGCTGACGTTCCACCCTTCGAAATCCGGGTTGCCGCTTTCTGCCGGATCTGCTTCGGTGGGGTGGACTTCGTTGCAGATCGAGTCCTTGGCGGACCCAGATCCGTCTCCGCATACTCAGAGTCGGAAGAGGAGTTGGTTACTGCTTCCTCTTCTTCCAACTCGAGAACCTCTTCCAGATCACTGGGAACCTTCCGCCTGGTGGCCTTCTTCTTCTCCAGATCAATGACCTCAATGGGGGTCGTCGGTGGCGGCCGCAGAGGAGTCTGCTGCTGCATGTGGGTGAACTCCTCTGGATGGGTTCGAGCCGGATTCTGAATCCCAACCGGAATCTCCGTCATCGCGGTTACTTCTGTAGAGGAATCCGGAAGAGGTGGAAAGAGATTTATTGAAGTGTTCTGGGGTGTCAGGACCGGATCCGGAATCCTCCTCCCATCCGTAATCTCCTTCTGCACCGAGGATCTTCTGGGTGCTGGCTGGGTCGATGATCGTGCTCCAAGGTTGAGCTGAGTTGTCTCTGCAAACTTCCCTCCGAGTATTTGCGGAAACAAAGAAGCATCTAATCCGCTAAGCGGATCGAAGTGGCCCACCAACTGGCGCATCTTCTTCAGCGCAATCTCGATCCGTGCCTCGAATTCAACCAAGATCTTGACAACCTTGGTTCCGGTGATATGACCTTCCCGGGTCCTCTGGTTGTTCCAAAGTGAGGATTTGGTGATGATATCTGCTGGCGGGTCGATGAGGTCCTTCAGTTTTCGGACCAGCTCCGTCGCATCCGTTGCCCATTTGTTGGCGATGTTCATCTCCCTTTCCGCCCAGGTTGCGCGGTTTTGAAGATGATCCCGTTCCGCCTCCACAGTCCGGATCCGGCCCTCCAGCAAGCAAACCATCTCCGGATCTGGTCTGCTGTTGATCGCCTCGACAATCTCCATTTCGTCCGCTACCTTCAACATCATGCAGACTCTCCGGATCAGAGTGGCCATCCGGTCGTTTGATGACTTCTGGCTCCGCAACCAAGAGATCGTGGACTCGAATATGTTCAGATTCGGCTCAATATTCCGGAATGGAACAGGGTCCGGAAGTTGGCCCTTCCCCCTTGAATCCGGATCCGTGCTCTTCCAACGGGAGTCGTGCCTATCCGGCGAGTCGTGCTCTGGTTCCGGCTTCTCTTCCTCTTCTGGCTCATCATCCGTCGGATCCAGTTCCGGGGGAAAACCATACCGCAGCAGGCTATCGCCCTGTTGGTAGATGATATCTTCCGGATTGCTAAGTACCTCCTGCTTGTGGTACAAGTGGAGGAGGTACGAACTGATGGGGCTCGACTACTTCCCTGCTAGGTTTCCGGACAGCTTCTCCACGATGGAGTGGATAATGAGCCCCCAAGGCCCCAACTGACTGGTCTAGGGGCCGGTTTTCCTCTCTCCCCTAAAGCTCCGAAAACTGTGTTTGCTAGAGTGACTGTAATCCGGTTGGGCTTTTCCGGATACAAGATGGGGCTTAGAAACTCTAGGAGTCTCTGATCCCTAGGGTTCCGGCAGTCGGACACGGTGTAACCCTCCTTTGGATCCGCTAGGTTCCGGAATCTATCCGCCGCGAACTTCTCCGGCCGGCCAGCCCATCCGGATCCCCTAGTGGACGCGAAGTAGACTCCGGCCCACATTTCTACCGTCCATGACTTTGGACGACCCCTGATGGTTAGGTGGTACTAGTTGGGAGCGCCGTAAACTATCTCATCTATCATGTCCTCGCTCCGGATGTTCCAGGGTCTTTTCAGAAACCCCAGACACCCCATATCCGTTAGGTCGTCCTCCAGTTGCCGATGGTGTTCCGGATTCTCAGGGATTTCCGGACTAATCATCCGGGCAGTGATCCCTGACTTCCGCTGCACACTGGGCCCTACCATAACTACTGACATATTCTATCCTCACTTCCAACTCACTTCCGCTAATGTTTCCGCTAATCTTCCGCTAATCTTCCATCGCCGGTTCCGCCTTACTTCCGTCCTACTTTCCGGTGCGATCGGCACCGGCCTCCCCTTCTCTCCCTAATGCGTTCCTATCTCACCACACTTTCACTCACTAAGCGCCATCGCGATAATCACGCGGAGAAAGAGGAAGAATGAAGGAGACAGCGGGGGTTAAGTAGTTTTCGGCCTGGCGTTCCCGTAAGTTCCCTAGCCGGACTAGGCTCTAGGGCCTACTCGGCCGGGACTTTCCGGTTTCCGGATTAGGGTTAGGGTTTTCGGATAGAGTTTCCGGATCCGATTGTAACCCTAATTACAGTTTAAGGTTTTCCGTAAAGGCTCTAATTCCTATTTCTGGTTTTGGGCTTCCTATTCCCTACCTATTATGGAAAATTTGAAAATTTCTACTTTATATAATTACTATTATCTATTATTTCTGTTTATCTAGATGTTGCGTACTTCCACAATCATTTGATGGACAACGTTTTAGTGAGTGGAGGATTTATTGGAGCGGCCTGCTATGCGGTGGGACGGTTGACGAAGCTGGCTTCCATTTGTTGCGGATCGTCGAACGTAATTGCGTTTCATTCTGGCAAGTCCATGCCCTCTTCTTTTTCTGGCCATTTCCTTACTTTTGTGACCTTGGGGGTAGGCCCTGTCAATATTTATGGTCCTTAGCCGAGCGGGCGTGTACGTTCTCCGAGCAACTACTTGGCATTCGACTTGAGACGCAATGTTTTTTTCATTTTTTAAGAACTGTAGCTTGACTTGAACACGTCCGGTGTAGGACGTTGTGAACTTAAAATTCCGCACGCAAACTTACCTTACTTAACCCCGATATAACAGAAATGAGCGGCGGCCGGCGGGGAAAAGTGAGCCATAGTAAAAGGCGCTTTGTGTAATTGGCTTGTCGCGGGTTAGGATTCAACGTTGCGGCGTTTTGGGAATTGTCTTCTCTAAACTCCGTCGTATGGAACCTGTTTAGGTATGTCACGCTAAAGCGGGAACTAACGAAGACAGCATACATGTGCGTTGTAGGGTACAGTTCGAGTTCTCTGATCGGTACTACTATTATTTTCCAGTGTTTCGTTGGGGGGAGCAAATAGGTTGGAGAAATTGGTTTCGAACTGCGGAAGTGGGTTTCAAGGTTCACTACTACTGCGATATGGGAAAGAAGAATTCTTCCACAGAGTTTTGAGATGCTGCCGGGTCAGGTGGCGTTCCATTGGGGCCAACCAGCTCTCCGGTAAGCTTTCATTACAAACTTCGTAGTTTTGCGGTTCTTACAGAGCTGGCTGTGCTGTAGTCCTTGCAGCTAGAGTATTGCTGACGGGACCTGTTTGTATTGCATGTGGTTTAGGCAAACCCAAAACCCGGGGGGGACATAGTTGGCGAAGATCGCCGTTCATCATTCTGGAAGTATGTAAAATTGGACGGGATCAGCATTGAGGTCAACTCCAGCATGGAGGAAGTATTTAAAAGACTCTTGGAGGAGTGTATTACACAGGTATACACGACCAAGCGGATCCCCGGAAATCCGACTATGTATTACTTGAAGTGTGTGCACTATTTGGATATCTTGTTCCCCAATAAGAGGCGACTAAATCATCATCGTTGGACTTCATCGTGTCCAGCAGTGAAGGATTCCCTAGGGAACCCCTTGCGACTTCTCCCTTATCCAGACGAGGGAACTGGACAGGGCAAAATCTTTGAGTCTGTTTCGGGGAAACGCTGTTGACATCACTGCTCCGGTCATCCGCGACATCAACACTCAATGTTTGCGTCTTCCATTGTTTGTGAATGTAGGAGCCATGACGGAGAAGTCCCGAGGGGTAGCGAAGAGTCCAAACGAGTCACGGCGTGGATTGAAGGGGTCCGTGCACAATGAAGAGGATGTCTACATGCCCGGAGAAGCGCATACCAATGTTTCCCCGCCGAGCACCTTTGCTGCACCTTTACCCGCTTCTCCAGGCATTACCAGACGGACTCCTCGAGCGTGTACAGTCCGAAGCTCTGGCCATCTTCGCCTTGGCCATCTTTTCCCGGAACCAATTCTGCCATTTGTCCCCCATGAAACACTGGCAAGTTTGGGGAAGACTACGAAGGCCTATTTTTCGAGTTCCATGGCGGTTTTGGCATTGCTTGCCGTGACGCATCACGACCACTAGGACCCCCTTTGGGTTGCCGATCGGGAGGAGAACAGAAATGTTCCGCAGCAAGACTAGGGGAAACGTAAACAAGGCCTTATTCGTTAATTTGAGACAAAATCGTGACTTTGAGACTTTGAAAAAAGAATGTGAATCAATGTCGAAGTTATAGTTGTTGAGCTCTACGATACGTACTACCGAAATGAAAGGTATGATTGAAAGATTATAACATGTCAACCATTAAGACTTTGAGGAAGCGACTCCAAATGCATTCATGCATAAAAAGACGTGGAAATGCAAGTGAATTTAAGTACATTCACATTGCTTTATTGGTGTAGTCCAAATGCACACTCTGTATGTAAGAGTCACTTTCAATGTCCTCTAAACGAAATGAAGCCTGAATCCAGAAGATTTCAAAGAACATACGCAAAGGCAATCTAAAAATGATGCATACAACTAGTGTAACTCTTCTTTGTAAAAATTCCTATTAATAGTAAGTCTCAAAGATGAAAGTAAGATGTTCCAAAAAACTTCCATCTCTTTCCTAGACGATTTTCTCCGCATATGATGCTATTAATAGTAAGATAGTCGTAGAAGGTGAGGTGATTAAAAATTCACATCTCCTCTTCAGGGCTAGCTATCAACTGTATAGTTGCTATTGACTCCATCCATTGCTTTGAACTTTGCTAGCCCTCTCATAATATCCTCACGTCGAGAACAAGAGAACGGCGTTATTGGAACATCCACTATATCATGTAAGGGGTGCCGTTGAATTCCATTCACATGGCGCTTTGACTTCTGGATGCTTTGGGGGACCTCGGAAGCCGAAAGAGACCTCGACCCTCGAACAGGCGGCCTTGGTAGCGACGCATTCCCATTTTCTATGACGGAATGTCCTATACGAGAACGCCATTGTTCCCTACAAAGTTGCTGACGGAATACTATGCCACCCGACAAACACCGCCTAAGGCGGATGGAGTGTGAGGGACGAAGTCGTGTATCCTGAAGTTCAAATACAGCAGCAGGAGCATCTGTCTTTAGTAAGTCCCTGTGGCGGTCAATTTCTAGCAGAGACGTGGACCTCAGCGCCAACAACGTACTCACATCGGCACTAGGAGGAGAGGATAGAAAGCCATCCTCGCCTCGAGGAGAACCGGGTGCCTCCACAACGGAAAGGTTTAACTTTCGGCTCATCGAACCATCCATCCGTTGATCAAGTGGCGAAGAGCATCCTCGACTCGAAGAAGCCCGTTTGAGTGGCGACTGAGAACACACGGGAGTCCTGCCTGGTCCACGGCTTAGAGGGCTATTCACGACCCCGTCCTCAATGTTTCCTTTGGAGTAGTCAATGGCAGCAGATGCCGCATCTGTTGCAGAGCGCAGCATATATGGCTTGGAAAGTGGAGCAGTCCCACAGCTTCCACCCACAGAAACGGACCCCCTGGAGAGGGACTTTTCGGAGCCTGAAAGCAGACTTCTCGTCACTCTTTGTCTTTTTGGCGGATTAGTGAAGTCCCCAACCTGCTTCAACTACAGATTCCACAAGCATACGTTTAATACGCTTTCACGAGAAATGAACAACTTCAATATCAGTGAAAACAGAGACGAACTGGTAGCCATTGACAGATATTTCCGGATAAGAAGACAGGAGAATCAAGTGTATCAAATAAAAATTCAATATATTATTTACAAAAACGTCAAGATACAGAAGAAGGTCAGCAAAAAGTATGAATCCTCAAAGATAGCAAATCTACAAACAAATTTACACAAGAGCATACTTCCTACATCATCCTTTCTCTACGACCACCCCTATCCCAGGCAGCTCAAATCGGGAACCCATCATCTGCGAGGACTCTCTCATTCCGCCAACGATTTGCTCTAGGCGGTCGTCACCCGCCGATAGAGGGTTCCTTCCAATCCTATTCTCTTCGACGTATCGCCGCAACTGGCCAGGACCGCAATTCGCATCTAGACGACAGAGCCACGGCAGGAGCTGTCCCAAGAACACGTCGTCCCGTCGCTTCTCATGGCTCCACGTTTCTAAGAAAATGGCATTACCATACTCATTACAGACGCTCTTATCCGGAGAGTCATCAATGAGAATGGTGTTGTCCGCGGTAAACAAAGAGGTCCCGCTACTGTTGTTAAACAATGTCTCGGAAAGAACTTTCATGCAAAGCATTTTGGCCCACTGATGAAAGAACTGTCCGGGTGAGACCTCTATCTTCGTGCACTCTTCCTGTCCTAGGACAACGTAGGGCGGTCTGCACCCATTAAATAGGTGCTTGGCGATTGGATCGGCATTACGTTTCAACATCGTGGTCCAAACCACGACATTGTCCGTGATCGCCGAGACTTGTCGGAGGAATTCATCGAAGTCTTGCCGAGCGAATACCGCCTTGGGTCCAATCACGGTGGGATTCCGATGACACAGAACTTTCTCTTCGACTCTGTAGGGCCTAAATTTATCAGTATAAGACTTCATGGCGGTCTGACACAGGACCCCATTCAAGTCGAAGATTATGTTCAACCACTTCCTCCACGCTGGAGGCACTAACAAGGGCACATTCCTCGGCACAATCTCTCTTCCGCACTCTGTCTCTACCTGATCATAGCACGACAACAAAGAAATGGAGTTACCTGTAACAATGTAGTAGAGGGAGAGCCAAAAATCGGTTGTTTGCATTGAGTTTCGTTTAGCAACTACAGTCGTTCGTTAGATAAAGCTTTCAATGGCATTGGATGTTGCACGCTATAGATTCTTTCGAGCTAAGAAACCAAACATCGAAAGCAAAGTTTCATCAGATTGACGAACACTAGATGATTTGAAATTTGCATATTTTATTTACATACGTTATATAATACAGACGGAAAACGTTTTCTTTATCGGCCGATAAAACTGTACACTCAAAACTATACTGCACTATACTACACCACGAGGCACAACAGACGGGGTCTCCGTCCGCGCCTAGAAATCACGAAGTGGCCACACCATCCTGTCAAGCAGCATGAGTAGAAATGAGATTCAACACTACTCAGAGAATTGCAGGCAGCACGAACACCAGACAATCGTGACCGATACACATTATTATCTTGGACTCAATCAAAATCGTAAGGGTCAGAGGGCTGTAACTGAGCGGATTCAGCCGCCTGAGGCTCAACCCCCTCCACAGCTGCCGAACCTGAGGGCCTTCCCTCTTGTACCGCATTTGTGTCCCGCATGTCATCGTCACTGGCCTCGTAGTCGAACTTCTCCTCATCAATTGACATTGGCGAGGGATTGTCATGTAGAGAGTCGAAAGATGTTCCACAAGTCGAGACAGGTTCCACTATGGCAACGACATCGGGTACTGTTGATGCTCCAATTCTATCATCGCCTTGATGATAAGCCCGCCTGTCACTCAAACCCGCTCCGGATGGGCTGACGTCCACACCTATAGAAACAACAGCTTCAAAAGCTTGTCTATCTGGAGATAGACGCTTGGGAAGTTGGGATGCTGGAGTGTTGGCTATAACATCTTCCACAGGAGCAGGCACTACATCAGCCTTATCCTCGATTCGAGGATAAGGCAGCCTCGAGGATGAAGGAGTCTCATGCGAGACCGGAACCTGAGCTGATGTTGTAGGAGAGTCGACAGGCGCTGGTTGGCTTGATTGCGACTTCACCGACTGCAAAATTTGCGCCATTTGACTTTGGAGAGCGAAATATTGCGCTTGTGATTCCTCCTGCATCTTCTGCATCTGCGCCTTTGACTCCTGCTGGAGCTTCAGCATTTCAGCTTTCGTCTCCGCAGTGCCGGCAACTGCTTCCTTGAGCTCCTTTTCACGGGCCTCCCTCTCAGCTTTCCGTGCAATTCTTCGGTCCCGTCTCTCCTTGTCCTTCTGCCAGTAATCCTTCTCGATTTTTACCACGATGCCGGAAGGCAAGAGAAGTGGTTTTGTCTCGCGTACCTGAAGAGGTCCACTGTCGTCCTCATCATCATCGTCTGAGGAATGAGGACGATCAATATCTTCATCACTACTCAAGTCAATGACAGGAATCGACGCTGCTTGTACATCGGGAACATCTACCGCAGCCTCCATTACAGTGTCCTCCTCAACCTGAGGACCTTGTCTACCCGAGGACATTGGCGCATCCCCTAGACGTTGTCTAGCGTAATCAGTGTCCGTCTCGTAATCCTCTTCCTCATATCCCGGTTGATGAGATGAAGACGGGAGAGTCAAGTCTGGAACACTGGGCACGCGAGGAGATGTCCTCCACGTATGAATTTGGAACGTGTTAGTTCCGAACTCGTTGATTTCTTCAACACCCAGCTCAGAAGCGACATGAAGACCAGCAGAATCCCTCACTCGGTCCGCAGGCAAAGGATCTTGTACTGGTGAATTCAACGTCATAAGCGGCGACTGTAGTAAATCCATATCAACCAAGACTGGTTCCCGGGGTGGCGGTTTCTCATATGATAGCGAGTAGGGAGAATTTGAGAAAAGAGAATCGTTCTTATCCATCTTGTCCGCTACCTTCGCAATCCTCAAATATGGTTTGGCCTCTTCTTGATTCACGAAATCGTAAAAAAATGCTCTAGACATCTGCAAAGACAGATTCAAGCACACAAGACTATTTAGTAAATAGGCAGAATCATTAACCTAGAGATCAACTTATGTTATCCTCGACTCGACGATATCCAGCTCTCATATACAAGCATTAAAGCACAATTATAGCTATCCTCGACTCGAGGATAGGCAGTTAGTTCTCACCTTGGACGCGAGCATGAACTTCGGGCCCGAAAAGATTCCTAGAACATTCTCGTTCAGTTTAGCGAAATCCCATAGAATGTCTAGGTAAAATTCCATTCGGAGTTCGCTTGCCTCAATTCTCCATTTGGCCTCCGTATTTTTTGAGGCCTCCAAATAATATACGCAGTTAGCTGGCGTATCATACTTCGGTTTCATCAACACGCGCGAGGACTTGGCAAAGTCACTACTTTTCTTAAATAAGAAAAGTAAAGGCACGTCCGAAGCAGTACCACGATTGGTTACATTATTTATCATCTCCGCTCGGCTCGGAACATATGTGGTCAATACTTTCTCGTATTGATCCATGTGCGAAGACGCAAAAGCAGTTGCATCTTTAACATCCTCCTTGTCTTGCAAAATGAAGAGCCAAATATTAGGCTCTGTCATTTTGGGACTCAGTTTATTGACGAGGAAGGTCATGAAGGGATCGATAGAGCTCACGTTCTTTGTTGACTTTGCTCTTGGAATTTCCCTGACATCAAGAACAGCGAGGTTTACTTCACGGCGTTCATACTGGTACGCCGTGCTTGCTACCATGGCCTTCGCTTGAATGTCGATGCCCTGAATTTGTATTCCCCCAATCGGTTTCGGAAGTTGATATTTCAACTTCATGAACCGGGTAAACATATGCAATACTTCTGGAAACTGCTGCTCAAGGTCCTTCGCTCGTCTTGTCCAAGCGTCATTCCGAAGTCGCTTCTTGAAGTACTCAGCTTTGGGATGAGAAATGAGAAAATCCCAGGAAGCCGAGGTAAACCGATGTCGCAACTTCCACGACATCCATGTTTCGTCAATAACGTCTCCACCAGCATCAATAAAGTGTAGAGACTTCTTGACATCCATTAAGTCCTGAAGCACAACTTTCTTGCACTTTCTGCATTCGATCCAATCTACATGTGAGAGATTGTCCGAAATCAGTATTTTTGTTCTGGAAACAGAGACTTTCGGATAGGAGGCCTTCCGATTTGGAGTAGTGCCGAGAAGGTGTTCGGCAAATACTCCAAAATCGATGTCTGTGAAGTGGCCACAGTGTTTGAAGAATTCCCTCTTCAGGGCCATATTCTTCATCTTGAACCCCTTGCTGGCGTTGAATGGTTCCATAGTGACTGGGTCGATCAACTCTCCGGCCGTATGCTTCGTAAGGAAGGATTCCCAATGAGCAAAGAGCTCGTCCGGCAAGGTTATAATCTGAATTTCATTTTTCAGATCTGTTGGTCCTGAGATTGAAGCACCGTCTTTTTCTGGATTTATATTTTGGAATCGCTCGACGACTGCGTCAGTGAATTTCTGCAGGTCAGGTACAAGAAGAGGTTAGACTAGTGGCTGAGAATAGCTGTCTGTATCATCGGGTCGATGATACCAGCACGCGAGTTTACAAGATTCACTTGTGGAGAAATCATATGCGAAAACCTAGATAATCTGAATAATCAAAATTAGTAATGAATTAGAAATCAGAAGCCAATGAAGAGTATCATCGACCCGACGATACTTGGAATGACCTGATTTTGATACCTTATAGTTCTGCACGTTGAAAAATGCATTATTCTTCCTGTGGACGGCCTCATCCTTTTCGTCCGTCGGTCGCTTGTAGGTCTTCCAGATATTGCGGCAGGCAATAATTTGGTTTCCCCAAGTCGGTTGAGCGTGGTCCAAATGGTTCGTGCAGTTGTAGTGTTTCGAGATATTTCTAAGTTTGTTGTGATCCAGAGACCACACAATGAGAGCATCCCACGTTTGCAGTTGTACTCTTCGCTCTTCTCCGCAGCCTTCAATTTGAAGTTCTTTTGAAGCTGTTACACTGTGCTGGCCATTGATAATCATGAATTGGCCATTTTTAATGTCATCCCAGTTCTTGGGCTTGACTTTCAGCAACTGCTTCTTAGAATCGACAGGAGTAAGACAAAGTGTTTGCCTTTGTTTCATATCAATGAATTGAATGAGCTCCTTCTTGACTGTGTCAACGATATCTCTCTGCAATGTCCGGATCACATATTGATCGCATGCAATGATGCACTGCTTAATGTGAACGGTCACAGACTGCATCCCCTGCAGAAAGCAATCCTTATAGTCGAACCAGAAGTTCCTCTGAATGGCCACGAACTTGACGTGATCTGCAACTCGCTCTTTTGCTCCGGCAGAGTTGGTCGTAAGTGCAGACCCGGAGCTTCCAGCCCCAACAATATCACCGGGGAGACTTTTTTTTCTCTTGCGACTCGATTCACCTCCATCTGAATGGGTCGTGTTTCTCTTTTTTGGCTCGGATCGCGCCTGAGAAGGCCAATTAGCTCTTGGTCCACATCCACCGGCGTTGGATGGAGCTGTCGGTCTTGTGAGTCCTGCTGACGGCCGACCCAGCGTTGGTGCTTGCTCAACGTTTGCCAGCGCATAGCGATCCAGCGTTTGGAAAATCAGACGAAGCCGAGAGGCGTTTGACTTTGCTGTGCTGTTTTTCTATGGCACGTAACCTTGTTTCTCAAAATCCTCATTTAAGGACTCCATTTGAGACCCCTCGAGGAATGTCATCAAGATATCCAGGTCAAATTTGCCTTTCTGTGAATTGACGTCGATGACAATGGAGTGACAGTGATCCAAATGTTTTCCATTGTCATCGACTTCATGGAGAACGAGCACCACATAGTTTTTTCAGTGCTCTTCAATCAAGGTTACTTTCTCCTTGATGTTCAGGGGAGTGTAATTTGTCTTCCCTTGTATACGAAAGCGTATGTATACATAATTTTTCCACCGGTTGACATCGAATGTTCAATTTGGAACATGATCCTTGAACTCCCAAAGTGACCCAAATGTGTCCTCCATTTCTGTAATGAAAGGCTCGTCGGGAATGGGGTTGACAAATCGTTGGAGATGGTGACTTGTTCTGGAGTAGTCGTAGTTGTCTGGCTGCTCCATTCTTGGTGTCTTGGCTAAGTATTCTGTACATGGTTCAGTTTTTTTAAACTATATCGTCGACTTGATGATACTCTGTTGTTCAATGTTTGTTTTGTTTGTTATGAAGTATTTATCAATATTATATTTTGTCATATTTACATCTATGGCTTTGAAATTTCTTTTCCGATCTTTCAATTTATTTGGATGCGTTTCTGTTATTAGGATGTTCAATGTATTTTCTGTCTATCGTCGACTCGATGATATGTTCTTCTTTGTTTATAGAATTATGTTGGATGCCTTGTTCTCATTGTTTCGATATAGTCTTTTCTTCTCAAATTGATGAGGTCTGATTTAGCTAGTGTTTCTTTCTTTTCAGCTTTCACATTCATTGAGCATTGACTGGACTTGGTTTTTCCTTGTAATCATTTTTATCGTCGACCCGAGGATACTGATTTTTTAGGTAACTGGAGGAACGCATGATCGCCTGTTTTATCTTGTGTGTTTTCTTTTCTTTTCGCTCGTAGATATTATTGTATCCTCGAGTCGACAATAGTATTAGATTGCTTTCCTCGCTTGTGAAATAGGTTATAATTTATATATTCAGTTACTTATCGTTGGCTCGAGGATACTGTTTTATTTGAATCCTTCAATACTTTGATTCGAGTCCTTCAATTGTGAACCCAAAACCCTAATGCAACATAGTGGCGGTAATGTTTTAGGTCAAACCCTAAGACCCTAAACCCTAATCTAAAACCCAAAACCCTAATACAGACAGATGTAGTATTCTACCTCAAACTGAGAAATCTGGAAGTAATATCACTGAATTCTTAGTAGAATTAGGAAGACCTGCAATCAAAAGAAATGGTTGTCAATTTCACATGTACCAAGAATGAAACTGCAGTTGTTCGGGATGCTTGTAGAAATGTTTTAAAACTGTTGAATGATTCCCAAACACCCAAATACAGAATTCAAACACCCAAACAACCAAACACAATCACGGAATTCAAACACGCAAACACCCAAATACAAATACACAAACACCCAAACACCCAAACACCCAAACACAAACACAAAATTCAAACAGCCAAACACGAAATTCAAACATAGAAACACGAAAATGAAAACGAGCGATCCAAACACCTGTTTCACAAGCGATCCAAACAAGCGATCCAAACACCTGTTTCACAAAATCAAACCCAAACACCTGTTTCACAGAACCCAAACACCCAAACAGAGAAGCCTGAATCAAACCCAAGCACACAACTCAAAACCCAAACACAAAACCCAAACAACCAAACGAAGAACCCACAGAACACAAACAAACAAACACATAACCCTAACAAACAAACACAGAACTCAAACAAACAAACAAACACAGAACCCAAACAACCGAACACGGAAGCCTGAATCCGACCCAATCCCTAAACACGAAACCCAAACACACAACCTGAATCGAACCCAGCCTGAATCGAAGCCAACCAATCTCGAACCCAAGCACAGAACCCTACATGAAAAACAATGAACCGAAACACACAACACAAACACCCGAACCCTAAATTGCTGAACCCACAAACACCCAAACCCGAACACCGAATTGCTGGCCCACCTGCACCTCCGTCCGAGTTGCTCACCGGAAACCCCAACACCTCCGTCCGAGTTCCTCACCGAAAACCACAATTCCCAGCACCTCCGTCCGAGTTGCTCACTGGAAACCACAATTTCCAGCACCTCCGAGTTGCTCACCGGAAACCCCAATTGTTGGCGCCGAACCGTCTGTTTCCACCCTACTCCAACTCGAACCGCGGACCACCCTCCTCACCTCCAGTGCGCTTGACCCTAAACCTACACCTCCATCCAATGAAAATAGGAAGCACCTCACCCTAGCGCACCTCAACAAAAGAAAAAGGAAAAACTGAAAAATTGAAAGGAGACGACGTGAATACGAAGAAGAGGAAGGACACGGGGAAACGACGAAGCACACAAGTAGGGTTGACAGGGCGTCCGGACGTCCAGAGTCCGCGGACGTTGACCCTAGGACGTCTTTTGACATACCTGGCGGTGACTACCGTCCAACCGCTGGACTGGCGGACGGCCAAAACTTCCGACGGCATCGAGTGGACGGGTAGATCGCAAATGGGCCGACCGAAGCTTCCGACGGATAGCGGAGAGCGGACGGGCCGACCGGGATTTTCAACGGACTAACGCTCATGCGGTCAGCTGGGCGGAGTGGCGGACGGCCATGAAGTCGACAGGGCGGACGGCCAAGCGGACGGCCATGAAGTCGACAGGGCAGACAACCAAGCGAACGGCCATGAAATCGACAGGGCGGACGGCCACGTGGTCGACCGGACATGCGGACAACCACGAGGTCGGCCTTGCAGCGGTGTGGACGGACGAGCGGACGACAGAATAGATGAATTGATACTGTTCGCTCATCTAGTCGGACGCCTAACCATCAAACGTTTTGTCAACATTCATGTGCACCATAATATACCATTGGAAAGACATCATTCATAGCTTTCCAATGGTATATAATACATTCAATTTGGACAAAAACTCCAACTATGGGACATCTCCAAAGATTGCAGTCTTCTTAGTCCTCCGTCCGACCGCAGTAAAAAGACATAAAACATGAATTTCAGATCACTTTTACGTATAGTAAAATGTCTTTTTTCATAAAACTTTGAACTACAAAAACGTTGGAAATGAAGCCAAGTTTTACCTCCAGAAATCAATTTCAAGTTTCAAGCTTCCAAAAAGAAGTTATAAACAATTTTCTAAGGCTGATTTTGAAAATGACCAAAAAATTGCCGTCCGCCCTTCCGACAGCCCGTCCGACCCTCTGCCGACCGCAGTAAAATGTCTTAAAACATGATTTTTAGACCTCTTTTACGCATAGTAAAATGTCTTTTTTCAAAAAACTTTGAACTACAAAAACGTTGGAAATGAAGCCAAGTTCCACCTCCAAGAATCCGTTTTAAGTTTCAACCTTCTAGCAGAAAGTTATAGACCATTTTCTAAGGCTGTTTTTGATAATGGCCAAAAAAACGTTGTCTTCTACTCCTCTCCTCCGGCCCCCCGTTCGCCATCTAACCACTTGTCCGCCTATTATACCCTCCATCCAGTTGTATTGTATTGATGAATTTTAAGAAGTACAGGTTCGCTTTTCAAGGCTTCCATTTAATACTACAAAGTACAAACATCGTATATAGCATTTATGTATACAAAGGAAGGATAATCCAAGTTAAACTTTCACACATTGAAATATGCACTATAATTGTTATACCCTAAACCCTAAATCTTAAAACCCTAAATCCTAGACCCTAGACCCTAAACCTTGAATTTTACATTAGTGAACAAACACATTGCTTTAATGTGCAAAATATGTTTGACTTCTAATTCCCTTAAAATGTGATTATCATGATGTACTACATATGGATTTTTGCATAGTTCATAAGCTTATTCATATATGTTGTCAACATGTTCTTGGTATTTTCTACATCAATTATGATGTGCCAATTTACAAATATCAAACATACAATTATAATTTGAAGTTTTTTTTCTTTAAGTTTTGTTGTAAAATGCATTAATAGTTTCAAACATCAAAGTATACATAGTACAAGCAATTATATTATTTTATAATTGTATTACAAGATGCTACAAAAAATGCTTTAAATATTTTAATGTAATTTAATGTTGTTCAAGATTAAATATTGCATTTATACAACAAAAATATTATTGAAGTTGTTTTCCTACACCCTTATACCTATAAATTGTAAATCGTCAACTATATATCTCATATGAAAAATATTAGTGCTTGAATAGTTTAAAACATAATCAACCTTCAAATGTGATGATTTTTTGTATATGACTATGATGACCCTCATTAATATATATTTGTAATGTATTTATACATCAATAATGATGTTTTCAATTCATCTTGTTGTAAATGTGACATGTGCAATTGTGATTTAATAATTTATATTTTTAGTTTAGTTTTATATCTCATCTTCAAAAAATTTGGAATCATTTTAATATATGTTTTGTTCTTTATCACACTAGATTCGATTATTTTTTAAATTGCTTAGAATAAACACTAAAAAAGAAGTTCAAAGGGCTATTTGTTTATATAAAGTAAAGACTAGAAATGTCATGGAAAATGTTTCTTTTCATCTCTATTATTTCTTTCATTTGAAAAACATTATGTTTGCCAACATTTTTTATTAAACTACATTTGAAAAATAATTTTTTTAAATATTTTTGACATTCAAATTTTGACAATCAGATAATGTAACAAATATATAAACTCCTAATCCTACAAAATTCTAGTTTACAAACTATTGAGTTTTATTTCACCATACCAAGAATTTGCCATAAAAATTTAGAAAAGTATCTCAATATCTTTACAAATATTAGACATCATCTGAAAAAATAGTCTTTTAACTTCTCCCAAAAAATTCAATACCACTATCAATATAAATTAACAAAACCGAAGACATAAGTACAAATATAAATATAAATGTCTACCACAAACTTATAACCAACGAATTGAAGAAACACTATAAAATAATGCATTTACAAATGATTTTATAGAAAATTCCGTAATTTAAAACCTTGAAGAATACAATATCGATTGGATTAAAAGACAAAAAACTATATAGTTTGACTTTTAGTAATATATATAATTAACCAAGCATGCTAGATCTTCCACAATATAATTGCAATAAAATCTCTTGTCTAATTAAATAATGATCAATTCAATCTTCTTAAGTAAAAATAAGGAACCCAAAAGTATTGAAGGGATCATATGAGGGGCCATCATGTATTCATGTTCGACAAAGGTCGGTTATATTTTAAACTATTCAAGCACCAATATTTTTCATATGAGATATATAGTTGACGATTTACAATTTATAGGTATAAGGGTGTAGGAAAACAACTTCAATAATATTTTTGTTGTATAAATGCAATATTTAATCTTGAACAACATTAAATTACATTAAAATATTTAAAGCATTTTTTGTAGCATCTTGTAATACAATTATAAAATAATATAATTGCTTGTACTATGTATACTTTGATGTTTGAAACTATTAATGCATTTTACAACAAAACTTAAAGAAAAAAAACTTCAAATTATAATTGTATGTTTGATATTTGTAAATTGGCACATCATAATTGATGTAGAAAATACCAAGAACATGTTGACAACATATATGAATAAGCTTATGAACTATGCAAAAATCCATATGTAGTACATCATGATAATCACATTTTAAGGGAATTAGAAGTCAAACATATTTTGCACATTAAAGCAATGTGTTTGTTCACTAATGTAAAATTCAAGGTTTAGGGTCTAGGGTCTAGGATTTAGGGTTTTAAGATTTAGGGTTTAGGGTATAACAATTATAGTGCATATTTCAATGTGTGAAAGTTTAACTTGGATTATCCTTCCTTTGTATACATAAATGCTATATACGATGTTTGTACTTTGTAGTATTAAATAGAAGTTTTGAAAAGCGAATCTGTACTTTTCAAAATTCATTAATACAATACAGCTGGATGGAGGGTACAATAGGCGGACGAGTGGTTAGATGGCGAACGGGGGGTCGGAGGAGAGGAGTAGAAGACAACGTTTTTTTGGCCATTATCAAAAACAGCCTTAGAAAATGGTCTATAACTTTCTGCTAGAAGGTTGAAACTTAAAACGGATTCTTGGAGGTGGAACTTGGCTTCATTTCCAACGTTTTTGTAGTTCAAAGTTTTTTGAAAAAAGACATTTTACTATGCGTAAAAGAGGTCTAAAAATCATGTTTTAAGACATTTTACTGCGGTCGGCAGAGGGTCGGACGGGCCGTCCGAAAGGGCGGACGGTAGGTCGCAGGAGCGGTCGGCGGGTCGGAGGAGCGGACAACGGGTCGAAGGAGCGGACAACGGGTCGGAGGAGCGGACAACGGGTCGGAGGAGCGGACGGCGGGTGGGAAGGGCGGATGGAGGATTGGAGACTCGGAATATCCTTTTGTACTTTGTAGTATTAAATGGAAGCCTTGAAAAGCGAACCTGTACTTCTTAAAATTCATCAATACAATACAACTGGATGGAGGGTACAATAGGCGGACAAGTGGTTAGATGGCGAACGGGGGGTCGGAGGAGAGGAGTAGAAGACAACGTTTTTTTGGCCATTATCAAAAACAGCCTTAGAAAATGGTCTATAACTTTCTGCTAGAAGGTTGAAACTTAAAACGGATTCTTGGAGGTGGAACTTGGCTTCATTTCCAACGTTTTTGTAGTTCAAAGTTTTTTGAAAAAAGACATTTTACTATGCGTAAAAGAGGTCTAAAAATCATATTTTAAGACATTTTACTGCGGTCGGCAGAGGGTCGGACGGGCCGTCGGAAGGGCGGACGGCGGGTCGGAGGAGTGGGCGGTGAGTGGGAAGGGCAGATGGAGGATTGGAGACTCGAAGGGTCCTTTGGGTGGTGAGATGGGTGGATGGGAGACGGAGGAGAGGACGGCGTTTTTTTGGCCATTTTCAAAAACAGCCTTAGAAAATGGTCCTTAACTTTTTGCTGGAAGGTTGGAACTTAAAACGGATTCTTGGAGGTGGAACTTGGCTTCATTTCCAACGTTTTTGTAGTTCAAAGTGTTTTGAAAAAAATCATTTTACTATGCGTAAAAGAGGTCTAAAAATCATGTTTTATGACATTTTACTGCGGTCGGCAGAGGGTCGGACGGGCCGTCCGAAAGGGCAGACGGCGGGTCGGAGGAGCGGATGGCAATTTTTCGGTCATTTTCAAGCACAGCCATAGAAAATGGTTCATATCTTTTTGTTGGAAGGTTGAAACTTGGAACGGATTGTTGGAGGTGAAACTTGGCTTCATTTTCAACCTCTTTGCAGTCAAAAGTTTTTTGAAGAAAGTCATTTTACTATGCGTAAAAGAGGTCTGAAAATCATGTTTTATGGCATTTTACTGTGGTCGGGCCGTCCGTGCCGTCCGCCCGCCCGCAATGGCCGTCCGCGTCAACCATGCCGTCCGCGCCGACCGCGCCGTCCACCCGTCTGCGATGGCCGTCCGCGCCATCCGCGCCGACTGCGTTGTCTTCCCGTCTTCGATGGTCGTCCGCAAGTCCGCGATGGCCGTCTGCGCCGACCGCGCCGTCCGTTCGTTCGCGATGGCCGTCCGCTTGCCTGTGCCGACCGCCTGTCCGCACTGTCTGAACGTCCAACAGGTGCCGTCCGATGGTCGCTGTCCACATTGTCCGCGCGTCCGGAAAAGTGGACGTCCGAAAAATGGCCGTGATTTTGCCCTGGACGTTGCAATTCGTCAACCCTGCACACGGGGGAGACGAAGTGGCCTCCGCGACCGGAGGAAGAAGACGAGGAACCGAACCTACATCCAAACGACGTGGAAGAGCACCGAACCTACATCCAAACCCACCACCGTGCCGACCTCCGTGCCGAACTTGGAACCAGACCTTCGTGCGAACCCAAACGTACCCGCCAATTCTGGTTTGTATACACCAAGGCTTTGTTGGCTTAGGAACCTCATAAGTTCAAATTTCCTTTTGGAAATGAACACTAAAATGACTTTTGTATTTGCAAACACTAATTTTCTTGGAAGGTTTCCCACAAGTGGGTCTCTTCATATGGTGCCTTTTTTGAATTTTTTGTTCGCTACGACCAAATTTTAAATTATCTTATTTTTGGGCAATGCCAACAGCGCTTCTAGTGCCAAAAAGAAGGCTTTCACTCAAGTAATAGCACATAAAACTATCAGATAGGATTGTAGTTTGTTGGCTTCAAGAAATAAATTTTTACTCTACTAACACATCCAACTATTAGATAGGATTGGAAATTCTTTTTAGTGTGAAAGACGTTATATGTTTTTAATAATAGTTGTTTGTTTTTTAAGTTTTAATTTTTAACTAAAGTGAAAAAATTATTGTAGCTTCTAGGCTTCAATGCAAAGTAACTAAAACATTACAAACAGTACATGAAAACAAATATACTTTTTTTTTTCTATATTGCATTATTTTCACCAGGTATGTGATGAATTGTAAATTATAGTTCTTTATTTTACCAAATAGAGACTTTTCTATTTGCAAACAAAACTTTTGGTACATTTTAAGAATTCAACTTGTACTGACCCTTAAATTATGAGGATTTGGGATTTAGAGGATGTTACTAATCTTTTACCCGATAAGAAACTTTGAAGTCCTTTCTATTACTCAATTTTCAATGTTTTTGGAAAATCATGGGATTAAATTTTTTATAATTATTTGAACCTTTCACCTACTAGGATTGTAATATTTCAATTACAAATCTTCTCCCTTAACAATTTAGTATTTTAAATTATTTTCAACTACAATGTTCTAACAATTTTTTAAATAAAGTATAAAAAAATACCAAATGATTTGCAATTTGTGAAGCAATAGCCAAGTACTCTAGGAAGATGAATCTAAAGAAGCACTACCATTTTTGGACCTTTCTGTTATACAAAAATTAGCTTGTGAAATGGAATTGCCATTTTTTTTACGAAGTCAAGAAAATAAAAACAATGTATGTGAATTTGAATGCTTTTATCTTACAATGAAAGTGGCATATTTTCATTAACTAAAAATGTCCACATTAGAGATTTAAGTCATCAAGGATAGTTGTATAAAATTAGTAATTTGTGCTGAAGAGAAAGGATAAGTCATCAAGGATAATTGTATGAAATTAGTAATTTGAAAGGATGAAGTGAAAGGATAAATCTGATTTTATAGATGAATTGCACTTAAACGTCTTCGTTGTCACTATTCTGGATCTACAAAAGAACTAAATAATCATTGAATACAATATTTGGACAGATGTACTTTCTCTTCTTTTGGTTCCTTTCCAATGATTTTGCAATTAATGAGGGCAACAATCATTGTAAATATTGAATTCCATTTTATGTTTCATCTTCTTTATTGTAACTATAATTTTAGTTATCTAGACATATTCTAAATATTTAAGAGAACATTGATTGACATTTTATTCTGAAAATCACATTTCAAACTTAAAGTAAGATCGATCCATATGAACTATAAAAGCATGTATTCTAAAAAATAAGAATAAATCTTTCAGTTGTTGTATGGCATTTAACATAGAGATGGAAGAATGAGCCAAGGCACATTTTTAGGGAATGAAGAATTTATTTTTTACCATTCGTAACTTGTGCTCATGGTATTTTAGATGTCGTTGTGGAATATATCCAAGTACATTTCAATTTTATATTTAATAGATTAAAAAGGAATACGATACAATTTTTTAAAATAATATCAGAATAAGTTTGTTGGTTTCAACATTTTTTATATGGAATATGTTTAGATCTCCTTTAAATTTTCTTTATGAAGAATGAAATCGATTTGGTTTGACAATCCAACATAACACTTGGCAGATGTAGAGGTACTGTACATTTCATCAATATGTAGGGTTCAGGTTTTCTAGGGTTTAATCAATATAGTATATATATGCAAATTCCAAATGTTTGGGAGACTTGCATGTATATGAAGAAGCTTGTTATATTTGGTCAAGTATCATTGGATACGTATCCGTAGCAATGATTCCCTACACTTAAATAGGTTTGTCACCTTTGTGCATACTCTTTAGTGCCCACATTTTTTGGTAGAGGAAGATAAATTTTGATTTCCTGGTGGATTCAAAAATTATATATATATTTTTATATTGTTTGAAAATCATGTTTTTATTTCATTTTGATTTGTAAATCTCAAGAGCTAATAATATAGTTAAATAATTTTACGTTATCAAACTAAACCATAATAATATAATTGTAATTAAAGTTCTTAGAAAGAATATTAGCATAAAAATCATAGAATTTACAGTTCCATATATAATGACTCTCTAAACATGAAGCGGAATCACCTTTTACCTTTGAACCCTAAAATCCTAAACAATAACATTGTATCATTAAAAATGCAAAATTCACAATCATTGTGAACGGTAAACCAAAGTCACTCCTTCAACCATAAACTTTAAACTCTTTGGAACAAGAAAAATTAAGATCCATGTTACTTTGTTCAATAACACACTCAAATATATAGAAATTTATGGAGAAAATCAATGAAGAACTTAATATAGTTTATCAAAGTCATTTGTAATTTTATATTTGCATTCATTACTTCAACACTATTAAAGAGATTTCTTGTGATATTTGGCATGATTTAGTCGGTATTGCGGTTGAAAAGGCCTTTTATTAATGCAATAGGGTTTAGAGTGTTTCAATCATTTTCATGAAGAAGTTCCACGTATGTACGTAAACTTAAGAAACGTCATTCTTTCTAGAAAATGTTCTAAAGCTGTTGTATGCATCTTCTTATTTTTACATATCATTCTTGATTGAATTTGAGATTTCTAATGAATCTGTCGAACTCATGTGGCGTTGCATTTCTTATTTGCATACATTTAGGGTTTACGCATATATTGTCAATTGAAAGCATTGTATTTCTTCAATCAAATGTTTGAATTCATTAATAATTAAATATTTTACAATGGAAAATATTTTTGTCATTAATCCTAAACCGCTAAACAACACATTGACATTCTGTATTTGTTGTCAGAACCCTAAACCCAAACCCTAAACCCTAAAGGCAAACCCTAAACCCTAATAAAACTGAACCCTACATATTTCACTTTTGAAGAGCCTATACAGAGATATTTCTAGAATTCCTTGAACTGGAATACCGCTCTAAATCGTTGGAAATGCAAACATAGCCAGCACATTGAAGAGGATCAAACTTATTTTTGGTGGAGTATAATGACGCTGCCCACTTTTTGACGCAAAGCTGACAGAAAGTGCTAATTCTAGCTGGCAAGAACTTTTACAGGAAAACGGGCACAATAATCATGCCCACTTACTCCAGATTTTTAGTGAATTCAAAAAATTGTCAACTCCGCGCTAATTTTTGGCGCCCTTTTTCTTCGGAAAGACTTTCTTCTCTGTGTACCACCACGGCATGGCTACTGAACGCTTCCTTCAAAACCGCTCATTATTTTCGGTGTTGCTCTATTGATCTTCATACGGAGACAATGCTGCGACGTTTTCTTCTCTCAAGTTATTATTGATTTTGTTCATGAGCTCGTGTGTGAAGTGGACAGTTTTGGAGGTTTACATTTGCATGTTCACCTAGCTCCGACCGATTGTTTCCTTCAATTGTCGTTGTTTTGTTTCATGAACTCTTGTTTGGAGCGGTTAGTTCTATAGAAGCGAACGTGCATGCTGGCCTCCGTTGCGCGGAAAGATATTGTCCATCAAGTAGTTGACGAGTGCGGTTGTCCTCGTTGTTTTTGAAATTTCAGATCTGTTTCAGTAGAAGAGTTTTCATTGTGATTTGTTGTTGTAATGAGTGCAGAGTTGTATTCCTGTATACAGATTCGAATATTTTCAGTCTCCGATATTTACGCCGATTTTCCCGGAAGGGTTCTTTAATTTACTGATCTATCGTCGACTCGATGATAACTGGTAGAAGACAAATAATTCATCTTAAAATTGTTTAATTTTGAAGCTATCCTCGGGTCGATGATATTAAGTTAATTAATCCATAATATTAGTCATTATTCTTTACAGTTCAAACAGATCAGAGTTATTTCTTTTTGAAGAGCAAGTAATATTAATATCCTCGAGTCGATGATAATCATTTCTCAGTAAATGATTACCATGATACGCATTAAAATATTGTGGTTTTTGTGGGACTTTATCATCAGTATGATGAATTATTTTATCTATAAGTAGTTATTGAGTGTCTCTATTTATGTTCATCACCTAGACCTTAACTGAAATAATCTAAATATGTGAGGATTATATATCGTCGACTCGACGATATATATGTAAAATATCATAATGTTAGTGACTAAGAACTGAATATTTCAGTGAGATAGTGAGGATCATAACTTTTTAGTCCTCTACAGTCGAAGGCGTAAAAATGTATTAATATTTTATTTTAAAGAATAATCTCCAATCCCATATTCTGGAGATTATCATCGACTCGAGGATACTGGTATATAGTAATTGAAAAAGACCAATTGTAACCGAACAACTTCTGTGTGAATTATGTTTCCGGATGAATAGAGAGTGTATGACTATACTCAAGTATCGTCGAGTCGAGGATAGTTGTGATGTACGGAAAATATATGCGTGAAATCGATTTTCATTTACTTCCGGAATATGAAATTTTACTTGGGAATGCATGATTATATTTCTCATAGTTTTTTTCTTCCTTGCAGAATGGATATTCATGGACCGCATGATTTTGCGAACCCTTTGCCTGCAATTCCTCCTAGTATTGCACAGTGTGATGGGATTCCTCACGCGAAGTGGAACACTCGTTGCGTCACTTTGCAAAATGAAGCTGGAATTGATATCGCACACGGAGTATGTCAGAACGTTGATCCAACACTTGTCATCGACATGGACGGAAAGCCTCTTGGGGACGATCGAGTTGCGGTTCAAATTGCAGAGTCTCTGTGCGAAGACGAAGTACCAAGCGCATGGATGTGGTCGATGCACTCCTGGCACATTATACGAGTGTTCCTTGACGGTGTTAGTTTGTATGATCATGACCAAACAGATATTTACAATGTGGCCATGAAAGCACTTAATCAAAAAGCTCGTAAAGGGGTTCGATGCTATGAAACCTCTAGGGAAAGGGTTGAGCCTGATGTCCCTCCAAAAAAAGAGTCTCTTCTCACCGTTCAAGCAATCACTGAAGTCTCCACCAAAACTTGTTGTAGTAGTAATTGCTTGCAACCTTTTCCACGTGGGCAAATTCAAGCCCTTCGAACTCAACTTCATATACATGACGGAGTGTATGCTCGGAAAAAATGTCTTTTTGACGTGCATGGTCAAGTCCATAAAGATAATTCAGGGAAGGAGTGGATCACTTTGAAGGGAAGAAATGTTTGTCCCACTGCATGGTGGACAATTCATGGTATTTCTAAAGCCACTTTCTATAGGTACAAAGATATGGCAAAAACTGGCAGGAAAGCGGAAGAGCATGGGAATTTTGGATCCAAAAAACCACGGATGCATACCTTACAAGCTACTGCCACCCTGAGAACAATCCTTGTGTCCGATGTTGACAAAATGCCACACAAAACGAGGATACTAGAGTCAGGGGAGAAAGTTCCTGCTATGGTTTTGCCATCAGCGTTTCAATGGAGTGCACAACTACCAAAACTCAATGAAGCCAATGCTACATTGAATTTGCCGCCCATTTCTTCTAGTGGCTTGAGCAACATTCGTCGGGCTTCTTTCCCGGAATTTGCCCCCAAAGCTCGTGGAGACACTTTTGCTCGATGTGGTCTGTGTGATCAATATAAGCAATTGAGGTGTGCATGTACTCCGCTTTCATATGCACAAGAAAAGTGGTCGAGAATGTTAGATATCCACCTTGTTGGACAAAGGGCCCACAGAGATTTGTATTATGGAAACCGGTACATTTCCGAAGCTTTTCCTAAGAAGATGCTAACTATCATCCATGATAAAATGGATCACTCAAAGACTGCTTCACCTCACTACTCGCACAAGACCAAAGCCACCAATTCTTTTATGAAAATGCCGGTTGCCGTTACGGGTATGATAGCCCATGGTCATGGTGACGTTCGGTATGCACACTACGGGCTTGACATTTTTCCAACAGACTCTAATCATACCATTGGCTCTATTGCGAAGTTGTTGCGAGATCTCGAAGAAGAGTCCAAGAATTCATCGCGCAAGTTATTTTTTGAAGAAGGGACCCAATCCACATTAACGAAGGCTCTTTTGGACGGCTCAGACATTTTCTTGGACTCCCTCCTTCCACCTCCGGAAGGAGTAATACCGGCTCATTCTTTGCCACCAATATTGACTTTGCAACTTGATAATGCATCTGGAGACAATAAAAATAGATGGGTTTTTGCGTTTTGTTCACTTCTGGTATATAAAGGCATCTTCAAGGAAGTGTACATCAACTTCCTCATTGTTGGTTATACTCATGAAGACATCGATGCTCTTTTTGGTCGTTGGAGTAGTTTGTTGAAGACAAACAACTACCCCACACTTCCAAGACTAATGAAATCCTTCATGGATTGTGAAAAGCACCCTGTCATTCCTCATTTGATTGAGGAAGTTCCTGATTTCAAGAGATTTGTGTAGGGGTACTTGGGCACATGCGGAGATTTTTTAGAAGGGCATTCCAGATCCCAACAATTCAAATTTCACATGCATTCTAGTGGATGGCCTTTGATGGAGTACAAGAATTTGTGTACAGATAGGAATTGGTTACCAGATCACGACAACGGAATTCGCTTGTGGTTAGAGATTGAGGACGGGCTTCCCAAGGTGCCAAGGGGTGATCCACCACCTCTGATTCCCCAAGACATGAAGTCTTTGAATGAGATCAAGCGGGGTTTAAACGGATTCATTGCACAATGGAGCGGAATGGCTAATGATGAGCAATCTGGAGAGTTCAGGAGGAAGAATGGTCCTATACGAGAGTACTGGAAAGGTGTGCGCACTGCTCTCGATGCACCCCTTGAACCACGTGCCAGATTGTTGCAAGGGTTTTGGCCGACTTCAAGGATCAATGAAGAAAATGAAGCAGATCATAGACAAATGGATGGTACATTGCCTGAAGAAGATGTAGAGGATGCACCCTTTGTTGGACGTAGGCGTGACCGTCCACATCCTTCATTCCGTGTTAATCATGATACATTTGCTAGCTATTTTGTTGTGGTGCGCCCAACTAATGATGATCCAAAGCCATTCTGGCTTGCTAGAGCCATTACTAATCCAAATCCGGATCCAGGCCATATGCATATGATTGAGATTCAATATTGAACTCCAGCTACAGAATGATCCATTAATATGGAGACATATGATGGATGGGACACAAAGAAAGGGAACGTGTGGCGCGAAGATTGAGTGATATCGCCAACGTGGTCAAATACTGATTGTATCATGACAGCTTGGAAGCCTCGTGTTCGAGAAGGAACTTCAGGCCCAAGGGTAGCAATTCCAAAGCAACAAATTGACATCATCAAAGCAACAATAGCAACCTTTGGTAATGACCAAAACAATGATGAATAGATGGTGCAAAGATGAATAGTTTAGTAGTTTTATAAGTGGACTTCTTATTATATAATAGTGAGGAATTGTCCCTAATGTTTTTTCTATTAATAGTATATTTTTCATATTATTACTTTACTATATTCTTCATCCAATGCATTGATTTTGAATTTTTTTTTTATCTACCTATTTTTTTCATGTCAAAGATTGTGTACGAATAGTATAAAGACTATTTGTCATTGAAGACATGCAAGTCTCTATCTAAAGATAAGTTTCATTTGATGATATTTTGGTTCATTTCTTGTTATTTCTTGAATGAAAATAAATGACATTGTTTATATTGGATTCTCTCTAATTTTCCAAACCAGAGCAAGTCAAGTAAACTTGCATTTTAACGTTGAAAATTCTCAATTTATTGAATAGTCTCAGTTTAATGAAAGCTTTTTAATTTTGAATACAGGAGGGTATAAAAATGAGACAACCATTTGTCTCAATTTAATGAATAAGGCCTTAAACTACCGGCGACTCGCCACGGTGTGGAAAGTTCAGAGACTTATGTCGGAGGCAAGCATGGGAAGTTGGCGAAGAACGGTTCACCTGTGAACCCTTGCTTCCTTGTGTTGCTCTCGGAAGAATTTGACAAGGAATAGAACATTGGCAAGGACTTCGCAAATACGGATCAATCCCGTCAGAATGCTTCATCATTCGTGGATAAAACTTTTAAGATGGGCGTGGATGAGTTGCCTCTGCTATGCCCAAAAGGGACTGTTGCTTCGCATACAGTTCAGGCCACGAAAGGGATTTGCAAGTCTCCGTCTCGTGGCGCCGCAAATGTGTCGTCTGTTGTTCCAGTGTCTACTGAATTGCCAGTCGGGGAGGGACTCGAAATAGTGCCGTGGACGGGTAACTATGAGGGGAATCGGGCGCTCCAACGGTATTGGATGTGCGGTTTAGGTTCCCCTAAACCGAAATAATACCACCCTGGCTTAGCAACATCTACTTCGGGGCGCCAAGAACGCCTAGAGCGTGACGAGCACGAAGCCACCATGGCAGTGCGGGTGAAAGCGGACGAACTGGCCGCATCGCAAGAGATATTATCTCCACCGAGACGACGTGAAGCGCCCGACTTATACGATCTCGCCATCGTGAGGCCGGATTTGCTTTCATGGCCTTGGCAGACGCAGTCGACCACTGAATTCCTGCGTGACTTCGAGTTGGTTTGGTTTGATGGGCGTTTTCATGCAACAAACCGGGTTTGCAGCATGTGGTGGGCATGTGAGGCAAAGGTACGCAGACAGACCCTTCTTGGTACCCAAAACATTGTTTCACTGTTTCGCATCAGTTTAAAATACTGTATATGTGCTCTTGATGTACAAGCGGACACTCTGATGTAGCATGGCCTCCGTGATTTTTTAGGAGGAGAACTACAAGCCAGAAACGTTTAGGGGGCTTGCCTGTTGCATGGGTTCACTATGTCACAGCGTCAAATACAAGCAGAAGCCGCCTGATATTGCCGCAATGGCTTCGTACCTACAGTACAAGCATGAAGCGCGGGTGTACAAGGAGAAGAAGAGCGCTTCAGCCTCTCAGCTACGCGCGAATCAAGAGCGAGTCATATTGGATGCTATTGCAGACTTCCGCGAGCGTACGAAATTTCGCCGAGCGGAAATTCTATGAGACTAGTGCCCCATCTGGTTTGTGGTCACGGAGAACGCGACTATGATGTAGAGGCTGCCACCGCTTCCTTGGTGTCATGATGGTGACCTCCACACCCCCGTGCCAATTCTTCATGCGTATGCATAATGATTTCAGGCTTTAGGATTTAGAGTAGTCGTCCACCTTAAAACACTGTCTACCTACTACACTACTGTATGATCTTCTTCAGTACCCCTAACAATCTTCACAATGATGCAGGCGAGGAGGCATCCACTGTCCAACGCGTGTTGCTCGAAACTCGGGTTCGGAGAGTGAAACTGCCTCCATTTGTCCAGGTTCTACGTATCGCTAAGAACAACGTGTATGGCAGGTGGAGGCAATTTAGCTGGCCTCTTTTCGGGCTAAGTAGGGAGGCCATTCAGACTTTGTGCCGCAGTCAACGTGAAATCTAGCTCGCATTGTCATTGTTCACGTTTGAAGCACCGTTCCGCTTCGCAGGCCTTTGCAATTTCGAAGATGATATCATACACACCTCCGTCACGATGGACACACAGCTTGTTCGCGAGGGCAAAGAGGATCGAGTGCTTGACGGGGTCATGGCTTGGGTCCAAAACATACGCTTTCGCGCCTTACAGGACATGGCGCGCGACAATCCGCACAACTTTAGGAATGCGTGGATGACCACCCAATACGAACACTAGGGGGACCATGGCAAAACTTGGAGCAAGTGCCTCTGGATCCGGGAGGACCTCGACATAGGCTAGGTGGCGTCTGAGTCCTTACTGCTGTGGTCCCGACGAGTGTAGGAGCTTCGTAACGCTCTCAAGGACATTGTCCTTGACATGGAGAAGGCGTTGGATGAAGATGAGGACGCCATCTGGAAAGAATATTCCTAGGGGTTGTCCACTAAGTTGGGTCAGCCAATTTGTCCTGCTTCATCATCGAAAACGTTGGCCCTCCCTTCCCTGTGTTTAGAATAACCTCATCCGCCAGGGCCGTGATGGAAGATAGTGTCAGCAGAGGGGGGAGACGGAAATGCCCTTGGTCATGAAGACGTGTATAGGAAGCTTGAAGTAGTTGTCACTGGCGAGAGCCGCTATGGATGGGCAACACATACGGTGTCAAACCACGAGCACTGAATAGCCCGTCAGTCCTCGGTTAGGGCAGTGTTCCAGTATTTTGCATTCGAGTGAAAATGGAGTTGACGTCATCGCTGTCCGCCCCATCAGTGCTTGAAGTCATGTAGTTCAAAATGATGGCGTCTGGTTGCTTAAGGGTAATGGGGAATTGCACGACTTTGGCGTTCTATCAGTGCGCCTAAACCCTACAAGGTAGAGCCCTTGGGTTAGTGTTCTCTAGAGTTGAATGCTAAGTAGGCCCACCCAATGTAGTCGACGTGGAGATGAGTGTCGTCCGTCCCGGTCAAAAGAAGCCCTATTCGAGCTCGGAACAAAAATCACAAACAAAGATGAATCGAAAACGCGAGACACAATGACTATAGGTTTGTAGAAACGAAGCACATCGTGCGACAAAAGAAGGTTGATACCCAGGAAAAGGCAGAAGTCAACCCGGACCAGTGGGGTTCCACAGACCCGACAAACTCCGTATTTTGTAATTTAGATCGTTTTGAATTTGTAGTGTTTCTTGTGTTCGAATTAAGCGTTTCTAGAATTCGGACAGCTTGTTGACGCATTGTAAATGAGGACCGAAAGAAGGCAGCAACTGCTAGGCTTATTTAAAGTGCATGAGATTTAGTGTTCTCCATCAAAAAGTACGTAATTACGTAATGCTAACTGCGTATTCTATAAGCAAAGACAACATACTCAGTTGCCTGCTGCGACCCTTAAGACATGTCCAGTTTGAACAGGTACCCAAGAATACGGAACACAGAATAACACAAGAAACCGACAGCTAGGAACTAGGAAACATTGAACTCCCGCAACTCCCCCAACATGAGGACTTGTAAAGCGTATTGTTCAGAAGTTTGATGAATTTAGGAAACGCACAAAGGTAGCCGTATGGCACTAATTAGTCATTACCCTAGAATCGCATGTTTGCTAAGCTTCAGTCCCACATGTAACAGTGTTCCTGCAGTTCCGACCTGCCATTTTCGTAGTACTACCACGAAACTTTCAGTGATCGGGCGAGTTGCCACCCAAACCTAACTTTCTATAGACGGGAGGTCGCTTGGTCCTCTCTAGCATGTCCTTGAAGCGGCCCAAGCCCATACCCATGCCATCTTCAACATGGTGAAACGGAGGAGTTGTCTTGGATGGATGTATCACCCCGGTCTCAATCTCAGCTGCCAATGTATTCATTTTACCTAGAAGTCGGTAGAAATCTCCTTGAAGGTGTTTCATCAGTGTTTCATTTTCCTGTACGAAGTTCACAAGATTTCGAACCTACACTAATAATCTTGCATGCAGGTCTTCGGTTTGGCTTTCGAAAGGAGACGATACCCCCACAACGCGTACACATGCATCTGGCTTCGGAGATTGACGTGTCCGGTCTTGGGCAGCAGGATCCCGAAACACTGGAGCTAGTAGGTGTGTAATGCTCGCTGCAGCCGTTCCTTTCAGTGTTCCGCAGTACTTAGCAACAGTACCCTCCACCAGCTCTAGGTGCAGCAGCCGCAACACCTTCACCTTGTGTTTGCAGGTGTTTCCTCTCTGTGCATGGAGGCATGTGCATGTCGCCCACATGTCACTAGGGTTGTGCACCACATATCGCAGATGCCTATGCATGGTGGACGTTACGTAGGCGAGCCCTCCCTCCATACCTGGCTGTGTTACATCACTGTCAATTATGTCTCGCGCGAGGAAGAGGGCAGAAACGACAATGCCTCTCTCCTTGTTGTTCTCCCGGAACCCACTTTCTTTCTGAAAGCGCAGGTACCAATAGTGTGTTAGAACATCCCATGTTAAGACATGAGTACACCAATCCACGCGTCGGCCAACCATTCGACTCTTTTCTACCTTGAGCACGGATTTCATATAGCTGTGGTAACTCTCCACTGCCGCATTCGTGTCCTGCCCCGCATATGATAGATTCCGATATCCGACCACCCACATGTGGACCTTTGTTAACCACTGCTCTTTCACATAATCCCAAAACTCCTTAGCAGTAGAAAAAGAACACTGCAACTCCTCCAGTTTTTGAGTCGCCCATGCAGTGGTTGCATCCCCCCTTAGTCCGCTACGGTCGTACATGACGGAACACAGACCCTTCAGAATTTGGGCTCGCATGTCCATGTCCTGAATTTTTATGCATGCTTGCTTCTGCCACGCCCTATGCAGATGCCATAAGTACAGAAATACAGCGGTGTCTGGCCAAACCTCCCTGTGCATAGCACAATGTTTTCAATCAGTCTCTCAGAGTTCCTAAACCCGTACTCTGTCATGTACGTTATTAGACAGCAGAAAATCAGATGTTCTAATAGCACGCCGTGCCGTCGTACGCCCGTTCAGACAATCATAGTGTAATCTTGAACTGTTTCGGAATCTACAATGAATACCCATGTAAAACGCGACTACAGTGTTCTGTGAGGCCAAACTTGAACCTTAGGCTGTTTATCTCCCCCTGCGCGCAGTCCACTATGAAAGCATTGGGTTTCCAATCAGCATGCTCTCGTTTCAAGGTAGTTTCCAGTGCCCTCAACCAAGGAGTGAGGTCGTCCTAGGAAGCACGCAATGTGAGAATAAATGCAACAAGTATCCCATTCAGCCACTCATCAAATACCATAGTCGTATATAGAGGAAACTGCATAGTGATGAGGGCACAACCGGTTAGGTGTTTAAACCGCAGAGTTATCACGATCCAGAAATGGAAGGCAGTGTACTAAAATTCACGCATACATAACTTATTCTCATTAGTGCCAAATGTGGCGTCTATTGAAATAGCACTGGCATGCCCATACTTCAGCATCACTTCCCATTGCCACTTGGTTTGGATGCCTACCGTGAATGGCATTGTCGCGGCAGTCAAGGTTCCCTCTACGACCACGCCCGTTTCCTGGTAGAAGCAAACACTGTCACGGTTAGCTTGCGCCCACAGTTTGACGCTCTTAGCGTCGTGAGGATCAAGCATGTAAGTGTCGCATGCAATTTTCGTGGCTAGATTCCGAAAATCCCTTTCGCAAAGAAACATGTCTTTTGAAATCTCGGTCCCATTTCCGAGGGACTCCTTGACAACCCTGATATGCTTCACCATTATCTGTGAAACACTGTGCCCCTCACGTAGGAGCTTAAGAACGAATTGCTTGATTTCCGGTGATAACTGCCAAGAGAATGCACCACGATCTCCAATGTTATGCAGGCCATGACACTGGACGCGTAGGGCATTGACATGCTTCCCTTCGTAGATGGAGACCTCTGTGGCATGCGGCAGGAGATATAGGCTCTTCACGTTGAAGCCGGCAAGGCATCCACGCTTTAGAGATCCTCCCCATTGCTTTCGGGAATCTCTTGGTTTTCTTGACAATGCGCTTGCAGTCGGATTGTTGCTTTTGTCGGCGGTGGAAGTGTCCGTTGCAGCGTTCATGTCCACGCTTTGAGCCCCAACCGCACCTGTGTTTTCCGTCGTTTCAACTGAAGGAATGGTTTCAATGTGCGGCTCAACAGTACTTCTGTTGAGCTCCACCTCAAAACCGTCAGTAGTAGTTGACGACGTGAAACCATCACCTTTTTCCTGAGCACATTTTGTGACATTGCACATGCTCTCGTTTCTAGACTCCAGTGGTGGACCATTTATGTCCAGCTCCCCTAAACCATCAAACAGTGTTCTATCGAATTGAACAATAGCTCTATACCGCTTGCATGCACGCGGCCTTTGATTGAGGTTAACTGGACTGCTTTTATGTGGTGGAGCATTGATGTCAAATTCAAGGACCCCTGCGGACAGCATAATTGCCGATTTCTTAGAAGGCTTTGTCCGCTTGCAGGGAACGGCCTTACAAATTTTCTTGGCCTTCGTGGACTCTGAAAGCACTGCATTTGAGCCTTCAATGTTTTTAGGAGGTTCCGACATTGGTAGCAATGTAGGTTGTGCATTTCTGATGACAGCGTTCGTCACCTTCTTCGGTCTTCCCCTTCTCTTCTTCTCTTCGGCAGGCCCTGTTTCACACAGACCCTCCGTGGCACTTGTTGGCCTTCCCTGTCTGTTCTGCTCTTCTTCAACCAATGTCTCAGCCTTAGGTGCGACCCTCTTCTTGGGCCTTCCGCGTGTCTTCTTCTCTTGGAGGGGGCCTATGCACCCACATTGCTGGGGTTTTTTTTAGGCCTTCCCCTAGGCTTCTTTTCTTTGGTAGGCTGGCCTAAACAGGGATCTCCATTTTTTTTCACCGGCCTTCCCTTTCTTTTCATTTCAGGGAAAGACTAGACTTCACCCTCTAAGAGCGGGCCTAATTTTTTCGAAGTCCGTTTACTCTTTGCAGCTCCAGCGACAAGCACCTTCCGTCTCTGTTTCGGCAGCAACAAAAATGTCACTACTTTGACGTTTCCACTGTGGTCTTGGGGACCATACTAGCAGTGATACCTGTACTCAGAAATAACGCATCCATAAGAACAACCCCGAAATACTCTAGGGAAAACAACGCACCAACACAGCGGATTCTTATTTCACTTACCGCGTGACCTCCTTTGGGGTAATACTAGTTGCGTAGACACGACCGCGTGTTTTTTCTAGCTACGTGCGTATCTTGACATACTTGGACGGGGCAACCCTGCCCCTAGTCTCCATCCCGCGAATGAAGTCGTCCATTCTACTAGTGAGAATGAAACACTGCTCCACAACAACTACGTGGGTTTTTTTTGTGTCCGGTAATAGCCGAGGCCGATGTGTCTCCTGGAGCTTCCAAAGAAGATCTGCCTTGCATATAAGACCTGCTGGCGGATGCTGAACCTTAGCTTCTATTTGCTGCAGGTGTGTCAAGAATTGACCTTTATACAAGTCAACCCAAGGCATCGACGACAATGTTCGAAGATCGGTTGCTGAGTCCACCGTCATTTCGGAATTGCAGCTAGCTTCCATTGCGAGCCTACACTTCTAAACCGCCTAAAACACAGTAAAGCCCTAAATCCAAACGACGGTAAACTAATAGAGATGCAATAGTGTGCAAGGAAAGATGACGGCAGTCCGGGCCCAGCAACTACAAACCGAGCAGTTGTAGACGGCATCAGCAACACCCTTCGAAGGAACGCACCCTAAACATTGGTAGGCAATCATTGGGTAAACGGTGCCAGAACCCTAAACCACACGCTAAAGCGTCCTCAACTAAGGGAACGTTACATTCCCAAACCCTAAACCCTACACCAGGAAAAACGCGCCAAAACACTACAGTCTCATTTTTAAATGAAGCCACGGCAAAACACTTTCGGAGCCTTTTCCCCCCCGATGGGCGTTGTCATTAGTCTTCTTGCATCGCGTGCACATTCATCGTGCACGGGGCATGGGGCACATGGGGCATGTGGGTGCAGGCGACCAAAACAGTGGCAACAAAACACTGGAATTTTTTTTGGGCAAACACCCTCGGGCAGAGGAGTCGTTGGCTGTCATTGTCAGACCACGGCGCGTGAACCCATACTATTGGGCATGCTGCAGTTATATTGCGCAGTACGAGTCAGTCCAATAAATAGCCGCAAAAAAAAGGGTGAGAAATAGCCATTTCCGAAAATTAGAATTATAAGTAATGCAAGCCCTTTCTCTATTAATCCAAAGTAGAAAATTACATAATTATAACATGTCAAAAAAAGAAGTAAATATCCCCCTATAAAATAGTAGTTGGTTGCTCCTATATCCTTATTTTTTTAAGGCACAACACCACCCGAGATCAAGTCTAGCTATCCAAGTGTAACTAGATTTTTGAAGACTCTAGTGTGATTAAAAATCAACTCGAACAAATTTGGCAGAGGTGATTTTAAGAATTCACATACACTATGTATATGTTGAAGTAGTCTCAGCTCAACTTGAGCTACTTGGTATAACTAGTCTATTCCATATAAATCGTACCGTTATCTAATTCCTCACTTTAGTCCTTTAATAACTTCTAGTAGTAACTTCCTTAATATTTTTCAGATTTAATAATTATTCTGTGAATCATGGAAATGAAATTTCCAATTCAATTAGCTTGAGTCGAGCTGATAGACAAATCATGTAATTAGTGATTGAGAATTTGATTTAGTAATTGAGATTTGCAGAATGATAATTTATAAATGAAATCTAGAACTTCATCTAATAGATCTATATAATAAAACGGTATGGCAATGAAGGCTGTAGCTTTCATGTATTGTCAATAATGGGTTGATGATTAAATATATCATTCAAACATTAATCATATCTTCAATGTGGTTGGAGTGAATTTTCTGAAATATTTTTAGAAATATTTTGCTAAACATTTTTTGCATTTGTTTATTTATAAGTTATATAACCACTACAAACCATTTAGCTCAATTCGATGTGATTGGAACTAAGATGTCCTCGTTTTTTAAGTTTAAAATAATTTCTGTCACGTTCACTTACAAATATTTTCTTCATTCTTCTCGACATCAATTCCTCAAAGATTCTAGCTATTAATATGGACTCTTCGGACAATGAATTCCATGTGTTGGAAAGCATGAATGAGGGCATTTCGGATTGCGAAGGTATTCCACGTTGTTTGTCCCTCTATATAATGTTGATGGTGTACTTGTTGGCAAATAAATCTGCCACAACATCAACTCAGACCTTGTACTCGGTGCCAATGGTCCTTTTGGTGATATTCATGTAGCAGTGCACATTATAAAGACCTTTTTTGAAGAAGACATCCCTCAAGAGAGGATTTATTATTTGGTAGCTTGGCCAATTGAGCAAGTCCATTGTTTCGGAGCAAGTCTCTGAGACCATGAGGCGCGGGATAATTTTAATTGTTTGCAAGCCTGTCTCTTGAACCTTCCATCTCTAACATCTGTCCAGCCATATATAAGTATCCTCAAGAATTCACCTTGTGTGACTACCTTCAAATCTAAAGAAATCCTCACTCAACAGTCCATCAACACGGTGTCCAACAAAGTTTTCTTCAATAAGAATTGCGTTCAATCATTTTCAAGGGAGAAGATTTGAGCATTCCGCAAACACATGTATCAGAGTTCATCGTTCAAATTTAGGTCTCACATGAAGATTGATGTACATAGATTAGTTTATAAGGATGCACTTGGGAGAATGATGGTGACGATTGGAAGTATAAGTGTATTCATGCAAGCATGGATGCATATTTCTGGAATCTCAAAGGCCACATTCTATCATTACCTAAAATATTGGAAAGACAGTTGAGAAGCACGGCCCCACGGTAATACGGGATTGGTGAAGCCAAGGAAACACACTGAACAAGCTGAAACAACCGAACAACATTGGAGTGCATCCTAGACAAGGAGGTAGATCACATGCCACATTGTACAAGGACTCTAAAGTCAAGGGACAAGGTCATGTCCATGTGTCTCCCACCTACTTTTCAATGGAAGGGTCAGATGAAAGAAATCAACGAAGTCAATGCAGCCTTTGGATTGCCTGAAGTCTCAACTTCAAACTTGAGCAAGATTAGGTCCTCTAAATTCCTAGAGTACAAGGTCAAGAAACCAGGAGATAATTTTGCTCAGTATTCTCTCTATGACAAATTACAAGAGTTTTGAAAATGTGCTCTTGTTGGATCTCAAAGTGCTTTGAAATGATCGCGGAGGCTAGGTAGACATTTGGCTATTGCTCAGGTGCATAGGGAGCTATATTATGCAAACCATTACCGATCATGCATGACAGGATGGATTATGTGAAGACCGCGTCTCCGATTTTCTCCCACAAGACTAAAGAACTTGATGGATTGGTAAAGTTGTTTGTTTCAATCACCGACATGATTGCACATAGACATGCAAATGTTCGGTATGCACATTATGGCTTGGATATGTTTCCCTATGATTCTAACTACACCCTAGGCTCTATAGCAAAGTTATTGTAGGATTTGGAATTGCCACCAAAATCTTCTTCTCACCAATTGTTTATCAAGTTAGGGTCCACGAATTTGTCGAAGGTGGTGCTCAAGGGCGCGGAAATGTGCAAAGCATCACTACCCCCACCACCAAAGAATTTATGTGCAACGATGCCATTGCCACCCATTTTGAATGTGCAAATGGACAATGCCATCGAGGATAATAAGAATAGATATATTTTCCGCTATTGGTCTCTACTTGTTGCAAACAAAATCTTTCGTAAAGTGTATTTGAATTTCATGATTGTAGGTCACACTCATGATGACATTGATGCCTTGTTTGGAAGATGGAGTATGTTGTTGAAGAAAGAGAGCTTCCTTACAATTCCTACGCTTATGAAGTTGTTTATAAATGTAGAACCCATCCGCACTATCCCTCACCTTATAAAAGAGATGCCTGATTTCAAGGGTTTCATTGCAGGCAAATATTTGGATGGCAATGACATCATGATTGGACACACAAAGCTACAACAAGTGAAGTTCTACCTTGATTCAATTGAGTGTCCGGTCATGAAGTACAAATTTTTGTATACTGACTTGGATTGGTTATCCAAGGGCCCAAGTCAAGGAAGGAAGCTCTAGAAAGAGGATTTTGAAGGATAAAGTTTGTGGCCGTGTGGAGTGCCATCGGTGGTTATGCCAAGTCCAATGAAAGGCCAGGAGGACATTTTGAAGGGTATAGCCGGATTTATGAAGTATTGGGAGGATTTGTACAATAAAAACTGCAATGGAGAATATAAGAGACGCTATGAGCAATATAGTGCGCTACTAGCGTGATGTGAAGGTGGCACTATTAGAACCACTACTTGTCTTTTCAGTTTTAAAGGATGGTTTTTGGCCAACTACCTACGTTCGAGCGATTGAAGTAGATTAATTAGACAAAGACAACGAGGATCGTGAAGTATTTGGGGAGGATGAAGTGTATGTTGGCCATTGAGTGGTTTCCCACAACCATCTTTCAAGGTGGGTCGAGATCTCTTCGAAGGCTATTTTGTTGCACTTCAACCCGCGAATAGTGATAGTCATCTAGTTTGGATTGCAAGGGTGTTGTCTGATTCGAACTCTAACCTAGAGAACCCTAATTACATGCTCATTCAATACTTTCATCCAACATCAAGAGATCGGGATGTTCAAGAGCTCTACATTGGATGGGACAACAAACACTATAAGAAATTGAGGGTAAATATGACTGCAAAATGTGACTACTTTGAAGTCATTCTGGACAACAATGACTAGAAAATGACTCAGGGTCTTGGAGTTGTAGTGGACAAGTTGTTTAAATGTGACAATGCCATTGTATTATCACCATCCACTTTTGCCTTGGATCAAGGTTACCAGGACGTCCGGACGTGAGGACGTCCAGCGTCCGCGTCCGGACCCCTCCGGACGTCCAGTTTTTTTGTTTTTTACCTAGGGTAAATAAAAAGTTACCTTCCGACGGCCTGGCCGATCGGACGGCCACTCCCGATCCGCCGGCCTGATCGGACGGCCTCTTCCGACGGCCTCTTCCGACGGCCTAATTGGACGGCCTCTTCGGACGGCCTGATCCGACGGCCAGGTTCGATCCGACGGCCTAATCGAATGGTCCGATCGGGTATGGTCTTTCGACGGTTTGATCGGATGGCCACATCCGATCCGACGACCTGATCCGACGGCCAGGTCCGATCCGACGGCCTTATCGGACGGGCTGATCGGATATCCTCTTCCGACGGTCTGATCGGATGGCCACATCCGATCCGACGGCCTGGTTTAATCCAACCCTTTTCCTTGACAAAAGTATAATGTATGAGTTAAAAAAATTTAGAAATAAAAAATTTTAATTCTGAAAAATCTTTGTGTTGCCCGATCTCCCAAGTTTTGAGTTACATGGGCATAACTTTTGTAGAGGGGTACCGATTGAGAAAAAAATTATATTTTCACAAAGGTTTTCCATTTTTCTATCTTAAAAAAAAATTTAAGAAAATCAAGAGACAAATTCAGCCCATAGGTATCAACCTGAAATCCATTTGTCAACGGAAGGGACGCTTTGTCCTTTAGGGGTTCAAATGAGCTATGAAAAGAAATAGAACCCATTGTTGAACTTCAGTATACAATAAGTTTTGTTTAAGGTCCCTATTGACGGTCATGGAAATTATTCTAACAAAAAGAAAAAGAAAAAGGGTCAAGGTCTAAATACTAAATAGCGTCGAAATGCACGATGGTACTATTTTGTTAGGGTTTTATAGAAATGTCATTTTTTTAATTAACAAGGATTTAGGCCCAAAAATTAACCCATTCTTGTACTTTAGGGAGTACTGAAAGAATCCCCATTTGAACTCATGAAAGTAATTTGACTTCGAAAAAAATTAAAATTCTTAAAAATTTTGTATCGTTCCCAACTGTAGAATTCAACACATTTTTATTCTAACCATTTCTTTCTTAAGCCCTAAAGGACTGAGCCATTTTCTGGGTCCAAAATCACTGAAAACTGCCATTCCAGCTGCGATCATTCACGATGTTGTGAAAATGTTTTCTTTGAAAATGTAACCGTAAGATCTTGAAGTGAACTTGTATGAAAGGGTGTGGTAAACTTTTTGGGAGTTTTCACCGTACGGATAAAGAGATATTTGCATTCAAAGTCTTTTCTTTTCTTTTTTTCACTATGCTCCAGAATTTCAGATGCCTTTGACCGCCTCATGCTCAATTTTTTTGCACTACACACCATAAAATTAAAAAAAAATCTTGTAGGTATTGAAGTTGGGCATATGCATACCAATTTTCAAAGAAATCCAACACACCTAACACCTCCAAAAAAATTTGCAATGCCATTATGCCACAATGTCCCAAATATTGACAATGCACTAAGTCATCTTTGAATCAGTTTTCCCACCACATACTTTGAGATTTTGAAAATCCGAACGATGGATACAAAGGCATACTTATATTTGACAAGCAAGAAATTTTTGTTTGGGAAAATTTCAAAATCTGAGATTCCTATGACCTTCTGAAGTTTGAAGTTGCTTGGACGATGGGGTTTACAAAGCTTAAAATGAAAACAATCTCCACACCCCCTTGCTAATTGCCACCTCAGCATTCAACAACAACAAGTAGTGCCTTTTTCATTCAAGTCATATGTATCTTTCATAGTTTCATGTGACAAAAAATCATAAGCATTACTTACTCAAATACACCGAACTTTCAAAATGTATAATTATCATATTCCACATATATGGTCATACATCGACATTGCATAATTAGGCACTATATAGTGTGCACGCGTACATCCTCATTCTATATTTACTACATACCTTTATAGTTCTATGCTACTATAAAGTACGTTGAACTACTAATATGAATGGCGGAAGTGCTCATCCGGCACAGGCCAATTGCACCGACCGGAAAAGAAATTGATGATGTGAAACAAACCGCCACGGTAATTCGAACCTTCACTGCAAGGCCGCTCCATGTATGAGTGAAACATAAGGGCCAAAACGTGGTGACTCAACTTCGTCAGTTCAGCTGATTCCCAATGCAACTTGTAGTATTCTTCAGACATGCAATCCTTGTTGATGCGTTGAGCGAGTTTACAAACCGCATATTCTTCTGATGCACGTGATAGATTTGGAATGATTGACCCATCTGCATCTCTTTTGTGCACATATGCAATCTTCGGATCCACCCACCACTTCTTTCTTAAAGCCTCCTCCATGTCACTCGCACCTGTAAACGTGTACAAAGACTTCATTGGTTCAGAAGCTACGGTAGTCATGCCCCAATCGCAGACTCCAATGTATACGCGTGACTCGTCTTCAGGAAAGTGAAACATTATGTTGTCTGGAGAGATGTCATTGTGAAGATGTCCAGAAATGTGCACCGCATTCATGATGTTCAATAATGCCCATGCGAGTTGCGTGCGTTTCTTCCTAAATCGTCCGAGACGGTAAGCTTCAATCAACTCTACCTCTGTTGGCCTCGAATAGTGCAACCGAATGGCAATGTTGTCTGGATAATCATTATCCAAGTGCATCATGTGCCGTAGTGTTCCACCATTCCACCAATACGAATACCCTTCATTTGTTGTTCCATGAACTGCAGCAAACCGTATAACTCCAGGATGTGGAATCCGCACTGCCATTGACTTGTTTTGGTGTTCCAATCTCGCAAGATGAGGTTGTGTGCAGTGTTGATTGGATAGTTTTGCTGCAAACTCCCAAAATGTAGCTATCCCTGGACACCCTTCAATTCGAACCCTACGAATTGTTGCATATCCACCCTTCATGGGTTTTTTGGTCTTGAGCGATTACTCATGTTGTGTCGGGAAGCGCTATGAGGTGTTGTCTGCCCCAATCTAGTTCAGCCACTCCATCAATGCTATTCCACCAACCCAAAGATCCTCGTCTGTTACGGCTCTTTGCAAACGGCTTGCATCGTGCAACAAACAAATCAGCTTTCAGAATGACTTCACGAAAATCCTCATCATTTTCCCGATATTGAGAGCCGTACCTTGCTAGCACCATTGATGCATTCCACAATGCATCGTGGACCCTATTCTCCAAGAATTTTGGAAAGCCTTTCTTCTCCGTCTCGTGGTGCCAATCTGGAACGCTAAGCGCATTCATCATCAGTTGCCACATGTCCGCCTTGAATTTTTGCGAGCACTCCTCGTTGTACCTAACGTATTTGTTGTGTAGTGACATCGTCGTTTTCGACTCATAGAAATTGACGATCAACTTGATCAAAAATCTCTTGCATGCATCAGAGGGAATGTCCCTACTTGCCTCATTGTGTGAACCTCCTTCATGCTCCATTTGTTTCCTCTTTGCAGCCTTCTTTGTTCGTGGCATCGTGATGAACTTCTTGTACGAATGAATATTCGCAAAATGAAATGATAATTTCAAGTTCAAGTGAAACTCGAACCAAAACTGAAAAAAATGGCAATAAGGGGCCCCCAAAATCGCACTCTTGCTTTCCCAAGAAGAGGAACCAATGGGGGCATGAACCACCAAGCTCTCCGCTTCACTCTTGCAATATGCAAGGGGGAAAACAAAAGTGAGGATCGGACGGGCCCGTCCGACTCTCTTATATCTTTCCGACGCCCTTTTCCGACGCACGGTCCGCGTCGGAAATCCGACGTCCACGACGCGGCCGATCGATCCGACGGCCCCCGCGAGGCAGACGGGCTGCCGTGCGACAAATCGGACGGCGCGGCAGTTCGACAGATCGGACGGCGCGGCAGGCCGACAAATCGGACAGCTCCGATAAATGGTATTTTCACCCCTTAACCCTTTAGGGGGGCCGAGCATGCCAAATTTGGTCGTTTTAAACAGAATTTTGGAAATTAAAACACTTTCCTAACCTCATTTGATTGTGAGGTGTAAATGAGATGTGAGGGCACGGGAATTTCTCTTCCAATGAGCCATTGGCCATCAAATTTGGAGCAATAATGACTTATCCATGGCAATTTGAAGTTGGGATTTAGAAAGTTTCAAAATACACTGTGGGACATGTTTCTCTATCAAATTTATTTGTATATAACGAAAGGGAGCATGAAAACTTCACCATAATGTTCATTATAAATTTTCCTATTTTCTATAAAAATTTCATCGTAAAGTGAGCTCTTTTGTAATTACTACGATTTTTCAAAGATAGAAACTCTAGAAAATTCTATAAATTTCATTTTTTTCCCAAAAAATATTAAAAATTCAGATCTGATAGAAGACATGAATGGTTATTTGTGAAAAATAACAACTTAAATTAAATGATAAAATTTTGATATGAAAATTTGATTCCAAAAGAATTCAAGAGTTTGCTTGGGGCTCCTTAGGCCCTAAAGGGTTAATCCTTTACTTCCTAAGAAGCCCAATTTCGGACTCACATTTTTGCAACAATTTCGAAGAGTTTATATGGAGATTTTTATTTATTTTAATAAAAATATTTCTTTTAAACCAATGCATCCAATATTCGTTTTTTTTTTGCTTGAAACAAATGGACAATTTGCATGCAATATTCATCACTCAAGCTAATGATATAATGAAATTTTTCATTTAGATTATACTTTCCACGATACGAACATTCAAAGTTTGTAACTTAAAATCATGAATTAGCATTCCAAGTGGAAGAAAAGAATTTCTTTCAAGATAATCCTATGATAGCCCACAAAACAAGAAAATCCATAACTTTCGCATCATGAATCCAATTGGAATGAATCAAAGCATCCCATTTAGAAAAATCCAATATAATATACAAGAAAAAAAAAAATCATTTTTGATTCAAATTTCTAGTGGATTTTTTGGGTTGCTCGGTCTCACCCATTTAGAAGTTAATAGGTTATGGTGCAAAAAAATTTGCGCATGGACACCAACAAAAACATAATGGTAAAAGCTGGGCCATTGCTATACTTAGCTTCCAGAACACCATGGCTTGATCCATTGCATAGCAATGGCATTCAATAATACCATGAACATGAGAAATCTATCATTCTAATAATATATTTCAATACATCGCAATTGTAGCGGTTTTGCATTGTACGTGACGACGAACGACCACTCATTGACACCATTACACTATGCTTGCTACATTCTATATTGCATCATTGTATGGAAAACAACTAAATCTAAATTTAGAGCCCATATTGTAAGACAAACAATACAATAGTGTATTAGTGTTTGATTCGGCTTCATTCGGAATCTGAATCCGTGTCATCTCTCTGACTTGGGCCTATAGGACCACCACCATAAACACCGAGATATGGTCCTCCGCCATAGTAGTCGGGAACATATCCGCTTTGCCCACCTCCTTGTCCATAATTTGCGGAGGAATGACCTCCAAAAGTTGGAGGAGGAATTGAATCACCGTGGAGTGATCCTCTTTGAGTTGAACCGCCATAATAAGAGCCTCCAACGTTTTGAGAGCCATGTTGGGGGTTATGGCCATAGTGTGAACCATAGGACCCATGTGGTGGGTCATATGCACCACGGTCATGTTGGTAGAATCCATCATACCCATCTTGTCGACCACGGTCCTCTACGCTTCTACGCATCGCTTCTTGCATTTGTTGTTCGTATTCAATGTCTTCTCGATCTTTTTTACGCTCGTGCTCCTCTCCCAATGTCACTGGTGCTGGAGCTTCACCCTCATTACCGTCACTCGACCATTCATCTTCTCCATGTGGCACCACAACTGCAGGAAATCCAAACTGCCCTCGATTGGACCACTCTGGCTGGCAATCACTTGCAGCAGTCCAGCTAGTATAAATCATTGCATCATTCCGATTCAAACTATCCACATGTTTCCCATAAATGGTACGCCAATCCACATCTTTGTGGAGTACAATCTCTGCCCAAACCATAGCCATGTTAGAATAGTTCATTATATTAGGTTTGGAGTCACGTAAACCCGCTGAACGCGTTACTTCTTCGTAACGGTGAAGAAAGTGTCGGCTCGTACATGTGGACATTTGTCCTTCCCAGGGTTGTCTTGTCTGATATATTTTTGGGTTTAGGCGTCGTGTATGACGTCTGACGTCGCGTGTCGTGTGTCACGAAGTGTCGAGTTTACTTGACATCGCGTCGCGGAGGGGTAAAAAATTTTACCCCATGGTAAATAGATTTTGCCTACGTGGTAGGGCTTCGGAACTGACGTGGACAGCCAGCGTGGGCGACTGCGGGTGTGGGCGCGTGCAGGTCTGCCTTGGGCGACCTCGGGTGGAAAAATTGAGGCGACTACGGGTTTAGGCTTGAAGGCGACTGCGGGTGAGTGGGCGACTGCGGGTCAGGGGCTTTAGGGCGACTTCGAGTGAAGGGGCGACCGCGGCTTCGGGTACTGAGGGCGACCGCGGGTCCGACAGGTAGGGGCGACTGCGGGTCGGAGCAGCAGACAGCAACCGCATGTTCCAGGGCGACCGCAGGTTCAGTTTAGGATTTCAGTTTGGCATATTCAGTCTTTGAAGTAACACGTCACATAGGTGTTTTATAAGCGCAGAATTAGGTGCTACGTTATATTGGGGTTTATAATTTACAAGTGCAAATAATAGAGCCCATGAAATGTAAATTGGACAAACTTCTCTAATCCCAAAAATTCACCCAATATAAGGCCACAATAATAATGTCAACAACGATTATATTAATTAGTCATTGATATTGCTTTGAGGCGGACTTCAAATGTAGCCATACTTGCATTGTACTTTTATAACCTCGTTGCAGTCATCACCTAACTGCCTACCAATTAGAACTCAACATATATTTTAAAACCGGTAATAACGCTATATTCATTATTTTGGGAGTTTTCCACAGAATTGAGAGTTTAATTCTAAGGCATTAGAATGTCCCGAGGCAAATTAAATGTCAACAAACACATAGAAAGCAATCAATGGCAATGAAAACTATCATCGTATAGAAGATTTAGAAAAAATATACTCAAAATTATGTGCATTGCATCTCTATTAGTAAGGAAATTCATATCATTTACACATATTTGCTTTCCTATGTGTGCAATACATACTCGTCTATGCAATTACAAGTGTAGTATCCAAGTAATGATTGCGTGCCAATAGCAACCCTATGTTCCCACCTAAGTCAATAGTGAATTAGAACTCATAGGGACAAGCCTTAACATCATGTAACAGAAATGTACATATACAAAGCTCAACTATCAACTGCACAACGTACTCTTCATCTTCTCGAGGGCCCTCAAAATTTCAGGCCCACGACTGTAACCTCCCCGGACACCTGCACCTTCTTGACGCATATGCTCTCTTTTTTGTGCTAGTAGTGACCTTCTCTCCCAAGAGTCCCAAGTAGGAGTGGAGGATTGAGTACTACATGACCTCTCCGCATTTCTCTTTAATCTTGCTGATTGAGACAATGCACGGCAACGTGGAAGCAGAGGTCGAACATCAGCAGGTCTAGTTTTTTTTCCAAACGAGAGCGGGTCACTTGGCGTATGGACTTTCACTTCTGCTGTCGTCATCAAACAATTAGCATCTCCGTAAAGCTTCCTCTACGTCCCTTTCTCAGAAGTAGTTGGCGACGTTGACGAATCCCTGGCTGCTCTAGAGCGCAGAGGAGATGGCGAGCACGAAATTGGCAAGCGTGGCCTCTTGTCAGGGGGGCTGTTTACCACACCGTCTTCGACGTGCTTGACAGAGAAGTCCATGGTGGAATTAACAGTCGGGGACGAGCAAAGGAAATTCCCCGTACTGAGTATGACGTATTGTCCATAGTCGAGAATAGAGTCCTCAGACGCCTGACACGGAAGAATCTCAATAATCCTGGAACTGGTAGACCCGTTTCTCATCTGACAGAGAACAAAAACAGAATTAGCCGTAGAATTGTCAACGCATCATAAGTACAGATGGTTATGCTTGAACTTTAGATACATCTATAAGCCATTAAATTTCACGGAAAACATTATCCCAACTACATATTAGCGCGAGCAGCGCTAAAATGCAATAGAGAAATGCGCCAAAATAAGCGTATTACATTCGATACAATTTCTCTGGACTCTAAAAACACGACTAGCTGCATACCTCCCCAAACACGTCTAACTAACACTAGCTGACCCATGGAGGACCTCCATAAGATTTTCATACTCTCGACGACCTCGTTCTTCGCACAGCATCCGTCTCCCAATCCTCCATTTCTTATTCTCTCTGAAGGACTTCAGACCATTGCTGCGGTTGACGTGCAATTGTTGGAACCAAGGAAGAAGGACCGTGAGAAGGAATGTGTCTTTGTCACCGTTTCCTCGGTTGCTCCAAGAATCCGCTAATATCACATTCTCAGGCTTGTTCATGATGTGTTTGCGCGGACTATCGTCCACAATCACTGTATTCTGAGAAGTGAAATTTCCGTGGAAGCCTGAGAAGAGGAAATCTAGGTTCTTAAGGAACAAATCTTTATTTGTTTCCGGTTCCTTGTAAGAGGTCAGCCTTCCGGCTCTATCCCTGCACTTAATAGTCTTGCAGGAGTCTTGCCCCAGAACGAGGAAGGGCCACCTTCCTTCTCGAAAGAGGTACACACAGATCTCATCGGTCGTGGTTTTTTTCATAGAGCTCCATATAGTGATTTTAGCTATCCTCCCTATCTCCTTCAAGAACTCAAGGCAATTTGGACGGACATAAACTGCTTTTGGTCCAACAATTGCACCGACCGTCGCAGAGTGCGGCTCTGACTCGTTTTGAAAATGCTTGGTTGAACTATTTGACTTCCAGTCCTCGCTGCAACATAAAATGCCATTGAGGTCTAGGACGACGTTCATCCACTTCTCTGCCACCCTAGACCTCAATGGACGATGGATGCCCTCGGAAGTGCCCTCACGAACTACTGTAGTATCGGAGCCCTACTAACAAACGTATGAACGGGGAGCAGTTACGATTGTGAAATTGGCTTTGTTCGGCCGTCATGCGAAATCAAGTCAGAGCCAGAGGGAAAAAATAGAAAAAAAGTCTAATCACGCCTTAAGGGAACAAGGGACTATACCTTCTCCACTGTCGAACTTGAAGGCTGAACATCATTTTCACAACCGGTATTCACAGGATCAAGAGGTGACGTATCGTCATCGAGTTCTAGGAGTTTAGCTGTCGTGACTGGATTATCATCCTCAGTTTCAAAATGTGATGTTGTCACCAGTTCATTTTGTGTAGAAGGGAGGACACAGACCTCAGGACAACTTTCCATATTCACAGGGCCTGCAATTCACGATTTGGAAAAGTTTCTCTGTGAGATATATATTACATTTTCAGAGATAACTGTCCCTTACAATACAAAACTGAGTCCAGAATCGTCTAAACCAGAACTAATGCCTCTACCATGAACGTCCGATAAGCATCGATTACTGCTCCTATTTACAAAATTTGAGATCAATCTCTACCAAACAGTTTAGCGCGAGCCGCGCTAAATCTACACAAGGCAATGATGATTAAGTGTTTATTAGGCAGAACCTGCAGGTTGATCTTCGGTGGGCAGGGCATCACTTCCAGGCTCCACCTCGGAAGCATCACTGGACAGGTTCTGCCCAATGTCCGTCTCTGACGACAAAATTGGTGCAGCCTTCGGGGAAGAGGGGTGATCAACAAGATCATCATCGAACGGCAACGGTGCTAGAGACTCCGGTGCACTACTTGGAAGTGGCGGAGACACCGGCACAGGTAGCGATGGACTCGAGGCATTGCTGACGTTAGAGCCAGACGGCAGACCTTGCAGCTCCAACATTGGAGTCATGGCAGGAGGTGGCAACGCTGCGATCGGCTCAACCCCGACCTTCTTGATCAAGATCTGCATCATCTCTCTATTCTGCAAGGCTAGCTCTCAATTGGTTTGAGACTCCAACCGCATCCACTCTTGATTACGCTTGTGCATTTCAAGGTTTTCAGCCCTCTCCTTCAACTGGTCCGCCCTCAACTGCGCCAGTGCAAGCTCGTTTTGCTGCTGCGTCAACTGCGATTGTTGCTGCAGATTAGCCAAGGAAACTGCATTCTGCGCTGAAATCTCCGCCAACTGTTGCGCGATACTTGACATTGAATTGTGCCTCCTCTTCTTATGTGGCCGCCCAGACGGAGTAGCAGTCCTCGGCGTCCCAGGCAACGGAGGTAACATAGAGCTCGCCGATGAACCAAGTATATCTGTCGATGGTCGACTTGTAGGAGTTGCCATCTCATCGATCCCCAGAGGTCCATCTTTGTCGATGTCTTCCTCCTCCTCATCGGATTCCGAATCAGATGCAACATCATCATAGCGTGGAACCTCCCTCCGCAAAGGATCACTCATTTCGGATGTCTGAGACGACCTCAGTTTTCTCTTCGCAGTGGGGGTGTAGTACTTGGACCAGCTGCAGCAGCAACCCTCGGGTACCCACTCTCAAGAAAGTCCGCTATATCTAGCGTCATTGCCTTTCTACAAATGTCTTCCCACCATGCTGATTGAGTACCCATTCCAGTGGCGAAGACGTTCACATTACTCATCTGCCAAGACAAAATCAAATGATTATTTTGATTATCAAGAAAGACCAGTCGCTTTAGCGCGACCCGCGCTAAATCGGCAGCTGGTACTAATCCAGAAACATAAATTGAGTGATAACATCATTCAGATAAACTGACATTCACATGTTTGTTTAGCGCGACCCGCGCTGAAGTACAGCCACATTACTTACCACTGCCGCACACGTAAGTTTCCCCCCACTGAAAGTAGAATAGATTGACATGCCACTCTTGTAGAAGGCTTTCATGAGCCACAAGTAAAATTCCATTCTCAACTCGATGTTGTATATCCGATACTCAAGCTCACTGTAAGCGCGAGCTTTCAGGTATCGTGCCGTCTTCGGACACTCGAATTCCTCTGGAATTTCCACCGTGTTATCGTTTTGGGGATCCTGCAAGAAAATCAAGAACACTTTCTTCGGCTTCTTCGCTGCGGGAAGATCTCCGAGGCGATCGTTCTTCCCAGCAGAGTACACGGAGTACGAAATCGTATACGAATCGAGAACGTCGTCAGATTCAATAAATTTGAGAACTTGGGCTTGCTCCTTCTCGTCACCGCAAATGAAGAGCCATGATGGAACATCTTCAAGTGCAGGGTTTTTTTTCGCCTCCATTGACGCTAGTAATTTGACGAAGTACGGTTTGTCCACCGTAGAGCTCTCCTTCTTCTCAATTCCTGGCAAGGACCTGAAGTCTATCACCCCCAACACAAGATAGTTTCTAGTCTCCGCAGTCCACACCTTCTTTGGCCATTCCTTGGTACTGTTTCCGAGGTACTCATAGGGCCGGTAGTGACCACTTGCTGTCGGTTTTTCGAATTTTGATTTGTGCAGGAGAAACATCTTGAAGAAATCATAGGCATCCTGGGACAGCTCAGTGATCGTCTTGTTTCTTGAAGACTTGTTCTTCGCTTTGCCAAAGTAGGCTTCTCCTGGTCTTTCGAGGAGTACATCCATAGTGGCGCTGGAGAAGAATCGTTCCTTTTTGAAGGCCTTCCAGTTCTTGTTGATGATCTCGTTACGAGCATTCATGAGTCCAAGTTGAGGTTTGATTTCATGAAGCTCCTTGATCACGAGGTTCTTCCGCTTACGACGTTCAACCCACTCCTTGGTGTTGAAGCAGTTATCTAGGACTGAGGTGATACTCTTGACCGTGACCTTCGGGTAAGCATGATTGCGTTTTCCTCCCGACTGATTCAGCAGATGTTTAGCAAGTTTTGCTATTTTATCATAGCTCAAATTACCCAGGTGCTTGAAGAATTCACGATTCAACATGCAACTCTCGGGATTCCAACCCGGTTTTTCATTGAACATCATGTCCGTGTCGGGGTTGAAGAGTTCTCCGTGCGCGGCAGCGGTGATCACCTCGCTCCAGAGTCTGTACACCTCATCGGGAGCTGTGATGAGTCTCAGTTCGTTGGTTAACTTCAGCTTTTCCTCCTTCGACTTTGTTTTTGAGATTTTCAAATTCTTCACAACGTCAATCATGGAGAATCTGACGTACATTGCCTTCTCGAACACCTGAAACATGTTTAAGGAAATGTCATCAGAGTTGAAACACGTTCATATATCCCGAGAAATTAATGAAATGAATTTTCAATGTTGCAATTTAGCGCGCCTCGCGCTAAAATGCACCTGGAATGCTTCTCTCTTGTGCCGGTTCTCGACGGTCCTTCTTGTGGCCGCCAGAGATCCAACGGACTTTGTTTGCGTTGGATTCTCGGGCCTTCCCATGTCTTCCCACACTTTCCGTGCTCCCAGGATATTGGTTGCCGAAGATAGTTGGACCGCCACAAAATGATTTGTTCGGTTGTAATACGCGGAGATGGCTCGCAACTTCTCAGCGTCCTCTGACCACACAACGAAGCAATTCCATTTACGGAAGTGCTCCCTCTCATCCACGTCCACGTTGTTGTCGTCATCGAACATGTATTTGCTCGCTTCAATACTATGTTGTCCGTTGATGATGTAAAATATTCCATCCTCAATGTCCTCCCACCTTGTCGGCTTGTGGCTGAAGCCGACGGGCATAACACATAGTGTTTGTTTGGTACTCTTGTCAGGTATGTTGAGTAGATAATTCACCATATCTTCGACAATGCGGTTTTCTTTGGAACGGATGTTATATGTCGGAGGTACCTCAATCAACTGGGATATGTCAATCTCCTTCTTCTCATCAAGAGCGAAGACGTAAGCATCGTCGCAGGTGCTCCAAAATTTCTTGTACACCTGGCTGACATGCTCGTAGTCAGGTTTGTTCTCTGTTGCCCGGGAGTGTGGCACATTTTCCATTTCGTCCACGTAACTTCCTTCTGCCACCTCTGATGTTTCAGATTCCTTTGGTGGCTTTTTCTTTTCGGGGGTTGGGGGAGCAGCTTTTTTCCCCTTCCGCGGTTGGGCCTTGGACGCTGGCGTCGCAGGCTTCCTCTGACCTCGACTGGCACCGGGTTCTTGTTTAATCTTCAGTTTTGACGTTTGGCTGACTCCGGTATTCATGATCTCCTTTGATACAGATCGAGGTCGATTATTTTCTTGCTGCATCTCCATCTTTCCCTTGAGCGTGTGAAAATCGTTGAAGAGCATGCGGATTTTACTGCACAGTTTCTTCCACGAAAGAGGAGTCCCGTTAGCATTGTTCCACTCGTTGTTGTCCAGCTTCTTTTCCAGCTCTTTGATCTCGTCGCGGTAGGGAGTTGGTTCGAGACTCGAGAGGAAGGGGCTGAGATGGAAGGGAATCAGGACGGAGTCAATGCAAATAGCGAAATGGTATTGATCCTGTCGGCGACATCCAGGAATTATTGTCATGCATTTGACTTTGATCATGGGATGCGTGTCAGCTTCTACATCCTTAATTTTCTCGTGGAAGGAGAGCTGTAGGTGGCACTGTGCATTCCTGAACTTGTAAGAGAAGCAGATTTGGTTTATGAAAGGAATCATGAAGAAGCTCCATGATTCTACTCTCTCTGGTTCTTTGAACTCCCAATATTCTCCTTCAATGAGGTTATCGTCCGCACTTTTATCGTCCTCGTGCAGCTGGACTTCGCACTTCTTGAAGTACATTTCCAGTGCCTCGATCTGGTTTTCCATTCTGCATCACACGACAGAGGAGTGAGATAATTTGTGATGTGTTTGTTGTTTAGCGCGATCCGCGCTAAAGTGCACGGGGTACATTGTGTGCGAGTTTGTGTTTGATGTTTAGCGCGGGTGTTTGATGTTTAGCGCGGCTCGCACTAAACACCATGTGTATTATTCTTGGGGTCTCTATATTGTATGGCTTACTGGGTGTGCTCCCGGTATCTTGTTTGTTGAGGTCTGTATCATTGGATGATTGCTTTTTAGCGCGAGTCGCGCTAAAGAGTATGGGTAGTTATTTTGTTGGTGCCTCTGTGTAGTCCTGGTGCCACGTATTTTATGGATTTCTGGATCATACTGTGTGGATGAGTGGAGGGTTTGTACTTTAGCGCGGTTCGCGCTAAAGTGTTTGAACTTGAGGCTGCGGTACGAACTCTGTTAGTTCTTGTGCACATAGTTTTGAGGGCATTGGTGTCCTCGTATACGGTATTCGGGAAGTCGTTTTTGCAGGGTTGAGGTGTTCTGCGAATGCAATGATGGAGTATACTATTGAATTGTTTCAATCATGGTCCGGACTGGATGCAGTTTAGCGCGACTCGCGCTAAACAGTCAGATTTATGATTGTAGAATTTTTGGAACTGTCATTTAGCGCAAGTCGCGCTAAAATGACTCGTTCTGTTCGTGTTCCAGGCTTTAGGTTTATATTAGGGTTTCTAATTTACTTGGGCAACTTCTGAAATTTCGTATCCAGCGGTTCGGAGCCAGTAATTCATTCTCATATTTTAGGGTTTCCTTCTAACTAGACAATTGGAACTAATTTTGCTAGCAATACAATTGCAATCGATAAACAAATTTTCGATCTTGGAGGTTCAATTCGGCTGTGGAACTAAGTACGTATTCCAACTGCTGTCTATTACTGGACTCTAGATTGGGAACAACAAAACTACATGCTTGAATCAGAAATGTCACTGAATCTCGAACCCTAGTTAAACTAGTGACATTTCTGGCACTGGTTGCTCCTAGTTCTGACATTTCTGACTCTCAGCAACGGTCGTATGATTCTGCAGTTCTGGCTCCTAGTTTAAGCAACTACAACTCTCAGTAACTCTCAGCAACTCTCATATGTTCAGAAAAACAACGAAACCCTAAATCGAATCTCTAATCCTACTTCAAGTCCAGCAATGACGGGTAAAATGCAATTCAAGTGCAACAATAACGGGTTAAATGCAATACCTCACAAATCAGGTTACACTGACTGGTCGAAGCTGGTGTGCCGAGCTCCTCCGAGACCTCCCAATTTCACGAACTACCTTCCTTCATGAGCGCTCGAGCTGTTCTGAATGGCCACAAAAAATCAAGTTGAATTCAACGCAGCGGCCCAAGCAAGAAGCAGAATTCTGAGAATGTGAGAATCCACAGACTAGCAAATTCAACGCATACTATCAATGTGAGAATCCGCAGACTAGCAAATTCAACGCATACTAGCAAATTGAATCCGTGCAAGCCAGAACTTCAGCGCAGATAAAATTTCGTAACCTCGGACCCTGCGGAACGGACCCTGCAAACCCTAAACTACGATGAAGGGAGTAACAACATAAAACCAAAAGAAGCTAAACCGCAAATGTGAATGACTTTACCTGTATTGGCGTTGGCGGAGCTGACGATGGACGGCCTGCAAGCGGGGGGAGACTACCCAGCCAACCCACCGGACAACCAACGCGACAACCACCGAGTGAATCTAAACCGAATTCCAAGAATTCCAAGAGCTTCGGTCCTCCTCGAAGCACCGCCTCCACCCGCAAACGATGAAGACCTCACTGACCTCTTCGAAGCACCGCCTCCACCCGCGATGTCGTGGTCCTCCTCGAAGCACCTCCTCCACCCACGATGTCGCGGTCCTCCTCGAAGCACCGCCAAGACCGCGCTGATCTCACACAGCAACAAATTTCGTAACCTGCGACGACGCCGAAGAAGACCTCACTGACCACACACGATGAAGACCTCAAACGATGAAGACATCACTGACCACAAACGATGAAGACCTCACTGACCACACAAACGATCAAGACCACAAACGATCGGACCAAAACATGGAGAGCGGAAAAAAACGAGCGCCAAACCCTAACTCGTTCTGGGTGACGGACCTGATGCGGATGTGGACCTGATGCGATACGTACCTGCTCGATACCCGTACCCGCCCATGGTCCATATCCGCCAATGCTTGTACCTGCCCGATACCCGTACGTACCCAATGCCCGTGCCCATCGTTATCCATATCTGCCCAATGTTTGTACCTGCCCGATGCTCATACCCGCCCATATGTTTGCTTTGAATCGAAGCCTCCTTTATACGTAGGCCTTCTTCAACAATATTTAATACCTTAACACATATATCCTTTTCGAAATTTTGACTCTTTTTGTTTTATACCTTTGTATAGTAACACTTTTGACTCTTCTTGTATTATACCTTTGTACTGTAATACCTTTCATTTTTTTTGTAATATACCTTTATACAATAACACCATTTATCAAAATTTCCTGAAATTGTATCTAAAAGAAGGTTGTCTTCTGAAGATTCAAATATTACATTGGATGAATGACAAGGTAGTTGGATTAAAGAACGTCTGCAAGACCTTTGTTCATTGTGCACAATAAAAACGTAAAATTGCTTAAGGGTACATGTCTGCTGTAACCTTTGATTGTGAACCACTTAGCCCTGTAATGCTACCATGGACACTAAATGTCCAATGCATGACAGTGAATCCTTCTGTAATATATAGAAATGCAACTATTCATCCTTGAAATTGTGAAAAAAAAGGGAACATCTTCTACAGTATTTTTACTTTCAAATAATACTTTTCTATTAATTAAAACAATTGATTCTGCGGTATTGATTCTTTAAAAAACACCTTCATTCTCTTTCTGAAGTTAAGGAATTTGCGCTTGTATTTTTTCCGTATCCATGAGGTATAAAAATTGTGTACCACGTATTAAGAAGATTTCCATTTCAAACATTTCATTTTTATGTAATTATTTTATTTCTACAATTGCCATTACTTAGAATATTTGAAGACGATAGTTAGTCGAAACCTATAGCTCATATTTATAATTTTTGAATATCGATTGTTGAAGAAGTACTAAACTTTCCGTGTAGAGACCACACCCGAAATCCAAAATATGGGAATTTCATTTTTATTTTAACTCAAAGAACCCCTAAACTACTCTATTGGCCCACTTCAACAAATGAATGTTTTATTGCACAATCTTTTTGTACTAAATGAAGTTCACAAACTTCTCACAATTGCATTGGATGTAAGAAAACTATAATTGAAATGAAAGCCCAAATAATTGTAAGTAAGAGTGATTTAATTTTTTAACCAAAAATTCAAACATGATCGTGAGGTTGGAGTAAAACAAATTATTAGCTGTTAGAGGGAAAAAAAATACAAAGTTCTCATTTTTGAATTTAAAGTATATAGTTAATTATTGTAAGAAATAACTCAAATTTAAAATCATACGTAAGTTAAATTTACTAGTTCGGTCCCTTTCACCACTCATTGAAAATAATTAGTCACCATAAATAGACATTCATTGTCATAATTGTCATTCATGATTCTACAAGATATTGAAAGTGTGCCACTAGGTACAATGATTTGTGACTTATGATTGGCATAATTGACAGTGCTCTCTTTGTCTCTTTCAATGCTCCAAGTTTTTGAAACTTCTATAATTATTTAAAAGGTACGCGCTCTTTCAATCTTTCTTCATGACATTTGACATTTCATGAACCCTAAATACGATAGACTGTATCAAATGTGGTATATATAATGTATAAAAAAAATAGCTTGCACTCAATGTATTATATCCATGATTATTTTCTATTGTAAGTAAACTTACAACTTCAACATTTAGAACCCTAAACCCTTAAATAAATAATTTTTTATAGTTTGGGGAATTATACGTAAGTTACAAAAAGTTTAGAAAAACAAAAAAATGTAATTCAATGGATTTCTATATGCCAAGAACTTCTATTTTAATGAGCGATGTGCAGTAGTTAACAAAAAATAAATGTTAGCCCAGAAGCCATGGGATGAATCAAGTAAATGGAATGAAAAAAATATGTACAAGTTCTAAATAACTTGAACAATTAAAATTCATGGAAATCATACATGTACGTTACTTTTATGCATTTCCATACGCTAGAGAACTTTTTGTTAAATGTGCCATGCACTGTAGTTAACAAATACTAAAGCCCTAAATCCATGAAATAAATTAAGTAAATGGAATGGAAAAAATATGTACAAGTTCTAAATAAGTTGAACAATTACAATTCATATAAATCATACATGTACGTTACTTTTATGCATTTTCGTATGCAAAAGAACTTTTCATTTGCAGAGCATTGTGTTATAGTTTATACTTGAAGCCCTAATTAAAATCAAATGACGTACCATATTTAACAATTGCAACTTGCACAACACGTTTCGCATTTTGTTTTACGTGAATTTCATGACTTCATATGTTTTTGGACATCAAAATACAGGGTTTGGTCCTTTTCGAACATTTGATTTCACGCCCACCGTCATTCAAAGTTACTATTATTTATATATTTTTTTGAATCGTTGAGTTTGTAAAGAATTGCAACTTGCACAACATGGTTCCTATTTACTTCTACGTGATTTTCATGAGATTAAATTTTTTTGGACACTAAAGTACAGGGGAAGGTTCGTGCCCCAATTTTTAATTCCACGTAGTACGTCATTCAAAGACACCATTAGTTACGTATTGTTTTGAATCCTAAATTTACATGGTGTTTAAAACTTCCATTGTTTTCCTTACATTCTTTTAAATTTATTTTTTCTTTTCTTGTTTAAAAAATTTAAACTACAGTACATAGCTTTTTCAATGCAAGTTCTCTTGGGTAGGAAGTTGCCTACAAGTAACAAGAATGAGTTTTTCTCCTCAATTTACAAGTTTACAATATTTTCAAATTCTACATACTTTTTACTTTCATCTTATTAGTTTAGGTTTTAGGTTTAGAGCTTGAAATTTTTTTAACTACAACACACGTCATGTTGAAGAAGAAGTTCTACACGTGTGCCTTTTTTTTCACACTCATTATACTTGACTTCTCAACAAAATAAAAATTATAATCTTATTGATTTCACCCCCAAGAAACTTTAGAAATGGATGCATAAATTTGCTCTTTCATTTGCTCGCAATTTTATTTCCAACACGTGAAGCTCGGAAGTACAATGAACCATCACTCCGAGTTTTTGTTAGAATGTGATGAATTTGACCTCATTTTTAGTAATGCCATGCATTATTAGTATTCCAAACCCTAAACCCTAAGCCTGACCCTAAATTTTCCTAAACCTAAAGTTCAAATATGACTACAGTAAAGTGGAATTTCAGCACTATAAAAAATAATTTTCTAGAGTCATATTTTGCACCATAAAATATGCCTTTCCTATAAAAGGAAAAGGAATTTCCCAAATTGTAGACACTATAAAATCGAAAAAAAATTTGGACTTCCAGAGGATTGGAATGTCATTTCAACAAAGCGAGAATCCTCTTAATATAACCAAAAGTATTTCACGTATGCTATTTAAGTACTTCAGAAAAGAAGCATGTAATAGGCGACTAAATAGGATGCGACTAAAAATTAAAATTCTGCCATGCGTCCGTGACACTTTTCGAATTACAAGAAGACACGTCAATGGACGAAAGTCAACAAGCATTAATATAGGGAATCCTCAAGATGCACCTCACCCCATAAAATCCGTTGGGACTGTGGTTTATTCTAGGATTAGTTGGTGCTTTATAGTGTAAACCTGCGCAAGGAATCAGGAATCCTGGGGTTTTTGAAATTAGACAGAGGGCTTTCAAAATCATAAAATGGGTTGGCGCAATTTTCTTCCCGCCAAGAATTCAAGTGTGCGTCGTCAACCAAGATGCAGTCATCTCCTTCCACCTTTCTTTTCAACTGAGTCGATTTCTGTACGCGTTGCTCTCGTTGTGTGCGTCTTGTACTTGCATTGTTAGTTTCTGTGCAGAATTCAAGAGTTTCTTCTGGGGAACACAGATCCACCGAGTAGTTTGTGTCCCATCCCTCTTTCAGGAGGTACTTCATCGCATCTCGTTGATGTTACTGTACGCGTACGTTCTGAATCAGTTTTTAAACATGGAGTGCGAACTTGAAGGAAGTCAAGTCAATTAACTTCAGTAGCTTCACAGGGGCAATTGTTAGCGTCCGTAATCACTTATGAAGTCTGCATATCATGTCGCATCTTTGCCAATACAGTAGATTTCCATCACGTAAGGTTGTTACACAAATTCCAATGGCCATTTCATGATACTGTCTGGAAATATTGCCTTAATTTTCGGGCTTTCTAAAAATAGTAATTTCACTATTCTAAAATGAATGAGTTCCGCAAAACACGGGATTGTTGAGCAAATTAATATAAAACCCGTTGATTGCACTTTAGCGCTAGTCGCGCTAAAGTGCATGTCTCCTCTTTGTGAATCCATCGATTGCTCTTTAGCGCTAGTCGCGCTAAAGTGCAAGTGTTCTCTTCGTGAACCTGTCGATTGCAGTTTAGCACGACAAGCGCTATAGTACATGTGTCCTCTTTGATAATAGTTTGATTGCACTTTAGCGCGACTAGCGCTAAAGTGCATTTCTCCTCTTTGATAATCGTTTGATTGCAGTTTAGCGCTAGTCGCGCTAAAGTGCATGTATCTTCTTTGTGAATCGTTAGATTGCACTTTAGCTCTAGTCACGCTAAAGTGTATGTCTTCTCTATGTAAATCGTTCGTGCTAATGAACATATGTGACCTCTATGTGTAATTTCACTTTGACAGTAGTCGTGATAGTATAGATGTGGTTTCTAAGGAATCAATAGAATGAACTTTAGTGCTAGTGACAAGGATGCCCACATATTTTCAATGGAGTATCTCCCATTTGCACTTTAGACGTATTGTCCATCCAAACTACACTTTAGCGCGACTCGCGCTAAAATACATCTGTACCTCTTCTGTCCTCATTCAATTGTGGTATTGAAGAACAGATTTAGCGTAACTAATGTGACTTTTATGGATTATGTTATTAATTAGCCAGAGAACTTCAATTGTTGATTGTTTTGTACAGGTTCCATGGATCCTCTTGCGAACCCGGATATTGACATGGACTTGTCGGACGATGAGATACAAATGATTCAAGAGATGAATGTTGACATTCCTGAGTGTGAAGGGATTCCGCGTTTGATGTGGAATAAGAAGTGTGTTAAGCTGTATAATGCTGAAGGCTTACTTGTTGGCGAAGGTACTTGCCACAGCGTGAGCTCTGATCTTGTTCTTGGTGCCAGTGGTCCTCTCGGTGATACTCATGTATCAGTGCATATCAAAGTCCCATTCTGAGGTGGACCTTCCTGAGGAACTGTTTTACTCGTTGGTAGCTTGGCCAATTGAGCTGGTTCATTATCGAGGAGCAAGTCTTCACGACCATGAAACTAGGGACAATTTCAACCGTCTGCAAGCATCTCTTCTAAACCCGCCATCTGCATCATCTACAAGACCATATGCTAGTGCCATCAGAAACCCGCCTTAGGAGACTGGTGTGAAAGCTAAAGAACTCCTATCGCAGGAGTCAATTAACTTGGTGTCTAGCAAAGTTTGTTGTAGCAAGAATTGTGTCCAGCCGTTTCCTAGGGAGAAAATTCGAGCTTTCCGAGAACGCATGTACCGAAATTCAACTTTCAAGCATAGAGCTTTCATGAAAACTGATGTGCACAGACAGATTCATGAAGGCTCACGCCGAAGGAAGATGGTGACAATTGAAGAGATAAATGTGTGTTTACGCGCATGGATGCATATTGCAGGGGTTGCTGAATCTACATTCTATCGATACTTGAAATACATGAAGGATGATCGGGAAGCCAGGGATCACGGCAATACTGGATTGTTGAAGCCTAGAGAACATACTCAACAAGCCACGGCTTCATTGAAGTGCATCCTAGACAAGGAGGCTGATCACATGCCTCATCGTACCCGAACTTTGAAGGAAGGTGAGAAGGTTGTGTCCAAGATTCTTCCGGCATCCTTCCTATGGAAGGACCAGTTACAAAAGCTCAATGAAACCAATGCGGCTTTTGGTTTGAAGGAGATTTCAACTTCAACCTTGAGCAAGATAAGGTCCACAAAGTTTTCTGAATTTGATGTGAAGAAACCAGGGGATAATTTTGCTCGGTGTGCTACTTGTGACAAATATAATGAGCTCATCAAGGGTGCTATCAATGGCTCCCAAACAGCTATGAAGTGGTCAAGGAGGTTGAATAAGCATCTCACCGTCGCTCGAGCACACAGGGATGTGTATTACATAAACCGAGACTTGTCCTTCAACTCTCCGCATGAGTGTCTTACCATCATACACGACAAGATGGATCATGCAAAAACCGCTTGTCCTGTCTTCTCTCACAAGAGTAAAGAACTTGATGGCCTCATGAAGCTACCTGTATCTGTGACCGGCATGATTGCGCATGGTCATGCGGATGTGCGCTACGCGCATTATGGCTTGGATGTTTTCTCGCATGACTCCAACTATACCATTGGTTCAATGGCAAAGTTGTTGCGAGATTTAGAGTTAGCACCGAAGTCGTCTTCTAGAGAGTTGTTCAAAAATGCAAAGTCCTCTAATTTGTTTAAGGCTGTGCTAGAGGGTGCAGACATGTGCCATGCATCTTTACCTCCGTTGCCAAATACCTTAGCTCCAGCTACGCGACTAACACCCATTTTAAATGTGCAAATGGACAATGCTACTGGAGACAATAAGAATAGATTTGTCTTGTGTTTTTGGTCTCTTCTTGTAGCAAACAAGATCTTCCGGGAAGTTTATGTGAACTTCATGATCGTGGGTCATACTCACGATGACATTGATGCTTTATTTGGAAGATGGAGCATGGATTTGAAGAAAGAGATTTCCCAACAGTGCCAGCGCTAATGAAGTCCTTCATGGATGTGGATTCCGTCCCCACTATCCCTCACCTTATTGAGGAAGTACCCGATTTCAAGGGGTTTATAGCAGGATCATTTGTAGATGGAGATGATATTCTTGTTGGGCACACAAGGCCACATCAATTGAAGTTCTACCTAGATTCAACAGGGTGCCCTATTATGAAGTACAAACTTTTCTGTACTGATGCTGATTGGTTAGGTGAAGGAGGAGGAGGCATTAAGTTGTGGAAAGAAGATGCTGAAGGGCAAAGTTTGTGGCCACGCGGTTCACCATTGCCTGTTCCGTTGAAGCCTATGAAAGGCTTGGAAGACATCGTCAAAGGTGTGTCGGGGTTTGTAAAGTATTGGGAGAATTTATGCAATGCAGACGTCACTGGGGATTACCGAAGACGTTACGAACATTTGGTGAACTATTGGCGTGGCGTGAAGGTAGCGTTGATGGAACCGTTACCTACCTTTCATGTTTTGAAGGACGGTTTTTGGCCAACTACACGTGTTCAAGCAAGTCGCGTAGATGAATTAGACGATGATGGTGAGGATCGTGAAGAGTTTGGGGAAGATGACCCGTATGTCGGGCCATTGAGTGGTCGCCCGAATCCATCTTTTCGAGTGGCTCGAGATTTATTTGAAGGCTATTTTGCTGCAGTTTGGCCCGCTGATGGTGACTCGCACCCAGTTTGGATTGCAAGGGCATTGTCTGATCCAAACTCCAATCCAGAGTATCCAAATTGTGTCCTTCTTCAATACTTCCGTCCAACATCAAGGAATCAGAATGTTCAAGATTTCTACATCGAATGGGACAGCGAAAGAGGTTTACGTTGGAGGGTTGATGAAACTGAACTTCCGGTTTGGCAACACACGGATGCTCTTATGACGGCGTGGAAGTCGAGGATCCAGAAAGACACTGTGGAGTGTATGATCAAGATCCCTGCTATACAAATTGAAGTCATCAACGAAAGCTTGACTTCTTATAATTGAGAAGCGATATCCACATATGTGTATATGTGGCATGTTTTGTTTTGGATTGAACATCCTTATATTGTGTGTAATGGATGGAATTTGTTTATTGCAGTAGATTGCGTAGGTTTAAGTTTGGTTTGGTTTGATTTATAATTTGGTATTGCTTGTATGTTTTAGAATATATGTTTAATTTATATAAATAAGACTATTCAATTTCGATTTTAATGTATTTCTTTAATGTACTTCTGAGTTTAATATCTTACATGTTTTTCCCAACTTTTTATTTTATTTTGAATAGCATTTATGATATAAAAATCTATGACCAGTTAAAGTGAAAGTGTGAGGCCATTGAAAAAAATGGGTAGTGGGTATAACCACTTTGTTTTTGTTAATCATGTTAAGCACTTGTCACATTTCGGATAGGGGGCCAGTTGATTGTTACAACATTTCTTCCTGTCGGATTCACTAGTAGTACCAAGTCATGCATGTCTCTCAGTCGCTCATACGAGTTCAACGGGAATCGAACCCGGACCGCTTGAATGAGATAATCAACCCCTTACAACCAACCACAGAGCTCATGACTTGGTGTTCTATATTGCATGATCTTATGTATTTTAATAAAAACATTAGTCACTCACAAATCTAAGCTATGTTCATGAAGGACTTTGTATGTCACTTCACTCTCATTTTAATGGAAATTGCACTTAAAAAACTAGTAATTCTATTAGTTATCAACACAAATTATTTCCTGAAAATTCATTTGTATTGGTATTAAAATCGACAATATTATTTTGAGAGGGTCCAAAACTCCCAAAATTTTGAATATAACGTTTAATCTGTCCCTCATTTTAATATGCTCATATGCTTGATGAAGCATTACAAAATCCTTACACATCAGGATGAAGGCTCAAAGCTTGAACTACAAAGATTTGCTACCTAACATATAAGCTAAAACCTTATAACTATAATTATAACTATAACTATAACTATAGTCTACTTCTCTAGTACTCTAGTCACCAGGCGTGAATGTGGAATCGCTCGGCACCTCATCAGCATTAGGGTCTGTATCTTCGTAAGACTCTTCGTTGCTCATGTTGTCGCCCGAGCTTTCGATTTCATCATCTTCCCTTGTTACTACTTCGATTTGTACCTCACGCTCTACCTCTGAGTTCAGATTTCGAACTTCTGTATCTACACCACTGAACCCTTCAGTTTGCACAAGTCGTTTCGTGAGCCTCAACGCATCTGTAGTTCCATCCATGTTGGATACAGGGTGTCACCCTCCTCTACTTGATTGTCCAACATTCTGGGTGGAACATCCCGCTCCAATGGTACACCGTTGGACAATTTGAGTGGGTCGTTTAGGATTTCGAGGTCCCTTCTCGTCAACCCTCCTAATACGCCTTTTCTGGCCTCTACTGTTGCGCCCCTGGATTCCTAATGATGATTCGCCAGGGCCAAACACGGATGAAGGTTGAGTGGGTTGTGGAGCTGAGTCGTGAACCTCTTCATCAATCGTCCGTAGAGCACCTCCACGCACCGGTGGCCTTGTTGGAAGGGTTGGGATAGACCTCCTCACTGTTGCCACATTTGTAGTCGTCTCTGGATTCAACGGCACATTCCAACTTCGATTCATAACATATGCCAATGGCACATCATCATCATCATTTGTAGTAACAATTGTTCCGAGGGTAGATGCGTTCAATACAACGGGATTTGGTATTCCCTCGTGTACAACTTCATTGACTTCGATGGCCTCTTCTTCATGTTCGCTTCTCATTGGAACTTGTGCACTGCTTCTTAAATTGCGGGCCATATTTGGAGGCGAACTAGTTGATATTGGAGATCTAGCTTCTTCCTCTACGGGTGCCATGGGAATAGGTACGCCTTCGTCGTTGTTGTCGGGGGTGCTTTCCCTCCTCAGTGATGCATGTGCCGGCGAAATTGCATCTATATTGTGCACAACGTTCTGTAGTGGACTGCGTACAGGTGAATTTCCCGGAGAAACATACCCATCGTCACTAAAATCAAATGTATTCCCGTATATTGGTCGTGGAGGACTATGTGGCGGCCTAACCATTGCATTCCAAGGATTGTTGTGCAACTGATCCTCTTCATCCCTGCGGTTCTCGCGTTCTCTCATAAAATCAGGAACAACGTCGTCTTCTTCCCCTGAAGACAAAGGCCCATCACGCTCGTCCTCATCGTCTCCATCTGCAAGCATCTGGTCGTAAAAAATGGCTGGGTTGTGTCCACGTTTTTGATGTTCAAGTTTGTTGTTCGCGTAGATATACACCAATGTCTCTGCCTTTGTCGTGGCCAAGCGGTTTCGCACTTTATTGTGCACAAAGGAATACATGCTCCAATTCCTTTCACACGAAGATGTAGAGCACGTCAAACCGAGAATTCGCTTTGCAATTTTTGGAAGAGCATTGCCCCCCACACAATTCCACCATTGATGAGGCAATAATTGACATTCAATGATATCGGGAGCCTCATGTAAAGGATCGAATGCACCTGTCTTTTCTTCAAATTGAGTTAGCTCCTGCATTGCTTCCACCACTAACACGTTCAATGGTACGCTCAGTTTTCGTATGACTCGATTCAAAGCTCCCTTCGCGTAGCCATTGTTATGAATAGCTTCCACGTCACTCAAGTATGGATTTAGTAGTGCCCCCGCATAGTGTAGGTCAGTAATCATCAACTTCCAGCGAGCATCAAATTGTTTTTCATATCGTGTTGCCACCACTGGATCAAGGAAAAATAGAGCATTCTTGAGAGAATAAATGTGCTCCTTCAAGGCTGTCATCATTACTAAAGCTTTCGGCATTGCCGGGACTTTTCCATCAAAATGACGAAGACAAAGCAGCACGGGCTCTACCATATGGAGGAAATTGTTGCACTGAACCCAAAACTCTTCTGAACGGATATCTTGCCTTGCAAGTTTGGCCTTGCCCATAATGAAATGTCCATTTCTGCGGTTTTGCAAACTCAACTCGAACGTGATGTATGTCTCATCCAGTGTCACGTTGTGCACTACTTGCTTGCAGTCTACCAAACGATCAATCATCAAGAAATTTGTGGCAAAACGTGTTTTGCTTGGAAGTCTCAACACTTTGTTTGGTGAAAATCTCCGAAACAACGCCAAAGTATGTTGGTATTTCTTGATGAACTTCACAATTGATGAAGCCTTTTTTATCAACTCCTTTACTCTCTGATCCTTTCCCCAGTCTTCTAAGAGTAAGTCCAAAATGTGTGCCGCACAACCCTGCCTATAAATGTGAGGATACCTTTCTTCCAACCTTGCCATCGCCCCCGTCATGACTGCAGCATTGTCCGTACACAATTGCACAACGTTGGTAGGCCCAACTTCCTCAATGTATCGTGCCATCGTCTCAGTCGTGTAAGATATATCCTTCTTCTCCCCAGTACTATCCACTGATCCCAAAAAGACATCCCCGGCGGGACACACCAACATCAAATTTAGTAATGGTCGCGAATTAGTATCGGACCAACCATCTGAACAAATTGTCGCTCCATACTGACTTATTGAAACCCTCGTCCGCTCCGAGACCATGGCTTCAACCGATGCCTTCTTAACATCTATCATTTTCGTGCGAATCACATTATACGGTGGCGGTTGGTACACGAATCCAGCTGCTGCAGTTTGTTTAACAACATTCACGAAGGCCGGGTGGCGCACAACATTAAATGAAATGTTCGCCTCGTAAAAGAAAGAAGCCCACAACCTATCCAATTCTTGTCTGCGGCTCGTCTATAATGATTCATCCATGCTTCTTTGCCGAGAAACAGATGGCATGTTCCTCCTTCTCTCAAGCGTTGTTCCAGTAGAATCTACTGAATTAGGCGTAGGATTTGGTCTTGCATTTGATTCAAAGGGATTGAGAGACCCTTCTTCTTCGACATCCAACGCAGGTGCAATAATAGACTCTGCAACATTAATTGGTGCATCATGTTTAGTCGGTGCATCATACATCTCTTCGTAACTCATGGACCTTGGAACTTGCCCCTCGCCAGTCCGAAACTTTTCTCGTACAATTCTAGGGATCTCCTTACAACGCTCCGATGTAGTCGAGCCGCCATAGCCAAAGTGAATCAATGCTCTCTTTCGTACAAATGCTTTGCTCCACCCACAAAACACGCATTTTCGAGCATGGGGGGAATTATCAATTGGGGTACACGGTACTAGCCAAGGGTCCCAATCCTTTGTGGACCTCCGCGTATCATTCATGGTCCCCCCCCTCCCAACACTTTGTCCAGCCATGTAGTAGATCAACACTAGGTCTTCAAAGAAAATGACTACAATAATCACACTAATACTATGGAAGATGTAATGACAAAGCAACCCGCTTAGAGTGGTCTTGTAAACCCTTCTAAACACGGTTGTTGCCCTCCAAAGAAGTTAAACGTCCACATGAAGCCTCTTTCGAAGGTCCAAGACAAGAGTTTTATCAACGGAGCCAAGGTGATAAAACAAGGGGTACCCCTAGAACTTTATACAAGAAAACTCCTTGGACCCGCGGTCGCCCCATGAGAGAATGCGGGTCCAAAAACCTGAAATCAGTCAGGTGATGGGCGACAGCGGGTCCAAGATTGGGCGACAGCGGGTCCAGAAGTGGGCGACTACGGGTCCAGGAGTGGGCGACTGCGGGTCCAGAAGTGGGCGCCACGGGTCCAGTAATGGGCAATTGCGGGTCCAGAAACAGGCGATTGTGGGTCCAGTAATGGGCGACTGCGGGTCCAGAAACAGGCGACTGCGGGTCCAGAAACAAGCGACTGCGGGTCCAAAAACGGGCAACTGCCATTTGTTTGGATAATTCTTGCATCCCTTGGGGTAATTTGGGGCCTATAATTGAAACTATGAATTCAGAATTTCCACTAAAAAAATAAGCCTTGAAAATAAAAAATTCTAGTGTTTGCCCTGGAGTGGCAATGAGTAGGTCAATTCACCCTAGCCGTGACAATTGCTCTGAACTTCAATAACAAGTTCTTTTCCAATCCGGCAAGTTTTGAATTTTCCTTTTTTTTTAATTCTCTTTTAATTCCTAAAGTCCGAACTCCCAAGGTCATTTTCCTGCCAAAATTCCTAGAATATTCAAGTATTCACAACATTGCAAACATAAATAACCAAAAATTCATATCTATATTTATGTACTCTTGTCAAGGAACTACATAGAATTCAATGTGCTTGCATTGGAATGTTCAAATTGGATAATATCCTTTTATATATACATAAGATGGAAAATACATAGTCCTCAAAAATGTGCTAAAAATGAAAATCATTCAACATCCATTTTGGCCTTTTCTTTGCGGTCATGAGCCTCATGTTCCATCTCATACAAGACTTTCGTACCTTCCAACTGCAAATTCCTAAGGTATCGGTCATCCTTCCCCAACTTCTTTTCCAACCAAAATTGCTTGTATGATTTTTTGAACTTCAAAAGCGCCTTCAGTGCATCCCGATGTTCTTCCAATTTTGGATCCAATGACAAAGAAACCCCAAGCTTCTTTTTCAAGTCAACTACTTCCGTAAGAGACAATGCTTGTTTAGTAGCCACATCTTTCCAACCACACATTTCTGCAACACGGTTAAGGGGGGCTTTGTCCTTTAATGCTTTCAAGGAATTTAATCTTGATCGTGCTTCTTCCACCCCTCGCTTCTCCAAGTCTATCTGATCTTCCTCCAGCTTGCATGCTTCCATAATTTTGGCAAGCCGTTCTTTTGCAAACTCATTGCTAGAAGAACTAGATCCTCCAGCATGCCGAGAAGAGAATCTAAGGTAAAATGCTTCCAAGTCTAAAATCTTTGTTATTTGCGTTGACAAAAGAACTTGCCGACTTTCAAGTTCAGCACGTAAGCTATTCACAATATCTCCACTCAAAGTTTGCGTTTCTTGATTGCGAAGCTTCTCACATTCTAGATGCTTTTCATCCAACTCATTTAGAAGCTTCTTGAGTTGAGCTTTGTAAACAACTTTGGTGTCCAACATTACTGTGTCAAGGACAGTTCCATCTTCAACAAATTCCTCACTTCGGTACATGTCATCAACACAATCCAATTGGAACAAAGAAGGCTTCACATCTTCTTCTGTTTCCATCTCTGTCCAAAAAACATCATCTTCTGCTTCTTGCATGCATGCAAGCACATACTGCAAAACTTCGTCTTCTTCAGTGCGAGGGACTGTAATCGGATTCACCATAGCAAGAGGCAAAATATCAAGATTTTGTGGTTGCCTAGCTGGTTCACCCTCTTCTTCCATTCTCGGGGGAGGTAAATTTTGTGAAGTAGAAGCCACCATCGCCATGTTTTGGGGCTACATTGGAGGGTCCTCACCAAGGTTGTCTTCCTCTCCCGAAGATGAATCAGATGACGTCCAATGAAACTGCTCATCGGGCACTCCCTCCTTCAAGTTTTTCTTCTGGCCTAGCCCTTCACGTGGATTGGCAGATAGAGCCGCCCTTGGGATGTTTTTTGTCGGTGGAAGGTGAGCATGCTTCACTCCCTTGATTGAACTCCAATCCATGCTTCGAAACAAAATGAGTTCCGCATACACCATTGCACATATGTAATACGGGACTTCGCTCCTGGGCACTGAATATGTGCCATACAAGTATCGATAAATTTCGATACAACGTTGCACAAATGCATCATTACGGCATGGATGCAAATTGGCCGTATTGTTGCGCCAATTCGTGTAGTGCCGATGATAGGGGAATAACTTGTCGATGTGGCACCACCCCACGAAGGACTTACAAGTCTTGGCGGTCCAGTGGCCCGTAATTCGATCCCAACCTCGGTAGGCCACACACGCTAGGTCCAAAAGGATGCGTCGTTGCCTAGGGTGCATGGCTCCTTTTGCCTTGGTCTTCTTCTTGTGGTCCGCCATTGGAGATGCTCTTGAGATTTGGGGCAAGGAATCTAAACTTAACCCTAAACCGCAAAGTATTATCTAGCAATTAGTGAGTGATGGAGTAAAATCAAGAACATGAGCCACATGTAAGTGAAATTCAAAACCCAAGCTCCCAGGCACGCAATCAGCCACTGTAAAGTAGGTGAAAGGCAGTACGCAACAAGAAGGGAAAGTGGCGAAGTCGGGTGGGGAGACAGCTAATTAACCCGCAATCGCCTTGGGACGAGTGCGGGAAGGGGCGCGTGCAGGTCTGAGAGCGATCGCGGGTAGGGCGACTGCGGGTCTAAGGGGCCGACTGCGAAGGCGACTGCGGGTAGGGCGACTGCGGGTTTGGGGCTACTGGGGATGGGCGACCGCGGGTCGATGGCTATAGAAATACTGGGGTCCTGCGCGACTGCGGGGAGGGCGACTGCGGGTCGATGGCTATAGAAATACTGGGGTCCTGCGCGACTGCGGGGAGGGCGACTGCGGGTCTGGGGCTACTGGGGATGGGCGACCGCGTGTGGGGCACCACAGAGTAATTTCTGGACCCCTACAGTGGGGCGACCGCGGGTGGGGCGACTGCGGGTCTAAGGGGCCGACTGCGAAGGCGACTGCGGGTAGGGCGACTGCGGGTTTGGGGCTACTGGGGATGGGCGACCGCGGGTCGATGGCTATAGAAATACTGGGGTCCTGCGCGACTGCGGGTAGGGCGACTGCGGGTCTGGGGCTACTGGGGATGGGCGACCGCGTGTGGGGCACCACAGAGTAATTTCTGGACCCCTACAGTGGGGCGACCGCGGGTGGGGCGACCGCGAGTGGGCGACTGCGGGTACAAGGCGGGATTTTGAATTTCTGAACCTCTAAGACTTTCACTTTGAAGTTCTCTTACACATAATTGTGGACATAAATTTTAGTTACCAATGCACTTCATAAAAATGTATTGCACCTTTTCATCTTTTATTTAAAAATTTGGGTTATGCATCTTTAGCCATTTTATTAATTATTGTTGCAACTTATTAAATTTGACATGCAAAAAGAGGATTCCCACCCTAACATCACTTCTGCAATTTCAATAAGAAAATAATCAAACATAAGAAATTTACCATCCATGATTCACATGGTTGCGTTTTATTTTCCAATGCAATCTCTATTATGTTTAGTTTGAATTTGTATGGTGAATCCATTGTAAAACAAGATCCAACTATGAAAAATGTGGGATTCTTGATCAATGTAGACCACTTTCGGAGAGCTCCAAAAGAAGGGGTTTGGGAATTGAAGGATAAATACCTTTTATTCATTTATGGTCAAGTGTGATTGACACATTATAAATTGCGTGAGAGAACAAAACTCAATATAATCAATTATACAATGCATAGGATAGGTGTAGTAAGATGGTTGTTCAAATATCCGATAAGGATTGGGTGTGACAGCATGAGCTCCCATATAACTTTCATCATGTGCTTCATCAAGCACCGTGAAGGTGTAGTTGGGAACTAATTGTCACAATTAATTGTCATAGCTATTTCCCAGCTGATTTCATGGTTTTGTTCAAATTTTATTTATCTGTACATTCATAGGTATCCAAACAATAAAACTTGTTTCATATTAATTAAAAGTGTAGCCATCATATTTACAAACAAAGGGATTAAATCAAGGGCATACATTTGTACATTTTCAATATTTGGGGATTTCAAACTTGTGAACCAAGAATAACAAGCCACAACATTTATGGGTATATATTTTATTGGAGGTGTCACATTTATGGGTATATATTTTTTGGGAGGGGTCACATATGTAAACCATTAAAGTATTGGGCACTAATCAATTAAACATTCATATACCATGGACTGTTTAGCAAAATATAATCATCCATCTGAGATAAACAATCCATGCATTGTTTAGCAAAATCATAGTATAGAAATGTAAAATGAAGTTCTTTGTCAAGCACATTGCTATTTCACATGTCTAGCATGACTTTAGTACTATTATCTTCATAAATAACTTATTTCTTTTTATGATCCCAACTCAAAAATCAAAATAGGGTCTTATGCCATGGTACAAGGCTGCCGTTTGATGCACCACAACAATGTCTCTAGTCACGAACGATTTGCCTGTGGCACAAGGTTGTCCAAGTTTGCTCGAGCTTGGTTTAACCTATTATTGGTCTGCTCAAAGATATCCGTGGTGTTGATTTAAACGCTCAGAGATTGTGTAAATGCGCGTTCCGTCCCGTGCTCATCATCCTAAGGTGGAATTGTCATTAGTACATATGATATTCACAGAATGGGGTACAAACAATACTAACCTAGCAAGTATATTAACTCATGTTGTGGTATTGCACTAACCTTAATGAGTTGTAACAACAAGCATCCATTCTCAGACTCGAAAAGTTTCTCGACATCCTCAAATTCTTCTAATAAAGCCCTGCATCTCCCGGCCCCCCATATCAATGAATATTAAAACATAACAACTACATATGGGTATTTTTAGCATATAATCTTATAATACAAGTTCTATACTAGAACAACCGAACCTGAGGTTTGTGCAATCTTTTCCTTGCCGAATCCACACATATTCTTCCATCATGGCCCACCCCTCCCTAATGGCCTCATCAAATTTGGCTCCCCAAACAATATCGCGTGTGTTTTGTATCAAACACATCACTCGTCCTGCAGCAAATAAGCACTAATAGTGAGATGAAATGTCCACCACTAACTATCCAACTAGAAATGTTCATTAATACATGTTCATTTCATTATTCAAGGATTCAAATCACCTATACAAAATGAAGGGCAATATTTTACTCACCCATTTTGCTGGCTTGGAAATGGCCTTTGGACTCATTGCATTGGCCATAATGAGCAAAGCAATACAATTTGTAGCCTTTCCAAAAGTCCTTAATCCTATTTCAAAGATCACAAATCAATTCCAATAGAATAGTCATTGTCATGGTGATTCTCCCACCTATTAAAAAGACATTGTCTACAATACAAGTGGATGACAATAAGGAAGTCAAACGCAAACTAAACAAATTTTTACCGGAAATATTCATGGTCGAGAATAATTATGACTTCCTCTGAGCACTTGCTAAATTGAACACCTGCCATTAAGCCTGTAAGGAGCCAAATAACTAATCATTAGCAATGCAAGAAGATTAAATTTGAATAGGCTACATAACAATTGAGGCCCCCCTACGTTACTATAACACCCAAAAATGAAAGAGAATCAATGAAGAACCAAATGAATCATTTTCATTTGAATTGCTAATTGTTTTAAATGTGAATTTAGTGTACCCTTTTTCGGTGACTTCACACCCATTTGTGTGTGCATCCTTATTATTCAACAACTTTGCCACAATGAATGCAATTGCCGTTTCAAGGCCCTCTACATCAAATGGCTTTGATATTCTCACTATCCTAAACTAATGGAAAAGATTTTGGGTTCATTGAAGTATACAAGAAGTGTCTGCTGTATTGTTGGCTGTTTGTGGGAAACCAAAAAAACCACGAGACCTCCACAACATTGGGCCCACATTCAGCCACTACAAGGTAGGTGAACTACAAGGCGCAGTTATGAAAATTATGGACCACAGGCTGGAACAGCCCATGAAATACCCGCAGTCGCCAAGGGCGCATGCGCTAACCCTAACACGGATACTAAGGCGACTGCGCGTGGGGCGACCGCGGGTCCGGTCCAAGGATCCCTCGCGTCTTTCAAGGGCGACCTCGGATCAGGGCGACCGCGGGTTAGGGCGACCTCGGGTCCTCGAGGGGGAAACACATTTCAAAATCCCCCCTCCATCAGGGCGACTGCGCATAGGGGGCGACTGCGGGTCAAGGAGAAAATGCAAACTCCTTGACCCGCAGTCGCCCCCTACGCGCAGTCGCCCATATGGAAGGGGAGAGAGACACCAAATACTTTTCCGCCCTCTATCAGGGCGACTGCGCGTAGGGGGCGACTGCGGGTCAAGGTGGGAGCAACCTAACTATTTCAAAATGCAATCTCCCCCCTTCAATCAGGGCGACTGCGCGTAGGGGGCGAGTGCGGGTCAAGGTGGGAGACACCAGAAATTTCGAAAATGCAATCTCCCCCCTTCCATTAGGGCGACTGCGCGTAGGGGGCGACTGCGGGTCCCCAGATCACTTCCAAAATCAGACCTGGGGTTCTAGGGCGATTGCGCTTTGGGCGACTGCGGGTATGGGCATGTTTCACAAGATTAATTTTTTTTTTGGGACCCCTCTCCCTTATTGTTTCTAATTCCCTTTAATCATATGTTACTTCCTCCATTTTGTTTACAAATTCAACAAGACAAACAAATCCTAGGTTTTGCATTAGCTCTCCAACACTCCTTTGGCAAGAAGTTCCAAATGAAAGTTTTATGTACATTCTAATAGTGGGGAGGTGTAATTAGATTTATTTGGGCATGTTTCACGAGATGGTGTTTTTTTTTGGGACCTCTCCCTTATTGTTTCTAATTCCCTTTAATCATATGTTACTTCCTCCATTTTGTTTACAAATTCAACAAGACAAAAAAGACATGATTCTGTTTTAGGTCTAAAACACTACATCTCGTGTAGGATGTGTAAGTATTTTATGTAGGTTTAAGGATTTGATTCTAGATAAAAGTTGTATTATTGTTTTCCAAGGTCTAGGGTCTAGGGTTTAGGATTTGGGAAACCCTTCACATTGTGAGAATAATTCTTCCATTGCCTTGCTATGTCTTTGATATGAACTGACGCCTAACATTTATTACCAATTTTGGATGTGAGATAAGGAAAAATCAATTAGAATATGCTGCAGATGCTAATTAGTGTTGGGTCAGATTGGTTGTTGGTTTAGGGCGACCTCGGGTCAGGGGCGACCGCGGGTCATCGACGAAGCAAAAAACACATTTGAATCAGGGCGACTGCGCGTAGGGGGCGACTGCGGGTCAAGGAGGGAGACTAATTTTCTGGAAAATGCAAACTCAATCTCCAGTGGGGCGACTGCGCGTAGGGGGCGACTGCGGGTCGAAGAGACTTCTTTGTGGGCGACCGCGTGTGCAAGTCTCGGGATGGTTTAGTTGGTACCCGCGGTCGCCCACGATCCGCAGTCGCCCTTGATGCGCAGTCGCCCATTTCAGCGCTCCAAAAGTGCGCAGTCGCCCATTCCCGCTGTCTTCAGACCCGCAGTCGCCCCTCCTTAGACCCGCAGTCGCCCCACTTCAGACCCGCAGTCGCCCCCTCCCGACCCGCAGTCATCCAAACGCACGCGCCCTGAGGCGACTTCGGGTACTTAAGCGTTAGCCCCACTTCCGATTCTCACCTTACTTTAGCCTTGCGCACTGTCTTTCACCTACCTTCAGGTGGCTGGATGCGTGCCCGTGGGCTGGGGTTTCAATTGGGGGGGGAATTTTTACCCTTTCAATCTACGAATTTTAAACTACGGTTTTGAATTGTTTTTAAGTACAACATGGCTTTTCTACATGAAGGCAACACTACAAGGAGAAAGTCTTTATGGGATCTGGACCTCGATGATCCAATTTTTTTCGAGGTTCCAATAGCTGTAAATGAAAACGAAGAAGGAGGGAGTCAAGAGCGACGGAAGGGCAAGAAGCAAAAGTCAGCACATGACAAGGACTCCAACTATCCTCCCCCGAGTTATACCCGATATGCATACGAAGCGTGTCTCCAGTGGTACGTAGGGAAAAGTGTACAATTCTTGGAGGCAAGCTATTTGAGGTGTCCTACAACTGGTAGTGTGTCTTTGCCAAACGATTTACAAGCACGGATTTTAACCAAGCTAAAGGGATCCGATGATTTCGCAGACATTGACTTGACATATTCTTCGAGACTATTTGAATGGCTTGATAACACATTGAAAGCGGTGATGTTCAATACCAAGAAATTGATGGAGGAACATCGACCGTTTCTTCCGATAATAGAGGAATCAGAAGACATCAAGGCATTCCGCCAAAAAATGGAGTGGTGGTCCAACGCAGTGAAGAAATTGGCAAGAGGCTCGGCAAGGGGTTTTAAGTGGAAAAATGCAGCGGTGCAGGCAGCATTTGCACGAGATGGTGGATTGTGTATCACGTGGATCCCCGATACGGCGAAAGTGGTGCCCTTTAGTGCTTTTGAACGTGAAGGGGGGTATGCAAAAGTGCGTAAGGTACGCATTGAAGGAATGGATACAATTCCAAGCTACATCGCTTTTGCTGAGAAAGTATCCAAGGCAATAAACCCGCGTGAGGGGAGAGTGCAACAATCCATGGATGCCCTTGCATGCCCCTTGAACCACCCTGGCATCATTAAGTTTTTTGCCATTCATTCTCGCACGAATGAAGCGTACACTTTGTGGTGGAATGGGGGCCATTTGAATGAGTTGAGGCATTTAGATCGTTCTGTATCACCAACCATTGACTGGCATGAAATGCAAAAAGCCACAAGACTTCCTGAAGAGAAACAAAAAGAACTTGGTCTCTTCCGAAGGCACAAGGCAAAGTTGGCATGGGCTTTAGTATATGTGACAAATCTGATGCACAAGTGCCGCGTGCTACACAATGACTTGTCTCCCATGAACATCATGTTGCATTTTCCGGATTATTCAAACGACATAATCAACATTGGAATTTGTGATTTTGGAATTTCAAGTCGTTTTGACGAAAACGCGCCTTCACATTTTGGAAAGCCATCTGAGGCCAAGAGGGATCAATACCGAGAAGGTCGTTGGTGGGTTGCCCCGGAATTGTTTTATGCATATGGACCTCCAAATTCCGATACAAGCATAAAGATCATGCAACAACGGTATAAATATACGCAACAGTCAGACTCGTATTCTATTGGGAAGTTGACCGAATGGATGAGAATTGGTGATATGGACGATTGGGACAAGGATTTGTTCAAGAACTGCGAGGGATCAATGTACTTTGGAATGAAGTTGCGTGAACTCGTGAACACTGACCCAAAGAAGAGACCAACGTGTATAGAGATCACAAATTCCCTTATGTCTCCACCATGGTCCATGATGCCCCCCGAATTGGTGTTCCGAGACTCACCTTTGTAATAGGATAGTCTAGAGCAAGAGTTTAGTGCTGCAAGCAATGAGCTTGGTGGCCAATTATGTGTTGCTTACTTTGTAATATTTTCCTATAATATATGAAGGAATTTTATGCTACGCGCCTTGTCTTTAGAAAAACAATTACTCAATGGGCTATTTGTCAAATTGTATATATTGAATATGGCCTTTTACACATTGTTATGCAAAGTATAACAACTTTTGAATTCAAATGTTCTTGGTCCTTTTTGATTCCGTAGTATATAATGGACGCAAGGAAAATAAGAAAATGAAAATAAATTAGTTGGTAATTGATGTTGAAGACTTGTATTATTTCTTGAATAAAATGTGCTAGTATGCACTTGAAAGGAGTTTTACTTTCATGGTCATTGAATTCAAATAGTTGTTTTTTCAATCTCTAAAAAAATGTAAGTCATACATCATTTACATTCTCTTATTATTTTTTCTATTTCCAAAAATAAAAGCAAGTTGGGTTTTTTTTCCTATTTATTCTAATTCAAATATAGGAAACATACATTTTAGACTTTTTTAGACTTTTCCTTTTTATTCGTACTTTACCTATTTCAAAATAGATGAGAGATGTTTTTATTTATTTATTTAACCTTTTTCGCTCTCTTCCTATTTATTTTATTTGGAAAAAGGAAGTTCATTGACTTCTTGCGACCCCTTTTTTTTTTTGAGACAATGAAACAAGAGTGGATATTGCAAAAAAGATATGTAGCCATAATCTTTGTCATTTATTAAACACACAATTCGAGAAAACTTGGATGAATTCAATAAAAAATGTAAATCTGGTTTTACCATATATATTATTCCTAGTAGCATAATGTTTTCCTACCATATTCTTTTTTTTGGTATATGTCATCCAAATTGATAAAAACACACATTCTTTCATAGATGGTTGGAGTATGATATAAGTCCAACAATGACTTTCATTTATAGATTTGTGTCCGTACAAGAAATTTAGTTATTAGGCATGTAATTTACCAAAATTAGTGTGTGTAACATAGTATGTAATTTGAGTCTACATCCAAAAATACATAATGAACATCTCATGTCAAAACAATTACAAAGACATTATTGTTACAATTGCAATGGTTAATACTTAATAATCATAACATTGGTTATTTACAATGAAATAAGTCATTTACAATGAAATAAGTCATTTACAATGAAATAAGTCATTTACAATGAAATAAGTCATTTACAATGAAATAAGTCATTTACAATGAAATAAGTCATTTACAATAAAATTAAGAATTAACAATGAAATAAGTCATTTACAATAAAATTAAGAATTAACAATGAAATTAATTAATAAGAAAAAAATTAGTTAACAAGAACTTCTTCTAAAACAATTGCAAAGATTTAACTTTTGTTCAGATAATCAATAAGGAATCCATTTGTACCACAACCGACCTCAACCCTAATGGCTCCCCAAATATAGTATAAAGTATAAACTAGTATTCCATAAATTTTGCAACACAAATGGGATTGAGCTCACAATCCTTTTTTTTTCCCTTGAGATTTGGTGCTCAAAAGCAACAAAAAATTTAGGCTAGCTATAAGCTATAGGAATTTTTTAGGAAAATTTTGGATGAAATTGCTAGAAAAACTTCAACTTCTAGAAAAGTCTTCGATGAAATCGCCACAATGTAAATGAAAATAGAATTTTAGATACTTAGTATCACATTTTCTATCCAGTACGTGGATAAATGTTGAAGCTTGGAGCCCCTCCGTAACATTTAGTATCACCACTTTCCTAGCGCAAGGAAAAATGGAAAAAATATCACAATCTATAAACATGTACTAAGAAAGAAAAGAAAAGTCCATGCATTAATAGATGGACCTGCGGTCGCCTGGGACCCGCTGTCGCCCAGGACCCGCGGTCGCCTTCGCAAAGTAGACCCGTGGTCGTCCTGGACCCGCGGTCGCCTAGGACCCGCAGTCGCCCTGGACCCGAAGTCGCCCTGGACCCGAAGTCGCCCTGGACCCGCGGTCGCCCACTCGCCCGGGCTCCTTCGACCCGCGGTCGCGTTGGAGCACCTATCCAGACCCGCAGTCGCCCCACTCTAGGACCCGCGGTCGCCCTGGAGCACTGGGCTGACCCGCACTCGCCCCACTTCAGGACCCGCACGCGCCCCAGGGCGACCTCGGGTACATCAGCGTTCTCCTCCACCCGCAGTCGCCATTAAATTTTCCCTGGCATTCTGCGCACTGTCTTTCACCTGCTGATGTGGCTGAATGCGTGCACAGAAGCTAGGGGTTTGAGTTGTGGGGGGGGATTTTTGTCCCTTTGCACGGCTCATTTTATTCACACTTGGATGACATAGGGTGTTTCACGAGAACATTGTATTTTTGTAAATGTTAAATGTGATAGGATTACGTTTAGCATTTTTTACACCTACGGTTTAGGCTTGCAACCCTAAACCGCATAGTACTTAGTTGGCTACTTTTGAGATGAAGTGATCGTTATGGAGGGCGAGGACTCTCAACCGCCACACGGTATGTCAAGATACCGACTTTGGCTCAACAAAAAGGCGGTTCGTGACAAGGATCGTAAAAGGAGCGGCAAACCTCGCAAGAAGCGTGTACCCATCTTGTTGCATCCAAAGATGAAGGCCTTTTTGGAATGGGAAGTAGAACCAGAGCCTTGGACATATGAAATTGTAAACAAATATGTGGATTGGTGCCACATCAACAAGTTGTTCCCGTTTTGGCGATACCCTTTGCACATGAAGTCTAATAAGGCAAATTTGGCTTACTGCAAGAGTGTTGTCTTCTAGCGAAGGTGTTTGGAGGTATGGCAACAACTCTATTTGGAGTCCCAGCCTTATCGAAATGACAACTTCTCTTTCTATCTTGTGCAAATGGTGTACGTTGAAGTTCAATTGAAGAAAAAGGTAGATTGGACAACCTTGAAGGAGCTTCCTATCGGTGACCGCCCGGACAGACCGATAGTGCTGGATGAAGAAGGACTTCTTCAAGCAAATCAGAAGCTTTTAGAGGCAAAGCCTGGCAAGTTGGCTGTTGGTGATGACCAAGTTCAATGGTCTTCAACTTCTAGCTCAGATGAGCACACTCACGAATACGATGGATATTCTTTTGAGAGTGACAACGAAGACATTGGCAAAGAAAAACAAGAGGCGGCTGAAGATGTTCAAGTTGACAAGAAGGGCAAGAGGAAGCTTGAGGAGCCGCAATCATTGTCCAAGATTCAAAAACAAAGCGAAGATGTTCATGTACCGATCAATGTGGACCGTTCTGGTGCAGACATTGGATCTAGCGGAAGTAGTGACAATGATTCGGAAGACAATTTCGAGATGTTGGGCACTAAGATCGAAAGTGCACGAGCAGCTTTGACTTCAACAGTAGCGGATCTTATGAATTTGAAAGAGAAGGTACAACATCTTCCAGTGAATCCAACTGTTGTAGATGGGTTGAAGAAGGAGTTAGAGGCGACTGAAAACGCCGTTGCTGAAAATGAGAAGATTTACTCTAAGTTAAACAAAAGTAGAGTAAATTATTTCAAGAAGATCGAAGACGGGCGAGCACACATTTCCGATGATTTAGCGGTGCTTCAAAATAAACTTGATCTTTTGCAACGTGATAAATGGTCCCATCAAAGCGAAAGGAGAAGCTTGAATCTTCAAATACGTGAGCTAGAGATGGAATATTATGATGATGCCTTAAAAGAAGCCAAAAAAGAGGGCATCTTGGCTATAGCTCCGGATTATGGTAGCAATACAGAAGAAAGAGCAACGCTTTTTTATTTGGTGAAGCTACTGGAGAAAAAACAAGAGTTGTTGCACGAGGGCATATTGGACTTGGAGCGCCACATCCTTTATTTTAAGGAATGGCGCAAGTGGGCCTATGAAGGCATAGGTGCCACCCGTGCGGAACTTCAAAGAATGAGACCGGAGCCCAAAGAAAGTGACTTTGTGAATAGTGAAAAAAATGCTTAGTGGTTGGATCTAGTGTGGTAGAAAAAAACAATTTGACCTTCCAATTTTTGATTTTCCAAAGGTTTTGTGGAATAAAGAAATTCACACCTTTGTTTTTGAAATGTACATATGTTTTTATTATATTTTGAATACGAGGGCTATGAATTTGGTGTCTTTGCAAGAATGGATGTCAGAGATGGTACCTACGGGCTGAAATTTGGGACTGAATTTTTGAAACTTTATTTGAAGATAGAAAAAACGATTACCTTTGTGGTAATATAACTTTTTTTCCAATCGGTGCCCGGGAACAAAAGTTATGCCCATATAGTCCAAACTCCAAAGCAGGGGAGAATGGGCAGCAAAAAAATGTGACAAGCATTTGAATTTATTTTTCTAAGTTTTTTTCCCTCGTAGATTATAATTTTGTCTATCCGGAAAGCTTTTTTTCATTTCATTTGGATATTTTATGAGAAAGTTATGGACAATCTTGTTTATTGGGCAATTAGAGCTTCTGGTGGGAAAAATACCTTGTAAGATTAATTTAGGAACGCAATTTTGGCAATTGTTCAAGAAAAGAAGTTTGACATGGTTTAGTTTGCTTGCAACAACAATTTGACCGTGGGGATTAGTGCATTTTAATTCTATCTTAGAAAGAAAATAGATTTTCATTCAATCTCATATGTACTTCTATTCTACAAGTTTTTTAAGAATGAAAATTAAGTTTTTTTGAAAACCTTTTTTTTATTTAGACTCTCAACTCAATTCTCCACTATATTTGTTTAAAGCTCAAAACTCTGTAGTGCAAGAAATTAAAGTGAAAAATGTTAAAAGTCAAATAATGTAGTCCAGCAATGTGCTGAAAAAATTGTTTTTTTCACTCTAAATGCGGATATCTTGCAAAGTTGCAATCTGTAAGATGAAAAATTCTGAAATTTTTTCCACACATTCTCATACTAGTAAGGTGTAAGATCCTATGGTTATGTGTGGGAAAAAAACAATTTTCAAAAACAATTTTGGATACTTTAAGAAATTGTTGAGTAGAAGTAGGTAAGATGTAGTTGTAGAATTTAAATAATGAATATCTCTAAAATGAAATGAAAATGGTGAGAGTGTGCTATCAAGTGAAGTTAACTATGTGACCGGACCTAATTTTTTTTTAGATTGTAGAAATTGCCTGGAGAAACAAATCCTACAAGCAACTTTTAAAAGAAGAAGCTGTAGACTCAAGTTGCCCGCCAAACAAAATCGTCCATAACTTTCTCATAAAAAATCTGAATGGAATGAATCAAATTTTTCCATGTAAACAAAAACATGTTGTATGAGAAAAAAATCCAAAAGGAAAAAATTCATTAAAAGATTTGAAGATAGCAATTTTGTGGGGACCGTGTATGGAATCATTGTGCGAGGCATTACAACAAATGTATTTGCATTTCACCAATTACATTTTAGGCTACAAATGTATAAGTATGCCCAAACCTTCAAAACCAAAGCAATAGAAGGTTGTTGTCGATAAGCACAGTAGTACAATACACAGCCAAGGCGGTATAGTTTTAGAAGCCAACCTCTTAACCCTAACTCTTGCTAGAGTACTACAGTGTGCGAGTATGGATATGCTATGGCCCTTATACTATGGGCCTTACATCTTGTATACTACTACGATTAACTAGAACCACCGTTGAAGTAAGTATCTCATAGAAATGTTTAATTCAAGTCCATTGAATTGTTCTGAGAACCACTCGTTGCACCTTGTTCGTAATCATTGGACTCTCCAACAACGAGTTTCTTCTTAGCATGAGTCCTTGAAGTAGGTCCATCTGCTTGTAAAATAGATTCCAAGACCTTGGATTTCTTGAGAGCTTCAAGTGTCCTTTTAGTTTGCGGAGAGTGTAACTCCAATAGATAATCGAGTACTTGGCTTTGGTAATAAGGCCCGTATGTTGAGTCGAGGTAAGCCATACTATTCAAGTCTTCTAGAGTGGCATTTTCATCACGATTAGCCCCTTGTTCACCTTCAAAGGTACAAGCCGCTGAACATTAACAGAAATCAAAGGTACAAGCCGCTGAACATTAATGAATATAACATTCATAGGTCCACTGTTACATTTAGGCTTTCATTTTAGAGCTTAGCCATTCTTAGCTTCATTCTCTAAAACGATTTACTAATGATGGACACTCATATATTCTAAGAATGCATAAATTTCTTGAAATACATCCATGTCAAATGATTAGTGAATGGTACTAAATGTCATTTCATTTGTACCAAATGAAATACACATAACTATGTGGACAAAACTACCTGTGGAATTGTAATGATCCCTGCTTTAACTAGAAGAAGCTTCAATTCACTGAAGCTATAACTTGGTGCATGAATGAATTTGTCCTCATCCATGTTCATCTTGCAAAAGTAGCGGAACAAGTAGTACAAGTGTTTGCAATTCACGTACTGTTGGCAACCGCCAATAGATGAAACAACCATGCTAATAAAGTCTGGGCAACTTCATGACGGATACATACCCATTGTAATTCGGTACACATTTCGGTTATGCTCTGCCCCGGTCTCCAATGACACAATTGCACCTAGCCCCGGAAATGGCAACAATGTTACCCCAAGTATTTCTCCTTTAACATTTCCAGCACTCTCCCACTTATTCCGTTGTTCTATAGTTGGTGCATTTGTGATTCGCCGTATTGTTCGGTTGTTTCGGACCGTTGGATACATATGACCATCAGGTGGAGGTGGTTGGTCATACAATACGCTCTTGAATATGTTGGATATATTGAAGAGTCGACGAGGAGATAAGATAGGGCGCTCTTGAAGTCGAAAGCCAGCATGCTGCAGTAATAATGTCTCTTCCCGAGTTAGATGAGTTCCAGTTAAAACAGGCCATTCCTCTGGTACCTCAGGCCAATCTATTACCCACTTTCGCTTAGTTCCTTTGACACATCGTTCAATATCATCTGCACAAAACCAAAAATCTGCTAGCACCTCACGCTTAGTGCCGTAATCTTCTTTTTTCCCGCGATAGGTGGGAGCAGGTGTTCCCTTTTGCCCTTTCGAAATTCTTGCAGTGCACCTTATATTCGACCCCCGTTGTTGAGCATGACATTTTGCGTTCGATTTCTGATTGATCCTTGCAATGTGCCACTTTGAAGTGTCACAATCACTTTCAAAAGCAACTGTCACATGTGAAGAAGTGTTCCCTTCAGGTTGTTTACTACTATCCCCACAGGAGTCAGCAAATGCCATTGTAGACCGCGTTCTGACACGAGGTTGGGAAAAATTCAATTTATCAGGTCTATGTGAATCTCCTGCATTGCCAATAGGTACGTCCAACTTCCTCTTTGTACTTCCAAATACTTCTTCTCCTTCCAAATGGGGTATGCGAGTTCCCACACCTTCCGATCCCGATAAAGTATTCAATGCCTCTGCGATTTTCTTAGGATCTCCACTACGTCTTACAGCTCTCAGCTTCAATTCTCCTTTTGATGGACCACATCCAGATGCATGTCCCTTCAAGTAAGCACGATAGTTTGTCATTTGCATCCACGCACGGATGCTGTCATCGCAAGTGGCGTCAAATAAATTGTTTCCTCGATTCCCAGACATTTGAAGCCACTTGTTATGAACGGTTTCTGATAAGTTGCACAAAGGCATGTCCGCCATCTTGTCCAAACTCAAACCCTACAAATGCAACATAATATACTTCATGGGTCTCAGATTCAATAGAACATGATATAGTCCACTGCATTTTGACTATTACAGAATTAAATGCAATGTACAGGTCACATGAAGTCAAGGACATTCTATAAAAATTGAAGATCACCTTATATTAAACCTTCGGAAACAACCATTACAAGAAAATCCAACTCCGCGTTCAGACATCCTAATCCTTCCGAATGACAATTTCTATATTTTTTTTCTTCTACATAAACCAAAAATGGGGGTATTGAGTGGGGACCCCAAAACCTTAGTCAGGTCCGACTAAGGTATTTTGGTTGCCTCATAGTACCCCCATTTCCGGTTTTGTTAGAAAAAAAAAAAAAAAAAAAAATTCAGGTTACTCTAAAATTCTCCTGTTAATCCAGAATTGCAACCAAAAAAATTTAAATAAAATTTAAACATAGTGTTCCGAATGTCGCAAAACATACTAAATCTCAAATTGGAGTTGAGCTTACTATTTGCATGAAGCCTCCCCATTGTCTATACCGGAAATGCCAAAAGGCAAGCCAATGGTCTAAGTGATGAAGTGCATCTTCAGTGGTAGCTCCTGATGATAACCACCGTGACTGAATTGCAAGATACTTTGTCTCTGCGTCCCCCATACTCTTTGCATCTTTGTATTGTTTACATAGTACATTGTGTTGTTGTTGGAATGCTTCCTTGATATACTTTTGTGTGTACTTCTGAAGTGAAGTACTCCAATGCAACAAGCAAGTCCTCTCGCGATTTTCCATTTTTTGATTTGGAAAACCGCTACCATAAATGATACGAACCGCATTCCAATTGGCCATAGCGCTATCTGCCATGAACCCCTTGAAGTTTGGATATTCTACTCCGTGTCGTGACATGACTGCATTCAAGCATTTCCAAAAAAGCACTTATACCTCAGTATCTTCCGATTGCATATCGCATGTTGCAATTGTCATGACTTTCTTGTAATCGGAATCGTACACGTGGCAAGCCATTGTGGTCCACTCCTTCACACGCTTGACGTGGTCAAACATCATCCACGCATTTTCTAGATTCCCTCCGGGTTGCATGCGCTTCACCAGGTCCACTCCACTTCCAGGTCCTTCAGTGAGCATCTTGAAAATGTACACCTTCTCCTTCCCTTGGCCTGGGAAGACGCTCTCATGAATGAACTCAAATTTTGACTCCTTCTTCATGGTCATAATGTTGTCGATCACGCCTCCACGGTTGTTAGAGCGAAAGGAAGATATCACATTACAGATGTTCGGACTACTCAAATACTCAAACCTATCCATAACCTCTTCCAGTTCATATCCTTTCAACATCTCTTTCTCTCCTTCACCGTTGTGAAACAAATACGTTGTTAGGAAATCTTTACTGGCGGAGAGAGCAATTGCCGAGTTTGTTGCGGTTGGTGTTTTTGCCACTTGCTCTGCTATGAGTCCACAAATCTTTTCTGTAGAATCTCTATACATGCCTTTTGCTACTGGATGAGAATGATCTCCAATATGAATAGCGGCCCTAGTCATTTTTGGATTCTCATTATAGCAGTAGTAAATTCTAGCATCACATGTCTGCAAGCACGTCGGTGTCAATTTGCAGATCTTGCAAACTAACGTACAATCTTTAGGAGCACTGTCCCCTTCTACAAATGGAAAGGTCGTGTAACCAGTCCACTCTGTTTCATTGTGTTTTGAAGCCCTCTTCAAGTAATCACACTCTAGATTTACACAAGCAAGATGACCAGCGCAGTATGATTTACGGAACTTCAGGTTGTCAGAGTTGTGAATGTTTGTGGTCAATACCTTGCACCATGGATGGCCGTCATAACGCTTGTCCATCCCTTCCAAATTCCTAGATGCTGATGAAGACGAAGCCCCCCGACATGGAGGCAATTCGAAGATGACATCTTCATTGAACACTGGTGGAAGGAATTGCACTCGATGGTGGTTAATGGCATTCAAATCCATTGTTGACAATTCGTTTCTAGATCGATGCATGCTACTCAGTCTCCTCAAAGAATCCATAATACTTACTCTATCAACTGGACTTGGATACAATGGAGGACGGGACAACAACGACGTTGCAGGATTAATTGATGGGATGCCAGAAAGTGAATGAACAACATGCTTCTCGTTTTGATCCTTCTCTACAAATCGTGGTTTCTTATGTAGAGTAAGGTCAGGTGACTCTCCTTCCGATTCGCTAGACAACTCAATGATGGGGTGTAATTGCTCAACCTTTACCGCACCCAGAATTGTAGGTCAAGAAGGGACTGCCAAAACTTGACGAGGAGGACTACACAGAACAGCATGGTTGACATATGGCATATCAACTGTCGAATTATCAGATTGGCGACTTAGAATCTCAGTTGATGCAGCTATCATGGAAAGAGGAAGACCATAAGCTCTGTAGTTTCCTGAAGCAAGGTACCAACAATGGCCTCCCTCTTCTACGGACTTTACAACATGAACAGACTCTTGGTGCTCACCGGATTTTGACTTCCTCTCTTCTTCAACATAGATGGAAGACTCAACAAATCTGAACCGTACATGAAGCAAATGACTTAGTACTCTAGCAAATGACTTAGTACTCTAGCAAATCCTCCCTCCTCAACTGGAAACACAAGTGGTATCGTATGACCATCTACTCTAACACAAGCCATGATGATGAAATACACTTGTGTATTTCATGAAACTCAAGAAGCCGATACTTAGACTGAAGTGGGGGAATGACTGAACTTAGTTAAGTACTACATCATGTATGCACATACATCCATTCAAAATAGACCACAGAATTTCCATGAATAGAGGATTCTTTATCATGCACTATGTCTAAGAGGGGCTACTAAAGAAGCCGCCAAAAATTAAATTCCCTACCACTATTATAAAGCATGGCATTCAATGCATTTAGGCGGCTCTAGCATATACCTTCCACCAAGGGACATGTAGTAGTTGGGTTAACATTTATTTCCCATAAATGGGTACATAGATCATGGCTAAAGCAGCCACACTCCAACTTTATTCCCGCGATTTTTAAAGGTCACGTTCACAAGCATTTTGGTGGCTCTGGCAAGGACCTTTACAGTGAATGCAATAAATTGATCTGACATAGTTATACTTATTATGAAAGATGCCTCCACTTTTTCACAACAATCTATGAATACTTATTGTGAAAGTTAAGGGTACATTGCCAAGTGGGAGGATAGCTCTTTAAATGAAATGTTAGCTATAATTACTTCTACATTCTTAGGGCGGCGCGTGAAGGTGGTATGACTTTTAAATTTTCAGGGCGGCGTGTCAGAGGAATGTAATCAATGAGGGGATGCCACTACTGTGCTTCTAAGTATAAGTACTCTCCACTTCTCCATGGAAGAGATACTCGTATTCTTGTTTTTGGAAACAACGTTTGCTTTCGAGAGGCTCTTCCATCCATTCCTTTCATGTATGAGTCCATTGATAGTCATAGTGTTACATTTGTTATTCCGAAGCTGAAAAGCAAACGCAAGAGGCGTAGTTGTTTGTATTTCTCATCTCCAAAAGCGCTTAGGATATCTAGAATGAATCGTCCGAAGAAAGTGGCGTCCAAGATTGCTCAATCAAATCCAGGGAACCTGCAGAAAGTCCTTCGCTTTGAAGCTGGAGGTAGCGGTGTGGAAGAGAATGACGAAGTGCAAAGCTTGGACTCACAGCAAGCAATGTCGGAGGACCCCAGAGATGAGACGGTACTACAAGTAAGCACATTTAAATTCCTTTCGTTCTTTCAATAACCATTGAATCTATAGGATTGATTACGTGGAAAAGTGAATTCTTCCTTATACAATGACTTCAAATGCAAGTTTCATTGTAGGTTCTGTATAGGAGCATACAAACATTACTTGCATGTGAACTATGTATAATGAAGAGGGTTCAATATTAAATACTAAATATGTGGGATATGGGTTAAATGTTCTGTGAATACCTTTCAGGTTGTCAACAATCATCATATTATGTCCATTACATGTTAGCAAGTTCATTTCATTTGTAACTTGTACATTGGTAATGAGTGAGAAGGATTCATTTGTACTTGTCTAAAATCCTTTTATGTTCAAGAATTGTTTAATATCAGAAGGATTCTCTATAAGATATAAATTATGAAAATTCTTAAATAGTTTTCATGTATTAATATAATGATCAATATATTTCAAATAATGGTCAATCTTTTTCATTTGAATATCAATGTATTTCAATAAATGGTTACTCATTTCAAAGAATGTTATATAAGTTATTCTATTGAAGTTAAAAAATTTACAAATATATTTGAATTACATTAGGAACAAATATCTTCGTCTGACTTGTACTTTAGCGTGGAGCGGTACGACGTCTATTTCCTGGATGTTCGGCACATTCAGATCCTTCATTCAGTCTCATTCTTGCATGGATGAAAGTCATCCTAATATTTGTTGATATTTTATTTAGTTGTTGTCCTATCTATTGGATGGATTTGGTGTTATTAGAATATACAAATTCATAAAATTACAAATGTAGAAATATGTCAACTAGTATACTTGCATGGACTTTAGATAAAAACAGAAAGTGCAAAAAAGAGGTGAAATATGTAAAGGTCATTGAAATTTAGAAACCACCACAAGAAGATAACGTTTTTTCAAATTTAATCAAACTCATTTCACTGAAAAATAATAATATTTCACTTGTAATTGAACTTGGAAGAAATTCTGAAATATTTTATTTGAAATTTATAGAAAATAATTGGTGACAATATTAATAGATCTAACCGTACGAATAGAATTTAAATATCAAAATCTACTGATTTTGATTTAGAAAACCGATTCCAAAATATTCTTTGGAACATTAGTGTATAATGGTTTTACTAAAAAAGTTAAATATGACCATTTCCTTTTTACACTTGCCTAAGATATTAGTATCCTTATTTCAAGCTGCAATTACGGTTCCCTTATTTCCTTATTTGAAGCTGCAATTAAGGATATTAGTATCTTTATTTCAAACAGACAATTTTAGCCGACTGGCTGTTTCAAGGACAGCCGGATAGTTACGCCCTTTTTTAGCCTCCATGATGAATGTTTATGGGCAAGTGACTGATAGAATGGGGCGCATGATCTTTCAAACTTCCTTTACTAAAACTGCCAAAACTTTCGATCATTCTATCTAAATCAGGAACTGCCAGTGCATGCGGGAAAATACCTTTCTCGGAAAAATATTCATGCACCTGCCGCCATTCCCGCCAAGCCTTCGGTTTCCGGTGAACCACACGTTCAATTCCCTCATGCTATCTAGTTCTTCCGGAGGTGTAAGAAATATAATATATAACTGAACCACTAACTTAAACAATCATCTCTACCTGTATTCTTGCAGCGCCAGTCACGCCAGGCAGTTTTGAGGAGGGTCGGCAGCATGAGACACACGAGGGCGCGTTCTAGGGAAGAAGAGAGGTCTTCAGCCGAAGACAAAACGACAAATCCAGAACCTGCACACACTCCAGCTGAGGTAAGAATCTTGGTTTCAACTTCATTCATTTGCTTCTATGCTTCAGTTGAGGTTTCATTGCCACAAAAATGAATTAAGACATGTTTGAATCAGTTTGCTTACTGAACTCTTTTTGTTGCTCTGAAATCGTCCATTATAATTTCTGGAGATGATTGTTGATCCTTTGATTCTCATTTCGGAGATGGTCGATGCTCGCTGTCATTTTTCTGTTGTTCATTTCGGAGCGCATGCCGAAGTTCACAGAATCGAAAATTCTAACCCGCATGTCGACGTGGAGCTCAGTCAATCTACTTCCAGAGATAATGCGACCCATCTGCCCTGATTCAGAATCTAGTCACACATTCTATCCCGATGCTCACATGTATGTGATCGGTAGTCTTTTTGGTGGCTGTAGTCGATTTCAGGTTAAAGTTGTCGATTGAAATCCCAAGTGTACACGATCTGTGTCATTCTGAACTAGTCTCCAGGACGTGGGTTTGCTGTCTGACCCCGAACTAGTCAAATGGACCTAGTCGTGCTAACTAAAGATCTGACCTACTATTTTCAAGACCGGTCCAGACTCGTACATATTATCTGCTGAATTTGAGCTCTGAACCCGGAGATGTGATCCATTGTTTCCGAGCTCTGAACCTTCAGATTTCGGTTTCTTATCTGATCCTCCGACATTGAAGTTGTAACCGGTTGTTTACAAACTCTGAACTACTGCTCTGGAGTTGCGAGCCCTATTTTTAATGTGGTCTGTTCTGTAGTTGAAGGCGTAGCATCCAGTAATGATCCGTGGATTCGGAGCTCCAACCTCGATGATGAATCCAACGTTTTCCAAGCTCTAATCTACTGTTTTGTTGTTGCACGCTCAGTTTTCTAGTTGTAGGCGTAGCATCCACCTCTGATCCGCAAGGAAAAATAATAAGAAAATGCGATACTTAGTTGTTCAATTTGAGGGGGAGACTGGAAGTTGGGGTACCGCGAGGTACCCCCCAAACCCCAGTCGGACCCGACTGTGGTTTCGGGGGTACCTCGCAGTACCCCAACTTCCAGTCTCAGACCGATCTGAGAGGAACGAAATGCTTTTTTTAATGTTGCCGACCTCTGAGAAGTCTGGAATCGACAGAAGAACCAGAATATTCTTCGAAATGCTTTTTTTAATCTTGCCTAGCTCTGAGAAGTCTCCTGGTCAGCATTGTTTGCAGGAGACTGAAAGTTGGGGTACCGCAAGGTACCCCCCAAACCCGAGTCGGACCCGACTGTGGTTTTGGGGGTACCTCGCGGTACCCCAACTTCTAGTCTCCATAGGGTAAGTAGTCTTTAAATGATCTGGTTTTTTTTTTTAAATTTGCCGCCGATGTTGTCTCGCCCGAGGTTCCGTTAATGGGTGCCCTCGTGTGGAGTTTAATTTTTGCCGATTGATTCTCGACATTCTTATGAGACCGGAAGTTGGGGTACCGCAAGGTACCCCCCAAACCCTAGTCGGACCCGACTGTGGTTTTGGGGGTACCTCGCAGTACCCCAACTTCCGATCTCCATACGGTAGGTATTGATTAAAATACTTGTGTTTAAAAAAAAAATTGCCGATGATGTTTATCCGATCTTTCTCGCCCGAGTTGCCGTTAATGGCTGCCCTCGTGTCGAGTTTAATTTTTGCCGGTTGATTCTTGACATTGTAATGAGACCGGAAGTTGGGGTACCGCAAGGTACCCCCCAAACCCTAGTCGGACCCGACTAGGGTTTTGGGGGTACCTCGCGATACCCCAACTTTCGGTCTCCATACGGTAGGTATTGATTGAATTACTTTTTATTTTTATTTTTTAAATTGTGGATGTTGCCTATCTGATCTTTCTCGCCAGACTTGCCGATAATGGTTGCCCTTGTGTCGAGATTATTTTTGCCGATGCTTTCTCGACATTTGTATGAGATTGGGAATTGGGGTACCGCAAGGTACCTCCAAAACCCCAGTCAGACCCGACTGTGGTTTTAGGGGTACCTTGCACTACCCCAACTTCCGATCTCCATATGGTAGAAGTTTCTGGAATGACATTTTTTTTTGGCCGATGTTGTCTTTTCGAAGCTATGTCGGCATGAGTTATTTTTTTCTGATGCGTTGTCGACAATTGGATCAGACATGTTATGTGTATTTCCAATGTTGTGAAAACTTGATTAGTGTAATTTGAATGTAAAACTTGATTAGTATAACTTGATTACTAAAACTTGAATGTAATATGTATGGTAATAATGTGTACGTCTTGGCATGTACAGATGGAACAGACCAATGTTCCTACTCAGCTTGCCTCTTCATCGGCTATACCTACTACACATTTAGAGGTTGAAGTGGTAGAAGAATTGGTACCTCAGACTCCAAGACCTGCAATTGTAGAAGTGTACAGTGAATCCCAAGCACAAGAAGAGACAGATGTGGTAAGTTTGGGAGATATTTTGGATGCATGTGATCGTGCAGCCGATCAATTGGAGGTGCCCATGCAAAGTTGTATTAGTGAATCCAAAAAAAGGAAACGAAGGATGCCACTTTTCTCGGATGAAAGCTCAGAGACTGAGTATAGCTCAAAGTCAGAGTGCACCTCTGAGGCAGAGTCCTCAGACTCAATTTCAAGTCCATGGGGTCCTAAATCATGTCAATGTTCTTGTCTTCGACCAGTACGTAGAAACGGGGTGGTGATTCTACACCAATGTGAAGATTTAGACGATAGTGTCTACATAGATTGAATGTAAAAGATTTCTTTATGCAATGAGAGTTTGGAGTTATATCTTAGAAATAATAGTCATATCTTGGTATGATATTCCATTTATAATATGAATGATACAATTACATTTTGTGTCCAAAGTTATTATCTCTTAAAATTTAACATGTGTTACCCTCAGCAGAAATTTTATTTTATTTTATTTTGTTATATTTCATGTTATTGTTCAAAGATGTTTGACAACTCCAAATGTCCTTGCAGATTGAGGAATCTCCAATACTTTTGTCACAAGAGGAACAACACCAGGATACTCCAGGAGACAATGAGACACAACAACCCCAGATTGAAGGTGAAGTGGAAGAAGATTTTCAGATGGAAGACATTGACGATGCTGAGGAAGAGAGAGAATTGCTGGAAGATGAGCTTCGGCGTTTGCAGAAGGTTGACTCCATTGCAACCATTTCTAGTTTGAGAATAAAGCTAGAGAAGCACTCACGTCTACGAATTCCGCTTTGCAAGCTTGTGCCAATGTCCATGGTCAGGCCAACACTGTCTTCGGACTTGATAAAACTTGAACAAGAGTTTGTTCATGGTTACCGTGAAGGGGCTGCGGTGTTCTATGTCTCTACAACGAATGAGGCTGGAGAAAGTTCACATTTCACAGTGGACGAGGTGAACAAGTGGGATCCGTTTTGGAAGCAAGCAAACGATGATTTCAACATGTTTGTGGAATCAAAGCCTGAGCTGAAATTCATGAAGAATTTGAAGTTCTTTGTGTGCGACGGAAATCACCGTCGGATTTCTTGGATGAGTCACATTAATAGACGCTACCCTGTTGACCCGAATTGGCACATCTCCGTGGATTGCATCATTCTTGAAACTAAAGGAAGAATCGAGTTGGTCATGCAGGTGATGTATGATATTAACAAGTAAGTTATTCTATTTTTTTTGACATTCACTTCAAATTAATTTTTCACATTTTGAAATTTGCAAAATGCATTTTCATATTACTTTCTGATGATAAATTTGTTGCCTTGTTTTCAGGTCAACGGAGGATTCTCACGTAAAGACCAATCTAGTGCATACACTTTATCGTGTGCAGAAGTATGGGCTTCTTCCGTTGGAGAAGTTCATGGAGATGCTAAGACCTTCAGAAAGGAAGCGTTGTAGTGTTCAAATTGGAAGGAAGTCTTGGTACTCTATGCCTACTGATGTTTTTACAGCTTTCAACTTTCGGGTGAGTTATATAATTTATATTTGAAAACATTTATATATTTCTTTGGATTATTAAGGTATTGTATATTTGTATGAGCTTTTGTATTGAGATTCTATGGAATTTTGCAGCACGAGATTTCTCAAGCGGCAGATATTGCTGCACGGAAATATAATGACCTTACTCCACTAGAAGAGAAAACCGATCAAAGAATCGCAAATGCCATGAGGGTCGGTGCAAGAGAGAAGTCATCAAAGTTGTACATCAAGATGGTAAAGTTGCTAGCTGTGGCGAACCCGGCTCTCGGTCCCGAATTCCTACAAGAGGTATGTATTTCTATAATGACACGCTTTTGTGATTTTAATTGACTAGTTTGTAATGTAGTTTTCTAAATATACAATGCATTTCTTTAGGTGGAGAAGCATTGGACTACGAATGAGGTTCAAGAGATGACACTTGAAAAGTTGCAAATGATTGCAACATGCAATACAACACCTGCCCAGAAATTGAAGTATATGAAGTGGTGGAACTCATCCAATCCATCTCGGGAAGCTCGGAAATTTCCATTGCGGCCTGTGTCTGAAGAGAAATTATTGCCCTTCCTCCACAAGTGTGTGTGGTGGTCTGGGGTAAGTTGTTATTAGTATTTTTAAACATTTTGATGTGTATTTTGAATCTTATTTTTTATCATGTATATGAATTGAATTGTGATTATGATTACCATTTTTACATGAATACGTTTCTTGTTTTATAGATTGAAGAAGGTGCTCAAGAGTACTTCGACAACGTGGTGAGTAAGGACAACCTCCAAATCAACATGGAGGTTCCATTGGAACCGGAGTCACTTGTACAGTACATAGAAGGTTGGAGAAGGAAAATCTGGGAGCAAGGTTTTGGCCCATTTCTGAAGGGGGCCAACTCTTTCAAGAAGTCTGATTCGTTTTCTACGTATGAAGGATCAGTGCAAGCCGTGCGGAGAGTTCTTTTCCGGTAAGTCTCTGATTTTTTTTATTTTTTTAAACCATTACTTGATTTAATATTCCTAAACCATAAATGAAAAAATGTACAATCACCTGGAAATGGGGGTACTGTAAGGTATGTAGTAAACCTTGGTCGGGTCCAACTGAGGTTTTTTAGTTACTTGCATTACCCAGACTTCTGGTTTTTCGAAATTTTATTTTATTTTGACATATTTTTTATTTCAAATTACAAATGTGATGCTTATGATTTGTGTTAGATTTGTGACATGGTTGAGTAATAGGAACGTATTTCCTTTTGTAATGTATTAAACATTGTCAGATATTATGAATATATGAATTCACAAAGAATTGCTGGACTGAGTTTGTTGTTTTGGCAGGTACTTGAAACTTGAGCTAGTAGCAAAGAATGCTTTAGCACGAGGGGATCTTCCACCATTTCTATCGTCGTGGCTAGATCGAAGTTCAGATGAGTGCATGTTCACGCAGACTCAACTTCGAACCTTCACAACTGCCAATCTCAACGGTGGAGGGTGGTACTTGGATTGCCAACTCACATTCACTCATCCAACGGAGGTGGGGCTCCGAAAGTCTTTTGATGGTCTTGGTGTTATTGACTTGGAAGTCCCCGAGTTTGCTGATCTCAATGATATACAGAAGAAAAGGGCCATTTCACGAAGGACAATTGCAGACAAGAAGAAAGAAAGCAAGGAACAAGAGATAAGGGCCAACAAGGAGAAAAAGGAAGCAGAACGTTTAGCAAAGTTGGCAGAAAAGGAGAAAGAGGCCAAGAAGGAGGGGAAGACAAAAGGCAAGGATAAGAAGAAGGTTGAAGGTACAGACCAAGTTCCAGCGTCTTCAACAGTGAATCAGGGATCCCAAATGGAATCCGGATCACGCAGTGGTATGAAGAGGAAGGCAGTTTTGAAAGAGCTCACAGAAGAAATGGTCACACAGGGGACACAAGTAATTGTCATTGGTGATGATGATGAAGTGAACTCCGAGGAGCTGATCCTCAACGTCTCCATTGTGGACGTAATGGAGAATGAGGAAGAAGAAGGGAAGACATGCTTCAAAGAAGTCATGGACTTTTTGGACAAGGTAATTCTCTATTTTTTCCGTTGTTGAATATTATGATTTTTCTATGAAACTGCATGATTGAAAAATGTGTTAATTCTTGTTTGTTTGCACACCTCTATTTTGTAGTTCTCGGCTGGGAAGGTTCGGAAGTATGGTGGTAAAGTAATGCGACAGGCAGGAGTGGACCTAATTTTCTTTGACTGCCACGAGAATTTGCCAGTCCCCGGAGTGTCTTTCCCAAACACTCATGTGCCTATATGGAACGCCGACAAGGAGTACGAGATAATTCAAGAGGCTTTTCATTTTGCAGATAAATATTTGCAAGATGATGGTTGTTTTGTGGTGTTTCATTCGTGGAGCGCGGATGCAAAGGGCGTCATTGCTGGGCTGTGTGAGGTATACCCGACAATGAAGAAGAAAGAGTGGTTGGGAATCAACCGTGTCCACTTGACTTCGGCTGTGGACCCTTCAAATACGGTATATTCTTTTGAGGATTTTTTAAATTTTGTGGCTATTTGCAACACCTAATATATAATTCATTTCTAATGTTTTCTTGGTTGAATGCTAACAGACAATGAAATTTGGAGTCACCCTCTTGGTGAAAGACCTCGGCAAGGGAGTTAAATCGGAATTTGTTTTTCATCAAACAAATTCCATGAAGAAGGCCAAAGTGGATCTTCTACGAGATGACACACTCATCAACTACACTACAGAGGATACCATGCTTATGAACGAGCGAGTACCTTGGCGTGGGCCTCGTGAGAAAGACGCGAGGTTTTTCCAGTTCCTCATTGAAGGGACAACAGTTGAAGGAGATGTAGTTCTGGACTGCACATCAGCTACTGGTTAGTTTTGAATCTCATAATTTTAAATGAGTTTTATATTTTACATCTAAATCATTCAGTGAATCAATTGTGTATTGTTTGTAACAAGTGCATCAATTACAGCTTGCCGTGGCACAGGCCGGCACATTGTGGCATTGGAGGAGGACAAGGACATTTTCAATGCCATACTCTTGCCCATGCAAAAGAGTACTCCAGCCGTGGTGATTACAGAATTGGCAAAGGAAGCTACAGCATCTCAAGATCCAGATGCGATGGACATCGTAGTTCACAAATTCGCCCGGAAGACAAAATCTTGTAAGTAAGTTTTCATACATTTCTATTTCATGTGCGTATGAACTATTAAATCATATATGTTTCTTAATTTTAACATACTTTTCTGTGTTTGTGTAGCCGTCAGAGGTTGATGATGGAAGATGGAACTCGGCAAAAAAGAAGGCTTCTTTTGAGTCCAGACAAGTCTTTTGATTTGCCAGTTTATGCAGAGCAGTTGGCATCGGCTTTCGTGGAGTTTGGTTCTTCTAAGCCAAAGAAGCGTAGACCTAATTATGCATTGAATGTTTTAGAGTTTGTAGATGTTAGCGCATCTGAGGGTAGAGAGACTTCTGAGTCCTCTACCAACAATGATTCTGCAACCGAGTCTACTGCTACCTAGACTCACGAGATTGACATATCTCGTAAGTTATTGTATTTTGTGTTGATTTTCATTATGAGTGGATTTGTGTGTTTTATGGCTACTTTTTGTCTTCATTTGTCCCACTTCAAAGTTTTATTTTTTGTGATATTTGTTTGATTTAAAAAAAAGTAGTTGTTGCCCTAAGAATTTTGGAAAAAAATTGTAAGTGAACGTCGTTTCTTCAAATGAACTCCCATGTATCCTAAATCCCAAATTTACAGGATTCACGGTTCGAGGGCAATCATACATTTTTTCACCAAAAAAATTTCCGAAGATTGAAGATTACAAAGATGAAACATGTAGCATTCTTGTTTAGAATTAATATATGGACATGAAAAAGCTAGTGGTCTGTCATTGTATTCACCATAAACACCCCATATACCTTTTACTATAACATCATGTTCTTGGTCAAAAAATAAATAAAATTGAATTTGTTAAAATATCAAAATGAGGGGTAGCACCAAGTACTCCAAAAACCTCAGTCGGACCCGTCTTGGTTCTTCAAGGTTCCATCTAGACCCCCTGTTTTGAGTAATAAAAAAAAAAATTCCTCATTTTTTTCTTGAATACCAAAAATGGGGGTGCCACCAGGTACTCTCAAAACCCAAGTTGAACCCGACTGGGGTTCTAGAGGTACCAATCAGACCCCCCATTTCTGGTTTTTGGAAAGAAAACAGAAAACAAATTTGGGAATGTCATTTTTCAATTGAAGAGCATGAAGTTTTATTACTGTTTGTGATTTGAACACTACAAACATGGCACATCCCCAAGATGGCTTACAAGTCAAATACTGTAGATGTAAACAACCAATTTCTTGTTTCCTTTTTTTTATGTCTAGTCTTCAGTTCTACATGTTTAACATTTCTTAATATTAATAACTTCAAATATCTTAAAATTTGTAATGTAAAAAAACCACGGTCATAGGTCCCAACAAGTTTATAGTACAAAAAAAAATTCCCGCTCACAGGCTCACAGGCTCACGCTTACAGGCTCACACGCTAGCAACCCTGTTTGTTATAGTAATATAGTAGAACTAAGTGCACCCCCCAAGACGGTTATGGCCTTATGGGGCACTTACAACTGCATTTTTTGAGTAAAGAAAGAAAGATTCCATAATTGTTGACCATGTAAAAGTAGAAAAACTACCTTTCCATAATTTATTTGAAGAAATATTTATTTTTTGCTCAAATGTGCCCACTCTCTTTCAGTTCCACAAAAACATGTAGAACTTCTTTTCTAGTTAATAGTTATCAATCTCACTAGCAATTGCATGCAAAAATGAACTCTACCGATTTATAGATTTATTTTGGCAACACTCAAGAACATGCTCTAATAGGCTAGAACTTTGAATAAAGAGATTATCCATAATTCTTTAATATAATATATTTTTGTGCAATACTGCAAGGTATGAAAGCTTAACATTTCGTCATACATATAATTAATGAAACCTAAATTAATAGATTAATGAATTCAACTTTAGAAAAATTGGTGAAGGCCTTCAAGTTGGCCCCTCTCTCCCCCTTCTCAATGAAATGAAAAAATATATCAATATAGGGTATATGGTGAAAGTTTTTCCATATTACAATGTCATGAATTCATGAATGAGTAGTACATTTTACAAGTAAATAAAAAACTTTCAAATGATCATATGTGACGTTCTCCTTCTATTAATTCTCGTACATGAGTGATCATCTCATCATCATATTCAGTTGTCAATTTTGTAGGACAACCTTTCACTTTATGAATTTCCACGGTGCCATGTAATAATTCATACCCGGAAACATAGAAATGAATAACTAATTAGTCAACAAGGTTCACATGTATAGTACATTTAAATTATCACATGTAGACTACAAGTTCAATGGATCAATTACACAATGGTCTCTACATTCAAATTACATTTCAATTTTCAACCAACATTTCCACATTGACTTTTTAAATCATATCTTAAAATCATAGAAGAAGTCATGTACTTTGTGGATCCAAAAAAATAAATGTCTTCAAATTGCAATGTAATAATGTATCCATGTAACCATGTATAGAGGGCGAGCCAAAATTACTACTAGTGGATATTGGGATGGTGGGAATACTCGGTGAAATCGTAAAAGTGATGCCGCATGCTACACCAATTTTTTGTTGAGCACGTGAATATTTTATATGGAAATTTAATAATTTGTAGGGTTTAGGGTTTAGGGTCTAGGGTTTAGCATTAAAAACAATCTCACAATGTAGGGAAGAAAATGAACAATAAGCTTTCACACATTGGATGCTTTCTACATTTCATTGATTATTTTTTACAGTGATTTAACTATTTCAAGGATCCGTTGTTTGAACAGTGCGTACACAGCTGGAGGATGACAGTTCAGCAGGTCCATGCAGAGGAGACGATGGCCTGATCGGAGACCTGAAGACCTAAAATCCATCCGACGGCCTGATCCGACAGCTTGATCCGACGGCCATGGCCTGTTCGGTTCGCCTGATCGGGCGCAGGCGACTCCGAAACTTGGTCTTCCGACGGCCCGATCCGACGTCCCGATCCGACGGGCTCATCCGACGGCCCCGGCGTGTTCGATCCAACGGCAGCGTTCGATCTGACGGCCTCATCGGCCGGTGACGTCGGATCCGACGGCCTCTTCCGACGCCCTCATCGGACGGCGACGGCCTGTTCGGTCCGCCCGATCGGATGACCAGGTCCGATCCGACGGCCCAAAGTCGGACGGATCGCGGTCCAGAACCGAACCGGTATTAGGGTTGGTTTCGGACGGCTATATGATCGGACGGGCCCTTCATTTCTTTTCACTTCTTCTCTCCAAGCTTGCCAAGTCAGATGTGTTGTTGTTGCCTCTGGCGCTAGTTGCTCTTACTTGGTGGAGAGAAGGGGTCCAACATATTTTATTACGGTGTGACTTTGGCAGATTTAAATTACCTACACGTATATTTCAATTGACCGAATTTTTTACTTTGAATTGCTCTTCAATTCAAAGTACCAAGCATGGCCGTGGAAGGTGATGGAGGGGCTATTGGGACAACTTCAACACAACCTCCACCAAAGAAAATTAAAACAAGGGGGGCCGGACATGCGTTGCAGTATGACATTTTAGATGATCCGAACATCAAAGCGGAGCCTGACTGGGAGAAAGTGGAGGCCGAATATTGGAGCTCTAAAATGTGCAAACAATTTGTCAAAATGTACCACATTGACAAGTTGTGGCCTCGGGATTGCCACGCAGCCCACACACAGGGTTGTCTTGTCTGCCCGGGGAGGACACTCCCTATGTTTTAGCAAACTACGTGCGGCGGAAAAAGTAAAACAAGTAATACACCTTAAAATTTAATTTCTTTTTCAAAAAAAAAATTATGGATAGATTTTACTACTTTATAAGTTTATGTTTTGAATTATTGGTATTTTTTTGTGCTAATAGTAATTAGTTATAAATTTTTGAAGAAAAAAGATACACTGTAAAGCTGAAAATAACTTTCACACCTCTATATTATATAAGAAAAAAAAATTGAAAAATGAAAAAAAAATTATATAGAATAGCTTTCTATTGAAAGTTTATTTTGGTTGAATATTGATGCAATAGTCATCTTCATGTGAGCTCTATAAATATTTTAGTTGGAGAACATGCCATTTTAGTTCATTTTTCAACCCTTTCTAGACAATATATCTTATGTTATTTGGAATTGAATTTTTTGTCAATAGAAACCTTTAGTCATTGTTAAACAAAGCTCAAAATTTTAGAATGAAAGTATAGTTTATTCAAGGTGAATTACATGAATTACTTTTTCCACCGCCGCACGTAGGTACCCCAAATGTAGTGAGAGTGTCCTCCCCTAGCTTGTCTGACATATTTTTGGGTTTAGGCGTCGTGTATGACGTCTGACGTCGCGTGTCACCAAGTGTCAAGTTTACTTGACATCGTGTCGCGGAGGGGTAAAAAAATTTACCCCACGGTAAATAGATTTTGCCTACGTGGCAAGGTTTACAAAATGACGTGGAAAGCCAATTTGGGCGACTGCGGGTAGGGGCTCATGTACTTCAGCCTTGGGCGACCGCGGATGGGGGCGCGTGCAAGTACAAATGGGGCGAGTACGGGTTCTAAAATTAAGGCGACCTCTGGTCCAAAGGGCGACTGCTGGTCCAGGGGGGCGACCTCTGGTCCAAGGGGGCGACTGCTGGTCCAAGGGGGCGACTGCTGGTCCAGGGGGGCGACCTCTGGTCCAAGGAGGCGACTGCTGGTCCAGGGGGGCGACCTCCTTGTTGCAATTGTCAAAACACTCAAAACTGCCATTTTTGTGCAAATTGCAAAGAGAAAAAAAATTTAGAATGGTATTTTTTTTCCATATGTTACCATAGGATCTTGCAATAGAATAGTTTGAGAATGCATGGAAAAAATTTCAGACATTTTGACCACATAGATTGCAAGATAAATGCATTCAAAGTGAAGAAATTGTGTTTTTTTGGCACAATGGCAAACTAGTTTAAGACTTCAAATCTTCTTAACTTAAATAGTTTGAATTGTAGATCTTGAATTTAGTTTTTTTTCATCATTCAAAATTGAGTTGAAAATATAGAAAAAATAAAAGTTTAAAATATAATGTAATTTTCATTATTTAAAAATTTATTTAGTAGAAGAAGGTATCATAGAGGGAAAAACTAAATCATTAATAGCTCTAAGATGGAATTAAAACTCACGAATTCCAATAGTGAGATTGTTCTAACAATCAATGTTGATTTGGTGGACCTATTTGTTTTGAATTTTTCTGAAAATTGAACTCAAAAACAAATCCTATACCTATATTTTACAAATCAATATTATAATTGCTTGCAAAACAAGATGCTCTACAACTTCTTGGCAACCTCTTCATATCATAAATCCAAATGAAATGAATAAAAGCTTTCCATATGAAAATAAAATAAAATATATGAGAAAAAAAGTTAATTTTTAATTCAAATTTTTCAAGATTTGTTTTTGCTCATCCAAATGATTTAATTTAGATCAAAGCTAATTGTTGTATAACTCTTGCTCCTAGGCACCAATTAAAATTAAAATTACATTCCTAGAAAGCTAATTTTTTTTTCCTATCTTTTCATAAAAATTTGACCATATAGGAACTTGGCCAAAATCCATTTGCCCCTTGTGAAGACAATGAGAATTTAGAGATTAACATCCTATCAGTGTATTATTTAACAAGTGGATTTTAAATTTGAACACCCTCTGAAGATTTGTATAAAAACATTCCTATTTGATTTTCTCTATTCTCTATGCATCATCATACTTATGTATAATTTACCACCTTCATCTAAAATTTAAAAATAGAGGAAAGAGATTTAAATTAGAGCTTCTCCTCTTGAATTACGCAAATCTCTAAAAGTCATCCTACTAGGGTATTATTTATGAAGTAGATTTTAAAATACAAAATAATAAAATGTAGATTTTAGAAAGAGCTTTCCATTTTGAATTTCACTATCTTCCAAGTATCATCAATTCATCATACTCATGTATTATTTACCACTTTAATTTCAAGCTTAAAAATTAGAAGAAAGAGATTTAAATAAGAATTATTCCATTTGATTTAATATATGCAATCTCAAATAATCATCCTATGGGAGTATTATTTATCAAATGTATTTCAAAATACAAAATAATGAATGGAGATATTTGCAATACCTTCCCCATTTAATTTTCTCAATTCTCCAAGCATCCTTGTACTCAACTACTTATGAATTATTTACCACATTTATCTCTAACTTAAAAATTAGAAGGAAGAGATTTGAATTAAAACTTCCCCTTTTGATTAATGCAAATCTCAAAGACTTATCCTATGGGTGTATTATTTATAAATTGTTTTTCAAGATACAAAATAATGCATGAAGATATTTGCAATACCTTCTCCATTTAATTTTCTTGATTCTCCAAGCATCCTTGTACTCAACTACTTATAAATTATTTACCACATTTATCTCTAACTTAAAAATTAGAAGGAAGAGATTTGAATTAAAACTTCCCCTTTTGATTAATGCAAATCTCAAAGACTTATCCTATGGGTGTATTATTTATAAATTGTTTTTCAAGGTACAAAATAATGCATGAAGATATTTGCAATACCTTCCCCATTTAATTTTCTTGATTCTCCAAGCTTCTTTGTACTCATGAATTATTTACCACCTTCATCTTTAATTTAAAAAATTAGTGGGGAAGGAATTTAAATGAAAACTTCCCCTTTTGATTTAATTTATGCAAATTTCAACGAATTATCCTACTAAAGGGGTCTATAATTTATGAAGTGTATTTCAAAATACAAAATAATGCATGAAAATATTTGCAATACCTTCTCCATTTAATTTTCTTGATTCTCCAAACATCTTTGTACTTATGAATTATTTACCATATTCACTTCTAAATTAATGGGGAAGAGATTTAAATGAAAATTTCCCCTACGGATTTAAACAAATCTCAAATAGTCATTCTATAAGTATATAATTTATCAAATGATTTCTAAAATACAAAAAAATAGATGGAGAGATATGTATGATCTTTCTTATTTGATTTATTTCATATCATATAATCCCAACCGAATAAATGAAAATGAACCATTGATATATATTTAACAAAATTGCATATTTGCAAAACTTGAGTGTTCAATAGAAGATGACATCTTGTCATAAAATTTATATACTAGAGCTAATTAATAGATCAAACAAGATATTATCAAATACAAGTAGTACTATAGAGAATCCAAAGCAACTAGATTTTTAGAAGAGCTTTCATTTCTAATAAATGAGATTAGGTGTCAAAGCTATGAAATCTGATTTCATCAAGGTCCATTTACTTAGCTCACCTAACAAAGTATGTCCACTAATGTACCTAGCAAACTAAAACAAAAGTAATTGACTATAATGAAGTTGTCAATTTCTACTTTCATCACCCAAAAATTGCAATCCAATGAGTTTTTCAAGTAACTTTGAGTCTTGGGCAACCTCTCATGGAGGAGAACGCGGGTCAGGGCGAGTGCTTAAGGGCGACTTCGGGTAAGGGGCGACCGCAGGTGGAGGTGGAAAGAATGGCCCTCCTTTTGTCCAAAAATTAGCAAATTTGGGCCATTTGGGGGTTTCTAGGGGCGACTTCGGGTCTTGGGCGACCTCTCATGGAGGAGAACGCGGGTCAGGGCGAGTGCTTAAGGGCGACCTCGGGTAAGGGGCGAGTGCGGGTGGAGGTGGAAAGAATGGCCCTCCTTTTGTCCAAAAATTGGCAAATTTGGGCCATTTGGGGGTTTCTAGGGGCGACTTCGGGTCTTGGGCGACCTCTCATGGAGGAGAACGCGGGTCAGGGCGAGTGCTTAAGGGCGACCTTGGGTAAGGGGCGACCGTGGGTGGAGGTGGAAAGAATGGCCTTCCTTTTGTCCAAAAATTGGCAAATTTGGGCCGTTTGGGGGTTTCTAGGGGCAACTAAAATTGACATCACTAAGCATATGGTGACATAATGACATGTGCTTATAATTCAAAGTTGGTCACCAACAAGTGAGGACAGAGATTATACGCTTTTTAGTGAGAGATCCTTAGTAGAAACAAATATTTGACGATGTGGTCATTAATAAAAGGACTCTTTTGATTTTAGTTACCTATAGTAAGGCCGCAGGTGCTACTATAGAGACACTAATCCACGCAACTATTCAAATATGACAATGGAATATTTGAAAACACATTAGTAATGAGGTACTTTGTGAGGAAGTTGGGTATAGTCATTGAACCTGATTCAAAGAAGCAACTAATATGTAGATAGGTGGTAAAGCTACTCGTGGTTGATAAAGCCCCTGAAGTTGTTTATCGCATTGATGTTTTGTAATAGGGTATGTTGTTATTATGTTAGTACAAATAAAAACATAGGTCACATTTCATGCTTCTAAATTTTGAAAAGGAAAGTAAATATATTAACCACTTTTTATATGATGTGCCATTTAGAAAAAATATTAAATATTCAAAACGCTAGGTGCCAAGGTCTATGTATTGAATCTTGAATTTGAATTCTTTTGTGCAAATATTTTGTAATTTTTTCCAAACAATGTATTTTAATTTATTTGCTTCTAAACTAATGTGTGTAAAAGTGTACAAAAGTAAAGTTGAATTTTAACCCCTAAAGGACCAACTTGAGTCCTTTTGAAGGACTTTAAAGAGTTCAAGTAGGTGCATATAGTCTCAATTTTCATTTTCATTTTTTGAACTTTTTTGGAGGATAGAAGAGTACATCATCTTTGTAAGAATATAAATTTTTCTTCAATTGGTGTCCAAAAGCAAAATTTATGCCACCCTAAGCTAAAAATAGAGGTCAGCAAGCAACAAAAAAATTACAATAAGTCAATTAATATTAAATTTTTTTCCCTCAAATATTATATTTTTGTCTACATGTGAAGCTTTGATTCATTCCATTTGGACTAGCAATGAAAAAATTATGGACAATCTTGTCTTTTAGACAATCTAAACAATTTTTTGAAAAAACATCTTATATGATATATTTTTGAATGCAATTTATACAATTTTTTTGAAAATTGTTTAATATAGTTAAGTTTGTCTACTAGAACAATCTCACCATTGTGCTTATTGTGTTTCAATTCCAACTTAGAGCTATTAACAATTTAGTTTTTCATTCAATCATAGACCAACTTCTATTCAACAATTTCTTAAAGAATGAAAATCAAGTGTGTTTCTATTGAAATTTTTTGCTTAAACTTTCAATTCAATTTTTCAACATAATTTTTTAAAATTTAGAGTTTATAGTGCAATTTTTTTCCACAAATGGTGGTCAAAGTCATCTGAAATTGCAAGCCAAAGTTCAATTTTTTTTTCCAACTTTGAATGCTAATATCTTCCAATCTATATGGCTAAACTTTATGAAATTTTTACCACATGATCTTAGACAACTTAAGTACAAGATCTTACGGTTAGATTCTCCAAAAAATATTTTTTCTATTTTCTTGGATGACTGCAGCAGAAGTGGCAGTTTTGAATTGCACTACAAATCACTCCTACAAGAGGTCGCCCCTACCTCCAGTCGCCTAGTACCCGTATGCGCCCCTTGAGTTTGCCATGTAGATGCCACATGGCATCCATCTGGAGGGGGGTTATTTTATATAAAGTCAAAGATAAATTTGACTTTTTGTGACGTCGCGCGAGCTCTACTAGACGTCGCGCGACGTCTGTCTATCGCGGTGTCGCGCTGTCGCAGCGAACAACCCTGCCCACACAAGATATTTCAATTGTAAGCCGTGGACTTGCAAGGATAGTCATTTTGTACATCGATCAGACGAGGTGTGGAAGGCCCTCTTCGGCAACAAGGCAAGGAGTAAAGGATACATAAATTACAGCACGGCATCTATGGTGTATGCAGAACTCATATTGGGTCGAAAGGTGGATTGGAGCACGTTTCCAACGACATCGCAATTGCCGCTTCAACTTCCGAAAAATCAAAAGGATATTCCCGATTTATACAACCACGGGGCACAAACGGCTAAATCTAAAATAGTATTCAAAAATACTAGAACGCCTACAATGAAGGTTTCACAGGGTGTAGGCGACGCAGTACAGTTGGACCCCACACAACTAGGAGCGGAGGCCACCAATGCCTCTTCGGGAGGTGTATTTCGGAAGGTCAATTTCAAGGATCCGGAGACTTGTTTACCCACCTCGGTTCATGTACCAATCACGGGTGAGCAAAGCATTGCTCCAAACAAGCACGACCTCGTGAAAGAAGTTGCCCCCTCTTCCTCGTCGCGAGAAGATATGGATGAAGACAAAGTTGCAAGAGCAAATGCTACAATTGAACGGCTTATAGACAGCGATGCTCTCGATAGTTTGAAGTACGTTCCTCCAAACGTGGACTCGCCAACGCCACCTAGTCCAATATTGAGCCCGATCCGTGAAGTTCAACCGTTAGGTCTGTTCGTAGAGCGACTTCAAAACGTGGCAACGACCTCCAATATTGATGGCGAGGAGATTGTGCACAAGTATCCGCTCTTGTGCACTTTAACTCCAAGAAGATTGCAATATGTGGGTCAAATCCCAAATCCGGAGCATCTTGAAATCATACTTAGGTGCGGAGTTGAGTACCCACCTCAAATGGATGGATCGAGAGAAGGTAAACCCGTGAACAAGGCCGAGTGCTCTACGGCAACCGAAAACAAACTTGGGCTTCACGATTTTGTGACATCCGCTCAAGCAATAACATGTTCTGCTGAAGCTGTAGCGGAAATGGCCCCGTTGGCTATGGAATTGGCCAGAAATTTATCCACATTATCGCATCCACTATTGAAGGGTGGATTGGCTTTTCACAAGTTTGCTAGTGGAGCGCTAACACTTCTTGATGAGAAGTACAACTACTTGAAGACAATCGTGGAGCTAGAGCAGAAGAATGACGAGTGGAGTAAAAAGTATGGAAGGGTCATTGAAAATTGTGAGTCATTGGGAAGGCAATTGGTGGCATCAAGGAAGAAGTATAGCGAGAAATATTTGAAGGAACGAAATGAAGAAAAGGGCCTCTCTACAGTGGAGATCCAACTACCGAGGTCGCAAGAAACTCAAGAAAGCGATCAACTCTCTCTTCCATTTGAGAAGGCCAAAGTAGTGGAGGAGCTTGAGACCAGAAAGGTGGATGAGGTTCCAACTTGGAGCGAGTTGAATCGAAGATTGAATGAGGTAAACCAAGAAAATACCCTTCTTCAATCGAGGTTGGATCGGATGAAACGAGTGGAGAACATGGATGAATGTCTACCGGCGAGCGGATCTGAGTCTCGGTGGTTGACATGGATACAACAACTTCAAGACAAACCGTCTTTAGCATCTCGGGCAATGATCGGGGTTCGCACCCTTGCAATGAAGTCGGATGAAGATTGCAATGTCGTTGAGGCTGCTTTGAAGAAATTCAAAAGTGCGGTCGAGCAACATTCTTGGGGGTCTATGCCAATGACATGTTGGGGAGACATGGATGCCATGTACGAGCGGTTGAACCAGGCCAAGAAGGAATCGCTAGCCCACAATCGCGACATCAATTGGACTTTTGAAGTAGAAGAAGGATGGACTCCTTACACAACGCTTTCAGCACACATCAAGAAGAACGAGAAGATAGTTGTGCATGGTTCTAATCCAGGCAATGAAATGTTGAAGGCTCATTGTAGCATTTGCCAAGGTCCTTTTGGGCCTGAAGGAGCCTTCACCATGGGCCATTGTCGCCACGTTTTTCATATCAAATGCGTTGTGCAAGCATCTCTGTTTCGATCCGCTTGTGCCGAGTGCCGTTCTCCTTTGAGTCCGAGGTTCTACGAGATGTTTGGCATCTTGGAAGGTATGCCCTCCGGCCACGAATACAATAAATGGACTCTTCCACTTGACCAAGGGCCATACAAATTTCAGAATTATTCGCATTGGGGGAAACCCCTCATATGGGATTCGTCTGAACAGAAGCATGAATTGTATAATGCATCCATGCAACCGGTGGATTCCTTCATGTGGATGACCCAAAATATGGAAGTGGAGTTGCGGGCTTGTGCCATTGATGATGGCGAGGCTCGTGAATTGTTTTGTCGCAGTATGGGAGGGCATTGGAGCATGCAACACCATAAATTTTTCCGGTTTCCCGAAAAAGAAGTACAGAAAGGGCCAGATGGCAATTGGATAGAGGTGGAGCATCCTCTTGGCTTCAGTGAACAGTACGAGGCATACAATCACGTTCCCATAGGCAGGGCACTGTTTTTATCTAAGCTGGAAGAAGCTGCATCAATTTGTGTTCAGGTGGAAACGGATGGAGAATCAAACAAAGGGGATTCGTTCGTGGAGGTGGCCGGGGCATTTGATAGGAGGGTGGCCGACATCATAGGTCAATGGAGGGCGTTCCTATTGGAAGGAGTCACCGAAGGGTTTAGGGTAAACAACCCTAGTGATGACCATATGGTGAATGTGTTGGTAAATCGAGTGGATGCTACTCTGAGAGCCTTAAAGGCGATGGATGTGGATTTGACTCCGAAGCGCAAACAGAAGCGGAAGATTGAAGATGACGATGACTATTCACCGAAAACAATACGACAATTTGTCGTTGTTGACAGGGCAACCAAATCAAATCGGTTCTTAAGCTCAACAAGCCCTGGGGGAATTTCTCGTCGCGGAAGTCCAAGGATTGCCGCTCAAGTGGCGCAACGCAATACAGAGGGGTCCTCTGGTCTGTCTAGTGGTTCGGGAGATGGCAACAATGATAGAATTAAATAGAAATGGACCAATAGGTCTATTGCAATAGAAGAAATAGAACTCTATACTCGATAGACTTTTGTTTTAATGTCACGAGGTGAAAATAGTAGTAAATAATTGTAATCACGGCATGTCTTGTTTTGCCTTTAATATCTACGTATGTATGTCTTTTTTATATATACATATATATAAATATATATAAATATATAACTATATTTATTTATTTGTATTCCAATGTTCATGATATGTATGGATCTTTCAATGCATGCTAGTTTGTTGAATCGGTTGGTCAAATGTCGCTTTTTCTTCTTTCGCTATGATATAATGATTTGTTCATAGAATATGTAGTATTTTTTCCATTGTAACATTATTTCATTGCAAAAATATGAACTCCAAAATTTTTTGGCACAAAAGGCTCTAATCAATTCCTACAAACTTGTTAGTATTGCTTTGCACAATTAGTGTTGTGCACCACTCGCATGCTTGAAGGTATTAATCAGAGCCGGGATTTGAACCCGCGACCTCCCCGATTGGAAGAAGGCAAGTCCAAATGTTTGGATAAGCCTTGGACACTTGTGCTGAAAGTGTGAAACAGTTCAATTTGAAACTGAACTACGAGAAGTCCCGAATCCGGATAAAAAGATCGGACGTGCTGATCCGACGGCCAATTCGGACGGGCTGGCCAGATCCGACGGCCTGGTTAGATCGGACGGCTTCTTCCGACGGCCTGTTTGGACAGCCAGTTCCGACGGCCTTTTCCGACGAGCTGGCCCGATCCGACGGAATGTTCGGACGGGATGGTCAAATCAGACGGGCCATTCTGGGGAGAATGAGTCCGTTGATACTGTTTTTAAAATTCATCTTTCTGAATAACGGTCAACGCCACCTGTATTCAGCTGCAAAGTATAAGTAGAAGAAACAAGGCGTATGAAGGCACTCCAAATCCACTGAACACTACGATTTCCAAGGGCTAGGAGCTGCAATTTATTTTGTGTCCCTTGCTTGGTAATGCATCGTTTGGTGGAAGGGGGGCCTTGAATTTCAAGGCTTTGTGCACGACCCTAAACCCAATTTTAAACATTGGTTCACTTGTGTTTACATTTTCAAAAACTTGCGAATTTGAAGAAGTTCAAGTTTGGAACTTGTGACCATGAGCAAGGATCTTGCCTCTTGGTATGTCGTCCTTTCGGCGAGTAAAATACAATGCAAGGCTTGCAACAACGTGTTTTCAAAGAAAACGAGCCGTATGTTGAGTCACTTAGGATATGAATCGATTCCCGATTCTTGTGATAGGGGAGTGAGTTTGTGTCCCAAATTGTCAGCGGAAACTCGAAGTCTATTTCTTCGATGCAATGGGGCATTTCCACAAAGACCTGTTCGTGGAAATGTGGATGTCAACAACTTGCGTATGGTTGAAAGCGATATGTCAAATGGGAGGGGCATGCCACGTTCTACGCAAGAAGATTCTTGTACAATACCGGAAGAAGTCGTTGGAGGGGGTTCCGAAGTAACTCCAAGTATGCAAACATGTAGCGGACGTGACATTCGCCGAGCCTCAAGCAGTAGGCCTCCAACACAAAGTAGGCTTTTGGATGGCTTTCAAGAAACCAAAAAACAGAATTTGAATGCAGTGTGGGCCAATTTCTTCTATGCGGCAAATATACCCTTTTCAGTGGCCCGAAACGTAGCTTTCAGAGAAGCGGTGAAAAAAACCTCCGAGTATGGTAAGGCCTACACTCCACCATCATATCATGATCTACGGCATAAATTGCTTGATCAAGCCAAGGCAAATGTCGTGGGGAAGGTGCATAGAAGGACCGAAGACAGCGTCAGGAAGTTTGGAGCAACATTGTCCATTGATGAATGGAGCTCAGTTACAAATCGTCCACTGATTAATGCCATGCTTGTATCTTCAGCGGGTGAGCAATTCCTTGGATCGGTGGATACTAGTGGGGTGGAAAAGACAGCACAATATTTGGCCACAATTTTAGAAAAATTCATAGAACAGGTGGGTCCTACGAATGTGGTGCAAGTGAGCGCAGACAATGCTCCAGTGAATCCGGCAGCATGGAATTTGGTATCCACTAAATATCCACACATTTTTTTTCAAGGATGCGTGGTGCATGCTTTGAATTTGTTGCTCAAAGATTGGGGAAAGGAGAAATGGATTGAAGAGTCGGTAAAGAGAGCCCAAACCGTAGTGAATTTCTTCAAGAAAAGACACATGCCACTTGCTATATTTCGGAAGTATGAGACAAAGTACAGTTTGTTGAAGCCGGTGGAAACAAGGTTTGCCTCCGTGTTTATCATGATTGATCGTTTGTTGGAAGTCAAAAGAGCATTGCAACAAAGTGTGGTGGATCCACAATGGGTGGCATATGTGAATACACTCAACGACAATGGCAAAGCCAAATCTCGCACGAAGTCTCGTGATGTGAAGAGGTTCATTTTAGAGGAGCATTATTGGGACCGGTGGACAAATTTGCGAGAATTGGTGGCCCCCGTTGTATATGGTCTACGTGATTTGGATGCAAAGACGCCATGCATGGGTAAGGTGTTGCATATTATGAGGAATTTAGAGAAACATGTCCTTAGCCTAGAAGGGACTCCTTTTTGTTTGGCAACAAACCTCGCCGAACCATTGGAGTGATCCTTTTTCAAACATCGTGGAATGGGGGAGACAGATTTACATTATGCAGGAGCTCTTTTGAATCCATACCTTCTGCATGATAAGGATCTAGCCGACGACCAAGATGCAATGGACGCATGCAAGCGTGTTCTAATGAAAATTTGCAAACAAGGAGAGTACGCCTCGGTGGTAAAAGAATTTGTAGCCTTCCGCCATAGGGAACCTCCGTTTCACAACATGTTGAATCCGGATGAGCAACAATTGTCGGCGCATACTTGGTGGGATTTTGAAGGTGCATGTGGGAAGTTCATTGCTCCAATAGCCAAGCGAATTTTGGCACAACCGGTATCCTCATCTTCATGTGAACGAAATTGGAGTAGTTATTCTTTTGTTCACAACAAATCTCGGAACAAGTTGACAACGCAAAGGGCGGCAGACTTGGTGTATGTGTACACCAATTCCAAGGTCTTGGCAACATCAAAGGAAAAGGATGAGAAGAAGTGGTACGATGACAACGTGGATTCGGAAGATTCAGAGGGGTTTATCTCGGACGATGAGGAGGATGGTGGGTCAATTGGGCCTCTATTGGATGACGAAGATGCCATGAATTACGACGGGCACAATTTTGATGATGAAATGTTCGATAGTCCAAGTCGGCCCAATGAAGATCTTCAAGCCAATGATCGAGACATCTATGACTTTCCATTGGATGAGGATAATGATGGGTATGATGAAGATGTACCTTCCATAGCTAGATTTGTGGATGGAAGTAGGTTCATGAGTAGCGAAAAAGTTCTATCGAAAAAAGAAGACGCTTATGTAGAGGCCAATGAGAGAACGATTCCCAATGATGGGACGCAAAGAATGGATGAAGATCTTTTTCCACTTGAGTCTCCGTTTAGAGGAGTGTTGCGAGCGGAAGAAAATGACAAACACATCGGCAAGGGAGGACGTGAGCCTTGGGAGGTGAATGTCAAAATGAACGTTGGTAACACGAGTGTTGAGTCAACCATTGTATTGGCAAGTGCGAACAGTGGTCACCCAAGTATTCCAATCCCTAAGGCAAATGAAGCGGAGAAGAATGTTGATCTATGTGGTGGGGTTTAGAAGTCCAATTTTGTGCATCAATGGAGAAGTCAAGAAGGAACTCATGCAAGATTTTGAAGTACCACCATCTAGCATCCCTCCACGTGCACAATTGAAAACCCCTAGTCAAATTTTGGATGGCGTTGGGAGCCTAGGGCTTGGAAAACGGATTGCAAATATTTCAAAAGAAAGGCGGCCTAGTCAAGGTATTTTATCGTCCGTGGACGATGACAAGGATGAGACATTGGCTTCAATGTTCATTCGGCATTCTCGTAATGCACCACCACGACGGCCCCCAACAATGTCAGTGCCTAAACCACAATCTTCAATCTCACCGAAGATAATCATTTATGGAGGCAGTGGAGGGCCCTCAACAATAAAATTAGAGGGCGGGGGATCACCTAGAGCCAATAAGAAGAGAGTCATGCAACCTTTTGCAATATCCCCGTTGAAAAAAACAAGAGCCATTGGAAACCCTCTTGATGCACGTCCACATGTTTCAAAGAGGAAAATGAAAAGTGTTGTTGGCATTAAGGAACAAAATGGGAAATCCTTATTAAGAGTAAAAGAAGAACTCAAAAAGGACAAACGAAGAAGAAGCCTTTCATCCACGCAAGTACAAGAGGGAAGAACGACATGTCTAGGCTCTTCATCAGATGATATGGAAGACACATCCGACGATGAAGACGCAAGATTGGGAAATGGGTGTGAGAGTAGTGGGGCAGAGGTGAAAGGAGATTTTGATTACAATCCTTAGAAATAGAAAGGACATAGGCTTAAATGTTCATGTGCTCATATTACATAAAGCACAGATTGTCGTATTGACAATTGATTGTTAGAGACTTTGATTGTAATACTCCTAAACTTATTGATGGTGGTAATACCATTATTTTTGAAGGGGGCACTTAACCAAAGATGATTTCAATCCAAAATATCAATTGATTGTGTCATTTGTATGTTGCTTTTCTACAATGAAGCATGATATATTGCAAGATGATGAAAAAAATTAAAAAATTAGGCTTCATACTTGTGGTAATTGAAATGCTTTTGAAAGGCTAGAGGATCATGATGATATGATTGTTAATCCTGTTTCAACCAGGGTTGCAATTCAGGAGGACAGCTGCGACTGCGTCGGAATTCCGACGGCCCGAGGCAACATCGGAATTCCGACAGCCCGAGGCAGCGTCGGAATTCGGACGGCCAAGGCAGCGTTGGAATTCCGACGTCCTCGCGTCCGGACGTCCGCTTTTTGGACGTGATTTTGGGCTGGACGCTCCAATTCGTCAACCCTGCCTTGGATGAAAAATGGATGATGTAAGTATTGGACTACTGACGTGGAGAAGGAAATTTTAGGGGAAGAGCAGGTAGTTGCCCATCTTTTTTTCGGTAATTTAGCTAACATGGATGGCCACATCAATAGTGGCATTGTAGTCGTGTTTCAGTCACGACCTTATCTTCTTCCGACTGACATAGACTTGTATGTCAACTATATTTTGAAGTCATTTTTTAGTAGTGTTTTAGTTGCATTTTGGCACAAATAATTGACAAATTTTGACTTACACAATGTACCATACACAATATACCATACATAATATATACAATATACCATTTAAAATACACCACATATTATACCATACAAATACAACATATTAAATACATCACATTTTACAACTTTATCATGTAGCTTCAATGGACACTTAATGTAATTATAGAGAGTTGAAAAGACAAGATATTTATACAAGAAGGGTGGTAGGAGGTATGGCAAACGATATGGGATATATAAAATGCAAGATTGTATTAAAGTAAAATTTCAGACCGCATTTAGGCATAGTAGACTGCATTTTTTTCTTAAACTTTAAACAAAAAAAAGTTGGGAAAACAAACAAACTTTCATTTCTAAAAATCCATTTGAGATTTCAAGCCTTAGATCAAAAGTTATGAACAAATTTTCAAAGAGGAATTGGAACGGACTTTTTCTTTGACAATCTTCCTTTAGGCGCATTGGCGGCCCGAAGCTCCCGTTGCCATATCAACATTGTCATTTCCATGTCATTACCTAGGAAATTCATCTTAAATTTGCCCTAGTCGCGTGAGTCACATTTTAGTCACTTATAAGTCAAAGCAGTCACATTTTGTGATTACATAGTCAAAAAACGTGACTCCAGTGTCTACTCCAGCTTTACTACTTCAGAATGGACAACGTTGTGAATGAAAAATGGTGGATGAAATATTGACATTGTCTACGGTTCATCTCGCAGTCACATCAAAGACTATAGAATGATTAGGACGTTGGGGACAACAAAATTATGGTGCAATTATGGAGGGACCAGTCACATTGCAGTCAAACCAGATACGCAATCACATTTATTCCCGATTTCTTGTAGTGGAAAGAGGTTTGCGTTGAAAGGTTGATGAAACCAACCGCCACTTTGGCAACACGCGGACGCTCTTGTAATAGCGTGGAAGTTTAGGATCCAAAAAGATACCATGGAGTGCATGATCAAGATTCCAACAATTCAAATTGACATCATCAATCAAAGTTTGGCTTCATATCCTTTGTCTGAAGCACAACGGTAGTTGGAGAGATGCTCACTACATTATTAGCTTTATATAATAGTATATCATTTGTCATTTATATGTCTATTGTCTACTTTTGCGTATATGTGAAGGGCTATATTTTGTGTCCTCATTAATGTTGGGTTGTAGATTTAGGGCTTTTGAATAGTGAACAATTGATTTCCATGTATAGGACCTAGAAATATTGATTTCTAGTGGAGAATATATGTTTTGGTGATGCATTTGCAATATTCATATCACAAGTGCAATTTATATACTATATTAATGTATTTGCTTTTGTCATTTTACGTATACTTTGCTTGTGAAACATGTGGACTATTTTACATGGAACATAACAATATGTGTAAAACTAAGTGTTCATTGTTTGCACAACTCTCATTTTAATGAAAATTGTACTTTGGACTAATCAATTAAGTCATTTCCGAGCTAAACTAGAGCCCATGCAATTCACTCATTGTACCTTCAAATGCCTAAGACTATTTTGAAAGCCCCCCCCTCCATTTTAATGAATATTTTGTTCTAATGTAAATATGTTGTTGCCTAGGCTACCTCCACAAAAGGTTCAAATTTCTTTCTACCTCTGAGGTTTCAAAGAGCATATGTGAGGCAAAATGGAAGGAGAATAGATAATGGATTGTGGATTTTGGAGGTTCACCAGAACTTGCAATTACACTACATTATCCTTCTCAATGCAAAAATATCTTAAAAGGTCAAACAAAGTTGCAAGTGTTGGAGACAACCAAGAGTAATTGTAAAGCAAAGAGTGATGCTTAGTCAAACTAGAAAAGTTTTTGAGGCCTTTGGCTTTTGAGCACACAATATTAATAGCATGGTATATAAATACAAAAGGAAAATATAATTAAGCATGGCCCTCTTTATTTCTACACGTATTCTAGGAATTCATCAATTTATAATTCATTCACTTCACATGACAATCTCAACTACAGTTAAAATCATACTTTTGTATATTGAAATTCTTGAGTAAACCAAGCTTACTAAATGTAAATATCTTTGCCTTTCTATTTGATTGCACATCTTGTGGATTAATGAATCAAGATTACTAAAGTTTCTCAAACCACAAAATAGTGCCTTCACTATTGACTTTACTTAATATTTGTTATACTATTCACTTAACAAATGTGACAACCTTGTTAAATTTAGAAAAAGAATATTAATACAAATATTTTCATTTAAAAACACTTAACATATGATTTGAACAAATTAACAAGAAAGTTACACTACAAAAAGCTGTCTTAACATTTAGTCTAATTGGGGTCCCCAATCCAAGACTTGATTATACTGTTTTGCATTGTAGGTAAATTGCACTCAATGTGGAATTTGGATTCAAAGCACAGGAATTGAAATAAAAAATGATCATTTTATGAATTTAATGATCACCATGATGCAACTTCTAGACGTGACAATACATTAATTATTTCTCAATCTGAGGGGACACTTTTGGATTGATTCCCATTGAAGCTAGTGTAAGTAGTTAAGACAAACCACAATAGCATCCAAAAAGACAAGAATTTCCACAATGGAAATTATGTGATTATGTGATTTTACTGCCTCAACATATATTTTCCTTTCCAAAATTAAATCGCCAAAATATCTGTGGAACATTCCCTAGCTTGTTTATTTTCCAAAAAAGAATTGTGGAATGCACATGCTACAAAATCGTCACGCCATCCGCTATCCGCCTGGCCAGGTGGCGGGGCGCCACCTGCTGGCGCGGAGAAGCCAAGCAGATGGCGTTGGAGTCTGTTCCTCTCCACGCACCTGCACACAGCCCGCACCACGCCACGCCAGGTTAAAACTTCAAGCGAAGAGGTCCATTTGCAGCTTTGAATATTGTAAAGTTTACCCCTCCAGCTACCCTAAATCGCTGCTTTTTCCTGCGCCACGCCTGGCGGTGTCTAATATCCAGTTGATAAAAAAAAAATTGGATAAACCCACACCTGACAAACTTTAAAGCTTGTGTTGATCTGTTAATCTCTCGGTATCACATACAATATTAATTTCCCTGCAACAATTGAAGAATATATAATGTGAGATTTGTGCACTATCAGAAATCTCACGACCAGTCCAATAAGCACTATCAAAATTCAGAATGGCTTCCTGATAGTCACGTTTAACCCCTAGAAGGACAACGCGTATCATTGTCAGTCGCTAGTAGTCAACCAAAAATGATCAAATTCCTCAATGAATAGGTGTACTCTTCTTCTCCTATGAAGAGTTTCAAGGTTAACCTCAAAAGCACAGAGCCAAAGACCACGTAGTCAAACTTCATAACCCTTCACTTTATATGCTCCATTTTACCGATGAACAGAAATGAATGAATGAATTTTCTAGATTTTCAACAATGAACTAGCATTTGTTCAACTAGTCATACGAATTTTCAGATTTTTTAGTGAAAATTTGAATTTTTGAAGAAGTGAAGAAAATTCAAACCAAACACATTATTAGTTATTAGGAAACTGAAAATTTAACTACACTTGTGTACCGTAATACTATGGTTCATCATGCTCTAAGCTGAAGCTGAATTTCCATGTCAATCTATATTAGAAAAGTGGTAATAGGTCCTCAACTTCAAAATGCATTCAAATACTACTCATTACTAAGGCGTTTTAGAATTTTTCAAGCGGAATAAATTCTAGACTAACGAAGCTTCAAATGCAGAAAAAAGTAATTTCAAATGTCAATTTTATTGAGCAAAAAACAAAAGTGGTAAAATACACTTCACCAGTGATCCTTTATTTAAACAATACCCCACATTTATTTAAGAAATAATTGGTATGGCTTGAACTAAATTCAATTATACGGATAAACCATTATCATATAGGTATACCAATAAAGGTGTACAGGACTAACTTATGAAAATCATCTGTTTATTATTATCAAGAAGACCATAAATAAGACCTATTTGACCTTTCATCAGACACATTTTGGATCCGCCGGCGTTTCAGGGTTTAGCGCGGGACAATATCTATAAACACATGCTAGCAAGATAATCCCATGCACAACTGTGCCTGCTGCTGTTCTATGGAATATCTTCGCTATTAAAATGAACTACATTAATGTCTGGTTCAATACTCAAGCGTAAAACAATTGTATAATTAAACGGATTAACTTAAAGGTAAAGCAAAGAAACGGACGTTCTAGTGATAGTGAAGAAAATATACCTTCCGTCAGGACTACAACAGTATCTCCAGACCCAGTAACAAGGACGTCCAAACGGTCTTTCATGAACACCGCTTGTGAAACTGCAGAAAAAACGTCCATCAAGTCGAATTCATGTGAGTTCAGAATTTTGCAGAGATCACTTCAAACATACCATGCTTAAGACTTTCAGAAAGAGATGAAATCGCTCAACATAACAAACCTGGACAGTGCCGGATTCACACTAAATGCAAGTATGAGAAATGAGAGACCAAAGAGAGAAGCGCGAAAACTATTTCATCTACTCCCAACTACCTGCCAGGGCGGACTGCGTTATCGTAGAATTAATGCTGCAATTGGGCTTTTCTTCAGGCAAGATGACAGTATGAACAGAGTACATTCCATCTGAAATCCATAGCTTTCTATTTGCTGCCAGAAACCACCAAGTCGTACACATAGGTCACCACACTTCTATTGGTCTCCCAAAAGAGAAATAAAGGAAATGCTCATGAGTTAAGAAGAAAACAATTTGTAACGCTGAAATCAAACAGGAGGCACCTACTCAACATGGACCAAACCATACAACATTAATTAGGAGTAGAAAGCTACCTGTCAAATCGGCAGAAGAAACAAAATCTCGGTGAGCCAAAGGTGACGGTTGAAGCAGTGGAAGCACTGCAAAGCACGCCACGTGCATAGTGATCTGCAGATGACTGAGAATCGGACACAGCGCTACTAATTTCCGTTCCTCTGATAGATCATGTAAAGTGAGCAAGTGTAATTCTCCCTTTGAATCTAAGATAACATACTCCTTCAAACTCAATCCTTGTATATCGACTACTTGCAGCTGCGGAGGTAGTTGAGGCCCATTATATGAGGTGCACTGCGAAGAAACAGGCCCCTCCTTACCACTGAGGGCAACAAAGCACATGCCTGCAGAATCCAAGCTCGTTTTGCTTTGCACACTGCTACCAGTCGCATGCACTGACGGACCAGTCTGCAGTAAAGAATTTTCATTGGCCAACTGAGAGGCCAAAGGCTGGACCCCTAATTCAGAGGGCATAAAATACGATTCTGAAACTGGTGTCGTTGGTCGTGGACCAGTCTTTAAAAAGCGGTTACCAGTGCACTCTGTATATAAGAACTCGAATTGATGAGTGCAAGGACAATGTTCCAACACTACCTCAGCAAGAATCTGGAAGGAACAAAGCTCTTACCACAGCTTAGTTATACACGACAGAACTCACCGTTTGATGGGCATGTTTCCAGTCTTGGGGTGATTGTGGCTCCCTGTGGTCTATTCGATTTTGAAACACTGAACATCACCTTCATAGGAAAACCGCCATGCTCAGCTGGACAGCTGCGTGATGCACCACTTCGGTTCTCGACCTCAATCACACCTTGCCCAGCAATATCGTAAAATCGGTAAGCAATTTATCATTAAACCTAGTTACAAGATCATTTCCCAAGAATCATATAACCAAACAGCTTACTTTACACGCATAAAAGTTCAAGCACTTATCTCGGAAGAACTGAGACCAGTTGGATGAGGTAGCATTAAAAAATAAATAAAGCAAAATAGAATACAGAGAACTTGGTAAATAAGGAAGCTGAACACTGAACATCAAAATTATCTTACTTAATTAACGCTCGAACTTTCGTTGACATTCGATACACAATCATTCGCACATACCGTGTTTAGGGTATCGTCACAGACATCACGAGATAAAAGCGTAAAGACGGAATGACTGACATGTGTTAATATGTAAAGTGTTCTTATAGAAAATAGAGCTGAGACTCACCGATTCCCATCGTCATATTCTCTGCAATGCGGTCCTCTGCAGGTAGGTGTTCCAAACACTCCCTTTTAAGAGCTTCTTGAAGCTCGGACAAGCTCCAAAATTGTAAACTGCTAGCTTGCGAATGTACAGCAGAGCCAAACTGAGGCTTACGGTAATTTCCGATTCCAGCAGAATTGGCTCCTACATCGAATTCACCAGTACAACCCAAACCCTTCCTCGGCAGTTTCTTCGTTGCTGCAACTCCCGTGCTGTCCATCAAGTCCACATTCGCATCAAGCTTAGCCCCGTTACCATTACTCGTCTTCTCATAAATCCTTCCTGAAGCACTGCGAGACTCCATAACATGTTGATAACGATCACCACGCGCACAACGCTCGCAATCGTGCGTATTATATGACTGGTAAGAGCCCTGTTCAGGAGTCGCGTGAAGCCTTGGTCTAGCTTGCCCACTGCAATGTACTGAAGACCCAGGTTTTATCAATGGCCTCAATGTCCATACACGGATACCCTTGCTCTCACCTAAAAACAAATGCAAGGGAGAGACGAGCATAGAATAAACAGGTCCATGGCACCTAAGGACGGCACATTTCATCAGCACCAGACGTTTTCTAGCAGGTCCAGCTCCAAACACGCCTTCGCTCATCATAGGCTGAGCAGGTCCACCGATTTCATCATACCATTTCCCTGCAATAACCCAGAACTTCCCTGCAGAAAGTCTTACAGGTCATCAGAAACGAAACTTGTAATACACACCATAGGATCAAACAAGAGCACTGCAAATAAATCATTGCTCAAACGACTTCATGATCAGAAGTAATATGAAAGAAAAAGCGACAGATACCCAGTGAGCACCTGAACATTGTCGGTAAACATAATCAGATTCTGATGGAATTGCTCAATATTAAACTAACTGACTTTACATGACGAATGTCGAAGCTCAAAAATAGTAAAGCCTCGACAACTTATTACTAGCTCGTTACACTCATGATATAAAACACACATCAGAAGTAAGAATTTAGGCACACCAAAACCTGATCCTGCTACCCTGTTCATTCTTTAGTATACTCCGAATGGTACAGCATTTTTTAGATATAATGCTGATTCAAACTACATACACTTAACTATTGATGGACACCATTTACTGAGCATTGGAGCTCGTGAAGAGCCACTTCTTGCTCGAGCTAGTATTCACACGATCTCGAGCTTCTTCATGGTGTTCCCAAGGTAAGCAATTTAACACAAAAAAATCATTTACTCCATCGCACGCTAATTTGGTATTCCATTAATACACCAAATAGGATAATTTCCAAGACTCTCAGCCATGACCTACTCTAAACCTCAATATTGAGTCTACGCAAAAACAAGTTGTAATAATATTTCGTTCCTGGTAACATTTGAGCTGAACAGGAGAGAAAATTTTCGTTGCCCTAGGAGGCTCATTAGGAACAGAAATCGCTACATTCTTCACATTCCAAGGTGCTTCAAACTATGATAATAACATACACAACGGAACTCCAGTAAACTTAAATACCTGCAATGCTGGAATACACGACAAGTACGTTGATGGATGCTGCCATTTTTACAGCGAGGCCATGAGGAGCATCAAGTCGGGCAAATGTCCTGCTACTAAGAAAATTATGTAGTTCGTCTGTAGACCCCTTATCCCTCAACTCCAACTCGATGTCCACACACGAGAAAGCAGGATCGACACAAGACCATGCACTAAGATCGGTACAGGAACCACCCAGGGCGGGATGTGCTAAAACAACAAAAAACTCTCTTCTCAACCCTCTAAACCCTTGACCCTTAACCCTGCCATTGCCGGCACTAAGATTCCCGGCAGATTCTTTCTCGCTTAGCTCCTGCACCCGAGGGGCATGAGATCCCCCATTCCCGATCTTCAAAGTTTCTCTGTCCACAACATCCCCGAAGCCTGCCTTAGATGAAGAAGGCGAGAAGTCATTACCAAACTTGTGAACCAAACCAGAAGTCGACGAGGAAGCGACTGCAGACCCATAGGCTTGCAGGTGCAAGAAGCATGCATTACTACAAGGGGGTGGCACCGTAATCGGCGCCACTGCGCTCGCCACTGCGAGCGACACAAGCAAACAAGACGAATCGGCCAACAATAGAGCCGCTCTGTGCGTCGCCTGGTCAACCACCACCTTCACTACGACATTTCGCCCCCGTCTCCCCTTCTGCTGCACTGCCCCCGCTTCTGTGACCCCGTGCGCCTGCATCACGCCCCCTACCTCGTCTCCCCCTGCCTCCCCTCCCCACCACGGATTCCTAGTCCTCACATAATCCATGAAACCTCATGGAGTTCGATTCAAGCCAGCTCTGACCTCGTCCCGCACATGAGGCTTCGAAGCCGTCTGGAACCGCTTCCACAGCTTCCCTGGATGAAAGCCGTTGTCAGGAGCCGCTCTGCTCAAAGTCGCTTCGGAAAAGAACGAGCCGGCAGCAGGCGCACCGGAGGGCCAGGGTGAACCGACCCCCTCGCTCGGCCCTCCTCGGCACTAAGTTTCGGCCAAACGCCTGAAATTTTGAACTGCCCCTGCCCGTAGGAAACACTGAAATTTTTTATTTTTTACACAAATTTTTTTTTGAAATTCTTAACTCATATTTGCAATCAGAGGCCCCCAATTACTTCAAGGAGTGTAGAAATTCCAAAAAATTGGTTCAATACAGGGGGCTCCTTTTAAATTTTTTGGCCAAGCAGGCATGGCCTACCCGGCGTTTGGCTGAAAACTGATGGGGACTTAGTGCTGAGGCTCGGCCCTGCGGGCAAACCCTGAAATTTTTTATTGGCTCTGTCCTTGTGGACAGAGACTATGGCAACAACTCGCATCGACTTTTTCAAATTTTATCTACTTCCCCATTCACACTACAGGTTATCATATTCGAAACCCTAATTTTGCCTTTCTCATTGAAGCGAATTGGAGGCGGGGAGTGGCCGGGACCTACTCTAAGATAAAAAGGTAAAAAGAGGGGGAGGAGGAGGGGGAAAAGGAAAAAGGAGGGGGAGAGGAAAAAATGGAAAAAAAAGAGTTGGAATTGAACTTTTAAAGCAATTGAAAACAAAACTTGTATATGGATACCTTATAGAAGAGGGTTTGACCTATTAATTCATTGTCAATCAAAAAAGTAGAGGCTTTGCATCCTTAGCATCTATGTGTATGCAAAGTAAAAGTTGAATGAAAGTAAAAATTAATGTATAATGGTAAATTTGTTCTAGTTTGTTTTGAATAAAATGTTGAAATATCCCCGGTTGTGCATTCATTCTCTTAACATCATTGAAGAGCTTGACTTGACAAGGATTGTATGAAAGTCATATCATTGCTTCTAAACGTATGGTGGATTTGTGAGCAATTTTTAAAAGCATAAATTAAACTATATTATGAAAAATGGAGTATAGAAGTTTTTGATGTCATTCTCAGCATCACCGAAAAGCCTTCAATGAGTAGAAATGCACCACAAATGTTTTGCATTTTGGTTTCTTAAGTGTAAAATTTATAGATTTTCAATTGAATTTTGTTTCAATAAATTAAAATTTAATTATGGATAAATTATTCTAAAAATTAAAAATTAAAAGAATACATAGGAAAATCATGGAAAACACTTGGAGAAGTGCACAATATTACACAAGTTGTTTATAAGTCAAACTTTAAAAAATACATTAATCTTAAATTTAAAAAAGATTATAGCAAAAAAATCTTTGTATCAAAGAAGAAAAAAGTTCTAAATTCAATTTATAAATGAGTTTAATATTCTCTAAATAACTAAATAAATCTTTAATATGATTTAAAAATACAAAAATCAAATATTCTAAACAATCTTCAATGCATCACATATATTTCATGGTAAATGTTTTTATTTTATTTTATTTTTTATTAAGGTATTTCCAAATTAAAATAAAATATTAAATCCTTTAGTATTATTGAAGGAAAAAAATCTATAATGATAAATTGATTGTAAAATTTATATAGTGAATGAAATTATCAAAAATGAAGTGAAAGAAATGAAATCATATAATGAAGTGAAGGAAATATAAAATGATTGCAAAGCCATATGGTCATTTTATTTGTATAGAAGAAAACACGTGTTCGAATAGGAACCCATATAAATGAAAACCAATGCTTTGTAAAAAGCATGAATATGACAACAAAATCATCTAAATCATCATAGTTTTATATGTATGATAAATCTATATATTAAATGAAATATACATAAATTCTAACATGAGAGTATATAATATGTACTACATTTTCTGTTTTCCTCTTTTGTCTTCATCTTTCTTCTTTTGTTTCAATTGAAATTGATCTCGGATAAAGAAATTAGAATTTCTAAGGCAAATTTCTACTTAATAATAATATTTCCATCATATTGTAATCAACCATAGTACAATTGTTTGGTTTGATATGTCTTTCTTTTCATTTTGATGATGCAATAAATTTGAAAACAATTGAGTCTCTTTTCCAGAATATGGGCTACAAATGGTATAATTGTAAACTTAGAGTTGACTACAAAATGGAAGCTTATATATAGATTCTAATTTTGATATTTGTAAAGAATTTGAATCAACCAAAGGCAATGATAATAAATTTGCTATGATTTCAAGTTTGGCTTGTGTCTCGACCTCTTTAGTGATATCTTGATAAATATCACCTATGGTATAACTACCCATTACCAACTAAGGACCCAAATCCAACATGTAGGGTTTAACTATTTCCAACCAAAGGTTAGAATGTTTTGATTTCCTTTTCAAAGTTGGGACTAATCAAGTCATGATTTATGTCCTAAGGTAGTGAGTGGGAAAGTAGTTCTTAAATGATCGGAATTATAAGACTCTACATATGGGTAATGGTTTTGGACTAGCTATCATCTTCTAAAATTCATACTAATTTCAATTCAAAGCATAAAATTACCAAAAAATTGCAATCCCTATTATTTCTATCTTTCGACCGAGTAGAAAATTTTCATTGTCTTATATTGCTCTAGAACATATGTGGAATTACTAAAGTAGTCATTTATAGGTGGTTCTACTATACAACATCAAAATTAGAAGATGGTAGGATTGAAAGTTGAGTTTGCAAATACTTATAGTGTCTTCTAAGTTGTTTATGTGAATATGTGTAAAATAAAAAAATACCGTTGGATACTAAACCATTCCATTGGGGCATTATAGAAACTTAAGTCCATGTAGTATAAATTTCACTTGGGAACAAAAATCCAAGGAATTACCTAGTGGTGGTTCTTTAATTTGGGAAAGGTCAAATAGTCTATCGTTTTGTATCTAAGGTCACTTTTATGTAGGATTATCACTCAACTTTATAAATAAATGTATAAAAATTCTTTATTAGTGTATTTGTGTGTGGTATAACTGTATTCATTGTCCTAACCTATACGAATAGCAGTCCATTACCCATGAAAATATCTATAAACTTAAAGTCACCGTCTTGCACTAGAATTTCTAATGTCAAATAGTTTGGGTCAGGGTTGTCTTGTCTGACATATTTTTGGGTTTAGGCGTCATGTATGACGTCTGACGTCGCGTGTCGCGTGTCACGAAGTGTTGAGTTTACTTGACATCGCGTCGCGGAGGGGTAAAAAATTTTACCCCATGGTAAATAGATTTTGCCTACGTGGCAGGGCTTCAGAACTGACGTGGACAGCCAGCGTGGGCGACTGCGGGTGTAGGCACGTGCAGGTCTGCCTTGGGCGACCTCGGGTGGAAAAATTGAAGCGACTACGGGTGAAGGGGCGACTTCGGGTGAAGGGGCGACCGCGGGTGGAAAAAATAGAGGTGACTGTGGGTTTAGGCTTGAAGGCGACTGCGGATGAGTGGGCGATTGCAGGTGAGTGGGCGATTGCGGGTCAGGGGCTTTAGGGCGACTTCGGGTGAAGGGGCGACCGCGGCTTCGGGTACTGAGGGCGACCGCGGGTCCGACAGGTAGGGGCGACTGCGGGTTACAGGGCGACTGCGGGTCGGAGCAGCAGACAGCGACCGCGTGTTCCAGGGCGACCGCAGGTTCAATTTAGGATTTCAGTTTGGCATATTCAGTCTTTGAAGTAACACGTCACATAGGTGTTTTATAAGCGCAGAATTAGGTGCTACGTTATATTGGGGTTTACAATTTACAAGTGCAAATAATAGAGCCCATGAAATGTAAATTGGACAAACTTCTCTAATCCCAAAAATTCACCCAGTATAAGGCCACAATAATAATGTCAACAACGATTATATTAATTAGTCATCGATATTGCTTTGAGGCGGACTTCAAATGTAGCCATACTTGCATTGCACTTTTATAACCACGTTGCAGTCATCACCTAACTGCCTACCAATTAGAACTCAGCATACATTTTAAAACCGGTAATCTGTCCCTCACTCTAATATGCTCATATGCTTGATGAAGCATTACAAAATCCTTACACATCAGGATGAAGGCTCAAAGCTTGAACTACAAAGATTTGCTACCTAACATATAAGCTAAAACCTTATAACTATAACTATAACTATAATTATTGTCTACTTCTCTAGTACTCTAGTCACCAGGCGTGAATGTGGAATCGCTCGGCACCTCATCAGCATTAGGGTCTGTATCTTCGTAAGACTCTTCGTTGCTCCTGTTGTCGCCCGAGCTTTCGATTTCATCATCTTCCCTTGTTACTACTTCGATTTGTACCTCACGCTCTACCTCTGAGTTCAGATTTCGAACTTCTGTATCTACACCACTGAACCCTTCAGTTTGCACAAGTCGTTTCGTGAGCCTCAACGCATCCGTAGTTCCATCCATGTTGGATGTAGGGTGTCACCCTCCTCTACTTGATTGTCCAACATTCTGGGTGGAACATCCCGCTCCAATGGTACACCGTTGGACAATTTGAGTGGGTCGTTTAGGATTTCGAGGTCCCCTCTCGTCAACCCTCCTAATACGCCTTTTCTGGCCTCTACTCTTGCGCCCCTGGATTCCTAATGATGATTCGCCAGGGCCAGACACGGATGAAGGTTGAGTGGATTGTGGAGCTGAGCCGTGAACCTCTTCATCAATCGTCCGTAGAGCACCTCCACACACCGGTGGCCTTGTTGGAAGGGTTGGGATAGACCTCCTCACTGTTGCCACATTTGTAGTCGTCTCTGGATTCAACGGCACATTCCGACTTCGATTCATAACATATGCCAATGGCACATCATCATCATCATTTGTAGTAACAATTGTTCCGAGGGTAGATGCGTTCAATACAACGGGATTTGGTATTCCCTCGTGTACAACTTCATTGACTTCGATGGCCTCTTCTTCATGTTCGCTTCTCATTGGAACTTGTGCACTGCTTCTTAAATTGCGGGCCATATTTGGAGGCGAACTAGTTGATATTGGAGATCTAGCTTCTTCCTCTACGGGTGCCATGGGAATAGGTACGCCTTCGTCGTTGTTGTCGGGGGTGCTTTCCCTCTTCAGTGATGCATGTGCCGGCGAAATTGCATCCATATTGTGCACGACGTTCTGCGGTGGACTGCGTACAGGTGAATTTCCCGGAGAAACATACCCATCGTCACTAAAATCAAATGTATTCCCGTATATTGGTCGTGGAGGACTATGTGGCGGCCTAACCATTGCAATCCAAGGATTGTTGCGCAACCGATCCTCTTCATCCCTGCGGTTCTCGCGTTCTCTCATAAAATCAGGAACAACGTCGTCTTTTTCCCCTGAAGACAAAGGCCCATCACGCTCGTCCTCATCGTCTCCATCTGCAAGCATCTGGTCGTAAAAAATGGCTGGGTTGTGTCCACGTTTTTGATGTTCAAGTTTGTTGTTCGCGTAGATATACACCAATGTCTCTGCCTTTGTCGTGGCCAAGCGGTTTCGCACTTTATTGTGCACAAAGGAATACATGCTCCAATTCCTTTCACACGAAGATGTAGAGCACGTCAATCCGAGAATTCGCTTTGCAATTTTTGGAAGAGCATTGCCCCCCACACAATTCCACCATTGATGAGGCAATAATTGACATTCAATGATATCGGGAGCCTCATGTAAAGGATCGAATGCACCTGTCTTTTCTTCAAATTGAGTTAGCTCCTGCATTGCTTCCACCACTAACACGTTCAATGGTACGCTCAGTTTTCGTATGACTCGATTCAAAGCTCCCTTCGCGTAGCCATTGTTATGAATAGCTTCCACGTCACTCAAGTATGGATTTAGTAGTGCCCCCGCATAGTGTAGGTCAGTAATCATCAACTTCCAGCGAGCATCAAATTGTTTCTCATATCGTGTTGCCACCACTGGATCAAGGAAAAATAGAGCATTCTTGAGAGAATAAATGTGCTCCTTCAAGGCTGTCATCATTACTAAAGCTTTCGGCATTGCCGGGACTTTTCCATCAAAATGACGAAGACAAAGCAGCACGGGCTCTACCATATGGAGGAAATTGTCGCACTGAACCCAAAACTCTTCTGAACGGATATCTTGCCTTGCAAGTTTGGCCTTGCCCATAATGAAATGTCCATTTCTGCGGTTTTGCAAACTCAACTCGAACGTGATGTATGTCTCATCCAGTGTCACGTTGTGCACTACTTGCTTGCAGTCTACCAAACGATCAATCATCAAGAAATTTGTGGCAAAACGTGTTTTGCTTGGAAGTCTCAACACTTTGTTTGGTGAAAATCTCCGAAACAACGCCAAAGTATGTTGGTATTTCTTGATGAACTTCACAATTGATGAAGCCTTTTTTATCAACTCCTTTACTCTTTGATCCTTTCCCCAGTCTTCTAAGAGTAAGTCCAAAATGTGTGCTGCACAACCCTGCCTATAAATGTGAGGGTACCTTTCTTCCAACCTTGCCATCGCCCCCGTCATGACTGCAGCATTGTCCGTACACAATTGTACAACGTTGGTAGGCCCAACTTCCTCAATGTATCGTGCCATCGTCTTAGTCGTGTAAGATATATCCTTCTTTTCCCCAGTACTATCCACTGATCCCAAAAAGACATCCCCGGCAGGACACACCAACATCATATTTAGTAATGGCCGCGAATTAGTATCGGACCAACCATCTGAACAAATTGTCGCTCCATACTGACTTATTGAAACCCTCGTCCGCTCCGAGACCATGGCTTCAACCGATGCCTTCTTAACATCTATCATTTTCGTGCGAATCGCATTATATGGTGGCGGTTGGTACACGAATCCAGCTGCTGTAGTTTGTTTATCAGCATTCACGAAGGCCGGGTGGCGCACAACATTAAATGAAATGTTCGCCTCGTAAAAGAAAGAAGCCCACAACCTATCCAATTCTTGTCTGCGGCCCGTCTATAATGATTCATCCATGCTTCTTTGCCGAGAAACAGATGGCATGTTCCTCCTTCTCTCAAGCGTTGTTCCAGTAGAATCTACTGAATCAGGCGTAGGATTTGGTCTTGCATTTGATTCAAAGGGATTGAGAGACCCTTCTTCTTCGACATCCAACGCAGGTGCGACAATAGACTCTGCAACATTAACTGGTGCATCATGTCTAGTCGGTGCATCATACATCTCTTCGTAACTCATGGACCTTGGAACTTGCCCCTCGCCAGTCCGAAACTTTTCTCGTACAATTCTAGGGATCTCCTTACAACGCTCCGATGTAGTCGAGCCGCCATAGCCAAAGTGAATCAATGCTCTCTTTCGTACAAATGCTTTGCTCCACCCACAAAACACGCATTTTCGAGCATGGGGGGAATTATCAATTGGGGTACACGGTACTAGCCAAGGGTCCCAATCCTTTGTGGACCTCCGCGTATCATTCATGGTCCCCCCCCTCCCAACACCTTGTCCAGCCATGTAGTAGATCAACACTGGGTCTTCAAAGAAAATGACTACAATAATCACACTAATACTATGGAAGATGTAATGACAAAGCAACCCGCTTAGAGTGGTCTTGTAAACCCTTCTAAACACGGTTGTTGCCCTCCGAAGAAGTTAAACGTCCGCATGAAGCCTCTTTCGAAGGTCCAAGACAAGAGTTTTATCAACGGAGCCAAGGTGATAAAACAAGGGGTACCCCTACAACTTTATACAAGAAAACTCCTTGGACCCGTGGTCGCCCCATGAGAGAATGCGGGTCCAAAAACCTGAAATTAGTCAGGTGATGGGCGACTGCGGGTCCAAGATTAGACAACAGCGGGTCCAGAAGTGGGCGACTGCGGGTCCAGGAGTGGGCGACTGCGGGTCCAGGAGTGGGCGACTGCGGGTCCAGAAGTGGGTGCCACGGGTCCAGTAATGGGCGACTGCGGGTCCAGGAACGGGCGACTACCATTTGTTTGGATAATTCTTACATCCCCTGGGGTAATTTGGGGCCTATAATTGAAACTATGAATTCAGAATTTCCACTAAAAAAATAAGCCTTGAAAATAAAAAATTCTAGTGTTTGCCTTGGAGTGGCAATGAGTAGGTCAATTCACCCTAGCCGTGACAATTGCTCTGAACTTCAATAACAAGTTCTTTTCCAATCCGGCAAGTTTTTAATTTTCCTTTTTTTTTTAATTCTCTTTTAATTCCGAAAGTCCGAACTCCCAAGGTCATTTTCCTGCCAAAATTCCTAGAATATTCAAGTATTCACAACATTGCAAACATAAATAACCAAAAATTCATATTTATATTTATGTACTCTTGTCAAGGAACTACATAGAATTCAATGTGCTTGCATTGGAATGTTCAAAATGGATAATATCCTTTTATATATATATAAGATGGAATATACATAGTCCTCAAAAATGTGCTAAAAATGAAAATCATTCAACATCCATTTTGGCCTTTTCTTTGCGGTCATGAGCCTCACGTTCCATCTCATACAAGACTTTCCTACCTTCCAACTGCAAATTCCTAAGGTATCGGTCATCCTTCCCCAACTTCTTTTCCAACCAAAATTGCTTGTATGATTTTTTGAACTTCAAAAGCGCCTTCAGTGCATCCCGATGTTCTTCCAATTTTGGATCCAATGACAAAGAAACCCCAAGCTTCTTTTTCAAGTCAACTACTTCCGTAAGAGACAATGCTTGTTTAGTAGCCACATCTTTCCAACCACACATTTCTGCAACACGGTTAAGGGGGGCTTTGTCCTTTAATGCTTTCAAGGAATTTAATCTTGATCGTGCTTCTTCCACCCCTCGCTTCTCCAAGTCTATCTGATCTTCCTCCAGCTTGCATGCTTCCATAATTTTGGCAAGCCGTTCTTTTGCAAACTCATTGCTAGAAGAACTAGATCCTCCAGCATGCCGAGAAGAGAATCTAAGGTAAAATGCTTCCAAGTCTTAAATCTTTGTTATTTGCGTTGACAAAAGAACTTGCCGACTTTCAAGTTCAGCACGTAAGCTATTCACAATATCTCCACTCAAAGTTTGCGTTTCTTGATTGCGAAGCTTCTCACATTCTAGATGCTTTTCATCCAACTCATTTAGAAGCTTCTTGAGTTGAGCTTTGTAAACAACTTTGGTGTCCAACATTACTGTGTCAGGGACAGTTCCATCTTCAACAAATTCCTCACTTCGGTACATGTCATCAACACAATCCAATTGGAACAAAGAAGGCTTCACATCTTCTTCTGTTTCCATCTCTGTCCAAAAAACATCATCTTCTGCTTCTTGCATGCATGCAAGCACATACTGCAAAACTTCGTCTTCTTCAGTGCGAGGGACTGTAATCGGATTCACCATAGCAAGAGGCAAAATATCAAGATTTTGTGGTTGCCTAGCTGGTTCACCCTCTTCTTCCATTCTCGGGGGAGGTAAATTTTGTGAAGTAGAAGCCACCATCGCCATGTTTTGGGGCTACATTGGAGGGTCCTCACCAAGGTTGTCTTCCTCTCCCGAAGATGAATCAGATGACGTCCAATCAAATTGCTCATCGGGCACTCCCTCCTTCAAGTTTTTCTTCTGGCCTAGCCCTTCACGTGGATTGGTAGATAGAGCCGCCCTTGGGATGTCTTTTGTCGGTGGAAGGCGAGCATGCTTCAATCCCTTGATTGAACTCCAATCCACGCTTCGAAACAAAATGAGTTCCGCATACACCATTGCACATATGAAATACGGGACTTCGCTCCTGGGCACTGAATATGTGCCATACAAGTATCGATAAATTTCGATACAACGTTGCACAAATGCATCATTACGGCATGGATGCAAATTGGCCGTATTGTTGCGCCGATTCGTGTAGTGCCGATGATAGCGGAATAACTTGTCGATGTGGCACCACCCCACGAAGGACTTACAAGTCTTGGCGGTCCAGTGGCCCGTAATTCGATCCCAACCTCGGTAGGCCACACACGCTGGGTCCAAAAGGATGCGTCGTTGCCTAGGGTGCATGGCTCCTTTTGCCTTGGTCTTCTTCTTGTGGTCCGCCATTGGAGATGCTCTTGAGATTTGGGGCAAGGAATCTAAACTTAACCCTAAACCGCAAAGTATTATTTAGCTAAACTTAACCCTAAACCGCAAAGTATTATCTAGCGATTAGTGAGTGATGGAGTAAAATCAAGAACATGAGCCACATGTAAGTGAAACTCAAAACCCAAGCTCCCGGGCAAGCAATCAGACACTGTAAAGTAGGTGAAAGGCAGTACGCAGCAAGAAGGGAAAGTGGCGAAGTCGGGTGGGGAGACAGCTAATTAACCCGCAATCGCCCTAGGGCGAGTGCGGGAAGGGGCGCGTGCAGGTCTGAGAGTGACCGCGGGTAGGGCGACTGCGGGTCTAAGGGGCCGACTGCGAAGGCGACTGCGGGTAGGGCGACTGCGGGTCTAGGGCTACTGGGGATGGGCGACCGCGTGTAGGGCACCACAGAGTAATTTCTGGACCCCTACAATGGGGCGACCGCGGGTGGGCGACTGCGGGTACAGGGCGGGATTTTGAATTTCTGAACCTCTAAGACTTTCACTTTGAAGTTCTCTTATACAAAATTGTGGACATAAATTTTAGTTACCAATGCACTTCATAAAAATGTATTGCACCTTTTCATCTTTTATTTAAAAATTTGGGTTATGCATCTTTAGCCATTTTATTAATTATTGTTGCAACTTATTAAATTTGACATGCAAAAAGAGGATTCCCACCCTAACATCACTTCTGCAATTTCAATAAGAAAATAATCAAACATAAGAAATTTACCATCCATGATTCACATGGTTGCGTTTTATTTTCCAATGCAATCTCTATTATGTTTAGTTTGAATTTGTATGGTGAATCCATTGTAAAACAAGATCCAACTATGAAAAATGTGGGATTCTTGATCAATGTAGACCACTTTCGGAGAGCTCCAAAAGAAGGGGTTTGGGAATTGAAGGATAAATACCTTTTATTCATTTATGGTCAAGTGTGATTGACACATTATAAATTGCGTGAGAGAACAAAACTCAATATAATCAATTATACAATGCATAGGATAGGTGTAGTAAGATGGTTGTTCAAATATCTCATAAGGATTGGGTGTGACAGCATGAGCTCCCATATAACTTTCATCATGTGCTTCATCAAGCACCGTGAAGGTGTAGTTGGGAACTAATTGTCACAATTAATTGTCATAGCTATTTCGCAACTGATTTCATGGTTTTGTTCATATTTTATTTATCTGTACATTCATAGGTATCCAAACAATAAAACTTGTTTCATATTAATTAAAAGTGTAGCCATCATATTTACAAACAAAGGGATTAAATCAAGGGCATACATTTGTACATTTTCAATATTTGGGGATTTCAAACTTGTGAACCAAGAATAACAAGCCACAACATTTATGGGTATATATTTTATTGGGGGTGTCACATTTATGGGTATATATTTTTTGGGAGGGGTCACATATGTAAACCATTAAAGTATTGGGCACTAATCAATTAAACATTCATATACCATGGACTGTTTAGCAAAATATGATCATCCATCTGAGATAAACAATCCATGCATTGTTTAGCAAAATCATAGTATAGAAATGTAAAATGAAGTTCTTTGTCAAGCACATTGCTATTTCACATGTCTAGCATGACTTTAGTACTATTATCTTCATAAATAACTTATTTCTTTTTATGATCCCAACTCAAAAATCAAAATAGGGTCTTATGCCATGGTACAAGGCTGCCGTTTGATGCACCACAACAATGTCTCTAGTCACGAACGATTTGCCCGTGGCACAAGGTTGTCCAAGTTTGCGCGAGCTTGGTTTAACCTATTATTGGTCTGCTCAAAGATATCCGTGGTGTTGATTTGAACGCTCAGAGATTGTGTAAATGCGCGTTCCGTCCCGTGCTCATCATCCTAAGGTGGAATTTTCATTAGTACATATGATATTCACAGAATGGGGTACAAACAATACTAACCTAGCAAGTATATTAACTCGTGTTGTGGTATTGCACTAACCTTAATGAGTTGTAACAACAAGCATCCATTCTCAGACTCGAAAAGTTTCTCGACATCCTCAAATTCTTCTAATAAAGCCCTGCATCTCCCGGCCCCCCATATCAATGAATATTAAAACATAACAACTACATATGGGTATTTTTAGCATATAATCTTATAATACAAGTTCTATACTAGAACAACCGAACCTGAGGTTTGTGCAATCTTTTCCTTGCCGAATCCACACATATTCTTCCATCATGGCCCACCCCTCCCTAATGGCCTCATCAAATTTGGCTCCCCAAACAATATCGCGTGTGTTTTGTATCAAACACATCACTCGTCCTGCAGCAAATAAGCACTAATAGTGAGATGAAATGTCCACCACTAACTATCCAACTAGAAATGTTCATTAATACATGTTCATTTCATTATTCAAGGATTCAAATCACCTATACAAAATGAAGGGCAATATTTTACTCACCCATTTTGCTGGCTTGGAAATGGCCTTTGGACTCATTGCATTGGCCATAATGAGCAAAGCAATACAATTTGTAGCCTTTCCAAAAGTCCTTAATCCTATTTCAAAGATCACAAATCAATTCCAATAGAATAGTCATTGTCATGGTGATTCTCCCACCTATTAAAAAGACATTGTCTACAATACAAGTGGATGACAATAAGGAAGTCAAACGCAAACTAAACAAATTTTTACCGGAAATATTCATGGTCGAGAATAATTATGACTTCCTCTGAGCACTTGCTAAATTGAACACCTACCATTAAGCCTGTAAGGAGCCAAATAACTAATCATTAGCAATGCAAGAAGATTAAATTTGAATAGGCTACATAACAATTGAGGCCCCCCTACGTTACTATAACACCCAAAAATGAAAGAGAATCAATGAAGAACCAAATGAATCATTTTCATTTGAATTGCTAATTGTTTTAAATGTGAATTTAGTGTACCCTTTTTCGGTGACTTCACACCCATTTGTGTGTGCATCCTTATTATTCAACAACTTTGCCACAATGAATGCAATTGCCGTTTCAAGGCCCTCTACATCAAATGGCTTTGATATTCTCACTATCCTAAACTAATGGAAAAGATTTTGGGTTCATTGAAGTATACAAGAAGTGTCTGCTGTATTGTTGGCTGTTTGTGGGAAACCAAAAAAACCACGAGACCTCCACAACATTGGGCCCACATTCAGCCACTACAAGGTAGGTGAACTACAAGGCGCAGTTATGAAAATTATGGACCATAGGCTGGAACAGCCCATGAAATACCCGCAGTCGCCAGGGGCGCATGCGCTAACCCTAACACGGATACTAGGGCGACTGCGCGTGGGGCGACCGCGGGTCCGGTCCAAGGATCCCTCGCGTCTTTCAAGGGCGACCTCGGATCAGGGCGACCGCGGGTTAGGGCGACCTCGGGTCCTCGAGGGGGAAACACATTTCAAAATCCCCCCTCCATCAGGGCGACTGCGCATAGGGGGCGACTGCGGGTCAAGGAGAAAATGCAAACTCCTTGACCCGCAGTCGCCCCCTACGCGCAGTCGCCCATATGGAAGGGGAGGGAGACACCAAATACTTTTCCGCCCTCTATCAGGGCGACTATGCGTAGGGGGCGACTGCGGGTCAAGGTGGGAGCAACCTAACTATTTCAAAATGCAATCTCCCCCCTTCAATCAGGGCGACTGCGCGTAGGGGGCGAGTGCGGGTCAAGGTGGGAGACACCAGAAATTTCGAAAATGCAATCTCCCCCCTTCCATCAGGGCGACTGCGCGTAGGGGGCGAGTGCGGGTCAAGGTGGGAGACACCAGAAATTTCGAAAATGCAATCTCCCCCCTTCCATCAGGGCGACTGCGCGTAGGGGGCGACTGCGGGTCCCCAGATCACTTCCAAAATCAGACCTGGGGTTCTAGGGCGATTGCGCTTTGGGCGACTGCAGGTATGGGCATGTTTCACAAGATTAATTTTTTTTTTGGGACCCCTCTCCCTTATTGTTTCTAATTCCCTTTAATCATATGTTACTTCCTCTATTTTGTTTACAAATTCAACAAGACAAACAAATCCTAGGTTTTGCATTAGCTCTCCAACACTCCTTTGGCAAGAAGTTCCAAATGAAAGTTTTATGTACATTCTAATAGTGGGGAGGTGTAATTAGATTTATTTGGGCATGTTTCACGAGATGGTGTTTTTTTTTGGGACCTCTCCCTTATTGTTTCTAATTCCCTTTAATCATATGTTACTTCCTCCATTTTGTTTACAAATTCAACAAGACAAAAAAGACATGATTCTGTTTTAGGTCTAAAACACTACATCTCGTGTAGGATGTGTAAGTATTTTATGTAGGTTTAAGGATTTGATTCTAGATAAAAGTTGTATTATTGTTTTCCAAGGTCTAGGGTCTAGGGTTTAGGATTTGGGAAACCCTTCACATTGTGAGAATAATTCTTCCATTGCCTTGCTATGTCTTTGATATGAACTGACGCCTAACATTTATTACCAATTTTGGATGTGAGATAAGGAAAAATCAATTAGAATATGCTGCAGATGCTAATTAGTGTTGGGTCAGATTGGTTGTTGGTTTAGGGTGACCTTGGGTCAGGGGCGACCGCGGGTCATCGACGAAGCAAAAAACACATTTGAATCAGGGCGACTGCGGGTCAAGGAGGGAGACTAATTTTCTGGAAAATGCAAACTCAATCTCCAGTGGGGCGACTGCGCGTAGGGGGCGACTGCGGGTCGAAGAGACTTCTTTGTGGGCGACCGTGTGTGCAAGTCTCGGGATGGTTTAGTTGGTACCCGCGGTCGCCCACGATCCGCAGTCGCCCTTGATGCGCAGTCGTCCATTTCAGCGCTCCAAAAACGCGCAGTCGCCCATTCCCGTTGTCTTCAGACCCGCAGTCGCCCCACTTCAGACCCGCAGTCGCCCCCTCCCGACCCGCAGTCATCCAAACGCACGCGCCCTGAGGCGACTTCGGGTACTTAAGCGTTAGCCCCACTTTCGATTCTCACCTTACTTTAGCCTTGCGCACTGTCTTTCACCTACCTTCAGGTGGCTGGATGCGTGCCCGTGGGCTGGGGTTTCAATTGGGGGGGGAATTTTTACCCTTTCAATCTACGAATTTTAAACTACGGTTTTGAATTGTTTTTAAGTACAACATGGCTTTTCCACATGAAGGCAACACTACAAGGAGAAAGTCTTTATGGGATCTGGACCTTGATGATCCAATTTTTTTCGAGGTTCCGATAGTTGTAAATGAAAACGAAGAAGGAGGGAGTCAAGAGCGACGGAAGGGCAAGAAGCAGAAGTCAGCACATGACAAGGACTCCAACTATCCTCCCCCGAGTTATACCCGATATGCATACGAAGCGTGTCTCCAGTGGTACGCAGGGAAAAGTGTACAATTCTTGGAGGCAAGCTATTTGAGGTGTCCTACAACTGGTAGTGTGTCTTTGCCAAACGATTTACAAGCACGGATTTTAACCAAGCTAAAGGGATCCGATGATTTCGCAGACATTGACTTGACATATTCTTCGAGACTATTTGAATGGCTTGATAACACATTGAAAGCGGTGATGTTCAATACCAAGAAATTGATGGAGGAACATCAACCGTTTCTTCCGATAGTAGAGGAATCAGAAGACATCAAGGCATTCCGCCAAAAAATGGAGTGGTGGTCCAGCGTAGTGAAGAAATTGGCAAGAGGCTCGGCAAGGGGTTTTAAGTGGAAAAATGCAGCGGTGCAGGCAGCATTTGCACGAGATGGTGGATTGTGTATCACGTGGATCCCCGATACGGCGAAAGTGGTGCCCCTTAGTGCTTTTGAACATGAAGGGGGGTATGCAAAAGTGCGTAAGGTACGCATTGAAGGAATGGATACAATTCCAAGCTACATCGCTTTTGCTGGGAAAGTATCCAAGGCAATAAACCCGCGCGAGGGGAGAGCGCAACGATCCATGGAGGCCCTTGCATGCCCCTTGAACCACCCTGGCATCATTAAGTTTTTTGCCATTCATTCTCGCACGAATGAAGCGTACACTTTGTGGTGGAATGGGGGCCATTTGAATGAGTTGAGGCATTTAGATCGTTCTGTATCACCAACCATTGACTGGCATGAAATGCAAAAAGCCACAAGACTTCCTGAAGAGAAACAAAAAGAACTTGGTCTCTTCCGAAGGCACAAGGCAAAGTTGGCATGGGCTTTAGTATATGTGACAAATCTGATGCACAAGTGCCGCGTGTTACACAATGACTTGTCTCCCATGAACATCATGTTGCATTTTCCGGATTATTCAAACGACATAATCAACATTGGAATTTGTGATTTTGGAATATCAAGTCGTTTTGACGAAAACGCGCCTTCACATTTTGGAAAGCCATCTGAGGCCGAGAGGGATCAATACCGAGAAGGTCGTTGGTGGGTTGCCCCGGAGTTGTTTTATGCATATGGACCTCCAAATTCCAATACAAGCATACCAATCATGCAACAACGGTATAAATATACGCAACAGTCAGACTCGTATTCTATTGGGAAGTTGACCGAATGGATGAGAATTGGTGATATGGACGATTGGGACAAGGATTTGTTCAAGAACCGCGAGGGATCAATGTACTTTGGAATGAAGTTGCGTGAACTCGTGAACACTGACCCAAAAAAGAGACCAACGTGTATAGAGATCACAAATTCCCTTATGTCTCCACCATGGTCCATGATGCCCCCCGAATTGGTGTTCCGAGACTCACCTTTGTAATAGGATAGTCTAGAGCAAGAGTTTAGTGCTGCAAGCAATGAGCTTGGTGGCCAATTATGTGTTGCTTACTTTGTAATATTTTCCTATAATATATGAAGGAATTTTATGCTACGCGCCTTGTCTTTAGAAAAACAATTACTCAATGGGCTATTTGTCAAATTGTATATATTGAATATGGCCTTTTACACATTGTTATGCAAAGTATAACAACTTTTGAATTCAAATGTTCTTGGTCCTTTTTGATTCCGTAGTATATAATGGACGCAAGGAAAATAAGAAAATGAAAATAAATTAGTTGGTAATTGATGTTGAAGACTTGTATTATTTCTTGAATAAAATGTGCTAGTATGCACTTGAAAAGAGTTTTACTTTCATGGTCACTGAATTCAAATAGTTGTTTTTTCAATCCCTAAAAAAATGTAAGTCATACATCATTTACATTCTCTTATTATTTTTTCTATTTCCAAAAATAAAAGCAAGTTGGTTTTTTTTTCCTATTTATTCTAATTCAAATATAGGAAACATACATTTTAGACTTTTTTAGACTTTTCCTTTTTATTCGTACTTTACCTATTTCAAAATAGATGAGAGATGTTTTTATTTATTTATTTAACCTTTTTCGCTCTCTTCCTATTTATTTTATTTGGAAAAAGGAAGTTCATTGACTTCTTGCGACCCCCTTTTTTTTTTGACAATGAAACAAGAGTGGATATTGCAAAAAAGATATGTAGCCATAATCTTTGTCATTTATTAAACACACAATTCGAGAAAACTTGGATGAATTCAATAAAAAATGTAAATCTGGTTTTACCATATATATTATTCCTAGTAGCATAATGTTTTCCTACCATATTCTTTTTTTTGGTATATGTCATCCAAATTGATAAAAACACACATTCTTTCATAGATGGTTGGAGTATGATATAAGTCCAACAATGACTTTCATTTATAGATTTGTGTCCGTACAAGAAATTTAGTTATTAGGCATGTAATTTACCAAAATTAGTGTGTGTAACATAGTATGTAATTTGAGTCTACATCCAAAAATACATAATGAACATCTCATGTCAAAACAATTACAAAGACATTATTGTTACAATTGCAATGGTTAATACTTAATAATCATAACATTGGTTATTAACAATTGAATTAGTTATTAACAATAAAATTAGTCATTAACAATGAAATAAGTCATTTACAATAAAATTAAGAATTAACAATGAAATTAATTAATAAGAAAAAAATTAGTTAACAAGAACTTCTTCTAAAACAATTGCAAAGATTTAACCTTTGTTCAGATAATCAATAAGGAATCCATTTGTACCACAACCGACCTCAACCCTAATGGCTCCCCAAATATAGTATAAAGTATAAACTAGTATTCCATAAATTTTGCAACACAAATGGGATTGAGCTCACAATCCTTTTTTTTCCCCTTGAGATTTGGTGCTCAAAAGCAACAAAAAATTTAGGCTAGCTATAAGCTATAGGAATTTTATAGGAAAATTTTGGATGAAATTGCTAGAAAAACTTCAACTTCTAGAAAAGTCTTTGATGAAATCGCCACAATGTAAATGAAAATAGAATTTTAGATACTTAGTATCACATTTTCTATCCAGTACGTGGATGAATGTTGAAGCTTGGAGCCCCTCCGTAACATTTAGTATCGCCACTTTCCCAGCGCAAGGAAAAATGGAAAAAAATATCACAATCTATAAACATGTACTAAGAAAGAAAAGAAAAGTCCATGCATTAATAGATGGACCCGCGGTCGCCTAGGACCCGAGGTCGCCCAGGACCCGCTGTCGCCCAGGACTCGCTGTCGCCCAGGACCCGCGGTCGCCTTCGCAAAGTGGACCCGTGGTCGTCCTGGACCCGCGGTCGCCTAGGACCCGCAATCGCCCTGGACCTGAAGTCGCCCTGGACCCGCGGTCGCCCACTCGCCCGGGCTCCTTCGACCCGCGGTCACGTTGGAGCACCTGTCCAGACCCGCAGTCGCCCCACTCTAGGACCCGCGGTCACCCTGGAGCACTTGCGCTGACCCGCAGTCGCCCCACTTCCGGACCCGCGGTCGCCCTGGAGCACTGGGCTGACCCGCACTCGCCCCACTTCAGGACCCGCACGCGCCCCAGGGGCGACCTCGGGTACATCAGCGTTCTCCTCCACCCGCAGTCGCCATTAAATTTTCCCTGGCATTCTGCGCACTGTCTTTCACCTGCTAACGTGGCTGAATGCGTGCACAACTCATTTTATTCACACTTGGATGACATAGGGTGTTTCACGAGAACATTGTATTTTTGTAAATGTTAAATGTGATAGGATTACGTTTAGCATTTCTTACACCTACGGTTTAGGCTTGCAACCCTAAACCGCATAGTACTTAGTTGGCTACTTTTGAGACGAAGTGATCGTTATGGAGGGCGAGGACTCTCAACCGCCACACGGTATGTCAAGATACCGACTTCAGCTCAACAAAAAGGCGGTTCGTGACAAGGATCGTAAAAGGAGCGGCAAACCTCGCAAGAAGCGTGTACCCATCTTGTTGCATCCAAAGATGAAGGCCTTTTTGGAATGGGAAGTAGAACCAGAGCCTTGGACATATGAAATTGTAAACAAATATGTGGATTGGTGCCACATCAACAAGTTGTTTCCGTTTTGGCGATACCCTTTGCACATGAAGTCTAATAAGGCAAATTTGGCTTACTTCAAGAGTGTTGTCTTCCAGCGAAGGTGTTTGGAGGTATGGCAGCAACTCTATTTGGAGTCCCAGACTTATCGAAATGACAACTTCTCTTTCTATCTTGTGCAAATGGTGTACGTTGAAGTTCAATTGAAGAAAAAGGTAGATTGGACAACCTTGAAGGAGCTTCCTATCGGTGACCGCCCGGACAGACTGATAGTGCTGGATGAAGAAGGACTTCTTCAAGCAAATCAGAAGCTTTTAGAGGCAAAGCTTGGCAAGTTGGCTGTTGGTGATGACCAAGTTCAATGGTCTTCAACTTCTAGCTCAGATGAGCACACTCACGAATACGATGGATATTCTTTTGAGAGTGACGACGAAGACATTGGCAAAGAAAAACAAGAGGCGGCTGAAGATGTTCAAGTTGACAAGAAGGGCAAAAGGAAGCTTGAGGAGCCGCAATCATTGTCCAAGATTCAAAAACAAAGCGAAGATGTTCATGTACCGATCAATGTGGACCGTTCTGGTGCAGACATTGGATCTAGCGGAAGTAGTGACAATGATTCGGAAGACAATTTCGAGATGTTGGGCACTAAGATCGAAAGTGCACGAGCAGCTTTGACTTCAACAGTAGCGGATCTTATGAATTTGAAAGAGAAGGTACAACATCTTCCAGTGAATCCAACTGTTGTGGATGGGTTGAAGAAGGAGTTAGAGGCGACTGAAAACGCCGTTGCTGAAAATGAGAAGATTTACTCTAAGTTAAACAAAAGTAGAGTAAATTATTTCAAGAAGATCGAAGACGGGCGAGCACACATTTCCGATGATTTAGCGGTGCTTCAAAATAAACTTGATCTTTTGCAACGTGATAAATGGTCCCATCAAAGCGAAAGGAGAAGCTTGAATCTTCAAATACGTGAGCTAGAGATGGAATATTATGATGATGCCTTAAAAGAAGCCAAAAAAGAGGGCATCTTGGCTATAGCTCCGGATTATGGTAGCAATACAGAAGAAAGAGCAACGCTTTTTTATTTGGTGAAGCTACTGGAGAAAAAACAAGAGTTGTTGCACGAGGGCATATTGGACTTGGAGCGCCACATCCTTTATTTTAAGGAATGGCGCAAGTGGGCCTATGAAGGCATAGGTGCCACCCGTGCGGAACTTCAAAGAATGAGACCGGAGCCCAAAGAAAGTGACTTTGTGAATAGTGAAAAAAATGCTTAGTGGTTGGATCTAGTGTGGTAGAAAAAAACAATTTGGCCTTCCAATTTTTGATTTTCCAAAGGTTTTGTGGAATAAAGAAATTCACACCTTTGTTTTTGAAATGTACATATGTTTTTATTATATTTTGAATACGAGGGCTATGAATTTGGTGTCTTTGCAAGAATGGATGTCAGAGATGGTACCTACGGGCTGAAATTTGGGACTGAATTTTTGAAACTTTATTTGAAGATAGAAAAAACGATTACCTTTGTGGTAATATAACTTTTTTTCCAATCGGTGCCCGGGAACAAAAGTTATGCCCATATAGTCCAAACTCCAAAGCAGGGGAGAATGGGCAGCAAAAAAATGTGACAAGCATTTGAATTTATTTTTCTAAGTTTTTTTCCCTCGTAGATTATAATTTTGTCTATCCGGAAAGCTTTTTTTCATTTCATTTGGATATTTTATGAGAAAGTTATGGACAATCTTGTTTATTGGGCAATTAGAGCTTCTGGTGGGAAAAATACCTTGTAAGATTAATTTAGGAACGCAATTTTGGCAATTGTTCAAGAAAAGAAGTTTGACATGGTTTAGTTTGCTTGCAACAACAATTTGACCGTGGGGATTAGTGCATTTTAATTCTATCTTAGAAAGAAAATAGATTTTCATTCAATCTCATATGTACTTCTATTCTACAAGTTTTTTAAGAATGAAAATTAAGTTTTTTTGAAAACCTTTTTTTTATTTAGACTCTCAACTCAATTCTCCACTATATTTGTTTAAAGCTCAAAACTCTGTAGTGCAAGAAATTAAAGTGAAAAATGTTAAAAGTCAAATAATGTAGTCCAGCAATGTGCTAAAAAAATTGTTTTTTTCACTCTAAATGCGGATATCTTGCAAAGTTGCAATCTGTAAGATGAAAAATTCTGAAATTTTTTCCACACATTCTCATACTAGTAAGGTGTAAGATCCTATGGTTATGTGTGGGAAAAAAACAATTTTCAAAAACAATTTTGGATACTTTAAGAAATTGTTGAGTAGAAGTAGGTAAGATGTAGTTGTAGAATTTAAATAATGAATATCTCTAAAATGAAATGAAAATGGTGAGAGTGTGCTATCAAGTGAAGTTAACTATGTGACCGGACCTAATTTTTTTTTAGATTGTAGAAATTGCCTGGAGAAACAAATCCTACAAGCAACTTTTAAAAGAAGAAGCTGTAGACTCAAGTTGCCTGCCAAACAAAATGGTCCATAACTTTCTCATAAAAAATCTGAATGGAATGAATCAAATTTTTCCATGTAAACAAAAACATGTTGTATGAGAAAAAAATCCAAAAGGAAAAAATTCATTAAAAGATTTGAAGATTGCAATTTTGTGGGGACCGTGTATGGAATCATTGTGCGAGGCATTACAACAAATGTATTTGCATTTCACCAATTACATTTTAGGCTACAAATGTATAAGTATGCCCAAACCTTCAAAACCAAAGCAATAGAAGGTTGTTGTCGATAAGCACAGTAGTACAATACACAGCCAAGGCGGTATAGTTTTAGAAGCCAACCTCTTAACCCTAACTCTTGCTAGAGTACTACAGTGTGCGAGTATGGATATGCTATGGCCCTTATACTATGGGCCTTACATCTTGTATACTACTACGATTAACTAGAACCACCGTTGAAGTAAGTATCTCATAGAAATATTTAGTTCAAGTCCATTGGATTGTTATGAGAACCACTCGTTGCACCTTGTTCGTAATCATTGGACTCTCCAACAACGAGTTTCTTCTTAGCACGAGTCCTTGAAGCAGGTCCATCTGCTTCTAAAATAGATTCCAAGACATTGGAGTTCTTGAGAGCTTCAAGTGTCCTTTTAGTTTGCGGAGAGTGTAACTCCAATAGATAATCGAGTGCTTGGCTTTGATAATAAGGCCCGTATGTTGAGTCGAGGTAAGCCATACTATTCAAGTCTTCTGGAGTGGCATTTTCATCACGATTAGCCCCTTGTTCACCTTCAAAATTCCAACGGTGTCCTTCCGGATGAGCACCCCACTTGAAGGTTTGGGATGTCTTATCAAAATATCCACCAAGGCATTGAAAAAAAAATGCCCTCTTCCTTGCATTGTAAGCTCCTTTTCCCATAAGGTTGAATGCCACTCTTAGAATTTCACGCGGGTCCGTTTCCCAATTCAATTGTGAGGCAGCAGCTCCCATTTCTTGATCATGTAGGCCTTCTCGCCAACTCCAAAGCAAGTCTCGTCCCCAAAATCGTGTCTCTGCCGTCGTGTCTCTATTGTGTTCCCAAGAAGGTGGCATGTAAGTCATCAAGTTGAACATGGTATACAAGCGATCATGGAATGGTGCTGCACAAATCACACATCATCGTCTAATCAGACATTGAGTGATGAGACACTGAGGATGGTACACATGTGTACATGATCCAAGTGCCCATCCTCCTTCTGGCCCAAATTGTTCTAGACATATGGGGCATTTGGTATGATCCAAGACGAAATGAGCTGGCTTTGGCCACAATAGACTTTGGTCTTTTTCGTTGAAGTGACTAGACATCTGATTTCCATGGTCCCAACCATTTTGTGCCCAGTCTATGACATTTTTTTCCGCCACGTCAAGCATGGACATGTTATCCGGAAACATGTCCTCCATCAATGCCCATGATGTCAATCCATTCTCTCGTTTAGGGGCATTTGCTACAAAGTTCTTCGAAACTTTGTCTAGCTCTTTCGCAACTTGTTGAGATCGATCCACGGAGAGAATGCACGCGACCTTCCAATGATAGTATGTCGCTGCCAACACTGCCAACTTCTCTCGAAGCATTCTATTTTCCTCAGCCAAATCAAGTTCCTTTGATGATTGTAGATGTGGAATGGCAGGAAATGAAAGTGAATCCTGAGTCCCTTGCAAACCATCAACGTGCGGATTGCTAGAATCTCTTGAGACGAACGGAAGCGGTGCCATTGGAAGAATTGAAGAACGCTTCGTGCGCTTGGCAGGGGGAGAAAGGTGAATGACATCGCTGGTGAGGTCCCCAACAAGCTTGTCCAAGTGATGTGGATCCTGCTCAACAAAGGTTTCGTCCATGTCCGACAATGTGAAAGTCTGATGCTCTTTTTCTCGAAGGCCATGTAATTCTTTGGATTGTTGAGAAATGAGAGCATTTTTTTGTTCACATGTAGACCGCCATTTCTTCACATCACCTTCTAAGGTTGCAATTTGTGCATCCTTGGTCTTCAAGAGGCCGAGAGCCTTCGCCAACGTCATCGCATTGTGAACAACATCAGATTCAGACTGTGGAATGGGAATGTGACTTGTGGCACATACGGGTGAGTCGTCACTTAAAGCAAAGTCGAAGATGTTGTTGGCGTCTTGTGGTGGCAAGATTGGAGTCGCAATTGTGGTTGAGGCTGATGCCAATCTAATTTTCGTGGTGGACCGTCGCACCTTGGCAGGATGTTTCATCTTCTTTCCCCGCGATGATGAAGCGGCTTGAACATTTGGATCTGGAACTGGAACTGGAACTGGAACTTGGACGGGGGTGATAATCTGCTCCTTCACTCGTACAAGCTTAGGAATCCGTGTGCCATCTGAATCATTATCCTCTTCTGATTCTTCCGTGTCCACCTCTTGAGTTTCTTTGTTTTGTGGATCACTTCGAAAAGGCCCAAGTCCACCCTCCGGAAATTTGAGAACCCCTCTTGGAATTATTCCAACTTCTGGACGCTCCACGTAGGTACTTTCTTTAATCGTGGTCCAGTCAACTTGTTTGTTCAAGGCGACCTCAGCATAGGCACCTCTAGCAATGAACAAAGGGGCCTCATTCCTATCTACAAAAGGGGTTTTGTAGAGGACCTGCCACAATTCTAAACACCTTCGTATGAAAGCTGGATTTTCACAATACTTCAAATTTGCCTTGTTATTGTGTCGATTGTGATGATGGCGCCATGCCGGAAAGAACTTCCCGATGTGACACCATTCAATGTAGTCTTCGCACACCTGCATACTCCAAGGCTCTGGCTCCTCGTTCCACTCTTTGAAAGCTAGGTGGTTATCATTGTTCAACACATGCCATTGCTTCTTGTGAATGTTACCCCTCCTTTTTCTAGTCTTGTCTTTGGCAGCCTTCCTAATTGCACCAGGAGTGCGTACAGTGGAAAAAACCGGAAGGGACCCATCATTGCTACCTCCAGTTGCCATGAGATTTGCGGACGTCGCAAAATTGTAAGAACCAAATGATAGCAAAAAATAGTATATATATTATCCAAAAGGGTCACGCATGCAGCCAACAAAGGTTGCAAGACAGAAAGCCTCAATGGAAAATGAAGGTGATAGCATGATGATGGGCTACTGGCTATATAGGGCGAGTGACTTCGGTCTAGGGGGGCAAGTACGGATAGGGCAACTGCGTATCCAGCGACTGCGGGTCTGGGTAGGGCGACTGCGGGTCCGACGTGGGCGACAGCGGGTCTCGAGAGGGCGACAGCGGGTCCAAATTGGGCGACTTCGGGTCCACCACCGGGTCTAGGTACCTTTTGCGCACCCGCGGTCGCCCACCCAAGAACACTTCCTGAACCCGCGGTCTCCCTGCCAAACCCGCAGTCGCCCACCCGCGGTCTCCCTCAGAAATCCGCAGTCGCCCACCCGTGGTCTCCCTCAGAAATCCGCAGTCGCCCACCCGCAGTCGCCCTCGCCCACCCGTAGTCGCCCACCCGCAGTCGCCCACCCGCAGTCGCCCACCCGCAGTCGCCCCTACCCGCACTCTCCTACCCGTACGCGCCCTCCAGTTTGCCAAGTGGATGCCATGTGGCATCCACCTGGAGGGGGATAATTTCCTGTAAAGTCAAAGGTAAATTTGACTTTTCGTGACGTCGCGCGACGTCTGTCTGTCGCGGTGTCGCGCTGTTGCAGCGAACAACCCTGGTCTGGGTATGTCAAATAGTCATGGCTCCTGTTCTATCGACTTAATCAAATACACAACACATATATAGATATATTTAAGGCATTCATAAACACCTTTGTAAGTTCTTTAATTATTTCTTCAAATTTAATTCATTGTCAATTGGTCCAGTAATTATTTTATAATCGTAATTGCTAAATGCAAGGATGCAAATATCAACATCTGTAATTGTCAATTTGTCTCAGTATGCAGAGCATGCTAGAATAAGAGATGAATCCTTTAATTCATGTCAAATAGTCATTTCGATTCTTTTTTCAAGCTCTACAACTTACAGTGTGTCAATTGGACCAAGTCCTACAACATACAATTGCAAAATAACAAGTGCTCTAACACTAATTTGTCAAATAGTCAGGTGCGTTATCAAATGGTAATGGGTCAAATAGTCTTGTGTCAAATAGTCAAGTATCCATTGATCTTTCTACACTAACACAATAGCACTAGTAGAAAACATAGGAATTTTGACAGAATTCTATTGATTTGGTCACGTTGTCCCGGTCACTGTTTTGTTGATTCCAACAAAAATCTGTTGAAAATTACAAATTTCTGTTGAAATCAACAAAACAGTGACCGGGACAACGCGATCAAATCAACAGAATTTTGTCAAAATTCCAGCATTTTCTACTAGTGTAGACAATTCTCATTTGTAACAAGTTATCAATTTGGCCAAGTTCCCACACAAGGTTAATACAACATGCACAAAATTCTATGCTGTAATGCAAGATTACGCTCCTTGTACCTGCTCTTATTGATCTCTCACAACTTGTCTATTAGTCATATCAATTTAAATATAATCAATCGACTATTTGTATTTTATTTAATTTTGGTTATAACTATAAGTTAATTCAATATAAACTTCCACAGACAATTTGACTACAACGACATACAAATACAAGCATTCAGTCAATTAGACCCATCCATATGATAGCAATTATAATTTAGTCCATAAGTACAAATTAAATAATCATATTAAAGACAATTAATATTGTAAAAAGGTCTAATTGTCTTACCAGCATAGGCTGTTTCCACCGTTTGACAATTAGACAAACAACAAAGTCACACATAATACCATTCACTAGCTATCAATATAACTGATCTCTGTCTATTTGACTTGTAATACAACGGCACAGTATAATATAAATATCTGTCTATTAGACTTAACCAAAAATTATGCAAGACCATACATTGGCATCAAAAAGTTCAAAACTTGTCCAATAGTCTCAAATAATTTCAAGATTTAATTTTAATATAACCACCAGTCATTGCCAATCCCTGGCTAATTGACCCACTTAGCACCACTCCCTGGTTGCTAAGAATAATAATTCAATGTCTATTTGACCTAACCACAATATAAACCAATCACTGGTTCCTATGTTTTAAATTAATAAGTTCTCTGTCTATTTGACTATCACAAGAGAACCATTCTGCCAATCACTGGCTTAAACTTAATTTTATAAACTTAATCCCAAAGTATATCTCCACTGCATAAACAAAGAAATAGACTTATGACAAATTGACAACTGAACCAAATATAAAATTTCAATTACAAAAGGGTCCAGTTAGTCACACTTACCGTCGATTTGTCTTCTCCTTTTCCTCGCAATCACAGCTCCTGTCGATTAGTCTTTCCGCTCCATCCGTAGACAACTTGACCTCAATCCGCTCTCTCTATCCCCATCACAGACAATTTGTCACACAGTTCTTCCCGAACTTTGATCCAACCCCAGGATCTAAAATCGCCACTCATTGGCTAATTGACACGCTCTTAAATAAAATACCACTCATTGGTATAAACGACAATTTGACAACTTATGCAAACATCCTTTTGCTCAAGATTCGACTAAGACAATTAGACAGAAACAAAAGAAAGAAAAATAAGGAGAAAAAGCCACTCCCTGACAATTGCTCTGATGGAAAGAACAACCAAAAACCAATCACTGGTTACAAGAATTGAACACACACAAAGAATAAGACAAGTAGACAGCTTTGTATTTGAAGGAATGCACGAGTACAAAAATTTGGCAATGCAATCATTGCAAGCCTGAAAGAGAGAGGAAAAATGAAGGTCGATTAGTCTTTGTACTCTTCTTGGCTGTAACTAACCGAGAGCTTAATTGCCCTATCTATTAGTCATAACTAACTGTATTTGACCTTAACTAGTTGTCTATTAGTCATTTCAATAACTACTCGTCTATTTGTTTCTATTTACACTTTTTTCTGTCTCCTAGTTAATTTTTAACTTGTCTAATTGTCTTTTTCTTTAAAAAGCTTCAAAACAAAAAGTAATTCTATCTATAGTCCAACAAATTAATTTTGATACAATTTGCATGTCTTTTACCATAGCCAATAGTGCTTCATTTGGTGATAATGTAGAGTATTCTTAAAGCTAACATTTGCCACAGAAGGAATACCAATAATATCAGAGATGCCTAGATTTTCTTCTTCATGAATTACATGTGATGCACCAACATCTTGCATAATTAACTAGCGCTTCTTATCTAAGATACAAAGTTGTTGTATAAGTAAGCAAGTCTTTGGCAATATAAGACAATCAAAATTTTCATTGTTTAATGTAGACACCTAGAAAACCACCTATTACAATCTTACATCAATCTATGGCAGATTTTTCCTAATAAATGAGATTCAGACTTTATTAGGTTGTTTAGTGGCCAAAATCAATGCCCTAGGTGATGGTGATGGAATCATTAGTGACTACTTTAAACATCATATTCATTAAAATGAGAGTTTTCCAATGAAATAGGAGTTCTATGAGCATTATAAACCAGTAAATGAAGATGAATTTCATATTCACAACCTTAAAAAAGGAACACATTGACATACAAACATGTATACAAATGCAAAATTTGGACATGCTACAACATGATTTGTAATTCTCCCTGACCTCATAGGAGATACGAATTTTTCAACATTGTTCTTCTTCCATTCATCTAGAAACATAATATTCATTAAAATGAGAGTTTTCTAGTGAAATGGGAGTTCAGGAAGAGACCCTCAACCATAAATTTAACATATTTGTGTACTAGTAAATACCAATGAAGCATTGCAATGAAACACAAAGCGCATATGGGAGGTCAAAATTCCAAAATCCAAGGTCAAATTTGTGATTTCTTCATATTTTATAGGAAGTCGTCATCAAATATACATGTATTGGATGTACACACTATAAACATAGAATAATCCATGTACTGAACTAATACTTCCATCATCGACTATACTTGTATAAAATCTATACAATGTAAAATGTAGGTTTCTAGAAGCACTTGGAATTATAAATGGTTGGTATTTCACTAGCGAGTTGCATGGCATTCAAAGATTGTGTTGGAGGCATCACCACCATTGTAAGTGGATTACTTGGAGGGAGGTGGCTATAGCACCCAAAAGATGAAGGCTTTGTGAAAGGAAGGTTTTGGGCCCAAAACAATATTTGAGTGAAAATTGTACTTGTAAAGCATTTCCTAGCTCCTTTCCCATGTGGAGAGCTACTCAATTATCTTACATATACAAAGATATCTACAATATGGAAACACTAGTATTTTCCAACAATTTTCGATGAAAATCTAACCCTAGGCGATGAAATGATTCATTTTCTTGTTTCAGCTACAAGATACACTCCTTATCTTTTCCTGAGCCTTTCAAATTTCTGGTCCTTGACTGTACTCCCCCTTGTTAATATGTCCAAGGTCGTAAATGTGTTGCCTCCTTTGCGCTTGCAATGACCTTCTTTTCCAGGCATCCCAACTTGGAGTTGAGACATTAGTACAAAATGATCCACTGTGTTTTGGTTTCTTCAATCTCCCTTGTTCAGACGGAATCTGTGGACATGGATTGGACGGCCCAACAATAGAGATTGGAAGAGTTTCCCAAAGTGGATTAATTGGGACCTTGGACTTCTCTTGTGCTATGGAGGTTGGATAATTCGCGTCTTTGTAAAGCTTCCTTTGAGTCCCCTTGTCCAAGGCAACTGGTGACATTGATGACGCCCGGAGATCCTTGGAGCAGAGAGGAGATGGCGAGCATGAAACTGGAAAGTGCGGCTTTTTTTCCGGTAGACTGTCCACCACTTCCTCGTCGATGGGTTTCCTTGAGAAGTCCATAGTGGAATTGACGGTCAGTGTTGAGCAGAAGAAATTCCCGTACTGAGTATAACGTACTGTCCATAGTCGAGGATGGAGTCCGCGGACACTTGGCATGGGAGTCCTTCTATTGCAGGGTACTCTGATGTGCTGTCCATCTGCAACAAACGTACTTCAAATTAGAATAACAATCGATAGAATTTCCAAATTGGACAACATTTTGGGCTCTCCGTAGTCAAGATTGATAGGAGAGGCCACAACTGTGATTGCCCACGAAGTTGCAAATCAGCACGACTTGAGTTGAAATGTAAGAGATTCAAAAGTACTGAATGAGGTTTCAAAACACTATACATTAGCCCCACTCGCGTTGAATTGCATACCTCCAGTGGATCAACTATCTAGTGCCACTAGTCGACCCCCGAACCACCTTCATGAGGTTGTTGTATTCTCGACGATTCCTTTCCTCGCACAACATTTTTTGCCCGATTTTCCACTTCTTTACTTTACGGAACCATTTGAGTCCCAAGTCATGGCTTTGGTGCAATTGTTGAAACCAAAGAAGTAGAACCTCGAGCAAAAACATGTCCTTATCCCCATTTCCCTTGTAACTCCAAGACTCCGAGATTATAACATTTTTTGGTTTGTTCATGATGTGCTTCTGACAGCTATCGTCGACTATGATTGTATTCTCAGGAGTGAAGTTCGTTTGCTAGTTGTCGAAAAGCACATCCAGGTTTTGAGGAACAATGCCTTGTCGGTTCCCGATTCCTTATATGGGATCCACGTGCCGGCTCCATCCCAACACTTAAGCGTTTTGCATGCATCTTGTTCCACAACGTGGAAGGGCGACCCTCCATCCCGGAATAGATAAGCGCATATCTCATCGGTGGTGGACTTCTTCATGGAACTCCACACGGAGACAAATGCTATCTTGCCTAACTCCCTCAGGAACATGGAGTAGTTGGGCCTGACGTAGATAGCCTTAGGTCCTACAATGGCCCCGATTGTAGCCAAGTGCGGCTCCGACTTCTGGTTGTATGCTTGCCCTGACCCCTTGGACTTCCAATCCCCTGTGACACATAGAATGCCATTGAGGTCCATGATGACGTTCAGCCACTTCCTGGCCATTCCGGACCTCAATGACCTATGGACTCCCTCCGAGGATCCCTTATCAGGGACCGACAGATCAGACCCCTGGTAACAAACGGAAGAAATTGTGTCCAGTCACGCCAAATGACACAAAGTCCAAGGTACAACATTGCTCAAAATGAGGATAGAAGAGTAAATAATGAGTCCATCAGAATAAGAGGGCGCATTTTACCTTCCTCCGTGTAGAACGTGAAGGTTCATCTCGGCTTTCCACTGTTGTTGGTGCAAGACTAGGAGGTACCCACCGCTCAGTGATTGGTTGTGTCTCATCTATGTTTGGGAGGGGCAAAGGCCAGGGTTGACGAATTTCAACGTCCGGGGCAAAATCACGTCCATTTTTCGGACGTCCGGACGTCCACATTTTCAGGACGCGCGGACGATGTGGACGGCGTCCATCGGACGGCACCCGTCGGCCGTTCGGACGACGCGGACGGGCGGTCGGCGCGGTTGGCGCGGTCGGTGGACGGATCGACGGGCGGACGGGCGGACGGCGGACATGTCCACGCGGTCGGTTGACGAAAGGCGCGGACGGCGGACATGTCCGCGCGGACGGCGGACGGAAGGCGCGGACGGCGGACGGCGCGGACAGGCGGACATCCATAAAACTACAGTACATGAAGCCAAATTTGATGCATTATACTATTACATTTTTGTAGGTAATACTTGATCTAGAAAATGATGTACACAATGTAATTTCAGTCAATAGTGCTTGACTATTTAGAAACAAAAAAACCTTGATGATATTTTGAACATCATTAAGTTCAGGTGCATTATAATGATAGGTTCAAAAAATAAATTGCCGTTACATGCTTCCATGTAACAATTCATTATGAACACTTGAATAATGAATTATACATCCCTTTCATCCCGAAGGCTGATAATCACTATCTCCTTTCACCTCTGCCCCGCTACTATGACCTCTAGTATCCCATCCTGAATCTTCATCTTCATCGTTGTCTGACTTTTCCATATCCTCTGATAAAGATTGTACAATTGCCCCTCTTTGTACTTGCTTGGATGCAACTGACCTCGTTGGTCGGCCCTTCCTCTGCTCTTGTTTGGCTCTTAGTATAGACTTTCCTATGCCTTCTTTAAGGCCATGAATCGGTTTTAATTTCCTCGCTGAAATTGGTTGACATACATCAAGAGGGGTTTTACCAAGACTTTGTCTCTTTGATGGGGAAATTGCAAAAGCCTTCATTAATCTTTTATTTCGAGCTTTGTGGGACTCTTTTACCGTTGGTGGTCTTACTTGCGATCCTCCTTGATTGGGTATCTTTGCTCCAATCATCTGCTGCAATGTTCCATCAGACGATTTGAATGAATCACGTTTTGTTTGGCCAGAATGTTGACCAAACATTGATGCCAATGTCTCGTCCTTCTCATCATCGCTCCATGATGAATTGAATGGATCTGGATTGACACGAAGGTGCATTCCGGTCGGACTGGTCAAATGTTGTTCAACTTGTTTCCCAAATCTTGAGCCTCCGGGACCATTCAAAGTTGTACTACCTCTTGTATGTAGTGTTGATGGACGATCGCTACGTGGTCGTAATTGGAGATCTTGCACAATCTGCTTCTGGGCTTCGACGTTGTGAACTAGCATTGGGCGATCAAACTCCGTCACACGTGCATCTACATTCGATGGTACTTCCACACATTCAACACTTGTATTATCCACATTCATGTCAGACTTCACCCCACACTCTCCCATGTCATTGACTTCGGGATTTTCTTCTACAAGTGCCATTGCCATGGGTAGACTCTCGAGAATTGGAATCACTTCATCTGTTTGGGGGATGCAATCATTGACAAACATTTCCTCATTTTCCTCCACTATTTGTGCATGAGTGTCCTCCGTATTGGCTAGAATCTTTTCGCTAGTCAACAACCCGGTTCCATCTACAAATTTAGCTATAGAAGGGCCACCTTCATCATATTCACAATTGTCCTCATCCAATGGAAAGTTGTAAATGTCTTCCGCATTTCTATCCCCTTCTTCATTGTTCCGATTTGGGCTCCGGAGCGGTTCATCATCCAAATTGGTGATGTCATCATTCATAGCATCTTCGTCATCGAATAGAGGATCACCATCTTCACCATCTTCATCACGCTCGTCCTCCGACATAAAATCTTCCGACTCCACATTCTCGGTGTACCACTTCTTCTCATCGTTTTCCTTTGATGCACAAAGGACTTTGGAATTGGTGTACACATACACCAAATCTTGGGCTCTCTGTGGCTTCAACTTGTTTCGAAATTTGTTGTGAACAAATGAATAGCTACTCCAATTTCGTTCACATGAAGACGAAGATACCGGTTGGGCCAAAATCCTCTTAGCAATTGGAGCAATGAGCTTCCCACACGCACCTTCAAAATCCCACCAAGCGTACGCCGACAATTGTTGCTCGTCCGGGTTCAACATGTTGTGAAATGGAGGTTCCCTGTGGCGGAAGGCTACAAATTCTTTCACGACCGAGGCGTACTCCCCTTGTTTGCAAATTTTCATTAGAACACGCTTGCATGCATCCATTGCATCTTGGTCGTCGGCTAGCACTTGATCTTCAAGAAGGTAGGGGTTCAACAAAGCTCCTTCATAATGTAGATCGGTCTCCACCAATTTCCGTCGGGCATAATACGGTTGCACTAGTGGAATGGCAAGGTCTGAGGATAAACGAAAAGGCGGTTTATCTAAAGAGAGGACATGTTTCTCTAATTTCCTCATTATGTGCAGCACCTTGCCCATGCATGGCCTCTTTGCATCCAAGTCACGTAGACCATTTACAACGGGAGCCGACAAGTCCTTGAAATTTTGACAACGGCGCCAAAAATGCTCGCTCAAAATTATCTTCTTCACCATCCGACATTCATTGCGGGATTTGGAGTTCCGCCCAAACTTCCTTGCGTATTCATCCCATTGCGGGTCCGTCACTGTTTGTTGCAACTTCCCATTGACCTTCAACATGCGCCCAATCATGTTGTAATTACTAGATATCAAATTCCATGCTGCAGGGTTCACTAACGCATTATCTGTACTCACCTGCACCACATTGTTGGGGCCTACTTGTTCTATGAAGCTCTCAAGTATGCCAGCCAAGTATGTTGCATTTTTTTCGTGCCTTGTCGTATCCACCGCTCCCAAGAATTGCTCACCCGCAGAAGACACGAGCATGGTATTTATCAACGGCCGATTCGTAACCGACGTCCATCCATCAATAGACAATGTTGCTCCAAACTTCCTAATGCTGTGTTCGGTCCGCTTTCGGAGATTGACCTCAATGTCTGCCTTTGCTTGGTCAAGCAATTTATGGCGTAAGTCGTGATAAGACGGTGGGATATAAGGCCGTTGAAACTCGGCGGTTCGCTTCACTGCTTCTTTGAATGCTGGGTTCCTCGCAACAGCAAATGGTATGTTTGCAGCATAAAAGAAATTGGCCCACACCGCATTCAACTTGCGTTTATTTGCTTCTTCAAATCCATTCACCAGACTACTTTGCTTCTGACTAATCAGAGGCCTACTGCTTGATCCCCGTGGAGTACCACGCTCACTTGATCTTTGTATACTGAGGTTCACTTCAGAAGACAATGGATCCAAATCCTCCGGTGCAGTGCATGAGTCGGAATGTGTAGACTGTGCCATGTTTCTTCCATTTGAATTATCGCATTCCCGCATAGCCATAGGTGTGCCACTGCCATCCACATTGTTCAGAGACGATCTTCGTGGGATCGCCCCTTGGCAACCCAAAAATAAAGCTCGAACTTGAGATGTCATTTTTGCGCAAAGGCTAATTCCTTTGTTACGAGCCCCCGATGTGCCTTGGTATCCTAAGTGGCTAAACAACCGGCTTACTTTCTTGGCAAACACCAAGTTGCAAAACCGGCATTGCACTTTACCAACCTCCGGGAAGCCATACCAAGAAGACCAATCCTTGCTCATAGTGATCACCTCCAATTCCGTAAATTGGATTCAAATTAAAAATGTAACCGTTGGATAAGATTTGTAAAAAATATTAGAAACAATGTCTGAATGAAGCCTTGGAAACCAAAGCCCCCCTGTCCACTGAACTATGCATTACCAAGCAAGGGACACAAAATAAATTGCAGCTCCTAGCCCTTGGAAATCTTAGCGTTCAGTTTCTCAAGAGTGCTTGTTAGTCTGAAATTCTAAGAACTTATAGATTTCAGATCAGGCCCATTCCTCATGACCATTGAGCAGCAAAAACTAAAACATTTCTAAAGCCCCAACGGTTCCGAGAACAAAAATGCGGACGGCAACGACGGAAGCGCGGACGGCGACCTGCGACAGGCGGACGGCAACGTCGGAAGCGCGGACGGCGACCTGCGATAGGCGGACGGCAGCATCGGAAGCGCGGACGGCGACCTCCGACAGGCGGACAGCAGCGACGGAATCGCGGACGGCGGACGGCAGCGGCGGAATCGCGGACGGCGAGCTCCGATAGGCTGACGGCAACGTCGAAATTGTAGGCGGGTGGCGGACTAGCGGATGGCTGGTGGATTTTGAGTAATTCATTAATTCTACAAGTTTTAATTTTAGGGACTTAGTTTAGAGATGCACGTAATTTTAGGAATACAGAAATTAATGAGATAAAATTATGTTGAGAGATATGCATGTCCAAAATCATACTTGACAAAAAAGTATCGCATAAAATATCAAAAACTTAGGAGAGTAAATTCAAAAACATTTGAGTAACCCACATATTTTTATATTAATGAAAAGCAACTCATAGCATACTATGAGTGTTGTGAATTAATAGTATTGAATCCTCTCGAGATTCAAAATTAACAACACTCCATAATGTCATATCGAAATACAAACAAGGTGTAACTATCCTATATATTATCATTGCTACCTCCCTCAGAAAGACGCGACGAACCTTCTTTATCCTTCAGCCTTGCACTTGCACGGCGTGTTTGAGGACCAAGACTGCCCTCACTCATAGGCCCCCTGGACGCAGCTTCCATGTCTACTGCGGAAAAGTGTCATTTCGTATCCGGAGAGTAGTCATCCTCGTCTTCAATCTTCCGTTTATTCTTCCGTTTTGGAGTCAAATCCACGTCTTCTGCCTTCAACGCTCTCAAAGCAGCATCCACTTTATCTACCAAAAAGTTGACCATGTCATCATCATTTTTCATGGAAAACCACTTTGGTTCTTCTCCCCCCACTAAAAATGCCCTCCAATGCATTATGATTTGGTCCATCCTCTTATCAAATGCCCCCGCCACCTCCACCATTGAATTTTATGTGCTTGATTGCCCATCTAGTTCCACAAAGGCACGAACTTGTGCAGCTTCCTCCAACTTTGATAAAAACAGGGCCCTCCCTAGCAAAGTGTGATTGTAATCCCCGTATTGCTCATTAAACTCTTGTGTAGGCTCCACTTCTATCCAATTGCCATCTAGTCCTTTCTTTACTTCCTTTTCGGGAAATCGAAAGAATTTGTGGTGTTGCATGCTCCAATGGCCCCCATACTACGACAAAACACTTCTCGATCCTCCTCGTTGGCAATACCTCTAGCTCGCAACTCCACCTCTCGATCGTGGGTCATCCACACCAAGGAATCTATCGGCACCTCCGATGATTTGTATAGCCCATGTGTAGAATTTACCGAATCCCACGTTAGACTTTTTCCCCAATGCGCATAATTTTGAAATTTGAATGGCGCTTGGTCTAACGAAAGGGTCCATCGATTGTATTCATGGCTGGGGGGCATAGCTTCCGAGATCCCGAGCATTTCGTAGAACCTAGGAGGCAAGGGAGAACGACACTCGGGGCACACCGAACGAATAAGGGATGCTCTCACGATGCATGTGACGTGGAAAGTGTGGGGACATTGGCCCATGGTGAGAGCTCCCTCGGGCCCAAAATGAACTCGACAAAGGCTACAATGACCCTCCAATATTAAGGCCGAAGGATCACAAGCATGCACCATTGTCTTGTCATTCTTCTTGATGTGTGCCGAAAGCGTGGGATAAGGGACCCAACCTTCTTCTAGTTCCAAGGCCCAATTAATGGAGGCCACCTCTTCCTTCTTTGTGTGGTTCAAACGCTCGAACATTGCATCCATGTCTCCCCAATATGTGATTTCGGTAGACCCCGTTGGCACAAAGGCAAACATCTTCTTCAAACGCCAAAGAGAGGACTCCACGCTATCGCATTCTTCATCCGACTTCATTGCCAATTTGAGTAGCCCTTTCATTGCTCGTGATATTACAGACGGTTTGTCTTCGAGTTTTTGCACCCATGCCAACCATCGAGAGTCCAAAGTGCCCTTCGGCATACATTCATCCAATTGCACTATCCGTTGCAATCGTTTCAACTCGGCCTCCAAACGCGTGTTTTCTTCGGTGACTTCGTTCAATTTTTGCTTCAATTCTTTGACCTCATTGCTTTCCGTTTGCATGGAAGCATCGTGCAATGTGGAATTAGTATTACCAATGGGGGTCAAATACAACAAATCCGGATTGTTGTTTTCCTCAATGCCATCTAGTCTGTCCTCCACTTTCTCCTTTCCCTTCTCAACAACCACCTCACCTTCTCGGATTTTCTTCTTCAACGCTACAATTTCGTACTCCAAGTCTTCAATAAACTTCCTTTGGAAAAGCAATGTATTATGGCAACGATCTGATTGAGCCTCCAATGTCTCTAGCTTCTCTTTCAATTTCGAAGCATCCGCCGCCAACTTGAGATTCTCAACATCTATACCCTTATACTTCTTGATCTCCTCTTGGTATTCACTCAAAACCTTCAAATCTGTAACACGCTCGTCGAGAAATGGTGTCATAGATTGGCTGAACTTCACGAAGTCCAAGGCACCACTCAACAATTCAGGCGCTAATTTGGAAAAATCCGTTGCAACTTCTTGCAGCCTTGGAGCGACTTCTGCTACAAATTGAGCCGTAACTGCCAATTTTGATGCGGTCAAAACAAAATCAGTCCATTGACTCTCGGAAGGCTCATCTTGGGTTTCCACGCCTCCGTTACTCGTGCCATCCTCGTTGGTGTGCTCCATATTCTTTAAACGTTCTTCGTGTGACCGCCACAAATGTGAACCTTTACACAAAGATTCTAATAATGCAACCGAGGGCATCCGACGAACAATTTGCCATTTTGATGTCCTCAATGATGACAAATGTGGATACTTGGAATCGATAAATCCGCCAAGAATGGTCTCATTTGGCAGCACGCCATCCGATTGTTCTCCATGATGAGGTGAAGGATGCACCTCAACTCCTAGATTCAATGTTGGGCTCGGTGTCTTCGGCAAACTTTGCTTCGAAGTACTTGCCAAATGATTTAAAGCATTGCTGTCTATAAGATTCTGAATGGCAATTCCCGCATTAGCAACTTCTCCCTCAATGACATCATCATGACGTTCATGTGGTGCGGATGGGGCCACGTGCTCCACCATTGTTGTTCCATTTGGTGTGCATATCAAATCCGTTGGAGGAGTTAAAAATATGTCTCCCTCCACATGCTCGCCTTTGAAATCTTGTATTGCCATACGGTTTTGTGTTGAAGCCAATTGCATTGCCGAACTTGTGACCTCCACGTCCTTGGTCATAGTCATTGTCATTGGTTTGACCTCTTTTTTGGATTTAAATGCCTCACTTGGCCCTGCCTATGGATTGTACAAATCGGGAATATCTTTCCGATTACATTCAAGCACACGTGGAGCGTTCGCTGTCGTTGGAAACGTGCTCCAATCCACCTTGCGTGCCAATATCAATTCTGCATACACCATAGAAGCCAAGCTATAGTTTATATACCCCTTGGACATTGCTTTATCCCCGAAGAGGGCCCGCCAAACTTCATGCGCTCGGTGAATGAAGTGCGCATTGTTGCAATTCCCTGGTTTGCAACAAAAACCACGAGTATGGATGATGTGGGCCTCCCTAGGCCACAACTTGTCGATGTGGTACAGCTTCACATAATTCTTGCACGTTTTGGAGGACCAATATTCCGCTTCCTCCGCTTCCCAACCACCCTCTGCTTTGATGCTGGAATCATCTAAAATCTCATAGTGGAGCTCATGGGCGGTTCCCTTTGGTTTAGGCCTCCTACTATTGTCACCTCCGCCGGTCAACCCACCACTACCTTCAACGCCTTGACCACTCATGGTTGTCAACTTGAACTTGTCCCCAATTGAATTTAAATAGTCACCAAAAGTATGTGTCTTCAATCCACCCAAGTTTCAATGAATGTTTGTATGTGAACCAATAATGATAGATGAATGACCCCACCTCTCCACCATGTAGGAGCAACTGGCACAATGAAGCAACAGTAGCACATCCAACACGGTTGTGAGTCCTAGGAAGGAGAGGGAAGTGAGAAAAAACAAGAAGGCCGTCCGCCCTTATAGCCGTCCGAAACCAAACCTAAGATCGTCCGCCACCGAACCTCCCCCGACCAATGCAAAGCGGACCCGAACGTCCGCTCAATCGGACGGCCCATCCATCTCCAAATCCGACGCTGCTGTTCGCCTTCCCGCCGCCGCCGTCTGCCTGCTGCCCCCCGTCCGCGATTCCGACGCTTCCGTCCGCCCGTCGAAGTCGCCGTCCGCCTGTTGGAGCCGCCGTCCGCCTGCTCCGACGGGTCCGTCCACATTTCCGACGGGTCCGTCCACATTTCCGACGTTGCCGTCCGCCATTCCGACGGGTCCGTCTGCATTTCCGACGGGTCCGTCTGCATTTCCGACGGGTCCGTCCGCCCTTCCCTCCCCGAGGTCCGCCCAAGCACACTTGGGGAGTTTGGGCCTTGTTTTCACCCTCTTGAGTCCTCTAGTCCTCTCCTGATTTCCAGAAGCATAGGATTCTTTCATTTGGGAATGTAGAGACGTTGTACTAGTACCGGGTGCTCATTGATGAAGGAATGTTTCAATGTTCGAAGCATTGACTTGGTTTTCATAAATGTCAAGGCAATCCACCGACTCAAAGGTAGTATTTTGACTAATGCAACGCCTCCAAACCCTTGTTAGGGTTTAGGGTATAGGGTTTAGGCCTTTCGTTGTCCAAATGGGGGTGACAATCACAATCCTTTGTCTTTGATTTTGGATAAACAAATATGCCCCCCAAAATTCCAAATAGAACTAATAACAAAATGGAAAGGAGTTATTGAATTGCAAACAATTCATGTCATATTCAAAGTTGATTAATTTTCCAATGGATCAAATCTTTTAGAGGTTTGAGTGCCCAAGCCATTCAAAGTGTGTTGTACGTATGAAAAAAAAAAATGGCCTTTTAGTATCCACAACGAAAGAAACATTTGTCCTTGCATTTCCTAACCATGTAGATGTTTAGACTTTAAAAAATTTGCTTGAATGCCTAGTAGGGTGCACATGAACTTGTGAGGTTATAAGAAGACAAGTGTATGCACTATTTTCATAGTACGTTGTCCCACCCTAGTGATTGAGCAAGTTATAATTTCATACTAGAATTAATTTAACTTGATATAATTGGCGCTAATATTTTGGCACCTTATGATTCTTTAAAGAATGGAAATCAATACATTGGAAATCAATAAATTCATTCAACTCAAAGGGAGGGTGGGGGGGAGACTTCTAGAAATCTACTTCCACATGTTTTCATGCTAGAGTATCAAAACCTTTGCAAGCCCCTAATATCCCCTTCATGTAAAATACCATTTAAAAGAATTTTTGTCTTTGGTTTTGAAATGACCATTTTATGAGGTGTTGACATACAAGAAACAAACCTCGTAGCTTCATTTGGACAATGAGAAGCTTTAAGTTTTTTCTCGAAGTTCAAATAAGTAGAATTAAATTACCATGTGTTCAATTCTTCATTTCATTCAAAAATTTATATCATAGGAAATTCAATTGCATCCCTAGAAAATAAGAGAAAATTATAAACTCAATGCATGCACGTAAAAACAACATACAAAAATATGTGAATTTTTTAGATAATTCCTAAATTCACACATCCTTTTTTCTATTTATTTTTTAATTTTTAGATCAAATGAAATCCCAGCGCCATTGGCACAAAGGAACCACATTAAAAATGAAATTGAACCGGAGGGCCAGCCAGCTGGTGACATCAAGGATTCAAAGACCCCTAAGGCCGTAATGATGAATTTGGGCGGGATGCACTTCAAAATCCCACCCCCGTCCGCCTAGGCGGACCCCGCCGTCCGCCCGTCGGAGCCGCCGTCCGCGTCGCGGAGTCGGCGTCCGGCTGGGCGGTCTGTTCTGGCCGTCCGATGAAGCGGACTGCCGATCCGTGCGTTTCATCGGACAGCCGAAGTGAGGCGGACCGTTGGCCGTCCGCTTTAGGGTCCGTCCGCTCGTGCGGACCTCGAGGCCGTCCGCCTCATATAAGGCGGTGCGGACGGCCCGTCCGCTCTCACTTTTGCCTTCCCCCTTGTGCTTTGCAAGAGAGAGCGGAGAGCTTGGTGGTTTATCCTCCATTGGCTCCTTTCGTTGGGAAGGTAGGAGGTGGGTTTTGGGGGCCTATATTTTGCCCGTTTTTTCTAGTTTATGTGTACTTGGTGCACTGTAATTTTTTATGAATTAAATTGGGACTAAAAATTAATACTTTCTACGATGCCGAGACCGAAGAGAGCGGCGAAGGGGAAGAATGTGGTGCCCGATATTGACTCAGCACGTGAACTTCCTTCCAATGCTTGCAAAGCATTCTTGATTGAATACATTGTGAAGTTTTATGAGGCGGAAACTACAGTGTCTCTTGACACTAAATATGTGAGATACCAAGAGGAATGTGTAGACAAATTCAAGATGGATATGACACAGAAGTTCACGGATGCTCTAAACGTTCCAGAATGGATTCATGAAATGGAGAAGAAAGGCTTCCAACAATTTCTAAAGAACAGGGTGCAAGACGCATTGTGGAATGCGAAGATGATCCTAGAAAAATACGGGAGGGAACACCGTGCAAGTGATGAAAGCTTTGAACAAGTCATTCTCAAAGCTGACTTGTTTGTTCGTCGTTGCGCTCCGTTTGCAAAGAGACGCAATCGGCGAGGGTCATTGGGTTGGTGGACTTCGGATGAAGGAGATGTAGAATTGCAACGTGGACGACGACATCTCATAGCACTACCAGACACAGCAAGGGTGATTCTACAAGATGACAAAATCTTGAAGGGCGGATACGCAACAATTCGCAGGGTTCGAATTGAAGGATGTCATGAGATTCCCACATTTTGGGAATTTGCTGCAAAGATATCTCATCAACAATGGATTCGTCCTCAACTTGCGAAGTTGGAGCACCAAAACGAATCAATGGCAGTGAGGATTCCACATGACGGAGTTATTCGATTTGCCGCTGTCCATGCAACAAACAATGAAGGGTATGCATATTGGTGGAATGGTGGTACATTGTGGCAAATGTTGATTCTCGATAATGATTATCCAGATAACATTGCCATTCGATTGTCTTATTCACGACCAACGCCCGAAGAGGTGATTCAAGCTTTCCGTCTTGGTCGATGGAGAAAGAAGCGCATCGAGTTGGCATGGGCATTGGTGCATATCATGAATGCGGTCCACAATGCGGGTCATCTATACAATGATATTTCTCCCGACAATATCATGTTTCACTTTCCTGAGGATGAATCACGTGTTTACATTGGAGTTTGCGATTGGGGCATGTCTACGGTTCGTACTGAACCAATGAAGTCATTGTATACGTTCACATCCACGGCAGATCGGGATGCAACTTTGAACCGAAGGTGGTGGGTGGACCCTTCAATTGCATACGTGCACCGCAAAGATGCGGATTTGGAAATGATTCCAACTTTGTCACGTAAATCGGAGGAATATGCCGTTGGTCGAATAGCTCAATGGATCAACAAACTATGCATGTCAGAGGCCTACACATCGCTTCATCGTGAAAATGAAGGACATACGAGGTTTAGCCACCACGATTTGGCAAGGGTATTTCACCTCTACTTGGATCGCCTTTGCGGATCAGTGATTGCGGAGCGCGGAAGTTTTTCCGAAATCATCCAACGATTTACTAATTCTTACAATTGGCCTATTCCAGATGACCACTTCCGTCACTCATATTAATATATGAGTGTGCTACATAGTACTATAGATTATAGAAGTAATCGATAAATGTATCAGTGAGGATGTACGTTACTATGTGTGCTAACTATAGACTATATATACACCATCAATGTATGCCAATATATGTGAAATTGGCTTTCCATTTTGAACATTTTGTATTTTTCGGAACACAAACTATTTAAATACAAAACATCTTTTCTGGGTGGATGAGAAATGTAGACTTGGAGTTCTTCTTCTTGATGTATCATTGATGTTGGATTGTTGGGTACCTAGCCACCTAGGTTGGCAAGGTGGTGTGCTAAATTGTATGATCTATCGTGTAAATGTACATGGCACATGCAAGAGAATCCCCCAAATTTTCATTGGGGGGCAACAAAGTAACAACACCATTTGTATTGAAATAATACAATTATACAATATGTTGTTTTGCGAAGTTGATTTTGTTTAGGAGAAGCTTAAGTGCCAAACTCCTTGAATCAATTTTCCGTTCATTATTCTAGAACCCTAAATGAAATTAAAATTCCAAAGCATAATTAGGTTGTGGTCTTGTAAATTAAACCGAAATTGCAGAGTTTAATTTGTAAAAAATTCTTTACTGAAATTTTGTCTGAGATTAAAGGCGTTCTCAATTACAAATGCAGTGCTTATCATGCCATATCTTTCAATTCATGCAGTCAAAATTTTTGAAATTTTGGCGCCATGCTCTAAAATAAGTTATGTCCAATATACTTTATTTAAATTCCCCCCAGAAACTGATGTTGATGTTTTTCTACGGTATATACCGTAGAAGTGGTCCGAACAAATCCATTTTTCTAAAAACATCCATAGGGCTTTAGGGCTTAATTACAATATATTTTATTCATAATTTACAAATAGGAAAATACTATTTGTTAAGAGCCAACATCTTTGTACCGTGCTTGTCACTTTCTATATTATGTGGCAAGAGATTACAAATTTACAATCACTTGATTGTATTGTGAGACAACAACTACAATCTTACAAATGTCCAATAGTCCAATAGTCCAATCTACTTCACTCAGATTCTGGTTCGGTGTCATCTTTTTGGCTTGGGCTTGTATTAGTAGACCTATAAACATTGAGAAATGGTCCACCGCCATAATAGTCGTCTCCATATCTGTTTTGCCCACTTGCTTGTCCATAATGTCCTTGGTATGGACCTCCAAAAGTTGGAGGAGGAATTGAATCATTGTGAGTAGATGCTCCTTGAGTTGAACTGCCATAAGAAGGGCCTCCTTGAGGTTCATGAGAACCACCTCCAGTAGACGTAAAGTTGTATTGGGAGCCTCCCTAGTTACCTTCAAAATGATGCGTGGTTCCGTGGCTTGTCCTTGAGCTGTGATACCCCCCTTGAGGGTCATTATCGTAGTATGAAATACTTCGCGTATCTTGCGAGCCATATGCACCACGATCGGGTCTGTACACCCCATAATGGCCATATTGTCGACCACGGTCCTCTAGGCTTCTTTGCATTGCCTCTCGCATTTCTTGTTGATATTGAATGTCCTCCCGATCTTCTGTACGCTCGTGCCTCTCTTCCATCCTCGCGGGTGTTGGAGTGTCTTTCTCATCATCATCACCTGACCATTCATCTTCTGCATCCGGCAATACAACCGGTGGAAATCCAAACTGGCCTCGATTAGACCACTCTGGCATGCAATCGCTCGGCCCAATCCAACTGGTATAAAGTACCGCATCACTGCGATTCAAGTGGGTAACATCTTTTCCGTAAATTGTGCGCCAATCTACATCTTTGTGGAGTACAATCTCCGCCCAAACCATGCTCATGTTGGAATAGTTCATTAAATTCGGTTTGGAGTCCCGTATTTGAGCTGAACGTGTTACTTCCTCGTATCGATGAACAAAGTTTTTGCTTTGGCATGTGGAAATTTGTCCTTCCCAACGACGAACTTGCACCTCTGCGCGTTCTCTGGACCATATTTTGGAGAGGTGCGTCATTTTGATGTACTTCTTGCACGTTGTGCAGTTCCAAGTTTTTTTGGGTTCTTCTTCCCATCCCGGTTCAGCTACACACATTTGGTTGTCCCAATCATCCCAATTTATGTCTTGGGATTTGCCCTTCTTACTAGACTTCGATTTGTTATCGCGAGGCATGATAAGCTTGCTTAAATGATTAATGATTCGCACTTACACTTGAAACAATTTAGGGTTCGATCACAATCATTTGCACACCAAAACGGAAGAGGCGCACGAGCCTTAGGCACTAGATCACCCACTCCGCAAGGGAAACGATTGTGGCAAAATAAGCCGTGCTCTCCGCTATTTATGCAGTCGGACGGCATGAATCCACGTATGGGAGCATCGGACGGCACACATGCGGACGGCAAGATCGAACGGTGGAAAATCGGCGTCCGTCACATCGCACGGTCACCGTCCAAAGCGGACGGGCCCCCGACGGGCAGACGGACATTCGGTCGCCAGTCCGCCCCTGTTCCGTTGGGCCATCTGCTCCTACCCCGTCGGGCCGTCCGCTCTTGCCCCGTTGGCCTGTCCGCTCCTCCTCCGTCGGGCCGTCTGCTCCTGTACCGTCGGCCCGTTCGCTCCTGTTCCGTCGGGCCGTCCGCTTCTGACCCGACGGGGCGTCCACTTCTGTACCGTCGGCCCGTCCGCTCGTGTTCCGTCAGAAGAATCGGCCGTCCGCTCGTCCAGCGGTCGGACGCCATCTACCGCCAGGTATGTCAAAAGACGTCCTGGGGTCAGCGTTCGCGGACTCTGGACGTCCGGACACCCTGTCAACCCTAGCAAAGGCATTGGTGGAAGAAAATGTGCGACGATAGAAGGTCCTTTTTCAAGTAAGCATTTGAGATTCAAAAGACCTACGATTCAAGAATGAAGAAAAACAATCTCCATGAGAAATCCATATATTACAATTTCATGAAATGAGTTTTCTTTTACAAAATTGTTCCTGCATTTTACAAAACTATTCCTTCCACTCGAAGTGGAGCTCCGACCTAGAAAAGGCATGTTGTATCTATAATTAAATCTCTAGCCCAAACACTGCAATATAGTTCAACGTGAGTCGCGCTGAAACTATACAAAGGACACTGAATGGTCATTGGACACAACCTGTAGGTGGTTCTTTGTTGGGTTGGTCAGCACCAGCTTGAGCCAGCTCAGAAGCATTGATTGGCAGGTTGTGCCCAATTTCAACATCTTCCATGGCGGTGTCTCTCTCGCTGGTGTCGACAGCACTCCGTTCAATGGAGTCTAGAGCTTCTTCTGCTAGTGGGAGTGGAACCAGGACAGGATTGGCACAAGGAAGAGGTGGAGGTGCATTCTCCGAATGCACAGGGCTGGAGGCATTGCTGATGTTGGAGCTCCATGGCTGGCCTTGAAGCATCAACGGTGGCGATTGTGTCGAAGGCTGCAGTTCAGCAACATGCTGGATTCCAACCCTCCCCATCAACAACTCCATGAGCTCCCTATTCTTCTGGGACTTGTCCTTCATCCAATCCGTGTTGGAATGCGTTGGTGCAGTTCCATGTTGAGCATTCGCTCGTTTGCGTTGTCGGCTCTCATTTGAGCCAACGCTAGCTTTGTTTGCTTCTGCGCCAACTTGGTCTGCCTCTGCATAGCCGCCAATGACTGTGCTGTCGTCCTTTGAATGTCAGCCAACTGCTTGACGACACTGGTGATGGTGTCCGTCTTCCTCTTCTTCTCTGGCTGGCCAATAGGTGTGGGTGTCCTCGGTCCGTGACAAGGGCGGAAGCATGGATGAAGTTGATGACCCTGGCACGTCGATGGATCGTCTTGTTGGTGTGGGCATCTCATCAATGCCCACTTCTTCATTGTTGACCTCCATATTGTCGCCCTCTTCATCGTCAGTGGAAAGGTCCTCCACATCATCATAGATTGGAACCAACTTCTTTTTGCCTAGTGATTCTTGACTCGATTTCAATTTTTGCTTTGAGGAAGAACTGGGACCTGCACCACTTTTGATGGGGTACCTAGTCTCAAGAAAATCTGCCTTGTCCAACATGTATGGCTTCAAACAAATTTTCTCCCAATCAGCGGATTCCACCGAGTATCCAACAACGTAAACGTCTATAGATGACATCTGCAAAATAGCAAACCAGAATAAAAATAAACATTACTGCAGTTTAGCGTGACCTGAGCTGAATCAACCGTTGCGTGAAATCTAGACATTAACAAATATCCAAGTATCAATACAAACAGATTGCACATGAGCGCGAGTCATGCTGATTGGCAATGAAGGGACATATCACTACAGCGCAAGTAAGCTTTCCTCCCACAAAACCGGAGAAGATACAACCTCCTGGAGCGCAAAAATTCCTGACAAGCCACAAATAAAACTCCATGTGCAACTCCAAGCTGTGGAGTCGGTATTCGAGTTTGCTGTACACACGCGCCTTCGTGTACCGACTAGTCTCCGGGCACTCAAACTCGTTAGGAATCGCCACTGCACTTACATTGCTGGGATTCTGGAGAAACACTAGCAGAACCTTCAATGGCTTATTCGACACCAAAATATCTCCCAAGTGGTCATTCTTGCTTGCCGAGTACATGGAGTAGTCCACGGAGAAAGACTTGAGGATCTTATCTGACTCCACAAAATTTAGGACCTACGCTTGCTCTTTTTCATCTTTGCAAATGAAAAGCCAGGAGGGGACATCGTGAAGTGCCAAGTCCTTCTTCTTGCGGAGGAACAACATTACTTCTTTGAAGTAAGGGTTGTCCATAGTCGAGGTCTCCTTGTTCTTCACTCCGGGCAAGGTCTTGAATGAAGTCAATCACGCCCAGCGTCATTCTCTTTGTGGTTTCTGGAGTCCATGATCTTGCTGGCCACTCCATGAAAAGATTAGAGCTCTCAACATAGGATCAGTAGTAACCTTTGGTCGTGGGCTTCTCGAATTTTTTCTTGTGGTGAAGAAATACGTTGAAAAATTTGAAAGCCTGTGGGAGATTTCAGCACAAGTCTTATTTTTCTGGATGACCAATTTTGCTCTCCCAAAGTAGAGCTCCCCAGGTTTGTCGAGTAGCACGTCCATCGTGGCTCTGGAAAACATTCGCAACGTCTTGAATGCTTTCCAATTCTCCACGATGATTTTGTTCTTGGCATTCATAAGTCCAAGTTCAGGATCAATTTGGTGAAGCTCTCTTTTCACCAAATGCTTGTGCTTCCGCCTCTCCGACCACTCCCTGGCGGTATAGCAGCTTTCAAGTACAGACGATACGATCTTCACCGTCACCTTCGGATACTTTAAAGTGCATTTCTCACCAGTCTGGTTGAGCATGTACTTGGCGAGCGTCGCCGGTTCATTGTAGCTCAGATTTCCCAGATGCTTTGAAGAATACTCTATTGAGAAGGTAGTTATTTGGATTCCATCCTATCCTTGCATTGAACTTCTTCTGCATATCAGGATTGATGAGCTCTCCAAATGCAGCCACGGTGATTACTTCGCTCCAAAGCTTGTACACTTCCTTTGGTGCCACATGATTAACTTCAACTCATTTGTGAGCTTCAGTTTCTCCTCCTTTGATTTTGTCTTTGCGATTCGAAGGTTCTTGTTCACGTCAATCATTGAGAATTGCAGGAAGACAACTTTTTTGAAGTCCTGTGGTTTAGACACAGTACATTTATTAGTGAAGGTCATCTAACAAAATTTTAATTCACAATGCATGTTTTATTAAACGACATGTAACACATCAACACGGATCACGCTGAATTGCATACATACCTGGAAGCACTCCCTATTCCTTCTCGCTTTAGCCATGCATCTTATAGTCGTGCTGGTCCCGACAGACGCTGCCTGCGTTGGATTCTTCGGCTTCTCCATAGCCTTCCATACTGACCGCGCTCCAAGGATATTAGTTGGCCATGATGGCTGCGCAACTTGGAAGTGGTTCGGCCTGTTGTAGAATGCAGAGATTAGCCTGAGCTTCTCTGCGTCATTTGACTAGACCACGAAGCACTTCCATTTCCATAAATGTTCCCTCTCCACGTGGTCGACCTTGTTGGTGTCATCGATCATCCACTTACTGGTGGCAACACTATGTTGCCCATTGATGATATAGAAGTCACCTTTCTCAATCTTTGCCCACTCCTTGGGTTTTGCGGAGTGACCAATGGGCATGACGCAGAGCGTTTGTCTTGTGCTCTTGTCAGGCATATTTAGTAGCCAGTTTACTAAATCCTCTACAATTTGGTCCTCCTTGGAACGGATGTTGAACGTTGCCGGAGGTGGGACAAGTTGAGAGATATCAATCTCTTTTTTATCATCGGGCTTGAAGATGTAAGCGTCCTCACAAGTGGTCCAGAATTTCTTATAGACCTTGCTCACTTCTTCATAGTCTGGCTTTCTTTCAGTTGCGCGAGAATGGGGGATGTGAGCCATCGCATCGGCGTAATTCAAGTGGTCAACATCAGATACCTCTGAGGACCTTGCTAGAGGTATCTTCACGGAAGAGGAGGTCGTACTTTCCTTTCCTTTCTTCTTTTCCGGTGTTTTCTCTACCGACTTTTTTGAATTCCTGGTCCCACGAGTGCCTCCAGATTCCTGCGTGCTGTTGAGTCGCAAGCCTTGACTCACACCTTGTTTTGAGGTGTCCACTGTGATGGATCTTGGCCGGCTCAACTCGCTCTGCATTGCTAGCTTCCCCTTTAGTTGATCAAAGTCTTTGAACAAGGCGCGGATTTTACTACAGAGCTTCTTCCACTTCAGGGGCGGGCCATCTACATTCTGCCACTCATTGTTGTCGATTTTTCTCTCCAAATCTTTTATTTCATCACAGAATGGTGTTGGCTCTAGGCTTTGGAGGAGGGGTGTTATGACATATGGAATGCAAAGGGAGTCGAGGTAGATTGCAAAGTGGTACTGGTCTTCAATCTTCACGGTGATAATAGTTGTCATGCACTTCACTCTGACCACGGGATGGGCGTCCACTTCTAATCCTTCACCATCTCTTCCATGGAGAGGTTTAGAAACACTTGAATGTTCTTGAACTTGTACGCAAAGCAGAAGTTGTTTCTGAAAGGGATCATAATGAATCCCCATGCCTCTATCCTTTCCAGATCCTTGAACTCCCAGTACTCGCCTTCAATGAGGGATTCGTTTGTTTTGTTGAGGTCGTTAGGGCACTAAATTTTGCATCTATTGAAATACATTTGCAGTGTTTCCATATGATTCTCTATTCTGCAAGGAGAATATTGAATTGTCAGTTGGCCGGTATTAAGGCACATGATGGATCAGCGCAAGTTGTAGTGATCTGCATAGGGATTGAGTATATTTTTTTGTTTTTGTTTCTACGGTCGTTTTAGATGCCTTTGCTGTTTGTTTGTCAGTATTGAACTTAACAATTTAGCACGAGTCATTCTGATCTGCAAGTTGGTGGATATTACCAGAATGGATATCCTATATCTTTGTTCATTTGATTTAGTCTGAGGTAGACATGGCAAATGTTTGGAGGGTGGAGACATGGTAGATCAGCATGACTCGCGCTGATCTGTAGGTTGTTGTTTCGGTTGTTAGACTTGAGTTTGAGTCTTTATCCTTCTAAGTGTTGAACCTATAGGTGACCTAGCTAATATGGCAAATCTAGTGACTCTGGATTTTTAGATAGTATCTTGTCAAATTAGTATGGCTCGCGCTGATTTGCCTGTTGTCAAATTTTAGGGTTTAGGCCGTTCAGGCGATCTGTAGGGTAGTCATTGTGTTTGGAAACTCTTTTTTTAGGATCGAGCTACTTAAGCTCCGATGGAATTGGAATTGTTTTCAAATTTTGAACTCTTTAGCTGACATTGAAGATGAAACATGAAGCCTAAATAATCCTTGTAGCGCTACAATTCAAACATACTTGCATTTTGAGAGGAAATAGAAGTAGATTGCATACATATTGAACAGAAACTTCAAAGACACCCTAAATCCTTGGCAACCCTACTTGTGAACTCTTGTAGAATTTCTGGTACTAAATGCAGAGCACAAACAGACCCTCAGCCAAACCCTAAGACAACAGTAGCAAACACTGAAATCAAAATTATACAGTAACAGACAATTTCCATATACCAACATTAATTCAACAAACAACAAGAATCTTAGAAATCCAAGCTTAGTCAAACCCTAAGCAAACCCTAAGCGAACCTAAGCATACCCTAAGCAAACACAAGCATAAATAGACCCTAACAGATTGAAAATCCAAACTTAGCCAAATCCTAAGATTGAAGAAAGATAAACTCACCGTATATTAACAACTTGTAAACCCTCCGCAAGAAGATAGTCCGCTGTTGCATTGTCGTAGCATAGGAAAGTCAAAATACTTCTTTAAGTTAGACCGGAAAAGGCCCTAAAGTGACTCGTTTATCGTTCCCACAAAGATTTGTCACTGATTCTTAATAACCGGAAATACGGACAAGGATTACCACAACAACCCCAAGTAAAACCTACTCAAATCCGGTAGGGAAACTAAGCTAAACTATCCGGATCACCTCTAGATCTGAATCTGAGCTATTTCCTAACCCCTTGCTATCTATAGTCTTCCTACATTAAAGACCGGAACTAGAAATCGGGTAGCTAGTCCAATTTCCGGACTTCCTGTCAACGTAACCGGATTTGACTTTAACCTCTGAACTAAAAGCGATCTGCGTATTGTGCTTAAAGAAGGAAGCTGATTACCTACCCTCTGCGTTTTATAGAGTCAAGAGTGCCACTTTTAAATAAACCAACAACAATACACACCTATACTACTTAACCGGCTCTCCTTCACAGCTAACCTGGAAGATTCTGGATTAGTCTAAGATCCGGGTAGAATCCGGGACAGACGAAATGGAGGAATATCACATCCCCTTCAATTTCTAGTTAACCAAAGAACCTATCAACCATTAAACTAGAGAATTCCGGTAATTCAACGATTGCAACTCTAGTCTACTGGGACCATATTCAACTAATGGAATTTGAACCGATCACGCCACTGGGATCAAGAAAACACCATCACACACAAACTCACTTAAACTCCCAGAATCCGGATAAACCCAATATCCGGGCACACTTCCCCTTTACCTATTCCTACAATCCAAATGAACATACAATGACATAGCATGCCATCCAAGTACGCTTAGACACACAAGGTGAATCAAAAAGCTCTGACTTGTATTGCACGATGCTAGGAAAGCAAGATCCGAAAATGCACACTAAACAACTAAAAATCTGAATCCTAAATAGTCTACAACCAAGGTTGTCTTGTCTGACAGAATTTCGAGTTTTTGTGTCTAATAGACATCGCATGTCGCATGTCGAATTGTCGAGTTGTCGAGTAAGGGCGGTTTTTGTTGTCGTGTACGGATTTCGGATTTCAAATTTTTTTACCCCTTGGTAAAACGGACTGTCCTACGTGGCTGTGACGTGGCGTGCTTCCTGAGGGGCGACCGCGGGTAGGGGCGACCACGGGTAGGGGCGACCGCGGGTAGGGGGGCGACCGCGGGTAGGGGGCGACCACGGGTAGGGGCGACCGCGGGTAGGGGGCGACCACGGGTAGGGGCGACCGCGGGTAGGGGGGCGACCACGGGTAGGGGGCGACCACGGGTAGGGCGACCTCGGGTCCAAAATCCTGGGCGACTGCGGGTTCGAATCCAGGGCGACCGCGGGTCCGAAGTCTAGGGCGACTGCGGGTCCGAAATCCAGGGCAACCGCGGGTCCTACTTCATGGGCTACAAGTCTGGGGCCCCCACAACATTTTTTTTCCAATATTTATTCTTCAACCAACACATTCCACGGCAAATCGGCAATATATAAGCATTGAATTATATGCTCGGTACGTACCAAAGCAAATGAACATGCATTATGTAATGATATATCATGGGACAATCAATTCATAAGCCTAAAACATAATAATAATAAAAACCTTGGACAATAATCATATTAATTTAAATGGAATTGCGTACATACATAGGGATGATCTTCACAATTGAGTACCAACTACCAAGACCACTCCTGTTTGAAATTGCACACTTATTTGCAAAAAATACGAATACCTTCATTAATCATCATCGTCAACACCAAAGTACCTTTTACAATCTTCCTGACTTTGTGAAGCCAAGTGATGGACTACACAAAATTCAAAATCTACCTATTTCATTACAAGCTTTGGCAACAAATCTTCACTACAAGGCATTGATGTTAAATCCTTATAGTACTATTTGAAGGCCTCCACATCTATAATGCAACACATTACATTGTGAAGGTAGAATCGCTTTCCGCTTCATCTGCATTGGGGTCGGTGTCTTCATGTGGCCCACTACTGTCACTAGCTCCTGAGACCTCGTTTTCATCATCCTCTCTGCTTGTAGGTTGAAGGATCACCTCACGTTCCACCTCAGAGTTCAAATTTCGCACTTGCGTTTCTAAACCACCAACAACTTCGGCTAGCACTAATCGCTTTGTCGGCCTCGATGCATCAGTGGTTCCATTGATAATAGGGCCTGTCGGTCGCTCAAGCACCTGCTGCCCAACATGTTGACGCTCTGCTCTCGCTGCTGCGCTTGATGGCCAAGGATTACGAGTGGAATTTCATTCTCCAATGACAAATGGATGGATCGCATGGTTTTGACGCTTGGGGTTCCGTGTCAGTCTGTCTTGCGTCTTGCGGGTTCGTTTATTTCCTGATTTGGAGTGTTCACGGGATCGCCTGGATGATTCTCTAGGGCCTGACATCAACGAGGCCGGAGTAGGTTGTGGAGCTGAGCCATGAACTCCTTCATCAACGATTTGTCGTAGATCATTATGTGTCAGAGACCTTGTTAGAGGAGTTGGTACTATCCTCGATGTTGTGGCAATGTCTACACTTGCAAGGCGATTGGACCCACGGGTACGGGTCTCGTTGAATACCACTTGCAATGGCGCATCTGAATCGTACACCCTAGTTTCTGTTGCAGTGTTGTTGGTCGATGCTAAACTTGGACGAACTGCAGGTACCTCTTCAATATGCGACACCTCTTCTTGCCTTTCACCCTGTACATTAACTCGTACACCACTTCGGAGGTTCATTGGCATACTAGGCGGCAGACATGTGGCAATTGGAGACCTTACAAGCTCCACTTCATTTGCCACTGGAATATCTGCACCGTCATTGTTGTCATCAGGAGTTCTTTCCCTCGTTGGGTCTGCATTGATTACCGGAAATGCATCCCAAGCCGACACATGAGGGGCTTCGTCTCTGCGGTGGTGCGACGCCTCTGGAGAGCTCAATCCATCATCATCACCCACGAAAGTGTTGTGGTATCGTCCTCGTGGAGGACTACCTACACGGGGCACCATACCAGCCCACCTATTTCCACGGAGGCGTTCTTCTACTACCACACGTCTCTGTTCTTCTCTCAAATCTCTAAACCTAACTTCATCTTCGTCCCCCGAAGAATATGGTTCTTCATTCTCTTCATCTGTATCTCCATCTACAAGGTACTTTTCGTAGAATAGTGCTGGATTGTGTCCTTGTTTTTCACGTTCCAATTTGCTGTTGGTGTAGATATACACCAACATCTTAGCCTTCTTTGTGGCTAGGCGATTACGCACTTTATCATGTACAAACGAATACATGCTCCAGTTTCTTTCACAAGATGATGCTGAGCATGTCAGAGACAAAACTCTCCTTGCTATTTTTGGAAGAGCGTTCCCACCCACACGATTCCACCATTGATGAGGCAACAAGTTACATCGAGTAACATCTGGAGCCTCTTGTAATGGATCAAAGGGACCCGACTTCTCTTCAAATTCCGTCAACTCAGCAATTGCTTCATCTTCATCCACATTCAATGGTCCGCTCAATTTTTTGATGACTCGATTCAATGCCCGCTTTGCCTCTCCATTGTTATGAAGCTCTTCCACATCTGTCAAATACGGGTTCAACAATGCCCCTGCATAATGGAGGTCCGTGCGCATCAACTTCCAACGAGCATCAAATTGTTTTAGGAACTTCGTCGCAGTCTGCTCATCAAGAAAGAACGGAGCCTCCTTTAAAGTGCACACGTGCTGACGAAGGCTACTCATTATTATCCAAGCTTTCAGCATCGCCGGTATTTTGCCATCGAACTGGCGCAGAGCAAGAATCACTGGAAGAACCATGTGCTGGAAATTACCGCATTCCACCCAAAACACTTCCGAAACTATGTCCTCTCGCGCTTTACGGGCCCGCTCTCTTGTAATGAGTCCGTTTGTTCTGCTGACCAAACTATTCTCAAATGGCATATACGTCTCGTCCCCCACCACGAATTGAAGCGCTTGTTTGCACTCTACCAAACGGTCTATCATGAGAAAATGCACTGCGAAGCGTGTGGCCGCGGGAAATCTCAATGACTTCTTCGGCGAGTACTTACGGAAGAGACCCAAAGTCAAGTGGTACTTCTTTATAAACTTCACAATTGCCCTGGCCTTATCCACTAGATCTTTGATCCTTTTTTCCTTTCCCCAGTCTTCCAAAAGTAAGTCCAATATATGTGCGGCACATCCTTGCGTATACATGTGGGGATACCTTGCTTGCAACTCGCGCATTGACCCTGTCATTACGGAAGCATTGTCTGTACACAATTGGACAATATTTCCTGGTCCCACCTGCTCTATGTAGGTAGCCATTGTATTCACCGTATACGCCATGTCTTTCCTCTCTCCTGTGGTGTCAACCGATCCCAGGAAGACATCATCCGCAGGGCAAACGAGCATCATATTCAACAAGGGACGGTGATTTGTATCTGACCATCCATCTGAATAGATAGTGGCTCCATATTGGGTAATAGAACTCTTTGTTTGACTACTGACCATTTTCGTAACAGCCTCCTTCTTCACATCAAGTAGTTTAGTGCGCACCGCATTGTACGATGGTGGGGAATATGGAAATCCACATGTCGAAGTTGCTTTCACAGCATTCACAAAGGCTGGGTGCCGCACCACATTGAATGCAATGTTAGCCTCATAAAAGAAAGAAGCCCATAGTCTGTCCAAGTTTTGTCTTTCATTGACCCGGAATGATTCATCCATGCTTTGTTGACGAGAAATCGAGGTTGAGCGCATCCTTCTCACCGTCACAGGAGTAGAATTCGTTGAATCTGGATTACGAGGCGGTGCATTAGGTGCTTCTGTCCTGTCGCTTGGGTCCACAGACCCTTCCACTGATGCATCCACAGTATACCCTGCAACGGACTCAGCAACAACATCAACCTCAAGATCTACTCCATGCATCTCCTCCAAACTCATTTCTTTTGGTACAATCCCTTCACAGTTTCTGAATAATTCGAGGACTACGGATGGAATACGTTTACAACGTTCCACTGTTGATGTACGGGGGTAACCAAAGTGACCAAATGCCCGCTTCCGCACGAAAACTTTGTTCCAACCACAAAAAATACAAGTCCTCGTATTTGCGGAACGAGCGGGGTTCGTTTCAATAACCAACCAGGGATCCCACTCCTTTGTGGCTCTTCGAGTATCATTTATGTTCGTCCTCCTCCCCGCTCCTCGGTTTGCCATATTGTTTATCTGATATGCGTTATTCCAAACCGAAACGTATATGTACCCAAGTGCTTCGGAAAAAAAAATTATGACAAAGCCACCGCTTCGAGTAGTTTTCTAACCACTCAAAGCAAGGTTGTTGCCCTCTGAAGAATATAACATTGCATGAAGCCTCTTGAGAAGATCCAAGCCATATGTTCATCAACAGAGCAATGGAAATCCAATGTTGTTCCTCTACATTTATAGTGCTTTCGGTCTTCCCTCCACACGCTCCAAGGATGGTTTTAGGGCACCGCTACCAAACTCTATTACACCCGAGGTCGCCCTACCCGACCGCTGGTCCACCTCCAAGCATATGGAGGCGCGCGCCTTTGCAGTAGTCGACTTCGGGTCACATGGTGCAAACGCGGGTTCCAGCAGGCGACTTCGGGTCCGAAATAGGGCGAACGCGGGTCCAGGGAGGGCGACTTCGGGTCCAGGTGGGGCGACTTCGGGTCCAGGGAAGGCGACTTCGGGTCCCGGATGGGCGACTTCGGGTCTCAGACGGGCGACTTCGGGTCCCGGATGGGCGACTTCGGGTCTCAGATGAGCGACTTCGGGTCCCACATGGGCGACTTCGGGTTTCATGGGAGACTTCGAGTGCCATGGGCGACCTCGGGGGAAAGAAGGGCGACTTCATGTGCATAAAGATTAACTTAACCCCTAAAGGACCATTGTCCCCTCAAGGAACAATATGGATTTTGGGCAGGTTCCTATGATCTCAATTTTTAATGAATTTTTTGGAAACTATCTCATAATATACAAGAGCTTATTACCTTTATGGGAATATAAATTTTGTTGCAATTGGTACCCGGAATCCGGGAACAAAAGTTATGGCATCTTTAACATAATTTGTAAGGAACGTCTCAGGGCAGAAAAAGAAATCTACAAGAATTTGAAATTAATTTTTTAATTTTTTTCTTCTTAAAGGTCATATTTTTGTCTACATGTGTAGCTTTGATTCATTCCATTTCGATTAGTAATGTGAAAGTTATGAACAATATTGTTTGGCAAGCAATCAAAATGAAATGATTCAAAGTTTTTCACATAGATATAAATCATAAGAAATTAAGAACCAATTTCAATATCAATTTTGTTATTGGAAATGCCTTGTGATTTGTGAAGAATATCATTAATTTTTCGGGGGACCAACTGAATGCTAAGTATTGAAAACTACTCATCATACAAAAACATTTGAACCACGTAGTGAGAAGTTCTAAAATTTGGTAGGCTTCGAATTTAATCCTTTAAAAAATGTTGTGCCAAAGGAGATACTACAAATTTTATTCATGTTTCCCTTCTAAATATCACTATGATGCCAAAACAAACTATTTCACTCCTTACGGGTTTAGGATTTAGGAATATCTTCAAATCTATAGTAAACTTTATTTATTTTCACATCGTAGGAAGATCTTGCAATTGATGTACATGGCAAACTAGAAATTGTATGAAGTTGTTCAAATATAAATAATTGTTTGGATGTTCGGTATGAATTTCTTAAAAAGACAATGGTATTATTACATTGTTGGTATTTTGTGTAAATGAAAGCACAAAAGTCTACGTAGAAAACTGACCTACAACACATGCAATAAATGTATTTGACATGTGTCTAATCATCAAGAATTAGATCTTCAAAACACATAAAGGCTAATTCATATAGGAATATTTATATATCTTTATTGAAGAAACAAAACATGGACCCCATTGTACAACATGAGGTGGTTCTAAAGGTCAAAGCAACCCTTCCGATACACACAAGTTTAGAAAAACAACTACCTATTAGTCTATTATTTACTAGAAGACTACCTCTAGCCCAAAATCATGCAACATCCGTATTGGCCTCCTCTTCCCTTTTCTTCTTCATGACTTCAAACTCATGGGCCGCAATTCTATAAGCACTCTTCAAAAGGGGTAGGTCATGGTTCCACATCTTGTTTTTGATCCAAAAATTCTTGAACGTTCTCGCATAACCAATGTGTGCAGTCCGGAAATCTATGTGCTTCTGAAACTGGTATTCAAGCTTCTTCAAAGAAACTAACTTCTGCTTCAAGGAAGCTACCTCTGATGTCAGCACACAATGCTCTTCATCTACTAATAATGCATCCAAAGCCATTGGAAGGTCAATGGGGCCTACAACCGTGGTTTCTTTTAGGTCATTCAACCTTGACTGCGCCTCTTCCACAGCTTTCCTTTCGGTATTCAATCGGTTTTCTTCTGCCAAACACTCTTCCATTATTTTGGCCATTCGTTTATCCAAGAACGGGGTGGAATTTGAGGTAGAGCCTCCATCTTTGCCTTTATTGAATTTCAAATAAAATTGCTCCAGCTCGTCCATTTCCTTTTGTTGAACTGACAAACGAACTTTCCCGCTTATGATTAGTGCTTCAAGGGTGTGCTCATCGTTGTCCTGAATGTCACCACCAGTGCGTTCACGCTGCCTTTCACATTCCATTTCTATTTCTACTAGTCTACCAAGAATAGCCTTCAACTGGGCTTTATAAGCTTCTTTTCCTTGCCTCCTCGTGTCTTCAAAATATAATACTTCCCTTCCTGCTTCTTGAAGAGGTAGTTCTTCACATGAATCAAAAATCACCGATGCTTGTTCAGCATTTCGTTGCAACCCGATCTCGCCCTCCTCCTTGTCTTCCTCCATTTCTCGCATGCGTGCATATACATGTTGAAGAACTTCGTCTTCCTCAGGATGATGGAAGTGCATTGGCTCCAACGATCTAAGAGGCGCGACATGCAATACTACTGCCCCTTCTGAGTCTCCAACAAAAGGTACCACCGCTGCCATATTTTCTTCAAGTATTGGATCTTCATTTGGGGGCATAGGGTCTGCAATGTCTTCTTCATCCGAGTCGGTGGAGATGGACGACTGGCCCCAATCGTAGTCTTCATCCGACACTTCTTCTTTGAAATGTTTTTTGGGCCCTAATCCATCCCTTGGATTATTTGATGGATCCGCCCTTGGAATGTCTTTGGTAGTGGGAACTATGCTATTGGGAGTTTTCTTAATGGTCCTCCAATCCACAGTTCGTCGCAATTGTAGCTCTGCATAGACCATTTGGCATATACCCAATGAAACTTGACTCCCCTTCACTGTTGGTTTTTGATATAATGTCCGGTAAACTTCGATGCACCGTTGCACAAATGCATCATCTCTGCAGTAGTGAAGATTAGCATTGTTTTGGCTGATATGGACATCGTGCCGGAAGTAAGGGAATAGCTTATCGATATGGCACCACCCTAGGTAGGCCTTGCAAGTGTTGAACGTCCAATCCGATTGCACGTTTTGCCAATTTGGAAATGCCCTTGCTGTTGGGTCCAAAAGGATGGCTACATTCCGACTATGGCGCTCTCCTTTCTTCTTTGCCTTCTTAAAGGGGGGGGCCATGGTGAATATAGGATGTGTTGGTATCCTCCAAGTGCTCAGAAAGTATGGTCTTCCACAATCTACGACAACACAAAAAGTGTCCTAGACACAAGATTCCAGTGCACGAACACGCATCCAGACGCTTGAAAGCATATGGAAGCCGATGCACAGCACTGGAAAAGAAAGTGGCAGCTCGCGTCCTAGGCGACCGCATTTGTACCCGAAGTCGCCCTGGGTGCGTGCGGGATCAGGGTTTAGGGGGGCGAGTGCGTTAAGTGGGGCGACCGCGGGTCCAGGAAGGGCGCGTGCGGCTTCAGGGCAACTGCGGGTCCAGGGAAAGGTAGTAGACTCAGGAAATGCAGAGGGAGAATTGACCCCCTCATTGCCCCCGTCAACTTAGATTTTAAAAAAAAGCCCCCTATATTCTGCCAACTTTTGGGTAATTCTTGCATCTCCTAGAAGGAATTTGGGGCCTCTGATTGCAAATATGATTTCAGAATTCCCCCAAAAATTAAGCAGTGCAAATAATAAATTCTAGGGCAAGCCCTGGATGGGCAATGAGGGAGTCAATTCACCCTGGCCCTCATAAATGGCTCATCTCAAGACTGATCTCCCTTTTTCATGTATTTACTTCAATGAAAATATTTTTAGATCATTTTTCAGACAAAGAAAAATAAAAGAAGAATCTAACACAAGTGATTTCATTTTTTTTAAGTATTTTTTAATTAATTAAAAATTTCCAAAGGACTTGTGTCATAGGTCCCTACTTATGCCCCTAGGTCTCCCGTAAAACGTTCCCTTGCAACTTCTAAAGAAAAATGGGGAAGTAAAGAGAATGAATTGGCTTTTACAATTGATAATTTTTTTTTCTCGAATCATTTATTGATTATGGAGGTCAATTTATGAACTACAGTTTGTCCATTTCAAAGCCACTTATAGAGTCCATTTTTAATGCCCAGTCCATTTTAGAGCCTTCTACCTTATATTTACTTTCACATCCTCACAAATGGAGAAAGGAAGTACAATTTATGTATCAATGAATAGGTGGTAGTAAAATCGTGGGCCACCGCAATTAAAAATATTCCCAACATGTAATGAGTTTAATAGCTTTTTCAAGTGATATTAAGTTTTGGAAGAGAACATTTTAGTGTGCCAATATAATTTGTAGTTCTTCATTTCAACTCCAATCCCAAATTTATTTTTATAAGCAGTACACTCAACCATGAAAAAGTAAATTTGGTAAGTTATCATCTCACAACTCTTATCCAATATTGCACCTTCATGAAACGTGCATACTAATACACAAGCTAATTAAACATTCCTATGGTTAGGTTCTTGTTTCATAAAACTTGCTTCAATGGAAATAACTATAAGTCCATGCTCTTTTCATAAAGGAAAAATACAGTTGGAAAGGCATAGGCACTTAGGGGGTCATTAGTAATGCATTCTAATTGTTAAGCTAAACTTATCTTTTGACTCTAAATAGATTATGCAAACACCCCTCTTCTAAAATCAAATTTCATTCGCAAGTACATCTTCGTCATTGTCCATAATGACGAACAATTCTAATTAAAGAAAGATTTAGCACAATTGAATTCTAAAATACTCTATATCATTACAAATTAGTTGCTTTAAAGTTTCAAAAAATCCCGTGAAGACCTCAGTATACGCCACATGACATGCTTCGAAGGTTTGACCAGGAGCCTCTTCGAACTCCACTATGACCTGTTTCTTATCTCATAGCGGAGTTCGAAGAGGTCCCTGACCGAACCAAGAAGCCCAAACCAAAACCTTGTACATCATGTACACCGGGTTGGGAATCGAAACGTAGACCTCCCAGACTCCACTTGAATTCGAAGAAGTCGACCCTTGTGTGAGAATCCCTTCCACTACTTCACCTTCCCGTTGGTCACACCGAGAATCACCTTTGATGCACCACTTCTTGTCCATCCCATTTTTATTCTTTTTTTTTCTTTGATTGTACGAGTCTTCAAAACAACATGAGCCGCCCAACACAAATTAATCTCCCAGTTTTGGACCCAAAGTCGCCCCACCTGAAGTTGCCCAAGTCCCAGAGAAGAGGGAATTTCAAATGCGTGAGTTTTTCCCTCCTCTCTAGACCCGCGGTCGCCCCACCCGAAGTCGCCCCACCTGAGGTCGCCCCACCCGAGGTCGCCCCAGCACCGCAGAAAGAAGTCCCCAATTTCCCCCTTCTCTGGACCCGTAGTCGCCCTACCCGCGGTCGCCCCACCCGAAGTCACCCCACCCGAGGTCGCCCCAGCACCGCAGAAAGAAGTCCCCAATTTCCCCCTTCTCTGGACCCGTAGTCACCCTACCCACGGTCGCCCCACTCGAAGTCGCCCCACCCGAGGTCGCCCCAACACCGCAGAAAGAAGTCCCCAATTTCCCCCTTCTCTGGACCCGTAGTCGCCCTACCCGCGGTCGCCCCACCCGAAGTCGCCCCACCCGAGGTCGCCCCAGCACCGCAGAAAGAAGTCCCCAATTTCCCCCTTCTCTGGACCCGTAGTCGCCCTACCCTCGATCGCCCCACCCTCGGTCGCCCCAGCACCGCTAAAGGAAGTCCCCAATTTCCCCCTTCTCTGGACCCACGGTCGCCCCACCCGCGGTCGCCCCTACATCAGTATTTGAAAGAGTCACGTATAGAAGACTGCTGTCATGGTAGGTGAGATCATAGAATATTTTCTAGATAGCTTACAATTATATCACATGATCATTTTATTAAATGGTCCCTAACAAGGCTTCAATATCCTCAAGCCCTACAATCATGAACTCCAAACCCTACAAAGCCCTCGCAAACTAGAACCATAAACGCAAACCTAAACCCTTGAATGCCCAACGCATTTTAGGATGTTTTATGAATTTGCTTTAACTTCAACAAGAAATTAACATTTTGAATTATAGAATCAATTTCTTTGTACTTCTTCATTTTTCCTCCAATCCCCACAAAATTTATTTGTGCAAATTATCAAAATGTTGTAGAGAGGGGTAATACACTTTAAGTTAAACTTATCTTTTTGACTGTAAATGGATTAGGCAAACACCGCTCTTGTAAAATCAAATTTCATTCGCAAGTATTTATTCATCATTGTCCATAATGACGAACAAATCTAATTAAATAATGATTTAGCACAATTGAATTCTAAAATACTCTATATCATTACAAATTAGTTACTTTAAAGTTTCAAAAAATCCCGTGAAGACCTCGGTCTAGGCCACGTGACGTGCCTCCATGATTGAGCCAAGGACACTTTCGAGTATAGAACGGAAATGTTTGTCATCTCCGTTCTCTATTCGAAAGTGTCCTTGACCGAACCCGTAAGACCCAACTATAACCTCCTTTATCATGTACACCGGGTTGGGAATCGAACCATAGACCTCCCAGACTCCACTTGAATTCGAAGAAGTCGACCCTTGTCTGAGAATCCCTTCCACTACTTCACCTTCTCGTTGGTCACATCGGGAATCACCTTTGATGCACCACTCCTTGTCCATCCCATTTTTATTCTTTTTTTTTCTTTGATTGTACGGGTCTTCAAAACACCATGAGCCGCCCAACACAAATTAATCTCTTAGTTTTGGACCCGAAGTCGCCCCACCCGAAGTCGCCCAAGTCCCAGAAAAGAGGGAATTTCAAATGCGTGAGTTTTTCCCTCCTCTCTGGACCCGCGGTCGCCCCACCCGAAGTCGCCCCACCCGAGGTCGCCCCAGCACCGCAGAAAGAAGTCCCCAATTTCCCCCTTCTCTAGAGCCATAGTCGCCCTACCCGCAGTCGCCCCACCCGAGGTCGCCCCAGCACCGCAGAAAGAAGTCCCCAATTTCCCCCTTCTCTGGACCCGTAGTCGCCCTACCCGCGGTCGCCCCACCCGAAGTCGCCCCACCCGAGGTCGACCCAGCACCGCAGAAAGAAGTCCCCAATTTTCCCCTTCTCTGGACCCGTAGTCACCCTACCCGCGGTCGCCCCACTCGAAGTCGCCCCACCCGAGGTCACCCCAGCACCGCAGAAAGAAGTCCCCAATTTCCCCCTTCTCTGGACCCGTAGTCGCCCTACCCGCGGTCGCCCCACCCGAAGTCGCCCCACCCAAGGTCGCCCCAGCACCGCAGAAAGAAGTCCCCAATCTCCCCCTTCTCTGGACCCGCGGTCGCCCCACCCGCGGTCGCCCCACCCGCGGTCGCCCCTACATCAGTATTTGAAAGAGTCACTTATAGAAGACTGCTGTCATGGTAGGTGAGATCATAGAATATTTTCTAGATAGCTTACAATTATATCACATGATCATTTTATTAAATGGTCCCTAACAAGGCTTCAATATTTTGAAGCCCTACAATCATGAACCGAAAACCCGACAAAGCCCTCACAAAGTAGAACCCTAGAATCCAAACCGTAACCCTCAAATGCCTAATGCATTTTAGGATGTTTTATGAATTTGCTTTAAATTGTACAAGAAGTCAACATTATATGTGCCTACTAACAAGCAAGTTGTTTAAACATTCATACGGTTAGATTAAAAAATAAATAGGAAACTTGCTTCAATCCCAATTACTGTAAGTCCATGCTTTTTTTTCATAGGAAAAATACAAGAGGGAAAGGCTTAGGCACATAGGGCTTAATAATTAATGCACTCTTATTGTAATGCACTTCAAGATTTTTTCTCAAAGTAGCCAAAGTGACGGTTTTTAGTGGTTCTGAACCTATAATGGCCTTCGAACTTCAGGGGTTAAATTCACATCTAAAGAAACTTTTATTAGTTTTCGATTATGGCTCAAACATATAGATCTTGCAAGAATATTTTGACCTTGTATTCAAAAGTAATGAACCTGGAAGAAGCCTTCAAGGTACTCTTTGTAAAAATGTTTTGTGAAACATTATAAGGCAAATTCAAAATTTAATTTTTAATTTGTAGACCAAAATGGTTTTGTTGAGAGAAAACGTAATTTCTACATATAAAGGTGAAATTAATTTCACCTAAAAATGGTGTATTGCATTTAACCCTTATGTTCCCATTTTTTCTGGCCCATTCAAACCAATTGAGAAATGTCATTTTTATTGCCAAAAACCTATTAAGATTACAAGAAAGTCATCCTTTTTTGCCGGATGAACCAATACAAGTGCCGATTGTCAATGCTTTTTAGAAGGAAAATGGGCTCCATTATTCCAAGGCTATATATCTTACTGTAGGATATCTTACTGGAACATTGAGCCTATTTAATTCATTCATTGCAGCAAAATACAAACATTGATATGAGAGATTCAATACAACATACCATGAAGAATAGATCCACAATATTGCCAATTTGGGGAAAATGGCACTTCATATTAAAATTTGATTACATGTACTAGAAGTACTACTCCAAAATGATACTATGGTATTCTTCTATCACACTACAACACGGAGTCCTGAAAAACTAATTCTGAAGGCTTCATATTCCAGGGTGGAAGCATGAGTGAAGCTACCACCTCAGAGCATGTGAGTCTCGTCTGTAAGTCAAGATCCATAAGCGCACGTAACTTCATTGTAAAGAACTTTCCCGACTCAGGGTTTTTGAATAGTTCCCTGTCATATTCACCCATATAACCAATTTTCATGTTCCAAATCAATTTACCAATAGAAAACGAATCAGACTTAACTGTATACTTGTGCCTGGCTTGCATCTTGTCAAGGCTCGTTTCTGAACCCTTTGGCCCAAACACATAGAACAACTCTGGAGCCACCCACCATCTGCCTTTCAACATGTCATCCCTCTCTTTCGTGGTTTTGTATCCAAAATGTGAGGGAGCTCCCTCTTGTATACGACTGGCAATTCCCCAATCGCAAATCCCAATGTTTATAACATCATCCGAGTACGGCGGATAATGGATTAATATGTTGTTGGGAGACAAATCGTTGTGTAGAACACCTTCATTGTGTACAAGACTTGTCACATAAACAAGGGCCCATGCTAACTTCGCCTTGTGCCTTCGAAAGAGGCTAATTTGCTTCACCTGCTCTTGTTGAAGTTCCTTCACCAACTTGATTTCGTGCCAATTGGCATGTGGCACGACCTTCTCATTCAAGCGAACAAGTTTGTTCAAATTACCACCATTCCACCACAACGTGTAGGCCTCCATTGTATTGGCGTGGATAGCCACAAATTTAACAATGGCTGGGTGATTTAAAGGACACACCAAGGCCTCAATGGATCGTTCATATCTCGCATCACGCGTGTTTGTTTGCTTTGACACCTTCCCCGCAAAATGTACATGCTTGGGTATTGTAGACATGCCATCAATGTATACCTTACGCACCTTTCCATACCCCCCTTGTTGGTCATATCCACTAAGCGGAACCACTTTTGCACTAGAATTGATCCACATGAGAGACGATCCACTGTTTTGAGAAAGAGTAGCCGTCAATGTGTCCAACTGCCACCCCATCGCCCTAGATACAGTCTTCGATAGTCTAGACGCCGCTTTCTGCCACCATGCCATTTTTGCGTGGAATTCGATGGTCTCCTTATTTTCACACCCAGGGACTATAGGTCGGTGCTCTACAATGATTTTTTTGGTATTGAAAATGATTTCCATGAGCACGTTCTCCATCCACTTCTCATAGTTGCCAAAGTACGTTTCATCCACGTCAACATATTTCGGGGATTCTTTGCACTTTTTCAGAATAAAAGTGCTCAAATCTCTCTTCAACTTAATGATGCCTGATTCTTTATGCCTCAAGTATGTAGACTCTAGGAATTCCACAGTGCGTCCCTCGTACCATTCGAAACACACTCGCTGTGCAAATATTGAATAATCACGTGGAGGATAAGTTGGGTCCTTATCATGTGCCGTCTTTGACTTCTTCGACTTTGATGATGACTCTCCACCCGTTGACTCGTATGAGTCAATAGTCACTTGGAACTCCGCGGGATTGTCAAGGTCGGTGCCCCTTACATATTTCCTTGTAGCATTCTCCCATTCCCGGGGGTCATCGTGGTTAATATCCCATAGAGACGGACGCATTGTACTACTTCCTTCTCCTGGATTAGACATAGCTCTTCCTTCACAAAGTTACCTACAATCGATCAATAAATAGAGTCGTGGAAAAAAAGGGCAACAAGTCCACCCCCCAATCACCGCCTTGGCCCACAAGCTTACATTCAGCCACTACAAGGTGGATGAAAGCCGTAGCACAGGACCAAGACTGGCGAATGCGGGTGGGGCGACCGCTTAAGTACCCGCGGTCGCCATAGGGGCACGTGCGGGTGACAGGGCGCGTGCGGGTAAGGGCGACTGCGGGTACCAAAGCGGTCCTGAAACCTGAACCCGAGGTCGCCCCCTACACCCAAGGTCACCCTGGAACTTGGGACTTCCAGCTTTTTTGGTGCTGGGGCGACCTCGACTGGGGCGACTTCGGGTAGGCGACTTCGGGTGGGGCGACCGCGGGTCCAGAAGTCGTGGAAAATTCACGCATTTGTAATCCTCTTTGGGGGATTGGGCGACTTCGGGTGGGGCGACTTCGGGTGGGGCGACTTCGGGTAGGGCGACTTCGGGTGGGGCTATGGAGCCGTGGGGCGACTGGGAGACTATTTTGTGTTGGGCGACTTCGGGTATTTTGAAGCCAATAGAATCAAAGAAAAAAAGGAATAAAAATGGGATGGACAAGGAGTGGTGCATCAAAGGTGATTCCCGATGTGACCAACAGGAAGGTGAAGTAGTGGAAGGGATTCTCACACAAGGGTCAACTTCTTCGAACTCAAGTGGAGTTTGGGAGGTCTGCGGTTCGATTCCCAACTCCGTGTGCATGATGTAGGAGGTTATAGTTGGGTCTTACGGGTTTGGTCAAGGGGCACTGTGAATTTCGCACTAAGATGAAAAACATTTCAGTGCGAAATTCGAAGTGCCCCTTGGCTCAATCCTCAAAGCACGTCACGTGGCCTATACCGAGGTCTTCACGGGATTTTTTGAAACTTTAAAGTATCTAATTCGTAATGATATAGAGTATTTTAGAATTCAATTGTGCTAAATCTTTATTTAATTAGAATTGTTCGTCATTAGGGACAATGACGAATAAATACTTGTGAATGAAATTTGATTTTACAATACGGGGTGTTTGCTTTATCTATGTAGGGTCAAAAGATAAGTTTAACTTAACAATTAGAGTGAATTATTTACTAATGAACCCCTAAGAGCCTATGCCTTTCCAAGTGTAAGGTAGGAGGCTCAGAAATGGTGCACCTAAGGGCTGGTCTGCCTTTTTCGTGTATTACTTTGGACGGGAATATTTTTAGCTCATTTTTCAGACAAAGAGAAATTGATGAGGAATCTAACCCAAGTGGTTTCATATTTTTCCAAAGATTTTTTAATTACTTATGAATTTTCAAACGAGTTGGGTCGTAGGTCTCTATTTGTGACCCTAGATCTTTCATGAATGGTTCACTTGCAATTCTAAATAAAAATGGAGAAAACACAGAGAATGATTGGCTCTTCCAATTAATAATGTTTTCTTCCTTGGTTCATTCAATGAATGTATTGGTCAATTTCAGAACTTTAGATGCACCATTCCACAACCATTTATAGGAGCCATTCTTAATGCCCGCACTCTTTCACAACCTCCTACCTTAGTTTTTCTGTTCTGAAAAGAGCATGGACTTGTAGTTATTCCCATTGAAGCAAGTTTCCTATTTATTTTTTAATCTAAACGTATGAATGTTTAAACAACTTGCTTGTTAGTATGCACATTCATTTTGAGTGCAAAATTGCAGAAGAGTTTTAAGATTATAACAAGAGAAATGTACATTCTTCACTTCGAGTGTATTACCCCTCTCCACAACAATTTTAAAGTTTGCAGAAAAAAAGTTTCTTGGGATTGGAGGAAAAATGAAGAAGTATACAGAAATTGATTCTATAATTCAAGATGTTGGCTTCTTGTTCAAGTGAACCCCTAAGTGACCCCGAGGACAGGATGGGTCCTCAACCAATTTCCTAAGTTAAACAAAACCTTACCAAATTACTATATGTAGTAATTCATATTTTTGGAAAATTCTTTTTGAAGTTTAGTTTTAGCTTCAAAAATCTGATTTTGAAAATGATTGATTATGATTTTTCTATTTAAGATTTTGTGCATGGGTGTACACTTGCAATCTTGACTTTTTGTAGTGTTGAGGGCTCTTAGGAATGAGCCTCAAACACACTAAATCTTTGAGAAAATATCACATTACAAATGAAATTTAAAAAAATGATAAAGTAGATTTTGAGAAGTTATAAATTGATTGGGTTTATGCACCTTAGGCCCTTTAAGCTCATATTTTTTAGGTGACGAACTTTTTAGATTTCACATTTGAAAAGAGGATTGAAATACTTCAAATCACTTTCACATATTTAACACCCTCATGATAAAACATTATAATCTTTCAATAAATTAGAGGTATTGTTGTGTTTTCTTTTCTAATGTGATCTCTAATACGTCTAGTTTGAATTTACACGGTTACAATTCAAAAAGAATGGATAGAACGTATCAAAATGTTGGATTTTTGTTCAATTTAGAGCAAATTCTAGAAGCTTAGCAAATTCCAGGGTCATTTTGGGGTTCAAGCAAATTCATAAACCATCCTAAAATGCGTTGGGCATTTCAGGGTTTAGGTTTGCGTTTCTGGTTCTAGTTTGCGAGGGCTTTGTAGGGTTTTTGGTTCATCATTGTAGGGCTTGAGGATATTGAAGCCTTGTTAGGGACCATTTAATAAAATGATCATGTGATATAATTGTAAGCTATCTAGAGATTATTCTATGATCTCATCTACCATGACTGCAGTCTTCTGTAAGTCACTCTTTCAAATACCAATGTAGGGGTGACCGCGGGTGAAGCGACCGCGGGTCCAGAAAAGGGGGAAACTAGGGACTTCTTTCTGCGGTGCTGGGGCGACCTCGGGTGGGGCGACTGCGGGTAGGGCGACCGTGGGTCCAGAGAGGAGGGAAGAACTCACGCATTTTTGCTTCCCTCTTTTCTGGGACTTGGGCGACCGCGGGTAGGGCGACTTCGGGTGGGGCGACTTCGGGTCCAAACGTTGAGACTATTTCGTATTGGGCAGCTGATGGTATTTTGAAGCCCAATAGAATCAAAGAAAAAAAAGAATAAAGATGGGATGGACAAGGAGTGGTGCATCAAAGGTGATTCCCGATGTGACCAACGGGAAGGTGAAGTAGTGGAAGGGATTCTCACACAAGGGTCAACTTCTTCGAACTCAAGTGGAGTCTGGAAGGTCTACGGTTCGATTCCCAACTCCGTGTGCATGATATAGGAGGTTATGGTTGGGTCTTACAGGTTTGGTCAAGGACCACTTTGAATTGCGCACTGAGATGAAAAACATTTCGGTGCGGAATTCAAAGTGGTCCTTGGCTCAATCCTCGAAGCACGTCGCGTGGCCTATACCGAGGTCTTCACAGGATTTTTTGAAACTTTAAAGTAACTAATTTGTAATGATATAGAGTATTTTAGAATTCAATTGTGGTAAATCATTATTTAATTAGATTTGTTTGTCATTATGGACAATGACGAATAAATACTTTTGAATGAAATTTGATTTTACAAGACGGGTGTTTGCTTAATCTATGTAGGGTCAAAAGATAAGTTTAACTTAACAATTAGAGTGCATTACTAATAAAGTCCTAAGTGCCTTAAGCCTTTCCCTCTTGTATTTTTCCTATGAAAATTGAGCATGGACTTATAGTAATTGCCATTGAAGCAAGTACCCTAAACCCGAAAATCTAACCGTATGAATGTTTAATTAGCTTGTGTAGTTGTGTATTAGTATGCACGTTTCCTTTGAGTGCAAAATTGGATAAGAGTTGTGAGATGATAACCAAGAAAATTTTCATTTTCTTTATTGATTGTATTGCTTATAAAAGAAAATTGGGATTGAAGGTGAAATGAAGAACTACAAATTATATTGGCACTCTAAAATGTTCTCTTCCAAAACTTAATATCACTTGAATAGCTATTAAACTCATTACAGGTTGGGAATATTTTTAATTCTGGTGGCCTACGATTTCACTACCACCTATTCATTGATACATAAATTTTTTTGCTCAGGCAAGGGTGTGCATTGAAGCATTTGACACTCAAGGAAACACTATCATAAATATTTTTTTAGTTGGGGAGTTTCTCCAAATCCGACGTCCATTGGATTTTAAAGAGGGTTCCTTTCTCCATTTGTGTGGATGTGAAAGTAAAGATAAGGTAGAAGACTTTGAAATGGAGCGGGCATTAATAATGGACTCTATAAGTGGCTTTGAAATGGACAATCTGTAGTTCATAAATTGACCTCCATAATCATTAAATGATTCGAGAAAAAAAAATTATGAATTGTAAGAGCCAATCCATTATCTTTACTTTCCCATTTATGTTTAGAAGTTGCAAGTGAACATTTTGCAGAAGACCTAGGGGCATAAATAGGGACCTATGACAGAAGTCCTTTGGAAATTTATAAGTAATTATAAAATACTTCCAAAAATATGAAACCACTTGTGTTAGATTCCTCTTTTATTTGTCTTTGCCTGAAAAATCACCCGAAGTCGCCCAGGGACCCGCACCCGAAATCGCCCAGGGACTCACACCCGAAGTCGCCCAGGGACCCGCACCCGAAGTCGCCCAGGGACCCGCACCCGAAGTCGCCTAGGGACCCGCACCCGAAGTCGCCCAGGGACCCGCACCCGAGGTCGCCCAGGGACCCGCACCCGAAGTCGCCTAGGGACCCGCACCCGAAGTCGCCCAGGAATCCGCACCCGCGGTCGCCTTGTGGACCCGTGGTCGCCTGGGTACCCGCAGTCGCCCTTGTTCGGTCGGGGGACCCGCACTCGCCCTACTTGGAGGACCCGCACTCGCCCTCCCACGACCGCTAGTCCCAGTACAAATGGGGTGGGGTGGACTTGCGGTCGTAAGTCCCTCTGCTTCTGTGCAAAGGCTGTCATCCACCTTGAAGTGGCTGACTGCATGTGCGTGAGGCAGGGATTGGGGAATGAAGGAATTTCATTCTTCTCATTCCATACATGTCTAAACCGCGGTGTTTCGTAAACTTGACCCTATCCGCTACGATCTTTGAACCTTGAACATCTACTTCTGCTTCGATATTTGTAAATGTGTCACACGTATGATTACTAGTTTCACTTAGTTAGAGTAAGTATTTTGGCATTGAGACTTTTATATAGTATATATTGCTTAGTTATACATACGTTGTTAAAACATGGAGCGTACGACCTCGCCATCTCCTCCTACCATACCTACTCCATTGACTCCGCAAGAGAAAAGGGCGATGAAGGACAAGGGTCGAAAACGGTCAGGCAAGAAGCACAAGAAGCGCGTGGCCATATTACTTCATCTGAAGATTAAGGCTTTTAAGGGTTGGAGGGATGAACCAGAGCCTTGGAGTTACCAAACTGTTGCGAAGTATGTGGATTGGTGCCACACCAGCAAGTTATTTCCGTTGTGTCGTCACCCTTTGCACGTTCAAAACCAAAAGGTTAACCTTGCGTATGCTACGGACACAAGGTTCATGCGTAGATGCTGCGAAGTATGGACCCTTCTATATTTGGAGACCAAGGTGTACAGAAACGATAATTTCAGTTTCTTTCTTGTACGAATGGTGTATGCAGAAGTTGTTTTGAAGAAGGTAGTCGATTGGACAACACTCCCAGAAATGCCTATTGCGGTCCGTCCGGACCAAAAAGAGTGGGAGGAAGCCTCCAACTTGTGGGCAAAGTATCCTCTTGATATAAGCAAGATGATGACACCGATTAAGCGTGGAGCATCATTTGTTGCTGATGAAGAAGTAGTTTGGTCTTCCACTTCTTCCTCGGACGAGCACACCCATGAGTACAACGGATATTCCTTCTCTAGCGATGATGAAGATGTTTTTGTCACCGAGTCCAAGAAGTCTTTGGATGTGGGCCTTCAGAAGAAGAAAGATCGTGGAAAAGAGCCCATTACCTCAACCAGCCATGAAGAAGTCTTGGAAAAAGTTGACCCCATGGAAGTGGAGGACTTTTCCATAGAGGAGTGTGCGATGCTAGAAGGTGATAGTGATTCATCAGACAATGAGGAGACCTTGATTGCCAAAATCGAGAGTGCACGTTTATCATTGAGTACAAAGAGTGAGGAACTGAAGAATTTGAAGGAACGCGAAGTGTCTTCTCCCACTGAAGCTTATTTGAAGCAACAATTGAGGTCTCTCAACCAAATACTCAAAGAGAGAGATGACGATTTTGCTGCTTTCAAGAAGAATGGAGACCAATATTTAACTAAGCAGAGCACCGGGAAATTGTCGCAAGCTGACCATTGTTTATTGTGGGAATCAAAATTAGAAACCCTGCAACGCAGAAGTAGGAAAGCACAGAATGAGCGGCGAGCACTGCGTGTTCAAATTACCGAAGAAGAAAAGAAATATTACGAAGCGGCCAAAAAACATGTCAAGGAGGTGGACGTTTTGGCAATGGCCTCGACATACGATAATCTACCAGAGGAGTTAGAAATGCTTTGGAATTTGGTGAAGTTCCATGAGACTAGAGTACAAGTGTTGGAAGACGAGTTTGTGGATCTGAGAGCCGAAAGCGAGTATTATACGCAGTGGATGAAGTGGATGAAGGATACAACGGGAAAGAGAGGTGAAGAATACGAGAAAGTGGGTCCTCCTCCTAATATGAGTGACTTCCTAAACCAAAAAGAGGTTTTTAGAAAGTAGTGTACCGCATTTTGGTGAACAATATTGTAAATTTGTAAGTAAGATCCAATTTTGGATATTGCGGCTCTCTCGTGATTTAGTAAAGAATATGCTACAATTTTTTTGGCATTCAAAGTTCACGTGGTTTTTTAATAATTATTGTACACTTTGTAATGTGTATTGCAGATTTCTGAACTTAGTGTATTCGCGAAATATTTAGTCACAGCTTTTGAAACCAATGTAGTACAAGAATAGAAGACCTAATGTTGCTCAAATCAGTTTTGTTATGTCATTTTATTCTGGATTTGTACTAGAAATGTTTATCTTGATATTCATTGGGTGAAAACATAGCCCTAAAGACCTAACCCTCTACAGTTAAAATAACCAATTGCTTCATTTTCTAGCTAATTTCCATCGCTACTTACATGGCTTGGTGAATTTTCAAATGATTCCAATAGGTTTTTTCCATTTTTAATGTTTTTCTAAACCCATAAAGTCCGAAGGCCATTTTTAGGTGAAGAAAAAATCAAAACTGTCATTTCTATAATTCTATTGTGTTTGTCCAAAGAAAAAAATAAACTTTTGTGGAATTGAAGCTGAGGATCTTGAACTTCACTTGTTTAAGATTTTGTGGTTAAAATTGTACGATGTTTGACTGTACAGATTTAGAGATATGAGCATTCAAAGTTGAAGAACAATTTTTTTGCAACATTGGACTACACTTTCAGACGACTTTGATTGCTATTTCTTCCAAAAATGTGCACTATGGAATTTGAATTTAAAATTTATTGTGTTGAAGAATTGAGTTGGGAGTGTAGGAAAAAAAAATTCAAAAAATAATAACTTCCTTTTCATACTTCAAAAAATTGTCAAGTAGAAGTAGATCCAAGGTTAAAAGAAAAACTAAATTGATAATAGCTCTTACATGGGATTGGAACACAATAATCCATTAGTCCCAACGGTGAGATTGTTGTAGGAAGCAAACTTCTCCTTTAAAATAAACTAATTAGAGAAAATTTGAAAATTGCATTTTCAAATGAATTCTATAAGTTATTTTTTGAAATATTTGTTTACATTGCCTTAAAAAGAACAGGGTTCTTAACTTGCACATCACTAATGAAAATGGAATGAATCAAATCTTTTTATGTAGACAAAAACATAATGTTAGCAAAAACATGAACAAAATTAAATCTATTTTGGATTTTTGCAATGTTTTTTGTACTGCCTGCCGAGTTTAGTTCTAGGTATTTTGTGGTGTAACTTTTGCTTCCGGACACCAATTGAAATAAAAATTATATTCCCTCAAAGCTTATCAGATTTTATCTTTTCACAAAAAAATTCAAAAAATTAGGGTACAATTTCAAGCCATAGAAACTTGCCCAAATTCCAAATTGTCTCTAGAGGGGACAATGGGACTTAAGGGGTTCATCATGTTCACTTTTTTTGTTTATGGAACTAAAATGATAACAATTACAATCTTCCACGATATGAATTGAGATAATGAGATTGCTTACAATGATATACAATTTTGAATTCTAAGTAATAAAATTTAAAGTTTACAGTTGAATTAATTTTAGAAGCTTAAATGTCAATGCAAATGACAATGTCAAAGTGAACTTCAACTTTAATAGCTCTTTGATAATAAGCTTCATACAATCAGTTGTACCACATATTTGATTTTGTTCGAACATAGTGAAGTCTTTGGAGTAGAAAATAATGTAGAATATGTTTCAAAAATGAAGGCACTGTAATATTCTCGGTAATATTGCAATACAAATGTGTAGCATACAATCATAGAAGGCTCGAAGTTGGCCTATATGGAACAAAACAAAAAGACTGAGAGCTACACGCTTCTACCATATATAATACGCTTCTATATACTAGGGGTTTGACATTATATATCCTTGGACGTAAACCAAGTAACCAAAGGAGAAATGAAGTCCATCATTAAATTCTCAGACGTCAAATCCATTTGGATTGTTTTTACTTCTTAGAAGAACTTGCTTTACCATGTGAAGGTTGAAGTGCCTCTTGAAGGACTATCTTCTTCTTTGCACGAGTTCGTGAAGTTGGCCCTTCCGCATTCAAAATGAATTCCAAGACGTTGGAATCTTGGAGAGCTTGTAGGGTCCTTGTGGTTTGTGGAGAATGTGCTTCCAAAAGATAGTCCAATGCTTGACTTTGGTAATAAGATCCATACGTAGAATCCATGCAAGCCATGTTAGTCATGTCTTCAAGAGAGGCAAATTGATTACAATTGGGTCCCCTTTTACCTTCATTATCCCAACGGTGTCCTTCCGGATGAGGACCCCATTTGAATTCTCCCGAGCTCTTCTCGAAGTATCCAACAAGGCATTGGTAGAAGAATGCCCTTCTCCCTTCATTGTGTGGACCTTTTCCCATCAACTTCGGTGCCACTTTGACAATCTCCGCCGGGTCAGTTTCCCAGTTCAATTGAGAGCTACTAGGTGCCTTTTCATCATCATGTAGCCCTTGACGCCAGCTCCAAACGAGGTCACGACCCCACAGTGTCGTATTAGTCGTCGTTTCAACGCTATGTTCCCAAGAAGGTGGCATGTACGTCATCAAGTTGAACATGGCATACAAGCGATCATGGAATGGTGTTGAACAAAGTACACAACGTCGTCTAATGAGGCATCCCATAAGGAGGCATTGAGGATGGTACACATGTGCACATGACCCGAGAGCCCAACCACCTTCAGGGCCAAATTGCTCTTGACAAATGGGGCATTTTGTATGGTCGAGTACGAAAGCTGCAGGTTGTGGCCATAGTAGCTTTTGGTCCTTCACCTCCATGTGACTAGACATTTGCTTTGCATGGTCCCAGCCCTGTTGTGCCCAATCTATAATATTTGTGTCTGCCAACATCGGCATGTTTTCAGGAAACATGTCATCTAAGAGTGCCCAGGATGTGAGTCCATTCTCACGTTTAGGTAAAGCTGCAACAAAATTCTTTGAAACCTTATCTAATTCCTTGGCTATTTGCTGTGATCTGTCCACGGAGAGAATGCACGCCACCTTCCAATGGTAGTACGTGGCAACCAATTGATCCAACCGTTGTTGAAGCTTTTCGTTCTGCTTTTCAAGGTCTCTTTCTTTGTCACTCTGCCTTGATTGTTGAACTGTTGGAAATGAGAGTGAATCTTGGGTCCCATGAATATCGTTCGTGTCAGTGGTCGTGTCTCCGCCAATCGTAGTGAGGAACGCATTTCGATTATTTTGCAAAACCTTAGCACGCTTGGAAGGTGGTGGATGGCAAGGAACATCGTCGGTAAGGTCCCCCACAACTTTGTCTAGATGATGTGGATCATGGTCAACAAAAGCCTCATCCATATCTGACAAAGTGAAAGCGCCAGCCTGATTTTCTCGCAGGGCTTGAAGCTCGGTAGATTGTCGTGCAATGAGAGCATCTTTCAGTTGGCACTGTCCTTGCAATTTCTTCAAGTTACTTTCCAATGAAGCAATTTTGTTGTCTTTGATCTGTATGATGTTTTGAGCCTTTGCTAGGGTCAGAGTGTTGTGACCTACATCCACTCGGGATTGAAGAGTTGGTGCACCAACAATTGTTTCACTGGGCCCTTCATCGTTGCAACTGAATTCGAAGACATCACTTGGATTCTGTGCAGGCAATGGTGGATTTGAAGCTGATGGAGAAGCCCCTTGTGGTCCAATTCGTGTAGTGGAACGTCGCACTCTTGACGATTGTCCCGATTTACGTCCCCGTGATGTTCCGACGCCGTGGATAATTTCATTCTGATTTGGGGGGAGGCCGATAGGTAGTTCCGTGGCTCGTTCTACCCGAAGCACCCGCGTACCATCTGAATTGTCATCCTCTTCTGATGACTCTGTGTCAATTTCAACCTGGGCCTGATTCCTAGGAACACTTCGAAAAGGACCCAATCCACCCTCTGGAAAAAGGAGAATTCCTTTTGGTATGCACCCGTCCTCTGGACGGGTTACGTGAGGACTAGATTTGATCGTGCTCCAATCGACTTCTTTCTTCAATGCCACTTCAGCATAGACTCCTCTGGCAAGGAAAAGAGGGGCCTCATTCCTTTCTACAGAGGCCGTATTGTAGAGAGCTTGCCACAATTCAATGCACCTGTTCACGAATATTTCATTCTCACAGAACTTCAAGTTCGCCTTGTTGGTGTGTTGATGATGATGATGACGCCATGCTGGAAAGAACTTGCTGATGTGGCACCACTCAATGTAATCTTCGCAAGTTTGTATTGACCATGGCTCAGGCTCCTCGTTCCACCCCTTGAAAGCAATGTGGTCAGCACTATTCAACACATGCAATCGCTTTCGGTGACAAGTACCCCTACGCTTCCGTTCCTTGTCTTTTTCAATCTTTCGCAATCCCAAACCACGACGTGGACGTGGAGCCGGTGGAGGGGCTTCAGCAAGAAATTCTCCAGTGGTATTGTCTCCACTAGCCATGGTGGGTTGTTGAAATGAAGGTCCTAAAAAATGTAGAGGGATTGTTGAAATCAAACCACTAGAAAAAGAACCTTGGATGAAAGTAGTCAAATAGTAAATTTTCAACACCAAATGCTTATGCATGTAGCCAGAAAGGGATACAAGCCAAGAAGCCTTAGTGATGAACATGGGAGAATGAAGATTCGGCGACTTCATATATAGGCGAACCCGGGTGTGGATGCAAAATGGGCGCGTGCGGATCACGTAGGCGACCAGCGGTCCTGGGGGGGCGACTGCGGGTCCTGGAGGGGCAACCGCGGGTCCTGGGGGGCGACCGTAGGTCCTGGGGGGGCGCGTGCAAGTGACAAAGGGCGAGTGCGGGTCTTGGATGAGGGCAAGTGCGCCGACGGGTGCGGGTATCGGCGACCGCGACCTAGTACCCGTGTTCGCCTAAGACCTGTAGTCGCCCCATACCCGCAGTTGCCCCTACCCGAAGTCGCCCCGGACCCGCGGTCGCCTCACACCCGAAGTCGCCCCCACCCGAAGTCGCCCCACCCGAAGTCGCCCTCACCCGAGGTCGCCCCACCCGAAGTCGCCCCCTACCCGAAGTCGCCCTCACCCGAGGTCGCCTAACATTTGCCACGCGGCTGCCACATGGCAGCCAGGTAAGCCTAGGTAAATGGGGGGTAAATTCCAGAAAAGTCAAAGGGTAAAGTTGACTCTATTAGACGGACGGGCCCCTCTACTAGATGTCTTCGACGTCGAGTTTGTCGAGTTGTCGAGTTGTCCGGGTAGACAACCCTGTCTACAACCCAAGGGACTTTTATCGCCCAAGGGAATCAAAAGTAAAACCCCAAGGGAATGACACGTGTCATTTTCCTTATCTGCCTCCTAGTTGACTTACTAACATCCACAACTGCCCGGGAAAAATGGATCTCAGATCCTAAAAATCCAGATCTAAGCAAGTTCTACAGAAATTCCCTACTCACCTAAAAGCTACTTAGAAACTACTTTTCTACCAAAAACTTAGGTTTTCAGCCGCCCACCTATAGTTCTATCTATCCCTAAAATCATTTCTTCTGCCGCTTAGCTGGAGTCTTCATTGAAGTGGCAGCCCCCTTCCTTGCTGGCTGTTTTCGGGCAGAACCGGAAACACTCGAAGCTTTGTGCTTCTTCACCTTTGACTTCTGTGCCTTTAGCTTGGTCTTTGTTCGCTTTGGAGCCGCCAACTCTTGGTCTGGATCTGAGTACGGCTCAGATTCTTCGCTAGTTCTGGAACCGGATTCTACCTCTTCCTCTTCCGATCGTCTTCTTCTTCTTCGGATTCCAACTCAATGGGCTTTTTTTGTGATTCCGACCTCCTCTTTGCTGCTTCGCTTGGGGATGGAGAAGCGGAAAATTTCTTGCTCTGCGGTGTCTCCTGACTTCCCTCCTTGCCTTTGGTCTGACCGCGAGTCTGAGATCCGGGCGTAGATACACACTCTCCACCGGATTTCTGCACAACACTCTCCTTGGCAGGTGTAGTGACATCCACACTTCCCGAGGACTTTCTGGTTTTATATTAGCCCAATGGTGACATATGCCGACTATCCAATCTTGGAGGTTTAGCGGGAGTACCTTCCTTTCGTTTTGTGGCTTCCAATTTTGGTTCCGGTCTTGGAGGTTGACTACTCTTTTCCACTACACTCCTCATCTGAACAAGTAACTCTTCCAGTTGTGAATGGAAGGTAACGAGGACATTAACGAAAAACCTTCTAAAACCTTCTCGTCGAAGAGCTTGGCCTTGTTTAATATCTCAGCCGGATGTGTGATAAACTCTACAATCCGGTCAAGCATCTCCTTTGACCGGATAGAGTTTTTCCTCACTTGTTCACTCTCCTGACTTCTCTCACTCAACTCCTTTTTCAAGGCGATTACCTCATCCATCAGTACAGTGATTTTCTCTTTTCCAGCCCTTCCCTCAGCATCCTGAATAAGATTCCGGATCTGTTCCTCACAATGACTCACGGGGATGTCGCCTAACAATTTGCACACCCGGACTATGGTACTTCTTTCTTTCTCATGACCCTCCCTAACCTGGTTTAGATCCTTGATGATCTTTTTAAGCGGATCACTCCCCCAGATTGGGTCTCATTCCTTTCTTTTTTACTGTTCCGATTTATCCTTGCCGGAATCCCTGGAAATCTCTTCTTGTCTCTCTACATTTTCTTCCTCTGAGTCTACTTTTATACCGTGTACTAGTCTTATTTCCTGAACCTTGTACTCATGCCTCTCTTCTACTCTCATGCAGTCATATGCGTGGTATAAGTGGTAAAAGAAAGGAGAAAGACTAGATGGCTTCGTTTTCCCAACTGCTTTACAAAGTTTTCCCACATGATCCCGCAGAACTAAATCCCAATCGACTTTTTGGTCTCCGGACAGAGCACCGAAAATCGTATTGCCTAGAGTAATAGTTAACCGGGTACCCTTGTTCGGACTGAGGATGGGAACCAGAAATTCTAACACCCTCCACTCCCGGTCATCCTTGCACTCACTCACGGTATATCCATCTTTAGGGTGAGGAGGGTTTATAAACTTACCCATCGCACACTTGTCCGCCCTTGAAGCGGGCCCTTCTCTTCCTCTAGTAAATCCGTAAACTTCCCGCCATACCGCCTAGATCCATTTGTCCGAAACTGCCCGCATAGTTTTCTTCCGCTCGTTCGACTGCAAATGCAGCACCTCCCTCACCATCACTTCATCCTTGAAGCTCCAGGGTCGCTCTAGCAATCCGGTACAGCCCAACTGGCTCAAGTCCTCCAACAGATCCGCTTGCTCAACTGTATCTTCCGGAATCACCGAACTGACGTGCTTCAATGATACTTTCACAGTCTCCTCTTCCAACTCACTTCCGGTCATGGTTGTCTCCTCACTTCACACTTTTGCCACAGTCCCTCACAACGCCCACTGATTCAACCAAGGTGCTGAAGCGAACACTATGTTGGGAAACCCCGGAAACTACTACACACGAGAAGAATAGGAAAGCACCAACGGAGAAAGTCGGAAATGTGTACAGGAACCCTAACTATCATGTCTTTAAACTTTCCGCTCGGGAATTTCCTAATTTCCTACAGTTTGATCCTGCCGTTCCTACTAATTACCCGTTAATCTGACCGTTCCTCAATTGTCGGGTACCGTTAGTGGTCCTTATTAGCTCCAGCTGGCTCCCGATAGTCTACTAAGGGCTTATTCGTTAATTTGAGACAAGTTGGGGTCTCATTTTAATGCATTCTATATTTAGAAAGAAATAAGTATTCAATAAATTGAGACTCTTCAATAAATTAAGACTTCAAAATGTTAAAATATTTTTTTATAGATTTTTCTAGTTCTAGAAAAAGTATCTCCAACCAACAATTCACTATTTCATTCCTTAATTTATTCATTAATATCTATATACAATAGACCATGAACTTATAAATTGAAACATTTCTTTAAATTGAGACTACCTTTAATCCCAAAAAATCATCCCCTTACTTCTCACACCAAACTTTTTAAATGAAAGACTTCAATCAAATACAAATTGAAGGCACAAGTAAATGTAATATATACAAAAGCTATAAGAAAGGGGAAATATTTTCTATTAATAGCAATAAAAATGTTACATATCTGCCACATTATTATAGAAACAATCAAAGAAACAACTACAAACATTGAAATGTAAAACCACATGGAACTTCACTTCCTAAAATAAACCACCAACAGACCTACAAACTATTCCTCGCCTTCCGCGGAAGACACTTTGTTCTCCGAATTAGAGTTAAAGGCCGTCAGGGATGATTTGATGATGTTCATTTGCATCTTCGGAATTGTAACTTTTGTAATAACTTGAGGTTGATCTTCAGCCCCCCTTCTTCCACGTGGCTTGAAAGCTGTCATGATACAGTCTGTGTTGGACCAGCACGGAGGGATTACACGATCCTCGCGCCACACATTCCCAGCTTTAGTGTCCCATCCAGCATACGTATCCATATTGATGTGACGACTTGAAGCAGGCGTCCAATACTGGATTTGGATCAAATGAACATGTCCGGGATTTGGATTTGGATTTGTAAGAGCCCTCGCAAGCCAAAATGGTTTTGGGTCGTCATCTGTAGGGCGCACTGCAACAAAATAACCTGCAAATACATCACGATCAACACGAAATGAAGGACGTGGGCGGTCACGCCTACGTCCAATGAAAGGTGCATCCCGTGCAAACTCTTCACGTATTGTACCATCTCTCTGCATTTGGTCTTCCGGTTCATTAGTGATCCTAGAAGCTGGCCAAAATCCATCTTGTAATGTCTCACGCACCTCTAGAGGGGCATCTAGGGCAGATCTCACACCTTTCCAGTAACTTTTTATAGGGTCAATCTTCCTCCTGAACTCTCCAGATCGGTCTTCGTCTGACATTGCACTCCAATGAGCAATAAAACCATTCAAACCCTTTTTGATCTCAGGCAGTGCTTTCATATGTTGTGGAGGCAGCGGGAGCGGACTACCGCTTGGTACTAGGGGATGCCCGTCTTCAGTCTCCAACCACAAGCAAATCCCTTTCTTGTGCAGTGGTAGCTAATCCTTATCGGTACAAAGATATTTATACTCCATAATCGGCCAACCACTAGAATCCATGTGGAACTTGAACTGCTGGCCCGAGGAATGACCTTCTAAAAAATCCCCACCTGTTCCCAAGTACCCGTGCACAAATCTTTTGAAGCCAGGGACTTCCTCGATGAGATGAAGAATTACTGGGTGGGATTTACAATCCATGAAGGACTTCATGAGTCTTGGAAGTGTTTGGTAATCATTGGTCTTCAACATGTTGCTCCATCGACCAAACAAAGCATCAATGTCTTCATGTGTGTGTCCAACTATAAGGAAGTTGATGTATATCTCGCGGAAAATGCCTTTGAATACAAGTAGAGAGCAAAAAGCAAAAACCCATCGGTTCTTGTTGTCTCCCGATGCATTGTCCAATTGCAAAGTCAATATAGGCGGTAGGGGCTGAGCGAGAATAGGTTCTTGTGGAGGAACGAGGGAGTCCAAGCAAATTCCCCGGCCTGCTAGCACAGCCTTGGTTAACATGGATTGGTCATCGTCCTTAGAAAATAAGATCCTTGATGTATTTTTGGGCGGTCCCTCAAGATCACACAACAATCTACCAATGGAGCCAATGGTGTGATTGAAGTCTGTTGGAAAAATGTCTAACCCATAGTGCGCATACCGAATGTCACCATGACCATGAGCAATCATACCGGTCACAGCAATAGGCATTTTCATGAAAGAATCCGTCACTTTAGTCTTGTGAGAAAAGTGAGGAGAAGCAGTCTTGGAGTGATCCATTTTATCATGGATGATGCAGAGCATCCTCTCAGGATACATCACGGAATACTCTCTATTTCCGTAATAGAGTTCCCGATGTGCCTTCTGCCCTGAAAGGTGTGTGGTCAAAATTCTCTCCCATTTGTCTTGCGCAGTAGAGAGAGAAGTACAAACGGTCTTCAACTGCCTGTATGTATCGCACATACCACACCTCGAAAAAGTATCTCTTCGTGCCTTTGGAGCAAACTCAGAGAAAGACACACGACGGATGTTACTCAATCCACTAGAAGAAATCGGTGACAAATTAAACGCAGCATTTGCCTCATTGATTTTTGGTAATTGATCACTCCAACGGAAGGCTGACGGCAATACCATTGCAGGGACTCTTTCCCCAGATGCTAAAGTTCTTGTCTTGTGCGGCATTGCTTCAGCTTCACCTACAATCAGCATTTGAAGTGTGGCAGTAGCTTGTACTGTTTGCGTGCGTGGTTTTTTCAACCCCAAATTCCCATGGGCTTTAGCTTGCATCCCAGATTTGGCCTTCTCTTTGTACTTGTAAAATGTAGCTTTCGAAATCCCATGTATTGTCCACCAAGCAGTGGGACACACTTCAAAGTTCTTCAAGGTAATCCAATCCTTCCCATCCTGGTCCTTGTGCATTTGTCGATGAACTTCAAGAAGGCACTTCTTGCGATTATACACACCATCGATTACATGTAGTTGAGAACGTATGGCTTGAATTTCTCGACGCGGAAACGGCTGCAAGCAATTCTTGGGGCAACATGGCTTTGTGGACACTTTAGTGATCGTGCGTGTTGTGAGAAGCGATTCTTTTTTGGGAGGAACATCTACCTCTGACCTCACACGAGAACTTTCATACGATCTAATTCCCACACGACCACGGCGGTTCAAAGCATTGACAGCATTGTTATAAATGCTAGTTTGATCATGGTCGTATAGACTAACACCATTCAAAAACACTCTTTTAATGTGCCAGGAGTGCATGGACCACATCCACCCTGATGGTACTTCATCCTCGCACAAGGACTCAGCAATCTGAATTGCCACACGATCGTCACCAAGAGGTTCACCATCCATGTCAATGACGAGGTCCGCGTCAACGCTTCGACAAATCCCATTCGCGACGTCATCACCAGCATCGTTCCTCAAGGTGACGCACTTCGAGATCCAAGACGGACGAGGAATACCATCGCAAGGTGTGACACCATCAGGAAGAACAGGCACCGAAACGGTAAAGTCATCTGGACCATGGATGTCCATTCTACAATACAAAGAAGTTATCCATGTCAAAAGCAAGAGACAAATGATAAATGAAGTCACACAACTTATCCTCGACCCGAAGGTAATAATGAATCAACAGAATCGACGGAATTCGGAACTACACAACGAGCATCTCACAAAGGATCTCCAGCACACACCATAGACTGACAAGCAATATTCTCATCGATGCAAAGAGAATGTCATGATCACAACAAGGAAATATGAAATAGAAATCCAACAACGAATAAACCCTCACAGTCATATTAATACCAATGAACTCAAGGTACATTGAAATCGTCCACATTACCTAACAGAGTAAAACCATCCCAACAGGCATATCAATACCAATGAACTCAAGGTGCATTGACATAGCCGTTGAGGACCAGTCCATCTACATTTTACCTTCGAGTCAAAGGTAAGTCAAGGATCTAGTAAATTAAAATCAGGACAGATACCTTCGACTCGACGAAAAGTCAAGAAACTAGTAAGTGAACATGAGATCACTCACCTACCTTCGACTCGAAGATAACTAGGTCATGGAATGTACACTGCAATTGTTAAACTGTTGGGAACACAAAGTTTCAACAATAATACTAACTGTGTTTGGTAAGGACTGACAACATTACTACATGTATAGTGTAATTGGGTCATTCCAACATTATTACGAGTGTCATATGGAAAAAAAATTTAGAACTTTGAATTAAACAAAAGGAACTACACTAATTATCACCCAACAATATGTCAGTCTTAGTACAGTTCAGATTCACTAATTACCCTCAACTCGAGGATAAACTGGTGTGTCCCATAGCAAGTCGGTTGTTTCTTACACCAATTTTTATTTCAAAAAATATCAGAATACGACAATTTCAAATGTATTTCTATCAAGAGAATAGAAATGGGGGAAAATGAACAAGTAACTTCTGTATCCTGATACAATGACCTCATGATTGCACCATAGAGTGAGCTCAAAAATATTCTACCTTCGACTCGAAGATAAATTACAATATGAAATGAAAGGTAAGCGATTCGAAATTTAGACAATACTGAATGATTAATATTTCAAATTAATCCTTATCTTCGACACGAAGGTAAATGTACGCAGTCCTCAGATACCTCTATCTTCGACTCGAAGATAAAGTATCCAACTCTACGGAGTCGCTCACAATGATTCCCTAAATTTACGCCTTAATATTCGGAGCGTTGGATTTGGGTTCTCAGAAAATGACTCTAATTACAATGAAAACAGTTTCATGACCAAGATATCGATTGCGTGAACTTCTAACATGCGGTGACCTATCTGACTAGTTTAACATACTCAAATCAAGAAATATGGAATGGAGAGAGGAAACAGAAGGGACACTCACGCAGAGTCCTTCGATATGAAATCAAATGCGGCCTTAGAAACTCATCAGCTCTCCGCAAAATCATAAGCACACACTTGGAAATGAATGCAAAACTTCCTACTAAAACTAAGAACTATATATTCAAAGCAGGAGCGACATGATACATATTTGCACGAATTATTCTCAGCACGGTGGACCTCGTATGTGAGCAACGGAATGAGAACACTGGCAACAATTGGGAAACAAATTGGAGAAGACTAGGCGGGGAACAAATGAGGCGGCAAAACCTGAAAATTCAAATTGAGTGGACCCGTTAGAGAATATGTCAGTCATGAATTCATAGAAAAAGCGATAGTAGATGCCACACTATTTTCTACTAGAAATGCGCGACTGCACAATAGTTCGAGTGAATTAGGCGACGTGAGCTGGAAAGAGAATGTACAAGTCAAACCTGGCTTTTTTTGGAACAGATTTTGTTGGGCATTCGTTTAATTCTTGGTGGTAAATGGAATTGCACATTGGCAGAAAGTTTCTGAATTTGAAGTGATCTTTTTCAGGATTGCCGACAATATATTCTTTTGCATAAAATAGGGTTTCCACCAATAAATGTTGAAAAAGAAAGATTCACTGGGATCCTCTTGTAATTCCTTCCACAGTGAAATAGGGTTTAGGGTTTAGGGTTTAGGGTTTGGTGTTTAGGGTTTGGTGTTTGGTGTTAGGGTTTTTTGTGATTAAATTTCTCCACGTTTTAATTCTAAGACTTAAAGAAACTTACAAGACTAAATACCTTATTCCGCCTACACATTCAAAGTGTATTCAATGAACATTGAAAAATAAAAACAATTTTGTTTATTCTCTTCATTGAGACCTAAAGCAATATATTATAGAAGGAAAATGTAAAAGTTGAGGTTTGTTTTGAAATGTAGACCACAAAAATTCGCAAAATGAAGCCTTCTTTTATCTAAAGGTATAATTTTCTTTAAGTTTGTATTTTAAATAAATACAACATCTATAACTAACTTTACAAACTTGTACAATAAATTAATTGTTTTCACTCATGAAACTTACTTAAGTGCATGCATGGGATACTTGACAATGATTTATTAAGTGTTTGAACCTCCCTGTCAACTTTGATTATTAATGAAAGATAAAAATAATTAGTTTAAGCGTACTATTGATCATAGTCAGTGGAAGTGACTATGACTATGATTCATACTAGTACCTAATTCAAGGAAAGGTCAATCATGATTTATACATTGCAATGTCATAGGACAATAATGGTGCAACTTGATGCCAATTAAACGTCAGACTAATAATGTCTTCCATAGACACAATGAATGATAGACAATCATATTAAAATAGTGGGAAAACAATTCTTATAAATATTTATTTTGGAAATGAAAATAGTACAATTATAATTGTAATGCCCCTAAACCCATTGCATAAGGCAATATTGATAATCATTCATTCAAACAATAGTGAGGCTTAAACAACAAAAATCATGCCCAACAATTTTCTGAACCCCAAATCATTAATGCCATGGAAGTTGCGTGAAAAAAAAAAATAGAAATAAATTAATAGTTACGATTTAGACAATAGTATTATTATAAGGCCTACAAAACAAAAACCATGCCATACAATTTCCTAAACCCCAAATCACTAATGCTATGGAATTTGCGTAGGAAACAATCAACGGAAATAAATTAATAGTTACGTACAAGTTGCAAATGATTGTGTAGGAGGTGTAGGATGCATGGCCGTCTCAAATAAACTTAAAGCACTACTAATTTTTTTTCTTTGAGATTTTGCATACTATGGATTGGAAAAGATGTTGTGCAAGTTGCAATTATTCCTAAACTAATTCACATAAATATGCAATTCATGATCACTTTAATGACCTTGTACTTGAAACTAAAAAATAAGGCAAGAATCAGCCCTTGTTAATACGATGTACTTCAATAACCATAAAAATATAAAGTCATGAACTTCATTTAAAAAAAAAATGAGAAACATGTAAGTTGTGCAAGTTCCAATTATTCCTAAACTCACGAATTCAAAAAAATATATAATTGGTGGTCACTTTGAATGGCTTACTCCGTGAAATGGAAAATTGGTGCATGAACCTTGCCCTGTACTTTAATGTCGAACAAGTTGTAATCTCATGAAATTGACGTAAAGAAAAATTGGAAACACGTTGTGCAAGTTCCAATTATTCCTAAACTCACGAATTCAAAAAAATATATAATTGGTGGTCACTTTAAATAACCTTCTCCTCTAAACTATAAATTAGGACTATAATATTGGAAACCATTTACTTAAAATAATGTTCCAAAATATATAAAGTCATGAAATTCATAGAACTTGCAATAGAGTAGGAGGTGTAGGATCCGTGGTCGTCCGAATTAAATTCAAAGTAACCACTATCTACTAACTTTTTTGCTAGACGTGTTACATGAGGTGGACCTTCTGTAAGGTTTTAGGGGAGAAATAAGAATGTCTGTGTTTTTAATCATTTTTAAAAGTTAGGAGTTGAGGTTTATTAGCATGTAGAATTTTGAGTCTAGTTTAGTATGTATAATTAGGACAAAAATGTATGTATTCATCTTCGAAATCAAGGATGGAAGAATGAATCTTCTACAATTTTTTGCTTCCAATGAATTTTCTTGATTTTTATAACTAGATGTCGTTACACGGTTTCAAAAAGAGTTTAGGGTTTCTATGGTGGCCAATCTAATGTTGAAAAATTAATATTAAGAACCCCAATCTGAATAACTTGTTTACAAACCTGCATCACTAATAATTCTACATTTCTGAGTAACTTGGATTTTTAACCTACATTATCTCCGAACTTGTATCATGAACTTGCATCTGAACCTGCATTGCGACCATCCATTCATAATCTGCATTCCGAACTTCCATATTGAACTTCTATTTTGAACTTGCATCCCAAAGCAACATTTAGAAATAGTATCGAATTTAGAATTTGCATTCGTAACTTTGCATCTCTAACCCCTAAATCCGAGCCTGATCCGGAACCTACATTCCGAACTTGCATTGGTGGTTCGGCAACGCACACTTGTGTCCCGAACCTAGAACCGACCCCGAACCTCCGATCCCAAACCACATTTGGCGGCTCGGCGAAGGTTTGGGGGTTCATCACCCTTTGCGACTCGTGGAAGGTGATCTCCTCGCTGTCCTGCACGTTGTCGCGAGTACGAATACCTCCCGCCGATTTGCATTTTGATCTTCTCATTTCTCCCCGGGGTTCCTCACGTCGCTCCGTCGTTGCTGAGCGCATGGTGCTACGGAAGTGCTATCCTCGCTTGCTGTCCGCGCGTCGAGATTTTGAACTCTTGTCCCTGCGTGGTGATCCCGAAGTTTTCCCTTAGAATTGGTAAGAGAACACACTGTTTTCTCTTGTACGTGGTGATCTTCTTTGTGCAGGTGTTTCGGGGTTGGGTTGGGTATGGGGTAAGTGTATGTGAGTATGGCAAGGTGTCTGATTTCTGTGTTTTTGGCGGTGTTTTTGAATGGCATTGCAGGGAGTTCTATTCGTCGAAGGCGTAGTTTGTTGAAGATGTAATGGGGTTTAGGGTGTGCTGGGTTCAAAAAATCCTGGGAGTTTTCTCTTGAGTGTTTATTTCTATTTTGTGTGCGTCTTCATCTGCGGTGTTTTGGAGTGTTGTTCTCATGAGCATAATTCTCGGCAGACTACCACAGACGTCAGGAAGCTCGCGGTCTGTGAATATCGGAAGCTACAAACCTCTGGATTCTCGGCGGGTTCATTTTTGCGGCCGTTCAGTTTTTCATCTGGATTCTTCCTCAGTTTGAGGTTCTCGCAAGTCAGGACGCCTCAACTTGGACGAGGTTTGCTGAAGAATTTCCAGTGTTGGTGGAGGTAGACGGCGTTCTTGTGCTGCTGCAGGAAGTCCAGGTTTGCTTTTTTGCTTTCTCTTTTCCTTACCTCGATTCCACATGTGCTTACTATGCAAAGCCGAAGCATTTACTGTTCATATTTTCAGTACATTGTAGTTACATTCTAGTTTAGGGATTAGGGTACAGTGAGACAAGGGAGGTAGTTGTTTGTGGAGGTGCTTGTTTGTGGAGGTGCTGTGAAAATCAACAACTCAGTTTACTTATGCAGTCTGTCCATTCCTGTTTTCAGCTATATTCATGTCTCTGGCTTAGGGTTTACAAGTGTATTGTTGGTGTATTTCACGCATTGCCAATTCATGTTTAAGGTTGAGCTGAATGTCTGCAACCAAACAGATCTATAGGAATCCAATTGCACTATACATACATTTAGGTTCAGGGTATGCATTATTGTAGGTTGAAGGTTTAAGAGCTAGGGTTTACGCAGGAGACATTGAAGTTTTAAGTGAAGATCACATAATTGAAAACACAATGCTCGGAATGAATGTAAATTATCCTCGACTCGAAGGTAAATTAGAGTTGAGGATAATCATTTCATGGTGTATAATATGCAACCAATTCAACAATCCAGTCTACAAATCAATTACCCTTGAGTCGAAGATAAAAGACGGGCAATATAAAACCCAGCAACAGACCGAGAATATCACAATAATTTTAACATTACCATACTCACCATCGGGTTTACGGCCTTAAATAGAAGTAGAAATGTTCTTCTAAAATAGAAAATATTGAAAGCGACAATTTTTAACATATAATATCATGCAATCAAGTTACCTTCAAGACGAAGATAACATGATTAAAACAGAAAATAACCACAATTAGTCGGTCTATAAATTCAAGTACTAAATTTTAATTAATGGGGAATGACAATTAAAATGCTAAACACCATAAATATATTTTGAGGTCATGAAATTCGTGCACACAAATGTAATAAACACGACATTAAAACATTACAATGATTCTGCAATTTATCTTCGCCTCGAAGATAATTTTGAAGTATCTAGTTACATACCGTATTGCCGCCACCATTAGTAAGTGCTCCGAACATTCTATGCACAACTTAATTACCCTCGACTCGAAGATAACTAACAGTGGCCTCCTAATTCTGCAGACTTGATAACATAGCAATATGGCGGAAGGAGCGGATTATAACTACTCCAGCACGCTGACATTCATGGAACCATTTATAAATCCGCTTGGAGACGAGCCCTTCATTGAAGAAATGCCAGAAACATTTGGAGACCTTTGGCAGTTCAAGGAGCATGTAACTGCGTGGTCATTTGGCTTGAACCGGTTTCAAGACTTCGTCCATCTACGGTATCGTGTCCAAAATCAGTCGGATTTCTTCCCATGGCATCTTCAAGAGAAGGTCATGAACATTGAATCCGTTTGCGAGAACTTCGTCGTCATCGTGCTGTAGGAGGCACGCGAAGATGGCACAAACGGGGAGCACATTCACTCAATCGTAATGGATGTGAACGCAGGGAGGTTGAAGTTTGACATGGAGGAGTTGGAGTCATTTCTCCAAATTGCAAAGTTAGACTACCTCATAAACACATTTAGAACTGCCAAATACATACCATGGATTGACGGAACCGCTAAAGTAAACTGCCGCCGGCTTCTCAACATTTGGAAATCCATGGACAAGCATGCTCGACAATATGTGAAGTCACGACTGCCTATAGGTAACCAAATGAAAAAGAAGCAGAGGCCATCTCTTGAGGGGCAGCCCAGTGGGTCAGCTCCCCTATGTGAGCCCTCAAGTTGGCACTTGGAACTCTGAACTTATTTTTCGCGATTTTTAGTTAATTTTTTAAGTGAAAAATAGGAAAAAACATATAAAAATACAATTATTTTGGGTTTTGGTAGAAGTCCCTACAAAAGAGGTGTGTAATGACCTTAAATGCGTGAAACACGTAAGACGTTACATTTTCACTAATTTTAGGTCTTATTAGTAGAAATAAGTAGTTAAGTCAGTAATTCTGAGCGATGTGAGAATTTGAGAGTTAACCAGTCCTAGTGTCTTGTTCATGTAATACAACAGCTATAAGTATACATGTAACAAACTGGTTAAAAGTTAGAGTCTAGTGCGAGTCAGCCCAAATCCAACTCGAAAGAGTTAGATTTATTGTTTGCAGGTAATTTTGAGAAATACAGTCATTCGCAGATCAAGATGGAGGAAATGATGATTGGAACATACAGAGAGGTGCTTTTCTAGGTCAAAGCATGCCAGGAGGTCAAATAGAAGCCCGATCATCCAACATTCCCCCGGTATCAAGAATAATTTCCCCCCCAGGTGGAAATTATTAAAGAATTGCTAAAAATAGCATTCTTATTGGAGATTTGGTTTTGCCGTTAGTTGATGGACATCTTGTAGAAGATTGCCCAAAAGTTTCGGGATTTTACAAAACTCCACGATGACTCCATGGGAAGTCAACCGTTTAAAACTGCATTCGTAAATTTCTAGAAATTTACGATGTTGCGGTAAAATCTCATTAAAAATCAGGATAGTGTTTTGTGTGCCAATAAAGAGCCCTGTCAAGTTTGAAGACATTCCGACATTCCCAAGTACCAGAATTAGGACCGACAACGAATTTTACAAGAATTTACAACTTGGCGGCGGATTGACCGGCGAACCAGGAGCTAGCGGTGTTCGAACGGAGCGTTTCAAGGGTCAATTCTTACTCCCACAAATATTCTAAACCACCCAGGACCGACAGTTTCATCAAAAGACGCAAACTCCAAAAGTTAGCTTTTTAACTTTTGTTCTAAATTACCGTGACTCAAATTTGCGCTTTAAAACGGTTGGAGAGGTAGGGGTAAGGGGTCCCCTAGGCTAATTGGGGTCTTCTGAACGCGATGGCGCAGTTTGTTTTCAGTTTCAAGTTGTCCCTCAAAAGATAGAGAGGGTCAGCCCTTAGTTTGACTTTTAAAAGGTAATTTTGGATTAATCTAGGTTGATTTTGCAAATATCTCTTGTAAAATCGAAGATTGGATTTGCCCAAGATACTTGTCTTGCGTAAGAAGCCATCTTTTGGACTAAAGAAAGCCAATTTAGAACTAACCCTAGATTAAAACACAAAATATCCTGGTTAATTAGGTAGGTTTTCAAAATATCTTTGGGAAAATCAAATATTTGATTTGGAAAAAGATTCTAAGGCCATTTAGGGCCTAGAAGGAACTCGCTTGAGAACCTTCCTTCCCATTAAACAAAGATTATTTTGAAAATACGTTTAGGTAGTTTAGCGAAATATCTAGATTGAAAGTAAAGATAATTTTACGAACAACTTACTGGGGGGGCAGGGAGTGAGTATATAAGGCCCTTCCTCGAGGTTGTTCGTGGCCCTCAGTTCTTTGTTTCATTCTTGTTGTTGCTCTTGTCGTGCTACCGACACTTGTCAGAGCACTTTTTAAGCCAAGTTTTGGCTATTTTCTTCTATTTTCTTCTATTTTCTTGTACTTTGAAGGTCTGGAGGGCCCCTTTCAAAGCTTTGTTTTCTTTTCTTGTTTGAATTTGGAGGCTTCAAGCCCCAAAACTTTGCTTTTCAAAGAGTTTAGGTGGAGGAAATCCCCTAACTCTAGTATTGTTTGTGTTAACTAACTTATTTCTTGAATTTGGAGGCGTCAAGCCCCAAAACTTTGACATTTTGGGAGTTGTGGGAGTAGTTCCCAAGCTCTACTTTGATTTTGTTGTTCTTTTGATACTAACCAACTATTTGTGCGAATTGATACTAGTTTGTGAACTTAAAACTTTAAAGCGGCAAGGCTAGACCTTGCCAAAAGGTTTTAAGCATCACCACGTGCCAAAACTCGTTGTATAACGGGTATTTGGTTTGAATAATTGCTAATGTTCGGTTAAACACTATCATGTGTACCTCCTTTAGTGATTAAACTTAAGACTTTGCTTTGAATATTGGAAATTAGTTTTTAATGTTCGGTTAAACACTATCATGTGTACCTCCTTTAAGAATTAAGTTTTCAAAATACTATTTTGGGTCCTTGGATACCGGTTATTCCTGGGGTTGCTCCCGCACGGCGGAGCCTTGACTTTGAAACCTGGAAACGAGTAACTTAAAACTTAAAGTTGTCAGTTAATTCCTGGGGTTGCTCCCGCACGGCGGAGCTTTGATTTTGAAAAGTTAAAATTTGCCATTGGAAACTTCGAATTATATCATACGGCGAAGCCTTGACTTTAAAAATAAGAATCTGTGGAATAAGATTATTTTTAAAACATATTTAAAGTCCAAAGTTCCGTTGTTTTAATTCTCTTTTGCTTAGCGCACGGGGTGGAAGGTATTCACTTCCAAAAACCGTCACTTGTTGTTGCTTTTAAATTCATCAATTCTTGTTTGTTTTCATTCAAAGTGCTAGTTTCATTATTGCCTTTAAAAGTCTTTTAAAAATTCCTTTATCCCTACCTCGTTACCAAAAATTAACCTCCTTTAATTCTTTCATCTCTTGGTATTTATGTGTAGTTCTTTGATTAAAAGATTCAGTCCTTAATGGTAGGTCCAGTTCAGTTTTAAAGTTAGTCAAAAGTTCAGTCTCCACTTGATTAACATTCAGGCAAGGTCGGGACAGTTTAAAGGTTGGGAGTGAGTACAGCAAAGGAACGGGCGTGCAAGCAGGGGAACGTGAACACAGCAAGGGAACGTGAGCACAGCAAGGGAACAAGGAAGCCGCAGGCGGGTATCAGGCCTAGACGGGTATCAGACCCCAGACGGGTATCGGGTAGATCCAACGGTCAGGATTAGGCGCGCAGTTGACGGCTGAGATCGATAGCCCCGCAGGCGAAGATCAGGCCCAGACGGGTATACCCCAGTCGGGTATCGGCTATAGTCAACGGCTAGACGGTGGGGATTTCTGCATACCGCAAGGGCTGTACTAGTCCACGGAGATATCGGTGAACTCAAGAAGACAGTCCAGGGAGTAAAGGAGGTTCCAAAACAATTCTTGACCTCACGATTAAAATACAGTAAGTTTGGAAATCCCAAAACTCATATAGTAGTTATTCTAAAAGGCATAGGCGGTTGTTGCCACGCTCAAACATTTTGATTTTTTGGGAAAAAATCGAACACCAAGAATTGTGACTAAAACTCTCGGGTTTGGAACTCCCAACTTCTCTCCAAACGCCATAGCCAAATTCAAATTGCAAAGAAGCCGAATGAAATATTGAAGAACGAAAGAAGAATAAGAAGGAAGGAATTCGACACGTGAGGGAATTTAAAAGATTAAACAACAATTAAGGTGGGAATCTAACTATTCACTTGGCTAATTGTTTGGGTTTATTTATTCTATTTATTCTTTTTACTATTCATCGATAGATTTGTTTTTGATTGTTTTTTATTATTTTATTAAAATACTATTCATCCATTTGGTTTTAGTTATTAATTAGAATTCCAAAGCCAAATTAGTTGTTTGTTTGTAGTTTGGGAATTTGTTTTATTAGGCCTAATAAGCCAAATAGATAAAAACAAAAGACAACTAATATCTTTGGAATATTAAACTAAAAACTATTAAAAATTTGGCAAACGAATAAAACTACTATTCATTGAAAACTTGGGAAAAATGAATTAAATTTACCATTTAATTTAATTTCCTAAAATCAAAGGATTAGTTTTAAATTGCCAAAACTAACAAACTTGGACTTTTTAGATAGGGGTAGAAACAATAATACTAAGATTTCTTTCAAATTCATGAAAGACAATGGAGAATTTCAAGGAGACAATTATGATGGTGTTTTGCAATGACGGGACGATCGACATTCTTGACACCGAGGTATGATTTCAAAATTTATCTTTTGTCTTTTCTTTTGCTTTCATTCTTTAAAAATTTAGATTAAAAAATTAAAACTAACAAAATTAACCATTAAGAATCCAAATAGCTAGTAGAATTTAAATTGTTAGAAAACCTTTGAAATTTAACTAAAATCGTAAAGGTAGTAATTAGATTAACTTTGAATTAATTTGGAAAACGAAATAGTAATCTCATCCAAAAGAATCTCAAAAGGAATCTAATTTAATTTAGGAGCTTAGGGAATATTAGAATAATTAGGGGAAGTCAAAACCTAATTTATCTACTTATTATCTTGAAAATTATTAAAGGAACGAATTCCATCCAACCAAGGGGAATTTTCATCCATTTAAAAGTTTTCACCTAAAAGTTCTAAATTCTTACTTTTTATCTTAACAAGAAGTTAATTAATCACTTTACTCATAAAAACCCTAAAACCCTAAAAATTCACTAAATTAGAATAATAACTTAGAATTAGGATTAATTAAAGAACAATTAGGAATATTCTCGAGGCACGACTAGGGAATCTTTTGAAAACATAATCTTTTAAAGAATCTTTTGAAGATTCTAAATCCACCTTTTACTTTTTAAATTACTTTAATTTGGAAAGATTAAAAGGTGGATGAAGATTTGACCTAGTTTTGGATGAAAAATCTTAAAATAGGTCAAAATTGGGTTTTCTCTAAAAATTCCATTAGATAACTTAATTAACTTTTCAACCCTGAAATTTAGATTTATTTTACATTAATTTGTTATTTTTAGTTGACGGATGAAGTTTTTAGGATAGAATTTGGTACGAATTTCATCCACACATAACTTTCATTATGAATATCAAAATCCAACTTGCTTTACCATTTTGGAAAGGGCAAATTGTATTCTTTGATTTAGTTTAGGTAGAATTTTAGTTTAGCTAGAAGTTTAAATCACAATCAACCCTCAACAACCTTTATTTCTTAACTATTAGAGTGTTTTGAAGTACTTAAATTAGGTAAAAATCAACATAACAAAGTGTCCATTGCTTGGAAGGCCAAAGAACACTACGTTTATATTTCACCCTTACAATTTACTAACTTATGCCGCTAGAACCTGTGTGTAACTTTCTGACTCAAGGGTGGAGTTAGAAACACTCACACCCTACTGTCGAGCAGCACAGCCACCAGTTAGGGACAAGTTCGGTTAGAGCCGCGGAAACGTGCAGCGACTCAGTCCGTTGACGGAACGCAGGCTGGAGGCTCCAAATCTAAGCGACCGAGGGCAACTGGAGCTGCCACAGTAACTACTGCTGGAAGCTTCGGATCGGCTCTGACGAATGTTGCACAACCAGAGGAACCCATGAGTCCCAAGGATGACGCTGATAAGTTTGGCCGCATACATCGAGACTTTTGGGCTATGCACAGAGGTTGCTACGTTCTGGGTCAAGATCTGAAAGTCGTCGATATAAAGCAATGCATCCCAACGAGAGACGACTATGTCATCCGGGGTATGGAGGACCGGATTTTAGAATCCGTGAAGCGCAACCTCATTGCGTTGGGCCACATTTGGGAGCGTCAACGATTGTGTCTGACTCCGGTGGACAAATGCAACAATCTCCTGAAGGAGCCACGTAAGAAATGGGAGGAGATAAAGGATGGGAAGTTCATAATCATTAATGGTCAGCATAGTGTGCAAGCTTCTAAGGATTTGCAGAAAGAAAAGTGTTGTGAGCAAAGTCGAGTTGAACTCAAGACTTGGGAAGCATACATTGTGTGGACCCTTGATTCATCTAAATTGGTGAATATATCGGAGTTCTACAATTCGATGAATCACCTAGACCACGCCCAATCAACATGGGGTAGCCAAATCATAAGCTCCCGCAACATCTAGATCAATTGCCTCCGACCGACTCTCCTTGCCGATGAGCCGGTGAAGCGAAGAAATGCGTCCGTTCTCAGCGAAGGGCAATGGAAGGTATGTTCTCCTACCCATTTACCCTCGACTTGAAGGTAAATTTCTCAGTTCTACGATCACTTCTATTGATTCATTCGTTTACTAGTTCGGCTTTCTATGAAATTGCGAATGAGTTACGTTATCTTCGAGTCGAAGATAATTGCAGAAGTACTCTAAGCTCACAGACTGCCTTTTTTGCTGCAGAGTTTCACTAATGCAGTGGTTAAGCGATTCCAAAATATTAATCCCGAGAAGGAAGGCAAGAATATAAAACATGCCGGAGATCTCAAGAGCGAGATCAAGATTATCACCCTTCGTGATGATATTTGGAGGCTCTGGAAGGAGTTCCTCACCAAGTACCCCGAGGGCTATCTTGTCGAGCCTGTCACCTGGGAGCTCTTTCGGGACTTGGATGACTTCAGTCGGAAGTCATTCTTCTTGAAGAGAGAGTTCTTCAAGCATTTGGGTCACTTCACGGACTGCGATCTCGAGACTTTTGCAAAGCACCTCCTCAATCTAACCGAAGATCGAAGGCTGAAGCACCCGAAGGTATCCGTCGGCAAGACAAAATATCTTGTTCCGGATAACCAAACAGCGCAAGACTGGGTAGAGCAAAGAAAAAAGAAGAAAATCATCCATGAGGAGTTCATGACAATAAAACCCAGTCTGAAACTGCGTGATGAAAACAACGACATAGACTTAACTGTCTGGAGGTCGTGGAAGAAGAGGCACAGCTTCTCGTCGTCGACGTGGGACTTCCTCCTATCCTACCCAAAGCCGTCATACTTCAGTAAACGGCTTACAAACGACGCTAAGTTGAAGCGGGCCAAGGATCTTGGTGAAAAGTTCGCAGACAAGGCAACGAAGTTTGAGAGGTTCATGAAGTCCAAATATCGCCTCGAAAAACAAACTGGCGGATTTGAGTTCAGAGGCTTGGACGCAAAGTCCAGAGCGTTGGTCACCACTCCAATGTACAATTACATTAGTCGGCGGCTTCGCCTCGCCGTATTGGACGTCAGATACATGAGCAGGCCCGCCGTCCCTGATAACACGTCGAATTTGGATCCGTTCCTAGAGTACGTGGCTGGCAGTCTGGAGCCCCAAGCGACAGAGGCAAGTGTCTGGCTATGGATTCTCGGCGGAGAAGAGGACTTCAACGCCGCATACAAGTTTGCGACGGTCGATATGCCGGACTTCGACATCGTGAAGTCCGTTTATATTGCATCCCGCGCGGAGCGGTTGGACAGTGTGTCCAATCGGTTTAAAACCGCTCCTGACGTGCGTATGCTCTTCCTCTTTAAGAGAGGTGATAGGCATGCCAACCGAGTGCGCGACAGAGTGAAGGCGGAATACCGTCCTGCCGAAATCCTATATTATCAGGAAAGTAGGTACAACAACGAGGCAAAGTGGAGGATATATGCCTACGAACTCCGAATGGAGTTCTACATCGAGATGCTCCAGTGCTTTGCAATTCCTGAGGAAAACGTCCTGGGTATTTTTGCTGGAGCAAAGATTGCGTTGGTGGCGAAGGTGTGTTTATCTTCGACTCGAAGATAATGAGTGACCTTCTCATGCTAATCTCATTTAATTATTCTCATCTATAGGCAATCCTTTATCTTTGTCTCGAGCATAATAGCTCTCATGAATCCTGCATCCTAAACTTCGTGTGTTGTTGTCTACTGGCCTTGACTCTCTTGAGTTTCCCGATAACTCATATGAAAATGCTAATTACGGTATTGCAGATCTCTTGTGATTTTGTAGGTCCGTAGTTTATCTTCGTCCCGAAGATAAATTCTGCAATCTAACATTTGTGTGTTTATATGGTTTTCAGATGTTCGGGTCATACTATTATGGCCTGGTCGATACGGACATGGGTACGGTGCATCGTTCTATGACCAAATCAGTTGAGTACTTGGATTTGAATGATTTCCTGCATTCAAATACACTGTACTCAGTCAAGTACTTGAGGCCTCTGTACATCGAAGCGCCTGTACTTACATCTGTTTCTCCGCCCTCGGTAGAGGATCTTCAGTCTCCCATTACCAGTAGTGATGAGACTGATAGTGCAGTTGAGGAGGGGCGGAATGGAAGTGGTGACGAGGGAGATAAGTCAGGGAGTGAGGATGGCGGCGACTCACCTAGTTCAGAACCAGTTGACTTATCTAGAGATTCGACGCCACCGGTGGATGCTAGTTACGCGGGAAGAAATGACGAGTCACCCCCTCAAGAACATAAGGTCTCTGACGTTGGCATCGGAGGCCTAGACGAGTATGGCACCAACGCCGATGCCATGGTGCGATGGGAAGCTCAACCTCGATTGGATGGTGAGTTGCCCAACTGTGTGGTTGAAGATATCGAGACGGACACGGAGTTCCAAGAGCAGCAACGCTTGGAGCGCTTGCGGGAGAGTCGCGAGTTGGAGAAGAAGTCCGCTTCGAAGACCTCTGGAGGCGCGGAGGGCCATAGTCGTCAGGGTCGCGAGGGTGCAAGAAAGCTGAAGTCGAAGGTGGAGCGAGTCGTCGAAAATCTGAGCAACATTAACTCAGACACGCTTCCGCACTCGTCGGATTTCGATGACAATGACAGCGACGACGGCAACATTCCCGACGTCGCCCCGACTCCCATCCCCGGAAAGATTCAGACTGGGTGGTGGCAGGCGATGGTCGAGCGGAAAGCCAGGAAGGCGGCGAAGAGGATGGCAATCCAGGTAGAACTGGACAAAAAGGACAAACAGATCGCAGGCGCTCTCCTCACCAGCAAGGAATCGGAGGCCAAGAGCCAGGCCACAACGAAATGGCTGGAGGTTCTGGAAAAACAAATGCACGACTTCTTTGCATTTAAGGTATCCCAGACAGCTCCAGTTCCGAGCCTGACACCCTCAGAGTCTGCCCGTATCCCCCCTCCCTCCACACCGAGTCTGTCGCAGCAGGCCCGTGAACTGGTCTCCGGGATCATGGATCCTCGACACGAGGGGACTCCAACCGAGAATCCTCCACCTGCACAGGTAGATGATGGACTCGATCCTGGGAGTCGTCCTGTTTCCTCTCCGACATCAGCTGGTCAAGTTCCTGGGATTTATCCTCGAGTCGAGGATAAATCTGAAGTGGGACCTTCCTTGCCCCTAGATGAGAGGGTTGGTGATGCTGCTGTGGATGCTCCCCAGCGCACACCGTCTAAGTAGGAGATGGATGACACGAATCTTGCTAGTATTGCCGACCAGGAACAAGTCGACTACGACGATTACGACGACTTCCTACAGGACAATACTATCGACGGGGGAGACGAAATTCCTTCTGATGCTCCATCACAGGATGGAGGAGATCAGCAGCCTGACGGCTCGGTTGAGGTATGCTCTCCTAATTTGATTTTACTTTCTTAACCTGTGTACATTGTCAATACATAGAGGTCACCTCTTCTTTGTCGATCCCGTAGTCTCCGCATTCTGATCTGATTATCCTTGACTCGAGGGTAAAATTAAGAGATGTGGGTGAGTCGCTCTTCTTGTCACTTATAGTCTATGTATTTTGCTTGACAGGACGGTCCTCTTTGATTGTTGGGCGTTGATATCCTGACGAAGTCGTCTTCGCAATGCCCCGTGTAGACTAGTGTAGCATAGAAATCACTTGTGATGTTTTCCGGCCTCAAATGTGGGTGGCATCGTTGAAATGTATCTCTCTAATATTTGTAAATAAATATGTATGCGATTCAGTTTCCATACGCGTCGATCTAATTGTATTTCCCTGACAATGTTATGTTGCTCAGCCAAACATTCCTAGAAGTTTGCACCGCCCGATGGCAATGAAAGCTTTTCCTAAGGGGAGCAAGCAATCGATTAGTGGATTTCAGTGCTCCTTCCCATTGTCTGGCTCACCTGATTCTGCATTCAAACAGGTAATTCCATTTCTATGTTGTCTTGACTTAATCAGGTAGGATCTGAGGGAACCGGAGAGCTCGTGCCGCGGAATGTCTCGCCAATAGTGCCGGACCGGAGGAAGTGGCTGAATATAGTGTTTGACCTAAACGGAATCTGGTGCCATTGCGAGCTCAGATCGTACTCTAAGAGATTTAAGCCGTATAGTGTCGAACAAAATAATCTCTGCCACTTGAACCCCACCCTCGTAGGACCCAAGGCGGTATTCGCCAGGCAAAATCTCCGCGACTTCCTGCATGAGGTCTCGGAGATCACAGCGAGGGTCGTTGTCTGGTCCTCCATGAAGCATTCCACTACGGAGATGGTGGTGGAGCACCTATTCAAGGGGATCAGGGCCCCATTCGAAGTTCTGGGACAGGACCATTGTAGGAAGATTGAGACCTTCCGGGGGACTTTCCTCCACTTCGATAAGAAGCCGGTCTTCCTGAAGGTCCTGGCCGAGCAAGTGTTCATGATGGTGGGTGGGGATGAGGCCTTCACCACAGACAACACCCTTCTCATCGACGACTCTCCCGAAAAGAGTGTCTGCAATGAGAAGGGGAATGCCATATTCCTTCGCTCCTGGCGTCATAGTCATCGGCTGGACAACTTCCTCATGGGGGAACTTCTACCGTGGCTCGAGCGTTTGGAAATGGAATGTGAACCCGGTCATCTGTGGGAGTATGTGCAGGTCAACCGGATAGGGGAAAGGCCGTTGGCCTATATATCCGAGTATATCCAAGGCATTGTCTCGGCGATGAGAGATTCCGCTCAGAATCTTGGCTCGCGTTTCAAACTTCCTGGGTTCGATGTAGTTATAGAGCCGGATGGACATAGGCCTTAGACTAGTCTTCTGCCCCGCCATCCGACAGTGCACATTTTGTAATTTGTGATTGTATATTCTGTACATTTGTATCATTTGTAAATAAATATGTATCCGGTTCGGAATTTACATTAAAAGTTGCGCATTTCTATCGTCTTGGATTTGGGTTTGTGTCGTTTGGATTGGGACTTTTGGGTGGAGAATGTATAGGAAACTTCTGTAATTTCTATCTTCTTGCAGGTGGGAGCTCAGAATGTGGGAGACTCGCCCAAGAGGCTGAGGATGACAAGGAGCCTCCTCTCTGGATCGGAGAAGTCGCTCTCGATGTCGTCCGGATCGGAATCGGAATCCTAATCTCATGGAGGGACGTTCATGCCGTCAGTGTTCTCCGGCCCTTTTATGATGCACACGGCCGAGGACGCTGCTTCTGCGGCCACTGACTTCTCCAAGGGGGACGTGGAGGACGGCGCCGTGGACAGCCCTCCAAGCCGAGGTCCGGGGAGGACCCTCGTTTGTTTCCCGTCCTTGTTGAAGCGCGCATCCTCGAATCGAGGATGCTCGTTCTCCCCAACACCACAGAATGAGGCGGGGACCAGTCGAAAACTACATCTTCCCGTTCGCGGGGGCAGTCAAGATCCTCCACTGCAAGATACTATTTTCACGGAGCTCGACCACCCAAGTGTCCCCGTCGCAGCTACGAAGACGATGTCATTCTCGGGAAGGTATACAAGGAGTGACGAAGTGGGTCCTCCAAGGCCGGCTCGTTTGCCTCGCCTCGAGGGTAATCGGCCAAGCCCTTCACTATCTGGAGGAGCTAGGCGGTCACCCTCAGCCGACTCCCTATTCCGTCAAAAGATTATACAAGACCAAAGGCGATCTCTGGACTCCAAATCAACTGGATCTGGACTCCCGTATATAAGCAATGTGAAGTCAATGCTCCCAAGGCCGCATCCTCATGGGTCAAAATCTTTGTCCACTTCAGAGGTTCCACGAAGCACCCTCAAGTTGAAGCGGAAGGAGAGTGACTCTCAAAGTGTGGGCTTCTGCGGAGCGGTGGATGGTGGAAGTGGGCCCCATTATTACTCTCGGCGCAAGGATATATTTAGAGGGTTGGTGAAGCTAAAAGCGTTAGAGGTAGCTAAGAGAAATTGTACAGGCAAATAGCGACTCCTTGGGATGCGATAATATTTTTGGAAGCTACAAGCTTAAAAGCGTCCCTTACTATAAATAGCATGGTAAATAAAAAATACAGAAAGAAGACGGACGATAGTTGAGTGGTTGCATGAACAGTAAGCATCTAATTTTGTAGGTCATTTAGATTTATATGACATTGTTAGATTTACTTTGTCCATTGGATAAAATTACTTTTTGAGACAATTAACAGTAGTGAATGTATATTCACCCGCATTTCCATCTACTTCTCAATTCTTGACACTAAACATCTGAATGTTTTATATCATGTCCATCCTTTTAATTCCACATTGTTTTTATTTGGGAAGGGGACAAGTATGTTAAGGAATTACACTACAACTGTTTGCTCTCACATGAGAGGTTCGTTACACAGTAGATAAGAACCCACTACCACAGCATTAGATTTTGGCACCTCACGACCATCACCCACCCTATTGTAAAAATAGGTTCAATATTTTCTATTTTCCTTTGAGTTTGACAAGTATTACTTCATTAAAGCTTTACAATCTTATTTTCACAATCTCAAAATTGCCAAATTGTCTCAAATTAACGAATAAGGCCTTTACTCACTGACTCTATTCCTAGTTCCGGTTCTGAATTTAGATTTCCCGACGGCTTTGGTAGTTCCGGTTCTAGCTAAGATGTAAGAATACTATTTTCCTGCTTAACTACTTTATCAATTTATGATTTTCCTATCTTCCGGTTTTGAATACTATGCTATGTATCTAGATAAATCTAAGGAAATTTAGGTTTCATAACGAAAAAAATAAAAAATAAACTATAATTATATAGTATCTAAGCTACAAGGGACATTTTGGGTCACGACATGCACTTCCACACAAATTTCCACAGAAGAAAGTGAAACCCTCCAAGTGAACTACACACTCAAGCACCGTGAACCCTAAATGATGCAAGCATCGTGCTTGATTGAATGTGAAACCCTCCAACTACGAACTCAAGCACCATGAACCCTGAATGATGCAAGCACTGTGATTGATTCAATGCGAAACCTTCCAACCACGAACTCAAGCACCATGAACTCTGAATGATGCAAGCACCATGATTGATTGAATGTGAGAAATACACTCCGCAGTGTAAACTGTCGCTCCGCCCTTCAACCCCAAACACTTACACGCTAAACCCTTAAGCGTACAAGAATTTCTAGCACTAAATGCAAAGCACAAACAGACCCTCAGCCAAACCCTAAGACAACAATAGCAAACACTGAAATCAAAATTATACAATAACAAACAATTTATGTATACCAACACTAATTCAACAAACAACAAGAACCTCAAAAATCCAAGCTCAGTTAAACCCTAAGCAAATCCAAGCATAGACAAACCCTAACAAATTGGAAATCCAAGCTTAGGCAAATCCTACACAAATCCAGAGATTGAAGAAAAGATAAACACACCGTATATTAACAACTTGTAAAACCTCCACAAGAAGATAGTCTGTTGCTGCACTTCCACACGCATTCTCATAGAAGAAAGTGAAACCCTCCAACTACAAACTCAAGCACCATAATTGATTGAGTGTGAGAAACACAATTCCGCATTGTAAACTGTCGCTCCACCCTTCAACCTCGAGCATTCACACACTAAACCCTCACACGCACAGGAATTTCTGGCACTAAATCGTAGAAATTGGAAAGAACTTGGAGAATCGATCGCACCCTAAATCCTCACCGTGATTGATTAAATGATCGAAACAACTCCGTAGTGTAAACTGTCGCTCCGCCCTTCAACCTCGAGCATTCACTCACTAAACCCTCACACGCACAGGAATTTCAGGCACTGAATCGTAGAAACTAGAAAGAACTTGGAGAATCGATCGCACCCTAAATCCTCACCGTGATTGATTAAATGATCGAAACAACTCCGCAGTGTAAACTTTCGCTCCCTTCAATCCCGAACACTCACACCCTAAACCCTTACACACACAAGAAAAGCGGACATTTAATCGCCGAAACTGGAGAGAACTTGGAGAATTGATCGCACCCTAAACCCTACAATCCGCTACAACACTGTCGTGCCTTGAATTCTCGCACAAGAAAGTGAAACCCTCCAACACTGTGATTGAATGATCCAAACAACGTGATTGAATGATCCAAACACGAACTCCAGAGTGTAGACCCTCAAAAGGAATGAATGCCACGGAAAAACTGCCAAAACACGAGGCCAATGAAAAAATGCGAAAAAACAAACAAAATGCTCATTTGGGAGCACCAAACCCTAACATGGTTTGCAACTACAACTGGCCCCAATTCATCACCGGCCCTGACTACAACCGGACAACCTATACCCACCCTATACCCGGGGCCCATATTTGGATCCAGTGCAACGTCTGGTGGATGAACTTGATGCGTTTCTATTCATGAGCCTGGTTATTGTTATATGTTTAGCTACAGGTCCTACCTCATTGCCTTCAGTTCCTCTTCAATGACCCATCTTGGTGAGCTATTCAATCTGGAAGTAATGTTTTCAATTCCTTCATTGCAAAATCTTGATCTCTTCTAAGCTCGATTTGTTGGCTTTCATTGCCTTGCAAAATCACCAACCATTTAAAGTGGTACAAGGTCGTGGTTGGCCATATAGTTGTTGGCCATATAGTTGTTGCAACGTACAACTCTTTAACTCCTAAAGTACCAAAGTCCCCTCGGGGGACATTTGGGATTTTGGGTTAGCTTGATCAATCTCGTTTTTTGACGTAATATTTTGAAACTTTTTGTTAGCGTGCAGTTTCTCACAAGCTTCACGTACATATAATTTTCATAGAAGTGAGAGTTGTTTTGTAGAAATTACAAGCATTTTTTTGCCAAAAGTAGTTCGGTGGGTAGTTGGGACAAGGCAATCTATGGTTGACTGTGCAGGGGCAGCGCAGGTGGGCAAGGAAGGACGCAGAGAGGAGGGCAACAGGTTCTACAAAGAGCCCGGGTCATACCTTGCATATTACCTGAGTGATGGTCACCCCATTTTTTAAATTCTATTTTTGTTGAAAGTAGCATTGGCTCGTCATCAAGGCCTGTTTTGATTAACTTGGAATTTTCTCTGAATTGAACAAAATGCCAACATCTCCATAAATTGTATCAATTTTTGTAAAATTGTAACCGTACTAATTCAAACTAAACATGTTAGAGATTTCATAGGAAAAGAAAAAAAAACAATATCACTTCAACAGTGAAATATTATAATGTTTGACCATGAGGGTGTTAAAATTGCAAAAAACTTTCAACCCTCTTTTTAGAAGACAAATCTAAAATATCTAAAGTCATGAAAATCACGTAAAAAAAAAAAAAAGACAAGTGCGGCAAGTTGCAATTCTTCCTAAACTCACGAATCCAAAAAAATATGGTATTGGTGGTCACTTTGAATGACCTTGTATGTGAAATCAAATATTTGGGCATCGACCGTGCCATGTACTTTAATGTCCAAAAAAATGTAAAGTCATGACATTCTCAAAAAAAACACAAAAAAACGTGGTGCAAGTTGCAATTCTTTCTAAACTCACGAATCCAAGAAAATATGCTATTGGTAGTCACTTCGAATGACCTTCTATGTGAGATCAAATATTCGGATAAGGATTGTGCCCTATACTTTAAAGTCCAAAAAAATATAAAGTCATGAAATTCACGTAAAAAAAAACAAAAAAACACGTGGTGAAAGTTGTAATTCTTTCTAAACTCACGAATCCAAGAAAATATGCTATTTGTGGTCACTTTGAATGACCTTGTCTGTGAAATCAAATATTTAGGCAAGGACCATGCCCTATACTTTAATGTCCAAAATAATCTAAAGTCAAAAAATTCAGGATAAAGAAAAAAGAAAAACACGTGGTGCAAGTTGTAATTCTTCCTAAATTCACGAATCCAAGAAAATATGCTATTGGTGGTCTCTTTAAATGACCTTCTATGTGAAATCCAATATTCGGGCAAGGACCGTGCCTTGTACTTTAATGTCCAAAAAAATCTAAAGTCATGAAATTCACATAAAAAAACCCAAAAGAATACATGGTGCAAGTTGCAATTCTTCCTAAATTCACGAATCCAAGAAAGTATGCTATTGGTGGTCACTTTGAATGACCTTGTATGTGAAATCAAATCTTTGGTCTACGACCATGCTTTGTACTTTAATGTCCAAGAAAATGTAAAGTCATGAAATTCACGTAAAAAAGAAAAAAAATACACGTGGTGAAGTTGCAATTCTTCATAAACTCACGAATCCAAGAAAATATGCTTTGGGTGGTCACTTTGAATGACCTTCTATGTGAAATCCAATATTCAGGCAAGCAACATGCCCTGTACTTTATTGTCCAAAAAAAAGGAAAGTCTTGACATTCATGTAAAAAAACAAAAAAACACATGGTGCAAGTTTTAATTATTTCTAAACTCACGAATGCAAAAGAATATGGTATTGGTGGTCACTTTGAATGACCTTATATGTGAAATCAAATATTTAGGCAAGGACCCTGTCCTACACTTTAATGTCCAAAAAAATATAAAGCCATAAAATTCATACACAAAATAAATAAAACACGTGGAACAAGTTGCAATTACTCCTAAACTCACGAATCCAAGAAAATTTGCTATTGGTGGTCACTTTGAATGACCTAATATGTGAAATCAATTATTTGGGCAAATACTGTGTCATGTACTTTAATGTCCAAGAAAATGTAAAGTCATGAAATTTAAGAAAAAAAAAAGAAATAAACACATGGTGCAAGTTGCAATTATTCATAAACTCACGAATCCAAGAAAATATGCTATAAGTGGTCACTTTAAATGGCCTTGTACGTGAAACAAAAGATTGAAGCAACAACCTTGCCCTATACTTTAATGTCCAAAAAGATATAAAGTCATGAAATTCATGTACAAAGAAAATAGGCAACATGTTGTACAAGTTGCAATTATTCATAAACTCAAGAACCTAAAAAAAAACATGTAATTGGTGGTCACCTTGAATGGCCTTGTACATAAAACAAAATCTTGGGGCAACAACCTTGACCTGTACTTCAATGCCCCAAAGAATATAAAATCATGACATCACGTACAAAGACATGAGGTAACATGTTGAACAAGTTGCAATTATTCATAAACTCAAGAACCTGAAAAAACATGTAATTGGTAGTCACCTTGAATGGCCTTGTTTGTGAAACAAAATATTGGGGCAACAACCTTGCCCTGTACTTTGATGTCGAGAAAGATGTAAAGTCATGAAATTCACGTACAATGAAAATGGGTAACATGTTGTAAAAGTTGCAATTATTCATAAATTCAAGAACCTCAAAATGCACATGTAATTGGTGGTCACCTTGAATGGCCTTGTACGTAAAACAAAATATTGGGGCAACAACCTTGCCCTGTACTTTGATGTCAAGAAAGATGTAAAGTCATGACATTCACGTACAATGAAAATGGGTAACATGTTGTAAAAGTTGCAATTATTCATAAATTCAAGAACCTCAAAATACACATGTAATTGGTGGTCACCTTGAATGGCCTTGTACGTAAAACAAAATATTGGGGCAACAACCTTGCCCTATTCTTTGATGTCCAAAAACATGTAAAGTCATGAAATTCACGTACAATGAAAATAGGTAACATGTTGTACAAGTCACAATTATTCAAAACTCAAGAATCTGAAAAAACATGTAATTGGTCATCGCCTTGAATGAGCTTGTATGTGCAACAAATATTGGGGCAACAACCTTGCCCTGTACTTTGATGTCGAGAAAGCTGTAAAGTCATGAAATTCACGTACAATGAAAATAGGTAACATGTTGTACAAGTTGCAATTATTCATAAACTCAAGAACCACAGGAAAAACATGTAATAGGTCGTCACCTTGAATGGCCTTGTACGTGAAACAAAATACTAGGGCAACAACCTTGACCTGTACTTTGAGGTCCAAAAACATGTAAAGTCATGAAATTCACGTGCAAAGAAAATGGGTAACATGTAGTACAAGTTGCAATTATTAATAAACTCAAGATCCTTATAAAAAACATGAAATTGGTGGACACCTTGAATGGCCTTGTACGTAAAACAAAATATTGGGGCAACAACCTTGCCCTATACCTTAATGCCAAAAAAAATATAAAGTCATGAAATTCACGAACAATGAAAATGGGTAACATGTTGTACAAGTTACAATTATTCATAAAGTCAAGAATTTGAAAAATCATGTAATTGGTGGTCATTTTAAATGGCCTTGTATGTGAAATAAAATATTGGAGCAACAACCTTGCCGTCTACTTTGATGTCCACAAAGACGCAAAGTCATGAAATTCACGTTCAATGAAAATGGCTAACATGTTTTACAAGTTTCAATTATTCATAAACTCAAGAACATGAAAAATCATGTAATTGGCGGTCACCTTCAATGGCCTTGTACGTGAAACAAAATATTGGGGCAACAACCTTGCCCTGTACTTTAGTGCCCCCAAAAATATAAAGTCATGAATTTCATGTACAATGAAAATGAATTACATGTTGTACAAGTTGCAATTATTCATAAAGTCAAGAACTTGGAAACTCATGTAATTGGTGGTGACCTTGAATGGCTTTTTATGTGCAACAAAATCTTGGGGCAACAACCTTGCTCTGTACTTTAATGCCCCAAAGAATATCAAATCATGACATTCACGTACAAAGAAAATGAGTAACATGTTGTACAAGTTACAATTATTCATAAACTCAAGAATCTGAAAAAACATGTAATTGGTCATTGCCTTGAATGGCCTCGTTCGTTAAACAAAATCTTGAGGCAACAACCTTTCATTGTACTGTGATGTCCAAAAAGATGTAAAGTGATGAAATTCACGTCCAATGAAAATGGGTAATATGTTGTACAAGTTGCAATTATTTGTAAACTCAAGAACTTGAAAAAACGTGTAATTGGTGGTTTCCTTGAATGGCCTTGCACATGAAACAAAATATGGGGGCAACAACCTTGCCCTGTACTTTAATGCCCTCAAAAATATAAAGTTAGGATATCCATGTACAAAGAAAATGGGTAACATGTTGTACAAGTTGGAATTATTCATATACTCTTGAATTCAAAAAAACATGCAATCGGAGGTCACCTTGAACAGCCTTGCACATGAAACAAAATATGGGGGCAACAACATTGCCCTGTACTTTAATGCCCTCAAAAATATAAAGTCATGATATCCATGTACAAAGAAAATGCGTAACATGTTGTACAAGTTGGAATTATTCATAAACTCAAGAACTCGGAAAAACGTGTAATCAGTGGTTACCTTGAATGGCCTTGCACATGAAACAAAATTCTAAGGGAACAACCTTTGCACTGTAGATTAATGCCCCAAAGAATATAAAGTCATGATATCCATGTACCAAAAAATTGGGTGACATGTTGAACAAAATGCAATTATTTATAAACTCAAAAACTTGAAAAAAACATGTAATTGGTGGTCACCTTGAATGGCCTTGCACGTGAAACAAAATATTGGGGAAACAACCTTGTCCTATACTTTAATGCCCCAAACAATACCAAATGATGACATTCACGTACAAAGAAATTGGGTAACATGTTGTACAAGTTGCAATTATTCATAAACTCAAGAACTTGATAAAACCTGCAATTGGTGGTCACCTTGAATGGCCCTGTACCTTAAATAAAATATTGGGGCAACAACCTTGCCTTGTACTTTACTGCCTGTAAAGAAATAAAATCATGAAATTCAGGTACAAAGAAAATGGCTAACATGTCGTACAAGTTGCAATTATTCATAAATTCAATAACTCAAAATAAACATGCAATCGGTGGTCATTTTGAATGGCCTTGCACGTGAGACAACTCATTATAGCAACAACGTTTGCCCTGATCTTTAATGTCCAATAAAGTATTAAGTCATGAAATTCACATACAAAGAAAATGGATAACATGTTGTATAAGTTGCAATTATTCATAAACTCAAGAATCTGAAAAAACATGTACTTGGTCATCGCCTTGAATGGCCTCGTTCGTTAAACAAAATCTTGAGGCAACAATCTTTTACTGTACTTTGATGTCCAAAAAGATGTAAAGTCATGAAGTTCACGTACAAAGAAAATGGGTACCATGTTGTAGAAGTTGCAATTATTCATAGACTCAAGAACCTCAAATACCATGGAATTGGTGGTCACCTTGAACGGTGTTGTACATGAGACAAAATATTGGCGCGACAACAATGCCCTTTACTTTAATGTCCCTAAAAATATAAAGTCATGACATTCACGTACATAGAAATTAGATAACATGTAGTAAAAATTGCAATTATTCATAAACTCAAGAACTCCAAAAAACATGTAATTGGTGGTCATCTTGAATGGCCTTGTAAGTGAAACAAAATATTGGGGCAACAACCTTTGCCCTTAACTTTAATGCCCCAAACAATATAAAATCATGACTTCCACGTAAGAAGAAAATGGGTATCATGTTGTACAATTTGCGATTATTCATAAACTCAAGTACCTGAAATAACATGCAATTGGTGGTCACCGTGAATGGCCCTGTACGTGAAACAAAATATTAGGGCACCAACCTTGCCCTGTACTTTAATGCCCTAAAGAATATAAAGTCATGAAATCCATGTGCAATGAAAATGGGTAACATGTTGTACAAGTTTTAATTATTCATAAACTCAAGAACTTGAAAAAACATTTAATTGGTGGTCACGTTGAATGGCCTTGTACGTGAAACGGGGAATGCTGGTACGTGAGCAAGGAGTGGGGAGCGGCGAGCAGGGATTGTTGAGCGGAGAGCAGGAAAATTAGGAATTTGTATGGAAATTGGAAGAAGAATCATGAAAAAGGAGACAAACATTTAAAGAAAAGTGGAAGAAATTGTGGTAAAATTTGCGGTCAAAATGGATGAAGATTCATTAAATAATTTGTTCCAATAAAAATGAACTGGATGAAAGTAGTTGAATAAAGTGGATGAAAGTAGTTGGATGAAGTGGATGAAAGTAGTTGGATGAAGTGGATGAAAGTGGTTGGATGAAGTGGATGAAAATAGTTGGATGAAATGGATGAAAATAGTTGGATGAAATGGATGAAAATAGTTGGATGAAATGGATGAAATTATCAATGCAAATTTGATGTGGAAATGGATGGGAACTCGGATGGTAAAAGAAACTTTATAATGAATATTATTTATATGTAAGGGAAAATAAGACCTGAAGTAAAGATTGGAAAACCATCACACTCCACAAAAAACAGGCCCAGTGATTTACCTTGTCCTACGATTGTAAAAGAATAGGATCCTATTGTCATGGAAAAATTATACTCATAGACAATTCTAAAAGATTTTGTAGATGACATCCATCTACAATTCTGGAGAAGTTGCTTTCACTTCGGGACTCTATGCTCGACTTGAGCATCATTGCACTTGGAGACACTGTAAATGGCCTCAATAGATTTGGTCAAATACAAGGTAGACCATGAGCCTTGTAGAAGGGTTGGAAAAGGAATGAAGAGAGCCTTAGGCAGGTCCAATTACCTAGGGGGCAACCCATCCTCCTGGAATTACGTACGGTTGTTATTCATCCACATAGGCAACGTCGGGATAGCCGAGGTCAAAGTACTTGAGTTTAGAAGTACTAAAATTGAATACTATTTCTATTGGAAATTAACATACATGAATATTGGCACAAGGCTAATGAGTTTACTTTGCATTAAGACTATAGAAAAGGTTTAAGCCACTATGAAAAAAACAGAAGGAATACATACATCTGACAAAGTGCACATGAGCTCAACACCTTCTGATCAGTTGCAGTGAATTTTCACCATGCATTATAAATTCACGTACTAGAAGTACTTTCAAAATGAACAACTAGAGCGCTTAATCACATCGGTACAAGAGTGATTGCATGTGCCTGTTTTCTGTACTATTGAATAACAGGGTCACTCCTGCAAATGGTGTGATAAAACAGTCTGGCAGTCCAAGAGACTGAAGATGTGTGAAAAGAAGATAAAATAATGTGCATGAAGAAAATTCACGTCAATTGACAAAAAGATGCAATTTAGCTGGGTTGGACCTGAAGGCCCTGGACGGACTTTGATGTGATTCATGGGAAGACCATGGATATACACAGGTGGAGTGGTTGTGCTTAGAAAGGTTCCACAAGAAGTCCATATTTGAATAGAAGAAACCATCGGATTGTTGGCCTGCACCCCCTATCTATAATGAAGAAGAATTTTAGTCAATTAACCGTAATCAATTGCAAAAACCAATAAGAAGCCAAAAGGGTTTTAAAAACTTACACATTCAATTTGCCTTAGAAACATGGTATTCCTAAAATAATCAAATTGGACATACATGTATAGAAATAGATGCTTACTATGTAGGAAAAATGAATGCAAACTGAAGGTCGTCTAGCTAAGCGTATAGATAAAAGGTTGTTTCAACCATTACCTTAGTAGTTGAAGTGTGTATAGCCAAACATGTGCACAACTCCTCTCCTGTGTGAGATGAATCATAGGACGTTCCTTCTCCCATAATATAGTGCTTGGAGCCCATTCCCCATCGGAGTATAAAAAGGAGAGACTATACATAGTTTAATATAAGTTATGCATACTAGATATGATCTACAAGTCATCTCAAAACTGACACGGTTCCAAGGGCCGATCCTTATTGCATGATATAGAGTGTGGCATCCGTTCAGCGGCTGACCTTGAAGAAACTAAAACAATATAATTCTTATACTGAATATCTTGAATATTCTTATACCAGATTACATTGTGAATGAATCCCTTTCTAGGAAGAACTATGTGTGGATGACATTGAATGTTACAAAAATATAAACTAATAGGATGAAGATATCAGATTCTTTATCAATTTCCACTTGGCATTGTGGGGCGGCTATCCTTGCATAAATCATGGTATATGGATTTCAAATCAATGGCACGTAAATCACTGTACTACATTTAAAAAAAAATTAATGTTTAGTAGATAAGGTCGAGATGGCCCTAGGTGACATAGGGTTAAATGTTTCTACCTCTCAGTTATAAAAAAATCCACTGAATTCTCCATTCATGTGGAGAATGGAGAAATGACATGTTGGCAAGTATAGAATCCTATGACACTAACAATGGAATGATCGAAATGTCAACAATTCAAAGACAAAGACACCATCCAAAAGAATTTATAGCCACAGAGAAAATGGGACAATATGGCCCTAGAAATATAACATACAATAAAGCCGATACATGAGGTTCGATAGAGCTCAAGTTGTGCTACCCTTGCTATTTGAAAGCTCTGAATCTGAATCAAGTGCGTAGTCATCTACAAAGTGTAGAACACGCGGATCTATCAACCTAGCCTGATTACTTGGTTGTGGATCTAATGCAACATACTCTTGAGCTCGAACCTCAACATAAACAGGTAAATGGAACGGTTTGGGTGGGCTTGGGAAATACCCTAGCCTCGCAAAAAAAGGAACGTGCCTTGACTTTGTCACTTTCTCGAGCAGCCTGCATATATCATTCACAAGATAGTTAGATAAACAATTTATGCAGTTGGGTCAAAATCTAATTACAGAAGTTGAGAGTCAAACTTACTTACTGAATCGGTTTGTCATAATGACACGCTCAGGTTCTACATCCTCGTCCTCCATCTCCAAGGAGTCAGCTTCAGTCGGAGGCGGATCGGCACGAGTAACTATAGACTTGCGCATCTACGGAGCAATAATAGCATCGAAGATATCCTTGGCTTCTTCAAAAGCCAAGATATGACGTCGTGTAGCACAGCATGCTTGAATACATGAACTTGATAACATACAAACAACTGAAAGGGTAGCAAAATTAAGAACTCGTACTATAAGGACCATATTAAGTACAAGAATTGAATGAAGAAACGAGAATCACCTAAAGCTGCCGTGTAGTCCACGACCACGTCTCCCTACTCAGTTAGTGCCTCCACTACCATCTGCATAAACTTCCTTGAGCGCTCACGGGGCCCTCTCCATGGGATGCCTCCATTCATTGTGACGGCCGCTCTTGGGAGGAAATTCTGAAGAATATCGTCACGACCGACGTTGACACCCAATTCCTTGTGAATTGGAACTTCGTGGAATGGAAATTCTTTGACAGTCATTGGGTTGCTTAGCTTAACCATGAGTGAAATGGAAAACTTCATGGTCGGCAAAAAGGAGCAAGTCAAGATATTGTGTATACGGAATCAAATCATTTGTAAAGAATAATGGGTTTAGGATTAAATTACCGTGGTTGTTGGGTCAGCCGCTGATGTGACATGCAAGTGGTTCATCCCTAACCAAGTGACTAGAACTCTGAAGCCGTATGTGCGGCAACATCCGAGGAGGTGGCTGCGATGACAAGGAGAGGAATATGGATAAATCACCATGAGGGCGCCATTGTTGTGGAGGTACTCCTTCCCGAAGTCAAAGATGGGCAACAAGAAATCCTTCTGGAACTCATTCCAAACTAGAATAGGCGCAGGAGGAGCTGATATTGTTGGGACATGGAGGCCTTCCGGAAGATCCACAATGATTAGGTCCATCGCCTGTTGCATGCACAGTTTACCATTGAAGTATCTTTCCTTATCTCCAGCGTGCTGAAAAGAACAATATACATGAAGTCAATTAACCTTGAAAAGTGGACAAGAATCCCAAGCTTGGGGATATAAGGTAGATGAAAGTCACATTAAATTTAATATTGAACTTAAGTATTTACAGAGCACAATAGAATTCCTATGAAATAGTGTAAAGTCTTGAATGTAGGTCTAAGGTGAGCAATTTTACCATGTCAAGAAAGGCTAGGATGGCATCAAAGGCCTTGTCGTTGTTTGCCAACGTAGCCAACGACAAGTTGAGGATGCACTCATCAATGTCAGCAACGGGAGGAAGGTTTTTGGTCGATGGTGTCAAGCCATGCACAAGATGCTCTTGAGTAAGTGAGAACCCAGACGATCCCTCCGGAATGTCTAACGCACTATAAGCTGGTTCATGCACGGGCGTCTCTGTCTTCCTTTTTCTCCCACCTTTCTTGGTCTTTTCTTGTTCCTTCTCAAACCTTTCTTGTTCCTTCTCGGCTTGAGTAGCAAGTCTCTTTTTTTGGTTCTCCTCCAATTTCTTCTTCGCCTCATCCAATTTCTTGAGTTTTTTCTTGTCTGATATCTCTCGTCTCTTAATGGCCTTGGCTTTGGCATCCTCGTCCAATCCAGCAAACTCATTCAAATCTGGATTGACAACCATTGAATTCTTCAATGATTCAAAGAGAGCCTCCTCCTCAGGTGGAAAGGTGCCAAAATTGCACTCCAAATACCACGGGCACGCAATTAGATGTGCGTTGGTCCACTTGGCCTGCTGCGTTGCAGTGAACATGCAGTTGGAATTAAACCGGTCCACCCACGTGGTAAGAAACGGCGGCAAATCATCCTTGGAATTAGCCTTCTTGGCGTATAACTCAAATATCAAGTACCTGGACAGAGAAGGCAATTGTTAGAGTAGAAACATTGATACAGTGGCCTCGATCCATTGAATCCTATTAACAAATCTGTCGATGCTAATAGTGATAAGTTTCATGTTTGACTGAAACCTACATAATCCAACGATACATGAAGGCAAATCAATTTAATAATGTGGGTAGTACCTATAAATGATGCGCTTCACTGCCAATAGTCCTGCTGTGCGCTCCTTAAACGTCTCCAACTTCTTGTATGCATCAGCGCCCTTGAACATCCCTGTATATGCGTGGTCCCACAACTTCATTCTCCAACCCTCCACATACTCCAACAATGTTTGTGGCTTGCTAGAAACATTGTAATCAATCGTAATATTATCAGCTCGTATGATTTCGTCGAACATCTCAATAGCTGCTTCTTCAATCTGAACGTGTAAGGACAGAAACACAATCAATCAGAAACAACAGAATAATGAAGATCTCAAAGTCCAGGAAACGAACATGATCATTGTAAACACGATCTTCAATCAAAATGTTGAGTATACACATACCCCTGCATACCAACATGCCTTCACAAGGAATTGCATTAATCTTTCCTCATTTATAGGACGTGACGGAAATCTCCTTGCTTCTCGAGTTTGAGAAGAAGAATTCATCTACTTCAGCCACCTCGCCTTGAATGGTGCACCAACATTCGCAGTTACAATCATTTGTAATTTCTCGAGTGTCAACTCTGGAGTCGAATACATACTCCAGTGGCGCTCAATCTGCAACCCAATTATAATGTGAGAGCCAGAAATCATTTATCAATCCATCATTTGCAAGTAATTGACAAAAATCGGTGAGCCAAATTTACCTCGGCTAACTAGTGAAGACCAAGGGCAAGATTCGCAACCGCAACTATCTTGGAAAGCTTCTTGTAGCACTTCTCCGTCGAGTCCTTGATTGATAATCTCATTGCCGCAGCAACACCTTCTTTTGTCACCTCGGACGCTTGTGTGTCTTCATGATACTTTTGGACAACAACATCCGCGGCTGCTGCAGTGTCTTACTGATACACCGGATTTCCATAACCAAAGGATTAGATGTGAAATTTTGGTAAGTTAACGCGTCGGACATACATTACTACATATGAAATGATACTAAGTTTGAATGCAATACGGGATATGATTGTAATTGATGTATAACACATACCTTGAAAATGAAGGATGTAAAGATCTGAAGGGGCATACTATATCAAGTCTTGCTTGGGTGAGCGCTACATGTGCTAGCTTCTTCCGGAGTTAGCAACTCATGGAACTTCTCCAACCCCATGAGACCATGCTACTGGACACGGTATAAAGTATGCACCAGGTTCGTCTTGATGTGTGAATTCTTGGTCTGCATAATCATGACGAACAATGTGATGTCATTACAAATAATGCAGTGGATATAAGATAATATTTGAAGAGATCTGAAAAGAAATAAATCAGGTTATGGAAGGCATTAACTTGTTAATGTCATGCATAGTGTGGGAACTTGAAAATAGAAATAAAAAGTAGTTATTAGGAAATCTGGGTAAGGAGATAAATCTTGGTACATTTTTTTAGTTTCAAAGAGGAGAAAATGAAGATTTTATTAACATTAAAGCTTAGTCAATATGGTAGTAGAACTAAATAAATAATTTAGTTAAGGAAACTTTTAGTTTCCTAGTCTGCTAGGAAACAAGAACTGGATGAGGAACCAAATTTCCACTTATAGATCATCAGAAATACCAGAGTTAGAATCAGAGACATATTGGAAGGCAACGGAACCAGTATCGGCATCCAGTTGGATGTTTTCTGGACCCAACGGATTCTTCGAAAATGACGGAGGATCGTTCAACGGTCAGATTTTCCGTGTTTTCCGCAGGAACGGTTATCCAACCAAACGACTAGACCCAATAGTGTGGAGCTGGAACGGGAAAGAGAAGGGCCAGGGGTTAGACCCCATACCCTCATTTCTTGTTTCTCATTCTTCTGGAGTGCGCAGGGCTAAGAGTTTAGAGTTTGGAGGAAGGAGTTCCCTATTTCCGGATCCTATCGAGAAGAAATAAACCGATTGTTTGAGGAAGAGTTTTAGCTGAGAGAGTATGGTTGGAGTGTGAGCACTACCTCTGAGGGCTATGGCGAAGGCGGAGGGAAGTGGCTCTGTAAATCTGAAGTTCAAGACCATCTACTCGGTGATTCCGAAGGATGATAAGGAGAGGAAGCAACTGAATGCGGATCTGGGGCAGCTCGGATGCGGCGGTTTCTTGAGTCGACCCTAGAGTGTGAGGGACGACCACATGATCCGGGAGCTGATGGAGAAGCAGTCCAATGAGTGGTACAAGATGATCCGGGTGCTGCCGAGCTAGTGGACGATCGACTTGTGGAAGAGGACATACGACTTTCCGCGCACTAGGAAAGGGATGGCATCCCGGACAGACAAGTACGCGGAAGGTAAATTCGTGAATCCTCCCAACCCAAAGGATGGCTACGCAGTAGCTGATTGTAGGGACCCGAGAGAGAGGAGGTTGCTAGAGTATTTGGTCCCCATCCTGTATCCGGAAAGGCCAAACCGGATTACAGTGACTTGGGCCAATACAATTTTTGGAGCGTTGAGTGGAGAGAGGAAAGTGTGTTGGGCGGAGATCATAAAGAACCTAGTGAGCAAAATGGTTTCCTCACTAGGAAACACCAATGCCACTTCCATTGGCCCTTTCCTTTTCCACTTGTATGACCACTTAGGAACACTTAGGAGTGGAGAGAAGGTAACATACAAGGCCGCCGCCACAATGGTGAAACTTAACATCACTCCACCCCGGGAAGCGGAAAGTGAGGATAAGAAGGAACTACCAAAAGAGGATTCTAGGAGAGGCTCTTCAAAGAGGCATAGAGCATCCTCAGAGAGAAGGAAGAATATTGAGAGGATTTCAGCCTCAGGAAGAGGACAGACAATCCGTCAAACCGGAAACGGGAAGACAGGATTCACTAGGGAGGGTAATTGAGGATCTGAAGAGGATCCGAGAGAAGGTCGACACAAAGAGAGGAGTAGTCCGGAATGTGTGCGGATTGCTAGGAAGGATCAAAGTGTCCAACCTCGCAGAGAAGATAGAGGATCTACTCCGGTCAAAAGAATCCCAAAAATGGGAAGATAGAGTTGAGGAACTGACTAAGAAGAATGAGGCGCTTCAACGTCAGTTAGATAAAAAGTCAAAACAGAGTGTGGATGAGAAAAAGCTTTCCTCAGAGGTAGAAAGCACGCTTAAACAAATCCGCAACTTTGTAGAAGCTTCCAGGGACGTGGTGAGCAAGGCTAAGATGTTTGACGAAGAAATCCACAAGGCCGGCAATGAGGCAACAGTAAAGTTAATGACAGTATTGGCCGAGTATTCAGAGGCGATGGAGAAACTCTTGTACGAGATCCGGGACGTTCCCCAACGTTCTGGTCACTATCCGGATCCGCGAGAGGAGGAGAAGGTTAGCCCGAGGAAGGATGCTACCCCGACTTCAAAGACATTCGAAATGTCTCCACCTGCACTTATGAAGCCTAGAGGTAAGATGGAAAAGGAGAAGACTCCAGCAAAGACGGCTCCCAAGTTGAATCTGGGGAAGGGAGAAGGGTCTACACCTGGATCTGGATCCAAGGTCCAGACCCGGAATTCTGGATCAGACTTGGGTACACCCTAGAGCACGGGCTCGAGGCCATCACCGAAGGTACCCAGCACGATCAAGAAGAAATTGACGTCCAAACGAGCAAGGGAGGCGTCCCCCATCAGTCAGCAATCAGAGGAGGATGAGTCGCCAGACAACTCTAAAGAGGATGGCAGCAAATCGGAATCCGGATCCGATCCGGATGAAGACCAGAAATTGGGATCGGAAGAAGACTCCGATACGATCCGCATCTCTCCCGTGAGCTTCAAGGGAAAGACTCAGACGCCGTCAAAGGGGAAAGCGACAACTGGTGGGAAGGCATCAGCACGTAGAGTACAGCCACCTAGAAAAGGATCCACCAAGCATGAGGAACCTTCTCCTAAGCGGCCTAAGAAGTAGGTAGAAAATTTCGTAGTTAGGCGTAGGTGAGTGGACCGAAAACCTAAGTTTTTGGTCGGTAGGAAGCTACTAGTTGGCTACTTTTGAGTTGGATGCACCTGGATGTCCAGATCCGGATTTTTCGGATCTGAGATTCACTTTTTGCGGAATCTGCCGCGTGGTAGGAAGTCAACAGGTGGTGGATAAGGAATGACACCTATCATTCTCTTGTCCTTTGTTTTTTTCCCTGGGGACCTTTAGGGTTTCTTTTGGGTTGGTATTTAGGGGCTGACCTTGGATGGTAGCTGGGGGCATCATTTCACTTTTGTTTTTTATTTCCTTTATGCAAAATTTCAGATTTCCATTCTATCATGTGCTAAGTCTGAAAAGTCTTGGTATTGTGCTGGTGGGCTTGGGGTGTTAAATCTTCACTTGGCCAAGGTATTTGTGTTTACAGGGATAGAGAATAAGAGTGAGTCCCTGGATTCTGTCGGGATCCAATTCCGAGAACTAAAGTGGGTTGGTAAGAGGATTGCGTATACTGAAGGGAATTGGAGTATTATCTGATTGCCTTAGGAACTTTCGTGTAGGATAGCCACTCCTAGGTTGGGTGAGATCTGGTAGTGACCAGTCTTGGGTCAATTGAAGAGTTGAGAGGTCCTGCTGTACCCGGAAGTAGGAATCAGATTGGTATTTTGAATCTTTCAGTTATCCGGTTCCAAGCTCTGCCTAGGGATCCTGGTCTGGGTAGAATCTGTCGTTGTAGTATTGAGAGGTTGGTGAGGATTCCTTGCGTGACTTACTAGACTGGATCCACATCCGGATCAACTGTGAGGGAATAATTGCTACCTAGTGTTTGTCTTGTGTTTTGTTGTTTAAAGTGGAACTTCAGTCACTCTAAAACATTGAAGGGTAGGATTTACGTGTCCTTTTAAAACCCCAAGAGCGGACCCCTCTGAGATAGAGGTTAACCTTCATATTTTGGTTACAGAAGATTGCTAGATACAGATCCAGATCCAAAAGAGGAATAGGATTATGACACTCCTTCCGGTTCCACATACATCTAGTTGGACATTCTTTTATTTTCTCGGATAGAGAGAGGCACATGATTATGACACTCCTTGTTTCGAGATGGTGTTTGGGTTGTGGGATTTGAGAAGAAGAAGGTTTAGTGACGGTTGGTAAATGTAAACCATTTCTGGCTTCAGATTCGGTTATAGTGTGTTTTTGTGGGCTTCTACATCCTAATCCGGTCAGTCTTAGGAAACTACGGATAAATCTCTAGGGAACGATATACGAGTCATCCTAAAAGTGTTTTTAGTCATTTTTAAACGCTTACTAGGACAATTGTGCTTTCTTGTGCTATGACACATAGCCTGCATAGCGACTCCAATTCGATTCTTGGTATCGAGTGTGATGGAGTCCACACTCACATGCCATTCCCGTTCTGTATTGTGTAGTCTCTGGATGTGCCTCATCCAAGATATTCGTCTATAATTACCATCACAGACAAAGAACTTGCAATCAACAAGGTGCTTTAGTGCTAGAATTGACTTCAAGTGAAAATTGAAACTGTCGTTGACGGAATTCCACAAGGGACCCCAATCATTCTTCTCAGCATCGGAGAACATTGATGATTGACCTTGCTCATCCGAAGTCGAGACGTAGAAGACACGGGCACCTTCATCATATCCGCCACTAAATTGATTCTCCAATATTGTTAAGTTGCAATCTAAGGTTGGCCGAACCATTGGCATTGGAATCATTTTGCAAAGCGGAATCTTCAAGCGGGACTGATTGGAAAATGTCAATCTCATGCTGGAAATCAGAAACAATGTGTCCATCATCTGAGACCTCCTTATGTTGTCTTCCAAATAGTGTGCCTTCAATCCCGAAATGCCGTCTACATCATCATCTCTAGCTTCCGTGGCCTTGGTACAAACCACATCTCCTAATGTCATGGTGTCCTATGTGATCATCAATATTCAATACATGAAATTAGGATAATTGAAATCAGCATGGCTACGACATATTTGAAATGCATCATCATTAGGATCAACGTCCTAAAAGCATAAATACAAGTTGATACCACAATCATCAAAGTCCACAATCACATGTCTTAGAGAGAGTTCTATACTTCCCACAACAAAATATCAGGATATCTCCATCAGAATCAATCCCTGAAGTGACCTCGTCAAACTCAATGTCACAAGTACAATACTCTAGGATCTCTACATCATTGGATCCTAAGGAAGTGCAACATGATCGTGGCGGTGGCATACGACCCTCCCTCCACATCTCATCTATCCCAATGTCTATAAGTCGTATTATATTATCTAGAGATTGCGGTAGCGGATTTACGAGAAGGACGCCGACTATGTCTTGAGGATCACCTTCAGGAGGGTTTTGCAAAGGAACAGGAACTGCAGGGACACCCATCACTACATCTTCTTGTACCTGCATTCATTGCAATACACTGTAGTCAGATATGAAACATTGAAGATATAAATTTATATACCAATTTCGACATTTGCCACTCCACACATGACGATGAACATTCTCAATTGCCGAATTAATAACAACTAAATAATATCCCCATTGACATGATGAATACAAGTCTCTTCCTCAAGATGTACTCACCTCCCACTTGGTGCCCGCTTTGGCTTATACGAAAACACAAACACAAATTGATTTCAAAATTTAAGCTAGTCCTACTAGCTTCACCGCCTCCCCTCCGAGAACCTCGTCTCGGGGCCAAAAGAGGGTTGGGCTCGACTGACCCATGCAGACTGGGGCACTTGCCTTTCCCTTTGGTGGCCCACAATGGAGCCACTCGACCAATCCAAACACAAACAGAACTTGAAAAAAATACGGAAGCCAGTCCAGCGAGCAGGCTGGGGTACTTGCCTTCCCCGCGGTGGCCTGCAATGGAGCCACCCGACCAATCCAAACACAAACAGAATATGAATAAAAAAAAGGAAGCCGGTCCTGCTAGCTTCATCGCCCCCTCTTCAAAAACCGCGTCTCGGGACCGAGAGGGGGTTGGGCTCAGCTGACCCATGCAAGCTGGGGTACTTGCCTTCCTTGCGGTGGCCCGCAATAGAGCCATCCAACCAATCCAAACACAAACAGAACTTGATATAAAAACAGAAGCAAGTCTTACCAGTAGACTAGGGTATTCACCTTCCCCTCGGTGGCAAGCTTCGGTGACGCCCGACCAATGAAAATTCAAAATGAAACTGATTTCAAAACTGAGGCAAGTCCTACCATCAAACTGGGGTACTCACCTTCCCCACGATAGCAAGCATTGGCACCACCCGACCAGTCAATACCCAAACTGAAATTTCTGAACATCCAAGGAGGAGTGAGCAATACCTCAGATGCTGGGTCGGTTGGCTGGATATCCTGACCTTGCGCTTCTTTACCCGCCTCCAGTCGAGCCCGAGATCGCAGCTCCGGCGCCATGGCTACTGTAAAACAATGATCAGACCTCGAGAATGTGATCCTTGGAAAACTTAGTTTTCATGGAAGAGAGGAAGGAGATGAGGTGCATAGCGACAATATACGTCAAGGAACCATGTGACGGCCACCAATAATGTAAGCCCTAATTCCTGAGGTTAGAAGTTATCTTGTCAAATAATTTTTAATGATAAATGTATGTACGGTACACACGAGTTAAAACAGTCTCTCTCGAAGTCTAACTTGGTATCACTCGTTGTAGCGTCGACCTATTGTGTGTCTGACACATGCGACATTGATTTATGAGCTTGCAAAATAATCCGAATTGTATAAATCCATTAGTTCTAGCTTGAAATTGTCTTTGAAATTCTTTGGTCCAAATTTTCATATAATTGATGTGAGTTTAAATTGTTGATCAAAATTAGGACGGAAGAAGATTCTGGATGCTCATATATCTAAATGCTCTGAAATATATAAAACCAAGATAAACAGTACTTAGGTTTTGTGAATTAAGTTGTTTGATGTAAGATCAATTATTCCTAAACCGCCGATGATTGGTTGAATAATGACACTTTAAGCTATTCTATGACATTGTAATTATGTAATTTGGCACAATGTTGTGTCCAATTAATAAGCATTAATCGTTGTATGAGCACTTATCGATTCCAACCACGATATTTCATTTTCAAACTATTTGTGAATATAATATAAATTTCGGGATTTACATACATAGTCCACTTTCACATGTCATGGCCACAAGTAGCATGCTGTGATATATCTCACTGCAGTGATGAATGAGGTTCACATATAGGATATTCAGTTATTGTCGGTCTGGCATAGTGATACCATACATCTACTTGACCAGTAAATATTTGTGATTAAATAATTGTACTTGACATTAATCAATATTAACGTTGATGTATAAACGTATACATATATTGTACTAGCCTACATTGATACCTAACATCCCAATATGTCATGTACATGCAACTTCTTCACTATCGGGATATCTACAATCATGATGTAGTACAGAAGACATTTTTTTGTAGCTAGGACAATCAACCTTCAATAATGCGTGCTAATTATATCATTGTCAGTGATAATATCGTGATCTTGAGTAGTGTCTCAAATGAAATACATGGCTCCCACCTTTATGCTTACTCTCGATATCACAACAAACCGTCACTCAATGGCCTTTAAATTTTGTTTGGGGCCTGGACTTGTTTGTGCTAATTGTCGCGATGTGGCACATGACATTTCTTAGGTGCATATAGTACTGTAACCTTCTCTTGGCATAGTAGGAAATGTAGTTGCTTCATTTGTCTTGGAGTTCAATTCATTCATGGTCAATGTGTTTGTTAAAATGGTATCGCCGTTGTTTTAATTACATCCTTAGTAACTCATTCATTGAGGACTTCATGCCTCTCGCCATTCTTGGTTATTAGAGCTTAGTAGAAATGGCGGAATTTCCAGACATGGTTCTCGTGAGAGCGACCGGTGATAGTGTTCCTATTTTATTTCCTGTCGGTGTAGATGGTGTTGTAGTTATATCCTCAATTAGATTAAGTACTCGGTTTCATTTATAGTTGAACTCAATGCATGTCGATGAAGAGATATACGACAAGGACTTCGGTATTCTAATCCACACAATTGGTAAAGTGCCTCTTGTAGATGGCGTGGATAAATCATGGCAATTGAAGGCTGGAGTATACAAGGCATATGGTATTGATGGTTTCGAACGATCAAAGTTGGTAGATTTGTTTGTGGCCGACGTGCTTCTTCTTGGACAAATCAAACCCCCTCTCTAAAGAATGTCAAAGTTGAGTGTAATGCAATGACCGTCAGTCTTCTTAGTGACGATTCTGACACAAATTCCCCAAATCAGCCGATTGACCATTCCATCCCTTCAAATTCCAACGCACCTCAGAGGTCTACCACACCATGTGACACTAATATTGACATATCTAGATCAGTCTCAGGATCCGTAACATCAGTCATTGGTTGTCTAAAAGCTCTTAGTGGTCAAAAGGGTTGTAGGAATGCTTTGTCTAAAATTGATTACGACAAAATTGTGATAGAGAGAGTGTCAGTCCTTCCTCCTATTTTCAATGGCGATGTCATTTTTGAATTACCAAAACTAGATCCTAGAGGTACTCCTTCAAATGCAAGATAGATGGTTGGGATGGACAAGTAATATGATGGGCATGTGTGGTCGAAAACTGTAACAACCAATATTACAAATTCTCATGGTCTATCGTTTCGAACCTCAATCTGTATTGGGCATCTGAGATGCATGAACAATAATTGCGAGTACCTTAGCCGTGTACATAGAACAAATTCCTTGAATGAATTGGAATGGGATGGGTTGATCCCTTGTCCATTAGATGTTGGTGCAGAGCATCCCATAGGCTCGACACTTGTTTGCCGAATATGCAAGCAACCGCCCAGTTGTATTTCTCGCTGTGGGGCGAGAGTATATTACGTCATCGGAAACCCAAATGTCACTTGTACATTCATTCATCTTGGCAATCACCAGCATCCTATCAAAGATGGTGATCTCCGTGACATAAAGGAGCGAACTCGTCATCTCATTGGAGAGCAAATGGAGAGAATACCATCTGGAAAAAACTCAACAATCATTTTGGAGGCCACGAAAGACCTTTTGGGTGAACTTCTCCTTCATCCAGACGGTGAAGTGTCCAAGACAATGGACTTTGTTGAACTCATACCGGTATTGGACAAATGCAAGTATTTTAGTTCTCCAAGCATTAGAAACGAGGTAAGCTCGTTCAAGCACTTCAGAAGGTTTGGTGTGATGGATAGCATAACAAAGTTGAGGGGGGCAAGTACTTGGGCATTCATTCAAGAAAGTAAATTTCCAGGGCAAGGGTCAGAGGTTGACAAAGTCTTTGTATTCAAGATGTTAGAGGTCGGTCCAGGAAGTGGTGTAGACTTGGTGAAGCGTATGCAATCTGGTAGTGACCTACATAATGCCTGGATCATGTTCGACCATGTCAAGCAGGTCACAGGATGGACCACTATGGCATGCCACGTTTATGATAGTCTATATTGTCGCGTGATGACCATTGCCATGTGCGGTATGCAATCTGAAGATTGTGTTGCCCAAATCTTGTTTTGGAGAAACTTGAACAACGTCGTAGAGCGGCATGGTATGCAGAAGATTCAATTCAAGGGATTTATGGTTGACAGTGCTCAAGCAAATTGGAATGCGGTGAGGACGGTATATGGTTCTGGTGACATTGGTATACCCATAACACTATATTCATTAAAATGAGAGATTTCCATGAGAATGAGAGGTCCAAAACACAATATATTTTATAAATATATCAAAACTTGTACTCTAGGGCGAGTGAAAAGCAATACATCAATACAAAAAATACATATACAATTGCAAATTCTTCATGAAAAGAATGAAATGTAATGATAATATTCATCAAATATACAATTAGTAGTGTCTCCACATCCCAACATCCTACTTGTAATGGTAAGGATGTCTACAACACTTTCTCCACAGAACCTGTACATTGTAGGACATCCATTGTCATCCCAAAATTACATATGGATTCTAGTCTTCACAATAGCCAAGTATAATGAATCCAAAGTTTTGGAATACTCAAAACTACTTGAGCATATTTGATATTGTATTGTACATGCCTACTACAATGGACAAAAGAGACATGTTTTTTTTTTCTATATGTATCCACTACGAGTGTGACCTACTCTTCAATTCTTCTAGTGCCTTGAATATTTCAGGCCCTCGACTGTATCCACCATTATTTGAAGACCTTTGACATATGATCTCTCGCATTTGTTTCTTCAACGATTTTTGCTCCCAAGCATCCCATGGACGGCGACTCCCTTCAAACCGTGGTTCTCCAATATGAGTCTGGCACTGGCGTTTAGCAACACCCATTGACCTGCACTTGGGTATAGGAGGCAATACGCCCTCAAACATGGTAGCCCTTGCTTCATATATGTATGAACTCCGAGATTGCTTCGTTTGCACGCCTTTCGAAGAAGGGTGATACGGAAGCGAAGAGGCAAGAATCGGACACATCCCTCCTTCAACCTCTAACTGCAGTCCTGTTGGAGTATCACGACATCTGTCTTCTTCATAAAGCTTTCTTTGTGCCACTCTTTCAGAAGAAATTGGTGAAGTAGGTTGCCTTGACGATCGCAACGGTGAAGGGGAGCAAGAAACGCGCGGATGTGGTCTCCCACTGGGAGGACTGTCGACCACGTTGTCCTCGATAGGCTTCGTTGAGAAGTCCATTGTTGAATTTGCCGTGGCTGCCGAACAAAGGAAATTTCCGGTGCTGAGAATGATTAATTGACCATAGTCCAAGATGGAGTCTACTGATGCAACGCAAGCTAATCCATCATGTGGGACATGTGTCTCTGAGATGCTCATCATTTGATAGAAAAAATGCAGCTTAGTCAAATTGAAATAACAACGTACAAATTCACTGAAAAACATTAGACAGCACCAATTGATGCAAACACTTTGCATATATAAGTATGTAAGACACCCATGTACAGTTCAGATTGAACCGAGCTAAATTACATAAATCGATAAACAAGGGCTATAACACATGTAGACATGTTCACTTTAGGTCTCACCGAGCTAAATTACAGAAATCGATAAACATGATCTATAAAATAGACATGTTCATTTCAGGTCGGATTAAGCTAAAATGAACAAGACTAAAAATGACAGTTCACCTCACCTAAATCCCCCTAGACAATGACCTAACATAAACTAGAAGATGCATGAACTACTTCCATGAGCTTGTTGTATTCCTTCCGATTCCTCTTGTCGCAAAGCATACGCCGCCCAATTCTTCCTGGGCCGTTTTCCTTGAATGCCTTCAAACCCACATCTCGTGCAACGTGAAGGCGTTGAAACCAAGGAAGCAAAACATCAAGTAGGAACAAATCCCTAGGACCAATTCCTTTATAACTCCACGAATCTGGGAACATTCTCAGGCTTGTTCATTATGTGTTTGATGGGACTGTCGTCTACAATGATGGTATTCGCATCCGAGAAGCTCCCTTTGGAGCCTTTGAACAACATGTCCAGATTCTTTAAAAACAAGTCCTTGTCTGTCCCAGGCTCCTTGAATGAGACCAACCTCCCCGATCTTTCCCGCTGTTTCAATGTCTGGCATGAGTCTTGCCCTAGTATATGGAAGGGTGGCCCTACGTCTCGGAAAAGATATTGACAAATCATTTCAGTGGTGGACTTCTTCATCAAGCTCCACACTGAAACGATCGCAATTTTCCCTATCTCTGAGAGGAAATTAGAGCAATTAGGCCGCACCCACACTGCCTTGGGTCCAACTACAACGGGTTTTGTCGCAGAGTGTGGCTGCAAGAAGTCTCTCACTTTTTTGTGCAACAATCCTTTGGACTTCCAATCTTCGCAAACACAAAGAATGCCATTTAGGTCCAGGATAACATTGATCCACTTGTCCGCCACCCTGGACCTGAATGGGCGACTAACGCCCTCCGAAGATCCTCCACGAACAGATGGAGGACCGGATTCCTGCTATCAAACGGAAGAATGCGCAGACAGTTATAATCTTGCACTCCTCTTTTACAACTAGGAACGCATTGACATTAAGTGAGAACCCGAAGACACATGGGAAGAACAGAATACAACACATACCGGACTCAAAGAATGAAACACAATACCATACCTTATGTTGAGAGGATTCAGCGGGAAAGCTTTGATCATCAAGTTGTTCATTGGGACGGATCGAACTCTCAATCACCCTCTTTGATGTCCTTGGCGATGTGACAGGCAATATAACATCATGTACAACTACATGCTCTGGATGCAATGCAGGAAATGATTGATTTGTAGGAGTAGGGGCAGTGGGCATTATGGGAGCAGGGACAGTGGGCAATATGGGATGGCCTGCAATACCAGAATTGAGACATGATGTTCTATAAGACGTCAATATATTATAGCCTCAAAATTGAGTGTTAATACACAAAAGTGCTTTGAAAATTTGGAACTCCATGGTTCAGTCCATTACAACTTCAGGTTCACCAAAAAATTGATCTATCTACATTTTATATCTACAACTGCAACTCTATGATACATATCAGCTCGAGTCGAGCTAAAACAAATGACATCGAGTGATTACTGGGCACAACTTGCTGGTGGATCTTCGTTGCGATCGGTGCCACTTCCTGGTACTACCTCCAGTGGATCCATGGGCAGGCTGTGCCCACTACTAGACTACTCCCCTTCACTTGGTTATGCGCTGGTGTCAACATGTACACCTTCTGAAGCAGAGCCTCCTTGAGTTGTAGAAGTACTCTGACCTGCAAGAGTTTCTTTGGCAGGAGGAGGAGGAGGGTTAGATTCAGGATGTCCAAGAGGTAGTAGTGGAGGTCCTGCCGGATTCCTCTTGGGAACAGAAACTGCGCTATTGTTAGATTCGGAGGGATTAATTCCAAGCATCAATTGTTGGGAAGGAGATGCAGGTTCAATCGCGGCAACTGGTGTGGCTTGATTCTTAAGAAGATATTGGTTCCACATTTCCCGATTTTGCCTGTTCTCTTCCCTGTTAGCTTTCTACTCGTCAAGAAAAGCCTTGGCCAGATCCTGAAAGCCCTTGCTTGAAGCTTCTTGGAACCTCTTGTTCTCTACACGATCTTCTTCTTGCGCGGCCCTGAGACGTTCTTGCTCCTGTAGAACTGATTTCAACGAATCTGCAAGGGCCTACATAGGATCAATCTTTTTCTTCTTTGACGTCCGATTCCTAGACGACGGAGTATTTGGAGTATTTGATGTAGGAGCCATTATCCCCAACGGATTCAAACCCGAAGAACTAGACGACCCAGGCACAGTTTGAGAAGTGGGAGCGGCCGGCGTTGTCATTTCTTCAAGCCCACAAGCATCATCTTGAGTCTCCTGCTTCAAGTCATCGTCATCTTCATCATCGTCTTCGTCATCCTCATCGTCGTCTTCGTCCAGCACTTGCCTCTCTCCTCGCCGAGTTTTCGGCGATACAACACCAGACGATCGAGTCGTCCATCTTGTCGAACCAGGCGTGGACTGCGAACCATGAATTTCTAGGGCCTCCTCTTCATTCGCTGTATAGGAAGTGTCCAGAAAATCTGCTGAGTCTAGAGTCAGACCAATAGTGGCAATGCTACTCCATGTTTCGGACTCAATATCCGGAACAACAGCAAAAACATCGATTGAACTCATCTGCAAGGCAACCATTTTGTTTAAAAACAGTTTGTATGTTGCGAACTAGATCAACAACTGAAATGGCAATTCAGGTTGCACCAACCTAAATTGCCATGCAAGAGATGTTCGAATCGCAATTACGTTATGAGAATGCAATCTTATACAAATGATAAGGACAAATAATGAGGTGCAATTTAGGTCGCTCCGACCTGAAATGTAAGGTTCTACTTACAAGTGCAGCGCATGTCAGCTTTGATCCCGCGAAGACTGAGAGAACACTGGATCCCGAAAGACAGAACATCTTGATGAGCCACAGGTAAAACTCCATGCGGAGCTCCATTGTGTACATTCGAAACGAAAGTTCATCAAGCCTTCTTGAATCCTTGTACACGATGGTTTCCGGAGCTCGAAATTCAGGATCAATTCGAGCCTGGAATGCGTTGTTTTTGCTCTGGAGGAAAATGAGGCGGACTTTCTTGAAGGCTTTTGCAGAATTTGAAGGCAGATCGTATAGCCGTTCAGTCTTTGCTGGGTAATAATCGGAGAAACATCGATTGAAGGACCTAAGACCTTTATTCTTCTCCACAAATGCAAGTACTTGAGACTGATCGGTCTCATCAGCGACAATAAACAGCCACGCTTTGATTTCTTCCAACTTAGGTTCTTTCTTCTCCTGCAACGACGATAACGCCTCGTAGAAGAAAGGATGGTCAATGGTGGAACCGTCCTTCTCCAGCACCCTTGGAATCGACCTGAAGTCAATAACTCCTAGAAGAATTTTACTTGCCATGTCTGTCGTCCACATATGCGCCGGTCAATCGAAGTGTTTATTTTCTCCGATGCTATAAGGTCGCATATGAGCAACTCCCGTCGGTGCTTGGAACTCCATTTTCTTCTGGAGAAAGACTTTGAAGAATTCCGCTACCTTTGGAGATATATTTACAGCGGTCTTGTTTCTTGCTTTGACTTGCTTGCCCGTGGCGAAGTATGATTCACCCGGCCTCTCGAGGAGAAGGTTCATTGTCGCACTTGCAATAAGACGACTTCTCTTGAAGGATCTCCAGTTCTCGACAAGGATTTCACCATTTGCATTGAATAGGCCTAGTTTTGGGGCGAGGAGGTGAATCTCTTTCTTGACCATCCTTTTTCGCTTGACCCTCTCCACCCAGTCCTTTGAGCTATAGCAACTCACTAGGACTGAAGTTATAGGCTTGATAGTGACCTTGGGATATAGGTGCGTCCGGTTGGGACCCGAACGATTGAGAATGTGTCTCGCCATTTTCCTCATGTCGTCATATGTCAGATTCCCAAGCGGCTTGAAGAAGTCCCGGCTTAGCGCACAGCTTTCTTGCTTCCAGTTCTCCCTCTCATTGAACTTCATCTTGGTGTCAGGGTCGTATAGCTCGCCTAGAGCAGCATTCATGATCACGTCACTCCACAACTTAAACAAATCATTGGGTGCAGCAATGAGCTTTAGCTCGTTTACAATTTTTAACTTGTCGTCACCACCTTTCTTCTTTGCAAGCAAATGGTTCTTATTGACATCAATCATTGCAAAACGCTGAGTGATGGCTTTCTCGAATTTCTGCAGTTCAGACCTCAACTATTAGTGAGGTGGTCATTTAAAAAGAGAATCTACAGGATATCATTACAAAAGTCATTTCTTCTTCAGGAGATGCAATTCAGGTCGGTCCAACCTGAATTACTCACCTTGAACTTGGTCGTCAAGGAAGTGATCTCCCTGCGGCTCAATCCTAATGAGGAACTTCCATCTCCTTTTGGATGCTTCGGTCTGCCCATAGCTATCCAAACTGATCTTGCGCCAAGAATGTTAGTAGCCCACGACGGCTGAATAACCTGGAAATGGTTGACGCGGTTGTAGTAGGCTGAGATGGACCTCAACTTCTCTATACTGAGAGACCAAACAATGAAGCAGTTCCAGGTCTTGAAGTATTGCCTCACATCATCACTTACACCACTTCCCTCCTCCATCATGAGTTTACTAGCAGCCACACTGTGTTGCCCATTGATGATATAGAACATGCCATCCTTGACTTCATCCCAGCTTTCAGGTTGCCTCCTGTTCCCTGCCCGCAGGACTGGCATTACGCAAAGTGTCTGCTTCGTGCTTTTGTCTGGGATATTGACAAGGTAATTCAACTGCTCTTGTACAATTGTGTCCTCCTTGACGCGGACGTTGAACTCAGCCGGAGCAGCAATCAATTTTTCTATGGGAAGCTCTTTTTTTTCTTCCGCACCAAAGATATACGCACTTGAGCACGTCTCCCAGTAATTCTTGTACATCTCGCTCACAATTTTATAGTTGGGCTTCTGGTTTGTCCTAAGCGCTTCAGGAACCGTGTTGAGTTCCTCCATTAAGCTCACCGAGTCAAGGCCAGACTGTTCGGATGCTTTCTCTGCCAACTTCTTTGCCGACGGTATTGCTAATGGGCTGCTCGGTGTTACAGACCTAGGAGTTACTGGTGGTTTCTTATTTTTGCTTCCCCGACTTTGTGATCCATGGGTTTTACGTCCTGTTGATGGTTGCCCTTCTGATTGGCTAATATTTTCTATGGAGACGGTTCGGGGAGTCATGAACGATCGTTGCATATCATGCTTATCCTTGAAGACAAGAAATGAGTTCATGAGAAGTGTGAGCTTTGTGCACAAACGCTTTCCATTCAGCGGAGTTCCATCTTGATTCTCGTATTCACCGGCATCCACCTTTTGCTCCAACTGCTTTAGTTTGACACTGTATGGTGTTGGTTCGAGGCTCTGGAGGAAAGGCGATATGTTGAAAATAATCTTCTCGGAGTTCAGGAGAAGCGCGAAGTGATATTGCTGCTCGGGGGTGCGATCATTGTTTGTTGTTAAGCAGTGGATTTTAATGACTGGGAAGATGTTGGGGGTGATCCGCTTTACCTTCTCGTCAAAGGTCAGGGGCAAGTATGCGGTTGAGTTCTTGTACTTCATATTGAAGTGCATATTGTCTTTAAAGGGCACCATTTTCAGGGTCCATGACTCCACTTCCTTAGGTTCTGAGAACTCCCACCAGTCCCCTTCTATCATCATTTCGTCATTGCTGGCGTCCTCGGGTTCAATGTCTTCTCTTTTTTTGAAGTAACAATTGAGAAGTTCGGTAATGTCGTCCATCTTATACAAGATATTAGACAAGTTAGGCGAGTGTGCATTTTAGGTCGGTTTGACCTGAAATGTCATTATATACCGAGGACTGAAGCTACAATGTTTATTTTTTTTTTGCGGTATCAAGGTTCGTTTGAAACCTCTTCTATTTGATATTCAGCGCGGTCCAACCTATATTTCACAATCATCAATAGGTAATTTGTGGAAATCTTCATCGATTTACATGCTTACTATTGTATTTTTCGATGTTCTCTATGTTATATTGACCTTTGAAGGAAGCGTAACCTAGTAAGGGATTGTGTAGCATCTCTAATTGGTTTTGCTTGGTGTGCACTTCAGGTTGGTTTGACCTAAATTGCTCTTAGCGGTGATTTGGTTTCTAGCTTTATTTGTAAATGGAGTTCAATCATGTATTAGACCGACGAGCTTCTCAATTGAGTTGCGGAATGTGTGCGTTTCAGGTCGGTTCGACCTGAATTGCTCTGGGTGTGGATTAGGGATTTGAGTTTATGTGTGACTACATAGGAATTATGTTTACGATCATGGAGCTTGTCAGGTAACCTGAGCAAGGTGTACAATTCAGGTCGGTTCGACCTGAATTGCTCTGGGTAGGGATTAGGGATCTGAGTTTATGTGTGACTGCACAGGAATTATGTTTACGATCATGGAGCTTATCAGGTAACCTGAGCAAGGTGTGCAATTCAGGTCGGTTCGACCTGAATTGCTTTGGGTGGGGATTAGGGATCTGAATTTATGTGTGACTACTTTGCAATCATGTTTACGATCATGGAGCTTGTCAATTAAATTGAGGAAGGTGTGCGTTTCAGGTCGGTTCGACCTGAATTGCTCGGGGCGGGGATATGGGAATCAGGTTTCCGTGTGTTAGAAGTTTTTTCTAGTACGGGATCGAGGAGCTCCTCCATTTAGTTCTGGAAGGTGTACACTTTAGGTTGGTGCAACCTGAATTGCGTTTCGCTTGACAGAAACTTCTGTTATTCTAAGATAATTCGAGTTATGGAATCCACCTGAGACCCTTCGATATCCGCCTAAGACCCTGTGATATCCTTCAATACCCGGAATATAGACCACTGATATTTACTGGAAATCGATGAAAAATATAGTTTGGGGGTTTGCTGAACCCTAAGACCTGAATGCGAGACCCTAAAATGACAAACTGAAACCTACAGCTTGAACCCTAATACCCTAAACCCTAAGACATTATCCACATATTGCATGTTGCTTGAATAATGAGCATTCTAACTAACCTGCAAACTTAACAAGAGATGAACTTGTCAAATTCTGATACGCCAAGATGCATGAAGCTCCAATTCCTGCAACAGTTTCAATATCCACAACAAATTCAGCATTCAAAATTTGAAGGAAATTGCTAAATCAAAAATAAGAGAATCTTATATGAGCGCTTGCACAATTCCAAAGTACACACAATCATTCATTTCAAAAAGAACTTCAAATTCACAAAGGAACTCACACATTTACAAAGAAACTCAAAACAAACCCAGAAAAAACACTAAACAAGCAAGCAAAAAAACACAAAAAAACACAAAAATCAATAAACAAGCAAGCAAAACAACCAACCAACAAGGCAGCCTAAACCCTAAACAAAATAATCAGCAAGCAACTCCACATCTTCAAAGAATCTCATACACTAATATCTAACAAACCTAAACCCTAAACCACAAAATTGACAATCTCTAAATGGACCTAATTGTCAGATGTAAATCCTAATAGTAAGCTTTGTTACATCAAATTGAGCTTCGAATCCACATTGTACTACAAAGTCTCAAACAACGCCCAACACTTGAAAAAAACAAGCAATCAAGTGACACGCAGGCTTCATCAACAAAAACATAATTGAACAAACCCAACAACAACAGAAACAGCTGGAATTGGAGCCTGGAATTGGAAGAAGCAGCTGCCCTAGAATTGAAACAAGCGCCCAGCTTAAAGCAATACAATACGCCCGACAATTGAAACAAAAAGGCTGGGAATTCAATCAAATAGGAGCCTGGGAATTCAAAGACCACCAAACAGCTGGAATTCAATGCAAACTGAAAAAACGAACTCACCTTCTTCGAGTGCTCAGAAATTGCCACCGCCACCGCCCCCTTCCAAACACCGCCAACAGAATTTCGAACACCGCCAACAGCCACCGCAATTCCGAACCCGCCACCAGAACTCCCAAAAAACAGAACCCGCCACCAGAACTCCAAAAAAACAAAACCCAGCTCCGTCGCTCAATCAGACAATCACCCTACGCACACACGAGAATCGAGCAGCGAGACTCACGTCGAGAGCCTAAACCGCAAACCAAAACCAGCTCCGAGAATCAAACCCTACCTGAGTCGCTCAAACACGGAGCACCGAGAATCACCGAGAGTCACCGAGAATCACCGAGAATCACTCGCACAGCAAACCCTAACTCAGTCGCTCAAACACGGAGCATCAAGAATCACCAGCACAGCAAACCCTAACTCAGTCGCTCGAACACGGAGCACCGAGAATCATTGAGAATCAGGAGCACCGTTAATCGGTGGAGATATAAAATCCGCAAACCAAAACCAGCTGCAGCTCCGTCGCTCAAACACCGGCACACCAAACCCTAGCTTCATTGCTCAAACACGGGGCACCTAGAATCACCAGCACCGTTAATCGGTGAATAAAATCTGCAAAACAGAACCCACCGCCGTCGCCAAGGTTGACAGGGCGTCCGGACGTCCAGAGTCCGCGGACGCTGACCCCAGGACGTCTTTTGACATACCTGGCGGTAGATGGCGTCCGACCGCTGGACGAGCGGACGGCCGATTCTTTCGACGGAACAGGAGCGGACGGCCCGACGGATCGAAAGAGGATAGCCTGACGGAACAGGAACAGACGGCCCGACGGAACGGAAGCGGACTGGCGATCGGACGTCCGTCCGCCCGTCGGGGGCCTGTCCGCTTTGGACGGTGACCGTGCGATGTGACGGACGCCAATTTTCCACCGTTCGATCTTGCCGTCCGCCTGTGTGCCGTCCGATGCTCCCGTACGTGGATTCATGCCGTCCGACTGCATAAATAGCGGAGAGCACGGCTTATTTTGCCACAATCGTTTCCCTTGCGGAGTGGGTGATCTAGTGCCTAAGGCTCTGTGCGCCTCTTCCGTTTTGGTGTACAAATGATTGTGATCGAACCCTAAATTGTTTCAAGTGTAAGTGCGAATCATTAATCATTTAAGCAAGCTTACCATGCCTCGCGATAACAAATCGAAGTCTAGTAAGAAGGGCAAATCCCAAGACATAAATTGGGATGATTGGGACAACCAAATGTGTGTAGCTGAACCGGGATGGGAAGAAGAACCCAAAAAAACTTGGAACTGCACAACGTGCAAGAAGTACATCAAAATGACGCACCTCTCCAAAATATGGTCCAGAGAACGCGCAGAGGTGCAAGTTCGTCGTTGGGAAGGACAAATTTCCACATGCCAAAGCAAAAACTTTGTTCATCGATACGAGGAAGTAACACGTTCAGCTCAAATACGAGACTCCAAACTGAATTTAATGAACTATTCCAACATGAGCATGGTTTGGCGGAGATTGTACTCCACAAAGATGTAGATTGGCGCACAATTTACGGAAAAGATGTTACACACTTGAATCGCAGTGATGCGGTACTTTATACCAGTTGGACTGGGCCAAGCGATTGCATGCAAGAGTGGTCTAATCGAGGCCAGTTTGGATTTCCACCGGTTGTATTGCCGGATGCAGAAGATGAATGGTCAGGTGATGATGATGAGAAAGACACTCCAACACCCGCAAGGATGGAAGAGAGGCACGAGCGTACAGAAGATCGAGAGGACATTCAATACCAACAAGAAATGCGAGAGGCAATGCAAAGAAGCCTAGAGGACCGTGGTCGACAATATGGCCATCATGGGGTGTACAGACCCGATCGTGGTGCATATGGCTCGCAAGATACGCAAAGTATTTCACACTACGATAATGACCCTCAAGGGGGGTATCACAGCTCAAGGACAAGCCACGGAACCACGCATCATTTTGAAGGTAACTAGGGAGGCTTCCAATACAACTTTACGTCTACTGGAGGTGGTTCTCATGAACCTCAAGGAGGCCCTTCTTATGGCAGTTCAACTCAAGGAGCATCTACTCACAATGATTCAATTCCTCCTCCAACTTTTGGAGGTCCATACCAAGGAAATTATGGACAAGCAAGTGGGCAAAACAGATATGGAGACGACTACTATGGCGGAGGACCATTTCTCAATGTTTATAGGTCTACTAATACAAGCCCAAGCCAAAAAGATGACACCGAATCAGAATCTGAGTGAAGTAGATTGGACTATTGGACTATTGGACATTTGTAAGATTGTAGTTGTTGTCTCACAATACAATCAAGTGATTGTAAATTTGTAATCTCTTGCCACATAATATAGAAAGTGACAAGCACGGTACAAAGATGTTGGCTCTTAACAAATAGTATTTTCCTATTTGTAAATTATGAATAAAATATATTGTAATTAAGCCCTAAAGCCCTATGGATGTTTTTAGAAAAATGGATTTGTTCGGACCACTTCTACGGTATATACCGTAGAAAAACATAAACATCAATTTCTGGGGGGAATTTAAATAAAGTATGTTGTACATAACTTATTTGAGAGCATGGCGCCAAAATTTCAAAAATTTTGACTACATAGATTGAAAGATATGGCATTCTAAGCATTGCATTTGAAATTGAGAACGCCTTTAATCTCAGACAAAATTTGAGTAAAGAATTTTTTACAAATTAAAATCTGCAATTTCGGTTTAATTTACAAGACCACAACCCAATTATGCTTTGGAATTTTAATTTCATTTAGGGTTCTAGAATAATGAACGGAAAATTGATTCAAGGAGTTTGGCACTTAAGCTTCTCCTAAACAAAATCAACTTCGCAAAACAACATATTGTATAATTGTATTATTTCAATACAAATGGTGTTGTTACTTTGTTGCCCCCCAATGAAAATTTGGGGGATTCTCTTGCATGTGCCATGTACATTTACACGATAGATCATACAATTTAGCACACCACCTTGCCAACCTAGGTGGCTAGGTACCCAACAATCCAACATCAATGATACATCAAGAAGAAGAACTCCAAGTCTACATTTCTCATCCACCCAAAAAAGATGTTTTGTATTTAAATAGTTTGTGTTCCGAAAAATACAAAATGTTCAAAATGGAAAGCCAATTTCACATATATTGGCATACATTGATGGTGTATATATAGTCTATAGTTAGCACACATAGTAACGTACATCCTCACTGATACATTTATCGATTACTTCTATAATCTATAGTACTATGTAGCACACTCATATATTAATATGAGTGACGGAAGTGGTCATCTGGAATAGGCCAATTGTAAGAATTAGTAAATCGTTGGATGATTTCGGAAAAACTTCCGCGCTCCGCAATCACTGAATTGCAAAGGCGATCCAAGTAGAGGTGAAATACCCTTGCCAAATCGTGGTGGCTAAACCTCGTATGTCCTTCATTTTCACGATGAAGTGATGTGTAGGCCTCTGATATGCATAGTTTGTTGATCCGTTGAGCTATTCGACCAACGGCATATTCCTCCGATTTACGTGACAAAGTTGGAATCATTTCCACATCCACATCTTTGCAGTGTACGTATGCAATTGAAGGGTCCACCCACCACCTTCGGTTCAAAGCTGCATCCCGATCTGCCGCGGATGTGAACGTATACAAAGACTTCATTGGTTCAGTACGAACCGTAGACATGCCCCAATCACAAACTCCAATGTAAACACGTGATTCATCCTTAGGAAAGTGAAACATGATATTGTCGGGAGAAATATCATTGTGTAGATGACCCGCATTGTGGACCGCATTCATGATATGCACCAATGCCCATGCCAACTCGATGCGCTTCTTTCTCCATCGACCAAGACGGAAAGCTTGAATCACCTCTTCGGGCATTGGTCGTGAATAAGACAATCGAATGGCAATGTTATCTGGATAATCATTATCGAGAATCAACATTTGCCGCAATGTACCACCATTCCACCAATATGCATACCCTTCATTGTTTGTTGCATGGACAGCGGCAAACCGAATAACTCCGTCATGTGGAATCCTCACTGCCATTGATTCGTTTTGGTGCTCCAACTTTGCAAGTTGAGGACGAATCCGTTGTTGATGAGATATCTTTGCAGCAAATTCCCAAAATGACGGAATCTCATGACATCCTTCAATTCGAACCCTGCGAATTGTTGCGTATCCGCCCTTCAAGATTTTGTCATCTTGTAGAATCACCCTTGCTGTGTCTAGTAGTGCTATGAGATGCCGTCGTCCACGTTGCAATTCTACATCTCCCTCATCCGAAGTCCACCAATCCAATGACCCTCGCCAATTCCGTCTCTTTGCAAACGGAGCGCAACGACGAACAAACAAGTCAGCTTTGAGAATGACTTGTTCAAAGCTTTCATCACTTGCACGGTGTTCCCTCCCGTATTTTTCTAGGATCACCTTCGCATTCCACAATGCGTCTTGCACCCTATTCTTTAGAAATTGTTGGAAGCCCTTCTTCTCCATTTCATGAATCCATTCTGGAACGTTTAGAGCATCCGTGAACTTCTGTGTCATATCCATCTTGAATTTGTCTACACATTCCTCTTGGTATCTCACATATTTAGTGTCAAGAGACATGGTAATTTCCGCCTCATAAAACTTCACAATGTATTCAATCAAGAATGCTTTGCAAGCATTGGAAGGAAGATCACGTGCTGAGTCAATATCGGGCACCACATTCTTCCCCTTCGCCGCTCTCTTCGGTCTCGGCATCGTAGAAAGTATTAATTTTTAGTCCCAATTTAATTCATAAAAAATTACAGTGCACCAAGTACACATAAACTGGAAAAAACGGGCAAAATATAGGCCCCCAAAACCCACCTCCTACCTTCCCTACGAAAGGAGCCAATGGAGGATAAACCACCAAGCTCTCCGCTCTCTCTTGCAAAGCACAAGGGGGAAGGCAAAAGTGAGAGCGGACGGGCCGTCCGCACCGCCTTATATGAGGCGGACGGCCTCGAGGTCCGCACGAGCGGACGGACCCCGAAGCAGACGGCCAACGGTCCGCCTCGCTTCGGCCGTCTGATCAAACGGACGGATCGGCAGTCCGCTTCATCGAATGGACAGAACAAACCGCCCAGCCGGACGCCGACTCCGCGACGCGGACAGCGATCAACAGGCGGACGGTGGCTCTGATGGGCGGACGGCGACTCCGACAAGCCGACGGCGGCTCCAACGGGCGGACGGGGGCTCCAGCAGGCGGACGGCAGCGTGGGAACGGAGGACGACGTGGTCCGCCTAAGCGGACGGGGGTGGGATTTTGAAGTGCATCCCGCCCAAATTGATCATTACGGCCTTAGGGGTCTTTGAATCCTTGATGTCACCAGCTGGCTGGCCCTCCGATTCAATTTCATTTTTAATGTGGTTCCTTTGTACCAATGGCGTTGGGATTTCATTTGATCTAAAAATTAAAAAATAAATAGAAAAAATGATGTGTGAATTTAGGAATTATCTAAAGGATTCACATATTTTTGTATGTTGTTTTTACGTGTATGCATTGAGTTTATAATTTTCTCTTATTTTCTAGGGATGGAATTGAATTTCCTATGATATAAATTTTTAAATGAAATAAAAAATTGAACACACGGTAATTTAATTCTACTTATTTGAACTTCAAGAAAAAACTTAAAGCTTCTCATTGTCCAAATGAAGCTACGAGGTTTGTTTCTTGTATGTCAACACCTCATAAAATGGTCATTTCAAAACCAAAGACAAAAATTCTTTTAAATGGTATTTTGGGTTTAGGGGATATTAGGGGCTTGCAAAAGTTTTGATACTCTAGCATGAAAATGTGTGGAAGTAGATTTCTAGAAGTCTCCCCCCCCCCTCCCTTTGAGTTGAATGAATTTATTGATTTCCAATGTATTGATTTCCATTCTTTAAAGAATCATAAGGTGCCAAAATATTAGCGCCAAAAATATCAAGTTAAATTAATTCTAGTATGAAATTATAACTTGCTCAATCACTAGGGTGGGACAACGTACTATGAAAATAGTGCATACACTTGTCTTCTTATAACCTCACAAGTTCATGTGCACCCTACTAGGCATTCAAGCAAATTTTTTAAAGTCTAAACATCTACATGGTTAGGGTTGCAAGGACAAATGTTTCTTTCGTTGTGGATACTAAAAGGCCATGTTTTTTTTTCATACGTACAACACACTTTGAATGGCTTGGGCACTCAAACCCCTAAAAGATTTGATCCATTGGAAAATGAATCAACTTTGAATATTACATGAATTGGACCTTGGGAATTGTTTGCAATTCAATAACTCCTTTCCATTTTGTTATTAGTTCTATTTGGAATTTTGGGGGGCATATTTGTTTATCCAAAATCAAAGACAAAGGATTGTGATTGTCACCCCCATTTTGACAACGAAAGGCCTAAACCCTATACCCTAAACCCTAACAAGGGTTTGGAGGCATTGCATTAGTCAAAATACTACCTTTGAGTCGGTGGATTGCCTTGACATTTATGAAAACCAAGTCAATGCTTCGAACATTGAAACATTCCTTCATCAATGAGCACCCGGTACTAGTACAACGTCTCTACATTCCCAAATGAAAGAATCCTATGCTTCTGAAAATCAGGAGAGGACTAGAGGACTCAAGAGGGTGAAAACAAGGCCCAAACTCCCCAAAGTGTGCTTGGGCGGACCTCGGGGAGGGAAGGGCGGACGGCAGCGTCGGAAATGCGGACGGACCCGTCGGAATGGCGGACGGAAGCGTTGGAAAGGCGGATGGATCCGTCGGAGCAGGCGGACGGCGGACGGCGGCTCCGATAGGCGGACGGCCCGTCGGAAATGCGGACGGAAGCGTCGGAATCGCGAACGGGGGGCAGCAGGCGGACGGCGGCGGCGGGAAGGCGGACGGCAGCGGCGGATTTGGAGACGGATGGGCCGTCCGATTGAGCGGACGTTCGGGTCCGCTTCACATTGGTCGGGGGAGGTTCGGTGGCGGACGATCTTAGATTTGGTTTCGTACGGCTATAAGGGCGGATGGCCTTCTTGTTTTTTCTCACTTCCCTCTCCTTCCTAGGACTCACAACCGTGTTGGATGTGCTACTATTGCTTCATTGTGCCAGTTGCTCCTACATGGTGGAGAGGTGGGGTTATTCATCTTTCATTATTGGTTCACATACAAACATTCATTGAAACTTGGGTGGATTGAAGACACATACTTTTGGTGACTATTTAAATTCAATTGGGGACAAGTTCAAGTTGACAACCATGAGTGGTCAAGGCGTTGAACATAGTGGTGGGTTGACCGGCGGAGGTGACAATAGTAGGAGGCCTAAACCAAAGGGAACCGCCCATGAGCTCCACTATGAGATTTTAGATGATCCCAACATCAAAGCAAAGGGTGGTTGGGAAGCGGAATATTGGTCCTCCAAAACGTGCAAGAAGTATGTGAAGCTGTACCACATCGACAAGTTGTGGCCTAGGGAGGCCCACATCATCCATACTCGTGGTTTTTGTTGCAAACCAGGGAATTGCAACAATGCGCACTTCATTCACCGAGCGCATGAAGTTTGGCGGGCCCTCTTCGAGGATAAAGCAATGTCCAAGGGGTATATAAACTACAGCTTGGCTTCTATGGTGTATGCAGAATTGATATTGGCACGCAAGGTGGATTGGAGCACGTTTCCAACGACAGCGAACGCTCCACGTGTGCTTGAATGTAATCGGAAAGATATTCCCGATTTGTACAATCCACAAGCAGGGCCAAGTGAGGCATTTAAATCCAAAAGAGAGGTAAAACCAATGACAATGACTATGACCAAGGACGTGGAGGTCACAAGTTCGGCAATGCAATTGGCTTCAACACAAAACCGTACGGCAATACAAGATTTCAAAGGCGAGCATGTGGAGGGAGACATATTTTTAACTCCTCCAACGGATTTGATATGCACACCAAATGGAACAACAATGGTGGAGCACGTGGCCCCATCCGCACCACATGAACGTCATGATGATGTCATTGAGGGAGAAGTTGCTAATGTGGGAATTGCCATTCAGAATCTTATAGACAACAATGTTTTAAATCATTTGGCAAGTACTTCGAAGCAAAGTTTGCCGAAGACACCGAGCCCGACATTGAATCTAGGAGTTGAGGTGCATCCTTCACCTCATCATGGAGAACAATCGGATGGCGTGTTGCCAAATGAGACCATTCTTGGCGGATTTATTGATTCCAAGTATCCACATTTGTCATCTTTGAGGACATCAAAATGGCAAATTGTTCGTCGGATGCCCTCGGTTGCATTATTAGAATCTTTGTGTAAAGGTTCACATTTGTGGCGGTCACACGAAGAACGTTTAAAGAACATGGAGCACACCAGCCAATCTATGACACCATTTCTCGACGAGCGTGTTACAGATTTGAAGGTTTTGAGTGAATACCAAGAGGAGATCAAGAAGTATAAGGGTATAGATGTTGAGAATCTCAAGTTGGCGGCGGATGCTTCGAAATTGAAAGAGAAGCTAGAGACATTGGAGGCTCAATCAGATCGTTGCCATAATACATTGCTTTTCCAAAGGAAGTTTATTGAAGACTTGGAGTACGAAATTGTAGCGTTGAAGAAGAAAATCCGAAAATGTGAGGTGGTTGTTGAGAAGGGAAAGGAGAAAGTGGAGGACAGACTAGATGGCATTGAGGAAAACAACAATCCGGATTTGTTATATTTGACCCCCATCGGTAATACTAATTCCACATTCCACGATGCTTCCATGCAAACGGAAAGCAATGAGGTCAAAGAATTGAAGCAAAAATTGAACGAGGTCACCGAAGAAAACACGCGTTTGGAGGCCGAGTTGAAACGATTGCAACGGATAGTGCAATTGGATGAATGTATGCCGAAGGGCACTTTAGACTCTCGATGGTTGGCATGGGTGCAAAAACTCGAAGACAAACCGTCTGTAGTATCACGAGCAATGAAAGGGCTACTCAAATTGGCAATGAAGTCGGATGAAGAATGCGATAGCGTGGAGTCCTCTCTTTGGCGTTTGAAGAAGATGTTTGCCTTTGTGCCAACGGGGTCTACCGAAATCACATATTGGGGAGACATGGATGCAATGTTCGAGGGTTTGAACCACACAAAGAAGGAAGAGGTGGCCTCCATTAATTGGGCCTTGGAACTAGAAGAAGGTTGGGTCCCTTATCCCACGCTTTCGACACACATCAAGAAGAATGACAAGACAATGGTGCATGCTTGTGATCCTTCGGCCTTAATATTGGAGGGTCATTGTAGCCTTTGTCGAGTTCATTTTGGGCCCGAGGGAGCCCTCACCATGGGCCAATGTCCCCACACTTTCTACGTCACATGTATCGTCAGAGCATCCCTTATTCGTTCGGTGTGCCCCGAGTGTCGTTCTCCCTTGCCTCCTAGGTTCTACAAAATGCTCGGGATCTCGGAAGCTATGCCCCCCGGCCATGAATACAATCGATGGACCCTTCCGTTAGACCAAGCGCCATTCAAATTTCAAAATTATGCGCATTGGAGAAAAAATTTAACGTGGGATTCGGTAAATTCTACACATGGGCTATACGAATCATCGGAGGTGCCGATAGATTCCTTGGTGTGGATGACCCACGATCGAGAGGTGGAGTTGCGAGCTAGAGGTATTGCCAACGAGGAGGATCGAGAAGTGTTTTGTCGTAGTATGGGGGGCCATTGGAGCATGCAACACCACAAATTCTTTTGATTTCCCGAAAAGGAAGTAAAGAAAGGACTAGATGGCAATTGGATAGAAGTGGAGCCTACACAAGAGTTTAATGAGCAATACGGGGATTACAATCACACTTTGCTAGGGAGGGCCCTGTTTTTATCAAAGTTGGAGGAAGCTGCACAAGTTCGTGCCTTTGTGGAACTAGATGGGTAATCAAGCACAGAAAATTCAATGGTGGAGGTGGCGAGGGCATTTGATAAGAGGATGGGCGAAATCATAATGCATTGGAGGGCATTTTTAGTGGGGGGAGAAGAACCAAAGTGGTTTTCCATGAAAAATGATGATGACGTGGTCAACTTTTTGGTAGATAAAGTGGATGCTGCTTTGAGAGCGTTGAAGGCAGAAGACGTGGATTTGACTCCAAAACGGAAGAATAAACGGAAGATTGAAGACGAGGATGACTACTCTTCGGATACGAAACGACACTTTTCCGCAGTAGACATGGAAGCTGTGTCCAGGGGGCCTATGAGTGAGGGCAGTCTTGGTCCTCAAACACGCCGTGCAAGTGCAAGGCTGAAGGATAAAGAAGGTTCGTCGCGTCTTTCTGAGGGAGGTAGCAATGATAATATATAGGATAGTTACACCTTGTTTGTATTTCGATATGACATTATGGAGTGTTGTTAATTTTGAATCTCGAGAGGATTCAATACTATTAATTCACAACACTCATAGTATGCTATGAGTTGCTTTTCATTAATATAAAAATATGTGGGTTACTCAAATGTTTTTGAATTTACTCTCCTAAGTTTTTGATATTTTATGCGATACTTTTTTGTCAAGTATGATTTTGGACATGCATATCTCTCAACATAATTTTATCTCATTAATTTCTATATTCCTAAAATTACGTGCATCTCTAAACTAAGTCCCTAAAATTAAAACTTGTAGAATTAATGAATTACTCAAAATCCACCAGCCATCCGCTAGTCCGCCACCCGCCTACAATTTCGACGCTGCCGTCCGCCTGTCGGAGCTCGCCGTCCGCGATTCCGTCGCTGCCGTCCGCCTGTCGGAGGTCGTCGTCCGCGATTCCGATGTTGCCGTCCACCTGTCGCAGGTCGCCGTCCGCGCTTCCGACGCTGTCATCCGCCTGTCGCAGGTCGCCGTCCGCGATTCCGTCGTTGCCGTCCGCATTTTTGTTCTCGGAACCGTTGGGGCTTTAGAAATGTTTTAGTTTTTGCTGCTCAATGGTCATGAGGAATGGGCCTGATCTGAAATCTATAAGTTCTTAGAATTTCAGACTAACAAGCACTCTTGAGAAACTGAACGCTAAGATTTCCAAGGGCTAGGAGCTGCAATTTATTTTGTGTCCCTTGCTTGGTAATGTATAGTTCAGTGGACAGGGGGGCTTTGGTTTCCAAGGCTTCATTCAGACATTGTTTCTAATATTTTTTACAAATCTTATCCAACGATTACATTTTTAATTTGAATCCAATTTACGGAATCGGAGGTGATCACTATGAGCAAGGATTGGTCTTCTTGGTATGGCTTCCCGGAGGTTGGTAAAGTGCAATGCCGGTTTTGCAACTTGGTGTTTGCCAAGAAAGTAAGCCGATTGTTTAGCCACTTAGGATACCAAGGCACATCGGGGGCTCGTAACAAAGGAATTAGCCTTTGCGCAAAAATGACATCTGAAGTTCGATCCAAATTTTTGGGTTGCCAAGGGGCGATCCCACGAAGATCGTCTCTACACAATGTGGATGGCAGTGGCACACCTATGGCTATGCGGGAATGCGATAATTCAAATGGAAGAAACATGGCACGGTCTACACATTCCAACTCATGCACTACACCGGAGGATTTGGATCCATTGTCTTTTGAAGTGAACCTCAGTACACAAAGATCAAGTGAGCGTGGTACTCCGCGGGGATCAAGCAGTAGGCCTCTGATTAGTCAGAAGCAAAGTAGTCTGGTGAATGGATTTGAAGAAGCAAATAAACGCAAGTTGAATGCGGTGTGGGCCAATTTCTTTTATGCTGCAAACATACCATTTGTTGTTGCGAGGAACCCAGCATTCAAAGAAGCGGTGAAGCAAACCGCCGAGTTTCAACGGCCTTATATCCCACCGTCTTATCACGACTTACGCCATAAATTGCTTGACCAAGCAAAGGCAGACATTGAGGTCAATCTCCGAAAGCGGACCGAACACAGCATTAGGAAGCTTGGAGCAACATTGTCTATTGATGGATGGACGTTGGTTACGAATCGGCCATTGATAAATGCCATGCTCGTGTCTTCTGCGGGTGAGCAATTCTTGGGAGCGGTGGATACGACAGGGACACGAAAAAAATGCAACATACTTGGCTGGCATACTTGAGAGCTTCATAGAACAAGTAGGCCCCAACAATGTGGTGCAGGTGAGTACAGATAATGCGTTAGTGAACCCTGCAGCATGGAATTTGATATCTAGTAAATATCCCCACATTTTTTTTCAAGGTTGTGTAGTGCACGCCCTCAATTTGTTGCTGAAAGATTGGGGGAATGAACAATGGATTGAAGAGGTCGTAGAAAATGCCCGTATCGTGGTGAAATTCTTCAAAAAGCGGCACATGCCACTTGCAATATTTCGGAAGTACTCACCGGAATACAATTTGTTGATGGCGGTGGAAACAAGGTTTGCCTCTAATTACAACATGATTGGGTGCATGTTGAAGGTCAATGGAAAGTTGCAACAAATAGTGACGGACCCGCAATGGGATGAATACGCAAGGAAGTTTGGACGAAACTCCAAATCCCGCAATGAATGTCGGATGGTAAAGAAGATAATTTTGAGCGAGCATTTTTGGCGCCGTTGTCAAAATTTCAAGGACTTGTCGGCTCCCGTTGTAAATGGTCTACGTGACTTGGATGCAAAGAGGCCATGCATGGGCAAGGTGCTGCACATAATGAGGAAATTAGAGAAACATGTCCTCTCTTTAGATAAACCGCCTTTTCGTTTATCCTCAGACCTTGCCATTCCACTAGTGCAACCGTATTATGCCCGACGGGAATTGGTGGAGACCGATCTACATTATGAAGGAGCTTTGTTGAACCCCTACCTTCTTGAAGACCAAGAGCTAGCCGACGACCAAGATGCAATGGATGCATGCAAGCGTGTTCTAATGAAAATTTGCAAACAAGGGGAGTACGCCTCAGTCGTGAAAGAATTTGTAGCCTTCTGCCACAGGGAACCTCCATTTCACAACATGTTGAACCCGGACGAGCAACAATTGTCGGCGCACGCTTGGTGGGATTTTGAAGGTGCGTGAGGGAAGCTCATTGCTCCAATTGCTAAGAGGATTTTGGCCCAACCGGTATCTTCGTCTTCATGTGAACGAAATTGGAGTAGCTATTCATTTGTTCATAACAAATTTCGAAACAAGTTGAAGCCACAGAGAGCCCAAGATTTGGTGTATGTGTATACCAATTCCAAAGTCCTTTCTGCATCAAAGGAAAATGATGAGAAGAAGTGGTACACCGAGAATGTGGAGTCGGAAGATTCTATGTCGGAGGACGAGCGTGATGAAGATGGTGAAGATGGTGATCCTCTATTCGATGACGAAGATGCTATGAACGATGACATCACCAATTTAGATGATGAGCTGCTCCGGAGCGCAAATCGAAACAATGAAGACGGGGATAGAAATGCGAAAGACATTTACAATTTTCCATTGGATGAGGACAATTGTGAATATGATGAAGGTGGCCCTTCTATAGCTAAATTTGTAGATGGAACCGGGTTGTTGACTAGCGAAAAGATTCTAGCCAATACGGAGGACACTCATGCGCAAATAGTGGAGGAAAATGAGGAAATGTTTGTCAATGATTGCATCCCCCAAACAGATGAAGTGATTCCAATTCTCGAGAGTCTACCCATGGCAATGGCACTTGTAGAAGAAAATCCCAAAGTCAATGACATGGGAGAGTGTGGGGTGAAGTCTGACATGAATGTGAATAATACAAGTGTTGAATGTGTGGAAGTACCATCGAATGTAGATGCACGTGTGACGGAGTTTGATCGCCCAATGCTAGTTCACAACGTCGAAGACCAGAAGCAAATTGTGCAAGATCTCCAATTACGACCACGTAGCGATCGTCCATCAACACTACATACAAGAGGTAGTACAACTTTGAATGGTCCCGGAGGCTCAAGATTTGGGAAACAAGTTGAACAACATTTGACCAGTCCGACCGGAATGCACCTTCGTGTCAATCCAGATCCATTCAATTCATCATGGAGCGATGATGAGAAGGACGAGACATTGGCATCAATGTTTGGTCAACGTTCTAGCCAAACAAAACGTGATTCATTCAAATCGTCTGATGGAACATTGCAGCAGATGATTGGAGCAAAGATACCCAATCAAGGAGGATCGCAAGTAAGACCACCAACGGTAAAAGAGTCCCACAAAGCTCGAAATAAAAGATTAATGGAGGCTTTTGCAATTTCCCCATCAAAGAGACAAAGTCTTGGTAAAACCCCTCTTGATGTATATCAACCAATTTCAGCGAGGAAATTAAAACCGATTCATGGCCTTAAAGAAGGCATAGGAAAGTCTATACTAAGAGCCAAACAAGAGAAGAGGAAGGGCCGACCAACGAGGTCAGTTGCATCCAAGCAAGTACAAGGAGGGGCAATTGTACAATCTTTATCAGAGGATATGGAAAAGTCAGACAACGATGAAGATGAAGATTCAGGATGGGATACTAGAGGTCATAGTAGTGGGGCAGAGGTGAAAGGAGATAGTGATTATCAGCCTTCGGGATGAAAGGGATGCATAATTCATTATTGAAGTGTTCATGATGAATTGTTACATGGAAGCATGGAACGGCAATTTATTTTTTGAACCTATCATTGTAATGCACATGAACTTAATGATGTTCAAAATATCATCAAGGTTTTTTGTTTTTTCAATAGTCAAGCACTATTGACTGAAATTACATTGTGTGCATCATTTTCTGGATCAAGTATTACCTACAAAAATGTAATAGTATAATGCATCAAATTTGGCTTCATGTACTATTGTTTTATGGATGTCCGCCCGTCCGCGCCTTCCGTTCGCCGTCCGCACATTCAATCCGCCATCCGCGCGATCCGTCCGCCGTCTGCGCCTTCCGTCCGTCGTCCGCGCGGAGATGTCCGCCGTCCGCCCATCCGCCAGTCAATCCGTCCGCCGACGGCGCCGACCATCCGACCGCGTCGTCCGAAAAATGGACGTGATTTTGCCCCGGACGTTGAAATTCGTCAACCCTGGCCGTCGCTCAAACACCGGCACACCGTACTCTAACTTCGACGCTCAAACACGAGGCACCGATAATCACGAGCACCGTAAATCGGTAGAGATAAAATTCGCCAAAAAAATCTAGCTTCTTCGCTCAGACACCGGCACACCAAACCCTAGCTCCAACGCTCAAACCGAGCAACGACAATCACGAGCACCGGAAATCGGATCACAGAGCCACCCTACAGACACGAGAATCGAGCACCGACAATCCAGCACCAGTAATCGGATCACTCAGTCACCCTACGCACTTTCCCAGTGCCTCCCCATCTGCCTGGACACGTGGTGGGGCGTGAGTGGGTGGGGCACTTGTTTTGTTTGGAGGTTCAGATGGAAGACAACCATTCTTTCACTCGTTAAGGTAGTATGCACCATTTAAGAGCTGGTCCGCCTTTTTTATAGGGTTACATGGACAGAATTATTTTTAGACCATGTTTCAGAGAAAGAGAAATGGATGTGGAAACTAACAGAAGTGGTTTTGTATTTTTCCAAGTATTTTCGGCTTACTTATAAATTTTCAAAGATTCAAGGCATAGGCACCTATTTGTAACCATAGGTCCCCCAAAATCTCTCGACTTGCAATTTGTAAACAGATGTGTAAAAATCAAAGGCAATGATTGGCTCTTGCAGTACAAAACTAATTTTTTTCTCAATGCACTTAATTGCTAGAGTGGTTCACTTAAAGATCACCATGTCTCCATTGTTCACCTCAAAACAGGGACAATTTGAAGAAGGTGGGCACTTTTAGAGCACACTACCTTATATTACATTTTAATGAACCTGCCACCATGTTTAGATATATTGGTGATACATTATGTGAAAGCGGGTATCTACATCATTCAATGTGTATATTTTGGGCAATTTGGTGCTCAAAAGCACCAAAAAAATTTGGGCCAATACAAGCTATAGGAAATTTTTAGTAAAATTTCGGATGAAATCGCCACTTACACTCCTAGTTCAAGAAAATCGGCACATTAGAAATGAAAATAGGATTATAGATGCGTAGTTTATAATTTAAAATCCAATACATGGATGAATGTTGAAACATAGTGCACAACTATAACATTTAATATCCACACTTTGCCATTTCATAGAAAATGAAAAAAAAAAAATATCTAAATAAAACAGGAGGGGGACAAGTGCCAAGAATTAGTCAAGACCAAACGTGGACTCCTTCTACAAATGCTACTATTCGAACAAATTATATCAATTGAATGCATACATGAAAGTAAAAACAAAATCACTGATCAGTTTGCATAAGCTTGCATCGTGTACAATACATTAGTTTGGTTAGCTACCGCAGAGCTATATTAAACTTAGGTGAAGATGGAGCCCCAAATTAGAGGCCAAACTTCACACATGGTTGTCCCGCCCTGTCCTGCCAAATCATTCCATCGAAGGTGAAGGATATTCAAAAAAACATTTCTATTTAAATCTATTTGTTGGAAGTAACAATCCATGAAGATAATCTTTTATTAAAATTTTCACATTCGGAGTTCAAAGCCCCTACTATTAGTATATACAATACTCTGAAGTTAAATCGAACCCAACGGAATTATTAGTTTGAGTAGTTTTAATATTTTAAATGTTCTTTATGACCACCAATTGCATATTTTTTTGGACATAAAAGGACATGGCAGCTTCTTGCTTCGAATTTTTGTTTCTAAAATAAGGTCATTGCAAGTGACCACCAATAGCATATTTTTTTGGATTCTTGTGTGCACGAATAATTGCAACTTCTACAACAAGTTTCCCATTTGTTTTCCGACATGAATTTCATGACTTTATATTTTTTTGGACAAAAAAGGACATGCCTGCTTCTTGCTTTGAATTTTTGTTTCTAAAATAAGGTCATTGCAAGTGACCACCAATAGCATATTTTTTTGGATTCTTGTGTGCACGAATAATTGCAACTTCTACAACATGTTTCCCATTTGTTTCCGACGTGAATTTCATGACTTTATATTTTTTTGGACATGAAAGGACATGGCAGCTTCTTACTTCGAATTTTTGTTTCTAAAATAAGGTCATTGCAAGTGACCACCAATAGCATATTTTTTTGGATTCTTGTGTGCACGAATAATTGCAACTTCTACAACAGGTTTCCCATTTGTTTTCCGACGTGAATTTCATGACTTTATATTTTTTTGGACAAAAAAGGACATGCCTGCTTCTTGCTTTGAATTTTTGTTTCTAAAATAAGGTCATTGCAAGTGACCACCAATAGCATATTTTTTTGGATTCTTGTGTGCACGAATAATAGCAACTTCTACAACATGTTTTACGTAAAACTTTCATGGGTGAATTTCACGAGTTCCAATTTTCGTGGACATTAAGTTAGAGCGCAAGGTTTGTGCACCTATTTCTAATTTCATGTACAAGGTCATTCAAAGTTTTCACCAAATGAATATTTTTTTGGATCCATGAATTTAATAATAATTGCAACTTAAAAATACTTGCAATTTAAGAATAGTTGCAATTTAAAAATAATTGCCACCACATGTTTACATATATTTTTTTGGATTCTTCCGTTTCTTCTTTATGATTTCTGAGTTCTTTTTTTTCCATTTAGAATATTTGAAGTAGTTTGTTTAGAAGAGGTCCCTAACCCTGAACCCTAAACCCTAAGTTAGAAGCTTGAAATCAGAATTTTGAAATTTTGAAAAATTAACATTAAATTCAAAACAAAGTTCACTTTTGGAAATTCAAGTTGTCTTTTACACTTGCTTTATTGGAAAGCGGAAGAAAAATGCCTGGAAATGTATCATCTAATTTTGAAATGTATTGTTCTATTTATAAAATTGTGCAGTAATGGTGCTTTGTAGAGGCTGGTACTTCACGAAAAAGAGTTGACTTTGGCATTCTCCCTTACTGGAAATACGGAGAAGAATCTCCAAAAGAAAGTCTTTCCCGGAAAATATGTTTTTAGTTTGCTGTCAAATTGGAGAAGAATCTTCCAAGGAATGACGGCTTGCACTTATCCCGAAAGTACTTTTGCGTGAAAATGTGCTGAAAATTAGAAGGCGAATCTTTCCAAAATAATTTTTGAAATTTGAACTATCGCTTCTGATTTGGCACGATCTTTCCCCCCCCCCCGCGCCAAAACGTTGTGCATTCGCTTGTGGCTTCTATGCTTGCGTACTCTCATTCCATTTTCTGTCGTCCACCTCTGCGCTCCCTCAAAATTTGGTTCAATTTCTAGTTTCTTGACGTTGTTGTTTCAATTTTTGGAGCGAGTCATTGTTAAAGTAGGCGTCTTGATCTTGCAGGTACCGATAATGTCCTCCCACATGAGATTGAATTCTAACACTTCGTTGGAGTGATTTCTGCGTTGCACTTGTGTTTTGTTCTACACATCGTACTCTTGATTTGTAGGTAGTCAATTAGTTTCAGTGCATTCAAGGAATTTCAATTGTGAGTTTCTTTTTTTCTGTATTCCGAGGAATGTCAAAGTGTGAATGGGTTTCCGTACGGATCTATTTTTAGAAATGATTTATGATTTATGAATGAAAACATGTTACTACACTAAATTCATAGAAATCCAATGTGCTAGATGAGCATTTCAGGTTGCACCGACCTGAATTGCATGCCTTCAATCTTGAGTCCCTCGTCTGGATTTATATATGAAAAAACCATAAGTATAGATGTGCAATTTAGGTTGGTCCGACCTGAATTGCATACCTTCAATTCGGAGTCTCACGACTAGGTTTCTATATAAAAAAGTTCATTAGTATATGAGTGCAATTCAGGTTGGTCCGACCTGAAATGTCATGTCGGAAATCAATAGTCTATAAATGCATTTTAGGTTGCACCAACCTGAATTGCATGCCTTAAATCTTGAGTCCTTCGTCTGGATTTATATATGAAAAAACCATAAGCATAGATGTGCAATTTAGGTTGGTCCAACCTGAATTGCATACCTTCAATTTGAAGTCTCACGACAAGGTTTCTATATAGAAAAGTTTATTTAGATAGGTGTGCAATTTAGGTTGATTCGACCACAAACGCCATGTCGGAAATCAATAGTCCACTAATGCATTTTAGGTTGGACCAACCTGAATTGCATATCTTCAATTCTGTGTCCAACACCTACATTACAATTTGAAAAAATCTGTAGTAATGGTGTGCAATTTAGGTTGATCCGATCTAAAAAGTCATGTTGGAAATCAACATTCTACTAATGCATTTCAGGTTGCACCGACCTGAATGGCATCCCTTTCTTTGCAATAGAATGTTAAAAAATGTTATGTCTCATAATGTAATTCCATTAGGACCAATCTGAATTTCAAATGAAACAAATCTGAATGCCTTTCCTACTATTTATTCTCTACGTAGTTCTGAATTGTTTTATGTTATTTGGATTGTAGGCAAGATGGGCTCCAATTCTTTACCGGATGACATGATGGACTCATCAGAGGATGAGTTGCAAGCTCTTGAGCAAATGAATGTTGGGATTCCGGAGTGTGAAGGGCTTCCGCAACCAATGTGGAATACAAAATTTGTTACTTTGTATAATGGTGAAGCGGAACTTGTTGGAGAGGGTACTTGTCATAGTGTGAACTCTGAACTTGTACTTGGTGCCAATGGGCCTCTTGGTGACACTCATGTATCAGTGCACATTTCAAAGTCACATTCTGAAGTGGATATTCCTGCAGAGCACGTACATTCATTGCTGGCTTGGCCTATTACACTGGTCCATTGTCGTGGAGCAAGTCTACATGATTATGAAGCTAGGGACAATTTCAATCGTCAGTGAACGGCACTCTTGAACCCACCTTCCTCGAAATCTGCTAGACCATATACAAGTGCTTCAAGGAACCCACCTCGTGAGATTGCTGTCAAAACAAAAAAACTCCTCACACAAGAGTCAATCAACGAGGTTTCTAGCAAAGTGTGTTGCAACCAAAATTGCATTCAACCCTTTCCTAGGGAGAAAATTCGGGCCTTCAAAGAACACATGTATCGAAATTCGACGTTCAAACATAGAGCATTCATGAAGACTGAAGTGCACAGACAAATTCATCGCGATGCGAGTGGTAAGCGGATGGTCACGGTTGAAGAGATAAATGTGTGTTTGCGCGCATGGATGCATATTGCGGGGGTCGCAGAGGCTACCTTCTACCGGTATTTGAAATACATGAAGGACAATCGAGAAGCAAGGGATCACGGTAACATGGGATTGCTCAAGCCTAGAGAGCATACCGAACAAGCTACGGCTTTGTTGAAGTGCATTCTAGAGAAGGAAGCCAATCACATGCCGCATCGTACGAGGACTTTGAAGGCAGGTGAGAAGATTGTGTCCAAGATTCTCCCGGCCTCATTTCAATGGAAGGATCAATTACTAAAACTCAATGAAACCAATGCAGCTTTTGGTTTGAAGGAGATTTCTACTTCGAACTTGAGCAAGATTAGGTCGACCAAGTTCCCAGAGTACGATGTGAAGAAGCCGGGAGATAATTTTGCTCGATGTGCTACTTGTGACAAGTTGAATGAGCTTATGAAGGGTTCTATTGCTGGATCCCAAAGTTCTATGAAGTGGTCTAGGAGGTTGACCAAGCACTGTATCACTGCTCGCGCACACAGGGATTATTATACATAAACCGGAATTGGTCGTTCAATTTTCCACATGAATGTGTTACAATTATACATGACAAGATGGATCATGCCAAAACCGCTTCTCCAGTCTTTTCTCACAAGAGTAAAGAACTTGATGGCCTTGTGAAGCTACCTGTTTCTGTGACGGGAATGATTGCACATGGTCATGCTGATGTGCGCTATGCGCATTATGGCTTGGATGTCTTTGCCCATGATTCCAACTATACCATTGGTTCAATGGCAAAGTTGTTGCGAGATCTAGAGTTGGAACCAAAGTTTTCTTCTCGGAAGTTGTTCAAGAATTCGAAGTCCACCAATTTGTTTAAGGCGGTGCTTGAAGGTGCAAGTATGTGCGAAGCATCGCTGCCGCCGGTGCCGAATACTTTAACCCCGGCGATGCGGTTACCACCAATTCTGAACGTGCAAATGGACAATGCCACTGGGGACAATAAGAATAGATATGTTTTCTGTTTTTGGTCTCTTCTTGTTGCGAACAAGATCTTCCGTGAAGTCTACGTGAACTTCATGATTGCCGGTCACACGCATGATGACATTGATGCGCTATTTGGAAGATGGAGCATGGATTTGAAGAAGGAGAACTTCCCTACAATTCCTTCACTCATGAAGTCCTTTATGGATGTGGATTCCATCCCCACTATTCCTCACCTCATTGAAGAGGTGCCTGATTTCAAGGGTTTCATTGCAGGTTCATTTGTGGATGGTGATGACATCCTTATTGGGCACACAAAACCACATCAAGTAAAGTTCTATCTGGATTCAACAGGATGTCCTGTCATGAAGTACAAACTTTTGTGCACAAATGCTGACTGGTTAGGGGAAGACGGAAGAGGCATTAAGTTGTGGAAAGAAGATGCTGAAGGGCAAAGTTTGTGGCCACGCGGTTCGCCGTTGCCAATTCCACTGAAGCCAATGAAAGGCTTGGAAGACATCGTGAAAGGTGTGTCGGGGTTTGTGAAGTATTGGGAGAATTTGTGCAATGCCGATGTCACCGGGGAGTATCGAAGACGTTACGAGCATTTGGTGAAGTATTGGCGTGGCGTGAAGGTAGCATTGATGGAACCATTTCCTACTTTTGATGTTTTGAAGGACGGTTTTTGGCCAACTACCCGTATTCAAGCAAGTGAAATGGATAAATTAGACGATGACGGTGAGGATCGTGAAGAGTTTGGGGAGGATGAAGCATATGTTGGACCATTGAGTGGCCGACCAAATCCATCCTTTAGAGTAGCACGAGATTTGTTCGAAGGCTATTTTGTTGCAGTTCGACCCGCAGATGGTGACTCTCATCCAGTTTGGATTGCGAGGGCATTGTCTAATCCGAATTCCAACCCAGAGAATCCGAACTGTGTCCTCATTCAATATTTTTGTCCCACTTCAAGGAATCAAAATGTTCAAGACTTGTATACTGGATGGGATAGCGAAAAAGGTTTGCGTTGGAGGGTTGATGAAACTGAACCACCGGTTTGGCAACACACAGATGCTCTTATGACTGCGTGGAAGTCCATGATTCAAAAAGATAGTGTGGAGTGCATGATCAAGATTCCGGCTATACAAATTGAAGTCATCAATCAAAGTTTGGCTTCATATAATTGAGAAGTCATAAGCACGTATGTGCATGTGTGGCATGTTTTGATTTGTATTTGACATCCGCATCTTGTGTGAAGTGGATGAAATTTATATTTTGTAGTAGGTGGTTTAGGTTTGGATGTTGTTGGTTTGGATATATAATTTGGTATTGCTTAGTTGTATGTTTTGGAAAGTTCATCTTGTTTTTTAAAAACAAGAAAATTTAGTTTTAATATTAATATATTTTATTTATGTACTCTTGTGTTTTATTTATTTATTTTCTACTCCAAAGTATTATTTTAATTGGTTATCAGAGCACATATGTTATAAAATCTCTTGAAATTTCATTTGAAAGTGTGAAGTGATGATAAAAAGGGGTAGTGGGTATAACCACTTTGTTTTGGATAAACATGTACTTTACTTGTCACATTCTGGATAGAAGCTGGTTGGTTGTTACAACTTTCCTGCCTGTGTAAGTCACTAGCAGCCCCAAGTCATGTTTGTCTCTCAGTCGCTCATACGAATTCAACGTGAATCGAACCCGGACCGCCTGAATGAAGTATACAACCCCTTACAACCAACCGTAGAGCTCATGACTTGGTGTTCTGAAGATGTTGTGATCGGTTAATATATTCATGAAAACATTAAACCTCAAATTCAAACAGAATTTATTTCAGGACTTTGTATATCACTATACTATCATTTTAATGAAAATTGCAATTCAAAATAGACAGTATTATTTTGAGAGGGTCCAAAACTCTCAAAATTTTGAATATAGTGTTCCATGGAGAATAGAGAACGGACTTGCCTTTTTCATTGGACGCAATCCATAGAAAAGCATACTAAATCTGATATACGTGGTGACTTACAAGATCAACACAGACTACTATGCAAACAATACAAAAATGCACTTTCATCAACACAATTAGAGGAACGCTACCTTGCCATTAAGGCTTGGTGGCTATCATCAGGGGCCACAACAGAAGAAGGACTATATAGTTTGGAGTTATGGCTTTCCTTCTGGCATTTTTGTTATTGGCAATGGGGCGGATTTATGCAATTCGTAAGTTATTATTTCTCAAAATTCTTACATGTATGCATTTTGATGTCTCGTGATAATATGATGTTCATAGTTTTTTGTTTTACATTGTACTGTCTACTTTGACAATTGGGAAATATTGTGTCCATTATTCAACTTGACAAGGCATGATGGAACATGTCACTCTAACTATCACAACAATCATCTTGGTGTTGTGGTACACCATGTCCACCTTTTGTGGATTCAAGTTTAGAAATTTCTTGTCGCTAATGCACTTCATGTATTAGAAAAGTATATGTATTTATCCCTCGAGAGACCCCTCTTGGGAGTCTTTCACTCCTGTACACAAAGGCATAATTTTCCAAGAATCACTGGCATTTCATTTGTTATCTAATTTCCTTTTGTTGCTCTTATGCGTCATATCCCCTATGTGTCATCAATGTCGTGAGATGAGTCAGTCATGCATGCATTGAAATGGCTGCTATGTAGTCCATTTTCACTGATTCCATAAGTGATTGATATATTCATGATTTAACAAACTCTAAGAAGGCAGAAATGCCTTCATGCAACCTAGCGGAGACTGTGCACAACAAGTGGCTTCAAGAATCAAGAAATCGTGGAAGCGACATATACATCGCTACAGTTGATGATTTTGTTAGGGCCTTCATGTAGATGGTAAGGTTTTACCAATACCTCAAAGGCAACAGAGTTGGCAAGGGCCCCGGCAAAGAAGAATTGTGGCTCCAAGTGGCCCAACGTTCAGCTGAACGTAGTGGAAATCCGAAGGTGCTCACAGATGCTCTTTTAAACCTTCCTGATGTCTCGAAATTCTTCAATAGGGAGCCTCATCTTGAGGGTGAAGAAGTATTTGGATCACATAAGAGAAAGGCAGACCATCCTTTGGGTTGCGAATATGATTCACATAGACCAAATATAGTTAATTATTCACATCCCCGTGTCCAGACAAGATCCTTCAGAGCTTCTACTAGTGCTCCAACTCTGCACCTGATCTTCAAAGACATAGTTTCAAATAATGAAGTAGAAATCCCATCAGATATGGACACTACGGAGGAATTTCGTAGTTGTACTGGTTCCCTTTCATTCCATGTGTCCGCTATTCATGAGAGCGACTGTGACAACATAGGCTGGCACATTGCAAGAATACCAAAAACATCTGCAAAGGCATGTTTTGCTATTCAAGCCCTTACAAAGAAGAAATGCACAGCTCGTATTGTCCAAAATAACGTACCTACAGCCGCACCAACATATACTAGTATGATGGAAAATTACAAGAAGAACAGGAATGACCGAATGGCTTTCTTTTTCTGCAACGACGACATCGAACATTGTGTGAAAGGTACGAAGCAGAAGTGGGTGTTGTCCAAACCCGCAATTCCTGAGATTTGGCCTGTGAAAAGAGGCACCGCATTATCGCAAGAAGAGGTATTAACCTTTGAAGTTGCTAGATTCCGGCTTCCTCAGCGTGAAGTTATTTCACCTCGCAGATTGTTTGGTGGCTAAACCAGAATACAATTGGTATCTGCTTATCCTATTCCGGTGACACCAGACGACCACCCAAAATAACGATCGGAAAAAGTTATTCGTCGAAATCCAAAGGCACCAACAGTGAAACATGCAAACAATTTGGCTTCGGCTATGACCCTAGATGCTCGGATTAAGAGGGTGACCATGGTTCCTTATTCTGGTTTTGGTTGCATAGTATGTTTGGTTTCGGGAGCGGAGCCGGGAGCAGAGCAATACATGCTTACGATTTCCTCGTTCCCAGAGTGCACATGTCTTTACTTCAAAGGCATGCAGACAAAGTCTTTAGGACAGCGCGATCAGTGGGCAAATTACAAACATCTTTATTTCATTTTCAATGTTATCTACAACTTGCAATCTACAGTACATGGCTTTATTCATGCTCCAAGTTTCAGTTTCAATGACGTGAAGCAAGTCCTTCTTAGTGGGATCATGAACCATGTAGACCCTATGTAGGAGTAAATGAGTTCTTCATGTTCTTCATGTGCTTCTGCTTTTTATTATTTAAGAAGTTGTGAGACTAAAAGGGCTACTACTTTCCTAAAACCTAAACCACTAAGTGCACAAGTGACCGCCTATTTGGACTACTTGTATTCTATATTTTGCTTAAACTTCAAACTGTATCAAATCCTTTGTATTATCCTTTGCATTTCAAAATTTTCCTTATACTCATTTTCTACAACACCCTAATCAATGCACTACAAAGTATTTTGGTCTAGAGGTCGAGTGCTCTACTTTTAGAGTCATCATAATGATTCCAAATAATAGCACGATGAAACAATTAGCAAAATGATTATATTCTGACCCTAAACCGCAAACAATAATCAGTGATAAATGTCTAATTGTCCTACACAATCATAGGGCACTGTACATCCATGGTCATAGGTCCTCTTCTAGTAGATACCTTTGTTTATACATGTAATGGACTCTTCTTCATTGTAGGATGTTTGCCCTAATCCAACTATATGCCTCTTGTACTCTTGTAATTAAATCATCTTCACGGGCGGGTTCTATCTAACTTTCATAAATTTGTTTTAGGAAACACTCTAGGTAGCACAATCCACTTTAATCAATCACTTCATCCATTCATTCCATTATGACAATGTATAGTATATGAATCCACTTTAATCCTAAACCGCCATCTCGTATCATTCACTTCTACCATCCACTGCCATGAATAGGAAAACCACTTTTTTAAGCACTTCTTCATCCACTGTCCTCAATTATCATTCTTTCAAGTCATCCACTTTTACGGATTTGTCATCCACTTTTTAGGCCAGTTTTTCATCCATTTCCATCAACTGTCATCCACTTTTTTATCCACTTTTTCATCCATTTCCATTAACTATCATCCACTTCTTCATCTACATTCATCCAAATTTCGAACAATTTTCGAACAATTTTCGAACAATTTTTTATTTTCCATCAAAATCTCCACTCCCCATTCTCCATTTCCCGCTCCCTACTCTCCACTCGCCGCTCGCTGCTCACGCGCTAGCGCCGCTCATGTACAATGAAACTGGATAATATGTTGTACAAGTTGCAATTATTCATAAACTCAAGAATCTGAAAAAATGTGTAATTGGTGGTCACCTTGAAAGGCTTTGTAAGTGATACAAAGTATTGGGGCAACAACCTTTGGAATGTACTTTAATGCCCCCGAAAATATAAAGTCATGAAATCCATGTACAAAGAAAATGGGTAACATGTTATAGAAGTTGGAAATATTCACAAACTCAAGGACTCGAAAAAACATGCAATCATTGGTCAGCTTGAATGGCCTTGCACATGAAACAAAATATTGGGGCAACAACCTTTGCCCTGTACTTTAATGTCCAAAACAATATAAAGTCATGAAATTTACGAACAAAGAAAATGGGTAAGATCTTGTACAAGTTGCAATTATTCATAAACTCAAGAACTTAAAAAAACATGTAATTGGTGGTCATCTTGAATGGCCTTGCACGTGAAACAAAATATTAGGGCAACAACCTTTGCACAATACATTAATGCCATAAAGAATATAAAGTCATGAAATCCATGTGCAATGAAAATGGGTAACATGTTGTATAAGTTGCAATTATTCATGAACTCAAGAACCTCAATAAAAACATGTAATCGGTGGTCACCTTGAATGGCCTTGCACGTGAAACAAAATATGGGGGCAACAACATTGCCCTGTACTTTAATGCCCTCAAAAATATAAAGTCATGATATCCATGTACAAAGAAAATGGGTAATATGTTGTACAAGTTGCAATTATTCATGAACTCAAGAACCTCAATAAAAACATGTAATCGGTGGTCACCTTGAATGGCCTTGCACGTGAAACAAAATATGGGGGCAACAACATTGCCCTGTACTTTAATGCCCCCAAAAATATAAAGTCATGAAATCCATGTACAAAGAAAATGGGTAACATGTTGTACAAGTTGTAATTATTCATAAATTCAAGAACCTGAAAAAGCATGCTATTGCTAGTCACCATGAACGGGCTTATATGTAAAACAAAATATTGGGGCGGCAACCATGCCCTGTACTTTAATGCCTCCCAAAATATAAAGTCATAAAATCCATGTACAAAGAAAATGGGTAACATGTTGTACAAGTTGCAATTATTCATAAATTCAAGAACTCGAAAAAACATCCAATCGGTGGTCACCTTGAATGACCGTGCATGTAATACAAAATATAGGGGCAACAACCTTGATGTGTTCTTTAGTGCCCTAAAGAATATAAAATCATGACATTCACGTACAAAGAAAATGGATAACATGTTGTAGAAGTTGCAATTATTCATAAACTCAAGAACCTGAAAAAACATGTAATTGTTGGTCACCTTGAATGGCCTTGTAAGTGAAACAAAATATTGGGGCAACAACCATGCCTTGTACTTTAATGCCCCTCCAAAATATAAAGTCATGAAATCCATGTACAAAGAAACTGTATAACATGCTGTACGAGTTGCAATTATTCATAAAGTTAACTCGAAAACTTGAAAAGACATGTAATCGGTGGTCACCTTGAATGGCCTTGTATGTAAAACAGAACATCGGGGCAACAACCTTTGTAGTGTACTTTAATGCCCCTAAGAATATAAAGTTATGAAATCCAGGTACAAAGAAAATGGGTAACATGTTGTACAAGTTGGAACTATTCATAAACTCAAGAACTCGGAAAAACGTGTAATTAGTGGTTACCTTGAATGGCCTTGCACGTGAAACAAAATTCTAAGGCAACAACCTTTGCACTGTAGATTAATGCCCCAAAGAATATAAAGTCATGATATCCATGTACAAATAAATTAGGTGACATGTTGTACAAATTGCAATCATTCATAAACTCAAGAATTCAGAAAAACATGCGATCGAAGGTCACCTTGAACGGCCTTGCACGTGAAACAAAATATTGCGGCAACAACCTTGTGTTGTACTTTAATGCCCCCCAAAATATAAAGTAATGAAATTCATGTATTAAGAAAATGGATCACATGTTGTACAAGTTGCAATTATTCATAAACTCAAGAACCTGAAAAAACTTGTAATTGGTGGTCACCTTGAATGGCCTTGTACGTGAAAGAAAACATCGGGGCAACAACCATGCCCTCTACTTTAATGCCCCAAAAAATATAAAGTCATAAAATCCATGTACAAAGAATATGGGTAACATTTTGCTCAAGTTGCAATTATTCATAAACTCAAGAACTAGAAAAAACGTGCAATTGTTGGTCACCTTGAATGGCCTTGTACGTGAAACAAATTATTATGGCAACAACCTTTGCACTGAACATTAATGTCCAAAAAAATATAAAGTCATGAAATTCACGTACAAAGAAAATGGGTTACATGTTCTACAAGTTGCAATTATTCCTAAACTCAAGTACCTGAAAAAAAACATGTAATTGGTGGTCACCTTGAATGGCCTTGAACGTGAATCAAAATATTGGGGCAACAACCTTGCCTTCTACTTTAATGCTCCAAAGAATATAAAATCATGACATTCACGTACAAAGAAATTAGGTAACATGTTGTACAAATTGCAATTATTCATAAAGTCAAGGATTTGAAAAAACATGCAATCGTTGGTTCCCCTGATAGGCCTTATACGTGAAACAAACTATTAGGGCAACAACCTTTGCAATGTACTTTAAATCCCCAAAGAGTATAAAGTCATGTAATCTACGTACAATGAAATTGGGTATCATGTTGTACAAGTTGCAATTATTCAAAAACTCAAGAACTCGAAAAAACATGCAATCGGTGGTCACCTTGAACAGCCTTGTATGTGAAACGGAATATGGTGCAACAACCTTGCCCTGTACTATAATGCCCGAATAAAAATATGGTCATGAAATCCAGGTACAAAGAAATTGGGTAACATGTTGTACAAGTTGCAATTATTCATAAACTCAAGAACTTGAAATAACATGCAATTGTTGGTCATTTTGAATGGCCTTGTACGTGAAACAAATTATTATGGCACCAACCTTTGCACTTAACTTAAATGTCCAAAAAAATATAAAGTCATGAAATTCTCGTACAAAGAAAATGGGTAACATATTGTAGAAGTTGCAATCATTTAGAAACTCAAGTACCTGAAAAATCATAAAATTGGAGGTCACCTTTAATGGCCTTGTACGTGAAACAAAATATTAAGGCACCAACCTTGCTTTGTACTTTAATGCCCGTAAAAAAATAAAATCATGAATTTCAAGTACAAAGAAAATGGCTCACATGTTGTACAAGTTGCAATTATTCATAAACTCAAGAACTTAAAATAACATGCAATTGTTTGTCATTTTGAATGGCCTTGTACGTGAAACAAATTATTATGGCGACAACCTTTGCCCTGAATTTTAATGTCCAACAAAATATAAAGTCATGAAATTCACATAAAAGGAAAATGGGTAGCATGTTGTACAAGTTGCGATTATTCATAAACTCAAGAACCTGAAGAAACATGCAATTTGTGGTCACCTTAAATGGCCTTGTACATGAAACTAAATATAAGGGTGACAACAATGCCCTATACTTTAATGCCTCTAAAATTATAAAGTCATGAAAGTCACGTACAAAGAAAATGGTATCTTGTACAAGGTGCACTTATTCATAAACTAACACTATATTCATTAATTTGGGAGTTTGGGACCCTCTCAAAATAATATATCTATTTAGATGCTAAAAATTGAATGTTGGATTTAGACAATTTAGGTTGATATACACTAAATTCATTCATGTCATTAGAGCAATTTCCATTAAAATGAGAGTTTTTTGAGTTATAGAGTCTTGCAATACATTTCATTCTTTGTAATAGCAATTTTTGATTCATATAAGTGAAGATCATTTCCTATCCTGAACACCAAGTCATGACATCTGCGGTTGGTTGTAAGAGATCGTTTTTCTCATCCAAGCGGTCCGGGTTTGATTTTCATTGAATTCGTATGAGCACATGATAAAAATACATGACTTGGTGCTGCTAAGTGAGCTTTGCAAGCAGAAAAGTTGTAACCTCCAACCGGCCGCCTATCCTAAATGTGACAAGTGCTTAACATGTTAACAAAAAAAAAAGTGGGTATACCCACTACTTTTTCGGTTATTGTTCAAAGTACAATTCCAAATGAAATATACACAATGTGAAATAAAAAAATGAATCGAATGAGAAATAGAGAAAACAGAGTACCATAATATATTACAAAAGATATGAATACTAGATGTAAATGCATTATTTTTTCTAAATAAAAAACATACGCTTTGAAAGATTTACGCATTAGCAAACATTCATAATATAAATTCAATCGCCCTAAAGAAATTCCACATATTTTTCTATATTAGAATTCCATCAATTCTACAAAACATGACAATGTACTATAATATAATTAGGAAACATCCAACATGCATGCACACTGATCATTAGATATCAAGTGTATGATGCAAGACTCTGGTTGATTACTTCAATTTGAACAGCCGGGATCTTGATCATGCACCGCACGGCATCTTTTTTGATTTGTGACCTCCATGCTGCCATCAGAGCGTTCATATGCTCCCAAACCGGCGGCTCATTTTCATCGACCTTCCAACGCAAACCTCTTTCGCTATCCCATCCAGTGTAGTAGTCTTGAACATCTTGATTTCGAGATGTTTGACGGAAGTATTGAATGAATACACAATTCGGTTTCTCTGCATTACAGTTTGGATCAAACAATGCCCTTGCAATCCAAATTGGTCGACTGTCATGTCTGCAGGTCGAACTGCAACGAAATAGCCATTGAAGAGATCACGTCCCACCCTGAAGGATGGTTGTGGGCGACCTGACAAAGGCCCAACATAGGCATCATCCTCAGCAAACTCTTCACGATCCTCGCCATCTTCGCCTAACTGATGCACCAGAGTCGCTTGAACACGCGTTATCGACCAAAAACCATCTCGCAGAACAGTAGTGTTCGGTACCGGGTTTTGCATTGCCACCCTCACATCATGCCAATAGTGCACTAAATGTTCATAGTGCCTTCGGTACTCCCTAGTGACGTCCGCATTGCACATGTTTTCCCAATACTTCTCAAATCCAAATATACCTTTCATAATGTCTTGTGCGCCTCTCATGGGTCCTTGTTGAACTGCCGAAGGTACTCCATGCGGCCACAAACTAAGCCCTTCAGTGTCTTCTTTCCACAATTTAATGCCTCTTCCATCTTCCCCCAACCAGTCCACGTCAGTGCACAGTAGCTTGTACTTCATGACCGGAGTTCCATGTGAATCTAAATAGAATTTGACTTGTTGTGGTCTCGTATGTCCTACGAGGATGTCGCCACCGTCAAGAAATGAACCTGCAATGAAGCCCTTGAAATTGGGCACCTCTTCAATTAGGTGAGGAATAGTAGGAATGGATTCCACATCCATGAAAGACTTCATGAGCGTAGAAACTATCGGGAAACTCTCCTTCTTCAATAGCATGCTCCATCTCCCAAACAACGCATCAATATCGTCGTGCGTATGACCAACGATCATGAAGTTCACATACACTTCACGAAAGATCTTGTTCGCGACAAGTAGAGACCAAAAACAAAACACATATCTGTTTTTGTTGTCCCCCGTGGCATTATCCATTTGCACATTAAAAATAGGTGGCAACGACGTTGCAGACACTAAGGTTATCGGTGGTTCAGGAAGTGACGCTTGACACATCTCTTTGCCCTTGAGCACTGCTTCAAACAATGGTGACGAGCCTGCATTGACAAACAACTGTCTAAAAGAAGACTTTGGTGGTTGTTTAAGGTCTCGCAACAACTTTGCCATTGAACCAATGGTGTAGTTTGAATCATGGGGAAAGAGATCCAAGCCATAATGTGCACACCGGACATCAACGTGACCATGCGCAATCATACCAGTGACTGACACGGGCAACTTCATAAGGCCATCGAGCTCCTTACTTTTGTGAGAGAAGACAGGCGAAGCTGTTTTTGCATGATCCATTTTGTCATGCATGATTGTAAGACATTCATGGGGAGAATTGTGCGACCAATATCGATTTACATAATAGATCTCTCTGTGAGCCCGAGCAATGGCTAGGTGTTTGTCCAACCTCTGAGACCATAACATAGCGGTTTCAGACCCCGCAAGAGCACTCTTCATGAGCTCTTGCAACTTGTCACAAGTACCACAACGAGCAAAATTATCTCCAGGTTGCTTCACATCGTACTCAGGGAACCTAGTAGACCTGATTTTGCTCAAGTTAGATGTGGACACTTCCTTCAGTCCGAATGCAACATTGGTCTCGTTGATTTTTGCCATTTGACCTTTCCATTGAAAAGTAGCTGGTAAGATTTTGGAGACGACCTTGTCCCCGGACTTCAAAGTTTGGGTACGATGTGGCATGTGATCCGCTTCTCTTTCTAAGATACATTTCAGAGTAACAACCGCTTGTTCTGTGTGCTTTCTTGGCTTCATCAATCCCAAATTACCATGCTCCCTCGCTTCACGACCATCCTTCAAGGCATATTTCTGATAGCGATAAAAAGTAGACTCAGGGCCCCCGGCAATATGCATCCAAGCTCTCATGCAAACATCTATCTCATCAATTGTAACCACCCTTCTACCTCACGAGTCTTGATGCACTTGTCTATGCACTTCAATTTTCATGAAAGCTCTATGCTTGAACGATGAGTTTTGGTACATGCGATGCCGGAAAGCTCAAATTTTTTCTCTTGGAAAAGGTTGCACACAATTTCTACTGCAACACAATTTACTAGATACCAAATTGATGGATTCTTGACTGAGAAGGTCCTTCATTTTGATGCAGGTCTTGTGAGGTGGATTTTGAATGCTACTTGTATATGATCGGTTGGACTTCAAGGAAGGTGGGTTCATACGACTTGCTAGTAATCGATTGTAATTATCCCCGACGTCATGGTCATGCAGACTTGCTCCACGGCAGTGGACTAGGCGAATAGGCCATGCTACCAACGCACGTACCCTCTCCTGGGGGATATCTACTTCAGAATGAGTCTTGGAAATGTGCACTGCTATATGAGTATCGCCGAGAGGACCGTCAGCACCGAGCTCGAGCTCAGAATTCGCACTGTGACATACACCATCACCAACAAGAGTACCTTCCTCATTATAGAGAGTAACAACACTTGTATTCCACAGATGTTGTGGAATTCCCTCACACTCAGGAATGTCAACAGTCATATCATGTCCGCTATCCCTATCACCGTCAGACCAGAGTATATTGTTGAAAGGATCAATCGTGGAGCCCATAGTACCTACACATAAACAATGTGATGTATAGTTAGAAGACAAATCCCCCAATGTGCTTGTTTAAAAAATGAGCAGTTATTGAATTTATTAGGTCAAATCGACCTGAACAATGAATACATAGAATATTGCAGAGAACACGATTTACATAACTACGGACCTAATACTAATTCATATGTATGAAGACTTATTTTAGGTCGAGTTGACCTAATGTCGTCATGTAATTAAGTCCCAAGAGTACAAAAAGTTTTGAAAAATAAAAAAAAGAAGGGTAAGTTTAAATTGTTGCGAAGAACATTATATGTAATGTCTACATTTGAACCTCAAGTTCATTCTAATCATGAATTCAGTACCATAATTCCATTTAGGTCGAATCGACCTAAAAAATTCTGAATCAAAAATCATTCATGGAATATTTATCAATTGCTTAGAATTAGGATATTAGATTGTTTCGGATATGGAACAATTTCATTGAGATTTAAATAAACATAAAATTCACTAATCCATCTTTCAGGTTGACTCGATCTGAAATTTATAGTTTTATGAATTTATATTAGCATATATAATGACATAACTAAATGGAACATCGTCATTCAGGTCAAGTCGACCTGATTCTCAATATCAGGAATAAAGTTCCTTCACTCTGTTTAAAACATGACCACCATGATGAGGCTCCTCTTCATGTTCAATTAGGTCGACACGACCTGAATGCCTCTGGAAATTCAGGAACTGCAAAGACTGTCTTCTCGTAATGTCGTATTCCATGATTTCCGGCGACATATTCGGATGTTTTTAAACTACTACTATACGATTCTAAAATATCATGAACTGGTCCATATATGAAAGCAGTACACAATGCAGCAGTTACAAGTGTACCATCTCGCAAAATATGTACTCTGCAGAAAACTTTGACTACCTTAAAATACAAAGAAATTCATGAGTGAGGAGGAGGATAATCATAAGCAAAACCGTAAACCCTAAGGTACATTTGAATGGAAATTTCCCGAGACACTAAGGATTCCTACATGTCATACCAAAAACGTCAAGCGCCTCAACGAACTACAATAGTACAATCGTGCACGGTCTGTGATTCAACAACTCTTCACGGAAATCAATAGTGGTGGAAAACAAAGGAGCAGTGCGTTAGCAGAGCTTCACAGTCGCTTCAGAGGAGAAAAGAAAAACGAAGAAGCCAGAAGTCGACAGTACTCAACTATTTCTAGGCGGGAATGGGGATGGTGGCAACTACAACACCGAATTTCGAATTCTAAGATGCCATGCCAACAACATTCGTGCTTTTCCTCAAAATTCCTGGAGTAAGGTACTGTTCACTAGGAAAACGACATGGACAACTGGTAGCTTTTTTTATTCCTTCACCTTATTTAGGGCTGACAATTCATAGTCTAAATTATTCTGGATTTAGGTATTTTAGTTTAGAATGAACTTTTTTTGAACTTCTTTTTTCAGCTTCCTAAAATTCTCTTTCTTACCTTAGACTGCAGTGTGCTTTAATGATTCTGTAATTGGTCAGACTTTTTCTTGATTCCCTTAACTATTTGTACTCCTAAATACCCAAGGCCTATTCTGAGCTTTTTGAAATTTGCTCCAAATAGAACAAAATGCCATAATTTTAATAAGTTGTATGATTGTTTTATGAATTGTAACCGTATAGAATTTAGGGGACCCCCGGGAGGGTGGGTGGGACATCCTTTTTCAAGGTTGTTCCTACCTGATCACTACTGCTATTCACCCACATAATTTTTACATTGCAAATAATCTCAACTTCAATCCACAACATCTCCATCACATTATCTTTGCAAAAAATAGTAGTATTTCAATATATAAAGAAGTTTTGCCAGATCACTATCATGGCATATCAATCCTAGCTTCATCTCACACTATGGTTGCTTTCCTATTCACAATACATGATGTAGCCTAGTTTTATGTACATCAAGTAACATAATTTTCAGCATCCCTGTTAGTTGTCAAATTCTTTGGGTTGAGCCATCCTGGTGAATTCTTCAAAAGAGTTGTAACTCTCACCTGTCCCCATGACAAAACCACACATCGCAATGTTCAGTTAGTCGTGGACAAGGTGTCTTCAAGTTACAACAGCTTGTTATCACTTATCTATTTTGATAAATACACCACATATTAGCTCAAGTTTATAATCCAGATATGACTAAATAAACTTCAAGGAAACTCAAGGAAGTTTTAAGGAAATTCAATACGATAATTCGGCAAGGAAGCGACTGAAATTACAAAGAAACTGAAATCACGAAGCAATAGACATTACGAAGCAACTGAAATCACATAGCCATTGAGATCATACAATGACTAAATTCTTCGAAGCAACTAAAATCCCACAGCAAACTGAAATCATGAAGCCACTGAAATTTCACGGGACCCATCAAATCAAATCAAACAGATTCATTGCGACTATTTTTGGAACTTGTGATGCAGCCATGTTTCTCTCCGGTCCTCCCATCCAGCAATCCAATCTGTTCTCCAAAGTCAAGCTAAGCACTTGTGTAATTTCTATCTGTGCCTGCTTGCTTAATATACTAGATCCCCAGTTTGGACCTCCTATGATGGCTGCAAATGGGCCAAACACCCATGACTGTTACGGCCATTATTAGATTAGTACCGACTTGTTGTAAATATCTAGTACTTTCTCCATCAGTTAGTAAGTTGTTATATTTAACTTCCACTAATTTGGATTATGGGTTACCTCATTTGGTACTACCCTTGCTTAACTGACCCCATAATTCATCCACTTCATTAGTAAAACACCTAATAGAAGCTTGATGGGAGGGCGGGAGGGGCTGATTTTAACTAATTAATAAATTAGTACATGACTACTCTAGTCACATCACCACTTCTTAGATACAAATTAGGCACCATGCCCATGGTACTATTTGCCTCTAATGTATCTATATGGAATCATGATCTACCCATAATAAACACATTTTTTTTACATTTTTTTCCTTTTCTTTTTTTCTTTTTTCCTTTTTTCCATTCCTTTTCCTTTTTCCCTTTTTGCAAGTTTTCCAAGCATGTGACCACACATATACTTAAGAAAAAATCTCTATGTCACATTATTCTATGTAACATGGCTAAGGGTTTAGGGAACCCTCGGGAGGGTGGGTGGGACATCCCTGTCAAGGGCAATTTCTATCAATCCTTCCATATACATATCCACTCAACTCATGGCATTACATAGCATGCAAGCAAGGTATAATTTATCCATTGCAAGATAATTTATTTCATTCCAATACTGATAATTCCATTACACTTGTGCATCAATACATTAAAGAAGTCTGCTAAAATAAATATACATATGTAGCAATTCTATTGTATCATTACAGTAATCTAGTCTTTCTACTAACTATATCTCAAGAGTCATGAAAAAGAAACTTCATGATTGAATAACCCCATTCTCTGGTCGTTGTAATTTGGAGAGAATTGTATTTGGCAAAAATAGTCATTGAGGCTGCAGACCTCACCTGTCCCCATGAAACACCCACACATAATAATGTTAGGTACTTTCGTAGACAAGGTGTCTTCAGTCTGCATGCAGCTTGTTATCACTGTCACAAATGCTATGAAGCCAAAAGAATTAAGGTAGGTGGCTCTAAAACAGACCCGTCTCTAAAAGCGATCTGGCTGCAGAGGTACATTCTGCTTTCTTCGATGTACCAAAGACGTACATTTCACAAGGGGGTCGCTTTTAGAACCACTGCATTTCAAACTTCAAAAATTCATAACTAATTCCACAGAGATCCAAAAAATATGAAACGACTTGGGTTGGATGCCAATTCCATTTTTCTTCTTATGAAAATTTACTGAAATTTGTTTCATGAATGTTAGCATCCTCCAAAATGCAATCAGCTCTTAAAGGGTCGCTTTTAGAGCATCCTACCTTACATCGGGATGATCCAAGCAATTAAAATAATCCAGAGCAATTTGAACGACCAGCTGTGGCATATGAAAGCACTTGTGCGTAAATGAAAGCAAGCATGCATAAATGTCAGAGGGAATAAAAGTTGAAATAAAGAACGGCATTAATTGTGAAGGTTCGAAGGAACTAGGCAACAGTCAATAGCATTTGACACCTGTGGAGCAGCCATCAGTGTGTCTGTATCTTTGATGAAGCGCGCAGGGGAGCAGTCAGTGTTGAGTTCTTGCTTGCCCGCTCAGATGGTTCAGGGATCCAAATGCATGCTTATTTATTGGCATGGTTTAAATCATGTGGGAGCTTTTGTAACAGGCTACCCATCATGTTTTTATGTAACCCCAGCCACTACACTAAAAAGGAAATTTAGTGTTGGCAACACTATTTGCGAACCATGACACTAAATATCATTTACCCTACTAAAGTAAGTAACACTAAATGTAATTTCTAACACTAAAAGTACTCTATGGTAAATCTGAAATCTGTACTCTACGGCAAATCTGAAATCTGAAATCTGTACTCTATGACAAATCTGAAATCTGAAATCTGGTAAATCTAAATCTATGCATTGAAGTTTAGCACTACACTAATTGTCCTAAAATTGACATTTAGTGTAGGGTCAAGTAGGGTGGTAATTACATTAAATGTAATCCAACACTAAATATCCTTTTTAGTGTACTAATTTTAATTACCTGGGTTAGTGTTAGGTGGAGTCACTAATCTGGCCTTAAGTGGTACCTTATCTGGTGTACTTTTTGTAACTGACTATTTTGACCATCCCATCACTTATTGACAAATCTAATAAGGGAGGGTGGGTAAGAAAAGGACCTAAAAGGTGTCTTTATATCCCATCAACTTGTGACAAAGCAATTCATGATGAAATTACTAAGTCTACAAGTATTTTTTGTCTATAAGGGGCCCTAATCTTCCCTTAGTGGACATACATCTTTAATTTTGAGGGCTATCTTTTATTCTTTTTTCATCTTATTTTCCTTTTTCCTTTTTCCTTTTTGTACCATAAATCCAAGGTTGTACTTTAGTTTATGTAAGAAAAAGACTATTCCCATACTTTATTGTATTATGGAACATATAAGGAGGGTTTAGGGTTTAGGGTTTAGGGTTTAGGGTTTACGGTTTACGGTTAAGGTGTGAAAATCGCAAGAGTGATGTGAAGTCTTTCAATGCTCTTTGCAAAAGTGAGGATGTAAGAACTTGGTGACTGAGAAAATATGAGGTTTAAGGGCCTAATTTGTATAACCCCAAATAATTTATGGCTTCTTCAAATCTACTCTATAATGTTTTAAAATTGAATTTTCGATGTGATTTTAGTCCAAAGTCTAGTGTTTTTGAGACTCATTTCAAGATCTCTCAACACTAAAGGTACTAAAGATTGCAATGGATACCCTTGCTCAAAATCTTGAATAGAAGAATCAATATTATTTATTTTTTCGATCGATATTTTGATGCTAAAACTAAACTTCTAGAAGTGTTATTGAAAAGTATGAACTACTAAATAGGATTTATTTTACTTCGACGTTTTGCAAATACTAGATTTTGGTGCCTTGGGCATTTAGAAGTAAAATAATAAGTTGACTTGCACTTGGGCTACATATATTCATAACAACCTCAACAACATTTAGGGATATTTATAGCCCAAATGCAAGTCAACAAATTCTTGAAAATATAGCACAATATTTTTTTTAAATTCATCGGAAATGTGATTCTTGTTTAGAGTTGTCCAATTACTTGACTTACCCAAATGTGAATAAAAAGTCAACAAACAAACAAACTATATATATATGTATGATATAAAATATAAATAGTAGTAGTAGTTCTTATTCTATATTTGATTTTATGAACTGCATTCTCCATCACAAAGTGTAGAGTCTAAAGTTCGAGGTTTGAGGGCCATATAGGTTTCAGACACCTTCATGTGTGGAACGGGGACATTCCTATAAAAGGCTTTCCATAAGCTTTCTAATAAATAAAGTCCTAGACTAAGAAACACATCCCAAGATAGAGACATTGTCATATCAAGATATTTGACAAAACCATCACATGAAAACTTGTAATGGAAGCCCACAAAAGCTAATAAAAATTCACGAGTGAAGATTAAAATCAAGATCTTTGATGGTCCATTTTTGTGTTCATTACAGCTTCAAAGTTTAAAAAAAGGTCATTGAACATCCACTTTAATTTGTATATACCCTAGTACCTTGTATATTTATATGTTGTTATTTAGAAAAAAATACTTGATAAAAAATAAGAACGTGCGTCATCCATAATTATTTCTCTTATTAGATGGAGGGACAATGTACTTGTAGTACATTGGTGCTTTTACTAAATTTTTGGTAATTATAGCTTGAAAGGTTAAATTCTAAAATGGTGACTTCTAATTTTATGGCTCCTACTAACTTTTGAAAGGTGCATTATACCTTATTTATTCATGCACCTCACATGCGGACATAATTGCAAAACATACTAATTTAAGACACATTCAGAAGACTTTGAACTTCTCATGATTATTCTTAAGTGAATGAATTTGGTAATTACAAAGCATGGTCTTAAACATGATGTATCCTATAGTTCTAATTAATGATTACTTTGTTTTAGAGTATGAGTAGGCCATCAATTGAAGCATTCATTGTAAAAAGCCAGGAATGAATGAAAATGATTGATGGTTTAGGATTTATTAATGTTATGTACTTGTGAAGGTTATTGAAGCCTGACCCAAACTGCCTAATTGTTTTTCGGAATTATACCAATTATCATCAAGCATAACTATACACTTTCTTGGGAAAGGCTTACTTAATTTTATAACAATTAAATTTTATATTAATGTGCTTTACTTTATGTATTCTTTAAAACTGACATGTAGTTTATAGTAGAACTCATAGAATTATTGTATGAATGTGTGGAAAAAGATTCATACATGTTTTGAATATCACGAAGTCACAAAGATCATGGAAACATTCATTTCATAGAAGAAGGCATTTAGTTACTTATTCATTCCACATATTTTAGATTTTTTACTAAACAAAAATCACCCTAAGCACTGGCATTATGCGTTGAAGAATTCCCAATGAAGTTCTAATTATTCTATTTAAAAGCATATATTTATAGAATCATGTAACTATTATTTCTTTCATTGTAAACAAGACGTTAAAGCAAGTCACGTTTTCATTCATTGTACTTTCAGATATTTTAACTTCAGTACAACTCTTATAATTGTTACATACATGCATGGAAACAAAAGCCGAGTTGTTTATAATTTCAAAAGTTATAATTCATGGAAATGTTCAACGAAATTTGTTTCTTTATAATTGACAACAATTGAATGAATTGAAATTCTTAAAAGCATTGAACTAATTCTTATTAATGTAAATAAAGAAGGAGGACTTATACATTTCTATATGCGTTGAACTTTAATTAGATTTTTTAAATGTGAGAAGTATTACAATTATTAATGAATTGTGTTCAAATAGAACCTCTAGAACTTCTAAAATTTCATTATGAATTCTAATTCCAGGAACTTATTGAGAACTATTTTACTATGCATTTGAATGGGACTTCTATGCCTTTAATCAATTATGTCCTTTAAAATATATTTCATAATTAAGGCACACATGACATCATGTGTGCTTATTTGTTTTGCAAGCTAAAAGCTAGTAGGTTCAAGTAATTCACAGAACTTCCTAAAATACTTATTTAATGATGATATAGTTTATTTCCAACCAATGGCTAACTAAGAATTGTTTAATGTACAATAGAAGTCGAATTGTTTATCCTTGCATTGTATAGTGGGCCAATTTTTTTTATTATAAAGCAGTACGAACTATAATGATAATTCTTATTTTCGTAGAGGTAGATAGATGATGTCACCTAAACGTACGGATGCATTCCGCAATCGTATTGAATTACAATACTCTAAATTAAAATATTAATTTAATGTGAGATACTTATAAATTACATAGAGTGTAGCAATCCATTTTCACTATTTTGCGTATGCTTTACACAACGATTTGCACGTGAGGAAGGGGCACATTATGAATAGGGAAGAGTCATATGAACTGTGGAATTCGAAAATACTATATAAGGTTATTGATGAAGTACTAGGGTATGAATGAGGAAGACATGTATTAGCTCTAATTTTTAGGAGGACAATATGAGATCTTTAATTACATTTCCTGAAAGAAAAAAAATTAGGTTTCTTTAACAATTAAGTAGCCTTACTAGAAGAAATTTACTTTAAAAGCCATTAAAGTCATTCAATATACATACATATATTTGAGATTTTACTAAGAGAGGTTCATGACTCTTAATTACAATAGTGATTGAATTAAAAGTATTCAAAATGTAATCCTAAAGTACAACTATTTATATACTATAGAACATTCATAATTTAGTGTGGTTAAAACTTGTAAGGAAACTATTTTTATTTATATAATAAAGAAACTGCAAGTATTTATATACTACAAAATATTCTTCATTCATAGTAAGGCACCCTAATTTCAATTTTCAATGGACGGTTCATACTTTAGTTGCGAAAATGTTGTAATGGGTATGAATTCATACTTAAGATTCCCATTTTTTTAATAGATGGGTACAAATTCATACTAAAATTTCGAAGATATTGTGATGAGTATGAATTTGTGCAAAGATATTTTCATTAATGTTTTTTTTTTCATTTTAAGGGAATCTACATGTGGTCTTCAAATAAGAAGTAAGTGTCTAAGGTTGGGCGCTTTCAAATTTATTTTTGGTTTAGGATCTAGCTTCAAGTTATGAAACTTTTTGAGTTGTATGACTTGAAAACAAAACCTAAAAAAACATCTTTGACAATTTCATCTTTTAGACTGGTGCAATCTAAGGCAAATGGATTTCAAAGAGTGATGCAAAATCTAGATGTCATCTAAGATGTGTATTTTACTTTTTACACTTTTTTATCTCCAATTTTTTCTATTTTTTTTTTTTCCAGTCTTCTTATTGGAAAAACAACAACACTAATGAGTTAGTATGATTACTGTAACACTTATTCCTAAACCTCCCGAATAGATGGTGGATTTTGGAATGGAAATGGGTTTGGTGAGGCAGGCGGGTCTCGGGAGAGGGTGGGTCTCGGAAGGGGTCGAATGTCGGGAGGATGCGGGGAGGACCATCTATGAAATTGTTTTTAAGGTTTGGTGCCGAAAAATTCCGATGTTGTGCCTGTGATTCTGATGCTGTGGCTGTGAATTCCATGCTGGTGTTGCTGAAGTCTGGTCGTGCGTGAATTGCGTTCTTTTCATTGTTTGGAGCGCGCTGCTTCTAGATTCGTTGAGTCTGGGGAGGAGGTGAGTATCAGTAGGGGAAGAACATCTGCAAAATTGGGTTCCACGTTTTGATTTCTCAGTTGTTGTTGAATCAGAGTGGTGCTGTTGAAGTTCAGTCGGGCGTGGGGTGCGATCGCTGCTGAAGTTCGCGTATTGCGTTCGCTGCCGGAGCATGCGCTGCTGAAGTGCGTGGGGTGCTGGGGTGCATTCGCTGACAGAGCGAACGCTGTTGAAGTTCGCGTGTTGCTGTTGGTGAAGTTCGGTGCTGGTGAAGTCTGTCGCCGCTGCTGCTGAAGTTCGGAGTGCGCGCTGCTGAAGTTTGGTGAGTTCACGTTTGCATCCCTCACTTTCATGTCGTTGTGGTTTAGGGTGAGGCTTTCAAGTGCTTGCTGCAGGTGTTAGAGTTATTAGAATTGCTTCATCTTTCACAATTGTTTTTTGGAGGGGGGAAAAGCTTTCGGTTGGAGGTATTGAGAGTTCGTGAAAGTTTGAGTGCTCCATGTTTGAGTGCTCCCAGCTTTAGGGTTAATTGCATCCACGTTTAAATTTCAGTGGTTTCTGCTTCATTTGGACATTACGTTGGGTTTAGGGTTTTTGTCTTCATTTCATTACGCTGGGTTTCTGCTTCATTTCATTATGCTTGGTTTCTGCTTCATTTCATGACACTGGGTCTAGGGTTTACGGTTTCTGCTTTCATTTCATGGTTTCTACGTTTGACTGCTTGCACGTTTTTGTGTGAGTGGTTTCTGCTTGTGTTTATGATTTCTTGTTCCATTCGGCCTTGTGTTGTAGTTCGTGGTTTAGTTAGATTGAAGAATCTGTTGTGCATTTCATTGATTTTGAAACTTTAAATGTGAAAAATTCCCTTGTACAACTATTTCAGAACTTCCCGGTTCCTTCTAATCGTACTTCATGCTTCAATTTCTGTAAGTTTGTCTTTTAATGTTTACATATATGTAATGTGCGTAGGTACGTGTACCGGGTTTGGAATTGTTTCTTCACTTTTGGTGATTGAAGTGCGTTTGCATTCCCGTTCTCTGAAAGGTATGATTTCTCGGTGTAAGTTCTGTATCATTTAGGAACTTTGAATTCATTGCCAGTGCATTCCAGACCATTGCAAATGCTAACGTTTAGTGGAATGTGTAGTCACTTACCGTAATTTTAGGTCGGCTACTGTCTTTTTAGGTCGATTACAATTTTTCCTCACGATTGAAGATGTTCGTTTAGGTCGGTCGACCTAAAATGAGATGTGACTAAGCACTCACTAAGCACAGAAGAAATTTACACATGAACTCAATTCAGGTCGACTCGACCTAAAATAACAACATGGTAGCATTAGAACAGCACTAAGAATTTCCTATCATTAAATGAAATCAAATGAGTTTAGGTCGGGTCGACCTAAATAGCTGATACTCATTGAAATTGTACTAGAAAAAGAGAAATATATATAAAGTAAGACAGTGTCGAAGCCTTAGCTTGAATTACATGAACAATAGAATTAATAAAACTTAGGTTGACTCGACCTGATTCCGAAATTTAAAGATTACCAAATCATCTACGCAAAGAAGATACCAAGATAAAATGCAAAATAAATCAAGAATATTAAGAATACAACAAATAATGAATTCTGAATATAACAAATCAGGTCGATTTGACCTAAAACGCATCAATAAGAGAACCGAACAGTCCTTAGTAATCATCAAAACAAGCGAGTACTAAAATGTTGGAGCTTCATGCATGAACCGAGAAATTTAGATCGGCTCGACCTAAATATGTTGCGCAAATCATTTGTTGTGTAGTATGGACGTTCAGGTGCCAAAACTTGAAGCCTTCTTCAAGCGATCACAACGCGAAAGAGAATAAGACAATGGAGACGACATTGACAACGAGGGAGAATACTGGGAGTTCCAAAACCCCGAAAAAATGCAATACTGGAGTCTCAAGATGATTCCCTGGAAAAATCTGATCTGCTTCACATACACGTACATCGACAGTGAACCATACTACTCTGTCTCATTCGAAGATCAAAGATATCGCTCCAGACACCGGGAGTATCATAAAAGTCCACTGCGTTACGGCATTGTCTAGGGTTCCTGAGAAGAACAATATAATTTCACATTCATTGTAGACTCCGTGAAAATTCCATTCAACATCACGCCCTTCTTAATTACGCTTGAGCCCACTGAGTATAGAGATGAGATTCCAGAGCTGGAAAAAAAGATTGATGATAACGTCTTTAGATCCGTGGCTGGGAAGACGTTCACTGGGAAGACTTTGTGCAATAGACTGAGAAAGATGTTCACCGATTTCGCAGTGCTAGCAGCGAAGCTGGAATCTAAACGAAAAGAAATGGCCCCAAGATCGGTATCACAGGATATTCCAAGTCAAGGAGGAGAAGGTTAGGGCTCATTGGGAACCCCTGGCACACAATCCAACAGAGGAACAAGAAGAATCCTGAATAGCGCGACACCACCCTCCGAGCCAAGAAAGAGCAATCTGGCGTCCAGTTCATCGAAAAAAGTAGTAGAATTGACTGCGGCTACCTCAGCCAACATCGAACAGAGCTTCGCCTCCGAAGTGACCGATGTTCTTGAGGCGCATGATCCAAAACGTAAACACGATTACAAGAAATCCGCGGAGGCGTACAAAAACTACTGGGCAACATGTACTGATGCGTACATCTTCGAAATAGAAGTAAAGAAGTCAATCTAGATTTCACAATTAATCACGGCACCAGTAGAGATGAATATTAGAAGCCATGAAGATCGACTTGCAACGGACATGTTGCACTTTCTTGTACATATGCCAGATCATACTACGAAGCAGACTCTATGCGTGATGCCAACAAACCAGACACTTAAACCCAGTAAAGAATCGTGGGAGGAAATAAAAAATGGGGAGTTCTACATAATTAATGGCCAGCACAGTGGAACGGCCAGCAAGAAGATGGTGGACATGAATTTAGATGAGTCCATTGTCAAAAACTTTCGGTAGTGGGATTGCTACGTGGTTTGGTCTCAAGATACTGCCAAACTGAGGGCCATCTCTGCCTACTATAATCGAGTGAACCATTTCATAGCTATGAAGCCCTCTTGGTCAACAAATATCCTAGGAGCTAGAACGGTTTGGGAGGCCATGGGAAGACCAAGAAACCCAAAGGATGCCAACCCAGTGGGAACGCAATCAAATGCTCGAAGAAATGCTGAGAACAAAGCGAACAAAGCGAAATTTCAGGTAACTAACAGACAACTTGGTGGCATTGTACTGAGAATGTTTAATTAATACATGGCAGCAATGTAGATCGATTCGACCTAAATGTGATTGTATGATGTTTACAAGAGTTCGTGAAGGCCATGAATAAGCGATTCGCGATGTTGGATGTTGTCAAGTTACAAAGAGCATCCCGTGGGAAGGATGCAGAGGAGAAGCTGCAGATTAGGAATGAACTCAAAATCATTACCGCTCTAGATCTTGTATTCGCATTGTGGAGCGAAGTCATTTCCAGTAATGCTCACGGCGAACTCATTGACCCCGACACTCTTGTCAAATTTAATAAAAAGGCAGGGTGGAAGTCAGAGTCAGGAAATTTGACGCATGAATTCTTTAAGTGGCTTGGCAACCTCTTGTATGACGACATGAGTAAATTAGCAAAGCACATTCTTCACCAAGACAGAGTGAAGAGAAAGCATAGTCACCCGAAGGTGACAATCAAACATGCATCCTCCGTTTTGGAAAGCTGTTATACATGCAAGGAGTGGGTGGAGCGCTGAAAGAGGAAGTACCTCGTGAAGAAGGAGTTGAACAACATTGATCCGAGCCTCGGATTGTTGAACGCCTTCAATGAACTGAACACCCAGAAATGGAGAGAGTTCAAAAAGAGTCACTCCAATACTAGAGCGACGATGAATGTTTTTCTGGAGCAACCGGGGGATGACTATTGGAAGGAGGCTAAGCAAACGAAGTCACAGAATAAGAAGACAAAGGTGATATCCCCCTACACAGCGGAGTTCTTCAAGGTCTTCTTAGCTCAGCATGCGGCATTTGTGAAGCCCATTGCAGTGGCGCATTACAGACCATATGACATCAACAAGGATGAGCACTCGAATTGGCCTGTACGTGCATGGATGGAGAGCACATTGTTTGGAATTAAATTCGGCATACTAGATTTTCGATACACTCCAGTTGTGCTCAACAAGAGCAAATGCACTCTGACGATGCCGTATTTCTTCGCGGTTATGAATTCTTTTCAGGCTATGAAGAAACCATTGCTCCAAGACATTCAGACTTGGCTCTTCATCTGCTCCAATTTGGTCAAACAAACTCAAGCTCTGCACTATATACAGAGCAATGAGGTCTTGAAGACTTACCACATGGATTACGTGGACTACGTGCCAGCAAAGCATGAACGAATGGGAGATTATTCCGCAAGTAATAGCAAGGCAGTCGAGAAAGTGTATTTGACCTTTCTGCAGCATCCAAATAAAGCAACAATCATTCCTACCAAACCAGCCTACCGTGCTCCCAACACCGACGTCTTCAATAAGCCGCGGGCATACAACGAGCTCGAGTACCGCATCCACAACACTAAGTTGCGCATGGAGTTCTACATAAACATCCTTAGGCGTTACTCAATCGGTTGTAGGGGTGTCATGTCATTGTTTGCAGGGGCAAAATTCACTTGTGCTACAATGGTAAGTGTCTTTTAGGTCGAGTCAACCTGATTATTGTGAGGATAATATTTTGTGATTTGAATTCCTACGTTGATTCATTCAAATAGCAACGACATCCTCTAATGCAATTGCCTGTTGATTATCAGATTTGTGTACAGCATTAGTGATATTTAGGTCGTCACAACCTAAACTGCATGAATCCTCTTCACTAACATCCAATATTTGGAATGCTTGTGCAGATGCTAGGACTGAATGTCTACGCCGTTGGGACATCTGACAAGTCAGATCCCTGGACATCAATTGTCAATCTGGGAAATTCGTTAGACAAAAATGATTTTCTACTGGGTGGATACTTTGTGGACGAGATGTACCACACTAGGAAACATAGTGGTCCTTCAACGCCATTATCATCTAAGAGAAGGCACAAGTTTGCGTGGAATTTGACACAAACTCCTTCATCGCAACCGGGGCCATCACAACGAGAGAGTGTCGATTTAGACACTGACGACGACGACAACAATTCAGATGACTTTGCGCTCGAGGAGAATTACACTCCCATTAATTTGTCCCAGAATGTGGGAACATCGTCAGCGTCATCGGGGCAACCGGTTCGTGTGGAAATGGTCGAGATACAACCATCAAGCATGCCGCCGCCCATACACCATGGGAAGCGAAGGAGGTCCGCCTTTGACTAGGATGACTACGGTTCGCAAATTGCCCAGTTGCGGGCAGAGAGGATTCAAGATAGGGCATCAAATCTTGCAATGTATGCGGAGACGAATGTGCAACTAGACCAGCTCCAAAATCTAATTTGCGATTATACAACGCGGTCAGGTAACCAGTTTGAAGCCATCATGAACAAGATAAGTGGTGTAGTTCCTCTGGCAACGATTGAGCCTGCGTAGACTGCTTCGCAATTGATGATCCAGAGTCACTCTTCTGATCCAATGAACGTTGTAGAGGCCTTTGCTGTAGACGCTGGTCAATCTCAACGCAAGCTGATAAACCCGAATCCAACACGACCACCTATAAGAGCCAACGTTCCTCCGCCGCAGCCCTTGAGTGACATTAGCCCAGATATTCTACCGCCACTTCCCCTGACAGAACTCGTCCCAGACGTTCCTCCACCGCCTCCCTCGAGCGACATTGTCCCGGACACTCCAGCGCCACCATTCGAGATTGAATTCGAGGCTACTGGAATGAGGGACTCGATTGTATCACCTGAAGTGGATCCTTTGGCCTTTGTTGATTTGGATGTCGTTGTGGACCAAACACCAATGAATGTCGACCAGCAAAATGTCCATTCTGATACACCAGATGAAACTGCAGGTTGATCCAAATAATCACTCGGTGACATTGTGTAGTTTCAAGTTGACTCGACCTGATTTGTATTATCTTAGGTGTAGTTTTTAAATCAGAGACAAAAACTATTTTTTTGTGAATCAAAACTCTTAGTGAATTGAACGACGAAGTTCATAATTTTCATCAATATGTCTTGTGTTGTATTTTCTATTCTCTGCGGAATTAATATAAGATGTTCTTACATTTTCCTTTTTCTATAATTCTGAATGGCAGGCCCAGTTGATGTTGATGTTATGCCTTCCTCCTCCAAACTCAATCCAAATGAAGATCATGATGCTCTTCATGTTGATCACGATGATATTTTGGATGTCCCCCACGAAGTCACGGAGTTGCCAGCCCTTGAAGCCAAAATCCAACCCTCGGCAGAACCGGAAGTTGACAATGATGATTTATCCTTTCCTGAGATTTTGCCCGGGGAGGTCGCAATTCAGCAATCTCCAATGAAGGTGTCTAATGTCGTCGAAATGTCGCGGGACTCAAATCCTAATCAGGTATTACTTCTGTGACTGTAAATTTCTATTGCAGAAATCTCGATCGTTGTGTTCCGTGCAATGACCAAAGTTCATCTTGTTTTTCAATTTTATTTTCAATTCATTTTGTATTTTGGCGTTCGGTTCGTAAATGTGTCAGTGCAAGCTAGTAACTGGCTGCACATTTGTATCTTTGATAGTAGGGTCCGGATCCTCCATGTCTGCGTGGAGAGCCGTCAAGGGAGGGAACTATTCCATCCAGGTCCGGGGTGACGGAGAAGTGGCTCAACGTCATTCTTGACCTGACACTACTAGAAAATCTTGTCCGAATCAGTAGAATATGACCAATTTTTTGCTGATTTGTGCACTGCTTTGTCCATTTTAACTGAAATTGAAGTTTTGTGAGAAAAGTGTTTCAAAGCCTGTTAGAGTTCTGCTGGTTCTGGTACTGCATTTCTCCTCAATCCAACATTGGGTAAGTAAGCTTTAGTTCCCATTCACTTATGGAACATTTTTTACATCATTGCTCAAATATAACAATTTCAGGTCCTGTTTCATTATGTAGCACAATTCCCAGCTCCTGCATTTGTGATTTTACTGTGCAATATTGAAGACCATGCCTTGTTCATGACGAAGTCTGTATTAATGTCTATATATCCCAAAAATGTAGACATACAAGTAGAACACAAACACAATTTCTAGTTCACAGAACAACTTGTCACACTTTAGTTCTCAAAGATTGAAATGACAAGTTTGCAGTATAAAAAAAGAAAACTGTGATTATGATGACTTTCCATGTACACATTTATTCTACATACAACACTCGTGAAGAATGGCATTTCTCCAACTCCATAGTTCTATACACAAACAATTCCTGCTACAAATTCATATCTACTAGTTATTTTTCAAGTACTCCTAACTACAAATGCACCCTACAATGACTTCTCTGCATTCACACATCATTCCAATGTACTCATCTCTTACTAATAATTCGCTAGAAGCCAGAATAATTCACTAGAAGCTAATAATTACTCTAATTCAAAGTAGTATTTTACTAGAAGCCACTTTCCTCATAAACAACCTAGAATTCTCTACAAGTAACACAGTTACCTCCTTTACTATGCACTTCCCTTCTTCAACATCTCCCCTCAGTCCTATTCACCAAAGCAAACACAAAATTAAGTATGGGATCTTGAATAGTTAATCTGAAGACACACATCCAAAAAATACCCATCATATATGAACACATTGCATTCTCCTTTATCCACCTTCACAACCATAGATTTACAAGTGTATAATTTACTCTCTGACATGCAATTTTTTCTTGTCCTCAGTCACATGCTTCCTTGTAATCTTTGACCATGTATAGAGTCAATTTTAATGCACATCACTGTAAAATTAAAATCAACAGACAGAATTTCACTAAATTTTCCTATTCATGGTATACTACGTCATATTATAACTTATCATCATGGTACTCTTCCATGCAAAGTCTTCTCTTTACTACATGGATGAAATAGCATTCTCCATCTTCTATAAGGACCTCTGATTTTTTTTAATTGATACAAAATTTTGTAAGTGAAAACGATAATTTTATTCAGATTTAATTTCCTAAACAAATTTCCATAGTTTCACATTACATTTCATATATCACAATTGCTAATGAATTTCTTGCATTTCAATGCATATATGTATGCAGCAATCATAAATACACACATCTTTCCTGGGCCAAGGAGAACTGATCCCCTCGCCTGGCCTTGCAGGCAAACCCTGAAATCATTTATTTTCTGCACATGAATGTCCTTGCAAATTTTGAATTCATTTTTGCAATCAGAGACCCCCAATTAGCTAGGTGAGGCCAATAATATACCCTAGAACGGCCCAAAATAGGGGGCATTTCTTTTACTTGCACCTCTAGTAAGGCCAAGCGAGGGGGTCAATCCACCCAACCTGCTCTCTTTCCTATTGAAGAAGTTCAAACTCAGTAACAAAATCATACTTTGCAAAGACTTCATTGTGCGCTGCTCTACGCCTTACCTACATAAAATACATACCTCTACTTTCTGAATACACCAAAAAATCAGAATAAGTAGCCTTTGCTTTTTGGTTGCCTTAGCTTTCAAGTTTTCCTCAAGAAAGTACAGTAATTCACATGTCATAAAATTTAACTAATATATGTACAGATGTTCACATCTATATGAATGTTGTTTTCAAAGTCCCAATTCAGGTAGGTGATTCTAAATATAACTTTTAACAGACATAAACGTTTTACTTTTTCCTATGCACCAACAGTGAATGTACTCTTCAGGAAGGGATCACTTCTAGAAACCACTACATTTCAAAATCTGAAAATCACAACGTACTTCCATGAAGGACCTCAAAAAATATAACAACTTGCATTACATTCCAATTCCACTTCTTTTCTTACCAAAATTTACTGAAAATTGTTTCAAGGACTTCAACTTCTCTGAAAATGCAATGACATCTTCAAGGATCACTCTAAGAGACTCATTCCTAAAATCAACACCTAATTTAAAGCACCTAATTAAAAAAGTAATGCATTTCTGTACATTCACTATACATTGTTACTAATTTTGGGACTAATACTTGGCCTTTGAAATGGGATAACCGAATCATTTTCAGGTGTATACACTTTCAGGTGTATGTATTACCTTCTTCATAGTGAGGTCATTTGAACTCCATTTGTGAAGTGTAGAACTCTATGTTTGCACTATGTGACACCCACATGACCCTAACACTCTCAATACTTCTGTAAAATGGAGCAAACTGAAGTACTAAGGTACTAAGTAAATCAAGTGCTCAGTATAAAAAATCGCCCACCTCTTAAAATGTATACTATCTGTACATGTTTCTTTTTCATTGTATTAGCAATATACAAATACTTTACATTTCAGGAGGTGGGCTATTTTAGAGCCTAGTGCATTTGAACTTCAAAAATTCATAACTAACTCCAAAAAGTTCCAAAACATATGAAAGAACTCGGATTACATGCCAATTCCAATTGTCTTTCAAGGATAGTGTATTAAAAAATATTTCAAGAAATTGCACCTCCCCTAAATCAATTGCACCTCTGAAATGGTTGATTTATGGCCCTATTACCTTACTTTGCCTACTTCTCATTACATTGATGAAGATCTCTACTACAATAACTTTTACTACATCATGCCTCAAAATGACCTCTAGGTTTTTTACAAGTTTTTATCTTCAGAATTTTTTTTTTATGTCAAAGATGTATGAATGGATGTTCCTAGCATATCACTTTGCAATGCAATTACATATATTCATCACTCACTTCCGGCCAAAAAACCCTCTCCATAACCCTCTTACTGAATTTTAAAATGGACTCCTCTTTCTTTCACTCTAAAATTATGTTTGCCTCATTTACATAGCTTTACTATTGACTAAGTACAGCTTGCTAATTAAACATAAAATCTTACTAGTTATTTATTTTTCTATGTCCGAAAATGTGAAATGGTTTATAGGTACATTATGGCGCTTCCAATTACTCTTTTACTTCTCACTCTTCATGCTTATGCTACGCTTCGTATCATTTGAAAAAAATATTAGACAATGACTTCTCTTTTCTCACAGTCCAAGAACTTAATATAAGTGTTCCTAATTTAAACCACTTTCAACAACTGCACTGTCTTCATGTGAACATGAGATGTACTTCTACTATTCATGATAATGTATGTTTGTTATCCTCACACCTACTTCCATTACTTCAATCATTTTTAGTTCTGTTATAATCATGCTTTAAAAAGGCATGCCAAAAGAATGCAGAACCCTTTCTTCACTACCAACGAGACCCAAAAAAAAAATTCCAAACTAATATTGGGAACAATGCTACATTTCTTAATGGACCAATTTCTAGTGTAATTAATTTACATGAACTTCTGCAAATCTACCTACGGTGAAATTCAAATCCCCGATGCACTACGTCATGCATACTGGCATTATGGTCAATTTAGTAAACATCAAACACCATAGCCATAATTTGACTTCAAGGTAGAATACAACACACTTGAAAAACTTCACTTATAAAATTCCTTATATGCATGCCGCCCTTCACATACAATGCGCTTGCTGAACACTTTCCCCTCACTGTTTGCACTAGCCTGTGGAAGACAAAACACAATCCATGATTACGTATAACACTTTTGAAAGTTACTACTTCCCTTTGTACATACTCCTTGCTAAATATGAAACCTTTTTTTTCCAATAATGCTTATCACTAGTGCCAAATCAGTATGATTCCACAAACATTTCTTACCTGAAATAAGCACACCCTTCCATTTCTTCAAGAGAATTAAATTAAAGGTTTATCAACTTCCTCATTTCAACGTCTCTTTACTATGTACATTATTTTACACTTTAAGTATATGGTGTGGCCCTATAAAATTTCTTGACCTTACTATTTCCAATAACATCACAACATTCCTCTCCTAATTTCATGAATTCTTGTTTCATTATCTTAAAAACACATGCACATTCTCTACTAAAAAGAAAGAATATACACCATTGAATAAACTCCTACAGGAGCATATTTTCATTTCAAGAGAGCTACTGAATGAATCACTGAAGTCATAATGAAAACCACATTCTCCACATTTCATAATCCACCAACATATCAAGGACATTTGCCTAAGCATTGAACCCTTTTCTCTTTTAATCCAATTTTTCCTTATTTAACTATGTCTAAAGAAAGAAACTTTGTAATAATACTGACAGACTTTAAATGAATCCCTCATTCCTAACAACAAGCCAAACTGTAAGATTCGATGCATTTTCAGAGAAAAAAAGAAATCTACTTCAATACAACAAAAACTCTATTACTAAACCACCTTCATTTGTGGAAATGATCATCACCTGGTACCATTTCCTTTGTGGTTTCATCACTCTTCCTCAGATGACTCCCCTACGTTCCTGTCGAACATCATGGCATTTTCTTAGACTAGCTCGCTCTCTAATTCGTCGTATTCAATGTCTCTGCCCCCAGTACCTTTGTTTGCAAAAGTCTTAGGAAATTTTGTTTCTACTTGGAGACCTTCAAAATCTGCATCTCGTCCCATTGCAAACATTTGGGGCTCTTCATCTTCTTCACCTTCGAAATCGACTCTACGTCTTTTTACCTCTGTTCGTAATACAACTTTCCAGCCTGGTTCATCTTCATCATCTGAAAAGAACACTTGTTGACAATGGATAGAGAAGGCAAATGACTCATAACCGAACAGCACTAATGCTTCAAAGTTTGCCATTGTAAACCCCCATTCATCTTTTTTGACGGTTGCATTTCAACCTCTATAATTTGCTTTCACCCACTCACATACCAAGAGCACTACACAATGTCCACCGTAGTCCAGCTCTACAATTTCCTCAATTTGGCCTATATATTCAAGTTCACCATTGATTATGTTTTGGTCTCGCCTACTGGAGTGGCATGGTTGTCTAAAAACAGCTGCCACTCCTGAATCACAAGTACGAGTACTACTATGTTCCACACTCTTCACCCGAAAGTGGTACCCGTATGCATACATACTTTTGAATCTTCTGGCTTTGAGAGACGGTAACTTCGAAGAGTCATGCACGTCCACATTAACCAACAACCCTTGCTCTTTAGCCTTTTGAACGTCTTCTTCAAGCCACTTCGGAAATGGCGGTATCTTTTCCATTCCTTCCGGATATGGTGCTCCCCTTGTGCCCCTTCTGTGAGGATGTCTTCGACGAAAGTCGTTTCGAGCATTGGTCCGCTCATGCCAAATTCCTTCATACCTCCTACAATGCACTCCAGAACTCATTATTTTCCTTCTAATAGATCCATTGAATTCAATGAAGCAACTATCCAGCATTTAACACCAACAATGCATGAACTACTTTCTACAAGCATACACATCGATCGAATTTGTACATTTATTAACGTAATGAATAACTGCAAGATAGAAAAAATCGTAATTAGTATCGTTTTTTCACTGAGGAAGATGGATTCAAGTGTTGTCAACTTGCTTCCTTCATTTTAAAGTCCTCATTACAGTAGTATGCTCTTCAAGCAACCGCTTCAGAGCTCATTGCCTTTTAATGAGAATTAAACTACTTCCAAAAATTTCAATAAACTACTGGAACGAATAAAAATGGAATTCGCATGTTCCTAAACATGTTTCATGTTATTTGGACCTTCGTGACATTACCTACAAGTTCTCAAATTCAAATGCACTACTCACTAATACTGACCACGTCCTACAGTGCACACTTCAAATAGGGTTAAATAAAACATGCTATGTGTCCACAAGGATTTTTGGAACAAAGGTTGCTAAACTATTATATTCCGTCCTAAAGTATACTACAATTCAACAACAATGAGTATTCACTAAACGTAAACTTCCTTCAAAACTATAGAATGCTTTCTAAGCATGGTCAGATCAAGTTGTATAGCACTTCCTACCTCATTCTTCAATTTCAAGGTGTGCAATTATTGTTCTTTCCAGGAACCATACAAAATACACTATGACTTCTCTATTCTTCTTAGTATACAATACAATTTCTGTATCTAACACTCAATAACCACCTAGGACATACTATGGTCATTACAAAGAAGTCCTCATGTCGGACAATTATAATAACACAGACATTCCTAAATTTAAACAAGTGACTCTCAAATATAGCACTTCAGTACCATACACATGCACTATAGCTTTCACATACAACACTAATATATGACATTGGCATTAAAAATAAATTTGAAAATGTTTTTTTCCTGAAAAAAAAATTTAACATCAAAGTAAGGAGATATTGATAGGAAAAAAAATAACTTATTGATGTTTCCAATTGTTGGTACAAGCAGTCTTCACTTTGATGAACACAATATTCCATTTTGAAACACATGGTATTGCAACTCACTTCACTTCAAATGTTGACGTCGTCAAACTATCAAATTTGAACGTATATTTTCATCAACATCTAAAAAAATGCATGACTTTTCTTTTGTTTAATACTTCGATTTCTTATTCATGTATGACCTTTCAATTTTAGAACAAACGATTTGTGTCTGACAAAAAACAGTAAGAGAAGTGTACAGCTACTAGTTCACTTCATGTACTCCACTGAAACCCTTCGAATCCAATTGTAAGGTAAAGGAACTATGACAACCACAAACAACTAATGAAACGGTAATGTCCAGGTAAAGTTACACTTCTTTCTTCCTTTACGGAGTCACTACAAAAGTTGCTTCCATGGACAGCCAAGAATATAACCATAACAAACTAGACTACATTACTAATATCAAATTTATGACCTACTTTACACTACATACTTCTAAAAATGGTACCATTCCTTAACATCTAAGACAGTCTTTTCATAAAAGACTACATTGCAAGTGCATTCAACTGTATTTTTTTATTGACTATTACTAATATTAAAATTACTCTGAATAAATTGCTAGGAATGGCTGTCCAACTCCTTCAATATTTGCCTTCTTCGTCATTCATTAATTAACCTTCCTATATGATTGGAAAATATGTGCACATGAACACTCCACATGACTCTGGTTGTCTGCACAGAAGAATATCTCTTACAATACCAAAGCTGACGTTAGATTGTAGACTTCTGTCAATCCCTATCTTGACTTAAACATGTTCATCCTGTAGGTCTTACATGAAATCAGACCTCATAGTACATTTAGAAAATATTAAAAAAAAGTAACTTTCCTTTTATAAGCAAAATAAAATAAAAATAAGGTTATTTAATTTACCCTTTGCTTCATCTAATCATGGCCTGGGCACTATTATTTTTGCACTCAAGTTTCCTAAATTCAAGTCACATAATTTAGGTATTTCCATTTCTAGCGACTTCTTCACTCTTCCTTTTAACCAATTAGGGAGAAAATCCTTTCACAACTTAGGAACTTTAAACCACATTCTTGTTATATGAGTTTAAACATTGAAAACAAGCAAAAAGATAAGACACCTACAACACTTTCGCTTTGTCCTAAAATGCTGCACACTATTATCTTCCTCAATTCTAATGCCACTTATACTTCTCTGCCATTCATTTGCTAATTCACTATCCAGCAAACTGTTGTTACAATTAAGGTAAGTTACTCTGAAAGGGACCATTGAATTGGTGATTATCTTTTCGGAAAATTTTAACTGTTAACAACAATTTTTTTTGACATTTTTGTAAGTAGATAAGTGCAATTGACATGTCATTAAAGTCATTTTATTTTTTCTCAACCTCTGTGGAATTACGTAAGGATTATTGGACTTCAAAAGCATTGGTCACTAAAGATCAAAAACTTCCTAAAATGCACCTTTTTATCATGACCTCTTCTGAAGCATGGCCGTTGATAGATTACACTACTCTACTCGAATATTTTTTTCTCTACTTATGCCATATGTACTACTATTAACAATTTTTGGTATACAACTCAAACAAACCATGAACACTTAACTACCACGGGCTTTAGAATGCTCACAGTAGGCCTTTGAATGTACATAGGACTCACCGACGGTAAGGCTCAATGTAAGAAGAGTTGTCCAAAACAAATTCATGCATGGAATTCCTTAATTCCTCTGAAAGTTGCTTCGGCTTCCCTTTGCCTTCCAAAATCTCATCGACCATTGCGGGTTCCTCTTCATCGTCCCAAACTCTTCTTGACGTTATATTGTACTCCGACATATACTCGGTGATGAACCCCAATGCTTCTTCTATTTGATAACCCTGTGCAATGCTCCCCTCTGGTTTTGCCAAATTTCTGACATACCCTTTCAAAGTCTTGTAGTACCGTTCATATGGGTACATCCACCTCGTATGAACAGGCCCACATAGGAAAAGTTCTTCTACCAAATGGTTTGGCAGGTGTGACATGATGTCAAAAAATGATGGAGGCATTTCTTTCTCCATCATACACATTGTTTTTGCTGAATCTGCCATAAACTGCTCCTTTTCATTCTGATTTACTGTCTTTGCACATAGCTTTCTGAACACTCTACTGACTCGTATGATTGCTGCAGTGAGAGACTTGTTTGATACCTTCCTATAATATAATGGCAGAATTTGTTGTAGAAGTACATGAAAGTCATGTGACTTCAAACCACTTAATTTGCCCTTGCTAATCTTCGTGTGCAATGCAGAAACATAGTGGGTCGGTGTCCTCAAAGACTTTAAGACTTTCATAACCTTTGCCTTATCTTCAGCAGAAAGTACATATGATGCATGCGGCATGTGGAATTGATCATGATTTGGTCCTTGAGGTTGCAGATGAAGGTGTTCTCGTATTCCACGTGCTTGCATGTCAACCCGAACTATTGGGGTGTCTTTGTCACCAAACGTTGTTTTCAATATGTTCTCTGATAAAAAAATTTCGCAGTGCATCACGTCAAGAACGTGTCGTACAAGTAGATCTTGGCAAAAGAAAAACAACAACAAGATATATTAGACACTATAAGTTGTCTACACCAACTCACAATTTATGTTGTGCATTCCACATAAAATCATCCTATGCCACCTTTGATGCAAACTTTCAAACTAATTGCATCAAAGGTATATGACCTCAAGCTATATCCATGAAAGCAGTCATTGCACTCAATTGTAGGATACAGGTCAACTAATATCAAATTATTATGCAATTCAATTATTCCCAAATTCATCAGTTGCAAGAAAATCTTGTGTACATAGCTTTCATCTGTCTACGAATGTATATTCTAAAGATAAATTCATATACACTTTATGGTCATCATCACCATATAACAATCTGTGCATTCTGTTTTCATAAATTTCATGAAACCCTACATACATGACCATTTGGAACACTCATTACCTCCTTCAACCATAAAAGAAGAAATCTATAATACACATACCTTTTCATTTGCCAATTATGTCAGAAACCAGATTTTCTATAAATGACAGGGACTCGTTCAAAACCAACCATTCATATTATGGACTACATAATAATGTCAAATAAGTCCTTGCACATTGTTGCTTGTTTTCTAGTACGAAACTTTATTGATGTCTACAATTTTTTTATAAATATGCATGGTTTATACTCTCAGCAAATAGGTATTTTATTACTATAGGTAGCATGCACCCTTTATAGAATTAGTTAAAAAACATTTAAGAGTTGAAACTCCTTTTCTAACTTCATCTTCAGATTCCAATGATCAACTAAAGCACTGAGTAGCAAAATTATAGACTTATTCCAAGTGCTAGCAATACAAGAACTCTCTCAACTCAGAATATTCAGATTACAAGCATTGAACTAATAATTGCTTGTTATCGGCTTCAATTAGCAATGTAAGGAATTCAGTAACGTTTCATTTCATTCCAAAATACCTACAATTATTATGTACAGATCAAAATTCCAGAAGAATTACTATTAATAATCTTCAAATTTCTCTTTTATGCTGCTCTAATCAATAAAAGTTCAGAAATTTGTAATGTTCGAATTATTTTCAGTCCCTCATCCTACAAGTATTATCAACCTTCATAGATATGATTATGTAAGTTCTTTAATGAATCTCACACCAAAGCATGGTACATGCATTCACAATATTTGAACATCCAATTTCCTAAGATATTACAATATGCTCATGTTCATTTTCCAATGAACCAACTAATTTTGCCGTGAAATCAACACTAGATTAAACATAGATCCTATGACATGAACAGGTTTAAGTCAGAAAAATGTGCTCTCTTTAACGTTGTTGTGTTCCTTATATCCCACTGTCTAATGTAATGACTGCACCTGACATTCCTAAATTCCAACTCCACTTGACAAATGAGATTTCTATAACCTGTAAAAGTAAAAGGAATTGCAATTGATTTAATTACATCTTCTAATACATGCTCTACAACATCCTATTCTCCAAAGCACTGACATGTTTACCTCATAAAATCACAATGATTACATTCAAACAAACCTATTCAACCTATTTGACTCTAACGGGTGCAAAGGAAAATTAGATGCTTTTTTCCTTCTACATTGATCTTACCTCGTCATTTTTTAAATTACTAATCTCATTTAAGGTTCTTCAAAATTTTCAAATATTGAATAAATTTTGTTTCATATGGCTCAGGTAAGAAGGCACTGAAATGTATTTGGTTCAGTTCAAAACAAAGGGAAATCCTAATATTTTATTTGCACTACAGATTAAACCTAAACTTTGGTTACCATGTACCTCACCACTAACTTCTAATTGTCTACAATATTCTATTAGACTTTCAGAAGTACTTAAACACCAACATTTCAGAGACCATCCATTACAACTCCTCACCATTCTCCCACCACATTTACAGAGCACAACATATGAATGCACTATTCCATATGAGATGGCCAATACTTACCTTCCAATAGGGGAGAAGGAAAAATATACTACAGCACTTGACACCGTGCAGCTTAACCGGGTCATCATTTGAATTTTCGACACCGCCCTCTCTTAGGAAACTTGACCTCTGTGTACCCCAACGGAAAACTTCTTCCCCCGTTGGTCTTGCAGGAGGTAGTTGCCACTCTTGTTGCTAATTGAAAGCGGCCCTCTCTCGGCGGAACCTATGACTTTCAGGCAAATACCGTCTACCTCCTAGATAGATCATTTTTCCAAGAAGTAGTGCGTACTCACTACAAGTCTCTGGGCCACATAAAGGACAACCCTTGTATCCATGGACTTGTTGTCCTGATAGGAGTTCGTACGCTGGAAAATCATTTACAGTCCACATTAACAAAGCCCTCAAAGTAAATTTCCTTTCTCCTTCTGGCTTTGACATATTTATAGCTTGAACTCCTTCCCACAACTCACGCACTAAAGGAGCTAGGAAGACATCTATGTTTTCAGCAGTGGGTGACTTCGGCCCAAGAATTAATACAGCAAGAGATATAAAAAATTTCTTCGTTAGCAACCACGGAGGCAAATTGTAGATGTTTATGAGTAGCACCCATGTTGAGTGATTCAAGGCATTATTCTTATAAGGAATAATGCCATCTCCCACCAATCCCAGACGAAGATTTGTTAAAACTTGTGCAAAGTCAGGGTCCGCTTCGTCTATAGCCCTCCATTGATCACTGTCAGCTACGGAGTACATTTTCTGACTACGTGATCAGTTTTCACTGTACCAAGTCATGTGTTTTGCTACTTGTGGACATCTAAACATCCTCAAGAGATGTTTAATAACATCAAAGTAACGCACAACTCGTTGAGGTACTGTATTAGATCCTTCAACATACCGTGACTGATTGCAAGTAGGGCAACTAGAAAGGTCTTCATTTTCTCCTTCATATAGTATGTGTCCGTCAGGGCAACAATGGACTTGTCTATGTTTTAGGCCCCACTTCATCAACATAGTTTTGACCTCATAAGCTGTTCTGGGAAAACAATTTGAAGTGGGCAACAAGTCACCTGCCACCCACGTAAGCATTGCGTCTACGAAAGTATTTGGCACAGAGTAAAGGCTGCAAAGAGAGAAAATTATGATGGCGCACTGAAGACGGTTCAGTGGACTACCTTCAAACACTTTCTCAATTGAATCTTGTAGTAGACTCTCCAGAATGTCATCGTTCCAATTTTCTTCGACCTCAGCATTGTCTCCGTCAGGTATTGGTGGACCCTCTTCAATCATAATGTCATTGTGGATTTCATCAATGCGGGCGAATGCATCACGTGCCATATTTTCAACATCGACCGGGGTTCGATCTGGCCACGTGAATCCACCATCCCTGTCGTTTGCAGTTCTGGGACGATATGGTTCCTGTTGTCTCTCTGGATGTCGACTTGGACCCCTTACATTTTGGCCGTCCACTGTCTGTAAGGCATGATGGCAAATTAACGTAAATTCAAAATGCTGCTTCCTAGCATTCCATACGTAAAGAATGTTCAATGTGTCTTCAAGAATTTTTTAAAATTAACTAGTATTCCAAGGCATTTGCTACTCAAATTCAGAAATGCTATTTACGTGAACTGCTTTAAAAAATATTATACAATTAGCTTGGAACTGTTTTCAAATGTTTTAATATGATAACTAAGGAACTTGGAACTAGGAACTTGAAGCAGACATTCTGAACACAGTGAAAAAAATAAGACCATGCACTTGCTATCCTAAAAGGTTCTTTGAAGATGAAAATTGAGGAACTAGAAACGTACATGTAATCCATTTTGGTTCTTCAAATATGAAAACTGAAGAACTTAAAACAAACATTGAGAATTGTGAATGCTTCCTCAGGGACATGAGGTCTACTTTATTGACCATGACGGGGTAAATGAGGTATGGATCTCTCCCATTTCGGACATGGTGTCTCGCGATGGTCTCCATTGTTCTTACACGACTCCCTCTGCATCGATTGCAAGCGCAGGGGTATTGGGACAATCCCAATCTATTTGCTATAGACCGTTCAATGCGATACGCAGCACATAGTCTTCCACGCATCCTGCTTAACAATTCCAACATTGTTATAGTGCATTGCAAATTATGAGAGGAAATAGAAACCAAAGAAGTCCTTAATTGAAGGAATGAATTAGTTAGTAATTTTTTTCTACTTCATTTTCACCATTCCTGTTAGAGGAAGTTCACATTCAAATGAAGTGTAGTATGTATGACGTACTAATGTCTGACAGTAAGAAAGCTTCATCGGAAAAAATTACAGCTCTGCATACCAAAATCATGAGTAGAAATCATTTCAATCTCTTAGTATTAGAAGTAGACAATGTTTCAGATTTGGCAGAGATTTGCATGAAGATTACAGAGATTTTCAAAGAATTGTGAATTCCTCATGAACTATGCCAAAATTAAAACACAATGACATTGTCATTGCATTGCTGAACCCTCAAATCATATACCGCAGCTGCCTTTACTTTCCATGCCATCAGTTTTGTTTTGCAACTTCTTTTTGACATTCAACACTAACGATAAGCTCATGAACCATAATACTAAAATCATTTGACAAACTTTGGATCACTAAAAGTGTTATTTGGTGCATCTTCCAAATAAACATAGCGTTTCGCAAGCCTTCTTTACAACCAGCACGTAATATACTCTCCTAGAAAAGAGAAACTGTTAACAAGGCCAATACATGACATGAAGTATATACTTTAAATTTTTTGTTGTAGGAAATGTACTTATTCGAGAAAAAGAATCAGAATTCCATGCTTCTGAGGTTCTGTCATACATTTCATGTAATGAACAGCATCAAATACCATCCTAGATTCAATCTCCTGTTGCAACTTAAAATACGATAAGAACTCTAACAAGTATCCCTTCTAGGTACATGTTCCTTTACTACAACACTCTTACAAAGATCTACGTAAATGAAATTGGACAAGAAGGCGGTGCTCTAGTAAATGTCATTACTTTGTTCACTAGATATTGCCATGATAGAAAACAAATACCTGGCACACTGTTCTTCCGCACAATACTTAGTATGTGGTCAAAATTTTCTGTCCACGCCTGCAGTGTTTAAAAAACCTGAAAATAATAGACATTAAGAAGATGTTAACTTCTGTAGAATTGTAATCATGTACACATGTAGGCAGTACAAGCGTCACCAAAAACATGCAGGGCACATGCTTCACAGTTGAATCATAGTAGAATTTGAACTTAAATATTCAAAATTACGGAACTATATCATTTATGAATATATGTACCATTCGTACAACAAGGGAAGACTTATTGTAATTCTTATAATTCTGTATAAGTGGAAGATGCTCTTACACTACAGTGAAGCTTCTATGGGTTCACCAGCAACGCAGTCTACCGTAACAACGTCTAGGAAAGAACCAATTTAAACTATAATTGCAATCAACCAAGCAAAGCATTGCGAGCCAATTTTCAGTGGTCACTGTCAGAGTTTCCTAATTTGATCATGCTTCATACTTATTATTTCTTATACGATAACCTGTTGACACTAGAAATTGCATTCAAGGTTCGATCGTAGCATGATAATGCAAAGTCCTGGAGTAATTTAAGAAAACGATCGGAAGAAGCGAAACAATTTCCCTATATCTTCCATTCCAACAAATGTTCAATGTCGTAATATTAGAAAATTCATTTAATTTCACATAAGTTTACAACGTAATATGTTGAAAACGTATCAACATCATTCAAAAATGCATGCTCTTGGATTCAAGGAAGCTAGCAATAGAACTGAAAATAGTAATTCCCCGAAAAAAAGAGACGTTCACTCCTACAGTTCTCTACCTTTACGAAACCATGTTGTACCGCACATTTAAGTTTTAAAAAATGACATATAAATCATTTGACTACAACTGAGTGTACATAACTAAAATGACATTTTTGCCGCCCTGAGAACCTATTACAGACTTCTGCTATTTTCTGAATAAGAATCTATGTGAGTAGATCTGAGAAATTATTAAATGAAAATCAACAAATCCAAAAAACAACAACACATACTTCTCTAATGTCAAGGAGAGAATATAGAGTTCCGATGCTTCTTCTCTGTAAATTTTTATTGCTAAACATTAATGGTTTAGCAACAGATCGAATCTTCTTTTGTCCAAATTCTTCATAAGTGTCTTTGGATGTAATTCTATGCAATGCCTACATGGGACAAGCCCTTGTCATGCCCTTAAAAATTTCAAAGACGTATTCATGGAGTACCTTTTTGAAATTCAAATGCTTTGAAGCCTCCAACGCTTGCAGGTGATGATTTCCAAGAACACAGAATTTCTACAAGTGGCAACAGCGAAAATAGCTTCCTCATGTGTGTCTGCCATACAATCATATATTAGAATTTTGTAGCTGCTGTTGCACAAAGCATTCCATAAGGTTCAGTAATACCCTGAACTATGTAGACAACTAGTACCAAATGCAACTAATATGTTTAGCCTTGCTTTCTATAGTCATTCCATTGAACTGTTGTTTGGCATTTTCGAAAAAGAGGTTAGATAGCATCGACGCACTTGTTTTGTTAAAAAGTGAACATGAGTTCGTCAGATGCGAGAGTAGTCGCAAAAATAAAAAAAAGGCTAAGAGAAGAAACGACCTCACTAAGTCTCCCCAAAAACAGAACCAACTGTGTAATAGTGTTGTTTCCAACTGTACTCCACCGTGCATTCAATGGTCAATCATAGCGCAATAAAATCTCAAGGACATTAGGAAGTCATTTTGGGCTATTCCATCACCTTTCTTTGTTAAGGGACTGTGAAATCATGATTGCAATCGTACTCAATTTAGGAATGGAGCACTCATTGGACCAGGATGGTTGAGGTGGACAGATTACTTATAGTTGTATTAATGGCGTCTTCTTCTCCACAGCAGTACAAGTTGTGTAGTTTCGACTATCCACTTCTAGTGTTTGCCAATGTTCGTTGCAACAGAAGCCACAGTTGAGAAAGTGATTGAGCATACCCTTCAAACTCCTGTCTCCAACGCAAAGAAAAACTACAGACCTAGAACACTGTTCAAGCCAAATTGCCGATATGCCAGTAGCCAACTGAAATGAAGTTTTGCGCTTATGTGGGATGTGCATCAACAATCGCTACAATGATGACGAACTATACTACAAGAACTATAGGTAAGTGTTCCTCATTAGAAGTACATTGTCTAAGACCTAAGTCAAGCTGCGTCTAGTCTTTGAAGCATACATGGTGCCAATTAACAAGACAATGCAGGGAAGGACTTTGGTAATTGTGCACTGCCGATGTCATTGGCAAATGCACGTTCACTTTCTGCGGGGTTTTTTTTGGAAGCCGCCGTCAATGAAATAACTTTGGCAACCCGACTTTGTCACTATTTGTCACTGTAATAACCGTCATGTCATACGAAAGTATTTTTAGCAATCTATGGGCCAGTGCACCACAACTACAAACGATTTTCAATTGCCTCGAAATGAGGACTGAACCTCGCAAATGCATTAGCAGGGATTCGTTCTTGTTGCTCAGGAATTTATAGCAAGTATGAAATTCTGCCACCGTCCCACCGCACGAACTTCACTTCCAAATTAGACGACACGTTGAATCAGAAGAAGCCCACCACGTGATTGCATCCATTGATGTCTGGGAAAAGCTCATATATCTCGCCGCATACTCTTGCCTCGAACAGTGTGCCTTAATGCGTGACCTAATTTTGGAGATATGGGTGACCTTCGTAGCAATTAGTTTGTAAGAGTTAGCATGTTGTACGCAATACATGCTTGAGGGTATGCCGAATTCCTTGCACAGCTCACGTCACTCTCCTTTTTTAAGTATTGTGCATCTTCTTATCCGTCAATGCTCTTTATGATGTAGGCGGCCTTATTCTAACTTGCATGTAAAGAATAGTTCTGGTAATTTCTGTATAATTTAGAAAACATCTTCAGATTTACTAACGGAATTGGAACTTGGACGATGGAATACTTGTCGCCGCCCTTCAATTAGGGCCGCGTCTAACTGGTCACTACTTTTTGTTGTGCAGGTACAAGAAGTGGAACCAGTGAGAGCGAGCTTCATGAATCGAAGTTGGATGAGGAGATAGTGAAATTAAAAACTCCTTTACCCGAGAGAACATGATATTCGTTATTTTGGGAGAATTCCATGATTTTGGGAGTATGCAGTTCAGCTTGGTTCGAGCTGATATGCACCACAGATTGGAAAACTGGAATTTTCGAATGGCCATAACTTACTCAAATTTTGTCCAAACTGGGCATATGAGGTGTTTTTTGACATCTAAGGAATCTGTAGATGTCAAAAAACATCTCATATGCGCACTTTGGACAAAATTTGAGTAAGTTATGGCCATTCAAAAATTCCAGTTTCCCAATTTGTGATTCAGATCAATGCAAACCGACGTAAATTGGGAGATAGGAAAACTCCCAAAATAACGAATATTGTGTTAGAGGCCTTATAGTGCCTCTGATGCACATACTTCGAGACTGATTAGCACACACTCCAAAGAGAAGGTGCGAAGTCCAGAACGTTGGGTTCAAGGTACTCATTTGCTTCTTAAGCAGTGGGGTAGACTTCCTTCATCTGAGGTTGTCATATTCATTTCGAGCGACTCAAAGAGCGATTACTGCCGATGTGCAACAAAAGGTATGTTCTCACGGCCAGGGTGAACAGACCCCCTCGCTCAACCCTGCAGGTAGACCCTGGAATTATTTATTTTCCTCTCATGAATTTTTTTGCAAATTTTAAATTCATTTTTGCGATCAGAGACCATTAATTAGTCCAGGGAGGCCGAGAGTATATCCTAGAACAGCCCAAAATAGGGGGCTTTTTTTTTAAGTGCACCCTTGGTAAGAACAAGCGAGGGGGTCAATCCCACCTTGATTGTTCTCATTGGGCTCTATGTAGGAGTGCTAGTAAAACAAGAAATTGAGTCCTGTAGTTGTGAGAATTTTTTTCTCCCGAAATTGTAGGTTCTGTGATTTGTGGTAAGTATGTACTACCGGGGTGTTCACACTTCTAGCTCTCCAAAATTCTCGGGTTTCTAAAAGAAGTGCAAACGACAAAATGGCGAGGGGAAGGGTTCGCACTTGGGACCACTATTTCGTAGGACTGAGATTTGCCTCCCTTACACTTCCCTGCCATACACCTGGGAGCTGAAATTGCTTTCATCGACGTCGTCTGAGCTGTGCATTTCGTTTTCATTAGCCCATTTGATGTCTGTCATTTCAATAGGGACTCGCTTTTCTTCTGATTACTTGGAAAGCATTGCATCGGCTTCTAGTGTTTCACATGCTGCTCAGAAGCTGGTGACAGTGACTTGGGGTGATTTGGGGTGCACATAAAGGTTTCGCAACTACATGTCAACCATGTAGACATTGCCCCGTCGGATTTTCTACAGTTCATGGTTTACGTCTGAAGTCGATTATCTGCTCCTACAGTGGGGGATTTAAGTTCTTCGATTTCATCGCACTCTATTCAAATGTTCCAGTGCACCAAACTTGTTATATAGTAACGGGACAACTCAACCAATCTGTAGCTTGAACAAGCTGAGTATGGATTTTAGTATTCTGTAAAGCTTATTGAGTTTTCCCGTTGAGCTTCTGAGAGACTGAGACAGTTCATTTTTTGCTGGAAACTTGATTTCATTGCAAATATGGCGAATATCAGTTTGACAGTATAGTGCAAAAAGCTCTGAAAGTGCCTTGACCACTATGCATCTCAATTTGTTGTCTAAAAAATTCATGAGGAAGTGCATTTTTATTGAGAATGTGATTGCACTATAAATATGGCGTGTTTCAATGCACTAGAATTCTAGTGTCCATTCCCTGCATGTATGTCCCACCTCCTTGTGTACGTCCCCAGAGTAGTCCTCCTACACAGAAAGCCAATCCGTCAGCTTTGTCCAAAAATCAAGACATCGTTCTTCTGTTATGTGGCTTTAGAATGGAGATTAGAAAACAGCGCACTTACTATTGCAATATTTTCTAAAATCTTCATTTTGGTGGGATTCTAGTCCTACGGAAAACCTGGATTCCCACACGTAGTTTTCTCCTAAAGATGTGCATCTTTTGTACTGACACCGCAGTTACCACTTCGGCAGTAGGGACTCGACGTAGGTTCGGGGGATAACACTGGTGGGTGGTGTAAACACAGACGGCTGCATACGTTGTAACCACCGCTCTTTCTAAACTCCTAACGCCAATCGCTAGGTGAGAATCTGCCTTTTAAGTCCCAGAAGTGTAAAGTAGCTGAATTATCCCTCATGTCCACAGATGAATCTGATCACAGCAGCGACTCTGACTTCAATGTGAATGAGGAGGACATAGACAATGTGAGCACGAGTACTGGAACAGAGGACGCAGAAGCTGAGGAGGTTCTAGTCACACAACGTATAAAGAAGACGAGTCGTCAGCGTCAACTGGATTCCAATAGTCAGAAAAAAGTGAACAGAATCCGAAGAAAGAAGGCGTCCCAGCAGTAGGCAAGTGCATTTCTGGCCTACATTGATTTTACTAAGAGCTTTAAAACTTAATTATACTTCAACGAATCCTAATCTCCAATTCCAAAGTGTTTTCGTATTCGAAAAATAATTTTTTTTTTCTACTGAATATTGCTTTTCCAATTGCTTTTAAAGTACCATGTTTGGGAAGAAATATTCTTGTTATTAGGCTATGTTGGTGGAGGAGTTTAGTCTTCAATGTTTGCTCATTCTACTTTCACGGTCCATGTGAAATTGTAGAAAAAACAAACACATGCGTACGTCATGCTAGAAGGTGACAGTTAGGGAAGGGGTTGGCATTAATTCTAGCAATTTGTGCATAGTACATTGTTTTAAGATGAGTTGCATTTGTGTATATGTTAGTATGGAGTTGAATGGTTTCTTTAAAATTTGGGAATGCAGATGCTACTGAAATCTAAAGTTCTGTAAGAATAATGTAGGCAAGAGTGTGAATTGAAGAAATCGAAGCACATGGAAGTCGCCATATGTTTTCCTACTACTTAGGGAAAACACACAATTGTAGCGTTCTAGAGCATTTTATTTTCTTTAAAGTGGAGGACCTAGTGTTTGTGACGTAGTGAGCACAAAGTCTTCGAGGATGTCATTAGTGAGTCGCAGTTTTTCACAACCTCTGTTGAAGAGTAGAGTCTCTGCCGAATTTGTCATTTCAATTTTTTTTGTATTCAAGCATGTTTGATATTTTCAATTGAAGTACTTTACAAGTATAAATCCAGACAGAGAAGTAAGTAGCAATGTCAAAAGCAAGTTGTAGCATGTATGTGGAAGCGACATTCGGAAGACATGCGGAAATTCAGATATGATGTTCTGTAAACGTACGCAATTGTCATCCTTTGCTTCTTTTCTCGGAAATGATGTACACCAAATTCATGTTGTTGTATTCATGTACTAGACCACAGAGGAGAAAATGGTTGCATCCCACAAGGAGAACGAGCGTCCTCAAAAGTGGTCGGAGAAGCAAAAAAGCGCAGACAATATCCAAAGACAAACTAGATCAACGAAAAGATCATTCGCCGAGAAAGGGAGTGATGAAGTGTACAGCCTTGGTACAATGCCACATGGTAGGAGTGGTCGCAAGCAGTCTGAAATCATCACCGGTGACCATTCTAAGGGTAGAAAGAAAGGAAAGCCTCTACGTCCAGTGATAGAGGACGTGTTGATTGGAAAAAAGACGAATGTTGTGGCGAACGTGGAAGAGCTTCGGAGGAAAAGAGAAGAAGACAGCATGCGATGTGGCCGGATTTTGAGAAAAGTAGGAAATCCACTCAGCGGTCATCCCAATTTGCATGTGACCTCCAATACCTCAGTAAACAATACTGTAAAGCGAAGCCTGGCTGCAGGAGAAAATATTGAAAGTCTAAAAGTTCAACGGAACTTCACTCCAACTCTGACAAGTGAGTTTCTTGACCTATACATTGCCTTCATGATGTTGGCAATTGCAGCTTCAGTGCAGTTGCAGAGGAGTTCCAAATCCTTTAACAAGTTCATTGAATTGCAATTCCTTTGCTATCTAGAACATGCATATTGTGAAGCATGATATTCTTTCTCCACTTCTCCATCAACGCTTGTTGTGTCGTCAAATACTATGACGAGTGAAAATGTACAATCATATAATTTAAACTTTTGCATGCATAGGAAGAACATATTTTGACAGTGCTTCATACTTTTGCAGCGAATAAAGTGTATAAGTTAATTGATCATTCATCACTTGTAAGTCATATCTTGGAATGCTGATTTGTAATTCTGAATTGTTTGACTAACTATATCGGCTCATGAGCATGCAAAGAATGTTGTAATTGAGGACATAATTGAGGACACGGAAGGACGTAGACCCTTTGAAGAAGCTCTTCTTGTGCATGCGTTATTCGAGAAGTCGACTGACATTCATTCGAGGAAGATGCTTGGTACACGAAACAATTCCTATAGCACAGTTCTTCATAGTGCCCAACATGAAGTTGTCTTGAATGGAAAAAATCAAAAGTCGTTGGAGCCAGTGACCGAGGCATGTGACAATGTCGACCGTTACAGGCATAGCAATTCACCAAAACAATTCTCACGGGACCAAGTAAGCATACCTTTCTAAGTAGATTAATTCGTATGTGTATTGTTATTTTATTCCAGTGTTGTGGACTTGGAGATGAGAAAGTAAACCTATGTTAGTTATTTGGCTAAGATTGTCCTCACTTTCTGAATGCCTAATTAGCAACTTCAAGTCTTCTACAGGTCAATCAGGAGTGAAGTGGTTTCGCATGTCTTGCATAGTAATGCCGTGGAGTCGATAATGGAGTAGACATGGTGAATTCTTGTTGTGTACATTAACGAAAGTGAAGGACATCCACAAAGTTACTTTGAGGAAGTTGTTAATACGGAATCCTTTCAAGTTGTTTAGTCGTTATATTCAAATAAAACTCAGATGGACAAGTAATTGCAGTCATGTGTTTCTAGTTTTAGGATTGTTTAACACATTTTCTTTAAAAATATTTTGTCCAACATAATTCCACGTACCTCAGAAGGTGTATGTGTAACTTGATATCACGTTTTTTTTACCTACATTGGAGAATGAAGGGGCTCCATAGCAACATGCATTGCTATGAAGAAACGCCTACAAATAAGCATTTGTTGTCACTGTAGGCTACTAATATTGATTTTTATTAATTGGCAGCACAATCAAAGAGGGGAGTACCAGAAGTTGCCAAGAAGTGGACGGTTGTCATTGCGTGAGCAATCTCCGAACTCCGATTCCGGTTAGCGACAAAATCATGGATCATCCCGAAGAGGAAGATATGCCTCGATGAGCCTTGGAAGAGGGCGCTCTAGGAGTCCTGCATATCATAGTGTAGGACCACAATACAGCAGTCCATGGGGGTACAACAAAGAAGACAACACTTTACAACATCCAGTGATGCCTCATAATGGTACTTGTCTTGAACCTTTATCTTTTTAGGACCATTGTCTCAATGCAAATATTTGTTCTCTTTCTTCATGCATATAAAGGATGCCCTTCTATTGACGACTATATCAGAAAAAGGTAAGACCTTTCTGGAAAAAAAATTCACAAAGAACAACATCTTCATTTTGTAAACAAATCCAAATGCCGTTTATGAGTTTGAAAATAAAATTAGGAAGAACATCATGTTGTCTTTAAGAAAGTGTACACTTTAAAAACAACTGGAAAGCATGAGCATTATAGATTGCATTTAATGTTCTCCTCCGTAACAAAGTCATTTGGTTTGTAGTTTTGGGAAGTGATACTGAAGACGAAGGCAGAGAGGTAGGGCATTGCCATTGTCGCAAGTCTTCATGGAGTAACAGAGTCTACGAGTACCGTCGGTCGTTGTCACCAATGCGGACCCGAAGGCTGTGAAGACGTAGCCGCACACCTTCAAGATCGCAGTCGCGCAGTCCTTCAGTGCGAGAAGGATCACATGGAAGAGAAAGAGCAAAAGAAATGGACGTACAAATTTTGAATGACACGAAAGCTGTAGTGGCTTCTTCATCAATAGACAGAAGAACAAGACGCTACAAGCAAGCAGTCCGCGATGTAGAGGTATCGAGACGACATAAAGAAGGGAAGAAGGCTTTTTATTTGACGCTAGATTATCAAGGCAGACCTTATGGACCATGGAGAGAAGCATGGGTAAGCCATGTCAACAAGTTAGCTTCTGGTCTAGATCCCTCGTACACACACATTTGAAAACAAACTCATGAAGACATGTGCATATTGAAGGACCGTTTGAATGACAATTTTGAATATTCCGGAGATTTGAACGAAGACTACTTACGAGGTTTGCTTGGAAAGGCAATGACAAGAAGGAGGTCAGAGCTAATAGCAAGCATAAAGAGTGGTGGTAGTCAACCGAAACATTTGGACAAGGAAGTGTGGAAGCACCTACAAAACCTAGTAGAGAGTAGGCAGAGGGAGAACAAAGTGCAGCAGGGACGTTATGCAAGTGCATGCTGGAAGACATTTGGAAGAACTAGTCCACTAGGTGAAGAAGGGGTCAGAGAAAAGCTTCGTGAACTACGGGGAAGGTCACCCGACTATGAGGAGGTAGCAGAGGAAATGCAACGGCATAAAGGCTTTGCAAAGTCAAAGGAAGTATCAGTACAAAAGATGAAGGAAATTGGAGATGGTTCAAGCCATGAAGAAGTCTTGGAGGAAGAAGAAGAAGAAGCATTACATGTCCAGTCCAAGAGTAATGAATTACAAGAAAGCATGAGGGGAGGAAATGTGGGCAACCAATGGCAACTAGTGCGGCTCGTTGGTATTGAGGTTTGTAGTTCAACCTGACAACATTTTTTGACAAACCATTTTGGGAGCTCTGGTGGCATTTGTTTTCTTTTCATTTTGACTTTCTGCATATTGCACAAGAAGAGGAACATGTGAAGAAGGAGCTTCGGACGTGAATTTCAAAGAACAATGCGACACATTAATTTACCGTAACATGCATATGGATGTCACTTCTTATGAATTGAATTCATCAATTAGTGAAGTTCTCAGTTGTTTACATGAGGAGTCTCAGAAATCACCACCAGTACTTAAATATTGATAAATGGTAGTATTACCATTTTCATGCACATTTGTATGGCATATGTTCATTTGTAAAATTAGAGAAGAAAGAGTGAAAGTAAAACATGGATTTGGAGTTCTATGACAAAGTACACTTCATGGGGAATGAACATAAGAAGTTAATGACAGTGGAAGTTCTGGGAGGGTAGTTTTGGTTTCGGCAATCCAATTCATATGACTATTTGTCATCTTGAATATCCCTGTTGTAGAATTCCAACGTCCCACCGTAGTCGTAGTCGTCATTTTGTGGGCATTTGATTATATGTATAGGAGTTGTGTCATAATTTGATAGTGGAAAACAAGTCTCCAGAAGTGTCTATGATGACAAAATTCGTGTGGTTGTGGAAGATGAATGAGCAGTTCATTCGCTTGTATAGTGAAGACATGGACACGGTTCCAGTAGGAAGCCGCAGTGAAGCTAATAATAATGGCTTTCTTCTATCAAATGATGTCTCCAAAGATGATTACATAGCATGGCTGGAAGTAGAAATTCAGACGCTGAAAGGATTCGCAGCATCAAGCTCTTCGTCGAGGATGGTATGTCGTTCAGATGAAACTAGAAGTGCACGTCATCAAATTCAAGGATTTACCATAAGAAACAACTTCCTGGAACGACATGTACACTACTAGAAAACGGTGAAATTTCAACACAACTCTGTTGATTCGGTCGCGTTGTTCCGGTCACTGTACAACCAAACTCTGTTGATCTCAACAGAGTTTGGTTGTACAGTGACCGGAACAACGCGACCGAATCAACAGAGTTGTGTTGAAATTTCACCGTTTTCTAGTAGTGGTAGTATGTACATTTTTGACATTGTAGTATTTGTATGGCGTACAATTAGACCATTTGTGTATTGTATTGCTAAGAAATTCAGTGTATTTCATGCACATCTCATCATGTGTATGCAGGGGGCTTGCGCACCAAATGTTTCAACGGTGTCAAGGAGTGCAGTAAGGAGAGATGGCAGAGGAGTTCTACACGACAATATGGAGACCGTGTAGGACTTTGCATCTATTGGCGAAGTCCAATTCGGAGAAGTTGAATGTTCAGACTTCAGAATGTCAAGCATAATAATGACTATATTTGTTGTTTTCTAAGTAGAAGACTTTTATATAGTGTTGAAGTTGTTTTTGGAAGTGACTGCACGCTTGGGTTCGTAGGCTTCTGTCGTTGTCTGAACTCCAGGAATGTAGAAACGGGAATGTTGAGTAGTAAATTGTACGTGTTCTATGTCACTAGTATTGTTTATATATAGAATAAAAGGTATTGCGTTATTGAATAGCAGCCTTTACATGGAGCTTCATAGCATCCATACAGGAGACGTTGCAGTTCCTGAACTGTGGTCTTCTCGTGACTAAGGCTTATCTTTTGAGCTTGGTGAATGCTAAATTAGAGGTAGTGCATTGGCAGACCTCATGAAAGTTTCTCCAAGGCCTTTGCTTCCTAGAGCGTTAAGCAGGTATGTTTATATCTGGACATGTAATTTTCACATTATGAAATATAGAAGGTGGAGCTGAGGGTGTCCTATGTTCCACTACATATATTGGATTGTTAAAGTACTCATAGACTGAAAATCACTTGTTTGTGGAGTAGAAGCAGCTTATTGAATACTTATTGGTTTATTTTCCAAGAAATCAACTAATTCTACCGTGTGAAGTTATTGAATTCAGTGACTGAGATGGCATTTTCTTGAAAACTGTTTAATGTGATGTCGATTTATTTTATTCCACTTTTTAAGATCTGGCGTCTTTTAGCATGTGTTGTTTACTCTTCAATTGACTACTTCGTATGGAAACCCTGAAATTATATAAATACATCCAAATGATTTCGAATTTTGAGAACTTCAAGAAATGAGGTATTCTCTGTTCCCCTTATCCATACTTGATAGGTATCGTAGTCATTACATTAGTCTCACAAAGATTTTCTTGATGAATAGCTAACCATATTTACCAGTTACCACATGAAAGGAGATGTTTGGATCTACGAGGAACTCCAGTGCAGATCCTTTTTGAGATACTGTGGATTTCGTTGTAGTTTGAGTTCTGCTTGATTTGTCGATGACTCAGTGACTGGGATGCGATAGTCGTGTGCGGAATTAGTTGACTTCTGGAAGCTATGCAATCTTTAGTTTTGTCTTTGATGTTTCCCTAGCCATGGATTGCTAGAAATGCCACAAATGTGGATGTTTTGTTTCAGTACTCATACCTTGATATTGTGGTGGTGATGTTTCCTCAGCGTGTATAGAAGTTGTTGCTGAGCTTCACTTCTGGGGTCCCCTATGATTTGGCGTCCTCCTATGCACGCAAAGGTATTGATGGGCATTGATTAGAGGTTGTCGACGATGTAGTTGTCACAAATGTATGTTGTTTGGAGTTCAACAAGTTGTTTTTTGGCTGTTGCGTTCAATTCTTGGCTTTATTTCATATATAATAAGCCTTGCAAATGTAGTTATCATATGACATTTATGGTATCCAAAGATTTAATTTTAATACTGAAGAAGTGATGGCATTGGCATGATGAATCCCTAATGACAAAGCTTTCATTGGAATGTGAGCTTCAAAATTTCATAATGTATTCCAATGAATTTCAGTTGAAAACAATGTATTGTGAGATTGTTGTTTGTTATTTCGATTGGTACATTTTATGAACTTCGTTTAGCTTGTGAATGAGTTAATGTAACTCGTATGGATACCTAATTGTGCAAGTGTCACCACTTGACCAACTAGGTGTTAATAACTACTTGCGCAGTCTCCTAGAAAAGCATAGAGTGGGAAGTATTACATTTAGTACTACAAAGTCTACCTACACTGACTCCTTTTGTTGATAATAGAGCACAGTGTGCACAGTATATAATTCATTGAGTGGGAATGGATTTGGGAGGCTTGCAAGAGTATGATGAGGAGCTAGGTGATGAGTATTGTACAGGATAGGGATAATTGACGTCATTTCTATGACTACAAGAAGTACTCACATGTCATGAGTGTAGTGCTAGAAGTTATATTATTCTGGTCTGAACATTGTTGTGGAGGTTTGTTAATACTGTTTCTATATATGTTTTTTATGGTCATTTAACATGTTTTTGAGGACAAGCTTTGAAATGTAAACTGTATTTCCGAAAGTCAGTAACGAAATTTGAAATTAATTGTGAACTTACCATATGCTTGACAGTTTGTACAGTTGAGGATGAAGGAAGTAGATGATGGCATGAATGCCCGCATTTTGGCTTTCATAGCAATTACGTTACGTGTATGATGTGAATCACTAGACCATTCGTTAGAGTGTTGTCAATGTCGTGTGCTTAAGGGCAATAACTTAGCCTATTTTTTTTCTAATGTCTTGCAGTATTATCCTGTCCTGAAGTACTAGTTTCGGCTATACTTGTGTTTGTATGTCTCTAGTCTTGTCGATAGAAGTATGAAGTAGGCCTTAGTATAGTACTGTAAAGAGATACATCGCTTTTTGTGACACGAAACTCTTATTGAGAAGTTCTGTCATGTTTTGGAATATCGATTGTACTATTGAAGTCGTAGGAATTTTTTTTAACTAGTAACTTATTTTTATTGCATGTGTTACAGGATTATGTGCTCATACTGTAACGGATAATGATGACCAAGGATTATCAACATGTATTTTCCATCTTTACTAGATTTTTTTTTTTTTTTCCATATGCCAATATGACTGACTAAAATTGTGTTTAAATTGTATCGATGTGGACATCACTGAAAATTGTGCATGGCATAAATGTTGGAAAGTGGATGGACACCATGAAGATTTCTTTTGTGCAAGCCAGGTATGCACAAAACGTGGTGAATAAATATTAAAGCTTTTGTCATATTGAAATAGGTAATGCTGGATTGTTGAATTCAGTATATAGGAACATTCTTTCATGGAGGTTGAGAGCGTCTATGAATCGTAGCTTTTCAATTGGTTTTGGTTTTCTGAACAATGTACTGATGTTTTGCCGAATGAATATATGTTCCTACAGGGGATCTGCAGTGATTGTTTGCCAGGATTGTATTTGCGGCAATGCGTCGAAAGCAATTGGTGAGGATTGAGTTGGAAGTTTCAACTTCTGTCGACAGGAAGAAAATGTTTCACCTGAAGTGTGATATGTTTTTTATGCAAGGAAAAAGAAAATTAGAAAAGGAAGATCAAGTGGAAGTGCAAGTTTGATCTGGAATCAGGTTTGCCGTTTTCACATGTGTTGAGTAATGTTGTTTGATTGATGTTTCAGTATTTCCACAAATATGAATACTTCTGAAAAGTAACAAATACTACTCACGGAAATTTCTAAGGTATTGAAGGACAATTACAGTTCATGAGCAACTTCGCTTTTGATATAGATGTAGTACTGGAACGTGAAGGAAAAAAGTGAAAAAGTAAATGACAGTAGAGTTAAAGAGTGTGTTAATAAAAATTGAGCTATTCTCATGACAAAAGTGTTTTTCTCCATACTTGTTGGAGAAATATTGGTTATTGTACAAGGAGAATGTAACATTTGGCATTACTGGTTGTGTTCCAAGACATTGCGGAGTGCAACTGAAATCTTTGATTCTTGGATGTGTGGTTCAAGGCAACTCATCGTTCACAGGAAAGAGTCCTCCTAGCTTATGAGTCAGTAAGAAAGGTAAGTCAAATTTTACGTTGTTTGCATTTAGTTCCTCTAGTATGTTATAGTATTTCCTCGATCAAAATTGCAAACAATGAGTATTCATTATGATGTTGAACATTTGGCCCTTCTTCACATATGAAGTTGTGAATGTGATTTTCACGAAGCTTAATTTTTTTGGATAGTGTACTTTGGATTTTTTTGTTCTTTTAGTTTCTATGTGACTTGCCGTGTAGAGATATTTAAAGTGTCCGTGTACTTATGAATTCTGTTTGTTCTAGAGGCGCACGTAGGAAGCCGTCATCAGAAGACATTTGGTGTGAATTCAATGAAATCAATGTTTTTTCTTCATCCTTAGATGCATTGCATTTAGTGCATGGTAGTCATTGAAGGGAACTAAATCATCTTCCATATCAGTAACCAACATTTTATGCACGCCATAAACAGATGCATTGTGGAGAGTGATCTTGTGATCCTAGGTGAAGAGTCTGTTCTTTACAAACTGTGTATTGGTTTGACTATGTGCATGTCTGTGTGCCACATTTTTAGAAGTGGATTGAAAACTTCTGAACTTTCAAATCACATGAAAGCAGTTATCATTTAATTGGTTGGATTTCCTTGTTTTTAGTTTTTTAGTTTTCTTTTAAACCTGCATTGCAGTTGTTAAATTTCAGGTAAAAATTGAAGCGTCAGAAGTTATTCGATAGAGTATCAGTTGGCAATTGCTTTTGGGTGATGGAGTACATAGCCGTGCAGAGTGATAAACGGAAAGAGGTTAAACAATCCTCTTATTTTGCATTTCTTCTATCTGAAGCTCTGATTTTTGTGACCTAAGAGGACAGTGGTTTGCCCCAGAGCTACAAATTCGGCTCCATCCACCAACAACTATGCGTACATGGAAAGGTAGGTGCTGTCAAAGTTTTTGACATATTAACTCATTGCTTTTGAAGTAGAATTTTATATAGGAATTTTCATTTGGACTTTGAATGTGTGGGAAAATATTGTGCCCTTCGAGGAATTCAATGGGTACAAAAAGAGCAGAAAGTGTGTTCGTCACTCTCATATTAGTATATGGGTTTCCACAGTCTTACAATCATGTGTACAGATGCTTTATTAGGAGGCACATACAATTTACAAAATTTTTGGTTTCTTAGTGTCATTAATCTTCTATTTCTCATGCTTGAGAGAGAGATTTCTTTGCAGCTATTGAAGAGTTCTTCTGCCTTGAGAATGCTTCTCAGATATGAACTTTTGTGTTACCCAATCTTCTGATGGCTTGTTTGTGGGTAATGTAGATGGGTCTGCAAGATAGAACTCTTGTAGGACTTGGCCGTTCAGAGTACTAGTGCATCTATGATACACTGATGAAAAATGGGTCAACAATAGATAGATTTGGTACAAAACTTCAGGAGTCCAAGAGCATGCAGGAATCCTTAGAAAATGATAATGAAAAAATGATTATTGACACATTGATAGTTGATCAGGTTCTCCAATGGCTTTCAAATGTACAGAAGGCTTAACAAAGATGGAACAGCCCATCTTCTTGTCATTGACTTGAAGACAATGAAACGATGGACAAGTTGAAGAACCATGTCAAGAGTGTATAGAAAATCCTACAGCTCATGAACAAGAGGTATAAAATGTATTGTGCTACACTAAAGTATCTATGTGGTAGTGAAAGTATGCTACTCGTTTTTCTCTTTTGGAGTTCGAGAGATAAAATGGATGAGATTTGAGATGGTCCTCTATTTTCTTGTGAATGATAAGATTCCAAATTTCAATTACTTAATAACATGAGAGAAAGGTCGATTGATATGAATGGAAGGTGCTTCTATAAGACATTTCTGTGTTTAACTATAGTCATTGTGTAATAATGTTTGTGCAGTGCTCGAGCTTGTCTGCACATGTCGTTGACGAAATCGGAAGTAAAATACAGAAATTCATCAGACATACGCATGACAAGTATTGTCAGTGCCTTTGTACGGTGGTCCTTTTCATTTCATTTTCTAATGCATTGAGTATGCAACAAGTACATCTATGAAGTTTTATTGGAAAAATTTTGTACATGAGGAAGAATGTTGTATTCATCTACAATATATACTAGTGGAAAATTACTTTCTAGGCCAGATTGCAACTTATTTTTAACACAAATTGAGTTGCTTGACGTTGTTTTTTCTTAAACAAAATACTTGTCAGTACTAGCTAGGAAGGAACATGAAAAATGGAATTGCTCCCTTCTTGTACACTACATCTCGAGAGACAATGCATATTTGAGAAACAAGTAAGGACTCACATGTCATGAATGTTTATAACTTGCAGGTTTCCAAAAGTACTCACAAGGAAGCAGAAGTAGATATATTTTTAGCAGTACTACAGAATCCACAAGGCAGTTGTGTTTTACAAGCAAAGGAAGCACATATTAGCCAAGGTGGACATTGGACATAAAACAGAATACTCACGAGTAGTGTTTTTTGGAGCTCTCAATCATGGCCATACATGCATGCTATAACATTTATATGTACGTTAGTGGCTAAATAATGGAGTGGAATTTCATTGTACGTGAAAGCCATGGACTCTTCATACTTCTGTAACTATCAACATATTCTTTATTTCTTTTGAATGTGATACAGAACATGAGAATCCTAGGAGAATAAATTGACTGCAGTGAAAATTGTGTAAAGCATAGAAGACATAACAACTCCGTAATGAATAAACTCATACAGGAAAATATGCACAACCACTAATTAGGGCCATTACAGAAGTACCCAAATCAACATGTACAATCAACAAATTTTCGTTAAGCATTGTCTGAGTCAACACATTTTCGTTATGCATTGTCCGAGTCAGCAAGTCCAAATCAACAGAATAAATCAACTGTTTTTTGTTAAAATTCTGTTGATTTGGACACGAAATTTCTAGTAGTGTGAATGGGATTTTATGTGCGACTACAGATTTGAAATCGAAGGGCTATTATAGTCACGTGCTAGATCCTTTGTAGGGCCAATCGGCCACAAATCCCACCATTCTGGGGTCGAAAGAAGTTCATGTGAGGCCGCACTGTTCTCAGTTCCTCAATGAATTAGGAAAGATAGCTACTATTTCAGTGTGGAACGAAACACGTAGTCAAGCATCTTTTTGATAGTCTAGAGAGCCTCGTAATTGTACTTGCTCAAGACACTTGCACGACTTTGAAGTGCAAGGATGGCTTTGGAAGGGTCACTACTTTCAAAGAGCTACGTACAAATAAGGACCTCTTCCTCAAGAACTTGAGTGCCTTGTTCAATGGCTTACAAGGGAATTTTACGTCGGATAATACTATCATAGTGGACGACAGTCCAAGTAAGCAAATCATGAACAAGAGCGAGAATGTAGTTCTCCCAGACACTTGGACGAACAAGGGGAATGGTCCTAAGGATATGTTCCTCTTGGATGTCCTACTGCCATGGTTGAGGCGCCTTCACTACAGTCGTGAAATTGGCCTAAAATCATTTAGGGATAATAGTTCGGCAAAAATTGGTCGGCGAATGCTATGCGATAAGCACAATAGGCGAGAGTACAACAGGCTCATGGACATGGTTAGAGTGTCTAAGACTTTGACATGAGTCATCACTTCATGTTTAGGTCTAATCAACATATTAGGCAATTATTTCAGGACCACTTCGAGGACTAGGAGGATTAGCTCGAGTCGACCTCTTTCGAGGGCTGTCAACCATAGCTGGAGTGAAACTATTTTATAGATAGTAGTCGACTGTGGTTGTTTTTGACTTCCTTGTACATATTGTGATGTTTTTAATAAAACTTGAAAGCTTTTCAATTTCAATTTGTCTTTGTCTTTTTGTTTGGGTCGATCTCATTTGCTTCTTGCTCTATTATTTGTGTACTTCTTGATCTCATGATGTATTGTTTGCATTGTGAATCCTTTGTTTCTTCATTACGAATATTTCCTGAATGTTTTGTTCTTACAGAGCATTCGTATCTTCCCGTCCTCAACTTTGAATGCAAGTCTTGCATGCGCTGCGTCGGTTGATTCCATTTGGGAATATGGACAGAATGCCATTCTGAGCACTGGGAACTTTCTATGCTTTGCTGCAACAGCCAATTCCACTATGGATTTCTCTATGAAGCCGGTGGATGACGATGTCGTTGACAATCTGCCAAGTAGAACTCCTCGTCCGCCAAAATCATGCTCCCCTTCTCTCCTTCGATCCAGACCTCCATTCACGTCTCAAGTGTCGCTGACTACTTCAAAGAGAGTGCCACAAAGAAGACTATACGAAGAAGCTGAAACCTCATTTCTCCCTATGCTGCAGGATGAGGTGCTTGGAAAAAATGTCGAGAATGTGGTCGGCCCTCCTTCTCCTAGACCACCACATCCACGAGACAGTGTTAGGCCCTTAACATGATATTCGTTATTTTGGGAGTTTTCCTATCTCCCAATTTACGTCGGTTTGCGCTGATCTGAATCACAGATTGGGAAACTGGAATTTTCGAATGGCCATAACTTACTCAAATTTTGTCCAAACTGGGCATATGAGATGTTTTTTGACATCTACAGATTCCGTAGATGTCAAAAAACACCTCATATGCCCAGTTTGGACAAAATTTGAGTAAGTTATGGCCATTTGAAAATTCCAGTTTTCCTATCTGTGGTGTAGATCAGCTCGAACCGAGCTGAACTGCATACTCCCAAAATCATGGAATTCTCCCAAAATAACGAATATCGTGTTCCTTAGGCGTGCGAAAGTCGAAGACTCACGATGGAACACTGCCAAGTCGGCGCATACCCCCATTTTTTGACGCATGGGATTGAAAGCTCATTCAGCTCCAGAAACGACAGATGCTGCGAGAGTACAAAAAACGAGACAATGGATATAGCCGGGGTCCGGAGATCTTTCGGGCGATGGAAATGTTGAAGAATAAAACACACATGTAGTACCTGTTCATATTATTCATGCACGGTCTACACATTCAAAGAAGTTGTGCAGTTATTGTATAGAACTCAAAGTAGTGCATTCATGGTACTCTACTATTTTGTAGCTAATCAACGAACTCAAATTGTTAATAGCACTTGGAATCACATCTGTTCTAAGGCAACGAGTGGAGTATTTCGCGCTACTGCCTTCTCTAGTATGCAAAATAATCGTTAAAAGAAGGTGTTGTAACCACTTTATAGGGAATCCGGAGGGGATATGAGGGTTTGGTTCTATGATTTCCGGACTACTCCTTCGCAGAGTACTTCTCTGCTGTTGACTTTAGTGGTTCTAAGACCTTGTGGTCATGGGCTCAATTACCATGATATACTCTTCGCACACTTCAAAATCACTACATAGTATGGAAAATGGGAATGCGGTAGTTCGCTGCCTGGAATGAAATGGTAGGCAATGCTTCTTATCCCGCACGTTTTACTATGTGTTCATCCATTACGTGTATATTTTATGAAAATCTTCTTCTGTTGATGGTGCATCACACAATCACTGCATTGTTCTATGTAATACATTGTTTGGGATCCCATTCAATTGCTTTTGTCGTGAACATTGAGAAAAAAAAATCTTTGTTTTAGGTTTGAATGTCTCCACAAATCCGCAATATGTTCAAAATAGACTCCCATTTCATTGGAAACCTCTCATTTTAATGAATATAGTGTTAACTCAAAAACTTGAAAAAACATGCAATTGGTAGTCACCTTGAATGGCCCTGTAGGTGAAACAAAATATTGGGGCAACAACCTTTACACTGTACTTTAATGCCCTAAAAAATATAAAGTCATGAAATTCATGTACAAAGAAACTGGGTAACATATTGTACAAGTTGCAATTATTCATAAACTCAAGAACTTGGAAAAACATGCATTTGGTGGTCACCTTGAATCACTAGAAGAAAAAAGGGGGTTTTGCGACTGCAAGTTTTGAGTCACTGTGGACACAATTTACAGTAGTTGCAGTGTAGTTGTTTTCTAGTTGCATCGTAGAAAACAACTACGATGCAACTAGAAAACAACTATACTGCAACTACTGTAATTTGTGTCCACAGTGACTCAAAACTTGCAGTCGCAAAAACCCCTTTTTTCTTCTAGTGAATGGCCTTGCACGTGAAACAAAATATTGGGGCAACAACCATGCCTTGTACTTTAATGCCTCGAAAGAAATAAAATCATGAAATTCACGTACAAAATAAATGGCTAACATCTTGTATAAGTTGCAATTATTCATAAACTCAAGAACCTGAAAAATCATGTAATTGGTGGTCAACTTGAATGGCCTTGTACGTGAAACAAAATATGAGGGAAACAACCTTGCCCTATACTTTAATGCTCCAGAGAATGTGAAATCATGACATTCTCGTACAAAGAAAATGAGTAACATCTTGTACAAGTTGCAATTATTCATAAACTCAAGAATCTGAAAAAACATGTAATTGTTGGTCACCCTGAATGGCCTTGTACGTGAAGCAAAATATTAGGGCAAAACCCTTTGTACTTTATATTGATGCCCCAAAGAATATAAAGTCATGACATTCACGTACATAGAAATTGGATAACTTGTTGTACAAGTTGCAATTATTTGTAAACTCAAGAACTCCAAAATAAATGGAATTGGGGGTCACCTTGAATGTCCTTGTAAGTGAAACAAAATATTGGGGCAACAACCTTTGCCCTTAACTTTAATGCCCCAAACAATATAAAATCATGATTTCCACGTAAGAAGAAAATGGGTTTCATGTTGTATAAGTTGCGATTATTTATAAATTCAAGAACCTGAAATAACATGCAATTGGTGGTCACCGTAAATGGCCCTGTACGTGAAACAAAATAATGGAGCACCAACCTTGCCCTATATTTTATGCCCTAAAGAATATAAAGTCATGAAATCCATGTATAATGAAAATGGGTAACATGTTGTACAAGTTTTAATTATTCATAAACTCAAGAACTTGAAAAATCATGTAATTGGTGGTCACTTTGAATGGCCTTGTACGTGAAACAAAATATGAGGGCAACAACCTTGCCCTATACTTTAATGCCCCAGAGAATGTGAAATCATGACATTCTTGTACAAAGAAATTGGGTAACATGTTGTACAAGTTGCAACTATTCATAAACTCAAAAACTTGAAAAAACATGTAATTGTTGGTCACCTTGAATGGCCTTGTACGTAAAACAAAATATTGGAGCAACAACCTTCGCCTTGTACTTTAATGTCCAAAACAATATAAAGTCATGAAATTTATGAACAAAGAAAATGGGTAACATCTTGTACAAGTTGCAATTATTCATAAACTCAAGAACTTGAAAAAACATGTAATTGGTGGTCATCTTGAATGGCCTTGCACGTGAAACAAAATATTGGGGGCAACAACCTTGCCCTGTACTTTGATGTCCAAAAAGATGTAAAGTCATGAAATTCACATACAATGAAAATGGATAACATATTGTACAAGTTGCAATTATTCATGAACTCAAGAACCTCAATAAAAACATGTAATTGGTGGTCACCTTGAATGGCTTTGTATGTGCAACAAAATCTTGAGGCAACAACCTTGCCCTGTACTTTAATGCCCCAAAGAATGTGAAATCATGACATTCACGTACAAAGAAAATGAGTAACATGTTGTACAAGTTGGAATTATTCATAAAGTCAAGGATTTGAAAAAACATGTAATTGGTGGTCACCTTGAATGGCCTCGTTTGTTAAACAAAATATTGAGGCAACAACCTTTCACTGTACTGTGATGTCCAAAAAGATGTAAAGTCATGAAATTCAAGTACAATGAAAATGGGTAATATGTTGTACAAGTTGCAATTATTCATAAACTCAAGAACTTGAAAAAACGTGTAATTGGTGGTCACCTTGAAAGGCCTTGTAAGTGAAACAAAGTATGGGGGCAACAACCTTTGCAATGTACTTTAGTGCCCCCCAAAATATAAAGTCATAAAATCCATGTACAAAGAAAATGGGTAATATGTTGTAGAAGTTGGAAATATTCATCAGCTCAAGAACTCGAAAAAACATGCAATCGTTGGTCAGCTTGAATGGCCTTGCACATGAAACAAAATATTGGGGCAACAACAATGCCCTATACTTTAATGCACCGAAAAATATAAAGTCATGAAATCCATGTACAAAGAAAATGGGTAACATGTTGTACAAGTTGCAATTATTCATATACTCAAGAACTTGAAAAAACATGTACAAATTGTGGTCACCCTTAATGGCCTTGTACGTGAAACAAATTATTGGGGCTACAACCTTTGCGTGTACTTTAATGTTAAAAAAAAAATAAGGTCATGAAATTCTCGTACAAAGAAAATGTGTAAGATGTTGTAGAAGTTGCAATTATTTATAAACTCAAGAACCTCAAATACCATAGAATTGGTGGTCACCTTGAACGGCGTTGTACGTGAGACAAAATATTGGCGCGACAACAATGGCCTTTACTTTAATGCCCCTAAAAATATAAAGTCATGACATTCACGTACATAGAAATTGGATAACATGTAGTAAAAGTTGCAATTATTCATAAACTCAAGAACTCCAAAAAACATGTAATTGGTGGTCATCTTGAATGGCCTTGTAAGTGAAACAAAATATTGGAGCAACAACCTTTGCCCTTAACTTTAATGCCCCAAACAATATAAAATCATGACTTCCATGTAAGAAGAAAATGGGTAACATGTTGTACAAGTTGCAATTATTCCTAAACTCAAGTACTTGAAAAAACAATGACGCTAGCATGTGAGCTTGGAGCGGTGAGCTTGTGAGGGGTGAGCGGTGAACTTGTGAGCATAGTGCCTTGGAGTTAGGTTTTTGAGACTTTTATACTGAAAACACATATTGTTTTAAAAGAAAAATCAAAACTTGACAAATTTTTGGTTATATCAAGCAATTTAGAGGACCTATGACCGCTACCCCTATTACCGTGGATTCTTAGAATTCTGACTACGACCTACCAAGGTCCATTTCCTGTTGGAAAAAATCCTTAAACCTTTGTGTATAATGAAGCATTTATTTCCCTCTAACATTGTTCACATATTTACCCACTTCCAAATTTTGCTAGAGATTTTAATATAAGGTATTAGGCAAAAAATACTTAAAAAAAAAATGTAGAGTTAACAACGACAACGCAATGAACAATACATGGAAGGAAAGGTAAAGGAAAGCCTGAAAAATGAAATGAAGCCAAAAAAAAAGAGGGGTGAAGCCAAAAAAAAATGGGAAGCCAAAAAAAATTGATCAAAAATAAAAAGGAAAGTGACATAAACATGGCTAAAAATGTTTTCATATTCATATGAACACCTTTGGATGATTGGTTTGGGTTCATGGTTTAGCCATTCACAATTTCATTTGCAATTTTTTTGGTTTGTAGGACATACTCCCAAATTGGGTAAAATGCATGGACGTTTTCTAATTCATAAACTTCAAATCATATAAGTTGTACCAAATGGTAGTTCATACAATAAGAATGTAATACATGTTACTACTGCAGCCAGTACTACTCTAGAACTGTGATGATCCATGCTTTTACAAGGACAAGCTTCAATTCATTGAAGCTAAAACTTGGTGCATGAATGAATTTGTCCTCATGGATGTCCATCTTGCAGAAATACCGAAACAGGTAGTACAAGTGCTTGCAATTCACATATTGTTGGCGACCTCCAACAGCTGAAACACACATGTTGGTAAAGTTCGGGCATGTGCACGAGGGGTACATATCCACTGTAATTCAATACACATTTCGGTTATGATCACTACCGGTCTCTAGAGTCACAATTGCACCTAGTCCTGGAAAAGGTAACAATGTTATTCCAAGTATTAGTCCTTTGACATTGCCAGCACTCTCCCATTTGTTTCGTTGTTCTGTAGTTGGTACCGTTGAGATTCGCCGTATGGTTCGATTGTTTCGAGCTGTTGGATACATATGTGCATCGTGTAGAGGTGGCTGATCATAAATTACGCTTTTGTAAACGTTGGACATATTGAATAGACGACGAGGAGACAACGTAGGACGCTCTTGGAGTTGAAATCCAACATCACTATAAGAAACCCATGTTTTTTGTGACGAGCCCTGATTTTTCTAATGGATTTTTTTTTATGTCTAAGTTGACATTTAGTTGTTTTTACGTTTTTAATTATGTTCATTAGATCAATTGGATGTCATGAAAAACATAAAAACAACTAAATGTCAACTTAGACATCAAAAAAAATCCGTCAGAAAAAATCAGGGCTTGTCACAAAAAACATGGGTTTCTTATAGTGCATGTTGTAGTAGTAATGTCTCCTCTCAGCTCAAGTTGGTCCCCATCAGAACAGGCCAGAGTTCTGGCAACTCCGGCCAATCTATTACCCACTTTCACTTGGTCCTCTTCACACATCGTTCAATGTCATTTGTACAGAACCAGAAGTCTGCCAGCACTTTGCGCTTACTCCCGTAATCTTCTTTTCTCCCACAATAGGTGAGAGCAGGGGTTCCCTTCCGTCCTTTTGAAATTCTTGCAGTGCACCTAATATTTGACCCCCGTTGCTGAGCATGACATTTTGCGTTTGATTTGTGGTTGATCCTCGCAATGTGCCACTTTGATGTGTCGCAGTCACTTTCAAACGCAATGGACACATGCGGTGAAGTGTTCACTTGAGCCTGTGTATACTTTTCCTCACTAGAGTTCACAAAAGTGGTTGTAGACCTTGTTCAAACACGAGGTTGAGAGAAATTTATTTTATCAGGTCTATGCAAGTCTCCGACATCACCAATGGGTACATCTAACTTCCTCTTCATGCTTCCAAATATTTCTTCTCCTTCCAAATGGGGTATGCGACTTCCAACACCTTCAAATCCGGGTAGTGTATTCAGCGCCTCTGCAATTTTCTTGGGATCTCCGCTCCGTCTTGCAACTCTCAGTTTTAACTCCCCCTTTGATGGACCAGAGCCACATGCATGTCCCTTCAAGTAAGCGTGATAATTTGTCATTTGCATCCATGCACGGATACTATCGTCGCAAGTAGCATCAAACAAATTTTTACCTCGATTTCCAGACATTTGAAGCCACTTGTTATGCACTGTTTCCAACAAGTTGCATGAAGGCATGTCAGCCATCTCCTCCAAACTCAATCCCTGGAAATGCCCCCCCCCAAAAAACAAAAATCACATTCAATGGAAAAGAGTACAAGCAAGTACCATTGGGATTTGAAAACCACCGAGTTCATGTACGGGGAACATGAGATGAAGGACACGTAAATAAAATGACATAAAAAATTAGATTTGTAATCCTAGGCCTGATGAATTGATTCGAATAAATTCATAGTTACATACCATAGAACACAGAAGAACAACAAAATATAACATTTATTTTCCAATGCAAAAACAAGAAAACAATTACAGTAGTGCATGGACCTTACCATTTGCATGAAGCCTCCCCACTGCCTATAACAGAAATGCCAAAATGCAAGCCAGTGGTCCAAGTGATGAAGTGCATCTTCTGTGGTAGCTCCAGAAGATAACCACCATGATTGAATTGCTAGGTATTTGGTCTCCGCATCCTCCATATTCTTTGCATCTTTGTATTGTTTACATAATAAAGTGTGTTGCTGTTGGAATGCTTCCTTGATATACTTTTGCATGTGTTTTTTAAAAGAAGAACTCCAATGCAATAAGCAAGTCCGCTCCCGATTTTCCATTTTCTGATTGGCAGAGCCACTACCATAGATGATACGAACCGCATTCCAATTGGCCATAGCACTATCGGCCATAAACCCCTTGAAGTTTGGGTGTTCTATTCCGTGTCGTGACATGACATTATTCAAGCATTTCCAGAAAAGCACTTGAATCTCGGTATCTTCCAATTGCATATTGCATGTGGAAATGGTCATCACCTTTTTGTACTCAGGATCATACACGTGGCAAGCCATTGTGGTCCAGTCTTTCACATGCTTGACGTGATCAAACATCATCCACGCATTTTGGAGATTCCCTCCGGGTTGCATGTGCTTCACCAGATCCACTCCACTCCTAGGTCCTTCCGTAAGCATCTTAAAAATGTACACCTTCTCCTTCCCTTGTCCAGGAAAAATGCTGTCGTGAATGAATTCGAATTTTGCCTCCTTTTTCATGGTTATAATGTTGTCGATAACGCCTCCTCGGTTGTTTGAGCAGAATGAAGATATGACGTTGCGGATGTTCGGACTACTTAAGTACTCAAAGCGGTCCATGACCTCTTCTAGTTCTTGTCTTTTCAACATCTTCTTCTCTCCCTCTTCATTGTGAAACAAATAGGTTGTTAGGAAATCTTTGCTAGCAGAGAGAGCAATTGCGGAGTTGGTGGCCATAGGTGTTCTAGCCACCTACTTCGCAATGAGTCTACAAATCTTCTCTACAGAGTCTTTGTACATGCCTTTTGCTACCGGGTGACAATGATCTCCGATATGAATAATCGTCCTACTCATTTTCGGATTCTCATTACAACAGTAGTAAATTCTAGCACTGCATGTGCTTAGACATATAGGTGTTAGTTTGCAAAGCTTACAAACTAACGTGCAATCTTTGGGAGAAGTATCCCCTACTGCAAAAGGAAAGGTAGTATACCCGCTCCACTCTGTTTCATTGCGTTTTCGAGCCCTAGTCAAGTAATTGCACTCTGGATTCACACAAGCAAGATGGCCAATGTAGTATGACTTACGAAACTTTAGGTTATCAGAGTTGTTGATGTTCGTGGTCAAAACTTTGCACCAAGGATGCTCATCATAGTGCTTATCCATCCCTTCTAAGTTCTTGGCTGCAGAGGAAGAGGAAGATGACCGGCATGGAGGCAACTTGAAGATGACATCACCATTGAATATTGGTGGAAGGAATTGCACATGATGGTGTTCCACAGCATTCAGGTCCATCATAGACAGTTCATTTCGAGATCTATGCATGGTCGCTAGTCTGTTCAAACACTCCATAATACTTACTCTATCGGCTGGAGATGGATGCAATAGAGGCCGTGAGAACAAAGACTTCGACTGACTTTGTGAAGGGATATTGCATACCTTCCTTCCGATTCACTAGACAATTCTATGATTGCATCTAATTTCTCAAGTTTCACTTTACGAAGTACTACATGTTTTAGAAAGACCGGAGAAACGTCACTAGGTGAACTAGGTGAAATGGCGTGTGCAATGTAAGGCATATCTACTGTGGAATTATCGAATTGGCGGCTAGGAATCTCAATGGACGGAGCTACAATAGAAAGAGGAAGTCCGTATGCTCTATAGTTTTTGGCGCTAAGGTACCAGCATAACGTTCCAGCTTCCAGAGACCTCATAACAGGGATAGACTGTTGCACTTGACCTGATTCAGACATCTTTTCCTCTTCGACATATATGGAGGCTTCTACAAACCTAAAACGGCCATGGAGAAGGTGTGATAGAACTCTAGCACGTCCTTCCTCTCCTAGCGGAAACACAATAGGGACTTCATGACCATCTACTCAAATGCAAGCCATTGTGTGAATCTACAGAGAATGTACTACGAAGGAGGGCAATGAATCCTACATGTGAGACTAGGTACCTAAGAGTTTCTCCACTACTTTATTCCCCCAACTGGCTTATCCTTTCCTATACTTATTAGTTTGTACTGAAATCATATTTTTGGGTCCCCTTGTATTAGGGTACCTTCATTAAATGCTATGGTTTTTCCAAAGCTTCCAAAAGGGTAGTAATTGTGTTCAAAGAATTTAGTTCCCAAACAATATCTGAACCGCCAAAGTCCATTATAATGTTTTGTTCATTATTTGAGTAATGGAGTCACACGGTATCTAGTGAATTCTTCTTTAAGAAGCCGTTTTTTTATAATCAAGTGTTCTTGATGTGCAGTCTTCTAAATGATATCTTGTAGAAATTGGGTTTTCATTTTATTGTCACCTTCGTAGTACTATACTTAAGCGTTTGGAATCCAAACAGTAATGACCTAATCTACCTAGGAACTATTAGTAAAAAACAGCTATTAATGTTCTCTCGTGGGAGACAGGGCCACCAGTTCGGTGACATGATTGGAGTACGTCACTACCGTCGATGGCAAGCTAGAAGAAATGGATAGGTCTACCGCATTCAAAATTACAGCATGCAAACCGACGGCAATATTATGGTCTACAGATCTTTATTGAGGAAGAAGGTGGCCAATTCACACGTGGCTGAAATAAAGGCTAACAAGAGCATTGCGGCTTGCTGTAGTGCACCTCCAAAGCCACCATAGTCGGCACCTTAGGGCTTGGGGTTCCAAGCATCTTTTTGAATTCCAATGACGCATCTCAAAAAACGTACATTCTACTCTCACCGTCAAGTTGCAAATCCGCACATTTATCATTGATTTCCATATAGTACTCATTGGTGGGTCTTGAAACCCATAAGAGGGAGCAAGTGGTACTCTTCGTAGCCATTCTCCTACCATAGTTCAATTGAGAGACACATTTCGTCCATGTATACATCTCGCGCTACATGCTCGTAGGGAACCAAGGAGCTTACATTCATAGTCCGAAGCTTAGAAAGAGGCGGAAGAGACATACCTCACTGTATTTTTCTTCTCCAAAGACATTGAGAAGAGCTAGGATGACAAGGGCAAAGAGAGTGGTTTCTAGAACAGGTCAGTCCCCAGCTGGAGATTCTCGAAAAGTACTCCGATTTGGAGCTGGAGTCAGTGGTGGGGAGGAGGACACAGGAGTCCACAATAGAGATGCAATTGAAGAGATGTTTGAGGACGCAACTAGTGGACAACGTGAAGGGAGAGAAGTAGACACTTTCCATGTAAGCACTTTTGGCATTGCTCAAGTAATTTTGATACGTCCTATTTCTTTGGTAGTCACCCAGGGGCAATAACCTCTAGGCTATATGACACATGTGGTAGTAATTTTTTCTCCTTTAAAATCCTGTCTAGAAGATATGCATTGTAATCTACCTTTTTGTCAAGATGCAATGTCATTAAAAAACAATGCACGATTAGTGTGACCTCCTATCTGCATGAATTGCAAATCAGTGTTAACTTTTTTATTTCACGCCACCAATACTCAAACCGTGTTCAACTGATACAATAGGGTCCAATAGCATATATTATTTGAAGGTTTACACCTAATTTATAGGAGCTTCTATAGCACCAATTGGGCAAAAAGTGAACTTCAAGTCCTCTTACAAGTGATTCATTTAGGGAATTACCTTCAATATGTTTATCGCCTGGGACATTGTTCCAACGACGTTGACTGCATAACGAAGAGGTCATACACAATAATTAAATCTCACCAAAAAACAAAGAGAAGGGGCTTGCCTAGGTCCCTATAGATTGGCCATGCTCACGAAATTGCTTTTCCCAAAACCAAACTAGCATTGAACGGTCCAGCGTCAAATCATGGTGTAGCTGTATTCTATCCAGTCGTGGTAACATTCTCTCCAACTCGAATTCCGGCGTGGCTGCATTCTGCTCCAGTCGTGGCGGCACGAGAACCACCCCGGCAACAAGTGCGGACGGAAGATGCTGTGGTGAACTGATGCATACACCGTATTCGAAGATTCCGTCTTTTTGCAGCTTTGGCGGATCCTGAACTTCCCGCGCAGAGTACTAGCCTTTTTGTTGAAGCGGATATATAAACCGAAAGCCTATCCTTCTCAAATTGTTTCTGGACTTCTAAATTGTGCAAGGATTCGCATTCTCAATACATCTCTTGTGCGTGTAACAAGGGAGAATGATGCGGACTACGAGGAGCCACGTGAGGGAAGATTCGAGCACGCCTAGTGTTCGTGAAAGGGCGACACCAATTCCTCACTAGGCAACGGTATGGACTTCTGATTCCTGTCCTTTCTGTTTTACTTAGTCTCTCTGATTACCGAGATGCATCAGCTTTGTACCAAGATCAGCCTCGATCAACTTGGTACCGGAATCAGTTTTCTACCGCCAGCAGGTTCCCCGTCGTCGCCTTCGGGGTGGTCGGGCACATGAGCTTCGTTCTGGGACACGGTGCTTTCAGCGAGGTACCCGTTTGTTGGGGTCCGTAGACTCTCCTCCGAGGCAAGTCGGATCCGACTAATCCCTGAGAGGCGTCAGCAGGACCTCTTGATTTTCGTAATTTAAAAAAAAAAAGTTACCCGTTTGACTGCTGGAGAATCGCAAGGCCGTGGTGACTGACTGATAGTAGGCTCCCCATTGTCACCTTCGGGGAGGTTGGGCGCATGAGCTTCGTTCTGGGGCGCGGTGCTTTCACCAAGGTATCCATTTGTTGACGCAGTGCTTTCACCGAGGTACTCGTTTCTTGGGGTCCCGCAGACTCTCTTCCGAGGCAAGTTGGATCCGTCTAATTCCCGAGAGGCGTTGGCGGGACCCCCCAAAATTGGTACATTAATCTTTTTTTTGGTCCAAAACGAACAAAAATCATTAAATCCTTTATCTCAGTCAATTTGGTTAGCTTTCATCCAATGTAGTGGCTTGAATGAAGGTATTTGTAAGTTTACTTGAGAATTGTAGAGTGACCATTCTAAAGTCAATGCATAGTACTCACATTCTCCTTATTTTGGAATCTAATAAGTGGTTTGCATCTTTAGATTCAATATATAAGTGTACCAATTTTTGGAGGTCATGCTATCTGCTGTTGGAGTTAAGTTGGATCCGACTGAATCCTTGGTGGAGTCAACGGGACCCCTCAAAATTGGTACTCAATATATTCTTTTATGTTACATTCTGTATTCAGAGGAATAAAATATTGGTGCTTAATAGGCTTGTTAGCATCTTCATAATTGACTAAAGATTTGAACAATTCTTATTGTTACTAGCAGGTTGGAGTTGGTCAGCATGAATCTGGACCAAGTAGACTGCCTATCAGTGCCCAAGTGTCTCAAGTGCCTAGCCCATCTCAGCCATTCACTCCCACAAATACCACAATGGAGGTCTCCAGCGATTCAAAGGAGGAAGAGCCGGCAAATGAAGACTTGGTAAGCTTTGATGATATTATGGATACTGCTGACCGTACTGCAAATGCTTTTGAGCATTCTGAGCATAGTCGTGTCAGTGACCTTGAAGGGCATTCCCGCTCTATCCCTCGGCTTAGGAAATGGCGACGCCAACATAGGACGCATGTGTTCTCCCTGGAGAGTTCGAAGACTGAGTATAGCTCGGATAGTGAGATATCTTCTTTGATTGATGGTCCAATGTTTCTGGACACTTGTTAGTGCACTTGTAGCACTAATCAGGGCACACGTGAGGTTGTGCTCATTCTCTTGAGTTCAGATGAAGATGATGATGTAGACATTGATTGATTCCAGTTGATTGGAATTTTCTTTTAGTCATAATCCACTAGACCCTAGCATGTCTAATGTACCTATAACTATAAGTTTTTGTTAAACAACAGAAATACATCATTCCCAATATATTGTTATACTTCCACGCTCATTGTAATGTTTTATGTTTTATTTTGGAGTATTTTTTATTTATTTTGAAATTGATTCAATATTCATAATTTGGTCAATCTTGAACAATCTTTTGTTTTTCCTTTTCAGATGGATGTGTCCCCTGTCAATTTATCATGAAGATATCTGCAATACCATCCCCATTTAAGTTTCTAGATTCTCCAAACAACTTTGTACTCATGAATTATTTACCACCTTCATCTCTAACTTAGAAAATTAGTGGGGAAGGAATTTCAATGAAAACTTCCCCTTTCGATTTCATTGATGCAAATTTCAATGAATTATCTTACTAAAAGGTCTATAATTCATGAAGTTTATTTCAAAATACAAAATAATGCATGAAGATATCTGCAATACCTTCCCCATTTAAGTTTCTTGATTCTCCAAACATCTTTGTACTCATGAATTATTTACCACTTTCATCGCTCACTTCAATAATTAGTGGGGAACAGATTTCAATGAAAACTTCCCCTTTTCATTTCATTTATGCAAATTTCAATGAATTATCTTACTAAAAGGTCTATAATTTATGAAGTGTATTTCAAAATACAAAATAATGCATGAAGACATTTGCGATACCTTCCCCATTTAAGTTTCTTGATTCTCCAAACATCTTTGTACTCATGAATTATTTACCACCTTCATCTCTAACTTCAATAATTAGTGGGGAACGGATTTCAATGAAAACTTCCCCTTTTGATTGCTTTGATGCAAATTTCAATGAGTTATCTTACTCAAGGGCCTATAATTTATGAAGTGTATTTCACAATACAAAATAATGCATGAAGATATGTGCAATACCTTCCCCATTTAAGTTTCTTGATTCTCCAAACATCTTTGTACTCATGAATTATTTACCACCTTCATCTCTAACTTAGAAAATTAGTGGGGAAGGGATTTCAATGAAAACTTCCCCTTTTGATTTCATTGATGCAAATTTCAATGAATTATCTTACTAAAAGGTCTATAATTATGAAGTGTATTTCAAAATACAAAATAATGCATGAAGATATGTGCAATACCTTCCCCATTTAAGTTTCTTGATTCTCCAAACATCTTTGTACTCATGAATTATTTACCACTTTCATCTCTAACTTCAATAATTAGAGGGGAAGGGATTTCAGTGAAAAATTCCCCTTTTGATTTCTTTCATGCAAATTTCAATGAATTATCTTACTAAAAGGTCTATAATTTATGAAGTTTATTTCACAATACAAAATAATGCATGAAGACATTTGCAATACCTTCCCCATTTAAGTTTCTTGATTCACCAAACATCTTTGTACTCATGAATTATTTACCACCTTCATCTCTAACTTCAATAATTAGTGGGGAAGGGATTTCAATGAAAACTTCCCTTTTTGATTTCTTTGATGCAAATTTCAATGAATTATCTTACTAAAAGGTCTATAATTTATGAAGTTTATTTCACAATACAAAATAATGCATGAAGACATTTGCAATACCTTCCCCATTTAAGTTCCTTGATTCTCCAAACATCTTTGTACTCATGAATTATTTACCACTTTCATCTCTAACTTCAATAATTAGAGGGGAAGGGATTTCAGTGAAAAATTCCCCTTTTGATTTCTTTCATGCAAATTTCAATGAATTATCTTACTCAAGGGCCTATAATTTATGAAGTGTATTTCAAAATAAAAAATAATGCGTGAAGACATTTGCAATACCTTCCCCATTTAAGTTTCTTGATTCTCCAAACATCTTTGTACTCATGAATTATTTACCACTTTCATCTCTAACTTCAATAATTAGAGGGGAAGGGATTTCAGTGAAAAATTCCCCTTTTGATTTCTTTCATGCAAATTTCAATGAATTATCTTACTAAAAGGTCTATAATTTATGAAGTGTATTTCAAAATACAAAATAATGCATGAAGATATGTGCAATACCTTCCCCATTTAAGTTTCTTGATTCTCCAAACATCTTTGTACTCATGAATTATTTACCACCTTCATCTCTAACTTAGAAAATTAGTGGGGAAGGGATTTCAATGAAAACTTCCCCTTTTGATTTCATTGATGCAAATTTCAATGAATTATCTTACTAAAAGGTCTATAATTATGAAGTGTATTTCAAAATACAAAATAATGCATGAAGATATGTGCAATACCTTCCCCATTTAAGTTTCTTGATTCTCCAAACATCTTTGTACTCATGAATTATTTACCACTTTCATCTCTAACTTCAATAATTAGTGGGGAAGGGATTTCAATGAAAACTTCCCCTTTTGATTTCATTGATGCAAATTTCAATGAATTATCTTACTAAAAGGTCTATAATTTATGAAGTGTATTTCAAAATACAAAATAATGCATGAAGATATGTGCAATACCTTCCCCATTTAAGTTTCTTGATTCTCCAAACATCTTTCTACTCATGAATTATTTACCACCTTCATCTCTAACTTCAATAATTAGTGGGGAAGGGATTTCAATGAAAACTACCCTTTTTGATTTCTTTCATGCAAATTTCAATGAATTATCTTACTAAAAGGTCTATAATTATGAAGTGTATTTCACAATACAAAATAATGCATGAAGATATGTGCAATACCTTCCCCATTTAAGTTTCTTGATTCTCCAAACATCTTTGTACTCATGAATTATTTACCACCTTCATCTCTAACTTAGAAAATTAGTGGGGAAGGGATTTCAATGAAAACTTCCCCTTTTGATTTCATTGATGCAAATTTCAATGAATTATCTTACTAAAAGGTCTATAATTATGAAGTGTATTTCAAAATACAAAATAATGCATGAAGATATGTGCAATACCTTCCCCATTTAAGTTTCTTGATTCTCCAAACATCTTTGTACTCATGAATTATTTACCACTTTCATCTCTAACTTCAATAATTAGTGGGGAAGGGATTTCAATGAAAACTTCCCCTTTTGATTTCATTGATGCAAATTTCAATGAATTATCTTACTAAAAGGTCTATAATTTATGAAGTGTATTTCAAAATACAAAATAATGCATGAAGATATGTGCAATACCTTCCCCATTTAAGTTTCTTGATTCTCCAAACATCTTTCTACTCATGAATTATTTACCACCTTCATCTCTAACTTCAATAATTAGTGGGGAAGGGATTTCAATGAAAACTACCCTTTTTGATTTCTTTCATGCAAATTTCAATGAATTATCTTACTAAAAGGTCTATAATTATGAAGTGTATTTCACAATACAAAATAATGCATGAAGACATTTGCAATACCTTCCCCATTTAAGTTTCTTGATTCACAAAACATCTTTGTACTCATGAATTATTTATCACCTTCATCTCTAACTTAGAAAATTAGTGGGGAAGGGATTTCAATGAAAACTTCCCTTTTTGATTTCTTTCATGCAAATTTCAATGAATTATCTTACTAAAAGGTCTATAATTCATGAAATTTATTTCAAAATACAAAATAATGCATGAAGATATCTCCAATACCTTCCCCATCTAAGTTTCTTGATTCTCCAAACATCTTTGTAATCATGAATTATTTACCACTTTCATCTCTAACTTCAATAATTAGTGGGGAACGGATTTCAATGAAAACTTCCCCTTTTGATTTCTTTCATGCAAATTTCAATGAAATATCTTACTAAAAGGTCTATAATTTATGAAGTTTATTTCACAATACAAAATAATGCATGAAGACATTTGCAATACCTTCCCCATTTAAGTTTCTTGATTCTCCAAACATCTTTGTACTCATGAATTATTTACCACCTTCATCTCTAACTTCAATAATTAGTGGGGAAGGGATTTCAATGAAAACTTCCCTTTTTGATTTCTTTGATGCAAATTTCAATGAATTATCTTACTAAAAGGTCTATAATTTATGAAGTTTATTTCACAATACAAAATAATGCATGAAGACATTTGCAATACCTTCCCCATTTAAGTTTCTTGATTCACCAAACATCTTTGTACTCATGAATTATTTACCACCTTCATCTCTAACTTAGAAAATTAGTGGGGAAGGGATTTCAATGAAAACTTCCCCTTTTGATTTCATTTATGCAAATTTCAATGACTTATCTTCCTAAAAGGTCTATAATTTATGAAGTGTATTTCAAAATATAACATAATGCATGAAGATATCTCCAATACCTTCCCCATTTAAGTTTCTTGATTCTCCAAACATCTTTGTACTCATGAATTATTTACCACCTTCATCTCTAACTTCAATAATTAGTGGGGAACGGATTTCAATGAAAACTTCCCCTGTTCATTACATTTATGCAAATTTCAGTGAATTATCTTACAAAAAGGTCTATAATTTATGAAGTGTATTTCAAAATATAAAATAACACATCAAGATATCTGCAATACATTCCCCATTTAAGTTTCTTGATTCTCCAAACATCTTTGTACTCATGAATTATTTACTACCTTCATCTCTAACATAGAAAGTTAGTGGGGAACGGAATTTAATGAAATATTCCCCTTTCCATTACATTTATGCAAATTTCAGTGAATTATCTTACTAAAAGGTTTTTAATTTATGAAGTGTATTTTAAAATATAAAATAACACATGAAGATATCTGCAATACCATCCCCATTTAAGTTTCTTGGTTCTCCAAACATCTTTGTACTCGTGAATTATTTACCACCTTCATCTCTAACTTCAATAATTAGTGGGGAAGGGATTTCAATGAAAACTTCCCTTTTTGATTTCTTTCATGCAAATTTCAATGAATTATCTTACTAAAAGGTCTATGATTTATGAAGTTTATTTCACAATACAAAGTAATGCATGAAGACATTTGCAATACCTTCCCCATTTAAGTTTCTTGATTCTCCAAACATCTTTGTACTCATGAATTATTTACCACCTTCATCTCTAACTTCAATAATTAGAGGGGAACGGATTTCAATGAAAACTTCCCCTTTTCATTACATTTATGCAAATTTCAATGAATTATCTTACTAAAAGGTCTATAATTTATGAAGTGTATTTCAAAATATAAAATAATGCATGAAGATATCTCCAATACCTTCCCCATTTAAGTTTCTTGATCCTCCAAACATCTGTGTACTCATGAATTATTTACCACTTTCATCTCTAACTTCAATAATTAGAGGGGAAGGGATTTCAATGAAAACTTCCCCTTTTCATTACATTTATGCAAATTTCAATGAATTATCTTACTTAAAGGTCTATAATTTATGAAGTGTATTTCAAAATATAAAATAATGCATGAAGATATCTCCAATACCTTCCCCATTTAAGTTTCTTGATTCTCCAAACATCTTTGTACTCATGAATTATTTACCACTTTCATCTCTAACTTCAATAATTAGTGGGGAAGGGATTTCAATGAAAACTTCCCCTTTTCATTACATTGATGCAAATTTCAGTGAATTATCTTACTAAAAGGTCTATAATTTATGAAGTGTATTTCAAAATAAAAAATAACACATGAAGATATGAGCAATACCTTCCCCATTTAAGTTTCTTGATTCTCCAAACATCTGTGTACTCATAAATTATTTACCACTTTCATCCCTAACTTCAATAATTAGTGGGGAACGGAATTCAATAAAAACTTCCCCTTTCCATTACATTTATGCAAATTTCAGTGAATTATCTTACTAAAAGGTCTATAATTTATGAAATGTATTTCAAAATAAAAAATAACACATGAAGATATGTGCAATACCTTCCCCATTTAAGTTTCTTGATTCTCCAAACATCTTTGTACTCATGAATTATTTACCACCTTCATCTCTAACATAGAAAATTAGTGGGGAAGGGATTTCAATGAAAACTTCCCCTTTTGATTTCATTGATGCAAAGTTCAATGAATTATCTTACTAAAAGGTCTATAATTTATTCAATGTATTTCAAAATAAAAAATAATGCGTGAAGACATTTGCAATACCTTACCCATTTAAGTTTCTTGATTCTCCAAACATCTTTGTACTCATGAATTATTTACCACCTTCATCTCTAACTTCAATAATTAGTGGGGAAGGGATTTCAATGAAAACTTCCCCTTTTGATTTCATTGATGCAAATTTCAATGAATTATCTTACTAAAAGGTCTATAATTTATGAAGTGTATTTCAAAATATAAAATAACACATGAAGATATCTGCAATACCATCCCCATTTAAGTTTCTTGATTCTCCAAACATCTTTGTACTCATGAATTATTTACCACCTTCATCTCTAACATAGAAAATTAGTGGGGAACGGAATTTAATGAAATATTCCCCTTTCCATTACATTTATGCAAATTTCAGTGAATTATCTTACTAAAAGGTTTTTAATTTATGAAGTGTATTTCAAAATATAAAATAACACATGAAGATAACTGCAATACCATCCCCATTTAAGTTTCTTGATTCTCCAAACATCTTTGTACTCATGAATTATTTACCACCTTCATCTCTAACTTCAATAATTAGTGGGGAAGGGATTTCAATGAAAACTTCCCTTTTTGATTTCTTTCATGCAAATTTCAATGAATTATCTTACTAAAAGGTCTATGATTTATGAAGTGTATTTCACAATACAAAGTAATGCATGAAGACATTTGCAATACCTTCCCCATTTAAGTTTCTTGATTCTCCAAACATCTTTGTACTCATGATTTATTTACCACCTTCATCTCTAACTTCAATAATTAGTGGGGAAGGGATTTCAATGAAAACTTCCCTTTTTGATTTCTTTGATGCAAATTTCAATGAATTATCTTACTAAAAGGTCTATCATTTATGAAGTTTATTTCACAATACAAAATAATGCATGAAGACATTTGCAATACCTTCCCCATTTAAGTTTCTTGATTCACCAAACATCTTTGTACTCATGAATTATTTACCACCTTCATCTCTAACCTAGAAAATTAGTGGGGAAGGTATTTCAATGAAAACTTCCCCTTTTGATTTCTTTCATGCAAATTTCAATGAATTATCTTACTAAAAGGTCTATGATTTATGAAGTTTATTTCACAATACAAAGTAATGCATGAAGACATTTGCAATACCTTCCCCATTTAAGTTTCTTGATTCTCCAAACATCTTTGTACTCATGAATTATTTACCACCTTCATCTCTAACTTCAATAATTAGTGGGGAAGGGATTTCAATGAAAAATTCCCTTTTTGATATCTTTCATGCAAATTTCAATGAATTATCTTACTAAAAGGTCTATAATTTATGAAGTGTATTTCAAAATACAAAATAATGCATGAAGACATTTGCAATACCTTCCCCATTTAAGTTTCTTGATTCTCCAAACATCTTTGTGCTCATGAATTATTTACCACTTTCATCTCTAACTTCAGTAATTAGTGGGGAACGGATTTCAATGAAAACTTCCCCTTTTGATTTCATTCATTCAAAGTTCAATGAATTATCTTACTAAAAGGTCTATAATTTATGAAGTGTATTTCAAAATATAAAATAACACATGAAGATATCTGCAATACCTTCCCCATTTAAGTTTCCTGGTTCTCCAAACATCTTTGTACTCATGAATTATTTACCACCTTCATCTCTAACTTCAATAATTAGTGGGGAAGGGATTTCAATGAAAACTTCCCCTTTTGATTTCATTCATTCAAAGTTCAATGAATTATCTTACTAAAAGGTCTATAATTTATGAAGTGTATTTCAAAATATAAAATAACACATGAAGATATCTCCAATACCTTCCCCATTTAAGTTTCTTGATTCTCCAAACATCTTTGTACTCATGAATTATTTACCACCTTCATCTCTAACTTCAATAATTAGAGGGGAAGGGATTTCAATGAAAACTTCCCCTTTTGATTTCATTCATTCAAAGTTCAATGAATTATCTTACTAAAAGGTCTATAATTTATGAAGTGTATTTCAAAATATAAAATAACACATGAAGATATGTGCAATACCTTCCCCATTTAAGTTTCTTGATTCTCCAAACATCTTTGTATTCATGAATTATTTACCACTTTCATTTCTAACTTCAATAATTAGTGGGGAAGCGACTTCAATGAAAACTTCCCCTTTTGATTGCTTTGATGCAAATTTCAGTGAATTATCTTACAAAAAGGTCTATTATTTATGAAGTGTATTTCAAAATATAAAATAACACATGAAGATATCTGCAATACCATCCCCATTTAAGTTTCTTGATTCTCCAAACATCTTTGTACTCATGAATTATTTACCACCTTCATCTCTAACATAGAAAATTAGTGGGGAACGGAATTTAATGAAATATTCCCCTTTCCATTACATTTATGCAAATTTCTGTGAATTATCTTACTAAAAGGTTTTTAATTTATGAAGTGTATTTCAAAATATAAAATAACACATGAAGATATCTGCAATACCATCCCCATTTAAGTTTCCTGGTTCTCCAAACATCTTTGTACTCATGAATTATTTACCACCTTCATCTCTAACTTCAATAATTAGTGGGGAAGGGATTTCAATGAAAACTTCCCTTTTTGATTTCTTTCATGCAAATTTCAATGAATTATCTTACTAAAAGGTCTATGATTTATGAAGTTTATTTCACAATACAAAGTAATGCATGAAGACATTTGCAATACCTTCCCCATTTAAGTTTCTTGATTCTCCAAACATCTTTGTACTCATGAATTATTTACCACCTTCATCTCTAACTTCAATAATTAGTGGGGAAGGGATTTCAATGAAAAATTCCCTTTTTGATATCTTTCATGCAAATTTCAATGAATTATCTTACTAAAAGGTCTATAATTTATGAAGTGTATTTCAAAATACAAAATAATGCATGAAGACATTTGCAATACCTTCCCCATTTAAGTTTCTTGATTCTCCAAACATCTTTGTGCTCATGAATTATTTACCACTTTCATCTCTAACTTCAATAATTAGTGGGGAACGGATTTCAATGAAAACTTCCCCTTTTGATTTCATTGATGCAAAGTTCAATGAATTATCTTACTTAAAGGTCTATAATTTATGAAGTGTATTTCAAAATATAAAATAATGCATGAAGATATCTCCAATACCTTCCCCATTTAAGTTTCTTGATTCTCCAAACATCTTTGTACTCATGAATTATTTACCACCTTCATCTCTAACTTCAATAATTAGAGGGGAAGGGATTTCAATGAAAACTTCCCCTTTTGATTTCATTCATTCAAAGTTCAATGAATTATCTTACTAAAAGGTCTATAATTTATGAAGTGTATTTCAAAATATAAAATAACACATGAAGATATGTGCAATACCTTCCCCATTTAAGTTTCTTGATTCTCCAAACATCTTTGTATTCATGAATTATTTACCACTTTCATTTCTAACTTCAATAATTAGTGGGGAAGCGACTTCAATGAAAACTTCCCCTTTTGATTGCTTTGATGCAAATTTCAATGAATTATCTTACTAAAAGGTCTATAATTTATGAAGTGTATTTCAAAATACAAAATAATGCATGAAGACATTTGCAATGCCTTCCCCATTTAAGTTTCTTGATTCTCCAAACATCTTTGTACTCATGAATTATTTACCACCTTCATCTCTAACTTCAATAATTAGTGGGGAAGGGATTTCAATGAAAACTTCCCCTTTTGATTTCATTGAAGCAAATTTAAATGAATTATCTTACTAAAAGGTCTATGATTTATGAAGTGTATTTCAAAATATAAAATAACACATGAAGATATCTGCAATACCATCCCCATTTAAGTTTCTTGATTCTCCAAACATCTTTGTACTCATGAATTATTTACCACTTTCATCTCTAACTTCAATAATTAGTGGGGAACGGATTTCAATGAAAACTTCCCCTTTTGATTTCATTGATGCAAAGTTCAATGAATTATCTTACTAAAAGGTCTATAATTTATGAAGTGTATTTCAAAATACAAAATAATGCATGAAGATATCTCCAATACCTTCCCCATTTAAGTTTCTTGATTCTCCAAACATCTTTGTGCTCATGAATTATTTACCGCTTTCATCTCTAACTTCAATAATTAGAGGGGAACGGATTTCAATGAAAACTTCCCCTTTTGATTTCATTGATGCAAAGTTCAATGAATTATCTTACTAAAAGGTCTATAATTTATGAAGTGTATTTCAAAATATAAAATAACACATGAAGATATCTGCAATACCATCCCCATTTAAGTTTCTTGATTCTCCAAACATCTTTGTACTCATGAATTATTTACCACCTTCATCTCTAACTTCAATAATTAGAGGGGATGGGATTTCAATGAAAACTTCCCCTTTTGATTTCATTGATGCAAATTTCAATGAATTATCTTACTAAAAGGTCTATAATTTATGAAGTGTATTTCAAAATATAAAATAACACATGAAGATATCTGCAATACCATCCCCATTTAAGTTTCTTGATTCTCCAAACATCTTTGTACTCATGAATTATTTACCACCTTCATCTCTAACTTCAATAATTTGAGGGGAAGGGATTTCAATGAAAACTTCCCCTTTTCATTACATTGATGCAAATTTCAATAAATTATCTTACTAAAAGGTCTATAATTTATGAAGTGTATTTCAAAATACAAAATAATGCATGAAGATATCTCCAATACCTTCCCCATTTAAGTTTCTTGATTCTCCAAACATCTTTGTACTCATGAATTATTTACCACCTTCATCTCTAACTTCAATAATTAGAGGGGAAGGGATTTCAATGAAAACTTCCCCTTTTGATTTCATTCATTCAAAGTTCAATGAATTATCTTACTAAAAGGTCTATAATTTATGAAGTGTATTTCAAAATATAAAATAACACATGAAGATATGTGCAATACCTTCCCCATTTAAGTTTCTTGATTCTCCAAACATCTTTGTATTCATGAATTATTTACCACTTTCATTTCTAACTTCAATAATTAGTGGGGAAGCGACTTCAATGAAAACTTCCCCTTTTGATTGCTTTGATGCAAATTTCAATGAATTATCTTACTAAAAGGTCTATAATTTATGAAGTGTATTTCAAAATACAAAATAATGCATGAAGACATTTGCAATGCCTTCCCCATTTAAGTTTCTTGATTCTCCAAACATCTTTGTACTCATGAGTTATTTACCACCTTCATCTCTAACTTCAATAATTAGTGGGGAAGGGATTTCAATGAAAACTTCTCCTTTTGATTTCATTGAAGCAAATTTCAATGAATTATCTTACTAAAAGGTCTATGATTTATGAAGTGTATTTCAAAATATAAAATAACACATGAAGATATCTGCAATACCATCGCCATTTAAGTTTCTTGATTCTCCAAACATCTTTGTACTCATGAATTATTTACCACTTTCATCTCTAACTTCAATAATTAGTGGGGAACGGATTTCAATGAAAACTTCCCCTTTTGATTTCATTGATGCAAAGTTCAATGAATTATCTTACTAAAAGGTCTATAATTTATGAAGTGTATTTCAAAATACAAAATAATGCATGAAGATATCTCCAATACCTTCCCCATTTAAGTTTCTTGATTCTCCAAACATCTTTGTGCTCATGAATTATTTACCGCTTTCATCTCTAACTTCAATAATTAGTGGGGAACGGATTTCAATGAAAACTTCCCCTTTTGATTTCATTCATTCAAAGTTCAATGAATTATCTTACTAAAAGGTCTATAATTTATGAAGTGTATTTCAAAATATAAAATAACACATGAAGATATCTGCAATACCATCCCCATTTAAGTTTCTTGATTCTCCAAACATCTTTGTACTCATGAATTATTTACCACCTTCATCTCTAACATAGAAAATTAGTGGGGAAGGGATTTCAATGAAAACTTCCCCTTTTGATTTCATTGATGCAAAGTTCAATGAATTATCTTACTAAAAGGTCTATAATTTATTCAATGTATTTCAAAATAAAAAATAATGCGTGAAGACATTTGCAATACCTTACCGATTTAAGTTTCTTGATTCTCCAAACATCTTTGTACTCATGAATTATTTACCACCTTCATCTCTAACTTCAATAATTAGTGGGGAAGGGATTTCAATGAAAACTTCCCCTTTTGATTTCATTGATGCAAATTTCAATGAATTATCTTACTAAAAGGTCTATAATTTATGAAGTGTATTTCAAAATATAAAATAACACATGAAGATATCTGCAATACCATCCCCATTTAAGTTTCTTGATTCTCCAAACATCTTTGTACTCATGAATTATTCACCACCTTCATCTCTAACATAGAAAATTAGTGGGGAACGGAGTTTAATGAAATATTCCCCTTTCCATTACATTTATGCAAATTTCAGTGAATTATCTTACTAAAAGGTTTTTAATTTATGAAGTGTATTTCAAAATATAAAATAACACATGAAGATAACTGCAATACCATCCCCATTTAAGTTTCTTGATTCTCCAAACATCTTTGTACTCATGAATTATTTACCACCTTCATCTCTAACTTCAATAATTAGTGGGGAAGGGATTTCAATGAAAACTTCCCTTTTTGATTTCTTTCATGCAAATTTCAATGAATTATCTTACTAAAAGGTCTATGATTTATGAAGTGTATTTCACAATACAAAGTAATGCATGAAGACATTTGCAATACCTTCCCCATTTAAGTTTCTTGATTCTCCAAACATCTTTGTACTCATGAATTATTTACCACCTTCATCTCTAACTTCAATAATTAGTGGGGAAGGGATTTCAATGAAAAATTCCCTTTTTGATTTCTTTGATGCAAATTTCAATGAATTATCTTACTAAAAGGTCTATAATTTATGAAGTTTATTTCACAATACAAAATAATGCATGAAGACATTTGCAATACCTTCCCCATTTAAGTTTCTTGATTCACCAAACATCTTTGTACTCATGAATTATTTACCACCTTCATCTCTAACCTAGAAAATTAGTGGGGAAGGGATTTCAATGAAAACTTCCCCTTTTGATTTCATTTATGCAAATTTCAATGACTTATCTTCCTAAAAGGTCTATAATTTATGAAGTGTATTTCAAAATATAACATAACGCATGAAGATATCTCCAATACCTTCCCCATTTAAGTTTCTTGATTCTCCAAACATCTTTGTACTCATGAATTATTTACCACCTTCATCTCTAACTTCAATAATTAGTGGGGAACGGATTTCAATGAAAACTTCCCCTTTTGATTGCTTTGATGCAAATTTCAGTGAATTATCTTACAAAAAGGTCTATTATTTATGAAGTGTATTTCAAAATATAAAATAACACATCAAGATATCTGCAATACCATCCCCATTTAAGTTTCTTGATTCTCCAAACATCTTTGTACTCATGAATTATTTACCACCTTCATCTCTAACATAGAAAATTAGTGGGGAACGGAATTTAATGAAATATTCCCCTTTCCATTACATTTATGCAAATTTCTGTGAATTATCTTACTAAAAGGTTTTTAATTTATGAAGTGTATTTCAAAATATAAAATAACACATGAAGATATCTGCAATACCATCCCCATTTAAGTTTCCTGGTTCTCCAAACATCTTTGTACTCATGAATTATTTACCACCTTCATCTCTAACTTCAATAATTAGTGGGGAAGGGATTTCAATGAAAACTTCCCTTTTTGATTTCTTTCATGCAAATTTCAATGAATTATCTTACTAAAAGGTCTATGATTTATGAAGTTTATTTCACAATACAAAGTAATGCATGAAGACATTTGCAATACCTTCCCCATTTAAGTTTCTTGATTCTCCAAACATCTTTGTACTCATGAATTATTTACCACCTTCATCTCTAACTTCAATAATTAGTGGGGAAGGGATTTCAATGAAAAATTCCCTTTTTGATATCTTTCATGCAAATTTCAATGAATTATCTTACTAAAAGGTCTATAATTTATGAAGTGTATTTCAAAATACAAAATAATGCATGAAGACATTTGCAATACCTTCCCCATTTAAGTTTCTTGATTCTCCAAACATCTTTGTGCTCATGAATTATTTACCACTTTCATCTCTAACTTCAATAATTAGTGGGGAACGGATTTCAATGAAAACTTCCCCTTTTGATTTCATTGATGCAAAGTTCAATGAATTATCTTACTTAAAGGTCTATAATTTATGAAGTGTATTTCAAAATATAAAATAATGCATGAAGATATCTCCAATACCTTCCCCATTTAAGTTTCTTGATTCTCCAAACATCTTTGTACTCATGAATTATTTACCACCTTCATCTCTAACTTCAATAATTAGAGGGGAAGGGATTTCAATGAAAACTTCCCCTTTTGATTTCATTCATTCAAAGTTCAATGAATTATCTTACTAAAAGGTCTATAATTTATGAAGTGTATTTCAAAATATAAAATAACACATGAAGATATCTGCAATACCATCCCCATTTAGGTTTCTTGATTCTCCAAACATCTTTGTACTCATGAATTATTTACCACCTTCATCTCTAACTTCAATAATTAGAGGGGATGGGATTTCAATGAAAACTTCCCCTTTTGATTTCATTGATGCAAATTTCAATGAATTATCTTACTAAAAGGTCTATAATTTATGAAGTGTATTTCAAAATATAAAATAACACATGAAGATATCTGCAATACCATCCCCATTTAAGTTTCTTGATTCTCCAAACATCTTTGTACTCATGAATTATTTACCACCTTCATCTCTAACTTCAATAATTTGAGGGGAAGGGATTTCAATGAAAACTTCCCCTTTTCATTACATTGATGCAAATTTCAATAAATTATCTTACTAAAAGGTCTATAATTTATGAAGTGTATTTCAAAATACAAAATAATGCATGAAGATATCTCCAATACCTTCCCCATTTAAGTTTCTTGATTCTCCAAACATCTTTGTATTCATGAATTATTTACCACTTTCATTTCTAACTTCAATAATTAGTGGGGAAGCGACTTCAATGAAAACTTCCCCTTTTGATTTCATTCATTCAAAGTTCAATGAATTATCTTACTAAAAGGTCTATAATTTATGAAGTGTATTTCAAAATATAAAATAACACATGAAGATATGTGCAATACCTTCCCCATTTAAGTTTCTTGATTCTCCAAACATCTTTGTATTCATGAATTATTTACCACTTTCATTTCTAACTTCAATAATTAGTGGGGAAGCGACTTCAATGAAAACTTCCCCTTTTGATTGCTTTGATGCAAATTTCAATGAATTATCTTACTAAAAGGTCTATAATTTATGAAGTGTATTTCAAAATATAACATAACGCATGAAGATATCCCCAATACCTTCCCCATTTAAGTTTCTTGATTCTCCAAACATCTTTGTACTCATGAATTATTTACCACCTTCATCACTAACTTCAATAATTAGTGGGGAACGGATTTCAATGAAAACTTCCCCTTTTGATTGCTTTGATGCAAATTTCAGTGAATTATCTTACAAAAAGGTCTATTATTTATGAAGTGTATTTCAAAATATAAAATAACACATCAAGATATCTACAATACCATCCCCATTTAAGTTTCTTGATTCTCCAAACATCTTTGTACTCATGAATTATTTACCACCTTCATCTCTAACATAGAAAATTAGTGGGGAACGGAATTTAATGAAATATTCCCCTTTCCATTACATTTATGCAAATTTCTGTGAATTATCTTACTAAAAGGTTTTTAATTTATGAAGTGTATTTCAAAATATAAAATAACACATGAAGATATCTGCAATACCATCCCCATTTAAGTTTCCTGGTTCTCCAAACATCTTTGTACTCATGAATTATTTACCACCTTCATCTCTAACTTCAATAATTAGTGGGGAAGGGATTTCAATGAAAACTTCCCTTTTTGATTTCTTTCATGCAAATTTCAATGAATTATCTTACTAAAAGGTCTATGATTTATGAAGTTTATTTCACAATACAAAGTAATGCATGAAGACATTTGCAATACCTTCCCCATTTAAGTTTCTTGATTCTCCAAACATCTTTGTACTCATGAATTATTTACCACCTTCATCTCTAACTTCAATAATTAGTGGGGAAGGGATTTCAATGAAAACTTCCCCTTTTGATTGCTTTGATGCAAATTTCAGTGAATTATCTTACAAAAAGGTCTATAATTTATGAAGTGTATTTCAAAATACAAAATAATGCATGAAGATATCTACAATACCATCCCCATTTAAGTTTCTTGATTCTCCAAACATCTTTGTACTCATGAATTATTTACCACCTTCATCTCTAACTTCAATAATTAGTGGGGAAGGGATTTCAATGAAAACTTCCCTTTTTGATTGCTTTGATGCAAATTTCAGTGAATTATCTTACTAAAAGGTCTATAATTTATGAAGTGTATTTCAAAATACAAAATAATGCATGAAGACATTTGCAATACCTTCCCCATTTAAGTTTCTTGATTCTCCAAACATCTTTGTGCTCATGAATTATTTACCACTTTCATCTCTAACTTCAATAATTAGTGGGGAACGGATTTCAATGAAAACTTCCCCTTTTGATTTCATTGATGCAAAGTTCAATGAATTATCTTACTTAAAGGTCTATAATTTATGAAGTGTATTTCAAAATATAAAATAATGCATGAAGATATCTCCAATACCTTCCCCATTTAAGTTTCTTGATTCTCCAAACATCTTTGTACTCATGAATTATTTACCACCTTCATCTCTAACTTCAATAATTAGAGGGGAAGGGATTTCAATGAAAACTTCCCCTTTTGATTTAATTCATTCAAAGTTCAATGAATTATCTTACTAAAAGGTCTATAATTTATGAAGTGTATTTCAAAATATAAAATAACACATGAAGATATCTGCAATACCATCCCCATTTAAGTTTCTTGATTCTCCAAACATCTTTGTACTCATGAATTATTTACCACCTTCATCTCTAACTTCAATAATTAGAGGGGATGGGATTTCAATGAAAACTTCCCCTTTTGATTTCATTGATGCAAATTTCAATGAATTATCTTACTAAAAGGTCTATAATTTATGAAGTGTATTTCAAAATATAAAATAACACATGAAGATATCTGCAATACCATCCCCATTTAAGTTTCTTGATTCTCCAAACATCTTTGTACTCATGAATTATTTACCACCTTCATCTCTAACTTCAATAATTTGAGGGGAAGGGATTTCAATGAAAACTTCCCCTTTTCATTACATTGATGCAAATTTCAATAAATCATCTTACTAAAAGGTCTATAATTTATGAAGTGTATTTCAAAATACAAAATAATGCATGAAGATATCTCCAATACCTTCCCCATTTAAGTTTCTTGATTCTCCAAACATCTTTGTACTCATGAATTATTTACCACCTTCATCTCTAACTTCAATAATTAGAGGGGAAGGGATTTCAATGAAAACTTCCCCTTTTGATTTCATTCATTCAAAGTTCAATGAATTATCTTACTAAAAGGTCTATAATTTATGAAGTGTATTTCAAAATATAAAATAACACATGAAGATATGTGCAATACCTTCCCCATTTAAGTTTCTTGAATCTCCAAACATCTTTGTATTCATGAATTATTTACCACCTTCATCTCTAACTTCAATAATTAGAGGGGATGGGATTTCAATGAAAACTTCCCCTTTTGATTTCATTGATGCAAATTTCAATGAATTATCTTACTAAAAGGTCTATAATTTATGAAGTGTATTTCAAAATATAAAATAACACATGAAGATATCTGCAATACCATCCCCATTTAAGTTTCTTGATTCTCCAAACATCTTTGTACTCATGAATTATTTACCACCTTCATCTCTAACTTCAATAATTAGAGGGGATGGGATTTCAATGAAAACTTCCCCTTTTGATTTCATTGATGCAAATTTCAATGAATTATCTTACTAAAAGGTCTATAATTTATGAAGTGTATTTCAAAATATAAAATAACACATGAAGATATCTGCAATACCATCCCCATTTAAGTTTCTTGATTCTCCAAACATCTTTGTACTCATGAATTATTTACCACCTTCATCTCTAACTTCAATAATTTGAGGGGAAGGGATTTCAATGAAAACTTCCCCTTTTCATTACATTGATGCAAATTTCAATAAATCATCTTACTAAAAGGTCTATAATTTATGAAGTGTATTTCAAAATACAAAATAATGCATGAAGATATCTCCAATACCTTCCCCATTTAAGTTTCTTGATTCTCCAAACATCTTTGTACTCATGAATTATTTACCACCTTCATCTCTAACTTCAATAATTAGAGGGGAAGGGATTTCAATGAAAACTTCCCCTTTTGATTTCATTCATTCAAAGTTCAATGAATTATCTTACTAAAAGGTCTATAATTTATGAAGTGTATTTCAAAATATAAAATAACACATGAAGATATGTGCAATACCTTCCCCATTTAAGTTTCTTGAATCTCCAAACATCTTTGTATTCATGAATTATTTACCACTTTCATTTCTAACTTCAATAATTAGTGGGGAAGCGACTTCAATGAAAACTTCCCCTTTTGATTGCTTTGATGCAAATTTCAATGAATTATCTTACTAAAAGGTCTATAATTTATGAAGTGTATTTCAAAATACAAAATAATGCATGAAGACATTTGCAATGCCTTCCCCATTTAAGTTTCTTGATTCTCCAAACATCTTTGTACTCATGAGTTATTTACCACCTTCATCTCTAACTTCAATAATTAGTGGGGAAGGGATTTCAATGAAAACTTCCCCTTTTGATTTCATTGAAGCAAATTTAAATGAATTATCTTACTAAAAGGTCTATGATTTATGAAGTGTATTTCAAAATATAAAATAACACATGAAGGTATCTGCAATACCATCCCCATTTAAGTTTCTTGATTCTCCAAACATCTTTGTACTCATGAATTATTTACCACTTTCATCTCTAACTTCAATAATTAGTGGGGAACGGATTTCAATGAAAACTTCCCCTTTTGATTTCATTGATGCAAAGTTCAATGAATTATCTTACTAAAAGGTCTATAATTTATGAAGTGTATTTCAAAATACAAAATAATGCATGAAGATATCTCCAATACCTTCCCCATTTAAGTTTCTTGATTCTCCAAACATCTTTGTGCTCATGAATTATTTACCGCTTTCATCTCTAACTTCAATAATTAGTGGGGAACGGATTTCAATGAAAACTTCCCCTTTTGATTTCATTCATTCAAAGTTCAATGAATTATCTTACTAAAAGGTCTATAATTTATGAAGTGTATTTCAAAATATAAAATAACACATGAAGATATCTGCAATACCATCCCCATTTAAGTTTCTTGATTCTCCAAACATCTTTGTACTCATGAATTATTTACCACCTTCATCTCTAACTTCAATAATTAGAGGGGATGGGATTTCAATGAAAACTTCCCCTTTTGATTTCATTGATGCAAATTTCAATGAATTATCTTACTAAAAGGTCTATAATTTATGAAATGTATTTCAAAATATAAAATAACACATGAAGATATCTGCAATACCATCCCCATTTAAGTTTCTTGATTCTCCAAACATCTTTGTACTCATGAATTATTTACCACCTTCATCTCTAACTTCAATAATTTGAGGGGAAGGGATTTCAATGAAAACTTCCCCTTTTCATTACATTGATGCAAATTTCAATAAATTATCTTACTAAAAGGTCTATAATTTATGAAGTGTATTTCAAAATACAAAATAATGCATGAAGATATCTCCAATACCTTCCCCATTTAAGTTTCTTGATTCTCCAAACATCTTTGTACTCATGAATTATTTACCACCTTCATCTCTAACTTCAATAATTAGAGGGGAAGGGATTTCAATGAAAACTTCCCCTTTTGATTTCATTCATTCAAAGTTCAATGAATTATCTTACTAAAAGGTCTATAATTTATGAAGTGTATTTCAAAATATAAAATAACACATGAAGATATGTGCAATACCTTCCCCATTTAAGTTTCTTGATTCTCCAAACATCTTTGTATTCATGAATTATTTACCACTTTCATTTCTAACTTCAATAATTAGTGGGGAAGCGACTTCAATGAAAACTTCCCCTTTTGATTGCTTTGATGCAAATTTCAATGAATTATCTTACTAAAAGGTCTATAATTTATGAAGTGTATTTCAAAATACAAAATAATGCATGAAGACATTTGCAATGCCTTCCCCATTTAAGTTTCTTGATTCTCCAAACATCTTTGTACTCATGAGTTATTTACCACCTTCATCTCTAACTTCAATAATTAGTGGGGAAGGGATTTCAATGAAAACTTCCCCTTTTGATTTCATTGAAGCAAATTTAAATGAATTATCTTACTAAAAGGTCTATGATTTATGAAGTGTATTTCAAAATATAAAATAACACATGAAGATATCTGCAATACCATCCCCATTTAAGTTTCTTGATTCTCCAAACATCTTTGTACTCATGAATTATTTACCACTTTCATCTCTAACTTCAATAATTAGTGGGGAACGGATTTCAATGAAAACTTCCCCTTTTGATTTCATTGATGCAAAGTTCAATGAATTATCTTACTAAAAGGTCTATAATTTATGAAGTGTATTTCAAAATACAAAATAATGCATGAAGATATCTCCAATACCTTCCCCATTTAAGTTTCTTGATTCTCCAAACATCTTTGTGCTCATGAATTATTTACCGCTTTCATCTCTAACTTCAATAATTAGTGGGGAACGGATTTCAATGAAAACTTCCCCTTTTGATTTCATTCATGCAAAGTTCAATGAATTATCTTACTAAAAGGTCTATAATTTATGAAGTGTATTTCAAAATATAAAATAACACATGAAGATATCTGCAATACCATCCCCATTTAAGTTTCTTGATTCTCCAAACATCTTTGTACTCATGAATTATTTACCACCTTCATCTCTAACTTCAATAATTAGAGGGGATGGGATTTCAATGAAAACTTCCCCTTTTGATTTCATTGATGCAAATTTCAATGAATTATCTTACTAAAAGGTCTATAATTTATGAAATGTATTTCAAAATATAAAATAACACATGAAGATATCTGCAATACCATCCCCATTTAAGTTTCTTGATTCTCCAAACATCTTTGTACTCATGAATTATTTACCACCTTCATCTCTAACTTCAATAATTTGAGGGGAAGGGATTTCAATGAAAACTTCCCCTTTTCATTACATTGATGCAAATTTCAATAAATTATCTTACTAAAAGGTCTATAATTTATGAAGTGTATTTCAAAATACAAAATAATGCATGAAGATATCTCCAATACCTTCCCCATTTAAGTTTCTTGATTCTCCAAACATCTTTGTACTCATGAATTATTTACCACCTTCATCTCTAACTTCAATAATTAGAGGGGAAGGGATTTCAATGAAAACTTCCCCTTTTGATTTCATTCATTCAAAGTTCAATGAATTATCTTACTAAAAGGTCTATAATTTATGAAGTGTATTTCAAAATATAAAATAACACATGAAGATATGTGCAATACCTTCCCCATTTAAGTTTCTTGATTCTCCAAACATCTTTGTATTCATGAATTATTTACCACTTTCATTTCTAACTTCAATAATTAGTGGGGAAGCGACTTCAATGAAAACTTCCCCTTTTGATTGCTTTGATGCAAATTTCAATGAATTATCTTACTAAAAGGTCTATAATTTATGAAGTGTATTTCAAAATACAAAATAATGCATGAAGACATTTGCAATGCCTTCCCCATTTAAGTTTCTTGATTCTCCAAACATCTTTGTACTCATGAGTTATTTACCACCTTCATCTCTAACTTCAATAATCAGTGGGGAAGGGATTTCAATGAAAACTTCCCCTTTTGATTTCATTGAAGCAAATTTAAATGAATTATCTTACTAAAAGGTCTATGATTTATGAAGTGTATTTCAAAATATAAAATAACACATGAAGATATCTGCAATACCATCCCCATTTAAGTTTCTTGATTCTCCAAACATCTTTGTACTCATGAATTATTTACCACTTTCATCTCTAACTTCAATAATTAGTGGGGAACGGATTTCAATGAAAACTTCCCCTTTTGATTTCATTGATGCAAAGTTCAATGAATTATCTTACTAAAAGGTCTATAATTTATGAAGTGTATTTCAAAATACAAAATAATGCATGAAGATATCTCCAATACCTTCCCCATTTAAGTTTCTTGATTCTCCAAACATCTTTGTGCTCATGAATTATTTACCGCTTTCATCTCTAACTTCAATAATTAGTGGGGAACGGATTTCAATGAAAACTTCCCCTTTTGATTTCATTCATTCAAATTTCAATGAATTATCTTACTAAAAGGTCTATAATTTATGAAGTGTATTTCAAAATATAAAATAACACATGAAGATATCTGCAATACCATCCCCATTTAAGTTTCTTGATTCTCCAAACATCTTTGTACTCATGAATTATTTACCACCTTCATCTCTAACTTCAATAATTAGAGGGGATGGGATTTCAATGAAAACTTCCCCTTTTGATTTCATTGATGCAAATTTCAATGAATTATCTTACTAAAAGGTCTATAATTTATGAAGTGTATTTCAAAATATAAAATAACACATGAAGATATCTGCAATACCATCCCCATTTAAGTTTCTTGATTCTCCAAACATCTTTGTACTCATGAATTATTTACCACCTTCATCTCTAACTTCAATAATTAGAGGGGATGGGATTTCAATGAAAACTTCCCCTTTTGATTTCATTGATGCAAATTTCAATGAATTATCTTACTAAAAGGTCTATAATTTATGAAGTGTATTTCAAAATATAAAATAACACATGAAGATATCTGCAATACCATCCCCATTTAAGTTTCTTGATTCTCCAAACATCTTTGTACTCATGAATTATTTACCACTTTCATCTCTAACTTCAATAATTAGTGGGGAACGGATTTCAATGAAAACTTCCCCTTTTGATTTCATTGATGCAAATTTCAATGAATTATCTTACTAAAAGGTCTATAATTTATGAAGTGTATTTCAAAATACAAAATAATGCATGAAGACATTTGCAATGCCTTCCCCATTTAAGTTTCTTGATTCTCCAAACATCTTTGTACTCATGAATTATTTACCACCTTCATCTCTAACTTCAATAATTAGTGGGGAAGGGATTTCAATGAAAACTTCCCCTTTTGATTTCATTGAAGCAAATTTAAATGAATTATCTTACTAAAAGGTCTATGATTTATGAAGTGTATTTCAAAATATAAAATAACACATGAAGATATCTGCAATACCATCCCCATTTAAGTTTCTTGATTCTCCAAACATCTTTGTACTCATGAATTATTTACCACTTTCATCTCTAACTTCAATAATTAGTGGGGAACGGATTTCAATGAAAACTTCCCCTTTTGATTTCATTGATGCAAAGTTCAATGTATTATCTTACTAAAACGTCTATAATTTATGAAGTGTATTTCAAAATACAAAATAATGCATGAAGATATCTCCAATACCTTCCCCATTTAAGTTTCTTGATTCTCCAAACATCTTTGTACTCATGAATTATTTACCACCTTCATCTCTAACTTCAATAATTAGAGGGGAAGGGATTTCAATGAAAACTTCCCCTTTTGATTTCATTGATGCAAAGTTCAATGAATTATCTTACTAAAAGGTCTATAATTTATGAAGTGTATTTCAAAATATAAAATAACACATGAAGATATGTGCAATACCTTCCCCATTTAAGTTTCTTGATTCTCCAAACATCTTTGTATTCATGAATTATTTACCACTTTCATTTCTAACTTCAATAATTAGTGGGCAAGCGACTTCAATGAAAACTTCCCCTTTTGATTTCATTGATGCAAATTTCAATGAATTATCTTACTAAAAGGTCTATAATTTATGAAGTGTATTTCAAAATACAAAATAATGCATGAAGACATTTGCAATGCCTTCCCCATTTAAGTTTCCTAATTCTCCAAACATCTTTGTACTCATGAATTATTTACCACCTTCATCTCTAACTTCAATAATTAGAGGGGAAGGGATTTCAATGAAAACTTCCCCTTTTGATTTCATTCATGCAAAGTTCAATGAATTATCTTACTAAAAGGTCTATAATTTATGAAGTGTATTTCAAAATATAAAATAACACATGAAGATATGTGCAATACCTTCCCCCTTTTATTTGTCTTGATTCTCCAAACATCTTTGTATTCATGAATTATTTACCACTTTCATTTCTAACTTCAATAATTAGTGGGGAAGCGACTTCAATGAAAACTTCCCCTTTTGATTGCTTTGATGCAAATTTCAATGAATTATCTTACTAAAAGGTCTATAACTTATGAAGTGTATTTCAAAATACAAAATAATGCATGAAGACATTTGCAATGCCTTCCCCATTTAAGTTTCTTGATTCTCCAAACATCTTTGTACTCATGAATTATTTACCACCTTCATCTCTAACTTCAATAATTAGTGGGGAAGGGATTTCAATGAAAACTTCCCCTTTTGATTCCATTGAAGCAAATTTAAATGAATTATCTTACTAAAAGGTCTATGATTTATGAAGTGTATTTCAAAATATAAAATAACACATGAAGATATCTGCAATACCATCCCCATTTAAGTTTCTTGATTCTCCAAACATCTTTGTACTCATGAATTATTTACCACTTTCATCTCTAACTTCAATAATTAGTGGGGAACGGATTTCAATGAAAACTTCCCCTTTTGATTTCATTGATGCAAAGTTCAATGAATTATCTTACTAAAAGGTCTATAATTTATGAAGTGTATTTCAAAATACAAAATAATGCATGAAGATATCTCCAATACCTTCCCCATTTAAGTTTCTTGATTCTCCAAACATCTTTGTACTCATGAATTATTTACCACCTTCATCTCTAACTTCAATAATCAGTGGGGAAGGGATTTCAATGAAAACTTCCCCTTTTGATTTCATTCATGCAAAGTTCAATGAATTATCTTACTAAAAGGTCTATAATTTATGAAGTGTATTTCAAAATATAAAATAACACATGAAGATATCTGCAATACCATCCCCATTTAAGTTTCTTGATTCTCCAAACATCTTTGTACTCATGAATTATTTACAACCTTCATCTCTAACTTCAATAATTAGTGGGGAAGGGATTTCAATGAAAACTTCCACTTTTCATTACATTGATGCAAATTTCAATGAATTATCTTACTAAAAGGTCTATAATTTATGAAGTGTATTTCAAAATACAAAATAATGCATGAAGACATTTGCAATGCCTTCCCCATTTAAGTTTCTTGATTCTCGAAACATCTTTGTACTCATGAATTATTTACCACCTTCATCTCTAACTTCAATAATTAGAGGGGAAGGGATTTCAATGAAAACTTCCCCTTTTGATTTCATTTATGCAAAGTTCAATGAATTATCTTACTAAAAGGTCTATAATTTATGAAGTGTATTTCAATATACAAAATAATGCATGAAGATATCTCCAATACCTTCCCCATTTAAGTTTCTTGATTCTCCAAACATCTTTGTACTCATGAATTATTTACCACCTTCATCTCTAACTTCAATAATCAGTGGGGAAGGGATTTCAATGAAAACTTCCCCTTTTGATTTCATTCCTGCAAAGTTCAATGAATTATCTTACTAAAAGGTCTATAATTTATGAAGTGTATTTCAATATACAAAATAATGCATGAAGATATCTCCAATACCTTCCCCATTTAAGTTTCTTGATTCTCCAAACATCTTTGTACTCATGAATTATTTACCACCTTCATCTCTAACTTCAATAATTAGTGGGGAAGGGATTTCAATGAAAACTTCCCCTTTTGATTTCATTGAAGCAAATTTCAATGAATTATCTTACTAAAAGGTCTATGATTTATGAAGTGTATTTCAAAATATAAAATAACACATGAAGATATCTGCAATACCATCCCCATTTAAGTTTCTTGATTCTCCAAACATCTTTGTACTCATGAATTATTTACCACTTTCATCTCTAACTTCAATAATTAGTGGGGAACGGATTTCAATGAAAACTTCCCCTTTTGATTTCATTGATGCAAAGTTCAATGAATTATCTTACTAAAAGGTCTATAATTTATGAAGTGTATTTCAAAATACAAAATAATGCATGAAGATATCTCCAATACCTTCCCCATTTAAGTTTCTTGATTCTCCAAACATCTTTGTACTCATGAATTATTTACCACCTTCATCTCTAACTTCAATAATTAGTGGGGAAGGGATTTCAATGAAAACTTCCCCTTTTGATTTCATTCATGCAAAGTTCAAGGAATTATCTTACTAAAAGGTCTATAATTTATGAAGTGTATTTCAAAATATAAAATAACACATGAAGATATGTGCAATACCTTCCCCATTTAAGTTTCTTGATTCTCCAAACATCTTTGTATTCATGAATTATTTACCACTTTCATTTCTAACTTCAATAATTAGTGGGCAAGCGACTTCAATGAAAACTTCCCCTTTTGATTTCATTGATGCAAATTTCAATGAAGTATCTTACTAAAAGGTCTATAATTTATGAAGTGTATTTCAAAATACAAAATAATGCATGAAGACATTTGCAATGCCTTCCCCATTTAAGTTTCTTGATTCTCCAAACATCTTTGTACTCATGAATTATTTACCACTTTCATCTCTAACTTCAATAATTAGTGGGGAACGGATTTCAATGAAAACTTCCCCTTTTGATTTCATTGATGCAAAGTTCAATGAATTATCTTACTAAAAGGTCTATAATTTATGAAGTGTATTTCAAAATACAAAATAATGCATGAAGACATTTGCAATGCCTTCCCCATTTAAGTTTCTTGATTCTCCAAACATCTTTGTACTCATGAATTATTTACCACTTTCATCTCTAACTTCAATAATTAGTGGGGAACGGATTTCAATGAAAACTTCCCCTTTTGATTTCATTGATGCAAAGTTCAATGAATTATCTTACTAAAAGGTCTATAATTTATGAAGTGTATTTCAAAATACAAAATAATGCATGAAGATATCTCCAATACCTTCCCCATTTAAGTTTCTTGATTCTCCAAACATCTTTGTACTCATGAATTATTTACCACCTTCATCTCTAACTTCAATAATTAGAGGGGAAGGGATATCAATGAAAACTTCCCCTTTTGATTTCATTCATGCAAAGTTCAATGAATTATCTTACTAAAAGGTCTATAATTTATGAAGTGTATTTCAAAATATAAAATAACACATGAAGATATCTGCAATGCCTTCCCCATTTAAGTTTCTTGATTCTCCAAACATCTTTGTACTCATGAATTATTTACCACTTTCATCTCTAACTTCAATAATCAGTGGGGAAGGGATTTCAATGAAAACTTCCCCTTTTGATTTCATTGAAGCAAATTTCAATGAATTATCTTACTAAAAGGTCTATGATTTATGAAGTGTATTTCAAAATATAAAATAACACATGAAGATATCTGCAATACCATCCCCATTTAAGTTTCTTGATTCTCCAAACATCTTTGTACTCATGAATTATTTACCACTTTCATCTCTAAGTTCAATAATTAGTGGGGAACGGATTTCAATGAAAACTTCCCCTTTTGATTTCATTGATGCAAAGTTCAATGAATTATCTTACTAAAAGGTCTATAATTTATGAAGTGTATTTCAAAATACAAAATAATGCATGAAGATATCTCCAATACCTTCCCCATTTAAGTTTCTTGATTCTCCAAACATCTTTGTACTCATGAATTATTTACCACCTTCATCTCTAACTTCAATAATTAGAGGGGAAGGGATATCAATGAAAACTTCCCCTTTTGATTTCATTCATGCAAAGTTCAATGAATTATCTTACTAAAAGGTCTATAATTTATGAAGTGTATTTCAAAATATAAAATAACACATGAAGATATGTGCAATACCTTCCCCATTTAAGTTTCTTGATTCTCCAAACATCTTTGTATTCATGAATTATTTACCACTTTCATTTCTAACTTCAATAATTAGTGGGCAAGCGACTTCAATGAAAACTTCCCCTTTTGATTTCATTCATGCAAAGTTCAATGAATTATCTTACTAAAAGGTCTATAATTTATGAAGTGTATTTCAAAATACAAAATAATGCATGAAGACATTTGCAATGCCTTCCCCATTTAAGTTTCTTGATTCTCCAAACATCTTTGTACTCATGAATTATTTACCACTTTCATCTCTAACTTCAATAATCAGTGGGGAAGGGATTTCAATGAAAACTTCCCCTTTTCATTACATTGATGCAAATTTCAATAAATTATCTTACTAAAAGGTCTATGATTTATGAAGTGTATTTCAAAATATAAAATAACACATGAAGATATCTGCAATACCATCCCCATTTAAGTTTCTTGATTCTCCAAACATCTTTGTACTCATGAATTATTTACCACTTTCATCTCTAACTTCAATAATTAGTGGGGAACGGATTTCAATGAAAACTTCCCCTTTTGATTTCATTGATGCAAAGTTCAATGAATTATCTTACTAAAAGGTCTATAATTTATGAAGTGTATTTCAAAATACAAAATAATGCATGAAGATATCTCCAATACCTTCCCCATTTAAGTTTCTTGATTCTCCAAACATCTTTGTACTCATGAATTATTTACCACCTTCATCTCTAACTTCAATAATTAGAGGGGAAGGGATATCAATGAAAACTTCCCCTTTTGATTTCATTCATGCAAAGTTCAAGGAATTATCTTACTAAAAGGTCTATAATTTATGAAGTGTATTTCAAAATATAAAATAACACATGAAGATATGTGCAATACCTTCCCCATTTAAGTTTCTTGATTCTCCAAACATCTTTGTACTCATGAATTATTTACCACCTTCATCTCTAACTTCAATAATTAGAGGGGAAGGGATATCAATGAAAACTTCCCCTTTTGATTTCATTCATGCAAAGTTCAAGGAATTATCTTACTAAAAGGTCTATAATTTATGAAGTGTATTTCAAAATATAAAATAACACATGAAGATATCTGCAATACCATCCCCATTTAAGTTTCTTGATTCTCCAAACATCTTTGTACTCATGAATTATTTACAACCTTCATCTCTAACTTCAATAATTAGTGGGGAAGGGATTTCAATGAAAACTTCCACTTTTCATTACATTGATGCAAATTTCAATGAATTATCTTACTAAAAGGTCTATAATTTATGAAGTGTATTTCAAAATACAAAATAATGCATGAAGACATTTGCAATGCCTTCCCCATTTAAGTTTCTTGATTCTCGAAACATCTTTGTACTCATGAATTATTTACCACCTTCATCTCTAACTTCAATAATTAGAGGGGAAGGGATTTCAATGAAAACTTCCCCTTTTGATTTCATTTATGCAAAGTTCAATGAATTATCTTACTAAAAGGTCTATAATTTATGAAGTGTATTTCAATATACAAAATAATGCATGAAGATATCTCCAATACCTTCCCCATTTAAGTTTCTTGATTCTCCAAACATCTTTGTACTCATGAATTATTTACCACCTTCATCTCTAACTTCAATAATCAGTGGGGAAGGGATTTCAATGAAAACTTCCCCTTTTGATTTCATTCATGCAAAGTTCAATGAATTATCTTACTAAAAGGTCTATAATTTATGAAGTGTATTTCAATATACAAAATAATGCATGAAGATATCTCCAATACCTTCCCCATTTAAGTTTCTTGATTCTCCAAACATCTTTGTACTCATGAATTATTTACCACCTTCATCTCTAACTTCAATAATTAGTGGGGAAGGGATTTCAATGAAAACTTCCCCTTTTGATTTCATTGAAGCAAATTTCAATGAATTATCTTACTAAAAGGTCTATGATTTATGAAGTGTATTTCAAAATATAAAATAACACATGAAGATATCTGCAATACCATCCCCATTTAAGTTTCTTGATTCTCCAAACATCTTTGTACTCATGAATTATTTACCACTTTCATCTCTAACTTCAATAATTAGTGGGGAACGGATTTCAATGAAAACTTCCCCTTTTGATTTCATTGATGCAAAGTTCAATGAATTATCTTACTAAAAGGTCTATAATTTATGAAGTGTATTTCAAAATATAAAATAACACATGAAGATATGTGCAATACCTTCCCCATTTAAGTTTCTTGATTCTCCAAACATCTTTGTATTCATGAATTATTTACCACTTTCATTTCTAACTTCAATAATTAGTGGGCAAGCGACTTCAATGAAAACTTCCCCTTTTGATTTCATTCATGCAAAGTTCAATGAATTATCTTACTAAAAGGTCTATAATTTATGAAGTGTATTTCAAAATACAAAATAATGCATGAAGACATTTGCAATGCCTTCCCCATTTAAGTTTCTTGATTCTCCAAACATCTTTGTACTCATGAATTATTTACCACTTTCATCTCTAACTTCAATAATCAGTGGGGAAGGGATTTCAATGAAAACTTCCCCTTTTGATTTCATTGAAGCAAATTTCAATGAATTATCTTACTAAAAGGTCTATGATTTATGAAGTGTATTTCAAAATATAAAATAACACATGAAGATATCTGCAATACCATCCCCATTTAAGTTTCTTGATTCTCCAAACATCTTTGTACTCATGAATTATTTACCACTTTCATCTCTAACTTCAATAATTAGTGGGGAACGGATTTCAATGAAAACTTCCCCTTTTGATTTCATTGATGCAAAGTTCAATGAATTATCTTACTAAAAGGTCTATAATTTATGAAGTGTATTTCAAAATATAAAATAACACATGAAGATATGTGCAATACCTTCCCCATTTAAGTTTCTTGATTCTCCAAACATCTTTGTATTCATGAATTATTTACCACTTTCATTTCTAACTTCAATAATTAGTGGGCAAGCGACTTCAATGAAAACTTCCCCTTTTGATTTCATTCATGCAAAGTTCAATGAATTATCTTACTAAAAGGTCTATAATTTATGAAGTGTATTTCAAAATACAAAATAATGCATGAAGACATTTGCAATGCCTTCCCCATTTAAGTTTCTTGATTCTCCAAACATCTTTGTACTCATGAATTATTTACCACTTTCATCTCTAACTTCAATAATCAGTGGGGAAGGGATTTCAATGAAAACTTCCCCTTTTGATTTCATTGAAGCAAATTTCAATGAATTATCTTACTAAAAGGTCTATGATTTATGAAGTGTATTTCAAAATATAAAATAACACATGAAGATATCTGCAATACCATCCCCATTTAAGTTTCTTGATTCTCCAAACATCTTTGTACTCATGAATTATTTACCACTTTCATCTCTAACTTCAATAATTAGTGGGGAACGGATTTCAATGAAAACTTCCCCTTTTGATTTCATTGATGCAAAGTTCAATGAATTATCTTACTAAAAGGTCTATAATTTATGAAGTGTATTTCAAAATACAAAATAATGCATGAAGATATCTCCAATACCTTCCCCATTTAAGTTTCTTGATTCTCCAAACATCTTTGTACTCATGAATTATTTACCACCTTCATCTCTAACTTCAATAATTAGAGGGGAAGGGATATCAATGAAAACTTCCCCTTTTGATTTCATTCATGCAAAGTTCAAGGAATTATCTTACTAAAAGGTCTATAATTTATGAAGTGTATTTCAAAATATAAAATAACACATGAAGATATGTGCAATACCTTCCCCATTTAAGTTTCTTGATTCTCCAAACATCTTTGTACTCATGAATTATTTACCACCTTCATCTCTAACTTCAATAATTAGAGGGGAAGGGATATCAATGAAAACTTCCCCTTTTGATTTCATTCATGCAAAGTTCAAGGAATTATCTTACTAAAAGGTCTATAATTTATGAAGTGTATTTCAAAATATAAAATAACACATGAAGATATCTGCAATACCATCCCCATTTAAGTTTCTTGATTCTCCAAACATCTTTGTACTCATGAATTATTTACAACCTTCATCTCTAACTTCAATAATTAGTGGGGAAGGGATTTCAATGAAAACTTCCACTTTTCATTACATTGATGCAAATTTCAATGAATTATCTTACTAAAAGGTCTATAATTTATGAAGTGTATTTCAAAATACAAAATAATGCATGAAGACATTTGCAATGCCTTCCCCATTTAAGTTTCTTGATTCTCCAAACATCTTTGTACTCATGAATTATTTACCACCTTCATCTCTAACTTCAATAATTAGAGGGGAAGGGATTTCAATGAAAACTTCCCCTTTTGATTTCATTTATGCAAAGTTCAATGAATTATCTTACTAAAAGGTCTATAATTTATGAAGTGTATTTCAATATACAAAATAATGCATGAAGATATCTCCAATACCTTCCCCATTTAAGTTTCTTGATTCTCCAAACATCTTTGTACTCATGAATTATTTACCACCTTCATCTCTAACTTCAATAATCAGTGGGGAAGGGATTTCAATGAAAACTTCCCCTTTTGATTTCATTCATGCAAAGTTCAATGAATTATCTTACTAAAAGGTCTATAATTTATGAAGTGTATTTCAATATACAAAATAATGCATGAAGATATCTCCAATACCTTCCCCATTTAAGTTTCTTGATTCTCCAAACATCTTTGTACTCATGAATTATTTACCACCTTCATCTCTAACTTCAATAATTAGTGGGGAAGGGATTTCAATGAAAACTTCCCCTTTTGATTTCATTGAAGCAAATTTCAATGAATTATCTTACTAAAAGGTCTATGATTTATGAAGTGTATTTCAAAATATAAAATAACACATGAAGATATCTGCAATACCATCCCCATTTAAGTTTCTTGATTCTCCAAACATCTTTGTACTCATGAATTATTTACCACTTTCATCTCTAACTTCAATAATTAGTGGGGAACGGATTTCAATGAAAACTTCCCCTTTTGATTTCATTGATGCAAATTTCAATGAATTATCTTACTAAAAGGTCTATAATTTATGAAGTGTATTTCAAAATACAAAATAATGCATGAAGATATCTCCAATACCTTCCCCATTTAAGTTTCTTGATTCTCCAAACATCTTTGTACTCATGAATTATTTACCACCTTCATCTCTAACTTCAATAATTAGAGGGGAAGGGATATCAATGAAAACTTCCCCTTTTGATTTCATTCATGCAAAGTTCAAGGAATTATCTTACTAAAAGGTCTATAATTTATGAAGTGTATTTCAAAATATAAAATAACACATGAAGATATGTGCAATACCTTCCCCATTTAAGTTTCTTGATTCTCCAAACATCTTTGTATTCATGAATTATTTACCACTTTCATTTCTAACTTCAATAATTAGTGGGCAAGCGACTTCAATGAAAACTTCCCCTTTTGATTTCATTGATGCAAATTTCAATGAAGTATCTTACTAAAAGGTCTATAATTTATGAAGTGTATTTCAAAATACAAAATAATGCATGAAGACATTTGCAATGCCTTCCCCATTTAAGTTTCTTGATTCTCCAAACATCTTTGTACTCATGAATTATTTACCACTTTCATCTCTAACTTCAATAATCAGTGGGGAAGGGATTTCAATGAAAACTTCCCCTTTTGATTTCATTGAAGCAAATTTCAATGAATTATCTTACTAAAAGGTCTATGATTTATGAAGTGTATTTCAAAATATAAAATAACACATGAAGATATCTGCAATACCTTCCCCATTTAAGTTTCTTGATTCTCCAAACATCTTTGTACTCATGAATTATTTACCACCTTCATCTCTAACTTCAATAATTAGAGGGGAAGGGATATCAATGAAAACTTCCCCTTTTGATTTCATTCATGCAAAGTTCAAGGAATTATCTTACTAAAAGGTCTATAATTTATGAAGTGTATTTCAAAATATAAAATAACACATGAAGATATGTGCAATACCTTCCCCATTTAAGTTTCTTGATTCTCCAAACATCTTTGTACTCATGAATTATTTACCACCTTCATCTCTAACTTCAATAATTAGAGGGGAAGGGATATCAATGAAAACTTCCCCTTTTGATTTCATTCATGCAAAGTTCAAGGAATTATCTTACTAAAAGGTCTATAATTTATGAAGTGTATTTCAAAATATAAAATAACACATGAAGATATCTGCAATACCATCCCCATTTAAGTTTCTTGATTCTCCAAACATCTTTGTACTCATGAATTATTTACAACCTTCATCTCTAACTTCAATAATTAGTGGGGAAGGGATTTCAATGAAAACTTCCACTTTTCATTACATTGATGCAAATTTCAATGAATTATCTTACTAAAAGGTCTATAATTTATGAAGTGTATTTCAAAATACAAAATAATGCATGAAGACATTTGCAATGCCTTCCCCATTTAAGTTTCTTGATTCTCGAAACATCTTTGTACTCATGAATTATTTACCACCTTCATCTCTAACTTCAATAATTAGAGGGGAAGGGATTTCAATGAAAACTTCCCCTTTTGATTTCATTTATGCAAAGTTCAATGAATTATCTTACTAAAAGGTCTATAATTTATGAAGTGTATTTCAATATACAAAATAATGCATGAAGATATCTCCAATACCTTCCCCATTTAAGTTTCTTGATTCTCCAAACATCTTTGTACTCATGAATTATTTACCACCTTCATCTCTAACTTCAATAATCAGTGGGGAAGGGATTTCAATGAAAACTTCCCCTTTTGATTTCATTCATGCAAAGTTCAATGAATTATCTTACTAAAAGGTCTATAATTTATGAAGTGTATTTCAATATACAAAATAATGCATGAAGATATCTCCAATACCTTCCCCATTTAAGTTTCTTGATTCTCCAAACATCTTTGTACTCATGAATTATTTACCACCTTCATCTCTAACTTCAATAATTAGTGGGGAAGGGATTTCAATGAAAACTTCCCCTTTTGATTTCATTGAAGCAAATTTCAATGAATTATCTTACTAAAAGGTCTATGATTTATGAAGTGTATTTCAAAATATAAAATAACACATGAAGATATCTGCAATACCATCCCCATTTAAGTTTCTTGATTCTCCAAACATCTTTGTACTCATGAATTATTTACCACTTTCATCTCTAACTTCAATAATTAGTGGGGAACGGATTTCAATGAAAACTTCCCCTTTTGATTTCATTGATGCAAAGTTCAATGAATTATCTTACTAAAAGGTCTATAATTTATGAAGTGTATTTCAAAATACAAAATAATGCATGAAGATATCTCCAATACCTTCCCCATTTAAGTTTCTTGATTCTCCAAACATCTTTGTACTCATGAATTATTTACCACCTTCATCTCTAACTTCAATAATTAGAGGGGAAGGGATATCAATGAAAACTTCCCCTTTTGATTTCATTCATGCAAAGTTCAAGGAATTATCTTACTAAAAGGTCTATAATTTATGAAGTGTATTTCAAAATATAAAATAACACATGAAGATATGTGCAATACCTTCCCCATTTAAGTTTCTTGATTCTCCAAACATCTTTGTATTCATGAATTATTTACCACTTTCATTTCTAACTTCAATAATTAGTGGGCAAGCGACTTCAATGAAAACTTCCCCTTTTGATTTCATTGATGCAAATTTCAATGAAGTATCTTACTAAAAGGTCTATAATTTATGAAGTGTATTTCAAAATACAAAATAATGCATGAAGACATTTGCAATGCCTTCCCCATTTAAGTTTCTTGATTCTCCAAACATCTTTGTACTCATGAATTATTTACCACTTTCATCTCTAACTTCAATAATTAGTGGGGAACGGATTTCAATGAAAACTTCCCCTTTTGATTTCATTGATGCAAAGTTCAATGAATTATCTTACTAAAAGGTCTATAATTTATGAAGTGTATTTCAAAATACAAAATAATGCATGAAGATATCTCCAATACCTTCCCCATTTAAGTTTCTTGATTCTCCAAACATCTTTGTACTCATGAATTATTTACCACCTTCATCTCTAACTTCAATAATTAGAGGGGAAGGGATATCAATGAAAACTTCCCCTTTTGATTTCATTCATGCAAAGTTCAATGAATTATCTTACTAAAAGGTCTATAATTTATGAAGTGTATTTCAAAATATAAAATAACACATGAAGATATGTGCAATACCTTCCCCATTTAAGTTTCTTGATTCTCCAAACATCTTTGTATTCATGAATTATTTACCACTTTCATTTCTAACTTCAATAATTAGTGGGCAAGCGACTTCAATGAAAACTTCCCCTTTTGATTTCATTCATGCAAAGTTCAATGAATTATCTTACTAAAAGGTCTATAATTTATGAAGTGTATTTCAAAATACAAAATAATGCATGAAGACATTTGCAATGCCTTCCCCATTTAAGTTTCTTGATTCTCCAAACATCTTTGTACTCATGAATTATTTACCACTTTCATCTCTAACTTCAATAATCAGTGGGGAAGGGATTTCAATGAAAACTTCCCCTTTTGATTTCATTGAAGCAAATTTCAATGAATTATCTTACTAAAAGGTCTATGATTTATGAAGTGTATTTCAAAATATAAAATAACACATGAAGATATCTGCAATACCATCCCCATTTAAGTTTCTTGATTCTCCAAACATCTTTGTACTCATGAATTATTTACCACTTTCATCTCTAACTTCAATAATTAGTGGGGAACGGATTTCAATGAAAACTTCCCCTTTTGATTTCATTGATGCAAAGTTCAATGAATTATCTTACTAAAAGGTCTATAATTTATGAAGTGTATTTCAAAATATAAAATAACACATGAAGATATGTGCAATACCTTCCCCATTTAAGTTTCTTGATTCTCCAAACATCTTTGTATTATTGAATTATTTACCACTTTCATTTCTAACTTCAATAATTAGTGGGCAAGCGACTTCAATGAAAACTTCCCCTTTTGATTTCATTCATGCAAAGTTCAATGAATTATCTTACTAAAAGGTCTATAATTTATGAAGTGTATTTCAAAATACAAAATAATGCATGAAGACATTTGCAATGCCTTCCCCATTTAAGTTTCTTGATTCTCCAAACATCTTTGTACTCATGAATTATTTACCACTTTCATCTCTAACTTCAATAATCAGTGGGGAAGGGATTTCAATGAAAACTTCCCCTTTTGATTTCATTGAAGCAAATTTCAATGAATTATCTTACTAAAAGGTCTATGATTTATGAAGTGTATTTCAAAATATAAAATAACACATGAAGATATCTGCAATACCATCCCCATTTAAGTTTCTTGATTCTCCAAACATCTTTGTACTCATGAATTATTTACCACTTTCATCTCTAACTTCAATAATTAGTGGGGAACGGATTTCAATGAAAACTTCCCCTTTTGATTTCATTGATGCAAAGTTCAATGAATTATCTTACTAAAAGGTCTATAATTTATGAAGTGTATTTCAAAATACAAAATAATGCATGAAGATATCTCCAATACCTTCCCCATTTAAGTTTCTTGGTTCTCCAAACATCTTTGTACTCATGAATTATTTACCACCTTCATCTCTAACTTCAATAATTAGAGGGGAAGGGATATCAATGAAAACTTCCCCTTTTGATTTCATTCATGCAAAGTTCAAGGAATTATCTTACTAAAAGGTCTATAATTTATGAAGTGTATTTCAAAATATAAAATAACACATGAAGATATGTGCAATACCTTCCCCATTTAAGTTTCTTGATTCTCCAAACATCTTTGTATTCATGAATTATTTACCACTTTCATTTCTAACTTCAATAATTAGTGGGCAAGCGAGTTCAATGAAAACTTCCCCTTTTGATTTCATTCATGCAAAGTTCAATGAATTATCTTACTAAAAGGTCTATAATTTATGAAGTGTATTTCAAAATACAAAATAATGCATGAAGACATTTGCAATGCCTTCCCCATTTAAGTTTCTTGATTCTCCAAACATCTTTGTACTCATGAATTATTTACCACTTTCATCTCTAACTTCAATAATCAGTGGGGAAGGGATTTCAATGAAAACTTCCCCTTTTGATTTCATTGAAGCAAATTTCAATGAATTATCTTACTAAAAGGTCTATGATTTATGAAGTGTATTTCAAAATATAAAATAACACATGAAGATATCTGCAATACCATCCCCATTTAAGTTTCTTGATTCTCCAAACATCTTTGTACTCATGAATTATTTACCACTTTCATCTCTAACTTCAATAATTAGTGGGGAACGGATTTCAATGAAAACTTCCCCTTTTGATTTCATTGATGCAAAGTTCAATGAATTATCTTACTAAAAGGTCTATAATTTATGAAGTGTATTTCAAAATACAAAATAATGCATGAAGATATCTCCAATACCTTCCCCATTTAAGTTTCTTGATTCTCCAAACATCTTTGTACTCATGAATTATTTACCACCTTCATCTCTAACTTCAATAATTAGAGGGGAAGGGATATCAATGAAAACTTCCCCTTTTGATTTCATTCATGCAAAGTTCAATGAATTATCTTACTAAAAGGTCTATAATTTATGAAGTGTATTTCAAAATATAAAATAACACATGAAGATATGTGCAATACCTTCCCCATTTAAGTTTCTTGATTCTCCAAACATCTTTGTATTCATGAATTATTTACCACTTTCATTTCTAACTTCAATAATTAGTGGGCAAGCGACTTCAATGAAAACTTCCCCTTTTGATTTCATTCATGCAAAGTTCAATGAATTATCTTACTAAAAGGTCTATAATTTATGAAGTGTATTTCAAAATACAAAATAATGCATGAAGACATTTGCAATGCCTTCCCCATTTAAGTTTCTTGATTCTCCAAACATCTTTGTACTCATGAATTATTTACCACTTTCATCTCTAACTTCAATAATCAGTGGGGAAGGGATTTCAATGAAAACTTCCCCTTTTGATTTCATTGAAGCAAATTTCAATGAATTATCTTACTAAAAGGTCTATGATTTATGAAGTGTATTTCAAAATATAAAATAACACATGAAGATATGTGCAATACCATCCCCATTTGAGTTTCTTGATTCTCCAAACATCTTTGTACTCATGAATTATTTACCACTTTCATCTCTAACTTCAATAATTAGTGGGGAACGGATTTCAATGAAAACTTCCCCTTTTGATTTCATTGATGCAAAGTTCAATGAATTATCTTACTAAAAGGTCTATAATTTATGAAGTGTATTTCAAAATACAAAATAATGCATGAAGATATCTCCAATACCTTCCCCATTTAAGTTTCTTGATTCTCCAAACATCTTTGTACTCATGAATTATTTACCACCTTCATCTCTAACTTCAATAATTAGAGGGGAAGGGATATCAATGAAAACTTCCCGTTTTGATTTCATTCATGCAAAGTTCAAGGAATTATCTTACTAAAAGGTCTATAATTTATGAAGTGTATTTCAAAATATAAAATAACACATGAAGATATGTGCAATACCTTCCCCATTTAAGTTTCTTGATTCTCCAAACATCTTTGTATTCATGAATTATTTACCACTTTCATTTCTAACTTCAATAATTAGTGGGCAAGCGACTTCAATGAAAACTTCCCCTTTTGATTTCATTGATGCAAATTTCAATGAATTATCTTACTAAAAGGTCTATAATTTATGAAGTGTATTTCAAAATACAAAATAATGCATGAAGACATTTGCAATGCCTTCCCCATTTAAGTTTCTTGATTCTCCAAACATCTTTGTACTCATGAATTATTTACAACCTTCATCTCTAACTTCAATAATTAGAGGGGAAGGGATTTCAATGAAAACTTCCCCTTTTGATTTCATTCATGCAAAGTTCAATGAATTATCTTACTAAAAGGTCTATAATTTATGAAGTGTATTTCAAAATATAAAATAACACATGAAGATATGTGCAATACCTTCCCCATTTAAGTTTCTTGATTCTCCAAACATCTTTGTATTCATGAATTATTTACCACTTTCATTTCTAACTTCAATAATTAGTGGGGAAGCGACTTCAATGAAAACTTCCCCTTTTGATTGCTTTGATGCAAATTTCAATGAATTATCTTACTAAAAGGTCTATAATTTATGAAGTGTATTTCAAAATACAAAATAATGCATGAAGACATTTGCAATGCCTTCCCCATTTAAGTTTCTTGATTCTCCAAACATCTTTGTACTCATGAATTATTTACCACCTTCATCTCTAACTTCAATAATGAGTGGGGAAGGGATTTCAATGAAAACTTCCCCTTTTGATTTCATTGAAGCAAATTTCAATGAATTATCTTACTAAAAGGTCTATGATTTATGAAGTGTATTTCAAAATATAAAATAACACATGAAGATATCTGCAATACCATCCCCATTTAAGTTTCTTGATTCTCCAAACATCTTTGTATTCATGAATTATTTACCACTTTCATTTCTAACTTCAATAATTAGTGGGGAAGCGACTTCAATGAAAACTTCCCCTTTTGATTTCATTCATGCAAAGTTCAATGAATTATCTTACTAAAAGGTCTATAATTTATGAAGTGTATTTCAAAATACAAAATAATGCATGAAGACATTTGCAATGCCTTCCCCATTTAAGTTTCTTGATTCTCCAAACATCTTTGTACTCATGAATTATTTACCACCTTCATCTCTAACTTCAATAATTAGTGGGGAAGGGATTTCAATGAAAACTTCCCCTTTTGATTTCATTGAAGCAAATTTAAATGAATTATCTTACTAAAAGGTCTATGATTTATGAAGTGTATTTCAAAATATAAAATAACACATGAAGATATCTGCAATACCATCCCCATTTAAGTTTCTTGATTCTCCAAACATCTTTGTACTCATGAATTATTTACCACTTTCATCTCTAACTTCAATAATTAGTGGGGAACGGATTTCAATGAAAACTTCCCCTTTTGATTTCATTGATGCAAAGTTCAATGAATTATCTTACTAAAAGGTCTATAATTTATGAAGTGTATTTCAAAATACAAAATAATGCATGAAGATATCTCCAATACCTTCCCCATTTAAGTTTCTTGATTCTCCAAACATCTTTGTACTCATGAATTATTTACCACCTTCATCTCTAACTTCAATAATCAGTGGGGAAGGGATTTCAATGAAAACTTCCCCTTTTGATTTCATTCATGCAAAGTTCAATGAATTATCTTACTAAAAGGTCTATAATTTATGAAGTGTATTTCAAAATATAAAATAACACATGAAGATATCTGCAATACCATCCCCATTTAAGTTTCTTGATTCTCCAAACATCTTTGTACTCATGAATTATTTACGACCTTCATCTCTAACTTCAATAATTAGTGGGGAAGGGATTTCAATGAAAACTTCCACTTTTCATTACATTGATGCAAATTTCAATGAATTATCTTACTAAAAGGTCTATAATTTATGAAGTGTATTTCAAAATACAAAATAATGCATGAAGACATTTGCAATGCCTTCCCCATTTAAGTTTCTTGATTCTCCAAACATCTTTGTACTCATGAATTATTTACCACCTTCATCTCTAACTTCAATAATTAGTGGGGAAGGGATTTCAATGAAAACTTCCCCTTTTGATTTCATTGAAGCAAATTTAAATGAATTATCTTACTAAAAGGTCTATGATTTATGAAGTGTATTTCAAAATATAAAATAACACATGAAGATATCTGCAATGCCATCCCCATTTAAGTTTCTTGATTCTCCAAACATCTTTGTACTCATGAATTATTTACCACTTTCATCTCTAACTTCAATAATTAGTGGGGAACGGATTTCAATGAAAACTTCCCCTTTTGATTTCATTGATGCAAAGTTCAATGAATTATCTTACTAAAAGGTCTATAATTTATGAAGTGTATTTCAAAATACAAAATAATGCATGAAGATATCTCCAATACCTTCCCCATTTAAGTTTCTTGATTCTCCAAACATCTTTGTACTCATGAATTATTTACCACCTTCATCTCTAACTTCAATAATTAGAGGGGAAGGGATATCAATGAAAACTTCCCCTTTTGATTTCATTCATGCAAAGTTCAATGAATTATCTTACTAAAAGGTCTATAATTTATGAAGTGTATTTCAAAATATAAAATAACACATGAAGATATGTGCAATACCTTCCCCATTTAAGTTTCTTGATTCTCCAAACATCTTTGTATTCATGAATTATTTACCACTTTCATTTCTAACTTCAATAATTAGTGGGCAAGCGACTTCAATGAAAACTTCCCCTTTTGATTTCATTGATGCAAATTTCAATGAATTATCTTACTAAAAGGTCTATAATTTATGAAGTGTATTTCAAAATACAAAATAATGCATGAAGACATTTGCAATGCCTTCCCCATTTAAGTTTCTTGATTCTCCAAACATCTTTGTACTCATGAATTATTTACAACCTTCATCTCTAACTTCAATAATTAGAGGGGAAGGGATTTCAATGAAAACTTCCCCTTTTGATTTCATTCATGCAAAGTTCAATGAATTATCTTACTAAAAGGTCTATAATTTATGAAGTGTATTTCAAAATATAAAATAACACATGAAGATATGTGCAATACCTTCCCCATTTAAGTTTCTTGATTCTCCAAACATCTTTGTATTCATGAATTATTTACCACTTTCATTTCTAACTTCAATAATTAGTGGGGAAGCGACTTCAATGAAAACTTCCCCTTTTGATTGCTTTGATGCAAATTTCAATGAATTATCTTACTAAAAGGTCTATAATTTATGAAGTGTATTTCAAAATACAAAATAATGCATGAAGACATTTGCAATGCCTTCCCCATTTAAGTTTCTTGATTCTCCAAACATCTTTGTACTCATGAATTATTTACCACCTTCATCTCTAACTTCAATAATGAATGGGGAAGGGATTTCAATGAAAACTTCCCCTTTTGATTTCATTGAAGCAAATTTCAATGAATTATCTTACTAAAAGGTCTATGATTTATGAAGTGTATTTCAAAATATAAAATAACACATGAAGATATCTGCAATACCATCCCCATTTAAGTTTCTTGATTCTCCAAACATCTTTGTATTCATGAATTATTTACCACTTTCATTTCTAACTTCAATAATTAGTGGGGAAGCGACTTCAATGAAAACTTCCCCTTTTGATTTCATTCATGCAAATTTCAATGAATTATCTTACTAAAAGGTCTATAATTTATGAAGTGTATTTCAAAATACAAAATAATGCATGAAGACATTTGCAATGCCTTCCCCATTTAAGTTTCTTGATTCTCCAAACATCTTTGTACTCATGAATTATTTACCACCTTCATCTCTAACTTCAATAATTAGTGGGGAAGGGATTTCAATGAAAACTTCCCCTTTTGATTTCATTGAAGCAAATTTAAATGAATTATCTTACTAAAAGGTCTATGATTTATGAAGTGTATTTCAAAATATAAAATAACACATGAAGATATCTGCAATACCATCCCCATTTAAGTTTCTTGATTCTCCAAACATCTTTGTACTCATGAATTATTTACCACTTTCATCTCTAACTTCAATAATTAGTGGGGAACGGATTTCAATGAAAACTTCCCCTTTTGATTTCATTGATGCAAAGTTCAATGAATTATCTTACTAAAAGGTCTATAATTTATGAAGTGTATTTCAAAATACAAAATAATGCATGAAGATATCTCCAATACCTTCCCCATTTAAGTTTCTTGATTCTCCAAACATCTTTGTACTCATGAATTATTTACCACCTTCATCTCTAACTTCAATAATCAGTGGGGAAGGGATTTCAATGAAAACTTCCCCTTTTGATTTCATTCATGCAAAGTTCAATGAATTATCTTACTAAAAGGTCTATAATTTATGAAGTGTATTTCAAAATATAAAATAACACATGAAGATATCTGCAATACCATCCCCATTTAAGTTTCTTGATTCTCCAAACATCTTTGTACTCATGAATTATTTACGACCTTCATCTCTAACTTCAATAATTAGTGGGGAAGGGATTTCAATGAAAACTTCCACTTTTCATTACATTGATGCAAATTTCAATGAATTATCTTACTAAAAGGTCTATAATTTATGAAGTGTATTTCAAAATACAAAATAATGCATGAAGACATTTGCAATGCCTTCCCCATTTAAGTTTCTTGATTCTCCAAACATCTTTGTACTCATGAATTATTTACCACCTTCATCTCTAACTTCAATAATTAGTGGGGAAGGGATTTCAATGAAAACTTCCCCTTTTGATTTCATTGAAGCAAATTTAAATGAATTATCTTACTAAAAGGTCTATGATTTATGAAGTGTATTTCAAAATATAAAATAACACATGAAGATATCTGCAATGCCATCCCCATTTAAGTTTCTTGATTCTCCAAACATCTTTGTACTCATGAATTATTTACCACTTTCATCTCTAACTTCAATAATTAGTGGGGAACGGATTTCAATGAAAACTTCCCCTTTTGATTTCATTGATGCAAATTTCAATGAATTATCTTACTAAAAGGTCTATAATTTATGAAGTGTATTTCAAAATACAAAATAATGCATGAAGATATCTCCAATACCTTCCCCATTTAAGTTTCTTGATTCTCCAAACATCTTTGTACTCATGAATTATTTACCACCTTCATCTCTAACTTCAATAATTAGAGGGGAAGGGATATCAATGAAAACTTCCCCTTTTGATTTCATTCATGCAAAGTTCAATGAATTATCTTACTAAAAGGTCTATAATTTATGAAGTGTATTTCAAAATATAAAATAACACATGAAGATATGTGCAATACCTTCCCCATTTAAGTTTCTTGATTCTCCAAACATCTTGGTATTCATGAATTATTTACCACTTTCATTTCTAACTTCAATAATTAGTGGGCAAGCGACTTCAATGAAAACTTCCCCTTTTGATTTCATTGATGCAAATTTAAATGAATTATCTTACTAAAAGGTCTATAATTTATGAAGTGTATTTCAAAATACAAAATAATGCATGAAGACATTTGCAATGCCTTCCCCATTTAAGTTTCTTGATTCTCCAAACATCTTTGTACTCATGAATTATTTACAACCTTCATCTCTAACTTCAATAATTAGAGGGGAAGGGATTTCAATGAAAACTTCCCCTTTTGATTTCATTCATGCAAAGTTCAATGAATTATCTTACTAAAAGGTCTATAATTTATGAAGTGTATTTCAAAATATAAAATAACACATGAAGATATGTGCAATACCTTCCCCATTTAAGTTTCTTGATTCTCCAAACATCTTTGTATTCATGAATTATTTACCACTTTCATTTCTAACTTCAATAATTAGTGGGGAAGCGACTTCAATGAAAACTTCCCCTTTTGATTGCTTTGATGCAAATTTCAATGAATTATCTTACTAAAAGGTCTATAATTTATGAAGTGTATTTCAAAATACAAAATAATGCATGAAGACATTTGCAATGCCTTCCCCATTTAAGTTTCTTGATTCTCCAAACATCTTTGTACTCATGAATTATTTACCACCTTCATCTCTAACTTCAATAATGAGTGGGGAAGGGATTTCAATGAAAACTTCCCCTTTTGATTTCATTGAAGCAAATTTCAATGAATTATCTTACTAAAAGGTCTATGATTTATGAAGTGTATTTCAAAATATAAAATAACACATGAAGATATCTGCAATACCATCCCCATTTAAGTTTCTTGATTCTCCAAACATCTTTGTATTCATGAATTATTTACCACTTTCATTTCTAACTTCAATAATTAGTGGGGAAGCGACTTCAATGAAAACTTCCCCTTTTGATTTCATTCATGCAAATTTCAATGAATTATCTTACTAAAAGGTCTATAATTTATGAAGTGTATTTCAAAATACAAAATAATGCATGAAGACATTTGCAATGCCTTCCCCATTTAAGTTTCTTGATTCTCCAAACATCTTTGTACTCATGAATTATTTACCACCTTCATCTCTAACTTCAATAATTAGTGGGGAAGGGATTTCAATGAAAACTTCCCCTTTTGATTTCATTGAAGCAAATTTAAATGAATTATCTTACTAAAAGGTCTATGATTTATGAAGTGTATTTCAAAATATAAAATAACACATGAAGATATCTGCAATACCATCCCCATTTAAGTTTCTTGATTCTCCAAACATCTTTGTACTCATGAATTATTTACCACTTTCATCTCTAACTTCAATAATTAGTGGGGAACGGATTTCAATGAAAACTTCCCCTTTTGATTTCATTGATGCAAAGTTCAATGAATTATCTTACTAAAAGGTCTATAATTTATGAAGTGTATTTCAAAATACAAAATAATGCATGAAGATATCTCCAATACCTTCCCCATTTAAGTTTCTTGATTCTCCAAACATCTTTGTACTCATGAATTATTTACCACCTTCATCTCTAACTTCAATAATCAGTGGGGAAGGGATTTCAATGAAAACTTCCCCTTTTGATTTCATTCATGCAAAGTTCAATGAATTATCTTACTAAAAGGTCTATAATTTATGAAGTGTATTTCAAAATATAAAATAACACATGAAGATATCTGCAATACCATCCCCATTTAAGTTTCTTGATTCTCCAAACATCTTTGTACTCATGAATTATTTACGACCTTCATCTCTAACTTCAATAATTAGTGGGGAAGGGATTTCAATGAAAACTTCCACTTTTCATTACATTGATGCAAATTTCAATGAATTATCTTACTAAAAGGTCTATAATTTATGAAGTGTATTTCAAAATACAAAATAATGCATGAAGACATTTGCAATGCCTTCCCCATTTAAGTTTCTTGATTCTCCAAACATCTTTGTACTCATGAATTATTTACCACCTTCATCTCTAACTTCAATAATTAGTGGGGAAGGGATTTCAATGAAAACTTCCCCTTTTGATTTCATTGAAGCAAATTTAAATGAATTATCTTACTAAAAGGTCTATGATTTATGAAGTGTATTTCAAAATATAAAATAACACATGAAGATATCTGCAATGCCATCCCCATTTAAGTTTCTTGATTCTCCAAACATCTTTGTACTCATGAATTATTTACCAATTTCATCTCTAACTTCAATAATTAGTGGGGAACGGATTTCAATGAAAACTTCCCCTTTTGATTTCATTGATGCAAAGTTCAATGAATTATCTTACTAAAAGGTCTATAATTTATGAAGTGTATTTCAAAATACAAAATAATGCATGAAGATATCTCCAATACCTTCCCCATTTAAGTTTCTTGATTCTCCAAACATCTTTGTACTCATGAATTATTTACCACCTTCATCTCTAACTTCAATAATTAGAGGGGAAGGGATATCAATGAAAACTTCCCCTTTTGATTTCATTCATGCAAAGTTCAATGAATTATCTTACTAAAAGGTCTATAATTTATGAAGTGTATTTCAAAATATAAAATAACACATGAAGATATGTGCAATACCTTCCCCATTTAAGTTTCTTGATTCTCCAAACATCTTGGTATTCATGAATTATTTACCACTTTCATTTCTAACTTCAATAATTAGTGGGCAAGCGACTTCAATGAAAACTTCCCCTTTTGATTTCATTGATGCAAATTTAAATGAATTATCTTACTAAAAGGTCTATAATTTATGAAGTGTATTTCAAAATACAAAATAATGCATGAAGACATTTGCAATGCCTTCCCCATTTAAGTTTCTTGATTCTCCAAACATCTTTGTACTCATGAATTATTTACAACCTTCATCTCTAACTTCAATAATTAGAGGGGAAGGGATTTCAATGAAAACTTCCCCTTTTGATTTCATTCATGCAAAGTTCAATGAATTATCTTACTAAAAGGTCTATAATTTATGAAGTGTATTTCAAAATACAAAATAATGCATGAAGACATTTGCAATGCCTTCCCCATTTAAGTTTCTTGATTCTCCAAACATCTTTGTACTCATGAATTATTTACAACCTTCATCTCTAACTTCAATAATTAGTGGGGAAGGGATTTCAATGAAAACTTCCCCTTTTGATTTCATTCATGCAAAGTTCAATGAATTATCTTACTAAAAGGTCTATAATTTATGAAGTGTATTTCAAAATATAAAATAACACATGAAGATATGTGCAATACCTTCCCCATTTAAGTTTCTTGATTCTCCAAACATCTTTGTATTCATGAATTATTTACCACTTTCATTTCTAACTTCAATAATTAGTGGGGAAGCGACTTCAATGAAAACTTCCCCTTTTGATTTCATTGATGCAAATTTCAATGAATTATCTTACTAAAAGGTCTATAATTTATGAAGTGTATTTCAAAATACAAAATAATGCATGAAGACATTTGCAATGCCTTCCCCATTTAAGTTTCTTGATTCTCCAAACATCTTTGTACTCATGAATTATTTACCACCTTCATCTCTAACTTCAATAATGAGTGGGGAAGGGATTTCAATGAAAACTTCCCCTTTTGATTTCATTGAAGCAAATTTCAATGAATTATCTTACTAAAAGGTCTATGATTTATGAAGTGTATTTCAAAATATAAAATAACACATGAAGATATCTGCAATACCATCCCCATTTAAGTTTCTTGATTCTCCAAACATCTTTGTATTCATGAATTATTTACCACTTTCATTTCTAACTTCAATAATTAGTGGGGAAGCGACTTCAATGAAAACTTCCCCTTTTGATTGCTTTGATGCAAATTTCAATGAATTATCTTACTAAAAGGTCTATAATTTATGAAGTGTATTTCAAAATACAAAATAATGCATGAAGACATTTGCAATGCCTTCCCCATTTAAGTTTCTTGATTCTCCAAACATCTTTGTACTCATGAATTATTTACCACCTTCATCTCTAACTTCAATAATCAGTGGGGAAGGGATTTCAATGAAAACTTCCCCTTTTGATTTCATTGAAGCAAATTTAAATGAATTATCTTACTAAAAGGTCTATGATTTATGAAGTGTATTTCAAAATATAAAATAACACATGAAGATATCTGCAATACCATCCCCATTTAAGTTTCTTGATTCTCCAAACATCTTTGTACTCATGAATTATTTACCACTTTCATCTCTAACTTCAATAATTAGTGGGGAACGGATTTCAATGAAAACTTCCCCTTTTGATTTCATTGATGCAAAGTTCAATGAATTATCTTACTAAAAGGTCTATAATTTATGAAGTGTATTTCAAAATACAAAATAATGCATGAAGATATCTAAAATACCTTCCCCATTTAAGTTTCTTGATTCTCCAAACATCTTTGTACTCATGAATTATTTACCACCTTCATCTCTAACTTCAATAACCAGTGGGGAAGGGATTTCAATGAAAACTTCCCCTTTTGATTTCATTCATGCAAAGTTCAATGAATTATCTTACTAAAAGGTCTATAATTTATGAAGTGTATTTCAAAATATAAAATAACACATGAAGATATCTGCAATACCATCCCCATTTAAGTTTCTTGATTCTCCAAACATCTTTGTACTCATGAATTATTTACAACCTTCATCTCTAACTTCAATAATTAGTGGGGAAGGGATTTCAATGAAAACTTCCACTTTTCATTACATTGATGCAAATTTCAATGAATTATCTTACTAAAAGGTCTATAATTTATGAAGTGTATTTCAAAATACAAAATAATGCATGAAGACATTTGCAATGCCTTCCCCATTTAAGTTTCTTGATTCTCCAAACATCTTTGTACTCATGAATTATTTACCACCTTCATCTCTAACTTCAATAATTAGTGGGGAAGGGATTTCAATGAAAACTTCCCCTTTTGATTTCATTGAAGCAAATTTAAATGAATTATCTTACTAAAAGGTCTATGATTTATGAAGTGTATTTCAAAATATAAAATAACACATGAAGATATCTGCAATGCCATCCCCATTTAAGTTTCTTGATTCTCCAAACATCTTTGTACTCATGAATTATTTACCACTTTCATCTCTAACTTCAATAATTAGTGGGGAACGGATTTCAATGAAAACTTCCCCTTTTGATTTCATTGATGCAAAGTTCAATGAATTATCTTACTAAAAGGTCTATAATTTATGAAGTGTATTTCAAAATACAAAATAATGCATGAAGATATCTCCAATACCTTCCCCATTTAAGTTTCTTGATTCTCCAAACATCTTTGTACTCATGAATTATTTACCACCTTCATCTCTAACTTCAATAATTAGAGGGGAAGGGATTTCATTGAAAACTTCCCCTTTTGATTTCATTCATGCAAAGTTCAATGATTTATCTTACTAAAAGGTCTATAATTTATGAAGTGTATTTCAAAATATAAAATAACACATGAAGATATGTGCAATACCTTCCCCATTTAAGTTTCTTGATTCTCCAAACATCTTTGTATTCATGAATTATTTACCACTTTCATTTCTAACTTCAATAATTAGTGGGGAAGCGACTTCAATGAAAACTTCCCCTTTTGATTGCTTTGATGCAAATTTCAATGAATTATCTTACTAAAACGTCTATAATTTATGAAGTGTATTTCAAAATACAAAATAATGCATGAAGATATCTCCAATACCTTCCCCATTTAAGTTTCTTGATTCTCCAAACATCTTTGTACTCATGAATTATTTACCACCTTCATCTCTAACTTCAATAATTAGAGGGGAAGGGATTTCAATGAAAACTTCCCCTTTTGATTTCATTCATGCAAAGTTCAATGAATTATCTTACTAAAAGGTCTATGATTTATGAAGTGTATTTCAAAATATAAAATAACACATGAAGATATCTGCAATACCATCCCCATTTAAGTTTCTTGATTCTCCAAACATCTTTGTACTCATGAATTATTTACCACTTTCATCTCTAACTTCAATAATTAGTGGGGAACGGATTTCAATGAAAACTTCCCTTTTGATTTAATTGATGCAAATTTCAATGAATTATCTTACTAAAAGGTCTATAATTTATGAAGTGTATTTCAAAATACAAAATAATGCATGAAGACATTTGCAATGCCTTCCCCATTTAAGTTTCTTGATTCTCCAAACATCTTTGTATTCATGAATTATTTACCACTTTCATTTCTAACTTCAATAATTAGTGGGGAAGCGACTTCAATGAAAACTTCCCCTTTTGATTGCTTTGATGCAAATTTCAATGAATTATCTTACTAAAAGGTCTATAATTTATGAAGTGTATTTCAAAATACAAAATAATGCATGAAGACATTTGCAATGCCTTCCCCATTTAAGTTTCTTGATTCTCCAAACATCTTTGTACTCATGAATTATTTACCACCTTCATCTCTAACTTCAATAATTAGTGGGGAAGGGATTTCAATGAAAACTTCCCCTTTTGATTTCATTGATGCAAAGTTCAATGAATTATCTTACTAAAAGGTCTATAATTTATGAAGTGTATTTCAAAATACAAAATAATGCATGAAGATATCTCCAATACCTTCCCCATTTAAGTTTCTTGATTCTCCAAACATCTTTGTACTCATGAATTATTTACCACCTTCATCTCTAACTTCAATAATCAGTGGGGAACGGATTTCAATGAAAACTTCCCCTTTTGATTTCATTGATGCAAAGTTCAATGAATTATCTTACTAAAAGGTCTATAATTTATGAAGTGTATTTCAAAATACAAAATAATGCATGAAGATATCTCCAATACCTTCCCCATTTAAGTTTCTTGATTCTCCAAACATCTTTGTACTCATGAATTATTTACCACCTTCATCTCTAACTTCAATAATCAGTGGGGAAGGGATTTCAATGAAAACTTCCCCTTTTGATTTCATTCATGCAAAGTTCAATGAATTATCTTACTAAAAGGTCTATAATTTATGAAGTGTATTTCAAAATATAAAATAACACATGAAGATATCTGCAATACCATCCCCATTTAAGTTTCTTGATTCTCCAAACATCTTTGTACTCATGAATTATTTACAACCTTCATCTCTAACTTCAATAATTAGTGGGGAAGGGATTTCAATGAAAACTTCCACTTTTCATTACATTGATGCAAATTTCAATGAATTATCTTACTAAAAGGTCTATAATTTATGAAGTGTATTTCAAAATACAAAATAATGCATGAAGACATTTGCAATGCCTTCCCCATTTAAGTTTCTTGATTCTCCAAACATCTTTGTACTCATGAATTATTTACCACCTTCATCTCTAACTTCAATAATTAGAGGGGAAGGGATTTCAATGAAAACTTCCCCTTTTGATTTCATTTATGCAAATTTAAATGAATTATCTTACTAAAAGGTCTATGATTTATGAAGTGTATTTCAAAATATAAAATAACACATGAAGATATCTGCAATACCATCCCCATTTAAGTTTCTTGATTCTCCAAACATCTTTGTACTCATGAATTATTTACCACTTTCATCTCTAACTTCAATAATTAGTGGGGAACGGATTTCAATGAAAACTTCCCCTTTTGATTTCATTGATGCAAAGTTCAATGAATTATCTTACTAAAAGGTCTATAATTTATGAAGTGTATTTCAAAATACAAAATAATGCATGAAGATATCTCCAATACCTTCCCCATTTAAGTTTCTTGATTCTCCAAACATCTTTGTACTCATGAATTATTTACCACCTTCATCTCTAACTTCAATAATTAGAGGGGAAGGGATTTCAATGAAAACTTCCCCTTTTGATTTCATTCATGCAAAGTTCAATGAATTATCTTACTAAAAGGTCTATAATTTATGAAGTGTATTTCAAAATATAAAATAACACATGAAGATATGTGCAATACCTTCCCCATTTAAGTTTCTTGATTCTCCAAACATCTTTGTATTCATGAATTATTTACCACTTTCATTTCTAACTTCAATAATTAGTGGGGAAGCGACTTCAATGAAAACTTCCCCTTTTGATTGCTTTGATGCAAATTTCAATGAATTATCTTACTAAAAGGTCTATAATTTATGAAGTGTATTTCAAAATACAAAATAATGCATGAAGACATTTGCAATGCCTTCCCCATTTAAGTTTCTTGATTCTCCAAACATCTTTGTACTCATGAATTATTTACCACCTTCATCTCTAACTTCAATAATTAGTGGGGAAGGGATTTCAATGAAAACTTCCCCTTTTGATTTCATTGATGCAAAGTTCAATGAATTATCTTACTAAAAGGTCTATAATTTATGAAGTGTATTTCAAAATACAAAATAATGCATGAAGATATCTCCAATACCTTCCCCATTTAAGTTTCTTGATTCTCCAAACATCTTTGTACTCATGAATTATTTACCACCTTCATCTCTAACTTCAATAATCAGTGGGGAAGGGATTTCAATGAAAACTTCCCCTTTTGATTTCATTCATGCAAAGTTCAATGAATTATCTTACTAAAAGGTCTATAATTTATGAAGTGTATTTCAAAATACAAAATAATGCATGAAGATATCTCCAATACCTTCCCCATTTAAGTTTCTTGATTCTCCAAACATCTTTGTACTCATGAATTATTTACCACCTTCATCTCTAACTTCAATAATTAGTGGGGAAGGGATTTCAATGAAAACTTCCCCTTTTGATTTCATTGAAGCAAATTTAAATGAATTATCTTACTAAAAGGTCTATGATTTATGAAGTGTATTTCAAAATATAAAATAACACATGAAGATATGTGCAATACCTTCCCCATTTAAGTTTCTTGATTCTCCAAACATCTTTGTATTCATGAATTATTTACCACTTTCATTTCTAAATTCAATAATTAGTGGGGAAGCGACTTCAATGAAAACTTCCCCTTTTGATTGCTTTGATGCAAATTTCAATGAATTATCTTACTAAAAGGTCTATAATTTATGAAGTGTATTTCAAAATACAAAATAATGCATGAAGACATTTGCAATGCCTTCCCCATTTAAGTTTCTTGATTCTCCAAACATCTTTGTACTCATGAATTATTTACCACCTTCATCTCTAACTTCAATAATTAGTGGGGAAGGGATTTCAATGAAAACTTCCCCTTTTGATTTCATTGATGCAAAGTTCAATGAATTATCTTACTAAAAGGTCTATAATTTATGAAGTGTATTTCAAAATACAAAATAATGCATGAAGATATCTCCAATACCTTCCCCATTTAAGTTTCTTGATTCTCCAAACATCTTTGTACTCATGAATTATTTACCACCTTCATCTCTAACTTCAATAATCAGTGGGGAAGGGATTTCAATGAAAACTTCCCCTTTTGATTTCATTCATGCAAAGTTCAATGAATTATCTTACTAAAAGGTCTATAATTTATGAAGTGTATTTCAAAATACAAAATAATGCATGAAGATATCTCCAATACCTTCCCCATTTAAGTTTCTTGATTCTCCAAACATCTTTGTACTCATGAATTATTTACCACCTTCATCTCTAACTTCAATAATTAGTGGGGAAGGGATTTCAATGAAAACTTCCCCTTTTGATTTCATTGAAGCAAATTTAAATGAATTATCTTACTAAAAGGTCTATGATTTATGAAGTGTATTTCAAAATATAAAATAACACATGAAGATATCTGCAATACCATCCCCATTTAAGTTTCTTGATTCTCCAAACATCTTTGTACTCATGAATTATTTACCACTTTCATCTCTAACTTCAATAATTAGTGGGGAACGGATTTCAATGAAAACTTCCCTTTTGATTTAATTGATGCAAATTTCAATGAATTATCTTACTAAAAGGTCTATAATTTATGAAGTGTATTTCAAAATACAAAATAATGCATGAAGATATCTCCAATACCTTCCCCATTTAAGTTTCTTGATTCTCCAAACATCTTTGTACTCATGAATTATTTACCACCTTCATCTCTAACTTCAATAATTAGAGGGGAAGGGATTTCAATGAAAACTTCCCCTTTTGATTTCATTCATGCAAAGTTCAATGAATTATCTTACTAAAAGGTCTATAATTTATGAAGTGTATTTCAAAATATAAAATAACACATGAAGATATGTGCAATACCTTCCCCATTTAAGTTTCTTGATTCTCCAAACATCTTTGTATTCATGAATTATTTACCACTTTCATTTCTAACTTCAATAATTAGTGGGGAAGCGACTTCAATGAAAACTTCCCCTTTTGATTGCTTTGATGCAAATTTCAATGAATTATCTTACTAAAAGGTCTATAATTTATGAAGTGTATTTCAAAATACAAAATAATGCATGAAGACATTTGCAATGCCTTCCCCATTTAAGTTTCTTGATTCTCCAAACATCTTTGTACTCATGAATTATTTACCACCTTCATCTCTAACTTCAATAATTAGTGGGGAAGGGATTTCAATGAAAACTTCCCCTTTTGATTTCATTGATGCAAAGTTCAATGAATTATCTTACTAAAAGGTCTATAATTTATGAAGTGTATTTCAAAATACAAAATAATGCATGAAGATATCTCCAATACCTTCCCCATTTAAGTTTCTTGATTCTCCAAACATCTTTGTACTCATGAATTATTTACCACCTTCATCTCTAACTTCAATAATCAGTGGGGAAGGGATTTCAATGAAAACTTCCCCTTTTGATTTCATTCATGCAAAGTTCAATGAATTATCTTACTAAAAGGTCTATAATTTATGAAGTGTATTTCAAAATACAAAATAATGCATGAAGATATCTCCAATACCTTCCCCATTTAAGTTTCTTGATTCTCCAAACATCTTTGTACTCATGAATTATTTACCACCTTCATCTCTAACTTCAATAATCAGTGGGGAAGGGATTTCAATGAAAACTTCCCCTTTTGATTTCATTCATGCAAAGTTCAATGAATTATCTTACTAAAAGGTCTATAATTTATGAAGTGTATTTCAAAATATAAAATAACACATGAAGATATCTGCAATACCATCCCCATTTAAGTTTCTTGATTCTCCAAACATCTTTGTACTCATGAATTATTTACCACTTTCATCTCTAACTTCAATAATCAGTGGGGAAGGGATTTCAATGAAAACTTCCCCTTTTGATTTCATTGATGCAAAGTTCAATGAATTATCTTACTAAAAGGTCTATAATTTATGAAGTGTATTTCAAAATACAAAATAATGCATGAAGATATCTCCAATACCTTCCCCATTTAAGTTTCTTGATTCTCCAAACATCTTTGTACTCATGAATTATTTACCACCTTCATCTCTAACTTCAATAATCAGTGGGGAAGGGATTTCAATGAAAACTTCCCCTTTTGATTTCATTCATGCAAAGTTCAATGAATTATCTTACTAAAAGGTCTATAATTTATGAAGTGTATTTCAAAATATAAAATAACACATGAAGATATCTGCAATACCATCCCCATTTAAGTTTCTTGATTCTCCAAACATCTTTGTACTCATGAATTATTTACAACCTTCATCTCTAACTTCAATAATTAGTGGGGAAGGGATTTCAATGAAAACTTCCACTTTTCATTACATTGATGCAAATTTCAATGAATTATCTTACTAAAAGGTCTATAATTTATGAAGTGTATTTCAAAATACAAAATAATGCATGAAGTCATTTGCAATGCCTTCCCCATTTAAGTTTCTTGATTCTCCAAACATCTTTGTACTCATGAATTATTTACCACCTTCATCTCTAACTTCAATAATTAGAGGGGAAGGGATTTCAATGAAAACTTCCCCTTTTGATTTCATTTATGCAAATTTAAATGAATTATCTTACTAAAAGGTCTATGATTTATGAAGTGTATTTCAAAATATAAAATAACACATGAAGATATCTGCAATACCATCCCCATTTAAGTTTCTTGATTCTCCAAACATCTTTGTACTCATGAATTATTTACCACTTTCATCTCTAACTTCAATAATTAGTGGGGAACGGATTTCAATGAAAACTTCCCCTTTTGATTTCATTGATGCAAAGTTCAATGAATTATCTTACTAAAACGTCTATAATTTATGAAGTGTATTTCAAAATACAAAATAATGCATGAAGATATCTCCAATACCTTCCCCATTTAAGTTTCTTGATTCTCCAAACATCTTTGTACTCATGAATTATTTACCACCTTCATCTCTAACTTCAATAATCAGTGGGGAAGGGATTTCAATGAAAACTTCCCCTTTTGATTTCATTCATGCAAAGTTCAATGAATTATCTTACTAAAAGGTCTATAATTTATGAAGTGTATTTCAAAATATAAAATAACACATGAAGATATCTGCAATACCATCCCCATTTAAGTTTCTTGATTCTCCAAACATCTTTGTACTCATGAATTATTTACCACTTTCATCTCTAACTTCAATAATCAGTGGGGAACGGATTTCAATGAAAACTTCCCCTTTTGATTTCATTGATGCAAAGTTCAAAGAATTATCTTACTAAAAGGTCTATAATTTATGAAGTGTATTTCAAAATACAAAATAATGCATGAAGATATCTCCAATACCTTCCCCATTTAAGTTTCTTGATTCTCCAAACATCTTTGTACTCATGAATTATTTACCACCTTCATCTCTAACTTCAATAATCAGTGGGGAAGGGATTTCAATGAAAACTTCCCCTTTTGATTTCATTCATGCAAAGTTCAATGAATTATCTTACTAAAAGGTCTATAATTTATGAAGTGTATTTCAAAATATAAAATAACACATGAAGATATCTGCAATACCATCCCCATTTAAGTTTCTTGATTCTCCAAACATCTTTGTACTCATGAATTATTTACAACCTTCATCTCTAACTTCAATAATTAGTGGGGAAGGGATTTCAATGAAAACTTCCACTTTTCATTACATTGATGCAAATTTCAATGAATTATCTTACTAAAAGGTCTATAATTTATGAAGTGTATTTCAAAATACAAAATAATGCATGAAGTCATTTGCAATGCCTTCCCCATTTAAGTTTCTTGATTCTCCAAACATCTTTGTACTCATGAATTATTTACCACCTTCATCTCTAACTTCAATAATTAGAGGGGAAGGGATTTCAATGAAAACTTCCCCTTTTGATTTCATTTATGCAAATTTAAATGAATTATCTTACTAAAAGGTCTATAATTTATGAAGTGTATTTCAAAATACAAAATAATGCATGAAGTCATTTGCAATGCCTTCCCCATTTAAGTTTCTTGATTCTCCAAACATCTTTGTACTCATGAATTATTTACCACCTTCATCTCTAACTTCAATAATTAGAGGGGAAGGGATTTCAATGAAAACTTCCCCTTTTGATTTCATTGATGCAAAGTTCAATGAATTATCTTACTAAAACGTCTATAATTTATGAAGTGTATTTCAAAATACAAAATAATGCATGAAGATATCTCCAATACCTTCCCCATTTAAGTTTCTTGATTCTCCAAACATCTTTGTACTCATGAATTATTTACCACCTTCATCTCTAACTTCAATAATTAGAGGGGAAGGGATTTCAATGAAAACTTCCCCTTTTGATTTCATTGATGCAAAGTTCAATGAATTATCTTACTAAAACGTCTATAATTTATGAAGTGTATTTCAAAATACAAAATAATGCATGAAGATATCTCCAATACCTTCCCCATTTAAGTTTCTTGATTCTCCAAACATCTTTGTACTCATGAATTATTTACCACCTTCATCTCTAACTTCAATAATTAGAGGGGAAGGGATTTCAATGAAAACTTCCCCTTTTGATTTCATTCATGCAAAGTTCAATGAATTATCTTACTAAAAGGTCTATAATTTATGAAGTGTATTTCAAAATACAAAATAATGCATGAAGATATCTCCAATACCTTCCCCATTTAAGTTTCTTGATTCTCCAAACATCTTTGTACTCATGAATTATTTACCACCTTCATCTCTAACTTCAATAATTAGTGGGGAAGGGATTTCAATGAAAACTTCCCCTTTTGATTTCATTGATGCAAAGTTCAATGAATTATCTTACTAAAACGTCTATAATTTATGAAGTGTATTTCAAAATACAAAATAACACATGAAGATATCTGCAATACCATCCCCATTTAAGTTTCTTGATTCTCCAAACATCTTTGTACTCATGAATTATTTACAACCTTCATCTCTAACTTCAATAATTAGTGGGGAAGGGATTTCAATGAAAACTTCCACTTTTCATTACATTGATGCAAATTTCAATGAATTATCTTACTAAAAGGTCTATAATTTATGAAGTGTATTTCAAAATACAAAATAATGCATGAAGTCATTTGCAATGCCTTCCCCATTTAAGTTTCTTGATTCTCCAAACATCTTTGTACTCATGAATTATTTACCACCTTCATCTCTAACTTCAATAATTAGAGGGGAAGGGATTTCAATGAAAACTTCCCCTTTTGATTTCATTTATGCAAATTTAAATGAATTATCTTACTAAAAGGTCTATGATTTATGAAGTGTATTTCAAAATATAAAATAACACATGAAGATATCTGCAATACCATCCCCATTTAAGTTTCTTGATTCTCCAAACATCTTTGTACTCATGAATTATTTACCACTTTCATCTCTAACTTCAATAATTAGTGGGGAACGGATTTCAATGAAAACTTCCCCTTTTGATTTCATTGATGCAAAGTTCAATGAATTATCTTACTAAAACGTCTATAATTTATGAAGTGTATTTCAAAATACAAAATAATGCATGAAGATATCTCCAATACCTTCCCCATTTAAGTTTCTTGATTCTCCAAACATCTTTGTACTCATGAATTATTTACCACCTTCATCTCTAACTTCAATAATTAGAGGGGAAGGGATTTCAATGAAAACTTCCCCTTTTGATTTCATTCATGCAAAGTTCAATGAATTATCTTACTAAAAGGTCTATAATTTATGAAGTGTATTTCAAAATACAAAATAATGCATGAAGATATCTCCAATACCTTCCCCATTTAAGTTTCTTGATTCTCCAAACATCTTTGTACTCATGAATTATTTACCACCTTCATCTCTAACTTCAATAATCAGTGGGGAAGGGATTTCAATGAAAACTTCCCCTTTTGATTTCATTCATGCAAAGTTCAATGAATTATCTTACTAAAAGGTCTATAATTTATGAAGTGTATTTCAAAATATAAAATAACACATGAAGATATCTGCAATACCATCCCCATTTAAGTTTCTTGATTCTCCAAACATCTTTGTACTCATGAATTATTTACCACTTTCATCTCTAACTTCAATAATCAGTGGGGAACGGATTTCAATGAAAACTTCCCCTTTTGATTTCATTGATGCAAAGTTCAATGAATTATCTTACTAAAAGGTCTATAATTTATGAAGTGTATTTCAAAATACAAAATAATGCATGAAGATATCTCCAATACCTTCCCCATTTAAGTTTCTTGATTCTCCAAACATCTTTGTACTCATGAATTATTTACCACCTTCATCTCTAACTTCAATAATCAGTGGGGAAGGGATTTCAATGAAAACTTCCCCTTTTGATTTCATTCATGCAAAGTTCAATGAATTATCTTACTAAAAGGTCTATAATTTATGAAGTGTATTTCAAAATATAAAATAACACATGAAGATATCTGCAATACCATCCCCATTTAAGTTTCTTGATTCTCCAAACATCTTTGTACTCATGAATTATTTACAACCTTCATCTCTAACTTCAATAATTAGTGGGGAAGGGATTTCAATGAAAACTTCCACTTTTCATTACATTGATGCAAATTTCAATGAATTATCTTACTAAAAGGTCTATAATTTATGAAGTGTATTTCAAAATACAAAATAATGCATGAAGTCATTTGCAATGCCTTCCCCATTTAAGTTTCTTGATTCTCCAAACATCTTTGTACTCATGAATTATTTACCACCTTCATCTCTAACTTCAATAATTAGAGGGGAAGGGATTTCAATGAAAACTTCCCCTTTTGATTTCATTTATGCAAATTTAAATGAATTATCTTACTAAAAGGTCTATGATTTATGAAGTGTATTTCAAAATATAAAATAACACATGAAGATATCTGCAATACCATCCCCATTTAAGTTTCTTGATTCTCCAAACATCTTTGTACTCATGAATTATTTACCACTTTCATCTCTAACTTCAATAATTAGTGGGGAACGGATTTCAATGAAAACTTCCCCTTTTGATTTCATTGATGCAAAGTTCAATGAATTATCTTACTAAAACGTCTATAATTTATGAAGTGTATTTCAAAATACAAAATAATGCATGAAGATATCTCCAATACCTTCCCCATTTAAGTTTCTTGATTCTCCAAACATCTTTGTACTCATGAATTATTTACCACCTTCATCTCTAACTTCAATAATTAGAGGGGAAGGGATTTCAATGAAAACTTCCCCTTTTGATTTCATTCATGCAAAGTTCAATGAATTATCTTACTAAAAGGTCTATAATTTATGAAGTGTATTTCAAAATACAAAGTAATGCATGAAGATATCTCCAATACCTTCCCCATTTAAGTTTCTTGATTCTCCAAACATCTTTGTACTCATGAATTATTTACCACCTTCATCTCTAACTTCAATAATCAGTGGGGAAGGGATTTCAATGAAAACTTCCCCTTTTGATTTCATTCATGCAAAGTTCAATGAATTATCTTACTAAAAGGTCTATAATTTATGAAGTGTATTTCAAAATATAAAATAACACATGAAGATATCTGCAATACCATCCCCATTTAAGTTTCTTGATTCTCCAAACATCTTTGTACTCATGAATTATTTACCACTTTCATCTCTAACTTCAATAATCAGTGGGGAACGGATTTCAATGAAAACTTCCCCTTTTGATTTCATTGATGCAAAGTTCAATGAATTATCTTACTAAAAGGTCTATAATTTATGAAGTGTATTTCAAAATACAAAATAATGCATGAAGATATCTCCAATACCTTCCCCATTTAAGTTTCTTGATTCTCCAAACATCTTTGTACTCATGAATTATTTACCACCTTCATCTCTAACTTCAATAATCAGTGGGGAAGGGATTTCAATGAAAACTTCCCCTTTTGATTTCATTGATGCAAATTTCAATGAATTATCTTACTAAAAGGTCTATAATTTATGAAGTGTATTTCAAAATATAAAATAACACATGAAGATATCTGCAATACCATCCCCATTTAAGTTTCTTGATTCTCCAAACATCTTTGTACTCATGAATTATTTACAACCTTCATCTCTAACTTCAATAATTAGTGGGGAAGGGATTTCAATGAAAACTTCCACTTTTCATTACATTGATGCAAATTTCAATGAATTATCTTACTAAAAGGTCTATAATTTATGAAGTGTATTTCAAAATACAAAATAATGCATGAAGTCATTTGCAATGCCTTCCCCATTTAAGTTTCTTGATTCTCCAAACATCTTTGTACTCATGAATTATTTACCACCTTCATCTCTAACTTCAATAATTAGAGGGGAAGGGATTTCAATGAAAACTTCCCCTTTTGATTTCATTTATGCAAATTTAAATGAATTATCTTACTAAAAGGTCTATGATTTATGAAGTGTATTTCAAAATATAAAATAACACATGAAGATATCTGCAATACCATCCCCATTTAAGTTTCTTGATTCTCCAAACATCTTTGTACTCATGAATTATTTACCACTTTCATCTCTAACTTCAATAATTAGTGGGGAACGGATTTCAATGAAAACTTCCCCTTTTGATTTCATTGATGCAAAGTTCAATGAATTATCTTACTAAAACGTCTATAATTTATGAAGTGTATTTCAAAATACAAAATAATGCATGAACATATCTCCAATACCTTCCCCATTTAAGTTTCTTGATTCTCCAAACATCTTTGTACTCATGAATTATTTACCACCTTCATCTCTAACTTCAATAATTAGAGGGGAAGGGATTTCAATGAAAACTTCCCCTTTTGATTTCATTCATGCAAAGTTCAATGAATTATCTTACTAAAAGGTCTATAATTTATGAAGTGTATTTCAAAATATAAAATAACACATGAAGATATGTGCAATACCTTCCCCATTTAAGTTTCTTGATTCTCCAAACATCTTTGTATTCATGAATTATTCACCACTTTCATTTCTAACTTCAATAATTAGTGGGCAAGCGACTTCAATGAAAACTTCCCCTTTTGATTTCATTGATGCAAATTTCAATGAATTATCTTACTAAAAGGTCTATAATTTATGAAGTGTATTTCAAAATACAAAATAATGCATGAAGACATTTGCAATGCCTTCCCCATTTAAGTTTCTTGATTCTCCAAACATCTTTGTACTCATGAATTATTTACCACCTTCATCTCTAACTTCAATAATTAGTGGGGAAGGGATTTCAATGAAAACTTCCCCTTTTGATTTCATTGAAGCAAATTTAAATGAATTATCTTACTAAAAGGTCTATGATTTATGAAGTGTATTTCAAAATATAAAATAACACATGAAGATATCTGCAATACCATCCCCATTTAAGTTTCTTGATTCTCCAAACATCTTTGTACTCATGAATTATTTACCAATTTCATCTCTAACTTCAATAATTAGTGGGGAACGGATTTCAATGAAAACTTCCCCTTTTGATTTCATTGATGCAAAGTTCAATGAATTATCTTACTAAAAGGTCTATAATTTATGAAGTGTATTTCAAAATACAAAATAATGCATGAAGATATCTCCAATACCTTCCCCATTTAAGTTTCTTGATTCTCCAAACATCTTTGTACTCATGAATTATTTACCACCTTCATCTCTAACTTCAATAATCAGTGGGGAAGGGATTTCAATGAAAACTTCCCCTTTTGATTTCATTCATGCAAAGTTCAATGAATTATCTTACTAAAAGGTCTATAATTTATGAAGTGTATTTCAAAATATAAAATAACACATGAAGATATCTGCAATACCATCCCCATTTAAGTTTCTTGATTCTCCAAACATCTTTGTACACATGAATTATTTACAACCTTCATCTCTAACTTCAATAATTAGTGGGGAAGGGATTTCAATGAAAACTTCCACTTTTCATTACATTGATGCAAATTTCAATGAATTATCTTACTAAAAGGTCTATAATTTATGAAGTGTATTTCAAAATACAAAATAATGCATGAAGTCATTTGCAATGCCTTCCCCATTTAAGTTTCTTGATTCTCCAAACATCTTTGTACTCATGAATTATTTACCACCTTCATCTCTAACTTCAATAATTAGAGGGGAAGGGATTTCAATGAAAACTTCCCCTTTTGATTTCATTTATGCAAATTTAAATGAATTATCTTACTAAAAGGTCTATGATTTATGAAGTGTATTTCAAAATATAAAATAACACATGAAGATATCTGCAATACCATCCCCATTTAAGTTTCTTGATTCTCCAAACATCTTTGTACTCATGAATTATTTACCACTTTCATCTCTAACTTCAATAATTAGTGGGGAACGGATTTCAATGAAAACTTCCCCTTTTGATTTCATTGATGCAAAGTTCAATGAATTATCTTACTAAAACGTCTATAATTTATGAAGTGTATTTCAAAATACAAAATAATGCATGAAGATATCTCCAATACCTTCCCCATTTAAGTTTCTTGATTCTCCAAACATCTTTGTACTCATGAATTATTTACCACCTTCATCTCTAACTTCAATAATTAGAGGGGAAGGGATTTCAATGAAAACTTCCCCTTTTGATTTCATTCATGCAAAGTTCAATGAATTATCTTACTAAAAGGTCTATAATTTATGAAGTGTATTTCAAAATACAAAATAATGCATGAAGATATCTCCAATACCTTCCCCATTTAAGTTTCTTGATTCTCCAAACATCTTTGTACTCATGAATTATTTACCACCTTCATCTCTAACTTCAATAATCAGTGGGGAAGGGATTTCAATGAAAACTTCCCCTTTTGATTTCATTCATGCAAAGTTCAATGAATTATCTTACTAAAAGGTCTATAATTTATGAAGTGTATTTCAAAATATAAAATAACACATGAAGATATCTGCAATACCATCCCCATTTAAGTTTCTTGATTCTCCAAACATCTTTGTACTCATGAATTATTTACCACTTTCATCTCTAACTTCAATAATCAGTGGGGAACGGATTTCAATGAAAACTTCCCCTTTTGATTTCATTGATGCAAAGTTCAATGAATTATCTTACTAAAAGGTCTATAATTTATGAAGTGTATTTCAAAATACAAAATAATGCATGAAGATATCTCCAATACCTTCCCCATTTAAGTTTCTTGATTCTCCAAACATCTTTGTACTCATGAATTATTTACCACCTTCATCTCTAACTTCAATAATCAGTGGGGAAGGGATTTCAATGAAAACTTCCCCTTTTGATTTCATTCATGCAAAGTTCAATGAATTATCTTACTAAAAGGTCTATAATTTATGAAGTGTATTTCAAAATATAAAATAACACATGAAGATATCTGCAATACCATCCCCATTTAAGTTTCTTGATTCTCCAAACATCTTTGTACTCATGAATTATTTACAACCTTCATCTCTAACTTCAATAATTAGTGGGGAAGGGATTTCAATGAAAACTTCCACTTTGCATTACATTGATGCAAATTTCAATGAATTATCTTACTAAAAGGTCTATAATTTATGAAGTGTATTTCAAAATACAAAATAATGCATGAAGTCATTTGCAATGCCTTCCCCATTTAAGTTTCTTGATTCTTCAAACATCTTTGTACTCATGAATTATTTACCACCTTCATCTCTAACTTCAATAATTAGAGGGGAAGGGATTTCAATGAAAACTTCCCCTTTTGATTTCATTTATGCAAATTTAAATGAATTATCTTACTAAAAGGTCTATGATTTATGAAGTGTATTTCAAAATATAAAATATCACATGAAGATATCTGCAATACCATCCCCATTTAAGTTTCTTGATTCTCCAAACATCTTTGTACTCATGAATTACTTACCACTTTCATCTCTAACTTCAATAATTAGTGGGGAACGGATTTCAATGAAAACTTCCCCTTTTGATTTCATTGATGCAAAGTTCAATGAATTATCTTACTAAAACGTCTATAATTTATGAAGTGTATTTCAAAATACAAAATAATGCATGAAGATATCTCCAATACCTTCCCCATTTAAGTTTCTTGATTCTCCAAACATCTTTGTACTCATGAATTATTTACCACCTTCATCTCTAACTTCAATAATTAGAGGGGAAGGGATTTCAATGAAAACTTCCCCTTTTGATTTCATTCATGCAAAGTTCAATGAATTATCTTACTAAAAGGTCTATAATTTATGAAGTGTATTTCAAAATATAAAATAACACATGAAGATATGTGCAATACCTTCCCCATTTAAGTTTCTTGATTCTCCAAACATCTTTGTATTCATGAATTATTTACCACTTTCATTTCTAACTTCAATAATTAGTGGGCAAGCGACTTCAATGAAAACTTCCCCTTTTGATTTCATTGATGCAAATTTCAATGAATTATCTTACTAAAAGGTCTATAATTTATGAAGTGTATTTCAAAATTCAAAATAATGCATGAAGACATTTGCAATGCCTTCCCCATTTAAGTTTCTTGATTCTCCAAACATCTTTGTACTCATGAATTATTTACCACCTTCATCTCTAACTTCAATAATTAGTGGGGAAGGGATTTCAATGAAAACTTCCCCTTTTGATTTCATTGAAGCAAATTTAAATGAATTATCTTACTAAAAGGTCTATGATTTATGAAGTGTATTTCAAAATATAAAATAACACATGAAGATATCTGCAATACCATCCCCATTTAAGTTTCTTGATTCTCCAAACATCTTTGTACTCATGAATTATTTACCAATTTCATCTCTAACTTCAATAATTAGTGGGGAACGGATTTCAATGAAAACTTCCCCTTTTGATTTCATTGATGCAAAGTTCAATGAATTATCTTACTAAAAGGTCTATAATTTATGAAGTGTATTTCAAAATACAAAATAATGCATGAAGATATCTCCAATACCTTCCCCATTTAAGTTTCTTGATTCTCCAAACATCTTTGTACTCATGAATTATTTACCACCTCCATCTCTAACTTCAATAATCAGTGGGGAAGGGATTTCAATGAAAACTTCCCCTTTTGATTTCATTCATGCAAAGTTCAATGAATTATCTTACTAAAAGGTCTAGAATTTATGAAGTGTATTTCAAAATATAAAATAACATATGAAGATATCTCCAATACCTTCCCCGTTCAAGTTTCTTGATTCTCCAAACATCTTTGTACTCATGAATTATTTACCACCTTCATCTCTAACTTCAAATATTAGTGGGGAACGGATTTCAATGAAAACTTCCCCTTTTGATTTCATTGATGCAAAGTTCAATGAATTATCTTACTAAAAGGTCTATAATTTATGAAGTGTATTTCAAAATACAAGATAATGCATGAAGATATCTCCAATACCTTCCCCATTTAAGTTTCTTGATTCTCCAAACATCTTTGTACTCATGAATTATTTACAACCTTCATCTCTAACTTCAATAATTAGTGGGGAAGGGATTTCAATGAAAACTTCCCCTTTTGATTTCATTGCTGCAAAGTTCAATGAATTATCTTACTAAAAGGTCTATAATTTATGAAGTGTATTTCAAAATACAACATAATGAATGAAGATATGTGCAATACCTTCCCCATTTATGTTTCTTGATTCTCCAAACATCTTTGTACGCATGAATTATTTACCACCTTCATCTCTAACTTCAATAATTAGAGGGGAAGGGATTTCAATGAAAACTTCCCTTTTTGATTTCATTTATGCAAAGTTCAATGAATTATCTTACTAAAAGGTCTATAATTTATGAAGTGTATTTCAAAATATAAAATAACACATGAAGATATGTGCAATACCGTCCCCATTTAAGTTTCTTGATTCTCCAAACATCTTTGTACTCATGAATTATTTACCATTTTCATCTCTAACTACAATAATTAGTGGGGAAGCGATTTCAATGAAAACTTCCCCTTTTGATTTCATTCATGCAAAGTTCAATGAATTATCTTACTAAAAGGTCTATAATTTATGAAGTGTATTTCAAAATACAAAATAATGCATGAAGATATCTCCAATACCTTCCCCATTTAAGTTTCTTGATTCTCCAAACATCTTTGTACTCATGAGTTATTTACCACCTTCATCTCTAACTTCAATAATTAGTGGGGAAGGGATTTCAATGAAAACTTCCCGTTTTGATTTCATTCATGCAAAGTTCAATGAATTATCTTACTAAAAGGTCTATAATTTATGAAGTGTATTTCAAAATATAAAATAACACATGAAGATATCTGCAATACCATCCCCATTTAAGTTTCTTGATTCTCCAAACATCTTTGTACTCATGAATTATTTACCACCTTCATCTCTAACTTCAATAATTAGTGGGGAAGGGATTTCAATGAAAACTTCCACTTTTGATTTCATTGATGCAAATTTCAATGAATTATCTTACTAAAAGGTCTAGAATTTATGAAGTGTATTTCAAAATATAAAATAACACATGAAGATATCTCCAATACCTTCCCCATTTAAGTTTCTTGATTCTCCAAACATCTTTGTACTCATGAATTATTTACCACTTTCATCTCTAACTTCAATAATTAGTGGGGAAGGGATTTCAATGAAAACTTCCCCTTTTGATTTCATTGATGCAAATTTCAATGAATTATCTTACTAAAAGGTCTAGAATTTATGAAGTGTATTTCAAAATATAAAATAACACATGAAGATATCTCCAATACCTTCCCCATTTAAGTTTCTTGATTCTCCAAACATCTTTGTACTCATGAATTATTTACCACTTTCATCTCTAACTTCAATAATTAGTGGGGAAGGGATTTCAATGAAAACTTCCCCTTTTGATTTCATTGATGCAAATTTCAATCAATTATCTTACTAAAAGGTCTATAATTTATGAAGTGTATTTCAAAATACAAAATAATGCATGAAGATATCTCCAATACCTTCCCCACTTAAGTTTCTTGAATTTCCAAACATCTTTGTACTCATGAATTATTTACCACTTTCATCTCTAACTTCAATAATTAGTGGGGAAGCGATTTCAATGAATACTTCCCCTTTTGATTTCATTCATGCAAATTTCAATGAATTATCTTACTAAAAGGTCTATAATTTATGAAGTGTATTTCAAAATATAAAATAACACATGAAGATATGTGCAATACCTTCCCCATTTAAGTTTCTTGATTCTCCAAACATCTTTGTACTCATGAATTATTTACCACTTTCATCTCTAACTTCAATAATTAGTGGGGAAGCGATTTCAATGAAAACTTCCCCTTTTGATTTCATTCATGCAAAGTTCAATGAATTATCTTACTAAATGGTCTATAATATATGAAGTGTATTTCAAAATACAAGATAATGCATGAAGATATCTCCAATACCTTCCCCATTTAAGTTTCTTGAATTTCCAAACATCTTTGTACTCATGAATTATTTACCACTTTCATCTCTAACTTCAATAATTAGTGGGGAAGGAATTTCAATGAAAACTTCCCCTTTTGATTTCATTGATGCAAATTTCAATGAATTATCTTACTAAAAGGTCTATAATTTATGAAGTGTATTTCAAAATACAAAATAATGCATGAAGACATTTGCAATGCCTTCCCCATTTAAGTTTCTTGATTCTCCAAACATCTTTGTACTCATGAATTATTTACCACCTTCATCTCTAACTTCAATAATTAGAGGGGAAGGGATTTCAATGAAAACTTCCCGTTTTCATTACATTGATGCAAATTTCAATGAATTATTTTACTAAAAGGTCTAGAATTTATGAAGTGTATTTCAAAATATAAAATAACACATGAAGATATGTGCAATACCTTCCCCATTTAAGTTTCTTGATTCTCCAAACATCTTTGTACTCATGAATTATTTACCACTTTCATCTCTAACTTCAATAATTAGTGGGGAAGGGATTTCAATGAAAACTTCCCCTTTTGATTTCATTGATGCAAATTTCAATGAATTATCTTACTAAAAGGTCTATAATTTATGAAGTGTATTTCAAAATATAAAATAACACATGAAGATATGTGCAATACCTTCCCCATTTAAGTTTCTTGATTCTCCAAACATCTTTGTACTCATGAATTATTTACAACCTTCATCTTTAACTTCAATAACTAGTTTGGAAGGGATTTCAATGAAAACTTCCCCTTTTGATTTCATTGATGCAAATTTCAATGAATTATCTTACTAAAAGGTCTATAATTTATGAAGTGTATTTCAAAATATAAAATAATGCATGAGGATATCTCCAATACCTTCCCCATTTAAGTTTCTTGATTCTCCAAACATCTTTGTACTCATGAATTATTTACCACTTTCATCTCTAACTTCAATAATTAGTGGGGAAGCGACTTCAATGAAAACTTCCGCTTTTGATTTCATTGATGCAAATTTCAATGAATTATCTTACTAAAAGGTCTATAATTTATGAAGTGTATTTCAAAATATAAAATAACGCATGAAGATATGTGCAATACCTTCCCCATTTAAGTTTCTTGATTCTCCAAACATCTTTGTACTCATGAATTATTTACCACTTTCATCTCTAACTTCAATAATTAGTGGGGAAGCGATTTCAATGAAAACTTCCCCTTTTGATTTCACTCATGCAAAGTTCAATGAATTATCTTACTAAAAGGTCTATAATTTATGAAGTGTATTTCAAAATACAAAATAATGCATGAAGATATCTCCAATACGTTCCCCATTTAAGTTTCTTGAATTTCCAAACATCTTTGTACTCATGAATTATTTACCACTTTCATCTCTAACTTCAATAATTAGTGGGGAAGCGATTTCAATGAATACTTCCCCTTTTGATTTCATTGATGCAAATTTCAATGAATTATCTTACTAAAAGGTCTATAATTTATGAAGTGTATTTCAAAATATAAAATAACACATGGAGATATGTGCAATACCTTCCCCATTTAAGTTTCTTGATTCTCCAAACATCTTTGTACTCATGAATAATTTACCACCTTCATCTCTAACTTCAATAATTAGTGGGGAAGCGATTTCAATGAATACTTCCCCTTTTGATTTCATTGATGCAAATTTCAATGAATTATCTTACTAAAAGGTCTATAATTTATGAAGTGTATTTCAAAATATAAAATAACACATGAAGATATGTGCAATACCTTCCCCATTTAAGTTTCTTGATTCTCCAAACATCTTTGTACTCATGAATTATTTACCACTTTCATCTCTAACTTCAATAATTAGTGGGGAAGCGATTTCAATGAAAACTTCCCCTTTTGATTTCATTCATGCAAAGTTCAATGAATTATCTTACTAAAAGGTCTATAATATATGAAGTGTATTTCAAAATACAAGATAATGCATGAAGATATCTCCAATACCTTCCCCATTTAAGTTTCTTGATTCTCCAAACATCTTTGTACTCATGAATTATTTACAACCTTCATCTTTAACTTCAATAATTAGTTTGGAAGGGATTTCAATGAAAACTTCCCCTTTTGATTTCATTGATGCAAATTTCAATGAATTATCTTACTAAAAGGTCTATAATTTATGAAGTGTATTTCAAAATATAAAATAATGCATGAGGATATCTCCAATACCTTCCCCATTTAAGTTTCTTGATTCTCCAAACATCTTTGTACTCATGAATTATTTACCACTTTCATCTCTAACTTCAATAATTAGTGGGGAAGCGACTTCAATGAGAACTTCCGCTTTTGATTTCATTGATGCAAATTTCAATGAATTATCTTACTAAAAGGTCTATAATTTATGAAGTGTATTTCAAAATATAAAATAACGCATGAAGATATGTGCAATACCTTCCCCATTTAAGTTTCTTGATTCTCCAAACATCTTTGTACTCATGAATTATTTACCACTTTCATCTCTAACTTCAATAATTAGTGGGGAAGCGATTTCAATGAAAACTTCCCCTTTTGATTTCATTCATGCAAAGTTCAATGAATTATCTTACTAAAAGGTCTATAATTTATGAAGTGTATTTCAAAATACAAAATAATGCATGAAGATATCTCCAATACGTTCCCCATTTAAGTTTCTTGAATTTCCAAACATCTTTGTACTCATGAATTATTTACCACTTTCATCTCTAACTTCAATAATTAGTGGGGAAGCGATTTCAATGAATACTTCCCCTTTTGATTTCATTGATGCAAATTTCAATGAATTATCTTACTAAAAGGTCTATAATTTATGAAGTGTATTTCAAAATATAAAATAACACATGGAGATATGTGCAATACCTTCCCCATTTAAGTTTCTTGATTCTCCAAACATCTTTGTACTCATGAATAATTTACCACCTTCATCTCTAACTTCAATAATTAGTGGGGAAGGGATTTCAATGAAAACTTCCCCTTTTGATTTCATTGATGCAAATTTCAATGAATTATCTTACTAAAAGGTCTATAATTTATGAAGTGTATTTCAAAATATAAAATAACACATGAAGATATGTGCAATACCATCCCCATTTAAGTTTCTTGATTCTCCAAACATCTTTGTACTCATGAATTATTTACCACTTTCATCTCTAACTTCAATAATTAGTGGGGAAGGAATTTCAATGAAAACTTCCCCTTTTGATTTCATTGATGCAAAGTTCAATGAATTATCTTACTAAAAGGTCTATAATTTATGAAGTGTATTTCAAAATACAAAATAATGCATGAAGACATTTGCAATACCTTCCCCATTTAAGTTTCTTGATTCTCCAAACATCTTTGTACTCATGAATTATTTACCACTTTCATCTCTAACTTCAATAATTAGTGGGGAAGGAATTTCAATGAAAACTTCCTCTTTTGATTTCATTGATGCAAATTTCAATGAATTATCTTACTAAAAGGTCTATAATTTATGAAGTGTATTTCAAAATACAAAATAATGCATGAAGATATCTCCAATACCTTCCCCATTTAAGTTTCTTGATTTTCCAAACATCTTTGTACTCATGAATTATTTACCACCTTCATCTCTAATTTAGAAAATTAGGGGGGAATGGATTTCAATGAAAACTTCCCCTTTTGATTTCATTTCTGCAAAGTTCAATGAATTATCTTACTAAAAGGTCTATAATTTATGAAGTGTATTTCAAAATACAAAATAATGCATGAAGACATTTGCAATATGTTCCCCATTTAAGTTTCTTAATTCTCCAAACATCTTTGTACTCATGAATTATTTACCACCTTCATCTCTAATTTAGAAAATTAGTGGGGAATGGATTTCAATGAAAACTTCCCCTTTTGATTTCATTTTTGCAAAGTTCAATCAATTATCTTACTAAAAGGTCTATAATTTATGAAGTGTATTTCAAAATACAAAATAATGCATGAAGATATCTCCAATACCTTCCCCATTTAAGTTTCTTGAATTTCCAAACATCTTTGTACTCATGAATTATTTACCACTTTCATCTCTAACTTCAATAATTAGTGGGGAAGCGATTTCAATGAAAACTTCCCCTTTTGATTTCATTGATGCAAATTTCAATCAATTATCTTACTAAAAGGTCTATAATTTATGAAGTGTATTTCAAAATATAAAATAACACATGAAGATATGTGCAATACCTTCCCCATTTAAGTTTCTTGATTCTCCAAACATCTTTGTACTCATGAATTATTTACCACTTTCATCTCTAACTTCAATAATTAGTGGGGAAGCGATTTCAATGAAAACTTCCCCTTTTGATTTCATTCATGCAAAGTTCAATGAATTATCTTACTAAAAGGTCTATAATATATGAAGTGTATTTCAAAATACAAGATAATGCATGAAGATATCTCCAATACCTTCCCCATTTAAGTTTCTTGATTCTCCAAACATCTTTGTACTCATGAATTATTTACAACCTTCATCTTTAACTTCAATAATTAGTTTGGAAGGGATTTCAATGAAAACTTCCCCTTTTGATTTCATTGATGCAAATTTCAATGAATTATCTTACTAAAAGGTCTATAATTTATGAAGTGTATTTCAAAATATAAAATAACACATGAAGATATGTGCAATACCTTCCCCATTTAAGTTTCTTGATTCTCCAAACATCTTTGTACTCATGAATTATTTACCACTTTCATCTCTAACTTCAATAATTAGTGGGGAAGCGACTTCAATGAAAACTTCCGCTTTTGATTTCATTGATGCAAATTTCAATGAATTATCTTACTAAAAGGTCTATAATTTATGAAGTGTATTTCAAAATATAAAATAACGCATGAAGATATGTGCAATACCTTCCCCATTTAAGTTTCTTGATTCTCCAAACATCTTTGTACTCATGAATTATTTACCACTTTCATCTCTAACTTCAATAATTAGTGGGGAAGCGATTTCAATGCAAACTTCCCCTTTTGATTTCATTCATGCAAAGTTCAATGAATTATCTTACTAAAAGGTCTATAATTTATGAAGTGTATTTCAAAATATAAAATAACACATGAAGATATGTGCAATACCTTCCCCATTTAAGTTTCTTGATTCTCCAAACATCTTTGTACTCATGAATTATTTACCACCTTCATCTCTAACTTCAATAATTAGTGGGGAAGGGATTTCAATGAAAACTTCCCCTTTTGATTTCATTGATGCAAATTTCAATGAATTATCTTACTAAAAGGTCTATAATTTATGAAGTGTATTTCAAGATATAAAATAACACATGAAGATATGTGCAATACCATCCCCATTTAAGTTTCTTGATTCTCCAAACATCTTTGTACTCATGAATTATTTACCACTTTCATCTCTAACTTCAATAATTAGTGGGGAAGGAATTTCAATGAAAACTTCCCCTTTTGATTTCATTGATGCAAAGTTCAATGAATTATCTTACTAAAAGGTCTATAATTTATGAAGTGTATTTCAAAATACAAAATAATGCATGAAGACATTTGCAATACCTTCCCCATTTAAGTTTCTTGATTCTCCAAACATCTTTGTACTCATGAATTATTTACCACTTTCATCTCTAACTTCAATAATTAGTGGGGAAGGAATTTCAATGAAAACTTCCTCTTTTGATTTCATTGATGCAAATTTCAATGAATTATCTTACTAATAGGTCTATAATTTATGAAGTGTATTTCAAAATACAAAATAATGCATGAAGATATCTCCAATACCTTCCCCATTTAAGTTTCTTGATATTCCAAACATCTTTGTACTCATGAATTATTTACCACCTTCATCTCTAATTTAGAAAATTAGGGGGGAATGGATTTCAATGAAAACTTCCCCTTTTGATTTCATTTTTGCAAAGTTCAATGAATTATCTTACTAAAAGCTCTATAATTTATGAAGTGTATTTCAAAATACAAAATAATGCATGAAGACATTTGCAATATGTTACCCATTTAAGTTTCTTAATTCTCCAAACATCTTTGTACTCATGAATTATTTACCACCTTCATCTCTAATTTAGAAAATTAGTGGGGAAGGGATTTCAATGAAAACTTCCCCTTTTGATTTCATTGATGCAAATTTCAATGAATTATCTTACTAAAAGCTCTATAATTTATGAAGTGTATTTCAAAATATAAAATAACACATGAAGATATCTCCAATACCTTCCCCATTTAAGTTTCTTGATTCTCCAAACATCTTTGTACTCATGAATTATTTACCACCTTCATCTCTAACTTCAATAATTAGAGGGGAAGGGATTTCAATGAAAACTTTCCCTTTTCATTACATTGATGCAAATTTCAATGAATTATCTTACTAAAAGCTCTATAATTTATGAGGTGTATTTCAAAATATAAAATAACACATGAAGATATCTCCAATACCTTCCCCATTTAAGTTTCTTGATTCTCCAAACATCTTTGTACTCATGAATTATTTACCACTTTCATCTCTAACTTCACTAATTAGAGGGGAAGGGATTTCAATGAAAACTTCCCCTTTTGATTTCATTGATGCAAATTTCAATGAATCATCTTACTAAAAGGTCTATAATTTATGAAGTGTATTTCAAAATATAAAATAACACATGAAGATATCTGCAATACCATCCCTATTTAAGTTTCTTGATTCTCCAAACATCTTTGTACTCATGAATTATTTACCACTTTCATCTCTAACTTCAATAATCAGTGGTGAACGCATTTCAATGAAAACTTCCCCTTTTGATTTCATTGATGCAAAGTTCAATGAATTATCTTACTAAAAGGTCTATAATTTATGAAGTGTATTTCAAAATAAAAAATAATGCATGAAGACATTTGCAATGCCTTCCCCATTTAAGTTTCTTGATTCTCCAAACATCTTTGTACTCATGAATTATTTACCACCTTCATCTCTAACTTCAATAATTAGAGGGGAAGGGATTTCTATGAAAACTTCCCCTTTTCATTACATTGATGCAAATTTCAATGAATTATCTTACTAAAAGGTCTATAATTTATGAAGTGTATTTCAAAATACAACATAATGCATGAAGATATCTCCAATACCTTCCCCATTGAAGTTTCTTGATTTTCCAAACATCTTTGTACTCATGAATTATTTACCACTTTCATCTCTAACTTCAAATATTAGTGGGGAACGGATTTCAATGAAAACTTCCCCTTTAGATTTCATTTATGCAAAGTGCAATGAATTATCTTACTAAAAGGTCTATAATTTATGAAGTGTATTTCAAAATACAAAATAATGCATGAAGATATCTCCATTACCTTCCCCATTTAAGTTTCTTGATTCTCCAAACATCTTTGTACTCATGAATTATTTACCACCTTCATCTCTAATTTAGAAAATTAGTGGGGAAGGGATTTCAATGAAAACTTCCCCTTTTGATTTCATTGATGCAAATTTCAATGAATTATCTTACTAAAAGGTCTATAATTTATGAAGTGTATTTCAAAATATAAAATAACGCATGAAGATATCTGCAATACCATACCCATTTAAGTTTCTTGATTCTCCAAACATCTTTGTACTCATGAAATATTTACCACTTTCATCTCTAACTTCGATAATTAGTGGGGAAGTGATTTCAATGAAAACTTCCCCTTTTGATTTCATTGATGCAAATTTCAATGAATTATCTTACTAAAAGGTCTATAATTTATGAAGTGTATTTCAAAATATAAAATAACGCATGAAGATATCTGCAATACCATACCCATTTAAGTTTCTTGATTCTCCAAACATCTTTGTACTCATGAAATATTTACCACTTTCATCTCTAACTTCGATAATTAGTGGGGAAGTGATTTCAATGAAAACTTCCCCTTTTGATTGCTTTGATGCAAATTTCAATGAATTATCTTACTAAAAGGTCTATAATTTATGAAGTGTATTTCAAAATATAAAATAATGCATGAAGATATCTCCAATACCTTCCCCATTTAAGTTTCTTGATTCTCCAAACATCTTTGTACTCATGAATGATTTACCACCTTCATCTCTATTTTCAATAATTAGTGGGGAAGGGATTTCAATGAAAACTTCCCCTTTTGATTTCATTCATGCAAATTTCAACGAATTATCTTACTAAAAGGTCTATAATTTATGAAGTGTGTTTCAAAATACAAAATAATGCATGAAGATATCTCCAATACCTTCCCCATTTAAGTTTCTTGATTCTCCAAACATCTTTGCACTCATGAATTATTTACCACCTTCATCTCTAACTTCAATAATTAGAGGGGAATGGATTTCAATGAAAACTTCCCCTTTTCATTACATTGATGCAAATTTCAATGAATTATCTTACTAAAAGGTCTATAATTTATGAAGTGTATTTCAAAATACAACATAATGCATGAAGATATCTGCAATACCTTCCCCATTTCAGTTTCTTGATTCTCCAAACATCTTTGTACTCATGAATTATTTACCACCTTCATCTCTAACTTCAATAATTAGAGGGGACGGGATTTCAATGAAAACTTCCCCTTTTCATTACATTCATGCAAATTTCAATGAATCATCTTACTAAAAGGTCTATAATTTATGAAGTGTATTTCAAAATACAACATAATGCATGAAGATATCTGCAATACCTTCCCCATTTCAGTTTCTTGATTCTCCAAACATCTTTGTACTCATGAATTATTTACCACCTTCATCTCTAACTTCAATAATTAGAGGGGACGGGATTTCAATGAAAACTTCCCCTTTTCATTACATTGATGCAAATTTCAATGAATCATCTTACTAAAAGGTCTATAATTTATGAAGTGTATTTCAAAATACAAAATAATGCATGAAGATATCTCCATTACCTTCCCCATTTAAGTTTCTTGATTCTCCAAACATCTTTGTACTCATGAATTATTTACCACCTTCATCTCTAATTTAGAAAATTAGTGGGGAAGGGATTTCAATGAAAACTTCCCCTTTTGATTTCATTGATGCAAATTTCAATGAATTATCTTACTAAAAGGTCTATAATTTATGAAGTGTATTTCAAAATACAAAATAATGCATGAAGATATCTCCAAAACCTTCCCCATTTAAGTTTCTTGAATTTCCAAACATCTTTGTACTCATGAATTATTTACCACTTTCATCTCTAAATTCTATAATTAGTGGGGAAGCGATTTCAATGAAAACTTCCCCTTTTGATTTCATTGATGCAAATTTCAATGAATTATCTTACTAAAAGGTCTATAATTTATGAAGTGTATTTCAAAATATAAAATAACACATGAAGATATGTGCAATACCCTCCCCATTTAAGTTTCTTGATTCTCCAAACATCTTTGTACTCATGAATAATTTACCACCTTCATCTCTAACTTCAATAATTAGTGGGGAAGGGATTTCAATGAAAACTTCCCCTTTTGATTTCATTCATGCAAAGTTCAATGAATTATCTTACTAAAAGGTCTATAATTTATGAAGTGTATTTCAAAATATAAAATAACACATGAAGATATGTGCAATACCTTCCCCATTTAAGTTTCTTGATTCTCCAAACATCTTTGTACTCATGAATTATTTACCACTTTCATCTCTAACTTCAATAATTAGTGGGGAAGCGATTTCAATGAAAACTTCCCCTTTTGATTTCATTCATGCAAAGTTCAATGAATTATCTTACTAAAAGGTCTATAATATATGAAGTGTATTTCAAAATACAAGATAATGCATGAAGATATCTCCAATACCTTCCCCATTTAAGTTTCTTGATTCTCCAAACATCTTTGTACTCATGAATTATTTACAACCTTCATCTTTAACTTCAATAATTAGTTTGGAAGGGATTTCAATGAAAACTTCCCCTTTTGATTTCATTGATGCAAATTTCAATGAATTATCTTACTAAAAGGTCTATAATTTATGAAGTGTATTTCAAAATATAAAATAATGCATGAGGATATCTCCAATACCTTCCCCATTTAAGTTTCTTGATTCTCCAAACATCTTTGTACTCATGAATTATTTACCACTTTCATCTCTAACTTCAATAATTAGTGGGGAAGCGACTTCAATGAAAACTTCCGCTTTTGATTTCATTGATGCAAATTTCAATGAATTATCTTACTAAAAGGTCTATAATTTATGAAGTGTATTTCAAAATATAAAATAACGCATGAAGATATGTGCAATACCTTCCCCATTTAAGTTTCTTGATTCTCCAAACATCTTTGTACTCATGAATTATTTACCACTTTCATCTCTAACTTCAATAATTAGTGGGGAAGCGATTTCAATGAAAACTTCCCCTTTTGATTTCATTGATGCAAAGTTCAATGAATTATCTTACTAAAAGGTCTATAATTTATGAAGTGTATTTCAAAATACAAAATAATGCATGAAGATATCTCCAATACGTTCCCCATTTAAGTTTCTTGAATTTCCAAACATCTTTGTACTCATGAATTATTTACCACTTTCATCTCTAACTTCAATAATTAGTGGGGAAGCGATTTCAATGAATACTTCCCCTTTTGATTTCATTGATGCAAATTTCAATGAATTATCTTACTAAAAGGTCTATAATTTATGAAGTGTATTTCAAAATATAAAATAACACATGGAGATATGTGCAATACCTTCCCCATTTAAGTTTCTTGATTCTCCAAACATCTTTGTACTCATGAATAATTTACCACCTTCATCTCTAACTTCAATAATTAGTGGGGAAGGGATTTCAATGAAAACTTCCCCTTTTGATTTCATTGATGCAAATTTCAATGAATTATCTTACTAAAAGGTCTATAATTTATGAAGTGTATTTCAAAATATAAAATAACACATGAAGATATGTGCAATACCATCCCCATTTAAGTTTCTTGATTCTCCAAACATCTTTGTACTCATGAATTATTTACCACTTTCATCTCTAACTTCAATAATTAGTGGGGAAGGAATTTCAATGAAAACTTCCCCTTTTGATTTCATTGATGCAAAGTTCAATGAATTATCTTACTAAAAGGTCTATAATTTATGAAGTGTATTTCAAAATACAAAATAATGCATGAAGACATTTGCAATACCTTCCCCATTTAAGTTTCTTGATTCTCCAAACATCTTTGTACTCATGAATTATTTACCACTTTCATCTCTAACTTCAATAATTAGTGGGGAAGGAATTTCAATGAAAACTTCCTCTTTTGATTTCATTGATGCACATTTCAATGAATTATCTTACTAAAAGGTCTATAATTTATGAAGTGTATTTCAAAATACAAAATAATGCATGAAGATATCTCCAATACCTTCCCCATTTAAGTTTCTTGATTTTCCAAACATCTTTGTACTCATGAATTATTTACCACCTTCATCTCTAATTTAGAAAATTAGGGGGGAATGGATTTCAATGAAAACTTCCCCTTTTGATTTCATTTCTGCAAAGTTCAATGAATTATCTTACTAAAAGCTCTATAATTTATGAAGTGTATTTCAAAATACAAAATAATGCATGAAGACATTTGCAATATGTTCCCCATTTAAGTTTCTTAATTCTCCAAACATCTTTGTACTCATGAATTATTTACCACCTTCATCTCTAATTTAGAAAATTAGTGGGGAATGGATTTCAATGAAAACTTTCCCTTTTGATTTCATTTTTGCAAAGTTCAATCAATTATCTTACTAAAAGGTCTATAATTTATGAAGTGTATTTCAAAATACAAAATAATGCATGAAGATATCTCCAATACCTTCCCCATTTAAGTTTCTTGAATTTCCAAACATCTTTGTACTCATGAATTATTTACCACTTTCATCTCTAACTTCAATAATTAGTGGGGAAGGGATTTCAATGAAAACTTCCCCTTTTGATTTCATTGATGCAAATTTCAATCAATTATCTTACTAAAAGGTCTATAATTTATGAAGTGTATTTCAAAATATAAAATAACACATGAAGATATGTGCAATACCTTCCCCATTTAAGTTTCTTGATTCTCCAAACATCTTTGTACTCATGAATTATTTACCACTTTCATCTCTAACTTCAATAATTAGTGGGGAAGCGATTTCAATGAAAACTTCCCCTTTTGATTTCATTCATGCAAAGTTCAATGAATTATCTTACTAAAAGGTCTATAATATATGAAGTGTATTTCAAAATACAAGATAATGCATGAAGATATCTCCAATACCTTCCCCATTTAAGTTTCTTGATTCTCCAAACATCTTTGTACTCATGAATTATTTACAACCTTCATCTTTAACTTCAATAATTAGTTTGGAAGGGATTTCAATGAAAACTTCCCCTTTTGATTTCATTGATGCAAATTTCAATGAATTATCTTACTAAAAGGTCTATAATTTATGAAGTGTATTTCAAAATATAAAATAATGCATGAGGATATCTCCAATACCTTCCCCATTTAAGTTTCTTGATTCTCCAAACATCTTTGTACTCATGAATTATTTACCACTTTCATCTCTAACTTCAATAATTAGTGGGGAAGCGACTTCAATGAAAACTTCCGCTTTTGATTTCATTGATGCAAATTTCAATGAATTATCTTACTAAAAGGTCTATAATTTATGAAGTGTATTTCAAAATATAAAATAACACATGAAGATATGTGCAATACCTTCCCCATTTAAGTTTCTTGATTCTCCAAACATCTTTGTACTCATGAATTATTTACCACTTTCATCTCTAACTTCAATAATTAGTGGGGAAGCGATTTCAATGAAAACTTCCCCTTTTGATTTCATTCATGCAAAGTTCAATGAATTATCTTACTAAAAGGTCTATAATATATGAAGTGTATTTCAAAATACAAGATAATGCATGAAGATATCTCCAATACCTTCCCCATTTAAGTTTCTTGATTCTCCAAACATCTTTGTACTCATGAATTATTTACCACCTTCATCTCTAACTTCAATAATTAGTGGGGAAGGAATTTCAATGAAAACTTCCCCTTTTGATTTCATTGATGCAAAGTTCAATGAATTATCTTACTAAAAGGTCTATAATATATGAAGTGTATTTCAAAATACAAGATAATGCATGAAGATATCTCCAATACCTTCCCCATTTAAGTTTCTTGATTCTCCAAACATCTTTGTACTCATGAATTATTTACAACCTTCATCTTTAACTTCAATAATTAGTTTGGAAGGGATTTCAATGAAAACTTCCCCTTTTGATTTCATTGATGCAAATTTCAATGAATTATCTTACTAAAAGGTCTATAATTTATGAAGTGTATTTCAAAATACAAGATAATGCATGAAGATATCTCCAATACGTTCCCCATTTAAGTTTCTTGAATTTCCAAACATCTTTGTACTCATGAATTATTTACCACTTTCATCTCTAACTTCAATAATTAGTGGGGAAGCGATTTCAATGAATACTTCCCCTTTTGATTTCATTGATGCAAATTTCAATGAATTATCTTACTAAAAGGTCTATAATTTATGAAGTGTATTTCAAAATATAAAATAACACATGGAGATATGTGCAATACCTTCCCCATTTAAGTTTCTTGATTCTCCAAACATCTTTGTACTCATGAATAATTTACCACCTTCATCTCTAACTTCAATAATTAGTGGGGAAGGGATTTCAATGAAAACTTCCCCTTTTGATTTCATTGATGCAAATTTCAATGAATTATCTTACTAAAAGGTCTATAATTTATGAAGTGTATTTCAAAATATAAAATAACACATGAAGATATGTGCAATACCATCCCCATTTAAGTTTCTTGATTCTCCAAACATCTTTGTACTCATGAATTATTTACCACTTTCATCTCTAACTTCAATAATTAGTGGGGAAGGAATTTCAATGAAAACTTCCCCTTTTGATTTCATTGATGCAAAGTTCAATGAATTATCTTACTAAAAGGTCTATAATTTATGAAGTGTATTTCAAAATACAAAATAATGCATGAAGACATTTGCAATACCTTCCCCATTTAAGTTTCTTGATTCTCCAAACATCTTTGTACTCATGAATTATTTACCACTTTCATCTCTAACTTCAATAATTAGTGGGGAAGGAATTTCAATGAAAACTTCCTCTTTTGATTTCATTGATGCACATTTCAATGAATTATCTTACTAAAAGGTCTATAATTTATGAAGTGTATTTCAAAATACAAAATAATGCATGAAGATATCTCCAATACCTTCCCCATTTAAGTTTCTTGATTTTCCAAACATCTTTGTACTCATGAATTATTTACCACCTTCATCTCTAATTTAGAAAATTAGGGGGGAATGGATTTCAATGAAAACTTCCCCTTTTGATTTCATTTCTGCAAAGTTCAATGAATTATCTTACTAAAAGCTCTATAATTTATGAAGTGTATTTCAAAATACAAAATAATGCATGAAGACATTTGCAATATGTTCCCCATTTAAGTTTCTTAATTCTCCAAACATCTTTGTACTCATGAATTATTTACCACCTTCATCTCTAATTTAGAAAATTAGTGGGGAATGGATTTCAATGAAAACTTTCCCTTTTGATTTCATTTTTGCAAAGTTCAATCAATTATCTTACTAAAAGGTCTATAATTTATGAAGTGTATTTCAAAATACAAAATAATGCATGAAGATATCTCCAATACCTTCCCCATTTAAGTTTCTTGAATTTCCAAACATCTTTGTACTCATGAATTATTTACCACTTTCATCTCTAACTTCAATAATTAGTGGGGAAGGGATTTCAATGAAAACTTCCCCTTTTGATTTCATTGATGCAAATTTCAATCAATTATCTTACTAAAAGGTCTATAATTTATGAAGTGTATTTCAAAATATAAAATAACACATGAAGATATGTGCAATACCTTCCCCATTTAAGTTTCTTGATTCTCCAAACATCTTTGTACTCATGAATTATTTACCACTTTCATCTCTAACTTCAATAATTAGTGGGGAAGCGATTTCAATGAAAACTTCCCCTTTTGATTTCATTCATGCAAAGTTCAATGAATTATCTTACTAAAAGGTCTATAATATATGAAGTGTATTTCAAAATACAAGATAATGCATGAAGATATCTCCAATACCTTCCCCATTTAAGTTTCTTGATTCTCCAAACATCTTTGTACTCATGAATTATTTACAACCTTCATCTTTAACTTCAATAATTAGTTTGGAAGGGATTTCAATGAAAACTTCCCCTTTTGATTTCATTGATGCAAATTTCAATGAATTATCTTACTAAAAGGTCTATAATTTATGAAGTGTATTTCAAAATATAAAATAATGCATGAGGATATCTCCAATACCTTCCCCATTTAAGTTTCTTGATTCTCCAAACATCTTTGTACTCATGAATTATTTACCACTTTCATCTCTAACTTCAATAATTAGTGGGGAAGCGACTTCAATGAAAACTTCCGCTTTTGATTTCATTGATGCAAATTTCAATGAATTATCTTACTAAAAGGTCTATAATTTATGAAGTGTATTTCAAAATATAAAATAACACATGAAGATATGTGCAATACCTTCCCCATTTAAGTTTCTTGATTCTCCAAACATCTTTGTACTCATGAATTATTTACCACTTTCATCTCTAACTTCAATAATTAGTGGGGAAGCGACTTCAATGAAAACTTCCGCTTTTGATTTCATTGATGCAAATTTCAATGAATTATCTTACTAAAAGGTCTATAATTTATGAAGTGTATTTCAAAATATAAAATAACGCATGAAGATATGTGCAATACCTTCCCCATTTAAGTTTCTTGATTCTCCAAACATCTTTGTACTCATGAATTATTTACCACTTTCATCTCTAACTTCAATAATTAGTGGGGAAGCGACTTCAATGAAAACTTCCGCTTTTGATTTCATTGATGCAAATTTCAATGAATTATCTTACTAAAAGGTCTATAATTTATGAAGTGTATTTCAAAATATAAAATAACGCATGAAGATATGTGCAATACCTTCCCCATTTAAGTTTCTTGATTCTCCAAACATCTTTGTACTCATGAATTATTTACCACTTTCATCTCTAACTTCAATAATTAGTGGGGAAGCGACTTCAATGAAAACTTCCGCTTTTGATTTCATTGATGCAAATTTCAATGAATTATCTTACTAAAAGGTCTATAATTTATGAAGTGTATTTCAAAATATAAAATAACGCATGAAGATATGTGCAATACCTTCCCCATTTAAGTTTCTTGATTCTCCAAACATCTTTGTACTCATGAATTATTTACCACTTTCATCTCTAACTTCAATAATTAGTGGGGAAGCGATTTCAATGAAAACTTCCCCTTTTGATTTCATTCATGCAAAGTTCAATGAATTATCTTACTAAAAGGTCTATAATTTATGAAGTGTATTTCAAAATATAAAATAATGCATGAGGATATCTCCAATACGTTCCCCATTTAAGTTTCTTGAATTTCCAAACATCTTTGTACTCATGAATTATTTACCACTTTCATCTCTAACTTCAATAATTAGTGGGGAAGCGATTTCAATGAATACTTCCCCTTTTGATTTCATTGATGCAAATTTCAATGAATTATCTTACTAAAAGGTCTATAATTTATGAAGTGTATTTCAAAATATAAAATAACACATGGAGATATGTGCAATACCTTCCCCATTTAAGTTTCTTGATTCTCCAAACATCTTTGTACTCATGAATAATTTACCACCTTCATCTCTAACTTCAATAATTAGTGGGGAAGGGATTTCAATGAAAACTTCCCCTTTTGATTTCATTGATGCAAATTTCAATGAATTATCTTACTAAAAGGTCTATAATTTATGAAGTGTATTTCAAAATATAAAATAACGCATGAAGATATGTACAATACCTTCCCCATTTAAGTTTCTTGATTCTCCAAACATCTTTGTACTCATGAATTATTTACCACTTTCATCTCTAACTTCAATAATTAGTGGGGAAGCGATTTCAATGAAAACTTCCCCTTTTGATTTCATTCATGCAAAGTTCAATGAATTATCTTACTAAAAGGTCTATAATTTATGAAGTGTATTTCAAAATATAAAGTAATGCATGAGGATATCTCCAATACGTTCCCCATTTAAGTTTCTTGAATTTCCAAACATCTTTGTACTCATGAATTATTTACCACTTTCATCTCTAACTTCAATAATTAGTGGGGAAGCGATTTCAATGAATACTGCCCCTTTTGATTTCATTGATGCAAATTTCAATGAATTATCTTACTAAAAGGTCTATAATTTATGAAGTGTATTTCAAAATATAAAATAACACATGGAGATATGTGCAATACCTTCCCCATTTAAGTTTCTTGATTCTCCAAACATCTTTGTACTCATGAATAATTTACCACCTTCATCTCTAACTTCAATAATTAGTGGGGAAGGGATTTCAATGAAAACTTCCCCTTTTGATTTCATTGATGCAAATTTCAATGAATTATCTTACTAAAAGGTCTATAATTTATGAAGTGTATTTCAAAATATAAAATAACGCATGAAGATATGTACAATACCTTCCCCATTTAAGTTTCTTGATTCTCCAAACATCTTTGTACTCATGAATTATTTACCACTTTCATCTCTAACTTCAATAATTAGTGGGGAAGCGATTTCAATGAAAACTTCCCCTTTTGATTTCATTCATGCAAAGTTCAATGAATTATCTTACTAAAAGGTCTATAATTTATGAAGTGTATTTCAAAATATAAAATAATGCATGAGGATATCTCCAATACCTTCCCCATTTAAGTTTCTTGATTCTCCAAACATCTTTGTACTCATGAATTATTTACCACTTTCATCTCTAACTTCAATAATTAGTGGGGAAGCGACTTCAATGAAAACTTCCGCTTTTGATTTCATTGATGCAAATTTCAATGAATTATCTTACTAAAAGGTCTATAATTTATGAAGTGTATTTCAAAATATAAAATAACACATGAAGATATGTGCAATACCTTCCCCATTTAAGTTTCTTGATTCTCCAAACATCTTTGTACTCATGAATTATTTACCACTTTCATCTCTAACTTCAATAATTAGTGGGGAAGCGACTTCAATGAAAACTTCCGCTTTTGATTTCATTGATGCAAATTTCAATGAATTATCTTACTAAAAGGTCTATAATTTATGAAGTGTATTTCAAAATATAAAATAACGCATGAAGATATGTGCAATACCTTCCCCATTTAAGTTTCTTGATTCTCCAAACATCTTTGTACTCATGAATTATTTACCACTTTCATCTCTAACTTCAATAATTAGTGGGGAAGCGATTTCAATGAAAACTTCCCCTTTTGATTTCATTCATGCAAAGTTCAATGAATTATCTTACTAAAAGGTCTATAATTTATGAAGTGTATTTCAAAATACAAAATAATGCATGAAGATATCTCCAATACGTTCCCCATTTAAGTTTCTTGAATTTCCAAACATCTTTGTACTCATGAATTATTTACCACTTTCATCTCTAACTTCAATAATTAGTGGGGAAGCGATTTCAATGAATACTTCCCCTTTTGATTTCATTGATGCAAATTTCAATGAATTATCTTACTAAAAGGTCTATAATTTATGAAGTGTATTTCAAAATATAAAATAACACATGGAGATATGTGCAATACCTTCCCCATTTAAGTTTCTTGATTCTCCAAACATCTTTGTACTCATGAATAATTTACCACCTTCATCTCTAACTTCAATAATTAGTGGGGAAGGGATTTCAATGAAAACTTCCCCTTTTGATTTCATTGATGCAAATTTCAATGAATTATCTTACTAAAAGGTCTATAATTTATGAAGTGTATTTCAAAATATAAAATAACACATGAAGATATGTGCAATACCTTCCCCATTTAAGTTTCTTGATTCTCCAAACATCTTTGTACTCATGAATTATTTACCACTTTCATCTCTAACTTCAATAATTAGTGGGGAAGCGATTTCAATGAAAACTTCCCCTTTTGATTTCATTCATGCAAAGTTCAATGAATTATCTTACTAAAAGGTCTATAATATATGAAGTGTATTTCAAAATACAAGATAATGCATGAAGATATCTCCAATACCTTCCCCATTTAAGTTTCTTGATTCTCCAAACATCTTTGTACTCATGAATTATTTACAACCTTCATCTTTAACTTCAATAATTAGTTTGGAAGGGATTTCAATGAAAACTTCCCCTTTTGATTTCATTGATGCAAATTTCAATGAATTATCTTACTAAAAGGTCTATAATTTATGAAGTGTATTTCAAAATATAAAATAATGCATGAGGATATCTCCAATACCTTCCCCATTTAAGTTTCTTGATTCTCCAAACATCTTTGTACTCATGAATTATTTACCACTTTCATCTCTAACTTGAATAATTATTGGGGAAGCGACTTCAATGAAAACTTCCGCTTTTGATTTCATTGATGCAAATTTCAATGAATTATCTTACTAAAAGGTCTATAATTTATGAAGTGTATTTCAAAATATAAAATAACACATGAAGATATGTGCAATACCTTCCCCATTTAAGTTTCTTGATTCTCCAAACATCTTTGTACTCATGAATTATTTACCACTATCATCTCTAACTTCAATAATTAGTGGGGAAGCGACTTCAATGAAAACTTCCGCTTTTGATTTCATTGATGCAAATTTCAATGAATTATCTTACTAAAAGGTCTATAATTTATGAAGTGTATTTCAAAATATAAAATAACGCATGAAGATATGTGCAATACCTTCCCCATTTAAGTTTCTTGATTCTCCAAACATCTTTGTACTCATGAATTATTTACCACTTTCATCTCTAACTTCAATAATTAGTGGGGAAGCGATTTCAATGAAAACTTCCCCTTTTGATTTCATTCATGCAAAGTTCAATGAATTATCTTACTAAAAGGTCTATAATTTATGAAGTGTATTTCAAAATACAAAATAATGCATGAAGATATCTCCAATACGTTCCCCATTTAAGTTTCTTGAATTTCCAAACATCTTTGTACTCATGAATTATTTACCACTTTCATCTCTAACTTCAATAATTAGTGGGGAAGCGATTTCAATGAATACTTCCCCTTTTGATTTCATTGATGCAAATTTCAATGAATTATCTTACTAAAAGGTCTATAATTTATGAAGTGTATTTCAAAATATAAAATAACACATGGAGATATGTGCAATACCTTCCCCATTTAAGTTTCTTGATTCTCCAAACATCTTTGTACTCATGAATAATATACCACCTTCATCTCTAACTTCAATAATTAGTGGGGAAGGGATTTCAATGAAAACTTCCCCTTTTGATTTCATTGATGCAAATTTCAATGAATTATCTTACTAAAAGGTCTATAATTTATGAAGTGTATTTCAAAATATAAAATAACGCATGAAGATATGTGCAATACCTTCCCCATTTAAGTTTCTTGATTCTCCAAACATCTTTGTACTCATGAATTATTTACCACTTTCATCTCTAACTTCAATAATTAGTGGGGAAGCGATTTCAATGAAAACTTCCCCTTTTGATTTCATTCATGCAAAGTTCAATGAATTATCTTACTAAAAGGTCTATAATTTATGAAGTGTATTTCAAAATATAAAATAATGCATGAGGATATCTCCAATACGTTCCCCATTTAAGTTTCTTGAATTTCCAAACATCTTTGTACTCATGAATTATTTACCACTTTCATCTCTAACTTCAATAATTAGTGGGGAAGCGATTTCAATGAATACTTCCCCTTTTGATTTCATTGATGCAAATTTCAATGAATTATCTTACTAAAAGGTCTATAATTTATGAAGTGTATTTCAAAATATAAAATAACACATGGAGACATGTGCAATACCTTCCCCATTTAAGTTTCTTGATTCTCCAAACATCTTTGTACTCATGAATAATTTACCACCTTCATCTCTAACTTCAATAATTAGTGGGGAAGGGATTTCAATGAAAACTTCCCCTTTTGATTTCATTGATGCAAATTTCAATGAATTATCTTACTAAAAGGTCTCTAATTTTTGAAGTGTATTTCAAAATATAAAATAACGCATGAAGATATGTACAATACCTTCCCCATTTAAGTTTCTTGATTCTCCAAACATCTTTGTACTCATGAATTATTTACCACTTTCATCTCTAACTTCAATAATTAGTGGGGAAGCGATTTCAATGAAAACTTCCCCTTTTGATTTCATTCATGCAAAGTTCAATGAATTATCTTACTAAAAGGTCTATAATTTATGAAGTGTATTTCAAAATATAAAATAATGCATGAGGATATCTCCAATACCTTCCCCATTTAAGTTTCTTGATTCTCCAAACATCTTTGTACTCATGAATTATTTACCACTTTCATCTCTAACTTGAATAATTAGTGGGGAAGCGACTTCAATGAAAACTTCCGCTTTTGATTTCATTGATGCAAATTTCAATGAATTATCTTAATAAAAGGTCTATAATTTATGAAGTGTATTTCAAAATATAAAATAACACATGAAGATATGTGCAATACCTTCCCCATTTAAGTTTCTTGATTCTCCAAACATCTTTGTACTCATGAATTATTTACCACTTTCATCTCTAACTTCAATAATTAGTGGGGAAGCGACTTCAATGAAAACTTCCGCTTTTGATTTCATTGATGCAAATTTCAATGAATTATCTTACTAAAAGGTCTATAATTTATGAAGTGTATTTCAAAATATAAAATAACGCATGAAGATATGTGCAATACCTTCCCCATTTAAGTTTCTTGATTCTCCAAACATCTTTGTACTCATGAATTATTTACCACTTTCATCTCTAACTTCAATAATTAGTGGGGAAGCGATTTCAATGAAAACTTCCCCTTTTGATTTCATTCATGCAAAGTTCAATGAATTATCTTACTAAAAGGTCTATAATTTATGAAGTGTATTTCAAAATACAAAATAATGCATGAAGATATCTCCAATACGTTCCCCATTTAAGTTTCTTGAATTTCCAAACATCTTTGTACTCATGAATTATTTACCACTTTCATCTCTAACTTCAATAATTAGTGGGGAAGCGATTTCAATGAATACTTCCCCTTTTGATTTCATTGATGCAAATTTCAATGAATTATCTTACTAAAAGGTCTATAATTTATGAAGTGTATTTCAAAATATAAAATAACACATGGAGATATGTGCAATACCTTCCCCATTTAAGTTTCTTGATTCTCCAAACATCTTTGTACTCATGAATAATTTACCACCTTCATCTCTAACTTCAATAATTAGTGGGGAAGGGATTTCAATGAAAACTTCCCCTTTTGATTTCATTGATGCAAATTTCAATGAATTATCTTACTAAAAGGTCTATAATTTATGAAGTGTATTTCAAAATATAAAATAACGCATGAAGATATGTGCAATACCTTCCCCATTTAAGTTTCTTGATTCTCCAAACATCTTTGTACTCATGAATTATTTACCACTTTCATCTCTAACTTCAATAATTAGTGGGGAAGCGATTTCAATGAATACTTCCCCTTTTGATTTCATTGATGCAAATTTCAATGAATTATCTTACTAAAAGGTCTATAATTTATGAAGTGTATTTCAAAATATAAAATAACACATGGAGATATGTGCAATACCTTCCCCATTTAAGTTTCTTGATTCTCCAAACATCTTTGTACTCATGAATAATTTACCACCTTCATCTCTAACTTCAATAATTAGTGGGGAAGGGATTTCAATGAAAACTTCCCCTTTTGATTTCATTGATGCAAATTTCAATGAATTATCTTACTAAAAGGTCTATAATTTATGAAGTGTATTTCAAAATATAAAATAACGCATGAAGATATGTACAATACCTTCCCCATTTAAGTTTCTTGATTCTCCAAACATCTTTGTACTCATGAATTATTTACCACTTTCATCTCTAACTTCAATAATTAGTGCGGAAGCGATTTCAATGAAAACTTCCCCTTTTGATTTCATTCATGCAAAGTTCAATGAATTATCTTACTAAAAGGTCTATAATTTATGAAGTGTATTTCAAAATATAAAATAATGCATGAGGATATCTCCAATACCTTCCCCATTTAAGTTTCTTGATTCTCCAAACATCTTTGTACTCATGAATTATTTACCACTTTCATCTCTAACTTCAATAATTAGTGGGGAAGCGACTTCAATGAAAACTTCCGCTTTTGATTTCATTGATGCAAATTTCAATGAATTATCTTACTAAAAGGTCTATAATTTATGAAGTGTATTTCAAAATATAAAATAACGCATGAAGATATGTGCAATACCTTCCCCATTTAAGTTTCTTGATTCTCCAAACATCTTTGTACTCATGAATTATTTACCACTTTCATCTCTAACTTCAATAATTAGTGGGGAAGCGATTTCAATGAAAACTTCCCCTTTTGATTTCATTCATGCAAAGTTCAATGAATTATCTTACTAAAAGGTCTATAATTTATGAAGTGTATTTCAAAATATAAAATAATGCATGAGGATATCTCCAATACCTTCCCCATTTAAGTTTCTTGATTCTCCAAACATCTTTGTACTCATGAATTATTTACCACTTTCATCTCTAACTTCAATAATTAGTGGGGAAGCGACTTCAATGAAAACTTCCGCTTTTGATTTCATTGATGCAAATTTCAATGAATTATCTTACTAAAAGGTCTATAATTTATGAAGTGTATTTCAAAATATAAAATAACGCATGAAGATATGTGCAATACCTTCCCCATTTAAGTTTCTTGATTCTCCAAACATCTTTGTACTCATGAATTATTTACCACTTTCATCTCTAACTTCAATAATTAGTGGGGAAGCGATTTCAATGAAAACTTCCCCTTTTGATTTCATTCATGCAAAGTTCAATGAATTATCTTACTAAAAGGTCTATAATTTATGAAGTGTATTTCAAAATACAAAATAATGCATGAAGATATCTCCAATACGTTCCCCATTTAAGTTTCTTGAATTTCCAAACATCTTTGTACTCATGAATTATTTACCACTTTCATCTCTAACTTCAATAATTAGTGGGGAAGCGATTTCAATGAATACTTCCCCTTTTGATTTCATTCATGCAAAGTTCAATGAATTATCTTACTAAAAGGTCTATAATTTATGAAGTGTATTTCAAAATATAAAATAATGCATGACGATATCTCCAATACCTTCCCCATTTAAGTTTCTTGATTCTCCAAACATCTTTGTACTCATGAATTATTTACCACTTTCATCTCTAACTTCAATAATTAGTGGGGAAGCGACTTCAATGAAAACTTCCGCTTTTGATTTCATTGATGCAAATTTCAATGAATTATCTTACTAAAAGGTCTATAATTTATGAAATGTATTTCAAAATATAAAATAACACATGAAGATATGTGCAATACCTTCCCCATTTAAGTTTCTTGATTCTCCAAACATCTTTGTACTCATGAATTATTTACCACTTTCATCTCTAACTTCAATAATTAGTGGGGAAGCGACTTCAATGAAAACTTCCGCTTTTGATTTCATTGATGCAAATTTCAATGAATTATCTTACTAAAAGGTCTATAATTTATGAAGTGTATTTCAAAATATAAAATAACGCATGAAGATATGTGCAATACCTTCCCCATTTAAGTTTCTTGATTCTCCAAACATCTTTGTACTCATGAATTATTTACCACTTTCATCTCTAACTTCAATAATTAGTGGGGAAGCGATTTCAATGAAAACTTCCCCTTTTGATTTCATTCATGCAAAGTTCAATGAATTATCTTACTAAAAGGTCTATAATTTATGAAGTGTATTTCAAAATACAAAATAATGCATGAAGATATCTCCAATACGTTCCCCATTTAAGTTTCTTGAATTTCCAAACATCTTTGTACTCATGAATTATTTACCACTTTCATCTCTAACTTCAATAATTAGTGGGGAAGCGATTTCAATGAATACTTCCCCTTTTGATTTCATTGATGCAAATTTCAATGAATTATCTTACTAAAAGGTCTATAATTTATGAAGTGTATTTCAAAATATAAAATAACACATGGAGATATGTGCAATACCTTCCCCATTTAAGTTTCTTGATTCTCCAAACATCTTTGTACTCATGAATAATTTACCACCTTCATCTCTAACTTCAATAATTAGTGGGGAAGGGATTTCAATGAAAACTTCCCCTTTTGATTTCATTGATGCAAATTTCAATGAATTATCTTACTAAAAGGTCTATAATTTATGAAGTGTATTTCAAAATATAAAATAACGCATGAAGATATGTGCAATACCTTCCCCATTTAAGTTTCTTGATTCTCCAAACATCTTTGTACTCATGAATTATTTACCACTTTCATCTCTAACTTCAATAATTAGTGGGGAAGCGATTTCAATGAATACTTCCCCTTTTGATTTCATTGATGCAAATTTCAATGAATTATCTTACTAAAAGGTCTATAATTTATGAAGTGTATTTCAAAATATAAAATAACACATGGAGATATGTGCAATACCTTCCCCATTTAAGTTTCTTGATTCTCCAAACATCTTTGTACTCATGAATTATTTACCACCTTCATCTCTAACTTCAATAATTAGTGGGGAAGGGATTTCAATGAAAACTTCCCCTTTTGATTTCATTGATGCAAATTTCAATGAATTATCTTACTAAAAGGTCTATAATTTATGAAGTGTATTTCAAAATATAAAATAACGCATGAAGATATGTACAATACCTTCCCCATTTAAGTTTCTTGATTCTCCAAACATCTTTGTACTCATGAATTATTTACCACTTTCATCTCTAACTTCAATAATTAGTGGGGAAGCGATTTCAATGAAAACTTCCCCTTTTGATTTCATTCATGCAAAGTTCAATGAATTATCTTACTAAAAGGTCTATAATTTATGAAGTGTATTTCAAAATATAAAATAATGCATGAGGATATCTCCAATACCTTCCCCATTTAAGTTTCTTGATTCTCCAAACATCTTTGTACTCATGAATTATTTACCACTTTCATCTCTAACTTCAATAATTAGTGGGGAAGCGACTTCAATGAAAACTTCCGCTTTTGATTTCATTGATGCAAATTTCAATGAATTATCTTACTAAAAGGTCTATAATTTATGAAGTGTATTTCAAAATATAAAATAACGCATGAAGATATGTGCAATACCTTCCCCATTTAAGTTTCTTGATTCTCCAAACATCTTTGTACTCATGAATTATTTACCACTTTCATCTCTAACTTCAATAATTAGTGGGGAAGCGATTTCAATGAAAACTTCCCCTTTTGATTTCATTCATGCAAAGTTCAATGAATTATCTTACTAAAAGGTCTATAATTTATGAAGTGTATTTCAAAATATAAAATAATGCATGAGGATATCTCCAATACCTTCCCCATTTAAGTTTCCTGATTCTCCAAACATCTTTGTACTCATGAATTATTTACCACTTTCATCTCTAACTTCAATAATTAGTGGGGAAGCGACTTCAATGAAAACTTCCGCTTTTGATTTCATTGATGCAAATTTCAATGAATTATCTTACTAAAAGGTCTATAATTTATGAAGTGTATTTCAAAATATAAAATAACGCATGAAGATATGTGCAATACCTTCCCCATTTAAGTTTCTTGATTCTCCAAACATCTTTGTACTCATGAATTATTTACCACTTTCATCTCTAACTTCAATAATTAGTGGGGAAGCGATTTCAATGAAAACTTCCCCTTTTGATTTCATTCATGCAAAGTTCAATGAATTATCTTACTAAAAGGTCTATAATTTATGAAGTGTATTTCAAAATACAAAATAATGCATGAAGATATCTCCAATACGTTCCCCATTTAAGTTTCTTGAATTTCCAAACATCTTTGTACTCATGAATTATTTACCACTTTCATCTCTAACTTCAATAATTAGTGGGGAAGCGATTTCAATGAATACTTCCCCTTTTGATTTCATTGATGCAAATTTCAATGAATTATCTTACTAAAAGGTCTATAATTTATGAAGTGTATTTCAAAATATAAAATAACACATGAAGATATGTGCAATACCTTCCCCATTTAAGTTTCTTGATTCTCCAAACATCTTTGTACTCATGAATAATTTACCACCTTCATCTCTAACTTCAATAATTAGTGGGGAAGGGATTTCAATGAGAACTTCCCCTTTTGATTTCATTGATGCAAATTTCAATGAATTATCTTACTAAAAGGTCTATAATTTATGAAGTGTATTTCAAAATATAAAATAACACATGAAGATATGTGCAATACCTTCCCCATTTAAGTTTCTTGATTCTCCAAACATCTTTGTACTCATGAATAATTTACCACCTTCATCTCTAACTTCAATAATTAGTGGGGAAGGGATTTCAATGAAAACTTCACCTTTTGATTTCATTGATGCAAATTTCAATGAATTATCTTACTAAAAGGTCTATAATTTATGAAGTGTATTTCAAAATATATAATAACACATGAAGATATGTGCAATACGATCCCCATTTAAGTTTCTTGATTCTCCAAACATCTTTGTACTCATGAATTATTTACCACTTTCATCTCTAACTTCAATAATTAGTGGGGAAGCGATTTCAATGAATACTTCCCCTTTTGATTTCATTGATGCAAATTTCAATGAATTATCTTACTAAAAGGTCTATAATTTATGAAGTGTATTTCAAAATATAAAATAACACATGAAGATATGTGCAATACCTTCCCCATTTAAGTTTCTTGATTCTCCAAACATCTTTGTACTCATGAATTATTTACCACCTTCATCTCTAACTTCAATAATTAGTGGGGAAGGGATTTCAATGAAAACTTCCCCTTTTGATTTCATTGATGCAAATTTCAATGAATTATCTTACTAAAAGGTCTATAATTTATGAAGTGTATTTCAAGATATAAGATAACACATGAAGATATGTGCAATACCATCCCCATTTAAGTTTCTTGATTCTCCAAACATCTTTGTACTCATGAATTATTTACCACTTTCATCTCTAACTTCAATAATTAGTGGGGAAGGAATTTCAATGAAAACTTCCCCTTTTGATTTCATTGATGCAAAGTTCAATGAATTATCTTACTAAAAGGTCTATAATTTATGAAGTGTATTTCAAAATACAAAATAATGCATGAAGACATTTGCAATACCTTCCCCATTTAAGTTTCTTGATTCTCCAAACATCTTTGTACTCATGAATTATTTACCACTTTCATCTCTAACTTCAATAATTAGTGGGGAAGGAATTTCAATGAAAACTTCCTCTTTTGATTTCATTGATGCAAATTTCAATGAATTATCTTACTAATAGGTCTATAATTTATGAAGTGTATTTCAAAATACAAAATAATGCATGAAGATATCTCCAATACCTTCCCCATTTAAGTTTCTTGATATTCCAAACATCTTTGTACTCATGAATTATTTACCACCTTCATCTCTAATTTAGAAAATTAGGGGGGAATGGATTTCAATGAAAACTTCCCCTTTTGATTTCATTTTTGCAAAGTTCAATGAATTATCTTACTAAAAGCTCTATAATTTATGAAGTGTATTTCAAAATACAAAATAATGCATGAAGACATTTGCAATATGTTCCCCATTTAAGTTTCTTAATTCTCCAAACATCTTTGTACTCATGAATTATTTACCACCTTCATCTCTAATTTAGAAAATTAGTGGGGAAGGGATTTCAATGAAAACTTCCCCTTTTGATTTCATTGATGCAAATTTCAATGAATTATCTTACTAAAAGCTCTATAATTTATGAAGTGTATTTCAAAATATAAAATAACACATGAAGATATCTCCAATACCTTCCCCATTTAAGTTTCTTGATTCTCCAAACATCTTTGTACTCATGAATTATTTACCACCTTCATCTCTAACTTCAATAATTAGAGGGGAAGGGATTTCAATGAAAACTTTCCCTTTTCATTACATTGATGCAAATTTCAATGAATTATCTTACTAAAAGCTCTATAATTTATGAAGTGTATTTCAAAATATAAAATAACACATGAAGATATCTCCAATACCTTCCCCATTTAAGTTTCTTGATTCTCCAAACATCTTTGTACTCATGAATTATTTACCACTTTCATCTCTAACTTCACTAATTAGAGGGGAAGGGATTTCAATGAAAACTTCCCCTTTTGATTTCATTGATGCAAATTTCAATGAATCATCTTACTAAAAGGTCTATAATTTATGAAGTGTATTTCAAAATATAAAATAATGCATGAGGATATCTCCAATACCTTCCCCATTTAAGTTTCTTGATTCTCCAAACATCTTTGTACTCATGAATTATTTACCACTTTCATCTCTAACTTCAATAATCAGTGGTGAACGCATTTCAATGAAAACTTCCCCTTTTGATTTCATTGATGCAAAGTTCAATGAATTATCTTACTAAAAGGTCTATAATTTATGAAGTGTATTTCAAAATAAAAAATAATGCATGAAGACATTTGCAATGCCTTCCCCATTTAAGTTTCTTGATTCTCCAAACATCTTTGTACTCATGAATTATTTACCACCTTCATCTCTAACTTCAATAATTAGAGGGGAAGGGATTTCTATGAAAACTTCCCCTTTTCATTACATTGATGCAAATTTCAATGAATTATCTTACTAAAAGGTCTATAATTTATGAAGTGTATTTCAAAATACAACATAATGCATGAAGATATCTCCAATACCTTCCCCATTGAAGTTTCTTGATTTTCCAAACATCTTTGTACTCATGTATTATTTACCACTTTCATCTCTAACTTCAAATATTAGTGGGGAACGGATTTCAATGAAAACTTCCCCTTTAGATTTCATTTATGCAAAGTGCAACGAATTATCTTACTAAAAGGTCTATAATTTATGAAGTGTATTTCAAAATACAAAATAATGCATGAAGATATCTCCATTACCTTCCCCATTTAAGTTTCTTGATTCTCCAAACATCTTTGTACTCATGAATTATTTACCACCTTCATCTCTAATTTAGAAAATTAGTGGGGAAGGGATTTCAATGAAAACTTCCCCTTTTGATTTCATTGATGCAAATTTCAATGAATTATCTTACTAAAAGGTCTATAATTTATGAAGTGTATTTCAAAATATAAAATAACGCATGAAGATATCTGCAATACCATACCCATTTAAGTTTCTTGATTCTCCAAACATCTTTGTACTCATGAATTATTTACCACTTTCATCTCTAACTTCAATAATTAGTGGGGAAGCGATTTCAATGAAAACTTCCCCTTTTGATTTCATTCATGCAAAGTTCAATGAATTATCTTACTAAAAGGTCTATAATTTATGAAGTGTGTTTCAAAATACAAAATAATGCATGAAGATATCTCCAATACCTTCCCCATTTAAGTTTCTTGATTCTCCAAACATCTTTGCACTCATGAATTATTTACCACCTTCATCTCTAACTTCAATAATTAGTGGGGAAGGGATTTCAATGAAAACTTCCCCTTTTGATTTCATTGATGCAAATTTCAATGAATTATCTTACTAAAAGGTCTATAATTTATGAAGTGTATTTCAAAATATAAAATAACACATGAAGATATCTGCAATACCGTCCCCATTTAAGTTTCTTGATTCTCCAAACATCTTTGTACTCATGAATTATTTACCACTTTCATCTCTAACTTCAATAATTAGTGGGGAAGGAATTTCAATGAAAACTTCCCCTTTTGATTTCATTGATGCAAAGTTCAATGAATTATCTTACTAAAAGGTCTATAATTTATGAAGTGTATTTCAAAATACAAAATAATGCATGAAGACATCTGCAATACCTTCCCCATTTAAGTTTCTTGATTTTCCAAACATCTTTGTACTCATGAATTATTTACCACTTTCATCTCTAACTTCAAATATTAGTGGGGAACGGATTTCAATGAAAACTTCCCCTTTAGATTTCATTTATGCAAAGTGCAATGAATTATCTTACTAAAAGGTCTATAATTTATGAAGTGTATTTCAAAATACAAAATAATGCATGAAGATATCTCCATTACCTTCCCCATTTAAGTTTCTTGATTCTCCAAACATCTTTGTACTCATGAATTATTTACCACCTTCATCTCTAATTTAGAAAATTAGTGGGGAAGGGATTTCAATGAAAACTTCCCCTTTTGATTTCATTGATGCAAATTTCAATGAATTATCTTACTAAAAGGTCTATAATTTATGAAGTGTATTTCAAAATATAAAATAACGCATGAAGATATCTGCAATACCATACCCATTTAAGTTTCTTGATTCTCCAAACATCTTTGTACTCATGAAATATTTACCACTTTCATCTCTAACTTCGATAATTAGTGGGGAAGTGATTTCAATGAAAACTTCCCCTTTTGATTTCATTGATGCAAATTTCAATGAATTATCTTACTAAAAGGTCTATAATTTATGAAGTGTATTTCAAAATATAAAATAATGCATGAAGATATCTCCAATACCTTCCCCATTTAAGTTTCTTGATTCTCCAAACATCTTTGTACTCATGAATGATTTACCACCTTCATCTCTATTTTCAATAATTAGTGGGGAAGGGATTTCAATGAAAACTTCCCCTTTTGATTTCAATCATGCAAATTTCAACGAATTATCTTACTAAAAGGTCTATAATTTATGAAGTGTGTTTCAAAATACAAAATAATGCATGAAGATATCTCCAATACCTTCCCCATTTAAGTTTCTTGATTCTCCAAACATCTTTGCACTCATGAATTATTTACCACCTTCATCTCTAACTTCAATAATTAGAGGGGAATGGATTTCAATGAAAACTTCCCCTTTTCATTACATTGATGCAAATTTCAATGAATTATCTTACTAAAAGGTCTATAATTTATGAAGTGTATTTCAAAATACAACATAATGCATGAAGATATCTGCAATACCTTCCCCATTTCAGTTTCTTGATTCTCCAAACATCTTTGTACTCATGAATTATTTACCACCTTCATCTCTAACTTCAATAATTAGAGGGGACGGGATTTCAATGAAAACTTCCCCTTTTCATTACATTGATGCAAATTTCAATGAATCATCTTACTAAAAGGTCTATAATTTATGAAGTGTATTTCAAAATACAACATAATGCATGAAGATATCTGCAATACCTTCCCCATTTCAGTTTCTTGATTCTCCAAACATCTTTGTACTCATGAATTATTTACCACCTTCATCTCTAACTTCAATAATTAGAGGGGACGGGATTTCAATGAAAACTTCCCCTTTTCATTACATTGATGCAAATTTCAATGAATCATCTTACTAAAAGGTCTATAATTTATGAAGTGTATTTCAAAATACAAAATAATGCATGAAGATATCTCCATTACCTTCCCCATTTAAGTTTCTTGATTCTCCAAACATCTTTGTACTCATGAATTATTTACCACCTTCATCTCTAATTTAGAAAATTAGTGGGGAAGGGATTTCAATGAAAACTTCCCCTTTTGATTTCATTGATGCAAATTTCAATGAATTATCTTACTAAAAGGTCTATAATTTATGAAGTGTATTTCAAAATACAAAATAATGCATGAAGATATCTCCAAAACCTTCCCCATTTAAGTTTCTTGAATTTCCAAACATCTTTGTACTCATGAATTATTTACCACTTTCATCTCTAAATTCTATAATTAGTGGGGAAGCGATTTCAATGAAAACTTCCCCTTTTGATTTCATTGATGCAAATTTCAATGAATTATCTTACTAAAAGGTCTATAATTTATGAAGTGTATTTCAAAATATAAAATAACACATGAAGATATGTGCAATACCCTCCCCATTTAAGTTTCTTGATTCTCCAAACATCTTTGTACTCATGAATAATTTACCACCTTCATCTCTAACTTCAATAATTAGTGGGGAAGGGATTTCAATGAAAACTTCCCCTTTTGATTTCATTGATGCAAATTTCAATGAATTATCTTACTAAAAGGTCTATAATTTATGAAGTGTATTTCAAAATATAAAATAACACATGAAGATATCTGCAATACCGTCCCCATTTAAGTTTCTTGATTCTCCAAACATCTTTGTATTCATGAATTATTTACCACTTTCATCTCTAACTTCAATAATTAGTGGGGAAGGAATTTCAATGAAAACTTCCCCTTTTGATTTCATTGATGCAAAGTTCAATGAATTATCTTACTAAAAGGTCTATAATTTATGAAGTGTATTTCAAAATACAAAATAATGCATGAAGACATCTGCAATACCTTCCCCATTTAAGTTTCTTGATTCTCCAAACATCTTTGTACTCATGAATTATTTACCACTTTCATCTCTAACTTCAATAATTAGTGGGGAAGGAATTTCAATGAAAACTTCCCCTTTTGATTTCATTGATGCAAATTTCAATGAATTATCTTACTAAAAGGTCTATAATTTATGAAGTGTATTTCAAAATAAAAAATAATGCATGAAGATATCTCCAATACCTTCCCCATTTAAGTTTCTTGATTTTCCAAACATCTTTGTACTCATGAATTATTTACCACCTTCATCTCTAATTTAGAAAATTAGGGGGGAATGGATTTCAATGAAAACTTCCCCTTTTGATTTCATTTTTGCAAAGTTCAATGAATTATCTTACTAAAAGGTCTATAATTTATGAAGTGTATTTCAAAATACAAAATAATGCATGAAGACATTTGCAATACGTTCCCCATTTAAGTTTCTTAATTCTCCAAACATCTTTGTACTCATGAATTATTTACCACCTTCATCTCTAATTTAGAAAATTAGTGGGGAAGGGATTTCAATGAAAACTTCCCCTTTTGATTTCATTGATGCAAATTTCAATGAGATATCGTACTAAAAGGTCTACAATTTATGAAGTGTATTTCAAAATATAAAATAACACATGAAGATATCTCCAATACCTTCCCCATTTAAGTTTCTTGATTCTCCAAACATCTTTGTACTCATGAATTATTTACCACCTTCATCTCTAATTTAGAAAATTAGTGGGGAAGGGATTTCAATGAAAACTCCCCCTTTTGATTTCATTGATGCAAATTTCAATGAATTATCTTACTAAAAGGTCTATAATTTATGAAGTGTATTTCAAAATATAAAATAACACATGAAGATATCTCCAATACCTTCCCCATTTAAGTTTCTTGATTCTCCAAACATCTTTGTACTCATGAATTATTTACCACTTTCATCTCTAACTTCACTAATTAGAGGGGAAGGGATTTCAATGAAAACTTCCCCTTTTGATTTCATTGATGCAAATTTCAATGAATTATCTTACTAAAAGGTCTATAATTTATGAAGTGTATTTCAAAATATAAAATAACACATGAAGATATCTGCAATACCATCCCTATTTAAGTTTCTTGATTCTCCAAACATCTTTGTACTCATGAATTATTTACCACTTTCATCTCTAACTTCAATAATCAGTGGTGAACGCATTTCAATGAAAACTTCCCCTTTTGATTTCATTGATGCAAAGTTCAATGAATTATCTTACTAAAAGGTCTATAATTTATGAAGTGTATTTCAAAATAAAAAATAATGCATGAAGACATTTGCAATGCCTTCCCCATTTAAGTTTCTTGATTCTCCAAACATCTTTGTACTCATGAATTATTTACCACCTTCATCTCTAACTTCAATAATTAGAGGGGAAGGGATTTCTATGAAAACTTCCCCTTTTCATTACATTGATGCAAATTTCAATGAATTATCTTACTAAAAGGTCTATAATTTATGAAGTGTATTTCAAAATAAAAAATAATGCATGAAGATATCTGCAATACCATACCCATTTAAGTTTCTTGATTCTCCAAACATCTTTGTACTCATGAAATATTTACCACTTTCATCTCTAACTTCGATAATTAGTGGGGAAGTGATTTCAATGAAAACTTCCCCTTTTGATTTCATTGATGCAAATTTCAATGAATTATCTTACTAAAAGGTCTATAATTTATGAAGTGTATTTCAAAATATAAAATAATGCATGAAGATATCTCCAATACCTTCCCCATTTAAGTTTCTTGATTCTCCAAACATCTTTGTACTCATGAATGATTTACCACTTTCATCTCTAACTTCAATAATTAGTGGGGAAGGGATTTCAATGAAAACTTCCCCTTTTGATTTCATTCATGCAAATTTCAACGAATTATCTTACTAAAAGGTCTATAATTTATGAAGTGTGTTTCAAAATACAAAATAATGCATGAAGATATCTCCAATACCTTCCCCATTTAAGTTTCTTGATTCTCCAAACATCTTTGCACTCATGAATTATTTACCACCTTCATCTCTAACTTCAATAATTAGAGGGGAAGGGATTTCAATGAAAACTTCCCCTTTTCATTACATTGATACAAATTTCAATGAATTATCTTACTCAAAGGTCTATAATTTATGAAGTGTATTTCAAAATACAACATAATGCATGAAGATATCTGCAATACCTTCCCCATTTCAGTTTCTTGATTCTCCAAACATCTTTGTACTCATGAATTATTTACCACCTTCATCTCTAACTTCAATAATTAGAGGGGACGGGATTTCAATGAAAACTTCCCCTTTTCATTACATTGATGCAAATTTCAATGAATCATCTTACTAAAAGGTCTATAATTTATGAAGTGTATTTCAAAATAGAAAATAACGCATGAAGATATCTGCAATACCTTCCCCATTTCAGTTTATTGATTCTCCAAACATCTTTGTACTCATGAATTATTTACCACTTTCATCTCTAACTTCAATAATTAGTGGGGAAGGAATTTCAATGAAAACTTCCCCTTTTGATTTCATTGATGCAAATTTCAATGAATTATCTTACTAAAAGGTCTATAATTTATGAAGTGTATTTCAAAATACAAAATAATGCATGAAGATATCTCCAATACCTTCCCCATTTAAGTTTCTTGATTTTCCAAACATCTTTGTACTCATGAATTATTTACCACCTTCATCTCTAATTTAGAAAATTAGTGGGGAATGGATTTCAATGAAAACTTCCCCTTTTGATTTCATTTTTGCAAAGTTCAATGAATTATCTTACTAAAAGCTCTATAATTTATGAAGTGTATTTCAAAATACAAAATAATGCATGAAGACATTTGCAATGCCTTCCCCATTTAAGTTTCTTGATTCTCCAAACATCTTTGTACTCATGAATTATTTACCACTTTCATCTCTAACTTCAATAATTAGTGGGGAACGGATTTCAATGGAAACTTCCCCTTTTCATTACATTTATGCAGATTTCAGTGAATCATCTTACTAAAAGGTCTATAATTTATGAAGTGTATTTCAAAATGTAAAAGAACGCATGAAGATATCTGCAATACCATCCCCATTTAAGTTTCTTGATTCTCCAAACATCTTTGTACTCATGAATGATTTACCACTTTCATCTCTAACTTCAATAATTAGTGGGGAAGGGATTTCAATGAAAACTTCCCCTTTTGATTTCATTGATGCAAATTTCAATGAATTATCTTACTAAAAGGTCTATAATTTATGAAGTGTATTTCAAAATATAAAATAACACATGAAGATATGTGCAATACCTTCCCCATTTAAGTTTCTTGATTCTCCAAACATCTTTGTACTCATGAATTATTTACCACTTTCATCTCTAACTTCAATAATCAGTGGGGAACGCATTTCAATGAAAACTTCCCCTTTTGATTTCATTGATGCAGAGTTCAATGAATTATCTTACTAAAAGGTCTATAATTTATGAAGTGTATTTCAAAATAAAAAATAATGCATGAAGACATTTGCAATGCCTTCCCCATTTAAGTTTCTTGATTCTCCAAACATCTTTGTACTCATGAATTATTTACCACCTTCATCTCTAACTTCAATAATTAGAGGGGACGGGATTTCAATGAAAACTTCCCCTTTTCATTACATTGATGCAAATTTCAATGAATCATCTTACTAAAAGGTCTATAATTTATGAAGTGTATTTCAAAATAGAAAATAACGCATGAAGATATCTGCAATACCTTCCCCATTTCAGTTTATTGATTCTCCAAACATCTTTGTACTCATGAATTATTTACCACTTTCATCTCTAACTTCAATAATTAGTGGGGAAGGAATTTCAATGAAAACTTCCCCTTTTGATTTCATTGATGCAAATTTCAATGAATTATCTTACTAAAAGGTCTATAATTTATGAAGTGTATTTCAAAATACAAAATAATGCATGAAGATATCTCCAATACCTTCCCCATTTAAGTTTCTTGATTTTCCAAACATCTTTGTACTCATGAATTATTTACCACCTTCATCTCTAATTTAGAAAATTAGTGGGGAATGGATTTCAATGAAAACTTCCCCTTTTGATTTCATTTTTGCAAAGTTCAATGAATTATCTTACTAAAAGCTCTATAATTTATGAAGTGTATTTCAAAATACAAAATAATGCATGAAGACATTTGCAATGCCTTCCCCATTTAAGTTTCTTGATTCTCCAAACATCTTTGTACTCATGAATTATTTACCACTTTCATCTCTAACTTCAATAATTAGTGGGGAACGGATTTCAATGGAAACTTCCCCTTTTCATTACATTTATGCAGATTTCAGTGAATCATCTTACTAAAAGGTCTATAATTTATGAAGTGTATTTCAAAATGTAAAAGAACGCATGAAGATATCTGCAATACCATCCCCATTTAAGTTTCTTGATTCTCCAAACATCTTTGTACTCATGAATGATTTACCACTTTCATCTCTAACTTCAATAATTAGTGGGGAAGGGATTTCAATGAAAACTTCCCCTTTTGATTTCATTGATGCAAATTTCAATGAATTATCTTACTAAAAGGTCTATAATTTATGAAGTGTATTTCAAAATATAAAATAACACATGAAGATATGTGCAATACCTTCCCCATTTAAGTTTCTTGATTCTCCAAACATCTTTGTACTCATGAATTATTTACCACTTTCATCTCTAACTTCAATAATCAGTGGGGAACGCATTTCAATGAAAACTTCCCCTTTTGATTTCATTGATGCAGAGTTCAATGAATTATCTTACTAAAAGGTCTATAATTTATGAAGTGTATTTCAAAATAAAAAATAATGCATGAAGACATTTGCAATGCCTTCCCCATTTAAGTTTCTTGATTCTCCAAACATCTTTGTACTCATGAATTATTTACCACCTTCATCTCTAACTTCAATAATTAGAGGGGACGGGATTTCAATGAAAACTTCCCCTTTTCATTACATTGATGCAAATTTCAATGAATCATCTTACTAAAAGGTCTATAATTTATGAAGTGTATTTCAAAATAGAAAATAACGCATGAAGATATCTGCAATACCTTCCCCATTTAAGTTTATTGATTCTCCAAACATCTTTGTACTCATGAATTATTTACCACTTTCATCTCTAACTTCAATAATTAGTGGGGAAGGAATTTCAATGAAAACTTCCCCTTTTGATTTCATTGATGCAAATTTCAATGAATTATCTTACTAAAAGGTCTATAATTTATGAAGTGTATTTCAAAATACAAAATAATGCATGAAGATATCTCCAATACCTTCCCCATTTAAGTTTCTTGATTTTCCAAACATCTTTGTACTCATGAATTATTTACCACCTTCATCTCTAATTTAGAAAATTAGTGGGGAATGGATTTCAATGAAAACTTCCCCTTTTGATTTCATTTTTGCAAAGTTCAATGAATTATCTTACTAAAAGCTCTATAATTTATGAAGTGTATTTCAAAATACAAAATAATGCATGAGGACATTTGCAATGCCTTCCCCATTTAAGTTTCTTGATTCTCCAAACATCTTTGTACTCATGAATTATTTACCACTTTCATCTCTAACTTCAATAATTAGTGGGGAACGGATTTCAATGGAAACTTCCCCTTTTCATTACATTTATGCAGATTTCAGTGAATCATCTTACTAAAAGGTCTATAATTTATGAAGTGTATTTCAAAATGTAAAAGAACGCATGAAGATATCTGCAATACCATCCCCATTTAAGTTTCTTGATTCTCCAAACATCTTTGTACTCATGAATGATTTACCACTTTCATCTCTAACTTCAATAATTAGTGGGGAAGGAATTTCAATGAAAACTTCCCCTTTTGATTTCATTGATGCAAATTTCAATTAATTATCTTACTAAAAGGTCTATAATTTATGAAGTGTATTTCAAAATATAAAATAACACATGAAGATATGTGCAATACCTTCCCCATTTAAGTTTCTTGATTCTCCAAACATCTTTGTACTCATGAATTATTTACCACTTTCATCTCTAACTTCAATAATCAGTGGGGAACGCATTTCAATGAAAACTTCCCCTTTTGATTTCATTGATGCAGAGTTCAATGAATTATCTTACTAAAAGGTCTATAATTTATGAAGTGTATTTCAAAATAAAAAATAATGCATGAAGACATTTGCAATGCCTTCCCCATTTAAGTTTCTTGATTCTCCAAACATCTTTGTACTCATGAATTATTTACCACCTTCATCTCTAACTTCAATAATTAGAGGGGAAGGGATTTCTATGAAAACTTCCCCTTTTCATTACATTGATGCAAATTTCAATGAATTATCTTACTAAAAGGTCTATAATTTATGAAGTGTATTTCAAAATACAACATAATGCATGAAGATATCTCCAATACCTTCCCCATTTCAGTTTCTTGATTCTCGAAACATCTTTGTACTCATGAATTATTTACCACTTTCATCTCTAACTTCAAATATTAGTGGGGAACGGATTTCAATGAAAACTTCCCCTTTTGATTTCATTGATGCAAATTTCAATGAATTATCTTACTAAAAGGTCTATAATTTATGAAGTGTATTTCAAAATATAAAATAACGCATGAAGATATCTGCAATACCATCCCCATTTAAGTTTCTTGATTCTCCAAACATCTTTGTACTCATGAAATATTTACCACTTTCATCTCTAACTTCAATAATTAGTGGGGAAGTGATTTCAATGAAAACTTCTCCTTTTGATTTCATTGATGCAAATTTCAATGAATTATCTTACTAAAAGGTCTATAATTTATGAAGTGTATTTCAAAATATAAAATAATGCATGAGGATATCTCCAATACCTTCCCCATTTAAGTTTCTTGATTCTCCAAACATCTTTGTACTCATGAATGATTTACCACTTTCATCTCTAACTTCAATAATTAGTGGGGAAGGGATTTCAATGAAAACTTCCCCTTTTGATTTCATTGATGCAAATTTCAACGAATTATCTTACTAAAAGGTCTATAATTTATGAAGTGTGTTTCAAAATACAAAATAATGCATGAAGATATCTCCAATACCTTCCCCATTTAAGTTTCTTGATTCTCCAAACATCTTTGCACTCCTGAATTATTTACCACCTTCATCTCTAACTTCAATAATTAGTGGGGAAGGGATTTCAATGAAAACTTCCGCTTTAGATTTCATTTATGCAAAGTGCAATGAATTATCTTACTAAAAGGTCTATAATTTATGAAGTGTGTTTCAAAATACAAAATAATGCATGAAGATATCTCCAATACCTTCCCCATTTAAGTTTCTTGATTCTCCAAACATCTTTGCACTCCTGAATTATTTACCACCTTCATCTCTAACTTCAATAATTAGTGGGGAAGGGATTTCAATGAAAACTTCCGCTTTAGATTTCATTTATGCAAAGTGCAATGAATTATCTTACTAAAAGGTCTATAATTTATGAAGTGTGTTTCAAAATACAAAATAATGCATGAAGATATCTCCAATACCTTCCCCATTTAAGTTTCTTGATTCTCCAAACATCTTTGTACTCATGAATGATTTACCACTTTCATCTCTAACTTCAAATATTAGTGGGGAACGGATTTCAATGAAAACTTCCGCTTTAGATTTCATTTATGCAAAGTGCAATGAATTATCTTACTAAAAGGTCTATAATTTATGAAGTGTATTTCAAAATACAAAATAATGCATGAAGATATCTCCATTACCTTCCCCATTTAAGTTTCTTGATTCTCCAAACATCTTTGTACTCATGAATTATTTACCACCTTCATCTCTAATTTAGAAAATTAGTGGGGAAGGGATTTCAATGAAAACTTCCCCTTTTGATTTCATTTATGCAAAGTTCAATGAATTATCTTACTAAAAGGTCTATAATTTATGAAGTGTATTTCAAAATACAAAATAATGCATGAAGATATCTGCAATACCATCCCCATTTAAGTTTCTTGATTCTCCAAACATCTTTGTACTCATGAAATATTTACCACTTTCATCTCTAACTTCAATAATCAGTGGGGAAGTGATTTCAATGAAAACTTCCCCTTTTGATTTCATTGATGCAAATTTCAATGAATTATCTTACTAAAAGGTCTATAATTTATGAAGTGTATTTCAAAATATAAAATAATGCATGAAGATATCTTCAATACCTTCCCCATTTAAGTTTCTTGATTCTCCAAACATCTTTGTACTGATGAATGATTTACCACTTTCATCTCTAACTTCAATAATTAGTGGGGAAGGGATTTCAATGAAAACTTCCCCTTTTGATTTCATTGATGCAAATTTCAACGAATTATCTTACTAAAAGGTCTATAATTTATGAAGTGTGTTTCAAAATACAAAATAATGCATGAAGATATCTCCAATACCTTCCCCATTTAAGTTTCTTGATTCTCCAAACATCTTTGCACTCATGAATTATTTACCACCTTCATCTCTAACTTCAATAATTAGAGGGGAATGGATTTCAATGAAAACTTCCCCTTTTCATTACATTGATGCAAATTTCAATGAATTATCTTACTAAAAGGTCTATAATTTATGAAGTGTATTTCAAAATACAACATAATGCATGAAGATATCTCCAAAACCTTCCCCATTTAAGTTTCTTGATTCTCCAAACATCTTTGCACTCATGAATTATTACCACCTTCATCTCTAACTTCAATAATTAGAGGGGAAGGGATTTCAATGAAAACTTCCCCTTTTGATTTCATTAATGCAAATTTCAATGAATTATCTTACTAAAAGGTCTATAATTTATGAAGTGTATTTCAAAATAGAACATAATGCATGAAGATATCTCCAATACCTTCCCCATTTAAGTTTCTTGATTCTCCAAACATCTTTGTACTCATGAATTATTTACCACTTTCATCTCTAACTTCAATAATTAGAGGGGAAGGGATTTCAATGAAAACTTCCCCTTTTGATTTCATTGATGCAAATTTCAATAAATTATCTTACTAAAAGGTCTATAATCTATGAAGTGTATTTCAAAATACAACATAATGCATGAAGATATTTGCAATACCTTCCCCATTTAATTTTTTGATTCTCCAAACATCTTTGTACTTATGAATTATTTACCATATTCACCTCTACATTATAATTAGTGGGGAAGAGATTTAAATGAAAACTTATCCTATGGATTTAATCAAATATTAAATAGTCATTCTACAAGTGTATAATTTATCAATTGAATTTTGAAATACAAAAAAATAGATGGAGAGATATGTATGATTTTTCTTATTTGATTTATTTTATATCATTTAATCTCAATCGAATTAATGAAAGTGATCCGTTGATATAAAACTTGAGTATTCTATAGAAGATGAGATCTTGTCATAAAATTTATATATTAGAGCTAATTAATAGATCAAACTAGATATTGTCAAATACAAATAGTACTATAGAGAATGCAAAGCAACTAGACTTTTTGAGAAGCTTTCATTTTTAATAAATGAAATTAGATGTCTAAGCTAAGAAATCTGATCTCATCAAGGTCCATTACTTTGCTCACCTAACAAGGTAGGTCCACTAATATACCTAGCAAACTAAAACAAAAATAATTGACTATAATGAAGTTGTCAATTTCTACTTTCATCACCCAAAAAATGCAATCCAATGCGTTTTTCAAGTGACTTTGAGTCTTGGGCATTCTCTCATAGAGGAGAATGCCGGTCAGGGCGACCTCGGGTAAGGGGCAACCGCAGGTGAAGGTGAAAAGAATTGCCCTTCCTTTGCCCCCAAAATGGCAAATTTGGGCCTTTTCAGGGATTCTAGAGGCGACTTCGGGTCTTGAGTGACCTCTCATGGAGGAGAATGCGGGTCAAGGTGATTTCGGGTAAGGGGCGACCGCGGGTGAAGGTGGAAAGAATTGCCCTCCCTTTGTCCAAAAATTGGCAAATTTAGACCTTTTGAGGGTTTCTAGGGGCGACTTTGGGTCTTGGGTGACCTCTCATGGAGGAGAATGCAGGTCAAGGCGATCTCTTGAGGGTGACCTCGGGTAAGGGGCGACCGCAGGTGGAGGTAGAAAGAATTGTCTTCCTTTGTCTAAAAATTGGCAAATTTGGGCCTTTGGGGGATTTCTAAAGGCGACTTCGGGTCAAGGGCGACCTCTCTTGGAGGAGAACGCGGGTCAGGGGCGACCTGGACTAAGGGGCGACCGCGAGTGGAGGTGAAAAGAATTGTCCCCCTTTTGTCCAAAAATTGGCAAATTTGGGCCTTTGGAGGGGTTCTAGAGGCGACTTTGGGTCTAAGGTGACCTCTCATGGAGGAGAACTTGGGTAAGGGGCAACCGCGGGTGGAGGTGGAAAGAATCGTCCTCCCTTTGTCCAAAAATTGGCAAATTTGGACCTTTTCAGGGATTCTAGAGGTGACTTCAGGTCTTGGGCGACTTCTCATGGAGGAGAACGCGGGTAAGGGGCAACTGCGGGTGGAGGTGGAAAGAATTGTCCTCCCTTTGTCCAAAAATTGGCAAATTTGGGCCTTTTCAGGGATTCTAGAGGCAACTTCGGGTCTTGGGCGACTTCTCATGGAGGAAAACGCGGGTCAAGGCGACCTCTTAAGGGCGACCTTGGGTGGAGGTGGAAAGAACTGCCCTCCCTATGTCCAAAAATTGGCAAATTGGGGCCTTTTGGAGGTTTCTAGGGGCAACTTCGGGTCTTCGGCGACCTCTCTTGGAGGAGAACGCAGGTCAGGGCGACCTCTTAAGGGTGACCTTGGGTGAGAGGCGACCGTGGATGGAGGTGGAAAGACTTGTCCTCTTTTTGTCCAAAAATTGGCAAATTGGAGCCTTTTGGGGTTTTTTAGGGGCGACTTCGGGTCTTGGGCGACTTCTCATGGAGGAGAACGCGGGTTAGAGCAACCCCATGTGTTGTGCGACTATGGGTGGAGGTGGGAGCCATTTCTTTTAGGATATCTTTTTTTCACAATTTTCTACATAAAGAAGAAATTCTAAACATCTTTATTCTTCTTCTTTTTTCATTTTGAAAGTTTCTTAATAATATTTTTTTTCCTTAGAGTCTTGATATTTCATATAAATCTCAAAATATATATTTTTTGTATTAGTAGAAATCATTTATTATTTATTTCCCCTTGATTTTGTTCATTACATTGGAGTTGCTAATATATATATGGCTCAATTTTTAGAAACTTCATTGGGAATGTTTATAGAATTTCTTCTTGATTCCTAGGGTCTTTATAAGGTGGTGTATTTTTAAATTTTCCTTGTTTGCTAAATCTTCCCTAATTATAATGCAAAAATCGTTATTATGATTTGCAAGTTCTTTTTTGTAATTATGCATTGAAAATAATCAATTTGGTTGTTCAATTGAAACTTTTGATGTCATCCAGAATGAGTGATTATCACCAAAACGACATATTGGCAAACTATATGGGTTTACTGTTAAGTGCCTTGCTATCATTTTTGAGTCTCCTAAGATTCATTACACATAACCTATTAAGGAAAAAAAAATTGGAGAACATGAAGAATTGTTGGCGGGTGGCTTTAACCTATGTATATGGGCTGCTGACGGACACATGGTTGTACACTGCGACACCGCGACAGGAGAAAGGGGCGTTTTAGGAGAGTATACTTATACAAATTAACTAAAGGATAGTATGTTTAGATTTGCTTTGAAGACAAGTCTTTTGAAGCAGTTTTATACCTTTAAACATATTGGTCCTCTAAAAGTTAAAGGAAACAACTAAAAGTGACATCACTAAGCATATGGTGACATAATGACATGTGTTTCTAATTCAAAGTTGGGCACCAACAAGTGAAGACAAAGATTATATGCTTTTTAATGAGAGATCCTAAGTAGAAACAAATATTTGACCATGTGGTCTACAATAAAAGGACTCTTTTGGTTTTAGTTACCTATAGTAAGGCTGCAAGTGCTACTTTAGACACACTCATCCACACAACTACTCAAATATGACAATGGAATATTTGAAAACACATTAGTAATGAGATACTTTGTGAGGAAGTTGGGTGTGGTCATTGAACTTGATTCAAAGAAGCAACTAATATGTAGATAGGTGGTAAACCTACTCATGGTTGATAAAGCCCCTAAAGTAGTTTATCGCATTGATGTTTTGTAATAGGATATGTTGTTATTATGTTAGTACAAATAGAAACATAGGTCACATTGCATGCTTCCAAATTTTGAAAAGCAAAGTAAATATATTAACCACTTTTTGTATGATGTGCCATTTAGAAAAAATATTAAATATTCAAAACGCTAGGTGCCAAGGTCTATGTATTGAATCTTGAATTTGAATTCTTTTGTGCAAATATTTTGTAATTTTTTCCAAACAATGTACTTTAATTTATTTGCTTCTAAACTAATGTGTGTAAAAGTGTACAAAAATAAAGTTGAATTTTAACCCCTAAAGGACCAACTTGAGTCTTTTTGAAGGACTTTAAAGACTTCAAGTAGGTGCATATAGTCTCAATTTTCATTTTCATTTTTTGAACTTTTTTGGGGGATAGAAGAGTACATCATCTTTGTAAGAATATAATTTTTTCTTCAATTGGTGTCCAAAAGCAAAAGTTATGCCACCCTAAGCTGAAAATAGAGGTGAACAAGCAACACAAAAATTACAATAAGTCAATTAATATTAAATTTTTTTCCCTCAAATATTATATTTTTGTCTACATGTGAAGCTTTGATTCATTCCATTTGGACTAGCGATGAAAAAATTATGGACAATCTTGTCTTTTAGACAATCTAAACAATTTTTTGAAAAAATATCTTATATGATATATTTTTGAATGCAATTTATACAATTTTTTTGAAAATTGTTTAATATAGTTAAGTTTGTCTACTAGAACAATCTCACCATTGCGCTTATTGTGTTTCAATTCCAACTTAGAGCTATTAACAATTTAGTTTTTCATTCAATCATGGACCAACTTCTATTCAACAATTTCTTAAAGAATGAAAATCAAGTGTGTTTTTATTGAAATTTTTTTCTTAAACTTTCAATTCAATTTTTCAACATAATTTTTTTAAATTTAGAGTTTATAGTGCAATTTTTTTCCACAAATGGTGGTCAAAGTCATCTGAAATTGCAAGCCAAAGTTCAATTTTTTTTTCCAACTTTGAATGCTAATATCTTCCAATCTATATGGCCAAACTTTATGAAATTTTTACCACATGATCTTAGACAACTTAAGTACAAGATCTTACAATTAGATTCTCCAAAAAATATTTTTTTCTATTTTCTTGGATGAATGCAACAGAAGTGACAATTTTGAATTGCACTACAAATCACTCCTACAAGAGGTCGCCCCTACTAGAGGTCGCCCCTACATACAGTCTCCTAGTACCCGTATGTGCCCCTTGGTTTTGCCATGTAGATGCCACATGGCATCCAACTGGAGGGGGGTAATTTTATATAAAGTCAAAGGTAAATTTGACTTTTTGTGACGTCTCGTGATGTTTGTCTGTCGTGGTGTCGTAGCGAACAACCCTAACCCCACCCGAAGTCGCCCCAATCAAGGTTGCCTCAGCCCCACAAAAGAAGGAATTCAGAAGTCTCCAATTTCCCCCTTTCTGGACCCGCGGTCGCCCAACCCAAGGTCGCCCCTACATCACTAGGATTGCAGTAAGGTACAACATTGGTAGGTGAGATTATAGGTGGTAGTGAAATTGTGGGCCACAAGAATTAAAAATATTCCCAATGTGTAATGAATTTAATAGCTTTTCAAGTGATATTAAGTGTTGAGAGAGTGCATTTTAGTGTGCCAATATAATTTGTACTTCTTCATTTTTCCTACAATCCCAAGAAACTATTTTTGTGCAAATTTTGGAAATGTTGTAGAGAGGGGTAATACACTCGAAGTAAAAAATGTACATTTCTCTTGTTATAATCTTACAACTCTTATGCAATTTTGCACTCAAAAAAAATATGCATACTAAGAAGCAAGTTGTTTAAACATTCATATGGTTAGATTCAAAAATAAATAAATAAATTGCTTCAATGGGAATAACTATAAGTCCATGCTCTTTTTCATAGGAAAAATACAAGAGGGAAAGGCTTAGGCACTTAGGGCTTAATTAGTATTGTGCTCTAATTGTTAAGTTAAACTTATCTTTTGATTCTAAATAGATTATGCAAACACCCCTCTTGTAAAGTCAAATTTCATTCGCAAGTACTTATTCATCGTTGTCCATAGTGCCTGACAATTTTTATTTAATAAAGATTTAGCACAATTGACTTGTAAAATACTCTATATCATTACTAATTAGTTACTTTAAAGTTTTAAAAAATCCCGTGAAGACCTCTATATAGGCCTGGTGACGTGCTTTGAAGGTTAGACCAAAGACCACTTCGAGTTCCGAACCGAAATATTTTTCATTTCAGTTTGCAATTCGAAGTGGTCCTTGACCAAACCTGTAAGACCAAACCAGAACCTCGTACATCATATACACCGGGTTGGGAATCGAACCCCAAACATACTAGACTCCACTTGAGTTTGAAGAAGTTGACCCTTATGTGAGAATCCCTTCCATTACTTCACCTTCCCATTGGTCACATTGGGAATCACCTTTGATGCATTGCTCCTTTTCCATCCCATCTTTGTTCTTTTTTTTCTTTGATTCTATGGTGCTTCAAAATACCATCAGCTGCCCAACACAAAATAGTCTCGAGGTCGCCCCACCTGAAGTCGCCTAAGCTCCAGAAAAGAGGGAATTACAAATGCTTCAGTTTTCCCTCCTTTCTGGACCTGTGGTCGCCCCACCCGAAGTCGCCTACTCGATGTCGCCCAACTGAGGTTGCCCCAACACCACAAAAGAGGGAATTCAGAAGTCTCGGCTGGAAATCCCAAGTTCCAAGGCGACCTCGAGTAACCACGTGTATGGGGCAACCTCGGGTAGGAGGCGACCTCGGGTTCATTGTTTTAGTAGGAAACTGGTACTCGCGGTCGCCCCACACCCACACGTGCCTTGTCACCTGCACATGCCCCTATGGCGACCGCGGGTACTTAAGCGGTTACCCTCACCTGCATTTGCCACTCTGGGTCCTATGTTACGGCTTTTATCCACCTTGAAGTGGCTGAATGCGAGCTTGTGGGCCAAGGCGGTGATTGGGAGGTGGACTTGTTGCCTTTTTTTTCCACAATTCTATTTATTCATCGATTGTGGGTAACTTTGTGAAGGAAGAGCTATATCTAATCTAGGGTAAGGGAGTAGTGCAATGCGTTCGTCCCTATAGGATATTAACCACAATGACCCCCGGGAATGGGAGAATGCTACAAGGAAATATGTGAGGGGCACCGACCTTGACAATCCCGTGGAGTTCCAAGTGACTATTGGCTCTTATGAGTCAATGGGCGTAGAGTCATCATCAAAGTCGAAGAAGTTAAAGACAGCACATGATAAGGACCCAACTTATCCTCCATGGGATTATTCAATATTTGCACAGCGAGTGTGTTTTGAATGGTATGAGGAACGCATTGTAGAATTTCTGGAGTCTACATACTTGAGGCATAAAGAATCAGGCATCATTAAGTTGAAGAGAGATTTGAGTACTTTTATTTTGAAAAAGTGCAAAGAATCCCCGAAATATGCTAACGTGGATGAAACATACTTTGGTAACTACGAGAAGTGGATGGAGAACGTGCTCATGGAAATCATTTTCAATACTAAAAAAATCATTGTAGAGCACCGACCTATAGTCCCTGGGTATGAAAATAAGGAGACCATCAAATTCCACACAAAAATGGCATGGTGGCAAAAAGCGGCCTCTAGACTATCGAAGACTGTGTCTAGGGCTATGGAGTGACAGTTGGACGCATTGAAAGTTGCTCTTTCTCAAAACAATGGATCGTCTCTCATGTGGATCAATTCTACTGCAAAGGTGGTTCTTTTTAGTGGATATGACCAACAAGGGGGGTATGGAAAGGTGCGTAAGGTATACATTGATGGCATGTCTACAATACCCAAGCATGTACATTTTGCGGGGAAGGTGTCAAAGCAAACGAACACGCATGATGCAAGATATGAACGATCCACTAAGGCCTTGGTGTGTCCTTTAAATCACCCAGCCATTGTTAACTTTGTGGCTATCTACGCCAATACAATGGAGGCCTACACGTTGTGGTGGAATGGTGGTAATTTGAACAAACTTCTTCACTTGAATGAGAAGGTCGTGCCACATGCCAATTGGTATGAAATCAAGTTGGTGAAGGAACTTCAAGAAGACCAGATGAAGCAAATTAGCCTCTTTCGAAAGTACAAGGTAAGGTTGGCATGGGCCCTTGTTTATGTGACAAGTCTTGTACACAATGAAGGTGTTCTACACAACGATTTGTCTTCCAACAACATATTAATCCATTATCCACCATACTCAGATGATGTTATAAACATTGAGATTTGCGATTGGGGAATTGCCAATCGTATATAAGAAGGAGCTCCCTCACATTTTGGATACAAAACCACAAAAGAGAGGGATGACATGTTGATAGGCAGATGGTAGGTGGCTCTGGAGTTGTTCTACGTGTTTGGGCCAAAGGGTTCAGAAACGAGCCTTGACAAGATGCAAGCCATGCACAAGTATACAGTTAAGTCTGATTCGTTCTCTATTGGTAAATTGATTGGGAACATGAAAATTGGTTATATGGGTGAATATGCTAGGGGGGGGATTGCAAGAAAGACCGGTCCTATGAGGTGTCACAATTGAAGTGACAGAGTTGGTTTTGGCCGTAACTTTTGGAAATTGAAGCCAATGGACTTGAAATTTTTATGGAAGATTACTAACTCAGAAAACATGAGATTTATTATTTTTCAAAAAAATTGAAAAATAATTTTATAATTAAATATCAATTTAGCTAATTTGTCACACTTTGTGATTTAGGGGATTTTAGTAATATGAAGTATCCAAAAAACATGATGTTCACGTGACTTTTTTGTGGCCTATTCCCACACTAGATGGGCATATGCCCACCAAAGGAAATTCAAAAAAATACAGTTCTTTGTCCTCAACATGCATGCAAATAGGGGTCCCTTGTGCATAGCACTCCAAACTTTCATGATGGTTTCAACTTCTAGTTTTTGGTGAAATGTAATCACTATTAAGTCTTTATAAATGGTCTATTTTTATTTTTATTTTATTCATGATTTTCTAATTTTTATTAATTTGTACTTAATTTTATCTACTTTCTGTGACAAACTGTCATTTTTTTTAAGTAGTATTGTTTTAGTATTATAAAGTACTCAAAAGTACTATTGGCCGTTGATTTTTTAGATCAACGGCTGAGATTGCTCCATTTTGTAGAACTCCTAGTACTCCTAGTATTGGGCAGAAAAAACGCAGTTTTTGACCAAATGCTACTAAAATCGTTCAGTCTTTCTTGCAATCACCCAGGGAACTATTCAAAAACCCTGAGTCGGGGAAGTTCTTTACAATGAAGTTACTTGCCCTTATAGATGTTGATGTACAGATGAGACTCACATGTTCTGAGGTGGTAGCTTCACTCATGGTTCCACCTTGGAACATGAAGCGTCCATAATTAGTTTTTCGGGACTCCGTGTTGTAGTGTGATAGAAGAATACCATAGTATCATTTTGGAGTAGTACTTCTAGTACATGTAATCAAATTTTAATATGAGGTGCCATTTTTCCAAAATTGGCAATATTGTGGATCTAGTCTTCATGGTATGTTGTATTGAATCTCTCATATCAATGTCTATATTTTGTTGCAATGAATGAATTAAATAGGCTCAATGTTCTAGTAAGATATCCTACAATAAGATATATAGCCTTGGAATAATGGAGGCCATTTTCCTTCCAAAAAGCATTGACAATCGGCACTTGAATTGGTTCATCCGAGAAAAACTCTATACTTTTTTATAATCTTAATAGGTTTTTGGCAATAAAAACGACAGTTCTCAATTGGATTGGATGGGCCAGAAAAATTGGGAACTTAAGGATTAAATGCGTTACACCAATTTTAGTAGGGTTGTTCTATCAGACGTGTTTTGGGGGTTTTGTGTCGAATTGTTTGTCGTATATAACATGTTGTATAGAACATGTCGCATAAATCTTGTCGAGTTTGTCGCATAACGAAATACAAAGACAACAGAGACAATTTTTGTACCTCATTTTATTTATGCTTTAGAATTTAGAATGTAATTAGTGTTTATTAAAATGAGATCTTTTAATGAAATGAAACATTAATATGTAAAGATCAAAGTTAGAGGATGCTTTATCCAAAAGTTCAACTTTGAGTTGACTTTATTAGACGGACGAGGAGGTCTACTAGATGTATTAGATGTTGTGTTTGTCGTATTGTCGAGTTGTTTGGGTAGACAACTAGGATTTTTAGGTGAAATTAATTTAACCCCTATATGTAGAAATTCCATTTTCTTGCAACAAAACCATTTTGGCCCGCGAATTAAAAATTAAATTTTTTATTTTCTTTTTATAGTTTCACAAAACATTTTTACAAGGAGTACCTTGAAGGCTTTTTCCACGTTCATTACTTTTGAGTACATGGTCAAAAAGTTATTGCAAGATCTATATATTTGAGCCATGATCGAAAACTAATAAAAGTTTCTTTAGATGTGAATTTAACCCCTGAAGTTTGAAGGCCATTTTTTTGTCAAAACTACTCAAAACCATCACTTTGGCTATGTTCACCTATGAAATAATTTCTTAAAATAATTTTTATAATCTAACCGTAGGATCTTTTTTTACACTTGTCTTAGATGATGTAATAATTTTTTGGTAATGCTTGACCCTATACATTGAAAGATATTAGCATTCAAAGTGGAAGTTCAAAAAATCTTTCAAGAAGTTGTTGCTTGCCCACAAAACAAGAAGCTTCATAACTTTCACATCACTAATCCAAATGGAATGATTCAAAGCTTCCCATTTAGAAAAAAATAGAGTGTACAAGGAAAAAAATATGAAGGTTTTTGTTTCAATTATTTGTGGATTTATTTTGTTACTTAGTCTCCCTTGTTTCTAGGCCTCATTTTGAGGTTATTGTGCTATAAGTTTGGTCTTGGGCAGCAATTGAAATAAAATTTATATTTCCAAAAAGCTCATAAGTTTCTTTGTCTTATGAGAGAGTTTCAAAAAGTTTCAGTAAAAATTGAGATCATAGGAACTTGACCGAAATCCATTTTGTCCCCCATAGGGAGAATGGGACTTTAGGGGTTAAAATAAGAAATGCCTTCAAAACTTGAAATTAAGCTTTATTTGTAAGTGAAAAGTTTTGAAACTTTCCATTTGGAACCACTTAAGTTGCTGAAGTCCTAAATTTGCATGCATGCCAAGGGAATCTCAAATTGTTTTTCCACTTTCCAAAGATTCAATTTAATAATAAAAACCATGCTTCAATACTTATTTGGATGATTTCATGTAAAATTACCTTAGTATAACCTTGGAAGGCCACCATTGTATTACCTAAGGTGGTTAGCAAAATAATTTCAGATTCTTGGATGAATAAGTGCACTATTTATTTCTACAATTTCTTAAAAAGTGATTCATGGGCCACTTTTAGTCCTTGGTGTCATTACAAAGTTGACCGTGAAGCATTACACACCAAAAGGTGGTCAATAGATGACTTTTCAAATTACTTTTCAAATGACAAAGTACCTTGGTGATAGGTCTCCTTCTTTTATGGTTAACCTTTACAAAACATTTCATGTCCGGGCTTGGTCAAACTTCATTAGATTTTTATATTAAAACACATTTCAAAAATTTTGATATTTTTTACATGAATTAATATATGTCTCAAATTTAATCTCATTTTTTTCATAATTAAAAACATCAAATTGAATTTTATTTGATCTTTTAAAGAAACTTCTTTATAAGAATTATAGTAATAACAAAAATGTTTAAAATAGTATGGAATTTTTTAGGAAAAATGGAAATAATAGTGACTGACATCAAGGTGTAATTCATGTACTCCTTTAGCTCACACCAAGAGAAATTCAATAGAGAAATTTCAAGTGAGTTGTAAAAATTTAATAGTCTAGGTCTTTCTTCTGAGGTTTCACTCTCTCTAATAGATAATTGTTACGATTTGTATTGGGAATTAGACTTCTCCTTGTTATGATTTTGGTTTAGAAGTAGACTTCATTTGAATTGCAAGCAACATTTGTAGATTGGATTATTTGCACTTTAGCCGGATAAATTTGAATTGGGAAGTGACAAAATTTATATGATCATATAAATTTGAATTGGAAAGTTCTTTATAAAAAATCATAGAAATTACAAAAACGGTAGAAGTAGTATAAAATATTTAAAACAAAAATGAAAATAATAGTGACAAACACCATGGTGTAATTGATGTACTCCTTCAACTCACACCAAGGGAAATTTAAGAAAGAAGTTTTAAAAGTGGTATTTTTTAAGATGCTATCTTCAAAGTGCCACAAAAAATTCAATTTAAACAATTTTGAAGAAAATCAAAATGCAGTAAAAAAAGTAGATTAATGGAGCTACATTTTCTTGGTTAAGCTTAAAAAACATTCAAAATCAATAACTATGTGAAACTTCAAGTTTTGATTTCCAAAATGCCCATGGGCAAGAGGCTTGCAATGTCCTTTTAACCCATAAATGTCACGAAGGATGTTTTTCGGCCAATGAATGACAAAGAATCTCTCCGTATAGGACAGAAATGCAACTTTTCATCCTCCAAAATTTGTGTGGAAAGGGAAGATCATCTATAGTAGTTTGTCTTCCAATGAGTATTTTTCATTTTTTCAAATTGATTCAACTTCCCAAGATGTCTATTGTGCATTAGATGAGATTTCAGGATTTTAAGGGCCGTTTCGGGGCCGTTCCCCCGGCAGTCAAAGAATGCCACTGACAGATTTTTTTTTTTGAAAAAAATAAAAATAAAAATAAAAAAATTTGTAAGTGCTTAAACTGAGAAACAAAGTTAATTTTTTTTTTTTTTTTTTTTTTTTTTTTCGAAAAATCTGACCTGGCCGTCTCTCGGCCAGGTCAGCACAGGCCGGGAACAGCGGATATCGGCGGTTCTCGGGGGGGTTTCGAGTTGGGAACTCGCAGCCCTCCCCGAGAGCCAAATCACATGTAATGGGATTCAATTAAGACCAACAGCTAAAAAAAGAGTTTCAAAACTCAAAACAGTCCTTAGACAGTCGCAGGCATACGCAGTTGCCTAGGTGCCAGCACCTACACATCATGTAGACCCGCAGTAGCCTAAGTCGCACCCGAAGTTGCTCATGTTTGGGCTGAAGGAGCCACGCAGTTGCCTAGGAACCCGCATCCAAAGCCACCCGTGTGCGGTCGCATGGACCCGAAGTTGCCTTGATTCCAGCACCCGCACTCGCCCTTATGCGACTGCTAGTCCCTGTACAAATGGGGTGGGGTGGCCTTGCAGTCGCCAGTCCCCTTGCTTATGTGCAAAGGTTGTCATCCATCTTCAAGTGGTTGACTGCATGTGTGTGAGGCAATAATTGGAGAATGAAGGGATTCCATTCTTGTCATTCCCTACATGTCTAAACCACAGTGTTTTGTAAACCAGAAAATACAATCCACGATCTTTTAACCTTGAACATCTACACGCCATGACTTTTGGTTCTATATTTGTAAATGTGACACACGTATGATTACTAGTTTTACTTAGTTAGAGTAAGTATTTTGGCATCAAGACTTTCATATAGTATATATTGTTTAGTTATACATACGTCGTAAAAACATGGAGCATACGACCTCGCCATCTCCTCCTACCATATCTACGCCATTGACTTCACAAGAGAAAAGGGCAATGAAGGACAAGGGTCGAAAACGGTCAGGTAAGAAGCACAAGAAGCACGTGGCCATATTACTTCATCCTAAGATTAAGGCTTTTAAGGGTTGGAGGCATGAACCAAAGCCTTGGAGTTACCGGACTGTTGCGAAGTATGTGGACTAGTGCCACATCAACAAGTTATTTCTGTTGTGTCGTCATCCTTTGTACGTACAAAACGAGAAGGTTAACCTTGCGTATGCTAGGGACACAAGGTTCATGCGTAGATGCTTTGAGTATGAACTCTTCTATATTTGGAGACTAAAGTGTACAGAAATGATAATTTCAGTTTCTTTCTTGTACGAATGGGATATGCCGAAGTTGTTTTGAAGAAGGTAGTGGATTGGAGTATTGGACAACACTTTCAGAAATGCCTATCACGGTCCGTCCAGACAAAAAAGAGTGGGAGGAAGCCTTTAGCTTGTGGGCAAAGGATCCTTTTGATATAAGCAAGATGATGACATCGATTAAGCATGGAGCATCATTTGTTGTTGATGAAGAAGTAGTTTGGTCTTCCATTTCTTCCTCAAACGAGCACAACCATGAGTACAATGAATATTCCTTCTCTAGTGATGATGAAGATGTTTTCATCACCGAGTCCAGGAAGTCTTTGGATGTAGGCGTTCATAAAAAGAAGGAACGTGGAAAAGAGCCCATTACCTCAAACCCCCAGGAAGAAGTCTTGGAAAAGGTTGACCCCATGGAAGTGGAGGACTTTTCCATAGAGGGTGCAATGCTAAAAGGTGATAGTGATTTATCAAAAAATGAAGAGACCTTGATTGCCAAAATCGAGAGTGCACGTTTATCATTGAGTACAAAGAGTGAGGAATTGAAGAATTTGAAGGAACGCGAAGTGTCTTCTTCCACTGAAGCTTATTTGAAGCAACAATTGAGGTCTCAACCAAATACTCAAAGAGAGAGATGATGATTTTGCTGCTTTCAAGAAGAATGGAGACCAATATTTAGCTAAGCAGAGCACCGAAAAATTGTCGCAAGTTGACTATTATTTACTCTAGGAATCAAAATTGGAAACCCTACAACGTAGATGTAGCCACGTAGGAAAGCAGAGAATGAGCGACGAACATTGTGTGTGCAAATTATTGAAGAGGAAAAGAAATATTACAATGCGGCCCAAAAACATGTCTTGGAGGTGGAGGTTTTGGCAATGGCCTCGACATACGGTAATCTTCCGGAGGAGTTAGAAATGCTTCGGAATTTGGTGAAGTTCCATGAGACTAGAGTACAAGTGCTGGAAGATGAGTTTGTGGATAAGAGAGCCGAAAGCGAGTATTATACGCAATGGATGAAGTGGAGTAAGGATACAATGGGAAAGACAGGTGAAGAATACGAGAAAGTGAGTCTGCAACCTATTATGAGTGACTTCCTAAACCAAAAAGAGGTTTCTAGAAAGTAGTGTAAAGCATTTTGGTGAACAACATTGTAAATTTGTAAATAAGCCCAAATTTTGGATATTGCGGCTCTCTCGTGACTTAGTAAAGAAAATGCTACAATTTTTTTTGCATTCAAAGTTCACATGTTTTTTTAATAACTATTGTGCACTTCATAATGTGTGTTCCAGATTTATGAACTTAGTGTACTTTCAAATATTTTGTCACATCTTTTCAAACCAATGTAGTACAAGAACACAAGATCTAATGTTGCTCAAATCAATTTTGTTATGTAATTTTATTCTGGATTTGTACTAGAAATGTTTATCTTGGTATTTTTTGGGTGAAAACATAGCCCTAAAGACCTAACCCTATACAGGTTAAATAACCAATTGCTTCTTTTTCTAGCTAATTTCCATTGCTATTTGCATGGCTTGGAGAATTTTCAAATAATTCCAATAGGTTTTTTCCATTTTAAGTTTTTTCTTAACCCCTAAAGTCCCAAGGCCATTTTTCTATGAAGAAAAAATCGAAACTACCATTTCTACTGCGTTTGACCAAAATAACAACTAAAATTTTGTGGAACTCAACCGTAGGATCTTGAACTTCACTTGTTTAAGATTTTGTGGTTAAAATTGTATGATGTTTGACCGTACAGATTGAGAGATATGAGCATTCAAAGTTCAAAAAGCAAGTTTTTTGCAACACTAGACTGCACTTTCAAACGACTTTGATTGCTATTTCTTCCAAAAATGTGCACTATGGAATTTGAATTTAAAATTTATTGTATTGAAGAATTGAGGTGGGAGTGTAGGAAAAAAAATTCAAAAAATAACAACTTCTTTTTCATACTTCAAAAAATTGTCAAGTAGAAGTAGGTCCAAGATTGAAATTTTGCACTAAATTGATAATAGCTCTTACATGGGATTGAAACACAATAATCCGTTAGTCCCAACGGTGAAATTGTTCTAAGAAGCAAACTTCCACTTTTAAAATAAACAAATTTGAGAAAATTTCAAAATTGCATTTTGAAATGAATCCTATAAGTTATTTTTCAAAGATTTGTTTACATTGCCTTAAAAAGAAGAGAGTTCTTAACTTGCACATCACTAATCAAAATGGAATGAATCAAAGATTTTTATGTAGACAAAAACATGATGTTAGCAAAAAAAAAAAAAATTTAAATTTATTTTGAATTTTTGCAATATTTTTTGTACTGCCTGTCGAGTTTAGTTCTAGGTTTCTTGTGATGTAACTTTTGCTTCCGGGCACCGATTGAAATAAAAGTTATATTCCCTCAAAGCTTATCAGATTTTCTATTTTCACAAAAAGTTTCAAAAAATTAGTGTACAATTTCAGCCCATAGAAACATGCCCAAATTCCAAATTGTCTCTGGAGGGGACAATGGGACTTTAGGGGTTCATCATGTTCCCTTTATTATTTATGCAACTAAAATGATAACAATTACAATCTTCCATGAAATGAATTGAGATAATGGGATTGCTTACAATGATATACAATTTTGAATTCCAAATAATAAAATTTAAGGTTTAGAGTTGAACTAATTTTAGAAGCTTAAATGTCAATGCAAATGACAATGTCAAAGTGAACTTCAACTTTAGCTCTTTGATAATAAGCTTCATACAATTAGTTGTACCACATATTTGATTTTGTTTGAAGATAGTGAAGTATTTGGAGTAGAAAATAATGTAGAATATATTTCAAAAATGAAGGCACTGTAATATTGCAATACAATTGTGTAGCACACAATCATAGAAGGCTAGAAGTTGGCCTATATGCAACAAAACAAAAGCATTGAGAGCTACATGCTTCTATCGTATATAATACGCTTCTATATACTAGGGGTTTGACATTATATATCCTTGGACGTAAACCAAATAACCAAAGGAGAAATGAAGTCTATCTTTAAATTCTTAGACATCAAATCCATTTGGATTGTTTTTACTTCTTAGAAGAACTTGCTTCACAATGCGAAGGTTGAAGTGCTTCCTCAAGCACTATCTTTTTTTTGCACGAGTTCGTGAAGCTGGTCCTTCCGCATTCAAAATGAATTCCAAGACGTTGAATTCCTTGTCGTTTGTGGAGAATGTGCTTCCAAAAGATAGTCCAATGCTTGACTTTGGTAATAAGGTCCATACGTAGAGTCCATACAAGCCATGTTAGTCATGTCTTCAAGAGAGGCAAATTGATTGCGATCGGGTCCCTTTTTACCTTCATTATCCCAATGGTGTCCGTCCGGATGAAGACCCCATTTGAATTCTCCCGAGCTCTTCTCGAAGTATCCACCAAGGCATTGGTAGAAGAATGCCCTCCTTCCTTCGTTGTGTAGACCTTTTCCCATCAACTTCGGTGCCACTTTGACAATCTCAGCTGGGTTAGTTTCCCTGTTCAATTGAGAGCTACTAGATGCCTTTTCATCATCATGTAGCCTTTGACGTCAGCTCCAAACGAGGTCACGACCCCACAATGTCGTATAAGTCGTCGTTTCAGCGCTATGTTCCCAAGAAGGTGGCATGTATGTCATCAAGTTGAATATGGCATACAAGCGATTATGGAATGGTGCTGAACAAAGTACACAACGTCGTCTAATGAGGCATCCCATAAGGAAGCATTGAGGATGGTACACATGTGCACATGACCCGAGAGCCCAACCACCTTCAGGGCCAAATTGCTCTTGAAACACCATATTCATTAAAATGAGAGTTTTTCAGCCAAATAAGAGTTTTCCAATGTAATTTAAAAGAAAAACAACCTGAAATAAAAAAGTTTTAAGTCAATTTGATGAAAGGTTTTAAATCAATTTAGCTTGATTCGAGCTAAATTGACATAAAACCTTTCAAAATCAACCTAAAATTGAAAGATTTTGTGTCAATTCAGCTCGATTTGAGCTAAATTGACATAAATCCTTTCAAAATCGACCTAAAATTGAAAGGTTTTGTGTCAATTCAGCTCGATTCAAGCTAGATTGACATAAAACCTTTGAGAATTGACTTAAAATTGAAAGGTTTTGTGTCTATTTAGCTCGATTCGAGTTGAAAACTCTCATTTTAATGGAAATTGGTGATTTAGGTCAAGATTGGGAAAGTTATTTTGAGAGGTTCTAATTATTCCATTTTAATGAATATGGTGTTTTGACAAATGGGGCATTTTGTATGGTCGATTACAAAAGTTGCAGGTTGTGGCCATAGTAGCTTTTGGTCCTTTACTTCTATGTGACTAGACATTTGTTTTGCATAGTTCCAGCCCTATTGTGCCCAATCTATAATATTTGTGTCTGGCAACACTGGCATGTTTTTAGGAAACATGTCATCTAAGAGTGCCTAGGACGTGAGTCCATTCTCACGTTTAGGTAAAGCTGCAACAAAATTCTTTGAAACCTTATCTAATTCCTTGGCTATTTGCTGCAATCTGTCCATGGAGAGAATGCACGCCACCTTCCAATGGTAGTACGTGGCAACTAATTGATCCAACCGTCGTTGAAGCTTTTTGTTCTACTTTTCAAGGTCTCTTTCTTTGTCACTCTGCCTTGATTGCTAAACTGCTGGAAATGAGAGTGAATCTTGGATCCCATGAATATCGTTCGTGTCAGTGGTCGTATCTCCGCCAATCATAGTGAGGAACGCACTTCGATTATTTTCCAAAACCTTAGCACGCTTGGAAGGAGGTGGATGGCAAGGAACATCGTCGGTAAGGTCCCCCACAACTTTATTTAGATGATGTGGATCATGGTCAACAAAAGCCTCATCCATATCCGACAAAGTGAAAGTGCCAGCTTGATTTTCTCGGAGGGCTTGAAGCTTAGTAGATTATTGTGCAATGAGAGCATCTTTCAGTTTGCATTGTCTTTGCAATTTCTTCAAGTCACTTTCCAATGAAGCAATCTTGTTGTCTTTGATCTGTAAGAGGTTTTGAGCCTTTGCTAGGGTCATAGTGTTGTGACCTACATCCACTCGGGATTGAAGAGCTGGTGCACCAACAATTGTTTCACTAGGCCCTTCATCGTTGCAACTGAATTCAAAGACATCACTTGGGTTCTGTGTAGGCAATGGTGGATTCAAAGCTAATGGAGAAGCCCCTTGTGGTCCAATTCGTGTAGTGGAACGTTGCACTCTTGACGATTGTCCAAATTTACGACGCCGTGGACAATTTCATTCTGATTTGGAGGGAGGCCATTAGGTAGTTCCATGGCTCATTCTACTAGAAGAACCCGCATACCATTTGAATTGTCACCCTCTTTTGATGACTCTGTGTCAATTTCAATCGGGGCCTAATTCCTAGAAACACTTCGAAAAGGACCCAAGCCACCCTCTGGAAAAAGGAGATTCCTTTTGGTATACAACCATCATTTGGATGTTTTACATGAGGACTGGATTTGATCGTGCTCTAGTCAGCCTCTTTCTTCAATGCCACCTCAACATAGGCTCTTCTAGCAAGGAAAAGAGGGGCCTCATTCCTTTCTACAAAGGCCGTATTGTAAAGAACTTGCCACAATTCAATGCACCTATTCACAAATATTTCATTCTCACAGAACTTCAAGTTTGCCTTGTTGCTGTGTCAATGGTGATGATGACGCCATGCCGGAAAGAACTTGCTTATGTGGCACCACTCAATGTAATCTTCGCAAGTTTGTATTGACCATTGCTTAAGCTCCTCGTTCCATCCCTTGAAAGTAATGCGGTTAGCACTATTCAACACATGCAACCACTTTCAGTGACAACTGACAAGTACCCCTACGCTTCTGTTCCTTGTATTTTTGAAGCTTTTGCAATCCCACAACACAACGTGGACCCGGTGGAGGGATTTCAGCAAGAAATTCTCCAGTGGTATTGTCTCCACTAGCCATGGTGGATTGTTGAAAGTAAGGTGCCAAAAATATGTAGAGGGATTGTTGAAATCAAACCACCAAAACAAGAACCTTGGATGAAAGTAGTCAATAGTAAATTTTCACCACCAAATGCTTATGCATGTAGCCAGAAAGGGATACAAGCCAATAAGCCTTAGTAATGAACATAGGAGAATGAAGATTCGGTGACTTCATATATAGGCGAACCTGGGTGTGGATGCAAAGTAGGCACGTCCGGATCACTTAGGCAACCAACGGTCCTAGGGGGGCGACTACGAGTCCTGGAGGGGCGACCTACGGTCCCGGAGGGGCGAACGTGGATTCTAGAGGGGCGACCGCAACTCCAATGGAGGGGGGCGCGTGCATGTGACAAAGGGCGAGTGCGGGTCTTGGAGCGGCGAACTTGAGGGCAAGTGCGACCACAGGTGTGGGTAGGGGCAACTGCAACCTAGTTCCCGTGTTCGCCTCAGACTTGTAATCACCCCATACCCGTAGTCGCCCATACCTGCGTTTACCTAATATCCGCGGTCGCCCCATACCCGTGGTTGCCCCATACCCGTATTCGCCTCATACCCACAATTGCATCCACCCAAAGTCGCCCTAAATTTGCCATGCGGTTGCCACATAGTAGCCAGGTAAGCCTAAGTAAATAGGCGGTAAATTTCAAAAAAGTCAAAGGATAAAGTTGACTCTATTAGATAGATGAGACCCTCTACTAGACGTCTTCGACATCGAGTTTGTCGAGTTGTCGAATTGTCTGGGTAGACAACCCTGTTAATAAGGTTAGGTGCTTCACAAAATCTCGTGGGTTCGATCTTTAGGATCATTTTGTTATGCTCTAGAGTGATTTTGGGGGGTATAACAAGGAAATTGCTTGCCTTGTGTTGCGACAACACATACAGAAAGGAAAAGACAAACGGAATTACAGAACATTTGGTAAGGTCTGATCAAGGTCCTAATGTAGCTTTATGACCCTGATGCAGAGGAGAAGGAAGGAAGAGTAGAATGAAGATAAGAAGGTCTACATTAAACATGCATTTCTAATTGACCGAACTATAAGAAGTCCCAAACCACAATTGACATGTATGATAGAAGATCAAGAATACTCAGGCTCAACAAGTTACAAATTCTCATGATTCCTATTTAGTTCCTATCTCTCGGACGCAGCAAAAAAAAAGATTGTGAGGTCCCATGATCGTATCTTCTAGATGCGGGAAAAATGGATCGTAAGATCCCTTGATCAAGCGATGTAGAGAAGATTACCTATTCATATAAATCGAGAATTCAACAAATTCAATATTACAGAGAGGTCAAAAAATCTGCAGTATTTAAAATCTGTGATGTCCTTCGACAAATGCCGTACACGACGTAAATCAAGTATCGAGTGATCCCTTGATCAAACCTCAGTTCAAGGCACACTTGAATTGGAAGGTTCTATTCAACTAAGGTACATAATTAGTAACAAAAAAATGGTTATCATAGACTCTGACAGTCGTATACTACAAATCCACAAATCCAAGGAGGAATTGTACATATATAGGGCTGTTATATGATTTCAGAATATGACACCCACACTCTTTCCATCAAAATAAGTTCTTGTAAATTTCACAATACAGAGGGAATATGAACAAAAGAACATGAAATACAAATTAAAAAAACACCCTACAATAGGGAACAAAGCACAAAAATAATAGATCACGTCGTCCATTGAAAAGAATTTCATCCAGGCACTAGAATTTTAGTAAGTGCATGTGCATAAAAATTTATTCCTGTAGATTGAACTTTGGTGAAAACAATGAACAATCCTTCAGAGGATCTCACGACCTAAAAGGCCCACCATTGAATACCAAGAGAGAAGCAAATACTTATACAAGCAGATGCTTTGTAAGGCCTAAACAATTCCTTGGAATTCATCAAATGTTTATTATTATCAAAAAATATTTGTACATGAAAACAAACTACAAAAATACGTTTAGTGTGGCTGCTCTACCAAGATATGTTACAAACTTAAAAGCCTATACAACTAACCAAAGTGAATTTTCAATAGTTCTAGTACATTGAATAGTATTATAGTATACACTAATTGTCCAAAATGATATTTAGTACGCCAAGAAGTCTATTGTGCGATAGCCAAGAAGTCAAATGTGGCACAGCCAATCCTCTTCAATGGTCTAGCCTCCACAGGACTAAGAGGAGGGAAGTCTACCATTGTGTCTTGTTGGACATCAACAATCATGCCAACCATAGGCTGAATAGGCACTGCAATCGTCGTGGGATCCCCCAAATCAACTTCAACTCCCACCACCTTACGAATACCTACACAGTCACCACTTGATTGATCCTTTTGCTCTGTAGGTGTCTGCATTTTCTTCGTGATTGAAGGAACTCTCCATCGGTCTGCGTACGTGCCCCCCTTCTTCAACAGTGGAATGTCGTCACAAGAATCCGTTGGCATTGTGAGATCCCCTGATGTATCCATAATTCGTCCTCATCCTTGAGTTCCACTGCTTCGACAAACGATACATTGTTCCACGTAAATATACCTACCCTAGAACTAGAACCTTGTAGACGGCCAAGGGTCAATTCCCTAGTCTTAGAGGGTACAGACTTCGAACCACATGAGACCAAAACGTTTGCCACTTTTGCTGCATTGCGTCTGGCAACACTCCTTGGTGTCCGCGGCTGCGGCCGTTATTCGGGATCCAGCATATCGTGACCCTCATTCGACGACGTCATGTCCAATTGCTTCTCCCTAGACAATCCAGCAGTTGGGCACTGACGTTTCATAGGCAATTTAGATCTCGACTTCACAATAGGTGTAGTAGACTTCGCCTTCTGCGTTCTTGTTGGATCCACTAGTGGAACCTTTGATTCTGTATCCTCTGAATCCGCAACACATGGAAATAACCTATAGGGTGGTCTGGATGCTGTCAATAGATCCTGCGGCATCTCAGAATCTGTTGGAGGATCATTTTGAGGTCGTCTGGAACATCATCCTCATTTTCAGGAGCCGGCTTTGGGTGAAAGTGATTCCAAATCTGCTTGGAATATATTGTGGCCTCCACTAATGCTTCCTCGGAATCCACGATTTTGAGAACTTTAACATGAGGCCAATACTGAAAGACAATTATTAGTTGTTAGTAATAGTGTCGATTAGAATCCAAAAAAAAAATCATCTTTTGAACAAATAAAATGTAGTTTACAAGGCCTATCAAACCAAGGTATATGATCTCAGGCCCTCCGTTGACATTTACAATGACATGCTGATCGCATGAGAGTCCTCCAAATATCTTCATTGCAGTGCTAAACTTCAGATAAGGCAAATGCGATCGTTGCTAGTAATTGTGCTCATCTTTCATTTCCGCCGTAGTGAAAGAGAGACTCAACTTCTCTAATCCCGAGAAGAAGCTTCTGAAGGTGGCCTACACGGTGTAGTGACAACTATACCTAAATATAAAAACAACAAAAACATCAAACCCGACTATCATAGCATAGGAAAGTCAAGTTGCTTCTCTAAGACTGGAATTGGTCCTAAAGTGACCCGTTTATCATTCCCACAAGGACTTAGTGGACAAATTTATTTGTAATCGGAAAACAGGAATCAAACACTACAAAAAACCCCAGACAAACATACTCTAATCTGGTCAAAGGTCTAAATATACTGTGATTCTAAACTCTTTCCTTAACTCTTTCTACCTAACTACTATGCTAACTGTAGATTGGAGTTGAAATCAAGGTACCTAATCCGATCTTCCTATTTCCGGTCTTTTCTGACTAAGTATCCAAACTCAAGTTCAATCTCTTATCTGAGAGGGATCTGCATATTGTGATTAGGAAGGGAGCTTAAGACCTACTCTCTGAGTTTAGTAGTGTTAAGAGTGCTACTTAAAGAAAGAAAAGAAAACACCACCCATTCAATCCTATTGACTGAGTCTCCTTCACAACTTAATCGAAAAGATTCGATCCAGCAGGTCACACAAAGAGACTTCAACCAAACAATTTAACTTAAACTACAACGACAGCCTACCAAATTAGTTTAGATTCTGGGCAGAGAAAGGGGATACGTGAATTAGAAGATTTATACTCTCCCTACGAGTTTCCAGATACTGCAGACTTATCAACCAATATACTTAGAGCTATCCGGAGTTTCAATAGTCAATACTCCAATCTACTGGGATTATCTAAAGTACTGAAAACACAAACCAATCACGCTAATGGGATCAAGAAGTCACTATCACACACAACCTCACTTACATTTCCAGGAATCCAGATAAATTCAATATCCGGGTACACTTCCTCCCTACCTATTTTTGCAACCCAACTGTGTACTCACATACATAAACTGCCTATTGAGTACATGTAGACACAGAGAAATGAATCCAAGGAGTCCAAATTAGATTGCACAATGCTAGAAAAACAAGGTATGGAAATGCACACTTGGCCTACTAACCAACCGGCTCTAAATACTTTACAACCCAAGGAAAACTTCTGCCCAAGGGATTTAAAATCACACCACAAGGAAATGACATGCGTCATTCGCCTTATCCTACCCTAAGTTGACTTCTACTAAAGTCCAAAAACTGCCCTTCAAAGTGGATCTCAGATCTGTAAAAACCGGATCTAGGCAAGTCACCCAAAAGATTGCCTACTCACCTAAAAGTAACTTGGATGTTACTTTCTACCAAAAACCTAGGTTTTCAGCCACCATTCTAATTTCCTTCTTAATTCTAAAGTTACTTCTTCTGCCGCTTTGTTGGAGTCCCTTCTGATTTGGCTACACCCTTTTTTGCTAGTTATTTTTGGACAGAATTGGAATTCTTCGAAATCTTTCACTTCTTCGCCTTGGCCTTCTGCACCTTCAACTTTGCCTTCATTCTACTTGTTGCCAATTTTGCATCCACATTTGAATCTGGTTCTAACTCCTCTTCTGATCTTGAGCCAGAATCCTCCTCCGATTCTTCTGACTCTTCTTCATCTTCAAATTCTAGCGGAATGGATTCCTTCTTTGACTAAGTTTCTGCCATCGTCTTTTTTTTGACTGGACTGGACGGGGAAACATCGGAAATCTTGTTAGGAGGAGTTTCCCACCCTAGTCCATGGGACTGCACCTTACTTCAGGTGTGGGATCCTGGTGTGGATCCGCGCTCAGTTCCGGAGTCTGGTGCAACTTTGATCTTGGTGGGTGTGACGATAACCACATCCCCCAAGGTCTCTCCGGATTTCTCCAGACCTATAGGTGAGGATTGCTTTCCTCCCAGCCTTGGTGGCTTGGAAGGAGTGGCATCCTTTGCCTTTTCAGTTTCCAGTTTAAGTTCCAGTTGGAGGGGCTGACTTGCCTCTCCCATTACTTCCTTTAACTGAATGAGAATGTCCTTCATTTTAAGGTTGAAGGAGACCAAAACATTGATGATCTTGTCATCCAGCTTACCCCCTTGGCCCCTTCCTCTAAGACCTTCTCATCAAATAGTTGGGACTTAACTAGTACATCCGCCGGAATAGAAATAAACTCCCGGATTCAGTCGAAGGTGTCCTATGATCTAGCTGCAACTTTCTCACTTTCTTGCTTCTAACTAATCATTTTCTTCTTAAGCGTGAAAAGCTCATCTATCAGTTCATGTACTCCTGCAGTTCCGGCTTTGTCCTCAGCATCCCGGATAAGATTCCGAACCTGCTCTACATACCCAGTCACGGGAATGTTTCCTAACAGCTTATACACCTTTTTCAAGGTGGTACTCTCTTTCTCATATATTTCCCGGACTAGGGTGAGCTCTTTTATGATGCCTCCCAGAGGGTCCTGGTTCCAGACTGGATCATTTTCCTTATTCCTTTGGACTTCTTCTCTCTCTTTACTTTTCAATTCCTTCTTTACCCTAGAACTGGAAGGCTCTTCCTTCTTCCCCTCTACTTCCTCCCACTCTTCCTTTGATTCTATCTTCATACCATGGATCAGCTTTACTTCCTGCACCATATACTCTTGCATTTCATGGGCTTTCATACAATCATGGGCATAGTATATGTGGAAGTACGTATTATCTACATTAACAGAAATAATAGTCAATAGTAAATATATAGAGTAGAAATTTTTAAATTTTCCGTAATAGGTAGGGAATAGGAAGCCTAAAACCAGAAATAGGAATTAGAGCCTTTACGGAAATCCTTAAACTGTAATTAGGGTTACGGTCAGATCCGGAAACCCTATCCGAAAACCCTAATCCGGAAACCGGAAAGTTCCGGCCGAGTAGGCCCTAGAACCTAGTCCGGCTAGGGAACTTGCGGGAACGCCAAGCCAAAAAGCTACTTAATCCCCGCTGTCTCCTTCATTCTTCCTCTTTCTCCGCGTGATTATCGCGATGGCGCTTAGTGAGTGAAAGTGTGGTGAGATAGGAACGCGTTAGGGAGAGAAGGGGAGGCTGGTGTCGATCGCATCGGTAAGTAGGACGGAAGATTAGCGGAAACTTAGCGGATCAGGCGACGGAAACTTAGCGGATACATTAGCGGAAGTGAGTCGGAAGTGAGGATAGAGTATGTCGGTGGTTATGGCAGGGCCCAGTGTGCTACGGAAGTCAGGGATCATGGCCCGGATGATCAGTCCAGAAATCCCTGAGAATCCGGAACACCACCATCAGCTGGAGGACGACTTGACGGATATGGGGTGTCTAGGGTTTCTGAAAAGACCCTGGAACATCCGGAGCGAGGAGATGATAGACGAGCTAGTCTACAGCGCTCTGAATCAGTATCACTTGACCGTTAGGGGTCGTCCAAAGTCCTGGACAACAGAGATATGGGCCGGAGTCTATTTCGCGTCCACTAGAGGATCCGGATGGGCCGGCCGGACAGAGAAATTCGCCGCGGATAGGTTCCGGAATCCGGCAGATCCGAAAGAGGGTTACATTGCGTTTGACTGCCGGAACCCTAGGGACCAGAGACTCTTAGAGTTTCTGAGCCCCATCCTGTATCCGAAAAAGCCCAGCCGGATTACAGTAACCCTAGCAAATATAGTCTTTGGAGCCTTAGGGGAAAGAGGGAAACCGGCCCCTAGACCAGTTAGCTGGGGGCTCATTATCCAGTCGATAGTGGATAAGCTTTCCGGAAACCTGGTGGGAAAGAAATCAAGTCCCATCAGTCCGTACCTCCTCCACTTGTATCACAAGCAGGAGGTACTTAGCAGTCCGGAAGACATCATCTACCGGCAGGGAGATAGCTTGCTCTGGTACGGTCTTCCTCCGGATTCGGATCCGATGGATGAGGAGCCGGAAGAGGAGGAGAAGCCGGAACTAGAGCATGACTCACCGGACAGGCACGACTCCCGCCGGAAGAGCACGGACCCGGAATCAAGAGGGAAGAGCCAGCTTCCGGATCTTGTTCCATCCCGGAACACTGATCCGGATCTGGATATCTTCGAGTCGACCATCTCCTGGCTGCGGAGTCAGAAGGCTTCAAACGACTAGATGGCTACTCTGATCCGGAGAGTCTGCACGGTATTGAAGGTAGCGGACGAGATGGAGATCATGGAGGCGATCAAGAGTAGACCGGATCCGGAGATGATTCGCCTGCTGGAGGGACGGATCCGAGCAGTGGAGGCGGAACGCGATCATCTTCAAAACTGCGCATCGTGGGCAGAGAGGGAGATGAACACCGCCAACAAACGAGCAACGGATGCGACGGAGCTGGTCCGGAAGTTGAGAGACCTCATCGACCCGCCATCGGATATCATCACCAGATCCGCACTCTGGAACAACCAGATGACCCGGGAAGGCCATATTTCCGGAACCAAGGTTGTGAAGATCTTGGTAGAGTTCGAGGCGCGGATCGAGGTCACATTGAAGGAAATGCGCCAATTGGTCGACCACTTCGATCCGCTCAGTGGATTGGACGCCTCGCTATTTCCGGAAATACCCGGAGGAGAGTTCCAGGAGACAACACAACTCAACCTGGGAGCACGATCGTCGGCCCAGCAAGCACCTGGAAGATCCTCGGTATAGAAGGAGATTATGGATGGGAGGAGGATTCCGGATCCGGTTTTGACACCCCGGAATACTTCGGTAAACCTCTTCCCACCCATTCTGGATGCCACTACAAACGTGACGGCGATGACGGAGGATCCGGTTGGGATTCAGAATCCAGCCCGGACCCATCCGGAGGAGTTCACACATATGCAGCAGAAGACTCCTCCGCGGCCACCACCGTCGACCCCCATCGAGATCATTGACCTGGAGAAGAAGAAGGCCACCAGGCGGAAGGTCAGCAGCGATCCGGAGGAGGTTCTCGAGTCGGATGAAGAGGAGGTGGTGACGAACTCGTCTTCCGAGTCGGAGTATGCAGAGACGGATCCGGGTCCGCCAAGGACCCGGTCCGCAACGAAGTCCACCCCGCCGAAGCAGATCCGGCCGAAGGCGCCAATCCAGATTTCGAAGGGCGGAACGTCAGCGAAGAAGGCGCGGAAGGGTAAATGACTAGGTTGCGTAGTTGGATTGATAGTTTTAGTGTTTTGTCTTCATCGCGGGTTTTCCGGATGTAGGACCCGCTGATCCGGAATGCTAAGTAGTTCCGGATTTCTAGGAATTTAACGGCTTTCCATTTTTCCCGGATCGATCACTTGGCCGTTGTCCGGATTTTCAGCTGGCCGTTGGCCGCTTTTTCTTTGGACCGTTTTGGTCGTGTTGTTTTGGTTTTTAAGGGCGGGCCGGCTTGTGGCCTGTCATTCCATTTTGTGTCATTCAATCTGAGCACCCAAGAATAAACACCTTGGGAATCATTATCTTGCGTATCGCGTCTTGATTACTTGTGTGTGGGTGTATCCGGGAGAGTGTGCAAGGTAGGAATCCGGATTGGTTGGTATCCGGATCCGACTGAAGGTATCTTGCAGAATAGTTTAGATTGAACTTGAGGAGCTGCGCGCGGTGCCTTTAAATCGCTGGAACGGTGATCCAGTAGGATCCGGTAGTGGTCAGGGAGCTAATCCGGAACTCATGAGTAGTTTCGTGCGGAAGTCAGCAGCCGCCAAGTGGAACATTCCCAAACCATCGGAAGGTCTGCCAACCTCAAGAACGGTCGACAGTTAGGAAGTAAGTCCTTTAGTTCCGGATTCCAACTATCCGCGGTTGTTTTGCGGTTGAGTCTAATTTACGAGTGAGGAGTTGTGCGTGGTGCCTTTAAATCGCTGGAACGGTGATCCGGTGGGATCCGGTAGTGGTCAGGGAGCTAGTCCGGGAACTCGAGAGTAGTCCCGTGCGGAAGTCGGCAACCGCCTAGTGGAATATTCCCAAACCACCGGAAGGTCTGCCATCCTCAGGAGTAGGCGGAAGCTTGATCCGGAAAGTAACTGAGTGTCGTTGTAGTAAGGGTGGGTGAGGGTGTATCTCTGCGTGACCTACCTTCCGGGTGGCCACCCGGAATGTTGTGAGAGGGACCATCTTTCCTCCTTACCGGACTGAGAACTTTGAGGACGGATAGTTGTTTGTTGTTTAGGAGTTGATAAGTGTGTTACTTGAGTGGTGATGTTCCCCACCCCTCGAAAAGAGCAAGTGAGGACCCTCTGAGGATAAAACAGAGGTACCAAAAACCGGTGTGACGAATAGTGAGAGTAGAAATCCGGATCAAGGTGGATCCGGATTTGATTCCGGAAGGCAATATTTCCGGAACTTGGGTTTGTGTTGTGTTGGATCAAATTGCGGATTGTCATTTCCGGGTAGATCCGTAGTTCCGGAAGCTTATCTATCGCGACAACATCTGGAATTCCCTGGGACGATAACTCGTGTCACCTTAATGCTTTTGTGGTATTAAAGATACCTACGCCTAGACTGCGCGTACGATAGTATAGGTGATAGAGAAAGGGAGAGACAGTAGATGGTTTATTCTTTCGTACCGATTTATAGAACTTGGCGACATGGTCTCTTACTACTATGCCCCAATCTACCTTCCGGTCTCCCGATAGAGCACTGAAAATAGTATTCCCCACGGTGATGGTTAACCAGGTACCCCTATCCAGACTAAAGATGGAAACCAGGAATTCCAACACCTTTTTCTCTCGTGCGTCCTTGCATTCACTCACCATGTACCCGTCCTTAGCGTGAGGGGCGTTTAGGAACTTACCCACGGTGAACTTGTTCGTCCATGAGGCTGCTCCTTCTCCACTCTTTAGAAATTCGTAAACTTCCCGCCAAACCGTTGGCATTCATTTGTTCGGAAACGCCTAAACCATCTTCAACCACTCGTTCGACTGCGGATGAAGCATCTCGCGTACTATCCCGTCGTCCTTGAAGCTCCAAGGGCATTCCACCAAGCCGGCGTAATCCATTTGGCTGAGATCCTCAATCAGATCTGACCTTGCCGCTACATCCTCCGGAATGACCGGATAGATATTCTTCAATGCTACCTTGGGGGTCGTGGTCTCCTCTCCAGACTCCTCCTCAGACATGTCGTAGCAGAAACTTCTATGGCACTCGAATTCTAACTATCAGAATACTAGGATCGGAAACAAAAACCGGAAAACAGCTACAGACTAAGAGGACACTTGAAAACACTTGCACATGGTTGCAGATGTTTTGGAAAACACCACAATGATATGAAAATTCTAAGTAACCAACCCATCTTCTCCCACCTGGATTTCTGTAACAGTTTTCTACTATTGGATCTGACCATTCCGGCCAGTAGACCATTGGATCCAACCGTTCCCTATTTCTTGGTACCTAGCCTATTCGCTTCCAATGTTCCCTAGCTAGTTTCCAATAATCGAATTCATGGGATCTACTCGTGGCAGAACCCCTTTCTCGATATCTGATAGTTTCTGGTTATCCAATTTATCTACTCAAGACTTTTCTAACTTCTGATTTCTGTTCTTAAGCTATAGATCTAGTTTTGCCCTAAAAATCTAAGAAAATATAGACGAAATCAAAAAAATTAAGCCTATTCTCTAGCTTTATATACTATAAATGAGTTTTCGGGTCACGACATCACCCCATTTTCAATTGTGAACGTTCTCGTGAACACTCGGAATGTCAATCAGGAATCCTCTCTTGTTCGGTGTCAAGGTTTTAGTCTGAAAGCTCATCCTAATTATACTTCTTCACCCTTGATCCATTCACCTTTGTTCCTAGAGCATTTCCTTGAAGGTCTTTAAATTGAAGAGAACCATTTGGGAAGATCTGACTGATTCGTTAGGGTCCCATCCACCTCGTATGTAACTTACCTAGAAACTCCTCGTGACGGTTATCATAGAGCAACACTATTCCTCCTTGTTCTATTCCGTGGCTCTTAGGTAATCTAGAATCAAAGTCCTTCCTTTTGGTCTGGACCAGAATGGTCCTTTCTAATGCATCTTCTCTGGCTTCCTCTAGCTCTTTGATAGCCAGTAACTAGAAACTGGAACTATTTTCCCGGATTCCTTGTCTTGCTGCCATCACTCGATGTGATTCCACCTCCATCTCAATTTTATGCAAAGCATCCTGTCCAAACATAAGAAAGAAGGGACTTTTACCAGTGGTGGTTTTCTTTGATGTGTTGTAGGCGTGTACAACTGATGCTAACTTCTAGTCCCAGTCTGTTTTGTAAGTTGCGACCATCTTATTCAGGACCTTCCTAACAATCCCGTTGGCTCATTTCGTCAACCCATTAGCCTTAGGATTGTAAGGGGTCATCTTCCTATACTTTATCAAGTAGGTGTCCGTGATCAACCGGATTGTCTCGTTCAAGAAATGGGTCCCTTGATCACTCACCAGCTCCAACGGATGTCCAAATCGCATCATGATTTCTTCAAACAAGAAACATGCTGCGATTTCAGCATCATTCTTCTAGGTTGCCCTTGCTTCAATCCACTTGGTGGCGTAGTCTGAAACCAGAATAATGTATTTCTTCCTCCGGGTACTGACTAGATTAATAGGTCCAATAAAATCAATCCCCCATTTCTCAAATGGAGCGAGGGGAATGATTGGCGTTAGTGGCCAGTGGTTTCGAAAAGAGGGGGCCCCTGTCCTTTGACATTGGTCACAAGTCCCAACAAATGTCTTCACATCTCGGATCATGGATGGCCACCAATATCCCGCCATTCGGATCTGGTTAATAGTGGTTATGGCAACGAAATGTCCTCTTGAGGATCCAAAGTGCAGAGCGTTTATGACCTGCTTCCTCTCTCTTTTCTCTAGCCAAGCACCTCCTCAGTTTATCATTTGCCTCCATCTTGAAGAGAACTCCGTAAATTAAGGTAAAAGGTGCAACCTTTTGTTGAAACACAATCTTTTCTTTAAGCAAATATCCTCCAGGAAACTTCTAGCTCATGAAATAGTCAATAATTTCTTGGAAGTCGGATACCTCAGGTCCTCCAATGTAGAATATCACTGCTTCCTCATGTGAATCTTGAGTTCCCAATTCTTGATTTTGACAATCAAGGAACTCGTCCGAAAAGTCTGCAGATATATCTTCTACTGCTTCCGGTCCTTACTGCCTGGAAAGGAAGTCGTCATTTGCATTTGCCTTTCCGAGTTTCACCATAACTTCATAGTTGAACTCCTGAAGTAGAAGAATCCATCTTACAATCCTTCTGGATAAATCCGGTTTATTCACTAAATACTTCAGGGAGTCATGATCCGTGTGGAAAATGATTTTGTACCCTAGTAAGTAGTGCCAGAAATTCTTGCAGGCATATACCACAACAAGGGCCTTTCTCTCCGTTGTAGTATAATTCCTCTCTGCTGTGCTCATCTACCTACTTGCATAATAAATCGGACATTTTGATTTTTCCTTAGCCTACCATAGAATGGGTCCAAGGCACCATCCGGATGCATCTAAGGTGACATGGAAATCCCAAGTCCAATCTAGTGGTGACAGGACTGGGACCTAGACTAGTTTACTCTTCAACCCTTCAAAAGCTCATTGCCTCTCATCAGTCCAGACAAATTCTACTTCCTTCTTTAGGACCTTAGTCAATGGATTAGCCAGTTTGGCATATCTGTCGATGAATCTCCTATAGTACCCTACACATCCTAAGGAACCCCAGATTTCTCTAACACAAGAAGGGGGGACAAGAGTCAAGATTACTTTTACTTTGTCCGTATCAACCTCCAATCCTCTTTTGCTCACAATATGGCCAAGTAGAATTCCGGATTGCATCCCAAGAAAACACTTACCCAGATGTAACTTCAATCCGGTTTCCCTACACCTTACGAATGTCTTCTCCAGGAACTCTAGATGTTGCTCATTTGTACTGAAAACCGTGAAGTCGTCAATGAATATTTCCAGGAAATGTCTGAAAAAATCCCTGAAAATGTCCATCATCAACCTTTGAAAGGTTTCGGGTGCATTGCACAACCCAAATGGCATCCAGTTGAAGGCAAAGGTTCTCCACTCAGTGGTAAACATTGTCTTCAACTAGTCTACTAGTCGAATGGACACCTGGTTGTATCCAGAAAATCCATCCAAGAAACTATAACATTCCTGACCGGATACATGGTCAAGGATTATATTCGTAAAAGGTAACGGAAAATAATCCTTCTTTGTAGCTGCATTCAACTTCCGGAAGTCCTGACATACTTGAATTTTTACCTTCCCATCAGTTCCAACCTTCTTTAGAACTACCACAATGGGTGATACCCATTCCGAGTTGTTGACTGGATAGATAAATCCGACTTCAACATTATATTCATTATTTTGAGAGGGTGGGAACCTCTCAAAATAATATTGTCCATTTACATGTCTACACAACAACGCTAGCGTGCGAGCTTGGAGCGGCGAGCTTGTAAGCTGCGAGCATGGAGCTTGTGAGCGTGGAGCCTTAAAATTAAAAAAATTCAACTTTTTAATCCTACTTTTTATTTTTTATTTTTTATTTTTTAATAAGTAAAAAAATTTACTATTTTTAGTAAATTTTGGAACCTATAACCACTTATCCTATTACCGTGGATTTGAAAGAAAAAAAATTCATGGCTTGGCAATTGCTTTTTTTAATATTTCAAAAACTTCAAATTGTGGTACATAGTTTACCATTTACTTCACTAACTACAATTTGCATATCTATGTATTCACAAATTATATCAAGAATATAATATACTATGTTAAGTAAATAAGTCTCACAAAAACAAAGGTGGATATAGTTTCATGAAACTCTCGTAGGAATTTTTGAATATCATAAACAGACCATTACTTAGGTTAATTTTTAAAGTTTAAACTGCAGTTCAGTGTCTTTCAAAAACACCAAAACATAAATGCAAAACAAATTGTGAAGTGAAGAAAAAATTGATGACTTCCGGATGTAATGTAAAACAAAGATAAATATATAAATGGAATTTAAATAAGAGAATGAATTGAAAAACCAACAAGAAATTGAAAGAGATATAAGCATGTTCCATTCCATATGCTTAAAAACATTTTCTTTAAACCAAATGTAAATTAATACAATATGATTCAAGTACATAAGACAATCTAGCCATACCTACTCTGAAATTGTGATTATTCCTGCTTTAACTAGAAGAAGCTTCAACTCGTTGAAACTATAACTTGGTGCATGAATGAATTTGTCCTCATGGATGTCCATCTTGCAGAAGTACCTGTACAAATAGTACAAGTGCTTGCAATTTACGTACTGTTGACGGCCTCCAATGGTTGAAATAGCCATGTTTATATAGTCCGGGCATGTGCAAAAGGGGTACATTCCCACTGTGATTCGGTACACATTTTTGTTATGGTCTAACCCGGTTTGTAGTGATACAATTGCACCTAGTCCCAGGAAAGGCAACAATGTAACTCCCAAAATTTCTCCTTTGACATTGCCAGCACTCTCCCACTTGTTCCGCTATTCTATAGTTGGTGCATTTGCAATTCTCTGTATGGTTCGATTGTTTCGAACTGCAGGATACACATCTGTTGTAGGTGGCTGATCATACAACACAATCTTGAATATGTTTGACAAATTGAAGAGTCGACGTGGAGATAGTACAAGGCGCTCTTGGAGATGAAAGCCACCATGTTGTAATAGCAAAGTCTCATCTCGGCTCAAATTTGTCCCAATTAAAACAGGCCAGACCTCTAGCACCTTAGGCCAATCTAGAACCCACTTGCGCTTGCTTCCTTTCACACATCGTTCAATGTCATCAGTACAAAACCAAAAGTCAACCACCACCTCTCGCTTACTCCCATAGTCTTCTTTTCTCCCATGATATGTGGGAGCAAGGGTTCCCTACTTCCCTTCTGTCCCTTTGCAATTTTCGCAGTGCACTTTATATTTGAACCCCATTGTTGAGCAAAACATTTTGCATTTGATTTCTGGTTGATTCTAGCTATGTGCCACTTTGAAGTGTCACAATCACTTTCGAAAGCAACCGTCACATGTCTAGAATTGTTCACTTCAGGTACTTTACCTCTGTTCCCGGAAGAATCAATAGAAGCCGTTGTGGACCGTGTTCGAACACGAGGTTGGGAGAAGTTGACTTTATTTGGTCTATGTGAGTCTCTAGCATCGCCAATTGATATGTCCAACTTCCTCTTCATGCTTCCAAAGATTTCTTCTCCTTCCAAATGAGGTATACGACTTCCAATACCTTCACTTCCAGGTAATGTATTCAGTGCCTCTGCAATCTTCTTAGGATCTTCGCTTCGTCTTGCAGCTCTCAACTTCAACTCGCCCTTTGATGGACCAGATCCAGATGCATATCCCTTCAAGTATGTACGATAGTTTGTCATTTGCATCCATGCACGAATACTGTCATCGCAAGTGGCGTCAAACAAATTGTTTCCACGATTCCCAGACATTTGAAGCCACTTGTTATGCACTGTTTCTGACAAGTTGCATGATGGCATATCTGCCATTTCCTCCAAACTTAAATCCTACAAAAGCATCTACAAAATATTTTTAGCATTGACATTCAATACCATATTACCATACAAAACAACCCAAACTAAAACAACTCTGAACTACAACACGTCAATTCACGTAATATTGAAATCATTTCAAGTAAATTGTAGGACATCAAAATTAAATAAAAAACTCATCTACTACAAAATATCATTCTACAAAACAACCAACTTCACGTGAATTTTAAAATATCAGCCCTTCAATAAAAAAATTTCCCCGCTTCTTGAACCAATTATAGGAGTACTGAGAGGCAACCCCAAAACCTTAGTTGGATCCGACTTAGGTTTTTGGGGTGCCTTGCAATACCCCCATTTCTGGTTTAAGGGCATAAAAAAAAAATTTATTCCACATTTTTTAAAACTTATTGGTACACCTAAATTCTTTGCTAAAACTAGTAAATGCATATTTCAAGAAAAAATGAAAATAAATAATTTTAAAAATTCTTTTCTACAATGCAAAACGATTATTTAGGAAACAAAATTGTGCTCACCATTTGCATGAACCCTCCCCACTGTCAGTAACAAAAATGCCAAAAGGCTAGCCAATGGTCCAAGTGATGAAGCCCATCTTATTGGCAGCTCCAGATAACAACCACCATGACCGAATTGCCAAGTACCGTATCTCTGCTTGTTCCATAGTCTTTGCATCTTTATATTGTTTACATAACATAGTATGCTGAGATTGAAATGCTTCCTTGATGTACTTTTGCGTGTGCTTCTACAGAGAGGTAGTCCAATGTAGCAAACAAGTTCTCTCACAATTTTCCATCTTCTCGTTGGCCAAACCACTGCCGTAAACAATACACACCGCATTCCAATTGGCCATAGCACTATCTGCCATGACATCACAGTGTTTAAGGAGCTCCAAAATTGCACTTGGATCTCTGTATCTTCGGATTGCATATTGCATGTTGCAATTGTCATGACTTTCTTGTATTCAGGATCATACACGTAGGCACGTAGCAAGCCATTGTAGTCCACTCATTCACTCGCTTCACGTGGTCAAACATCATCCATCTATTCTGAAGATCTCCTCCAGGTTGCATACGCTTCACTAGGTCCACTCCACTTCCTGGTCCTTCAGTCAGCATCTTAAAAATGTAGACCTTTTCTTTGCCTTGTTCAAGGAACACTGTCATGTATGAATTCAAACTTTGACTCCTTCTTCATAGTCATAATGTTGTCAATGACACCTCCTTGATTGTTTGAGCAAAATGAAGAAATTACATTCCGTATGTTTGGATTGCTCAAGTATTGGAACCGATCCATAACCTCTTCTAGTTCCTCACCCTTCAACATCTTCTTCTCACCCTCTCCACTATGAAATAGGTAGTTTGTTAGGAAATCCTTGCTAGTGGAGAGGGCAATTGTAGAGTTCGTAGCCATGGTGGTCTTGGCCACCTGCTCCGCTATTAATCCGCAAATCTTTTTTGTAGAATCTCTATACATGCCCTTCACTACATGATGAGTATGATGTCCAAAATGAATAGCGGCCCTACTCACTTTCAGATTCTCTGAATAGCAGTAGTAAATCCTACAATTGCATGTATTGAGGCACATTGGGGTTACTTTGCAAACCTTGCAAACTAGAGTACAATCTTTAGAACAAATCTCCCCTACAACAAAAGGAAAGACTATATATCCAATCCACTTTGTTTCATTGCGTTTTGCTGCCCTCTTCAAGTAATCACAATCTGAATTCATATAAGCAAGATGACCAATGCAGTAAGACTTACGCAACCTCAAGCTGTTAGAATTGTGAATGTTCGTTGTCACCAACTTGCACCAAGGGTGTCCATCATATCGCTTATCCATTCCCTCCAAGTTCCTAGCTGTTGACGAAGACGAAGAAGAGCCACAAGGAGGCAACTCGAAGATAACATCCCCATCAAAAACGGCTGGAAGATATTGCACGCGGTGGTGTTTCATGTTGCTCAAATCCATTGTTGACAATTCGTTTCTTGATTGATGCATATTTGCTAGTCTCTTCAAACACTCCATTATGCTCAATTGGTCGTTGGTATTCGGATTCAAAGGAAGTCGAGACAACCAAGACTGGGTATGGCTATTTGACAAGCTCCCAGACTCAGATTTCAAACCCACGTTTTCAATCAATGCAGGTGGCACATGACATGTCTGCTTTGAAAGCGTCAAGTCTGGAGACTCTCCTTTCGACTCACTAGACAACTCTATGATTGTATCTAGTTTCTCAACCTTCACTGCTTGCAGAATTGCACTATTATGAAGGACAGGAAAGACTTCACGAGGTGGACTTGCTGATATTGAGTGAGTGACATATGGCATATTCACTATAGATGCATCTGAATGTCGACTTCGAATCTCTGTTGAAGCAGCTAGCATAGACAAAGGCAACCCGTAAGCTCTATAGTTTCCAAGTGCAAGGTACCAACAATGTCCTGCTTCTTCCATTGACCTCACTACCGGAATTGACTGCTCCAATTCTAGACAATGCTATTTTGCGTGTGTAGAGCGGTGAGCGGTGAGCGTACAGTCGCGAGCGTAGAATGCAAAAAGTTTGATAATTTCTTGAAATGGGCAATAAAGTGAAAGTTTAGGGTTTTTTTAGAAGGAGGAATTCTTAAATTAGTATTAATGATGGACCTATGACCGTAGAATATTTTGCAGAATTTTTCTACATAAAAAGTGTAAGGTGGCCAAATATGTATTTTAAGGTCAAGGAAAGATGCAAGTTTCAAGATGAAGGGTCTATAACCGTGGAGTCTAGGGATACAAATGATTAAAATATATCATTTTTGTGGTCGTGAATGTAAGTGCCATGGAAACAAGAAATGGTGGATATTGTGAGGGACAAAAGAAATTTCTTTGCAAGAGAGGTGTTTGAGAGAGTTCGAGAGAGGGAAAGAGGAAGTAAGAGAGTTCAAGCGATGGACAATTGGTATGGAGGATTTACATAATTTGAGAGATGGGGGCCCAAGTTTAGATTAAAGGGGGTCAAGGCATTAGATAGGGAAAGTAAAGGAAATAAGCGAGGGTTATGTAGACGTTTTCTTTGGAGACAGAGATTGAAAGTGGAGAAGTTAAGGGTTAATTGGAGGAACAATTAAGGAGTGGGTTTAGGGTGGGAGAAAAAGACGGATATTGAGACCAGGAAAAGGATGTTGTTTAGTTTAGGAAAAATTCTGCAAATGATAAGGGAGGTTGGTATGAGGTTTTCAGATCTGTTGGAGGGAGACGTACTTGGATTTAGGTTTAAGGTAGAGAATAGGAAGGAGGCGGGAACTAAGGATTGGGGTGAGTTAATGGTAATTGAACAAAAATTGAGCTATGCAAATAAAAATTGGACAAATGATTTAGGCACCAACATGACCATGTACAAGCTTTGATGGTGGCCCTTTTAGTCTCACCATTGTTTTTGTATTAGTGAAAAATAATGTCTTAATAGTATGAACAATAATTACGCTCCATAATACTTTAGGAGCAGAATCTGAAGAACTCTTTTAATCTCATTCCAGCTGAAACTAGGAGCATGAATGAAGATATCAACCTCCAAATCTAGGCTACAAACTATGTTGAAGATGAAGTAGATGTGCTTACAATACGTCCATGCACCATGCTTGCCGTGTGACTTGTTAGACATATCCTTGAAAGATTGGCAGTCACAGTTCGGGAACTGGCCAATCATCAACAAGTACTTAGAAAGCTTAGATATGCTTCTAGACTCAAAAGTCACAATGCAGCCCAAAGCTGGAGGAGGTACCATCGGAATTGAGCAGATCCTTCCAACAACTGATAGGGCAAAGGCGCAGCTATTATGATGTTTGGTAGTCGGAGCAAAAGGATTTCTTCTAATATTCTTACCATACCTCTTTGTGGGGTGATCCGCAGGGTTAGAAGGTGGAGGATAATCGTCCAGATTCACGGATATTTCGTCATTGAAGAGTTGTCGTGGAGACAATTGGACGCACTCGGCAAGAGAGAACCTGGCATTTTCTAAAGAGAGAATCTCTTTCCTGCTTAAGTTTGTGCCCATAATAACAGGCCAGATATCTGGGATAGGCGGTTTGGAAACCACCCATTTTCGACTAGTATCCTCTACACAGCGATGGATGTCATCATTGCAGAAAAAAACCCGCATTCTCTCCAATCTAGTCTTCTTATAATTGTTCATGAGACTAGTATAAGTAGGGGCAACTGTACTGCAATTGTCTTGCACAATCCTGGCCACGCACTTCTTCTTCGTCATGCTTGAACTTGTCCAAAACAGGGAGAAGTTCGTCCACTGCCAACATCTTATGGGGAGTATCTTTTGCACATAAAAGGAATTCGCCGAGGTACTCCTTACTCGCCTCAAGGACAATGGCAGAATTAGTTGCCGACGGAGTTCGTTCTACTTGCTCGCCAATAAGAAATCGGAGTTTTGCAGAGGAGTCTCTATAATTTTCCTTCTTCACTGGATGGCTATGGATTCCGAGATGCATGCAAGCTCAGGTCATCAAATTGGAGCCATGTATGTAGTAGATCCTAGCAAAACAACTTTCAATGCATGTCGGTGGAACTTGACAGATTGAGCATGCAACTGTAGAATGCAATGGAAGATCAAAGTGTGGAATAAAGGGGGACGAGGCGGTACTATTCCACTCAGTCTCATTCAACGGTGACAGTCGGTGCCATCGGTCTAAATATTCGTATGAATTGTTTGTACACCGGAGGTGCCCCAAACAAGCCGAAGTTCGGAAAGTAAGGTGAGAATTAGACTAGATGTGCGTCGTCACTGTTTGGGTCCATGCATATCCGTCATCTTTTTTATCCATTCCATACAACCACCCAGCCTTGTTTGATAATGGGTACTTTCCCATAGGTGGAAGTTCAAATATGACATCCCCATCAAACTCCGAAGGCAAAAAATCTACCTTTTTTATTGGAATGGAAGTGTAATCTAATTTACTGAGTACTGACTTCGCACCTCGGCTGGAGCTCAGATTGCGAAGGCATTGCACAATACTATCAACGGAGGAGAGTGGGGGTTTCACATGCACCGATTCTGCACGATGTAAAATCGGGGCGTTATGAATAACATGTGCAAATTCTAAATTGGGGCAACAACTAGTAGGTTTAGGTAGAATGCACTCACTATCCGAATCGTCACTAAGAACTAGAACAGGGATCTCCAGGGGCTCTAGTTTGACCTTCTGGAGCAAAGGAGTGACATCAATACTTGTGGTAGAACAGCCAGGAATTAAAGTGTTAGAACTAATAACTAGTGGAAGGTCCATCAGTCCATACACTCGATAATTTCCAAGCGTCAACAACCACACCTGACTACCAGCACGAGTAGTTGACAACTGAGCAATAATATGTGATACCACATTAGAGATTGGATCAACAACATCCATGTCCACATGCAAACTCCCCTCAAGAATATTGAACCGTGAAGCTAAACGGCTACCACTAACTATCGAGTAACCCTCTTCCCCCACAATGAAAGAAATCGGGATAGTTTGCCCTTCTCCCTTGATGAAAGCAGTGACTAAGCCGCCATCATGCAAGGTAACCATCGAACTAGTTGAAAAGATAGATAGAGCGATTTCAAGGCTAAAGAGGAAGTGGACAGGAGTGGAGAGGCACTTAGAACTTCAGAAACTCATTGCTATTTAAGATGTTGTAATTGATTTAAACATAGTACTATAGGTAGTAAGTTAACAGGGTGGATTGTGATCTGGTATACGAGTTGAGTTTAAAAGAGCAGAGCAGCTGTAATTTGTAATAAATTAGTAACCACTTTGACAGATTATAATTAGGTGCTAGTCTCTAGAGTAGAGTGGAGGCTGATGAGTTAGCCATTGTTTGTTCAAAATTATTCTTTTCATATTAGATACTAGCGGTTGGTGCTTGCTATGCTACGCATTGATTATTAGAATTTTATTAGAATTTTTATATATTAGATAAAATATAGAACAAAAATTTCAATAAATCTTCAAATATAAATTACTAAAATCTTTGTATAATTTTGTTTATAAGTAAGCATATATTGAAATGAACAATAGAAATTTATTGAATGATGAATGAAATATATGCTGCAATGGTAAATATTGTAAAAGATAGACATTTATTGTAATGCATTCAATAAATGACTCAATTGTTACAAACAATGGCAACCCCAAAACTTGGTGAATTGAAAAGAAAAACTCATAAATTTCAAAAACTTCATGAACAACTTAATTGTTGTGAAATCCAAAATTGCTTCAATTGAATAAATTTCTCAAATCATTTGGTAGTAGCAATAGAATTTTGAAATCATAAAAGTTGTAAAAGTGATATTATAGAGGTGATTGCAAACTACTACTCTATTTCTGTAATATAACATTATGTGAAAATATTATTTTTATGTATGTATGATTGAAAATATTTTTACAAAATATTAAAATTAATTATTTCAAAGACTTATTGAAATCATTATCATGCATTCTATTCAAATATATCAAAATTTTCTAATATGTGATACAATGAATGCGTAGCATAGCAAGCATGAGCTCCTATTATTAATGGTAGCATTTATGATATTACAGAGAGAGTTATGATTTTAGTAGTATGATGAATTGATGATCGACGTGTCTATCGAAGCGGCTAACGTACAAGATTCAAAGTGAATATTGGGAGATAGTATGCAAAAGTACAAAGCTAAAATTGGCGGCAATTGCAAAATGAAATTGAGTTTGTTAGTCTAAATGAAGTCTTCAATTATTTAGTTTAGTATTAATATAATGAGATCATGTTAGTACAAATGGAGGATTCAGATGGAATTAATACCTAGCACCAAAGCACTTACCTAATTGTGGAATGATGGAATTTAATATTCTAGAATAGAGCATATATGGATGAAGGTAACGGGGCACCCGTTTGTAGAGATTGGCCAGGAATCACATAATAGAAGTATGCCAAAGGGAAAGAAAAAAGCTCTTTACTTTATAAATCCAAAGCAATTGAAAAGGTCGAGGCAGATGAGGAAGTTGAGATCCAACACAATGAGATTAGACGCAAGAGAGACGGCCAGAGTATTGTAGTTCCCAGATATTGATTGTGTGGGTAAACAAATGCAACAGGATAATTCTATAGCCTTACAAGGAACAGTTGAAACCACCATGGTTCGAGGGCATCAAAATTCTTCAAGCCCAAGGGCGTGTGAGAACGGGAGTAACAATGGTGGATGCACCAATGTTCATGATGGAGAGCCAAATAAAGATGTGACCCCTACAGTAGGTATTTGGATAGCTTGGGGAAGTATCATTAGAGTATCTTTTTTGAGGTGCCGTTCATTTTTGTGAGGCCGAGACTTGTGTCTTCACTGCAATTCAGAAAGTGCGTTTGGGAGGGTCTCCGCCAACCGTTGGCCCTAATCGGCAATAGTCAAATTCTATCGAAGTGACATTGTGGGCAATCTTTTGTTTTTGTTTTCCTTTGAGGTGTTGATGTGGGATTGTGGGTATCGAGAGTGCATATAGAGTGTCTTCGGGCGGTTTTAGGATTTATCTTATCATGTTCGCATTCAAAAAAATTTGCACGTGTATGAGCTGCATTAGATAGCTTGGGGCATTGGAGTTTTGTTGAAACGCCCGGTCGACCATTTGACTCAAAGAATTCGGCGTGCGCAGAAGGCGACCCTTCGGACCAGAACAGACACAAGGAAGGATTTGCGGAAACACCAACAGCAATGGCAGGTACATTGAGACAGGCCTTTTAGAATAGTCAATGACTAATTGTGTTTTGCATAGCGGAAATTAGGTGTTTTGTTAAGATTAATTTCGGACAAGAACAGGATTTAGGGTGGTTTCTAGTCTCCCAAAAGCAACGCCAACGTCGGCGTTGCTTTTGGGAGTTGGCAGTTGCTGGAGAGAGCGCCCCCAAAAATATGAAGCCGACATCGGCCATGGTTTTGGAGGGCTGCTGGAGGAACAACGAGCGGGCCCAAAAAAATGCCGTCGATGTTAGCTGGGCTTTCGGAGTGCCGCTGGCCGTTCAGACAATAGCCTCACAAAGGCGTCGCCGACGTCGGACGTCGTGCTAATAAAATGCGATCCCAAAGCCATGACGTCGTTCCAGAGATGGGGTCGCACCGCAGCCAAAGGCTTCATCCTGCAGAGTGGAATGTTTAATTTGGACTTGTTCCTTGGCTTAAAACAAAGCCAGTCGAGCACCACATTTGTATTCATGGACTCTTTTGCAATTTGGGCATCCATCTCCTTTCCCAATTCTTCCGCAGACATCTCTGCTGTACTATCATAATCCAAATCCATGGGCCAACCAACATTGCTATCATACTCTCCTTCAACACCTTTGTCAAGTTTACCAACAACAAAAGAACTCCGGTCAATGTCAAGTTCACCAACATCAAAACAACTCCGATCAATGCCAGCAAATGGAGGACAACATCAAAAACGACACCAAAATGGGAAATTTAGAAACCTGATCCGGCAATTTCCGGCTATGAAGACTCCTGCTCCTCCGCTTCTACATCACTTTGACGGACAGTATCTTCCATTGCATCACCTAAACCAGATGCTTAGAGTTAGGGCAAAAATAATTTGTTGTAAAATGCCGGCAGTTGCTGGAGAGAGTGCCCCCCAAAAGATGAAGCCGACATCATCCATGGTTTTGGAGGGCTGCTAAGGGAACAACGAGCGGGCCCAAAAAAACGACGCCGATGTCGGCTGAGCTTTCGGAGCGCCGCTGCATTGACTGGCTGCAAACTTTGGAGGCCAATAAGTTTTGGAGAAATTGTCCAAATCGGGCATGTGAGATGTTTTTCGGCATCTATAGTTTCTATAGATGCCGAAAAACATCTCACATGCCCGATTTGGACAATTTCTCCAAAACTTATTGGCCTCCAAAGTTTGCAGCCAGTCAATGCAGATTCGTCCGATTCGTCCGGTAACAGTAAGATTCTGTCTGATATTAAAACCCTGATTCAGGTAATACTTTGCAAGCATGTAAGGCAATTGGCCGCCACATTTGATAATTTCACTTTTGTCGAAATGGGGCTTTTAACTTACTCAATTTCTTGTTGAATTCAGGTAATTCTGTACAAGCATGCAAGGCAATTGGCCGCCACATTGTTGCCCTCGAAGAAGACACCGAAGTCTTTGATGTGAAGTTGAAGCCGTATTTGACTCTGCCTCCTCGGCCGATTTTGGCTACATCTGCGTTTGTGTTGCCTGCAATTGATATTGACCCTACAATCCGGTTTGTGAAGAAGAAGAACCGATTGAGTAAGTGAGTTAACTTTGGATTTCTATCATTTTGCCAATTGAACTCTACTTGTCAATACTTACATAATCATACTAATTGTATTTCTGATTTTTCAAACTAAGGGCAATGATTGTCTCACCGGTGAAAGACTACGTGATGGTTCCATGGGACGTTGAAGTTGCAGATCTTCAAGCGGCCGCGTCCTCCCCAAGTTCAGCATCACCACGGCGGCAAATTGATCCCCAAGTTCGTAGATTCATTGACGACGAGGTTGTTGTTGAGATGCATTATCTCTCATCATCATCTAACAGTTCTAGTGATTGGAGGATATGAATTTTGAGATTTCTTATATGTTTGTGAATTTTGGATAATACATCAGTGAATCTAATGATAATTTTCAATGGTTTTCTTCTTCCTTCCACTCTTTCATTCTATTCTTTGTATTAACCCCTTCACTCCTCAACGCCCAAGGGGCCTAAAAATGGCCTCTCCGAGTTTCAAGTCCAATTCAAAGTGCTGTAACTTTTGCATCCAATGTCCAAATTCAATGAAAACTGTTGGAAAATTTACGCTCTCTTTTCTAGTTTGTGTGATAAAATTTTCAGATCAATCCAAGATGTACTGATTTTTTGTAAGCCAATCGAAATTCAGACATTCAAGTTGAGTTCACCAAACTGCTAATGATGGCTGCAACTTCGGGGACTTGTATCTCATTCATCCAATGTTTGTTTTCAAAAGAAATTGTTGGGTTATGTTCCCCTTTAAATCTAGTTATTGTGGAAAAAATTTCATGTCAATCCAAGTTGTTTTGAAGGTTTGGGAGCAATTCGAAGTTCAAAATCCCGACATTTTTGGACTACAGCAAACTTCCGCAGCTTGTTTCTTCTTCATATAGTGTTCGTTTGCAATAAAAGTTTTTGGAAAAGTTGCGCATACTAGTCTAGTTTGTGTAGCTGAAATTTCATTTTAATCCATAAAGTTATGAGTGACTGAGAAGCATTTTAGTAGAAGGAGGTTCAGCTTTAGATGTGTTTTCCTGCAACTTTTCTTGCTATTTTTTGACATTTGAATGCCATTTTGCAGACACAATGAATCAATTCAATGATGCTTTTTTTTCACCAATGTGTTTGAATGTTGATTTTGAATCACTTTGTAGTTTAAATTTTTTTCATTTGAGGTCTAGAAATCAAATTTCACCTCCAAATGTGTTTCTAGGAAAATTTCAGCGTCTTTTTTTTACACTAAAACATTATAATCTTGAAATCTACAAAGTCAAATGATTTCAAATTTGATTTACACCATCTACAACATGTACACTACAAGATTGTACGGTTGAGATTTTTATACCTTACTAACATTTTGAATTGTATCACTTCAAAAGCAATGATGTTTTTAAACCCAAAAAGGCCCTGGCCCTTGAGGGGTTAAGCCCCGAGGCCTTTTCTCCATGAAAACACACTCAAAACTGCCACTTCTATTGCAAAGAGCAAAAAACTATAAAAATTGTTTGTTTTTTGCATATATAACAATAGGATCTTATACTAGACTAGTATGAGAATGTACACACGAAATTTCAGAAACTTTGATCAAATAGATTGCAAGATATTTGCATTGAAAGTGAAGAAAACAAGTTTTTTCGCACCTTGCTTGACTAGATTTTTGGGCTTTGAACCTATTTAACTTAAATTTTTTGTATTGTTGATTTTGATTTTCTAAGTTTATATGTTGAATACTTCAGTTGGGAATCTAGGGAAAAAAATTCAAGAAAAAAACACTGAATTTTTACTCATTAAAAAATTATTAGGTAGAAGTAGGTTTAAGATTGAAGGAATAACTAAATCGATAATAGCTCTAAGACAAAATTGAAATACCATAATTCCAACAGTGAGATTGTTCTAGAAAGCAAATTCAACCTTGTCTAACTATTTTTTTCTGAAAATTTTAAAATTTGCATTCAAAAATGAATCCTAAAAGTTATTTTTTCAAGAAGATGCTTAGATTGCCCGAAAAACTAAGATTGTCCATAACTTTTTCATTATTAGTCCAAATAGAATGAATCAAAGCTTCAAATGTCGAAAAAAAGACATAGATTTGAGAAAAAAATATTTTAAAAAATTATTTTGATTTTTTGTGACTTTTTTATGCTGCCTGCCAAACTCTATTTTTGGCATAACTTTTTCTCCCAGGCACCAATTGAAATAAAAATTATATATCCACAAATCTCTCGCAGAACCGTACAACCTCAAAAAATCCCAAAAAAATTTTCTACAAATTGAGGTCACAAGAACCTACCCAGACCCAAATTGTCCCCTAACGGGACAAACGGGCCTTTAGGGGTTAACCTTAGCTTTGTTTATTCTGATCTCATTATTTTACCTAGGTCCTTTAGTCCTTGGTCACTATCATCACATTTGTGCATATTCCCTCATGCACCCATACTCCCCACATGGACATGAAGATGGGGATTCCCAAAATGTTAATAATTCAAATTTCACAGAAGATAATCTTTACAAGTTGCAAGACTTAAACATATTTAAAAAATTGGAAGTTGAAATACCATATAGTTAGAAGCGACTCAACTAAGTCCGCATTCATGAACACATACACCCTACCCTGAAATTCTATTTCACAGTAGCACTTTACTACTTGGATAGTTGAGGAACATAATATTTTCACTTTTACAAGAATGATGATAAAATGACCTATACTCGTATTGTGATCTTATCCATACATAATTTTTTTTGCTTTAATAAGCCTTTACGACCTACGGCCATAGGGTACATAATAATCTACCCAAATTGATGACTACTCTATTTATAATTTAAACACCTCCTGCTACATCACTAGGTTACTATAGTTTCAATTATCACAGCAATTTCCACGGTTATAGGGCCCTAACACTACACTATTATTCTTATTTTCACATTTATTTTTACTTTTACTTTTACTTTTATCTTTTGTCTCTATTTAACTTTAACTTTTAGCAGAAAAAAGTACAACTTTTTGCGCTCTACGCTCACCGCTCACCGCTCACTGCTCTGCGCACGCAAAATAGCAATCCCCCTCTAATTCTCCTGATTCGGACTTCCTCTCTTCTTCAACATAGATGGATGACTCTATGAACCTGAAACGAACATGGAGTAGATGGCTCAAGACTCTAGTTTGCTCTCCATCATCTACTGGAAAGACAAAAAGAACATCATAACCATCTACACGAATGCAAGCCATCTTCAACAATAAACACACATACAAAAGAATGCAAAAGAAAGAAAACACTTGATTGTGCCACGTGAAAGACAACTGATCATCTTCAAGCATTTACATGTTGCGACACCTTCATCATGAGTGAAAGAAGTAGAAAGCAGGATGTCTAAAAGTAGTTCAAAATGTCCTGTCAGGTAATTGAGCATCTACCACACCACCTTCCAAGCACAACACTAGCAAAGCCATTTATAAATGTCTTAAATGCATAGTTCAGCTGTGTTTGGCATCTCTAAATGTGTTAGGTAACTCTATAAATAACAATTTAATGAGTGTACCAAAAAGTGACTGTGCCAAAACGCCAAACACCATCCATATTTATTTTAGACTGTAACAGTAAGGTAGAGGTCATTGTCATATTACTATTAATATTAGCTTTATTTCAAATGTGGACGGCGCATTAAAAACATTGTCAGATTTATTAGTTGTCAATTTTTGATGGACGCATTTGTCAACAATCTACTATAGGGTAACGCGTTCTACAGAAAATTTGCATGGCTTGTAAAGACATATAAGGTGAAGCCAACTCTCAACAACACTTGTCTTTGAAGCTGTGCAAGATGATTAGCATTACCATTTCAGAGTGATAGGTTTGATACAGTATGCTCCCAACTCATGTTCACAGACTCTTATAGCTTTTCTACTTTACTCCTACAGCAGTCTAAGAAGCGTAAGAAGTATTCTTCTTTGTATTTCTCATCTCCCAAGGCACTTACGAGGTCTAGAATGAATCGCGGAAAGAGAACTGTGTCTAAGACAGCTCAATCGGCAGCAGTGAACCTCCGCAAAGTCCTTCAATATGAATCTGGAGCTAGTGGCGCGGAAGAGAATGTTGAGGTGCAAAACTTAGATTCATCGCAAGACATGGCAACAGATCAATCGAGCGGACGAAATGATTAATCAAAAGCACTTCTTCATATAAGTTATTCCTCATAAAATTTTGTACTTGTTATACCTCTTCATATATTCTTTGACAATTCCACTAGTACAAAATAAATTTTATTAACTTCTAAGAATGCTTTCTTAGAGTGTTCTTCATCCATGTATGCAAACATAAAGCTTGTCTTCTATTGTGTAAATGGATCACCCTCTATACTTTTATATCACACATGACTTGATCATTAGGGTAAGACGTTTCAATGTTTGAGCCATCCAAAGGAAATTACAATCATCTTGTAGAACTACCACGAGAAGTGCAGAGAGTTTCAGAAATGGATCATGGTTCCTTCAATAGTTGAATGTGCTTTTTGCTTTTTTACCCCTAAACGCTGGGCAAACCATTTCAAGGCGTTTGGGTTACAGAGCAGTGTCATGAAGGAGATTGAAAATAAGTTTTCATCCATTTTTATTTCCTTGACCTTCCAATACTAGTTCCGAAGTATATCCAAATCAATTTGTATTTCCTTCAATGTTTGTTATTCTTTGAATAAAAATTAATTTATTGTAAGTCTGAAAATTATGATTTTAATTGTCAATAAACTATTAGTCTTTTCTCTTTGTCCCATATACATGTAAAATATTTTCTTCTCCTTTTTTTTCCCTTTATAGGCCCATTATTTATTGTTGGTCGGTTTAAGATCAAGATACCTTCAAATGGGAGGGGTAGATTGACCTCCTCGCTTTGCCATGCGGGAAAACCCTGGAATTATTTATTTTCCGCCCATGATTTTTTTTGAATTTTAAATTCATTTGTGTGATCACAACCCCAAAATATACCGTACAACACGCCAGAATAGGGGGCATATTTTTTACATGCAATCTTGGGGGTAGATTGACCCCTTCGCCAAACCTTACCTGGGATGTAATTACAAAAAGTGCCCCCTATTATGGACCGTTGTAGGATATACTTTAAACCTGCCTTAAGTAATTTGGGGTCTCTAATCACAAAAATGAAATTAAAATTTTCAAGAACAATCAAGTACACAAAATCCTATAAATCCAGTGTTTGCCTATAGTGGAGCGAAGGGGTCATTTTTCTTGTAATTTAAGGAAATTCTATGTTCCAACGGCATATATCTAAATAAAAAAAAGTTGAAAGATCGCACGGAAAACTGCTGGAGATTCGGATTTTCCATGAAATGCGAGGCCGATGGGGTGTCTCCTCACTGACTCAATTGTCGTTTACTACAAAGTTGCATCTTCGTTTATATCTTGTTCAAGATTGTAATAAACACCAATGTTAATATGGCTCCTGGAGAGAATTTTTTGAAGAATGTTGTCGCCTCGGAAACTAAATGTGGTTGTCACTTGAAGGACTGGCCATGAGTCAAAGAAGATTCCTTCCCTTTGGAGCTCTGTCGATTAGTTTCGCTGTAAGAAAATATTTTACATGGCAATTATTTATCACCAATCTCATTAACGCAGTAGCTGCTGAGGCCACCTGCAACTTTTTGAAATGAGAATCACTGAAGCTCCCACTTGTCGGTACCTGTAGCCATCCAGTGAACAACTTCAAACTGAAGACAAGAATAATGCAGGGTCAAATTTCATGCCGTCTGACATGCATGGATTAGAATAGAAAATCCTAAACTTTGAAACATGCTTTTACTTTTATAGCTATTTATATACTCGGGGAGACCACTTGCTGCACTAGAATTGAACGATTGATTGGTTAGTATTGTAGCTACTTTCAATGCAGCCGCCACATAATTCGGATCAGCTCACACGTACAACGCACAGCATGGAGGCCAATACCTTTGCTAAACTAGGAAAAACTTTCTTCATCAAGTTCAGTGCACTCACGACCATTGTATATGATTAAACTTGCTCTCCTTAGCACATGAACTTTCATTCCTACGAAGTGAAGAACACAGGAGGATTTACCTACTGACGGCCAACTTCACGATGTCTGCGCAGCTTAAAGGAGAGCGTGATGGCGAGCAGCTACCAACCAGGTTCACCAGAAGTTGTCATCAGCGACAAGGAGCGTTGCTAGCTGCCATGGAACAGGAGGCGTTGCCAGCTGCCGTGGAATAGGAGGACTCTGAGGTCACTGTAGTCGATCGGTCACCTACCCTGCAACATCTACCAGCAACAGTCTTTGAGGTAAGGGTCATTAAAATTTTCCTACTCATTGTTGCTTTCAATTTGTGGTTGTGTTTCTGAATTTCCAGTCAGATTCTTTGAGTTAAGCAGACATCAATTCATATCGATTAGATGTTGTTAAACTTGAATCTTTGGAAAGTTGTCAACTACACCTGTAGCCACACAAGGTTTGGAAATGAACCGTCTCTGTCTTCCAAGCTCTCGATTAGAACATCTTCAAACTAAATCTAGAGGGGTGATTCCTTAGCGTGACAGCAACATCAATTAGTAAACATAGTAACTTCCGCTTATATCAATGCAGCCAATTGTTTCAGATTCAGCTCCAGACTTGCTCTTGTCGAATGGGCATTGGCGAAGTCAACCGGCAGTGGTCTCTTGCTTCGGTCCAAAGTCGTGCACCGAAGTCGGCCGCGTGTCTAGTAAATTCTCTTGACCAGATTCGAATTTGTCTCTGGAATGTTTTCGTGAAAGTACCTAAACCGATGCTTTCGTGAAAAATCACGATATCGAGGCATTCTTGATTCGAGGCTTACTTGACTGAAACTCACGAAGCTAGTAATCACTGAAATTGGATAGCCGAGGCTTTCGTGAAAGTTCACGATATCGAGGCATTCTTGATTCGAGGCTTACTTGACTGAAACTCATGAAGCTAATAATCACTAGAACTGGACAACCGAGGCTTTCGAGCAGGGGTTCTCGATATCCAAGCATTCTTGATTCGAGGCTTATGTGACTGAAACTCATGAAGCTAGTAATCACTAGAATTGGACATCGCTCAATTTATTTCCTATGGGGATTTTCTCTAGCGCTTAGAACTCCAAAAATGCAAACCAAGGAGTGTACTATCATGTTATCGATCGACAAGTAATCATAAATGATTAGATACAGCAGGACAAAATTATGTTTCTTTATTGTTTCGCATTCCTTTTCTTAAAAGTTATTCTCTTCCTCCGCGCCTATGAGAGACCCTCTCTACAATGCGGAACAGGGACAGGCTTGTCAACGTGAAGAAAGCCTGTCGAAAGCCTGAAAATTCCTAAAATCAAGCTCTCGACTTAGACTTCTTTACCCAATCAATGAGATCAGCCAAGAAACCCATATTTGCAACTTCAGATTCTGCGTTTTGCGATATGCGGAAGTCCGAATGCAAAACAAATAGCATTCAATGTTGCCCTTTCTAATGACCGGATTTGGAGGTAGCGTCTACTTCCCCCAAAACCCCAGTCGAGTCCAATTGGGGTTTTGGGGGAAGCAGACGCTACCCCCAAATCCAGTCATATTATCTCATTTCCGGAAGACTGTTACTGAAGATAGACAGTTTTGGTCATGGTTCAATTTTTTATGAATGAAATACAAGTTACGATGATCGGTTTCAGGGGTAGCATGAGCTTCCCCCAAAACCTCAGTTGGGTTTGATTGAGGTTTTGGGGGAAGCTCACGCTACCCCTGAAACTGGTCATGGGAAGAGGCTAGAGCGACAAAGGCTTTGGCTATCTACGACTTTTAATTGAAATGAGGGTGGGCTGTGCAGGACAAATTAGTAGTTTAGTCACGGATAATATGCTGATGATGTTGGAGTGCTGTCTGTTTCCCGAAGTTAGGTTCATTTATTATCATTTATTTGAGAGTTGAAGTTAGGTTTATTTATTATGAATAAGTTCAGAGTTGCGAGGGTAAGGAATTTAACTGGTTAAGTATTATAATGTATCCTTATCATAGATAGTAATGATTAGAATGTTTTAGAAATTAGAAATGAAATATAGAAATAATTATGCAATATTCTCATGTATCACGAACTTAAAATGATACTGAACATTTTGATTCCATGAAATGTCGTTATCTATGATTCATCCACCTTCAGAATGTGTTTGTCGTCAAGGTATGATAGAGTTTTTACCCTTAAAGAATCTATCACATGCATTTTGAGGATATTACATAGGAAAAGAGGTAGATTTTATGTTTTTTTTATGTCTAAACCACTATTAACTGTAAATTAGAAAATGACAAGGATGAATTTTTCAAATTCTCTCAGGAATGACCGTTTTGGGGGGTAGTGGAAGGTATCCCAAGAACCATAGTTGGGTCCGACTGATGTTTTCAAGGTACCTCACAGTACCCCCTAAATCGGTTCTTCCTTTGAGAATTTGAAGGATCTATTAAATTTGGTGAGGTAATAGATAGGTAAGAAATTTCATTCGTACATGATCATGATGATATCTAGCATATAATAATTCAAGGAATCTCTCTTGTAACTTCCACTATTGTCTTCTATGAGCAATTAAAGAAAGGATGAAAAATGTAGTTAGAGTAGAATTTAAATTTGTCTATGGACTTCATTAATTATTGATATGATTAACAATATCCTAGAAAAGATTTTACTATAAAGCATTTCTGAAACTAGAGTTATCATACAATTTTAAGGAAGCTTTAAAGAGTTCCGAAGTTGTAGTCTTCATCTTCATTTGATATAAATATGCCATTTAGTCTATGGAATCTTTTAAGGACTAGTGAATTAAATATGGAGTAAACAATAAATTACTATGTCATGAGTATTGGATGATTTTGGAGGGCAAGACTGCATAAGGAAGTTCATATACTTCCTTTAATATTTTCATTTTTTTTGAAAGTATGCTATTGCAATTGATGTTGAATTCACATAATGCATTAATACTTTTATGGGAAAGTTGGAACTTGAGTATCTTGAAGTGCATGGTACTCATGTAATCTGCCTTTCAAATGAGAGCTTCTCCGTTAAAATAAACTTTCTTGATCTTTGCATTGAATTAGTAAAGATTACATTCTTCTACAATGCATGTGATCAATTGAATACATTACTCTTCCTTTTCTTACTTTAATTTATATTATGAAAGCTAATCATTTGAGTAAATTATTGGAATGTGCAGAGGGATGTGATTGATATTGAGGCTTCTTCTTCAAAGGTGGCAACCACGGCTGAGGAGATCGTTGAAGGGGTGGAGAACACAATCCCTCAAACTCCTAGAACAGAAATATTGGAGGTCTGCAACAATTCTTTTGTCGTTGATGAGACAGATGTTGTAAGTCTAGGGGATATCTTGGATGCATGTGATCGTGCCGCAGATCAATTCAAAGTGCCTATGAATAGTCATAGTAATGTATCCAAGAAAAGGAAGAGGAGACTACCTATGTTCTGTGATGAGAGTTTAGAGACGGAATATAGCTCTCAAGAACATGAAAAGGGGGAGTCAGAGTCAGAGTCTTCCGTTTCTGTTTCAAGCCCCTAGGGTCCAAAATCGTGCCAGGATGCTTGTAGTGGTACCATACGTAGACACAAGTTTATTTTCATCCAATTAGATTCGGACACAGAGGATAGCGTTGACATTGATTGAATGTAAACAACATTTTTATAATATGACAGTTTTAATATTCAACCTAATATGTAACAATAATTGATTTTCCACGTACTAAAATACTACATCATTGGTGTATGCAATCTTGGCTATGTTGTGAATGAAACTCATTATATGCTTTTAAATTATTTCTTTACATTTTGCATAGATATATTCAATTTAAAAAGTTTCCATTTAAATGTAAAGCAGAATTTGAAGTTTCCATTTGAATTTGCAACTGGAAGAGTCACCAATCATTTTGTCTCAAAATGAAGAACAGCAAGAGACACCAGGGATCGATGATACACAACAACCAGAGATTGAAGCTGAAGAAGAAGGGGATTTGCAAATGGAGGACATTATTAATGATGATGAAGAAGAGAAAGAGTTGCTTGAGGATGAGCTACGTCATCTGCAAAAGGTGGATTCGGTTGCCATGATTGCCAGTCTTAGAATCAAACCGGCAAAACACTCAAGACTACGCATTCCACTTTGCAGACTTGTTCCAATGCCTATGGTGAGGCCAACATTGTCCTCTGACCTATTGAAACTTGAGCAGGAGTTTGTACACGGTTACCGTGAGGGAGCAACGGTGTTCTATGTCTCTACTACGAATGAAGGAGGAGAGAGTTTAGAGTTTACAGTGGATGAAGTTAACCGGTGGGACCCATGGTGGAAGCAAGCAAATGATGATTTCAATGCATTTGTTGAATCCGACCCTGAGTCCCTGACTTGAAGTTCATGAAGAACATCAATTTTTTTGTGTGATGGAAATCACCATCGAATTGCATTAATGAGCAAGGTTGCTAGCCTGTGAGCCTGTGAGCCTGTGAGCGGGGAATTTTTTGCAAAGAAAAAACAAGTTTGGTACCTATGACCGTGGATTTAGAATATTTAAATTTCAGCAAATATAGAGTCATTATAATGGAATTTGAGGAACTTGCAAACATATGTGGATGATGTTTTAGGAGAGAATAAATTGTGATTATTGTCAATAGTCATGTAGGTGTAAAAAATTCAAATTCAAATAACAAGCATCCAAGATATAATCATAAAACACACAAATCCAATCATAATAAAAATCCACACATAATAGTTCAACTCAAGAGATGTGAATCTCAAGAGTCTAAGTGGCAGTGGATGCTGTCGCAGAAGCGTCAGTCGTAGATGATGATGACTCTAAAGTCTCTCTACCCTCACATGCACTACCATCTATAAAATCCAAAACATTCAAAGCATATGTATCTTTACGGCGTTTTGGTTTAGAACAACCAAACTCTGCAAATGCCGATGCCATCTGCTCGGCATAGACAGGAAGATGAAAAGGCTTCTCTGGACTCAAGAGAAGTCTTCGTGTCTTCATCAATCCACCTACTGATGTCAATCGTTGAAGACTGCAAGTAGAAGTGAAACAATTTTAGATTGCAAAACGTCAAACATGATGTGGAAAAAAGGAAATACAGAAAAGTTGCAAACTTACTTACTCAATGGTGTCTTCCGGGCGAACTTGCAAGCTACAATAGGCATAACGTCCGGATCTTCAAATTCCTCAACTGCCACTAGTGGTTGTGTTGGAGCTACAACCGAAATAGACTTCTTCATGGGGTCAAGGATGGCTTTAAAAATGTCCCCATCCTCCTCTAATGCCACAATGTGACGCCCTGTACCACGACAAGCGGTAAAAGATGCACCTGTCCAGATTGAATAACACCAAATAAATAAGTTGAATGATGCATTTACAAATTTCAAATCAAATCCGTGGTTAGAGTATTCAATTTGCACCTGTAGCTACAATGCAATCTAGCACTACATCTCCTTCATCGGTTGTGGCTTCAAGAAGGAGTTGAAAAAATCGAGGGTCTTTTTCATGAGCCCCACGCCATGGCTTAGGGCCATCCATCGCCAAGTTGCTATCTTTGGTGAAGTTCATCAAGATATCGTCACGTCCAATGTCAAGACCTGCACTCTTCATCATCTGTGTGTATTTGAAAGAAAAGTTGGATTTCCCTTTTGCACCCAAATCCTTCACAAAAAGGGTAATTGAAAACTTCTGCGTCTGCAAGCATCCCCCCCAAAAAATGTAAGAATTAAATTACAAAATGAATTATAAACTAACATCATTTTGATAAAAATTTGGCATTATACTTACCGTGGTTGTGTTATCCAATGCCGAAGTCAAGTGCAGGTGATTCATGCCCAACCACTCCTTCTTCATTAACATTGGGTAAATCTCACACAATCCTTTAATTGCGCTTTTGGAAGCCACAGAGAATGAGTGGATAATTATCAAACATCCATGGTCCTATAGATGCCTTTCTGCAAAAGCAAATACTGATTGCATAGCCTCGTACTCAATGTCTTCGTTCCATGCCGGAACCTCATTTTTTGCACTGGAAATCCTCGGAACCGGTAGATTATCTGGACAATCGAGGAAGATGAGATCCACCCCTGGCCTTCGATTAACTACACCATCAAAAAATCGAGACTTCCCTGGTGATACCTACAATAAAATTGCATTCAAAGAAATGAATTATGAATTCACATGATTCTCATGTCATTGAAGACAAAAAATAGATTTGCTATTAAAAACGATAAAATATTACCTTCTTCAAGAAATCCACAACCTGTGCATACAAAGTCGACTTAGGAGACCGCATGTCATCCACAAGGTCATCAACAGAGATGTTAAGGATTAAATCCTCTGTGTCATCCCCCTCATCTTCAAGAAGGACAAGAGCTTGGGTCCCGTGAGTAATGACGTCTTCAGTCAATTGCGAGAGGGCCTTCCTCTTCACTCCAACTTGAGACGTGCCTTGCATTTGCAAGACTTGATCCATTGTAGAAGATGCTGGAATTGGGGCTTTAGAGTCCACCTTCTTCTTGCCTTTTGCCTTTGCCTTCTCTTCCTTTTCCTTTTCCTTCTCTTGCTCCTTCTCTGCCAACTTTGCAATTCTGTCGGCCTCTTTTTTCTCCTTCGTGCTGAAGATAACTTTCTCCCGAGCTTCCTTCTTTCTGTCATTGTGCTCCCTCCTCGTGATGGCCCTCCTCTTCTGTCTCTCACTAAGGCCTACAAACTCCTCAACGTCCAAGTTAATGGCACCAAGTCCCTCAAATGATTTCCGGTACCTTACTTCCGACGATGGCGTGAAGGTGATGTGGCATTCCAAATACCACCCTCCTCCACTGAGATGAGTTGTGGTGAACATTCGAAGTTGGTTCGTAGTATACATGCAATCTGCCGAACTACGATCAAGCCATGTAGACAAAAAAGGAGGAAGATCACTTTGGAAAATTGCACCTTTTGGTAGAAGCTCTAACTTGAAATACCTGAAGGTCAAGGAAAAAAAGGAATTACATATAAGTTCCAACCTCTACCAAAAACAAATTAGTTTTGTTGCATATAGAAATGTGAGCCAAAAAAAATTGAAATACCTTAAGGAAATAGGGATTCAATAAAAAGTTAAATAACGATGTGAAAATAAAATATATGTAAAAAAAAACAAAAAACAAAAATTGTGTACCAAAAGTAGGAGGTCTAGGTAGTACCTCTAAGACCTTAGTCGGATCCGACGAAGGTCTTGGAGGTACTACCTGGACCCTCTACTTTTGGTACACCTCATTGGAACTACTCATTTCAAAAGTGAACCCAAGCAAAGAATACAATAAATAATTTATGACTAAGATGCCACAAAACATAGAAAGATAATTTGGAATAAAGATAAATAAAATAGAAACCCATTTCATACCAAAAATTGGAGGTCAACCTGGTATCTTGAAGACCTTAATGAGATCCGACTATGGTCTCAAAGGTACTAGCTAGACTCCTAATTTCTTGTACGCTGTTCGATTTCAAGTCATTTTTCTAACCAATATTATGCTAGTACCTAAAGTTCATAAATTGCAATGTACAACCTTCATCTTTAATTATGTAATTGACTCATGGGAAGTTCAAAAGACAAACTGGAAAAGAACTCTGCGAACTACCTGGCTAGAGCCCTCGAAATTCAGGAAGGAATCACCCTTCTTGAAATAGTTTGCTCCTTTTAAATGTGCCATAAAACCCTGCTCCCAAATCTTCCTCCTCCATCCTTCCGCGTAATCCACTAGGAGCTCAGGGCACTGTGGAATGTCCATGTTGATTGGAATATTATCGTCTCTCACCAGTCACCACCCCTTCGAAGTACTCCACCGCTGCATCTTCGATCTTCAAGAAATAACACATAAATTAGATTCATCTTCTACCAAGTCTTGTACGTGTAAATTAAATAAAGAAAACGTTGTTTAATAAAAAAAATATGAATTAAATCAAAACTTATGAAAACTAATTTCCAAGCACTTACCCCAGCCCACCATATGCATTTATTCAAGAAAGGCCCAAGGAGTGTCTCCGAAACTGGCTTTGCTGGAAACTTCCAAGCCTCACGAGATGGTAGCGATGCATTCCACCACTTTAACAACTTTGTCTTGTGATGAAGAGTAGTGTGGCAAGTAGCTATTAGCTGCAATTTCTCGAGTGTCATCTCAGGGGCTTCATTATTACTCCAGTGCCTCTCGACCTGAAAAATTACAACATTTATACTTAAAAAAAAATTGAAAATCAAGGTACAAGCTTATCCTAAAAGATTTATGTAATAAAAATTTTACCTCTTCTAAGAATTGTGGACCATTCACGGGGTTAGCCACAGCCAGTAACTTCATCATCTTCATATACAACTTGTTTGCCTTCTCTTTTGCCCCCATTCTCATGGCATTTGCAATGCCAATTTCGCTTCTCTCGTCCACTGGAGTCGTCTCAGTGTATTTTTGTCCAGCAAAATCCGCTGCAACTGAAATCTCTTGCTGCAATGAACCCTATTTCATTAACCAAATTTAAAGAAGACAACAACAGGCCCCCCTCCAAAAAAATTACTGTACATTAAAATAATTTCCAAGAAAAAAGTTTTGGAATTAAAATCTTACTCGAAACATGAAAGCTGTGAAAACATTAGCCGGCATTGAGTACCACGTTTTCCTAGTACTTGGTGCCATACATTTCTTCACTTCTGATGGCCTCAACATCTCCATGAACTTGTGCAAGGGTAGAAGGCCGTACTTTTGCACCCTATACAATGTATAAACCAAGTTGGTCTTCACATGGGAGTCCTCAGTCGATCTGTATTTGCAAAATTTCAATTAGAATTTTCTTTTTGATCATTTCATAGCAAAAAAATGTTAAGTCAATACAAATCTACTAAAACATATAAGTGATTAATTTGTATGAAAATCAACTTACTTGTTTATGTCAAACATGACCTGCATAACCAGCTCGACTTTACCTTTGGTGTTGAGAACTATACAATCCACTGCTATGTGCCATACCTCCTCTGTTTGATGTAGTCTAAGGATATGACTCATCCATGCTCGTAGACGATGGTTTCCGTCACATACGAAGAGCTTAGCATTCTTTAGAAACTGCAGTTCAGCATGTAAATTGACGTGCTCTATAAACTCGTCATTTGCTTTTTTCCAAAGCGGTCCTCAAGTGCTCATCTCTTCATTTGTGAAATCCATGCTCTCACCTGCCTCGTTCGTTGTGGAAACGTAGAGGGCGGAAGCTCCAGGTCGGTACCCATGATAGAACTCCTGCTCCAATTTTTTTATGTCGCAAGACAATGTCGGTCGGACCATTGGCATCGCCACTAGCCTACACAAAGGGATAGAAAAATGGAATAGTTTCTCAGGTTGCATCTGCAAAGACGCAAGTGTTGCCACGGAGTCCACCTTTTGAATGAGGCGGAGCTCATCTTCAAGAAGTTGTTTCTCTTCATCCTCACCAACATCATCATCCATTGCATCTCCTTCATTTTGAACCCCAATTTCTGGCTGAGTGGTGTCATCTGTCCCTGGGGTCTCCAATATACGCTCCTCTTGAGTTTGATTTATAGGAGAGGATTCCATCCGCAAAATCATTTTTAAAAAGACTCAAAATTTTGAAATGAATGCAATCAGAGAACTGTGTACAAAGTTTGAGATATAATAAAAACATGAAAACCATGCTTTACTGTAAAAGGCATAAAGTTCAATGACAAGATGATTCAATGATCTAAGTATAAATAACCATCACTCAATAGGTCTGTAATGAACTTGTGGTAATCTACCAGCTCTCAATAGATATCAATTCCAATCCAAAGGAATCGACATCAACATCTTCATCCTCATCTGAATTGAGGTGGATGATCACCACCTCATGCCTGCCTACGAGGCCGCTGGTCGCACAACTACAAAAGGTATTAATATTGTCACCAACTGAAGTACATGACTCGCTTGATGAGCTATACTCTATCTCAGAGCTCTCATCTGAGAAAACAGGTGCCTTCCGTTTCCGGGACTGAGGGGCTGAAATATGACTAGCTACAGGTTCTTCTTCAAATTGGTCAACCGCTCGATCGGCAACATCCATGATGTCATTGAAGCTTACCATATCAAGGTCATCATCTTCGTCACCCAATTTGTCACTGGAATTCTCAATGTCAGCATTTGCCTTCGTTAGTGGAAGCTTCACTTGAGATGGTCCCGCCACATCACCAATAGGGACCATGCCATCTTGAACCATGATTGGTGAAGCATGAGCAATATTTCCAGTACTGGACTGTATCTGGAAGTAGAAAACAAACTAAATTAGTACTTGAAGCTCAAAATTTTTTTTATTTGGATGCGTATGGAAGATTGTCAAGACGTTCAATGACAAGGACCATTTACATGGGAGCCTAATCTATAATGTGTTAGAAGATCTAGAATTCTAATAATATTGAAAAAAAATCAAAAGAGTTTATCTTTCTTCTAAATATTAAAACCGCCCCTATTTTAGGTTGAAAAATGGACATGGAGATATTTTTAAATGGACTGTACACATAAAATGCATGAAGGAAAAATTAGTTTTCTACAATAATAAGAAAATATTGGATAAGGAAAAAAATGGAAAAGAATAAAAAATTAATAATTATTAAATACTCAATCATAAAATCTTAAATGATATGATTAAAATGTAAAAGATTTCATCACGCACTCCGTGATGAATTTACACACCAAAGGGAAAATTTCACACTCTAAGATTAATTCACGCAGTCCAAAATTTATTATCGCACCCAAGTCACATTAGTGGGTCCCCTTTTTTATGGGTCCAGTAGGTGCCTCCCACGCAATAGTTGGATCCAACTAGGCCTTGAGCGGCACCAGCTAGCCCTGTGGATATAGGTACCCGTGAACTTGACTTCCTGTAAACAGCTCAGTCACGCACCGATCTCACGCACCTCAGTCACAAGACCTCAGTCACGTAGTTTAGACACGCAGCTCAGTCACACACCATAGCTCACGCACCTCAGTCACAAGACCTCAGTCACGTAGCTTAGACACGCAGCTCAGTCACGCACCATAGCTCACGCACCTCAGTCACAAGACCTCAATCACGCACCTCAGTCACATTCTGAGGTACCAATTCTTGTGGGTCCAGCAAGTGACTCCCAACCATTAGTCGGACCCGACTAGGCCGAGGGTGGCGCCAGCTAGACCTGTGGAAATTGGTACATGTGAACGTGACTGCCTGTAAACAACTCAGTCACGAACCTCAGTCACGCACCTTAGCTCACGCACCTTAGCTCACGCAGCTCAGTCACGCACCTCAATCACACACCTTAGCTCACGCACCTCAGTCACAAGACCTCAGTCACGCAACTCAACTCACGCACCTTAGCTCTCGCAGCTCAACTCACGCACCTCAGTCACGTTCTCAGGTACTATTTCTCGTGGGTCCAGCAGGTGACTCCCAACCATTAGTCGGATCCAACTAGGCCGAGGGTGGCGCCAGCTAGACTTGTGGAAATCGGTACCCGTGAATGTGACTTCCAGTATTTTTTGAATAGGACGCATGCACTTTCAATATTAAAGCATTGGTTGTTAAATTAAGGCATTGGATTTAGGAAATGAACGGCGAGATCAATGAATGAGGCAAGATTAGCTTTATTTACAAGCTGAACAGATGAAGTTATCCTATGATGTAAGGGATTCTCAGACCCAAGGGAAGTTCAACGGCCTTAGAAAAAGCCGCCATGATTCTAGTGCAACCAAAGACGATCTGGTTATTGTGCCCCAGAAGGCCATTCAAGCGCCCGACGATGAGATCAAGCACCTGAAGATTCTCCCGCTGTTTGTCTAGATCATTCAGGAATTCACCTCTGCAATCTTAGTTGACGCACTAATGCACCCAAAGATCTGACTTAGTCACCCCAGTCACGTTAACAGGTACCTATTTTTCTGGGTCCAACTGGTGCTGCCCAAGCATTAGTCGGATCTGACTAGGCCATGGACAACGCCAGCTAGACCTACCAAAATCGGTACCCATGAACATGACAATGAGTTTGAAACCAGTCGAAGATCTGAGTGCATTGCGAAATCAGTCCAATGTGAGCCTCTTTCAACTGCAATCAGTTCAACCGCGAGAGCAACGAGATCTCACTTCAAGATCCACGAGAGCACGAATCAACAGCAAGGCCAATGGGAGCCGAGACCATATCAAGTCCACAGATGTCTCAACAAACTTTCGTCATCTCACCCCAATCCAAAGCATCGGAGACTGAATCTTGGGGCCTCGGAGATGGCAGTCCAGGGACTTAGCCTTCCAGGGAATCAACTTCCAGATTATGGTGCGGCAACACAAGCATCACAAAGATTTAGAAAACTAAGAAATCAACCGCCTAAACCTCAATGTTCTTACCTGGTTTGCTTGCCGGGGAGATTTGGCTGACCCTCTTGGTTGCTGCGTAGTTGTATCCTCGCGGGAGCGACTTCGGAGGTTCATCTTCGTACTCTCCTGCAGGCAGCAAAGATCAAAGAAATGGAAGTGAGATTTTACGCTTACCTTCATCAGAAATTTGAGGTACATGCACAACTGCACTACGACGTGGGGGTGGCTGCGACGTGGGGGTGGATAGGAATCGGGTGGAGCAGGTTCGGACGTCACCCGCAGGAACATGTGGAATAGGAAGAATGTTTCTATTCTCCGTTGCTTCAGTCAGTCCAAAATTAGAAGTTATGTTAGATTCCCAAACTGTGCATAGAAGTTTCCGCTTGAGAGCATTGCTTGATCAATTTCTTGATGAAGTGATTCCATCAAAATTTATCCTGACTCTAAACCGCAATCACGGCTGGTTCTTTCAGTTTAGGATTATCTATCACGCATATTGAACCTCTTAGATCTTTTAGTATTGAATTACATAAAGGCTTTTTCAAATCTCACGAATCTATTAGAAACAAAAGATATATATTGTAAAATTTTAAGACGTCAAAACCATAAAGGTAGGTGATACCACTATAAGCATCAGAACTTAAATAGAATTTTTTTTTATGTTCCAACACTTATCCGTAAACCCTAATCCTACCTTTGATCACGATTTGAAATCCACAGTCTGGTTACATCTTTACTGCAAATGCAAAACAAAAATTTGAAATGTGAAGTATCTCCCTAATCTGTTCGAGACTCAAGAAAAAGAATGGAAGATGGAAGGACTCACAGTTGGAATGGCCTCGTGAAGTGTTGCGTTGTAAGCATCATTAGTACCTTGGGAATCCTCTTGAAGTGTTCCTAGACTTACAACTTCATCATTGTCATGACCGGCATTCTCTCCTCCTCCAAAACGAAGAATTCTCCACGGATCACCGAGCGCTACATTTGTTGTTTTAGACACTACCTTCTTCGCTCTAGTCATTTTTAATCTCGCAAGGGCCTTACTAGACGAGAAATATATCAGCCTACACTTTCTACGCTTTTTTTTATAGCTGGAGAAACTACTGAAAAGCTATCATTTCTAGAAAGCATGGGGTGCAACGAACTACACTGAAACTCTCAGAAATCAGAATCAACCGGTCTCCGAACGGAAATGACTAGCGACATAGTAAACATCAAAAAGACTGATTATAGGAAATAGTCCTCTATTTATGCTTGAAAAGCTTGGGTTGTGGCGGCTTTCACTAACGTTAATAACTACGCTGACACATGCCTTCACTCCGGTAATATAAATGAGCCGGTTGCCAAGATTTCAACCTTGCCATCAATGACAAAGTACCTCCAACTGCCCTTCATCCCTTGCATTAATAAGTAGTTAATGTCTGCATTCTTGCATTAAAGATAATTACAATTGAATCGCAAAATTACTATTTTTGCGTAAATTATGACTTGAAATTGTACAAAACAAGTTTCACACATGCAATTATATCTCGGGATACTTATTCAATTATATCTTACTAAATACCCTAAACCGCCTACACACATTCAATTATATCTGCCCCTAACGCCTATACACATTAAATTATATGTAGGACTAAGGTGTTCAATTATGTTCAGTCTACAAAATCTCCTTTGTTTATTGGCTCCCCTTGAACTTTAGAATAAAATGTGGATTAAAAAAGATTAAAAAAGTGAATAATTTTGAAGGTTTAGTTGTGAAAAGGATTTTGAAAATTTTAGGCTTCACACATGCATTAACAAGTCCATTCCAAATGGTGTATGTATGTCCATAATGCAAGCGTATGTATGTCCATAATGCAAGCGTATGTATGTCCATAATGCAAGCGTATGTATGTCCATAATGCAAGTTTTTTACTATGTTTTTTTTATTAAAATATAAATTGGACTATGTTCATTTTAATATAATTTGTTTTTAAATTTAATAGTGTGCAGGGACCTTGAGCCACTCAACTATGCATGATGCATTCAAGTGGTAAAAATTAAAATTTATTGAACATTGTTTGTAAATATCAATATATGGCACTGTATTGATTGTTGATAGGATGCCGGTTAGTACTGGATGCCTTCACCTTGGTGGCAGGGCAAGTAATAATTATGATTGGAGAAAATAGTAGGCCACCAACTTCTGTTAGGTTAGCTTCCCTAGAGAATAAGGATAAAAGAAAAAAACATGGTCAAGTGTTTCAAGAACCTTACTTGTAGTTAAAGCTGACTCATAGATTGATTGTCTCCATTTCTTGTCTTCACATAGCAAAGTGACACAATGGCTTGCATTCAAGTAGATGGTCATCAGGTCCCACTTGTTTTCCCGGTAGAGGAAGGAAAATGTGCTACAATATGTAGTCACCTCCTTCATGTCCACTTTAGGTTCTTAGAGTCGTCAATCTATGTCGAAGAAGAGAAGAAGTTTGAATCAGGTGAATTATTGCAATCTATCCCTATTGTGAGGTCTGCCTCCGAAGAAGGTCATTGTTGGTATCTACCATCGGGAAATTATAGGGCATATGGTCTCCCTCTATCCTTGCTAGCTGCATCCACGGAGATATTAAGTCGAGAGTCAAATAATTTGACCGTAGATATGCCTTATATATTTGGTTCAATATCACCTATTGCTCCTCCTGAAGTGTATGTCGTGCTAGAAAACAGTGCACTCATCCGGAAAGTGAAGGTTGAGAAATTAGACCCTATCATAGAGTTATCTAGCGAATCAGAAGGTGAGTCCCCTCACTTGACACTTCAAAAGCGACCATGTGCAACTCCAAGTGGATCACAGGAGATGGATATTCATAAGTCTATATGGGACATCCCTTCTAGTAGTCCTACGTTGTCTTCACATTCACGTCCACCAATGCACCCAACGCCTGTTGACCGAGTAAGCATAATGGATTGCTTGAAGCGGCTAGCCACCGTTCGTCATTCTCGTAATGAGTTGTCAACAATGGATCTTTATGATGCAAGGCCTTATTCGTTAAAATGAGACGAAATGGTCATTTTGAGACTTTGAAAACGAGTAGCGCTGTTGTGTAGAGCATAGAGTTGTTGAACCCTATGAAAAATTGAGCCGATCATCGACAAGAATTATGAACTTTGACTTAAATGTCTTAAACCAAAGGTGCGGATGTGCACAATCACACGAGAAGTCATACATTCAAACGATATGCTCCAGTAAAAGAGAAGTAACTTCTAGTGGCAAGTTCAATATATTCAATTCACTTGGTGTTTAGAAAATACATAGAGTATGTGACTTTTGCTCCCCAAATGCATTGAAGTCTACGATACCAATGATCAAGATATACAATTTTGTATAATCGAAGTACAATTGAAGAAGCATATTATTTTTTTTCTAAAATTTTTTTATGTCCAAAATTTACATTCTATTTATAGTAAGCAAGGCTTAGAATCGGATGGTTGTCTTACATGAAGTCTTGCACTTTTATAAGCACTTTTCAATGTGTATTTACCACGGTAATTATAGAAAAAAATCATAGAAGCAGGAGGCTTCAAAAATTAGACACGCTATCCTAAGTATTGCTCTTGGATGTACAATTGCTCTTCTCAATCTCTTTTGCCTTCAGCATTGCGCGGCCTCTCAAGATATCCTCGAGTCGAGAATGATATTGCGGCCTGCTTGCACTATCCACAGCATCACATAGCCCTAGACTATGAGATCCATTGGCTTTCCTTTTCGAATTGTATGTGGCATGAGGAACTTCCGAAGCTGAATGAGACTTTGATCCTCGCGGAGGCACGGTTGGCAGCGATACTTTCGCATTGTTTCCGTACGGAAACCCAGTACTAGTTGATGTAGAGCCCAGAGACCGTCGAAGTTCTCTAAGATTTCGATGACGGAAAAGACTGTCGGCGGACGGTAACCGTCTGGGGATCGTCAACTTGGACGAGGAAGTCCAGTTATCGTCGAGTCGAGGTAAGCGTCTCGCAGCACACGGCCCGGGACTTGGAATTGTCATCTCGTCCTCAACCCCATCCGATGACATTACTCCAACCTTGAGGACAGTAGGCAGTGCGGACGGATCGGAGACGACATCCTCGCCTCGAGGATGACCGAGTGTGTCTTCGAGAGGAAGTTGCAATTTGCGGCTCGTCCCTCCGTCCGTCCGCAAACCTGGCGACAGCGACGGCCCACGACTCGAGGATGCTCGCTTCAATGGCGAAGGGGAGCAGATGGGAGTCCTGCCCGGTCCACGACTGGGGGGGCTGTCTACGACCCCGTCCTCGACGTTCCCCTTGGAATAGTCTATGGCAGCCGAGGCGGCGTCTGTGGCTGAACGCAACATGTAGGGCTTAGACAGGGGAACCGTATCGCAGCTCCCGCCTTCCGATTCGGACTTGGTGGACACCGACTTCATGGAACCGGAAAGGAGACTCCTCGAGAGCTTCTGCCTTTTCGCTGTTTTAACAAAACAGAGACCTTCAACCTGCAATAGGTAAATGTGTGGATTGTGCAAACCCACACACATTTTCCTCCAGTTGTTAAAGGAAGGAAACATGGAATACATCGCAGAGTCCAAGAAAAAGCGAAGAATACAATGAAAGATGAAAAAGAACTCAATATATATTATTTACAATTTATAAATGTTGAATACATGAATATAAAATACAAAATACGATATGCCTGGGCCCCTGAATGTGCGTCTATACGGAAGTCTATTTTTTCCGGCTGCGTTTCTTTTCTATCACTAGGCCTATACCCCGAAGATCAAATCGCGAACCCATGACCTCGGCCGACTCCATCATGCCCTCTATGACCTCTTTCATGTTATAGTCATCACGTTCGAGCGGGTTTAAACCGATTCGGTTTTCGTTGACATATTTCAACAATCCGCCGTCCGGACAAGATGAATGCAACCGCCGAAGCCAAGGAAGGAGGATGCCCAAGAGAACGTCGTCCCTCCAGTAGGTGTGATCCCAAGACTTGAGGAATATCGCGTTCCCATTCTCATTGCAGATACTCTTGTGAGGACTATCGTCAATGAGAAGGGTGTTGGACGAGTCAATGCTCGGCCCCCCACCATTAGTTTTGAACAAACTGTCCGAAAGCACTTTCATGAAATGCACTTGTTTATTCAAATGGAAGTATTTTCCCTTAGCGATTTCTATTTTCGTGCTCTGCTCTTGACCTAGGATATCGTAAGGGGTTCTGCAGCCCGAGAACAAGTGCCCCGCGATCGATTCAGCGTTGCGCTTCAACATGGTGGTCCACACAATGACCCTATGTGCAATCTCCGAAGCCTGCTGGAGGAATTCGCCGAGATTCTGCCGAGCGAAAACCGCCTTGGGGCCGATGATCGTGGGGTTCCGATGGCAGAGAACATTGTCTTCGAGCCTGTAGGGCTTCATTTTCTCGCCATATGATTTTTGCGCCGTCTGGCACAACACGCCGTTCAGGTCGAAGACAATGTTCATCCATTTCCTCCGCGGTGGAGGCATCATAGGACGTTCAATCCTGGCCTCCACCTCTTTCGACCCCTCCGATTCTACCTGATCAAAACAAAACAACGAAGAATGGGAGGTACCTGGTTAAATGCAGAAGTTGCAGAGCCAGAAAGCTGAGAGATGCATTTAATTCCACTAATCGACCGAGGGCTCCCGAGAGGAAGTGCTTTCATTTGTAGTGGACGGTGTACGCTTTCATGTTTTTGAAGCTGAGCCAAAAAAACATGGACAGTGGGATACAATTAGATGGACTTGCACCTTATATAAATAAACGCGCGTATTTTATTTACATAGATTATATAATACATGTCGAAAACTCGTCTTTCTACTAAGCCGCCAAAAATGCAGAGTCAACACTATGCTACACTATTGTACAGACGGAATCTCCGTCAGCGCCGTCTGCGCTAGGTAATCAAGGACGGGGCTCGCATTCCTGTCACGAAGCGAGAGTACAATTAAGTTCGGGAAACTACAAACACACTGGACCAGGAGAATTCCTTCAATTAATCGAATTTATAAGGGTCAGAGGTCTGTACCTGTGTAGTATCGGCCCGTCGAGAATCAGTCCTCCCTTCTACAGGGACCTCCGACGACCCGCCCCCGGATTCCATCGGGATATCGTCCTCTGGATCCTTCTCGTCTTCTCCGTAGTCCACTCTCTCCTCATCGTCAAGATCAGAAGGCGGTTGGATTTCCGGCATGACCTGCTCCGATACTTGACATGGGAGCTGTGAAACCTTGCCACCCGATGTCCTAGGAAGCGCTTGGGCAGTATCACCGAGTCGAGGATAATCCTTGGCAGCCTCTGTGATGTTGCGGAGTTTAGGGAGGGCCTCGACCTTGCTTTGGTCTTGGGAGGAGACGTTTGGCATTTGAGATGCCGCCGTTGACTGGATAACCTCATTATGCCCTGATGGATCAGTGAATGAGGAAGGAGGAGGTGGTGGCGGAGGAGCTTGAGATGCAGGAGAGGAATCTGGCACCCCTTGACTCCCTTGTGAACTAATCATTTTCTTCAGCTCTGCAAGCTGAGAAGTGATACTGTCCATCTCTCTCCGCAAATCCAACTGCATTTGAACAATCTTCGCATTGGCCTCAGCCAGTGCTTTGTCCTTCGCCTCCTTTTCCAATTTCTCGGCCTCTCTTTGCTTGAAACGGTCGATCCTCCTCTGCCTCCTCTCCTCCTCATTTTTCCAGAAGTCCTTCTCCACCTTCACAACAGAGCCAGAAGGTAAAACGAGAGGCTTCACTTCCGTCACCTTGGGAGGGCCGTCTAGATCTTCCTCGTCCTCGTCCGACTCTCGAGGGTGATCTAATTCATCATCGTCATCGCCCAGGTCAATGATCTCAGGCGCTTTCTCTTGTGTGCCCTCTTGCGTAATGAGGGGTTCGTCGCCGAGAGCGTTGACATCCTCCTGCCCTTGAGTTTCCCTTTGCCCCCCTCCTCCGCTCGCTGCACGCTGCCGATCGAACTCGGAGTCCGTCTCCATGCCCTCATCAACCGGAAACTCATTGACAGGTGCAGCCGATACATCGGACCCTACAAGCGCGGAGGAACTCGTAGGCGCTGAGGTATCTACAGGTGTATTGGTCCTTGCACGTCGAGTGGACCTTGGAGGGGCAGCCGGCTCCGTCGCCGTTTCCTCAACCGCAGGATCGGTTCTATCAGTGGGTGTGACTCCAGGAGAGGCCATCTACATGAAAATGTGGAACGTGTTTGTTCCATACTCATCGATACCCTCGACAACGGGGTCAGATCTTGGCTGCGGTCCATCAGTCTCCCTGTCACTATGAACCGCCGGAGACACGAGAGTCATCGGTGGCGATGCGGGGGGGCTCGAGTCATCCGTGACAGGTTCACGTGAAGGTGGCTTCTCATACAGCATTGAATAAGGTGAATTGGACATCATGAAATCATTTTTGTCCATCTTATTTGCCAAGTATGAGACGCTGAGGTAGGTCTTGACGTCTTCCTTATCAACAAATCCGTAGAAGAACGCCCCGAACATCTGCCACACACAGGACATGTCATTAACTAGGACAAGGGGTATCCTCGATTTGAGGATAAGTCCGGCCTGTGAACCATACGAGATAGATGAAAAAACATGTAGTAATGACATTCAAATTGAATATTCTAGGAGGCTTATCCCCGACACGGTGATAACAGAAGCCTCTGTGGCAATGTTTTATACCTTGGCAGCCAACATGAACTTGGCTCCCGTGTAGATGCCCAAAACGTTTTCCTTGGGCTGCGCAAATAGCTGCAAGATGTCGAGGTAGAACTCCATTCGGAGTTCGGAGGCCTCGAATCTCCACTTGTCCTCCGTGTTCCTACCGAATTCGTAGTAGTACACGTTGTGGTCCGACGTCACGTACCTCGTTTTGAACAAGGTATGAGCCGCTTCCGCAAATTTGTTTCCTTTTTTGAAAAGGAACAGGACTGGCACGTCTGGAGCGGTCGCGCGCGTTGAGATGTTGTCTAACAACTCGGCTCGGCTCGGTACGTACTTCGACATCGCACACTCGTACTCGTTGAGGTGCAAACCTGCAAAAACTGTTGTAGTCTTGATTTCGTCTCTTCGCTTCAAAATGAATAGCCACACGTTTGGCGTTGTCATTTCTGGCTCGAGTTTATTCTTCAGGAAGTGGAGGAAGGGCTCCATGGGGTTGCCTCCCTGTTTGTGGATAGGGATTTCTCTCATATCCACGACAGCCAGGTTGACCTCCAGGGGGTGATATTGGTAACTGGAACTCGTCATCAACGCCTTCGCGTTGTAATCTATCCCCCTGATCTGCACCCCTCCAGCAGGTTCAGGAAGTTGGTACTTCAGCTTCATGAACCGCACGAACATGTGATGGACCTCGGGAAACTGCTTCTCAAGGTCCTTCGCCCGCTTCAGCCATGCATCGTTGCGCAGACGCCGTTTGAAGTACTCTGCCTTCGGGTGCGTGAGCAGAAAATCCCATGAGGCTGAAGTGAACTTGTGCCTTGCCTTCCAAGAGTGCCACGTCTCATGGACAACATTACCCGCACTATCAAAAATTTTTAAGGCTGGCTTGATTGCCATCAAGTCCTGAAGCACAACTTTCTTGCGCTTCCTCTGATCCACCCAGTCTTTGTGCGTCATATTGTCAGGAACAATAAATTTGGGAACCCCGACAGATACTTTCGGGTACAAAGCCTTCCGCCCCGGGGTTTGACCGATTAGGTGCTGCGCATTGACCCCGTAGTCTTTGTCAGTGAAGTACCCAAAATGTTTGAAGAACTCTCTTTTCAGAGAGTGATTCTTCAGCTTGAATCCCTTCACGTCCTTGTGCATTGTCAGGTAGAATGGATCAATCAATTCGCCCTCGGAGTGCTTTGTGAGAAACGTCTCCCACATTGCCCAAAGATCATTAGGCAACGTAATGATCTGGATTTCAGGTTTCAGATCCGCGGTTCCATTAATTAAGGCACCATCCCTCTCGGGATTAATATTCTGGAACCTCTCGATTACCGCGTCAGTAAAACTCTGCAAGATCCGGTAGTAGATAATGTTAGAATGAACATATCGTATTGAATAGCCAGAACAGGTTATCCTCGACTCGAGGATGAGGTTAGCATATTGAAACAAGCACATTAACACTTGCTAAGTGAAATTAATACTGGCTGAATCGTATTCTATTTTTGTTGAATGACCAATGAAATGTTTCTATCGATTGTTCATTCGAATTGATGGTTCTTATTATCACCGAATCGGTGATAACGTGGCTGTACCTTGAAATTGCTCAGGTGAAACACGACTTCATTTTTCCGTGTCTGAGCTTCACTACGGGTGTCTGTTGGCCGCTTGTAAGCCATCCATATCTGCCTACAGCTGATCATTTGGTTCCCCTAGGTTGGTTGGGTGTGGTCCAAATGATTGGTGATGTTGTAGAACTTCGAGATCCCCCTGAGCTTAGCGGGATCGAGCGTCCACACTATATAAGCATCCCATCTCTGAAGTTCTACCTTCCTCGCCTCTCCACATCCTCCTTCCTGGAGTTCTTGGGAAGCTGTTATGCTGTGCTGGCCGTTGATAATCATGAATCGACCATTCTTAATATCATCCCAGTTCTCAGGCTTTTTCTTCAATAATCTATTTCTGCCGTCAACTGGAGTGAGACACAGCTTCTGCCGTTGTTTGATGTCAATGTACTGAATGAGTTCTTTCTTGTTCGCATCGACAATGTCCCGTTGTAGGGTCCGAATGACATACTGGGGAAGAGCCAATATGCATTGGTCGATGTCAACCTGCAAGGACTGATCATCGAATAGGAAGCAGTTTTTGTGCTCCGCCCAGAAGTTCTTCTGAATCTCTGCAAACTTCTCATATTCAAGCACTGGAGCTGACGAAGTTGTTGGACCAGCCGACACTGTCGTCAATGCTGATCCCGAACTACCTGCACCAGCAGGTCCACCTGGATGACTTTTCCTTCTTTTCTTGGATGGCCCTGCTTCTTCAGAGGGTGCTGAGTCTTGTTTTTGAGGCTCGGATCTGGTTTGTCCCGGCCTTGAAGCTCTCCCTCCCGACACCCCCCCGACAGTTGCTGGTGTTGTTAGTGACTCGGTCTCCTTCCGTCGTCCTTGAGCAGCGGCGCGACCTATTGCCGGTTCCGCCTCGACATGTTCAAGTGCATATCGATCTAGCGTCTGGAATATTATGCACAGTCTCGCGGCAATCGACTTTGCCGTGGTGTTCAGCCAAGGAACGTATCCTGATTTCACGAATTGGTCGTTCAGGGACTCCATTTGTGATCCCTTGAGAAAGTCCATGAGGCTGTCCAGATCAAATTTTGCGTGCTCTGAATTTACGTCAATGACAATTGAGTGAGAATGATCTCCACGATTTCCTTTGTCATCGCACTCACGGAGCACTATGACAACGTAGTCTTGATTGTACTCCTCAATTAACGTGATTTTTTCCTTAATGTTCCAGGGCATGAACGTAGTTGTCCCTCGGACACGGTAACGGAGGAAGACGTAATTCTTGAACCGATTCACTCCGAATGACCACGTCGAGATGTAGTCCTTAAACTCCCAGAGTGTTCCATATGTGTCCTCCATCTCGGCAATGAAGGGTTCGTCCTTCATTGGATTCTGAAAGGGAAGTAGATGGTGCCCGCTTGCCAAGTAGTCATACCCATCTGTTGGTTCCATCGTGTTGTACCTGCAATCAATGTACATGTAGGTCATTCAGTGATTCATTATCGTCGATGCGAGGATAATGAATTCTTAGTATTTTGTTTCACTTATTTTAAAATGTTTCAATAGTTTTCGAATGCTTTCGTCCCTGTGCTTTTTCTTGTGATTGTGTTGTGTTTGGTGATTTCTGGGATTGCATTAATTCTAATTTCTACAATGGGTCATGGTAGTTGCTCATGAGTTTGAGTATCATCGTATCGATGATAATTTCCTTCTTATTTAATTTGGCCGGATTGTTTATTTGTCAGTTTTTTTATCCTTTTTTAATAATGGCGCGCATCATTTTGTCTATTTTTATCACCATACGACGATACAAACAATCTAATCTTTGCATCTCTTGTTTGTTATGTTATCGGTTCTATTATCACCGACTCGAGGATAAGCTCTTACAATTTAGGTGTGCCTAAACTATTTATGATTAAATTTTTAAAATTTTAAAATTTGTTTTTTAGTGTTGTTCATTGGTATTTTTATAAGTTAGAATCCTATGTTCGTTTGTGTGATTTGAGTCTATAAATCACTCGGATTATTGTCGATTCGGGGATAATCTTTGTTTTAGTTTTTTGCTTTGTAAGTTTTATTAGACTATAAATTTAATTTCTTTTAGTGAATTGTGAGTTTTATAGATTGAAAATTGTAGGTGTCATCGGGTCATATGTTATCCTCAAGTCAAGGATAATTGACGGAGTTCTCTGTTCCTGTTCTATTAGTGGGTGACTCCATTTCCCACTCTTGTGACCATATCTGCCTTTTGAAGAAAGGGTTTTATCGTCGCATCGGGGATTTATTCTCGTGTAGGTTATTGTTGTCGTGTTTGGTAAACTCTAAACTCTAATTTGGATGCCTAAACCCTAATTCCTATTCAAGCAAATGACTTACCTGGAGCCAGAAATCGACAAAGTGTATGTACACGCTGATCAACAACACAATTGTGTTTTTGTCACACTGACCTACAAACGTGCAAGCATGTCAAAAAAATTTAACAAAATTTGTCGTGCATTGGAAAATTTCCTGGTATCCCAACAACAAATTCACAGCAAAACATAAAAAATAGAGTTCCAAACATTCACAAGCACCATCTGAACAGGAGATCTCATAGCTTGCTTGAGGTTTGTGCATTCATATAACCCCTCCAACAGGAGCTTGCTTACGGAAGATCTCGCAGCCTGTTACACACTACTCACGGAAGAACACATCTGAACAGGAGATCTCACAGCTCGCTTGAGGTTTGTGCATTCATATAACATCTGAACAGGAGCTTGTTCACGGAAGATCTCACAGCCTGTCACACACTACTCACGGAAGAACACATCTGAACAGGAGATCTCACAGCTCGCTTGAGGTTTGTGCATTCATATAACATCTGAACAGGAGCTTGCTCACGGAAGATCTCACAGCCTGTCACACACTACTCACGGAAGAACACATCTGAACAGGAGATCTCACAGCCTGTCACACACTACTCACGGAAGATCACACACAAGCGATTCAAAACAACGAAACCCACGTCGCATAGGTATACTCACGGAAGATCACACAAGGCGATCGAAAACAACACAGCTTGCTTGAGCTTGCACAAGGCGTCCCTCAAACAACGCACGGAAGATCACCTAAAATCGAACGCAGAAATCGAAGGCGAGAAAGACTATACCTCACACATCTGCGCTCTTCCAAGCTGCTTCAAAGTTGCGCCGATTCCGCCAAGCAACGCTAAGCTCCTCCAAATCCTTCAAGCTATTCCAACCTCCGCCAAGAGCTCACTCCAACCTTTGCCAAGACCTCACTCCACAAGATCAGAACGGAGGAAGACCAAGCAGCATGGCAGAAAACAAAAACCTCAGCGCCAACACGGAGCGCCAAACCCTAACGCCCGACACTCATTCCCGCCCGTACCCGCCCATACCCGCCCCCATACCCGCCCGTACCCGCCCATACCCGCTTCCATACCCGCCCTCCTCAATCATACCCGCCCCCCTCAACCACACCTGCCCCCCCTCGGCCCTATGTCCTAGAGGGATTCGGGGTTCCGCCTGCCTGCCCCTGCCCGTAGCAAAACACTGAAATTTTTTATTTTTTACACAAATTTTTTTTTGGAAATTCTGAACTCATATTTGCAATCAGAGGCCCCAAATTACTTCAGGGTAGTGCAGAAATTTCCAAAAATCGGTTCAATACAGGGAGCTCCTTTTATTTCTTGGCCGGGCAGGGCATGGCCTGCTCGGTGGAACCCCGAATCCCCCTAGGACATAGGGCCGAGGCCGGCCCCCCTCACTCATACCCGACCCCCTCACTCATACCCGACTAAACCACTCATACCCGCCCCTGTCACTCATACCCGCCCTCTGTTAAGCATACCCGGCGTGCTGTCAATCATACACGCCCGTTGTAGCGGTATCTATACCCGCCTGAGGTTGATAATTACCCGGACCTAAGGGTATATTCGCTTTGAGGGGCGAACCTACCTTCGTACGAAGGTCTAACTTCTTCATCGATATTTAACCCCTTAACAAATAGATTCTTTTTGAAATTTGGACACATTTTTGCTTATACCTTTGTACAGTAACACCATTTACCAAATTGCTTATATCTTTGAAAAGTAACACCATTCACCAGAATTTCATGAAATTGTGCATAAAAGAAGCTTGTTTTCTCAAGATTCAAGTATTACATCTGTTTTAATGACAAGGTAGTTGGATGAAACAACGCTTGCAAGACCTCTGTTCATCGTCCAGAATATAAACGTAAAAGCGCGTAAGAGTTTATGTATGTTGTAACCTTTGATTGTGAACCACTTAGCCTTGTAACGCTACCATGGACACTAAATGTCCAATGCATGATAGTGAATTCTTCTATATAGAATAGAAATGCAACTATTTATCTTCGAAATTCTTTAAAAAAAAAGAACATCTTGTACAGTATTTTTATTTTTCTAAAGTTAAGCAATTTGCGCATGTGTTTTGGCCGTATGAGGTATAAAAATGTATACCACGTATTAAAAAGGTTTTCATTGAAAACAATTCAGTTCTATGTAATTATTTTAGTTCTACAAGTGCCATTACTTAAAGTATTTGAAGACGTTAAGTACTTGAAACCTATAGGTTATATTTATAATTTTTGAATATTGATTGTTGAAGAAGAACTAAACTTTTCACACTGTAGAGACCATACCCAGAACTCAAAATATGAGGATTTAATTTTTATTGTACCCCAATGAACCCCCAAATTACTCTATTGGCCCACTTCATAATAGAGCATGATTTAGTGTCTTGCGAGAAAGAACACATTGAAAATTTATAAAGTCCAAAAAAAAGATAAAGAACTTACGTTAGAATTTGTTGTACTTTTAATTGCATGATGTTCTGAGAAATTGATGAAAAAAGAATCCAAGTTAGGTATGTATTTAAGAAAATTAGAGAATGTAAAGGCAAGATCAAATGTTAGTCCAAAATTCTTCCAAATAAACTTTAGTCCTCCACCTAAACAAAAGTTGATTCCACACTATTTTTTTTTTAGAGGAATTTTGGTTCTTAATTATCCTTAATTGTGAATCCTAAATGGTTTTATTTTTTTTCTACTCTACAGTAATTACAAAGTGTCCATTGAAAAATATAAACCAATGAAATAGACTATTTCCAAATAAGTAAGACTTTGTTCTTTAGAAATTAGAATGAATCAATTATAATTTTTTTTTAAAAGTAAACTACGATTTTTTAGAATCATAGATTATATTGTTCAAAAATGGCCTTCAAATAATTTTACAAGAATGAAAATACTTTAAAATATAATTCTAAACACATATAAATAATGCTAGTACTAGTACCTTATTAAAATTGAAGTTCCACAATTCAGATATCTTTAGCATGTATTTTGTAGCAGAAATGCAAATGAATATTTTGTTGATTTCGTTTCGTGCTAAATGAAGTTCACAAACTTATCAGAATTGCATTGGATGGCAAATGAATATTTATGGATTTAAATTATATAGTTAATTAATATAACAAATAATTCAAATTCACAATCATACGTACTAGTAGTTTAAATTAACTTGTTCCGTTTCACCACTCATTCAAAATAGTTAGTCACCATAAATAGACATTCACTGTTATAATTGTCATTCATGATTGTACTAGATATTGAATGTGTGCCACTTGGTACAATGATTTGTGACTTATGTTTGGCATAATTGATAGTGCTCTCCTTGTTTTCTTTCAAAACTTCTATTATTTAAAATCTACATGCTCTTTCAATCTTTCTTCATGACATTTGACATTTCCTGCACCCAAAATACGATGGACTGTACCATTTTTGTTATATATAATGTATAAAAAAAAATAGCTTGCACTCAATGTATTCAATTTATGATTATTTTCTAAATAAACTTTCAACTTCTGACAACATTTACAACCGCAAACCTTTAATGAGTTTTTATAGTTTGGGGATTTATATGAACACTAAGAAATATTTAGAAAAAATACTTATACAAAATCAAAGTACTTATATGGATTTTTGTATTCCAAGAATCATATCTTTCAATGAGCCCTCTACCCTAGTTAACAAATACTGAAGGTTAGCCTAGAAGCCATGGAATAAATTAAGTAAATGGAATCATAAAAATATGTAGAAGTTCAAAATTAGTTGAACATTTAGAATTCATGGAAATAATTAATTTATGGTACTTTCATGCATTTTTGTACACCAAGGAACTTTTATTTAATTGAACCAAGCGCTGTAGTTAACAAATACCAAAGCCCACAAGCCATGGGATAAATTAAGTAAATGGAATCATAAAAATATGTAGAAGACTAGAAGTTCAAGATTAATTGAACATTTAGAATTTATGGAAATAATTAATTTATGGTACTTTCATGCATTTTTGTACGCAAATGAACCAAGCGTTGCAGTTTATAAGCCTTGAAGTCCTAATTAAAAGCCATCAAGTGTATATATATATCTTCTAAATTATTTTATTTCAATTAGAAGTTACGATTTCTAGACAATAACATATGGCATATGAAAGTAGAATTCTTTGGCGGATTGAAGATTGCAAACAAGTAGCATAAAATTAGTTTCCTCATGAAATTTTAATTATTCTGTACTTTACAACATCGAAATATTTCTTTTATTTTCTTGTTTTCAATTTCTCTTTTATTTTTTGGCCTTTCGTTTCTTAAACTACAACAGTTACACATGGCCTAATGAAATTAAATAGTAAAAGTTATTTTGCGCAAGGAAAGGGTCACTATTGTTTATTATCCAATTTTGATGCTTGCAAAAAAAAATGACTCATGCCCTGTATTTAAGAAAAACTAATCAAACTCTATATCCCATACAATGCACATGTAAGAAGATGCCAAATGCTTCGAATAAGTTACTAATACTTGAAGGATGTTGCATATATGACCACATAATTTCTTCGTCACTTATATTTTATATTTGTCATGAATTTAGTTATTTTCATTCTTCTATATGTTTTTAGAAAATGATCAAGAGCAAATCAAAGATTTTAATGGATTACAAATCTAAAATTATTTGCAACTTGTACATATGCTTTCCAAATTCTTTCACGTGAAAAACTCATGAGTTTATAGGTGTTCGAATTTAAAGTAGAGCGCCTGTTGTAATTTTATATATTTTCATTCTTGTATATGTTTTTAGAAAATGGTCAAGAGCAAAAAAAATTTGTAGATTACAAATCTAAAGTGTATTTGCAAACTTGTATATATGCTTTCCAAACTTTTACATGTAGAAATTGGACTTGTGAGATTGACAAATCTTATAAGCTAGTGTATTTTGTATTGATTTTAATTATTACTAAAGGGTCCTGTGTCGTTGCCACAATGAAAACAAACTTAAAAGTAATTTTCTAAATTTTGTAATGTACGAATGACTTCATTCGTGTATCATGAGTCTAAACATCAAGAAATAAAATGTATGCACCACGGCCTCTTTGCAAAGAGTTTTCTAACGGAACCAAGCACATTGAAATCAAGAATAAAAATAATTTTAAAATTTTTTTAATCCATAAATAACTTCAAAATTAAAGAATTTTTGCACTATGTGTCAAAACGTCACAAAAAAATGTCCTCGCCGAGGGCTTTCCAACGGTACGCAACATGCAATCGAGGGATCCTTCAATTTGGGAGGTTTGAACATAACAAACAAACAAACAAAGATTGCTTCGAATGTTTAGTGCCTACATGTACTTCAGGATTCATTTTTGTTTACACTTTTTTATAGAAATCTATAAAATTTGCATACTACAATTTTCTTTATTTTCAAAGGTTTGTAATTCATTCGAAATTTAGGAAAATCAACTAACATTTATGTTACTAAAAAATTAACTAAATTCAGGGTCATAGGTTCCTATCTTTTGCTTTTTTTTTTTTTTTTGACACCAATGAATCTTTTTTTTTTTCTTTTTTCTTTTACTTCTTTAGAATTTTTTTCCTGCTCGCAGGCTGGCAACCACGGAATTTCCTCCAATTGTAGAATCCGTGGACTAGAGCAGCCTTCTTGGAAGGACTTCTCCGTGTCCAAAATTAGGTGACATCGTTAATGGAAGCACCTTTTAGAGACGGGAATATCGGCCAAAGTTGAAAGCGGATCTAAATCTAAACTTAGAAACTTCCGTTTGAATTTGTGTTTCCCGCCTCATACATCCCGCCATATCTCACTCCCGCCCTCTCTCTCTTTCTCTCCCTCCGTATTCGGAAGCAAGTTCAACACCACCAACTGATGCGCATCATTTTCAGTCGTTTGGAGTGAAGAGTAGTGCATGTTGTCATCGAGTGATTGTGTTTGGGTATGATTTTCTGCACTAAACGAATGGTGTTGCTCATTTATGGTTCCTACTTGATGTTGTTTTGTTTGTATGTGATGTATTATAGGTTTCTCCAGTTGGCATTGACAAAGTCATTATGTCATCGGAGTCATTATGTCATTTGCGTTGTTATAGAACTGCATTGGGTTTACATAATAACCTTGTAGTGAATGTAGAGAGATGTGGAGGTTGATAGTGTGCACTATGTCATTGGTTTTGATAGTACTGTATAGGATGGGAGTATGGAAACATTTTTGTAGTGCAGCCTCTCAGGTGTAATCATTTCCTCATGACGAAAATGTGAAGAACGTATGAACATGGAGGCTTCCGAATATTTAGCCGCATTTCTCGGGATCATCGACTCGAGGATAACAAACTGACAACAATATTGTGATTCTGAATCAGAAAAAATTATCATCGACTCGACGATATGATAAGACCCCGTCTGCTAGAAAAACTTAAGAAGTATATTATCATAATTAACAGTGAAGTTACCGAATAGCTTCTAGGTTGAGAGTCAGTATATTATCCTCGAGTCGACGATAATTTTCCTCTTGTCAGAGAGATTACTATTGTCAAGAAATTGCTAAACAATCCAACATCATTATCAAAATCAACTGGTAGCAATCACAATACATGTGTGGTTTATTGTGAAATAATAAATTATCATCGATTCGATGATAAATTGGAATCCTACTATAAACCCTAGAATCGTGGGTATACTTTATCATCGAGTCGACGATGTAGTATTGACCTCTGTCTTTTACACGATATGCTGAAACATCTGTATCATTTTCTCTTACTTTGCATTTGCCATGTACTGAGGGATTTACTTTTCCTGTATATTGACTTTCTACATTGAAATTTGTCATCCTCGAGTCGACGATAATTCTAACTATTTGTCTTCGTATTTTCAGAATGGATTTTCATAGACCTCATGAGTTTGTAAATCCAGTTCCTACACTTGTAGCTGGTGTTCAGGCCTGCAAAGGAATTCCTCGTGCAAAATGGGTGTCATTGCCCGTCACTCTAAGAAATGAAGAGGGGTTGGACGTCGCAAGGGGTGTTTGTCAAAATGTTGACCCGGACTTGATCATTGACATGGATAAGAAGCCTCTTGGTGATGATCGAGTTGCCATTCAGATTGCAGAGTCTTTGAATGAAGAGTTGTTCTCGTCTGCAAATATGTGGTCGTTGCGCTCTTGGCACATTAAACGAGTGTTTCTCCACGATGGTGTAAATTTGTATGACCATGACCAAACCTATATATACAACATGGCTGCAAACGCCTCAAACAGAAGAGTTCGTAAAGGGGTTCGATCATATGAAACAACTCGTGAGAAGGTTGATCCTGTTGTGCCTCCTAAGAGAGAGTTTCTCCTCACTATGGAATCCATCACAACAGTTTCCATGAAAACATGTTGCAGTAGAAATTGTGTGCAGCCTTTTCCTCGTGAGCAAATTCAAGCAATTCGGACTGACCTCTATGGAGGTTATGACTTCAAGGCTCGCAACAAGACACTTTTAGAGGTGCATAGGCAAATCCACAAAGACGTTGATGGCAAGGAGTGGATAACTTTGAAAGGTAGGGAAGTGTGTCCCACAGCGTGGTGGATCATTCATGGGATTGCAAAAGCTACCTACTATAGGTATAAAGAAAAGGCCAGAGTTGGAAAGCAATCTGAGGTCCATGGAAATGTGGGATCAAAGAAGCCCCGCATGCATACTCTTCAAGCTACCGCCACACTTCGACAACTTATTGAGTCTGATGCAGATAAAATGCCACACAAGACAAGAACATTAGAATCTGGGGAGAAAGTCCCATCAATGGTTCTACCTTCTGCATTTCGTTGGAGTGAGCAATTACCAAAAATCAATGAGTGTAATGCATCACTTGACTTGCAACCAATTTCTTCTAGTGGCTTGAGCAACATTCGCCGTGCTTCTTTCCCAGAATTTGCTGCAAAGGCTCGTGGAGACACTTTCGCTAGGTGTGGCCTTTGTGATACATACAAGCAATTGAGGAGTGCTTGTGTGTGTTTGGAGACACAAAATAAGTGGACTAATCTTTTGAATATCCATGTTGCCGGGCAGAAGGCCCATAGGGAATACTACTACGGAAATCGGTATTTTTCCGAGACATACCCAGAGAAGATGTTGTGCATCATTCATGATAAAATGGATCATTCAAAGACGTCTTCTCCACACTTTTCTCACAAGACCAAAGTGACAGAGTCCTTCATGAAAATGCCCGTTGCTGTTACATGTATGATTGCTCATGGTCATGGAGATGTGCGATATGCACACTACGGTTTGGGCATTTACCCATTTGATTCAAATCATACCATTGGATCCATTGCAAGGTTGTTGCGTGATTTGGAAGGACCGCCAAAGAATTCATTGCGCACGTTATTTTCTATCGAGAGAGACCAATCCACCTTGACGAAGGCACTTCTAATTGGAGCAGAGAATTGCTTGGACTCCCTCCTTCCACCTCTACAAGAACCGATTCCGGCTCAACCTCTCCCACCAGTATTAGTATTGCAATTGGATAATGCTTCAGGGGACAACAAGAATCGATATGTTTTTGCCTTTTGCTCTTTGCTTGTATATAAAGGCATTTTTCGTGAGGTGTACATCAACTTCCTCATTGTAGGACACACTCACGAAGACATTGATGCTCTTTTTGGTCGATGGTCTTCAAGATTGAAGACAAATAACTACCCAACACTTCCTTTGCTCATGAAATCCATTATGGATTGTGAAACGCATCCCGTGATTCCTCATCTCATTGAGGAGCTTCCTGATTTCAAAAAATTTGTGGAGGGTTACTTGGGCTCTCGCGGGGACTACCTTGAAGGACATTTGAAGTCCCAACAATTTAAGTTTTTCATGGATTCTTCAGGATGGCCTTTGATGGAGTATAAGAATTTGTGTACAGACGATAAGCGGTTGCCAGAGCATGGCAAAGGAATTAGGTTGTGGATTGAGAGTGAAGATGAACTTCCCATAGTGCCAAGTGGTAGTCCTCTTCCTTTGGCTCCTCAACCGATGAAAGCTCTTGATGACATAAAGAAGGGCTTGAATGGTTATGTTGGACATTGGAACAAAATGGCAAATGACGATTACACTGGAGAGTTTAGGCGGAAGAATGGCCCACTACAAGATTATTGGAAAGGCGTCAGAAGTGCTTTGGATGCTCCTCTTCAAGTGCGTGAGGTGTTACTTGATGGATTTTGGCCAGCTTCGAGGATCGCCCCTGACGAGACAGATCGAATGCAAAGAGATGGCACATTGCGTGAAGAAGATGCAGAGGATGCACCCTTTGTTGGACGTAGACGTGATCGTCCACGTCCTTCCTTTCGTGTTAATCGTGATACGCACGCAGGTTCTTTTGTTGTGGTGCGTCCCGCAGATCATGACCCGAAGCCATTTTGGCTTGCCAGGGCCATTACGGCTCCCAGCCCAGATCCGGGGCATATGCATAAGATCAAAATCCAATATTGGACACCTACTTCGGATCGGCACATTGATATGGTGAACTATGCCGGATGGGACACCAAAGAAGGGAATGTGTGGTGTGAGGATCGCGTAATACCTTCAGATTGGGCAAATACAGATTGTATCATGACAACTTGGAAGCCACGTTTTCGTGAAACAACTAAACATCCAAAAGTGACAATTCCAAGTTTGCAAATTGATATCATAAAGGCATCAGTGGCGGCCTTTACGACAATTGCAACTAATGATGACTCTATGGAAGAAGATTGATTAGTTCATAGTTCATAGTTCTATTACTAGTAGACTATTGTTTTGGTAGTTCAATTACAATTAGAATGATCATTGCAATTGATCAATGATCATATATGTATTTGTTTTATTATGATAGTGTGGCTATGTAAGTAAGGAAATCATATTTCTATTAATAGTAAACTTATTTCATACTATTGCATCTTCAAACTTTATATTTAACTAATTTTTTGATATATTTTGTTTATTTTTCATGTGTTTCATATCAAAGTTGGACATACCTCGAATATGTAGATTAGTTCTTTGACATTTTTAAGTCTCAATTTAAAGAAATGTCTCACTTTATAATGTCTTTGAGTATTTTTTTCTCCTTTTCACAAATAAGTTTGTGAATCCAAATGTGATTTCGAATTTTAACCATTATTTTTTAATGGTTGAAAAATAATCAAATACATATTTTGACATTTCTAAGTCTCAATTTAATGAAAGATTTCTTGAACCTAAATATAGGAATGAATTAAAATGAGACTGCAACTTGTCTCATTTTAACGAATAAGGCCTTATGCCATGAAGCACCATCGTGTGCAATTTCTACCAGTAGTTTACGATGGAGATGTTGTCTTCGAGCTGCCTCCGTGCCGCTCATCTTCTTCTTCGGTGGCCAAGAACTTGGAGGGAATGGATAAGCGATACGATGGACACCCTTGGTGTAAAGTACTGACAACAAACATCCAGAACACTGACAACTTGAAGATCCGTAAGTCCTACTGTGCTGGCCATCTTGCTTGTTTCAACATGGATTGTAATTATTTAAAGAGAGCTTCTAAGAAGAATGAAACAGAGTGGACTGGGTACACCGTGTTTCCATTTGCATTGGGAGACAGTCCTCCCAAAGATTGTACTTTAGTGTGTAAGGTTTGCAAGGTTACACCTACTTGTCTAAACACATGTAATGCTAGAATCTATTATTGCTATACAAATGATCCGAAGAAGACAAGGGCCGCAGTTCACTTTGGGAATCATACTCATCCGGTGGCAAAAGGGATGTATAGAGATTCTACGGCCCAAATCTGTGGACTCATTGCCAAACAGGTGGCCAAAACACCAATGGCCACCAACTCAGCTATTGCTCTATCCGCTAGCAAAGACTTTTTAACAGACTATCTTTTTCACAATGGAGAAGGGGAGAAGGAAATGTTGAGAGGTGAGGAACTAGAGGAGGTCATGGATCGCTTCCAGTATCTTAGCAGTCCAAATATACGAAATGTGATCTCCTCATTTCGCTCAAACAACCAAGGAGGGGTTATTGACAACATTATGACTATGAAGGACTCTAAGTTTGAGTACATATACGACAGTGTCTTCCCTGGACAAGGTAAAGAGAAGGTGTATATCTTCAAAATGCTCACCGAAGGACCTGGGAGTGGGGTGGACCTAGTGAAGCGTATGCAACCCGAAGGTGATCTTCAAAACACGTGGATGATGTTTGACCACGTCAAGCGTGTAAAGGAGTGGACCACAATGGCTTGCCATGTGTATGATCATGAGTACAAGAAAGTAATGACCATTTCAACATGTGACATGCAATCTGAAGATACGGAAATCCAAATACAGTTTTCGAGATGCTTGAACAATGTGATGTTACGGAACGGAGTGGACCATCCAAACTTTAAAGGATTCATGGCAGATAGTGCCATGGCCAATTGGAATGCGGTTTGTATTGTCTACGGTAGTGGCTCAGCCAATGAAAAGATGGAGAATCGTGAGAGGACTTGTCTGTTGCATTGGACAACTTCTCTTCAGAAGCACACACAAAAGCATATCAGGGAACCATTCCAACATCAACACAATACAATATGCAAACAATACAAAGATTCAAAGACCATGGAGGAAGCCGAAACACGTTATCATGCGATCCGGTCATGGTGGTTATCATCAGGAGCTGCAAGTGAAGAGGCACTTCACCACTTAGACCACTGGTTAGCATTTTGGCATTTTCGTTACAAGCAATGGGGCGGCTTCATGCAAATGGTAAGTGTCTCTGAAATTTGAATATCTATATGTGTTGTATTCTTTGATAAATGTGTTGTTTAAAAAAAATTGTATACTTCTATGTATGTATTTGTTGGTTCATGTGGGTGGTTTGTAATAAGTAATAATCAACTAATTTATTCAATTATTCAAAATATTGAGGAAATGAAAGTGAAGGGTACCGAAAAGAGGGGGTCCAGCTGATACCACCAAGACCTTAGTCGGATCCGACTAATATTTTAGTGGTCTCTAACAGGACTCCTCTTTTTGGTAACCGGACTCTTCTTTTGTAAATTTTACCTGCATCTCTGTATTCATTTTTTAAAATATTGTTTGGCATGACAAATGGACTTTAATATAGTAATCTATATTTTTGTTTGCTTGGATTTGTAGGATTTGAGTTTGGAAGAGATGGCCGACATGCCTTCATGCAATTTGTCGGAAACAGTTCATAACAAGTGGCTTCAAATGTCCGGAAACCGAGGCAATAATTTGTTTGATGCCACTTGTGACGATAGTATTCGAGCATGGATGCAAATGACAAACTTCCGTGCATATTTGAGAGGGCGTATATGCGGATCTGGTCCATCAAAGGGGGAATTGAAGTTGAGAGCTGCAAGACGAAGTGGAGATCCAAAGAAAATAGCGGAAGCACTGAACACACTACCTGGAGCAAAAGATATTGGAACTCGAGTACCCCATTTGGAAGGGAAAGAAGTTTTTGGAAGCACAAAAAGGAAGTTGGACATACCCATTGGTGATGCAGGAGATTCACATCGACTAGACAAAGTTAATTTCTCTCAACCGCGTGTTCGAACAAGGTCAAATGCAACTATAGTGGAGTCGTCAGAGGGGAAGAGGAAAGAGGCCACAGGAAACACTTTTCAGCATGTTACAATTGCATTTGAAAGTGACTGTGACACATCAAAGTGGCATATTGCAAGAATCAACCACAAATCTGGTGCAAAATGTCAAGCTCAACAGAAGGGATCTAACATCAAGTGCATGGCGAAAATAACAAAGGGACATCTGGGAACCCCAACTCCCACCTATCGCGGTAGAAAGGAAGATTATGGGAGTAAGCGAGAGGTGGTGGCAGACTTTTGGTTTTGTTGGGATGACATTGAATGATGTGTGAAGGGCTCAAAACGCAAATGGGTCATTGATTAGCTAGAGGTGCCGGAGGTTTAGCCTGTGTTGATTAGGACTAATTTGAGTAGGGATGAGACTTTGTTACTACAGCATGCAGGCTTCCCCCTCCAAGAACGACCTGCATTATCACCACGTCGACTTTTCAATATATCAAAAGTATTCAAGAGCGTGATCTATGATCAGCCATCGCCATCCAATTCGACTCAATATCCAACAGTTTGGAACAACAAAACCATACGCCGAATTGGAAATGCACCTACTACAGAACACAGGAACAAGTGGGAGAGCGCGGGAAATGTAAGAGGGCAAATTGTAGGAGTGACCTTGCTTCCATTTCCAGGCCTTGGTGCAATAGTGTCGCTTGAGACAAGGACAAACCCCAACCAAAATGTGTATCAAATTACTGTGGGTATGTTCCCCACGTGCACGTGCCCAGACTTTACAAATATGGTTGTTTCTGCAATTGGAGGTCGACAGAAGTACGTGAATTGCAAGCACTTGTACTATTTATTTAGATACTTTTGCAAGATGGATATCAATGACGATGTTTTCATTCATGCACTGAGTTATAGCTTCAATGAGTTGAAGTTACTTCTAGTTCGAGCAGGGATCATCACAGTTTTGGAATAGGCATACTTTGTACTTCATTTGGAATGTTTTCATTTACTTATTACGATCAAAACAATTTTGTGGCTATAGAAAGGACTTTGCTTAAGTGTTCACGAAGTCAACTTATATATGTCATGATTCTTATGTTTTACAAATAGAATGTATGAATGGTTGAGAGATATAAGTCGCGCCCTTACCTTGAAGTGCATACCCTAAAATCTATATACCGAACCCATTTTGGTCTTTCTCTTTACCATATGATTTTTCCTTTATTTATTTTCCTTTTCTATTTATTTTCACATTTTTTTCGTTTTCATTTTCATTTTTTTTCAATGTTGATTATTTTTTTTACTTTCTATATTCATTTATATTCTTTTTTCCATTTCTTTCCCTCAATTTTTGTTCTTTTTCTTTTCTTTTCTTGAAAATAAGTTTCTTATATTTTGTGGTGGCTGAAAGAAGTTCCATATGAAGTAAACCTTGACAGATTGTGGACAAAAATCCTTAGAATCCACGGTAATAGGGATAGCGGTCATAGGTCCTTAAATTTGCTTGAAATAGGAAATTTTTCTTCAAATTTTGATTTTTTTTTTAAACAATATGTGTTTTCAGTATAAAAGTCTTAAAAATTCCTCCTCCAACACTCATAGCTCAGAAGCTCACCGCTCCACGCTCACACGCTAGCATCGTTGCATTAATGAGCCATATTACAAGGCATTATCCTGTAGACCCAAATTGGCACATCTCTGTGGACTGCATTATTCTTGAGACAAAAGGCAGAATTGAATTGGTCATGCAAATCATGCATGACATTAACAAGTGAGTGATTCCTTCTTTAGCATGGTGACTTTTGTAATGCTTTCAATTTCGAAAACATAGTGTGTTGCATTGTGCATTATGAAATTAGTTCCCTTATCATGTTGTTTGATTTCAGGTCCACAGAGGATTTGCATGTGAAGACAAATTTGGTGCACACACTATATCGCATGTAGAAATATGGGTGGCTACCATTGGAGAAGTTTATGGAGATGCTCAGATCTTCTGAGAGAAAACGTTGTGGAATCCAGACAGGGAGGAAGTCTTGGTACTCTATGCTAGTTGACGTTTTTACGGCTTTCAACTTCAAGATGAGAACTAAATTTCTAAATGAATTTTGTTTAAAATTTTGTATAACTATGTTTGTGACATTGATGTGTTGTGATTCTTGAGAGAATTGAAAATTCAAATGTTTGAGCATTCTTGCAGCAAGAGATATCTCATGCAGCGGATAGTGCTGCACAAAAATACAATAAAATCACGCCGTTTGAGGAAAAGAGTGAGTAAGGGATAGCAAATGCAATGAAGGTTGGAGCAAAAGAGAAGTCAACAAAGTTGTATGTTAAGATGGTGAAGTTACTCTCAGTGGCAAACCCGGCACTGGGTCCCGAGTTTCTTGAAGAGGTACGTTTTGTATGTGAATCCTTCTTTTGTATTGATTTTTTTTCTTGACATTTCTTGTATTTATTTGGTAATAACATGTCTTTCTATTGTAGGTTGAAAAGCACTGGACAATGAATGAGGTCCCGGAGATGACACTTGAGAAGTTGCAAATGGTTGCAACTTGTAACACCTTAGCAGCTCAGAAGGTGAAGTATTTGAAATGGTGGAATTCATCTGCACCTTCACGGTAGGTACGAAAATTTCCACCACGTCTAGTTTCAGAAGACAAATTGTTACCCTTCCTACACAAATGCGTGTGGTGGTCCGGGATAAAATCCTGCACAATCAAATTTAAGTACCATTGTTGTCATATTATCTTATAGAAATTATCAAAATTGTGATGCCCTATTTTTTACCATTTCAAGAACAACCATATGAACATGAATTGATAAATTACTTTTGCAGATTGAAGATGTTGCTCAGGAGTACTTTGAGAATGTGGTCAACAAAGACAACCTCCAAATCAACATGAATGTCTCACTTGAGCCAAAGTCACTTGCTCAATACATTGAGGGATGGAGAAGGAAAATATGGGAACAAGGCTTTGGACTGAATTTGAAGGGAGCAAATTCATTCAAGAAGTCTGACTCCTTTTCAAATTATGAAGGGTCAAACCTAGCTGTGCAAAGAGTTCTTTTTTGGTTAGTTTGTGGAGTTTGTTCTTTCTTTGATTTCATCTTTTCTAACAACCCAAGGGAATGTGATTTGTAGTTCTTAATTTTTTTGGTTCATGTATATCATTTCTTAGTTCAAATTGTGACCGAAGACCAATAGTGGGGGTAGTGTGAGGTATTCCAAAAACCTCAGTTGGGTCCGACTAAGGTTTTAGGAGTAGTTCACAGTACTCCCACTTTTGGTTATCTCAGGCATTTTATTTATTTAATTTATTTATTGATCATGTGATTTTTTGGACATAAATGTAGTGATGTTGTAATGAATAAAAGTAAGTTAACATTTGAATCATTGATTTAATGGAAATGACTCTCTAGAATATTGTAATACTTGAAAATGAATATTCTATAGTTTTGTTTCTTGGTGTAGACGTATTTAATAGTACTGAAAGCGCAGAACCTTCAATAATTGGGTTTTTTTTTTTCCCCGTAGGTGTAGTATTTTTTATATGAGGAAGCCATGACGGTGATTCATAGACTGGTTGATTGATTTCAAAGTACTACTTCTATAATTGGAGTGCACAATATAATAGTGAATGTAATAGTTGATAAGTTGACTCTTGTAAATATGTTTGTTTGTTTGGCAGGTACTTCAAGCTTGAGCTTGTAGCAAAAAAAGTTTTGTTACAAGAGGATCTTCCTCCTTTCTTGTCATCTTGGTTGGATCGAAGTTCGCAAGAATGCATGTATACAGCATCCCAGCTTCGAACATTCACGACAGCAAATCTCATTGGTGGAGGGTGGTATTTGGATTGCCCTGTGACATTCACACTTTTCACGGAGGTGGGGCTTCGAAAATCATTTGATGGCCTCAGTGTTATTGATTTGCAGGTTCTAGAGTTTGCAAATTTATCGGACATTCAAAAGAAGAGGGCTATTGCAAGGAGAATGCTTGCTGATAAAAAGAAGGAGGGCAAGGAACAAGAAATCAGGGCAAACAAGGAGAAGAAGGAAGATGAGCGTTTGGCGAAATTGGCGGAAAAAGAGAAAGATGCTGAGAAGGAGGGCAAGGGAAAAGGCAAAGGGAAGAAGAAGGTTGAAGGCACTGACCAAGTTCCGGTGTCTTCAACGGTTGACCAGGGCTCTCAAATGCAATCTGGTACACGTAGTGGAATGAAGAGGAAGGCCATTTTGCCAGAGGTGATTGAAGAAATGCTCACGCAAAGCACAAAAGTCATCATTATTGGCGATGATAATGAGGTGAACTCGGCCGAATTGATCCTCAACGTCTCCATCAATGATGTGATGGAGAACGAGGATAAAGAAGGGAAGACATGCTACAAAGATCTCATGGACTTTTTAGAGAAGGTAAAGATTTATCTTTGGAATGTGGAGGATCATTATTTGAAATTCATGTGATGATTGTAATGTATTAATTGTTGTTTTTTGGGATAAAATTTGTTTGCAGTTGTCAATTGCAAAAGTTCGAAAGTACGATGATGAAATGACTCGTCAACCTGAAGTAGATCTAATTTTCTTTGACTGCCATGAGAATCTGCCCGTCCTGGGGGTGTCGTCTCCACCAGATCATGTGCCAAAGTGGAACGCCGATAAAGAATACGAGGGAATTCAAGAGGCTTTTCATTTTGCAGAGAAACATTTACAAGACCATGGCTGCATTGTGGTATTTCACTCATGGAGTGCTAGCACAAAGGGCATCATTGCTGGACTGTGTGAGGTGTATCCGATTGTAAAGAAGAAAGAGTGGTTAGGCATTAATCGTGTGCACTTGACTTCGGGCGTGGACCCTTCAAACACAATATACTTCAAAAATTTCTTATTCATTTAAGTAGCATCATGCAAAATGTACTATGTTATTCATTTCTAATGTATTTTTATTTTTATTTTTGTAGACGCTAAAGTTTGGGATTACCCTTCTGGTGAAAGACCTTGACTGGGGAGTGAAATCAAAATTCACTTTCCATCAAACAGAATCCATGAAGAAGGCAAAAGTAGACTTGAAATGTGATGACACATTGATCAACTATATTACAGAGGATACAATGTTGATGAATGACCAAGTACCATGGCATGGCCCTTGTGAGAAGAATGCAAGATTTTTACAGTTTCTCATTGAAGGGACAACAGTTGAAGGGAATTTGGTTCTCGACTGCACTACAGCTACTGGTAAGTATTCAATTCATTGATTCTACATTAAAATCCTACTTCATTTACAAATCTTTCAATTAATAAATTGCGTGTTGTTTACAACAAGTGCATCGATTATGGCTTTCATGGAACTGGACGCCACATTGTAGCTTTGGAAGAGGATAAAGAAATCTTTAAAGACATTTTGTTTCCCATACAGAGGAACAATCCATCTGTAGTGTCAACGGAGAAGTCAGTGGAGGTTGCACCGTCTCAAGATCCGGATGCAATGAACATTGTGGTTCACAAATTTGCTCGGAAGACTAAACCCAGTAAGTAAGTTTTCAGAGATTTGAATTAAATATGAAAATACAATTATATGTATTTCATGATTGTAACAATGTAACATGTTTTATTGTTTTTTTTTCCAACTGTCAGGGGTTGACGTCAACAGATTCAATGGTGTAGAAATGAAGGCTTCTTCTTAGTTCAGAGAGGTCTTTTGATCTTCCTGTTTATGCGGAGCAATTGGCATCAACATTTGCAGAGTTTGGTTGCTCTAAACAAAAAAAACGTAGGGAGACTTATGCTTTGAATGTTTTAGAGTTTGTAGATGTTAGTGCATCTGAGGGTGGTGAGACTTCAGAGTCATCTACCGACGAGGATTCCGCAACAGAGTCCACTATGACTTAGACTCACAAGATAGATATATCTCATGAGTTATTGTATTGGGTGTTAATTTTTAAGTTGAGTGGATTTGTATGTCTTATGGCTACAATTTGAGCATGATATTTTCCTTTACAGTTTTGCTTTGTGTAATTTCAGTCATCATCACATTCAATTGCATGTAACCACTTCCAAATCATGAAAAACATTTGTAGGTGACTTTAATTTTCAAATAATTAATTCATATTTCAAAACTCGAAAAATTAACTACATCCACGGTAATAGGTCCTTAATCTATTTTTTTCATAAAAAAAATTCCCGCTCATGGGCTCACAAGCTCACAAGCTCACGCTCATAGGCTTGTATGCTAGCAACCATGCATGTTTACAATCCGTATGTTAATCCTAGACAATTTAGATTGAGAATCACTACATTTGTTAGTTGTAACATTGTAATTTCCATTAAATTGAGAGTTTTGTCACCAAATACATTTAGATTCGGGTTATGCTGTGTTTATAGTCATTTAAATGAATATTGAATCGTTTGTTGATCATTTAGTCATGAGTTGAACGGTTGGTTGTAAGAAGCGGTTTGAGTTCGTTTCCCGTTGAATTCATATGAGTGACTGGAAGAGATACATGACTTGGTATTGCTATGTGAACTTTACAAGCAGGAAAGTTGTAACAACCAACTGGACCCCTATCCAAAATTGTGATAAGTGCTTAATACGTTAACATAATAAAGAGTGGTTATATCCACTACCCTTTTCTTCAATCGTATTACATTTCCAAATTGACTTTAGACAAATATTAAGCAAGTAAAATAACATAAAATATCCAGAAAAGAGTACGTGCAAACATGTAATAATAAGTATATTTACATAAATTTATAGATTAAAAAATAATCAATATCCAATGTATGAAGTTAACATACTATAACTAATTTGAGAATAATATTCCACAAAATCAAGTATATGAAGCCAAGCTTTGGTTGATCACTTCAATTTGAGCTGTAGGAATCTTGATCTAAGGTGTGTAGGAGCTAATGGACATAACGTAACCAAGAAGAGGTTCTTCCCGTCCATATCAGGCATTATTTTGTAGACATATTTGAATCAGGTCGCTACGACCTGAACTACGTAGTCCATTATGCATTTAGCGATAAATATATGTCGCTAGAATATTAATAGAGGTTGGTTTCAACGAAGGTCAACAGGGAAGAAAAATTCCAAAACTTTTACAGTTCTTGTCGTTGCTTCCTACTCTTCATATGGATAGAGAAGTAACCTTCTCATGTAGTTATCAATTATGTATTACAAGGTTGTGTAGTTCAGGTCGTAGCGACCTGAATTGCACACCAAGACCATTAATCACTCGAGTCAGTCAAGCGGGGAAGGTCAAAGATTACATCTCATGTGGAGTACATTCTTGAATACATGGTGTTACACTTCAAGTCGATACGAGCTGATGTACACTATCAACCTAGCAATAATACATAATTTTGCATTATAGACTTTAATCTTGAATTAGTCGGTGGCAACATTGCTTCCTAGACATTTCCAATTCAGGTCGCTACGACCTGAACTACACGGTCAATTTTTCATTTTGCAATGGACATATTATGAGGGAATATTTATTTAGGTCGGCTACTTCGTAGACGAACAGGGAAGATAAATGTCTACTCTTCTACAGTTCATGTCATTCGTCGTGACTTGCTTGTTGAGGAAGGCCTGACCTTCTCTGCTCATTTTCAATTATTCATTATATGGTTGTGCATTTCAGGTCGTTGCAACCTGATCTGCACACCAAGTTCACCAATGATCCTAGACAGCCAAGCGAAGAAGGTCGAAGATTTCATAGGACACGGACTACATTGTTGAATACAGGGTGTTACAATATAGGTTGTTACAACCTGATCTGCACGATTAATCCAAAAATATGACTATCTTTTGCATTCAATTTAGTGATATAAAATTCTGTGGTCGCTACAATCCTTCAAAGACCTGTGCAATTTAGGTCGCTACGACTTGAATTGCACAGTTGTTTATTAATCATCGAGTAAGTTCGTATTTTCCGGCGACAATTTCGGGAACCTATTTACACGTAAAGAACAATGTCATCGGGAATACAGAGTACACCAATCGAAAAGAAAACACATTGCTAGATATACTAAAGATATGTTCTAGAAAAACATGCATCTTCTTTATTGATAATACGTATTGCAAGGCTTGCATTAATGCATTCTAAGCATGAATACACTATAAATGACAAAACTCCACACTGGAATCAAAGAAACACGAAGTACAATATATGCAGTAGGTTTGGTAAATCTCTCACTTGCAAGCACGACACGCCTCTAGCAAGGACGTTTTCTTCCAAAACATCAACAACGGCGTCCTAGAACTCTCTACAATCGAAGCATCAATGAGCGCGGGCAAAGCATCAACGGAGATTGCAAAATGACGGTTTGAATTGCGAAGTCGCATGTCCAAGCGAGTGAGAGAGCTTTCGGCGGGAGAAAGAAGGCGCCAACAATAATTCAGAATTTTGAATTGCAAGCCGTGATTTTGTGGAAGTCTTCTCTTCCACTTGACAGAAAAGCGGAGCCGGATTTTCTTGGAAGATTCTTTTTCCACTTTCAAGCGCCTTTCCGAGAAAACTGTGGAGCCGGATTTTCTTCCAACAAACTGCTTCTACTTGCCAACGCCTTCCACAGAAAACTCCGGAGCCCAGTTATGTTTGAAGGTTGTGCTTCCGCTTGCCAGCGTCATTTTGGAGAAAAATCTGGAGTCGGGTTCTTTTGGAAGATTCTACTTCCGCTTGCTAGCGCCCGCATCCGACAAATTCATGGTATCCAAAGCATATAGGAACATATACGTATTAACAAAGTCCTTTCTTCATCACTTTCAATAAAATGTCACCTCAATATAGAACAATGAATTAGTGGATTTTCCAAGTTTCAAGCCTATTATATCAACAGAGCCATATAATGTATAAGGAAATTGTAGAATAAACATAACTCTTGTGCTGATTTCTAAAATTTTACAAGATACTTAGGTACTTGAAGTTGTAAATTCATTTAGAAAAGAATCATGAATAGTTACATTTAATTCAACTGAAACTACTTATTTTTATACATTGTATACTCCAAAATCGATACACTCCATAAATTGTATTGTAAATGCTTGAAATGTCAAATGTCATGAAGAAAAATTAAAAGAGCGTCGAAATTTAAAAGAACATAAAAGTTTTGAAAACTTAGAAACAACTTCAAAATAAATGAGTACAACACTCTCAAGTATGCCAATCATATGTCACAAATCATTGTACCGCATGATTGGCATACTTTCAATACCTACTAGTATAATCATGAATGACAATTATTGGTGGTCACTTTGAATGACCTTGTAGGTGAAATCAAATATTCACTTTGAATGACCTTGTAGGTGAAATCAAATATTCACTTTGAATGACCTTGTACCTTGATCTGGGCTTAGCCTTGAAGTACTGAGACGTCTATATTCCGAACAATGAACAAAGGGATTGCGGCCTTTTTCATCCAACTTCCTTCTCATTCATCGAATGTAACATTTTAATTTTGAAAAGACAACCATTACATGTTTTTTGAGGCCAGGGAGAGCCCGTTTCAAGGCTATTCCCTTCACTGTTCCCCGCAGTGAAGGACAGCCGACAATCGAAAAAAAGTTTAAAAAAAAAAAAAAAAAAAAATTTAAAATTCTTCAAATGATAAAAGAAGTTGAATTTTTTTTTTTTTTTTTCCAGAAATGACCTGGTCGCCTCTCGACCACGTAGGACGCTGAGGTGGCAGGCCAACTTTCTGGTTCCCTGCGTTCTCGCAGCAAGGGAATCCGCAGGCTCTTAGAGGCCTCAAAAACCATCTAATGCTTCTTTTATGTCCAATTTCATTAAATTTTGGTTAGTGTTATTACTATACAAAGATATACGCAGAAATGTGTGAAAAATTGAAAAATGATTGTCGCGTTAAGGGGTTAGTATAGGGATTATGGGGGGGGTCTATGGTCCGAGTATTGATAAGGGTTTACTTTGCGTCTAGTATAGGGAAGGTATGTAGTATATTAGACATAGTTTATTTTACTAATCCAAGGGAATTGAAATTTAAAAAAACATGGCTATATTTTAAGGACCCACTCAATTCCAATTCCAATTCACCAGAAATATATTGGATAGGAAGAAAAAAAAATACATACAAGTTGTAAAGTGTTTTTGAATGTGAAATCCATGACCTTTTAGTATAAACGTAATTTATTTTTTTAATCCAAGGGAATTGAAATTAGAAGAACTGCATGGCTATATTTTAAGGACCTGCATAGGAAGAAAAAAAATATTAAATAGGAAGAAAAGTACAGGTATTGATCTCTTAAAAAAATTTGTAAGAGTGCAAATTTTTTTCTATGGTTTTGGCTAGACAATCGGTGAAGTTATGTGTGCACGGGTATGTATGCACGGGTATCATCTCAGGTATTAGTCTGGGTATCAAGGAGGATGCACGGTATCAATCCGGATATCAAGGAAGTATGCACGGGTATCATCTCAGCGTGTGGGTATGGGTGCACGGGTATCGCAGGGTATGGGTGCATGGGTATCGCAGTGCACCTTAGGGTTTGAGTCGGGGTGTTTTCCTGTGATTTTCTGTTGTTTTGGCGTTTTGCTTCAATCTTGTTGTTCTCTCTTGTCTTGCTATTCTATCTTGTCTTGTTGTTCTCTCTTGTCTTTAGGGTCTCTCTTGCTTCTGGAGTAGTGCTTTTAAAGTGAGTAGTGTTTGAGAAGTGGAGTACGACCTGGCGGCGACCTGGCGGACAGCACGAGGATCGGAGGAGTTCATCGTTCAAACACGCACACCACGCACACCACAAGCTGGTGAGTCTAAAATTTGTGATTGGTTGGTTTGCTTGCTCGATTCTAGTTCTGTAGAACGACTCATCTGGATAAGTATGCTTGTGGAGGAATGTTGCCGGGATTTCACTTCTAGGTTTAGAATTTCAAGTTTGCATGCTTGCGAGGGAATGTTGGCGAGGGGGATTCATGAAGACAGTGATGCTTCTGGGTTTGAAACGCTGAATTCTTGCGAGTGGAGTGCAATTTCAGGGTTTGAAAGCTTGCAGATCAAGCTTCACGACTCATCTAGATAAGTATGGTTGTTGGTAGAGTGCTACCGGGGTTGCCAAGGATTCCACTTCAGGGTTTAGGGTTTCAAATTTGCATGCTTGCAGGGGAGTTGGTATAGTGCTGTCGGGGTTGTTGGGGATTCCACTTTAAAGTTTAGGGTTTCAAATTTGCATGCTTGTAAGGGAGTGTTGGCTGGGGGATTCATGAAGACAATGATTTTCAAGCTTGAATTCTTGCGGGTGGGGTGATGCTTCAGGGTTTAAAAGCTTGAATTCTTGCGAGGGAGTGCTGTAGGTTTGCATGCCGAGGGAATTGATGCCGGAGGGAACTACTTGGAGGGAACTGCAATCTCAATGCTTAAACGTAATTTTAATGCTTCGTAATCTGAATGTCGGGTTGTTTTTTCCTGAGTGATTTGCTAGGATCCTCCGGCTTAAGTTCGTTCGATTGAAGATGTTGCAGAACTGGAACTGGACTAGTTTAGGGTGATCATTTATCAGATCTCAGATCTATGTACATCCTAGACTTTAAAGCCACGCGTGAGTTGGGCAATTGAGAGTCTTAATCCGTTTAGGATTATTAGGAGAGGCTGGAGAGCTGAAAATCATTAATCAAACCCTTTTCTGTCCTTTCTGTTGTTATTGCTGCCAGAAAGATAGTTTGCGGAGGGATAACTTGCAACATGAAAGAAAATGGTGCTTCGGGGGCAACTACTTGGGGGAAATGGAATCTTAATGCTTCAACGGAATCTTAATGCTTTGTAATCTTAATGCCGAGTTGTTTTTTCTGCTCCAAATTTGTTGTTCTTCGTATTTCTCTATTTACACCGAGAAGTACTAGATTGAGGTGCAGCCGTCGAGTGTAGAAGCAGATAAAAGTGCAAGTACTGAAGTAGGTGCGAAAGCGTGTGCAGGTGAAAGGGAAGTGCAAGTGCGGAAGCGAGTAGAAGTGCCGAAGCGGGTGGAAGTGCAGAAGCGTGTGCAGATTTGTGGAAGGAAGCGGGTGCAAATTTGTGAGTATGAGTTTTTTGTTTTTGTTGTCTACTAGTTCATATCATCAACGAAGTCTTAGGTTTTGTTGGTTTACAAGTTGGTTTTGTTGTTTACTTGTCATCAGCCAAGGTTGTTTGCTAGTTTTCATCAACTAAAGTTGTTTGCTGGTTTTACAACCCTAAAAGACGATCTAAATTGCTAGTTTAGGGTTGTTTCGCGTCATCAGCAAGGGTTAACCCAAATTTAAATAGCAGGTTCAAGTTTTGTGTTTGTTGTTTATTGGTTCACATCATCAGCCATTGTTTAGGTTTAGATTTTGCTGATCCTACTGGTTTAGGTACAATTGAATTTATGAACTCAAATAATGGTTTAAGCTCTTTAGAATTTGGACATGGTATTGTCTTGTAATGTTGCATTCTCTGTGTGTGGTGTTGAAGTGGTTGTGTTTTGCTTTTGTATTATTGATTTGGTAATTGTACTATTTTGGTTTTTCTTCAACTTGTGAAGGGTTGATGTTTGAATTTGGTGTGATGGAATGCAATGTTTTGTGCTTTCATGTATAGAACGAGCATTGTCTCGATTCATATCGTTCTCAATTCGTTTTTTTCTTCGTTTTGCAGATTGCTATTTCGCCAATTGATTTTCAGGAGACAAAAGTGAAGTACAACTCGTGCATTTACCTTCATGGTCTGCATACAAAATCCTAAATCCTTTGAAGTATTGTGCTACAAATAACAATCGATACAGTGTCCGTACAACACACTAAGAACAATACTAACAACATAGTATAACACTACTAATACTAGGGTATGAGTACTGTAGCAATATGGAAATTTTGAGGGTTCAATAGTCCATGTGTAAGAATAAAACCGTTCTTGTCTTGTATAGTTCAAGTCGGCCCAAACTGAAATGCACAAGCTATACTATTTTAGACGTTGATGATCCAGTACACTGAAAGCGAGTACATTTTTCAATTGCCAACATAGTACATTTCAGGTCAGCCCAACCTGATTTGCACACAAAAAATTCAAGTAAATTATTAGAGAACAGAAAAAAAAGACCAGAATCGAGAAAAAAAAAATACTTTCACCCGCACTGTGCAAATCAGGTCAATGCGCCTTGAACCGCACAAGCACATGTCCAAAAAAAACCCTGAAAAATATCCGAGAAAATTACAAAACTCTAATGCACACAAACAAAATCATGTGCATTTTAGGTCATCACATTCTATATCGCAAACAACAAAGAAGACAAATAAAAAGATATTCGAAAAACTAACTAAATCCAATGCCTCAGAACTACAAAGACAATTGGCAACACCGTGCAATTCAAGTCGGGATGACTTGATCTGTACGAGTACCTCTACAGGAAAAATAAATCATAGGCAATGCTTCCAACATAATGAATTTAAAAGAGACACACACCCCAACTCACCTGGCAAAAGCAATAAAGACATTCGAACGAGATAAATACCGCCTACCAACCAACATAAATAAATCAGAAGCAATAAAATCGTAAATAAATCAGAAGCAATCAAACCGTAGAACGACAATGTGCAGTTTAGGTCGCACCTACCTAAATTGCACATATAAACACAGAATAAATATGAAACAACAATCACCTAAGGTATCCAACTAGATAGCTAAATAATTCATGAACATAAATTTTCTTAATTATATGTTCATCGGTGGTCAGTCAAACTTTTTCTAATCTCTGTTCACCCGCAGAATGGAGGACCAAATCGAAAATCTCAATGTTTACTTCAAAAGAAACACAACAAAAGTAACAGAAGTGGACAATGAAGATGAGATGATGAATGACGGACAATACTAGAAGTTCAAAGACCCTAAGCAAGTGGAATCTTGGGGACTAGCCATGATTCCATTTATAGACAACTTCTACTTCAACATGAAGTACAATAACGCTCCAATATACATTCCAATCTCGTTCAAAGAGAGAATGAAAGATATCATCCATGATATCTATCCGCTAATTCTAGTGCAGTGCGTCACCACAAAGATGGGGTTGCTCAACACTAAGCAGTAGCTGCAGTACTACTTTATGATTCTTGTAAACTCCGAAAAAATCCCATTCAACATAATGTCCCTTTTGAAGAATTTAGAGCCCACCCCATACAACAATGAAATTAAACAACTAGAGAAGAAGGTGGACAATGGGGCTTACTACAATCAGGATGGTATGCCACTAAATGGGAAAAGATTGTGTGAGAAGTTAAGATTACTCTTAAACTCCTTTCAGGTCCTCAAGAAGAAGCTCGCCATGCAAAAGTCGTTCATGGCCTCTCGCACTATCTCGGTGGATATTGGAAGCCAAGGAGGAAGCCAACTGTCTCTGGGAAACCAAGGTCAAGGATTACAGGGTCGCGGTACAAGAAACAAGAAACCTCCACAAATGCCATCACATGGAGCACGTAGGAGTCCGCTAGCGTCAACTTCTGCGAAAACCCCCACAAACAGGGCATCCGAGCAATCAGGCCAAGGCGAACTGAGTTACGCAAACATGATGCTCAATGTACCACAGGCTTTGAATACAGAGCGTAAACCAGATTACAAGGTGGTAAGCGCGGTGTATAGAAGATACTGGGAGACATACTCAAGCACGTACGTTCTGCCTGCTAACGTGAAGAAAGAACTTCCTTTGGAGCGCCTCATTGAAGCACCTACCGAGTTCAACATCCGAGTAATGGAAGATAGAATCGTCAAGAACATGATGAACTGGCTTGTCAACATTCCTGACAAGAGTGCAAAGCAGACCCTTTGCGTCATGCTAGTCGGCCAACTCAAGAAGCCGGAGAAGTGGGAAGACATTGCAGGCAGCCTATTCCACATCATCAACGGCCAATTTAGCGTTGCTGCAAGTAGGATGATGATGGATGAAGAAAGTGTCGTCGACCGGGAAACTAGTGCACAATTTGAGAAATGGAATTGCTTCATAGTTTGGTCCAATGATGCTGAGTAGTTGCGGTCAATATCCGCATACTATAACCGCACTAACCACTTTCAAGCAATCAAACCATCTTGGGCAACAAACATTCTCGGAGCTCGGACGGTGTGGGTGACAATGGGAAGTCCGAAGAACCCGAAGGAGGCAACAACTTTGGGGACTGTCCAAATTGCGAAGAGAACTAGAGAGACCATTCGCGAGACAACTAAATTTTGGGTGTGTAAATCAAGTCGCCCCGAGTTGAATTGCACGATTGCCTTCTGCTTTGCGTTCTTTACTAACAATAATAAGCCTCATCGATTGCAACTCCATTATGCGTGATGAATGATTCTAATGTGCTAGAATTTATGCAGACATTTGAAAAAGCAATGCACCAACGTTTTGCTATGATCGATGTCAATAAAAATCACATGGTTGCCAAGAGAAAAGGTGTAGAGGAGAAGTTGAAGCTCATCAACGAGCTCAAAATTATTACCGCACCTAACGAAGTATACAATTTGTGGAGCGAAGTCATTACGAATGTTGCACATGGGGAGCTACATGATCCAGACATGTTCATGAACTTGAACGAGAAAGAGAATTGGAACCAAGACAGCTGCGCCCTTAGTCGCGACTTCTTCAAACCTCTCAAAAATCTCAACTACCATAATCTTGGGAAGCTGGCAAAACACATCCTGAACCTGTCTGGCCCTAAGCAGAAGCACGCATATCCAAAAGTTACTATTAAGGCCACAATGTCAGTTCTTGAAAGCTGCTACAATATGAAAGAGTGGGTCGAACGACGCAAACGGAAGCAGCTAGTTAAAAAAGCACTCCACAAAATCGACCCTGACCTTGGATTCTTCAACGCGAATGGTGAACTCATTACCACCAACTGGAGGGAATTCAAGCCAAGTCACAGCATATCGAGCGCGACAATGAATCTTCTCGTCGAGCTACCTGGTGATAAGTTCTTCGGAACTGGAAAACAGTTGAAGGCTAAGAACAAGTCAGCAGAGCAGATATTGTCGCGAGCAGCGGAGTTCTTCAAGATTTTTCTAGAGAAAAAGAAAAACTTCAGCAAGCTAAAAGGGATGGCATACATGAGGCCATACAACATCCACACTAACAAGTGGTCTGGCCAGATGGAGGGCCGGATGGAGGGTCTAGAAGTTAATTCCTTTGAATTGTGTTGACACATGGTATAGAAAATTGTAAACACATTTTTCAGTAGAATTGCATCTGTCATTTATGGGTCTTCCAGTGCGCAACAAGGGGAGGCGTTGGCATGAACCTCTCCCTCTACCATCATTCAAAGTACATGATGAGAGCAATTGTCATCTATCATCCTTCTCCACAATATCATTTATTTCCATGGGCTTGACCTAAACCAGTCTACTATTGTCGGGATGGGGATTGATGTGAAGAGCGTTTCTCTCTACGTATCTATTGGTTGCTCACAATACAAGCCCTCAAGTTGAAGTAGACCATTGATATCCAACTTTGCTCATTCATTGCAAAATGCACAATACCATTTTTTAGATGATTGTACATTGTTAAATATGAATGTTCTACTTTAACTTGAAGTCTTATATTATGGGCAACCAATAGATGCTTAAATAAAGACACTCTTCACACCAATTTCCATCCCAATAAGAATTGACCAATTTTGGTTCCAACCCTCAAAAATGCAAGGATGTGGCGGAGGAGGACGATGGATCATAGTCGCTCACATGGTGTATCCTTGAATTGTTGGAAGAGGGCATTTATAACAGCGCCTCCCCTTGCTGTGCATGGGAGCCCCATGAATGCAAGACACTCTATTATACAATGGGTTTCTAGATTTTGATGCAGCTTGGCAATATAATCTGAAGAGAAGGTTCACTTCCCCTGTAAAATGTTCTTGGCATGATCGTGGATGGGCTATCATTGTCCTTGTCTTTGCTCTAAACAAGTGTAGGTTCAACATTGACTCATCCAGCAAAGGGACAACAACAACACTAGTTCGTAGTACAATTGACGAGCATTTGACCAATAATCTTGGAGTGGCATGCAAAGAACTCACGCTGACGTGATTGGAAAAAAGACACTTGCTAGTATTGATCAAGCTCGAGACTCTTCACTCATGTTTGTCAAGATGAGGTCTTGGAGGCACAGTTTGAAAATGCAAAGTGGAGATTTGTTGACCCTTTTGCTTGGCAAATGGCAAACTATTCAATGGTAACACGATTGGAGTTTATGGGCACAATTTCGTTCAAGCTCTCTTTCAATTAGGGAGGGATAACTAGATTTTCCGATTTGCCTTGTAGTAGACAACTTTAGGATGTTCATTGGAAAAGACTCTCTTGGGATTGCAACTTCCCTTCTACGTCCCTCTCTTCCTTCCACTATATGGAAGAAATTCCAAGGGAAACCGTTGGAGGGGATGCTAGGAATGATATAAATAGAGGTGGATCCCTAGGAAAAATCTAAATTCATATTCAATGAAGTATGTGTTCTTCCAACCCAGATCTTGTTTCCGTTTGCATCCCTCTTCTCCTTCATGCATGCACATTCCATTCAATAAACTATTTTCTTCTTTATTTGTTTATAAAACGCCAAAGTGGCGATATTAAGTGTTATAGCAGGGCACCTAAAATTTCAACATTCATCCACACATTAGATAGAACATATCACTTTAGTACATATCACATGTCCATAATTTTGTTTTCAGTCACACTCTTGCAATTTCATCCCAGATTCTATTTAATTTGAACTTCTTTGCTGATTTTCCACCCTTTCAATACTATTTTGCTCTGAAGGCATAGTGGTGGGCTCCACAGTGTGGTGCAACTAACCGATGAATTTCCAAAAGAAAACCCGGTTCAATATCTCCACCATTTTTTCATACTCTATGGGTGAAAATGCTTGGGTTTTCCATTTTCAATCGTAGTCTCAAAGCCTTCCAGTTATGGAAAAGGAGTCAACAAATCAATTGAAACTAGTACTCCCAATAGTCGATCGTCGATCATCACAACTTCAGCTTAGACCATACCATCCTAGGAGGGCCAAATTTACACTAGAAACCACATGAATCTCCTTTGGGGCATCTATTTCTTTCATATCAAGGTCGTACATGTGCTTGATGGTGTCCTACATGACCAATCATTTACCTATTTCATCACCTCCACTACCATCTTCTAAAAGATTTCCTACATTCTTTGAGCCCCTAAACTACCATTTCAATGGAATACCGCCATTTTAACAAAATTGTCCATATCTTTCTTTGTTGTAATGTAACAATTATCTATGGTAAACTTGAATCCAACAAGCCTATCCGATATTTTGTTGTACTTTGCCTCTATATAACAAACTTTACTCTTGGTAATGACAAGAATCTCACTGTCAATTTCATTGACATTCTAAACTACATCTAAATCATTTGATAATACCTCATAAGGACAAAGGTTGTGTAATCCTAAACCCAAGGGAGTCCTCCCTAGCTTGACCTCAACTCCCTTTGTTTTGACCATTGCTCCTATCCTATGAGGGTGATTGCAAGCTATTTTGCATCACAATTGAAGTGATGGAGTTGCCATTGATTGTAACTTTCAAAAAATGAAGTCGATAGACTTGAAATTTTTATTAAAAATAGCTAACTCAGAAAGCATGAGATTTTTTATTTTTCAAAAAAATTGAAAAATAATTTTGTAATTACATGTCAAATTAGCTAATTTGTCATACTTTGTGGTTTAGGATTTTTTAGTATTGTGGAATATCCAAAAATTATGAAGTAGTCAAAAGTACTATTAATCGTCAATTTTTCAAATCAACAGCTAAGATTGTTTTGTTTTATAGTATTGTAGTACTCATAGTACTGAGCATAGAAAACTACAATTTTGGCAAGACGCTACCAAAATCGTTCGGTCTTTCTTGCAATCACCTACAACTCCTAATTTCGTCTTAGTAGGATGTGCAACTTGTCTCCTTGCTACCTAAGGCTATTGCCTTATCACTAGACTCTATATTCAAGAGCCATAGTAGAAACTTATACATTTGATTTGTTTTTTTCAAAGTAGTTGTTTATGCCACCAATGCCCAATTAACCTTCTTCTTCAAATTTGCAATGTACCTCTTCAAAAGCCATTCGGAAATTAAATTAGTTGTTGGTAACCGAATGCAATCCATAAGTCTGTGAGTATAGCTCCACTACGTCTTTCCTTGCATCGGAATTCAAGAATGTGTTCGTTGTAAGTAATTTTGTGCACTTCCCAAACAAGTCCTCCACATCTTCATCAATAATGAAGACGATATCGTCAACTAATTAATTTATGGTTTAGTCGTCTACTAACTAACCCCCACTCTTCTTCCAAAAACTTTTCTATTTATGCAATGTAGAAAGCGATCTCTTCTTTGCATTTTTATATATTCATCTTTTCACTAGTAGAAAATCCTGCCCAATCTGTTGTTTTGGTCGCGTTGATCATCAACAAATTTCTGTTGATCAACAGAAATTTGTTGATGATCAACGCGACCAAAACAACAGATTGGGCAGGATTTTCTACTAGTGAAAAGATGAATATATAAAAATGCAAAGAAGAGATCGCTTTCTAAACTCTCTCGGCACACTCGCTTCTCTACTTTGGCAAAACTCTTCCTACATACCCAAGTCTCTTCTATTGCAATTCCAAAGCTAACAAAGTTCAAGGTACTAATTAGAAGAAATCCTAAACTCTAATCGTCTAATGCCACAACAAGAATTCAAATCTCCCAAGACCAAGATGCATTTTGTGCGTGGAAAAACAACACAACAAACTACAAAGAGAGACGACAAGTTCTCAATGAAGTAGGAAAGAATTCAAATTTTGCGCACCTACGTTAATGTTGCATATCACATGTCAAAAGATGATTTCTAGTAGGTTTAATTACCATTAACTATCATAGGTGGCACCTCCTAAGAACAAAATTAGTATTCAAGGAAGTCAATTAAGGTCCATTAGTGGCTCCTACTAGCATACTTGCACCCAAGACTTATAGAAGTCAAGTATTCATTTCAAAAATCTGGAGTGCCAATGCATAGTAGAGACTTTATAAAATACAAAACATATTCAATCTGAACATACAAAACCAATGGATTATACTCACAAAATTAAGAGCTACTTTTGATAGTAATAAATGGATATTATAATTCATTGTCCTAAGTCAATTCTAGAAACTAAACTAATTCAAGTCTAACTATCTACAATCATGATGTGACACCAAACTAGTTTGTGTACAACTAATCTTAGTGAAGAGTATATGATTCATATAAATAAATGTAGGCAAGGTATCAATAGGGGTCCTAAATGAGGTTCCAAAAACCTGATTTGGGAACGTGTTGTCAGGAAAAAAATAGTTAAGGGAACCCAAACAAAAATGGATGGAATTGCATGTCAATAATAATTGTAATCTAGATGTTACATTGGACATTATTATTGACATAAAAACACAAGTTGTTGTATTGGACATCTACTAAAATCCGTCACAAAAAATGATGAAAACGTCACATAAAGTATAGGTTTCTTTTAGTGTAAGAAAACCTTCCATGAAAAAAGTTTTGTGTCTACAATCACTTAAAATTACTTTGGATGAGGTAGAATTCTTAGATTTGAATGATGTGAGTGATTGAAGGTAATCATAAAGAAATTGTATGCATATCCATGAATTTATAATTGTGTGCCTATACTAATTGAATGGGTTGGAAAACAATGTGTGAATACTTGCAAATGAACTCATGGATTCAAGGAAAAAATAAGTGTATGGTCAATTTTGTTAAAATGGCAGTATTCCGTTAGTTTGGCATTTTTAAGAGTTTAGACCTTGCAGTCTAAAATGGTCTACAATCTATACCAGTTCTAAATGTTTGAAATCTACATTAGTCTTAGATATCTTAAATCTATAAAAGTCCTAGATTTATTAGTCTATTTGGTTTGAAATCTATATTACTCCTAGATTTTCAAAATCTATAACTGTCCTAGATTTTGAAATCTATACTAATCTTAGATGTCAATTTGGCAGTTTAGATTGTATAGTCTGAAAATGGCATATGGAATACCACCATTTTAATGAAATTGGCCATGTATGGGGTTAATGCATGGAAAAAATTGCATGTATTGTAGCTAATGTGTGTTGGAATTCTAAGCTAGGTCTCAATGAGGGCCCCTTTTGGCACCCGAATTGTGATTTTTAGTGGGAATTTGGCATAGGATGTACCATAGACAATTAGGGTGAATATTGAATGCATATGGAGGGTAGGAAGTAGCATTTTAGGGAATTTTTGTATACTACCCTCATTTGATCTTAAAGCTTTTAGGGCAATTTAGAGTGTTTTGAATGGAGTCCATTGCTTGAAAGGCAATATAGTTTAAGGTTTCATATACTCCTCATCAACCAACTATAGGGGAGTTTTTTTTATTGTTGCAACGAAAAAATCTCATATCCCATTCTCTAAAGATTGAAAATGGCTATACTCTTCCTTCAGAGGTAAAAAATGAGTGTAAAGAAGATTTTATTGAAGAATTTTTTACTTTTGGTAACTCAATTTCATCCTTCCTAGTGCAAATTGATTTTCCTACATCCCATGTTTACAAAGCATTTGTACACTCCATGCCATTTTTCTATTTCATTGCACATTTTATACACTCCCTACTTTCATCAAGCAATTCACACCTTCTGGCCTTTCACCACAAGTTTTATATAGTCTACACCTATCTACATATTCTAAATGTATATTAGTAAATCTTGTTCTACAATTATCCATTACAATTCACTTCTCCAACAAAAAGGTGTCACACCTTTATAGTTTCTAGCTCCTAATTGACTCTCTTCTCTCCTCAACTTCTATTTCTTCATAGAAATCTCATTTTCAGAGAAGGTATGACTACCACTATTTTCAATTGGGGGCCCATCATTTTTCCCTTGCATAATGCCAGTTGTAGATTTTCAACGAGCAGGGGACAAGGATGAGGCTGCATGTATCTTTGCGGTACATTGTTAAGGCATAATCAAGCTCCTCACATGCAATTCCAATGGCCATTACAAACCGAAAATCTCACTCAATGACAGTACAGTTCTAAACAAACCTCAAGATGCAACTACCGCAAGATCCTATACTTTGGACCCATAACCCTCCAAAACTAAATAGATAAAAATATGTCTTTATCAACTCTGAGCCCACCCAAGCAACTATAAAACTCACCACCATAGTGCTTAAATCTACCTAAGCAAACTCAAGCCACAAGCGGCATCAGCCAATGACAACTTTTTTGCTTTCAGTACTCTCCACAAAACTTCGAGTGAATGGCCACCTAGGCTCTTTGAACCCGCAACCATTTCACCGCTATGTCTACAACACCAGTAGTTGTAGTTGGTCCCGATCTTACCAAGACAACCAACACCTCTCCCAACAACCATATATTTCAACAAGTCCACCCCACCGCACAACCTACACTACCCTAAAATCAGACGCACTCAAAGGTCTATTTATATTATCAGTAGCCCTCGAACCAAATGACATACATGCGTGGATGCTGCACCCAAATGTCTTGAAAAAATGGTGACCTCTTTCGTGATTCGGAATCAGTGTCCGTTAATGCAGGTGCTTCAATCTAACGCCTAAGCTATCCCTACAAGAAGTATTTCATACGTAAGTCCTTCCGCATAGCATCATAGACGGCGCGGACCTGCTCACTGGAAGTAACTGTAATACCTCCAATCTTGACAGAAACATACTTGCCTCGTGAAGACAGTTTCTTGGTTACCTTCGGAACCGGAATTTCGGTAATAGACTCCACAGCCCGCACCATAGCTTGCACAAACTCATCACCTCCAGTTCCAATTGCAGTGAAATCTCTGACCATGGGATACACATTCACCTTCTGGTCAATGGCATTCCACTCCCTCTCAGAATCATTTTTCACTGTGCCTCCTATGACGATATTTGTCGTCTTCCCAACCCTGCCCTCCGCCTTCGAAACCTCAGATATCGCTTTCAATACTGCATCTTGCGGAGGACTATCCTCAAGCTCGGTATTCTTGTCATATCGCTCTCCTCCTGCTCCATTCCTGCTGTTCTTGCTAGACGCACATGCTAAGCACTGGTTGCCGTTTCGAGTATCCACTGGAATTCGCCACTTCGTCGCTATGAGCAACCTGTGCATGACTGCCGCGTCCCGAACCCGAGACGCTGACGTCACCCGATTACCCTCACCCCTCTCTGAACGTACATATCCTTTCACTCCGCAGCTAACGCGGCCGATTACCGTCTGCGACACACTAGTCCTCGGTTTCACCCTACCACGGCAGTTAACAGTCAACACTGGCACCCTGCCAACCATCCACATCACCTAGCATTCAAACCTCGTGGCAAGCCAATCATATCAATATCCATAACCTCAAAATCTTTCACCATTGCCGCATTGGCCTAATCGTCGCCAAATCTCGAAATCTCAAAAGCAAACTGCAGTAGTCACCTGGTAGTACGGGTCGCAGGGAGTGCGGGGGCTGCAGAAAAGAGGGCCACATCTGCCCCACAGTGCACAGGATGCGCGTGGCTCAGCATTCCAGGACAAGTTCTCGCAATGTCCAGCAGTGCACAAGGATGCAAATTAATAAATGGCTCCCTAAATCTGCACCTACTAATCCACCATGCAACAAACACACGGCAACAATATCAACAACACGAGAGGTCTGTATGACAAAAACTGAAGATGATGGCAGTAGGATATCGGTGGTGAGTTGTCTGCTGCCACAACATAGATTCATAGCATCCTCTGGCCTCGAGCCAGGCGCATCGTGATAGCGTGGTGCAAGCCTGCGACAGAGAGAAAAAGCTCGCTCTTTAGTTGCATCGGCATAAGAGAGAGGAACTCCATCCATTTTGTGTGGTTGGCGTACATTAACCCAAAGCGCATCCAAGTTCATTTTCAGGATGAAGAACAAGAACGGCAGACCCGTCCCAAAAGTTGTTCCAATAGTTGTAGTGATAGTGATAAGGTACAAATTTTTTGTAGTTAATGGTAGTGATATTAAAATAATAATCAAATTTTATCCCCAAAAAATGAACCCCAAAATAATTTTATTGAAATAAATTATGTACAAGATGAAAAACTAATTCAATTGCCTCTTGATGTATAATATTTTTCCCCTATTTTTTATAGTTGTATAATTGGTAAATTTAGAATATAAAATTTGGATATTTTTAGCAAAAAATTAGAAGGCCATTAGTAGGTAGTACACAAGTAAATTTGAGTAATGCAAAAGAATAAATAGTATGAGATCTCACACTAAGTTGGATAATTTTATATAAATTATTTTTTAATTTGTTTAAACCTTTGAACAAAATTCAAATGAAAGGTAGATGAATGTTAGGTATCGATTTCCATATTTGTGTGCCTCTATAATTCCCTTGATTTTGGTACTATAAATTACCATATTAGTGTGTAGTCACTTGAATTTTTTTTGCTTTTTGACAATTCGTCCTTTATAGTGTAAATAGGACTAATTGTCAAGTCAATTTCATACTATTAGGATAATATAGGCAATTTGTCGTAGCAGACCAGGTTTGGAACGATACAGTTGAAATTATCTGTAGCATTTCAGATTTGAACAGTTGTCTTCTACAATGCATATAGTCGAGACAATTTGTCATTTTCTTTGCCCACTTTTAATTTTCTAAGTCTCGAACAAGTTGTCTTGTATTTGAATACTTTGTAATAAAATTGTGATTTTTGACTAATTGTCGTTGTGATTGTTGTGATTTATTTTTAAGAGATCCAGTGATTGGATTCTCTTGGGCTTGGGAGTTTGCCAAGCTGTGGGCGGTGATACTAGTGATTGGATTACATTACTTGACCTATTGTCAAGTTTTTCATATGATCCAATGATTGGACGTAATTGTGGTGTGAATAATTGTGTGTAGAAGTTTGTTTGGGAGTATTTGGATGATAAATTATAGTTATGATTGTGTGTGTAATTGAAATACTTTGTATGACAAATTGACTTAGAATAGCTAAGTTATTTGATATGTTGTGGTACTGTTTGAATGACAATTTGTTGAGACGGTGTGTGTATATGATCACCGAGGCAAATTGTTAGTGTTAATGTATAGACAAAATTGTCGTCGTTCATATAATAATTAAAGACAATTTGTCAAGTGAATTGGTTACAATCGGAGTGGACAAATTGACTGAACAGTTACTGAGAAGAGTAGAGACAATTTGTTATATCGGATACCGAGATAAGAAACAGATGAATTGACAGAGAATGAAGGACAAATCATCATTAGAGATCACTATTGCCGCTAAAAATTGGACAAAATTTCAAGGACAAGTTTTCATGGAGAAAATGCCAAACAGTTGACAATTTGACAATTACCCAGTGTTACAAATAAGTAAATAAATTCCTTTAATTCATAATTATGACAAGTTGTCTTATATGTGATTGAATTGAATTTATTTTGTTGCATAAATAAATTTGTTTATATGAGAGACAAAAAATCGAATATGTAAATTGAACTTGACAATTTGTTATAATAATCAATGGAAAGATCAATGAGGAAATTAGAATAGGAACTTTCAAAGATTGAAATAAATTAATGACAAATTGTCTAAGAATTTTAGAGATATAATGTCAATAATTGAGATGCATTGAATAATTCAATTATTATTTGAATAGGTTTCTTCAGAAAGGAAAAGCTGGATTTTGAATCCAAGTAAGGCAAATTGTCGTGAATCATTATTAATTAATTTTATATTGTCTTAGAATTATTTGTATGATTTTAGATATAGTTGATTGGAATTGATTATATATTGGATACGACAATTCGTCCCAAAGTATGAATTGATTTAAATTAATTCCAGTTATGAATGGAAATCTATTAATTTAGGAATTACAAAACTAACAAATCATCTTGATTCTTGGTATTCAAACCACACCTAGTTGATCTTTAAATTGACAATTTGTCTCTGATTCCGAAAGAATACCATGTGTCAGGACCATTTGCCTTTGGGGTTTCTTTTGATTTTAGACCAATTGACTGATTAAATCCATTACTGAATGACAATTTGTTGTAACCAGTAACCATATTGAGTGACTGGTGAGGGACAATTTGTCAATGAGTTTGAGTTTGAAAAAGACAATTTGTCCTGATTGTTTGAGGCAAGTAGACTGAAGTGAGTATTGAGTAAAATTAATTAATTAATTAATAGTTTTGGAATATAATTAGGTTTAAATTATTAAGTGAAGGAATTTGAATAGATATTGAATCTTCTTGCGATGTGATGTCATGTTAGATAAAATTGCGTTGTTGTTGTTGTAAATGTAATGCATCACACACTCATGCCCTTTGCATTTAATTAGAGACAATTTGTCGTAGGACTGGGACTGATTTCTTACTCATGATAATTTAGTAATTAGGCTAGTTAATTAGTGACTGCCCAACAATTTGTCCCTCGCAATAAAAATTCACTTTAATTAATGAACATATATCTATATATATTATTTGCATTTAGTGTCTAGATCATGCATGACAATTTGTGGTCTATCTTGACAATTTGTCGAAAATACCCCTAGAATACTAGTCCAGGACTGGGACTACACTCATGTGTCCAATAGCATTATTAATGGACTGACCACCAAATTGTACCCTGGGAATAAAAATGAAACTTATTTCTCTACCCTTGTTTGTGTAATTGTGTAATAATTGTTGGTAAATCCTACATCATTCTAGAAAACAAGTGACCTCAGCCACAATACATTAGACTATTTGATCATTCCCTAGAATTAGAACCCCTATACTATAGTCCTGGGTTTTGGGGTTAAACCAAAATCTAGATTACATAGTGTGAATTAAAGGTTTTTAAGTTTCAACCAATGTACTCTCAATGGCCATCAATTAAAGTTGAATTGGACAAAGTTTTGTTGTATTTGATCTCAAACAATGTTTTAAATGGCACATAACATTTACCCTTAATATACTCAACAATTCTCTAATTTGGAATTAATGTGACACTCAATTCAATAAACAATATTTGATTTCATAATAATTAGTAAAAATGAAATAAATTATTGTAATCTAAATTGTACAAATAGTACAAAAATATAAAGAACTTACACTCAACAAATAAGTAATGTTCTTAGAGTAATATTGAATTATTGAAGAGTGTGTTTCAAAATAATAAACAATAAGATTTGAAGTCATAAATTAAGTTTGTTGGCTTTAAGTTATGATTCAATATAAACTAAGAAAATAACTTTCAATGCATGTTTTTAATGGCTTCAAAACAAGAGTAGACTTTGAAACCAATGGCACATAATTAATCACCCCACTTGGTAGAATTTAATCATTTGGATTAAAACTCCAAATTTCAAGTTACTAAAATGAATTCTAAATGAATTGAAAACAAACTAATTTGAAAAAATAAAACATTTTAAAAGTATAATAACTATCATTAGAGCTCTAGAATGTTGCAAGATACAAACTCAATTAACCTCTAAAAGACCAAGGCCTTTTTTTTGCCAATTTTTTTTCAAAACTGCCATTTCTATTGCAAAGAGTAAAAAAATTTGAAATTTCTTTTTGCACATCTAACCATAGGATCTTATACCTAACTAGTATGAGAATATTTGTAGTAAATTTCCAAAATTTCGATCACATAAATTGCATTTAAAGTGAAGAAAACAAGTTTTTTTGCACATCAACTAGATTATTTGACTTTGAACCTTCTTAACTTGAATTTTTTGCACTATAGAGTTTTGAAGTTTAAATTATCATGTTGGGGGATTGAATTGAGAGTCTTGGAGGAAAAAAATTCAAAAAAATTAATTTTAGTTCTTAAGAAAATTGTTAAGTAGAAGTAGGTTTGAGATAGAAGGAAATTTTTAATTTTTAATATCTTTAAGATGGAATTTAAATGCACTCATTCCAATGGTGAGATTGTTCTAGAAAACAAACTAGACCATGTAGAACTTCTTTTTTAAATGTAAAAATTGCATTTAGGAATGAATCCTACAAATTATTTTTTCAAGAACATGCTTAGATTGTTTGAAAAATAAGATTGTCCATAACTTTCACATCACTTATCCAAATGATATGAATAAAAGCTTTCCATGTAGAAAAAATATATAATCTATGAGAAAAAAATTAAAAATTAAAAAATTTGAATTTTTGAATTTTTGAATTTTTTTTTTGTTGCCTAGTCTTCTTTGTTTGAGCTTATTTGGGCATAACTTTTTATCCTCTGCACTAATTGAAAAAAAGTTATATTTCTACAACGATAATCAATTTTTCCATCTTCAAGAAAAGTTTCAAAAAATCATGACAAAAATTGAGACCATAAGTACTTGCCTGAAATCTAATTTGTCCCTTGAAAGGACAATGATCCTTTAGGAGTTAACAATAGAAACGCAAAAAATAAAATTTAAAAAAGTAGGTTGAATAGCCTACTTTGTCATGTCCTTTAGTGACACTTACCACCTTACACTCATTCCAGGTGTTTCTGTAGCATTTAACTCTTGTTGACACCATAGGTCATGATTTTATAACATTGCACATGCCACCCACCCACAATGTTAGGTTCCAACTCTAGTCATGGGGGTCCCTATTCCCCAAGATTCCCAATACTTAACTTCCACAAGTGTCATTTGATGACATTGGCAAGACTTCCATTGATGTCCAAGCACTCAATACTAGCACAACTTTTAACCAGTGCTAAATGACCTTGAGCCACTATAAGAAACTTGTGAGTTTTTGGATGTTAGATTATGGACATGGATGTTTTACAGAACATCAAGATATTAGAGTGAGGATGGCCTTTAAAGGTAGATTTTAGTGCATGTTGTGTAGAATATTCACTAGAAGGATCCTGTGTTTTCTTTTGTATTCTTATGTCGAAGTTGACGGATTTTGTTAGACATCTTATGTAACAACCCTTGTTTTTATGTCAACAATGACGTCCACTATAACATGAAGATGTTATAGTGGACATCATTATTGACATAAAAACAACAATTGTTATATTGGATGTCCAACAAAATCCGTCAACTTTGACACTGGTTCCTTCTAGTGATTGGTAGATTATTATCAAAACAAGTTGATGCTATCATTACTGTTGATCTTTTATTTGACATAAATACAAACACAATGATGTTTTTTGGAACATCCCCAAAAAACATAGTACTTCCACATCAACACACAAAGTTGTAGACTGATTTTATATGTAAGTAAGTTTATAAACGTTATTGAGGACTATAGTAAAATGTTGACAAGATGTGAAAAACACAAGAGAAGGGCAATCTCATGGCATACTTTGCAAAAAAAAGGGAGAAGATGGATGTATACCATGAATGAAAAGAGAAGAATACTATATTCATTCAAATGAAAATGGAGCATTCTAAATATGATATTAGGCATTTGAAGGTATAAAAAGTGAATTAAATGGGCTCTAGTTTAGCTCTATAATCAATTAATTACTAGTTCAAAGAAGCAATTTCCATTCAAATGAGGGTCATGCAAATTATGAACATTTTCTAGTAAATGTTGTATTGTTTTATGTAAAAAATTCCATGTATTTAACAAACAAGTAAATGTAAAATGTAATATCAAATATATTAATATGGTATGCAAATTGTCGTTGCAATATAAATGTAATGTAAATTTTGTCTATCTATCAAAATCACAAGACAACTAGTATAGGGGTAATTTCCAATGGAAAGGTCAATAAGTCTAACATATTGTGACTAAGGTCACTTGTTTTGTATGTTGGATACTTATCTACTTGATTTTGTAACTTGTTTTAGGATTTTAAACAAAAGGATCCACACTCAGGTCAAATCATCTTAGTCCATTACCAATGCTAGTATAATAGACACAATGAATGCGGTCACAGTCCTTTACTAGTAGTTGGCTCTTTGTCAAATCCTCTTTGTCAAATTGTCATTGTGTTGGTCAATTTGTCTTATGCATGCTCTAACCACTTACTCAAATGGCCAAGTTATATATTTGAAGTACAAATAAACTTTTAGGGACAATTTTATTAATTATTGTTTCCTCTTTTTGTTCCCTCTTAACTAGGCGGTTTTATATTTATTAGCCTAATTTCCAATTTAACATGCTCAAATCAAATCAATATTTCTATCTAATTTTGCCATATACAAGGTATGAAAAGTTTAGACTTCTTTCCTGTTCTGGTCGATTTATCTTTAATCGGCCATTCTTTTGCTTTAGCTTTTAAGTCAATTAATCTCTAGCCTTCAAGCACTCGAAATCAATCCACTTGTCTCGGCATTGTTCTTTGTACTAGGTGCTTGATCAAATAGACTCTAAACCAAGCAATTAGACTTCCTGTCTACTTGCTATGTAACTCAATCAATTGGTCTGGCTACGAAATTCAACTTGTCTTAACCTTAGTTTTACTAGCTTATACCATGTCTAATTGTTACAACTTTTACTGCGAATGGAATGCAAATTAAATTATTTGCCAATGCGACTTATACAACATGTGACATGATCAATTTAACATACTCAATCTCTAATTAATTTCTCAATACTATTTGCACACATGCTCAAACAATTAGACTTAATTAACCCCAAGATTAACCTTGGCCAAATTGTAACATCTGCACAATCAATCAATTATGTATATTTGGCCACAACCATATGTCAATTTGTTAATCGGAAAGGTTGAATTGTTAGCACAACTCACAATAGGTAGTGATTATTTAGACCAGTTGTTAATTAGACTACTGGTCTTTTTTTTCTGATCCACAGGTTAATGACAACTCGTAATACATGACTTAATCTAAGCCTATTGGATCATTCAATTAATTCAGTAATAGTATTTTGAATTATTTCCATTGACTAGACACTTCAACCACTTCTCTCTTAATCATACGCTCTTAAGTATATTAGTTCTTTTTGTAGAAATGAATCAACAATTAGACAAACTATTTACTTCAACAACTTGTTACTTTTAACACGGTCCATTTAACCCATCTATTGCTCACTTCACAAGACAACTTGTCCGGCAATGAACACTTTTCTAATTAAGGTTATTAATGTACTTGCATAATGTTAACAGACCAATTCTCATTTATGCACTAACAATTTGACTTAAGCATACTTGTGCTATAAATCAACAATTTAAAGGATTGTCTTTGCTTACCAATTTGAATGACTAAGCTTGCAAATACTCACATGGCGATTCGTCTTTTGGATCCACTTGACCGGCGCTGAGTCGATTTGATTTCCGGTTGGTTTCAACTCCTCCAGCAGTCGATTTGAACAACAAGTTTATTAACTCATTTTTAACAGCAATTTGATCCAACCGGTCACTTGACTTTCAACTAGACTAATCTCACAATGTGTAGTTCAAACAGTAATGGATCATTCCACAGTCGATTAACTTGTTAACAATTTTAATCACATAAGGATGTGCACGACAATTTGACTACTTGCAAATTGTATTACTCGACATAAACCATGTTCAAATCAGTCATGCAATCTTGCTGACTCAAATACTTAACAATTTGACCATCCCGGCCATAAACAAACAATCAGTTAATTTGACATACACTTGCTTATACTAACTCCATTGCCACTTAACTCAACGTTGTCGATTAGAAACTATGGCTTTGTAGTGAATTCCACACAGACTACTAGACTTAACTTAATTGACTTAATCATATACAATGCTCAACCACGACTCACAGACAATTAGCTCACAACAATTAATGATTAGACATTGGTACTTCTCACAAGCATATGCATACACAAGCAAATAGACAGTCAATTACACTCTGCAAATTGACTCACACACCAATACAACTCATACAAGGAACTTCACCACCTGTGAATTCCTAACAATTGGACACACTTACTCACAACCTGTGAGCTTACACAAACCAATAGTAATATATATTATATTAAATTCGACAAATTATACAGAGCTTGAGAGTTTTAAAAGCTAGCACTGGCTCTTCTTTACGCTGGAGAGAGAGAGAGATCAACTAGACATTTGGACTTATAGTCCCAAAAAGACCATTTGAAAGGTGGCATCTGTTCAAATTGAAATTCATGACTATCTACTTGCCTTGCTTTGAATCCTAGTCTATTAGCCTTGTTCATATCTAATTTCTACCATTTAGCCTTTCACATACAATACCCATCTAATTGACACACTATAATGGGAAATAGACTCTTTACTTATTGCATTTACATTTACAAAGGCAAGTAAACCAAAAAATTTCAAAAATTAGAACTACATAGCCCCGGACTTAGTCTGATTGGCGTCCTCGTCAATCGAACCGTATCCGCTTGTTCCTATTCTTGTCATATTCGGCTTTCCGCTTCTTGTCCAATTTGTCACACTCCTTCTGAACAACATCATCCCTCTCCAATAGCTCTTCATTATAATTATGCTAGTAACCTAGCCACTTAGTTATAGCACAAAAACGAGTTGTCGTGAACTTGTTGATCAACGCCAGATGAGGCCCACACAAAAAGTGTGTGATGGCCATCACTTCAATTAGCCTATGTCATTTCGCACTTTGATAATGAATCTTGAGTAGTAGGTGGAACTCTGGGCGAGTCTTGTCAAATCGATTAACATCAATGATCACTCCATGCTCCGAACACATCTGGTGGAAGAAATCACAAAACACCGCAACACGAAAACAAACCGGATCAGTGTGGGTTATATAGGCCTCATGGAACAGATGGTAAGCCTGCACGTACTGACTAGGAGTGTCAAATTGACTAGAAATTTGAGGCCAATTGTATTCCACCGTATCAATGACTATTGTTGGATTCCACTTATGCCTTCGCATACAGGGGCATAAATGACCATTTGACACAACCGCAGCAAGTGGATCAACTTGCCATTTGGAGGAGATCTATTCATATTCTCTGTCCCATGGATAATTCTCCTCTACCGAGTCGCCATAATCTTCCACCAACCAACAAAGTGCCTCTCAGCTTGGAATAGGTCTCTCTCTTGTCATGTCTTTAAACATCCTATAGTAATTTCCCAAAAAGAGACAAGTCAATTTGCTTCCTTATACTGGCATTTGGACCTTCAAACATAATGCTGGTACATAAGTCTTGGGAGGCAAATTGATCAATGCATTGAGCTTTGGGTCAGGCACGGTAAGATTTCCACGAGCCAAAACATCCACTGCTCGTTGTAATCGCTTCGAAGTACACTGGATGGAGAAAGTATAATGACTATTTGAAAATTCCCCTCTCTGTACTATGGTTTCTCGAGCAATACAACTTGCCAAAACCTCATGAATATTCTCCAAACTACCTGGCTGGTTTGGGTTAATGGAGGATAACAATTTGACCATCATCGTATTCCAGTGGGCTCGCAGCTCTAGATTTGCTGCTGCATGGGCAATTTGTCTTCTATGATCGCCAAGTCGAGTTTTTCGGGGACAAGTAATACCCTCATTGATTTGTCTTCTGCTCTTTAATTGCTTCTCCAGGTTCATGTAATAAAACAAGGCAGGAGCTCCAACATCAGCAATTGGGTATAATAATAGAGTCCAATCCTCCAGCGCCAAATCTGCTTGGACGAGCATCTCGCAAATCAAATTTTGCATATTTTCAAATTGGTCTGCCAACTCCCAAACATTGTCAAATTGCTCCCTTGTCAATACATGACCTCTAGTTAAATCGAGAACGCTAAGGCACACCTCACTTTGGAGCACATAAGATCTGAAAAGGGAAAATGTAGGTGAGGTCTCGCGCTGCAGGTGCCATAATGCATGCTGCAACGATTGAATCAATTCGTCTAATTTCTCCATCTCCTATTGCAGTTATTCATTGGATTGGGTAAGCACGCGTACATCATACTCCAGATTCTTCACTTTGGGAGTCTGTACTTCTCTTTTTGGTGACAAATCATCTTCAGCCATCTGATTTACTTGTCTCATTGCCTTGCGATATTCGTCCCGGAGCTTGGTATGTTCGGCTTCTAATTTCTCCTTGTCCTTTCTACTAATGGTTGCCGCTTTGGTCAATTGTTCCATTTTCTTTTGATCCTCAGCTAGGCATTTCATCAATTTGATATGCTCTTGCTTATACTTCACAGCTTCATTTTGGGCATCTTGATAGAGTTTGCTCAATTCATCACGTTCTTGAATAATTTGACTAATCTGGGTGCGCAACATGACCTCCATCTATTTTAACGACTTGACTTCTAGTTGATCCATAGTAATCTGAACTTGGAGGGTTTGAAATTCTGATAGCAGCGAATTGTATCACTCCTCTAGTTCAATTGTATCCACTAAAGCATTGCTGGCTGTCAATTTGTACAAGAATGGGACCACCTCGCTCTCTAGAGCTTTGCCTTTTGAGTCGACTGGTTCTAGTGGTACTCGATAAGTTGACATGGGTTTTGCTCGTTGAGAAGGTTTGCCAAACATGGTTGTTTGACAAATCACTAAAATGAGACTCGCGGACACCAAAGAGAGTGGATTCCTTGTCTTATTTGCTTGTAGCTCCAACTTGATCTGGTGATAAACCACACTGCTCTAGTCAATTTGTCTTACTTTCCAAGCAGTATAAGTGGCCATGACCGCTACTTCATCAGCTTTGGCAGCCATGAACAACCTCTGGTTCAAAAAGACCATCCATACTGCCAATTCGTCCTGTTGAATCAACGTCAAAGCCCAACCTACTAAGTTTTTGGCTGCTTCTCCTACCGTGCCAAATAGCTTTGCTTTATCAGTTGACAAAAGCACTGGAAGCTCAGTCAATTTGACTCCTCCTCTTGGCACCTTCAATACTTGGGCAATTGTATCTGGATTCAACTGTACTAAGACACCATTCACCATGACGTTGTCATTTCCTCCAAATTGACTTGCTTTGACAAATTGCTTTACCAACTTCATATCTAGATCAATCCATTCGAAATTGATGAACTCCCATAAACCTGCTTTCTCCAAAGTGTTTTGTAGCCTCTAATACTTTTGAAGCACGTTTGCAGGCAATTCGCAAGGTTGTCTTGTCTGACAAAATTTCGGGTTTTTGTGTCTAATAGACGTCGCATGTCGCATGTCGAATTGTCGAGTATGGGCGGTTATTGTTGTCGTGTACGGATTTTGGATTTCAAATTTTTTTACCCCTTAGTAAAACGGACTGTCCTACATGGCTGTGACGTGGCGTGCTTCCTGAGGGGCGACTGCGGGTAGGGGCGACCACGGGTAGGGGGCGACCAGGAATAGGGCGACTGCGGGTCCGAAATCCAAGGCGACTGCGGGTCCAAAATCCAAGGCGACCGCGGGTCCAAAATCCAGGGCAACCATGGGTTCAAAATCTAGAGCAACCGCGGATCCAAAATCCAGGGCGATCGTGGGTCCAAATTCATGGGCGACCTGGCTACAAGTTTGGGGCCCCCACAATATTTTATTTCCAATATTTATTCTTCAACCAACACATTCCACGACAATATATAAGCATTGAATTATGTGCTCGGTACATACCAAAGCAAATGAACTGGTATAATGTAATGACATATCATAGGACAATCAAATCATAAGCCTAAATATAATAATTATAAAAACAAGCACAATAATCATATTAATTTAAATGGAACTGCGTACATACATAGGGATGATCTTCACAATTGAGTACGAGGACCACTTCTATTTGAAATTGCACACTTGTTTGCAAAAACTACGGATACCTTCATTAATCATTATCGTCAACACCAAAGTACCTCTTACAATCTTCCTGACTTTGCGAAGCCAAGTGATGGACTACACAAAATTCAAAATCTAGCTATTTCACTACAAGCTTTGGCAACAAATCTTCACTACAAGGCATTGATGTTAAATCCTTATAGTACTATTTGAAGGCCTCCACATCTATAATGCAACACATTACATTGTGAAGGTAGAATCGCTTTCCGCTTCATTTACATCAGGGTCAGTGTCTTCATGTGGCCCACTATTGTCACTAGCTCCTGAGACCTCGTTTTCATCATCTTCTCTACTTATAGATTGAAGGATCACCTCACGTTCGACCTTGAAGTTCAAATTTCGCACTTGCGTTTCTAAACCGCCAACACCTTCGGCTAGCACTAATCGTTTTGTCGGCCTCGATGCATCAGTGGTTCCATTGATAATAGGTCCAGTCGGTCGCTCAAGTGCCTGCTACCCAATATGTTGACGCTCTGCTCTCGCTGCAATGCTTGATGGCCAAGGATTTCGAGTGGAATTTCGTTCTCCAATGACAAATGGATGGATAGCATGGTTTTGACGCTTGGGGTTCCATGTCACTCTGTCCTGCGTCTTGCGGGTTCGTTTATTTCCTCATTTGGAGTGTTCACACGATCACTTGGATGATTCTTTAGGGCCTGACATCAATGAGATTGGAGTAGGTTTAGGGTGAGCTGAGCCATGCACTCCTTCATCAATGATCTGTCGTAAATCATTATGTGTCGGCGACCTTGTTAGAAGAGTTGGTACAATCCTCGATGTTGTGGCAATGTCTACACTTGCAGGGCAATTGGACCCACAGGTACGGGTCTCGTTAAATACCACTTGCAATGGCGCATCTGAATCGTACACCCTAGTTTCTGTTGCAACGGGTTGTTGGATGGTGCTAAACTTGGACGAACTACAGGTACCTCTTCAATATGCAACACCTCTTCTTGCCTTTCACCCTGTACATTAACTCGTGCACCACTTTGGAGGTTCATTGGCATACTAGGCGACAAACATGTGGCAACTGGAGACCTTACAAGCTCCACTTCATCTGCCACTGGAATATCAACACCTTCATTGTTGTCATCAGGAGTTCTTTCCCTCGTTGGGTCTGGATTGATTACCGGAAATGCATCCTAAACTGACACATGAAGGGCTTTGTCTCTGCGTTGATGCTCCGCCTCTGGAGAGATAAGTCCATCATCATCACCCATGAACGTGTTGTGGTATCGTCCTCGTGGAGGACTACCTATATGGGGCACCATACCAGCCCACCTATTTCCACGGAGGTGTTCCTCTACTACCACACATCTCTGTTCTTCTCTCAAATCTCTAAACCTAACTTCATCTTCGTCCCCTGAAGAATATGATTCCTCATTTTCTTCATCTATATCTCCATCTACAAAGTATTTTTCGTAGAATAGTGTTGGATTGTGTCCTTGCTTTTCACGTTCCAATTTGTTGTTGGTGTAGATATACACCAACATCTCAGCCTTCTTTGTGGCTAGGCGATTACGCACTTTATCGTGTACAAACGAATACATGCTCCAATTTCTTTCACAAGATGATGCTGAGCATGTCAGAGACAAAACTCTCTTTGCTATTTTTGGAAGAGCGTTCCCACCCACACGATTCCACCATTGATGAGGCAACAAGTTACATCGAGTAACATCTAGAGCCTCTTGTAATGGATCAAAAGGACCCGACTTCTGGGTGAATGCAAGAAACATCGGTACTATTTGACGTCACAATTGGAATGACAGAGATGCCATTTGCCATATCTTTTGGAAAATGAAGTCCATGTACTTGAAATTTAATATTGGAGATGGCTAACTTGGAAGTCCTCAGATTCCTTACTTTTGAGAAATTTTGAAAAAAAATCCTTCAATTAAATTGTAATTTACCTAATTTGTCACACTTTGCGTTTTAGGGGTTTTTAGTACTGTGGAGCATCCAAAAATGATGATGTACATCTAGGATTGTTGTGGGCTATTGCCACAATAGAAGGGCATTCAAAAAAACACAATTCTTTGTCCTCAACATGCATGCAAATAGGGGTCCCTTGCCCATAGCGCTCCAAACATTTATGATGGTTTCAATTTTTAGATTTTGGTGAAATGTAATCACTATCAAGTCTCTACAAATGGCCAATTTTTAGTTTTTTTTTATTCATGATTTTCTAGTTATTATTAATTTAGACTTAATTTTATCTACTTTTTGAGACAAACTGTCATTTTTTTAAAGAGTACTATTTTAGTATTATTAAGTATTCAAAAGTACTACTGGCCGTTGATTTTTCGGATCAACAGTTGAGATTGCTCCGTTTTGTAGTACTATGAGTACTAGCAGTATTAGGTAGAAAAAACGCAGTTTTGGCAAAACGCTCCCTAAATCGTTCGGTGTTTCTTGCATCTACCCTTCTCTTCAAATTCCGTCAACTCAGCAATTGCTTCATCTTCATCCACATTCAATGGTCCGCTCAATTTTCTGATGACTCGATTCAATGCTCGCTTTGCCTCTCCATTGTTATGAAGCTCTTCCACATCTGTCAAATACGGGTTCAACAATGCTCTTGCATAATGGAGGTCTGGGTGCATCAACTTCCAACGAGCATCAAATTGTTTTAAGAACTTCGTCGCGGTCTGCTCATCAAGAAAGAACGGAGCCTCCTTCAAAGTGCACACGTGCTCTCGAAGGCTACTCATTATTATCCAAGCTTTTGGCATTGCTAGTATTTTTCCATCGAACTAGCGCAAAGCAAGGATCACTGGAAGAACCATGTGCTGGAAATTACCACATTCCACCCAAAACACTTCCGAAACTATGTCCTCTCGCGCTTTATGAGCATGCTCTCTTGTCATGAGTCCGTTTGTCCTATTGACCAAACTATTCTCAAATGGCATATACGTCTCGTCTCCCACCACAAATTGAAGCGCTTGTTTGCACTCTACCAAACGGTCTATCATGAGAAAATGCACTGCGAAGCGTGTGGCCGCGGGAAGTCTCAATGACTTCTTCGGCGAGTACTTACGGAAGAGACCCAAAGTTAAGTAGTACTTCTTTATAAACTTCACAATTGCCCTAACCTTATCCACTAGATCTTTGATCCTTTTTTCCTTTTCCCAGTCTTCCAAAAGTACGTCCAATATATGTGCGATACATCCTTGCATACATCCTTGCATACATCCTTGCATACATCCTTGCGATACATGTGGGAATACCTTGCTTGCAACTCGTGCATTGACCCTGTCATTACGGAAGCATTGTCTGTACACAATTGGACAATATTTCTTGGTCCCACCTACTCTATATAGGTAGCCATTGTATTCACCGTATACGCCATGTCTTTCTTCTCTCCTGTGGTGTCAACTGATCCCCAAAAGACATCACCCGCAGGGCAGACGAGCATCATATTCAATAAGGGACGGTGATTCGTATCTGACCATCCATCCAAACAGATAGTGGCTCCATATTGGGTAATAGAGCTCTTTGTTTGACTACTAACCATTTTTGTAACAGCCTCCTTCACATCAAGTAGTTTAGTGTGTACCGCATTGTACGATGGCGGAGAATATGGAAATCCACATGTCAAAGTCCACGGACTCTGGACGTCTAGTGTCACGTCCAAACGCCCTGTCAACCTTAGGTCACACTAGTCCGAAACTTTCCAATTTCCGGCTATTGGTTCCGTATTTCTCTGTAACCCTAATTATAGTTTTAGCTTTCCTACCAAGGTGCTATTCTCTAATTCTTATTTTTCGCTCTTAATTCCCTATTTCTATGCAAAAATTGAAAAAATTTCTTCTACTTTTACTCCTAATGTATATTATTTTTTTATTTTTTGGATGTTGCATATTTCCACAGTCTTCCTCCATATGAAGGTGCCGGTGAAGTTCACACATTGTTTTTCCCTAATTACAATGAAGCAAATGTGATGAATATGATATTTCTCTCAACAATGAAAACAATGATGCCAATCCTTCTTTTGGAAATGACCATGGAAATACAAATGATGACAACAATGGAGATGGAGGAAATGACGAGAACCTTATAGCTCAAAACAATGAAGAGGCGACCGAAGATTTAAATGGAACTCAAGGAATTGGTAGAGTGGGTGCCCATCATGGCAATATTACAGTTCACTCAAAGCAATCTTCCACAAACATCGAGACTACAACACCGGTTTGTAGAATTGTCATTCGAGAAAGAAGCGCAAAGTTGCCATTTGAAAATGAGACGTAGAATTGCCATTCGAGACAAAGGCGTTTTGATCCTTAGTTTGTTGAACTTGATTTTTCTCAAGTACAGATTCTAAGCGTTCTATTCCCCCATATTGGGGTCTCCAACGTTAGTTTTGGACAAGGTACATCAATGCAATGTACCATGCATACTTCTTCTACTAGAACTTCAAATCTGAATGGGAGAGGTTTTTAAGAAGGTTTAGGGTCTATGGAAAATGCTCAAATGACAAGGGCAAATATTTCCAATTCTAGTTCTGGTACCTAGTAGACCCCCTCAATCCCTTCATCATCATGTCATAGGGCAATATGGCTCGCATCGAACTTGTGGTTCTCGAGGAAGAAGGAATACTAGCAAGACATCATCATCAAAGGACTCTAAATGTCCACTTTGAAGAATTGGAGAACGCCGCCCTAATGAGGAGATAGAATTGTTTTTCGATGCCTACCTTCCTGAGCTTACCTTGTTAACACCAACGCCAAATGTCCCTTTAGTTTGAAGGGGCCCATTGATAAATTTTGATGCTGAAGATCCTACTGCAAAGCAGCACAAGCAAATAGTAAACCTTCCTCTAGATCCTTGTAGGCATGCAAAAGGGCACCTTGAGCTTCGAAATGGAAATTCAGAAGTTGAAGGTAATTCAACGATGAACAAAGAAGAATCACTTGAAGGTGCACATGACAAAGACGACGACTATGAAGACGAAGAGAAGTTTGATCGTGACTGTGATGAGGCTCCAATGGATGACGACGTACGCATCTGAGGTGTTAATCGTGTAGGTCCCTTCAACCAGGTTGTCCGTAGATCAAGTCGTTTGAATAATATAGGGGCTCCAGTAGCACGTCTTCAAGACAATTCCACGACTTAAGGGACAAACTTGGAGAGAACAAAATGAGTTCTTCATATGAGTAATTCAAAAGTCTATGTGTTATGGAAGTATAGATTGATTACATTGTAATTTTGTTCTACAATGCATCAAATCTATAAATATTTATTGGTTATAATGATGACAATTGCACGCATCCTACTTTTAAATTTGCCATGCCTATTGAATTTAGTAACCAACCATAAATGGTATTGGATGCTTAATGCTTTCTATTATTTACAAATTGTATTCTTCAATGTCATCCACAATTTACTATCAAATATTTTGTTTTAATTCATCCGAAACTCAAAACGGTGGACCTTTATGTCATAGTGGTATTTGAACTAGTAAATGAAGTAGCCAGAGCACCTATTGCCAAAGAAAAAGAACCACCAACACCCAAGCGTATGCGCCACACATATATCACAAACATTATGTTCCCCCCTATCTATGTTCGCGCCTAGACATCTACGTCTACGCACATACTCAAAAGTCCGCGCCCATACACAATGAGTTACTGCCCAGACTATTGTGCTTCCACCCCATCTGCATTTGTGCTCGGACTCATCCATTAGTACTTGTTCCTATGTGTCTACGCCCAGCCAATTGAGTTGTTGCCCACTTGCGTACCCGCCTCGGTTCCAGCATGGATTGCTAGGTCACTGCGTTAGGGTAAATAGTAAGAATTTTTTTTTAACCTTGTCTGGTCATCTTGCCCGAAAATTGAAAGGACGTCAGATTGTCCGTTTGGACCTTCCGTCTGTTCATTCGGGCTTTTGATTCTCATCCGTCTGATGTGACAACCATGTTCTCTACTTCTTAGGGTATGCATGGGGTTGGGGTGTCAGGGATGTCTCATGGCCGAGAGGGTTTGTTCAGGATTGACAGGGCGTCCGGACATCACGCCGGATGTCCAGAGTCCGCAAGCGTTGACCCCAGGACGTCTTTTGACATACTTGGCGGTAGATGGCGTCCGACCGCTGGATGGGCGGACGGCCAATTCTTCCGATGGAACAGGAGCGGACGGCCCGACGGATCAAAAGCAGACTAGTGACCGGATCTCCGTCCGCCCGTCGGGGGCCCATCTGCTTTTGACGGTGATCGTGCGATGTGACGGACGCCGATTTTCCACCGCTCGATCTTGCCGTCCGCTTGTGTGCCGTCTAATGCTCCCGTACGTGGATTCATGCCGTCCGACTGCATAAATAGCGGAGAGCACGGCTTATTTTGTCACAATCGTTTCCCTTGCGGAGTGGGTGATCTAGTGCCTAAGGCTCTGTGCGCCTCTTCTGTTTTGGTGTGCAAATGATTGTGATCGAATCTTAAATTTTTTCAAATGTAAGTGCGAATCATTAATCATTTAAGCAAGCTTACCATGCCTTGCGATAACAAATCGAAGTCCAGTAAGAAGGACAAATCCCAAGACATAAATTGGGATGATTGGAAAAACCAAATGTGTGTAGTTGAACCGGGATGGGAAGAAAAGTCCAAAAAATCTTAGGACTACACAATGTGCAAGAAGTACATCAAAATGACGCACCTCTCCAAAATGTGGTCAAGAGAACGCGCAGAGGTGTAAATTCGCCATTGGGAAGGACAAATTTCCACATGCCAAAGCAAACACTTTGTTCATCGATACGAGGAAGTAACACGTTCAGCTCAAATACGGGACTCTAAACCGAATTTAATGAACTATTCCAACATGACCATGGTTTGGGCGGAGATTGTACTCCACAAAGATGTAGATTGGCGCACAATTTATGGAAAAGATGTTACCCACTTGAATCGCAGTGATGCGGTACTTTATACCAATTGGATTGGACCGAGCGATTGCATGCCAGTGGTCTAATCGAGGCCAATTTGGATTTCCACCGGTTGTATTGCCGGATGCAAAAGATGAATAGTTTGATGATGATGATGAGAAAGACACTCCAACACCCGCGAGGATGGAAGAGAGGCACGAGCGTATAGAAGATCGGGAGGACATTCAATACCAACAAAAAATGCGAGAGGCAATGCAAAGAAGCCTAGAGGACCGTGGTCGACAATATGGCCATCATGGGGTGTACAAACCTGATCGTGGTGCATATGGCTCACAAGATACCTGAAGTATTTCACACTACGATAATGACCCTCAAGGGGGTTATCACAACTCAAGGACAAGCCACGGAACCATGCATGATTTTGAAGGTAACCAAGGAGGCTCCCAATACAACTTTACGTCTACTGGAGGTGATTCTCATGAACCTCAAGGAGGCCCTTCTTATGGCGGTTCAACTCAAGGAGCATCTATTCACAATGATTCAATTCCTCCTCCAACTTTTGGAGGTCCATACCAAGGACATTATGGACAAGCAAGTGGGCAAAACAGATATGGAGACGACTACTATGGCGGAGGACCATTTCTCAATGTTTATAGGTCTAGTGGTACAAGCCCAAGCCAAAAAGATGACACCGAATCAGAATCTGAGTGAAGTAGATTGGACTATTGGACATTTGTAAGATTGTAGTTGTTGTCTTACAATACAATCAAGTGATTGTAATATCTTGCCACATGATATAGAAAGTGACAAGCACGATACAAAGATGTTGGCTCTTAACAAATAGTATTTTTCTATTTGTAAATTATGAATAAAATATATTGTAATTAAGCCCTAAAGCCCTATGGATGTTTTTAGAAAAATGGATTTGTTCGGACCACTTCTACTTTATGTACCGTAGAAAAACATAAACATCAATTTTTTGGGGGAATTTAAACATAGTATGTTGTACATAACTTATTTGAGAGCATGGCGCAGAAATTTCAAAAATTTTGACCGCATGGATTGGAAGATATGGCATTCTAAGCACTGCATTTGAAATTGAGAACGCCTTTAATCTCAAACAAAATTTGCTTAAAGAATTTTTTACAAATTAAAATCTGCAATTTTGGTTTAATTTACAAGACCACAACCCAATTACACTTTGGATTTTTAATTTCATTTAGGTTTCTAGAATGATGAACTGAAAATTGATTCAAGGAGTTCGGCACTTAAGCTTCTCCTAAACAAAATCAACTTCTCAAAACAACATATTGTGTAATGGTATTATTTCAATACAAATGGTGTTGTTACTTTGTTGCCCCCCAATGAAAATTTGGGGGATTCTCTTGCATGTGCCATGTACATTTACATGATAGATCATACAATTTAGCACACCACTTTGCCAACCTAGGTGGCTAGGTACACAACAATCCAACATCAATGATCCATGAAGAAGAAGAACTCCAAGTCTACATTTCTCATCCACCCAAAAAAGATGTTTTGTATATAAATAGTTTGTGTTCCGAAAAATACAAAATTTTCAAAATGGAAAGCCAATTTCACATATATTGGTATACATTGATGGTGCATATATATTCTATAGTTAGCACACATAGTAACGTACATCCTCACCGATACATTTATCGTTTACTTCTATAATCTATAATACTATGTAGCACACTCATATACTAATATGAGTGACGAAAGTGGTCATCTGGAATAGGCCAATTGTAAGAATTAGTAAATCGTTGGATGATTTTGGAAAAACTTCCGCGCTCCGCAATCACTGGATTGCAAAGGCGATCCAAGTAGAGGTGAAATACCCTTGCCAAATCGTGGTGGCTAAACCTCGTATGTTCTTCATTTTCATGATGAAGCGATGTGTAGGCCTCTGACATACATAGTTTGTTGATCCATTGAGCTATTCGACCAACGGCATATTCCTCCGATTTACGTGACAAAGTTAGAATCATTTCCACATCCGCATCTTTGCGGTGCACGTATGCAATTGAAGGGTCCACCCACCACCTTTGGTTCAAAGTTGCATTCCGATCTGCCGCAGATGTGAACGTATACAAAGACTTCATTGGTTCAGTACGAACCGTAGACATGCCCCAATCGCAAACTCCAATGTAAACACGTGATTCATCCTCATGAAAGTGAAACATGATATTGTCGGGAGAAATATCATTGTATAGATGACCAACATTGTGGACTGCATTCATGATATGCACCAATGCCCATGCCAACTCGGTGCGCTTCTTTCTCCATCGACCAAGACGGAAAGCTTGAATCACCTCTTCGGGCGTTGGTCGTGAATAAGACAATCAAATGGCAATGGTATCTAGATAATCATTATCGAGGATCAACATTTGCCGCAATGTACCACCATTCCACCAATATGCATACCCTTCATTGTTTGTTGCATGGACAGCAGCAAACCGAATAACTCCGTCATGTGGAATCCTCACTACCATTGATTCGTTTTGGTGCTCCAACTTCGCAAGTTGAGGACGAATCCGTTGTTGATGAGATATCTTTGTAGCAAATTCCCAAAATGACAGAATCTCATGACATCCTTCAATTTGAACCCTGCGAATTGTTGCATATCCACCCTTCAGGATTTTGTCATCTTGTAGAATCACCCTTGATGTGTCTAGTAGTGCTATGAGATGCCGTCGTCCATGTTGCAATTCTACATCTCCCTCATCCGAAGTCCACCAACCCAATGACCCTTGCCGATTCCGTCTCTTTGCAAACGGAGCGCAACGACAAACAAACAAGTTAGCTTTGAGAATGACTTGTTCAAAGCTTTCATTACTTGCACGGTGTTCCCTCCTGTATTTTTCTAGGATCGCCTTTGCATTCCACAATGCGTCTTGCACCCTGTTCTTCAGAAATTGTTGGAAGCCCTTCTTTTCCATTTCATGAATCCATTCTCGAACGTTTAGAGCATCCGTGAACTTCTGTGTCATGTCCATCTTGAATTTATCTACACACTCCTCTTGGTATCTCACATATTTAGTGTCAAGAGACACAGTAGTTTCCGCCTCATAAAACTTCACAATGTATTCAATCAAGAATGCTTTGCAAGCATTGGAAGGAAGTTTACGTGCTGAGTCAATATCGGGCACCACATTCTTCCCCTTCGCCGCTTTCTTTGGTCTTGGCATCGTAAAAAGTATGAATTTCTAGTCCCAATTTAATTCATAAAAAATTACAGTGCACCAAGTACACACAAAGTAGAAAAAACGAGCAAAATATAGGCCCCCAAAACCCAACTCCTACCTTCCCTACGAAAGGAGCCAATGGATGATAAACCACCAAGTTCTCCGCTCTCTCTTGCAAAGTACAAGGGGGAAGGCAAAAGTGAGAGCGGACGGGCCGTCCGCGCCGCCTTATATGAGGTGGATGGCCTCGAGGTCTACACGAGCGGACGGACCCCAAAGCGGACGGCCAACGGTCCACCTCGCTTCGGCCGTCCGAACAAATGGACGGATCAGCAGTCCGCTTCATCGGACGGCCAAAACAGACCGCACGGGCGGACGATGACTTCACGACGCAGACGGCAGCGCCGAAATCGCGGAAAGCGGCTTGCAACACGCGGATGGGGGGCAGCAAGCGGACGGGGGCCCCGACAGGTGAACGGTGGCTTCGACGGGCGGATGGCGACTCCAGTAGGCAGACGGGGGCGTCGAAATGAAGAACGGCGGAGTCCGCCTAAGCGGACGGGGGAGGGATTTTGAAGTGCATCCCGCCCAAATGATAGATTAGGGCCTTAGGGGTCCTTGAATCCTTGATGTCACCAGTTGGCAGGCCCTCCGGTTCAATTTAATTTTTAATGTGGTTCCTTTGTGCCAATGGCATTGGGATTTCATTTGATCTAAAAATTAAAAAATAAATAAAAAATGGATGTGTAAATTTAGGAATTATCTAAAAGATTCACATATTTTTGTATGTTGTTTTCACGTGCATGCATTGAGTTTATAATTTTTTCTTATTTTCTAGTGATGGAATTGAGTTTCCTATGAAATAAACTTTTAAATGAAATAAAGAATTTAACACATGGTAATTTAATTCTACTTATTTCGAACTTTGAGAAATAACTTAAAGCTTCTCATTGTCCAAATGAAGCTACGAGGTCTTTTTCTTGTATGTCAACACCTCATAAAATGGTCATTTCAAGACCAAAGACAAAAAATCTTTTAAATAGTATTTTGGGTTTAGGGGATATTACGGGCTCGCAAAGGTTTTGATACTCTAGTATGAAAATGTGTGGAAGTAGATTTTTAGAAGTCTAAACCCCCCCCTTTGAGTTGAATGAATTTATTGATTTCAAATGTATTGATTTCCATTCTTTAAAGAATCATAAGGTGCTAAAATATTAGTGCCAAAAATATCAAGTTAAATTAATTCTAGTATGAAATTATAACTTTCTCAATCACTAGGGTGGGACAATGTGCTATGAAAATAGTGCATACACTTGTCTTCTTATAACCTCACAACTCCATGGTCATTTCACTTTCCAAGTTCACATGCACCCTACTAGGCATTCAAGCAAATTTTTTTAAGTCTAAACATCTATGTGGTTAGGGGATGCAAGGACAAATGTTTCTTTCATTGTGGATACTAAAAGCCCATGTTCTTTTTTCATACGTACAACACACTTTGAATGGCTTGGGCACTCAAACCCCTAAAAGATTTGATCCATTGGAAAATGAATCAACTTTGAATATTACATGAATTGGACCTTCGGATTTGTTTGCAATTGAATAACTCCTTTCCATTTTGTTATTAGTTCTATTTGGAATTTGGATGGCATATTTGTTTATATAAATCATAGACAAAGGATTGTAATTGTCACCCCCATTTTGACAACGAGAGGCCTAAACCCTATATCCTAAACCCTAACAAGGGTTTGGAGGCATTGAATTAGTCAAAATACTACCTTTGGGTAGGTGGATTGCCTTGACATTTATGACATTAGAGGAGATTTCAGCCCCCTGGAGGGCTGTGAGTTCCCAAACTACGGGAATTGGTTCACAGGGGCCGCAGGAGCTTGCAGACGTGGAATGGCGACTTCCATTTTTTTTTTTCATTTCATGAGTAAATTTTTTTTTTTTTTTTTTTTTTTTAAATTTTTTTATCGGGAACAGCTGTTCCCCGAAAACTGCAGGGGGACAGTTCCCCCGCAGCTGCTTGAAACGGCCCTCCAAGGGTCCGAAAACTCATCTAATGAAAACCAAGTCAATGCTTCAAACATTGAAACATTCCTTCATCAATGAGCATCCGGTACTAGTACAACATCTCTATATTCCCAAATGAAAGAATCCTATGCTTCTGAAAATCAGGAGAGGGCTAGAGGACTCAAGAGGGTGAAAACAAGGCCCAAACTCCCCAAAGTGTGCTTGGGCGAACCTCGGGTAGGGAAGGGCGGACGGACCCGTCGGAAATGCGGACGGTAGTGTCGGAAAGGCGGACGGATCTGTTGGAGCAGGCGGACGGGGGCTCCAACAGGCGGACGGGGGCGTGGGAACAGAGGATGGCAGCGTTGGAATCAGGGACGGGGGGCAGCAAGCGGATGGCAGCGGCGGGAAGGCGGACGGCAGCGTCAGATTTGAAGACGGATGGGCCGTCCGATTGAGCAGACGTTCGGGTCCGCTTCGCGACGTTCGGGGGAGGTTCGGTGGCGGACGATTTTAGGTTTGGTTTCGGACGGCTATAAGGGCGGACGGCCTTCTTGTTTTTTCTCACTTGCCTCTCCTTCCTAGGACTTACAACCGTGTTGGATGTGCTACTGTTGCTTCATTGTGCCAGTTGCTCTACATGGTGGAGAGGTGGGGTCTTTCATCTTTCATTATTGGTTCACATATAAACATTCATTGAAACTTGGGTGGATTGAAGGCACCTACTTTTGGTGACTATTTAAATTCAATTTGGGACAAGTTCAAGTTGACAACCATGAGTGGTCAAGGCGTTGAAGGTAGTGGTGGGTTGACTGGCGGAGGTGACAATAGTAGGAGGCCTAAACCAAAGGGGACCGCCCATAAGCTCCACTATGATATTTTAGATGATTCCAACATCAAAGCAGAGGGTGGTTGGGAAGCGGAGGAAGTAGAATATTGGTCCTCCAAGACGTGCAAGAAGTATGTGAAGATGTTCCACATCGACAAGTTGTGGCCTAGGGAGGCCCACATCATCCATACTCGTGGTTTTTGTTGCAAACCAGGGAATTACAACAATGCGCATTTCATTCATCGAGCGCATGAAGTTTGGCGAGCCCTCTTCGGGGATAAAGCAATGTCCAAGGGGTATATAAACTATAGCTTGGCTTCTATGGTGTATGCAGAATTGATATTGGCATGCAAGGTGGATTGGAGCACGTTTCCAACGACAGCGAATGCTCCACGTCTGCTTGAATGTAATCGGAAAGATATTCCCGATTTGTACAATCCATAGGCAGGGCCAAGTGAGGCATTTAAATCCAAAAAAGAGGTCAAACCAATGACAATGACTATGACCAAGGACGTGGAGGTCACAAGTTCGGCAATGCAATTGGCTTCAACACAAAACCGTACGGCAATGATAGATTTCAAAGGCGAGCATGTGGAGGGAGACATATTTTTAACTCCTCCAACGGATTTGATATGCACACCAAATGGAACAACAATGGTGGAGCATGTGACCCCATCCGCACCACATGAACGTCAAGATGAGGTCATTGAGGGAGAAGTTGCTAATGCTAGTATTGCCATTCAGAATCTTATAGACAACAATGCTTTAAATCATTTGGCAAGTACTTCGAAACAAAGTTTGCCAAAGACACCGAGCCCAACATTGAATCTAGGAGTTGAGGTGCATCCTTCACCTCATCATAGAGAACAATCGGATGGCGTGCCGCCAAATGAGACCATTCTTGGCGGATTTATCGATTCCAAGTATCCACATTTGTCATCTTTGAGGACATCAAAATGGCAAATTGTTCGTCGGATGCCCTCGGTTGCATTATTAGAATCTTTGTGTAAAGGTTCACATTTGTGGCGGTCACACGAAGAACGTTTAAAGAACAGGGAGCCCACCAATGAGGATGGCACGAGTAACGGAGGCGTGGAAACCCAACATGAGCCTTCCGAGAGTCAATGGGCTGATTTTGTTTTGACCGCATCAAAATTGGCCATTACAGCTCAATTTGTAGCTGAAGTCGCTCCAAGGCTGCAAGAAGTTGCAACGGATTTTTCCAAATTAGCGCCTGAATTGTTGAGTGGTGCCTTGGACTTCGTAAAGTTCAGCCAATCTATGACACCATTTCTCGACGAGCGGGTTACAGACTTGAAGGTTTTGAGTGAATACCAAGAGGAGATCAAGAAGTATAAGGGTATAGATGTTGAGAATCTCAAGTTGGGGGCGGATGCTTCGAAATTGAAAGAGAAGCTAGAAACATTGGAGGCTCAATCAAAGTGTCGACATAATACATTGCTTTTCTAAAGGAAGTTTATTGAAGACTTGGAGTATGAAATTGTAGCGTTGAAGAAGAAAATCCGAGAAGGTGAAGTGGATGTTGAGAAGGGAAAGGAGAAAGTGGAGGACATATTAGATGGCATTGACGAAAACAACAATCCGGATTTGTTATATTTGACCCCCATCGGTAATACTAATTCCACATTCCACGATGGTCCCATGCAAACGAAAAGCAATGAATTCGAAGAATTGAAGCAAAAATTGAATGAGGTCACCAAAGAAAACACGCGTTTGGAGGCCTAGTTGAAACGACTACAACAGATAGTGCAATTGGATGAATGTATGCCAAAGAGCACTTTGGACTCTCGATGGTTGGCATGGGTGCAAAAACTCGAGGACAAATCGTCTGTAGTATTACGAGCAATGAAAGGGCTACTCAAATTGGCAATGAAGTCAGATGAAGAATGCGATAGCGTGGAGTCCTCTCTTTGGCGTTTGAAGAAGATGTTTGATTTACATCCAACGGGGTCCACCAAAATCACATATTGGGGAGACATGAATGCAATGTTCGAACGTTTGAACCACACGAAGAAGGAAGAAGTGGCCCCCATTAATTGGGCCTTGGAACTAGAAGAAGGTTGGGTCCCTTATCCCATGCTTTCGGCACACATCAAGAAGAATGACAAGACAATGGTGCATGCTTGTGATCCTTCGGCCTTAATATTGGAGGGTCATTGTAGCCTTTGTCAAGTTCATTTTGGCCCCGAGGGAGCCCTCACCATGGGCCAATGTCCCCACACTTTTCACGTCACATGCATAGTCAGGGCATCCCTTGTTCGTTCGGTGTGCCCTGAGTGTCGTTCTCCCTTGCCTCCTAGGTTCTATGAAATGCTCGGGATCTTAGAAGCTATGCCCCCCGGCCATGAATACAATTGATGGACCCTTCCGTTAGACCAAGCGCCATTCAAATTTCAAAATTATGCGCATTGGGGAAAAAGTCTAACGTGGGATTCGGTAAATTCTACACATGGGCTATACGAATCATCGGAGGTGCCGATAGATTCCTTGGTGTGGATGACCCACGATCGAGAGGTGGAATTGCGAGCTAGAGGTATTGCCAACGAGGAGGATCGAGAAGTGTTTTGTCGTAGTATGGAGGGCCATTGGAGCATGCAACACCACAAATTCTTTCGATTTCCCAAAAAGGAAGTGAAGAAAGGACTAGATGGCAATTGGATAGAGGTGGAGCCTACACAAGAGTTTAATGAGCAATACGGGGATTACAATCACACTTTGCTAGGGAGGGCCCTCTTTTTATCAAAGTTGGAGGAAGCTGCACAAGTTCGTGCCTTTGTGGAACTAGATGGGCAATCAAGCACAGAAAATTCAATGGCGGAGGTGGCAGGGGCATTTGATAAGAGGATGGGCGAAATCATAATGCATTGGAGGGCATTTTTAGTAGGGGGAGAAGAACCAAAGTGGTTTTCCATGAAAAATGATGATGACGTGGTCAACTTTTTGGTAGATAAAGTGGATGCTGCTTTGAGAGCGTTGTAGGCAGAAGACGTGGATTTGACTCCAAAACGGAAGATTGAAGACGAGGATGACTACTCTCCGGATACCAAACGACACTTTTCCGCAGTAGACATGGAAGCTACGTCTAGGGGGCCCATGAATGGCGGAGGTCTTGGTCCTCAAACATGCCGTGCAAGTACAAGGCTGGAGGATAAAGAGGGTTTGTTGCGTGTTTCTGAGGGAGGTAGCAATGATAATATATAGGGTAGTTACACCTTGTTTGTATTTCGATATGACATTATGGAGTGTTGTTTATTTTGAATCTCGAGAAGATTCAATACTATTAATTCACAACACTCATAGTATGCTATGAGTTGCTTTTCATTAATATAAAAATATGTGGGTTACTCAAATGCTTTTGAATTTATTCTCCTAAATTTTTGATATTTTATGCGATACGTTTTTGTCAAGTATGATTTTGGACATGCCTATCTCTCAACATAATTTTATCTCATTAATTTCTTTATTCCTAAAATATCATGCATCTCAAAACTAAGTCCCTAAAATTAAAACTTGTAGAATTAGTCAAAATCCAACAGCCGTCCGCTAGTCCGGCACCTGCCTACAATTTCGACGCTGCCATCCGCTTGTCGCAGCACGCCGTCCGCGATTCTGTCGCTGTCGTCCACCTGTCGCAACTCGCCGTCCGCGATTCTGTCGCTGCCGTCCGCCTGTCGCAACTCACCGTCCGCGATTCCGTCGCTGCCGTCCGCCTGTCAGAGGTCGCCGTCCGCAATTCCGACGTTGCCGTCCGCGTGTCGCAGGTCGCCATCCGCGATTCCGACGCTACTGTCTGCCTGTTGCAGGTCGCCTTCCGCGATTTCGTCACTACCGTCCGCATTTCCGTTCTCGGAACCGTTGGGGTTTTAGAAATGTTTTAATTTTTGCTGCTCAACGGTCATGAGGAATGGGCCTGATCTGAAATCTATAAGTTCTTAGAATTTCAGACTAACAAGCATTCCTTAGAAACTGAATGCTAAGATTTCCAAGGGCTAGGAGCTGCAATTTATTTTGTGTCCCTTGCTTGGTAATGCATAGTTCAGTGGACAGGGGGGCTTTAGTTTCCAAGGCTTCATTCACACATTGTTTCTAATATTTTTTACAAATCTTATCCAACAATTACATTTTTAATTTGAATCCAATTTACGGAATCGGAGGTGATCACTATGAGCAAGGATTGGTCTTCTTGGTATGGCTTCCCGAAGATTGGTAAAGTGCAATGCTGGTTTTGCAACTTATTGTTTGCCAAGAAAGTAAGTCGGATGTTTAGCCATTTAGGATACCAAGGCACATCGGGGGCTCGTGACAAAGGAATTAGCCTTTGCTCAAAAATGACATCTCAAGTTCGAGCTTTATTTTTGGGTTGCCAAGGGGCGATCCCACAAAGATCATCTCTAAACAATGTGGATGGTAGTGGCACACCTATGGCTATGCGGGAATGCGATAATTTAAATGGAAGAAACATGGCACGGTCTACACATTCCGACTCATGCACTGCACCGGAGGATTTGGATCCATTGTCTTCTGAAGTGAACCTAAGTACACAAAGATAAAGTGAACGTGGTACTCCGCGGGGATCAAGCAGTAGGCCTCTGATTAGTCAGAAGCAAAGTAGTTTGGTGAATGGATTTGAAGAAGCAAATAAACGCAAGTTGAATGCGATGTGGGCCAATTTCTTTTATGTTGCAAACATACCATTTGTTGTTGCCAGAAACCCAGCATTCAAAAAAGTGGTGAAGAGAACAACCAAGTTTTAACGGCCTTATATCCCACCGTCATATCACAACTTACGCCATAAATTGCTTGACCAAGCGAAGGCAGACATTGAGGTCAATCTCCGAAAGCGGACCGAACACAGCATTAGGAAGCTTGGAGCAACATTGTCTATTGATGGATGGACGTCGGTTACGAATCGGCCGTTGATAAATGCCATGCTCGTGTCTTCTGCAGATGAGTAGTTTTTGGGATCGGTGGATACAACAGGGCACGAAAAAAATGCAACATACTTGGCTGGCATACTTGAGAGCTTCCTAGAACAAGTAGGCCCCAACAATGTGGTGCAAGTGAGTACAGATAATGCGTTAGTGAACCCTGCAGCATGGAATTTGATATCTAGTAAATATCCCCACATTTTTTTTCAAGGTTGTGTGGTACACGCCCTCAATTTGTTGCTGAAAGATTGGGGGAATGAACAATAGATTGAAGAGGTCGTGGAAAATGCCCGTATCGTGGTGAAATTCTTCAAGAAGCGGCACATGCCACTTGCAATATTTCGGAAGTACTCACCGGAGTATAATTTGTTGATGGCAGTGGAAACAAGGTTTGCCTCTAATTACAACATGATTGGGTGCATGTTGAAGGTCAATAGGAAGTTGCAACAAACAGTGACGGACCCACAATGGAATGAATACGCAAGGAAGTTTGGGCAGAACTCCAAATCCTGCAATGAATGTCGGATGGTGAAGAAGATAATTTTGAGCGAGCATTTTTGGCGCTGTTGTCAAAATTTCAAGGACTTGTCGGCTCCCGTTGTAAATGGTCTACGTGACTTGGATGCAAAGAGGCCATGCATGGGCAAGGTGTTGCATATAATAAGGAAATTAGATAAACATGTCCTCTCTTTAGATAAACCGCCTTTTCGTTTATCCTCAGACCTTGCCATTTCACTAGTGCAACCATATTATGCCCGACGGGAATTGGTGGAGACTGATTTACATTATGCAGGAGCTTTGTTGAACCCCTACCTTCTTGAAGATCAAGAACTAGCCGACAACCAAGATGCAATGGATGCATGCAAGTGTGTTCTAATGAAAATTTGCAAACAAGGGGAGTACGCCTCGGTAGTGAAAAAATTTGTAGCCTTCCGCCATAAGGAACCTCCATTTCACAACATGTTGAACCCCGATGAGCAACAATTGTCGGCGCACGCTTGGTGGGATTCTGAAGGTGCGTGTGGGAAGCTCATTGCTCCAATTGCTAAGAGGATTTTGGCCCAACCGGTATCTTCGTCTTCATGTGAACGAAATTGGAGTAGCTATTCATTTGTTCACAACAAATTTCGAAACAAGTTGAAGCCACAGAGAGCCCAAGATTTGGTGTATGTGTACACCAATTCCAAAGTCCTTTCTGCATCAAAGGAAAACAATGAGAAGAAGTGGTACACCGAGAACGTGGAGTCGGAAGATTCTATGTCGGAGGACGAGCATGATGAAGATGGTGAAGATGGTGATCCTCTATTCAATGACGAAGATGCTATGAACGATGACATCACCAATTTGGATGATGAACCGCTCCGGAGCCCAAATCGGAACAATGAAGACGGGGATAGAAATGCGGAAGACATTTACAACTTTCCATTGGATGAAGACAATTGTGAATATGATGAAGGTGGCCCTTCTATAGCTAAATTTGTAAATGGAACCGGGTTGTTGACTAGCGAAAGGATTCTAGCAAATACGGAGGACACTCATGCACAAATAGTGGAGGAAAATGAGGCAATGTTTGTCAATGATTGCATCCCCCAAACAGATGAAGTGATTTCAATTCTCGAGAGTCTACCCATGACAATGGCACTTGTAGAAGAAAATCCTAAAGTCAATGACATGGGAGAGTGTGGGGTGAAGTCTGACATGAATGTAGATAATACAAGTGTTGAATGTGTGGAAGTACCATCAAATGTAGATGCACTTGTGACGGAGTTTGGTCGCCCAATGCTAGTTCACAACGTCGAAGCCCAGAAGCAGATTGTGCAAGATCTCCAATTACGACCACGTAGCGATCGTCCATCAGTACTACATACAAGAGGTAGTACAACTTTGAATGGTCCCGGAAGCTCAAGATTCGGGAAACAAATTGAACAACATTTGAGCAATCCGACCAGAATGCACCTTCGTGTCAATCCAGATCCATTCACTTTATCATGTAGCGATGATGAGAAGGACGAGACATTGGCATCAATGTTTGGTCAACGATCTAGCCAAACAAAACGTGACTCATTCAAATCGTCTGATGGAACATTGCAGCAGATGAATGGAGCAAAGATATCCAATCAAGGAGGATCGCAAGCAAGATCACCAATGGTGAAAAAGTCCCACAAAGCTCGAAAGAAAAGATTAATGGAGGCTTTTGCAATCTCCCCATCAAAGAAACCAAGTCTTGGTAAAACCCCTCTTGATGTATGTCAACCAATTTCAGCGAGGAAATTAAAACCGATTCATGGCCTTAAAGAAGGCATAGGAAAGTCTATACTCAGAGCCAAACAAGAGAAGAGGAAGGGCCGACCAACGAGGTTAGTTGCATCCCAGCAAGTACAAGGAGGGGCAATTGTACAATCTTTATCAGAGGATATGGAAAAGTCAGACAACAATGAAGATGAAGATTCTGGATGGGATACTAGAGGTCATAGTAGCGGGGCAGAGGTGAAAGGAGATAGTGATTACCAGCCTTCGGGATGAAAAGGATGTATAATTCATTATTCAAGTGTTCATGATGAATTGGTACATGGAAGCATGTAACGGCAATTTATTTTTTGAACCTATCATTGTAATGCACATGAACTTAATGATGTTCAAAATATCATCAAGGTTTTTTTGTTTTTCAATAGTCAAGCACTATTAACTGAAATTACATTATGTGCATCATTTTCTGCATCAAGTATTACCTACAGAAATGTATTAGTATAATGCATCAAATTTGGCTTCATGTACTTTTTTTTTATGGATGTCCGCCCGTCCGCGTCGTCTGAACGGCCGACGGATGCCGTCCACATCGTCCGCGCGTCCCAAAAATCTGGACGTCTGGAAGTCCGAAAAATGGACGTGATTTTGCCTTGGACGTTGAAATTTGTCAACCCTGCTTGCAAACTTATTTTTGTATCACCAAACACTTTTTTGGTATCACCAAACCCATTTTTTTGACACTGTTATATATTGTGTTCTCACATAATATCATTTCATACTTATTGAATCGCAGGGCATGTAAGTTTAACAAATTTTTCTGATCCCACTTCACCTCCGCATCTGCCATCTCCTCCTCATATGACTGTCAATGAAATTCCTCAGATCATTGAAAATACTTCACTCAAAGTAGAGAAGAAGGCCAATATCTCTAGATTTACAACAGCAATGCATAATAATTCTCTAGCGACCAGTGAATCCTCCCAATAGCCAGTATGGTTCCGTTCTCATCCCATCTATTTAGTGTTTTGTAGGTGCGCTTTGATGTTTGTACTCCTAAGCTTCTAAGGACTTTTGTTTATGTGTGATGTTGATATGAATCTGCAATGAGGCCGTAGACAATCGTAATCGCTTGCGCATTTGTCCATTTGATATCAGGGATCCAACCTTCCATCTAGTCGTCAAGGATCATCAGAGGGTGCCAATTGGCCATTCAAGTCCAGGGTCGTGGACAAGTGGGTCAATGTTATCCTGGACCTAAATGGCATTCTATGTGTCTACGAAGATTGGAAGTCAAAGGGATTGTCTCACAAAAAACTCAGGAACTCCGCGGAACTGCACTCTGCAACCGAACCCGCTCTAGTGGGACCCAAGGCTATGTGGGTGCGACCCAGTTGCTCCAATTTTCTCTCAGAGATAGGAAAAGTTGCAATCATCTCAGTGTGGAGCTCTATGAAGAAGTCCACTACTGAATTGATATGCAAGTACCTATTCCGAGACGTAGTTGATCCCTTCCTCATTCTTGGGCAAGATGCATGCAACACATTTAAATGCAGAGATAAATTAGGAAGGTTGACCACTTTCAAGGGGACAGGGACTGATAAGGACTTGTTTCTTAAGAATCTGGATACATTGTTCAAGGGCTCAAGAGGGAACTTTGTAGTTGACAATATTGTTGTAGTAGACGATAGCCCAACAAAACACATAATGAATAAGCCTGATAATGTAGTACTACTAGAGTCATGGAGCTATAGGGGAAACGGTCCAAAAGACATATTTTTGTTTGATGTATTGCTTCCCTGGTTTCAGCATCTATACGCTTTTAGAAACCAAGGGTTGAAATCTTTTAGGGAACATGGTCTTGGAAGAATTGAGCGGCGGATGCTTTGTGACGAAAGGAATCGGAAGGAGTATGACAAACTCATAGACGCAATTCGTGCATCCTCTAGTGTTAGTTAGATTAGAGCTTTTACGTGTACAGTTGAGATGGGACCAATTTTCCATTTCAGCTTGTCACAATTTGATATGTACAGTGCTATTTACATAAGTATGAATGAAAATGTGTTCTCGGTATACAACTTCAACTGTGTTGCTGGATTCAATTCGGATCAAGTACATTGTGTTTTTTTTCATGTTTGCACTCAATGACCTTTCTTTTAAACATGGAATGTTTTTCAGATCATAAGGGCCACAACGTCCTATGTTGTAGAAGGTGGCCTGGTTTGCGCAGCGTCCGTGGATTCTATTATGGACTATGGATAGTACATAATACTCAGTATTGGAAACTTCCTTTACTCAGCGGCTACAACAAATTCCACAATGGACTTCTCAACAAAGCCTATCAATGATAATGTGGTGGACAGTCTTCTGAGTGGGAGGCCGCGTCCGCCACTTTCTTGCTCTCTGTCACCACTCAAATCTACAAGTCATCCTTCTTGTTTGTTACCGTCTGATAGAGTGCCTCAAAGGATGCTTTATGGGGACATTGATTGTTCACTCCATCCAACAACATTGAAGTCAAAGGTACTAGTGCGGACATGCCCGACACTCCCTCTTATTGCACCATTGCTTCCACATCAACGAGCATTGTCTGATGGGATTCAAATGAAGCGTTTACATGGCGAAGTCTCCTGTAGTTGTAGCTCCATTCCAACATGGGATGCATGGGAGCGGAAGTCATTAAAGTTGCAGCCGCGACAATTCAGTCGTGAATATCGGAAGATGGAAAACGGATATAGTTAAGGATTGGAAATCTTAAAGGCACTCGAAAAGCTAAAGAGTAAATCTCACACATGATACTTGTTCATATAATTCACTGGATCTACGTAGACCAATAATAATGGTATAGAGATATTTTGTAATTCAACCACTGAGGTTGCCACTTCACTTGCAATTGACTGAAAATGGTGGTTGCCAATTTGTTGCGTACTCGTAAATTGGATCAGCTGATTGGTACATTAAATTATACAAAGTCGCATTCCATATTGATTGTACACTTATAGATTACATATATATACATTCATTGGCTCCTTTCAGAAAATGGATATTAAAAATGTAATAAATGTATGATATTTGGTCATATTGTTATTATATGCATGCTTCATTTGACATTGCATTGCTTATTTTGTATTTACAGTGACACATTTCCCCTCAATTTTTGGTTTGTAGTGTTTCCTAAAACTGTCATTTCAGTGGAAAACTTCCATTTTAATGAATATGATGTTACAACTGGGTATTGATTTTGTTACTTTCAGTACATTTGTTGTTGTTTTTGGTTGTGTACTGGATTTAGAATATGCTGTGTTGGAATGTAGGATGGAGGCACTCCAATCCACTGTAGACACTACTAGAGATGGAGAGGAGGGTTTGGTGGTGCAGGGTTGTTGTGACAGTTTTTGTATGGGCTGTGAGGAATGTACGATGGCAATTCAGACATCCGAAGTGCACACAATTGGATATAATCTGTGAACCTTACCTTATGTTGGTCCTTTTGATCCTTTCTTGTAGGATCTTTGTATTTTTCACAACTTACTGACTATATTGCAATGTGTGTTTTGGTTTCTACATATATTTGATGTGTGTTTCTGGGATGTAGGGAGGGTTGAAGGAAGAGACATAGGTCAAGATCCGTAGATGAAACCTGATAGATTTCAATCATTCTTGCTAGCACTATAAGAAAGTCTTGTTTTTTTAGACGAGTCAAGAAACATGGGTAAATGCTAACTTTGACATTAGGCACGTGAACCGTGGATGTCTAGGAAAATCCGTCAAACTTGACGAGGCGAAAACACAAGGAAATCCAAAAAAACATCCCTTGTTTTCACTGGAACACCATCAAACTTGGTCAATTTTTTGGCAAAATGGACGACAGGTGGCTTACATGTCAGCGCCACGTGGGCATAGATTGCCTCCGAATTTTTTTTGGTCGCAGCCCGCTTATTTCTAGAAAAATGACGTGGCAAAAGGAAAAGTCAACATGGTATGCCCTGTCAACAGTTTCTGGCGGGGGCCTACATAGCAGACAACGTCGGCAAAGACGTTTGACATGACAAGAAGACGTTTTAGTATATGTCATGAGGAATAAAGGATCACTTCATGTTCATTTTTTTTTGCATGAGGCGTGTCTTATGAGATGTTGAACGACTAAAGTGTATGGTCTGAAATGACATTCTGGTAGGTGTAGTGCACATCAGTTTGGGAATGCTTCTGTGATTCTAATCACCTTGTCTGACGTTGTTTGTGACACTGAAGCTGAGGTGTACATGTTTCGTACAAGGCATGCGTTTTGTCATACTCAACAAATGGCCATACATTTCACTTGTTTCAAGAATGCAAAGACATGTTTAACAAACCATTCCATTAATACTATATTCAATATTTTGAGAGGTTTAGAGTCTCTCAAAATAATATTTAAAACTTAGATGCTTAAAAATGTATGCAGTTTTAGTCAATTCAAGCTGGCAAACACTAAATATATTAGTTGCACTAGTGAAATTTCCATTAAAATGAGAGCCTTTACGACTGACCGTATGTTTGAATAAATTTATTATGGTGTAAAATAAATGTTCTGATTCAAATAAATGAAGATTATGTCATTTGTTGAACACCAAGTCAGGAACTCCGCTGTTGGTTGTAAGGGATTCATTATCTCATTCAAGTGGTCCGGGTTCGATTCCTGTTGAATTTGTATGAGCACATGGGGGATAAATCTGACTTGGTGCTGCTAAGTGAGCTTTGTAGGCAGGAAAATTGTAACAACTAACTGCCCCTACCTAAATTGTGACAAATACTTTACACATTATCAAAATAAAAAGTGGATATGTCCACTCCACTTTTTCCCAAATAATTACGAATATAATTTCAAATGAAATATATTCAATGATAAAGAAACAAGAATTTTTTTTTTAAAACAATAATAAATTAAACACGACAATATAATAGGAAGTATATAAATATGATATGTACATTTCATTGTCTTCTAGAAACAAAACATACACTTCAAAACATCTATGTAGGAGCAAAGAATAAATTAGTGAAAATCAAATGAAACCTATACCAAATAATTTAATATATAAATTCCATCTAATATATTAATGAAGAAGATGGTAAAAACAAAATTAAACCAACTTCACACCATAAATTCATATAGAACTTTATACATCAAGTGTAGTAGTGTACGATGCAAGACTTTGGTTGATGACTTCAATTTGAGCCACTGGAATCTTAATCATGCATTATACAGTATTTCTTCTGATCTGAGACTTCTATACTGTCATCAAAGCGTTAGTTTCCTCCCAAACCGGTGGTTCAGCTTCATCGACCTTCCAACGCAAACCTCTTTCACTGTCCCACCCACTATAGTTGTTTTGAACGTCATCATTTCGGGATGTAGGACGAAAATATTGAATGAGTATGCAATTTGGTTTCTTTGGATTATAGAAAGGGTCAGACAAAGCCCTTGCGATCCAAATTGGTCGAGTATCACCATCTGCGGGTCGAATTGCAACAAAGTAGCCTTCGAAGAGATCTCGAGTGACCCTAAAGGATGGTTCTGGGCGACCTCGTAAAGGCCCGATGTAGGCGTCATCTTCCCCGAACTCTTCATGAACCTCACCATCTTCATTTAATTCGTCAGCAGCAGTTGCTTCAACACAAGTAGTCAGCCAAAAACCATCCTTCAAAACCAAGGATGGATCTATTGGTTCTAGCAATGCTTCCTTCACACCACGCCAATAGTGTATCAAATGCTCATACCGTCTTCGATACTCTCCACTTACATCTGAATCGCACAAATTCTGCCAATATCTCACTGTCGCAGCACAGGATACGCAATTCCCATGTTATACTACCAAAAACCACTCTAAAGTATAACAAAAGTGACTTTAAAGATCGAACCCACGAGATTCTGTGAAGTATTCACCCTATTTACGATTCTAAGCTAAGTCAATCTCCAACTACACCTTTCCGGTCCTACTCCTGCAACTGGAAACAACAAAACCCACAGAAATAACTACCAGACTTCCTACAACCTTCCGGTTCCGGACCTAATCCGGACCAGGAAGTAATCCGGTCCGTCAATCTGCAACAAAACCAAGACCTTTACACTTCCGGTCCTGGGTACAATTCTTAGACCTATAACTTCTGGTCTACTCCCACTCGATCCAGTAACCAATCCGGTTTAATTTTGCCTCTGTTTTACCATCAGAGGGATCGCCGCTTGAATTTGAGAGTGGCAGGCCCGCTGCTCCTTCCGTGACTTATAGTGGCTGAAGACCCACTTCTTCTCCTCTACTCTCCTACTCTAATCCGGATCCGGTTTGATCTTTCACAGTAATCCAGAAAACAATCCAGATCACAGGTCACACAAAGACCCCCCGTACGATCCACACATACTACAATGACCTTGATGCCAAGTTCCGGCCGTACTAAGGTAGGTGTCTGCAAGTACAACCGTCCATACCAACATCAACTAAGACTCTTCCGTTCGCCACTACAGCAATGAGGCCTCACAACAGTTCGGACACTCGACCGGATTTCCTATCCAAGAGTTCTAGCGCACCTAAGGACTCCTTCCCTATACGCCTAGCCTAGCAGTGGCTTCCTCAACCGGAATACTGAATCCTAGCAGTGCTGAGGCACTAGAAAGTACTCCCAACTCTTACTACCTGCCTTCATGTACTCAAAACCAAAACAAGAACACAAAGGGGAGAAATCCCAATCCAAACTCTAAATGCGCTCCTAACTCCTCACAAATCTGCCCTGCCAACTGCGGGAGAACACACAAACAAGGCGCCAATAGAATACAAAAGAAGTTTGAACAAAAGAAGACTCCCATTCTCCTCCGCAGAGAATGAATTTATATACACTGTAAAGCGCCAAAAAGCGAAAAGCGCCCCAGAAAATCCTCGCAGGCAACCCACGCTAGATTTCCGGGATAAGCCTCGCTGGCAAAACCGGAATGCTAACCCGGTTCAAAACCCTAGCAGACCGGAATACTAATCCGGTCCCTAACAAACAGACCGGGATCCAATCCGGTCCGGTTCCTAACTACAATCCGGTCATAACACCCGGTATTTACAAAACTACTTTACACTAAGACCCCATGCCCATCTTCAATGTGACGTTGACGGTCTCAGGCGAAAGCTCGTCGAAGACCTCCTGCAAGTTCCTGGCCCTCTCACCAATAGGAGGATCCGGTCGCTCTGGCGATGAATCCAACTCGATGTGCTCAGTAGATCCGGTCCCTCTCGGCTTCCGCTCCTTCTTCGACTGGGGAGTAACATCCTTCCCCCGGTTTAACTCTGTTCCTCCCGGAAACGACTCAGGCAAGGAAATATCCGAAAGCCGGATACTCCTTGAGAGTACAGTTCTGGTCAGCTTCACGCTGTTCATCTCCATCCGGTCCGCAACTTCCCGAGCTTCCCTCATAACTGCCTCAACCTTCTCGGCGAAGTCTGTCAAGATCCGGACCATCCGGGAACCGGATAGCTTCTTGTACATAACTGCGGCATGGGCACATTTCTGAGGCGCTCAAGAATCTCCTTGAGACAACCTCACTTTCAACTCCTAGCCGCACGCCCCGTTCCTTACTTTCCCTCCTGATCCTGACCGGAAAGCAACAAATTGCAACTGTGGATGTCCAACCCCACAGCGCCCAAAAGAACTACTCACTAATGACGCCCTACTTCACAAATCTGAAGAGAAATCACAAAGAGGAAACACAAAACAGCCCCAAGCGTGAAAACAAGCCTCAGCGCTCAAGGTAGAAAAGGGGTACTAACTGGCAAGGCCTCTCTTTATATAGTCCCAGGCTCTCAGCGCCGCCAGAAATTAGGTCAAATGACCTAATCCGGTTAACCCTAATCCGCTCCTGACCTAATCCGGTCCTCCAGATCTGATCCGGACAGAACCAATCCGATCCAAACCAATCCGGTCCAAAAACAGATTCCGTAACAGACTAGAATCCGGTTAGTTCCTTAACTGCATTCTTTAACTAATTTCCGATTCTAACTTATCCCTAAACCGGATTGGTGTTCCTGCAGAGAACTTCCGCTCCAAATTTCAAGATAACTTTACAAAACCAAAAATTCACGTTGCGACACTCACAAATCCAGATATCCCTTTCAGAATGTCCTCCATGCCTCTCATTGCCCTCTGTGGAATTGGCAAAGGTGCCCCACGAGGCCACAAACTTTGCCCTCCTGCATCTTCTTTCCACAACTTAATGCCTCTACCTTCTTCCCCTAGCCATTCTACGTGAATGCACAACAATTTGTACTTCATGACTGGACACCCACTTGAATCTAGGTAGAACTTGACTTGATGTGGCTTCGTGTGTCCAATGAGCTTGTCATCACCATCAAGAAATGATCCTTCAATAAATCCCTTGAAATTTGGCACCTCTTCTATAAGGTGAGGGATAGTGGGAATGGATTCCACATCCATGAAGGACTTCATGAGAGTAGGGATTGTTGGAAAACTCTCCTTCTTCAATAGCATGCTCCATCTTCCAAACAACGCATCAATGTCATCATGTGTGTGGCCAACAATCATAAAATTTACATAAACTTCACAAAAGATTTTGTTTGCCACAAGTAGAGACCAAAAACCAAAAACGAATCTATTTTTGTTGTCCCCAGTAGCATTATCCATTTGCACATTGAGAATGGGTGGCAATGGTGTTGCAGGAACCAATGTGTCCGTTGGTGGGGGTAGTGAGGCTTCACACATCTCTGCGCCTTTCAAGACCGCATCAAACAAAGAGGTAGACCTCGAATTCATGAACAACTGCCGAGAAGAAGACTTTGGTGGTTGTTCGAGGTCCCGCAACAACTTCGCCATTGAACCAATGGTGTAATTTGAATCATGGGGGAAAAGGTCTAAGCCGTAATGTGCATACCGCACATCAGCATGACCATGTGCAATCATGGTAGTCACAGACAAAGGCAACTTCATTAGGCTATCCAACTCTTTATTCTTATGAGAGAAGACCGGAGAAGCTGTTTTGGCATGATCCATCTTGTCATGCATAATTGTCAAGCGCTCATGTGGAAAATTATGTGATCGATACCGATTTGCATAGTACAACTCCCTATGTGCTCGAGCAATAGCCAGATGTTTGTCAAGTAACATCTGCCACTTCAAACAAGTTTGTAATCCAGCTAAAGTACCCTTAATAAGCTCTCATAGTTTGTCACATTTTGCACAACGGGAAAAATTATCTCCAGGCTTCTTTACATCGTACTCTGGGAACCTAGAAGATCTAATTTTGCTCAAGTTTGATGAAGAGACCTCCTTGAGTCCGAAAGCAGCATTAGTTTCGTTAATTTTTGCCATCTGTCCCTTCCATTGAAAAGTTGCCGAGAGAATCATGGAGACGACCTTGTCCCTTGACTTGAGAGTTCGAGTACGATGTGGCATGTGATCCGCCTCTTTCTCAAGAATGCACTTCAACGTAGTTGTAGCTTGTTGAGTATGCATCCTAGTCTTCACGAGCCCAGTATTGCCATGAACCGTTGCTTCACGACCGTCCTTATATGATTGGTAGCGGTAGAAGGTAGACTGTGGGACCCCAGAAATAAACATCCACGCTTGCATGCAAACATCTATCCCATCAATAGTCACCATCATTTTCCCTGTAAAGTCACGATGCATTTGTCTATGTACCTCAGTCTTCATGAAAGCTCTATGCTTGAATGTAGAATTCTGGTACATGCATTCCCAAAAGGCTCAAATTTTCTCTCTCGGAAACGGTTGCACGCAATTTTTGCTATAGCAAACCTTGCTTGAAACTGCATTGATAGAGTCTTGAGTGAGTAGGCCTCTCGTTTTTATGCATGTCTCACGAGGCAGGTTCCAAATGTCACTTGTATCCGGTCGAACACATGTTCTCGATGGTGGGTTCAAAAGACTCGCTTGCAAACGATTATAATTATCCCGGGCTTCATGGTTGAACAGAGATGCTCCAAGGCAATGCACAAGTTTAATTGGCCAAACTATCAATGAGTACACCTGCTCTTCGGGGATGTCCTCCTCAGAATACGATTTACAAAGGTGCACAGCCACATGATCATCACCAAGTGGACCATTTGCACCAAGCACCAAGTCTGAGTTGACGATGTGACAGGTACCTTCACCAACAAGTACTCTTTCCTGGTTGTATAGAGTTACACACTTTGTGATCCAAAGTCGACGTGGAAGACCATCGCATTCGGGAACGTCCACAACTGCTCCTTGAGGCACTTGTACCTCAACGTCCAAAAAGTCCATGTCACTAAAATCCTCAGCCGTGGAATTCATGATGTCTATATATTACAGTGTCAGAATGAATAATGATAAGAATTTAATTCATATAAAAATTTACAAAGATAGTAGTACAAAGAATTCAGTTTCCATAAAACAGGACTCAATCGAGAGACACGTCAACTCGAGTCGAACTGATCTGTAGATCCCCCAAATTATCAAATCATCTTATTGAGTAGAAATTAACATATTCAAATTGACTCCTGATCAGATTCCAGAACATCTTACTCAATTACATATGAATTCATGATTTGATATTTAAGCAAAAGGAGAATAGATATGCAACCAAGACACGTGAAAACGTAATGTAAATATAAAGGCCTATCAAACACATTAAAGTATGGAGTTAAGAATTGTATCGAATATTTCACCCACTTTGCTGGTATACTGCATATCAGCTCGAGTTGAGCTGATATGCATGGACAATATATCAATCTCATTGAACTTCAATACGCATAAGGCCGATTTGTATTGATTTGCGTATTAGATCGACTCAAGCTGATTTACACCTTCACATTCAAGTTCATTGTATATAAGAGTTCATTGTATTCAAGTTCAATGTATTCAGGTTTATTGTATATTTAAACCATAGTCGTTCAATATTCACACAAAGTCTCTTAAGTTAAGATGAATCATGAGTCCATGGAGATGATACACAATGATTTGCCAACGTAAAGAATATATTGTGATTTGCAAATCAGCTCGAGTCGAGCTGATTAGCAAGACCGATTACTATTCTCGACATTTGTTATTCCTTCCCCATGGGATTCACATATGAATAAACTGCACATCAGCTCAAATAGAGCTGATATGCTGGCCCATTAGAACATGATTCTATTAATAGTACCCATGGTTTGCGGCGCAATTATCGGAGTTGAGTTCACACTACAATTATTCGATTCTGGAGATATGTGCTTGGAGAGACAACCTGCTGAAGAGGAAATCAAAATGACTTGCACACTGAATGCAACATCATAATCATTCTTGAAATGCACAGATTGAATAGAAGTATACACATCAATATGAAAACAAATTCAACAAACAAAAATCTCAAAAAAAATAAGTCTGCAAATTCTATGAACGTAGACCAGTGCAGTGGCTGAGGAATTGGGTCTGACTTACAGTAATCGAAGTGCGGTGAAACACCTCCTCTTAGAATGTAATGGTACACAAAGCAACGTCCTCCTAAAGACCTCCTTCTAGCCTCCTCAAGCATGTACAGAACTAATCATTACAAGCTGAATACAATCCAGAAAGAAGAAATGCGCACAGAGGTTCATACAATTGAAGAAGAAGTAGAAAATGAGGTTTGGAATTGGGGTGACGACGTACACCCCAATGTATGCCGGGAAGAAAAGAGCGCCATCTTCAGGAACGTTTTGAAATGAGAATTTTTGAAAGTCGGGAATTCCTGAATACCGTAGGCCTGCCCACGTTTACCCCAGGAAACAACACAAAATGTTTAATACAATAGTTGACCCCACGAAAATTGTGGTGTCAGGAAAGTTGATGAGATTCCTTTTAAAAGAAAATGTTGACTTTCCTAACTATCGTGGCCCTACTTTGGGTCCGCGGCCTCACAGTTATGTACAACGTCAATATTACGGGATCTTCAAATTACATGTATTAAAAGGAATATTGCAATTGCCTAGGAGTACCTTTTCAATTTTTAGTAAGTTGGAATATCTTTGTGTCTAGTTTTTAAAAAATGAGTAACTTTCGGGATACCCCCCCCAAAAAAAGGCAATTTAAATCTTCCACAAATAAATTGATAATGAAGGATTCACAGTAACTTTTACTAGTTGTTGGATTAGGGAACCCTCCGGAGGGTGGGTGGGACATCCCTTTTCAGGGTTGTTCCTATCATTTTCTTACAATCCATTTTACACATATATTAAGCAAAGTCATTCCCATCAGTGAAATACCATCATTTATCTTTTTTTCCAAAAGTATGTTACACAACTTTTATAGCAATTTTCTAAGCTTATCAAGGTATTTATATGCCTCTAAACTATTTCTCATGTCTACTCCAATTCTTGTCTAATCATAAAAACGTATGTAGCATAGACTTGAATGGTATATCCCTAAGTTAGTCATTTGCAGTCATTGGCCGCTCCAGATTTGGCAAAATAGTCCCCAAGGCAGTGGACCTCACTTGTCTCCATGAATCAACCCAACATAGCAATGTGAGGTTAGTTCGTAGACAAGGTGTCTTAAGTCCACTTGCAGATTGTTATCGCAGTCATGAAATACTATAGAATCAAACCAAAGCGTTAATCCATACAAGATATAGCAAAGAGCTAACTCATGAAAAAGCACAACAGAATTAACAAAGTTTTGTGGACCTGTGATGCCGCCATCCCAAATGCCCAGTTCCCGCAGACTCCAGTTAGTCAGAAAAATAATAATAAGTAGTACTCAGATTTTGCCAATTTAACTAATGACTATGGTTAATTAGGCTTTTATCTGTTTTATTTGCATGCATGGGGAGGTAATCATCCACCGAGCTGGTGTGGTACCGGCTGCCTGTAACGGGACAACCCGTTATGCTTCCTGCAGTCCTGCTGACTGTTAACATAGCAGGTACTTTAGCAGTTACTAATAGGGCTTGGTTACTTACCACTAACCCCACTAATCTGGATTAGTATGTTTGACTCAAAACTGAATTTTAATTACTTGCTTCAAAAACTGAAATATTAATTAATTATCCCTATTAATAAAATAATATAAATAGAGACTTGATGGGTGGGTGGGTGGGACTTTTGTTACTAAAAGAAAAAGAAAAAGGACATTAAAATCTCTTTTCCTTAATCCAAGTATTTGTAATACTCATACTTGTAGTATTATATGTCATGTTTCTCATTATCTATAACAAAATATTTGTTTATAGATATGGAACTATTTGCGTGGCATTTTATTCCTTTTTCCTTCGTATTTTCTTTTTTCTTTTTTCTTTTTGTCTCTTTTAGCATAAGCTTGTACTTTTTCAATAACTTATACTATGAGACACCTGTCCGTATTTTGTTATTGGTCCAAACAAAACGGAGGGTTTAGAGTTTAGGGTTTAGGGTTTAGAGGTAGGGCTTTTCATTGTTTTGGATTGGCTCTGGGAATCATCAAAACACTTGCATAATCCAATAAAAACACGATTTACGGGTTTAAAAAAAATTAGAATTTGAGTGAGAAATGCTTTGAAACAAATGAATGCAAAAATTACTCCTTGTTTTCAATAGTCAAACTTCATTTTTACTTCTTTCATTACATTTAGTTTATCAATAAAGCATTGCAGAAAGTTGGAGTGCCCATGCATAAAACCATTTGCATTATTAGAAATTTCAATTAGGAAGCCATCACATTTTTTCTTCTCTTTATCCAATGATTTCCTACACATGAAATTCCACAAATATCGATCATAGATAGAGAAGAAGATTCACTATTCAATTTCATATGTAGCTAACACAAATGACAAAGCTTCTATGCAAACAAACAAGTGTTTTCATTATTGATTATATTCCTCTAATCTAATGTACAAAGATAAACCAACGAACTTATCAAACACAAACTTAAGCAACCAACTTACTCAAGAACTCCAAAAAATATGCACTTCGTGGTCACTCACTTTAAATGATTTTGTACATGAAACTAAAAATTGAGACAACGGTCTTGCCTTGTACTTTAATGTCCGAAAAAATACAAAGTCATCAAATTCACGTAAAAAAAATCGGAAACATATTGTACAAGTTGCAATTCTTCCTAAACTCATGAATTCAAAAGAATATGCACCACTTGGTGGTCACTTTCAATGATTTTGTACGTGAAACTAGAAATTGAGGCAATAGTCTTGCCGTGTACTTTAATGTCGAAAAAAATGTATTGTCACGAAAATTCGCGTAGAATAAAATGGAAAAATATGTTGTGCAAGTTGCAATTATTCCTAAACTCATGAATTCAAAAGAATATGCAGGTCTTGGTGGTCACTTTCAATGATTTTGTACGTGAAACTAAAAATTGAGGCAACGGTCTTGGCCTGTACTTTAATGTCCAAAAAAATATAAAGTAATAAAATTCACTTAAATAAAAATCAGAAACATGTTGTGCAAGTTGCAATTATTCCTAAACTCGTGAATTCAAAAGAATATGCACGTCTTGGTGGTCACTTTCAATGATTTTGTACGTGAAACAAAAAATTGGGGCAACGGTCTTGCCCTGTACTTTAATGTCCAAAAAAATATAAAGTAATGAAATTCACGTCACAAAAAATCGGAAACATGTTGTGCAAGTTGCAATTATTCCTAAACTCATGAATTCAAAAGAATATGCACGTCTTGGTGGTAACTTTCAATGATTTTGTACGTGAAACAAAAAATTGGGGCAACGGTCTTGACGTGTACTGTAATGCCCCCAAAAAATATATAGTAATGAAATCCACGTAAAGAAAAAAAGGGAAACATGTTGTACAAGATGCAATTATTCTTAAACTCATGAATTCAAAAGAATTTGCATGTCCTGGTGGTCACTTTGAATGATTTTGTACGTGAAAATAAAAATTCAGGCAACGGTCTTGCCCTGCACATTAATGTCCAAAAAAATATATTGTCACGAAAATTCACGTAAAAGAAAATCGAAAAACAGGTTGTGCAAGTTGCAATAATTCCTAAACTCTTGAATTCAAAAGAATATGCACTTCGTGGTCACTTTCAATGACTCTGTACGTCAAACTAAAAATTGTGGCAATGGTCTTACTCTAGCCTTTAATGTCCAAAAAATTATAAAATAATGAAATTCATGTAAAAGAAAATCGGAAACATGTTGTGCAAGTTGCAATTATTTATAAACTCATGAATTCAAGAGAATATGCACGACATCGTGGTCACTTTCAATGATTTTGTATGTCAAACTAAAAATTGGGGCAACGGCCTCGCCCTGTACTTTTATGTCCAAAAAAATATAAAGTAATGAAATTCACTTAAATAAAAATGGGAAACATGTTGTGTAAGTTGCAATTATTCCTAAACTCGTGAATTCAGAAGAATATGCACGTCTTGGTGGTCACTTTCAATGATTTTGTACGTGAAACTAAAAATTGAGGCAAAGGTCTTGCCCTGTATTTTTATATCCAAAAAAATATAAAGCAATGAAATTCACGTAAAAAACAAATCGGAAACATGTTGTGCAAGTTGCAATTATTCCTAAACTCATGAATTCAAAAGAATATGCACTCGGTGGTCACTTTCAATGATTTTGTATGTGAAACTAAAACTAGGGCGACGGTCTTGCCCTGTACTTGAATGTCCAAAAAACTATATTGTCACGAAACCTCACGTAAGAAAAAGTAGAAAAACATGTTGTGCAAGTTGAAATTATTCCTAAACTCATGAATTCAAAGTACATGCACTTGGTAGTCACTTTCAATGATTTTGTACGTGAAACTAAAAACTAGGGCAATGGTCTTGCCTTGTAGTTTAATGTCCTAAAAAATATAAAGTAATAGTATTCACGTAAAGAAAAATCGGAAACATATTGTGCACGTTGCAATTATTTCGAAACTCATGATTTCAAAAGAATATGCACCACTTGGTGGTCACTTTCAATGATTTTGTACGTGAAACTAAAAATTGGGGCTACGGTCTTGCCTTGTACTTTAATATCCAAAAAATTAAAAAGTCATGAAATTCACAGAAAAAAAAATCGGAAACATGTTGTGCAAGTTGCAATTGTTCCTAAACTCTTGAATTCAAAAGAATATGCACGTCCCGGTGGTCACTATCAATGATTTTGTATGTAAAACGAAAAATTCGGGCAACGGTTTCGCTCAATACTTGAATGTCCAAACAAATATAAAGTAATGAAATTCACGTAAAGAAAAATCGGAAACATATTGTGCACGTTGCAATTATTTCGAAACTCATGATTTCAAAAGAATATGCACCACTTGGTGGTCACTTTCAATGATTTTGTACGTGAAACTAAAAATTGGGGCTACGGTCTTGCCTTGTACTTTAATATCCAAAAAATTAAAAAGTCATGAAATTCACGGAAAAATAAATCGGAAACATGTTGTGCAAGTTGCAATTGTTCCTAGACTCTTGATTTCAAAAGAATATGCATGTCCCGGTGGTCACTATCAATGATTTTGTATGTAAAACGAAAAATTCGGGCAACGGTCTTGCCTTGTACTTTAATGTCCAAAGAATATAAAGTTATGAAATTCATGTCAGAAAATATCGGAAACATGTTGTGCAAGTTGCAATTATTCCTAAACTCATGAATTCAAAAGAATATGCACGTCTTAGTTGTCACTTTCAATGATTTTGTAGATGAAACTAGAAATTGAGGCAACGGTCTTGCCGTGTACTTTAATGTCCAAACAAATATGAAGTAATGAAATTCACGTAAAAAAAATCGGAAACATGTTGTGCAAGTTGCAATTATTCCTAAACTCATGAATTCAAAAGAATATGCATCACTTGGTGGTCACTTTCAATGATTTCGTACGTGAAGCTAGAAATTGGGGCAACGGTCTTGCCCTATACTTTAATGTCCCAGAAAATATAATGTTACGAAAATTCACCTTAAAAAAAATGGAAAAACATAATGTACAAGTTGCAATTATATCTAAACTAATGAATTTTAAAGAATATGCACGTCTTGGTAGTCACTTTCAATGATTTTGTAGATGAAACTAAAAATAGTGGCAAAGGTCTTGCCCTGTACTTTAATGTCCAAAAAAAAAAATGTCACGAAAATTCAGGTAAAAAAAAATTGGAAACATGTTGTGCAAGTTGCAATTATTCCTAAACTCATGAATTCAAAAGAATATGCACTTGATAGTCACTTTCAATGATTTTGTACGCGAAAATAAAAACTAGGGCATCGGTCTTGCCCTGTAATTTAATGTCCAAAAGAATGTAAAGTAATGAAATTCACGTAAAAAAAAATTGGAAACATGTTGTGCAAGTTGCAATTATTTCGAAACTCATGAATTCAAAAGAATATGCACTCGGTGGTAACTTTCAATGATTTTGTACGTGAAACTAGAAACTAGGGCGACGGTCTTGCCCTGTAGTTTAATGTCCTAAAAAATATAAAGTAATGAAATTCACGTAAAGAAAAATCGGAAACATATTGTGCACGTTCCAATTATTTCGAAAGTCATGAATTCAAAAGAATATGCATCACTTGGTGGTCAATTTTAATGATTTTGTACTTGAAACTCAAAATTGGGGCAACGGATTCGCCCTGTACTTAAATGTCCAAGAAAATATAATGTCATGAATACTGACGTAGAATAAAATAGAAAAAAATGTTGTGCACGTTGCAATTATTCCTAAATTCATGAATTCAAAAGAATATGCACTCGGAGGTCACTTTCAATGATTTTGTAGATGAAACTAAAACGAAGGCGATGGTCTTGCCCTGTACTTGAATGTCCAAAAAACTATATTGTCACGAAACCTCACGTAACAAAAAGTAGAAAAACATGTTGTGCAAGTTGAAATTATTCCTAAACTCATAAATTCCAAAGAATATGCACTTGGTGGTCACTTTTAATGATTCTATACGTGACACTAAAAATTGGGGCAACGATCTTGCCCTGCACTTTCATGTCCAAACAAATATAATGTCACGAAATTCACGTATATAAAAATCGAAAAACCTGTTGTACAAGTTGCAATTATTCCTAAACTCATGAATTGAAAAGAATATGCAGTTGGTGGTCACTGTCATTGATTTTGTACGTGAAACTAAAAATTGGGGCAGTGGTCTTGCTCTTAACTTTAATGTCCCAAAACACTATAATTTCACGAAATTGACGTGAAATAAAATGGAAATATATGTTGTGCAAGTTGCAATTATTCCTAAACTCATGAATTGAAAAGAATATGCAGTTGGTGGTCACTGTCAATAATTTTGTACGTGATACTAAAAATTGGGGTAGTGGTCTTGCTCTGCACTTTAATGTTCCAAAACACTATAATTTCACGAAATTGACGTAAAATAAAATGGAAATATATGTTGTGCAAGTTGCAATTATTCCTAAACTCATGAATTGAAAAGATTATGCAGTTGGTGGTCACTGTCTATGATTTTGTACGTGTAACTAAAAATTGGGGCAGTGGTCTTGCTCTGCACTTTAATGTTCCAAAACACTATAATCTCACGAAATTGACGTAAAGTAAAATGGAAATATATGTTGTGCAAGTTGCAATTATTCCTAAACTCATGAATTGAAAAGAATATGCAGTTGGTGGTCACTGTCAATAATCTTGTACGTGAAACTAAAAATTGGGGCAGTGGTCTTGCTCTGCACTTTAATGTTCCAAAACACTATAATCTCACGAAATTGACGTAAAGTAAAATGGAAATATATGTTGTGCAAGTTGCAATTATTCCTAAACTCATGAATTGAAAAGAATATGCAGTTGGTGGTCACTGTCAATAATTTTGTACGTGAAACTAAAAATTGGGGCAGTGGTTTTGCTCTGCACTTTAATGTTCCAAAACATTATAATCTCACGAAATTGACGTAAAGTAAAATGGAAATATATGTTGTGCAAGTTGCAATTATTCCTAAACTACAGAATTGAAAAGATTATGGAGTTGGTGGTCACTGTCAATGATTTTGTACGTGAAACTAAAAATTGGAGGAGTGGTCTTGCTCTTCACTTTAATGTCCGAAAACACTATAGTTTCACGACATTGACGTAAAATAAAATGGAAAAAATTGTCATGCAAGTTGCAATTATTCCTAAACTACAGAATTGAAAAGATTATGCAGTTGGTGGACACTGTCAATGATTTTGTACGTGAAACTAAAAATTGGGGGAGTGGTCTTGCTCTTCACTTTAATGTCCGAAAACACTATAGTTTCACGACATTGACGTAAAATAAAATGGAAAAACTTGTCGTGCAAGTTACAATTATTCCTAAACTCATGAATTGAAAAGATTATGCAGTTGGTGGTCATTGTCCATGATTCTGTACGTGAAACTAAAAATTGGAGGAGTGGTCTTGCTCTTCACTTTAATGTCCCAAAACACTATAGTTTCACGACATTGACGTAAAATAAAATGGAAAAACTTGTCATGCAAGTTGGAATTATTCCTAAACTACAGAATTGAAAAGATTATGCAGTTGGTGGTCACTGTCAATGATTTTGTACATGAAACGAAAAATTGGGGGAGTGGTCTTGCTCTTCACTTTAATGTCCCAAAACACCATAGTTTCACGACATTGACGTAAAATAAAATGGAAAAACTTGTCGTGCAAGTTGCAATTATTCCTAAACCACAGAATTGAAAAGATTATGCAGTTGGTGGTCACTGTCAATGATTTTGTGCGTGAAACTAAAAATTGGGGGAGTGGTCATGCTCTGCACTTTAATGATCCAAAACAGTATAATGTCAAGAAATTGACATAAGATAAAATGAAAATATATGCTGTGCAAATTGCAATTATTCTTAAACTCATGAATTGAAAAGATTATGGAGTTGCTGGTCATTGTCAATGATTCTGTACGTGAAACTAAAAATTGAGGGAGTGGTCTTGCTCTTCACTTTAATGTCCCAAAACACTATATTGTCAAGAAATTGACGTAAAATAAAATGGAAAAACTTGTCGTGCAAGTTGCAATTATTCCTAAACTCATGAATTGAAAAGATTATGGAGTTGGTGGTCACTGTCAATGATTTTGTACGTGAAACGAAAAATTGGAGGAGTGGTCTTGCTCTTCCCTTTAATGTCCCAAAACACTATAATTTCACGACATTGACGTAAAATAAAATCGAAAAACTTGTCATGCAAGTTGCAATTATTCCTAAACTACAAAATTGAAAAGATTATGCAGTTGGTGGTCATTGTCAATGATTTTGTACGTGAAACTAAAAATTCGGGGAGTGGTCTTGCTCTTCACTTTAATGTCCACAAACCCTGTAATTTCAAGAAATTGACGTAAAATAAAATGGAAAAACTTGTCGTGCAAGTTGTAATTATTCCTAAACTACTGAATAGAAAAGATTATGCAGATGGTGGTCACTATCAATGATTTTGTACGTGAAACTAAAAATTGGGGGAGTGGTCTTGCTCTTCACTTTAATGTCCCAAAACACTATAGTTTCACGACATTGACGTAAAATAAAATGGAAAAACTTGTCATGCAAGTTGCAATTATTCCTAAACTACAAAATTGAAAAGATTATGCAGTTGGTGGTCATTGTCAATGATTTTGTACGTGAAACTAAAAATTGGGGGAGTGGTCTTGCTCTTCACTTTAATGTCCACAAACCCTGTAATTTCAAGAAATTGACGTAAAATAAAATGGAAAAACTTGTCGTGCAAGTTGTAATTATTCCTAAACTACTGAATAGAAAAGATTATGCAGATGGTGGTCACTATCAATGATTTTGTAGGTGAAACTAAAAATTGGAGGAGTGGTCTTGCTCTTCACTCCAATGTCCACAAACACTGTAATTTCAAGAAATTGACGTAAAATAAAATGGAAAAACTTGTCGTGCAAGTTGCAATTATTCCTAAACTCATGAATTGAAAAGATTATGCAGTTGGTGGTCACTGTCAATGATTTTGTGCGTGAAACTAAAAATTGGGGGAGTGGTCTTGCTCTGCACTTTAATGATCCAAAACAGTATAGTGTCAAGAAATTGACATAAGATAAAATGAAAATATATGCTGTGCAAATTGCAATTATTCCTAAACTACAAAACTGAAAAGATTATGGAATTGCTGGTCATTGTCAATGATTCTGTACGTGAAACTAAAAATTGGGGGAGTGGTCTTGCTCTTCACTTTAATGTCCCAAAACACTATATTGTCAAGAAATTGACATAAAATAAAATGGAAAAACTTATCGTGCAAGTTGCAATTATTCCTAAACTACAGAATTGAAAAGATTATGCAGTTGGTGGTCACTGTCAATGATTCTGTACGTGAAACCAAAAATTGGCGCAGTGGTCTTGCTCTGCACTTTAATGACCCAAAACAGTATAATGTCTAGAAATTGACATAAGATAAAATGAAAATATATGCTGTGCAAATTGCAATTATTCTTAAACTCATGAATTGAAAAGATTATGGAGTTGCTGGTCATTGTCAATGATTCTGTACGTGAAACTAAAAATTGGGGGAGTGGTCTTGCTCTTCACTTTAATGTCCCAAAACACTATATTGTCAAGAAATTGACGTAAAATAAAATGGAAAAACTTGTCGTGCAAGTTGCAATTATTCCTAAACTCATGAATTGAAAAGATTATGGAGTTGGTGGTCACTGTCAATGATTTTGTACGTGAAACGAAAAATTGGAGGAGTGGTCTTGCTCTTCCCTTTAATGTCCCAAAACACTATAATTTCACGACATTGACGTAAAATAAAATCGAAAAACTTGTCATGCAAGTTGCAATTATTCCTAAACTACAAAATTGAAAAGATTATGCAGTTGGTGGTCATTGTCAATGATTTTGTACGTGAAACTAAAAATTCGGGGAGTGGTCTTGCTCTTCACTTTAATGTCCACAAACCCTGTAATTTCAAGAAATTGACGTAAAATAAAATGGAAAAACTTGTCGTGCAAGTTGTAATTATTCCTAAACTACTGAATAGAAAAGATTATGCAGATGGTGGTCACTATCAATGATTTTGTACGTGAAACTAAAAATTGGGGGAGTGGTCTTGCTCTTCACTTTAATGTCCCAAAACACTATATTGTCAAGAAATTGACGTAAAATAAAATGGAAAAACTTGTCGTGCAAGTTGCAATTATTCCTAAACTACAGCATTGAAAAGATTATGCAGTTGGTGGACACTGTCAATGATTTTGTACGTGAAACTAAAAATTGGGGGAGTGGTCTTGCTCTTCACTTTAATGTCCGAAAACACTATAGTTTCACGACATTGACGTAAAATAAAATGGAAAAACTTGACGTGCAAGTTACAATTACTTCTAAACTACAGAATTGAAAAGATTATGCAGTTGGTGGTCATTGTCCATGATTCTGTACGTGAAACTAAAAATTATGAGAGTGGTCTTGTTCTTCACTTTAATGTCCCAAAACACTATAGTTTCACGACATTGACGTAAAATAAAATGGAAATATATATTGTGCAAGTTGCAATTATTCCTCAACTACAGAATTGAAAAGATTATGCAATTGGTGGTCACTGCCAATGATTTTGTACGTGAAACTAAAAATTGGGGGAGTGGTCTTGCTCTTCACTTTAATGTCCCAGAACACTATAGTTTTACGACATTGACGTAAAATAAAATGGAAAAACTTGTCATGGGAGTTGCAATTATTCCTAAACTACAGAATTGAAAAGATTATGCAGTTGCTTGTCATTGTATATGATTCTGTACGTGAAACTAAAAATTGGGGGAGTGGTCTTGCTCTTCACTTTAATGTCCCAAAACACTATAGTTTCACGACATTGACGTAAAATAAAATGGAAAAACTTGTCGTGCAAGTTGCAATTATTCCTAAACTACAGAATTGAAAAGATTATGCAATTGGTGGTCACTGCCAATGATTTTGTACGTGAAACTAAAAATTGGGGGAGTGGTCTTGCTCTTCACATTAATGTCCCAGAACACTATAGTTTTACGACATTGACGTAAAATAAAATGGAAAAACTTGTCATGGGAGTTGCAATTATTCCTAAACTACAGAATTGAAAAGATTATGCAGTTGCTTGTCATTGTATATGATTCTGTACGTGAAACTAAAAATTGGGGGAGTGGTCTTGCTCTTCACTTTAATGTCCCAAAACACTATAGTTTCACGACATTGACGTAAAATAAAATGGAAAAACTTGTCGTGCAAGTTGCAATTATTCCTAAACTACAGAATTGAAAAGATTATGGAATTGGTGGTCACTGTCAATGATTTTGTACGTGAAACTAAAAATTGGGGGAGTGGACTTGCTCTTCACTTTAATGTCCCAAAACACTATAGTTTCACGACATTGACGTAAAATAAAATGGAAAAACTTGTCGTGCAAGTTGCAATTATTCCTAAACGACAGAATTGGAAAGATTATGCACTTGGTGGACACTTCCAATGATTTTGTACGTGAAACTAAAAATTGGGGGAGTGGTCTTGTTCTTCACTTTAATGTCCCAAAACACTATAGTTTCACGACATTGACGTAAAATAAAATGGAAAAACTTGTCGTGCAAGTTGCAATTATTCCTAAACTACAGAATTGAAAAGATTATGCAATTGGTGGTCACTGTCAATGATTTTGTACGTGAAACTAAAACTTGGAGGAGTCGTCTTGCTCTTCACTTCAATGTCCACAAACACTATAATTTCACGACATTGACGTAAAATAAAATCGAAAAACTTGTCATGCAAGTTGCAATTATTCCTAAACTACAAAATTGAAAAGATTATGCAGTTGGTGGTCATTGTCAATGATTTTGTACGTGAAACTAAAAATTCGGGGAGTGGTCTTGCTCTTCACTTTAATGTCCACAAACCCTGTAATTTCAAGAAATTGACGTAAAATAAAATGGAAAAACTTGTCGTGCAAGTTGTAATTATTCCTAAACTACTGAATAGAAAAGATTATGCAGATGGTGGTCACTATCAATGATTTTGTACGTGAAACTAAAAATTGGGGGAGTGGTCTTGCTCTTCACTTTAATGTCCCAAAACACTATATTGTCAAGAAATTGACGTAAAATAAAATGGAAAAACTTGTCGTGCAAGTTGCAATTATTCCTAAACTACAGCATTGAAAAGATTATGCAGTTGGTGGACACTGTCAATGATTTTGTACGTGAAACTAAAAATTGGGGGAGTGGTCTTGCTCTTCACTTTAATGTCCGAAAACACTATAGTTTCACGACATTGACGTAAAATAAAATGGAAAAACTTGACGTGCAAGTTACAATTACTTCTAAACTACAGAATTGAAAAGATTATGCAGTTGGTGGTCATTGTCCATGATTCTGTACGTGAAACTAAAAATTATGAGAGTGGTCTTGTTCTTCACTTTAATGTCCCAAAACACTATAGTTTCACGACATTGACGTAAAATAAAATGGAAATATATATTGTGCAAGTTGCAATTATTCCTCAACTACAGAATTGAAAAGATTATGCAATTGGTGGTCACTGCCAATGATTTTGTACGTGAAACTAAAAATTGGGGGAGTGGTCTTGCTCTTCACTTTAATGTCCCAGAACACTATAGTTTTACGACATTGACGTAAAATAAAATGGAAAAACTTGTCATGGGAGTTGCAATTATTCCTAAACTACAGAATTGAAAAGATTATGCAGTTGCTTGTCATTGTATATGATTCTGTACGTGAAACTAAAAATTGGGGGAGTGGTCTTGCTCTTCACTTTAATGTCCCAAAACACTATAGTTTCACGACATTGACGTAAAATAAAATGGAAAAACTTGTCGTGCAAGTTGCAATTACTCCTAAACTACAGAATTGAAAAGATTATGCAATTGGTGGTCACTGCCAATGATTTTGTACGTGAAACTAAAAATTGGGGGAGTGGTCTTGCTCTTCACTTTAATGTCCCAGAACACTATAGTTTTACGACATTGACGTAAAATAAAATGGAAAAACTTGTCATGGGAGTTGCAATTATTCCTAAACTACAGAATTGAAAAGATTATGCAGTTGCTTGTCATTGTATATGATTCTGTACGTGAAACTAAAAATTGGGGGAGTGGTCTTGCTCTTCACTTTAATGTCCCAAAACACTATAGTTTCACGACATTGACGTAAAATAAAATGGAAAAACTTGTCGTGCAAGTTGCAATTATTCCTAAACTACAGAATTGAAAAGATTATGGAATTGGTGGTCACTGTCAATGATTTTGTACGTGAAACTAAAAATTGGGGGAGTGGACTTGCTCTTCACTTTAATGTCCCAAAACACTATAGTTTCACGACATTGACGTAAAATAAAATGGAAAAACTTGTCGTGCAAGTTGCAATTATTCCTAAACGACAGAATTGGAAAGATTATGCACTTGGTGGACACTTCCAATGATTTTGTACGTGAAACTAAAAATTGGGGGAGTGGTCTTGTTCTTCACTTTAATGTCCCAAAACACTATAGTTTCACGACATTGACGTAAAATAAAATGGAAAAACTTGTCGTGCAAGTTGCAATTATTCCTAAACTACAGAATTGAAAAGATTATGCAATTGGTGGTCACTGTCAATGATTTTGTACGTGAAACTAAAACTTGGAGGAGTGGTCTTGCTCTTCACTTCAATGTCCACAAACACTGTAATTTCAAGAAATTGACGTAAAATAAAATGGAAAAACTTGTCGTGCAAGTTGCAATTATTCCTAAACTACAGAATTGAAAAGATTATGCAGTTGCTTGTCATTGTATATGATTCTGTACGTGAAACTAAAAATTGGGGGAGTGGTCTTGCTCTTCACTTCAATGTCCACAAACACTGTAATTTCAAGAAATTGACGTAAAATAAAATGGAAAAACTTGTCGTGCAAGTTGCAATTATTCCTAAACTACACAATTGAAAAGATTATGGAATTGGTGGTCACTGTCAATGATTTTGTACGTGAAACTAAAACTTGGAGGAGTGGTCTTGCTCTTCACTTCAATGTCCACAAACACTGTAATTTCATAAAATTGACGTAAAATAAAATGGAAAAACTTGTCATGCAAGTTGCAATTATTCCTAAACTACAGAATTGAAAAGATTATGGAATTGGTGGTCACTGTCAATGATTTTGTACCTGAAACTAAAAATTGGGGGAGTGGACTTGCTCTTCACTTCAATGTCCCAAAACACTATAGTTTCACGACATTGACGTAAAATAAAATGGAAAAACTTGTCGTGCAAGTTGCAATTAATCCTAAACTACAGAATTGAAAAGATTATGCAATTGGTGGTCACTGTCAATGATTTTGTACGTGAAACTAAAACTTGGAGGAGTGGTCTTGCTCTTCACTTCAATGTCCACAAACACTGTAATTTCAAGAAATTGACGTAAAATAAAATGGAAAAACTTGTCGTGCAAGTTGCAATTATTCCTAAACTACAGAATTGAAAAGATTATGCAGTTGCTTGTCATTGTATATGATTCTGTACGTGAAACTAAAAATTGGGGGAGTGGTCTTGCTCTTCACTTCAATGTCCACAAACACTGTAATTTCAAGAAATTGACGTAAAATAAAATGGAAAAACTTGTCGTGCAAGTTGCAATTATTCCTAAACTACAGAATTGAAAAGATTATGGAATTGGTGGTCACTGTCAATGATTTTGTATGTGAAACTAAAACTTGGAGGAGTGGTCTTGCTCTTCACTTCAATGTCCACAAACACTGTAATTTCATGAAATTGACGTAAAATAAAATGGAAAAACTTGTCATGCAAGTTGCAATTATTCCTAAACTACAGAATTGAAAAGATTATGGAATTGGTGGTCACTGTCAATGATTTTGTACGTGAAACTAAAAATTGGGGGAGTGGACTTGCTCTTCACTTGAATGTCCCAAAACACTATAGTTTCACGACATTGACGTAAAATAAAATGGAAAAACTTGTCGTGCAAGTTGCAATTATTCCTAAACGACAGAATTGGAAAGATTATGCAGTTGGTGGTCACTTCCAATGATTTTGTACGTGAAACTAAAAATTGGGGGAGTGGTCTTGTTCTTCACTTTAATGTCCCAAAACACTATAGTTTCACGACATTGACGTAAAATAAAATGGAAAAACTTGTCATGGGAGTTGCAATTATTCCTAAACTACAGAATTGAAAAGATTATGGAATTGGTGGTCACTGTCAATGATTTTGTACGTGAAACTAAAACTTGGAGGAGTGGTCTTGCTCTTCACTTCAATGTCCACAAACACTGTAATTTCAAGAAATTGACGTAAAATAAAATGGAAAAACTTGTCGTGCAAGTTGCAATTAATCCTAAACTACAGAATTGAAAAGATTATGCAATTGGTGGTCACTGTCAATGATTTTGTACGTGAAACTAAAACTTGGAGGAGTGGTCTTGCTCTTCACTTCAATGTCCACAAACACTGTAATTTCAAGAAATTGACGTAAAATAAAATGGAAAAACTTGTCGTGCAAGTTGCAATTATTCCTAAACTACAGAATTGAAAAGATTCTGCAATTGGTGGTCACTGCCAATGATTTTGTACGTGAAACTAAAAATTGGGGGAGTGGTCTTGCTCTTCACTTTAATGTCCCAGAACACTATAGTTTTACGACATTGACGTAAAATAAAATGGAAAAACTTGTCATGCGAGTTGCAATTATTCCTAAACTACAGAATTGAAAAGATTATGCAGTTGCTTGTCATTGTATATGATTCTGTACGTGAAAATAAAAATTGGGGGAGTGGTCTTGCTCTTCACTTTAATGTCCCAAAACACTATAGTTTCACGACATTGACGTAAAATAAAATGGAAAAACTTGTCGTGCAAGTTGCAATTATTCCTAAACTACAGAATTGAAAAGATTATGCAATTGGTGGTCACTGCCAATGATTTTGTACGTGAAACTAAAAATTGGGGGAGTGGACTTGCTCTTCACTTTAATGTCCCAAAACACTATAGTTTCACGACATTGACGTAAAATAAAATGGAAAAACTTGTCGTGCAAGTTGCAATTATTCCTAAACTACAGAATTGAAAAGATTATGCAATTGGTGGTCACTCCCAATGATTTTGTACGTGAAACTAAAAATTGGGGGAGTGGTCTTGCTCTTCACTTTAATGTCCCAAAACACTATAGTTTCACGACATTGACGTAAAATAAAATGGAAAAACTTGTCGTGCAAGTTGCAATTATTCCTAAACTACAGAATTGAAAAGATTATGCAATTGGTGGTCACTGCCAATGATTTTGTACGAGAAACTAAAAATTGGGGGAGTGGTCTTGCTCTTCACTTTAATGTCCCAGAACACTATAGTTTTACGACATTGACGTAAAATAAAATGGAAAAACTTGTCATGGGAGTTGCAATTATTCCTAAACTACAGAATTGAAAAGATTATGCAGTTGCTTGTCATTGTATATGATTCTGTACCTGAAACTAAAAATTGGGGGAGTGGTCTTGCTCTTCACTTCAATGTCCACAAACACTGTAATTTCAAGAAATTGACGTAAAATAAAATGGAAAAACTTGTCGTGCAAGTTGCAATTATTCCTAAACTACAGAATTGAAAAGATTATGGAATTGGTGGTCACTGTCAATGATTTTGTACGTGAAACTAAAACTTGGAGGAGTGGTCTTGCTCTTCACTTCAATGTCCAGAAACACTGTAATTTCATAAAATTGACGTAAAATAAAATGGAAAAACTTGTCATGCAAGTTGCAATTATTCCTAAACTACAGAATTGAAAAGATTATGGAATTGGTGGTCACTGTCAATGATTTTGTATGTGAAACTAAAAATTGGGGGAGTGGACTTGCTCTTCACTTGAATGTCCCAAAACACTATAGTTTCACGACATTGACGTAAAATAAAATGGAAAAACTTGTCGTGCAAGTTGCAATTATTCCTAAACGACAGAATTGGAAAGATTATGCAGTTGGTGGTCACTTCCAATGATTTTGTACGTGAAACTAAAAATTGGGGGAGTGGTCTTGCTCTTCACTTTAATGTCCCAAAACACTATAGTTTCACGACATTGACGTAAAATAAAATGGAAAAACTTGTCGTGCAAGTTGCAATTATTCCTAAACTACAGAATTGAAAAGATTATGCAATTGGTGGTCACTGCCAATGATTTTGTACGTGAAACTAAAAATTGGGGGAGTGGTCTTGCTCTTCACTTTAATGTCCCAGAACACTATAGTTTTACGACATTGACGTAAAATAAAATGGAAAAACTTGTCATGGGAGTTGCAATTATTCCTAAACTACAGAATTGAAAAGATTATGCAGTTGCTTGTCATTGTATATGATTTTGTACGTGAAACTAAAAATTGGGGGAGTGGTCTTGCTCTTCACTTTAATGTCCCAAAACACTATAGTTTCACGACATTGACGTAAAATAAAATGGAAAAACTTGTCGTGCAAGTTGCAATTATTCCTAAACTACAGAATTGAAAAGATTATGCAATTGGTGGTCACTGCCAATGATTTTGTACGTGAAACTAAAAATTGGGGGAGTGGTCTTGCTCTTCACTTTAATGTCCCAGAACACTATAGTTTTACGACATTGACGTAAAATAAAATGGAAAAACTTGTCATGGGAGTTGCAATTATTCCTAAACTACAGAATTGAAAAGATTATGCAGTTGCTTGTCATTGTATATGATTCTGTACGTGAAAATAAAAATTGGGGGAGTGGTCTTGCTCTTCACTTTAATGTCCCAAAACACTATAGTTTCACGACATTGACGTAAAATAAAATGGAAAAACTTGTCGTGCAAGTTGCAATTATTCCTAAACTACAGAATTGAAAAGATTATGCAATTGGTGGTCACTGCCAATGATTTTGTACGTGAAACTAAAAATTGGGGGAGTGGTCTTGCTCTTCACTTTAATGTCCCAGAACACTATAGTTTTACGACATTGACGTAAAATAAAATGGAAAAACTTGTCATGGGAGTTGCAATTATTCCTAAACTACAGAATTGAAAAGATTATGCAGTTGCTTGTCATTGTATATGATTCTGTACGTGAAAATAAAAATTGGGGGAGTGGTCTTGCTCTTCACTTTAATGTCCCAAAACACTATAGTTTCACGACATTGACGTAAAATAAAATGGAAAAACTTGTCGTGCAAGTTGCAATTATTCCTAAACTACAGAATTGAAAAGATTATGGAATTGGTGGTCACTGTCAATGATTTTGTACGTGAAACTAAAAATTGGGGGAGTGGACTTGCTCTTCACTTTAATGTCCCAAAACACTATAGTTTCACGACATTGACGTAAAATAAAATGAAAAAACTTGTCATGGGAGTTGCAATTATTCCTAAACGACAGAATTGGAAAGATTACGCAGTTGGTGGTCACTTCCAATGATTTTGTACGTGAAACTAAAAATTGGGGGAGTGGTCTTGTTCTTCACTTTAATGTCCCAAAACACTATAGTTTCACGACATTGACGTAAAATAAAATGGAAAAACTTGTCATGGGAGTTGCAATTATTCCTAAACTACAGAATTGAAAAGATTATGCAATTGGTGGTCACTGTCAATGATTTTGTACGTGAAACTAAAACTTGGAGGAGTGGTCTTGCTCTTCACTTCAATGTCCACAAACACTGTAATTTCAAGAAATTGACGTAAAATAAAATGGAAAAACTTGTCGTGCAAGTTGCAATTATTCCTAAACTACAGAATTGAAAAGATTATGCAGTTGCTTGTCATTGTATATGATTCTGTACGTGAAACTAAAAATTGGGGGAGTGGTCTTGCTCTTCACTTTAATGTCCCAAAACACTATAGTTTCACGACATTGACGTAAAATAAAATGGAAAAACTTGTCGTGCAAGTTGCAATTATTCCTAAACTACAGAATTGAAAAGATTATGCAATTGGTGGTCACTGCCAATGATTTTGTACGTGAAACTAAAAATTGGGGGAGTGGTCTTGCTCTTCACTTTAATGTCCCAGAACACTATAGTTTTACGACATTGACGTAAAATAAAATGGAAAAACTTGTCATGGGAGTTGCAATTATTCCTAAACTACAGAATTGAAAAGATTATGCAGTTGCTTGTCATTGTATATGATTCTGTACGTGAAAATAAAAATTGGGGGAGTGGTCTTGCTCTTCACTTTAATGTCCCAAAACACTATAGTTTCACGACATTGACGTAAAATAAAATGGAAGAACTTGTTGTGCAAGTTGCAATTATTCCTAAACTACAGAATTGAAAAGATTATGCAATTGGTGGTCACTTCCAATGATTTTGTACGTGAAACTAAAAATTGGGGGAGTGGTCTTGCTCTTCACTTTAATGTCCCAGAACACTATAGTTTTACGACATTGACGTAAAATAAAATGGAAAAACTTGTCATGGGAGTTGCAATTATTCCTAAACTACAGAATTGAAAAGATTATGCAGTTGCTTGTCATTGTATATGATTCTGTACGTGAAAATAAAAATTGGGGGAGTGGTCTTGCTCTTCACTTTAATGTCCCAAAACACTATAGTTTCACGACATTGACGTAAAATAAAATGGAAAAACTTGTCGTGCAAGTTGCAATTATTCCTAAACTACAGAATTGAAAAGATTTAGAATTGGTGGTCACTGTCAATGATTTTGTACGTGAAACTAAAAATTGGGGGAGTGGACTTGCTCTTCACTTTAATGTCCCAAAACACTATAGTTTCACGACATTGACGTAAAATAAAATGGAAAAACTTGTCGTGCAAGTTGCAATTATTCCTAAACGACAGAATTGGAAAGATTATGCACTTGGTGGACACTTCCAATGATTTTGTACGTGAAACTAAAAATTGGGGGAGTGGTCTTGTTCTTCACTTTAATGTCCCAAAACACTATAGTTTCACGACATTGACGTAAAATAAAATGGAAAAACTTGTCGTGCAAGTTGCAATTATTCCTAAACTACAGAATTGAAAAGATTATGCAATTGGTGGTCACTGTCAATGATTTTGTACGTGAAACTAAAACTTGGAGGAGTGGTCTTGCTCTTCACTTCAATGTCCACAAACACTGTAATTTCAAGAAATTGACGTAAAATAAAATGGAAAAACTTGTCGTGCAAGTTGCAATTATTCCTAAACTACAGAATTGAAAAGATTATGCAGTTGCTTGTCATTGTATATGATTCTGTACGTGAAACTAAAAATTGGGGGAGTGGTCTTGCTCTTCACTTCAATGTCCACAAACACTGTAATTTCAAGAAATTGACGTAAAATAAAATGGAAAAACTTGTCGTGCAAGTTGCAATTATTCCTAAACTACAGAATTGAAAAGATTATGGAATTGGTGGTCACTGTCAATGATTTTGTACGTGAAACTAAAACTTGGAGGAGTGGTCTTGCTCTTCACTTCAATGTCCACAAACACTGTAATTTCATAAAATTGACGTAAAATAAAATGGAAAAACTTGTCATGCAAGTTGCAATTATTCCTAAACTACAGAATTGAAAAGATTATGGAATTGGTGGTCACTGTCAATGATTTTGTATGTGAAACTAAAAATTGGGGGAGTGGACTTGCTCTTCACTTGAATGTCCCAAAACACTATAGTTTCACGACATTGACGTAAAATAAAATGGAAAAACTTGTCGTGCAAGTTGCAATTATTCCTAAACGACAGAATTGGAAGGATTATGCAGTTGGTGGTCACTTCCAATGATTTTGTACGTGAAACTAAAAATTGGGGGAGTGGTCTTGCTCTTCACTTTAATGTCCCAAAACACTATAGTTTCACGACATTGACGTAAAATAAAATGGAAAAACTTGTCGTGCAAGTTGCAATTATTCCTAAACTACAGAATTGAAAAGATTATGCAATTGGTGGTCACTGCCAATGATTTTGTACGTGAAACTAAAAATTGGGGGAGTGGTCTTGCTCTTCACTTTAATGTCCCAGAACACTATAGTTTTACGACATTGACGTAAAATAAAATGGAAAAACTTGTCATGGGAGTTGCAATTATTCCTAAACTACAGAATTGAAAAGATTATGCAGTTGCTTGTCATTGTATATGATTTTGTACGTGAAACTAAAAATTGGGGGAGTGGTCTTGCTCTTCACTTTAATGTCCCAAAACACTATAGTTTCACGACATTGACGTAAAATAAAATGGAAAAACTTGTCGTGCAAGTTGCAATTATTTCTAAACTACAGAATTGAAAAGATTATGCAATTGGTGGTCACTGCCAATGATTTTGTACGTGAAACTAAAAATTGGGGGAGTGGTCTTGCTCTTCACTTTAATGTCCCAGAACACTATAGTTTTACGACATTGACGTAAAATAAAATGGAAAAACTTGTCATGGGAGTTGCAATTATTCCTAAACTACAGAATTGAAAAGATTATGCAGTTGCTTGTCATTGTATATGATTCTGTACGTGAAACTAAAAATTGGGGGAGTGGTCTTGTTCTTCACTTTAATGTCCCAAAACACTATAGTTTCACGACATTGACGTAAAATAAAATGGAAAAACTTGTCGTGCAAGTTGCAATTATTCCTAAACTACAGAATTGAAAAGATTATGCAATTGGTGGTCACTGCCAATGATTTTGTACGTGAAACTAAAAATTGGGGGAGTGGTCTTGCTCTTCACTTTAATGTCCCAGAACACTATAGTTTTACGACATTGACGTAAAATAAAATGGAAAAACTTGTCATGGGAGTTGCAATTATTCCTAAACTACAGAATTGAAAAGATTATGCAGTTGCTTGTCATTGTATATGATTCTGTACGTGAAAATAAAAATTGGGGGAGTGGTCTTGCTCTTCACTTTAATGTCCCAAAACACTATAGTTTCACGACATTGACGTAAAATAAAATGGAAAAACTTGTCGTGCAAGTTGCAATTATTCCTAAACTACAGAATTGAAAAGATTATGGAATTGGTGGTCACTGTCAATGATTTTGTACGTGAAACTAAAAATTGGGGGAGTGGACTTGCTCTTCACTTTAATGTCCACAAACACTGTAATTTCAAGAAATTGACGTAAAATAAAATGGAAAAACTTGTCGTGCAAGTTGCAATTATTCCTAAACTACAGAATTGAAAAGATTATGGAATTGGTGGTCACTGTCAATGATTTTGTACGTGAAACTAAAACTTGGAGGAGTGGTCTTGCTCTTCACTTCAATGTCCACAAACACTGTAATTTCATAAAATTGACGTAAAATAAAATGGAAAAACTTGTCATGCAAGTTGCAATTATTCCTAAACTACAGAATTGAAAAGATTATGGAATTGGTGGTCACTGTCAATGATTTTGTATGTGAAACTAAAAATTGGGGGAGTGGACTTGCTCTTCACTTGAATGTCCCAAAACACTATAGTTTCACGACATTGACGTAAAATAAAATGGAAAAACTTGTCGTGCAAGTTGCAATTATTCCTAAACGACAGAATTGGAAAGATTATGCAGTTGGTGGTCACTTCCAATGATTTTGTACGTGAAACTAAAAATTGGGGGAGTGGTCTTGTTCTTCACTTTAATGTCCCAAAACACTATAGTTTCACGACATTGACGTAAAATAAAATGGAAAAACTTGTCGTGCAAGTTGCAATTAATCCTAAACTACAGAATTGAAAAGATTATGCAATTGGTGGTCACTGTCAATGATTTTGTACGTGAAACTAAAACTTGGAGGAGTGGTCTTGCTCTTCACTTCAATGTCCACAAACACTGTAATTTCAAGAAATTGACGTAAAATAAAATGGAAAAACTTGTCGTGCAAGTTGCAATTATTCCTAAACTACAGAATTGAAAAGATTATGCAGTTGGTGGTCACTTCCAATGATTTTGTACGTGAAACTAAAAATTGGGGGAGTGGTCTTGTTCTTCACTTTAATGTCCCAAAACACTATAGTTTCACGACATTGACGTAAAATAAAATGGAAAAACTTGTCATGGGAGTTGCAATTATTCCTAAACTACAGAATTGAAAAGATTATGCAATTGGTGGTCACTGTCAATGATTTTGTACGTGAAACTAAAACTTGGAGGAGTGGTCTTGCTCTTCACTTCAATGTCCACAAACACTGTAATTTCAAGAAATTGACGTAAAATAAAATGGAAAAACTTGTCGTGCAAGTTGCAATTATTCCTAAACTACAGAATTGAAAAGATTATGCAGTTGCTTGTCATTGTATATGATTCTGTACGTGAAACTAAAAATTGGGGGAGTGGTCTTGTTCTTCACTTTAATGTCCCAAAACACTATAGTTTCACGACATTGACGTAAAATAAAATGGAAAAACTTGTCGTGCAAGTTGCAATTATTCCTAAACTACAGAATTGAAAAGATTATGGAATTGGTGGTCACTGCCAATGATTTTGTACGTGAAACTAAAAATTGGGGGAGTGGTCTTGCTCTTCACTTTAATGTCCCAGAACACTATAGTTTTACGACATTGACGTAAAATAAAATGGAAAAACTTGTCATGCGAGTTGCAATTATTCCTAAACTACAGAATTGAAAAGATTATGCAGTTGCTTGTCATTGTATATGATTCTGTACGTGAAAATAAAAATTGGGGGAGTGGTCTTGCTCTTCACTTTAATGTCCCAAAACACTATAGTTTCACGACATTGACGTAAAATAAAATGGAAAAACTTGTCGTGCAAGTTGCAATTATTCCTAAACTACAGAATTGAAAAGATTATGGAATTGGTGGTCACTGTCAATGATTTTGTACGTGAAACTAAAAATTGGGGGAGTGGACTTGCTCTTCACTTTAATGTCCCAAAACACTATAGTTTCACGACATTGACGTAAAATAAAATGGAAAAACTTGTCGTGCAAGTTGCAATTATTCCTAAACGACAGAATTGGAAAGATTATGCACTTGGTGGACACTTCCAATGATTTTGTACGTGAAACTAAAAATTGGGGGAGTGGTCTTGTTCTTCACTTTAATGTCCCAAAACACTATAGTTTCACGACATTGACGTAAAATAAAATGGAAAAACTTGTCGTGCAAGTTGCAATTATTCCTAAACTACAGAATTGAAAAGATTATGCAATTGGTGGTCACTGTCAATGATTTTGTACGTGAAACTAAAACTTGGAGGAGTGGTCTTGCTCTTCACTTCAATGTCCACAAACACTGTAATTTCAAGAAATTGACGTAAAATAAAATGGAAAAACTTGTCGTGCAAGTTGCAATTATTCCTAAACTACAGAATTGAAAAGATTATGCAGTTGCTTGTCATTGTATATGATTCTGTACGTGAAACTAAAAATTGGGGGAGTGGTCTTGTTCTTCACTTTAATGTCCCAAAACACTATAGTTTCACGACATTGACGTAAAATAAAATGGAAAAACTTGTCGTGCAAGTTGCAATTATTCCTAAACTACAGAATTGAAAAGATTATGGAATTGGTGGTCACTGTCAATGATTTTGTACGTGAAACTAAAACTTGGAGGAGTGGTCTTGCTCTTCACTTCAATGTCCACAAACACTGTAATTTCATAAAATTGACGTAAAATAAAATGGAAAAACTTGTCATGCAAGTCGCAATTATTCCTAAACTACAGAATTGAAAAGATTATGGAATTGGTGGTCACTGTCAATGATTTTGTATGTGAAACTAAAAATTGGGGGAGTGGTCTTGCTCTTCACTTTAATGTCCCAAAACACTATAGTTTCACGACATTGACGTAAAATAAAATGGAAAAACTTGTCGTGCAAGTTGCAATTATTCCTAAACTACAGAATTGAAAAGATTATGCAATTGGTGGTCACTGCCAATGATTTTGTACGTGAAACTAAAAATTGGGGGAGTGGTCTTGCTCTTCACTTTAATGTCCCAGAACACTATAGTTTTACGACATTGACGTAAAATAAAATGGAAAAACTTGTCATGGGAGTTGCAATTATTCCTAAACTACAGAATTGAAAAGATTATGCAGTTGCTTGTCATTGTATATGATTCTGTACGTGAAAATAAAAATTGGGGGAGTGGTCTTGCTCTTCACTTTAATGTCCCAAAACACTATAGTTTCACGACATTGACGTAAAATAAAATGGAAAAACTTGTTGTGCAAGTTGCAATTATTCCTAAACTACAGAATTGAAAAGATTATGCAATTGGTGGTCACTTCCAATGATTTTGTACGTGAAACTAAAAATTGGGGGAGTGGTCTTGCTCTTCACTTTAATGTCCCAGAACACTATAGTTTTACGACATTGAAGTAAAATAAAATGGAAAAACTTGTCATGGGAGTTGCAATTATTCCTAAACTACAGAATTGAAAAGATTATGCAGTTGCTTGTCATTGTATATGATTCTGTACGTGAAAATAAAAATTGGGGGAGTGGTCTTGCTCTTCACTTTAATGTCCCAAAACACTATAGTTTCACGACATTGACGTAAAATAAAATGGAAAAACTTGTCGTGCAAGTTGCAATTATTCCTAAACTACAGAATTGAAAAGATTTAGAATTGGTGGTCACTGTCAATGATTTTGTACGTGAAACTAAAAATTGGGGGAGTGGACTTGCTCTTCACTTTAATGTCCCAAAACACTATAGTTTCACGACATTGACGTAAAATAAAATGGAAAAACTTGTCGTGCAAGTTGCAATTATTCCTAAACGACAGAATTGGAAAGATTATGCACTTGGTGGACACTTCCAATGATTTTGTACGTGAAACTAAAAATTGGGGGAGTGGTCTTGTTCTTCACTTTAATGTCCCAAAACACTATAGTTTCACGACATTGACGTAAAATAAAATGGAAAAACTTGTCGTGCAAGTTGCAATTATTCCTAAACTACAGAATTGAAAAGATTATGCAATTGGTGGTCACTGTCAATGATTTTGTACGTGAAACTAAAACTTGGAGGAGTGGTCTTGCTCTTCACTTTAATGTCCCAAAACACTATAGTTTCACGACATTGACGTAAAATAAAATGGAAAAACTTGTCGTGCAAGTTGCAATTATTCCTAAACTACAGAATTGAAAAGATTATGCAATTGGTGGTCACTGCCAATGATTTTGTACGTGAAACTAAAAATTGGGGGAGTGGTCTTGCTCTTCACTTTAATGTCCCAGAACACTATAGTTTTACGACATTGACGTAAAATAAAATGGAAAAACTTGTCATGGGAGTTGCAATTATTCCTAAACTACAGAATTGAAAAGATTATGCAGTTGCTTGTCATTGTATATGATTCTGTACGTGAAAATAAAAATTGGGGGAGTGGTCTTGCTCTTCACTTTAATGTCCCAAAACACTATAGTTTCACGACATTGACGTAAAATAAAATGGAAAAACTTGTTGTGCAAGTTGCAATTATTCCTAAACTACAGAATTGAAAAGATTATGCAATTGGTGGTCACTTCCAATGATTTTGTACGTGAAACTAAAAATTGGGGGAGTGGTCTTGCTCTTCACTTTAATGTCCCAGAACACTATAGTTTTACGACATTGAAGTAAAATAAAATGGAAAAACTTGTCATGGGAGTTGCAATTATTCCTAAACTACAGAATTGAAAAGATTATGCAGTTGCTTGTCATTGTATATGATTCTGTACGTGAAAATAAAAATTGGGGGAGTGGTCTTGCTCTTCACTTTAATGTCCCAAAACACTATAGTTTCACGACATTGACGTAAAATAAAATGGAAAAACTTGTCGTGCAAGTTGCAATTATTCCTAAACTACAGAATTGAAAAGATTTAGAATTGGTGGTCACTGTCAATGATTTTGTACGTGAAACTAAAAATTGGGGGAGTGGACTTGCTCTTCACTTTAATGTCCCAAAACACTATAGTTTCACGACATTGACGTAAAATAAAATGGAAAAACTTGTCGTGCAAGTTGCAATTATTCCTAAACGACAGAATTGGAAAGATTATGCACTTGGTGGACACTTCCAATGATTTTGTACGTGAAACTAAAAATTGGGGGAGTGGTCTTGTTCTTCACTTTAATGTCCCAAAACACTATAGTTTCACGACATTGACGTAAAATAAAATGGAAAAACTTGTCGTGCAAGTTGCAATTATTCCTAAACTACAGAATTGAAAAGATTATGCAATTGGTGGTCACTGCCAATGATTTTGTACGTGAAACTAAAAATTGGGGGAGTGGTCTTGCTCTTCACTTTAATGTCCCAAAACACTATAGTTTCACGACATTGACGTAAAATAAAATGGAAAAACTTGTCGTGCAAGTTGCAATTATTCCTAAACTACAGAATTGAAAAGATTATGGAATTGGTGGTCACTGTCAATGATTTTGTACGTGAAACTAAAAATTGGGGGAGTGGACTTGCTCTTCACTTTAATGTCCCAAAACACTATAGTTTCACGACATTGACGTAAAATAAAATGGAAAAACTTGTCGTGCAAGTTGCAATTATTCCTAAACTACAGAATTGAAAAGATTATGGAATTGGTGGTCACTGTCAATGATTTTGTACGTGAAACTAAAACTTGGAGGAGTGGTCTTGCTCTTCACTTCAATGTCCACAAACACTGTAATTTCATAAAATTGACGTAAAATAAAATGGAAAAACTTGTCATGCAAGTCGCAATTATTCCTAAACTACAGAATTGAAAAGATTATGGAATTGGTGGTCACTGTCAATGATTTTGTATGTGAAACTAAAAATTGGAGGAGTGGACTTGCTCTTCACTTGAATGTCCCAAAACACTATAGTTTCACGACATTGACGTAAAATAAAATGGAAAAACTTGTCGTGCAAGTTGCAATTATTCCTAAACGACAGAATTGGAAAGATTATGCAGTTGGTGGTCACTTCCAATGATTTTGTACGTGAAACTAAAAATTGGGGGAGTGGTCTTGTTCTTCACTTTAATGTCCCAAAACACTATAGTTTCACGACATTGACGTAAAATAAAATGGAAAAACTTGGCGTGCAAGTTGCAATTAATCCTAAACTACAGAATTGAAAAGATTATGCAATTGGTGGTCACTGTCAATGATTTTGTACGTGAAACTAAAACTTGGAGGAGTGGTCTTGCTCTTCACTTCAATGTCCACAAACACTGTAATTTCAAGAAATTGACGTAAAATAAAATGGAAAAACTTGTCGTGCAAGTTGCAATTATTCCTAAACTACAGAATTGAAAAGATTATGCAATTGGTGGTTACTGCCAATGATTTTGTACGTGAAACTAAAAATTGGGGGAGTGGTCTTGTTCTTCTCTTTAATGTCCCAAAACACTATAGTTTCACGACATTGACGTAAAATAAAATGGAAAAACTTGTCGTGCAAGTTGCAATTATTCCTAAACTACAGAATTGAAAAGATTATGCAATTGGTGGTCACTGCCAATGATTTTGTACGTGAAACTAAAAATTGGGGGAGTGGTCTTGCTCTTCACTTTAATGTCCCAAAACACTATAGTTTCACGACATTGACGTAAAATAAAATGGAAAAACTTGTCGTGCAAGTTGCAATTATTCCTAAACTACAGAATTGAAAAGATTATGGAATTGGTGGTCACTGTCAATGATTTTGTACGTGAAACTAAAAATTGGGGGAGTGGACTTGCTCTTCACTTTAATGTCCCAAAACACTATAGTTTCACGACATTGACGTAAAATAAAATGGAAAAACTTGTCGTGCAAGTTGCAATTATTCCTAAACGACAGAATTGGAAAGATTATGCACTTGGTGGACACTTCCAATGATTTTGTACGTGAAACTAAAAATTGGGGGAGTGGTCTTGTTCTTCACTTTAATGTCCCAAAACACTATAGTTTCTCGACATTGACGTAAAATAAAATGGAAAAACTTGTCGTGCAAGTTGCAATTATTCCTAAACTACAGAATTGAAAAGATTATGCAATTGGTGGTCACTGTCAATGATTTTGTACGTGAAACTAAAACTTGGAGGAGTGGTCTTGCTCTTCACTTCAATGTCCACAAACACTGTAATTTCAAGAAATTGATGTAAAATAAAATGGAAAAACTTGTCGTGCAAGTTGCAATTATTCCTAAACTACAGAATTGAAAAGATTATGCAGTTGCTTGTCATTGTATATGATTCTGTACGTGAAACTAAAAATTGGGGGAGTGGTCTTGCTCTTCACTTCAATGTCCACAAACACTGTAATTTCATAAAATTGACGTAAAATAAAATGGAAAAACTTGTCATGCAAGTTGCAATTATTCCTAAACTACAGAATTGAAAAGATTATGGAATTGGTGGTCACTGTCAATGATTTTGTATGTGAAACTAAAAATTGGGGGAGTGGACTTGCTCTTCACTTGAATGTCCCAAAACACTATAGTTTCACGACATTGACGTAAAATAAAATGGAAAAACTTGTCGTGCAAGTTGCAATTATTCCTAAACTACAGAATTGAAAAGATTATGCAATTGGTGGTCACTGTCAATGATTTTGTACGTGAAACTAAAACTTGGAGGAGTGGTCTTGCTCTTCACTTCAATGTCCACAAACACTGTAATTTCATAAAATTGACGTAAAATAAAATGGAAAAACTTGTCATGCAAGTTGCAATTATTCCTAAACTACAGAATTGAAAAGATTATGGAATTGGTGGTCACTGTCAATGATTTTGTATGTGAAACTAAAAATTGGGGGAGTGGTCTTGTTCTTCACTTTAATGTCCCAAAACACTATAGTTTCACGACATTGACGTAAAATAAAATGGAAAAACTTGGCGTGCAAGTTGCAATTATTCCTAAACTACAGAATTGAAAAGATTATGCAATTGGTGGTCACTGTCAATGATTTTGTACGTGAAACTAAAACTTGGAGGAGTGGTCTTGCTCTTCACTTCAATGTCCACAAACACTGTAATTTCATAAAATTGACGTAAAATAAAATGGAAAAACTTGTCATGCAAGTTGCAATTATTCCTAAACTACAGAATTGAAAAGATTATGGAATTGGTGGTCACTGTCAATGATTTTGTATGTGAAACTAAAAATTGGGGGAGTGGACTTGCTCTTCACTTGAATGTCCCAAAACACTATAGTTTCACGACATTGACGTAAAATAAAATGGAAAAACTTGTCGTGCAAGTTGCAATTATTCCTAAACGACAGAATTGGAAAGATTATGCAGTTGGTGGTCACTTCCAATGATTTTGTACGTGAAACTAAAAATTGGGGGAGTGGTCTTGCTCTTCACTTTAATGTCCCAAAACACTATAGTTTCACGACATTGACGTAAAATAAAATGGAAAAACTTGTCGTGCAAGTTGCAATTATTCCTAAACTACAGAATTGAAAAGATTATGCAATTGGTGGTCACTGCCAATGATTTTGTACGTGAAACTAAAAATTGGGGGAGTGGTCTTGCTCTTCACTTTAATGTCCCAGAACACTATAGTTTTACGACATTGACGTAAAATAAAATGGAAAAACTTGTCATGGGAGTTGCAATTATTCCTAAACTACAGAATTGAAAAGATTATGCAGTTGCTTGTCATTGTATATGATTCTGTACGTGAAACTAAAAATTGGGGGAGTGGTCTTGTTCTTCACTTTAATGTCCCAAAACACTATAGTTTCACGACATTGACGTAAAATAAAATGGAAAAACTTGTCGTGCAAGTTGCAATTATTCCTAAACTACAGAATTGAAAAGATTATGCAATTGGTGGTCACTGCCAATGATTTTGTACGTGAAACTAAAAATTGGGGGAGTGGTCTTGCTCTTCACTTTAATGTCCCAGAACACTATAGTTTTACGACATTGACGTAAAATAAAATGGAAAAACTTGTCATGGGAGTTGCAATTATTCCTAAACTACAGAATTGAAAAGATTATGGAATTGGTGGTCACTGTCAATGATTTTGTACGTGAAACTAAAACTTGGAGGAGTGGTCTTGCTCTTCACTTCAATGTCCACAAACACTGTAATTTCATAAAATTGACGTAAAATAAAATGGAAAAACTTGTCATGCAAGTTGCAATTATTCCTAAACTACAGAATTGAAAAGATTATGGAATTGGTGGTCACTGTCAATGATTTTGTATGTGAAACTAAAAATTGGGGGAGTGGACTTGCTCTTCACTTGAATGTCCCAAAACACTATAGTTTCACGACATTGACGTAAAATAAAATGGAAAAACTTGTCGTGCAAGTTGCAATTATTCCTAAACGACAGAATTGGAAAGATTATGCAGTTGGTGGTCACTTCCAATGATTTTGTACGTGAAACTAAAAATTGGGGGAGTGGTCTTGTTCTTCACTTTAATGTCCCAAAACACTATAGTTTCACGACATTGACGTAAAATAAAATGGAAAAACTTGTCGTGCAAGTTGCAATTAATCCTAAACTACAGAATTGAAAAGATTATGCAATTGGTGGTCACTGTCAATGATTTTGTACGTGAAACTAAAACTTGGAGGAGTGGTCTTGCTCTTCACTTCAATGTCCACAAACACTGTAATTTCAAGAAATTGACGTAAAATAAAATGGAAAAACTTGTCGTGCAAGTTGCAATTATTCCTAAACTACAGAATTGAAAAGATTATGCAGTTGGTGGTCACTTCCAATGATTTTGTACGTGAAACTAAAAATTGGGGGAGTGGTCTTGTTCTTCACTTTAATGTCCCAAAACACTATAGTTTCACGACATTGACGTAAAATAAAATGGAAAAACTTGTCATGGGAGTTGCAATTATTCCTAAACTACAGAATTGAAAAGATTATGCAATTGGTGGTCACTGTCAATGATTTTGTACGTGAAACTAAAACTTGGAGGAGTGGTCTTGCTCTTCACTTCAATGTCCACAAACACTGTAATTTCAAGAAATTGACGTAAAATAAAATGGAAAAACTTGTCGTGCAAGTTGCAATTATTCCTAAACTACAGAATTGAAAAGATTATGCAGTTGCTTGTCATTGTATATGATTCTGTACGTGAAACTAAAAATTGGGGGAGTGGTCTTGTTCTTCACTTTAATGTCCCAAAACACTATAGTTTCACGACATTGACGTAAAATAAAATGGAAAAACTTGTCGTGCAAGTTGCAATTATTCCTAAACTACAGAATTGAAAAGATTCTGCAATTGGTGGTCACTGCCAATGATTTTGTACGTGAAACTAAAAATTGGGGGAGTGGTCTTGCTCTTCACTTTAATGTCCCAGAACACTATAGTTTTACGACATTGACGTAAAATAAAATGGAAAAACTTGTCATGCGAGTTGCAATTATTCCTAAACTACAGAATTGAAAAGATTATGCAGTTGCTTGTCATTGTATATGATTCTGTACGTGAAAATAAAAATTGGGGGAGTGGTCTTGCTCTTCACTTTAATGTCCCAAAACACTATAGTTTCACGACATTGACGTAAAATAAAATGGAAAAACTTGTCGTGCAAGTTGCAATTATTCCTAAACTACAGAATTGAAAAGATTATGGAATTGGTGGTCACTGTCAATGATTTTGTACGTGAAACTAAAAATTGGGGGAGTGGACTTGCTCTTCACTTTAATGTCCCAAAACACTATAGTTTCACGACATTGACGTAAAATAAAATGGAAAAACTTGTCGTGCAAGTTGCAATTATTCCTAAACGACAGAATTGGAAAGATTATGCACTTGGTGGACACTTCCAATGATTTTGTACGTGAAACTAAAAATTGGGGGAGTGGTCTTGTTCTTCACTTTAATGTCCCAAAACACTATAGTTTCACGACATTGACGTAAAATAAAATGGAAAAACTTGTCGTGCAAGTTGCAATTATTCCTAAACTACAGAATTGAAAAGATTATGCAATTGGTGGTCACTGTCAATGATTTTGTACGTGAAACTAAAACTTGGAGGAGTGGTCTTGCTCTTCACTTCAATGTCCACAAACACTGTAATTTCAAGAAATTGACGTAAAATAAAATGGAAAAACTTGTCGTGCAAGTTGCAATTATTCCTAAACTACAGAATTGAAAAGATTATGCAGTTGCTTGTCATTGTATATGATTCTGTACGTGAAACTAAAAATTGGGGGAGTGGTCTTGTTCTTCACTTTAATGTCCCAAAACACTATAGTTTCACGACATTGACGTAAAATAAAATGGAAAAACTTGTCGTGCAAGTTGCAATTATTCCTAAACTACAGAATTGAAAAGATTCTGCAATTGGTGGTCACTGCCAATGATTTTGTACGTGAAACTAAAAATTGGGGGAGTGGTCTTGCTCTTCACTTTAATGTCCCAGAACACTATAGTTTTACGACATTGACGTAAAATAAAATGGAAAAACTTGTCATGGGAGTTGCAATTATTCCTAAACTACAGAATTGAAAAGATTATGCAGTTGCTTGTCATTGTATATGATTCTGTACGTGAAAATAAAAATTGGGGGAGTGGTCTTGCTCTTCACTTTAATGTCCCAAAACACTATAGTTTCACGACATTGACGTAAAATAAAATGGAAAAACTTGTTGTGCAAGTTGCAATTATTCCTAAACTACAGAATTGAAAAGATTATGCAATTGGTGGTCACTTCCAATGATTTTGTACGTGAAACTAAAAATTGGGGGAGTGGTCTTGCTCTTCACTTTAATGTCCCAGAACACTATAGTTTTACGACATTGACGTAAAATAAAATGGAAAAACTTGTCATGGGAGTTGCAATTATTCCTAAACTACAGAATTGAAAAGATTATGCAGTTGCTTGTCATTGTATATGATTCTGTACGTGAAAATAAAAATTGGGGGAGTGGTCTTGCTCTTCACTTTAATGTCCCAAAACACTATAGTTTCACGACATTGACGTAAAATAAAATGGAAAAACTTGTCGTGCAAGTTGCAATTATTCCTAAACTACAGAATTGAAAAGATTATGCAATTGGTGGTCACTGCCAATGATTTTGTACGTGAAACTAAAAATTGGGGGAGTGGTCTTGCTCTTCACTTTAATGTCCCAGAACACTATAGTTTTACGACATTGACGTAAAATAAAATGGAAAAACTTGTCGTGCAAGTTGCAATTATTCCTAAACGACAGAATTGGAAAGATTATGCACTTGGTGGACACTTCCAATGATTTTGTACGTGAAACTAAAAATTGGGGGAGTGGTCTTGTTCTTCACTTTAATGTCCCAAAACACTATAGTTTCACGACATTGACGTAAAATAAAATGGAAAAACTTGTCGTGCAAGTTGCAATTATTCCTAAACTACAGAATTGAAAAGATTATGCAATTGGTGGTCACTGTCAATGATTTTGTACGTGAAACTAAAACTTGGAGGAGTGGTCTTGCTCTTCACTTCAATGTCCACAAACACTGTAATTTCAAGAAATTGACGTAAAATAAAATGGAAAAACTTGTCGTGCAAGTTGCAATTATTCCTAAACTACAGAATTGAAAAGATTATGCAGTTGCTTGTCATTGTATATGATTCTGTACGTGAAACTAAAAATTGGGGGAGTGGTCTTGTTCTTCACTTTAATGTCCCAAAACACTATAGTTTCACGACATTGACGTAAAATAAAATGGAAAAACTTGTCGTGCAAGTTGCAATTATTCCTAAACTACAGAATTGAAAAGATTATGGAATTGGTGGTCACTGTCAATGATTTTGTACGTGAAACTAAAACTTGGAGGAGTGGTCTTGCTCTTCACTTCAATGTCCACAAACACTGTAATTTCATAAAATTGACGTAAAATAAAATGGAAAAACTTGTCATGCAAGTCGCAATTATTCCTAAACTACAGAATTGAAAAGATTATGGAATTGGTGGTCACTGTCAATGATTTTGTATGTGAAACTAAAAATTGGGGGAGTGGACTTGCTCTTCACTTGAATGTCCCAAAACACTATAGTTTCACGACATTGACGTAAAATAAAATGGAAAAACTTGTCGTGCAAGTTGCAATTATTCCTAAACGACAGAATTGGAAAGATTATGCAGTTGGTGGTCACTTCCAATGATTTTGTACGTGAAACTAAAAATTGGGGGAGTGGTCTTGTTCTTCACTTTAATGTCCCAAAACACTATAGTTTCACGACATTGACGTAAAATAAAATGGAAAAACTTGGCGTGCAAGTTGCAATTAATCCTAAACTACAGAATTGAAAAGATTATGCAATTGGTGGTCACTGTCAATGATTTTGTACGTGAAACTAAAACTTGGAGGAGTGGTCTTGCTCTTCACTTTAATGTCCCAAAACACTATAGTTTCACGACATTGACGTAAAATAAAATGGAAAAACTTGTCGTGCAAGTTGCAATTATTCCTAAACTACAGAATTGAAAAGATTATGGAATTGGTGGTCACTGTCAATGATTTTGTACGTGAAACTAAAAATTGGGGGAGTGGACTTGCTCTTCACTTTAATGTCCCAAAACACTATAGTTTCACGACATTGACGTAAAATAAAATGGAAAAACTTGTCGTGCAAGTTGCAATTATTCCTAAACGACAGAATTGGAAAGATTATGCACTTGGTGGACACTTCCAATGATTTTGTACGTGAAACTAAAAATTGGGGGAGTGGTCTTGTTCTTCACTTTAATGTCCCAAAACACTATAGTTTCTCGACATTGACGTAAAATAAAATGGAAAAACTTCTCGTGCAAGTTGCAATTATTCCTAAACTACAGAATTGAAAAGATTATGCAATTGGTGGTCACTGTCAATGATTTTGTACGTGAAACTAAAACTTGGAGGAGTGGTCTTGCTCTTCACTTCAATGTCCACAAACACTGTAATTTCAAGAAATTGATGTAAAATAAAATGGAAAAACTTGTCGTGCAAGTTGCAATTATTCCTAAACTACAGAATTGAAAAGATTATGCAGTTGCTTGTCATTGTATATGATTCTGTACGTGAAACTAAAAATTGGGGGAGTGGTCTTGCTCTTCACTTCAATGTCCACAAACACTGTAATTTCAAGAAATTGACGTAAAATAAAATGGAAAAACTTGTCGTGCAAGTTGCAATTATTCCTAAACTACAGAATTGAAAAGATTATGGAATTGGTGGTCACTGTCAATGATTTTGTACGTGAAACTAAAACTTGGAGGAGTGGTCTTGCTCTTCACTTCAATGTCCACAAACACTGTAATTTCATAAAATTGACGTAAAATAAAATGGAAAAACTTGTCATGCAAGTTGCAATTATTCCTAAACTACAGAATTGAAAAGATTATGGAATTGGTGGTCACTGTCAATGATTTTGTATGTGATACTAAAAATTGGGGGAGTGGACTTGTTCTTCACTTTAATGTCCCAAAACACTATAGTTTCACGACATTGACGTAAAATAAAATGGAAAAACTTGTCGTGCAAGTTGCAATTATTCCTAAACGACAGAATTGGAAAGATTATGCAGTTGGTGGTCACTTCCAATGATTTTGTACGTGAAACTAAAAATTGGGGGAGTGGTCTTGTTCTTCACTTTAATGTCCCAAAACACTATAGTTTCACGACATTGACGTAAAATAAAATGGAAAAACTTGGCGTGCAAGTTGCAATTAATCCTAAACTACAGAATTGAAAAGATTATGCAATTGGTGGTCACTGTCAATGATTTTGTACGTGAAACTAAAACTTGGAGGAGTGGTCTTGCTCTTCACTTCAATGTCCACAAACACTGTAATTTCAAGAAATTGACGTAAAATAAAATGGAAAAACTTGTCGTGCAAGTTGCAATTATTCCTAAACTACAGAATTGAAAAGATTATGCAATTGGTGGTTACTGCCAATGATTTTGTACGTGAAACTAAAAATTGGGGGAGTGGTCTTGTTCTTCTCTTTAATGTCCCAAAACACTATAGTTTCACGACATTGACGTAAAATAAAATGGAAAAACTTGTCGTGCAAGTTGCAATTATTCCTAAACTACAGAATTGAAAAGATTATGCAGTTGCTGGTCATTGTATATGATTCTGTACGTGAAACTAAAAATTGGGGGAGTGGTCTTGCTCTTCACTTCAATGTCCACAAACACTGTAATTTCAAGAAATTGACGTAAAATAAAATGGAAAAACTTGTCGTGCAAGTTGCAATTATTCCTAAACTACGGAATTGAAAAGATTATGGAATTGGTGGTCACTGTCAATGATTTTGTACGTGAAACTAAAACTTGGAGGAGTGGTCTTGCTCTTCACTTCAATGTCCACAAACACTGTAATTTCAAGAAATTGACGTAAAATAAAATGGAAAAACTTGTCGTGCAAGTTGCAATTATTCCTAAACTACAGAATTGAAAAGATTATGCAATTGGTGGTCACTGTCAATGATTTTGTACGTGAAACTAAAACTTGGAGGAGTGGTCTTGCTCTTCACTTCAATGTCCACAAACACTGTAATTTCAAGAAATTGACGTAAAATAAAATGGAAAAACTTGTCGTGCAAGTTGCAATTATTCCTAAACTACAGAATTGAAAAGATTATGCAGTTGCTTGTCATTGTATATGATTCTGTACGTGAAACTAAAAATTGGGGGAGTGGTCTTGCTCTTCACTTTAATGTCCCAAAACACTATAGTTTCACGACATTGACGTAAAATAAAATGGAAAAACTTGTCGTGCAAGTTGCAATTATTCCTAAACGACAGAATTGGAAAGATTATGCAGTTGGTGGTCACTGTCAATGATTTTGTACGTGAAACTAAAACTTGGAGGAGTGGTCTTGTTCTTCACTTCAATGTCCACAAACACTGTAATTTCAAGAAATTGATGTAAAATAAAATGGAAAAACTTGTCGTGCAAGTTGCAATTATTCCTAAACTACAGAATTGAAAAGATTATGCAATTGGTGGTCACTGTCAATGATTTTGTACGTGAAACTAAAACTTGGAGGAGTGGTCTTGTTCTTCACTTCAATGTCCACAAACACTGTAATTTCAAGAAATTGACGTAAAATAAAATGGAAAAACTTGTCGTGCAAGTTGCAATTATTCCTAAACAACAGAATTGAAAAGATTATGCAATTGGTGGTTACTGCCAATGATTTTGTACGTGAAACTAAAAATTGGGGGAGTGGTCTTGTTCTTCTCTTTAATGTCCCAAAACACTATAGTTTCACGACATTGACGTAAAATAAAATGGAAAAACTTGTCGTGCAAGTTGCAATTATTCCTAAACTACAGAATTGAAAAGATTATGGAATTGGTGGTCACTGTCAATGATTTTGAACGTGAAACTAAAACTTGGAGGAGTGGTCTTGGTCTTCACTTCAATGTCCACAATCACTGTAATTTCAAGAAACTGACGTAAAATAAAATGGAAAAACTTGTCGTGCAAGTTGCAATTATTCCTAAACTACAGAATTGAAAAGATTATGCAGTTGGTGGTTACTGCCAATGATTTTGTATGACAAACTAATAATTGGGGGAGTGGTCTTGTTCTTCTCTCTAATGTCCCAAAACACTATAGTTTCACGACATTGACGTAAAATAAAATGGAAAAACCTGTCGTGCAAGTTGCAATTATTCCTAAACTACAGAATTGAAAAGATTATGCAGTTGGTGGTCACTGCCAATGATTTTGTACGTGAAACTAAAAATTGGGGGAGTGGTCTTGCTCTTCACATTAATGGCCCAAAACACTGTAATTTCAAGAAATTGACGTAAAATAAAATGGAAAAACTTGTCGTGCAAGTTGCAATTATTCCTAAACTACAGAATTGAAAAGATTATGCAATTGGTGGTTACTGCCAATGATTTTGTACGTGAAACTATAAATTGGGGGAGTGGTCTTTTTCTTCTCTGTAATGTCCCAAAACACTATAGTTTCACGACATTGACGTAAAATAAAATGGAAAAACTTGTCGTGCAAGTTGCAATTATTCCTAAACTACAGAATTGAAAAGATTATGCAGTTGGTGGTCACTGTCAATGATTTTGTACGTGAAACTAAAAATTGGGGGAGTGGTCTTGCTCTTCACTTTAATGTCCCAAAACACTATAGTTTCACGACATTGACGTAAAATAAAATGGAAAAACTTGTCGTGCAAGTTGCAATTATTCCTAAACTACAGAATTGAAAAGATTATGCAATTGGTGGTTACTGCCAATGATTTTGTACGTGAAACTAAAAATTGGGGGAGTGATCTTGTTCTTCTCTTTAATGTCCCAAAACACTATAGTTTCACGACATTGACGTAAAATAAAATGGACAAACTTATCGAGCAAGTTGCAATCATTCCTAAACTACAGAATTGAAAAGATTATGCAGTTGGTGGTCACTGTCAATGATTTTGCACGTGAAACTAAAAATTGGGGGAGTGGTCTTGTTCTTCTCTTTAATGTCCCAAAACACAATAGTTTCACGACATTGACGTAAAATAAAATGGAAAAACTTGTCGTGCAAGTTGCAATTATTCCTAAACTACAGAATTGAAAAGATTATGCAATTGGTGGTTACTGCCAATGATTTTGTACGTGAAACTAAAAATTGGGGGAGTGGTCTTGCTCTTCACTTCAATGCCCACAAACACTGTAATTTCAAGAAATTGATGAAAATAAAATGGAAAAACTTGTCGTGCAAGTTGCAATTATTCCTAAACTACGGAATTGAAAAGATTATGCAGTTGGTGGTCACTGTCCATGATTCTATACGTGAAACTAAAAATTGGGGGAGTGGTCATGCTCTGCACTTTAATGTCCCAAAACATTATAATGTCAAGAAATTGACGTAAAATAAAATGGAAATACATATCGTGCAAGTTGCAATTATATCTAAACTACAGAATTGAGAAGATTATGCAGTTGGTGGTCACTGTAAATGATTCTGCGCGTGAAATTAAAAATTGGGGGAGTGGTCTTGCTCTTCACTTTAATGTCCCAAAACACTATATTGTCAAGAAATTGACGTAAAATAAAATGGAAAAACTTGTCGTGCAAGTTGCAATTATATCTAAACTACAGAATTGAGAAGATTATGCAGTTGGTGGTCACTGTAAATGATTCTGCGCGTGAAATTAAAAATTGGGGGAGTGGTCTTGCTCTTCACTTTAATGTCCCAAAACACTATATTGTCAAGAAATTGACGTAAAATAAAATGGAAAAACTTGTCGTGCAAGTTGCAATTATTCCTAAACGACAGAATTGGAAAGATTATGCAGTTGGTGGTCACTTCCAATGATTTTGTACGTGAAACTAAAAATTGGGGGAGTGGTCTTGTTCTTCACTTAAATGTCCCAAAACACTATAGTTTCACGACATTGACGTAAAATAAAATGGAAAAACTTGTCGTGCAAGTTGCAATTATTCCCAAACTACAGAATTGAAAAGATTATGGAGTTGGTGGTTACTGCCAATGATTTTGTGCGTGAAACTAAAAATTAGGGGAGTGGTCTTGCTCAGCACTTTAATGTTCCAAAACAGTATAATGTCAAGAAATTGACATAAGATAAAATGAAAATATATGCTGTGCAATTTGCAATTATTCTTAAACTCATGAATTGAAAAGATTATGCAATTGCTGGTCATTGTCCATGATTCTGTAAGTGAAACTAAAACTTGGAGGAGTGGTCTTGCTCTTCACTTAAATGTCCACAAGCACTATAGTTTCACGACATTGACGTAAAATAAAATGGAAAAACTTGTCGTGCAAATTGCAATTATTCCTAAACTATAGAATTGAAAAGATTATGCAGTTGGTGGTCACTGTAAATGATTTTGTACGTGAAACTAAAAATTGGGGGAGTGGTCTTGTTCTTCGCTTTAATGTCCCAAAACACTATAGTTTCACGACATTGACGTAAAATAAAATGGAAAAACTTGTCGTGCAAGTTGCAATTATTCCCAAACTACAGAATTGAAAAGATTATGCAGTTGGTGGTTACTGCCAATGATTTTGTGCGTGAAACTAAAAATTAGGGGAGTGGTCTTGCTCAGTACTTTAATGTTCCAAAATAGTATAATGTCAAGAAATTGACATAAGATAAAATGAAAATATATGCTGTGCAATTTGCAATTATTCTTAAACTCATGAATTGAAAAGATTATGCAATTGCTGGTCATTGTCCATGATTCTGTAAGTGAAACTAAAACTTGGAGGAGTCGTCTTGCTCTTCACTTAAATGTCCACAAGCACTATAGTTTCACGACATTGACGTAAAATAAAATGGAAAAACTTGTCGTGCAAATTGCAATTATTCCTAAACTATAGAATTGAAAAGATTATGCAGTTGGTGGTCACTGTAAATGATTTTGTACGTGAAACTAAAAATTGGGGGAGTGGTCTTGCTCTTCGCTTTAATGTCCCAAAACACTATAGTTTCACGACATTGACGTAAAATAAAATGGAAAAACTTGTCATGCAAGTTGCAATTATTCCTAAACTACAGAATTGAAAAGATTATGCAGTTGGTGGTCACTGCCAATGATTTTGTACGTGAAACTGAAAATTGGGGGAGTGGTCTTGCTCTTCAATTCAATGTCCCAAAACAGTATAGTTTCACGACATTGACGTAAAATAAAATGGAAAAACTTGTCATGCAAGTTGCAATTATTCCTAAACTACAGAATTGAAAAGATTATGCAGTTGGTGGTCACTGCCAATGATTTTGTACGTGAAACTGAAAATTGGGGGAGTGGTCTTGCTCTTCAATTCAATGTCCCAAAACACTATAGTTTCACGACATTGACGTAAAATAAAATGGAAAAACTTGTCGTGCAAGTTGCAATTATTCATAAACTACAGAATTGAAAAGATTATGCAATTGGTGGTCACTGCCAATGATTTTGTACGTGAAACTAAAAATTGGGGGAGTGGTCTTGCTCTTCACATTAATGGCCCAAAACACTGTAATTTCAAGAAATTGACGTAAAATAAAATGGAAAAACTTGTCGTGCAAGTTGCAATTATTCATAAACTACAGAATTGAAAAGATTATGCAATTGGTGGTCACTGCCAATGATTTTGTACGTGAAACTAAAAATTGGAGGAGTGGTCTTGCTCTTCACTTTAATGTCCCAAAACACTGTAATTTCAAGAAATTGACGTAAAATAAAATGGAAAAACTTGTCGTGCAAGTTGCAATTATTCCTAAACTACAGAATTGAAAAGATTATGCAGTTGGTGGTTACTGCCAATGATTTTGTATGACAAACTAATAATTGGGGGAGTGGTCTTGTTCTTCTCTCTAATGTCCCAAAACACTATAGTTTCACGACATTGACGTAAAATAAAATGGAAAAACCTGTCGTGCAAGTTGCAATTATTCCTAAACTACAGAATTGAAAAGATTATGCAGTTGGTGGTCACTGCCAATGATTTTGTACGTGAAACTAAAAATTGGGGGAGTGGTCTTGCTCTTCACATTAATGGCCCAAAACACTGTAATTTCAAGAAATTGACGTAAAATAAAATGGAAAAACTTGTCGTGCAAGTTGCAATTATTCCTAAACTACAGAATTGAAAAGATTATGCAATTGGTGGTTACTGCCAATGATTTTGTACGTGAAACTATAAATTGGGGGAGTGGTCTTTTTCTTCTCTGTAATGTCCCAAAACACTATAGTTTCACGACATTGACGTAAAATAAAATGGAAAAACTTGTCGTGCAAGTTGCAATTATTCCTAAACTACAGAATTGAAAAGATTATGCAATTGGTGGTTACTGCCAATGATTTTGTACGTGAAACTAAAAATTGGGGGAGTGGTCTTGTTCTTCTCTTTAATGTCCCAAAACACTATAGTTTCACGACATTGACGTAAAATAAAATGGAAAAACTTGTCGTGCAAGTTGCAATTATTCCTAAACTACAGAATTGAAAAGATTATGCAGTTGGTGGTCACTGCCAATGTTTTTGTACGTGAAACTAAAAATTGGGGGAGTGGTCTTGCTCTTCACATTAATGGCCCAAAACACTGTAATTTCAAGAAATTGACGTAAAATAAAATGGAAAAACTTGTCGTGCAAGTTGCAATTATTCCTAAACTACAGAATTGAAAAGATTATGCAGTTGGTGGTTACTGCCAATGATTTTGTATGAGAAACTAATAATTGGGGGAGTGGTCTTGTTCTTCTCTCTAATGTCCCAAAACACTATAGTTTCACGACATTGACGTAAAATAAAATGGAAAAACTTGTCGTGCAAGTTGCAATTATTCCTAAACTACAGAATTGAAAAGATTATGCAATTGGTGGTTACTGCCAATGATTTTGTACGTGAAACTAAAAATTGGGGGAGTGGTCTTGTTCTTCTCTTTAATGTCCCAAAACACTATAGTTTCACGACATTGACGTAAAATAAAATGGAAAAACTTGTCGTGCAAGTTGCAATTATTCCTAAACTACAGAATTGAAAAGATTATGCAGTTGGTGGTCACTGCCAATGATTTTGTACGTGAAACTAAAAATTGGGGGAGTGGTCTTGCTCTTCACATTAATGGCCCAAAACACTGTAATTTCAAGAAATTGACGTAAAATAAAATGGAAAAACTTGTCGTGCAAGTTGCAATTATTCATAAACTACAGAATTGAAAAGATTATGCAATTGGTGGTCACTGCCAATGATTTTGTACGTGAAACTAAAAATTGGAGGAGTGGTCTTGCTCTTCACTTTAATGTCCCAAAACACTGTAATTTCAAGAAATTGACGTAAAATAAAATAGAAAAACTTGTCGTGCAAGTTGCAATTATTCCTAAACTACAGAATTGAAAAGATTATGCAATTGGTGGGTACTAGCAATGATTTTGTACGTGAAACTATAAATTGGGGGAGTGGTCTTGTTCTTCTCTGTAATGTGCCAAAACACTATAGTTTCACGACATTGACGTAAAATAAAATGGAAAAACTTGTCGTGCAAGTTGCAATTATTCCTAAACTACAGAATTGAAAAGATTATGCAGTTGGTGGGCACTGTCAATGATTTTGTACGTGAAACTAAAAATTGGGGGAGTGGTCTTGCTCTTCACTTTAATGTCCGAAAACACTATAGTTTCACGACATTGACGTAAAATAAAATGGACAAACTTATCGAGCAAGTTGCAATCATTCCTAAACTACAGAATTGAAAAGATTATGCAGTTGGTGGTCATAGTCAATGATTTTGCACGTGAAACTAAAAATTGGGGGAGTGATCTTGTTCTTCTCTTTAATGTCCCAAAACACAATAGTTTCACGACATTGACGTAAACTAAAATGGAAAAACTTGTCGTGCAAGTTGCAATTATTCCTAAACTACAGAATTGAAAAGATTATGCAATTGGTGGTTACTGCCAATGATTTTGTACGTGAAACTAAAAATTGGGGGAGTGGTCTTGCTCTTCACTTCAATGCCCACAAACACTGTAATTTCAAGAAATTGACGTAAAATAAAATGGAAAAACTTGTCGTGCAAGTTGCAATTATTCCTAAACTACGGAATTGAAAAGATTATGCAGTTGGTGGTCACTGTCCATGATTCTATACATGAAACTAAAAATTGGGGGAGTGGTCATGCTCTGCACTTTAATGTCCCAAAACATTATAATGTCAAAAAATTGACGTAAAATAAAATGGAAATACATATCGTGCAAGTTGCAATTATATCTAAACTACAGAATTGAAAAGATTATGCAGTTGGTGGTCACTGTAAATGATTCTGCGCGTGAAATTAAAAATTGGGGGAGTGGTCTTGCTCTTCACTTTAATGATCCAAAACAGTATACTGTCAAGAAATTGACATAAGATAAAATGAAAATATATGCTGTGCAAATTGCAATTATTCTTAAACTACAGAATTGAAAAGATTATGCAGTTGGTGGTCACTGCCAATGATTTTGTACGTGAAACTAAAAATTGGGGGAGTGGTCTTGCTCTTCACTTTAATGTCCCAAAACACTATATTGTCAAGAAATTGACGTAAAATTAAATGGAAAAACTTGTCGTGCAAGTTGCAATTATTCCTAAACTACAGAATTGAAAAGATTATGCAATTGGTGGTCACTGCCAATGATTTTGTACGTGAAACTAAAAATTGGGGGAGTGGTCTTGCTCTTCACTTTAATGTCCCAAAACACTATATTGTCAAGAAATTGACGTAAAATAAAATGGAAAAACTTGTCGTGCAAGTTGCAATTATTCCTAAACTACAGAATTGAAAAGATTATGCAGTTGGTGGTCACTGCCAATGATTTTGTACGTGAAACTAAAAATTGGGGGAGTGGTCTTGCTCTTCACTTTAATGTCCCAAAACACTATATTGTCAAGAAATTGACGTAAAATAAAATGGAAAAACTTGTCGTGCAAGTTGCAATTATTCCTAAACTACAGAATTGAAAAGATTATGCAGTTGGTGGTCACTGTCAATGATTTTGTACGTGAAACTAAAAATTGGGGGAGTGGTCTTGCTCTTCACTTTAATGTCCCAAAACACTGTAATTTCAAGAAATTCACGTAAAATAAAATAGAAAAACTTGTCGTGCAAGTTGCAATTATTCCTAAACTACAGAATTGAAAAGATTATGCAATTGGTGGGTACTACCAATGATTTTGTACGTGAAACTATAAATTGGGGGAGTGGTCTTGTTCTTCTCTTTAATGTCCCAAAACACTATATTGTCAAGAAATTGACGTAAAATAAAATGGAAAAACTTGTCGTGCAAGTTGCAATTATTCCTAAACTACAGAATTGAAAAGATTATGCAGTTGGTGGTCACTGTCAATGATTTTGTACGTGAAACTAAAAATTGGGGGAGTGGTCTTGTTCTTCTCTTTAATGTCCCAAAACACTATAGTTTCACGACATTGACGTAAAATAAAATGGACAAACTTATCGAGCAAGTTGCAATCATTCCTAAACTACAGAATTGAAAAGATTATGCAGTTGGTGGTCACTGTCAATGATTTTGTACGTGAAACTAAAAATTGGGGGAGTGGTCTTGTTCTTCTCTTTAATGTCCCAAAACACTATAGTTTCACGACATTGACGTAAAATAAAATGGACAAACTTATCGAGCAAGTTGCAATCATTCCTAAACTACAGAATTGAAAAGATTATGCAGTTGGTGGTCACTGTCAATGATTTTGCACGTGAAACTAAAAATTGGGGGAGTGGTCTTGTTCTTCTCTTTAATGTCCCAAAACACTATAGTTTCACGACATTGACGTAAAATAAAATGGAAAAACTTGTCGTGCAAGTTGCAATTATTCCTAAACTACAGAATTGAAAAGATTATGCAATTGGTGGTTACTGCCAATGATTTTGTACGTGAAACTAAAAATTGGGGTAGTGGTCTTGCTCTTCACTTCAATGCCCACAAACACTGTAATTTCAAGAAATTGACGTAAAATAAAATGGAAAAACTTGTCGTGCAAGTTGCAATTATTCCTAAACTACGGAATTGAAAAGATTATGCAGTTGGTGGTCACTGTCCATGATTCTGTACGTGAAACTAAAAATTGGGGGAGTGGTCTTGCTCTTCACTTTAATGTCCCAAAACACTATATTGTCAAGAAATTGACGTAAAATAAAATGGAAAAACTTGTCGTGCAAGTTGCAATTATTCCTAAACTACAGAATTGAAAAGATTATGCAGTTGGTGGTCACTGTCAATGATTTTGTACGTGAAACTAAAAATTGGGGGAGTGGTCTTGCTCTTCACTTTAATGTCCCAAAACACTGTAATTTCAAGAAATTCACGTAAAATAAAATAGAAAAACTTGTCGTGCAAGTTGCAATTATTCCTAAACTACAGAATTGAAAAGATTATGCAATTGGTGGGTACTACCAATGATTTTGTACGTGAAACTAAAAATTGGGGGAGTGGTCTTGCTCTTCACATTAATGGCCCAAAACACTGTAATTTCAAGAAATTGACGTAAAATAAAATGGAAAAACTTGTCGTGCAAGTTGCAATTATTCCTAAACTACAGAATTGAAAAGATTATGCAGTTGGTGGTCACTGCCAATGATTTTGTACGTGAAACTAAAAATTGGGGGAGTGGTCTTGCTCTTCACTTTAATGTCCCAAAACACTGTAATTTCAAGAAATTGACGTAAAATAAAATGGAAAAACTTGTCGTGCAAGTTGCAATTATTCCTAAACTACAGAATTGAAAAGATTATGCAATTGGTGGGTACTAGCAATGATTTTGTACGTGAAACTATAAATTGGGGGAGTGGTCTTGTTCTTCTCTGTAATGTCCCAAAACACTATATTGTCAAGAAATTGACGTAAAATAAAATGGAAAAACTTGTCGTGCAAGTTGCAATTATTCCTAAACTACAGAATTGAAAAGATTATGCAGTTGGTGGTCACTGTCAATGATTTTGTACGTGAAACTAAAAATTGGGGGAGTGGTCTTGCTCTTCACTTTAATGTCCCAAAACACTGTAATTTCAAGAAATTCACGTAAAATAAAATAGAAAAACTTGTCGTGCAAGTTGCAATTATTCCTAAACTACAGAATTGAAAAGATTATGCAATTGGTGGGTACTACCAATGATTTTGTACGTGAAACTATAAATTGGGGGAGTGGTCTTGTTCTTCTCTTTAATGTCCCAAAACACTATATTGTCAAGAAATTGACGTAAAATAAAATGGAAAAACTTGTCGTGCAAGTTGCAATTATTCCTAAACTACAGAATTGAAAAGATTATGCAGTTGGTGGTCACTGTCAATGATTTTGTACGTGAAACTAAAAATTGGGGGAGTGGTCTTGCTCTTCACTTTAATGTCCCAAAACACTGTAATTTCAAGAAATTCACGTAAAATAAAATAGAAAAACTTGTCGTGCAAGTTGCAATTATTCCTAAACTACAGAATTGAAAAGATTATGCAATTGGTGGGTACTACCATTGATTTTGTACGTGAAACTAAAAATTGGGGGAGTGGTCTTGCTCTTCACATTAATGGCCCAAAACACTGTAATTTCAAGAAATTGACGTAAAATAAAATGGAAAAACTTGTCGTGCAAGTTGCAATTATTCCTAAACTACAGAATTGAAAAGATTATGCAGTTGGTGGTCACTGCCAATGATTTTGTACGTGAAACTAAAAATTGGGGGAGTGGTCTTGCTCTTCACTTTAATGTCCCAAAACACTGTAATTTCAAGAAATTGACGTAAAATAAAATGGAAAAACTTGTCGTGCAAGTTGCAATTATTCCTAAACTACAGAATTGAAAAGATTATGCAATTGGTGGGTACTAGCAATGATTTTGTACGTGAAACTATAAATTGGGGGAGTGGTCTTGTTCTTCTCTGTAATGTCCCAAAACACTATATTGTCAAGAAATTGACGTAAAATAAAATGGAAAAACTTGTCGTGCAAGTTGCAATTATTCCTAAACTACAGAATTGAAAAGATTATGCAGTTGGTGGTCACTGTCAATGATTTTGTACGTGAAACTAAAAATTGGGGGAGTGGTCTTGTTCTTCACTTTAATGTCCGAAAACACTATAGTTTCACGACATTGACGTAAAATAAAATGGAAAAACTTGTCGTGCAAGTTGCAATTATTCCTAAACTACAGAATTGAAAAGATTATGCAGTTGGTGGTTACTGCCAATGATTTTGTACGTGAAACTAAAAATTGGGGGAGTGGTCTTGTTCTTCTCTTTAATGTCCCAAAACACTATAGTTTCACGACATTGACGTAAAATAAAATGGACAAACTTATCGAGCAAGTTGCAATCATTCCTAAACTACAGAATTGAAAAGATTATGCAGTTGGTGGTCACTGTCAATGATTTTGCACGTGAAACTAAAAATTGGGGGAGTGGTCTTGTTCTTCTCTTTAATGTCCCAAAACACTATAGTTTCACGACATTGACGTAAAATAAAATGGAAAAACTTGTCGTGCAAGTTGCAATTATTCCTAAACTACAGAATTGAAAAGATTATGCAATTGGTGGTTACTGCCAATGATTTTGTACGTGAAACTAAAAATTGGGGTAGTGGTCTTGCTCTTCACTTCAATGCCCACAAACACTGTAATTTCAAGAAATTGACGTAAAATAAAATGGAAAAACTTGTCGTGCAAGTTGCAATTATTCCTAAACTACGGAATTGAAAAGATTATGCAGTTGGTGGTCACTGTCCATGATTCTGTACGTGAAACTAAAAATTGGGGGAGTGGTCTTGCTCTTCACTTTAATGTCCCAAAACACTATATTGTCAAGAAATTGACGTAAAATAAAATGGAAAAACTTGTCGTGCAAGTTGCAATTATTCCTAAACTACAGAATTGAAAAGATTATGCAGTTGGTGGTCACTGTCAATGATTTTGTACGTGAAACTAAAAATTGGGGGAGTGGTCTTGCTCTTCACTTTAATGTCCCAAAACACTGTAATTTCAAGAAATTCACGTAAAATAAAATAGAAAAACTTGTCGTGCAAGTTGCAATTATTCCTAAACTACAGAATTGAAAAGATTATGCAATTGGTGGGTACTACCAATGATTTTGTACGTGAAACTAAAAATTGGGGGAGTGGTCTTGCTCTTCACATTAATGGCCCAAAACACTGTAATTTCAAGAAATTGACGTAAAATAAAATGGAAAAACTTGTCGTGCAAGTTGCAATTATTCCTAAACTACAGAATTGAAAAGATTATGCAGTTGGTGGTCACTGCCAATGATTTTGTACGTGAAACTAAAAATTGGGGGAGTGGTCTTGCTCTTCACTTTAATGTCCCAAAACACTGTAATTTCAAGAAATTGACGTAAAATAAAATGGAAAAACTTGTCGTGCAAGTTGCAATTATTCCTAAACTACAGAATTGAAAAGATTATGCAATTGGTGGGTACTAGCAATGATTTTGTACGTGAAACTATAAATTGGGGGAGTGGTCTTGTTCTTCTCTGTAATGTCCCAAAACACTATATTGTCAAGAAATTGACGTAAAATAAAATGGAAAAACTTGTCGTGCAAGTTGCAATTATTCCTAAACTACAGAATTGAAAAGATTATGCAGTTGGTGGTCACTGTCAATGATTTTGTACGTGAAACTAAAAATTGGGGGAGTGGTCTTGCTCTTCACTTTAATGTCCCAAAACACTGTAATTTCAAGAAATTCACGTAAAATAAAATAGAAAAACTTGTCGTGCAAGTTGCAATTATTCCTAAACTACAGAATTGAAAAGATTATGCAATTGGTGGGTACTACCAATGATTTTGTACGTGAAACTATAAATTGGGGGAGTGGTCTTGTTCTTCTCTTTAATGTCCCAAAACACTATATTGTCAAGAAATTGACGTAAAATAAAATGGAAAAACTTGTCGTGCAAGTTGCAATTATTCCTAAACTACAGAATTGAAAAGATTATGCAGTTGGTGGTCACTGTCAATGATTTTGTACGTGAAACTAAAAATTGGGGGAGTGGTCTTGCTCTTCACTTTAATGTCCCAAAACACTGTAATTTCAAGAAATTCACGTAAAATAAAATAGAAAAACTTGTCGTGCAAGTTGCAATTATTCCTAAACTACAGAATTGAAAAGATTATGCAATTGGTGGGTACTACCATTGATTTTGTACGTGAAACTAAAAATTGGGGGAGTGGTCTTGCTCTTCACATTAATGGCCCAAAACACTGTAATTTCAAGAAATTGACGTAAAATAAAATGGAAAAACTTGTCGTGCAAGTTGCAATTATTCCTAAACTACAGAATTGAAAAGATTATGCAGTTGGTGGTCACTGCCAATGATTTTGTACGTGAAACTAAAAATTGGGGGAGTGGTCTTGCTCTTCACTTTAATGTCCCAAAACACTGTAATTTCAAGAAATTGACGTAAAATAAAATGGAAAAACTTGTCGTGCAAGTTGCAATTATTCCTAAACTACAGAATTGAAAAGATTATGCAATTGGTGGGTACTAGCAATGATTTTGTACGTGAAACTATAAATTGGGGGAGTGGTCTTGTTCTTCTCTGTAATGTCCCAAAACACTATATTGTCAAGAAATTGACGTAAAATAAAATGGAAAAACTTGTCGTGCAAGTTGCAATTATTCCTAAACTACAGAATTGAAAAGATTATGCAGTTGGTGGTCACTGTCAATGATTTTGTACGTGAAACTAAAAATTGGGGGAGTGGTCTTGTTCTTCACTTTAATGTCCGAAAACACTATAGTTTCACGACATTGACGTAAAATAAAATGGAAAAACTTGTCGTGCAAGTTGCAATTATTCCTAAACTACAGAATTGAAAAGATTATGCAGTTGGTGGTTACTGCCAATGATTTTGTACGTGAAACTAAAAATTGGGGGAGTGGTCTTGTTCTTCTCTTTAATGTCCCAAAACACTATAGTTTCACGACATTGACGTAAAATAAAATGGACAAACTTATCGAGCAAGTTGCAATCATTCCTAAACTACAGAATTGAAAAGATTATGCAGTTGGTGGTCACTGTCAATGATTTTGCACGTGAAACTAAAAATTGGGGGAGTGGTCTTGTTCTTCTCTTTAATGTCCCAAAACACTATAGTTTCACGACATTGACGTAAAATAAAATGGAAAAACTTGTCGTGCAAGTTGCAATTATTCCTAAACTACAGAATTGAAAAGATTATGCAATTGGTGGTTACTGCCAATGATTTTGTACGTGAAACTAAAAATTGGGGTAGTGGTCTTGCTCTTCACTTCAATGCCCACAAACACTGTAATTTCAAGAAATTGACGTAAAATAAAATGGAAAAACTTGTCGTGCAAGTTGCAATTATTCCTAAACTACGGAATTGAAAAGATTATGCAGTTGGTGGTCACTGTCCATGATTCTATACGTGAAACTAAAAATTGGGGGAGTGGTCATGCTCTGCACTTTAATGTCCCAAAACATTATAATGTCAAAAAATTGACGTAAAATAAAATGGAAATACATATCGTGCAAGTTGCAATTATATCTAAACTACAGAATTGAAAAGATTATGCAGTTGGTGGTCACTGTAAATGATTCTGCGCGTGAAATTAAAAATTGGGGGAGTGGTCTTGCTCTTCACTTTAATGATCCAAAACAGTATACTGTCAAGAAATTGACATAAGATAAAATGAAAATATATGCTGTGCAAATTGCAATTATTCTTAAACTACAGAATTGAAAAGATTATGCAGTTGGTGGTCACTGCCAATGATTTTGTACGTGAAACTAAAAATTGGGGGAGTGGTCTTGCTCTGCACTTTAATGTCCCAAAACACTATAGTTTCACGACATTGACGTAAAATAAAATGGAAAAACTTGTCGTGCAAGTTGCAATTCTTCCTAAACTACAGAATTGAAAAGATTATGCAGTTGGTGGTCACTGTCAATGATTTTGTACGTGAAACTAAAAATTGGGGGAGTGGTCTTGCTCTTCACTTTAATGTCCCAAAACACTGTAATTTCAAGAAATTGACGTAAAATAAAATAGAAAAACTTGTCGTGCAAGTTGCAATTATTCCTAAACTACAGAATTGAAAAGATTATGCAATTGGTGGGTACTACCAATGATTTTGTACGTGAAACTATAAATTGGGGGAGTGGTCTTGTTCTTCTCTTTAATGTCCCAAAACACTATATTGTCAAGAAATTGACGTAAAATAAAATGGAAAAACTTGTCGTGCAAGTTGCAATTATTCCTAAACTACAGAATTGAAAAGATTATGCAGTTGGTGGTCACTGTCAATGAGTTTGTACGTGAAACTAAAAATTGGGGGAGTGGTCTTGCTTTTCACTTTAATGTCCCAAAACACTATAGTTTCACGACATTGACGTAAAATAAAATGGAAAAACTTGTCGTGCAAGTTGCAATTATTCCTAAACTACAGAATTGAAAAGATTATGCAATTGGTGGTTACTGCCAATGATTTTGTACGTGAAACTAAAAATTGGGGGAGTGGTCTTGTTCTTCTCTTTAATGTCCCAAAACACTATAGTTTCACGACATTGACGTAAAATAAAATGGACAAACTTATCGAGCAAGTTGCAATCATTCCTAAACTACAGAATTGAAAAGATTATGCAATTGGTGGGTACTGCCAATGATTTTGTACGTGAAACTAAAAATTGGGGGAGTGGTCTTGTTCTTCTCTTTAATGTCCCAAAACACTATAGTTTCACGACATTGACGTAAAATAAAATGGACAAACTTATCGAGCAAGTTGCAATCATTCCTAAACTACAGAATTGAAAAGATTATGCAGTTGGTGGTCATAGTCAATGATTTTGCACGTGAAACTAAAAATTGGGGGAGTGGTCTTGTTCTTCTCTTTAATGTCCCAAAACACTATAGTTTCACGACATTGACGTAAAATAAAATGGAAAAACTTGTCGTGCAAGTTGCAATTATTCCTAAACTATAGAATTGAAAAGATTATGCAATTGGTGGTTACTGCCAATGATTTTGTACGTGAAACTAAAAATTGGGGGAGTGGTCTTGCTCTTCACTTCAATGTCCACAAACACTGTAATTTCAAGAAATTGACGTAAAATAAAATGGAAAAACTTGTCGTGCAAGTTGCAATTATTCCTAAACTACGGAATTGAAAAGATTATGCAGTTGGTGGTCACTGTCCATGATTCTATACGTGAAACTAAAAATTGGGGGAGTGGTCATGCTCTGCACTTTAATGTCCCAAAACATTATAATGTCAAGAAATTGACGTAAAATAAAATGGAAATACATATCGTGCAAGTTGCAATTATATCTAAACTACAGAATTGAAAAGATTATGCAGTTGGTGGTCACTGTAAATGATTCTGCGCGTGAAATTAAAAATTGGGGGAGTGGTCTTGCTCTTCACTTTAATGATCCAAAACTGTATACTGTCAAGAAATTGACATAAGATAAAATGAAAATATATGCTGTGCAAATTGCAATTATTCTTACACTACAGAATTGAAAAGATTATGCAGTTGGTGGTCACTGCCAATGATTTTGTACGTGAAACTAAAAATTGGGGGAGTGGTCTTGCTCTTCACTTTAATGTCCCAAAACACTATAGTTTCACGACATTGACGTAAAATAAAATGGAAAAACTTGTCGTGCAAGTTGCAATTATTCCTAAACTACAGAATTGAAAAGATTATGCAATTGGTGGTCAGTGTCAATGATTTTGTACGTGAAACTAAAAATTGGCGGAGTGGTCTTGCTCTGCACTTTAATGATCCAAAACAGTATAATGTCAAGAAATTGACATAAGATAAAATGAAAATATATGCTGTGCAAATTGCAATTATTCTTAAACTCATGAATTGAAAAGATTATGGAGTTGCTGGTCATTGTCAATGATTCTGTACGTGAAACTAAAAATTGGGGGAGTGGTCTTGCTCTTCACTTTAATGTCCCAAAACACTATATTGTCAAGAAATTGACGTAAAATAAAATGGAAAAACTTGTCGTGCAAGTTGCAATTATTCTTAAACTACAGAATTGAAAAGATTATGCAGTTGGTGGTCACTGTCAATGATTCTGTACGTGAAACTAAAAATTGGGGGAGTGGTCTTGCTCTTCACTTTAATGTCCCAAAACACTGTAATTTCAAGAAATTGACGTAAAATAAAATAGAAAAACTTGTCGTGCAAGTTGCAATTATTCCTAAACTACAGAATTGAAAAGATTATGCAATTGGTGGGTACTACCAATGATTTTGTACGTGAAACTATAAATTGGGGGAGTGGTCTCTTTCTTCTCTTTAATGTCCCAAAACACTATAGTTTCACGACATTGACGTAAAATAAAATGGAAAAACTTGTCGTGCAAGTTGCAATTATTCCTAAACTACAGAATTGAAAAGATTATGCAGTTGGTGGTCACTGTCAATGATTTTGTACGTGAAACTAAAAATTGGGGGAGTGGTCTTGCTCTTCACTTTAATGATCCAAAACAGTATACTGTCAAGAAATTGACATAAAATAAAATGAAAATATATGCTGTGCAAATTGCAATTATTCTTAAACTACAGAATTGAAAAGATTATGCAGTTGGTGGTCACTGCCAATGATTTTGTACGTGAAACTAAAAATTGGGGGAGTGGTCTTGCTCTTCACTTTAATGTCCCAAAACTGTATAGTTTCACGACATTGACGTAAAATAAAATGGAAAAACTTGTCGTGCAAGTTGCATTTATTCCTAAACTTATGAATTGAAATGATTATGTAGTTGGTGGTCACTGTCAATGATTTTGTACGTGAAACTAGAAATTGGGGGAGCGGTCTTGCTCTTTACTTTAATGTCCCAAAACACTATAGTTTCACGACATTGACGTAAAATAAAATGGAAAAACTTGTCGTGCAAGTTGTAATTATTCCTAAACTACTGAATAGAAAAGATTATGCAGATGGTGGTCACTATCAATGATTTTGTACGTGAAACTAAAAATTGGGGGAGTGGTCTTGCTCTTCACTCCAATGTCCACAAACACTGTAATTTCAAGAAATTCAAGTAAAATAAAATGGAAAAACTTGTCGTGCAAGTTGCAATTATTCCTAAACTACAGAATTGAAAAGATTATGCAGTTGGTGGTCACTGTCAATGATTTTGTGCGTGAAACTAAAAATTGGGGGAGTGGTCTTGCTCTGCACTTTAATGATCCAAAACAGTATAATGTCAAGAAATTGACATAAGATAAAATGAAAATATATGCTGTGCAAATTGCAATTATTCTTAAACTCATGAATTGAAAAGATTATGGAGTTGCTGGTCATTGTCAATGATTCTGTACGTGAAACTAAAAATTGGGGGAGTGGTCTTGCTCTTCACTTTAATGTCCCAAAACACTATATTGTCAAGAAATTGACGTAAAATAAAATGGAAAAACTTGTCGTGCAAGTTGCAATTATTCCTAAACTACAGAATTGAAAAGATTATGCAATTGGTGGTCATTGTCAATGATTCTGTACGTGAAACCAAAAATTGGCGCAGTGGTCTTGCTCTGCACTTTAATGATCCAAAACAGTATAATGTCAAGAAATTGACATAAGATAAAATGAAAATATATGCTGTGCAAATTGCAATTATTCTTAAACTCATGAATTGAAAAGATTATGGAGTTGCTGGTCATTGTCAATGATTCTGTACGTGAAACTAAAAATTGGGGGAGTGGTCTTGCTCTTCACTTTAATGTCCCAAAACACTATATTGTCAAGAAGTTGACGTAAAATAAAATGGAAAAACTTGTCGTGCAAGTTGCAATTATTCTTAAACTACAGAATTGAAAAGATTATGCAATTGGTGGTCATTGTCAATGATTCTGTACGTGAAACCAAAAATTGGCGCAGTGGTCTTGCTCTGCACTTTAATGATCCAAAACAGTATAATGTCAAGAAATTGACATAAGATAAAATGAAAATATATGCTGTGCAAATTGCAATTATTCTTAAACTCATGAATTGAAAAGATTATGGAGTTGCTGGTCATTGTCAATGATTCTGTACGTGAAACTAAAAATTGGGGGAGTGGTCTTGCTCTTCACTTTAATGTCCCAAAACACTATATTGTCAAGAAATTGACGTAAAATAAAATGGAAAAACTTGTCGTGCAAGTTGCAATTATTCCTAAACTACAGAATTGAAAAGATTATGCAGTTGGTGGTCACTGTCAATGATTTTGTACGTGAAACTAAAAATTGGGGGAGTGGTCTTGCTCTTCACTTTAATGATCCAAAACAGTATACTGTCAAGAAATTGACATAAGATAAAATGAAAATATATGCTGTGCAAATTGCAATTATTCTTAAACTACAGAATTGAAAAGATTATGCAGTTGGTGGTCACTGCCAATGATTTTGTACGTGAAACTAAAAATTGGGGGAGTGGTCTTGCTCTTCACTTTAATGTCCCAAAACTCTATAGTTTCACGACATTGACGTAAAATAAAATGGAAAAACTTGTCGTGCAAGTTGCAATTATTCCTAAACTTATGAATTGAAATGATTATGTAGTTGGTGGTCACTGTCTATGATTTTGTACGTAAAACTAAAAATTGGAGGAGCGGTCTTGCTCTTCACTTTAATGTCCCAAAACACTATAGTTTCACGACATTGACGTAAAATAAAATCGAAAAACTTGTCGTGCAAGCTGCAATTATTCTTAAACTACAGAATTGAAAAGATTATGCAGTTGGTGGTCACTGTCAATGATTTTGTACGTGAAACTAGAAATTGGGGGAGCGGTCTTGCTCTTCACTCCAATGTCCCAAAACACTATAGTTTTACGACATTGACGTAAAATAAAATGGAAAAACTTGTCATGCAAGTTGTAATTATTCCTAAACTACAAAATTGAAAAGATTATGCAGTTGGTGGTCATTGTCAATGATTTTGTACGTGAAACTAAAAATTGGGGGAGTGGTCTTGCTCTTCACTTTAATGTCCACAAACACTGTAATTTCAAGAAATTGACGTAAAATAAAATGGAAAAACTTGTCGTGCAAGTTGTAATTATTCCTAAACTACTGAATAGAAAAGATTATGCAGATGGTGGTCACTATCAATGATTTTGTACGTGAAACTAAAAATTGGAGGAGTGGTCTTGCTCTTCACTCCAATGTCCACAAACACTGTAATTTCAAGAAATTCAAGTAAAATAAAATGGAAAAACTTGTCGTGCAAGTTGCAATTATTCCTAAACTACAGAATTGAAAAGATTATGCAGTTGGTGGTCACTGTCAATGATTTTGTGCGTGAAACTAAAAATTGGGGGAGTGGTCTTGCTCTGCACTTTAATGACCCAAAACAGTATAATGTCAAGAAATTGACATAAGATAAAATGAAAATATATGCTGTGCAAATTGCAATTATTCTTAAACTCATGAATTGAAAAGATTATGGAGTTGCTGGTCATTGTCAATGATTCTGTACGTGAAACTAAAAATTGGGGGAGTGGTCTTGCTCTTCACTTTAATGTCCCAAAACACTATATTGTCAAGAAATTGACGTAAAATAAAATGGAAAAACTTGTCGTGCAAGTTGCATTTATTCCTAAACTACAGAATTGAAAAGATTATGCAGTTGGTGGTCACTGTCAATGATTTTGTACGTGAAACTAATAATTGGGGGAGTGGTCTTGCTCTTCACTTTAATGATCCAAAATAGTATACTGTGAAGAAATTGACATAAGATAAAATGAAAATATATGCTGTGCAAATTGCAATTATTCTTATACTACAGAATTGAAAAGATTATGCAGTTGGTGGTCACTGCCAATGATTTTGTACGTGAAACTAAAAATTGGGGGAGTGGTCTTGCTCTTCACTTTAATGTCCCAAAACTCTATAGTTTCACGACATTGACGTAAAATAAAATGGAAAAACTTGTCGTGCAAGTTGCATTTATTCCTAAACTTATGAATTGAAATGATTATGTAGTTGGTGGTCACTGTCTATGATTTTGTACGTAAAACTAAAAATTGGAGGAGCGGTCTTGCTCTTCACTTTAATGTCCCAAAACACTATAGTTTCACGACATTGACGTAAAATAAAATGGAAAAACTTGTCGTGCAAGTTGCAATTATTCCTAAACTCATGAATTGAAAAGATTATGCAGTTGGTGGTCACTGTCAATGATTTTGTACGTGAAACTAGAAATTGGGGGAGCGGTCTTGCTCTTTACTTTAATGTCCCAAAACACTATAGTTTCACGACATTGACGTAAAATAAAATGGAAAAACTTGTCGTGCAAGTTGTAATTATTCCTAAACTACTGAATAGAAAAGATTATGCAGATGGTGGTCACTATCAATGATTTTGTACGTGAAACTAAAAATTGGAGGAGTGGTCTTGCTCTTCACTCCAATGTCCACAAACACTGTAATTTCAAGAAATTCAAGTAAAATAAAATGGAAAAACTTGTCGTGCAAGTTGCAATTATTCCTAAACTACAGAATTGAAAAGATTATGCAGTTGGTGGTCACTGTCAATGATTTTGTGCGTGAAACTAAAAATTGGGGGAGTGGTCTTGCTCTGCACTTTAATGATCCAAAACAGTATAATGTCAAGAAATTGACATAAGATAAAATGAAAATATATGCTGTGCAAATTGCAATTATTCTTAAACTCATGAATTGAAAAGATTATGGAGTTGCTGGTCATTGTCAATGATTCTGTACGTGAAACTAAAAATTGGGGGAGTGGTCTTGCTCTTCACTTTAATGTCCCAAAACACTATATTGTCAAGAAGTTGACGTAAAATAAAATGGAAAAACTTGTCGTGCAAGTTGCAATTATTCTTAAACTACAGAATTGAAAAGATTATGCAATTGGTGGTCATTGTCAATGATTCTGTACGTGAAACCAAAAATTGGCGCAGTGGTCTTGCTCTGCACTTTAATGATCCAAAACAGTATAATGTCAAGAAATTGACATAAGATAAAATGAAAATATATGCTGTGCAAATTGCAATTATTCTTAAACTCATGAATTGAAAAGATTATGGAGTTGCTGGTCATTGTCAATGATTCTGTACGTGAAACTAAAAATTGGGGGAGTGGTCTTGCTCTTCACTTTAATGTCCCAAAACACTATATTGTCAAGAAATTGACGTAAAATAAAATGGAAAAACTTGTCGTGCAAGTTGCAATTATTCCTAAACTACAGAATTGAAAAGATTATGCAGTTGGTGGTCACTGTCAATGATTCTGTACGTGAAACCAAAAATTGGCGCAGTGGTCTTGCTCTGCACTTTAATGACCCAAAACAGTATAATGTCAAGAAATTGACATAAGATAAAATGAAAATATATGCTGTGCAAATTGCAATTATTCTTAAACTCATGAATTGAAAAGATTATAGAGTTGCTGGTCATTGTCAATGATTCTGTACGTGAAACTAAAAATTGGGGGAGTGGTCTTGCTCTTCACTTTAATGTCCCAAAACACTATATTGTCAAGAAATTGACGTAAAATAAAATGGAAAAACTTGTCGTGCAAGTTGCAATTATTCCTAAACTACAGAATTGAAAAGATTATGCAGTTGGTGGTCACTGTCAATGATTTTGTACGTGCAACTAAAAATTGGGGGAGTGGTCTTGTTCTTCACTTTAATGTCCCAAAACACTGTAATTTCAAGAAATTCAAGTAAAATAAAATGGAAAAACTTGTCGTGCAAGTTGCAATTATTCCTAAACTCATGAATTGAAAAGATTATGGAGTTGGTGGTCACTGTCAATGATTTTGTGCGTGAAACTAAAAATTGAGGGAGTGGTCTTGCTTTGCACTTTAATGTCCACAAACACTGTAATTTCAAGAAATTGACGTAAAATAAAATGGAAAAACTTGTCGTGCAAGTTGTAATTATTCCTAAACTACTGAATAGAAAAGATTATGCAGATGGTGGTCACTATCAATGATTTTGTACGTGAAACTAAAAATTGGAGGAGTGGTCTTTCTCTTCACTCCAATGTCCACAAACACTGTAATTTCAAGAAATTCAAGTAAAATAAAATGGAAAAACTTGTCGTGCAAGTTGCAATTATTCCTAAACTACAGAATTGAAAAGATTATGCAGTTGGTGGTCACTGTCAATGATTTTGTGCGTGAAACTAAAAATTGGGGGAGTGGTCTTGCTCTGCACTTTAATGATCCAAAACAGTATAATGTCAAGAAATTGACATAAGATAAAATGAAAATATATGCTGTGCAAATTGCAATTATTCTTAAACTCATGAATTGAAAAGATTATGGAGTTGCTGGTCATTGTCAATGATTCTGTACGTGAAACTAAAAATTGGGGGAGTGGTCGTGCTCTTCACTTTAATGTCCCAAAACACTATATTGTCAAGAAATTGACGTAAAATAAAATGGAAAAACTTGTCGTGCAAGTTGCAATTATTCCTAAACTACAGAATTGAAAAGATTATGCAGTTGGTGGTCACTGTCAATGATTCTGTACGTGAAACCAAAAATTGGCGCAGTGGTCTTGCTCTGCACTTTAATGACCCAAAACAGTATAATGTCAAGAAATTGACATAAGATAAAATGAAAATATATGCTGTGCAAATTGCAATTATTCTTAAACTCATGAATTGAAAAGATTATGGAGTTGCTGTTCATTGTCAATGATTCTGTACGTGAAACTAAAAATTGGGGGAGTGGTCTTGCTCTTCACTTTAATGTCCCAAAACACTATATTGTCAAGAAATTGACGTAAAATAAAATGGAAAAACTTGTCGTGCAAGTTGCATTTATTCCTAAACTACAGAATTGAAAAGATTATGCAGTTGGTGGTCACTGTCAATGATTTTGTACGTGAAACTAAAAATTGGGGGAGTGGTCTTGCTCTTCACTTTAATGTCCACAAACACTGTAATTTCAAGAAATTGACGTAAAATAAAATGGAAAAACTTGTCGTGCAAGTTGTAATTATTCCTAAACTACTGAATAGAAAAGATTATGCAGATGGTGGTCACTATCAATGATTTTGTACGTGAAACTAAAAATTGGAGGAGTGGTCTTGCTCTTCACTCCAATGTCCACAAACACTGTAATTTCAAGAAATTCAAGTAAAATAAAATGGAAAAACTTGTCGTGCAAGTTGCAATTATTCCTAAACTCATGAATTGAAAAGATTATGCAGTTGGTGGTCACTATCAATGATTTTGTGCGTGAAACTAAAAATTGGAGGAGTGGTCTTGCTCTTCACTCCAATGTCCACAAACACTGTAATTTCAAGAAATTCAAGTAAAATAAAATGGAAAAACTTGTCGTGCAAGTTGCAATTATTCCTAAACTACAGAATTAAAAAGATTATGCAGTTGGTGGTCACTGTCAATGATTTTGTGCGTGAAACTAAAAATTGGGGGAGTGGTCTTGCTCTGCACTTTAATGATCCAAAACAGTATAATGCCAAGAAATTGACATAAGATAAAATGAAAATATATGCTGTGCAAATTGCAATTATTCTTAAACTCATGAATTGAAAAGATTATGGAGTTGCTGGTCATTGTCAATGATTCTGTACGTGAAACTAAAAATTGGGGGAGTGGTCTTGCTCTTCACTTTAATGTCCCAAAACACTATATTGTCAAGAAATTGACGTAAAATAAAATGGAAAAACTTGTCGTGCAAGTTGCAATTATTCCTAAACTACAGAATTGAAAAGATTATGCAGTTGGTGGTCACTGTCAATGATTCTGTACGTGAAACCAAAAATTGGCGCAGTGGTCTTGCTCTGCACTTTAATGATCCAAAACAGTATAATGTCAAGAAATTGACATAAGATAAAATGAAAATATATGCTGTGCAAATTGCAATTATTCTTAAACTCATGAATTGAAAAGATTATGGAGTTGCTGGTCATTGTCAATGATTCTGTACGTGAAACTAAAAATTGGGGGAGTGGTCTTGCTCTTCACTTTAATGTCCCAAAACACTATATTGTCAAGAAGTTGACGTAAAATAAAATGGAAAAACTTGTCGTGCAAGTTGCAATTATTCTTAAACTACAGAATTGAAAAGATTATGCAATTGGTGGTCATTGTCAATGATTCTGTACGTGAAACCAAAAATTGGCGCAGTGGTCTTGCTCTGCACTTTAATGATCCAAAACAGTATAATGTCAAGAAATTGACATAAGATAAAATGAAAATATATGCTGTGCAAATTGCAATTATTCTTAAACTCATGAATTGAAAAGATTATGGAGTTGCTGGTCATTGTCAATGATTCTGTACGTGAAACTAAAAATTGGGGGAGTGGTCTTGCTCTTCACTTTAATGTCCCAAAACACTATATTGTCAAGAAATTGACGTAAAATAAAATGGAAAAACTTGTCGTGCAAGTTGCAATTATTCCTAAACTACAGAATTGAAAAGATTATGCAGTTGGTGGTCACTGTCAATGATTTTGTACGTGAAACTAAAAATAGGGGGAGTGGTCTTGCTCTTCACTTTAATGATCCAAAACAGTATACTGTCAAGAAATTGACATAAGATAAAATGAAAATATATGCTGTGCAAATTGCAATTATTCTTAAACTACAGAATTGAAAAGATTATGCAGTTGGTGGTCACTGCCAATGATTTTGTACGTGAAACTAAAAATTGGGGGAGTGGTCTTGCTCTTCACTTTAATGTCCCAAAACTCTATAGTTTCACGACATTGACGTAAAATAAAATGGAAAAACTTGTCGTGCAAGTTGCAATTATTCCTAAACTTATGAATTGAAATGATTATGTTGTTGGTGGTCACTGTCTATGATTTTGTACGTAAAACTAAAAATTGGAGGAGCGGTCTTGCTCTTCACTTTAATGTCCCAAAACAGTATAGTTTCACGACATTGACGTAAAATAAAATTGAAAAACTTGTCGTGCAAGCTGCAATTATTCCTAAACTCATGAATTGAAAAGATTATGCAGTTGGTGGTCACTGTCAATGATTTTGTACGTGAAACTAGAAATTGGGGGAGCGGTCTTGCTCTTTACTTTAATGTCCCAAAACACTATAGTTTCACGACATTGACGTAAAATAAAATGGAAAAACTTGTCATGCAAGTTGTAATTATTCCTAAACTACAAAATTGAAAAGATTATGCAGTTGGTGGTCATTGTCAATGATTTTGTACGTGATACTAAAAATTGGGGGAGTGGTCTTGCTCTTCACTTTAATGTCCACAAACACTGTAATTTCAAGAAATTGACGTAAAATAAAATGGAAAAACTTGTCGTGCAAGTTGTAATTATTCCTAAACTACTGAATAGAAAAGATTATGCAGATGGTGGTCACTATCAATGATTTTGTACGTGAAACTAAAAATTGGAGGAGTGGTCTTGCTCTTCACTCCAATGTCCACAAACACTGTAATTTCAAGAAATTCAAGTAAAATAAAATGGAAAAACTTGTCGTGCAAGTTGCAATTATTCCTAAACTACAGAATTGAAAAGATTATGCAGTTGGTGGTCACTGTCAATGATTTTGTGCGTGAAACTAAAAATTGGGGGAGTGGTCTTGCTCTGCACTTTAATGATCCAAAACAGTATAATGCCAAGAAATTGACATAAGATAAAATGAAAATATATGCTGTGCAAATTGCAATTATTCTTAAACTCATGAATTGAAAAGATTATGGAGTTGCTGGTCATTGTCAATGATTCTGTACGTGAAACTAAAAATTGGGGGAGTGGTCTTGTTCTTCACTTTAATGTCCCAAAACACTATATTGTCAAGAAATTGACGTAAAATAAAATGGAAAAACTTGTCGTGCAAGTTGCAATTATTCCTAAACTACAGAATTGAAAAGATTATGCAGTTGGTGGTCACTGTCAATGATTTTGTGCGTGAAACTAAAAATTGGGGGAGTGGTCTTGCTCTGCACTTTAATGATCCAAAACAGTATAATGCCAAGAAATTGACATAAGATAAAATGAAAATATATGCTGTGCAAATTGCAATTATTCTTAAACTCATGAATTGAAAAGATTATGGAGTTGCTGGTCATTGTCAATGATTCTGTACGTGAAACTAAAAATTGGGGGAGTGGTCTTGCTCTTCACTTTAATGTCCCAAAACACTATATTGTCAAGAAATTGACGTAAAATAAAATGGAAAAACTTGTCGTGCAAGTTGCAATTATTCCTAATCTACAGTATTGAAAAGATTATGCAGTTGGTGGTCACTGTCAATGATTCTGTACGTGAAACCAAAAATTGGCGCAGTGGTCTTGCTCTGCACTTTAATGATCCAAAACAGTATACTGTCAAGAAATTGACATAAGATAAAATGAAAATATATGCTGTGCAAATTGCAATTATTCTTAAACTACAGAATTGAAAAGATTATGCAGTTGGTGGTCACTGCCAATGATTTTGTACGTGAAACTAAAAATTGGGGGAGTGGTCTTGCTCTTCACTTTAATGTCCCAAAACTCTATAGTTTCACGACATTGACGTAAAATAAAATGGAAAAACTTGTCGTGCAAGTTGCAATTATTCCTAAACTTATGAATTGAAATGATTATGTAGTTGGTGGTCACTGTCTATGATTTTGTACGTAAAACTAAAAATTGGAGGAGCGGTCTTGCTCTTCACTTTAATGTCCCAAAACACTATAGTTTCACGACATTGACGTAAAATAAAATCGAAAAACTTGTCGTGCAAGCTGCAATTATTCCTAAACTCATGAATTGAAAAGATTATGCAGTTGGTGGTCACTGTCAATGATTTTGTACGTGAAACTAGAAATTGGGGGAGCGGTCTTGCTCTTTACTTTAATGTCCCAAAACACTATAGTTTCACGACATTGACATAAAATAAAATGGAAAAACTTGTCATGCAAGTTGTAATTATTCCTAAACTACAAAATTGAAAAGATTATGCAGTTGGTGGTCATTGTCAATGATTTTGTACGTGAAACTAAAAATTGGGGGAGTGGTCTTGCTCTTCACTTTAATGTCCACAAACACTGTAATTTCAAGAAATTGACGTAAAATAAAATGGAAAAACTTGTCGTGCAAGTTGTAATTATTCCTAAACTACTGAATAGAAAAGATTATGCAGATGGTGGTCACTATCAATGATTTTGTACGTGAAACTAAAAATTGGAGGAGTGGTCTTGCTCTTCACTCCAATGTCCACAAACACTGTAATTTCACGACATTGACGTAAAATAAAATGGAAAAACTTGTCGTGCAAGTTGCAATTATTCCTAAACTACAGAATTGAAAAGATTATGCAGTTGCTGGTCATTGTCAATGATTCTGTACGTGAAACTAAAAATTGGGGGAGTGGTCTTGTTCTTCACTTTAATGTCCCAAAACACTATATTGTCAAGAAATTGACGTAAAATAAAATGGAAAAACTTGTCGTGCAAGTTGCAATTATTCCTAAACTACAGAATTGAAAAGATTATGCAGTTGGTGGTCACTGTCAATGATTTTGTGCGTGAAACTAAAAATTGGGGGAGTGGTCTTGCTCTGCACTTTAATGATCCAAAACAGTATAATGCCAAGAAATTGACATAAGATAAAATGAAAATATATGCTGTGCAAATTGCAATTATTCTTAAACTCATGAATTGAAAAGATTATGGAGTTGCTGGTCATTGTCAATGATTCTGTACGTGAAACTAAAAATTGGGGGAGTGGTCTTGCTCTTCACTTTAATGTCCCAAAACACTATATTGTCAAGAAATTGACGTAAAATAAAATGGAAAAACTTGTCGTGCAAGTTGCAATTATTCCTAAACTACAGAATTGAAAAGATTATGCAGTTGGTGGTCACTGTCAATGATTCTGTACGTGAAACCAAAAATTGGCGCAGTGGTCTTGCTCTGCACTTTAATGATCCAAAACAGTATAATGTCAAGAAATTGACATAAGATAAAATGAAAATATATGCTGTGCAAATTGCAATTATTCTTAAACTCATGAATTGAAAAGATTATGGAGTTGCTGGTCATTGTCAATGATTCTGTACGTGAAACTAAAAATTGGGGGAGTGGACTTGCTCTTCACTTTAATGTCCCAAAACACTATATTGTCAAGAAATTGACGTAAAATAAAATGGAAAAACTTGTCGTGCAAGTTGCAATTATTCCTAAACTACAGAATTGAAAAGATTATGCAGTTGGTGGTCACTGTCAATGATTTTGTGCGTGAAACTAAAAATTGGGGGAGTGGTCTTGCTCTGCACTTTAATGACCCAAAACAGTATAATGTCAAGAAATTGACATAAGATAAAATGAAAATATATGCTGTGCAAATTGCAATTATTCTTAAACTCATGAATTGAAAAGATTATGGAGTTGCTGGTCATTGTCAATGATTCTGTACGTGAAACTAAAAATTGGGGGAGTGGTCTTGCTCTTCACTTTAATGTCCCAAAACACTATATTGTCAAGAAATTGACGTAAAATAAAATGGAAAAACTTGTCGTGCAAGTTGCAATTATTCCTAAACTACAGAATTGAAAAGATTATGCAGTTGGTGGTCACTGTCAATGATTCTGTACGTGAAACCAAAAATTGGCGCAGTGGTCTTGCTCTGCACTTTAATGACCCAAAACAGTATAATGTCAAGAAATTGACATAAGATAAAATGAAAATATATGCTGTGCAAATTGCAATTATTCTTAAACTACAGAATTGAAAAGATTATGCAGTTGGTGGTCACTGCCAATGATTTTGTACGTGAAACTAAAAATTGGGGGAGTGGTCTTGCTCTTCACTTTAATGTCCCAAAACTCTATAGTTTCACGACATTGACGTAAAATAAAATGGAAAAACTTGTCGTGCAAGTTGCAATTATTCCTAAACTTATGAATTGAAATGATTATGTAGTTGGTGGTCACTGTCTATGATTTTGTACGTGAAACTAGAAATTGGGGGAGCGGTCTTGCTCTTTACTTTAATGTCCCAAAACACTATAGTTTCACGACATTGACGTAAAATAAAATGGAAAAACTTGTCATGCAAGTTGTAATTATTCCTAAACTACAAAATTAAAAAGATTATGCAGTTGGTGGTCATTGTCAATGATTTTGTACGTGAAACTAAAAATTGGGGGAGTGGTCTTGCTCTTCACTTTAATGTCCACAAACACTGTAATTTCAAGAAATTGACGTAAAATAAAATGGAAAAACTTGTCCTGCAAGTTGCAATTATTCCTAAACTACTGAATAGAAAAGATTATGCAGATGGTGGTCACTATCAATGATTTTGTACGTGAAACTAAAAATTGGAGGAGTGGTCTTGCTCTTCACTCCAATGTCCACAAACACTGTAATTTCACGACATTGACGTAAAATAAAATGGAAAAACTTGTCCTGCAAGTTGCAATTATTCCTAAACTACAGAATTGAAAAGATTATGCAGTTGGTGGTCACTGTCAATGATTTTGTGCGTGAAACTAAAAATTGGGGGAGTGGTCTTGCTCTGCACTTTAATGATCCAAAACAGTATAATGTCAAGAAATTGACATAAGATAAAATGAAAATATATGCTGTGCAAATTGCAATTATTCTTAAACTCATGAATTGAAAAGATTATGGAGTTGCTGGTCATTGTCAATGATTCTGTACGTGAAACTAAAAATTGGGGGAGTGGTCTTGCTCTTCACTTTAATGTCCCAAAACACTATATTGTCAAGAAGTTGACGTAAAATAAAATGGAAAAACTTGTCGTGCAAGTTGCAATTATTCTTAAACTACAGAATTGAAAAGATTATGCAGTTGGTGGTCACTGTCAATGATTCTGTACGTGAAACCAAAAATTGGCGCAGTGGTCTTGCTCTGCACTTTAATGACCCAAAACAGTATAATGTCAAGAAATTGACATAAGATAAAATGAAAATATATGCTGTGCAAATTGCAATTATTCTTAAACTCATGAATTGAAAAGATTATGGAGTTGCTGGTCATTGTCAATGATTCTGTACGTGAAACTAAAAATTGGGGGAGTGGTCTTGCTCTTCACTTTAATGTCCCAAAACACTATATTGTCAAGAAATTGACGTAAAATAAAATGGAAAAACTTGTCGTGCAAGTTGCAATTATTCTTAAACTACAGAATTGAAAAGATTATGCAGTTGGTGGTCACTGTCAATGATTCTGTACGTGAAACCAAAAATTGGCGCAGTGGTCTTGCTCTGCACTTTAATGACCCAAAACAGTATAATGTCAAGAAATTGACATAAGATAAAATGAAAATATATGCTGTGCAAATTGCAATTATTCTTAAACTCATGAATTGAAAAGATTATGGAGTTGCTGGTCATTGTCAATGATTCTGTACGTGAAACTAAAAATTGGGGGAGTGGTCTTGCTCTTCACTTTAATGTCCCAAAACACTATATTGTCAAGAAGTTGACGTAAAATAAAATGGAAAAACTTGTCGTGCAAGTTGCAATTATTCTTAAACTACAGAATTGAAAAGATTATGCAATTGGTGGTCATTGTCAATGATTCTGTACGTGAAACCAAAAATTGGCGCAGTGGTCTTGCTCTGCACTTTAATGATCCAAAACAGTATAATGTCAAGAAATTGACATAAGATAAAATGAAAATATATGCTGTGCAAATTGCAATTATTCTTAAACTCATGAATTGAAAAGATTATGGAGTTGCTGGTCATTGTCAATGATTCTGTACGTGAAACTAAAAATTGGGGGAGTGGTCTTGCTCTTCACTTTAATGTCCCAAAACACTATATTGTCAAGAAATTGACGTAAAATAAAATGGAAAAACTTGTCGTGCAAGTTGCAATTATTCCTAAACTACAGAATTGAAAAGATTATGCAGTTGGTGGTCACTGTCAATGATTTTGTACGTGAATCTAAAAATTGGGGGAGTGGTCTTGCTCTTCACTTTAATGATCCAAAACAGTATACTGTCAAGAAATTGACATAAGATAAAATGAAAATATATGCTGTGCAAATTGCAATTATTCTTAAACTACAGAATTGAAAAGATTATGCAGTTGGTGGTCACTGCCAATGATTTTGTACGTGAAACTAAAAATTGGGGGAGTGGTCTTGCTCTTCACTTTAATGTCCCAAAACTCTATAGTTTCACGACATTGACGTAAAATAAAATGGAAAAACTTGTCGTGCAAGTTGCAATTATTCCTAAACTTATGAATTGAAATGATTATGTAGTTGGTGGTCACTGTCTATGATTTTGTACGTAAAACTAAAAATTGGAGGAGCGGTCTTGGTCTTCACTTTAATGTCCCAAAACACTATAGTTTCACGACATTGACGTAAAATAAAATCGAAAAACTTGTCGTGCAAGCTGCAATTATTCCTAAACTCATGAATTGAAAAGATTATGCAGTTGCTGGTCATTGTCCATGATTCTGTACGTGAAACTAAAACTTGGAGGAGTGGTCTTGGTCTTCACTTGAATGTCCCAAAACACTATAGTTTCACGACATTGACGTAAAATAAAATGGAAATATATATTGTGCAAGTTGCAATTATTTCTAAACTACAGAATTGAAAAGATTATGCAGTTGGTGGTCACTGCCAATGATTTTGTACGTGAAACTAAAAATTCGGGGAGTGGTCTTGCTCTTCAATTTAATGTCCCAAAACACTATAGTTTCACGACATTGACGTAAAATAAAATGGAAAAACATGTCATGCAAGTTGCAATTATTCCTAAACTATAGAATTGAAAAGATTATGCAGTTGGTGGTCACTGTAAATGATTTTGTACGTGAAACTGAAAATTGGGGGAGTGGTCTTGCTCTTCAATTTAATGTCCCAAAACACTATAGTTTCACGACATTGACGTAAAATAAAATGGAAAAACATGTCATGCAAGTTGCAATTATTCCTAAACTACAGAATTGAAAAGATTATGCAGTTGGTGGTCACTGCCAATGATTTTGTACGTGAAACTAAAAATTGGGGGAGTGGTCTTGCTCTTCACTTTAATGTCCCAAAACACTATAGTTTCACGTTATTGACGTAAAATAAAATGGAAAAACTTGTCGTGCAAGTTGCAATTATTCCTAAACTACAGAATTGATAAGATTATGCAGTTGGTGGTCACTGTCAATGATTTTGTACGTGAAACTAAAAATTGGGGGAGTGGTCTTGCTCTTCACTTTAATGTCCCAAAACACTATAGTTTCACGACATTGACGTAAAATAAAATGGAAGAACTTGTCATGGAAGTTGCAATTATTCCTAAACTACAGAATTGAAAAGATTATGCAGTTGGTGGTTACTGCCAATGATTTTGTACGTGAAACTAAAAATTGGGGGAGTGGTCTTACTCTTTAATTTAATGCCCCAAAACACTATAGTTTCACGACATTGATGTAAAATAAAATGGAAATATATATTGTGCAAGTTGCAATTATTCCTAAACTACAGAATAGAAAAGATTATGCAGTTGGTGGTCACTGTCAATGATTTTGTACTTGAAACTAAAAATTGGGGGAGTGGTCTTACTCTTTAATTTAATGCCCCAAAACACTATAGTTTCACGACATTGATGTAAAATAAAATGGAAATATATATTGTGCAAGTTGCAATTATTCCTAAACTACAGAATTGAAAAGATTATGCAGTTGGTGGTCACTGCCAATGATTTTGTACGTGTAACTAAAAATTGGGGGAGTGGTCTTGCTCTTCACTTGAATGTCCCAAAACACTATAGTTTCACGACATAGACGTAAAATAAAATGGAAATATATATTGTGCAAGTTGCAATTATTTCTAAACTACAGAATTGAAAAGATTATGCAGTTGGTGGTCACTGCCAATGATTTTGTACGTGAAACTAAAAATTCGGGGAGTGGTCTTGCTCTTCAATTTAATGTCCCAAAACACTATAGTTTCACGACATTGACGTAAAATAAAATGGAAAAACTTGCTGTGCAAGTTGCAATTATTCCTAAACTACAGAATTGAAAAGATTATACAATTGGTGGTTACTGCCAATGATTTTGTACGTGAAACTAAAAATTGGGGGAGTGGTCTTGCTCTTCACTTCAATGTCCACAAACACTGTAATTTCAAGAAATTGACGTAAAATAAAATGGAAAAACTTGTCGTGCAAGTTGCAATTATTCCTAAACTACAGAATTGAAAAGATTATGTAGTTGGTGGTCACTGCCAATGATTTTGTACGTGAAACTAAAAATTGGGGGAGTGGTCTTGCTCTTCACTTCAATGTCCACAAACACTGTAATTTCAAGAAATTGACGTAAAATAAAATGGAAAAACTTGTCGTGCAAGTTGCAATTATTCCTAAACTACAGAATTGAAAAGATTATGTAGTTGGTGGTCACTGCCAATGATTTTGTACGTGAAACTAAAAATTGGGGGAGTGGTCTTGCTCTTCACTTTAATGTCCCAAAACACTATAGTTTCACGACATTGACGTAAAATAAAATGGAAATATATATTGTGCAAGTTGCAATTATTTCTAAACTACAGAATTGAAAAGATTATGCAGTTGGTGGTCACTGTCCATGATTCTATACGTGAAACTAAAAATTGGAGGAGTGGTCTTGCTCTTCACTTGAATGTCCACAAACACTGTAATTTCAAGAAATTGACGTAAAATAAAATGGAAAAACTTGTCGTGCAAGTTGCAATTATTCCTAAACTACGGAATTGAAAAGATTATGCAGTTGGTGGTCACTGTGCATAATTCTATACGTGAAACTAAAAATTGGGGGAGTGGTCTTGCTCTTCTCTTTAATGCCCCAAAACACTATAGTTTCACGTTATTGACGTAAAATAAAATGGAAAAACTTGTCGTGCAAGTTGCAATTATTCCTAAACTACAGAATTGATAAGATTATGCAGTTGGTGGTCACTGTCAATGATTTTGTACATGAAACTAAAAATTGGGGGAGTGGTCTTGCTCTTCACTTTAATGACCCAAAACACTATAGTTTCACGACATTGACGTGAAATAAAATGGAAAAACTTTTCGTGCAAGTTGCAATTATTCCTAAACTACAGAATTGAAAAGATTATGCAGTTGGTGGTCACTGCCAATGATTTTGTACGTGAAACTAAAAATTGGGGGAGTGGTCTTGCTCTTCACTTTAATGTCCCAAAACACTATAGTTTCACGACATTGACGTAAAATAAAATGGAAAAACTTGTCATGGAAGTTGCAATTATTCCTAAACTACAGAATTGAAAAGATTATGCAGTTGGTGGTCACTGCCAATGATTTTGTACGTGAAACTAAAAATTGGGGGAGTGGTCTTGCTCTTCACTTTAATGTCCCAAAACACTATAGTTTCACGACATTGACGTAAAATAAAATGGAAAAACTTGTCATGGAAGTTGCAATTATTCCTAAACTACAGAATTGAAAAGATTATGCAGTTGGTGGTTACTGCCAATGATTTTGTACGTGAAACTAAAAATTGGGGGAGTGGTCTTACTCTTTAATTTAATGCCCCAAAACACTATAGTTTCACGACATTGATGTAAAATAAAATGGAAATATATATTGTGCAAGTTGCAATTATTCCTAAACTACAGAATAGAAAAGATTATGCAGTTGGTGGTCACTGTCAATGATTTTGTACTTGAAACTAAAAATTGGGGGAGTGGTCTTGCTCTTCACTTTAATGCCCCAAAACACTATAGTTTCACGACATTGATGTATAATAAAATGGAAATATATATTGTGCAAGTTGCAGTTATTCCTAAACTACAGAATTGAAAAGATTATGCAGTTGGTGGTCAGTGTCAATGATTTTGTACGTGAAACTAAAAATTGGGGGAGTGGTCTTGCTCTTCACTTTAATGATCCAAAATAGTATATTGTCAAGAATTGACATAAGATAAAATGAAAATATATGCTCTGCAAATTGCAATTATTCTTAAACTCATGAATTGAAAAGATTATGCAGTTGCTGGTCATTGTCCATCATTCTATACTTGAAACTAAAAATTGGGGGAGTGGTCTTGCTCTTCACTTTAATGCCCCAAAACACTATAGTTTCACGACATTGATGTAAAATAAAATGGAAATATATATTGTGCAAGTTGCAATTATTCCTAAACTACAGAATTGAAAAGATTATGCAGTTGGTGGTCACTGTCAATGATTCTGTACGTGAAACTAAAAATTGGGGGAGTGGTCTTGCTCTTCACTTTAATGTCTGAAAACACTATAGTTTCACGACATTGACGTAAAATAAAATGGAAAAACTTTTCGTGCAAGTTGCAATTATTCCTAAACTACAGAATTGAAATGATTATGGAATTGGTGGTCAGTGTCAATGATTTTGTACGTGAAACTAAAAATTGGGGGAGTGGTCTTGCTCTTCACTTTAATGCCCCAAAACAGTATAGTTTCACGACATTGATGTAAAATAAAATGGAAATATATATTGTGCAAGTTGCAATTATTCCTAAACTACAGAATTGGAAAGATTATGCAGTTGGTGGTCAGTGTCAATGATTTTGTACGTGAAACTAAAAATTGGGGGAGTGGTCTTGCTCTTCACTTTAATGATCCAAAATAGTATACTGTCAAGAATTGACATAAGATAAAATGAAAATATATGCTCTGCAAATTGCAATTATTCTTAAACTCATGAATTGAAAAGATTATGCAGTTGCTGGTCATTGTCCATCATTCTATACGTGAAACTAAAAATTGGGGGAGTGGTCTTGCTCTTCTCTTTAATGTCCCAAAACACTATAGTTTCACGACATTGACGTAAAATAAAATGGAAAAACTTGTCATGCTAGTTGCAATTATTCCTAAACTACAGAATTGAAAAGATTATGCAGTTGGTGGTCACTGCCAATGATTTTGTACGTGAAACTAAAAATTGTGGGAGTGGTCTTGCTCTTCACTTTAATGTCCCAAAACACTATAGTTTCACGACATTGACGTAAAATAAAATGGAAAAACTTGTCGTGCAAGTTGCAATTATTCCTAAACTACAGAATTGAAAAGATTATGCAATTGGTGGTTACTGCCAATGATTTTGTATGTGAAACAAAAAATTGGGGGAGTGGTCTTGTTCTTCACTTTAATGTCCCAAAACACTATAGTTTCACGACATTGACGTAAAATAAAATGGAAAAACTTGTCGTGCAAGTTGCAATTATTCCTAAACTACAGAATTGAAAAGATTATGCAATTGGTAGTCACTGTCAATGATTTTGTACGTGAAACTAAAAATTGGGCGAGTGGTCTTGTTCTTCTCTTTAATGTCCCAAAACACTATAGTTTCACGACATTGACGGAAAATAGAATGGAAAAACTTGTCGTGCAAGTTGCAATTATTCCTAAACTACAGAATTGAAAAGATTATGCAATTGGTGGTTACTGCCAATGATTTTGTACGTGAAACTAAAAATTGGGGGAGTGGTCTTGCTCTTCACTTTAATGATCCAAAATAGTATACTGTCAAGAATTGACATAAGATTAAATGAAAATATATGCTCTGCAGATTGCAATTATTCTTAAACTCATGAATTGAAAAGATTATGCAGTTGCTGGTCATTGTCAATGATTTTGTACGTGAAACTAAAAATTGGGGGAGTGGTCTTGCTCTTCTCTTTAATGTCCCAAAACACTATAGTTTCACGACATTGATGTAAAATAAAATGGAAAAACTTGTCATGCTAGTTGCAATTATTCCTAAACTACAGAATTGAAAAGATTATGCAGTTGGTGGTCACTGCCAATGATTTTGTACGTGAAACTAAAAATTGGGGGAGTGGTCTTGCTCTTCACTTTAATGTCCCAAAACACTATAGTTTCACGACATTGACGTGAAATAAAATGGAAAAACTTGTCGTGCAAGTTGCAATTATTCCTAAACTACAGAATTGGAAAGATTATGCAGTTGGTGGTCACTTCCAATGATTTTGTACGTGAAACTAGAAATTGGGGGAGTGGTCTTGCTCTTCACTTTAATTTCCCAAAACACTATAGTTTCACGACATTGACGTAAAATAAAATGGAAAAACTTGTCGTGCAAGTTGCAATTATTCCTAAACTACAGAATTGAAAAGATTATGCAATTGGTGGTCACTGTCCATGATTTTGTACGTGAAACTAAAACTTGGACGAGTGGTCTTGCTCTTCACTTCAGTGTCCACAAACACTGTAATTTCAAGAAATTGACGTAAAATAAAATGGAAAAACTTGTCGTGCAAGTTGCAATTATTCCTAAACTACAGAATTGAAAAGATTATGCAATTGGTGGTTACTGCCAATGATTTTGTACGTGAAACTAAAAATTGTGGGAGTGGTCTTGTTCTTCTCTTTAATGTCCCAAAACACTATAGTTTCACGACATTGACGTAAAATAAAATGGAAAAACTTGTCGTGCAAGTTGCAATTATTCCTAAACTACACAATTGAAAAGATTATGGAATTGGTGGTCACTGTCAATGATTTTGTACGTGAAACTAAAACTTGGAGGAGTGGTCTTGCTCTTCACTTCAATGTCCACAAACACTGTAATTTCAAGAAATTGACTTAAAATAAAATGGAAAAACTTGTCGTGCAAGTTGCAATTATTCCTAAACTACAGAATTGAAAAGATTATGCAATTGGTGGTTACTGCCAATGATTTTGTACGTGAAACTAAAAATTGGGGGAGTGGTCTTGCTCTTCACTTTAATGTCCCAAAACACTATAGTTTCACGACATTGACGTAAAATAAAATGGAAAAACTTGTCGTGCAAGTTGCAATTATTCCTAAACTACAGAATTGAAAAGATTATGCAATTGGTGGTTACTGCCAATGATTTTGTACGTGAAACAAAAAATTGGGGGAGTGGTCTTGCTCTTCACTTTAATGTCCCAAAACACTATAGTTTCACGACATTGACGTAAAATAAAATGGAAAAACTTGTCGTGCAAGTTGCAATTATTCCTAAACTCATAAATTGAAAAGATTATGAAGTTGGTGGTTACTGCCAATGATTTTGTACGTGAAACTAAAAATTGGAGGAGTGGTCTTGCAATATAAGTTAAATGTCCCAAAACAATATTAATTTCACGAAATTCACGTAAAATAAAATGGAAAAACTTGTCGTGCAAGTTGCAATTATTCCTAAACTCATGAATTGAAAAGATTATGAATTTGTGGTCATTGTCAATGATTCTATACGTGAAACTAAAAATTGGGGGAGTGGTCTTGCTCTTCACATGAATGTCCACAAACACTGTAATTTCAAGCAATTGACGTAAAATAGAATGGAAAAACTTGTCGTGCAAGTTGCAATTATTCCTAAACTACGGAATTGAAAAGATTATGAAGTTGGTGGTCACTGTCAATGATTTTGTACGTGAAACTAAAAATTGGGGGAGTGGTCTTGCTCTTCACTTTAATGTCCCAAAACACCATAGTTTCACGACATTGACGTGAAATAAAATGGAAAAACTTGTCGTGCAAGTTGCAATTATTCCTAAACTAAGGAATTGAAAAGATTATGAAGTTGGTGGTCACTGTCAATGAATTTGTACGTGAAACTAAAAATTGGGGGAGTGGTCTTGCTCTTCACTTTAATGTCCCAAAACACTATAGTTTCACGACATTGACGTGAAATAAAATGGAACAACTTGTCGTGCAAGTTGCAATTATTCCTAAACTACAGAATTGGAAAGATTATGCAGTGGGTGGTCACTTCCAATGATTTTGTACGTGAAACTAGAAATTGGGGGAGTGGTCTTGCTCTTCACTTTAATGTCCCAAAACACTATAGTTTCACGACATTGACGTAAAATAAAATGGAAAAACTTGTCGTGCAAGTTGCAATTATTCCTAAACTACAGAATTGAAAAGATTATGCAATTGGTGGTTACTGCCAATGATTTTGTACGTGAAACTAAAATTTGGGGGAGTGGACTTGCTCTTCACTTTAATGTCCCAAAACACTATAGTTTCACGACATTGACGTAAAATAAAATGGAAAAACTTGTCGTGCAAGTTGCAATTATTCCTAAACTACAGAATTGAAAAGATTATGCAGTTGGTGGTTACTGCCAATGATTTTGTACGTGAAACTAAAAATTGGGGGAGTGGTCTTGCTCTTCACTGTAATGCCCCAAAACACTATAGTTTCACGACATTGATGTAAAATAAAATGGAAATATATATTGTACAAGTTGCAATTATTCCTAAACTACAGAATTGAAAAGATTATGCAGTTGGTGGTCAGTGTCAATGATTTTGTACGTGAAACTAAAAATTGGGGGAGTGGTCTTGCTCTTCACTTTAATGATCCAAAATAGTATACTGTCAAGAATTGACATAAGATAAAATGACAATATATGCTCTGCAAATTGCAATTATTCTTAAACTCATGAATTGAAAAGATTATGCAGTTGCTGGTCATTGTCCATCATTCTATACGTGAAACTAAAAATTGGGGGAGTGGTCTTGCTCTTCTCTTTAATGTCCCAAAACACTATAGTTTCACGACATTGACGTAAAATAAAATGGAAAAACTTGTCGTGCAAGTTGCAATTATTCCTAAACTACAGTATTGAAAAGATTATGCAGTTGGTGGTCACTTCCAATGATTTTGTACGTGAAACTAAAAATTGGGGGAGTGGTCTTGCTCTTCACTTTAATGTCCCAAAACACTATAGTTTCACGACATTGACGTAAAATAAAATGGAAAAACTTGTCGTGCAAGTTGCAATTATTCCTAAACTACAGAATTGAAATGATTATGCAGTTGGTGGTCACTGCCAATGATTTTGTACGTGAAACTAAAAATTGGAGGAGTGGTCTTGCTCTTCACTTGAATGTCCACAAACACTGCAATTTCAAGAAATTGACGTGAAATAAAATGGAAAAACTTGTCGTGCAAGTTGCAATTATTCCTAAACTCATGAATTGAAAAGATTATGAAGTTGGTGGTCACTGTCAATGATTTTATACGTGAAACTAAAAATTGGGGGAGTGGTCTTGCACTACACTTTAATGTCCACTAACACTGTAATTTCAAGAAATTGATGTAAAATAAAATGGAAAAACTTGTCGTGCAAGTTGCAATTATTCCTAAACTCATGAATTGAAATGATGATGAAGTTGGTGGTCACTGTCAATGATTTTGTACGTGAAACTAAAAATTGGGGGAGTGGTCTTGCTCTTCACTTTAATTTCCCAAAACACTATAGTCTCACGACATTGACGTAAAATAAAATGGAAAAACTTGTCGTGCAAGTTGCAATTATTCCTAAACTACAGAATTGAAAAGATTATAGAATTGGTGGTCACTGTCAATGAATTTGTACGTGAAACTAAAACTTGGAGGAGTGGTCTTGCTCTTCACTTCAATGTCCACAAACACTGTAATTTCAAGAAATTGACTTAAAATAAAATGGAAAAACTTGTCGTGCAAGTTGCAATTATTCCTAAACTACAGAATTGAAAAGATTATGCAATTGGTGGTTACTGCCAATGATTTTGTACGTGAAACTAAAAAATGCGGGAGTGGTCTTGCTCTTCACTTTAATGTCCCAAAACACTATAGTTTCACGACATTGACGTAAAATAAAATGGAAAAACTTGTCGTGCAAGTTGCAATTATTCCTAAACTACAGAATTGAAAAGATTATGCAATTGGTGGTTACTGCCAATGATTTTGTACGTGAAACTAAAAATTGGGGGAGTGGTCTTGCTCTTCACTTTAATGTCCCAAAACACTATAGTTTCACGACATTGACGTAAAATAAAATGGAAAAACTTGTCGTGCAAGTTGCAATTATTCCTAAACTCATAAATTGAAAAGATTATGAAGTTGGTGGTTACTGCCAATGATTTTGTACGTGAAACTAAAAATTGGAGGAGTGGTCTTGCAATATAAGTTAAATGTCCCAAAACAATATTAATTTCACGAAATTCACGTAAAATAAAATGGAAAAACTTGTCGTGCAAGTTGCAATTATTCCTAAACTCATGAATTGAAAAGATTATGAAGTTGGTGGTCACTGTCAATGATTTTCTAGGTGAAACTGAAAATTGGGGGACTGGTCTTGCTCTTCACATTAATGTCCACAAACACTGTAATTTCAAGCAATTGACGTAAAATAAAATGGAAAAACTTGTCGTGCAAGTTGCAATTATTCCTAAACTCATGAATTGAAAAGATTATGAAGTTGGTGGTCACTGTCAATCATTTTGTATGTGAAACTAAAAATTGGGGGAGTGGTCTTGCTCTTCACTTTAATGTCCCAAAGCACTCTAATTTCACGAAATTGACGTGAAATAAAATAGAAAAACTTGTCGTGCAAGTTGCAATTATTCCTAAACTACATACTTGAAAAGATTATGCAATTGGTGGTCACTTTCAATTATTTTGTACGTGAAACAAAAAATGGGGGGAGTGGTCTTGCTCTTCACTTTAATGTCCCAAAACACCATAGTTTCACGTCATTGACGTAAAATAAAATGGAAAAAATTGTCGTGCAAGTTGCAATTGTTCCTAAACTACATAATTGAAAAGATTATGCAATTGGTGGTCACTGTCAATGATTTTGTACGTGAAACTAAAAATTGGGGGAGTGGTCTTGCTCTTCACTTTAATGTCCCAAAACACCATAGTTTCACGACATTGACGTAAAATAAAATGGAAAAACTTGTCGTGCAAGTTGCAATTATTCCTAAACTACACATTTGAAAAGATTATGCAATTGGTGGTCACTGTCAATGATTTTGTACATGAAACTAAAAATTGGGGGAGTGGTCTTGCTCTTCACTTTAATGTCCCAAAACACCATAGTTACACGACATTGACGTAAAATAAAATGGAAAAACTTGTCGTGCAAGTTGCAATTATTCCTAAACTACGGTATTGAAAAGATTATGCTATTGGTGGTCACTGCCAATGATTTTGTACGTGAAACTAAAAATTGGAGGAGTGGTCTTGCAATATAAGTTAAATGTCCCAAAACAATATTAATTTCACGAAATTCACGTAAAATAAAATGGAAAAACTTGTCGTGCAAGTTGCAATTATTCCTAAACTCATGAATTGAAAAGATTATGAAGTTGGTGGTCCCTCTCAATGATTTTGCCGTGAATCTAAAAATTGGGGGAGTGGTCTTGCTCTTCACTGTAATGTCCACAAACACTGTAATTTCAAGAAATTGACGTAAAATAAAATGGAAAAACTTGTCGTGCAAGTTGCAATTATTCCTAAACTCGTGAATTGAAAAGATTATGCAATTGGTGGTCACTGTCAATGATTTTGTACGTGAAACTAAAAATTGGAGGAGTGGTCTTGCAATATAAGTTAAATGTCCCAAAACAATATTAATTTCACGAAATTCACGTCAAATAAAATGGAAATACTTGTCGTGCAAGTTTCAATTATTCCTAAACTCATGAATTGAAAATATTATGAAGTTGGTGGTCCCTCTCAATGATTTTGCCGTGAATCTAAAAATTGGGGGAGTGGTCTTGCTCTTCACTTTAATGTCCCAAAACACTATTAATATCACGAAATTCACGTAAAATAAAATGGAAAAACCTGTCGTGCAAGTTGCAATTATTCCTAAACTCATGAATTGAAAAGATTATGAAGTTGGTGGTCACTGTCAATGATTTTGTACGTGAAACTAAAAATTGGGGGAGTGGTCTTGCTCTATAACTTAAATATTCCAAAACAATTTTAATTTCACGAAATTCACTTAAAATAAAATGGAAAAACTCGTCGTGCAAGTTGCAATTATTCCTAAACTCATGAATTGAAAAGATTATGAAGTTTGTGGTCACTGTCAATGATTTTGTACGTGGAACTAAAAATTGGGGGAGTGGTCTTGCTCTTCACTTTAACGTCCCAAAACACCATAGTTTCACGACATTGACGTAAAATAAAATGGAAAAACTTGTCGTGAAGTTGCAATTATTCCTAAACTCGTGAATTGAAAAGATTATGCAATTGGTGGTCACTGTCAATGATTTTGTACGTGAAACTAAAAATTGGAGGAGTGGTCTTGCAATACAAGTTAAATGTCCCAAAACAATATTAATTTCACGAAATTCACGTCAAATAAAATGGAAAAACTTGTCGTGCAAGTTGCAATTATTCCTAAACTCATGAATTGAAAAGATTATGAAGTTGGTGGTCCCTCTCAATGATTTTGTCCGTGAATCTAAAAATTGGGGGAGTGGTCTTGTTCTTCACTGTAATGTCTACAAACACTGTAATTTCAAGAAATTGACGTAAAATAAAATGGAAAAACTTGTCGTTCAAGTTGCAATTATTCCTAAACTCATGAATTGAAAAAATTATGAAGTTGGTGGTCACTGTCAATGATTTTGTACGTGAAACTAAAAATTGGGGGAGTGGTCTTGCTCTATAACTTAAATATTCCAAAACCATTTTAATTTCACGAAATTCACGTCAAATAAAATGGAAAAACCTGTCGTGCAAGTTGCAATTATTCCTAAACTCATGAATTGAAAAGATTATGAAGTTGGTGGTCACTGTCAATGATTTTGTACGTGAAACTAAAAATTGGGGGAGTGGTCTTGCTCTATAACTTAAATATTCCAAAGCACTCTTATTTCACGAAATTGACGTGAAATAAAATAGAAAAACTTGTCGTGCAAGTTGCAATTATTCCTAAACTACATAATTGAAAAGATTATGCAATTGGTGGTCACTGTCAATGATTTTGTACGTGAAACTAAAAATTGGGGGAGTGGTCTTGCTCTTCACTTTAATGTCCCCAAACACCATAGTTTCACGACATTGACGTAAAATAAAATGGAAAAACTTGTCGTGCAAGTTGCAATTATTCCTAAACTCGTGAATTGAAAAGATTATGCAATTGGTGGTCACTGTCAATGATTTTGTACGTGAAACTAAAAATTGGAGGAGTGGTCTTGCAATACAAGTTAAATGTCCCAAAACAATATTAATTTCACGAAATTCACGTCAAATAAAATGGAAAAACCTGTCGTGCAAGTTGCAATTATTCCTAAACTCATGAATTGAAAAGATTATGAAGTTGGTGGTCCCTCTCAATGATTTTGTCCGTGAATCTAAAAATTGGGGGAGTGGTCTTGTTCTTCACTGTAATGTCTACAAACACTGTAATTTCAAGAAATTGAAGTAAAATAAAATGGAAAAACTTGTCGTTCAAGTTGCAATTATTCCTAAACTCATGAATTGAAAAAATTATGAAGTTGGTGGTCACTGTCAATGATTTTGTACGTGAAACTAAAAATTGGGGGAGTGGTCTTGCTCTATAACTTAAATATTCCAAAACCATTTTAATTTCACGAAATTCACGTCAAATAAAATGGAAAAACCTGTCGTGCAAGTTGCAATTATTCCTAAACTCATGAATTGAAAAGATTATGAAGTTGGTGGTCACTGTCAATGATTTTGTACGTGAAACTAAAAATTGTGGGAGTGGCCTTGCTCTTCACTTTAATGTCCCAAAGCACTCTAATTTCACGAAATTGACGTGAAATAATATAGAAAAACTTGTCGTGCAAGTTACAATTATTCCTAAACTACATACTTGAAAAGATTATGCAATTGGTGGTCACTGCCAATGATTTTGTACGTGAAACTAAGAATTGGGGGAGGGGTCTTGCTCTTCACTTTAATGTCCCAAAACACCATAGTTTCACGACATTGACGTAAAATAAAATGGAAAAACTTGTCGTGCAAGTTGCAATTATTCCTAAACGCATGAATTGAAAAGATAATGAAGTTGGTGGTCACTGCCAATGATTTTGTACGTGAAACTAAAAATTGGAGGAGTGGTCTTGCAATATAAGCTAAATGTCCCAAAACAATATTAATTTCACGAAATTCACGTCAAATAAAATGGAAAAACTTGTCGTGCAAGTTGCAATTATTCCTAAACTCATGAATTGAAAAGATTATGAAGTTGGTGGTTACTGTCAATGATTTTGTACGTGAAACTAAAAATTGGGGGAGTGGTCTTGCTCTTCACTTCAATGTCCACAAACACTGTAATTTCAAGAAATTGACGTAAAATAAAATGGAAAAACTTGTCGTGCAAGTTGCAATTATTCCTAAACTCGTGAATTGAAAAGATTATACAATTGGTGGTCACTGTCAATGATTTTGTACGTGAAACTAAAAATTGGAGGAGTGGTCTTGCAATATAAGTTAAATGTCCCAAAACAATATTAATTTCACGAAATTCACGTCAAATAAAATGGAAATACTTGTCGTGCAAGTTTCAATTATTCCTAAACTCATGAATTGAAAAGATTATGAAGTTGGTGGTCCCTCTCAATGATTTTGCCGTGAATCTAAAAATTGGGGGAGTGGTCTTGCTCTTCACTTTAATGTCCCAAAACACTATTAATATCACGAAATTCACGTAAAATAAAATGGAAAAACTTGTCGTGCAAGTTGCAATTATTCCTAAACTCATGAATTGAAAAGATTATGAAGTTGGTGGTCACTGTCAATGATTTTGTACGTGAAACTAAAAATTGGGGGAGTGGTCTTGCTCTATAACTTAAATATTCCAAAACAATTTTAATTTCACGAAATTCACTTAAAATAAAATGGAAAAACTTGTCGTGGAAGTTGCAATTATTCCTAAACTACAGAATTGAAAAGATTATGAAGTTTGTGGTCACTGTCAATGATTTTGTACGTGGAACTAAAAATTGGGGGAGTGGTCTTGCTCTTCACTTTAACGTCCCAAAGCACTCTTATTTCACGAAATTGACGTGAAATAAAATAGAAAAACTTGTCGTGCAAGTTGCAATTATTCCTAAACTACATAATTGAAAAGATTATGCAATTGGTGGTCACTGTCAATGATTTTGTACGTGAAACTAAAAATTGGGGGAGTGGTCTTGCTCTTCACTTTAATGTCCCAAAACACCATAGTTTCACGACATTGACGTAAAATAAAATGGAAAAACTTGTCGTGCAAGTTGCAATTATTCCTAAACTCGTGAATTGAAAAGATTATGCAATTGGTGGTCACTGTCAATGATTTTGTACGTGAAACTAAAAATTGGAGGAGTGGTCTTGCAATACAAGTTAAATGTCCCAAAACAATATCAATTTCACGAAATTCACGTCAAATAAAATGGAAAAACTTGTCGTGCAAGTTGCAATTATTCCTAAACTACAGAATTGAAAAGATTATGCAATTGGTGGTCACTGTCAATGATTTTGTACGTGAAACTAAAAATTGGGAGAGTGGTCTTGCTCTTCACTTTAATGTCCCAAAACCCCATAGTTTCACGACATTAACGTAAAATAAAATGGAGAAACTTGTCGTGCAAGTTGCAATTATTCCTAAACTACAGAATTGAAAAGATTATGCAATTGGTGGTCACTGCCAATGATTTTGTACGTGAAACTAAAAATTGGGGGAGTGGTCTTGCTCTTCACTTTAATGTCCCAAAACACCATAGTTTCACGACATTGACGTAAAATAAAATGGAAAAACTTGTCGTGCAAGTTGCAATTATTCCTAAACTCGTGAATTGAAAAGATTATGCAATTGGGGGTCACTGTCAATGATTTTGTACGTGAAACTAAAAATTGGAGGAATGGTCTTGCAATATAAGTTAAATGTCCCAAAACAATATTAATTTCACGAAATTCAGGTCAAATAAAATGGAAAAACTTGTCGTGCAAATTGCAATTATTCCTAAACTCATGAATTGAAAAGATTATGAAGTTGGTGGTCCCTCTCAATGATTTTGCCCGTGAATCTAAAAATTGGGGGAGTGGTCTTGCTCTTCACTGTAATGTCCACAAACACTGTAATTTTAAGAAATTGACGTAAAATAATATGGAAAAACTTGTCGTGCAAGTTGCAATTATTCTTAAACTCATGAATTGAAAAGATTATGAAGTTCGTGGTCACTGTCAATGATTTTGTACGTGAAACTAAAAATTGGGGGAGTGGTCTTGTTCTATAACTTAAATATTCCAAAACAATTTTAATTTCACGAAATTCACGTAAAATAAAATGGAAAAACTTGTCGTGCAAGTTGCAATTATTCCTAAACTCATGAATTGAAAAGATTATGAAGTTGGTGGTCCCTCTCAATGATTTTGCACGTGAATCTAAAAATTGGGGGAGTGGTCTTGTTCTTCACTGTAATGTCCACAAACACTGTAATTTCAAGAAATTGACGTAAAATAAAATGGAAAAACTTGTCGTGCAAGTTGCAATTATTCCTAAACTCATGAATTGAAAAAATTATGAAGTTGGTGGTCACTGTCAATGATTTTGTACGTGAAACTAAAAATTGGGGGAGTGGTCTTGCTCTATAACTTAAATATTCCAAAACAATTTTAATTTCACGAAATTGACGTAAAATAAAATGGAAAAACGTGTCATGCAAGTTGCAATTATTCCTAAACTCATGAATTGAAAAGATTATGAAGTTGGTGGTCCCTGTCAATGATTTTTTACGTGAAACTGAAAATTGGGGGAGTGGTCTTGCTCTATAACTTAAATGTCCCAAAACAATATTAATATCACGAAATTCACGTGAAATAAAATAGAAAAACTTGTCGTGCAAGTTGCAATTATTCCTAAACTACCGAATTGAAAAGATTGTGCAATTGGTGGTCACTGCCAATGATTTTGTACGTGAAACTAAAAATTGGGGGAGTGGTCTTGGTCTTCACTTTAATGCCCACTAACACTGTAATTTCAAGAAACTGACGTAAAATAAAATGGAAAAACTTGTCGTGCAAGTTGCAATTATTCCTAAACTACAGAATTGAAAAGATTATGCAATTGGTGGTCACTGCCAATGATTTTGTACGTGCAACTAAAAATTGGGGGAGTGGTCTTGCTCTACACTTTAATGTCCCAAAGCACTCTAATTTCACGAAATTGACGTGAAATAAAATAGAAAAACTTGTCGTGAAAGTTGCAATTATTCCTAAACTCATGAATTGAAAAGATTATGCAATTGGTGGTCACTGCCAATGATTTTGTACGTAAAACTAAAAATTGGGGGAGTGGTCTTGCTCTTCACTTTAATGCCCACTAACACTGTGATTTCACGAAATTGACGTAAAATAAAATGGAGAAACTTGTCGTGCAAGTTGCAATTATTCCTAAACTACAGAATTAAAAAGATTGTGCAATTGGTGGTCACTGCCAATGATTTTGTACGTGAAACTAAAAATTGGGGGAGTGGTCTTGCTCTTCACTTTAATGTCCCAAAACACTATTAATATCACGAAATTCACGTAAAATAAAATGGAAAAACTTGTCGTGCAAGTTGCAATTATTCCTAAACTACAGAATTGAAAAGATTGTGCAATTGGTGGTCACTGCCAATGATTTTGTACGTGAAACTAAAAATTGGGGCAGTGGTCTTGCTCTTCACTTTAATGTCCACTAACACTGTAATTTCAAGAAATTGACGTACAATAAAATGGAAAAACTTGTCGTGAAAGTTGCAATTATTCCTAAACTACAGAATTGAAAAGATTATGAAGTTGGTGGTCACTGTCAATGATTTTGTACGTGAAACTAAAAATTGGGGGAGTGGTCTTGCTCTTCACTTTAATGTCCACTAACACTGTAATTTCAAGAAATTGACGTAAAATAAAATGGAAAAACTTGTCGTGCAAGTTGCAATTATTCCTAAACTACAGAATTGAAAAGATTGTGCAATTGGTGGTCACTGCCAATGATTTTGTACGTGAAACTAAAAATTGGGGGAGTGGTCTTGGTCTTCACTTTAATGTCCACTAACACTGTAATTTCAAGAAATTGACGTAAAATAAAATGGAAAAACTTGTCGTGAAAGTTGCAATTATTCCTAAACTACAGAATTGAAAAGATTATGCAATTGGTGGTCACTGCCAATGATTTTGTACGTGCAACTAAAAATTGGGGGAGTGGTCTTGCTCTACACTTTAATGTCCCAAGACAATATTAATTTCACGAAATTCACGTCAAATAAAATGGAAAAACTTGTCGTGCAAGTTGCAATTATTCCTAAACTCATGAATTGAAATGATGATGAAGTTGGTGGTCACTGTCAATGATTTTGTACGTGAAATTAAAATTTGGGGGAGTGGTCTTGCCCTATAACTTAAATGTCCCAAAACAATATTAATATCACGAAATTCACGTAAAATAAAATGGAAAAACTTGTCGTGCAAGTTGCAATTATTCCTAAACTACAGAATTGAAAAGATTGTGCAATTGGTGGTCACTGCCAATGATTTTGTACGTGAAACTAAAAATTGGGGGAGTGGTCTTGCTCTTCACTTTAATGTCCACTAACACTGTAATTTCAAGAAATTCAAGTAAAATAAAATGGAAAAACTTGTCGTGAAAGTTGCAATTATTCCTAAACTACAGAATTGAAAAGATTATGAAGTTGGTGGTCACTGTCAATGATTTTGTACGTGAAACTAAAAATTGGGGGAGTGGTCTTGCTCTTCACTTTAATGTCCACAAACACTGTGATTTCACGAAATTGACGTAAAATAAAATGGAAAAACTTGTCGTGCAAGTTGCAATTATTCCTAAACTACAGAATTAAAAAGATTATGCAATTGGTGGTCACTGCCAATGATTTTGTACGTGAAACTAAAATTTGGGGGAGTGGTCTTGCTCTTCACTTTAATGTCCCAAAACACTATTAATATCACGAAATTCACGTAAAATAAAATGGAAAAACTTGTCGTGCAAGTTGCAATTATTCCTAAACTCATGAATTGAAAAGATTATGCAATTGGTGGTCACTGCCAATGATTTTGTACGTGAAACTAAAAATTGGGGGAGTGGTCTTGCTCTTCACTTTAATGCCCACTAACACTGTGATTTCACGAAATTGACGTAAAATAAAATGGAGAAACTTGTCGTGCAAGTTGCAATTATTCCTAAACTACAGAATTAAAAAGATTGTGCAATTGGTGGTCACTGCCAATGATTTTGTACGTGAAACTAAAAATTGGGGGAGTGGTCTTGCTCTTTACTTTAATGTCCACTAACACTGTAATTTCAAGAAATTGACGTGAAATAAAATAGAAAAACTTGTCGTGAAAGTTGCAATTATTCCTAAACTCATGAATTGAAAAGATTGTGCAATTGGTGGTCCCTGCCAATGATTTTGTACGTGAAACTAAAATTTGGGGGAGTGGTCTTGCTCTTCACTTTAATGTCCCAAAACACTATTAATATCACGAAATTCACGTAAAATAAAATGGAAAAACTTGTCGTGCAAGTTGCAATTATTCCTAAACTACAGAATTGAAAAGATTGTGCAATTGGTGGTCACTGCCAATGATTTTGTACGTGAAACTAAAAATTGGGGGAGTGGTCTTGCTCTTCACTTTAATGTCCACTAACACTGTAATTTCAAGAAATTGACGTAAAATAAAATGGAAAAACTTGTCGTGAAAGTTGCAATTATTCCTAAACTACAGAATTGAAAAGATTATGAAGTTGGTGGTCACTGTCAATGATTTTGTACGTGAAACTAAAAATTGGGGGAGTGGTCTTGCTCTTCACTTTAATGTCCACTAACACTGTAATTTCAAGAAATTGACGTAAAATAAAATGGAAAAACTTGTCGTGCAAGTTGCAATTATTCCTAAACTACAGAATTGAAAAGATTGTGCAATTGGTGGTCACTGCCAATGATTTTGTACGTGAAACTAAAAATTGGGGGAGTGGTCTTGCTCTTCACTTTAATGTCCACTAACACTGTAATTTCAAGAAATTGACGTAAAATAAAATGGAAAAACTTGTCGTGAAAGTTGCAATTATTCCTAAACTACAGAATTGAAAAGATTATGCAATTGGTGGTCACTGCCAATGATTTTGTACGTGCAACTAAAAATTGGGGGAGTGGTCTTGCTCTACACTTTAATGTCCCAAGACAATATTAATTTCACGAAATTCACGTCAAATAAAATGGAAAAACTTGTCGTGCAAGTTGCAATTATTCCTAAACTCATGAATTGAAATGATGATGAAGTTGGTGGTCACTGTCAATGATTTTGTACGTGAAATTAAAATTTGGGGGAGTGGTCTTGCCCTATAACTTAAATGTCCCAAAACAATATTAATATCACGAAATTCACGTAAAATAAAATGGAAAAACTTGTCGTGCAAGTTGCAATTATTCCTAAACTACAGAATTGAAAAGATTGTGCAATTGGTGGTCACTGCCAATGATTTTGTACGTGAAACTAAAAATTGGGGGAGTGGTCTTGCTCTTCACTTTAATGTCCACTAACACTGTAATTTCAAGAAATTGACGTAAAATAAAATGGAAAAACTTGTCGTGAAAGTTGCAATTATTCCTAAACTACAGAATTGAAAAGATTATGAAGTTGGTGGTCACTGTCAATGATTTTGTACGTGAAACTAAAAATTGGGGGAGTGGTCTTGCTCTTCACTTTAATGTCCACAAACACTGTGATTTCACGAAATTGACGTAAAATAAAATGGAAAAACTTGTCGTGCAAGTTGCAATTATTCCTAAACTACAGAATTAAAAAGATTATGCAATTGGTGGTCACTGCCAATGATTTTGTACGTGAAACTAAAATTTGGGGGAGTGGTCTTGCTCTTCACTTTAATGTCCCAAAACACTATTAATATCACGAAATTCACGTAAAATAAAATGGAAAAACTTGTCGTGCAAGTTGCAATTATTCCTAAACTACAGAATTGAAAAGATTGTGCAATTGGTGGTCACTGCCAATGATTTTGTACGTGAAACTAAAAATTGGGGGAGTGGTCTTGCTCTTCACTTTAATGTCCACTAACACTGTAATTTCAAGAAATTGACGTAAAATAAAATGGAAAAACTTGTCGTGAAAGTTGCAATTATTCCTAAACTACAGAATTGAAAAGATTATGAAGTTGGTGGTCACTGCCAATGATTTTGTACGTGAAACTAAAAATTGGGGGAGTGGTCTTGCTCTTCACTGTAATGTCCACAAACACTGTAATTTCAAGAAATTGACGTAAAATAAAATGGAAAAACTTGTCGTGCAAGTTGCAATTATTCCTAAACTCATGAATTGAAAAAATTATGAAGTTGGTGGTCACTGTCAATGATTTTGTACGTGAAACTAAAAATTGGGGGAGTGGTCTTGCTCTAAACTTTAATGTCCCAAAACAATATTAATTTCACGAAATTCACGTGAAATAAAATGGAAAAACTTGTCGTGCAAGTTGCAATTATTCCTAAACTCATGAATTGAAATGATGATGAAGTTGGTGGTCACTGTCAATGATTTTTTACGTGAAATTAAAATTTGGGGGACTGGTCTTGCCCTATAACTTAAATGTCCCAAAACAATATTAATATCACGAAATTCACGTAAAATAAAATGGAAAAACTTGTCGTGCAAGTTGCAATTATTCCTAAACTACAGAATTGAAAAGATTGTGCAATTGGTGGTCACTGCCAATGATTTTGTACGTGCAACTAAAAATTGGGGGAGTGGTCTTGCTCTATAACTTAAATGTCCACTAACACTGTAATTTCACGAAATTGACGTAAAATAAAATGGAAAAACTTGTCGTGAAAGTTGCAATTATTCCTAAACTACAGAATTGAAAAGATTATGAAGTTGGTGGTCACTGTCAATGATTTTGTACGTGAAACTAAAAATTGGGGGAGTGGTCTTGCTCTTCACTTTAATGTCCACAAACACTGTGATTTCACGAAATTGACGTAAAATAAAATGGAGAAACTTGTCGTGCAAGTTGCAATTATTCCTAAACTACAGAATTGAAAAGATTATGCAATTGGTGGTCACTGCCAATGATTTTGTACGTGAAACTAAAAATTGGGGGAGTGGTCTTGCTCTTCACTTTAATGTCCACTAACACTGTAATTTCAAAAAATTGACGTAAAATAAAATGGAAAAACTTGTCGTGAAAGTTGCAATTATTCCTAAACTCATGAATTGAAAAGATTATGCAATTGGTGGTCACTGCCAATGATTTTGTACGTGCAACTAAAAATTGGGGGAGTGGTCTTGCTCTAAACTTTAATGTCCACTAACACTGTAATTTCAAGAAATTGACATAAAATAAAATGGAAAAACTTGTCGTGAAAGTTGCAATTATTCCGAAACTCATGAATTGAAATGATGATGAAGGTGGTGGTCACTGTCAATGATTTTGTACGTGAAATTAAAATTTGGGGGAGTGGTCTTGCCCTATAACTTAAATGTCCCAAAACAATATTAATATCACGAAATTCACGTAAAATAAAATGGAAAAACTTGTCGTGCAAGTTGCAATTATTCCTAAACTACAGAATTGAAAAGATTGTGCAATTGGTGGTCACTGCCAATGATTTTGTACGTGAAACTAAAAATTGGGGGAGTGGTCTTGCTCTTCACTTTAATGTCCACTAACACTGTAATTTCAAGAAATTGACGTAAAATAAAATGGAAAAACTTGTCGTGAAAGTTGCAATTATTCCTAAACTACAGAATTGAAAAGATTATGCAATTGGTGGTCACTGCCAATGATTTTGTACGTGCAACTAAAAATTGGGGGAGTGGTCTTGCTCTACACTTTAATGTCCCAAAACAATATTAATTTCACGGAATTCACGTCAAATAAAATGGAAAAACTTGTCGTGCAAGTTGCAATTATTCCTAAACTCATGAATTGAAATGATGATGAAGTTGGTGGTCACTGTCAATGATTTTGTACGTGAAATTAAAATTTGGGGGAGTGGTCTTGCCATATAACTTAAATGTCCCAAAACAATATTAATATCACGAAATTCACGTAAAATAAAATGGAAAAACTTGTCGTGCAAGTTGCAATTATTCCTAAACTCATGAATTGAAATGATGATGAAGTTGGTGGTCCCTGTCAATGATTTTGTACGTGAAACTGAAAATTGGGGGAGTGGTCTTGCTCTACACTTTAATGTCCCAAAGCACTCTAGTTTCACGAAATTGACGTGAAATACAATAGAAAAACTTGTCGTGAAAGTTGCAATTATTCCTAAACTACAGAATTGAAAAGATTATGCAATTGGTGGTCACTGCCAATGATTTTGTACGTGAAACTAAAAATTGGGGGAGTGGTCTTGCTCTGCACTTAAATGTCCCAAAACACTATAATTTCCCGAAATTGACGTGAAATAAAATGGAAAAACTTGTCGTGCAAGTTGCAATTATTCCTAAACTCATGAATTGAAAAGATTATGCAATTGGTGGTCACTGCCAATGATTTTGTACGTGAAACTAAAAATTGGGGGAGTGGTCTTGCTCTTCACTTTAATGTCCCAAAACAATATTAATATTACGAAATTCACGTAAAATAAAATGGAAAAACTTGTCGTGCAAGTTGCAATTATTCCTAAACTACAGAATTGAAAAGATTGTGCAATTGGTGGTCACTGCCAATGATTTTGTACGTGAAACTAAAAATTGGGGGAGTGCTCCTGCTCTTCACTTTAATGTCCACTAACACTGTAATTTCAAGAAATTGACGTAAAATAAAATGGAAAAACTTGTCGTGAAAGTTGCAATTATTCCTAAACTACAGAATTCAAAAGATTATGCAATTGGTGGACCCTGCCAATGATTTTGTACGTGCAACTAAAAATTGGGGGAGTGGTCTTGCTCTTCACTTTAATGTCCCAAAACACTATTAATATCACGAAATTCAGATAAAATAAAATGGAAAAACTTGTCGTGCAAGTTGCAATTATTTCCTAAACTCATGAATTGAAAAGATTATGCAATTGGTGGTCACTGCCAATGATTTTGTACGTGAAACTAAAAATTGGGGGAGTGGTCTTGTTCTATAACTTAAATATTCCAAAACAATTTTAATTTCACGAAATTCACGTAAAATAAAATGGAAAAACTTGCCGTGCAAGTTGCAATTATTCCTAAACTACAGAATTGAAAAGATTATGAAGTTGGTGGTCACTGTCAATGATTTTGTACGTGCAACTAAAAATTAGGAGAGTGGTCTTGCTCTATAACTTAAATGTCCCAAAACAATATTAATATCACGAAATTCACGTAAAATAAAATGGAAAAAATTGTCGTGCAAGTTGCAATTATTCCTAAACTACAGAATTGAAAAGATTATGAAGTTGGTGGTCCCTCTCAATGATTTTGCCCGTGAATCTAAAAATTGGGGGAATGGTCTTGCTCTTCACTGTAATGTCCACAAACACTGTAATTTCAAGAAATTGACGTAAAATAAAATGGAAAAACTTGTCGTGCAAGTTGCAATTATTCCTAAACTACAGAATTAAAAAGATTATGCAATTGGTGGTCACTGCCGATGATTTTGTACGTGAAACTAAAAATTGGGGGAGTGGTCTTGCTCTTCACTTTAATGTCCCAAAACACTATTAATATCACGAAATTCACGTAAAATAAAATGGAAAAACTTGTCGTGCAAGTTGCAATTATTCCTAAACTCATGAATTGAAAAGATTATGAAGTTGGTGGTCACTGTCAATGATTTTGTACGTGCAACTAAAAATTGGGGGAGTGGTCTTGTTCTATAACTTAAATATTCCAAAACAATTTTAATTTCACGAAATTCACGTAAAATAAAATGGAAAAACCTGTCATGCAAGTTGCAATTATTCCTAAACTCATGAATTGAAAAGATTATGAAGTTGGTGGTCACTGTCAATGATTTTGTACGTGCAACTAAAAATTGGGGGAGTGGTCTTGTTCTATAACTTAAATATTCCAACACAATTTTAATTTCACGAAATTCACGTAAAATAAAATGGAAAAACTTGTCGTGCAAGTTGCAATTATTCCTAAACTCATGAATTGAAAAGATTATGCAATTGGTGGTCACTGCCAATGATTTTGTACGTGAAACTAAAAATTGGGGGAGTGGTCTTGCTCTTCACTTTAATGTCCCAAAATACTATTAATATCACGAAATTCACATAAAATAAAATGGAAAAACTTGCCGTGCAAGTTGCAATTATTCCTAAACTCATGAATTGAAAAGATTATGAAGTTGGTGGTCACTGTCAATGATTTTGTACGTGCAACTAAAAATTGGGGGAGTGGTCTTGTTCTATAATTTAAATATTCCAAAACAATTTTAATTTCACGAAATTCACGTAAAATAAAATGGAAAAACTTGTCGTGCAAGTTGCAATTATTCCTAAACTCATGAATTGAAAAGATTATGAAGTTGGTGGTCACTGTCAATGATTTTGTACGTGCAACTAAAAATTGGGGGAGTGGTCTTGTTCTATAACTTAAATATTCCAAAACAATTTTAATTTCACGAAATTCACGTAAAATAAAATGGAAAAACTTGCCGTGCAAGTTGCAATTATTCCTAAACTACAGAATTGAAAAGATTATGAAGTTGGTGGTCACTGTCAATGATTTTGTACGTGCAACTAAAAATTAGGAGAGTGGTCTTGCTCTATAACTTAAATGTCCCAAAACAATATTAATATCACGAAATTCACGTAAAATAAAATGGAAAAAATTGTCGTGCAAGTTGCAATTATTCCTAAACTACAGAATTGAAAAGATTATGAAGTTGGTGGTCCCTCTCAATGATTTTGCCCGTGAATCTAAAAATTGGGGGAATGGTCTTGCTCTTCACTGTAATGTCCACAAACACTGTAATTTCAAGAAATTGACGTAAAATAAAATGGAAAAACTTGTCGTGCAAGTTGCAATTATTCCTAAACTACAGAATTAAAAAGATTAGGCAATTGGTGGTCACTGCCGATGATTTTGTACGTGAAACTAAAAATTGGGGGAGTGGTCTTGCTCTTCACTTTAATGTCCCAAAACACTATTAATATCACGAAATTGACGTAAAATAAAATGGAAAAACTTGTCGTGCAAGTTGCAATTATTCCTAAACTCATGAATTGAAAAGATTATGAAGTTGGTGGTCACTGTCAATGATTTTGTACGTGCAACTAAAAATTGGGGGAGTGGTCTTGTTCTATAACTTAAATATTCCAAAACAATTTTAATTTCACGAAATTCACGTAAAATAAAATGGAAAAACTTGTTGTGCAAGTTGTAATTATTTCTAAACTCATGAATTGAAAAGAATAAGCACTTGGTGGTCGCTTTCGATGATTTTGTACCTGAAACTAAAAATTGGAGGAACGGTCTTGCCTTGCACTTTAATGTCTAAAGAAATATGATACCACGAAATTCACGTAAAATAAAATGGGAAAACTTGTTGTGCAAGTTGTAATTATTCCTAAACTCATGAATTGAAAAGAATATGCACTTGGTGGTCGCTTTCGATGATTTTGTACATGAAACTAAAAATTGGAGGAACGGTCTTGCCTTGCACTTTAATGTCCAAAAAAATATAATATCACGAAATTCACATAAAATAAAATGGAAAAACTTGTTGTGCAAGTTGTAATTATTCCTAAACTCATGAATTGAAAAGAATAAGCACTTGGTGGTCGCTTTCGATGATTTTGTACATGAAACTAAAAATTGGGGGAACGGTCTTGCCTTGCACTTTATTGCTTAACAAAATATGATACCACGAAATTCACGTAAAATAAAATGGGAAAACTTGTTGTGCAAGTTGTAATTATTCCTAAACTCATGAATTGAAAAGAATATGCACTTGGTGGTCGCTTTGGATGATTTTGTACATGAAACTAAAAATTGGAGGAACGGTCTTGCCTTGCACTTTAATGTCCAAGAAGATATAATATCACGAAATTCACATAAAATGAAATGGAAAAACTTGTTGTGCAAGTTGGAATTATTCCTAAACTCATGAATTGAAAAGAATAAGCACTTGGTGGTCGCTTTCGATGATTTTGTACATGAAACTAAAAATTGGAGGAACGGTCTTGCCTTGCACTTTAATGTCCAAGAAGATATAATATCACGAAATTCACATAAAATAAAATGGAAAAACTTGTTGTGCAAGTTGTAATTATTCCTAAACTCATGAATTGAAAAGAATATGCACTTGGTGGTCGCTTTCGATGATTTTGTACATGAAACTAAAAATTGGAGGAACGGTCTTGCCTTGCACTTTAATGTCTAAGAAGATATAATATCACGAAATTCACGTAAAATAAAATGGAAAAACTTGTTGTGCAAGTTGTAATTATTCCTAAACTCATGAATTGAAAAGAATATGCACTTGGTGGTCGCTTTCGATGATTTTGTACATGAAACTAAAAATTGGAGGAACGGTCTTGCCTTGCACTTTAATGTCCAAGAAGATAAAATATCACGAAATTCACATAAAATAAAATGGAAAAACTTGTTGTGCAAGTTGTAATTATTCCTAAACTCATGAATTGAAAAGAATATGCACTTGGTGGTCGCTTTCGATGATTTTGTACATGAAACTAAAAATTGGAGGAACGGTCTTGCCTTGCACTTTAATGTCCAAGAAGATATAATATCACGAAATTCACATAAAATAAAATGGAAAAACTTGTTGTGCAAGTTGTAATTATTCCTAAACTCATGAATTGAAAAGAATATGCACTTGGTGGTCGCTTTGGATGATTTTGTACATGAAACTAAAAATTGGAGGAACGGTCTTGCCTTGCACTTTAATGTCCAAGAAGATATAATATCACGAAATTCACATAAAATAAAATGGAAAAACTTGTTGTGCAAGTTGTAATTATTCCTAAACTCATGAATTGAAAAGAATATGCACTTGGTGGTCGCTTTGGATGATTTTGTACATGAAACTAAAAATTGGAGGAACGGTCTTGCCTTGCACTTTATTGCTTAACAAAATATGATACCACGAAATTCACATAAAAAAAAATGGAAAAAATTGTTGTGCAAGTTGTAATTATTCCTAAACTCATGAATTGAAAAGAATATGCACTTGGTGGTCGCTTTCGATGATTTTGTACATGAAACTAAAAATTGGAGGAACGGTCTTGCCTTGCACTTTAATGTCCAAAAAAATATAATATCACGAAATTCACATAAAATAAAATGGAAAAACTTGTTGTGCAAGTTGTAATTATTCCTAAACTCATGAATTGAAAAGAATAAGCACTTGGTGGTCGCTTTCGATGATTTTGTACATGAAACTAAAAATTGGGGGAACGGTCTTGCCTTGCACTTTATTGCTTAACAAAATATGATACCACGAAATTCACGTAAAATAAAATGGGAAAACTTGTTGTGCAAGTTGTAATTATTCCTAAACTCATGAATTGAAAAGAATATGCACTTGGTGGTCGCTTTGGATGATTTTGTACATGAAACTAAAAATTGGAGGAACGGTCTTGCCTTGCACTTTAATGTCCAAGAAGATATAATATCACGAAATTCACATAAAATGAAATGGAAAAACTTGTTGTGCAAGTTGGAATTATTCCTAAACTCATGAATTGAAAAGAATAAGCACTTGGTGGTCGCTTTCGATGATTTTGTACATGAAACTAAAAATTGGAGGAACGGTCTTGCCTTGCACTTTAATGTCCAAGAAGATATAATATCACGAAATTCACATAAAATAAAATGGAAAAACTTGTTGTGCAAGTTGTAATTATTCCTAAACTCATGAATTGAAAAGAATATGCACTTGGTGGTCGCTTTCGATGATTTTGTACATGAAACTAAAAATTGGAGGAACGGTCTTGCCTTGCACTTTAATGTCTAAGAAGATATAATATCACGAAATTCACGTAAAATAAAATGGAAAAACTTGTTGTGCAAGTTGTAATTATTCCTAAACTCATGAATTGAAAAGAATATGCACTTGGTGGTCGCTTTCGATGATTTTGTACATGAAACTAAAAATTGGAGGAACGGTCTTGCCTTGCACTTTAATGTCCAAGAAGATATAATATCACGAAATTCACATAAAATAAAATGGAAAAACTTGTTGTGCAAGTTGTAATTATTCCTAAACTCATGAATTGAAAAGAATATGCACTTGGTGGTCGCTTTCGATGATTTTGTACATGAAACTAAAAATTGGAGGAACGGTCTTGCCTTGCACTTTAATGTCCAAAAAAATATAATATCACGAAATTCACATAAAATAAAATGGAAAAACTTGTTGTGCAAGTTGTAATTATTCCTAAACTCATGAATTGAAAAGAATATGCACTTGGTGGTCGCTTTGGATGATTTTGTACATGAAACTAAAAATTGGAGGAACGGTCTTGCCTTGCACTTTAATGTCCAAGAAGATATAATATCACGAAATTCACATAAAATAAAATGGAAAAACTTGTTGTGCAAGTTGTAATTATTCCTAAACTCATGAATTGAAAAGAATATGCACTTGGTGGTCGCTTTGGATGATTTTGTACATGAAACTAAAAATTGGAGGAACGGTCTTGCCTTGCACTTTATTGCTTAACAAAATATGATACCACGAAATTCACATAAAAAAAAATGGAAAAAATTGTTGTGCAAGTTGTAATTATTCCTAAACTCATGAATTGAAAAGAATATGCACTTGGTGGTCGCTTTCGATGATTTTGTACATGAAACTAAAAATTGGAGGAACGGTCTTGCCTTGCACTTTAATGTCCAAGAAGATATAATATCACGAAATTCACATAAAATAAAATGGAAAAACTTGTTGTGCAAGTTGGAATTATTCCTAAACTCATGAATTGAAAAGAATAAGCACTTGGTGGTCGCTTTCGATGATTTTGTACATGAAACTAAAAATTGGGGGAACGGTCTTGCCTTGCACTTTATTGCTTAACAAAATATGATACCACGAAATTCACGTAAAATAAAATGGAAAAACTTGTTGTGCAAGTTGTAATTATTCCTAAACTCATGAATTGAAAAGAATAAGCACTTGGTGGTCGCTTTCGATGATTTTGTACATGAAACTAAAAATTGGAGGAACGGTCTTGCCTTGCACTTTAATGTCTAAAGAAATATGATACCACGAAATTCACGTAAAATAAAATGGAAAAACTTGTTGTGCAAGTTGTAATTATTCCTAAACTCATGAATTGAAAAGAATAAGCACTTGGTGGTCGCTTTCGATGATTTTGTACCTGAAACTAAAAATTGGAGGAACGGTCTTGCCTTGCACTTTAATGTCTAAAGAAATATGATACCACGAAATTCACGTAAAATAAAATGGAAAAACTTGTTGTGCAAGTTGTAATTATTCCTAAACTCATGAATTGAAAAGAATAAGCACTTGGTGGTCGCTTTCGATGATTTTGTACCTGAAACTAAAAATTGGAGGAACGGTCTTGCCTTGCACTTTAATGTCTAAAGAAATATGATACCACGAAATTCACGTAAAATAAAATGGAAAAACTTGTTGTGCAAGTTGGAATTATTCCTAAACTCATGAATTGAAAAGAATATGCACTTGGTGGTCGCTTTGGATGATTTTGTACATGAAACTAAAAATTGGAGGAACGGTCTTGCCTTGCACTTTAATGTCTAAGAAGATATAATATCACGAAATTCACATAAAATAAAATGGAAAAACTTGTTGTGCAAGTTGTAATTATTCCTAAACTCATGAATTGAAAAGAATATGCACTTGGTGGTCGCTTTCGATGATTTTGTACATGAAACTAAAAATTGGAGGAACGGTCTTGCCTTGCACTTTAATGTCCAAGAAGATATAATATCACGAAATTCACATAAAATATAATGGAAAAACTTGTTGTGCAAGTTGTAATTATTCCTAAACTCATGAATTGAAAAGAATATGCACTTGGTGGTCGCTTTCGATGATTTTGTACATGAAACTAAAAATTGGAGGAACGGTCTTGCCTTGCACTTTAATGTCCAAGAAGATATAATATCACGAAATTCACATAAAATATAATGGAAAAACTTGTTGTGCAAGTTGTAATTATTCCTAAACTCATGAATTGAAAAGAATATGCACTTGGTGGTCGCTTTGGATGATTTTGTACATGAAACTAAAAATTGGGGGAACGGTCTTGCCTTGCACTTTATTGCTTAACAAAATATGATACCACGAAATTCACGTAAAATAAAATGGGAAAACTTGTTGTGCAAGTTGTAATTATTCCTAAACTCATGAATTGAAAAGAATATGCACTTGGTGGTCGCTTTGGATGATTTTGTACATGAAACTAAAAATTGGAGGAACGGTCTTGCCTTGCACTTTAATGTCCAAGAAGATATAATATCACGAAATTCACATAAAATAAAATGGAAAAACTTGTTGTGCAAGTTGTAATTATTCCTAAACTCATGAATTGAAAAGAATAAGCACTTGGTGGTCGCTTTCGATGATTTTGTACATGAAACTAAAAATTGGAGGAACGGTCTTGCCTTGCACTTTATTGCTTAACAAAATATGATACCACGAAATTCACGTAAAATAAAATGGAAAAACTTGTTGTGCAAGTTGTAATTATTCCTAAACTCATGAATTGAAAAGAATAAGCACTTGGTGGTCGCTTTCGATGATTTTGTACATGAAACTAAAAATTGGAGGAACGGTCTTGCCTTGCACTTTAATGTCCAAGAAGATATAATATCACGAAATTCACATAAAATAAAATGGAAAAACTTGTTGTGCAAGTTGTAATTATTCCTAAACTCATGAATTGAAAAGAATATGCACTTGGTGGTCGCTTTGGATGATTTTGTACATGAAACTAAAAATTGGAGGAACGGTCTTGCCTTGCACTTTATTGCTTAACAAAATATGATACCACGAAATTCACGTAAAATAAAATGGAAAAACTTGTTGTGCAAGTTGTAATTATTCCTAAACTCATGAATTGAAAAGAATAAGCACTTGGTGGTCGCTTTCGATGATTTTGTACCTGAAACTAAAAATTGGAGGAACGGTCTTGCCTTGCACTTTAATGTCTAAAGAAATATGATACCACGAAATTCACGTAAAATAAAATGGAAAAACTTGTTGTGCAAGTTGGAATTATTCCTAAACTCATGAATTGAAAAGAATATGCACTTGGTGGTCGCTTTGGATGATTTTGTACATGAAAATAAAAATTGGAGGAACGGTCTTGCCTTGCACTTTAATGTCCAAGAAGATATAATATCACGAAATTCACATAAAATAAAATGGAAAAACTTGTTGTGCAAGTTGGAATTATTCCTAAACTCATGAATTGAAAAGAATAAGCACTTGGTGGTTGCTTTCGATGATTTTGTACATGAAACTAAAAATTGGGGGAACGGTCTTGCCTTGCACTTTATTGCTTAACAAAATATGATACCACGAAATTCACGTAAAATAAAATGGAAAAACTTGTTGTGCAAGTTGTAATTATTCCTAAACTCATGAATTGAAAAGAATAAGCACTTGGTGGTCGCTTTCGATGATTTTGTACCTGAAACTAAAAATTGGAGGAACGGTCTTGCCTTGCACTTTAATGTCTAAAGAAATATGATACCACGAAATTCACGTAAAATAAAATGGGAAAACTTGTTGTGCAAGTTGTAATTATTCCTAAACTCATGAATTGAAAAGAATATGCACTTGGTGGTCGCTTTGGATGATTTTGTACATGAAACTAAAAATTGGAGGAACGGTCTTGCCTTGCACTTTAATGTCCAAGAAGATATAATATCACGAAATTCACATAAAATAAAATGGAAAAACTTGTTGTGCAAGTTGGAATTATTCCTAAACTCATGAATTGAAAAGAATATGCACTTGGTGGTCGCTTTCGATGATTTTGTACATGAAACTAAAAATTGGGGGAACGGTCTTGCCTTGCACTTTATTGCTTAACAAAATATGATACCACGAAATTCACGTAAAATAAAATGGAAAAACTTGTTGTGCAAGTTGTAATTATTCCTAAACTCATGAATTGAAAAGAATAAGCACTTGGTGGTCGCTTTCGATGATTTTGTACCTGAAACTAAAAATTGGAGGAACGGTCTTGCCTTGCACTTTAATGTCCAAGAAGATATAATATCACGAAATTCACATAAAATATAATGGAAAAACTTGTTGTGCAAGTTGTAATTATTCCTAAACTCATGAATTGAAAAGAATAAGCACTTGGTGGTCGCTTTCGATGATTTTGTACCTGAAACTAAAAATTGGAGGAACGGTCTTGCCTTGCACTTTAATGTCTAAAGAAATATGATACCACGAAATTCACGTAAAATAAAATGGAAAAACTTGTTGTGCAAGTTGTAATTATTCCTAAACTCATGAATTGAAAAGAATAAGCACTTGGTGGTCGCTTTCGATGATTTTGTACATGAAACTAAAAATTGGAGGAACGGTCTTGCCTTGCACTTTAATGTCCAAGAAGATATAATATCACGAAATTCACATAAAATAAAATGGAAAAACTTGTTGTGCAAGTTGTAATTATTCCTAAACTCATGAATTGAAAAGAATATGCACTTGGTGGTCGCTTTGGATGATTTTGTACATGAAACTAAAAATTGGAGGAACGGTCTTGCCTTGCACTTTAATGTCCAAGAAGATATAATATCACGAAATTCACATAAAATAAAATGGAAAAACTTGTTGTGCAAGTTGTAATTATTCCTAAACTCATGAATTGAAAAGAATATGCACTTGGTGGTCGCTTTCGATGATTTTGTACATGAAAATAAAAATTGGAGGAACGGTGTTGCCTTGCACTTTAATGTCTAAGAAGATATAATATCACGAAATTCACATAAAATAAAATGGAAAAACTTGTTGTGCAAGTTGGAATTATTCCTAAACTCATGAATTGAAAAGAATAAGCACTTGGTGGTCGCTTTCGATGATTTTGTACATGAAACTAAAAATTGGGGGAACGGTCTTGCCTTGCACTTTATTGCTTAACAAAATATGATACCACGAAATTCACGTAAAATAAAATGGAAAAACTTGTTGTGCAAGTTGTAATTATTCCTAAACTCATGAATTGAAAAGAATAAGCACTTGGTGGTCGCTTTCGATGATTTTGTACCTGAAACTAAAAATTGGAGGAACGGTCTTGCCTTGCACTTTAATGTCTAAAGAAATATGATACCACGAAATTCACGTAAAATAAAATGGGAAAACTTGTTGTGCAAGTTGTAATTATTCCTAAACTCATGAATTGAAAAGAATATGCACTTGGTGGTCGCTTTGGATGATTTTGTACATGAAAATAAAAATTGGAGGAACGGTCTTGCCTTGCACTTTAATGTCCAAGAAGATATAATATCACGAAATTCACATAAAATAAAATGGAAAAACTTGTTGTGCAAGTTGGAATTATTCCTAAACTCATGAATTGAAAAGAATAAGCACTTGGTGGTCGCTTTCGATGATTTTGTACATGAAACTAAAAATTGGAGGAACGGTCTTGCCTTGCACTTTATTGCTTAACAAAATATGATACCACGAAATTCACGTAAAATAAAATGGGAAAACTTGTTGTGCAAGTTGTAATTATTCCTAAACTCATGAATTGAAAAGAATATGCACTTGGTGGTCGCTTTGGATGATTTTGTACATGAAAATAAAAATTGGAGGAACGGTCTTGCCTTGCACTTTAATGTCCAAGAAGATATAATATCACGAAATTCACATAAAATAAAATGGAAAAACTTGTTGTGCAAGTTGGAATTATTCCTAAACTCATGAATTGAAAAGAATAAGCACTTGGTGGTCGCTTTCGATGATTTTGTACATGAAACTAAAAATTGGAGGAACGGTCTTGCCTTGCACTTTATTGCTTAACAAAATATGATACCACGAAATTCACGTAAAATAAAATGGGAAAACTTGTTGTGCAAGTTGTAATTATTCCTAAACTCATGAATTGAAAAGAATAAGCACTTGGTGGTCGCTTTCGATGATTTTGTACCTGAAACTAAAAATTGGAGGAACGGTCTTGCCTTGCACTTTAATGTCCAAGAAGATATAATATCACGAAATTCACATAAAATAAAATGGAAAAACTTGTTGTGCAAGTTGTAATTATTCCTAAACTCATGAATTGAAAAGAATATGCACTTGGTGGTCGCTTTGGATGATTTTGTACATGAAACTAAAAATTGGAGGAACGGTCTTGCCTTGCACTTTAATGTCCAAGAAGATATAATATCACGAAATTCACATAAAATAAAATGGAAAAACTTGTTGTGCAAGTTGGAATTATTCCTAAACTCATGAATTGAAAAGAATAAGCACTTGGTGGTTGCTTTCGATGATTTTGTACATGAAACTAAAAATTGGGGGAACGGTCTTGCCTTGCACTTTATTGCTTAACAAAATATGATACCACGAAATTCACGTAAAATAAAATGGAAAAACTTGTTGTGCAAGTTGTAATTATTCCTAAACTCATGAATTGAAAAGAATAAGCACTTGGTGGTCGCTTTCGATGATTTTGTACCTGAAACTAAAAATTGGAGGAACGGTCTTGCCTTGCACTTTAATGTCTAAAGAAATATGATACCACGAAATTCACGTAAAATAAAATGGGAAAACTTGTTGTGCAAGTTGTAATTATTCCTAAACTCATGAATTGAAAAGAATATGCACTTGGTGGTCGCTTTGGATGATTTTGTACATGAAACTAAAAATTGGAGGAACGGTCTTGCCTTGCACTTTAATGTCCAAGAAGATATAATATCACGAAATTCACATAAAATAAAATGGAAAAACTTGTTGTGCAAGTTGGAATTATTCCTAAACTCATGAATTGAAAAGAATAAGCACTTGGTGGTCGCTTTCGATGATTTTGTACATGAAACTAAAAATTGGGGGAACGGTCTTGCCTTGCACTTTATTGCTTAACAAAATATGATACCACGAAATTCACGTAAAATAAAATGGAAAAACTTGTTGTGCAAGTTGTAATTATTCCTAAACTCATGAATTGAAAAGAATAAGCACTTGGTGGTCGCTTTCGATGATTTTGTACCTGAAACTAAAAATTGGAGGAACGGTCTTGCCTTGCACTTTAATGTCCAAGAAGATATAATATCACGAAATTCACATAAAATATAATGGAAAAACTTGTTGTGCAAGTTGTAATTATTCCTAAACTCATGAATTGAAAAGAATAAGCACTTGGTGGTCGCTTTCGATGATTTTGTACCTGAAACTAAAAATTGGAGGAACGGTCTTGCCTTGCACTTTAATGTCTAAAGAAATATGATACCACGAAATTCACGTAAAATAAAATGGAAAAACTTGTTGTGCAAGTTGTAATTATTCCTAAACTCATGAATTGAAAAGAATAAGCACTTGGTGGTCGCTTTCGATGATTTTGTACATGAAACTAAAAATTGGAGGAACGGTCTTGCCTTGCACTTTAATGTCCAAGAAGATATAATATCACGAAATTCACATAAAATAAAATGGAAAAACTTGTTGTGCAAGTTGTAATTATTCCTAAACTCATGAATTGAAAAGAATATGCACTTGGTGGTCGCTTTGGATGATTTTGTACATGAAACTAAAAATTGGAGGAACGGTCTTGCCTTGCACTTTAATGTCCAAGAAGATATAATATCACGAAATTCACATAAAATAAAATGGAAAAACTTGTTGTGCAAGTTGTAATTATTCCTAAACTCATGAATTGAAAAGAATATGCACTTGGTGGTCGCTTTCGATGATTTTGTACATGAAAATAAAAATTGGAGGAACGGTGTTGCCTTGCACTTTAATGTCTAAGAAGATATAATATCACGAAATTCACATAAAATAAAATGGAAAAACTTGTTGTGCAAGTTGGAATTATTCCTAAACTCATGAATTGAAAAGAATAAGCACTTGGTGGTCGCTTTCGATGATTTTGTACATGAAACTAAAAATTGGGGGAACGGTCTTGCCTTGCACTTTATTGCTTAACAAAATATGATACCACGAAATTCACGTAAAATAAAATGGAAAAACTTGTTGTGCAAGTTGTAATTATTCCTAAACTCATGAATTGAAAAGAATAAGCACTTGGTGGTCGCTTTCGATGATTTTGTACCTGAAACTAAAAATTGGAGGAACGGTCTTGCCTTGCACTTTAATGTCTAAAGAAATATGATACCACGAAATTCACGTAAAATAAAATGGGAAAACTTGTTGTGCAAGTTGTAATTATTCCTAAACTCATGAATTGAAAAGAATATGCACTTGGTGGTCGCTTTGGATGATTTTGTACATGAAACTAAAAATTGGAGGAACGGTCTTGCCTTGCACTTTAATGTCCAAGAAGATATAATATCACGAAATTCACATAAAATAAAATGGAAAAACTTGTTGTGCAAGTTGTAATTATTCCTAAACTCATGAATTGAAAAGAATAAGCACTTGGTGGTCGCTTTCGATGATTTTGTACATGAAACTAAAAATTGGAGGAACGGTCTTGCCTTGCACTTTATTGCTTAACAAAATATGATACCACGAAATTCACGTAAAATAAAATGGGAAAACTTGTTGTGCAAGTTGTAATTATTCCTAAACTCATGAATTGAAAAGAATATGCACTTGGTGGTCGCTTTGGATGATTTTGTACATGAAAATAAAAATTGGAGGAACGGTCTTGCCTTGCACTTTAATGTCCAAGAAGATATAATATCACGAAATTCACATAAAATAAAATGGAAAAACTTGTTGTGCAAGTTGGAATTATTCCTAAACTCATGAATTGAAAAGAATAAGCACTTGGTGGTCGCTTTCGATGATTTTGTACATGAAACTAAAAATTGGAGGAACGGTCTTGCCTTGCACTTTATTGCTTAACAAAATATGATACCACGAAATTCACGTAAAATAAAATGGGAAAACTTGTTGTGCAAGTTGTAATTATTCCTAAACTCATGAATTGAAAAGAATAAGCACTTGGTGGTCGCTTTCGATGATTTTGTACCTGAAACTAAAAATTGGAGGAACGGTCTTGCCTTGCACTTTAATGTCCAAGAAGATATAATATCACGAAATTCACATAAAATAAAATGGAAAAACTTGTTGTGCAAGTTGTAATTATTCCTAAACTCATGAATTGAAAAGAATATGCACTTGGTGGTCGCTTTGGATGATTTTGTACATGAAACTAAAAATTGGGGGAACGGTCTTGCCTTGCACTTTAATGTCCAAGAAGATATAATATCACGAAATTCACATAAAATAAAATGGAAAAACTTGTTGTGCAAGTTGGAATTATTCCTAAACTCATGAATTGAAAAGAATAAGCACTTGGTGGTCGCTTTCGATGATTTTGTACCTGAAACTAAAAATTGGAGGAACGGTCTTGCCTTGCACTTTAATGTCCAAGAAGATATAATATCACGAAATTCACATAAAATAAAATGGAAAAACTTGTTGTGCAAGTTGGAATTATTCCTAAACTCATGAATTGAAAAGAATAAGCACTTGGTGGTCGCTTTCGATGATTTTGTACATGAAACTAAAAATTGGGGGAACGGTCTTGCCTTGCACTTTATTGCTTAACAAAATATGATACCACGAAATTCACGTAAAATAAAATGGAAAAACTTGTTGTGCAAGTTGTAATTATTCCTAAACTCATGAATTGAAAAGAATAAGCACTTGGTGGTCGCTTTCGATGATTTTGTACCTGAAACTAAAAATTGGAGGAACGGTCTTGCCTTGCACTTTAATGTCTAAAGAAATATGATACCACGAAATTCACGTAAAATAAAATGGGAAAACTTGTTGTGCAAGTTGTAATTATTCCTAAACTCATGAATTGAAAAGAATATGCACTTGGTGGTCGCTTTGGATGATTTTGTACATGAAACTAAAAATTGGAGGAACGGTCTTGCCTTGCACTTTAATGTCCAAGAAGATATAATATCACGAAATTCACATAAAATAAAATGGAAAAACTTGTTGTGCAAGTTGGAATTATTCCTAAACTCATGAATTGAAAAGAATAAGCACTTGGTGGTCGCTTTCGATGATTTTGTACATGAAACTAAAAATTGGGGGAACGGTCTTGCCTTGCACTTTATTGCTTAACAAAATATGATACCACGAAATTCACGTAAAATAAAATGGAAAAACTTGTTGTGCAAGTTGTAATTATTCCTAAACTCATGAATTGAAAAGAATAAGCACTTGGTGGTCGCTTTCGATGATTTTGTACCTGAAACTAAAAATTGGAGGAACGGTCTTGCCTTGCACTTTAATGTCTAAAGAAATATGATACCACGAAATTCACGTAAAATAAAATGGGAAAACTTGTTGTGCAAGTTGTAATTATTCCTAAACTCATGAATTGAAAAGAATATGCACTTGGTGGTCGCTTTCGATGATTTTGTACATGAAACTAAAAATTGGAGGAACGGTCTTGCCTTGCACTTTAATGTCCAAGAAGATATAATATCACGAAATTCACATAAAATAAAATGGAAAAACTTGTTGTGCAAGTTGGAATTATTCCTAAACTCATGAATTGAAAAGAATAAGCACTTGGTGGTCGCTTTCGATGATTTTGTACATGAAACTAAAAATTGGGGGAACGGTCTTGCCTTGCACTTTATTGCTTAACAAAATATGATACCACGAAATTCACGTAAAATAAAATGGAAAAACTTGTTGTGCAAGTTGTAATTATTCCTAAACTCATGAATTGAAAAGAATAAGCACTTGGTGGTCGCTTTCGATGATTTTGTACCTGAAACTAAAAATTGGAGGAACGGTCTTGCCTTGCACTTTAATGTCCAAGAAGATATAATATCACGAAATTCACATAAAATAAAATGGAAAAACTTGTTGTGCAAGTTGTAATTATTCCTAAACTCATGAATTGAAAAGAATAAGCACTTGGTGGTCGCTTTCGATGATTTTGTACATGAAACTAAAAATTGGAGGAACGGTCTTGCCTTGCACTTTAATGTCTAAAGAAATATGATACCACGAAATTCACGTAAAATAAAATGGAAAAACTTGTTGTGCAAGTTGTAATTATTCCTAAACTCATGAATTGAAAAGAATAAGCACTTGGTGGTCGCTTTCGATGATTTTGTACCTGAAACTAAAAATTGGAGGAACGGTCTTGCCTTGCACTTTAATGTCCAAGAAGATATAATATCACGAAATTCACATAAAATAAAATGGAAAAACTTGTTGTGCAAGTTGTAATTATTCCTAAACTCATGAATTGAAAAGAATATGCACTTGGTTGTCGCTTTGGATGATTTTGTACATGAAACTAAAAATTGGAGGAACGGTCTTGCCTTGCACTTTAATGTCCAAGAAGATATAATATCACGAAATTCACATAAAATAAAATGGAAAAACTTGTTGTGCAAGTTGGAATTATTCCTAAACTCATGAATTGAAAAGAATAAGCACTTGGTGGTCGCTTTCGATGATTTTGTACATGAAACTAAAAATTGGGGGAACGGTCTTGCCTTGCACTTTATTGCTTAACAAAATATGATACCACGAAATTCACGTAAAATAAAATGGAAAAACTTGTTGTGCAAGTTGTAATTATTCCTAAACTCATGAATTGAAAAGAATAAGCACTTGGTGGTCGCTTTCGATGATTTTGTACCTGAAACTAAAAATTGGAGGAACGGTCTTGCCTTGCACTTTAATGTCTAAAGAAATATGATACCACGAAATTCACGTAAAATAAAATGGGAAAACTTGTTGTGCAAGTTGTAATTATTCCTAAACTCATGAATTGAAAAGAATATGCACTTGGTGGTCGCTTTCGATGATTTTGTACATGAAACTAAAAATTGGAGGAACGGTCTTGCCTTGCACTTTAATGTCCAAGAAGATATAATATCACGAAATTCACATAAAATAAAATGGAAAAACTTGTTGTGCAAGTTGGAATTATTCCTAAACTCATGAATTGAAAAGAATAAGCACTTGGTGGTCGCTTTCGATGATTTTGTACATGAAACTAAAAATTGGGGGAACGGTCTTGCCTTGCACTTTATTGCTTAACAAAATATGATACCACGAAATTCACGTAAAATAAAATGGAAAAACTTGTTGTGCAAGTTGTAATTATTCCTAAACTCATGAATTGAAAAGAATAAGCACTTGGTGGTCGCTTTCGATGATTTTGTACCTGAAACTAAAAATTGGAGGAACGGTCTTGCCTTGCACTTTAATGTCTAAAGAAATATGATACCACGAAATTCACGTAAAATAAAATGGGAAAACTTGTTGTGCAAGTTGTAATTATTCCTAAACTCATGAATTGAAAAGAATATGCACTTGGTGGTCGCTTTGGATGATTTTGTACATGAAACTAAAAATTGGAGGAACGGTCTTGCCTTGCACTTTAATGTCTAAGAAGATATAATATCACGAAATTCACATAAAATAAAATGGAAAAACTTGTTGTGCAAGTTGTAATTATTCCTAAACTCATGAATTGAAAAGAATATGCACTTGGTGGTCGCTTTCGATGATTTTGTACATGAAACTAAAAATTGGAGGAACGGTCTTGCCTTGCACTTTAATGTCCAAGAAGATATAATATCACGAAATTCACATAAAATATAATGGAAAAACTTGTTGTGCAAGTTGTAATTATTCCTAAACTCATGAATTGAAAAGAATATGCACTTGGTGGTCGCTTTGGATGATTTTGTATATGAAACTAAAAATTGGAGGAACGGTCTTGCCTTGCACTTTAATGTCCAAGAAGATATAATATCACGAAATTCACATAAAATATAATGGAAAAACTTGTTGTGCAAGTTGTAATTATTCCTAAACTCATGAATTGAAAAGAATATGCACTTGGTGGTCGCTTTGGATGATTTTGTACATGAAACTAAAAATTGGGGGAACGGTCTTGCCTTGCACTTTATTGCTTAACAAAATATGATACCACGAAATTCACGTAAAATAAAATGGGAAAACTTGTTGTGCAAGTTGTAATTATTCCTAAACTCATGAATTGAAAAGAATATGCACTTGGTGGTCGCTTTCGATGATTTTGTACATGAAACTAAAAATTGGAGGAACGGTCTTGCCTTGCACTTTAATGTCCAAGAAGATATAATATCACGAAATTCACATAAAATAAAATGGAAAAACTTGTTGTGCAAGTTGGAATTATTCCTAAACTCATGAATTGAAAAGAATAAGCACTTGGTGGTCGCTTTCGATGATTTTGTACATGAAACTAAAAATTGGAGGAACGGTCTTGCCTTGCACTTTAATGTCCAAGAAGATATAATATCACGAAATTCACATAAAATATAATGGAAAAACTTGTTGTGCAAGTTGTAATTATTCCTAAACTCATGAATTGAAAAGAATATGCACTTGGTGGTCGCTTTCGATGATTTTGTACATGAAACTAAAAATTGGAGGAACGGTCTTGCCTTGCACTTTAATGTCTAAGAAGATATAATATCACGAAATTCACGTAAAATAAAATGGAAAAACTTGTTGTGCAAGTTGTAATTATTCCTAAACTCATGAATTGTAAAGAATATGCACTTGGTGGTCGCTTTCGATGATTTTGTACATGAAACTAAAAATTGGAGGAACGGTCTTGCCTTGCACTTTAATGTCCAAGAAGATATAATATCACGAAATTCACATAAAATAAAATGGAAAAACTTGTTGTGCAAGTTGTAATTATTCCTAAACTCATGAATTGAAAAGAATATGCACTTGGTGGTCGCTTTGGATGATTTTGTACATGAAACTAAAAATTGGAGGAACGGTCTTGCCTTGCACTTTAATGTCCAAGAAGATATAATATCACGAAATTCACCTAAAATAAAATGGAAAAACTTGTTGTGCAAGTTGTAATTATTCCTAAACTCATGAATTGAAAACAATATGCACTTGGTGGTCGCTTTGGATGATTTTGTACATGAAACTAAAAATTGGAGGAACGGTCTTGCCTTGCACTTTAATGTCCAAGAAGATATAATATCACGAAATTCACATAAAATAAAATGGAAAAACTTGTTGTGCAAGTTGTAATTATTCCTAAACTCATGAATTGAAAAGAATATGCACTTGGTGGTCGCTTTCGATGATTTTGTACATGAAAATAAAAATTGGAGGAACGGTCTTGCCTTGCACTTTAATGTCGAAGAAGATATAATATCACGAAATTCACATAAAATAAAATGGAAAAACTTGTTGTGCAAGTTGGAATTATTCCTAAACTCATGAATTGAAAAGAATAAGCACTTGGTGGTCGCTTTCGATGATTTTGTACATGAAACTAAAAATTGGGGGAACGGTCTTGCCTTGCACTTTATTGCTTAACAAAATATGATACCACGAAATTCACGTAAAATAAAATGGAAAAACTTGTTGTGCAAGTTGTAATTATTCCTAAACTCATGAATTGAAAAGAATAAGCACTTGGTGGTCGCTTTCGATGATTTTGTACCTGAAACTAAAAATTGGAGGAACGGTCTTGCCTTGCACTTTAATGTCTAAAGAAATATGATACCACGAAATTCACGTAAAATAAAATGGAAAAACTTGTTGTGCAAGTTGTAATTATTCCTAAACTCATGAATTGAAAAGAATATGCACTTGGTGGTCGCTTTGGATGATTTTGTACATGAAAATAAAAATTGGAGGAACGGTCTTGCCTTGCACTTTAATGTCCAAGAAGATATAATATCACGAAATTCACATAAAATAAAATGGAAAAACTTGTTGTGCAAGTTGGAATTATTCCTAAACTCATGAATTGAAAAGAATAAGCACTTGGTGGTCGCTTTCGATGATTTTGTACATGAAACTAAAAATTGGAGGAACGGTCTTGCCTTGCACTTTAATGTCCAAGAAGATATAATATCACGAAATTCACATAAAATAAAATGGAAAAACTTGTTGTGCAAGTTGTAATTATTCCTAAACTCATGAATTGAAAAGAATATGCACTTGGTGGTCGCTTTCGATGATTTTGTACCTGAAACTAAAAATTGGAGGAACGGTCTTGCCTTGCACTTTAATGTCTAAGAAGATATAATATCACGAAATTCACGTAAAATAAAATGGAAAAACTTGTTGTGCAAGTTGTAATTATTCCTAAACTCATGAATTGAAAAGAATATGCACTTGGTGGTCGCTTTGGATGATTTTGTACATGAAACTAAAAATTGGAGGAACGGTCTTGCCTTGCACTTTAATGTCCAAGAAGATATAATATCACGAAATTCACATAAAATAAAATGGAAAAACTTGTTGTGCAAGTTGTAATTATTCCTAAACTCATGAATTGAAAAGAATATGCACTTGGTGGTCGCTTTGGATGATTTTGTACATGAAACTAAAAATTGGACCAACGGTCTTGCCTTGCACTTTAATGTCCAAGAAGATATAATATCACGAAATTCACATAAAATAAAATGGAAAAACTTGTTGTGCAAGTTGTAATTATTCCTAAACTCATGAATTGAAAATAATATGCACTTGGTGGTCGCTTTGGATGATTTTGTACCTGAAACTAAAAATTGGAGGAACGGTCTTGCCTTGCACTTTAATGTCCAAGAAGATATAATATCACGAAATTCACATAAAATAAAATGGAAAAACTTGTTGTGCAAGTTGTAATTATTCCTAAACTCATGAATTGAAAAGAATATGCACTTGGTGGTCGCTTTCGATGATTTTGTACATGAAACTAAAAATTGGGGGAACGGTCTTGCCTTGCACTTTATTGCTTAACAAAATATGATACCACGAAATTCACGTAAAATAAAATGGAAAAACTTGTTGTGCAAGTTGTAATTATTCCTAAACTCATGAATTGAAAAGAATAAGCACTTGGTGGTCGCTTTCGATGATTTTGTACCTGAAACTAAAAATTGGAGGAACGGTCTTGCCTTGCACTTTAATGTCTAAAGAAATATGATACCACGAAATTCACGTAAAATAAAATGGGAAAACTTGTTGTGCAAGTTGTAATTATTCCTAAACTCATGAATTGAAAAGAATATGCACTTGGTGGTCGCTTTGGATGATTTTGTACATGAAAATAAAAATTGGAGGAACGGTCTTGCCTTGCACTTTAATGTCCAAGAAGATATAATATCACGAAATTCACATAAAATAAAATGGAAAAACTTGTTGTGCAAGTTGGAATTATTCCTAAACTCATGAATTGAAAAGAATAAGCACTTGGTGGTCGCTTTCGATGATTTTGTACATGAAACTAAAAATTGGAGGAACGGTCTTGCCTTGCACTTTATTGCTTAACAAAATATGATACCACGAAATTCACGTAAAATAAAATGGGAAAACTTGTTGTGCAAGTTGTAATTATTCCTAAACTCATGAATTGAAAAGAATAAGCACTTGGTGGTCGCTTTCGATGATTTTGTACCTGAAACTAAAAATTGGAGGAACGGTCTTGCCTTGCACTTTAATGTCCAAGAAGATATAATATCACGAAATTCACATAAAATAAAATGGAAAAACTTGTTGTGCAAGTTGTAATTATTCCTAAACTCATGAATTGAAAAGAATAAGCACTTGGTGGTCGCTTTGGATGATTTTGTACATGAAACTAAAAATTGGAGGAACGGTCTTGCCTTGCACTTTAATGTCCAAGAAGATATAATATCACGAAATTCACATAAAATAAAATGGAAAAACTTGTTGTGCAAGTTGTAATTATTCCTAAACTCATGAATTGAAAAGAATATGCACTTGGTGGTCGCTTTCGATGATTTTGTACATGAAACTAAAAATTGGAGGAACGGTCTTGCCTTGCACTTTAATGTCCAAGAAGATATAATATCACGAAATTCACATAAAATAAAATGGAAAAACTTGTTGTGCAAGTTGGAATTATTCCTAAACTCATGAATTGAAAAGAATAAGCACTTGGTGGTCGCTTTCGATGATTTTGTACATGAAACTAAAAATTGGGGGAACGGTCTTGCCTTGCACTTTATTGCTTAACAAAATATGATACCACGAAATTCACGTAAAATAAAATGGGAAAACTTGTTGTGCAAGTTGTAATTATTCCTAAACTCATGAATTGAAAAGAATAAGCACTTGGTGGTCGCTTTCGATGATTTTGTACAGGAAACTAAAAATTGGAGGAACGGTCTTGCCTTGCACTTTAATGTCTAAAGAAATATGATACCACGAAATTCACGTAAAATAAAATGGAAAAACTTGTTGTGCAAGTTGTAATTATTCCTAAACTCATGAATTGAAAAGAATATGCACTTGGTGGTCGCTTTGGATGATTTTGTACATGAAAATAAAAATTGGAGGAACGGTCTTGCCTTGCACTTTAATGTCTAAGAAGATATAATATCACGAAATTCACATAAAATAAAATGGAAAAACTTGTTGTGCAAGTTGTAAATATTCCTAAACTCATGAATTGAAAAGAATATGCACTTGGTGGTCGCTTTCGATGATTTTGTACATGAAACTAAAAATTGGAGGAACGGTCTTGCCTTGCACTTTAATGTCGAAGAAGATATAATATCACGAAATTCACATAAAATATAATGGAAAAACTTGTTGTGCAAGTTGTAATTATTCCTAAACTCATGAATTGAAAAGAATATGCACTTGGTGGTCGCTTTGGATGATTTTGTACATGAAACTAAAAATTGGAGGAACGGTCTTGCCTTGGACTTTAATGTCTAAGAAGATATAATATCACGAAATTCACATAAAATATAATGGAAAAACTTGTTGTGCAAGTTGTAATTATTCCTAAACTCATGAATTGAAAAGAATATGCACTTGGTGGTCGCTTTGGATGATTTTGTACATGAAAATAAAAATTGGAGGAACGGTCTTGCCTTGCACTTTAATGTCCAAGAAGATATAATATCACGAAATTCACATAAAATAAAATGGAAAAACTTGTTGTGCAAGTTGTAATTATTCCTAAACTCATGAATTGAAAAGAATATGCACTTGGTGGTCGCTTTCGATGATTTTGTACCTGAAACTAAAAATTGGAGGAACGGTCTTGCCTTGCACTTTAATGTCTAAGAAGATATAATATCACGAAATTCACGTAAAATAAAATGGAAAAACTTGTTGTGCAAGTTGTAATTATTCCTAAACTCATGAATTGAAAAGAATATGCACTTGGTGGTCGCTTTGGATGATTTTGTACATGAAACTAAAAATTGGAGGAACGGTCTTGCCTTGCACTTTAATGTCCAAGAAGATATAATATCACGAAATTCACATAAAATAAAATGGAAAAACTTGTTGTGCAAGTTGTAATTATTCCTAAACTCATGAATTGAAAAGAATATGCACTTGGTGGTCGCTTTGGATGATTTTGTACATGAAACTAAAAATTGGACCAACGGTCTTGCCTTGCACTTTAATGTCCAAGAAGATATAATATCACGAAATTCACATAAAATAAAATGGAAAAACTTGTTGTGCAAGTTGTAATTATTCCTAAACTCATGAATTGAAAATAATATGCACTTGGTGGTCGCTTTGGATGATTTTGTACCTGAAACTAAAAATTGGAGGAACGGTCTTGCCTTGCACTTTAATGTCCAAGAAGATATAATATCACGAAATTCACATAAAATAAAATGGAAAAACTTGTTGTGCAAGTTGTAATTATTCCTAAACTCATGAATTGAAAAGAATATGCACTTGGTGGTCGCTTTCGATGATTTTGTACATGAAACTAAAAATTGGGGGAACGGTCTTGCCTTGCACTTTATTGCTTAACAAAATATGATACCACGAAATTCACGTAAAATAAAATGGAAAAACTTGTTGTGCAAGTTGTAATTATTCCTAAACTCATGAATTGAAAAGAATAAGCACTTGGTGGTCGCTTTCGATGATTTTGTACCTGAAACTAAAAATTGGAGGAACGGTCTTGCCTTGCACTTTAATGTCTAAAGAAATATGATACCACGAAATTCACGTAAAATAAAATGGGAAAACTTGTTGTGCAAGTTGTAATTATTCCTAAACTCATGAATTGAAAAGAATATGCACTTGGTGGTCGCTTTGGATGATTTTGTACATGAAAATAAAAATTGGAGGAACGGTCTTGCCTTGCACTTTAATGTCCAAGAAGATATAATATCACGAAATTCACATAAAATAAAATGGAAAAACTTGTTGTGCAAGTTGTAATTATTCCTAAACTCATGAATTGAAAAGAATAAGCACTTGGTGGTCGCTTTCGATGATTTTGTACATGAAACTAAAAATTGGAGGAACGGTCTTGCCTTGCACTTTATTGCTTAACAAAATATGATACCACGAAATTCACGTAAAATAAAATGGGAAAACTTGTTGTGCAAGTTGTAATTATTCCTAAACTCATGAATTGAAAAGAATAAGCACTTGGTGGTCGCTTTCGATGATTTTGTACCTGAAACTAAAAATTGGAGGAACGGTCTTGCCTTGCACTTTAATGTCCAAGAAGATATAATATCACGAAATTCACATAAAATAAAATGGAAAAACTTGTTGTGCAAGTTGTAATTATTCCTAAACTCATGAATTGAAAAGAATAAGCACTTGGTGGTCGCTTTGGATGATTTTGTACATGAAACTAAAAATTGGAGGAACGGTCTTGCCTTGCACTTTAATGTCCAAGAAGATATAATATCACGAAATTCACATAAAATAAAATGGAAAAACTTGTTGTGCAAGTTGTAATTATTCCTAAACTCATGAATTGAAAAGAATATGCACTTGGTGGTCGCTTTCGATGATTTTGTACATGAAACTAAAAATTGGAGGAACGGTCTTGCCTTGCACTTTAATGTCCAAGAAGATATAATATCACGAAATTCACATAAAATAAAATGGAAAAACTTGTTGTGCAAGTTGGAATTATTCCTAAACTCATGAATTGAAAAGAATAAGCACTTGGTGGTCGCTTTCGATGATTTTGTACATGAAACTAAAAATTGGGGGAACGGTCTTGCCTTGCACTTTATTGCTTAACAAAATATGATACCACGAAATTCACGTAAAATAAAATGGGAAAACTTGTTGTGCAAGTTGTAATTATTCCTAAACTCATGAATTGAAAAGAATAAGCACTTGGTGGTCGCTTTCGATGATTTTGTACAGGAAACTAAAAATTGGAGGAACGGTCTTGCCTTGCACTTTAATGTCTAAAGAAATATGATACCACGAAATTCACGTAAAATAAAATGGAAAAACTTGTTGTGCAAGTTGTAATTATTCCTAAACTCATGAATTGAAAAGAATATGCACTTGGTGGTCGCTTTGGATGATTTTGTACATGAAAATAAAAATTGGAGGAACGGTCTTGCCTTGCACTTTAATGTCTAAGAAGATATAATATCACGAAATTCACATAAAATAAAATGGAAAAACTTGTTGTGCAAGTTGTAAATATTCCTAAACTCATGAATTGAAAAGAATATGCACTTGGTGGTCGCTTTCGATGATTTTGTACATGAAACTAAAAATTGGAGGAACGGTCTTGCCTTGCACTTTAATGTCGAAGAAGATATAATATCACGAAATTCACATAAAATATAATGGAAAAACTTGTTGTGCAAGTTGTAATTATTCCTAAACTCATGAATTGAAAAGAATATGCACTTGGTGGTCGCTTTGGATGATTTTGTACATGAAACTAAAAATTGGAGGAACGGTCTTGCCTTGGACTTTAATGTCTAAGAAGATATAATATCACGAAATTCACATAAAATATAATGGAAAAACTTGTTGTGCAAGTTGTAATTATTCCTAAACTCATGAATTGAAAAGAATATGCACTTGGTGGTCGCTTTCGATGATTTTGTACATGAAACTAAAAATTGGAGGAACGGTCTTGCCTTGCACTTTAATGTCCAAGAAGATATAATATCACGAAATTCACATAAAATAAAATGGAAAAACTTGTTGTGCAAGTTGTAATTATTCCTAAACTCATGAATTGAAAAGAATATGCACTTGGTGGTCGCTTTCGATGATTTTGTACATGAAACTAAAAATTGGGGGAACGGTCTTGCCTTGCACTTTATTGCTTAACAAAATATGATACCACGAAATTCACGTAAAATAAAATGGAAAAACTTGTTGTGCAAGTTGTAATTATTCCTAAACTCATGAATTGAAAAGAATAAGCACTTGGTGGTCGCTTTCGATGATTTTGTACCTGAAACTAAAAATTGGAGGAACGGTCTTGCCTTGCACTTTAATGTCTAAAGAAATATGATACCACGAAATTCACGTAAAATAAAATGGGAAAACTTGTTGTGCAAGTTGTAATTATTCCTAAACTCATGAATTGAAAAGAATATGCACTTGGTGGTCGCTTTGGATGATTTTGTACATGAAAATAAAAATTGGAGGAACGGTCTTGCCTTGCACTTTAATGTCCAAGAAGATATAATATCACGAAATTCACATAAAATAAAATGGGAAAACTTGTTGTGCAAGTTGGAATTATTCCTAAACTCATGAATTGAAAAGAATAAGCACTTGGTGGTCGCTTTCGATGATTTTGTACATGAAACTAAAAATTGGAGGAACGGTCTTGCCTTGCACTTTATTGCTTAACAAAATATGATACCACGAAATTCACGTAAAATAAAATGGGAAAACTTGTTGTGCAAGTTGTAATTATTCCTAAACTCATGAATTGAAAAGAATAAGCACTTGGTGGTCGCTTTCGATGATTTTGTACCTGAAACTAAAAATTGGAGGAACGGTCTTGCCTTGCACTTTAATGTCCAAGAAGATATAATATCACGAAATTCACATAAAATAAAATGGAAAAACTTGTTGTGCAAGTTGTAATTATTCCTAAACTCATGAATTGAAAAGAATAAGCACTTGGTGGTCGCTTTGGATGATTTTGTACATGAAACTAAAAATTGGAGGAACGGTCTTGCCTTGCACTTTAATGTCCAAGAAGATATAATATCACGAAATTCACATAAAATAAAATGGAAAAACTTGTTGTGCAAGTTGTAATTATTCCTAAACTCATGAATTGAAAAGAATATGCACTTGGTGGTCGCTTTCGATGATTTTGTACATGAAACTAAAAATTGGAGGAACGGTCTTGCCTTGCACTTTAATGTCCAAGAAGATATAATATCACGAAATTCACATAAAATAAAATGGAAAAACTTGTTGTGCAAGTTGGAATTATTCCTAAACTCATGAATTGAAAAGAATAAGCACTTGGTGGTCGCTTTCGATGATTTTGTACATGAAACTAAAAATTGGGGGAACGGTCTTGCCTTGCACTTTATTGCTTAACAAAATATGATACCACGAAATTCACGTAAAATAAAATGGGAAAACTTGTTGTGCAAGTTGTAATTATTCCTAAACTCATGAATTGAAAAGAATAAGCACTTGGTGGTCGCTTTCGATGATTTTGTACAGGAAACTAAAAATTGGAGGAACGGTCTTGCCTTGCACTTTAATGTCTAAAGAAATATGATACCACGAAATTCACGTAAAATAAAATGGAAAAACTTGTTGTGCAAGTTGTAATTATTCCTAAACTCATGAATTGAAAAGAATATGCACTTGGTGGTCGCTTTGGATGATTTTGTACATGAAAATAAAAATTGGAGGAACGGTCTTGCCTTGCACTTTAATGTCTAAGAAGATATAATATCACGAAATTCACATAAAATAAAATGGAAAAACTTGTTGTGCAAGTTGTAAATATTCCTAAACTCATGAATTGAAAAGAATATGCACTTGGTGGTCGCTTTCGATGATTTTGTACATGAAACTAAAAATTGGAGGAACGGTCTTGCCTTGCACTTTAATGTCGAAGAAGATATAATATCACGAAATTCACATAAAATATAATGGAAAAACTTGTTGTGCAAGTTGTAATTATTCCTAAACTCATGAATTGAAAAGAATATGCACTTGGTGGTCGCTTTGGATGATTTTGTACATGAAACTAAAAATTGGAGGAACGGTCTTGCCTTGCACTTTAATGTCTAAGAAGATATAATATCACGAAATTCACATAAAATATAATGGAAAAACTTGTTGTGCAAGTTGTAATTATTCCTAAACTCATGAATTGAAAAGAATATGCACTTGGTGGTCGCTTTCGATGATTTTGTACATGAAACTAAAAATTGGAGGAACGGTCTTGCCTTGCACTTTAATGTCCAAGAAGATATAATATCACGAAATTCACATAAAATAAAATGGAAAAACTTGTTGTGCAAGTTGTAATTATTCCTAAACTCATGAATTGAAAAGAATAAGCACTTGGTGGTCGCTTTCGATGATTTTGTACATGAAACTAAAAATTGGAGGAACGGTCTTGCCTTGCACTTTATTTCTTAACAAAATATGATACCACGAAATTCACGTAAAATAAAATGGGAAAACTTGTTGTGCAAGTTGGAATTATTCCTAAACTCATGAATTGAAAAGAATATGCACTTGGTGGTCGCTTTGGATGATTTTGTACATGAAAATAAAAATTGGAGGAACGGTCTTGCCTTGCACTTTAATGTCCAAGAAGATATAATATCACGAAATTCACATAAAATAAAATGGAAAAACTTGTTGTGCAAGTTGGAATTATTCCTAAACTCATGAATTGAAAAGAATAAGCACTTGGTGGTCGCTTTCGATGATTTTGTACATGAAACTAAAAATTGGAGGAACGGTCTTGCCTTGCACTTTATTGCTTAACAAAATATGATACCACGAAATTCACGTAAAATAAAATGGGAAAACTTGTTGTGCAAGTTGTAATTATTCCTAAACTCATGAATTGAAAAGAATAAGCACTTGGTGGTCGCTTTCGATGATTTTGTACCTGAAACTAAAAATTGGAGGAACGGTCTTGCCTTGCACTTTAATGTCCAAGAAGATATAATATCACGAAATTCACATAAGATAAAATGGAAAAACTTGTTGTGCAAGTTGTAATTATTCCTAAACTCATGAATTGAAAAGAATAAGCACTTGGTGGTCGCTTTCGATGATTTTGTACCTGAAACTAAAAATTGGAGGAACGGTCTTGCCTTGCACTTTAATGTCCAAGAAGATATAATATCACGAAATTCACATAAAATAAAATGGAAAAACTTGTTGTGCAAGTTGTAATTATTCCTAAACTCATGAATTGAAAAGAATATGCACTTGGTGGTCGCTTTGGATGATTTTGTACATGAAACTAAAAATTGGAGGAACGGTCTTGCCTTGCACTTTAATGTCCAAGAAGATATAATATCACGAAATTCACATAAAATAAAATGGAAAAACTTGTTGTGCAAGTTGTAATTATTCCTAAACTCATGAATTGAAAAGAATAAGCACTTGGTGGTCGCTTTCGATGATTTTGTACCTGAAACTAAAAATTGGAGGAACGGTCTTGCCTTGCACTTTAATGTCCAAGAAGATATAATATCACGAAATTCACATAAAATAAAATGGAAAAACTTGTTGTGCAAGTTGTAATTATTCCTAAACTCATGAATTGAAAAGAATATGCACTTGGTGGTCGCTTTCGATGATTTTGTACATGAAACTAAAAATTGGAGGAACGGTCTTGCCTTGCACTTTAATGTCCAAGAAGATATAATATCACGAAATTCACATAAAATAAAATGGAAAAACTTGTTGTGCAAGTTGTAATTATTCCTAAACTCATGAATTGAAAAGAATATGCACTTGGTGGTCGCTTTCGATGATTTTGTACATGAAACTAAAAATTGGAGGAACGGTCTTGCCTTGCACTTTAATGTCCAAGAAGATATAATATCACGAAATTCACATAAAATAAAATGGAGAAACTTGTTGTGCAAGTTGGAATTATTCCTAAACTCATGAATTGAAAAGAATAAGCACTTGGTGGTCGCTTTCGATGATTTTGTACATGAAACTAAAAATTGGAGGAACGGTCTTGCCTTGCACTTTAATGTCCAAGAAGATATAATATCACGAAATTCACATAAAATAAAATGGAAAAACTTGTTGTGCAAGTTGGAATTATTCCTAAACTCATGAATTGAAAAGAATATGCACTTGGTGGTCGCTTTCGATGATTTTGTACATGAAACTAAAAATTGGAGGAACGGTCTTGCCTTGCACTTTAATGTCCAAGAAGATATAATATCACGAAATTCACATAAAATAAAATGGAAAAACTTGTTGTGCAAGTTGTAATTATTCCTAAACTCATGAATTGAAAAGAATATGCACTTGGTGGTCGCTTTCGATGATTTTGTACATGAAACTAAAAATTGGAGGAACGGTCTTGCCTTGCACCTTAATGTCCAAGAAGATATAATATCACGAAATTCACATAAAATAAAATGGAGAAACTTGTTGTGCAAGTTGGAATTATTCCTAAACTCATGAATTGAAAAGAATAAGCATTTGGTGGTCGCTTTCGATGATTTTGTACATGAAACTAAAAATTGGAGGAATGGTCTTGCCTTGCACTTTAATGTCTAATGAAATATGATACCACGAAATTCACGTAAAATAAAATGGGAAAACTTGTTGTGCAAGTTGTAATTATTCCTAAACTCATGAATTGAAAAGAATATGCACTTGGTGGTCGCTTTCGATGATTTTGTACCTGAAACTAAAAATTGGAGGAATGGTCTTGCCTTGCACTTTAATGTCTAATGAAATATGATACCACGAAATTCACGTAAAATAAAATGGAAAAACTTGTTGTGCAAGTTGTAATTATTCCTAAGCTCATGAATTGAAAAGAATATGCACTTGGTGGTCGCTTTCGATGATTTTGTACATGAAACTAAAAATTGGAGGAACGGTCTTGCCTTGCACTTTAATGTCTAAGAAGATATAATATCACGAAATTCACATAAAATAAAATGGAAAAACTTGTTGTGCAAGTTGTAATTATTCCTAAACTCATGAATTGAAAAGAATATGCACTTGGTGGTCGCTTTCGATGATTTTGTACATGAAACTAAAAATTGGAGGAACGGTCTTGCCTTGCACTTTAATGTCCAAGAAGATATAATATCACGAAATTCACATAAAATATACTGGAAAAACTTGTTGTGCAAGTTGTAATTATTCCTAAACTCATGAATTGAAAAGAATATGCACTTGGTGGTCGCTTTCGATGATTTTGTACATGAAACTAAAAATCGGAGGAACGGTCTTGCCTTGCACTTTAATGTCTAAGAAGATATAATATCACGAAATTCACATAAAATATAATGGAAAAACTTGTTGTGCAAGTTGTAATTATTCCTAAACTCATGAATTGAAAAGAATATGCACTTGGTGGTCGCTTTCGATGATTTTGTACATGAAACTAAAAATTGGAGGAACGGTCTTGCCTTGCACTTTAATGTCCAAGAAGATATAATATCACGAAATTCACATAAAATAAAATGGAAAAACTTGTTGTGCAAGTTGTAATTATTCCTAAACTCATGAATTGAAAAGAATATGCACTTGGTGGTCGCTTTCGATGATTTTGTACCTGAAACTAAAAATTGGAGGAACGGTCTTGCCTTGCACTTTAATGTCCAAGAAGATATAATATCACGAAATTCACGTAAAATAAAATGGATAAACTTGTTGTGCAAGTTGTAATTATTCCTAAACTCATGAATTGAAAAGAATATGCACTTGGTGGTCGCTTTCGATGATTTTGTACATGAAACTAAAAATTGGAGGAACGGTCTTGCCTTGCACTTTAATGTCCAAGAAGATATAATATCACGAAATTCACATAAAATAAAATGGAAAAACTTGTTGTGCAAGTTGTAATTATTCCTAAACTCATGAATTGAAAAGAATATGCACTTGGTGGTCGCTTTCGATGATTTTGTACATGAAACTAAAAATTGGAGGAACGGTCTTGCCTTGCACTTTAATGTCCAAGAAGATATAATATCACGAAATTCACATAAAATAAAATGGAAAAACTTGTTGTGCAAGTTGTAATTATTCCTAAACTCATGAATTGAAAAGAATATGCACTTGGTGGTCGCTTTCGATGATTTTGTACATGAAATTAAAAATTGGAGGAACGGTCTTGCCTTGCACTTTAATGCCCAAGAAGATATAATATCACGAAATTCACATAAAATAAAATGGAAAAACTTGTTGTGCAAGTTGGAATTATTCCTAAACTCATGAATTGAAAAGAATAAGCACTTGGTGGTCGCTTTCGATGATTTTGTACATGAAACTAAAAATTGGAGGAACGGTCTTGCCTTGCACTTTATTGCTTAACAAAATATGATACCACGAAATTCACGTAAAATAAAATGGGAAAACTTGTTGTGCAAGTTGTAATTATTCCTAAACTCATGAATTGAAAAGAATAAGCACTTGGTGGTCGCTTTCGATGATTTTGTACATGAAACTAAAAATTGGAGGAACGGTCTTGCCTTGCACTTTAATGTCCAAGAAGATATAATATCACGAAATTCACATAAAATAAAATGGAAAAACTTGTTGTGCAAGTTGTAATTATTCCTAAACTCATGAATTGAAAAGAATAAGCACTTGGTGGTCGCTTTCGATGATTTTGTACATGAAACTAAAAATTGGAGGAACGGTCTTGCCTTGCACTTTAATGTCTAAGAAGATATAATATCACGAAATTCACATAAAATAAAATGGAAAAACTTGTTGTGCAAGTTGTAATTATTCCTAAACTCATGAATTGAAAAGAATATGCACTTGGTGGTCGCTTTGGATGATTTTGTACATGAAACTAAAAATTGGACCAACGGTCCTGCCTTGCACTTTAATGTCTAAAGAAATATGATACCACGAAATTCACTTAAAATAAAATGGAAAAACTTGTTGTGCAAGTTGTAAATATTCCTAAACTCATGAATTGAAAAGAATATGCACTTGGTGGTCGCTTTCGATGATTTTGTACATGAAACTAAAAATTGGAGGAACGGTCTTGCCTTGCACTTTAATGTCTAAGAAGATATAATATCACGAAATTCACATAAAATAAAATGGAAAAACTTGTTGTGCAAGTTGTAATTATTCCTAAACTCATGAATTGAAAAGAATATGCACTTGGTGGTCGCTTTGGATGATTTTGTACATGAAACTAAAAATTGGACCAACGGTCCTGCCTTGCACTTTAATGTCTAAAGAAATATGATACCACGAAATTCACTTAAAATAAAATGGAAAAACTTGTTGTGCAAGTTGTAAATATTCCTAAACTCATGAATTGAAAAGAATATGCACTTGGTGGTCGCTTTCGATGATTTTGTACATGAAACTAAAAATTGGAGGAACGGTCTTGCCTTGCACTTTAATGTCTAAGAAGATATAATATCACGAAATTCACATAAAATAAAATGGAAAAACTTGTTGTGCAAGTTGTAATTATTCCTAAACTCATGAATTGAAAAGAATATGCACTTGGTGGTCGCTTTGGATGATTTTGTACATGAAACTAAAAATTGGACCAACGGTCCTGCCTTGCACTTTAATGTCTAAAGAAATATGATACCACGAAATTCACGTAAAATAAAATGGAAAAACTTGTTGTGCAAGTTGTAATTATTCCTAAACTCATGAATTGAAAAGAATAAGCACTTGGTGGTCGCTTTCGATGATTTTGTACATGAAACTAAAAATTGGAGGGACGGTCTTGCCTTGCACTTTAATGTCCAAGAAGATATAATATCACGAAATTCACATAAAATAAAATGGAGAAACTTGTTGTGCAAGTTGGAATTATTCCTAAACTCATGAATTGAAAAGAATAAGCACTTGGTGGTCGCTTTCGATGATTTTGTACATGAAACTAAAAATTGGACCAACGGTCTTGCCTTGCACTTTAATGTCTAAAGAAATATGATACCACGAAATTCACGTAAAATATAATGGAAAAACTTGTTGTGCAAGTTGTAATTATTCCTAAACTCATGAATTGAAAAGAATAAGCACTTGGTGGTCGCTTTCGATGATTTTGTACATGAAACTAAAAATTGGACCAACGGTCTTGCCTTGCACTTTAATGTCTAAAGAAATATGATACCACGAAATTCACGTAAAATATAATGGAAAAACTTGTTGTGCAAGTTGTAATTATTCCTAAACTCATGAATTGAAAAGAATAAGCACTTGGTGGTCGCTTTCGATGATTTTGTACATGAAACTAAAAATTGGAGGAACGGTCTTGCCTTGCACTTTAATGTCCAAGAAGATATAATATCACGAAATTCACATAAAATAAAATGGAAAAACTTGTTGTGCAAGTTGTAAATATTCCTAAACTCATGAATTGAAAAGAATAAGCACTTGGTGGTCGCTTTCGATGATTTTGTACATGAAACTAAAAATTGGAGGAACGGTCTTGCCTTGCACTTTAATGTCCAAGAAGACATAATATCACGAAATTCACATAAAATAAAATGTAGAAACCTGTTGTGCAAGTTGGAATTATTCCTAAACTCATGAATTGAAAAGAATAAGCACTTGGTGGTCGCTTTCGATGATTTTGTACATGAAACTAAAAATTGGAGGAACGGTCTTGCCTTGCACTTTAATGTCTAAGAAGATATAATATCACGAAATTCACATAAAATAAAATGGAAAAACTTGTTGTGCAAGTTGTAATTATTCCTAAACTCATGAATTGAAAAGAATATGCACTTGGTGGTCGCTTTGGATGATTTTGTACATGAAACTAAAAATTGGACCAACGGTCTTGCCTTGCACTTTAATGTCTAAAGAAATATGATACCACGAAATTCACGTAAAATAAAATGGAAAAACTTGTTGTGCAAGTTGTAATTATTCCTAAACTCATGAATTGAAAAGAATATGCACTTGGTGGTCGCTTTCGATGATTTTGTACATGAAACTAAAAATTGGAGGAACGGTCTTGCCTTGCACTTTAATGTCCAAGAAGATATAATATCACGAAATTCACATAAAATATAATGGAAAAACTTGTTGTGCAAGTTGTAATTATTCCTAAACTCATGAATTGAAAAGAATATGCACTTGGTGGTCGCTTTCGATGATTTTGTACATGAAACTAAAAATTGGAGGAACGGTCTTGCCTTGCACTTTAATGTCTAAGAAGATATAATATCACGAAATTCACGTAAAATAAAATGGGAAAACTTGTTGTGCAAGTTGTAATTATTCCTAAACTCATGAATTGAAAAGAATATGCACTTGGTGGTCGCTTTCGATTATTTTGTACATGAAACTAAAAATTGGAGGAACGGTCTTGCCTTGCACTTTAATGTCCAAGAAGATATAATATCACGAAATTCACATAAAATAAAATGGAGAAACTTGTTGTGCAAGTTGGAATTATTCCTAAACTCATGAATTGAAAAGAATAAGCACTTGGTGGTCGCTTTCGATGATTTTGTACATGAAACTAAAAATTGGAGGAACGGTCTTGCCTTGCACTTTAATGTCGAAGAAGATATAATATCACGAAATTCACATAAAATAAAATGGGAAAACTTGTTGTGCAAGTTGTAATTATTCCTAAACTCATGAATTGAAAAGAATAAGCACTTGGTGGTCGCTTTCGATGATTTTGTACATGAAACTAAAAATTGGAGGAACGGTCTTGCCTTGCACTTTAATGTCGAAGAAGATATAATATCACGAAATTCACATAAAATAAAATGGGAAAACTTGTTGTGCAAGTTGTAATTATTCCTAAACTCATGAATTGAAAAGAATATGCACTTGGTGGTCGCTTTCGATGATTTTGTACATGAAACTAAAAATTGGAGGAACGGTCTTGCCTTGCCCTTTAATGTCTAAAGAAATATGATACCACGAAATTCACTTAAAATAAAATGGAAAAACTTGTTGTGCAAGTTGTAATTATTCCTAAACTCATGAATTGAAAAGAATATGCACTTGGTGCTCGCTTTCGATGATTTTGTACATGAAACTAAAAATTGGAGGAACGGTCTTGCCTTGCCCTTTAATGTCTAAAGAAATATGATACCACGAAATTCACTTAAAATAAAATGGAAAAACTTGTTGTGCAAGTTGTAAATATTCCTAAACTCATGAATTGAAAAGAATATGCACTTGGTGGTCGCTTTCGATGATTTTGTACATGAAACTAAAAATTGGAGGAACGGTCCTGCCTTGCACTTTAATGTCCAAGAAGATATAATATCACGAAATTCACATAAAATAAAATGGAGAAACTTGTTGTGCAAGTTGTAATTATTCCTAAACTCATGAATTGATAAGAATATGCACTTGGTGGTCGCTTTCGATGATTTTTGTGCATGAAACTAAAAATTGGAGGAACGGTCTTGCCTTGCACTTTAATGTCCAAGAAGATATAATATCACGAAATTCACATAAAATAAAATGGAAAAACTTGTTGTGCAAGTTGTAATTATTCCTAAACTCATGAATTGAAAAGAATATGCACTTGGTGGTCGCTTTGGATGATTTTGTACATGAAACTAAAAATTGGACCAACGGTCTTGCCTTGCACTTTAATGTCTAAAGAAATATGATACCACGAAATTCACGTAAAATAAAATGGAAAAACTTGTTGTGCAAGTTGTAATTATTCCTAAACTCATGAATTGAGAAGAATAAGCACTTGGTGGTCGCTTTCGCTGATTTTGTACAGGAAACTAAAAATTGGAGGAACGGTCTTGCCTTGCACTTTAATGTCCAAGAAGATATAATATCACGAAATTCACATAAAATAAAATGGAAAAACTTGTTGTGCAAGTTGTAATTATTCCTAAACTCATGAATTGAAAAGAATATGCACTTGGTGGTCGCTTTCGATGATTTTGTACATGAAACTAAAAATTGGAGGAACGGTCTTGCCTTGCACTTTAATGTCTAAGAAGATATAATATCACGAAATTCACGTAAAATAAAATGGGAAAACTTGTTGTGCAAGTTGTAATTATTCCTAAACTCATGAATTGAAAAGAATATGCACTTGGTGGTCGCTTTCGATGATTTTGTACATGAAACTAAAAATTGGAGGAACGGTCTTGCCTTGCACTTTAATGTCCAAGAAGATATAATATCACGAAATTCACATAAAATAAAATGGAGAAACTTGTTGTGCAAGTTGGAATTATTCCTAAACTCATGAATTGAAAAGAATAAGCACTTGGTGGTCGCTTTCGATGATTTTGTACATGAAACTAAAAATTGGAGGAACGGTCTTGCCTTGCACTTTAATGTCGAAGAAGATATAATATCACGAAATTCACATAAAATAAAATGGGAAAACTTGTTGTGCAAGTTGTAATTATTCCTAAACTCATGAATTGAAAAGAATAAGCACTTGGTGGTCGCTTTCGATGATTTTGTACATGAAACTAAAAATTGGAGGAACGGTCTTGCCTTGCACTTTAATGTCGAAGAAGATATAATATCACGAAATTCACATAAAATAAAATGGGAAAACTTGTTGTGCAAGTTGTAATTATTCCTAAACTCATGAATTGAAAAGAATATGCACTTGGTGGTCGCTTTCGATGATTTTGTACATGAAACTAAAAATTGGAGGAACGGTCTTGCCTTGCCCTTTAATGTCTAAAGAAATATGATACCACGAAATTCACTTAAAATAAAATGGAAAAACTTGTTGTGCAAGTTGTAATTATTCCTAAACTCATGAATTGAAAAGAATAAGCACTTGGTGGTCGCTTTCGATGATTTTTGTACATGAAACTAAAAATTGGAGGAACGGTCTTGCCTTGCACTTTAATGTCTAAAGAAATATGATACCACGAAATTCACGTAAAATAAAATGGGAAAACTTGTTGTGCAAGTTGTAATTATTCCTAAACTCATGAATTGAAAAGAATATGCACTTGGTGGTCGCTTTCGATGATTTTGTACATGAAACTAAAAGTTGGAGGAACGGTCTTGCCTTGCACTTTAATGTCTAAAGAAATATGATACCACGAAATTCACGTAAAATAAAATGGGAAAACTTGTTGTGCAAGTTGTAATTATTCCTAAACTCATGAATTGAAAAGAATATGCACTTGGTGCTCGCTTTCGATGATTTTGTACATGAAACTAAAAATTGGAGGAACGGACTTGCCTTGCACTTTAAAGTCCAAATAAATATAGTACCACGAAATTTACATAAAATAAAATCGAAAAAACGTGTTGTGCAAGTTGGAATTATTCCTAAACTCATGAATTGAAAAGAATATGCACTTGGTGGTCGCTTTCGATGATTTTGTACATGAAACGAAAAATTGGAGGAACGGTCTTGCCTTGCACTTTAATGTCTAAAGAAATATGATACCACAAAATTCACGTAAAATAAAATGGGAAAACTTGTTGTGCAAGTTGTAATTATTCCTAAACTCATGAATTGAAAAGAATATGCACTTGGTGGTCGCTTTGGATGATTTTGTACATGAAACTAAAAATTGGAGGAACGGTCATGCGTTGCACTTTAATGTCTAAGAAGATATAACATCACGAAATTCACATAAAATAAAATGGAAAAACTTGTTGTGCAAGTTGTAATTATTCCTAAACTCATGAATTGAAAAGAATAAGCACTTGGTGGTCGCTTTCGATGATTTTGTACATGAAACTAAAAATTGGAGGAACGGTCTTGCCTTGCACTTTAATGTCGAAGAAGATATAATATCACGAAATTCACATAAAATAAAATGGGAAAACTTGTTGTGCAAGTTGTAATTATTCCTAAACTCATGAATTGAAAAGAATAAGCACTTGGTGGTCGCTTTCGATGATTTTGTACAGGAAACTAAAAATTGGAGGAACGGTCTTGCCTTGCACTTTAATGTCTAAAGAAATATGATACCACGAAATTCACGTAAAATAAAATGGGAAAACTTGTTGTGCAAGTTGTAATTATTCCTAAACTCATGAATTGAAAAGAATATGCACTTGGTGGTCGCTTTCGATGATTTTGTACATGAAACTAAAAGTTGGAGGAACGGTCTTGCCTTGCACTTTAATGTCTAAAGAAATATGATACCACGAAATTCACGTAAAATAAAATGGGAAAACTTGTTGTGCAAGTTGTAATTATTCCTAAACTCATGAATTGAAAAGAATATGCACTTGGTGCTCGCTTTCGATGATTTTGTACATGAAACTAAAAATTGGAGGAACGGACTTGCCTTGCACTTTAAAGTCCAAATAAATATAGTACCACGAAATTTACATAAAATAAAATCGAAAAAACGTGTTGTGCAAGTTGGAATTATTCCTAAACTCATGAATTGAAAAGAATATGCACTTGGTGGTCGCTTTCGATGATTTTGTACATGAAACGAAAAATTGGAGGAACGGTCTTGCCTTGCACTTTAATGTCTAAAGAAATATGATACCACAAAATTCACGTAAAATAAAATGGGAAAACTTGTTGTGCAAGTTGTAATTATTCCTAAACTCATGAATTGAAAAGAATATGCACTTGGTGGTCGCTTTGGATGATTTTGTACATGAAACTAAAAATTGGAGGAACGGTCATGCGTTGCACTTTAATGTCTAAGAAGATATAACATCACGAAATTCACATAAAATAAAATGGAAAAACTTGTTGTGCAAGTTGTAATTATTCCTAAACTCATGAATTGAAAAGAATAAGCACTTGGTGGTCGCTTTCGATGATTTTTGTGCATGAAACTAAAAATTGGAGGAACGGTCTTGCCTTGCACTTTAATGTCCAAGAAGATATAATATCACGAAATTCACATAAAATAAAATGGAAAAACTTGTTGTGCAAGTTGTAATTATTCCTAAACTCATGAATTGAAAAGAATATGCACTTGGTGGTCGCTTTGGATGATTTTGTACATGAAACTAAAAATTGGACCAACGGTCTTGCCTTGCACTTTAATGTCTAAAGAAATATGATACCACGAAATTCACGTAAAATAAAATGGAAAAACTTGTTGTGCAAGTTGTAATTATTCCTAAACTCATGAATTGAGAAGAATAAGCACTTGGTGGTCGCTTTCGCTGATTTTGTACAGGAAACTAAAAATTGGAGGAACGGTCTTGCCTTGCACTTTAATGTCCAAGAAGATATAATATCACGAAATTCACATAAAATAAAATGGAAAAACTTGTTGTGCAAGTTGTAATTATTCCTAAACTCATGAATTGAAAAGAATATGCACTTGGTGGTCGCTTTCGATGATTTTGTACATGAAACTAAAAATTGGAGGAACGGTCTTGCCTTGCACTTTAATGTCTAAGAAGATATAATATCACGAAATTCACGTAAAATAAAATGGGAAAACTTGTTGTGCAAGTTGTAATTATTCCTAAACTCATGAATTGAAAAGAATATGCACTTGGTGGTCGCTTTCGATGATTTTGTACATGAAACTAAAAATTGGAGGAACGGTCTTGCCTTGCACTTTAATGTCCAAGAAGATATAATATCACGAAATTCACATAAAATAAAATGGAGAAACTTGTTGTGCAAGTTGGAATTATTCCTAAACTCATGAATTGAAAAGAATAAGCACTTGGTGGTCGCTTTCGATGATTTTGTACATGAAACTAAAAATTGGAGGAACGGTCTTGCCTTGCACTTTAATGTCCAAGAAGATATAATATCACGAAATTCACATAAAATAAAATGGAAAAACTTGTTGTGCAAGTTGTAATTATTCCTAAACTCATGAATTGAAAAGAATAAGCACTTGGTGGTCGCTTTCGATGATTTTTGTGCATGAAACTAAAAATTGGAGGAACGGTCTTGCCTTGCACTTTAATGTCCAAGAAGATATAATATCACGAAATTCACATAAAATAAAATGGAAAAACTTGTTGTGCAAGTTGTAATTATTCCTAAACTCATGAATTGAAAAGAATATGCACTTGGTGGTCGCTTTGGATGATTTTGTACATGAAACTAAAAATTGGACCAACGGTCTTGCCTTGCACTTTAATGTCTAAAGAAATATGATACCACGAAATTCACGTAAAATAAAATGGAAAAACTTGTTGTGCAAGTTGTAATTATTCCTAAACTCATGAATTGAGAAGAATAAGCACTTGGTGGTCGCTTTCGCTGATTTTGTACAGGAAACTAAAAATTGGAGGAACGGTCTTGCCTTGCACTTTAATGTCCAAGAAGATATAATATCACGAAATTCACATAAAATAAAATGGAAAAACTTGTTGTGCAAGTTGTAATTATTCCTAAACTCATGAATTGAAAAGAATATGCACTTGGTGGTCGCTTTCGATGATTTTGTACATGAAACTAAAAATTGGAGGAACGGTCTTGCCTTGCACTTTAATGTCTAAGAAGATATAATATCACGAAATTCACGTAAAATAAAATGGGAAAACTTGTTGTGCAAGTTGTAATTATTCCTAAACTCATGAATTGAAAAGAATATGCACTTGGTGGTCGCTTTCGATGATTTTGTACATGAAACTAAAAATTGGAGGAACGGTCTTGCCTTGCACTTTAATGTCCAAGAAGATATAATATCACGAAATTCACATAAAATAAAATGGAGAAACTTGTTGTGCAAGTTGGAATTATTCCTAAACTCATGAATTGAAAAGAATAAGCACTTGGTGGTCGCTTTCGATGATTTTGTACATGAAACTAAAAATTGGAGGAACGGTCTTGCCTTGCACTTTAATGTCGAAGAAGATATAATATCACGAAATTCACATAAAATAAAATGGGAAAACTTGTTGTGCAAGTTGTAATTATTCCTAAACTCATGAATTGAAAAGAATAAGCACTTGGTGGTCGCTTTCGATGATTTTGTACATGAAACTAAAAATTGGAGGAACGGTCTTGCCTTGCACTTTAATGTCGAAGAAGATATAATATCACGAAATTCACATAAAATAAAATGGGAAAACTTGTTGTGCAAGTTGTAATTATTCCTAAACTCATGAATTGAAAAGAATATGCACTTGGTGGTCGCTTTCGATGATTTTGTACATGAAACTAAAAATTGGAGGAACGGTCTTGCCTTGCCCTTTAATGTCTAAAGAAATATGATACCACGAAATTCACTTAAAATAAAATGGAAAAACTTGTTGTGCAAGTTGTAATTATTCCTAAACTCATGAATTGAAAAGAATAAGCACTTGGTGGTCGCTTTCGATGATTTTTGTACATGAAACTAAAAATTGGAGGAACGGTCTTGCCTTGCACTTTAATGTCTAAAGAAATATGATACCACGAAATTCACGTAAAATAAAATGGGAAAACTTGTTGTGCAAGTTGTAATTATTCCTAAACTCATGAATTGAAAAGAATATGCACTTGGTGGTCGCTTTCGATGATTTTGTACATGAAACTAAAAGTTGGAGGAACGGTCTTGCCTTGCACTTTAATGTCTAAAGAAATATGATACCACGAAATTCACGTAAAATAAAATGGGAAAACTTGTTGTGCAAGTTGTAATTATTCCTAAACTCATGAATTGAAAAGAATATGCACTTGGTGCTCGCTTTCGATGATTTTGTACATGAAACTAAAAATTGGAGGAACGGACTTGCCTTGCACTTTAAAGTCCAAATAAATATAGTACCACGAAATTTACATAAAATAAAATCGAAAAAACGTGTTGTGCAAGTTGTAATTATTCCTAAACTCATGAATTGAAAAGAATATGCACTTGGTGGTCGCTTTCGATGATTTTGTACATGAAACGAAAAATTGGAGGAACGGTCTTGCCTTGCACTTTAATGTCTAAAGAAATATGATACCACAAAATTCACGTAAAATAAAATGGGAAAACTTGTTGTGCAAGTTGTAATTATTCCTAAACTCATGAATTGAAAAGAATATGCACTTGGTGGTCGCTTTGGATGATTTTGTACATGAAACTAAAAATTGGAGGAACGGTCATGCGTTGCACTTTAATGTCTAAGAAGATATAACATCACGAAATTCACATAAAATAAAATGGAAAAACTTGTTGTGCAAGTTGTAATTATTCCTAAACTCATGAATTGAAAAGAATAAGCACTTGGTGGTCGCTTTCGATGATTTTGTACATGAAACTAAAAATTGGAGGAACGGTCTTGCCTTGCACTTTAATGTCGAAGAAGATATAATATCACGAAATTCACATAAAATAAAATGGGAAAACTTGTTGTGCAAGTTGTAATTATTCCTAAACTCATGAATTGAAAAGAATAAGCACTTGGTGGTCGCTTTCGATGATTTTGTACAGGAAACTAAAAATTGGAGGAACGGTCTTGCCTTGCACTTTAATGTCTAAAGAAATATGATACCACGAAATTCACGTAAAATAAAATGGGAAAACTTGTTGTGCAAGTTGTAATTATTCCTAAACTCATGAATTGAAAAGAATATGCACTTGGTGGTCGCTTTCGATGATTTTGTACATGAAACTAAAAGTTGGAGGAACGGTCTTGCCTTGCACTTTAATGTCTAAAGAAATATGATACCACGAAATTCACGTAAAATAAAATGGGAAAACTTGTTGTGCAAGTTGTAATTATTCCTAAACTCATGAATTGAAAAGAATATGCACTTGGTGCTCGCTTTCGATGATTTTGTACATGAAACTAAAAATTGGAGGAACGGACTTGCCTTGCACTTTAAAGTCCAAATAAATATAGTACCACGAAATTTACATAAAATAAAATCGAAAAAACGTGTTGTGCAAGTTGGAATTATTCCTAAACTCATGAATTGAAAAGAATATGCACTTGGTGGTCGCTTTCGATGATTTTGTACATGAAACGAAAAATTGGAGGAACGGTCTTGCCTTGCACTTTAATGTCTAAAGAAATATGATACCACAAAATTCACGTAAAATAAAATGGGAAAACTTGTTGTGCAAGTTGTAATTATTCCTAAACTCATGAATTGAAAAGAATATGCACTTGGTGGTCGCTTTGGATGATTTTGTACATGAAACTAAAAATTGGAGGAACGGTCATGCGTTGCACTTTAATGTCTAAGAAGATATAACATCACGAAATTCACATAAAATAAAATGGAAAAACTTGTTGTGCAAGTTGTAATTATTCCTAAACTCATGAATTGAAAAGAATAAGCACTTGGTGGTCGCTTTCGATGATTTTGTACATGAAACTAAAAATTGGAGGAACGGTCTTGCCTTGCACTTTAATGTCGAAGAAGATATAATATCACGAAATTCACATAAAATAAAATGGGAAAACTTGTTGTGCAAGTTGTAATTATTCCTAAACTCATGAATTGAAAAGAATAAGCACTTGGTGGTCGCTTTCGATGATTTTGTACATGAAACTACAAATTGGAGGAACGGTCTTGCCTTGCACTTTAATGTCGAAGAAGATATAATATCACGAAATTCACATAAAATAAAATGGGAAAACTTGTTGTGCAAGTTGTAATTATTCCTAAACTCATGAATTGAAAAGAATATGCACTTGGTGGTCGCTTTCGATGATTTTGTACATGAAACTAAAAATTGGAGGAACGGTCTTGCCTTGCCCTTTAATGTCTAAAGAAATATGATACCACGAAATTCACTTAAAATAAAATGGAAAAACTTGTTGTGCAAGTTGTAATTATTCCTAAACTCATGAATTGAAAAGAATATGCACTTGGTGGTCGCTTTCGATGATTTTGTACCTGAAACTAAAAATTGGAGGAACGGTCTTGCCTTGCCCTTTAATGTCTAAAGAAATATGATACCACGAAATTCACTTAAAATAAAATGGAAAAACTTGTTGTGCAAGTTGTAAATATTCCTAAACTCATGAATTGAAAAGAATATGCACTTGGTGGTCGCTTTCGATGATTTTGTACATGAAACTAAAAATTGGAGGAACGGTCCTGCCTTGCACTTTAATGTCCAAGAAGATATAATATCACGAAATTCACATAAAATAAAATGGAGAAACTTGTTGTGCAAGTTGTAATTATTCCTAAACTCATGAATTGAAAAGAATATGCACTTGGTGGTCGCTTTCGATGATTTTTGTGCATGAAACTAAAAATTGGAGGAACGGTCTTGCCTTGCACTTTAATGTCCAAGAATATATAATATCACGAAATTCACATAAAATAAAATGGAAAAACTTGTTGTGCAAGTTGTAATTATTCCTAAACTCATGAATTGAAAAGAATATGCACTTGGTGGTCGCTTTGGATGATTTTGTACATGAAACTAAAAATTGGACCAACGGTCTTGCCTTGCACTTTAATGTCTAAAGAAATATGATACCACGAAATTCACGTAAAATAAAATGGAAAAACTTGTTGTGCAAGTTGTAATTATTCCTAAACTCATGAATTGAGAAGAATATGCACTTGGTGGTCGCTTTCGCTGATTTTGTACATGAAACTAAAAATTGGAGGAACGGTCTTGCCTTGCACTTTAATGTCCAAGAAGATATAATATCACGAAATTCACATAAAATAAAATGGAAAAACTTGTTGTGCAAGTTGTAATTATTCCTAAACTCATGAATTGAAAAGAATATGCACTTGGTGGTCGCTTTCGATGATTTTGTACATGAAACTAAAAATTGGAGGAACGGTCTTGCCTTGCACTTTAATGTCGAAGAAGATATAATATCACGAAATTCACGTAAAATAAAATGGGAAAACTTGTTGTGCAAGTTGTAATTATTCCTAAACTCATGAATTGAAAAGAATATGCACTTGGTGGTCGCTTTCGATGATTTTGTACATGAAACTAAAAATTGGAGGAACGGTCTTGCCTTGCACTTTAATGTCCAAGAAGATATAATATCACGAAATTCACATAAAATAAAATGGAGAAACTTGTTGTGCAAGTTGGAATTATTCCTAAACTCATGAATTGAAAAGAATAAGCACTTGGTGGTCGCTTTCGATGATTTTGTACATGAAACTAAAAATTGGAGGAACGGTCTTGCCTTGCACTTTAATGTCGAAGAAGATATAATATCACGAAATTCACATAAAATAAAATGGGAAAACTTGTTGTGCAAGTTGTAATTATTCCTAAACTCATGAATTGAAAAGAATAAGCACTTGGTGGTCGCTTTCGATGATTTTGTACATGAAACTAAAAATTGGAGGAACGGTCTTGCCTTGCACTTTAATGTCGAAGAAGATATAATATCACGAAATTCACATAAAATAAAATGGGAAAACTTGTTGTGCAAGTTGTAATTATTCCTAAACTCATGAATTGAAAAGAATATGCACTTGGTGGTCGCTTTCGATGATTTTGTACATGAAACTAAAAATTGGAGGAACGGTCTTGCCTTGCCCTTTAATGTCTAAAGAAATATGATACCACGAAATTCACTTAAAATAAAATGGAAAAACTTGTTGTGCAAGTTGTAATTATTCCTAAACTCATGAATTGAAAAGAATAAGCACTTGGTGGTCGCTTTCGATGATTTTTGTACATGAAACTAAAAATTGGAGGAACGGTCTTGCCTTGCACTTTAATGTCTAAAGAAATATGATACCACGAAATTCACGTAAAATAAAATGGGAAAACTTGTTGTGCAAGTTGTAATTATTCCTAAACTCATGAATTGAAAAGAATATGCACTTGGTGGTCGCTTTGGATGATTTTGTACATGAAACTAAAAGTTGGAGGAACGGTCTTGCCTTGCACTTTAATGTCTAAAGAAATATGATACCACGAAATTCACGTAAAATAAAATGGGAAAACTTGTTGTGCAAGTTGTAATTATTCCTAAACTCATGAATTGAAAAGAATATGCACTTGGTGCTCGCTTTCGATGATTTTGTACATGAAACTAAAAATTGGAGGAACGGACTTGCCTTGCACTTTAAAGTCCAAATAAATATAGTACCACGAAATTTACATAAAATAAAATCGAAAAAACGTGTTGTGCAAGTTGGAATTATTCCTAAACTCATGAATTGAAAAGAATATGCACTTGGTGGTCGCTTTCGATGATTTTGTACATGAAACGAAAAATTGGAGGAACGGTCTTGCCTTGCACTTTAATGTCTAAAGAAATATGATACCACAAAATTCACGTAAAATAAAATGGGAAAACTTGTTGTGCAAGTTGTAATTATTCCTAAACTCATGAATTGAAAAGAATATGCACTTGGTGGTCGCTTTGGATGATTTTGTACATGAAACTAAAAATTGGAGGAACGGTCATGCGTTGCACTTTAATGTCTAAGAAGATATAACATCACGAAATTCACATAAAATAAAATGGAAAAACTTGTTGTGCAAGTTGTAATTATTCCTAAACTCATGAATTGAAAAGAATATGCACTTGGTGGTCGCTTTCGATGATTTTGTACATGAAACTAAAAATTGGAGGAACGGTCTTGCCTTGCACTTTAATGTCTAAGAAGATATAATATCACGAAATTCACATAAAATAAAATGGAAAAACTTGTTGTGCAAGTTGGAATTATTCCTAAACTCATGAATTGAAAAGAATAAGCACTTGGTGGTCGCTTTCGATGATTTTGTACATGAAACTACAAATTGGAGGAACGGTCTTGCCTTGCACTTTAATGTCTAAAGAAATATGATACCACGAAATTCACGTAAAATAAAATGGGAAAACTTGTTGTGCAAGTTGTAATTATTCCTAAACTCATGAATTGAAAAGAATAAGCACTTGGTGGTCGCTTTCGATGATTTTGTACATGAAACTAAAAATTGGAGGAACGGTCTTGCCTTGCACTTTAATATCTAAAGAAATATAATATCACCAAATTCACATAAAATAAAATGGAAAAACTTGTTGTGCAAGTTGTAATTATTCCTAAACTCATGAATTGAAAAGAATAAGCACTTGGTGGTCGCTTTCGATGATTTTGTACATGAAACTACAAATTGGAGGAACGGTCTTGCCTTGCACTTTAATGTCTAAAGAAATATGATACCACGAAATTCACGTAAAATAAAATGGGAAAACTTGTTGTGCAAGTTGTAATTATTCCTAAACTCATGAATTGAAAAGAATATGCACTTGGTGGTCGCTTTCGATGATTTTGTACATGAAACTAAAAATTGGAGGAACGGTCTTGCCTTGCACTTTAATGTCTAAGGAAATATGATACCACGAAATTCACGTAAAATAAAATGGGAAAACTTGTTGTGCAAGTTATAATTATTCCTAAACTCATGAATTGAAAAGAATATGCACTTGGTGGTCGCTTTCGATGATTTTGTACATGAAACTAAAAATTGGAGGAACGGTCTTGCCTTGCACTTTAATGTCTAAAGAAATATGATACCACGAAATTCACGTAAAATAAAATGGGAAAACTTGTTGTGCAAGTTGTAATTATTCCTAAACTCATGAATTGAAAAGAATAAGCACTTGGTGGTCGCTTTCGATGATTTTATACATGAAACTAAAAATTGAAGGAACGGTTTTGCCTTGCACTTTAATGTCTAAAGAAATATGATACCACGAAATTCACGTAAAATAAAATGGAAAAACTTGTTGTGCAAGTTGTAATTATTCCTAAACTCATGAATTGAAAAGAATAAGCACTTGGTGGTCGCTTTCGATGATTTTATACATGAAACTAAAAATTGAAGGAACGGTTTTGCCTTGCACTTTAATGTCTAAAGAAATATGATACCACGAAATTCACGTAAAATAAAATGGAAAAACTTGTTGTGCAAGCTGTAATTATTCCTAAACTCATGAATTGAAAAGAATATGCACTTGGTGGTCGCTTTCGATGATTTTGTACATGAAACTAAAAATTGGAGGAACGGTCATGCCTTGCACTTTAATGTCTAAGAAGATATAATATCACGAAATTCACTTAAAATAAAGTGGAAAAACTTGTTGTGCAAGTTGGAATTATTCCTAAACTCATGAATTGAAAAGAATAAGCACTTGGTGGTCGCTTTCGATGATTTTGTACATGAAACTAAAAATTGGAGGAACGGTCTTGCCTTGCACTTTAATGTCTAAGAAGATATAATATCACGAAATTCACTTAAAATAAAATGGAAAAACTTGTTGTGCAAGTTGGAATTATTCCTAAACTCATGAATTGAAAAGAATAAGCACTTGGTGGTCGCTTTCGATGATTTTGTACATGAAACTAAAAATGGGAGGAACGGTCTTGCCTTGCACTTTAATGTCTAAAGAAATATGATACCACGAAATTCACGTAAAATAAAATGGGAAAACTTGTTGTGCAAGTTGTAATTATTCCTAAACTCATGAATTGAAAAGAATATGCACTTGGTGGTCGCTTCCGATGATTTTGTACATGAAACTAAAAATTGGAGGAACGGTCTTGCCTTGCACTTTAATATCTAAAGAAATATAATATCACGAAATTCACATAAAATAAAATGGAAAAACTTGTTGTGCAAGTTGTAATTATTCCTAAACTCATGAATTGAAAAGGATAAGCACTTGGTGGTCGCTTTCGATGATTTTGTACATGAAACTAAAAATTGGAGGAACGGTCTTGCCTTGCACTTTAATGTCTAAGAAGATATAATATCACGAAATTCACATAAAATAAAATGGAAAAACTTGTTGTGCAAGTTGTAATTATTCCTAAACTCATGAATTGAAAAGAATATGCACTTGGTGGTCGCTTTCGATGATTTTGTACATGAAACTAAAAATTGGAGGAACGGTCTTGCCTTGCACTTTAATGTCTAAAGAAATATCATACCACGAAATTCACGTAAAATAAAATGGAAAAACTTGTTGTGCAAGTTGTAATTATTCCTAAACTCATGAATTGAAAAGAATATGCACTTGGTGGTCGCTTTCGATGATTTTGTACATGAAACTAAAAATTGGAGGAACGGTCTTGCCTTGCACTTTAATGTCTAAGAAGATATAATATCACGAAATTCACTTAAAATAAAATGGAAAAAACTGTTGTGCAAGTTGTAATTATTCCTAAACTCATGAATTGAAAAGAATAAGCACTTGGTGGTCGCTTTCGATGATTTTGTACATGAAACTAAAAATTGGAGGAACGGTCTTGCCTTGCACTTTAATGTCTAAAGAAATATGATACCACGAAATTCACGTAAAATAAAATGGAAAAACTTGTTGTGCAAGTTGTAATTATTCCTAAACTCATGAATTGAAAAGAATAAGCACTTGGTGGTCGCTTTCGATGATTTTGTACAGGAAACTAAAAATTGGAGGAACGGTCTTGCCTTGCACTTTAATGTCTAAAGAAATATGATACCACGAAATTCACGTAAAATAAAATGGGAAAACTTGTTGTGCAAGTTGTAATTATTCCTAAACTCATGAATTGAAAAGAATATGCACTTGGTGGTCGCTTTGGATGATTTTGTACATGAAACTAAAAATTGGAGGAACAGTCTTGCCTTGCACTTTAATGTCTAAGAAGATATAATATCACGAAATTCACGTAAAATAAAATGGGAAAACTTGTTGTGCAAGTTGTAATTATTCCTAAACTCATGAATTGAAAAGAATATGCACTTGGTGGTCGCTTTCGATGATTTTGTACATGAAACTAAAAATTGGAGGAACGGTCTTGCCTTGCACTTTAATGTCTAAGAAGATATAATATCACGAAATTCACATAAAATAAAATGGAAAAACTTGTTGTGCAAGTTGTAATTATTCCTAAACTCATGAATTGAAAAGAATATGCACTTGGTGGTCGCTTTCGATGATTTTGTACATGAAACTAAAAATTGGAGGAACGGTCTTGCCTTGCACTTTAATGTCTAAAGAAATATGATACCACGAAATTCACGTAAAATAAAATAGGAAAACTTGTTGTGCAAGTTGTAATTATTCCTAAACTCATGAATTGAAAAGAATAAGCACTTGGTGGTCGCTTTCGATGATTTTGTACATGAAACTAAAAATTGGAGGAACGGTCTTGCCTTGCACTTTAATGTCTAAGAAGATATAATATCACGAAATTCACATAAAATAAAATGGAAAAACTTGTTGTGCAAGTTGTAATTATTCCTAAACTCATGAATTGAAAAGAATAAGCACTTGGTGGTCGCTTTCGATGATTTTGTACATGAAACTAAAAATTGGAGGAACGGTCTTGCCTTGCACTTTAATGTCTAAGAAGATATAATATCACGAAATTCACATAAAATAAAATGGAAAAACTTGTTGTGCAAGTTGTAATTATTCCTAAACTCATGAATTGAAAAGAATAAGCACTTGGTGGTCGCTTTCGATGATTTTGTACATGAAACTAAAAATTGGAGGAACAGTCTTGCCTTGCACTTTAATGTCTAAGAAGATATAATATCACGAAATTCACGTAAAATAAAGTGGGAAAACTTGTTGTGCAAGTTGTAATTATTCCTAAACTCATGAATTGAAAAGAATAAGCACTTGGTGGTCGCTTTCGATGATTTTGTACATGAAACTAAAAATTGGAGGAACGGTCTTGCCTTGCACTTTAATGTCTAAGAAGATATAATATCACGAAATTCACATAAAATAAAATGGAAAAACTTGTTGTGCAAGTTGTAATTATTCCTAAACTCATGAATTGAAAAGAATATGCACTTGGTGCTCGCTTTCGATGATTTTGTACATGAAACTAAAAATTGGACCAACGGTCTTGCCTTGCACTTTAATGTCTAAAGAAATATGATACCACGAAATTCACGTAAAATAAAATGGAAAAACTTGTTGTGCAAGTTGTAATTATTCCTAAACTCATGAATTGAAAAGAATATGCACTTGGTGGTCGCTTTCGATGATTTTGTACATGAAACTAAAAATTGGAGGAACGGTCTTGCCTTGCACTTTAATGTCTAAAGAAATATGATACCACGAAATTCACGTAAAATAAAATGGGAAAACTTGTTGTGCAAGTTGTAATTATTCCTAAACTCATGAATTGAAAAGAATAAGCACTTGGTGGTCGCTTTCGATGATTTTGTACATGAAACTAAAAATTGGAGGAACGGTCTTGCCTTGCACTTTAATGTCTAAAGAAATATGATACCACGAAATTCACGTAAAATAAAATGGGAAAACTTGTTGTGCAAGTTGTAATTATTCCTAAACTCATGAATTGAAAAGAATAAGCACTTGGTGGTCGCTTTCGATGATTTTGTACATGAAACTAAAAATTGGAGGAACGGTCTTGCCTTGCACTTTAATGTCTAAAGAAATATGATACCACGAAATTCACGTAAAATAAAATGGGAAAACTTGTTGTGGAAGATGTAATTATTCCTAAACTCATGAATTGAAAAGGATAAGCACTTGGTGGTCGCTTTCGATGATTTTGTACAGGAAACTAAAAATTGGAGGAACGGTCTTGCCTTGCACTTTAATGTCGAAGAAGATATAATATCACGAAATTCACATAAAATAAAATGGAAAAACTTGTTGTGCAAGTTGTAATTATTCCTAAACTCATGAATTGAAAAGGATAAGCACTTGGTGGTCGCTTTCGATGATTTTGTACATGAAACTAAAAGTTGGAGGAACGGTCTTGCCTTGCACTTTAATGTCGAAGAAGATATAATATCACGAAATTCACATAAAATAAAATGGAAAAACTTGTTGTGCAAGTTGTAATTATTCCTAAACTCATGAATTGAAAAGAATATGCACTTGGTGGTCGCTTTCGATGATTTTGTACATGAAACTAAAAATTGGAGGAACGGTCTTGCCTTGCACTTTAATGTCCAAGAAGATATAATATCACGAAATTCACGTAAAATAAAATGGGAAAACTTGTTGTGCAAGTTGTAATTATTCCTAAACTCATGATTTGAAAAGAATAAGCACTTGGTGGTCGCTTTCGATGATTTTGTACATGAAACTAAAAATTGGAGGAACGGTCTTGCCTTGCACTTTAATGTCTAAGAAGATATGATACCACGAAATTCACGTAAAATAAAATGGGAAAACTTGTTGTGGAAGTTGTAATTATTCCTAAACTCATGAATTGAAAAGGATAAGCACTTGGTGGTCGCTTTCGATGATTTTGTACATGAAACTAAAAGTTGGAGGAACGGTCTTGCCTTGCACTTTAATGTCGAAGAAGATATAATATCACGAAATTCACATAAAATAAAATGGAAAAACTTGTTGTGCAAGTTGTAATTATTCCTAAACTCATGAATTGAAAAGAATAAGCACTTGGTGGTCGCTTTCGATGATTTTGTACATGAAACTAAAAATTGGAGGAACGGTCTTGCGTTGCACTTTAATGTCTAAGAAGATATAATATCACGAAATTCACGTAAAATAAAATGGGAAAACTTGTTGTGCAAGTTGTAATTATTCCTAAACTCATGAATTGAAAAGAATATGCACTTGGTGGTCGCTTTCGATGATTTTGTACATGAAACTAAAAATTGGACCAACGGTCTTGCCTTGCACTTTAATGTCTAAAGAAATATGATACCACGAAATTCACGTAAAATAAAATGGGAAAACTTGTTGTGCAAGTTGTAATAATTCCTAAACTCATGAATTGAAAAGAATAAGCACTTGGTGGTCGCTTTCGATGATTTTGTACATGAAACTAAAAATTGGACCAACGGTCTTGCCTTGCACTTTAATGTCTAAAGAAATATGATACCACGAAATTCACGTAAAATAAAATGGGAAAACTTGTTGTGGAAGTTGTAATTATTCCTAAACTCATGAATTGAAAAGAATAAGCACTTGGTGGTCGCTTTCGATGATTTTATACATGAAACTAAAAATTGGAGGAACGGTTTTGCCTTGCACTTTAATGTCTAAAGAAATATGATACCACGAAATTCACGTAAAATAAAATGGGAAAACTTGTTGTGCAAGTTGTAATTATTCCTAAACTCATGAATTGAAAAGAATAAGCACTTGGTGCTCGCTTTCGATGATTTTGTACAGGAAACTAAAAATTGGAGGAACGGTCTTGCCTTGCACTTTAATGTCGAAGAAGATATAATATCACGAAATTCACGTAAAATAAAATGGGAAAACTTGTTGTGCAAGTTGTAATTATTCCTAAACTCATGAATTGAAAAGAATATGCACTTGGTGGTCGCTTTCGATGATTTTGTACATGAAACTAAAAATTGGACCAACGGTCTTGCCTTGCACTTTAATGTCTAAAGAAATATGATACCACGAAATTCACGTAAAATAAAATGGGAAAACTTGTTGTGCAAGTTGTAATAATTCCTAAACTCATGAATTGAAAAGAATAAGCACTTGGTGGTCGCTTTCGATGATTTTGTACATGAAACTAAAAATTGGACCAACGGTCTTGCCTTGCACTTTAATGTCTAAAGAAATATGATACCACGAAATTCACGTAAAATAAAATGGGAAAACTTGTTGTGGAAGTTGTAATTATTCCTAAACTCATGAATTGAAAAGAATAAGCACTTGGTGGTCGCTTTCGATGATTTTATACATGAAACTAAAAATTGGAGGAACGGTTTTGCCTTGCACTTTAATGTCTAAAGAAATATGATACCACGAAATTCACGTAAAATAAAATGGGAAAACTTGTTGTGCAAGTTGTAATTATTCCTAAACTCATGAATTGAAAAGAATAAGCACTTGGTGCTCGCTTTCGATGATTTTGTACAGGAAACTAAAAATTGGAGGAACGGTCTTGCCTTGCACTTTAATGTCGAAGAAGATATAATATCACGAAATTCACATAAAATAAAATGGAAAAACTTGTTGTGCAAGTTGTAATTATTCCTAAACTCATGAATTGAAAAGGATAAGCACTTGGTGGTCGCTTTCGATGATTTTGTACATGAAACTAAAAGTTGGAGGAACGGTCTTGCCTTGCACTTTAATGTCGAAGAAGATATAATATCACGAAATTCACATAAAATAAAATGGAAAAACTTGTTGTGCAAGTTGTAATTATTCCTAAACTCATGAATTGAAAAGAATAAGCACTTGGTGGTCGCTTTCGATGATTTTGTACATGAAACTAAAAATTGGAGGAACGGTCTTGCGTTGCACTTTAATGTCTAAGAAGATATAATATCACGAAATTCACGTAAAATAAAATGGGAAAACTTGTTGTGCAAGTTGTAATTATTCCTAAACTCATGAATTGAAAAGAATATGCACTTGGTGGTCGCTTTCGATGATTTTGTACATGAAACTAAAAATTGGACCAACGGTCTTGCCTTGCACTTTAATGTCTAAAGAAATATGATACCACGAAATTCACGTAAAATAAAATGGGAAAACTTGTTGTGCAAGTTGTAATAATTCCTAAACTCATGAATTGAAAAGAATAAGCACTTGGTGGTCGCTTTCGATGATTTTGTACATGAAACTAAAAATTGGACCAACGGTCTTGCCTTGCACTTTAATGTCTAAAGAAATATGATACCACGAAATTCACGTAAAATAAAATGGGAAAACTTGTTGTGGAAGTTGTAATTATTCCTAAACTCATGAATTGAAAAGAATAAGCACTTGGTGGTCGCTTTCGATGACTTTATACATGAAACTAAAAATTGGAGGAACGGTTTTGCCTTGCACTTTAATGTCTAAAGAAATATGATACCACGAAATTCACGTAAAATAAAATGGGAAAACTTGTTGTGCAAGTTGTAATTATTCCTAAACTCATGAATTGAAAAGAATAAGCACTTGGTGCTCGCTTTCGATGATTTTGTACAGGAAACTAAAAATTGGAGGAACGGTCTTGCCTTGCACTTTAATGTCGAAGAAGATATAATATCACGAAATTCACATAAAGTAAAATGGAAAAACTTGTTGTGCAAGTTGTAATTATTCCTAAACTCATGAATTGAAAAGGATAAGCACTTGGTGGTCGCTTTCGATGATTTTGTACAGGAAACTAAAAATTGGAGGAACGGTCTTGCCTTGCACTTTAATGTCGAAGAAGATATAATATCACGAAATTCACATAAAATAAAATGGAAAAACTTGTTGTGCAAGTTGTAATTATTCCTAAACTCATGAATTGAAAAGGATAAGCACTTGGTGGTCGCTTTCGATGATTTTGTACATGAAACTAAAAGTTGGAGGAACGGTCTTGCCTTGCACTTTAATGTCGAAGAAGATATAATATCACGAAATTCACATAAAATAAAATGGAAAAACTTGTTGTGCAAGTTGTAATTATTCCTAAACTCATGATTTGAAAAGAATAAGCACTTGGTGGTCGCTTTCGATGATTTTGTACATGAAACTAAAAATTGGAGGAACGGTCTTGCCTTGCACTTTAATGTCTAAGAAGATATGATACCACGAAATTCACATAAAATAAAATGGAAAAACTTGTTGTGCAAGTTGTAATTATTCCTAAACTCATGAATTGAAAAGGATAAGCACTTGGTGGTCGCTTTCGATGATTTTGTACATGAAACTAAAAGTTGGAGGAACGGTCTTGCCTTGCACTTTAATGTCGAAGAAGATATAATATCACGAAATTCACATAAAATAAAATGGAAAAACTTGTTGTGCAAGTTGTAATTATTCCTAAACTCATGAATTGAAAAGGATAAGCACTTGGTGGTCGCTTTCGATGATTTTGTACATGAAACTAAAAATTGGAGGAACGGTCTTGCCTTGCACTTTAATGTCCAAGAAGATATAATATCACGAAATTCACATAAAATAAAATGGAAAAACTTGTTGTGCAAGTTGTAATTATTCCTAAACTCATGATTTGAAAAGAATAAGCACTTGGTGGTCGCTTTCGATGATTTTGTACATGAAACTAAAAATTGGAGGAACGGTCTTGCCTTGCACTTTAATGTCTAAGAAGATATGATACCACGAAATTCACATAAAATAAAATGGAAAAACTTGTTGTGCAAGTTGTAATTATTCCTAAACTCATGAATTGAAAAGGATAAGCACTTGGTGGTCGCTTTCGATGATTTTGTACATGAAACTAAAAGTTGGAGGAACGGTCTTGCCTTGCACTTTAATGTCGAAGAAGATATAATATCACGAAATTCACATAAAATAAAATGGAAAAACTTGTTGTGCAAGTTGTAATTATTCCTAAACTCATGAATTGAAAAGGATAAGCACTTGGTGGTCGCTTTCGATGATTTTGTACATGAAACTAAAAATTGGAGGAACGGTCTTGCCTTGCACTTTAATGTCCAAGAAGATATAATATCACGAAATTCACATAAAATAAAATGGAAAAACTTGTTGTGCAAGTTGTAATTATTCCTAAACTCATGATTTGAAAAGAATAAGCACTTGGTGGTCGCTTTCGATGATTTTGTACATGAAACTAAAAATTGGAGGAACGGTCTTGCCTTGCACTTTAATGTCTAAGAAGATATGATACCACGAAATTCACGTAAAATAAAATGGGAAAACTTGTTGTGGAAGTTGTAATTATTCCTAAACTCATGAATTGAAAAGGATAAGCACTTGGTGGTCGCTTTCGATGATTTTGTACATGAAACTAAAAGTTGGAGGAACGGTCTTGCCTTGCACTTTAATGTCGAAGAAGATATAATATCACGAAATTCACATAAAATAAAATGGAAAAACTTGTTGTGCAAGTTGTAATTATTCCTAAACTCATGATTTGAAAAGAATAAGCACTTGGTGGTCGCTTTCGATGATTTTGTACATGAAACTAAAAATTGGAGGAACGGTCTTGCCTTGCACTTTAATGTCTAAGAAGATATGATACCACGAAATTCACGTAAAATAAAATGGGAAAACTTGTTGTGGAAGTTGTAATTATTCCTAAACTCATGAATTGAAAAGGATAAGCACTTGGTGGTCGCTTTCGATGATTTTGTACATGAAACTAAAAATTGGAGGAACGGTCTTGCCTTGCACTTTAATGTCTAAAGAAATATGATACCACGAAATTCACGTAAAATAAAATGGAAAAACTTGTTGTGCAAGTTGTAATTATTCCTAAACTCATGAATTGAAAAGAATAAGCACTTGGTGGTCGCTTTCGATGATTTTGTACAGGAAACTAAAAATTGGAGGAACGGTCTTGCCTTGCACTTTAATGTCTAAAGAAATATGATACCACGAAATTCACGTAAAATAAAATGGGAAAACTTGTTGGGCAAGTTGTAATTATTCCTAAACTCATGAATTGAAAAGAATAAGCACTTGGTGGTCGCTTTCGATGATTTTGTACATGAAACTAAAAATTGGAGGAACGGTCTTGCCTTGCACTTTAATGTCTAAGAAGATATAATATCACGAAATTCACGTACAATAAAATGGGAGAACTTCTTGTGCAAGTTGTAATTATTCCTAAACTCATGAATTGAAAAGAATATGCACTTGGTGGTCGCTTTCGATGATTTTGTACATGAAACTAAAAATTGGAGGAACGGTCTTGCCTTGCACTTTAATGTCTAAGAAGATATAATATCACGAAATTCACATAAAATAAAATGGAAAAACTTGTTGTGCAAGTTGTAATTATTCCTAAACTCATGAATTGAAAAGGATAAGCACTTGGTGGTCGCTTTCGATGATTTTGTACAGGAAACTAAAAATTGGAGGATCGGTCTTGCCTTGCACTTTAATGTCTAAAGAAATATGACACCACGAAATTCACGTACAATAAAATGGGAGAACTTCTTGTGCAAGTTGTAATTATTCCTAAACTCATGAATTGAAAAGAATATGCACTTGGTGGTCGCTTTCGATGATTTTGTACATGAAACTAAAAATTGGAGGAACGGTCTTGCCTTGCACTTTAATGTCTAAGAAGATATAATATCACGAAATTCACATAAAATAAAATGGAAAAACTTGTTGTGCAAGTTGTAATTATTCCTAAACTCATGAATTGAAAAGAATAAGCACTTGGTGGTCGCTTTCGATGATTTTGTACAGGAAACTAAAAATTGGAGGATCGGTCTTGCCTTGCACTTTAATGTCTAAAGAAATATGACACCACGAAATTCACGTAAAATAAAATGGGAAAACTTGTTGGGCAAGTTGTAATTATTCCTAAACTCATGAATTGAAAAGAATATGCACTTGGTGGTCGCTTTGGATGATTTTGTACATGAAACTAAAAATTGGAGGAACGGTCTTGCCTTGCACTTTAATGTCTAAGAAGATATAATATCACGAAATTCACGTAAAATAAAATGGGAGAACTTGTTGTGGAAGTTGTAATTATTCCTAAACTCATGAATTGAAAAGAATATGCACTTGGTGGTCGCTTTCGATGATTTTGTACATGAAACTAAAAATTGGAGGAACGGTCTTGCCTTGCACTTTAATGTCTAAGAAGATATAATATCACGAAATTCACATAAAATAAAATGGAAAAACTTGTTGTGGAAGTTGTAATTATTCCTAAACTCATGAATTGAAAAGAATAAGCACTTGGTGGTCGCCTTCGATGATTTTGTACATGAAACGAAAAATTGGAGGAACGGTCTTGCCTTGCACTTTAATGGCTAAGAAGATATAATATCACGAAATTCACGTAAAATAAAATGGGAAAACTTGTTGTGCAAGTTGTAATTATTCCGAAACTCATGAATTGAAAAGAATATGCACTTGGTGGTCGCTTTCGATGATTTTGTACATGAAACTAAAAATTGGAGGAACGGTCTTGCCTTGCACTTTAATGTCTAAAGAAATATGATACCACGAAATTCACGTAAAATAAAATGGGAAAACTTGTTGTGCAAGTTGTAATTATTCCTAAACTCATGAATTGAAAAGAATAAGCACTTGGTGGTCGCTTTCGATGATTTTGTACATGAAACTAAAAATTGGACCAACGGTCTTGCCTTGCACTTTAATGTCTAAAGAAATATGATACCACGAAATTCACGTAAAATAAAATGGGAAAACTTGTTGTGCAAGTTGTAATTATTCCGAAACTCATGAATTGAAAAGAATATGCACTTGGTGGTCGCTTTCGATGATTTTGTACATGAAACTAAAAATTGGAGGAACGGTCTTGCCTTGCACTTTAATGTCTAAAGAAATATGATACCACGAAATTCACGTAAAATAAAATGGGAAAACTTGTTGTGCAAGTTGTAATTATTCCTAAACTCATGAATTGAAAAGAATATGCACTTGGTGGTCGCTTTCGATGATTTTGTACATGAAACTAAAAATTGGACCAACGGTCTTGCCTTGCGCTTTAATGTCTAAAGAAATATGATACCACGAAATTCACGTAAAATAAAATGGGAAAACTTGTTGTGCAAGTTGTAATTATTCCTAAACTCATGAATTGAAAAGAATAAGCACTTGGTGGTCGCTTTCGATGATTTTGTACATGAAACTAAAAATTGGAGGAACGGTCTTGCCTTGCCCTTTAATGTCTAAAGAAATATGATACCACGAAATTCACATAAAATAAAATGGAAAAACTTGTTGTGCAAGCTGTAATTATTCCTAAACTCATGAATTGAAAAGAATAAGCACTTGGTGGTCGCTTTCGATGATTTTGTACATGAAACTAAAAATTGGAGGAACGGTCTTGCCTTGCCCTTTAATGTCTAAAGAAATATGATACCACGAAATTCACATAAAATAAAATGGAAAAACTTGTTGTGCAAGTTGTAATTATTCCTAAACTCATGAATTGAAAAGAATAAGCACTTGGTGCTCGCTTTCGATGATTTTGTACAGGAAACTAAAAATTGGAGGAACGGTCTTGCCTTGCACTTTAATGTCGAAGAAGATATAATATCACGAAATTCACATAAAGTAAAATGGAAAAACTTGTTGTGCAAGTTGTAATTATTCCTAAACTCATGAATTGAAAAGGATAAGCACTTGGTGGTCGCTTTCGATGATTTTGTACAGGAAACTAAAAATTGGAGGAACGGTCTTGCCTTGCACTTTAATGTCGAAGAAGATATAATATCACGAAATTCACATAAAATAAAATGGAAAAACTTGTTGTGCAAGTTGTAATTATTCCTAAACTCATGAATTGAAAAGGATAAGCACTTGGTGGTCGCTTTCGATGATTTTGTACATGAAACTAAAAGTTGGAGGAACGGTCTTGCCTTGCACTTTAATGTCGAAGAAGATATAATATCACGAAATTCACATAAAATAAAATGGAAAAACTTGTTGTGCAAGTTGTAATTATTCCTAAACTCATGATTTGAAAAGAATAAGCACTTGGTGGTCGCTTTCGATGATTTTGTACATGAAACTAAAAATTGGAGGAACGGTCTTGCCTTGCACTTTAATGTCTAAGAAGATATGATACCACGAAATTCACATAAAATAAAATGGAAAAATTTGTTGTGCAAGTTGTAATTATTCCTAAACTCATGAATTGAAAAGGATAAGCACTTGGTGGTCGCTTTCGATGATTTTGTACATGAAACTAAAAGTTGGAGGAACGGTCTTGCCTTGCACTTTAATGTCGAAGAAGATATAATATCACGAAATTCACATAAAATAAAATGGAAAAACTTGTTGTGCAAGTTGTAATTATTCCTAAACTCATGAATTGAAAAGGATAAGCACTTGGTGGTCGCTTTCGATGATTTTGTACATGAAACTAAAAATTGGAGGAACGGTCTTGCCTTGCACTTTAATGTCCAAGAAGATATAATATCACGAAATTCACATAAAATAAAATGGAAAAACTTGTTGTGCAAGTTGTAATTATTCCTAAACTCATGATTTGAAAAGAATAAGCACTTGGTGGTCGCTTTCGATGATTTTGTACATGAAACTAAAAATTGGAGGAACGGTCTTGCCTTGCACTTTAATGTCTAAGAAGATATGATACCACGAAATTCACATAAAATAAAATGGAAAAACTTGTTGTGCAAGTTGTAATTATTCCTAAACTCATGAATTGAAAAGGATAAGCACTTGGTGGTCGCTTTCGATGATTTTGTACATGAAACTAAAAGTTGGAGGAACGGTCTTGCCTTGCACTTTAATGTCGAAGAAGATATAATATCACGAAATTCACATAAAATAAAATGGAAAAACTTGTTGTGCAAGTTGTAATTATTCCTAAACTCATGAATTGAAAAGGATAAGCACTTGGTGGTCGCTTTCGATGATTTTGTACATGAAACTAAAAATTGGAGGAACGGTCTTGCCTTGCACTTTAATGTCCAAGAAGATATAATATCACGAAATTCACATAAAATAAAATGGAAAAACTTGTTGTGCAAGTTGTAATTATTCCTAAACTCATGATTTGAAAAGAATAAGCACTTGGTGGTCGCTTTCGATGATTTTGTACATGAAACTAAAAATTGGAGGAACGGTCTTGCCTTGCACTTTAATGTCTAAGAAGATATGATACCACGAAATTCACGTAAAATAAAATGGGAAAACTTGTTGTGGAAGTTGTAATTATTCCTAAACTCATGAATTGAAAAGGATAAGCACTTGGTGGTCGCTTTCGATGATTTTGTACATGAAACTAAAAGTTGGAGGAACGGTCTTGCCTTGCACTTTAATGTCGAAGAAGATATAATATCACGAAATTCACATAAAATAAAATGGAAAAACTTGTTGTGCAAGTTGTAATTATTCCTAAACTCATGAATTGAAAAGAATAAGCACTTGGTGGTCGCTTTCGATGATTTTGTACATGAAACTAAAAATTGGAGGAACGGTCTTGCGTTGCACTTTAATGTCTAAGAAGATATAATATCACGAAATTCACGTAAAATAAAATGGGAAAACTTGTTGTGCAAGTTGTAATTATTCCTAAACTCATGAATTGAAAAGAATATGCACTTGGTGGTCGCTTTCGATGATTTTGTACATGAAACTAAAAATTGGAGGAACGGTCTTGCCTTGCACTTTAATGTCTAAAGAAATATGATACCACGAAATTCACGTAAAATAAAATGGAAAAACTTGTTGTGCAAGTTGTAATTATTCCTAAACTCATGAATTGAAAAGAATAAGCACTTGGTGGTCGCTTTCGATGATTTTGTACAGGAAACTAAAAATTGGAGGAACGGTCTTGCCTTGCACTTTAATGTCTAAAGAAATATGATACCACGAAATTCACGTAAAATAAAATGGGAAAACTTGTTGGGCAAGTTGTAATTATTCCTAAACTCATGAATTGAAAAGAATAAGCACTTGGTGGTCGCTTTCGATGATTTTGTACATGAAACTAAAAATTGGAGGAACGGTCTTGCCTTGCACTTTAATGTCTAAGAAGATATAATATCACGAAATTCACGTACAATAAAATGGGAGAACTTCTTGTGCAAGTTGTAATTATTCCTAAACTCATGAATTGAAAAGAATATGCACTTGGTGGTCGCTTTCGATGATTTTGTACATGAAACTAAAAATTGGAGGAACGGTCTTGCCTTGCACTTTAATGTCTAAGAAGATATAATATCACGAAATTCACATAAAATAAAATGGAAAAACTTGTTGTGCAAGTTGTAATTATTCCTAAACTCATGAATTGAAAAGGATAAGCACTTGGTGGTCGCTTTCGATGATTTTGTACAGGAAACTAAAAATTGGAGGATCGGTCTTGCCTTGCACTTTAATGTCTAAAGAAATATGACACCACGAAATTCACGTACAATAAAATGGGAGAACTTCTTGTGCAAGTTGTAATTATTCCTAAACTCATGAATTGAAAAGAATATGCACTTGGTGGTCGCTTTCGATGATTTTGTACATGAAACTAAAAATTGGAGGAACGGTCTTGCCTTGCACTTTAATGTCTAAGAAGATATAATATCACGAAATTCACATAAAATAAAATGGAAAAACTTGTTGTGCAAGTTGTAATTATTCCTAAACTCATGAATTGAAAAGAATAAGCACTTGGTGGTCGCTTTCGATGATTTTGTACAGGAAACTAAAAATTGGAGGATCGGTCTTGCCTTGCACTTTAATGTCTAAAGAAATATGATACCACGAAATTCACGTAAAATAAAATGGGAAAACTTGTTGGGCAAGTTGTAATTATTCCTAAACTCATGAATTGAAAAGAATATGCACTTGGTGGTCGCTTTGGATGATTTTGTACATGAAACTAAAAATTGGAGGAACGGTCTTGCCTTGCACTTTAATGTCTAAGAAGATATAATATCACGAAATTCACGTAAAATAAAATGGGAGAACTTGTTGTGGAAGTTGTAATTATTCCTAAACTCATGAATTGAAAAGAATATGCACTTGGTGGTCGCTTTCGATGATTTTGTACATGAAACTAAAAATTGGAGGAACGGTCTTGCCTTGCACTTTAATGTCTAAGAAGATATAATATCACGAAATTCACATAAAATAAAATGGAAAAACTTGTTGTGGAAGTTGTAATTATTCCTAAACTCATGAATTGAAAAGAATAAGCACTTGGTGGTCGCCTTCGATGATTTTGTACATGAAACGAAAAATTGGAGGAACGGTCTTGCCTTGCACTTTAATGGCTAAGAAGATATAATATCACGAAATTCACGTAAAATAAAATGGGAAAACTTGTTGTGCAAGTTGTAATTATTCCGAAACTCATGAATTGAAAAGAATATGCACTTGGTGGTCGCTTTCGATGATTTTGTACATGAAACTAAAAATTGGAGGAACGGTCTTGCCTTGCACTTTAATGTCTAAAGAAATATGATACCACGAAATTCACGTAAAATAAAATGGGAAAACTTGTTGTGCAAGTTGTAATTATTCCTAAACTCATGAATTGAAAAGAATAAGCACTTGGTGGTCGCTTTCGATGATTTTGTACATGAAACTAAAAATTGGACCAACGGTCTTGCCTTGCACTTTAATGTCTAAAGAAATATGATACCACGAAATTCACGTAAAATAAAATGGGAAAACTTGTTGTGCAAGTTGTAATTATTCCGAAACTCATGAATTGAAAAGAATATGCACTTGGTGGTCGCTTTCGATGATTTTGTACATGAAACTAAAAATTGGAGGAACGGTCTTGCCTTGCACTTTAATGTCTAAAGAAATATGATACCACGAAATTCACGTAAAATAAAATGGGAAAACTTGTTGTGCAAGTTGTAATTATTCCTAAACTCATGAATTGAAAAGAATATGCACTTGGTGGTCGCTTTCGATGATTTTGTACATGAAACTAAAAATTGGACCAACGGTCTTGCCTTGCGCTTTAATGTCTAAAGAAATATGATACCACGAAATTCACGTAAAATAAAATGGGAAAACTTGTTGTGCAAGTTGTAATTATTCCTAAACTCATGAATTGAAAAGAATAAGCACTTGGTGGTCGCTTTCGATGATTTTGTACATGAAACTAAAAATTGGAGGAACGGTCTTGCCTTGCCCTTTAATGTCTAAAGAAATATGATACCACGAAATTCACATAAAATAAAATGGAAAAACTTGTTGTGCAAGCTGTAATTATTCCTAAACTCATGAATTGAAAAGAATAAGCACTTGGTGGTCGCTTTCGATGATTTTGTACATGAAACTAAAAATTGGAGGAACGGTCTTCCCTTGCACTTTAATGTCTAAAGAAATATGATACCACGAAATTCACATAAAATAAAATGGAAAAACTTGTTGTGCAAGCTGTAATTATTCCTAAACTCATGAATTGAAAAGAATAAGCACTTGGTGGTCGCTTTCGATGATTTTGTACATGAAACTAAAAATTGGAGGAACGGTCTTGCCTTGCACTTTAATATCTAAAGAAATATAATATCACGAAATTCACATAAAATAAAATGGAAAAACTTGTTGTGCAAGTTGTAATTATTCCTAAACTCATGAATTGAAAAGAATATGCACTTGGTTGTCGCTTTCGATGATTTTGTACATGAAACTAAAAATTGGAGGAACGGTCTTGCCTTGCACTTTAATGTCTAAAGAAATATGATACCACGAAATTCACGTAAAATAAAATGGAAAAACTTGTTGTGCAAGTTGTAATTATTCCTAAACTCATGAATTGGAAAGAATAAGCACTTGGTGGTCGCTTTCGATGATTTTGTACATGAAACTAAAAATTGGAGGAACGGTCTTGCCTTGCACTTTAATGTCTAAAGAAATATGATACCACGAAATTCACGTAAAATAAAATGGAAAAACTTGTTGTGCAAGTTGTAATTATTCCTAAACTCATGAATTGAAAAGAATATGCACTTGGTGGTCGCTTTCGATGATTTTGTACAGGAAACTAAAAATTGGAGGAACGGTCTTGCCTTGCACTTTAATGTCTAAAGAAATATGATACCACGAAATTCACGTAAAATAAAATGGGAAAACTTGTTGTGCAAGTTGTAATTATTCCTAAACTCATGAATTGGAAAGAATAAGCACTTGGTGGTCGCTTTCGATGATTTTGTACATGAAACTAAAAATTGGAGGAACGGTCTTGCCTTGCACTTTAATGTCTAAAGAAATATGATACCACGAAATTCACGTAAAATAAAATGGAAAAACTTGTTGTGCAAGTTGTAATTATTCCTAAACTCATGAATTGAAAAGAATATGCACTTGGTGGTCGCTTTCGATGATTTTGTACATGAAACTAAAAATTGGACCAACGGTCTTGCCTTGCGCTTTAATGTCTAAAGAAATATGATACCACGAAATTCACGTAAAATAAAATGGGAAAACTTGTTGTGCAAGTTGTAATTATTCCTAAACTCATGAATTGAAAAGAATAAGCACTTGGTGGTCGCTTTCGATGATTTTGTACATGAAACTAAAAATTGGAGGAACGGTCTTGCCTTGCCCTTTAATGTCTAAAGAAATATGATACCACGAAATTCACATAAAATAAAATGGAAAAACTTGTTGTGCAAGCTGTAATTATTCCTAAACTCATGAATTGAAAAGAATAAGCACTTGGTGGTCGCTTTCGATGATTTTGTACATGAAACTAAAAATTGGAGGAACGGTCTTCCCTTGCACTTTAATGTCTAAAGAAATATGATACCACGAAATTCACATAAAATAAAATGGAAAAACTTGTTGTGCAAGCTGTAATTATTCCTAAACTCATGAATTGAAAAGAATAAGCACTTGGTGGTCGCTTTCGATGATTTTGTACATGAAACTAAAAATTGGAGGAACGGTCTTGCCTTGCACTTTAATATCTAAAGAAATATAATATCACGAAATTCACATAAAATAAAATGGAAAAACTTGTTGTGCAAGTTGTAATTATTCCTAAACTCATGAATTGAAAAGAATATGCACTTGGTTGTCGCTTTCGATGATTTTGTACATGAAACTAAAAATTGGAGGAACGGTCTTGCCTTGCACTTTAATGTCTAAAGAAATATGATACCACGAAATTCACGTAAAATAAAATGGAAAAACTTGTTGTGCAAGTTGTAATTATTCCTAAACTCATGAATTGGAAAGAATAAGCACTTGGTGGTCGCTTTCGATGATTTTGTACATGAAACTAAAAATTGGAGGAACGGTCTTGCCTTGCACTTTAATGTCTAAAGAAATATGATACCACGAAATTCACGTAAAATAAAATGGAAAAACTTGTTGTGCAAGTTGTAATTATTCCTAAACTCATGAATTGAAAAGAATATGCACTTGGTGGTCGCTTTCGATGATTTTGTACATGAAACTAAAAATTGGAGGAACGGTCTTGCCTTGCACTTTAATGTCTAAAGAAATATGATACCACGAAATTCACGTAAAATAAAATGGGAAAACTTGTTGTGCAAGTTGTAATTATTCCTAAACTCATGAATTGAAAAGAATAAGCACTTGGTGGTCGCTTTCGATGATTTTGTACATGAAACTAAAAATTGGAGGAACGGTCTTGCCTTGCACTTTAATGTCTAAAGAAATATGATACCACGAAATTCACGTAAAATAAAATGGGAAAACTTGTTGTGGAAGTTGTAATTATTCCTAAACTCATGAATTGAAAAGAATATGCACTTGGTTGTCGCTTTCGATGATTTTGTACATGAAACTAAAAATTGGAGGAACGGTCTTCCCTTGCACTTTAATGTCTAAAGAAATATGATACCACGAAATTCACGTAAAATAAAATGGAAAAACTTGTTGTGCAAGCTGTAATTATTCCTAAACTCATGAATTGAAAAGAATAAGCACTTGGTGGTCGCTTTCGATGATTTTGTACATGAAACTAAAAATTGGAGGAACGGTCTTGCCTTGCACTTTAATGTCTAAAGAAATATGATACCACGAAATTCACGTAAAATAAAATGGAAAAACTTGTTGTGCAAGTTGTAATTATTCCTAAACTCATGAATTGAAAAGAATATGCACTTGGTGGTCGCTTTCGATGATTTTGTACATGAAACTAAAAATTGGAGGAACGGTCTTGCCTTGCACTTTAATGTCGAAGAAGATATAATATCACGAAATTCACATAAAATAAAATGGAAAAACTTGTTGTGCAAGTTGTAATTATTCCTAAACTCATGAATTGAAAAGAATAAGCACTTGGTGGTCGCTTTCGATGATTTTGTACATGACACTAAAAATTGGAGGAACGGTCTTGCCTTGCACTTTAATGTCTAAAGAAATATGATACCACGAAATTCACGTAAAATAAAATGGAAAAACTTGTTGTGCAAGTTGTAATTATTCCTAAACTCATGAATTGAAAAGAATATGCACTTGGTGGTCGCTTTCGATGATTTTGTACATGAAACTAAAAATTGGAGGAACGGTCTTGCCTTGCACTTTAATGTCTAAAGAAATATGATACCACGAAATTCACGTAAAATAAAATGGGAAAACTTGTTGTGCAAGTTGTAATTATTCCTAAACTCATGAATTGAAAAGAATAAGCACTTGGTGGTCGCCTTCGATGATTTTGTACATGAAACTAAAAATTGGAGGAACGGTCTTGCCTTGCACTTTAATGTCTAAGAAGATATAATATCACGCAATTCACGTAAAATAAAATGGGAAAACTTGTTGTGCAAGTTGTAATTATTCCTAAACTCATGAATTGAAAAGAATATGCACTTGGTGGTCGCTTTCGATGATTTTGTACATGAAACTAAAAATTCGAGGAACGGTACTGCCTTGCACTTTAATGTCTAAGAAGATATAATATCACGAAATTCACATAAAATAAAATGGAAAAACTTGTTGTGCAAGTTGTAATTATTCCTAAACTCATGAATTGAAAAGAATAAGCACTTGGTGGTCGCTTTCGATGATTTTGTACATGAAACTAAAAATTGGAGGAACGGTCTTGCCTTGCACTTTAATGTCTAAAGAAATATGATACCACGAAATTCACTTAAAATAAAATGGAAAACCTTGTTGTGCAAGTTGTAATTATTCCTAAACTCATGAATTGAAAAGAATAAGCACTTGGTGGTCGCTTTCGATGATTTTGTACATGAAACTAAAAATTGGAGGAACGGTCTCGCCTTGCACTTTAATGTCTAAGAAGATATAATATCACGAAATTCACGTAAAATAAAATGGGAAAACTTGTTGTGCAAGTTGTAATTATTCCGAAACTCATGAATTGAAAAGAATATGCACTTGGTGGTCGCTTTCGATGATTTTGTACATGAAACTAAAAATTGGAGGAACGGTCTTGCCTTGCACTTTAATGTCTAAAGAAATATGATCCCCCGAAATTCACTTAAAATAAAATGGGAAAACTTGTTGTGCAAGTTGTAATTATTCCTAAACTCATGAATTGAAAAGAATAAGCACTTGGTGGTCGCCTTCCATGATTTTGTACATGAAACTAAAAATTGGAGGAACGGTCTTGCCTTGCACTTTATTGCATAACGAAATATGATACCACGAAATTCACGTAAAATAAAATGGGAAAACTTGTTGTGCAAGTTGGAATTAATCCTAAACTCATGAATTGAAAAGAATAAGCACTTGGTGGTCGCCTTCGATGATTTTGTACATGAAACTAAAAATTGGAGGAACGGTCTTGCCTTGCACTTTATTGCTAAAGAAATATGATACCACGAAATTCACTTAAAATAAAATGGAAAAACTTGTTGTGCAAGTTGTAATTATTCCTAAACTCATGAATTGAAAAGAATATGCACTTGGTGGTCGCTTTCGATGATTTTGTACATGAAACTAAAAATTGGAGGAACGGTCTTGCCTTGCACTTTAATGTCTAAGAAGATATAATATCACGAAATTCACTTAAAATAAAATGGAAAAACTTGTTGTGCAAGTTGGAATTATTCCTAAACTCATGAATTGAAAAGAATAAGCACTTGGTGGTCGCTTTCGATGATTTTGTACATGAAACTAAAAATTGGAGGAACGGTCTTGCCTTGCACTTTAATGTCTAAAGAAATATGATACCACGAAATTCACGTAAAATAAAATGGAAAAACTTGTTGTGCAAGTTGTAATTATTCCTAAACTCATGAATTGAAAAGAATAAGCACTTGGTGGTCGCTTTCGATGATTTTGTACATGAAACTAAAAATTGGAGGAACGGTCTTGCCTTGCACTTTAATGTCTAAAGAAATATGATACCACGAAATTCACGTAAAATAAAATGGAAAAACTTGTTGTGCAAGTTGTAATTATTCCTAAACTCATGAATTGAAAAGAATAAGCACTTGGTGGTCGCTTTCGATGATTTTGTACATGAAACTAAAAATTGGACCAACGGTCTTGCCTTGCACTTTAATGTCTAAAGAAATATGATACCACGAAATTCACGTAAAATAAAATGGGAAAACTTGTTGTGCAAGTTGGAATTAATCCTAAACTCATGAATTGAAAAGAATAAGCACTTGGTGGTCGCCTTCGATGATTTTGTACATGAAACTAAAAATTGGAGGAACGGTCTTGCCTTGCACTTTATTGCTAAAGAAATATGATACCACGAAATTCACTTAAAATAAAATGGAAAAACTTGTTGTGCAAGTTGTAATTATTCCTAAACTCATGAATTGAAAAGAATATGCACTTGGTGGTCGCTTTCGATGATTTTGTACATGAAACTAAAAATTGGAGGAACGGTCTTGCCTTGCACTTTAATGTCTAAGAAGATATAATATCACGAAATTCACTTAAAATAAAATGGAAAAACTTGTTGTGCAAGTTGGAATTATTCCTAAACTCATGAATTGAAAAGAATAAGCACTTGGTGGTCGCTTTCGATGATTTTGTACATGAAACTAAAAATTGGAGGAACGGTCTTGCCTTGCACTTTAATGTCTAAAGAAATATGATACCACGAAATTCACGTAAAATAAAATGGAAAAACTTGTTGTGCAAGTTGTAATTATTCCTAAACTCATGAATTGAAAAGAATAAGCACTTGGTGGTCGCTTTCGATGATTTTGTACATGAAACTAAAAATTGGAGGAACGGTCTTGCCTTGCACTTTAATGTCTAAAGAAATATGATACCACGAAATTCACTTAAAATAAAATGGAAAAACTTGTCGTGCAAGTTGGAATTATTCCTAAACTCATGAATTGAAAAGAATAAGCACTTGGTGGTCGCCTTCAATGATTTTGTACATGAAACTAAAAATTGGAGGAACGGTCTTGCCTTGCACTTTATTGCATAACAAAATATGATACCACGAAATTCACGTAAAATAAAATGGGAAAACTTGTTGTGCAAGTTGTAATTATTCCTAAACTCATGAATTGAAATGAATAAGCACTTGGTGGTCGCTTTCGATGATTTTGTACATGAAACTAAAAATTGGAGGAACGGTCTTGCCTTGCCCTTTAATGTCTACAGAAATATGATACCACGAAATTCACTTAAAATAAAATGGAAAAACTTGTTGTGCAAGTTGGAATTATTCCTAAACTCATGAATTGAAAAGAATAAGCACTTGGTGGTCGCCTTTGATGATTTTGTACATGAAACTAAAAATTGAAGGAACGGTCTTGCCTTGCACTTTAATGTCTAAGAAGATATAATATCACGAAATTCACATAAAATAAAATGGAAAAACTTGTTGTGCAAGTTGTAATTATTCCAAAACTCATGAATTGAAATGAATAAGCACTTGGTGGTCGCCTTCGATGATTTTGTACATGAAACTAAAAATTGGAGGAACGGTCTTGCCTTGCCCTTTAATGTCTACAGAAATATAATACCACGAAATTCACTTAAAATAAAATGGAAAAACTTGTTGTGCAAGTTGGAATTATTCCTAAACTCATGAATTGAAAAGAATAAGCACTTGGTGGTCGCCTTCGATGATTTTGTACATGAAACTAAAAATTGGAGGAACGGTCTTGCCTTGCCCTTTAATGTCTAAAGAAATATGATACCACGAAATTCACTTAAAATAAAATGGAAAAACTTGTTGTGCAAGTTGTAATTATTCCTAAACTCATGAATTGAAAAGAATAAGCACTTGGTGGTCGCTTTCGATGATTTTGTACATGAAACTAAAAATTGGAGGAACGGTCTTGCCTTGCACTTTAATGTCTAAAGAAATATGATACCACGAAATTCACTTAAAATAAAATGGAAAAACTTGTTGTGCAAGTTGGAATTATTCCTAAACTCATGAATTGAAAAGAATAAGCACTTGGTGGTCGCCTTCGATGATTTTGTACATGAAACTAAAAATTGGAGGAACGGTCTTGCCTTGCACTTTAATGTCCAAGAAGATATAATATCACGAAATTCACGTAAAATAAAATGGGAAAACTTGTTGTGCAAGTTGTAATTATTCCTAAACTCATGAATTGAAAAGAATAAGCACTTGGTGGTCGCTTTCGATGATTTTGTACATGAAACTAAAAATTGGAGGAACGGTCTTGCCTTGCCCTTTAATGTCTAAAAAAATATGATACCACGAAATTCACGTAAAATAAAATGGGAAAACTTGTTGTGCAAGTTGTAATTATTCCTAAACTCATGAATTGAAAAGAATAAGCACTTGGTGGTCGCTTTCGATGATTTTGTACATGAAACTAAAAATTGGAGGAACGGTCTTGCCTTGCACTTTAATGTCTAAAGAAATATGATACCACGAAATTCACTTAAAATAAAATGGAAAAACTTGTTGTGCAAGTTGGAATTATTCCTAAACTCATGAATTGAAAAGAATAAGCACTTGGTGGTCGCTTTCGATGATTTTGTACATGAAACTAAAAATTGGAGGAACGGTCTTGCCTTGCCCTTTAATGTCTAAAGAAATATGATCCCCCGAAATTCACTTAAAATAAAATGGAAAAACTTGTTGTGCAAGTTGTAATTATTCCTAAACTCATGAATTGAAAAGAATAAGCACTTGGTGGTCGCCTTCAATGATTTTGTACATGAAACTAAAAATTGGAGGAACGGTCTTGCCTTGCACTTTATTGCCTAACAAAATATGATACCACGAAATTCACGTAAAATAAAATGGAAAAACTTGTTGTGCAAGTTGGAATTATTCCTAAACTCATGAATTGAAAAGAATAAGCACTTGGTGGTCGCCTTCAATGATTTTGTACATGAAACTAAAAATTGGAGGAACGGTCTTGCCTTGCACTTTATTGCATAACAAAATATGATACCACGAAATTCACGTAAAATAAAATGGGAAAACTTGTTGTGCAAGTTGTAATTATTCCTAAACTCATGAATTGAAATGAATAAGCACTTGGTGGTCGCTTTCGATGATTTTGTACATGAAACTAAAAATTGGAGGAACGGTCTTGCCTTGCCCTTTAATGTCTACAGAAATATGATACCACGAAATTCACTTAAAATAAAATGGAAAAACTTGTTGTGCAAGTTGGAATTATTCCTAAACTCATGAATTGAAAAGAATAAGCACTTGGTGGTCGCCTTTGATGATTTTGTACATGAAACTAAAAATTGAAGGAACGGTCTTGCCTTGCACTTTAATGTCTAAGAAGATATAATATCACGAAATTCACATAAAATAAAATGGAAAAACTTGTTGTGCAAGTTGTAATTATTCCTAAACTCATGAATTGAAATGAATAAGCACTTGGTGGTCGCCTTCGATGATTTTGTACATGAAACTAAAAATTGGAGGAACGGTCTTGCCTTGCCCTTTAATGTCTACAGAAATATGATACCACGAAATTCACTTAAAATAAAATGGAAAAACTTGTTGTGCAAGTTGGAATTATTCCTAAACTCATGAATTGAAAAGAATAAGCACTTGGTGGTCGCCTTCGATGATTTTGTACATGAAACTAAAAATTGGAGGAACGGTCTTGCCTTGCACTTTATTGCTAAAGAAATATGATACCACGAAATTCACTTAAAATAAAATGGAAAAACTTGTTGTGCAAGTTGTAATTATTCCTAAACTCATGAATTGAAAAGAATATGCACTTGGTGGTCGCTTTCGATGATTTTGTACATGAAACTAAAAATTGGAGGAACGGTCTTGCCTTGCACTTTAATGTCTAAGAAGATATAATATCACGAAATTCACATAAAATAAAATGGAAAAACTTGTTGTGCAAGTTGGAATTATTCCTAAACTCATGAATTGAAAAGAATAAGCACTTGGTGGTCGCTTTCGATGATTTTGTACATGAAACTAAAAATTGGAGGAACGGTCTTGCCTTGCACTTTAATGTCTAAAGAAATATGATACCACGAAATTCACTTAAAATAAAATGGAAAAACTTGTCGTGCAAGTTGGAATTATTCCTAAACTCATGAATTGAAAAGAATAAGCACTTGGTGGTCGCCTTCGATGATTTTGTACATGAAACTAAAAATTGGAGGAACGGTCTTGCCTTGCACTTTATTGCTTAACAAAATATGATACCACGAAATTCACTTAAAATAAAATGGAAAAACTTGTTGTGCAAGTTGTAATTATTCCTAAACTCATGAATTGAAATGAATAAGCACTTGGTGGTCGCTTTCGATGATTTTGTACATGAAACTAAAAATTGGAGGAACGGTCTTGCCTTGCCCTTTAATGTCTAAAGAAATATGATCCCCCGAAATTCACTTAAAATAAAATGGGAAAACTTGTTGTGCAAGTTGTAATTATTCCTAAACTCATGAATTGAAAAGAATAAGCACTTGGTGGTCGCCTTCAATGATTTTGTACATGAAACTAAAAATTGGAGGAACGGTCTTGCCTTGCACTTTATTGCATAACAAAATATGATACCACGAAATTCACGTAAAATAAAATGGGAAAACTTGTTGTGCAAGTTGTAATTATTCCTAAACTCATGAATTGAAAAGAATAAGCACTTGGTGGTCGCTTTCGATGATTTTGTACATGAAACTAAAAATTGGAGGAACGGTCTTGCCTTGCACTTTAATGTCTAAAGAAATATGATACCACGAAATTCACTTAAAATAAAATGGAAAAACTTGTTGTGCAAGTTGGAATTATTCCTAAACTCATGAATTGAAAAGAATAAGCACTTGGTGGTCGCTTTCGATGATTTTGTACATGAAACTAAAAATTGGAGGAACGGTCTTGCCTTGCCCTTTAATGTCTAAAGAAATATGATCCCCCGAAATTCACTTAAAATAAAATGGAAAAGCTTGTTGTGCAAGTTGTAATTATTCCTAAACTCATGAATTGAAAAGAATATGCACTTGGTGGTCGCTTTCGATGATTTTGTACATGAAACTAAAAATTGGAGGAACGGTCTTGCCTTGCACTTTAATGTCTAAAGAAATATGATACCACGAAATTCACTTAAAATAAAATGGAAAAACTTGTTGTGCAAGTTGGAATTATTCCTAAACTCATGAATTGAAAAGAATAAGCACTTGGTGGTCGCTTTCGATGATTTTGTACATGAAACTAAAAATTGGAGGAACGGTCTTGCCTTGCACTTTAATGTCTAAAGAAATATGATACCACGAAATTCACGTAAAATAAAATGGAAAAACTTGTTGTGCAAGTTGGAATTATTCCTAAACTCATGAATTGAAAAGAATAAGCACTTGGTGGTCGCCTTCGATGATTTGGTACATGAAACTAAAAATTGGAGGAACGGTCTTGCCTTGCACTTTATTGCTTAACAGAATATGATACCACGAAATTCACGTAAAATAAAATGGAAAAACTTGTTGTGCAAGTTGTAATTATTCCTAAACTCATGAATTGAAAAGAATAAGCACTTGGTGGTCGCCTTCGATGATTTTGTACATGAAACTAAAAATTGGAGGAACGGTCTTGCCTTGCACTTTATTGCTTAACAAAATATGATACCACGAAATTCACTTAAAATAAAATGGAAAAACTTCTTGTGCAAGTTGTAATTATTCCTAAACTCATGAATTGAAATGAATAAGCACTTGGTGGTCGCTTTCGATGATTTTGTACATGAAACTAAAAATTGGAGGAACGGTCTTGCCTTGCACTTTAATGTCTAAAGAAATATGATACCACGAAATTCACGTAAAATAAAATGGAAAAACTTGTTGTGCAAGTTGTAATTATTCCTAAACTCATGAATTGAAAAGAATAAGCACTTGGTGGTCGCTTTCGATGATTTTGTACATGAAACTAAAAATTGGAGGAACGGTCTTGCCTTGCACTTTAATGTCTAAAGAAATATGATACCACGAAATTCACTTAAAATAAAATGGAAAAACTTGTTGTGCAAGTTGGAATTATTCCTAAACTCATGAATTGAAAAGAATAAGCACTTGGTGGTCGCCTTCGATGATTTTGTACATGAAACTAAAAATTGGAGGAACGGTCTTGCCTTGCACTTTAATGTCCAAGAAGATATAATATCACGAAATTCACGTAAAATAAAATGGGAAAACTTGTTGTGCAAGTTGTAATTATTCCTAAACTCATGAATTGAAAAGAATAAGCACTTGGTGGTCGCTTTCGATGATTTTGTACATGAAACTAAAAATTGGAGGAACGGTCTTGCCTTGCCCTTTAATGTCTAAAAAAATATGATACCACGAAATTCACGTAAAATAAAATGGGAAAACTTGTTGTGCAAGTTGTAATTATTCCTAAACTCATGAATTGAAAAGAATAAGCACTTGGTGGTCGCTTTCGATGATTTTGTACATGAAACTAAAAATTGGAGGAACGGTCTTGCCTTGCACTTTAATGTCTAAAGAAATATGATACCACGAAATTCACTTAAAATAAAATGGAAAAACTTGTTGTGCAAGTTGGAATTATTCCTAAACTCATGAATTGAAAAGAATAAGCACTTGGTGGTCGCTTTCGATGATTTTGTACATGAAACTAAAAATTGGAGGAACGGTCTTGCCTTGCCCTTTAATGTCTAAAGAAATATGATCCCCCGAAATTCACTTAAAATAAAATGGAAAAACTTGTTGTGCAAGTTGTAATTATTCCTAAACTCATGAATTGAAAAGAATAAGCACTTGGTGGTCGCCTTCAATGATTTTGTACATGAAACTAAAAATTGGAGGAACGGTCTTGCCTTGCACTTTATTGCATAACAAAATATGATACCACGAAATTCACGTAAAATAAAATGGAAAAACTTGTTGTGCAAGTTGTAATTATTCCTAAACTCATGAATTGAAAAGAATAAGCACTTGGTGGTCGCCTTCGATGATTTTGTACATGAAACTAAAAATTGGAGGAACGGTCTTGCCTTGCACTTTATTGCTTAACAAAATATGATACCACGAAATTCACTTAAAATAAAATGGAAAAACTTGTTGTGCAAGTTGTAATTATTCCTAAACTCATGAATTGAAATGAATAAGCACTTGGTGGTCGCTTTCGATGATTTTGTACATGAAACTAAAAATTGGAGGAACGGTCTTGCCTTGCCCTTTAATGTCTAAAGAAATATGATCCCCCGAAATTCACTTAAAATAAAATGGGAAAACTTGTTGTGCAAGTTGTAATTATTCCTAAACTCATGAATTGAAAAGAATAAGCACTTGGTGGTCGCCTTCAATGATTTTGTACATGAAACTAAAAATTGGAGGAACGGTCTTGCCTTGCACTTTATTGCATAACAAAATATGATACCACGAAATTCACGTAAAATAAAATGGGAAAACTTGTTGTGCAAGTTGTAATTATTCCTAAACTCATGAATTGAAATGAATAAGCACTTGGTGGTCGCTTTCGATGATTTTGTACATGAAACTAAAAATTGGAGGAACGGTCTTGCCTTGCCCTTTAATGTCTACAGAAATATGATACCACGAAATTCACTTAAAATAAAATGGAAAAACTTGTTGTGCAAGTTGGAATTATTCCTAAACTCATGAATTGAAAAGAATAAGCACTTGGTGGTCGCCTTTGATGATTTTGTACATGAAACTAAAAATTGAAGGAACGGTCTTGCCTTGCACTTTAATGTCTAAGAAGATATAATATCACGAAATTCACATAAAATAAAATGGAAAAACTTGTTGTGCAAGTTGTAATTATTCCTAAACTCATGAATTGAAATGAATAAGCACTTGGTGGTCGCCTTCGATGATTTTGTACATGAAACTAAAAATTGGAGGAACGGTCTTGCCTTGCCCTTTAATGTCTACAGAAATATGATACCACGAAATTCACTTAAAATAAAATGGAAAAACTTGTTGTGCAAGTTGGAATTATTCCTAAACTCATGAATTGAAAAGAATAAGCACTTGGTGGTCGCCTTCGATGATTTTGTACATGAAACTAAAAATTGGAGGAACGGTCTTGCCTTGCACTTTATTGCTAAAGAAATATGATACCACGAAATTCACTTAAAATAAAATGGAAAAACTTGTTGTGCAAGTTGTAATTATTCCTAAACTCATGAATTGAAAAGAATATGCACTTGGTGGTCGCTTTCGATGATTTTGTACATGAAACTAAAAATTGGAGGAACGGTCTTGCCTTGCACTTTAATGTCTAAGAAGATATAATATCACGAAATTCACATAAAATAAAATGGAAAAACTTGTTGTGCAAGTTGGAATTATTCCTAAACTCATGAATTGAAAAGAATAAGCACTTGGTGGTCGCTTTCGATGATTTTGTACATGAAACTAAAAATTGGAGGAACGGTCTTGCCTTGCACTTTAATGTCTAAAGAAATATGATACCACGAAATTCACTTAAAATAAAATGGAAAAACTTGTCGTGCAAGTTGGAATTATTCCTAAACTCATGAATTGAAAAGAATAAGCACTTGGTGGTCGCCTTCGATGATTTTGTACATGAAACTAAAAATTGGAGGAACGGTCTTGCCTTGCACTTTATTGCTTAACAAAATATGATACCACGAAATTCACTTAGAATAAAATGGAAAAACTTGTTGTGCAAGTTGTAATTATTCCTAAACTCATGAATTGAAATGAATAAGCACTTGGTGGTCGCTTTCGATGATTTTGTACATGAAACTAAAAATTGGAGGAACGGTCTTGCCTTGCCCTTTAATGTCTAAAGAAATATGATCCCCCGAAATTCACTTAAAATAAAATGGGAAAACTTGTTGTGCAAGTTGTAATTATTCCTAAACTCATGAATTGAAAAGAATAAGCACTTGGTGGTCGCCTTCAATGATTTTGTACATGAAACTAAAAATTGGAGGAACGGTCTTGCCTTGCACTTTATTGCATAACAAAATATGATACCACGAAATTCACGTAAAATAAAATGGGAAAACTTGTTGTGCAAGTTGTAATTATTCCTAAACTCATGAATTGAAAAGAATAAGCACTTGGTGGTCGCTTTCGATGATTTTGTACATGAAACTAAAAATTGGAGGAACGGTCTTGCCTTGCACTTTAATGTCTAAAGAAATATGATACCACGAAATTCACTTAAAATAAAATGGAAAAACTTGTTGTGCAAGTTGGAATTATTCCTAAACTCATGAATTGAAAAGAATAAGCACTTGGTGGTCGCTTTCGATGATTTTGTACATGAAACTAAAAATTGGAGGAACGGTCTTGCCTTGCCCTTTAATGTCTAAAGAAATATGATCCCCCGAAATTCACTTAAAATAAAATGGAAAAACTTGTTGTGCAAGTTGTAATTATTCCTAAACTCAGGAATTGAAAAGAATATGCACTTGGTGGTCGCTTTCGATGATTTTGTACATGAAACTAAAAATTGGAGGAACGGTCTTGCCTTGCACTTTAATGTCTAAAGAAATATGATACCACGAAATTCACTTAAAATAAAATGGAAAAACTTGTTGTGCAAGTTGGAATTATTCCTAAACTCATGAATTGAAAAGAATAAGCACTTGGTGGTCGCTTTCGATGATTTTGTACATGAAACTAAAAATTGGAGGAACGGTCTTGCCTTGCACTTTAATGTCTAAAGAAATATGATACCACGAAATTCACGTAAAATAAAATGGAAAAACTTGTTGTGCAAGTTGGAATTATTCCTAAACTCATGAATTGAAAAGAATAAGCACTTGGTGGTCGCTTTCGATGATTTTGTACATGAAACTAAAAATTGGAGGAACGGTCCTGCCTTCCACTTTAATGTCTATGAAGATATAATATCACGAAATTCACATAAAATAAAATGGAAAAACTTGTTGTGCAAGTTGGAATTATTCCTAAACTCATGAATTGAAAAGAATAAGCACTTGGTGGTCGCTTTCGATGATTTTGTACATGAAACTAAAAATTGGAGGAACGGTCTTGCCTTGCACTTTAATGTCTAAGGAAATATGATACCACGAAATTCACGTAAAATAAAATGGAAAAACTTGTTGTGCAAGTTGTAATTATTCCTAAACTCATGAATTGAAAAGAATAAGCACTTGGTGGTCGCTTTCGATGATTTTGTACATGAAACTAAAAATTGGGGGAACGGTCCTGCCTTCCACTTTAATGTCTATGAAGATATAATATCACGAAATTCACATAAAATAAAATGGAAAAACTTGTTGTGCAAGTTGTAATTATTCCTAAACTCATGAATTGAAAAGAATAAGCACTTGGTGGTCGCTTTCGATGATTTTGTACATGAAACTAAAAATTGGAGGAACGGTCTTGCCTTGCACTTTAATGTCTAAAGAAATATGATACCACGAAATTCACGTAAAATAAAATGGGAAAACTTGTTGTGCAAGTTGTAATTATTCCTAAACTCATGAATTGAAAAGAATATGCACTTGGTGGTCGCTTTGGATGATTTTGTACATGAAACTAAAAATTGGAGGAACGGTCGTGCCTTGCACTTTAATGTCTAAGAAGATATAATATCACGAAATTCACATAAAATAAAATGGAAAAACTTGTTGTGCAAGTTGTAATTATTCCTAAACTCATGAATTGAAAAGAATAAGCACTTGGTGGTCGCTTTCGATGATTTTGTACATGAAACTAAAAATTGGAGGAACGGTCCTGCCTTCCACTTTAATGTCTAAGAAGATATAATATCACGAAATTCACATAAAATAAAATGGAAAAACTTGTTGTGCAAGTTGTAATTATTCCTAAACTCATGAATTGAAAAGAATAAGCACTTGGTGGTCGCTTTCGATGATTTTGTACATGAAACTAAAAATTGGAGGAACGGTCGTGCCTTGCACTTTAATGTCCAAGAAGATATAATATCACGAAATTCACGTAAAATAAAATGGGAAAACTTGTTGTGCAAGTTGTAATTATTCCTAAACTCATGAATTGAAAAGAATAAGCACTTGGTGGTCGCTTTGGATGATTTTGTACATGAAACTAAAAATTGGAGGAACGGTCTTGCCTTGCCCTTTAATGTCTAAAGAAATATGATACCACGAAATTCACTTAAAATAAAATGGAAAAACTTGTTGTGCAAGTTGTAATTATTCCTAAACTCATGAATTGAAAAGAATATGCACTTGGTGGTCGCTTTCGATGATTTTGTACATGAAACTAAAAATTGGAGGAACGGTCTTGCCTTGCACTTTAATGTCTAAAGAAATATGATACCACGAAATTCACTTAAAATAAAATGGAAAAACTTGTTGTGCAAGTTGGAATTATTCCTAAACTCATGAATTGAAAAGAATAAGCACTTGGTGGTCGCTTTCGATGATTTTGTACATGAAACTAAAAATTGGAGGAACGGTCTTGCCTTGCACTTTAATGTCTAAAGAAATATGATACCACGAAATTCACGTAAAATAAAATGGAAAAACTTGTTGTGCAAGTTGGAATTATTCCTAAACTCATGAATTGAAAAGAATAAGCACTTGGTGGTCGCTTTCGATGATTTTGTACATGAAACTAAAAATTGGAGGAACGGTCCTGCCTTCCACTTTAATGTCTAAGAAGATATAATATCACGAAATTCACATAAAATAAAATGGAAAAACTTGTTGTGCAAGTTGTAATTATTCCTAAACTCATGAATTGAAAAGAATAAGCACTTGGTGGTCGCTTTCGATGATTTTGTACATGAAACTAAAAATTGGAGGAACGGTCTTGCCTTGCACTTTAATGTCTAAAGAAATATGATACCACGAAATTCACATAAAATAAAATTGGAAAACTTGTTGTGCAAGTTGTAATTATTCCTAAACTCATGAATTGAAAAGAATAAGCACTTGGTGGTCGCTTTCGATGATTTTGTACATGAAACTAAAAATTGGAGGAACGGTCTTGCCTTGCACTTTAATGTCTAAGAAGATATAATATCACGAAATTGACATAAAATAAAATGGAAAAACTTGTTGTGCAAGTTGTAATTATTCCTAAACTCATGAATTGAAAAGAATATGCACTTGGTGGTCGCTTTGGATGATTTTGTACATGAAACTAAAAATTGGAGGAACGGTCTTGCCTTGCACTTTAATGTCTAAAGAAATATGATACCACGAAATTCACGTAAAATAAAATGGGAAAACTTGTTGTGCAAGTTGTAATTATTCCTAAACTCATGAATTGAAAAGAATATGCACTTGGTGGTCGCTTTGGATGATTTTGTACATGAAACTAAAAATTGGAGGAACGGTCTTGCCTTGCACTTTAATGTCTAAGAAGATATAATATCACGAAATTCACGTAAAATAAAATGGGAAAACTTGTTGTGCAAGTTGTAATTTTTCCTAAACTCATGAATTGAAAAGAATATGCACTTGGTGGTCGCTTTCGATGATTTTGTACATGAAACTAAAAATTGGAGGAACGGTCCTGCCTTGCACTTTAATGTCTATGAAGATATAATATCACGAAATTCACAAAAAATAAAATGGAAAAACTTGTTGTGCAAGTTGTAATTATTCCTAAACTCATGAATTGAAAAGAATAAGCACTTGGTGGTCGCTTTCGATGATTTTGTACATGAAACTAAAAATTGGAGGAACGGTCTTGCCTTGCACTTTAATGTCTAAAGAAATATGATACCACGAAATTCACTTAAAATAAAATGGAAAAACTTGTTGTGCAAGTTGTAATTATTCCTAAACTCATGAATTGAAAAGAATAAGCACTTGGTGGTCGCTTTCGATGATTTTGTACATGAAACTAAAAATTGGAGGAACGGTCTCGCCTTGCACTTTAATGTCTAAGAAGATATAATATCACGAAATTCACGTAAAATAAAATGGGAAAACTTGTTGTGCAAGTTGTAATTATTCCTAAACTCATGAATTGAAAAGAATATGCACTTGGTGGTCGCTTTCGATGATTTTGTACATGAAACGAAAAATTGGAGGAACGGTCTTGCCTTGCACTTTAATGTCTAAAGAAATATGATACCACGAAATTCACGTAAAATAAAATGGGAAAACTTGTTGTGCAAGTTGTAATTATTCCTAAACTCATGAATTGAAAAGAATAAGCACTTGGTGGTCGCTTTTAATGATTTTGTACATGAAACTAAAAATTGGACCAACGGTCTTGCCTTGCACTTTAATGTCTAAAGAAATATGATACCACGAAATTCACGTAAAATAAAATTGGAAAACTTGTTGTGCAAGTTGTAATTATTCCTAAACTCATGAATTGAAAAGAATAAGCACTTGGTGGTCGCTTTCGATGATTTTGTACATGAAACCAAAAATTGGAGGAACGGTCTTGCCTTGCACTTTAATGTCTAAAGAAATATGATACCACGAAATTCACGTAAAATAAAATGGAAAAACTTGTTGTGCAAGTTGTAATTATTCCTAAACTCATGAATTGAAAAGAATAAGCACTTGGTGGTCGCTTTCGATGATTTTGTACATGAAACTAAAAATTGGAGGAACGGTCTTGCCTTGCACTTTAATGTCTAAAGAAATATGATACCACGAAATTCACGTAAAATAAAATGGGAAAACTTGTTGTGCAAGTTGTAATTATTCCTAAACTCATGAATTGAAAAGAATAAGCACTTGGTGGTCGCTTTCGATGATTTTGTACATGAAACTAAAAATTGGAGGAACGGTCTTGCCTTGCACTTTAATGTCTAAAGAAATATGATACCACGAAATTCACGTAAAATAAAATGGAAAAACTTGTTGTGCAAGTTGTAATTATTCCTAAACTCATGAATTGAAAAGAATAAGCACTTGGTGGTCGCTTTCGATGATTTTGTACATGAAACTAAAAATTGGAGGAACGGTCTTGCCTTGCCCTTTAATGTCTAAAGAAATATGATACCACGAAATTCACTTAAAATAAAATGGAAAAACTTGTTGTGCAAGTTGTAATTATTCCTAAACTCATGAATTGAAAAGAATATGCACTTGGTGGTCGCTTTCGATGATTTTGTACATGAAACTAAAAATTGGAGGAACGGTCTTGCCTTGCACTTTAATGTCTAAAGAAATATGATACCACGAAATTCACTTAAAATAAAATGGAAAAACTTGTTGTGCAAGTTGGAATTATTCCTAAACTCATGAATTGAAAAGAATAAGCACTTGGTGGTCGCTTTCGATGATTTTGTACATGAAACTAAAAATTGGAGGAACGGTCTTGCCTTGCACTTTAATGTCTAAAGAAATATGATACCACGAAATTCACGTAAAATAAAATGGAAAAACTTGTTGTGCAAGTTGTAATTATTCCTAAACTCATGAATTGAAAAGAATAAGCACTTGGTGGTCGCTTTCGATGATTTTGTACATGAAACTAAAAATTGGAGGAACGGTCTTGCCTTGCACTTTAATGTCTAAGGAAATATGATACCACGAAATTCACGTAAAATAAAATGGAAAAACTTGTTGTGCAAGTTGTAATTATTCCTAAACTCATGAATTGAAAAGAATAAGCACTTGGTGGTCGCTTTCGATGATTTTGTACATGAAACTAAAAATTGGAGGAACGGTCTTGCCTTGCACTTTAATGTCTAAAGAAATATGATACCACGAAATTCACTTAAAATAAAATGGGAAAACTTGTTGTGCAAGTTGGAATTATTCCTAAACTCATGAATTGAATAGAATATGCACTTGGTGGTCGCTTTGGATGATTTTGTACATGAAACTAAAAATTGGAGGAACGGTCTTGCCTTGCACTTTAATGTCTAAGAAGATATAATATCACGAAATTCACGTAAAATAAAATGGGAAAACTTGTTGTGCAAGTTGTAATTATTCCTAAACTCATGAATTGAAAAGAATATGCACTTGGTGGTCGCTTTCGATGATTTTGTACATGAAACTAAAAATTGGAGGAACGGTCCTGCCTTGCACTTTAATGTCTATAAAAATATAATATCACGAAATTCACATAAAATAAAATGGAAAAACTTGTTGTGCAAGTTGTAATTATTCCTAAACTCATGAATTGAAAAGAATAAGCACTTGGTGGTCGCTTTCGATGATTTTGTACATGAAACTAAAAATTGGAGGAACGGTCTTGCCTTGCACTTTAATGTCTAAAGAAATATGATACCACGAAATTCACTTAAAATAAAATGGAAAAACTTGTTGTGCAAGTTGTAATTATTCCTAAACTCATGAATTGAAAAGAATAAGCACTTGGTGGTCGCTTTCGATGATTTTGTACATGAAACTAAAAATTGGAGGAACGGTCTCGCCTTGCACTTTAATGTCTAAGAAGATATAATATCACGAAATTCACTTAAAATAAAATGGGAAAACTTGTTGTGCAAGTTGGAATTATTCCTAAACTCATGAATTGAAAAGAATATGCACTTGGTGGTCGCTTTCGATGATTTTGTACATGAAACTAAAAATTGGAGGAACGGTCTTGCCTTGCACTTTAATGTCTAAAGAAATATGATACCACGAAATTCACGTAAAATAAAATGGGAAAACTTGTTGTGCAAGTTGTAATTATTCCTAAACTCATGAATTGAAAAGAATAAGCACTTGGTGGTCGCTTTTAATGATTTTGTACATGAAACTAAAAATTGGACCAACGGTATTGCCTTGCACTTTAATGTCTAAAGAAATATGATACCACGAAATTCACGTAAAATAAAATTGGAAAACTTGTTGTGCAAGTTGTAATTATTCCTAAACTCATGAATTGAAAAGAATAAGCACTTGGTGGTCGCTTTCGATGATTTTGTACATGAAACTAAAAATTGGAGGAACGGTCTTGCCTTGCACTTTAATGTCTAAGAAGATATAATATCACGAAATTCACATAAAATAAAATGGAAAAACTTGTTGTGCAAGTTGGAATTATTCCTAAACTCATGAATTGAAAAGAATAAGCACTTGGTGGTCGCCTTCGATGATTTTGTACATGAAACTAAAAATTGGAGGAACGGTCTTGCCTTGCCCTTTAATGTCTAAAAAAATATGATACCACGAAATTCACGTAAAATAAAATGGGAAAACTTGTTGTGCAAGTTGTAATTATTCCTAAACTCATGAATTGAAAAGAATAAGCACTTGGTGGTCGCTTTCGATGATTTTGTACATGAAACTAAAAATTGGAGGAACGGTCTTGCCTTGCACTTTAATGTCTAAAGAAATATGATACCACGAAATTCACTTAAAATAAAATGGAAAAACTTGTTGTGCAAGTTGGAATTATTCCTAAACTCATGAATTGAAAAGAATAAGCACTTGGTGGTCGCTTTCGATGATTTTGTACATGAAACTAAAAATTGGAGGAACGGTCTTGCCTTGCACTTTAATGTCTAAAGAAATATGATACCACGAAATTCACTTAAAATAAAATGGATAAACTTGTTGTGCAAGTTGTAATTATTCCTAAACTCATGAATTGAAAAGAATATGCACTTGGTGGTCGCTTTCGATGATTTTGTACATGAAACTAAAAATTGGAGGAACGGTCTTGCCTTGCACTTTAATGTCTAAAGAAATATGATACCACGAAATTCACGTAAAATAAAATGGAAAAACTTGTTGTGCAAGTTGTAATTATTCCTAAACTCATGAATTGAAAAGAATAAGCACTTGGTGGTCGCTTTCGATGATTTTGTACATGAAACTAAAAATTGGAGGAACGGTCTTGCCTTGCACTTTAATGTCTAAAGAAATATGATACCACGAAATTCACGTAAAATAAAATGGGAAAACTTGTTGTGCAAGTTGTAATTATTCCTAAACTCATGAATTGAAAAGAATAAGCACTTGGTGGTCGCTTTTAATGATTTTGTACATGAAACTAAAAATTGGACCAACGGTCTTGCCTTGCACTTTAATGTCTAAAGAAATATGATACCACGAAATTCACGTAAAATAAAATCGGAAAACTTGTCGTGCAAGTTGTAATTATTCCTAAACTCATGAATTGAAAAGAATAAGCACTTGGTGGTCGCTTTCGATGATTTTGTACATGAAACTAAAAATTGGAGGAACGGTCTTGCCTTGCACTTTAATGTCTAAGAAGATATAATATCACGAAATTCACATAAAATAAAATGGAAAAACTTGTTGTGCAAGTTGGAATTATTCCTAAACTCATGAATTGAAAAGAATAAGCACTTGGTGGTCGCCTTCGATGATTTTGTACATGAAACTAAAAATTGGAGGAACGGTCTTGCCTTGCCCTTTAATGTCTAAAAAAATATGATACCACGAAATTCACGTAAAATAAAATGGGAAAACTTGTTGTGCAAGTTCTAATTATTCCTAAACTCATGAATTGAAAAGAATAAGCACTTGGTGGTCGCTTTCGATGATTTTGTACATGAAACTAAAAATTGGAGGAACGGTCTTGCCTTGCACTTTAATGTCTAAAGAAATATGATACCACGAAATTCACTTAAAATAAAATGGAAAAACTTGTTGTGCAAGTTGGAATTATTCCTAAACTCATGAATTGAAAAGAATAAGCACTTGGTGGTCGCTTTCGATGATTTTGTACATGAAACTAAAAATTGGAGGAACGGTCTTGCCTTGCACTTTAATGTCTAAAGAAATATGATACCACGAAATTCACTTAAAATAAAATGGATAAACTTGTTGTGCAAGTTGTAATTATTCCTAAACTCATGAATTGAAAAGAATATGCACTTGGTGGTCGCTTTCGATGATTTTGTACATGAAACTAAAAATTGGAGGAACGGTCTTGCCTTGCACTTTAATGTCTAAAGAAATATAATACCACGAAATTCACGTAAAATAAAATGGAAAAACTTGTTGTGCAAGTTGTAATTATTCCTAAACTCATGAATTGAAAAGAATATGCACTTGGTGGTCGCTTTCGATGATTTTGTACATGAAACTAAAAATTGGAGGAACGGTCTTGCCTTGCACTTTAATGTCTAAAGAAATATGATACCACGAAATTCACGTAAAATAAAATGGGAAAACTTGTTGTGCAAGTTGTAATTATTCCTAAACTCATGAATTGAAAAGAATAAGCACTTGGTGGTCGCTTTTAATGATTTTGTACATGAAACTAAAAATTGGACCAACGGTCTTGCCTTGCACTTTAATGTCTAAAGAAATATGATACCACGAAATTCACGTAAAATAAAATTGGAAAACTTGTTGTGCAAGTTGTAATTATTCCTAAACTCATGAATTGAAAAGAATAAGCACTTGGTGGTCGCTTTCGATGATTTTGTACATGAAACTAAAAATTGGAGGAACGGTCTTGCCTTGCACTTTAATGTCTAAGAAGATATAATATCACGAAATTCACATAAAATAAAATGGAAAAACTTGTTGTGCAAGTTGGAATTATTCCTAAACTCATGAATTGAAAAGAATAAGCACTTGGTGGTCGCCTTCGATGATTTTGTACATGAAACTAAAAATTGGAGGAACGGTCTTGCCTTGCCCTTTAATGTCTAAAAAAATATGATACCACGAAATTCACGTAAAATAAAATGGGAAAACTTGTTGTGCAAGTTGTAATTATTCCTAAACTCATGAATTGAAAAGAATAAGCACTTGGTGGTCGCTTTCGATGATTTTGTACATGAAACTAAAAATTGGAGGAACGGTCTTGCCTTGCACTTTAATGTCTAAAGAAATATGATACCACGAAATTCACTTAAAATAAAATGGAAAAACTTGTTGTGCAAGTTGTAATTATTCCTAAACTCATGAATTGAAAAGAATAAGCACTTGGTGGTCGCTTTCGATGATTTTGTACATGAAACTAAAAATTGGAGGAACGGTCTTGCCTTGCACTTTAATGTCTAAAGAAATATGATACCACGAAATTCACTTAAAATAAAATGGATAAACTTGTTGTGCAAGTTGTAATTATTCCTAAACTCATGAATTGAAAAGAATATGCACTTGGTGGTCGCTTTCGATGATTTTGTACATGAAACTAAAAATTGGAGGAACGGTCTTGCCTTGCACTTTAATGTCTAAAGAAATATGATACCACGAAATTCACGTAAAATAAAATGGAAAAACTTGTTGTGCAAGTTGTAATTATTCCTAAACTCATGAATTGAAAAGAATAAGCACTTGGTGGTCGCTTTCGATGATTTTGTACATGAAACGAAAAATTGGAGGAACGGTCTTGCCTTGCACTTTAATGTCTAAAGAAATATGATACCACGAAATTCACGTAAAATAAAATGGAAAAACTTGTTGTGCAAGTTGTAATTATTCCTAAACTCATGAATTGAAAAGAATAAGCACTTGGTGGTCGCTTTCGATGATTTTGTACATGAAACTAAAAATTGGAGGAACGGTCTTGCCTTGCACTTTAATGTCTAAAGAAATATGATACCACGAAATTCACGTAAAATAAAATGGAAAAACTTGTTGTGCAAGTTGGAATTATTCCTAAACTCATGAATTGAAAAGAATAAGCACTTGGTGGTCGCTTTCGATGATTTTGTACATGAAACTAAAAATTGGAGGAACGGTCTTCCCTTGCACTTTAATGTCTAAAGAAATATGATACCAAGAAATTCACTTAAAATAAAATGGAAAAACTTGTTGTGCAAGTTGTAATTATTCCTAAACTCATGAATTGAAAAGAATATGCACTTGGTGGTCGCTTTCGATGATTTTGTACATGAAACTAAAAATTGGAGGAACGGTCTTGCCTTGCACTTTAATGTCTAAAGAAATATGATACCACGAAATTCACTTAAAATAAAATGGAAAAACTTGTTGTGCAAGTTGTAATTATTCCTAAACTCATGAATTGAAAAGAATAAGCACTTGGTGGTCGCTTTCGATGATTTTGTACATGAAACTAAAAATTGGAGGAACGGTCTCGCCTTGCACTTTAATGTCTAAGAAGATATAATATCACGAAATTCACGTAAAATAAAATGGGAAAACTTGTTGTGCAAGTTGTAATTATTCCTAAACTCATGAATTGAAAAGAATATGCACTTGGTGGTCGCTTTCGATGATTTTGTACATGAAACTAAAAATTGGAGGAACGGTCTTGCCTTGCACTTCAATGTCTAAGAAGATATAATATCACGAAATTCACGTAAAATAAAATGGGAAAACTTGTTGTGCAAGTTGTAATTATTCCTAAACTCATGAATTGAAAAGAATATGCACTTGGTGGTCGCTTTCGATGATTTTGTACATGAAACTAAAAATTGGAGGAACGGTCTTGCCTTGCACTTTAATGTCTAAAGAAATATGATACCACGAAATTCACGTAAAATAAAATGGGAAAACTTGTTGTGCAAGTTGGAATTATTCCTAAACTCATGAATTGAAAAGAATAAGCACTTGGTGGTCGCTTTCGATGATTTTGTACATGAAACTAAAAATTGGAGGAACGGTCTTGCCTTGCACTTTAATGTCTAAGAAGATATAATATCACGAAATTCACGTAAAATAAAATGGGAAAACTTGTTGTGCAAGTTGTAATTATTCCTAAACTCATGAATTGAAAAGAATATGCACTTGGTGGTCGCTTTCGATGATTTTGTACATGAAACTAAAAATTGGAGGAACGGTCTTGCCTTGCACTTTAATGTCTAAGAAGATATAATATCACGAAATTCACGTAAAATAAAATGGGAAAACTTGTTGTGCAAGTTGTAATTATTCCTAAACTCATGAATTGAAAAGAATATGCACTTGGTGGTCGCTTTCGATGATTTTGTACATGAAACTAAAAATTGGAGGAACGGTCTCGCCTTGCACTTTAATGTCTAAGAAGATATAATATCACGAAATTCACGTAAAATAAAATGGGAAAACTTGTTGTGCAAGTTGTAATTATTCCTAAACTCATGAATTGAAAAGAATAAGCACTTGGTGGTCGCTTTCGATGATTTTGTACATGAAACTAAAAATTGGAGGAACGGTCTCGCCTTGCACTTTAATGTCTAAGAAGATATAATATCACGAAATTCACGTAAAATAAAATGGGAAAACTTGTTGTGCAAGTTGTAATTATTCCTAAACTCATGAATTGAAAAGAATATGCACTTGGTGGTCGCTTTCGATGATTTTGTACATGAAACTAAAAATTGGAGGAACGGTCTTGCCTTGCACTTTAATGTCTAAAGAAATATGATACCACGAAATTCACGTAAAATAAAATGGGAAAACTTGTTGTGCAAGTTGTAATTATTCCTAAACTCATGAATTGAAAAGAATAAGCACTTGGTGGTCGCTTCTAATGATTTTGTACATGAAACTAAAAATTGGACCAACGGTCTTGCCTTGCACTTTAATGTCTAAAGAAATATGATACCATGAAATTCACGTAAAATAAAATAGGAAAACTTGTTGTGCAAGTTGGAATTATTCCTAAACTCATGAATTGAAAAGAATAAGCACTTGGTGGTCGCTTTCGATGATTTTGTACATGAAACTAAAAATTGGAGGAACGGTCTTGCCTTGCCCTTTAATGTCTAAAGAAATATGATACCACGAAATTCACTTAAAATAAAATGGAAAAACTTGTTGTGCAAGTTGTAATTGTTCCTAAACTCATGAATTGAAAAGAATATGCACTTGGTGGTCGCTTTCGATGATTTTGTACATGAAACTAAAAATTGGAGGAACGGTCTTGCCTTGCACTTTAATGTCTAAAGAAATATGATACCACGAAATTCACTTAAAATAAAATGGAAAAACTTGTTGTGCAAGTTGGAATTATTCCTAAACTCATGAATTGAAAAGAATAAGCACTTGGTGGTCGCTTTCGATGATTTTGTACATGAAACTAAAAATTGGAGGAACGGTCTCGCCTTGCACTTTAATGTCTAAGAAGATATAATATCACGAAATTCACGTAAAATAAAATGGGAAACCTTGTTGTGCAAGTTGTAATTATTCCTAAACTCATGAATTGAAAAGAATAAGCACTTGGTGGTCGCTTTCGATGATTTTGTACATGAAACTAAAAATTGGAGGAACGGTCTTGCCTTGCACTTTAATGTCTAAAGAAATATGATACCACGAAATTCACTTAAAATAAAATGGAAAAACTTGTTGTGCAAGTTGTAATTATTCCTAAACTCATGAATTGAAAAGAATAAGCACTTGGTGGTCGCTTTCGATGATTTTGTACATGAAACTAAAAATTGGAGGAACGGTCTTGCCTTGCACTTTAATGTCTAAAGAAATATGATACCACAAAATTCACGTAAAATAAAATGGAAAAACTTGTTGTGCAAGTTGTAATTATTCCTAAACTCATGAATTGAAAAGAATAAGCACTTGGTGGTCGCTTTCGATGATTTTGTACATGAAACTAAAAATTGGAGGAACGGTCTTGCCTTGCACTTTAATGTCTAAAGAAATATGATACCACGAAATTCACGTAAAATAAAATGGAAAAACTTGTTGTGCAAGTTGTAATTATTCCTAAACTCATGAATTGAAAAGAATAAGCACTTGGTGGTCGCTTTCGATGATTTTGTACATGAAACTAAAAATTGGAGGAACGGTCTTGCCTTGCGCTTTAATGTCTAAGGAGATATGATACCACGAAATTCACGTAAAATAAAATGGAAAAACTTGTTGTGCAAGTTGTAATTATTCCTAAACTCATGAATTGAAAAGAATAAGCACTTGGTGGTCGCTTTCGATGATTTTGTACATGAAACTAAAAATTGGAGGAACGGTCTTGCCTTGCACTTTAATGTCTAAAGAAATATGATACCACGAAATTCACGTAAAATAAAATGGAAAAACTTGTTGTGGAAGTTGTAATTATTCCTAAACTCATGAATTGAAAAGAATAAGCACTTGGTGGTCGCTTTCGATGATTTTGTACATGAAACTAAAAATTGGAGGAACGGTCTTGCCTTGCACTTTAATGTCTAAAGAAATATGATACCACGAAATTCACGTAAAATAAAATGGAAAAACTTGTTGTGCAAGTTGTAATTATTCCTAAACTCATGAATTGAAAAGAATAAGCACTTGGTGGTCGCTTTCGATGATTTTGTACATGAAACTAAAAATTGGAGGAACGGTCTTGCCTTGCGCTTTAATGTCTAAGGAGATATGATACCACGAAATTCACGTAAAATAAAATGGAAAAACTTGTTGTGCAAGTTGTAATTATTCCTAAACTCATGAATTGAAAAGAATAAGCACTTGGTGGTCGCTTTCGATGATTTTGTACATGAAACTAAAAATTGGAGGAACGGTCTCGCCTTGCACTTTAATGTCTAAGAAGATATAATATCACGAAATTCACGTAAAATAAAATGGGAAAACTTGTTGTGCAAGTTGTAATTATTCCTAAACTCATGAATTGAAAAGAATAAGCACTTGGTGGTCGCTTTCGATGATTTTGTACATGAAACTAAAAATTGGAGGAACGGTCTTGCCTTGCACTTTAATGTCTAAAGAAATATGATACCACGAAATTCACTTAAAATAAAATGGAAAAACTTGTTGTGCAAGTTGTAATTATTCCTAAACTCATGAATTGAAAAGAATAAGCACTTGGTGGTCGCTTTCGATGATTTTGTACATGAAACTAAAAATTGGAGGAACGGTCTTGCCTTGCCCTTTAATGTCTAAAGAAATATGATACCACGAAATTCACTTAAAATAAAATGGAAAGACTTGTTGTGCAAGTTGTAATTGTTCCTAAACTCATGAATTGAAAAGAATATGCACTTGGTGGTCGCTTTCGATGATTTTGTACATGAAACTAAAAATTGGAGGAACGGTCTTGCCTTGCACTTTAATGTCTAAAGAAATATGATACCACGAAATTCACTTAAAATAAAATGGAAAAACTTGTTGTGCAAGTTGTAATTATTCCTAAACTCATGAATTGAAAAGAATAAGCACTTGGTGGTCGCTTTCGATGATTTTGTACATGAAACTAAAAATTGGAGGAACGGTCTCGCCTTGCACTTTAATGTCTAAGAAGATATAATATCACGAAATTCACGTAAAATAAAATGGGAAACCTTGTTGTGCAAGTTGTAATTATTCCTAAACTCATGAATTGAAAAGAATAAGCACTTGGTGGTCGCTTTCGATGATTTTGTACATGAAACTAAAAATTGGAGGAACGGTCTTGCCTTGCACTTTAATGTCTAAAGAAATATGATACCACGAAATTCACGTAAAATAAAATGGAAAAACTTGTTGTGCAAGTTGTAATTATTCCTAAACTCATGAATTGAAAAGAATAAGCACTTGGTGGTCGCTTTCGATGATTTTGTACATGAAACTAAAAATTGGAGGAACGGTCTTGCCTTGCGCTTTAATGTCTAAGGAGATATGATACCACGAAATTCACGTAAAATAAAATGGAAAAACTTGTTGTGCAAGTTGTAATTATTCCTAAACTCATGAATTGAAAAGAATAAGCACTTGGTGGTCGCTTTCGATGATTTTGTACATGAAACTAAAAATTGGAGGAACGGTCTCGCCTTGCACTTTAATGTCTAAGAAGATATAATATCACGAAATTCACGTAAAATAAAATGGGAAAACTTGTTGTGCAAGTTGTAATTATTCCTAAACTCATGAATTGAAAAGAATAAGCACTTGGTGGTCGCTTTCGATGATTTTGTACATGAAACTAAAAATTGGAGGAACGGTCTTGCCTTGCACTTTAATGTCTAAAGAAATATGATACCACGAAATTCACTTAAAATAAAATGGAAAAACTTGTTGTGCAAGTTGTAATTATTCCTAAACTCATGAATTGAAAAGAATAAGCACTTGGTGGTCGCTTTCGATGATTTTGTACATGAAACTAAAAATTGGAGGAACGGTCTTGCCTTGCCCTTTAATGTCTAAAGAAATATGATACCACGAAATTCACTTAAAATAAAATGGAAAAACTTGTTGTGCAAGTTGTAATTATTCCTAAACTCATGAATTGAAAAGAATAAGCACTTGGTGGTCGCTTTCGATGATTTTGTACATGAAACTAAAAATTGGAGGAACGGTCTTGCCTTGCACTTTAATGTCTAAAGAAATATGATACCACGAAATTCACTTAAAATAAAATGGAAAAACTTGTTGTGCAAGTTGTAATTGTTCCTTAACTCATGAATTGAAAAGAATATGCACTTGGTGGTCGCTTTCGATGATTTTGTACATGAAACTAAAAATTGGAGGAACGGTCTTGCCTTGCACTTTAATGTCTAAAGAAATATGATACCACGAAATTCACTTAAAATAAAATGGAAAAACTTGTTGTGCAAGTTGTAATTATTCCTAAACTCATGAATTGAAAAGAATAAGCACTTGGTGGTCGCTTTCGATGATTTTGTACATGAAACTAAAAATTGGAGGAACGGTCTCGCCTTGCACTTTAATGTCTAAGAAGATATAATATCACGAAATTCACGTAAAATAAAATGGGAAACCTTGTTGTGCAAGTTGTAATTATTCCTAAACTCATGAATTGAAAAGAATAAGCACTTGGTGGTCACTTTCGATGATTTTGTACATGAAACTAAAAATTGGAGGAACGGTCTTGCCTTGCACTTTAATGTCTAAAGAAATATGATACCACGAAATTCACGTAAAATAAAATGGAAAAACTTGTTGTGCAAGTTGTAATTATTCCTAAACTCATGAATTGAAAAGAATAAGCACTTGGTGGTCGCTTTCGATGATTTTGTACATGAAACTAAAAATTGGAGGAACGGTCTTGCCTTGCACTTTAATGTCTAAAGAAATATGATACCACAAAATTCACGTAAAATAAAATGGAAAAACTTGTTGTGCAAGTTGTAATTATTCCTAAACTCATGAATTGAAAAGAATAAGCACTTGGTGGTCGCTTTCGATGATTTTGTACATGAAACTAAAAATTGGAGGAACGGTCTTGCCTTGCACTTTAATGTCTAAAGAAATATGATACCACGAAATTCACGTAAAATAAAATGGAAAAACTTGTTGTGCAAGTTGTAATTATTCCTAAACTCATGAATTGAAAAGAATAAGCACTTGGTGGTCGCTTTCGATGATTTTGTACATGAAACTAAAAATTGGAGGAACGGTCTTGCCTTGCGCTTTAATGTCTAAGGAGATATGATACCACGAAATTCACGTAAAATAAAATGGAAAAACTTGTTGTGCAAGTTGTAATTATTCCTAAACTCATGAATTGAAAAGAATAAGCACTTGGTGGTCGCTTTCGATGATTTTGTACATGAAACTAAAAATTGGAGGAACGGTCTTGCCTTGCACTTTAATGTCTAAAGAAATATGATACCACGAAATTCACGTAAAATAAAATGGAAAAACTTGTTGTGGAAGTTGTAATTATTCCTAAACTCATGAATTGAAAAGAATAAGCACTTGGTGGTCGCTTTCGATGATTTTGTACATGAAACTAAAAATTGGAGGAACGGTCTTGCCTTGCACTTTAATGTCTAAAGAAATATGATACCACGAAATTCACGTAAAATAAAATGGAAAAACTTGTTGTGCAAGTTGTAATTATTCCTAAACTCATGAATTGAAAAGAATAAGCACTTGGTGGTCGCTTTCGATGATTTTGTACATGAAACTAAAAATTGGAGGAACGGTCTTGCCTTGCGCTTTAATGTCTAAGGAGATATGATACCACGAAATTCACGTAAAATAAAATGGAAAAACTTGTTGTGCAAGTTGTAATTATTCCTAAACTCATGAATTGAAAAGAATAAGCACTTGGTGGTCGCTTTCGATGATTTTGTACATGAAACTAAAAATTGGAGGAACGGTCTTGCCTTGCACTTTAATGTCTAAAGAAATATGATACCACGAAATTCACGTAAAATAAAATGGAAAAACTTGTTGTGCAAGTTGTAATTATTCCTAAACTCATGAATTGAAAAGAATAAGCACTTGGTGGTCGCTTTCGATGATTTTGTACATGAAACTAAAAATTGGAGGAACGGTCTTGCCTTGCACTTTAATGTCTAAAGAAATATGATACCACGAAATTCACGTAAAATAAAATGGAAAAACTTGTTGTGCAAGTTGTAATTATTCCTAAACTCATGGATTGAAAAGAATAAGCACTTGGTGGTCGCTTTCGATGATTTTGTACATGAAACTAAAAATTGGAGGAACGGTCTTGCCTTGCCCTTTAATGTCCAAAGAAATATGATACCACGAAATTCACTTAAAATAAAATGGAAAAACTTGTTGTGCAAGTTGGAATTATTCCTAAACTCATGAATTGAAAAGAATAAGCACTTGGTGGTCGCCTTCGATGATTTTGTACATGAAACTAAAAATTGGAGGAACGGTCTTGCCTTGCACTTTATTGCTTAACAAAATATGATACCACGAAATTCACGTAAAATAAAATGGAAAAACTTGTTGTGCAAGTTGTAATTATTCCTAAACTCATGAATTGAAAAGAATATGCACTTGGTGGTCGCTTTCGATGATTTTGTACATGAAACTAAAAATTGGAGGAACGGTCTTGCCTTGCACTTTAATGTCTAAGAAGATATAATATCACGAAATTCACTTAAAATAAAATGGAAAAACTTGTTGTGCAAGTTGGAATTATTCCTAAACTCATGAATTGAAAAGAATAAGCACTTGGTGGTCGCTTTCGATGATTTTGTACATGAAACTAAAAATTGGAGGAACGGTCTTGCCTTGCACTTTAATGTCTAAAGAAATATGATACCACGAAATTCACGTAAAACAAAATGGAAAAACTTGTTGTGCAAGTTGTAATTATTCCTAAACTCATGAATTGAAAAGAATAAGCACTTGGTGGTCGCTTTCGATGATTTTGTACATGAAACTAAAAATTGGAGGAACGGTCTTGCCTTGTACTTTAATGTCTAAAGAAATATGATACCACGAAATTCACGTAAAATAAAATGGAAAAACTTGTTGTGCAAGTTGTAATTATTCCTAAACTCATGAATTGAAAAGAATAAGCACTTGGTGGTCGCTTTCGATGATTTTGTACATGAAACTAAAAATTGGAGGAACGGTCTTGCCTTGCGCTTTAATGTCTAAGGAGATATGATACCACGAAATTCACGTAAAATAAAATGGAAAAACTTGTTGTGCAAGTTGTAATTATTCCTAAACTCATGAATTGAAAAGAATAAGCACTTGGTGGTCGCTTTCGATGATTTTGTACATGAAACTAAAAATTGGAGGAACGGTCTTGCCTTGCACTTTAATGTCTAAAGAAATATGATACCACGAAATTCACGTAAAATAAAATGGAAAAACTTGTTGTGGAAGTTGTAATTATTCCTAAACTCATGAATTGAAAAGAATAAGCACTTGGTGGTCGCTTTCGATGATTTTGTACATGAAACTAAAAATTGGAGGAACGGTCTTGCCTTGCACTTTAATGTCTAAAGAAATATGATACCACGAAATTCACGTAAAATAAAATGGAAAAACTTGTTGTGCAAGTTGTAATTATTCCTAAACTCATGAATTGAAAAGAATAAGCACTTGGTGGTCGCTTTCGATGATTTTGTACATGAAACTAAAAATTGGAGGAACGGTCTTGCCTTGCGCTTTAATGTCTAAGGAGATATGATACCACGAAATTCACGTAAAATAAAATGGAAAAACTTGTTGTGCAAGTTGTAATTATTCCTAAACTCATGAATTGAAAAGAATAAGCACTTGGTGGTCGCTTTCGATGATTTTGTACATGAAACTAAAAATTGGAGGAACGGTCTTGCCTTGCACTTTAATGTCTAAAGAAATATGATACCACGAAATTCACTTAAAATAAAATGGAAAAACTTGTTGTGCAAGTTGTAATTATTCCTAAACTCATGAATTGAAAAGAATAAGCACTTGGTGGTCGCTTTCGATGATTTTGTACATGAAACTAAAAATTGGAGGAACGGTCTTGCCTTGCACTTTAATGTCTAAAGAAATATGATACCACGAAATTCACGTAAAATAAAATGGAAAAACTTGTTGTGCAAGTTGTAATTATTCCTAAACTCATGAATTGAAAAGAATAAGCACTTGGTGGTCGCTTTCGATGATTTTGTACATGAAACTAAAAATTGGAGGAACGGTCTTGCCTTGCCCTTTAATGTCTAAAGAAATATGATACCACGAAATTCACTTAAAATAAAATGGAAAAACTTGTTGTGCAAGTTGGAATTATTCCTAAACTCATGAATTGAAAAGAATAAGCACTTGGTGGTCGCCTTCGATGATTTTGTACATGAAACTAAAAATTGGAGGAACGGTCTTGCCTTGCACTTTATTGCTTAACAAAATATGATACCACGAAATTCACGTAAAATAAAATGGAAAAACTTGTTGTGCAAGTTGTAATTATTCCTAAACTCATGAATTGAAAAGAATATGCACTTGGTGGTCGCTTTCGATGATTTTGTACATGAAACTAAAAATTGGAGGAACGGTCTTGCCTTGCACTTTAATGTCTAAAGAAATATGATACCACGAAATTCACGTAAAGCAAAATGGAAAAACTTGTTGTGCAAGTTGTAATTATTCCTAAACTCATGAATTGAAAAGAATAAGCACTTGGTGGTCGCTTTCGATGATTTTGTACATGAAACTAAAAATTGGAGGAACGGTCTTGCCTTGCACTTTAATGTCTAAGGAGATATGATACCACGAAATTCACGTAAAATAAAATGGAAAAACTTGTTGTGCAAGTTGGAATTATTCCTAAACTCATGAATTGAAAAGAATAAGCACTTGGTGGTCGCTTTCGATGATTTTGTACATGAAACTAAAAATCGGAGGAACGGTCTTGCCTTGCACTTTAATGTCTAAAGAAATATGATACCACGAAATTCACGTAAAATAAAATGGAAAAACTTGTTGTGCAAGTTGTAATTATTCCTAAACTCATGAATTGAAAAGAATAAGCATTTGGTGGTCGCTTTCGATGATTTTGTACATGAAACTAAAAATTGGAGGAACGGTCTTGCCTTGCACTTTAATGTCTAAAGAAATATGATACCACGAAATTCACGTAAAATAAAATGGAAAAACTTGTTGTGCAAGTTGTAATTATTCCTAAACTCATGAATTGAAAAGAATAAGCACTTGGTGGTCGCTTTCGATGATTTTGTACATGAAACTAAAAATTGGAGGAACGGTCTTGCCTTGCACTTTAATGTCTAAAGAAATATGATACCACGAAATTCACGTAAAACAAAATGGAAAAACTTGTTGTGCAAGTTGTAATTATTCCTAAACTCATGAATTGAAAAGAATAAGCACTTGGTGGTCGCTTTCGATGATTTTGTACATGAAACTAAAAATTGGAGGAACGGTCTCGCCTTGCACTTTAATGTCTAAGAAGATATAATATCACGAAATTCACGTAAAATAAAATGGGAAAACTTGTTGTGCAAGTTGTAATTATTCCTAAACTCATGAATTGAAAAGAATAAGCACTTGGTGGTCGCTTTCGATGATTTTGTACATGAAACTAAAAATCGGAGGAACGGTCTTGCCTTGCACTTTAATGTCTAAAGAAATATGATACCACGAAATTCACTTAAAATAAAATGGAAAAACTTGTTGTGCAAGTTGTAATTATTCCTAAACTCATGAATTGAAAAGAATAAGCATTTGGTGGTCGCTTTCGATGATTTTGTACATGAAACTAGAAATTGGAGGAACGGTCCTGCCTTGCACTTTAATGTCTATGAAGATATAATATCACGAAATTCACTTAAAATAAAATGGAAAAACTTGTTGTGCAAGTTGTAATTATTCCTAAACTCATGAATTGAAAAGAATAAGCACTTGGTGGTCGCTTTCGATGATTTTGTACATGAAACTAAAAATTGGAGGAACGGTCCTGCCTTGCACTTTAATGTCTATGAAGATATAATATCACGAAATTCACTTAAAATAAAATGGAAAAACTTGTTGTGCAAGTTGTAATTATTCCTAAACTCATGAATTGAAAAGAATAAGCACTTGGTGGTCGCTTTCGATGATTTTGTACATGAAACTAAAAATTGGAGGAACGGTCTCGCCTTGCACTTTAATGTCTAAGAAGATATAATATCACGAAATTCACTTAAAATAAAATGGAAAAACTTGTTGTGCAAGTTGGAATTATTCCTAAACTCATGAATTGAAAAGAATAAGCACTTGGTGGTCGCTTTCGATGATTTTGTACATGAAACTAAAAATTGGAGGAACGGTCTTGCCTTGCACTTTAATGTCTAAAGAAATATGATACCACGAAATTCACGTAAAATAAAATGGAAAAACTTGTTGTGCAAGTTGTAATTATTCCTAAACTCATGAATTGAAAAGAATAAGCACTTGGTGGTCGCTTTCGATGATTTTGTACATGAAACTAAAAATTGGAGGAACGGTCTTGCCTTGCACTTTAATGTCTAAAGAAATATGATACCACGAAATTCACGTAAAATAAAATGGAAAAACTTGTTGTGCAAGTTGTAATTATTCCTAAACTCATGAATTGAAAAGAATAAGCACTTGGTGGTCGCTTTCGATGATTTTGTACATGAAACTAAAAATTGGAGGAACGGTCTTGCCTTGCACTTTAATGTCTAAGAAGATATAATATCACAAAATTCACGTAAAATAAAATGGGAAAACTTGTTGTGCAAGTTGTAATTATTCCTAAACTCATGAATTGAAAAGAATATGCACTTGGTGGTCGCTTTCGATGATTTTGTACATGAAACTAAAAATTGGAGGAACGGTCCTGCCTTGCACTTTAATGTCTATGAAGATATAATATCACGAAATTCACATAAAATAAAATGGAAAAACTTGTTGTGCAAGTTGTAATTATTCCTAAACTCATGAATTGAAAAGAATAAGCACTTGGTGGTCGCTTGCGATGATTTTGTACATGAAACTAAAAATTGGAGGAACGGTCTTGCCTTGCACTTTAATGTCTAAAGAAATATGATACCACGAAATTCACTTAAAATAAAATGGAAAAACTTGTTGTGCAAGTTGTAATTATTCCTAAACTCATGAATTGAAAAGAATAAGCACTTGGTGGTCGCTTTCGATGATTTTGTACATGAAACTAAAAATTGGAGGAACGGTCTCGCCTTGCACTTTATTGTCTAAAGAAATATGATACCACGAAATTCACGTAAAATAAAATGGGAAAACTTGTTGTGCAAGTTGTAATTATTCCTAAACTCATGAATTGAAAAGAATAAGCACTTGGTGGTCGCTTTTAATGATTTTGTACATGAAACTAAAAATTGGACCAACGGTCTTGCCTTGCACTTTAATGTCTAAAGAAATATGATACCACGAAATTCACTTAAAATAAAATGGGAAAACTTGTTGTGCAAGTTGTAATTATTCCTAAACTCATGAATTGAAAAGAATAAGCACTTGGTGGTCGCTTTCGATGATTTTGTACATGAAACTAAAAATTGGAGGAACGGTCTCGCCTTGCACTTTAATGTCTAAGAAGATATAATATCACGAAATTCACGTAAAATAAAATTTGAAAACTTGATGTCCAAGTTGTAATTATTCCTAAACTCATGAATTGAAAAGAATATGCACTTGGTGGTCGCTTTCGATGATTTTGTACATGAAACTAAAAATTGGAGGAACGGTCTTGCCTTGCACTTTAATGTCTAAAGAAATATGATACCACGAAATTCACGTAAAATAATATGGGAAAACTTGTTGTGCAAGTTGTAATTATTCCTAAACTCATGAATTGAAAAGAATAAGCACTTGGTGGTCGCTTTTAATGATTTTGTACATGAAACTAAAAATTGGACCAACGGTCTTGCCTTGCACTTTAATGTCTAAAGAAATATGATACCACGAAATTCACTTAAAATAAAATGGGAAAACTTGTTGTGCAAGTTGTAATTATTCCTAAACTCATGAATTGAAAAGAATAAGCACTTGGTGGTCGCTTTCGATGATTTTGTACATGAAACTAAAAATTGGAGGAACGGTCTCGCCTTGCACTTTAATGTCTAAGAAGATATAATATCACAAAATTCACGTAAAATAAAATGGGAAAACTTGTTGTGCAAGTTGTAATTATTCCTAAACTCATGAATTGAAAAGAATATGCACTTGGTGGTCGCTTTCGATGATTTTGTACATGAAACTAAAAATTGGAGGAACGGTCCTGCCTTGCACTTTAATGTCTATGAAGATATAATATCACGAAATTCACATAAAATAAAATGGAAAAACTTGTTGTGCAAGTTGTAATTATTCCTAAACTCATGAATTGAAAAGAATAAGCACTTGGTGGTCGCTTTCGATGATTTTGTACATGAAACTAAAAATTGGAGGAACGGTCTTGCCTTGCACTTTAATGTCTAAAGAAATATGATACCACGAAATTCACTTAAAATAAAATGGAAAAACTTGTTGTGCAAGTTGTAATTATTCCTAAACTCATGAATTGAAAAGAATAAGCACTTGGTGGTCGCTTTCGATGATTTTGTACATGAAACTAAAAATTGGAGGAACGGTCTCGCCTTGCACTTTAATGTCTAAGAAGATATAATATCACGAAATTCACGTAAAATAAAATTTGAAAACTTGTTGTCCAAGTTGTAATTATTCCTAAACTCATGAATTGAAAAGAATATGCACTTGGTGGTCGCTTTCGATGATTTTGTACATGAAACTAAAAATTGGAGGAACGGTCTTGCCTTGCACTTTAATGTCTAAAGAAATATGATACCACGAAATTCACTTAAAATAAAATGGAAAAACTTGTTGTGCAAGTTGTAATTATTCCTAAACTCATGAATTGAAAAGAATAAGCACTTGGTGGTCGCTTTTAATGATTTTGTACATGAAACTAAAAATTGGACCAACGGTCTTGCCTTGCACTTTAATGTCTAAAGAAATATGATACCACGAAATTCACTTAAAATAAAATGGGAAAACTTGTTGTGCAAGTTGTAATTATTCCTAAACTCATGAATTGAAAAGAATAAGCACTTGGTGGTCGCTTTCGATGATTTTGTACATGAAACTAAAAATTGGAGGAACGGTCTTGCCTTGCACTTTAATGTCTAAAGAAATATGATACCACGAAATTCACTTAAAATAAAATGGAAAAACTTGTTGTGCAAGTTGGAATTATTCCTAAACTCATGAATTGAAAAGAATAAGCACTTGGTGGTCGCCTTCGATGATTTTGTACATGAAACTAAAAATTGGAGGAACGGTCTTGCCTTGCACTTTAATGTCCAAGAAGATATAATATCACGAAATTCACGTAAAATAAAATGGAAAAACTTGTTGTGCAAGTTGTAATTATTCCTAAACTCATGAATTGAAAAGAATAAGCACTTGGTGGTCGCTTTCGATGATTTTGTACATGAAACTAAAAATTGGAGGAACGGTCTTGCCTTGCCCTTTAATGTCTAGAAAAATATGATACCACGAAATTCACGTAAAATAAAGTGGGAAAACTTGTTGTGCAAGTTGTAATTATTCCTAAACTCATGAATTGAAAAGAATAAGCACTTGGTGGTCGCTTTCGATGATTTTGTACATGAAACTAAAAATTGGAGGAACGGTCTTGCCTTGCACTTTAATGTCTAAAGAAATATGATACCACGAAATTCACTTAAAATAAAATGGAAAAACTTGTTGTGCAAGTTGGAATTATTCCTAAACTCATGAATTGAAAAGAATAAGCACTTGGTGGTCGCTTTCGATGATTTTGTACATGAAACTAAAAATTGGAGGAACGGTCTTGCCTTGCACTTTAATGTCTAAAGAAATATGATACCACGAAATTCACTTAAAATAAAATGGGAAAACTTGTTGTGCAAGTTGTAATTATTCCTAAACTCATGAATTGAAAAGAATAAGCACTTGGTGGTCGCTTTCGATGATTTTGTACATGAAACTAAAAATTGGAGGAACGGTCTCGCCTTGCACTTTAATGTCTAAGAAGATATAATATCACGAAATTCACGTAAAATAAAATGGGAAAACTTGTTGTGCAAGTTGTAATTATTCCTAAACTCATGAATTGAAAAGAATAAGCACTTGGTGGTCGCTTTCGATGATTTTGTACATGAAACTAAAAATTGGAGGAACGGTCTCGCCTTGCACTTTAATGTCTAAGAAGATATAATATCACGAAATTCACTTAAAATAAAATGGAAAAACTTGTTGTGCAAGTTGGAATTATTCCTAAACTCATGAATTGAAAAGAATAAGCACTTGGTGGTCGCTTTCGATGATTTTGTACATGAAACTAAAAATTGGAGGAACGGTCTTGCCTTGCACTTTAATGTCTAAAGAAATATGATACCACGAAATTCACGTAAAATAAAATGGAAAAACTTGTTGTGCAAGTTGTAATTATTCCTAAACTCATGAATTGAAAAGAATAAGCACTTGGTGGTCGCTTTCGATGATTTTGTACATGAAACTAAAAATTGGAGGAACGGTCTTGCCTTGCACTTTAATGTCTAAGAAGATATAATATCACAAAATTCACGTAAAATAAAATGGGAAAACTTGTTGTGCAAGTTGTAATTATTCCTAAACTCATGAATTGAAAAGAATATGCACTTGGTGGTCGCTTTCGATGATTTTGTACATGAAACTAAAAATTGGAGGAACGGTCCTGCCTTGCACTTTAATGTCTATGAAGATATAATATCACGAAATTCACATAAAATAAAATGGAAAAACTTGTTGTGCAAGTTGTAATTATTCCTAAACTCATGAATTGAAAAGAATAAGCACTTGGTGGTCGCTTGCGATGATTTTGTACATGAAACTAAAAATTGGAGGAACGGTCTTGCCTTGCACTTTAATGTCTAAAGAAATATGATACCACGAAATTCACTTAAAATAAAATGGAAAAACTTGTTGTGCAAGTTGTAATTATTCCTAAACTCATGAATTGAAAAGAATAAGCACTTGGTGGTCGCTTTCGATGATTTTGTACATGAAACTAAAAATTGGAGGAACGGTCTTGCCTTGCACTTTAATGTCTAAGAAGATATAATATCACAAAATTCACGTAAAATAAAATGGGAAAACTTGTTGTGCAAGTTGTAATTATTCCTAAACTCATGAATTGAAAAGAATATGCACTTGGTGGTCGCTTTCGATGATTTTGTACATGAAACTAAAAATTGGAGGAACGGTCCTGCCTTGCACTTTAATGTCTATGAAGATATAATATCACGAAATTCACATAAAATAAAATGGAAAAACTTGTTGTGCAAGTTGTAATTATTCCTAAACTCATGAATTGAAAAGAATAAGCACTTGGTGGTCGCTTTCGATGATTTTGTACATGAAACTAAAAATTGGAGGAACGGTCTTGCCTTGCACTTTAATGTCTAAGAAGATATAATATCACGAAATTCACGTAAAATAAAATTTGAAAACTTGATGTCCAAGTTGTAATTATTCCTAAACTCATGAATTGAAAAGAATATGCACTTGGTGGTCGCTTTCGATGATTTTGTACATGAAACTAAAAATTGGAGGAACGGTCTTGCCTTGCACTTTAATGTCTAAAGAAATATGATACCACGAAATTCACTTAAAATAAAATGGAAAAACTTGTTGTGCAAGTTGTAATTATTCCTAAACTCATGAATTGAAAAGAATAAGCACTTGGTGGTCGCTTTTAATGATTTTGTACATGAAACTAAAAATTGGACCAACGGTCTTGCCTTGCACTTTAATGTCTAAAGAAATATGATACCACGAAATTCACGTAAAATAAAATGGGAAAACTTGTTGTGCAAGTTGTAATTATTCCTAAACTCATGAATTGAAAAGAATAAGCACTTGGTGGTCGCTTTTAATGATTTTGTACATGAAACTAAAAATTGGACCAACGGTCTTGCCTTGCACTTTAATGTCTAAAGAAATATGATACCACGAAATTCACGTAAAATAAAATGGGAAAACTTGTTGTGCAAGTTGTAATTATTCCTAAACTCATGAATTGAAAAGAATAAGCACTTGGTGGTCGCTTTCGATGATTTTGTACATGAAACTAAAAATTGGAGGAACGGTCTTGCCTTGCACTTTAATGTCTAAAGAAATATGATACCACGAAATTCACGTAAAATAAAATGGGAAAACTTGTTGTGCAAGTTGTAATTATTCCTAAACTCATGAATTGAAAAGAATAAGCACTTGGTGGTCGCTTTCGATGATTTTGTACATGAAACTAAAAATTGGAGGAACGGTCTTGCCTTGCACTTTAATGTCCAAGAAGATATAATATCACGAAATTCACTTAAAATAAAATGGAAAAACTTGTTGTGCAAGTTGTAATTATTCCTAAACTCATGAATTGAAAAGAATAAGCACTTGGTGGTCGCCTTCGATGATTTTGTACATGAAACTAAAAATTGGAGGAACGGTCTTGCCTTGCACTTTAATGTCCAAGAAGATATAATATCACGAAATTCACGTAAAATAAAATGGAAAAACTTGTTGTGCAAGTTGTAATTATTCCTAAACTCATGAATTGAAAAGAATAAGCACTTGGTGGTCGCTTTCGATGATTTTGTACATGAAACTAAAAATTGGAGGAACGGTCTTGCCTTGCCCTTTAATGTCTACAAAAATATGATACCACGAAATTCACGTAAAATAAAGTGGGAAAACTTGTTGTGCAAGTTGTAATTATTCCTAAACTCATGAATTGAAAAGAATAAGCACTTGGTGGTCGCTTTCGATGATTTTGTACATGAAACTAAAAATTGGAGGAACGGTCTCGCCTTGCACTTTAATGTCTAAGAAGATATAATATCACGAAATTCACGTAAAATAAAATTTGAAAACTTGTTGTCCAAGTTGTAATTATTCCTAAACTCATGAATTGAAAAGAATATGCACTTGGTGGTCGCTTTCGATGATTTTGTACATGAAACTAAAAATTGGAGGAACGGTCTTGCCTTGCACTTTAATGTCTAAAGAAATATGATACCACGAAATTCACTTAAAATAAAATGGGAAAACTTGTTGTGCAAGTTGTAATTATTCCTAAACTCATGAATTGAAAAGAATAAGCACTTGGTGGTCGCTTTCGATGATTTTGTACATGAAACTAAAAATTGGAGGAACGGTCTCGCCTTGCACTTTAATGTCTAAAGAAATATGATACCACGAAATTCACGTAAAATAAAATGGAAAAACTTGTTGTGCAAGTTGTAATTATTCCTAAACTCATGAATTGAAAAGAATAAGCATTTGGTGGTCGCTTTCGATGATTTTGTACATGAAACTAAAAATTGGACCAACGGTCTTGCCTTGCACTTTAATGTCTAAAGAAATATGATACCACGAAATTCACGTAAAATAAAATGGGAAAACTTGTTGTGCAAGTTGTAATTATTCCTAAACTCATGAATTGAAAAGAATAAGCACTTGGTGGTCGCTTTCGATGATTTTGTACAGGAAACTAAAAATTGGAGGAACGGTCTTGCCTTGCCCTTTAATGTCTAAAGAAATATGATACCACGAAATTCACTTAAAATAAAATAGAAAAACTTGTTGTGCAAGTTGGAATTATTCCTAAACTCATGAATTGAAAAGAATAAGCACTTGGTGGTCGCTTTCGATGATTTTGTACATGAAACTAAAAATTGGAGGAACGGTCTTGCCTTGCACTTTAATGTCTAAAGAAATATGATACCACGAAATTCACGTAAAATAAAATGGGAAAACTTGTTGTGCAAGTTGTAATTATTCCTAAACTCATGAATTGAAAAGAATAAGCACTTGGTGGTCGCTTTCGATGATTTTGTACATGAAACTAAAAATTGGAGGAACGGTCTTGCCTTGCCCTTTAATGTCTAAAGAAATATGATACCACGAAATTCACTTAAAATAAAATGGAAAAACTTGTTGTGCAAGTTGGAATTATTCCTAAACTCATGAATTGAAAATAATAAGCACTTGGTGGTCGCTTTCGATGATTTTGTACATGAAACTAAAAATTGGAGGAACGGTCTTGCCTTGCACTTTAATGTCTAAAGAAATATGATACCACGAAATTCACTTAAAATAAAATGGAAAAACTTGTTGTGCAAGTTATAATTATTCCTAAACTCATGAATTGAAAAGGATATGCACTTGGTGGTCGCTTTCGATGATTTTGTACATGAAAATAAAAATTGGAGGAACGCTCTTGCCTTGTACTTTAATGTCTAAAGAAATATGATACCACGAAATTCACGTAAAATAAAATGGAAAAACTTGTTGTGCAAGTTGTAATTATTCCTAAACTCATGAATTGAAAAGAATAAGCACTTGGTGGTCGCCTTCGATGATTTTGTACATGAAACTAAAAATTGGAGGAACGGTCTTGCCTTGCACTTTAATGTCTAAAGAAATATGATACCACGAAATTCACTTAAAATAAAATGGAAAAACTTGTTGTGCAAGTTGTAATTATTCCTAAACTCATGAATTGAAAAGAATATGCACTTGGTGGTCGCTTTCGATGATTTTGTACATGAAACTAAAAATTGGAGGAACGGTCTTGCCTTGCACTTTAATGTCTAAAGAAATATGATACCACGAAATTCACGTAAAATAAAATGGAAAAACTTGTTGTGCAAGTTGTAATTATTCCTAAACTCATGAATTGAAAAGAATAAGCACTTGGTGGTGGCTTTCGATGATTTTGTACATGAAACTAAAAATTGGAGGAACGGTCTTGCCTTGCACTTTAATGTCTAAAGAAATATGATACCACGAAATTCACTTAAAATAAAATGGAAAAACTTGTTGTGCAAGTTGTAATTATTCCTAAACTCATGAATTGAAAAGAATAAGCACTTGGTGGTCGCTTTCGATGATTTTGTACATGAAACTAAAAATTGGAGGAACGGTCTTGCCTTGCACTTTAATGTCTAAAGAAATATGATACCACGAAATTCACGTAAAATAAAATGGATAAACTTGTTGTGCAAGTTATAATTATTCCTAAACTCATGAATTGAAAAGAATAAGCACTTGGTGGTCGCTTTCGATGATTTTGTACATGAAACTAAAAATTGGAGGAACGGTCTTGCCTTGCACTTTAATGTCTAAAGAAATATGATACCACGAAATTCACGTAAAATAAAATGGAAAAACTTGTTGTGCAAGTTGTAATTATTCCTAAACTCATGAATTGAAAAGAATAAGCACTTGGTGGTGGCTTTCGATGATTTTGTACATGAAACTAAAAATTGGAGGAACGGTCTTGCCTTGCACTTTAATGTCTAAAGAAATATGATACCACGAAATTCACTTAAAATAAAATGGAAAAACTTGTTGTGCAAGTTGTAATTATTCCTAAACTCATGAATTGAAAAGAATAAGCACTTGGTGGTCGCTTTCGATGATTTTGTACATGAAACTAAAAATTGGAGGAACGGTCTTGCCTTGCACTTTAATGTCTAAAGAAATATGATACCACGAAATTCACGTAAAATAAAATGGATAAACTTGTTGTGCAAGTTATAATTATTCCTAAACTCATGAATTGAAAAGAATAAGCACTTGGTGGTCGCTTTCGATGATTTTGTACATGAAACTAAAAATTGGAGGAACGGTCTTGCCTTGCACTTTAATGTCTAAAGAAATATGATACCACGAAATTCACGTAAAATAAAATGGAAAAACTTGTTGTGCAAGTTGTAATTATTCCTAAACTCATGAATTGAAAAGAATAAACACTTGGTGGTCGCTTTCGATGATTTTGTACATGAAACGAAAAATTGGAGGAACGGTCTTGCCTTGCGCTTTAATGTCTAAAGAAATATGATACCACGAAATTCACGTAAAATAAAATGGGAAAACTTGTTGTGCAAGTTGTAATTATTCCTAAACTCATGAATTGAAAAGAATAAGCACTTGGTGGTCGCTTTCGATGATTTTGTACATGAAACTAAAAATTGGAGGAACGGTCTTGCCTTGCACTTTAATGTCTAAAGAAATATGATACCACGAAATTCACTTAAAATAAAATGGAAAAACTTGTTGTGCAAGTTGTAATTATTCCTAAACTCATGAATTGAAAAGAATAAGCACTTGGTGGTCGCTTTCGATGATTTTATACATGAAACTAAAAATTGAAGGAACGGTTTTGCCTTGCACTTTAATGTCTAAAGAAATATGATACCACGAAATTCACGTAAAATAAAATGGAAAAACTTGTTGTGCAAGTTGTAGTTATTCCTAAACTCATGAATTGAAAAGAATATGCACTTGGTGGTCGCTTTGGATGATTTTGTACATGAAACTGAAAATTGGAGGAACGGTCTTGCCTTGCACTTTAATGTCCCAAAAACTATAATGTCACGAATTTCCAATAAAATAAAATGGAAAAACTTGTCGTGCAAGTTGTAATTATTCCTAAACTCTTGAATTGAAAAGAATATGCACTTAGTGGTCGCTTTCGATGATTTTGTACATGAAACTAAAAATTGGAGGAACGGTCTTGCCTTGCCCTTTAATGTCTAAAGAAATATGATACCACGAAATTCACGTAAAATAAAATGGGAAAACTTGTTGTGCAAGTTGGAATTATTCCTAAACTCATGAATTGAAAAGAATAAGCACTTGGTGGTCGCCTTCGATGATTTTGTACATGAAACTAAAAATTGGAGGAACGGTCTTGCCTTGCACTTTAATGTCCAAGAAGATATAATATCACGAAATTCACGTAAAATAAAATGGAAAAACTTGTTGTGCAAGTTGTAATTATTCCTAAACTCATGAATTGAAAAGAATAAGCACTTGGTGGTCGCTTTCGATGATTTTGTACATGAAACTAAAAATTGGAGGAACGGTCTTGCCTTGCCCTTTAATGTCTAAAAAAATATGATACCACGAAATTCACTTAAAATAAAATGGAAAAACTTGTTGTGCAAGTTGTAATTATTCCTAAACTCATGAATTGAAAAGAATAAGCACTTGGTGGTCGCTTTCGATGATTTTGTACATGAAACTAAAAATTGGAGGAACGGTCTTGCCTTGCACTTTAATGTCTAAAGAAATATGATACCACGAAATTCACTTAAAATAAAATGGAAAAACTTGTTGTGCAAGTTGTAATTATTCCTAAACTCATGAATTGAAAAGAATAAGCACTTGGTGGTCGCTTTCGATGATTTTGTACATGAAACTAAAAATTGGAGGAACGGTCTCGCCTTGCACTTTAATGTCTAAGAAGATATAATATCACGAAATTCACGTAAAATAAAATGGGAAAACTTGTTGTGCAAGTTGTAATTATTCCTAAACTCATGAATTGAAAAGAATATGCACTTGGTGGTCGCTTTCGATGATTTTGTACATGAAACTAAAAATTCGAGGAACGGTCTTGCCTTGCACTTTAATGTCTAAGAAGATATAATATCACGAAATTCACTTAAAATAAAATGGAAAAACTTGTTGTGCAAGTTGTAATTATTCCTAAACTCATGAATTGAAAAGAATAAGCACTTGGTGGTCGCTTTCGATGATTTTGTACATGAAACTAAAAATTGGAGGAACGGTCTTGCCTTGCACTTTAATGTCTAAAGAAATATGATACCACGAAATTCACGTAAAATAAAATGGAAAAACTTGTTGTGCAAGTTGTAATTATTCCTAAACTCATGAATTGAAAAGAATAAGCACTTGGTGGTCGCTTTCGATGATTTTGTACATGAAACTAAAAATTGGAGGAACGGTCTTGCCTTGCACTTTAATGTCTAAAGAAATATGATACCACGAAATTCACGTAAAATAAAATGGAAAAACTTGTTGTGCAAGTTGTAATTATTCCTAAACTCATGAATTGAAAAGAATAAGCACTTGGTGGTCGCTTTCGATGATTTTATACATGAAACTAAAAATTGGAGGAACGGTCTTGCCTTGCACTTTAATGTCTAAGGAGATATGATACCACGAAATTCACTTAAAATAAAATGGAAAAACTTGTTGTGCAAGTTGGAATTATTCCTAAACTCATGAATTGAAAAGAATAAGCACTTGGTGGTCGCTTTCGATGATTTTGTACATGAAACTAAAAATTGGAGGAACGGTCTTGCCTTGCACTTTAATGTCCAAAAAAATATGATACCACGAAATTCACTTAAAATAAAATGGAAAAACTTGTTGTGCAAGTTGGAATTATTCCTAAACTCATGAATTGAAAAGAATAAGCACTTGGTGGTCGCTTTCGATGATTTTGTACATGAAACTAAAAATTGGAGGAACGGTCTCGCCTTGCACTTTAATGTCTAAGAAGATATAATATCACGAAATTCACGTAAAATAAAATGGGAAAACTTGTTGTGCAAGTTGTAATTATTCCTAAACTCATGAATTGAAAAGAATATGCACTTGGTGGTCGCTTTCGATGATTTTGTACATGAAACTAAAAATTCGAGGAACGGTCTTGCCTTGCACTTTAATGTCTAAGAAGATATAATATCACGAAATTCACTTAAAATAAAATGGAAAAACTTGTTGTGCAAGTTGTAATTATTCCTAAACTCATGAATTGAAAAGAATAAGCACTTGGTGGTCGCTTTCGATGATTTTGTACATGAAACTAAAAATTGGAGGAACGGTCTTGCCTTGCACTTTAATGTCTAAAGAAATATGATACCACGAAATTCACGTAAAATAAAATGGAAAAACTTGTTGTGCAAGTTGTAATTATTCCTAAACTCATGAATTGAAAAGAATAAGCACTTGGTGGTCGCTTTCGATGATTTTGTACATGAAACTAAAAATTGGAGGAACGGTCTTGCCTTGCACTTTAATGTCTAAAGAAATATGATACCACGAAATTCACGTAAAATAAAATGGAAAAACTTGTTGTGCAAGTTGTAATTATTCCTAAACTCATGAATTGAAAAGAATAAGCACTTGGTGGTCGCTTTCGATGATTTTATACATGAAACTAAAAATTGGAGGAACGGTCTTGCCTTGCACTTTAATGTCTAAGGAGATATGATACCACGAAATTCACTTAAAATAAAATGGAAAAACTTGTTGTGCAAGTTGGAATTATTCCTAAACTCATGAATTGAAAAGAATAAGCACTTGGTGGTCGCTTTCGATGATTTTGTACATGAAACTAAAAATTGGAGGAACGGTCTTGCCTTGCACTTTAATGTCCAAAGAAATATGATACCACGAAATTCACTTAAAATAAAATGGAAAAACTTGTTGTGCAAGTTGGAATTATTCCTAAACTCATGAATTGAAAAGAATAAGCACTTGGTGGTCGCCTTCGATGATTTTGTACATGAAACTAAAAATTGGAGGAACGGTCTTGCCTTGCACTTTAATGTCCAAGAAGATATAATATCACGAAATTCACGTAAAATAAAATGGAAAAACTTGTTGTGCAAGTTGTAATTATTCCTAAACTCATGAATTGAAAAGAATAAGCACTTGGTGGTCGCTTTCGATGATTTTGTACATGAAACTAAAAATTGGAGGAACGGTCTTGCCTTGCCCTTTAATGTCTAAAAAAATATGATACCACGAAATTCACGTAAAATAAAGTGGGAAAACTTGTTGTGCAAGTTGTAATTATTCCTAAACTCATGAATTGAAAAGAATAAGCACTTGGTGGTCGCTTTCGATGATTTTGTACATGAAACTAAAAATTGGAGGAACGGTCTTGCCTTGCACTTTAATGTCTAAAGAAATATGATACCACGAAATTCACGTAAAATAAAATGGAAAAACTTGTTGTGCAAGTTGTAATTATTCCTAAACTCATGAATTGAAAAGAATAAGCACTTGGTGGTCGCTTTCGATGATTTTGTACATGAAACTAAAAATTGGAGGAACGGTCTTGCCTTGCACTTTAATGTCTAAAGAAATATGATACCACGAAATTCACGTAAAATAAAATGGAAAAACTTGTTGTGCAAGTTGTAATTATTCCTAAACTCATGAATTGAAAAGAATAAGCACTTGGTGGTCGCTTTCGATGATTTTATACATGAAACTAAAAATTGGAGGAACGGTCTTGCCTTGCACTTTAATGTCTAAGGAGATATGATACCACGAAATTCACGTAAAATAAAATGGAAAAACTTGTTGTGCAAGTTGTAATTATTCCTAAACTCATGAATTGAAAAGAATAAGCACTTGGTGGTCGCTTTCGATGATTTTGTACATGAAACTAAAAATTGGAGGAACGGTCTCGCCTTGCACTTTAATGTCTAAGAAGATATAATATCACGAAATTCACGTATAATAAAATGGGAAAACTTGACGTGCAAGTTGTAATTATTCCTAAACTCATGAATTGAAAAGAATATGCACTTGGTGGTCGCTTTCGATGATTTTGTACATGAAACTAAAAATTGGAGGAACGGTCTTGCCTTGCACTTTAATGTCTAAAGAAATATGATACCACGAAATTCACTTAAAATAAAATGGAAAAACTTGTTGTGGAAGTTGTAATTATTCCTAAACTCATGAATTGAAAAGGATATGCACTTGGTGGTCGCTTTCGATGATTTTGTACATGAAAATAAAAATTGGAGGAACGTTCTTGCCTTGTACTTTAATGTCTAAAGAAATATGATACCACGAAATTCACTTAAAATAAAATGGAAAAACTTGTTGTGCAAGTTGTAATTATTCCTAAACTCATGAATTGAAAAGAATATGCACTTGGTGGTCGCTTTCGATGATTTTGTACATGAAACTAAAAATTGGAGGAACGGTCTTGCCTTGCCCTTTAATGTCTAAAGAAATATGATACCACGAAATTCACGTAAAATAAAATGGAAAAACTTGTTGTGCAAGTTGTAATTATTCCTAAACTCATGAATTGAAAAGAATAAGCACTTGGTGGTCGCCTTCGATGATTTTGTACATGAAACTAAAAATTGGAGGAACGGTCTTCCCTTGCACTTTAATGTCTAAAGAAATATGATACCACGAAATTCACGTAAAATAAAATGGAAAAACTTGTTGTGCAAGTTGTAATTATTCCTAAACTCATGAATTGAAAAGAATAAGCACTTGGTGGTGGCTTTCGATGATTTTGTACATGAAACTAAAAATTGGAGGAACGGTCTTGCCTTGCACTTTAATGTCTAAAGAAATATGATACCACGAAATTCACTTAAAATAAAATGGAAAAACTTGTTGTGCAAGTTGTAATTATTCCTAAACTCATGAATTGAAAAGAATAAGCACTTGGTGGTCGCTTTCGATGATTTTGTACATGAAACTAAAAATTGGAGGAACGGTCTTGCCTTGCACTTTAATGTCTAAAGAAATATGATACCACGAAATTCACGTAAAATAAAATGGAAAAACTTGTTGTGCAAGTTATAATTATTCCTAAACTCATGAATTGAAAAGAATAAGCACTTGGTGGTCGCTTTCGATGATTTTGTACATGAAACTAAAAATTGGAGGAACGGTCTTGCCTTGCACTTTAATGTCTAAAGAAATATGATACCACGAAATTCACGTAAAATAAAATGGAAAAACTTGTTGTGCAAGTTGTAATTATTCCTAAACTCATGAATTGAAAAGAATAAGCACTTGGTGGTCGCTTTCGATGATTTTATACATGAAACTAAAAATTGAAGGAACGGTTTTGCCTTGCACTTTAATGTCTAAAGAAATATGATACCACGAAATTCACGTAAAATAAAATGGAAAAACTTGTTGTGCAAGTTGTAGTTATTCCTAAACTCATGAATTGAAAAGAATATGCACTTGGTGGTCGCTTTGGATGATTTTGTACATGAAACTAAAAATTGGAAGAACGGTCTTGCCTTGCACTTTAATGTCTAAGAAGATATAATATCACGAAATTCACGTAAAATAAAATGGAAAAACTTGTTGTGCAAGTTGGAATTATTCCTAAACTCATGAATTGAAAAGAATATGCACTTGGTGGTCGCTTTCGATGATTTTGTACATGAAACTAAAAATTGGAGGAACGGTCTTGCCTTGCCCTTTAATGTCTAAAGAAATATGATACCACGAAATTCACGTAAAATAAAATGGAAAAACTTGTTGTGCAAGTTGTAATTATTCCTAAACTCATGAATTGAAAAGAATAAGCACTTGGTGGTCGCTTTCGATGATTTTGTACATGAAACTAAAAATTGGAGGAACGGTCTTGCCTTGCACTTTAATGTCTAAAGAAATATGATACCACGAAATTCACGTAAAATAAAATGGAAAAACTTGTTGTGCAAGTTGTAATTATTCCTAAACTCATGAATTGAAAAGAATAAGCACTTGGTGGTCGCCTTCGATGATTTTGTACATGAAACTAAAAATTGGAGGAACGGTCTTGCCTTGCACTTTAATGTCTAAAGAAATATGATACCACGAAATTCACTTAAAATAAAATGGAAAAACTTGTTGTGCAAGTTGTAATTATTCCTAAACTCATGAATTGAAAAGAATAAGCACTTGGTGGTGGCTTTCGATGATTTTGTACATGAAACTAAAAATTGGAGGAACGGTCTTGCCTTGCACTTTAATGTCTAAAGAAATATGATACCACGAAATTCACTTAAAATAAAATGGAAAAACTTGTTGTGCAAGTTGTAATTATTCCTAAACTCATGAATTGAAAAGAATAAGCACTTGGTGGTCGCTTTCGATGATTTTGTACATGAAACTAAAAATTGGAGGAACGGTCTTGCCTTGCACTTTAATGTCTAAAGAAATATGATACCACGAAATTCACGTAAAATAAAATGGAAAAACTTGTTGTGCAAGTTATAATTATTCCTAAACTCATGAATTGAAAAGAATAAGCACTTGGTGGTCGCTTTCGATGATTTTGTACATGAAACTAAAAATTGGAGGAACGGTCTTGCCTTGCACTTTAATGTCTAAAGAAATATGATACCACGAAATTCACGTAAAATAAAATGGAAAAACTTGTTGTGCAAGTTGTAATTATTCCTAAACTCATGAATTGAAAAGAATAAACACTTGGTGGTCGCTTTCGATGATTTTGTACATGAAACTAAAAATTGGAGGAACGGTCTTGCCTTGCGCTTTAATGTCTAAAGAAATATGATACCACGAAATTCACGTAAAATAAAATGGGAAAACTTGTTGTGCAAGTTGTAATTATTCCTAAACTCATGAATTGAAAAGAATAAGCACTTGGTGGTCGCTTTCGATGATTTTGTACATGAAACTAAAAATTGGAGGAACGGTCTTGCCTTGCACTTTAATGTCTAAAGAAATATGATACCACGAAATTCACTTAAAATAAAATGGAAAAACTTGTTGTGCAAGTTGTAATTATTCCTAAACTCATGAATTGAAAAGAATAAGCACTTGGTGGTCGCTTTCGATGATTTTATACATGAAACTAAAAATTGAAGGAACGGTTTTGCCTTGCACTTTAATGTCTAAAGAAATATGATACCACGAAATTCACGTAAAATAAAATGGAAAAACTTGTTGTGCAAGTTGTAGTTATTCCTAAACTCATGAATTGAAAAGGATATGCACTTGGTGGTCGCTTTGGATGATTTTGTACATGAAACTAAAAATTGGAAGAACGGTCTTGCCTTGCACTTTAATGTCTAAGAAGATATAATATCACGAAATTCACGTAAAATAAAATGGAAAAACTTGTTGTGCAAGTTGGAATTATTCCTAAACTCATGAATTGAAAAGAATATGCACTTGGTGGTCGCTTTCGATGATTTTGTACATGAAACTGAAAATTGGAGGAACAGTCTTGCCTTGCACTTTAATGTCCCAAAAACTATAATGTCACGAATTTCCAATAAAATAAAACGGAGAAACCTGTTGTGCAAGTTGCAATTACTCCTAAACTCATGAATTGAAAAGAATATGCACTTGGTGGTCGCTTTCGATGATTTTGTACATGAAACTAAAAATTGGAGGAACGGTCTTGCCTTGCACTTTAATGTCCAAAAAACTATAATGTCACGAATTTCCAATAAAATAAAATGGAAAAACTTGTCGTGCAAGTTGTAATTATTCCTAAACTCTTGAATTGAAAAGAATATGCACTTAGTGGTCGCTTTCGATGATTCTGTACATGAAACTAAAAATTGGAGGAACGGTCTTGCCTTGCACTTTAATGTCTAAAGAAATATGATACCACGAAATTCACGTAAAATAAAATGGGAAAACTTGTTGTGCAAGTTGTAATTATTCCTAAACTCATGAATTGAAAAGAATAAGCACTTGGTGGTCGCTTTCGATGATTTTGTACATGAAACTAAAAATTGGAGGAACGGTCTTGCCTTGCCCTTTAATGTCTAAAGAAATATGATACCACGAAATTCACGTAAAATAAAATGGGAAAACTTGTTGTGCAAGTTGGAATTATTCCTAAACTCATGAATTGAAAAGAATAAGCACTTGGTGGTCGCCTTCGATGATTTTGTACATGAAACTAAAAATTGGAGGAACGGTCTTGCCTTGCACTTTAATGTCCAAGAAGATATAATATCACGAAATTCACGTAAAATAAAATGGAAAAACTTGTTGTGCAAGTTGTAATTATTCCTAAACTCATGAATTGAAAAGAATAAGCACTTGGTGGTCGCTTTCGATGATTTTGTACATGAAACTAAAAATTGGAGGAACGGTCTTGCCTTGCCCTTTAATGTCTAAAAAAATATGATACCACGAAATTCACTTAAAATAAAATGGAAAAACTTGTTGTGCAAGTTGTAATTATTCCTAAACTCATGAATTGAAAAGAATAAGCACTTGGTGGTCGCTTTCGATGATTTTGTACATGAAACTAAAAATTGGAGGAACGGTCTTGCCTTGCACTTTAATGTCTAAAGAAATATGATACCACGAAATTCACTTAAAATAAAATGGAAAAACTTGTTGTGCAAGTTGTAATTATTCCTAAACTCATGAATTGAAAAGAATAAGCACTTGGTGGTCGCTTTCGATGATTTTGTACATGAAACTAAAAATTGGAGGAACGGTCTTGCCTTGCACTTTAATATCCAAGAAGATATAATATCACGAAATTCACGTAAAATAAAATGGAAAAACTTGTTGTGCAAGTTGTAATTATTCCTAAACTCATGAATTGAAAAGAATATGCACTTGGTGGTCGCTTTCGATGATTTTGTACATGAAACTGAAAATTGGAGGAACAGTCTTGCCTTGCACTTTAATGTCCCAAAAACTATAATGTCACGAATTTCCAATAAAATAAAACGGAAAAACCTGTTGTGCAAGTTGCAATTACTCCTAAACTCATGAATTGAAAAGAATATGCACTTGGTGGTCGCTTTTAATGATTTTGTACATGAAACTAAAAATTGGAGGAACGGTCTTGCCTTGCACTTTAATGTCCAAAAAACTATAATGTCACGAATTTCCAATAAAATAAAATGGAAAAACTTGTCGTGCAAGTTGTAATTATTCCTAAACTCTTGAATTGAAAAGAATATGCACTTAGTGGTCGCTTTCGATGATTCTGTACATGAAACTAAAAATTGGAGGAACGGTCTTGCCTTGCACTTTAATGTCTAAAGAAATATGATACCACGAAATTCACGTAAAATAAAATGGGAAAACTTGTTGTGCAAGTTGGAATTATTCCTAAACTCATGAATTGAAAAGAATAAGCACTTGGTGGTCGCTTTCGATGATTTTGTACATGAAACTAAAAATTGGAGGAACGGTCTTGCCTTGCCCTTTAATGTCTAAAAAAATATGATACCACGAAATTCACGTAAAATAAAGTGGGAAAACTTGTTGTGCAAGTTGTAATTATTCCTAAACTCATGAATTGAAAAGAATAAGCACTTGGTGGTCGCTTTCGATGATTTTGTACATGAAACTAAAAATTGGAGGAACGGTCTTGCCTTGCACTTTAATGTCTAAAGAAATATGATACCACGAAATTCACGTAAAATAAAATGGAAAAACTTGTTGTGCAAGTTGTAATTATTCCTAAACTCATGAATTGAAAAGAATAAGCACTTGGTGGTCGCTTTCGATGATTTTATACATGAAACTAAAAATTGGAGGAACGGTCTTGCCTTGCACTTTAATGTCTAAGGAGATATGATACCACGAAATTCACGTAAAATAAAATGGAAAAACTTGTTGTGCAAGTTGTAATTATTCCTAAACTCATGAATTGAAAAGAATAAGCACTTGGTGGTCGCTTTCGATGATTTTGTACATGAAACTAAAAATTGGAGGAACGGTCTCGCCTTGCACTTTAATGTCTAAGAAGATATAATATCACGAAATTCACGTATAATAAAATGGGAAAACTTGACGTGCAAGTTGTAATTATTCCTAAACTCATGAATTGAAAAGAATAAGCATTTGGTGGTCGCTTTCGATGATTTTGTACATGAAACTAAAAATTGGAGGAACGGTCTTGCCTTGCACTTTAATGTCTAAAGAAATATGATACCACGAAATTCACGTAAAATAAAATGGGAAAACTTGTTGTGCAAGTTGTAATTATTCCTAAACTCATGAATTGAAAAGAATAAGCACTTGGTGGTCGCTTTGGATGATTTTGTACATGAAACTAAAAATTGGAGGAACGGTCTTGCCTTGCACTTTAATGTCTAAAGAAATATGATACCACGAAATTCACTTAAAATAAAATGGAAAAACTTGTTGTGCAAGTTGGAATTATTCCTAAACTCATGAATTGAAAAGAATAAGCACTTGGTGGTCGCTTTCGATGATTTTGTACATGAAACTAAAAATTGGAGGAACGGTCTTGCCTTGCACTTTAATGTCTAAAGAAATATGATACCACGAAATTCACGTAAAATAAAATGGAAAAACTCGTTGTGCAAGTTGTAATTATTCCTAAACTCATGAATTGAAAAGAATATGCACTTGGTGGTCGCTTTTCATGATTTTGTACATGAAACTAAAAATTGGAGGAACGGTCTTGCCTTGCACTTTAATGTCCAAAAAACTATAATGTCACGAATTTCCAATGAAATAAAATGGAAAAACTTGTTGTGCACGTTGTAATTATTCCTAAACTCATGAATTGAAAAGAATATGCACTTGGTGGTCGCTTTCGATGATTTTTTACATGAAACTAAAAATTGGAGGAACGGTCTTGCCTTGCACTTTAATATCCAAGAAGATATAATATCACGAAATTCACGTAAAATAAAATGGAAAAACTTGTTGTGCAAGTTGTAATTATTCCTAAACTCATGAATTGAAAAGAATATGCACTTGGTGGTCGCTTTCGATGATTTTGTACATGAAACTGAAAATTGGAGGAACAGTCTTGCCTTGCACTTTAATGTCCCAAAAACTATAATGTCACGAATTTCCAATAAAATAAAACGGAAAAACCTGTTGTGCAAGTTGCAATTACTCCTAAACTCTTGAATTGAAAAGAATATGCACTTAGTGGTCGCTTTCGATGATTCTGTACATGAAACTAAAAATTGGAGGAACGGTCTTGCCTTGCACTTTAATGTCTAAAGAAATATGATACCACGAAATTCACGTAAAATAAAATGGGAAAACTTGTTGTGCAAGTTGGAATTATTCCTAAACTCATGAATTGAAAAGAATAAGCACTTGGTGGTCGCTTTCGATGATTTTGTACATGAAACTAAAAATTGGAGGAACGGTCTTGCCTTGCCCTTTAATGTCTAAAAAAATATGATACCACGAAATTCACGTAAAATAAAGTGGGAAAACTTGTTGTGCAAGTTGTAATTATTCCTAAACTCATGAATTGAAAAGAATAAGCACTTGGTGGTCGCTTTCGATGATTTTGTACATGAAACTAAAAATTGGAGGAACGGTCTTGCCTTGCACTTTAATGTCTAAAGAAATATGATACCACGAAATTCACGTAAAATAAAATGGAAAAACTTGTTGTGCAAGTTGTAATTATTCCTAAACTCATGAATTGAAAAGAATAAGCACTTGGTGGTCGCTTTCGATGATTTTATACATGAAACTAAAAATTGGAGGAACGGTCTTGCCTTGCACTTTAATGTCTAAGGAGATATGATACCACGAAATTCACGTAAAATAAAATGGAAAAACTTGTTGTGCAAGTTGTAATTATTCCTAAACTCATGAATTGAAAAGAATAAGCACTTGGTGGTCGCTTTCGATGATTTTGTACATGAAACTAAAAATTGGAGGAACGGTCTCGCCTTGCACTTTAATGTCTAAGAAGATATAATATCACGAAATTCACGTATAATAAAATGGGAAAACTTGACGTGCAAGTTGTAATTATTCCTAAACTCATGAATTGAAAAGAATAAGCATTTGGTGGTCGCTTTCGATGATTTTGTACATGAAACTAAAAATTGGAGGAACGGTCTTGCCTTGCACTTTAATGTCTAAAGAAATATGATACCACGAAATTCACGTAAAATAAAATGGGAAAACTTGTTGTGCAAGTTGTAATTATTCCTAAACTCATGAATTGAAAAGAATAAGCACTTGGTGGTCGCTTTGGATGATTTTGTACATGAAACTAAAAATTGGAGGAACGGTCTTGCCTTGCACTTTAATGTCTAAAGAAATATGATACCACGAAATTCACTTAAAATAAAATGGAAAAACTTGTTGTGCAAGTTGGAATTATTCCTAAACTCATGAATTGAAAAGAATAAGCACTTGGTGGTCGCTTTCGATGATTTTGTACATGAAACTAAAAATTGGAGGAACGGTCTTGCCTTGCACTTTAATGTCTAAAGAAATATGATACCACGAAATTCACGTAAAATAAAATGGAAAAACTTGTTGTGCAAGTTGGAATTATTCCTAAACTCATGAATTGAAAAGAATAAGCACTTGGTGGTCGCTTTCGATGATTTTGTACATGAAACTAAAAATTGGAGGAACGGTCTTGCCTTGCACTTTAATGCCTAAAGAAATATGATACCACGAAATTCACGTAAAATAAAATGGAAAAACTTGTTGTGCAAGTTGGAATTATTCCTAAACTCATGAATTGAAAAGAATAAGCACTTGGTGGTCGCTTTCGATGATTTTATACATGAAACTAAAAATTGGAGGAACGGTCTTGCCTTGCACTTTAATGTCTAAGGAGATATGATACCACGAAATTCACGTAAAATAAAATGGAAAAACTTGTTGTGCAAGTTGGAATTATTCCTAAACTCATGAATTGAAAAGAATAAGCACTTGGTGGTCGCTTTGGATGATTTTGTACATGAAACTAAAAATTGGAGGAACGGTCTTGCCTTGCACTTTAATGTCTAAAGAAATATGATACCACGATATTCACTTAAAATAAAATGGAAAAACTTGTTGTGCAAGTTGGAATTATTCCTAAACTCATGAATTGAAAAGAATAAGCACTTGGTGGTCGCTTTCGATGATTTTGTACATGAAACTAAAAATTGGAGGAACGGTCTTGCCTTGCACTTTAATGTCTAAAGAAATATGATACCACGAAATTCACTTAAAATAAAATGGGAAAACTTGTTGTGCAAGTTGTAATTATTCCTAAACTCATGAATTGAAAAGAATAAGCACTTGGTGGTCGCTTTCGATGATTTTGTACATGAAACTAAAAATTGGAGGAACGGTCTCGCCTTGCACTTTAATGTCTAAAGAAATATGATACCACGAAATTCACTTAAAATAAAATGGAAAAACTTGTTGTGCAAGTTGGAATTATTCCTAAACTCATGGATTGAAAAGAATAAGCACTTGGTGGTCGCTTTCGATGATTTTGTACATGAAACTAAAAATTGGAGGAACGGTCTTGCCTTGCACTTTAATGTCTAAAGAAATATGATACCACGAAATTCACGTAAAATAAAATGGAAAAACTTGTTGTGCAAGTTGTAATTATTCCTAAACTCATGAATTGAAAAGAATAAGCACTTGGTGGTCGCTTTCGATGATTTTGTACATGAAACTAAAAATTGGAGGAACGGTCTCGCCTTGCACTTTAATGTCTAAGAAGATATAATATCACGAAATTCACGTATAATAAAATGGGAAAACTTGTCGTGCAAGTTGTAATTATTCCTAAACTCATGAATTGAAAAGAATAAGCATTTGGTGGTCGCTTTCGATGATTTTGTACATGAAACTAAAAATTGGAGGAACGGTCTTGCCTTGCACTTTAATGTCTAAAGAAATATGATACCACGAAATTCACGTAAAATAAAATGGGAAAACTTGTTGTGCAAGTTGTAATTATTCCTAAACTCATGAATTGAAAAGAATAAGCACTTGGTGGTCGCTTTCGATGATTTTGTACATGAAACTAAAAATTGGAGGAACGGTCTTGCCTTGCACTTTAATGTCTAAAGAAATATGATACCACGAAATTCACTTAAAATAAAATGGAAAAACTTGTTGTGCATGTTGGATCTATTCCTAAACTCATGAATTGAAAAGAATAAGCACTTGGTGGTCGCTTTCGATGATTTTGTACGTGAAACTAAAAATTGGAGGAACGGTCTTGCCTTGCACTTTAATGTCTAAAGAAATATGATACCACGAAATTCACTTAAAATAAAATGGAAAAACTTGTTGTGCAAGTTGGAATTATTCCTAAACTCATGAATTGAAAAGAATAAGCACTTGGTGGTCGCTTTCGATGATTTTGTACATGAAACTAAAAATTGGAGGAACGGTCTTGCCTTGCACTTTAATGTCTAAAGAAATATGATACCACGAAATTCACGTAAAATAAAATGGAAAAACTTGTTGTGCAAGTTGTAATTATTCCTAAACTCATGAATTGAAAAGAATAAGCACTTGGTGGTCGCTTTCGATGATTTTATACATGAAACTAAAAATTGGAGGAACGGTCTTGCCTTGCACTTTAATGTCTAAAGAAATATGATACCACGAAATTCACTTAAAATAAAATGGGAAAACTTGTTGTGCAAGTTGTAATTATTCCTAAACTCATGAATTGAAAAGAATAAGCACTTGGTGGTCGCTTTCGATGATTTTGTACATGAAACTAAAAATTGGAGGAACGGTCTCGCCTTGCACTTTAATGTCTAAGAAGATATAATATCACGAAATTCACGTATAATAAAATGGGAAAACTTGTCGTGCAAGTTGTAATTATTCCTAAACTCATGAATTGAAAAGAATAAGCACTTGGTGGTCGCTTTCGATGATTTTATACATGAAACTAAAAATTGGAGGAACGGTCTTGCCTTGCACTTTAATGTCTAAGGAGATATGATACCACGAAATTCACGTAAAATAAAATGGAAAAACTTGTTGTGCAAGTTGTAATTATTCCTAAACTCATGAATTGAAAAGAATAAGCACTTGGTGGTCGCTTTCGATGATTTTATACATGAAACTAAAAATTGGAGGAACGGTCTTGCATTGCACTTTAATGTCTAAGGAGATATGATACCACGAAATTCACGTAAAATAAAATGGAAAAACTTGTTGTGCAAGTTGTAATTATTCCTAAACTCATGAATTGAAAAGAATAAGCACTTGGTGGTCGCTTTGGATGATTTTGTACATGAAACTAAAAATTGGAGGAACGGTCTTGCCTTGCACTTTAATGTCTAAAGAAATATGATACCACGAAATTCACTTAAAATAAAATGGAAAAACTTGTTGTGCAAGTTGTAATTATTCCTAAACTCATGAATTGAAAAGAATATGCACTTGGTGGTCGCTTTCGATGATTTTGTACATGAAACTAAAAATTGGAGGAACGGTCTTGCCTTGCACTTTAATGTCTAAAGAAATATGATACCACGAAATTCACTTAAAATAAAATGGGAAAACTTGTTGTGCAAGTTGTAATTATTCCTAAACTCATGAATTGAAAAGAATAAGCACTTGGTGGTCGCTTTGGATGATTTTGTACATGAAACTAAAAATTGGAGGAACGGTCTTGCCTTGCACTTTAATGTCTAAAGAAATATGATACCACGAAATTCACGTAAAATAAAATGGGAAAACTTGTTGTGCAAGTTGTAATTATTCCTAAACTCATGAATTGAAAAGAATATGCACTTGGTGGTCGCTTTCGATGATTTTGTACATGAAACTAAAAATTGGAGGAACGGTCTTGCCTTGCACTTTAATGTCTAAAGAAATATGATACCACGAAATTCACTTAAAATAAAATGGGAAAACTTGTTGTGCAAGTTGTAATTATTCCTAAACTCATGAATTGAAAAGAATAAGCACTTGGTGGTCGCTTTGGATGATTTTGTACATGAAACTAAAAATTGGAGGAACGGTCTTGCCTTGCACTTTAATGTCTAAAGAAATATGATACCACGAAATTCACTTAAAATAAAATGGGAAAACTTGTTGTGCAAGTTGTAATTATTCCTAAACTCATGAATTGAAAAGAATATGCACTTGGTGGTCGCTTTCGATGATTTTGTACATGAAACTAAAAATTGGAGGAACGGTCTTGCCTTGCACTTTAATGTCTAAAGAAATATGATACCACGAAATTCACTTAAAATAAAATGGAAAAACTTGTTGTGCAAGTTGTAATTATTCCTAAACTCATGAATTGAAAAGAATAAGCACTTGGTGGTCGCTTTCGATGATTTTGTACATGAAACTAAAAATTGGAGGAACGGTCTTGCCTTGCACTTTAATGTCTAAAGAAATATGATACCACGAAATTCACGTAAAATAAAATGGAAAAACTTGTTGTGCAAGTTGTAATTATTCCTAAACTCATGAATTGAAAAGAATAAGCACTTGGTGGTCGCTTTCGATGATTCTGTACATGAAACTAAAAATTGGAGGAACGGTCTTGCCTTGCACTTTAATGTCTAAAGAAATATGATACCACGAAATTCACGTAAAATAAAATGGAAAAACTTGTTGTGCAAGTTGTAATTATTCCTAAACTCATGAATTGAAAAGAATAAGCACTTGGTGGTCGCTTTCGATGATTTTGTACATGAAACTAAAAATTGGAGGAACGGTCTTGCCTTGCACTTTAATGTCTAAAGAAATATGATACCACGAAATTCACGTAAAATAAAATGGGAAAACTTGTTGTGCAAGTTGTAATTATTCCTAAACTCATGAATTGAAAAGAATAAGCACTTGGTGGTCGCTTTCGATGATTTTGTACATGAAACTAAAAATTGGACCAACGGTCTTGCCTTGCACTTTAATGTCTAAAGAAATATGATACCACGAAATTCACGTAAAATAAAATGGAAAAACTTGTTGTGCAAGTTGTAATTATTCCTAAACTCATGAATTGAAAAGAATAAGCACTTGGTGGTCGCTTTCGATGATTTTATACATGAAACTAAAAATTGGACCAACGGTCTTGCCTTGCACTTTAATGTCTAAAGAAATATGATACCACGAAATTCACGTAAAATAAAATGGAAAAACTTGTTGTGCAAGTTGTAATTATTCCTAAACTCATGAATTGAAAAGAATAAGCACTTGGTGGTCGCTTTCGATGATTTTATACATGAAACTAAAAATTGGAGGAACGGTCTTGCATTGCACTTTAATGTCTAAGGAGATATGATACCACGAAATTCACGTAAAATAAAATGGAAAAACTTGTTGTGCAAGTTGTAATTATTCCTAAACTCATGAATTGAAAAGAATAAGCACTTGGTGGTCGCTTTGGATGATTTTGTACATGAAACTAAAAATTGGAGGAACGGTCTTGCCTTGCACTTTAATGTCTAAAGAAATATGATACCACGAAATTCACTTAAAATAAAATGGAAAAACTTGTTGTGCAAGTTGTAATTATTCCTAAACTCATGAATTGAAAAGAATATGCACTTGGTGGTCGCTTTCGATGATTTTGTACATGAAACTAAAAATTGGAGGAACGGTCTTGCCTTGCACTTTAATGTCTAAAGAAATATGATACCACGAAATTCACTTAAAATAAAATGGGAAAACTTGTTGTGCAAGTTGTAATTATTCCTAAACTCATGAATTGAAAAGAATAAGCACTTGGTGGTCGCTTTCGATGATTTTGTACATGAAACTAAAAATTGGAGGAACGGTCTTGCCTTGCACTTTAATGTCTAAAGAAATATGATACCACGAAATTCACGTAAAATAAAATGGGAAAACTTGTTGTGCAAGTTGTAATTATTCCTAAACTCATGAATTGAAAAGAATATGCACTTGGTGGTCGCTTTCGATGATTTTGTACATGAAACTAAAAATTGGAGGAACGGTCTTGCCTTGCACTTTAATGTCTAAAGAAATATGATACCACGAAATTCACTTAAAATAAAATGGGAAAACTTGTTGTGCAAGTTGTAATTATTCCTAAACTCATGAATTGAAAAGAATAAGCACTTGGTGGTCGCTTTGGATGATTTTGTACATGAAACTAAAAATTGGAGGAACGGTCTTGCCTTGCACTTTAATGTCTAAAGAAATATGATACCACGAAATTCACGTAAAATAAAATGGGAAAACTTGTTGTGCAAGTTGTAATTATTCCTAAACTCATGAATTGAAAAGAATATGCACTTGGTGGTCGCTTTCGATGATTTTGTACATGAAACTAAAAATTGGAGGAACGGTCTTGCCTTGCACTTTAATGTCTAAAGAAATATGATACCACGAAATTCACTTAAAATAAAATGGAAAAACTTGTTGTGCAAGTTGTAATTATTCCTAAACTCATGAATTGAAAAGAATAAGCACTTGGTGGTCGCTTTCGATGATTTTGTACATGAAACTAAAAATTGGAGGAACGGTCTTGCCTTGCACTTTAATGTCTAAAGAAATATGATACCACGAAATTCACGTAAAATAAAATGGAAAAACTTGTTGTGCAAGTTGTAATTATTCCTAAACTCATGAATTGAAAAGAATAAGCACTTGGTGGTCGCTTTCGATGATTCTGTACATGAAACTAAAAATTGGAGGAACGGTCTTGCCTTGCACTTTAATGTCTAAAGAAATATGATACCACGAAATTCACGTAAAATAAAATGGAAAAACTTGTTGTGCAAGTTGTAATTATTCCTAAACTCATGAATTGAAAAGAATAAGCACTTGGTGGTCGCTTTCGATGATTTTGTACATGAAACTAAAAATTGGAGGAACGGTCTTGCCTTGCACTTTAATGTCTAAAGAAATATGATACCACGAAATTCACGTAAAATAAAATGGGAAAACTTGTTGTGCAAGTTGTAATTATTCCTAAACTCATGAATTGAAAAGAATAAGCACTTGGTGGTCGCTTTCGATGATTTTGTACATGAAACTAAAAATTGGACCAACGGTCTTGCCTTGCACTTTAATGTCTAAAGAAATATGATACCACGAAATTCACGTAAAATAAAATGGGAAAACTTGTTGTGCAAGTTGCAATTATTCCTAAACTCATGAATTGAAAAGAATAAGCACTTGGTGGTCGCTTTCGATGATTTTGTACATGAAACTAAAAATTGGAGGAACGGTCTTGCCTTGCACTTTATTGCTTAACAAAATATGATACCACGAAATTCACGTAAAATAAAATGGAAAAACTTGTTGTGCAAGTTGTAATTATTCCTAAACTCATGAATTGAAAAGAATATGCACTTGGTGGTCGCTTTCGATGATTTTGTACATGAAACTAAAAATTGGAGGAACGGTCTTGCCTTGCCCTTTAATGTCTAAAGAAATATGATACCACGAAATTCACTTAAAATAAAATGGAAAAACTTGTTGTGCAAGTTGTAATTATTCCTAAACTCATGAATTGAAAAGAATATGCACTTGGTGGTCGCTTTCGATGATTTTGTACATGAAACTAAAAATTGGAGGAACGGTCTTGCCTTGCACTTTAATGTCTAAAGAAATATGATACCACGAAATTCACTTAAAATAAAATGGAAAAACTTGTTGTGCAAGTTGGAATTATTCCTAAACTCATGAATTGAAAAGAATAAGCACTTGGTGGTCGCTTTCGATGATTTTGTACATGAAACTAAAAATTGGAGGAACGGTCTTGCCTTGCACTTTATTGCTTAACAAAATATGATACCACGAAATTCACGTAAAATAAAATGGAAAAACTTGTTGTGCAAGTTGTAATTATTCCTAAACTCATGAATTGAAAAGAATATGCACTTGGTGGTCGCTTTCGATGATTTTGTACATGAAACTAAAAATTGGAGGAACGGTCTTGCCTTGCCCTTTAATGTCTAAAGAAATATGATACCACGAAATTCACTTAAAATAAAATGGAAAAACTTGTTGTGCAAGTTGTAATTATTCCTAAACTCATGAATTGAAAAGAATATGCACTTGGTGGTCGCTTTCGATGATTTTGTACATGAAACTAAAAATTGGAGGAACGGTCTTGCCTTGCACTTTAATGTCTAAAGAAATATGATACCACGAAATTCACGTAAAATAAAATGGAAAAACTTGTTGTGCAAGTTGTAATTATTCCTAAACTCATGAATTGAAAAGAATAAGCACTTGGTGGTCGCTTTCGATGATTTTGTACATGAAACTAAAAATTGGAGGAACGGTCTTGCCTTGCACTTTAATGTCTAAAGAAATATGATACCACGAAATTCACTTAAAATAAAATGGAAAAACTTGTTGTGCAAGTTGGAATTATTCCTAAACTCATGAATTGAAAAGAATAAGCACTTGGTGGTCGCTTTCGATGATTTTGTACGTGAAACTAAAAATTGGAGGAACGGTCTTGCCTTGCACTTTAATGTCTAAAGAAATATGATACCACGAAATTCACTTAAAATAAAATGGAAAAACTTGTTGTGCAAGTTGGAATTATTCCTAAACTCATGAATTGAAAAGAATAAGCACTTGGTGGTCGCTTTCGATGATTTTGTACATGAAACTAAAAATTGGAGGAACGGTCTTGCCTTGCACTTTAATGTCTAAAGAAATATGATACCACGAAATTCACGTAAAATAAAATGGAAAAACTTGTTGTGCAAGTTGTAATTATTCCTAAACTCATGAATTGAAAAGAATAAGCACTTGGTGGTCGCTTTCGATGATTTTATACATGAAACTAAAAATTGGAGGAACGGTCTTGCCTTGCACTTTAATGTCTAAAGAAATATGATACCACGAAATTCACTTAAAATAAAATGGGAAAACTTGTTGTGCAAGTTGTAATTATTCCTAAACTCATGAATTGAAAAGAATAAGCACTTGGTGGTCGCTTTCGATGATTTTGTACATGAAACTAAAAATTGGAGGAACGGTCTTGCCTTGCACTTTAATGTCTAAAGAAATATGATACCACGAAATTCACGTAAAATAAAATGGGAAAACTTGTTGTGCAAGTTGTAATTATTCCTAAACTCATGAATTGAAAAGAATATGCACTTGGTGGTCGCTTTGGATGATTTTGTACATGAAACTAAAAATTGGAGGAACGGTCTTGCCTTGCACTTTAATGTCTAAGAAGATATAATATCACGAAATTCACGTAAAATAAAATGGGAAAACTTGTTGTGCAAGTTGTAGTTATTCCTAAACTCATGAATTGAAAAGAATATGCACTTGGTGGTCGCTTTCGATGATTTTGTACATGAAACTAAAAATTGGAGAAACGGTCCTGCCTTGCACTTTAATGTCTAAGAAGATATAATATCACGAAATTCACATAAAATAAAATGGATAAACTTGTTGTGCAAGTTGTAATTATTCCTAAACTCATGAATTGAAAAGAATATGCACTTGGTGGTCGCTTTCGATGATTTTGTACATGAAACTAAAAATTGGAGGAACGGTCTTGCCTTGCACTTTAATGTCTAAAGAAATAAGATACCACGAAATTCACGTAAAATAAAATGGAAAAACTTGTTGTGCAAGTTGTAATTATTCCTAAACTCATGAATTGAAAAGAATATGCACTTGGTGGTCGCTTTCGATGATTTTGTACATGAAACTAAAAATTGGAGGAACGGTCTTGCCTTGCACTTTAATGTCTAAAGAAATATGATACCACGAAATTCACTTAAAATAAAATGGGAAAACTTGTTGTGCAAGTTGTAATTATTCCTAAACTCATGAATTGAAAAGAATAAGCACTTGGTGGTCGCTTTGGATGATTTTGTACATGAAACTAAAAATTGGAGGAACGGTCTTGCCTTGCACTTTAATGTCTAAAGAAATATGATACCACGAAATTCACGTAAAATAAAATGGGAAAACTTGTTGTGCAAGTTGTAATTATTCCTAAACTCATGAATTGAAAAGAATATGCACTTGGTGGTCGCTTTCGATGATTTTGTACATGAAACTAAAAATTGGAGGAACGGTCTTGCCTTGCACTTTAATGTCTAAAGAAATATGATACCACGAAATTCACTTAAAATAAAATGGAAAAACTTGTTGTGCAAGTTGTAATTATTCCTAAACTCATGAATTGAAAAGAATAAGCACTTGGTGGTCGCTTTCGATGATTTTGTACATGAAACTAAAAATTGGAGGAACGGTCTTGCCTTGCACTTTAATGTCTAAAGAAATATGATACCACGAAATTCACGTAAAATAAAATGGAAAAACTTGTTGTGCAAGTTGTAATTATTCCTAAACTCATGAATTGAAAAGAATAAGCACTTGGTGGTCGCTTTCGATGATTTTGTACATGAAACTAAAAATTGGAGGAACGGTCTTGCCTTGCACTTTAATGTCTAAAGAAATATGATACCACGAAATTCACGTAAAATAAAATGGAAAAACTTGTTGTGCAAGTTGTAATTATTCCTAAACTCATGAATTGAAAAGAATAAGCACTTGGTGGTCGCTTTCGATGATTTTGTACATGAAACTAAAAATTGGAGGAACGGTCTTGCCTTGCACTTTAATGTCTAAAGAAATATGATACCACGAAATTCACGTAAAATAAAATGGGAAAACTTGTTGTGCAAGTTGTAATTATTCCTAAACTCATGAATTGAAAAGAATAAGCACTTGGTGGTCGCTTTCGATGATTTTGTACATGAAACTAAAAATTGGACCAACGGTCTTGCCTTGCACTTTAATGTCTAAAGAAATATGATACCACGAAATTCACGTAAAATAAAATGGGAAAACTTGTTGTGCAAGTTGCAATTATTCCTAAACTCATGAATTGAAAAGAATAAGCACTTGGTGGTCGCTTTCGATGATTTTGTACATGAAACTAAAAATTGGAGGAACGGTCTTGCCTTGCCCTTTAATGTCTAAAGAAATATGATACCACGAAATTCACTTAAAATAAAATGGAAAAACTTGTTGTGCAAGTTGTAATTATTCCTAAACTCATGAATTGAAAAGAATATGCACTTGGTGGTCGCTTTCGATGATTTTGTACATGAAACTAAAAATTGGAGGAACGGTCTTGCCTTGCACTTTAATGTCTAAAGAAATATGATACCACGAAATTCACGTAAAATAAAATGGAAAAACTTGTTGTGCAAGTTGTAATTATTCCTAAACTCATGAATTGAAAAGAATAAGCACTTGGTGGTCGCTTTCGATGATTTTGTACATGAAACTAAAAATTGGAGGAACGGTCTTGCCTTGCACTTTAATGTCTAAAGAAATATGATACCACGAAATTCACTTAAAATAAAATGGAAAAACTTGTTGTGCAAGTTGTAATTATTCCTAAACTCATGAATTGAAAAGAATAAGCACTTGGTGGTCGCTTTCGATGATTTTGTACATGAAACTAAAAATTGGAGGAACGGTCTTGCCTTGCACTTTAATGTCTAAAGAAATATGATACCACGAAATTCACGTAAAATAAAATGGGAAAACTTGTTGTGCAAGTTGTAATTATTCCTAAACTCATGAATTGAAAAGAATAAGCACTTGGTGGTCGCTTTCGATGATTTTGTACATGAAACTAAAAATTGGACCAACGGTCTTGCCTTGCACTTTAATGTCTAAAGAAATATGATACCACGAAATTCACGTAAAATAAAATGGGAAAACTTGTTGTGCAAGTTGCAATTATTCCTAAACTCATGAATTGAAAAGAATAAGCACTTGGTGGTCGCTTTCGATGATTTTGTACATGAAACTAAAAATTGGAGGAACGGTCTTGCCTTGCACTTTAATGTCTAAAGAAATATGATACCACGAAATTCACTTAAAATAAAATGGAAAAACTTGTTGTGCAAGTTGGAATTATTCCTAAACTCATGAATTGAAAAGAATAAGCACTTGGTGGTCGCTTTCGATGATTTTGTACATGAAACTAAAAATTGGAGGAACGGTCTTGCCTTGCACTTTATTGCTTAACAAAATATGATACCACGAAATTCACGTAAAATAAAATGGAAAAACTTGTTGTGCAAGTTGTAATTATTCCTAAACTCATGAATTGAAAAGAATAAGCACTTGGTGGTCGCTTTCGATGATTTTGTACATGAAACTAAAAATTGGAGGAACGGTCTTGCCTTGCACTTTAATGTCTAAAGAAATATGATACCACGAAATTCACGTAAAATAAAATGGAAAAACTTGTTGTGCAAGTTGTAATTATTCCTAAACTCATGAATTGAAAAGAATATGCACTTGGTGGTCGCTTTGGATGATTTTGTACATGAAACTAAAAATTGGAAGAACGGTCTTGCCTTGCACTTTAATGTCTAAGAAGATATAATATCACGAAATTCACGTAAAATAAAATGGAAAAACTTGTTGTGCAAGTTGTAATTATTCCTAAACTCATGAATTGAAAAGAATATGCACTTGGTGGTCGCTTTCGATGATTTTGTACATGAAACTAAAAATTGGAGGAACAGTCTTGCCTTGCACTTTAATGTCCCAAAAACTATAATGTCACGAATTTCCAATAAAATAAAACGGAAAAACCTGTTGTGCAAGTTGCAATTACTCCTAAACTCATGAATTGAAAAGAATATGCACTTGGTGGTCGCTTTTAATGATTTTGTACATGAAACTAAAAATTGGAGGAACGGTCTTGCCTTGCACTTTAATGTCCCAAAAACTATAATGTCACGAATTTCCAATAAAATAAAATGGAAAAACTTGTCGTGCAAGTTGTAATTATTCCTAAACTCTTGAATTGAAAAGAATATGCACTTAGTGGTCGCTTTCGATGATTTTGTACATGAAACTAAAAATTGGAGGAACGGTCTTGCCTTGCACTTTAATGTCTAAAGAAATATGATACCACGAAATTCACGTAAAATAAAATGGGAAAACTTGTTGTGCAAGTTGTAATTATTCCTAAACTCATGAATTGAAAAGAATAAGCACTTGGTGGTCGCTTTCGATGATTTTGTACATGAAACTAAAAATTGGAGGAACGGTCTTGCCTTGCACTTTAATGTCTAAGGAAATATGATACCACGAAATTCACGTAAAATAAAATGGAAAAACTTGTTGTGCAAGTTGTAATTATTCCTAAACTCATGAATTGAAAAGAATAAGCACTTGGTGGTCGCTTTCGATGATTTTGTACATGAAACTAAAAATTGGAGGAACGGTCTTGCCTTGCACTTTAATGTCTAAAGAAATATGATACCACGAAATTCACGTAAAATAAAATGGGAAAACTTGTTGTGCAAGTTGTAATTATTCCTAAACTCATGAATTGAAAAGAATATGCACTTGGTGGTCGCTTTGGATGATTTTGTACATGAAACTAAAAATTGGAGGAACGGTCTTGCCTTGCACTTTAATGTCTAAGAAGATATAATATCACGAAATTCACGTAAAATAAAATGGGAAAACTTGTTGTGCAAGTTGTAGTTATTCCTAAACTCATGAATTGAAAAGAATATGCACTTGGTGGTCGCTTTCGATGATTTTGTACATGAAACTAAAAATTGGAGAAACGGTCCTGCCTTGCACTTTAATGTCTAAGAAGATATAATATCACGAAATTCACATAAAATAAAATGGATAAACTTGTTGTGCAAGTTGTAATTATTCCTAAACTCATGAATTGAAAAGAATATGCACTTGGTGGTCGCTTTCGATGATTTTGTACATGAAACTAAAAATTGGAGGAACGGTCTTGCCTTGCACTTTAATGTCTAAAGAAATAAGATACCACGAAATTCACGTAAAATAAAATGGAAAAACTTGTTGTGCAAGTTGTAATTATTCCTAAACTCATGAATTGAAAAGAATAAGCACTTGGTGGTCGCTTTCGATGATTTTGTACATGAAACTAAAAATTGGAGGAACGGTCTTGCCTTGCACTTTAATGTCTAAGAAGATATAATATCACGAAATTCACGTAAAATAAAATGGGAAAACTTGCTGTGCAAGTTGTAATTACTCCTAAACTCATGAATTGAAAAGAATATGCACTTGGTGGTCGCTTTCGATGATTTTGTACATGAAACTAAAAATTGGAGGAACGGTCTTGCCTTGGACTTTAATGTCTAAAAAAATATGATACCACGAAATTCACGTAAAATAAAATGGGAAAACTTGTTGTGCAAGTTGTAATTATTCCTAAACTCATGAATTGAAAAGAATAAGCACTTGGTGGTCGCTTTCGATGATTTTGTACATGAAACTAAAAATTGGACCAACGGTCTTGCCTTGCACTTTAATGTCTAAAGAAATATGATACCACGAAATTCACTTAAAATAAAATGGGAAAACTTGTTGTGGAAGTTGTAATTATTCCTAAACTCATGAATTGAAAAGAATAAGCACTTGGTGGTCGCTTTCGATGATTTTATACATGAAACTAAAAATTGAAGGAACGGTTTTGCCTTGCACTTTAATGTCTAAAGAAATATGATACCACGAAATTCACGTAAAATAAAATGGAAAAACTTGTTGTGCAAGTTGTAATTATTCCTAAACTCATGAATTGAAAAGAATATGCACTTGGTGGTCGCTTTGGATGATTTTGTACATGAAACTAAAAATTGGAGGAACGGTCTTGCCTTGCACTTTAATGTCTAAGAAGATATAATATCACGAAATTCACTTAAAATAAAATGGAAAAACTTGTTGTGCAAGTTGTAATTATTCCTAAACTCATGAATTGAAAAGAATAAGCACTTGGTGGTCGCTTTCGATGATTTTGTACATGAAACTAAAAATTGGAGGAACGGTCTTGCCTTGCACTTTAATGTCTAAAGAAATATGATACCACGAAATTCACGTAAAATAAAATGGGAAAACTTGTTGTGCAAGTTGTAATTATTCCTAAACTCATGAATTGAAAAGAATATGCACTTGGTGGTCGCTTTGGATGATTTTGTACATGAAACTAAAAATTGGAGGAACGGTCTTGCCTTGCACTTTAATGTCTAAGAAGATATAATATCACGAAATTCACGTAAAATAAAATGGGAAAACTTGTTGTGCAAGTTGTAATTATTCCTAAACTCATGAATTGAAAAGAATAAGCACTTGGTGGTCGCTTTCGATGATTTTGTACATGAAACTAAAAATTGGAGGAACGGTCTTGCCTTGCACTTTAATGTCTAAAGAAATATGATACCACGAAATTCACGTAAAATAAAATGGGAAAACTTGTTGTGCAAGTTGTAATTATTCCTAAACTCATGAACTGAAAAGAATATGCACTTGGTGGTCGCTTTGGATGATTTTGTACATGAAACTAAAAATTGGAGGAACGGTCTTGCCTTGCACTTTAATGTCCAGAAAACTATAATGTCACGAATTTCCAATAAAATAAAATGGAAAAACTTGTCGTGCAAGTTGTAATTATTCCTAAACTCATGAATTGAAAAGAATATGCACTTGGTGGTCGTTTTTAATGATTTTGTACATGAAACTAAAAATTGGAGGAACAGTCTTGCCTTGCACTTTAATGTCCCAAAAACTATAATGTCACGAATTTCCAATAAAATAAAATGGAAAAACTTGTCGTGCAAGTTGTAATTATTCCTAAACTCATGAATTGAAAAGAATATGCACTTGGTGGTCGTTTTTAATGATTTTGTACATGAAACTAAAAATTGGAGGAACAGTCTTGCCTTGCACTTTAATGTCCCAAAAACTATAATGTCACGAATTTCCAGTAAAATAAAACCAAAAAACCTGTTGTGCAAGTTGCAATTACTCCTAAACTCATGAATTGAAAAGAATATGCACTTGGTGGTCGCTTTTAATGATTTTGTACATGAAACTAAAAATTGGAGGAACGGTCTTGCCTTGCACTTTAATGTCCAAAAAACTATAATGTCACGAATTTCCAATAAAATAAAATGGATAAACTTGTTGTGCAAGTTGTAATTATTCCTAAACTCATGAATTGAAAAGAATATGCACTTGGTGGTCGTTTTTAATGATTTTGTACATGAAACTAATAATTGGAGGAATGGTCTTGCCTTGCACTTTAATGTCCAAAAAACTATAATGTCACGAATTTCCAATAAAATAAAATGGAAAAACTGGTTGTGCAAGTTGTAATTATTCCTAAACTCATGAATTGAAAAGAATATGCACTTGGTGGTCGTTTTTAATGATTTTGTACATGAAACTAAAAATTGGAGGAACGGTCTTGCCTTGCACTTTAATGTCCAGAAAACTATAATGTCACGAATTTCCAATAAAATAAAATGGAAAAACTTGTCGTGCAAGTTGTAATTATTCCTAAACTCATGAATTGAAAAGAATAAGCACTTGGTGGTCGCTTTCGATGATTTTGTACATGAAACTAAAAATTGGAGGAACGGTCTTGCCTTGCCCTTTAATGTCTAAAAAAATATGATACCACGAAATTCACGTAAAATAAAATGGGAAAACTTGTTGTGCAAGTTGTAATTATTCCTAAACTCATGAATTGAAAAGAATAAGCACTTGGTGGTCGCTTTCGATGATTTTGTACATGAAACTAAAAATTGGAGGAACGGTCTTGCCTTGCCCTTTAATGTCTAAAAAAATATGATACCACGAAATTCACGTAAAATAAAATGGGAAAACTTGTTGTGCAAGTTGTAATTATTCCTAAACTCATGAATTGAAAAGAATATGCACTTGGTGGTCGCTTTCTATGATTTTGTACATGAAACTAAAAATTGGAGGAACAGTCTTGCCTTGCACTTTAATGTCCCAAAAACTATAATGTCACGAATTTCCATTAAAATAAAACCAAAAAACCTGTTGTGCAAGTTGCATTTACTCCTAAACTCATGAATTGAAAAGAATATGCACTTGGTGGTCGCTTTTAATGATTTTGTACATGAAACTAAAAATTGGAGGAACGGTCTTGCCTTGCACTTTAATGTCCAAAAAACTATAATGTCACGAATTTCCAATAAAATAAAATGGATAAACTTGTTGTGCAAGTTGTAATTATTCCTAAACTCATGAATTGAAAAGAATATGCACTTGGTGGTCGTTTTTAATGATTTTGTACATGAAACTAAAAATTGGAGGAATGTTCTTGCCTTGCACTTTAATGTCCAAAAAACTATAATGTCACGAATTTCCATTAAAATAAAACCAAAAAACCTGTTGTGCAAGTTGCATTTACTCCTAAACTCATGAATTGAAAAGAATATGCACTTGGTGGTCGTTTTTAATGATTTTGTACATGAAACTAAAAATTGGAGGAACGGTCTTGCCTTGCACTTTAATGTCCAGAAAACTATAATGTCACGAATTTCCAATAAAATAAAATGGAAAAACTTGTCGTGCAAGTTGTAATTATTCCTAAACTCATGAATTGAAAAGAATATGCACTTGGTGGTCGTTTTTAATGATTTTGTACATGAAACTAAAAATTGGAGGAATGGTCTTGCCTTGCACTTTAATGTCCAAAAAACTATAATGTCACGAATTTCCAATAAAATAAAATGGAAAAACTTGTTGTGCAAGTTGTAATTATTCCTAAACTCATGAATTGAAAAGAATAAGCACTTGGTGGTCGCTTTGGATGATTTTGTACATGAAACTAAAAATTGGAGGAACGGTCTTGCCTTGCCCTTTAATGTCTAAAAAAATATGATACCACGAAATTCACGTAAAATAAAATGGGAAAACTTGTTGTGCAAGTTGTAATTATTCCTAAACTCATGAATTGAAAAGAATATGCACTTGGTGGTCGCTTTCGATGATTTTGTACATGAAACTAAAAATTGGAGGAACGGTCTTGCCTTGCCCTTTAATGTCTAAAAAAATATGATACCACGAAATTCACGTAAAATAAAATGGGAAAACTTGTTGTGCAAGTTGTAATTATTCCTAAACTCATGAATTGAAAAGAATATGCACTTGGTGGTCGCTTTCGATGATTTTGTACATGAAACTAAAAATTGGAGGAACAGTCTTGCCTTGCACTTTAATGTCCCAAAAACTATAATGTCACGAATTTCCATTAAAATAAAACCAAAAAACCTGTTGTGCAAGTTGCATTTACTCCTAAACTCATGAATTGAAAAGAATATGCACTTGGTGGTCGCTTTTAATGATTTTGTACATGAAACTAAAAATTGGAGGAACGGTCTTGCCTTGCACTTTAATGTCCAAAAAACTATAATGTCACGAATTTCCAATAAAATAAAATGGATAAACTTGTTGTGCAAGTTGTAATTATTCCTAAACTCATGAATTGAAAAGAATATGCACTTGGTGGTCGTTTTTAATGATTTTGTACATGAAACTAAAAATTGGAGGAATGGTCTTGCCTTGCACTTTAATGTCCAAAAAACTATAATGTCACGAATTTCCAATAAAATAAAATGGAAAAACTGGTTGTGCAAGTTGTAATTATTCCTAAACTCATGAATTGAAAAGAATATGCACTTGGTGGTCGTTTTTAATGATTTTGTACATGAAACTAAAAATTGGAGGAACGGTCTTGCCTTGCACTTTAATGTCCAGAAAACTATAATGTCACGAATTTCCAATAAAATAAAATGGAAAAACTTGTCGTGCAAGTTGTAATTATTCCTAAACTCATGAATTGAAAAGAATATGCACTTGGTGGTCGTTTTTAATGATTTTGTACATGAAACTAAAAATTGGAGGAATGGTCTTGCCTTGCACTTTAATGTCCAAAAAACTATAATGTCACGAATTTCCAATAAAATAAAATGGAAAAACTTGTTGTGCAAGTTGTAATTATTCCTAAACTCATGAATTGAAAAGAATAAGCACTTGGTGGTCGCTTTGGATGATTTTGTACATGAAACTAAAAATTGGAGGAACGGTCTTGCCTTGCCCTTTAATGTCTAAAAAAATATGATACCACGAAATTCACGTAAAATAAAATGGGAAAACTTGTTGTGCAAGTTGTAATTATTCCTAAACTCATGAATTGAAAAGAATAAGCACTTGGTGGTCGCTTTCGATGATTTTGTACATGAAACTAAAAATTGGAGGAACGGTCTTGCCTTGCCCTTTAATGTCTAAAAAAATATGATACCACGAAATTCACGTAAAATAAAATGGGAAAACTTGTTGTGCAAGTTGTAATTATTCCTAAATTCATGAATTGAAAAGAATATGCACTTGGTGGTCGCTTTCGATGATTTTGTACATGAAACTAAAAATTGGAGGAACAGTCTTGCCTTGCACTTTAATGTCCCAAAAACTATAATGTCACGAATTTCCAGTAAAATAAAACCAAAAAACCTGTTGTGCAAGTTGCAATTACTCCTAAACTCATGAATTGAAAAGAATATGCACTTGGTGGTCGCTTTTAATGATTTTGTACATGAAACTAAAAATTGGAGGAACGGTCTTGCCTTGCACTTTAATGTCCAAAAAACTATAATGTCACGAATTTCCAATAAAATAAAATGGATAAACTTGTTGTGCAAGTTGTAATTATTCCTAAACTCATGAATTGAAAAGAATATGCACTTGGTGGTCGTTTTTAATTATTTTGTACATGAAACTAAAAATTGGAGGAATGGTCTTGCCTTGCACTTTAATGTCCAAAAAACTATAATGTCACGAATTTCCAATAAAATAAAATTGAAAAACTTGTTGTGCAAGTTGTAATTATTCCTAAACTCATGAATTGAAAAGAATATGCACTTGGTGGTCGTTTTTAATGATTTTGTACATGAAACTAAAAATTGGAGGAACGGTCTTGCCTTGCACTTTAATGTCCAGAAAACTATAATGTCACGAATTTCCAATAAAATAAAATGGAAAAACTCGTTGTGCAAGTTGTAATTATTCCTAAACTCATGAATTGAAAAGAATAAGCACTTGGTGGTCGCTTTGGATGATTTTGTACATGAAACTAAAAATTGGAGGAACGGTCTTGCCTTGCCCTTTAATGTCTAAAAAAATATGATACCACGAAATTCACGTAAAATAAAATGGGAAAACTTGTTGTGCAAGTTGTAATTATTCCTAAACTCATGAATTGAAAAGAATAAGCACTTGGTGGTCGCTTTCGATGATTTTGTACATGAAACTAAAAATTGGAGGAACGGTCTTGCCTTGCCCTTTAATGTCTAAAAAAATATGATACCACGAAATTCACGTAAAATAAAATGGGAAAACTTGTTGTGCAAGTTGTAATTATTCCTAAATTCATGAATTGAAAAGAATATGCACTTGGTGGTCGCTTTCGATGATTTTGTACATGAAACTAAAAATTGGAGGAACAGTCTTGCCTTGCACTTTAATGTCCCAAAAACTATAATGTCACGAATTTCCAGTAAAATAAAACCAAAAAACCTGTTGTGCAAGTTGCAATTACTCCTAAACTCATGAATTGAAAAGAATATGCACTTGGTGGTCGCTTTTAATGATTTTGTACATGAAACTAAAAATTGGAGGAACGGTCTTGCCTTGCACTTTAATGTCCAAAAAACTATAATGTCACGAATTTCCAATAAAATAAAATGGATAAACTTGTTGTGCAAGTTGTAATTATTCCTAAACTCATGAATTGAAAAGAATATGCACTTGGTGGTCGTTTTTAATTATTTTGTACATGAAACTAAAAATTGGAGGAATGGTCTTGCCTTGCACTTTAATGTCCAAAAAACTATAATGTCACGAATTTCCAATAAAATAAAATTGAAAAACTTGTTGTGCAAGTTGTAATTATTCCTAAACTCATGAATTGAAAAGAATATGCACTTGGTGGTCGTTTTTAATGATTTTGTACATGAAACTAAAAATTGGAGGAACGGTCTTGCCTTGCACTTTAATGTCCAGAAAACTATAATGTCACGAATTTCCAATAAAATAAAATGGAAAAACTCGTTGTGCAAGTTGTAATTATTCCTAAACTCATGAATTGAAAAGAAAATGCACTTGGTGATCGTTTTCAATGATTTTGTACATGAAACTAAAAATTGGAGGAACGGTCTTGCCTTGCACTTTAATGTCCAAAAAACTATAATGTCACGAATTTCCAATAAAATAAAATGGAAAAACTGGTTGTGCAAGTTGTAATTATTCCTAAACTCATGAATTGAAAAGAATATGCACTTGGTGGTCGCTTTCGATGATTTTGTACATGAAACTAAAAATTGGAGGAACGGTCTTGCCTTGCACTTTAATGTCCAGAAAACTATAATGTCACGAATTTCCAATAAAATAAAATGGAAAATCTTGTTGTGCAAGTTGTAATTATTCCTAAACTCATGAATTGAAAAGAATATGCACTTGGTGGTCGCTTTCGATGATTTTGTACATGAAACTAAAAACTTTAGGAACAGTCTGGCCTGGGCATTAATCTCCAAGAAACTATAACGACACGAAATTCACGTAAAATAAAATGGAAAAACTCGTTGTGCAAGTTGTAATTATTCCTAAACTCATGAATTGAAAAGAATATGCACTTGGTGGTCGTTTTTAATGATTTTGTACATGAAACTAAAAATTGGAGGAACGGTCTTGCCTTGCACTTTAATGTCCAAAAAACTATAATGTCACGAATTTCCAATAAAATAAAATGGAAAAACTTGTTGTGCAAGTTGTAATTATTCCTAAACTCATGAATTGAATAGAATATGCACTTGGTGGTCGTTTTTAATGATTTTGTACATGAAACTAAAAATTGGAGGAATGGTCTTGCCTTGCACTTTAATGTCCAAAAAACTATAATGTCACGAATTTCCAATAAAATAAAATGGAAAAACTTGTTGTGCAAGTTGTAATTATTCCTAAACTCATGAATTGAAAAGAATAAGCACTTGGTGGTCGCTTTGGATGATTTTGTACATGAAACTAAAAATTGGAGGAACGGTCTTGCCTTGCCCTTTAATGTCTAAAAAAATATGATACCACGAAATTCACGTAAAATAAAATGGGAAAACTTGTTGTGCAAGTTGTAATTATTCCTAAACTCATGAATTGAAAAGAATATGCACTTGGTGGTCGCTTTGGATGATTTTGTACATGAAACTAAAAATTGGAGGAACAGTCTTGCCTTGCACTTTAATGTCCCAAAAACTATAATGTCACGAATTTCCAGTAAAATAAAACCAAAAAACCTGTTGTGCAAGTTGCAATTACTCCTAAACTCATGAATTGAAAAGAATATGCACTTGGTGGTCGCTTTTAATGATTTTGTACATGAAACTAAAAATTGGAGGAACGGTCTTGCCTTGCACTTTAATGTCCAAAAAACTATAATGTCACGAATTTCCAATAAAATAAAATGGATAAACTTGTTGTGCAAGTTGTAATTATTCCTAAACTCATGAATTGAAAAGAATATGCACTTGGTGGTCGCTTTCGATGATTTTGTACATGAAACTAAAAATTGGAGGAACGGTCTTGCCTTGCCCTTTAATGTCTAAAAAAATATGATACCACGAAATTCACGTAAAATAAAATGGGAAAACTTGTTGTGCAAGTTGTAATTATTCCTAAACTCATGAATTGAAAAGAATATGCACTTGGTGGTCGCTTTCGATGATTTTGTACATGAAACTAAAAATTGGAGGAACGGTCTTGCCTTGCACTTTAATGTCTAACAAAATATAATATCACGAAATTCACGTAAAATAAAATGGAAAAACTTGTCGTGCAAGTTGTAATTATTCCTAAACTCATGAATTGAAAAGAATATGCACTTCTTGGTCGCTTTCGATGATTTTGTACATGAAACTAAAAATTGGAGGAACAGTCTTGCCTTGCACTTTAATGTCCCAAAAACTATAATGTCACGAATTTCCAGTAAAATAAAACCAAAAAACCTGTTGTGCAAGTTGCAATTACTCCTAAACTCATGAATTGAAAAGAATATGCACTTGGTGGTCGCTTTTAATGATTTTGTACATGAAACTAAAAATTGGAGGAACGGTCTTGCCTTGCACTTTAATGTCCAAAAAACTATAATGTCACGAATTTCCAATAAAATAAAATGGATAAACTTGTTGTGCAAGTTGTAATTATTCCTAAACTCATGAATTGAAAAGAATATGCATTTGGTGGTGGTTTTTAATTATTTTGTACATGAAACTAAAAATTGGAGGAATGGTCTTGCCTTGCACTTTAATGTCCAAAAAACTATAATGTCACGAATTTCCAATAAAATAAAATGGAAAAACTGGTTGTGCAAGTTGTAATTATTCCTAAACTCATGAATTGAAAAGAATATGCACTTGGTGGTCGTTTTTAATGATTTTGTACATGAAACTAAAAATTGGAGGAACGGTCTTGCCTTGCACTTTAATGTCCAGAAAACTATAATGTCACGAATTTCCAATAAAATAAAATGGAAAAACTCGTTGTGCAAGTTGTAATTATTCCTAAACTCATGAATTGAAAAGAATATGCACTTGGTGATCGTTTTCAATGATTTTGTACATGAAACTAAAAATTGGAGGAACGGTCTTGCCTTGCGCTTTAATGTCCAAAAAACTATAATGTCACGAATTTCCAATAAAATAAAATGGAAAAACTTGTCGTGCAAGTTGTAATTATTCCTAAACTCTTGAATTGAAAAGAATATGCACTTAGTGGTCGCTTTCGATGATTTTGTACACGAAAATAAAAATTGGAGGAACGGTCTTGCCCTGTAAGTTAATGTCTAAACAAATATGATACCACGAAATTCACGTAAAATAAAATGGAAAAACTCGTTGTGCAAGTTGTAATTATTCCTAAACTCATGAATTGAAAAGAATATGCACTTGGTGGTCGTTTTTAATGATTTTGTACATGAAACTAAAAATTGGAGGAACGGTCTTGCCTTGCACTTTAATGTCCAAAAAACTATAATGTCACGAATTTCCAATAAAATAAAATGGAAAAACTTGTTGTGCAAGTTGTAATTATTCCTAAACTCATGAATTGAAAAGAATAAGCACTTGGTGGTCGCTTTCGATGATTTTGTACATGAAACTAAAAATTGGAGGAACGGTCTTGCCTTGCCCTTTAATGTCTAAAAAAATATGATACCACGAAATTCACGTAAAATAAAATGGGAAAACTTGTTGTGCAAGTTGTAATTATTCCTAAACTCATGAATTGAAAAGAATAAGCACTTGGTGGTCGCTTTCGATGATTTTGTACATGAAACTAAAAATTGGAGGAACGGTCTTGCCTTGCCCTTTAATGTCTAAAAAAATATGATACCACGAAATTCACGTAAAATAAAATGGGAAAACTTGTTGTGCAAGTTGTAATTATTCCTAAATTCATGAATTGAAAAGAATATGCACTTGGTGGTCGCTTTCGATGATTTTGTACATGAAACTAAAAATTGGAGGAACAGTCTTGCCTTGCACTTTAATGTCCCAAAAACTATAATGTCACGAATTTCCAGTAAAATAAAACCAAAAAACCTGTTGTGCAAGTTGCAATTACTCCTAAACTCATGAATTGAAAAGAATATGCACTTGGTGGTCGCTTTTAATGATTTTGTACATGAAACTAAAAATTGGAGGAACGGTCTTGCCTTGCACTTTAATGTCCAAAAAACTATAATGTCACGAATTTCCAATAAAATAAAATGGATAAACTTGTTGTGCAAGTTGTAATTATTCCTAAACTCATGAATTGAAAAGAATATGCACTTGGTGGTCGTTTTTAATTATTTTGTACATGAAACTAAAAATTGGAGGAATGGTCTTGCCTTGCACTTTAATGTCCAAAAAACTATAATGTCACGAATTTCCAATAAAATAAAATTGAAAAACTTGTTGTGCAAGTTGTAATTATTCCTAAACTCATGAATTGAAAAGAATATGCACTTGGTGGTCGTTTTTAATGATTTTGTACATGAAACTAAAAATTGGAGGAACGGTCTTGCCTTGCACTTTAATGTCCAGAAAACTATAATGTCACGAATTTCCAATAAAATAAAATGGAAAAACTCGTTGTGCAAGTTGTAATTATTCCTAAACTCATGAATTGAAAAGAATAAGCACTTGGTGGTCGCTTTGGATGATTTTGTACATGAAACTAAAAATTGGAGGAACGGTCTTGCCTTGCCCTTTAATGTCTAAAAAAATATGATACCACGAAATTCACGTAAAATAAAATGGGAAAACTTGTTGTGCAAGTTGTAATTATTCCTAAACTCATGAATTGAAAAGAATAAGCACTTGGTGGTCGCTTTCGATGATTTTATACATGAAACTAAAAATTGGAGGAACGGTCTTGCCTTGCCCTTTAATGTCTAAAAAAATATGATACCACGAAATTCACGTAAAATAAAATGGGAAAACTTGTTGTGCAAGTTGTAATTATTCCTAAATTCATGAATTGAAAAGAATATGCACTTGGTGGTCGCTTTCGATGATTTTGTACATGAAACTAAAAATTGGAGGAACAGTCTTGCCTTGCACTTTAATGTCCCAAAAACTATAATGTCACGAATTTCCAGTAAAATAAAACCAAAAAACCTGTTGTGCAAGTTGCAATTACTCCTAAACTCATGAATTGAAAAGAATATGCACTTGGTGGTCGCTTTTAATGATTTTGTACATGAAACTAAAAATTGGAGGAACGGTCTTGCCTTGCACTTTAATGTCCAAAAAACTATAATGTCACGAATTTCCAATAAAATAAAATGGATAAACTTGTTGTGCAAGTTGTAATTATTCCTAAACTCATGAATTGAAAAGAATATGCACTTGGTGGTCGTTTTTAATTATTTTGTACATGAAACTAAAAATTGGAGGAATGGTCTTGCCTTGCACTTTAATGTCCAAAAAACTATAATGTCACGAATTTCCAATAAAATAAAATTGAAAAACTTGTTGTGCAAGTTGTAATTATTCCTAAACTCATGAATTGAAAAGAATATGCACTTGGTGGTCGTTTTTAATGATTTTGTACATGAAACTAAAAATTGGAGGAACGGTCTTGCCTTGCACTTTAATGTCCAGAAAACTATAATGTCACGAATTTCCAATAAAATAAAATGGAAAAACTCGTTGTGCAAGTTGTAATTATTCCTAAACTCATGAATTGAAAAGAAAATGCACTTGGTGATCGTTTTCAATGATTTTGTACATGAAACTAAAAATTGGAGGAACGGTCTTGCCTTGCACTTTAATGTCCAAAAAACTATAATGTCACGAATTTCCAATAAAATAAAATGGAAAAACTGGTTGTGCAAGTTGTAATTATTCCTAAACTCATGAATTGAAAAGAATATGCACTTGGTGGTCGCTTTCGATGATTTTGTACATGAAACTAAAAATTGGAGGAACGGTCTTGCCTTGCACTTTAATGTCCAGAAAACTATAATGTCACGAATTTCCAATAAAATAAAATGGAAAATCTTGTTGTGCAAGTTGTAATTATTCCTAAACTCATGAATTGAAAAGAATATGCACTTGGTGGTCGCTTTCGATGATTTTGTACATGAAACTAAAAACTTTAGGAACAGTCTGGCCTGGGCATTAATCTCCAAGAAACTATAACGACACGAAATTCACGTAAAATAAAATGGAAAAACTCGTTGTGCAAGTTGTAATTATTCCTAAACTCATGAATTGAAAAGAATATGCACTTGGTGGTCGTTTTTAATGATTTTGTACATGAAACTAAAAATTGGAGGAACGGTCTTGCCTTGCACTTTAATGTCCAAAAAACTATAATGTCACGAATTTCCAATAAAATAAAATGGAAAAACTTGTTGTGCAAGTTGTAATTATTCCTAAACTCATGAATTGAATAGAATATGCACTTGGTGGTCGTTTTTAATGATTTTGTACATGAAACTAAAAATTGGAGGAATGGTCTTGCCTTGCACTTTAATGTCCAAAAAACTATAATGTCACGAATTTCCAATAAAATAAAATGGAAAAACTTGTTGTGCAAGTTGTAATTATTCCTAAACTCATGAATTGAAAAGAATAAGCACTTGGTGGTCGCTTTGGATGATTTTGTACATGAAACTAAAAATTGGAGGAACGGTCTTGCCTTGCCCTTTAATGTCTAAAAAAATATGATACCACGAAATTCACGTAAAATAAAATGGGAAAACTTGTTGTGCAAGTTGTAATTATTCCTAAACTCATGAATTGAAAAGAATATGCACTTGGTGGTCGCTTTGGATGATTTTGTACATGAAACTAAAAATTGGAGGAACAGTCTTGCCTTGCACTTTAATGTCCCAAAAACTATAATGTCACGAATTTCCAGTAAAATAAAACCAAAAAACCTGTTGTGCAAGTTGCAATTACTCCTAAACTCATGAATTGAAAAGAATATGCACTTGGTGGTCGTTTTTAATGATTTTGTACATGAAACTAAAAATTGGAGGAACGGTCTTGCCTTGCACTTTAATGTCCAGAAAACTATAATGTCACGAATTTCCAATAAAATAAAATGGAAAAACTTGTTGTGCAAGTTGTAATTATTCCTAAACTCATGAATTGAAAAGAATATGCACTTGGTGGTCGCTTTCGATGATTTTGTACATGAAACTAAAAATTGGAGGAACGGTCTTGCCTTGCCCTTTAATGTCTAAAAAAATATGATACCACGAAATTCACGTAAAATAAAATGGGAAAACTTGTTGTGCAAGTTGTAATTATTCCTAAACTCATGAATTGAAAAGAATATGCACTTGGTGGTCGCTTTCGATGATTTTGTACATGAAACTAAAAATTGGAGGAACGGTCTTGCCTTGCACTTTAATGTCTAACAAAATATAATATCACGAAATTCACGTAAAATAAAATGGAAAAACTTGTCGTGCAAGTTGTAATTATTCCTAAACTCATGAATTGAAAAGAATATGCACTTCTTGGTCGCTTTCGATGATTTTGTACATGAAACTAAAAATTGGAGGAACAGTCTTGCCTTGCACTTTAATGTCCCAAAAACTATAATGTCACGAATTTCCAGTAAAATAAAACCAAAAAACCTGTTGTGCAAGTTGCAATTACTCCTAAACTCATGAATTGAAAAGAATATGCACTTGGTGGTCGCTTTTAATGATTTTGTACATGAAACTAAAAATTGGAGGAACGGTCTTGCCTTGCACTTTAATGTCCAAAAAACTATAATGTCACGAATTTCCAATAAAATAAAATGGATAAACTTGTTGTGCAAGTTGTAATTATTCCTAAACTCATGAATTGAAAAGAATATGCATTTGGTGGTCGTTTTTAATTATTTTGTACATGAAACTAAAAATTGGAGGAATGGTCTTGCCTTGCACTTTAATGTCCAAAAAACTATAATGTCACGAATTTCCAATAAAATAAAATGGAAAAACTGGTTGTGCAAGTTGTAATTATTCCTAAACTCATGAATTGAAAAGAATATGCACTTGGTGGTCGTTTTTAATGATTTTGTACATGAAACTAAAAATTGGAGGAACGGTCTTGCCTTGCACTTTAATGTCCAAAAAACTATAATGTCACGAATTTCCAATAAAATAAAATGGAAAAACTCGTTGTGCAAGTTGTAATTATTCCTAAACTCATGAATTGAAAAGAATATGCACTTGGTGATCGTTTTCAATGATTTTGTACATGAAACTAAAAATTGGAGGAACGGTCTTGCCTTGCACTTTAATGTCCAAAAAACTATAATGTCACGAATTTCCAATAAAATAAAATGGAAAAACTTGTCGTGCAAGTTGTAATTATTCCTAAACTCTTGAATTGAAAAGAATATGCACTTAGTGGTCGCTTTCGATGATTTTGTACACGAAAATAAAAATTGGAGGAACGGTCTTGCCCTGTAAGTTAATGTCTAAACAAATATGATACCACGAAATTCACGTAAAATAAAATGGAAAAACTCGTTGTGCAAGTTGTAATTATTCCTAAACTCATGAATTGAAAAGAATATGCACTTGGTGGTCGTTTTTAATGATTTTGTACATGAAACTAAAAATTGGAGGAACGGTCTTGCCTTGCACTTTAATGTCCAAAAAACTATAATGTCACGAATTTCCAATAAAATAAAATGGAAAAACTGGTTGTGCAAGTTGTAATTATTCCTAAACTCATGAATTGAAAAGAATATGCACTTGGTGGTCGCTTTCGATGATTTTGTACATGAAACTAAAAATTGGAGGAACGGTCTTGCCTTGCACTTTAATGTCCAGAAAACTATAATGTCACGAATTTCCAATAAAATAAAATGGAAAAACTTGTTGTGCAAGTTGTAATTATTCCTAAACTCATGAATTGAAAAGAATATGCACTTGGTGGTCGCTTTTGATGATTTTGTACATGAAACTAAAAACTTTAGGAACAGTCTGGCCTGGGCATTAATCTCCAAGAAACTATAACGACACGAAATTCACGTAAAATAAAATGGAAAAACTCGTAGTGCAAGTTGTAATTATTCCTAAACTCATGAATTGAAAAGAATATGCACTTGGTGGTCGCTTTTAATGATTTTGTACATGAAACTAAAAATTGGAGGAACGGTCTTGCCTTGCACTTTAATGTCCAAAAAACTATAATGTCACGAATTTCCAATAAAATAAAATGGAAAAACTCGTTGTGCAAGTTGTAATTACTCCTAAACTCATGAATTGAAAAGAATATGCACTTGGTGATCGTTTTCAATGATTTTGTACATGAAACTAAAAATTGGAGGAACGGTCATGCCTTGCACTTTAATGTCCAAAAAACTATAAAGTCACGAATTTCCAATAAAATAAAATGGAAAAACTTGTTGTGCAAGTTGTAATTATTCCTAAACTCATGAATTGAAAAGAATATGCACTTGGTGGTCGCTTTCGATGATTTTGTACATGAAACTAAAAATTGGAGGAACGGTCTTGCCTTGCACTTTAATGTCTAACAAAATATAATATCACGAAATTCACGTAAAATAAAATGGAAAAACTTGTCGTGCAAGTTGTAATTATTCCTAAACTCATGAATTGAAAAGAATATGCACTTGGTGGTCGCTTGCGATGATTTTGTACATGAAACTAAGAACTTTAGGAACGGTCTGGCCCTGGGCATTAATCTCCAAGAAACTATAACGACACGAAATTCACGTAAAATAAAATGGAAAAACTGGTTGTGCAAGTTGTAATTATTCCTAAACTCATGAATTGAAAAGAATATGCACTTGGTGGTCGTTTTTAATGATTTTGTACATGAAACTAAAAATTGGAGGAACGGTCTTGCCTTGCACTTTAATGTCCAGAAAACTATAATGTCACGAATTTCCAATAAAATAAAATGGAAAAACTTGTCGTGCAAGTTGTAATTATTCCTAAACTCATGAATTGAAAAGAATATGCACTTGGTGGTCGCTTTCGATGATTTTGTACATGAAACTAAAAATTGGAGGAACAGTCTTGCCTTGCACTTTAATGTCCAAAAAACTATAACGACACGAAATTCACGTAAAATAAAATGGAAAAACTCGTTGTGCAAATTATAATTATTCCTAAACTCATGAATTGAAAAGAATATGCACTTGGTGGTCGCTTTTAATGATTTTGTACATGAAACTAAAAATTGGAGGAACGGTCTTGCCTTGCACTTTAATGTCCAAAAAACTATAATGTCACGAATTTCCAATAAAATAAAATGGAAAAACTTGTTGTGCAAGTTGTAATTACTCCTAAACTCATGAATTGAAAAGAATATGCACTTGGTGGTCGCTTTCGATGATTTTGTACATGAATCTAAAAATTGGAGGAACGGTCTTGCCTGGCACTTTAATGTCCAAAAGACTATAATGTCACGAATTTCCAATAAAATAAAATGGAAAAACTTGTTGTGCAAGTTGTAATTACTCCTAAACCCATGAATTGAAAAGAATATGCACTTGGTGATCGTTTTCAATGATTTTGTACATGAATCTAAAAATTGGAGGAACGGTCTTGCCTTGTACTTTAATGTCTAACAAAATATAATATCACGAAATTCACGTAAAATAAAATGGAAAAACTTGTTGTGCAAGTTGTAATTATTCCTAAACTCATGAATTGAAAAGAATATGCACTTGGTGGTCGCTTTCGATGATTTTGTACATGAAACTAAGAATTTTAGGAACGGTCTGGCCCTGGGCATTAATCTCCAAGAAACTATAACGACACGAAATTCACGTAAAATAAAATGGAAAAACTTGTCGTGCAAGTTGCAATTATTCCTAAACTCATGAATTGAAAAGAATATGCACTTGGTGGTCGTTTTCAATGATTTTGTACATGAATCTAAAAATTGGAGGAACGGTCTTGCCTTGCACTTTAATGTCTAACAAAATATAATATCACGAAATTCACGTAAAATAAAATGAAAAAACTTGCCGTGCAAGTTGTAATTATTCCTAAACTCATGAATTGAAAAGAATATGCACTTGGTGGTCGCTTTTCAAGATTTTGTACATGAAACTAAAAATTGGAGGAACAGTCTTGCCTTGCACTTTAATGTCCAAAAAACTATAATGTCACAAATTTCCAATAAAATAAAATGGAAAAACTCGTTGTGCAAGTTGTAATTATTCCTAAACTCATGAATTGAAAAGAATATGCACTTGGTGGTCGTTTTTAATGATTTTGTACATGAAACTAAAAATTGCAGGAACGGTCTTGCCTTGCACTTTATTGTCTAACAAAATATAATATCACGAAATTCATGTAAAATAAAATGGAAAAACTTGTCGTGCAAGTTGTAATTATTCCTAAGCTCATGAATTGAAAAGAATATGCACTTGGTGGTCGCTTTCGATGATTTTGTACATGAAACTAAAAATTGGAGGAACAGTCTTGCCTTGCACTTTAATGTCCAAAAAACTATAATGTCACGAATTTCCAATAAAATAAAACGGAAAAACTTGTTGTGCAAGTTGCAATTACTCCTAAACTCATGAATTGAAAAGAATATGCACTTGGTGGTCGTTTTTAATGATTTTGTACATGAAACTAAAAATTGGAGAAACGGTCTTGCCTTGCACTTTAATGTCTAAAAAAATATAATATCACGAAATTCACGTAAAATAATATGGAAAAACTTGTTGTGCAAGTTGCAATTATTCCTAAACTCATGAATTGAAAAGAATATGCACTTGGTGGTCGCTTTTAATGATTTTGTACATGAAACTAAAAATTGGAGGAACGGTCTTGCCTTGCACTTTAATGTCCAAAAAACTATAATGTCACGAATTTCCAATTAAATAAAATGGAAAAACTTGTTGTGCAAGTTGTAATTATTCCTAAACTCATGAATTGAAAAGAATATGCACTTGGTGGTCGCTTTCGATGATTTTGTACATGAAACTAAAAACTTTAGGAACGGTCTGGCCCTGGGCATTAATCTCCAAGAAACTATAACGACACGAAATTCACGTAAAATAAAATGGAAAGACTCGTTGTGCAAGTTGTAATTATTCCTAAACTCATGAATTGAAAAGAATATGCACTTGGTGGTCGCTTTCGATGATTTTGTACATGAAACTAAAAACTTTAGGAACGGTCTGGCCCTGGGCATTAATCTCCAAGAAACTATAACGACACGAAATTCACGTAAAATAAAATGGAAAGACTCGTTGTGCAAGTTGCAATTACTCCTAAACTCATGAATTGAAAAGAATATGCACTTGGTGGTCGCTTTTCAAGATTTTGTACATGAAACTAAAAATTGGAGGAACAGTCTTGCCTTGCACTTTAATGTCCAAAAAACTATAATGTCACAAATTTCCAATAAAATAAAATGGAAAAACTCGTTGTGCAAGTTGTAATTATTCCTAAACTCATGAATTGAAAAGAATATGCACTTGGTGGTCGTTTTTAATGATTTTGTACATGAAACTAAAAATTGGAGGAACGGTCGTGCCTTGCACTTTAATGTCCAAAAAACTATAATGTCACGAATTTCCAATAAAATAAAATGGAAAAACTCGTAGTGCAAGTTGTAATTATTCCTAAACTCATGAATTGAAAAGAATATGCACTTGGTGGTCGCTTTTAATGATTTTGTACATGAAACTAAAAATTGGAGGAACGGTCTTGCCTTGCACTTTAATGTCCAAAAAACTATAATGTCACGAATTTCCAATTAAATAAAATGGAAAAACTTGTTGTGCAAGTTGTAATTATTCCTAAACTCATGAATTGAAAAGAATATGCACTTGGTGGTCGCTTTTAATGATTTTGTACATGAAACTAAAAATTGGAGGAACGGTCTTGCCTTGCACTTTAATGTCTAACAAAATATAATATCAAGAAATTCACGTAAAATAAAATGGAAAAACTCGTTGTGCAAGTTGTAATTATTCCTAAACTCATGCATTGAAAAGAATATGCACTTGGTGGTTGCTTTTAATGATTTTGTACATGAAACTAAAAATTGGAGGAACGGTCGTGCCTTGTACTTTAATGTCCAAAAAACTATAATGTCACGAATTTCCAATAAAATAAAATGGAAAAACTCGTAGTGCAAGTTGTAATTATTCCTAAACTCATGAATTGAAAAGAATATGCACTTGGTGGTCGCTTTTAATGATTTTGTACATGAAACTAAAAATTGGAGGAACGGTCTTGCCTTGCACTTTAATGTCTAACAAAATATAATATCAAGAAATTCACGTAAAATAAAATGGAAAAACTCGTTGTGCAAGTTGTAATTATTCCTAAACTCATGCATTGAAAAGAATATGCACTTGGTGGTTGCTTTTAATGATTTTGTACATGAAACTAAAAATTGGAGGAACGGTCGTGCCTTGCACTTTAATGTCCAAAAAACTATAATGTCACGAATTTCCAATAAAATAAAATGGAAAAACTCGTAGTGCAAGTTGTAATTATTCCTAAACTCATGAATTGAAAAGAATATGCACTTGGTGGTCGCTTTTAATGATTTTGTACATGAAACTAAAAATTGGAGGAACGGTCTTGCCTTGCACTTTAATGTCCAAAAAACTATAATGTCACGAATTTCCAATAAAATAAAATGGAAAAACTTGTTGTGCAAGTTGTAATTATTCCTAAACTCATGAATTGAAAAGAATATGCACTTGGTGATCGTTTTCAATGATTTTGTACATGAATCTAAAAATTGGAGGAACGGTCTTGCCTTGCACTTTAATGTCTAACAAAATATAATATCACGAAATTCATGTAAAATAAAATGGAAAAACTTGTAGTGCAAGTTGTAATTATTCCTAAACTCATGAATTGAAAAGAATATGCACTTGGTGGTCGCTTTCGATGATTTTGTACATGAAACTAAAAATTGGAGGAACGGTCTTGCCTTGCACTTTAATGTCTAAAGAAATATGATACCACGAAATTCACGTAAAATAAAATGGGAAAACCTGTTGTGCAAGTTGTAATTATTCCTAAACTCATGAATTGAAAAGAATATGCACTTGGTGGTCGCTTTTCAAGATTTTGTACATGAAACTAAAAATTGGAGGAACAGTCTTGCCTTGCACTTTAATGTCCAAAAAACTATAATGTCACAAATTTCCAATAAAATAAAATGGAAAAACTCGTTGTGCAAGTTGTAATTATTCCTAAACTCATGAATTGAAAAGAATATGCACTTGGTGATCGTTTTCAATGATTTTGTACATGAATCTAAAAATTGGAGGAACGGTCTTGCCTTGCACTTTAATGTCTAACAAAATATAATATCACGAAATTCATGTAAAATAAAATGAAAAAACTTGCCATGCAAGTTGTAATTATTCCTAAACTCATGAATTGAAAAGAATATGCACTTGGTGGTCGCTTTTAATGATTTTGTACATGAAACTAAAAATTGGAGGAACGGTCTTGCCTTGCACTTTAATGTCTAACAAAATATAATATCAAGAAATTCACGTAAAATAAAATGGAAAAAATCGTTGTGCAAGTTGTAATTATTCCTAAACTCATGAATTGAAAAGAATATGCACTTGGTGGTTGCTTTTAATGATTTTGTACATGAAACTAAAAATTGGAGGAACGGTCGTGCCTTGCACTTTAATGTCCAAAAAACTATAATGTCACGAATTTCCAATAAAATAAAATGGAAAAACTCGTAGTGCAAGTTGTAATTATTCCTAAACTCATGAATTGAAAAGAATATGCACTTGGTGGTCGCTTTTAATGATTTTGTACATGAAACTAAAAATTGGAGGAACGGTCTTGCCTTGCACTTTAATGTCCAAAAAACTATAATGTCACGAATTTCCAATAAAATAAAATGGAAAAACTTGTTGTGCAAGTTGTAATTATTCCTAAACTCATGAATTGAAAAGAATATGCACTTGGTGATCGTTTTCAATGATTTTGTACATGAATCTAAAAATTGGAGGAACGGTCTTGCCTTGCACTTTAATGTCTAACAAAATATAATATCACGAAATTCATGTAAAATAAAATGGAAAAACTTGTAGTGCAAGTTGTAATTATTCCGAAACTCATGAATTGAAAAGAATATGCACTTGGTGGTCGCTTTCGATGATTTTGTACATGAAACTGAAAATTGGAGGAACAGTCTTGCCTTGCACTTTAATGTCCAAAAAACTATAATGTCACGAATTTCCAATAAAATAAAACGGAAAAACTTGTTGTGCAAGTTGTAATTATTCCTAAACTCATGAATTGAAAAGAATATGCACTTGGTGGTCGCTTTTAATGATTTTGTACATGAAACTAAAAATTGGAGGAACGGTCTTGCCTTGCACTTTAATGTCCAAAAAACTATAATGTCACGAATTTCCAATAAAATAAAATGGAAAAACTTGTTGTGCAAGTTGTAATTATTCCTAAACTCATGAATTGAAAAGAATATGCACTTGGTGATCGTTTTCAATGATTTTGTACATGAAACTAAAAATTGGAGGAACGGTCATGCCTTGCACTTTAATGTCCAAAAAACTATAAAGTCACGAATTTCCAATAAAATAAAATGGAAAAACTTGTTGTGCAAGTTGTAATTACTCCTAAACTCATGAATTGAAAAGAATATGCACTTGGTGATCGTTTTCAATGATTTTGTACATGAATCTAAAAATTGGAGGAACGGTCTTGCCTTGCACTTTAATGTCTAACAAAATATAATATCACGAAATTCATGTAAAATAAAATGGAAAAACTTGTAGTGCAAGTTGTAATTATTCCGAAACTCATGAATTGAAAAGAATATGCACTTGGTGGTCGCTTTCGATGATTTTGTACATGAAACTAAAAACTTTAGGAACGGTCTGGCCCTGGGCATTAATCTCCAAGAAACTATAACGACACGAAATTCACGTAAAATAAAATGGAAAGACTCGTTGTGCAAGTTGTAATTATTCCTAAACTCATGAATTGAAAAGAATATGCACTTGGTGATCGTTTTCAATGATTTTGTACATGAAACTAAAAATTGGAGGAACGGTCTTGCCTTGCACTTTAATGTCCAAAAAACTATAATGTCACGAATTTCCAATAAAATAAAATGGAAAAACTCGTTGTGCAAGTTGTAATTACTCCTAAACTCATGAATTGAAAAGAATATGCACTTGGTGATCGTTTTCAATGATTTTGTACATGAAACTAAAAATTGGAGGAACGGTCATGCCTTGCACTTTAATGTCCAAAAAACTATAAAGTCACGAATTTCCAATAAAATAAAATGGAAAAACTTGTTGTGCAAGTTGTAATTATTCCTAAACTCATGAATTGAAAAGAATATGCACTTGGTGGTCGCTTTCGATGATTTTGTACATGAAACTAAAAATTGGAGGAACGGTCTTGCCTTGCACTTTAATGTCTAACAAAATATAATATCACGAAATTCACGTAAAATAAAATGGAAAAACTTGTCGTGCAAGTTGTAATTATTCCTAAACTCATGAATTGAAAAGAATATGCACTTCTTGGTCGCTTTCGATGATTTTGTACATGAAACTAAAAATTGGAGGAACGGTCTGGCCCTGGGCATTAATCTCCAAGAAACTATAACGACACGAAATTCACGTAAAATAAAATGGAAAAACTCGTCGTGCAAGTTGTAATTATTCCTAAACTCATGAATTGAAAAGAATATGCACTTGGTGGTCGCTTTTAATGATTTTGTACATGAAACTAAAAATTGGAGGAACGGTCTTGCCTTGCACTTTAATGTCCAAAAAACTATAATGTCACGAATTTCCAATAGAATAAAATGGAAAAACTCGTTGTACAAGTTGTAATTACTCCTAAACTCATGAATTGAAAAGAATATGCACTTGGTGGTCGCTTTCGATGATTTTGTACATGAATCTAAAAATTGGAGGAACGGTCTTGCCTTGCACTTTAATGTCCAAAAGACTATAATGTCACGAATTTCCAATAAAATAAAATGGAAAAACTTGTTGTGCAAGTTGTAATTACTCCTAAACTCATGAATTGAAAAGAATATGCACTTGGTGATCGTTTTCAATGATTTTGTACATGAATCTAAAAATTGGAGGAACGGTCTTGCCTTGCACTTTAATGTCTAACAAAATATAATATCACGAAATTCATGTAAAATAAAATGGAAAAACTTGTAGTGCAAGTTGTAATTATTCCGAAACTCATGAATTGAAAAGAATATGCACTTGGTGGTCGCTTTCGATGATTTTGTACATGAAACTGAAAATTGGAGGAACAGTCTTGCCTTGCACTTTAATGTCCAAAAAACTATAATGTCACGAATTTCCAATAAAATAAAACGGAAAAACTTGTTGTGCAAGTTGTAATTATTCCTAAACTCATGAATTGAAAAGAATATGCACTTGGTGGTCGCTTTTAATGATTTTGTACATGAAACTAAAAATTGGAGGAACGGTCTTGCCTTGCACTTTAATGTCCAAAAAACTATAATGTCACGAATTTCCAATAAAATAAAATGGAAAAACTTGTTGTGCAAGTTGTAATTATTCCTAAACTCATGAATTGAAAAGAATATGCACTTGGTGATCGTTTTCAATGATTTTGTACATGAAACTAAAAATTGGAGGAACGGTCATGCCTTGCACTTTAATGTCCAAAAAACTATAAAGTCACGAATTTCCAATAAAATAAAATGGAAAAACTTGTTGTGCAAGTTGTAATTACTCCTAAACTCATGAATTGAAAAGAATATGCACTTGGTGATCGTTTTCAATGATTTTGTACATGAATCTAAAAATTGGAGGAACGGTCTTGCCTTGCACTTTAATGTCTAACAAAATATAATATCACGAAATTCATGTAAAATAAAATGGAAAAACTTGTAGTGCAAGTTGTAATTATTCCGAAACTCATGAATTGAAAAGAATATGCACTTGGTGGTCGCTTTCGATGATTTTGTACATGAAACTAAAAACTTTAGGAACGGTCTGGCCCTGGGCATTAATCTCCAAGAAACTATAACGACACGAAATTCACGTAAAATAAAATGGAAAGACTCGTTGTGCAAGTTGTAATTATTCCTAAACTCATGAATTGAAAAGAATATGCACTTGGTGATCGTTTTCAATGATTTTGTACATGAAACTAAAAATTGGAGGAACGGTCTTGCCTTGCACTTTAATGTCCAAAAAACTATAATGTCACGAATTTCCAATAAAATAAAATGGAAAAACTCGTTGTGCAAGTTGTAATTACTCCTAAACTCATGAATTGAAAAGAATATGCACTTGGTGATCGTTTTCAATGATTTTGTACATGAAACTAAAAATTGGAGGAACGGTCATGCCTTGCACTTTAATGTCCAAAAAACTATAAAGTCACGAATTTCCAATAAAATAAAATGGAAAAACTTGTTGTGCAAGTTGTAATTATTCCTAAACTCATGAATTGAAAAGAATATGCACTTGGTGGTCGCTTTCGATGATTTTGTACATGAAACTAAAAATTGGAGGAACGGTCTTGCCTTGCACTTTAATGTCTAACAAAATATAATATCACGAAATTCACGTAAAATAAAATGGAAAAACTTGTCGTGCAAGTTGTAATTATTCCTAAACTCATGAATTGAAAAGAATATGCACTTCTTGGTCGCTTTCGATGATTTTGTACATGAAACTAAAAATTGGAGGAACGGTCTGGCCCTGGGCATTAATCTCCAAGAAACTATAACGACACGAAATTCACGTAAAATAAAATGGAAAAACTCGTCGTGCAAGTTGTAATTATTCCTAAACTCATGAATTGAAAAGAATATGCACTTGGTGGTCGCTTTTAATGATTTTGTACATGAAACTAAAAATTGGAGGAACGGTCTTGCCTTGCACTTTAATGTCCAAAAAACTATAATGTCACGAATTTCCAATAGAATAAAATGGAAAAACTCGTTGTACAAGTTGTAATTACTCCTAAACTCATGAATTGAAAAGAATATGCACTTGGTGGTCGCTTTCGATGATTTTGTACATGAATCTAAAAATTGGAGGAACGGTCTTGCCTTGCACTTTAATGTCCAAAAGACTATAATGTCACGAATTTCCAATAAAATAAAATGGAAAAACTTGTTGTGCAAGTTGTAATTACTCCTAAACCCATGAATTGAAAAGAATATGCACTTGGTGATCGTTTTCAATGATTTTGTACATGAAACTAAAAATTGGAGGAATGGTCTTGCCTTGCACTTTAATGTCCAAAAAACTATAATGTCACGAATTTCCAATAAAATAAAACGGAAAAACTTGTTGTGCAAGTTGTAATTATTCCTAAACTCATGAATTGAAAAGAATATGCACTTGGTGATCGTTTTCGATGATTTTGTACATGAAACTAAAAACTTTAGGAACGGTCTGGCCCTGGGCATTAATCTCCAAGAAACTATAACGACACGAAATTCACGTAAAATAAAATGGAAAAACTCGTTGTGCAAGTTGTAATTATTCCTAAACTCATGAATTGAAAAGAATATGCACTTGGTGGTCGCTTTCGATGATTTTGTACATGAATTTAAAAATTGGAGGAACGGTCTTGCCTTGCACTTTAATGTCCAAAAGACTATAATGTCACGAATTTCCAATAAAATAAAATGGAAAAACTTGTTGTGCAAGTTGTAATTATTCCTAAACTCATGAATTGAAAAGAATATGCACTTGGTGGTCGCTTTCGATGATTTTGTACATGAAACTAAAAACATTAGGAACGGTCTGGCCCTGGGCATTAATCTCCAAGAAACTATAACGACACGAAATTCACGTAAAATAAAATGGAAAAACTTGTTGTGCAAGTTGTAATTATTCCTAAACTCATGAATTGAAAAGAATATGCACTTGGTGGTCGCTTTTAATGATTTTGTACATGAAACTAAAAATTGGAGGAACGGTCTTGCCTTGCACTTTAATGTCCAAAAGACTATAATGTCACGAATTTCCAATAAAATAAAATGGAAAAACTTGTCGTGCAAGTTGTAATTATTCCTAAACTCATGAATTGAAAAGAATATGCACTTGGTGGTCGCTTTCGATGATTTTGTACATGAAACTAAAAACTTTAGGAACGGTCTGGACCTGGGCATTAATCTCCAAGAAACTATAACGACACGAAATTCACGTAAAATAAAATGGAAAAACTCGTTGTGCAAGTTGTAATTATTCCTAAACTCATGAATTGAAAAGAATATGCACTTGGTGGTCGCTTTTAATGATTTTGTACATGAAACTAAAAACTTTAGGAACGGTCTTGCCTTGCACTTTAATGTCCAAAAAACTATAATGTCACGAATTTCCAATAAAATAAAATGGAAAAACTCGTTGTGCAAGTTGTAATTATTCCTAAACTCATGAATTGAAAAGAATATGCACTTGGTGATCGTTTTCAATGATTTTGTACATGAAACTAAAAATTGGAGGAACGGTCTTGCCTGGCACTTTAATGTCCAAAAAACTATAAAGTCACGAATTTCCAATAAATTAAAATGGAAAAACTTGTTGTGCAAGTTGTAATTATTCCTAAACTCATGAATTGAAAAGAATATGCACTTGGTGGTCGCTTTCGATGATTTTGTATATGAAAATAAGAACTTTAGGAACGGTCTGGCCCTGGGCATTAATCTCCAAGAAACTATAACGACACGAAATTCACGTAAAATAAAATGGAAAAACTCGTTGTGCAAGTTGTAATTATTCCTAAACTCATGAATTGAAAAGAATATGCACTTGGTGGTCGCTTTCGATGATTTTGTACATGAAACTAAGAACTTTAGGAACGGTCTGGCCCTGGGCATTAATCTCCAAGAAACTATAACGACACGAAATTCACGTAAAATAAAATGGAAAAACTCGTCGTGCAAGTTGCAATTATTCCTAAACTCATGAATTGAAAAGAATATGCACTTGGTGGTCGTTTTCAATGATTTTGTACATGAATCTAAAAATTGGAGGAACGGTCTTGCCTTGCACTTTAATGTCTAACAAAATATAATATCACGAAATTCACGTAAAATAAAATGGAAAAACTTGCCGTGCAAGTTGTAATTATTCCTAAACTCATGAATTGAAAAGAATATGCACTTGGTGGTCGTTTTCAATGATTTTGTACATGAAACTAAAAATTGGAGGAACGGTCTTGCCTTGCACTTTAATGTCCAAAAAACTATAATGTCACGAATTTCCAATAAAATAAAATGGAAAAACTTGTTGTGCAAGTTGTAATTACTCCTAAACTCATGAATTGAAAAGAATATGCACTTGGTGATCGTTTTCAATGATTTTGTACATGAATCTAAAAATTGGAGGAACGGTCTTGCCTTGCACTTTAATGTCTAACAAAATATAATATCACGAAATTCACGTAAAATAAAATGGAAAAACTTGTCGTGCAAGTTGTAATTATTCCTAAACTCATGAATTGAAAAGAATATGCACTTGGTGATCGTTTTCAATGATTTTGTACATGAATCTTAAAATTGGAGGAACGGTCTTGCCTTGCACTTTAATGTCTAACAAAATATAATATCAAGAAATTCACGTAAAATAAAATGGAAAAACTTGTCGTGCAAGTTGTAATTATTCCTAAACTCATGAATTGAAAAGAATATGCACTTGGTGGTCGGTTTCGATGATTTTGTACATGAAACTAAAAATTGGAGGAACAGTCTTGCCTTGCACTTTAATGTCCAAAAAACTATAATGTCACGAATTTCCAATAAAATAAAACGGAAAAACTTGTTGTGCAAGTTGCAATTACTCCTAAACTCATGAATTGAAAAGAATATGCACTTGGTGGTCGTTTTTAATGATTTTGTACATGAAACTAAAAATTGGAGAAACGGTCTTGCCTTGCACTTTAATGCCTAAAAAAATATAATATCACGGAATTCACGTAAAATAAAATGGAAAAACTTGTTGTGCAAGTTGCAATTATTCCTAAACTCATGAATTGAAAAGAATATGCACTTGGTGGTCGCTTTCGATGATTTTGTACATGAAACTAAAAACTTTAGGAACGGTCTGGCCCTGGGCATTAATCTCCAAGAAACTATAACGACACGAGATTCACATAAAATAAAATGGAAAAACTCGTTGTGCAAGTTGCAATTATTCCTAAACTCATGAATTGAAAAGAATATGCACTTGGTGGTCGCTTTCGATGATTTTGTACATGAAACTAAAAACATTAGGAACGGTCTGGCCCTGGGCATGAATCTCCAAGAAACTATAACGACACGAGATTCACATAAAATAAAATGGAAAAACTCGTTGTGCAAGTTGTAATTATTCCTAAGCTCATGAATTGAAAAGAATATGCACTTGGTGGTCGGTTTCGATGATTTTGTACATGAAACTAAAAATTGGAGGAACAGTCTTGCCTTGCACTTTAATGTCCAAAAAACTATAATGTCACGAATTTCCAATAAAATAAAACGGAAAAACTTGTTGTGCAAGTTGCAATTACTCCTAAACTCATGAATTGAAAAGAATATGCACTTGGTGGTCGCTTTTAATGATTCTGTCCATGAAACTAAAAATTGGAGGAACGGTCTTGCCTTGCACTTTAATGTCTAACAAAATATAATATCACGAAATTCACGTAAAATAAAATGGAAAAACTTGTAGTGCAAGTTGTAATTATTCCTAAACTCATGAATTGAAAAGAATATGCACTTGGTGGTCGCTTTTAATGATTTTGTCCATGAAACTAAAAATTGGAGGAACGGTCTTGCCTTGCACTTTAATGTCTAACAAAATATAATATCACGAAATTCACGTAAAATAAAATGGAAAAACTTGTAGTGCAAGTTGTAATTATTCCTAAACTCATGAATTGAAAAGAATATGCACTTGGTGGTCGTTTTTAATGATTTTGTACATGAAACTAAAAATTGGAGGAACGGTCTTGCCTTGCACTTTAATGTCCAAAAAACTATAATGTCACGAATTTCCAATAAAATAAAATGGAAAAACTTGTTGTGCAAGTTGTAATTATTCCTAAAGTCATGAATTGAAAAGAATATGCACTTGGTGATCGTTTTTAATGATTTTGTACATCAAAACTAATAATTGGAGGAACGGTCTTGCCTTGCACTTTAATGTCGAAAAAACTATATTGTCACGAATTTCCAATAAAATAAAATGGAAAAACTCGTTGTGCAAGTTGTAATTATTCCTAAACTCATGAATGGAAAAGAATATGCACTAGGTGATCGTTTTCAATGATTTTGTACATGAAACTAAAAATTGGAGGAACGGTCTTGCCTTGCACTTTAATGTCCCAAAAACTATAATGTCACGAATTTCCAATAAAATAAAATGGAAAAACTTGTGGTGCAAGTTGTAATTACTCCTAAACTCATGAATTGAAAAGAATATGCACTTGGTGGTCGTTTTTAATGATTTTGTACATGAAACTAAATATTGGAGGAACGGTCTTGCCTTGCACTTTAATGTCCAAAAAACTATAATGTCACGAATTTCCAATAGAATAAAATGGAAAAACTGGTTGTGCAAGTTGTAATTATTCCTAAACTCATGAATTGAAAAGAATATGCACTTGGTGGTCGTTTTTAATGATTTTGTACATGAAACTAAAAATTGGAGGAACGGTCTTGCCTTGCACTTTAATGTCCAAAAAACTATAATGTCACGAATTTCCAATAAAATAAAATGGAAAAACTTGTTGTGCAAGTTGTAATTATTCCTAAACTCATGAATTGAAAAGAATATGCACTTGGTGATCGTTTTCAATGATTTTGTACATGAAACTAAAAATTGGAGGAACGGTCTTGCCTTGCACTTTAATGTCGAAAAAACTATATTGTCACGAATTTCCAATAAAATAAAATGGAAAAACTTGTTGTGCAAATTGTAATTATTCCTAAACTCATGAATTGAAAAGAATATGCACTTGGTGATCGTTTTCAATGATTTTGTACATGAAACTAAAAATTGGAGGAACGGTCTTGCCTTGCACTTTAATGTCCAAAAAACTATAATGTCACGAATTTCCAATAAAATAAAATGGAGAAACTGGTTGTGCAAGTTGTAATTATTCCTAAACTCATGAATGGAAAAGAATATGCACTAGGTGATCGTTTTCAATGATTTTGTACATGAAACTAAAAATTGGAGGAACGGTCTTGCCTTGCACTTTATTGTCCCAAAAACTATAATGTCACGAATTTCCAATAAAATAAAATGGAAAAACTTGTGGTGCAAGTTGTAATTACTCCTAAACTCATGAATTGAAAAGAATATGCACTAGGTGATCGTTTTCAATGATTTTGTACATGAAACTAAAAATTGGAGGAACGGTCTTGCCTTGCACTTTAATGTCCAAAAAACTATAATGTCACGAATTTTCAATAAAATAAAATGGAAAAACTCGTTGTGCAAGTTGTAATTATTCCTAAACTCATGAATTGAAAAGAATATGCACTTGGTGGTCGTTTTTAATGATTTTGTACATGAAACTAAAAATTGGAGGAACGGTCTTGCCTTGCACTTTAATGTCCAAAAAACTATAATGTCACGAATTTCCAATAAAATAAAATGGAAAAACTTGTTGTGCAAGTTGTAATTATTTCTAAACTCATGAATTGAAAAGAATATGCACTCGGTGATCGTTTTCAATGATTTTGTACATGAAACTAAATATTGGAGGAACGGTCTTGCCTTGCACTTTAATGTCCAAAAAACTATAATGTCACGAATTTCCAATAGAATAAAATGGAAAAACTGGTTGTGCAAGTTGTAATTATTCCTAAACTCATGAATTGAAAAGAATATGCACTTGGTGGTCGTTTTTAATGATTTTGTACATGAAACTAAAAATTGGAGGAACGGTCTTGCCTTGCACTTTAATGTCCAAAAAACTATAATGTCACGAATTTCCAATAAAATAAAATGGAAAAACTTGTTGTGCAAGTTGTAATTATTCCTAAACTCATGAATTGAAAAGAATATGCACTTGGTGATCGTTTTCAATGATTTTGTACATCAAAACTAATAATTGGAGGAACGGTCTTGCCTTGCACTTTAATGTCGAAAAAACTATATTGTCACGAATTTCCAATAAAATAAAATGGAAAAACTTGTTGTGCAAATTGTAATTATTCCTAAACTCATGAATTGAAAAGAATATGCACTTGGTGATCGTTTTCAATGATTTTGTACATGAAACTAAAAATTGGAGGAACGGTCTTGCCTTGCACTTTAATGTCGAAAAAACTATATTGTCACGAATTTCCAATAAAATAAAATGGAAAAACTTGTTGTGCAAATTGTAATTATTCCTAAACTCATGAATTGAAAAGAATATGCACTTGGTGATCGTTTTCAATGATTTTGTACATGAAACTAAAAATTGGAGGAACGGTCTTGCCTTGCACTTTAATGTCCAAAAAACTATAATGTCACGAATTTCCAATAAAATAAAATGGAAAAACTGGTTGTGCAAGTTGTAATTATTCCTAAACTCATGAATGGAAAAGAATATGCACTAGGTGATCGTTTTCAATGATTTTGTACATGAAACTAAAAATTGGAGGAACGGTCTTGCCTTGCACTTTATTGTCCCAAAAACTATAATGTCACGAATTTTGAATAAAATAAAATGGAAAAACTCGTTGTGCAAGTTGTAATTATTCCTAAACTCATGAATTGAAAAGAATATGCACTTGGTGGTCGCTTTTAATGATTTTGTACATGAAACTAAAAATTGGAGGAACGGTCTTGCCTTGCACTTTAATGTCCAAAAAACTATAATGTCACGAATTTCCAATAAAATAAAATGGAAAAACTGGTTGTGCAAGTTGTAATTATTCCTAAACTCATGAATTGAAAAGAATATGCACTTGGAAATCGTTTTCAATGATTTTGTACATGAAACTAAAAATTGGAGGAACGGTCTTGCCTTGCACTTTAATGTCCAAAAAACTATAATGTCACGAATTTCCAATAAAATAAAATGGAAAAACTTGTTGTGCAAATTGTAATTATTCCTAAACTCATGAATTGAAAAGAATATGCACTTGGTGATCGTTTTCAATGATTTTGTACATGAAACTAAAAATTGGAGGAACGGTCTTGCCTTGCACTTTAATGTCCAAAAAACTATAATGTCACGAATTTCCAACAAAATAAAATGGAAAAACTCGTTGTGCAAGTTGTAATTATTCCTAAACTCATGAATTGAAAAGAATATGCACTTGGTGATCGTTTTCAATGATTTTGTACATGAAACTAAAAATTGGAGGAACGGTCTTGCCTTGCACTTTACTGTCCAAAAAACTATAATGTCACGAATTTCCAATAAAATAAAATGGAAAAACTCGTTGTGCAAGTTGTAATTATTCCTAAACTCATGAATTGAAAAGAATATGCACTTGGTGGTCGTTTTTAATGATTTTGTACATGAAACTAAAAACTGGAGGAACGGTCTTGCCTTGCACTTTAATGTCCAAAAAACTATAATGTCACGAATTTCCAATAAAATAAAATGGAAAAACTCGTTGTGCAAGTTGTAATTATTCCTAAACCCATGAATTGAAAAGAATATGCACTTGGTGGTCGTTTTTCATGATTTTGTACATGAAACTAAAAATTGGAGGAACGGTCTCGCCTTGCACTTTAATGTCCAAAAAACTATAATGTCACGAATTTCCAATGAAATAAAATGGAAAAACTTGTTGTGCAAGTTGCAATTACTCCTAAACTCATGAATTGAAAAGAATATGCACTTGGTGATCGTTTTCAATGATTTTGTACATGAAACTAAAAATTGGAGGAACGGTCTTGCCTTGCACTTTAATGTCCAAAAAACTATAATGTCACGAATTTCCAATAAAATAAAATGGAAAAACTTGTTGTGCAAGTTGCAATTACTCCTAAACTCATGAATTGAAAAGAATATGCACTTGGTGGTCGCTTTCGATGATTTCGTACATGAAAATAAAAATTGGAGGAATGGTCTTGCCTTGTACTTTAATGTCTAAAGAAATATGATACCACGAAATTCACGTAAAATGAAATGGAAAAACTCGTTGTGCAAGTTGTAATTATTCCTAAACTCATGAATTGAAAAGAATATGCACTTGGTGGTCGCTTTTCATGATTTTGTACATGAAACTAAAAATTGGAGGAACGGATATCGCCTTGCACTTTAATGTCCAAAAAACTATAATGTCACGAATTTCCAATGAAATAAAATGGAAAAACTTGTTGTGCACGTTGTAATTATTCCTAAACTCATGAATTGAAAAGAATATGCACTTGGTGATCGTTTTCAATGATTTTGTACATGAAACTAAAAATTGGAGGAACGGTCTTGCCTTGCACTTTAATGTCCAAAAAACTATAATGTCACGAATTTCCAATAAAATAAAATGGAAAAACTTGTTGTGCAAGTTGCAATTACTCCTAAACTCATGAATTGAAAAGAATATGCACTTGGTGGTCGCTTTCGATGATTTTGTACATGAAACTAAAAATTGGAGGAACGGTCTTGCCTTGTACTTTAATGTCTAAAGAAATTTGATACCACGAAATTCACGTAAAATAAAATGGAAAAACTTGTTGTGCAAGTTGCAATTACTCCTAAATTCATGAATTGAAAAGAATATGCACTTGGTGGTCGCTTTCGATGATTTTGTACATGAAACTAAAAATTGGAGGAACGGTCTCGCCTTGCACTTTAATGTCCAAAAAACTATAATGTCACGAATTTCCAATGAAATAAAATGGAAAAACTTGTTGTGCACGTTGTAATTATTCCTAAACTCATGAATTGAAAAGAATATGCACTTGGTGATCGTTTTCAATGATTTTGTACATGAAACTAAAAATTGGAGGAACGGTCTTGCCTTGCACTTTAATGCCCAAAAAACTATAATGTCACGAATTTCCAATAAAATAAAATGGAAAAACTTGTTGTGCAAGTTGCAATTACTCCTAAACTCATGAATTGAAAAGAATATGCACTTGGTGGTCGCTTTCGATGATTTTGTACATGAAACTAAAAATTGGAGGAACGTTCTTGCCTTGTACTTTAATGTCTAAAGAAATATGATACCACGAAATTCACGTAAAATAAAATGGAAAAACTTGTTGTGCAAGTTGCAATTACTCCTAAACTCATGAATTGAAAAGAATATGCACTTGGTGGTCGCTTTCGATGATTTTGTACATGAAACTAAAAATTGGAGGAACGGTCTCGCCTTGCACTTTAATGTCCAAAAAACTATAATGTCACGAATTTCCAATGAAATAAAATGGAAAAACTTGTTGTGCACGTTGTAATTATTCCTAAACTCATGAATTGAAAAGAATATGCACTTGGTGATCGTTTTCAATGATTTTGTACATGAAACTAAAAATTGGAGGAACGGTCCTGCCTTGCACTTTAATGTCCAAAAAACTATAATGTCACGAATTTCCAATAAAATAAAATGGAAAAACTTGTTGTGCAAGTTGCAATTACTCCTAAACTCATGAATTGAAAAGAATATGCACTTGGTGGTCGCTTTCGATGATTTTGTACATGAAACTAAAAATTGGAGGAACGTTCTTGCCTTGTACTTTAATGTCTAAAGAAATATGATACCACGAAATTCACGTAAAATAAAATGGAAAAACTTGTTGTGCAAGTTGCAATTACTCCTAAACTCATGAATTGAAAAGAATATGCACTTGGTGGTCGCTTTCGATGATTTTGTACATGAAACTAAAAATTGGAGGAACGGTCTCGCCTTGCACTTTAATGTCCAAAAAACTATAATGTCACGAATTTCCAATGAAATAAAATGGAAAAACTTGTTGTGCACGTTGTAATTATTCCTAAACTCATGAATTGAAAAGAATATGCACTTGGTGGTCGCTTTCAATGATTTTGTACATGAAACTAAAAATTGGAGGAACGGTCTTGCCTTGCACTTTAATGTCCAAAAAACTATAATGTCACGAATTTCCAATAAAATAAAATGGAAAAACTTGTTGTGCAAGTTGCAATTACTCCTAAACTCATGAATTGAAAAGAATATGCACTTGGTGGTCGCTTTCGATGATTTCGTACATGAAAATAAAAATTGGAGGAATGGTCTTGCCTTGTACTTTAATGTCTAAAGAAATATGATACCACGAAATTCACGTAAAATGAAATGGAAAAACTCGTTGTGCAAGTTGTAATTATTCCTAAACTCATGAATTGAAAAGAATATGCACTTGGTGGTCGCTTTTCATGATTTTGTACATGAAACTAAAAATTGGAGGAACGGTCTCGCCTTGCACTTTAATGTCCAAAAAACTATAATGTCACGAATTTCCAATGAAATAAAATGGAAAAACTTGTTGTGCACGTTGTAATTATTCCTAAACTCATGAATTGAAAAGAATATGCACTTGGTGATCGTTTTCAATGATTTTGTACATGAAACTAAAAATTGGAGGAACGGTCTTGCCTTGCACTTTAATGCCCAAAAAACTATAATGTCACGAATTTCCAATAAAATAAAATGGAAAAACTTGTTGTGCAAGTTGCAATTACTCCTAAACTCATGAATTGAAAAGAATATGCACTTGGTGGTCGCTTTCGATGATTTTGTACATGAAACTAAAAATTGGAGGAACGTTCTTGCCTTGTACTTTAATGTCTAAAGAAATATGATACCACGAAATTCACGTAAAATAAAATGGAAAAACTTGTTGTGCAAGTTGCAATTACTCCTAAACTCATGAATTGAAAAGAATATGCACTTGGTGGTCGCTTTCGATGATTTTGTACATGAAACTAAAAATTGGAGGAACGGTCTCGCCTTGCACTTTAATGTCCAAAAAACTATAATGTCACGAATTTCCAATGAAATAAAATGGAAAAACTTGTTGTGCACGTTGTAATTATTCCTAAACTCATGAATTGAAAAGAATATGCACTTGGTGATCGTTTTCAATGATTTTGTACATGAAACTAAAAATTGGAGGAACGGTCCTGCCTTGCACTTTAATGTCCAAAAAACTATAATGTCACGAATTTCCAATAAAATAAAATGGAAAAACTTGTTGTGCAAGTTGCAATTACTCCTAAACTCATGAATTGAAAAGAATATGCACTTGGTGGTCGCTTTCGATGATTTTGTACATGAAACTAAAAATTGGAGGAACGTTCTTGCCTTGTACTTTAATGTCTAAAGAAATATGATACCACGAAATTCACGTAAAATAAAATGGAAAAACTTGTTGTGCAAGTTGCAATTACTCCTAAACTCATGAATTGAAAAGAATATGCACTTGGTGGTCGCTTTCGATGATTTTGTACATGAAACTAAAAATTGGAGGAACGGTCTCGCCTTGCACTTTAATGTCCAAAAAACTATAATGTCACGAATTTCCAATGAAATAAAATGGAAAAACTTGTTGTGCACGTTGTAATTATTCCTAAACTCATGAATTGAAAAGAATATGCACTTGGTGGTCGCTTTCAATGATTTTGTACATGAAACTAAAAATTGGAGGAACGGTCTTGCCTTGCACTTTAATGTCCAAAAAACTATAATGTCACGAATTTCCAATAAAATAAAATGGAAAAACTTGTTGTGCAAGTTGCAATTACTCCTAAACTCATGAATTGAAAAGAATATGCACTTGGTGGTCGCTTTCGATGATTTGGTACATGAAACTAAAAATTGGAGGAATGGTCTTGCCTTGTACTTTAATGTCTAAAGAAATATGATACCACGAAATTCACGTAAAATGAAATGGAAAAACTCGTTGTGCAAGTTGTAATTATTCCTAAACTCATGAATTGAAAAGAATATGCACTTGGTGGTCGCTTTTCATGATTTTGTACATGAAACTAAAAATTGGAGGAACGGTCTCGCCTTGCACTTTAATGTCCAAAAAACTATAATGTCACGAATTTCCAATGAAATAAAATGGAAAAACTTGTTGTGCACGTTGTAATTATTCCTAAACTCATGAATTGAAAAGAATATGCACTTGGTGATCGTTTTCAATAATTTTGTACATGAAACTAAAAATTGGAGGAACGTTCTTGCCTTGTACTTTAATGTCTAAAGAAATATGATACCACGAAATTCACGTAAAATAAAATGGAAAAACTTGTTGTGCAAGTTGCAATTACTCCTAAACTCATGAATTGAAAAGAATATGCACTTGGTGATCGTTTTCAATGATTTTGTACATGAAACTAAAAATTGGAGGAACGGTCTTGCCTTGCACTTTAATGCCCAAAAAACTATAATGTCACGAATTTCCAATAAAATAAAATGGAAAAACTTGTTGTGCAAGTTGCAATTACTCCTAAACTCATGAATTGAAAAGAATATGCACTTGGTGGTCGCTTTCGATGATTTTGTACATGAAACTAAAAATTGGAGGAACGTTCTTGCCTTGTACTTTAATGTCTAAAGAAATATGATACCACGAAATTCACGTAAAATAAAATGGAAAAACTTGTTGTGCAAGTTGCAATTACTCCTAAACTCATGAATTGAAAAGAATATGCACTTGGTGGTCGCTTTCGATGATTTTGTACATGAAACTAAAAATTGGAGGAACGGTCTCGCCTTGCACTTTAATGTCCAAAAAACTATAATGTCACGAATTTCCAATTAAATAAAATGGAAAAACTTGTTGTGCACGTTGTAATTATTCCTAAACTCATGAATTGAAAAGAATATGCACTTGGTGATCGTTTTCAATGATTTTGTACATGAAACTAAAAATTGGAGGAACGGTCCTGCCTTGCACTTTAATGTCCAAAAAACTATAATGTCACGAATTTCCAATAAAATAAAATGGAAAAACTTGTTGTGCAAGTTGCAATTACTCCTAAACTCATGAATTGAAAAGAATATGCACTTGGTGGTCGCTTTCGATGATTTTGTACATGAAACTAAAAATTGGAGGAACGTTCTTGCCTTGTACTTTAATGTCTAAAGAAATATGATACCACGAAATTCACGTAAAATAAAATGGAAAAACTTGTTGTGCAAGTTGCAATTACTCCTAAACTCATGAATTGAAAAGAATATGCACTTGGTGGTCGCTTTCGATGATTTTGTACATGAAACTAAAAATTGGAGGAACGGTCTCGCCTTGCACTTTAATGTCCAAAAAACTATAATGTCACGAATTTCCAATGAAATAAAATGGAAAAACTTGTTGTGCACGTTGTAATTATTCCTAAACTCATGAATTGAAAAGAATATGCACTTGGTGGTCGCTTTCAATGATTTTGTACATGAAACTAAAAATTGGAGGAACGGTCTTGCCTTGCACTTTAATGTCCAAAAAACTATAATGTCACGAATTTCCAATAAAATAAAATGGAAAAACTTGTTGTGCAAGTTGCAATTACTCCTAAACTCATGAATTGAAAAGAATATGCACTTGGTGGTCGCTTTCGATGATTTGGTACATGAAACTAAAAATTGGAGGAATGGTCTTGCCTTGTACTTTAATGTCTAAAGAAATATGATACCACGAAATTCACGTAAAATGAAATGGAAAAACTCGTTGTGCAAGTTGTAATTATTCCTAAACTCATGAATTGAAAAGAATATGCACTTGGTGGTCGCTTTTCATGATTTTGTACATGAAACTAAAAATTGGAGGAACGGTCTCGCCTTGCACTTTAATGTCCAAAAAACTATAATGTCACGAATTTCCAATGAAATAAAATGGAAAAACTTGTTGTGCACGTTGTAATTATTCCTAAACTCATGAATTGAAAAGAATATGCACTTGGTGATCGTTTTCAATGATTTTGTACATGAAACTAAAAATTGGAGGAACGTTCTTGCCTTGTACTTTAATGTCTAAAGAAATATGATACCACGAAATTCACGTAAAATAAAATGGAAAAACTTGTTGTGCAAGTTGCAATTACTCCTAAACTCATGAATTGAAAAGAATATGCACTTGGTGGTCGCTTTCGATGATTTTGTACATGAAACTAAAAATTGGAGGAACAGTCTCGCCTTGCACTTTAATGTCCAAAAAACTATAATGTCACGAATTTCCAATGAAATAAAATGGAAAAACTTGTTGTGCAAGTTGCAATTACTCCTAAACTCATGAATTGAAAAGAATATGCACTTGGTGGTCGCTTTCGATGATTTGGTACATGAAACTAAAAATTGGAGGAACGTTCTTGCCTTGTACTTTAATGTCTAAAGAAATATGATACCACGAATTTCACGTAAAATAAAATGGAAAAACTTGTTGTGCAAGTTGCAATTACTCCTAAACTCATGAATTGAAAAGAATATGCACTTGGTGGTCGCTTTCGATGATTTTGTACATGAAACTAAAAATTGGAGGAACGGTCTCGCCTTGCACTTTAATGTCCAAAAAACTATAATGTCACGAATTTCCAATGAAATAAAATGGAAAAACTTGTTGTGCACGTTGTAATTATTCCTAAACTCATGAATTGAAAAGAATATGCACTTGGTGATCGTTTTCAATGATTTTGTACATGAAACTAAAAATTGGAGGAACGGTCTTGCCTTGCACTTTAATGTCCAAAAAACTATAATGTCACGAATTTCCAATAAAATAAAATGGAAAAACTTGTTGTGCAAGTTGCAATTACTCCTAAACTCATGAATTGAAAAGAATATGCACTTGGTGGTCGCTTTCGATGATTTCGTACATGAAAATAAAAATTGGAGGAATGTTCTTGCCTTGTACTTTAATGTCTAAAGAAATATGATACCACGAAATTCACGTAAAATAAAATGGAAAAACTCGTTGTGCAAGTTGTAATTATTCCTAAACTCATGAATTGAAAAGAATATGCACTTGGTGGTCGCTTTTCATGATTTTGTACATGAAACTAAAAATTGGAGGAACGGTCTCGCCTTGCACTTTAATGTCCAAAAAACTATAATGTCACGAATTTCCAATGAAATAAAATGGAAAAACTTGTTGTGCACGTTGTAATTATTCCTAAACTCATGAATTGAAAAGAATATGCACTTGGTGATCGTTTTCAATGATTTTGTACATGAAACTAAAAATTGGAGGAACGGTCTTGCCTTGCACTTTAATGTCCAAAAAACTATAATGTCACGAATTTCCAATAAAATAAAATGGAAAAACTTGTTGTGCAAGTTGCAATTACTCCTAAACTCATGAATTGAAAAGAATATGCACTTGGTGGTCGCTTTCGATGATTTGGTACATGAAACTAAAAATTGGAGGAACGTTCTTGCCTTGTACTTTAATGTCTAAAGAAATATGATACCACGAATTTCACGTAAAATAAAATGGAAAAACTTGTTGTGCAAGTTGCAATTACTCCTAAACTCATGAATTGAAAAGAATATGCACTTGGTGGTCGCTTTCGATGATTTTGTACATGAAACTAAAAATTGGAGGAACGGTCTCGCCTTGCACTTTAATGTCCAAAAAACTATAATGTCACGAATTTCCAATGAAATAAAATGGAAAAACTTGTTGTGCACGTTGTAATTATTCCTAAACTCATGAATTGAAAAGAATATGCACTTGGTGATCGTTTTCAATGATTTTGTACATGAAACTAAAAATTGGAGGAACGGTCTTGCCTTGCACTTTAATGTCCAAAAAACTATAATGTCACGAATTTCCAATAAAATAAAATGGAAAAACTTGTTGTGCAAGTTGCAATTACTCCTAAACTCATGAATTGAAAAGAATATGCACTTGGTGGTCGCTTTCGATGATTTTGTACATGAAACTAAAAATTGGAGGAACGTTCTTGCCTTGTACTTTAATGTCTAAAGAAATATGATACCACGAAATTCACGTAAAATAAAATGGAAAAACTTGTTGTGCAAGTTGCAATTACTCCTAAACTCATGAATTGAAAAGAATATGCACTTGGTGGTCGCTTTCGATGATTTTGTACATGAAACTAAAAATTGGAGGAACGGTCTTGCCTTGCACTTTAATGTCCAAAAAACTATAATGTCACGAATTTCCAATGAAATAAAATGGAAAAACTTGTTGTGCACGTTGTAATTATTCCTAAACTCATGAATTGAAAAGAATATGCACTTGGTGATCGTTTTCCATGATTTTGTACATGAAACTAAAAATTGGAGGAACGGTCCTGCCTTGCACTTTAATGTCCAAAAAACTATAATGTCACGAATTTCCAATAAAATAAAATGGAAAAACTTGTTGTGCAAGTTGCAATTACTCCTAAACTCATGAATTGAAAAGAATATGCACTTGGTGGTCGCTTTCGATGATTTTGTACATGAAACTAAAAATTGGAGGAACGTTCTTGCCTTGTACTTTAATGTCTAAAGAAATATGATACCACGAAATTCACGTAAAATAAAATGGAAAAACTTGTTGTGCAAGTTGCAATTACTCCTAAACTCATGAATTGAAAAGAATATGCACTTGGTGGTCGCTTTCGATGATTTTGTACATGAAACTAAAAATTGGAGGAACGGTCTCGCCTTGCACTTTAATGTCCAAAAAACTATAATGTCACGAATTTCCAATGAAATAAAATGGAAAAACTTGTTGTGCACGTTGTAATTATTCCTAAACTCATGAATTGAAAAGAATATGCACTTGGTGATCGTTTTCAATGATTTTGTACATGAAACTAAAAATTGGAGGAACGGTCTTGCCTTGCACTTTAATGTCCAAAAAACTATAATGTCACGAATTTCCAATAAAATAAAATGGAAAAACTTGTTGTGCAAGTTGCAATTACTCCTAAACTCATGAATTGAAAAGAATATGCACTTGGTGGTCGCTTTCGATGATTTCGTACATGAAAATAAAAATTGGAGGAATGGTCTTGCCTTGTACTTTAATGTCTAAAGAAATATGATACCACGAAATTCACGTAAAATGAAATGGAAAAACTCGTTGTGCAAGTTGTAATTATTCCTAAACTCATGAATTGAAAAGAATATGCACTTGGTGGTCGCTTTTAATGATTTTTTACATGAAACTAAAAATTGGAGGAACGGTCTCGCCTTGCACTTTAATTTCCAAAAAACTATAATGTCACGAATTTCCAATGAAATAAAATGGAAAAACTTGTTGTGCACGTTGTAATTATTCCTAAACTCATGAATTGAAAAGAATATGCACTTGGTGATCGTTTTCAATGATTTTGTACATGAAACTAAAAATTGGAGGAACGGTCTTGCCTTGCACTTTAATGTCCAAAAAACTATAATGTCACGAATTTCCAATAAAATAAAATGGAAAAACTTGTTGTGCAAGTTGCAATTACTCCTAAACTCATGAATTGAAAAGAATATGCACTTGGTGGTCGCTTTCGATGATTTGGTACATGAAACTAAAAATTGGAGGAACGTTCTTGCCTTGTACTTTAATGTCTAAAGAAATATGATACCACGAATTTCACGTAAAATAAAATGGAAAAACTTGTTGTGCAAGTTGCAATTACTCCTAAACTCATGAATTGAAAAGAATATGCACTTGGTGGTCGCTTTCGATGATTTTGTACATGAAACTAAAAATTGGAGGAACGGTCTCGCCTTGCACTTTAATGTCCAAAAAACTATAATGTCACGAATTTCCAATGAAATAAAATGGAAAAACTTGTTGTGCACGTTGTAATTATTCCTAAACTCATGAATTGAAAAGAATATGCACTTGGTGATCGTTTTCAATGATTTTGTACATGAAACTAAAAATTGGAGGAACGGTCTTGCCTTGCACTTTAATGTCCAAAAAACTATAATGTCACGAATTTCCAATAAAATAAAATGGAAAAACTTGTTGTGCAAGTTGCAATTACTCCTAAACTCATGAATTGAAAAGAATATGCACTTGGTGGTCGCTTTCGATGATTTTGTACATGAAACTAAAAATTGGAGGAACGTTCTTGCCTTGTACTTTAATGTCTAAAGAAATATGATACCACGAAATTCACGTAAAATAAAATGGAAAAACTTGTTGTGCAAGTTGCAATTACTCCTAAACTCATGAATTGAAAAGAATATGCACTTGGTGGTCGCTTTCGATGATTTTGTACATGAAACTAAAAATTGGAGGAACGGTCTCGCCTTGCACTTTAATGTCCAAAAAACTATAATGTCACGAATTTCCAATGAAATAAAATGGAAAAACTTGTTGTGCACGTTGTAATTATTCCTAAACTCATGAATTGAAAAGAATATGCACTTGGTGATCGTTTTCCATGATTTTGTACATGAAACTAAAAATTGGAGGAACGGTCCTGCCTTGCACTTTAATGTCCAAAAAACTATAATGTCACGAATTTCCAATAAAATAAAATGGAAAAACTTGTTGTGCAAGTTGCAATTACTCCTAAACTCATGAATTGAAAAGAATATGCACTTGGTGGTCGCTTTCGATGATTTTGTACATGAAACTAAAAATTGGAGGAACGTTCTTGCCTTGTACTTTAATGTCTAAAGAAATATGATACCACGAAATTCACGTAAAATAAAATGGAAAAACTTGTTGTGCAAGTTGCAATTACTCCTAAACTCATGAATTGAAAAGAATATGCACTTGGTGGTCGCTTTCGATGATTTTGTACATGAAACTAAAAATTGGAGGAACGGTCTCGCCTTGCACTTTAATGTCCAAAAAACTATAATGTCACGAATTTCCAATGAAATAAAATGGAAAAACTTGTTGTGCACGTTGTAATTATTCCTAAACTCATGAATTGAAAAGAATATGCACTTGGTGATCGTTTTCAATGATTTTGTACATGAAACTAAAAATTGGAGGAACGGTCTTGCCTTGCACTTTAATGCCCAAAAAACTATAATGTCACGAATTTCCAATAAAATAAAATGGAAAAACTTGTTGTGCAAGTTGCAATTACTCCTAAACTCATGAATTGAAAAGAATATGCACTTGGTGGTCGCTTTCGATGATTTTGTACATGAAACTAAAAATTGGAGGAACGTTCTTGCCTTGTACTTTAATGTCTAAAGAAATATGATACCACGAAATTCACGTAAAATAAAATGGAAAAACTTGTTGTGCAAGTTGCAATTACTCCTAAACTCATGAATTGAAAAGAATATGCACTTGGTGGTCGCTTTCGATGATTTTGTACATGAAACTAAAAATTGGAGGAACGGTCTCGCCTTGCACTTTAATGTCCAAAAAACTATAATGTCACGAATTTCCAATGAAATAAAATGGAAAAACTTGTTGTGCACGTTGTAATTATTCCTAAACTCATGAATTGAAAAGAATATGCACTTGGTGATCGTTTTCAATGATTTTGTACATGAAACTAAAAATTGGAGGAACGGTCTTGCCTTGCACTTTAATGTCCAAAAAACTATAATGTCACGAATTTCCAATAAAATAAAATGGAAAAACTTGTTGTGCAAGTTGCAATTACTCCTAAACTCATGAATTGAAAAGAATATGCACTTGGTGGTCGCTTTCGATGATTTCGTACATGAAAATAAAAATTGGAGGAATGGTCTTGCCTTGTACTTTAATGTCTAAAGAAATATGATACCACGAAATTCACGTAAAATGAAATGGAAAAACTCGTTGTGCAAGTTGTAATTATTCCTAAACTCATGAATTGAAAAGAATATGCACTTGGTGGTCGCTTTTCATGATTTTGTACATGAAACTAAAAATTGGAGGAACGGTCTCGCCTTGCACTTTAATGTCCAAAAAACTATAATGTCACGAATTTCCAATGAAATAAAATGGAAAAACTTGTTGTGCACGTTGTAATTATTCCTAAACTCATGAATTGAAAAGAATATGCACTTGGTGATCGTTTTCAATGATTTTGTACATGAAACTAAAAATTGGAGAAACGGTCTTGCCTTGCACTTTAATGTCCAAAAAACTATAATGTCACGAATTTCCAATAAAATAAAATGGAAAAACTTGTTGTGCAAGTTGCAATTACTCCTAAACTCATGAATTGAAAAGAATATGCACTTGGTGGTCGCTTTCGATGATTTGGTACATGAAACTAAAAATTGGAGGAACGTTCTTGCCTTGTACTTTAATGTCTAAAGAAATATGATACCACGAATTTCACGTAAAATAAAATGGAAAAACTTGTTGTGCAAGTTGCAATTACTCCTAAACTCATGAATTGAAAAGAATATGCACTTGGTGGTCGCTTTCGATGATTTTGTACATGAAACTAAAAATTGGAGGAACGGTCTCGCCTTGCACTTTAATGTCCAAAAAACTATAATGTCACGAATTTCCAATGAAATAAAATGGAAAAACTTGTTGTGCACGTTGTAATTATTCCTAAACTCATGAATTGAAAAGAATATGCACTTGGTGATCGTTTTCAATGATTTTGTACATGAAACTAAAAATTGGAGGAACGGTCTTGCCTTGCACTTTAATGTCCAAAAAACTATAATGTCACGAATTTCCAATAAAATAAAATGGAAAAACTTGTTGTGCAAGTTGCAATTACTCCTAAACTCATGAATTGAAAAGAATATGCACTTGGTGGTCGCTTTCGATGATTTTGTACATGAAACTAAAAATTGGAGGAACGGTCTCGCCTTGCACTTTAATGTCCAAAAAACTATAATGTCACGAATTTCCAATGAAATAAAATGGAAAAACTTGTTGTGCACGTTGTAATTATTCCTAAACTCATGAATTGAAAAGAATATGCACTTGGTGATCGTTTTCAATGATTTTGTACATGAAACTAAAAATTGGAGGAACGGTCTTGCCTTGCACTTTAATGTCCAAAAAACTATAATGTCACGAATTTCCAATAAAATAAAATGGAAAAACTTGTTGTGCAAGTTGCAATTACTCCTAAACTCATGAATTGAAAAGAATATGCACTTGGTGGTCGCTTTCGATGATTTGGTACATGAAACTAAAAATTGGAGGAACGTTCTTGCCTTGTACTTTAATGTCTAAAGAAATATGATACCACGAATTTCACGTAAAATAAAATGGAAAAACTTGTTGTGCAAGTTGCAATTACTCCTAAACTCATGAATTGAAAAGAATATGCACTTGGTGGTCGCTTTCGATGATTTTGTACATGAAACTAAAAATTGGAGGAACGGTCTCGCCTTGCACTTTAATGTCCAAAAAACTATAATGTCACGAATTTCCAATGAAATAAAATGGAAAAACTTGTTGTGCACGTTGTAATTATTCCTAAACTCATGAATTGAAAAGAATATGCACTTGGTGATCGTTTTCAATGATTTTGTACATGAAACTAAAAATTGGAGGAACGGTCTTGCCTTGCACTTTAATGTCCAAAAAACTATAATGTCACGAATTTCCAATAAAATAAAAAGGAAAAACTTGTTGTGCATGTTGCAATTACTCCTAAACTCATGAATTGAAAAGAATATGCACTTGGTGGTCGCTTTCGATGATTTTGTACATGAAACTAAAAATTGGACGAACGTTCTTGCCTTGTACTTTAATGTCTAAAGAAATATGATACCACGAAATTCACGTAAAATAAAATGGAAAAACTTGTTGTGCAAGTTGCAATTACTCCTAAACTCATGAATTGAAAAGAATATGCACTTGGTGGTCGCTTTCGATGATTTTGTACATGAAACTAAAAATTGGAGGAACGGTCTCGCCTTGCACTTTAATGTCCAAAAAACTATAATGTCACGAATTTCCAATGAAATAAAATGGAAAAACTTGTTGTGCACGTTGTAATTATTCCTAAACTCATGAATTGAAAAGAATATGCACTTGGTGATCGTTTTCAATGATTTTGTACATGAAACTAAAAATTGGAGGAACGGTCTTGCCTTGTACTTTAATGTCTAAAGAAATATGATACCACGAAATTCACGTAAAATAAAATGGAAAAACTTGTTGTGCAAGTTGCAATTACTCCTAAACTCATGAATTGAAAAGAATATGCACTTGGTGGTCGCTTTCGATGATTTTGTACATGAAACTAAAAATTGGAGGAACGGTCTCGCCTTGCACTTTAATGTCCAAAAAACTATAATGTCACGAATTTCCAATGAAATAAAATGGAAAAACTTGTTGTGCAAGTTGCAATTACTCCTAAACTCATGAATTGAAAAGAATATGCACTTGGTGGTCGCTTTCGATGATTTTGTACATGAAACTAAAAATTGGAGGAACGGTCTCGCCTTGCACTTTAATGTCCAAAAAACTATAATGTCACGAATTTCCAATGAAATAAAATGGAAAAACTTGTTGTGCACGTTGTAATTATTCCTAAACTCATGAATTGAAAAGAATATGCACTTGGTGGTCGCTTTCGATGATTTTGTACATGAAACTAAAAATTGGAGGAACGGTCTCGCCTTGCACTTTAATGTCCAAAAAACTATAATGTCACGAATTTCCAATGAAATAAAATGGAAAAACTTGTTGTGCACGTTGTAATTATTCCTAAACTCATGAATTGAAAAGAATATGCACTTGGTGATCGTTTTCAATGATTTTGTACATGAAACTAAAAATTGGAGGAACGGTCTTGCCTTGCACTTTAATGTCCAAAAAACTATAATGTCACGAATTTCCAATAAAATAAAATGGAAAAACTTGTTGTGCAAGTTGCAATTACTCCTAAACTCATGAATTGAAAAGAATATGCACTTGGTGATCGTTTTCAATGATTTTGTACATGAAACTAAAAATTGGAGGAACGGTCTTGCCTTGCACTTTAATGTCCAAAAAACTATAATGTCACGAATTTCCAATAAAATAAAATGGAAAAACTTGTTGTGCAAGTTGCAATTACTCCTAAACTCATGAATTGAAAAGAATATGCACTTGGTGGTCGCTTTCGATGATTTTGTACATGAAACTAAAAATTGGAGGAACGGTCTCGCCTTGCACTTTAATGTCCAAAAAACTATAATGTCACGAATTTCCAATGAAATAAAATGGAAAAACTTGTTGTGCACGTTGTAATTATTCCTAAACTCATGAATTGAAAAGAATATGCACTTGGTGATCGTTTTCAATGATTTTGTACATGAAACTAAAAATTGGAGGAACGGTCTTGCCTTGTACTTTAATGTCTAAAGAAATATGATACCACGAAATTCACGTAAAATAGAATGGAAAAACTTGTTGTGCAAGTTGCAATTACTCCTAAACTCATGAATTGAAAAGAATATGCACTTGGTGGTCGCTTTCGATGATTTTGTACATGAAACTAAAAATTGGAGGAACGGTCTTGCCTTGCACTTTAATGTCCAAAAAACTATAATGTCACGAATTTCCAATAAAATAAAATGGAAAAACTTGTTGTGCAAGTTGCAATTACTCCTAAACTCATGAATTGAAAAGAATATGCACTTGGTGGTCGCTTTCGATGATTTCGTACATGAAAATAAAAATTGGAGGAATGGTCTGGCCTTGTACTTTAATGTCTAATGAAATATGATACCACGAAATTCACGTAAAATGAAATGGAAAAACTCGTTGTGCAAGTTGTAATTATTCCTAAACTCATGAATTGAAAAGAATATGCACTTGGTGGTCGCTTTTCATGATTTTGTACATGAAACTAAAAATTGGAGGAACGGTCTCGCCTTGCACTTTAATGTCCAAAAAACTATAATGTCACGAATTTCCAATGAAATAAAATGGAAAAACTTGTTGTGCACGTTGTAATTATTCCTAAACTCATGAATTGAAAAGAATATGCACTTGGTGATCGTTTTCAATGATTTTGTACATGAAACTAAAAATTGGAGGAACGGTCTTGCCTTGCACTTTAATGTCCAAAAAACTATAATGTCACGAATTTCCAATAAAATAAAATGGAAAAACTTGTTGTGCAAGTTGCAATTACTCCTAAACTCATGAATTGAAAAGAATATGCACTTGGTGGTCGCTTTCGATGATTTTGTACATGAAAATAAAAATTGGAGGAACGTTCTTGCCTTGTACTTTAATGTCTAAAGAAATATGATACCACGAAATTCACGTAAAACGAAATGGAAAAACTCGTTGTGCAAGTTGTAATTATTCCTAAACTCATGAATTGAAAAGAATATGCACATGGTGGTCGCTTTTAATGATTTAGTACATGAAACTAAAAATTGGAGGAACGGTCTTGCCTTGCACTTTAATGTCCAAAAAACTATAATATCACGAATTTCCAATAAAATAAAATGGAAAAACTTGTTGTGCAAGTTGCAATTACTCCTAAACTCATGAATTGAAAAGAATATGCACTTGGTGGTCGCTTTCGATGATTTAGTACATGAAACTAAAAATTGGAGGAACGGTCTTGCCTTGCACTTTAATGTCCATAAAACTATAATGTCACGAATTTCCAATAAAATAAAATGGAAAAACTTGTTGTGCAAGTTGCAATTACTCCTAAACTCATGAATTGAAAAGAATATGCACTTGGTGGTCGCTTTCGATGATTTCGTACATGAAAATAAAAATTGGAGGAATGGTCTTGCCTTGTACTTTAATGTCTAAAGAAATATGATACCACGAAATTCACGTAAAATGAAATGGAAAAACTTGTTGTGCACGTTGTAATTATTCCTAAACTCATGAATTGAAAAGAATATGCACTTGGTGGTCGCTTTCGATGATTTTGTACATGAAACTAAAAATTGGAGGAACGGTCTTGCCTTGCACTTTAATGTCCGAAAAACTATAATGTCACGAATTTCCAATAAAATAAAATGGAAAAACTTGTTGTGCAAGTTGCAATTACTCGTAAACTCATGAATTGAAAAGAATATGCACTTGGTGGTCGCTTTCGATGATTTTGTACATGAAATTAAAAATTGGAGGAACGGTCTTGCCTTGTACTTTAATGTCTAAAGAAATATGATACCACGAAATTCACGTAAAATAAAATGGAAAAACTTGTTGTGCAAGTTGCAATTACTCCTAAACTCATGAATTGAAAAGAATATGCACTTGGTGGTCGCTTTCGATGATTTTGTACATGAAACTAAAAATTGGAGGAACGGTCTCGCCTTGCACTTTAATGTCCAAAAAACTATAATGTCACGAATTTCCAATGAAATAAAATGGAAAAACTTGTTGTGCACGTTGTAATTATTCCTAAACTCATGAATTGAAAAGAATATGCACTTGGTGGTCGCTTTCGATGATTTTGTACATGAAACTAAAAATTGGAGGAACGGTCTTGCCTTGTACTTTAATGTCTAAAGAAATATGATACCACGAAATTCACGTAAAATAAAATGGAAAAACTTGTTGTGCAAGTTGCAATTACTCCTAAACTCATGAATTGAAAAGAATATGCACTTGGTGGTCGCTTTCAATGATTTTGTACATGAAACTAAAAATTGGAGGAACGGTCTTGCCTTGCACTTTAATGTCCAAAAAACTATAATGTCACGAATTTCCAATAAAATAAAATGGAAAAACTTGTTGTGCAAGTTGCAATTACTCCTAAACTCATGAATTGAAAAGAATATGCACTTGGTGGTCGCTTTCGATGATTTTGTACATGAAACTAAAAATTGGAGGAACGGTCTCGCCTTGCACTTTAATGTCCAAAAAACTATAATGTCACGAATTTCCAATAAAATAAAATGGAAAAACTTGTTGTGCAAGTTGCAATTACTCCTAAACTCATGAATTGAAAAGAATATGCACTTGGTGGTCGCTTTCGATGATTTCGTACATGAAAATAAAAATTGGAGGAATGGTCTTGCCTTGTACTTTAATGTCTAATGAAATATGATACCACGAAATTCACGTAAAATGAAATGGAAAAACTCGTTGTGCAAGTTGTAATTATTCCTAAACTCATGAATTGAAAAGAATATGCACTTGGTGGTCGCTTTTCTTGATTTTGTACATGAAACTAAAAATTGGAGGAACGGTCTCGCCTTGCACTTTAATGTCCAAAAAACTATAATGTCACGAATTTCCAATGAAATAAAATGGAAAAACTTGTTGTGCACGTTGTAATTATTCCTAAACTCATGAATTGAAAAGAATATGCACTTGGTGATCGTTTTCAATGATTTTGTACATGAAACTAAAAATTGGAGGAACGGTCTCGCCTTGCACTTTAATGTCCAAAAAACTATAATGTCACGAATTTCCAATGAAATAAAATGGAAAAACTTGTTGTGCAAGTTGCAATTACTCCTAAACTCATGAATTGAAAAGAATATGCACTTGGTGGTCGCTTTCGATGATTTTGTACATGAAACTAAAAATTGGAGGAACGGTCTCGCCTTGCACTTTAATGTCCAAAAAACTATAATGTCACGAATTTCCAATGAAATAAAATGGAAAAACTTGTTGTGCACGTTGTAATTATTCCTAAACTCATGAATTGAAAAGAATATGCACTTGGTGATCGTTTTCAATGATTTTGTACATGAAACTAAAAATTGGAGGAACGGTCTTGCCTTGCACTTTAATGTCCAAAAAACTATAATGTCACGAATTTCCAATAAAATAAAATGGAAAAACTTGTTGTGCAAGTTGCAATTACTCCTAAACTCATGAATTGAAAAGAATATGCACTTGGTGGTTGCTTTCGATGATTTTGTACATGAAACTAAAAATTGGAGGAACGGTCTCGCCTTGCACTTTAATGTCCAAAAAACTATAATGTCACGAATTTCCAATGAAATAAAATGGAAAAACTTGTTGTGCACGTTGTAATTATTCCTAAACTCATGAATTGAAAAGAATATGCACTTGGTGATCGTTTTCAATGATTTTGTACATGAAACTAAAAATTGGAGGAACGGTCTTGCCTTGTACTTTAATGTCTAAAGAAATATGATACCACGAAATTCACGTAAAATAGAATGGAAAAACTTGTTGTGCAAGTTGCAATTACTCCTAAACTCATGAATTGAAAAGAATATGCACTTGGTGGTCGCTTTCGATGATTTTGTACATGAAACTAAAAATTGGAGGAACGGTCTTGCCTTGCACTTTAATGTCCAAAAAACTATAATGTCACGAATTTCCAATAAAATAAAATGGAAAAACTTGTTGTGCAAGTTGCAATTACTCCTAAACTCATGAATTGAAAAGAATATGCACTTGGTGGTCGCTTTCGATGATTTCGTACATGAAAATAAAAATTGGAGGAATGGTCTTGCCTTGTACTTTAATGTCTAATGAAATATGATACCACGAAATTCACGTAAAATGAAATGGAAAAACTCGTTGTGCAAGTTGTAATTATTCCTAAACTCATGAATTGAAAAGAATATGCACTTGGTGGTCGCTTTTCTTGATTTTGTACATGAAACTAAAAATTGGAGGAACGGTCTCGCCTTGCACTTTAATGTCCAAAAAACTATAATGTCACGAATTTCCAATGAAATAAAATGGAAAAACTTGTTGTGCACGTTGTAATTATTCCTAAACTCATGAATTGAAAAGAATATGCACTTGGTGATCGTTTTCAATGATTTTGTACATGAAACTAAAAATTGGAGGAACGATCTTGCCTTGCACTTTAATGTCCAAAAAACTATAATGTCACGAATTTCCAATAAAATAAAATGGAAAAACTTGTTGTGCAAGTTGCAATTACTCCTAAACTCATGAATTGAAAAGAATATGCACTTGGTGGTCGCTTTCGATGATTTGGTACATGAAAATAAAAATTGGAGGAACGTTCTTGCCTTGTACTTTAATGTCTAAAGAAATATGATACCACGAAATTCACGTAAAACGAAATGGAAAAACTCGTTGTGCAAGTTGTAATTATTCCTAAACTCATGAATTGAAAAGAATATGCACATGGTGGTCGCTTTTAATGATTTAGTACATGAAACTAAAAATTGGAGGAACGGTCTTGCCTTGCACTTTAATGTCCAAAAAACTATAATATCACGAATTTCCAATAAAATAAAATGGAAAAACTTGTTGTGCAAGTTGCAATTACTCCTAAACTCATGAATTGAAAAGAATATGCACTTGGTGGTCGCTTTCGATGATTTAGTACATGAAACTAAAAATTGGAGGAACGGTCTTGCCTTGCACTTTAATGTCCATAAAACTATAATGTCACGAATTTCCAATAAAATAAAATGGAAAAACTTGTTGTGCAAGTTGCAATTACTCCTAAACTCATGAATTGAAAAGAATATGCACTTGGTGGTCGCTTTCGATGATTTCGTACATGAAAATAAAAATTGGAGGAATGGTCTTGCCTTGTACTTTAATGTCTAAAGAAATATGATACCACGAAATTCACGTAAAATGAAATGGAAAAACTTGTTGTGCACGTTGTAATTATTCCTAAACTCATGAATTGAAAAGAATATGCACTTGGTGGTCGCTTTCGATGATTTTGTACATGAAACTAAAAATTGGAGGAACGGTCTTGCCTTGCACTTTAATGTCCAAAAAACTATAATGTCACGAATTTCCAATAAAATAAAATGGAAAAACTTGTTGTGCAAGTTGCAATTACTCCTAAACTCATGAATTGAAAAGAATATGCACTTGGTGGTCGCTTTCGATGATTTTGTACATGAAACTAAAAATTGGAGGAACGGTCTCGCCTTGCACTTTAATGTCCAAAAAACTATAATGTCACGAATTTCCAATGAAATAAAATGGAAAAACTTGTTGTGCACGTTGTAATTATTCCTAAACTCATGAATTGAAAAGAATATGCACTTGGTGATCGTTTTCAATGATTTTGTACATGAAACTAAAAATTGGAGGAACGGTCTTGCCTTGCACTTTAATGTCCAAAAAACTATAATGTCACGAATTTCCAATAAAATAAAATGGAAAAACTTGTTGTGCAAGTTGCAATTACTCCTAAACTCATGAATTGAAAAGAATATGCACTTGGTGGTCGCTTTCGATGATTTTGTACATGAAACTAAAAATTGGAGGAACGGTCTCGCCTTGCACTTTAATGTCCAAAAAACTATAATGTCACGAATTTCCAATGAAATAAAATGGAAAAACTTGTTGTGCACGTTGTAATTATTCCTAAACTCATGAATTGAAAAGAATATGCACTTGGTGATCGTTTTCAATGATTTTGTACATGAAACTAAAAATTGGAGGAACGGTCTTGCCTTGTACTTTAATGTCTAAAGAAATATGATACCACGAAATTCACGTAAAATAGAATGGAAAAACTTGTTGTGCAAGTTGCAATTACTCCTAAACTCATGAATTGAAAAGAATATGCACTTGGTGGTCGCTTTCGATGATTTTGTACATGAAACTAAAAATTGGAGGAACGGTCTTGCCTTGCACTTTAATGTCCAAAAAACTATAATGTCACGAATTTCCAATAAAATAAAATGGAAAAACTTGTTGTGCAAGTTGCAATTACTCCTAAACTCATGAATTGAAAAGAATATGCACTTGGTGGTCGCTTTCGATGATTTCGTACATGAAAATAAAAATTGGAGGAATGGTCTTGCCTTGTACTTTAATGTCTAATGAAATATGATACCACGAAATTCACGTAAAATGAAATGGAAAAACTCGTTGTGCAAGTTGTAATTATTCCTAAACTCATGAATTGAAAAGAATATGCACTTGGTGGTCGCTTTTCTTGATTTTGTACATGAAACTAAAAATTGGAGGAACGGTCTCGCCTTGCACTTTAATGTCCAAAAAACTATAATGTCACGAATTTCCAATGAAATAAAATGGAAAAACTTGTTGTGCACGTTGTAATTATTCCTAAACTCATGAATTGAAAAGAATATGCACTTGGTGATCGTTTTCAATGATTTTGTACATGAAACTAAAAATTGGAGGAACGATCTTGCCTTGCACTTTAATGTCCAAAAAACTATAATGTCACGAATTTCCAATAAAATAAAATGGAAAAACTTGTTGTGCAAGTTGCAATTACTCCTAAACTCATGAATTGAAAAGAATATGCACTTGGTGGTCGCTTTCGATGATTTGGTACATGAAAATAAAAATTGGAGGAACGTTCTTGCCTTGTACTTTAATGTCTAAAGAAATATGATACCACGAAATTCACGTAAAACGAAATGGAAAAACTCGTTGTGCAAGTTGTAATTATTCCTAAACTCATGAATTGAAAAGAATATGCACATGGTGGTCGCTTTTAATGATTTAGTACATGAAACTAAAAATTGGAGGAACGGTCTTGCCTTGCACTTTAATGTCCAAAAAACTATAATATCACGAATTTCCAATAAAATAAAATGGAAAAACTTGTTGTGCAAGTTGCAATTACTCCTAAACTCATGAATTGAAAAGAATATGCACTTGGTGGTCGCTTTCGATGATTTAGTACATGAAACTAAAAATTGGAGGAACGGTCTTGCCTTGCACTTTAATGTCCATAAAACTATAATGTCACGAATTTCCAATAAAATAAAATGGAAAAACTTGTTGTGCAAGTTGCAATTACTCCTAAACTCATGAATTGAAAAGAATATGCACTTGGTGGTCGCTTTCGATGATTTCGTACATGAAAATAAAAATTGGAGGAATGGTCTTGCCTTGTACTTTAATGTCTAAAGAAATATGATACCACGAAATTCACGTAAAATGAAATGGAAAAACTTGTTGTGCACGTTGTAATTATTCCTAAACTCATGAATTGAAAAGAATATGCACTTGGTGGTCGCTTTCGATGATTTAGTACATGAAACTAAAAATTGGAGGAACGGTCTTGCCTTGCACTTTAATGTCCAAAAAACTATAATGTCACGAATTTCCAATAAAATAAAATGGAAAAACTTGTTGTGCAAGTTGCAATTACTCGTAAACTCATGAATTGAAAAGAATATGCACTTGGTGGTCGCTTTCGATGATTTTGTACATGAAATTAAAAATTGGAGGAACGGTCTTGCCTTGTACTTTTATGTCTAAAGAAATATGATACCACGAAATTCACGTAAAATAAAATGGAAAAACTTGTTGTGCAAGTTGCAATTACTCCTAAACTCATGAATTGAAAAGAATATGCACTTGGTGGTCGCTTTCGATGATTTTGTACATGAAACTAAAAATTGGAGGAACGGTCTCGCCTTGCACTTTAATGTCCAAAAAACTATAATGTCACGAATTTCCAATGAAATAAAATGGAAAAACTTGTTGTGCACGTTGTAATTATTCCTAAACTCATGAATTGAAAAGAATATGCACTTGGTGATCGTTTTCAATGATTTTGTACATGAAACTAAAAATTGGAGGAACGGTCTTGCCTTGTACTTTAATGTCTAAAGAAATATGATACCACGAAATTCACGTAAAATAAAATGGAAAAACTTGTTGTGCAAGTTGCAATTACTCCTAAACTCATGAATTGAAAAGAATATGCACTTGGTGGTCGCTTTCGATGATTTTGTACATGAAACTAAAAATTGGAGGAACGGTCTTGCCTTGCACTTTAATGTCCAAAAAACTATAATGTCACGAATTTCCAATAAAATAAAATGGAAAAACTTGTTGTGCAAGTTGCAATTACTCCTAAACTCATGAATTGAAAAGAATATGCACTTGGTGGTCGCTTTCGATGATTTCGTACATGAAAATAAAAATTGGAGGAACGGTCTCGCCTTGCACTTTAATGTCCAAAAAACTATAATGTCACGAATTTCCAATGAAATAAAATGGAAAAACTTGTTGTGCACGTTGTAATTATTCCTAAACTCATGAATTGAAAAGAATATGCACTTGGTGATCGTTTTCAATGATTTTGTACATGAAACTAAAAATTGGAGGAACGGTCTTGCCTTGCACTTTAATGTCCAAAAAACTATAATGTCACGAATTTCCAATAAAATAAAATGGAAAAACTTGTTGTGCAAGTTGCAATTACTCCTAAACTCATGAATTGAAAAGAATATGCACTTGGTGGTCGCTTTCGATGATTTTGTACATGAAAATAAAAATTGGAGGAACGTTCTTGCCTTGTACTTTAATGTCTAAAGAAATATGATACCACGAAATTCACGTAAAACGAAATGGAAAAACTCGTTGTGCAAGTTGTAATTATTCCTAAACTCATGAATTGAAAAGAATATGCACTTGGTGGTCGCTTTCGATGATTTTGTACATGAAACTAAAAATTGGAGGAACGGTCTTGCCTTGCACTTTAATGTCCAAAAAACTATAATGTCACGAATTTCCAATAAAATAAAATGGAAAAACTTGTTGTGCAAGTTGCAATTACTCCTAAACTCATGAATTGAAAAGAATATGCACTTGGTGGTCGCTTTCGATGATTTTGTACATGAAAATAAAAATTGGAGGAACGGTCTTGCCTTGTACTTTAATGTCTAAAGAAATATGATACCACGAAATTCACGTAAAATGAAATGGAAAAACTCGTTGTGCAAGTTGTAATTATTCCTAAACTCATGAATTGAAAAGAATATGCACTTGGTGGTCGTTTTCGATGATTTTGTACATGAAACTAAAAATTGGAGGAACGGTCTTGCCTTGCACTTTAATGTCCAAAAAACTATAATGTCACGAATTTCCAATAAAATAAAATGTAAAAACTTGTTGTGCAAGTTGCAATTACTCCTAAACTCATGAATTGAAAAGAATATGCACTTGGTGGTCGCTTTCGATGATTTTGTACATGAAACTAAAAATTGGAGGAACGGTCTTGCCTTGCACTTTAATGTCCAAAAAACTATAATGTCACGAATTTCCAATAAAATAAAATGGAAAAACTTGTTGTGCAAGTTGCAATTACTCCTAAACTCATGAATTGAAAAGAATATGCACTTGGTGGTCGCTTTCGATGATTTCGTACATGAAAATAAAAATTGGAGGAATGGTCTTGCCTTGTACTTTAATGTCTAATGAAATATGATACCACGAAATTCACGTAAAATGAAATGGAAAAACTCGTTGTGCAAGTTGTAATTATTCCTAAACTCATGAATTGAAAAGAATATGCACTTGGTGGTCGCTTTTCTTGATTTTGTACATGAAACTAAAAATTGGAGGAACGGTCTCGCCTTGCACTTTAATGTCCAAAAAACTATAATGTCACGAATTTCCAATGAAATAAAATGGAAAAACTTGTTGTGCACGTTGTAATTATTCCTAAACTCATGAATTGAAAAGAATATGCACTTGGTGATCGTTTTCAATGATTTTGTACATGAAACTAAAAATTGGAGGAACGGTCTTGCCTTGCACTTTAATGTCCAAAAAACTATAATGTCACGAATTTCCAATAAAATAAAATGGAAAAACTTGTTGTGCAAGTTGCAATTACTCCTAAACTCATGAATTGAAAAGAATATGCACTTGGTGGTCGCTTTCGATGATTTGGTACATGAAAATAAAAATTGGAGGAACGTTCTTGCCTTGTACTTTAATGTCTAAAGAAATATGATACCACGAAATTCACGTAAAACGAAATGGAAAAACTCGTTGTGCAAGTTGTAATTATTCCTAAACTCATGAATTGAAAAGAATATGCACATGGTGGTCGCTTTTAATGATTTAGTACATGAAACTAAAAATTGGAGGAACGGTCTTGCCTTGCACTTTAATGTCCAAAAAACTATAATGTCACGAATTTCCAATAAAATAAAATGGAAAAACTTGTTGTGCAAGTTGCAATTATTCCTAAACTCATGAATTGAAAAGAATATGCACTTGGTGGTCGCTTTCGATGATTTTGTACATGAAATTAAAAATTGGAGGAACGGTCTTGCCTTGTACTTTTATGTCTAAAGAAATATGATACCACGAAATTCACGTAAAATAAAATGGAAAAACTTGTTGTGCAAGTTGCAATTACTCCTAAACTCATGAATTGAAAAGAATATGCACTTGGTGGTCGCTTTCGATGATTTTGTACATGAAACTAAAAATTGGAGGAACGGTCTCGCCTTGCACTTTAATGTCCAAAAAACTATAATGTCACGAATTTCCAATGAAATAAAATGGAAAAACTTGTTGTGCACGTTGTAATTATTCCTAAACTCATGAATTGAAAAGAATATGCACTTGGTGATCGTTTTCAATGATTTTGTACATGAAACTAAAAATTGGAGGAACGGTCTTGCCTTGTACTTTAATGTCTAAAGAAATATGATACCACGAAATTCACGTAAAATAAAATGGAAAAACTTGTTGTGCAAGTTGCAATTACTCCTAAACTCATGAATTGAAAAGAATATGCACTTGGTGGTCGCTTTCGATGATTTTGTACATGAAACTAAAAATTGGAGGAACGGTCTTGCCTTGCACTTTAATGTCCAAAAAACTATAATGTCACGAATTTCCAATAAAATAAAATGGAAAAACTTGTTGTGCAAGTTGCAATTACTCCTAAACTCATGAATTGAAAAGAATATGCACTTGGTGGTCGCTTTCGATGATTTCGTACATGAAAATAAAAATTGGAGGAACGGTCTCGCCTTGCACTTTAATGTCCAAAAAACTATAATGTCACGAATTTCCAATGAAATAAAATGGAAAAACTTGTTGTGCACGTTGTAATTATTCCTAAACTCATGAATTGAAAAGAATATGCACTTGGTGATCGTTTTCAATGATTTTGTACATGAAACTAAAAATTGGAGGAACGGTCTTGCCTTGCACTTTAATGTCCAAAAAACTATAATGTCACGAATTTCCAATAAAATAAAATGGAAAAACTTGTTGTGCAAGTTGCAATTACTCCTAAACTCATGAATTGAAAAGAATATGCACTTGGTGGTCGCTTTCGATGATTTTGTACATGAAAATAAAAATTGGAGGAACGTTCTTGCCTTGTACTTTAATGTCTAAAGAAATATGATACCACGAAATTCACGTAAAACGAAATGGAAAAACTCGTTGTGCAAGTTGTAATTATTCCTAAACTCATGAATTGAAAAGAATATGCACTTGGTGGTCGCTTTCGATGATTTTGTACATGAAACTAAAAATTGGAGGAACGGTCTTGCCTTGCACTTTAATGTCCAAAAAACTATAATGTCACGAATTTCCAATAAAATAAAATGGAAAAACTTGTTGTGCAAGTTGCAATTACTCCTAAACTCATGAATTGAAAAGAATATGCACTTGGTGGTCGCTTTCGATGATTTTGTACATGAAAATAAAAATTGGAGGAACGGTCTTGCCTTGTACTTTAATGTCTAAAGAAATATGATACCACGAAATTCACGTAAAATGAAATGGAAAAACTCGTTGTGCAAGTTGTAATTATTCCTAAACTCATGAATTGAAAAGAATATGCACTTGGTGGTCGTTTTCGATGATTTTGTACATGAAACTAAAAATTGGAGGAACGGTCTTGCCTTGCACTTTAATGTCCAAAAAACTATAATGTCACGAATTTCCAATAAAATAAAATGTAAAAACTTGTTGTGCAAGTTGCAATTACTCCTAAACTCATGAATTGAAAAGAATATGCACTTGGTGGTCGCTTTCGATGATTTCGTACATGAAAATAAAAATTGGAGGAATGGTCTTGCCTTGTACTTTAATGTCTAAAGAAATATGATACCACGAAATTCACGTAAAATGAAATGGAAAAACTCGTTGTGCAAGTTGTAATTATTCCTAAACTCATGAATTGAAAAGAATATGCACTTGGTGGTCGCTTTTCATGATTTTGTACATGAAACTAAAAATTGGAGGAACGGTCTCGCCTTGCACTTTAATGTCCAAAAAACTATAATGTCACGAATTTCCAATGAAATAAAATGGAAAAACTTGTTGTGCACGTTGTAATTATTCCTAAACTCATGAATTGAAAAGAATATGCACTTGGTGATCGTTTTCAATGATTTTGTACATGAAACTAAAATTTGGAGGAACGGTCTTGCCTTGCACTTTAATGTCCAAAAAACTATAATGTCACGAATTTCCAATAAAATAAAATGGAAAAACTTGTTGTGCAAGTTGCAATTACTCCTAAACTCATGAATTGAAAAGAATATGCACTTGGTGGTCGCTTTCGATGATTTTGTACATGAAAATAAAAATTGGAGGAACGTTCTTGCCTTGTACTTTAATGTCTAAAGAAATATGATACCACGAAATTCACGTAAAACGAAATGGAAAAACTCGTTGTGCAAGTTGTAATTATTCCTAAACTCATGAATTGAAAAGAATATGCACTTGGTGGTCGCTTTCGATGATTTTGTACATGAAACTAAAAATTGGAGGAACGGTCTTGCCTTGCACTTTAATGTCCAAAAAACTATAATGTCACGAATTTCCAATAAAATAAAATGGAAAAACTTGTTGTGCAAGTTGCAATTACTCCTAAACTCATGAATTGAAAAGAATATGCACTTGGTGGTCGCTTTCGATGATTTTGTACATGAAAATAAAAATTGGAGGAACGGTCTTGCCTTGTACTTTAATGTCTAAAGAAATATGATACCACGAAATTCACGTAAAATGAAATGGAAAAACTCGTTGTGCAAGTTGTAATTATTCCTAAACTCATGAATTGAAAAGAATATGCACTTGGTGGTCGTTTTCGATGATTTTGTACATGAAACTAAAAATTGGAGGAACGGTCTTGCCTTGCACTTTAATGTCCAAAAAACTATAATGTCACGAATTTCCAATAAAATAAAATGTAAAAACTTGTTGTGCAAGTTGCAATTACTCCTAAACTCATGAATTGAAAAGAATATGCACTTGGTGGTCGCTTTCGATGATTTCGTACATGAAAATAAAAATTGGAGGAATGGTCTTGCCTTGTACTTTAATGTCTAAAGAAATATGATACCACGAAATTCACGTAAAATGAAATGGAAAAACTCGTTGTGCAAGTTGTAATTATTCCTAAACTCATGAATTGAAAAGAATATGCACTTGGTGGTCGCTTTTCATGATTTTGTACATGAAACTAAAAATTGGAGGAACGGTCTCGCCTTGCACTTTAATGTCCAAAAAACTATAATGTCACGAATTTCCAATGAAATAAAATGGAAAAACTTGTTGTGCACGTTGTAATTATTCCTAAACTCATGAATTGAAAAGAATATGCACTTGGTGATCGTTTTCAATGATTTTGTACATGAAACTAAAATTTGGAGGAACGGTCTTGCCTTGCACTTTAATGTCCAAAAAACTATAATGTCACGAATTTCCAATAAAATAAAATGGAAAAACTTGTTGTGCAAGTTGCAATTACTCCTAAACTCATGAATTGAAAAGAATATGCACTTGGTGGTCGCTTTCGATGATTTTGTACATGAAAATAAAAATTGGAGGAACGTTCTTGCCTTGTACTTTAATGTCTAAAGAAATATGATACCACGAAATTCACGTAAAACGAAATGGAAAAACTCGTTGTGCAAGTTGTAATTATTCCTAAACTCATGAATTGAAAAGAATATGCACTTGGTGGTCGCTTTCGATGATTTAGTACATGAAACTAAAAATTGGAGGAACGGTCTTGCCTTGCACTTTAATGTCCAAAAAACTATAATGTCACGAATTTCCAATAAAATAAAATGGAAAAACTTGTTGTGCAAGTTGCAATTACTCCTAAACTCATGAATTGAAAAGAATATGCACTTGGTGGTCGCTTTCGATGATTTTGTACATGAAAATAAAAATTGGAGGAACGGTCTTGCCTTGTACTTTAATGTCTAAAGAAATATGATACCACGAAATTCACGTAAAATGAAATGGAAAAACTCGTTGTGCAAGTTGTAATTATTCCTAAACTCATGAATTGAAAAGAATATGCACTTGGTGGTCGTTTTCGATGATTTTGTACATGAAACTAAAAATTGGAGGAACGGTCTTGCCTTGCACTTTAATGTCCAAAAAACTATAATGTCACGAATTTCCAATAAAATAAAATGTAAAAACTTGTTGTGCAAGTTGCAATTACTCCTAAACTCATGAATTGAAAAGAATATGCACTTGGTGGTCGCTTTCGATGATTTCGTACATGAAAATAAAAATTGGAGGAATGGTCTTGCCTTGTACTTTAATGTCTAAAGAAATATGATACCACGAAATTCATGTAAAATGAAATGGAAAAACTCGTTGTGCAAGTTGTAATTATTCCTAAACTCATGAATTGAAAAGAATATGCACTTGGTGGTCGCTTTTCATGATTTTGTACATGAAACTAAAAATTGGAGGAACGGTCTCGCCTTGCACTTTAATGTCCAAAAAACTATAATGTCACGAATTTCCAATGAAATAAAATGGAAAAACTTGTTGTGCACGTTGTAATTATTCCTAAACTCATGAATTGAAAAGAATATGCACTTGGTGATCGTTTTCAATGATTTTGTACATGAAACTAAAAATTGGAGGAACGGTCTTGCCTTGCACTTTAATGTCCAAAAAACTATAATGTCACGAATTTCCAATAAAATAAAATGGAAAAACTTGTTGTGCAAGTTGCAATTACTCCTAAACTCATGAATTGAAAAGAATATGCACTTGGTGGTCGCTTTCGATGATTTCGTACATGAAACTGAAAATTGGAGGAATGGTCTTGCCTTGTACTTTAATGTCTAAAGAAATATGATACCACGAAATTCACGTAAAATGAAATGGAAAAACTCGTTGTGCAAGTTGTAATTATTCCTAAACTCATGAATTGAAAAGAATATGCACTTGGTGGTCGCTTTTCATGATTTTGTACATGAAACTAAAAATTGGAGGAACGGTCTCGCCTTGCACTTTAATGTCCAAAAAACTATAATGTCACGAATTTCCAATGAAATAAAATGGAAAAACTTGTTGTGCACGTTGTAATTATTCCTAAACTCATGAATTGAAAAGAATATGCACTTGGTGATCGTTTTCAATGATTCTGTACATGAAACTAAAAATTGGAGGAACGGTCTTGCCTTGCACTTTAATGTCCAAAAAACTATAATGTCACGAATTTCCAATAAAATAAAATGGAAAAACTTGTTGTGCAAGTTGCAATTACTCCTAAACTCATGAATTGAAAAGAATATGCACTTGGTGGTCGCTTTCGATGATTTCGTACATGAAACTGAAAATTGGAGGAATGGTCTTGCCTTGTACTTTAATGTCTAAAGAAATATGATACCACGAAATTCACGTAAAATGAAATGGAAAAACTCGTTGTGCAAGTTGTAATTATTCCTAAACTCATGAATTGAAAAGAATATGCACTTGGTGGTCGCTTTTCATGATTTTGTACATGAAACTAAAAATTGGAGGAACGGTCTCGCCTTGCACTTTAATGTCCAAAAAACTATAATGTCACGAATTTCCAATGAAATAAAATGGAAAAACTTGTTGTGCACGTTGTAATTATTCCTAAACTCATGAATTGAAAAGAATATGCACTTGGTGATCGTTTTCAATGATTTTGTACATGAAACTAAAAATTGGAGGAACGGTCTTGCCTTGCACTTTAATGTCCAAAAAACTATAATGTCACGAATTTCCAATAAAATAAAATGGAAAAACTTGTTGTGCAAGTTGCAATTACTCCTAAACTCATGAATTGAAAAGAATATGCACTTGGTGGTCGCTTTCGATGATTTCGTACATGAAACTGAAAATTGGAGGAATGGTCTTGCCTTGTACTTTAATGTCTAAAGAAATATGATACCACGAAATTCACGTAAAATGAAATGGAAAAACTCGTTGTGCAAGTTGTAATTATTCCTAAACTCATGAATTGAAAAGAATATGCACTTGGTGGTCGCTTTTCATGATTTTGTACATGAAACTAAAAATTGGAGGAACGGTCTCGCCTTGCACTTTAATGTCCAAAAAACTATAATGTCACGAATTTCCAATGAAATAAAATGGAAAAACTTGTTGTGCACGTTGTAATTATTCCTAAACTCATGAATTGAAAAGAATATGCACTTGGTGATCGTTTTCAATGATTCTGTACATGAAACTAAAAATTGGAGGAACGGTCTTGCCTTGCACTTTAATGTCCAAAAAACTATAATGTCACGAATTTCCAATAAAATAAAATGGAAAAACTTGTTGTGCAAGTTGCAATTACTCCTAAACTCATGAATTGAAAAGAATATGCACTTGGTGGTCGCTTTCGATGATTTCGTACATGAAACTGAAAATTGGAGGAATGGTCTTGCCTTGTACTTTAATGTCTAAAGAAATATGATACCACGAAATTCACGTAAAACGAAGTGGAAAAACTCGTTGTGCAAGTTGTAATTATTCCTAAACTCATGAATTGAAAAGAATATGCACTTGGTGGTCGCTTTTAATGATTTAGTACATGAAACTAAAAATTGGAGGAACGGTCTTGCCTTGCACTTTAATGTCCAAAAAACTATAATGTCACGAATTTCCAATAAAATAAAATGGAAAAACTTGTTGTGCAAGTTGCAATTACTCCTAAACTCATGAATTGAAAAGAATATGCACTTGGTGGTCGCTTTCGATGATTTTGTACATGAAACTAAAAATTGGAGGAACGGTCTTGCCTTGCACTTTAATGTCCATAAAACTATAATGTCACGAATTTCCAATAAAATAAAATGGAAAAACTTGTTGTGCAAGTTGCAATTACTCCTAAACTCATGAATTGAAAAGAATATGCACTTGGTGGTCGCTTTCGATGATTTTGTACATGAAACTAAAAATTGGAGGAACGGTCTTGCCTTGCACTTTAATGTCCAAAAAACTATAATGTCACGAATTTCCAATAAAATAAAATGGAAAAACTTGTTGTGCAAGTTGCAATTACTCCTAAACTCATGAATTGAAAAGAATATGCACTTGGTGGTCGCTTTCGATGATTTAGTACATGAAACTAAAAATTGGAGGAACGGTCTCGCCTTGCACTTTAATGTCCAAAAAACTATAATGTCACGAATTTCCAATGAAATAAAATGGAAAAACTTGTTGTGCACGTTGTAATTATTCCTAAACTCATGAATTGAAAAGAATATGCACTTGGTGATCGTTTTCAATGATTCTGTACATGAAACTAAAAATTGGAGGAACGGTCTTGCCTTGCACTTTAATGTCCAAAAAACTATAATGTCACGAATTTCCAATAAAATAAAATGGAAAAACTTGTTGTGCAAGTTGCAATTACTCCTAAACTCATGAATTGAAAAGAATATGCACTTGGTGGTCGCTTTCGATGATTTTGTACATGAAAATAAAAATTGGAGGAACGTTCTTGCCTTGTACTTTAATGTCTAAAGAAATATGATACCACGAAATTCACGTAAAACGAAATGGAAAAACTCGTTGTGCAAGTTGTAATTATTCCTAAACTCATGAATTGAAAAGAATATGCACTTGGTGGTCGCTTTTAATGATTTAGTACATGAAACTAAAAATTGGAGGAACGGTCTTGCCTTGCACTTTAATGTCCAAAAAACTATAATGTCACGAATTTCCAATGAAATAAAATGGAAAAACTTGTTGTGCACGTTGTAATTATTCCTAAACTCATGAATTGAAAAGAATATGCACTTGGTGATCGTTTTCAATGATTTAGTACATGAAACTAAAAATTGGAGGAACGGTCTTGCCTTGCACTTTAATGTCCAAAAAACTATAATGTCACGAATTTCCAATAAAATAAAATGGAAAAACTTGTTGTGCAAGTTGCAATTACTCCTAAACTCATGAATTGAAAAGAATATGCACTTGGTGGTCGCTTTCGATGATTTTGTACATGAAACTAAAAATTGGAGGAACGTTCTTGCCTTGTACTTTAATGTCTAAAGAAATATGATACCACGAAATTCACGTAAAACGAAATGGAAAAACTCGTTGTGCAAGTTGTAATTATTCCTAAACTCATGAATTGAAAAGAATATGCACTTGGTGGTCGCTTTCGATGATTTTGTACATGAAACTAAAAATTGGAGGAACGGTCTTGCCTTGCACTTTAATGTCCAAAAAACTATAATGTCACGAATTTCCAATAAAATAAAATGGAAAAACTTGTTGTGCAAGTTGCAATTACTCCTAAACTCATGAATTGAAAAGAATATGCACTTGGTGGTCGCTTTCGATGATTTTGTACATGAAAATAAAAATTGGAGGAACGGTCTTGCCTTGTACTTTAATGTCTAAAGAAATATGATACCACGAAATTCACGTAAAATGAAATGGAAAAACTCGTTGTGCAAGTTGTAATTATTCCTAAACTCATGAATTGAAAAGAATATGCACTTGGTGGTCGTTTTCGATGATTTTGTACATGAAACTAAAAATTGGAGGAACGGTCTTGCCTTGCACTTTAATGTCCAAAAAACTATGATGTCACGAATTTCCAATGAAATAAAATGGAAAAACTTGTTGTGCAAGTTGCAATTACTCCTAAACTCATGAATTGAAAAGAATATGCACTTGGTGGTCGCTTTCGATGATTTCGTACATGAAACTGAAAATTGGAGGAATGGTCTTGCCTTGTACTTTAATGTCTAAAGAAATATGATACCACGAAATTCACGTAAAATGAAATGGAAAAACTCGTTGTGCAAGTTGCAATTACTCCTAAACTCATGAATTGAAAAGAATATGCACTTGGTGGTCGCTTTTCATGATTTTGTACATGAAACTAAAAATTGGAGGAACGGTCTCGCCTTGCACTTTAATGTCCAAAAAACTATAATGTCACGAATTTCCAATGAAATAAAATGGAAAAACTTGTTGTGCACGTTGTAATTATTCCTAAACTCATGAATTGAAAAGAATATGCACTTGGTGATCGTTTTCAATGATTTTGTACATGAAACTAAAAATTGGAGGAACGGTCTTGCCTTGCACTTTAATGTCCAAAAAACTATAATGTCACGAATTTCCAATAAAATAAAATGGAAAAACTTGTTGTGCAAGTTGCAATTACTCCTAAACTCATGAATTGAAAAGAATATGCACTTGGTGGTCGCTTTTCATGATTTTGTACATGAAACTAAAAATTGGAGGAACGGTCTTGCCTTGCACTTTAATGTCCATAAAACTATAATGTCACGAATTTCCAATAAAATAAAATGGAAAAACTTGTTGTGCAAGTTGCAATTACTCCTAAACTCATGAATTGAAAAGAATATGCACTTGGTGGTCGCTTTTCATGATTTTGTACATGAAACTAAAAATTGGAGGAACGGTCTTGCCTTGCACTTTAATGTCCAAAAAACTATAATGTCACGAATTTCCAATAAAATAAAATGGAAAAACTTGTTGTGCAAGTTGCAATTACTCCTAAACTCATGAATTGAAAAGAATATGCACTTGGTGGTCGCTTTCGATGATTTTGTACATGAAACTAAAAATTGGAGGAACGGTCTTGCCTTGCACTTTAATGTCCATAAAACTATAATGTCACGAATTTCCAATAAAATAAAATGGAAAAACTTGTTGTGCAAGTTGCAATTACTCCTAAACTCATGAATTGAAAAGAATATGCACTTGGTGGTCGCTTTCGATGATTTTGTACATGAAACTAAAAATTGGAGGAACGGTCTTGCCTTGCACTTTAATGTCCAAAAAACTATAATGTCACGAATTTCCAATAAAATAAAATGGAAAAACTTGTTGTGCAAGTTGCAATTACTCCTAAACTCATGAATTGAAAAGAATATGCACTTGGTGGTCGCTTTCGATGATTTTGTACATGAAAATAAAAATTGGAGGAACGTTCTTGCCTTGTACTTTAATGTCTAAAGAAATATGATACCACGAAATTCACGTAAAATGAAATGGAAAAACTCGTTGTGCAAGTTGTAATTATTCCTAAACTCATGAATTGAAAAGAATATGCACTTGGTGGTCGCTTTCGATGATTTTGTACATGAAACTAAAAATTGGAGGAACGGTCTTGCCTTGCACTTTAATGTCCAAAAAACTATAATGTCACGAATTTCCAATAAAATAAAATGGAAAAACTTGTTGTGCAAGTTGCAATTACTCCTAAACTCATGAATTGAAAAGAATATGCACTTGGTGGTCGCTTTCGATGATTTTGTACATGAAAATAAAAATTGGAGGAACGGTCTTGCCTTGTACTTTAATGTCTAAAGAAATATGATACCACGAAATTCACGTAAAATGAAATGGAAAAACTCGTTGTGCAAGTTGTAATTATTCCTAAACTCATGAATTGAAAAGAATATGCACTTGGTGGTCGCTTTCGATGATTTTGTACATGAAAATAAAAATTGGAGGAACGGTCTTGCCTTGCACTTTAATGTCCAAAAAACTATAATGTCACGAATTTCCAATGAAATAAAATGGAAAAACTTGTTGTGCATGTTGCAATTACTCCTAAACTCATGAATTGAAAAGAATATGCACTTGGTGGTCGCTTTCGATGATTTCGTACATGAAACTGAAAATTGGAGGAATGGTCTTGCCTTGTACTTTAATGTCTAAAGAAATATGATACCACGAAATTCACGTAAAATGAAATGGAAAAACTCGTTGTGCAAGTTGTAATTATTCCTAAACTCATGAATTGAAAAGAATATGCACTTGGTGGTCGCTTTTCATGATTTTGTACATGAAACTAAAAATTGGAGGAACGGTCTCGCCTTGCACTTTAATGTCCAAAAAACTATAATGTCACGAATTTCCAATGAAATAAAATGGAAAAACTTGTTGTGCACGTTGTAATTATTCCTAAACTCATGAATTGAAAAGAATATGCTCTTGGTGATCGTTTTCAATGATTTTGTACATGAAACTAAAAATTGGAGGAACGGTCTTGCCTTGCACTTTAATGTCCAAAAAACTATAATGTCACGAATTTCCAATAAAATAAAATGGAAAAACTTGTTGTGCAAGTTGCAATTACTCCTAAACTCATGAATTGAAAAGAATATGCACTTGGTGGTCGCTTTCGATGATTTTGTACATGAAAATAAAAATTGGAGGAACGGTCTTGCCTTGTACTTTAATGTCTAAAGAAATATGATACCACGAAATTCACGTAAAACGAAATGGAAAAACTCGTTGTGCAAGTTGTAATTATTCCTAAACTCATGAATTGAAAAGAATATGCACTTGGTGGTCGCTTTTAATGATTTAGTACATGAAACTAAAAATTGGAGGAACGGTCTTGCCTTGCACTTTAATGTCCAAAAAACTATAATGTCACGAATTTCCAATAAAATAAAATGGAAAAACTTGTTGTGCAAGTTGCAATTACTCCTAAACTCATGAATTGAAAAGAATATGCACTTGGTGGTCGCTTTCGATGATTTTGTACATGAAACTAAAAATTGGAGGAACGGTCTTGCCTTGCACTTTAATGTCCATAAAACTATAATGTCACGAATTTCCAATAAAATAAAATGGAAAAACTTGTTGTGCAAGTTGCAATTACTCCTAAACTCATGAATTGAAAAGAATATGCACTTGGTGGTCGCTTTCGATGATTTTGTAAATGAAACTAAAAATTGGAGGAACGGTCTTGCCTTGCACTTTAATGTCCAAAAAACTATAATGTCACGAATTTCCAATAAAATAAAATGGAAAAACTTGTTGTGCAAGTTGCAATTACTCCTAAACTCATGAATTGAAAAGAATATGCACTTGGTGGTCGCTTTCGATGATTTTGTACATGAAACTAAAAATTGGAGGAACGGTCTTGCCTTGCACTTTAATGTCCATAAAACTATAATGTCACGAATTTCCAATAAAATAAAATGGAAAAACTTGTTGTGCAAGTTGCAATTACTCCTAAACTCATGAATTGAAAAGAATATGCACTTGGTGGTCGCTTTCGATGATTTTGTACATGAAAATAAAAATTGGAGGAATGGTCTTGCCTTGTACTTTAATGTCTAAAGAAATATGATACCACGAAATTCACGTAAAATGAAATGGAAAAGCTCGTTGTGCAAGTTGTAATTATTCCTAAACTCATGAATTGAAAAAAATATGCACTTGGTGGTCGCTTTTCATGATTTTGTACATGAAACTAAAAATTGGAGGAACGGTCTCGCCTTGCACTTTAATGTCCAAAAAACTATAATGTCACGAATTTCCAATGAAATAAAATGGAAAAACTTGTTGTGCACGTTGTAATTATTCCTAAACTCATGAATTGAAAAGAATATGCACTTGGTGATCGTTTTCAATGATTTTCTACATGAAACTAAAAATTGGAGGAACGGTCTTGCCTTGCACTTTAATGTCCAAAAAACTATAATGTCACGAATTTCCAATAAAATAAAATGGAAAAACTTGTTGTGCAAGTTGCAATTACTCCTAAACTCATGAATTGAAAAGAATATGCACTTGGTGGTCGCTTTCGATGATTTCGTACATGAAACTAAAAATTGGAGGAATGGTCTTGCCTTGTACTTTAATGTCTAAAGAAATATGATACCACGAAATTCATGTAAAATGAAATGGAAAAACTCGTTGTGCAAGTTGTAATTATTCCTAAACTCATGAATTGAAAAGAATATGCACTTGGTGGTCGCTTTTCATGATTTTGTACATGAAACTAAAAATTGGAGGAACGGTCTCGCCTTGCACTTTAATGTCCAAAAAACTATAATGTCACGAATTTCCAATGAAATAAAATGGAAAAACTTGTTGTGCACGTTGTAATTATTCCTAAACTCATGAATTGAAAAGAATATGCACTTGGTGATCGTTTTCAATGATTTTGTACATGAAACTAAAAATTGGAGGAACGGTCTTGCCTTGCACTTTAATGTCCAAAAAACTATAATGTCACGAATTTCCAATAAAATAAAATGGAAAAACTTGTTGTGCAAGTTGCAATTACTCCTAAACTCATGAATTGAAAAGAATATGCACTTGGTGGTCGCTTTCGATGATTTCGTACATGAAACTAAAAATTGGAGGAATGGTCTTGCCTTGTACTTTAATGTCTAAAGAAATATGATACCACGAAATTCATGTAAAGGAAATGGAAAAACTCGTTGTGCAAGTTGTAATTATTCCTAAACTCATGAATTGAAAAGAATATGCACTTGGTGGTCGCTTTTCATGATTTTGTACATGAAACTAAAAATTGAAGGAACGGTCTCGCCTTGCACTTTAATGTCCAAAAAACTATAATGTCACGAATTTCCAATGAAATAAAATGGAAAAACTTGTTGTGCACGTTGTAATTATTCCTAAACTCATGAATTGAAAAGAATATGCACTTGGTGATCGTTTTCAATGATTCTGTACATGAAACTAAAAATTGGAGGAACGGTCTTGCCTTGCACTTTAATGTCCAAAAAACTATAATGTCACGAATTTCCAATAAAATAAAATGGAAAAACTTGTTGTGCAAGTTGCAATTACTCCTAAACTCATGAATTGAAAAGAATATGCACTTGGTGGTCGCTTTCGATGATTTCGTACATGAAACTAAAAATTGGAGGAATGGTCTTGCCTTGTACTTTAATGTCTAAAGAAATATGATACCACGAAATTCACGTAAAATGAAATGGAAAAACTCGTTGTGCAAGTTGTAATTATTCCTAAACTCATGAATTGAAAAGAATATGCACTTGGTGGTCGCTTTCGATGATTTTGTACATGAAACTAAAAATTGGAGGAACGGTCTTGCCTTGCACTTTAATGTCCAAAAAACTATAATGTCACGAATTTCCAATAAAATAAAATGGAAAAACTTGTTGTGCAAGTTGCAATTACTCCTAAACTCATGAATTGAAAAGAATATGCACTTGGTGGTCGCTTTCGATGATTTCGTACATGAAACTAAAAATTGGAGGAATGGTCTTGCCTTGTACTTTAATGTCTAAAGAAATATGATACCACGAAATTCACGTAAAATGAAATGGAAAAACTCGTTGTGCAAGTTGTAATTATTCCTAAACTCATGAATTGAAAAGAATATGCACTTGGTGGTCGCTTTTCATGATTTTGTACATGAAACTAAAAATTGGAGGAACGGTCTTGCCTTGCACTTTAATGTCCAAAAAACTATAATGTCACGAATTTCCAATAAAATAAAATGGAAAAACTTGTTGTGCAAGTTGCAATTACTCCTAAACTCATGAATTGAAAAGAATATGCACTTGGTGGTCGCTTTCGATGATTTTGTACATGAAACTAAAAATTGGAGGAACGGTCTTGCCTTGCACTTTAATGTCCAAAAAACTATAATGTCACGAATTTCCAATAAAATAAAATGGAAAAACTTGTTGTGCAAGTTGCAATTACTCCTAAACTCATGAATTGAAAAGAATATGCACTTGGTGGTCGCTTTCGATGATTTCGTACATGAAACTAAAAATTGGAGGAATGGTCTTGCCTTGTACTTTAATGTCTAAAGAAATATGATACCACGAAATTCATGTAAAATGAAATGGAAAAACTCGTTGTGCAAGTTGTAATTATTCCTAAACTCATGAATTGAAAAGAATATGCACTTGGTGGTCGCTTTTCATGATTTTGTACATGAAACTAAAAATTGAAGGAACGGTCTCGCCTTGCACTTTAATGTCCAAAAAACTATAATGTCACGAATTTCCAATGAAATAAAATGGAAAAACTTGTTGTGCACGTTGTAATTATTCCTAAACTCATGAATTGAAAAGAATATGCACTTGGTGATCGTTTTCAATGATTCTGTACATGAAACTAAAAATTGGAGGAACGGTCTTGCCTTGCACTTTAATGTCCAAAAAACTATAATGTCACGAATTTCCAATAAAATAAAATGGAAAAACTTGTTGTGCAAGTTGCAATTACTCCTAAACTCATGAATTGAAAAGAATATGCACTTGGTGGTCGCTTTCGATGATTTTGTACATGAAAATAAAAATTGGAGGAACGTTCTTGCCTTGTACTTTAATGTCTAAAGAAATATGATACCACGAAATTCACGTAAAACGAAATGGAAAAACTCGTTGTGCAAGTTGTAATTATTCCTAAACTCATGAATTGAAAAGAATATGCACTTGGTGGTCGCTTTTAATGATTTAGTACATGAAACTAAAAATTGGAGGAACGGTCTTGCCTTGCACTTTAATGTCCAAAAAACTATAATGTCACGAATTTCCAATAAAATAAAATGGAAAAACTTGTTGTGCACGTTGTAATTATTCCTAAACTCATGAATTGAAAAGAATATGCACTTGGTGATCGTTTTCAATGATTCTGTACATGAAACTAAAAATTGGAGGAACGGTCTTGCCTTGCACTTTAATGTCCAAAAAACTATAATGTCACGAATTTCCAATAAAATAAAATGGAAAAACTTGTTGTGCAAGTTGCAATTACTCCTAAACTCATGAATTGAAAAGAATATGCACTTGGTGGTCGCTTTTCATGATTTTGTACATGAAACTAAAAATTGGAGGAACGGTCTCGCCTTGCACTTTAATGTCCAAAAAACTATAATGTCACGAATTTCCAATGAAATAAAATGGAAAAACTTGTTGTGCACGTTGTAATTATTCCTAAACTCATGAATTGAAAAGAATATGCACTTGGTGATCGTTTTCAATGATTTTGTACATGAAACTAAAAATTGGAGGAACGGTCTTGCCTTGCACTTTAATGTCCAAAAAACTATAATGTCACGAATTTCCAATAAAATAAAATGGAAAAACTTGTTGTGCAAGTTGCAATTACTCCTAAACTCATGAATTGAAAAGAATATGCACTTGGTGGTCGCTTTCGATGATTTTGTACATGAAAATAAAAATTGGAGGAACGGTCTTGCCTTGTACTTTAATGTCTAAAGAAATATGATACCACGAAATTCACGTAAAACGAAATGGAAAAACTCGTTGTGCAAGTTGTAATTATTCCTAAACTCATGAATTGAAAAGAATATGCACTTGGTGGTCGCTTTTAATGATTTAGTACATGAAACTAAAAATTGGAGGAACGGTCTTGCCTTGCACTTTAATGTCCAAAAAACTATAATGTCACGAATTTCCAATAAAATAAAATGGAAAAACTTGTTGTGCAAGTTGCAATTACTCCTAAACTCATGAATTGAAAAGAATATGCACTTGGTGGTCGCTTTCGATGATTTTGTACATGAAACTAAAAATTGGAGGAACGGTCTTGCCTTGCACTTTAATGTCCATAAAACTATAATGTCACGAATTTCCAATAAAATAAAATGGAAAAACTTGTTGTGCAAGTTGCAATTACTCCTAAACTCATGAATTGAAAAGAATATGCACTTGGTGGTCGCTTTCGATGATTTTGTAAATGAAACTAAAAATTGGAGGAACGGTCTTGCCTTGCACTTTAATGTCCAAAAAACTATAATGTCACGAATTTCCAATAAAATAAAATGGAAAAACTTGTTGTGCAAGTTGCAATTACTCCTAAACTCATGAATTGAAAAGAATATGCACTTGGTGGTCGCTTTCGATGATTTTGTACATGAAACTAAAAATTGGAGGAACGGTCTTGCCTTGCACTTTAATGTCCATAAAACTATAATGTCACGAATTTCCAATAAAATAAAATGGAAAAACTTGTTGTGCAAGTTGCAATTACTCCTAAACTCATGAATTGAAAAGAATATGCACTTGGTGGTCGCTTTCGATGATTTTGTACATGAAAATAAAAATTGGAGGAACGGTCTTGCCTTGTACTTTAATGTCTAAAGAAATATGATACCACGAAATTCACGTAAAACGAAATGGAAAAACTCGTTGTGCAAGTTGTAATTATTCCTAAACTCATGAATTGAAAAGAATATGCACTTGGTGGTCGCTTTTTATGATTTAGTACATGAAACTAAAAATTGGAGGAACGGTCTTGCCTTGTACTTTAATGTCCAAAAAACTATAATGTCACGAATTTCCAATAAAATAAAATGGAAAAACTTGTTGTGCAAGTTGCAATTACTCCTAAACTCATGAATTGAAAAGAATATGCACTTGGTGGTCGCTTTCGATGATTTTGTACATGAAACTAAAAATTGGAGGAACGGTCTTGCCTTGCACTTTAATGTCCATAAAACTATAATGTCACGAATTTCCAATAAAATAAAATGGAAAAACTTGTTGTGCAAGTTGCAATTACTCCTAAACTCATGAATTGAAAAGAATATGCACTTGGTGGTCGCTTTCGATGATTTTTTAAATGAAACTAAAAATTGGAGGAACGGTCTTGCCTTGCACTTTAATGTCCAAAAAACTATAATGTCACGAATTTCCAATAAAATAAAATGGAAAAACTTGTTGTGCAAGTTGCAATTACTCCTAAACTCATGAATTGAAAAGAATATGCACTTGGTGGTCGCTTTCGATGATTTTGTACATGAAACTAAAAATTGGAGGAACGGTCTTGCCTTGCACTTTAATGTCCATAAAACTATAATGTCACGAATTTCCAATAAAATAAAATGGAAAAACTTGTTGTGCAAGTTGCAATTACTCCTAAACTCATGAATTGAAAAGAATATGCACTTGGTGGTCGCTTTCGATGATTTTGTACATGAAAATAAAAATTGGAGGAATGGTCTTGCCTTGTACTTTAATGTCTAAAGAAATATGATACCACGAAATTCACGTAAAATGAAATGGAAAAACTCGTTGTGCAAGTTGTAATTATTCCTAAACTCATGAATTGAAAAGAATATGCACTTGGTGGTCGCTTTTCATGATTTTGTACATGAAACTAAAAATTGGAGGAACGGTCTCGCCTTGCACTTTAATGTCCAAAAAACTATAATGTCACGAATTTCCAATGAAATAAAATGGAAAAACTTGTTGTGCACGTTGTAATTATTCCTAAACTCATGAATTGAAAAGAATATGCACTTGGTGATCGTTTTCAATGATTTTGTACATGAAACTAAGAATTGGAGGAACGGTCTTGCCTTGCACTTTAATGTCCAAAAAACTATAATGTCACGAATTTCCAATAAAATAAAATGGAAAAACTTGTTGTGCAAGTTGCAATTACTCCTAAACTCATGAATTGAAAAGAATATGCACTTGGTGGTCGCTTTCGATGATTTTGTACATGAAAATAAAAATTGGAGGAACGGTCTTGCCTTGTACTTTAATGTCTAAAGAAATATGATACCACGAAATTCACGTAAAACGAAATGGAAAAACTCGTTGTGCAAGTTGTAATTATTCCTAAACTCATGAATTGAAAAGAATATGCACTTGGTGGTCGCTTTTAATGATTTAGTACATGAAACTAAAAATTGGAGGAACGGTCTTGCCTTGCACTTTAATGTCCAAAAAACTATAATGTCACGAATTTCCAATAAAATAAAATGGAAAAACTTGTTGTGCAAGTTGCAATTACTCCTAAACTCATGAATTGAAAAGAATATGCACTTGGTGGTCGCTTTCGATGATTTTGTACATGAAACTAAAAATTGGAGGAACGGTCTTGCCTTGCACTTTAATGTCCATAAAACTATAATGTCACGAATTTCCAATAAAATAAAATGGAAAAACTTGTTGTGCAAGTTGCAATTACTCCTAAACTCATGAATTGAAAAGAATATGCACTTGGTGGTCGCTTTTAATGATTTAGTACATGAAACTAAAAATTGGAGGAACGGTCTTGCCTTGCACTTTAATGTCCAAAAAACTATAATGTCACGAATTTCCAATAAAATAAAATGGAAAAACTTGTTGTGCAAGTTGCAATTACTCCTAAACTCATGAATTGAAAAGAATATGCACTTGGTGGTCGCTTTTTATGATTTTGTACATGAAACTAAAAATTGGAGGAACGGTCTTGCCTTGCACTTTAATGTCCATAAAACTATAATGTCACGAATTTCCAATAAAATAAAATGGAAAAACTTGTTGTGCAAGTTGCAATTACTCCTAAACTCATGAATTGAAAAGAATATGCACTTGGTGGTCGCTTTCGATGATTTTGTACATGAAAATAAAAATTGGAGGAATGGTCTTGCCTTGTACTTTAATGTCTAAAGAAATATGATACCACGAAATTCACGTAAAATGAAATGGAAAAACTCGTTGTGCAAGTTGTAATTACTCCTAAACTCATGAATTGAAAAGAATATGCACTTGGTGGTCGCTTTTCATGATTTTGTACATGAAACTAAAAATTGGAGGAACGGTCTCGCCTTGCACTTTAATGTCCAAAAAACTATAATGTCACGAATTTCCAATGAAATAAAATGGAAAAACTTGTTGTGCACGTTGTAATTATTCCTAAACTCATGAATTGAAAAGAATATGCACTTGGTGATCGTTTTCAATGATTTTCTACATGAAACTAAAAATTGGAGGAACGGTCTTGCCTTGCACTTTAATGTCCAAAAAACTATAATGTCACGAATTTCCAATAAAATAAAATGGAAAAACTTGTTGTGCAAGTTGCAATTACTCCTAAACTCATGAATTGAAAAGAATATGCACTTGGTGGTCGCTTTCGATGATTTTGTACATGAAACTAAAAATTGGAGGAACGGTCTTGCCTTGCACTTTAATGTCCATAAAACTATAATGTCACGAATTTCCAATAAAATAAAATGGAAAAACTTGTTGTGCAAGTTGCAATTACTCCTAAACTCATGAATTGAAAAGAATATGCACTTGGTGGTCGCTTTTAATGATTTAGTACATGAAACTAAAAATTGGAGGAACGGTCTTGCCTTGCACTTTAATGTCCAAAAAACTATAATGTCACGAATTTCCAATAAAATAAAATGGAAAAACTTGTTGTGCAAGTTGCAATTACTCCTAAACTCATGAATTGAAAAGAATATGCACTTGGTGGTCGCTTTCGATGATTTTGTACATGAAACTAAAAATTGGAGGAACGGTCTTGCCTTGCACTTTAATGTCCATAAAACTATAATGTCACGAATTTCCAATAAAATAAAATGGAAAAACTTGTTGTGCAAGTTGCAATTACTCCTAAACTCATGAATTGAAAAGAATATGCACTTGGTGGTCGCTTTCGATGATTTTGTACATGAAAATAAAAATTGGAGGAATGGTCTTGCCTTGTACTTTAATGTCTAAAGAAATATGATACCACGAAATTCACGTAAAATGAAATGGAAAAACTCGTTGTGCAAGTTGTAATTATTCCTAAACTCATGAATTGAAAAGAATATGCACTTGGTGGTCGCTTTTCATGATTTTGTACATGAAACTAAAAATTGGAGGAACGGTCTCGCCTTGCACTTTAATGTCCAAAAAACTATAATGTCACGAATTTCCAATGAAATAAAATGGAAAAACTTGTTGTGCACGTTGTAATTATTCCTAAACTCATGAATTGAAAAGAATATGCACTTGGTGATCGTTTTCAATGATTTTCTACATGAAACTAAAAATTGGAGGAACGGTCTTGCCTTGCACTTTAATGTCCAAAAAACTATAATGTCACGAATTTCCAATAAAATAAAATGGAAAAACTTGTTGTGCAAGTTGCAATTACTCCTAAACTCATGAATTGAAAAGAATATGCACTTGGTGGTCGCTTTCGATGATTTTGTACATGAAACTAAAAATTGGAGGAACGGTCTTGCCTTGCACTTTAATGTCCATAAAACTATAATGTCACGAATTTCCAATAAAATAAAATGGAAAAACTTGTTGTGCAAGTTGCAATTACTCCTAAACTCATGAATTGAAAAGAATATGCACTTGGTGGTCGCTTTCGATGATTTTGTACATGAAACTAAAAATTGGAGGAACGGTCTTGCCTTGCACTTTAATGTCCAAAAAACTATAATGTCACGAATTTCCAATAAAATAAAATGGAAAAACTTGTTGTGCAAGTTGCAATTACTCCTAAACTCATGAATTGAAAAGAATATGCACTTGGTGGTCGCTTTCGATGATTTTGTACATGAAAATAAAAATTGGAGGAACGGTCTTGCCTTGTACTTTAATGTCTAAAGAAATATGATACCACGAAATTCACGTAAAACGAAATGGAAAAACTCGTTGTGCAAGTTGTAATTATTCCTAAACTCATGAATTGAAAAGAATATGCACTTGGTGGTCGCTTTTTATGATTTAGTACATGAAACTAAAAATTGGAGGAACGGTCTTGCCTTGCACTTTAATGTCCAAAAAACTATAATGTCACGAATTTCCAATAAAATAAAATGGAAAAACTTGTTGTGCAAGTTGCAATTACTCCTAAACTCATGAATTGAAAAGAATATGCACTTGGTGGTCGCTTTCGATGATTTTGTACATGAAACTAAAAATTGGAGGAACGGTCTTGCCTTGCACTTTAATGTCCATAAAACTATAATGTCACGAATTTCCAATAAAATAAAATGGAAAAACTTGTTGTGCAAGTTGCAATTACTCCTAAACTCATGAATTGAAAAGAATATGCACTTGGTGGTCGCTTTCGATGATTTTGTAAATGAAACTAAAAATTGGAGGAACGGTCTTGCCTTGCACTTTAATGTCCAAAAAACTATAATGTCACGAATTTCCAATAAAATAAAATGGAAAAACTTGTTGTGCAAGTTGCAATTACTCCTAAACTCATGAATTGAAAAGAATATGCACTTGGTGGTCGCTTTCGATGATTTTGTACATGAAACTAAAAATTGGAGGAACGGTCTTGCCTTGCACTTTAATGTCCATAAAACTATAATGTCACGAATTTCCAATAAAATAAAATGGAAAAACTTGTTGTGCAAGTTGCAATTACTCCTAAACTCATGAATTGAAAAGAATATGCACTTGGTGGTCGCTTTCGATGATTTTGTACATGAAAATAAAAATTGGAGGAATGGTCTTGCCTTGTACTTTAATGTCTAAAGAAATATGATACCACGAAATTCACGTAAAATGAAATGGAAAAACTCGTTGTGCAAGTTGTAATTATTCCTAAACTCATGAATTGAAAAGAATATGCACTTGGTGGTCGCTTTTCATGATTTTGTACATGAAACTAAAAATTGGAGGAACGGTCTCGCCTTGCACTTTAATGTCCAAAAAACTATAATGTCACGAATTTCCAATGAAATAAAATGGAAAAACTTGTTGTGCACGTTGTAATTATTCCTAAACTCATGAATTGAAAAGAATATGCACTTGGTGATCGTTTTCAATGATTTTGTACATGAAACTAAAAATTGGAGGAACGGTCTTGCCTTGCACTTTAATGTCCAAAAAACTATAATGTCACGAATTTCCAATAAAATAAAATGGAAAAACTTGTTGTGCAAGTTGCAATTACTCCTAAACTCATGAATTGAAAAGAATATGCACTTGGTGGTCGCTTTCGATGATTTTGTACATGAAAATAAAAATTGGAGGAACGGTCTTGCCTTGTACTTTAATGTCTAAAGAAATATGATACCACGAAATTCACGTAAAACGAAATGGAAAAACTCGTTGTGCAAGTTGTAATTATTCCTAAACTCATGAATTGAAAAGAATATGCACTTGGTGGTCGCTTTTAATGATTTAGTACATGAAACTAAAAATTGGAGGAACGGTCTTGCCTTGCACTTTAATGTCCAAAAAACTATAATGTCACGAATTTCCAATAAAATAAAATGGAAAAACTTGTTGTGCAAGTTGCAATTACTCCTAAACTCATGAATTGAAAAGAATATGCACTTGGTGGTCGCTTTCGATGATTTTGTACATGAAACTAAAAATTGGAGGAACGGTCTTGCCTTGCACTTTAATGTCCATAAAACTATAATGTCACGAATTTCCAATAAAATAAAATGGAAAAACTTGTTGTGCAAGTTGCAATTACTCCTAAACTCATGAATTGAAAAGAATATGCACTTGGTGGTCGCTTTTAATGATTTAGTACATGAAACTAAAAATTGGAGGAACGGTCTTGCCTTGCACTTTAATGTCCAAAAAACTATAATGTCACGAATTTCCAATAAAATAAAATGGAAAAACTTGTTGTGCAAGTTGCAATTACTCCTAAACTCATGAATTGAAAAGAATATGCACTTGGTGGTCGCTTTCGATGATTTTGTACATGAAACTAAAAATTGGAGGAACGGTCTTGCCTTGCACTTTAATGTCCATAAAACTATAATGTCACGAATTTCCAATAAAATAAAATGGAAAAACTTGTTGTGCAAGTTGCAATTACTCCTAAACTCATGAATTGAAAAGAATATGCACTTGGTGGTCGCTTTCGATGATTTTGTACATGAAAATAAAAATTGGAGGAATGGTCTTGCCTTGTACTTTAATGTCTAAAGAAATATGATACCACGAAATTCACGTAAAATGAAATGGAAAAACTCGTTGTGCAAGTTGTAATTATTCCTAAACTCATGAATTGAAAAGAATATGCACTTGGTGGTCGCTTTTCATGATTTTGTACATGAAACTAAAAATTGGAGGAACGGTCTCGCCTTGCACTTTAATGTCCAAAAAACTATAATGTCACGAATTTCCAATGAAATAAAATGGAAAAACTTGTTGTGCACGTTGTAATTATTCCTAAACTCATGAATTGAAAAGAATATGCACTTGGTGATCGTTTTCAATGATTTTCTACATGAAACTAAAAATTGGAGGAACGGTCTTGCCTTGCACTTTAATGTCCAAAAAACTATAATGTCACGAATTTCCAATAAAATAAAATGGAAAAACTTGTTGTGCAAGTTGCAATTACTCCTAAACTCATGAATTGAAAAGAATATGCACTTGGTGGTCGCTTTCGATGATTTTGTACATGAAACTAAAAATTGGAGGAACGGTCTTGCCTTGCACTTTAATGTCCATAAAACTATAATGTCACGAATTTCCAATAAAATAAAATGGAAAAACTTGTTGTGCAAGTTGCAATTACTCCTAAACTCATGAATTGAAAAGAATATGCACTTGGTGGTCGCTTTTAATGATTTAGTACATGAAACTAAAAATTGGAGGAACGGTCTTGCCTTGCACTTTAATGTCCAAAAAACTATAATGTCACGAATTTCCAATAAAATAAAATGGAAAAACTTGTTGTGCAAGTTGCAATTACTCCTAAACTCATGAATTGAAAAGAATATGCACTTGGTGGTCGCTTTTGATGATTTTGTACATGAAACTAAAAATTGGAGGAACGGTCTTGCCTTGCACTTTAATGTCCATAAAACTATAATGTCACGAATTTCCAATAAAATAAAATGGAAAAACTTGTTGTGCAAGTTGCAATTACTCCTAAACTCATGAATTGAAAAGAATATGCACTTGGTGGTCGCTTTCGATGATTTTGTACATGAAAATAAAAATTGGAGGAATGGTCTTGCCTTGTACTTTAATGTCTAAAGAAATATGATACCACGAAATTCACGTAAAATGAAATGGAAAAACTCGTTGTGCAAGTTGTAATTATTCCTAAACTCATGAATTGAAAAGAATATGCACTTGGTGGTCGCTTTTCATGATTTTGTACATGAAACTAAAAATTGGAGGAACGGTCTCGCCTTGCACTTTAATGTCCAAAAAACTATAATGTCACGAATTTCCAATGAAATAAAATGGAAAAACTTGTTGTGCACGTTGTAATTATTCCTAAACTCATGAATTGAAAAGAATATGCACTTGGTGATCGTTTTCAATGATTTTCTACATGAAACTAAAAATTGGAGGAACGGTCTTGCCTTGCACTTTAATGTCCAAAAAACTATAATGTCACGAATTTCCAATAAAATAAAATGGAAAAACTTGTTGTGCAAGTTGCAATTACTCCTAAACTCATGAATTGAAAAGAATATGCACTTGGTGGTCGCTTTCGATGATTTTGTACATGAAAATAAAAATTGGAGGAACGGTCTTGCCTTGTACTTTAATGTCTAAAGAAATATGATACCACGAAATTCACGTAAAACGAAATGGAAAAACTCGTTGTGCATGTTGTAATTATTCCTAAACTCATGAATTGAAAAGAATATGCACTTGGTGGTCGCTTTTAATGATTTAGTACATGAAACTAAAAATTGGAGGAACGGTCTTGCCTTGCACTTTAATGTCCAAAAAACTATAATGTCACGAATTTCCAATAAAATAAAATGGAAAAACTTGTTGTGCAAGTTGCAATTACTCCTAAACTCATGAATTGAAAAGAATATGCACTTGGTGGTCGCTTTCGATGATTTTGTACATGAAACTAAAAATTGGAGGAACGGTCTTGCCTTGCACTTTAATGTCCATAAAACTATAATGTCACGAATTTCCAATAAAATAAAATGGAAAAACTTGTTGTGCAAGTTGCAATTACTCCTAAACTCATGAATTGAAAAGAATATGCACTTGGTGGTCGCTTTCGATGATTTTGTACATGAAAATAAAAATTGGAGGAATGGTCTTGCCTTGTACTTTAATGTCTAAAGAAATATGATACCACGAAATTCACGTAAAATGAAATGGAAAAACTCGTTGTGCAAGTTGTAATTATTCCTAAACTCATGAATTGAAAAGAATATGCACTTGGTGGTCGCTTTTCATGATTTTGTACATGAAACTAAAAATTGGAGGAACGGTCTCGCCTTGCACTTTAATGTCCAAAAAACTATAATGTCACGAATTTCCAATGAAATAAAATGGAAAAACTTGTTGTGCACGTTGTAATTATTCCTAAACTCATGAATTGAAAAGAATATGCACTTGGTGATCGTTTTCTATGATTTTCTACATGAAACTAAAAATTGGAGGAACGGTCTTGCCTTGCACTTTAATGTCCATAAAACTATAATGTCACGAATTTCCAATAAAATAAAATGGAAAAACTTGTTGTGCAAGTTGCAATTACTCCTAAACTCATGAATTGAAAAGAATATGCACTTGGTGGTCGCTTTCGATGATTTTGTACATGAAAATAAAAATTGGAGGAACGGTCTTGCCTTGTACTTTAATGTCTAAAGAAATATGATACCACGAAATTCACGTAAAACGAAATGGAAAAACTCGTTGTGCATGTTGTAATTATTCCTAAACTCATGAATTGAAAAGAATATGCACTTGGTGGTCGCTTTTAATGATTTAGTACATGAAACTAAAAATTGGAGGAACGGTCTTGCCTTGCACTTTAATGTCCAAAAAACTATAATGTCACGAATTTCCAATAAAATAAAATGGAAAAACTTGTTGTGCAAGTTGCAATTACTCCTAAACTCATGAATTGAAAAGAATATGCACTTGGTGGTCGCTTTCGATGATTTTGTACATGAAACTAAAAATTGGAGGAACGGTCTTGCCTTGCACTTTAATGTCCATAAAACTATAATGTCACGAATTTCCAATAAAATAAAATGGAAAAACTTGTTGTGCAAGTTGCAATTACTCCTAAACTCATGAATTGAAAAGAATATGCACTTGGTGGTCGCTTTCGATGATTTTGTACATGAAACTAAAAATTGGAGGAACGGTCTTGCCTTGCACTTTAATGTCCAAAAAACTATAATGTCACGAATTTCCAATAAAATAAAATGGAAAAACTTGTTGTGCAAGTTGCAATTACTCCTAAACTCATGAATTGAAAAGAATATGCACTTGGTGGTCGCTTTCGATGATTTCGTACATGAAACTAAAAATTGGAGGAATGGTCTTGCCTTGTACTTTAATGTCTAAAGAAATATGATACCACGAAATTCACGTAAAATGAAATGGAAAAACTCGTTGTGCAAGTTGTAATTATTCCTAAACTCATGAATTGAAAAGAATATGCACTTGGTGGTCGCTTTTCATGATTTTGTACATGAAACTAAAAATTGGAGGAACGGTCTCGCCTTGCACTTTAATGTCCAAAAAACTATAATGTCACGAATTTCCAATAAAATAAAATGGAAAAACTTGTTGTGCAAGTTGCAATTACTCCTAAACTCATGAATTGAAAAGAATATGCACTTGGTGGTCGCTTTCGATGATTTTGTACATGAAACTAAAAATTGGAGGAACGGTCTTGCCTTGCACTTTAATGTCCATAAAACTATAATGTCACGAATTTCCAATAAAATAAAATGGAAAAACTTGTTGTGCAAGTTGCAATTACTCCTAAACTCATGAATTGAAAAGAATATGCACTTGGTGGTCGCTTTCGATGATTTTGTAAATGAAACTAAAAATTGGAGGAACGGTCTTGCCTTGCACTTTAATGTCCAAAAAACTATAATGTCACGAATTTCCAATAAAATAAAATGGAAAAACTTGTTGTGCAAGTTGCAATTACTCCTAAACTCATGAATTGAAAAGAATATGCACTTGGTGGTCGCTTTCGATGATTTTGTACATGAAACTAAAAATTGGAGGAACGGTCTTGCCTTGCACTTTAATGTCCATAAAACTATAATGTCACGAATTTCCAATAAAATAAAATGGAAAAACTTGTTGTGCAAGTTGCAATTACTCCTAAACTCATGAATTGAAAAGAATATGCACTTGGTGGTCGCTTTCGATGATTTTGTACATGAAACTAAAAATTGGAGGAACGGTCTTGCCTTGCACTTTAATGTCCAAAAAACTATAATGTCACGAATTTCCAATAAAATAAAATGGAAAAACTTGTTGTGCAAGTTGCAATTACTCCTAAACTCATGAATTGAAAAGAATATGCACTTGGTGGTCGCTTTCGATGATTTCGTACATGAAACTAAAAATTGGAGGAATGGTCTTGCCTTGTACTTTAATGTCTAAAGAAATATGATACCACGAAATTCACGTAAAATGAAATGGAAAAACTCGTTGTGCAAGTTGTAATTATTCCTAAACTCATGAATTGAAAAGAATATGCACTTGGTGGTCGCTTTTCATGATTTTGTACATGAAACTAAAAATTGGAGGAACGGTCTCGCCTTGCACTTTAATGTCCAAAAAACTATAATGTCACGAATTTCCAATAAAATAAAATGGAAAAACTTGTTGTGCAAGTTGCAATTACTCCTAAACTCATGAATTGAAAAGAATATGCACTTGGTGGTCGCTTTCGATGATTTTGTACATGAAAATAAAAATTGGAGGAACGGTCTTGCCTTGTACTTTAATGACTAAAGAAATATGATACCACGAAATTCACGTAAAATGAAATGGAAAAACTCGTTGTGCAAGTTGTAATTATTCCTAAACTCATGAATTGAAAAGAATATGCACTTGGTGGTCGCTTTTAATGATTTAGTACATGAAACTAAAAATTGGAGGAACGGTCTTGCCTTGCACTTTAATGTCCAAAAGACTATAATGTCACGAATTTCCAATAAAATAAAATGGAAAAACTTGTTGTGCAAGTTGCAATTACTCCTAAACTCATGAATTGAAAAGAATATGCACTTGGTGGTCGCTTTCGATGATTTTGTACATGAAAATAAAAATTGGAGGAACGTTCTTGCCTTGTACTTTAATGTCTAAAGAAATATGATACCACGAAATTCATGTAAAACGAAATGGAAAAACTCGTTGTGCAAGTTGTAATTATTCCTAAACTCATGAATTGAAAAGAATATGCACTTGGTGGTCGCTTTTAATGATTTAGTACATGAAACTAAAAATTGGAGGAACGTTCTTGCCTTGTACTTTAATGTCTAAAGAAATATGATACCACGAAATTCACGTAAAATGAAATGGAAAAACTCGTTGTGCAAGTTGTAATTATTCCTAAACTCATGAATTGAAAAGAATATGCACTTGGTGGTCGCTTTCGATGATTTTGTACATGAAACTAAAAATTGGAGGAACGGTCTTGCCTTGTACTTTAATGACTAAAGAAATATGATACCACGAAATTCACGTAAAATGAAATGGAAAAACTCGTTGTGCAAGTTGTAATTATTCCTAAACTCATGAATTGAAAAGAATATGCACTTCGTGGTCGCTTTTAATGATTTAGTACATGAAACTAAAAATTGGAGGAACGGTCTTGCCTTGCACTTTAATGTCCAAAAAACTATAATGTCACGAATTTCCAATAAAATAAAATGGAAAAACTTGTTGTGCAAGTTGCAATTACTCCTAAACTCATGAATTGAAAAGAATATGCACTTGGTGGTCGCTTTCGATGATTTTGTACATGAAAATAAAAATTGGAGGAACGTTCTTGCCTTGTACTTTAATGTCTAAAGAAATATGATACCACGAAATTCACGTAAAACGAAATGGAAAAACTCGTTGTGCAAGTTGTAATTATTCCTAAACTCATGAATTGAAAAGAATATGCACTTGGTGGTCGCTTTTAATGATTTAGTACATGAAACTAAAAATTGGAGGAACGGTCTTGCCTTGCACTTTAATGTCCAAAAAACTATAATGTCACGAATTTCCAATAAAATAAAATGGAAAAACTTGTTGTGCAAGTTGCAATTACTCCTAAACTCATGAATTGAAAAGAATATGCACTTGGTGGTCGCTTTCGATGATTTTGTACATGAAACTAAAAATTGGAGGAACGGTCTTGCCTTGCACTTTAATGTCCAAAAAACTATAATGTCACGAATTTCCAATAAAATAAAATGGAAAAACTTGTTGTGCAAGTTGCAATTACTCCTAAACTCATGAATTGAAAAGAATATGCACTTGGTGGTCGCTTTCGATGATTTTGTACATGAAAATAAAAATTGGAGGAACGGTCTTGCCTTGTACTTTAATGTCTAAAGAAATATGATACCACGAAATTCACGTAAAACGAAATGGAAAAACTCGTTGTGCAAGTTGTAATTATTCCTAAACTCATGAATTGAAAAGAATATGCACTTGGTGGTCGCTTTTAATGATTTAGTACATGAAACTAAAAATTGGAGGAACGGTCTTGCCTTGCACTTTAATTTCCAAAAAACTATAATGTCACGAATTTCCAATAAAATAAAATGGAAAAACTTGTTGTGCAAGTTGCAATTACTCCTAAACTCATGAATTGAAAAGAATATGCACTTGGTGGTCGCTTTCGATGATTTTGTACATGAAAATAAAAATTGGAGGAACGGTCTTGCCTTGTACTTTAATGTCTAAAGAAATATGATACCACGAAATTCACGTAAAATGAAATGGAAAAACTCGTTGTGCAAGTTGTAATTATTCCTAAACTCATGAATTGAAAAGAATATGCACGTGGTGGTCGCTTTTAATGATTTTGTACATGAAACTAAAAATTGGAGGAACGGTCTTGCCTTGCACTTTAATGTCCATAAAACTATAATGTCACGAATTTCCAATAAAATAAAATGGAAAAACTCGTTGTGCAAGTTGCAATTACTCCTAAACTCATGAATTGAAAAGAATATGCACTTGGTGGTCGCTTTCGATGATTTTGTACATGAAACTAAAAATTGGAGGAACGGTCTTGCTTTGTACTTTAATGTCTAAAGAAATATGATACCACGAAATTCACGTAAAATGAAATGGAGAAACTCGTTGTGCAAGTTGTAATTATTCCTAAACTCATGAATTGAAAAGAATATGCACTTGGTGGTCGCTTTCGATGATTTTGTACATGAAACTAAAAATTGGAGGAACGGTCTTGCCTTGTACTTTAATGTCTAAAGAAATATGATACCACGAAATTCACGTAAAATGAAATGGAAAAACTCGTTGTGCAAGTTGTAATTATTCCTAAACTCATGAATTGAAAAGAATATGCACTTGGTGGTCGCTTTCGATGATTTTGTACATGAAACTAAAAATTGGAGGAACGGTCTTGCCTTGTACTTTAATGTGTAAAGAAATATGATACCACGAAATTCACGTAAAATAAAATGGAAAAACTTGTTGTGCAAGTTGCAATTACTCCTAAACTCATGAATTGAAAAGAATATGCACTTGGTGGTCGCTTTCGATGATTTTGTACATGAAACTAAAAATTGGAGGAACGGTCTCGCCTTGCACTTTAATGTCCAAAAAACTATAATGTCACGAATTTCCAATGAAATAAAATGGAAAAACTTGTTGTGCACGTTGTAATTATTCCTAAACTCATGAATTGAAAAGAATATGCACTTGGTGATCGTTTTCAATGATTTTGTACATGAAACTAAAAATTGGAGGAACGGTCTTGCCTTGCACTTTAATGTCTAAAGAAATATGATACCACGAAATTCACGTAAAATAAAATGGAAAAACTTGTTGTGCAAGTTGCAATTACTCCTAAACTCATGAATTGAAAAGAATATGCACTTGGTGGTCGCTTTCGATGATTTTGTACATGAAAATAAAAATTGGAGGAACGGTCTTGCCTTGTACTTTAATGTCTAAAGAAATATGATACCACGAAATTCACGTAAAATGAAATGGAAAAACTCGTTGTGCAAGTCGTAATTATTCCTAAACTCATGAATTGAAAAGAATATGCACTTGGTGGTCGCTTTCGATGATTTTGTACATGAAACTAAAAATTGGAGGAACGGTCTCGCCTTGCACTTTAATGCCCAAAAAACTATAATGTCACGAATTTCCAATGAAATAAAATGGAAAAACTTGTTGTGCACGTTGTAATTATTCCTAAACTCATGAATTGAAAAGAATATGCACTTGGTGATCGTTTTCAATGATTTTGTACATGAAACTAAAAATTGGAGGAACGGTCTTGCCTTGCACTTTAATGTCCAAAAAACTATAATGTCACGAATTTCCAATAAAATAAAATGGAAAAACTTGTTGTGCAAGTTGCAATTACTCCTAAACTCATGAATTGAAAAGAATATGCACTTGGTGGTCGCTTTCGATGATTTTGTACATGAAAATAAAAATTGGAGGAACGGTCTTGCCTTGTACTTTAATGTCTAAAGAAATATGATACCACGAAATTCACGTAAAATGAAATGGAAAAACTTGTTGTGCAAGTTGCAATTACTCCTAAACTCATGAATTGAAAAGAATATGCACTTGGTGGTCGCTTTCGATGATTTTGTACATGAAACTAAAAATTGGAGGAACGGTCTCGCCTTGCACTTTAATGTCCAAAAAACTATAATGTCACGAATTTCCAATAAAATAAAATGGAAAAACTTGTTGTGCAAGTTGCAATTACTCCTAAACTCATGAATTGAAAAGAATATGCACTTGGTGGTCGCTTTCGATGATTTTGTACATGAAAATAAAAATTGGAGGAATGGTCTTGCCTTGTACTTTAATGACTAAAGAAATATGATACCACGAAATTCACGTAAAATGAAATGGAAAAACTCGTTGTGCAAGTTGTAATTATTCCTAAACTCATGAATTGAAAAGAATATGCACTTGGTGGTCGCTTTTAATGATTTAGTACATGAAACTAAAAATTGGAGGAACGGTCTTGCCTTGCACTTTAATGTCCAAAAGACTATAATGTCACGAATTTCCAATAAAATAAAATGGAAAAACTTGTTGTGCAAGTTGCAATTACTCCTAAACTCATGAATTGAAAAGAATATGCACTTGGTGGTCGCTTTCGATGATTTTGTACATGAAAATAAAAATTGGAGGAACGTTCTTGCCTTGTACTTTAATGTCTAAAGAAATATGATACCACGAAATTCACGTAAAACGAAATGGAAAAACTCGTTGTGCAAGTTGTAATTATTCCTAAACTCATGAATTGAAAAGAATATGCACTTGGTGGTCGCTTTTAATGATTTAGTACATGAAACTAAAAATTGGAGGAACGTTCTTGCCTTGTACTTTAATGTCTAAAGAAATATGATACCACGAAATTCACGTAAATTGAAATGGAAAAACTCGTTGTGCAAGTTGTAATTATTCCTAAACTCATGAATTGAAAAGAATATGCACTTGGTGGTCGCTTTCGATGATTTTGTACATGAAACTAAAAATTGGAGGAACGGTCTTGCCTTGTACTTTAATGACTAAAGAAATATGATACCACGAAATTCACGTAAAATGAAATGGAAAAACTCGTTGTGCAAGTTGTAATTATTCCTAAACTCATGAATTGAAAAGAATATGCACTTCGTGGTCGCTTTTAATGATTTAGTACATGAAACTAAAAATTGGAGGAACGGTCTTGCCTTGCACTTTAATGTCCAAAAAACTATAATGTCACGAATTTCCAATAAAATAAAATGGAAAAACTTGTTGTGCAAGTTGCAATTACTCCTAAACTCATGAATTGAAAAGAATATGCACTTGGTGGTCGCTTTCGATGATTTTGTACATGAAAATAAAAATTGGAGGAACGTTCTTGCCTTGTACTTTAATGTCTAAAGAAATATGATACCACGAAATTCACGTAAAACGAAATGGAAAAACTCGTTGTGCAAGTTGTAATTATTCCTAAACTCATGAATTGAAAAGAATATGCACTTGGTGGTCGCTTTTAATGATTTAGTACATGAAAATAAAAATTGGAGGAACGGTCTTGCCTTGCACTTTAATGTCCAAAAAACTATAATGTCACGAATTTCCAATAAAATAAAATGGAAAAACTTGTTGTGCAAGTTGCAATTACTCCTAAACTCATGAATTGAAAAGAATATGCACTTGGTGGTCGCTTTCGATGATTTTGTACATGAAACTAAAAATTGGAGGAACGGTCTTGCCTTGCACTTTAATGTCCAAAAAACTATAATGTCACGAATTTCCAATAAAATAAAATGGAAAAACTTGTTGTGCAAGTTGCAATTACTCCTAAACTCATGAATTGAAAAGAATATGCACTTGGTGGTCGCTTTCGATGATTTTGTACATGAAAATAAAAATTGGAGGAACGGTCTTGCCTTGTACTTTAATGTCTAAGAAATATGATACCACGAAATTCACGTAAAACGAAATGGAAAAACTCGTTGTGCAAGTTGTAATTATTCCTAAACTCATGAATTGAAAAGAATATGCACTTGGTGGTCGCTTTTAATGATTTAGTACATGAAACTAAAAATTGGAGGAACGGTCTTGCCTTGCACTTTAATTTCCAAAAAACTATAATGTCACGAATTTCCAATAAAATAAAATGGAAAAACTTGTTGTGCAAGTTGCAATTACTCCTAAACTCATGAATTGAAAAGAATATGCACTTGGTGGTCGCTTTCGATGATTTTGTACATGAAACTAAAAATTGGAGGAACGGTCTTGCCTTGTACTTTAATGTCTAAAGAAATATGATACCACGAAATTCACGTAAAATGAAATGGAAAAACTCGTTGTGCAAGGTGTAATTATTCCTAAACTCATGAATTGAAAAGAATATGCACGTGGTGGTCGCTTTTAATGATTTTGTACATGAAACTAAAAATTGGAGGAACGGTCTTGCCTTGCACTTTAATGTCCATAAAACTATAATGTCACGAATTTCCAATAAAATAAAATGGAAAAACTTGTTGTGCAAGTTGCAATTACTCCTAAACTCATGAATTGAAAAGAATATGCACTTGGTGGTCGCTTTCGATGATTTTGTACATGAAACTAAAAATTGGAGGAACGGTCTTGCCTTGTACTTTAATGTCTAAAGAAATATGATACCACGAAATTCACGTAAAATGAAATGGAGAAACTCGTTGTGCAAGTTGTAATTATTCCTAAACTCATGAATTGAAAAGAATATGCACTTGGTGGTCGCTTTCGATGATTTTGTACATGAAACTAAAAATTGGAGGAACGGTCTTGCCTTGTACTTTAATGTCTAAAGAAATATGATACCACGAAATTCACGTAAAATGAAATGGAAAAACTCGTTGTGCAAGTTGTAATTATTCCTAAACTCATGAATTGAAAAGAATATGCACTTGGTGGTCGCTTTCGATGATTTCGTACATGAAAATAAAAATTGGAGGAACGGTCTTGCCTTGTACTTTAATGTCTAAAGAAATATGATACCACGAAATTCACGTAAAATAAAATGGAAAAACTTGTTGTGCAAGTTGCAATTACTCCTAAACTCATGAATTGAATAGAATATGCACTTGGTGGTCGCTTTCGATGATTTTGTACATGAAACTAAAAATTGGAGGAACGGTCTCGCCTTGCACTTTAATGTCCAAAAAACTATAATGTCACGAATTTCCAATGAAATAAAATGGAAAAACTTGTTGTGCACGTTGTAATTATTCCTAAACTCATGAATTGAAAAGAATATGCACTTGGTGATCGTTTTCAATGATTTTGTACATGAAACTAAAAATTGGAGGAACGGTCTTGCCTTGTACTTTAATGTCTAAAGAAATATGATACCACGAAATTCACGTAAAATAAAATGGAAAAACTTGTTGTGCAAGTTGCAATTACTCCTAAACTCATGAATTGAAAAGAATATGCACTTGGTGGTCGCTTTCGATGATTTTGTACATGAAACTAAAAATTGGAGGAACGGTCTTGCCTTGCACTTTAATGTCCAAAAAACTATAATGTCACGAATTTCCAATAAAATAAAATGGAAAAACTTGTTGTGCAAGTTGCAATTACTCCTAAACTCATGAATTGAAAAGAATATGCACTTGGTGGTCGCTTTCGATGATTTTGTACATGAAACTAAAAATTGGAGGAACGGTCTTGCCTTGTACTTTAATGTCTAAAGAAATATGATACCACGAAATTCACGTAAAATGAAATGGAAAAACTCGTTGTGCAAGGTGTAATTATTCCTAAACTCATGAATTGAAAAGAATATGCACGTGGTGGTCGCTTTTAATGATTTTGTACATGAAACTAAAAATTGGAGGAACGGTCTTGCCTTGCACTTTAATGTCCATAAAACTATAATGTCACGAATTTCCAATAAAATAAAATGGAAAAACTTGTTGTGCAAGTTGCAATTACTCCTAAACTCATGAATTGAAAAGAATATGCACTTGGTGGTCGCTTTCGATGATTTTGTACATGAAACTAAAAATTGGAGGAACGGTCTTGCCTTGTACTTTAATGTCTAAAGAAATATGATACCACGAAATTCACGTAAAATGAAATGGAGAAACTCGTTGTGCAAGTTGTAATTATTCCTAAACTCATGAATTGAAAAGAATATGCACTTGGTGGTCGCTTTCGATGATTTTGTACATGAAACTAAAAATTGGAGGAACGGTCTTGCCTTGTACTTTAATGTCTAAAGAAATATGATACCACGAAATTCACGTAAAATGAAATGGAAAAACTCGTTGTGCAAGTTGTAATTATTCCTAAACTCATGAATTGAAAAGAATATGCACTTGGTGGTCGCTTTCGATGATTTTGTACATGAAACTAAAAATTGGAGGAACGGTCTTGCCTTGTACTTTAATGTCTAAAGAAATATGATACCACGAAATTCACGTAAAATAAAATGGAAAAACTTGTTGTGCAAGTTGCAATTACTCCTAAACTCATGAATTGAAAAGAATATGCACTTGGTGGTCGCTTTCGATGATTTTGTACATGAAACTAAAAATTGGAGGAACGGTCTCGCCTTGCACTTTAATGTCCAAAAAACTATAATGTCACGAATTTCCAATGAAATAAAATGGAAAAACTTGTTGTGCACGTTGTAATTATTCCTAAACTCATGAATTGAAAAGAATATGCACTTGGTGATCGTTTTCAATGATTTTGTACATGAAACTAAAAATTGGAGGAACGGTCTTGCCTTGTACTTTAATGTCTAAAGAAATATGATACCACGAAATTCACGTAAAATAAAATGGAAAAACTTGTTGTGCAAGTTGCAATTACTCCTAAACTCATGAATTGAAAAGAATATGCACTTGGTGGTCGCTTTCGATGATTTTGTACATGAAACTAAAAATTGGAGGAACGGTCTTGCCTTGCACTTTAATGTCCAAAAAACTATAATGTCACGAATTTCCAATAAAATAAAATGGAAAAACTTGTTGTGCAAGTTGCAATTACTCCTAAACTCATGAATTGAAAAGAATATGCACTTGGTGGTCGCTTTCGATGATTTTGTACATGAAACTAAAAATTGGAGGAACGGTCTTGCCTTGTACTTTAATGTCTAAAGAAATATGATACCACGAAATTCACGTAAAATGAAATGGAAAAACTCGTTGTGCAAGGTGTAATTATTCCTAAACTCATGAATTGAAAAGAATATGCACGTGGTGGTCGCTTTTAATGATTTTGTACATGAAACTAAAAATTGGAGGAACGGTCTTGCCTTGCACTTTAATGTCCATAAAACTATAATGTCACGAATTTCCAATAAAATAAAATGGAAAAACTTGTTGTGCAAGTTGCAATTACTCCTAAACTCATGAATTGAAAAGAATATGCACTTGGTGGTCGCTTTCGATGATTTTGTACATGAAACTAAAAATTGGAGGAACGGTCTTGCCTTGTACTTTAATGTCTAAAGAAATATGATACCACGAAATTCACGTAAAATGAAATGGAGAAACTCGTTGTGCAAGTTGTAATTATTCCTAAACTCATGAATTGAAAAGAATATGCACTTGGTGGTCGCTTTCGATGATTTTGTACATGAAACTAAAAATTGGAGGAACGGTCTTGCCTTGTACTTTAATGTCTAAAGAAATATGATACCACGAAATTCACGTAAAATGAAATGGAAAAACTCGTTGTGCAAGTTGTAATTATTCCTAAACTCATGAATTGAAAAGAATATGCACTTGGTGGTCGCTTTCGATGATTTTGTACATGAAACTAAAAATTGGAGGAACGGTCTTGCCTTGTACTTTAATGTCTAAAGAAATATGATACCACGAAATTCACGTAAAATAAAATGGAAAAACTTGTTGTGCAAGTTGCAATTACTCCTAAACTCATGAATTGAAAAGAATATGCACTTGGTGGTCGCTTTCGATGATTTTGTACATGAAACTAAAAATTGGAGGAACGGTCTCGCCTTGCACTTTAATGTCCAAAAAACTATAATGTCACGAATTTCCAATGAAATAAAATGGAAAAACTTGTTGTGCACGTTGTAATTATTCCTAAACTCATGAATTGAAAAGAATATGCACTTGGTGATCGTTTTCAATGATTTTGTACATGAAACTAAAAATTGGAGGAACGGTCTTGCCTTGCACTTTAATGTCTAAAGAAATATGATACCACGAAATTCACGTAAAATAAAATGGAAAAACTTGTTGTGCAAGTTGCAATTACTCCTAAACTCATGAATTGAAAAGAATATGCACTTGGTGGTCGCTTTCGATGATTTTGTACATGAAAATAAAAATTGGAGGAACGGTCTTGCCTTGTACTTTAATGTCTAAAGAAATATGATACCACGAAATTCACGTAAAATGAAATGGAAAAACTCGTTGTGCAAGTTGTAATTATTCCTAAACTCATGAATTGAAAAGAATATGCACTTGGTGGTCGCTTTCGATGATTTTGTACATGAAACTAAAAATTGGAGGAACGGTCTCGCCTTGCACTTTAATGTCCAAAAAACTATAATGTCACGAATTTCCAATGAAATAAAATGGAAAAACTTGTTGTGCACGTTGTAATTATTCCTAAACTCATGAATTGAAAAGAATATGCACTTGGTGGTCGTTTTCAATGATTTTGTACATGAAACTAAAAATTGGAGGAACGGTCTTGCCTTGCACTTTAATGTCCAAAAAACTATAATGTCACGAATTTCCAATAAAATAAAATGGAAAAACTTGTTGTGCAAGTTGCAATTACTCCTAAACTCATGAATTGAAAAGAATATGCACTTGGTGGTCGCTTTCGATGATTTTGTACATGAAAATAAAAATTGGAGGAACGGTCTTGCCTTGTACTTTAATGTCTAAAGAAATATGATACCACGAAATTCACGTAAAATGAAATGGAAAAACTCGTTGTGCAAGTTGTAATTATTCCTAAACTCATGAATTGAAAAGAATATGCACGTGGTGGTCGCTTTTAATGATTTTGTACATGAAACTAAAAATTGGAGGAACGGTCTTGCCTTGCACTTTAATGTCCATAAAACTATAATGTCACGAATTTCCAATAAAATAAAATGGAAAAACTTGTTGTGCAAGTTGCAATTACTCCTAAACTCATGAATTGAAAAGAATATGCACTTGGTGGTCGCTTTCGATGATTTTGTACATGAAAATAAAAATTGGAGGAACGGTCTTGCCTTGTACTTTAATGTCTAAAGAAATATGATACCACGAAATTCACGTAAAATGAAATGGAAAAACTTGTTGTGCAAGTTGCAATTACTCCTAAACTCATGAATTGAAAAGAATATGCACTTGGTGGTCGCTTTCGATGATTTTGTACATGAAACTAAAAATTGGAGGAACGGTCTCGCCTTGCACTTTAATGTCCAAAAAACTATAATGTCACGAATTTCCAATAAAATAAAATGGAAAAACTTGTTGTGCAAGTTGCAATTACTCCTAAACTCATGAATTGAAAAGAATATGCACTTGGTGGTCGCTTTCGATGATTTTGTACATGAAAATAAAAATTGGAGGAACGGTCTTGCCTTGTACTTTAATGACTAAAGAAATATGATACCACGAAATTCACGTAAAATGAAATGGAAAAACTCGTTGTGCAAGTTGTAATTATTCCTAAACTCATGAATTGAAAAGAATATGCAGTTGGTGGTCGCTTTTAATGATTTAGTACATGAAACTAAAAATTGGAGGAACGGTCTTGCCTTGCACTTTAATGTCCAAAAGACTATAATGTCACGAATTTCCAATAAAATAAAATGGAAAAACTTGTTGTGCAAGTTGCAATTACTCCTAAACTCATGAATTGAAAAGAATATGCACTTGGTGGTCGCTTTCGATGATTTTGTACATGAAAATAAAAATTGGAGGAACGGTCTTGCCTTGTACTTTAATGTCTAAAGAAATATGATACCACGAAATTCACGTAAAATGAAATGGAGAAACTCGTTGTGCAAGTTGTAATTATTCCTAAACTCATGAATTGAAAAGAATATGCACTTGGTGGTCGCTTTCGATGATTTTGTACATGAAACTAAAAATTGGAGGAACGGTCTCGCCTTGCACTTTAATGTCCAAAAAACTATAATGTCACGAATTTCCAATGAAATAAAATGGAAAAACTTGTTGTGCACGTTGTAATTATTCCTAAACTCATGAATTGAAAAGAATATGCACTTCGTGATCGTTTTCAATGATTTTGTACATGAAACTAAAAATTGGAGGAACGGTCTTGCCTTGTACTTTAATGTCTAAAGAAATATGACACCACGAAATTCACGTAAAATAAAATGGAAAAACTTGTTGTGCAAGTTGCAATTACTCCTAAACTCATGAATTGAAAAGAATATGCACTTGGTGGTCGCTTTCGATTATTTTGTACATGAAAATAAAAATTGGAGGAACGGTCTTGCCTTGTACTTTAATGTCTAAAGAATATGATACCACGAAATTCACGTAAAATGAAATGGAAAAACTCGTTGTGCAAGTTGTAATTATTCCTAAAATCATGAATTGAAAAGAATATGCACTTGGTGGTCGCTTTCGATGATTTTGTACATGAAACTAAAAATTGGAGGAACGGTCTTGCCTTGCACTTTAATGTCCAAAAAACTATAATGTCACGAATTTCCAATAAAATAAAATGGAAAAACTTGTTGTGCAAGTTGCAATTACTCCTAAACTCATGAATTGAAAAGAATATGCACTTGGTGGTCGCTTTCGATGATTTTGTACATGAAAATAAAAATTGGAGGAACGGTCTTGCCTTGTACTTTAATGTCTAAAGAAATATGATACCACGAAATTCACGTAAAATGAAATGGAGAAACTCGTTGTGCAAGTTGTAATTATTCCTAAACTCATGAATTGAAAAGAATATGCACTTGGTGGTCGCTTTCGATGATTTTGTACATGAAACTAAAAATTGGAGGAACGGTCTTGCCTTGTACTTTAATGTCTAAAGAAATATGATACCACGAAATTCACGTAAAATGAAATGGAAAAACTTGTTGTGCAAGTTGCAATTACTCCTAAACTCATGAATTGAAAAGAATATGCACTTGGTGGTCGCTTTCGATGATTTTGTACATGAAAATAAAAATTGGAGGAACGGTCTTGCCTTGTACTTTAATGTCTAAAGAAATATGATACCACGAAATTCACGTAAAATGAAATGGAAAAACTCGTTGTGCAAGTTGTAATTATTCCTAAACTCATGAATTGAAAAGAATATGCACTTGGTGGTCGCTTTCGATGATTTTGTACATGAAACTAAATATTGGAGGAACGGTCTTGCCTTGTACTTTAATGTCTAAAGAAATATGATACCACGAAATTCACGTAAAATAAAATGGAAAAACTTGTTGTGCAAGTTGCAATTACTCCTAAACTCATGAATTGAAAAGAATAAGCACTTGGTGGTCGCTTTCGATGATTTTGTACATGAAACTAAAAATTGGAGGAACGGTCTTGCCTTGTACTTTAATGTCTAAAGAAATATGATACCACGAAATTCACGTAAAATGAAATGGAAAAACTTGTTGTGCAAGTTGCAATTACTCCTAAACTCATGAATTGAAAAGAATATGCACTTGGTGGTCGCTTTCGATGATTTTGTACATGAAACTAAAAATTGGAGGAACGGTCTTGCCTTGCACTTTAATGTCTAAAGAAATATGATACCACGAAATTCACGTAAAATAAAATGGAAAAACTTGTTGTGCAAGTTGCAATTACTCCTAAACTCATGAATTGAAAAGAATATGCACTTGGTGGTCGCTTTCGATGATTTTGTACATGAAACTAAAAATTGGAGGAACGGTCTCGCCTTGCACTTTAATGTCCAAAAAACTATAATGTCACGAATTTCCAATGAAATAAAATGGAAAAACTTGTTGTGCACGTTGTAATTATTCCTAAACTCATGAATTGAAAAGAATATGCACTTGGTGATCGTTTTCAATGATTTTGTACATGAAACTAAAAATTGGAGGAACGGTCTTGCCTTGTACTTTAATGTCTAAAGAAATATGATACCACGAAATTCACGTAAAATAAAATGGAAAAACTTGTTGTGCAAGTTGCAATTACTCCTAAACTCATGAATTGAAAAGAATATGCACTTGGTGGTCGCTTTCGATGATTTTGTACATGAAAATAAAAATTGGAGGAACGGTCTTGCCTTGTACTTTAATGTCTAAAGAAATATGATACCACGAAATTCACGTAAAATGAAATGGAAAAACTCGTTGTGCAAGTTGTAATTATTCCTAAACTCATGAATTGAAAAGAATATGCACTTGGTGGTCGCTTTCGATGATTTTGTACATGAAACTAAAAATTGGAGGAACGGTCTTGCCTTGCACTTTAATGTCCAAAAAAGTATAATGTCACGAATTTCCAATAAAATAAAATGGAAAAACTTGTTGTGCAAGTTGCAATTACTCCTAAACTCATGAATTGAAAAGAATATGCACTTGGTGGTCGCTTTCGATGATTTTGTACATGAAAATAAAAATTGGAGGAACGGTCTTGCCTTGTACTTTAATGTCTAAAGAAATATGATACCACGAAATTCACGTAAAATGAAATGGAAAAACTCGTTGTGCAAGTTGTAATTATTCCTAAACTCATGAATTGAAAAGAATATGCACTTGGTGGTCGCTCTCGATGATTTTGTACATGAAACTAAAAATTGGAGGAACGGTCTTGCCTTGTACTTTAATGTCTAAAGAAATATGATACCACGAAATTCACGTAAAATGAAATGGAAAAACTCGTCGTGCAAGTTGTAATTATTCCTAAACTCATGAATTGAAAAGAATATGCACTTGGTGGTCGCTTTCGATGATTTTGTACATGAAACTAAAAATTGGAGGAACGGTCTTGCCTTGTACTTTAATGTCTAAAGAAATATGATACCACGAAATTCACGTAAAATAAAATGGAAAAACTTGTTGTGCAAGTTGCAATTACTCCTAAACTCATGAATTGAAAAGAATATGCACTTGGTGGTCGCTTTCGATGATTTTGTACATGAAACTAAAAATTGGAGGAACGGTCTCGCCTTGCACTTTAATGTCCAAAAAACTATAATGTCACGAATTTCCAATGAAATAAAATGGAAAAACTTGTTGTGCACGTTGTAATTATTCCTAAACTCATGAATTGAAAAGAATATGCACTTCGTGATCGTTTTCAATGATTTTGTACATGAAACTAAAAATTGGAGGAACGGTCTTGCCTTGTACTTTAATGTCTAAAGAAATATGACACCACGAAATTCACGTAAAATAAAATGGAAAAACTTGTTGTGCAAGTTGCAATTACTCCTAAACTCATGAATTGAAAAGAATATGCACTTGGTGGTCGCTTTCGATGATTTTGTACATGAAAATAAAAATTGGAGGAACGGTCTTGCCTTGTACTTTAATGTCTAAAGAATATGATACCACGAAATTCACGTAAAATGAAATGGAAAAACTCGTTGTGCAAGTTGTAATTATTCCTAAAATCATGAATTGAAAAGAATATGCACTTGGTGGTCGCTTTCGATGATTTTGTACATGAAACTAAAAATTGGAGGAACGGTCTTGCCTTGCACTTTAATGTCCAAAAAACTATAATGTCACGAATTTCCAATAAAATAAAATGGAAAAACTTGTTGTGCAAGTTGCAATTACTCCTAAACTCATGAATTGAAAAGAATATGCACTCGGTGGTCGCTTTCGATGATTTTGTACATGAAAATAAAAATTGGAGGAACGGTCTTGCCTTGTACTTTAATGTCTAAAGAAATATGATACCACGAAATTCACGTAAAATGAAATGGAGAAACTCGTTGTGCAAGTTGTAATTATTCCTAAACTCATGAATTGAAAAGAATATGCACTTGGTGGTCGCTTTCGATGATTTTGTACATGAAAATAAAAATTGGAGGAACGGTCTTGCCTTGTACTTTAATGTCTAAAGAAATATGATACCACGAAATTCACGTAAAATGAAATGGAAAAACTCGTTGTGCAAGTTGTAATTATTCCTAAACTCATGAATTGAAAAGAATATGCACTTGGTGGTCGCTCTCGATGATTTTGTACATGAAACTAAAAATTGGAGGAACGGTCTTGCCTTGTACTTTAATGTCTAAATAAATATGATACCACGAAATTCACGTAAAATGAAATGGAAAAACTCGTTGTGCAAGTTGTAATTATTCCTAAACTCATGAATTGAAAAGAATATGCACTTGGTGGTCGCTTTCGATGATTTTGTACATGAAACTAAAAATTGGAGGAACGGTCTTGCCTTGCACTTTAATGTCCAAAAAACTATAATGTCACGAATTTCCAATAAAATAAAATGGAAAAACTTGTTGTGCAAGTTGCAATTACTCCTAAACTCATGAATTGAAAAGAATATGCACTTGGTGGTCGCTTTCGATGATTTTGTACATGAAAATAAAAATTGGAGGAACGGTCTTGCCTTGTACTTTAATGTCTAAAGAAATATGATACCACGAAATTCACGTAAAATGAAATGGAAAAACTCGTTGTGCAAGTTGTAATTATTCCTAAACTCATGAATTGAAAAGAATATGCACTTGGTGGTCGCTCTCGATGATTTTGTACATGAAACTAAATATTGGAGGAACGGTCTTGCCTTGTACTTTAATGTCTAAAGAAATATGATACCACGAAATTCACGTAAAATGAAATGGAAAAACTCGTTGTGCAAGTTGTAATTATTCCTAAACTCATGAATTGAAAAGAATATGCACTTGGTGGTCGCTTTCGATGATTTTGTACATGAAACTAAAAATTGGAGGAACGGTCTTGCCTTGTACTTTAATGTCTAAAGAAATATGATACCACGAAATTCACGTAAAATAAAATGGAAAAACTTGTTGTGCAAGTTGCAATTACTCCTAAACTCATGAATTGAAAAGAATATGCACTTGGTGGTCGCTTTCGATGATTTTGTACATGAAACTAAAAATTGGAGGAACGGTCTCGCCTTGCACTTTAATGTCCAAAAAACTATAATGTCACGAATTTCCAATGAAATAAAATGGAAAAACTTGTTGTGCACGTTGTAATTATTCCTAAACTCATGAATTGAAAAGAATATGCACTTGGTGATCGTTTTCAATGATTTTGTACATGAAACTAAAAATTGGAGGAACGGTCTTGCCTTGCACTTTAATGTCTAAAGAAATATGTTACCACGAAATTCACGTAAAATAAAATGGAAAAACTGGTTGTGCAAGTTGCAATTACTCCTAAACTCATGAATTGAAAAGAATATGCACTTGGTGGTCGCTTTCGATGATTTTGTACATGAAAATAAAAATTGGAGGAACGGTCTTGCCTTGTACTTTAATGTCTAAAGAAATATGATACCACGAAATTCACGTAAAACGAAATGGAAAAACTCGTTGTGCAAGTTGTAATTATTCCTAAACTCATGAATTGAAAAGAATATGCACTTGGTGGTCGCTCTTAATGATTTAGTACATGAAACTAAAAATTGGAGGAACGGTCTTGCCTTGCACTTTAATGTCCAAAAAACTATAATGTCACGAATTTCCAATAAAATAAAATGGAAAAACTTGTTGTGCAAGTTGCAATTACTCCTAAACTCATGAATTGAAAAGAATATGCACTTGGTGGTCGCTTTCGATGATTTTGTACATGAAACTAAAAATTGGAGGAACGGTCTTGCCTTGCACTTTAATGTCCATAAAACTATAATGTCACGAATTTCCAATAAAATAAAATGGAAAAACTTGTTGTGCAAGTTGCAATTACTCCTAAACTCATGAATTGAAAAGAATATGCACTTGGTGGTCGCTTTCGATGATTTTGTACATGAAAATAAAAATTGGAGGAACGGTCTTGCCTTGTACTTTAATGTCTAAAGAAATATGATACCACGAAATTCACGTAAAATGAAATGGAAAAACTCGTTGTGCAAGTTGTAATTATTCCTAAACTCATGAATTGAAAAGAATATGCACTTGGTGGTCGCTTTCGATGATTTTGTACATGAAACTAAAAATTGGAGGAACGGTCTTGCCTTGTACTTTAATGTCTAAAGAAATATGATACCACGAAATTCACGTAAAATAAAATGGAAAAACTTGTTGTGCAAGTTGCAATTACTCCTAAACTCATGAATTGAAAAGAATATGCACTTGGTGGTCGCTTTCGATGATTTTGTACATGAAACTAAAAATTGGAGGAACGGTCTCGCCTTGCACTTTAATGTCCAAAAAACTATAATGTCACGAATTTCCAATGAAATAAAATGGAAAAACTTGTTGTGCACGTTGTAATTATTCCTAAACTCATGAATTGAAAAGAATATGCACTTGGTGATCGTTTTCAATGATTTTGTACATGAAACTAAAAATTGGAGGAACGGTCTTGCCTTGTACTTTAATGTCTAAAGAAATATGATACCACGAAATTCACGTAAAATAAAATGGAAATACTTGTTGTGCAAGTTGCAATTACTCCTAAACTCATGAATTGAAAAGAATATGCACTTGGTGGTCGCTTTCGATGATTTTGTACATGAAAATAAAAATTGGAGGAACGGTCTTGCCTTGTACTTTAATGTCTAAAGAAATATGATACCACGAAATTCACGTAAAATGAAATGGAAAAACTCGTCGTGCAAGTTGTAATTATTCCTAAACTCATGAATTGAAAAGAATATGCACTTGGTGGTCGCTTTCGATGATTTTGTACATGAAACTAAAAATTGGAGGAACGGTCTTGCCTTGCACTTTAATGTCCAAAAAACTATAATGTCACGAATTTCCAATAAAATAAAATGGAAAAACTTGTTGTGCAAGTTGCAATTACTCCTAAACTCATGAATTGAAAAGAATATGCACTTGGTGGTCGCTTTCGATGATTTCGTACATGAAACTAAAAATTGGAGGAACGGTCTTGCCTTGTACTTTAATGTCCAAAGAAATATGATACCACGAAATTCACGTAAAATGAAATGGAAAAACTCGTTGTGCAAGTTGTAATTATTCCTAAACTCATGAATTGAAAAGAATATGCACTTGGTGGTCGCTTTTCATGATTTTGTACATGAAACTAAAAATTGGAGGAACGGTCTTGCCTTGCACTTTAATGTCCAAAAAACTATAATGTCACAAATTTCCACTACAATAAAATGGAAAAACTTGTTGTGCAAGTTGCAATTACTCCTAAACTCATGAATTGAAAAGAATATGCACTTGGTGGTCGCTTTCGATGATTTTGTACATGAAACTAAAAATTGGAGGAACGGTCTTGCCTTGCACTTTAATGTCCAAAAAACTATAATGTCACGAATTTCCAATAAAATAAAATGGAAAAACTTGTTGTGCAAGTTGCAATTACTCCTAAACTCATGAATTGAAAAGAATATGCACTTGGTGGTCGCTTTCGATGATTTTGTACATGAAAATAAAAATTGGAGGAACGGTCTTGCCTTGTACTTTAATGTCTAAAGAAATATGATACCACGAAATTCACGTAAAACGAAATGGAAAAACTCGTTGTGCAAGTTGTAATTACTCCTAAACTCATGAATTGAAAAGAATATGCACTTGGTGGTCGCTTTTAATGATTTAGTACATGAAACTAAAAATTGGAGGAACGGTCTTGCCTTGCACTTTAATGTCCAAAAAACTATAATGTCACGAATTTCCAATAAAATAAAATGGAAAAACTTGTTGTGCAAGTTGCAATTACTCCTAAACTCATGAATTGAAAAGAATATGCACTTGGTGGTCGCTTTCGATGATTTTGTACATGAAAATAAAAATTGGAGGAACGGTCTTGCCTTGTACTTTAATGTCTAAAGAAATATGATACCACGAAATTCACGTAAAATGAAATGGAAAAACTCGTTGTGCAAGTTGTAATTATTCCTAAACTCATGAATTGAAAAGAATATGCACTTGGTGGTCGCTTTTAATGATTTAGTACATGAAACTAAAAATTGGAGGAACGGTCTTGCCTTGCACTTTAATGTCCAAAAAACTATAATGTCACGAATTTCCAATAAAATAAAATGGAAAAACTTGTTGTGCAAGTTGCAATTACTCCTAAACTCATGAATTGAAAAGAATATGCACTTGGTGGTCGCTTTCGATGATTTTGTACATGAAAATAAAAATTGGAGGAACGTTCTTGCCTTGTACTTTAATGTCTAAAGAAATATGATACCACGAAATTCACGTAAAACGAAATGGAAAAACTCGTTGTGCAAGTTGTAATTATTCCTAAACTCATGAATTGAAAAGAATATGCACTTGGTGGTCGCTTTTAATGATTTAGTACATGAAACTAAAAATTGGAGGAACGGTCTTGCCTTGCACTTTAATGTCCAAAAAACTATAATGTCTCGAATTTCCAATAAAATAAAATGGAAAAACTTGTTGTGCAAGTTGCAATTACTCCTAAACTCATGAATTGAAAAGAATATGCACTTGGTGGTCGCTTTCGATGATTTTGTACATGAAACTAAAAATTGGAGGAACGGTCTTGCCTTGCACTTTAATGTCCAAAAAACTATAATGTCACGAATTTCCAATAAAATAAAATGGAAAAACTTGTTGTGCAAGTTGCAATTACTCCTAAACTCATGAATTGAAAAGAATATGCACTTGGTGGTCGCTTTCGATGATTTTGTACATGAAAATAAAAATTGGAGGAACGGTCTTGCCTTGTACTTTAATGTCTAAAGAAATATGATACCACGAAATTCACGTAAAACGAAATGGAAAAACTCGTTGTGCAAGTTGCAATTATTCCTAAACTCATGAATTGAAAAGAATATGCACTTGGTGGTCGCTTTTAATGATTTAGTACATGAAACTAAAAATTGGAGGAACGGTCTTGCCTTGCACTTTAATTTCCAAAAAACTATAATGTCACGAATTTCCAATAAAATAAAATGGAAAAACTTGTTGTGCAAGTTGCAATTACTCCTAAACTCATGAATTGAAAAGAATATGCACTTGGTGGTCGCTTTCGATGATTTTGTACATGAAAATAAAAATTGGAGGAACGGTCTTGCCTTGTACTTTAATGTCTAAAGAAATATGATACCACGAAATTCACGTAAAATGAAATGGAAAAACTCGTTGTGCAAGTTGTAATTATTCCTAAACTCATGAATTGAAAAGAATATGCACTTGGTGGTCGCTTTCGATGATTTTGTACATGAAACTAAAAATTGGAGGAACGGTCTTGCCTTGTACTTTAATGTCTAAAGAAATATGATACCACGAAATTCACGTAAAATAAAATGGAAAAACTTGTTGTGCAAGTTGCAATTACTCCTAAACTCATGAATTGAAAAGAATAAGCACTTGGTGGTCGCTTTCGATGATTTTGTACATGAAACTAAAAATTGGAGGAACGGTCTTGCCTTGTACTTTAATGTCTAAAGAAATATGATACCACAAAATTCACGTAAAATGAAATGGAAAAACTTGTTGTGCAAGTTGCAATTACTCCTAAACTCATGAATTGAAAAGAATATGCACTTGGTGGTCGCTTTCGATGATTTTGTACATGAAACTAAAAATTGGAGGAACGGTCTTGCCTTGCACTTTAATGTCTAAAGAAATATGATACCACGAAATTCACGTAAAATAAAATGGAAAAACTTGTTGTGCAAGTTGCAATTACTCCTAAACTCATGAATTGAAAAGAATATGCACTTGGTGGTCGCTTTCGATGATTTTGTACATGAAACTAAAAATTGGAGGAACGGTCTCGCCTTGCACTTTAATGTCCAAAAAACTATAATGTCACGAATTTCCAATGAAATAAAATGGAAAAACTTGTTGTGCACGTTGTAATTATTCCTAAACTCATGAATTGAAAAGAATATGCACTTGGTGATCGTTTTCAATGATTTTGTACATGAAACTAAAAATTGGAGGAACGGTCTTGCCTTGTACTTTAATGTCTAAAGAAATATGATACCACGAAATTCACGTAAAATAAAATGGAAAAACTTGTTGTGCAAGTTGCAATTACTCCTAAACTCATGAATTGAAAAGAATATGCACTTGGTGGTCGCTTTCGATGATTTTGTACATGAAAATAAAAATTGGAGGAACGGTCTTGCCTTGTACTTTAATGTCTAAAGAAATATGATACCACGAAATTCACGTAAAATGAAATGGAAAAACTCGTTGTGCAAGTTGTAATTATTCCTAAACTCATGAATTGAAAAGAATATGCACTTGGTGGTCGCTTTCGATGATTTTGTACATGAAACTAAAAATTGGAGGAACGGTCTTGCCTTGCACTTTAATGTCCAAAAAACTATAATGTCACGAATTTCCAATAAAATAAAATGGAAAAACTTGTTGTGCAAGTTGCAATTACTCCTAAACTCATGAATTGAAAAGAATATGCACTTGGTGGTCGCTTTCGATGATTTTGTACATGAAAATAAAAATTGGAGGAACGGTCTTGCCTTGTACTTTAATGTCTAAAGAAATATGATACCACGAAATTCACGTAAAATGAAATGGAAAAACTCGTTGTGCAAGTTGTAATTATTCCTAAACTCATGAATTGAAAAGAATATGCACTTGGTGGTCGCTCTCGATGATTTTGTACATGAAACTAAAAATTGGAGGAACGGTCTTGCCTTGTACTTTAATGTCTAAAGAAATATGATACCACGAAATTCACGTAAAATGAAATGGAAAAACTCGTTGTGCAAGTTGTAATTATTCCTAAACTCATGAATTGAAAAGAATATGCACTTGGTGGTCGCTTTCGATGATTTTGTACATGAAACTAAAAATTGGAGGAACGGTCTTGCCTTGTACTTTAATGTCTAAAGAAATATGATACCACGAAATTCACGTAAAATAAAATGGAAAAACTTGTTGTGCAAGTTGCAATTACTCCTAAACTCATGAATTGAAAAGAATATGCACTTGGTGGTCGCTTTCGATGATTTTGTACATGAAACTAAAAATTGGAGGAACGGTCTCGCCTTGCACTTTAATGTCCAAAAAACTATAATGTCACGAATTTCCAATGAAATAAAATGGAAAAACTTGTTGTGCACGTTGTAATTATTCCTAAACTCATGAATTGAAAAGAATATGCACTTGGTGATCGTTTTCAATGATTTTGTACATGAAACTAAAAATTGGAGGAACGGTCTTGCCTTGCACTTTAATGTCTAAAGAAATATGTTACCACGAAATTCACGTAAAATAAAATGGAAAAACTGGTTGTGCAAGTTGCAATTACTCCTAAACTCATGAATTGAAAAGAATATGCACTTGGTGGTCGCTTTCGATGATTTTGTACATGAAAATAAAAATTGGAGGAACGGTCTTGCCTTGTACTTTAATGTCTAAAGAAATATGATACCACGAAATTCACGTAAAACGAAATGGAAAAACTCGTTGTGCAAGTTGTAATTATTCCTAAACTCATGAATTGAAAAGAATATGCACTTGGTGGTCGCTTTTAATGATTTAGTACATGAAACTAAAAATTGGAGGAACGGTCTTGCCTTGCACTTTAATGTCCAAAAAACTATAATGTCACGAATTTCCAATAAAATAAAATGGAAAAACTTGTTGTGCAAGTTGCAATTACTCCTAAACTCATGAATTGAAAAGAATATGCACTTGGTGGTCGCTTTCGATGATTTTGTACATGAAACTAAAAATTGGAGGAACGGTCTTGCCTTGCACTTTAATGTCCATAAAACTATAATGTCACGAATTTCCAATAAAATAAAATGGAAAAACTTGTTGTGCAAGTTGCAATTACTCCTAAACTCATGAATTGAAAAGAATATGCACTTGGTGGTCGCTTTCGATGATTTTGTACATGAAAATAAAAATTGGAGGAACGGTCTTGCCTTGTACTTTAATGTCTAAAGAAATATGATACCACGAAATTCACGTAAAATGAAATGGAAAAACTCGTTGTGCAAGTTGTAATTATTCCTAAACTCATGAATTGAAAAGAATATGCACTTGGTGGTCGCTTTCGATGATTTTGTACATGAAACTAAAAATTGGAGGAACGGTCTTGCCTTGTACTTTAATGTCTAAAGAAATATGATACCACGAAATTCACGTAAAATAAAATGGAAAAACTTGTTGTGCAAGTTGCAATTACTCCTAAACTCATGAATTGAAAAGAATATGCACTTGGTGGTCGCTTTCGATGATTTTGTACATGAAACTAAAAATTGGAGGAACGGTCTCGCCTTGCACTTTAATGTCCAAAAAACTATAATGTCACGAATTTCCAATGAAATAAAATGGAAAAACTTGTTGTGCACGTTGTAATTATTCCTAAACTCATGAATTGAAAAGAATATGCACTTGGTGATCGTTTTCAATGATTTTGTACATGAAACTAAAAATTGGAGGAACGGTCTTGCCTTGTACTTTAATGTCTAAAGAAATATGATACCACGAAATTCACGTAAAATAAAATGGAAATACTTGTTGTGCAAGTTGCAATTACTCCTAAACTCATGAATTGAAAAGAATATGCACTTGGTGGTCGCTTTCGATGATTTTGTACATGAAAATAAAAATTGGAGGAACGGTCTTGCCTTGTACTTTAATGTCTAAAGAAATATGATACCACGAAATTCACGTAAAATAAAATGGAAATACTTGTTGTGCAAGTTGCAATTACTCCTAAACTCATGAATTGAAAAGAATATGCACTTGGTGGTCGCTTTCGATGATTTTGTACATGAAAATAAAAATTGGAGGAACGGTCTTGCCTTGTACTTTAATGTCTAAAGAAATATGATACCACGAAATTCACGTAAAATGAAATGGAAAAACTCGTCGTGCAAGTTGTAATTATTCCTAAACTCATGAATTGAAAAGAATATGCACTTGGTGGTCGCTTTCGATGATTTTGTACATGAAACTAAAAATTGGAGGAACGGTCTTGCCTTGCACTTTAATGTCCAAAAAACTATAATGTCACGAATTTCCAATAAAATAAAATGGAAAAACTTGTTGTGCAAGTTGCAATTACTCCTAAACTCATGAATTGAAAAGAATATGCACTTGGTGGTCGCTTTTAATGATTTAGTACATGAAACTAAAAATTGGAGGAACGGTCTTGCCTTGCACTTTAATTTCCAAAAAACTATAATGTCACGAATTTCCAATAAAATAAAATGGAAAAACTTGTTGTGCAAGTTGCAATTACTCCTAAACTCATGAATTGAAAAGAATATGCACTTGGTGGTCGCTTTTAATGATTTAGTACATGAAACTAAAAATTGGAGGAACGGTCTTGCCTTGCACTTTAATGTCCAAAAAACTATAATGTCACGAATTTCCAATAAAATAAAATGGAAAAACTTGTTGTGCAAGTTGCAATTACTCCTAAACTCATGAATTGAAAAGAATATGCACTTGGTGGTCGCTTTCGATGATTTTGTACATGAAAATAAAAATTGGAGGAACGGTCTTGCCTTGTACTTTAATGTCCAAAGAAATATGATACCACGAAATTCACGTAAAATGAAATGGAGAAACTCGTAGTGCAAGTTGTAATTATTCCTAAACTCATGAATTGAAAAGAATATGCACTTGGTGGTCGCTTTCGATGATTTTGTACATGAAACTAAAAATTGGAGGAACGGTCTTGCCTTGTACTTTAATGTCTAAAGAAATATGATACCACGAAATTCACGTAAAATGAAATGGAAAAACTCGTTGTGCAAGTTGTAATTATTCCTAAACTCATGAATTGAAAAGAATATGCACTTGGTGGTCGCTTTCGATGATTTTGTACATGAAACTAAAAATTGGAGGAACGGTCTTGCCTTGTACTTTAATGTCTAAAGAAATATGATACCACGAAATTCACGTAAAATAAAATGGAAAAACTTGTTGTGCAAGTTGCAATTACTCCTAAACTCATGAATTGAAAAGAATATGCACTTGGTGGTCGCTTTCGATGATTTTGTACATGAAACTAAAAATTGGAGGAACGGTCTCGCCTTGCACTTTAATGTCCAAAAAACTATAATGTCACGAATTTCCAATGAAATAAAATGGAAAAACTTGTTGTGCACGTTGTAATTATTCCTAAACTCATGAATTGAAAAGAATATGCACTTGGTGATCGTTTTCAATGATTTTGTACATGAAACTAAAAATTGGAGGAACGGTCTTGCCTTGTACTTTAATGTCTAAAGAAATATGATACCACGAAATTCACGTAAAACAAAATGGAAAAACTTGTTGTGCAAGTTGCAATTACTCCTAAACTCATGAATTGAAAAGAATATGCACTTGGTGGTCGCTTTCGATGATTTTGTACATGAAAATAAAAATTGGAGGAACGGTCTTGCCTTGTACTTTAATGTCTAAAGAAATATGATACCACGAAATTCACGTAAAATGAAATGGAAAAACTCGTTGTGCAAGTTGTAATTATTCCTAAACTCATGAATTGAAAAGAATATGCACTTGGTGGTCGCATTCGATGATTTTGTACATGAAACTAAAAATTGGAGGAACGGTCTTGCCTTGCACTTTAATGTCCAAAAAACTATAATGTCACGAATTTCCAATAAAATAAAATGGAAAAACTTGTTGTGCAAGTTGCAATTACTCCTAAACTCATGAATTGAAAAGAATATGCACTTGGTGGTCGCTTTCGATGATTTTGTACATGAAAATAAAAATTGGAGGAACGGTCTTGCCTTGTACTTTAATGTCTAAAGAAATATGATACCACGAAATTCACGTAAAATGAAATGGAGAAACTCGTTGTGCAAGTTGTAATTATTCCTAAACTCATGAATTGAAAAGAATATGCACTTGGTGGTCGCTTTCGATGATTTTGTACATGAAACTAAAAATTGGAGGAACGGTCTTGCCTTGTACTTTAATGTCTAAAGAAATATGATACCACGAAATTCACGTAAAATGAAATGGAAAAACTTGTTGTGCAAGTTGCAATTACTCCTAAACTCATGAATTGAAAAGAATATGCACTTGGTGGTCGCTTTCGATGATTTTGTACATGAAAATAAAAATTGGAGGAACGGTCTTGCCTTGTACTTTAATGTCTAAACAAATATGATACCACGAAATTCACGTAAAATGAAATGGAAAAACTCGTTGTGCAAGTTGTAATTATTCCTAAACTCATGAATTGAAAAGAATATGCACTTGGTGGTCGCTTTCGATGATTTTGTACATGAAACTAAAAATTGGAGGAACGGTCTTGCCTTGTACTTTAATGTCTAAAGAAATATGATACCACGATATTCACGTAAAATAAAATGGAAAAACTTGTTGTGCAAGTTGCAATTACTCCTAAACTCATGAATTGAAAAGAATATGCACTTGGTGGTCGCTTTCGATGATTTTGTACATGAAACTAAAAATTGGAGGAACGGTCTCGCCTTGCACTTTAATGTCCAAAAAACTATAATGTCACGAATTTCCAATGAAATAAAATGGAAAAACTTGTTGTGCACGTTGTAATTATTCCTAAACTCATGAATTGAAAAGAATATGCACTTGGTGATCGTTTTCAATGATTTTGTACATGAAACTAAAAATTGGAGGAACGGTCTTGCCTTGTACTTTAATGTCTAAAGAAATATGATACCACGAAATTCACGTAAAACAAAATGGAAAAACTTGTTGTGCAAGTTGCAATTACTCCTAAACTCATGAATTGAAAAGAATATGCACTTGGTGGTCGCTTTCGATGATTTTGTACATGAAAATAAAAATTGGAGGAACGGTCTTGCCTTGTACTTTAATGTCTAAAGAAATATGATACCACGAAATTCACGTAAAATGAAATGGAAAAACTCGTTGTGCAAGTTGTAATTATTCCTAAACTCATGAATTGAAAAGAATATGCACTTGGTGGTCGCTTTCGATGATTTTGTACATGAAACTAAAAATTGGAGGAACGGTCTTGCCTTGCACTTTAATGTCCAAAAAACTATAATGTCACGAATTTCCAATAAAATAAAATGGAAAAACTTGTTGTGCAAGTTGCAATTACTCCTAAACTCATGAATTGAAAAGAATATGCACTTGGTGGTCGCTTTCGATGATTTTGTACATGAAAATAAAAATTGGAGGAACGGTCTTGCCTTGTACTTTAATGTCTAAAGAAATATGATACCACGAAATTCACGTAAAATGAAATGGAGAAACTCGTTGTGCAAGTTGTAATTATTCCTAAACTCATGAATTGAAAAGAATATGCACTTGGTGGTCGCTTTCGATGATTTTGTACATGAAACTAAAAATTGGAGGAACGGTCTTGCCTTGTACTTTAATGTCTAAAGAAATATGATACCACGAAATTCACGTAAAATGAAATGGAAAAACTTGTTGTGCAAGTTGCAATTACTCCTAAACTCATGAATTGAAAAGAATATGCACTTGGTGGTCGCTTTCGATGATTTTGTACATGAAAATAAAAATTGGAGGAACGGTCTTGCCTTGTACTTTAATGTCTAAAGAAATATGATACCACGAAATTCACGTAAAATGAAATGGAGAAACTCGTTGTGCAAGTTGTAATTATTCCTAAACTCATGAATTGAAAAGAATATGCACTTGGTGGTCGCTTTCGATGATTTTGTACATGAAACTAAAAATTGGAGGAACGGTCTTGCCTTGTACTTTAATGTCTAAAGAAATATGATACCACGAAATTCACGTAAAATGAAATGGAAAAACTTGTTGTGCAAGTTGCAATTACTCCTAAACTCATGAATTGAAAAGAATATGCACTTGGTGGTCGCTTTCGATGATTTTGTACATGAAAATAAAAATTGGAGGAACGGTCTTGCCTTGTACTTTAATGTCTAAACAAATATGATACCACGAAATTCACGTAAAATGAAATGGAAAAACTCGTTGTGCAAGTTGTAATTATTCCTAAACTCATGAATTGAAAAGAATATGCACTTGGTGGTCGCTTTCGATGATTTTGTACATGAAACTAAAAATTGGAGGAACGGTCTTGCCTTGTACTTTAATGTCTAAAGAAATATGATACCACGAATTTCCAATAAAATAAAATGGAAAAACTTGTTGTGCAAGTTGCAATTACTCCTAAACTCATGAATTGAAAAGAATATGCACTTGGTGGTCGCTTTCGATGATTTTGTACATGAAACTAAAAATTGGAGGAACGGTCTCGCCTTGCACTTTAATGTCCAAAAAACTATAATGTCACGAATTTCCAATGAAATAAAATGGAAAAACTTGTTGTGCACGTTGTAATTATTCCTAAACTCATGAATTGAAAAGAATATGCACTTGGTGATCGTTTTCAATGATTTTGTACATGAAACTAAAAATTGGAGGAACGGTCTTGCCTTGTACTTTAATGTCTAAAGAAATATGATACCACGAAATTCACGTAAAACAAAATGGAAAAACTTGTTGTGCAAGTTGCAATTACTCCTAAACTCATGAATTGAAAAGAATATGCACTTGGTGGTCGCTTTCGATGATTTTGTACATGAAAATAAAAATTGGAGGAACGGTCTTGCCTTGTACTTTAATGTCTAAAGAAATATGATACCACGAAATTCACGTAAAATGAAATGGAAAAACTCGTTGTGCAAGTTGTAATTATTCCTAAACTCATGAATTGAAAAGAATATGCACTTGGTGGTCGCTTTCGATGATTTTGTACATGAAACTAAAAATTGGAGGAACGGTCTTGCCTTGCACTTTAATGTCCAAAAAACTATAATGTCACGAATTTCCAATAAAATAAAATGGAAAAACTTGTTGTGCAAGTTGCAATTACTCCTAAACTCATGAATTGAAAAGAATATGCACTTGGTGGTCGCTTTCGATGATTTTGTACATGAAAATAAAAATTGGAGGAACGGTCTTGCCTTGTACTTTAATGTCTAAACAAATATGATACCACGAAATTCACGTAAAATGAAATGGAAAAACTCGTTGTGCAAGTTGTAATTATTCCTAAACTCATGAATTGAAAAGAATATGCACTTGGTGGTCGCTTTCGATGATTTTGTACATGAAACTAAAAATTGGAGGAACGGTCTTGCCTTGTACTTTAATGTCTAAAGAAATATGATACCACGAAATTCACGTAAAATAAAATGGAAAAACTTGTTGTGCAAGTTGCAATTACTCCTAAACTCATGAATTGAAAAGAATATGCACTTGGTGGTCGCTTTCGATGATTTTGTACATGAAACTAAAAATTGGAGGAACGGTCTCGCCTTGCACTTTAATGTCCAAAAAACTATAATGTCACGAATTTCCAATGAAATAAAATGGAAAAACTTGTTGTGCACGTTGTAATTATTCCTAAACTCATGAATTGAAAAGAATATGCACTTGGTGATCGTTTTCAATGATTTTGTACATGAAACTAAAAATTGGAGGAACGGTCTTGCCTTGTACTTTAATGTCTAAAGAAATATGATACCACGAAATTCACGTAAAACAAAATGGAAAAACTTGTTGTGCAAGTTGCAATTACTCCTAAACTCATGAATTGAAAAGAATATGCACTTGGTGGTCGCTTTCGATGATTTTGTACATGAAAATAAAAATTGGAGGAACGGTCTTGCCTTGTACTTTAATGTCTAAAGAAATATGATACCACGAAATTCACGTAAAATGAAATGGAAAAACTCGTTGTGCAAGTTGTAATTATTCCTAAACTCATGAATTGAAAAGAATATGCACTTGGTGGTCGCTTTCGATGATTTTGTACATGAAACTAAAAATTGGAGGAACGGTCTTGCCTTGCACTTTAATGTCCAAAAAACTATAATGTCACGAATTTCCAATAAAATAAAATGGAAAAACTTGTTGTGCAAGTTGCAATTACTCCTAAACTCATGAATTGAAAAGAATATGCACTTGGTGGTCGCTTTCGATGATTTTGTACATGAAAATAAAAATTGGAGGAACGGTCTTGCCTTGTACTTTAATGTCTAAAGAAATATGATACCACGAAATTCACGTAAAATGAAATGGAGAAACTCGTTGTGCAAGTTGTAATTATTCCTAAACTCATGAATTGAAAAGAATATGCACTTGGTGGTCGCTTTCGATGATTTTGTACATGAAACTAAAAATTGGAGGAACGGTCTTGCCTTGTACTTTAATGTCTAAAGAAATATGATACCACGAAATTCACGTAAAATGAAATGGAAAAACTTGTTGTGCAAGTTGCAATTACTCCTAAACTCATGAATTGAAAAGAATATGCACTTGGTGGTCGCTTTCGATGATTTTGTACATGAAAATAAAAATTGGAGGAACGGTCTTGCCTTGTACTTTAATGTCTAAACAAATATGATACCACGAAATTCACGTAAAATGAAATGGAAAAACTCGTTGTGCAAGTTGTAATTATTCCTAAACTCATGAATTGAAAAGAATATGCACTTGGTGGTCGCTTTCGATGATTTTGTACATGAAACTAAAAATTGGAGGAACGGTCTTGCCTTGCACTTTAATGTCCAAAAAACTATAATGTCACGAATTTCCAATGAAATAAAATGGAAAAACTTGTTGTGCACGTTGTAATTATTCCTAAACTCATGAATTGAAAAGAATATGCACTTGGTGATCGTTTTCAATGATTTTGTACATGAAACTAAAAATTGGAGGAACGGTCTTGCCTTGTACTTTAATGTCTAAAGAAATATGATACCACGAAATTCACGTAAAATGAAATGGAAAAACTCGTTGTGCAAGTTGTAATTATTCCTAAACTCATGAATTGAAAAGAATATGCACTTGGTGGCCGCTTTCGATGATTTTGTACATGAAACTAAAAATTGGAGGAACGGTCTTGCCTTGTACTTTAATGTCTAAAGAAATATGATACCACGAAATTCACGTAAAATAAAATGGAAAAACTTGTTGTGCAAGTTGCAATTACTCCTAAACTCATGAATTGAAAAGAATATGCACTTGGTGGTCGCTTTCGATGATTTTGTACATGAAACTAAAAATTGGAGGAACGGTCTCGCCTTGCACTTTAATGTCCAAAAAACTATAATGTCACGAATTTCCAATGAAATAAAATGGAAAAACTTGTTGTGCACGTTGTAATTATTCCTAAACTCATGAATTGAAAAGAATATGCACTTGGTGATCGTTTTCAATGATTTTGTACATGAAACTAAAAATTGGAGGAACGGTCTTGCCTTGTACTTTAATGTCTAAAGAAATATGATACCACGAAATTCACGTAAAATAAAATGGAAAAACTTGTTGTGCAAGTTGCAATTACTCCTAAACTCATGAATTGAAAAGAATATGCACTTGGTGGTCGCTTTCGATGATTTTGTACATGAAACTAAAAATTGGAGGAACGGTCTTGCCTTGTACTTTAATGTCTAAAGAAATATGATACCACGAAATTCACGTAAAATGAAATGGAAAAACTCGTTGTGCAAGTTGTAATTATTCCTAAACTCATGAATTGAAAAGAATATGCACTTGGTGGTCGCTTTTCATGATTTTGTACATGAAACTAAAAATTGGAGGAACGGTCTTGCCTTGCACTTTAATGTCCAAAAAACTATAATGTCACGAATTTCCAATAAAATAAAATGGAAAAACTTGTTGTGCAAGTTGCAATTACTCCTAAACTCATGAATTGAAAAGAATATGCACTTGGTGGTCGCTTTCGATGATTTTGTACATGAAAATAAAAATTGGAGGAACGGTCTTGCCTTGTACTTTAATGTCTAAAGAAATATGATACCACGAAATTTACGTAAAATGAAATGGAGAAACTCGTTGTGCAAGTTGTAATTATTCCTAAACTCATGAATTGAAAAGAATATGCACTTGGTGGTCGCTTTCGATGATTTTGTACATGAAACTAAAAATTGGAGGAACGGTCTTGCCTTGTACTTTAATGTCTAAAGAAATATGATACCACGAAATTCACGTAAAATGAAATGGAAAAACTCGTTGTGCAAGTTGTAATTATTCCTAAACTCATGAATTGAAAAGAATATGCACTTGGTGATCGTTTTCAATGATTTTGTACATGAAACTAAAAATTGGAGGAACGGTCTTGCCTTGTACTTTAATGTCTAAAGAAATATGATACCACGAAATTCACGTAAAATGAAATGGAGAAACTCGTTGTGCAAGTTGTAATTATTCCTAAACTCATGAATTGAAAAGAATATGCACTTGGTGGTCGCTTTCGATGATTTTGTACATGAAACTAAAAATTGGAGGAACGGTCTTGCCTTGTACTTTAATGTCTAAAGAAATATGATACCACGAAATTCACGTAAAATGAAATGGAAAAACTCGTTGTGCAAGTTGTAATTATTCCTAAACTCATGAATTGAAAAGAATATGCACTTGGTGGTCGCTCTCGATGATTTTGTACATGAAACTAAAAATTGGAGGAACGGTCTTGCCTTGTACTTTAATGTCTAAAGAAATATGATACCACGAAATTCACGTAAAATGAAATGGAAAAACTCGTTGTGCAAGTTGTAATTATTCCTAAACTCATGAATTGAAAAGAATATGCACTTGGTGGTCGCTTTCGATGATTTTGTACATGAAACTAAAAATTGGAGGAACGGTCTTGCCTTGTACTTTAATGTCTAAAGAAATATGATACCACGAAATTCACGTAAAATAAAATGGAAAAACTTGTTGTGCAAGTTGCAATTACTCCTAAACTCATGAATTGAAAAGAATATGCACTTGGTGGTCGCTTTCGATGATTTTGTACATGAAACTAAAAATTGGAGGAACGGTCTCGCCTTGCACTTTAATGTCCAAAAAACTATAATGTCACGAATTTCCAATGAAATAAAATGGAAAAACTTGTTGTGCACGTTGTAATTATTCCTAAACTCATGAATTGAAAAGAATATGCACTTGGTGATCGTTTTCAATGATTTTGTACATGAAACTAAAAATTGGAGGAACGGTCTTGCCTTGTACTTTAATGTCTAAAGAAATATGTTACCACGAAATTCACGTAAAATAAAATGGAAAAACTGGTTGTGCAAGTTGCAATTACTCCTAAACTCATGAATTGAAAAGAATATGCACTTGGTGGTCGCTTTCGATGATTTTGTACATGAAAATAAAAATTGGAGGAACGGTCTTGCCTTGTACTTTAATGTCTAAAGAAATATGATACCACGAAATTCACGTAAAACGAAATGGAAAAACTCGTTGTGCAAGTTGTAATTATTCCTAAACTCATGAATTGAAAAGAATATGCACTTGGTGGTCGCTTTTAATGATTTAGTACATGAAACTAAAAATTGGAGGAACGGTCTTGCCTTGCACTTTAATGTCCAAAATACTATAATGTCACGAATTTCCAATAAAATAAAATGGAAAAACTTGTTGTGCAAGTTGCAATTACTCCTAAACTCATGAATTGAAAAGAATATGCACTTGGTGGTCGCTTTCGATGATTTTGTATATGAAAATAAAAATTGGAGGAACGGTCTTGCCTTGTACTTTAATGTCTAAAGAAATATGATACCACGAAATTCACGTAAAATGAAATGGAAAAACTCGTTGTGCAAGTTGTAATTATTCCTAAACTCATGAATTGAAAAGAATATGCACTTGGTGGTCGCTCTCGATGATTTTGTACATGAAACTAAAAATTGGAGGAACGGTCTTGCCTTGTACTTTAATGTCTAAAGAAATATGATACCACGAAATTCACGTAAAATAAAATGGAAAAACTGGTTGTGCAAGTTGCAATTACTCCTAAACTCATGAATTGAAAAGAATATGCACTTGGTGGTCGCTTTCGATGATTTTGTACATGAAACTAAAAATTGGAGGAACGGTCTCGCCTTGCACTTTAATGTCCAAAAAACTATAATGTCACGAATTTCCAATGAAATAAAATGGAAAAACTTGTTGTGCACGTTGTAATTATTCCTAAACTCATGAATTGAAAAGAATATGCACTTGGTGGTCGCTTTCGATGATTTTGTACATGAAACTAAAAATTGGAGGAACGGTCTTGCCTTGTACTTTAATGTCTAAAGAAATATGATACCACGAAATTCATGTAAAATAAAATGGAAAAACTTGTTGTGCAAGTTGCAATTACTCCTAAACTCATGAATTGAAAAGAATATGCACTTGGTGGTCGCTTTCGATGATTTTGTACATGAAACTAAAAATTGGAGGAACGGTCTCGCCTTGCACTTTAATGTCCAAAAAACTATAATGTCACGAATTTTGAATAAAATAAAATGGAAAAACTTGTTGTGCAAGTTGTAATTATTCCTAAACTCATGAATTGAAAAGAATATGCACTTGGTGGTCGCTCTCGATGATTTTGTACATGAAACTAAAAATTGGAGGAACGGTCTTGCCTTGTACTTTAATGTCTAAAGAAATATGATACCACGAAATTCACGTAAAACGAAATGGAAAAACTCGTTGTGCAAGTTGTAATTATTCCTAAACTCATGAATTGAAAAGAATATGCACTTGGTGGTCGCTTTTAATGATTTAGTACATGAAACTAAAAATTGGAGGAACGGTCTTGCCTTGCACTTTAATGTCCAAAAAACTATAATGTCACGAATTTCCAATAAAATAAAATGGAAAAACTTGTTGTGCAAGTTGCAATTACTCCTAAACTCATGAATTGAAAAGAATATGCACTTGGTGGTCGCTTTCGATGATTTTGTACATGAAAATAAAAATTGGAGGAACGGTCTTGCCTTGTACTTTAATGTCTAAAGAAATATGATACCACGAAATTCACGTAAAATGAAATGGAAAAACTCGTTGTGCAAGTTGTAATTATTCCTAAACTCATGAATTGAAAAGAATATGCACTTGGTGGTCGCTTTTCATGATTTTGTACATGAAACTAAAAATTGGAGGAACGGTCTCGCCTTGCACTTTAATGTCCAAAAAACTATAATGTCACGAATTTCCAATGAAATAAAATGGAAAAACTTGTTGTGCACGTTGTAATTATTCCTAAACTCATGAATTGAAAAGAATATGCACTTGGTGGTCGCTTTCGATGATTTTGTACATGAAACTAAAAATTGGAGGAACGGTCTTGCCTTGTACTTTAATGTCTAAAGAAATATGATACCACGAAATTCACGTAAAATAAAATGGAAAAACTTGTTGTGCAAGTTGCAATTACTCCTAAACTCATGAATTGAAAAGAATATGCACTTGGTGGTCGCTTTCGATGATTTTGTACATGAAACTAAAAATTGGAGGAACGGTCTCGCCTTGCACTTTAATGTCCAAAAAACTATAATGTCACGAATTTCCAATGAAATAAAATGGAAAAACTTGTTGTGCACGTTGTAATTATTCCTAAACTCATGAATTGAAAAGAATATGCACTTGGTGATCGTTTTCAATGATTTTGTACATGAAACTAAAAATTGGAGGAACGGTCTTGCCTTGTACTTTAATGTCTAAAGAAATATGATACCACGAAATTCACGTAAAATAAAATGGAAAAACTTGTTGTGCAAGTTGCAATTACTCCTAAACTCATGAATTGAAAAGAATATGCACTTGGTGGTCGCTTTCGATGATTTTGTACATGAAACTAAAAATTGGAGGAACGGTCTCGCCTTGCACTTTAATGTCCAAAAAACTATAATGTCACGAATTTCCAATGAAATAAAATGGAAAAACTTGTTGTGCACGTTGTAATTATTCCTAAACTCATGAATTGAAAAGAATATGCACTTGGTGATCGTTTTCAATGATTTTGTACATGAAACTAAAAATTGGAGGAACGGTCTTGCCTTGTACTTTAATGTCTAAAGAAATATGATACCACGAAATTCACGTAAAATGAAATGGAAAAACTCGTCGTGCAAGTTGTAATTACTCCTAAACTCATGAATTGAAAAGAATATGCACTTGGTGGTCGCTTTCGATGATTTTGTACATGAAAATAAAAATTGGAGGAACGGTCTTGCCTTGTACTTTAATGTCTAAAGAAATATGATACCACGAAATTCACGTAAAATGAAATGGAAAAACTCGTTGTGCAAGTTGTAATTATTCCTAAACTCATGAATTGAAAAGAATATGCACTTGGTGGTCGCTCTCGATGATTTTGTACATGAAACTAAAAATTGGAGGAACGGTCTTGCCTTGTACTTTAATGTCTAAAGAAATATGATACCACGAAATTCACGTAAAATGAAATGGAAAAACTCGTTGTGCAAGTTGTAATTATTCCTAAACTCATGAATTGAAAAGAATATGCACTTGGTGGTCGCTTTTCATGATTTTGTACATGAAACTAAAAATTGGAGGAACGGTCTCGCCTTGCACTTTAATGTCCAAAAAACTATAATGTCACGAATTTCCAATGAAATAAAATGGAAAAACTTGTTGTGCACGTTGTAATTATTCCTAAACTCATGAATTGAAAAGAATATGCACTTGGTGGTCGCTTTCGATGATTTTGTACATGAAACTAAAAATTGGAGGAACGGTCTTGCCTTGTACTTTAATGTCTAAAGAAATATGATACCACGAAATTCACGTAAAATAAAATGGAAAAACTTGTTGTGCAAGTTGCAATTACTCCTAAACTCATGAATTGAAAAGAATATGCACTTGGTGGTCGCTTTCGATGATTTTGTACATGAAACTAAAAATTGGAGGAACGGTCTCGCCTTGCACTTTAATGTCCAAAAAACTATAATGTCACGAATTTCCAATGAAATAAAATGGAAAAACTTGTTGTGCACGTTGTAATTATTCCTAAACTCATGAATTGAAAAGAATATGCACTTGGTGATCGTTTTCAATGATTTTGTACATGAAACTAAAAATTGGAGGAACGGTCTTGCCTTGTACTTTAATGTCTAAAGAAATATGATACCACGAAATTCACGTAAAATAAAATGGAAAAACTTGTTGTGCAAGTTGCAATTACTCCTAAACTCATGAATTGAAAAGAATATGCACTTGGTGGTCGCTTTCGATGATTTTGTACATGAAACTAAAAATTGGAGGAACGGTCTCGCCTTGCACTTTAATGTCCAAAAAACTATAATGTCACGAATTTCCAATGAAATAAAATGGAAAAACTTGTTGTGCACGTTGTAATTATTCCTAAACTCATGAATTGAAAAGAATATGCACTTGGTGATCGTTTTCAATGATTTTGTACATGAAACTAAAAATTGGAGGAACGGTCTTGCCTTGTACTTTAATGTCTAAAGAAATATGATACCACGAAATTCACGTAAAATGAAATGGAAAAACTCGTTGTGCAAGTTGTAATTACTCCTAAACTCATGAATTGAAAAGAATATGCACTTGGTGATCGTTTTCAATGATTTTGTACATGAAACTAAAAATTGGAGGAACGGTCTTGCCTTGTACTTTAATGTCTAAAGAAATATGATACCACGAAATTCACGTAAAATGAAATGGAAAAACTCGTTGTGCAAGTTGTAATTATTCCTAAACTCATGAATTGAAAAGAATATGCACTTGGTGGTCGCTTTCGATGATTTTGTACATGAAACTAAAAATTGGAGGAACGGTCTTGCCTTGCACTTTAATGTCCAAAAAACTATAATGTCACGAATTTCCAATAAAATAAAATGGAAAAACTTGTTGTGCAAGTTGCAATTACTCCTAAACTCATGAATTGAAAAGAATATGCACTTGGTGGTCGCTTTCGATGATTTTGTACATGAAAATAAAAATTGGAGGAATGGTCTTGCCTTGTACTTTAATGTCTAAAGAAATATGATACCACGAAATTCACGTAAAATGAAATGGAAAAACTCGTTGTGCAAGTTGTAATTATTCCTAAACTCATGAATTGAAAAGAATATGCACTTGGTGGTCGCTTTTCATGATTTTGTACATGAAACTAAAAATTGGAGGAACGGTCTCGCCTTGCACTTTAATGTCCAAAAAACTATAATGTCACGAATTTCCAATGAAATAAAATGGAAAAACTTGTTGTGCACGTTGTAATTATTCCTAAACTCATGAATTGAAAAGAATATGCACTTGGTGGTCGCTTTCGATGATTTTGTACATGAAACTAAAAATTGGAGGAACGGTCTTGCCTTGCACTTTAATGTCCAAAAAAACTATAATGTCACGAATTTCCAATAAAATAAAATGGAAAAACTTGTTGTGCAAGTTGCAATTATTCCTAAACTCATGAATTGAAAAGAATATGCACTTGGTGATCGTTTTCAATGATTTTGTACATGAAACTAAAAATTGGAGGAACGGTCTTGCCTTGTACTTTAATGTCTAAAGAAATATGATACCACGAAATTCACGTAAAATGAAATGGAAAAACTCGTTGTGCAAGTTGTAATTACTCCTAAACTCATGAATTGAAAAGAATATGCACTTGGTGATCGTTTTCAATGATTTTGTACATGAAAATAAAAATTGGAGGAACGGTCTTGCCTTGTACTTTAATGTCTAAAGAAATATGATACCACGAAATTCACGTAAAATGAAATGGAAAAACTCGTTGTGCAAGTTGTAATTATTCCTAAACTCATGAATTGAAAAGAATATGCACTTGGTGGTCACTTTCGATGATTTTGTACATGAAACTAAAAATTGGAGGAACGGTCTTGCCTTGCACTTTAATGTCCAAAAAACTATAATGTCACGAATTTCCAATAAAATAAAATGGAAAAACTTGTTGTGCAAGTTGCAATTACTCCTAAACTCATGAATTGAAAAGAATATGCACTTGGTGGTCGCTTTCGATGATTTTGTACATGAAAATAAAAATTGGAGGAATGGTCTTGCCTTGTACTTTAATGTCTAAAGAAATATGATACCACGAAATTCACGTAAAATGAAATGGAAAAACTCGTTGTGCAAGTTGTAATTATTCCTAAACTCATGAATTGAAAAGAATATGCACTTGGTGGTCGCTTTTCATGATTTTGTACATGAAACTAAAAATTGGAGGAACGGTCTCGCCTTGCACTTTAATGTCCAAAAAACTATAATGTCACGAATTTCCAATGAAATAAAATGGAAAAACTTGTTGTGCACGTTGTAATTATTCCTAAACTCATGAATTGAAAAGAATATGCACTTGGTGGTCGCTTTCGATGATTTTGTACATGAAACTAAAAATTGGAGGAACGGTCTTGCCTTGCACTTTAATGTCCAAAAAACTATAATGTCACGAATTTCCAATAAAATAAAATGGAAAAACTTGTTGTGCAAGTTGCAATTACTCCTAAACTCATGAATTGAAAAGAATATGCACTTGGTGGTCGCTTTCGATGATTTTGTACATGAAACTAAAAATTGGAGGAACGTTCTTGCCTTGCACTTTAATGTCCAAAAAACTATAATGTCACGAATTTCCAATAAAATAAAATGGAAAAACTTGTTGTGCAAGTTGCAATTACTCCTAAACTCATGAATTGAAAAGAATATGCACTTGGTGGTCGCTTTCGATGATTTTGTACATGAAACTAAAAATTGGAGGAACGTTCTTGCCTTGTACTTTAATGTCTAAAGAAATATGATACCACGAAATTCACGTAAAACGAAATGGAAAAACTCGTTGTGCAAGTTGTAATTATTCCTAAACTCATGAATTGAAAAGAATATGCACTTGGTGGTCGCTTTTAATGATTTAGTACATGAAACTAAAAATTGGAGGAACGGTCTTGCCTTGCACTTTAATGTCCAAAAAACTATAATGTCACGAATTTTGAATAAAATAAAATGGAAAAACTTGTTGTGCAAGTTGTAATTATTCCTAAACTCATAAATTGAAAAGAATATGCACTTGGTGGTCGCTTTCGATGATTTTGTACATGAAACTAAAAATTGGAGGAACGGTCTTGCCTTGCACTTTAATGTCCAAAAAACTATAATGTCACGAATTTTGAATAAAATAAAATGGAAAAGCTTGTTGTGCAAGTTGCAATTACTCCTAAACTCATGAATTGAAAAGAATATGCACTTGGTGGTCGCTTTCGATGATTTTGTACATGAAACTAAAAATTGGAGGAACGGTCTTGCCTTGTACTTTAATGTCTAAACAAATATGATACCACGAAATTCACGTAAAATGAAATGGAAAAACTCGTTGTGCAAGTTGTAATTATTCCTAAACTCATGAATTGAAAAGAATATGCACTTGGTGGTCGCTTTCGATGATTTTGTACATGAAACTAAAAATTGGAGGAACGGTCTTGCCTTGCACTTTAATGTCCAAAAAACTATAATGTCACGAATTTTGAATAAAATAAAATGGAAAAGCTTGTTGTGCAAGTTGTAATTACTCCTAAACTCATGAATTGAAAAGAATATGCACTTGGTGATCGTTTTCAATGATTTTGTACATGAAAATAAAAATTGGAGGAACGGTCTTGCCTTGTACTTTAATGTCTAAAGAAATATGATACCACGAAATTCACGTAAAATGAAATGGAAAAACTCGTTGTGCAAGTTGTAATTATTCCTAAACTCATGAATTGAAAAGAATATGCACTTGGTGGTCGCTTTCGATGATTTTGTACATGAAACTAAAAATTGGAGGAACGGTCTTGCCTTGCACTTTAATGTCCAAAAAACTATAATGTCACGAATTTCCAATAAAATAAAATGGAAAAACTTGTTGTGCAAGTTGCAATTACTCCTAAACTCATGAATTGAAAAGAATATGCACTTGGTGGTCGCTTTCGATGATTTTGTACATGAAAATAAAAATTGGAGGAATGGTCTTGCCTTGTACTTTAATGTCTAAAGAAATATGATACCACGAAATTCACGTAAAACGAAATGGAAAAACTCGTTGTGCAAGTTGTAATTATTCCTAAACTCATGAATTGAAAAGAATATGCACTTGGTGGTCGCTTTCCATGATTTTGTACATGAAACTAAAAGTTGGAGGAACGGTCTTGCCTTGCACTTTAATGTCCAAAAAACTATAATGTCACGAATTTCCAATAAAATAAAATGGAAAAACTTGTTGTGCAAGTTGCAATTACTCCTAAACTCATGAATTGAAAAGAATATGCACTTGGTGGTCACTTTCGATGATTTTGTACATGAAAATAAAAATTGGAGGAACGTTCTTGCCTTGTACTTTAATGTCGAAAGAAATATGATAGCACGAAATTCACGTAAAACGAAATGGAAAAACTCGTTGTGCAAGTTGTAATTATTCCTAAACTCATGAATTGAAAAGAATATGCACTTGGTGGTCGCTTTCGATGATTTTGTACATGAAACTAAAAATTGGACGAACGGTCTTGCCTTGCACGTTAATGTTCAAAAAACTATAATGTTACGAATTTTGAATAAAATAAAATGGAAAAACTTGTTGTGCAAGTTGCAATTACTCCTAAACTCATGAATTGAAAAGAATATGCACTTGGTGGTCGCTTTCGATGATTTTGTACATGAAACTAAAAATTGGAGGAACGGTCTTGCCTTGTACTTTAATGTCTAAAGAAATATGATACCACGAAATTCACGTAAAATAAAATGGAAAAACTTGTTGTGCAAGTTGCAATTACTCCTAAACTCATGAATTGAATAGAATATGCACCTGGTGGTCGCTTTCGATGATTTTGTACATGAAACTAAAAATTGGAGGAACGGTCTTGCCTTGTACTTTAATGTCTAAACAAATATGATACCACGAAATTCACGTAAAATGAAATGGAAAAACTCGTTGTGCAAGTTGTAATTATTCCTAAGCTCATGAATTGAAAAGAATATGCACGTGGTGGTCGCTTTTAATGATTTTGTACATGAAACTAAAAATTGGAGGAACGTTCTTGCCTTGTACTTTAATGTCTAAAGAAATATGATACCACGAAATTCACGTAAAATGAAATGGAAAAACTCGTTGTGCAAGTTGCAATTATTCCTAAACTCATGAATTGAAAAGAATATGCACTTGGTGGTCGCTTTCCATGATTTTGTACATGAAACTAAAAGTTGGAGGAACGGTCTTGCCTTGCACTTTAATGTCCAAAAAACTATAATGTCACGAATTTCCAATAAAATAAAATGGAAAAACTTGTTGTGCAAGTTGCAATTACTCCTAAACTCATGAATTGAAAAGAATATGCACTTGGTGGTCACTTTCGATGATTTTGTACATGAAAATAAAAATTGGAGGAACGTTCTTGCCTTGTACTTTAATGTCGAAAGAAATATGATAGCACGAAATTCACGTAAAACGAAATGGAAAAACTCGTTGTGCAAGTTGTAATTATTCCTAAACTCATGAATTGAAAAGAATATGCACTTGGTGGTCGCTTTCGATGATTTTGTACATGAAACTAAAAATTGGACGAACGGTCTTGCCTTGCACGTTAATGTTCAAAAAACTATAATGTCACGAATTTTGAATAAAATAAAATGGAAAAACTTGTTGTGCAAGTTGCAATTACTCCTAAACTCATGAATTGAAAAGAATATGCACTTGGTGGTCGCTTTCGATGATTTTGTACATGAAACTAAAAATTGGAGGAACGGTCTTGCCTTGTACTTTAATGTCTAAACAAATATGATACCACGAAATTCACGTAAAATGAAATGGAAAAACTCGTTGTGCAAGTTGTAATTATTCCTAAACTCATGAATTGAAAAGAATATGCACTTGGTGGTCGCTTTCGATGATTTTGTACATGAAACTAAAAATTGGAGGAACGGTCTTGCCTTGCACTTTAATGTCCAAAAAACTATAATGTCACGAATTTTGAATAAAATAAAATGGAAAAGCTTGTTGTGCAAGTTGTAATTACTCCTAAACTCATGAATTGAAAAGAATATGCACTTGGTGATCGTTTTCAATGATTTTGTACATGAAAATAAAAATTGGAGGAACGGTCTTGCCTTGTACTTTAATGTCTAAAGAAATATGATACCACGAAATTCACGTAAAATGAAATGGAAAAACTCGTTGTGCAAGTTGTAATTATTCCTAAACTCATGAATTGAAAAGAATATGCACTTGGTGGTCGCTTTCGATGATTTTGTACATGAAACTAAAAATTGGAGGAACGGTCTTGCCTTGCACTTTAATGTCCAAAAAACTATAATGTCACGAATTTCCAATAAAATAAAATGGAAAAACTTGTTGTGCAAGTTGCAATTACTCCTAAACTCATGAATTGAAAAGAATATGCACTTGGTGGTCGCTTTCGATGATTTTGTACATGAAAATAAAAATTGGAGGAATGGTCTTGCCTTGTACTTTAATGTCTAAAGAAATATGATACCACGAAATTCACGTAAAACGAAATGGAAAAACTCGTTGTGCAAGTTGTAATTATTCCTAAACTCATGAATTGAAAAGAATATGCACTTGGTGGTCGCTTTTAATGATTTAGTACATGAAACTAAAAATTGGAGGAACGGTCTTGCCTTGCACTTTAATGTCCAAAAAACTATAATGTCACGAATTTTGAATAAAATAAAATGGAAAAACTTGTTGTGCAAGTTGTAATTATTCCTAAACTCATAAATTGAAAAGAATATGCACTTGGTGGTCGCTTTCGATGATTTTGTACATGAAACTAAAAATTGGAGGAACGGTCTTGCCTTGCACTTTAATGTCCAAAAAACTATAATGTCACGAATTTCCAATAAAATAAAATGGAAAAACTTGTTGTGCAAGTTGCAATTACTCCTAAACTCATGAATTGAAAAGAATATGCACTTGGTGGTCGCTTTCGATGATTTTGTACATGAAAATAAAAATTGGAGGAATGGTCTTGCCTTGTACTTTAATGTCTAAAGAAATATGATACCACGAAATTCACGTAAAACGAAATGGAAAAACTCGTTGTGCAAGTTGTAATTATTCCTAAACTCATGAATTGAAAAGAATATGCACTTGGTGGTCGCTTTCCATGATTTTGTACATGAAACTAAAAGTTGGAGGAACGGTCTTGCCTTGCACTTTAATGTCCAAAAAACTATAATGTCACGAATTTCCAATAAAATAAAATGGAAAAACTTGTTGTGCAAGTTGCAATTACTCCTAAACTCATGAATTGAAAAGAATATGCACTTGGTGGTCACTTTCGATGATTTTGTACATGAAAATAAAAATTGGAGGAACGTTCTTGCCTTGTACTTTAATGTCGAAAGAAATATGATAGCACGAAATTCACGTAAAACGAAATGGAAAAACTCGTTGTGCAAGTTGTAATTATTCCTAAACTCATGAATTGAAAAGAATATGCACTTGGTGGTCGCTTTCGATGATTTTGTACATGAAACTAAAAATTGGACGAACGGTCTTGCCTTGCACGTTAATGTTCAAAAAACTATAATGTTACGAATTTTGAATAAAATAAAATGGAAAAACTTGTTGTGCAAGTTGCAATTACTCCTAAACTCATGAATTGAAAAGAATATGCACTTGGTGGTCGCTTTCGATGATTTTGTACATGAAACTAAAAATTGGAGGAACGGTCTTGCCTTGTACTTTAATGTCTAAAGAAATATGATACCACGAAATTCACGTAAAATAAAATGGAAAAACTTGTTGTGCAAGTTGCAATTACTCCTAAACTCATGAATTGAATAGAATATGCACTTGGTGGTCGCTTTCGATGATTTTGTACATGAAACTAAAAATTGGAGGAACGGTCTTGCCTTGTACTTTAATGTCTAAACAAATATGATACCACGAAATTCACGTAAAATGAAATGGAAAAACTCGTTGTGCAAGTTGTAATTATTCCTAAGCTCATGAATTGAAAAGAATATGCACGTGGTGGTCGCTTTTAATGATTTTGTACATGAAACTAAAAATTGGAGGAACGTTCTTGCCTTGTACTTTAATGTCTAAAGAAATATGATACCACGAAATTCACGTAAAATGAAATGGAAAAACTCGTTGTGCAAGTTGCAATTATTCCTAAACTCATGAATTGAAAAGAATATGCACTTGGTGGTCGCTTTCCATGATTTTGTACATGAAACTAAAAGTTGGAGGAACGGTCTTGCCTTGCACTTTAATGTCCAAAAAACTATAATGTCACGAATTTCCAATAAAATAAAATGGAAAAACTTGTTGTGCAAGTTGCAATTACTCCTAAACTCATGAATTGAAAAGAATATGCACTTGGTGGTCACTTTCGATGATTTTGTACATGAAAATAAAAATTGGAGGAACGTTCTTGCCTTGTACTTTAATGTCGAAAGAAATATGATAGCACGAAATTCACGTAAAACGAAATGGAAAAACTCGTTGTGCAAGTTGTAATTATTCCTAAACTCATGAATTGAAAAGAATATGCACTTGGTGGTCGCTTTCGATGATTTTGTACATGAAACTAAAAATTGGACGAACGGTCTTGCCTTGCACGTTAATGTTCAAAAAACTATAATGTCACGAATTTTGAATAAAATAAAATGGAAAAACTTGTTGTGCAAGTTGCAATTACTCCTAAACTCATGAATTGAAAAGAATATGCACTTGGTGGTCGCTTTCGATGATTTTGTACATGAAACTAAAAATTGGAGGAACGGTCTTGCCTTGTACTTTAATGTCTAAACAAATATGATACCACGAAATTCACGTAAAATGAAATGGAAAAACTCGTTGTGCAAGTTGTAATTATTCCTAAACTCATGAATTGAAAAGAATATGCACTTGGTGGTCGCTTTCGATGATTTTGTACATGAAACTAAAAATTGGAGGAACGGTCTTGCCTTGCACTTTAATGTCCAAAAAACTATAATGTCACGAATTTCCAATAAAATAAAATGGAAAAACTTGTTGTGCAAGTTGCAATTACTCCTAAACTCATGAATTGAAAAGAATATGCACTTGGTGGTCGCTTTCGATGATTTTGTACATGAAAATAAAAATTGGAGGAATGGTCTTGCCTTGTACTTTAATGTCTAAAGAAATATGATACCACGAAATTCACGTAAAACGAAATGGAAAAACTCGTTGTGCAAGTTGTAATTATTCCTAAACTCATGAATTGAAAAGAATATGCACTTGGTGGTCGCTTTTAATGATTTAGTACATGAAACTAAAAATTGGAGGAACGGTCTTGCCTTGCACTTTAATGTCCAAAAAACTATAATGTCACGAATTTTGAATAAAATAAAATGGAAAAACTTGTTGTGCAAGTTGTAATTATTCCTAAACTCATAAATTGAAAAGAATATGCACTTGGTGGTCGCTTTCGATGATTTTGTACATGAAACTAAAAATTGGAGGAACGGTCTTGCCTTGCACTTTAATGTCCAAAAAACTATAATGTCACGAATTTTGAATAAAATAAAATGGAAAAGCTTGTTGTGCAAGTTGCAATTACTCCTAAACTCATGAATTGAAAAGAATATGCACTTGGTGGTCGCTTTCGATGATTTTGTACATGAAACTAAAAATTGGAGGAACGGTCTTGCCTTGTACTTTAATGTCTAAACAAATATGATACCACGAAATTCACGTAAAATGAAATGGAAAAACTCGTTGTGCAAGTTGTAATTATTCCTAAGCTCATGAATTGAAAAGAATATGCACGTGGTGGTCGCTTTTAATGATTTTGTACATGAAACTAAAAATTGGAGGAACGTTCTTGCCTTGTACTTTAATGTCTAAAGAAATATGATACCACGAAATTCACGTAAAATGAAATGGAAAAACTCGTTGTGCAAGTTGCAATTATTCCTAAACTCATGAATTGAAAAGAATATGCACTTGGTGGTCGCTTTCCATGATTTTGTACATGAAACTAAAAGTTGGAGGAACGGTCTTGCCTTGCACTTTAATGTCCAAAAAACTATAATGTCACGAATTTCCAATAAAATAAAATGGAAAAACTTGTTGTGCAAGTTGCAATTACTCCTAAACTCATGAATTGAAAAGAATATGCACTTGGTGGTCACTTTCGATGATTTTGTACATGAAAATAAAAATTGGAGGAACGTTCTTGCCTTGTACTTTAATGTCGAAAGAAATATGATAGCACGAAATTCACGTAAAACGAAATGGAAAAACTCGTTGTGCAAGTTGTAATTATTCCTAAACTCATGAATTGAAAAGAATATGCACTTGGTGGTCGCTTTCGATGATTTTGTACATGAAACTAAAAATTGGACGAACGGTCTTGCCTTGCACGTTAATGTTCAAAAAACTATAATGTCACGAATTTTGAATAAAATAAAATGGAAAAACTTGTTGTGCAAGTTGCAATTACTCCTAAACTCATGAATTGAAAAGAATATGCACTTGGTGGTCGCTTTCGATGATTTTGTACATGAAACTAAAAATTGGAGGAACGGTCTTGCCTTGTACTTTAATGTCTAAAGAAATATGATACCACGAAATTCACGTAAAATAAAATGGAAAAACTTGTTGTGCAAGTTGCAATTACTCCTAAACTCATGAATTGAATAGAATATGCACTTGGTGGTCGCTTTCGATGATTTTGTACATCAAACTAAAAATTGGAGGAACGGTCTTGCCTTGTACTTTAATGTCTAAACAAATATGATACCACGAAATTCACGTAAAATGAAATGGAAAAACTCGTTGTGCAAGTTGTAATTATTCCTAAGCTCATGAATTGAAAAGAATATGCACGTGGTGGTCGCTTTTAATGATTTTGTACATGAAACTAAAAATTGGAGGAACGTTCTTGCCTTGTACTTTAATGTCTAAAGAAATATGATACCACGAAATTCACGTAAAATGAAATGGAAAAACTCGTTGTGCAAGTTGCAATTATTCCTAAACTCATGAATTGAAAAGAATATGCACTTGGTGGTCGCTTTCCATGATTTTGTACATGAAACTAAAAGTTGGAGGAACGGTCTTGCCTTGCACTTTAATGTCCAAAAAACTATAATGTCACGAATTTCCAATAAAATAAAATGGAAAAACTTGTTGTGCAAGTTGCAATTACTCCTAAACTCATGAATTGAAAAGAATATGCACTTGGTGGTCACTTTCGATGATTTTGTACATGAAAATAAAAATTGGAGGAACGTTCTTGCCTTGTACTTTAATGTCGAAAGAAATATGATAGCACGAAATTCACGTAAAACGAAATGGAAAAACTCGTTGTGCAAGTTGTAATTATTCCTAAACTCATGAATTGAAAAGAATATGCACTTGGTGGTCGCTTTCGATGATTTTGTACATGAAACTAAAAATTGGACGAACGGTCTTGCCTTGCACGTTAATGTTCAAAAAACTATAATGTCACGAATTTTGAATAAAATAAAATGGAAAAACTTGTTGTGCAAGTTGCAATTACTCCTAAACTCATGAATTGAAAAGAATATGCACTTGGTGGTCGCTTTCGATGATTTTGTACATGAAACTAAAAATTGGAGGAACGGTCTTGCCTTGTACTTTAATGTCTAAAGAAATATGATACCACGAAATTCACGTAAAATAAAATGGAAAAACTTGTTGTGCAAGTTGCAATTACTCCTAAACTCATGAATTGAATAGAATATGCATTTGGTGGTCGCTTTCGATGATTTTGTACATGAAACTAAAAATTGGAGGAACGGTCTCGCCTTGTACTTTAATGTCTAAAGAAATATGATACCACGAAATTCACGTAAAATAAAATGGAAAAACTTGTTGTGCAAGTTGCAATTACTCCTAAACTCATGAATTGAATAGAATATGCACTTGGTGGTCGCTTTCGATGATTTTGTACATGAAACTAAAAATTGGAGGAACGGTCTCGCCTTGTACTTTAATGTCTAAACAAATATGATACCACGAAATTCACGTAAAATGAAATGGAAAAACTCGTTGTGCAAGTTGTAATTATTCCTAAACTCATGAATTGAAAAGAATATGCACTTGGTGGTCGCTTTCGATGATTTTGTACATGAAACTAAAATTTGGAGGAACGGTCTTGCCTTGCACTTTAATGTCCAAAAAACTATAATGTCACGAATTTCCAATAAAATAAAATGGAAAAACTTGTTGTGCAAGTTGCAATTACTCCTAAACTCATGAATTGAAAAGAATATGCACTTGGTGGTCGCTTTCGATGATTTTGTACATGAAAATAAAAATTGGAGGAATGGTCTTGCCTTGTACTTTAATGTCTAAAGAAATATGATACCACGAAATTCACGTAAAATGAAATGCAAAAACTCGTTGTGCAAGTTGTAATTATTCCTAAACTCATGAATTGAAAAGAATATGCACTTGGTGGTCGCTTTTCATGATTTTGTACATGAAACTAAAAATTGGAGGAACGGTCTCGCCTTGCACTTTAATGTCCAAAAAACTATAATGTCACGAATTTCCAATGAAATAAAATGGAAAAACTTGTTGTGCACGTTGTAATTATTCCTAAACTCATGAATTGAAAAGAATATGCACTTGGTGGTCGCTTTCGATGATTTTGTACATGAAACTAAAAATTGGAGGAACGGTCTTGCCTTGCACTTTAATGTCCAAAAAACTATAATGTCACGAATTTCCAATAAAATAAAATGGAAAAACTTGTTGTGCAAGTTGCAATTACTCCTAAACTCATGAATTGAAAAGAATATGCACTTGGTGGTCGCTTTCGATGATTTTGTACATGAAACTAAAAATTGGAGGAACGTTCTTGCCTTGTACTTTAATGTCTAAAGAAATATCATACCACGAAATTCACGTAAAACGAAATGGAAAAACTCGTTGTGCAAGTTGTAATTATTCCTAAACTCATGAATTGAAAAGAATATGCACTTGGTGGTCGCTTTTAATGATTTAGTACATGAAACTAAAAATTGGAGGAACGGTCTTGCCTTGCACTTTAATGTCCAAAAAACTATAATGTCACGAATTTTGAATAAAATAAAATGGAAAAACTTGTTGTGCAAGTTGTAATTATTCCTAAACTCATAAATTGAAAAGAATATGCACTTGGTGGTCGCTTTCGATGATTTTGTACATGAAACTAAAAATTGGAGGAACGGTCTTGCCTTGCACTTTAATGTCCAAAAAACTATAATGTCACGAATTTTGAATAAAATAAAATGGAAAAGCTTGTTGTGCAAATTGCAATTACTCCTAAACTCATGAATTGAAAAGAATATGCACTTGGTGGTCGCTTTCGATGATTTTGTACATGAAACTAAAAATTGGAGGAACGGTCTTGCCTTGTACTTTAATGTCTAAACAAATATGATACCACGAAATTCACGTAAAATGAAATGGAAAAACTCGTTGTGCAAGTTGTAATTATTCCTAAGCTCATGAATTGAAAAGAATATGCACGTGGTGGTCGCTTTTAATGATTTTGTACATGAAACTAAAAATTGGAGGAACGTTCTTGCCTTGTACTTTAATGTCTAAAGAAATATGATACCACGAAATTCACGTAAAATGAAATGGAAAAACTCGTTGTCCAAGTTGCAATTATTCCTAAACTCATGAATTGAAAAGAATATGCACTTGGTGGTCGCTTTCCATGATTTTGTACATGAAACTAAAAGTTGGAGGAACGGTCTTGCCTTGCACTTTAATGTCCAAAAAACTATAATGTCACGAATTTCCAATAAAATAAAATGGAAAAACTTGTTGTGCAAGTTGCAATTACTCCTAAACTCATGAATTGAAAAGAATATGCACTTGGTGGTCGCTTTCGATGATTTTGTACATGAAAATAAAAATTGGAGGAACGTTCTTGCCTTGTACTTTAATGTCGAAAGAAATATGATAGCACGAAATTCACGTAAAACGAAATGGAAAAACTCGTTGTGCAAGTTGTAATTATTCCTAAACTCATGAATTGAAAAGAATATGCACTTGGTGGTCGCTTTCGATGATTTTGTACATGAAACTAAAAATTGGACGAACGGTCTTGCCTTGCACGTTAATGTTCAAAAAACTATAATGTCACGAATTTTGAATAAAATAAAATGGAAAAACTTGTTGTGCAAGTTGCAATTACTCCTAAACTCATGAATTGAAAAGAATATGCACTTGGTGGTCGCTTTCGATGATTTTGTACATGAAACTAAAAATTGGAGGAACGGTCTTGCCTTGTACTTTAATGTCTAAAGAAATATGATACCACGAAATTCACGTAAAATAAAATGGAAAAACTTGTTGTGCAAGTTGCAATTACTCCTAAACTCATGAATTGAATAGAATATGCACTTGGTGGTCGCTTTCGATGATTTTGTACATGAAACTAAAAATTGGAGGAACGGTCTCGCCTTGCACTTTAATGTCCAAAAAACTATAATGTCACGAATTTCCAATGAAATAAAATGGAAAAACTTGTTGTGCACGTTGTAATTATTCCTAAACTCATGAATTGAAAAGAATATGCACTTGGTGGTCGCTTTCGATGATTTTGTACATGAAACTAAAAATTGGAGGAACGGTCTTGCCTTGTACTTTAATGTGTAAAGAAATATGATACCATGAAATTCACGTAAAATGAAATGGAAAAACTCGTTGTGCAAGTTGTAATTATTCCTAAACTCATGAATTGAAAAGAATATGCACTTGGTGGTCGCTTTCGATGATTTTGTACATGAAACTAAAAGTTGGAGGAACGGTCTTGCCTTGCACTTTAATGTCCAAAAAACTATAATGTCACGAATTTTGAATAAAATAAAATGGAAAAACTTGTTGTGCAAGTTGTAATTATTCCTAAACTCATGAATTGAAAAGAATATGCACTTGGTGGTCGCTTTCGATGATTTTGTACATGAAACTAAAAATTGGACGAACGGTCTTGCCTTGCACTTTAATGTCCAAAAAACTATAATGTCTCGAATTTTGAATAAAATAAAATGGAAAAACTTGTTGTGCAAGTTGCAATTACTCCTAAACTCATGAATTGAAAAGAATATGCACTTGGTGGTCGCTTTCGATGATTTTGTACATGAAAATAAAAATTGGAGGAACGTTCTTGCCTTGTACTTTAATGTCTAAAGAAATATGATACCACGAAATTCACGTAAAACGAAATGGAAAAACTCGTTGTGCAAGTTGTAATTATTCCTAAACTCATGAATTGAAAAGAATATGCACTTGGTGGTCGCTTTTAATGATTTAGTACATGAAAATAAAAATTGGAGGAACGGTCTTGCCTTGTACTTTAATGTCTAAAGAAATATGATACCACGAAATTCACGTAAAATGAAATGGAAAAACTCGTTGTGCAAGTTGTAATTATTCCTAAACTCATGAATTGAAAAGAATATGCACTTGGTGGTCGCTTTCGATGATTTTGTACATGAAACTAAAATTTGGAGGAACGGTCTTGCCTTGCACTTTAATGTCCAAAAAACTATAATGTCACGAATTTCCAATAAAATAAAATGGAAAAACTCGTTGTGCAAGTTGTAATTATTCCTAAACTCATGAATTGAAAAGAATATGCACTTGGTGGTCGCTTTTAATGATTTAGTACATGAAAATAAAAATTGGAGGAACGGTCTTGCCTTGTACTTTAATGTCTAAAGAAATATGATACCACGAAATTCACGTAAAATAAAATGGAAAAACTTGTTGTGCAAGTTGCAATTACTCCTAAACTCATGAATTGAAAAGAATATGCACTTGGTGGTCGCTTTCGATGATTTTGTACATGAAAATAAAAATTGGAGGAATGGTCTTGCCTTGTACTTTAATGTCTAAAGAAATATGATACCACGAAATTCACGTAAAATGATATGCAAAAACTCGTTGTGCAAGTTGTAATTATTCCTAAACTCATGAATTGAAAAGAATATGCACTTGGTGGTCGCTTTTCATGATTTTGTACATGAAACTAAAAATTGGAGGAACGGTCTCGCCTTGCACTTTAATGTCCAAAAAACTATAATGTCACGAATTTCCAATGAAATAAAATGGAAAAACTTGTTGTGCACGTTGTAATTATTCCTAAACTCATGAATTGAAAAGAATATGCACTTGGTGGTCGCTTTCGATGATTTTGTACATGAAACTAAAAATTGGAGGAACGGTCTTGCCTTGCACTTTAATGTCCAAAAAACTATAATGTCACGAATTTCCAATAAAATAAAATGGAAAAACTTGTTGTGCAAGTTGCAATTACTCCTAAACTCATGAATTGAAAAGAATATGCACTTGGTGGTCGCTTTCGATGATTTTGTACATGAAACTGAAAATTGGAGGAACGTTCTTGCCTTGTACTTTAATGTCTAAAGAAATATGATACCACGAAATTCACGTAAAACGAAATGGAAAAACTCGTTGTGCAAGTTGTAATTATTCCTAAACTCATGAATTGAAAAGAATATGCACTTGGTGGTCGCTTTTAATGATTTAGTACATGAAACTAAAAATTGGAGGAACGGTCTTGCCTTGCACTTTAATGTCTAAAGAAATATGATACCACGAAATTCACGTAAAATGAAATGGAAAAACTCGTTGTGCAAGTTGTAATTATTCCTAAACTCATGAATTGAAAAGAATATGCACTTGGTGGTCGCTTTCGATGATTTTGTACATGAAACTAAAATTTGGAGGAACGGTCTTGCCTTGCACTTTAATGTCCAAAAAACTATAATGTCACGAATTTCCAATAAAATAAAATGGAAAAACTTGTTGTGCAAGTTGCAATTACTCCTAAACTCATGAATTGAAAAGAATATGCACTTGGTGGTCGCTTTCGATGATTTTGTACATGAAACTAAAAATTGGAGGAACGGTCTTGCCTTGTACTTTAATGTCTAAACAAATATGATACCACGAAATTCACGTAAAATGAAATGGAAAAACTCGTTGTGCAAGTTGTAATTATTCCTAAGCTCATGAATTGAAAAGAATATGCACGTGGTGGTCGCTTTTAATGATTTTGTACATGAAACTAAAAATTGGAGGAACGTTCTTGCCTTGTACTTTAATGTCTAAAGAAATATGATACCACGAAATTCACGTAAAATGAAATGGAAAAACTCGTTGTGCAAGTTGTAATTATTCCTAAACTCATGAATTGAAAAGAGTATGCACTTGGTGGTCGCTTTTCATGATTTTGTACATGAAACTAAAAATTGGAGGAACGGTCTCGCCTTGCACTTTAATGTCCAAAAAACTATAATGTCACGAATTTTGAATAAAATAAGATGGAAAAACTCGTTGTGCAAGTTGCAATTACTCCTAAACTCATGAATTGAAAAGAATATGCACTTGGTGGTCGCTTTCGATGATTTTGTACATGAAAATAAAAATTGGAGGAACGTTCTTGCCTTGTACTTTAATGCCTAAAGAAATATGATACCACGAAATTCACGTAAAACGAAATGGAAAAACTCGTTGTGCAAGTTGTAATTATTCCTAAACTCATGAATTGAAAAGAATATGCACTTGGTGGTCGCTTTTAATGATTTAGTACATGAAAATAAAAATTGGAGGAACGGTCTTGCCTTGTACTTTAATGTCTAAAGAAATATGATACCACGAAATTCACGTAAAATGAAATGGAAAAACTCGTTGTGCAAGTTGTAATTATTCCTAAACTCATGAATTGAAAAGAATATGCACTTGGTGGTCGCTTTCCATGATTTTGTACATGAAACTAAAATTTGGAGGAACGGTCTTGCCTTGCACTTTAATGTCCAAAAAACTATAATGTCACGAATTTCCAATAAAATAAAATGGAAAAACTTGTTGTGCAAGTTGCAATTACTCCTAAACTCATGAATTGAAAAGAATATGCACTTGGTGGTCGCTTTCGATGATTTTGTACATGAAACTAAAAGTTGGAGGAACGGTCTTGCCTTGCACTTTAATGTCCAAAAAACTATAATGTCACGAATTTTGAATAAAATAAAATGGAAAAACTTGTTGTGCAAGTTGTAATTATTCCTAAACTCATGAATTGAAAAGAATATGCACTTGGTGGTCGCTTTCGATGATTTTGTACATGAAACTAAAAATTGGACGAACGGTCTTGCCTTGCACTTTAATGTCCAAAAAACTATAATGTCTCGAATTTTGAATAAAATAAAATGGAAAAACTTGTTGTGCAAGTTGCAATTACTCCTAAACTCATGAATTGAAAAGAATATGCACTTGGTGGTCGCTTTCGATGATTTTGTACATGAAAATAAAAATTGGAGGAACGTTCTTGCCTTGTACTTTAATGTCTAAAGAAATATGATACCACGAAATTCACGTAAAACGAAATGGAAAAACTCGTTGTGCAAGTTGTAATTATTCCTAAACTCATGAATTGAAAAGAATATGCACTTGGTGGTCGCTTTCGATGATTTTGTACATGAAACTAAAAATTGGAGGAACGGTCTTGCCTTGTACTTTAATGTCTAAAGAAATATGATACCACGAAATTCACGTAAAATGAAATGGAAAAACTCGTTGTGCAAGTTGTAATTATTCCTAAACTCATGAATTGAAAAGAATATGCACTTGGTGGTCGCTTTCGATGATTTTGTACATGAAACTAAAATTTGGAGGAACGGTCTTGCCTTGCACTTTAATGTCCAAAAAACTATAATGTCACGAATTTCCAATAAAATAAAATGGAAAAACTTGTTGTGCAAGTTGCAATTACTCCTAAACTCATGAATTGAAAAGAATATGCACTTGGTGGTCGCTTTCGATGATTTTGTACATGAAAATAAAAATTGGAGGAATGGTCTTGCCTTGTACTTTAATGTCTAAAGAAATATGATACCACGAAATTCACGTAAAATGATATGCAAAAACTCGTTGTGCAAGTTGTAATTATTCCTAAACTCATGAATTGAAAAGAATATGCACTTGGTGGTCGCTTTTCATGATTTTGTACATGAAACTAAAAATTGGAGGAACGGTCTCGCCTTGCACTTTAATGTCCAAAAAACTATAATGTCACGAATTTCCAATGAAATAAAATGGAAAAACTTGTTGTGCACGTTGTAATTATTCCTAAACTCATGAATTGAAAAGAATATGCACTTGGTGGTCGCTTTCGATGATTTTGTACATGAAACTAAAAATTGGAGGAACGGTCTTGCCTTGCACTTTAATGTCCAAAAAACTATAATGTCACGAATTTCCAATAAAATAAAATGGAAAAACTTGTTGTGCAAGTTGCAATTACTCCTAAACTCATGAATTGAAAAGAATATGCACTTGGTGGTCGCTTTCGATGATTTTGTACATGAAACTGAAAATTGGAGGAACGTTCTTGCCTTGTACTTTAATGTCTAAAGAAATATGATACCACGAAATTCACGTAAAACGAAATGGAAAAACTCGTTGTGCAAGTTGTAATTATTCCTAAACTCATGAATTGAAAAGAATATGCACTTGGTGGTCGCTTTTAATGATTTAGTACATGAAACTAAAAATTGGAGGAACGGTCTTGCCTTGCACTTTAATGTCTAAAGAAATATGATACCACGAAATTCACGTAAAATGAAATGGAAAAACTCGTTGTGCAAGTTGTAATTATTCCTAAACTCATGAATTGAAAAGAATATGCACTTGGTGGTCGCTTTCGATGATTTTGTACATGAAACTAAAATTTGGAGGAACGGTCTTGCCTTGCACTTTAATGTCCAAAAAACTATAATGTCACGAATTTCCAATAAAATAAAATGGAAAAACTTGTTGTGCAAGTTGCAATTACTCCTAAACTCATGAATTGAAAAGAATATGCACTTGGTGGTCGCTTTCGATGATTTTGTACATGAAACTAAAAATTGGAGGAACGGTCTTGCCTTGTACTTTAATGTCTAAACAAATATGATACCACGAAATTCACGTAAAATGAAATGGAAAAACTCGTTGTGCAAGTTGTAATTATTCCTAAGCTCATGAATTGAAAAGAATATGCACGTGGTGGTCGCTTTTAATGATTTTGTACATGAAACTAAAAATTGGAGGAACGTTCTTGCCTTGTACTTTAATGTCTAAAGAAATATGATACCACGAAATTCACGTAAAATGAAATGGAAAAACTCGTTGTGCAAGTTGTAATTATTCCTAAACTCATGAATTGAAAAGAGTATGCACTTGGTGGTCGCTTTTCATGATTTTGTACATGAAACTAAAAATTGGAGGAACGGTCTCGCCTTGCACTTTAATGTCCAAAAAACTATAATGTCACGAATTTTGAATAAAATAAGATGGAAAAACTCGTTGTGCAAGTTGCAATTACTCCTAAACTCATGAATTGAAAAGAATATGCACTTGGTGGTCGCTTTCGATGATTTTGTACATGAAAATAAAAATTGGAGGAACGTTCTTGCCTTGTACTTTAATGCCTAAAGAAATATGATACCACGAAATTCACGTAAAACGAAATGGAAAAACTCGTTGTGCAAGTTGTAATTATTCCTAAACTCATGAATTGAAAAGAATATGCACTTGGTGGTCGCTTTTAATGATTTAGTACATGAAAATAAAAATTGGAGGAACGGTCTTGCCTTGTACTTTAATGTCTAAAGAAATATGATACCACGAAATTCACGTAAAATGAAATGGAAAAACTCGTTGTGCAAGTTGTAATTATTCCTAAACTCATGAATTGAAAAGAATATGCACTTGGTGGTCGCTTTCCATGATTTTGTACATGAAACTAAAATTTGGAGGAACGGTCTTGCCTTGCACTTTAATGTCCAAAAAACTATAATGTCACGAATTTCCAATAAAATAAAATGGAAAAACTTGTTGTGCAAGTTGCAATTACTCCTAAACTCATGAATTGAAAAGAATATGCACTTGGTGGTCGCTTTCGATGATTTTGTACATGAAACTAAAAGTTGGAGGAACGGTCTTGCCTTGCACTTTAATGTCCAAAAAACTATAATGTCACGAATTTTGAATAAAATAAAATGGAAAAACTTGTTGTGCAAGTTGTAATTATTCCTAAACTCATGAATTGAAAAGAATATGCACTTGGTGGTCGCTTTCGATGATTTTGTACATGAAACTAAAAATTGGACGAACGGTCTTGCCTTGCACTTTAATGTCCAAAAAACTATAATGTCTCGAATTTTGAATAAAATAAAATGGAAAAACTTGTTGTGCAAGTTGCAATTACTCCTAAACTCATGAATTGAAAAGAATATGCACTTGGTGGTCGCTTTCGATGATTTTGTACATGAAAATAAAAATTGGAGGAACGTTCTTGCCTTGTACTTTAATGTCTAAAGAAATATGATACCACGAAATTCACGTAAAACGAAATGGAAAAACTCGTTGTGCAAGTTGTAATTATTCCTAAACTCATGAATTGAAAAGAATATGCACTTGGTGGTCGCTTTTAATGATTTAGTACATGAAAATAAAAATTGGAGGAACGGTCTTGCCTTGTACTTTAATGTCTAAAGAAATATGATACCACGAAATTCACGTAAAATGAAATGGAAAAACTCGTTGTGCAAGTTGTAATTATTCCTAAACTCATGAATTGAAAAGAATATGCACTTGGTGGTCGCTTTCGATGATTTTGTACATGAAACTAAAATTTGGAGGAACGGTCTTGCCTTGCACTTTAATGTCCAAAAAACTATAATGTCACGAATTTCCAATAAAATAAAATGGAAAAACTTGTTGTGCAAGTTGCAATTACTCCTAAACTCATGAATTGAAAAGAATATGCACTTGGTGGTCGCTTTCGATGATTTTGTACATGAAAATAAAAATTGGAGGAATGGTCTTGCCTTGTACTTTAATGTCTAAAGAAATATGATACCACGAAATTCACGTAAAATGATATGCAAAAACTCGTTGTGCAAGTTGTAATTATTCCTAAACTCATGAATTGAAAAGAATATGCACTTGGTGGTCGCTTTTCATGATTTTGTACATGAAACTAAAAATTGGAGGAACGGTCTCGCCTTGCACTTTAATGTCCAAAAAACTATAATGTCACGAATTTCCAATGAAATAAAATGGAAAAACTTGTTGTGCACGTTGTAATTATTCCTAAACTCATGAATTGAAAAGAATATGCACTTGGTGGTCGCTTTCGATGATTTTGTACATGAAACTAAAAATTGGAGGAACGGTCTTGCCTTGCACTTTAATGTCCAAAAAACTATAATGTCACGAATTTCCAATAAAATAAAATGGAAAAACTTGTTGTGCAAGTTGCAATTACTCCTAAACTCATGAATTGAAAAGAATATGCACTTGGTGGTCGCTTTCGATGATTTTGTACATGAAACTAAAAATTGGAGGAACGTTCTTGCCTTGTACTTTAATGTCTAAAGAAATATGATACCACGAAATTCACGTAAAACGAAATGGAAAAACTCGTTGTGCAAGTTGTAATTATTCCTAAACTCATGAATTGAAAAGAATATGCACTTGGTGGTCGCTTTTAATGATTTAGTACATGAAACTAAAAATTGGAGGAACGGTCTTGCCTTGCACTTTAATGTCCAAAAAACTATAATGTCACGAATTTTGAATAAAATAAAATGGAAAAACTCGTTGTGCAAGTTGTAATTATTCCTAAACTCATGAATTGAAAAGAATATGCACTTGGTGGTCGCTTTTAATGATTTAGTACATGAAACTAAAAATTGGAGGAACGGTCTTGCCTTGCACTTTAATGTCCAAAAAACTATAATGTCACGAATTTTGAATAAAATAAAATGGAAAAACTTGTTGTGCAAGTTGTAATTATTCCTAAACTCATGAATTGAAAAGAATATGCACTTGGTGGTCGCTTTCGATGATTTTGTACATGAAACTAAAAATTGGAGGAACGGTCTTGCCTTGTACTTTAATGTCTAAACAAATATGATACCACGAAATTCACGTAAAATGAAATGGAAAAACTCGTTGTGCAAGTTGTAATTATTCCTAAACTCATGAATTGAAAAGAATATGCACTTGGTGGTCGCTTTCGATGATTTTGTACATGAAACTAAAATTTGGAGGAACGGTCTTGCCTTGCACTTTAATGTCCAAAAAACTATAATGTCACGAATTTCCAATAAAATAAAATGGAAAAACTTGTTGTGCAAGTTGCAATTACTCCTAAACTCATGAATTGAAAAGAATATGCACTTGGTGGTCGCTTTCGATGATTTTGTACATGAAACTAAAAATTGGAGGAACGGTCTTGCCTTGTACTTTAATGTCTAAACAAATATGATACCACGAAATTCACGTAAAATGAAATGGAAAAACTCGTTGTGCAAGTTGTAATTATTCCTAAGCTCATGAATTGAAAAGAATATGCACGTGGTGGTCGCTTTTAATGATTTTGTACATGAAACTAAAAATTGGAGGAACGTTCTTGCCTTGTACTTTAATGTCTAAAGAAATATGATACCACGAAATTCACGTAAAATGAAATGGAAAAACTCGTTGTGCAAGTTGTAATTATTCCTAAACTCATGAATTGAAAAGAGTATGCACTTGGTGGTCGCTTTTCATGATTTTGTACATGAAACTAAAAATTGGAGGAACGGTCTCGCCTTGCACTTTAATGTCCAAAAAACTATAATGTCACGAATTTTGAATAAAATAAGATGGAAAAACTCGTTGTGCAAGTTGCAATTACTCCTAAACTCATGAATTGAAAAGAATATGCACTTGGTGGTCGCTTTCGATGATTTTGTACATGAAAATAAAAATTGGAGGAACGTTCTTGCCTTGTACTTTAATGTCTAAAGAAATATGATACCACGAAATTCACGTAAAACGAAATGGAAAAACTCGTTGTGCAAGTTGTAATTATTCCTAAACTCATGAATTGAAAAGAATATGCACTTGGTGGTCGCTTTTAATGATTTAGTACATGAAAATAAAAATTGGAGGAACGGTCTTGCCTTGTACTTTAATGTCTAAAGAAATATGATACCACGAAATTCACGTAAAATGAAATGGAAAAACTCGTTGTGCAAGTTGTAATTATTCCTAAACTCATGAATTGAAAAGAATATGCACTTGGTGGTCGCTTTCGATGATTTTGTACATGAAACTAAAATTTGGAGGAACGGTCTTGCCTTGCACTTTAATGTCCAAAAAACTATAATGTCACGAATTTCCAATAAAATAAAATGGAAAAACTTGTTGTGCAAGTTGCAATTACTCCTAAACTCATGAATTGAAAAGAATATGCACTTGGTGGTCGCTTTCGATGATTTTGTACATGAAAATAAAAATTGGAGGAATGGTCTTGCCTTGTACTTTAATGTCTAAAGAAATATGATACCACGAAATTCACGTAAAATGATATGCAAAAACTCGTTGTGCAAGTTGTAATTATTCGTAAACTCATGAATTGAAAAGAATATGCACTTGGTGGTCGCTTTTCATGATTTTGTACATGAAACTAAAAATTGGAGGAACGGTCTCGCCTTGCACTTTAATGTCCAAAAAACTATAATGTCACGAATTTCCAATGAAATAAAATGGAAAAACTTGTTGTGCACGTTGTAATTATTCCTAAACTCATGAATTGAAAAGAATATGCACTTGGTGGTCGCTTTCGATGATTTTGTACATGAAACTAAAATTTGGAGGAACGGTCTTGCCTTGCACTTTAATGTCCAAAAAACTATAATGTCACGAATTTCCAATGAAATAAAATGGAAAAACTTGTTGTGCACGTTGTAATTATTCCTAAACTCATGAATTGAAAAGAATATGCACTTGGTGGTCGCTTTCGATGATTTTGTACATGAAACTAAAAATTGGAGGAATGGTCTTGCCTTGCACTTTAATGTCTAAAGAAATATGATACCACGAAATTCACGTAAAATGAAATGGAAAAACTCGTTGTGCAAGTTGTAATTATTCCTAAACTCATGAATTGAAAAGAATATGCACTTGGTGGTCGCTTTCGATGATTTTGTACATGAAACTAAAATTTGGAGGAACGGTCTTGCCTTGCACTTTAATGTCCAAAAAACTATAATGTCACGAATTTCCAATAAAATAAAATGGAAAAACTTGTTGTGCAAGTTGCAATTACTCCTAAACTCATGAATTGAAAAGAATATGCACTTGGTGGTCGCTTTCGATGATTTTGTACATGAAACTAAAAATTGGAGGAACGGTCTTGCCTTGTACTTTAATGTCTAAAGAAATATGATACCACGAAATTCACGTAAAATGAAATGGAAAAACTCGTTGTGCAAGTTGTAATTATTCCTAAACTCATGAATTGAAAAGAGTATGCACTTGGTGGTCGCTTTTCATGATTTTGTACATGAAACTAAAAATTGGAGGAACGGTCTCGCCTTGCACTTTAATGTCCAAAAAACTATAATGTCACGAATTTTGAATAAAATAAGATGGAAAAACTCGTTGTGCAAGTTGCAATTACTCCTAAATTCATGAATTGAAAAGAATATGCACTTGGTGGTCGCTTTCGATGATTTTGTACATGAAAATAAAAATTGGAGGAATGGTCTTGCCTTGTACTTTAATGTCTAAAGAAATATGATACCACGAAATTCACGTAAAACGAAATGGAAAAACTCGTTGTGCAAGTTGTAATTATTCCTAAACTCATGAATTGAAAAGAATATGCACTTGGTGGTCGCTTTTAATGATTTAGTACATGAAACTAAAAATTGGAGGAACGGTCTTGCCTTGCACTTTAATGTCTAAAGAAATATGATCCCACGAAATTCACGTAAAATGAAATGGAAAAACTCGTTGTGCAAGTTGTAATTATTCCTAAACTCATGAATTGAAAAGAATATGCACTTGGTGGTCGCTTTCGATGATTTTGTACATGAAACTAAAATTTGGAGGAACGGTCTTGCCTTGCACTTTAATGTCCAAAAAACTATAATGTCACGAATTTCCAATAAAATAAAATGGAAAAACTTGTTGTGCAAGTTGCAATTACTCCTAAACTCATGAATTGAAAAGAATATGCACTTGGTGGTCGCTTTCGATGATTTTGTACATGAAACTAAAAATTGGAGGAACGGTCTTGCCTTGTACTTTAATGTCTAAACAAATATGATACCACGAAATTCACGTAAAATGAAATGGAAAAACTCGTTGTGCAAGTTGTAATTATTCCTAAGCTCATGAATTGAAAAGAATATGCACGTGGTGGTCGCTTTTAATGATTTTGTACATGAAACTAAAAATTGGAGGAACGTTCTTGCCTGGTACTTTAATGTCTAAAGAAATATGATACCACGAAATTCACGTAAAATGAAATGGAAAAACTCGTTGTGCAAGTTGTAATTATTCCTAAACTCATGAATTGAAAAGAGTATGCACTTGGTGGTCGCTTTTCATGATTTTGTACATGAAACTAAAAATTGGAGGAACGGTCTCGCCTTGCACTTTAATGTCCAAAAAACTATAATGTCACGAATTTTGAATAAAATAAGATGGAAAAACTCGTTGTGCAAGTTGCAATTACTCCTAAACTCATGAATTGAAAAGAATATGCACTTGGTGGTCGCTTTCGATGATTTTGTACATGAAAATAAAAATTGGAGGAATGGTCTTGCCTTGTACTTTAATGTCTAAAGAAATATGATACCACGAAATTCACGTAAAATGAAATGGACAAACTCGTTGTGCAAGTTGTAATTATTCCTAAACTCATGAATTGAAAAGAGTATGCACTTGGTGGTCGCTTTTCATGATTTTGTACATGAAACTAAAAATTGGAGGAACGGTCTCGCCTTGCACTTTAATGTCCAAAAAACTATAATGTCACGAATTTCCAATGAAATAAAATGGAAAAACTTGTTGTGCACGTTGTAATTATTCCTAAACTCATGAATTGAAAAGAATATGCACTTGGTGATCGTTTTCAATGATTTTGTACATGAAACTAAAAATTGGAGGAACGGTCTTGCCTTGCACTTTAATGTCCATAAAACTATAATGTCACGAATTTCCAATAAAATAAAATGGAAAAACTTGTTGTGCAAGTTGCAATTACTCCTAAATTCATGAATTGAAAAGAATATGCACTTGGTGGTCGCTTTCGATGATTTTGTACATGAAACTAAAAATTGGAGGAACGTTCTTGCCTTGTACTTTAATGTCTAAAGAAATATGATACCACGATATTCACGTAAAACGAAATGGAAAAACTCGTTGTGCAAGTTGTAATTATTCCTAAACTCATGAATTGAAAAGAATATGCACTTGGTGGTCGCTTTTAATGATTTAGTACATGAAACTAAAAATTGGAGGAACGGTCTTGCCTTGCACTTTAATGTCCAAAAAACTATAATGTCACGAATTTTGAATAAAATAAAATGGAAAAACTCGTTGTGCAAGTTGTAATTATTCCTAAACTCATGAATTGAAAAGAATATGCACTTGGTGGTCGCTTTTAATGATTTAGTACATGAAACTAAAAATTGGAGGAACGGTCTTGCCTTGCACTTTAATGTCCAAAAAACTATAATGTCACGAATTTTGAATAAAATAAAATGGAAAAACTTGTTGTGCAAGTTGTAATTATTCCTAAACTCATGAATTGAAAAGAATATGCACTTGGTGGTCGCTTTCGATGATTTTGTACATGAAACTAAAAATTGGAGGAACGGTCTTGCCTTGTACTTTAATGTCTAAACAAATATGATACCACGAAATTCACGTAAAATGAAATGGAAAAACTCGTTGTGCAAGTTGTAATTATTCCTAAGCTCATGAATTGAAAAGAATATGCACTTGGTGGTCGCTTTCGATGATTTTGTACATGAAAATAAAAATTGGAGGAACGTTCTTGCCTTGTACTTTAATGTCGAAAGAAATATGATACAACGAAATTCACGTAAAACGAAATGGAAAAACTCGTTGTGCAAGTTGTAATTATTCCTAAACTCATGAATTGAAAAGAATATGCACTTGGTGGTCGCTTTCGATGATTTTGTACATGAAACTAAAAATTGGAGGAACGGTCTTGCCTTGTACTTTAATGTCTAAACAAATATGATACCACGAACTTCACGTAAAATGAAATGGAAAAACTCGTTGTGCAAGTTGTAATTATTCCTAAACTCATGAATTGAAAAGAATATGCACGTGGTGGTCGCTTTTCATAATTTTGTACATGAAACTAAAAATTGGAGGAACGGTCTTGCCTTGTACTTTAATGTCTAAACAAATATGATACCACGAACTTCACGTAAAATGAAATCGAAAAACTCGTTGTGCGAGTTGTAATTATTCCTAAGCTCATGAATTGAAAAGAATATGCACTTGGTGGTCGCTTTTAATGATTTAGTACATGAAACTAAAAATTGGAGGAACGGTCTTGCCTTGCAATTTAATGTCCAAAAAACTATAATGTCACGAATTTTGAATAAAATAAAATGGAAAAACTCGTTGTGCAAGTTGTAATTATTCCTAAGCTCATGAATTGAAAAGAATATGCACGTGGTGGTCGCTTTTAATGATTTTGTACATGAAACTAAAAATTGGAGGAACGGTCTTGCCTTGCACTTTAATGTCCAAAAAACTATAATGTCACGAATTTCCAATAAAATAAAATGGAAAAACTTGTTGTGCAAGTTGCAATTACTCCTAAACTCATGAATTGAAAAGAATATGCACTTGGTGGTCGCTTTCGATGATTTTGTACATGAAAATAAAAATTGGAGGAATGGTCTTGCCTTGTACTTTAATGTCTAAACAAATATGATACCACGAAATTCACGTAAAATGAAATGGAAAAACTCGTAGTGCAAGTTGTAATTATTCCTAAGCTCATGAATTGGAAAGAATATGCACTTGGTGGTCGCTTTTAATGATTTAGTACATGAAACTAAAAATTGGAGGAACGGTCTTGCCTTGCACTTTAATGTCCAAAAAACTATAATGTCACGAATTTCCAATAAAATAAATTGGAAAAACTTGTTGTGCAAGTTGCAATTACTCCCAAACTCATGAATTGAAAAGAATATGCACTTGGTGGTCGATTTCGATGATTTTGTACATGAAACTAAAAATTGGAGGAACGGTCTTGCCTTGTACTTTAATGTCTAAAGAAATATGATACCACGAAATTCACGTAAAATGAAATGGAAAAACTCGTTGTGCAAGTTGTAATTATTCCTAAACTCATGAATTGAAAAGAATATGCACGTGGTGGACGCTTTTCATAATTTTGTACATGAAACTAAAAATTGGAGGAACGGTCTTGCCTTGTACTTTAATGTCTAAACAAATATGATACCACGAACTTCACGTAAAATGAAATGGAAAAACTCGTTGTGCAAGTTGTAATTATTCCTAAACTCATGAATTGAAAAGAATATGCACTTGGTGGTCGCTTTTAATGATTTAGTACATGAAACTAAAAATTGGAGGAACGGTCTTGCCTTGCACTTTAATGTCCAAAAAACTATAATGTCACGAATTTTGAATAAAATAAGATGGAAAAACTCGTTGTGCAAGTTGTAATTATTCCTAAACTCATGAATTGAAAAGAATATGCACTTGGTGGTCGCTTTCGATGATTTTGTACATGAAACTAAAAATTGGAGGAATGGTCTTGCCTTGCACTTTAATGTCCAAAAAACTATAATGTCACGAATTTCCAATAAAATAAAATGGAAAAACTTGTTGTGCAAGTTGTAATTATTCCTAAACTCATGAATTGAAAAGAATATGCACTTGGTGGTCGCTTTTAATGATGTAGTACATGAAACTAAAAATTGGAGGAACGGTCTTGCCTTGCAATTTAATGTCCAAAAAACTATAATGTCACGAATTTTGAATAAAATAAAATGGAAAAACTTGTTGTCCAAGTTGTAATTATTCCTAAACTCATGAATTGAAAAGAATATGCACTTGGTGGTCGCTTTCGATGATTTTGTACATGAAACTAAAAATTGGAGGAACGGTCTTGCCTTGCACTTTAATGTCCAAAAAACTATAATGTCACGAATTTCCAATAAAATAAAATGGAAAAACTTGTTGTGCAAGTTGCAATTACTCCTAAACTCATGAATTGAAAAGAATATGCACTTGGTGGTCGCTTCCGATGATTTTGTACATGAAAGTAAAAATTGGAGGAACGTTCTTGCCTTGTACTTTAATGTCTAAAGAAATATGATACCACGAAATTCACGTAAAATGAAATGGAAAAACTCGTTGTGCAAGTTGTAATTATTCCTAAGCTCATGAATTGAAAAGAATATGCACGTGGTGGTCGCTTTTCATGATTTTGTACATGAAACTAAAAATTGGAGGAACGGTCTTGCCTTGTACTTTAATGTCTAAACAAATATGATACCACGAACTTCACGTAAAATGAAATGGAAAAACTCGTTGTGCAAGTTGTAATTATTCCTAAACTCATGAATTGAAAAGAATATGCACTTGGTGGTCGCTTTCGATGATTTTGTACATGAAACTAAAAATTGGAGGAACGTTCTTGCCTTGTACTTTAATGTCTAAAGAAATATGATACCACGAAATTCATGTAAAACGAAATGGAAAAACTCGTTGTGCAAGTTGTAATTATTCCTAAACTCATGAATTGAAAAGAATATGCACTTGGTGGTCGCTTTTAATGATTTAGTACATGAAACTAAAAATTGGAGGAACGGTCTTGCCTTGCACTTTAATGTCTAAAGAAATATGATCCCACGAAATTCACGTAAAATGAAATGGAAAAACTCGTTGTGCAAGTTGTAATTATTCCTAAACTCATGAATTGAAAAGAATATGCACTTGGTGGTCGCTTTCGATGATTTTGTACATGAAACTAAAATTTGGAGGAACGGTCTTGCCTTGCACTTTAATGTCCAAAAAACTATAATGTCACGAATTTCCAATAAAATAAAATGGAAAAACTTGTTGTGCAAGTTGCAATTACTCCTAAACTCATGAATTGAAAAGAATATGCACTTGGTGGTCGCTTTCGATGATTTTGTACATGAAACTAAAAATTGGAGGAACGGTCTTGCCTTGTACTTTAATGTCTAAACAAATATGATACCACGAAATTCACGTAAAATGAAATGGAAAAACTCGTTGTGTAAGTTGTAATTATTCCTAAGCTCATGAATTGAAAAGAATATGCACGTGGTGGTCGCTTTTAATGATTTTGTACATGAAACTAAAAATTGGAGGAACGTTCTTGCCTGGTACTTTAATGTCTAAAGAAATATGATACCACGAAATTCACGTAAAATGAAATGGAAAAACTCGTTGTGCAAGTTGTAATTATTCCTAAACTCATGAATTGAAAAGAGTATGCACTTGGTGGTCGCTTTTCATGATTTTGTACATGAAACTAAAAATTGGAGAAACGGTCTCGCCTTGCACTTTAATGTCCAAAAAACTATAATGTCACGAATTTTGAATAAAATAAGATGGAAAAACTCGTTGTGCAAGTTGCAATTACTCCTAAACTCATGAATTGAAAAGAATATGCACTTGGTGGTCGCTTTCGATGATTTTGTACATGAAAATAAAAATTGGAGGAATGGTCTTGCCTTGTACTTTAATGTCTAAAGAAATATGATACCACGAAATTCACGTAAAATGAAATGGACAAACTCGTTGTGCAAGTTGTAATTATTCCTAAACTCATGAATTGAAAAGAGTATGCACTTGGTGGTCGCTTTTCATGATTTTGTACATGAAACTAAAAATTGGAGGAACGGTCTCGCCTTGCACTTTAATGTCCAAAAAACTATAATGTCACGAATTTCCAATGAAATAAAATGGAAAAACTTGTTGTGCACGTTGTAATTATTCCTAAACTCATGAATTGAAAAGAATATGCACTTGGTGATCGTTTTCAATGATTTTGTACATGAAACTAAAAATTGGAGGAACGGTCTTGCCTTGCACTTTAATGTCCAAAAAACTATAATGTCACGAATTTCCAATAAAATAAAATGGAAAAACTTGTTGTGCAAGTTGCAATTACTCCTAAATTCATGAATTGAAAAGAATATGCACTTGGTGGTCGCTTTCGATGATTTTGTACATGAAACTAAAAATTGGAGGAACGTTCTTGCCTTGTACTTTAATGTCTAAAGAAATATGATACCACGATATTCACGTAAAACGAAATGGAAAAACTCGTTGTGCAAGTTGTAATTATTCCTAAACTCATGAATTGAAAAGAATATGCACTTGGTGGTCGCTTTTAATGATTTAGTACATGAAACTAAAAATTGGAGGAACGGTCTTGCCTTGCACTTTAATGTCCAAAAAACTATAATGTCACGAATTTTGAATAAAATAAAATGGAAAAACTCGTTGTGCAAGTTGTAATTATTCCTAAACTCATGAATTGAAAAGAATATGCACTTGGTGGTCGCTTTTAATGATTTAGTACATGAAACTAAAAATTGGAGGAACGGTCTTGCCTTGCACTTTTATGTCCAAAAAACTATAATGTCACGAATTTTGAATAAAATAAAATGGAAAAACTTGTTGTGCAAGTTGTAATTATTCCTAAACTCATGAATTGAAAAGAATATGCACTTGGTGGTCGCTTTCGATGATTTTGTACATGAAACTAAAAATTGGAGGAACGGTCTTGCCTTGTACTTTAATGTCTAAACAAATATGATACCACGAAATTCACGTAAAATGAAATGGAAAAACTCGTTGTGCAAGTTGTAATTATTCCTAAGCTCATGAATTGAAAAGAATATGCACTTGGTGGTCGCTTTCGATGATTTTGTACATGAAAATAAAAATTGGAGGAACGTTCTTGACTTGTACTTTAATGTCGAAAGAAATATGATACAACGAAATTCACGTAAAACGAAATGGAAAAACTCGTTGTGCAAGTTGTAATTATTCCTAAACTCATGAATTGAAAAGAATATGCACTTGGTGGTCGCTTTCGATGATTTTGTACATGAAACTAAAAATTGGAGGAACGGTCTTGCCTTGTACTTTAATGTCTAAACAAATATGATACCACGAACTTCACGTAAAATGAAATGGAAAAACTCGTTGTGCAAGTTGTAATTATTCCTAAACTCATGAATTGAAAAGAATATGCACGTGGTGGTCGCTTTTCATAATTTTGTACATGAAACTAAAAATTGGAGGAACGGTCTTGCCTTGTACTTTAATGTCTAAACAAATATGATACCACGAACTTCACGTAAAATGAAATCGAAAAACTCGTTGTGCGAGTTGTAATTATTCCTAAGCTCATGAATTGAAAAGAATATGCACTTGGTGGTCGCTTTTAATGATTTAGTACATGAAACTAAAAATTGGAGGAACGGTCTTGCCTTGCAATTTAATGTCCAAAAAACTATAATGTCACGAATTTTGAATAAAATAAAATGGAAAAACTCGTTGTGCAAGTTGTAATTATTCCTAAGCTCATGAATTGAAAAGAATATGCACGTGGTGGTCGCTTTTAATGATTTTGTACATGAAACTAAAAATTGGAGGAACGGTCTTGCCTTGCACTTTAATGTCCAAAAAACTATAATGTCACGAATTTCCAATAAAATAAAATGGAAAAACTTGTTGTGCAAGTTGCAATTACTCCTAAACTCATGAATTGAAAAGAATATGCACTTGGTGGTCGCTTTCGATGATTTTGTACATGAAAATAAAAATTGGAGGAATGGTCTTGCCTTGTACTTTAATGTCTAAACAAATATGATACCACGAAATTCACGTAAAATGAAATGGAAAAACTCGTAGTGCAAGTTGTAATTATTCCTAAGCTCATGAATTGGAAAGAATATGCACTTGGTGGTCGCTTTTAATGATTTAGTACATGAAACTAAAAATTGGAGGAACGGTCTTGCCTTGCACTTTAATGTCCAAAAAACTATAATGTCACGAATTTCCAATAAAATAAATTGGAAAAACTTGTTGTGCAAGTTGCAATTACTCCCAAACTCATGAATTGAAAAGAATATGCACTTGGTGGTCGATTTCGATGATTTTGTACATGAAACTAAAAATTGGAGGAACGGTCTTGCCTTGTACTTTAATGTCTAAAGAAATATGATACCACGAAATTCACGTAAAATGAAATGGAAAAACTCGTTGTGCAAGTTGTAATTATTCCTAAACTCATGAATTGAAAAGAATATGCACGTGGTGGACGCTTTTCATAATTTTGTACATGAAACTAAAAATTGGAGGAACGGTCTTGCCTTGTACTTTAATGTCTAAACAAATATGATACCACGAACTTCACGTAAAATGAAATGGAAAAACTCGTTGTGCAAGTTGTAATTATTCCTAAACTCATGAATTGAAAAGAATATGCACTTGGTGGTCGCTTTTAATGATTTAGTACATGAAACTAAAAATTGGAGGAACGGTCTTGCCTTGCACTTTAATGTCCAAAAAACTATAATGTCACGAATTTTGAATAAAATAAGATGGAAAAACTCGTTGTGCAAGTTGTAATTATTCCTAAACTCATGAATTGAAAAGAATATGCACTTGGTGGTCGCTTTCGATGATTTTGTACATGAAACTAAAAATTGGAGGAACGGTCTTGCCTTGCACTTTAATGTCCAAAAAACTATAATGTCACGAATTTCCAATAAAATAAAATGGAAAAACTTGTTGTGCAAGTTGTAATTATTCCTAAACTCATGAATTGAAAAGAATATGCACTTGGTGGTCGCTTTTAATGATGTAGTACATGAAACTAAAAATTGGAGGAACGGTCTTGCCTTGCAATTTAATGTCCAAAAAACTATAATGTCACGAATTTTGAATAAAATAAAATGGAAAAACTTGTTGTCCAAGTTGTAATTATTCCTAAACTCATGAATTGAAAAGAATATGCACTTGGTGGTCGCTTTCGATGATTTTGTACATGAAACTAAAAATTGGAGGAACGGTCTTGCCTTGCACTTTAATGTCTAAAAAACTATAATGTCACGAATTTCCAATAAAATAAAATGGAAAAACTTGTTGTGCAAGTTGCAATTACTCCTAAACTCATGAATTGAAAAGAATATGCACTTGGTGGTCGCTTTCGATGATTTTGTACATGAAAATAAAAATTGGAGGAACGTTCTTGCCTTGTACTTTAATGTCTAAAGAAATATGATACCACGAAATTCACGTAAAATGAAATGGAAAAACTCGTTGTGCAAGTTGTAATTATTCCTAAGCTCATGAATTGAAAAGAATATGCACTTGGTGGTCGCTTTTAATGATTTAGTACATGAAACTAAAAATTGGAGGAACGGTCTTGCCTTGCACTTTAATGTCCAAAAAACTATAATGTCACGAATTTTGAATAAAATAAAATGGAAAAACTCGTTGTGCAAGTTGTAATTATTCCTAAACTCATGAATTGAAAAGAATATGCACTTGGTGGTCGCTTTCGATGATTTTGTACATGAAACTAAAAATTGGAGGAACGTTCTTGCCTTGTACTTTAATGTCTAAAGAAATATGATACCACGAAATTCATGTAAAACGAAATGGAAAAACTCGTTGTGCAAGTTGTAATTATTCCTAAGCTCATGAATTGAAAAGAATATGCACTTGGTGGTCGCTTTTAATGATTTAGTACATGAAACTAAAAATTGGAGGAACGGTCTTGCCTTGCACTTTAATGTCCAAAAAACTATAATGTCACGAATTTCCAATAAAATAAAATGGAAAAACTTGTTGTGCAAGTTGTAATTATTCCTAAACTCATGAATTGAAAAGAATATGCACTTGGTGGTCGCTTTCGATGATTTTGTACATGAAACTAAAAATTGGAGGAACGGTCTTGCCTTGCACTTTAATGTCCAAAAAACTATAATGTCACGAATTTTGAATAAAATAAAATGGAAAAACTTGTTGTGCAAGTTGTAATTATTCCTAAGCTCATGAATTGAAAAGAATATGCACTTGGTGGTCGCTTTTAATGATTTAGTACATGAAACTAAAAATTGGAGGAACGGTCTTGCCTTGCACTTTAATGTCCAAAAAACTATAATGTCACGAATTTCCAATAAAATAAAATGGAAAAACTTGTTGTGCAACTTGCAATTACTCCTAAACTCATGAATTGAAAAGAATATGCACTTGGTGGTCGCTTTCGATGATTTTGTACATGAAAATAAAAATTGGAGGAACGGTCATGCCGTGTACTTTAATGTCTAAAGAAATATGATACCACGAAATTCACGTAAAATGAAATGGAAAAACTCGTTGTGCAAGTTGTAATTATTCCTAAGCTCATGAATTGAAAAGAATATGCACGTGGTGGTCGCTTTTCATGATTTTGTACATGAAACTAAAAATTGGAGGAACGGTCTTGCCTTGCACTTTAATGTCCAAAAAACTATAATGTCACGAATTTCCAATAAAATAAAATGGAAAAACTTGTTGTGCAAGTTGCAATTACTCCTAAACTCATGAATTGAAAAGAATATGCACTTGGTGGTCGCTTTCGATGATTTTGTACATGAAACTAAAAATTGGAGGAACGGTCTTGCCTTGTACTTTAATGTCTAAACAAATATGATACCACGAAATTCACGTAAAATGAAATGGAAAAACTCGTTGTGCGAGTTGTAATTATTCCTAAACTCATGAATTGAAAAGAATATGTACTTGGTGGTCGCTTTTAATGATTTAGTACATGAAACTAAAAATTGGAGGAACGGTCTTGCCTTGCACTTTAATGTCTAAAGAAATATGATACCACGAAATTCATGTAAAACGAAATGGAAAAACTCGTTGTGCAAGTTGTAATTATTCCTAAACTCATGAATTGAAAAGAATATGCACTTGGTGGTCGCTTTCGATGATTTTGTACATGAAACTAAAAATTGGAGGAACGTTCTTGCCTTGTACTTTAATGTCTAAAGAAATATGATACCACGAAATTCATGTAAAACGAAATGGAAAAACTCGTTGTGCAAGTTGTAATTATTCCTAAACTCATGAATTGAAAAGAATATGGACTTGGTGGTCGCTTTCGATGATTTTGTACATGAAACTAAAAATTGGAGAAACGGTCTTGCCTTGTACTTTAATGTCTACAGAAATCTGATACCACGAAATTCATGTAAAATGAAATGGAAAAACTCGTTGTCCAAGTTGTAATTATTCCTAAACTCATGAATTGAAAAGAATATGCACTTGGTGGTCGCTTTTAATGATTTAGTACATGAAACTAAAAATTGGAGGAACGGTCTTGCCTTGCACTTTAATGTCCAAAAAACTATAATGTCACGAATTTCCAATAAAATAAAATGGAAAAACTTGTTGTGCAAGTTGTAATTATTCCTAAACTCATGAATTGAAAAGAATATGCACTTGGTGGTCGCTTTTAATGATTTAGTACATGAAACTAAAAATTGGAGGAACGGTCTTGCCTTGCACTTTAATGTCCAAAAAACTATAATGTCACGAATTTTGAATAAAATAAAATGGAAAAACTCGTTGTGCAAGTTGTAATTATTCCTAAACTCATGAATTGAAAAGAATATGCACTTGGTGGTCGCTTTTAATGATTTAGTACATGAAACTAAAAATTGGAGGAACGGTCTTGCCTTGCAATTTAATGTCCAAAAAACTATAATGTCACGAATTTTGAATAAAATAAAATGGAAAAACTTGTTGTGCAAGTTGCAATTACTCCTAAACTCATGAATTGAAAAGGATATGCACTTGGTGGTCGCTTTCGATGATGTTGTACATGAAAATAAAAATTGGAGGAATGGTCTTGCCTTGTACTTTAATGTCTAAACAAATATGATACCACGAAATTCACGTAAAATGAAATGGAAAAACTCGTTGTGCAAGTTGTAATTATTCCTAAGCTCATGAATTGGAAAGAATATGCACTTGGTGGTCGCTTTTAATGATTTAGTACATGAAACTAAAAATTGGAGGAACGGTCTTGCCTTGCACTTTAATGTCCAAAAAACTATAATGTCACGAATTTTGAATAAAATAAAATGGAAAAACTTGTTGTGCAAGTTGTAATTATTCCTAAACTCATGAATTGAAAAGAATATGCACTTGGTGGTCGCTTTCGATGATTTTGTACATGAAACTAAAAATTGGAGGAACGGTCTTGCCTTGCACTTTAATGTCCAAAAAACTATAATGTCACGAATTTCCAATAAAATAAAATGGAAAAACTTGTTGTGCAAGTTGCAATTACTCCTAAACTCATGAATTGAAAAGAATATGCACTTGGTGGTCGCTTTCGATGATTTTGTACATGAAAATAAAAATTGGAGGAACGGTCTTGCCTGTACTTTAATGTCTAAAGAAATATGATACCACGAAATTCACGTAAAATGAAATGGAAAAACTCGTTGTGCAAGTTGTAATTATTCCTAAGCTCATGAATTGAAAAGAATATGCACGTGGTGGTCGCTTTTCATGATTTTGTACATGAAACTAAAAATTGGAGGAACGGTCTTGCCTTGCACTTTAATGTCCAAAAAACTATAATGTCACGAATTTCCAATAAAATAAAATGGAAAAACTTGTTGTGCAAGTTGCAATTACTCCTAAACTCATGAATTGAAAAGAATATGCACTTGGTGGTCGCTTTCGATGATTTTGTACATGAAAATAAAAATTGGAGGAACGGTCTTGCCTTGTACTTTAATGTCTAAACAAATATGATACCACGAAATTCACGTAAAATGAAATGGAAAAACTCGTTGTGCAAGTTGTAATTATTCCTAAACTCATGAATTGAAAAGAATATGCACTTGGTGGTCGCTTTTAATGATTTAGTACATGAAACTAAAAATTGGAGGAACGGTCTTGCCTTGCACTTTAATGTCCAAAAAACTATAATGTCACGAATTTTGAATAAAATAAGATGGAAAAACTCGTTGTGCAAGTTGTAATTATTCCTAAACTCATGAATTGAAAAGAATATGCACTTGGTGGTCGCTTTCGATGATTTTGTACATGAAACTAAAAATTGGAGGAACGGTCTTGCCTTGTACTTTAATGTCTAAAGAAATATGATACCACGAAATTCACGTAAAATGAAATGGAAAAACTCGTTGTGCAAGTTGTAATTATTCCTAAACTCATGAATTGAAAAGAATATGCACGTGGTGGTCGCTTTTCATAATTTTGTACATGAAACTAAAAATTGGAGGAACGGTCTTGCCTTGCACTTTAATGTCCAAAAAACTATAATGTCACGAATTTTGAATAAAATAAGATGGAAAAACTCGTTGTGCAAGTTGTAATTATTCCTAAACTCATGAATTGAAAAGAATATGCACTTGGTGGTCGCTTTCGATGTTTTTGTACATGAAACTAAAAATTGGAGGAACGTTCTTGCCTTGTACTTTAATGTCTAAAGAAATATGATACCACGAAATTCATGTAAAACGAAATGGAAAAACTCGTTGTGCAAGTTGTAATTATTCCTAAACTCATGAATTGAAAAGAATATGCACTTGGTGGTCGCTTTCGATGATGTTGTACATGAAAATAAAAATTGGAGGAATGGTCTTGCCTTGTACTTTAATGTCTAAACAAATATGATACCACGAAATTCACGTAAAATGAAATGGAAAAACTCGTTGTGCAAGTTGTAATTATTCCTAAGCTCATGAATTGGAAAGAATATGCACTTGGTGGTCGCTTTTAATGATTTAGTACATGAAACTAAAAATTGGAGGAACGGTCTTGCCTTGCACTTTAATGTCCAAAAAACTATAATGTCACGAATTTTGAATAAAATAAAATGGAAAAACTTGTTGTGCAAGTTGTAATTATTCCTAAACTCATGAATTGAAAAGAATATGCACTTGGTGGTCGCTTTCGATGATTTTGTACATGAAACTAAAAATTGGAGGAACGGTCTTGCCTTGCACTTTAATGTCCAAAAAACTATAATGTCACGAATTTCCAATAAAATAAAATGGAAAAACTTGTTGTGCAAGTTGCAATTACTCCTAAACTCATGAATTGAAAAGAATATGCACTTGGTGGTCGCTTTCGATGATTTTGTACATGAAAATAAAAATTGGAGGAACGGTCTTGCCTTGTACTTTAATGTCTAAAGAAATATGATACCACGAAATTCACGTAAAATGAAATGGAAAAACTCGTTGTGCAAGTTGTAATTATTCCTAAGCTCATGAATTGAAAAGAATATGCACGTGGTGGTCGCTTTTCATGATTTTGTACATGAAACTAAAAAATGGAGGAACGGTCTTGCCTTGCACTTTAATGTCCAAAAAACTATAATGTCACGAATTTCCAATAAAATAAAATGGAAAAACTTGTTGTGCAAGTTGCAATTACTCCTAAACTCATGAATTGAAAAGAATATGCACTTGGTGGTCGCTTTCGATGATTTTGTACATGAAAATAAAAATTGGAGGAACGGTCTTGCCTTGTACTTTAATGTCTAAAGAAATATGATACCACGAAATTCATGTAAAACGAAATGGAAAAACTCGTTGTGCAAGTTGTAATTATTCCTAAACTCATGAATTGAAAAGAATATGCACTTGGTGTTCGCTTTCGATGATTTTGTACATGAAACTAAAAATTGGAGGAACGGTCTTGCCTTGTACTTTAATGTCTAAAGAAATATGATACCACGAAATTCATGTAAAACGAAATGGAAAAACTCGTTGTGCAAGTTGTAATTATTCCTAAACTCATGAATTGAAAAGAATATGCACTTGGTGGTCGCTTTCGATGATTTTGTACATGAAACTAAAAATTGGAGGAACGGTCTTGCCTTGCACTTTAATGTCCAAAAAACTATAATGTCACGAATTTCCAATAAAATAAAATGGAAAAACTTGTTGTGCAAGTTGTAATTATTCCTAAACTCATGAATTGAAAAGAATATGCACTTGGTGGTCGCTTTTAATGATTTAGTACATGAAACTAAAAATTGGAGGAACGGTCTTGCCTTGCACTTTAATGTCCAAAAAACTATAATGTCACGAATTTTGAATAAAATAAAATGGAAAAACTCATTGTGCAAGTTGTAATTATTCCTAAACTCATGAATTGAAAAGAATATGCACTTGGTGGTCGCTTTTAATGATTTAGTACATGAAACTAAAAATTGGAGGAACGGTCTTGCCTTGCAATTTAATGTCCAAAAAACTATAATGTCACGAATTTTGAATAAAATAAAATGGAAAAACTTGTTGTGCAAGTTGCAATTACTCCTAAACTCATGAATTGAAAAGAATATGCACTTGGTGGTCGCTTTCGATGATTTTGTACATGAAACTAAAAATTGGAGGAACGGTCTTGCCTTGCACTTTAATGTCCAAAAAACTATAATGTCACGAATTTCCAATAAAATAAAATGCAAAAACTTGTTGTGCAAGTTGCAATTACTCCTAAACTCATGAATTGAAAAGAATATGCACTTGGTGGTCGCTTTCGATGATTTTGTACATGAAACTAAAAATTGGAGGAACGTTCTTGCCTTGTACTTTAATGTCTAAAGAAATATGATACCACGAAATTCACGTAAAATGAAATGGAAAAACTCGTTGTGCAAGTTGTAATTATTCCTAAGCTCATGAATTGAAAAGAATATGCACGTGGTGGTCGCTTTTCATGATTTTGTACATGAAACTAAAAATTGGAGGAACGGTCTTGCCTTGCACTTTAATGTCCAAAAAACTATAATGTCACGAATTTTCAATAAAATAAAATGGAAAAACTTGTTGTGCAAGTTGCAATTACTCCTAAACACATGAATTGAAAAGAATATGCACTTGGTGGTCGCTTTCGATGCTTTTGTACATGAAAATAAAAATTGGAGGAACGTTCTTGCCTTGTACTTTAATGTCTAAACAAATATGATACCACGAAATTCACGTAAAATGAAATGGAAAAACTCGTTGTGCAAGTTGTAATTATTCCTAAGCTCATGAATTGAAAAGAATATGCACTTGGTGGTCGCTTTTAATGATTTAGTACATGAAACTAAAAATTGGAGGAACGGTCTTGCCTTGCACTTTAATGTCCAAAAAACTATAATGTCACGAATTTTGAATAAAATAAAATGGAAAAACTTGTTGTGCAAGTTGTAATTATTCCTAAACTCATGAATTGAAAAGAATATGCACTTGGTGGTCGCTTTCGATGATTTTGTACATGAAACTAAAAATTGGAGGAACGGTCTTGCCTTGCACTTTAATGTCCAAAAAACTATAATGTCACGAATTTCCAATAAAATAAAATGGAAAAACTTGTTGTGCAAGTTGCAATTACTCCTAAACTCATGAATTGAAAAGAATATGCACTTGGTGGTCGCTTTCGATGATTTTGTACATGAAAATAAAAATTGGAGGAACGGTCTTGCCTTGTACTTTAATGTCTAAAGAAATATGATACCACGAATTTCCAATAAAATAAAATGGAAAAACTCGTTGTGCAAGTTGTAATTATTCCTAAGCTCATGAATTGAAAAGAATATGCATGTGGTGGTCGCTTTTCATGATTTTGTACATGAAACTAAAAATTGGAGGAACGGTCTTGCCTTGCACTTTAATGTCCAAAAAACTATAATGTCACGAATTTCCAATAAAATAAAATGGAAAAACTTGTTGTGCAAGTTGCAATTACTCCTAAACTCATGAATTGAAAAGAATATGCACTTGGTGGTCGCTTTCGATGATTTTGTACATGAAACTAAAAATTGGAGGAACGTTCTTGCCTTGTACTTTAATGTCTAAAGAAATATGATACCACGAAATTCACGTAAAATGAAATGGAAAAACTCGTTGTGCAAGTTGTAATTATTCCTAAGCTCATGAATTGAAAAGAATATGCACGTGGTGGTCGCTTTTCATGATTTTGTACATGAAACTAAAAATTGGAGGAACGGTCTTGCCTTGCACTTTAATGTCCAAAAAACTATAATGTCACGAATTTTCAATAAAATAAAATGGAAAAACTTGTTGTGCAAGTTGCAATTACTCCTAAACACATGAATTGAAAAGAATATGCACTTGGTGGTCGCTTTCGATGCTTTTGTACATGAAAATAAAAATTGGAGGAACGTTCTTGCCTTGTACTTTAATGTCTAAACAAATATGATACCACGAAATTCACGTAAAATGAAATGGAAAAACTCGTTGTGCAAGTTGTAATTATTCCTAAGCTCATGAATTGAAAAGAATATGCACTTGGTGGTCGCTTTTAATGATTTAGTACATGAAACTAAAAATTGGAGGAACGGTCTTGCCTTGCACTTTAATGTCCAAAAAACTATAATGTCACGAATTTTGAATAAAATAAAATGGAAAAACTTGTTGTGCAAGTTGTAATTATTCCTAAACTCATGAATTGAAAAGAATATGCACTTGGTGGTCGCTTTCGATGATTTTGTACATGAAACTAAAAATTGGAGGAACGGTCTTGCCTTGCACTTTAATGTCCAAAAAACTATAATGTCACGAATTTCCAATAAAATAAAATGGAAAAACTTGTTGTGCAAGTTGCAATTACTCCTAAACTCATGAATTGAAAAGAATATGCACTTGGTGGTCGCTTTCGATGATTTTGTACATGAAAATAAAAATTGGAGGAACGGTCTTGCCTTGTACTTTAATGTCTAAAGAAATATGATACCACGAATTTCCAATAAAATAAAATGGAAAAACTCGTTGTGCAAGTTGTAATTATTCCTAAGCTCATGAATTGAAAAGAATATGCATGTGGTGGTCGCTTTTCATGATTTTGTACATGAAACTAAAAATTGGAGGAACGGTCTTGCCTTGCACTTTAATGTCCAAAAAACTATAATGTCACGAATTTCCAATAAAATAAAATGGAAAAACTTGTTGTGCAAGTTGCAATTACTCCTAAACTCATGAATTGAAAAGAATATGCACTTGGTGGTCGCTTTCGATGATTTTGTACATGAAAATAAAAATTGGAGGAACGGTCTTGCCTTGTACTTTAATGTCTAAACAAATATGATACCACGAAATTCACGTAAAATGAAATGGAAAAACTCGTTGTGCAAGTTGTAATTATTCCTAAACTCATGAATTGAAAAGAATATGTACTTGGTGGTCGGTTTTAATGATCTAGGACATGAACATAAAAATTGGAGGAACGGTCTTGCCTTGTACTTTAATGTCTAAACTAATATGATACCACGAAATTCACGTAAAATGAAATGGAAAAACTCGTTGTGCAAGTTGTAATTATTCCTAAGCTCATGAATTGAAAAGAATATGCACGTGGTGGTCGCTTTTCATGATTTTGTACATGAAACTAAAAATTGGAGGAACGGTCTCGCCTTGCACTTTAATGTCCAAAAAACTATAATGTCACGAATTTCCAATAAAATAAAATGGAAAAACTTGTTGTGCAAGTTGCAATTACTCCTAAACTCATGAATTGAAAAGAATATGCACTTGGTGGTCGCTTTCGATGATTTTGTACATGAAAATAAAAATTGGAGGAACGTTCTTGCCTTGTACTTTAATGTCTAAAGAAATATGATACCACGAAATTCACGTAAAATGAAATGCAAAAACTCGTTGTGCAAGTTGTAATTATTCCTAAACTCATGAATTGAAAAGAATATGCACTTGGTGGTCGCTTTTCATGATTTTGTACATGAAACTAAAAATTGGAGGAACGGTCTCGCCTTGCACTTTAATGTCCAAAAAACTATAATGTCACGAATTTCCAATAAAATAAAATTGAAAAACTTGTTGTGCAAGTTGCAATTACTCCTAAACGCATGAATTGAAAAGAATATGCACTTGGTGGTCGCTTTCGATGATTTTGTACATGAAAATAAAAATTGGAGGAACGTTCTTGCCTTGTACTTTAATGTCTAAAGAAATATGATACCATGAAATTCACGTAAAATGAAATGGAAAAACTCGTTGTGCAAGTTGTAATTATTCCTAAGCTCATGAATTGAAAAGAATATGCACGTGGTGGTCGCTTTTCATGATTTTGTACATGAAACTAAAAATTGGAGGAACGGTCTTGCCTTGCACTTTAATGTCCAAAAAACTATAATGTCACGAATTTCCAATAAAATAAAATGGAAAAACTTGTTGTGCAAGTTGTAATTATTCCTAAACTCATGAATTGAAAAGAATATGCACTTGGTGGTCGCTTTCGATTATTTTGTACATGAAAATAAAAATTGGAGGAACGGTCTTGCCTTGTACTTTAATGTCTAAAGAAATATGATACCACGAAATTCACGTAAAATGAAATGGAAAAACTCGTTGTGCAAGTTGTAATTATTCCTAAGCTCATGAATTGAAAAGAATATGCATGTGGTGGTCGCTTTTCATGATTTTGTACATGAAACTAAAAATTGGAGGAACGGTCTTGCCTTGCACTTTAATGTCCAAAAAACTATAATGTCACGAATTTCCAATAAAATAAAATGGAAAAACTTGTTGTGCAAGTTGCAATTACTCCTAAACTCATGAATTGAAAAGAATATGCACTTGGTGGTCGCTTTCGATGATTTTGTACATGAAACTAAAAATTGGAGGAACGGTCTTGCCTTGTACTTTAATGTCTAAACAAATATGATACCACGAAATTCACGTAAAATGAAATGGAAAAACTCGTTGTGCAAGTTGTAATTATTCCTAAACTCATGAATTGAAAAGAATATGTACTTGGTGGTCGGTTTTAATGATCTAGGACATGAAAATAAAAATTGGAGGAACGGTCTTGCCTTGTACTTTAATGTCTAAACTAATATGATACCACGAAATTCACGTAAAATGAAATGGAAAAGCTCGTTGTGCAAGTTGTAATTATTCCTAAGCTCATGAATTGAAAAGAATATGCACGTGGTGGTCGCTTTTCATGATTTTGTACATGAAACTAAAAATTGGAGGAACGGTCTCGCCTTGCACTTTAATGTCCAAAAAACTATAATGTCACGAATTTCCAATAAAATAAAATGGAAAAACTTGTTGCGCAAGTTGCAATTACTCCCAAACTCATGAATTGAAAAGGATATGCACTTGGTGGTCGCTTTCGATGATTTTGTACATGAAAATAAAAATTGGAGGAACGTTCTTGCCTTGTACTTTAATGTCTAAAGAAATATGATACCACGAAATTCACGTAAAATGAAATGCAAAAACTCGTTGTGCAAGTTGTAATTATTCCTAAACTCATGAATTGAAAAGAATATGCACTTGGTGGTCGCTTTTCATGATTTTGTACATGAAACTAAAAATTGGAGGAACGGTCTCGCCTTGCACTTTAATGTCCAAAAAACTATAATGTCACGAATTTCCAATAAAATAAAATTGAAAAACTTGTTGTGCAAGTTTCAATTACTCCTAAACGCATGAATTGAAAAGAATATGCACTTGGTGGTCGCTTTCGATGATTTTGTACATGAAAATAAAAATTGGAGGAACGTTCTTGCCTTGTACTTTAATGTCTAAAGAAATATGATACCATGAAATTCACGTAAAATGAAATGGAAAAACTCGTTGTGCAAGTTGTAATTATTCCTAAGCTCATGAATTGAAAAGAATATGCACGTGGTGGTCGCTTTTCATGATTTTGTACATGAAACTAAAAATTGGAGGAACGGTCTTGCCTTGCACTTTAATGTCCAAAAAACTATAATGTCACGAATTTCCAATAAAATAAAATGGAAAAACTTGTTGTGCAAGTTGCAATTACTCCTAAACTCATGAATTGAAAAGAATATGCACTTGGTGGTCGCTTTCGATGATTTTGTACATGAAACTAAAAATTGGAGGAACGGTCTTGCCTTGCACTTTAATGTCCAAAAAACTATAATGTCACGAATTTCTAATAAAATAAAATGGAAAAACTTGTTGTGCAAGTTGCAATTACTCCTAAACTCATGAATTGAAAAGAATATGCACTTGGTGGTCGCTTTCGATGATTTTGTACATGAAAATAAAAATTGGAGGAACGTTCTTGCCTTGTACTTTAATGTCTAAACAAATATGATACCACGAATTTTGAATAAAATAAAATGGAAAAACTTGTTGTGCAAGTTGCAATTACTCCTAAACTCATGAATTGAAAAGAATATGCACTTGGTGATCGTTTTCGATGATTTTGTACATGAAACTAAAAATTGGAGGAACGGTCTTGCCTTGTACTTTAATGTCTAAACAAATATGATACCACGAACTTCACGTAAAATGAAATGGAAAAACTGGTTGTGCAAGTTGTAATTATTCCTAAACTCATGAATTGAAAAGAATATGCACTTGGTGGTCGCTTTCAATGATTTAGTACATGAAACTAAAAATTGGAGGAACGGTCTTGCCTTGCACTTTAATGTCCAAAAAACTATAATGTCACGAATTTTGAATAAAATAAAATGGAAAAACTTGTTGTGCAAGTTGTAATTATTCCTAAACTCATGAATTGAAAAGAATATGCACTTGGTGGTCGCTTTCGATGATTTTGTACATGAAACTAAAAATTGGAGGAACGGTCTTGCCTTGTACTTTAATGTCTAAACAAATATGATACCACGAAATTCACGTAAAATGAAATGGAAAAACTCGTTGTGCAAGTTGTAATTATTCCTAAACTCATGAATTGAAAAGAATATGCACTTGGTGGTCGCTTTTCATGATTTTGTACATGAAACTAAAAATTGGAGGAACGGTCTCGCCTTGCACTTTAATGTCCAAAAAACTATAATGTCACGAATTTCCAATAAAATAAAATGGAAAAACTTGTTGTGCAAGTTGCAATTACTCCTAAACTCATGAATTGAAAAGAATATGCACTTGGTGGTCGCTTTCGATGATTTTGTACATGAAACTAAAAATTGGAGGAACGGTCTTGCCTTGCACTTTAATGTCCAAAAAACTATAATGTCACGAATTTCCAATAAAATAAAATGGAAAAACTTGTTGTGCAAGTTGCAATTACTCCTAAACTCATGAATTGAAAAGAATATGCACTTGGTGGTCGCTTTCGATGATTTTGTACATGAAACTAAAAATTGGAGGAACGGTCTTGCCTTGCACTTTAATGTCCAAAATACTATAATGTCACGAATTTCCAATAAAATAAAATGGAAAAACTTGTTGTGCAAGTTGCAATTACTCCTAAACTCATGAATTGAAAAGAATATGCACTTGGTGGTCGCTTTCGATGATTTTGTACATGAAAATAAAAATTGGAGGAACGTTCTTGCCTTGTACTTTAATGTCTAAACAAATATGATACCACGAATTTCCAATAAAATAAAATGGAAAAACTTGTTGTGCAAGTTGCAATTACTCCTAAACTCATGAATTGAAAAGAATATGCACTTGGTGGTCGCTTTCGATGATTTTGTACATGAAACTAAAAATTGGAGGAACGGTCTTGCCTTGCACTTTAATGTCCAAAAAACTATAATGTCACGAATTTCCAATAAAATAAAATGGAAAAACTTGTTGTGCAAGTTGCAATTACTCCTAAACTCATGAATTGAAAAGAATATGCACTTGGTGGTCGCTTTCGATGATTTTGTACATGAAACTAAAAATTGGAGGAACGGTCTTGCCTTGCACTTTAATGTCCAAAAAACTATAATGTCACGAATTTCTAATAAAATAAAATGGAAAAACTTGTTGTGCAAGTTGCAATTACTCCTAAACTCATGAATTGAAAAGAATATGCACTTGGTGGTCGCTTTCGATGATTTTGTACATGAAAATAAAAATTGGAGGAACGTTCTTGCCTTGTACTTTAATGTCTAAACAAATATGATACCACGAATTTCCAATAAAATAAAATGGAAAAACTTGTTGTGCAAGTTGCAATTACTCCTAAACTCATGAATTGAAAAGAATATGCACTTGGTGGTCGCTTTCGATGATTTTGTACATGAAACTAAAAATTGGAGGAACGGTCTTGCCTTGCACTTTAATGTCCAAAAAACTATAATGTCACGAATTTCCAATAAAATAAAATGGAAAAACTTGTTGTGCAAGTTGCAATTACTCCTAAACTCATGAATTGAAAAGAATATGCACTTGGTGGTCGCTTTCGATGATTTTGTACATGAAACTAAAAATTGGAGGAACGGTCTTGCCTTGCACTTTAATGTCCAAAAAACTATAATGTCACGAATTTCTAATAAAATAAAATGGAAAAACTTGTTGTGCAAGTTGCAATTACTCCTAAACTCATGAATTGAAAAGAATATGCACTTGGTGGTCGCTTTCGATGATTTTGTACATGAAAATAAAAATTCGAGGAACGTTCTTGCCTTGTACTTTAATGTCTAAACAAATATGATACCACGAATTTTGAATAAAATAAAATGGAAAAACTTGTTGTGCAAGTTGCAATTACTCCTAAACTCATGAATTGAAAAGAATATGCACTTGGTGATCGTTTTCGATGATTTTGTACATGAAACTAATAATTGGAGGAACGGTCTTGCCTTGTACTTTAATGTCTAAACAAATATGATACCACGAAATTCACGTAAAATGAAATGGAAAAACTCGTTGTGCAAGTTGTAATTATTCCTAAGCTCATGAATTGAAAAGAATATGCACGTGGTGGTCGCTTTTAATGATTTAGTACATGAAACTAAAAATTGGAGGAACGGTCTTGCCTTGCACTTTAATGTCCAAAAAACTATAATGTCACGAATTTTGAATAAAATAAAATGGAAAAACTTGTTGTGCAAGTTGTAATTATTCCTAAACTCATGAATTGAAAAGAATATGCACTTGGTGGTCGCTTTCGATGATTTTGTACATGAAACTAAAAATTGGAGGAACGGTCTTGCCTTGTACTTTAATGTCTAAACAAATATGATACCACGAAATTCACGTAAAATGAAATGGAAAAACTCGTTGTGCAAGTTGTAATTATTCCTAAGCTCATGAATTGAAAAGAATATGCACGTGGTGGTCGCTTTTCATGATTTTGTACATGAAACTAAAAATTGGAGGAACGGTCTCGCCTTGCACTTTAATGTCCAAAAAACTATAATGTCACGAATTTCCAATAAAATAAAATGGAAAAACTTGTTGTGCAAGTTGCAATTACTCCCAAACTCATGAATTGAAAAGGATATGCACTTGGTGGTCGCTTTCGATGATTTTGTACATGAAAATAAAAATTGGAGGAACGTTCTTGCCTTGTACTTTAATGTCTAAAGAAATATGATACCACGAAATTCACGTAAAATGAAATGCAAAAACTCGTTGTGCAAATTGTAATTATTCCTAAACTCATGATTTGAAAAGAATATGCACTTGGTGGTCGCTTTTCATGATTTTGTACATGAAACTAAAAATTGGAGGAACGGTCTCGCCTTGCACTTTAATGTCCAAAAAACTATAATGTCACGAATTTCCAATAAAATAAAATTGAAAAACTTGTTGTGCAAGTTGCAATTACTCCTAAACGCGTGAATTGAAAAGAATATGCACTTGGTGGTCGCTTTCGATGATTTTGTACATGAAAATAAAAATTGGAGGAACGTTCTTGCCTTGTACTTTAATGTCTAAAGAAATATGATACCATGAAATTCACGTAAAATGAAATGGAAAAACTCGTTGTGCAAGTTGTAATTATTCCTAAGCTCATGAATTGAAAAGAATATGCACGTGGTGGTCGCTTTTCATGATTTTGTACATGAAACTAAAAATTGGAGGAACGGTCTTGCCTTGCACTTTAAAGTAAAAAAACTATAATGTCACGAATTTCCAATAAAATAAAATGGAAAAACTTGTTGTGCAAGTTGCAATTACTCCTAAACTCATGAATTGAAAAGAATATGCACTTGGTGGTCGCTTTCGATGATTTTGTACATGAAACTAAAAATTGGAGGAACGGTCTTGCCTTGCACTTTAATGTCCAAAAAACTATAATGTCACGAATTTCCAATAAAATAAAATGGAAAAACTTGTTGTGCAAGTTGCAATTACTCCTAAACTCATGAATTGAAAAGAATATGCACTTGGTGGTCGCTTTCGATGATTTTGTACATGAAACTAAAAATTGGAGGAACGGTCTTGCCTTGCACTTTAATGTCCAAAAAACTATAATGTCACGAATTTCTAATAAAATAAAATGGAAAAACTTGTTGTGCAAGTTGCAATTACTCCTAAACTCATGAATTGAAAAGAATATGCACTTGGTGGTCGCTTTCGATGATTTTGTACATGAAAATAAAAATTCGAGGAACGTTCTTGCCTTGTACTTTAATGTCTAAACAAATATGATACCACGAATTTTGAATAAAATAAAATGGAAAAACTTGTTGTGCAAGTTGCAATTACTCCTAAACTCATGAATTGAAAAGAATATGCACTTGGTGATCGTTTTCGATGATTTTGTACATGAAACTAATAATTGGAGGAACGGTCTTGCCTTGTACTTTAATGTCTAAACAAATATGATACCACGAACTTCACGTAAAATGAAATGGAAAAACTGGTTGTGCAAGTTGCAATTACTCCTAAACGCATGAATTGAAAAGAATATGCACTTGGTGGTCGCTTTCGATGATTTTGTACATGAAAATAAAAATTGGAGGAACGTTCTTGCCTTGTACTTTAATGTCTAAAGAAATATGATACCATGAAATTCACGTAAAATGAAATGGAAAAACTCGTTGTGCAAGTTGTAATTATTCCTAAGCTCATGAATTGAAAAGAATATGCACGTGGTGGTCGCTTTTCATGATTTTGTACATGAAACTAAAAATTGGAGGAACGGTCTTGCCTTGCACTTTAATGTCCAAAAAACTATAATGTCACGAATTTCCAATAAAATAAAATGGAAAAACTTGTTGTGCAAGTTGCAATTACTCCTAAACTCATGAATTGAAAAGAATATGCACTTGGTGGTCGCTTTCGATGATTTTGTACATGAAAATAAAAATTGGAGGAACGGTCTTGCCTTGTACTTTAATGTCTAAAGAAATATGATACCACGAAATTCACGTAAAATGAAATGGAAAAACTCGTTGTGCAAGTTGTAATTATTCCTAAGCTCATGAATTGAAAAGAATATGCATGTGGTGGTCGCTTTTCATGATTTTGTACATGAAACTAAAAATTGGAGGAACGGTCTTGCCTTGCACTTTAATGTCCAAAAAACTATAATGTCACGAATTTCCAATAAAATAAAATGGAAAAACTTGTTGTGCAAGTTGCAATTACTCCTAAACTCATGAATTGAAAAGAATATGCACTTGGTGGTCGCTTTCGATGATTTTCTACATGAAACTAAAAATTGGAGGAACGGTCTTGCCTTGTACTTTAATGTCTAAACAAATATGATACCACGAAATTCACGTAAAATGAAATGGATAAACTCGTTGTGCAAGTTGTAATTATTCCTAAACTCATGAATTGAAAAGAATATGTACTTGGTGGTCGGTTTTAATGATCTAGGACATGAAAATAAAAATTGGAGGAACGGTCTTGCCTTGTACTTTAATGTCTAAACTAATATGATACCACGAAATTCACGTAAAATGAAATGGAAAAACTCGTTGTGCAAGTTGTAATTATTCCTAAGCTCATGAATTGAAAAGAATATGCACGTGGTGGTCGCTTTTCATGATTTTGTACATGAAACTAAAAATTGGAGGAACGGTCTCGCCTTGCACTTTAATGTCCAAAAAACTATAATGTCACGAATTTCCAATAAAATAAAATGGAAAAACTTGTTGTGCAAGTTGCAATTACTCCCAAACTCATGAATTGAAAAGGATATGCACTTGGTGGTCGCTTTCGATGATTTTGTACATGAAAATAAAAATTGGAGGAACGTTCTTGCCTTGTACTTTAATGTCTAAAGAAATATGATACCACGAAATTCACGTAAAATGAAATGCAAAAACTCGTTGTGCAAGTTGTAATTATTCCTAAACTCATGAATTGAAAAGAATATGCACTTGGTGGTCGCTTTTCATGATTTTGTACATGAAACTAAAAATTGGAGGAACGGTCTCGCCTTGCACTTTAATGTCCAAAAAACTATAATGTCACGAATTTCCAATAAAATAAAATTGAAAAACTTGTTGTGCAAGTTTCAATTACTCCTAAACGCATGAATTGAAAAGAATATGCACTTGGTGGTCGCTTTCGATGATTTTGTACATGAAAATAAAAATTGGAGGAACGTTCTTGCCTTGTACTTTAATGTCTAAAGAAATATGATACCATGAAATTCACGTAAAATGAAATGGAAAAACTCGTTGTGCAAGTTGTAATTATTCCTAAACTCATGAATTGAAAAGAATATGCACGTGGTGGTCGCTTTTCATGATTTTGTACATGAAACTAAAAATTGGAGGAACGGTCTTGCCTTGCACTTTAATGTCCAAAAAACTATAATGTCACGAATTTCCAATAAAATAAAATGGAAAAACTTGTTGTGCAAGTTGCAATTACTCCTAAACTCATGAATTGAAAAGAATATGCACTTGGTGGTCGCTTTCGATGATTTTGTACATGAAACTAAAAATTGGAGGAACGGTCTTGCCTTGCACTTTAATGTCCAAAAAACTATAATGTCACGAATTTCTAATAAAATAAAATGGAAAAACTTGTTGTGCAAGTTGCAATTACTCCTAAACTCATGAATTGAAAAGAATATGCACTTGGTGGTCGCTTTCAATGATTTTGTACATGAAAATAAAAATTGGAGGAACGTTCTTGCCTTGTACTTTAATGTCTAAACAAATATGATACCACGAATTTTGAATAAAATAAAATGGAAAAACTTGTTGTGCAAGTTGCAATTACTCCTAAACTCATGAATTGAAAAGAATATGCACTTGGTGATCGTTTTCGATGATTTTGTACATGAAACTAAAAATTGGAGGAACGGTCTTGCCTTGTACTTTAATGTCTAAACAAATATGATACCACGAACTTCACGTAAAATGAAATGGAAAAACTGGTTGTGCAAGTTGTAATTATTCCTAAACTCATGAATTGAAAAGAATATGCACTTGGTGGTCGCTTTCAATGATTTTGTACATGAAACTAAAAATTGGAGGAACGGTCTTGCCTTGCACTTTAATGTCCAAAAAACTATAATGTCACGAATTTTGAATAAAATGAAATGGAAAAACTTGTTGTGCAAGTTGTAATTATTCCTAAACTCATGAATTGAAAAGAATATGCACTTGGTGGTCGCTTTCGATGATTTTGTACATGAAACTAAAAATTGGAGGAACGGTCTTGCCTTGTACTTTAATGTCTAAACAAATATGATACCACGAAATTCACGTAAAATGAAATGGAAAAACTCGTTGTGCAAGTTGTAATTATTCCTAAACTCATGAATTGAAAAGAATATGCACTTGGTGGTCGCTTTTCATGATTTTGTACATGAAACTAAAAATTGGAGGAACGGTCTCGCCTTGCACTTTAATGTCCAAAAAACTATAATGTCACGAATTTCCAATAAAATAAAATGGAAAAACTTGTTGTGCAAGTTGCAATTACTCCTAAACTCATGAATTGAAAAGAATATGCACTTGGTGGTCGCTTTCGATGATTTTCTACATGAAACTAAAAATTGGAGGAACGGTCTTGCCTTGTACTTTAATGTCTAAACAAATATGATACCACGAAATTCACGTAAAATGAAATGGAAAAACTCGTTGTGCAAGTTGTAATTATTCCTAAACTCATGAATTGAAAAGAATATGTACTTGGTGGTCGGTTTTAATGATCTAGGACATGAAAATAAAAATTGGAGGAACGGTCTTGCCTTGTACTTTAATGTCTAAACTAATATGATACCACGAAATTCACGTAAAATGAAATGGAAAAACTCGTTGTGCAAGTTGTAATTATTCCTAAGCTCATGAATTGAAAAGAATATGCACGTGGTGGTCGCTTTTCATGATTTTGTACATGAAACTAAAAATTGGAGGAACGGTCTCGCCTTGCACTTTAATGTCCAAAAAACTATAATGTCACGAATTTCCAATAAAATAAAATGGAAAAACTTGTTGTGCAAGTTGCAATTACTCCCAAACTCATGAATTGAAAAGGATATGCACTTGGTGGTCGCTTTCGATGATTTTGTACATGAAAATAAAAATTGGAGGAACGTTCTTGCCTTGTACTTTAATGTCTAAAGAAATATGATACCACGAAATTCACGTAAAATGAAATGCAAAAACTCGTTGTGCAAGTTGTAATTATTCCTAAACTCATGAATTGAAAAGAATATGCACTTGGTGGTCGCTTTTCATGATTTTGTACATGAAACTAAAAATTGGAGGAACGGTCTCGCCTTGCACTTTAATGTCCAAAAAACTATAATGTCACGAATTTCCAATAAAATAAAATTGAAAAACTTGTTGTGCAAGTTTCAATTACTCCTAAACGCATGAATTGAAAAGAATATGCACTTGGTGGTCGCTTTCGATGATTTTGTACATGAAAATAAAAATTGGAGGAACGTTCTTGCCTTGTACTTTAATGTCTAAAGAAATATGATACCATGAAATTCACGTAAAATGAAATGGAAAAACTCGTTGTGCAAGTTGTAATTATTCCTAAGCTCATGAATTGAAAAGAATATGCACGTGGTGGTCGCTTTTCATGATTTTGTACATGAAACTAAAAATTGGAGGAACGGTCTTGCCTTGCACTTTAATGTCCAAAAAACTATAATGTCACGAATTTCCAATAAAATAAAATGGAAAAACTTGTTGTGCAAGTTGCAATTACTCCTAAACTCATGAATTGAAAAGAATATGCACTTGGTGGTCGCTTTCGATGATTTTGTACATGAAACTAAAAATTGGAGGAACGGTCTTGCCTTGCACTTTAATGTCCAAAAAACTATAATGTCACGAATTTCTAATAAAATAAAATGGAAAAACTTGTTGTGCAAGTTGCAATTACTCCTAAACTCATGAATTGAAAAGAATATGCACTTGGTGGTCGCTTTCGATGATTTTGTACATGAAAATAAAAATTGGAGGAACGTTCTTGCCTTGTACTTTAATGTCTAAACAAATATGATACCACGAATTTTGAATAAAATAAAATGGAAAAACTTGTTGTGCAAGTTGCAATTACTCCTAAACTCATGAATTGAAAAGAATATGCACTTGGTGATCGTTTTCGATGATTTTGTACATGAAACTAAAAATTGGAGGAACGGTCTTGCCTTGTACTTTAATGTCTAAACAAATATGATACCACGAACTTCACGTAAAATGAAATGGAAAAACTGGTTGTGCAAGTTGTAATTATTCCTAAACTCATGAATTGAAAAGAATATGCACTTGGTGGTCGCTTTCAATGATTTAGTACATGAAACTAAAAATTGGAGGAACGGTCTTGCCTTGCACTTTAATGTCCAAAAAACTATAATGTCACGAATTTTGAATAAAATGAAATGGAAAAACTTGTTGTGCAAGTTGTAATTATTCCTAAACTCATGAATTGAAAAGAATATGCACTTGGTGGTCGCTTTCGATGATTTTGTACATGAAACTAAAAATTGGAGGAACGGTCTTGCCTTGTACTTTAATGTCTAAACAAATATGATACCACGAAATTCACGTAAAATGAAATGGAAAAACTCGTTGTGCAAGTTGTAATTATTCCTAAACTCATGAATTGAAAAGAATATGCACTTGGTGGTCGCTTTTCATGATTTTGTACATGAAACTAAAAATTGGAGGAACGGTCTCGCCTTGCACTTTAATGTCCAAAAAACTATAATGTCACGAATTTCCAATAAAATAAAATGGAAAAACTTGTTGTGCAAGTTGCAATTACTCCTAAACTCATGAATTGAAAAGAATATGCACTTGGTGGTCGCTTTCGATGATTTTGTACATGAAACTAAAAATTGGAGGAACGGTCTTGCCTTGCACTTTAATGTCCAAAAAACTATAATGTCACGAATTTCCAATAAAATAAAATGGAAAAACTTGTTGTGCAAGTTGCAATTACTCCTAAACTCATGAATTGAAAAGAATATGCACTTGGTGGTCGCTTTCGATGATTTTGTACATGAAACTAAAAATTGGAGGAACGGTCTTGCCTTGCACTTTAATGTCCAAAAAACTATAATGTCACGAATTTTGAATAAAATAAAATGGAAAAACTTGTTGTGCAAGTTGCAATTACTCCTAAACTCATGAATTGAAAAGAATATGCACTTGGTGGTCGCTTTCGATGATTTTGTACATGAAAATAAAAATTGGAGGAACGTTCTTGCCTTGTACTTTAATGTCTAAACAAATATGATACCACGAATTTTGAATAAAATAAAATGGAAAAACTTGTTGTGCAAGTTGCAATTACTCCCAAACTCATGAATTGAAAAGGATATGCACTTGGTGGTCGCTTTCGATGATTTTGTACATGAAAATAAAAATTGGAGGAACGTTCTTGCCTTGTACTTTAATGTCTAAAGAAATATGATACCACGAAATTCACGTAAAATGAAATGCAAAAACTCGTTGTGCAAATTGTAATTATTCCTAAACTCATGATTTGAAAAGAATATGCACTTGGTGGTCGCTTTTCATGATTTTGTACATGAAACTAAAAATTGGAGGAACGGTCTCGCCTTGCACTTTAATGTCCAAAAAACTATAATGTCACGAATTTCCAATAAAATAAAATTGAAAAACTTGTTGTGCAAGTTGCAATTACTCCTAAACGCGTGAATTGAAAAGAATATGCACTTGGTGGTCGCTTTCGATGATTTTGTACATGAAAATAAAAATTGGAGGAACGTTCTTGACTTGTACTTTAATGTCTAAAGAAATATGATACCATGAAATTCACGTAAAATGAAATGGAAAAACTCGTTGTGCAAGTTGTAATTATTCCTAAGCTCATGAATTGAAAAGAATATGCACGTGGTGGTCGCTTTTCATGATTTTGTACATGAAACTAAAAATTGGAGGAACGGTCTTGCCTTGCACTTTAAAGTAAAAAAACTATAATGTCACGAATTTCCAATAAAATAAAATGGAAAAACTTGTTGTGCAAGTTGCAATTACTCCTAAACTCATGAATTGAAAAGAATATGCACTTGGTGGTCGCTTTCGATGATTTTGTACATGAAACTAAAAATTGGAGGAACGGTCTTGCCTTGCACTTTAATGTCCAAAAAACTATAATGTCACGAATTTCTAATAAAATAAAATGGAATAACTTGTTGTGCAAGTTGCAATTACTCCTAAACTCATGAATTGAAAAGAATATGCACTTGGTGGTCGCTTTCGATGATTTTGTACATGAAACTAAAAATTGGAGGAACGGTCTTGCCTTGCACTTTAATGTCCAAAAAACTATAATGTCACGAATTTCCAATAAAATAAAATGGAAAAACTTGTTGTGCAAGTTGCAATTACTCCTAAACTCATGAATTGAAAAGAATATGCACTTGGTGGTCGCTTTCGATGATTTTGTACATGAAAATAAAAATTGGAGGAACGTTCTTGCCTTGTACTTTAATGTCTAAACAAATATGATACCATGAAATTCACGTAAAATGAAATGGAAAAACTCGTTGTGCAAGTTGTAATTATTCCTAAGCTCATGAATTGAAAAGAATATGCACGTGGTGGTCGCTTTTCATGATTTTGTACATGAAACTAAAAATTGGAGGAACGGTCTTGCCTTGCACTTTAAAGTAAAAAAACTATAATGTCACGAATTTCCAATAAAATAAAATGGAAAAACTTGTTGTGCAAGTTGCAATTACTCCTAAACTCATGAATTGAAAAGAATATGCACTTGGTGGTCGCTTTCGATGATTTTGTACATGAAACTAAAAATTGGAGGAACGGTCTTGCCTTGCACTTTAATGTCCAAAAAACTATAATGTCACGAATTTCTAATAAAATAAAATGGAAAAACTTGTTGTGCAAGTTGCAATTACTCCTAAACTCATGAATTGAAAAGAATATGCACTTGGTGGTCGCTTTCGATGATTTTGTACATGAAAATAAAAATTGGAGGAACGTTCTTGCCTTGTACTTTAATGTCTAAACAAATATGATACCACGAATTTTGAATAAAATAAAATGGAAAAACTTGTTGTGCAAGTTGCAATTACTCCTAAACTCATGAATTGAAAAGAATATGCACTTGGTGATCGTTTTCGATGATTTTGTACATGAAACTAAAAATTGGAGGAACGGTCTTGCCTTGTACTTTAATGTCTAAACAAATATGATACCACGAACTTCACGTAAAATGAAATGGAAAAACTGGTTGTGCAAGTTGTAATTATTCCTAAACTCATGAATTGAAAAGAATATGCACTTGGTGGTCGCTTTCAATGATTTAGTACATGAAACTAAAAATTGGAGGAACGGTCTTGCCTTGCACTTTAATGTCCAAAAAACTATAATGTCACGAATTTTGAATAAAATGAAATGGAAAAACTTGTTGTGCAAGTTGTAATTATTCCTAAACTCATGAATTGAAAAGAATATGCACTTGGTGGTCGCTTTCGATGATTTTGTACATGAAACTAAAAATTGGAGGAACGGTCTTGCCTTGTACTTTAATGTCTAAACAAATATGATACCACGAAATTCACGTAAAATGATATGGAAAAACTCGTTGTGCAAGATGTAATTATTCCTAAACTCATGAATTGAAAAGAATATGCACTTGGTGGTCGCTTTTCATGATTTTGTACATGAAACTAATAATTGGAGGAACGGTCTCGCCTTGCACTTTAATGTCCAAAAAACTATAATGTCACGAATTTCCAATAGAATAAAATGGAAAAACTTGTTGTGCAAGTTGCAATTACTCCTAAACTCATGAATTGAAAAGAATATGCACTTGGTGGTCGCTTTTGATGATTTTGTACATGAAACTAAAAATTGGAGGAACGGTCTTGCCTTGCACTTTAATGTCCAAAAAACTATAATGTCACGAATTTCCAATAAAATAAAATGGAAAAACTTGTTGTGCAAGTTGCAATTACTCCTAAACTCATGAATTGAAAAGAATATGCACTTGGTGGTCGCTTTCGATGATTTTGTACATGAAACTAAAAATTGGAGGAACGGTCTTGCCTTGTACTTTAATGTCTAAACAAATATGATACCATGAAATTCACGTAAAATGAAATGGAAAAACTCGTTGTGCAAGTTGTAATTATTCCTAAACTCATGAATTGAAAAGAATATGCACTTGGTGGTCGCTTTTCATGATTTTGTACATGAAACTAAAAATTGGAGGAACGGTCTCGCCTTGCACTTTAATGTCCAAAAAACTATAATGTCACGAATTTCCAATAAAATAAAATTGAAAAACTTGTTGTGCAAGTTGCAATTACTCCTAAACGCATGAATTGAAAAGAATATGCACTTGGTGGTCGCTTTCGATGATTTTGTACATGAAAATAAAAATTGGAGGAACGTTCTTGCCTTGTACTTTAATGTCTAAAGAAATATGATACCATGAAATTCACGTAAAATGAAATGGAAAAACTCGTTGTGCAAGTTGTAATTATTCCTAAGCTCATGAATTGAAAAGAATATGCACGTGGTGGTCGCTTTTCATGATTTTGTACATGAAACTAAAAATTGGAGGAACGGTCTTGCCTTGCACTTTAATGTCCAAAAAACTATAATGTCACGAATTTCCAATAAAATAAAATGGAAAAACTTGTTGTGCAAGTTGCAATTACTCCTAAACTCATGAATTGAAAAGAATATGCACTTGGTGGTCGCTTTCGATGATTTTGTACATGAAACTAAAAATTGGAGGAACGGTCTTGCCTTGCACTTTAATGTCCAAAAAACTATAATGTCACGAATTTCTAATAAAATAAAATGGAAAAACTTGTTGTGCAAGTTGCAATTACTCCTAAACTCATGAATTGAAAAGAATATGCACTTGGTGGTCGCTTTCGATGATTTTGTACATGAAACTAAAAATTGGAGGAACGGTCTTGCCTTGTACTTTAATGTCTAAACAAATATGATACCACGAAATTCACGTAAAATGAAATGGAAAAACTCGTTGTGCAAGTTGTAATTATTCCTAAGCTCATGAATTGAAAAGAATATGCACGTGGTGGCCGCTTTTCATGATTTTGTACATGAAACTAAAAATTGGAGGAACGGTCTCGCCTTGCACTTTAATGTCCAAAAAACTATAATGTCACGAATTTCCAATAAAATAAAATGGAAAAACTTGTTGTGCAAGTTGCAATTACTCCCAAACTCATGAATTGAAAAGGATATGCACTTGGTGGTCGCTTTCGATGATTTTGTACATGAAAATAAAAATTGGAGGAACGTTCTTGCCTTGTACTTTAATGTCTAAAGAAATATGATACCACGAAATTCACGTAAAATGAAATGCAAAAACTCGTTGTGCAAGTTGTAATTATTCCTAAACTCATGAATTGAAAAGAATATGCACTTGGTGGTCGCTTTTCATGATTTTGTACATGAAACTAAAAATTGGAGGAACGGTCTCGCCTTGCACTTTAATGTCCAAAAAACTATAATGTCACGAATTTCCAATAAAATAAAATTGAAAAACTTGTTGTGCAAGTTGCAATTACTCCTAAACGCATGAATTGAAAAGAATATGCACTTGGTGGTCGCTTTCGATGATTTTGTACATGAAAATAAAAATTGGAGGAACGTTCTTGCCTTGTACTTTAATGTCTAAAGAAATATGATACCATGAAATTCACGTAAAATGAAATGGAAAAACTCGTTGTGCAAGTTGTAATTATTCCTAAGCTCATGAATTGAAAAGAATATGCACGTGGTGGTCGCTTTTCATGATTTTGTACATGAAACTAAAAATTGGAGGAACGGTCTTGCCTTGCACTTTAATGTCCAAAAAACTATAATGTCACGAATTTCCAATAAAATAAAATGGAAAAACTTGTTGTGCAAGTTGCAATTACTCCTAAACTCATGAATTGAAAAGAATATGCACTTGGTGGTCGCTTTCGATGATTTTGTACATGAAACTAAAAATTGGAGGAACGGTCTTGCCTTGCACTTTAATGTCCAAAAAACTATAATGTCACGAATTTCTAATAAAATAAAATGGAAAAACTTGTTGTGCAAGTTGCAATTACTCCTAAACTCATGAATTGAAAAGAATATGCACTTGGTGGTCGCTTTCGATGATTTTGTACATGAAAATAAAAATTGGAGGAACGTTCTTGCCTTGTACTTTAATGTCTAAACAAATATGATACCACGAATTTTCAATAAAATAAAATGGAAAAACTTGTTGTGCAAGTTGCAATTACTCCTAAACTCATGAATTGAAAAGAATATGCACTTGGTGATCGTTTTCGATGATTTTGTACATGAAACTAAAAATTGGAGGAACGGTCTTGCCTTGTACTTTAATGTCTAAACAAATATGATACCACGAACTTCACGTAAAATGAAATGGAAAAACTGGTTGTGCAAGTTGTAATTATTCCTAAACTCATGAATTGAAAAGAATATGCACTTGGTGGTCGCTTTCGATGATTTTGTACATGAAACTAAAAATTGGAGGAACGGTCTTGCCTTGCACTTTAATGTCCAAAAAACTATAATGTCACGAATTTTGAATAAAATGAAATGGAAAAACTTGTTGTGCAAGTTGTAATTATTCCTAAACTCATGAATTGAAAAGAATATGCACTTGGTGGTCGCTTTCAATGATTTTGTACATGAAACTAAAAATTGGAGGAACGGTCTTGCCTTGTACTTTAATGTCTAAACAAATATGATACCACGAAATTCACGTAAAATGATATGGAAAAACTCGTTGTGCAAGTTGTAATTATTCCTAAACTCATGAATTGAAAAGAATATGCACTTGGTGGTCGCTTTTCATGATTTTGTACATGAAACTAATAATTGGAGGAACGGTCTCGCCTTGCACTTTAATGTCCAAAAAACTATAATGTCACGAATTTCCAATAGAATAAAATGGAAAAACTTGTTGTGCAAGTTGCAATTACTCCTAAACTCATGAATTGAAAAGAATATGCACTTGGTGGTCGCTTTTGATGATTTTGTACATGAAACTAAAAATTGGAGGAACGGTCTTGCCTTGCACTTTAATGTCCAAAAAACTATAATGTCACGAATTTCCAATAAAATAAAATGGAAAAACTTGTTGTGCAAGTTGCAATTACTCCTAAACTCATGAATTGAAAAGAATATGCACTTGGTGGTCGCTTTCGATGATTTTGTACATGAAACTAAAAATTGGAGGAACGGTCTTGCCTTGTACTTTAATGTCTAAAGAAATATGATACCATGAAATTCACGTAAAATGAAATGGAAAAACTCGTTGTGCAAGTTGTAATTATTCCTAAACTCATGAATTGAAAAGAATATGCACTTGGTGGTCGCTTTTCATGATTTTGTACATGAAACTAAAAATTGGAGGAACGGTCTCGCCTTGCACTTTAATGTCCAAAAAACTATAATGTCACGAATTTCCAATAAAATAAAATTGAAAAACTTGTTGTGCAAGTTGCAATTACTCCTAAACTCATGAATTGAAAAGAATATGCACTTGGTGGTCGCTTTCGATGATTTTGTACATGAAAATAAAAATTGGAGGAACGTTCTTGCCTTGTACTTTAATGTCTAAAGAAATATGATACCATGAAATTCACGTAAAATGAAATGGAAAAACTCGTTGTGCAAGTTGTAATTATTCCTAAGCTCATGAATTGAAAAGAATATGCACGTGGTGGTCGCTTTTCATGATTTTGTACATGAAACTAAAAATTGGAGGAACGGTCTTGCCTTGCACTTTAATGTCCAAAAAACTATAATGTCACGAATTTCCAATAAAATAAAATGGAAAAACTTGTTGTGCAAGTTGCAATTACTCCTAAACTCATGAATTGAAAAGAATATGCACTTGGTGGTCGCTTTCGATGATTTTGTACATGAAACTAAAAATTGGAGGAACGGTCTTGCCTTGCACTTTAATGTCCAAAAAACTATAATGTCACGAATTTCTAATAAAATAAAATGGAAAAACTTGTTGTGCAAGTTGCAATTACTCCTAAACTCATGAATTGAAAAGAATATGCACTTGGTGGTCGCTTTCGATGATTTTGTACATGAAAATAAAAATTGGAGGAACGTTCTTGCCTTGTACTTTAATGTCTAAACAAATATGATACCACGAATTTTGAATAAAATAAAATGGAAAAACTTGTTGTGCAAGTTGCAATTACTCCTAAACTCATGAATTGAAAAGAATATGCACTTGGTGATCGTTTTCGATGATTTTGTACATGAAACTAAAAATTGGAGGAACGGTCTTGCCTTGTACTTTAATGTCTAAACAAATATGATACCACGAAATTCACGTAAAATGAAATGGAAAAACTGGTTGTGCAAGTTGTAATTATTCCTAAACTCATGAATTGAAAAGAATATGCACTTGGTGGTCGCTTTCAATGATTTAGTACATGAAACTAAAAATTGGAGGAACGGTCTTGCCTTGCACTTTAATGTCCAAAAAACTATAATGTCACGAATTTTGAATAAAATGAAATGGAAAAACTTGTTGTGCAAGTTGTAATTATTCCTAAACTCATGAATTGAAAAGAATATGCACTTGGTGGTCGCTTTCAATGATTTTGTACATGAAACTAAAAATTGGAGGAACGGTCTTGCCTTGTACTTTAATGTCTAAACAAATATGATACCACGAAATTCACGTAAAATGATATGGAAAAACTCGTTGTGCAAGTTGTAATTATTCCTAAACTCATGAATTGAAAAGAATATGCACTTGGTGGTCGCTTTTCATGATTTTGTACATGAAACTAATAATTGGAGGAACGGTCTCGCCTTGCACTTTAATGTCCAAAAAACTATAATGTCACGAATTTCCAATAGAATAAAATGGAAAAACTTGTTGTGCAAGTTGCAATTACTCCTAAACTCATGAATTGAAAAGAATATGCACTTGGTGGTCGCTTTTGATGATTTTGTACATGAAACTAAAAATTGGAGGAACGGTCTTGCCTTGCACTTTAATGTCCAAAAAACTATAATGTCACGAATTTCCAATAAAATAAAATGGAAAAACTTGTTGTGCAAGTTGCAATTACTCCTAAACTCATGAATTGAAAAGAATATGCACTTGGTGGTCGCTTTCGATGATTTTGTACATGAAACTAAAAATTGGAGGAACGGTCTTGCCTTGTACTTTAATGTCTAAAGAAATATGATACCATGAAATTCACGTAAAATGAAATGGAAAAACTCGTTGTGCAAGTTGTAATTATTCCTAAACTCATGAATTGAAAAGAATATGCACTTGGTGGTCGCTTTTCATGATTTTGTACATGAAACTAAAAATTGGAGGAACGGTCTCGCCTTGCACTTTAATGTCCAAAAAACTATAATGTCACGAATTTCCAATAAAATAAAATTGAAAAACTTGTTGTGCAAGTTGCAATTACTCCTAAACGCATGAATTGAAAAGAATATGCACTTGGTGGTCGCTTTCGATGATTTTGTACATGAAAATAAAAATTGGAGGAACGTTCTTGCCTTGTACTTTAATGTCTAAAGAAATATGATACCATGAAATTCACGTAAAATGAAATGGAAAAACTCGTTGTGCAAGTTGTAATTATTCCTAAGCTCATGAATTGAAAAGAATATGCACGTGGTGGTCGCTTTTCATGATTTTGTACATGAAACTAAAAATTGGAGGAACGGTCTTGCCTTGCACTTTAATGTCCAAAAAACTATAATGTCACGAATTTCCAATAAAATAAAATGGAAAAACTTGTTGTGCAAGTTGCAATTACTCCTAAACTCATGAATTGAAAAGAATATGCACTTGGTGGTCGCTTTCGATGATTTTGTACATGAAACTAAAAATTGGAGGAACGGTCTTGCCTTGCACTTTAATGTCCAAAAAACTATAATGTCACGAATTTCTAATAAAATAAAATGGAAAAACTTGTTGTGCAAGTTGCAATTACTCCTAAACTCATGAATTGAAAAGAATATGCACTTGGTGGTCGCTTTCGATGATTTTGTACATGAAAATAAAAATTGGAGGAACGTTCTTGCCTTGTACTTTAATGTCTAAACAAATATGATACCACGAATTTCCAATAAAATAAAATGGAAAAACTTGTTGTGCAAGTTGCAATTACTCCTAAACTCATGAATTGAAAAGAATATGCACTTGGTGATCGTTTTCGATGATTTTGTACATGAAACTAAAAATTGGAGGAACGGTCTTGCCTTGTACTTTAATGTCTAAACAAATATGATACCACGAACTTCACGTAAAATGAAATGGAAAAACTGGTTGTGCAAGTTGTAATTATTCCTAAACTCATGAATTGAAAAGAATATGCACTTGGTGGTCGCTTTCAATGATTTAGTACATGAAACTAAAAATTGGAGGAACGGTCTTGCCTTGCACTTTAATGTCCAAAAAACTATAATGTCACGAATTTTGAATAAAATGAAATGGAAAAACTTGTTGTGCAAGTTGTAATTATTCCTAAACTCATGAATTGAAAAGAATATGCACTTGGTGGTCGCTTTCGATGATTTTGTACATGAAACTAAAAATTGGAGGAACGGTCTTGCCTTGTACTTTAATGTCTAAACAAATATGATACCACGAAATTCACGTAAAATGATATGGAAAAACTCGTTGTGCAAGTTGTAATTATTCCTAAACTCATGAATTGAAAAGAATATGCACTTGGTGGTCGCTTTTCATGATTTTGTACATGAAACTAAAAATTGGAGGAACGGTCTCGCCTTGCACTTTAATGTCCAAAAAACTATAATGTCACGAATTTCCAATAGAATAAAATGGAAAAACTTGTTGTGCAAGTTGCAATTACTCCTAAACTCATGAATTGAAAAGAATATGCACTTGGTGGTCGCTTTTGATGATTTTGTACATGAAACTAAAAATTGGAGGAACGGTCTTGCCTTGCACTTTAATGTCCAAAAAACTATAATGTCACGAATTTCCAATAAAATAAAATGGAAAAACTTGTTGTGCAAGTTGCAATTACTCCTAAACTCATGAATTGAAAAGAATATGCACTTGGTGGTCGCTTTCGATGATTTTGTACATGAAACTAAAAATTGGAGGAACGGTCTTGCCTTGCACTTTAATGTCCAAAAAACTATAATGTCACGAATTTCCAATAAAATAAAATGGAAAAACTTGTTGTGCAAGTTGCAATTACTACTAAACTCATGAATTGAAAAGAATATGCACTTGGTGGTCGCTTTCGATGATTTTGTACATGAAAATAAAAATTGGAGGAACGTTCTTGCCTTGTACTTTAATGTCTAAACAAATATGATACCACGAATTTCCAATAAAATAAAATGGAAAAACTTGTTGTGCAAGTTGCAATTACTCCTAAACTCATGAATTGAAAAGAATATGCACTTGGTGGTCGCTTTCGATGATTTTGTACATGAAACTAAAAATTGGAGGAACGGTCTTGCCTTGCACTTTAATGTCCAAAAAACTATAATGTCACGAATTTCCAATAAAATAAAATGGAAAAACTTGTTGTGCAAGTTGCAATTACTCCTAAACTCATGAATTGAAAAGAATATGCACTTGGTGGTCGCTTTCGATGATTTTGTACATGAAACTAAAAATTGGAGGAACGGTCTTGCCTTGCACTTTAATGTCCAAAAAACTATAATGTCACGAATTTCTAATAAAATAAAATGGAAAAACTTGTTGTGCAAGTTGCAATTACTCCTAAACTCATGAATTGAAAAGAATATGCACTTGGTAGTCGCTTTCGATGATTTTGTACATGAAAATAAAAATTGGAGGAACGTTCTTGCCTTGTACTTTAATGTCTAAACAAATATGATACCACGAATTTTGAATAAAATAAAATGGAAAAACTTGTTGTGCAAGTTGCAATTACTCCTAAACTCATGAATTGAAAAGAATATGCACTTGGTGGTCGCTTTCGATGATTTTGTACATGAAAATAAAAATTGGAGGAACGTTCTTGCCTTGTACTTTAATGTCTAAACAAATATGATACCACGAATTTCCAATAAAATAAAATGGAAAAACTTGTTGTGCAAGTTGCAATTACTCCTAAACTCATGAATTGAAAAGAATATGCACTTGGTGATCGTTTTCGATGATTTTGTACATGAAACTAATAATTGGAGGAACGGTCTTGCCTTGTACTTTAATGTCTAAACAAATATGATACCACGAACTTCACGTAAAATGAAATGGAAAAACTGGTTGTGCAAGTTGTAATTATTCCTAAACTCATGAATTGAAAAGAATATGCACTTGGTGGTCGCTTTTAATGATTTAGTACATGAAACTAAAAATTGGAGGAACGGTCTTGCCTTGCACTTTAATGTCCAAAAAACTATAATGTCACGAATTTTGAATAAAATAAAATGGAAAAACTTGTTGTGCAAGTTGTAATTATTCCTAAACTCATGAATTGAAAAGAATATGCACTTGGTGGTCGCTTTCGATGATTTTGTACATGAAACTAAAAATTGGAGGAACGGTCTTGCCTTGTACTTTAATGTCTAAACAAATATGATACCACGAAATTCACGTAAAATGAAATGGAAAAACTCGTTGTGCAAGTTGTAATTATTCCTAAACTCATGAATTGAAAAGAATATGCACTTGGTGGTCGCTTTTCATGATTTTGTACATGAAACTAAAAATTGGAGGAACGGTCTCGCCTTGCACTTTAATGTCCAAAAAACTATAATGTCACGAATTTCCAATAGAATAAAATGGAAAAACTTGTTGTGCAAGTTGCAATTACTCCTAAACTCATGAATTGAAAAGAATATGCACTTGGTGGTCGCTTTCGATGATTTTGTACATGAAACTAAAAATTGGAGGAACGGTCTTGCCTTGCACTTTAATGTCCAAAAAACTATAATGTCACGAATTTCCAATAAAATAAAATGGAAAAACTTGTTGTGCAAGTTGCAATTACTCCTAAACTCATGAATTGAAAAGAATATGCACTTGGTGGTCGCTTTCGATGATTTTGTACATGAAACTAAAAATTGGAGGAACGGTCTTGCCTTGCACTTTAATGTCCAAAAAACTATAATGTCACGAATTTCCAATAAAATAAAATGGAAAAACTTGTTGTGCAAGTTGCAATTACTCCTAAACTCATGAATTGAAAAGAATATGCACTTGGTGGTCGCTTTCGATGATTTTGTACATGAAAATAAAAATTGGAGGAACGTTCTTGCCTTGTACTTTAATGTCTAAACAAATATGATACCACGAATTTCCAATAAAATAAAATGGAAAAACTTGTTGTGCAAGTTGCAATTACTCCTAAAGTCATGAATTGAAAAGAATATGCACTTGGTGATCGCTTTCGATGATTTTGTACATGAAACTAAAAATTGGAGGAACGGTCTTGCCTTGTACTTTAATGTCTAAACAAATATGATACCACGAACTTCACGTAAAATGAAATGGAAAAACTGGTTGTGCAAGTTGTAATTATTCCTAAACTCATGAATTGAAAAGAATATGCACTTGGTGGTCGCTTTTAATGATTTAGTACATGAAACTAAAAATTGGAGGAGCGGTCTTGCCTTGCACTTTAATGTCCAAAAAACTATAATGTCACGAATTTTGAATAAAATAAAATGGAAAAACTTGTTGTGCAAGTTGTAATTATTCCTAAACTCATGAATTGAAAAGAATATGCACTTGGTGGTCGCTTTCGATGATTTTGTACATGAAACTAAAAATTGGAGGAACGGTCTTGCCTTGCACTTTAATGTCCAAAAAACTATAATGTCACGAATTTCCAATAAAATAAAATGGAAAAACTTGTTGTGCAAATTGCAATTACTCCTAAACTCATGAATTGAAAAGAATATGCACTTGGTGGTCGCTTTCGATGATTTTGTTCATGAAACTAAAAATTGGAGGAACGGTCTTGCCTTGTACTTTAATGTCTAAACAAATATGATACCACGAAATTCACGTAAAATGAAATGGAAAAACTCGTTGTGCAAGTTGTAATTATTCCTAAACTCATGAATTGAAAAGAATATGCACTTGGTGATCGTTTTCGATGATTTTGTACATGAAATTAAAAATTGGAGGAACGGTCTCGCCTTGCACTTTAATGTCCAAAAAACTATAATGTCACGAATTTCCAATAAAATAAAATGGAAAAACTTGTTGTGCAAGTTGCAATTACTCCTAAACTCATGAATTGAAAAGAATATGCACTTGGTGGTCGCTTTCGATGATTTTGTACATGAAAATAAAAATTGGAGGAACGTTCTTGCCTTGTACTTTAATGTCTAAACAAATATGATACCACGAATTTCCAATAAAATAAAATGGAAAAACTTGTTGTGCAAGTTGCAATTACTCCTAAACTCATGAATTGAAAAGAATATGCACTTGGTGATCGCTTTCGATGATTTTGTACATGAAACTAAAAATTGGAGGAACGGTCTTGCCTTGTACTTTAATGTCTAAACAAATATGATACCACGAAATTCACGTAAAATGAAATGGAAAAACTGGTTGTGCAAGTTGTAATTATTCCTAAACTCATGAATTGAAAAGAATATGCACTTGGTGGTCGCTTTTAATGATTTAGTACATGAAACTAAAAATTGGAGGAACGGTCTTGCCTTGCACTTTAATGTCCAAAAAACTATAATGTCACGAATTTCCAATAAAATAAAATGGAAAAACTTGTTGTGCAAATTGCAATTACTCCTAAACTCATGAATTGAAAAGAATATGCACTTGGTGGTCGCTTTCGATGATTTTGTACATGAAAATAAAAATTGGAGGAACGGTCTTGCCTTGTACTTTAATGTCTAAACAAATATGATACCACGAAATTCACGTAAAATGAAATGGAAAAACTCGTTGTGCAAGTTGTAATTATTCCTAAACTCATGAATTGAAAAGAATATGCACTTGGTGATCGTTTTCGATGATTTTGTACATGAAACTAAAAATTGGAGGAACGGTCTTGCCTTGCACTTTAATGTCCAAAAAACTATAATGTCACGAATTTCCAATAAAATAAAATGGAAAAACTTGTTGTGCAAATTGCAATTACTCCTAAACTCATGAATTGAAAAGAATATGCACTTGGTGGTCGCTTTCGATGATTTTGTACATGAAAATAAAAATTGGAGGAACGGTCTTGCCTTGTACTTTAATGTCTAAACAAATATGATACCACGAAATTCACGTAAAATGAAATGGAAAAACTCGTTGTGCAAGTTGTAATTATTCCTAAACTCATGAATTGAAAAGAATATGCACTTGGTGGTCGCTTTCGATGATTTTGTACATGAAACTAAAAACTGGAGGAACGGTCTTGCCTTGTACTTTAATGTCTAAAGAAATATGATACCACGAAATTCACGTAAAATGAAATGGAAAAACTCGTTGTGCAAGTTGTAATTATTCCTAAACTCATGAATTGAAAAGAATATGCACTTGGTGGTCGCTTTTAATGATTTTGTACATGAAACTAAAAATTGGAGGAACGGTCTTGCCTTGCACTTTAATGTCCAAAAAACTATAATGTCACGAATTTCCTATAAAATGAAATGGAAAAACTGGTTGTGCAAGTTGTAATTACTCCTAAACTCATGAATTGAAATGAATATGCACTTGGTGGTCGCTTTCGATGATTTTGTACATGAAACTAAAAATTGGAGGAACGGTCTTGCCTTGTACTTTATTGTCTAAAGAAATATGATACCACGAAATTCACGTAAAATAAAATGGAAAAACTTGTTGTGTAAGTTGCAATTATTCCTAAACTCATGAATTGAAATGAATATGAACTTGGTGGTCGCTTTCGATGATTTTGTACATGAAACTAAAAATTGGAGGGACGGTCTTGCCTTGCACTTGAATGTCTAAAAAAATATAATATCACGAAATTCACGTAAAATAAAATGGAAGAACTTGTCGTGCGAGTTGTAATTACTCCTAAACTCATGAATTGAAAAGAATATGCACTTGGTGGTCGCTTTCAATGATCTTGTTCGTGAAACTAAAAATAGGGGCAGTGGTGATGCTCTGCACTTTAATGGTCTAAAAAATATAATGTCACCAACTTCACGTAAAAAAAAATGGAAAAACCTGTTGTACAAGTTGCAATTATTCCTAATCTCTTTAATTGGAAAGAATATGCACTTGGTGGTCTCTTTCTATGATTTTCTACGTGAAACTAAAAATTGGGACTACGGTCTTGCCCTACACTTTAATGTCTAGAAAAATATAATGAGACGAAATTCACGTAAAAGATAATCGAAAAACCTGTTGTACAAGTTGCAATTATTCCTAATCTCATGAATAGAAAAGAGTATGCACTTGGTGGTCACTGTCAATGATTTCGTACGTGAAATTGAAAATTGAGGCAACGGTCTTGCCCTGCACTTTAATGTCCAAAAAAATATAATGTTACAAAATTGACGTAGAAGTAAATTGAAAAACCTGTTGTACAAGTTGCAATTATTCCTAATCTCATGAATTGGAAAGACTATGCACTTGGTGGTCGCTTTCGATGATTTTGTACATGAAAATAAAAATTGGAGGAACGTTCTTGCCTTGTACTTTAATGTCTAAACAAATATGATACCACGAATTTCCAATAAAATAAAATGGAAAAACTTGTTGTGCAAGTTGCAATTACTCCTAAACTCATGAATTGAAAAGAATATGCACTTGGTGATCGCTTTCGATGATTTTGTACATGAAACTAAAAATTGGAGGAACGGTCTTGCCTTGTACTTTAATGTCTAAACAAATATGATACCACGAACTTCACGTAAAATGAAATGGAAAAACTGGTTGTGCAAGTTGTAATTATTCCTAAACTCATGAATTGAAAAGAATATGCACTTGGTGGTCGCTTTTAATGATTTAGTACATGAAACTAAAAATTGGAGGAACGGTCTTGCCTTGCACTTTAATGTCCAAAAAACTATAATGTCACGAATTTTGAATAAAATAAAATGGAAAAACTTGTTGTGCAAGTTGTAATTATTCCTAAACTCATGAATTGAAAAGAATATGCACTTGGTGGTCGCTTTCGATGATTTTGTACATGAAACTAAAAATTGGAGGAACGGTCTTGCCTTGCACTTTAATGTCCAAAAAACTATAATGTCACGAATTTCCAATAAAATAAAATGGAAAAACTTGTTGTGCAAATTGCAATTACTCCTAAACTCATGAATTGAAAAGAATATGCACTTGGTGGTCGCTTTCGATGATTTTGTACATGAAAATAAAAATTGGAGGAACGGTCTTGCCTTGTACTTTAATGTCTAAACAAATATGATACCACGAAATTCACGTAAAATGAAATGGAAAAACTCGTTGTGCAAGTTGTAATTATTCCTAAACTCATGAATTGAAAAGAATATGCACTTGGTGATCGTTTTCGATGATTTTGTACATGAAACTAAAAATTGGAGGAACGGTCTTGCCTTGCACTTTAATGTCCAAAAAACTATAATGTCACGAATTTCCAATAAAATAAAATGGAAAAACTTGTTGTGCAAATTGCAATTACTCCTAAACTCATGAATTGAAAAGAATATGCACTTGGTGGTCGCTTTCGATGATTTTGTACATGAAAATAAAAATTGGAGGAACGGTCTTGCCTTGTACTTTAATGTCTAAACAAATATGATACCACGAAATTCACGTAAAATGAAATGGAAAAACTCGTTGTGCAAGTTGTAATTATTCCTAAACTCATGAATTGAAAAGAATATGCACTTGGTGATCGTTTTCGATGATTTTGTACATGAAATTAAAAATTGGAGGAACGGTCTTGCCTTGTACTTTAATGTCTAAACAAATATGATACCACGAAATTCACGTAAAATGAAATGGAAAAACTGGTTGTGCAAGTTGTAATTATTCCTAAACTCATGAATTGAAAAGAATATGCACTTGGTGGTCGCTTTCGATGATTTTGTACATGAAACTAAAAATTGGAGGAACGGTCTTGCCTTGCACTTTAATGTCCAAAAAACTATAATGTCACGAATTTTGAATAAAATAAAATGGAAAAACTTGTTGTGCAAGTTGTAATTATTCCTAAACTCATGAATTGAAAAGAATATGCACTTGGTGATCGTTTTCGATGATTTTGTACATGAAACTAAAAATTGGAGGAACGGTCTTGCCTTGCACTTTAATGTCCAAAAAACTATAATGTCACGAATTTTGAATAAAATAAAATGGAAAAACTTGTTGTGCAAGTTGCAATTACTCCTAAACTCATGAATTGAAAAGAATATGCACTTGGTGGTCGCTTTCGATGATTTTGTACATGAAACTAAAAATTGGAGGAACGGTCTTGCCTTGTACTTTAATGTCTAAACAAATATGATACCACGAAATTCACGTAAAATGAAATGGAAAAACTCGTTGTGCAAGTTGTAATTATTCCTAAACTCATGAATTGAAAAGAATATGCACTTGGTGATCGTTTTCGATGATTTTGTACATGAAACTAAAAATTGGAGGAACGTTCTTGCCTTGTACTTTAATGTCTAAACAAATATGATACCACGAAATTCACGTAAAATGAAATGGAAAAACTGGTTGTGCAAGTTGTAATTATTCCTAAACTCATGAATTGAAAAGAATATGCACTTGGTGGTCGCTTTCGATGATTTTGTACATGAAACTAAAAACTGGAGGAACGGTCTTGCCTTGTACTTTAATGTCTAAAGAAATATGATACCACGAAATTCACGTAAAATGAAATGGAAAAACTCGTTGTGCAAGTTGTAATTATTCCTAAACTCATGAATTGAAAAGAATATGCACTTGGTGGTCGCTTTTAATGATTTTGTACATGAAACTAAAAATTGGAGGAACGGTCTTGCCTTGCACTTTAATGTCCAAAAAACTATAATGTCACGAATTTCCTATAAAATGAAATGGAAAAACTGGTTGTGCAAGTTGTAATTACTCCTAAACTCATGAATTGAAATGAATATGCACTTGGTGGTCGCTTTCGATGATTTTGTACATGAAACTAAAAATTGGAGGAACGGTCTTGCCTTGTACTTTATTGTCTAAAGAAATATGATACCACGAAATTCACGTAAAATAAAATGGAAAAACTTGTTGTGTAAGTTGCAATTATTCCTAAACTCATGAATTGAAATGAATATGAACTTGGTGGTCGCTTTCGATGATTTTGTACATGAAACTAAAAATTGGAGGGACGGTCTTGCCTTGCACTTGAATGTCTAAAAAAATATAATATCACGAAATTCACGTAAAATAAAATGGAAGAACTTGTCGTGCGAGTTGTAATTACTCCTAAACTCATGAATTGAAAAGAATATGCACTTGGTGGTCGCTTTCAATGATCTTGTTCGTGAAACTAAAAATAGGGGCAGTGGTGATGCTCTGCACTTTAATGGTCTAAAAAATATAATGTCACGAACTTCACGTAAAAAAAAATGGAAAAACCTGTTGTACAAGTTGCAATTATTCCTAATCTCTTTAATTGGAAAGAATATGCACTTGGTGGTCACTGTCAATGATTTTGTATGTGAAACTAAAAATTGAGGCAACGGTCTTGCCTTGCACTGTAATGTCCAGAAAAACATAATGTCACGAAATTCACGTAAAAGAAAATCGAAAAACCTGTTGTACAAGTTGCAATTATTCCTAATCTCATGAATAGAAAAGAGTATGCACTTGGTGGTCACTGTCAATGATTTCGTACGTGAAACTGAAAATTGAGGCAACGGTCTTGCCCTGCACTTTAATGTCCAGAAAAATATAATGTTACAAAATTGGCGTAGAAGTAAATTGAAAAACTTGTTGTACAAGTTGCAATTATTCATAATCTCATGAATTGGAAAGACTATGCACTTGGTGGTCTCTTTCTATGATTTTCTACGTGAAACTAAAAATTGGGACTACGGTCTTGCCCTACACTTTAATGTCTAGAAAAATATAATGAGACGAAATTCACGTAAAAGATAATCGAAAAACCTGTTGTACAAGTTGCAATTATTCCTAATCTCATGAATAGAAAAGAGTATGCACTTGGTGGTCACTGTCAATGATTTCGTACGTGAAATTGAAAATTGAGGCAACGGTCTTGCCCTGCACTTTAATGTCCAAAAAAATATAATGTTACAAAATTGACGTAGAAGTAAATTGAAAAACCTGTTGTACAAGTTGCAATTATTCCTAATCTCATGAATTGGAAAGACTATGCACTTGGTGGTCTCTTTCTATGATTTTGTACGTGAAACTAAAAATTGGGACTACGGTCTTGCCCTGCACTCTAATGTCCAGAAAAATATAATGAGACGAAATTCACGTAAAAGATAATCGAAAACCTGTTGTACAAGTTGCAATTATTCCTAATGTCATTAAGAGGAAGGAGTATGCACTTGGTGGTTACTGTCAATGATTTTGTACGTGAAACTGAAAATTGAGGCAACGGTCTTGCCCTGCACTTTAATGGTCCAAAAAATATAATGTCACGAAATTCACGTAAAAGAAAATGGATATATATGAGGTGGAAGGTGCAATTATTCCTAATCTCATGAATTGAAAAGAATAAGCATTTGGTGGTCTCTTTCTATGATTCTGTACGTGAAACTAAAAATTGGGGCTACGGTCTTGCCTTGCACTTTAATGTCCAGAAATATATAATGTGACGAAATTCACGTAAAAGGTAATCGAAAAACCTGTTCTACAAGTTGCAATTATTCCTAAACTCATAGATTCAAAAGAATATGCACGTGGTGGTCATTGTCAATGATTTTGTAAGTGAAACTAAAAATTGGGACAACGGTCCTCCTCTACACTTTAATGTCCAAAAAAAGAAGTTGTATTTATTTCTAAACTCATAAATTCAAAAGAATATGCACTTGGTGGTCAGTTTCCATGATTCTGTACGTGAAACTAAAAATTGGGCAACGGTCTTGCCCTGCACTTTAATGTCCAAAAAAACATATTGTCACGAAATTCACGTAAAAGAAAATTGAAAAACCTGTTGTATAAGCTGCAATTATTCCTAAACTCATAAATTCAAAAGAATATGCACTTGGTGGTCACTTTCCTTGATTTTGTACTTGAAAATAAAAATTGGGGCAACGATCTTGTCTTGCACTTTAATGTCCAAAAAAATATAATGTCACGAAATTCACGTAAAAGATAATCCAAAAACCTGTTGTACAAGTTGCAATTATTCCTAATCTCATAAATTCAAAACAGTATGCACTTGGTAGTCACTGTCAATGATTTTGTATGTGAAACTAAAAATTGGGACAACCGTCCTGCTCTGCACTTCAATGTCCAAAAAATATAATGTGCCGAAATTCACGTAAAAAAAAATTGAAAAAACCTGTTGTATAAGTTGCTATTATTTCTAAACTCATGTATTGAAAAGAGTATGCACTTGGTGGTCACTGTCAATGATTTTGTACGTGAAACTAAAAATTTGGGCAACGGTCTGGTACTACACTTGAATGTCCAAAGAAAATAATGTGCCGAAATTCACGTAAAAGGAAATTGAAAAACCTGTTGTATAAGTTGCAATTATTCTGAATCTCATGAATTGAAAAGAGCATGCATTTGGTGGTCACTGTTCATGATTTTGTACGTGAAACTAAAAATTGGGACAGCGGTCCTGCTCTGCACTTTAATGTTCCAAAACACTATAATGTCACGAAATTCACGTAAAAAAAAATGGAAATGTATGTTGTGGAAGTTGCAATTATTCCTAAACTCATGAATTGAAAAGAATAAGCATTTGTTGGTCACTCTCAATGATTTTGTACGTGAAACTAAAAATTGGGTAAACGGTCTTGCCCTGCACTTTAATGTATAAAAAAATATAATGTCACGAAATTCATGTAAAAGAAAATTGAAAAACCTGTTGTACAAGTTGCAATTATTCCTAACTCATGAATTGAAAAGAGTATGCACTTGGTGGTCACTGTCAATGATTTTGTACGTGAAACTAAAAATTGGGGCAACGGCCTTGCCCTGCACTTTAATGTCTAAAAAAATATAATGTCACGAAATTCACGTAAAAGAAAATTGAAAAAACTGTTGTACAAGTTGTAAAAATTCCTAACCCCATGAATTGAAAAGAATATGCAGTTGGTGGTCTCTTTCTATGATTTTGTACGTGAAACTAAAAATTGGGACAATGGTCCTGTTCTGCACTTTAATGTCCAAAAAAATATAATGTCACGAAATTCACGTAAAAGATAATCCAAAAACCTGTTGTACAAGTTGCAATTATTCCTAATCTCATAAATTCAAAACAGTATGCACTTGGTAGTCACTGTCAATGATTTTGTATGTGAAACTAAAAATTGGGACAACCGTCCTGCTCTGCACTTCAATGTCCAAAAAATATAATGTGCCGAAATTCACGTAAAAAAAAATTGAAAAAACCTGTTGTATAAGTTGCTATTATTTCTAAACTCATGTATTGAAAAGAGTATGCACTTGGTGGTCACTGTCAATGATTTTGTACGTGAAACTAAAAATTTGGGCAACGGTCTGGTACTACACTTGAATGTCCAAAGAAAATAATGTGCCGAAATTCACGTAAAAGGAAATTGAAAAACCTGTTGTATAAGTTGCAATTATTCTGAATCTCATGAATTGAAAAGAGTTTGCACTTGGTGGTCACTGTGAATGATTTTGTACGTCAAACTAAAAATAGGGACAACCGTTCTGCTCTGCACATTAATGTCCAAAAAAATATAATGTCACGAAATTCACGTAAAAGAAAATTGAAAAACCTGTTGTACAAGTTGCAATTATTCCTAATCTCATAAATTCAAAACAGTATGCACTTGGTAGTCACTGTCAATGATTTTGTATGTGAAACTAAAAATTGGGACAACCGTCCTGCTCTGCACTTCAATGTCCAAAAAATATAATGTGCCGAAATTCACGTAAAAAAAAATTGAAAAAACCTGCTGTATAAGTTGCTATTATTTCTAAACTCATGAATTGAAAAGAGTATGCACTTGGTGGTCACTGTCAATGATTTTGTACGTGAAACTAAAAATTTGGGCAACGGTCTGGTACTACACTTGATTGTCCAAAGAAAATAATGTGCCGAAATTCACGTAAAAGGAAATTGAAAAACCTGTTGTATAAGTTGCAATTATTCTGAATCTCATGAATTGAAAAGAGTTTGCACTTGGTGGTCACTGTGAATGATTTTGTACGTCAAACTAAAAATAGGTACAACCGTTCTGCTCTGCACATTAATGTCCAAAAAAATATAATGTGCCGAAATTCACGTATAAGAAAATTGAAAAATCTGTTGTACAAGTTGCAATTATTCCTAATCTCATGAATTGAAAAGAGTTTGCACTTGGTGGTCACTGTGAATGATTTTGTACGTCAAACTAAAAATAGGGACAACCGTTCTGCTCTGCACATTAATGTCCAAAAAAATATAATGTCACGAAATTCACGTATAAGAAAATTGAAAAACCTGTTGTACAAGTTGCAATTATTCCTAATCTCATGAATTGAAAAGAGTTTGCACTTGGTGGTCACTGTGAATGATTTTGTACGTCAAACTAAAAATAGGGACAACCGTTCTGCTCTGCACATTAATGTCCAAAAAAATATAATGTCACGAAATTCACGTATAAGAAAATTGAAAAACCTGTTGTACAAGTTGCAATTATTCCTAATCTCATGAATTGAAAAGAGTATGGACTTGGTGGTCACTGTCCATGATTTTGTACGTGAAACTAAAAATTTGGTCAATGGTCTTGCCCTGCACTTTAAAGTCGAAAAGAATAGAATGTCAAAAAATTCACGTAAATATAAATCGAATAACTAGTGGTGTAATTTGCAATTATTCCTAAACTCATAAATTTAAAAGAATATGCACGTCTTGGTAGTCACTTTCAATGATTTTGTACGTGAAACTAAAAATTGGGGTAGTGGTCTTGCTCTGCACTTTAATGTTCCAAAACACTATAATTTCACGAAATTCACATAAAATAAAATGGAAATATATGTTGTGCAAGTTGCAATTATTCCTAACCTTATGAATTGAAAAGAATAAGCATTTGGTGGTCACTCTCAATGATTTTGTACGTGAAACTAAAAATTGGGGCAACGGTCTTGCTCTGCACTTTAATGTCCAAAAAAATATAATGTCACGAAATTCACGTAAAAAAATATTGAAAAACCTGTTGTACAAGTTGCAATTATTCCTAAACTCATGAATAGAAAAGAGTATGTACTTTGTGGTCACTTTCCATGATTTTGTACGTGAAACTAAAAATTGGGGAAACGGTCTTGCCCTGCACTTTAATGTCCAAAAAATTATAATGTCACGAAATTCACGTAAATAAAAATTGAAAAACCTGTTGTACAAGTTGTAATTATTATTAACCTCATGAATTGAAAAGAATATGTAGTTGGTGGTCTCTTTCTATGATTTTGTACGTGAAACTAAAAATTGGGACAACGGTCCTACTCTGCACTTTAATGTCCAGAAAAATATAATGTGACAAAATTCACGTAAATGGAAATCGAAAAACCTATTGTACAAGTTGTATTTATTTCTAAACTCATCAATTCAAAAGATTATGCACTTGGTGGTCACTGTCCATGATTTTGTACGTGAAACTAAAAATTGGGACAATGGTCTTGCTCTGCACTTTAATGTCCGGAAAAATATAATGTCACGAAATTCACTTAAAAGAAAATTGAAAAACCTGTTGTGCAAGTTGCAATTATTCCTAAACTCATGAATTTAAAAGGATATGCACTTCGTGGTCTCTTTCAATGATTGTGTAAGTGAAACTATAAATTGGGGCAACAGTCCTCCACTGTACTTTAATGTCCAAAAAAATATAAAGTCATGAAATTCAATTAAAGAAATATGGAAAAACATGTTGTGCAAGTTGCAATTATTCCTAAACTCATGAATTGCAAAGATTATGCACTTGGTGGTCACTTTCAATGATTTTGTACATGAAACTAAAAATTGGGGGAGTGGTCTTGCTCTGCACTTTCATGTTCCAAAACACTATAATGTCACGAAATTGACGAAAAAAAATCGAAAAACCTGTTGTACAAGTTGCAATTAATGACAGAGAAAACTCTACGAAGACACCAACTATCTAATCTCTATGCCGGAGTTGAATCTACAGGTTCCCACTCATGCATGTCAGGATGCTCTGAAGGCCTAAGTTATTCCACCCACGCTCCCTTGTCATAGTGGACCGTCTCATGTGAAGAGGTTCAGAAGAAGAGATGATGGACGATCATGTACTACCCAGAGCTCTAGTCGGAGTTGGGATTCTTGGGAGCGAAGGTCTTTGCAAGCACAACAAAAGGAGCATTTCCGCCAGCAGAGAGGATCTAACAAAACTTATAGTCGAGGACCTGAGATTCTAAAGGCCATGGAGAAATTGAGGGCTAACTCGAATTGTTGACAGATGACTGTAGTAGAATCCCGATTGGTAGTCTTGGATACATATTGCGTAGAAGTATGTACATGAAACTTGTCCACAATATGTCTTATATATATCATTCTTCGTCATTGATGTGGCACTCTTCATCTTTTATACGTGATATGCGTTAATATTTCTGAATTCTTTCTATGTCATTGTGACTTTTGCCATCATTTACGTGTTTTGGATGTCACTCCATTGCATTTATGTTTTCATGAGAGAAATTATCCTATAAGTTTAGAATTTCTGTGATTGCTACGACTCTCATTTCTCTGGAAAACTCTCATTTTAATGAATATAGTGTTATATTCTTTTCAATTCTGTAGTTTAGGAATAATTGCAACTTGCACAATAAGTTTTTCCATTTTTTTCTACGTGAATTTCGTGACATTATAGTTTTTTGGACATTAAAGTGTAGGGCAAGACCGTTCCTCCAATTTTTATTTTCAGGTACAGAATCATTGAATGTGACCACCAAGTGCATATTCTTTTCTATTCATGAGTTCAGGAATAATTACAACTTGCACAACAAGTTTTTCCATTTTATTTTACGTGAATTTCGTGACATTATATTTTTTGGGGGCATTAAAGTGCAGGGCAAGACCGTTGCCCCAATTTTTAGGATCATGTACAAAATCATTGAAAGCGACCACCAAGTGCATATTCTTTTCAATTCATGAGTTTAGGAATAATTACAACTTGCACAACAAGTTTTTCCATTTTATTTTACGTGAATTTCGTGACATTATATTTTTTGGGGCATTAAAGTGCAGGGCAAGACCGTTGCCCCAATTTTTAGGATCATGTACAAAATCATTGAAAGCGACCACCAAGTACATATTCTTTTCCATTCATGAGTTTAGGAATAATTACAACTTGCACAACAAGTTTTTCCATTTTATTTTACGTGAATTTCGTGACATTATATTTTTTGGGGCATTAAAGTGCAGGGCAAGACCGTTGCCCCAATTTTTAGGATCATGTACAAAATCATTGAAAGCGACCACCAAGTGCATATTCTTTTCAATTCATGAGTTTAGGAATAATTACAACTTGCACAACAAGTTTTTCCATTTTATTTTACGTGAATTTCGTGACATTATATTTTTTGGGGCATTAAAGTGCAGGGCAAGACCGTTGCCCCAATTTTTAGGATCATGTACAAAATCATTGAAAGCGACCACCAAGTACATATTCTTTTCAATTCATGAGTTTAGGAATAATTACAACTTGCACAACAAGTTTTTCCATTTTATTTTACGTGAATTTCGTGATATTATATTTTTTTGGACATTAGAATGTAAGGCAAGACCACTACCCCAATTTTTAGTTTCACGTTTAAAATCATTGACAGTGACCACCAACTGCATATTCTTTCCAATTCATCAGTTTAGGAATAATTGCAACTTGTGCAACACATTTTCCGATTTTTTTGTAAGTAAGTTTTGTGACATTATATTTTTCTGGAAATTAAAGTGCAGATCAGGACCGTTGTCCCAATTTTTAGTTTCACGTACAAAATCATTGAAAGTGACCACCAAGTGCATATTCTTTTCAATTTATGAGTTTAGGAATAATTACAACTTGCACAACAAGTTTTTCCATTTTATTTTACAGGAAATTTGTGACATTATAGTTTTTTGGACATTAAAGTGCAGGGCAAGACCGTTCCTCCAATTTTTATTTTCAGGTAGAGAATCATTGACTGTGACCACCAAGTGCATATTCTTTTCAATTCATGAGTTTAGGAATAATTACAACTTGCACAACAAGTTTTTCCATTTTATTTTATAGGAAATTCGTAACATTATAGTTTTTTGGACATTAAAGTGTAGGGCAAGACCGTTCCTCCAATTTTTATTTTCAGGCACAGAATCATTGAATGTGACCACCAAGTGCATATTCTTTTCAATTCATGAGTTTAGGAATAATTACAACTTGCACAACAAGTTTTTCCATTTTATTTTACAGGAAATTCGTGATATTATATGTTTTGGGGCATTAAAGTGCAGGGCAAGACCGTTGCCCCAATTTTTAGTTTCATGTACAAAATCATTGAAAGCGACCACCAAGTGCATATTCTTTTCAATTCATGAGTTTAGGAATAATTACAACTTGCACAACAAGTTTTTCCATTTTTTTCTACGTGAATTTCGTGACATTTTATTTTTTTGGACATTAAAGTGCAATTCAAGACCGTTCCTGCAATTTTTAGTTTCATGTACAAAATCATTGACAGTGACCGCCAAGTGCATATTCTTTTCAATTCATGAGTTTAGGAATAATTACAACTTGCACAACAAGTTTTTCCATTTTTTTCTACGTGAATTTTGTGACATTATATTTTTCTGGACATTAAAGTGCAGATCAGGACCGTTGTCCCAATTTTTAGTTTCACGTACAAAATCATTGAAAGCGACCACCAACTACATATTCTTTTGAATTCATGAGTTTAGGAATAATTGCAACTTGCACAACATGTTTCCGATTTCTTTTTACGTGAATTTCGTAACATTATATTCTTTTGGACATTAAAGTGCAGGGCAGGACCTGTGCCCAAATTTTTAGTTTCATGTACTAAATCATTGAAAGTGACCACCAAATGCTTATTCTTTTGAATTCATGAGTTTAGGAATAATTGCAACTTCCACAACATATATTTTCATTTTATTTTATGTCAATTTTGTGAAATTATATTGTTTTGGAACATTAAAGTCCAGAGCAAGACCACTGCCCCAATTTTTAGTTTCACGTACAAAATCATGGACAGTGACCACCAAGTGCATATTCTTTTGAATTCATGAGTTTAGGAATAATTGTAACTTGCACAACATGTTTTTCCATATTTTTTTAATTGAATTTCATGACTTTATATTTTTTTGGAACATTAAAGTACAGTGGAGGACCGTTGCCCCAATTTTGAGTTCCACTTACAAAATCATTGAAAGTGACCACCAAGTGCATATTCTTTTGAATTCATGAGTATAGGAATAATTGCAACTTGCACAACATATATTTCCATTTTATTTTACATGAATTTCGTGACGTTGTATTTTTTGGACATTAAAGTGCAGAGCAAGAACGTTGCCCCAATTTTTAGTTTGATGTACTAAATCATTGACTGTGACCACCAAGTGCATATTCTTTTCAATTCATGAGTTTAGGAATAATTACAACTTGCACAACAATTTTTTCCATTTTATTTTACGTGAATTTCGTGACATTATATTTTTTTGGACATTAAAGTGCAGGGCAAGACCATTCCTCCAATTTTTAGTTTCAGGTACAAAATCGTTGAAAGCAACCACCAAGTGCATATTCTTTTCAATTCATGAGTTTAGGAATAATTACAACTTGTACAACAAGTTTTTCCATTTTATTTTACAGGAAATTCGTGACATTATAGTTTTTTGGACATTAAAGTACAGGGCAAGATCGTTCTTCCAATTTTTAGTTTCAGGTACAAAATCATTGAAAGTGACCACCAAGTGCATATTCTTTTCAATTCATGAGTTTAGGAATAATTACAACTTGCACAACAATTTTTTCCATTTTATTTTACGTGAATTTCATGATATTATATTTTTTTGGACATTAGAGTGTAGGGCAAGACCACTACCCCAATTTTTAGTTTCACGTTTAAAATCATTGACAGTGACCACCAACTGCATATTCTTTTCAATTCATGAGTTTAGGAATAATTACAACTTGCACAACAATTTTTTCCATTTTTTTCTACGTGAATTTCGTGACATTATATTTTTTTGGACATTAAAGTGCAAGGCAAGACCGTTCCTCCAATTTTTAGTTTCATGTACAAAATCATCGAAAGCGACCTCCAAGTGCATATTCTTTTCAATTCATGAGTTTAGGAATAATTACAACTTGCACAACAAGTTTTTCCATTTTATTTTACGTCAATTTCGTGACATTATATTTTTTTGGACATTAAAGTGCAGAGCAATACCACTACCTGAATTTTTAGTTTCACGTTTAAAATCATTGACATTGACCACCAACTGCATATTCTTTTCAATTCATGAGTTTAGAAATAACACTATATTCATTAAAATGAGAGTTTTCCAGGGAAATGAGAGTCATAGCAATCACATAAATTCTAAACTCATAGGATAATTTCTCTTATGGAAATAGAAATGCAATGGAGTGACATACAAAACACGTAAATGATGGCAAAAGTCACAATGACATGGAAAGAATTCAGAAATATTCACGCATATCACGTATAAAAGAAGAAGAGTGCCACAACAATGACGAAGAATGATATATATATACGGCATATTGTGGACAAGTTTCATGTACATACTTCTACGCAATATGTATCCAAGACTACCAATCGGGATTCTACTACAGTCATTTGTCAACAATTCGAGTTAGCCCTCAATTTCTCCATGGCCTTTAGAATCTCAGGTCCTCGACTATAAGTTTTGTTAGATCCTCTCTGCTGGCGGAAATGCTCCTTTTGTTGTGCTTGCAAAGACCTTCGCTCCCAAGAATCCCAACTCCGACTAGAGCTCTGGGTAGTACATGATCGTCCATCATCTCTTCTTCTGAACCTCTTCACATGAGACGGTCCACTATGACGAGGGAGCGTGGGTGGAATAACTGAGGCCTTCAGAGCATCCTGACATGCATGAGTGGGAACCTGTAGATTCAACTCCGGCACAGACATTGGATAGTTGGCGTCTTCGTAGAGTTTTCTCTGTGTCAATTTGCCTAATGTAGACGTCGACTTAGGCGACCCATTACGGTCGTTAGAGCGCAACGGCGATGGTGAACAAGACACCGGCAAGCGCGGCCTTCGATCAGGAGGACTATCCACGACCCCGTCTTCAATGGGCACCACAGAAAAGTCCATAGACGAGTTGACAGTGGGAGCAGAGCACAAAAAGTTCCCGGTACTAAGGATGACATATTGCCCGTAGTCCAAAATAGAATCGGCTGACACATGGCATTGGAGGTGACCATGAGATGCGAGGGCCGTGGACGTGCTAGCCGTCTGGATTGCAACAAGTGTAAATTAGTAATCCACATACCACCCATTCGCAGAGGAACAATGAGGTACAATGATTGCGAAAAGATATGTCTAGGTACAACAATGTATCACACATCAGCTCGACCCGATCTGAACTACATATCTCTAAGCCTAGCACTAACTAACACTAGCCGACCCACAAACTACTTCTAGGAGCCTGTCGTACTCCCGCCGCCTCCTTTCATCGCAGAGCATTCTATAACCAATCCTCCCTAGGCCGTTCGACCGAAAAGACCTTAGCCCCTCGCTGCCGTTCACATGCAATCGTTTGAACCAGGTTAATAGTACATTCATGAGAAATGAGTCCTTGTCCCCATTTCCCCGATTTGACCATGAATCCGGAAGTATTACATTCTCCGGCTTGTTCATGATGTGCTTTCGGGGGCTATCGTCTACTATATAGTATTCTCGCAAGTAAACCACCCTCGGAACCCCGAGAGGAGCGAATCCATATTCTTAAGGAACAAATCCTTCTGAGTCCCCGGTTCCTTATAGGACGTCAATCTTCCGAACCTATCCCTGACCTTAACAGTTTTGCAAAAGTCTTGTCCCAAAATATGAATGGGCATGACTCCGTCATGGAATAGGTACTTGGAAACCTCATCAGTGGTGGATTTTTTCATGGAGCTCCACACTGAAATAAATGCAATCTTCTCTAATTCAATTAGAAACGTAGAGCAATTGGGCCGGACGTACACCGCCTTCGGCCCCACAATCGCGGCAACTGTCACAGGATGCGGCTCAAAGTAGTGGTTGAACCGTGCCACCGTCCCCTTGGACTTCCAATCTTCGGCTACACATAGAATCCCATTGAGGTCTAGGACGACGTTGACCCACTTCTCCACCACCCCGGACCTCAATGGACGATGGATGGTCTCAGAGGTTCCCTCAAGAGCTACGATAGGATCGCATTCCTACTAGGAAACGGACGAATCGTAGAACCAGTTACAATCAAAATATTGGCTTATTACGTCCAGGAGAAACAGATCATTCAAGAAATCAATGGTGATCAACAACAAAACGCGATGCTGAAATATCCTAGGATCAGATATAATTGTAAGAGACTTATTGTACCTTTCTCTCCATGGCATCCAATGAGTGATCCGCATCTACAAGTCTAGCAGGTGCAGTATCCAAATCAGAGGCTTGGGCGATATGTTCATTGGAGCACTTAGTGGATGCAGAGATGTCATTGATGATCGGCGGTGCTTGCATACAAGTGTGAATGCAGGGGAATTGACAAATATCATTCACAATTGGAAGATTCAGAGGGCCTGCCATTGAACATAGAGTACATAACGGTCCGTGAGAAAATCATATATTACATGCTCTTAAAATGAGTTCCAGGATACAAAACTAAGATCAAAACATCTGAACTCTAGGACCCACAACCCTTGGGCATGGTGGTCCGCCAAAAATGAATGCTATATCTACACCTGCCGCACAACCACTCAAATCAGCTCGATTCGAGCTGAAACTACAAAACAATGTAGGGGTGATCATTGGGCACAACCTGCTGGTGGATCATCGGCGGGTTGCACACCACTTCCGACTTCCACGTTGGAAGCATCCAAGGTCAGGTTGTGCCCAATGGCAACATCCACTGATGATGACGCCACTTCCAATCCACCAAGGGGCTCATCTGACGAAGAGTCAAGTGTAACAGCCGACGCCGATGGATCATCTGTAGGAGGAAGAGGTGGAGATATAGCAGCCGACGCCGACGGATCACCTGATGGAGGACAAGGTGGAGATTGAGGTGCATCGACAGGTAAAGGAGGACGTTGGCTCAGCGACATCGGATGGCTTGATGCTCTGTTGACGTTGGACGTAGTCGGATGTTCCCGAAGCAACAACTGTGCTGACGACTTCGGCGGAGCAATTGACGCTAACGGTGAAATCACTTTCCCTGTCAATAGGGCCTGAAAGAAGTCCCTGTTCGTCTGAGACTCATTCTGCATCCACTGCTGCGTATTCTTATGCATTTGCATATTGAGTTCCCGCTGTTCAGCTTGTTGGGCTCGCAATGTCGCAATAGCGAGCTTAGTTCGCTTCTGCGACAACTCATTCTGCTCCTACATTCTTGTGATGGTCTCGTTATTCCTCTGGTTCATATCCGCCATCTGCTGTACGACGCTTGCCATGGTATCTCGTTTCCTTCTCTTTTGCGCAGCCCCAGATGGAGTCTGTGACGAGGGCGGCAGCATCGACGAACTAGACGATCTCAGGACATCACCAAACATGCGACTTGTTGGCATCGACATATCATCTAACCGCTCAACTTCCATCAAATCAATGTCTTCTCCATCGTCTGCGTCATCTGAGGATAACTCCTCAACATTGTTGACTACTGGAGTAGGCGGCCTCCTCAGATGAGTGCGAGGCGACTCCTGACTGGATCGCAGTATACGCCATGACGATGAAGGGGTCTATAATCCTGGAGGGACGATTGAAGATTTCACAAGGTATCCACTCTCCAAGAAGTCCGACTTGTCTAAAGTCAAGGCCTTGGTACAGATATCTTGCCACCAGGGTCAGATGGACCTGATGCGAAAATATCAACCGAACTCATCTACACAATCGAACACTAAATGTCAGATGAAGGGTAGAATCAAGTAACGAATCAGCTCGAGTCGAGCTGATCATACACATGAAAGAACAAAAATGATCATAAGTCAATACAATCACGATGAATGAATTGGTTGCGACCATTATTTTGGGACTAGTTCGTACCATAGCAGCGCATGTAAATTTTCCACCTGAGAATCCTGAGAATATGTACATGCCAGGATTGCAGAACTTCTTAATGAGCCATAAATATAATTCCATGCGTAATTCCATATTGTAAATACGGTACTCAAGCTCGCTGTAAGCCCTTGCCTTCATGTAGCGAGCTGTTTCAGGGCAGCCAAACTCTTCTGGAATTTCAACAGGATTCGTATTGCTTGTGCATTGTAAGAACAGGAGCAACACTTTCTTCGGCGTCTTTGACACTGGAAGATTGCACAATCTATCGTGCTTGCTCGCGCTATACATTGCAAAGTCAACAGTATATGAGCTCAAGACTTCGTTCGATTCTACGAAGCGAAGTATTTGAGCCTGCTCTTTTTCATCTGCGCAGATGAAGAGCCACAATGGAACTTCCTCGAATGTCGGTTTCTTTGCTTTGCACAAAGATGTAATAACTTCGATGAAGAAAGGATTATCGATTGTTGATTTCTCCTTCTTCTCAATCCCAGGCAAGTTCCTAAAATCAATCACACCAAGGGCCATTCTCCTTGGTGTATCCGATACCCATGCGTACTTCATCCAATCCGAGTGAGTATTCTTCTCGGTTTCGTACGTTCGGTAGTATCCAGCCGCCGTGGGCTTCACAAAGTTCTTCCTGTGCTCTAGGAAGACCTTGAAGAACTCATAGGCGTGCTCCGATAGTTCTGCACAGCTCTTGTTCTTCGATCTGACTTGCTTTGCTTGAGCAAAGTACGCCTCTCCAGGCCGGTCGAGAAGAACATCTATGGTGGCTTTCGTAACGCACCAGTCCTTCTTGAACGCCTTCCAATTTTCAGTTATTATTTCATTTCTGGCGTTGAGTAGACCGAGATCTGGGTTGATTGTATGCAATTCCTTCTTAACTAAATGCTTCCGTTTCCGCCGCTCTGCCCACTCTTTTGTTGTATAGCAACTATCTAGGACCGATGAGATCGCCTTGATAGTCACCTTCGAATATGGCAGATTGCGCTTCCCACCAGATTGGTTAAGAATATGCATTGCAAGCTTCCCAAATTCATCATAACTCAAATTCCCGAGAAACTTAAAGAATTCTCTTGTCAACATACAGTTCTCGGGATTCCAATCTGTCCTTGCGTTGAACTGCTTCTCCGTGTCCGCGTTGATGAGCTCTCCATGCGCGGCATTTGTGATAACATCGCTCCAGAGTTTATAGACGTCTTCTGGAGTTGTTATCAACTTTAACTCATTTGTGAGTTTTAGCTTCTCCTCCTTGCCTTTCTTCTTGGAAATTTGTAAATTCTTGTTGACGTTGATCAAGGAGAACCGAACGTATACAGCCTTTTCAAACTCCTGCAAACAATGAGGAAGGGGATCAGCAATTCCGACTCAAGCGACTCTCGTTCGGTTATGTAGTACATCACCTCAGTGGTTGGATATGTTCAATATGCTCATGCAAGCAAGGTTCCAAAAAAAGGACAATGTAATGCTGAAGAAGAACATTCAAGATCATGAAATCTAACATTGCCCTCTCTCCACATCAAATGCTTGGTTGTCACCTTTACAGAAACACAGAAATTAGGTTATGAACGTCATTACTTACCAAGGGATTGCGGAGGAAGCATTGCTGAATCCTGGCGGTGGCTTTGTCTTCTTCACTCGAAGTGCTGTCAAATAAGACGCAAGTGGAATGGTGCGCTCTACAAGACCATCCGCAGTCGATTCCTCCCTGAGGAAAATTCTAAACCCTAAACCAAGACATCACACCGAACACCAGTCACCAAATCCTCCGCTACAAAATCACACACAAGCCATTCAGTTGAATCTCAAGGTGTATTCTTGCTGATCCTCACACTCCTGTTCCACATCATGGTTAAATAAAAATTCTCAAAGTACATAACGTCGCATCCGGAAACGCAGGTTTGATCAACCAAATTTGTTGAAGCTTCCACACTCCTACAAATGTGAAGACAGCAAACCACCCCAATCGCCTCAACGTCCAGCATACGTGCCCAGCAAGTGCAACAAAACCCGGAAACCAAACATGCAGCGCCCAGGAAGGAAACAATCAACGCCTTTCTAGGAAACCAAACACGCAGCAAATGCAACAAACCCCAACGCCCAAGAATTGAAGTACATTACCACTCACTGAAGTCGGCCGAGCCTCCTCAATCTTGCTCCGTGAAGACCATTCGGAAGCTCCTCAATGTCACGAACCCGAACTCAATCTCGCTCCGTGAAGACCGTTGGCAAACGCCTCGCCGCCTGAATCTCACCCTAACGCTTCCGGCGCGCAGTTTGAAAAGCCCCCCTCCAACAGAAGGCCCCTCCAGCAGAAGCCCCGCCCCGAAACGAAACCCTAACACAAGAAGAAGCCCCGCCAAAAAATCTAACCCTAACGGCAGCAGAAACTCCCTCCAGCAGAAGCCTCGCCAAAGAAACCAAACCCTAACACCAGCAGAAGCCCCCATGCTCGCAAGCATGCACGACGGTTTACTACAATACAGGGGAAAGGGAAACAAACAACCGCGTCAAAACAATGCGCGAGAAATCACGAAACCCTAGCTCCGTCACTGCCCGGACATACTGGAGTTGCGTATACCCAAACCTATCTGCTATACCCGGACTTGTCTGCCATACCCGGACCTATCCAAATACCCGGACTTGTCCAGTCCTACACTAACCTTTTGGAAGATACAAAAAAACTTTAATGCAAGCAAGTAATAATACAATGCATAGCTGGAAGCATAAAATTGTGGGTCACTGAGTCCTTTTTCTTTAGTTAATCTTATGATCATAAAACATTAAACCTTTGTTGAATGTTATAATACTCTAGAAATCATTTACTTCTTACACCAAATTTGGAAGTGAGACGCACAGTTGCACTTCTCTCTTGTAGGGATTGTTTTTTGGTCAATCTTTCATGAACCGAAAATCATTCTTTACATGCTTTGTATGTTTTACTGTAAAGATGCACTGCACGAGGCTAGGAGGGTTCATGACTAACTTCACTATTGTTTGTACACAATGAGATTTAACAAATCAGAGAAGCAGTAGCAAATATTTAACTTTCGTGTGACGGAGGCAACCACGTTATTATGACACAATTAAAAAGCTCATTGGTTCAAGACTTCATAAATCAATTTCGGTTTTAGAGTTCTATGTAACATTAAATAATGTCATCTAACAAACATCATTCATTTCGCATCATTGTAACTAGTACTACATGGTTTTAGTAGTCAAGTCACTTAGTTTTCACGTAGTAGCGTTTCACATGAATTTCATATTTAGATTTGAGGTTGTTGAGGGGTTGAGGGTTTAGGGTATAATGTACAATGACCGATTCATACCCCTAAATTATAATTTAACATACAAGGTCAAAATAAGCACCAATGAAAGAAATCGCACATTGAATTCAAAAGTTTTGGAATAATTGCAACTTGCGCAACATGTTTTATCATTTTCTTTACGTGAATTTTCATGACATTATTTTTTTTTGGATAGTCATTAAAGTACAGGGTAAGACCGTTGCCCCAATTTTTAGTTTCACGCACAAAATCATTCAAAGTGACCACCCAAACGTGCATATCCTTTTGAATGCATGAGTTTAGGAATAAATGCAACTTGCACAAACATGTTTTACCATCTTCTTTACATGAATTTTCGTGACATTATATTTTTCTGGTCAGGCATTAAAGCATTGCCCCAATTTTTAGTTTCACGCACAAAATCATTCAAAGTGACCACCCAAACGTGCATATTGTTTTGAATGCATGAGTTTAGGAATAAATGCAACTTGCACAAACATGTTTTACCATTTTCTTTACGTGAATTTTCATGACATTATATTTTTTTGGACAGTCATTAAAGTACAGGGCAAGACCGTTGCCCCAATTTTTAGTTTCATGTACAAAATCATTCAAAGTGAGAGACTATGAAGTGCATATTTTTGGGAGTTCTTGAGTAGGTTGGGTGCTTAAGTTTTTGTTTCATAAGTTCGTTGGTTTATATTTTTACATTAGATTAGAGGAATATAATCAATAATGAAAACACTTGTTTCTTTGCAGAGAAGCTTTGTTATTAGAATTAGCTACATATGAAATAAGTAGTGAATCTTCTTCTCTATCTATGATCGATATTTGTGGAATTTCAAGTGCAAGAGATCATTGCATAAAGAGAAGCAAAAATGACAGAGAAGCTTTGTTATTAGAATTAGCTACATCTGAAATAGGTAGTGAATCTTCTTCTCTATCTATGATCGATATTTGTGGAATTTCAAGTGCAAGAAATCATTGCATAAAGAGAAGCAAAAATGAAATGGCTTCCCAATTGAAAGCATTTGCATTCATTTGTTTCAAAACATTTGTCACTCAAATTCTAATTTTTACTAAACCCGAAAATCGTGTTTTTATTGGATTATGCAAGTGTTTTGATGATTCCTAGAGCCAATCCAAAACAATGATAAACCCTACCTCTAAACCCTAAACCCTAAACCCTATACCCTAATCCAACAACTACTAAAAGTTACTGTGAATCCTTCATTATCAATTTATTTATGGAAGATTTAAATTGCCTTTTTTTGGGGGGGGGAACCCCGAAAGTTACTCATTTTTAAAAAACTAGACACAAAGATATTCCAACTTACTAAAAATTGAAAAGGTACTCCTAGGCAACTGTTATATTACTTTTAATACATGGAATGTAAAGATCCCGTGATATTGACGTTGTAGATAACCGAGAGGCCGCGGACCCGAAGTAGAGCCACGATAGTTAGGAAAGTCAACATTTTCTTTTAAAAGGAATCTCATCAACCTTGCTGACACCACAATTTTCGTGGGGTCAACTACTGTATCAAACATTTTGTGTCGTTTCCTAGGGTAAAGGTGGGCAGGTCCATGGTATTCAGGGATTCCCGACTTTCAGAAATTCTCATTTCAAAACGTCCTGAAGATGGCGCTCTTTTCTTCCCGCCATACATTGAGGTGTACGACGTCACCCCAATTCCAAACCTCATTTCCCACTTCTTCTTCAATTGTATGAACCTCTCTGTGCATTTCTTCTTTCCGGATTGTATTCAGCATGTAATGATTAGTTTTGTGCATGTTTAGGGAGGCTAGAAGAGGTCTTTAGGAATACGTTGCTTTCTGTACCATTACATTCTGAGAGGAAGTGTTTCACCGCACTTCGATTACTGTAAGTCAGTCGCAATTCCTCAGCCACTGCACTGCTCTACGTTCATAGAATTTGCAGACTTATTTTTGAGATTATTGTTCGTTGATTTTGTATTCATATTCGCAGACTTATTTTTGAGATTTTTGTTTGTTGATTCTGTATACTTCTATTCAATCTGTACATTTCAAAAACGATAATGATGTTGCATTCAGGGTGCAATTCATTTTGATTTCCTAGCACATTTCTCCACAATCGAATAATTGTAGTGTGAATTGAACTCCAAGAACTGTGCCGCAAACCCCGGGTACTATTAATAGATTCATGTTCTAATGGGCCAGCATATCAGCTCAATTCGAGCTGATGTGTAGTTTATTCATATGTGAATCCCATGCGGAAGGAATAACAAAGGTCGAGAATAATAATCTATCTCGCTAATCAGCTCGACTCGAGCTGATTTACAAATCTTAATATATTCTTTACGTTGGCAAGACATTATATATCATCTCAATCTATTTATGATCCATCTGAACTTAAGAATCATTGTGTGAATATTGATCGACTATGTACAATGAACCTGAATACATTGAACTTGAATACATTAATTTATTATATACAATGAACTTGAACGAGAAGGTGTGAATCAGCTCGAGTCGAGTTGATACGCAAATCAATGCAAATCGTCTCTAGTAATATTGAAGGTCAGTGAGATTGATATATTGTCCTTGCATATCAGCTCGACTCGAGCTAATATGCAGTATGATATGAAAGTGGGTGAAATATTCCATACTTTAATCTGTCTGATATGCCTTTATGTTTACATTACGTTTCCACGTGTTTTGATTGCATATCTACTCACCTTTTGCTTAAATATCAAATCATGAACTCATATGTAATTGAGTAAGATGTTCTGGATTATGATCAGGAGTCAACTTCAATATGTTCGTTTTTAATTTCATAGGAAGACTTGATAATTTGGGAGATCTACAGATCAGCTCGAATCGAGCTGATTTGTCTCTCGATTGTGGCCTGTTTTATTGAAACTGAATTCTTTATAGTACTATTTTGTAAATTTTCATATGAATAAAGTTCTTATCATTATTCATTCTGACATTGTAATATACAGACATCATGAATTCCACAGCTGAGGATTTCAGTGACATGGACTTCTTGGACGTTGAGATATAAGTGCCTCAGGTAGTAGTTGTGGACGTTCCCGAATGCGAAGGTCTTCCTCGTCGTCTGTGGAACACAAAGTGTGTAACTCTATACAACGTTGAAGGAGTACTTGTTGGTGAAGGTACTTGTCATAGCGTGAACTCGGATTTGGTGCTTGGAGCGAATGGTCCGCTTGGGGATGAGAACGTGGCTGTTCATCTTTGTAAATCATTTTCTGAGGCTGACATCCCCGAAGAGCAAGTGTACTCATTGATAGTCTGGCCAATCACATTAGTGCACTGTCGAGGAGCAAGTCTACATGACCATGAAGCCCGAGATAATTATAATCGTTTGTAAGCGAGTCTTTTGAATCCACCATCGAGAACATTTGCTTGACCGTATGCAAGTGACATTCGGAACCCGCCTCGTGAGACATGCATAAAAACGAGAGGCCTACTCACTCAAGACTCTATCAATATAGTTTCAAGCAAGGTTTGCTATAGCAGAAATTGCGTGCAGCCGTTTCCAAGAGAGAAAATTTGAGCCTTTCGGGAACGCATGTACCAGAATTCTACATTCAAGCACAGAGCTTTCATAAAGACTAAGGTGCATAGACAAATGCATCGTGACTATGCATGGAGAAGGATGGTAACAATTGATGGGATAGATGTTTGCATGCGAGCGTGGATGTTTATTTTTGGGGTCCCAGAGTCTACCTTCTACCGCTACCAAGCATATAAGAAGGACGGTCGTGAAGCAACGGTTCATGGCAATACTGGGCAAGTGAAGACTAGGATGCATACTCAACAAGCTACAACTACGTTGAAGTGCATTCTTGAGCAAGAAGTGGATCACATGCCACATCGTACTCGGACTCTCAAGTCAGGAGACAAGGTTGTCTCCATGATTCTCTCGGCAACTTTTCAATGGAAAGGACAGATGGCAAAAATTAACGAAACCAATGTTGCTTTTGGACTGAAGGAGGTCTCTTCATCAAACTTGAGCAAGATTAGATCTTCCAGGTTCCCAGAGTACGATGTAAAGAAGCCTGGAGATAATTTTGCCCATTGTGCGAAGTGTGACAAACTACGAGAGCTTATTAAGGGTACTTTATCTGGATCACAAACTTGTTTGAAGTGGCAGATGTTACTTGATAAACATCTGGCTATAGCTCGAGCACATAGGGAGTTGTACTATGCAAATCGGTATCGATCGCATAATTTTCCACACGAGTGTTTGACAATTATGCATGACAAGATGGATCATGCCAAAACAGCTTCTCCGGTCTTCTCTCATAAGAGTAAAGAGTTGGATAGCCTAATGAAGTTGCCTTTGTCTGTGACTGGCATGATTGCACATGGTCATGCTGATGTGCGGTATGCACATTACGGCTTAGACCTTTTCCCCCATGATTCAAATTACACCATTGGTTCAATGGCGAAGTTGTTGCGGGACCTCGAACAACCACCAAAGTCTTCTTCTCGGCAGTTGTTCATGAATTCGAGGTCTACCTCTTTGTTTGATGCGGTCTTGAAAGGCGCAGAGATGTGTGAAGCCTCACTACCCCCACCAACGGACACATTGGTTCCTGCAACACCATTGCCACCCATTCTCAATGTGCAAATGGATAATGCTACTGGGGACAACAAAAATAGATTCGTTTTTGGTTTTTGGTCTCTACTTGTGGCAAACAAAATCTTTTGTGAAGTTTATGTAAATTTTATGATTGTTGGCTACACACATGATGACATTGATGCGTTGTTTGGAAGATGGAGCATGCTATTGAAGAAGGAGAGTTTTCCAACAATCCCTACTCTCATGAAGTCCTTCATGGATGTGGAATCCATTCCCACTATCCCTCACCTTATAGAAGAGGTGCCAAATTTCAAGGGATTTATTGAAGGATCATTTCTTGATGGTGATGACAGGCTCATTGGACACACGAAGCCACAACAAGTCAAGTTCTACCTAGATTCAAGTGGGTGTCCAGTCATGAAGTACAAATTGTTGTGCACTGACGTAGAATGGCTAGGGGAAGAAGGTAGAGGCATTAAGTTGTGGAAAGAAGATGCAGGAGGGCAAAGTTTGTGGCCACGTGGGGCACCTTTGCCAATTCCACAGAGGGCAATGAGAGGCATGGAGGACATTCTGAAAGGGATATCTGGATTTGTGAGATATTGGCAGAATTTGTGCGATTTAGATGTAAGTGGAGAGTATCGAAGACGGTATGAGCATTTGATACACTATTGGCGTGGTGTGAAGGAAGCATTGATACACTATAGGCTTGGTTTTGAAGGATGGTTTTTGGCCGACTACTCGTGTTGAAGCAACTGCTGCTGACGAATTAAATGAAGATGGTGAGGTTTGCGAAGAGTTCGGGGAAGATGACGCCTACGTCGGGCCTTTACGAGGACGCCCAGAACCATCCTTTAGGGTCGCTCGAGATCTCTTCGAAGGCTACTTTGTTGCAATTCGACCCGCAAATGTTGATACTCGACCAGTTTGGATTGCAAGGGCTTTGTCTAACCCTTTTTGTAATCCAGAGAAACCAAATTGTGTGCTCATTCAATACTTTCGTCCAACATCCCGAAATGAGAATGTTCAGAACAACTACATAAGATGGGATAGTGAAAGAGGTTTGCGTTGGAAGGTCGATGAAGCTGAACCACCGGTTTGGGAGGAAACAAACGCCTTGATGACAACATGGAAGTCTCAAATCAGAAGAGATACTGTGCAATGCATGATTAAGATTCCGGCGGCTCAAATTGAAGTCATCAACCAAAGTCTTGCATCATACACATGATATTTGAAGTTTTATATGAATTGATGGTGTGAATTTGGTTTAATTATGATTTTCCCAACTTCTTCATTCATATAACAGATTTGTTTTTATATATTTATGTGGTGTAGGTTTCATTTGATTTTTTACTAATTTAATTTTTGTTGTTGTATAGATGTTTTGGTGTGCGATTAATGTTTTTAGATGACAATGAAATGTTCATACCATATCAATATACTTCCTATTATATTGTCGTGTTTCGTTTATCATAGTTTTTCGATTTGTTTTTTGTTTTTTGTATCATTGAGTATATTTCACTTCAAATTATAGTAGTAATTATTACAAAAAAAGTGGAGTGGACATATCCACTTTTTATTTTGATAATGTGTAAAGTACTTGTCACATTTTGGGTAGGGGTTGGTTGGTCATTACGACTTTCCTACCTGCAAAGCTCACTTAGCAGCACCAAGTCATGTATTTCTGTCATGCGCTCATACGAATTCAACAGGAATCGAACCCGGACCGCGTGGATGAGATAAATAACCCCTTACAACCAACCACGGAGCTCATGACTTGGTGTCTAGCGTAGGACCTAATCTTTACTTATATGAATTTGAAGACTAGTATTACACAGAACAAAATCAATTGTACATTCATGACTATCAAAACTCTCATTTTAATGGAAACTACACTTTGCAACTAATAGATTTTGTGTTTATAAATGGATATTGGCTAGAATTAAAACTCAATTGTTAACGTCTAAATAGACTACTTCATTTTGAGAGGGTCCAATCCTCCCATTTTAATGAATATAGTGTTTTATTCCTAATCTCATGAATTGAAAAGAGTATGCACTTGGTGGTCACTGTCAATGATTTTGTACGTGAAACTAAAAATTTGGGCAACGGTCTTGCCCTACACTTTAATGTTCCAAAACACTATAATGTCACGAAATTGACGTAAAATAAAATGGAAAAACCTCTTGTACAAGTTGCAATTATTCCTAAACTCATGAATTGAAAAGAATATGCAGTTGGTGGTCACTATCAATGATTTTGTATGTGAAACTAAAAATTGGGGCAGTGGTCTTGCTCTGCACTTTAATGTTCCAAAACACTATAATGTCACGAAATTGACGTAAAATAAAATGGAAAAACTTGTTGTGCAAGTTGCAATTATTCCTAAACTCATGAATTGAAAAGAATATGCAGTTGGTGGTCACTGTCAATGATTTTGTACGTGAAACTAAAAATTGGGGCAATGGTCTTGCTCTGCACTTTAATGTTCCAAAACACTATAATGTCATGAAATTGACGTAAAATAAAATGGAAAAACTTGTTGTGCAAGTTGCAATTATTCCTAAACTCATGAATTGAATAGAATATGCAGTTGGTGGTCATTGTCAATGATTTTGTACGTGAAACTAAAAATTGGGGCAGTGGTCTTGCTCTGCACTTTAATGTTCCAAAACACTATAATGTCACGAAATTGACGTAAAATAAAATGGAAAAACTTGTTGTGCAAGTTGCAATTATTCCTAAACTCATGAATTGAAAAGAATAAGCATTTGGTGGTCACTGTCAATGATTTTGTACGTGAAACTAAAAATTGGGGCAACGGTCTTGCCCTGCACTTTAATGTCCAAAAAAATATAATGTTACGAAATTCACGTAAAAAAAATCGGAAACATGTTGTGCAAGTTGCAATTATTCCTAAACTCATGAATTCAAAAGAATATGCACTTGGTGGTCTTTTTCAATGATTTTGTAAGTGAAACTATAAATTGGGATAACGGTCCTCCACTGTACTTTAATGTCCAAAAAAATATAAAGTCATGAAACTCAATTAAAAAAATATGGAAAAACATGTTGTGCAAGTTGCAATTATTCCTAAACTCATGAATTGAAAAGAATATACACTTGGTGGTCACTGTCAATGATTTTGTACATGAAACTAAAAATTGGGGCAACGGTCTTGCCCTGCACTTTAATGTCCAAAAAAATATAATGTCACGAAATTCAAGTAAAAAATAATGAAAAAACATGTTGTGCAAGTTGCAATTATTCCTAAACTCATGAATTGAAAAGAATATACACTTGGTGGTCACTTTCAATGATTTTGTATGTGAAACTAAAAATTAGGACAATGGTCTTGCTCTGCACTTTATTTTCCGGAAAACTATAATGTCACGAAATTCACGTAAAAGAAAATGGAAAAATATGTTGTGCAAATTGCTATTATTCCTAAACTCATGAATAACATCATATTCATTAAAATGGGAGTTTTCCAATGAAATAGGAGTTCTACGAGCTTAATAAACTAAGAACGCAAGAAGAATTTTATACACACAAACACAAGATAAGACAAGATAAGAATACATAAACAAACAAATATACATAGTATTTCCAAAAGTAAGATCATAATGGCATATGATCATGTTATACTCAACATTATAGTAGCTTGAACATGATGCTAATTCTACATACTATGACTACAACCTACTCTTCAAAATCTGCATTGCCTTTAATATTTCCTAAACATCATGCTAACTCTATATACTATGACTGCGACCTACTCTTCAAAATTTGCATTGCCTTTAATATTTCTGGCCCTCGACTATATCCGGTACTTTTAGCGGTAATTGGCGCACATTCTCTCGTCGTTGTTTCTTCAAGGACCTCCACTCCCAAGCATCCCACTTACCACAATAAAGAGGAGGCAATCCATCATTTCTTTTGCATTGTTGTTTTACGATATCCAAAGAAGACAAACGAGGTAGTGTGCCTTCAACTACTACAGTCCGTTTCTCCATTTGTATACTCTTAACGCCCTTTGAAGTCAGTTGCCCAACATGGTAGGCATTGAATCTTGCACCTGCCAAAACCAATAAAATAAGACATTCATAACCTACAACAACTATAAAGAAAAACATAAAGAAAGATGTTTTTGCACACACATTTCACTCAATCAATGATAACACACCTCCTCAACGGCCACCACACCCATTTCTTCATCATAGAGCTTCCTCTGCGTTTCCAGATTCACCATGGACCGATCCCGTGGAGTTTGCAAACGGGATTTCAAAGGAGATGGAGAGTGCACTAATTTGGGGCGCTTCCCTCCGTTGGGAGGACTATCAACAACGCCATCATCTATGTCCATCATTGAAAAATCCATTGTTGATTGTGCAGTAGCCTCTGAATATATGACATGCCGAATTACAGGAGCCATAGCATCCCTTAACTCCTGGGCACAACACAAAGATATTCCACTCCAAATATGAATGATGAATTGTATTTGATAAAACAATAATAATTACATTTCAAGGCGTACCCTCTCAAACACAACTACGTCGTCTACAAATTTCTAGAGGTCCTATAGACAAGTTTGTTCTGGAGGCGGACAAGGACGAAAATAGATGTCTTCTTAGGTGAGCTCCTTGCGCTTCGTTGCGGGCATTGCGCGTGGTTTCGGCAAAGGAATGACACGCCCGAAATCATCCACTTTCCGTTCTCTATGAAGTCTATTAGAGACCGCAAGTGCCCTCTGAAGTTCCTTGTACTTGGATTGGTCGGCGTCATGCATGAGATGGATGCCCCCTATAGCATTGTCTCTACGGAAAGAAAACATTTCCCACGGCCTCTCTACATGCAGTCTCTTAATCCAAGGCAGGAGTTCAAATATGAGAACCCCGTCTCTCGACCCCTGCCCGTCAAAACACCACGAGTCTAGGAGCACTACGTTCGTGGGATCATTCATGAAGTGTTTCTCGGGGCTATTGTCCACTATTATAGTGTTTTCCTTCGTGAAGATGGACCCCTTCAGTTTGTACAACCTATCCAGTGGCTTGAGAAAGAGGTCCTTGCGTGATCCCCTCAACCTGTAGTTCTTTAGCATGCCATTCCCGTCTCTAGATTTCATGACGGTACATTGTTCTTGGCCGAGGACACCGAAGGGGGGCGTCAGGCCGTGGAAGAGAAAATTAACAACGAGCTTCGCGTAGGATTGATCCATGGAGCTCCAAATAACGACATTTGCAAAGGAGGTCAACTCCCGCACGAACCTTCTAACATGGGGTCGGAAAGTGACCCTTTCCATTTCCATGATGAAACTCTCCGCTCTCGGGACGACCTCGTGAAGAGAGCATACTCTCCTTTCTTTTATGTGATATCTCATATCATCACAAAAGCACAGAAGCCCATTCAGATCTAGAACGACATTGAGCCATTTCTTATTGAATCTAGATGTGAACGGACTACGAATTTGAACATCCGCCATTAAATCACCTACGATCTCCTTACTGGCACCCTGCTCATAAGGAACACAGACAAATCGAAAATTAAACCGGGGCAAAGTCGATAGGGAAGGCGAAAAACAACCAATGTATTCAACCAATGTCAGACACAACAACCACGACGACACACACTACTACATACAAGACAAAGTACATACCGCATCTTCCACCGAGACTTTGGGAGGCGACATTTCTGTATCTTGCTGTTCATCGCAAGGATCATCATCTGTCACCACCTCAGCAACATCCGGAATAATTTCGAGCACCTCAGGTTCATAGGCAATGATTTCCTGCATCTCAGGAACTTCGGGGATGACTTCCATACCCTCCTGGACTTCGTGAATGACTTCGATAACATGAGGGACTTCTGGAATGACTTTGAGCACCTCAGCGTCATGACCTGTAAGACCATCATCCTTGATTCTCTCTTCCGCAAGACACGTCTCCTGTGGCGGATCATCGTTAAGATCCACAGACTCCTGAATCACGTGTTGAGGGGACGCTGATGGCATAGTGTTTGTAGCATCGGAGGCAACATGGAGATCAACATTTGTGACAAACATGGAGGTCCCCACTGCGGAATTCAAGCCAGACAATGATTTGTGAGAAAAAAATATATTACAATGTCTCTATGAAAGAGAAAATGGTACAATACATGCAATGGACTATGAAAGCTTAGTCTATTTTGCTAATCACTGTTCTACACTGTCCATGAAAACTCGGAAGCAATTCAACTCGGATTGAGTTGAAACGTAGGTTCAAGGAGTCACAGGGAACAACCTGGAGATATATTGGTCACAGGGTCCTGTGACTCCTCGGGCTCATCCACAGGTCCAGCTTCGTCCTGGTCCGGTGTTGCATCGTCGTGGTCTGGTCCTGCTTTGATCTAGTCAGGTCCAGCTTCCACCTGGTCTGGCGCAGAGCTCAACTCGACTTGATTAGGTGCAGATCCCGGAGACGCTTGCGCCATCAAATTCTCAGATGCGGACGGCACCCCCGTGACATTAAGTGACGGCGTCTGCGCCAACCTTGCACTATCAGTCGATCCCTGCGCCTGATTTGCTATCATGAGTTGCAATGGCACTGCAGTCGGATCGAACATCATCATCGGACGTGCGGCTATCATCTTCATCATGACATCCGGCAACGACCCAATCAATTGGGTGATCATGTCCTTGTTCTCCTGACGGGCCCGCTTGTTCTCCTCCCTTACTTCCTCACGTTCTTCCCTCCGTTTTCTTTCCTGTGCTTCATTGTTCTTCTGGATCACATCCAAGATCCACTACTGACTGATCGGTGCTTCAAACGGAGGGGGTTGGGCCTTCTTCTTCTGCGAGACCCGAGGCCGCGAGACTGGCGTCCGATGCTCTTGAGCCGAAGAACCTGAGGATCCCTTCATCTCACTCGGTTCAAGATTGGGAACCGAAATATTTGGCATTCCAGCACTCAATCCCAAGGTAGTCTCAACCGGATCCATCCATTCTGCCGGGCCTTCTTTGGCGTCGTCCGCCAATTCGATCACCTCATCTCCGTGTGACAGATCAGGGATCTTTTTGCGGTATTGTCAAGCAGGCTCCTTCCCCTTTCTCGACGATGGTGACGGCCGTGCCTTGTTGCCTTCAAAGTCTTCCTCATCTAGGAAGTAAACAAAGTCAAGGAAATCATCCTTGTCCATGTTCTCGGACTCGGCGCACAAGGCCAGGAACTCATTTTTCTTTTTGCTATCCGCGACAACGAAATGATCAAGCGACATCATCTGCAGAAGACGGACAAGAGCAAGCCATGAGAACAAAAGATTTCACTCGACTCGAGTTAAAGTCATCTAAGTTCTGACAGAACTTGGTGGGGAAGAGCAGTCTATCAGATGAGCAGATCCCAGCAATACATTTTCACTCGACTCGAGTTAAAGTGATTCCAAGTCTGACAGAAATTAGGGGAAACTGGAGCAACCAATCTGATTAAAAGATATCAACAACAGATTCCACTCGACTCGAGTTTAACCAAGTTCATTTAGAACAGGCATTGGAGGTAACGAGAGCAGCCTATCAGATAATCAGATACTAGAAATAATTTTCACTCGACTTGAGATAAAGTGTTGGTAGGGGGATTCATATATACATATTCTGGTATGGCTAGACACTCACCCACGCAGCACATGTGAATTTGCCTCTAGCAAAATACGACAGCACGACATCCCTTGCACTGACGAAGTGGTCCAGCACTCTCAAATAAAACTCCATTCGGAGTTCTGTGTTGTAGATCCTGTACTCAACCTCCACTGTCTACCTTCTGGTGTTGTAGTGCGATTTCGGGGATACGAAAAAAGATCTCGGAATATGTCGATTTTTCATGGTGGCCCCATTCTTCACAAGGAAGAGCAGCTGGATAGGATCCCTTGCACGAGTACTCCTTTCTGGGACGTCTCCAATCCTCTCGAAATTGGATGGAATGTAGTCGGCGTAGTGCACCGAGTAGTTCTTCCCAAAAATGGAAGTCCTGACAAATCCACGAAGTTCCAGTTCCACCTCCTTTTCCCCTGCGATCCACAGATACACCTCTGGATCGGTGAGGTCTGTCTCTGGATCGGTGAGGTCTGTCTCAAGGTCATCTCCAAGAATACCCATGAATTTCTCGAAGTATAGAGACTCGCTGTCGTTCGGACCCTTGTTGATGACACCCGAGACGTTTCTGAAGTCGATAACCGCCAGCTTGATCCTCGACTACACCTCCTCATCCCAGACATTTGCATCCCAATTTCCGAGCTCGTCGTCATTCATTTCGTAGGGTCTGAAAAAAGCGCTCGCCTCTGGCTTCAGGAATCGACCCTTGCTCTGCAAGAAAACTTTGAAAAACTCCTTGGCCATAGGAGATAGCTCATCGATGGTCTTCTTCTTATTGGAAGGCATCTTCATTTGAGTGAAAAAGGTCTCCCCTGGCCCCGTGAGCAACGTGTTCTTTGTGGCCTTTGTCACGTTATAGTCACGCTTGAAGTCCTTCCATGCTTTCTTCCTGGAGTTCCCATCGTTGTCAAACAACCTGAGCTTCGAGTCCAGGTTGTGAAGCTGAATCTTCACAGTGGCCTTCCTCTTGGTTCGTTCGAGCCAGTCCTTTGCAGTGTAGCAGTCAGGGAGGATTGACTTAGGTGCCTTCATGACAACCTTTGGATGCCCGTGCGCTCGGTTCTTTGTTTTGAATAGAAGATGCAACGCAAGCCTTCCGAGGTCATTCTCGGTAATGTTCCCGATCCACTTGAAGAACTCCCGAGATATGACTCCATCCTTGTCTGCGTCCCAGCCCTTGACGTCCTTGAATGCCATCAAAGTGTCTGGGTCGATGAGGCCCCCTTGCGACTGACTGGAGATTACCTCGGCCTAGAGGTTGTAGACATCCTGAGAAGCTGTAATGAGTTTGATCTCATTGTGAATGTCAATTTCTTTCTGGTTCTTCTTGCTCAGATAGCCCTGGTTCTTTTTGATGTCAATTATATAGAATCTGAGCTTAATGGCGGTCTTAAACTCCTGCAAATTCACGGATCCACAATGTCAGTGGAAATCTTAACTCGATCCGAGTTAAAACTGGAGAGATGCAGACTAGGAAGAACATTAAGGATTTTAACTCGACTCGAAATAAGGTGATGAACTTACCGCAAACAATCTCTGATTGTTGCCGTCAGCCTTCGACTTCCTAGTCGGGGTTACCATCTTTCCAAGCTTTGTGGGTTCTCTTGGCGGTGCTGGACTTCCCATACTTGTCCAGACAGACCTCGATGCCAAAATGTTGGTCGACCATGTTGGCATGAAGTTCTGGAAATGATTGACCATGTTATAATATGCCGAGATTTTCCTAATGACACTGTCGTCCTTGTTCCAGACGACAAAGCAATCCCATTTCTTGAACTTCGCCTTCTTGTCATCAGGAATCTACTCCATCCCTTGCATTCTTTGGGAGGCTGCCACACAGTGTTGGCCATTCACCATCTAGAACTTTCCATCCTTCATGTCCTAGAACTTTGTAGGCTTGGATCTTTGCCCTTGTGGATAAGCACAGAGCGTCATCTTCTTGTCGGGGTCAGGCATATTGATGAAGAAGTTGAGCGAACTCATCACACCCTGCTCTTCCAGCACTCGAATGTTGAGATTCTGGGGCGGCTTCTCCAGCTGGTCTATGGAAATCTCAAACTTCTCTCCAATCCCTCCAATGTAAGATTCTGTGCATGCTGACCAGTAATTGGAATATGATTTGCAGGCCACCTCGTAGTCGATGTCCTTAACCTTTCCGCCAATGTCCTGCGGAATGTCTACAATCTCGGAGAACAGGCTGTTTTTGGGTACCAGGGAATCCTTTCGTTTCGCAACTCCTTGTGGTTTAGGCGCCCTGGACGGAGACCCCAATGGTTCTCCCCGACCAAAACATTCCGTGTGCTTGAGACGTGTGTGGCTTCGACCAGTCTCGGGTGTTACTATTACGAGGGATCCGTGACTTGGCTGATTGCTGTAATCACGTGTGAGAGAGACTGGCTGTAGTCTGTCGCTTCGGCTAGCCAGTGAAGCCTTCAGCTGATCAAATCCGGTGACGAGGGAGTTCACCCTGAATGCCAATGTCATTGACTGCAGAGGGCCTCCGTCTTTGGTTTTCCATCTCTTCTCCTCAAGTTGCTTCTCGATGATCTTCTGAAGCGCTTGGTAGTCGGTGTTTTCCAGCGACCTGTAGTAGATAGACACGGAGAATGTTGTTTTTCGGTTGTTCACGACGTATGAAAATATGTACTCTTCTTTTTGCTGGGGGTCGACTGTCTTGCAGCAAATGAAGAGAAGTCCATTTGGACTAGTCAAAACCTCTCGCACAGCCTCCATCAGTGTGACGGGGAGGTTGCCTTCGACCTTCTTGTATTTCGTTCGGAAAGAGAGGTGCTGGTTCATGGGAACGAGGACTATTGTCCAGTACTCAACTTCATGAGGTTCCTGCCACTCCCAGCATTCACCAAGCATGTTGGCATCTCCGTACTCGTCCCGGTTTTCTTCAGGGATGATAAAATGTTTCAAGTACACCTCCAGGCCAACGACTTGTGCCTCCATTGCTGCACAACCATATAACAACTGACATTGTTAACTCGACTCGAGTTAAACATTGTTTCATATTTCATTGAAATCATTTTCCTTCTGCTATTCCTTCTATGTCTATTGAATGCTTCAGTGTTTTAACTCGACTCGAGTTAGAACTCATCTATTTCACTTTTCTTATGATTCAGAGTGTCATGTAATTCGAGGGTATGAGAATGTGAGTATTACTTGTCATGCCTGGTTACTTTGTAATGACTTAGTTATTTAACTCGGTTCGAGTTAAATGTTTGGAGGCTTTTCTTCTTTAACTCGGTTCGAGTTAAATTGGTTTCATAAACTTGCTATTCTTTTATTTAACTCGGCTCAAATTAAATATTGCGAGCAGAGTTGTCTTTGTCGGCTTTTTAACTCGGCTTGAGTTAAAAAAAATTATTTTTGTCTCTTCTTATTCTTGTGGTCTGGTTGATTGCCATTTCCGATTACGTCTGTAAGTGAGTTTCCTTAGAATTTTAACTCAAATCAAGTTAAAATTTGACGGCTCTACGACTGAAATCCTTCAAAAAATGCATTATCGAGTTAAATTACCATTGACTTAAATTGCCATGAACAACTGATTTTTGAATATTGTCACACCAATTTCCAACGACTAAACCCTGGACTCTCAACAGTTCGAAATACAGCAGAGCAGGATTCTAAAAAAAAATTGAATCATCAAGTAAACAACTGAATCCAAGGCCACAACAGTTGCATACATCAACAAATGTACGAGCTTTGAATAAAAGAATTGCACGAAAACTGAGCCACGACTGGCACACAAAGAAAACAAACTTGCAACCAATTCAGCGCAACAACAAACAACCAATTCAACGTAGACAATCTCTCATCGATGAAATTGTAATGCTCCAAAACTAACTGACCAAAACCTCAGACCTAAACCCTACACGAACTAAAAGCTTCAAAATTGAGAATTCAAGAGCTATGCATTGCAATGCACTAACAAACTAACAAGAAATCATCAAAAGTTTCAAATCCGCCGTACCTGCAAACTTCAACTGTGGATGGAGAGAGGGAAGGCGCGGGAAGGCGAGGGAACCAAAAATGAGCTTCACACGAAACCAAAAACGAGCTTCACACACAACCTCCCCTAAAATTCGACGAAGCAGCAAACGTTGTGCTCCCCAAGAAATTTTCAACAACTGCGTTACCACCCTAAACCCTAACCACACTTCTCAAGCACTCAAAGACACCCTAACATTGCAATTGCCACAATGAGGAACAGCAGGCAGGGGCGGAGAAGAACATCGCAGCAAGCGGTGGAACAGCAGGCGCAGCGGGCAGGGAAGGCGCGGCGGGGGGAAGGAAGGCGCAGCGGAGAGAGGGAAGGCGCGGTGGAGAGAGGGAAGGCACGGGAACCCAAATCTCTAGGCACACTCAAGTTTCGGGGAAGGCCGTGCAATCTGGGCCCTCCACAGCAATGAAGCGTCCAGATTAACAATTGCTGTCTTCAGAGCATTTAGCCTTCAAGTATGGCTGGACATAAGTTTAATGAGTATGCTGGCATGATGAGTATGGCAGGACATAAGTTTAATGAGCATGCTGGCATGCTCATTTGGACTTGAGGCATGCTGATTTTTAATTTTTAATTTTTTTAATTTTTCTTTTGACACAAATGGTAGGAGGTCTATACATGGATTTTGTAAGGGGCTAAAGTTGAATTTTGGGTAGGTGAAACATCTTTAAAAAAAAGTCAATAAGTTTTTTTCTAAATGACAAGTGGAATTCTCACCTAATCCAAAATGTTTCATATTTTTTGGAGCTTTTTGTAATTAGTTATTAAATTTTGCAATTGAAATGGCATAGGGCCCCAAAATGGCTCACCTCCTAGAATGTACACTTTGGATACATTACTAAGGGCTATGAAAAAACAACATGTACAAATAGTATACATTTTAGAACCTCCTACCTTAGTACATTTCATCCTCAAATTGTCAATACCTTAACTCTAAACCCCTAATGTGAAGTCTAAATCAATTTTGCATACTTGATATATCACATTGTAAGATTCATAATATTTCATTGATAGTCATCAATATTGAAAAGGTATGACAAAAATTACAGTAAGGTTTGGAGATAGTTAAATAAATTATAAACTTTACTACACACATCCACACATTACTAGACTTTCTATTCCTACTACAATTTAGAAGATTTTCTCCAATGCTCATAAATTTTCTTCAATGTCAGTTCTTTTCTTCACATCTCAAGACTGGCTTTTCTTTTATTGATTTTTACTTAATTTAATTGTATTAAATTAACAATGGCAAATGTCCTCATTCTTTATAGTTCCATTTTATAATAAAATTATACTACTGATGTGTATAAATAATGGAAGAGATAAAATCTAAGATTAAAATATGAACACTACTATTCAATTAGGCAATTTAAGTAACTAATAAGAAGTTTGTATAAAATCACTATACTTAGAGTGTTACATTTCAACCCATCACAACAAATTTCATACATACTTTGTCAATATTGTATTCATTATCATGTAAAAATCAAGTGTATTTAAAAATTGAGGGGTTTATGCGATTTTATTTCTTCGATTATATCAATTGTGATTAGTGTGACCTCTATTTAAGCAGTCAATGATAGTAATCAAACTTGACATTTACCTTTAAGCATAATGCCTAAATGACTATCTACCCCAACACAACATTGTAATAATAAAAATTTGTACCTATTCAAAATTAAGTAACATGCAATTACAACACTATTGTCCTAATGCAAAACCATCTTCTGAATAAAGAACTTAAGCAAATTCTTTTAAAGTGAACCCCCAAGTGTGTTTGAGGTATGCTGAGAGGTGAGCATGAGGTGTGCTTCAAGTCTAGACATTAGTTGGTGATGGCACCACATTATTGGGGCCTGAACCTAGTGCCAAACGTCGATTGGCTCAAGCTACCCAACCTCCAATCCATTTTTTTGAACTTTTTTTTATGACATCATTATAGATCGCTTAGTACATGAAACCAATTGGTATGCAGCACAAGCGTCTTACAAGTATCCAGATAGAACAAATTGTTGAAAAGGGTAGTACGACATTTGTCCTGCCGAGATGAGAGTTTGGCTAGGGTGCTTCATTTTCATGACCATCAAATAATTCTCTACTATTAGGCATTATTGGAAGAGGGATCCATTCTATTGATGCCCCATAATTCCAAAAGGTTTCAATTGTGAGATTTAAAGTCCTCCTATGTTGTCTCCACGTGATAGATAATGACTCTTTGCAAAGTACAAACCGATAGATCACATTCCCAATATGATAAGATAGGAAAAATGAGGTTTATGGTTGACCACTTCGTGAGTAGATCGAAAGAGTTTTATAACCTTGATAGATACATTACAGTCGACAAAATGATGGTAGCTTAAAGAGGGCGTTATTATGCTTTGAGACAATATGTATATGGTAGCAAAGCCTATAAAGTACAATTTCAAATTTTTGATAGTTGTGTCTAGAGAGTCTCACTATATCTACAATGTCATTCTATACTTGGGCAAGTAAAGAGAGGTAGACGTAGGCCAAAGTGAGCACATCGTTCTAGACTTTATCAACAAACTTGAATACCGGAAATACATCATTGTAGTAGATAATTTCTTTACTTCACCCTCTTTGTTTGACAAGCTCCTTGACCTTGGAACTTATGCTATGGGAATGCTGAAGGGACCGCGCATTGGTATACTGTCACTTCTTTGTGGATTGAAGAGAAGCAAACACCCTTGTTCAACTTTCTTTTGGCTCATTTATGAGGACCACTAGATGATAGCCACAACATGGTTTAACACAAAGCCTGTAATTTTTCTAAATACTAGTGCACATGCTATAGCTCCAAGACCACCTACGTATAAGCATTGGGTGAATGGTTTTCATGAAGACATTGATACTACTCCTACGCAATTGGAATACTTTAAGAATATGAAGGGAGTTGATGTCGTAGATCAGATGCGGAGAGATTATACCTACTAGTTTCACAATCACAAGTGGTGGCATTAAATGTTTTTTTTCGTTTTAAATTCCAATCTCCAGAATAGTTGGATATTGTATAGTGAACATATGCGAGGGAGACTAGAGAAATTAGAGATGCAAAAGGAATTTAACTACAAAGTCGCCCAAGCCCTCATTGAGCCCAAATTTCCTCTCCCCAACATTTGCACATTGGATGAAGTGGAATCCACTCCAATTGGCAGTGACAACAATACCCTATTGGATGATGCACTACCGACCATGCTTTAGATTGTTCTGCATCGGACTTGGTCATATACGTCATGCTCAACAAGGCAAACTTTGTGTCGTGTCTTTAGGGTAGTTTTTGATAGACAAACAGTTTTGTTTTCTGCAGCTCTCTTTTTGTGTTCCGTAGTTGTTTGGATTTGTTGTGCAAACATCTTGTACCTAGTATTGCAAACTTGCTTGAGATATTGATTGGGCATCGTGAAATACCAAGGTTCACATTTTGAATTGTATGCGTAACTGGTGGCTAGTGTTTTTCCGGAAATTGTACCCTCCTTGAGACAATTACTGTTGCCTGTGTCTTGGGCTTGGGACTTCTTGTTTGAAGTCTACGGTGGGGTCTAAGCCTAGGTCTTGCTAGCCGCGCCAGACAGGTAGACATCTGAGCGCTGGTAAAATCGGCTACGACTTGGCTCTCACCAAATTGTACGACGTTAGCAAACGAGAGCTGACTCAAATCGTGCTTTCGGACGCAACAACAGGTTGAATTTGTCGAGTTTGTTCCAAAAATTTCCCCCACTCTTATCTCGGCAGACTACATCATACTCAATTTCTACACACATCTCATTCGTGCTCTACCCTCCACAAGTCCTCAAAGATTTGACATGCCCCAAAATGTCCTGGATCATCTTAAGAGCATCCCCACCAATGTGTTCTCTATCCCCAAACTTGGGACCTCAAACTAGTCAACCTTGACTTTATAGAGATGAGACCTCGCGAGTTCTCTATATGAGCTCCAATATAGGGAATTGGGCCCAACTTTTACCGAGTTCTCTATAAATTTGGGGTAGAGATCTTGTTTGGCGATTGGTGCGCGCAAGCTTCTGTATCCCCATCCCCATTTGAGGTCCTCTCCCTAAATATTTAGGGATACAAAACAGATTGGTGGGGATGCTCTAAAACCCTGTTCATCAAATACTATAATATCCAAATCCGTACGGTGGATTGGTGTGAAAATTGCACATCCGCACTCATCAAGTAGTTGTTTTCAAGATGCAACGGTGAATTTTTCAGCAAACCAGTAGACTAGAAATTACCACACTTCTAGGACCTGCCCCAGAAGCTTGTCACTTCCACCATTCTCTTTGTGACGCACAAGGGTTTAGTGCCTTCTATGCAAACTTCACTGCCTTTGAAATCCCACGTTAACTCTTCTACAAATTGCTAACTTGTAACCCAAATCTCTCTAATCCTAAACCAAGAACCAACAGTGCTATTTTTACTAGTGCTGGAAAATACCCAAGAAAATGGGGTGCACTGAAGTTTCTTAAAATTTGAACACCTACAACAGTGAAGCTTTGAATTTCTTAGTATTTTGCCACCAAAAATTACAGAGAATGAAGAAAATAAAAGATTTGAACAGAAGGTGGCTATACATGCCATACTCTGAACAATGGTCAGGGTCTGTAAAATCTAATCGTAACAAAGCATGCTGGAATTATTAGGATATTATTTGCAGGGAAAAAAACGAGTCTTTCTATTTTTAAGCATCTGCCGAATCACATTGATTAATTACTCGGTAAGCAATGTTCACCTGACCACTAATAAGCAATATACCCTAAAATAGAAAAACACAGTTGTTCGATATTTGAAAATTCCAAATTCAACCCAAACGACTTCACATATTTACCAAATGTACCAGGTATATTGGCCATGCATCTGCCATAAAAACTTCAGCTAAAGATTTGCTTTCATAACCCACGAAGTCCAGCATTGATCCAGTCATCTATGATCCCTACTACGGCTTTGTCTTCGACTACCTCCTTCTCTATCCCTGTTATGGTCTCCATCTCTACCTCTACATCTGTCCCTACACCCTTCTTCTCTATCACGCTCTCGATCCCTATCTCTGAGGCCACGATTTCTATCTCTATCACGATCTCCATATCTATCCTTCTCCCGATCCTTGATATCTCTGTCAGATTCTCGATCACGGACTCGTTCAGGACTGCGGCATCTGCGCCGGTATTTTTCCTTGCTTCGACTGTCAATAGAGATTGAAAAGATGAGTTGTCAGATCCATGATCACGTACTTATTCAGAAATACAGCACCATAACCTCAAGGAAATCAAACACAGCTAACCTCAAGGGTATCAAAACCTTCAACTGATCTCAAGACAGTGACCAAAGAATTTCCTACGCCAAATGTCATCTTGATGAAAGCAAATCAAAGTTCCAAAAACTGACAAGTAAATAGAACCATATCCGACATTACATCTACTTCAAGTGGCAGTTGCCCAATACGGACAACGGGAATCAAAAACATGCTTCGAATCAGAGCGTCCTCCATTTCACAAAGAAAATTACGATCAATCCTGTAGAAGAGCACTCTTCCATGGCAATAAATTTGGCATTCCAAACACGACGGCGTGTGGAACCAAGAGATTCAAACAATCAGGCAAACTTTGAAGAGCAAAATCTGAACTCGACAAAATTCACGGACAGTTACGAAGTATGCAAACTGTACCTGCGTTCATGTCTATATCGTTCTCTCTCATCGGGGCGAGAACCATTCTGTATATAGGAGATGTCAATGTTCAATAACTGCTTGCAGTGTGTTGGAGACTCAGCATAAAATCAACAAAGAACGCAAAAGCTGAATAGTCCCGCTTGTAAAAGCTCGAACTTCAATTCATAAGTCTCACATCCATGAACGACCACAGACCAAAAATGGATGATGCATAGACTAGGATGACGCAAAAACTAGTAGCATATCATTATTGTCAAGTCTGCTGGAACAAAGCACCTTGTCAGAGTCTTTGGAATCCTCCACGGCCACCTCTTCCACTTTGAACTTGCAATCATTCTCCAGAGACATTTCTGCAGTTTCCCGGTCTCGCCTCCGGGATTCTCGATCTTCTTTCTTCTTGCGGAGGTCTGCAGCAGTTTGTCTAATCCTAAAATAGCCCTGCAATCCAGAAGATCATACACACCATCATGTATTAACCATATTTTACAGACATATTTATAGACCCAACCCACAACAGCACAAAGACATAAGTATCATCCTAATGTCCCCTTCTCACTTGACGTTTGGTAAGTGGGCGTGTTGAGAAATAGCACCAAGCCATTACGAATATCTAGTTTGCATTCACATGTTCTCTTTCATGAACTGGTTCTCAGCTGCAATGCTAGGTATCACTCCGTTGTATTCGATTACGCCATATATGTGTGGGTCCCAACATTCTCAAAAAGAATATTTGGGAAAGGGGCATAAGAAAATTTCGTACACCGCGATCAAATACAACGCAATTATCGATCAGAACATCGGAATAAACGACGAGTTAATAAACGTCCCCATTGATATCATACCAAATGTTGCTTTCCTTCCAGATGACTAGCAAGACGCTTTTCTGTATCTGTAGATGCTTGCATTGCCCCACACACTTCACATACTTGCATGCGCTTCTCCTTCTCGAGTATGCTACCAAATTCAGGCATTACAGCCCGCACGAGTTGATCTTTCTCCTTGTTAAGAACATCCACCTGACAAACCCGAATCCAATCCACTCTAAATGATGTCACAATTAAATCAGGCAATGCTTTTTTTAAAAGACCTCACGAACACAAAGGTTATTTCAAAATCTGATCACAGAACAGAAGACCGTTTTCTTAAATCCAGTGAAGTCCCACACACTCCATACCTTGCTCATGGTGGCTTGAGCATGATCCACCTGACCATCCTCACCCTCTTTTTCAGCCTGCTTCAACAAGTATTGCACTTCCATTGCGATGGCTGAAATACGATCACTATTTGACCGTACATGATCTGTAAGAGGCATCTCTTTGTCAAGTCGTTCATGACACCTTTTTATCTTCCTGTCACATAGGTATAGAACTTCATGAGGAACGAGAATTTTGATAAATCGAGCGATTTTTACGCGAAACTCCGATTTAACTGATGAAATAACTTTTAAAAAGCGTCTACTGTACTCCACATCGGACTCTCCCAGCGTTTGCACAGTCTACAGATGCATCAAGGCCATTAGGATGACTTAGAAAGACTTGCTTGCTCTAGTGATCATGTAGCGACACTGTCGGAAAACATTATAATTCATACCTCTCTAAGTCAGATATCAAACGCTCTAAATAGCCTAGAAACTCAGCCTCATATTGCACAACTTTATTGGACTCCAGAAATTCTGCTCGCAGAGTCTCGTCGTGTAGCTTTTCGCAAGCGCCAAGATCACTCTTCGTATTTGGAAACAAATCGTGAGGACAGAAAGCCACCAGATGATAGTGACAAACCTACACAGGACACAAGTTAAGAACCGTACAGGTAAATAGTACTAGAAGGCATTCCTTCACAACTGCAAAATACTTCAATACCTGAGGATCATCAAATTTTAGCCGTTTCTTCTTCTGTTGATCCAAAGGAAGGTCTCGGTCCTTTCCCATGAGCTCATCCAGAAGTACTTTAGGATCCATGCTGCCCTGATTTTCTTCTAGTCACCCTTACCACAGCTATTCAATGCCTCTCAAATCGAAACCGCTCTTTCCATATACACACTCCAAAGCGTCAGAAACCGTGAAATAGAGAAACCATCTTATAATCTGCCTTCATTCTCCAAGCTGAAGCCAAACCACCAAAAAACAGGTTTAATTTCTGCTCAAAGTCAGTAAAATAAACCTCATGACGTGCGCAATTGGAAAAACTCAGTCATGGAACACACCGTCCTACCGATCCTTCATCGGCTCGGTGGAAAAAATTAGGGTGAGAAAGAGAGGGCGGGCTAACTCAGGCCCGTTCATACATGGACGTCCACTGCTTGTGGACGAAACCCTTTGTCCCCTTGATGCGGAGGGAAATTGTCATGTCATCATTGGTTTGTTCCTTTGGTGGATGGATTCACACTAGGAATGAGACATTCTGTAAAATTATATTTGTAAAAGTTCGTTTGTAGTTGCATTATTGTTTCATGAAAGCTTCTTCACAATTCCTTTCTTCTTGAACAAATCCATTTAGTCCATGGGACAAAATTTGGGATCACCTTCCAACGTGACCCCAAACTTGCCCACTATAACTAGGGCTTCATCTTGAGTTTTGGCGGGAGTGGATGATGACATGGCAATTTCGTCAAGCAATCATCCATTAAGTGTGAAAACCCCATTGGACAAAACCTAGACTTTGACCAATGAAATTTTATAGAATTTGATCCACTATTTGTGGACGTCCATGCATAAAATGGGCCTCAAATCCAATTCAAACATGGATGTCCACAACCTCTACACAAAACTTTTTGCAATTTTATTGGTCACAGGCCAAGTTTTGTAAGCTAGGGCTTTCACACTTGACAGACGAAAACTTTGCAAAAAGTCCACATCATCAAAAACTCCCACCCAATCATTGACAAATTTGGCACCAAGTCAATTTTTTGAATATCTGAAACGTATCTATGTTTTTTGCTTTTAAAAAACTCTTTGAAACTAAAGTTGTTTGAACTATGTAAGAATGAAAAATCGTCAAACTTTCAAACATTTGAAAAAACTTTGTTGAATATGTTGTTAGATTGTTGTTTAGAGTTTGTTATTGTAGGGTGTGCATCACTAAAAACTATGATGGCTAAATATATTTTTTTTATCTCATTTGTCATCCAATGATCACCCCTAAACCTTAGAGTCAAAAAGATAAAATACAAACCAATTCAATGACAAACGTTTTTAGACTTTTAAGCTCATAGATTAAGCCATCTTCAAAATTGAGCTTACAATTGAAAATCATGTGGGGACCACCACCTTATATCCAACAACTTACGTAATTTGTAATGATTTATTCTACATTTATGAACTTCTGACATGTGATGATCCATGAATCATCCAATTCAAGCAAATGTATTTGGTGAATTCTGCGTAGTAAATTTTATCATCAACATAAGATCAAGGAAAATATTTTTGTGAAATCGCTTCGAAGCAATCGGATTGATAATTTCACAATCCTCTCCCCATTTCAAACTACAAAGATCCATTTGGCTATAATTTTGCTTCCTAGACTTCTAGACTCTTTATTGATTATGAAAATATAAAAAATATATCAATAGTTGGTATATACCAATTCAAGCTATTGTATTTGGTTTAGAATTCAAGGAATATCCTTTCATTTTAGTATTTGCTTGAGGATTTAAGGAATATCTTTCTCTAACACAAGTTCATTCTACAACAGGGATTCTATGATTAGATACAATTGAGCTTGTTCTAGGATTGTCTCAATTTTCAAATGATGTAGGGTTTATTAAATTTTTCCTATACCAAGAGTTTTTTTGTTGTTTCAAGTTTTCCATCATGTACTTTAGGTTCCCCTCTAAGACGCCTAATAACAACGAAGATAGTCAATTCCTCCAATTTCCTCCGGGATTGCTAGAATTGATGTATGGAGAGAAATGAAGGTTGGAATATTGCAACAAGCATATTGAAATAGAGACTAGAAAACATGACACTTTGCAACAGAAGGAGCTTGAAGCTGCTTTGAAGAAGTGTTTTAGGGTTTTAAAGCAAAAAGCAAAGAGTAAGAGAAAAGGTGGATCTAGGTTAAAGACCACCCTCACATTGTACAAACTTTGGATGAAATGAAAAAAACCCAATGAAGACCAAATTGGGAGGAATATTGAGTTGTCAACTTCATTCACTTGAGAGGTACAATGTATAACAAGTTCAATAGCATGAAGAAGCAAGGTTAGCTTTCAAATATACTTATTTTTTGAATTACTAATATTTATATTTATATTTGTATTTAAGGTATCATGTTGTTTTTTGAGACTATCAAGGTTTTCATATTGTTTTGAATTCCTAAACATCAAATAACTCTCATTGTGGTTGTTATTTTATAGATATGGACAATTGGATTGTTTTGTATACTCACTTAGTTGAAGCTTCCCCGACTTTAATTGTAGTAATGATGCATGCTTGAAGAAGTGCAAGAACAAACGATATTTTTTGATTCATGGGTATATACATGATAAGGCCATATTCATTAAATTGAGAGAAAATGCTTACATTAAGAAATCCTAGCACACTTATTGGAGGCTTCATTTCAAAGATAGTTGTTGAAGGCAAAGATAATTGAACACAAAGAAATGACACTAATTCAAATTATTGAAGTTTGTTCGACCAAAATCTTAGATAAGTCAAACACAAATATACCTATACAATATGTAATGAGAAATTCTCTTCTACATGGGAAGGCCAAAAAGTACTTTCCATTCTACAAAAATGAGAATTTTACAAAAAAGAAGATGCACTCAATTGATGAACTCTTTCTAAGATGCCGATTGTACACAAAGCACATTGCCTTCCTCAATAATATGCTTTATACTATTTATAGTAAATTCTATTCTACTTATAATAATAATATGGATTTTTGCCTAACTATTGCTTGGGTCCAGGCTAATATTCCTTGCTAACTCCTTTGCTTTCTCATTTGCCATTGCTCTTAAGATATCTTCACGTCAAGAATGCCTTGATGGCCCACATCCATTAATGAACGCTCTGCATGCTCCAACTGAGAGTGACTTATTATCTTTCACCATTTTCTTCCGTGATATTGGAAGAATCTCGGAGTTTGAAAGGAATTTAGAACGTCGAGGATAGAACTTTGTCTGCATCCTATACAAATTGTTTGTGCACACATGCCCATTTCCAAATTGAAAAGACTCGGTTGATCGTCTACTTCCACGTAAAATCCTCCGCCAAAAACTAGACCCATTTGAAGTGGTAGACTCCGTTCTCATTGACTACGAGGAGATGACACCTCTATCCTTGAGATGAGTAAATTAGTCATCTACGGATGAAGCCATTTTGACCTTCTTTCCTTGTTCCATCGTTGTTGAAGACGTCAGCATATAATTTTTTATGTGGCGTCACCTTAGTATGCTCACGTTCAGGTGTGAAGGTTGTGTGTTTTAAAGGTAATGGCGAGTAAATGGGTACACTACAACAAAAACAGTGTTTTATGACTGCAAAATATGACTGCAGTGAGTTGTAAAATAAAAAAATATGACTCACGCAGAAATCACTGTAGATGACTCGGAATATAACTGACTGCAGTCGTTTAGAAGCAGTCACTTCAGACATCAGTCATATTGGCAGTCATATAAGTTGAGGGGTATAAATAACCATAATTATCCATTGTATGCCAACAAGGCATATATTTTGACTATCTTTGACTTTTTGTTGAGCTGCCCGAATAAATGAAAAAATTCTACGTGGAATATGACTACGTTGAGTCATATTTTTTTATGACGTGAAATATGACTAAGGTGAGTCATATTTTTTGTTATTGTGGAATATGACTACATTGAGTCATATTTTTTGATGACGTGGAATATGATTGAGGTGAGTCATATTTTTTGTTATTGTGAAATATAACTGTGTTGAGTCATATTTTTTGATGACATGGAATATGACTGCGGTGAGTCATATTTTTTGTTGATGTAGAATATGACTACAGTGAGTCATATTTTTTTATTGATGTGGAATATGACTACGGTGAGTTATATTTTTTGTTGATGTAGAATATGACTGCAGTAAGTCATATTTTTAACTAATGTTGGAATATGACTTTCTTGAGTTATATTTTTGAACGATGTGAAATATGACTCTCATGAGTCATATTTTCGGTTGGCATGGTAGTTTACGTGGATGTCATTGGTAATTTTATGATTGATTGCAATCATGTTTTGGGAAGCATAGTCATATTTTAGTGTACATAACTATGAGCATTATATGACTATAGGTAGTCATATTTGGGTCAATATATATTATGAAATATAATTCAAGCAAGTGATATTCTAGATGATTAACAATCATATTTCTTAGATTTGTGTGTGTTATTTGTGATTGAGGTTCAAAATAGCTTCAATTACAAACTACAATCATGTTTTCCATACATTTTAAATGGATTTGACACATTGCAATCATATATTAAAATGATTTAACAATTGAATAAAAGATTTCATGTAGTTAAAAACAAACACATATGATTTTAAAGATATATACAAGAAACAATTATATTAGAGAGGAAATATATAAGAAGGAATGTAACTCCTTTCAATGACATTTATAATTTATTAGTCACAAATACAAAATATATATATCACAATGAATTATTTACACAAGTCAATAGAGACTATATTTCTTACAATAATATGAAGTGAGTTGCAAGTAGCCTCTAACAACTTTGTTCCAATTTTGTTGCCTACATATACAATTAAAGAAATAGGAGGTTAATTTTTAATGAACATACAACAAAGCTCAATCTTCAAAAGTTTACAACAATAAAAAATATGTAATACAAATTTAGGGTAAGAAGAAAAACAATGGTGATGCAAGGAACAAGAAGAAAAAAGGCAACAAGTGCTAAAAGATAACAACAATACAAGTTAAATTGCACAAGAAACAATAAGGAGCAACTACTAAGAGGTAACAAGAAACAACAAAAAGAAACAAGAAACAAAAAGAGAGAACAAAAAGTAAGAAAGAAGAAAGAAGAAGAAGAAAGAATTAAGATGTAAGAAAAAAAAGAAAAAGCAAGTGAAGATGCAACAAAAGACAACAACTCTAAGAAGTAAGAGTAACTCAAGATGCAACAAAACACAACAACTAAGAAACAAGAGTGAACTCAAGATGCAACAAAATACAATTAAGAAGCAAGAGTGAAGATGCAACAAAAATAACAACTAAGAAGCAAGAATAAAGATGTAACAAAAAACAACTTAGAAGTAACAAAGAAAAAGCAATAATAGGTAAGAACTAAGAGACAACAAAAGGTAAGGAAGAAGAGTCAAAAGAAGTAGTAGCTAGGGTTTCAAAACCCTAAAAAGTGGTGGCTAGGGTTTCAAAACCCTTAAAAAGTGGTGATTAGGTTTTAAAATTTTAAACAATGGCTTCTTTATATTTTTTTTTATTGCCCATGTTTTTCTTAGGTTGCCCAAAAACAAAAACAATGTTACTACTATGAAAATATGACTAATAATATAACTCAATGTTCTCAAACGAGTTCCCTACCGTTCCCTATGAAATACTTTGGTGTTTTCAATGGACGTATAATATACGCTTGTGAAGTACAAGGCCCAAAAACGACTAGCAGTCATATTTTGCAGTCATATTTCTCCCCAAGGTATTGACCTCCAAGAATATGACTGCAAGTAGTCACTAGTCATCTTCAATCATATTTTTGCAGTCATAAAACATTGCCGTTGTTGTAGTGGTATCCTAGGCGGACCTCGACTTGGAGGACTATCAACAACATCTTTCTCCACATTACCCTTAGAAAAATCAATGGTTGCCGCCGCCACGTCTATGGCGGAGCACATCACATAAGGCTTGGAATAATGAGTCAGCAAGCAGCTCCCCCCGGCTGAATCTAAACTTCTAGACAATGATGCCTTAGTTAAAGAACGTAAGCACTTTGTCAATTGCTTCTCCGGGGACAACAAGGAAAATGTGATGCACCCACTTGAAACAAAGGAATAACCCCCGCGCAAACATAAAGACTTGATTTATAATTCGAAAACCCCCCTATATATTAACAAGATTGTAAAATTTACAAAGTTTATTATCCGGCAATCAAAAATTGTATAATATATGTTCAAAAACCATCAAAGTCTATACACTAAGACCATAGATTCGAGCCTGTGAGCGATTGATTACCCATCCTTGTAATCAACCTAACACAACTAGGTTCTTGTATTTTATTTTCAATTATTCTACTATAGAGTGCCTAGGCGTTGGTTCACTGTGCCTTCCAAGCAATGAATATTTTGTAATGCCTAAGTAACTCAAGTAGTGAAAATAACTGAAAACTTAAGTTCAAAGTAGATTTAATTGATGCTTTTAGCCAATATTAAAGTCATTGTGGTTTTTTCCTAGAAGTTGGTTCAGACCTATGCTTTTGATTTATATTTAAAGAACATCTCTTGCCCTTTCTAACACTATAAAATTTACTCCATTCCGACTTTCCTAGTGGAAATTATAGAAGAATGAAGTTTAGACTACTAATCGGTCTTCTAAACTTCATCCATAGGTTTCTAAGATTCTAACTATTGAAATAGGATGAAACTTTGCATGTAACCTCTTAGTGATTATTTCTACTGGTGTGTCAAGTTTCACCTACTTTGGATAATTCTTTTAGGTTTTCATCTAATTCAAGTCTAAACTTCATCCTTCTAGTTTCCTTCTAATTTGGAGTTGTTGTTCAAATTGAATGATACTTCTGGACTTAATTTAGCTTCTTCTATGCACCTATGTCCCTAATTATCTGCTTCTAATCCATGTTAGATGTGTTTCAAAGATCTTGGTTAAGTTCTAAGCTGTAGTCTGACTAATGTCAATTTACTATTTTTAGAGTTTTAAGATTTTTTTCTTTTAGGTCTTGATTCTAGATTCCTAAGTTGATTTTAATCTTCCTAATCAGATCTTCCTATTAAAAGTTATGGGTGGATGAAGTTTGACTGCTAATTGGTTATTCAAACTTCATCCCTATTTTTTTCTTAATTGATAACTTGGATTTGGATTTTTCTTTCACTCCTGACCTCTAGATTTTTATCTTTGTCAATTCTACTCAACTTGTTTCAAATTTCCCAACTCTATCTATTTCTCATTCATTTTGCTATCTAAACTTCATCTAGCTCTAACTTTCTTATTTTAAGTTGGAACTCTAAGTCTGAAAACCTCTAAACTAACTTTACAACATTTTGAATCTAAAACTTGAAAGAAAGTTGATCTTACCACTCTGAATTGAAAGGCTAATTCGGCCACTATATTCTAGAGAGCCAACTTTAAAAACTAATAGCAATAAGTGGGGTTATGAACTTACCTCGGGAAGGACGTCATTTGGAAGGTTATTCAAGACTTCTTCCCACTCCACAGCGTTTGCCATGGTTTGAATGAGATTACAATTTTTGCTTACAGCTTAAAATTGGAGTTTTGATACAAAGTTGCCAATTTTTAGACTTTTTCTTTCTTTCTACCCAACCTCTTTTCCTTTTACACTATTGAAACTACATTATTGATTTTCAAGTCAACTCTTAAAATTTGATGCAATAATGTTTTTAATAATTGACTTTCCTATCCTATCCAAGTCAATTATTATTCTATCTACAACTAATGGTTTGAAATGAACTTCTAAAATTTTTGCCTTAATTCCTATCTTCTTCAATTCTCCTTCCAACTTGATATAACTACCTTCCAACTCCACTCATTCTTCACAATTTCATCACTATTGAGTTTGGGAACTCATTATATAGGCTAGAAGAGAGAAAGAGTTTGTGAGATAGTTGCTAAACCCTTCTTCCTAATTGAGAATTACCATCTCCTAATTTCCTTCTAATTTCGATTTTAATTTTTTTCCTAATTTCAACTTATCCCTCCTAATTTCTTCTATTTTTTCTTCCTACTCTCCTTCTTTTCCTAACTAATAAAACAAACAAACAAACAAACAAACAAAAAACAAACAAATTCCTAGTTTGTTTTGTTGAGGGGGGGTCAATTTCCCTTCTTTATGCCTTCTCGCCTCTCTCGGGGGCTCCTAGGCTTTACCCGGGGGCTCCTAGGCTTCACTCGAGGGCTCTTGGGCTTACCCAAGGGATCCTAGGCTTCACCCGGAGGCTCTTGGGCCTGTGAAGAAGGATTGGCTTTCACAATCAACAAAAGTTTGGATTTTTTGGAAAATTTTCTACGACAAATGGTTGTTGTTTACTACTAAAATTTAAGGTGGTTTTCTAGAATATCACAAGGCTTCTACATTCTATTTTCTAAGCCATGAGGAGAGTCCTTTTCTACAAGGTAAGTTCTAAAGGTTTCAATGCTTTGCTGTATTTTTAAATATGACTCCAATTCTAATAACTTCTAAATAAGGGGGAGTCAAAGCTTTGCTGTATTTGGGAAAAAACCACGAGCATACGAGACAATTTTGACAAGCCAACTTGTCAAAAACCATCATAACACATTTAGATCTAGGAAATTAGTACAACCATTTGTTAGTACAAAAACGTATACAAAGAAGTTAGTACACACATATATAAACTCTAGGGAATTTCTCAATTAAGGAATTCCCACTTAGAAGGTTAGATATTCATGAAACACACATTAGAAGCCCCTCAAAGCGGCATCGCCAAGGTACAATAGAGGGTTGGAACTAGGATTAGTACAACAAAATAAACTTCTCGAAATGACCAAAGTTAGTGCACAAAAACTTTACAAAGACATAAAATAAGTTAGTAAGGTTTGAAGGGACCCCAAAGTCCTTCAAAACTCATACAACAACACAACTCAGAGCTTAAAAAGCTCCAAAAATACGTGTCTTGCAACTTTGATCTCAAAATGACCAAAAAATTCAACTAAATGAACCAACGTGTTATAAAGCCGGAAAATGGCTAGAAGGGGTGTTTTGAGAGAAAAGGGGTGCCCTTATATACTCCTCCAAGGGCACCCACCTCCTCTCATTTTTACAAGGTAAACTTATCGTTTAGGATTTTGATCCTGAATTCTCCAATTTTGACTTCTACGTTGGTCCAAAACCATAACTTTTGAAGATTAACTCCAAAAAAATTGCGCCATTGGCTTCAGAAGACCATTTTTAGCCCAAGAGAATCTCTATCTCTTTTTCCGACGCTTAAACTGCAAAGAATCTTAGCGCCAACTTAACACTAAAATGGAGTAAAAATCCAACTTTTGGAGTTTGATTGTTCTATAAAATGTAACTAGCCTAGGCTCTTTAGTAGGTATAAGGGAGTAAGAAAAGACCCCTTTTTGACTTCATTCCAACTCCATGTGCTCCCGATACGCTGGTCAACTCCACATTAAATCTTCAAATTCATCGGTCTTGGAGGATCTTGTTTATTTTTTATACTTCCAACTATCAAAACACTACAAAACTTGTTAAAGCACATTATTAACTTAAAGGAAGCTATGCTGATTTTTAGTGAGATTTTACCGCACCTCGAGTAATTTCCATGAATTTCCTATCGTAGGTTTAGGCGATTGACCACTCGGAAAAAGATCTTTAGATGATCAGAAAAAAACGAGACTTTTGTGGAACCTCTCATGGAATTCCACAATATATGTGCAAGTTTAGATTTCTTACCTTGTACCTTTTCTAAGGAGAATCGAATCTTGCTATCTCCTTTAATTTCTGGTAAATAGATTATCTTCCAACGAAAGGGAATCTTGGCAAACCGATTCCGTCGCTGGACTTCTGGCATGATTCTCACTTCAAATCATTGAACTTAGGTTGTAGATGCCATTTTTTGGTCTATCTTGAGTTTTCTTCACCTATAGGCTAATAATTGGGATTTCTACTATTTCATCGGTGGAATGGGAAAACTATCTTAGGGTTCTCACATAGTCCCCTCGAACCATTTTTAGCCAATTTGTGTTCACATGAACAACAGGTTTAGACAGGGTTGACAAATTTGAACGTCTAACCCAAAATCGCGTCCAAAATGAAGATGTCTGAATGTGGCAAATGCTGCGTCCGCTGGGTAAAACGGAGCTGTCCGTCCGATTTACCTTGGAGTAAATCCAATCGCCTGCGTCCAATTTCCGACGCAATCGCGGCCATCGAATTTCAGATGCAGTTTTCGAGGCGTTCGATTTTGGATGTAGTTGCTGCCGTCCAAAATCAGACCTAGTTTTAGGGGCGTCCAATTTTGGATGCAATCGCAGCTGTCCTCCTAAATTGAAAATATGAAACAAATCATAATCCTCTTGCCTTTCAAAAGTATTTAAATTACAACAAGTATGAAGTCAAAGTTCTTAAATTATTTAGTCATCTTGCAATATATCATGCTTCATTGAAGAAAAATAGCACACAATCAATTGATATTTTGTATTGAATTCATCTTTGGTTTAGTGCCTTCTCCAAAAATAATAGTATTACCACCATCAATAAGTTTAGGATATAACAATCAAAGTCTCAAACAATCAATTGTCATTACAACATTTTGTGCTCTATGTAATATGAGTACATAAACATCTAAGCCTATGTCCTTTCTATTTTTAAGGATTGTAATCAACATCTCCTATCACCTCTGTCCCACTACTCTTACACCCATTTCCCAATCTTGCGTCTTCGTTGTCAGATGTGTCTTTCATATCATCTGATGAAGAGCCTAGACATATCACTCCTCCCTTTTGTACTTGCGTGGATGGAAGGGGTCTTGTTCATGTGTCCTTTTTGAGTTCGGAACATGTGTACGTGCATTAAAAGGGTTTCCAATGACTTTTGTTTTTTTCATTGGGGATATTACAAAAGGTTGCATAACTCTTTTTTTACTGACTTTAGGTGACCCTATGCCCTCTAATTTTCCTGTTGAGGGCCCTCCATTGCCTCCATAAATGATTATCTTTGGTGTGTTTGAAGATTCTGGTGTAAACATTGACAATTTTGTAGGGCGTCGTGGTGGTGCATGACAAAAATGCCGAATGAACATTGCAACCAATGTCTCATCTTTATCAACATCAGTGAATGATAAAATGCTTTGACTTGGAGTGACTCTAGGCCACCTTTCTTTTGAAATATTTGCAAGCCGTTTTCCAAGCCCTAAGCTTCCAACGCCATCCCAAGTTTGACTAGTGGTTTTCAATTGTGCATGTGTAGAGATGCTAGATAGTGGTACTTCGAGATCTTGCATGAGTTGCTTCTTGCTTTTTCCATTGTTGCAAGAAATTGGACTTCTAAACCCCACTACATATAGATCAACATTCTTCTCTACTTCATTTGGCTTAGGATTTGGAATACTTGGTTCACCACTATTTGCGCTTGCCAATACAATTGTTGATTCAACACTTGTATTGCCCATGTTCATTTTGACATTCACCTCCCAAGGCTCACATCCTTCCTTGCCAATGTATTTGTCATTTTCTTCTGCTCACACCACTCCTCTAAACGGAGACTCAAAAATTTGAAGATCTTCATCCATTCTTTGAGTTCCATCATTTGGAATCGTTTTCTCATTGGCCTCTACACAAGCATCTTCTTTTTCCGATAAAACTTTTTCGCTACTCATGAACCTACTTTCATCTACGAATCTAGCTATTGAACGTACATCTTCATCATACCCATCATTATCCTCATCCAATGAAAAGTCATAGATGTCTCGATGATTGCCTCCAAGATCTTCATTGGGCCGACTTGAACTATCGAACATTTCATCATCAAAATTGTGCTCGTTGTAATTTATGGCATCTTTGTCATCCAATAGAGGCCCACTTGACCCACCATCCTCCTCGTCTTCCGAGATAGACTCCTTTGAATTTTCCTAATCCACGTTGTTATCGTACCACTTCTTCTCATCATTTTCCTTGGATGCTGCCAAGACTTTGGAATTGGTGTACACATACACCAAGTCTACTGCCCTTTGCGTCGTCAACTTGTTTCGAGATTTGTTGTGAACAAAAGAATAACTACTCCAATTTCATTCACATGAAGACGAAGATACCGGTTAGGCCAAAATTCTCTTGGCAATTGGAGCAATGAGCTTCCTACACGCACCCTCAAAATCCCACTAAGCATGCGTCAACAATTGTTGCTCATCCAATTTCAGCATGTTGTGAAACGGAGGTTCCCTATGGTAGAAGGCTACAAATTCCACTAGTAGAAACCCACGTTTTTCTTGACAGTTTTTTCTAGACATTCACATGTTTTCCATGTTAATAGTGATGTCAAATAAAACATCTATTAGTGTTCTTTTACGACCGAGGCATACTCTCCTTATTTACAAATTTTCATTAGAACACGCTTACATGCATCCATTGCATCTTGGTCATTGGCTAGTTCTTTATCATGCAGAAGGTACGGATTCAAAAGAGCTCCTGCATAATGTAGATCTGTCTCCCCCATTTCACGGCGTCTAAAAAATGATTGCTCTAGTGGTTCAGCCAAGTTTGTTGCTAAACAAAAAGGATGCCCTTCTAGACTAAGGACATGTTTTTCTAAATTCCTCATAATATGCAACACCTTACTCATGCACGACGTCTTTGCATCCAAATCACATAGACCATACACAACGGGGGCCACCAATTCCCGCAAATTTGTCCACTGGTTTCAATAATGTTCTTCTAAAATGTACCTCTTCACATCACGAGACTTTATGCGAGATTTGGCTTTGCCATAGTTGTTCAGTATATTCACATATGCCACCCATTGTGGGTCCACTACACTTTGTTACAATGTTCTTTTGACTTCTAGCATACGATCAATCATGATAAATACAGAGGCGAACCTTATTTCTATCGGCTTCAACAAATTGTACTTCGTCTCATACTTCCAAAATATAGCAAGTGGCATGTGTCTTTTCTTGAAGAAATTCATTACGATTTGGGCTCTCTTTACCGACTTTTCAATCCATTTTTCTTTTCTCCAATCTTTGAGCAACTTGTAAGTTCAAGGCATGCACCATGCATTCTTGAAAAAAAATGTGTGGATATTTATTGGATACCAAATTCCATGCTGTTGGATTCACTGGAGCATTGTCTGCACTCACTTGCACCACATTTGTAGGACCCACTTGGTCTATGAATTTTTCTAAAACAATAGTAAAATATCTTTAGTCTTTTCAACCCCACTTGTATCCACCAATCTAAGGAATTACTCACCCACTAAAGATACAAATTACAAGCATGGCATTTATCAGTGGACAATTTGTAACTGAGCTCCATCCATCAATGGAGAATGTTGCTCCAAACTTTCTGACGCTATCTTCAGTCCTTTTATGCACCTTCACTACAACATCTGCCTTGGCTTGCTCAAGCAATTTATGTTGTAGATCATGATATGATGGCGGAGTATAGGACCTATTATACTTGAACATTTTTTTCACTACTTCTCTAAAAGCTACGTTTCGGATTACAGAAAATGGTATATTTGCCGCATAGAAGAAATGGGCCCACACTACATTCAATTTATGTTGTAGATCATGATATGATGGCAAAGTGTAGGACCTATTACACTCGAACGTTTTTTTCACTACTTCTCTAAAAGCTACGTTTCGGGTTACAGAAAATGGTATATTTGCTGCATAGAAGAAATAGACCCACACTGCATTCAACTTCTGTTTGTTTGCTTCTTGAAAGCCATCCAAAAGCCTACTTTGCATTGGAGGCCTAATGCTTGAGGCCCTGGGAGTCTCACATGCCCTACATGTTTGCATACTTGGGATTATGTTAGAACCCCCACCAATGACTTCTTCCAGTATTGTACAAGAATCTTCTTAGGTAGAGTGTGGCATGCCCCTCCCATTTGACATATCGCATTCAACCATAAGCGTGTTGTTGCCATCCACATTTTCAACAACACATCTTCGTGGAAATGTCCCATTGCATTGAAGAAATAGAGTTTGAATTTGCAAAGACGATTTAAAACACAAACTCACTCTCTTATCACGGAAACCTATTGCCAATTCATATCCTAAGTGACTCAACATATGACTCATTTTCTTGGCAAAGACGGAGTTGTAAATCTTGCATTGTAATTTACTCATGGATGGGATGCCATACCAAGCGGAAAAATCCTTGCTCATAGTGACAACTTTTGAACTTCAACTTCTTCAAATTCGAAAGTTATTGAAAACGTAAACACAAGTGAACCAATGTTTAAAATTGGACAATAAGCTCATGCACAAAGCCTTGAAATTCAAGGCCCTCTTTCCACCAAACGATGCATTACCAACCAAGGGACACAAAATAAATTGCAGCTCCTAGCCCTTGGAAATTGTAGTGTTCAGTGGATTTGGAGTGCTTTCATATGCCTTCTTTCTTCTATTTATACTCTGTAGCTCAATACATGTGGTGTTGACTATTATTCAGAAATAAGAATTTAAAAATCATTACCAACAAACTAATTATCCTGGACAAGCTCAAAAAAACGTAGATGGCCCTCCGATCTGGCCAACCCGTTCGAACAAGCCGTCCGATCGAGCCATCCCGTCCGAACAGGCTGTCCGATCGGGCCATCCCGTCCGATTTGTTGGTATAGATTCAAGACTTTAGGTAGGTTTAGTTTCAAATACAATTGTTTCCCATCATCAACACAAGGCTTACCAAAGCATTTGGACTTGGCTTCTTCCTTTCAAAGAGGTCACAGGTTCAAATTCCGGCTCTAGTCAATTGTTTCAAGTGTGCTAATCAAATTTAGATTAACAAATTTGTAAGAGTTGATTAGAGCTTTTGTAATACAACAATTTTTTGGGTTCATAATTTTTGCAATGAAATAATGAATGGATGGAAAAGGACTACATATAATATGAACAAATCATGATATCACAGTGAAAGAAGTTAGAGGCAACATTGAACCATGAGGTGTAATCCAAGCACTTGGCTTGTTTTTTTCGGGGAGGTCAAGGGTTCAACTCTCGGCTCTAGTCAATACTTTCAAGCATGCTAATCACCCAAACTTAGATTAACAAGCTTAAAAGTATTGATTAGAGTTTTTGTACCACAATTTTTTGAGTTCATATTTTTTGCAATGAAATAATGGATGGATGGAAAAGGACTACATATAATATGAACAAATCATTATATCATTGCGAGTGAAAGGCCACATTTGACAAAAAGGTGGAACTCAAATTAGCATGAATTGAAACTTGCAAGAAGATCGAAACATATTATGAATATGAAAATATACATAGCTATATATTAAAAAAGAAGACATTTATACATAGATATAAAAGGCAAAACAAGAAATATTGTGATTACAATTATTTACTACTATTGAATCCTCGTGACATTCAAACAAAAGTCTATAGAGTATATAGTTCTATTACTTCTATTGTAATAGACCTATTGGTCCATTTCTATTTAATTCTAAATCATTGTTGCCCTCTCCCAAACCACCAGAGGACCCCTCTTGATTGTGTTGCGCCACTTGAGTAGCGATCCTTGGACTTTCCCAACGAGATTTTTCCTAAGGCTTTTCGAGCCAAAGAACTGTTTTGATTTGTTTGCCTTGTCAACAATGCCAAATTGTCAAACTGTTTCCGGAGAATAGTCATCGTCATCTTCAATCTTCCACTTTTGTTTTCACTTTGGAGTCAATTTACATCCTTTGCCTTTAAGGCTCTCAAAGTAGCGTCCACTCGATTTACTATCCCATTCACCACTTCGTCATCATTGGAACTGTATAATGTGCTTCCTTTGGTGGCTCCTTCCAATACGAACGCCCTCCATTGATCTATGATTTCGGCCACCCTCCTATCAAATGCCCCTGCTACCTCCACGAACAAATTCCCTTTGTTTGATTCTCCATCCATTTCCACAAGAATACAAATTGATGCAACTTCTTCCAGCTTTGATAAGAACAGTGCCCTACCTATGGGAACGTGGTTGTATGCCTCTTATTATTTACTGAAGCCAAGAAAATGCTCTACCTCTATCCAATTGCTATCTGGCCCTTTCTGCACTTCTTTTTCAGGAAACCGGAAAAAATTCTGGTGTTGCATGCTCCAATGCCCTCCCATGCTGCGACAAAACAATTTACAAGCCTCACCATCATTAATGGCATAAGCCTGCAACTCCACTTCCCTATTTTAGGTCATCCACATAAAAGAATCCACCGGTTGCTTAGATCCATCATATAGTTCATGCTTCTGCTCCTTTAGATCCCATATGAGAGGTTTCTCCTAATGCGAATAATTTTGAAATTTGCATGGCATTTGATTAAGTGGAAGAATCCATCTATTGTATTCGTGTCTAGGGGGCATACCTTTCAAGATACCAAACATTTTATAGAACCTAGGACTCAAAGGAGAACGGCACTCGGCCACAAGCGGACCGAAAAAGGGATGCTTGCACAACGCATTTGATATGAAAAATGTGGCAACAATGGCCCATGGTGAAGGCTCCTTCGGACCCAAAAGGACCTTGGCAAATGCTACAATGACCCTTCAACATTTCATTGTCTGGATTAGATCTATGCACAACTATCTTCTCGTTCTTCTTAATGTGTGTTGAAAGCATTGTGTAAGGAATCCATCCTTCCTCTCCTTCAAAAGCCCATTTGATGTTGTGATTATGGGCTAGTGATTCCTTCTTGAAATGGTTCAATCGCTCGTACATGGCATCCATGTCTCCTCAACATGTCATTGGCATTGACCTCCAAGAATGTTGCTCGAGCGCGCTCTTGAACTTCTTCAAAGAAGCCTCAACGACATTGCAATCTTCATCCAACTTCATTGCAAGGGTGCAAAGCCCGATCATTGCCCAAGATGCTAAAGACGGTTTGTCTTGAAGCTGTTGTATCCATGTCAACCACCAAGACTCCGATCTGCTCTCCGGCATACATTCATCCATGTTCTCCACTTGTTTCATCCGGTCCAACCTCAACTGAAGAAGGATGTTTTTTTGGTTTGCCTCATTCAATCTTTGAGTCAACTCACTCCAAGTTGGAACCTCATCCATGTTACAGGTCTCAAATTCTTCCACTACTTTGGCCTTTTCAAATGGAAGAGAGAGTTGATCGCTCTCTTCAGTTTCTTGCGACCTTAGTAGTTGGTTCTCCATTTTGGATAGGCCTTGTTCTTTGTTTTGTTCCTTCAAATATTTGTCGCGATACTTCTTCCTTGACATCAGCAATTGCCTTTCCAAAAACTCATAGCTTTCAACGACCCTCTCATACTTTTTACTCCACTTGTCATTCTTTTGCTCCAACTCCAAGATTTTCTGCAAGTAGTTGTACTTCTCATCAAGAAGTGATAGCACTCCACTAGCAAACTTGTGAAAAGGCAAATCCACCCTTCAATAGTGGATGTGATAGTGTGGCTAAATTCTTAGCCAATTCCATAGCCAACATGACCATTTCAGCTACAACTTTAGTTGAACATGTTATTGCCTGAGCGGATGTCACAAAATCTTGAAACAAGGCCTTATTCGTTAATTTGAGACAAAATCATGATTTTGAGATTTTGAAAAAGGATTGCAAATCATTGTTGAATTTATAGTTGTTGAGCTCTACAATAAGTACTGCTCAAATCAAAGCAATGATTGAAAGACTATAACATGTCGCCCATAATGACTTTGGGGAAGCGACTCCAAATGCATTCATACATAAGAAGACGTGGAAATGCGAGTGAATTTAAGTACATTAACATTGCTTTATTTGTGGAGTCCAAATGCACACAGTGTATGTAACAGTCGCTTTCAATGTCTACTAAACGGAATGTAGCATCAAGCCAAAAGATTTCAAAGAACATATGTAAAGGCAGTCTAAAAACGATGCATACAACTAGTATAACTCTTTTTCTCTATAAATGGTGCTATTAATAGTAAGGCTCACAGATGAAAGTGAGATGTTCAAAAAATTCCATCTCTTTTCTAGATGATTTTCTCTGTATATGATGCTATTAATAGTAAGTTAGTCGTAGAAGGTTAAGTGATTAAAAATTTACATCACCTCCATAGGATTGGCTGTTGATTGTACAATTGCTATTGGCTCCATCCATTGCTTTGAACTTTGCTAGTCCTCCCATAATATCCTCACATCGAGAATGAGAGAACAATCTAATTGGAACGTCCACTACATCATGTAGGAGGTGCCTTTGAAATCCACTCACTTGGCGCTTTGACTTTTGGATGCTTTGTGGGACCTCGGAAGCCGAAAGAGATCTCGACCCTCAAAGAGGTGGCCTTGGTAGCGACACATTGCCATTTTCTATGACGGAATGTCCAATACGAGAACGCCGTTGTTCCCTACAAAGTTGTTGACGGAATACTATGCCGCCGGACAAACACTGCCTAGGGCGCATGGAGTGCAAGGGACGAAGTCGTGTATCCTGAAGTTCAGATAAAGCAATAGGAGCATCCGTCTTCAATAAGTCACTGTGTAAGTCAATTTCCAACAGAGATGTGGATCTCGGCGTTGTTGACGTACTCACATCGGTACTAGGAAGAGAGGATGGAATGCCATCCTCGCCTCGAGGAGAACGGTGTGCCTCTAGAACGGAAAGGTTTAATCTTCGGCTCGTCGAACCATCTGTCCGTTGATCAAGTGGCAAAGAGTGCCCTCGACTCGAAGATGTCCGTTTGAGTGGCGACGGAGAATACACGGGAGTCCTACCTGGTCCATGGCTTGGGGGTCTGTTTACGACCCCATCCTCAATGTTTCCTTTGGAATAGTCTATGGTGGCAAAAGCTGCATCTGTTGTAGAGTACAGCATATACGGCTTGGAAAGTGGAGCAGTCCCACAGCTTCCACCCACAGAAGCGGACCCCCTAGAGATGGACTTTTCGGATCTTGAAAGCAGACTTCTCATCACTCTTTGTCTTTTTGGTGGATTAGTGAAGTCTCCAACCTACTTCAACTACAGTTTCCTTAAGCCTACGTTTAATACCATTTCATAAGAAACGAACAACTTCAATATCAGTGAAAACAGAGACAAACTGGTAGCCATAGAAAGATATTTCTGAATCAGAAGACATGAGAATCAAGTGAGTCAAATGTAAATTCAATATATTATGTATAAAAACCTCAAGATACAAAAAAAGGTCAACAAAGAGTATGAATCCTTAGAGACAACAAATCTACAAAAGAGCATACTTTCTACGTCGCCCTTTCTCTACGACCACTCCTATCCCAGGAAGCTCAAATCGGAAACCCATCATCTTCGAGGACTCTCTCATTCCGCCAATGATCTGCTCTAAGCGGTCGTCACCTACTGTGGAAGTACGCAACATCCATATAAACATAAATAATAGACAATAGTAATTATATAGAGTAGAAATTTTCAAAATTTCCGTAATGGGTAAGGAATAGGAAGCCTAAAACCAGAAATAGGAATTAGAGGCTTTACGGAAAACCTTAAACTGTAATTAGGGTTACAGTCGGATCCGGAAACCCTATCTGGAAACCCTAACCCTAATCCGGAAACCGGAAAGTTCCGGCCAAGTAGGCCCTAGAGCCTAGTCCGGCTAGGGAACTTGCGGAAACGCCAAGCCAAAAAGCTACTTAACCCCCGCTGTCTTCTTCATTCTTCCTCTTTCTCCACGTGATTATCGTGATGGCGCTTAGTGAGTGAAAGTGTGGTGAGATAGGAACGCGTTAGGGAGAGAAGGGGAGGCCGGTGCCGATCGCACCGGAAAGTAGAACGGAAGATTAGCGGAAACTTAGCGGATCAGGCGACGGAAACTTAACGGAAACTTAGCGGAAACATTAGCGGAAGTGAGTCGGAAGTAAGGATAGAGTATGTCGGTGGTTATGGCAAGACCCAGTGTGCTACGGAAGTCAGGGATCACGGCCCGGATGATCAGTTCAGAAATCCCTGAGAATCCGGAACACCACCATCAGCTGGAGGATGACTTGACGGATATGGGGTGTCTGGGGTTTCTAAAGAGACCCTGGAATATCCATAGCGAGGAAATGATAGATGAGCTAGTCTACGGCGCTCCGAACCAGTATCACCTGACCGTTAGGGGTCGTCTAAAGTCCTGGACAGCAGAGATATGGGCCGGAGTCTATTTCGCGTCCTCTAGACGATCCGGATGGGCCGGACGGATGGAGAAATTCGCCGCGGATAGGTTCCGGAACCCGGCGGATCCAAAGGAGGGTTACACCGCGTCCGACTGCCGGAACCCTAGGGACCAAAGACTCTTAGAGTTTCTGAGCCCCATCCTGTATCCGGAAAAGCCCAGCCGGATTACAGTAACCCTGGCAAACACGGTATTTGGAGCCTTGGGGGAAAGGGGGAAACCGGCCCCTAGACCAGTTAGCTGGGGGCTCATTATCCAGTCAATAGTGGATAAGCTTTCCGGAAACCTGGTGGGAAAGAAATCCAGTCCCATCAGTCCGTACCTCCTCCACTTGTATCACAAGCAGGAGGTACTCAGTAGTCCGGAAGACATCATCTACCGGTAGGGAGATAGCTTGCTCTGATACGGTCTTCCTCCGGATTCGGATCCGACGGATGAGGAGCCGGAAGAGGAGGAGAAGCCGGAAGTGGAGCATGACTCAACGGAGAGGCACGACTCCCGCCGGAAGAGCATGGACCCAGAATCAAGAGGGAAGAGCTAGCTTCCGGATCTTGTTCCATCCCGGAACACTGATCCGGATCTGGATATCTTCGAGTCGACCATCTCCTAGCTGCGGAGTCAGAAGGCTTCCAACGACCGGATGGCCACCTTGATCCGGAGAGTCTGCACAGTATTAAAGGTAGCGGACGAGACGGAGATCGTGGAGGCGATCAAGAGCAGACCGGATCCGGAGATGATTCGCCTGTTGGAGGGACGGATCCGGGCAGTGGAGGCGGAACGCGACCATCTTCAAAACTGCGCAACGTGGGCGGAAAGGGAGATGAACACCGCCAACAAACGAGCGACGGATGCGACGGAGCTGGTCCGGAAGTTGAGAGACCTCATCGACCCGCCAGCGGATATCATCACCCGATCCGCGCTCTGGAACAACCAGATGACCCGGGAAGGCCACATTTCCGGAACCAAGGTTGTGAAGATATTGGTAGAGTTCGAGGCGCGGATCGAGGTCGCATTGAAGGAAATGCGTCACTTGGTCGTCCACTTCGATCCACTCAGTGGATTGGAGGAGTTTCCGGAAATACCCGGAGGTGAGTTCCAAGAGACAACACAGCTGAACTTGGAAGCACGATCGTCAGCCCAGCAACTCGGAAGATCCTCGGTGCAGAAGGAGATGACGGATGGGAGGAGGATTCCGGATCCGGTTTTGACACCCCGGAATACTTCGGTAAACCTCTTCCCACCCATTCCGGATCCCACTGCAGACGTAACGGCGATGACGGAGGATCCGGTTGGGATTCAAAATCCGGCCCGGACCCATCCGGAGGAGTTCACACATATGCAGCAGGAGACTCCTCCGCGGCCACCACCGTCAACCCCCATCGAGATCATTGACCTGGAGAAGAAGAAGGCCACCAGGCGGAAGGTCAGCAGCAATCCGGAGGAGGTTCTTGAATCGGATGAAGAGGAGGCAGTGACGAACTCGTCTTCCGAGTTGGAGTATACGGAGACGGATCCAGGTCCGCCAAGGACCCGATCCGCAACGAAGTCCACCCCGCCGAAGCAGATCCGGCCGAAGGCGCCAACCCGGATTTCGAAGGGCGGAACGTCAGCGAAGAAGGCGCGGAAGGGTAAATGACTAGGTTGCGTAGTTGGATTGTTAGTTTTAGTGTTTTGTCTTCATCGCGGGTTTTCCGGATGTGGGATCCGCTGATCCGGAATGCTAAGTAGTTCCGGATTTCTAGGAATTTAACGGCTTTCCATTTTTCCCGGAACAATCACTTGGCAGTTGTCCGGATTTTCAGCTAGCCGTTGGCTGCTTTTTCTTTGGACCGCTTTGGTCGTGTTGTTTTGGTTTTTAAGGGCGGGCCGGCCTGTGGCCTGTCATTCCATTTTGTGTCATTCAATCTGAGCACCCAAGAGTAAACACCTTGGGAATCATTATCTTGTGTATCGCGTCTTGATTACTTGTGTGTGTGAATCCGGGAGAGTGTGCAAGGTAGGAGTCCGGATTGGTTGGTATCTGGATCCGGCTGAAGGTGTTTTGCAGAATAGTTTAGATTGAACTTGAGGAGCTGTGCGTGGTGCCTTTAAATCGCTGGAACGGTGATCCGGTGGGATCCGGTAGTGGTCAGGGAGCTAATCCAGAACTCATGAGTAGTTTCGTGCGGAAGTCAGCAGCCGCCAAGTGGAACATTCCTAAACCATCGGAAGGTCTGCCAACCTCAAGAACGGTCAACAGCTAGGAAGTAAGCCCTTTAGTTCCGGATTCCAACTATCCGCGGTTGTTTTGCGGTTGAGTCTAGTTTACAAGTGAGGAGCTGTGCGTGGTACCTTTAAATCGCTGGAACGGTGATCTGGTGGGATCCGGTAGTGGTCAGGGAGCTAGTCCGGGAACTCGAGAGTAGTCCTGTGCGGAAGTCGGCAACCGCCTAGTGGAATATTCCCAAACCACCGGAAGGTCTGCCAACCTCAGGAGTAAGCGAAAGCTTGATTCGGAAAATAGTTGAGTGTCGTTGTAGTAAGGGCGGGTGAGGGTGTAACTCTGTGTGACCTACCTTCCGGGTGGCCACCCGGAATGTTGTGAGAGGGACCATCTTTCCTCCTTACCGGATTGAGAACTTTGAGGACGGATAGTGGTTTGTTGTTTAGGAATCGATACGTGTGTTACTTGAGTGGTGATGTTCCCCACCCCTCGGAAAGAACAAGTGAGGACCCTCTGAGGATAAAACAAAGGTACCAAAAACCAGTGTGACGGATAGTGAGAGTAGAAATCCGGATCAAGGTGGATCCGGATTTGATTCCGGAAGACAGTATTTCCGGAACTTGGTGTTTGTGTTGTGCCGGATCCTACAGCGGATTGTCATTTCCGGGTAGATCCGTAGTTCCGGACACTTATCTATCACGACAACATCTGAAATTCCCTGGGACGATAACTCGTGTCATCTTAACGCTTTTGTGGTGTTAAAGATACCTACGCCTAGACTGCGCGTACGACACCTACCGATAGAGGGTTCCTTCCAATCCTATTTTCTTTGACGTATCGCCGCAATTGGCCAGGATCACAATTCACATCTAGACGACGGAGCCACGGCAGGAGCTGTCCCACAAGCACGTCGTCCCTTCGTTTGTCATGGCTCCACGTCTCTAAAAAAATGGCATTACTATACTCATTACAGACGCTCTTATCCGGAGAGTCGTCAATGAGAATGGTGTTGTCCGCGGTAAACGAAGTGGTCACGCTAGTATTGTTAAACAATGTCTCGGAAAGAACTTTCATACACAGCATTTTGGCCCAATGATGAAAGAACTATCCGGGAGAGACCTCTATCTTGGTACATTCTTCCTATCCTAGGACAACGTAGGGCAATCTGCACCCACCAAATAGGTGCTTGGCGATGGGATCGGCATTACGTTTCAACATCGTGGTCCAAACCACGACATTGTTCGTGATCGCCGAAACCTGTCGGAGGAATTCACCCAGATTTTGCTGAGCGAATACCGCTTTGGGTCCAATAATGGTGGGGTTCCGATGACACAGAACTTTGTCTTCGACTCAATAGGGCCTAAATTTATTAGCATAAGACTTCATGGCGGTCTGACAGAGGACCCCGTTCAAGTCGAAGACAATGTTCAACTACTTCCTCCGTGTTGGAGGCACTAACAAGGGCACATTCCTCGGCACAATCTCTCTTCCGCACTCCGTTTCTACCTGATCATAGCATGACAACAAAGAAATGGGGTTACCTGTAAAAATGCAGGAGATGGAGAGCCAAAAATCGATTGTTTGCATTGAATTTCGTTTAGCAACTGCGGTCGTTCGTTAGATAAAGCTTTTAGTGGCAGTAGATGTTGCACGCTATAGATTTTTTTGAGTTGAGAAACCAAACATTGAAAACAAAAGTTCATCAGACCGACGAACACTAGATGTTTTGAAATTCGCATATTTTATTTACATATGTTACACAATATAGACAAAAAACGTTTCTTTTATTGGCCAATAAAATTGTACACTCAAAACTATGCTGCATTATACTACACCAAGAGGCAGAATAGACGGGATCGCCGTCCGCGCCCAGAAATCACGAAGTAGCCACACCATCCTATCAAGTAGCATGAGTAGAAATGAGATTCAACACTACTCAGAGAATTGGAGGCAACACCAACACCAGACAATTGTGACCGATTCACATTATTATCTTGGATTCAATCAAAATAGTAAGGGTCAGAGGATTGTACCTGAGCGGATTCAGCCGCTTGAGGCTCAACCCCCTCCACAACTGCCAAACCTGAGGGCCCTCCCTCTTGTACCGCATTTGTGTCTTGCATATCATCGTCACTAGCCTCATAGTCGACCTTCTCCTCATCAACTGACATTGATGAGGGATTGTCATGTAGAGAGTCGAAAGATGTTCTACAAATCGGGACAGCCTCCACTACGGCAACAACATCGGTTGCTGTTGATGCTCTAATTCTATCATCGCCTCGATAATAAATCCGACTGTCATGCAAACCAGCTCTAGAAGGGCAGACATCCACACCTATGGAAACAACAGCTTCAAAAGCTTGCCTATCTAGAGACGGACGCTTTGGAAGTTGGGATGCTGGTGTCATGGCGATAACATCTTCTATAGGAGCAGGCACTACATGAGCCTTATTCTCGATTCGAGGATAAGGGAACCTAGAGGATAAGGCAACCTCATCCGAGACAGGAACCTTACCGGATGTTGTAGGAGAATCGACAGGAACCTCATCGGATTTTGTAAGAGAGTCAACATGCAATGGTTGACTTAGCGATTGGCTTGATTGCGGCTTCACCGCCTCCAGAAGCTGTGCCACTTGACTTTGGAGAGCAAAATATTGCGCTTGTGATTCCTCTTGCATCTTCTGCATCTATACCTTTGACTCCTATTGAAGCTTCTGCATTTCAGCTTTCGTCTCCGCAATGCCGGCAACTTCTTCCTTCAACTCCTTTTCACGTGCCTCCCTCTTAGCCTTTCGTGCAATTCTTTGGTCCTGTCTCTCTTTGTCCTTCTACCAGTAATCCTTCTTGACTTTCACGACAATGCCGAAAGGCAAGAGGAGTGGTTTTGTCTCGTTTACTGAAGGAAGTCCACTGTCGTTGTCATCATCATCGTCTAAGGAGTGAAGATGATCAATATCTTCATCACTACTAAGGTCAATGATGGGAATCGTTGCCGTTTGTACAGCGGGAACATTTACCGCAACCTCCATTAGAGTGTCCTCCTCAACCTGAGCACCTTGTCCATCCAAGGACATTGCCGCATCCCCTAGACGTTGCCTGGCGTAATCAGTGTCCATCTCGTAATCATCCTCATCATGTACAGGTTGATGCGATGAAGACGGTAGAGTCAAGTCAGGGATAGTGGGTACACTAGGAGATGTCCTCCAAGTATGAATTTGGAACGTGTTAGTTCCGAACTCGTTGATTCCTTCAACACCGAGGTCAAAAGCGACATGAAGACCAACAGAATCCCTCTCCTGGTCTATAGGTAAAGAACCTTGTAGTGGTGAATTCAGCATCATGGGCGGCGACTATGGTAAATCTGTATCAACCGTGACTGGTTCTCGGGTGGGTGATTTCTCATACGAAAGCGAGCAGGGAGAATTTGAGAACAGAAAATCATTCTTATCCATTTTATCCGTTACCTTCGCAATCCTCAGATATGGTTTGGCTTCTTCTTGATTAACAAAACCATAAAAAAATGCTCCGAACATGTGTACACAGAGATTTAAACAGACGACACTATTTAGTAATCAAGCGGAATCATTATTTTTGATGTCAACTAATGTTATCCTCAACTCGACGATAGCCAGTCACACATGAAAACATTAACGTTAAATAATAGCTATCCTCGACTTGAGGATAGCCAGTTCTCACCTTAGACACAAGCATGAACTTCGGGCCTAAAAAAATTCCTAGAACATTCTCCTCCGGTTTCGCGAAATCTCGTAGAATGTCTAGGTAAAACTCCATGCGAAGTTCACTTGCCTCAATTCTCCATTTGGCCTTCGTATTTTTTGAGGCCTCCAAATAATATACGCAGTTTGCTAGCATATCATACTTGGGCTTCAACAACGTGCGGGAGTATTTGGCAAAGTCACTACTTTTCTTAAAAAAGAAAAGTAAAGGCACGTGCGGAGCAGTACCACGATTCGTTACGTTATTTATCATCTTTGCTCGGCTCGGAACATATGTGGTCAACACTTTCTCGTATTGATCCATGTGCGAAGATGCAAAAACTGTTGCATCTTTAAGATCCTCCTTGTCTTGCAAAATGAAGAGCCAAATATTTGGCTCTGACATTTTGGGGTTGAGCTTTTTCACGAGGAAAGTCACAAAGGGATCAATGGAGCTCATGTTCTTTGATGACTTTGCTCTTGGAATTTCTCTGACATCAAGAACTGCAAGGTTTACTTCACGGCGTTCATACTGGTACGCCGTGCTTGGTACCATTGCCTTTGCTTGAATGTCAATCCCTTGAATTTGAATTCCCCCAATTGGTTTTGGAAGTTGATATTTTAACTTCATGAATCTGGTGAACATATGTAGAACTTCAGAAAACTGCTGCTCAAGGTCCTTTGCTCACCTTGTCCAAGCGTCATTCCGAAGGCGCTTCTTGAAGTACTCGGCTTTGGAATGAGAAATGAAAAAATCCCACGATGCTGAGGTAAACTGATGTCGCAACTTCCACGACATCCATGTTTCGTCAATAACGTCTCCACCAGCATCAATAAAGTGTAGAGACTTCTTGATATCCATTAAGTCCTGAAGCACAACTTTTTTGCGCTTTCTTCTTTCGACCCAATCTGCGTATGAGAGATTGTCCGAAATCGGAATTTTCGTCCTTGAAACAAAGACTTTTGGATACGTGGCCTTGCGATTGGGAGTAGTGCCGAGAAGGTGTTGTGTGAATACTCCAAAACCGATGTCCGTGAAGTAGCCACAATGTTTAAAGAATTCCCTCTTCAATGCCATATTCTTCATCTTGAACCCCTTGCTGGCGTTGAACAGTTCCATAGAAACTAGGTCGGTCAACTCTCCAGCCGTATGCTTCGTAAGGAAGGATTCCCAATGTGCAAACAACTCGTCCGGCAAGGTTATAATCTGAATTTCATTCTTCAGATCTGATGTTCCAGTGATTGAAGCGCTGTCTTTTTCTGGATTTATATTTTGGAATTGCTCAATGACTGCGTCAGTGAATTTCTGCACGGCATGTACAGGAAGACGTTAGAATAGTCAAGAAAAATAGCTCTCAGTATCATCGGCTCGATGATACCATCGTTCGCGCTTAAGTGTTTAAAATTTGTAGAGAAGTTATATGAAAATACCTACATAAACCGTTTAAGGATAATAGAAATCAATAATGAATTACAAATCAAGAGTAAATGAAGAGTATCATTGACTGGACGATACATGGAATGAACTGAATCTTATACCTTATAATTCTGGACATTGAATAATGCATTATTCTTTCTATGGACGGCCTCATCCTTTTCGTCCGTCGGTCGCTTGTAGGTCTTCCAGATATTGCGGCAAGCAATAATTTGGTTCCCCCAAGTCGGTTGAGCGTGATCCAAATGGTTTGTGCAATTGTAGTGTTTTGAGATGTTCCTAAGTTTGTTGTGATCTAGAGACCACACAATGAAAGCATCCCACGTCTGCAGCTGGACTCTTCACTCTTCTCCGCAGCCTTCAACTTGAAGCTCTTTTGAAGCTGTTACACTGTGCTAGCCATTGATAATCATGAATTGGTCATTTTTAATGTCATTCCAATTCTTGGGCTTCACTTTCAACAACTACTTCTTAGAATCGACAGGAGTAAGACAAAGTGTTTGCCTTTGCTTCATATGAATCACTAGAAGAAAACCAAAAGAAACTGCATTTTATTTCATAGAAACTGCGTTGTACTCAATAGAAAAGTATCATCTGGATTTTGTTGAGGTCTCCCTTTGTAACACAAAATTTTGCATTCTAATACAAAATTTTGCGTTTTACTTGTCAAAAATCTGCATTTTCTTTGTCAAATTTTGTGTTGAACTGTTGGAACACAAAATTTTGCATTACGAAGGGAGAACTCAACAAAATCAAGATGATACTTTTTGTTGAGTACAACGCAGTTTCTGTGAAGTAAAACGCAGTTTCTTCTGGTTTTCTTTTAGTGAATGAATTGAATGAGCTCCTTCTTGACTGTGTCAACGATGTCTCTCTGCAATGTCCGAATCACATATTGATTGCATACAATAATGCACTACTTAATGTGAACAATGACGGACTGCATCCCCTACAAAAAGTAGTCCTAATAGTCGGACCAAAAGTTCCTCTGAATAGCCGCGAACTTCACATGTTCTAGTAGACGTTCTTTTGTTCCAGCAGAGTTGGTTGTTAGCGCTGATTCGGAGCTTCTAGCCCCAACAATATCACTAGGGAGACTTTTCTTTCTTTTGCGACTCGATTCACCTCCATCTGAATGGGTCGTGTTTCTCTTTTTTGGCTTGGATCGCGCCTGAGCAGGACGATTAGCTCTCGTTCTGGAGCCGCCGATGTTGGATGGCGTAGTCAGTCATCTTACTTCTGTTGACGGTCGTCCCAGCATTGGTGCTTGTTCAACGTTTGCCAACGCATAGCGATCCATTGTCTGAAAAATCAAACGAAGCCGAGAGGCGTTTGACTTTGTTGTGCTGTTTTTCCATGGCACGTACCCTTGTTTCTCAAAATCTTCATTCAAGGACTCCATTTGAGACCCCTCTAGGAAAGTCATCAAGTTATCCAAGTCAAACTTTCCTTTCTATGAGTTGACGTCGATGACAATGGAGTGACAGTGATCCAGATGTTTTCCATTGTCATCAACTTCACGGAGGATGATAACCACGTAGTTCTTATAGTGCTCCTCAATCAAGGTAACTTTCTCCTTGATGTTCAAGGGCGTGTAATTTGTCTTCCCTTGTATGCGGAAGCGTATGTACACGTAATTTTTCCACCGGTTGACGCCGAATGTCCAATTTGGAACATGGTCCTTGAATTCCCAAAGTGACCCAAATGTGTCTTCCATTTCTGTAATGAATGGGTCGTCAAGAATGGGGTTAACAAATGGTTGGAGATGATGACTTGTTGTGGAGTAGTCGTAGTTGTCTAGATGCTCCATATTGGATGTGATATACAGATGTTTTGTACATGGTTTAGTTTTGAGCAACTGTATCGTCGACTCGATAATAATCAGCAGTATAAAGTTTGTTTGTTTGTTATCAAGTATTGTAATAGAAAATCTTTTTTGAAATTACGTATATTTTTTGTTCTTATCTATGACTTTAAGCATTATTTTCCGATTTATCAATTTTACCAGGATGTGTTTTACTTTCATCTCGAAACTAATTCTTGAGGAAAATAATTATATTCTAAGTATTCTCTATCGTCGATTTGATGATATGTTTTTCTTTCTCCACACTATTCTGTTCTGAGCTTCGTCTTCTTATTGTATTCATTTGGGGTTGGGTTCACTTAGCGTTTCATTGTTTTGATGGAGTCTTTTAATTGCAGATTAGTGAGGTGTGATTTAGTTAGTTTTTCTTACTATTGAGCTGTGACATGTATTGATCAATATGTCTTAGTTTTTCTTGGTTATTGTTTGTATCCTCGACTCGAAGATACAAATTTTCAGTGTTACATGAGGGGCTTATGTAGTCGTATTTTATCTTCTCTGCTTTTTTTTTTTCGCTCCTCGATATTGATGTATACTCGAGTCGACGATAGAATGAGATTCCCTTCCTTGCTTGTGAGAAAGGTTTTAATTTTAATAAACGGTTACTTATCGTTGACTTGAGGATAATGTTTATTTAGCTCAGGATTTCCTATTTATGTGAAATGGTAGTCCTGGTTTTTAGATCTGAAACCTTGAATTGTAAACCCAAACCCTAATGTAACATAGTGGCGGTAAGACTAGTGGTAAAACCCTAATCTAAAACCCTAAACCCTAATCCAGACAGAAGTAGTATTCTACCTGAAACTTGGAATTGCAGTCCTCCAAGAAGAAATCGAGAAATACTATCACTGAATTCTTAGTAGTATTAGGAACACCTGAAATCAAAAGACATGTTTGTGAATACCACATGTAGCAAAAATTGAACTAGAGTTGCAAGGGATACTATAATTGTAAAGATGCTTTCAAAGTCTTACCATTTGAAAGCACTTTAAAATGAAAGATTCCATCAACTATTATTACATGTAAAACCTAAATGCCACATTGTTGAAAACACTACACCATAAATCCACATTCACAAACAAGAGCATTCGTGACGCTGAGCTACAGAATTTCCAAGCAAGACGCAATCCAAACACGGAATTCAGCTACAACATGTGATATTCACAAACAAGAGCAAACATCCAGCATTCACAAACAAGAGCAAACGTCCAGCATTCACAAACAAGAGCAAACGTCCAACATTCACAAATAAGAATAGACGTCCAGCATTCACAAACAAGAGCAAACTTCCAGCATTCACAAATAAGAGCAGACGTCCAGCATTCACAAACAAGAGCAGACGTCCATCATTCACAAACAAGAACAAATGTCCATCATTCGTGACGTTGAGTTGCAGAATCTCCAAGCAAGATGCAACTTTTGTTGGAAGCTCATTGTGCATGACAAAATTTGTACAAATGGCCTCACACAAATGGCCTCACTTGAAGCGCAACCTAAAAAGCCTGAAGACCTCCAGAACAAAAAATAAAATTGAATGCAAGAAACAACCAACTCACCTAAGCGTCTGATTCATAGCACTTGTCACATTGAGCTCTTGAAAACCACAATCGTCAAGCAGAATCCAACCTCCTTGATGCAGTCTACACTTATCGTTGATCCAAGCTAAAACATCCGAATTGCTGGTATGCTTCTTCTTCACCCCGAACCGCGAATCACCCTCCTTCAGCTCAAGTGCGCCTCACCCTAGCGTGCCTCTACACACACACAACACTCGAAGAAACACACATAACATACGAAGCGCCTCATCCTAGCGCGCCTCCACATACACTTGATCAAAAGGATCCACACACACAGAACAAACAAAGAAAAACACAGAACACACTAACAAGACAACGTGAACACGAAGAGCGCCAAATCTCCAACGAAGAACTGGCTTCCGCGATCAGGTTTGTTCGCTACGACAGCGCGACACCGCGACAGACAGACGTCGCGCGACGTCTAGTAGAGCCCGCGCGACGTCACGAAAAGTCAAATTTACCTTTGACTTTACAGGAAATTACCCCCCTCCAGGTGGATGCCACATGGCATCTACTTGGCAAACTGGAGGGCGCGTACGGGTAGGAGAGTGCGGGTAGGGGCGACTGCGGGTGGGCGATTGCGGGTGGAAGAGGGCGACTGTGGGTAGGCGACTGCGGGTGGACGAGGGCGACTGCGGGTGGGCGACTACGGGTGGGCGAGGGCGACTGCGGATTTCTGAGGGAGACCGCGGGTGGGCGACTACGGGTTTGGCAGGGAGACCGCGGGTTCAGGAAGTGTTCTTGGGTGGGCGACCGTGGGTGCGCAAAAGGTACCTAGACCCGGTGGTGGACCCGAAGTCGCCCAATTTGGACCCGCTATCACCCTCTCGAGACCCGCTGTCGCCCACGTTGGACCCGCAGTCGCCCTACCCTGACCCGCAGTCGCTAGATACGCAGTTGCCCTATCCGTACTCGCCCCCCTAGACCGAAGTCACTCGCCCTATATAGCCAGTAGCCCATCATCATGCTATCACCTTCATTTTCCATTGAGGCTTTCTGTCTTGCAACCTTTGTTGGCTACATGCGTGACCCTTTTGGATAATATGTATACTATTTTTTGCTATCATTTGGTTCTTAGAATTTTGTGACGTCCGCAAATCTCATGGCAACTAGAGGTAGCAGTGATGGGTCCCTTCCGGGGTTTTCCACTATATGCACTCCTAGTGCAATTAGGAAGGCTGCCAAAGACAAGACTAGAAAAAGGAGGGGTAACATTCACAAGAAGCGATGGCATGTGTTGAACAATGATAACCACCTAGCTTTCAAAGGGTGGAACGAGGAGCCAGAGCCATGGAGTATGCAGGTGTGCGAAGACTACATTGAATGGTGTCACATCGGGAAGTTCTTTCCGGCATGGCGCCATCATCACAACCGACACAATAACAAGGCAAATTTGAAGTATTGTGAAAATCCAGCTTTCGTACGAAGGTGTTTAGAATTGTGGCAGGTCCTCTACAAAACCCCTTTTGTAGATAGGAATGAGGCCCCTTTGTTCATTGCTAGAGGTGCCTATGCTAAGGTCGCCTTGAACAAACAGGTTGACTGGACCACCATCAAAGAAAGTACCTACGTGGAGCGTCTAGAAGTTGGAATAATTCCAAGAGGGGTTCTGAAATTTCCGGAGGGTGGACTTGGGCCTTTTCGAAGTGATCCACAAAACAAAGAAACTCAAGAGGTGGACACGGAAGAATCAGAAGAGGATAATGATTCAAATGGCATATGGATTCCTAAGCTTGTACGAGTGAAGGAGCAGATTATCACCCCCGTCCAAGTTCCAGTTCCAGTTCCAGATCCAAATGTTCAAGCGGCTTCATCATCGCGGGGAAAGAAGATGAAACATCCTGCCAAGGTGCGACGGTCCACCATGAAAATTAGATTGGCATCAGCCTCAACCACAATTGCGACTCCAATCTTGCCACTACAAGACGCCAACAACGTCTTCAACTTTGCTTTAAGTGACGACTCGCTCGTATGTGCCACAAGTCACATTCCCATTCCACAGTCTGAATCTGATGTTGTTCACAATGCGATGACGTTGGCGAAGGCTCTCGACCTCTTGAAGACCAAGGATGCACAAATTGCAACCTTAGAAGGTGATGTGAAGAAATGGCGGTCTACATGTGAACAAAAAATGCTCTCATTTCTCAACAATCCAAAGAATTACAAGGCCTTCGAGAAAAAGAGCGTCAGACTTTCACATTGTCGGACATGGACAAAACCTTTGTTGAGCAGGATCCACATCACTTGGACAAGCTTGTTGGGGACCTCACCAGCGATGTCATTCACCTTTCTCCCCCTGCCAAGCGTACAAAGCGTTCTTCAATTCTTCCAATGGCACCACTTCCGTTCGTCTCAAGAGATTCTAGCAATCCGCACATTGATGGTTTGCAAGGGACTCAGGATTCACTTTCGTTTCCTGCCATTCCACATCTACAATCATCAAAGGAACTTGATTTGGCTGAGGAAAATAGAATGCTTCGAGAGAAGTTGGCAGTGTTGGCAGTGACATACTATCATTGGAAGGTCGCGTGCATTCTCTCCGTGGATCGATCTCAACAAGTTGCGAAAGAGCTAGACAAAGTTTCGAAGAACTTTGTAGCAAATGCCCCTAAACGAGAGAATGGATTGACATCATGGGCATTGATGGAGGACATGTTTTCGGATAACATGTCCATGCTTGACGTGGCGGAAAAAAATGTCATAGATTGGGCACAAAATGGTTGGGACCATGGAAATCAGATGTCTAGTCACTTCAACGAAAAAGACCAAAGTCTATTGTGGCCAAAGCCAGCTCATTTCGTCTTGGATCATACCAAATGCCCCATATGTCTAGAACAATTTGGGCCAGAAGGAGGATGGGCACTTGGATCATGTACACATGTGTACCATCCTCAATGTCTCATCACTCAATGTTTGATTAGACGACGATGTGTGATTTGTGCAACACCATTCCATGATCGCTTGTATACCATGTTCAACTTGATGACTTACATGCCACCTTCTTGGGAACACAATAGAGACACGACGGCAGAGACACGATTTTGGGGACGAGACTTGCTTTGGAGTTGGCGAGAAGGCCTATATGATCAAGAAATGGGAGTTGCTGCCTCACAATTGAATTGGGAAACGGACCCGCATGAAATTCTAAGAGTGGCATTCAACCTTATGGGAAAAGGAGCTCACAATGCAGGGAAGAGGGCATTTTTTTTTCAATGCCTTGGTGGATATTTTGATAAGACATCCCAAACCTTCAAATGGGGTGCTCATCCGGAAGGACACCGTTGGAATTTTGAAGGTGAACAAGGGGCTAATCGTGATGAAAATGCCACTCCAAAAGACTTGAATAGTATGGCTTACCTTGACTCAACATACGGGCCTTATTATCAAAGCCAAGCACTCGATTATCTATTGGAGTTACACTCTCCGCAAACTAAAAGGACACTTGAAGCTCTCAAGAACTCCAATGTCTTGGAATCTATTTTAGAAGCAGATGGACCTGCTTCAAGGACTCGTGCTAAGAAGAAACTCGTTGTTGGAGAGTCCAATGATTACGAACAAGGTGCAACGAGTGGTTCTCAAAACAATCCAATGGACTTGAACTAAATATTTCTATGAGATACTTACTTCAACGGTGGTTCTAGTTAATCGTAGTAGTATACAAGATGTAAGGCCCATAGTATAAGGGCCGTAGTATATCCATACTCGCACACTGTAGTACTCTAGCAAAAGTTAGGGTTAAGATGTTGGCTTCTAAAACTATATCGCCTTGGCTGTGTATTGTACTACTGTGCTTATTGACAACAACCTTCTATTGCTTTGGTTTTGAAGGTTTAGGCATACTTATACATTTGTAGCCTAAAATGTAATTGGTGAAATGCAAATACATTTGTTGTAATGCCTCGCACAATGATTCCATACATGGTCCCCACAAAATTGCAATCTTCAAATCTTTTAATGAATTTTTTCCTTTTGGATTTTTTTCTCATACAACATGTTTTTGTTTACATGGAAAAATTTGATTCATTCCATTCAGATTTTTTATGATAAAGTTATGGACCATTTTGTTTGGCGGGCAACTTGAGTCTACAGTTTCTTCTTTTAAAAGTTGCTTGTAGGATTTGTTTTTCCAGGCAATTTCTACAATCTAAAAAAAAATTAGGTCCGGTCACATAGTTAACTTCACTTGATAGCACACTCTCACCATTTTCATTTCATTTTAGAGATATTCATTATTTAAATTTTACAACTAGATCTTACCTACTTCTACTCAACAATTTCTTAAAGTATCCAAAATTGTTTTTGAAAATAGTTTTTTTCCCACACATAACCATAGGATCTTACACCTTACTAGTACGAGAATGTGTGGAAAAAATTTCAGAATTTTTCATCTTACAGATTGCAAGATATCCGCATTTAAAGTGAAAAAAACAATTTTTTCAGCACATTGCTGGACTACATTATTTGACTTTTAACATTTTTCACTTTAATTTCTTGCACTACAGAGTTTTGAGCTTTAAACAAATATAGTGGAGAATTGAGTTGAGAGTCTAAATAAAAAAAAGGTTTTCCAAAAAACTTAATTTTCATTCTTAAAAAAATTGTAGAATAGAAGTGCATATGAGATTGAATGAAAATCTATTTTCTTTCTAAGATAGAATTAAAATGCACTAATCCCCACAGTCAAATTGTTGTTGCAAGCAAACTAAACCATGTGAAACTTCTTTTCTTGAACAATTGCCAAAATTGCATTCCTAAATTAATCTTACAAGGTATTTTTCCCACCAGAAGCTCTAATTGCCCAATAAACAAGATTGTCCATAACTTTCTCATAAAAAATCCAAATGAAATGAAAAAAAGCTTTCCAGATAGACAAAATTGTAATCTATGAGGGAAAAAAATTTAGAAAAATAAATTCAAATGCTTGTCACATTTTTTTGCTGCCCATTCTCTCCTGCTTTGGAGTTTGGACTATATGGGCATAACTTTTGTTCTTGGGCACCGATTGGAAAAAAAGTTATATTACCACAAAGGTAATCGTTTTTTCTATCTTCAAATAAAGTTTCCAAAATTCAGTCCCAAATTTCAGCCCGTAGGTACCATCTCTGACATCCATTCTTGCAAAGACACCAAATTCATAGCCCTCGTATTCAAAATATAATAAAAACATATGTACATTTCAAAAACAAAGGTGTGAATTTCTTTATTCCACAAAACCTTTGGAAAATCAAAAATTGGAAGGCCAAAATGTTTTTTTCTACCACACTAGATCCAACCACTAAGCACTTTTTTCACTATTCACAAAGTCACTTTCTTTGGGCTCCGGTCCCATTCTTTGAAGTTCCGCACGGGTGGCACCTATGGCCTCATAGGCCCACTTGCGCCATTCCTTAAAATAAAGGATGTGGCGCTCCAAGTCCAATATGCCCTCGTGCAACAACTCTTGTTTTTTCTCCAGTAGCTTCACCAAATAAAAAAGCGTTGCTCTTTCTTCTGTATTGCTACCATAATCCGGAGCTAAAGCCAAGATGCCCTCTTTTTTGGCTTCTTTTAAGGCATCATCATAATATTCCATCTCTAACTCATGTATTTGAAGATTCAAGCTTCTCCTTTCGCTTTGATGGGACCATTTATCACGTTGCAAAAGATCAAGTTTATTTTGAAGCACCGCTAAATCATCGGAAATGTGTGCTCGCCCGTCTTCGATCTTCTTGAAATAATTTACTCTACTTTTGTTTAACTTAGAGTAAATCTTCTCATTTTCAGCAATGGCGTTTTCAGTCGCCTCTAACTCCTTCTTCAACCCATCCACAACAGTTGGATTCACTGGAAGATGTTGTACCTTCTCTTTCAAATTCATAAGATCCGCTACTGTTGAAGTCAAAGCTGCTCATGCACTTTCGATCTTAGTGCCCAACATCTCTAAATTGTCTTCCGAATCATTGTCACTGCTTCCGCTAGACCCAATGTCTACACCAGAACGGTCCACATTGATCGGTACATGAACATCTAAGCTTTGTTTTTGAATCTTGGACAATGATTGCGGCTCCTCAAGCTTCTTCTTTCCCTTCTTGTCAACTTGAACGTCCTCAGCCACCTCTTGTTTTTCTTTGCCAATGTCTTCGTTGTCACTCTCAAAAGAATATCCATCGTATTCGTAAGTGTGCTCATCTGAGCTAGAAGTTGAAGACCATTGAACTTGGTCATCACCAACAGCCAACTTGCCAGGCTTTGCCTCTAAAAGCTTCTGATTTGCTTGAAGAAGTCCTTCTTCATCCAGCACTATCGGTCTGTCCGGGCGGTCACCGATAGGAAGCTCCTTCAAGGTTGTCCAATCTACCTTTTTCTTCAATTGAACTTCAACGTACACCATTTGCACAAGATAGAAAGAGAAGTTGTCATTTCGATAAGGTTGGGACTCCAAATAGAGTTGCTGCCATACCTCCAAACACCTTCGCTAGAAGACAACACTCTTGCAGTAAGCCAAATTTGCCTTATTAGACTTCACGTGCAAAGGGTGTCGCCAAAACGGGAACAACTTGTTGATGTGGCACCAATCCACATATTTGTTTACAGTTTCATATGTCCAAGGCTCTAGTTCTACTTCCCATCCCAAAAAGGCCTTCATCTTTGGATGCAACAAGATGGGTACACGCTTCTTGTGAGGTTTGCCGCTCCTTTTACGATCCTTGTCACAAACCGCCTTTTTGGTGAGTCGAAGTCGGTATCTTGACATACCGTGTGGCGGTTGAGAGTCCTCGCCCTCCATAACGATCACTTCGTCTCAGAAGTAGCCAACTAAGTACTATGCGGTTTAGGGTTGCAAGCCTAAACCGTAGGTGTAAAATATACTAAACGTAATCCTATCACATTTAACATTTACAAAAATACAATGTTCTCGTGAAACACCCTATGTCATCCAAGCGTGAATAAAATGAGCCGTGCAAAGGGACAAAAATCCCCCCTCACTACTGAAACCCCTAGCTTCTGTCCACACATTCAGCCACGTCAGCAGGTGAAAGACAGTGCGCAGAATGCCAGGGAAAATTTAATGGCGACTGCGGGTGGAGGAGAACGCTGATGTATCCAAGGTCGCCCCTGGGGCGACCGCGGGTCCTGAAGTGGGGCAAGTGCGGGTCAACGCAAGTGCTCCAGGGCGACCGCGGGTCCTAGAGTGGGGCGACTACGGGTCTGGACAGGTGCTCCAATGCGACTGCGGGTCGAAGGAGCCTGGGCGAATGGGCGACCGCGGGTCCAGGGCGACTTCGGGTCCAGGGCGACTACGGGTCCTAGGCGACCGCGGGTCCAGGACAACCACGGGTCCACTTTGCGAAGGTGACCGCGGGTCCTGGGCGACAGCGGGTCCAGGACGACCACGAGTCCACTTTGCGAAGGCGACCGCGGGTTGTGGGCGACAGCGGGTCCTGGGCGACCGCGGGTCCATCTATTAATGCATGGACTTTTCTTTTCTTTCTTAGTACATGTTTATAGATTGTGATATTTTTTTTTCCATTTTTCCTTGCGCTAGGAAAGTGGCGATACTAAATGTTACGGAGGGGCTCCAAGCTTCAACATTCATCCACGTACTGGATAGAAAATGTGATACTAAGTATCTAAAATTCTATTTTCATTTACATTGTGGCGATTTCATCCAAGACTTTTCTAGAAGTTGAAGTTATTCTAGCAATTTCATCCAAAATTTTCCTAAAAAATTCCTACAGCTTATAGCTAGCCTAAATTTTTTGTTGCTTTTGAGCACCAAATCTCAAGGGAAAAAAAAAGGATTGTGAGCTCAATCCCATTTGTGTTGCAAAATTTATGGAATACTAGTTTATACTTTATACTATATTTGGGGAGCCATTAGGGTTGAGGTCGGTTGTGGTACAAATGGATTCCTTATTGATTACCTGAACAGAAGTTAAATCTTTGCAATTGTTTTAGAAGAAGTTGTTGTTAACTAATTTTTTTCTTATTAATTAATTTCATTGTTAATTCTTAATTTTTTTGTAAATGACTTATTTCATTGTTAATGACTAATTTTATTGTTAATAACTAATTCAATTGTTAATAACCAATGTTATGATTATTAACCATTGCAATTGTAACAATAATGTCTTTGTAATTGTTTTGACATGAGATGTTCATTATGTATTTTTGGATGTAGACTCAAATTACATACTATGTTACACACACTAATTTTGGTAAATTACATGCCTAATAACTAAATTTCTTGTACGGACACAAATCTATAAATGAAAGTCATTGTTGGACTTATATCATACTCCAACCATCTATGAAAGAATGTGTGTTTTTATCAATTTGGATGACATATACCAAAAAAAAGAATATGGTAGGAAAACATTATGCTAAAACCAGATTTACATTTATTATTGAATTCATCCAAGTTTTCTCGAATTGCTTGTTTAATAAATGACAAAGATTATGGCTACATATCTTTTTTGCAATATCCACTCTTGTTTCATTGTCAAAAAAAAAAAAGGGTCGCAAGAAGTCAATGAACACTTTTTCCAAATAAAATAAATAGGAAGAGAGCGAAAAAGGTTAAATAAATAAATAAAAACATCTCTCATCTATTTTGAAATAGGTAAAGTATGAATAAAAAGGAAAAGTATAAAAAAGTATAAAATTTATGTTTCCTATATTTGAATTAGAATAAATAGGAAAAAAAACCCAACTTGCTTTTATTTTTGGAAATAGAAAAAATAATAAGAGAATGTAAATGATGTATGACTTACATTTTTTTAGGGATTGAAAAAACAACTATTTGAATTCAATGACCATGAAAGTAAAACTCCTTTCAATTGCATACTAGCACATTTTATTCAAGAAATAATACAAGTCTTCAACATCAATTACCAACTAATTTATTTTCATTTTCTTATTTTCCTTGCGTCCATTATATACTACGGAATCAAAAAGGACCAAGAACATTTGAATTCAAAATTTGTTACACTTTGCATAACAATGTGTAAAAGGCCATATTCAATATATACAATTTGACAAATAGCCCATTGAGTAATTGTTTTTCTAAAGACAAGGCACGTAGCATAAAATTCCTTCATATATTAGAGGAAAATATTACAAAGTAAGCAACACATAATTGGCCACCAAGCTCATTGCTTGCACCACTAAACTCTTGCTCTAGACTATCCTATTACAAAGGTGAGTCTCGGAACACCAATTCGGGGGGCATCATGGACTATGGTGGAGACATAAGGGAATTTGTGATCTCTATACACGTTGGTCTCTTCTTTGGGTCAGTGTTCACGAGTTCACGCAACTTCATTCCAAAGTACATTGATCCCTCGCGGTTCTTGAACAAATCCTTGTCCCAATCGTTCATATCACCAATTCTCATCCATTCGGTCAACTTCCCAATAGAATACGAGTCTGACTGTTGCGTATATTTATACCGTTGTTGCATGATCGGTATGCTTGTATCGGAATTTGGAGGTCCATATGCATAAAACAACTCCGGGGCAACCCACCAACGACCTTCTCGGTATTGATCCCTCTCGGCCTCAGATGGCTTTCCAAAATGTGAAGGCGCGTTTTCGTCAAAACGACTTGATATTCCAAAATCACAAATTCCAATGTTGATTATGTCGTTTGAATAATCCGGAAAATGCAACATGATGTTCATGGGAGACAAGTCATTGTGTAGCACGCGGCACTTGTGCATCAGATTTGTCACATATACTAAAGCCCATGCCAACTTTGCCTTGTGCCTTCGGAAGAGACCAAATTCTTTTTGTTTCTCTTCAGGAAGTCTTGTGGCTTTTTGCATTTCATGCCAGTCAATGGTTGGTGATACAAAACGATCTAAATGCCTCAACTCATTCAAATGGCCCCCATTCCACCACAAAGTGTATGCTTCATTCGTGCGAGAATGAATGGCAAAAAACTTAATGATGCCAGGGTGGTTCAAGGGGCATGCAAGGGCCTCCATGGATCGTTGCGCTCTCCCCTCGCGCGGGTTTATTGCCTTGGATACTTTCCCAGCAAAAACGATGTAGCTTGGAATTGTATCCAATCCTTCAATGCGTACCTTACGCACTTTTGCATACCCCCCTTCACGTTCAAAAGCACTAAGGGGCACCACTTTTGCCGTATCGGGGATCCACGTGATACACAATCCACCATTTCGTGCAAATGCTGCCTGCACCGCTGCATTTTTCCACTTAAAACCCCTTGCCGAGCCTCTTGCCAATTTCTTCACTGCGCTGGACCACCACTCCATTTTTTGGCGGAATGCCTTGATGTCTTCTGATTCCTCTACTATTGGAAGTAACGGTCGATGTTCCTCCATCAATTTCTTGGTATTGAACATCACCGCTTTCAATGTGTTATCAAGCCATTCAAATAGTCTCGAAGAATATGTCAAGTCAATGTCTGCGAAATCATCGGATCCCTTTAGCTTGGTTAAAATCCGTGCCTGTAAATCGTTTGGCAAGGCCACACTACCAGTTGTAGGACACCTCAAATAGCTTGCCTCCAAGAATTGTACACTTTTCCCTGCGTACCACTGGAGACACGCTTCGTATGCATATCGGGTATAACTCGGGGGAAGATAGTTGGAGTCCTTGTCATGTGCTGACTTCTGCTTCTTGCCCTTCCGTCGCTCTTGACTCCCTCCTTCTTCGTTTTCATTTACAGCTATCGGAACCTCGAAAAAAATTGGATCATCAAGGTCCAGATCCCATAAAGACTTTCTCCTTGTAGTGTTGCCTTCATGTGGAAAAGCCATGTTGTACTTAAAAACAATTCAAAACCGTAGTTCAAAATTCGTAGATTGAAAGGGCAAAAATTCCCCTCCCAATTGAAACCCCAACCCACGGGCACGCATCCAGCCACCTGAAGGTAGGTGAAAGATAGTGCGCAAGGCTAAAGTAAGGTGAGAATTGGAAGTGGGGCTAACGCTTAAGTACCCGAAGTCGCCTCAGGGCGCGTGCGTTTGGGTGACTGCGGGTCGGGAGGGGGCGACTGCGGGTCTGAAGTGGAGCGACTGCGGGTCTGAGGAGGGGCGACTGCGGGTCTGAAGACAACGGGAATGGGCGACTGCGCATTTTTGAATCGCTAAAATGGGCGACTACGCATCAAGGGCGACTGCGGATCGTGGGCGACCGTGGGTACCAACTAAACCATCCCGAAACTTGCACACGCGGTCGCCTACAAAGAAGTCTCTTTGACCCGCAGTCGCCCCCTACGCGTAGTCGCCCCACTGGAGATTGAGTTTGCATTTTCCAAAAAATCAGTCTCCCTCCTTGACCCGCAGTCGCCTCCTACGCGCAGTCGCCCTACTGGGGATTGAATTTGCATTTTCCAAAAAATTAGTCTCCCTCCTTGACCCGCAGTTGCCCCCTACGCTCAATCGCCCTGATTCAAATGTGTTTTTTGCTTCGTCGATGACTTGCGGTCGCCCCTGACCCGAGGTCGCCCTAAACCAACAACCATTCTGACCCAACACTAATTAGCATTTGCAGCATATTCTAATTGATTTTTCCTTATCTCACATACTAAATTGGTAATAAATGTTAGGCGTCAGTTCATATCAAAGACATGGCAAGGCAATGGAAGAATTATTCTCACAATGTGAAGGGGTTCCCAAACCCTAAACCCTAGACCCTAGACCTTGGAAAACAATAATAAAACTTTTATCTAGAATCAAATCCTTAAACCTACATAAAATCCTTACACATCCTACACAAGATGTAGTGTCTTAGACCTAAAACAGAATCATGTCTTTTTTGTCTTGTTGAATTTGTAAACAAAATGGAGGAAGTAACATATGATTAAAGTGAATTAGAAACAATAAAGGAGAGGGGTCCCAAAAAAAAATTAATCTTGTGAAACATGCCCATACCCGTAGTCGCCCAAAGCGTAGTCGCCCTAGAACCCCAGGTCTGATTTTGGAAGGGGGGAGATTTCATTTTCGAAATTCCTGGTGTCTCCCACCTTGACTCGCAGTCGCCCCCTACGCGTAGTCGCCCTGATTGAAGGGGGGAGATTGCATTTTGAAATAGTTAGGTTGCTCCCACCTTGACCCGAAGTCGCCCCCTACGCACAGTCGCCCTGATGGAAGGGGGGAGATTGCATTTTCGAAATTTTTGGTGTCTCCCACCTTGACCCGCAGTCGCCCCCTATGCGCAGTCGCCCTGATTGAGGGCGGAAAATTATTTGGTGTCTCCCTCCCCTTCCATATGGGCGACTGCGCGTAGGGGGCGACTGCGGGTCAAGGAGTTTGCATTTTCTCCTTAACCCGCAGTCGCCCCCTATGCGCAGTCGCCTTGATGGAGGGGGGATTTTGAAATGTGTTTCCCCCTCGGGGATCCAAGGTCGCCCTGACCCAAGGTCGCCCTTGAAAGACGCGAGGGATCCTTGGACCGGACCCGCGGTCGCCTCACGCGTAATCGCCCTAGTATCCGTGTTAGGGTTAGCGCATGCGCCCCTGGCGACCGCGGGTATTTCATGGGTTGTTCTAGCCTGTGGTCATAATTTTCATAACTGCGCCTTGTAGTTCACTTGCCTTGTAGTGGCTGAATGTGGGCCCGATGTTGTGGAGGTCTCGTGGTTTTTTTGGTTTCCAACAAACAGCCAACAATACAGCAGACACTTCTTGTATACTTCAATGAACCCAAAATCTTTTCCATTAGTTTAGGATAGTGAGAATATCAAAGCCATTTGATGTAGAGGGCCTTGAAACGGCAATTGCATTCATTGTGGCAAAGTTGTTGAATAATAAGGATGCACACACAAATGGGTGTGAAGTCACCAAAAAAGGGTACACTAAATTCACATTTAAAACAATTAGCAATTCAAATGAAAATGATTCATTTGGTTCTTCATTGATTCTCTTTCATTTTTGGATGTTATAGTAACGTAGGGGGGCCTCAATTGTTATGTAGCCTATTCAAATTTAATCTTCTTGCATTGCTAATGATTAGTTATTTGGCTCCTTACAGGCTTAATGGCAGGTGTTCAATTTAGCAAGTGCTTAGAGGAAGTCATAATTATTCTCGACCATGAATATTTCCGGTAAAAATTTGTTTAGTTTGCCTTTGACTTCTTTATTGTCATCCACTTGTATTGTAGACAATGTCTTTTTAATAGGTGGGAGAATCACCATGACAATGACTATTCTATTGGAATTGATTTGTGATCTTTGAAATAGGATTAAGGACTTTTGGAAAGGCTACAAATTGTATTGCTTTGCTCATTATGGCCAGTGCAATGAGTCCAAAGGCCATTTCCAAGCCAGCAAAATGGGTGAGTAAAATATTGCCCTTCATTTTGTATAGGTGATTTGAATCCTTGAATAATGAAATGAACATGTATTAATGAACATTTCTAGTTGGATAGTTGGTGGTGGACATTTCATCTCACTATTAGTGCTTATTTGCTGCAGGACGAGTGATGTGTTTGATACAAAACACACGTGATATTGTTTGGGGAGCCAAATTTGATGAGGCTATTAGGGAGGGGTGGGCCATGATGGAAGAATATGTGTGGGTTCGGCAAGGAAAAGATTGCACAAACCTCAGGTTCGGTTGTTCTAGTATAGAACTTGTATTATAAGATTATATGCTAAAAATACCCATATGTAGTTGTTATGTTTTAATATTCATTGATATGGGGGGTCGGGAGATGTAGGGCTTTATTAGAAGAATTTGAGGATGTCGAGAAACTTTCCGAGTCTGAGAATGGATGCTTGTTGTTACAACTCATTAAGGTTAGTGCAATACCACAACACGAGTTAATATACTTGCTAGGTTAATATTGTTTGTACCCCATTCTGTAAATATCATATGTACTAATGACAATTCCACCTTAGGATGATGAGCACGGGACGGAACGCGCATTTACACAATCTCTGAGCGTTCAAATCAACACCACGGATATCTTTGAGCGGACCAATAATAGGTTAAACCAAGCTCGCGCAAACTTGGACAACCTTTTGCCACAAGCAAATCGTTCGTGACTAGAGACATTGTTGTGGTGCATCAAACGGCAGCCTTGTACCATGGCATAAGACCCTATTTTGATTTTTGAGTTGGGATCATAAAAAGAAATAAGTTATTTATGAAGATAATAGTACTAAAGTCATGCTAGACATGTGAAATAGCAATGTGCTTGACAAAGAACTTCATTTTACATTTCTATACTATGATTTTGCTAAACAATGCATGGATTGTTTATCTCAGATGGATGATCATATTTTGCTAAACAGTCCATGGTATATGAATGTTTAATTGGTTAGTGCCCAATACTTTAATGGTTTACATATGTGACCCCTCCCAAAAAATATATACCCATAAATGTGACCCCCCCAATAAAATATATACCCATAAATGTTGTGGCTTGTTATTCTTGGTTCACAAGTTTGAAATCCCCAAATATTGAAAATGTACAAATGTATGCCCTTGATTTAATCCCTTTGTTTGTAAATATGATGGCTATACTTTTAATTAATATGAAACAAGTTTTATTGTTTGGATACCTATGAATGTACAGATAAATAAAATTTGAACAAAACCATGAAAACAACTGGGAAGTAGCTATGACAATTAATTGTGACAATTAGTCCCAACTACACCTTCACGGTGCTTGATGAAGCACATGATGAAAGTTATATGGGAGCTCATGCTGTCACATCCAATCCTTGTCGGATATTTGAACAACCATCTTACTACACCTATCCTGTGCATTGTATAATTGATTATATTGAGTTTGTTCTCTCACTCAATTTATAATGTGTCAATCACACTTGACCATAAATGAATAAAAGGTATTTATCCCTGAATTCCCAAACCCCTTCTTTTGGAGCTCTCCGAAAGTGGTCTACATTGATCAAGAATCCCACATTCTTCATAGTTGGATCTTGTTTTACAATGGATTCACCATACAAATTCAAACTAAACATAATAGAGATTGCATTGGAAAATAAAACGCAACCATGTGAATCATGGATGGTAAATTTCTTATGTTTGATTATTTTCTTATTGAAATTGCAGAAGTGATGTTAGGGTGGAAATCCTCTTTTTGCATGTCAAATCTAATAAGTTGCAACAATAATTAATAAAATGGCTAAAGATGCATAACCCAAATTTTTAAATAAAAGATGAAAAGGTGCAATACATTTTTATGAAGTGCATTGGTAACTAAAATTTATGTCCACAATTTTGTGTAAGAGAACTTCAAAGTGAAAGTCTTAGAGGTTCAGAAATTCAAAATCCCGCCCTGTACCCGCAGTCGCCCCACTCGCGGTCGCCCCACTGTAGGAGTCCAGAAATTACTCTGTGGTGCCCCACACGCGGTTGCCCATCCCCACTAGCCCCAGACCCGCAGTCGCCCTACCCGCAGTCGCCCAGGACCCCAGTACTTCTATAGCCTTCGACCCGCGGTTGCCCATCCCCAGTAGCCCCAGACCCGCAGCCGCCCTACCCGTAGTCGCCTTCGGAGTCGGCCCCTTAGACCCGCAGTCACCCTACCCGCGGTCGCTCTCAGACCTGCACGCGCCCCTTCCCGCACTCGTCCCAGGGCGATTGCGGGTTAATTAGCTGTCTTCCCACCCGACTTCGCCACTTTCCCTTCTTACTACGTACTACCTTTCACCTACTTTACAGTGGCTGATTACGTGCCCGGGAGCTTGGGTTTTGAGTTTCACTTACATGTGGCTCATGTTCTTGATTTTATTCCATCACTCACTAATCGCTAGATAATACTTTGCAGTTTAGGGTTAAGTTTAGCTAGATAATACTTTGCGGTTTAGGGTTAAGTTTAGATTCCTTGCCCCAAATCTCGAGACTCGAGAGCATCTCCTATGGCGGACCACAAGAAGAAGACCAAGGCAAAAGGAGCCATGCACCCTAGGCAACGACGCATCCTTTTGGACCCAGCGTGTGCGGCCTACCGAGGTTGGGATCGAATTACGAGCCACTGGACCGCCAAGACTTGTAAGTCCTTCATGGGGTGGTGCCACATCGACAAGTTATTCCCTTGTCATCGGCACTACACGAATCGGCGCAACAATACGGCCAATTTGCATCCATGCCGTAATGATGCATTTGTGCAACGTTGTATCGAAATTTATCGATACTTGTATGGCACATATTCAGTGCCCAGGAGCGAAGTCCCGTATTTCATATGTGCAATGGTGTATGCGGAACTCATTTTGTTTCGAAGCGTGGATTGGAGTTCAATCAAGGGAGTGAAGCATGCTTGCCTTCCACCGACAAAAGACATTCCAAGGGCAGCTCTATCTACCAATCCACGTGAAGGGCTAGGCTTGAAGAAAAACTTGAAGGAGGGAGTGCTCGATGAGCAGTTTCATTGGACGTCATCTGATTCATCTTCGGGAGAAGAAGACAACCTTGGTGAAGACCCTCCAATGGAGCCCCAAAACATGGCGATGGTGGCTTCTACTTCACAAAATTTACCTCCCCCGAGAATGGAAGAAGAGGGTAAACCAGCTAGGCAACTACAAAATCTTGATATTTTGCCTCTTGCTATGGTGAATCCGATTACAGTCCCTCGCACTGAAGAAGACGAAGTTTTGCAGTATGTGCTTGCATGCATGCAAGAAGCAGAAGATGATGTTTTTTGGACAGAGATGGAAACAGAAGAAGATGTGAAGCCTTCTTTGTTCCAATTGGATTGTGTTGATGACATGTACCGAAGTGAGGAATTCGTTGAAGATGGAACTGTCCCTGACACAGTAATGTTGGACACCAAAGTTGTTTACAAAGCTCAACTCAAGAAGCTTCTAAATGAGTTGGATGAAAAGCATCTAGAATGTGAGAAGCTTCGCAATCAAGAAACGCAAACTTTGAGTGGAGATATTGTAAATAGCTTATGTGCTGAACTTGAAAGTCGGCAAGTTCTTTTGTCAACGCAAATAACAAAGATTTTAGACTTGGAGGCATTTTACCTTAGATTCTCTTCTCGGCATGCTGGAGGATCTAGTTCTTCTAGCAATGAGTTTGCGAAAGAACGGCTTGCCAAAATTATGGAAGCATGCAAGCTGGAGGAAGATCAGATAGACTTGGAGAAGCGAGGGTTGGAAGAAGCACGATCAAGATTAAATTCCTTGAAAGCATTAAAGGACAAAGCCCCCCTTGACCGTGTTGCAGAAATGTGTGGTTGGAAAGACGTGGCTACTAAACAAACATTGTCTCTTACGGAAGTAGTTGACTTGAAAAAGAAGCTTGGGGTTTCTTTGTCATTGGATTCAAAATTGGAAGAACATCGGGATGCACTGAAGGCGCTTTTGAAGTTCAAAAATCATACAAGCAATTTTGGTTGGAAAAGAAGTTGGGGAAGGATGACCGATACCTTAGGAATTTGCAGTTGGAAGGTAGGAAAGTCTTCTATGAGATGGAACGTGAGGCTCATGACCGCAAAGAAAAGGCCAAAATGGATGTTGAATGATTTTCATTTTTAGCACATTTTTGAGGACTATGTATATTCCATCTTATGTATATATAAAAGGATATTATCCATTTTGAACATTCCAATGCAAGCACATTGAATTCTATGTAGTTCCTTGACAAGAGTACATAAATATAGATATGAATTTTTGGTTATTTATATTTGCAATGTTGTGAATACTTGAATATTTTAGGAATTTTGGCAAGAAAATGACCTTGGGAGTTCGGACTTTCGGAATTAAAAGAGAATTAAAAAAAAAAGGAAAATTAAAAACTTGCCGGATTGGAAAAGAACTTGTTATTGAAGTTCAGAGCAATTGTCACGGCTAGGGTGAATTGACCTATTCATTGCCACTCCAGGGCAAACACTAGAATTTTTTAATTTTCAAGGCTTATTTTTTTTGTGGAAATTCTAAATTCATAGTTTCAATTATAGGCCCCAAATTACCCCAGGGGATGCAAGAATTATCCAAACAAATGGCAGTCGCCCGTTCCTGGACCCGCAGTCGCCCATTACTGGACTCGTGGCGCCCACTTCTGGACCCGCAGTCGCCCACTCCTGGACCCGCTGTCGCCCAATCTTGGACCCGCAGTCGCCCATCACCTGACTTATTTCAGGTTTTTGGACCCGCATTCTCTCATGGGGCGACCGCGGGTCCAAGGAGTTTTCTTGTATAAAGTTCTAGGGGTACCCCTTGTTTTATTACCTTGGCTCCGTTGATAAAACTCTTGTCTTGGACCTTCGAAAGAGGCTTCATGCGGACGTTTAACTTCTTCGGAGGGCAACAACCGTGTTTAGAAGGGTTTACAAGACCACTCTAAGCAGGTTGCTTTGTCATTACATCTTCCATAGTATTAGTGTGATTATTGTAGTCATTTTCTTTGAAGACCCAGTGTTGATCTACTACATGGCTGGACAAGGTGTTGGGAGGGGGGGGACCATGAATGATACGCGGAGGTCCACAAAGGATTGGGACCCTTGGCTAGTACCGTGTACCCTAATTGATAATTCCCCCCATGCTCGAAAATGCGTGTTTTGTGGGTGGAGCAAAGCATTTGTACGAAAGAAAGCATTGATTCACTTTGGCTATGGTGGCTCGACTACATCGGAGCGTTGTAAGGAGATCCCTAGAATTGTACGAGAAAAGTTTCGGACTGGCGAGGGGCAAGTTCCAAGGTCCATGAGTTACGAAGAGATGTATGATGCACCGACTAGACATGATGCACCAGTTAATGTTGCAGAGTCTATTGTCGCATCTGCGTTGGATGTCGAAGAAGAAGGGTCTCTCAATCCCTTTGAATCAAATGCAAGACCAAATCCTACGCTTGATTCAGTAGATTCTACTGGAACAACGCTTGAGAGAAGGAGGAACATGCCATCTGTTTCTCGGCAAAGAAGCATGGATGAATCATTACAGACGGGCCGCAGACAAGAGTTGGATAGGTTGTGGGCTTCTTTCTTTTACGAGGCGAACATTTCATTTAATGTTGTGCGCCACCCGGCCTTCGTGAATGCTGTTAAACAAACTGCAGCAGTTGGATTCGTGTACCAACCGCCACCGTATAATGCGATTCGCACGAAAATGATAGATGTTAAGAAGGCATCGGTTCAAGCCATGGTCTAGGAGCGGACGAGGGTTTCAATAAGTCAGTATGGAGCGACAATTTGTTCAGATGGTTGGTCCGATACTAATTCGCGGCCGTTACTAAATATGATGTTGGTGTGTCCCGCCGGGGATGTCTTTTTGGGATCAGTGGATAGTACTGGGGAGAAGAAGGATATATCTTACACGACTGAGACGATGGCACGATACATTGAGGAAGTTGGGCCTACCAACGTTGTGCAATTGTGTACGGACAATGCTACAATCATGACGGGGGCGATGGCAAAGTTGGAAGAAAGGTACCCTCACATTTATAGGCAGGGTTGTGCGGCACACATTTTGGACTTACTCTTAGAAGACTGGGGAAAGGATCAGAGAGTAAAGGAGTTGGTAAAAAAGGCTTCATCAATTGTGAAGTTCATCAAGAAATACCAACATACTTTGGCGTTGTTTCGGAGATTTTCACCAAACAAAGTGTTGAGACTTCCAAGCAAAACACGTTTTGCCACAAATTTCTTGATGATTGATCGTTTGGTAGACTGCAAGCAAGCAGTGCACAACATGACACTGGATGAGACATACATGACGTTCGAGTTGAATTTGCAAAACCGCAGAAATGGACATTTCATTATGGACAAGGCCAAACTTGCAAGGCAAGATATCCATTCAGAAGAGTTCTGGGTTCAATGCGACAATTTCCTCCATATGGTAGAGCCCGTGCTGCTTTGTCTTCGCCATTTTGATGGAAAAGTCCCGGCAATGCCGAAAGCTTTAGTAATGATGACAGCCTTGAAGGAGCACATTTATTCTCTCAAGAATGCTCCATTTTTCCTTGATCCAGTGGTCGCAACACGATATGAGAAACAATTTGATGCTCGTTGGAAGTTGATGATTACTGACCTACACTATGCGGGGGCACTACTAAATCTATACTTGAGTGACGTGGAGGCTATTCATAACAATGGCTACGCGAAGGGAGCTTTGAATCGAATCATACGAAAACTGAGCGTACCATTGAACGTGTTAGTGGTGGAAGCAATGCAGGAGCTAACTCAATTTGAAGAGAAGACAGGTGCATTCAATCCTTTACATGAGGCTCCCGATATCATTGAATGTCAATTATTGCCTCATCAATGGTGGAATCGTGTGGGGGGCAATGCTCTTCCAAAAATTGCAAAGCGAATTCTCGGTTTGACGTGCTCTGCATCTTTGTGTGAAAGGAATTGGAGCATGTATTCCTTTGTGCACAATAAAGTGCGAAATCGCTTGGCCACGACAAAGGCGGAGACATTGGTGTATATCTACGCGAACAGCAAACTTGAACGTCAAAAATGTGGACACAACCCAGCCATTTTTTACGACCAGATGCTTGCAGATGGAGACGATGAGGACGAGCGTGATGGGCCTTTGTCTTCAGGGGAAGAAGACGACGTTGTTCTAGATTTTATGAGAGAACGCGAGAACCGCAGGGATGAAGAGGATCGGTTGCGCAACAATCCTTGGAATGCAATGGTTAGGCCGCCACATAGTCCTCCACGACCAATATACGGGAATACATTTGATTTTAGTGACGATGGGTATGTTTCTCCTAGAAATTCACCTGTACGCAGTCCACCGCAGAACGTCGTGCACAATATGGATGCAATTTCGCCGGCACATGCATCACAGAGGAGGGAAAGCACCCCCGACAACAACGACGAAGGCGTACCTATTCCCATGGCACCCGTAGAGGAAGAAGCTAGATCTCCAATATCAACTAGTTCGCCTCCAAATATGGCCCGCAATTTAAGAAGCAGTGCACAAGTTCCAATGAGAAGCGAACATGAAGAAGAGGCCATCGAAGTCAATGAAGTTGTACACGAGGGAATACCAAATCCCGTTGTATTGAATGCATCTACCCTCGGAACAACTATTACTACAGATGATGATGATGATGTGCCATTGGCATATGTTATGAATCGAAGTCGGAATGTGCCGTTGAATCCAGAGACGACTACAAATGTGGCAACAGTGAGGAGGTCTATCCCAACCCTTCCAACAAGGCCACCGGTGCGTGGAGGTGCTCTACGGACGGTTGATGAAGAGGTTCACGGCTCAGATCCACAACCCACTCAACCTTCATCCGTGTCTGGCCCTGGCGAATCATCATTAGGAATCCAGGGGCGCAACAGTAGAGGCCAGAAAAGGCGTATTAGGAGGGTTGACGAGAGGGGACCTCGAAACCCTAAACGACCCACTCAAATTGTCCAACGGTGTACCATTGGAGCGGGATGTTCCACCCAGAATGTTGGACAATCAAGTAGAGGAGGGCGACACCCTGCATCCAACATGGATGGAACTACGGATGCGTTGAGGCTCACGAAACGACTTGTGCAAACTGAAGAGTTAAGTGGTGTAGATACAGAAGTTCGAAATCTGAACTCAGAGGTAGAGCGTGAGGTACAAATCGAAGTAGTAACAAGGGAAGATGATGAAATCGAAAGCTCGGGCGACAACAGGAGCAACGAAGAGTCTTACGAAGATACAGACCCTAATGCTGATGAGGTGCCGAGCGATTCCACATTCACGCCTAGTGACTAGAGTACTAGAGAAGTAGACAATAATTATAGTTATAGTTATAGTTATAATTATAGTTATAAGGTTTTAGCTTATATGTTAGGTAGCAAATCTTTGTAGTTCAAGCTTTGAGCCTTCATCCTGATGTGTAAGGATTTTGTAATGCTTCATCAAGCATATGAGCATATTAGAGTGAGGGACAGATTACCGGTTTTAAAATATATGTTGAGTTCTAATTGGTAGGCAGTTAGGTGATGACTGCAACGAGGTTATAAAAGTGCAATGCAAGTATGACTACATTTGAAGTCCGCCTCAAAGCAATATCGATGACTTATTAATATAATTGTTGTTGACATTATTATTGTGGCCTTATACTAGGTGAATTTTTGGGATTAGAGAAGTTTGTCCAATTTACATATCATGGGCTCTATTATTTGCACTTGTAAATTGTAAACCCCAATATAACGTAGCACCTAATTCTACGCTTATAAAACACCTATGTGACGTGTTACTTCAAAGACTGAATATGCCAAACTGAAATCCTAAACTGAACCTGCGGTCGCCCTAGAACACGTGGTCGCTATCTGCTGCTCCGACCCGCAGTCGCCCTGTAACCCGTAGTCGCCCCTACCTGTCGGACCCGCGGTCGTCCTCAGTACCCGAAGCCGCAGTCGCCCCCTTCACCCAAAGTCGCCCTAAAGCCCCTGACCCGCAGTCGCCTTCAAGCCTAAACCCGCAGTCACCTCTATTTTTTCCACCCGAGGTCGCTCCTCCACCCGAAGTCGCCCTAGCGCCCCAGACCCGCAGTCGCCCCCTATCCAGAATGTAACAAGTGTTTAATATGGTTAACAAAAACAAAAGGTTATACCTACTATTCACATTTTTCAATAGCCTCACATTTCCAATTTAAATGGTCATAGATATTTATAACATAAATGCTATTTAAAATAAAATAAAACGATGGGAAAAAAAAAAAACATTGAACTGAGAAGTACATTAAAAAAATACATAAATATTGAAAATGAATAGTCTTATTTATATAAACAAGACTTATATTCCAAAACATACAAGCAATACCAAACTATAAATCAAATCCAACAAAATTCAAACCTATACCATCTATTGCAAAATACAAATTCCATCCATTACACACAATATAAGGATGTTAAATACAAAACAAAACATGCCACATATACACATATGTGGATACTGCTCCTCAATTATACGAAGTCAAGCTTTCGTTGATGACTTCAATTTGTATAGCAGGGATCTTGATCATACACTCCACAATGTCTTTTTGGATCCTCGACTTCCACGCTATCATAAGAGTATCCGTGTGTTGCCAAACTAGAAGTTTGGTTTCATCAACCCTCCAATGTAGACCTCTTTCATTGTCCCATCCAGTGTAGAAATTTTGAACATTCTAATTCCTTGATGTTGGACGGAAGTATTGAATAAGGATACAATTTGGATTCTCTGAGTTGAAGTTTGGATCAGACAATGCCCTTGCAATCCAAACTGGGTGCGAGTCACCATCTGCGGGATGAACTGCAACAAAATAGCCTTCTAACAAATCTCGAGCCACTCAGAAAGATGGATTTCAACGACAACTCAATGGCCTGATGTACGGGTCATCCTCCCCAAACTCTTCACGATCCTCACCGTCATCGTCTAATTCATCTACTCGACTTGCTTGAACACGTGTAGTTGGCCAAAAACCATCCTTCAAAAAATGAAAGGTAGGTAACAGTTCCATCAACGCTACCTTCACGCCACGCCAATACTTCACCAAATGTTCGTAACGTCTTCGATAATCCCCAGTGACGTCTGCATTGCATAAATTCTCCCAATACTTTACAAACCCCGACAGACCTTTGACGATCGATGTCTTCCAAGCCTATCATAGGCTTAAGCGGAACAGGCAATGGTGAACCATGTGGCCACAAACTTTGCTCTTCAGCATCTTCTTTCCACAATTTAATGCCTCTTCCTCCTTCCCCTAACCAATCAACATTAGTGCAGAAAAGTTTGTACTTCATAACAGAGCACCCCGTTGAATCTAGGTAGAACTTCAATTGATGTCGCCTTGTGTGCCCAACAAAAATGTCATCGCCATCTACAAATGACCCTGCTATGAAGTCCTTGAAATCGGGTACTTCTTTAATAAGGTGAGGGATAGTGGGGACGGAATCCACATCTATGAAGGACTTCATTAGCGCTGGTACTGTTGGGAAGTTCTCTTTCTTCAAATCCATGCTCCATCTTCCAAATAACGCATCAATGTCGTCATGCATATGACCCACAATCATGAAGTTCACATAAACTTCCCGGAAGATCTTGTTTGCAACAAACAGAGACCAAAAACAGAAAACATATCTATTCCTATTGTCTCCAGTGGCATTGTCCATTTGCACATTTAAAATGGGTGGTAACCGCGTGGCTGGAGCTAAGGTATTTGGTAGTGGCAATAACGATGCATAGCACATGTATGCACCCTCTAGCACGGCCTTAAAAAAATTTGTGAACTTTGAATTTGTGAACAATTTTCAAGAAGACGACTTTGATGCTAACTCTAAATCTCGCAACAACTTTGCCATTGAACCAATGGTATAGTTGGAGTCATGCGAGAAGACATCCAAGCCATAATGCGCGTAGCGCACATCCACATGACCATGCGCAATAATGCTGGTCACAGATACAGGTAGCTTCATGAGGCCATCAAGTTCTTTACTCTTGTGATAGAAGACCGGACTAGCGGTTTTCGCATGATCCATCTTGTCGTGTATGATGGTAAGACACTCATGCGGAGAATTGAACAACAAGTCTCGGTTTAGGTAATACACATCCCTATGTGCTCGAGTGACGGTGAGATGCTTATTCAACCTCCTTGACCACTTCATGGTAGTTTGAGAGCCACTAATAGCACCCTTGATGAGCTCATTATATTTGTCACAAGTAGCACACCGAGCAAAGTTATCCCCTATCTTCTTCACATCAAACTCTGAAAACTTTGTGGACCTTATCTTATTCAAGGTTGAAGTTGAAATCTCCTTCAAACCAAAAGCCGCATTGGTTTCATTGAGTTTCTGCAACTGGTCCTTCTATTGAAATGATGCAACAAGAATCTTGGACACAACCTTCTCACCTGCCTTCAAAGTTCGGGTACGATGAGGCATGTGATCAACCTCCTTGTCTAAGATGCACTTCAAGGAAGCCGTAGCTTGTTGGGTATGTTCTCTAGGCTTCAACAATCCTGTATTGTCGTGATCCCTTGCTTCCCAATCATCCTTCATGTATTTCAAGTAGCGATAGAATGTAGACTCAGCAACCCTCGCAATATGCATCCATGCACGCAAACACACATTTATCTCTTCAATTGTCACCGTCTTCCTTCAACGTGAACCTTCATGAATATATCTATGCACATCAGTTTTCATAAAAGCTTTGTGCTTGAAAGTTGAATTTCGATCGTTCTCAGAAAGTTCGAATTTTCTCCCTAGGAAACAGCTGGATACAATTCTTGCTGCAACACACTTTGTTGGACAACAAGTTAATTGACTCCTGCAATAGGAACTCTTTTGTTTTGACACCAGTCTCCCAAGGCGGGTCTCTGATGGCACTAGCATATGGTCTTGTAGATAGTTGAAATTGTCCCTAGTTTCATGATCATGAAGACTTGCTCCACGATAATGAACCAGTTCAATTGGCCAAGCTACCAACGAGTAAAACAGTTCTTCAGGAAGGTCCACTTCAGAAATCAATGAGACTTTGAAATAAACACTAATACATGAGTATCACCGAGAGGACCACTAGCACCAAGAACAAGATCAGAGCTCACGCTAAAGCAGGTAACTACACCAACAAGTAAGCCCTCAGCATTATACAACTTAACACACTTCTTATTCCACAACCAATGCAGAATCCTTTCACACTCAAGAATGCCAACATTCATTTCTTCAAGCACTTGTATCTCATCGTCCAATAAGTCCATGTCAATATCTAGGTTCGATAGAGAATCCATGGCACCTACACAATACAATCAACAAATGAAGTTCTCTACCTATTAAAGACCATAATCCATAAACGATACATTAGTTATGCTAAATTAGTTCTTAAATGTAGCAATTCAATAAAGGACAGAAGAAGGACATATGCATCTTAGCGCGACTAGCGCTAAAGTGCAATTCAGTTATTCTCTATGGACGAAATGTTCATTTTAGAGTGAATAGCGCTAAAGTGCAATTGAACGATGTACATGGAGGAGACATGCACTTTAGCGCGACTCGCTCTAAGGTGACATCTGGTGGCTCTATATAAATGTGCTCAACAATCCCGTGTTTTGCGGAACTTATTCACTTCCCAATAGTAAAAATACTATTTTTAGTAATTCCAAAAATTAAGGCAATACAACCAAACAGTATTATATATTGGTCATTAGAATTTGTGTAACAACCTTACATGATGAAAATCTAGTGCATTGGTAGAGATGCGACATGATACGCATATTTGATAAGTGAATACAGACACTAACAATTATCCCTGTGAAGCTAATGAAATAAATTGACTTGACTTCCTCCAAGTTCGAGATTCAAGTTTCAATACTGATTGAGAAGGTACACGTAGAGTAACAGCAACAAAATGCAATGAAGTACCTCCTTAAAAAGGAAGCGGACGAAAACTACTCGGTGGATCTACGATCTCCAAAAGAAACTCTTGAATTCTCTACAAAAACTAACAATGCAAGTACAAGATGCATACAATGAGAGCAACGTGTACAGAAATCGACTCAATTGAAGAGAAAGGTGGAAGGAAATGACTGCATCTTGGTTGACGACGCACACTGGAATTCTTGGTAGGAACAAAATTGCGCCAACCCATTCCATGATTTTGAAAACCATATGTCTAATTTCAGAAAGCCCGAGATTCCTGATGCCTTGGGCAGGTTTACACTATGAAGCACCAACTAATCTTAGAATAAACCACAGTCTTCACGGATTTCATGGAGTGAGCGGCTTTTCGAGGATTTCCTATATTAATGCTTGTTGACTTCTATCCACTGACGTGTCTTCTTGCAATTGGAGAAGTGTCACGAACGTCAAAGAGAATTTTAATTTTTAGCCTTATCCTATTTATTTGCCTATTACGTGCTTTTTTTCTGCAATACTTAAATAGCATAGAGGAAATTTTTTTGTTTATATTAAGAGGATTCTCACTTTGTTGAAATGTCATTCCGATCTGCTAGAAGTCCAATTTCATATTCCATTTTATAGTGTCTTCAATTGAGGAAATTCCTTTTCCTTAAACAGTGAAGACATATTTTACAGTGCAGAATATGACTCTGAATTATTATTTTTTATAGTATTGGAATTCCTCTTTACTATCATGATATTTAAGCTTTAGGTTTAGACAAGATTGCAGTCAGGGTTAGGGTTTAGGGTTTAGAATAATAATAATGCATGACATTATTCAAAATGAGGTCAAATTTATCACATACTAACAAAAAAAAGGGTGTAATTGTTCATTGTACTTCCGAGCTTCACAAGTAGGAAATAAAATCGCCAACATGTGGAAGAGCAAATTTATGCATGCAGTTCTAAATTTTTTTGGGGGTGAAATCAATAAGATTATAATTTAAATTTTCTTAAGAAGTCAAATATAACAAGTGCAAAATAAATTGAGAGTAATTGTTTGTTGTACCTCAAAGGCACACATGTAGAACTTCTTCTTTAATATGACATGTGTTGTAGTTCAAAAATTTTAAAGCTCTAAACACATGCAATAAACTAATAAGATGAAAGTAAAAAATATAAAGAAGTTGCAAATACACTAAACTTGTGAATTCAAGAAAAACACTCATTCTTGCTACTTATAAGCAACTTCCTACACAAGAGAACTTGCATTCTCTCAAAAAACCTATGTACTATACTTTACAATTAAGAACAAAAAAAGAAAAGATAAATTTAAAAGAATGGAAGAAAAAAAAAATTAGGAGTTCCAAAGACCATGTACATTCGGAATTCAAAAAAATAGGTAATTAATGGTCTCTTTGAATGACGTACTACATAGAATTAAAAATTAGGGCACGAACCTTGACCTATACTTTAGTGTCCTAAAAAATGGAATCTAATGAAATTCACATAAATCAAAATGGAAAACAGGTTGTGCAAGTTGCAATTATTCATACACTCAAGGATTCAGAAAAATATGTAATTAATAGTCTCTTTAAAAGACGTACTACGTGGAATTAAAAAACGGGGCATGAATCTTCCCCTGTACTTTAGTGTCCAAAGAAATGGAATCTCATCAAATTCATGTAAAACAAAATGGGAAACACGTTGTGCAGGTTGCAATTACTCATAGACTCAAGAATACACAAAAATATGTAATTAATGGTCTCATTGAAAGACGTACTATGTGGAATTAAAAATTGGGGCATAAATCTTCCCTTGTACTTTAGTGTCCAAAGAAATGGAATCTCATGAAATTCACGTAAAACAAAATGGGAAATAGGTTGTGCAACTTGCAATTATTCATAAAGTCACGAATTCAAAAAAAATTACAATTGGTGGTTTCTTTGAATGACCTTGTACATGAAAGTAAAAATTGGGGCATGAACCCGGCCCTCTACTTTAATGTCCTAAAAAATGTAATCTCATGAAATACATGTAAAAAAAAATGGAAAATGTTGTGCAAGTTGCAATTATTCATAGACTCAAGAATTCAAAATAATATGTAATTAATGGTCTCTTTGAAAGACATACTACGTGGAATTACAAATCGGGGCACAAATCTTGCCCTGTACTTTAGTGTCTAATTTCATGAAATTCAAGTAAAACAAAATTGGAAATAGGTTGTGCAAGTTGCAATTATTCATAGACTCAAGGATTTAAAAAAATATGTAATTAATGGTCTTTTTGAAAGGTGTACTACGTGGAATTACAAATCGGGGCACGAAACATGCCTTGTACTTTAGTCTCCAAAGAAATGGAATCTCATGAAATTCACGTAAAACAAAATGGGAAACAAGTTGTACATGTTGCAATTATTCATAGACTCAGGGATTCAAAAAAATATGTAATTAATGGTCTCTTTGAAAGACATACTATGTGGGATTGAAAATCGGGGCACAAATCTTGCCCTGTACTTTGATGTCTAAAGAAATGGAATCTCATGAAATTCACGTAAAACAAAATGGGAAACAGGTTGTACAAGTTGCAATTATTCATAGACTCAAAGATTCAAAAAAACATGTCATTAATGGTCTCATTGAAAGACGTACTACGTGGAATTAAAAATCGGGGCATGAATCTTCCCCTGTACTTTAGTGTGTAAAGAAATGGAATCTCATGAAATTCACGTAAAACAAAATGGGAAACAGGTTGTACAAGTTGCAATTATTCATAGACTCAAAGATTCAAAAAAACATGTCATTAATGGTCTCATTGAAAGACGTACTACGTGGAATTAAAAATCGGGGCATGAATCTTCCCCTGTACTTTAGTGTGTAAAGAAATGGAATCTCATGAAATTCACGTAAAACAAAGTTAACTGGAAAACACGTTGTGCAAGTTGCAATTACTTATAGACTCAAGGATTCAAAAAAATCTGTAATTAATGGTCTTATTGAAAGACGTACTACGTGGAATTAAAAATTGGGGCATAAATCTTCCTCTGTACTTTAGTATCCAAAGAAATGGAATCTCATGAAATTCACGTAAAACAAAATGAGAAACATGTTGTACAAGTTGCAATTATTCATAAAGTCACAAATTCAAAAAAAATTGCAATTGGTGGTCACTTTGAATGACCTTGTACATGAAAGAAAAAATTGGGGCATGAACCCGGCCTTCTACTTTAATGTCCTAAAAAATGTAATCTCATGAAATACATGTAAAAAAGAATGGAAAACATGTTGTGCAAGTTGCAATTATTCATAGACTCAAGGATTCAAAAAATATGTAATTAATGGTCTCATTGAAATACGTACTACGTGGAATTAAAAATTGGGGCTCGAATCTTGCCTTGTACTTTAGTGTCCAAAGAAATGGAATCTCATGAAATTCACATAAAACAAAATGGGAAACAGGTTGTACAAGTTGCAATTATTCATAGACTCAGGGATTCACAAAAATATGTAATTAATGGTCTCTTTGAAAGAGGTCCTACGTGGAATTAAAGATCGAAGCAAGAATCTTGCCACGTACTTTAGTCTCCAAAGAAATGGAATGTCATGAAATGCACGTAAAACAAAATGGAAAACAGGTTGTACAAGTTACAATTATTCATAGACTGAAGGATTCAGAAAAATATGTAATTAATGGTCTCTTTAAAAGACATACTACGTGGAATTAAAAAACGGGGCATGAATCTTCCCCTGTACTTTAGTGTCCAAAGATATGGAATCTCATGAAATTCAAGTAAAACAAAATGTGAAACACGTTGTGCATGTTGCAATTATTTATAGACTCAAGGATTCCCGAAAATATGTAATTAATAGTTTCTTTGAAAGACGTACTACGTGGAATTAAAAATCGGTGCACGAATCTTGCCATGTACTTTAGTGTCCAAAAAAATGGAATCTTATGAAATTCAAGTAAAACAAAATGGGACACAGGTTGTGCAAGTTGCAATTATTTATAGACTCAAGGATTCCCGAAAATATGTAATTAATAGTTTTTTTGAAAGACGTACTACGTGGAATTAAAAATTGGGGCACAAATCTTCCCCTGTACTTTAATGTCCAAAGAAATGGAATCTCATGAAATTCATGTAAACTAAAATGGGAAACATGTTGTGCAAGTTGTGATTATTTATAGACTCAAGGATTCCAAAAATATGTAATTAATGGTCTCTTTGAAAGTCATACTACGTGGAATTTGAAATCGGGGCACGAATCTTGCCATGTACTTTAGTTTGAAATCTTATGAAATTCATGTAAAACAAGATGGGAAACAAGTTGAATAAATTGCAATCATTCATTGACTCAAGGAATAAAAAATATATGAAATTAATGGTCTCTTTGAAAGACGAACTACGTGGAATTAGAAATTGAAGCACGAATCTTGCCTTGTACTTTAGTGTCCAAAGATATGGAATCACATGAAATTCACGTAAAACAAAATGGAAAACAAATTGTACAAGTTGCAATTATTCATACACTCAAGGATTCACAAAAATAGGTAATTAATGGTCACTATGAAAGACGTACAACGTGGAAATAAAATTTGTGGCACAAATCTAGCACTGTACTTTAGTGTCCAACAAAATGGATTCTCATAGAATGCACATAAAATGAAATGGGAAACAGGTTGTGCAAGTTGCAATTATTCATAGACTGAAGGATTCAAAAAAATATTTAATTAATGGTCTCTTTGAAAGACATACTACGTGGAATGAAAAATCGGGGCTTGAATCTTGCCTTCTACTTTTCTCTTCAAAGATATGGAATCTCATGAAATCACGTAAAACAAAATAAGAAAAAAGGTTGTGCAAGTTCCAATTAATCATAGACGCAAGGATTCCAAAAAATAGGTAATTAATGGTCTCCTTGAAAGATGTACTACGTGGAATTATAAATTGAGGCATGAATCTTACCATATACTTTGGTGTCCAAAGAAATGGAATCTCATGAAATTCACGTAAACAAAATGGGAAACATGTTGTGCAAGTTGCAATAATTTATAGACTCAAGGATTCCAAAAAATATGTAATTAATGGTCACTTTGAAAGTCATACAACTTGGAATTAAAAAACGGGGCACGAATCTTGCTATGTACTTTAATGTGGAATCTTATGAAATTCACGTAAACAAAATGGGAACCAGATTGTGCAAGTTGCAATCATTCATAGACTCAAGGATTCAAGATAACATGTAATTAATGGTCACTTCAAAAGACATACTACGTGGAATTAAACATCGGGGCACAAATCTTGCCTCGTAATTTACTGTCCAAAGATATGGAATCTCATGAAATTCACATAAAGAAAATGGGATACAGGTTGAACAAGTTGCAATTATTCATAGACTCAAGGATTAAAAAATATATGTAATTAATGGTCTCTTTGGAATACGTACTTTATGGAATTTGAAATCGGGGTACGAATCTTGCGTATACTATGGTGTTCAAAGAAATAGAATCTCATAAAATTCACGGAAAACAAAATGGGAAATAGGTTGTGCAAGTTGCAATTATTTATACACTCAAGGATTCCCAAAAATATGTAATCAATGGTCCCTTTGAAAGTCGTACTACCTGGAATTAGAAATCGGGGCACAAATCTTGCCATGTACTTTAGTTTGAAATCTTATGAAATTCACATAAACCAAGATGGGAAACAGGTTGAACAAGTTGCAATCATTCATAGACTCAAGGAATAAAAAAAACATGTAATTAATGGTCTCTTCAAAAGACATACTACTTGGAATTAAAAATCGGGGCACGAATCTTGTCGTGTACTGTAGTGTCCTAAGAAATGGAATCTTATGAAATTCACGTAAAACAAAATGGGAAACAGGTTGTGTAAGTTGCAATTATTCATAGATAAAAGAATTCCGTAGAATATGTAATTAATGGTCTCCTTGAAAGTCGTACTACCTGGAATTAAATTTGAAGTATTCAATGGAATTTTATATCTCTGCAATGTTTAGAATGGTACATTCTCCAATTAGTTTTAACAAATAAATCAAGGCACGAATCTTGTGTGTACTTTAGAGTCCAAAGAAATGGAATCTTATGAAATTCACGTAAAAGGAAATGGGAAAGAGGTTGTGTAAGGTGCATTTATTCATAGATCAAAGAATTCCGTAAAATATGTAATTAATGGTCTCTTTGAAAGGCGTACTACATGGAATTAAAAATTGGGGCACGTATCTTGCATGTACTATAGTCCCCAAAGAAATGGAATCTTATGAAATTCACGTAAAACAAGATGGCAAAAAGGTTGTACAAGTTGCAATCATTCATAGACTCAAGGATTCAAGAAAACATGTAATTAATGGTCTCTTCAAAAGACATACTACGTGGAATTAAACATCGGGGCACGAATCTTGCCTTGTAATTTACTGTCCAAAGATATGGAATCTCTTGAAATTCACATAAAGAAAATGGGAAACAAGTTGAGCAAATTGCAATGATTCATGGACTCAAGGATTAAAAACTATATGTAATTAATGGTCTCCTTGAAAGACGTACTACATGGAATTTGAAGTCGGGGTACGAATCTTGCGTATACTATAGTGTCCAAAGAAATGGAATCTCATGAAATTCACGTAATAAAGAATGGAAAACAAGTTGTGCAAGTTGCAATTATTCATAGACTCAAGGATTCCCAAATATATGTAATTAATGGTCTCTTTGAAAGACATACTAGATGGAATTAGAAATCAGGGCATGAATCCTGCCATGTACATTAGTGTGCAATCTTATGAAATTCACGTTAAACAAAATGGGTAATAGGTTGTACAAGTTGTAAATATCCATAGACTCAAGGATTCAAAAAATATGTAATTAATGGTTTCTTTGAAAGTCGTACTAGACGGGATTAGAAATCGGGGCATGAATCTTGCCATGTACGTTAGTGTCCAATCTTATGAAATTCACGTTAAACAAAATGGAGAACATATTCTAGAAGCTGCAAATATTCATAGACTCATGGATTCAAAAAAATATGTCATTAATGGTCTCTTTGAAAGTCGTACCACCAGGAATTAGAAATCGGGGCACGAATCTTGCCATGTACTTTAGTTTGAAATCTTATGAAATTCACGTAAAACAAGATGGGAAACAGGTTGTACAAGTTGCAATTATTCATAGATTGAAGGATTCAAAAAAATATGTAATTAATGGTTTTTTTGAAAGTCGTACTCCTTGGAATTAAAAATCGGGCCACGAATCTTGCGTATACTATAGTCTCCAAAGAAATGGAATCTTATGAAATTCACGTAAATCAAAATGGAAAATAGGTTGTACAAGTTGCAATGATTTGTAGACTCAAGGATTCACTAAAATATGTAATTAATGGTCTCTTTGAGAGGCATACTACGTGGAATTAAAATTTGAGGCACAAATCTTGTCATGTACTTTATATGGAATCTTATGGAATTCACGTAAAACAAAATGGGAAACAGGTTGAACAAGTTGCAATTATTCATAGACTCAAAGATTTCCAAATATATGTAATTATTGCTCTCTTTGAAAGATGTACTACATGGAATTCCAAATTTGGGCATGAATCTTCCTCTGTACTTTATTGTTGAAAGAAATGTAATCTCATGAAATTCACGTAAAACAAAATGGGAAACACGTTCTTCAAGTTGCAAATATTCATAGACTCATGGATTCAAAAAAATATGTAATTAATGGTCTCTTTGAAAGTCGTACCACCTTGAATTAGAAATCGGGGCACGAATCTTGCCATGTACTTTAGTTTGAAATTTTATGATATTCACGTAAAACAAGATGGGAAACAGGTTGTACAAGTTGCAATCATTCATAGATTCAAGGATTCAAAAAAATATGTAATTAATGGTTTCTTTGGAAGTCATTCTCCCTGGAATTAAAAATCAGGCCATGAATCTTGCGTTTACTATAGTCCCCAAAGAAATGGAATCTTATGAAATTCATGTAAAACAAAATGGGAATAGGTTGTGCAAATTGCAATGATTCATAGACTTTAGGATTCACTAAAATATGTAATTAATGGTCTCTTTGAAAGGCGTACTATCTGGAATTAAAATTTGGGGCACAAATCTTGCCATGTACTTTAGTTTGAAATCTTATGAAATTCATGTAAAACAAGACGGAAACAGGTTGATTAAGTAGCAATCATTCATAGATTCAAGGATTCAAGAAAACATGTAATTAATGGTCTCTTCAAAAGACATACTACTTGGAATTAAAAATCGGGGCACGAATCTTGTCGTATACTGTAGTGTCCTAAGAAATGGAATCTTAGAAGTTCACATAAAATAAAATGGGAAACAGGTTGTGTACGGTGCAATTATTCATAGATAAAAGAATTCCTTAAAATATGTAATTAATGGTCTCCTTGAAAGTCGTACTACCTGGAATTAAATTTGAAGTATTCAATGGAATTTTATATCTCTGCAATGTTTAGAATGGTACATTCTCCAATTAGTTTTAACAAATAAATCAAGGCACGAATCTTGTGTGTACTTTAGAGTCCAAAGAAATGGAATCTTATAAAATTCACGTAAAAGGAAATGGGAAAGAGGTTGTGTAAGGTGCAATTATTCATAGATCAAAGAATTCCATAAATATGTAATTAATGGTCTCTTTGAAAGGCATACTACATGGAATTAAAAATTGGGGCACGTATCTTGCGTGTACTATAGTCCCCAAAGAAATGGAATCTTATGAAATTCATGTAAATCAAAATAGGAAATAGGTTGTGCAAGTTGCAATGATTCATAGACTCATGGATTCACTAAAATATGTAATTAATGGTCTCTTTGAAAGGCGTACTACGTGGAATTAGAAATTGAGGCACGAATCTTGCCTTGTATTTTTTTCTCCAAAGCTATGGAATCTCATGAAATTCACGTAAAACAAAATGGAAAATAGGTTGTGCAAGTTCCAATTATTCATAGATCCAAGGATTCCCCAAAATAGATAATTAATGGACTCTTTGAAAGACGTACTACGTGGAATTAAAAATCAGGGCACGAATCTTACCATGTACTTTTTAGTGTCCAAAGAAATGGAATCTTATGAAATTCAAGTAAAACAAAATGGGAAACAGGTTGTGCAAGTTCCAATTAATCATAGGCCCAGGGATTCCCAAAAATATGTAATTAATGGTCTCTTTAAAAGTTGTACTACCTGGAATTAGAAATCGGGGTACAAATATTGCCATAAACTTTAGTTTGAAATCTTATAAAATTCACATAAAACGAGATGGCAAAAAGGTTGTACAAGTTGCAATCATTCATAGACTCAAGGATTCAAGGAAACATGTAATTAATGGTCTCTTCAAAAGACATACTACGTGGAATTAAACATCGGGGCACGAATCTTGCCTCGTAATTTACTGTCCAAAGATATGGAATCTCTTGAAATTCATATAAAGAAAATGGGAAACAGGTTGAACAAGTTGCAATTATTCATAGACTCAAGGATTAAAAACTATATGCAATTAATGGTCTCCTTGAAAGACGTACTACATGGAATTTGAAATCGGGGTACGAATCTTGCGTATACTATAGTGTCCAAAGAAATGGAATCTCATGAAATTCATGTAATACAGAATGGAAAACAGGTTGTGCAAGTTGCAATTATTCATAGACTCAAGGATTCCCAAATATATGTAATTAACGGTCTCTTTGAAAGACGTACTAGATGGAATTAGAAATCGGGGCATGAATCCTACCATGTACATTAGTGTGCAATCTTATGAAATTCACGTAAAACAAGATGGGAAACAGGTTGTACAAGTTGCAATCATTCATAGATTCAAGGATTCAAAAAAATATGTAATTAATGGTTTCTTTGAAAGTCATACTCCCTGGAATTAAAAATTGGGCCATGAATCTTGCGTGTACTATAGTCTTCAAAAGCAATGGAATCTTATGAAATTCACGTTAAACAAAATTGGAAACAGGTTGTGCAATTTTCAATGGTTCATAGACTCTAGAATTCACTAAAATATGAAATTAATGGTTTCTTTGAAAGTCGTACTCCCTGGAATTAAAAATTGGGCCATGAATCTTGTGTGTACTATAGTCCCGAAAGAAGTGGAATCTCATGAAATTCACGTAAAACGAAATGGAAAACAGGTTGTGCAAATTGCAATCATTCATAGACTCAACGATTTCGAAAAATAGGTAATTATTGGTCTCTTTGAAAGACATACTACGTGGAATTAAGAATCAGGGCACGAATCTTACTTTGTACTTTAGTATCCAAAGAAATGGAATCTCCTGAAATTCACGTAAAATAAAATGGGAAACAGATTGTACAAGTTGCAATTATTTATAGACTCAAGGATTCCCAAAAATATGTAATTAATGGTCTCTTTGATAGACGAATTATGTGGAATTAAAAATCAGGGCACGAATCTTGTGTGTACTATACTCCCCAAAGAAGTGGAATCTCATGAAATTCACGTAAAAGAAAATGGGAAACAGGTTGTGTAAGTTGCAATTATTCATAGACTCAACGATTTCTAAAAGTAGGTAATTATTGGTCTCTTTGAAAGACGTACTACGTGGAATTCCAAATCAGGGCACGAATCTTGCCCTATACTTTAGTGTCCAAAGAAATGGAATCTCATGAAATTCACGTAAAACAAAATGGGAAACATGTTCTTCAAGTTGCAAATATTCATTGACTCATGGATTCAAAAAAATATGTAATTAATGGTCTCTTTGAAGATCGTACCACCTTGAATTAGAAATCGGGGCACGAATCTTACCATGTATTTTAGTTTGAAATCTTATGAAATTCATGTAAAACAAGAAACATCATATTCATTAAAATGGGAGTTTTCCAATGAAATAGGAGTTCTACGAGCTTAATAAACTAAGAACACAAGAAGAATTTTATACACACAAACACAAGATAAGACAAGATAAGAATACATAAACAAACAAATATACATAGTATTTCCAAAAGTAAGATCATAATGGCATATGATCATGTTATACTCAACATTATAGTAGCTTGAACATGATGCTAATTCTACATACTATGACTACGACCTACTCTTCGAAATTTGCATTGCCTTTAATATTTCCTAAACATCATGCTAACTCTATATACTATGACTGTGACCTACTCTTCAAAATTTGCATTGCCTTTAATATATCTGGCCCTCGACTATATCCGGTACTTTTAGCGGATAATTGGTGCGCATTCTCTCATCGTTGTTACTTCAAGCACCTCCACTCCCAAGCATCCCACTTACCACAATAAAGAGGAGGCAATCCATCATTTCTTTTGCATTGTCGTTTTACGAATCCATCATTTTTTTTGCATTGTTGTTTTACGATATCCAAAGAAGACAAACGAGGTAGTGCGCCTTCAAATACTGCAGTCTGTTTCTCCATTTGTATACTCTTAACGCCCTTTGAAGTGTTGCCCAACATGGTAGGCATTGAATCCTACACCTACCAAAACCAATAAAATAAGACATTCATAGCCTACAACAACTATAAAGCAAAACATAAAGAAAGATGTTTTTACACACACATTTCACTCAATCAATGATAACACACCTCCTCAACGGCCACCACACCCATTTCTTCATCATAGAGCTTCCTCTGCGTTTCCAGATTCACCATGGACCGATCCCGTGGAGTTTGCGAACGGGATTTCAAAGGAGATGGAGAGTGCACTAATTTGGGGCGCTTCCCTCCGTTGGGAGGACTATCAACAACGCCATCATCTATGTCCATCATTGAAAAATCCATTGTTGATTGTGCAGTAGCCTCTGAATATATGACATGCCGAATTACAGGAGCCATAGCATCCCTTAACTCCTGGGCACAACACAAAGATATTCCACTCCAAATATGAATGATGAATTGTATTTGATAAAACAATAATAATTACATTTCAAGGCGTACCCTCTCAAACACAACTACGTTGTCTACAAATTTCTAGAGGTCCTATAGACAAGTTTGTTCTGGAGGCGGACAAGGACGAAAATAGATGTCTTCTTGGGTGAGCTCCTTGCGCTTCGTTGCGGGCATTGCGCGTGGTTTCGGCAAAGGAATGACACGCCCGAAATCATCCACTTTCCGTTCTCTATGAAGTCTATTAGAGACCGCAAGTGCCCTCTGAAGTTCCTTGTACTTGGATTGGTCGGCGTCATGCATGAGATGGATGCCCCCTATAGCATTGTCTCTACGGAAAGAAAACATTTCCCACGGCCTCTCTACATGCAGTCTCTTAATCCAAGGCAGGAGTTCAAATATGAGAACCCCGTCTCTCGACCCCTGCCCGTCAAAACACCACGAGTCTAGGAGCACTACGTTCGTGGGATCATTCATGAAGTGTTTCTCGGGGCTATTGTCCACTATTATAGTGTTTTCCTTCGTGAAGATGGACCCCTTCAGTTTGTACAACCTATCCAGTGGCTTGAGAAAGAGGTCCTTGCGTGATCCCCTCAACCTGTAGTTCTTTAGCATGCCATTCCCGTCTCTAGATTTCATGACGGTACATTGTTCTTGGCCGAGGACACCGAAGGGGGGCGTCAGGCCGTGGAAGAGAAAATTAACAACGAGCTTCGCGTAGGATTGATCCATGGAGCTCCAAATAACGACGTTTGCAAAGGAGGTCAACTCCCGCACGAACCTTCTAACATGGGGTCGGAAAGTGACCCTTTCCATTTCCATGATGAAACTCTCCGCTCTCGGGACGACCTCGTGAAGAGAGCATACTCTCCTTTCTTTTATGTGATATCTCATATCATCACAAAAGCACAGAAGCCCATTCAGATCTAGAACGACATTGAGCCATTTCTTATTGAATCTGGATGTGAACGGACTACGAATTTGAACATCCGCCATTAAATCACCTACGATCCCCTTACTGGCACCCTGCTCATAAGGAACACAGACAAATCGAAAATTAAACCGGGGCAAAGTCGATAGGGAAGGCGAAAAACAACCAATGTATTCAACCAATGTTAGACACAACAACCACGACGACACACACTACTACATACAAGACAAAGTACATACCGCATCTTCCACCGAGACTTTGGGAGGCGACATTTCTGTATCTTGCTGTTCATCGCAAGGAACATCATCTGTCACCACCTCAGCAACATCCGGAATAATTTCGAGCACCTCAGGTTCATGGGCAATGATTTCCTGCATCTCAGGAACTTCGGGGATGACTTCCATACCCTCTTGGACTTCGTGAATGACTTCGATAACATGAGGGACTTTTGGAATGACTTTGAGCACCTCATTGTCATGACCTGTAAGACCATCATCCTTGATTCTCTCTTCCGCAGGACACGTCTCTTGTGGCGGATCATCGTTGAGATCCACAGACTCCTGAATCACGTGTTGAGGGGACGCCGTTGGCATAGTGTTTGTAGCATCGGAGGCAACATGGAGATCAACATTTGTGACAAACATGGAGGTCCCCACTGCGGAATTCAAGCCAGACAATGATTTGTGAGAAAAAAATATATTACAATGTCTCTATGAAAGAGAAAATGGTACAATACATGCAATGGACTATGAAAGCTCAGTCTATTTTGCTAATCACTGTTCTACACTGTCCATGAAAACTCGGAAGCAATTCAACTCGGATCGAGTTGAAACGTAGGTTCAGGGAGTCACAGGGAACAACCTGGAGATATATTGGTCACAGGGTCCTGTGACTCCTCGGGCTCATCCACAGGTCCAGCTTCGTCCTGGTCCGGTGTTGCATCGTCGTGGTCTGGTCCTGCTTCGATCTGGTCAGGTCCAGCTTCCACCTGGTCTGGCGCAGAGCTCGACTCGACTTGATTAGGTGCAGATCCCGGAGACGCTTGCGCCATCAAATTCTCAGGTGCGGACGGCACCCCCGTGACATTAAGTGACGACGTCTGTGCCAACCTTGCACTATCAGTCGATCCCTGCGCCTGATTTGCTATCATGAGTTGCAATGGCACTGTAGTCGAATCGAACATCATCATCGGACGTGCAGCTATCATCTTCATCATGACATCCGGCAACGACCCAATCAATTGGGTGATCATGTCCTTGTTCTCCTGACGGGCCCGCTTGTTCTCCTCCCTTACTTCCTCACGTTCTTCCCTCCGTTTTCTTTCCTGTGCTTCATTGTTCTTCTGGATCACATCCAAGATCCACTACTGACTGATCGGTGCTTCAAACGGAGGGGGTTGGGCCTTCTTCTTCTGCGAGACCCGAGGCCGCGAGACTGGCGTCCGATGCTCTTGAGCCGAAGAACCTGAGGATCCCTTCATCTCACTCGGTTCAAGATTGGGAACCGAAATATTTGGCATTCCAGCACTCAATCCCAAGGTAGTCTCAACCGGATCCATCCATTCTGCCGGGCCTTCTTTGGCGTCGTCCGCCAATTCGATCACCTCATCTCCGTGTGACAGATCAGGGATCTTTTTGCGGTATTGTTGAGCAGGCTCCTTCCCCTTTCTCGACGATGGCGACGGCCGCGCCTTGTTGCCTTCAAAGTCTTCCTCATCTAGGAAGTAAACAAAGTCAAGGAAATCATCTTTGTCCATGTTCTCGGACTCGACGCACAAGGCCAGGAATTCATTTTTCTTTTTGCTATCCGTGACAACAAAATGATCAAGCGACAACATTTGCAGAAGACGGACAAGAGCAAGACATGAGAACAGAAGATTTCACTCAACTCGAGTTAAAGTCATTTAAGTTCTGACAGAACTTGGGGGGCAAGAGTAGTCTATCAGATAAGCAGATCCCAACAATACATTTTCACACGACTTGAAATAAAGTGATTTAAAGTTTGACAGGAATTAAGGAAAACTGGAGCAACCAATCTGATTAAAAGATATCAACAATAGATTCCACTCGACTCGAGTTAAAGTGATTCCAAGTCTGACAGGAATTAGGGGAAACTGGAGCAACCAATTTGATTAAAAGATATCAACAACAGATTCCACTCGACTCGAGTTAAACCAAGTTCATTTAGGACAGGCATTGGGGGTAACGAGAGCAGCCTATCAAATAATCAGATACCAAAAATAATTTTCACTTAACTCGAGATAAAGTGTTGGTAGGGGGATTCACATATACATATTCTGGTATGGCTAGATACTTACCCATGCAGCACATGTGAATTTGCCTCCAACAAAATACGACAGCACGACATCCCTTGCATTGACGAAGTGGTCCAGCACTCTCAAATAAAACTCCATTCGGAGTTCCGTGTTGTAGATCTTGTACTCGACCTCCACTATCTACCTTCTGGTGTTGTAGTGCGATTTCGGGGATACGAAAAAAGATCTCGGAATATAGCGATTCTTCTTGGTGGCCCCATTCTTCACAAGAAAGAGCAGCTGGATAGGATCCCTTGCGCGAGTATTCCTTTCTAGGACGTCTCCAATCCTCTCGAAATTGGATGGAATGTAGTCGGCGTAGTGCACCGAGTAGTTCTTCCCGAAAATGGAAGTCTTGACAAATCCACGGAGTTCCAATTCCACCTCCTTTTCCCTTGCAATCCACAGATACACTTCTGGATCGATGAGGTTTGTCTCAGGGTCATCTCCAAGAATACCCATGAATTTCTCGAAGTATAGAGACTCGCTGTCGTTCGGACCCTTGTTGATGACAACCGGGACGTTTCTGAAGTCGATAACCGCCAGCTTGATCCTCAACTACACCTCCTCATCCCAGACATTTGCATCCCAGTTTCCGAGCTCGTTGTCATTCATTTTGTAGGGTCTGAAAAAAGTGCTCGCCTTCGGCTTCAGGAACCGACCCTTGCTCTGCAAGAAAACTTTGAAAAACTCCTTGGCCATAGGAGACAGTTCATCGATGGTCTTCTTCTTATTGGAAGGCATCTTCATTTGAGTGAAGAAGGTCTCCCCTGGCCCGTGAGCAGCGTGCTCTTTGTGGCCTTTGTCACGTTATAGTCACGCTTGAAGTCCTTCCATGCTTTCTTCCTAGAATTTCCATCGTTGTCAAACAACCTGAGCTTCGAGTCTAGGTTGTAAAGTTGAATCCTCACAATGGCCTTCCTCTTGGTTCGTTCGAGCCAGTCCTTTGCAGTGTAGCAGTCAGGGAGGACTGACTTAGGTGCCTTCATGACAACCTTTGGATGCCCGTGCACTCGGTTCTTTGTTTTGAACAGGAGATGCAACGCAAGCCTTCCGATGTCATTCTCGGTAATGTTCCCGATCCACTTGAAGAACTCCCGAGATATGACTCCATCCTTGTCTGCATCTCAGCCCTTGACGTCCTTGAATGCCATCAAAGTGTCTGGGTCGATGAGGCCCCCTTATGACTGACTAGAGATTACCTCGGCCTAAAGGTCGTAGACATTCTGAGAAGCTGTAATGAGTTTGATCTCATTCTGAATGTCAATTTCTCTCTGGTTCTTCTTGCTCAGATAGCCCTGGTTCTTTTTTATGTCAATCATAGAGAACCTGAGCTTGATGGCGGTCTTAAACTCCTGCAAATTCACGGATCCACGATGTCAGTGGAAATCTTAACTCAATCCGAGTTAAAACTGGAGAGATGCGGACTAGGAAGAACATTAAGGATTTTAACTCGACTCGAGATAAGGTGATGAACTTACCGCAAACAATCTCTGATTGTTGCCGTCAGCCTTCGACTTCCTAGTCGGGGTTACCATCTTTCCAAGCTTTGTGGGTTCTCTTGGCGATGCTGGACTTCCCATGCTTGTCCAGACAGACCTCGATGCCAAAATGTTGGTCGACCATGTTGGCATGAAGTTCTGGAAATGATTGACCATGTTATAATATGCCGAGATTTTCCTAATGACACTGTCGTCCTTGTTCCAGACGACAAAGCAATCCCATTTCTTGAACTTCGCCTTCTTGTCATCAGGAATCTGCTGCATCTCTTGCATTCTTTGGGAGGCTGCCACACAGTGTTGGCCATTCACCATCTAGAACTTTCCATCCTTCACGTCCTCGAACTTTGCAGGCTTGGATCTTTGCCCTTGTGGATAAGTACAGAGCATCATCTTCTTGTCGGGGTCAGGCATATTAATGAAGAAGTTGAGCGAACTCATCACACCCTGCTCTTCCAGCACTCGAATGTTGAGATTCTGGGGCGGCTTCTCCAGCTGGTCTATGGAAATCTCAAACTTCTCTTCAATCCCTCCAATGTAAAATTCTGTGCATGCTGACCAGTAATCGGAATATGATTTACAGGCCACCTCGTAGTCGATGTCCTTAACCTTTCCGCCAATATCCTGCAGAATGTCTACAATCTCGAAGAACAGGCTGTTTTCGAGTACCAGGGAATCCTTTCGTTTCGCGACTCCTCGTGGTTTAGGCGCCCTGGACGAAGACCCCGATGGTTCTCCCCGACCAAAACATTCCGTGTGCTTGAGACGTGTGTGGCTTCGACCAGTCTCGGGTGTTGCTATTACGAGGGATCCGTGACTTGGTTGATTGCTGTAATCACGTGTGAGAGAGACTGGCTGTAGTCTGTCGCTTCGGCTAGCCAATGAAGCCTTCAGCTGATCAAATCCGGTGACGAGGGAGTTCACCCTGGATGGCAATGTCACTAACTGCAGAGGGCCTCCGTCTTTGGTTTTCCATCTCTTCTCCTCAAGTTGCTTCTCGATGATCTTCTGAAGCGCCTGGTAGTCGATGTTTTCCAGCGACCTATAGTAGATAGACACGGAGAATGTTGTTTTTCGGCTGTTCATGACGTATGAAAATATGTATTCATCTTTTTGCTGGGGGTCGACTGTCTTGCAGCAAATGAAGAGAAGTCCATTTGGACCAGTCAAAACCTCTCGCACAGCCTCCGTTAGTGTGACGGGGAGGTTGCCTTCGACCTTCTTGTATTTCGTTCAGAAAGAAAGGTGCTGGTTCATGGGAACGAGGACTATTGTCCAGTACTCAACTTCATGAGGTTCCTGCCACTCCCAGCATTCACCAAGCATGTCGGCATCTCCGTACTCGTCCCGGTTTTCTTCAGGGATGATAAAATGTTTTAGGTACACCTCCAGGCCAGCGACTTGTGCCTCCATTGCTGCACAACCATATAACAACTGACACTGTTAACTCGACTCGAGTTAAACATTGTTTCATATTTCATTGAAATCATTTTCCTTCTGCTATTCCTTCTATGTCTATTGAATGCTTCAGTGTTTTAACTCGACTCGAGTTAGAACTCATCTATTTCACTTTTCTTATGATTCAGAGTGTCATGTAATTCGAGGGTATGAGAATGTGAGTATTACTTGTCATGCCTGGTTACTTTGTAATGACTTAGTTATTTAACTCGGTTCGAGTTAAATGTTTGGAGGCTTTTCTTCTTTAACTCGGTTCGAGTTAAATTGGTTTCATAAACTTGCTATTCTTTTATTTAACTCGGCTCGAGTTAAATATTGCGAGCAGAGTTGTCTTTGTCGGCTTTTTAACTCGGCTCGAGTTAAAAAAAATTATTTTTGTCTCTTCTTATTCTTGTGGTCTGGTTGATTGCCATTTCCGATTACGTTTGTGAGTGAGTTTCCTTAGAATTTTAACTCGAATCAAGTTAAAATTTGACGGCTCTGCGACTGAAAACCTTCAAAAAATGCATTATCGAGTTAAACTACCATCGAGTTAAATTACCATCGACTTAAATTGCCATGAACAATTGATTTTTGAATACTGTCACACCAATTTCCAACGACTAAACCCTTGACTCTCAGCAGTTCGAAATACAGCAAAGCAGGATTCTAAAAAACAATTGAATCATCAAGAAAACAACTGAATCCAAGGCCACAACAGTTGCACACATCAACAAATGTATGAGCTTTGAATGGAAGAATTGCACGAAAACTGAGCCAAACTGAGCCACAACTGGCACACAAAGAAAACAAACTTGCAACCAATTCAGTGCAACAGCAGACAACCAATTCAACGTAGATAATCTCTCATCAATGAAATTGCAATGCTCCAAAACTAACCAACCAAAACCTCAGACCTAAACCCTACACGAACTAAAAGCTTCAAAATTGAGAATTCAAGAGCTATGCATTGCAATGCACTAACAAACTAACAAGAAATCATCAAAAGTTTCAAATCCGCCGTACCTGCAAACTTCAACTGCAGATGGAGAGAGGAAAGGCGCGGGAAGGCACGGGAAGGCGAGGGAACCAAAAACGAGCTTCACACACAACCTCCTCCAAAATTCGACGAAGCAGCAAACGTTGCGCTTCCTAAGAAATTTTCAACAACTGCGTTACCACCCTAAACCCTAACCACACTTCTCAAGCACTCAAAGACACCCTAACATTGCAATCGCCACAATGAGGAACAACAGGCGGGGGCGGAGAAGAGCATCGCAGCAGGCGGTGGAACAGCAGGCACGGCGGGCAAGGAAGGCGCGGCGGGGGGAAGGAAGGCGCAGCGAAGAGAGGGAAGGCGCGGTGGAGAGAGGGAAGGCGCGGTGGAGAGAGGAAAGGCGCGGGAACCCAAATCTCCAGGCACACTCAAGTTTCGGGGAAGGCCGTGCAATCTGGGCCCTCCACAACAATGAAGCGTCCAGATTAACAATTGCTGTCTCCAGAGCATTTAGCCTTCAAGTATGGCTGGACATAAGTTTATTGAGCATGTTGGCATGATGAGTATGGTAGGACATAAGTTTAATGAGCATGCTGGCATGCTCATTTGGGCTTGGGGCATGTTGATTTTTAATTTTTAATTTTTTTAATTTTTCTTTTGACACAAATGGTAGGAGGTCTATACATGGATTTTGTAAGGGGCTAAAGTTGAATTTTGGGTAGGTGAAACATCTTTAAAAAAAAGTCAATAAGTTTTTTTCTAAATGACAAGTGGAATTCTCACCTAACCCAAAATGTTTCATATTTTTTGGAGCTTTCTGTAATTAGTTATTAAATTTTGCAATTGAAATGGCATAGGACCCCAAAATGGCTCACCTCCTAGAATGTACACTTTGGATACATTACTAAGGGCTATGAAAAACCAACATGTACAAATAGTATACATTTTAGAACCTCCTACCTTAGTACATTTCATCCTCAAATTGTCAATACCTTAACTCTAAACCCCTAATGTGAAGTCTAAATGAATTTTGCATACTTGATATATCACATTGTAAGATTCATAATATTTCATTGATAGTCATCAATATTGAAAAGGTATGACAAAAATTACAGTAAGGTTTGGAGATAGTTAAATAAATTATAAACTTTACTACACACATCCACACATTACTAGACTTTCTATTCCTACTACAATTTAGAAGATTTTCTCCAATGCTCATAAATTTTCTTCAATGTCAGTTCTTTTCTTCACATCTCAAGACTAGCTTTTCTTTTATTGATTTTTACTTAATTTAATTGTATTAAATTAACAATGGCAAATGTCCTCATTCTTTATAGTTCCATTTTATAATAAAATTATACTACTAATGTGTATAAATAATGGAAGAGATAAAATCTAAGATTAAAATATGAACAGTACTATTCAATTAGGCAATTTAATTAACTAATAAGAAGTTCGTATAAAATCACTATACTTAGAGTGTTACATTTCAACCCATCACAACAAATTTCATACATACTTTGTCAATATTGTATTCATTATCATGTAAAAATCAAGTGTAGTTAAAAATTGAGGGGTTTATGCGATTTTATTTCTTCCATTATATCAATTGTGATTAGTGTGACCTCTATTTAAGCAGTCAATGATAGTAATCAAACTTGACATTTACCTTTAAGCATAATGCCTAAATGACTATCTACCCCAACACAACATTGTAATAATAAAAATTTGTACCTATTCAAAATTAAATAACATGCAATTACAACACTATTGTCCTAATGCAAAACCATCTTCTGAATAAAGAACTTAAGCAAATTCTTTTAAAGTGAACCCCCAAGTGTGTTTGAGGTATGCTGAGAGGTGAGCATGAGGTGTGCTTCAAGTCTAATTCAAGCACACCTGGAGGACACTTTTTAAAAAAAAAATTGAGTAAAGAATTTCAACAAACTTCCTTCCCATTGTTTTCTAAGTTCATTGCAATGACAATAGTAAAACTGTGCTTGAGGTTTGCTTGAGCTAGGCCTGAAGCATGCCTAAAGCAAATCTGAAGCACACCTAAACCCAAAAATATCTATGCATTATAGTTGAATTTCAATTCAATTGTGTGGATGTCTTTTAATGAGAATGACACATATATACTCTTTATGGAAGCTAAAAAAATGTTACATAAACATAGTTTATAATCGCTTTCGGTATCGCCTGAAGTCTTTAGACACCTACGTATTAATAGTTTTAGAAATGAGTTCATTTATTTTTATGATATAAATTCATATTGTACGCTCAATCTTTTTTTTTAAATGTTTCACTTCTATTTCCCTTTACATGTTTAAATAAGATTAAGCTTTCCCTTTACATGTTTAAATAAGATGAAGCTTTCTAAAAAAATAGTCTACATTTTACAAATGTGACTAACTCCTACTTTTGAAGTTAGTGTCATTAGTCACATGTGAATTAACAAGCTTTTAACATTCTATATCTTTTTATAATATATTCAAATAATACTCACCAATGTACATTGGAATTGCCATAAATTCATATGTAATAAAACTTTTTGAACATGTATATGATGCATTTATAATTATTATTGAAGCAAGCAATTAAAACATGATACAAATGTTACACATAATATGTGCAAATACAATAAGCATAATAAATTGACCATTAAAAATGGGAAATGGCTATTTCTCACCCTTTTTATTGCGGCTATTTATTGAATTAAAACATGATACAAATGTTACACATAATATGTGCAAATACAATAAGCATAATAAATTGACCATTAAAAATGGGAAATGGCTATTTCTCACCCTTTTTATTGCGGCTATTTATTGGACTGCCTTGTATTGCACAATATAACTGCAGCAGGCCCAATAGTGTGGGTTTACGTGCCATGGTCTAACAACAGCAACCAACGGTTCCTCTGCCCGTGGGTGCCTGCCCAAAAAAAATTCTAGTGTTCTGCTGCCACTGTTTTGCTCGCCTGCCATGTAAAATTTAGTGACGAGTTAAAGATCCTAAGTTTTCTATATCCCATAAGGTTTGTCTCCCCTACTACCACCCCACTAGTATAAATAGCTTATCTTCTAGTGTAAAAAATAAAAATAAAAGGCTTCTAAAGCCATTCAATTTTATTGATAAATGTGGTGTGTTACAATGTATGGTGTATTACAATGTATTGTGTATTTTCAGTGTTTGTATGGGGGGTTAGGGAGTGTTTTCGCACTCCCTAAGCAGATGGACCCCTAATAATGGAGGCCGAATTAGTGTTCCTAGCACCATTTCTCCAAAAGAGTTTGGAGTTGAATGGGTCCGGCACACACAATTATACATTTTTTTTGGGTTAGGGAGTGCAAAAGCAATCCCTAATCGGATGGACCCTTGATAATGGAGGCCCAATTATTGTTCCCTAAAACCATTTCCCCCAAAAGAGTTTGGAGTTGAATGGGTCCGGCACACCAATTATCCATTTTTTTTGGCTTAAGGAGTGCTTTTGCACTCCCTAACCGGATGGACCCCTGATAATAGAGGCCCAATTCCTAAACCCTTAAACCATTTGCCCCAAAGAGTTTGGAGTTCAATAGGTTTAAATTTCTTATAATTTTGATGAAGTTCTATATTTTTTTAATTCAAATTTATATTGTTCATCAATATAAACAGCAGGGGGTAGCAGGGGGCCAGAATAATAAAAAGGTTGAGAAATAGTGCTCCCCTTAAAAATGCTATAATTTGAATCTTCATAAAATGAATAACACCAAACAACTAGTTTTGTGATGGGTTCAAATGTAACACTTTAAGAGTCTGTAGTGATTTATTGCACACTTTTCATTCAATAATTATTTGGTCTAATTGAATAGCACTATTTAGATTTTTATTAATCTTAGATTTAATCTCTTCCATTATTAATACACTTGAGTAGGTATTCTTAACCCCTAACTGTCTCATCGACCATACCTGGTCGATCTGAAATTTCAAGCTCATTTTGAAGTGGGCAGTTAAACTCATTTGCCCGTTTTTAAATTTTGTTGGGGCAATTTTAAGAGTTAACCTTCTTGAAACTTTCATTTTTCACTAAAAAGGTACATATTTGATTGTTGAGAGGTCTCCAAAGCCATTTATGTCCGTTAGTGGAAGAAGTTGGCTTATTTTACTTCATTTTTCAACTTTGAGCAACTTCACTTGATTTGAGATCTTCAAACTTCCACTTTTCCATTTGCTTTGAAAATGGTCCCAATTGAAAGAGTAAAGTATTTTCATGATTTTCACCATTGAAAATTTATACAAATGGTCAATTTCGTTAAAATGGCGGTATTCTGTATGCCCTTTCAATGGAATATCTTCTACAAATGGAGAATTAAGTGTGCCACGATAGGGTCATACATGTGCCAATTTTATGCCTAGCTCATTCAAATCACTCCTAGTTCACGCATTTCCACTCCCCTCGGACAATCTTTCCATTGTTTTAATGTGCTAACAGAATTTGTAACAACATACTGAAAATAGAAAACATACATTTTTCTTGTTATAATATCAAAACTCTTATGCAATTTTGCACTCAAAATTGGTGTGCATACTAATAAGGAAGCTCTTTAAACATCCATACGATTAGATATTGAAAGAAAATCAATTAGCTTCAACGAGGATAACTATAAGCTCATACTTTTTTTTCATAGTCAAAACACATGTTACCAAAAATAAATAACGACAACTTAATCTCTTGATATTATTTTTTGTTGTCTTTCAATATTTTTATAGATTGAATCATTTTTAAGAAGATTTATTTATAGCCTTCAAAATTTGAAATAGAAATGTTATAGATTACATAGGAGAAGAAAACACAACAATATCATAATTTGAGGATTCAAAGATTATAGTATTTACTCAAGATTATAGTCTTTAGGGTGAACATTAAAACTATAGAAATTTTTGAATTCAATTCTCGTTTTGCATGTGAAGTCTAAAATTAAATTGAAGTTTGTCACCTAAATCATGCAAGGTTGGAAAGCCCAATCAATTTATGCCCAATCAATTTATGGCTTCTAAAGATGTACTATATATTTTTGTGAAATGAATTTTTCTATTTAAGATGTAGGGCAAGGATTCTATTGCAACCCTTCAAAATGGGATTACTAGTCAAAGTATACTTCCAAAACATCATTCCAAAAATATAAACTTCAAAAAAAAGCAATCACGTAAGGGTTTATTGAACTTGAAAGTTCTTTAGAAAAAAACCCTAAACCATGAACATGTAGGGTTGAAATATGTATTCAAATTTTTGAACAAGTATGTCCATTGAACAAGATGAGGAGGGCTACTCAAAAAAATTAGTTCCACAGAACCCCGAATGTTTAAAAAAAGTTTGTATTCCTAATCCTTGAAATGTAGAACTCCTGAATTCTAAACCCTAAATCCTAAACCGTCAATCGTTAATGGAACTTTACCCAAAAGGCCACAAAGTTCATAGGATTCTTTCGATTATTTTTTGTACCCGAGAAAACAATTAATTAATATCGACATTAGTTTTTGGAAATAGGACCTTCTTTGGGTAGAAAAGCTTTTCTGTTGGCATCAACCTAATTATTCTAAAGTAACTCATTTTGGAAGATTCTAAGGCCGCCAGCTTTTAGTGAATGCATCTGTCAACGGCTGAAAATAGTGTTCCCCTATTTCTATTCGGGGTTCATGAGGAACGTTTGAAAATCCCGCGCCTTGTTCCCAGGATAACCTTCGTTGAACTTTGCATGACACGTTCAGCGGCGAAGCTGATCCTCCCCCATTCCCTCATGCTGAACTGTCCATTGTCATTTCCGCCGTCTACATTGAGAATCCTTCCGCGTGGGCAACATTGCATTGTCATTTTCACCGTCGTCACTGAGAGTCCTCCCTCACGCAGAGCTTCGCATTGTCATTCTCGGCGTTTGCGCTAAGAATTGTAAATCTCTTTTTGTTGTATGCTTGATGTCTGTTGTGGCGATCGTCATTTTATTATGTCTCTACGGCAGTGAGGTTTCTCAAATTTTTGTACGCCGGATTGCAGCAGACAAATTATTTGATAAGATTCCGGGTTCAAGTACGCAATACATGTCCCACAATCTCTCTTCGGTTTCCTATAGCATTCATGATTCCGTTTTTTGTCGCATGATTTGTTGTTTTATCTCTCATGCGACCTCCGTCATAGTTCGATCCCCGCATCTGTATTGCGCAAATTTTGAACTTTTGTTTTCCGATTAATTTTCGGTTAGCCTGTTGTTGGAATTTGGAGAATACACGGATTGTGTAGACCTATTGGAAAGTACCTGTAATGTTCTGTAGGTTTAGGTATATTCCAGTATTTTCATATCGAGTGCGGGACGCATAGTCGTGATTCCTTCAATTGTATGCATGACATTCCGTGGTTCATGGTGTGGTCTGTGGGAGAGGAATTCGACAATGCCCGCCGCATTTTCAGGATCATCATATAAAACCATAATATATGAGCTCTCCGTAAAATACGGGAATGGATTTCCACTCGAATCTAGTTAAAGAGTGCGAAAAGGGTTGGACAAGGCGGTTTAACTCGACCCAAGTTAAATCATACTCAGAGAATTGTTTACTGAAATGACCTTGATCATGAACTATCTAATGTACCTATGGTCATTCTTTTAACTCGAATCGAGTTGAATATCCCTTGACCTGAGAAAAGTTTAATACCAGAGGATATTTATATTAATAAAATCCTGGATCCCAAAATATTTAGGCATTTGATTACATATACCTGGAAAAAAAATCGCAATGAAAGTTTTACTCGAGTCGAGTTAACACTGTGGTCAGTCGTTAACTCAAATTGAGTGAACTATCCCTTTACCTGAGAAAAAATTTTAATACCAGAGGAAATTAATATTATTAATATCCTGGATCCTAGAATCTGTAGGCAGTTGATTACATATACCTGCAGAAAATCTTCGCAACAATATTTTTACTCGAGTCGAGTTAACAATGTGGTCACTCGTTTAACTCGAATCGAGTTAACTGTCCCTTGAGCTGAGAACATTGCAATACCGGAGGATATATAATTATATAATTTTGGATCCTAGGAGTTTTAGGCATTTGATTACATATATATGCAGAAGAACTTTGCATTGATATACTTTAACTCGAGTCGAGTTAACTAGGATGGATGTTTAGTGAAATTATTCTTGAAGATAGTGACATGAGCTCCAGATACTAGATTATTTAACTCGCCTCGAGTTAAAAATGTCCATGTCTGATAACATGTTTTCTTGCACCCACAGAGCCAATGGTTGCTCACCGCCAACCTCTTCAGGAATACTCTTTTGATGAAGGAGAGATTGAAAATGATGCAATACAAGACTTCGTCATTCCAAATTGTGAAGGCGTCCCTCGGAGACTATGGAGCACGAAAATTGTCCTCCTCCACAATGTTGACGGAGATGTGGTTGCTGAGGGAATCTGCCATAGCGTGAATTCCGAACATGTTGTGGGTAGCACTGGTCCCCTTGGAGACTCCCTTGTTGCCGTTCAGATATCCAAATCACTGTGGCCTACTGAAGTTTCTGAAGACTGGAAGTACTCACTTCGTGCTTGGCCCATTGACCGGGTGTTTCTAAATGGGGCCAGCCTCAATGATCACGAGGTTCGAGACCAATACAATCGTCTACAAGGAAGATTGTCTCAGAGGTCTTCCTCAGATGCCAGACCATACACAAGCACTGTGAGGAATGCTCCTCCTCCTCAAGCTTCGGTTAAAGCAACCAATCTACTCAATCAAGAGTCTATCAATTTAGTATCGAGCAAGGTGTGTTGTCCCGGAAATTGCGTCCAACCTTTTCCAAGAGAAAAGATTCGGGCTTTCCGTGAACGTATGTACCACAAGACATCCTTTGAATTCCGCTACCACATGAAGTTGGACGTTCATCGACAAGTTCACCGTGATGCTCAAGGGAAAAGGGTGGTCACTCTCGAGGGGACTGATGTTTGTATGGCGGCATGGCGGCATATTGCGGGTGTCTCCGAATCTACCTTCCACCATTTCCAAGGATATGCTGCAAGAGGTGATCAAGCTCAACCACATGGAAATTTGGGAACCCAGAAGGCTCGAAAGCATTCGTTGCAAGCCCTTGCAACATTGAAGTGTGTGCTTGAGAAGTCAGCCGATCATATGCCGCATCGCACACACACTCTTGCATCTGGGGAGAAGATCGTCTCTAAGATTCTCCCAGCCACCTTCACTTGGAAAAATACGCTACCCAAAGTCAATGCTGCAAATGTTGTGTTCGGGTTGAAGGAAGTTTCTACATCAAATATTTGTAAAATCAGGAAGTTGAATTTTCCTGAATACTCTGTGAAGAAACCTGGGGATAATTTTGCTCGTTGTTCAGATTGTGATAGATACCATGAACAAAGAAGAATAGCCCCTATTGGATTACGACAGAAGTGGGACCACCTCCTAGAGAAACACAATGCCTGTGCTCGAGCTCATCGAGATTTATACTATGCCAATCGGTACAAGTCAAGCGCCTATCCTCATGAATGCCTCACAATCATGCATGATAAAATGGATCATGCAAAAACAGCGTCTCCAATGTTCTCACACAAAAGCAAACAACTTGATGGCCTCACGAAGTTGCCGATATCAGTGACTGGAATGATTGCTCATGGGCACGGTGACGTCCGTTATGCTCATTACGGTCTTGATGTCTTCTTGTACGACTCTAACTACACTGTCGGGTCGTTAGCGAAGTTGTTGAGAGACCTTGAACTTCCTCCAAAGTATTCCTCCCGTAAGTTGTTCGTTGGATCGGGCTCAGCTCCTTTATTTGAAGCAGTGTTGAAAGGGTTTGAAATGTGCGTATCGTCACTTCGGCCACCACCTGAAGTCCCCATTGCAGCCACTCCCCTTCCTCCGGTTCTAAACGTTCAAATGGATAATGCTACTGGAGACAATAAGAATCGATATGTCTTTGCGTTTTGGTCCCTCCTTGTAGCAAAGAAGATCTTCTGAGAGGTTTACGTGAGTTTCATGTTAGTTGGTCACACACATGACGACATTGATGCTTTGTTTGGAAGATGGAGCATGCAATTAAAGAAGGAAATGTTCCCCACCATCCCAGCTCTCACGAAGTCCTTCATGGATGTAGATTCTGTACCTACAATTCCACACTTGATTGAAGGGGTACCAGATTTCAAAGCCTTCATAGAAGGCTTCATTTTGGAAGGAGATGAAGCACTTGTTGGCCATACAAAGGCACAACAATTCAAGTTCTACCTCAATTCGGCAAGTATTCCAATTATGAAGTATAAGAGGCATTGCACGGATAGTGATTGGCTTCCAGAAGAGGGGAGAATCAAATTATGGTGAGAAGACCTTGAAGGACAGAGTCTATAGCCTCGTGGTGAACCCCTTCCAATTCCCATGTGGTGTGTGGAAGACATCTCTAAAGGGATATCGAGGTTCATCAAATATTGGGAGGCATTATACAACGAAGACGACAGTGGGGAGTACAAGAGATGCTTCGAGCATTTGTTGTTCTATTGGCGTGCAGTAAAAGCATGCTTGGTGCAACCTATAGTACCATTCGAGACGTTGAAGGATGGTTTCTGGCCTCACACTCGAGTGGAAGCCACTGTAGAGGACAAACTTGATGATAATGACGATGTTCGTGAAGAGTTTGCTGAGGATGATGTTTTTGTGGGGCAACGCCGCGATCGGCCATTGCCATCTTTCTGAGTGGGTCGTGATGTTCAGAAAGACTTTTTTGTCGCCCTTCGGCTGACTAAAGGTGATACAAAACCCATATGGATTGCTAGAGCTTTATCTGATCCTTTCACAAATCCGGAGCATCCAAATTGTATCCTGATTCAGTATTTTCGGCCCACAGCAAGGGGCCAAAATGTTCAAGACTTTTACATTGGTTGGGACTCTGTAAAGGGATTGCGTTGGAAAGTAGACGAGACCCAAGAACCTACTTGGGAAGACACAAATTCCCTCATCACGGCATGGAGGTCCAAGGTCAAGAAAGACACAGTAGAGTGTGTCCTTAGAATCCCTACAGCTCAGGTTCATGTCATCAACGAGAGTTTATCTTCGTATAATTCGGAAAGAACATGTACTAATTGTAGTGGACTTATTTTATTGTATTTGAAGTTAAGTTTAGTAGTTAGTATTCCAGAGCAATGGTATTGTATAACCATAGTTAATTTTATATGATTTATTAGCGTTTATTGTAGAGCATGCCTAGTGTGGATTGGATTTCATAGTTCTGTATTAGAATTACTCCTATACTTTGTGTGTTGTCACTTTTATAGCAAAGTGCACCTAAAACTTATAGTATTTAATATTTTTTTTTTTATCATATTATACATGTGACAATCTATATGATGGCATCATTTGATTATTAATTCACTTTGTATGTCATTGACTTTTAAAAGAACATTCACTTTGTATGTCTTTGACTTGAAAAATGAATTTAAAAAATTTGTAGTAGGTAGGACCACTTTTTATTTTGTTAACATGTCAAGCACTTGTCACAATTTTTGATAGGGGGCCAGTTGGTTGTTCTCACATTCCTGCCAGAAAAGTTCACTTAGCAGTACTAAGTCATGTATATCATATAGCTGCTCATACAAGTTCAATGAGAATCGAACTCGGACCACCTGAATGTGATAAATAGCCACTTACAACCAACCATCCAGCTCATGACTTGGTGTTCAATGAAGACGTTTCATAACATATATATGGAAAGAAATATTATCAAACTAACCAATAATTTATCAAACACGCGCTAAACAAATGAAACTGTCATTTTAATGGAAATTACAACTACCAAATGGAAAATTTTAATCAAGCTTCACTTCAATTTCCTTGAATGCAAATTCAATTCCCCGATCAAAAAATGGACAATATTATTTTGGGAGGTCCCCAATCTCCCAAAATAATGAATATGATGTTAAGATGGGAAACAGGTTGTACAAGTTGCATTAATTCATAGACTCAAGGATTCAAAAAAATATGTAATTAATGGTTTCTTTGGAAGTCATTCTCCCTGGAATTAAAAATCGGGCCATGAATCTTGCGTTTACTATAGTCCCCAAAGAAATGGAATCTTATGAAATTCATGTAAAACAAAATGGGAAACAGGTTGTACAAATTGCAATGATTCATAGACTCTAGGACTCACTAAAATATGTAATTAATGGTCTCTTTGAAAGGCGTACTACGTGGAATTAAAATTTGGGGCACAAATCTTGCCATGTACTTTAGTTTGAAATCTTATGAAATTCACGTAAAACAAGACGGAAACAAGTTGATTAAGTAGCAATCATTCATAGATTCAAGGATTCAAGAAAACATGTAATTAATGGTCTCTTCAAAAGACATACTACTTGGAATTAAAAATCGGGGCACGAATCTTGTCGTGTACAGTAGTGTCCTAAGAAATGGAATCTTAGAAGTTCACGTAAAACAAAATGGGAAACAGGTTGTGTACGGTGCAATTATTCATAGATCAAAGAATTCCGTAGAATATGTAATTAATGGTCTCCTTGAAAGTCGTACTACCTGGAATTAAATTTGAAGTATTCAATGGAATTTTATATCTCTGCAATGTTGAGAATGGTACATTCTCCAATTAGTTTTAACAAATAAATCAAGGCACGAATCTTGTGTGTACTTTAGAGTCCAAAGAAATGGAATCTTATGAAATTCACGTAAAAGGAAATGGGAAAGAGGTTGTGTAAGGTGCAATTATTCATAGACTCAAGAATTCCCAAAAATATGTAATTAATGGTCTCTTTGAAAGACGTACTAGATGGAATTAGAAATCGGGGCATGAATCCTGCCATGTACATTAGTGTGCAATCTTATGAAATTCACGTAAAACAAAATGGATAACAAATACTGCAAGTTGCAAATATTCAGAGACTCATGGATTCACTAAAATATGTAATTAATGGTCTCTTTGAAAGGCGTACTACGTGGAATTAAAATTCGGGGCACGAATCTTGCCATGTACTTTAGTGTCCTAAGAAATGGAATCTTAGAAATTCACGTAAAACAAAATGGGAAACAGGTTGTGTAAGATGCAATTATTCATAGATCAAAAGAATTCCCTAAAATATTCAATTAATAGGCTCTTTGAAAGTCATACTACGTGGAATTAAAAATGGGGGCACCAATCTTGCGTGTACTATAGTCCCCAAATAAATGGAATCTTATGAAATTCACGTAAATCAAAATGGGAAATAGGTTGTGCAAGTTGCAATGACTCATAGACTCAAGGATTCACTAAAATATGTAATTAATGGTTTCTTTGAAAGACGTACTTCGTGGAATTCAAAATTGGGGCACGAATCTTGTGTGTACTATAGTCCCGAAAGAAGTGGAATCTCATGAAATTCACGTAAAACGAAATGGGAAATAGGTTGTGCAAGTTGCAATCATTCATAGACTTAACGATTTCGAAAAATAGGTAATTATTGGTCTCTTTGAAAGATGTACTACGTAGAATTAAAAATCAAGGCACGAATCTTAGTCTATACTTTAGTATCCAAAGAAATGGAATCTCCTGAAATTCACGTAAAATAAAATGGGAAACAGATTGTACAAGTTGCAATTATTCATAGACTTAAGGATTCAAAAGAATATGTAATTAATGGTCTCTTTGATAGACGAATTACGTGGAATTAAAAATCGGGGCACGAATCTTGTGTGTACTATAGTCCCAAAAGAAGTGGAATCTCATGAAATTCACGTAAAAAGAAATGGGACTAAGGTTGTGCAAGTTGCAATCATTCATAGACTCAACAATTTCTAAAAATAGGTAATTATTGGTCTCTTTGAAAGACGTACTACGTGGAATTCCAAATCAGGGCACAAATCTTGCCCTGTACTTTAGTGTCCAAAGAAATGGAATCTCATGAAATTCACGTAAAACAAAATGGATAACAGGTTGTGCAAGTTGCAATTATTCATAGACTCAAGGATCCAAGAAAATATGTAATTATTGGTCTCTTCAAAAGACGTACTATGTGGAATTAGAAATCGGGGTACGAATCTTGCCTTGTATTTTTTTCTCCAAAGCTATGGAATCTCATGAAATTCATGTAAAACAAAATGGGAACAGGTTGAGCAAATTGCAATGATTCATGGACTCAAGGATTCACTAAACTATGTAATTAATGTTTTTTTTGAAAGTCGTACTCCTTGGAATTAAAAATCGGGCCACGAATCTTGCATGTACTATAGTCCCCAAAGAAATGGAATCTTATGAAATTCACGTAAATCAAAATGGAAAACAGGTTGTACAAGTTGCAATGATTCATAGACTCATGGATTCACTAAAATAAGTAGTTAATGGTCTCTTTGAAGGGCGTACTACGTGGAATTAAAATTTGAGGCACGAATCTTGTCATGTACTTTATATGGAATCTTATGAAATTCACGTAAAACAAAATGGGAAACAGGTAGAACAAGTTGCAATTATTCATAGACTCAAGGATTCAAAAAAATATGTGATTAATGGTCTCTTTGAAAGACGTACTACTTGCAATTAAAAATCGGGGCACGAATCTTATCCTGTACTTTAGTGTCCAAAGAAGTGGAATCTCATGAAATTCACGTAAAACAAGATGGAAAACATATTCTGCAAGTTGCAAATATTCATAGACTCATGGATTCAAAAAAATATGTAATTAATGGTCTCTTTGAAAGACGTACTACTTGCAATTAAAAATCGGGGCACGAATCTTGTCCTGTACTTTAGTGTCCAAAGAAGTGGAATCTCATGAAATTCACGTAAAACAAGATGGAAAACATATTCTGCAAGTTGCAAATATTCATAGACTCATGGATTCAAAAAAATATGTAATTACTGGTCTCTTTGAAAGACATACTTCGTGCAATTAAAAATCAAGGCACGAATCTTGCCCTGTACTTTAGTGTCTAAAGAAATGGAATCTCATGAAATTCACGTAAAACAAAATGGGAAATATGTTCTGCAAGTTGCAAATATTCATAGACTCATGGATTCAAAAAAATATGTAATTACTGGTCTCTTTGAAAGACGTACTACGTGCAATTAAAAATCGGGGCACAAATCTTGCCCTGTACTTGAGTGTCCAAAGAAATGGAATCTCATGAAATTCACGTAAAAGAAGATGGGAAACAGATTGTACAAGTTGGAAACATTCATAGACTGAAAGATTCAAGAAAATATGTTATTAATGGATTTTTTGAAAGTCGTACTATCTGGAATTGAAAATCGGGGTACGAATCTTGGGTGTACTATAGTGCCCAAAGAAATGGGATGTCATGAAATTCACGTAAAACGAAATGGAAGATAGGTTGAACAAGTTCCAATTATTCATAGACTCAAAGATATCCAAAAATATGTAATTAATGGTTTCTTTGAAAGATGTACTTCATGGATTTCAAAATTAGGGCACGAATCTTGTGTGTACTATAGTCCCGAAAGAAGTAGAATCTCATGAAATTCACGTAAAACGAAATGGGAAACAGGTTGTACAAGATGCAATCATTCATAGACTCAAAGATTCTGAAAAATAGGTAATTATTGGTCTCTTTGATAGATGTACTACATGGAATTCCAAATTGGGTCACGAATCTTAGTCTGTACTTTAGTGTCAAAAGAAATGTAATCTCATGAAATTCACGTAAAACAAAATGGGAAAACATGTTCTGCAAGTTGCAAATATTTATAGACTCATGGAATCAAAAAAATATGTAATTAATGGTCCCTTTGAAAGTCGTACCACCTGGAATTAGAAATTGGGGTACGAATCTTGCTATGTACTTTAGTTTGAAATCTTATGAAATTCACATAAAACAAGATGGAAAACAGGTTGTACAAGTTGCAATCTTTCACATATTTAAAGATTCACTAAAATATGTAATTAATGGTCTCCTTGAAAGTCGTACTACGTGGAATTAAAAATCAGGGCACGAATCTTGCGTATACTTTAGTATCCAAAGAAATGGAATCTTATGAAATTCACGTAAAACAAAATGGGAAACATTTGGTGTAAGTTGTAATTATCCATAGACTCAAGGATTCAAAAAATATGTAATTAATGGTCTCCTTGAAAGTCGTACTACGTGGAATTAACAATCAGAGCACGAATCTTGCGTGTACTTTAGTGTCCAAAGAAATGGAATCTTATGAAATTCACGTAAAACAAAATGAGAAACAGGTTGTACAAATTGCAATGATTTATTGACTCTAGGATTCACTAAAATATGTAATTAATGGTCTCTTTGAAAGACGTACTTCGTGGAATTCAAAATTGGGGCAAGAATCTTGTATATACTATAGTCCCGAAAGAAATGGAATCTTATGAAAGTCACGTAAATCAAAATGGAAAACAGGTTGTGCAATTTGCAATGATTCATAGACTCTAGGATTCACTAAAATATGTAATTGATGGTTTCTATGAAAGGCGTACTACGTGGAATTAAAATTTGGAGCTCAAATCTTGCCATGTACTTTATATGGAATCTTATGAAATTCATATAAAAGAAAATGGGAAACAGGTTGAACAAGTTGCAATTATTCATAGACTCAAGGATCAACAACGCTAGCGTGCGAACGGGTAGCGGGGAGCTTGTGAGCTGCAAGTGTGAAGCTTGTGAGCTTGGAGCCTTAAAAAAAATTAAATCAAGATTTTCACAAATATAATTAATTTTTGTAAAAAAATTTTGAAGTTCAAAAAAACTTTCTATTTTTAGTAAATTTTAGGACCCATAACCGCTCCCCCTATTACCGTGGATTTATAGAATATTTGTACCTAAATTTAGAATTTCCATATTCTGCGTAAAATATTTAAACCTTTGTTTCCAGTTGAACAATTCAGTTGTCACACTACAATTCGAATAGGTACCCACTTACAATTTCTCTAATAAATATACTATAATATATTAAGCAAATTTACTTACAAAAATTGAGGTCGGTACATATATCCTAGCCTCTACTATTGCTAGTGTACATGATCAATCACTCTAAACCCAATATAGAGATTTTGGCCATTAGTATACTTTATAGCCTCACGGGATTTTAACTGAGGTCACTACATTGAAGGCTCACTGACCTTTCGCAAATATGCTCCACCTTTAAGAAAAGACCTGTATTTTGGAGAAAAATATAAAAATGTACAGAGGCTTCTCCCCCCCCTCCAAATGGAAATAATGTGTAAACCAATGTGGAAAAAAAAAAGATAAATATATAATGAGTAAGCAATGGAAATGGTTTAGGGATTATTAACCCTATCCCCCCCTCAAAAAAAAAATAGAGTGTGATTAAAATAAATAAATAAACAATGAAAACAGAAGGAAATTGGAAAAAAAAAATCATTTAAAAAAAGAAATATAAATGAAAACCAAAAAAAGAAATAAAAAAAGGATCATAATGAACTTACATCACTATAAGAAACCCCTGTCAGTGGTGACGTTGTGACAAAATGGGTGGTGTTGTGGAAAACATGGATGTTTGTTTGTTTTTTCATAGGGAAGTCCATTTTTGTACGATGCCGGTCGTTGCATGGGGTTTTCTGTAATGAAACGATGGGATGTTTCATTTGCCATCCATGTTCTCTTAGTCATTAACAACAACATTATGATGTTTTTTAGTGACACCTAAGTGAATGTTTGATTACTTCGTCATCCGCAGCTTGGAAATGATTAAATTGAATTACAAAACTTCTGTAATTGGACTAAAGTGAAAGGCTGCCCGCTTTTTAAAAAAATTACAACTTCCCTACCTGGATAATGGCGATGTTATCTCAGACATCATAAGGAACTATGGAAATGTTATTTTGGTATGTTAGCAAGAATAGCTAATGGGTACAATTTTGGCAACATAGCAATTTTAGATAGGTACTTGTGATCAGAGATTTCCATATTTTGGGCCTAAGGTAGAAACAAAGAATATCTTTCATGTACATCAAATATCACGACATTTGAAAATATGAATCAAAAGCTTTGGTTGAATATGTTAACTTTTTTTATAACTAGGCAACTCAGGCAGATCAAGAATTTTATTTTTCAAAAATAATATTTTTCTATAATATTATTATTTTTATAATATTTTTCTATAATATTATTTTTTCATCAAAAAATAAAAAATTCTTTGCTAAAGTTCCATTTGAAGTTCAAATGTCAACTAGTCAAGTTTTCCAATGTTAGAAAAAGGGTCTAATTTCTAATGAATAATATCATGATTCAACTACAAAAAATCACATGTATATAAAATCATACGATAGTATATAAAATGCCTCTTTTGCTTTAATTTAAATACTTCAATTTTCTATAATATTCAAAAGTAAAAACATGTAGACATCTCTATCAATACAAAACATAATTCAAATGATGATTGTATTAGATTTAAAATCATAAATATTATCTACTTCAAAGGCCCTATGTAAGTTATATTTGAAATTGAATGTTTATATATTTTTTAAAATAAATCAATGATTTGTTAAAAATAAATCAATGATGTAAAAAATTACACTATTTTCTATCCAAGATTTAATCACTGAAAATCCCTCTTCACAATTGTATGCTTGAGCAGTTTAAAAGATTTCAATACAAATATCCTGTTAAAGACATATATTGTAATATAGATACTAAATTTATGTCCTTTTGAGGATTTTACCTATAAAATTCTTTCCCCAATTTATTAAATCAATATATTGCAGTACTATTTATCCACATAATACTAAAAGAATTACAACAACAAAGTAATTCAGAGCTTCAAAAGTTCAAAAATACATCTAGACCTAGTTCCTACCAAAATAATGGTATTTGGTACCTTTGACTATAGTTTGATCTAAAAGTTTTTTGCAATCACCCTAGGATTTTCCATTAAAATATCTAGAAGATATTTAAGAAACTATGCTTGTATACATTGCAAGATATTTGCGTTGAAAGTGAAGGGTTTTTTTTCTATCTTATTCTACTATAAATGTAGATTTCCAATCATCTTCGCTAAATTTTTTGTAGTATTCATTTTTCATTTTTCATTCGTTTTGTTAAGGAATATAGTGAATAGTCTATGATTTAAAGAAAAATAAGAATACTTCTTTTTCACTCATTAAACAATTATTAAGTAGAAGAACATTCAAAATCAAAGAAGAATGTAAATTTGTAAAGGCTTGTAAGATGCAATTGGAATGCAATAATCTAAATAGTGAAATAGTTATAGTAAGAGAAAAAAAACTTATAATATGGTTTGACTACAAGTAAGTTTCTAGAAGTTATTGGGGCATCAAGTAAGACATTGACCACAATGACCAAGTGTGAAAGGAACAAGGGATAGCCAATTACATGCCACGCTTAGCCCCCCCCAAAAGAATGTGGCACCTATTGTGGCATGCCATGTTAGTTTACTTTAACACCTTCTTAGAATATTAACAATAATTTTTGAGATGCAAATTCAAATGTCTAGAATTTTTTTGATATGTCAACTATAACATGCCAATGTCTACTGAAACATTCCTACATTTTTTGCAATGTTAACTCAAACATCCCCATTCTTTTAGCGACATTAATTGAGACAATGTTCTATGCATCAAGATGTTTATGTCTGAATTTTTAATTTCAATACAATTCCAGTGTCATTAGATGAGTTTCAGTCCCTTGGTAGGGGTGTGAGTTCTCCAGGGTTCCTTACCCCCAAATTTGCATTGTAGTAGCTACCTAATGTGGCACAAAGACTGCCACATCATATTTCTTTTTTTCAAAACAAAAATAATCATCTTCTTTTTGCATTTTAAGACTATATTTTTATTTTTTGAAAGAGGAAATTCTAATAGCAATGTTCTTTGTCTATTAGGGAAACATTGTCGCAAACGGGCCAGAAATGGCCCTCCTAGCACCCCAAATCTCATCTAATGTTTTAACCTTAGAAGGCCCAAGGCCTTTTGAGGCCTAAAAACATCATTGCTTTTAAATTGTTATAATTCTAAATTTCAGTAAGGTATAAAAATCTCAACCATATGATCTTGTAGTGTATATGTTGTAGACGATGTGAATCAAATTTGTAGTCATTTGGCCGTGTAGATTCTAATGTTTTAGCAAGAAAATTTGAAAAAAAAACATTTGAGGTTAAACCTCCTTTTACTAAAATGCTTCTTAGTCACTTGTAACTTATAGGATTCATATGAAAAATTAGCCACACAAACTAGACTAGTATGCACAACTTTTTCAAAAAATATAATTGGAAACGGACACCATATGAAGAAGAAACAAACTGCGAAAGTTCACTGTAATCCAAAAATGTCTGGATTTTAAGCTTCAAATTGCTCCCAAATATTCAAAACAACTTGGATTGACATGAAATTTTTTCCACAATAACTAGAATTTAAGGAAAGCATAACCCAACAAATTTTATTGAAAACAAACATTAGATGAAGGAGATACAAGCCCCCAAAGTTACAGCCATCAAATGCAATTTGGTGAACTCAAATTGAACCTTTGAACTTCGATTGGCTTTCAAAAAATCATTACATCTTGGATTGATCTGAAAATTTTACCACACAAATAAGAAGACAGAATGCAAATTTTCCAACAATTTTTATTGAATTGGGACATCAGATGCAAAAGTTATAGCACTTTAAATTGGACTTGAAACTATGTGAGGATACTTTTGGTTTCCGTGGGCGGTTTAGGAATAATGTCCCATAAGGTTTGTCTTCACTCCTACCACCCCCCAGTATAAATCACTTGTCTTCTACTGCAGTATATAGAAAATGAAAGGCATTTAAAGCCAAGAAATATGCTTGATGTACAGTGTGTGAATGGTGTATGTATGGTGCATGTGTGGTATATATTTGGGGTATTGTGTTTGGTATATAGTAAATTGTATTTTGTATTGTGTATGGGGCATGCTTAATATGCAATAGCAAACTGCTTGGATGTCCAAACTCATGTCTTAGTGAATGTTGCAAAAAATATTTAGTTGTGTAATTTTACATTTAGAAAAACATGGACAAGTCTTAGAAGATGTTGTCTATGACGTTTTCATGTCTGACTTCACCAATGATGCAACATGATGTTCAAAAAAATTAATCTCATGTCATTGTGGATGTCCAAAAAAACATGTGAAATCATATTTAAAAAGTTTTTCTACATTAGTGGAGATGGAAAAAGTGGGCTGACCCAAAAAATCCAAAAATTTAAAAAAATCCAAAAAATTAAAATTAAAAAGGGCTGCCCTGGCCTCAATGTGTCATCCAACTGGACAGAAAATAAGTGCTGAAAATTGTACATTTGAAGGGATGTTATCATAAAACATGCTTGTTTTTAAAGATTTTGACACGTTTTTGGCTTATCAATAGGAACGGATTTTAGGTGACATTGTAGCTGACGCCTTCTCTGTCCACGGAAACGTATTTTCTTGTCTTTAAAAACATTACTTTAGACGTGGGTTTCTTCTAGTGCATAGAAATCAAAAGTACAGGCCGCTGAACATTAATGAATATAACATTCATAGGTCCACTGTTACATTTAGGCTTTAGGGTTTAGGGCTTAGCCATTCTTAACTTCATTCTCTAAAACGATTCACTAATGACAGACACTCATATATTCCAAGAATGCATACATTTCTTGAAATACATCCACGTCAAATGATTAGTGAATGGTACTAAATGTCATTTCATTTGTACCAAATGAAGTACACATAACTATGTGGATACGATTACTCTGGAATTGTAATGATCCCTGCTTTAACTAGAAGATGCTTCAATTCATTGAAGCTATAACTTGGTGCATGAATGAATTTGTCCTCATCCATGTTCATCTTGCAAAAGTAGCAGAACAAGTAGTATAAGTGTTTGCAATTCACGTACTGTTGGCGACCGTCAATAGATGAAACATCCATGCTAATAAAGTCTGGGCAAGTGCACGATGGATACATACCCATTGTAATTCGGTACACATTTCGGTTATGCTCTGCCCAGGTCTCCAATGATACAATTGCACCTAGCCCTGGAAATGGCAACAATGTTACACCAAATATTTCTCCTTTAACATTTCCAGCACTCTTCCACTTGATCCGATGTTCTATAGTTGGTGCATTTGTGATTCGCCGTATTGTTCGATTATTTTGGACTGTTGGATACATATGACAATCAGGTGGAGGTGGCTGATCATATAATACGCTCTTGAATATGTTGGATATATTGAAGAACCAACAAGGAGATAAGATAGGGCGCTCTTGAAGTCAAAAGCCAGCATGCTGTAGTAATAATGTCTCCTCCTGACTTAGGTTTGTTCCAGTTAAAACATGCCATTCCTCTGGTACCTCAAGTCAATCTATTATCCACTTGCACTTATTTCCTTTGACACATCGTTTAATGTCATCTGCACAAAACCAGAAATCTGCTAGTACCTCACGCTCAGTGTTGTAATCTTTTTTTTTTCCGCGATAGGTGGGAGCAGGTGTCCCCTTCCGGCCTTTCGAAATTCTTATTGTGCACCTTATATTCGACCCCCGTTGTTGAGCATGACATTTTGCGTTTGATTTCTGACTGATCCTTGCAATGTGCTACTTTGAAGTGTCACAATCACTTTCAAAAGCAACTGTCACATGTGAAGAAGTATTGCCTTCAAGTTGTTTACTACTGTCCCCAGAGGAATCAACAAATACTGTTGTGGACCGCGTTCTGACACAAGGTTGTGAAAAATTCAATTTATCAAGTCTATGTGAATCTCCTGCATCGCCAATAGGTACGTCCAACTTCCTCTTCATGCTTCCAAATACTTCTTCTCTTTCCAAATGGAGTATGCAAGTTCCAACACCTTCTGATCCCGGTAATGTGTTCAATGCCTCTGCTATTTTCTTAGGATCTCCACTACGTCTTGCAGCTCTCAACTTCAACTCTCCTTTTGATGGACCACATCCAGATGCATGTCCCTTCAAGTAAGCATGATAGTTTGTCATTTGCATCCACGCACGGATGCTGTCATCGCAAGTGGCGTCAAATAAATTGTTTCCTCGGTTCCCAGACATTTGAAGCCACTTGTTATGAACGGTTTCCGATAAGTTGCACGAAGGCATGTCCGCCATCTCCTCCAAACTCAAACCCTACAAATGCAACATAATATACATTAAAGGTCTGACATTCAATAAAACATAATACAGTCCACTGCAGTTGGACTATTACAGAACAAAATGCAATGAAAGGCTTATATGAAGTTAAGATGATTCTATAGAAATTGAAGATCATCTTATATATAACCTTCTGAAACAACCATTATAAGAAAATCCAACTCCACGTTCAGACATCCAAACCATTTCAAATGGCAATATTTATATTTTTTTCCTTTTACATAAACAAAAAATGGGGGTATTGAGTGGGGACCCAAAAACCTTAGTCGGGTCCAACTGAGGTTTTTGGGTTGCCTCACAGTACCCCCATTTCCGGTTTTGTTAGGAAAAAAAAAAAAATGAAGTTCAGGTTACTTTGAACTTCTTCCTCTTCACCCAGAATTGCAACCAAAAAAATTTAGATAAAATTCAAACACAATTTTCCCAATGTCACAAAACATAGTAAATCTCAAATGGAAATTGAGCTTACCATTTGCATGAAGCCTCCCCATTGCCTATAACAAAAATGCCAAAAGGCAAGCCAATCGTCTAAGTGTTGAAGTGCATCTTCAGTTGTAGCTCCAGATGATAACCACCATGACCGAATTGCAAGATACTTCATCTCTGCGTCCCCCATACTCTTTGCATCTTTGTATTGTTTACACAGTACATTGTGTTGTTGTTGGAATGCTTCCTTGATGTACTTTTGTGTGTGCTTCTGAAGTGAAGTACTCCAATGCAACAAGCAAGTCCTCTCGCGATTTTCCATTTTTTGATTTGCAAAACCACTACCATAAATGATACAAACCGCATTCCAATTGGCCATAGCACTATCTGCCATGAACCCCTTGAAATTCGGGTGTTCTACTCCATGTCGTGATATGACTGCATTCAAGCATTTCCAAAAAAGCACTTGTACCTCAGGATCTTCTGATTGCATATCGCATGTTGCAATTGTCATCACTTTCTTGTAATCGGAATCGTACATGTGGCAAGCCATTGTGGTCTAGTCCTTCACACGCTTCACGTGGTCAAACATCATCCACGCATTCTGTAGATTCCCTCCCGGTTGCATGCGCTTCACTAGGTCCACTCCACTTCCAGGTCCTTCGGTGAGCATCTTGAAAATGTACACCTTCTCCTTCCCTTGGCCAGGGAAGACGCTCTCATGAATTAACTTGAATTTTGACTCTTTCTTCATGGTCATAATGTTGTCGATCACGTCGCCACGGTTGTTAGAGTGAAAGGAAGATATCACATTGCGGATGTTCGAACTACTCAAATACTCAAACCTATCCATAACCTCTTCTAGTTCATGTCCTCTCAACATCTCTTTTTGTCCTTCACCGTTGTGAAACAAATACGTTGTCAAGAAATCTTTGCTAGCAGATAGAGCAATTGCCGAGTTTATTGCGGTTGGTGTTTTTGCCACTTGCTCTGCTATGAGTCCACAAATCTTGTCTGTAGAATCTCTATACATGCCTTTTGCTACTGGGTGTGAATGATCTCCAATATGAATAGCAGCCCTACTCATTTTTGGATTCTCACTATAATAGTAGTAAATTCTAGCATCACATGTGTGCAAGTACGTAGGTGTCAATTTGTAGAGCTTGCAAACTAACGTACAATCTTTGGGAGCACTGTCCCCTTCTGCAAATGGGAAGGTCGTGTAACCAGTCCACTCTGTTTCATTGCATTTAGAAGCCCTCTTTAAGTAATCACACTCTGGATTCATACAAGCAAGATGACCAGCGCAATATGATTTACGGAACTTCAAGTTGTCAGAGTTGTGAATGTTCATGGTCAATACCTTGCACCATGGATGCCCGTCATAACGCTTATCCATCCCTTCTAAATTCCTTGTTGTTGATGAAGACGAAGACACCCGACATGGAGGCAATTCGAAGATGACATCTCCGTTGAACACTGGTGGAAGGAATTGCACTTGATGGTAGTTAATGGCATTCAAATCCAATGTTGACAATTTGTTTCTAGACCGATGCATGCCGCTTAGTCTTCTCAAAGAATCCATTATACTTACTCTATCAACTGGAATTGGATACAACGGAGGACGGGACAGTAACGATGTTGCAGGACTAATTGATGGGGTGCTAGAAAACAAATGAACAACATGCTTTTTGTTTGGATCCTTTTCTAAACAACGTGGTTTCTTCTGTAGAGTAAGATCAGGTGACTTTCCTTCCGATTCGCTAGACAACTCAATGATGGGGTGTAATTGCTCAACCTTCACCACACGAAGACTTATAGTTGGAGAAGGGACTGGCAAAACTGGATGAGGAGGACTAGGTAGAGCTGCATGGTTGACATGTGGCATATCAACTGTCGAATTATCAGATTGTCGACTTACAATCTCAGTTGATGCGGCTATCATGGAAAGAGGAAGACCATAAGCTCTATAGTTTCCTAAAGGAAGGTACCAACAATGGCCTCCCTCTTCTACGGACTTCACAACAGGAACAGACTCTTGGTGCTCACCGGATTCTGACTTCCTCTCTTCTTCAACGTAGATGGAAGACTCAACAAATCTGAACCTTACATGAAGCAAATGACTTAGTACTCTAGCAAATCCTCCCTCCTCAACTGGAAACACAAGTGGAATCGTATAACCATCTACTCTAACACAAGCCATGATGATGAAATACACTCGTGTAGAACTTAAAACTCCATAAGCCAATACTTAGACTGAAGTGGAGAATGACTGAACTTAGTTAAGTAGTACATCATGTATGCATATACATCCATTCAAAATAGACCACAACATTTCCATGAATAGTGGATTCTATGACATGCACTACGTGTAAGTGGGGCTACCAAAGAAGCCGCCAAAAATTTAATTCCCTAACACTATTATAAAGCATGACATTCAATGCATTTAGGCGGCTCTAGCGTTCACCTTCCACCAAGGGACATGTAGTAGTTGGGTTAACATTCATTTCCATAAATGGGTACATAGATCATGTCTAAAGTAGCCACAATCCAACTTTAGTAACGCGTTTTTCAAAGGTCACTTTTAAAGCATTTGGGCGGCTTTGGCAAGGACCTTTACAATATATGCCATCAATTGAACTGACATAGTCATACTTATTATGAAAGATGCCTCTACTTTTTCACAAAAATCTAGGAAAGCTTATTGTCAAGGATAAGTTTACATTACCAAGTGGAAGGATGGATCTTTAAATGAAATGTTAGCTATAATTACTTCTACATTATTAGGGCGCCACGTGAAGGTCTTATAACTTTTAAATTCTCGGGGTGGCGCATCAGAGGAATGAAATCAATGAGGGGATGCTACTACTGTGCTTTTGTGTATAAGTACTCTGTACTTCTCCACATAAGACACTCTCCTATTCTTATTTTCTGAAACAACGTTTGCTATCGAGAGGCTTTTACGTTTGTTCTTTTCATGTATGAGCTTATGCCGAAAGATAGTCATAGTGTTACATTTGTTACTCCAAAGTTGAAAAGCAAACGCAAGAGGCGTAGTTGTTTGTATTTCTCATCTTCAAAAGCGCTTAGGATATCTAGAATGAATTGTCCAAAGAGAGTGGCGTCCAAGATTGCTCAATCAAGTACAGGGAACCTGCAGAAATTCCTTTGCTTTGAAGCTGGAGGTAGCGGTGTCGAAGAGAATGTCAAAGTGTAGAGCTTGGACTCACAACAAGCGATGTCAGAGGACACTAGTATTGTACATGACATTTCAAGAGATGAGATAGTACTGCAAGTAAGCACATTCAAATCTCTTTTCCTTCCTTCAACAACTATTGAATCTATAGGATTGGTATTTTGAAAAAGTGAATTCTTCCTTATTTAATGTGTTCGGAAGTATGTTTCATTGTAGTAGCATTATAGGAGCATACGAACAGTAGTTGCATGTAAACTATGTAGAATGAAGAGGATACAATATTAAAAGCTAAATATGTGTGATATGGGAGAAATGATCTGTGAATAGCTTTGATTTTGTCATTCCACCTTAGAAAGTTCTTTTCGATTGTAACACGTACATTTGTAATGGATGAGAAGGATTTGTTTGTATTTGTCAAAAAGCCTTTTATGATGAAGAATAGTATAATATGATGAGGATTCTCTATAAGATTATAATTTTTAAAACTTTTATATAATTTTGATCTATTCATATAATGGTCAATATATTTAATATAACATTTGATCAATCTATTTCATTTGATGATCAATGTATTTTAATGTATGTTTATTCTATTCCATAAATGTTATGTATGTTATACTATTAAAATAAAAAATTATACGTACATATTTGAATTAGAGTATGAGCAAATATCTTTGTGTCATTTGTACTTAACCCTAGAGCGCTCTGACATCCATTTTCAGGATGTAGGCACATTCAGATTGTTGTTTGTGTCTCATTCTTGCTTTCATGAAAGTATAAACACTTCTAAAATTACAAATGACGAAGTATGTCAAGTGCCCAATTTGCATTGTCTACAGTTCAAAATAAAATGTGCAAAAATGAGGTCAATGATGTAAATTGCAAAAAAATTTAAAAACTCAGCACATGAAGATAACCTTCTTTAAAATCCGATCCACAAATTTTACTCAAGAAAAAATAATTTTTTACTTCCAATTTAATTTTAAAATGAATTCTGAAATATTCTTTTCAAAATTTATAGAAAACAATTGCTGATTGCATTAGTAGATCTAACCATACGGACAGAATTTTAAAATGAAAATTTGCATTTCTCATTGATATGCCGATTCCAAAATATTCTTCAAAATTACAGTTCATAATAGTTTGTCTAAAATCGTCATTTCTGGAGATTAATCCATCCATTAAGAAGTTAAATTGGGGCTTATCATGAACACTGATCATAGAGAACTGTGTTAAAAATTGACACTGTTCGTTAATGACAATGCTTATATCGGTTTTCAATAACTGTTAGAACTTAAATAATATTTTTGATGTTATACTTATTTGTGAAATTTGTGCTATGCTTGTGATTCAATGCAAGGTATGTTATTCACCATAGGAATATGAATGCTGCCCAAACCATGTGGAAAAAAAAGTTAGCACTAGATAAAAAAAAATGTTAAAATATGGCAATATAGTTTGAGATCCAGTATACTAAAGATTCTAGCCATCATTTTCAGATTTCCAAAATTTTATTTTACATCCTTGCATTTGTGATTATTGTCGTGCGCGTAATACTGTAGTAAGCGCTTTTAACCACAACAAAGTGGCAAGATGACATGGAATATCGTCCCAGGGAACCCCAGAGGGTGTTCTAAATTCCTTCTAATCCGGTTTATTGTAACTACTTCAAATTTCACTCCCTACCCGGATTCTTTCTCTATCCGGACTCTCTACCGGATCCGGATTATCACAAACACCAGATCCGTAACTTACACACACGATTTTCGATACCTCTGTTTCACCTTCAGAGGGTCCTCACTGACTTTTACGGAGGGGTAAGGACAACACCACTCTTTGTATCTTACTAACTCTAACTTCCTAATGACACGTACCCAAAGATCTTTCCGTCACAAACAAGGAACAGATTGGTTGACCCTCACAACTTCGGATTTCTCCAGAAGCAGGTCACTCAGAATACAACCCGACACCCTTTGCTACAACGACAAATACAAGACTTACCCAGAAACTGAGACGGGGTCCGGTACTAGCACTCCAACTTGTGTTTTGCAGACGGACGGAACTTTCCGGGTGAGCGGGGGGTTTCCACAGACGGTTGCTTATCTCCGCACGGAACCCTCCCTGGCCTTCTGGACTCGCACCTACACCACCAACGCCGGACTCCGCACAACTTCCTACACACGCTAAAACCGCTTCTCTGGACAACACACAGTTCACAGATCCGGGAAACCCTGAATCCGGACTCCTCCTTACCACCTCTCTACTCTGTAGCCAAAACCTTCAAGCAAGCGCCCAAGCAACCTTCAAACTCCCAAGGAAAAGGAAACCAAGGACCCACAAAGAAAACTAAGGCAATGAGTAAAAAGACAATAAAAATGCACACATATATTTACTGCTCAAAATAAGGAATAGCAAGAAAAGGAATGAAGGACCACAAGCGGTCCCTTCCTTTTATAAACAAAACAACATGCCGTAAAACCCGCGGAAAGTGCCACTAAACACCATCCTAAACTGCCCTAAAAGTCTGGACGGATAAGTTTAACTGAAACTTACCCCTGAAAATCCGGAATCCGGGTTCTGACTAAGACCCGGAACTCTAAGTCTAACAAAAAGATAACTAAAAACACTATCAGTCTAACTATCTACTTTCCCTTTCGCTGTTTCTTCGAACTACTGTCAAATCCTAACTGTCCCCGGGTGTTGGTCTTGCCTTGGGGTGTACGGAGGGACGCCCGGGTGATGATCGACGTCTTCCGGACAGGAGGACTGTCAGAATCTGTCTCGTCCGTATGGACGAGAGACCGGTCCGCCTTCTCCAATGACTTCGGATCCTCCTCCACTTTTGCCTCCTCCACTTCTGCCTCCTCTACTTCCGCCTCCTCCGATATCTCGATGGGATCCGGTGTAGGTAAAGGCATCGGTGGAGGTGGTTCGATATCCTTGAATTGCTCCGGATGCGTCCGTGCCAGATTCTGGACAAGGTCGATCTGGGCATCCAAACTGCTCTGGACCGGCATATCCTGACCCAGAAATCCGGATGAGGGACCCCCTTGAGTGACAATGTGGATCAGTGACCCAAACTGACCTGTCCGTCTGATGGGCAAGATGGGAGGTTGAGTTGCCGGAGTTGCGATGACATCCGGAACTTCCGGAAATCCCCCGAAGTCAAGAGGCTTGTTCGGATCCATGTTCGCCATCATGGACCGGAACTCCTTCAACGATGCCTCCATTCTTCCAGACATCTCCACCATCACCCGGACTATCTTCGTGTTGGTGAGGGCCGCGGACGTCTTCTGCATCTCGTCATATAGTGCCGCCTTGTGATAGAGGTCCGCCGGACTGACCATCCATTTCTGGAAGGTCTGGAACGCTTGGTATGCCTTTTGCGTCGCCCCTTGAGACTGGTGCAGCTCTCCTTCCGTCCAGATCAGCTTCCCCTTTAGCGCGTCCCGTTCTGTCTTCAAGTTCCGGATTTCCGTCCTCATCTCGTTCCATTTCGACTCGGCCGGTAACGCCTTCAGCACGTCCACCAGGTTTTCCGGTTCGCACTTCACCACTTCCGCGGACCGGAGTACGATCTCCGTGAGCCTGTCGTGGTAATCCTTCGCGGTCCGGATCCACTCTTCTCCGCACTTGAAGAAGCGTGGTCCTTCCCACTCCTGTTTATCCTGGATGAGAAAGGGACCCGGGAATTTACCTCTAGCAGCCGGAAGTGTAGACTTCTGTCTTTTGCTTCCCGATGCCTGCTCTCGTTCCTCCTTCTCCCTCTGTGTCTGCTTCGGTTCCGGTTCCGGCTTCTCTTCCTTGATCTCCGGCTTGACTTCTGGCTTGGCTTCCTCCTCCTCCTCCTCATCCTCAGACTCCTGCGTCTCCTGCTCCTCGTTGTCAGAGCAGTTGCATTGGAGCATGATGAGACCGGTCTCATAATCCGTCGCCTCGTCTTCCGTCAACAGTTCCCGGTGCTGGTAAAAGTGGAGCAGGTACGTGCTGAGCGGGTTCGGCTTGTTCTTCGCCAAGTTCCCGGTGCAGCGCCCCACCACGCTCGCCACAATCCGGCCCCAGTTCACGACCCGGTCTTGAAACGCCCCGAAGATCGTGTTGGCCATGGTTACCGTAACCCGGGAACTCTTGTCCGGGTACAGGATCGGTAGCAGAAACCGGAGCAATCGCCTGTGCCTCTCGTCCCGGCAGTCCTTGATCGCGTAGCCCTCCTTCGCGTGTGGTGGGTTCACGAACTTGTGCTGGTGGTATTGGTTCGTCCGGGCAGCGAATCCGCTTCCGGTTTGGGAGAACCCGTACACCTCCGCCTACAACTCCTCTGTCCACTGGTCCGGATGCCCACGTACGGTCTGGTCGTATTGGTTCGGAGCACCTACCGCCAACTCCCGGAGCACCTGGTCACTCTGGACGTTCCAGGGTTTCTTCAGCAGACCTGCACAACCTAAGACAATCAAATCGTCCTCTAAATGCCGCAGGTGCAGCGGATCTTCCGGATATACCGGACTAATCTTCCGGGCCGGTACTATATACCATGTACTAACCCCTGCCATCCGTCTCACCTCTCCTATCGCCGTAACCCTAACTCACCACACTTTCTCTCACTATCAGCCAGATGCAAAGCAACTAAAAGAGGGCGAGAAATGAAGAGGAACTAGGTTTATATAGAATTCCTGCGCCCAACGTTCACTGTAACGGGAACGCAGGCTACGGTACGCCGTAACGTATCCCTAGTCTACCGCCGCAAGCTACTGAATTTAATGCCTGCGTTCCGGTTTCCTACGTTCCAGTTTCCTGCGTTCCGGCTCCTGAATCCGTCCACCCGGATGTCAAGTTCCGTCATGCTTCCGTACTGGTTCCGGAACGTAGTCTAAACTAATTCTAAGTATTTATTTGTTTCCGCTAGTCTATGCCTAAACTAATTTTTTTCCATTTTGATCTATTTTAATTTTTCTTAGTCTATTAAGGTCCGTACTAAGCTATTACGGATTCCGACAATTACGGTTGTCAGGTTTTAATATAAACAGATCTCACCTACTTTGATACGGTTGACAACATTTAGCAATATTTGGCGTTTTGTGAAATCCGTAGACGGAATCTTCCACGACGTCACCGTAAGAATGCTCCTATGTTGGAGCTTCCATCCAATTCTGGACGTTGATGGATATTTGTAGCCGCCTGCCAGCAGTGACCAAAGCGTGGTACCTGCACTGCTTTTTGGCAAGTATTTAAAATGTTAATGGGGAACTCGCACATAAAATGGGGAGAATTTTCTATTTCACTAGCTTTACAGAAAGCATCTATTCTAAATCAAGAACTACCTGTGATTTCGGAAGACTTACCTTTCCGGGAATCAAGTGCATGCACTGATGCACCTGGTGCCAAGCCTTTCATTACCCGTGAACCACACGTTCACATTCTAAATGTCATCCAGTTACGTGGGACGTGCTACAAGATTTGAATATATGTTGTCTCGTCACTTATTCTGCCATCTCTTTGTGTTTGCTCGCAGCGACAGTCACGCCAGGCAGTTTTGAGGAGGGTCTGCATTATGTGAACACCAGGTCGCGTTCCAGGGAAGAAGAAAGGTCTTCAGCCGAAGATGTACCCGCAAATCCTGATCATCTGCACATTCCCACTGAGGTGAGAATAATGATTTTGAATTTGATATATTTTCTTGTATGCTGAAATGTAGGTTCCTCAACTTAATTGCATGTGTTCTCGGAGATCTTGATGAGTTGGCTTATTGAACTGCACGTTGGGAAATCATTAATTAACGATTGTCATTCCTGAGATGCTGCTGGCTTGCGAACTTGATTGCTGGTCTCACCAAGCTGTCCAAACCACAAGGGTCCCATATGTATGATCAACATTCTGAACGTGGAGTGCCGACATTTCTTTTGAGGTTCTAATTTCAAAAAATTTCACTCATTATATCTGCATGTGCCGATGCATGGAGATCCCGTCTAGATTTTGAGTTTGATATAGCTATAGATCATTTCAAAGGGAATTTGCAAAATGACTGGAAGTTTCTTGAATTTTCGAGATGATGCACTGGCCTGCTTCTTGCTTCGGCATCTAGTGTAGGTGTGCAACATTGAAGCTCACATCGCACATGTCCTTCTCGCAACCTGAATGATGTCGTGTAGCGATGATGATTCACATTCCGGAGTTGAAACAAGCTTTAGAATTGGGTTCTTCATCTCACTCAATTTGATTCCAAACTAGTCGGACTTGAAAGTTATACGCGTAGGCTCACCTCGAACTAGTCGGATTTCAGAATTTCATGCGCAGGCTGACCTCGAAATTCTCTTCATGATCTTGTCACGCAGCCTGTCCCCGATGCTACCACGTTGAATTTAAGGCAGCTTATCTGAACCCGATTCTCACAATCGATGCACTAGTTTTCCTGGATGTAGACAGTCGTCCTAGATCTAGAATATTGTTGAAGATGCACGTCGTAGATGTAGGTAGAATACGTTGAAGTCGCTTAGTCCGTTGGGAGGTACATTATTTTTTTCTAAATTTTAATTACCTTTGTTGGGGTGGAGACCGAAAGTTGGGGTACCGCAAGGTACCCCCAAAACCTGAGTCGGGCCCGACTATGGTTTTGGGGGTACCTCGCAGTACCCCAACTTTTGATCTTTTTTCCCGAAATTAAAGATTCAATGACCTTTGTTTTGCTGAAGTTGCAGGGAAGGTATGTTTTGTTAATGAAGTTGCAGGAAAGGCATATTCATGAGAAAGAACCACGATCACGATCTTCCGTTGTCTGAACGTGGCTTGTTTTTCAAAATAAATTCCTAAATTTGCATTTGCAGGCTAACCCTATTTAGTCTCGAATTTCTTGCCGCTAAGTCTGACCCCAAAATTCCCGTCTTTTTTTAAGAACCAAAAAAAAGTATCTTGTTGTACATGGAAGCTTGCTGTGAAGCAAGTGGCACAGCTTGAACTCCCCTAGTCCGCTAGTACGGGCAGTAGTTTAAAAAAAAAATATAGACTATTTCTCTTCTTTGTATAGGTGAAGACCGAAAGTTGGGGTACCGCAAGGTACCCCCAAAACCCAAGTCGGACCCGACTGGGGTTTTGGGGGTACCTCGCGGTACCCCTACTTTCGGTCTTCACTTACTGAAACGTGGCAATGCCTCTGATATTCATGATCAGGGATAGCCCCAAGATCGACCAGACTTCGGTAAGCTCTCAATATTGATGGGTAGCCGCTTTGTAGAAATCAGCAGGCGTTGATTTCTAATGGGCAGGCACTCAATACTAATGAACCCAAAACCGAAATTAGGAGTACCACGAGATACCCCTAAAAGGCCTTATTTGTTAATTTGAGACAATTTGGCAATTTTGAGACTGTGAAAATAAGGTTGTGAAGCTTTAATGAAGTAATACTTGTCAAACTCAAAGGAAAATAGAAAATATTGAACCTATTTTTACAATAGGGTGGGTGATGGTCGTGAGGTGCCAAAATCTAATGCCGTGGTAGTGGGTTCTTATCTACTGTGTAACGAACCTCTCATGTGAGAGCAAACAGTTGTAGTGTAATTCCTTAACATACTTGTCCCCTTCCCAAATAAAAACAATGTGGAATTAAAAAGATGGACATGATGTAAAACATTTAGATGTTTAGTGTCAAGAATTGAGAAGTAGATGGAAATGCGGGTGAATATACATTCACTACTGTTAACTGTCTCAAAAAGTAATTTTATCCAATGGACAAAGTAAATCTAACAATGTCATATAAATCTAAATGACCTACAAAATTAGATGCTTACTGTTCAAGCAACCATTCAACTATCGTACGTCTTCTTTCTGTATTTTTTATTTACCATACTATTTATAGTAAGGGACGCTTTGAAGCTTGTAGCTTCCAAAAATATTATCGCATCCCAAGGAGTCGCTATTTGCCTGTACAATTGCTCTTAATTGCCTCTAACGCTTTCAGCTTTGCCAACCCTCTAAATATATCCTCGCGCCGAGAGTGATAATGGGGCCCACTTCCACCATCCACCGCTCCGCAGAAGCCCACACTTTGAGAGTCACTCTCCTTCCGCTTCAACTTGAGGGTGCTTCGTGGAACCTCTGAAGTGGACAAAGATTTTGACCCATGAGGACGCGGCCTTGGGAGCATTGACTTCACATTGCTTATATACGGGAGTCCAGATCCAGTTGATTTGGAGTCCAGAGATCGCCTTTGGTCTCGTATAATCCTTTGACGGAATAGGGAGTCGGCTGAGGGCGACTGCCTAGCTCCTCTAGATAGTGAAGGGCTTGGTCGATTACCCTCGAGGCGAGGCAAACGAGCCGGCCTTGGAGGACCCACTTCGTCACTCCTTGTATACCTTCCCGGGAATGACATCGTCTTCGTAGTTGCGACGGGGACACTTGGGCGGTCGAACTCCGTGAAAATAGTATCCTGCAGTGGAGGATCTTGACTGCCCCCACGAACGGGAAGATGCAGTTTTCGACTGGTCCCCGCCTCATTCTGTGGTGTTGGGGAGAACGAGCATCCTCGATTCGAGGATGCGCGCTTCAACGGGGACGGAGAACAAACGGGGGTCCTCCCCGGACCTCGGCTTGGAGGGCTGTCCACGGCGCCGTCCTCCATGTCCCCCTTGGAGAAGTCAATGGCCGTAGAAGCAGCGTCCTCGGCCGTGCGCATCATGAAAAGGCCGGAGAACACTGACGGCATGAACGTCCCTCCATGAGATTTGGATTCCGATTCCGATCCGAACGACATCGAGAGCGACTTCTCCGATCCAGAGAGGAGGCTCCTTGTCATCCTCAACCTCTTGGGCGAGTCTCCCACATTCTGAGCTCCCACCTGCAAGAAGATAGAAATTACAGAAGTTTCCTATACATTCACCACCCAAAAGTCCCAATCCAAATGACACGAACCCAAATCCAAGACGACAGAAACGCGCAACTTTTAATGTAAATTCCGAACCGGATACATAGTTATTTACAAATTATACAAATGTAGAGAATATACAATCACAAATTACAAAATGTGCACTGTCGGATGGCGGGGCAGAAGACTAGTCTAAGGCCTATGTCCATCCGGCTCTATAACCACATCGAACCCAGGAAGTTTGAAACGCGAGCCGAGATTCTGAGCGGAATCTCTCATCGCCGAGACAATGCCTTAGACATACTCGGATACATAGGCCAACGGCCTTTCCCCTATCCGGTTGACCTGCACATACTCCCGCAGACGACTGGGTTCACATTCCATTTCCAAACGCCCGAGCCACGGCAGAAGTTCCCCCATGAGGAAGTTGTCCAACCAATGACTATGACGCCAGGAGCGAAGGAATATGGCATTCCCCTTCTCATTGCAGACACTCTTTTTGGGAGAGTCGTCGATGAGAAGGGTGTTGTTTGTGGTAAAGGCCTCATCTCCACCCACCATCGTGAACACTTGCTTGGCCAGGACCTTAGGAAGACCGGCTTCTTATCGAAGTGGAGGAAAGTCCCCCGGAAGATCTCAATCTTCCTACAATGGTCTTGTCCCAGAACTTCGAATGGGGCCCTGATCCCCTTGAATAGGTGCTCTACCACCATCTCCGTAGTGGAGTGCTTCATGGAGGACCAGACAACGACCCTCGCCGTGATTTCCGAGACCTCATGCAGGAAGTCGCGGAGATTTTGCCTGGCGAATACCGCCTTGGGTCCTACAAGGGTGGGGTTCAAGTGGCAGAGATTATTTTGTTCGACACTATACGGCTTAAATCTCTTAGAGTACGATCTGGGCTCGCAATGGCACAAGATTCCGTTTAGGTCGAACACTATATTCAGCCACTTCCTCCGGTCCGGCACTATCGGCGAGACATTCCGCGGCACGAGCTCTCCGGTTCCCTCAGATCCTACCTGATTAAATCAAGACAACATAGAAATGGAGTTACCTGTTTGAATGCAGAATCAGGTGAGCCAGACAATGGAAAGGAGCACTGAAATCCACTAATCGACTGCTTGCTCCCCTTAGGAAAAGCTTTCATTGCCATCGGGCGGTGCAAACTTCTAGGAATGTTTGGCTGAGCAACATAACATTGTCAGGGAAATACAATTAGATCGACGCGTATGGAAATTGAATCGCATATATATTTATTTACAAATATTAGAGAGATACATTTCGACGATGCCACCCACATCTGAGGCCGGAAAACATCACAAGTGATTTCTATGCTACACTAGTCTACACGGGGCATTGCGAAGACGACTTTGTCAAGATATCAACGCCCAACAATCAAAGAGGACCATCCTGTCAAGCAAAATACATAGACTATAAGTGACAAGAAGAGCGACTCACCTACATCTCTTAATTTTACCCTCGAGTCGAGGATAATCAAATCAGAATGCGGAGACTACGGGATCGACAAAGAAGAGGTGACCTCTATGCATTGACAATGTACACAGGTTAAGAAAGTAAAATCAAATCAGGAGAGCATACCTCAACCGAGCCGTTAGGCTGCTGATCTCCTCCATCCTGTGATGGAGCATCAGAAGGAATTTCGTCTCCCCCGTCGATAGTATTGTCCTGCAGGAAGTCGTCGTAATCGCCGTAGTCGACTTGTTCCTGGTCGGCAATACTAGTAGGATTCGTGTCATCCATCTCCTGCTTGGACGGTGTGCGCTAGGGAGCATCCACAGCAGCATCACCAACCCTCTCATCTAGGGGCAAGGAAGGTCCCACTTCAGATTTATCCTCGACTCGAGGATAAATCCCAGGAACTTGACCAGCTAATGTCGGAGAGGAAACAGGACGACTCCCAGGATCGAGTCCATCACCTGCCTGTGTAGGTGGAGGATTCTTGGTTGGAGTACCCTCGTGTCGAGGATCCATGATCCCGGAGACCAGTTCATGGGCCTGCTGCGACAGACCCGGTGTGGAGGGAGGGGGGATACGGGCAGACTCTGAGGGTGTCAGGCTCGGAACTGGAGCTGTCTGGGATACCTTAAATGCAAAGAAGTCGTGCATTTGTTTTTCCAGAACCTCCAGCCGTTCCGTTGTGGCCTGGCTCTTGGCCTTCGATTCCTTGCTGGCGAAGAGAACGTTTGCGATCTGTTTGTCCTTTTTGTCCAGTTCTACCTGGATTGCTATCCTCTTCGCTGCCTTCCTGGCTTTCCGCTCGACCATCGCCTGCCACCACCCAATCTGAATCTTTCCAGGGATGGGAGTCGGGGGGATGTCGGGAATGTTGCCGTCGTCGCTGTCACTGTCATCGAAATCCGACGAGTGCGGAAGCGTGTCTGAGTCAATGTCGCTCAGATTTTCGACGACTCGCTCCACCTTCGACTTCAGCTTTCTTGTACCCTCGCGACCCTGACGACTATGGCCCTCGGCGCCTCCAGAGGTCTTCGAAGCGGACTTCTTCTCCAACTCGCGACTCTCCCGCAAGCGCTCCAAGCGTTGCTGCTCTTGGAACTTCGTGTCCGTCTCGATATCTTCGACCACACGTTTTGGGCAACTCACCATCCAATCGAGGCTGAGCTTCCCATTGCACCATGGCATCGGCGTTGGTGCCATACTCGTCTAGGCCTCCGATGCCAACGTCAGAGACCCTATGTTCTTGAGGGGGTGACTCGTCATTTCTTCCCGCGTAACTAGCATCCACCGATGGTGTCGAATCTCTAGATAAGTCAGCTGGTTCTGAACTAGGTGAGTCGCCGCCATCCCCACTCCCTGACTTATCCCCCTCGTCACCACTTCCATTCCGCCCCTCCTCAGCTGCACTATCAGTCTCATCACTACTGGTAATGGGAGACTGAAGATCCTCTACCGAGGGCGGAGAAACAGATGTAAGTACAGGCGCTTCGATGTACAGAGGCCTCAAGTACTTGACCGAGTACAGTGAATTTGAATGCAGGAAATCATTCAAATCCAAGTACTCAGCTGATTTGGTCATAGCACGATGCACCGTACCCATGTCCGTATCGACCAGGCCATAATAGTATGACCCGAACATCTGAAAACCATATAAACACGCAAATGTTAGATTGCAGAATTTATCTTCGAGACGAAGATAAACTACGGACCTACAAAATCACAAGAGATCTGCAATACCGTAATTAGCATTTTCATATGAGTTATCGGGAAACTCAGGAGAGTCAAGGCCAGTAGACAGCAACACACGAAGTTTAGGGTGTAGGATTCATGAGAGCTATTACGCTCGAGACGAAGATAAAGGATTGCCTATAGATGAGAATAATTAAATGAGATTAGCATGAGAAGGTCACTCATTATCTTCGAGTCGAAGATAAACACACCTTCGCCGCCAACGCAATCTTTGCTCCAGCAAAAATACCCAGGACATTTTCCTCAGGAATTGCAAAGCACTGGAGCATCTCGATGTAAAACTCCATTCGGAGTTCGTAGGCATATATCCTCCACTTTGCCTCGTTGTTGTACCTACTTTCCTGATAATATAGGATTTCGGCAGGACGGTATTCCGCCTTCACTCTGTCGCGCACTTGGTTGGCATGCCTATCACCTCTCTTAAAGAGGAAGAGCATACGCACGTCAGGAGCGGTTTTAAACCGATTGGACACACTGTCCAACCGCTCCGCACGGGATGCAATATAAACGGACTTCACGATGTCGAAGTCCGGCATATCGACCGTCGCAAACTTGTATGCGGCGTTGAAGTCCTCTTCTCTGCCAAGAATCCATAGCCAGACACTTGCCTCTGTCGCCTGGGGCTCCAGACTACCAGCCACGTACTCTAGGAACGGATCCAAATTCGACGTGTTATCAGGGATGGTGGGCCTGCTCATGTATTTGACGTCCAGTACGGCGAGGTGAAGCTGCCGACTAATGTAATTGTACATTCCAGTGGTGACTAGCACTCTGGACTTTGCGTCCAAGCCTCTGAACTCAAATCCGCCAGTTTGTTTTTTGAGGCGATATTTGGACTTCATGAACCTCTCAAACATCGTTGCCTCGTTTGCGAACTTTTCGCCAAGATCCTTGGCCCGCTTCAACTTAGCGTCGTTTGTAAGCCGTTTACTGAAGTATGACGGTTTTGGATAGGATAGGAGGAAGTCCCACGTTGACGACGAGAAGTTGTGCCTCTTCTTCCACGACCTCCAGACAGTCAAGTCTGTGTCGTTGTTTTCATCACGTAGTTTCAGACTAGGTTTTATTGTCATGAACTCCTCATGGATGATTTTCTTCTTTCTTCTTCGCTCTACCCAATCTTGCGCTGTTTGGTTATCCGGGACAAGATATTTTGTCTTGTCGATGGATACCTTCGGGTGCTTCAGCCTTCGATCTTCGGTTAGATTGAGGAGGTGCTTTGCAAAAGTCTCGAGATCACAGTCCGTGAAGTGACCCAAATGCTTAAAGAACTCTCTCTTCAAGAAGAATGACTTCCGACTGAAGTCATCCAAGTCCCGAAAGAGCTGCCGGGTGACAGGCTCAACAAGATAGCCCTCGGGGTACTTGGTGAGGAACTCCTTCCAGAGCCTCCAAATATCATCACGAAGGGTGATAATCTTGATCTCGCTCTTGAGATCTCCGGCATGTTTTATATTCTTGCCTTCCTTCTCGGGATTAATATTTTGGAATCGCTTAACCACTGCATTAGTGAAACTCTACAGCAAAAAAGGCAGTCTGTGAGCTTAGAGTACTTCTGCAATTATCTTCGACTCAAAGATAATGCAACTCATTCGCAATTTCATAGAAAGCCGAACTAGTAAACAAATGAATCAATAGAAGTGATCGTAGAACTAAGAAATTTACCTACGAGTCGAGGGTAAATGGGCAGGAGAACATACCTTCCATTGCCCTTCACTGAGAACGGACGCATTTCTTCGCTTCACCGGCTCATCGGCAAGAAGAGTCGGTCGGAGGCAATTGATCCAGACGTTGCGGGAGCTTATGATTTGGCTACCCCATGTTGGTTGGGCGTGGTCTAGGTGATTCGTCGAATTGTAGAACTCCGATATATTCACCAATTTTAGATGAATCAAGGGTCCACACAATGTACACTTCCCAAGTCTTGAGTTCAACTCGACGTTGCTCACAACACTTTTCTTTCTGCAAATCCTTAGAAGCTTGCACACTATGCTGACCATTGATGATCATGAACTTCCCATCCTTTATCTCCTCCCATTTCTTGGGTGGCTCCTTCAGGAGATTGTTGGGTTTGTCCACTGGAGTCAGACACAATCGTTGACGCTCCCGAATGTGGCCCAACGCAATGAGGTTGCACTTCACGGATTCTAAAATCCGGTCCTCCATATCCCGGATGACATAGTCGTCTCTCGCTGGGATGCACTGCTTTATATCGACGACTTTCGGATCTTGACCTAGAACGTAGCAACCTCTGTGCATAGCCCAGAAGTCTCGATGTATGTGGCCAAACTTATCAGCGTCATCCTTGGGACTCATGGGTTCCTCTGGCTGTGCAACATTCGTCAGAGCTGATTCGGAGCTTCCAGCAGCAGTTACTGTGGCAGCTCCAGTTGCCCTCGGTCGCTTAGATTTGGAGCCTCCAACCTGCGTTCCGTCAACGGACTGAGTCATTGCACGTTTCCGCGGCTCTGACCGAACTTGTCCCTGACCGGTGGCTGTGCTGCTCGACAGTAGGGGAGTTGACCCACTGGGCTGCCCCTCAAGAGATGGCCTTTGCTTCTTTTTCATTTGGTTACCTATAGGCGGTCATGACTTCACATATTGTCGAGCATGCTTGTCCATGGATTTCCAAATGTTGAGAAGCCGGCGGCAGTTTACTTTAGCGGTTCCGTCAATCCATGGTATGTATTTGGCAGTTCTAAATGTGTTTATGAGGTAGTCTAACTTTGCAATTTGGAGAAATGACTCCAACTCCTCCATGTCAAACTTCAACCTCCCTGCGTTCACATCCATTACGATTGAGTGAATGTGCTCCCCGTCTGTGCCATCTTCACGTGCCTCCTACAACACGATGACGACGAAGTTCTCGCGAACGGAGTCAATGTTCGTGACCTTCTCTTGAAGATGCCATGGGAAGAAATCCGACTGATTTTGGACACGGTACCGTAGATGGACGAAGTCTTGAAACTGGTTCAAGCCAAATGACCACGCGGTTACATGCTCCTTAAACTGCCAAAGGTCTCCAAATGTTTCTGGCATTTCTTCAATGAAGGGCTCGTCTCCAAGCGGATTTATAAATGGTTCCATGAATGCCAGCGTGCTGGAGTAGTTATAATCCGCTCCTTCCGCCATATTGCTACGTTATCAAGTCTGTAGAATTAGGAGGCCACTGTTAATTATCTTCGAGTCGAGGGTAATTTAGTTGTGCATAGAATGTTCGGAGCACTTACTAATGGCGGCGGCAATACGGTATGTAACTAGATACTTCAGAATTATCTTCGAGGCGAAGATAAATTGCAGAATCATTGTAATGTTTTAATGTCGTGTTTATTACATTTGTGTGCACGAATTTCATGACCTCAAAATATATTTATGGTGTTTAGCATTTTAATTGTCATTCCCCATTAATTAAAATTTAGTACTTGAATTTATAGACCGACTAATTGTGGTTATTTTCCGTTTTAATCATGTTATCTTCGTCTCGAAGGTAACTTGATTGCATGATATTATATGTTAAAAATTGTCGCTTTCAATATTTTCTATTTTAGAAGAGCATTTCTACTTCTATTTAAGGCCGTAAACCCGATGGTGAGTATGATAATGTTAAAATTATTGTGATATTCTCAGTCTGTTGCTGGGGTTTATATTGCCCGTCTTTTATCTTCGACTCGAGGGTAATCGATTTGCAGACTGGACTGCTGAATTGGCTGCATATCATACACCATGAAATGATTATCCTCAACTCTAATTTACCTTCGAGTCGAGGATAATTTACATTCATTTCGAGCATTGTGTTTTCAATTATGTGATCTTCACTTAAAACTTCAATGTCTCCTGCGTAAACCCTAGCTCTTAAACCCTCAACCTACAATAATGCATACCCTGAACCTAAATGTATGTATAGTGCAATTGGATTCCTATAGGTCTATTTGGTTGCAGACATTCAGCTCAATCTTAAACATGAATTAGCAATGCGTGAAATACACCAACAATACACTTGTAAATCCTAAGCCAGAGACATGAACATAGCTGAAAACAGGAATGGACAGACTGCATAAGTAAACTGAGTTGCTGATTTTCACAACACCTCCACAAACAACTACCTCCCTTGTCTCACTGTACCCTAATCCCTAAACTAGAATGTAACTACAATGTACTGAAAATATGAACAGTAAGTGCTTCGGCTTTGCATAGTAAGCACATGTGGAAACGAGGTAAGGAAAAGAGAAAGCAAAAAAACAAACCTGAACTTCCTGCAGTAGCACGAGAACGCCGTCTACCTCCACCAACACTGGAAATTCTTCAGCGAACCTCGTCCAAGTTGAGGCGTCCTGACTTGCGAGAACCTCAAACTGAGGAAGAATCTAGATGAAGAACTGAACGGCCGCAAAAATAAACCCGCCGAGAATCCAGAGGTTTGCAGCTTCCGATATTCACAGACCGCGAGCTTCCTGATGTCTGTGGTAGTCTGTCGAGAATTATGCTCACAAGGCCTTATTCGTTAAAATGAGACGAAATGGTCATTTTGAGACTTTGAAAACGAGTAGCGCTATTGTGTAGAGCATAGAGTTGTTGAACCCTATGAAAAATTGAGCCGATCGTCGACAAGAATTATGAACTTTGACTTAAATGTCTTAAACCAAAGGTGTGGATGTGCACAATCACACGGGAAGTCATACATTCAAACGATATGCTCTAGTAAAAGAGAAGTAACTTGTAGTGGCAAGTTCAATATATTCAATTCACTTGGTGTTTAGAAAATACAAAGTATGTGACTTTTGCTCCCAAAATGCATTGAAGTCTACGATACCAATGATCAAGATATACAATTTTGTATAATCGAAGTACAATTGAAGAAGCATATTATTTTTTTTCTAAAATTTTTTTATGTCCAAAATTTACATTCTATTTATAGTAAGCAAGGCTTAGAATCGGATGGTTGTCTTACATGAAGTCTTGCACTTTTATAAGCACTTTTCAATGTGTATTTACCACGGTAATTATAGAAAAAAATCATAGAAGCAGGAGGCTTCAAAAATTAGACACGCTATCCTAAGTATTGCTCTTGGATGTACAATTGCTCTTCTCAATCTCTTTTGCCTTCAGCATTGTGCGGCCTCTCAAGATATCCTCGAGTCGAGAATGATATTGCGGCCTGCTTGTACTATCCACAGCATCACATAGCCCTAGACTATGAGATCCATTGGCTTTCCTTTTCGAATTGTATGTGGCATGAGGAACTTCCGAAGCTGAATGAGACTTTGATCCTCGCGGAGGCACGGTTGGCAACGATACTTTCGCATTGTTTCCGTACGGAAACCCAGTACTAGTTGATGTAGAGCCCAGAGACCGTCGAAGTTCTCTAAGATTTCGATGACGGAAAAGACTGTCGGCGGACGGTAACTGTCTGGGGATCGTCAACTTAGACGAGGAAGTCCAGTTATCGTTGAGTCGAGGTAAGCGTCTCGCAGCACACGGCCTGGGACTTGGAATCGTCATCTCGTCCTCAACCCCATCCAATGACATCACTCCAACCTTGAGGACAATAGGCAGTGCGGACGGATCGGAGACGACATCCTCGCCTCGAGGATGACCGAGTGTGTCTTCGAGAGGAAGTTGTAGTTTGCGGCTCGTCCCTCTGTCCGTCCGCAAACCTGGCAACAGCGACGGCCCACGACTCGAGGATGCTCACTTCAACGGCGAAGGGGAGCAGATGGGAGTCCTGCCCGGTCCGCGACTGGGGGGGCTGTCTACGACCCCGTCCTCGACGTTCCCCTTGGAATAGTCTATGGCAGCCGAGGCGGCATCTGTGGCTGAACGCAACATATAGGGCTTAGACAGGGGAACCGTATCGCAGCTCCCGCCTTTCGATTCGGACTTGGTGGACACCGACTTCATGGAACCGGAAAGGAGACTCCTCAAGAGCTTCTGCCTTTTCGCTGTTTTAACAAAACAGAGACCTTCAACCTGCAATAGGTAAATGTGTGGATTGTGCAAACCCACACACATTTTCCTCCAGTTGTTAAAGGAAGGAAACATGGAATACATCGCAGAGTCCAAGAAAAAGCGAAGAATACAATGAAAGATGAAAAAGAACTCAATATATATTATTTACAATTTATAAATGTTGAATACATGAATATAAAATACAAAATACGATATGCCTGGGCCCTTGAATGCGCGTCTATACGGAAGTCTATTTTTTTCGGCTGCGTTTCTTTTCTATCACTAGGCCTATATCCCGAAGATCAAATCGCGAACCCATGACCTCGGCCGACTCCATCATGCCCTCTATGACCTCCTTCATGTTATAGTCATCACGTTCGAGCGGGTTTAAACCGATTCGGTTTTCGTTGACATATTTCAACAATCCGCCGTCCGGACAAGATGAATGCAACCGCCGAAGCCAAGGAAGGAGGATGCCCAAGAGAACGTCGTCCCTCCGGTAGGTGTGATCCCAGGACTTGAGGAATATCGCGTTCCCATTCTCATTGCAGATACTCTTGTGAGGACTATCGTCAATGAGAAGGGTGTTGGACGAGTCAATGCTCGGCCTCCCACCATTAGTTGTGAACAAACTGTCCGAAAGCACTTTCATGAAATGCACTTGTTTATTCAAATGGAAGTATTTTCCCTTAGCGATTTCTATTTTCGTGCTCTGCTCTTAACCTAGGATATCGTAAGGGGTTCTGCAGCCCGAGAACAAGTGCCCCGCGATCGGTTCAGCGTTGCGCTTCAACATGGTGGTCCACACAATGACCCTATGTGCAATCTCCGAAGCCTGCCGGAGGAATTCGCCGAGATTCTGCCGAGCGAAAACCACCTTGGGGCCGATGATCGTGGGGTTCCGATGGCAGAGAACATTGTCTTCGAGCCTGTAGGGCTTCATTTTCTCGCCATATGATTTTTGCGCCGTCTGGCACAACACGCCGTTCAGGTCGAAGACAATGTTCAGCCATTTCCTCCGCGGTGGAGGCATCATAGGACGTTCAATCCTGGCCTCCACCTCTTTCGACCCCTCCGATTCTACTTGATCAAAACAAAACAACGAAGAATGGGAGGTACCTGGTTAAATGCAGAAGTTGCAGAGCCAGAAAGCTGAGAGATGCATTTAATTCCACTAATCGACCGGGGGCTCTCGAGAGGAAGTGCTTTCATTTGTAGTGGACGGTGTACGCTTTCATGTTTTTGAAGCTGAGCCAAAAAAACATGGACAGTGGGATACAATTAGATGGACTTGCACCTTATATAAATAAACGCGCGTATTTTATTTACATAGATTATATAATACATGTCGAAAACTCGTCTTTCTACTAAGCCGCCAAAAATGCAGAGTCAACACTATGCTACACTATTGTACAGACGGAATCTCCGTCAACGCCGTTTGCGCCAGGTAATCAAGGACGGGGCTCGCATTCCTGTCACGAAGCGAGAGTACAATTAAGTTCGGGAAACTACGAACACACTGGACCAGGAGAATTCCTTCAATTAATCGAATTTATAAGGGTCAGAGGTCTGTACCTGTGTAGTATCGGCCGGTCGAGAATCAGTCCTCCCTTCTACAGGGACCTCCAACGACCCGCCCCCGGATTCCATCGGGATATCGTCCTCTGGATCCTTCTCGTCTTCTCCGTAGTCCACTCTCTCCTCATCGTCAAGATCAGAAGGCGGTTGGATTTCCGGCATGACCTACTCCGATACTTGACATGGGAGCTGTGAAACCTTGCCACCCGATGTCCCAGGAAGCGCTTGGGCAGTATCACCGAGTCGAGGATAATCCTTGGCAGCCTCTGTGACGTTGCGGAGTTTAGGGAGGGCCTCGACCTTGCTTTGGTCTTGGGAGGAGACGTTTGGCATTTGAGATGCCGGCGTTGACTGGATAACCTCATTATGCCCTGATGGATTAGTGAAGGAGGAAGGAGGAGGTGGTGGCGGAGGAGCCTGAGATGCAGGAGAGGAATCTGGCACCCCTTGATTCCCTTGTGAACTAATCATTTTCTTCAGCTCTGCAAGCTGAGAAGTGATACTGTCCATCTCTCTCCGCGAATCCAACTGCATTTGAACAATCTTCGCATTGGCCTCAGCCAATGCTTTGTCCTTCGCCTCCTTTTCCAATTTCTCGGCCTCTCTTTGCTTGAAATGGTCGATCCTCCTCTGCCTCCTCTCCTCCTCATTTTTCCAGAAGTCCTTCTCCACCTTCACAACAAAGCCAGAAGGTAAAACGAGAGGCTTCACTTCCGTCACCTTGGGAGGGCCGTCTAGATCTTCCTCGTCCTCGTCCGACCCTCGAGGGTGATCTAATTCGTCATCGTCATCGCCCAGGTCAATGATCTCAGGCGCTTTCTCTTGTGTGCCCTCTTGCGTAATGAGGGGTTTGTCACCGAGAGCGTCGACATCCTCCTACCCTTGAGTTTTCCTTTGCCCCCCTCCTCCGCTCGCTGCACGCTGCCGATCGAACTCAGAGTCCGTCTCCATGCCCTCATCAACCGGAAACTCATTGACAAGTGTAGCCGGTACATCGGACCCTACAGGCGCGGAGGAACTCGCAGGCGCTGAGGTATCTACAGGTGTATTGGTCCTTGCACGTCGAGTGGACCTTGGAGGGGCAGCCGGCTCCGTCGCCGTTTCCTCAACCGCAGGATCGGTTCTATCAGTGGGTGTGACTCCAGGAGAGGCCATCCACATGAAAATCTGGAATGTGTTTGTTCCATACTCATCGATACCCTCGACAACGGGGTCAGATCTTGGCTGCGGTCCATCAGTCTCCCTGTCACTATGAACCGCCGGAGACACAAGAGTCATCGGTGGCGATGCGGGGGGGCTCGAGTCATCCGCGATAGGTTCACGTGAAGGTGGCTTCTCATACAGCATCGAATAAGGTGAATTGGACATCATGAAATCATTTTTGTCCATCTTATTTGCCAAGTATGAGACATTGAGGTAGGTCTTGACGTCTTCCTTATCAACAAATCCATAGAAGAACGCCCCGAACATCTGCCACACACAGGACATGTCATTAACTAGGACAAGGGGTATCCTCGATTCGAGGATAAGTCCGGCCTGTGAACCACACGAGATAGATGAAAAAACATGTAGTAATGACATTCAAATTGAATATTCTAGGAGGCTTATCCCCGACACGGTGATAACAGAAGCCTCTGTGGCAATGTCTTATACCTTGGCAGCCAGCATGAACTTGGCTCCCGTGTAGATGCCCAAAACGTTTTCCTTGGGCTGCGCAAATAGCTGCAAGATGTCGAGGTAGAACTCCATTCGGAGTTCGGAGGCCTCGAATCTCCACTTGTCCTCCGTGTTCCTACCGAATTCGTAGTAGTACACGTTGTGGTCCGACGTCACGTACCTCGTTTTGAACAAGGTACGAGCCGCTTCCGCAAATTTGTTTCCTTTTTTGAAAAGGAACAGGAGTGGCACGTCTGGAGCGGTCGCGCGCGTTGAGATGTTGTCTAACAGCTCTGCTCTGCTCGGTACGTACTTCGACATCGCACACTCGTACTCGTTGAGGTGCAAACCTGCAAAAACTGTTGCAGTCTTGATTTCGTCTCTTCGCTTCAAAATGAATAGCCACACGTTTGGCGTTGTCATTTCTGGCTCGAGTTTATTCTTCAGGAAGTGGAGGAAGGGCTCCATGGGGTTGCCTCCCTGTTTGTGGATAGGGATTTCTCTCATATCCACGACAGCCAGGTTGACTTCTAGGGGGTGATATTGGTAATTGGAACTCGTCATCAACGCCTTCGCGCTGTAATCTATCCCCCTGATCTGCACCCCTCCAACAGGTTCAGGAAGTTGGTACTTCAGCTTCATGAACCGCACGAACATGTGATGGACCTCGGGAAACTGCTTCTCAAGGTCCTTCGCCCGCTTCAGCCATGCATCGTTGCGCAGACGCCGTTTGAAGTACTCTGCCTTCGGGTGCGTGAGCAGGAAATCCCACGAGGCTGAAGTGAACCTGTGCCTTGCCTTCCAAGAGTGCCACGTCTCATGGACAACATTACCCGCACTATCAAAAAATTTTAAGGCTGGCTTGATTGCCATCAAGTCCTGAAGCACAACTTTCTTGCGCTTCCTCCGATCCATCCAGTCTTTGTGCGTCATATTGTCAGGAACAATAAATTTGGGAACCCCGACGGATACTTTCGGGTACAAAGCCTTCCGCCCCGGGGTTTGACCGATCAGGTGTTGCGCATTGACCCCGTAGTCTTTGTCAGTGAAGTGCCCAAAATGTTTGAAGAACTCTCTTTTCAAAGAGTGATTCTTCAGCTTGAATCCCTTCACGTCCTTGTGCATTGTCAGGTAGAATGGATCAATCAATTCGCCCTCGGAGTGCTTTGTGAGAAACGTCTCCCACATTGCCCAAAGATCATTAGGCAACGTAATGATCTGGATTTCAGGTTTCAGATCCGCGGTTCCATTAATTAAGGCACCATCCCTCTCGGGATTAATATTCTGGAACCTCTCGATTACCGCATCAGTAAAACTCTGCAAGATCCGGTAGTAGATAATGTTAGAATGAACATATCGTATTGAATAGCCAGAACAGGTTATCCTCGACTCGAGGATGAGGTTAGCATATTGAAACAAGCACATTAACACTTGCTAAGTGAAATTAATACTGGCTGAATCGTATTCTATTTTTGTTGAATGACCAATGAAATGTTTCTATCGATTGTTCATTCGAATTGATGGTTCTTATTATTACCGAATCGGTGATAACGTGGCTGTACCTTGAAATTGCTCAGGTGAAACACGACTTCATTTTTCCGTGTCTGAGCTTCGCTACGGGTGTCTGTTGGCCGCTTGTAAGCCATCCATATCTGCCTGCAGCTGATCATTTGGTTCCCCCAGGTTGGTTGGGCGTGGTCCAAATGATTGGTGATGTTGTAGAACTTCGAGATACCCCTGAGCTTAGCGGGATCGAGCGTCCACACTATATAAGCATCCCATCTCTGAAGTTCTACCTTCCTCGCCTCTCCACATCCTCCTTCTTGGAGTTCTTGGGAAGTTGTTATGTTGTGCTGGCCGTTGATAATCATGAATCGACCATTCTTAATATCATCCCAGTTCTCAGGCTTTTTCTTCAATAATCTATTTCTGCCGTCAACTGGAGTGAGACACAGCTTCTGCCGTTGTTTGATGTCAATGTACTGAATGAGTTCTTTCTTGTTCGCATCGACAATGTCCCGTTGTAGGGTCCGAATGACATACTGGGGAAGAGCCAATATGCATTGGTCGATGTCAACCTGCAAGGACTGATCATCGAATAGGAAGCAGTTTTTGTGCTCCGCCCAGAAGTTCTTCTGAATCTCTGCAAACTTCTCATATTCAAGCACTGGAGCTGACGAAGTTGTTGGACCAGCCGACACTGTCGTCAATGCTGATCCCGAACTACCTGCACCAGCAGGTCCACCTGGATGACTTTTCCTTCTTTTCTTGGATGGCCCTGCTTCTTCAGAGGGTGCTGAGTCTCGTTTTTGAGGCTCGGATCTGGTTTGTCCCGGCCTTGAAGCTCTCCCTCCCGACACCCCCTCGACAGTTGTTGGTGTTGTTAGTAACTCGGTCTCCTTCCGTCGTCCTTGAGCAGCGGCGCGACCTATTGCCGGTTCCGCCTCGACATGTTCAAGTGCATATCGATCTAGCGTCTGGAATATTATGCGCAGTCTCGCGGCAATCGACTTTGCCGTGGTGTTCAGCCAAGGAACGTATCCTGATTTCACGAATTGGTCGTTCAAGGACTCCATTTGTGATCCCTTGAGAAAGTCCATGAGGCTATCCAGATCAAATTTTGCGTGCTCTGAATTTACGTCAATGACAATTGAGTGAAAATGATCTCCAGGATTTCCTTTGTCATCGCACTCACGGAGCACTATGACAACGTAGTCTTGATTGTGCTCCTCAATTAACGTGATTTTTTCCTTAATGTTCCAGGGCATGAATGTAGTTGTCCCTCGGACACGGTAACGGAGGAAGACGTAATTCTTGAACCGATTCACTCCGAATGACCACGTCGAGATGTAGTCCTTAAACTCCCAGAGTGTTCCATACGTGTCCTCCATCTCGGCAATGAAGGGTTCGTCCTTCATTGGATTCTGAAAGGGAAGTAGATGGTGCCCGCTTGCCGAGTAGTCATACCCATCTGTTGGTTCCATCGTGTTGTACCTGCAATCAATGTACATGTAGGTCATTCAGTGATTCATTATCGTCGATGCGAGGATAATGAATTCTTAGTATTTTGTTTCACTTATTTTAAAATGTTTCAATAGTTTTCGAATGCTTTCGTCCCTGTGCTTTTTCTTGTGATTGTGTTGTATTTGGTGATTTCTGGGATTGCATTAATTCTAATTTCTACAGTGGGTCGTGGTAGTTGCTCATGAGTTTGAGTATCATCGTATCGATGATAATTTCCTTCTTATTTATTTTGGCCAGATTGTTTATTTGTCAGTTTTTTTATCCTTTTTTAATAATGGCGCGCATCGTTTCGTCTGTTTTTATCACCATACGACGATGTGAACAATCTAATCTTTGCAGCTCTTGTTTGTTATGTTATCGGTTCTATTATCACCGACTCGAGGATAAGCTCTTACAATTTAGGTGTGCCTAAACTATTTATGATTAAATTTTTAAAATTTTAAAATTTGTTTTTTAGTGTTGTTCATTGGTATTTTTATAAGTTAGAATCCTATGTTCGTTTGTGTGATTTGAGTCTATAAATCACTCGGATTATCGTCGATTCGGGGATAATCTTTGTTTTAGTTTTTTGCTTTGTAAGTTTTATTAGACTATAAATTTAATTTCTTTTAGTGAATTGTGAGTTTTATAGATTGAAAATTGTAGGTGTCATCGGGTCATATGTTATCCTCGAGTCGAGGATAATTGACGGAGTTCTCTGTTCCTGTTCTATTAGTGGGTGACTCCATTTCCCACTCTTGTGACCATATCTGCCTTTTGAAGAAAGGGTTTTATCGTCGCATCGGGGATATATTCTCGTGCAGGTTATTGTTGTCGTGTTTGGTAAACTCTAAACCCTAATTTGGATGCCTAAACCCTAATTCCTATTCAAGCAAATGACTTACCTGGAGCCAGAAATCGACAAAGTGTATGTACACGCTAATCAACAACACAATTGTGTTTTTGTCACACTGACCTACAAACGTGCAAGCATGTCAAAAAAATTTAACAAAATTTGTCGTGCATTGGAAAATTTCCTGGTATCCCAACAACAAATTCACAGCAAAACATAAAAAATAGAGTTCCAAACATTCACAAGCACCATCTGAACAGGAGATCTCACAGCTTGCTTGAGGTTTGTACATTCATATAACCCCTCCAACAGGAGCTTGCTCACGGAAGATCTCGCAGCCTGTCACACACTACTCACGGAAGAACACATCTGAACAGGAGATCTCACAGCTCGCTTGAGGTTTGTGCATTCATATAACATCTGAACAGGAGCTTGCTCACGGAAGATCTCACAGCCTGTCACACACTACTCACGGAAGATCACATACAAGCAATTCAAAACAACGAAACCCACGTCGCACAGGTATACTCACGGAAGATCACACAAGGCGATCGAAAACAACACAGCTTGCTTGAGTTGCACAAGGCGTCCCTCAAACAACGCACGGAAGATCACCTAAAATCGAACGCAGAAATCGAAGGCGAGAAAGACTATACCTCACACATCTGCGCTCTTCCAAGCTGCTTCAAAGTTGCGCCGATTCCGCCAAGCAACGCTGAGCTCCTCCAAATCCTTCAAGCTATTCCAACCTCTGCCAAGAGCTCACTCCAACCTTTGCCAAGACCTCACTCCACAAGATCAGAACGGAGGAAGACCAAGCAGCACGGCAGAAAACAAAAAACTCAGCGCCAACACGGAGCGCCAAACCCTAACGCCTGACACTCATTCTCGCCCGTACCCGCTTCCATACCCGCCCCCCTCAATCATACCCGCCCCCCTCAACCACACCCGCCCCCCCTCGGCCCTATGTCCCAGAGGGATTCGGGGTTCCACCTACCTGCCCCTACCCGTAGCAAAACACTGAAATTTTTTATTTTTTACACAAATTTTTTTTTTGAAATTCTGAACTCATATTTGCAATCAGAGGCCCCAAATTACTTCAGGGTAGTGCAGAAATTTCCAAAAATCGGTTCAATACAGGGAGCTCCTTTTATTTCTTGGCCGGGCAGGGCATGGCCTACTCGGCGGAACCCCGAATCCCCCTAGGACATAGGGCCGAGGCCGGCCCCCCTCACTCATACCCGACCCCCTCACTCATACCCGACTAAACCACTCATACCCGCCCTCTGTTAAGCATACCCGGCGTGCTGTCAATCATACACGCCCGTTGTAGCGGTATCTATACTCGCCTGAGGTTGATAATTACCCGGACCTAAGGGTATATTCGCTTTGAGGGGCGAACCTACCTTCGTACGAAGGTCTAACTTCTTCATCGATATTTAACCCCTTAACAAATAGATTCTTTTTGAAATTTGGACACATTTTTGCTTATACCTTTGTACAGTAACACCATTTACCAAATTGCTTATATCTTTGAAAAGTAACACCATTCACCAGAATTTCATGAAATTGTGCATAAAAGAAGCTTGTTTTCTCAAGATTCAAGTATTACATCTGTTTTAATGACAAGGTAGTTGGATGAAACAACGCTTGCAAGACCTCTGTTCATCGTCCAGAATATAAACGTAAAAGCGCGTAAGAGTTTATGTATGTTGTAACCTTTGATTGTGAACCACTTAGCCTTGTAACGCTACCATGGACACTAAATGTCCAATGCATGACAGTGAATTCTTCTATATAGAATAGAAATGCAACTATTTATCTTCGAAATTCTTTAAAAAAAAAGAACATCTTGTACAGTATTTTTATTTTTCTAAAGTTAAGCAATTTGCGCATGTGTTTTGGCCGTATGAGGTATAAAAATGTATACCACGTATTAAAAAGGTTTTCATTGAAAACAATTCAGTTCTATGTAATTATTTTAGTTCTACAAGTGCCATTACTTAAAGTATTTGAAGACGTTAAGTACTTGAAACCTATAGGTTATATTTATAATTTTTGAATATTGATTGTTGAAGAAGAACTAAACTTTTCACACTGTAGAGACCATACCCAGAACTCAAAATATGAGGATTTAATTTTTATTGTACCCCAATGAACCCCCAAATTACTCTATTGGCCCACTTCATAATAGAGCATGATTTAGTGTCTTGCGAGAAAGAACACATTGAAAATTTATAAAGTCCAAAAAAAAGATAAAGAACTTACGTTAGAATTTGTTGTACTTTTAATTGCATGATGTTCTGAGAAATTGATGAAAAAAGAATCCAAGTTAGGTATGTATTTAAGAAAATTAGAGAATGTAAAGGCAAGATCAAATGTTAGTCCAAAATTCTTCCAAATAAACTTTAGTCCTCCACCTAAACAAAAGTTGATTCCACACTATTTTTTTTTTTAGAGGAATTTTGGTTCTTAATTATCCTTAATTGTGAATCCTAAATGGTTTTATTTTTTTTCTACTCTACAGTAATTACAAAGTGTCCATTGAAAAATATAAACCAATGAAATAGACTATTTCCAAATAAGTAAGACTTTGTTCTTTAGAAATTAGAATGAATCAATTATATATTTTTTTTAAAAGTAAACTACGATTTTTTAGAATCATAGATTATATTGTTCAAAAATGGCCTTCAAATAATTTTACAAGAATGAAAATACTTTAAAATATAATTCTAAACACATATAAATAATGCTAGTACTAGTACCTTATTAAAATTGAAGTTCCACAATTCAGATATCTTTAGCATATATTTTGTAGCAGAAATGCAAATGAATATTTTGTTGATTTCGTTTCGTGCTAAGTGAAGTTCACAAACTTATCAGAATTGCATTGGATGGCAAATGAATATTTATGGATTTAAATTATATAGTTAATTAATATAACAAATAATTCAAATTCACAATCATACGTACTAGTAGTTTAAATTAACTTCTTCCGTTTCACCACTCATTCAAAATAGTTAGTCACCATAAATAGACATTTACTGTTATAATTGTCATTCATAATTGTACTAGATATTGAATGTGTGCCACTTGGTACAATGATTTGTGACTTATGTTTGGCATAATTGATAGTGCTCTCCTTGTTTTCTTTCAAAACTTCTATTATTTAAAATCTACATGCTCTTTCAATCTTTCTTCATGACATTTGACATTTCCTGCATCCAAAATACGATGGACTGTACCATTTTTGTTATATATAATGTATAAAAAAAAATAGCTTGCACTCAATGTATTCAATTTATGATTATTTTCTAAATAAACTTTCAACTTCTGACAACATTTACAACCGCAAACCTTTAATGAGTTTTTATAGTTTGGGGATTTATACGAACACTAAGAAATATTTAGAAAAAATACTTATACAAAATCAAAGTACTTATATGGATTTTTGTATTCCAAGAATCATATCTTTCAATGAGCCCTCTACCCTAGTTAACAAATACTGAAGGTTAGCCTAGAAGCCATGGAATAAATTAAGTAAATGGAATCATAAAAATATGTAGAAGTTCAAAATTAGTTGAACATTTAGAATTCATGGAAATAATTAATTTATGGTACTTTCATGCATTTTTGTACACCAAGGAACTTTTATTTAATTGAACTAGGCGTTGTAGTTAACAAATACCAAAGCCCACAAGCCATGGGATAAATTAAGTAAATGGAATCATAAAAATATGTAGAAGTTCAAGATTCATTGAACATTTAGAATTCATGGAAATAATTAATTTATGGTACTTTCATGCATTTTTGTACACCAAGGAACTTTTATTTAATTAAACTAGGCGCTGTAGTTAACAAATACCAAAGCCCACAAGCCATGAGATAAATTAAGTGAATGGAATCATAAAAATATGTAGAAGTTCAAGATTAATTGAACATTTAGAATTCATGGAAATAATTAATTTATGGTACTTTCATGCATTTTTGTACACCAAGGAACTTTTATTTAATTGAACCAGGCGCTGTAGTTAACAAATACCAAAGCCCACAAGCCATGGGATAAATTAAGTAAATGGAATCATAAAAATATGTAGAAGTTCAAGATTAATTGAACATTTAGAATTCATGGAAATAATTAATTTATGGTACTTTCATGCATTTTTGGACGCCAAGGAACTTTTAATTAATTGAATCAGGCACTATAGTTGACAAATAATAAAGCCCACAAGCCATGGGATAAATTAAGTAAATGGAATCATAAAAATATGTAGAAGACTAGAAGTTCAAGATTAATTGAACATTTAGAATTCATGGAAATAATTAATTTATGGTACTTTCATGCATTTTTGTACGCAAATGAACCAAGCGTTGCAGTTTATAAGCCTTGAAGTCCTAATTAAAAGCCATCAAGTGTATATATATATCTTCTAAATTATTTTATTTCAATTAGAAGTTACGATTTCTAGACAATAACATATGGCATATGAAAGTAGAATTCTTTGGCGGATTGAAGATTGCAAACAAGTAGCATAAAATTAGTTTCCTCATGAAATTTTAATTATTCTGTACTTTACAACATCGAAATATTTCTTTTATTTTCTTGTTTTCAATTTCTCTTTTATTTTTTGGCCTTTCGTTTCTTAAACTACAACAGTTACACATGGCCTAATGAAATTAAATAGTAAAAGTTATTTTGCGCAAGGAAAGGGTCACTATTGTTTATTATCCAATTTTGATGCTTGCAATAAAAAATGACTCATGCCCTGTATTTAAGAAAAACTAATCAAACTCTATATCCCATACAATGCACATATAAGAAGATGCCAAATGCTTCGAATAAGTTACTAATACTTGAAGGATGTTGCATATATGACCACATAATTTCTTCGTCACTTATATTTTATATTTGTCATGAATTTAGTTATTTTCATTCTTCTATATGTTTTTAGAAAATGATCAAGAGCAAATCAAAGATTTTAATGGATTACAAATCTAAAATTATTTGCAACTTGTACATATGTTTTCCAAATTCTTTCACGTGAAAAACTCATGAGTTTATAGGTGTTCGAATTTAAAGTAGAGCGCCTGTTGTAATTTTATATATTTTCATTCTTGTATATGTTTTTAGAAAATGGTCAAGAGCAAAAAAAATTTATAGATTACAAATCTAAAGTGTATTTGCAAACTTGTACATATGCTTTCCAAACTTTTACATGTAGAAATTGGACTTGTGAGATTGACAAATCTTATAAGCCAGTGTATTTTGTATTGATTTTAATTATTACTAAAGGGTCCTGTGTCGTTGCCACAATGAAAACAAACTTAAAAGTAGTTTTCTAAATTTTGTAATGTACGAATGACTTCATTCGTGTATCATGAGTCTAAACATCAAGAAACAAAATGTATGCACCACGGCCTCTTTGCAAAGGGTTTTCTAACGGAACCAAGCACATTGAAATCAAGAATAAAAATAATTTTAAAATTTTTTTAATCCATAAATAACTTCAAAATTAAAGAATTTTTGCACTATGTGTCAAAACGTCACAAAAAAATGTCCTCGCCGAGGGCTTTCCAACGGTACGCAACATGCAATCGGGGGATCCTTCAATTTGGGAGGTTTGAACATAACAAACAAACAAACAAAGATTGCTTCGAATGTTTAGTGCCTACATGTGCTTCAGGATTCATTTTTGTTTACACTTTTTTATAGAAATCTATAAAATTTGCATACTACAATTTTCTTTATTTTCAAAGGTTTGTAATTCATTCGAAATTTAGGAAAATCAACTAACATTTATGTTACTAAAAAATTAACTAAATCCAGGGTCATAGGTTCCTATCTTTTGCTTTTTTTTTTTTTTTGACACCAATGAATCTTTTTTTTTTCTTTTTTCTTTTACTTCTTTAGAATTTTTTTCCCGCTCGCAGGCTGGCAACCACGGAATTTCCTCCAATTGTAGAATCCGTGGACTAGAGCAGCCTTCTTGGAAGGACTTCTCCGTGTCCAAAATTAGGTGACATCGTTAATGGAAGCACCTTTTAGAGACGGGAATATCAGCCAAAGTTGAAAGCGGATCTAAATCTAAACTTGGAAACTTCCGTTTGAATTTGTGTTTCCCGCCTCATACATCCCGCCATATCTCACTCCCGCCCTCTCTCTCTTTCTCTCCCTCCGTATTCGGAAGCAAGTTCAACACCACCAACTGATGCGCATCATTTTCAGTCGTTTGGAGTGAAGAGTAGTGCATGTTGTCGTCGAGTGATTGTGTTTGGGTATGATTTTCTGCACTAAACGAATGGTGTTGCTCATTTGTGGTTCCTACTTGATGTTGTTTTGTTTGTATGTGATGTATTATAGGTTTCTCCAGTTGGCATTGACAAAGTCATTATGTCATCGGAGTCATTATGTCATTTGCGTTGTTATAGAACTGCATTGGGTTTACATAATAACCTTGTAGTGAATGTAGAGAGATGTGGAGGTTGATAGTGTGCACTATGTCATTGGTTTTGACAGTACTGTATAGGATGGGAGTATGGAAACATTTTTGTAGTGCAGCCTCTCAGGTGTAATCATTTCCTCATGACGAAAATGTGAAGAACGTATGAACATGGAGGCTTCCGAATATTTAGCCGCATTTCTCGGGATCATCGACTCAAGGATAACAAATTGACAACAATATTGTGATTCTGAATAAAAAAAAATTATCATCGACTCGACGATATGATAAGACCCCGTCTGCTAGAAAAACTTAAGAAGTATATTATCATAATTAACAGTGAAGTTACCGAATAGCTTCTAGGTTGAGAGTCAGTATATTATCCTCGAGTCGACGATAATTTTCCTCTTGTCAAAGAGATTACTATTGTTAAGAAATTGCTAAACAATCCAACATCATTATCGAAATCAACTGGTAGCAATCACAGTACATGTGTGGTTTATTGTGAAATAATAAACTATCATTGATTCGATGATAAATTGGAATCCTACTATAAACCCTAGAATCGTGGGTATACTTTATCATCGAGTCGACGATGTAGTATTGACCTCTGTCCTTTACACGATATGCTGAAACATTTGTATCATTTTCTCTTACTTTGCATTTGCCATGTACTGAGGGACTTACTTTTCCTGTATATTGACTTTCTGCATTGAAATTTGTCATCCTTGAGTCGACAATAATTCTAACTATTTGTCTTCGTATTTTCAGAATGGATTTTCATAGACCTCATGAGTTTGTAAATCCAGTTCCTACACTTGCAGTTGGTGTTCAGGCCTGCGAAGGAATTCCTCGTGCAAAATGGGTGTCATTGCCTATCACTCTAAGAAATGAAGAGGGGTTGGACATCGCAAGGGGTGTTTGTCAAAATGTTGACCCGGACTTGATCATTGACATGGATAAGAAGCCTCTTGGTGATGATCGAGTTGCCATTCAGATTGCAGAGTCTGAATGAAGAGTTGTTCTCGTCTGCAAATATGTGGTCATTGCGTTCTTGGCACATTAAACAAGTGTTTCTCCACGATGGTGTAAATTTGTATGACCATGACCAGACCTATATATACAACATGGCTGCAAACGCCTCAAACAGAAGAGTTCGTAAAGGGGTTCGATCATATGAAACAACTCGTGAGAAGGTTGATCCTGTTGTGCCTCCTAAGAGAGAGTTTCTCCTCACTATGGAATCCATCACAACAGTTTCCACGAAAACATGTTGCAGTAGAAATTGTGTGCAGCCTTTTCCTCATGAGCAAATTCAAGCAATTCGGACTGACCTCTATGGAGATTATGACTTCAAGGCTCGCAACAAGACACTTTTAGAGGTGCATAGGCAAATCCACAAAGACGTTGATGGCAAGGAGTGGATAACTTTGAAAGGTAGGGAAGTGTGTCCCACAGCGTGGTGGATCATTCATGGGATTGCAAAAGCTACCTACTATAGGTATAAAGAAAAGGCCAGAGTTGGAAAGCAATCTGAGGTCCATGGAAATGTGGGATCAAAGAAGCCCCGCATGCATATTCTTCAAGCTACCGCCACACTTCGACAACTTATTGAGTCTAATGCAGATAAAATGCCACACAAGACAAGAACATTAGAATCTGGGGAGAAAGTCCCATCAATGGTTCTACCTTCTACATTTCGTTGGAATGAGCAATTACCAAAAATCAATGAGTGTAATGCATCACTTGACTTGCAACCAATTTCTTCTAGTGGCTTGAGCAACATTCGCCGTGCTTCTTTCCCAGAATTTGCTGCAAAGGCTCGTGGAGACACTTTCGCTAGGTGTGGCCTTTGTGATACATACAAGCAATTGAGGAGTGCTTGTGTGTGTTCGGAGACACAAAATAAGTGGACTAATCTTTTGAATATCCATGTTGCCGGGCAGAAGGCCCATAGGGAATACTACTACGGAAATCGGTATTTTTCCGAGACATACCCAGAGAAGATGTTGTGCATCATTCATGATAAAATGGATCATTCAAAGACGTCTTCTCCACACTTTTCTCACAAGACCAAAGTGACAGAGTCCTTCATGAAAATGCCCGTTGCTGTTACAGGTATGATTGCTCATGGTCATAGAGATGTGCGATATGCACACTACGGTTTGGGCATTTACCCATTTGATTCAAATCATACCATTGGATCCATTGCAAGGTTGTTGCGTGATTTGGAAGGACCGCCAAAGAATTCATCACGCACGTTATTTTCTATCGAGAGAGACCAATCCACCTTGACGAAGGCACTTCTAATTGGAGCAGAGAATTGCTTGGACTCCCTCCTTCCACCTCTACAAGAACCGATTCCGGCTCAACCTCTCCCACCAGTATTAGTATTGCAATTGGATAATGCTTCAGGGGACAACAAGAATCGATATGTTTTTGTCTTTTGCTCTTTGCTTGTATATAAAGGCATTTTTCGTGAGGTGTACATCAACTTCCTCATTGTAGGACACACTCACGAAGACATTGATGCTCTTTTTGGTCGATGGTCTTCAAGATTGAAGACAAATAACTACCCAACACTTCCTTTGCTCATGAAATCCTTTATGGATTGTGAAACGCATCCCGTGATTCCTCATCTCATTGAGGAGCTTCCTGATTTCAAAAAATTTGTGGAGGGTTACTTGGGCTCTCGTGGGGACTATCTTGAAGTACATTCGAAGTCCCAACAATTTAAGTTTTTCATGGATTCTTCAGGATGGCCTTTGATGGAGTATAAGAATTTGTGTACAGACGATAAGTGGTTGCCAGAGCATGGCAAAGGAATTAGGTTGTGGATTGAGAGTGAAGATGGACTTCCCATAGTGCTAAGTGGTAGTCCTCTACCTTTGGCTCCTCAACCGATGAAAGCTCTTGATGACATAAAGAAGGGCTTGAATGGTTATGTTGGACATTGGAACAAAATGGCAAATGACGATTACACTGGAGAGTTTAGGCGGAAGAATGGCTCACTACAAGATTATTGGAAAGGCGTCAGAAGTGCTTTGGATGCTCCTCTTCAAGTGCGTGAGGTGTTACTTGATGGATTGTGGCCAGCTTCGAGGATCGCCCCTGACGAGACAGATCGAATGCAAAGAGATGTCACATTGCGTGAAGAAGATGCAGAGGATGCACCCTTTGTTGGACGTAGACGTGATCGTCCACGTCCTTCCTTTCGTGTTAATCGTGATACGCACGCAGGTTCTTTTGTTGTGGTGCGTCCTGCAGATCATGACCCGAAGCCATTTTGGCTTGCCAGGGCCATTACGGCTCCCAGCCCAGATCCGGGGCATATGCATAAGATCAAAATCCAATATTGGACACCTACTTCGGATCGGCACATTGATATGGTGAACTATGCCGGATGGGACACCAAAGAAGGGAATGTGTGGCGTGAGGATCGCGTAATACCTTCAGATTGGGCAAATACAGATTGTATCATGACAGCTTGGAAGCCACGTTTTCGTGAAACAACTAAACATCCAAAAGTGAAAATTCCAAGTTTGCAAATTGATATCATAAAGGCATCAGTGGCGGCCTTTACGACAACTGCAACTAATGATGACTCTATGGAAGAAGATTGATTAGTTCATAGTTCATAGTTCTATTACTAGTAGACTATTGTTTTGGTAGTTCAATTACAATTAGAATGATCATTGCAACTGATCAATGATCATATATGTATTTGTTTTATTATGATAGTGTGGCTATGTAAGTAAGGAAATCCTATTTCTATTAATAGTAAACTTATTTCATACTATTGCATCTTCAAACTTTATATTTAACTAATTTTTTGATATATTTTGTTTATTTTTCATGTGTTTCATATCAAAGTTGGACATACCTCGAATATGTAGATTAGTTCTTTGACATTTTTAAGTCTCAATTTAAAGAAATGTCTCACTTTATAATGTCTTTGAGTATTTTTTTCTCCTTTTCACAAATAAGTTTGTGAATCCAAATGTGATTTCGAATTTTAACCATTATTTTTTAATGGTTGAAAAATAATCAAATACATATTTTGACATTTCTAAGTCTCAATTTAATGAACAATCTCAATTTAATGAAAGATTTCTTGAACCTAAATATAGGAATGAATTAAAATGAGACTGCAACTTGTCTCATTTTAACGAATAAGGCCTTTCACGAGAACAACACTCCAAAACACCGCAAATGAAGACGCACACAAAATAGAAATGAACACTCAAGAGAAAACTCCCAGGATTACTTGCACCCAACACACCCTAAATCCCATTACATCCTCAACAAACTACGCCTTCGACGAGTAGAACTCCCTGTAATGCCACTCAAAAACACCGCCAAAAACACAAAAATCAGACACCTTGCCATACTCACACACACTTACCCCATACCCAACCCAACCCCGAAACACTTGCACAAAGAAGATCACCACATACAAGAGAAAACAGTGTGTTCTCTTACCAATTCCAAGGGAGAACTTCGGGATCACCACGCAGGGACAAGAGTTCAGAATCTCGACGCGCGGACAGCAAGCGAGGACAGCACTTCCGTAGCACCATGCGCTTAGCAACGACGGAGCGACATCAGGAACCGCGGGGAGAAACGAGAAGATCAAAATGCAAATCGGCGGGAGGTATCCGGACTCGCGACGACGTGCAGGACAACGGGGAGATCACCTTCCGCGAGTCGCGGAGGGTGATGAACCCCCAAACCTTCGCCGAGCCGCCAAATGTGGTTCGGGATCGAAGGTTCGGGGTCGGTTCTAGGTTCGGGACATTTGTTCGGGTTCTAAATTCAGGACACAGGTGTGCGTTGCCGAACCACCAATGCAAGTTCGAAATGTAGGTTCCGGATCAGGCTCGGATTTAGGGGTTAGGGATGCAAAGTTACGAATGCAAATTCTAAATTCAATACTATTTCTAAATGTTGCTTTGGAATGCAAGTTCAAAATAGAAGTTCAATATGGAAGTTCGGAATGCAAATTATGAATGGATGGTCGCAATGTAGGTTCGGATGCAAGTTCATGATACAAGTTTGGAGATAATGTAGGTTAAAAATCCAAGTTACTCAGAAATGCAGAATTATTAGTGATGCAGGTTTGTAAACAAGTTATTCAGATTGGGGTTCTTAATATTAATTTTTCAACATTAGATTGGCCACCATAGAAACCCTAAACTCTTTTTGAAACCGTGTAACGACATCTAGTTATAAAAATCAAGAAAATTCATTGGAAGCAAAAAATTGTAGAAGATTCATTCTTCTATCCCTGATTTCGAAGATGAATACATACATTTTTGTCCTAATTATACATACTAAACTAGACTCAAAATTCTACATGCTAATAAACCTCAACTCCTAACTTTTAAAAATGATTAAAAACACAGACATTCTTATTTCTCCCCTAAAACCTTATAGAAGGTCCACCTCATGTAACACGTCTAGCAAAAAAGTTAGTAGATAGTGGTTACTTTGAATTTAATTCGGATGGCCACGGATCCTACACCTCCTACTCTATTGCAAGTTCTATGAATTTCATGACTTTATATACTTTGGAACATTATTTTAAGTAAATGGTTTCCAATATTATAGTCCTAATTTATAGTTTAGAGGAGAAGGTTATTTAAAGGGACGACCAATAATATATTTTTTTGAATTCGTGAGTTTAGGAATAATTGGAACTTGCACAACGTGTTTCCAATTTTTCTTTATGTCAATTTCATGAGATTACAACTTGTTCGACATTAAAGTACAGGGCAAGGTTCATGCACCAATTTTCCATTTCACGGAGTAAGCCATTCAAAGTGACCACCAATTATATATATTTTTGAATTCGTGAGTTCACGAATAATTGGAACTTGCACAACGTGTTTCCAATTTTTCTTTACGTCAATTTCATGAGATTACAACTTGTTCGACATTAAAGTACAGGGCAAGGTTCATGCACCAATTTTCCATTTCACGGAGTAAGCCATTCAAAGTGACCACCAATTATATATTTTTTTGAATTCGTGAGTTTAGGAATAATTGGAACTTGCACAACTTACATGTTTCTCATTTTTTTTTTAAATGAAGTTCATGACTTTATATTTTTATGGTTATTGAAGTACATCGTATTAACAAGGGCTGATTCTTGCCTTATTTTTTAGTTTCAAGTACAAGGTCATTAAAGTGATCATGAATTGCATATTTATGTGAATTAGTTTAGGAATAATTGCAACTTGCACAACATCTTTTCCAATCCATAGTATGCAAAATCTCAAAGAAAAAAAATTAGTAGTGCTTTAAGTTTATTTGAGACGGCCATGCATCCTACACCTCCTACACAATCATTTGCAACTTGTACGTAACTATTAATTTATTTCCGTTGATTGTTTCCTACGCAAATTCCATAGCATTAGTGATTTGGGGTTTAGGAAATTGTATGGCATGGTTTTTGTTTTGTAGGCCTTATAATAATACTATTGTCTAAATCGTAACTATTAATTTATTTCTATTTTTTTTTTCACGCAACTTCCATGGCATTAATGATTTGGGGTTCAGAAAATTGTTGGGCATGATTTTTGTTGTTTAAGCCTCACTATTGTTTGAATGAATGATTATCAATATTGCCTTACGCAATGGGTTTAGGGGCATTACAATTATAATTGTACTATTTTCATTTCCAAAACAAATATTTATAAGAATTGTTTTCCCACTATTTTAATATGATTGTCTATCATTCATTGTGTCTATGGAAGACATTATTAGTCTGACGTTTAATTGGCATCAAGTTGCACCATTATTGTCCTATGACATTGCAATGTATAAATCATGATTGACCTTTCCTTGAATTAGGTACTAGTATGAATCATAGTCATAGTCACTTCCACTGACTATAATCAATAGTATGCTTAAACTAATTATTTTTATCTTTCATTAATAATCAAAGTTGACAGGGAGGTTCAAACACTTAATAAATCATTGTCAAGTATCCCATGCATGCACTTAAGTAAGTTTCATGAGTGAAAACAATTAATTTATTGTACAAGTTTGTAAAGTTAGTTATAGATGTTGTATTTATTTAAAATACAAACTTAAAGAAAATTATACCTTTAGATAAAAGAAGGCTTCATTTTGCGAATTTTTGTGGTCTACATTTCAGAACAAACCTCAACTTTTACATTTTCCTTCTATAAGATATTGGTTTAGGTCTCAATGAAGAGAATAAACAAAATTGTTTTTATTTTTCAATGTTCATTGAATACACTTTGAATGCGTAGGCGGAATAAGATATTTAGTCTTGTAAGTTTCTTTAAGTCTTAGAATTAAAACGTGGAGAAATTTAATCACAAAAACCCTAACACCAAACACCAAACCCTAAACACCAAACCCTAAATCCTAAACCCTAAATCCTAAACCCTATTTCACTATGGAAGGAATTACAAGAGGATCCCAGTGAATCTTTCTTTTTCAACATTTATTGATGGAAACCCTATTTTATGCAAAAGAATATATTGTCGGCAATCCTGAAAAAGATCGCTTCAAATTTAGAAACTTTCTACCAACGTGCAATTCCATTTACCACCAAGAATTAAGCGAATGCCCAAAAAAATCTGCTCCAAAAAAAGCTAGGTTTGACTTGTACATTCTCTTTCCAGCTCACATCGCCTAATTCACTCGAACTATTGCGCAGTCGCGCATTTCTAGTAGAAAATAGTGTGGCATCTACTATCGCTTTTTCCATGAATTCATGACTGACATATTCTCTGACGGGTCCTCTCAATTTGAATTTTCAGGTTTTGCCGCCTCATTTGTTCCCCGCCTAGTCTTCTCCAATTTGTTTCCCAATTGCTGCCAGTGTTCCCATTCCGTTGCTCACATACAAGGTCCGCCGTGCTGAGAATAATTCGTGCAAACATGTATCATGTCGCTCCTGCTTTGAATATATAGTTCTTAGTTTAGTAGGAAGTTTTGCATTCATTTCCAAGTGTGTGCTTATGATTTTGCGAAGAGCTAACGAGTTTCTGAGGCCGCATTTGATTTCATATCGAAGGACTCTGCGTGAGTGTCCCTTCTGTTTCCCCTCTCCATTCCATATTTCTTGATTTGAGTATGTTAAACTAGTCAGATAGGTCACCGCATGTTAGAAGTTCACACAATCGATATCTTGGTCATGAAACCGTTTTCATTGTAATTAGAGTCATTTTCTGAGAACCCAAATCCAACGCTCCGAATATTAAGGCGTAAATTTAGGGAATCATTGTGAGCGACTCCGTAGAGTTGGATACTTTATCTTCGAGTCGAAGATAGAGGTATCTGAGGACTACGTACATTTACCTTCGTGTCGAAGATAAGGAATTAATTTGAAATATTAATCATTCAGTATTGTCTAAATTTCGAATCGCTTGCCTTCCATTTCATATTGTAATTTATCTTCGAGTCGAAGGTAGAATATTTTTGAGCTCACTCTATGGTGCAATCATGAGGTCATTGTATCAGGATACAGAAGTTACTTGTTCATTTTCCCCCATTTCTATTCTCTTGACAGAAATACATTTGAAATTGTCGTATTCTGATATTTTTTGAAATAAAAATTGGTGTAAGAAACAACCGACTTGCTGTGGGACACACCAGTTTATCCTCGAGTCGAGGGTAATTAGTGAATCTGAATTGCACTAAGACTGACATATTGTTGGGTGATAATTAGTGTAGTTCCTTTTATTTAATTCAAAGTTCTAAATTTTGTTTCCGTACGACACTCGTAATAATGTTGGAATGACCCAATTACACTATACATGTAGTAATGTTGTCAGTCCTTACCAAACACAGTTAGTATTATTGTTGAAACTTTGTGTTCCCAACAGTTTAACAATTGTAGTGTACATTCCATGATCTAGTTATCTTCGAGTCGAAGGTAGGTGAGTGATCTCATGTTCACTTACTAGTTTCTTGACTTTTCGTCAAGTCGAAGGTATCTGTCCTGATTTTAATTTACTAGATCCTTGACTTACCTTCAACTCGAAGGTAAAATATAGATGGACTGGTCCTCGACGGCTATGTGTTCACTATGTCAATGTACCTTGAGTTCATTGGTATTGATATGCCTGTTGGGATGGTTTTAGTCTGTCAGGTAATGTGGACAATTTCAATGTACCTTGAGTTCATTGGTATTGATATGCCTGTTGGGATGGTTTTAGTCTGTCAGGTAATGTGGACGATTTCAATGTACCTTGAGTTCATTGGTATTAATATGACTGTGAGGATTTATTCGTTGTTGGATTTCTATTTCATATTTCCTTGTTGTGATCATGACATTCTCTTTGCATCGATGAAAATATTGCTTGTCAGTCTATGGTGTGTGCTGGAGATCCTTTGTGAGATGCTCGTTGTGTAGTTCGGAATTCCGTCGGTTCTGTTGATTCATTATTACCTTCGAGTCGAGGATAAGTTGTATGACTTCATTTATCATTTGTCTCTTGCTTCTGACATGGATAACTTCTTTGTATTGTAGAATGGACATCCATGGTCCAGATGACTTTACCGTTTCGGTGCCTGTTCTTCCTGATGGTGTCGCACCTTGCGATGGTATTCCTCGTCCGTCTTGGATCTCGAAGTGCGTCACCTTGAGGAACGATGCTGGTGATGACGTCGCGAATGGGATTTGTCGAAGCGTTGACGCGGACCTCGTCATTGACATGGATGGTGAACCTCTTGGTGACGATCGTGTGGCAATTCAGATTGCTGAGTCCTTGTGCGAGGATGAAGTACCATCAGGGTGGATGTGGTCCATGCACTCCTGGCACATTAAAAGAGTGTTTTTGAATGGTGTTAGTCTATACGACCATGATCAAACTAGCATTTATAACAATGCTGTCAATGCTTTGAACCGCTGTGGTCGTGTGGGAATTAGATCGTATGAAAGTTCTCGTGTGAGGTCAGAGGTAGACGTTCCTCCCAAAAAAGAATCGCTTTTCACAACACGCGCGATCACTGAAGTGTCCACAAAGCCATGTTGCCCCAAGAATTGCTTGCAGCCGTTTCCGCGTCGAGAAATTCAAGCCATACGTTCTCAACTACATGTAATCGATGGTGTGTATAATCGCAAGAAGTGCCTTCTTGAAGTTCATCGACAAATGCACAAGGACCAGGATGGGAAGGATTGGATTACCTTGAAGAACTTTGAAGTGTGTCCCACTGCTTGGTGGACAATACATGGGATTTCGAAAGCTACATTCTACAGGTACAAAGAGAAGGCCAAATCTAGGATGCAAGCTAAAGCCCATGGGAATTTGGGGTTGAAAAAACCACGCACGCAAACTGTACAAGCTACTGTCACACTTCGAATGCTGATTGTAAGTGAAGCTGAAGCAATGCCGCACAAGACAAGAACTTTAGCATCTGGGGAAAGAGTCCCTGCAATGGTATTGCCATCAGCCTTCCGTTGGAGTGATCAATTACCAAAAATCAATGAGGCAAATGTTGCGTTTAATTTGTCACCGATTTCTTCTAGTGGATTGAGTAACATCCGTCGTGCGTCTTTCCCTAAGTTTGCTCCGAAGGCACGAGGAGATACTTTTTCGAGGTGTGGTATGTGCGATACATATAGGCAGTTGAAGGGCGCTTGTACTCCTCTATCTACTGCGCAAGACAAATGGGAGAGAATTCTGACCACACACCTTTCAGGGCAGAAGGCACATCGGGAACTCTATTACGGAAATAGAGAGTATTCCATGATGTATCCTGAGAGGATGCTCTGCATCATCCATGATAAATGGATCACTCCAAGACTGCTTCTCCTCACTTTTCTCACAAGACTAAAGTGACGGATTCTTTCATGAAAATGCCTATTGCTGTGACCGGTATGATTGCTCATGGTCATGGTGACATTCGGTATGCGCACTATGGGTTAGACATTTTTCCAACAGACTCCAATCACACCATTGGCTCCATTGGTAGATTGTTGCATGATCTTGAGGGATCGCCCAAAAATACATCAAGGATCTTATTTTCTAAGGACGATGACCAATCCATGTTAACCAAGGCTGTACTAGTAGGCCGGGGAATTTGCTTGGACTCCCTCGTTCCTCCACAAGAACCTATTCCCGCTCAGCCCCTACCGCCTATATTGACTTTGCAATTAGACAATGCATCGGGAGACAACAAGAACCGATGGGTTTTTGCTTTTTGCTCTCTACTTGTATTCAAAGGCATTTTCCGCGAGATATACATCAACTTCCTTATAGTTGGACACACACATGAAGACATTGATGCTTTGTTTGGTCGATGGAGCAACATGTTGAAGACCAATGATTACCAGACACTTCCAAGACTCATGAAGTCCTTCATGGATTGTGAATCCCACCCGGTAATTCCTCATCTCATCGAGGAAGTCCCTAACTTCAAAAGATTTGTGCACGGGTACTTGGGAACAGGTGGGGATTTTTTAGAAGGTCATTCCTCGGGCCAGCAGTTCAAGTTCCACATGGATTCTAGTGGTTGGCCGATTATGGAGTATAAATATCTTTGTACCGACAAGGATTGGCTACCACTACACAAGAAAGGGATTCGCTTGTGGTCGGAGACTGAAGACGGGTGTCCCCTAATACCAAGCGATAGTCCGCTCCCACTGCCTCCACAACATATGAAAGCATTGCTTGAGATCAAAAAGGGTTTGAATGGTTTTATTGCTCATTGGAGTGCAATGTCAGACGACGACCAATCTGGAGAGTTCAGGAGGAAGATTGACCCTATAAAAAGTTACTGGAAAGGTGTGAGATCTGCCCTAGATGCCCCTCTACAGGTGCGTGAGACATTACAAGATGGATTTTGGCCAGCTTCTAGGATCACTAATGAACCGGAAGACCAAATGCAGAGAGATGGTACAATACGTGAAGAGTTTGCACAGGATGCACCTTTCATTGGACGTAGGCGTGACCGCCCACGTCCTTCATTTCATGTTGATCGTGATGTGTTTGCAAGTTATTTTGTTGCAGTGCGCCCCGCAGATGACGACCCAAAACCATTTTGGCTTGCGAGGGCTCTTACAAATCCAAATCCAAATCCCGGACATGTTCATTTGATCCAAATCCAGTATTGGACGCCTGCTTCAAGTCGTTACATCAATATGGATATGTATGCTAGATGGGTCACTAAAGCTGGGAATGTGTGGCGCGAGGATCGTGTAATCCCTCCGTGCTGGTCCAACACAGACTGTATCATGACAGCTTTCAAGCCATGTGGAAGAAGGGGGGCTGAAGATCAACCTCAAGTTATTACAAAAGTTACAATTCCGAAGATGCAAATGAACATCATCAAATCATCCCTAACGGCCTTTAACTCTAATTCGGAGAACGAAGTGTCTTCCGCAGAAGGCGAGGAATAGTTTGTAGGTCTGTTGGTGGTTTATTTTAGGAAGTGAAGTTCCATGTGGTTTTACATTTCAATGTTTGTAGTTGTTTCTTTGATTGTTTCTATAATGATGTGGCAGATATGTAACATTTTTATTTCTATTAATAGAAAATATTTCCCCTTTCTTATAGCTTTTGTATATATTACATTTACTTGTGCCTTCAATTTGTATTTGATTGAAGTCTTTCATTTAAAAAGTTTGGTGTGAGAAGTAAGGGGATGATTTTTTGGGATTAAAGGTAGTCTCAATTTAAAGAAATGTTTCAATTTATAAGTTCATGGTCTATTGTATATAGATATTAATGAATAAATTAAGGAATGAAATAGTGAATTGTTGGTTGGAGATACTTTTTCTAGAACTAGAAAAATCTATAAAAAAATATTTTAACATTTTGAAGTCTTAATTTATTGAAGAGTCTCAATTTATTGAATACTAATTGCATTCTAAATATAGAATGCATTAAAATGAGACCCCAACTTGTCACAAATTAACAAATAAGCCCTTTAATGCGGAAATGCATACTTAATAGAGAAGAATGTTGTACGACTCCAAAGAATGTAGTTTTAACCCTTCATTTTGTATAGCAACGTACGAAGGCGTACAAATGCTTGTGTATTCTGAAAAGCATACGGCTCCTAGCTATAGTCCATTTTCATGGACAAAGAACATACTTGAATGATCTTAGGAACCCTAATGCCACACCGGAAGCAACAACTAATATCCGAGGACAAAACTCCAATGAACATACCCCCGTTGAACTTCAAAGCTGCACCGAGGAAGTGTATTGGATGCAGTATTACTGAAGGGTAATAGTTTGCTTTGTGTTTCATTTTCTGGACACACTCATTAACTTATATTTGTTGTAAACTTCGAGAACTTATGATTTTATTCATTTTGATGAAATAAGAAGATTCTACAATTGAAATTAAAAAGTCTTGCATCGACAGAAGTGAAGATGTATATTCATAATCCTTTTTTTTAATAATATTGAACTTTTTTGAATCTTCTCTTACAGGTGAAAGAAATCGCTGAAAATTGGGATTTGCAAGCATCATAGTGCAGAATTTATAAAAAATTTATTAATAAAATTCATTTTCTCATGTATCGGACCACTTAATGTAAGTCACATCCAGAAATGGTATTAAAATAAAACTATATGATATTCCGAATGTGTTTTTTTTAGGATTCGAGGTACTCGAGACAAAACATGCTTTTCCAACTTAAAAATTCATTAAAAATTCTTAAAATTCTTTGATTGTGATGAAATTTTTTTTCTTCATACATTTAAAGTGTAGGCAACTTGAACCACATTTTGTGAAACCATACTTTATTATATTTAAAACTTGAAGTCGTTTGACACAATGCAATGGACTCACCCCCAAGCATTAGACAACATTTTTGGGTACACAAAGCAAACCGTTATCCTTGAAGCCTTTTAAACTTTACTTACTCTACCCTTTGAAGCTTTGAATTAGAACTCATATAGGAAACATACATCTCAAGTTCTGTATTTTATAAAAACCAAGAATGTGACAGTATATGAAAGATATGTAAAGGTTATTCACAATCTCTGAGAAAATGTTGAACTCTATGCTTGAACTCCTCATGATATATATCTATATCTATATCTATATATCTATATCTATATCTATATATCTATATCTATATCTATATATCTATATCTATATCTATATATCTATATCTATATCTATATATCTATATCTATATCTATATATCTATATCTATATCTATATATCTATATCTATATCTATATATCTATATCTATATCTATATATCTATATCTATATCTATATATCTATATCTATATCTATATATCTATATCTATATCTATATATCTATATCTATATCTATATATCTATATCTATATCTATATCTATATATCTATATCTATATCTATATCTATATATCTATATCTATATCTATATATCTATATCTATATCTATATATCTATATATCTATATATCTATATCTATATCTATATATCTATATATCTATATCTATATCTATATAGATATATAGATATATTTTTTTTCCTTCCTTTTTTTCCCCCCCACTGTCTTCCTTTATATATTGCTTTATAGTGAACAAAATAAAATAGGTAAAAGTGCAAGCAAACTTGAAAATGAATCGTTGAGTTCAATAATCCGGTATCATTTAATTAATCCTAAAATATATGGAAGCCTACTTGTAGCTAGTAGACGCCCTATATCACGTGAACATTGCACATGGAAAAGAAATTATGTTTTTACGAGAATCATATATGATGAACAATAATATATGAATTATGAACAGGTCCTACTAGCTCTAGCATACAGCTTTAAGTAAAGGAAAAAAATGTAGCCTGAAACCTGGAACCATATAAAAAAAAATTTAACCTTGGAAGTGCCCCCTCTTCCGTGCTTTCAGAAGCCAGACAGCTTTTTACCTTCATTGGAAGTTACTGTCACTCTGTGACTTACTTGTTGTGAAGCGAAGTCACATGCCAGCATGGCACCTTCCGAATATGATGGACGTCGACCAGAACGCATCTCCGTCATGTAAGGCATCCTCTGCGACATAGCCGTTTCCTTCAACAGTGCCACGTTTTTCTTCTGACATGCACGTGTCCAGTGCAACATCACACTGAATTCCGACTTTCTTGGCAGAAATACAATCTTCTACTTTATGTTATAAAAAACAGTCATGTTCAACCCTAACGTCTACAAAAACAGGGGCTCCTACTAGTGTATTTTCATCTACTACAATATGCATCTTAAATCCAGTTTGACCTTTCATGTCAACTTACTTTTGGTTTTAATTCACTGCAGACAATGTGTTTCACTATTTCGCTTTACATTAGAGCTCCAGGTGGTCGCTCTAGGAGACGGTTTTCATTTCGAAGCGTACCCGCGCACGATGCCGTAGGTGTGAATGTGGGACGTGACGACATATTGCAAAACTTTTGCGGTAAAGATGATGTGGCCTTAAATGGCAACATCCCTTGGCGCGGTCCCAGAGAGAAAGCACGCCCATTATGCAAATGCTAGTATAGGCAATTACATCTCCGGGTGATATCGTCATGGACTGTACAGCATCTATAGGTTTGTATTTCTCCCACCATGTACCAAAACCCTAAACTACTTGTACTTATGGTTCACTGACCTCGCTTGGAGTATCTACATTCCAACTTAATTTTTTCTAATTTTTAGCACGTCTACGGATTCCGTTTTCTATCTTTGCTAAATTTATTTCAATGTTCTGATTTCATGATTCTGACAATATCTTAGTATTATCTTAAACTAGGCCGCTTGTGAATGTCGTCTCATTACCGAGACACCGTTTTGATATACCGTGTTCCTGATTCTATTTTTTGAGAATGGGTGTGTCAATACCTAATTCTATAGAAAATCCCAATCTCTCAATTGCACATGACATTTTTATTCGAAAGCTTACCTTCGCTTCTTGTTCTTCAGGTTTAGCCATCTATGCTTATCGTGCTACAGGTCGCCATATTGTGGCCTTGGAAGCAGAGAAGTCCATCTTTGATGCCCTCCTTGCCCCGTTCACTCGAATTATTGCCAATCCTCCGTCCCAGCCGGAGCAGGATGCAGCTCCGTCGCTTGATCTGGACGACAAGGCAGTTCCCATCCGCCATGTCGTGAAGACTTCCAAATTCAGTAAGTAAGTTTATCCCTAAGCTCTTTCTAGATACCCTTTAGAATTTGTCATGTACCTTGATTTAATCAATGGTTTTGTTTATTGTGTAGGCAAGCAGAGAAAATGAAGTTGTCACAGCTTCGACCGTTTCATGGGGCCCGGTCATACCTCAGTAGCCCCCCAAAGCCATTCATATTGCCACCGTATGCGGAGGCATTAGCTTTGCAGTATGATATGTTTGATCCAAAACCGTCTTGTAGGATCTGTACTGTTGATCCTCGAGTTCTATTATTTATAGATGATTCGGCTATAGAGTTTGATGGTGATTCATCAGATAGTCATGAGAGTTCTGCATCCAGATCTTCTAGCAGTATTGTACACGAATCCATTCTATAAACTCTATCTACACTATTTCTTTATATTTCTTCAATTCCATGCTCTACTCTTCTTGCACATTACATTGATACCATCTTTGTCTTTTGTTACTAGACTACTACTATTGCCTTATTGTTTTATATTCTCCCCATAATACCCTATACCACGGTCATAGGTCCACAAGATGAAAACTGCAAAAAAATCCAAAAAAAAATCCCTGCTCACAAGCTCACAGCTCACAGCTCATGGCTCCAAGGCTCACAAAATAGCACCCCCGTTAATTTTTGGGCCTAAATCCTTGTTAATTAAAAAAATGGCATTTCTATAAAAATATAAAAAATAGTACCATCGTGCATTTTGACGCTATTTAGTATTTAGACCTTGTACCTTTTTTTTTTCTTTTTGTTAGAATAATTTTCATAACCGTCAATAGGGACCCTAAACAAAACTTATTGTGTACCGAAGTTCAACAATGGGTTCAATTTCTTTTCATAGCTCATTTGAACCCCTAAAGGACAAAGCGTCCCTTCGGAGGACAAATGGATTTTGGGTTGGTACCTATGGGCTGAATTTTTCTCCTGATTTTCTTAAACTTTTTTTGAAGATAGAAAAATGGATTACCTTTGTGGAATATAATTTTTTTCTCAATCGGTACCCCTCTACAAAAGTTATGCCCATGTAACTCAAAACTTGGAAAATCGGGCAACACGAAGATTTTTCAAAATTTAAATTTTTTATTTCTAAATTTTTTTCACTCATAGATTATACTTTTGACAGAAAAAGGGCTTGGTTAGACCAGGCTGTCGGATCAGATGTGGCCATCCGATCAGACCATGGGAAGAGGATATCCGATCAGACCGTCCGATTAGGCCATCGGATCGGACCTGGCCGTCCGATCGGCCAGGCCGTCGAAAGCCCTGGACAAATCGTCCGACGTTGGGCAAGGTAACTTTTTTTTTTACCTCAGGTAAAACCTGAAAAATCCGGACGTCCGGGGGGTTCCGGACGCAAGTCTCGGCGTCTCGGCGTCCTAGCAACCCTGAAGGCAACAACAGACGGTACTGAAACAAATAAGCACACACTGAGTCCAGTAAGCAAACACTGAAGTCCAATAAGCAAGCTCTCGTTGCTTAACTAATTGACAGTCTCAAAATTCATCATCAAAATTCTAAAGGGTCGGTTGTTGCTCGCCACACCCGGATTTTGATCAAATTTCTCTCAACAATCTTTGGAAAATTCTTTCATTCTCTCGGAAGAATACTACTCCCATAGCTAACTTTGAAGTTCAAAAACAATGAGAGAATGAATGAGGAAGAGAGAAGAATATAACAAGGAATGGAATGGAATGAATTAGAAAACGTGAGGGATTTTGAGTATTAAAAAATCATTAAGGTAAAGAATCCTACTATTCATGTTGGCTTTGTTGTTGGATTTTATTCCATTTACTATTCACTTAGTTGTTTGGTAGTTATTAATTAGGATGCCAATTGTATTAGTTGGCCAAATTTGTTGTTTAGAGTTTTGTTTTATTAAGCTAATAAGCCAAACAGATAAAAACAAAAAACAACTAATATCTTTGGAATATTAAACTAAAAACTATTAAACAATTGGCAAAAGAATAATATCACTATTCATTAGAATTAGAGAATTTAAATGAATTAATGAATTTACAATAAAAACTCTAAAACAAAACTATTATCAAAACTAACAAATTGGACTTTTTAGATAGGTTTTTAGAATGACAATTCAACAACAATTAATCAAAAACTCACTAGAACTTTGCAAATTCATGAAAGACAATGGAGGACTTCGAGGAGACAATTATGATGGTATTTTGCGACGATGGATCCACCGACATCTTCGATACTGAGGTATGATTTCTAACTTTGTTTTTCTTTAATTTTGCTTTTCAATCACAATTAACATTTAGAATTCCAATTGCTACGTAAAAGTTTGAACATCGCTAAAATTCTTTGAAAACCTAATTAAAATTGTGGAAGTAATAAATGGATGAATTTTGAATTACTTTGGAAAGGGAATATTAATTTCGTCCAAAAGAATCTCAAAAAGAATCTAATTTAATTTAGGAATCTAGGAAATATTAGAATAATTGGGGGAAGTAAAACCTAATTTATCCCCTTATTTTCTATAAAACTTATTGAAGGAACGGATTATGTCCAATTAAAGAAAATTTTCATCCATCCATAAGTTTTTACCTAGAAATCCAAAATTCTTGTTTTTTACCTTGGTAAAAAGGTGAATTATCACTTTCCTCACAAAAATAATAAAACCCCCCAAAATTACTAATTTTAGAATTATAACTTAGGAGTAGGATTAATACAAGAACATTTAGGAATATTTTTAAAGAATAACTAAAGAATCTTTTGAGACTATAATCATTTAGGGAATCTTTTGAAAATTCCAAAACCAACTTTTACTCTAAAATTACTTTGATTTTAAAGGAGTTAAGTGTGGATGAAGTTTGACTTAAATTTGGATGAAAAATCTAAAAATAGGTTAAAACTAGGTTTTCTCTCAAAAATCCATTAGTTAAATTAATTAACAAATTAACCCTGAAATTTAGATTTATTTAGAATTCATTTGCTATTTTTAGTTAACAGATGAAGTTTTTAGGATAGAATTAGGGACGGATTTCATCCATCAATATCTTTTAGTAGGAACATCAAAATTTGACTTGCTTTACCATTTTGGAAAGGACAAAGTGTGTTCTACAAGTTAGCTTAGATAGATTTTAACATTAGATTAGGATTTGCTTACTCATCTAGATCTTGAACCGCTTAACGTTTAGATTGTTTTGAAGCAGATAGAATTAAATTATCACATAACAAACAAAGTGTCCATTGCTTGGAAGGCCAAAGAACACTATGTTTACATTTCACCCATACAATTTACTAACTTATGCTGCTAGAACCTATGTGCAATTTTTTGACTTAAGGGTGGAGTTAGAAACATTCACATGCACGTAGCCGCTTCAACTACTACTTCCCCTCCATTCAAGTGATCGAAGCTGTGTAGGATGCTAAAGATATCCTACAAGATGTTAATAGCTCATAGAGGCGTCATGGTGTGCCATACTTAAGGGCATTGTTTACACTTGTGTTATTTGGAGGGTTAATTAGGGGTGACATGGTGCTTATGAAAGTGAACAGGGGTCCTGAGATTACTCATCTAGGTATGGTAAGATCAATGGAATGTTGATTTGCTCTTGCTTTAGGTTGAATTTTTTGTACTCGAGGAAATTGATAAGTGATTGTTATTGTGGTCCAGTGGGGCGGAATGAAGGTGTTGGAAGTGTTTAATTCTACGGAGGCAGAGAAGATTGGAAAAATTATTGCAAAGATTATGAGGGAGCAATTCTTTGTCAATCCCCTTGTAGAGTCCTCGACCGATATGGAAGAAAGATTGGCAAGTAATATTGAAACTCCGGTAAATTCCAAGGACAACTACTCCAAGAAGAGCGATGAGTCGCCTCAACAACGTCGAACTCAAAAAATAAGTATCGTATGACATTTATTCATCTGGAGTGCTTCAGATGTTTGTTTCATGATTGTTTCTAAATGAACCAAATTTGATATTCTCTTCATCATTACTACAGGTGACCTCTCCCCCACCCAATTTGCAGCCTAAGAAGTTGAAGAATCCAACTCCTACAAAGAGCATTCCTACCAAACCAATAGTGTCTAATGTCTCAATATAGGGAACGAGTAAACAAAAGAAGAGAAGGATTTCGGATTTGTATGAAAATCCCTTTTTTGGAAATAGTCGTAAAAAGCAGTCTAAGCCAAAGAAGGTTCCGAAGACTGCAACGTATAAATTCAAGCAGAGTTTGACTGCTAGGTTTACAGAGTCAGAGAGAACAATGAAGGGGAATAATGTATCTTCCCGGACTTTGGTAGATTGTGAGATGTTAGATGATGAGGGTTGTGGGATTGAAGAAGAAAGAAATACAACTTCCGCATTACTCAGTTGTGCATTGGCTGGTGATTACACTTCTGGTTCTTTGAGGATCAAATTTCAAAATCTGGAGGTTCATGATGGTGGTGTCCATTACTCCACAATTCAACGAAAGGATGGAACTAACCCTATTGCACCTGGAGTGATCCAAATGAATTCAACTCTGGAGATGCATAACACTATTAGGGATGATACTCTGGAGGATTTGAGCCCATTGAGTCCTGATTCGGTTCGTCCTAATCAAGTGAATGTCGCGGACAAGGTTTGATTTAGTGGCTAGAATTATAATCCTCTATCATTTGTATTGCATAAATAAAGTGGACACTTGCCTCTTTATTTGTAAAATCAGGTGATTTAGAAGTATCATCATACTTATGAATGCATATTTGTTATTGCTTGTTTTCAAGATGTGCCCATAGGAGTGGTCGACAATTGTTGCATTGGATTGTTGAAAGTTGTGACTACTGATGTCAACAACAAGAAGCCAAAGGAGGCGTTGTGGTGGAGGAGGGGATGGTGGTTGAGGTATTAGAGGAGAAGGGGGACAATGCGGTGGAGAAGATTGGAACCTGAGGGCTGTTGCAAGAGAAGGCTGATGTAGTGGTTGAGGAGAAGGAGGTTGGTGTTGTGGAAGAGGTGATGGAGGTGGATGTGGTGGAAGAAGTGGTGGAGAAGGGGGTTGCAAAAGGTGCTTGAGGTGACCGTTTGCTAGTATTTTTTGTACCTTTTGTACCTCTTTGTTTAAACTATACTTGTGTATTATTTTAATTTTGTTTTTTGTTTGCAGATCCTATCTTGCCTTCTTGGACAAAGGCAACTGTATCGTGTAAGGTATCTAAAAGGCGCTATGTTGTGGTCTTGGACAATTGCAATTGTAATTGTAAAGAAGTAAAGAATTGTAAAGAAATCACATAATTATTTAGATAGTTTTGAAATTGTATGCATGCATATGTTTTAGTTAGCCTTGGTTTTAAATGAAGTTTGTGAATTTTAATTTAGCATAATATATGGACCTAATGTGGGCATACCTCTTCATTGATTTCATTCATGGCTTCATGCAGAGACAATGATTTGGAATTGCATTGTTGGTTAGGAACTTGCTTAGGGTTGGACTTTCTAAGTTCAAATTTCAACCGTGAACAAGTTTGAAGAAATTAGGGGTGGATGTAGCTTGTGACAATGTCCTATAGAATTTTACAAAGGTAGAAACTTTAACTGTGGATAGGAACTTGAAACCTTGGAGAGGGGCACGAGAGAAGGATCCTTGTTTTCTGCAAATGATGATTGAAGCATGCTCATTCCCAAATGACGTTGTTTTAGACTGCACTACTGCAACAAGTAATATGAGATGCCTTCACTAGCTAGTTTTTGCATAATTTTTTCCATTTTTGCTTCTATCCTTTATATCTTGTTTATTGACTTTATTAGTGTTGTACTGGTTTTGCTATTAAAAGCCTCCATCCACGCTTGCAGGCTTTTGAGTAGACACATCATTGCACTTGAGGAAGAAAAAGCCATCTTCGATGAAATTTTGGCCCCAAAGATTCGTGTATCTCTAGCTGTTACTACCCTAGCTGCAACAGTGCCTTTACATTCTGACAATGATGACGAATTGGAAGTTGAAGTTCTCCACATTGTGAAGAAATTTCATTTCAGTAATGTGGAAGTATGCAACATCCAAAAAATACAAAAAATATGTAATAGGAATAAAGTAGGAGAAAAAATTTCAATTTTTGCATAGAAATAGGGAATTAGGAACCAAAAATAAGAATTAGATAATAGCACCTTGGTAGAAAAGATAAAACTGTAATTAGGGTTACGGAGCAACCCGGAACCAATAGTTGAAAACCGGAAAGTTCCAGACTGGTGGGACCTACAATTTAGTTCTGGCTAGGGAACTTACAGGAACAAAGTCGAATCGACGAATTTGGAAACTTCGACAATACTTAAACCCTACCGCCACCCTCATTCTTTCTCTTTTCTCCGCATTTCGTCACACCACGCTTAGTGAGTAAAAGAGTAGTGACTTAGGACCATGTTAGAGAGAGAAAGGAAGGCCGATGCTGATTGCACCGGAAATTGTGGTAGTGTGTCAGAAGTCATATCAAAATCCAATGAGCTGCGAAAATTGGTACTGATGAACCGGATGATTAGTCCAAATATTCCTAAGGATCTAGAGCGCCTCCAGTAGCTGGAAGATGACCTGACATCCATGGGTTGTTTCGAATTCATAAGAAGGCCATGGACTATCCAGAACGAGGACATGATGGAGGAATTCATCTACGGAGTTCCCAATCAGTATCAGTTGACTATTAGAGGCCGCCCTAAGGTCAGGACCACGAAAATGTGGTCGAGCGTATACTTTGCCTTGAGCAAAAGAGACAGATGGGCCGGACGAACAGATAGGTTCGCAATCGATAGATTCCGGAATCCGGCCAATCCAAAGGAGGGATACACTGCGGGCGACTACAAAAGTCATTGGGACCAGCAGTTGCTCAAATTCCTCAACCCAATCCTGTATTCAAAAAAGCCCGGCCAGATTACAATTACTTTGGCAAACACCGTCTTTGGAGCTCTAGGAGAGAAGGGACATCCGGCTCCTAGACCTGTGAGTTGGAGAGTGATCATTCACTCCATAGTAGATAAATTAGTAGGGAATATTGTGGGTAAGAGGTCTAGTCCGATTAGCCCCTACCTCTTCTACCTCTACCATCTACAAGAGATGCTCAGTGATCCAAAAATGATCACGTATCGCCAAGAGGAAAGTTTCTTGAAATACGGACTCTCCCCAGAAAAGGATCCAGAAGCCTCCGAATTTGAAGAAGAAGAAAACAAGCCGGAGTCAGAGCGTGGTTTGCCGAACAATCCTTCAACACGGAGAAAGTCCACCAATCCGGGTGCTCGTGGAAAGTACGAAGTCGGAAATGTCGACCTACCTTAAAACCTTCAACCAAAGTCAGATCTCTTTGAGGCCACCATTACCTGGTTGAGGACTATGAAGGGAACGAATGAGAGGATGGCGGCCTTGATCCGGAGTGTGTGCGAGAAGTTGGGTGTGGCAGACAAAATCGAGGTACTCGATGTCCTTCACATGAGACTGGATCCAGAAATGGTGCGCCAACTAGAAGAGTGGATCCGGACCATAGACCAGGAACGGAACCATTTTCAGGAGCATGCAAATTAGGCGGAAGGGGAGATGAATGCCACAAACAAAAGGGTGACAGAAGCGATGGACTTGGTCTGGAAGATGAGAGGGTTGATCGATCCCCTTGTGGATGTGATCACCAAATCTGCTCTCTAGAACAACCGGATGGTAGTATGGTGTGAGAAGGCCACATTACCAAAACAAAGGTGGTCACAATCTTGGTCGACTTTGAATCCCAGATCAAAACGGCACTAAAGGAGATGCGCCAACTATTAGATAATCTCAATCCACTCTTGGAATTGGACCAAGTGTTGTTTGTAGATTTACCCGGTGGAGACTTTCCCAAGGCAACCCAATTGAATATGATCCCATGGACAGCAATCCGGCCAAGATCAATGGCTGGAACTTCATTGGCCATGAGGAAGATTACAGAAGTCAAGGAGATTTTGGATCCCAAACCGGATTTGGAAGCGACACCAAAGACCACCCCAGTGAAGAAAGTGTTTTTGAAGTTGACGACCAGACGGCAATCAACGGTAAACCTTTTTCTACCACTTCCTATTTCTTCTATCCCAGTTATGGCGGGACTAATTTTGCAGACCGCAATTATATACAATCCGGCCCGGACCAATCTAGAAAGTTTCACCTACATGCAACAGCCTACGCCTCCTTGACCACCGCCATCCATCCCCGTCAAAATCGTGGATCTCTCGTAGCTGAAGACTTCGAGGCGGTGGATAATCAAGGATCCGACCAAAGTTATGGAGTCGTAAGAGGAGGAAGCTGTGACAAATTCAACTTCAGGGTCAAAGTATGAGAAGATGGATCCTCCGCCTCTTCGGACCTAATCCGCGATAAAGACCACTCTACAGAAGTCCTGTCGGAAATCAACTGTGTAGGCACCGAAAGCCGAAACTTCAGCAAAGAAGGCTCGGAAGGGCAAGTGACTAGTTAGGATTGTTGATTTGTTAGTTAGACTTTTTTTTTCCGACGTGAATTTCCTGGATGTGGAGCCTGATGTTCCAAATTTTTAGGGTGTTAATGGCATTTTGGTTTTCACGGAATAATTAGTACGACCGTTGGTTGGATTTTGTGTTGTCCGTTGGCTGGGTTTTGTGTTCAACCGTTTGGTTGTTTTATGTTGGTTTTTAATGGGCGGGTCGGCTTGTTGACCTTCCATTCCTTTCCTTGTCATTTAATCGAAGCATCCATGAGATCACCTTGGGGATCATTCTCTTACGTATCGCGTTTATGATCACTTGTGTGAGGGTGTGTATATGAGAGGGTGCAAGGGAGGAGTCCGGATTCTTTGGCAACCGGATTAGGCTAAGTGTATTTTGTAAAGGAGTCTAGATTGTAAGTGAGGAGCTGTGCATGGTGCCTTTAAATCGCTGGAACAATGATCCGATGGAGACCCGGAAGTTGTCCGGAAGCTAGTCCGAAATTTGAAGAGCGGTTTTGTGCAGAGGTCAGCCACTACTAAGGAGAATATTTCCAACCATCGAAAGGTCTGCCAACCTCAGGAGCAATCGAAAGCTAGGAAGTGATTCCTTTAGTTCCGGAAGTCAACTATCTGTCGTTGTAGTATGGAGGGTTTTTGTGTATCCCTATGTGATCTACTTTCCAGGTGAATAATCTGGAAAGTTGTAAGGGTATCATTCTCCTTACACAACTAAGTAATCTTATTCGAGTGTGTTTTGTTTGTTTGAGAGAAGAGTTTTTGTGTGAGGACCTTAAGTGGTGAAGTTCCCTACCCCTCAGAAAGAGCAAGTGAGGACCCTTTGAAGATATAACAGAGGTACCAAAAACTAGTGTGTTAGATGGTTGGATTGGAAATCCGGATTAAGTTGGGTTCGGGTGAGAATTTGGAAAGAACAAGTTCCGGAAAGTAGTTTGTGAGTTGAACAGATCATACCTCAGATGGTCAAAATCTGAGTCAATCCAAGCTCCGGAAACCTAAAATCAAAACAACATCCGAAATCTCCTAGGACGATAATTTGAGTCATCTTTATACATTTGTTGTGTTAAGGATACTTATGCCTAGATTACGCATACGACAAGTAAGTAAGACTATCCAAACTTACAATTTTGTCAAATATATATGTGTACTTTTAAGTCCACTTTTCTTTATGTTTAGTTCGTTTAATGTGTAGTAGACTTCCATATAATTTCTAAATTTTTTTTTGAGATTGCAGCTTGATTTCTCACGAGTCTAATCATCAGCCTTTCTTCACTCTACCTGAGGTTTTCCCAAGCCCAAAGAAGTCCTTTGTATTGCCGTTGTATGTAGAGGCTTTAGCTTCTACATTTGCATGTCAACCATGTCCTCGTGCACAGAAAAATTCTAATTTGATGAAGCCAGGAGTTCTGCAATTTGTAGATGTCATAGCCAGAGAATCAGACAATGAGACATCATCGTTTGATAGTAGTGGTGAGTCTCAGTCTATGTCAATATCTTCTACTTGATTCTTCTTGGTGTTGCATTACAGTACTTGCCTCTCATTTTATTGACTATGATACTTTGTTTTCTAACCCTTAGTCGTTGGCATTCTAGATAACCTACATTGTTGTATTTGAAGTTTAATCTTTTTTTTTAAATTTTTAGGTTCTATATGAAATTGTATCTATAATTTTGTAGTGTTGCTCAAATGTAAGGTTCATTTTGAATAATCCTTGGTAGGGATTTAATATGACCGCTCACTATAAGAAAACAAAATTTATTGATGTCAAAAGGAACGGCTTTTAGGTGACATTGATAAAAACAAATTCATGGTTTAATGTCAACAATGATGTCCAATATAACATCAATGGACAGTCATCATTGTTGACATAAAAACATAGATTTGTTTTTTTGATGTCACCTCAGATGTCACCTAAAATCCGTTCCTTTTGATATCAATCCGTCACCTAAAACAAGGTTTTCTTATAGTGGTTGATTTGAAGGGTAACTAATAATCAATTTTTTTTATGCCATTTCACCCTCAACCCATGATAATAGAAATGGACAACATACCCTAAAAAGATAATTCATGAATTCCTGTTGAACATGCTTCATAATTATCCTAAACCGTAATAAGGCAATTTAAAATGAAGTTCACTAAACATGTCCTAAACTCTTTTAGAAAATAATATTCATGACAATTTCTTTTTTTTTGCCTTACATTTTGAGGTCACATCATTATTCTAAAATCTACGGTCATGGGTACTCCATCAATTTTAAACCTGCAAAAATATATGCTTGCATACTCACAAGCTTGCACTCTCATGCTCTTAGGCTCACAAAATAGCAACCTTGGCATACCAATGACTATTAGTTTTAGTATTATTAGCATTACAAGCAGTTAAAAATTCACTTACATGCTTATCAAGGTCATTTCCTATATAATCATGGAATTTTGGAAATGGTACTAAGGAAATAGGGCAATCATCATGTTGGCCCTCCCTCATATTGACTGGCAACAATGGATAAGTCATATATACATTAGGTTGTGTTAAAGTATATATTAACCAAGACCTATATGGCACTAATTGTAAATTGTTAACTATAGGTAAAGTATTATCAATTGGTGGCGAGCAATTACAAGATGAACTAGCAGAAGAACTATAGCTTTGTCTATTAAAATTTTCCAAATTGTTTTCTAACTTATCTTGGAAACCAATAGATGTAAGAGAAATTCCACTTCCTCCCTCCTATGAACTTATATTTTTATTATCAATAGATTGCTAATACAATTGATAAATACAAACCCAAGGTGTGACTCAAGTAAAAACACTGCCGCTATCTAAGGCAACATTGCTCTCCCTACTATGGTAACTCTTCACTTTGCTCTTCTCACTATTCTCAATTCCACTATTCCCAATAAAGAATTTAGACTAATTGAACCTGTCTCCTAAGAAAGGCAAATACTGGAAAATATCCATTTTTGCAACCAATGGTTTTATAGATACCACACTCTCCTCAACTACAGACTACAAGATAGTAGGACTCTCTAGCTTACAGCTAGATTCTTTTTGATGAAAATTCCTTATTGCTCTCACTCGCTCAGCCTAGACAACCTTTTTTTCTTACTTTTCATCAAAATTTTAGGACTAAATGGCCACCTATTCATGACTCATTTGGCAGCCATCTACAAAAACTATTTTCCTTCCCTATTGGCACAACTTACAAAATTATCCATTGGCATTAATTCACTTCCTCCCCAGCAACGGCTCTAAATGTAGGTTAGAATTTACAATAGATAAACCATTGATAAATTCTTACAAATAAGTTTGTTTACATGGAGTTATAAATGCACTCAGATAATTTTTAGAAGGTAGTGGATTAAAACAATCCCCAAGTTTATGCACAATTGAGGAAAGGAAGAAATTCCCAACTTAAATGATTAGCAATAGATAAAACTCTCTTTATCACAATTTAAACCAAGGTTGGTAACTCATCCCATCCATTGTTGATTCTATAGCTTTAGTTCCTAGCTTTCTTATCAACCTCACCAACCTCTCCATATATATATCTTCCATTAATTTGCTCATTTAATTGTCCATCATCTCCAATCGATTCTTTTAGTATAATAATTTTCCATTCTCAGGATATTTTGTCACAACAACTATTCTGTCCAACAAGTTCTATTCATCTCAACCACATGATCACTCTTCTGTAGGAATCTAATCCAACTAACTCTATAGATTAACTTCCAGTTTAAGAAATAAAATATTCAATGGCATTATACCCATAAGACATTGACACATCCCATGCATTTAGTCCATTTACAATTTATAGAAAACACAATTAAAACCAACCACAATTCAACATTAACACTCAATTACAACATTGGTTATTTTTTCACAAGACTAAATCCACAAATCTAATACTCAACACAGATAATAACATACACCATTGATTCATTACCATTTCTAACATCCAAATATATTATACAGACTATAGCACACCAATCCCACACAATCACAATTTCCACCAAACATCCACTTTGATTGCACCACAAAATTACAATTGTTCCTACTCTCCACATAGATTGTTGTAGTCTCCCTATCGCTCATGAGTACTGAACTCCCTTTCTAAACTACGAGCTAGCCAACATTCACAATTGATTTTCACCCTCTTTAATTGATCAATTTATAACCGTCACAATAGATTTGCATCCCATTCATCCACTTCCATTCATCAATTGATAATGTTCTATAGTAAAGTTTTTTCTAACTAGTATCAACTAAATATTACCAACTCAAATAAAATAGTACTATGGAAAACTAGGAAATTGACAAAAATTTACTATTATACACTTCTTCCCTATAGACTCTATGACTATAGACTCAAAATTATTGATTATTCTATTATACAAGTGTTATTTCTTTAGATTCTTTAACTTATGTCCTCACACTTGAAATCATGGTTTTGTTTCTTTCCGAGACATTGTACCACAACTTGACATCATTCTAGCATCTTGGCACTACAATTATAAGGTGCTTTCTTTCGGAATTATCCAAACTTAGATAATGTAGTGAACCACAAATCAAGTGCCTTTACTACTACAACTAAATGGTCATCTTGGTGAATTCAAAAGTTTGCTTAGACAAGGAGTTTACTTATATTAGAAGTTGACTTTGCACATTGTGACACGAACGACTGCATTTGGTTGGGCCAAACTATTTTTCTCAACAAAGAGGGACCTTGCTAGCGGAAAAAGAGAGCCTAAGCTCACCAAATTTCAAACTTTGGCAGCCAAGTTGTCTATCTCTATCAAGGTTTGAGCACCTTCTTTTGAAGTGATTATAGTTGGACATTGTACTAATTGACAAGAAGATCCAAAGTGTGGAAGAAGTGACAATTCATGGTTTGTTTTTTGTTGAACTTGGTCACATAGGGGGATGTCTAGCTTAGTGTAGAAAATCGAGTTGGAGTTGTCATGCCAAGTCTATTTTTGTTGTACTCCTTTTATTCTATCTCATGGTGGAATTCCTTAAGTTTGCTTATTTAACTCACACCTCTTTTGACTTGTTAGATGACTACTATAAATGTAAACTGTGTGTTAGATGGAGCAATGGCATTGATGAAGATCTCATTGTGCGTAACTTTTCCCTTGTGCTTCTTGTGTTTCTTCTTCTTTATTGATAAGAATTATCTCTCATCTCTCGTCGCTACCCATGCAGATGGTGCCAGTCATGACCCTCATCTTGAGGCAAGCCTATGCCACCTTATTGAACAAGGAAGACATTGGAGGTGATTTTCCAAACCTTGCAAGGAATGAGATGTGAAGAATTGGAAGTCTTGAGATATCAGAGCATTGTAGCACTTTGCTAGAGACAAATTAGATGGTGTGGCATATATACTTGGAAAACTTGAGAGAAGACACGACCATAGGTCCAAAGAAAAAGACGATCAAAATTTTGGGAGGATTTCTTTAAGACAAATAGAGCATGCCATATATCTTTAGACAGCTAAAAAGACAAACTTTCTAGAATGCTAAGGCTCATGAAGAGATGAGTTGTGTGCTGAAAGATATGGACATCTAAAGAGAGTAGAGTCTTGGAGAACTACTCTCCCGAGGGACTTCGACCTTTGGAGGGCCATAACTTCTTCAATACTTGTTGCATTTGAATAAATGAGTAGTCCATGGTGATTTGCAAAAAGAATAGATTACAAAAATGGACTTTGGACTTTGGATTAGGAAACCAAAGCTAAAAGTTACTCTGATGGGAATATCAAGAGTCTTTTGGAGTCCAATTTTGGAAAAACAACTTGAGAATGGGTGACCTTCCAAGATGGAGAGTATCTTGGGTGTTCCGAAGACCTCTAAGATGAGGGGGTGTCAAATCCCGCAAAGAGTATTATGAAGAGAGGTGGTTTCATTCCTCACTTTCGAATGGTGCTATAGAGAGCTATAGTGGTGAAGTTGGTGTTGGAATCTCACCCCTACTAGTATGTTACCATAGAGAGCTTGTGTATTCCTTGACACCGGTTGATGTATCCCGCTCCACACTAGACCATGGTGTGAGTCCTGTTCAGTGAGTCTCAATTAGTGAATCTAGATTGATGAATCTAAATGAGTGAGTATTAATGAGTGAATTCCGAGGTGAGTCCCAAAATAAAGTGAAGTGAGCCTCATGAGAAGTTGAATACCATTCAAAGGCAATTAGCATCGATGGGGAGTAGTACCGCCACCAAGTGCTTGGACATCAATGGAAATTGTACTTTATGTCATCAAATGACATGTTTGGTGTCTTATGAGAGTTAAGTGTTGAAAGTGAATAGTTGGGAGTCACCAAAGAATGGAGAACCCTGTAACTAGAGTGTAAACCTAATGTTGTATGTGTGTGGTATGTATAGTGTTAGGAGATTATGTCTCTTGGTGTCACTACGAATTAAGTGCTACAAGAAGCACTTCAAAGTTGAACTTAAGGTGGTAAATGTCAATAAAAGGCACGACTGTGCCCATATAATTTTTGTATAAGTACGCTCATGTTTTTTGTATATAAAAACGTTATAGTTTTAGAATGAAAATGATGATATGTTTAACTAAGTAGGGACAAACACAAGTCGAATTTGGCCAAAGATGAAAAGATTATGTAAACTTCCATAACTTTGATTGGATCATGTTGACCCTCATGAAAAAGTCTATTTTCCAAGTTAGACTCGAGAGGAACTCTAACATAAAGTTATCATTGGTTGTATTCCATGCAGATGTGAATGAAGATTTAAGTAGTGGCTCGAGAAAAACATTGTTATTTTGTACGATCCAAACAATATAAAAGCCCTAGGATAGATGGGGCTAGTTCTACATCCTACTGCACTAAATATTATCTTATTATGTTATATCCATTGTAGTCATGCATTGTATTGAGTTTGATTAAGCTTCAATGTAGGATGATGATATACTATATTCTAAGAAATTGCAATACAAAGTTAAAGGTGTTGCAAGTAGTAGCTAACTTCAAATATAGAGAAGATACAATTTTGGTGATAGAGTGAAGGGTTGTGAATCTCGAGAAATGAGTGTATTGTTTAAATTTAGTCATATCCTTTCGGTCGTCCAATAGACACTTCATATTTCAAGCACTTATTCTTTGTATAGTAGCAAGAATGGAGTTCACGTTCATGATGTATTATTTATAAACCCCCAATGTAGATTAGCTTATCTCTTTGTACATCATCAATTTCTATATTGATTCATGTACTACTTTTGTCTGAGGGCTACAAATTGTAATAGGACGATTGCATTTGTAACAATAGCGATAAGTGAAAGGAATGTTTGTAGACTATTGCACTACCATCCTATGGGTCCAACAATACAATTTGTATTAATTGTAACTAAGATTCAAGTTCCATAGCTGTTGAAATACATTTAGTTTAAAATACATTTCACTGTAGTGTCTATAGTGTTTGTATTTACGTATTATACTTCGAGTACTTACATTAGTACTTATCAATTCTCATGGAACAATCACCTTTGATGTATATGAGTAAATATTGTTCTATCTATAAGAATAGTTGAATATAGAGTACCAAACCTCTAAATGTATGTTTTAGTGCACATTGAACTGGACTTTACGTAATCATAGTAGTTTAAAATGTACTTTGGGTAGTGCAAAGTACATCTAGAATATAAATAATGTCCACAATTTAGTAGCTTGCAATGACAACCTATCAATTTTCTTCTTCTACCACCTATTTTCTTCAACTCATATGTTTAATCTCATAAGTTTATTGGTATAATTTTATAATTTTATTGAACTTCATGTACTGGTTTAGGTATCGTTTGTCACAACACATGGCAAGTAATTTCCTAGTTATACCCCCAAAATCACTCTAGAGCATAACAAAATGACCCTAAAGATCGAACCCACGAGATTCTGTGAAGTATCTAGCCTTATTAAGACTCTAAGTTAAGTAGGTATCCAAATTCCACATTCCAGTCCTAGATCTAAAACCGGAAACAACACAACACACAGAAAACTACCACCGGATTTCCAATTACCTTCCGGTCTATCACATTATCGGGTAGATGCATACTACGGTGGACCAAAAGTGGCACATATTTAGTCCATTTTCGAAGTGAATGGAATGAATGGGTGGGAAATTAGGATAGAAAAAGACAAAAATAGAAAATTTAAAGAAATACCATCTTAGATGACCTCTTAGTGTAAACAATAAGTGAAGACAACATATCAAAATTCCAACTTTAAGTGTGTTAAATTTACCCCCAAAATTTGGTGCCAATTTTGGCCATGTAATAGTCCATATCTACCAATTTAGGTGTCCAATTTTACATATTTTAAACCTAAGAATTTTATCATATATAATCCTACTTAAATATAATTCATTCTTTTCTCAAATATTTGAATTCTTTATTGATCAATGAGTCTTTATGGTGAATACTCTGGAGTATGACAGTATATAAAAAGTCCATATGAAAGTCCTTTACAAATAGAATATAAACTATTTAGACAAGATTTCTTTTGCAATGCATAGATAATCAAGTATACAACATGAAAATGTGTCCTTTTCAATATTGCACGACTCGTCTCTATTTGAAATTATAGGAATTCCAAAACATCCTATTGAATTAAGGATTGTAACAGTCCATATTGGTCCAGCGTAGTAGTATGCATCTACCCTATCCGGTTCTACCTCAATCCCAGGATCCTCCTATTTCCGGTCCTGAGTACTCCTCTAGACCGATTTGTTCCGGTCTATACTTTTACACCTATCAGATTTAGTTTTGCCTCTATTTTACCATCAGAGGGTTCACCCCTTGATTTTGAGAATGGCAGGCCCGCCGCTCCTACTGTGACTTATAGTAGCTGAAGATCCACTATCCTATCTTCCAATTTCCTACTCTAATCCGGATCCGGTTTGACCTTTCACAGTAGCCTAGATGATAATCCAGATTACAGATCACACAAAGATCCCCCGTACGATCTGCTTATACTACAACGACCTTGACGTCTAGTTCTATCCGTGCGAAGTCAGGTGATTACAAGCAGGGTTGTCTATCCGGATGTCATGACGCGTCACAGCCCGTCGCCGATACTGACGGGACCATCCGCGGCGCGGATGAAGTTTGTCCAGTCTACGACGATGTCGGGCCGTCTCCTGGACGGTCATTCCGTCGCTGAATGGACATCCGTCTCTTGAACGAAGAGCCCATCTGTGGTCGAGGCCGTCCCTTGGACGGAGAGCCCGTCTCTGGACGGAATTCTTGTCTCCAGGACGGTAATCTGTCCCTTGGACGCGAATTCGTCCTCTGAACGAGAAACCGTCCACTGGACGGGAATCCGTCTCGTCCCTTAGACCGGAATATCGCTGGATGGGACAGTCGCCACTTGGACGGTTTTGTTGGCGGGGCTGCGGGTTTAGGGTCCACCCCATCAGCCGTCAGTCCGTCTAGCTGGGTTTAGGCTTTAGGGTTTTAGGGAGGGCTTCAAGGTGTATATTAAGGACTTCCGCCTATTCAAGATTACTTTCCCTTGCTGATTTTGCCTTTCATGACTTGGTTGGAGTACAACCATTGCGGTAGAGCGAAGTCCAAGAAGAGTGTGTTGTGGTGGCACTTGTTGTGAGAGCAACAAGTGTTGTTGCCACATCACATTTCAAACAGAATACTAATCTTTTTTTTGGTGCAGGGGCAGGTAGAGGAGGACAGATAAGAGCAATGGGTGGAGGAAGATCACAGTGGGAACCTTGGTACACACTACGACCAGATGGAAAAGTTGCTTGCAAGTTTTGCAAAACTTTGCTAAGCTATCGAAAGGATCGGTTGCTTTTCAATTTAGGATAAAGACAAAATGACACCGTCTAGGGAGTGAGAGCGTGCACTAAAGTCAATGCAACCGTGAAGGTAATGTTTTGGAATTGTGGAGGACATATACCTACGGACACTTCGCATGGACCTGGATGCGACGTGGAAGTGACATCACCATCAACGATACTACCAAGTGTAGTACGTGGCGAGCAACAACCTAATGCTTCAATCTCAGGAAATGATGGAGGAGAAAACACTGGGGGGCAAAGCTCTCAAGTACGATCATCGGAGGTGCCCATTCCTAATTTGACCCACAGTCGATTGATGAGGCAATTGTCTGTACAAGATGGAATGAACGCATCAAACAAGCAAGTACTAGACAAGAAGTGGGCTAAGTTTTTCTATGAAGCCAATATACCATTCAATGTAGTGAGGCATTCTGCTTTTCTAGATGCAGTGAAATCAACATCAGAATCAAGAGTTGGCTATAAACCTCCAGCGTACCATGCACTTCGTACAAAGCTCATAAAATCTACAAAAGATGAAGTGGCAGCAATTGTAGCAGAGAAGACAAGGGCACCAATCCACAAGTATGGCGTTACAATATGCTCTGATGGATGGGATAATGTGACACATCAACCATTGATGAATGTCATGTTGGCATGTACAAGTGGAGAGGTATTTTTTGGATCGATAGACACAACATGCAAATGCAAAGATGCTACTTACGTGGCTAATTGCATGGGTGATTACATTGACGAGGTAGGGGCACAGAACATGGTACAAGTTTGTACAGACAATGCAGCAAACATGTTGGCCGCTGGCGCTCTATTAATTCGTAGATTTCCACACATATATTTTCAAGGGTGTTCAGCACATGCACTTGACCTTCTACTTGAAGATTGGGGAAAACAAGATTGGATTACAAGTATGGTCAAGAAAGCCAAGTCAATTGTGAAATACATTCGAACGCATCACATGCCACTTGCAATCTTCAAAATCAAGGGGTGAACCCTCTGACTGTAAATTCTATCTTTAACCTTGGTATTTTGAGTTTAGGATAGTTCTTTTTTTTTAATACAACCTTATAGATGTTGTGGCATAGTTAGTTCATAGAGTGCTTAGTTGTTTTTAAGCCTTCACTACGTCCATACACTGTATGCAATTAGCTGGGGTTTTTCATCAGTAAATATACTTCACGTAATAAAATGCACATTTTTCCATTCATTTCTCAAGTAAATTCAATTTTTGTAGTCACAATATATATTTGTATCCATATATTCATTGTGCATCATATGCATACATCATATAGTATATAGTTGTATACAAGGTTGGCATTTTTTGTATTAGTATGAATATATGGTTGGTATATTTAATTTCAATCCTTCAAACAACCTTCATGAAATTTTGTATCTAGTATTTAAGGTAGTATGCTCTAAAAGCAACCATTTAAAGGTTGGTTTGCCTTTTCTATAGGTTTCTATGGACAAAAAAAAATGTAGGTCATATTTCAGAGAAAGAAAAACAGATGTGGGACCTAACACAAGTAGTTTTGTATTTTTCCTAGCATTTTTTAAATTCCTTATAAATTTTCAAAGATTTAGAAACATAGGCACCTATTTGTAGCTATAAGTCTCTCAAAATTTATCTACTTGCAACTTTTAAAAAAATGTAAAGAAATCAAAGACAATGATTGGTTCTTACAATAGAAAAACAATTTTTTCTCCATTCATGCAATTGCTAAAGTGATTCATTTAAGGATCACCTCATCTCCGTTCTCCTTATAATAATTGAAGCGATTAGGAGAAGGTGGTTTTACAACATAGAGTAAACCAATCCATTACCATTTGTTTCTTAATTCTGTTAATAGACCAGCCCAATTTTTGTCACCTAACTTTGGGTCCAATTCTGTCCAAAAAACATCCAAATCCTTTCTTCTTATGACAAAAATTAAAACATTCTATGAAAAAATCTTGATTTTTTATGACAATAGATAATGTGTCACTTCTTAATGGTGAATACTTTATACTTAACTTGAGCAATTATAGGTTCATTAGGGAACATTTATGACTCAAGTTTATGGACGATTTTGTAATTTCAAGGCATACCACTTCAAAAATTCATAGAAATTACAGTTTTGATTGGAAAATTATAAATCCACTTGAATTTGATTCTTGAAACAAGCTCACCACTAAGAAAATATGTGCACCTATTGGAATATACCACTTCAATGTTTCATTTTTGATAAGGAGTCATAATGTGATATTTGTTGGTGATATCCATATGAAAACTTGGCTATAGATTTCAAATATTCTTCTGGTATCTTGCTATTTTGTTAACTTAATTTTCCTTTCAGGCAGAATAGTGAAAAATCAATTAAAAAAATTCACTACTTAAATTGCACAATTATAGCCAACAAGTGATCCTTTTCACTGTGCAACCTCGCATCTGAGCAGGTAGTTATTGATTTCATTTTTGTGTAGTCACAACCTGAAGACCAGTGATCTATCCGTCCTTCCAAAATTAATAATGATGTTCTAGCAACTAAATATAGATTCTAATTGACAACCAAATTGTACAAAAAGGCTAAATTATAAATCCCTTGCACAAAACTATTCCAAAGCGTATCATATTAAAAATAAATGCATTTTTATTTTTTTCATTTGTGACTCACAAGACAATCAAATATATATGATTATGAAATGATTTTGAAATGTGAATGACCTCACAAGAAAACACACCATTGGCATGCAGCCATACTCTTCAACATGACAATACTGACCCAAAGTCGATCCTAGCCAGCCAGAATATTTCAATAGGTGAGACAAACCTAAAATGGCTTACTGAGGCATTCAAGGGTGAAATTTAAGATCCAAAACAGAAGTGGAAGCTATATCCCAGGACAATGACCAAAGGAAAACGTACGTCTTCAGAAAGAAGCATGGGCGAGACCAAAACCATGCTCCAATGTCGAGACTTAAGTCCAGACTAACACTACAAAATTAGCTCAGGACTACTAGAGATTTAACCTTAAGAAACGTGAGCCACCCTGTTTCATATCAGTAGTGCTCAAGGAAAGATTAACACATCGTCAGCGACTTTGAGGTTGATTTTGATGAGGCTGGGAACAGAGACGACCTTGACCAAGAGGAACAGAATGAGCCTGCATCATGCCCTGCATTTGATTACTACAGGTAAATACCAAATGCATTAGAATGGGTGGTGAATGCAGAGAGCACAGGTACGAATACTAATTTTATCATAACCTACTCTAGAAAATTAAGACAATCTGGTATCTAAGCAACTGGACATAAATAATACTATAACTATATAAACTAATTGCACTGCAAGGGATACTCAGTTACAAAGTACATATAGAAATTTTCAAAAAGTTCTTTATAACGTGATATTTAACACCAGTATCTCCAATTTTTTTTTTAAATCATTCTATTTTAAACGTTTTGTAATTACTATGATTTTTAAAAAGAAAATTACTTCAGAAAATCGTATAAATTTTATTTTTATTTTTTTAATTATGAAAAGAAGAAAAAAATCAGAGATGTAGATTAAGATGTCGGAAACGTCCTAAACCCTAAACAGCAAATTTTTTAAATGTACATTCTTATGTAGAAAATTAAAGAAGTTTGACCGCGTGAACATGTTGTCCTTTCGAGGTTAACCGAAGCCACTGAAAATCTCCAACATCCTAAAATATCTACTTGGAACTAGATTGTCCAGGACGAGAGAATATTAATATTTGCGTATCAAGTTCTCAGTCTACAAAAAGAAAAATTTAAGAACAAATATGACAAAGCTTGCACACATATCACCAAAGCATTGAGCATCGAAAACAATGTCTGATAACAAGATAAGACACGTTCATACCTGCGGGAAAGGAACGTATACAACTGGACTTGCAGGTTGCCCGTACATCATGTGCTGTGAATACTGAGAAAACAAACCTCTACAAGTAAACATTACAACCCTAGAAAACCCCAAGCAACTTACATGTAGCCTGGATCCCTCAAAAAATCACCATCGTGAGTAAAGAGTTCAGTGACTAGCTGCTACGGGGAAAATGATGAGAAATTATCAAACCAAATATCCTTATAACAATTAGGATCAAGGCACAATCAGTCCCCCAAAACGAATAAGAGTCAGAAAAAGCTTCTAGGTGCCATTTTACTAGTTGAGGTTCAAATTGAACCACTTTTATGTCAATTGGAGGTCCTTTAAGTGTGTGTTTCAAAATAGTATGCCTCACAAAAATAGGAACACAAAACTCACCTACTGTGCCAATATTAACAGTAGAGAGGAAAGGACCATTTCTACTAATTGTCTGGTACTTTCAAAATGTTCTAAATCCTTGCGGACATACACTAGTTTCACTCATTGAAGGCCAACATAAATCAAAAGTCACGATTGTATGACAGATGAGCCATATAACTTCCAGAAACAGTCATAGTGGAAACTGATCACTAAGTGGAATTAAAAACTAGCATCCATCCAGGCTGAGCACATAAACCATTGACCTGACGATGACCACACTAGAGTAGAAAGATGAATAGGCACCAAAATCAAAGAGAATTGGTGATAGCGAAAGAACTTACCAATTGACCATTAGGATGCAAAAGTCCAGCTTGCAAAGCAGACGTTGGTGGATGATATTTTACTTGTTGAGGTTGACCATAAGAAGACATTGCCTGTGCCCAATCATGGTTAAACGCAAGAAAGTAAAATATCAAATGTGAAACCGAATGAGCACAACTTCCAGATATTTAAAGCTAGAGACGTTGAAATGCATCATATTTCTTCCCACAACATTATGAATGAATGGTACAGCCTTCAAGATGCAGACTAATAATTCGTTGAAAAATAGTTCATGACACAAGTTTCTCAGGACAGCAGAAACGGGAACAACCAAATGCTCAATATAAGATATTATCCTCAAACCTGGAACGGTCATGCATATAACATGTTCAAGAACTTAAGCATGTACATCACATTATAAAGTAAAATAACAAAGAACCTGCTGTTGTGTATGAGGTTGCGCTCTTGGATTCGGTTGCCCAGGTAAAATACCAACACCACCAACACCACCAACTGGAAACCCAGGCACAGGACCGCCAGGTGACGACATAAAAGCAGTTGAATTAACCGCAACTACTGCTGAGGCAACCGCCGGATTAAATGGCGACAACTGACTCTGCTGAGCGGTAGACTGGAGGTTCACAGGAGAGCCTTGCATCACAGATCCCCCATGAACAATAGAATGCATGTACATAGGACTTTGGGCCGCTAGAGCGTGTTGTGAAGCTGGAGTGCTCGCCCGCGTTGAGCACGAACTTGGAGTAAACGACTGGGCATTTGGATTGAGTTTAAAATCCTGCACATAAAAGTTGTGGTTAAGTACTATGGCAAACAAACCGTTTCTTCAGAAGAGGGAAACATAAAGGCGAATGTACAAGTGATAAAATATGTGATACAAATCTGAAGACTACTGGAAAGAGAATTTCTTACACGAACTGTTACCTTAGCATTGGCATTCAATGGTGATTTTTTTGAAGCAGAAACAATTGGCAAAGATGCTGCAGAAGATGGTGAGATAGATGAAGTCATTAGAAGTGTCAGAATATAAATAATAAAGCAGCCTGAAAATTTCTCCGTACACTACCATGCTATGATTAACTAGATGTTATGTAAACTAACAAGAATCCAACAAGAACCGTTGCCAGCTTATCTGCCGAACTGATGCAATGAAAGGGTAGTGTTGAGAGAAGAACTGAAGCATGCGAAGAGAGATAAATACTAAAAGCGGATGATGCTAAACTTTGTATACCATCCACCGAAACAATTTTGCTATATTGGATTGTCCAGAACCAGTTGCATAGCATGTTAATTCAGAATTGTTCATTCCAAATAAACAGCTAATCTGTAGAATTAACAGACATGGCATTTCCATGCATTCGTAACAAGTGCGATCGCGTGTACTATACACGACGAGATTTCAAAAGCTGTGGATAGAGGCACCAATCTGGAAGAGATATATACTCTAATACCTCTCTATTATCAAATCACCCACAGCAGAAAAATCAGACTAAATATGCGATTGTACAGAGAAATTAAGTACTCCCTCCGTCCTGAAATGATTGTCAATTATGAATGTCATGTTTTTTTAAGGTTGTTTTGAGTAGGTCAAAAAATTACTTGTAGCTAATTTTATTTAGGTTGGAATGATTGATCACATGCAATGTTCTTCATTGATTCTAGTGATATAGAATTTGGAACCTTTCTTAATTATGTTTTTCACAATGTGGTCAATGACATTGGCTCAAAAAAATATCAACAAAATTGTGGACAATCATTTCAGGACGGAGGGAGTTCATACAACTAAACGCTAGAATAGATAAACATGAGATCAAGAAAATACCTGGAGAGCGCGGTTCTAACTCCTTCTGATAACAAGCATCGTCAATGCTAGATTAATTGACATAACGAAGTGAAACACATTACATCAAGCATTGCAAAGTTTAAAATTATGTTATCACTAAAGAAGTACCAACTTCTACTGCAGTTCAGAAATAATAATATTATGCTTAAAACAGAAAAAATAAAAAGGTTGGCATAACAGACACCCATGAAAATAAATGACAATGACATAATGACATAAATAAATAAATATAAACCACCTGTAGCTACCTTAAAGCTCTCACTAAGTGCTTTGAGTGCTTCCAACTGCTTCTGCTGCTTGAATTCGTTGAACTCCCTGAACAGCTCAATCCCACAGACTTCACCAATCAATGGACTAATGTAGACGAAGATCAATTCCTCTCGATACAGGAAAAAGCGAAATTCAACATACAAAAAACCCACTGCAGTGACTACATGGCTCAACATCTCAATACAAATAAATGAAAAAGAAAAGAGAACGTATTGTCAAAACTGGAATAAAAGAAATAAGCATGTCAGAATCAAGGGGAAGAACACCAACCTGTAAACATCATCCGGAACTTGAGGACAGCTTGGATCCAAATTAAGTGCTTTAATGCCTGCTGCATCACCAGCTAATGGAGACAATAACGGGGAACCCCTACCAATAGGACTGTTGTACGGAGAACCAGACCCCTGCCAAATTCCACAAAAATTCAGAATCACAACGATATGTTATAATCAGAGTACGAACACATTCCTCAAAATAAATTGCACATCACAAAACAGTATTATACAATGCAGAAGATTCAACAAGAATATCTAAGTTGAAAAGAGATAAAAAATATTCAAGTTGAAAAGAGATCAAAACACGTTATTGCTTTTAATAAATAGAGCAACTACCTTGTTGCAGTGTTTACTCTTGTCACCAACTAACAGTTTCCGCAATCTAAGATGTTCTTTCTGGGAATCTGATGAGCTGTCAGGGCTGCCTCCATCTTCCTTCAACAGAGGCAAATCCTGACGGTCACGATAGTTTCCGGCCCTTAAATTCGCAGTCACATTCTGCAGGCATAAAAAACATTCAGACAATTAATTAGGATAATTCGCATTAATAAAGTATTACCACAAATATAGATCTCTGCAATCCCAATTCAAGTGTTAATCAGTAGCGATTAGGAGCATCATTATATCAATCCAAGCATTGTCGTAGTTTAGGGTATATAAAGTAAGACTTCTAGGTACTAAATAATCGAATCCATTGGGATACATTCTCTAGAGGTGCCATGAGACTTAAATGTACGAGTTTAGGACAAATTTGCACCACAAAATAATATATCGTACCACCAGCTTCATGAATCACCACAGATCAATGACAAGGACAAAGTTTTCAGCAACACAAAAACCTTGAAGGTTTTCAATGAACTGCAAGAAGGAAACTAAACAGCAAGATTTGAAAACCCACACGCAAAGTAAATTAGATAGTAGCAGTAAAACTAACAATCAAACAATCTCCAATATCTACATAGAGAAATATACCATAGTTATATTTCCTAACAACTATAGAAAGGACACGGAATTTGCGGAAGTGAGAGTCACTAAAATTGAAAAGCAAAACATCATGCAGGTTGAGCACTAAAATTAAAGACTTGTACATGGCCTACTCCAAACACTATATCCTTCTGCACTTGACTGTGCTTGGCATTACCTGAATATGATGATCAGCTTGGCCAGAGCAACTGAATTTCACATAAAATACAACAATCAAACTACCATTACAATACGACTTAAGAAAAAAATGACTTACTTGTGGTTCTGCAGATGATAAAGACGTTTCAAAGTCATCTGCTTGCCAAGTGAGTAACAACAATGAGCCATCTTAGTTCACGTAGAAATATAATTATATTGCGGATACCACGTATCAGATGAAGAGCCAAGTATAAACAAATTTCAATTTGACGCCATTTCACAATTAGCAATCCAAACATATTACTGACAAGGAACCATTCCAAGCAGTTCTATCCAGAGTACTGGTCCAAGCAGTAGTAACAAGAAAACTGCAACTTTCGAAATAGAATGACACAGCGAACTTCGTAAATTCTAGTAATAGAGTCCAACCGGAAAGAGGAGTGCTGGAGCTGCTATTTTGAAAGGTGCTCCCACAGATCCTTGCCACAGAACCTCCAAAAGTCTCATCATTATGGTCATTCATGTGCTGGTCGTCATCGTCATCACCGGCTTCATACCCACGTCCTACAGATGAGTACTTGGACTCTTCATCCATAGCCTCTAACTCAGGAGCTAATTGGATGCCTCTCTCCTAAAACAAGATCAGAGAAAAGGACCACACGGTAAGCTTAAGAGGAACAAGCTAAACAATAATCTTCTCAAACAAGAAGCATCACTAACAACGAAAAAACAATACAGGGAATTATCACATCAAATTGAACAGCATCTCAATCACTTAATCCGCAATATTATGTTGCTCTCTTCACAAATACTTTGCCCAATCACAAAGAGATGTTGCTGGCTCCACATATAATGTACAGCAGTCCCCAAATCACAAGAGCTATTGAAAGACAGAAGCAATTAGCAAGGAATGATTATTAATCAAACCGTCAAGCAAACGAATAAAACATCTACCAAGATAAGTTAAGGTTTAAAAAAAACCCATCAAAACGAAAAAAGCTCCAAATAAGCATGTTCTTCCTAAACGAGCAGTCTAAATTACACCAATTATCTGCATAACGCTATGGAGACTCTGAGCAGGTACTACACACTCAAACAAGAAAACTGATAGAGACGCGTCAAAGGCAATAAACAAGAAAAAGTCAAAGAGGAACTACTAAGCAGAGCAAGCTCATACGAATCATAGATGCCCTAGCAACTGCATCTGCGAATGACAAGCAGCTGATTCAAATTCAGAACCAGAATATAGCAGGGTACTAAAAGGTTCATAAAGTAAACAAAAAAACACCCAGCAAGATATTAATTCTGGTGGATAGCCTGTCTGCAATTCGAATAAAAATCACAAAAAAACACTCATCTGTAAAACTCCTAAACAGAAGCAGCAGCCGCGTACAATAATAAAAATGTAGAAGATCAGAATTAGGAAAAAATTTGATAGCAAATATACTGGCACCAAACCCCTTTCCAAACCCATTCTAACCTTGAATCAGACGAACAATACGAATCCGAAATCATGTGCCACCAAATCGTTTAGTGACCAGCCTAAAATCTGCAGCCTCAACGTTTAGACAAGGACTACAGAAAAAAATGTGAATGTCGGAATCAGACGATGCACCGAAAACTGGATTCTGCGGCAGGACTATACCTCTGCAAGATGCACATTTAGAGTTTGCTGCCCTAAAATTTCCAGGGCAATTCTGTGAGCCTCCCGCTCCCTCTCCCGCAACTGTGGGCCTCGTACTAGCTTTGTCGTGTACAGCTCCTCGTCAAAAGTAGTTTCCACACCAAAAAGAGCTTTGTTTGCCTCAAACTGATCCCAGTTACGACTTCTGAATGGAAATCCAAGAGGCAAGTTTCATACTACTTCAAGCTAAAAAGACTCATAAGAATGCAGAATTAATCAAAGCCTAAGTATGAACAAAACCTCTCGAACAGAGTCATACAGGAATAAGTCACAGACAACTAACCTCCAAGTGTTACTCAAGTTAATGCTTGTAGGATCAGAAAATTCATCATCGGGCTTCCATGGCTTCAGTTCACGCTCAGATTCTCGATGCCACCCTTGTGATACAACTGCATCAGTTACTAATTCAGAGTGATTCTCTCGAACTCGGCTGTTTGCTAAAGCATCGCCGCTTAGAGAAACATCCTGTGACATCGCAGAAGACCCAGATAAACAATAGGAGGAATTTTCTCCAGCGTCAGAGAAATGACGAGTTATTCCCGAGGCGAGCACTTCAGCCATTCAAGTACATAGAAGGCGCAAAAATATCAACCACAAGAACACCGAGCCACGAACCCCAATAGAATCATTGATAGCAACATCTGTCAACTTAATCAACCCACAAGTAACATTTCGAATTCATATGCAAGAAGGCAATAGGTCAATTGAACAAGAACTCACTTTTGCGACAATTTGCACAAAATCTTTCCCAGATATAACGTATGTCCTTTTTGGAGGATGCCGGGCTGCTTGTCTGACTGAATCGCCTTGAATACAATGGGCGCCTTCTTTAATGAGCCTTGCCATCTTCAGTATAACGCCTAAACAACAATAACACCAATGCTTCAAAAGAATGGAACTCAAAAGTTACAAAGCCACACAGACGAACGCAACTTAGCGTCTTCAAGATATCTATACTCAGCTGGGGTAAATTTTAGACTCCTAGAGCCAAAAGGCGCATGAAGATTATTCCAACAGATATAACATAATAATTGAAGGTAAAAATAGCACTGCATAACAAAAAAGTCGCACTGTCCCATCACAAATTATTTTGAAATCGATGCTGGCAACCATTAAGTGCACCACACTGAACAATCTCCATACTATTAGAATCAGCAATATCAGGCTAGCGAACATGTAAAGGAGATTTAACTTCAAAGCTGGCAGACGACAGGAAACAGACCAATGAGAAACAAGACAAAGGTGAGTAAAAAATCTTACCGTACTCCTTATCCACAATACCATCATGAAATATTCCAGAATACACATGCCCATCAATTTTTTGAACCTCGACATGCTGCCCGATCAGGCAAGTGTGCATGTAAAACAACCTTTCATGAATTCCTTTATTCCAACCTGCCGATCAAAGTTAAATGTTAAAATCTGAAATGCAACAAGAACCTTATAAACGCAAGGCAGAATTATCAAAACCACAAACAAAATACAAATGTAGTATTTATGAGTTTCAATTCTGCTTATTTGACTCTTATCACATTCATGAAAGTGGAACTCTACTGTTGTAATAAAGAAATGATCCACAAAGAAGACAGGTACAAACGCAGGACCACTATAATAGAGTTCTGTTCAAGCTTCCTTTGCCCTGAAGGAGGTATATAACCAAATCTCTCAAAGTCATCCGGTCTAAATGAAATACAACATTCCATACTTTGAACAGACACCGTCATTTCAGAAAAATACGCGTGCACACAAAACCCACCGATCACAGCAAATGCCAAACAAGGTACACACAACTACAATCACTAAATTGTCATCCTGTTAGGCAGTCATCCTATTCAGTAGGAGAATGACCAAGGAACACTCTCTTGTGATGTACCATTAAAGCCGAGCAAACCTTGTAAGGAAGAGTTGGAAAGCGTTCGGGCAGGCTGTCTCCAATTTAGATTATCTGACCGAATCAAACCGTCCTTCTCGATCCTTCGTCGACCAATACCATTTGTAAGGGATAGCTGCTGCGGAGACTGTGCGCCATGTGAGTATCAAAGACGTGTGAAGGTCAAGGTATCGAAGGAGATTACGCAATCGATAAATGAACAACGTGACCTCACACCGCTCCGACAGCGCGTCCAAAATTAATAAAATGTAAATCAGATAAACAGAGCTTGAGCACAAACTATTTCACCAGCAGCAGCTAACTGCAGTAAGGAATAGAAGGCGAAGATTGTCAACTCATGTACCTGTGGATGACTCATACCGCCCGATCGGAAAGGAAGCCAAACTGGAAACACCGAGAGCACCACCACACTTCCTATCTATGACCTACGGTGGAGAAATTTCGCGATCAAATACGAAAGAATTACTGTGCGTAAACCATTTTCCATACCAAAACGCGCATGGAAAGAATGTGAAGAGTGCTCGTCGCACCAGGAAACAGACCAAGCATGCGCAACAGAAATCCCCTCTGCCCCAAGAGAAAAGCAGCAGCGACAGATGCAACCACAATACCGAAGAAACTGGATGGACTACAAGTCTCTCTTCGGGGATGTACAATGCAGCCAGTCCGAACGGAACGCACGATTCGAGAAACGCGAACCAATTCAACGATCAGCGTGGCAAGCCAACCTGAAAACACTCGAGAGGGTAAAACTCCAACCATGTAAATGAAAAGACTCAGCCTAGATTCAACGAATTGAAAATTGTACAACACAATGATAGAATTTATAGTCCATTTAACTCCTAAAGGTTTTTTATTATGTTTTCACCAAAAACGCTCCTAAACCACCATTTCTAATACAAGTACCAAATTTTAGAAAAAATACATTTTTGAACACATGAAACCATAGGATCTTGTAGTGCATTAGTATGAAAAAATGGGGGCTTTGCAAAAAAATGGGCAATTGCACTTCACAAGGTCGCATTTGTATGAAATAATGTCCAAAATGGTGGTGCTTCTTTGGATTCATTCTTGAAAGCAAATTAGCTACATTCTTGAAAAAATTTCAGATCATTTAGAATTGTACTATACAACATGTAAGAAAAAAAAGTAAATAGAAAAAAGTAGAGAATGATTCAAAATACTAAATTGTTAATGATTTATTTATGAAATTGAAAAATGCCAATCCCAATGGTTGTAATGTTGTAATAAACAATCTACACCTAATGATTTTATTTTTTTCCAAAAATATTGAAAATCGAGTTTAGTAAAGGATTTCATAAGTTATCTTTTCCATAACCAACGGTGCTATTTTGTGAGCCTACAAGTGTAAGCCTATGAGTGTTGAGCACGGATTATGTGAGCATTGACCTTAGAAATTTGAAGAAGCACAAGAAAACTTAATAATATTTCTAAGAATAGACTTCATCTAAATATTTTGGCCAAAATATACTATTTTTAGTAAATTTTAGTACCTTTTACTACAAACTTATTACTATAGACCTATTACCATGGTTATGTAGAATTCACATGAAAATTATAATTTTCAGTGTTGTCTAAAATATTAGAAGTATACATTTTGAAAATGATGAACTTAATTGATGTGAAAGATGAATTGAGATGAAAATAAGTTTGTATAGAATATTGGTTGATCACTATCCTATAGGAGTGTGGCTCCTCTCGGGGCTAATAATAAAATACCAATAATTTTCTTCTGATGCATTATTATTGGACTTGTTTAGATTTTAAAGAAAAAAAAATTGTTGATAAGAACTATTTTCTTGTAGTAGCATGGGTCCTCTCAAGGTCGATGGGAGGTACCTACACTTCTACCTTGATGTGTTGGTAATCAAACTTATTAAAAATTTGGAAAAAAAATATTTTATTGACAAAGATTATTTTTGTAAGAAATGAGGCCAGTTACACCAAATTATTGATTAGTTGATCATTGTCCTCTTATAGGACCTTAAAGGGTCCAACTCTTTTATTTATTGATCAAATGGTTGTTTGATTAATCACTCTCCTCTTGCTGCTTGGGTCCCCTTGGCATCGAAAAGAGCCCGCTTATAACGAGAGAAAAAAAAATTAAATAAAACATAAAAAATAAAAAAATTTAACTTCTTTTTTTTTTATTGCAAAGGGGCTCCCCTAGGCTCCGAGGGGATCTAAACAACAAGAGGGAAGTGATTATAATCTCAATGGAAGAAACTCAGTTGATTTCAAACAAATCTTAATTAATATTCAATTTTTTTTCTTCTTAAAATCTAGCAAAGTCTAATAAGTAGCACATCAAGGTTGTTCAAGGGGCCACAATAATAGGTTCATGGTAATAGTTACTAAAATTTACCAAAAATAATAAATTTTGACTAAATTTTTTAAATGGAATCTCTAAAAAATTATATGCTCATAGGCTCACAAGCTCATGCTTACAGGCTCACAAAATAGCAACCATGATTCCATAACTATCTCCAAACTAAAATTCCTCATAACTTTCAACTAATTAATCAGAATGGAATGATTCAATATAGAGTACTTTCTAAGTATATATAAATCTAGAGAACCAATTTAAGATTTTCTTTACTTAAATAAGTGATTTTTTTAGATTTTTTTTGGGTTGCCCAAGTTGCCCACAAATTGGTGAAAACTACATATCATACAATAACTTTTTACCCATGTAGTCAAAATTTATGAAAATTTTTAGACCTTAAAGCTACTTCTTGGGCACATGTTATGTGAAAATTTCAAAGAAAATAAATAAAAATTCCATTCGTAGTGAATTGCCCAAAATTGCTATGTTGCCAAAAAAATGCAATTTAGGGCTTTAGGGATTAAAGTTCTCCAATCTTTGAAGCCATATGTATTAATCACACTTATATTGAATGAGATGTTCAAGGAATAGTTTAGTAGGAACTCTGAAGTATTCAATGGTATTAACCCCTAAAGGTCAAAGGGTGTTTTAGAAGAGGAAAAATTTTAAACTTCCCATTTTTGATGCATTGTCAAAAATAATAAATTATTTAAAAAAAATTCTAACTACACTAAAGTGTATTATATAATTCAAGCAATGTGTGGAAAAAATTTCAGCCCATTTGACTATGAGGGGTGAAAGATTTTAATGTTTAAAGTGAGAAAGAAATTTTTTTTTCATTCCTATGAATTAGGGTCAGTAAACTTCAAGTCCTCTTGGAGTAAGATTTTTGGTCTACACAAAAATGAAGATTTTGACTATTTATAAATATACAATGCTAGGTCCATTCATGGAAAATTTTAAAAACAAATATGGAGTCTAGTTTACTTTAAATCAACCTACAATGCAAGGAGGTTAAGTACATTGGTTATACACTAATCATTTTTTGATGATTTCTTGTGCAATGAGGATATTTATTTATTTAAATCCAAAAGGTAAAATTTAGAGACAAACATTTGGAATATATGGGCAAAATTTCAAGAACTTTGACTTCACATATTGCAAGATAATAGGCTTGAGGTTAGAAGAAAAGGTTTTTTCTTGAAGCAATCCCAACACAACTAATAAAGTTTGACTCATCTTAGAATGTAATTTGAAAACTAAATTTTTTTTGACAATTGTATGCAATATTTTATCATTTATATAAATGCCAACTTTCAATAGTTGACAAGAGTTTTTGCAAAAAATGCCCAAATTACAAGGGTTGCCCAAAAAGTTTAGGGCAAAAAAAATTATATTTCCACTAAGGGGAGATTCGTTTACATCTTTTGTCAAAATTTCATGAACATTTGACCAAAATTGACTTTATATGGAAACTACCTGGATTTTCAATTGTTTGATCAATGGACAATTGACCTTTAGGGGTTAAAAACTGCCACTTGGTCTATGGCACTTGTTGTTGGTCTCACGATGTATACCCTATACATATATGTAGTAGATGGAAGGAAAAATTTATAAAAAAGTAGTGGGGGTAGGAAAAAATTGGACATTTAAATTTTATATATAAGATAGCCCCACTTAATAAGTCGCATGAATGAATTTACAAAACCATAAGGTATTGAAAATATGCCCCTCTTAGCTTTTTATATACAAATACAAAAAGGCCTTATTCGTTAAATTAAGACGAAGTGGTTACTTTGAGACTTTGAAAAATGAATGAAGAGCACTATTAAAGCAATAGTTGTTGAACCTTATGATAAATACAACCAGACATTTAACAAAAATTGAAAGTTTTGAACATGTTTCCCCTCATAAATTAACAAAAGCGAGCCCCACTACATCCATCCATCCATCCATCTACAAGAAGACATGAAACGTTGTTTTACATGATGTGCCACAACATAGTTGCCAGAAAAATTCAAGTGAATTTAAGTACAAGAAGCTTGACTTCATTGAGAGTTTGATTACACAAAGAGTATGTAACTTTTGCTCACAATGACCTCCAAAGGGAATGAAGTATGAAGTCTTATTCACAATGACCACTAGAGTGCATGTAAAGGCTTGTTGTACATTTAGGAGCATTCAAATATTGTAAGTAAATTTTTATGCTTAATTCTCATGCCATTAATAGTAATTGTGGTCTAGAAGTCAAGTGCTTCGAAAATTTGAATCTCATGCCTAGGCATCTGTGGGAACTTAGAGAATTAGATTTCAATTATTTCAAGTAGAATTAGAAGTAAGAAATCCATTCTTAGTACATTTTTTTGATTTTGTAGGTTAGAATTAGAAAAATAAAGGGTATCTTAGTAGGATAAAATAATTAAGGAGGAAAACTACATTTTCCACCCTAACTGAAAACTAGAATCAAGGATAATTGTCCAAAAACATTTTCAAGACTTTTTGCGATATCGGAAACGGAATTAGAACCATTTGAACTGGAAGATAATGGACTCACACCGTTGAGAGCAAGAAGGGAACATTGAACGGATAGACTATCCGTTGGAAACAAGCAATGGTCAACTCAATGGCTACAAGAACCAGAACTAGGAGAACCGATTGGAGGCCTTTCTCTTACCTTCTTCATTTGTTGTTCGGATCCTCTTGGTTTTGAGAATTTGATTGTTGTGTTTCTACTTTGGCAGGAGAGTTTTCCATGTTTTAGATTTGGGATCCTAGTATGCGGATAGTAGACAAGCAACCTTCTAAGTGAGTATCCTTAGTTCTTTTGAATATAGTCTTTGGACTAGAGGAAGTGACTGGTTGCAAGTTATCTCTGAGTGCACTGATAGCAATGGTGAAAGTCGAGATTGAAGAGGACCCGCATCCAGTTAACCTCAGGTTGGTGATATCATGTGTACCAAAGGGGAAGAAGGAGAAGGCGCTCTTGAAGGAGGATTTGCGCCAGAACGGATGCTAAAGGTTTCTTCAGCTCCCTTGGAATTTGCGAGACAAAGGGATGGTGCGGGAGCTTACGATGGACCAATCAAATGAATGGGAGAGGACGATGAGAGCGCAACCATTTGAGTGGACAGCCAAGTTGTGGAGGAAGGCATACAATTTTCCCATAGAAAGGTGAAGGAATAGCATCACATACAAACAAATTTTGTAATGAAAAGTTTTCCCATTTGGTTAATTCAAAAGATGTGTACTTGGTCGAGGATTGTGAGAATCCGAGAGAGAAAAGGGTGTTAGAATTTCTAACTAGTCCCGATCTTGAAACCAGATCACGGTCACTTTGGACAACACAATTTTTGGAGCTCTATCCGGGGATAGGAAAGTAAATTGGGGGATAGTAGTTCGAGATTTGGTGGCTAGGATGTGTGCAGTAGCTGGACAGACCAAATCCTCTGGTCTTATTTCTTTTCTCTTCCACCTCTATCACTTCTTAGATTTGTTGAGAGATAAGGAGAGGTCAACTTACAAGGCGGCTGAAGTTATGCTACAATACGATATTAGCCCGAAACTAGAAGATGAAACTAAGAGGGAGATAGGAGAAGCGTCTTCGGATCCAAGAAAAGATAAATCAGTGGTCTGAGAAAAAGGAAAGGGACTGACTAAGAGGATTGAGAAGAAAGACCCCATTTAACATCATATTCATTAAAATGGGAGTTTTCCACTGAAATGAGAGTTTTAAAAAATACTACAAACCAAAAATTGAAGGAAAATTGTTTGTTGTAAATACAAAATAAGCTATGCAATGTCATTCGAAGCATGCATATAATAGCAAAATTACCAAATATCATGTACTAATTACATTTTAAATATCCATTTACTGAAAGGAGCCAATGAATGTACATATATGTAATCTATAAATGTACAATCACAATGAAATGCGACTTTGTATAAGTAAATGTACCAATAAGTTGATCCAATTTACGAGTACGCAACAAATTGGCAACCACCATTTTCAATCTATTGCTAGTGAAGTGGCAACCTCAGTGTTTGAACTAGAAAATATCTCTATACCGTTATTATTGATCTACGTAAATCCAGTGAATTATATGTACAAGTATCAGGTGTGAGATTTACTCTTTAGCTTCTTGAATGCCTTCAAAATTTCCAGACCTCGACTATATTCAATTTCCATCTTCCGGTACTCATGAGAGAATTGCCGCCGCTGCAACTTCAATGACTTCCACTCCCATGCATTCCAAGTTGGAGTAGAGCAACAACTACGGGAGACTTCGCCATGTGATCGTTTCATTTGAATCCCTTCAGACAATGCTCGTTGACGTGGAAGCAATGGTGCAATAGGAGGGAGTGTTGGGCATGTCTGCACCAACACCTCAAACTTCAATGTTGATGGATGGAATGAACATTCGACGTCCCCATGAAGCTTCCTTTGAGGCACTCTATCAGACGACAACAAAGAAGTAGGATGGCTTGTAAACCTCAATGGAGACGGGGAGCAAGAAAGTAGCGAATGTGGCCTCCCACTCGGAGGACTGTCCACCACATTTTCATCAATGGGCTTAGTTGTAAAGTCCATTGTGGAATTTGTCGTAGCCATTGAGCAAAGGAAGTTTCCAATGCTACGTATTACGTACTATCCATAGTCCAAAATAGAATCCACGGACGCTACGCAAGCAAGGCCACCTTCTACAACAAGGGACGTTATAGTGCTTATGATTTGAAAAACATTCCATGATTAAATGAAAGGTCATTAAGTGCAAATATGAAAAAAATACAATATATTTGATCCAAATTGAATCCAGCAGCACAGTTGAAGCTATACACCAAGAACACAATTTTCATTCATAACCATGTAAACAACAATGTACATATTAGGTCGTACCAAGCTGAAATGGCAAATCGGTCTCATCTCAACTATACACGTCTAAGCTCTAAACTAACTAACACTAGAGGATGCACAAATTGCGTCCATGAGTTTGTCATACTCCTTCCAATTCCTTTTGTCGCAAAGCATCTGCCGCCCAATTCTTTTAGGACCATGTTCCCTAAAAGATTTCAACCTTTGGTTGCCAAACACTACAATAACAGTAGTGTTTTATGACTGCAAAAATATGACTGAGGATGACTGGCAACTACTCGTAGTCATATTTTTGGAGGTCAATATCTTAGGGAGAAATATGACTGCAAAATATGACTACCAGTCGTTTTTCGGCCTTGCACTTCACGGGCATATATTATACGTCTGTTGGGAACACCAAAGTACTTCATAGGGAATAATAGGGAACTCGTTTGAGAACATTGAGTTATATTATTAGTCATATTTTCATGGTAGTAACATTTTTTTGTTTTTAAGCAACCTAAGCAAAATATGGGCAATCAAAAAAAAGATAAACAAGCCATTGTTTAAAATTTTGAAACCTAATCACCACTTTTGAAGGGTTTTGAAACCCTAGCCATAATTTTTTTAGGGTTATAAAACCCTAGCCACTACTTCTTTTTACTCTTTTTCTTTACGTTTTGTTGTCTCTTAGTTCTTGCCTATTGTTGCTTCTTCTTTTTTACTTCTAAGTTGTTTTTTGTTACATCTTTATTCTTGCTTCTTAGTTGTTATTTTTGTTGCTTCTTCACTCTTGCTTCTTAGTTGTTGTGTTTTGTTGTATCTTTACTCTTGCTTCTTAATTGTATTTTGTTGCATTTTGAGTTCACTCTTGTTTCTTAGTTGTTGTGTTTTGTTGCATCTTGAGTTCACTCGTGTTTCTTAGTTGTTGTGTTTTGTTGCATCTTGAGTTCATTCTTGTTTCTTAGTTGTTGTTTTTTGTTGCATCTTGAATTCACTCTTGCTTCTTAATTGTTGTCTTTTGTTGCATCTTGAGTTACTCTTTACTTCTTAGAGTTGTTGTCTTTTGTTGCATCTTCACTCTTGCTTCTTGTTTTTTTCTTCTTGCATCTTAATTCTTTTTATTTTTTATTTTTTATTTTTATTTTTTATTTTTTATTTTTTACTTTTTGTTTTCTCTTTTTGTTTCTTGTTTTTTTTTGTTGCATCTTAACTCTTTTTTGTTGTTTCTTGTTACCTCTTAGTAGTTACTCCTTATTGTTTCTTGTGCATCTTAACTTGTATTTGTTGTTATCTTTTAGCACTTGTTGCCTTTTTTCTTCTTATTCCTTGCATCACCATTGTTTTTTTTCTTACCCTAAATTTGTATTACATATTTTTTATTGTTGTAAACTTTTGATGATTGAGCTTTGTTGTATGTTCATTAAAAATTAACCTCCTATTTCTTTAATTGTATATGCAGGCAACAAAATTGGAACAAGTCGTTGGAGGCTACTTGCAACTCACTTCATATTATTGTAAGAAATATAGTCTTTATTGACTTGTGTAAATAATTCATTGTGATATACATATTTTGTATTTGTGATTAATAAATTATAAATGTCATTGAAAGGAGTCACATTCTTTTTTATATATTCCCTCTCCAATATAATTGTTTCTTGTATATCTTTAAAATCATATGTATTTGTTTTTAACTACATGAAATCTCTTATTCAATTGTTAAATCATTTTAATGTATGGAAAACATAATTGTAGTTTGTAATTGAAGCTATTTTGAACCTCAATCACTTCAATCACCTCAATGACAAATAACACACACAAATCTAAGAAATATGATTGTTAATCATCTGGAATATCACTTACTTGAGTTATATTTCATAATATATATTGGCTTAAATATGACTACCTATAGTCATATAATGCTCATAGTTATGTATATCAAAATATGACTATGCTTCCCAAAACATGATTGCAATCAATCATAAAATTACCAATGACATCCACGTGAACTACTATGCTAATTGAAAATATGACTCATGAGAGTCATATTCCACATCGTTCAAAAATATAACTCACTTGAGTCATATTCTAACATTAGCTAAAAATATGACTTACTACAGTCATATTCTACATCAACAAAAAATATAACTCACTGTAGTCATATTCCACATCAACAAAAGATATGACTCACGGTAGTCATATTCCATAATAATTAAAAATATGACTCACCACAGTCATATTCCATAATAACAAAAAATATGACTCACCGCAGTCATATTTCACATCAACAAAAAATATGACTCAACGCAGTCATATTCCACAATAACAAAAAATATGATTCACCTTAGTCATATTCCACGTCATCAAAAAATATGACTCAACGTAGTCATATTCCACGTAGGATTTTTCATTTATTCGGGCAGCTCAAGAAAAAGTCAAAGATAGTCAAAATATATGCCTTGTTAGCATACTATGGCTAATTATGGGTATTTATATCCCTCAACTTATATGACTGATGTCTGAAGCAACTGCTTCTAAACAACTGGAGTTAGTCATATTCCGAGTCATCTACAGTGATTTTTGTGTGAGTCATATTTTTTTATTTTACAACTCATTGCAGTCATATTTTGCAGTCATAAAACATTGCTTTTGTTGTAGTGAAAAGCGTGCACACGTTGAAACTAGGGAAGCAATACATCAAACAAAAATGTGTCTTTTGGATTGTTTCCCCTATTGCTCCATGACTTTGGTAGTACTACAGTATCAAGCTTGTTCATTATGTGTTTTGCTGGGTTATTATCGACTACAACAGTATTGTCAACTACAAAGCTTCCTCTGGAGCCTTTGAACAATGTATCTAGATTCTTAAGAAATAAGTCTTTATCAGACCCTTCTTCCTTGAAAGTGGTCAACCTTCTTGATTTATCTCTGCGTTTAAGTGTGTCGCATGCATCTTGCCCTAGAATGAGTAAGGGATCAACTATGTCTTGGATAAGATACTTGCATATCAATTTAGTAGTGGACTTCTTCATGGAGTTCCACACTGAGATGACTGCAATTTTTCCTATCTCTGAAAGGAAATTGGAGCAATTGGATTGCACCCACACAGCCTTGGGTCCCACTAGAGCAGGTTTGATTGCAAAGTGCGGTTCCGAGGAGTTCCTGAGTTTTTTGTGGGACAACCCCTTCGACCAACATTGCTAGTATGTGAGCGTGGAGTGGGAAATGAAGAGTGGGGAGCATAGATCTTGGTCAGAAAGGGGACAAATGATGAGAAAAAACATCTAAATGGATTAAAGTCTAGCTAAATTTGGATGGAAGAACGCTAGATTTTGGTTGAAAGTTGCTTGAAATTTAGTAAGGGGTTGCTAAAAATTTAGATGGAAAAGTCTAAGGGATGTAGATGAAAGGAGATTAAAAAAATGGATGAAAGTAGAGTTAGATATGGATGAAAACAATGGATGAAAATGGCAAAAGGAATGGATGAAAATAGTGGATGAAAGTTGAAGTAGATGAAAATAGAAATAGATGAAAAAATGGATGAAAGAAATAGATGAAAGAAATAGATGAAAGAAATGGGTGAAAGTAGGAGAATAAACGGATGAACAAAATGGATGACAGTAGAGGAATTAGTGGATGAATAAAATGGATAAAAGTAGAAGTAAAAGTTCGTGAACATACTAGTAAGTATAGATCACGGTATAGAGAAATGGTTGAGTAAATTTAACAAAATTGAGATGAAAACATGGTAAGTTGGTAACCATGTTGGATTGAGGTTCTGAAAACTCTAATTTCCTCTATATGAACAAACAAATTATATTATTTTCAACTCATGTGTCATGGGCAATAGGAAAATGTATTGATAAGGCCGATAAGGAAAGGTTAAATCCATTCATGTATGAAGTACAAATAATACCAGTGACTTTTGTAGGTCTGCTCAATCAAGTGTAATGCAAATAGTAGCCCTTTTAGTCTCACTATATTTTGATTAATGAATAAAAGACAGACGTGTTAAAACATGGAGTATTCCAATCTAGCAGAACCTAAACCTAAATAGATTTCAAATGATTTAGTACCCCACTAAGCAGTACTTGCTTCACATCATTGAAGCTGAAACTAGCATCATGGATGAAGACTTGTAATGTACATTGTAGATTACAAATTACAGTGAAAATGTAGTAAAGATGCTTACAATTTGTCCAACTTCCACGCTACCTAAACAATTCAGTTTCATCTCTTTGAAATTTGGACAGCTGCACTCTAGGAAAGACGAAATGGTGAGCATGTAATTCTCATTTCGAGCCTCTGTCCCTGAATTCAGAAAAACTACGCAACCAAATCTCAAATGAGGAACCATTGTCACCTTTTGAATGCGTGCATTCAAAGTGAGAGTAGAAGCATAGTTGTTCTAGTGCTTTGTAGTAGGCGCATTTTTATTCCTACAAACGACTTTACCCGCTCGAATCGGAGGGTGCTCGTTGGGTGAAGATGGAACAGGATAGGCATGCACCAATTCTATTCCTCCTTCTCCACCAAACAGGCAATGCGGTGAAATGGCTTTCCGTTCTGGAAGCACAAAGCCGGCCGATTCTAATGCTAAAATCTCAGACTTAGAGAGGTTAGTGCTAATTTTGATTGGTTAGATGGATGGCACAAGGGGTACAGATAACACCCACTTGCGACATGTTCCCTTCACACAACGTTCAATGTCGTCGTTGCAAAAAAAAAATTGCATGTGCTCATTCTAGTTCTTCCTATAATTTACCATCATACTTGTATACATTGGCGCAGCAGTAGCTTTGTTGTTTTGGATGATGTGACCAGTGCACTTCTTTTTTGTAATCGCTTGAAGTGCAAAACATGCTTTTATTGAGGTTTTGGCCAATCTACCAATGTGCCACTGCGTCTCGTCACACATGGTCTCCTGGATCGCTGACTCATGAGTCCAATCACGACTACTAGGTTGGCTGACGTTGTCCTCAATCTCAATCGCATCACTAACTTCCACATCCATACGTACAACAACTTCTTTTGAAATCGGACTTGTGACCTACAAACTTGATGTCCATCTTGAAGATCTAATTTGAATGCGGGGATAAGAAAAATTGACCTTGTCAGGCCTATGCAATTCGAATTCGCAGCCAAGAAGTGTATCGGCCTTCCTTTTCTGCGACCCAAACACTTCTTGACCTTTGAGATGGGGCTCTCTATTGATAAATTCTTGAACTCCTCCCATATTCGAAATTGCTTCATTGAGTGATTTTGGATTTCTAGTTCGCTCGGCCGAACGTTGTGCAACTTGTAGCAGGAGCTCTTCCTTCCCTGGCCCGGTCTCCACCTGGTTTCCCTTTAGAAATTGGTAATATTTTACCATTTGTATAAAGGCTCTAACAAAATCGTGTACAATGGCAATGTATAAATCATTACCACGATTTCTAGATTGTTGAAGCCACTTGTTGTGTACTGTCTTAGCGAGGTTGCATGACGGCATTTCAGCTTTTTCAGACAAAGTCAAATCCTAAAATGACAGAGGACCACTTCCATCATTATAATTCGATAGTGTCCACTATACTTTTGACTATGGAGATATATAAAAATTCATACACCAAGTAGAAGAAGGGTAGAGGGCGTTAAAATCACATTTTATTGCTTGACCAAATTGACTCCATTGAAGGCCGTACTCTACGAAAAGATATCGAAGGTTGCATACCCTATGAACAGAGAAAGAGGTCTCGGGCCCGAGAGGAGTATGTGGTTTAGCATCCCTTTCTATACAAGAATGATGAACATTTTACCCGTATATAGTCTATTGTCAATCTGGTCACTAAATATTTATCTGAATGCCTTACAAGCAGAAATTTGATTTAGATCACATATACATGTATTTTAAATTGATTACAAATGATAGGGAGAAGGCATGGTACATACCAACTGCATAAATCCACCCCACTAAAAATAACGGAAATGCTAAAAAGACAACCAAAGATCTAGTCGTCGAAGACCTTCCTCTGTTGTGGCACCTGATGACAAACACCAAGCTCTAATGGCTAGGTACCGCTCCTCCGATTGCTCCAAAGAAATGGCATTCTTGTATTGATTGCACAGAAGACAATGTTGATCTTGTAAATCCCCTCGGATATCCGCCTTCGTATGCTTCTCCATGGATTGAGTCTAGTGGAAGAGGCAAGTCCTTTCCCAATTTGGCATTGGTTCTGCAATGTCTCCTGACCTATAAACAATCATCACAGCATTCCAATTTGCTTCGGCACTATCAGCTATAAACCCTTTGAGTTGAGTCTCCATTTGGCCGTTTCATTCAAGAATAGAATTCAAGTTATTCCCAAATAAAACTTATATTGCATAGTCCTCGGATTGCATATCGCAACATGCAATTGTCATAACACGACAGTAACGGGAGTTGTACACGTGGCATGCCATCGTTGTTCACTCCTTAACACGCTTGACATGATCGAACATCATCCAAGCTTCTTCAAGGTCACCCTTCGGTTGCATGCGCTTCATTAAATCAACTCCGCTCCCTGGCCCTACTTCAGACATTTTGATAACAAAGACCTTATCTACGTCTGTCCCTTGGCCGGGAAATTTGCTCCTTTGCACAAATGCCTATGTGTTGGATTCCCTCAACTTGGTAATGCTATCAATCACTCCAAATTTCCATAAATATTTGAAAGAGGTTACCTCATTCTGTATACTAGGTGAATTCAAGTATTTGCATTTGTCTAAAACCAGAACCAGTTGAGAGAAGTCCAGGGTCTGTGGCAACTCTCCATCCGGGCATAGAAGTAGACCTCCCAATAGTTCCTTTGTAGCCTTTAAAACTATTGCAGAATTCGTTGCAGATGGGGTTCTCTCCAATTGATCTCCAATAAGATTTTGGATTTTCTCCTGCATATCTCGGAGTTCACCATCCTTTACAGGATGCTCATGAGTGCCAAAATGAACAAACGCCCTAATGACTGATGAATTTCCTGCAACGTAATACACCTGCATTATACATTGCGCAATACAAGACGGAGGCTCTTTGCAAATCTTGCATACAAGCGTCGAACCAAGTGGATGTAGTTGTCCAACAACAAATACTGTGGTTGCCATCCCTTTCCACTCTAATTCATTCACTTGCTTCGTTCGGTGAATGCAAGTAAGAAACTCACATTTCAAATTTACACACCGTAAATGCCCTAAGCAAACAAATCTGCGAAACAATAGACCAAATTGATTCACAATATTGGTGGTCACTGTCTTTGTCCACACATGTCCATCGTATCGCTTATCCATCTCAGACATCTGCTTTGCTTGCGATGAAGTGCCACTGGTATTAGCAGCAGGCAACTCAAAAATGACATGTCCATTAAAAGTCGCAGGCAGCACTGTCACTCCATGAATATCAATTCTATCATAGTCCAGCTTGGATAGGACGTTCCTACATCCTTTCAAATTACGCAATTCTCTCAAGCAATCAACCACAGATGCTCCTAACCCATTAGTGACACTTGTAGTAGCCACAAATACTGACTTCAATGGCGTCTTGGTAGGGAAAGTTGACACCGACAAGGGAATCCTCAAATTGAAGCCTGGCTCTGGTGAATTACCTTCTGAATCAGAACTCAAGATGGTGACACTATTGGACTCAGGTTCTAATTTCACATGCTATAAGGGTAGTGTCAAAATAGAAGCTGAAGTCGACTAAGGCAATGCTCCATCTTCCAAAAAAGAAGACACAACTACATTTGGAATTTTATAAGCCCTATACCTCCCAAGCTTGAGGTTCCAAAACAAGTCCTCTCCAAATGAGGCAGGTAGTTGACCGATAGTGTGAGTGAGTGTTCCCGACTCGACATCATAAATATCTTCATCTACATGAATTGAATGAGGTCTCAATTGAAACCTCAGACTTAACCTGAACGACGTAACCATGGCCATGCTATGATCTCCTACTGGGAATACCGTTGGCATCCCTTCTCTGTTTGTTGAAACGACCACCATGTCCTTGAATTGCGCCATTGTGAAGTAAAACTATAGATAGAGAGACCAGGGTTTTGAAACGCGAAATAATTCTACAGAAACCTAATAACTTGAAATGATCGAAGGAACCATTGAAATCGAAAGTAGAAGGCTACAACGTGTATGACACGTCCTACCAAGCTCAACAGACATTCAATATTTGAATAAGACATTATAGTTTAATAATTGAAGAGTTTGCTTAGAGGCAATAAAGATGGTTTCGACAAGTAATGAATGGAAGTGCATTGACCTCCAGTTAGAACTTATCACTAGTAGAAAATCTGCGTCCAAATCAATAAAAAATAGACAAGAAAGTGTTGATTTTGTTAGTTCATTTTCTGTTGATTTGGACGTGTTGACTTGGACACTATGAAACAAGAAAGTGTTGATTTTTTTGTTACTGTTTTTGTTAATTTGGTCAATAATTTTTTTTTTTTTTTCTTTAAAATTAAAAAATTAATTTTTAAAAAATGCCACATGGGAACCTGCCATGTGGCACACCAATGCCACGTAGGCGGCCACCACTGTGGAGGTTCGAACCTTGGACCTCATGGTTGGGGTCCAAGACTCTAACCATTGAGCCAATCCGAATTCTACATATTATAATGAAAATTAGAATTACATTTATATTGTTTTCCATTTTTTTTGTAAGAACAGAAGACTTTGGTGACCCTTTTGGCATAGTAAAACACTTTTTTTGAAAAAACTTTGAACTGAGAAAAGTTAGATAATCAAGCTGAATTTCACCTCCAAAAATCCGTTTGACATTTGAAGTCTCCAATCAAAAGTTATGAACAAAATTCAGAGCGGGTGTTTAAAAATGTCAACGAAAAATTTCATTTCAACCCCGCTCTGAATTTTGTCCATAACTTTTGATTGGAGAATTTAAATGTTAAACGGATTTTTGGAGGTGAAAGTTAGCTTGATTGTCTAACTTTTCTTAGTTTAAAGTTTCTTGAAAAAAAATATTTTACTATGCCAAAACGGTCACCAAAGCCTGCTATTCTTACCAAAAAAAAAAAAAAATGCAAAAACAATATAAATGTAATTCAAACTCTACAATAGACATGTAGTTCTTGAATTAATAATTTTGTGTGTTTTGTAAGAACAGCAGATTTTGGTGAACATTGGGGCATAGTAAAATACTTTTTTTCAAGAAACTTTGAACTAAGAAAAGTTAGAAAATTAGGCTAATTTTCACCTCCAAAAATCCATTTGACATTTGAAGTCTCCAATTAAAAGTTATAAATAAAATTCAGAGCGGGGTTGAAATGGACCTTTTTGTTGACATTTTTAAACACCCGCTCTGAATTTTGTCTATAACTTTTGATTGTAGACTTCAAATGTTAAACGGATTTTTGGAGGTGAAATTTAGCTTTATTGTCTAATCTTTCTTAGTTCAAAGTTTTTTCAAAAAAAGTGTTTTACTATGTCAAAAAGGTCACCAAAGTCTGCTGAGTTCAAAAAACACAGAATTGTGAGTAAAAAAGTGTTAAATTGTTGATTGTTTTGTTGATTTGGACGTTGTACTACCAAAAGTAACAAAAAAATTTAACCATTTTGTTACCTTGTGCCAATTCAACAAAAAATTGTGAAAATGAACAAAAAAGTGTTTATAGTTTTGTTGATTTGGACGTTGTACTACCAAAATTAACAAAAAAATTTAACCATTTTGTTACCTTGTGCCAAATCAACAAAAAATTGTGAAAATGGTCGATACAGTGCCCACATTAACAAAAAATTAATGATTTTATGTTGATCTGGACATCATTTTCTACTAGTGTATTCAGTAGATACAAGGCAGGATCACAGCAGAAGAGGAAATAAATATGAACAATTACTTGATTAAAAGTGGCGGTGCTATCTAGAAAATGAAATCACCACAAATTGTTAAGTCCCTCCACTATCTAATGTAAGGAATCTTAGGGTCATGATGAGACGTCATGCAAAGAGCTAAGTCAGACAGTACGAGGACATTTCATTTTATAAAAATTAAATTATTCACTAAGTGGCCAATGAATTGACTTCCATTTAAAACATCACACACAGGTGCATCTTTTTGAATACAGGTTGAAACACATATCCAACACAAGTTTAGAATAGTATTTTTACTCTTTCTCAAGGTTAAGACTAATAAGGTTAGGACACATGTCCCAATGTAGTGAGCAGGAATGGACGAAGTAGTTAGTGGGGCACTAGTTAGAAGGGCACTAGTTTCCTATCTTTGTACATGGATAAATATACAACACTTCATACTGCTCACCATCTGCACTAGATTTGCTCAAATGATCAAATAGTGGTGACTCAACTTTAGTGCATGCATATGGAAGTGGTACTTTCAACTAACAAGAAATTAATAATTCTAAACGTAAAGAGGGTTGACAACTAGAACTTGTGCAATAGACATGGAAGTATATTTTCCAATATTCTATATGAATACACTTTATAGTGCCGGCTTCCTTACAGTACTTACCCAAAATTCTTGAAGGCCTACTATGAACTTCATGGAGTGATCTATAAATTGAAAATAAAATCAACATTTAAAAAAGTCTAAAGCTGTATAAAATTAAATTGGATATACCAGAGGTTTTGTCAACAGAGAAAATCTGACATTACCATATTCATAACGAAATTTTGTTATCACCGATCAAGACAATGCTAAATCTATTAAAATCATATAACAATATTTCTTTAGTTCAAAGCTAAAATATTTAGGAACCAATAGAATATGTGGTAGAAGGGCCTATCATGCATGACGCCATTATACTAAGGAATTGTAGGAATGTAATCCACAGTTTTCTCCCTATTAAATTTGAGTTATTATTATTTCATGTTGGATTTTTATAATTTCCTAATATTGAATTTTTCGGAGTGCATTCTCAATATCGGAGTCCCGATCCTATGGCCGAGTCAACTAGAAGTCCCACTATCAAATGCCGACCTAATTGTCAAACCGAATGGGAATCTTATTCGAGCTCTTGGAGGAAATCCTAAACCTCAACATTGCCGCAATCCATCGAGCGGCAGTCTGAGTTTGGATTGCGGGGTAGGAGTCTGGAAAAGAATTGCATACTATGGCGCGCATTTGCAAGGCTAGTCTCCCTAGTTTACTTGTGCTTTGAGATGGAATGAAACTTGCAATCACAAAAGGGGCAGACATTAGAAATTGTTCCGGATGAAGTGACAAGAGAGACCACAGATGAACAAACTAAGGTAAGATTTGTGATTTAGTTGTTTGTGATTTGGATTTTTGTCCACTATTGGGAATTTAGTCTCAGAATCGGGTGATAGAGTCTCGGGGATCAAAGGCGTCTTCTCGGCCCCTGGGAGAGGTCGGTCATCTTTATTCACGCACCTGGTTGCAAGAGGTTGCCGGCTCTGGACTTGTCTCGGGTCCGAGAGGCCAATCCTTGGTCCGTTGGCATGCTAAAAGCCCTTAGTATAGCCTCGCCTTTGTGAACTTGTGGGTTCAGTTCATCCGCGAACAAAACATTAAGGTTCTGATTCCGGATTCCTAATTATTATCCACTCCCAAGATGCATTGTCTCTTCTTCGAACAATTTGGGTAAGTTTTGGAGGCCTGTATAGATCTCTTGGGCTTCGAGAGAGATTGAGTCACCGGTTCACGTAGTCAGTTGCAACACTAGAAGAAAACTGCGTTGATGTCAACAAAACCAATCTGACATTTTTTTGCGATTTCTGTTTTCCAACGCAAAATCTGCGTTTTGGAAACGCAGATTTTGCGTTGGAAAACAGAAATCGCAAAAAAATGTCAGATTGGTTTTGTTGACATCAACGCAGTTTTCTTCTAGTGCAAGAACCCTCAAGCTGTGAACAAGTCTCGGGCCCGGGAGGCCAATCCATGGTGAGAGGCCATGCTACCAACTTGTATAATAATCTAAATTGTCAAGATAATGTTGTTTCTCTGGCTACCTCATTTGTGAGTGGGGACGCGTCCAGTGGATTCAGGAACAAACCAATAGAGGTTACATTCATTGTGACTTGATTTTCACGTCGCAATATCAATTGTCAACTTTGGGAATTTTTCATTGTTGGACACCCGGTTGGTCGATAGAATTCTTCATTGTTGGGCATCCGGTTGCTAGACGCCGATGGTCCAATCTCTGTCTCGGGCTCGAGAGCTTCTACGTTTACTGTCAATCTTGCTACTTCCCAGTGTGTGACTTGAGCATGAAGGGCAGTTCGAATGCTGGGAGGGTCTTGGGCGCTGAACACTAAAATTTCATCTTCACTCTTTTATGTCCTAAACTGCTTTAATATTATACGACAATTCCCGCTTCCATACAAATCTCATATGACAATGTGTCATGTTTTGTCTGTGAGTCCTAGTTATAAGATCGGAGATCAGGTGTCGACTTTAGCCCAACAAGCAATCCCATAGGCCTCAGTCTTGCTCCTTTATGCTCATCCATTTACTTTTTGAATTACAAATACAGAAACATGGAGATTGAATGGAACTAGAGTATACGCTTGAAATAACAAATCAATTTGAAATGATCACATTATGCAATGAGATCTGTATTCCTATAGCAAGAGCTTGAAGCTCGGGCTATGGTCTCGAGCCTGAGAGGCAATCTTTGTGGCCTAGGTCTTGTTCATGCTCATCATAGGATTTATCTCTTTGTCGATTCCAACTTTGTACCACAAAGTACCAGATCTATAGAACTCTTATGTACATTTTAATGTTTACGTTTATAATTTAGTTTTTTATCATTTAACAGAATGAATCATGTTTTGATGAAGAGAAGTATTCATCTCTCCTTTTCTCATTGAGTTCTGACTCTGTCTTGTGAGTGCCTATGATGGCTCTTGTTTTCCTTTGAATCATCTTACTTGTTTATGGTCTACAGAGTTAAACCTTCATTTGGACGATAGCACTCCTAGTAATCCTTGATCTTACGGAAGTTAGTAACTGAACTTGCAGGTCTATGCCAAGTCCCCCGTGGTTACGGATCATCTATTGGAGCCTGTCAATGCCCGAGTGTAGGAGGTGGCCCCACTTGGAAATGTTGAGGACTTGCTTATTCCCATCCAAGCAGTTCGACAGGTTGGCAATCTTAACTAGATGTATCTGGAGGGTCCTCTAGAACTAGAATTCTCCACTTGCTCCTCCCAAGGCTCAAACATTGAGAGGGTTCTATTCTCTCAATCATTGACTACTTTTGAAATTTGCACTTGTGATCATAAGGATTTAGAGGTCACATTAGCATTACATGAGGATGCTGACATCTTCATTTTGTGTTGCGGTAGTTACTGATCAATTGTTGATTGGTGCAATTGCAATGTATGAGAACTCCACACTAATGGAAATCTCTTCATTTGCTTTTATATGATTTTATTGTAGACTATTATTATTAAAGGCATTAAGCCAAGTGCTTTCACTACAATGTGTTTATCTCCTCATTTTTTTGTTGCGAGGAATATGCATTGCACTTGGGTATGAATGTATAATGCAGAACAAGGAGGATCTGGGACCCGATGACTATCCTCAGCAAATCACTGCTTCTCAACTCCATTCAAATGTAGAGACTAGAGAGTCTTTCTAGTGATGAATTGGGGGAGGAAGACATCCCTGGAGTGCACAAGGATGATATGGAAGACGATATTAGACGATCGCAAAAAATGGACACTGTCTCTATTATTTCGAGCTTGCGATTAACTACCTTTGACCAATCTTGGATGAGGATTCTGCTCTGTAGGTTGGTGCCTATACTGATGGTACCTCCAACACTCGAATGCAACTTGATGGTACTAGAAAACCAATTCAGCGTTATGAGGAGGGTGCGAGGGTTTTCTATGTGTGTGTTAGATGAATAAGAGCAGACCTCCGTTTTCTCAAAGGCAAAAAAAGAGAAATGGAGGCCAATATGGAATTTAGTGAACGACAATTTCAACAATCACTTAGGGTCTCAAGCTGGGGTCAAGCACTTGGTGGATTTTAAGTTCTTTGTCTATGATGGCAATCATAGACGAATTGCCTAGATGAATCATATTCAGAGACTACACGCAAAGGTGAAGATTTGGCACATCAGTGTAGACTCAATTGTTCTGGACACGCGTAATCGGATAGGGGTGGCAATGCAAGCCATGCACGATATTCATAAGTAAGTTTGGTGAGTTCATGAATACTCATGTTGAGGCCAATCCTTCATTTGTAATTCACAAATTCATTTCTAGTTTTCTTTAATAGTTGCCATCTAATTCAGTATTTGTTTGGTGTCATAGGCAAATGGAGAACCCTCACATCAAGACTAATCTCGTTCACACTCTTTATAGAGTCCAGAAATATGGAGTCATGGAATTGGAGAAGTTCAAAGAGCTTCTGAGTGCAGACGAGGTGAAGACTTGCCTGCAAAATAATCGCACTAAGTGGTATTCAATGCCCCTCGAGGTTTTTACCTCATTCATATTCAAGGTATAAACTTTAATACATAATGGTTCTATTTGTTTATATGCATCTCAAGTATTCCATCTACCGAATGCTATCCTATTCACATGTGACATATGGTCTCCACATCAAGAGATTTATGCGGCTGCGGACGTCGCAGTTTGAAAGTATAACGAGGATATTCCTGTCGATCAAATCACAAAGGCAGGTGTGGTTGTTGCAATGAGGAGCTCTATAAGAGACTCTACGGAGAAGTTCTACAAGAAATTGTCAAAGATTGTGGCCGTAGCCTCTCCATTTCTTGGACAAGACTGGCTTACTTAGGTATGTCCAAATTCCATGTGAATTTATCCTTTGGGCTCGACGGGTACATTTTGATCTTTGCTTTTAACCACTGTTTATTTCTTTAATGCAGATCGAAAGGCATTGGAACCTCTATACAATTCTAGAATTAACTTTGGAAAAGTTACAAATGATTTGCACGGCTAAGTCAAACTAGAGTACAAGGTAAAATGGCTACAGTGGTTGAACGCATCTGGTCCTACTAGAGAGGCTAGAAGATTTCCAACGTGACCGGTGAACAAGGAGAAATTGTTGTTGTTTCTGGCTAGGGCATGTTGGTATGCTAGGATAAGGAATTCGTCATTCCAGTCTATTATAATTTTCTTTAATCTTATTTCAATCTAATTTGTCAATTCCATTCCCAGCTCACTTTGGACATATGTTTGTTTAGCTCGAAGAGGCCGCCATGAAGATGTTCAAGAATATTGTCCGCTCAAATAATATTCCCATTAACATGGCCATCCCTACTGAGCCAAAAGAACTACTAGACTATATTGAGGACTGGAGAATGAAGCTCTAGAACATGGCCTACACAGGTATGTTCAAGGGGGCCGACGCATTCAAGAAGTTAGATACTTTTAAAGATTTCAGAGGGGCGATTCTTGCAGTGAAGTGCATTATTTACAGGTATTCATTTATAATTGATAGATTGGTTCAAGTACAAGATAGTTGGCTAAGGCTTGTTGGGCCTGAGAGTCTATTATTTTTTGCCTTCTTCTTTCACTTTTGTTCTATCCACTTTTGATCAACGGTGGTAGCTTTTCTGTATTTTCCTTTCTTTGTATTTGTCATAGACATTTGTTTCTTGGATTTGATGTTGTTACCAAAAATTTGAATTCATATTGGTTTTACTGTTCTTTTTTCATTTATTGTGGTATCTCTATGAATTGACATTGTACCAAATGTTTTCATGTGGCTAGGTATTTCAAATTCAAGTTCTACAGCAAAGGGGCTATACAAAAGGCAAACTTGCCACCATTCCTAACCACGTGGTTGGACAGATCCTCCTCGGATTGCATGTTCTCAGCTTGGCATATGAAGAATTGGACTACTCCACACTAGTCCTCCAGGCGTGCTCGTGGTATCTCGAGTGTAATTTCGGAACAACTCCAACGGAAGAGGAGGCTCTCTTCAAGTCCTTGAAGCAGACAACGGTAGTAGAACCAGAGTTTGATGAGTTTGCTTTACTTGAGGGTGATGCCAAAGCTAGAGCAATTGCAAGACAAGAGGCAATAGACAAGAAGGAGGAGAGATGGAAGGAAGCACAAAAGAAGAACAAAGCTACCAAGAACAAGAGGCTTGCCTCAAAGGCTGAGAAAGAGGAGGAGAAGAGCAAAAAGAAGGGAACAAAGAGGAAGGCTGAGACACCTGTACGTGAGGGGGCAACGGTATCCATTGACAACATGGATACGTCATCTGGATTCTTCCTCCCTCAGGATCGTCTAGTGCATGGTCTACTTCCACGAGTTCTAAATCTTCTTTTAGTTCCTGACATCGACAAGTGCATCTGAACTTGTCGGTGGATGACCTGCCCGGTAATGATAAGGCATTCAAGAGCGTCTTAGCCTTTATGGACATGGTAAATCTCTTTCCATAGTACTTTGATTTCTTTGTCTTGAAGTTGTCCACACATGTACTACTAGTGTATATGAGATATATTTGATAATTTGACCTTCTTTCATATCTAACTATCTTATTTATGCTTCATGTATCAATATACTTACGACATTTGTATGGATTGGACATGAACCTCGATGTCATTTACATCATGCCACTGACAAAGGCAGACACTTCGATGGTGTACTCAGCACACAACCTAAGGTGGACTTGATCATTGTAGATGTTCTGGAAGGGCTCCACGTACCAAGTGTTTCAGCTCCACCTGATCCCATTCCAAAGTGGAATGAATTCTCACCAGATTGCCTAGTTGGATTCTTTGACTTTGCTCAAAAGTACCTTCACGACAACGGTGGTGTGCTGCTGATGTATCCACCTCCCTCTGCTCATCACAAAAGCCATATCCTGCCAACGGATACAACTAAAACGGTATCATTTTTTGTATATTATAATTCATGTTTTGTTTGAATTTGTGTGTGAATCATATTGAATGCATTTTTTTTCTTGTAGACGATGTGCTTTGCCATATCGCTCCTCGTTAGATAATCAAGTCCAAAGTTAGTATCTGCATTTCCATTTCAGGTTGTGCCGTCACATCAAGAGGTTGGTGTCGATGTGTCCCAAGACGACATACTGCAAAATTTCTACAACAAATTTGATGTTACCATGAATGGCAAGGCATGGACCTCGGGAAAAGGCCCGCCAATTCATGCAAATGCTCATCGAAGCCCTTTGTGAGCTAGGAGATGTTGTCGTTGATTGCATGGCATCAATTGGTAATTTTGTAATATTTTTCCTAATTTTCTTTGTCAATTGTCACATAATTCATTGTACAACTTGTCGCAGTACAAGGCAAGCTATTTCCCCGTTATACTCCCCAAAATCACTCTAGAGCATAACAAAAGTGACTCTAAAGATCGAACCCATGAAATTTTGTGAAGCATCTACCCTATTTATGATTCTAAGCTCAGTTAGTCTCCAAACTCCACCTTTCCGGTCCTAGTACTGCAACCGGAAACAACACAACAGTAGAAATTATGACCAAACTCCCACTACTAGAAAACGCTGAAATTTCAACACAATTCTGTTGATTCGGTCGAGTTGTTCCGGTCACTGTACAACTCGACCGAATCAACAGAATTGTATTGAAATTTCAGTGTTTTCTAGTAGTGTCCCTTTTCTTTCCGGTCTGTCAAACTACAACAATACCAGAACCCTCTAACTTTCGGTCCTGGGATACCGCTCTTAGACCGATCTATTTCGGTCTATCCTCACTCAATACAACCTCCTATCCGGTTAAGTTTTGCCTTTGTTTTACCATCAAAGGGTTCGCCGCTTGATTTTGAAAGTGGCAGGCCCGCCACTCCTTCCGTGACTTATAGTGGCTGAAGACCCACTATCCTATCTTCCAATCTCCTATTCTAATCTGGATCCGGTTTGATCCTTTCCGTAGCCCAGATGACAATCCACATTACAGGTCACACAAAGATCCCCCGTACGATCCGCTCATACTACAACAACCTTGATATTAAGTTCTATCCGTGCAAAGTCAGGTGATTACAAGTGTACCCGTCCGTTCCAACGACAACTAAAGCCTTTCCGTTTGCCAAATAAGACAGTGAGATCTCACAAAAGTTCAAACACTCAACCGGATTACCCACCCAAGAGTTCTAGTGCGACTAAGGAATTCCTCCCTATCCGCCCAGCCTAGCAACGACTCTCTCACCCGGAATACTTTACCTTAGAAGCGCTGAGGAACTGGAATCCACTCCTAACTCTTACTACCCACTCACGTACACTTAGATTCAAACCACAACACCAAAGGGAGAAGATTACTCCAAAAAAAACATGTACACTCCTAACTCTTCACCACGCATCCCTGCCAAGAACTGGAAAGACGCATAAAGAAGAGTAAATAGAATACACAAAGAAATTTCAGAAAATATCATCTCCCATCTCCTTCACAGAGAATGATTTTATATACATTTGAAAATTGTACAAAGGCAGAAAGTGCCCCTGAAAGTCTGCGCGGAACTTTCGACTCGTTCCTAACTATCCGGCCATCCAGTCCGATCCTATCTATACTTTACAAAATACAGTGCTTCCTAACTACTCCGCAATTCCTATATTTAGCGTGGGACTTCCGGGTTCCTACCTCAGTTGGTTGAACACCTTAGATAGATTTTGATTCCGCTCTTCCACTGTAGGATCTAAACTTTCGGGTTCCGTCTCCAGATCAATCAATTGATCTTCCATGTCGGTCCGCGCCGTACTTCATTTGTTTTTCTTGGATTGGGGAGTAAAACTCTTCCTCTCCTTGGTTTCTGTTCCTTCCGGAAAGAACTCCGATAAGGAAATGTCAGAGAGGTGGATCAGAGATCCGGTCAGCCTTTGGCTGCACTCTTCCATCCGGTCGGCAGCCTCCCTTGCTCCCGCCATCGCTATCTCCACATGACTGGTGAAGTCTGTCAAAATCCGTGCCATCCGGGAACCATCTTGTCCTGGAGCCATCCTTCATCGAACAGCTTGGCCTTGGCAATTGTCGATCCGGTTTATCCAAAAGCCGCCTTCACTTGTTTTGCGACCTTTTGTGTTTCCGCCGCCACATCCTATGTGGCGGCGATGTCCTCCTTGAGAGTAAGATTCTCCGCTCTCAAGGCATCGACTTCCCTCTGAAGTTGTCAGATCTCTACCTCCCTTTTCCGGTTCTCCTCCGGATTGGAGATGCAGTCCACAACTCATCCCGGGAGCATGCTGTTCGGTGTCGCTCCTACCATCTTAGCAATCGTTGCAAGACTGATCCGCTTGCATTCCCAATCCCCTCAAATGTTGGAGAGGAATGAGATGAGGTTGTCAAACGGATCCTCGGATTCCAACTCTTCCGAGTTTGTCTTCCCTACTTCCGGTCTCTTCTCTGGAGCGGACTTGTCTTTTGGAGGTGTCCCCCTCCCGTGCCATGGTGTTGTCTTGTGCCTTTTGAACAATCTAACACCCTCCTCCTCGTCCTCTTCTTCCATCTCCGGATCGGATCCAGATCCTTCCTCTTCCTCCTTGTCAGTTTCCAACTCTTCGTATTTTAGAATAGTTTCCTGCACCTTCCAAGTCTTCTCCTCCGTGTCTGTCAGGAGCTGATTATGGTGGTAGAGGTGGAACAAGTAGGGGCTGATTGGTGTAGCCCTACTCTTTTCCACCCTACCTACTAGTTGGAACACCAAATTAAAAATGATCCGGGCCCAATCTGCTTTTCGGTCTTCGCTCAAAGCATTGAAAATCGTGTTACCAAGGGTAATAGTGACCCTTGTTGGCTTCTCCAGGTGGAGGATCGGAATTAGAAACTTTAACAAGTTCCGGTTCCGCTCATCTTCGCAGTCTTTCACTGCGTATTTGTCTTTTGGATTTACCGGTCCCTGAAACTTCCCTTTGATGTACTCATCCTTCCGGCTTGCCATCCACAAGCCTGCCGTCTGGAAGTTGTACACTGCCTTAAATATGTCTTCTTTCCAGCGAGATGGATTCCCCCGGACCGTGTTGTCAAATTGGTTTGACAACTTTCTAATCAACTCTCTCACCATCCGATCCTCCTTGAATCCCCAAGGTTTGTCTACCAACCCTAGGCAACCCATGGCGGTGAGATCATCCATCAACTGGCTCCATTCTAGTTCCGTGGAGGGAATGACCGGAACTACCTTCCGGAGTTTCACCTCGTTGGCACTAGAAGGTTTGTTTCTTCTCAGTTGAGACATGGGCACAGCTTGGTCACTCAAATACCTTTCTGATTCTACCTTACTTTTTTCTCCTAGCCGCACGTCCCGTTCCTCACTGTCTCTCTTCCGATCTCAACCGGAACACCCTAAAACCCTGCAATGCACAAAAATCACACACATCCGCGCTAGCAAGTACTCTATACTTCGCACACACAAAAATATATAGCACAGCGCTAAAATGAAAAATGTAATATGCGCGAGAGAACGTCTCACCAAGCAAGGTGGTAAATGGGATCCCCTGGATTGGCCAACCTTTATATAGCTAAGGGGACCCCCACTTGAAGAAAATTATGTCCAAATCAACAGAAAATCAGCAAAAACTTGTTGATTTGGGTACTGCAATGACCGTTTTTACATTTTTTTGTTGATTTGAGCTCAAGCTAACACAATGGTTAACAAATTTTTGTTGATTTGAGCACAAGTTAACAAAATGGTTTAACAAATTTTTGTTCATGTGAATAGTGCAACAACCAAATCAACATGTTTTTGTTCAATGTTTTAGGTTTGTTTTGGGTTTGTTTTGGGTTTGTTTTGGGTTTGTTTTGGGTTTGTTTTGGGTTTGTTTTGGGTTTGTTTTGGGGTTTGTTTGGAGGGTTATTTTGGGGTTGTTTAGGGGTTTGTTTGGAGGGTTGTTTTGAGGTTGTTTCGGGATTGTTTTGGAATTGTTTGGGGAAGTATTTTGGGGTTGTTTAGGAGTTTGTTTGGGATTTGTTTGGGTTTTGTTTGGGATTGTTTGGGGGTTTGTTTTGGGTTTGTTTTGGTGTTGTTTTAGTATTGTTTTGGAATGCTTTTGGATTGTTTAAGGAATTTTTTAGAATTTTTCAAAAATTATGAATTTAGAGTTCAAATTGTATTTTATTTTCAATTAGATTTTGAATTCCATTGAAGATCTAATTAAATTCATAATGTAATTCAACTTTGATTCAAATAAATTGATTGTATAAAAGTTTTCAACATATGAAAGGCCCATAATTGCTTTTAAATATAAGTCTTCAAAGCAAGGCTGAAATCTTCATTTATGTTTATTTTTTCAACATATTTAACTAGATGATCTAGCTTGTACTTATTTTGACCTATTATTCCCTCTTGAAATTGTAAAATAAAAAACTTCACCAATTGCAACATCATAATGCTTAGATTTAAAAAAAATAGTGTTTCATTCATCCCAAATGATTAAATTTTATTTTTCAAAAATTTTATCCGAAAAATTAAGGTATATATCAATTCTACAATTATTTTACAATTTTCTATCATATGCTAAAAAAATATGTTAGAGAATCTATATTAAAAGTTGCAACAATAAATATTTTATATTCATGCTTGGAAAAAATGATAAGTCAATAGAAATTGAGATTGATTTACAACATTCAATGAAAAGAATTCTAGTTAAGATTTCCAAACCTAATGGTTGCAATGTACTAAAATCAACAATTTGCATCCTGTTTTTTTAATTTGTTTTGAAAATATTTAAAATTGTATTAAAAAAAATATTGAAATTTATTTAAGTGTAGAAATTCCACTTTAAATTGGAAATTGAAATTCTTCATGAGTTTTACCTCCCTAATCTATATAGAACAATTTGAAACTTCTCACAAAATTAATATTTTAGAAAACCAGTTTCAAATTCCTATTTATTTGAAAAATACATTCAAATCTACTTTGCTTACATGCATACATACCTAGAAAACCTATACATCATATAATAACTTTCTCATGATGTAATCAAAAGTTATAAAACTTGTGAGTCCTTCAAACTATCCCTTCACCACTTATTCTGTAAAAATTTTAAAGGAAAAAAAAGGGAATTCAATTTCTAAATACATGAACAAAAAGACTAGCTATATAGTCAAAAAAAGTCTACTTTTTTCTTTAGGGATCTAAATTTTAATTTTAATTTCTTTAATCTCTAAAGGACCATTGTCCCCTCGGGGGACAAAATAGATTTTGGGTAGGTTTGTATGATTTAAATTTTTAGTAATACTTTTTGAAACTTTCTCATAAGATAGGAAAATTTATTAGCTTCGTGGGAATATCAATTTTATTTCAATTGGTGTCCGAGAGCAAAAGTTATGGCATCTTAAACATAATTTTCATGTCACCGGGCAGAAAAAGAAATCTACAAAAACTTGAAATTAATTCTTTAATTTTTTTTTTTCTTGAAGATCATATTTTTGTGTACATGTGAAGCTTTGATTCATTCCATTTGGATTAGTAATGTGAAAGTTACAAACAATCTTGTTTTTTGGGCAATTTGAGCATCTTTTTGAAAAAATAACTTGTAGGATTCAATTTTGAATGCAATTTTCACAATTTTTCAAAAGAAATTGTTGAACAAGGTTAAGTTTTCTATTTAGAACAATCTCACCATTGACATTATTGTGTTTCAATCCCATTTTAGAGCTATTAATGATTTATTTTTCTTTCAATCTTTGACCTACTTCTACTTAATAATTTAAAAAAAAATGAAAATCAAGAGTTTTTATTTTTATTTTATTTTTAATTCTATTTTTTCAACACAATTCTTCAACATAATTTTTTTTTAAATATTTAAATTCTAGACGAAGAATTTTCAAATTCTAATTTAGAGCTATTCAAATTGTATGTTCTACATTACAAAAAACTTGAATATAAATTGTGTTTAAATCACCTCCTAGTAAAATGTTTGCCAAATATTCATAATATCTTAAATTGAATTGAAGTTCTTGTCACTAAAATTTCAATACATGTGGAAATGTTTAAACCACCAAGTTTGACATTCTATGTGTAATAGGAATATTTTCTATTAACTTAGTAATTTAAAATTCAGTCTTTTTCAACTCAGCAGACTTTAGAGGCTGTTTTCTTATAGTATAGAAACTTTTTTCAAAAAACTTAAAACTAGTAAAAGTTGTAAAATCAAGTTAAGTTTCATCTACAACAATCCTTTTGTGATTTAAAGTCTCCAATTGAAAGTTATGGGCAAAATTCAGAGAGGGTTTTGAATGAAAGTTTTTTTTGACATTTGTAAACACTGTCTCTAAATTTTGCCCATAACTTTCAATTGAAGACTCAAAATCACAAACGGATTTTTGTAGATGAAACTTAACTTGAATTTACAACTTTTATTAGTTTCAAATTTTTTGAAAAAAGTTACTATACTATGAGATAACAGCCCCCAAAGTTGACTGATTTGAAACAACCAAGTGTGTTAAACACATATGACATCAAAGATTGTAATCAAATGAACTATAAACTCTATCCTCATTTTGTATAATTTTGGGTTTATTGAGTCTACTATTGTAAACCTCCTTATTTATGCAATGTAATAATTTTTGCCACTTGTGATCAATGTCTTATCTTTACGCTTTATTTTTTTGATATTTACATTGTAATTAGTATAATTATGGCACAATTTCAATGAACTACCTTTCTTTGTAGATTTTCATTTATTGTATTCATTAATTGTATTCATTTTTGTTCATTTCAATTTATAAATTTTTCAAATAAATTTTCATCATTTGAACAATGTTTATATCATCATGATTGCACTTCTATGTATTATGGAACTTTTTAATTTAACTTAAACATTCGTAATGTAGTATTTTTGAAATCAGCAAACTTTGAAGGTTGTTTTCATATAATGAATCAAGTTTTTTGAACAAACTTTAAATTTAAAAAAGTTAGAAAATCAAGTTAAATTTCATCTCCAAAGATCCGTTTGAGATTTGAAGCCTCCAATCAAAAGTTATAAGCCAAAATCAGAGTGTATGTTTGAAAAGTCATTTTCTGTTACATTTTTTAACGTACAGTCTGGTTTTGGCTCATAACTTTTTATTGAAAGCTTCAAATCTCAAACGGACTTTTGGAGATGAAATTTAACTTGATTATTCAACTTTTCTTAGTTAAAAGTTTTTTCAAAAAAGTTGATTTACTATATGAAAATGGGATCCAAAGTTTGCTGACTTTAAAAATTAGAGAAAAAAAGTAAATAAATCCAAAAAAAAGCCCATTGTAGTCACTTCACATGGTGTGTGGTGCAATGGTAAGAGCCTTGCACCTCAAGCAAGAGGTGCAAGGTTCAAACCCTTGAGCCCCCACCCGTACAGTTGGACCCCTTAGGGCTACCTAGGTGGCGGTTGCCACTTGGCGGTCGTTCATTGGTTGGACCCCCTTGGGGTTGCTTAGGTGGCGGTTGCCACTTGGCGGTCGTTCATTGGCTAATCCCTTTTTTTTTTTAATTTCATTTTGTTGAAGTCCAAATTAACAAAAAAATTCAACACTTTGTTGAAAATCAACACTTTCTAGTTAAAATTAACAACAAATTTAACATTTTTTTGTTAGAAGACAACCAAAAAGTGTTAATTTGGACATTCAAATCAACACTTTTTAGTTACAAAATGTCCAAATCAACACGTCCAAATCAACAACTAAAATCAACACTTTTTTGTCTACAATTGTTGATTTGGACATGATTTTTTCTACTAGTGCCCTGATTAGGTCATCATGACTCAATTCGTTCTGATCTATTCCGGTCCTCAACCTATTTGCTCAAAATCTAATCCGCTCATGACAGAATCCGGACATATTTATTCCGGTTATAAGCTATTCCGGCCAGATTCTGTTTCCGTATTTGAACTAGATTAGATCCGGTTTGGATACTACTTCATTTCTTTGGCTTATTTCCGGTTCTTCCTTATCCCTAAACCGGATTATACTTCCTAGCAAGGAATTCCAATCCAACTTTTGGATAATTCACAGAAAACCAAAAATTTAGGTTGCGACACAACTAATGTATCAATTCTGTGTACTTTTTTTTAATCATCAGGGGCAAGTATTCAAGCCGGTCGTGCAACGTGGCGTCATATTATAGCTTTTGAGGAAGATAAGGCGATCTATAACGCCGTCATTGCTCCAATGATGCAGACGGAGGTGGTTCCTCAGATCGAACCGCCGTGCCTTGAGTTTGAAGTTCTAGATCTCGAAGATGAGGTGGTTGTGGCTCAGCGTATTGTCAAGACAACACGATTCAATAAGTAAGTCTGTCTTATTTCTCATTCAATTGGTATGTCTGTCCAGGTACCTCATCTTCATCTAATTTTGGGTTCACTCCTTTCTGTAGGCAGGCCCAGGAGGTGAGGATCTTCAGACAAGTTCCTTTTTTTGGAAGACCGGGATTTTTGCCGAGCCCACCTAAAGCTTTTGAGTTGCCCGTCTATGCAGAGGCGCTTTTGTGTAACTTTGTGGCATTTGACCCTAGGCCTTCCTCTCGGCCATGTTCTATATGTCCTTGTGCTCTACAGTTTGTAGATGACTGTGCCATAGAGTCAAATTCGGATACATCATATACATAGTGTACTCCGACCTTAGGCCACTAGTAGAAAATCTGAAATTTGTGTCATTTTGGTCACGTTGTTTTGGACAAAATCTAACAGAAATCTATTGAAAAGCAATAGATTTCTGTTAGATTTTGTCCAAAACAAAGCGACCAAAATGACACAAATTTCAGATTTTCTACTAGTGGGCCACTAGACTGGATGTACTGTTGCACAACACTTCTTTTTTTATGGCTTTCTGGGTTTTATGAGACACATGTTCTCTAATTTCATTTATAATTTGAAGTCTTCTTCCTTTGGCACAAATTCTTGACCTCTGCAGAAGTACCAAAACTATACTCTTGCACAAACTTCTAATGGTTGCAATGTGAAAATGATTTTTGTTTGGTTATTTGAATAGAACAATAATTTCCTCTTCCATATTTCTAAGACCAGAATAATCCGTGTTCCTAAAAGTGGACATGTGGACTCAGTTTATGAGGGCAAACCGAGTGTCCAGTACACATTCACACACTTGTCATCACCTTAATGTAAATATGCATGGTTCAATTGTTTTTTTATGTGATGCGGTTTGTATAGACGGAAATGACAGCGAGTCAGCGACCCTACATATCTCAAAGCCCATTCCCATTAAGCCAAAGCTCTGGCCATCCGTTATACGGTTAGGCCATGCACAAAACATTGTAAGCGCCATAAGAACGGTGTGATCGTCCTTTGGTCAACCACACCATCTTGTCGTTGGTCCTTTCCTTCATCGGATAGCGCACTCCAATTATAGACCACCCGTCCATCCGGATATTTTAAGGTCAGGTGGCTATAAAAGAGAAGGCGCCCTCTTCTTCAATCCAATTGGTTGTATCTCATGAATTGGTAGGGGTTTAATTCTTGGTTGAGAATGCGTTTAATTTTTAGTTGACAATGAGAATGGTCAAGGATTATGTCCGTAAAAGGTAACGGAAAATAATCCTTCTTTGTAGCTGCATTCAGCTTCCGGACGTCTTGACATACTCGGATTTTTACCTTCCCATCAACTCCAACCTTCTTTGGAACTACCACAATGGGTGATATCCATTCCGAGTGGTTGACTAGATAGATAAATCTGGCTTCCAACAGTTGGTCTATCTCTTCCTTTACCATCAAGGAATACTTCGGATTGAGCCTGTATTGACGTTGTCGGACTAGAACTGCTCCTTCCACTAGATCAATTCGGTGTTCTCCTAGCTCAACCGGAATTCTGTTTAAATTTGATGATGTCTAGGCAAAGACATCTACGTATTTCTTTAGCAACTGCACATAACCTTCTTTCTGCTTTTGGATGAGAGACTTTCCCAGGAAAAAGGGTTTTCCTTTCTCTACATCCACCTTCTCATAATCCGCCAGATTCATAATGTTCTTAATTCGATCTGGTTCCTATTCTTCTGGATGAACCAAAAAATTACACCAGGGAATGTCAGATTTGTTCCCACTGAGCCCTACTGGAGTTAGTTTACCTTTGTGTATTTGATTCCTGATTCATTCCGATGTCAATGGAACACTTGACTCGCCCAACAATCTGTCGTCCTCTTGGCTTACTAAGAGATTCGGGTGACTGTTTGCTTCCAATTCTCCCAACTCTAAAGTGGATTGAAGGAACTAGAAATCAGTTTTGGTCATCTCGTCAAACTCATCAATAAAGTATGTTGCCGTGGAGGTGGAGTCCTCAGGGTCAGACCAGTCCGTCGTGTATCCTTTTGATTTGCTTGTCTCTCCTTTGTGTTCCCCCATCTTCCAAGGGATCCGGACACCTAATTTTCCGATGACAAACTCTTTATGACCCCAATCCACGATAACTCTTGCAGCGTATAACCATAGTCTTTTGAGCAAAATAGGAAATGGTCTTCCCTTGTCTACCCGGATACACTATAAGAAACCCGCATTTTTTGTGATGGTAGTAGAAAACGCAGCATGTTTTTTCAGATGAGAAGGTGTTACAAAGATGGAAGTAGTAGGTGGCACAATGAAGGCGGACGTAGTAGAAAACATGTGAAGGATGTTAATAACAATTATGTTCTTTGGAACATCACAGGAAAAAATGTAATGTTATTGATTGCGTCCAGTAAAATGTCAGAATACAATGTTGACTAAGTCATCTGGCTTGAATGAAGGTCGCTTTTATGAAGTCACAGGACATTAACAGGAAATGCATAAACATGAAGTTTGTATGAATTTAGATTTTTGTTTAATTCTTTTTCAGTGTACAACATGTGCAGTTCCTATTTGTTTTATTTCAATTTGTGATGTACAACCAGAATTCAATCTCTCTTCAAGACTAATGTTCGCATTTCCTGAAGTACCAAACGACATTAGAAGATTCTTCACCTACGTGCACACTCTAATGCATTTTGCACATATACAGAAATATTCAATAACATTATATATTCAATTGCTAGGTGCTGCATATTTGCTGCACACAAGTTACTGTATCTTTGATTATATTGTTCAAGTACTTATACGTGCTCAATTATAAAATTCTTGAAGAATTAATTAGTCATAAATTTTTTAATTTCTCGTAGTATACTACTATTGAAATAGAATTTCAGAGCAGTGGAGATATTGTTTCATTTGAAATGAATTGTACACAAGTGAGCTTCATACATAGCTGTAGCGGTGAAATTCAGTTCTTGTGTCACACAAACTCTGTTAGCACAATAAGTTCACGAGTATTTACAATGCTTGTATCTTTTGTTCTATACAATGTACATTTAAAAAACTACAAATATGTGCGTCAATTCGACACTAGTACATCGTGAACTCTAATGCGCAACATAATTTAACAATTGAAGGATAGCATTGTGTTTTTTGGCTACATGAGAATTCTGGGCAGGTACCTACAAGCACAGATTTTCATATATATTTGGGGCTGAAATTTTAAAGGAATGTGGGGGCAAGGATTATCTTTCATATTTACCAGAGTTTATGACATTTGGAAATATGAGTTAGAAGTTATAGCGTAATATGTTATTTTTTGCCACAGCTGGGCAATTTGGGCACATTAGAGAAAATCACTTTTTCCTGAAACAAAAATTCTGAATTCATTTTCTAGTGTTTTATATACACGAAAAGCTTTGAATCATTCCATTTTGATCAATGAGTCAAAAGTTCTGAGGATTTTCTGTTTCCGGGCAGTTTTGGATTTCATACTCTAAAATAAACTTTGAAATCCTTTATCTTACCCAATTTTCAAAATGTTTGGACAAAAATAAAACCGTAGGATGTAGATACATTATTACAACATTTTTGCCTTTGGGATTGCAAATTTCCAATTCCATATTTAAATTTTCAATATTTTAGTATTTTTAATCATTCTCTACTACTACGAACTTAACATTTTTTTCCTATATGCTGTACTATTCCAAAGGATCTGAAATTTTTCAAGCATGTGGCCAACTTATTTAGGAAAAAAAATCTCAAAAAGCACCACTGTTTAGGTCATTTTTTCATACAAATGAGAGCTTCTGAAGTGCAGCTGCCATGCTTTCCGTAGGGTAAAAAAAAAATATTTAGTTAATTTGAACATTGCTTATATCTTGCAATGCACATGCTGGAAATGTCTGAAATTTTTACCAAATGTTATTCATACAATGTTATACAAGATCCTATGGTTAGATAGGCCAAAAAAACTTTTTTTCTAGAATTATGGTACTCATATTAGAAATGGCAGTTTTGGAGCATTTTAGGTGAAAGTACAGTGATGGTCCTTTAAGGGTTCAGAAATCCACAAAATTTCATTTTTCACCTTTCATACATGCCATAATACAACTGAAATTACTGTTTTCATTTTCCCCCTTTCTCCTTTACTGTATAGTGCCTTCGCTCCTTCAAGGCTTCATACAATGCTATTCATCATTACAAAAACTTTAATTCTCTGTGCATTCTGCCGCATATGAATTAGTGTTATACAAGACGTACCTTACATATTGAATCCCTATGAACATGATTGGCCATTATACATTTATAGAATTCTTACACATCGCCGAAAAAGTGACAGTACATCTGCCTTGTTTGCAAGATCATTTGAAATGAATTCACCTGATGTTATGCATTTCAGTTGTACTCACTCGTTCACAAGGTTCGTCGCAGTGTTCACTAAGAATCACTCAAAGTCATACAATGTGCAATGCAGTTTCGTTAAAATTATGAAATGACGAATATGATGAGCTGATATGTACACTTCTGTTTTCTTTTATGTTCCGAGTAGCATTATCCATACTAATATGCACTAGCACTACTTCTTCAAGGACATTTGCATGAATGTACATGTATATGTCAGACGCATCTATGAAGACTTGATTTAGAAAAGTATTGTATATTATACATGATGTACACACCAAATATCATCCGCAGCATTATTCTATGAATAACAGCGTACTATACAATTTTTGCAACGTCATGCAAGTCTCTGGTCTCCTTCGATGCTAAGATGTATGTACCGTCAGTTGTTGATGTCGCTCGAATTGGATCAGACTCCATCATTTGTGGTTGTAGTACTACAAAGTTAACGTTGTTTCTAGCATCCATAACGTTCGGTTCAGACATCGGAAACTGCAGTTGCACACGTCTTCCCCTAACATCTGTTTTGCAAACAACTTTCCACCCACGTTTGTGTGGGTCGTCGGAAAAAAATACCTGCTGATAGTGCAGAGGAAAAGCAAAAGGAGTTTACATGCACCTTTCCATCCATGTGGTTGAAGTTAGCCAATGTGAACCCATACTTATCTCGTCTTATGTTAGGGTGCTGAGTGTCATCACTATTCCTCACCCAATCACACACCAAGATTGTTGTGCAGTGATTTCTATAATCCAACTCCAGAATTTCTTCAATGTACCCCACATAATCATCAGTTTGTTCAATCAGTCTTCTATTCCGAAGTCCCCAACGAAGTTGACGCGCAAAAGAAGCAACAACACAAGAGTCACGTGTAACAAGACCGACCTCAAAACTGCGAATCCACAAGTACATTCCAAAATAGTATGCCTCCCGATGTGAGGTCGCATATCGCTCTGGTGGTTGAGCATATTGTATGATGTCATCGTCGACGTGTTCCCCTACATCTTGTGCATGTTGCACGCGTGCTCGTAACCAATCCGCAAATGCTGGAAGGTCGCTCAATTCAGAGGGGTACTGCGTTCGTCCTGAAGCATTACGATTACGTGTTTGCTGACGAAACTGTTCACGCTCTTCCCAGCGACGTCCTCTTGCAAGTATGTATTCCCTACAAGACATTGCAGAACATTAAAGGCAGTACACTGACATAGCACCTAACCAATAAACAAACAACAACATTTCAAATGTTGCACGTCACGTCTGTCATATACAGAAGTTGTTTTTAACACACCCTGTGCAAAAGCAATTGTTCCTTTCACACACAATATGTTCTCATGAACAGTATGCCCTTCTGGACCATTTGTACAACAGTATAATAGTTCTACAAACATCCCTATAATTCAGTATAAATTGAGATACAAACTTCTAATGCTGTTGTAAAAAGCCATGAACGAAAATGTAGAGATATATAGTTCTGCACTCACTATCGCCAAACTTCCAATGACGCTGCATTGTCCAATACAAACGCATGTGCATAGGTACGCACGTCGTTCAACATCTTCCGTCTCTTTGATTGATCACTGCGTAGAACCTCATCGTTCATGCGAGCATCTTCTTCAGGGTCCCACACTCGGTGTGTTGTTCCTTCATATTCCTTCATGTACTCTGTGCAGAAACCAAGTGTGTCCTCCATGCGGTATCCTTCCGCTATGCTCCCTTCCGGATGTGTGTATGTCCTCACATAATCTTTTAATGTTTTCATGTATCTTTCAATAGGGTACATCCATCGGCAATGGACAGGACCACAAATGAATAATTGTTGAACAAGATGCACGGGCAAATGCATCATGATATTCAAGAACGTTGTCAGGAACTCCTTCTCCAGCATGCACATAGCTATTACCACATCCGACATCATGGCATCACAATCTGCCAGGCGTATCTCTTTTTTGCAGAGTTTCTGAAAGACTCTGTACGTTCTTATGATTGCTATACGCACGTTTTCATCCAAAACATTGCGCACCGCCACTGGGAGAATCTGCACAGTTCTTCACATTAAATTCAAATGCTCACTTCCCGTCTACATTCTTCTATATAGAAATAATACATACATGCTGAAGCATTCCATTCATTGTATATGTTTTCTTTCACATTTCAATTGTACTCCTATTTTAATGACGACAACCGTGCCATGGTCTTGAGGAAATGTTGATTGTGCAGCATGCTATCGTTATTCACATACAATACAAAATTCTATATAACATGACATGGCTTCGTTCCTGTTCCCTATTCCATCTAACATTATGCTGTACATTTTTGAAATATATTTGACGTCCTGCTTCAAAATTTTAAATTCTTCTATATTACGCCTCTGCATGCGAAATCAGTACGTGTGCGAATCGTACCTGCTGCATTAGGACATGATAGTCATGTGTCTTCATATATTGAAGTTTCCCATCCTTCAAACGTTTGTGGATGGAGCCCACATAGTTCGAAGGCGTCCGTATTTGCGAGATGATGTCCACAAACTCCTTTCGCTCATCAGGTTTCAGTATGTACTGTATGTGTGGCATGTAGAATGCATCTTGTTGCCGGCGTGCTGGTTGAAGCCATATTTCCTCACGAATTCCCAAATCCTTTGCATCTTGCCGACTACCGGAGCTATTGTTCATACCAAGTGCTGTTTTCAACATGTTCTCACACAAATTCTTCTCGCAATGCATCACGTCCAAGACATGGCGCTCAAGAAGATACTGTTCACAACATTACTTACATTGTATGAGTACATACATGACGTTCTATATAATAAGGTCGAACATGATACTACAGCCTTGTACACTTCATGTGATATGCACTGCATGTGCTATATTTCTATCATCACATTTGTATCCCTATACTTCAACATTTCTTATAGGAAAACAGAAACATTGCTTTCAATGTATGTGTAACATTTAATTTGTCAACTATACACTTGCACATTATAGAACAAATCAAAACTACGTCAAGCACATATGCTGTATGTCAATGCTTGTACAGTCCATTCACACTGCCTTGTACTAACCGTTCAAGTATGCAGTAAATGAAGCTAGAAATGCATGGGTTGAAGTACCTGCCAATACGGGAGAGAGTACAACTCACTCAATCGCTTTACAACAGTTACATGCACAGGGTCATCTTTCCCGTTTTCCTTCCCATCCAAATCCAAGTAAGATTGTCGCCAGCCTGCATATCTTATGACATCTTGCCCTGACATTACCGGAGGACTACCTCGATGCTCTACAGCACCATTAAAACGTCGATTGTGACGGTAAGGATGGTTACGAGGCAGATATCGGCGTATGCCACCATATACTATCTTCGAGCCTCGTACGCGCCATTGTCCTATTACTTGACCAGTCTTTGCCATTCTGGCATCTGTTTCTGGTCCACAAGGAGGACAACCCTTGTAGCCCTTACAACATAAGCCGGAGATGAGCCCATACGTTGGAAAATCTGATATGGTCCACATGAGCAGAGCACGTAATGTAAAACGTCTACATCCTTCCGCTTGTGAGAAATCCTGTGTAGGAACACTGTCCCACAAATCCAGTAGCTCCCTCAACAGCGGTCGGATGATGATGTCGGTGACATTTTCCCGGATATCAGAATACACAATGAAATGAAAAATTTCTTTGTCACAAACCAAGGTTCGAAATTGTATATGAAAATGAGCACTGGCTGTGTTGACGAGTTCGTGTTGCTGAGTTTGAAAGGATTCACACCATCCAATGCTAAGGCCAGACGTAGATTTCTTGGATCTGCTCCGAAGTCTCCAAAAACAGCATTCTCATCTATGTGCTTCCAAGCAGGGCTGTCCACTACAGAACGCATGATGTCGTCGTCACTGACATGCTTCTTGTAACCTGTCAACATGCCTGCTAGGTCCTTCGAACGCCACATTCTTTTCAATCGAGGTATGAGGGGAAAATGACGTATAACCTTCGTTGGAACGACATTGCTGCCACCCACCCAACTTGACTTTGAGCACTTAGGGCACATGTCTAGCATAGCGTACTCCTCTTCATAAAGCACACATCCGTCAGGACATGCATGAATGTTGTTGTAATTCAAGCCCAACTTCCGAATGGTCTTTTGCGCAACGTAATGACTATTAGGTAGTTTGTTTCCTTCTGGTAGCAAATCATGTGATAAATACTTGAGCAACTCGTCCGTAAATTTGTTGCTAACACGAAAAACTACACACATGTTCATGATGATAATGGTGGCTGACACCACGCTCGTTTTGGCGCCCTCATACAACGGTGTCGTCGCTTGTTCATACAGCTCTTCCATACCATCTAGAGTGTCCATATCGACGTCATCATTCTCAATTGCTTCTCCAAGTTCAGGGGCCTCCATATGCAACGCGTCCCCTCTATCGAAGGTCTCCATAACTTGGCGGTGCACTTCATGATATTCGTCAATATGCACTTCATCAGCACCAACATCGTCACTGTTAGGAATGATCGGATCCACATTCCTATGATTGGGGCTCTACATTGGTGCACTTTCATCATGCACAATGTCATTGTCATATGCAATGTCTTCTACCCATAGACCTTAGCGTGGATAGCCATCTGGAGGGTCTCCACCAATCATGGACTTCAATAAAAATGGATCTCGTCCAACAGTTGCTAGGTGGCTTCTGATCGTTTCAATACGTTTGCGCCGACCACCATGACAATCATTGCAAGGGCAGGGATACACCCTCACATCTTTCTCTGTATCCACGCGCAACTCTGTCTGCAATATAAGATCCTCAATGGGAATGTGCCTGAGCACACGTCCATCAACTGCTAGACGAACTGTGCTGCTGCGATGCTGGGATGCGGTATTCATGTGTACAATATTGCGGACACTGCATTCATATGCAACACACAATGTTTTCACTCAGCAAATGCATTGGCATGAACAACTCAACATTCTTCATAACTACAAATGAATGAAACTAGAAACATTTGTCACTGAATAGGTTCATTAGAACTGCTGTGTGCAATATTGACATGAACGTAAGCACATGCTTTGTAATTGTTATGCATACAAATTGAGATATAGCGATGTGGTGCACAAATTCAAACCACATTGGCACATACAAGAAATTCTCATGCTTGCCCTATGTCCGGAATGAAAAGCCATTGCACTGGATTACTTGAACATGTAGTGCGCACAGAAGTTAACGAAGAACGTTGTATACTAAAATACAAGAAATTCCTATTGTACTACACGTACTTTGTATGCTAGTAAACATGTACTATGTCATCTTCGATGTGAGCATACATGTACTGCACATTCTACCTCATGTACAACTGAACATGCAGCACATGCACGCCTCACTCATGCAGATGTTGAACACGCATCACATTCATACTAAGAAGGTTGTTGCTTTTGATTGTAGAGCTTGTAAGCAAGAAATTCAGGTACATGCCCTTTGCAAGTGATCACTCTGTACCTGTACAACATTATATACAACTTTCTATAGTTTCACATGCTTTGACTCTCAAGTCAAGCATTGCCCTGCACCATTGCAAAATAGACTTGTTCTGCAAGCCAATTTTCGTAATTCTCTTCCCAACTATCAAATGGATAGAAACCTTCATAATGAAGCGACATGGTGTACATGTTGTTGTGGTATACATCATCTGGCAAGAAATGATGTCCCCCAACTAAACCCCAACCATACCACTGCATGTATACCATGTGCTGAAAAACTAGATGCTCCAGGTAATTTGAATGTTGGACATCGTACTCGTTGAACGGATATTCTTGCATTGGATGATCACACTCCCCCACCGATTCACGCACATCACACTCTCCTACAGATTCAACGTCCCATTCATCTTCTCTATTTGAAAACGTGGTTGGCATGGACATTGTGCTCTGAGAACGGAAATGATGGGACTTATCAATAGCCAATGCATGTGTCTTGATTTACATGGGACTGCCATAAAGTTTGTTTATCATATCAATTTCATGCAAAACAACATATTCGTGGAACTGCTACTGCACAAAATGTGTTCATCATCGTTGCACGGTTCACGTGGTTTCAACAATATATGACTACTGGTACAGGAACTCACCGACAAAAGCGTTTCTCTTTCCTTCGTTGATGACGTCAGTAGGTTCACAAGGCTAATGTTCAAGAAATATAGGAATGCATCCTTCAAGCACGTGTCCTCTGTTGACGATGACGTGTCCTGCAATAGGAAATGCAGAAGTACATGTCTAGAAGTCCTTACAAGAAATGAAACAAATTCGTAATTCACAAACACAAATGGCCACAATTTCATTCACAGTCCTATAGTGTCTGCACATGTGGCACGTACTTCTTACAGTACTGAGAACACATCAATGTATGGACACCGACGAAGAGCAAATGCATTTCAGAAAAGGTAATCACACAACTGCCATGAAATATTTGTTCATGCTTGCAAGCGTGTGCATAGTCTTCACTGTACATGTACACTATTGTCTATATGCCACATGCACACATGCCCACTACATTCTATGCTTCACGTACAGTACATCTACTTCAAGAACTACATACTATTACACATTGCAATATTAATCCAAACTTATTCATGCATGCAGCATGCATGGACGTCATTCCTTACAGTCAGTAAGCATATTTTCCTAATGCTCTCTTCAGAAGAAATTGTTGAATGACCCGCATGCCTATGAAAATGCAAGAAACATACATCTCGTAATGTTCATTCTAAAGAACATTCAGTCCAATGTTCTACAATTAATGATGACTTAGGATTCCCATGCTCACCTTTTCGGAAGCTACATACAACTCATACAAATGTAAATGAGCCTTGCGGTGGACAATACAGAATAACTGCTGTGAATTACGAGGCATAACATGTTCCTCCACCTTCAAACTGATGTTTCAGTTCCGTTCAGCATTTTCGAAACATTTCCTCCCGACATGCAAGAAAGAGTACTACATTTGAATTTCTCTTCACCAGAAATGCAGTATGTTTTAATGTTCATTCCCACAATTTTGACAGAAGTTGATTGTGTCGTCGTTCATGAAAACTGTGTCTTTATACCAGAAGCGCAATCCCATGACTCACAATTCACAGACGTCTTTTCATTTTATGCTCTTCGTACAATTTAATGAAGTTTTCCCATATACAATAAGAAGGCTTCGGCAATTCTTCATTCACGATGATGACTACATACGACTGCTCATTCTGTTTCATTACCTTCTGTGGTAAGCACGAAGCACACCGCCGAAGCTTTGCACACGAACAAACCTGTGCATATGCTACTGTCGGAAATTCGCTACTGAACTCAGTCAACCCTAACAAACGTCAATCATCTGCATTGTTCACAAAACAAGTTGCAGTCAGTACTGGGAGTATGACCGTTATTTTCTTCGACTCTCTGACACACGGCAGACAGCAATGCATGATCGGGGATGACGAAGTTCCCATGTCCATAGCTCTTGAAATCTACATACAACACTACAAGTGTCATGCACGGTACAACATGCTCACATAGACATCGACTGTGACATGAATAAGTCATCTAAGACGGAGGCACGCCTATGAGGATGTTCTCTAGGACGTCCAGACAGTGATGACCACGTTCGTCAAGGTTTTATCACGGCTCCTACGTTGCCCGTCACACGTGGCAAGCGCCTACTACAGCCGCTGAGCACACCGCGGGAAACACTGGCAACTTAGTTCTGTAACGTCAACCCTAGTTCCACGGTACTTGTCGGTCGCGGCCTTTTCCAGCGATCTGGTGAGTCTAAATCTCATGGAAGTTTCTGAGGTCTTCGCCGAACACGATACAGTAGTGCACTTCCATGAGAGTGTACCCACCGACACAGTTGTGCACTTCGGAGTAACCGGCAACGCTGTCCATGTTTTTGAGAACTTTGTGATGCACGCTTTGTCGACTGCTTGTGACACGACATTGACGCAGAAGGAGGATGGTGTAGAGAAGGCGCAGACACACTTACGAAGAAGTGCACGACTCCGGGAAACCCTTGAATGGCAGCTCAGTAATCAAGCTCTCGACATGGCCGCTCCACCGATCGCGCGTCCTCTACGTCTGCCCGGGAGTACTGTCATTCAGGTTAGAACAAGCAACTCCTCACTGTCACTTGAACTCTCACTGCATACACGGGTGTCAGTTTCGCAACACAGTATGATTCGGCTTCAATGCGGGAGGCTTCCAGTGTAGGACAGCGCTAGGATCGGTGAAATCAAGTTGCTCAGTGACGTGTAGTGTGTTGTAGCAGGTTCGTTTTCAGAAAATCTGTATGTCGCATTCAATCGGGCAAATGGCAGCGTTCTGTACTGTAGGAAGGAAACAATTCATTTGTCGTGTGGCAGGGTTGTCCCCGTCACGTCCTGTCCGTCCGTCAGGATGTCCGGACGGACGTTAGGATTCAACCCCGGCGTCCGTCAGGATGAAATCTGGACAAGAACCGTTCACAGAGGATGAAAACTACGGAAATGGATGGACGTTATTTGTCGACGGGCGCGCCGGACGGGCGAGCTTCCGTCGACGGGCACGGAACGGGCGTGATGGACGGGTATCTGGACAGGCGGGATTTACGGTATCTGGACGGTTTGGATGGACGGGTATGTGGACGGAAAACTGGACGGGCGGGTGGACGGGCATCTGGACGGGAGGGTGGGCGGTTGTGAAGACGGGTATCTGGACGGGCGGGATGGACGGGTATTTGGACGGAAAACTGGACGGGCGAGTGGACGGGCACCTGGACGGGCATGTGGACGGGCATCTGGACGGGTAAGTGGACGGTTCTCTGGACAAGCATGTGGACAGGCATGTGGACAGGCGGGTGGACGAGTAAGTGGACGGTTCTATGGACGAGTAACTAGACGGTTCTGTGGACGGAAAAATAGACGGGCATCTGGACGGGTGGGATTGGATTTTTTGCCTAAATGCCCAAAGCACCCAAATTTGGTGTTGGCAAAACTTCGAAGTTAAATTAAACCTAACCAAATTGCTATTTTTAGTAGTATCCAAGTTGCTATTTTTAGGAAGTTCTTCTTGAAGTCTAGTTTTAGCATCAATAGTCTATTCTTAAAAATTAATGATAGTGATTTATCGTTTCAAGACTTTGTGCAAGGGTACCCATTGCAATCTTGACTTCTTGTAGCATTGAGAGCTTTTGGAAATGTGCCTCGAAAACACAACAAGATCTTGGAGAAAACATCACATTCAAATTTTTTTTTTAATTAAAAAAAAAATATGGAGTATACTTTTAAAAGCCATAAATTGTTTGGGGTTATACATGTTAGGCAATTTAACCTCATATTTTTTGGGTCTAAATTTTTTTAAATTTTACTTGTGAAAACTGAAAAGAGGATTGGAAGACTTCACATCATTTTTGTAGTTTTAACACCCTCATGTTCAAACATTATAATCTTTTACTCTATAAGTGATATTGTTGTGTTTTAGCAACCTATGAGATTGCTAACATGTCTTGTTTGAATTTATACGGTTACAATTTTTTGCAAATTGATACACCTAGTCTCCTAATCAAAAATGTTGACATTTTGTTCAATAATGCCATAATGCCATTTGAGAAAAAATGGAAAATGTTAAATACTTTAATTTGTAAACTTTGGATTTAAAAAAAAAATGAGGGAGTAGTCAACCATGTGTCCAACTAAAAAAAGATTCAAACTAATAGAAAAGAAGTTACAAAACGTGAATTATTTAGGATTTAATTCTAAAGACTTAAAGGAGATTTCATCAAATATGAAGCAATAAAATAATTTGCTTATTATTTTAGGCTTTGGTAAAGAATTTCCGTTGTTTTTATTTCTTAGACCCTAAAGTAACATACTCTCATTGTCCTTGCTGCAAGGGACAAAATGGATTTTCGATAGGCACCCATGATCTAATTTTTTACTCAAACTTTTGAAAACTTTTTCATAAGAATGATAAAATAGAATGATAGATAAACTTATGAGTTTATTCATAATACAATTTCTATTCCAATTGGTGCCTAGGAGCAAGGGGTTAGGGATATGCCACAAGAACAGAATAACCTCAAACAGGGGAGATCGGGACACTGGGCGGTCCAGGACTCCGGGTAAACAAAAAAATCCACAAAAAAATGAAATACAAATTTGTATATTTTTTTCTAGTTGCATTATATTTTCTTTTAAATGGGAGGCTTTCATTCATCCCATTTGGATTAGGAATGGAAAAGTTATGGATTTTTCTATGGAGCGGGCAATCCTAGCCACTTTTTTAAATAGATTTGGAGCTTTCACTTCGAATGCTAATAACTTTCAATCCATACGGTCAAACATCACAAATTTATTATCACGTCATCTAAGACAAGTGCAGAACAAGATCCTTTGGTTCGATTCAAAAAAAAATTGGAAAATTTAATTCATAGGTGAACATAGCAAAAGGGGTGGTTTAGGGTGGTTTGGGCCAAAAAATGGACTTCGGACTTTAGGGCAACACCCAAAATAAAGATAGAACACTCTTTTACCTACCATCTAAGCATACAAGCTTCTTCTATACTATTACAAAAAGGTACAATAGATTACAAAAATAGACAAAGGCGAAGCAACAATACACAAGGTGGAAAGAAAACGATAAATGTACATACTTTATAAATCCGCTGAAGTACATAGTAAACTAATAAAGGCTTTATATAATTACATATGTTTGCTTTGTACAACTTCTGGTATTTAATTCTATACATCTATCTAGTTATACACAATCTAGTCCAAAACTATCTATTCTACTTCTTCGATTACAACGCCTCGTGCTATGCTGTTTCTCAAAAATTGTTGCAATTCTCGTCGCGATTGCAAAGTTGTCAAAAGCTGAAATGCGTCGATGTCGTATATATTATGTAAGTGGGAATAAATGGCACTCACGAGAGCTGGCTCATGGAAAGTATTGTCTTCAATGTACGTCATTTGTTCCTCAAAACTCAGTTCACCCTCAAATCCGACTGGCGTGCCTTGAGAGTTAAACATGATGCGCTGTGGATGTGGCGCACGTACAAAAATGGAGCGGTCTTGATCCCAATGTCCACCGGCAATCTGACCAAAATATAGTTGACGCCCTGGATCACCCTCTCCAAACACCCTTCTGATCACCTTTGTCACTTGGGCGTCACTCTGCCAATGTACCTCAACGACCGTTCCTGCCGGGAGGTGTCGGTTGTCGTGGCCCCACTTCCAAAGCCATGTCATGTCCAACCCCCAATGTACTCTATTACCGAGGCCCGGTAAATTTTCTTCAGTGTACTCGTAATGTGCAGGCATGTGGTCTTGAAGGCCAAACGTTTTGTACAGTCGTGCATGAAATGGAACTCTACATTGCGCACATCTCTTTCTGGTGACTATGTGAGGAATGAGACACCCGGGATGGTATCACTAGAAGAAAACCAGAAGAAACTGTGTTTTACTTCACAGAAACTATGTTATACTCAACAGAAAAGTATCATCTGGATTTTGTTGAGTTCTCCCTTTGTAATGCAAAATTTTGCGTTCCAACGGTTCAACACAGAATTTGACAAGTAAAATGCAGATTTCTGACAAGTAAAACGCAGAATTTTATATTAAAGTGAAAAATTCTGTATTACGAAGGGAGACCTCAACAAAATCCAGATGATACTTTTTTGTTGAGTACAACGCAGTTTCTGTGAAGTAAAACGCAATTTCTGTGAAGTAAAACGCAGTTTCTTCTGGTTTTCTTCTAGTGTATAGTTGGCCACATGTACCAAGATTCCATCCATCCTCTAGGCCAAACGGTTCTTGACAAATTATACATGTTGTTCCATCTTGTACAAAATTTGGAACAGAAGGCCACACTAGTGGTGTAATGCCATCGCGGTTGGGTGGCCCGTACCGTTGGCGCTCGATATTGTACTGGAATTCCAAGTCTGCACGGGCATTCCAATCGATGCTTGAATTCTCGACGAACACTGGCAAATCGTCGATGAACATTTCTTCCACCCGAGGCCACGAGGTCAAGCCAAAATAACATTGACCACCATCATTGAATTCCGCAGCCACTCTCCTCACTTCACGCTGCATTTGCTCAGCCTCGTTTAGCGCCATGCTGCATGTCAACTTCATGTTGCACATTTGAAGTAGCATCTGTTTCTTCTGAGGATTTTGGACCAACCGCATGCTTTGAGTACTCATTGCGGTCATGGTCTGTTCCATGTCAGTTCGAGCTGCAGTCAACACCGCCACATCTGCCTCAGCGTTGTTGGCACGGAGTTCCAAAGCATGCATGGCGCTTGTTAATTCTTCCATGCTTGTGCAAGTACTTCCAACCTCTGCTTCAGCTCGCTCAGCACGTGCACGCATAATATCCAACGTGGCACTTTCTGCACTTGGAAAAATGGCCCGTGGTTGTACCACAAACTCAGGTGTATTGCTCGGGCCTAGTCTGTCTTCGTCTGCCCCGTATGTAGCACGTTCCACTACAACATCGAGTGGTGGAACTGAGTCTGTGCTGAACCGCCTGTTGCACTCTACGAGCTCTGTTTCACGTGCGATGAGGCGCACATTTTCATCTATAAGGGCCCGCATCCTTGCACTTTGAACTTCAAACTCTGCTGCATGTTGTCGTAGCGCTTCTTCTTTTTCCGCTTACAGTGTTTGTACTAATTGGCGCAAGCGAATTAGTTCTTCACTGTCAACTTGGGCTCCACCAATCACATTTTGTTGGTTGACATTTGCACCGCTGCTCTAACCAACTTCTACTTCTATCAACTCCGTCCTTGGCTGCTCCATGGGTGGAACCACATCCATTTGCACATTTTGAGTACCAACCAATGGCATGGCAGGAATTGGTGCATTGTCTAGTGGCACGGCAGGATTTGTTGGAATGTGGCGAGTTCTATTTGGAAACTTGTTATCCCGCTGTCTACCCAAAAAGCTTCTCCAATCCACATCCTTGCCAAGAAAAACCTCCGCATATGCCATTTGGCACAATGAAAGTGTCCTGTCTTTCTTAGATCTTGAACCCCAAAGTGCCAATGACACTTCAATCATCTTCTTCTTGAAGTGCGGATGGGTGCACTAGTCAATATTCACCACGCCAGATTTCACGTGCACCTCGTACCGGTCGTGTGGCCAATGGCGGTTGATGTGGGCCCAATCTATATACCTCCGACATGTCGCTCTTGTCCATGGTGATTCTGCCTCCAACCACCCAGAGTTTGCCATAATCACTGGGGCATTAAGTGTGCCCCAATCCAAAGTTGCTCTATTTCCTCTCTTCTTTCTACCGCTTCCCTCACCTCCAGGTCCCGAACCTCCTGCTACATCCTCTGCATCCATTCTTGAGACTTGCACAATGACACACACGATACTGTATGCGAATACAATGACAATTTGCTTTGCCTTCTGTTGCGTGAAGGCAACTGAAATGTGGCAAAACAATGTCAAATGTATAACACTTCCCCTCAAATTGCAATGCGAAGCTTTCTCAAGCTAGGACAGTGCAACTCAAAAGAAGAAGCAAGGGCAAATGTGAAAAAAACTTCACTTATACCCTCCAATTACCGACCCGGTTAGCAAGGGTAATTAACACCTAATCAGCCCGTCCCCCCTGAATCCAAACCGTCCAAGGCGGGGGACGGCCCTAGAATGGACAGCCGATCCGTCCACGGACGTCCGGCCTCGGGTCGGAACGCCGTCAACGGGTTCGAGGCGCCGTCTCCAGGTTCGGAGAATGATTACACTGCCGCCCGAGAGTTCGACGGACGGCCTTTCCGTCCTCTAGACGAGCTGCCCATCCCCTCGACGGACTGGATCTAGCCTTGGACGGCCTGCCCGTCCCCTCGACGGACTGGATCTGGTCTTGGACGGCCTTTCCGTCCCCTCGACGGCTTTCCCATCTCTTCGACGGAAAGGCCGTCCATGAGGATGGTCTGCCCATATCCTCGACGGCCTGTCCGTGGTCGGGAACGACCTACCCATCCTCGCGACAGCCTGTTCGTGGTCTGGGATGGCCTTTCCGTCCTCTGGACAGCCTACCGAAGGCCTTAGACGGCCCTTCACAATATATATATATATATTTTTTTTAAATTGGTTCAGGGTGGAAGTTTTGACAAAATCACGTTAAATAGAAAAGTAATTTTCAGATTTTCAATTTTTCACCATGTGTATATATCACAAGGACAAGGACATTAGAATTCATCATAGTGTAAACTTAATTTCCATTTCATGATATATTTGTTTTGTACTCAATGTAGTAGACATTAAAAACACATTCGAAGTTCAAATCGCAATAATGAAATTTCAATTTAGGGTTGTGTTGGGGGATTTTACATAAAATAGGAACTAGAGAAAAGGACCTTTTGTTTGATAGTTAGACTCAAACTCACAAAATATCAATTTTGGGAAGAAATCTTAGATCAAGAGTAAGGAGCAACAACTTCCTAAAATACACTAAAGGAGCATATTATTTTATTTTTATTTTTTCTAAACTCGGAATTACTTGGAGGCAAATATTGGAAAGACTACAAAATCAATTGGATACACTTTGTAACTCAGCATGGCAGGTCCCAAGAAAATGAAATGAACGCTTTCAACTTCTTTCCATCTCATTGAAGTGATTGAACTGCCATTAAATTGGCACTAAATGATGCCGTTGGGTGTTCAGAGGTTGAAGTTTATTGTAAATATCTTGCAATCTACAATTCTACATAGGGCAAGTTTGTGAAATTTCTTCCGATCAATTGAACACTAGTCTAGTACTCTAGTATGAGATCCTACATACTACAAGCAAAGGTGCACCTTAGAGGCCTAAACACATTCATTTTTTTTTTTAATTCTTTGCTATAGAAAATTAGAAATGGCAATTTATTCAGATTTAGGATGGAAAAGACTCAAAAGAGGCCTTGGGACTTCAGTCAGTTTAGTGGCTAACATACGATACTACATAAGCAATTAATAAACAATCCATAAGAAAAACTATAGTAATTCACCGCTAGTTGCATTATAATTTAGAAGCCATAAAAAAAATATAGACACCACAAAAATGTCAAGTTCATGTACTCAATGTTGCATTTTGATTTTGAGAATAAACATAAAAGGCAAATGCCATATGTTATTATGTTATTGTTTTAGAGTTTCCCTTTGTGTGGAAGACTACATGGAACATTAGAATCCATTTGTCCTTTTTTTTCCTTTATCTTACGGACTTACACCAATCCTCTCTTATTTGTCATAGTTACATAAACTTGAACATCAAATTCTCTTAAAATTGCAACAACGTTTAGGGTTTAGGGTTTAGGGTTTAGAATATAGACCTATAGGATTTACTTCAAAACCTAGGTTGGACCAAAAACTACGGAACATGTCCTTCATTTCGGTAGTTGGCATTACAAGTGCAAAACTCAATCAAGATGTAGTCTTTGAAGTTTGAATTGGAAAAAAATAGATTAATGATTTAAATTCAAAGTTTTAGAAAACATATTGAAGACACCAAAAAATGGCATAACAATATCTGTAAAAGGTAAAACATTCTTAAGTATAGATGTATAGGGCTACATTTTTTTTATGTAATGTATGGATGGAAAGAAGAAACAATGTTTTACATGAATCAATGATATGCATATGACATATGTTGTTTAGGAGGTCTTTCACTTATTTGATAATTAACCATTTTAGAGTATTAATCTTACTACCTTTAACTTACTAGAGCATTTAGAGGGTTGTTTTTGTCTTGGTCTTTGTATATTTGATCCGGGCTCAGTAAGTTATTGAATGTTTGTACGATTGAGACTTTGAATTGAGTATACTAGTATAGATAGGGTTTAAAATTCAACAAAACACTAAATTGTCAGGTGCACTTACATGCAAGGAAGGATGGAATCAAAATACAATAATTCCAAAGGTGAAATTGTTCTACGTATAATTGATAAAATTCATTTGAATTCAAATTTGAGCCCTATAGATTATAAATTATTTTAAGGGATTGCGAGATTCTGAGGTTTTGGGAATAAAAACATTGCCCAATGCCAACGACTTTCGTGAAAATGGGTGCAATTAGAATCAATAGAATGAATCAAATGTTAACATGAACATCCAAATAGAACATTAAAGGACCGACATTAAGAAGTTTTCAATTTGACCTTCTATGATTTTTTTCTATGTATCTCCCATTATTTACGTGCAACAAAATAGAATTCCATTCTAAATGAGCAGTAAACCTCATTTTCAGCATTTGAATGTCATCCCTGGTATTTATTTGTCCTCTAATTGAAACAAATAAATACATTAAGTTAGCACTCCTAAACTACCCGCCCCCGTAGACTAATGCCCGATTGAGAGGAAGGACACCTGTCCTGACAAGTCCGAGAGTGCCGAACCACATAAATGAAAAATTCGTGGAACAAGGATTAGAAATGAATTCCACTTGTTTCGAACGTCCCGCTCGATGGCCTTCCCGTCCTCTCGACGGCCTTTCCGTCTCTCGAGAATCTTCCTGTCCTCTCGACGACCTTGCCGTCTCTCGAAAGTCTTCTCGTCCTCTGGACGACCTGGCCCCCTAGATGGTTGGTCCGTGGGGGGGGGACGGCCTTCCCGTCCTCTAGACGCCCTGGGTTTAGGCTGGATGGTCTCAGCCCCTGCACCTCTCGACGGCTGGTCCGCGAGCTGGACGGCTTGTCTTCCTGGACAGCCTTCCCATCCTCTGGACGCCCTGGGTTTAGGCTGGACGGTCTCAGCCCCTGCACGGCCGTCCATCCTCTCGACGGCTGGTCCGCGGGTTGGACGGCTTGTCCCCCTGGATGGCCTTCCCGTCCTCTGAACGCCCTGTCCGTCCTCTCGACGGCCTTTCCATCGACGTGAAATGGGTATATAAAGACTGTTTTTAGGGTACTTTCGCCACAGTCTCTCCTGCTCTAACGGTGCTCTCTTGTCTTGGATTGGTTGCAGTCCTTGCTTGCGAGCGCGGGTGCTGGATAGAGGCTGGTTTGAGGAATAAGGGGGGCGGTTTTTCACTTTGTGGAAGCCGAATTCCTAATTCCTACCATTTTGATTATTTGTTACTTGTTACTGTCACGATGGCTGGTCGAGATTTCTCAAAGAGAAAAGTTGATGATTGGTACACAGGTATTGGAAATGTACCGATGATGGACCCGGATGCGGAATCACCAGAGCCCGTTTCAGAGGCCGTAGTTGCAGAAGGGTCCGTAGCTGCAGAAGGGGCCACAGCTGCTGGGGGGGGCGGAGAGTCTTCGAAGGGGAAAAAAAACACGAAGGAGGCACAAGGCTACAAATCCGAAGAAGTGGCCAAGCAAGGGTGCAACGCGAAAATTGCATGAAGTGACGTTGGATTTTTTTGAGCAGTATTCGATTTCACAATTGAACACAACATACGTCTCGCGTGGATTACAGGGAGTGGATGTCATTAAACAAAAGTTCCACCACATGTTTTGGACAACAATGAGTGCGGATGAGTGGCATGAAGACCGCATGAAAGAATGCTTCGATCATTGGTTGGAGTCACAAGTGCAAACGTGTATCTTCAACCTTGCCCAAGTTGCGGAAAAAATAAAAGGCTTTCAGAAGAGTGTAGTGCCCAGACAACAAGCATTGAATTTGTTGCACAAGAAGGTGTATTGGTGGCATGAAGCAATGCGTGGACTGTCTTCAAACAACATCCGTTCCGCTCCGTGGTTTCAATGAAGTCAAAATTTGGCCTTTGGTCAACAGGCTGCAGGAGGAGTGGTTTTTCTTGAACGCGGAGTGGTGGTGGTTCCTTTGTCTGGCCATAGCAAACAAGGGGGGCATGGGAGGGTGCGCAAAGTATGTGTTCAAAATTCAAAACATATTCCGGAGAATATGGAATTAGCTGGGAAGTCAGCTTTGCGCATGGATGAATTGAAGAAGTCCAGGGAGAAGTTGTCCATCGAGGCATTGGTATGTCCATGTGAGCATCCAGGGGTCATCAAATTCTTTGCTATAAATGATATGACCATGGAGTGTTATTCGCAGTGGTGGAATGGCGGTACTCTCGGCGCCATGTTTACCCTGGATGAGAAGAATCGAGATCCAGATGAAATTGGAGAGGTGGCTTACGATGCAACTCCACAAACAATGCAAGCCATGAAACGACTCATGGCATATAGACGCAAGCGCACTGAACTTGCGTGGGCAATGATTTGCATTGTGGATGCAGTGCAACAATGCTCTGTATTGCACAACGACATCACACCGGAGAACATTATGCTTCATTTTCCGAATGATGATGGCAGAACCGTGTGGATTGGTCTATGTGATTGGGGAATGGGTAGCCACATCAACGAAGAAACCCCTTCTCTTTACCAATTCAATTGTCCAAGGAAGTTGCAGGCAACCCGAGCGCAACGTTGGTGGGTGGCTCCTGAGTTGATATACTTGACTGGAGAGACAGGAACTTCATCATCTCCTACTCGCAGGGTTAAGCCACCGTGTGTTAGTATACACACAGATGGATACTCCATAGGCAAATTGGCTATGAAGGTATGGAAAAAAGATTGCGGAAATCTAGAGATGATTCCGAACCTTACGGCATTTGATGCATTTCAAACCATGTTGGGTGAATTGTGCAAGGTGGAGCCACTACAACGACGCTCGGTGACATACGTCGTGCAACGTCTAAGTGGTGCTCCAACGTTTTGGACACCACCTGTGGATTGCTATCGCAAGGCTCGCAAAGAACAAGACCTTCAAGAAGAGCAGGCGCGCAATAAAGATTAGATAATAGTGTATTACCATATAGTTGCAAAGTTAGTGTTTACTTAGCACATGCGGTTATTATAATGTAGGCTTGAGGACATACGTAGCAATGTAGCACACTTTGTGGCTTCAATGCATTTTGTACTCATTTTGGTTTATATAAAGATATAAAAGTATTTTACCTAAACATTGAGTTGTAAAGAACTTATTGTCTTTCCTAACTTTATCATTTAAATTGAGTTTAAACAAAAATCTTATATCTTTAGTACTAAAAACTCTGAATTGTATATCATTACAAGAAATTCCAATTAGTTTTGTGCACAATTGTAATTGTCATCATTTTTGTTGCACTTCATGCCATAAATAAGTAAAAATAGAAAAAACAACTCACGAGATTCTAAATTTTTAGTTTTTTACAAGAGGTACAAATATCAATAGAGATTTCTAGTCGAACCAATTTTCAATTGGTTATTTTAGTTTTCACACCCGAAACTAATAAACAACCACAAAGAAGGGCTTGAAGTCAAATTTCACTATCAAACCAAATTTATATTTTTATTGAAAATCAGCATAATATTTTAATATTTCTCCCCACATGTAAGAATTTATTTTAAATTTATTTTATTTTTTTCAAAAAATTTAATGGAAAAATGAATTTATTGTGATTTTATAAAGCTAAACGTGGAAATCAAATTTTATCAATTAGAATATGTATCAGAATAACCGGAAACTCTTATCATAAAGTCATAAACGAAGTAATGAATGAAAAACATAGTTTTATAATTTTAATTTAAATTAAATTTGAAAAAAAGAAAACATACATGAAAAAAACACCAGACTGTCAGACTGTGTTATTTGGATTTTAACACATGGAGTTTTCAATTGCAATAACTCTTTCAAATTTTGACCTCGATTCTTTCGTATTCACAAAAAATAATTCAAAAACAATAGTGCTCCAAACTCCAGAGGCCTAATTTTCCATAAATCGTAGTGAAAGTTAATTTGAAATTGCAAAGCCCGCATTCAGAAATCTAGTTCTTCCAAGTTTGAATGCTAATATCTTTCAATCTATTCGGTCAAACTTCATGAAATTTTTTCCACGTGATAAAAAACATGTGAAGTATAAGATCTTATGGTTAGATGTTGTAAAAAACATTTTTTTCCACATGTTGAGGCAAATGCAAGAGAAAAAACAGTTTTGCGTCCCTTTTTGTGTAATGACTTTGGGACTTTAGGGATAAATAGTTCCATGAGAATGAACGGAACAAAAGTCATATTTCATATTAATGCTGATTTCAATATGCAAGGTATTGAGCCTCTAAAAAATTTGCATTTGAAAATGTGAAGACCCTATTGTCTTTTCAAAAACATTCAACGTCTTCCATGCCTAAGAATGCGCATAGAAGTATTTGCATTTGCTTCTTGTACTATTGGTTCATTACCACCAATTTCTTCGAGTGGACCTTGTCGAGGCACCGGCCCCCTATAATCACTATCTCCTGGAACCTCACCATCTTCACCTATAGTACCACCGATGGATGCACCATCATCATTGGAATGATTGGATGGTGCACTATCACTTTCGCTGGAGGCCTCAGAATTGCGGTTTCGTTGTGGTCGAGCTATAGAAGACAACGTCCGAAGAGGTCGTTGGCCCGTTGCGTCCATAATGCCATCTGTGTTGGGCCCTCCCGTTTGAACTTCTCTTAAAATGGTTGGGAAGCCGCTTCTTCCCTCCTCAGCCTTCTACGTGCTTTAGTATTCACACGTTCACTGGTAGTACCTTGTGGTCGGGGACGCTTCCCTCGATTATTGGCATGTACAGGTGGCCACAATGAATTCGTATTTCTAGTCACACGTTGTGACACCATACCAGCCAATCGTGTACCTACCGACAAAGTTGGTTCGTGTGGACGAACTTCGGAACTAGACGGCCTTGATGAACTTTGGATTTGTAGATTTTCCAATACTGGCATCTGCCGTTGTGCAACCGAGACTCGATTTGGAGGGGGCATATGTGCTTCTCCACCTTGAGGGGGCCCTTCTCTACGAGTGGTCCTCATGGGCAAGGACGGTGGTACTACTACTTCTTCTTCACGTCCTCTTCCAACGTCAACCCCATCTCTGTCTATTGTGGCATCAATTTGTACATCCATAGGGTCTGGACTTAGTGGTCTCGGTGCCACAACGTCCTCATTTGTATTGCCCCCACTTGGCCCAGCATTCCATGTTTGTGGCATTCGTGGTGGACTTCCTTGATGTCCCTCGGAGTCATTGTCGTTATTATCCCCCTCTTCAAAGTCAAATACGGATGCATCAATTAGAGGACGCACTCCTCCCGCCCCACGAAATCTATCAAACGGTGGCTCATCATCGTCATTGGAACTATCATCTGAATCGTCATCATCTGGATCAGAGTGAACCGAACCACGGTCTAAACCATCAGATTCATCTGTCATGGAATCCTCTGACATCATGTTTTCAGTGTACCACCTTGTCGGATTTGCTGCATCCCTTTTTCTTAGAGTCTTGGAATTGGTATAAATATAAACCAATTCCTCAACACGCTCAGATGTCAATCTATTGCGTGATTTGTTGTGGACAAACGAATACATGCTCCAATTGCGTTCATATGACGATGCAGAACACACTTGTGCGAGGATCTTTTTGGCAATCGGTGCAAGTGTACGAGCACCGGCTCCGAGAAGGTCCCACCATTCGTGAGGCTGCAAATTCAAGGTGTTTACATCTGGGAGTTCACTGAAAATGCCTCGCCGATCTCTAAATGCTTGGTACTCAGACAAAATTGACGCAAATGCTTGATCTCCAACCGCCAATTTGCGCAAAACTCTCAATATGCCTTCTCTTGCCTCATCATCATCCATTAGCAAGACTTCGTCAAGTAAAAAGGGATTCAATAGAGCCCCGGCGTAATGCAAATCCGTCCTATGCATGTCCCAGCGCTTGTAGAAATCATCGATGGCGGAAATTGCATACTGTGGCTCTAATGAAAATGGTGGATCCCTCAAAGATAAAACATGTTTTTCCACCTTTTTCATCACAAGCCATGCCTTGTCCAAGCACGGGTGCTTTCCATCAAAATCTCGAAGAGCCATCAACACGGGCTCCACTATGTGCACAAAGTTTAAACATCTCCTCCAAAATTCATCCGTTCGCACATATCGTCGCACATCATTAGCTTTTCTTTGCTTTTGACTGGATGCCAATCTCCACGTGTACTCATTCCACTGCGGATCATGGACTGTCGATTCTACCACTTCCCTCACCTCCACCAAACGTTCGATCATGAGGAACATGGTTGCAAAGCGTGTTTGAACGGGATTTTTCAAAACGTGATTAGGAGAATGTCGTCGAAAGATTGCAAGTGGCATGTGATGCGTTCGAATGTATTTCACAATTGACTTGGCTTTCTTGACCATACTTGTAATCCAATCTTGTTTTTTCCCAATCTTCAAGTAGAAGGTCAAGTGCATGTGCTGAACACCCTTGAAAATATATGTGTGGAAATCTACAAATTAACAGAGCGCCAGCGGCCAACATGTTTGCTGCATTGTCTGTACAAACTTGTACCACGTTCTGTGCCCCTACCTTGTCAATGTAATCACCCATGCAATTAGCCACGTAAGTAGCATCTTTGCATTCGCCTGTTGTGTCTATCGATCCAAAAAATACCTCTCCACTTGTACATGCCAACATGACATTCATCAATGGTCGATGTGTCAGATTATCCCATCCATCAGAGCATATTGTAACGCCATACTTGTGGATTGGTGCCCTTGTCTTCTTTGCTACAATTGCTACCACTTCATCTTTTGTAGATTTTATGAGCTTTGTACGAAGTGCATGGTACGTTGGAGGTTTGTAGCCAACTCTCGATTCCGATGTTGATTTCACTACATCCAGAAAAGCAGGATGCCTCACTACATTGAATGGTATATTGGCTTCATAGAAAAACTTAGCCCACTTCTTGTCTAGTACTTGCTTCTTTGATGCGTTCATTCCATCTTGTATAGACAATTGCCTCATTGATCGACTGCGGGTCAAATTAGGAATGGGCGCCTCCGATGATCGTACTTGAGAGCTTTGCCCCCCAGTGTTTTCTCCTCCATCATTTCCTGAGATTGAAGCATCAGGTTATTGCTCGCCACGTACTACACTTGGTAGTATCGTTGATGGTGATGTCACTTCCACGTCGCGTCCAGGTCCATGCGAAGTATCTGTAGGTATATGTCCTCCACAATTCCAAAACATTACCTTCATGGCTGCATTGACTTTAGTGCACGCTCTCACTTCCTGGATGGTGTCATTTCGTCTGTATCCCAAATGGAAAAGCAACCGATCCTTTCGATAGCTTAGCAAAGTTTCGCAAAACTTGCAAGCAACTTTTCCATCTGGCCGTAGTGTGTACCAAGGTTCCCACTGTGATCTTCCTCCACCCATTGCTCTTATCTGTCCTCCTTTACCTGCCCTTGCACCAAAAAAAAGATTAGTATTCTGTTTGAAATGTGATGTGGCAACAACACTTGTTGCTCTCACAACAAGTGCCACCACAACACACTCTTCTTGGACTTCGCTCTACCGCAATGGTTGTACTCCAACCAAGTCATGAAAGGCAAAATCAGCAAGGGAAAGTAATCTTGAATAGGCGGAAGTCCTTAATATACACCTTGAAGCCCTCCCTAAAACCCTAAAGCCTAAACCCAGCTAGACGGACTGACAGCTGATGGGGTGGACCCTAAACCCGCAGCCCCGCCAACGAAACCGTCCAAGCGGCAACTGTCCCGTCCAGCGATATTCCGGTCCAGGGGACGGGACGAATTCCCGTCCTGTGGACGGTTTCCCGTTCAGAGGACGGATTCGCGTCTAGGGGACGGATTACCGTCCAGGAGACAAGAATTCCGTCCAGGAGACAACCTCATCGTCCAGAGACAACCTCTTCGTCCAGAGACGGGCTCTTCGTCCAGGGGACGGATGGGCTCTCCGTCCAAGAGACGGATGTCCATTCGGTGACGGAATGACCGTCCAGGAGACGGCCCGATGCCGTCGCAGACTGGAAGACTTCATCCGCGCCGCGGATGGTCCCGTCAGTATCGGCGACGGGCTGTGACGCGTCAGGACGCGTCTGGACGTAAAAAGCCAACGTCACGTCCGGATAGACAACCCTGTCGTGTGGACTGTAAATTCTCCAGGGAATTGTTATTTGCAGACTTGCGTGAGCTGGCATCTGTACAGGAATGATGGAAACATAGTCGTATACTTCGCTACCCGAATCACTGTATTGGTCGTGCCGACATATGTGTAGAATTTGTGTCTCTCACACTGCCATATCGCATGGAAGCCATTCTTCTGGCATAGGGCGAGAAAGGTTTTGTACTCAGTTCATGTCAAGTACGTAGTTCTTATTGCTGCAGGTTGCCCGTGCTTGTAGTAGCCCGCAACGAAATTTGCCTTCTGCTCGTGCTCTTACCTCTGGCAGTGAATGTTGTATTATTTCGTACAAAGAGAAGGTGCAGAATTTGTCTCCTGGTGTTCACCGCGCCTGAGGATGCCGCAACCGAAGGGGAAACTCATCAACCGGAGGGTGTCACCACCACGTCGCAATGCAGAAGAGCGTAGGCCACGGATCCAAAGTTTGGGTCATCCGACGACGCCAATGCAGAAGCGTGCAGAAGGCAAGCGTCGAAGCAAGCACTTCAATGACACGCTACTGCAAAGAAACATTACAGCCAAGAGCATGGGAAAACCTTCCAGTTCCAGCCCGGCATTGAAGAAGCGGAAGACCATAGAAGTACTTTCCCCTGCGTCTTCAGAGGATGCGCAGAACGAAGACCTTGCATTGCACGAATTAGACATGCAACAACATTGGAGGTATGTTTTCTGTCAATGTTTGGCGTGTAGTGATACATATGTGTGGCTGGTCCATGGCATACGACAATTTGGTAGTCGTCTTTGAGGGTTCTTTCGTACGTTAGTGAGCGGAGACGTCTATAGGAAGGCATTTTCACTTCACGGAAGACATGAGTCCATCGCGTACATGGTCACGCATGTTAGAAAGGATGTGCCTGCAGATGTAGTGAACTGTTGCAGGTGGATGGTACGTTTGAACAATGTTCTCGTTGACATTGTCGTGAACGTGTGCGCGTTGTGCTGCACGTCCAATGTGACATGCGAGGCAGTCCTCCATGCCCAAACTTCGTTATGTGCGGGCAAGCTTTTAGGAACAGTACACATGTGTGTAGTGGGAGGTTTCAATCCCTTGGTCACGGTTGTAGAAGCTGTGCGAGCCTCTCCGTGGTCATTCCAGTACGAGGATGTACTGTGCACCAACGTATTTTTTTTTTTTGGTGCGAGTAGTGTACGGTCATCGCACAAGCAGTGAGGGACGTTATGTCCGAAGGAATTCCAGCAAATCAGTCATGCATACAGTGGCAATGTGGCATATACGTGAATTTGACGTACGGTGGACGTAGACCATACGACAGTTGAATCAATTGAGCAAGAGAAGCACTTGTACTAGCGCTGGTACGCATCCCTCTCTCATGTTGTTCCTTGCTTGCATATGCATGTGTGCATTATCATGGGTCTTTTCCTTGTCTTCTGTTCAAAACATATCCTGCTGTGCGCATACTTGAAATTGTAAAGGCAGTTCGGGAAATGCTGTGCTAGTCGAAGAAAGTCAATGCATGCAAACAACTGTTCAATTCAAGCAATTGCAGTAGCTCAACGTTGGAATGAAAGAGGCCTTTGAAAATGTATTTTTTCCGTAAATGGAAAGTGGTAGTGAGGCTGTATCCGGCATGTAGCGTTTGCTGACTGTGAGGTTCATCAACAAGAGAAGGATTGAACCGTTCTATCGAAATTATAGAAGACCATTGTCTTCATTATTTTTGACAAGTTCTGTGTACTCTGTTCAATAACAAAGCAAATGATAAGCACAAATTCCTGGTACGCTGATCTTGACGCTCCTGTCTTGTAAGTTTTAGGTTGATGCTGCGGATGGCAGTGCACTCCAACGTCGTGGACCTCCCATGCCGTCTCCAACAGAGTGCAAGGTAAATTCAAAGGTCTACAACATGCTTGACAATGGACGGCCATTCTGTGCGATGAGCTCATTTTCTCCATGACTAATTATTTGTGAATGACTGCAGTTTGAAGAAGGCAAGCAATCTTGGTTTGTAAATTGTGCAGTGGAGTGCATGCTTGAATAATAAGCATGTGCATGCAACCGCATGCTCTATAGCCATGTTGACCAGGCAATGGGAAAATCAGTCTTCCACATAGTTGTTGGAGTTTAGTGCGGGTCATGTTTGTCAAAATTGATGTCCATCATTAATATTGCGGAAGTGTGGAACATGCAGCATTACTTTCTGAGGTACCAAAGCGAGCGTGTACAGAGTTTCCGCATTTACAGAAGTGCTCAGCGCAAGCCCGAACGCAATGTGCATTCAATTATTCCTATTTTTGTTGATGTACTTGCAATATTTAGTTGCTCCTGACGGTACAATGTGCATTGACGTTTTTCCATGGGTCCGGTTGTCATCAGAGTATTCTTTCTGAGGACGTTACAAGCTAGGCATATGAAGTTCCTCACATAGTGCTTGCTGCGGTTCATAAGAGCATAGGAATACAGAATACAGTGGACAACTTTCAATTCGTTGTTACACAGAGTGTACTTGGACTTTCGCTTTTTCTGAAGCCTTGTCATGGTTAGTGGCACTTGTTGTATTCTACCTGTAATGCTGAGAGATGACTCTAGAGATGACAACATTTTGAGTAGAAACGTCTGACGTACTTGTGTAGGACCTGGTACTGGCACGCGCGTGACCTTCCACATACCTTGGCCGTTATTAATTTTCACGCACTTGTTTTTTGTTGGTGAATGACAGAGACACCGAACTGCAAAATTCGATATGCATTATGGAATCTTCGGGCAAGCACGACAACATCTGGAGGGCTCGTATGCTACCAGCGTGACCTGCACTGTCGGTGCTCATCTACAGTACTGAATGACTACCTATAGTAGGTATGTTCTTGCACAACTTCAGTGAAGCAGAACTGACTTCTTCAAAAATGACGATGAACAATTTCTTCAAACATGTGAAAAAGGAAATGGTCAGCTGTCAGTGAATTGGAAGGGGATACTGCTCTTCTATACAAAGTCGTGGATACGTAGCAGAATTTCTGATTCTACAGCTGTTGCTTGCAATGTCATAGATGGGTAGGACCTTTGTCTCAGCATTGCAGGTTGTATGTGTACATGACGCTCTAGATATTGTTTTAATACATCGGACTCTTCTTGTGGTCCTACAATGCAAGTACTACATAGTACATGTAAGAATACATGCATACACGAGAATGTCGGACAAGTAATTCAGTGCTCAGGGCTCAGTCCTTAGTTTCTATGCAAGCTCCTGTTTACTTATGTCAGCTGAGGTCGGCCACCTCTGAGCATTGACGGAGTAGTAGAATTTTGTATTGGGTGCACCACAAGAAGACAACGCTATAGTATTATGAAAGTGACACCAATACCGCTCAGGGCAACCATACGTATGTTGCAATTATTTTGATGTCAATGATGATGTTTCTCTTATGTAATTATGTTTATTATGTTGCGAAGATGAGGTCGGCAGAGAAACGAGAATCACAAAGTACAGAAACATAGCAGTGGAGGAGGACTCAGCATATTCAACAACCTACTAAGGCAGGCATGACAAGAAGCGCTCACACTTTCAAATGCAGGCAGCAGAAGTGTGATTGTACTGGGATGCATGGAGAACTTTGGAGAGTCCAGGTGCATGCCACTACGATGAAGTGCATCTGTGGTAACAGTGGAAAGCAAGTGAGCTCTGAACCCAGTATAGGAATACTGTTTGTAGGAAGTATGTTTTCCTTGAATTTAGAAGATTTGGTATTGCGTTGCATATTCAAGTACTCATGGTACTGACTTCAGTACAACAGGTCGACATCTTCGTGTCACTGTAGAAGAAAATGGTACTTTGTGCAGCAGACTATTGTGTAGACGTCATTGCTGAATAGGAATCATAATTAGTACTTGAAACTAGAATTAGAGGATGAAGTATTGCATGTTCATGCATGGAATGGGAATTTATTTGTTTCTTGTATTGCCTTGCTTTTTCTTGCTATAAATTTAGATCATGTACTGCGCATTAGATGCTGCCTACAAGGACAGCAGTTGTTGAGCTCAAGTCACAAACATTTGTGTTTGTGTACTTCGAATCACGAAGGCTCACTGTTGGCAAAGTGGATTCGAATGTACTGACACTGTTTGCTGCATGTGGTAATGTAGGAAGCTCCGTTTCAAAAGAAAAGTATCATACATTCTTTGTAGGAAGACTATGAATGTCACTGGGCTCATCGTCACCTTAGACATAGTAGTGAAGTGATGACTATCAACATTCAGGTGAGTTCATAGTCGTCAAACAAGAAGGCACTACTTCTGCCCTACGACGTGTACTACAATCATGTACGAAGCAGTCCACTTCACGTACAACATGAATGTGACTGTAGAATGTTATGATTTGCTTTCCGACTTCCACTAACGTGAAGGTGGACTATAGAAGTCTATGTGAAGGTATACTAGTGACTTTCATTGTCTACTTTATAGTAGAAGCGAACATATACATGAAAAGGTTGCATTGGAGATGTTGCATCCGTTAGCAAGAATTGCATCTCCAGGACTTTGTGAATGCAGTGGCACTTGCTGATGAAGTGTGCACTTCCATTCTAGGTCGACGACGGTGACGGTCCGCAGTAGTATTGCAAGGTAGACATGTGGGATGATAGGAAGTGCATGTACTATAGTATGACATTAGTGCTCTTTGCAAGGCTTGCTGTGAAATTTCTTTCTTTGTGACGTGTATGGAAAATTTAGGAGGATGGCTGCCCTCATGTTCTGCAGCCATGCATTTGGAATTTGCTATCCTTGGACTGACATGTGTGACATATTGGCATGTATGCAGAAAGTATAATCTTCAATGTCACTAGTACTTGCACATTTTATTACGCAGTTACAGACGATTAGGACGCAACATAGTATTCCGCTGTAGTATCATAGTATAGTTCCATGAGAGCAGGTTTTTCCACAGGACCCACATCTTCAGAGCATCTTCTGTATGTGAACATGACAAAGTTCTATTCATGAGGTTCGATTGTGTATAGCTTCCATAAGTTCAGTACGATTGTGACTGACGATAGTTCTAGAAGAACACGTCTTAGGGCTGCAGCGGAGGAAGTTGCCAATGGACCAGCAGTCAGTCTTGCTTTCAACAGTCTTTTGTAGTTTAAGCACTGTGAAGAGATCTTGTGATTTCTACGACATGTATCAAGAGCACCCTTTTTTTCTGCTATTGTCAGCATACTATTGTGTCATTTCAATGAGGTGCAACTTTAAAGAATTATTTTTGACGACAGTGCTTCTGATTTGCAGTGAAGGATATGGCACGCCAGCTTCTGTGAAACAAGAGGATGACGAGGAGGCATCAGAAGAAGATGGTGACACGGACGACAGTGAAGGGGAACCTTGGCAGGCACAAGTGTAGAGCATGAAGAAGCCCATTCAGGTTGACGGTGAAGGCACGCCTTGCGGTAAAATGAGGAAAGCCCTCATAGCAGATGTCAAATTGTTTGCAAGTGATTTGGATCCCACTTGTAGTTGGGAGGCACAACCTATGACTTACAAAAAACGCTTCTTCAATCGTGTTTATGACGGTATGGTACATTCTTTTTGAACTATAGACAGTTCCTCAAGTGCAGTAGCTTCTTTCTTGTTCATTTCATTACAGAAGAACCGTTGATTGTACCGTCCTTGCAATGTCTAGAAGAAGTGCTTAACAACAACACGGTGGTTGCAGAGTGGGAAGTTCGGGGTGGGAAACAGAAGATGAACCCGAAATGGTTTGGAATCTATGTAACAAAGGGCTTGATCACAATTCGTTATAGAATCAATCAGCTTATCGATGCAGGCAAACCAAGACCCCTTGAGATTAATCCACAGCATTGGGACACAATGTGCGCTAGACGCACATCAACAACGGCACTGGAGAAGTCCGAGAAGATGCGTTGCATATCAAAAGGCAAAGCTGCAAAGGTAGTGCAGCTGCAAGCGATTAAAACATTTGTGATATCGAAGTTGGTGAACCGAACTGTTGTTACTCCTAGCTTCCGAGGCATTGAACGTCGTTCACCGAGCACCACTGTCATGGCAATCTGAACGGCGACGTTTGCTTTGCTCGTGAATTGGACACGTTAGCCAGAACTGCCGAACTCTAGTCACTGCATGCCATTTACAGACGCAGACATTACATCTTTAATTTGACGTGGGCATTCAACGTCGTAGTTTTTTTGAATGCTGGACTGCCGTGCGTTGCATTCATATTCTAACTTCGATTTTTGAACCTTGTGTAGGCTCAATCTCTCAAGCGAGAGCCATATCCAATAGAGATTGAAGAAGAAGTCGCTAAAGAGTTTAAGCGATTGGAGGCAGAGAAGCAAAGCACAATAATGAGTGATGGAAAAAGCATGTCTGAAGTGCCTAAGCGTGTGACAAATTTAGAGGGCAGTGTAGTACGATTGGAGAGTAAAATGGATGCATCCCAGAAGCGACTGGAGGGAATGCTTTTACAGCTTCTAGGCAGTCAAGGCCTCACGGTGAACATGGCAGTGCCGGACGTGAGGGAGGTTACTCATGTGCTGAACTTGCCGAGAATGTCGATGGAGGCAACATTTGCAGCTGAACCCACCTCACCGTCGCCGAGCAATGTACTCCCTTCACCTGTAGTAGACAAAGATGACCCAGTCAAAGTTGGAAGCACTGATCAGTCATAGGTGGCATTCTTGAAAGAGTCCGCCGATGTAGTACTTTTCGCAGCATGAGGTACTTCCAGTTTTTGTACCCGTTGCAGTGCAGGCCTCATCCGCAGAACACGTCATTGAAGCACTGGAAACTCCCCTAAATGATATACATGAGGAAGACATTCAGAAAAACTGTGATGTGTATGCGTTGTATGACGAAGTTGCTGACGTAGTGCCAACCCAAGAGGCATGCCCCGCCGAAGAATTGGAGCGTGCTCAGTAGGTGAAGGACGATGCTACATGATTGAAGAATTAAATGTCTTTGAGGTGGCATGTAATTGTAAGCAATTGTCTGCTTCATTTTCGGCCATGTTCAATACAGAGTCCAACGACCTAGGACATGATTGGATATGAGTAGAATCTGACGTGCCATGTATACAATGGCTTGACGCTTGGAAACTTGCATGCGACTTCCATGAATGCTACGGTAAGTATGCAAGAAGGTGATAGTTTTAAGAAGCGCAATTTCACATGCTAGCTTGGGCAGCTCAACATCCGTGAAGTTCGACTGCATATGTGCACTGACTGCCACTAGTATTCTCATGATTCTCAATACTCTGTAGTTTCTGTGAGGCTAAGTGAATATTGTCAGTGAATTTCTAACGGAGAAGGAGTCTGAAGCTGAACGTCGCTACCTTCAATGCCGTTTAGTAACATGTACGTTGCAGGAAGAAGCTGATGTACGTAGTTGTGTAGTAATGCGGACGAGGACTACTGCAAACATGCTTGTGAATAAGAGAAGTGGGAAGGCAAATGACGGAGTACAAACTCAGAAGCCACCTGCATCCAGAGCAGCTGGAATGCAGAAGCCAACGAAGCTTGCACCAAAGGTGACATGCTCGCCAAATAGTTCATAGTGTCGTACGTGGCCACTAGTACGCAATAGTCTACTTTGTTGTCATCATGCTCATTTCAGGAATATCAAATGGAAGTGACAATGTACGAATCAAAAGTCCTGTCTTTCTGCTATGCATTGAGCACGCTGTAGTTTGTAACCAACTGCAGCATTATCCATATTGAATGTATGAGGTAGGTAGCCGACACATTGGAGGAAAATTTGTGGAGCACCGTCGAGAAGGCTTCAAAATGGAAGATTATATTTTGTGCAGGCAGCAACGATACAATAGTGACGAAGTACTATGCGTGATGCGTCATGATTCATTGCAGAGCACTGTGGAAGTCGCCATACTTACAGAGTTCACGTGCACTTTCTTGGAATGCATTAATTCTTCTATGTCTTTGAAGTTCGATTGGGAAAATGTCATTTACGATTTTCCGGACTGCAGTGAATAGTATCGGAATGGGCACTTCATCCTTGAAAGGGAAACCTTTTACAGTACAAGGTATGTTTAGCTTCTCAGTGTGGAAGTACTTCTATTAGGATGGAAGTGACTGAGTGGAGTTCACTATTTGTAACTCCTTCTCAGTACTTCCTGTAGTGCAAGTCATCTAATGATTTTAAAGAACCGTTGCTTATGGCCAGCAATAGGAAGAAATGTAGATGTGTGTTACAAAAAGCATGAGGAATAACAGTGCAGTGAGTGCACTCCGAAGTGCAGAGGGTACAGTACTTTTCAGAGCTTGTTGTTTTTCTGGCTTGCGTAAGCAATGTGAACATGTCTAGCAATTAATAGTGATTTATGTGTAGACGTGTCGTTTCCCTTCTAAGGTGGACAATGTAACAGCGTGCGACCTTACGAATTCCGCAGGTACCAACCCCGAAGAAAGTTGAGCAACCGAAGAAGAAGTGATAGTACGAAGGAAGGCAGTCACTGTACATACGGGTTAGTGCTGTGCAACACTACTAACTTGTAATTCTATTTGAATAATGCTTAGATATTCTCATTGCAAAGGAAATTCAGAGGCCTTGTTCATGCAGTTATATGCCCGTAGTAGTTGCATGTGTACCGTATGTTTGCGACAATAGCGGCGTCATTCTTGAGTTGTAGCAGGGGCAATGGTACAGCTTGTAATGGATGTTCTCCTACAAAGGAATTGTATACATACTGTAGCGTGTAGTACTGATGTCTACGAATATTGTCATATGTCCTATAAAGTCCAGCAGTTTTGAATTGACCTGCACACTGCGTGTTTTCTTTGTGTGTAACCGTGTCAGTGTACAACGACATACTGCACTACTTCACATGCATCGGGCAATCGGCACACAGCGTTCCTGTACACAATGTATAGTTGCGGAGTCTGGAGTAGCAACATCCATTCAGCGTGTTGTTGCATGTTGACCTAGTAGCTGGAGAAGGCCCATGAACATTTTGTCCACATTCACGTTCCTAGCTGTGGAACGTGGAGGCAACATTTTGGCGTTCTGGTATTCCTCTTTTTTGTTTCTGAAACTGTAGACTAAATTACTGCATCTTAACAATTCAGTTCTTGACGTACGCTTCATTTTCATGTGTATAATGCAGAAGCACATGCAAGAATTTCTTTGTATGGCAGACAGTACTTCCCACTTATCATGCAATTTGTCTCTTTTCAGTTCAGAACGGGAATGTCCAATATGCTTGCATGATTATCACTTGACTAGTTTGTTGGTAATGAACAACAACGGTTGCTGAACTGCATACATGTCTCAGATATGGTAAAACTTGTACAACTAATCATTGAAGCACTCACGCAAAGAAACACCTCATTTTCAAGCATTTTCAATACAGTATCGTACATGAATGAAGAATAACAGAATGCAACGCATGTAATTTGAGACGACAATAAACATGTATGAAGAGGCAGGAATGCTTGTACTTCAATGCATGTAGTCATTGTAGATGACGTCGTTGCAGACATTCTTCATATATATGGAAGTGCTCTATTGGTACCATATGACATTCAACTGAATGTTCTCTATATGAGATGCCCTATAAGTACACGTTGTCTATGACAGATTTCCCCAAGGGTAGTGTGATTTCCTGAGCCCACCGTGTGTTCAACACGAAGCCATGTGGAACACGAGTGTCAACCATGATGACAGTATACAGGATCGCCTTCTGAACACAATGTCAATGCAAATTTTTTTCCCTCTCATAATACAACACGTCCCGGTTTGCCGTATGTATAGCATGTCTGTTTGGCTGAGTGCTCTATAAGCAGCACATCTTCTATAACACATTCATAACAGCTTGAAAGCCAAAGTGGATGTTTGGTACACTTTGAGCTTCGTTGTCGGAAATGGAGCCAGTCTTCTATGAAATGTGCTGGACGCAGCTACTATTTTCTAGAAGTACTCCTTCCAAATTTTGTCATGCCGTTAAGCAGGTTGTATACCGGAAGGAACATCATAAAAACATGCACGAAGATGACTTCATTGTAGAAAAAGACGTCACACAGAATACGTGAGTAACGCAGAAAACAGGTTGTTCAACATGGCGATCGGCAGAGCGCACTGCAATTCCGCATGCACAGAAACTGCAAGGAGTAGACACGTGGCAATGACGTCATCACAGACGTCATTCACGCAATGGATGATAAAGTTGCTGAGATGGCACTCCCGGCCTTGTCATCGCTGAGGTGGCCGCCACATGGCATTTTTTTACATCATTGAAGACCGTCTCTTTAATGACATCTTCTAAAATCTTCTTCGAATCTCATTACGTTTTTTCAAATTTTGCATGTTTTTTGGCTTGTCAATCCTGACGCATTTTTTTTGATATCCAATTTTACACAGCTGATGTCCACACAAACATGCCTACCACGTTATAGGCATGTTACAAAAAACTTGGGTTTCTTCTAGTGATAATGACGAAATTCAACAAATACGTCGTCTCACCAATCTGAGTTGGGACCTCAGAAAGTCGTCCAACTAGAAGTACTCTGGACTAATCAGCCATATGCAACACTTGATTGGTGGCTTCAAACTCGGTGAAACCCAAGTCAAATGTTGTATCTTTCAACATCAAATTCACTCATGATCCTCCATCAACTAGTAATTTGGGAATGGTGCATCCTTCAATTTCCATAACAACTTTCGGGGGTCCATAGTCTTCTACCTTGGCAAAGTTGACTACAATAGTCGGAAGCTTAAATCTTCCTTTTCTCCTCTTGACCCAAGCATCTCGGATCAGCTTTTAATATTAGGCGTTGTCATGAAGTAATTGCCCAATAGTAACGTTGGCCTTCTAATCCTTGATATCCTATAGGATGTCATACTCGTTTCCCTTCTTCCCTGGATAAATAATGATCGCGTTGTTGTCAAACCTTACACGTTGTCGCAACAAATTTTTTTGGTTTTGTTAAGTTATCTCAAAAAGTGGATCGGAAGTCCTTGCAAGGAATTCATATCTGGTTTAGGGATAAGGGAAAAACCGGAAATAAGCTAAGGAATGGAGTTATGGTACTAACCGGATCCAAATCCGTCCAACAGAACTAAACGGACACAGAACCCATTCCGGATCAAATTGGATTTACCCAGATTGGGTTTGAACGGATTAGGATAGAGTGGATTAGGTTGAACCAGATTAGGTTATGATGACCTAATTGGGACCTTGGGGCTATATAAAGGATGGCTAGACCAGTTGCTCCCCCTTTTGCAACTTTATTTGTTGAGACTTATACTCGTGCATACGTTGTGTTACGCTTCCGCACTGTGATTTTCTTCAAGTGTGTGAAGTGCAGAGTGTCAATAGTGAGGATTTGTGAGCTCTACGGGATTGGACTTCTACGCTTGCAGGATTTGTTGGGTTCCGGTCGAGATTAGAGGAGAAAAAGTGAGGAACGGGACGTGCGGCTAGGAGAGAAAGTGAGGTAGTCTTGGAGAGGTTTTGAGTGCCTCAAGTCGTGCCCATACGACAGTTACATAGGTCTAGATTTGCCAGCTCCTCCACAACTAACGTGAAGCTCTAGAAGGTGGTTATGGTTATCCCATCTTCGGAACCGGAAAAGACCAAACTAATAGAAGACCTCGCTGTTATGGGGTGTTCCAGATTGGCGGAGAAACCTTGGAGGTTTAAAGACGAGCGAATAGTCCATGAGTTGTTGGGAAAACTGTCAAATCAGTTTGATAATATCGTCAGAGGGAGTCCGTCCCGTTGGACGGAGGATGCATGGAGGGCAATTTATAATTTCCGGTTAGGGGGTTTAGGGATGGCCAACCGGAAAGATGAGTACATCCGTGGCAAGTTTCAGGGAGCGGTAAACTCGAAAGACGGTTACGCAGTCGAGGATTGTGAAGACAATTGGAACCGGAACTTATTAAAGTTCCTCATTCCAATCCTCCATCCGGAGATGTCGATGAGGGTGACGATAACCCTCGGTAACACCATCTTCGGCACTTTGACCGATCAACGGAAAGCAGATTGGGTCCAAATCATCTCTAATCTGGTGTCCAGTCTGGTGACTCGGATAGGGAAAAGTAGGGCCACACCTCTATCACCCTACCTCTTCCATTTGTATCAACACAATCAGCTCCTCATGGACATGGAGGAGAAGACATGGCGGACCTAGCACTATAAGAAAACATGGTAAAAAAAAACCCCACTCGATTTTTGAGTGTAGTTCTTTTGGTCACGTTTTTGCGCAGGAAATTTTGCAGTAAAACTCAACTTCATTTGCAGTTTCCCACTGCAATTTTTGGAATTAGGAAACATGTAATATACCATTGGAAAGGCATTTTTCCAGACCTTTCCAATGGTATATTATACGTTTCCTAATTCCAAAAATTGCAGTGGGAAACTGCAAATGAAGTTGAGTTTTACTGCAAAATTTCCTGCGCAAAAACGTGACCAAAAGAACTACACTCAAAAATTGAGTGGTTTTTTTTTACCATGTTTTCTTATAGTGTAGGAAGTGATCCTAAAGTACAGGGAGTCGGAGACAGATGAGGAAAAAGAAGAACGATCCGGAAATGGAGGAGACAAACGAGGATGAGGAGTCACTGAAGTCGTTCAAGTGACAGAAGACGACACCATCACACGAAAGGAGACTGCCTCTTGAGGACACTTCTGCACTAGAGACCCAACCAGAAGTTGAGAAGTTGGTCTCCAAAGAAAGTGATCCGGATGACCCATTCGACAACCTGATCGGTATTCTCTTACATCTGAGGAAATTGGGAATGCAAGAGGTTGACCCTTACGCAAATCGGAAGGTTGGTAGGAGCACCGCCAAACAGTTTGTTGCCAAGAAAAGTAGCGGACTGCATCAGTAATCCGGAAGAGAACCGGAAGCAGGAAGCTGAAATCCGTCGGCTTCAGGAGGAAGTCGACATGCTAAAGGCGCAGATTGCCACCTTCAAGGACGACATGGCCGCCACTAAGGAGATGGCGGATGCGACTCAAAAGATAGCCAAGCCGGTGAAGGAAGCTTTCGGTGAAACCGGAATGGCAGTTGCCAAAGCAAGGCTATTCAATGAGGGATGGCTTTTGGACAGGAAACCATTCAGTTCCCAGATGGTTTGGATCCTGACTGACTTCACTGAGCAGGTGGAGACAGCAATGGTGGGAGCTCAAGAAGATGCGGACTGGATGGAGAGGAGCAGCAAGAAGTTGACCGGGACAATGTTCTCCAAGGAGATCCGTCTTTCGGATATCTCCTTGCCGGAGTCGTTTCCGGATGGAACGGAATTGAAGGAGGGGAAGGATTTAATTCCCCACTCAAAGAAGAATGAGCGGAAGCCGGAGCGGACTGAAACTCCTGAGCATATTGAATTGGATTCATCGCTAGAGATTCCGAACCGTGAGGCTGGAAAGCGGAGCAGGAACTTGTAGAAGGATTTCGATCAACTGCTGCCCGATCCTGCGAATCCCATACTAAACGTGGGCATTGCAAAATAGTTAGGAATCCTTCTTTTTGTAAATAGTAGATAGTAGGAACTGGATCGGATGATGATCCGGTCTACCAGTTAGGATTAGCCTGAAAGTTCCATGCGGTCTTTCTAGAGCCCTTTTTGCTTTTGGGAATTTTCAAATGTGTATAAAACCGTTCTCTATGGAGGAGAAAGGGGAGATGGTCTTTTTTCTGAGATTGTTTTGTGTATTCTATTTGTTCGTCCTTGCGCGTTTTTCCAGTGTATGGCAGATTCGCGTGGTAAAGAGTTAGGAATGCACAAGTGGTTTTGGGGGTACTTTCTCCCCTTGGTGTTGTTGTTTTGAATCTAAGTGCATGTGAGCAGGTAGTAAGAGTTGGGAGTGGATTCTTGTTCCTCTGTGCTTCTGAGGTATAGTATTCCGGATGAGAAAGCCGTTGCTAGGCTAGGCGGATAGGGAGGGATTCCTTAGTCGCGTTAGAACTCCTGGGTAGGAAATCTGGTTGAGTGTCCAAACTTTTGTGAGATCTCACTGCCCAAGTTGGTGAACAGAAAGACTTTAGTTGACAGGTGATCGCATGCTACGGTCACCCCCCGAGCCCAATGTACAACCAAATGCAATCAGTAAAGTCTGTACAACTTTTGGTATACCATGTATTCCGGCGACTTTCTTGGTATACTGACAAAAGGTTCCTGAGTTCAAGGGCATCCACAGTCGTTGTTGCTTTGTTGATGCTTCACTGGTCAGGTGGCTAAGTCTTTGGTGGTTAGGTTGTGTAGCTTTGATTATTTGTTTTCAATCTTTGGTGGTCAGGTTGCGTAGTTTGATTATTTGGTTTGACACACCAATCGACGTTGGAGTAGGACAACAGTTTTAGATATGGCCTTCAAACACTGATAGATGTCAAAGCATGTTTTAGGGTGTTCTCTTTCTATTGTTGTGAGGAGTAGTGAGGCACTGTTTGTTAGTGTGAAGGTTTGTTCGTGTGTTGGTTTGTCTTGTGGATTGACTTCTATTCTTGGTAATGGCAAATAGAAGGCTTCAAGAACGACGTGCTAGATTTAAGAGGAAGGGACCTAGTGGGAGGGCGGAAGACTACAATGCTATGAGAGAGGGTCTCAGAGATGGGGAAGTAGAGAGGCAACGTCGACGTCGTCAATTGGTGAGGGAGAGAGAAGAAACAACTCAATTGTTTATTGTCCAGGATGAAGAATTGGAGGTAGAAAGTGAGATGTCTTCATGGGAGATTTTGGTTGTTTTATCTGAAATTGTGGATTTTTTCACAATGAAGATGCAAGGGTGTCCAGAGGCTAATTCTAGGCTGAAGATTATGGAGCATATGAACGTGTTTCTCTTTTTCTTCCTCAGTATTATCCTTGTGGACAACATGCAAAAGCTCAATTTGAATTCTTAAAAAACTATCAGTTTGAGCTGGACGCTGTAAAAGGAGTTCAATCAGTAGACATGCTTGCTAGAAAAGCTGTTCTTTTGGACGCCGCTATTTCTACTACTGAGACAAGCACCAAAGCTTTGTCACGGGTTTTAAAAGTGCACCCAACCAATTTGAGGGTGGCTATAACTCGTCAAAGTAGTGTGCATCTTCTTGATAAACCTTTTGCACTTGCAAGACAAAAAAAGAGGCCAAGGCTGCCTGATGAAACAAAGGACCTTGTGACAAAGTGGTGGACAGAGGAGACCCGCATCAGCCCCAACAAAAAGGAAATTGTACAAAAATGGAAGAGTGTGAATACGTATGACAAACATTGCACCCACTATTTATTGGAAAGTTAGGTACAACTCAATTGCGGATAGCAATGGTTTGAATATGTACTATAGAGTTTTGAGATGTACTAATTAGTGTACATTATATATAATTAGTATACTAGTTCTCACAATCAAGTATTGAGGGGATCTTCGTTGTTGGATTCTCTAATTTGTTTGATGTATACTTTTGAGTATTAGGGTGTAGGGTATGCCTTGTATGAGGGTTTTACTTTTGATTACCTCATACTCATAAATTTTTACATTTTTGTAGACGGCATTCTACCATCAATTTCAAGAAGCGCACCTAGGCGTGCCAATCAAACAAAGAGCATTTGAGAAACTGAAGTCATACTTTGTTAGAGCCTGCAACGAGAGGAACGTATGTTATTGTAGATACCATGTAGAGATCGACATGCTTAGGAACGGGTTCAATCAAATTTGGGATGGCACACGGAGAATCCACTTTTTAGAGAATTGTAAATGTGTGTGTGATGTGTGCCTCTATCGACTCGAAGAGGAGGCAAAGTGTCAAGCGCATCTCAAGACATATGCAGGTGCAACGGCTTTGTGGCAAGAGATTGTCTGCCCTAAGCCTAAGAACAAAGAGTGGCATGCTCTACCATGTGTTATGGGTATGTGTACAGATTGTGGTATTTCAAAGCTTCCGATTTTCCCTCTTAAGTCATCATCGTCAACAAATGTCACCTGGAAGTGTTTTGAGAATGAAATCATTGGAGTCACACACGATGGGAAGCCTCGAAAAAAGATCGTTGAGGTATACAAAGAGACCTGTTAAAAAGTATTCTTTGAATACTTCAAGTCCAAATTGCCCCAGTTTGTGAAACACAACTTCATTGCGAGGTGGCAAGACAACCACTGCAAGCGTTCTATGCAAAGTTTGGACAAAGATGTGATTTTGTCACATATTGATTTTGCTGAGAACTACACTTTTGAGATTCAAAATCAAATCCAAAGCATGTATTGGTGCTCTACACAAATGAGTATACTTGTCCACATCACGTATCGATTTAAAGCAGATGGAGTTATGGTGAAAGAATCCCATTTCTACATAACTGATGACGAAAAGCACGATTCACTTTTTGTACAACATTGCCTCATGCAACACTGGCAATGGCTAGAGTCTCAAGGTATATTTAAAGTTCCTCCAAGTTCTATATGCATTGATGCGTGTAAACTGTAAACAAAATGAATTGATTTTGTATATTATATACTACTTTTGTACTACACTTGTATAACATACTATGTGTATTGATTTTTGTACATGAATCGGCAGGGATTCAACTGAAGCATCATGTAGTGTGGTCCGATGGTTGTGCGGGGCAATTCAAGGGGGCCCGACCATTTTATTTTGTGGCTAGGTATCCCGGCCTTACAAATGGTTGTACTATGAATTGGAATTTTTTTGGTACAAGTCACGGAAAGGGAGAATGGGATGGAGCTGGTGCTATCGTGACGCGCGCTCTAAGGCAATCTCAATTACACAACACCTGGAGGAGGATGCAAAACGCCCAAGATGCCGTGTCTTTCTTGAACGAGATAATGGGAGGGATGGTCGATACAAACTTTGAGAAGACCAACATCAAAGAAGTCCAACGGTACTTCTGGGAAATACCGAAGGACGGTACTAGGGAGCGTAGTTACCATTGTGAAACTATCCAAGACTCCCTGGCCCTACATTCAGTCTATTCTTTTGTTGTTGCGGATCCAACTCAACTTTTTGTTCGGAAATTGTCATGCTTTTGTGCCTATTGTGTTGATGGCAATTTCGTGAACTGTGTGAACAAGTCCCACGTTGAGAGTTGGGATTTGATAAAGTTGAAACCATATGATCTCCAAGAAGTTGCTGACTACATGACAAACTATGACATTCAAGATGACAAGGATTGGAAGGAGGCCATAGAAGGCGAGGGATTTGGCGATTTGATTCAGCCAGGTGACAACTTTGTTGTTCCTACTGTAGTGGGCAATAGCGAGGGAGTGGAGTTTTATGTTTTATAGTGTAGCAAGGGGAAGTATGAGGTTGATCGCGACTTTAAATGCGCATGGGGTCCTGAGTTTGAAGTGGGAGACTTAATCATACAAGGCACTTACTATCAAAAATGGAATAATGGGTATTTATTTCTCAGCACCTCCCAACCAGCCCATATCGACACACATCTTGTGGTGCATGGAAAATTTGCAATGATTCCCAAACCAAGGAGACGCAAAGGTGGAGAGGTTACATATGAAATAAGTGGTGACAATCTTGATTCTATTAGGGTCGGCTTACATAGGTTTAGGCATGAAGAGGATTAGCGATTATGGAGACTAAGATTTAAAGTTTTCGTGTACTTCTTCTATATACTCTGGACTAAATATACTAATCTGTTGTATTTGGTTTTAAATTACACTGAATTTATTTGTAATACACCTTGTGGTCCTGTTTCAATAGGATCTTTTCACATAATTTTTTATAACTTCCAACATAAGTAAGTGTTTCTTGTATAGTGAGTACTAATTAATACTATTGGTACTTTATAATACTCACAAATTTAAATCCATGATCATCAATTTAAATACTGAAATCCAAAACTTACATTTACACGCTCAAACCCATTTACAAGCTCAAACCCAAGACTTATGTCGGCACGCTCTAACATGATTCGTTTCCACGACATGTACATCAATCTACCATCTTGTATAGTGAGTACTAATTAACGCTAATTGAGTACATCTAGTCAATAGCCTTGGGCATCCTTACACATCAAGTAAACTACAGGGTATAAGAAAATAGAGAGCACCCACCTTTTCGTCAGAGCAATCAAAGTTTCATGCTGATTCTTCCAAAATTCAAATTTTCAGTTCAATTCGTGCTTGCTGCGAGTGGAAATTGTATGTTTTAGGTGATTTGTTTGCAAGCTAGGTTTGCCGTTCACTCCGATAACATGTCTATTGTTATTATTATTCTTTTAGGATTATTTCATTTCTAATGTGGTTGCTATTATGGCGCTTTTTCAGCAATTTAGATTTGTAGTTCACTTTGACGACATGGATAGTGAAAAATTGTTATTCTTTAGTGTTATTTCATATTCAGTGTGGTTGCTGCTAAGATTGCTACTGACAAAAATTATTTTCTTCATCGAAAGATGAGTTCCAGTGCAAACCCTGCGTCAAATGGAGGACTAGCAAACAACACCTTTCGGAAGACCTTGACAAAGACCACAATATCTGTAATGGTGTGTAACTTATCCATTATGAATCATACATTTTTCAACCTTTCATGTTTCTACTTATCTCTCATATTTGGTTTGTATGGACAGACTGTGCCATCATACTTCGTGTAGAAATACAAAGATGATTTTGAAAATTATGTACTCCTTCATAGCATGACCAAGGAATATTGGTGGAAAGTTAGAGCAAGATCAAATATATTCAAATGTAGACAGTCACAAGTCCTATTGGGCAAAGGGTGGAAAGACTACGTCAACCACCACAAATTTGTGGAGGGTGACCAAATCACGTTTACTTGCCTCGAGAAGTGCCTTTATGATGTTAGTGTTGAAAAGAACTCTAGCTCAAATACACTTGATGTAGTTATGCATGAGGATTTAGCTAGTTGGGGGGAACCGTCGTAGTACTCTATGAATGAAACAACATAAACATAAATTAAAGCCTACATGTAGGCTATGCCGCCACTACGCGTAATTTTGCTTTGCACAATCCGGAAACTGTGCATTAAACTTTTCTTTTGTAAGTATTAATAGATACTTTTTGTCCAACTATATACTCTTTATACCAATTTGTACTCAATTATTTTTGTCGATGGGCGTACTTTTAGATGGCGCTGTAACGGTATCCATTGACTGTCACTTTTACATCGTTGTCGTCGCTTTCTCGTGGATGGACCATATTCTTATTAGATTTTACCGTGAATTGGGGGCATTGCAACCAGAAACTTCATTGCCTTCTCATTTTGGCTCATTTCAATTGCATCAGTGTTTGCTTTTGTGTTTGGTGCTTCATTTGTTTTGTTCTTGTCAAGTTTTTTTGTAAATTGGAGGCATCAAAGATAACAACTTTGTTGCCTTTTCACTTTGTCTTATTTAAACTACATCGATTTTTGCTTTGTTGTTTGGTGTAAGAGGGTTCTAGTTCAAGTGGACTTCTAGTTTAAGTGTCCAATCTAAGGTCCTTATTTTTATCCTATTCTGCAGTAGTTGAACTTCCTCGCTATGTCTAATCCTCCATTTCGTAACTCGGCACTTGTTCAACAATGCATCACTTCAGACTTTCCATTGTGTAGCACTAGACGCCATGAGTTTCATTCTTTGTCCACAAACGGATATATCTCTAAGACACCGACATCGAAGCAAGGAGACATTGGATATTACATTGCATTTTGCAAGAGGAGAGAGATGATGTGTGCTACTACTGCCGTGAGGAGCAGTGAGGCGTTGTTTGAACGAGCAGTTTTGCCTAACGCCCCTACAACGAGCAGCAAGTCAGTTAATTAGTAAGTAAGCTCATTGCCTTGTCAATTATGAATTTTTGTATTGGTGAATGTTCTACTTATGTACAAGAGGTACAATTTGTACACAAGTGAAAGAAATGTTTGTAGGCTACTGCACTAACTTGCGATGGTTCCATTGTTCCAACAATACGGATTATAACTGAGGTTCAAGATTCAGAATTGTTGAAATACATTTATTTCAAAAATTGTAGTATTTGTAATGTTCAAAATAGGACAACCGCATTTGTATCGGTAGAGGTGAGTAAACGGAATGTTTGTAGAGTGTTGTATTAGCATCCTAGTTCTAACAATGTAGATTGTAACTAGGGTTCAGGATTCGGAATTGCTTAAATACATTTAGTTCAAAAATTATAGTATTTGTAGTGTTCGTACTAGGACAATTGCATTTGTACTTGCAGCGGTAAATGAACAGAATGTTTGTAGATTGTTGTACTAAAGTAACTAAACATCCTATAGTTCCAACAATATGAATTGTAACCAAGGTTCGGGTGTCAAAATGTTTGTAGTATTTGTACTGATAGCAATAAGTGAAAGGAGTGTTCGTAGTCCACTACACTACCATCCTATGTTTTCCAAAGTTAGGATTGTACTGATTTTACTGATTGTACTAATTGTAACAAGAGTTTGTACTATTTTTAGCCAAAGTTTGTACTTATTGTAACCAAGGATTAAGTTCTAGAGTTGTTATAGTACATATAGTTCAAACTTCCAAAAATATATTGTTTGTAGTTTTTGTACCTATATGTTTTACTTTTAAGTACTTGCATCAGTACTCTTCATCTTATATGTTTAGTGTTCACTGCTTTACAACCTATTGGATACGCAATGACTTTTCCATATTGTCTTCCACGGTACAAGTTAGAAATTTGTGTTTACCTTGTCTATGTCGATGACGAAGTGGATTGTCGAAAGGGGAAGCTGCCTTTCTTTTCACAGGAACTAGTGAGGGAACTTCTGCAGCAAGGACACAATGAGGTGTTGTGTTGGACAAAAGATGCCAATAGGGAGTTCCAACAAATGGAGATATGCACTAGTTTAGGATACATGGACCATGTAGAGGCGACAAGCGAGGACTGAGATTTGGCTGGTTGGAATGAGTGGCCGGCGGATGGTTATTTCTATGACGATGAATACATGGCATTGGAATTACCAGTCGCACACACTCCGGAGGCTACAGGTGACGAGGGACAGCCCAAAGGTTTAGCTTGTTGGTCAGGCATGGTGTGCAAAACCACCTTCCTGGCGAAGTTCGGATAAGATTGTCATGAACGACAGTTTGATTCAAGGTTGGCTAGGACGTCATTCCACTTCACTCCATTTGATGATGAAAATTACACCCCCCCTTCCATGCACTACTGCTTAGTCTTCTTGTAGTCGGTTTTGGAGAATTCAATTGACCTGCTTTGCAATTGTGACATGTTGTATATAGGATTTAGAGGTTTACGGTTGTAGTTAGTCAAAGGCCCTCATCGTGCAAGCTTTAGAGTTTAAACTAGTGTAGCCATTTGAACAGCCTCAAGGCTTGGTGTGCAAATTGTGATGTGAAATTTACATTTTTTCTTTCTACCTTGTTTGTGCGGCGAATTCTGAGTTTTGTTTGGTATTGTGTATGAGCATTGTTTACATACATACAATGCAAACTGCTTTTCTTTGTGTACCATCTGTGGTGTAAATTTGTGACCTTGAAATCTCATCATATATTGATTATGTTCAAGTTTCATATGTCTTTGCAACTTGCATCATATTTCAAGGAACTGCAGGTGCTGCAAAAAAATTTGGCATCACCCATATTTTGGCCTTGGATTAGTAAAGCACTTCCATCCAAACTGAATGGTAAATTTTTGGTTGACAACTCCCCTCTTTTTGGCCTTTGGGTGTGCATTTCTTTTTAACGAATCTCAATTCAGCTACGGTGTTCCATTAGTTTTAGTTTGGATTAGCAGTCACTCACTCCTCTAAATTTTTGGCATCCCCAGTCAATGATAAATATTTTTGGCTGCTTTGTTTATCACCATCCATAGTTTTGGCCTTTGGTTAGCAAAGCACTTGCAAGTATCCCAATTGAATGATAATATTTTTTAATAATATAGAATAACAAAACTAGAACTAGGATCCAAGAATGAATTCTCTTAAAGTACAAAACATTAACAATAGTATGCATTTGGTATGTTATTATCTAACTTGGAAATATAGTGGACCATAGTCCAGAATGCAACCTACGGCATTTGTTTGCGCAAGCGTGGGTTGATGGAATGAATTGCAGGATTGTCTATTACTTTGTCACGACAATGGAAGGGAACTACAACAGAATATGAACTTTCAAAACTACAACCATAATTCCCAGTCAATTCTTCACATGTTGGAATGTCTACCGTTGCCAAAAATGCAACATGGTAGAGTCTTGGGTCCGAGAATCTCACTTTGATGGGCACATCGATGAGGTTGGCGTCTTCACATCTTGGAAACAAACTATTACACACAATTAGATTCCAAGCAGCACAATCAATCATCAATTTCTATAACATTACTACAATTTATACAACAAAATATTTCAACATCACAAGGTCCAGCATATGACAAATACCTGTGGTTTAAAAATCTACTAACATTTCCCTTTAAAGTGATGTCTATGCATAATGCCATATCATCGGTCACCACTTGCTTGGACTTCCAATCGGCATCAAGTGCAAGCGTGAAGGCCTCCAAATTCCCCAATTTTGTTGAAGCCCTTCGTTGCATGAGCTCCAAATTTGTAATGATCTCTCCTACATATTCAAAGACAAAAGTCCCCTTCCAGATGTGCTTCTTACCCGCAATCCCCAGCTTTTCTCTCCAGTCCAGAAAACCTCCATTGGAATGCATAATCCGTTCTGAACTACTCTATTGCCACATGAACTACCACATGTACAAGAGTCGTTGCATTCTTGAAGGAAAATCCTGTTTGTATGACCAAGGCATGCGGAGCCTTGCTTCTCACAACACTGTACACTACAGAATGTTGTCTCTTCCATTAATGCCTACCAAGAGTACAAAATAGTACAAGTTCAGTACACAAAGTATATAAATGGGCGTACACAGAAGAGTGAAACTATATGTATTTAAAGAGAGAAAAAACAAATACTGTAATTAAATAGTTTGTTTACCTCTGAACTCAAGTAAAACTTACCTGTTGGTTTAGGATGGAACTCTGTAGAAGGCCTCGTTTGTCATACAACAAGCTCGAAAAACATCATATTCATTAACCCCTTAACGCCTCAATCCTTTTTCAAAATTTGGCACATTTTTGCTTATATCTTTGTACATTAATACCATTTACCAAAATTTCATGAAATTGGGCATAAAAGAAGGTTGTCTTTTCAAGATTCAAGTGTTACATTGGATGAATGAGAAGGTAGTTAGATGAAATAGCGCCTGCAAGCCCTTTGTTCATCATCCAAAAAATGGATGTCGAAGCACTTAAGGGTTAAAATGGGAGTTTTCCACTTAAATGAGAATTTTAAGAAACACTACAATCCAAAAATTGAAGAGAAATTTGTCACTGTAAATACAAAATAAGCAATGCAATGTCATATGAAGCATGCACATAATAACAATATGACCAACTATCATGCATTTATTACATATTAAATTTCTATTTACTAAAAGGAGCCAATGAATGTACATATATGTAATCTATAAATGTACAATCACAATGAAATGCGACTTTGTATACGAAAATGTACCATTAAGGTGTTCCAATTTACAAGTATGCAATAAATTGGCAACCACCATTTTTAGTCAATTGCTAGTGAATTGGCAGCCTTTGTGTTTGAACTACAAAATATCTCTATACCATTATTATTGGTCTACGTAAATCTAGTGAATTATATGAACAAGTCTCATGTGTCTGATTTACTCTTTAGTTTCCAGTGCCTTCAAAATTTCCAGTCCTCAACTATATCCATTGTCCATCTTCCAGTATTCATGACTAAATTGTCGATGCTGCAATTTCAATGACTTCCGCTCCCATGCGTCCTATGTTGAAGTAGAGCAACAACTATGGGAGACTTCGCCATGTGAACGCTTCATTTGAATCCCTTCAGACAATGCTCGTTGATGTGGAAGCAATGGAGCAATAGGAGGGAGTGTCAGGCATGTCCGCACTGGTACCTCTGACTTCAATATTGCTGGATGGAATGAACAATCAATATCCCCGTAAAGTTTCCTTGGAGGCACTCTATCGGAGGGCAACAAAGAAGTAGGATGGCTTGTAGACCTCAGTGGAGACAAGGAGCATGAAAGTGGCGGACGTGGCCTCCCACTTGGGGGACTGTCCACCACGATATCATCCATAGGCTTTGTTGAAAAGTCCATTGTGGAATTTGCTGTAGCCGGGGAGCAAAGGAAGTTTCCGGTGCTCAATATTACGTACTGTCCATAGTCCATAATAGAATCCACGGATGCTGCGCAATCAAGGCCACCTTCTACAGCATGGGTTGATGTGGTGCTCATGATCTGAAAAACACTCCATGATTAAATGAAAGGTCATGAAGTGCAAACATGAATAAAACACAATGTACTAGAGCCAAATTGAATTCAGTTGTACAGTTGAAGATGTACACCGAGAACACAATTTTCATTCATACTTATGTAATCAACAATGTATATATCAAGTTGTGCTGAGCTAAAATGGCAAATGGGTCCCATGTCAATTATACAAGTCAAAGCTCTAGCCTAACTAGCAAAAGAGGATGCACGAATTGCATCCATGATTTTGTCATACTCCTTCCGATTCCTCTCGTCGCAGAGCATCCGCCGCCCAATTCTTTCAGGACCATTTTTCCTAAATGATTTCAACCCTTGGTTGCCAAAAGCGTGAAGACATTGAAACCAGGGAAGCAATACATCAAACAAAAACATGTCTTTTGGACCGTTTCCCCTATAGCTCCATGACTCTGGTAGTACTACATTATTAAGCTTGTTCATTATGTGTTTTGTTGGGCTATCGTTGACTACAGCTTTATCAGTCCGTGCCTCCTTGAAAGTGGTCAACCTTCCTGATTTATCTCTGCGTTTAAGTGTGTCACATGCATCTTGCCCAAGAATGAGGAAGGGATCAACTACGTCTCGAAATAGGTACTTGCATATCAATTCAGTAGTGGACTTCTTCATGGAGCTCCACACTGAGATGACTGCAATTTTTCCTATCTCTGAAAGAAATTTGGAGCAATTGGGTCGCACCCACACAGCCTTGGGTCCCACTAGAGCGGGTTCGGTTGTAGAGTGCGGTTCCGAAGAGTTTCTGAGTTTTTTGTGAGACAACCCCTTCGACTTCCAATCTTCACAGACACATAGAATGCCATTTAGGTCCAGGATAACATTGACCCACTTGTTCGCAACCTTGGACCTGAATGGCCGATTGACAACCTCCGAAGATCCTTCGTGACGAGATGGAGGGCCAAATCCTTACTATCAAACGGACAAATGCGGAAGCGGTTACTATCGTCTATGGCCTCATTGAAGATTCATGACAACATCACGGAGAAGCAAAATCCTTGAAAATTATCACTCTAAGAAACCCATGTTTTTAGTGTTGTTAGGACTAAACGGGTATAGTTTTTTTTGACATCACTTTGTTAGAGGGTATTCTAATTTGTGAGGACCATTTTCCGTGTATGTTTTGGTAGACGCGTGGATGCCATTGCAGGAACATGCTTCTGTTTTGACGGACAGGTATGTTTATATAGACATTGCTCGCAACATGCAGATGTTCCAAAAAACACGGTCGGAAACATGGTCCTGCCACGTCAACTGGGAGGCTTGAATTCACTGCAGTTAATTCCTGTGAACTTACTACAGGTTTTGGTAAGACCTGACCAGCGGCAAAAAAACCAGGGCACACATTCGTACTATGCATGCTTGTAGAATTAGCTTGCATTTAGAGGGTAATCCTATAACCACTGATGTTAAGCCTTCTTGCCCATCACTAAATTTATTGCCCTTTTCAAGATAGATATGTATGAAATAATTTATATTTATTTTTCAAACATTTCATTACTTGTTTTATTTATTTCACAGAATCTTCACGTATTTGCTAAGAAAATTGATGTCTAAGAGAATTATAGAAGGAAAAGTGCCAACAACTCATATGAAGTGGACAACTATCTACAAAAATCCGGAAATTTCAGCATGGGTGTGCATTATAGTAACAAACATGATGGTGCATATTAAAATTTATGGACTTTCTGTAATTTGTTTGTAATGTACATTAGAAATGCGTGAGAAGTTAAAATTGTGAAAAAGTTATAATGTTTTGGAATTTCTTCAAAATTTCAATTGGAGTAATAGGATAAAACATGAAATTCTTTTCAATTGTTGGTTTCTTGTTCACCTAAAGTCAACTTTGTTGAGGAATTTCAGATTTACAGCAAGGAGAAACAAGTTCGTAAAATACACTTAATAATAAATGTAGCAATTTTCGTGATTCTTTTTGTCCAAGAAAAAATGACCATTATGATGACCAAGAGTATAAGAACTACAAATACTTCTATAGAAATTGTGTGCAAGTCTGAAGGCATTATTTATTTTTGTTAATTTGTTGATGTGATGCACAAGGGTGCACATACTAGCTACACATGCATGCACTTTTCATTTAGATTGTTGGAAAGTTAAAAATTATATAGGTATGTACATATACTGCATGCTTGGTACTAAGGAATGAGTTCAAGACAATGTACCCGCTATTGTACCACACTATGTACAACAATTCTGTGTAATACACTCTATTGGCAATCACTTGTCGTATTCAGAGAAACATAACAAAAAGAATACGAATTATGCTTCCAAATCCCTCCAACGACAGAAGCTGAACCCTTAAAGGACGGTCACTATACTTTCACCAGAAGTGTTCCAAAACTGTCATTTCTAGTACAAGTACCAAAATTTTTAATAAACTTTTTTTGGACATAATTAACCGTAGAATCTTGTATTCTATAGTATCAAAAACATGTGGTTGAAATTGATGACATTTCCACTGGGTGCATTGCAAGATATAAGCATTCACAGTAAGTAAAATCATTTCTTCCACCTTGCAAAAAGCAGGGCAGCTGCACTTTAGAAGCTCATTTTTCTAAGAAAAAATGACCTGAATGGTGGTGCTTCTTTGGATTTGTTTTCCTAGACAAGTTGGACACATGCTTCAAGAATTTCAGATCATTTGGAATAGTACAACATATAGGGAAAAAAGATTAAGGACATAGTAGCTACATTATTTAAAATTTAAATATAGACTTGAAATTTTTCAATCCCGATAGTCGAAATCTTGTAATACTGTCTTTGCATCCTACAAATTTATTTTTGTCCAATAATATTTCTAATTTGATAAGATAAAGCACTTCGAAGTTTACTTTAGAGTAGGAAATCCATAATTGCACGCAAACAGAAAATGATCATAACTATTGACTCACTGATCAAAATGGAATGATTCAAAGCTTTTCGTGTATAAAAAAGTCTTGAAAATGTATTCCACATACAAGTTTTTGAATATTTTTTTTTTAATTCAGCCTGAACAACCCAGTTACGAAATAGAGTAACATATTACGCTAGAACTTGTGATTTGCATTTCTGAATGTCATGAACTTTGGTGCATATTAAAGATCTTCCTCGCCCCCACATCCTATTAAAATTTCAGGCCCAAAAAAAAAAATCTCCACTCGTAGGTATTTGCCCAAAATTCCACTATAGCCTAAAAACAAAGTCTACTCTTTTAGGGGTCATGAAGCACCACCAAAATTACTTGTGCTGTGGTAAATGAATGCAATGTATGTGTGCGCATTCAAATATTATATTCTATAATTCACGTGCACTACTATATTTGTTCCATACTGTTAAAAGTTGTTTTCATTTTCAATATGAATTGTAATTACTCGTAAATGTTTTTTTGAATATGAACTTCTTCATAGAGTGAAGTTTGGAATTTCATAGTACAAGAATTAAGGCTGCAGTTACACAGTCGTGGCCTACAACATCTTCCTTATGCTAGGTACAATTCAATTTGAACGATACTTTCTATAATTCGTTTGCTATTCAAAAAGCTACATTGATCGTATTTATTTTTTCTTCAACAACAAATACCCTATTATGCATACTGTCATTTACTATAGAATGAGTTCTATACATTTTGATAGTATTGTTGTATTGTATCCAGCATTACAACATGCATAACTTCAGCCTAAAAACATGTACGATACCGCAGCACTTGTGCAACACATTGTATTATACACATATGACCAATCGACATCTTTGCTTGTCCTTACTAACATTCTCTTCATACATGAAAATCATTGGCAATGACAGCATTTATAAAAACTTGTTCACCAGCACTATTTCTTTCCAACTGTGCTTCTTTAAACGTTGGAGGTTTCTTTCCAACTGCACTTCTACATACTTCGAATCTTGAAAATGAACTAGTTGGAATCTGAAAGTCTTGCTTTTTAATATGATATTAAAATATTACTATCGTCTGATATTACTTTCTTCGTTTCCACAAAATGTCAAGTATTTAGTGGGTCCTAGAAGTGATACCTTCACTATAACTGAACCATCTAATATATGTGATAGCCTGAATTTTTGCTTTCACCCGTCTTGTACTATGAAGGTTCTGGTACAAACATTGGACCCTGTAGCACTGTTATTTGGTATACGCTCTACGTTCGAAGCAATTCCACTACTTCGGTGCAAAATCCTTCAAAAGTTCAATCCTGACGCGGCTTGTACAAAGCATGCTGCACACAAGGGAGTCACATGTTATCAACATGAAGGTCACGTATGCAATGCTTCTATGACAATCGTCCTTGACAAAGACTTTGTTTGGACTCAACAATGCTAGTACTATGTAGTTTACTTGACAACGACGATGACATACTTTCCATTTTCTTCTAATGGTTCCTTGCCATTGCAGAAGAATATAGTAATAGACATACATGAAATTCAGCGGGCACGCCATAGTTCATCCAAATTCACTACTAATATCATCAGAAGCCAATGATGATGCTACATTTTTTGGCAATGCTCATATCCTTGAATATATTGCATGAAGAGTAGTACTACCTTAGGTGCCATACAAATACACATGCAATTGTCTCTCATATACAATATGTACAGTGAACAATATGATCAAGTCCTGCCCTGCTCTATAGTGCACTGTGCACATGTAAACATATTGGCATTTGTCACGAAAGGGTCATATGAGCAAGGCTAGGTTGACATTGCTACAGAAAACCACGAACTTTCACTTAGTCATCGCTAATTGCACTTGTTCACACAACCATGAGTCATATGCTTCGTCTAAACTTTTGAAGGGTAAACTCCATTATAGAACCAAGATATAGTGAACCTGTTGCTATCGTATACATCGTCAATGGTCTCTGGCATAAAGTTTTCATTAGCAACAAATCCTAAATCATACCACTGCATGTGTTGTTGGTGCAAAATACCATGCACTCTAGGTATGCTGCAGAATTAGTTTCATCGTCTCCATGTGAATAATAGTCATCTGCGTCTGTACATTCTGCTTCTGACTGTCCATCCATGGAAGGAACGCATTCTCCGACCGATTCAGTGGGCGACCAAGCAAATATTACCCCCTCTGCTTCTGTATTAGACATATTCTTGAACATACTTAGCAAACGTAGATTTCTAAGTATACATCTAGGAGGTCAGCAATAAATGGAACCGATCCTACAATGCTAACAATTCTAATGCTAACTTGGTGCGGTGCAGAAGTTGGAATTACTCTTAGTTGTTGTCAAAACTATATGAACAATGTGGACGTGCAAGGCAGAAGGTCGCACATGACACACATATGCTGAACAATGGATTGCTCTTACCTCACAAACATACAAGAAGTGGCTTCTGTGACTCTTGTGTGCACCCTCAAATTTCTGCGTTTCTTGTCAATGTGCATGCGAAGCACTGCATCCGCTTCATTCTGGACAAGACGACAGAAAATAATGTCAATTGCAATATTGATGGTCCCTCATACTAAGGAAAACACTGCTACTCACATAATTCATGTATGAGGTCCTTTGTGCTATTATTGATGATTGCCTGCACTAGAAAGGATTGATGGCATTGGAAAAAGCCATTAGATGTGCTCAATATCAGCACATGACGTGACCTTGTTTGTGCAGCATTCTTCGGGTGCGGTGTTCTGATCATGTTATGGAAGTCTTACAAGAAAGGAACATATGCAGTACACAGGAAAAAATTAACATTCCTTCCATGTAACCATGTGAGAAACACATACACGTCTGGATTCCGTAAATCACAATATGAAATGAAAACAATACAAAAATGAAGGAGAACAAAGCATCAGGTACGTGACAGAAGTGGCATAGACAGTACACAATGCAATCCACAGCGAGCGATTAGAATTCACAAGCACGAACAAACTCACACGTACTCTATTAAACCATTCCGTGTATTCGGTGAAGCCCATGCCTGTAGAACCTACGAACCTAAGAAACCTACATCCAAAACAGGGGCTTACAAAACGCATTGCAGAAACTCTGTATTCGAGAACCTATTGTAAGAAGGTGCGGCACTTGCACATGGTGTGCCATCAATGACCAATGTCGTTCCATATGTATAATTACATTAAGAACAATTGTACAATTGTGAACGCAACATATGAAGTCATGTTCAAGTCAATGTACAGGGAAGGGTTCCTTGTTGTTTGGAACCACATTATAATGTACAAATTCTTGTCCGACAGAACATGGCTCCGTTCGAAAAAACGTCTAAGACTGCAGCGGATGAAAGTCCTGACGGACCAGTAAACAGTTGCCGTACTGTCACGAAACAAGTCTGACGTGTCTTCCTGCTGCAATAGAAGAAGTCGTAAGACTTCCGACGAGCTAACAATTTGTCCACTTCAAGTGCACTGGACATTCATGATACAACATCACGGAACTCTTTTAGTTTAGACAATGAGAGATGGATGCGCACAGCGAATTGCAAAGTGAGGCACGAATTTCCAGAGGAACAACAACTTTACCTAATTGCGCCCACATTGATGTTGGTGTCACTGACTCTGCCCTCTCCGTCTTCACAGACTTCTTGAAGCTCATCGGTGGGAATGCTAGAGTCAGTTCGCAAAACTAGGAGATCAAAACTACTGTACAGATGGATGGATGTAGGCGGAGCACACGCTTGAAGACCTCTGACATAGCCAAATTCAAGTCTGGCACACTTGCGTTGCTTCCCGTCGAGAAGAACTCCGCCGCCAATCAAGTAAATCCCTAACTACTTTCAATTTACTTTGTTTACAAATGCAATGGATGCATGGTATCACACGCATTAATATCATTTAAGGAACACGCCACCATTACAGCTCGAAGTGGAAAGCCGGCAGCCACTACCGTCTGTCCTTCGACAACAACTCTGCAAATGGCAACACAGTCTTTTTGTAGCAGTTATAGGTGTACGTCGTCCGCTGGGGTAGGCACAGTGTACAACCACGTTTTAGGTCCCTCGGTAATAGGCCAACTCGGCTTCAGGTCTCTCTCTCAATTGCCCTGTCTTTCGTTTTGAGTGACAGAATGCACTCTTAATAGCAAGTCCGTCACACATACTACAACACATCATGCACACCATAATTCTTCAGTTGCTCTGAGAGTGAACGTGCAGACGTCAAATTTCTAGTGCACAACCGTTTTGCTACGCAAACTTGTGTTGGTTTTGTGCTGCTTTGAAAGAGCAGTGCTGGTAACGGGCAGGTCAACGTGCATTATCACATCCATTGCCTTCGGAACTTAGAGACATACTAGAAGCATGACTTGAAGCCCTACGTAATGCATCTTGTCATTCGGAAGTAAAATTGTCTTTGTCTTTGTTTCTGTTGTTATGGTTGTTATGGTTTCTGTGGAGTCGTTATTCCCACTTTCTTTTCATGAATTGCTTGCATTGCCGTTCAGAGTACAGCAAAGATACATGTGACGTCCGTGGAAGCTAACTGATGTCGTTCTCGAAGGAGTGTTTGCGATCCCTTTACTAACGTCCTTCAAGGTTCTCCGAATGATGTGCTCCTGTAATTGTAAGTTGCACTCAATTTATTTCTCTTTGATGCACTTCATCAGTAATGTATGTTGCACACGTTTGCAAGTGTGCAGGTGTTGGGCGAGTATTTCTTTCCTTAGCGGAGCGCACGTAGAAGGATGGGACTAGATCGTGGAAAATTGTTGAAGAAAAAACCGTCTGCACCACAATCCAATCGCGGTGACGACGTTGCACTTCCAACGACAAGAGAGTTTTGCATGCGAGGCGTAGACGAGCGCAGATCAAAAATGAAGGAAGACATGCGCGCCGCAAAAGGAAAATCATCGGTGTTTTCTCTCGTTTCCCCCTCCAGAAAAAGGAAATCACTTGCAGTGCAAGTGGAGACATCCTCTGAGGATGAACATGGAGTTCCAGACATGGAAGACTCCGACAAGGACCTGGAAGTGCAGAGGTATGTCGCTTTTTCCATCTCTTGTTCATGACAAACGTCCTGAACATGAACACTAGTATTACCGTGTACGGGTGCACGACTTTGGCAATACATGCTTGTCATAGTGTACGTTAGATGAATCTTGCACGAGAGTTTTCCTCAGTGTTTTCATGTTCTGCTGTATGTCCGCCTTGATAGTTTGTAGAACATCTACGTTGCAAATGAAGACGTCGGTGTTTTTTGGATGTTTTCTAAAACGTCTTCGTGTTTTTCTAAACGGTGGACTGTTTTTTTAAACACAACTCGTTGTTTGCATTTGATCCTTCCTCTTCTAGTATGTAGTCCTTGCCTTGTTTGCACTCAGTCGCATAAATGCTTCTTTCTATAGTAGTGCACACAATTGATGGAACAACAGAAAATCAACAAGCTTCATAAAACAGATTCCAATGATTTGGATGGGAATGTATGGCTTCGCACCAGGCCTCCTTTTAAGACGAACTTGTCTGCTATGGGTGTATGCTTAGTTCAAAGGTAGTACTTGAATTGCCTAGGACTTCGCACTGTACCTTTCGCTGCTTCATGTGCTGTTCTCTCAATGCTGTCGTATGACAGGGATGACAACGTTAACGTATTTTTGGATTGCACTATATTGCACATGCTTAATTTGCAATTGTGGGTGTACAAAAATCCCTTCTTGTAAGCAGTGATAATTCTGGCGGAGTAGAAGAAGATGAAGACAACAGCGATGATAGTGATGACGATGATTGCAGACCCCCTCAAAAGCGTAAAGGAAAAGGCACGGAAGACGAGAAGAAACCCATCAAGTTAGACGTCATCGGCTTTCCCAGCAGCCGAATGATGCCGGTGTTGGCCGAAGACGTCAAGCGCTACGCCAAGGACCTGGACCCAACGTGCAGTTGGGAAGCAACCATCCTAGCAGACGAAGCATTTCTTCAAGCGCTTATACAATGGTCTGCAGTTTTCCCCATTTTGCATTGCACATGGAATGCACTGTCATCTACATCCAAGAAAATAATGTTCCATGATTAATTCTTTGTGCTTGCAAATTGGGAGATGAAGGGGGGGTGTTCTGAAGTAAGTGGCAAGTGGATCTCTCCCATTGTCACTAAGATATTGATCAACACTCGATGGAGATTGAATGGCATGATTGACGCAAACAAAGGTAAACCAACAGAGGTCAATGCAGAGCACTGGGACACGCTTGTCCGGAAACGGCAATCCCCAGCTTCCTGCAAAATGTTCGAGCACATGCGAGCAATTTCTGTCGGAAAAGGGTCGAAGTTGGCACTACTGAGGGTAATCGAGAGCGATGCCATCAACAGTCTGGTAAGCGTCATTCCCTCTGTCATGCATTTGTTATACAGCTTGGTCTGTTAGACGAAAGGAGTATTGAATGAGGTCAGCAATTGTGGAACAGAATGCGCAAGTGCACGTCCTGGAAGAACACCACATGTCTGAGTGAAAGCTTCTTCACACTTGTGAATCAGTCATTGGAGAGCGTGCAATTACAATAGAAGACGAGTAGCAGCCCTGTATGCATGCAGAAATTCATGTATGAATTGACCATGTTTATTGTTGGACGCCTTACTAAATGACAGTGGCATGTCGGTGAATTTGGCAGAGCATAAGGTTTGGTGTAAACCAAAACCAGAGGAAGTCAGTGCAGAGGTTGCTAGAGAGTACAACCGACAAGAAGAAGAGAAGAGGGCATCCTTTGGGCATTATGCAAAAGACATGGATGAAATAAATGCACAGGTTGCTAACATAGAGGGGGCTGTCACTGGACTGCAGCAGAAAATGGATTTATTGCATGGTCGACTAGAGGACATGCTACGCGAAATGATGGGCAGTCGTGTTCAAAACTTGAAGCTTCCTTGCGAAGATGTTTGTACGTTGCCATTGCAGCAGAGTTTCACTCAGGCGGGACCATCTTCATCGGGACCAGAAGTTCCCATTCCGACCTTTGTGGACGCAATGAGTTTGTTGCCGTCTGTGGCCGATGAAGTACTGGAAAACGGGGGAGTAGTTTCACATGGCAATGCAGAAGTCATGAATGAAGAAGAACAAGAAGTAGAAGGCAGCGACCGGGAGGATGTTGTTGGACTTTACATGCAAGATGTTCCCGTCGAACTCAGCATACAGGAGCAGCCAGTACCTGGGAAGGCCATTGTACTTGCACCTGTACGACCGGACATGCCAAACGACGGCCAGGACTGCGTACTGACAGAATTTTCTGCAAGCAAAGATGGGGTGGCCGATAGTTTGGTTGATGACGGTGGCGACCCTGTGCAGCAGGTAATTTCTGGAACGGTTCATTACATTAGAAATTGTCAATTAAAAGGTAGTCAAATGCAAGGAAATGTTGCTTGAAGATGAGTACTGTGTAGTGTACAAGTAGTTTCAGGAATTGTAAGGTAGGTACAATTTGTATTGCACCAGTGATATGCCACGAAAATCGTGAATGTGAACCGATGGGACTGTGAAGAAATGAACTATTCACTAAAAGCATCACAGTACTCATGCCAAATTGCCAATATATCTGAGTGAATTGTCCATTTCATATGACTATAGCTGAAGCCATGCGGATGTTTCATGTACGGATGTTTCATGTTTTTTCTACTCTTAAATCGTTGAACTAGAATTTGAACAATTTGGCTGTATATGTGCCTTTTATGTAGGACTGTACATGTACCCATACAGAAAATGTTTTCTTTATACATTCATTAATTTGGAAATGTTGTACATGTCATTGCGTTTGTAATGCAAGATGAACATGAATCTAGTAGAGATCCAATGAAACGTCCTCAGCGTCTAACGAAGACCATGCACACGAACGTAGTTTTGAAAAAAAATGTTGCGTCCAAGTTTGGTAAAAGAGTGATTGAAAAATCAGCGGCTGCTGCCAAGCCACCCGTACCTGCTACTAAGGTACACTGCATTTGACAATGCGCATTTCTTGCATGCTTGCAGCAATGTAGTTCATTACTGGACCTTGCATTGGCACTACTATAAGGATGCTCTGTCAATTGTTCTTGCTTGTGTCTACATACGTATAGTACTTTCAGTTCGGCCCAATGAATGTACCCTTCTGCACACACTACGATGAGGAAGTCACTACTATGTTCTGTGATTGCAGGTCATGAATGCAAAACGCGCAGAGGGTAGTTGGAAGAAGTGACTACAGTGGACTTGTCGTTAGCGGTGAGTGCTTGTGATTGATCCATGTGTGCAAGTGCTTTAATTTTGATTTGACCATGTAGCACAGCATACTACCAAGCCGGCAATACTGTTGTGTATACAACATGATAATAATATCAAACATTGGCAGAACGAGGAACAGGGGACATTGCATCCCTGAAATGCTTGTAGGAATAAGTTCAATGGAGAAATGATTGTCTTAATGTCCTCCGCAGCCGCATTGCTCATTTCATATAGCCGACGTCTGTTGCTGTGGGGTTTTGTAGGTAATATGATAGTCCCAAAGAAAGCCAGTTGAAAGCGATATTGCTAGGGAACTCGCGATCTACAAGGAACTTGAACAGGGAGCTTGTACAAGGCAAGCATGAAGTCAACAAATGGCGGTACTTCAAATGCGGTTTCAGTAGACAATATTTTCTGGCAAACTACGGACATTAACTTCCATATAACTTTTTGGAAAAGGAAGTGCTGTTTTAACTTCTCTTGTAAAGTTTTGCGGAAATTACAAATGCAGGCACATTTCTGTAAATGACTTTTATTAATGTATGCCTCCATCGAGGCACATGCAGTTGTTGTTAAGCTGTACCAATGTCTAGAAGGACTTACTTCCCAATGTGTGAGCATTAACGTTTTTCACAAGTGATTCGTGATATCCTGTCACATCACTTCATACGCATGCATGTGACAATTCATTTCGAGAAGGCTAATTCCATGAGGTTTTCTATCTGAAGAATGTCGCTTAGGCGTCCCAATCTTAGTCATGGTATTTGCATATCATGTACACAGAAGCTGATATGCTATGTATGTGTCCGATTATTGGAACATGCAAAGCACAGCCCCCCATTGGAAAAGCCAGGTGTGTTGCCATGACCCGCTAGTATCCACTATTGTTCAGTAGCACTTTGCTATAGTGTTACCTTCACTTACTACACCTTCAGTCTTTCTTCTGTAATGGCATGAATGAATGACATCTTGTACATGCAGTTGTGTGAGGGTATTTCAGGTACAAGCAAAGACTACATATTTAGAACAGGATTGGCAGGACGACAAAGCAGAACGTAGGAGACTTTTCATGTCTACGCAGAAGTTCCATGTCTGCATTTGATAAGTATAGAAAGGCGAAATGTGTGAGCAGAGAAGAGGACACTAGAAGAAAACCAGAAGAAACTATGTTTTACTTCACAGAAATTGTGTTGTACTCAACAGAAAAGTATCATCTGGATTTTGTTGAGTTCCCCTTTTATAATGCAAAATTCTGCGTTCCAACGGTTCAACATAGAATTTGACAAGTAAAATGCAGATTTTTGACAAGTAAAACACATAATTTTGTATTAAAATGCAAAATTTTGTGTTACAAAGGGAGACTTCAACAAAATTCAGATGATACTTTTTTGTTGAATACAACGCAGTTTTTGTGAAGTAAAACGCAATTTCTTCTGGTTTTCTTCTAGTGGGAAGAGTCCCCTGTAATTGCACATGCGTTGGAATACAGAATGTATGATGACTTCATGTGTATTGGCTTCTTTGTGCTGAAGTTCTTCATGTATGAGAAATTAAAAATGGCGTAGCATGTGAAATCAATTGAAAGAAGTGGACATAGAATATAAAATTCCAGTGGAAGACATATAGTGTTATCGCTCCTGTCGATTGCAATTCATGACCAGTACGTCTATTATTTGCATAGTTGTTTTGTTTCTTTACATATTCAATTTAGTGTTATAAGAAGCCAACAAGTGAGAACAGTGTTGACAGTGTGGTGCATGCTTTCTCAGAAAGTGGAAGGCAAATGTGTACTACAAGCACAAGTGCAGCAGAGGACCACTTTCAGCAGAGGGCACTATTTCTCAATTTAAAAGCTTCTTTCATTGTAGAAGATGCTTTATAGACTGTCCGTCCTCCGTGTACAATTTCCAAGGAATTCAAAGTCTGTATTAGAAAGACAGTGCCATAGTTCTTAGTTTTGAACTTCTATTGGGGGATGCCTTTTTTTCAGCAGAGGCTTGCAGGGATGAATTCAGAAGTTTTTATGCATTCACGTTGGCGACTGTGGTGACCGTTGTACTGTAACTTCAAGGTGTGTGAAGGACAGGTAATCAGGTATACATTTTGGTCCGCTGCTTCCGTTGCTCCGGTATTGATTTTTGAGATATTTATTCACGTCACTCTACCGTAATCCTACAAACTCCGAAGAAGGTGACAACAAGCTCTGTTTTTCTGTTGTTGTCACTATTGAAGGTAGTATTGTATGATGTTTGTGGACATGGAAGAGTTCCATGACCGTTACAATTTGACGCTTTCGTCAGTAGGCATGGTCGTACACTAGCAGTGCACGCTACTATTGTATGTCAGCAATGCACTTGTCCCTTGTTATTTTCTGCTTTTGTGCAGCTGGAGCGTCCATTCTGTTGTTGTATCAAGAAAGTACTACCATGGCTATGTATGTAGCCTTCAAGAAATACAAAGCCAAAGTAACCTTCAGTTGAAGAAGTGAGGATGGAGGAAGTCTGCATGTAAGAGCGGAGAATTGGAACTATTGTGGTCTTGTTTAGGAATCACATTGGCTTCTATGCAGCATTACGGATATAGCCGGGCACATCAAAACATTCTATAATGATGTACAATAGAAGTACTGGAACATTACCGTGCGAGCAATTCTGTTGAAGAGAATGGATTTGCGATAGCGGTGCTCCTGAAGACTTTGAATATTCCAGTCAGTGCGCAACCATGGCTTTCTTTCCAATGTAACAGTGAAGTTGTACAGGTATGTAGTACACCATCGCACCGTAATGTCTACTTCAGTGCAAAAGGATTGAAATGTGCATGTTCTTGTCTTCATACTTGCTGAACCAATCTCCTTTTCATTTTTAAATGAGCATGCCTATAGACGGACAGTGCCTAAGTTACGGAAGGTCTACTTCTTGTCATATTGTATTTTTAAATCCTGTACTGTAGTATGCAGATAGTACCATGTGCAATCGGCGGCTATTCTTAATTTTTTTTTGGTTGTAGTGCTTAGTTTCCCATATGTGCAGTATGTGGTCAATCCAAAATGATGTGCTACCTTTATAGACAGCCAAGTGAGATGACAGACCCATGAGGTATAGTTTCTAACTTTAATTATTTTGATGAGCGGACGTTTTGTGCAACAAGTGTATGAACGTTGCCTTCTGCTGCATACGCAAAGGAATTATTTTTGGGAAGGTGACATTTGGGCAACCATTGCATACGTCTTTCAGGTGCAGTATTATATAGAACAACATCATAAATAACTAAAGACAAAACAGTGGAACTGAGTTCATATAGTGTTCTACAAACATGTAGAACACAAATGATTTGTTGTGGTCTGGCAAGGAATGGAAGAAATGATGTTGCAGAAGTTGCTCTACAAGAAACAAAAAGGAACATGGTGTACAGTAGTAAGAGGGAAGGAAAAAGTGCTTCACTTCTGAAGTTCCATATGAAAACGTAGCTTGTATGGCAGAGTAAATGAACTTGCAAGTGGTACGAATGCCGTACATGAGTTGCTTCAAAGAAGAGGACTGCTATAGTTTATAATCACATTGAAGAGTCCAGAAGAAGTATATGTCTTCTTCTTTCTGGATGTTGCATTCCCATTCTATAACAAGCCATTCATGAAGATAGTCCTAGGGTCTACCTGGAATTTCGTAGTAGCCATGTATGGTGTCGGAGCACAAAGTCGTTGGTATCATGAATGCAATAGTGTATGAGGTCAGGTATGCAAAATCATGTCCTTCCATTTGAAAGTTAATAATGAATGACAGCATGGTTGGAAAAGCGCGCTCACTGTGTTGGACGTAGTCCTCATTGCATGCCCGACATTCATGTTGTGCAATAGTGCCGTCCTGTACTAGCGTCACGGCGACATGTACTGAGAAGTGTCCATGTGGTATGTGCTTGCATTGTAGCGACAGTGAATTGTTTAGAACAGAAGAAGCAACTATGCTACAGCAGTACAAAAGAAGAAGCATATTGTTTCTTCAAACGTAATGTATTAGGCAATTATGAGAAGCATTCTCGAGCGGACTTGTTTGTCATTGTAGCAAATGTCATTTGCATGAGGAATGACGACAAAAGTGTGGAGAGTGGACATGGTGAAGGATTGAAGGCCTTTGCGAGCCACACGTGAAGTATTGAGTGACCGTCATTGCTTTTAATGAAGTCCTTGACGTTGCCCTTCCCGAAAGGGTACATGCACTACTGTTCACCATGGTTGCATGTGGTAAGCCATTTGCAGAGTTATTTGGACAAACACGGTAAGGTACAGGAAAAGTTCTAGCATTGTGCACGGCATGGAGCTTGAGAAATGCATTCGAGGCACAGCAAGCACTTCAGTATACCAAAAGTAAAGAACAATGTTGATTACACGGTGTGCATGTTTGCTTGGTCGAACGTCCAGTTCATTAGTCTAGGTTGCATTCTGTTCATGCTGTCATTCTTGAATAGTACATGTGAAAGCATCGCCAAGTATTATTCGAATTTTATTATGGAGCATAACGTCCTTATTACTTCAAGTTGCAATTGCATCCACATTCATTGACTGCAGTTTCAATAATTATCCTCTTGTACTCTAAATTCAATTCTGTGCATTCTAACTGAGTGCGTTAATTGCAGACCAATTCTACGTACTGTATATAGTATGGTCGAACTTCCACAATGCTGGTGTGCTATTTTGGAAATCTTCCTAGATGGACAGTAAAGAAGTTCAATGGAACGGCGTCCTGAGTTATCGAATTGTCGGAATGCTCTCTGTAATGTAGGCATGAATGACAAGAATTGAGTATTTCTTAGCTTTTAGGGAGAACTTCAGTATTGTTTGCTGATGTGAAGACGTCACTATTGTATGCTGGGCTAATTTCATATTGTGGCGACTACTTCTATTTGCAAAGGTATACTCTGTTCAGTAATGATAGGTAGAATCCAGGAGACAATAACAGTGGTTTGTGTGAACAATGGTGATTTCCCGGAACCCATGGAACTGTTCTGTGCCATGTTGAATTCTTCGAGTAGGACAGAGGATTTCCTGGCATGCACAACAAAGAAACGTGTGTAGCTGTAGAAAAGACTTGACGAACGTAAACATTTTCCACTCAATGCTATGGATACAATGTTAAGGATGTACAAGAACGTTTTATGGACCAGTTTGTGAGCATGTAGAACAATATTTTGTGTTGACAGAACATGTTGTTAGCAATGTATTTTTTTGCTGGAATGACGAAACATATACCATAAAAATCTGTTGCACTGAACTCAGAGAACTTTTATTCCAAGATGAGCTCACTGAAGTTGAAGGCCGGTCCTCTGAGATGTATGTCGCTGAAGGCAATGTATTTGTGGCACGACACACATATTTTACATGTATGTTGCAATGTTTAGTACGCATGTGCACTGCAATTTGTGGGCTCTATCATGAAGTAGAATGATGAGCACAATTGTCATTCATTAGTAACCATTTTTAGTACACTTCATGAGTGAGTATACTTTAGTACAGAAGCTATGTGCAAGCAAATGCGTGCCTTCTAGAACTGAGCATGGAAGAAGGGTTGTACTTCAGAAGAAGTGGCACAAAAGTAAAACTTATTGGATATAGTGATTACCAATTAGTAGGGACTACCAATGCCTGTCAAACATGTTATTACGTACGCCTTCCAATACAACTTGTGCAATGAACTTCAAAGAATGCAGAAGGCATGCTATCGCAACTGCCTGAATAATGAAAATTACTTGGTCCCCCTCCTAGTAGGTGAATGCTACTGTTCAGTGTACTACTACTAGCCAGAAGAAGGTGCTCTTGAAACAACTAAAGACAATGAAATAGTCCAAATAAACGTTTTTTTGCAGAAAACAGAAGTTGTGAACTACAGAGCGCGTGAACTGATGAAGTCTAAAAAGACGTCAAGCTATCCACTACAAGGATCACTGCAGTCATTCAGTGGAGCATAAAATTGTACAGGTACCACAGTCCACCGACTACGAGATGGTCATGACGAAGGCATGATGAGTGAGAGACCTCTTTTTATATTTGAAGTGCGGCTTGAAGGTATTTGCAAACTCCATTTCTGTACGTCGGTCATTGATGACGTCAGTGCATGTGGCACTTGTCAATTCTGTAGATTGCGGATGTTGCTGACGTTCTTGTTTCTAATACATGCGTCTTCAATCTCATTTTCCAAGTCCTACAGAAGACTGAATCAATCATGTGAGGCAATTCATACAATATGTAGGAAAAGCACGACATGTGTATTTGGAGTCTGCAATTCCTGTAATCATGTGCCTTTTCAAGGGCAACTAAAACGGAAATGGCAAATAGGGGCTTCTTCATGCCATACACTATGACAACAAAATTTATGTAATGGTCATGATTGAAAGATCGAACCCATACAGGCGTCCACATAATGGAAATTTAAATTCTTTGTAATCTCAAATTCCATTATTTTGTTGGAAACTATTAGGATTGAAAGCACTATCTTATTGTCAAAAAGTGGGACACCGTGTGAAGAAAGTATGAATTCTGCATGTGCACCAAGTACATGTACATTCATGTAGTTGTATGAAAGCATGACTAGATTTAATACAGTTTGTAGCACTATGAGAAGGACTCAATATTCAACGCGGCAGACATGTTATGGCTTTCATCTTGTACTTACTTTTGTTCGGAATTGTGTGGGTTATGTACACAGGTTGCACATATAGAAGCATTCGGAACACACATTCAGTCGACGAACAGTTCTGGAGAGAAATTCATGTGCGCAACAAGAAGCAATAGTATGCATGGATGGACTTCTGCACAAGATACGCACACATATTTCTCTTCCAGTAATAGGAAAAAACCCTCTGTGTATGTACTAAGAATCAGTGGCCCTTCTGAAAACCATTTGAAGTCTATTTTTTGAACACACGGAATTGTCGCATTAACAGATAGGTTCTGCACACCTGTGATGAGCAGAACAGAGGGTCGTCACGTTTGAATACAGTAGAAATGGCATCAATTCTTGCACCTTGCAATATTTAGTTTGCAAGTCTTCAGATTTTTGTAAACGTCAGTGGCACGAGCACTTTGCTTGTGCACTAATTTCATGTTCTTCATGAAATGACTTTGTGAAGGCAATAGAAATCCAACTATGAAAGAAACATATAAGAATATGTTGTAGGCACAGACATTATAATTGTCAGTATAATGATGAACAATGAAGTTGTAAGATGTATAACCTGTCACTGAGCCCAACATGGCGCACTTTGTTGTATGCCCATCGCTCGAAGTCATTCCTGCTAATGGATGTATATAGAGTGTGCAGTTCGTACATTGCTTTGATTGTGCACAACCACGCCTTCCTCATAGTGCTTATATTACTATATGTTCTAACAACTTTTGTTATCAGTCGTAGGTGTTCTAGAAACATTGGATGTGCATGCGCGTGGTCTACATTGAACAAAAAGACGACCCAGTAGGCGTGCAAGCACTTCAGTTGAAATGAAGCCTTCAACGTCGGCATCATTTTTGGATAACGGAAGTACCACTTTGTAGCTAACAGGACCTCAATCACGTATGCACTTGTATAGAACAGAAAGACTGTTAGTGAGGTTCGGCAAATCAATGATGTGCTACTAATATGGGACAACAATAACTAAGAACATGTGTGTTAACGACCTGTAGCAATGCGGACGGCGGAAGGCATGTCATCTTGTACAAAAAGACAGTAATGCCAAATTGAGCAAGGTTCATCCTGAACATAGATACGCCAGTTTCTGTTATTCATCATCAACAAACAAATGGACGTCAATGGTCTGTATTGACTAGAAAGGTACATATAGTAATATGCCTTATTTTTGTTCAATATAAGTTTCTACAAAGATGAGTTCATCAATTTCGTTTGATATATGTACAATGATAACAACAATGCATATTTTGCTATCGCACATGTAAGGAAATGTGAATTTCACCAGAAAATGTGAGACGGATGACCACAATATGACATCCTTGTTTGCATACCTGCAGTATTGTGCTATCATTCTTCATGATTTTGTACTGAACATCCCTACGTAGGATAAAAGTACACTACGGTTGTTCGAAATCGTAGTCACAGCATAATTTCTGCACAGCATGAAAGTTTGGAGTCAATTTTCTTATAGTTTTTGTAACTTAAAAAAAAAAAAAAAATAGATCGAAGTCTTGCATCTTGCATACTTTGGTAATTGCAAAACAAAAAGTGATTTTCATCTATTAATTTATCGTATGGAGTACAAACATTTAATGTTTGTACTGTCACAGATTCAACTTTAGTATTGTTGTATTTTTTTCGCCTAGTTTAGGGTTTCATTTTTACAATTCAAAGAGCTAAATTCATAGCTCTTATGTTTAGCTACTTAGACTAGGCATTTAATGAGTGTTTTGGAATCTACATAAGAAAATATCCTAGCAAATGTGTGATTTTGGTATGAAGGCCAAATTTTGACCTTAAATTGTTTTTTTTATTTTTATTTTTTATTTTTTTGGTAGAGAGCATCTTAGTTGAGATGGGCCAACATTCAATTTTCAAAAAAATTATATTTTGCCTTCAAATTTCTCTATCGGAGATTTCTTCTCCAATTTCCAGCCTTAATCTGTTAGAACATTTTAGGGTTTCTAATTCTTACTTGTTTGTATTGTGCATACAGTTTGTACATCTTGGACTAATCATCGTCCGGCACGTACTATCTAATTTGGGATTCAACTGACACGATCCGTGGTATGCGGTGCTTTTTGTAGCGCAATTTCTTCCTCCTAAACATTCCCTCCTCTATTAAAAAAAAATGTGGATCAACCGAGCTACTTGTACACTTAATGATTTCAGTTCAAAGAAGCAAAAAAGTGAGGAGCTGCATCTTTGCGTTCAAAGAAGCGACAAAGTGAGGCGACATTGGAGCTCGAAGCAAGATTCAGGTTTATGACTCCGTCAATAAGTTTTTCTGCAAATGTTGTTCTTCTGTTCTTCTTACCACTCGTGTAGACACTGTATTAGTTTGCAAATACAATCATTATACAATCTCTTAGAAATTGGAGTACATTTAGTCAGTTTTTAAATACAACTGGAGGTGCGTACAACGAGAAACAATGAGCGTAGAAACAATGAGTGCGAGAAAACAACGACCACTTCTTGTTTTGTTTTGTTTTTCAGATCTTGAGAAAATTTACTTAAAGCAATTAAAAGAATCTCAAATGTGCACTCAGACACTTTCTGTTACTTTCACAGAGACAGATGCCCTGCTTAGTGCCATTGAGACTGTTGTTTCGCAAAGCCTATGCAACGGCAGTGCCGTTGGTAGTGACCACGGTCGGGGTGAGTCTATACAACATCACGTACTTCCTATACCCAAGTGTATATGTCCTAAACATCCTGTACTTTTAAGTCTACCGTCTATAGATGAAGTCGATTTCCTAGAGAAAGATGAATATCGTGTTATGTCTTCCGAGGTAGGAATTGAGGCACTTGAGTGACAGGAACGCATAAGAAGATTGTAAGAGGAGAATGTCCAATTTGAAAAAGTATTGAACTTGAGAGAAGAAGCTGCCGAATTAGAACGGCGCAAGAAGTTGAGAGAGGAAGTTCGGGTTGAGGGAGTGACTAGGGCAGTGGTGAAGGTGCCCCAACCCCCACCACTCCCTCCAATTGATACTGACAACTTTGAAGTATCCAAGCGGAAGACCAAAAACATGACTGCCAAAGAATCAACAAAAGAAATCAAAGGAGCCAAGAAGAAACTGAAGAAATTGAAGAAGAGTCAGATTACGCCACTAGGTTAGATTCTGTATGGATTTAGTATGCAATATGAATTTGGTACGCAACAAACAAATATGTACTCTTTACAAAAATATATCTAACACTACAAGAAACACTGTCCAAAATGACAGAAACTAGTCTAAAATCAACAAGTCCTAATTGACAAAAAATTGACAGATTTTTGTCAATTAGGACAAATTTCGGTCAATTCAGTCAATTTTTTGTCCAAATTGACAAAAATCTGTCAATTTTTTGTCAATTAGGACTTGTTGATTCGGACCAGTTTCTGTCATTTTGGACAACTTTTCTTGTAGTGTAAGTATGCGTTTGAAGTTTGAACCTTCCAAAATATGTATCAAAATGCAACACTGTGGAGTTCATTTACAGAACTTTAGAAAAAAAGCCACAAACAAACAAAAGAGTGCATTCAGTTTGTATTAAAACAATTTGGATCCAATGAAACTGAATGTAAGGAAATCCTAACTTTTTTCCTATTTTAATAAGCACAGGTTGGAATGGTCTGGCACCATTGAATTACTATGCACTCCAAAATTTCTGCAACGTCTTTTTGCTTTATGTACCAATTAGTACATTGCATTGCGTCTTGTACAGAGGAAAACATTGACAATTGTTTATATAGTTCATAGGTAGACATTTTTTCAGGCCATGAATTTGAAGTGTATACAATACTTGCATCCTGTAACATAAAAAATTATTTTAGATCTTCATCTGCATCATATTCTCAATTATTGGTCTCTTTACAAGTTAAAATAAATAAATTTGGAAACCAGTGATCTTTGTTCGGAGGCATCTATTGCAACTCTCGAGGTTGTACATGAGTGTACACTTTGATGTAGGCGACCAATAACCTTCCGCCACCATCTTGTCTAAATACAGATTCACATATTGTCTTCCACACATTCCAAAAAAAGGAGGACCTTTTTTCTCATTTGAGCATCCAAAGATGGACATCCCATGTGCACAAAAACACGTTGTCTGGGTACCAGCTCTTCTGTTTATTTTGAGTTCACAATTTTCTTATTATAACCAGAGTCTAAATTATAAACTCTAAATCCTAAACCCTGAGAAGCCTTATACATTTGATTGTGTCTCAATATTAGTATTTTGTAAAGAAGAAGTGTATAAAATTAGACATTCTTGTTTAAAAGAATGATTTGTTGATTTAAAAAATGTATATATATATATATATATATATATATATATATATATATATATATATGTTTTCATTTGATATGGCTCAGGTTTTGAGGTTCATGAGAAATTGAGAATTAACATACTTATCATGCATTCATGTATGTACATAGTTCAAAATTCAATTCATTGTTTTGTTTAGGATTGGATATTTCCATTCTAAAAATAAGGATTATTTTTCTCTTTTATAAGATTACATAATCTCAATACACAAAAGTAAAACTCTTATTGAAGACTTAGTATGATTCAATATTTTTTTTTAAATGAAAAAAATAAGTGTTCTTTGTTTATTATTATTGAAGAACATTATTTTGATAATAAAATAAAAAGTTTGTCATTGAATTTTTTCATCTTGAGAATAATCACTTGTATAATTCTTTTAATTTTTGCTGTCATTAAATCTTCCATTTTTATTGTCAATAAGAATACCGTTTTTTCATTTTGTTGCTTAATGTTTCTTTTATAACAATGAATACAAATCTTTAAGTTTTCTTTTCTTTATTAATCATTGCATATTTATTTTAGAATAATGAAAACACACACTATTATTGAATCAAACCTTAATTAATAAAAATAACATTTGTCAAGTTTAATGATATAAGAATAAAGATGCCTTTCTTTTCCATTATCAATTCTTTTTATCATCTATTTCCATTTATTTACCAACGTGGATTATTTCTTTCATAAGAAAAAAGATACCCATTTTTTTATTATCCATTTCCATTTTGTCAAAGAATATTTCTTTATAAAACAATAAGAATAAGAATATTTTTTTTTTTATATTGGTTTAAGGTTCTTATGCTACCTTTAAGTACTTGTTTTATAAGAATACCAGTAGTACCCTATTTTTTTCATTACCTATTTTTTTGCATTACTATTAAATCCAAATGAATATTTCTTTTACAAGAATAAGAACATAGGTTACTTTGATTTAGAATCAAATCATATTTCTTTATAAAATAACAACATTAATACTATTTTTTTAAATTTGGTTTAAGTATCTTTGTTAGCTTTAAATATTTGTTTAAAAAAAATATCAATATCCAATTTTTTTCATTGCCCATTTTTGTTCTATTACTAAGTTCAAATGAGTATTTAATGAGGATCCTAATACCCATTGTTTTTCATTATCCATTTATTTCTATTATATCACATTTAAAATAAAATAAAATAAGAACACCCATTGTCTTAATCTTATTATATGATGAACTTAAACTATAACTTTTAAGGTACTATTGCTTGTTATAATGTGGAAGCCACCAATAACCAAGAATTCTACTTTTTTAAAACTTCCAATGCATCCTTTGGGAAAGAAATTATAGTTTGAGATGCATCACATTCACAACACTTCCTTGCAATCATTGTTTGCTTAATCATAATTTTTACCGGTTTTGGGTAGGGGCAAGTAGTCACGTCCAACCAAGATGTGACTGGTGGTACCCGGTTGGGGTTCCATGATGACCGGTGATAGACTTCGAAGGAAGGTGTTCTCTCGCGCGTGAGCTCTTGGTCCTTTGTGTTTTGCGAAGTTTGCATAGGCTCAGTTGTCGTTGGGCTTTTGTGTTTGTGTTTTGCGCCTTTTCTGCTTGCCGTGACTTGCAAATGGTGCGAAGAGTGAAAGAGGAGGATTTCACGCGTCGACATTTAGAATGATGTGCTGCGCAATCACAGTGAGGTAAGTTGAGTTTGCACTGTGTTCTCATTTCATTCTGCTGTGTACTTTTTCCGTTCTCTTTATTGCCGCCAATTTTGCAGCTTGTGCAACTCCATCTTATTAGAAGTGTGTTTTGTTTTCGATTAGGGTGGCTTCACGAAGAACCCCAATTCCGTCTGTTGACATGCATTTCATTTAGAAGCCTATTGCTGCAAGTGTTATTTTCGCAAGTGCGCAATTCAATTCTAGATCTGTGATCTTGTTATAATAGTAGGTGCTATTCCACAATTCAGTGCTCATTATGTGATCTTGTTGTAAAATGTTGTCTTCTGCATTGGTGTATTGCTTTCTTCCTCTTGAAAAAAACTATCTTTGTTTAGGGTTCAGATGTCGATGCCATTTTCTTATGTCACAGTCCTTGTGGTACACAATCCAATGCGTCAATGTTGCTTTAGGCTGTGGAGAAAGCTTGTCCCTAAACCCCACTTCTGAGTTGTACTGAGCGTACACATTTGTACGTGTTGTATCGGAATGTGTGTTGTTAGTCTTTCTTTCATATTTGGATTTCATTGGTTTCAAAAGGCAATGTTTAGTTGAGTATGAAGACCGATTTTATTGTTATTTGATGCAGCTGAAGCGAGATATGTCTAAGGTCAAGGGTAAAGGAGCTGCTGAGGTAAGGCAGGCACGAGCATTGTCTTCCAAAGCACCTGTTGTTGCCCGCGCCCCCCCTCCTCGTGCTAGTCAATCCCAAGCAGTTGTTGCCCGCCATGCGAGTGCTGGTCAAGCTATTGTTGCCCGCCTTATTAGTCAATCCCAAGCAATTGTTTCTCGCCGTGCGAGTGTTAGTTCAGTTGTTGCCCACCCTCCTGGTGCTAGTCAAGCGGTTTCCCCTTTCCTCATTCTGAAATGATTGTCTCTGCTTGTAGACACTTGTATCACCCATGGTGTGCATTAATTAACTTCACCGCAGGCACAGAGTGCTCTGCTTCGAATTGCAGGCAAGTTCAACCCATTGAATGGATCATGAGTTTTGGATTTTGGGGTGTTTGTGGATGTGGTCGCCCTGGAGGCAAGAGTGAAGAGTGGATGAAGTTGAAGACAGAGTGTACCACTGCTATCACTGGAGGATTAGCAGCTAGGAGTAATGCTACAGTACAAGTGTATACAGCCATCCAGCGATACAGAACAACTTCCATTGAGAAGGAGGAAGTTAATACTGTACAACTGCATTTTGATTGGTACACCATTGTACTGATTGGTACACATAGTGGAAGGTATAGACAATTTTGTTACCGTCACGTGGCTTTTGTACTTGGGATTGGGAGAAAGGTAGTTCTGTAACACCAGTCATATTGTTTGTATCATGCAATGTCAATTTCGTATAGTTATTCTAAAGTTTTGGGAACATCATTACCGAAGGATGTTTGGAGTTCACTGATTTGTACTTGATTTTTTTTTATGTTTACTATTCCACTTGCAGTGGTTTTGTTTGTATTCTTTGATACAAGTTTGTACAGTTTGATAACGTTTCTTCTACGTGCATATTTTCTGGGTCTTGATTTGTACTTACATGTTCAGTATGGTCCTTCTTGTTGTACTTGTTGTAGTATAATTTCTACAGTTTGTATAGGTGTTTATGATGTGGATACTTAATGTTTAGTATAATCCTTCTTGTTGTACTTGTTGTAATATAATTTTTACAATTCGTATAGGTGTTTATGATGTGAGTACTTAATGTTTAGTATGGTCCTTCTTGTTGTACTTGTTGTAATATAATTTTTACAATTCGTATAGGTGTTTATGATGTGAGTACTTAATGTTTAGTATGGTCCTTCTTGTTGTACTTGTTGTAATATAATTTTTACAATTCGTATTGGTGTTTATGATGTGAGTACTTAATGTTTAGTATGGTCCTTCTTGTTGTACTTGTTGTAATATAATTTGTACAATTCATATAGGTTTTAGGGTTGTTAGTACTTAATATTCAGTATGTTTTTTTTTCGTACTTGTTGTAGTATAATTTGTACACTTCGTATACCTTTTCATGTTGTTTGTACTTAGGCAATTGTTGTGGTATTAGGGTTAATTTTGTGCTTATGTGGATTGTATAGTTTGTACTATTTGTATGTACGATTTGCAAGAAATTGTACTTTTTGTACTATTTATTGTACTATGTCATGTTTGCATGTTTGTGCCCAAATTTGGGACATTTGTTTACTCAATTCTAGATTGTGTTCTGGTGTAGGACTTGCTTCTTCCAAGGGAGGAGAGAGTGAAAATTCTGATTCAAAAATGGGTGATGATGAAGAAGGGGTTCAAGACAAATACAATACCATATTTGCCCACGAACAGGGTGTTCCGTCTAGGCTAGAACAACGAGCAATGAAATCATTATTAGAAATCGGAACACCTAGTCCAGAACCAACAAGAACAACTAGGTATTGTTTCTGTACTGTTTTTGAGTCTTTTAGTTGATTTGCTATTGTTTTTGTATTTGTGAACCGGACAAAGTGCGTTGCATAATGGTGTGTTGGAATGTAGGGTAGAACCACTTCTAGAAACTGGTACGACAGAGGCGCTCCCATTCAATTTGGCCAATGTTGCAGCCTCTGCCGGAGAGGCACTCCTAGACACTAGCATGACACAGGCACTTTCATTCAATTTGGCCAATGTTGCAGCCACTGTTGGAGAAGCATTCGTAGACACTGACATGATAGAGGCGCTCCCATTCAATTCAACCAATGTTGCAGCCACGGGTGCCACGAGCCACGGGTGCTGTCGAAGCCACGGGTGCTCGAGTCACCGCCACCATCCCCGTTCTCGATGGTCAAGAATCCAACATTCCTGTTGCTGTAGACATCCCCGTTGTTGAAGAGTCCCTTGTGGTCCATCAAGCCATGACTCATGAAGCCAACATCGATGACAAATCCATTGGCCCCTTTGCTCAAGAATCTAGCGTCACTGTGGCATATAATGCCGTTGCTGAAGACGTCATTGTTGCTCCCGAATCCACCATCACCATGGTTGACGAAGCTGTTGCTGAAGACGTCATCATTGCTGAAAAGTCCCTCGTGGTTGAAGTCGTGTCTGATGGAGCCAATGTCAACATTGTTGACGAATCCACCGTTACCGCGGCTGATGAAGTAGGGGGGGGAGGACCCTTGTACAGAAAATGGACTGCATACAAATGACAACAAAGGAGAAGGTCAAGATGAGTTTGCTCAAGTGGGACCGACAACAAGATCAAGGTATGTATTTTATTTTCTGCCATTCTTTCTAGTCTTTTTATGTCCACAACATACTTGCAAAAATGTACAGATGTGTTTCCTGTGGAATTTAGGAAGAAGAAGGACAGGTCCTCAACAATAGGGAAGTCTCAAGACATGGGGAAGCAGAGAAGGAGTAAGAAACCCAAGCAGAGTAGACCCAAAGTGAGCAAATCAACACTAGTGAATTATGCCTCGAGTCCACCCCGTCAACCCTTTTAATTTATAATTTGAAGTTACGTTTCACTATAACGAGCTCACATATTTTTGGAGTTGCATCTTTGTCCATAGGAACAATTTTGGTATGATACAAGCGACTTGTCCAATGGATTAGAAAGAGTTCCAATCACGGTATCTGTTCCAAGTTTGGAATTCCGTGCTTTTTCAGAATTTACTTATTGGCCTCAGTCCAAGCTATCTACAATTGCATCAAAGAATTTGGCTAAAGTGAAGATGGATTTTTCCGCTTCTTGCCAATGTGCTGAGCGTAATTGTCATGGGCATGCATGTGGTTGTCGGATGAAAAAACTTTTTTGCTTGGTGTATAACAAAAAAGGGTGTCTACGGAGTTCCATCCTAAACCAACATGTAGGTATTGCTTGAATTGAGATGACAATGCTAATTCCATTGCGGTTTAGGTTTCTTTTTCCACTTTTGCAAGCATACAATTTTATTCTTCTCTGTACCAACATGTATTTTGTATTGATTTATACAAGGAATACTGATTGTGCATTGATTTGTACTCTTCATAGGTATCGATGGAAGAAACGTCATTCTGCACTGTACAATGTATATTGGAGCCGGGTCCTGCATGTACTGGTCATACCAACAGGGTTTTTCTTCAGGAATGCAACAATTCTTGCACTTGCAGTAGTTCTTGCGGTAATAGAATGGTTCAGAGAGGATTACGCATTTCCATAGAGGTTTTTTGGATTGGACAGAAGGGTTGGGGATTGCGAGCAAAGCAGAAAGTTTCCAAAGGTACTTTTCTCTTTGAATACGTAGGAGAGATTGTTACAAATGTTGAGCTTATGCAGCGGAGGGCCTTTGGAGAATTGGGAAAATCGGAGTCTTTCACGTTAGCACTGGACGCTGATTGGAAATCTAAGGAGTTTGCGACCGATGATATGGCATTGTGCATAGATTGCTGTTAAGGGAAATGTCAGTCGTTTTCTAAACCATAGGTTTTTGCTACTTGTACTTTGTGATTTCAATAAATAATGTACAACATGATGGTTCACTGAGCTTGTGCTGTGTCCAATCTCAGTGTTGCTTGTTTTTGTAGATGTGAAGATGCCAACCGTGTTGATATGCCTGTCAAAGTAGGCAACGAGGACCCCAGATTGTACCGTGTTGCATTCTTTGCACAAGAAAACATTTCAGCGTTTGAAGAGCTCACTTGGGATTATGGTTGTAGGTTCGAAAAGCCAGAAGTCGATGTTGTAGATGTTGTAATGTCCTTCCATTGTAAGTGTGGTAGCACTCACTGCCGTGACAAAGTAATTGACGATCCTCTACTTCATCACATCACCAATTTTGTGTTGCGGAGACGCTTCACTATGGAGAATCTACTTTGGTGGATTTCTAGAAGAATTAACCAGTGTTGGGTGGATACCTCACATTTTTGAAACTTCTGTTGCAATACCATATTCACAGCAGTCTCATATGTCTGGGTAGCCGCCCAACACATGTTAATGTTCGTGATGCTTGTGGAAGGTAGTACGTTCAAAGACAAGTTCATGACAAGTTCAACACAAAGGCACGTGACGGCAAAGGGAATGAGAGTGCCATAGTACATCTAGTACAATTGGTACATCTCTTGGTACTAAGAGTGCATCTGGGACATTTTGTATCTAATTGTACGAAGAGTATGGTTTATGCATGTGTTGCAAACTAACGGGAGAACACGGACCTGTGAATTATGTATATTCACATGTATAAAGCACATTTACTGATGAAAATAAATTCATAGGCATAGACAAACAATGCAAAGCTTAGAAATGACCATGCATTGTGTAAAGTAATTGCTCCATAACTTCTGTAAGTTTGTCTTTCAAAAAACAAAATCTCTCTAAGCACGAAATACGAAGACTAAAGATACAGACACAATTAACGGGCTCAAAAGACATTTGTAGTCTCCATCTTCAACTAAGTTGGTCCTAGACAAAGTATTGAACCCTCAAAATCACTCCATCCTCTAGCCATGCAACCTTGAAACTGAAAGTACAAACACCATTTTTTCCTCTACGCCGTACTACTCAAGAATTGACATTGCACTGACAATAATAACTCCCACTACTACAAATACCTACGTCAACATCTCTACTGCCTTGGAATGCAAGCCTATCTACAACAACGACGATCTCTGCTGCCCTAAATGCAAGCTTATGTACAACAACAACAACCTACCTCTTTGACACTATCTCGTCACGAGTCCCTCCGTGCAATGATGCCGCAACACTGAGACCAACCCTAAAGCCCAAAACAAATATGATTGTAGGCGGGGTCACATTGGGAGGTATTTCCACCCTCTTGATTTTGTAGCCTGTACTACAGCGTCTACTATCCGTTGCGATTTAGGTGAATATCCCTTCCAAGTGATGGGGAAGTATCTCGGCTCCATACTGTCATCAGAATAATACACCGCGAATTCTTCGAAATGTATTTCCTCAAAGCTCTCGTCCCTCTCGTAATATTGAAGTCCCGTATACGCCTCCATAGCCCTAAATTTGTAACTTGCAGCTGTGTTCCATTCCAATTTATTGCCATCTCCTCTTCTTCTTTGTAGAAGCACCTTCAACTAATTAGAAGAAAAAGACGGAAGCTTTCCCTTCCGCCTCTCTACCTCCCTATCAACCACTGCAAGGTACCACTTCCAGTCAGCCTTCTATTTGGGAAGGGAAGACATCCTAAGTTCCAACGGAAGAATAGAACAAAGAAGAAAGTGATCGAACATTTTATATTACTATCAAAACGAAAGGTCGGACTCAACATACACAAGAACGTACATGTCAAGAAACGTGCATTAGTACTTAGGTAAGTACTAGAAGTACAACATGTAAGTACACACACTCCAAAGACTACATTCTTTGAACTAATTGTAGTTCAAGAACTCTAATCCATGTACCTTGATTACAATTTGTACAGTCTATAATGTCCAAGCATAAGATTGTATTGCAGTATAGTATGAACATTCTTGTCACTCACTACTATCGGTACAAATGAAGCTGTCACAATACAAACAGTACAATCACTACATGATTCTTTGAACTAATTGTAGTTCGAGAACTCTGATCCATGTACCTTGATAACAATTTGTACAGTCTGTAATGTCCAACCATAAGATTGTACTGCAGCACTGTATGAACATTCTTGTCACTCACTACTATCAATACAAATGAAGTTGTCGCAATACAAACAGTACAATCACTACATTCATTGAACTAATTGTAAAGTTGTTCAACTACAAACAATATAATCACTACATTCTTTGAACTAATTGTGAAGTTATCCGACTATAAACAATACAATCACTACATTCTTTGAACTAATTGTAGTTCGGGAACTCTTAACCCAATACCTTGGTAACAGTTAGTACATTCCGATCTGCTCAAAGTTCAAACCAATTCCAATGTCAAGATGGTAGTGCAGCACTATACGAACACTAACAGCTATTGGTACAAATGTATAAGTCCAAGTACAACTGGTAACTTGTAGTACAAAATTAGTAGATGAACCAATACATAAAATCATGATGTACTAGGAGATGAGGTAACTCACATAGTTCCTTTAAAGAAAGTGTGTCCCGAACTTCAACTTCAGTCCTGCCAAAGTAGAAAAGGAGGTGAGTGCTTGAAATATGAAGCGTCCATTGCACGACTTGGAGGATACAACTAAAAAGAATTGGAATAACATTGAATTAGAACAACATTGAATGAAACTAAAAGATATAAACCTTCACTGATTAACTGAGTCACACAAGATTGTAGGGGCTCGCTCAAACAGTGCCTCGCTGCTCTGGACAACAATAGTACTGGACATACGCGGCATTCTACCAAATCCTAGGTAGTACGCAATGTTGCCTTGCTTGGACGTTGGTGTTTCCGAAACATGTGATCTGTCCATAGAAGTAACCAACAAATCATTTCTAGTACTACAAAACGGGAAGTAATCGGTAATGTATTGTTGAACTAGAGTAGAGGTGCGAAACGGGAAATAATCGGTGATGCATTGTTGAACAAGTGTATTATGAGTAGACATCCTATACAACAGGAAATAAGAAGGCAACACCTCTGGCTATGTCTCGCACAAACACATTCAAAAGCTAATGAGCTATCGAAAAGGGCAACAAAGCAAGAAACGAGAAGAAACGAGAAGACTAACACCCCTAAGTCTTTGGTTTAGGGTTCCACATATCACAATCTAAATAAAGATACTGCAGCTTCCAAGATGATTTGGATTGCTAAGAACAAGAACAAATGAGTACAAATGAGTATGAAAAGTATGAAACCTAGTACAAATAGTACTTAAGTTTGAAACCTAGTACAAACAGTACTAAAGTTTCAAAACTATCGACAGTTTCGAAACCTGAAGTTAAATTGATAAGTAAAATCTCATGGATTTGAACTAGATTGATCTCAAGTAACGCTCAGCCTCCCCTAGCTGTTTGAAACTTTGAAACTCTAAATTCCTGAAACCCTTCACCTCCCTCTCACATTCATGCCAACTACGGTATAATCCTGGATGATAGCCATTCCGACGCAGGGTTTGCACTGGAACTCATCTTTCGATGAAGAAAATAATTTTTGTCAGAAGCAATCTTAGCAGCAACCACACTGGACATGAAATAACACTAAAGAATAACAATTTTTTACTATTTATGTCGTCGAAGTGAACTACAAATCTAAATTGTTGAAAAAGCACCATAATAGCAACCACATTAGAAACAAAATAACCCTAAAAGAATAACAATTATTCAATGGACATGTTATCGGAGTGAACTACAAACCTAGCCTCCAAACAAAGCACCTAAAACTTACAATTTCCACTCGCAGCAAGCACGGATGGAAGCCAACGCTTGAATATTGGAAGAATCAACATGAAACTTTGATTGCTCTGACGAAAAGGTGGGTGCTCTCTATTTTCTTATACCCTGTAGTTTACTTGATGTGTGAGGATGCCCAAGGCTATTGACTAGATGTACTCAATTAGCGTTAATTAGTACTCATTGTACAAGATGGTAGACTGATGTACAGATCGCGGAAACGAATCATGTTAGAGCGTGCCGACGTAAGTCTTGGGTTTGAGCATGTAAATGGGTTTGAGCGTGTAAATGTAAGTTTTTGGTTTCAGTATTTAAATTGACGATCATGGATTAAAATTTGTGAGTATTATAAAGTACCAGTAGTATTAATTAGTACTTACTATACAAGAAACACTTACTTATGTTGGAAGTTATAAAAAATTATGTGAAAAGATTCTATTGCACAACAGGACCTCAAGGTGTATTACAAATAAATTCAATGTAATTTAAAACCAAATACAACAGATTAGTATATTTAGTCCAGAGTGTACAAAAGAAGTACACGGAAACTTTGAATCTTAATCTCCATAATCGCTAATCCTCTTCCTGCCTAAATCTATGTAAGCTGACCCTAATAGTATCGAGATTGTCACCACTTATTTCATATGTAATCTCTCCACCTTTGCGCCTCCCTAGTTTTGAAATCATTGCAAATTTTCCATGCACCACAAGATGTGTGTCAATATGGGCTGGTTGGGAGTTGCTGAGAAATACATACCCATTATTCCATTTTTGATAGTAAGTGCCTTGTATGATTAAGTCTCCCACTTCAAACTCAGGACCCCATGCACATTTAAAGTCGCAATCAACCTCATACTTCCCCTTGCTGCACTATAAAACATAAAACTCCACTCCCTCACTATTGCCCTCTACAGCAGGGACAACAAAGTTGTCACGTGGCTGAATCAGATCGCCGAATCCCTCGCCTTCTATGGCCTCCTCCCAATCCTCATCATCTTGAATGTCATAGCACTATAAGAAACCCGTGTTTTTTTGACAGCGGGCCCGCAACGTAGAGTGTCCGAGGCTGGACACACTATGTCCAAGATGATGTCTTTGTGTCTGAAAGATGGTTTGCCATTTCCAACAGATCTGAGTGGCTGTTGCAGTGGACAAGCCAAAATTTTGGTGATAACAACTTCTTGTTTCCACTGACATACCCCTTTCTTTGAACATGCTTGCGGACATAACTATGTCCATATTAGTGTCCATAAAAATCGGAATTGCCACGTCAGCATCATTGACCTTTTTTCATCGACTGTATTTTTGAATTTTTTGTTTTTGTTTAATTAAAACGTTTGCCTGCCATGAAAAAAAGGAGGGCTGGGCAGTGCCCGGTCTTAAAAAATTGTAGACATGCTGACGTGGCAGATGACGTGGCAAGATGGAGGAAAATTTGCTGACGTGGTAGAGATTTTGCTCACGTGGCCTGGCCACGTTAGCACAAAATTTGAAGCATTGAACTTAATGTCTTCCCTGTTCCTCCTGACAATATTTGTTGAGACGTTGTGACGCTTGTTTAGATGTCTCAAAGGACATCTCAATGTCAGTCTAGATGTCAACTGCAGTGTCTTCACATTCTTGGAGACTTTTGTACAAGTACTACGATGTTGACCTTCATGTTTTCAAAAACCTCAAACTGCCTACTGAAATGTCATGACTCATGACATCTTTTTAGATGTCTCAGATGACATATGCGTGTTTGTATGGATGTCGCTTGAGATGTCTAACTTAGCTAGGGACTTCTTGGCAAGCACTACAATGCTCATGCTGATGTTGACAGTAACATGTGAATGTCTTTAGATACTTTGGTTTCATTCTGACATTGTTGTCTTCTAGCACAGCGATGTTTTGGGGGCATTCATGAATTCTACTAGTCTACTTAAGAGTGAGCAGCCTGAACAACAAAGTGACCAAATAGGGGAGTACTTCCTAACAATGACATTATCCGTTTACATTATCTTATTAAGGCTGCTTTGGAATGCACAACCGTCTTCTTTGTTTCATTTCTATCTAACACACGGTGAGTACTTCAAGCATTGTAGTATTGTACCTCTAGACTAAGTTCAAGCTAATTTAATGAACGACATGCACCATTCAATTCAAACAGACAAATAGAAATTGTTCATTTCCAATATTCCACGTTAATGTATTAAGATGCGTGTACTTTCTACAAAATCATTGCGAGAAAACAAAAGAGTGCATGTGGTGCGCAAGGACTAAGAATGCAACAAATATTTTATTAGTTCTTTCATAATCTTTCATGTACTCTGAGCAAAATATCCCTCAACTATGCTACCTTTTGGGTGTGCGCAAGTACAAATATAGTCCTTTAATGTCTTCATGTACAGACAATGCAATGGATCACAAACAAATAACTACTTTACAAGATGCACCGGCAAATGTGTCATAATGTTCAAGAAAGTCGTGCCTGGGAAACTCCTTCTCATGTAGACATTCTGCATGACAATGTCCTTCTATATCTCCTTTACTTCCTTGTCACAAAGTCTTTGGAATACTCTTCTGATTTTTTTGATAGCCAACTACACATTGTCATCCAAAATGTTTCAAACCACCACCGGTAGAATCTACAACAAAATAGATGCAAGAGCATTAGTTAACTATCCATCTTGATATTTACATAGACATTTCCAAATGCACCTAGACATTAACAAAGATATTTGTCACTGCGCAAATGGCATTGGCTGCCTCTGAAGGTCTTTCATAGGACATTCTTGTGTATGCCAAATCTTGGCATATGATTGCACTGCCGCCAAAGAAGACGGTACTATCAAGTGTAGGCCAATGCAATGTCGTCACTAATGTCCTTGATAGCATGTCCCATTTCTACGAGCACTTTCACAACAAACTATATATAATATATTTAGAAATCAGTAAAAATTTGTGCTTTGAAGAAGGGCGTATGGTATGCGCAATTGTAGGGAGACACTACATTCATTTTACAAAAAACGACAAAGGCGATGGAGACATACAAACATCGGAAGCACTACCTTTGCCATGGACCTGTACATTCTCTCAATTGTGGAATTTGCATGACCTAGTACTATTGGAAATAAAATAAACACTTCTAAGGCAATTGATTTTGGTGTGTCTTATTTGTTGCATGAGTACGTGGTAGTCATGTGCTTATATGTTTTGTAGTTTGTCATCCCTATCGCGTTTGTAAATTGCACTGATATAGTTTGTGAGGGTGCGTAATTGCGTATATTGCACACTATGGCTATGAACTCAGCTTGTTCCTGCGTGGTCAAGATGTAAGGTGCATGTGGCATGTGGAAATCATCATTACATTGCCTTGGCGCCTACAACCTGATTTCCTCACAAATTTCTAGATCCTTGGCATCCACACAATTGCTTAGCTATCGTTCATTGAAAGCAACATCTTCAAAATATTTTTGCACAAATTTTTCTCACAATGCATGACATCCAACATGTATTGTTCTAAGAGATCTTGCAAAAGAAAAGGTAAAACATGTCAGAAGTAGAAAAATCCACGTGCATGCCTTACCTTATTAGATGTTGTATTAAACAAAAGAATGCCTACAAAGACATCGGCTACAGACGTCATGTCTAACAATAACATCAGCACCGATGTCCAAACAAACGTTAGCACCAACGTCAGCATCGCCTCTTTTCATCCTCTATCATGATTGCATTTTTAATATTTCATACCGTTTGTTATTCTTCCCACCACCTTTCTTGTATAAATATATTGGCTTCTTCCCTCCCTTTAATCATAATAAGGTGCGTTTAAAGCCTTTATTTTGATCTAACTATCAAATATTGTGTATTATGTATGGTAAACTATTTCTGTATATATGATGTATGTATGTATTTTATATTATGCATGATGTATGTATGTATTTTATATTATGCATGATGTATGTATGTATTTTATATTATGTATCATGTATGTATGTATTTTATATTATATCATGTATGTATATGTTTTATATTATGTATGTATGTATTTTATGTTATGTATGGTGTATATAGTATGGTACAAGTATAGAATATTATGTACGAAATTTTATACAGTGTTTATATAGAGGGCATCATGATATGGACATGTACATTATGTAAGACATATGATTGTTTTTCTAGACATCATGTTGGATAATAAACTACTTTGCTTAACACATGAATGTCAAATCTGATATCATTTTGTACATCAACTATATTGTTTTGGACATTCTATGTTTTCTCTGATGTTGATGAAACAGTTTAGGAAATGCTCATGGTGACATCGTTGTGTCTAGTTTACTTTGTAGGGATGTAGGTGGAAACGTCCAAAGTCAGTTGCAAGTGTTCTGTACAGTACACGCTATTGCTTTCAGAGCTACACCCCATGTCACAAACAACATCCACAGGGACAACACAAAAGTCATGGACATATCGCATTCGGTACAATGAAAATCAAAGTAGACGTCTCTCTTCACAGTGTACGTGACGAGAACAACGTCTAGAATGACAACATGACGTCATTGTGGATATAGAATGTCTATTGAGATGTCTTCACAAACATCCTAGAAGACGACATAATGTCTGTGTGGTCATCATTTATGACATAGTAGCATTCCTTCTAGACCTATTTTCAGGCCCCAAAATAGTGCCACGTCGACATGACACGTCACTCACGGGTAATGGATGAAAAAAAATCCGACTTGGCTTCCCGCGCTCACGTAGCATGACAGATGGCACAATTTCAGAACCCCATTGACCAATGTTTTTTTGAACATCAAGTCTTGGACATGTGATGTCTGGGCAAATTTTCGATGTTTTTTGCATGTCTTAATGAACGCAAAAATTTGGATGTCTGATTGGACATGGACGGACATCACTCTAGACACGAGCATGCAGAATTTGCGTGTCAAAAAAAACACGGGTTTCTTCTAGTGTAGTTTGTCATGCGGTCAGCAACTTCTTGGAGATCATATGGTTTCAATTTTATCAAATCCCAACTCTCAACATTGGACTTGCTCACACAGTTAACGAAATTGCCATCAACACAATAGGCATAGAAGCATGACAATTTCCGAACAAAAAGTTGAGTTGGATCCGCAACAGCAAAAGAATAGACTGAGAATAAATTCAGCACGTCGTTCTTGAAGCCTTTTATTCTCCATTATCAAGAATAGAAGCCAATCCACAAGAACAAACCTTCACACTAACAAACAGTGCCTCACTACTCCTCAAAACAATAGAAACAGAACACCCTAAAACATGCTTTGACATCTATCAGTGTTTGAAAGCCATATCTAAAACCGTTGTCCTACTCCAACGTCGAATGATGTGTCAAACCAAAGAATCAAACTACGCAACCGGAACACCAAAGATTGAAAACAAAGAATCAAAGCTACACAACCTAACCACCAAAGACTCGGATACCTGACCAGCAAAGTAGCAACAAAACAGCAATGACTGTGGATGCCCTTGAACTCAGGAACCTTTTGTCAGTATACCAAGAAATTCGCCGGAATACACAGCATATTAAAAGTCGTATAGATTGTACTGATTGCATTTGGTTGTACATCGGGCCGGGGGGGCGACTCACCCCGTATGTATATTGTTTGTTGTCTTCAAAAACATGTTTAAGAGAAATGCCTATATTCTAGAAAATGAGAGTCCATACAAAAAAGCATGTAGGAACATGTCTTTCATGTGAAGAAGAGAAGTTGCCTGAGAACATACAATCTTTGAAGCTGACATTGTTTGGGACGCTTGCATACTACATTCTATATGTTTCTTGACTACACATTGTTGTCCAAACTAGTGTCGTGCATGACATTGCTGTGCATGAGTGTCCCATCCTGTAGAATAGCAGTACACAACGCAGTTGCATATGAAATGTGGGGATGTTTTTAACAATGGATACTCAACGACTGGAAGACAATATGTGATGTTGTGACATAGCTATGCAAACAAGGACTCAAACAAACTTCTCATTGAAATGTACAATCAGACGTAAGACTGTAGCATGGATGCCATAGTCTGCAAAGCAGCATATATTAGAAAAAACAACACACATGCATTTTCCAATGGCATTCTGACATAGGCCGTGACGGTCTTCTTGTGTCTGCAATTGTTTCATACTATGCAGAACATTAGAAATGGAACATGTTGATTGAAACGTGAACGTCTTCAAAAGCACTGCAGCATTGTAACAAACGTTCTACATAACATGTCATTATCATACTGGGCATTCTAAAAAATGCAGATGGCATCAAGCAGAAGTTGGAATTGGCATTCCTAGAAGTTGCCGCCTTAGTCAATGAAAATTCCACGTCAGTAAATGACCGGTCCATGTCATAAATTTAGATTGCCACGTCACAGGCCATGTCATCTGAAAAAAATTTCTATAAAAAATCATGTGTCATTACCCGGTCAAAATTTGTTGACGTCCTAAACCGTTGGCATCCACGTGGCGCATTTTGAGACATTGTGAAGACTAAATGCCAGCCCTTGTTGTCATAGAACATATTGACATCACAACATGTTTTAACACAGTTTTGGCATTCAAAAAAATGTACACACCGACGGATTTTAGGTGACATTACAGTTGACACCTTTTTCCTCCAAACAAACATGCGGTGCTGTCTTTCTTAACATTCCCTAAAACACAGGTTTCTTCTAGTATATATGAGTACAAACAGCGAAGCACACCTACAAAATGTAGAACAGATAGAATAAGAATCAAACCATCCCTGCTTCTGGGAGGATTCACTAGTAGCTAGGGAATTATCATGCAATGTTGTCGTCAGTCTGGAAGGATTGACCTTCTTCTTTGCTTCGCGTGATGCGTGTTCAAAGTTCCGAGGAATATCATCAATTGTCATATGTGGAAGGGATGACAGATGTGAAGGTGAGGTGGGATCGGATAAATTTGTCAAACTCACAAGCCTTGCAATTCAGTAAATATGAAATGATATTATATAAGGAATCAATATATAACTGCCTCAAGAAAATGAGTTTGGTCATACAAAAATGAGTTTTTAAGTTCAAAACAAAATAGTTGAATGTCCTAGAAGTTTATCTTACAAGACACGATTCTACTATCTATGCTTTATGTACATCAAATCAGCTCGAGTCGAGCATAAACAAATGACATTGAGTGATTATAGGGCACAACTTACTTGTTGATCATCGGTGGAAACGCCTTCACTTTCTTGTACTACTTCAATTGTTTCCACCTGCAGGTTGTGCCCTATCTCAACCACCTCTGCCGTCTTTGTTGGTGCTTGGACATCAACACCTACACTCTCTTCTAGCATGGCATCTGCATGTTGGGATGATGCCTTAAGACTCTAAACAACTTCTTTTGGAGGAGGAGGATCAAACACTGGTCCTCCAGGAGGAAGAGGAGGCACTATTACTTCAACGCCCTGCGGAATGGAAATTGCGTCATCGCTTGACACGGAGGGGTGATTCTGGAAAAGAAGTACTTGGGAAGTTGAGGCAGGATCCAATGTTGCTATTGGTGTGGCTTGCCTACCAGTAATATAACTCTGCCAAATTTCCCTGTTTTGCTTCTGCTCATCCACAAAACTCTTTGTAAGGCATTTGAACCTTTTGTTTGACTCCTCGTGGAGCCTCATGTTTTCCGCCCGTTCGTTCAAATTCTCAAGTCGAATGTTTTCTTGCTGCTGAATTACAAACGCCAAGGTTTGCGCAATGGCATCCATTGGGTCTATCCTTCTCTTTTTTGCCAGGGGTTTTCGAGTCATAAGAGAGGGTGGAGTTGGAGCCTCAACAGTTGGTGGAGGCAAACCTGATGAAGTTGATGAGCTCGGCATGTCTTGCGATGAACGTGCACCTGGCGTGGGCATTGCATTAAGATTGTCATCTTCTTCCTCGTCATCTTCATCGACTACCACTTGTTTTTTGCTTGCGCAGCTACTTGGGGAACCTGTAGCTGATTTTCTATTTATTGTTCTTGACTTTATTTGTGACGCCGGAACCGTGGGATACTGTGCCTCATCGACGTGATATCCTATTGCCAAGAAATCGTCTTTGTCTAACATAAATGCCTTAGTAGTAATGTTGCTCCATATATCTGATTCAATATTGGGAACTGATGCATATACATTCATACTGTTCATCTGTATGGCATTGACATGAACCGGCGTTTAGTGATTTAAGCATTCAAATACATGATTTGAATTTTTTTAGAAATCATTAAAATAGCGTGCAATTTAGGTGGGTGCAACCTGAAATGTAGTACAAAGGAAATAATACTAAGAAAACTAAAGTAGAGATTTATAAGCAATGGTGTGCAATTCAGGTGGGAGCGCCCTAAAATGCAAAATGTCACTTATCAATGTTGCACATGTCAATTTTGCTCCAATAAACACCGAGAGCACACTCGACCCGGGATGGCAAAACGTCTGCACTACCCAAAGATAGAATTCCATCCTAAGCTCCATGTTATACATACAAAAAGGAATTTCGTTATATTTTCTTACATCTCTATACACGGACGTATTAGGAGCTACAAACTTTGCTTGGATTTTTGCCTTGATATTGTTGTCTGAACTTTGAAGGAATATCAAAAGAACTTTCTTCAGTGCTTTGGCGCTGTTTGTGGGCAAGTCCATCAACCTCTCATTTTTGGCTGGGTAGTAGTCGGCAAAATTCAAGCTAAAGGTTTTGAGGACCTCATTTTTCTCCATGTATGCCAACACCTGTGTCTGATCTACTTTGTCAGCACAAATAAATAGCCAGGACTTGATATCTTCAAGTAGACTCTTCTCATTCTGCATGGAGGTGAGGTCTACGTTGAAGAAAGGATTCTTGATACTGGACTTCTCTTTCTTTAAGGCCCCTGGAATACTTTTGAAGTCAATGATGCCTAGCATTACCTGGTTTTGGGTCTCTGTGTTCCATAACATTTGTGGCCAATCGGACCACTTGTTGTCGACAATGCTATAGGGCCTCATGTATGCGATCCCAGTTTGCATATTAAAGTTTTTTTCCTCTGCAGAAAAACCTTGAAGAACTCTGTCGCTCGTGGTGGTATCTACTTCGCAAACTTGTTTTTGGCCTTGAGTTGCTTTTTTGTTCTAAAGAATTTATCCCCGAGCCTTTCTACAAGGAGATTCATTGTTGCACTTGTAATGTAGTGACTTTGCTTGAATTCCCTCCAATTTGTGGCAATGAATTCATCATTTGTGTTGAATAATCCGAGGTCAGGGTCAATTTCGTGGAGTGCCCTTTTCACTAGCTGCTTCCGTTTGCGCCTTTCAACCCACTCTTTTGTATTGTAGCAACTATCAAGTACCGAAGTTGTGGTCTTGATAGTCACCTTTGGAAATAAGATAGTGCATTTGGGGCCGGATTGGTTGAAAGGCCATATTCATTAAATTGAGAGAAAATGCTTACATTGAGACATGGTAGCGCACTTATTGGGGGCTTCATTTCAAAGATAGTTGTTGAAAGCAAAGATAAATGAACACCAAAAAAATGTCACTAATTCAAATTATTGAAATTTGCTCGTCCCAAATCATAGATAAGTGAATTACAAATATACCTATACAATATGTAATGAGAAATTATCTTCTAGATGGGAAGGCCACAAAGTACTTTCCATTCTACAAAAATGAGGAATTTACAAAAAAAGAAGATGAACTCAATTGATGAAAATCAATTGAGAACTCTTTCTAAGATGCTCACTGTACAGAAAGCACATTGTCATCCTGAATAATATGCTGCATAATATTTATAATAAACAACTTTCTATTTATAAGGAAAACCCGGAATCAAAAATCCGTGAATTGATTCATATGCGTGAATCGCCTAACCATTGCTTGGGTCCAAGCTGACATTCCTTACTAACTCCTTTGCTTTTTGATTTGCCATTGCTCTTAAAATATCCTCACGCCGAGAATGCCTTGGTGGTCCACATGTATTAATGAACGCCCTACATCTTCCAACTAGAAGTGACTTATTATCCTTCGCCATTTTCTTCCGTGATATTGGAAGAATCTCAGAGTTTGAAAGGAATTTAGAATGTTAAGGATGGAACTTTGTCTGCATACTGTACGAATTGTTTATATACACATGTCTATTTCTGAATTGAGAAGAGTCGGCTGATCGTCTACTTCCACGTAAAATCCTCCGCCAAAAACTAGGCCCATCTAAAGTGGTAGACTCCGTTCTCATTGACTGCGAGAAGATGGCGCCTCTATCCTCAAGACGAGTTAATTGGTCATCTATGGATGAAGCCATTTTGACCTTCATTCCTTGCTCCATCGCTGCTGAAGCAAGTCCGTTAATGTTAGCATACAATTTTTTGTGTGGTGTCCCTTCAATATGCTCACGATGAGGTGTGAAGGCTGTGTGTTTCAAAGGTGATGGCAAGCAAATGAGTGTCCTAGGCGGACCTTGACTTGGAGGACTGTCAACGACATCTTTCTCCACATTGCCCTTAGAAAAATCAATGGCTGCAGATGCCGCATCTATGGTGGAGCACATCACATAGGGCCTAGAATAATGAGTCGGCAAGCAGCTCCCTCCAGCAGAATTAGACCTCATCGACAGTGATGCCTCAGTTACAGAACGTAAACTCTTTGTTGGTCGCTTCTTCGAGGACTGCAAGGAGAAAGTAGATGCACCCACTTGAAACAAAGGAATAACACCAAGGTAGCGCAACCATTATCCTCGACTCGAGCCAAAGAAGTCGATAAACATTCCCCGCGCAAATGTAAAGACAAGGTTTATATATTAATAAGATCGTAGAATTTACAAATTTTATTATCCGAGATCCGAAAATTGTATAATACATATTCAAAAACCATTGAAGATTATGTACAAAAACCATAGATCCGGTAACCTAGACACATACATGTGAAACGTCAAGACCTATCACTCTTGCAGTCAATCACATAATTCATCCATGGAATTACAAATCGTGTCTCCATCCTCTCAGTTGGCTCCCACATTCCGTCTAAGATATAAGAATTCAATCTTGAATTTGAAGTGACCGGGTCATATCCTATCCAGTTATCGTTCACATAGTTCCGTAATCTTCTCTCATCACAACTCTTGTGTAGCCGACGAAGCCATGGTGCGACAATATCCATCAAGAAATCGTCCTCTGCTTGACCAGATGTCCAAGGTCTTAGAAAAATCACATTCCCTCTATCGTTATAGATACTCTTCTTGATTGAGTCATCAATGAGAAGAATATTGTCCACACTGAAGGAAGTTGAGCCAGTAGGGTTGGAGAACAATTGATCCTCCAGGACTTTAAAGAAAAGAGTTTTTTTTGGACTTGGTAGGAATTTTTCCTTGGCGATTTCAACCTTCCTACAATGCTCTTGTCCTAGAATATCGTAAAGGGGTCTGCATCCCTGAAATAGGTGCCTGGCAACGTCCTCCGCATTTCTCTTCATCATGGAGGACCAAACTATAATGCGGTCTGCGAAGTAGGAAATCTCACGGAGGAAATCATCCACCTGCGGACGAGGCCTGACGGCTTTTGAACCGACAATAGCAGGTGCTTGAGCGGACCCTCTACTGCTAGAGACACCTTTAGAAACCAAATCTCTAGTGGACAACTTAGACGTGCATTGGCAGAGAATTCCGTTTAAGTCCAAAACGATGTTCAACCATTTCCGCTGAGGACGGGACACTACTGCAGACACACCCTTGAGCAAAATGTCTTTGCCGCCGCCTGCTAATACCTAATCATAGGAAAACACCATAGAAAAGGAATTACTTGAATGAATGCAAAACCAGGTGACCCATAAAGTAGGGGAATGCAATGAATCGCACTAATTGAATGCGGAACACCATGGATAACTGGGGGTTTCATGGCTAGTGGATGATGCACACTTCTAACACTTTTGGGCTGGTTACAAAAAACATTGAAAGAAAGAAATTATTAGGGGCCGTTACAATAATTATGAGAACAAAATTTTATATACCAGGGAAATTACTATACATTTGTAGTTTGTATCCGTGATAAAGTCGGCATTCTGTACAAAATAACGCTACACAAAATGTAGAGTCTACTCTATACTACAACCTGTAGTGAACAAGCTGTGGGATGCATATGCCACAAAATCATGGAGTAGTTGATCCCTCCTGTCAAATGAGAATGCATACGAATAAGAGTCACTTCATTGGAAATGACAATTCGATGGAAGCCAATCAATTTGATTAGCCTTCAGTCATTAGTACTCATAAGGGTCAGAAAGTTCACGAGCAAGTACCTTCGTCGTGTCCATCGAATTGGAGTCATCCACCTTCTCCTCCAATGCTGTGCATTCCATTTCCGGCACATCTAAGATGTCCAAATCCTCCCCCTCCTCCTTCTTGTAATCCACAAGCTCCTCGTCCCGAGGATGATTCTCGAATTCATTGATTGGATCATCCAATACGTCGAGGGCTTCAGGGGTGCAATCCTTGCTAGAGTCATCCTCGAGTCGAGGATGATCCAAACTCTCTTGAGTGTCAGGAATGATAGGGGACTTGCACAAAGTCTCTACATTAGGATCTCGAACACCCACCTCAGCCGAATAAGACAAAAAACGAGCAGGAACAACTCACTTATCACGCAAATCTGCCTCAACGACTGAAGTCGCATTATGACTTTTATTCTCGTGTCGAGGATCGGACCGGGCAGTAGCCGCTACTTGAAGCGCAGCTAGTTGAGCCTTCAGCCTGTCCATCTCGGCATCCTTGCTCTACGACTCGGCGACAGCTTTCTTCAACAACTTTCTCTCAGTGGCCATGTCTGCATTCTTTCTCTTTGACCTATTCAACTCCTAGAACACAAGATTTGATGTACATGACGATCCCTGGGCTTCTTGTTGATGTGGTAGTAGATGATGCTCGATAGAGTCGGAGGGATCCTCAGAGAATTCAATGATTCCCGGCACCTTCACTCATCTCGATGTAGGCTCGTTTCCATCCACGGACTGATGATTATAGATTGGACTGGAACCGTGTGGTCGGAGCCCAAGACTGAGTCGTCTGGCATGCACATCGTCATTGATGGCACCATCAACTTCAACATCCTCCTCAGAAGCTTGACCAAGGATTAAACGATTCGATTCGAATTTGTCAAGAGGTGGAAGATCATCCTCCAATCCACTCTTCGAACCTTGCGTGTTCGGACCCTCCCCTAAGCACTCACTCGTCTCACTTGAGCTGATATCCATTTCACCTCTTGTCGGGCTCTCCACCAAGTTAGGTTGGTCAGCCTTGACGTTTTGGGGCCTCATATACAAGAACTTGTACGGTGAATTTTCGTATAGGAAGTCATTCATGTCAAGCTTGTCAGCAAGGAGCGCTAACTCCCTGTGCCTCCCACTTTGAACATCGTTAGCAATCCCCCAATAGTGCACTCCATACATTTGCATCATCAACCCGAGAAATCAGTACGTTATCGCAAAATCCTCGAATCGAAGATATGTGAATGAGCTCAACAGAAGTAGAGATCAAATACAAATAACGATCAGGTCATTGCATTAGATATAAACCTTGGTTGCAAGCATGAACTTTGTCCTAGTGTATATGCCCATGACGTTCTCTTCGGCTGAGGCAAAGCTCTAAAGCACCTCGAGGTAAAACTCCATCCAAAGTTCACTGGCGAAGGTACTCCACTTGGCCTCGTTGTTCTTATTTGTTTTCGGGCTGTAATATTCTAGCATTTTAGCAGCATGATATTCCGTCTTCATCCTGCACTGCATCACGTCTGCATAGGCGTTCCCATTCTTGAAGAGAAACAGAAGCGGTACCTACTGGATGTTACCCTGACACGTTGCATTGTTAAGACGTTCAGATTTGGACAGAAGGTACGATGACAGCAGGCACTTGTAGCCCTTAAATTCGGAGACGGTGAAGTCTGTGGCTGTCTTGGTGTCCCAGTTATCTCCAACTATCCAGATCCATACGTTCGGAGTAGTCATAGCCGGTTCCACATTCTTTGCCATTTCCTCAAGGAATGGAATAAGTGGTGCAAGCTTTGTGGGGGTATATTTTCCTTTTGGGGCCTCACGAAGATCTATCAAAGCAAAGTTTAGTGTCCGCGACTCGTATTTCAACGCGGTACTCTTCGTGAGCGAGTTAGAAACCATCTTGTGATCCAAAAATTTGGACTCCACTGGTGAGAGCAGGTAGCCGATATTTTGCCTCAAGAAATCTCTCAAGCATTGGCAAAAGATCGGTGCACTTGTCAGAATAATCTTCGGCTGTTCTGTTCTTCCCTCACTAGAAGAAACCCGTGTTTTTTTTGACACTCAAATTCTGCATGCTTGTGTCTAGAGTGATGTCCGTCCATGTCCAATCAGACATCCAAATTTTTGCGTTCATTAAGACATGCAAAAAACATCGAAAATTTGCCCAGACATCACATGTCCAAGGCTTGATGTTAAAAAAAACATTGGTCAATGGGGTTCTGAAATTGTGCCATCTGTCATGCTACGTGAGCGCGGGAAGCCAAGTCGGATTTTTTTTCATCCATTACCCGTGAGTGACGTGTCATGTCAACGTGGCTTATTTTTTGGGTGTGACGTGGCACTATTTTGGGGCCTGAAAATAGGTCTAGAAGGAATGCTACTATGTCATAAATGATGACCACACAGACATTATGTCGTCTTCTAGGATGTTTGTGAAGACATCTCAATAGACATTCTATATCCACAATGACGTCATGTTGTCATTCTAGACGTTGTTCTCGTCACGTACACTGTGAAGAGAGACGTCTACTTTGATTTTCATTGTACCGAATGCGATATGTCCATGACTTTTGTGTTGTCCCTGTGGATGTTGTTTGTGACATGGGGTGTAGCTCTGAAAGCAATAGCGTGTACTGTACAGAACACTTGCAACTGACTTTGGACGTTTCCACCTACATCCCTACAAAGTAAACTAGACACAACGATGTCACCATGAGCATTTCCTAAACTGTTTCATCAACATCAGAGAAAACATAGAATGTCCAAAACAATATAGTTGATGTACAAAATGATATCAGATTTGACATTCATGTGTTAAGCAAAGTAGTTTATTATCCAACATGATGTCTAGAAAAACAATCATATGTCTTACATAATGTACATGTCCATATCATGATGCCCTCTATATAAACACTGTATAAAATTTCGTACATAATATTCTATACTTGTACCATACTATATACACCATACATAACATAAAATACATACATACATAATATAAAACATATACATACATGATATAATATAAAATACATACATACATGATACATAATATAAAATACATACATACATCATGCATAATATAAAATACATACATACATGATACATAATATAAAATACATACATACATCATGCATAATATAAAATACATACATACATCATATATACAGAAATAGTTTACCATACATAATACACAATATTTGATAGTTAGATCAAAATAAAGGCTTTAAACGCACCTTATTATGATTAAAGGGAGGGAAGAAGCCAATATATTTATACAAGAAAGGTGGTGGGAAGAATAACAAACGGTATGAAATATTAAAAATGCAATCATGATAGAGGATGAAAAGAGGCGATGCTGACGTTGGTGCTAACGTTTGTTTGGACGTCGGTGCTGATGTTATTGTTAGACATGACGTCTGTAGCCGATGTCTTTGCACTAGTAGAAAATGCATGACCGAAATAACAGAAATCCAACTCAAATCTGTTGTTCATTTCAGTTGTTTCGGTCGCGTTGTCCCGGTCAAAATTTAACTAAAATCTGTTGTTCCAACTTGTTGATTTGGACACTGAATTCTTTCAAAAGAAAAAGAAAATTGCCACGTCAGCAAAAACTGAATTGCCAACTCAACAAAAACATTTTAGTAAAAAATTAAAAAACAACCAAATTCTTTTTCATTCATTCATTCAAATTAAGAACTCAATGTCATCGACCTATGTGGTTTGAAGGACACTTACCTATGTAAAGGTAGGGCGGAGAAGCCAAACACTTTATACAAGTGGGGTGGCAAGATGTTGGACAACACATATGGGATATGTACAGTAAGAACTCAACCGCGCATAGTAGTAAGTTCATCAAACGTAGGAATTGTAGTTAAATTCAGATTTCAGACCTAATTTAGGCATAGTAGAATAATTTTTTTTTCAAACTTTAAAATAAGTTAATGTAAACAATCAATCTATCTTTCATTTTCAAAAATCCGTTTGGGATTTCAAGCTTCCTATCAAAAGTTATCAGCAAATGTAGAGAGGGGTTGGGAGGTACAATTTCTTTGACAATTTCGAAACTCACCCTCTCTAAAATTGTTGATAACTTTTGATTGGAATCTTTAAATCCCAAACGGATTTTTGAAAATGAAAGATATATTGATTGTCTACATTAACTTAGTTTAAAGTTTAAAAAAAATTTAGTTTACTATGCTTAAATCAGGTCTGAAATCTGAATTTAACTACAATTATGAGTGGTTGAGTTCTTACTTCACATATCCCATATGTGTCGCCCAACTTCCTACCACCCGACTTATATAAAGTGTTTGGCTTCTCCTCTTCACCATCTGAAAGGTAAGTGGCATACCAACTGCAATTTTTAAAATGAGAAGTACTTACAATAAAATGTTGAATCTTTGATGTTTGTTTATAAAATCTTTTAAATTTTAGTTGATTTGGCCCCAAATTTTTTTGGAGTGCCCCAATCAACAGAAATTTGTCAGTGTCTTCACAGAATTCTGTTGAACGTATTAAAACATGTCCGCTACTATCCAAAACAGCACAAAACTGTCGAATTTTTGTTGTTCTAGTCACAGGTTTCTAGAAGTGTTGTAGGCATTCTTTTGTTTAATACAACATCTAATAAGGTAAGGCATGCACGTGGATTTTTCTACTTCTGACATGTTTTACCTTTCCTTTTGCAAGATCTCCTAAAACAATACATGTTGGATGTCATGCATTGTGAGAAAAATTTGTGCAAAAATATTTTGAAGATGTTGCTTTCAATAAACGATAGCTAAGCAATTGTGTGGATGCCAAGGATCTAGGAATTTGTAAGGAAATCAGATTGCAGGCACCAAGGCAATGCAATGATGATTTCCACATGCCACATGCACCTTACATCTTGACTACGCAGGAACAAGCTGAGTTTGTAGCCATAGTGTGCAATATACGCAATTACGCACCCTCACAAACTATATCAGTGCAATTCACAAACGCGATAGGGATGACAAACTACAAAACATGTAAGCACATGACTACCACGTACTCATGCAACAAAATCAATTGCCTTAGAAGTGTTTATTTTATTTCCAATAGTACTAGGTCATGCAAATTCCACAATTGAGAGAATGTACAGGTCCATGGCAAAGGTAGTGCTTCCGATGTTTGTATGTCTCCATCGCCTTTGTCGTTTTTTGTAAAATGAATGTAGTGTCTCCCTACAATTGCGCATACCATACGCCCTTCTTCAAAGCACAAATTTTTACTGATTTCTAAATATATTATATATAGTTTGTTGTGAAAGTGCTCGTAGAAATGGGACATGCTATCAAGGACATTAGTGACGACATTGCATTGGCCCACACTTGATAGTACCGTCTTCTTTGGCGGCAGTGCAATCATATGCCAAGATTTGGCATACACAAGAATGTCCTATGAAAGACCTTCAGAGGCAGCCAATGCCATTTGCGCAGTGACAAATATCTTTGTTAATGTCTAGGTGCATTTGGAAATGTCTATGTAAATATCAAGATGGATAGTTAACTAATGCTCTTGCATCTATTTTGTTGTAGATTCTACCGGTGGTGGTTTGAAACATTTTGGATGACAATGTGTAGTTGGCTATCAAAAAAATCAGAAGAGTATTCCAAAGACTTTGTGACAAGGAAGTAAAGGAGATATAGAAGGACATTGTCATGCAGAATGTCTACATGAGAAGGAGTTTCCCAGGCACGACTTTCTTGAACATTATGACACATTTGCCGGTGCATCTTGTAAAGTAGTTATTTGTTTGTGATCCATTGCATTGTCTGTACATGAAGACATTAAAGGACTATATTTGTACTTGCGCACACCCAAAAGGTAGCATAGTTGAGGGATATTTTGCTCAGAGTACATGAAAGATTATGAAAGAACTAATAAAATATTTGTTGCATTCTTAGTCCTTGCGCACCACATGCACTCTTTTGTTTTCTCGCAATGATTTTGTAGAAAGTACACGCATCTTAATACATTAACGTGGAATATTGGAAATGAACAATTTCTATTTGTCTGTTTGAATTGAATGGTGCATGTCGTTCATTAAATTAGCTTGAACTTAGTCTAGAGGTACAATACTACAATGCTTGAAGTACTCACCGTGTGTTAGATAGAAATGAAACGAAGAAGACGGTTGTGCATTCCAAAACAGCCTTAATAAGATAATGTAAACGGATAATGTCATTGTTAGGAAGTACTTCCCTATTCAGGGTTGCTAGCATGTGAGCCTGTGAGCGTGAGCTTGTGAGCGGGAAATTTTTTGCAAAGAAAAAACAAGTTTGGTACCTATGACCGTGGGTTTAGAATATATAAATTTCAGCAAATATAGAGTCATTATAATGGAATTTGAGGAACTTGCAAACGTATGTGGATGATGTTTTAGGAGAGAATAAATTGTGATTATTGTCAATAGTCATGTAGGTGTAAAAAATTCAAATTCAAATAACAAGCATCCAAGATATAATCATAAAACACACAAATCCAATCATAATAAAAATCCACACATAATAGTTCAACTCAAGAGATGTGAATCTGAAAAGTCTAAGTGGTAGTGGACGCTGTCGCAGAAGCGTCAGTCGTAGATGATGATGACTTTGAAGTCTCTCTACCCTCACATGCACTACCATCTATAAAATGCAAAACATTCAAAGCATATGTATCTTTACGGCGTTTTGGTTTAGAACAACCAAACTCTGCAAATGCCGAAGCCATCTGCTCGGCATAGACAGGAAGATGAAAAGGCTTCTCTGGACTCAAAAGAAGTCTTCGTGTCTTCATCAATCCACCTACTGATGTCAATCGTTGAAGACTGCAAGTAGAAGTGAAACAATTTTAGATTGCAAAACTTCAAACATGATGCGGAAAAAAGGAAATACAGAAAAGTTGCAAACTTACTCAATGGTGTCTTCCGGGCGAACTTGCGAGCTACAATGGGCATAACGTCCGGATCTTCAGATTCCTCAACTGCCACTAGTGGTTGTGTTGGAGCTACAACCGAAATAGACTTCTTCATGGGGTCAAGGATGGCTTTAAAAATGTCCCCATCCTCCTCTAACGCCAGAATGTGACGCCCTATACCACGACAAGCGGTAATAGATGCACCTGTCCAGATTGAATAACACCAAATAAATAAGTTGAATGATGCATTTACAAATTTCAAATCAAATCTGTGGTTAGAGTATTCAATTTGCACCTGTAGCTGCAGTGCAATCTAGCACTACATCTCCTTCATCGGTTGTGGCTTCAAGAAGGAGTTGAAAAAATCGAGGGTCTTTTTCATGAGCCCCACGCCATGGCTTAGGGCCATCCATCGCCAAGTCTCTATCTTTGGTGAAGTTCATCAAGATATCGTCACGTCCAATGTCAAGACCTACACTCTTCATCATCTGTGTGTATTTGAAAGAAAAGTTGGATTTCCCTTTCGCATCCAAATCCTTCACAAAAAGGGTAATTGAAAATTTCTGCGTCTGCAAGCATCCTCCCCCCAAAATGTAAGAATTAAATTACAAAATGAATTATAAACTAACATCATTTTGCTAAAAATTTGGCATTATACTTACCGTGGTTGTGTTATCCAATGCCGAAGTCAAGTGCAGGTGATTCATGCCCAACCACTCCTTCTTCTTTAACATTGGGTAAATCTCACACAATCCTTTAATTGCGCTTTTGGAAGCCACAGAGAATGAGTGGATAATTATCAAACATCCATGGTCCTGTAGATGCCTTTCTGCAAAAGCAAATACTAACTGCATAGCCTCGTACTCAATGTCTTCGTTCCATGTCGGAACCTCATTTTTTGCACTAGAAATCCTCGGAACCGGTAGATTCTCTGGACAATCGAGGAAGATGAGATCCACCCCTGGCCTTCGATTAACTACACCATCAAAAAATCGAGACTTCTCTGGTGATACCTACAATAAAACTGCATTCAAAGAAATGAATTATGAATTCACATGATTCTCATGTCATTGAAGACAAAAAATAGATTTGCTATTAAAAACGATAAAATATTACCTTCTTCAAGAAATCCACAACCTGTGCATACAAAGTCCGCTTAGGAGACCGCATGTCATCCACAAGGTCATCAACAGAGATGTTAAGGATTAAATCCTCTGTGTCATCCCCCTCATCTTCAAGAAGGACAAGAGCTTGGGTCCCGTAAGTAATGACGTCTTCAGTCAATTGCGAGAGGGCCTTCCTCTTCACTCCAACTTGAGACGTGCCTTGCATTTGCAAGACTTGATCCATTGTAGAAGATGCTGGAATTGGGGATTTAGAGTACACCTTCTTCTTGCCTTTTGCCTTTGCCTTCTCTTCCTTTTCCTTTTCCTTCTCTTGCTCCTTCTCTGCCAACTTTGCAATTCTGTCGGCCTCTTTCTTCTCCTTCGTGCTGAAGATAACTTTCTCTCGAGCTTCCTTCTTTTTGTCATTGTGCTCCCTCCTCGTGATGGCCCTCCTCTTTTGTCTCTCACTAAGGCCTACAAACTCCTCAACGTCCAAGTCAGTGGCACCAAGTCCCTCAAATGATTTCCGGTACCTTACTTCCGACGATGGCGTGAAGGTGATGTGGCATTCCAAATACCACCCTCCTCCACTGAGATGAGCTGTGGTGAATGTTCGAAGTTGGTTCGTAGTATACATGCAATCTGCCGAACTACAATCAAGCCATGTAGACAAAAAAGGAGGAAGATCACTTTGGGAAATTGCACCCTTTGGTAGAAGCTCTAATTTGAAATACTTGAAGGTCAAGGGAAAAAAGGAATTACATATAAGTTCCAACCTCTACCAAAAACAAATTAGTTTTGTTGCATATAGAAATGTGAGCCAAAAAAAATTGAAATACCTTAAGGAAATAGGGATTCAATAAAAAGTTAAATAACGATGTGAAAATAAAATATATGTCAAAAAAAACAAAAAACAAAAATTGTGTACCAAAAGTAGGAGGTCTAGGTAGTACCTCTAAGACCTTAGTCGGATCCGACGAAGGTCTTGGAGGTACTACCTAAACCCCCTACTTTTGGTACACCTCATTGGAACTACTCATTTCAAAAGTGAACCCAAGTAAAGAATACAATAAATAATTTATGACTAAGATGCCACAAAACATAGAAAGATAATTTGGAATAAAGATAAATAAAATAGAAACCCATTTCATACCAAAAATTGGAGGTCAACCTGGTATCTTGAAGACCTTAGTGAGATCCGACTATGGTCTCAAAGGTACTAGCTGGACTCCTAATTTCTTGTACGCTATTCGATTTCAAGTCATTTTTCTAACCAATATTACGCTAGTATCTAAAGTTCATAAATTGCAATGTACAACCTTCATCTTTAATTATGTAATTGACTCATGGGAAGTTCAAAAGACAAACTGGAAAAGAACTCTACGAATTGCCTGGCTAGAGTCCTCGAAATTCAGGAAGGAATCACCCTTCTTGAAATAGTTTGCTCCTTTTAAATGTGCCATAAAACCCTGCTCCCAAATCTTCCTCCTCCATCCTTCCACGTAATCCACTAGGAGCTCAGGGCGTTGTGGAACGTCCATGTTGATTGGAATATTATTGTCTCTCACCACCCCTTCGAAGTACTCCACCGCTGCATCTTCGATCTTCAAGAAATAACACATAAATTAGATTCATCTTCTACCAAGTCTTGTACGTGTAAATGAAGTAAAGAAAACGTTGTTTAATAAAAAAAATATGAATTAAATCAAAACTTATGAAAACTAATTTCCAAGCACTTACCCCAATCCACCATATGCATTTATTCAAGAAAGGCCCAAGGAGTGTCTCCGAAACTGGCTTTGCCGGAAACTTCCAAGCCTCACGAGACGGTAGCGATGCATTCCATCACTTTAACAACTTTGTCTTGTGATGAGGAGTAGTGTGGCAAGTAGCTATTAGTTGCAATTTCTCGAGTGTCATCTCAGGGGCTTCATTATTACTCCAGTGCCTCTCGACGTGAAAAATTACAACATTTATACTTAAAAAAAAATTGAAAATCAAGGTACAAGTTTATCCTAAAAGATTTATGTAATAAAATTTTTACCTCTTCTAAGAATTGTGGACCATTCACAGGGTTAGCCACAGCCAGTAACTTCATCATCTTCATATACAACTTGTTTGCCTTCTCTTTTGCCCCCATTCTCATGGCATTTGCAATGCCAATTTCGCTTCTCTCGTCCACTGGAGTCGTCTCAATGTATTTTCGTCCAGCAAAATCCACTGCAACTGAAATCTCTTGCTGCAATGAACCCTATTTCATTAACCAAATTTAAAGAAGACAACAACAGGCCCCCCTCCAAAAAAATTACTATACATTAAAATAATTTCCAAAAAAAAAGTTTTAGAATCAAAATCTTACTCGAAACATGAAAGCTGTGAAAACATCAACCAGCATCGAGTACCACGTTTTCCTAATACTTGGTGCCATACATTTCTTCACTTCTGATGGCCTCAACATCTCCATGAACTTGTGCAAGGGTAGAAGGCCATACTTTTGCACCCTATACAATGTGTGAACCAAGTTGGTCTTCACATGGGAGTCTGTCGCAGCACAAGGTAAGTAAATTCCCTATTATGCTCACAAAAACCACTTTAAAGCATAACAAAGTGACTCTAAAGATCGAACCCACGAGATTCTGTGAAGTGTTTAAACTCTATTAGGAATTTAGAGGTCAATAGTCGGTTACTTCAAGGATTTCCCTAATCGGATGTAGGATTTCTTAATCCGGAAATCCTTCTTACTTTAGTATAGCATATCCGGAACCTGTGTCCCACTATTACTGACTACAATCCGGATACCTTCGAATCAACAACCAACAAACCCACCCAGACTTTCTGAATACTTCCGGGTTTACTTCTTTAAGACCAGAGTCCCTCCCCTTACTGGTATCCATCTCCTTTACCAATTTCCAGTTTAATTTAACCTTTGTTGACTCATCAGAGGGATCTGCCCATTTGATTTAGTAGAGTGGTCGGCTAGCCACACCTTCCGGATTATTAAAGTGATGGAAGAGTTCACTCTAATCTACTCGATCTCCTATCTAACTAGAGTCCGGTTTGGTTTCTCACAATGACCGGAAAGTGAATTTGGCTAGAGGTCACACAAAAAAACCCCGTACGACCCTTATCATACTACAACGACTTTGACTTTCTTTCAACTTGTATGAAGCTAAGGTGACTACAAGTGTATCCGCTCGTGCCAGTAGAATCCGGTACCTCTTCCGTTTACTTTCTAAGTTGATGAGACCTCTCAAGGATCAGACGCTAACCAGATCTCCCACCCGATCGCTCTAGCGCAGTCAGGAAATCCCTCCCTAATTGCCTAGCTTAACAATGGCTATCTCATCCGGAATACAAGATCTAAATCCTATTGAGGTGCAATGACTCACTCCCAGCACTTACAACCTCTGCACACAACTACAGATCAAAGAACACCAAAAGGAAGAAGAATTCTCTCCAAGTCCGCTCACCAGCAATCAATTCCTTATTCACTCATCCGGCCAAAGCATGGGAAGACAAGAGAATGACAGAAAATGCATAGTACACAAACTATTTGGTGGAAATTCGCTTCCCTGTCTCCATTGAGAGACAGGTTTATATACAAAGTTAAGTTCATACAAAATGGGGGGAAAAATCCTAAGAAATCGGCACTGTTTCCGGCCGAGATTATAGAATCTGATCCTCCCGGATTTCTCGCTACAAAATTGTTTCTAACAAAATGGTCCTAAAAATATACATTCTATCCTTCGAAAAATTCTCAAGGCCCACCACTATCTAGTGTAATCTACTCAGTAATCTTACTGATGCTGCCTTCCTTCTCTCCCCCTTCCGGAATACGTTCCGGAACTGGAGTGTAAGGTTCTCTGTCTTCTGTTGGTGGTGCGGGTGCAGGGGTCTTGTGATTGGATCCTGGGGATCCGGGCTTTGGTACCTCCTGCACATCTGAATCCCCACACAGACTCGGAAAGGAAATTCCGGACAAGGAAACCGGATGATGTAGATGAAGCCTTTTACTGCTATCATTTGTCATCTTGGCTGCCTTCCGGAATTACTCCAGCGAAGACTCCATCTGGCCGGCAAACTCCGCAAGTATTCGTGCTGTTCTCCCACCGGAGATTTCCTTCTCTCTGTGCACGCCCTCGTCGAACAGTTTGGCCTTGGCCATCGCGTCTCCGGATGCCGCCACCACGGAAGTCATCGTGTTGATGGCCTTCCGGGTGTCCTCCTGCAAGTTCCGGGCAGCTCTCGCTTCCTCCATACTGACTTCCCGGTCCCTCTTCAAGAGTTGGATCTCGCCTCTCAACTTGATCATCAACTCATCCATCTCCCGGAGGGTGATGGTCTGCTTCAGAAACCTCTCCTCCTTCTCCCGGTCCTCATCCGGATTGTTGATACAGTTCGCTACCGTTTCTGGAAGAGAACTGTCTATCTTTCCTCCTACCAGACCGGCCACTGAAGCAATTGCAGTATGCCTGATAACACATCGGGCCTGGATTTCCCCCAAAACATGAATCAACTTACCAAAAAGTGGATTCATTCCAGTGTCGTTGGATTCGGAAGCTTCAGCTTTTCCCTTGTCCGCTTCCCGAGGTCCATTCTTCGGTGTTCCGGTTTTAGCCGGAAGAGCCCCTCCTTCCGGACTGGTCTTGGTCCGGGTAGCCATCCCCTTCCCATCCGGTTGAGACGGCTTTCCTACCTGCTGACCTCCCAACTTCTTGTCAGCCGGAGACCCTCGGTTCCCTACCGTCGTCTTCAGGCGTTTCCGGTGGATGAGCGGTACTCCATCGTCCTCCTCATCTTCCTCCTGCCAGTTCCGCATGTTCTCCTTAGGCGTTCCGGCTGGCGGAGTACTGTCATGTTCGGTGTCGGAACTCTCATCGTTCGACACGCCGAACTTGGCAAGAGCCATCTGGGCCCTCCATTCACTCTCCTCGGTTATTGTGAGGAGTCCCTGCTTCCGATAGAGGTGGAAAAGGTAGGGGCAGAGTAGGGTTCCTCTGCTCTTCTTGGTATTGGCGCAAAGTCCGGCCACCAACAGGCACATGTACTTCGCCCAATCCACCCGCATCTCCCCGCTCAGAGCTCCGAAAATCATATTGCCCACCGAGTGGGTCAATATCGTCGGCTTTTCTGGATAAAGGATGGGGAGCAAAAACTCCAGTAGACACCGATGCCGCGAGTTTATGCAGTCCGCCACAGCGAACCCATCCTTGGAATCCGCTCCTTGGGCAAACAGACCCTTCACATAGCTGTCCCGGGATTTGGCCTTTGACGTCCCTCCTTCCCGGAAATTATATACTTCCCTCCAGATCTCTTCGGTCCACTTGTCCGGCGCTGCCCGGATGGTCTTTGCAAACTGGTTTGGAGCTCCTAATTGTAGCTCCTGGATCACCTCTTCGTTTTTGAACCCCCAGGGCTTTCCGTGAAGCCCCTCACAGCCCATGGCCGTCAAGTCGTCGATCAACTCCGCCAGTTCCCGATCGGTCTTGGGTTCTACTGGCGCCACCCCTTTCAACTTTACTTCTCCCTGAGGCGCATTTGGTTTAGTGGCGGCGCCACTACGTTTAGGCATCCGTCCTCACTTCTACCTCTACCTCAAGTTCTCTCTTCTAGCCGCACGTCTCGTATCCCACCCAAAACCCAATCTAAAGTTTTGCGCCTACCGATCAATCCGTGCGCCCTCCTTTTGCCAAGCGCCTCCTCAAATCGCACAGCGCCTAAGTGAAAACGAGCTCCAACACCACACACAAAGAAAAACAATCACACCTAAGACGCTGGAGAGAGTCTGAGAGAGAGAGAGAACTGGAGCTGAGGCGTCAAAGTAAGAATGAGCTCTCAAACCCTAAGTCAGGGTTTATATACCCCGAAAACTTAGTCCGGATTTCCCTTCCGATTTCCGGCCTTCTAATCTTCCGGTCCTCCGGTCCACCGGTCTCAGTCCGGAACTAGAATACTTTCCGGCTTCTATTCTGATTCCGGTTGACAGTTTGTTTTATTCTCCTAATTGTCCTAAATCTAAACCATTTTCTAAACTTTAAGTCCTTCCGGCTTAGTTCCTCTTGATTTAAAACCTAAACTTTGGACTCCTAAAAAAAATTGAAAATTCTGGTTGCGATAGAGTCCTCAGTCGATCTGTATTTGCAAAATTTCAATTAGAATTTTCTTTTCGATCATCTCATAGCAAAAAAGTGTTAAGTCAATACAAATCTACTAAAACATATAAGTGATTAATTTGAATGAAAATCAACTTACTTGTTTATGTCATACATGACCTACATAACCAGCTCGACTTTACCTTTGGTGTTGAGAACTATACAATCCACTGCTATGTGCCATACTTCCTCTGTTTGATGTAGTCTAAGGATATGACTCATCCATGCTCGTAGACGATGGTTTCTGTCACATACGAAGAGCTTAGCATTCTTTAGAAACTGCAGTTTCGCATGTGAATTGACATGCTCTATAAACTCATCATTTGCTTTTTTCCAAAGCGGTCCCCAAGTGCTCATCTCTTCATCTGTAAAATCCATGCTCTCACCTGCCTCGTTCGTTGTGGAAACGTAGAGGGCGGCAACTCCAAGTCGATACCCATGATAGAACTCATGCTCCAATTTTTTTATATTGCAAGACAATGTTGGTCGGACCATTGGCATCGCCACTAGCCTACACAAAGGGATAGAAAAACGGAATAGTTTCTCAGGTTGCATCTGCAAAGACGCAAGTGTTGCCACGGAGTCCACCTTTTGAATGAGGCGGAGCTCATCTTCAAAAAGTTGTTTCTCTTCATCCTCACCAGCATCATCATCCATTGCATCTCCTTCGTCTTGAACCCCAATTTCTGGCTGAGTGGTGTCATCTGTCCCTGGGGTCTCCAATATACGCTCCTCTTGAGTTTGATTGATAGGAGAGGATTCCATTTGCAACATCATTTTTAAAAAGACTCAAAATTTTGAAATGAATGCAATCAGAGAACTGTGTACAAAGTTTGAGATATAATAAAAACATGAAAACCATGCTTTACTGTAAAAGGCATAAAGTTCAATGACAAGATGATTCAATGATCTAAGTATAAATAACCATCACTCAATAGGTTTGTAATGAACTTGTGGTAATCTACCAACTCTCAATAGATATCAATTCCAATCCAAAGGAATCGACATCAACATCTTCATCCTCATCTGAACTAAGGTGGATGATCACCACTTCATGCCTGCCTACGAGGGCGCTGGTCACACAACTACAAAAGGTATTAATATTGTCACCAACTGAAGTACATGACTCGCTCGATGAGCTATACTTTGTCTCAAAGCTCTCATCTGAGAAAACGGGTGCCTTCCGTTTCCGGGACTGAGGGGCTGAAATATGACTAGCTATGGGTTCTTCAAATTGGTCAACCGCGCGATCGGCAGCATCCATGATGTCATTGAAGCTTACCATATCAAGGTCATCATCTTCGTCACCCGATTTGTCACTGGAAATCTCAATGTCAGCATTTGCCTTCGTTAGTGGAAGCTTCACTTGAGATGGTCCCGCCACATCACCAATAGGGACCATGCCATCTTGAACCATGATTGGTGAAGCATGAGCAATATTTCCAGTACTGGACTGTATCTGGAAGTAGAAAACAAACTAAATTAGTACTTGAAGCTCAAAATTTTTTTTATTTGGATGCGTATGGAAGATTGTCAAGACGTTCAATGACAAGGACCATTTACATGGGAGCCTAATCTATAATGTGTTAGAAGATCTAGAATTCTAATAATATTGAAAAAAAATCAAAGGAATTTATCTTTCTTCTAAATATTAAAACCGCCCCTACTTTAGGTTGAAAAATGGACATGAAGATATTTTTAAATGGAGTGTACACATAAAATGCATGAAGGAAAATTTAGTTTTCTACAATAATAAGAAAAAATTGGATAAGGAAAAAAATGGAAAAGAATAAAAAATTAGTAATTATTAAATACTCAATCATAAAATCTTAAATGATATGTTTAAAATGTAAAAGATTTCATCACGCACTCCGTGATGAATTTACACACCAAAGGGAAAATTTCACACTTTAAGATTAATTCACGTAGTCCAAAATTTATTATCGCACCCAAGTCACATTAGTGGGTCCCTTTTTTCGTGGGTCCAGTAGGTGCCTCCCACGCAATAGTTGGATCCGACTAGGCCTTGAGCGGCAACAGCTAGCCCTGTAGATATAGGTACCCGTAAACTTAACTTCCTGTAAACAGCTCAGTCACACACCTCAGTCACGCACCATAGCTCACGCACCTTAGTCACATTCTGAGGTACCAATTCTCGTGGGTCCAACAAGTGACTCCCAACCATTAGTCGGACCCGACTAGGCCGAGGGTGGCGCCAGCTAGACCTGTGGAAATCGGTACCTGTGAATGTGACTGCCTGTAAACAGCTCAGTCACGAACCTCAGTCACGCACCTTAGCTCACGCACCTCAATCACAAGACCTCAGTCACGCACTTTAGCTCACGCAGCTCAGCTCACGCACCTCAGTCACGCACCTTAGCTCACGCAGCTTAGATCACGCACCTTTGTCACAAGACCTCAGTCACGTTCTCGAGTACCATTTATCGTGGGTCCAGCAGGTGACTCCCAACCATTACTCGGATCCAATTAGGCCGAGGGTGGCGCCAGCTAGACCTGTGGAAATCGGTACCCGTGAACGTGACTGCCTGTAAAAAGCTTAGGCACGCACTTCAATCACGCACCGACCTTCACGCAGCTTAGTCATGCACCTTAGCTCATACACCTCAGTCACGCACCTCAGTCACACACCTCAGTTCCATTCTCAGGTACCAATTCCCATGGGTCCAACAGGTGACTCCCAAGCATTAGTTGGATCCGACTAGGCCTTGGGTGGCGCCAGCTAGACCTGTGGAAATCGGTACCCGTGAATGTAACTTCTAGTATTTTTTGAATAGGACGCATGTACTTTTAAATTAAGACATTGGATTTAGGAAATGAACGGCGAGATCAATGAATGAGGCAAGATTAGCTTTATTTACAAGCTGAACAGATGAAGTTATCCTATGATGTAAGGGATTCTCAGACCCAAGGGAAGTTCAACCGCCTTAGAAAAAGCCGCCATGACTCTAGTGCAACCAAAGACGATCTGGTTATTGTGTCCCAGAAGGCCATTCAAGCGCCCGACGATGAGATCAAGCACCTGAAGATTCTCCCGCTGTTTGTCTAGATCATTCAGGAATTCACCTCTGTAATCTTAGTTGATGCACTAATGCATCCAAAGATCTGACTTAGTCACCCCAGTCATGTTAATAGGTACCTATTTTTCTGGGTCCAGTTGGTGCCGCCCAAGCATTAGTCGGATCCGACTAGGCCATGGACAACGCCAGCTAGACCTACCAAAATCGGTACCCGTGAACGTGACAATGAGTTTGAAACCAGTCGAAGATCCGAGTGCATTGCGAAATCAGTCCAATGCGAGCCTCTTTCAACTGCAATCAGTTCAACCGCGAGAGCAACGAGATCTCACTTCAAGATCCACGAGAGCACGAATCAACAGCAAGGCCAACGGAAGCCGAGACCATATCAGGTCCACAGATGTCTCAACAAACTTTCGTCATCTCACCCCAGTCCAAAGCATCGAAGACTGAATCTTGGGGCCTCGGAGATGGCAGTCCAGGGACTTAGCCTTCCAAGGAATCAACTTCCAGATTATGGTGCGGCAACACAAGCATCACAAAGATTTAGAAAACTAAGAAATCAACCGCCTAAACCTCAATGTTCTTACCTGGTTTGCTTGCCACGGAGATTTGGTTGACCTTCTTGGTGGCTGCGCAGTTGTATCCTCGCGGGAGCGACTTCGGAGGTTCATCTTCATACTTTCCTGCAGGCAGCAAAGATCAAAGAAATGGAAGTGAGATTTTACGCTTACCTTCATCAGAAATTTGAGGTACATGCACAATTGCACCGCGACATGGGGTTTGCTGCGACGTGGGGGTGGATAGGAATCGGGTGGAGCAAGTTCGGATGTCACCCGCAGGAACATGTGGAACAGGAGGAATGTTTCTATTCTCCGTTGCTTCAGTTGGTCCAAAATTAGAAGTTACGTTAGATTCCCAAACTGTGCATAGAAGTTTCCACTTGAGAGCATTGCTTGATCAATTTCCTGATGAAGTGACTCCATCAAAATTTATCCTGACTCTAAACCGCACTCACAGTTGGTTCTTTCAGTTTAGGATTATCTATCACGCATATTGAACCTCTTAGATCTTTTAGTATTGAATTACATAAAGGCTTTTTCAAATCTCACGAATCTCTCAGAAACAAAAGATATATATTGTAAAATTTTAAAACGTCAAAACCATAAAGGTAGGTGATACCACTATAAGCATCAGAACTTAAATAGAATTTTTTTTTATGTTCCAACACTTATCCGTAAACCCTAATCCTACCTTTGATCACGATTTGAAATCCACAGTCTGGTTACATCTCTACTGCAAATGCAAAACAAAAATTTGAAATGTGAAGTATCTCCTTAATCTGTCCGAGGCTCAAGAAAAAGAATGGAAGATGGAAGGACTCACAGTTGGAACGGCCTCGTGAAGTGTTGCGTTGTAAGCATCATTAGTACCTTGGGAATCCTCTTGAAGTGTTCCTAGACTTAGAACTTCATCATTGTCATGACTGGCATTCTCTCATCCTCCAAAACGAAGAATTCTCCGCGGATCACCGAGCGCTACATTTGTTGTTTTAGACACTACCTTCTTCGCTCTAGTCATTTTTAATCTCGCAAGGGCCTTACTAGACGAGAAATATATCAGCCTACACTTTCTACGCCTTTTTTTTATAGCTGGAGAAACTACTAAAAAGCTATCATTTCTAAAAAGCATGGGGTGCAACGAACTACACTGAAACTCTCAGAAATCATAATCAACCGGTCTCCGAACAGAAATGACTAGCGATATAGTGAACATCAGAAAGATTTATTATAGGAAATAGTCCTCTATTTATGCTTGAAAAGCTTGGGCTGTGGCGGCTTTCACTAACGTTAATAACTACGCTGACACATGCCTTCACTCCGGTAATATAAATGAGCCGGTCGCCAAGATTTCAAACTTGCCGTCAATGACAAAGTACCTCCAACTGCCCTTTATCCCTTGCATTGATAAGTAGTTAATGTCTGCATTCTTGCATTAAAGATAATTACAATTGAATCGCACAATTACTATTTTTGCGTAAATTATAACTTGAAATTGTACAAAACAAGTTTCACACGTGCAATTATATCTTGGGATACTTATTCAATTATATCTTACTAAATACCCTAAACCGCCTATACACATTCAATTATATATGCCTCTAACGCCTATACACATTAAATTATATGTAGGACCAAGGTGTTCAATTATGTTCAGTCTGCAAAATCTCCTTCGTTTATTGGCTCCCCTTGAACTTTAGAATAAAATGTGGATTAAAAAAGATTAAAAAAGTGAATAATTTTGAAGGTTTAGTTGTGAAAAGGATTTTGAAAATTTTAGGCTTCACACATGCATTAACAAGTCCATTCCAAATGGTGTATGTATGTCCATAATGCAAGTTTTTTACTATGTTTTTTTTATTAAAATATAAATTGGACTATGTTCATTTTAATATAATTTGTTTTTAAATTTAATAGTGTGCAGGGACCTTGAGCCACTCAACTATGCATGATGCATTCAAGTGGTAAAAATTAAAATTTATTGAACATTGTTTGTAAATATCAATATATGGCACCGTATTGATTGTTGATAGGATGCCGGTTAGTACTGGATGCCTTCACCTTGGTGGCGGGGCAAGTAATAATTATGATTGGAGAAAATTGTAGGCCACCAACTTCTGTTTGGTTAGCTTCCCTAGAGAATGAGGATAAAAGAAAAAACATGGTCAAGTGCTTCAAGAACCTTACTTGTAGTTAAAGTTGACTCATAGATTGATTGTCTCCATTTCTTGTCTTCACATAGCAAAGTGACACAATGGCTTGCATTCGAGTAGATGGTCATCAGGTCCCACTTGTTTTCCCGGTAGAGGATGAAAAATGTGCTACAATATGTAGTCACCTCCTTCATGTCCGCTTTAGGTTCTTAGAGTCGTCAATCTATGTCGAAGAAGAGAAGAAGTTTGAATCAGGTGAATTATTGCAATCTATCCCTATTGTGAGGTCTGTCTCCGGAGAAGGTCATTGTTGGTATCTACCATCGGGAAATTATAGGGCGTATGGTCTCTCTCTATCCTTGCTAGCTGCATCCACGAAGATATTAAGTCGAGAGTCAAATAATTTGACCGTAGATATGCCTTATATATCTGGTTCAATATCACCTATTGCTCTTCTTGAAGTGTCTGTCATGCTCGAAAACAGTGCACTCATCCGGAAAGTGAAGGTTGAGAAATTAGACCCTATCATAGAGTTATCTAGCGAATCAGAAGGTGAGTCCCCTCACTTGATACTTCAAAAGCGACCATGTGCAACTCCAAGTGGATCACAGGAGATGGATATTCATAAGTCTATATGGGACATCCCTTCTAGTAGTCCTACGTTGTCTTCACATTCACGTCCACCAATGCACCCAACGCCTGTTGACCGAGTAAGCATAATGGATTGCTTGAAGCGGCTAGCCACCGTTCGTCATTCTCGTAATGAGTTGTCAACAATGGATCTTCATGATGCCATGAAGCACCACCGTGTGCAATTTCTACCAGCAGTTTACAATGGAGATGTTGTCTTCGAGCTGCCTCCGTGCCGCTCATCTTCTTCTTCTTCGGTGGCCAAGAACTTGGAGGGAATGGACAAGCGATACGATGGACACCCTTGGTATAAGGTACTGACAACAAACATCCAGAACACTAACAACTTGAAGATCCGTAAGTCCTACTGCGCTGGCCATCTTGCTTGTTTCAACGTGGATTGTGATTATTTAAAGAGAGCTTCTAAGAAGAATGAAACAGAGTGGACTGGGTACACCGTGTTTCCATTTGCATTGGGAGACAGTCCTCCCAAAGATTGTACTTTAGTGTGTAAGGTTTGCAAGGTTACACCTACTTGTCTAAACACATGTAATGCTAGAATCTATTATTGCTATACAAATGATCCGAAGAAGACAAGGGCCGCAGTTCACTTTGGGAATTATACTCATCCGGTGGCAAAAGGGATGTGTAGAGATTCTACGGCCCAAATCTGTGGACTCATTGCCAAACAGGTGGCCAAAACACCAATGGCCACCAACTCAGCCATTGCTCTATCCGCTAGCAAAGACTTTTTAACAGACTATCTTTTTCACAATGGAGAGGGGGAGAAGGAAATGTTGAGAGGTGAGGAACTAGAGGAAGTCATGGATCGCTTCCAGTATCTTAGCAGTCCAAATATACAAAATGTGATCTCCTCATTTCGCTCAAACAACCAAGGAAGGGTTATTGACAACATTATGACTATGAAGAAGGACTCTAAGTTTGAGTACATACACGACAGCGTCTTCCCTGGACAAGGTAAAGAGAAGGTGTATATCTTCAAAATGCTCACCGAAGGACCTGGGAGTGGGGTGGACCTAGTGAAGCGTATGCAACCCGGAGGTGATCTTCAAAACACGTGGATGATGTTTGACCACGTCAAGCGTGTAAAGGAGTGGACCACAATGGCTTGCCACATGTATGATCCTGAGTACAAGAAAGTAATGACCATTTCAACATGTGACATGCAGTTTGAAGATACGGAAATCCAAATACAGTTTTGGAGATGCTTGAACAATGTGATGTTACGGAACAAAGTGGACCATCCAAACTTTAAAGGATTCATGGCAGATAGTGCCATGGCCAATTGGAATGCGGTTCGTATTGTCTACGGCAGTGGCTCAGCCAATGAAAAGATGGAGAATCGTGAGAGGACTTGTTTGTTGCATTGGACAACTTCTCTTTAGAAGCACACACAAAAGCATATCAGGGAACTATTCCAACATCAACACAATACAATATGCAAAAAATACAAAGATTCAAAGACCATGGAAGAAGCCGAAACACGTTATCATGCGATCCGGTCATGGTAGTTATCATTGGGAGCTGCAAGTGAAGAGGCACTTCACCACTTAGACCACTGGCTAGCATTTTGGCATTTTCGTTACAGGCAATGGGGCAGCGTCATGCAAATGGTAAGTGTCTCTGAAATTTGAATATCTATATGTGTTGTATTCTTTGATAAATGTGTTGTTTAAAAAAAATTGTATACTTCTACGTATGTATTTGTTGGTTCATGTGGGTGGTTTGTGATAAGTAATAATCAACTAATTTATTCAATTATTCAAAATATTGAGGAAATGAAAGTGAGGGGTATCGAAAAGAGGGGGTCCAGCTGATACCACCAAGACCTTAGTCGGATCCGACTAATGTTTTAGTGGTCTCTAACATGACTCCTCTTTTTGGTAACCGGACTCTTCTTTTGTAAATTTTACCTGCATCTCTGTATTCATTTTTTAAAATATTGTTTGGCATGACAAATGGACTTTGATATAGTAATCTATATTTTTGTTTGCTTGGATTTGTAGGATTTGAGTTTGGAAGAGATGGCCGACATGCCTTCATGCAATTTGTTGGAAACAGTTCATAACAAGTGGCTTCAAATGTCCGGAAATCGAGGCAATAATTTGTTTGATGCCACTTGTGACGATAGTATTCGAGCATGGATGCAAATGACAAACTACCGTGCATATTTGAGAGGGCATACATGCGGATCTGGTCCATCAAAGGGGGAATTGAAGTTGAGAGCTGCAAGACGAAGTGGAGATCCAAAGAAAATAGCGGAAGCACTGAACACACTACCTGGAGCAAAAGATATTGGAACTTGAGTACCCCATTTGGAAGGGGAGGAAGTTTTTGGAAGCACAAAAAGGAAGTTGGACATACCCATTGGTGATGCAGGAGATTCACATCGACCAGACAAAGTTAATTTCTCTCAACCGCGTGTTTGAACAAGGTCAAATGCAGCTACAGTGGAGTCGTTGGAGGGGAAGAGGAAAGAGGCCACAGGAAACACTTTTCAGCATGTTACAATTGCATTTGAAAGTGATTGTGACACATCAAAGTGGCATATTGCAAGAATCAACCACAAATCTGGTGCAAAATGTCAAGCTCAACAGAAAGGATCAAACATCAAGTGCATGGTGAAAATAGCAAAGGGACGTCTGGGAACCCCAGCTTCCACCTACCGCGGTAGAAAGGAAGATTATGGGAGTAAGCAAGAGGTGGTGGTGGACTTTTGGTTTTGTTGGGATGACATTGAACGATGTGTGAAGGGCTCAAAACGCAAATGGGTCATTGATTGGCCAGAGGTGCCAGAGGTTTGGCCTGTGTTGATTGGGACTAATTTGAGTAGGGATGAGACTTTGTTACTACAGCATGCAGGCTTCCCCCTCCAAGAAAGACCTGCATTATCACCACGTCGACTTTTCAATATATCAAAAGTATTCAAGAGCGTGATCTATGATCAGCCATCGCCATCCAATTCGACTCAATATCCAACAATTCGAAACAACAAAACCATACGCCAAATTGAAAATGCACCTACTACAAAACACATGAACAAGTGGGAGAGCGCGGGAAATGTAAGAGGGCAAATTGTAGGAGTGACCTTGCTTCCATTTCTAGGCCTTGGTGCAATAGTGTCACTTGAGACAGGGACAGACCCCAACCAAAATGTGTATCAAATTACTGTGGGTATGTTCCCCACGTGTACGTGCCCAGACTTTACAAATATGGTTGTTTCTGCAATTGGAGGTCGACAGAAGTACGTGAATTGCAAGCACTTGTACTATTTATTTAGATACTTTTGCAAGATGGACATCAATGACGATGTTTTCATTCATGCACCGAGTTATAGCTTCAATGAGTTGAAGTTACTTCTAGTTCGAGCAGGAATCATCACAGTTTTGGAATAGGCATACTTTATACTTCATTTGGAATGTTTTCATTTACTTATTACGATCAAAACAATTTTGTGGCTATAGAAAAGACTTTGCTTAAGTGTTCACGAAGTCAACTTATATATGTCATGATTCTTATGTTTTACAAATAGAATGTATGAATGGTTGAGAGATATAAGTCGCGCCCTTACCTTGAAGTGCATACCCTAAAATCTATATACCGAACCCATTTTGGTCTTTCTCTTTACCATATGATTTTCCCTTTATTTATTTTCCTTTTCTATTTATTTTCACATTTTTTTCGTTTTCATTTTCATTTTTTTTCAATGTTGATTATTTTTTTTACTTTCTATATTCATTTATATTCTTTTTTCCATTTCTTTCCCTCAATTTTTGTTCTTTTTCTTTTCTTTTCTTGAAAATAAATTTCTTATATTTTGTGGTGGCTGAAAGAAGTTCCACATGAAGTAAACCTTGACAGATTGTGGACAAAAATCCTTAGAATCCACAGTAATAGGGATAGCGGTCATAGGTCCTTAAATTTGCTTGAAATAGGAAATTTTTCTTCAAATTTTGATTTTTTTTAAACAATATGTGTTTTCAGTATAAAAGTCTTAAAAATTCCTCCTCCAACACTCATAGCTCACAAACTCACCGCTCCACGCTCACACGCTAGCATCGTTGCTCCCCTATTAAGTCACTTTGTTGTTCAGGCTACTCACTCTTCAGTAGACTAGTAGAACACATGAATGCCCCCAAAACATCGATGTGCTAGAAGACAACGATGTCAGAATGAAACCAAAGTATCTAAAGACATTCACATGTTACTGTCAACATCAGCATGAGCATTGTAGTGCTTGCCAAGAAGTCCCTAGCTAAGTCAGACATTTCAGGCGATGTCCATACAAACACGCATATGTCATCTGAGACATCTAAGAAGACGTCATGACGCCTCAACAGATAGTTTGAAGTTGTTGAAAACAGGAAGGTCAACATTGTAGTGCTTGTACAAAAGTCTCCAAGAATGTGAAGACATCTTAGGTGACGTCCACATTGACATTGAGATGTCATGTGAGACATCTAAACAAGCGTCACGACGTCTCAACAAATATTGTCAGGAGGAACAGGGAAGACATTAAGTTCAATGCTTCAAAATCTGTGCTGACGTAGCCAGGCCACGTGAGCAAAATCTCTGCCACGTCAGCAAATTTCCCTCCATCTTGCCACGTCATCTGCTACATCAGTATGTCTACAATTTTTCAAGATCGGGCATTGCCCGGCCCTCCCTTTTTTCATGGCGGGCAAACATTTTAATTAAATAAAAACAAAAAATCAAAATTATAGTTGATGAGAAAAAGTCAACGATGCTGACGTGGCAATTCCGATTTTTCCGGACACTATTGCGAACATGCTCATGTCTGCAAGAATGTCAGAAGAAAGGGGTACGTTAGTAGAAACAAGAAGTTGTTATCACCTAAATTTTGGCCTGTTCGCTGCAACAGCCACTCAGATCTGTTGGAAATGGAAAACCATCTTCTAGACACGAAGATGTCTCCCTGGACATAGTGTGTCTAGCCTCAGACACTCTACGTTGCGACCCCGCTGTCAAAAAAAACACGGGTTTCTTATAGTGCCTTCATTGCTAAGGCGTTTGCTGAAGAACTGTCCAAGAATCTCATTGAGCAGGAAATCCCATGTAGCCGACGAGAACTGGTGCCTCCGCTTCTAAGCGCTCCACTTGTCATGTATGATATCTCCAGCATCGTCCTTGAAATTGAGAGTAGGTTTCAATTCCTGGAATTCATCCAAGACAACCTTCTTGCATTTTCGGCACTCTATCCAATCGGCTGCAAGCTGGTTGTGAGGAACCAAATACTTCGTCTTATTTACGGACACCTTCGGGTATGACAATGTTCTCCCTGGTGTTCTCCCAAGCAAATGAATTGCAAGAGCCTTCAGGTCATCATCCGTGAAGTGACCCATATGCTTGAAGAATTCCCTCATAAGGGAACAAGATTTCGGGTTGAATTGTTTGCCTTCCCTAAAGGCCTTGCATGTCGTAGAATCGACCAACTTGCCTTCTCCGTGCCAGGTTAAGAACTCATCCCAAAGAGCGAAGATGTCATCTGATAGTGTAATGATTTTGATCTCGTTTTTAATGTTTGGTGGACCTTTCACCTCCATCCTTCTTCGGATTAATGTTATGAAATCTCTTTATTATAATAATTTCCACAAAATGATTAGGTGCTCTCAATATGACTGAGAAGAGTCATTTTACAAATCATCAAAAAATATGACTCACCATAGTCATATTCCATAATAACAAAAAATATGACTGAGAAGAGTCATTTTACAAATCATCAAAAAATATGACTCATCGCAGTCATATTTCACGTCATCAAAAAATATGACTCAACGCAGTCATATTCCACAAAATATGATTGACTACAATCATATTCCACATCATTAAAAAATATGACTCAACGCAGTCATATTCCACAAAATATGATTGAGCAATCATATTCCACGTCATCAAAAAATATGACTTAACGCAATCATATTCTACAAAATATGACTGAGCAGTCATATTCCACGTCATCAAAAAATATGACTCAATGCAGTCATATTCCACGTCATCAAAAAATATGACTCAATGCAGTCATATTCCACGTAGGATTTTTTCATTTACCCGTGCAGCTCAATAAAAAGTCAAAGAAAGTCAAATTATACGCCTTGTTGGCATACTATGGCTAATTATAGGTATTTATACCCCTCAATTTATATGACTGCCAATATGACTGATGTTAGAAGTGACTACTTCTAAACGACTGTTGCAGTCATATTCTGAGTCATCTACAGTGATTTCTGTGCCAATTATATTTTTGGATTTTATGACTAACTGCAGTTGTATTTTGGAGTCATAAAACAGTGCTTTTGTTGTAGTGATTGATGCCCTCTTCGGTAGTTGGAGTAACAAGTTGAAGACAAATGACTACCCTACAATTCCTAGGTTGATGAAGTCATTCATGGATTGCGAAGTTCAACCCGTCATTCCTCATTTTATAGAAGAGGTACCAGATTTCAAACAATTTGTAGAGGGGTACTTGTATACTAGAGGAGATGCTTTACAAGGTCATTATCAAGCACAACAGTTCAAATTCTACAAGGATTCTAATGGATGGCCTTTGATGCAATACAAGATCCTTTGTACCGATATTGATTGGTTGCCGAAGGAGGGTGGGGGTATTCGATTATGGAAGGAGACTGTAGATGGATGCCCATATGTGCCCATGGGTGTGCCACGACCCTTGTGTCCTCAAAGAATGAGAAACTTCGAGGAAGTTTGTAAAGGCTTGGATAGCTTCATTGCGCTCTGGAGTCAAATGGATGATGATGACATGTCTGGAGAGTATAGGAGGAAGATTAATTCAATACAGAAGTATTGGGAAGGCATTCGGGCTGCTTTGAATGAACCTCTTGTAGGGCAAGAGAGCTTACAATATGGATTCTGGCCTAATTCTATGGCTAGTGTTGAGGAGGTCGATCAATTCCAAGAAGGTGGAAGACAAAGTGGTCGGGATGCAGAGGATGCACCCTTTGTTGGTCGAAGATGTGACTGCCCACATCCTTCTTTCGATGTTCTGAAAGATACATTCGCAGGTTATTTTGTTGTAGTTTGTCCTGTTGATGATGACCCAAAGCCATTTTGGCTTGCTAGGGCGTTGACAAATCCGAATCCAGATCCAAGGCATGTCAATTCTATTCAATTACAATATTGGATGCCTACGTCTTTTAGGCACATTGACAAAGACATATATTCTGGATGGGATTCCAAACAAGGAAATTCATGGTGTGAGGACAAGGCTTTCTCGCCAAGTTGGACGCATACAGACAATATAATGACGGCTTGGAACCCACGTGTAAGAGCAGGGACTTCAGATCCAAAGATTAGAATCCCCCAAACCCAGATCAACATCATCAAGCAATCCGTGGAGGCCTACATGTTCGGTGAAGGCAACAATGCAACATTTAACTGAAGAAGATTAGTTTGTAGGAATTACTACTATGAGCTTGATGTGGTTTTTGTATTAAGCATGTGAATTTGCATGTGCATTAGTTTTTAATAGTATTTCATGGCTATGTATGGTAGAGATTGAATTTCATATTTTCATGATTGATTTGTTTCGAAGATGGTAGTTCAGTTTTTTTTATAGATGCCTACGTTTCTAGTGAAGGTTCCTCTCTATCATGGAGATAGGGGTGATTGATTATTTAGTTGGTTTAGTACTATTATTGATTTGTTATAGTCTGTTTAACATATTACCTTATGTATACACTATTTTTTTTAAGATTGTGTGTGGCTAAAATTGAATTATATAATATATTTATATTACTATTTTATTCTAAAAATAGTATTCTAGATCTTTTGTACTGTATGTCCATAGTATATGTATATTTTGGCTACTAATGTTTGATTCTTTTTTCTTTTTAAAGGCAAGTGGTTTACAATTTCTTTATAATTATACGTATATATCTTTTATATGTTGTACTCATACAGTTAGACTTTTTTGGGTTTGTGAATGCATTGGGTGATCTTAGTTCAAATCTCTTTGGGCTTGTAAGGAAGTCCTTTGCTTTAGAAGTCGGAGGCCATTCTACGTCAAGAGATAGTAAGAAAATGTGATATTTCAAATGTAAAACATATCTAAAATGTATCTAACATAGACATAAATTGCTATTTCTAATTAAAGTAGCAAAAACAATCAATTTTCTTGACAAATCATGCTCTCAATTTATTGAATTGTCTCAATTTAATGAGCACTTTTACGTTCTAAATTTAGGTGCATGATTAAATTGAGACTCCACATATTCTCATTTTAATGAATATGGCCTTTTGAGAATGTGTTTTGCCAGCTTCCCAAGGTCATTGTAGTTGAGATTTTCGAGAGGCTTGAAGAAGTTGCGGCTGAGGGTGCAGCTCTGTTGTTTCCAGTTCTCCTTCTTGTTGAACTTCATCAACGTATCAGGATCAAAGAGCTCCCCATGTGCAGCATTCATAATGACTTCGCTCTACAAATTGTAAACTTCGTCTAGTGCGGTTATAATTTTGAATTCGTTGATGAGTTTTAGCTTCTCCTCTGCACCTTTTCTCTTAGCCGCGATGTGATTTTTAATGACATCGATCATTGCAAAACGTTGGTGCATTGTTTTTTCAAAAGCCTGCATGAAGTTTAGTACTTGAGAATCAAATGTCAAGTTTTAAAGAAGTCTAATGTAGTTAAAAACAATTTCAAAGCAGAAAATAATTGAGCAATTCAACTCTAAGGGACCTGATTTGCACACCTAATTATGAAGCAAAAAACAATTGAGCAATTCAGCTCTACAGGACCTGATTTACATACCCTAAATTTTGTTGTCTCTCGCATTGATTCTCTAGTCCTTGCAATTTGCACAATCCCCACTGCAGTTGCTTCTTTTGGATTCTTTGGACTCCCCATCTTCACCCACACCATCCAAACTCCGAGAATGTTTGTTGCCCATGATGGTTGGATCGCCTGGAAGTGATTAGTACAATTATAGTAAGCCGAAATCGACCGCAACTGCACAGCATTATTAGACCAAACAATGAAGCAATTCCACTTCTCAAATTGCTCGCTAGTGTCTCTGTCAATTCCGCTTTCTTCATCCAACATCAACTTGCTCGCCGCAACGCTGTGCTGACCGTTGATGATGTAGAAGAGACCATCTGCAATGTTTTCCCACCTCTCTGACTTTTGCACTTGATTAACAGGCATGATGCAAAGGGTTTGCTTAGCACTCTTGTCAAGAATGTTGACAAGCCAATTCATCATGTCCCTCACCATTTTGTCTTCAAGAACCCGTATGTTGTACTCTGGTGGTGCTTGAATCAATTGCTTTAGTGGAAGTTCTTTTTTCACGTCAACAGGAAGAACGTACGCGCTTGAGCATGTTTCCCAACACCTTCGGTACACCGCACTAACGACCTTGTAATTTGGTTTCCACTCGGTATTTAATGCCTGTGGAACATTAAGCATCATGTCCGTGTAGCTCAACTCTCCTTGTCCAAACTGTTCTGATGTCTTGTCTGTATGCTTTTGGGTAGACGTTGACGCCAGAGGACTCCTTTGTGCTCCAAGCGTTAGTGGAGGTTTTTTGTTCCTTGTACCTCGACCCTATGATCCAGCACCCTGGTTCCCCATGGAGAGTTGACTTCCTACTTGGCTTGCTGTTTCCACTGAGATTGTGCGAGAAGCCATGAAAGACTTCTGCATGGCATGCTTTTCCTTGAGGACCTCGAAGGAGTTGAACAACAATCATAATTTTTTCACACAGTCTCTTCCCAGTCAGCGGTGATCCATCTTGATTGTAGTAATAACCTTTGTCCACCTTCTTTTCCAGCTGTTTAATTTCATTGTTATATGGGGTGGGCTCTAAACTCTTGAGAAGGGGCATCATATTGAGGGTGATCTTGTCGGAGTTTACAAGAATGGTGAAGTGATATTGTTCAATGCTTGGCAACTCCGTCTTTGTAGTGACACATCGTATCAGAATAAGTGGATAAATGTCGTGGATGACGTCCTTCACTCTCTCTTCAAACGAGATTGGAATATAAATTTGAACGTTTGTGTACTTCATATTAAAGTGGAAGTTGTCCGTGAAAGGAATCATTGCCAGACCCCAGGATTCCACTTGCTTAGGGTCTTTGAACTTCCAGTAGTCTCCATCGTTCATCATCTCATCCTTGTCGTCGACTTCAGGAGTCTTTGTTGTGCTCCTTTTGAAGTACGCATTTAGATTTTAGATTTGGTCCTCCATGCTGCAAAATAATTAGAAATTAGAGTTTATTTGACTAACCATCTACGAACATGATTTTTTTTTTATAAATTTATTGAGCTACGTTCAAGGGAACTTTGAATGACAACCTATTTTTTTCTAGAGGATATTTACGTGCGCAATTCAGGTGGGTGCAACCTGAATTGCTCGCTTTGGAATTGATGTTTGGTAGTTTTTTCTCTTATCTATTCACAAATAAATGATCAATTAAATGTGGATTGTTAGAGTCTTTGTATGTGGTTGCTATTAGATGTTTCTCTAGTCTTTGAAGGATGAGTATTATCTTATTGCAACCAATATATTTTTTGTGCATATTAGGTTTGTACTATCTGAATTGCACACTAGCTATGTGACCCTTGCTGTGATCTTTTTTGCTATGTCTGTGTTTTTGTTTTTTTTGGCAATTGCTTGATAGTTTATATTGTAAATTTATTTATTTAATAGTGTAGTTTTATGCTTTAGCAGTTCAGGTTGATGCCACCTGAATTACCTAAGGCTTGAAATCTTTTTGTCGTGCTGCTTGTATTATCCTCGTTATTTCTTTAATAAAAATGCTTGAGTATAGCTCGAACTGCTCGCTCCAGACCTGATGATTGTTAGTTTTTTCTCTTGTTTATTCAAGAATAAATGATCAATTAAATGTGGGTTGTTAAAGTCTTTGTTTGTGGTTGCTATTGGATGTGCCCTCTAGTCTGTGGCGGATGAGCATGAAATTATTGCAACTGATATTTTGTGCTATGCATATTAGGACTGTGCTACCTAAATTGCACACTAGCTCTATAATTCTTTTTGTGTTCTTCTTTGATATGATTGTGTTCTTGGTTTTTTATCAATTACTATGTAGTTAATATTTTAACTGTATTTTTATAATAGTGATCTACTGTGCTTGTACAGTTCAGATTGATGCCACCTGAATTACACAAGGCTGGAAATCTTTCTGTTGTGCTGCTTTTGTTATCCACTTTATTTCTTTACTAAAAATGCTAGAGTATAGCTTGTGCATTTTAGGTCTACCCCACTTGAATCGCGCAAGATAGCAACGCAAAGTTTTACAAATCTACAAAATACCCAGATAACTTATTAATCTTTACAAAAAATGGACAATTAACAATACCCGGATAACTTATTAATTATGCAGGGATGCAGAACAATAAGAGACAGACAGGGACGGAAAACAAGAACTGCGTATTGATCACGTCATTCACAATCTAGCAAGCCCGAGCAAAAGACTCAAAATTCAAGCTTCACATTCTGCTTAAGACTCCGACTTAAGCTTCTGACTCAGAATTCAGACTTCATATTCAACTTCAGACTCACAATTCAAGCTTCAAAAGTCTTGGAATTCAAGCTTCACATTCAGAGTTTCGGCCACCTGGTCACAAAAATATCCGGACCCTTCCTGAGACCTAGGGAAAACAAACAACAAGTAAACAACAAGTTATCCATGATTCGATTAGCAACATCAAGAAATCCATGCACACAATGGAAACCACAAGATACCATTGCACCTCTAACCAAAGTTTTAAATCCTGTACACAGCTTGAAAGAGGTGTGCACGTGGGTGACATCACACATTCAACTATATGACAAAGACTTCAATTACAAACTAGAAAAGAAAGATTTGCTCTATATGTAGCAACACTGAAAAGCGCAGGGGCAGCCCAACTGAGCACACGGTATCATGAAAGACCACAGAAACCTCCACAAGGGTTCAAAAGAGGAACACTCACACTTACTAACTGTTTTGGCTATTTTCTTGATGGACTGTGCATTCTAACAAGGTGGGCTAACTACAACAATTAGGTGCACAGAGGCAATTGAAGTTCAGCTAAAGAGATTATTTTGTGGGGTACAAGAAATACTATCAAATGGACACCAAAAAGAATAATTGCGATGTAGCAATGGAAGCAAACCGAACGCTAAGAAAGCTAACAAACAAATTGAAATAGAGAATAGAACAGGTGCTACAAATCAAAGCACCCTTTTGGAAGCAGGAAAGTTGGAAGGAGATAGGTTGAAGGTGAAAAAAGAAACTCCCATTGCTTACTTGAATGCAACACTTCCAAGCACGAATCCTAAATACAACGCTCAAAACTCACCACAAATTCCGCAAGATGCCATAGAATGCAGCCTCCACGCCAACTCGATCTTTCGATCAAATCTCAAATTTTCAGGAGTTAGCGCCGAGCACCTGAAACGAACAGGGATCATGAATCAATGACAGCCAGTGTGGCGTATAGACAGAACCAACTAGTTCAATTACACTGTCAATTGTTTCAAAGCATGTAGGTTACAGTATTTGATTCCAGATCTTATGTTATCCTTTCGTGAAGATTGATGAGTGAGACCCAACTTGCAATTTGTACTGTGCTTACCAACACACCATAAGCAGAACGCTCTATTCTCAACAAGTTGTAGAATCCTCGCTCTTAGCTGGGGCTTCTTGGTACTGCATTGTGAGCACTTTTCGATTCCCAAGAGTTCGCTTAGAATATGGTACCTGCACTGACTCAGTAAAGCTTAAGTTACAGAAACTCACAAACAAAATGAAATATAGAACACAACTGATGCTGGGATGGGCCCTTAGAAGGAGAAGGGGACAGAGCAAACTCCCATCACGTGCATGCATTTATACCACACTCAATGTTACCAACATTCAAAATGAAGCTCACCACAAATTCTGCAAGCCTCCACGTCTGCAAACCGCAATTCCGCATACAGCTTCAACTGGAGCTAGAGTCCTACACGTGAACGTACGAAACTGGGATCATGAATATATTGATCACTGACTGCAACTGGATGTCCGGTTCAGATTGTCCCTGAACTCTCATGAGAAGCATGCAAGATCTGTTTCCCGTCAACCACACTGTATGTGTACACTAAACTAATTAGTTGGAGAGAATTGTAAACAATCATCAATTGGTAAACCAGACAACTCTCTCGCAAGCAGCTCCAAACCTAAGGTAGGAGGCTCATAAGTCGACCATGTAAGCGGTGTAGGAGGTCTATGTGGAGCTGCATGAATCAGATTGGTTAAAATTTTTTTTGGCAAACAGAGAAATGAACAAGACAACACTCACAAATTTTTCAGAATTTTCAGGGCTCACATGCATTATGTGGAATATTTCAAAGTTGGATGCACGTAGGTCGCTATTTCTGTTTGTAGGCAACAAGTGAAATGAATGAGAGCATGTCCTAGAATTGATTTAATGATTGTGAAAAGTGACAGGATTGATGCTTTTCTATGCGCAGTTCAGTCCTGAAAATACACTTGTGAACTTCAAAAGCCAAACACACACATGCTGAACTTGTCCACTTGAAACTTTGTCAGTTTTTTTAATTTATTGTAATGCCGTTGTAAGAATACACTGTACATTAATCAAAAGCAATGAAGTGAGATGAAAAAGTACACCTGTCGCAGTTGTAAAAGCGCTCAGGCACAATGTACTATGGTTCCTTGCTTGTGACGCTAGTACCTACTACATCCATGTACAAAAGTAATTTAAAAAAAGACTTTGAATTTGAGAAAAGAGCCGTTGTTGACAACGTCTTTTGTGTGTGCTTCTGCTCCGCTGTCCTCCATTGTCCTCTGCTCCACTCCGACGCCTTCCGCTGCAACGCCTTTAGGTCAGCTTCACTCCCATCCACTCTGCTGCGCTCCACCTACCGCAGAGCACATTGCTAATCCATTACCCTCCATTGCATTAGTGCTGTGTTGCCCCTGCTGCTATGTTGCCCTCCGTTACCCTCCGCTTTATTGCCCTCCGCTGCAGTGCGCTTCAATGGCAGTCAGTTCCTGAAGGTCATTGCGCTCCAGCCCTGCCTCGAATTCCATCTACGATTTGGTGACATCTTCATAGGTAAAACTCCCACACCTGTAATATTTATAAGTATTGGACATTGCTCTTTCAGTTCTCATCTCCCTGCTGTACACAACTTCCTTTCTGTCTGCATCCCCTTGCATTCTCTTGCTTTGTTTACGTCTCCACAACAACTGCTACTGTTTTTTTTTCTAGATCAGTACATAACTCCCTTTCTGTCAGTCCACACCATCTGTAATGTGTAGCGCATTGCTTGCTAGTTAATTCCACAGGTAAGTGTCTCCCCCATCTCTTTTTAGTTTTCTTGTTATATTTTTTTATTTTCAACTTCTGTAATGGAAGCACTGCTCATACTTCGTTTTCCTTTTGTTACTATACATATATGTCCATTGGTTTTCTGAACTGCCCAGTCCTCCGCCTCTTTCCTGTAGGTCGGTACTTGACAGCAGCACCGCTTGTTAGAACATGGACTGCACTACTAGTAAGTACTTCAGATTCAGTGTTCCCCAAAATAAATGAACTACTCACTGTCCTTCCTCCTCATGTGTCATGTTCAACTCAGTGCAGTAGCATCACTATATGGAAAGCTTTGGGACTGATTATTTCCAATGGTGTTGTTTGATGTAGGTCCTCCGGTATTGAGTGGAAACGGCAGCATTGCGAAATGCGGAGTCTGAGAACTCACCAACGGGGGTCGGAAGCATTGTGCTATGCCATTGTATTGCTGCTGTGGCCAAAAGAAGGGTGGCCCGGACTGTTGAACTTCACGTAACGGAGGTATGTGCGTTGTGTCCTCCCTTCTCTTTATTGCCCTCCTCCTTTGCAAAGCTATCTTCTGATTTTCTTTACAAACTTGTGGCATGAACCCGCAGTACGGAGCTCTGTAGCCTACTATAGGGGCATCGGCTTTTATAGCAGCATGTAGTTTGTCCCCCAGTGCACGAACATTTTTGACACTCCAAAGTTCCCTGTGATTTTTCTTCGATTGTGCTAGAGTTGCCCTCTCTTCCTTCACTAGTAATTTCTACCTTTTCTCTTCAGCTCTCTTGTCCTTGTTCGCTTCCATTTGTAACTTCCGCCTTTGTTTTTTGTTTGCAGCTTCTTCCCTTCTTGTGGCGACATCTTTAAGTTGCTTGATGTGCTCCTCCTCTGTTAGTAAAATCGACTTGTGGTAATCTATTCTAGGCTCCATATGAGTCTTTGACTTAGGTGGTAATTCCAGTCGTGGGAGCTCCAATAGCTCAGAGAAGATGTTCCTGTCAATTTCTTCTATGTCGGCCATCTGTAGGTCTTCTTCATTGTGAACATCATTTCCTGCATTATCACCGACTTCTTCAAAGTCCTCCCCATCTATGTCTACATAGTACTGCTGGCAATGAGGAACATCTGTAGCTTCTTCCTCAAATATTTCCTCCACTTCCCATTGCTCAAGCTGATTGTCACCTAAACTTGCAACAGTGCTTGTTTGACTGTTTTGATTGCCTTCTTCATTGTCTGCTTTGTAGTATGCCTCACTAGGTCCCATTTTGTCCTTCAAAGCACTTGGGTTGATGGAAAAAATTCCTGTAGACTCAAATCCTTTGGTTATATTTTTGGCAGACAAAGCTCTTTTTAGAGCATGTGATACCCATTGGGCAAGGTCCTCCTTAATAGGTATTGTTCCCTTATGTGCCAATGTCCACTTGTCTTTGTAAGCACGGAAATATAACTTGAACGGCTTGAAGCAGCTTACATCCAGGGGTTGGAGAGCATGGGACGTATGAGAAGGCAATGTCAACAAGTCAAGCCCTCTATGCATAGCAAGCTTTTGACTTCCAATGTGACGTGGGAACTATGTCCATCTAGGATAAGCAAATGCCT